>CM060921.1:150158483-160158483 GCA_030737875.1 Allium sativum | reverse complement strand
CATTTTGAATATTTTATGGCAATCGAAACCCTGATTTCTTCATTGTTTTGTCATGGTTTTGAAAAGAGATTATGAATCTATGCTTATGTTATTGCATGATAGGCTTAATGCATGAATAGTTGATCAAATATATACGTACAGGGATGCATCTATGCTTAGTTTAAATATATGCATACAGGGGATAAATAGTTTTCCTTATACAAATTGTCATAATATAGACCTTAAATACAAGTCAAAATTAGGTTTCCTTATGCAAATTGACGTTATATTGACCTTAAATAGAGGTCAATGCCTCTAGATTGTGTTCTACTTATCTTATAAATATTACTTATGCATGACTTTTATTTTGAAGTCGGATTCTTTAGCAGACGATTTTCTTCTTTTCAGATTAAGTGGCATACTTTAACTATATATTATTATTATTTTGCATGTAACATTTGATTACATATTGCAAGTGCATAACTTATTGATAAATTCGCATCCATATGTTCATGCTTTATGGTACACACCTCTCTCATTCAATTATTTGCTTGGGTAGCAAAACTGTGTTGATGATGTTGCAAATTGCAATATGACGTTTTGATGTATATTGTTCCAACCAATGGTTAACCTTAACCTCATGTCTGATAGAAAGTTTATAAAAAAACATAAGCTGAATGTGATACAAGAAGCTTCAACAAAACATGAAAATTAAGTAGTTACCAACTTCACACTGTGTTGTATGTAGTTGCAAAGTATCATTTATTGAATTGTGTAACCTGAATGCAAATCGATAAATTACTTTATGAATGCACAGTAATTTGCAATATCATTGTTGAATGTTAGGTTTCTGACCTGCACATGTTTCGATTTCCAAACTCACGACGCTTTGATTGAGGAATCTGTGTCAAACGAGGTGAGTTCCTTTTGCTTGAGATTGTTCGGAAATTTTATATTTCAAATGGATGAAATTTGATTATTATTATTTTGCTATTTTGTAATCAGGATTAAAGCGCTATTAATTTTTTCTTCTCGATCTTCTATCCTATCCATTAAAAAGATGAATACAAAATTTGTTTTTTTATATACAATTTTGAACAAATAATCCTGCATTTTCCCTTTTTAGGTAATAAAGGCAATGAATAAGTAGATCAACTGTTACACATGTTAATATATCAAAAAATTCTAATGTCAAGAGATTTTATTCGATTTATTAATACCGATCTTTAGGATGGAGCATCAATTGTAGGAGAGAGCATTGATATGGAGGCGGGTGCTGCACCTGAGGATGCAAGGGAATCAGCACAATGTATTACACTTACGATTTCAAGTCCACACTCACAATTTGGATATCTCGAAGATTCTTGGATTAACAGCGACGAAATAAGGTATTCATTTGCACGTGGTTTGTTGGAAATTCGTTATGCATATGCTTTAAATTAGGTTCTGACAGTCAAGCACGTCTCATTTTTGCAGTATATACTTCTACTAGATATTTTAATTGGTTTAACTTTTGTCATCTTCAGTTTAGATTAATACATCAAAATTATTTCAATCAATTTAGCATGTAATAATGAAATTTAAAGTAACAATTATCTTACAATTTAGTCATGATAAAACCTTATATTCTAATTATATTTTATTACTATTTTTTTTTTTGCATGTATTTGTTGCTTTTGCAAAGAGGGAAATTTGAAATTTCATTTTTAATTATTTATTATTTAGTTTTAACACAAACTATGAATTCACCATAATAAAGGCATTTAAAAACATAAGTATTGGGGTTTGGAACTAATTTGTTATTATTTTTTGATTTCTAGACAGTGTTAATATTGAGCTACGATGGCACTATTGATGCATTTTTTTACAAAAGAGTACCCACATAATGTTGATGTATCAACTTCCATTATGCCCACACATATTGCACATTTTAAACTTACGTTTGTTATTTACTATGCCGAATGGGTCTACAATAGCAACTGCTGCTTAATTGCTTACCTCTACTCTACTCCACATAAAAATAATTCTTTATCACCGAAATAGGGAAATTTAGCTTATAATTTATCATACTATTATTCCTGGAAGAGCAAATGTTAAATTACATGTTAGATAAGCTCAAATTATAAACATTAATGTTGCGTTGTTGTAAGCAGTATATGTTGTCTATGTGAAATACATACTTGGTCTACTAGCGTTTATATACGAACTAAATATTGTGATTTTGAAGTGCCTCGGTCCTGCCTGACATAATGGCATGATTAGCATTTTGTGTAACAACTAATAATAAATTGGTTCGATGCCAGTCTTTTAAAACAGTAAACATGATAATGACTATCATGGTAGCAACAAATTATTTTAATTTGTACCAAAGAATATACATCACATTGCTGTCATGGTACCAATGCGATCATAAGTAGATACCACAAAAATGATGCATATATTTTAGTAGAAAGATCAACATAGTTTTTACTGAAAAGTTTATGTTTATTTGTATGTTTGAAAGATTAATATATCCATATTATTTTTAAATATCTGTTTATCTTTTCGATGATGCGTTTAGAAGAATCTACACAATCAAAATGACAGAGTCAACTCCAATAATCGTGTTCTATAAGTTTACTAAATTATCATTTTATTTCAATGTTTTTGAAGAATCTAGCTTAGTATATAGGTATTTCTTTTTAATTCTTCATGGTTTTGGCCCTTTCCACGGAAGCAGTGGTGAAGCTATTGATATTCATCTCTGCTTTTCTCTTTTAGTGAACTGTGATGTGGTTTGGACAAACAAAAATGCTAACTCATTCGCACATGCATCTGATGTTTAGCTTATGGTTAAGTTTAAGAAAAAATAATGCACATTTCATTCAAATAGACATTGACATGAAACGATTAACACATATTTATAGGGTTTTTAAATTGAAAATGATGTGACTTGAAATATGTAAAACGATTTACTCTCAAGACAATCTAATTAGAAATAATGCTTTTGATAAGTACTGAGGACATTTCATGAATATATATGGTTGATAAATAATACTGGCAATTGTTATTTACAACTTCATAACCTCTAAGCTAAGAAAATGGAACGATATTACGTTTCGCCACGTGAATTGACTGTCTATGTGCCCTACACATAAATTCTTCTGGAACCTGCATGAATTTCAGAAACAAATACCATACAACAGCAAAGCTTTTTTTTGGTTACTGCTTTGCATTTTCATACTGCATTCTTGATTGCAGTTTACTAAATTTCTCTTCACTATAATGCCCACTCTAAAGTTCTATCAGATATATTTGCACCCTATTTTGTACATTTCTATTTGTTTCTAATTTAATAATCATCTAACAGTTACTTTCGTGTTTACAAGCTACATCAGCTGCCCCTTGGTAAATAATGTATCCCATTGGCACTACTGAAGTTGTGCATTTCATAAGCTACCAAATCAAGTGTAAAATTTCACCATTATCTATCACAACAGGAACTGCTACAGTTAGCTGAAATGTGATAGGGTGATACTGGAAGTCAACTGAGGTGAAAATATAAGTATGAGCACTGTTGCAGGGCACCCTTGGATTCATTCTGATGCTTAAACAGATGCTTAAATGCTGGCAACCTAATCTTTGTTTTGATGCAGGTTAAACTGTTCAATGTTCTAAGGTGAATAGCTGGAGATTAAATGCTTTTACTCAAACGTTGTATCAGTCGACCACCACCACCTTCTCTTGCTTTTGTTCCTCCCCTACCGTTGCCCTTATAGAGTGGGATTGCTCTATTCCGCCGCCTAGCCGACCTATCTTTAGAAGCGGGCGTGTCTATTACATCAAAAGGAGCTCATCCTCATTCGTGATTACCTAACTATTCTGATTTGCGAAAATCATTTGAAAAGTTTGTTTGATTTTATAGAATAACTTGGGTTTTAGTTATAAGTTGATCACTTATACCCTTACATCGTCCTGTGCCCTTGATATAATATAAGTTATATAATTCCTTGCGTCTTTTACCAGTAGATTATCGGAAGGTCTAAAAATACTTGATGTCGTTTTATACTCTTAATTTTCTACATAAAAATATATGGAAAATACATATGCAGATGTTACTTTTTTGATTGGCTATGCATATTCATGTGAATCAAGATAAAATAGTGTTAATAACGAAGAAAAATTCAAAAGATTTCTGATGAACTAATGGGTTTATGCATTTGTTGGATAAATATTTCAATGTAAAATAATCTAATTGTTAGGGTTGTTCCTATAATTATTTCGTGCTGATGCGTTTCAACTTATAACTATTTTAGCCATTTAGTTTGTGACTTCTGCCATTTATGGATTAAAATTTGGATGCATTTTCATCACTTGCTGCAACTTTTAGCGTGAGTACACCATGATTGCAGCTTATATGTGTTTATCTTTTTCCACAATACTGCGTGGGAGTGTGTGTAAGTGTGTGTGTGTGTGTGTATATATATATATATAGGGTTGGAATGTTTTCTTCCATCTAACATATGCAAGCTTATTTGGCAATAGTAAATCACCTTAATTGAATGCAAAATGCTCATTTCACAGGTCACGACGTTGTATTTGTAGCGGTCATAATGTTTTATCTCTGTATATAAAACTAAAATTCCAGAAGATGACCAGTGCAACCATATCCATTTTCCATCAAATTTTCTACACAAAACTAATTGGATTTTCCACACAAAATTAACTGGATAAAGCGCAGTATTTTCTGCTTTGTACTTTTCTTACCCAATATTCCTTTGCCATGAATTACAAGCAACCTAACTTTAGCATATTATTTGTACACTCATAAATTTCAGAGTTAACATAAGTTCACTCACACATGTATTCGTACCGAGGAATTATCCATGCGTATTGCTAATACTTCACATTAAATAAATTTGCTTTCGATTAGCTTTGCACATGTCCAACGGACGTGCCTAACGTATTGGTTCTTTTAAAGCTGTGACGATCTCAAAACCCGTACCACGGAGTTAAGGATAATCATTGGAATTTAGCTTATTAATCATCATTAGCAGAGTACAGATAATAGCATAAACAACAAATAGGATAAATTTTACATAGATATGACAGCGGAATCATAACATGTAACAACATCAGGGTAGCACGGTGTAGGATATAACTTAGTGCATAAGAAGGGAATGATTAGTCAACATCGCTATAGCGGGATATATACATACAGTGAGACATAATAAAGGTGTCGGTCTACATCGTCTGAGGCGGTACATATACATAAGATAATAAATGCTGGAAGTAAATCAGTCTACATCGCCATAGGCGGAATCATATACATAAGGTAAGGATAGCGGAAAGTCAATAGCCAAAATACAAGTAAATCTAATCCTTTTAATAAATTCATCGTCTTTCTGAAGAACGGTAATCTTATCTTTCAAGGAAGAAGTAACGATAAAACTGGCGATGATTTCATTCTTTCTGCTGAGCGCATCCGCGACAACATTGGCTTTCCCTGGAGTGTACAGAATCTCAAAATCGTATACTGCAAGGAATTCTAACCAACGCTGTTGTCTCAAGTTTAGATCTTTCTGAGTGAATAGATACTTCAATGATTGATGATCGGTAAATAGTTCAAACTTTTCACCCAACAAATAATGCCTCCAGATTCTCAAAGCAAACACGATGGCTAACAACTCAAGATCATGAGTTGCATAGTTCCTTTCATGCGGATTCAGCTGACGGCTAGCATAAGCGACCACTTGGCCTTTTTGCATTAATACTGCGCCAAGACCTCTAATAGAAGCATCCATCCATACCACTGATTGCCATCAATAATTGTTAATACTGGAGCAGTTGTCAATTTCAGTTTCAGCTCTCGGAAAGCTTCCTCACATTCTGGAGTCCATTTGAATTTCTCATGCTTCTTTGTAAGCTTTGTTAATACACCGGATATCTTCGAAAAATCCTTAACGAATTTCCGATAGTAACTAGCCAACCCAAGAAAACTTCGAACTTCTGTGGGGGTAGTAGGTTGTTTCCAGTCCTGAATCGCTGTAATTTTGCTTGGATCAACAGCAATCCCTTCTTTTGATATGACAGGGCCAAGGAACTTAACTTCATCTTGCCAGAAGATACACTTAGAAAATTTAGCTTTCAAGACATTTCTTCTCAGAATTTCCAACACCTGTTCTAAATGTTTTGAATGCTCGCCTTCTGACTTGGAGTAGATTAAAATGTCATCAATGAATACCAGAACAAATTTATTCAATACCCCACGGAACACTCTATTCATCAGATCGACGAAGTATACTGTAGCGTTACATAAGCCGAACAGCATTACTAACCATTCGTAGAATAAATCGGGACCCCTGAAGGCTGTCAAAGGAACATAGTCTTCGGCTATACGTAATTGGTGGAAACCTGTAGCTAGGTCCATTCTGGAGAATACCCTCGCCCCATTTAATTGATCTAGCAAATCATCGATTCGCGGCAATGGATATTTATTCTTCTAGAATCAGCATAACTCTTCTGTCGGCTTTGCGCGGCTTTCAATTGTTTCTTGATGAAATCGACTTTATTAGATGATTCTCGAATCATATCGGGTCCCAACACAAGTCTGTTGCTAGGTTCTACCCAACATGCTGGAGATCTGCACGGTCTACCGTATAATGCTTCAAATGGCGACATTTTTAAACTTGCCTGATAGTTGTTGTTATAAGAGAATTCTGCCAAATGCAAGTGATCCTCCCATGATCCGCCAAAATCAATAATACAAGCCCGCAGTAAATCTTCTAGAATTCTATTCACCCGCTCAGTTTGGCTATCTGTCTGAGGGTGATAAGCGGTGCTTAGATTCAACTTGGTTCCCAATTCTGTCTGGAATGCTTCCCAGAATTTGCTAGTAAATAGTGGATCTCTATCACTAACTATACTGAGCGACACTCCATGTAGTTTATATATTTCTTTGAAAATAACAAATTTAGAAATTTTAAATTGGCTCGCATTTTCTGGGTTGTAACAAAAGCAGAGGTATTTTTCATTTTATTTGACGGTCAGTCCAAAAGAATTCTAGTTCCTCTTTGCACTTTAATATATTTAAAGTTTGTAATCTGAAATATGTACACGTCTGCACATGTTTGAGGGACAAACTTCTTAACATAAATTCATTTTTATATTTGTTTCATTGCAATTTCACATTTGAATTAAATAACTAAAAATCATAGTTTTCATTAAAAAAAAGGATATATTTTTATGTTGGATGCACATTTTCCTCTCCTCGATCTTCTCCCAGCCAAGCCGCTTTGCCTTTGACCATTCATGATGTCAGAATATGATCCAAGAACGATCAACTCAAATCCACTAGCGATTCCCATCATACTAAACGCCGGTACAAAATCACGATTCATCTAGACAATTGCGATGGTTCAACTCATTTTCCATTTTATGCTTATCGAATTTGCACTTTCAAAATAGACTTTATTATAATCAATTAATTTCTAAAGATATAGTTGTCCAAATTTGCCAATACTATTTAAAAATATATTAGAGATTGAAACTCCCAGCTCTTTTGTTGTTGCGTAAGAAAATTCAAACTTGTTTATGAGATATTGGTGGTTTTCAAATATTCATAGTATTGAATATATGTTTTTTTCCTTTTAACATCAATCCCTTTTTCCAAATTCTAAGGTAAATAATAACTATAAACATGATTCAAACAGATTTGTGCACATAAGTTATGTATCAACTTGACCGATACATTCAACAAATCAACCTATAAACAACATACAAATAGAGTTCTCACTTGTATTTCATGCTTTCTACAAATTATAATCCAAGCTCTTTAAAACTTGAATCCAATTAGAGAGGTGTTGTTTAATGCAAATATAAGATTGTCCAGATTTGATGCATCCCTACTCCATTCTCAATTCTTTTTTTACTCTTGAGGAAATGATCACCATATATTGAATTAAGTACTGTATGATAATTTCTTGTAAATATATATTGCAAGTTTTTAGAGTAGGAGTGAAATTTTTTGTTCTATGAAACATATGTATGCTTTATTCATACTTTTTGATCTTTGAATGGATTATTTCCTTAGTTTCCTAAATAAAGTAGTTCTTTTTCAGCGTACTTAATTTTTTTACTCGTGTTAGAGGGAACTTTGTGTCTTATTCTATTCGTATGCTTTTGAATTACGAAAAAGTTGCATTTTATAAAATGCCAAACACTGAAAGCGTGCCTTTTTATCTTAGGATTGGTTGTTACTAAATCTTTTATGTTTTAAAAATTGAATAATTTTATGAAGAAACAGAAAAGGGGGGGGGGGGCAGCAACAAGTGAGCTATTGTACGGTGCAACAACTCTTAAAAAAGGTGCATTTCCCTTAACACTGGTATGTTTTGATTTGCAAATTTTTTTTATACATATTTGCATAAGTTATTTTTCCCTTTAGTCTTCACCCTATCGGCGGTAATTGTTGAAACGACAGCCACTTTTGAGGATAACCCATCACTCAATGTATGTTTGTTTGCTTCAGGGGGATAAATATTTGATAGTATGTGGTTATACATAAAACCATGTAGTGTCAGATAGTGTCACATTTGTATTTAGTTCATCACTCCATTTATTACCATACCTGATTATATATTATGTACTGTTTTTCAGCCTCACTTATTTAAGCTACCGGTGATAATAATATGATATAAGCATGTTTTTTCTTTCTTCCAAGAAAATACTTGAAAAAGAAAGCGGAGTTAAACGAGGATCTAGCATAATGGAATCCACAAGTAATTACTAATTTATTTTTATTTTTATATATGACACAACTTAACGGTCGGTTTTTTTCCACCGTTGTGCGGTAATACTAGTAAAGGTGTCTGTAGATGATAATAGATTACGAGAGGAAATACGAGAGCAAATAGGGTTACGGAGAAGAATCAGGAAGAAAAGTAGTTCCGAGAAGAAATAGGTTACCGGGAAAAAAATCGAGAAAGCCGCACCATTTTTTGGGTTCAGAGAAGGAAATGACGGAGAAAACATGGCTGTTGAGCGAAAATTATGCCTAAATTTTTTTGGTTCAGACAATTTGTTTTTGGCTGTTATAGTAGCTAGCGGTCGGTTTGATTACCTCGAGTGAGATGTAATAGGGGGAGTAGGACTAAAGCTTTCATTGATTACTCCATATGTTTTATTTAAGGAATTTATTACTGTTAAGTGGATTATGAAAGACAATTTTTTTTTTTTGAAATTAGAATAAACTGAATAATTAATTATAAACCAAATTGAATGTTTTCATTTTTAATAAACATTCATATGATAGTAAATATTTAGAACATTTTACTAGTTCAAAAAGTAATGGCATTTTTTTTAAATTTTACGATAAAGATTATATAAATTTTGAACAAAGTGTCAGAAAGTGTTTCGGTGAATAGCAGTACATTTTAGAAATATAGTAATAAATGCCATTACACATTTTTGGATAATCCAACTAATGTTTTAATTGAGTTTGATATTTTGTCTAAAATTCTATTTTTAAAATAGAGCAAGTATTTATTTTGCTGGTCGTCGAAAGAAAAGTTTGTCCCAATGTTCGTTTTTGAAAAACTAGAGATAAAAGTTTGAAATTGAAGTTCTCTGACAAAGATAGTTTTAAAAGAAAAATTATTTTACTCTAATTTTCAAAAAACCAAACAGGAAAATATCCTGAAGGACGAAATGAACAAAAAATTGTTTCATAAGGACAAGGGGCAAAATTTTGTCCATAAGGACAAGTTTTAGTGTAAAGGAAGAAATTATAGTTGACCCCTGAATTCCTCTCTTTACGCTGAATTTTGTTGTTGAGGATAAAATTTTGCCCCTTGTCCATATGGAGTAATTTTTTGTTCCTTTTGTCCTTGAGGGTAAAAATCTCATTAACTTAATGTTTTGAAAGAGTTTAAGTGGATAATATAAAATGTTTTCCACTAATGACGATATTAGGCTTAGTCCTAATTTGGAAAATAAGAAACATTAGGTGCTTATTGAATAATTATATGTTCAAAGAAAGAATGTTAATATTCTACGATTTAATGAAACATTAAACACTCATTTTTGATTTAGTAGTTTATAATAATTTGTTTAAAATTGTAAAATAAATTTATTTTGCACAAGTCCTAGGATTATGTTTTTTAAAGAATATATTATATATGGTAAATAAGAGGAGAAAACTTGGTAGGATGGAATAAGGTTTTAAGATAAGATAAGAATAAGCTATACGACCTCATTTGGAAAATTTTGAATAAGCCCCAAAGACCTTTATCTGAAAGGTTAGTAAAACTCGAAGATATTCCAAAATCAAGATTTTGGTTGTAAACTAGGTTGCCATAGATAGTTTATTTTGGACATAAGTATTCATATATAACATATTTAACACTAGAAATATACATATAGCACAAATTACGACTATAAACATACTAACTAGTAATTATCAAATTTAGGATTTACGGATATTAATTGCAAATTTCGTGGGCGTTTAGTTTGTAATTATTGAGAGAAAAAGGAATCTATGACGAGTGATTAAAAAGAACTTAATTTGGAAGACTTGATATATTTTCAAATTTGAAGAAGATTGTAAGAATTAAGTAAGAATTTATTGAATGGTTCAAATTCGACTATATTAGGGACATACAATTAAAGCAGTGAACTGACCACATCTATGAGAAGCACAGAAGAGGAAAATTAAAAAAATGAATAGTAATGGAATGAATGTTAAATTTAGAAACGAGTATTAAGATGTCAACATTGTTCATACCACTTTGTCATATGTGATAATTTCTAGAAGAATTTTCATTTTATATCTTGAGGTTGTAATCGCAATGGTCCATAGGACAAAAATATAAGATGGTATATGGGAAAAATACATGTTTGTACCCGTGTTGACTGGGATTTAGAACCACTTAATAGATTTTATTTAAGGAGAAAAGTAAGTGTGAAAATTTTATGCGGATGCCTAACTCTCGACAAACCTCATATAAAATTAGAAGTTGGTAAATTCTATTCGGCCATACAAAATAGCTGAGTTGCACCCTCTTTTTAATTTAAAATTTCGCTGGACAGAAATACCCTTCGCTGAATATATTTTTTTATACGTTTCCGCCAACCACGCAGCACGGGTGTGGGGATTGTGGTCCAACCACGCAGTATGCCTACGAGGTTGGTATCATTACCTCGTAGAACCACTACGAGGTTAGCAGCATTACCTCGTAGAGTATCTACGAGGTAAGCTACATAACCTCGTAGTGGCTCTACGAGGTAAAGGGTATTTTGGTTATGTGAAATCTTTTAAAAAAAGGGGGCGGGGAGGTGGACAACTCGGCTATTTTTTCAGTCTGAATAGAATTTTTCCTAGAAGTAAATAAAGAAATTAGATTTGTTGCATATAATTGATAAATGTCTCAATCTCATAATTTTGGATTATTGAAAAAAAAAATTAGCTTCCATAATGACACCCTCAAGAGTTGGAATTAAATATTTAGGATTAAGATGTAAAAGTCAAAAAGATGGCATAATTCTTTGCGAAAAGCTTTATAACTGCAGCATCTCTAATCCACTTTCATGGAGATGGGGTTAACTTCTTTTGCAATAGGGATCTTCAACTTACTAGAAAATTTAGAGGAGTTTACTAGTGACTGTAGAAACAATCTTTAGAAACTAAATTTGAAAATTAGGTTTAGAAAATTCATGGAATCTTAGGGCTGCT
The DNA here is from genome assembly GCA_030737875.1 of Allium sativum. NCBI lineage: Eukaryota > Viridiplantae > Streptophyta > Magnoliopsida > Asparagales > Amaryllidaceae > Allium > Allium sativum. The sequence goes on along the minus strand of CM060921.1, from coordinate 160,146,794 downwards.
CATAATTTGAAGTCTGGAAGACGAACTGTAGAAACAGCTGAAGCTTGGTGGATTTGTGGAAAAACCTATATCAAGGATCTTTGAAAACGTAGGGAATAATATTTGTCATTATAAAATTAACATAGTTATCTTTTGGCAGTTGATTGGTGCTCTTGAAGCATTTCATGGAGGCCACACGAATCACCAAGGTATTGATGGAAATCCATCAACAACTTTCTACTCAGATCGAATTTGTGTGACTGAGTTTAGAAAATGTCAAAATTGACTAGGCTATTTGTGAAAGTTGTAGGTTTTAAATGTTAGAAAATTTGGCGCCATACTTGTTAGGCCTTCCCAATGTTAGGAAAATAAGAGAATCTCTTTGTTGGTTGGAGTCCATGGCGTTTATATACATTCGGTATTTGACAAAATAATTTTATAATATAGTAATTCTGGTAAAGACTAGTAAAAAATGAGGACTAAGATGAGACTATTGGCGTCCTGTGCAGGATCATAGATATTATGGAGCATAGAACTACAAAGCTCTGCACTAATGAATTAGATTGATTCAGGTATATTAGGAAGAAACATTTGACGGAAAACATGAAAATTCTCAGTTTAAGCTTTACTCTTACTAGATTTTCTCTCTAAACGTAGGATTTCTGGTTGCACCATGGATATAGATTGGATGGTAAGAATTGATTGCTACACCGATTCACTAGCACATTGCAATCATATAGAAAATCTTATGCATAATAGGATGTTTTGCATGCATATAACATTACGGACTACATTTTCACGCATGGCCTGAGCTCATCCTAGTATATCTAAAACACATAATTACAGTGCATAATTTGTTGTGTAGGTGGACATATAAAATAACTTAGTTGTATAAATTGTGTGTTAGTTCAAGTTGTGTTGTTCGCCCTAAGAATGATTATGGGACGAAATCTCTTTTAAGGCAGAAAAATGTAACACCCTGTAAAATTTATCCTATATAGACATGAAAAACATAAGGATTTAAAATTTATAGTGGGGCAAAAGATAAAATTCAATATTTTTAGAATTAGGCAATGAATTGTGTCATTGCATCCACAGTGAGATTCTGATCTATATCCATATAAAATTGTTGAAAAAGAAACCAACATTTAAAAGTTACAAGCAATCAAAGTTTTCAAATTCTAAAATAAATATTGTTGGATTTTGAATTTAAATTGTATAAATTAGAAATTTAAACTTAAGAATAATATCTGTATGGATTATCCAGGAATAAATGTTAAGGAACTAATGAGCATTCAATGAGAATTACTAACATAATCAGAGTAAAGCGTGCAATGGTTACAATGGATGCCCAAGATAGAAGGGCAATCGATCGCTCACCCCTAAGTATAGCAGTCGACTGCATGATTGACTATTTAGTATATAAGTCAACCGCTGCTTATATAATGCGTTGTGGCATTTAGAGTTTTTCTCAAGAGAAAGCTGCTGTTTTAATGGAATAGATTTTATTTTACAAATATGACGATCCACATTAGTTTAGTCAACTATAAATAACACTATATACCTCCCACTCTCATTCACAATTCCTATGGCAACACTCTTCAATTTTGTCTTTTTCTTCTTTGATCCAACTAGAGTTGAGGTTTGTTTTATCTTCCTCCAATCTCTTTTTTTTGTTTATATTTCTCGTCCTTTGTATATACATATATAAATATGGAAGAGAAGAATTCTAAAAACGTATATCATCATAATCAAATCCAAAAGGGATTCACAATTGGAGTGGAATCTGCTTCAAGTCTTCTAGGCTATGAATGGATCTTTAGTTTGTCTTCTAGTTGTAATTATTTATTTAGAGTATTTGATATGAATATTCCTAAAGAATTTTAGGGATTTGCATAAAAAAATAAAACCCTAAAAATTCAATAATTTCGAAATTGTCAATTTTGTGTGGATTTTATATTTATGTAAAATCAATTTTTCTAAAATCTCATTTAGCTTAGTTTATTTCACTTCCTTGTCCATGTTTTCTTTTAGATCTCATATTCCTTACAAAGAAAATGGATTTAAGGACTATAAGTATATGTGATTCAAATCCAATAATTCCATCTAAGTCTACTAAATTAAAAAGAGAAGCCAAATAAAACTAGAAATAAATATGCAAATTATGTGAAGAAAGTCCATATGATTTGCAGAAGTAATCAGAATTCAAAATTACAGGTCTTTTGTTTGGTGAAACTGAAGAGTGGCCTACTTATGTTTGTAATGCTGAATATACTGAAAAACCTTGTTTCATGACAAGTGATGTGGATTACGGGGAAGAAGACTTGCGATTCTATATTTTCTGGGTGAGGATTGACATTTCTCACATTATGACATTATTCACGCATACTATTTACGCGTAGCCATTATCTATTAATATATAGCATAATCGATGCATAGTGAATACATATTAAATGCATAGTTAATTATACTTTTTAATTTTGAATTTAAAAATCCAGCTTAGGATAGCTTATATATATATTAAATTATAAGGAAGATCTTCCTTATATATACTGTGTGTCATGTGAGTAAAAGACCTTTATTAATAAACGAAACACGGATGCGAGGTAAACTCCTTTTTGTAGAAGTCTGCCTAGACAACCTTGCTACCAGCAACTACCAAAAGGTGGGTTAATGTCTAGTGTCATGGGTCTTTTAGCAATGTGAGGACCTGCTTCAAGGGTTAGGTCTTAAGTGGTTAGGACTTTCTCCTTTCCTTATGGATTTATCATAGGGTGTACGAGCAAGAGTCAAACTTGCTCTTTTCCTTATGGATTTCTCTAAGCAGTACAGATCATAGTCGAAGGAACCACCCTCATAAGGTATTGAGAGATCATTGAGCCCGCCTCTCTCCAGTATTAAAGTGTTAAATTGTCATGAGAATGGATTAGTAGGGAAATCACTATGACAGCCCACTTCCTAAAGTCTTAAGTGATCGTGTAGTGTCCACCTAAAGGGTAGGGTCTTTGATATCATGATGTGCCTAAAATAATGGAAGTATTAAGTGGTTAGGAGACCACCCAATGATGTGAACTAAATAGTAACCAAAGGGTCCTCCTAGTAGGATCTTAAATGGCAAGATGTCGTCTACCTTATAGGTGTTAAATAGCATACCATCTCTCGCATTATTTAGATTTTTTGAGATTTGGATCGTGTTGTCTACTTGAGAATTAGGTAAGTGGTTGGATCCACCTTTAAGGTATTAAGATATCGTTCACATATTTTTTTTCCATTACCGTTGCATTTGCATCGGACATGTTCGACTCGTCGGACGCGAATGTAACAGTTCCCTTCATTTCATTCATTTAGTCCAATGCACCAAAATAATGCTTCCACGTCGAATGCGCCCAACGTACGCAAGTGTGATTCATTATTTTAACCCTTTAATCACCCTTTTAACGTTTATTTTAATTATTTCTACCGATTAATTATTATATATTACTCCTCTTTAACCATAATACTCCTTTTCATTCACCGCTCAAATACACAAAAACACTATTCATTTTATCCTCTCAACATTCCGCTCAAATCAACTGTTCATTACAACCACTCATCATCGTCGACACTGCACCCTAAGCAATCGTTGGATCCGCCTTGGTATTAAGTGATCATAGAACGCCGCCTTTTTCCTTTATATGAGTAGTATACAAACTTCATATTTGTGTGTGTTGCGCCTTAGGCATTTCCTCGTCAATATTCACTCTGCCTAAGTATAACTAAAGTTAAGTTTAAGATTTTATTCACATGAACTTGTTATTTCGACCTCCTCCTCTTAACAATACAGGTTAGGTCTGAAGATATTGAAAGGAAATTTGGAGGCGGAAGGCGTAACTTTAGAGGAAGTTTTCTTTATTAGTTATTACTGTAATGTGATTGTGGATATTCGTGACGTACCCAAAATAATTATATAATTGTGGAAGATTGTGTATTATGACATCTTTATCTGATTTACGAAATAAAAGGATTTGTTATTTGCTACTATATTTTATCCATCTGCTGTGAGTTTTGAACGAATGAGTACTGTTTTGTGATGTTATTTTTTTTATGAACCAACGATTCATTTTGAGACAGTTCTAAATTTTGATAGGCATTTTCTGCATCGAAATTTAGACTCGTTCCGAGGTCGACTGTTATTGATTGAAATACCAATTATTTATGAATTGACAACCTTTTGTTACTATTAGCTAGTCATTCAAAATTTTTGGTAATAACACAATTGCTAAATCCCTTGACATCCAATTTGTTCTTGAAACGGGGCAAACTGTCCCTTTTCTAAACAGATCAAAATTGATCCATAAGCATCAGATGTGCCGGATAACTACAGTTTAATTTTGATTTCTCCCTTTTAAGCCCATTTAACCCCTAATTTTCTGGTTTCCTTCTTAATTATCTCATTTCCTCCTTTAATTACTAATTTAATCACCCCGTTTAAATGTTCTGTTTGATGTCGCAAACACATTCCCCGTTTAACCTTTTACCTCGTTTAAATATCCTGGTTAGATACCTTATTTAAATATCTTGTTTCCTACTACCGAAAAAGCACCCAAAGTCTGCTGCATGAAATAATTGGTTGTGCATATAAACCTAAAAATTTGTGCTTCGGTTTTGACAAAAGAAGTTACACTAAAGATGATTTGAATGGAATCCAGCATAATAATGCTTAGCATGTTTTAGATTTTCTACAAAATAGAACTCTAAGTATTGTAATATAGCTAAAACTTGTGCTGCAACAAACTGGCACAAAGATTAACCATCCTACGTGTATAATACAATTACATGAAATTCTAGTTTAGGAAAATAACATTTACGAAGATCCAACCTATTTTTATTGTCTGTTAATACCTTTAAAAATGATTATTGTCCCATGAAAATAGTTCTAAGCAACGAACACCGCTTTTTCCCAATTGCCTCATATCCTCAATATTTTGCTCCTCGTCACCGATACTGATTTCCCCACCATCCACTTCTCTATGGCTATTTAAGGCAACCACTATCCAACTGCTCCTCCGCCTGCGTAGCTGCGGTCAGCTAGTAGTTCAACTAGTATCTATAGAGTCTTCGGATGCCGGTCACTAACGTGGAGGTATCGGGTTAGCAGTAACTCTCGGAAGGTTGAGCTATCTCGCATCTCATCTCCTTGATTGTGATGGTACGATTTATCATTTAGAGTATTCAATTTTAATTTGCTTCACGTCTTGTTGGTAGTTCGGTAATCGGTATTGCGCTATTGGGCTGTTTAAAGTTTGATTTGGTGCTTGGTACATCTTATGTTTTCTGTTGCTTGGCAAATACTCATGTTATTTGTGAATTACTTGTACCTTGCATTTTGTCATTGTTAATTAGAGTGTCATGGTGTCTTGTCGTAGTATGGTTGGATCATCACCGACGAGTGGTGGCAATATACGCGATGCTATGCAAGGAACTTTTCCAGTACTCATTTGGTAGTGTTAATGCTTGACTATATTGCTTCTGGGTTTCATGATGCATGAATTTTAGCATATTTTTTGCCGAGTAGTTCACACAATGACGTATGTTTGGTGTTGTGTGTCTGGTGTTCTGGCACCGTGATCTGCTATCAGAAATATGGTGATGCAAATGAAGCTTAAGGCTCAATTATTGCTATCATTATCGATGTGCTCTGTCCTATTCCTTCCACAACCATGGAACCTTTATTTTTGGCCACTTAGTTGTCTTTATCATGAAACCTGTGCAAGGTACTGCTTCCTTTGGAGTGGATCTCAAGAAACCAGTTGGACAAAGTTTGCTACAGTTGGAACTGCACCTATGTATTATGCTTACAATGGTCTTGGCATGTCAATTAATGAATACCTTAGCTTATATACTTTCAGTCATAACTTGTTGCTTATTGTATTCATATGTAAACACTATGTTTTGTAGAATACAACTGCTTACTCTTCCTACGTGATGAGTTAGGCTATAAGTAATGTAATGGTCCGTAATTTTGGTTGTCAAATATTTAATTTAATTTATTATTTTAAATATTATATTTGAAATATTAATGGATTTTTAATATTGAATTTGTTATTAAAAACGAAGTTTGAATGTTATATATTTATGTATAATATAAATCGAGCTCGTAATGGTGCGGCAGTTCGTAATATTGAGTTTTGAACTTCAATTGAATATATAGGATTCGATATAAGTCGGATTTCTGTGAAATAAGAAACTTTGGATTCTTATTGTTTATAATTTTCATATGAAAGAGAATAATCCAGATTTCATGTTATACATTGTTAGTTATGTCCAAATCAAATTTTAGAATAGTCGCTATGGAAATCGTTATCAAAACATAACGTTTATTAATTAATTGTGACGGCCAGGAATTTCGCTCGATCCGAATCAGTCGTTAAACCGATCTAGACCGTTCGAAACCCCTGATCGTTTGAGAACAGGACAAATCAGAACGCAGACGGAAGAACATTTCATTGCTATTACAACAATTCCATTAGAATACAAGAATATACAGAGTATAAATGAATACTATACATTCGATAAATATCAGAGATTACAATAAATTACATAGCAGCGGAAAATAATACAAAGCACAACTGAAGGTGATATACGGATATAGAGCTTTCCGGATATCATTCCAGCTGTAAACCAGGATCCTGTGGATATAAATCTGCAAAACCAAAACTACTAGCTGCCCGTGCGGAAAATAGGGGCACCCAGAGTTTAGGTTAAAACAATAAACTCCAGGTCAGTCATGTGACTAGTGTGAGAACTAAAACAGTTATTTAAAACTTTACTTTAAAAGAGAGTAATTCAAGGGACCACGCCGTATAACACGGAACGGGTTTCCTCCCAAGAATACTAGTGCATAGAATAAACAGCGCAATGCTTTTTCGAAAAATGAAGCTATTATAAGACCCAGGTCCCATCACACAATGCAACGCAAGCCGGAGGATAGGGTTTTCCCTTATAATAGCCAAACATGCTTGGTACGTTTAAAACAAATCATTTGATACTATAATAAGTGTATAGTGTCAAAACAGTTTCAATCATAAATATAAATCATAGACGGCATAACATCCCATGCTACTATGTCGCCATACTAGTTCTACAATTAAAGCCGAGATACACGTATTGGAAATTGGATTTCCGTCATGAGTCGAGGCAAGGGGCAAGATCCTCTCCGCTTCGAGACACTCGAGCAAATGCCTCGGGACTACACACTCTGGGCAACCCCGGATGCGGCTGGGCCGGTCCTCACTTACGTTAGAGGATTAATTATGCTTGAACACATGTAACACCCCACGCCTGCTAGGGTCACTCAAAAGGGAATGCCATAGCATCGGTGGAGTATTTTAGTGAATATAGAACAGAAAAATTACAACAAGACAGATATAAATAGTACTTGAAATTTTTAAAACATCATCTCATAACAGCGGAAATAAACCTGTCTGGTTACATCATAAAACCACGATAAAAGTCAAGTACAATATCCATCAAAATAAAGAAGTACATAATCCCACTCTCTCATACAATAGCCATAACAAAAGAAAAGATAACTGGATAACTGGAGCTTTACATCTATCCAAGCTCCTCAAGACTGGAACAGCAATCCGATCAAGCTCTACTACCACTAGGATCCACCGTAGGACCTGAGGGTTGGGAAAAAGATAAAAACAACGGGGTCAGACATAAGTCTGAGTGAGTCCTATAACTTTAACAATACAATCATTAAGGTAACCAGAGAAGACATAACTTGACCTACGGTAATATCTGGGGATGAATGGCTACACTAAGCAGCTTGGTAGACTTAGGATAAACTAAGATAACCGTCAGGACGCATCTACCCACCCAAGGATAATTATTAACTGCACCACACCAGTCATTCCTACTTAAAGGTTGATCCCTTCCAAGGACTTAGAAAATTTCCCCAGTAGTTTCATGTACCCCTAGCCCATTACATAGGTGCCGTCTGCCCCTATCTCCACTAGGTGTACCCGGTAATTCTTACCCAGTAGTTTCGTGTATCCCTACATAGGTGCCGTCTGCCCCTATCTTCATTAGGTGTACCCACTACTCCCCAAGCGATCGGCTCCCTACCGTAGATACCCGTGCTGGTCCCACAGTGGGGTGTATCACTCCCCTAAAGTGGCTACCCAATACTAACGGTGCACAGCTTTATATCTACACGATGCAACAACGACTTATCTACCAGCCCGGGCCCACACACGCATATGAAACCCGTTGGACTTGCGTTGCCACCGCTAACCCGTTTTGGCCTCTTATAATCAAGCCCAATATGCGTGTCCCGTCACTCGACTTGGGTCGAGCCCACAAAGATACGTTTGGGATATTGGTTGAAATGGGCCCCCACAAGCTACCCACTTAAGCTTGTCAAATATCTGGTGTATCCCACTTAACCCTTTAATCATGTTTAATTACATGTTTCCACTTGGTTAAGTATTCTAATCGTATTTTCTATTGCCACCCAAGGCAACCCACTAGATTCCACATGCCACCCAAGGCAACCACCAAATTTCCTCATGCCACCCAAGGCACCCACTTAACCCCTCATGTCCCACTACATGCTATTATGGTTAAGTGTTTCTTAATTAATTAAGACCGTGATCTCCCGTAAAGACCTCCCACATTAGACTGGCTGTTATGACCGCCTGGTTAAGCCGGTAGAATCCGGGCAGTCTTACATCATAACAGAGTCTAACCTCGTGTCTTTACCTTAATCACGTATTTAATTTATGGCTAAGACCTCTCACATTGGGCTGACATTTGTAGCAACTGGTTAAGCCGGTCGGGTCCGGGCAGTTTTACACTACAAATGAGTCCAACCTCGTGTCTTAGTCGATTAATTACACCTAATTAATCACCCCCATATTAATTATCCCTAATTAATATCAAGTTTTCCATAACATGGGTAGACCTAACTCAATAGGTAAATTCCCATGGGGTAGACCTAACTCAATAGGTAAATTCCCACTTATGGTAATTTATTTTTATGGTATGCTTAATCATACCCAATCATTCATTTATTAACATATTTACCAACCCCATCGTTCCCCACGTAAATCGTTCTCGTTACATGACATAATAAGGGGAAGATCATCACAAATATCATGGGTTTAGCATAAAACTTTGTCATGGGTTAAGAGGATGTCAACTTGCATATATGAGCATATATTAACCCAACTACATACAACCCAAACTTGCATATTATCATACACATGATTTGCATAACATGTTGCATATGAGCTTGCATATTATCATACACATATCTTGCATAACATGTTAAACTTGCATATAGGCATTCTCAATCTTGCATAACATGTTAAACATGCATTTAAGCATACACATAACTTGCATAAGCATTCACATACTTGCATAGGCATCCACATACTTGCATAGGTATTCACATACTTGCATAACTTGCATATCATGTCATTTAAGCATATACATATCTTGCATAAGTATTCATATACTCGCATAAGCATGCATAACTTGCATATCACATAAATCTTGCATTTAAACATATATATGACTTGCATAAGCATCCATACACTTGCATAAGCATGCATAACTTGCATATCACTTTCAACTTGCATTTAAACATACACTTAACTTGCATATCACTTTCAACTTGCATTTAAACATACACTTAACTTGCATATCTCACTTTGCTAAGCATGCATAATTCCACTCATTAAATATGCATAAATCCACTTATTAAACATGCATATATCAACTTGTTAAACATGCATAAATCAACTTATTAAGCATGCATAAACCAACTTATCAAATATGCATAAATATAGAACAACATAGAGTAACATATCATTATACATGATTCATGCTCACTAATCCGCATTTAAGACCATAAGTCTCATTACACCCAATCTACTTACTTTAACAATTGATGTTAAAGTGATATAAACTCACCAAACTCAAGATTAGCAACCTTATGAAGTAGAATTAGTTGCTAACTATGAAGATAATGATGATTAAGGATTGATTAGAGAGGAATTAGCTTGCAACTTTCTTCTTAGATTAGTGGAGGCTTCTCTTAGAATTTAATTTGGCGGCATGAGGCCATTGTTTCTATTTTTGGTAAGGATTAAGGTAGGTTTAGGGTGTATTTATAGATTAAGAGAGTGTTTTAGGCCCTTAGATTAACCCTAGATTGATTTAGAACCCTTAGATTTAGGAAATCTCTAGAACCAGCCCTCCTAGCCAGCCTGAACCCCAACCTGGTGCAGCCAGGTGCACCCAGGTTCACAGAACGGTGCCACCCTGTCGACAGGCAAGTCGACAGGCATGTCGACACCCCTGTCGACAGGCCTGTCGACAGCCCTGTCGACATGGGTTGGGCGGGAAGCTACCCACCTGACCCCGCCTGGCCCATTCCAAATCTGAATTTAAATTTTAAATTTAAATTCCTAAATCTGTTTTTAGCTCTAATTTTTTGCAAACTTCCTTGGGCCATAACTGGGTCATACGGACTCCGATTTTCGAAAACTCGGACTCTATTTCGCGTATTTTTCCGAGACGAACGCGATGACGCAGCCCGTTACCCCTAATTCCCACGTCTTAGATTATTTATCCGGTAATTAGTGAATTTTAGTATTAACTAAAATTCGGGGTGTTACATTCTCCCCTCCTTAAAGGATTTCGTCCCCGAAATCTCTAGGCTAAGGAGAATGCATATCCTACCATCCAAACAACCATCTACTCAAACCATCAACCACAGACATCCATTGTCCTTAAACAGTTTCTAATGATGTATGCACATATGCAAAAAGTGTGTGTATATGTTCCCTATCTAATGTATGAACATATGCAAACCATGATAGTGCCATGCATCCATTATGTATGCGAGAGAACCCTATCGACACATACAATATCTACATGAGTGCACAATCATTCACCAAAATGCATCATCCATGTGATAACACAACCATTATACATCCATAAATATATTTTCCTACACACAATTTTATGCAATATGCAATATGAAGTGACTGAGCCGATCTAGTGCCTAGAGTGTGTGTATATGCATCCACGAGCAACCACTAGCAAACACTTGCATCCACTTGCATCCATCAACCATAACATGTATCAAACACATGTTTCAACCATAGGTTTACCCTATCTAAAGGTCAAAGGTACTAACGAGAGGACATACTAAAGATAAGATAAGTACTAGACAAGCGATAAAGGAGAGAGTAAAGACAGACCCTCAAAAAGAAATGGGTACAATGAACGCATCTTCGCTTCCGTCTCCCAAGTCGCGTTGCTCTCATCTTCTCCCCATTGCACTTTGACTAGCTGAACCTCTCGATTCCTCAATTTCCTAGTCTCTGACCCAAGGATACGAGTAGGAGCTCGTCGAATCGTCGCATCACGCTCAACCTCTACATCTCTAAGCAAGCTTGGCTCTACCACCTTTGCGGTCTCATGTAAGCACTTCCTCAGATGTGATACATGGAATACATCATGGACACCACTAAGTCTGTCGGGCAACTCCACCCTATATGCCATCCGTCCAATCCTTTCCTTAATAGGAAACGGCCCAACAAACCTTGGTGCTAACTTCCCAACGGATCCGAAGCGAACAACATTTCTCAACGGAGATACCTTAACAAAAACCATGTCCCCAACCTCAAACTCAAGATCCGTCCTTCTCTTGTCCGCATAAGATTTTTGCCTATCCTGCGCTGCTTTCATCCTTCTTCGAATCAAGTCAATCTTCTCAGAAGTCTCCCTAACCATATCAGGCCCAAGCAAGATATTATCCGTAGATTCCCACCAACATGTAGGTGATCGACAAGGCCTTCCATAGAGAGCTTCGAAAGGAGCCATACCAATACTGGACTGAAAGCTGTTATTATATGCGAACTCTACTAATGGAAGATGCTCTTCCCATGTACCTCCAAAATCTAAGATACAAAGCCTCAAAAGGTCTTCTAGAACACGATTCACCCTCTCAGTCTGGCCGTCTGTCTGAGGATGATATGCGGTGCTCAGACACAATTGAGTCCCCACTGCTTCTTGCAAACTTCTCCAGAATTCGCTAGTGAAGATAGGATCTCGATCACTAACTATGCTAGAGGGTACCCCATGCAATCGAACTATCTCTCGAAGATATACAGAAGCTAGCCATGGAGCGGTCCTCTTGCTCTTCACAGGTATGAAATGGGCGCTCTTAGTAAGTCTATCTACCACCACCCAAATTCCTGTATTACCCTTTCTCGACCTGGGTAACCCGTCAATAAAATCCATCGAGACGCTATCCCACTTCCATTGCGGAACCTCCAATGGGTGAAGCAACCCACCTGGTTTCCTTTGCTCCGCCTTCACTTGCTGGCACACCAAACATCGAGCGACATACTCGGCCACATCTTTCTTCATACCGGCCCAGAAGAAAACCCTCTTCATGTCTTGGTACATCTTGTCCCCACCGAGATGAATGGTCATCCTAGAACAGTGTGCGTCATCAAGAATAGCCTTCCTCAAACCCTCGTCTTGCGGTACACAAAGTCTACCATCTCTACGCAAGTACCCCCTATCGTCTAGGGTGTACCTACTCAAATGGCTGGACGACTCCCCCCTTATGAGCTTCTCTACCAACTCAACCAACTGTGGGTCGCCCCTCTGTGCTTCTCCAATCCGCCCCAAAAGAGTAGGTCTAACTTCCAAAGAAGCTAGCAAACCGGGTACATAGTCAACGGAAGGTCTGAAATCAAACATCGAGATAAACTCCAAGCTTTGTCGTTCCACGAACAATGGACTCAAGGACAACCTCTTCCTACTCAAGGCGTCCGCCACCACGTTACCCTTGCCAGGGGTATACGATATCTCGAAGTCATAGGATGCTAAAAACTCCATCCACCTTTGCTGTCTTAAGTTTAAATCTTTCTGAGAGAACAAGTACTTCAAAGATTTATGGTCAGTGAACAACTCGAATCTCTCACCAAGAAGATAATGGCGCCAAATCTTAAGCGCAAAAACAATAGCGGCCAGCTCTAGATCATGGGTAGGGTAATTTTTCTCATGTGCCCTCAACTGCCTTCGACCATAGGCTATTACCCTTCCCTCTTGCATTAAGACTGCGCCAAGTCCTGTCCCACAGGCATCGGTATAGACAACAAATGGCTTGCTCCCATCTGGCAACACTAAAACTGGAGCGGTGGTTAAAGCTCTCTTTAACCGTCGGAACGCATCATCACAATCTACGTCCCATGTGAAAACAAGATTCTTCTTTGTTAAGCGGGTTAATGGGGCTGATATCTTCGCGAAGTCTTTAATAAACTTCCTATAATAACCCGCCAACCCCAAGAAACTTCTTACTTCGGTAGCATTCTTCGGAACCTTCCAATCCTGAATTGATACTACCTTCGCGGGATCCACAACTATCCCTTCCTTGGAGACCACGTGCCCCAAGAATCGTACTTCCTTCCTCCAGAAGTGACATTTAGAGAATTTAGCCTTAAGGCTATGTGCTCGAAGAGTCTTCAACACTTCCCCAAGATGTAGGGCATGCTCTTCTTCACTCTTAGAAAATACTAAGATATCATCCACAAAGACCACCACGAATTTATTAAGGAACTCCCTGAACACCCTACTCATCAAATCAACAAAGTATGCAGGGGCGTTCGTCAACCCAAATGGCATCACCAGCCACTCATAGAAACCATTCGGAGTTCTAAAGGCAGTCTTGTCTATGCTATCCTCAGCCACCCTCAACTGATGAAACCCCGTGGCTAAGTCCAACTGAGAAAATACTGAAGCGCCGACCAACTGATCGAAAAGATCATCAATCCTTGGCAATGGGTGTCTATTCTTCTTTGTGAGCTTGTTGAGTTCTCTATAGTCTACACAAAGTCTGAGGGACCCATCCGCCTTCGTAGCAAATACTACTGGAGCACCCCACTCCGATATGCTCCGTCTTATGAACCCCTTCTCAAGCAACTCCCCTACTTGCTTATGGAGTTCCCTCCTCTCACGAGGAGCCATGTGGCGCACTGGTAAAGATACCGGTTTAGCATTATCCACCAAATATATTCGGAAGTCAATCTCCCGCTTCGGAGGTAAGCCCTTCACCTCCTCAAACACATCCGGATATTCCCGGACCACTCTTATAGATTGCAAACCCTCGACCGAAGCGTCAAGCGATTCAAGGTAACTTAGCATAACAGAGTCCCTGGGATTACAAGAAATCTCGAGAGTGTTACCCAAGCGGGTCATCAGCCTAACAACTCTCCTTTCGCAATCAAGAACGGCACCATTACTGGATAACCAGTCCATGCCCAAAATCAACCCATAGCCCGTGAAGCCCAACACAAAAGCATCACATCTAAACTCAATGCTAAGTATAGAAATCTTCAAACCCAAACATATCATGGACAAATAAGTGGAGCCCCCAATTGGGTTTGAAACAACCAAGGGATCATCTACCAGACTGGTGTCTAGGTGCAGTAACTCAACTAATGATGATGAGATAAACGAATGCGATGCGCCTGAATCAAACAATGTACGGACAGGATGATCAAATAGAAAAACCAGACTTTCAACGGAAATAGTTCTACCTCTCTCCTGAATCGGTGGAACCGCGAGAGCCTGTACTTGCCCCCTAGCCTGACTCGGTGCCATAAGAGCTTGCACCTGTGCTCCTGAGGTAGATCCCGTCCTTTGCCCCTTCTTAGGGCAATCCTTCAGTAAGTGCCCTGCTTCGCCACAGTGGAAGCAGCCGGTCTTCTTCTTCTTGCGGCAATCCTTGCTTAGGTGGCCAGGTGTTCCACAATTGAAACACTTCTTCTTCTTGCCCTTGCCACCATTGCCTTTCCCACCTTTGCTTTGCTGTTGTTGAGGTCTCTTTTGATCTCCCTTCTTCTCGGGTGCCTTATTAGCATTAGGACCCTTCTCTTCCTCATACATGAGTGCCATATCAACTAGCTTCTCAAAGGTGGCCCCCATAGGGATGTGAGTCATAGCCAACCCATGCATAGGTTCATTCAAGCCTTTCACGAACCTCAAAGCCTTCTTCTCCGGTGTATTCACCATATCTAGGCCAAACCTTGCCAATTGATTAAACTTGTTAACATATTCCTTCACCGAAAGATTTCCTTGCTTTAGAGTCAAGAATCTTTCCATATACAAGTTTTCCTCCGCCCTTGAGAGAAACTTTGCCACAAATCTTTGTCTAAAATCCGTCCAAGAGTCAACGGGGCGTTCTCCATTAGTGACCTCCCACTAGAATGAGGCCTTTCCCTTCATTAACCAAGCAGCCAACTTGACTTTCTTCCCTTCTTCCATCTCAAAGATATCTATCAACTCTTCCACCTCTTTAAGCCAATCTCTAGCCTCCACAAAGGTTTCAGATCCTTGAAAAGGTTTCCCTCCCATAGCTTTAAATTCCTTGCAAATCTTAGCAAAAGCATTCGTGCGAGGAGGAGGGGGAGGAGGATGATCGGGTGCTACGGTTGGTGGAGGAATATTTGCTGGACCCGCAGTGGTGGCCCTAGCCTCCATCAATCTCCTATACCATACTGGTACCGTCACACCCTCCGGAAGATTAAGATTCTCTGTCATGCTGAAACGAAAAAGGAAAGATTCAAAACGGAGAATTCGAAGGATATTGATATGGCTATTGGGGATTATGCTTTTCTTTCAAAAACTTTTCTCTTAAAAGACATGTTTTTGAAAATATCTTTTCCAAAAATGTTTTTAGAAAAATAGTTTTCTAAAAATTTTATCTGTTCCGGTAACCTTTGCTCTGATACCACGTGTAACACCCCACGCCCGCTAGGGTCACTCAAAAGGGAATGCCATAGCATCGGTGGAGTATTTTAGTGAATATAGAACAGAAAAATTACAACAAGACAGATATAAATAGTACTTGAAATTTTTAAAACATCATCTCATAACAGCGGAAATAAACCTGTCTGGTTACATCATAAAACCACGATAAAAGTCAAGTACAATATCCATCAAAATAAAGAAGTACATAATCCCACTCTCTCATACAATAGCCATAACAAAAGAAAAGATAACTGGATAACTGGAGCTTTACATCTATCCAAGCTCCTCAAGACTGGAACAGCAATCCGATCAAGCTCTACTACCACTAGGATCCACCGTAGGACCTGAGGGTTGGGAAAAAGATAAAAACAACGGGGTCAGACATAAGTCTGAGTGAGTCCTATAACTTTAACAATACAATCATTAAGGTAACCAGAGAAGACATAACTTGACCTACGGTAATATCTGGGGATGAATGGCTACACTAAGCAGCTTGGTAGACTTAGGATAAACTAAGATAACCGTCAGGACGCATCTACCCACCCAAGGATAATTATTAACTGCACCACACCAGTCATTCCTACTTAAAGGTTGATCCCTTCCAAGGACTTAGAAAATTTCCCCAGTAGTTTCATGTACCCCTAGCCCACTACATAGGTGCCGTCTGCCCCTATCTCCACTAGGTGTACCCGGTAATTCTTACCCAGTAGTTTCGTGTACCCCTACATAGGTGCCGTCTGCCCCTATCTTCATTAGGTGTACCCACTACTCCCCAAGCGATCGGCTCCCTACCGTAGATACCCGTGCTGGTCCCACAGTGGGGTGTATCACTCCCCTAAAGTGGCTACCCAATACTAACGGTGCACGGCTTTATATCTACACGATGCAACAACGGCTTATCTACCAGCCCGGGCCCACACACGCATATGAAACCCGTTGGACTTGCGTTGCCACCGCTAACCCGTTTTGGCCTCTTATAATCAAGCCCAATATGCGTGTCCCGTCACTCGACTTGGGTCGAGCCCACAAAGATACGTTTGGGATATTGGTTGAAATGGGCCCCCACAAGCTACCCACTTAAGCTTGTCAAATATCTAGTGTATCCCACTTAACCCTTTAATCATGTTTAATTACATGTTTCCACTTGGTTAAGTACTCTAATCGTATTTTCTATTGCCACCCAAGGCAACCCACTAGATTCCACATGCCACCCAAGGCAACCACCAAATTTCCTCATGCCACCCAAGGCACCCACTTAACCCCTCATGTCCCACTACATGCTATTATGGTTAAGTGTTTCTTAATTAATTAAGACCGTGATCTCCCGTAAAGACCTCCCACATTAGACTGGCTGTTATGACCGCCTGGTTAAGCCGGTAGAATCCGGGCAGTCTTACGTCATAACAGAGTCTAACCTCGTGTCTTTACCTTAATCACGTATTTAATTTATGGCTAAGACCTCTCACATTGGGCTGACATTTGTAGCAACTGGTTAAGCCGGTCGGGTCCGGGCAGTTTTACACTACAAATGAGTCCAACCTCGTGTCTTAGTCGATTAATTACACCTAATTAATCACCCCCATATTAATTATCCCTAATTAATATCAAGTTTTCCATAACATGGGTAGACCTAACTCAATAGGTAAATTCCCATGGGGTAGACCTAACTCAATAGGTAAATTCCCACTTATGGTAATTTATTTTTATGGTATGCTTAATCATACCCAATCATTCATTTATTAACATATTTACCAACCCCATCGTTCCCCACGTAAATCGTTCTCGTTACATGACATAATAAGGGGAAGATCATCACAAATATCATGGGTTTAGCATACAACTTTGTCATGGGTTAAGAGGATGTCAACTTGCATATATGAGCATATATTAACCCAACTACATACAACCCAAACTTGCATATTATCATACACATGATTTGCATAACATGTTGCATATGAGCTTGCATATTATCATACACATATCTTGCATAACATGTTAAACTTGCATATAGGCATTCTCAATCTTGCATAACATGTTAAACATGCATTTAAGCATACACATAACTTGCATAAGCATTCACATACTTGCATATGCATCCACATACTTGCATAGGTATTCACATACTTGCATAACTTGCATATCATGTCATTTAAGCATATACATATCTTGCATAAGTATTCATATACTCGCATAAGCATGCATAACTTGCATATCACATAAATCTTGCATTTAAACATATATATGACTTGCATAAGCATCCATACACTTGCATAAGCATGCATAACTTGCATATCACTTTCAACTTGCATTTAAACATACACTTAACTTGCATATCACTTTCAACTTGCATTTAAACATACACTTAACTTGCATATCTCACTTTGCTAAGCATGCATAATTCCACTCATTAAATATGCATAAATCCACTTATTAAACATGCATATATCAACTTGTTAAACATGCATAAATCAACTTATTAAGCATGCATAAACCAACTTATCAAATATGCATAAACATAGAACAACATAGAGTAACATATCATTATACATGATTCATGCTCACTAATCCGCATTTAAGACCATAAGTCTCATTACACCCAATCTACTTACTTTAACAATTGATGTTAAAGTGATATAAACTCACCAAACTCAAGATTAGCAACCTTATGAAGTAGAATTAGTTGCTAACTATGAAGATAATGATGATTAAGGATTGATTAGAGAGGAATTAGCTTGCAACTTTCTTCTTAGATTAGTGGAGGCTTCTCTTAGAATTTAATTTGGCGGCATGAGGCCATTGTTTCTATTTTTGGTAAGGATTAAGGTAGGTTTAGGGTGTATTTATAGATTAAGAGAGTGTTTTAGGCCCTTAGATTAACCCTAGATTGATTTAGAACCCTTAGATTTAGGAAATCTCTAGAACCAGCCCTCCTAGCCAGCCTGAACCCCAACCTGGTGCAGCCAGGTGCACCCAGGTTCACAGAACGGTGCCACCCTGTCGACAGGCAAGTCGACAGGCATGTCGACACCCCTGTCGACAGGCCTGTCGACAGCCCTGTCGACATGGGTTGGGCGGGAAGCTACCCGCCTGACCCCGCCTGGCCCATTCCAAATCTGAATTTAAATTTTAAATTTAAATTCCTAAATCTGTTTTTAGCTCTAATTTTCTGCAAACTTCCTTGGGCCATAACTGGGTCATACGGACTCCGATTTTCGAAAACTCGGACTCTATTTCGCGTATTTTTCCGAGACGAACGCGATGACGCAGCCCGTTACCCCTAATTCCCACGTCTTAGATTATTTATCCGGTAATTAGTGAATTTTAGTATTAACTAAAATTCGGGGTGTTACAACACACGTTTCCCGGTCCTTACAGACCTATAATCGAGGCGCCTCATTCCAACAACCACAAAGGTGAAAAGTATATAAATGTCAGGGCTGGTAAGTCACTGACACCACCAGAGCTAGAAAGAAACGTCGTGCTCTCCCAGCGGTCCGTCTCCCGTTTTTGACTCATACCGAGGTGTGAGGCTCGTGAATCCACGCTATACACAAAGCTGCCACGTAGGCCGTGCTTTGATCATCAACCACAAGACTTTGCTTTTCAACAGAACCCTTGATCTATGCAACTCAGCATGCCACACAGGCAATTCATGCCATGCGATTGATATCTATCGATATATACCCTCTAAGCTCATACGTCTCAGAGAAGGGCGTTAAGCAAGAGAATAAATTCTCCGCTGCCAAACAGATATATATTTAACAGAAATTAATCAACACAGAATAAAATCCAATGTCAGACACACAATCCATTTACAAGTTCGTTCTGGGTATGAACGAAACCGGAGGCACTTTCCTCGCATATCCATCCATCTCCAAGTACGTCTGGACGACCACCAACTGATTCCCTCATCTTGGGTGTACAGCCCAATCAAGATCATCAGTAATCACCCAAACGATGTGAAGACTTCCGGTCTTCGACCACCGTCTTCATCTTCGACATATCGTCAAATCGGTTATTCAGAATGGGTAAAAACCCGGCCTTTCCGAACAACCCGCGTATATTAAAAACAAATGTTACACAAACACAACATACGCCTCATTCCAATTCATATTCTCAGGGAAAGGTTCCCATTAATTTTATCCAAGATAAATTCTTTAAAATTTATCCTTTAATCCTCCTTTGGATGCCATTTCAAACCAAATTATGGTTTTCCCAAACTAGTCGAGATTAGCGAACCACACCGAAGTAATTATTTATTTTATTTCCCAATCCCAACCTATTCATCCCATGAAGCAAAACTGGTAATACTCCATATCTAACACCACAGTGTTATCGGTAAAATTAATTACCATTTCACGTTCAAATCTAATTAAAGATTTGACTATCGCTTTGGAGCAAAAACTGGTGATACTCCATTCTCGCTCACTTTCTAAATTTGATAATTTAGATTACATATTCACATTTCTATCTAATTGCAAATTCATTAAAACTCCTTTTATTGGGTTAAAGAACTAATGTCTTTCAAAACACAGTTCACGACAAACCCAAATCACATTCTATTTGAAACACGTTTCAAACCCAATTTATTTATTTTAAAAATAACGGGTTTAATTTTAGTTCAAAACTAGTTCAATTCGATAAAAATTTGTTTTTATCTTTTCAAATATGGAGTTTTTCATCCTAATTTTTCCCAAATCATTTCTTATGATTTTACACAAATTATTACTATTTTTAATAATTTTATCAAGGCCCGTACAGTCGATTTCCATCAACGGCCATCGAACTGCACTTACAACGACCCTTTTTGAATTTGATTTAGATGTATCTCCAAATCCAACCGTTAGATTTTGAATTTCTAATATTCGTTAGAAAGCTCTTTTCGATACGAACCCAACGGTTCCGGTTTTAGGAGAATCCGACGGTCGAATCTCCCGTGATGTCCGTTCGAAGTCAATGGTCGAAATTTACGAACTGCCGCGGCGCGGCGCGTTCTATTCAGGCCAATATATTATATATATAATATATATAATATATAATATATATTTCGTCAATTTCTATTTAAAACGAATTTTATAAATAGATTGAATTCGTTTCAAAAACAATTTCAACCTTTATTTCAAATTCAAATCAAAATTGAATTTTCTATTACAAATCCTTTTTGTTTTCATTTCTATTTGATTTCAATTCACATCGATTTTTAATTCGATTCGAATTCATTTTCTTTTCAATTCAATTCAATTCGTTTTCTATTCAATTCGAATTCAATTCGTTTTCTATTCAATTCGAATTCAATTCGTTTTCTATTCAATTCAATTCAAATTGGTTTTCTATTCGATTCAATTCAAATTGGTTTTCTATTCGATTCAATTCAAATTGGTTTTCTATTCGATTCAATTTCAAATTTCATTTCAAAATATTCAATTTCGAAATCACATTTCAACATTCATTTTTAAATGAATAAAATCGATATAAATATCGTTCACGTCAAAATGGCGTCAATCTAATCAACACGGCTTCATATATTTCTATTTTCAAATATTCTATTTCAAATATTTCTTTTTCAAATATTTCTTTTCAAATATTTCCTTTTTCAAATATTCTATTTCAAATATTTCTATTTCAAATATTTCTTTTTCAAATATTTCCTTTTCAAATATTTCTATTATTAAAATATTTCGTTCAACACATGACTAATCTCGGCGGATGAGTACGGTCAACCCATGAACCTTTATTTTATAATGATAAAGATGTAGATTTTATTGTAATAATATTTCGTTATCTTTTAAATTGGAATGAGGCCCAATCAATTACCATATAAAGTTAATTATATGGATTCCATACAACACATGTATATAATAGCAACGATAAATAATCAACCATCATCCAAAGTGCACTACACTGTATAAGCATCAAATATAGATGTCTAACGCTTACAACAGCCTGTCAATCAATCGATCGACATATAACTAATTATTGGGATTAGTGTATGTCGTATTTTATCCCAATACCCGTGTGGGGTTACAAACAATCAAACACAGATTTTATTTGTGCATTTGGGCGATGTGTGAAATTTATCGTCCCAATCAATGTCCTTCAAATAGGTGTACATAAACAAACCGTCCGGTTTGTAAATGAATATTTATTTATTCACTTTCACGTTAAAAATTATATTTTTAACGACCAAAATATTTTATTCAACCTATGAATATTCTATTCAGTTCATTTATTAAATAAAATGATATCTTTATTTTTCTAACTTATTTTAGAAAATTTCGGCGGCATAACGGTGCGATACTAGAAACGGGACGAGGCCTAGCCTTATCCCCGGTCTAGTGAAGGCCCACGCCATTCACACATCAATCAAATCAATTTCATTTCACCAAACAATCAAATTTCAATCAAATAATCTAACTAATTTTTGCAATCAAACAAACAAGTCCATGGTCTGTGGATGATTGTGTCGGGTGCTACTAAGCACCGTCTGTATCCTAGTATATATATATAACTAGAAAAGAAATTGAAGAGTGAGAAATTCTCACCGATAGCTATCCTAACTCCACGGCTCTTCTTTTGCAGAAACCTTCGTCGTTCTCGCCTTTTCGTCATCTTCGTTGCTCGGATTCTCTACATATGTAAAAATCGAATTTTTACTTTGCTATTCAATATATAAAAATCACGCTACTTCCTATCTAAAACAAATCTTCACATGATTAAAAATCCTAACTTCTAAACTGTAAATCATAGCTTCTCTTTACATACTAATTCAACTTTATTCATATTAAAGATTATACCATTTCATTAGTAAAAATTATATATATTTTTTTTCATCACTAAAAATCAGTTTTTATTATCACAAAAAAATCAGTTTTTATTATCACGAAAAAAATCAGTTTTTATTATCACTAAAAAATCAGTTTTTATTATCACTAAAAAATCAGTTTTTATTATCACTAAAAAAATCAGTTTTTTATTATCACTAAAAAAAATCAGTTTTTTATAAACAAAAATAATAAAAAGAAAAGGACTTACATTGATATCGAAGGAGAGAGGGGGGGGGGGGGGGGGTGTCGCTGTTCCAAAGGAGGAAGGGGGGGTATGCTTGCTGACGCGAGGCAAATCGAAAGGGGGGGGGGGTGTAGCGTCACAGAAGGGAGGAAAGGGCGGGGGAGAAGATGGTCGACGGGCTGGAGATGCGGCGCCAGGTGCGGAGGCTGGTGGCGCGAGGCGCGGCGGCGCGCTTCTCGGAGGAGCGACGACGCTCCTCCGTCCTCTTCTTTTTTTTCTATCTGAATCGATTTGATTTTGAAGAGAGGGGGGCCAACGTATAAGGGGAGAGGAGAGAGAAGGATATTCCTTTTTTTTTAATTATTTAATTATTTAATTCACAAAGTTGACTTTTACATACGACCTCTAAACGAGGCCCACCGCCTGTCGTCCATAGCTAATTACCCCCATTCCGAACACAATGGGATATGTATCGTAGGCTGATTCGACCATTTCGATCAGCTTTCGTTAAAATCAACATATAACTCTATATATTGAACTTGAACGCGCATTTCTATTTACTGGGGTCGCATACTAACTTGAAAAATTCCAGAAAAATATTTTCTAGCTTCATATTGACGATACGGTCCTAACAAAACTAATTTCGTCGAATTCTGAGACCGTTGGAAAAATGGCCATTTTCCAGTCGATTAAAATCAACTAAAACTGGTCAAACACGTTTTCCTTTGCCACACTCACATACTGATTCGAAAAATTATGAAATTTAGAATCTAGCAATAATTTTACACCACTGATCCAACAAAAGTGGTTTCGTCGAAATCCGAGGTCGTTTGCAAAATTCCCATTTTTAAGGGCCTGAATTCCATAGCGACTATTCAGAATTTTCAACTGGACATATCTTTTGATTCCCGCTATGAAATTTCGATTGGTCGGATTTGTTGGAAAGATATTATCAATTAGATCCTATTATTTTTTATTTCACTAAACTCCGGTTTATTTTGCACCCGGTATGTTCAATTGAAGTTTGAAATCGAATTATCGAACTACCACGCCATTTTCAATTCTATTTATAATTATAAATAAAATTATATATTCTAACGACGACGTATATAAATATATACGACGAATTCTATTCAAAATAAATTTCTCATCGAATTTATTTAAAATAATCTATTTTAAATGTTCAAAATTCGCTAAAATTGCCAAAATAAAAATTTTAAACTGGCTCAGATTTTCCGGGTTATTACAATCTCCCCCACTTAAAACTTTTCGTCCCCGAAAAGGAACTAAGTCGAAAGTGGTTTGATTAATTAGCCCTACGTTCGATCTGGCTTCCATTCTCCAACTTTTCAGTTTCTTAGTATTTTCTAATTTTCAAAAATTTGGCTAACACCCTAAATTTTCGAAAAATTTCGCCATAACCTCCCCTGCACCGGGAGCCACGGGAAAATCCCGAAACTGCCATATAGGCCTTCTGATCTCAAAAAGAAAAAGAAAAAGCCAAGCGGTTAGCCAATAGGCTCATAAAATCATCATCACCCAAACAAAACAGTAAATTATAGTAAACATGTACCTATTTGTCGGGCAAACAAATTTTATTCTCTGCTCTAGCCTCCTTGCTATGACCTGTTCAATATAAGTATATGTATATGCAAGCAAATGCGACCAATTTTCAATACAATTCAATATTCGGTTCAATTAGGCTAAATGGTTCAAAATTATTAACAAATAGACAAACAACACAATCATCAATCAATTAGTGGATTAGAGTTTTCAAATTCATAAATTTTTGATATATATACAAAAATCCCATTTTTGATGCCAAATCACAACAAATAAATCTTGCTATATAAGTTTTTGGTTCTCACACCAGTCTGATGGAAATATATAGATATCACACCTTTGTCACTCGAATATAAATTCTGACGACGAGTACTCAACCATCAGAATCATCTTCGGGCCACTAGAGTATGATTCTATATCTATCCAGTATATTAAAACTTCGAATATACGTTCATGACGCGTATATGCAAAATCTTTATATACTAAATTGTCCAAATTCAAAATAAATAAATAATCAAATACGTTTTAAAATGGTTTTAATTTCAAAACAAAACTGTTTTCATTTGAAAAATATACTCTTCACACTCGTTCTAGGATACTACTGATCCTATCTCTAACGAGTCATTCTAATAGGATATTACTAATCCAATATCTGATGAATTCTTTCGTATGGTTCTAATGTGTCTTGTTCTCGAGCTCTGTAAACCAAAGCTCTGATACCAAATATACTCTTCACACTCGTTCTCAGAGAAGGGCGTTAAGTAAGAGAATAAATTCTCCGCCGCCAAACAGATATATATTTAACAGAAATCAATCAACGCAGAATAAAATCCAATGTCAGACACACAATCCATTTACAAGTTCGTTCTGGGTCTGAACGAAACCGGAGGTACTTTCCTCGCATATCCATTCATCTCCAAGTACGTCTGGACGACCACCAACTGATTCCCTCATCTTGGGTGTACAGCCCAATCAAGATCATCAGTAATCACCCAAATGATGTGAAGACTTCCGGTCTTCGACCACCGTCTTCATCTTCGACATATCGTCGAATCGGTTATTCAGAATGGGTAAAAACCCGGCCTTTCCGAACAACCCGCGTATATTAAAAACAAATGTTACACAAACACAACATACGCCTCATTCCAATTCATATTCTCAGGGAAAGGTTCCCATTAATTTTATCCAAGATAAATTCTTTAAAATTTATCCTTTAATCCTCCTTTGGATGCCATTTCAAACCAAATTATGGTTTTCCCAAACTAGTCGAGATTAGCGAACCACACCGAAGTAATTATTTATTTTATTTCCCAATCCCAACCTATTCATCCCATGAAGCAAAACTGGTAATACTCCATATCTAACACCACAGTGTTATCAGTAAAATTAATTACCATTTCACGTTCAAATCTAATTAAAGATTTGACTATCGCTTTGGAGCAAAAACTGGTGACACTCCATTCTCTCTCACTTTCTAAATTTGATAATTTAGATTACATATTCACATTTCTATCTAATTGCAAATTCATTAAAACTCCTTTTATTGGGTTAAAGAACTAATGTCTTTCAAAACACAGTTCACGACAAACCCAAATCACATTCTATTTGAAACCCGTTTCAAACCCAATTTATTTATTTTAAAAATAACGGGTTTAATTTTAGTTCAAAACTAGTTCAATTCGATAAAAATCTATTTTTATCTTTTCAAATATGGAGTTTTTCATCCCAATTTTTCCCAAATCATTTCTTATGATTTTACACAAATTATTACTATTTTTAATAATTTTATCAAGGTCCGTACAGTCGATTTCCATCAACGGCCATCGAACTGCACTTACAGTGACCCTTTTTGAATTTGATTTGGATGTATCTCCAAATCCAACCGTTAGATTTTGAATTTCCAATATTCGTTAGAAAGCCCTTTTCGATACGAACCCAACAGTTCCGGTTTTAGGAGAATCCGACGGTCGGATCTCCCGTAATGTCCGTTCAAAGTCAATGGTCGAAATTTACGAACTGCCGCGGCGCGGCGCGTTCTATTCAGGCCATTATATTATATATATAATATATATTTCGTCGATTTCTATTTAGAACGAATTTTATAAATAGTTTGAATTCGTTTCAAAAACAATTTCAACCTTTATTTCAAATTCAAATCAAAATTGTATTTTCTATTACAAATCCTTTTTGTTTTCATTTCTATTTGATTTCAATTCACATCGATTTTTAATTCGATTTGAATTCATTTTCTTTTCAATTCAATTCAATTCGTTTTCTATTCAATTCGAATTCAATTCGTTTTCTATTCAATTCGAATTCAATTCGTTTTCTATTCAATTCAATTCAAATTGGTTTTCTATTCGATTCAATTCAAATTGGTTTTCTATTCGATTCAATTCAAATTGGTTTTCTATTCGATTCAATTTCAAATTTCATTTCAAAATATTCAATTTCGAAATCACTTTTCAACATTCATTTTTAAATGAATAAAATCAATATAAATATCGTTCACGTCAAAATGGCGTCAATCTAATCAACACGGCTTCATATATTTCTATTTTCAAATATTCTATTTCAAATATTTCTTTTTCAAATATTTCTTTTCAAATATTTCCTTTTTCAAATATTCTATTTCAAATATTTCTATTTCAAATATTTCCTTTTCAAATATTTCTATTATTAAAATATTTCGTTCAACACATGACTAATCTCAACGGATGAGTACGGTCAACACATGAACCTTTATTGTATAATGATAAAGATGTAGATTTTATTGTAAAAATATTCCGTTATCTTTTAAATTGGAATGAGGCCCAATCAATTACCATATAAAGTTAATTATATGGATTCCATACAACACATGTATATAATAGCAACGATAAATAATCAACCATCATCCAAAGTGCACTACACTGTATAAGCATCAAATATAGATATCTAACGCTTATAACAGACTGTCAATCAATCAATCGACATATAACTAATTATTGGGATTAGTGTATGCCGTATTTTATCCCAATACCCGTGTGGGGTTACAAACAATCAAACACAGATTTTATTTGTGCGTTTGGGCGATGTGTGAAATTTATCGTCCCAATCAATGTCCTTCAAATAGGTGTACATAAACAAACCGTCCGGTTTGTAAATGAATATTTATTTATTCACTTTCACGTTAAAAATTATATTTTTAACAACCAAAATATTTTATTCAACCTATGAATATTCTATTCAGTTCATTTATTAAATAAAATGATATCTTTATTTTTCTAACTTATTTTAGAAAATTTCGGCGGCATAACGGCGCGATACTATAAACGGGACGAGGCCTAGCCTTATCCCCGGTCTAGTGAAGGCCCACGCCATTCACACATCAATCAAATCAATCTCATTTCACCAAACAATCAAATTTCAATCAAATAATCTAACTAATTTTTGCAATCAAACAAACAAGTCCATGGTCTGTGGACGATTGTGTCGGGTGCTACTAAGCACCGTCTGCATCCTAGTATATATATATATAACTAGAAAAGAAATTAAAGAGTGAGAAATTCTCACCGATAGCTATCCTAACTCCACGGCTCTTCTTTTGCAGAAACCTTCGTCTTTCTCGCCTTTTCGTCATCTTCATTGCCCGTATTCTCTACATATGTAAAAATCGAATTTTTACTTTGCTATTCAATATATAAAAATCACGCTACATCCTATCTAAAACAAATCTTCACATGATTAAAAATCCTAACTTCTAAACTGTAAATCATAGCTTCTCTTTACATACTAATTCAACTTTATTCATATTAAAGATTATACCATTTCATTAGTAAAAATTATATATATATTTTTTTTCATCACTAAAAATCAGTTTTTATTATCACAAAAAAATCAGTTTTTATTATCACTTAAAAAATCAGTTTTTATTATCACTAAAAAAAATCAGTTTTTATTATCACTAAAAAATCAGTTTTTATTATCACTAAAAAATCAGTTTTTATTATCACTAAAAAAATCAGTTTTTATTATCACTAAAAAAATCAGTTTTTTATAAACAAAAATAATAAAAAGAAAAGGACTTACATTGATATCGAAGTAGAGAGGGGGGGTGTCGCTGTTCCAAAGGAGTAAGGGGGTGTGCGCTTGCTGACGCGACGCAAATCGAAGGGGGGGGGTGTAGCGTCGCAGAAGGGAGGAAAGGGGGGGGGGAGAAGATGGTCGACGGGCTGGAGATGCGGCGCCAGGTGCAGAGGCTGGTGGCGCGAGGCGCGGCGGTGCACTTCTCGGAGGAGCGGCGGCGCTCCTCCGTCCTCTTCTTCTTTTATTTTTTTTATTTTCTATCTGAATCGATTTGATTTTGAAGAGAGAGGGGGGGCAACGTATAAGGGGAGAGGAGAGAGAAGGATATTCCTTTTTTTTAATTATTTAATTCACAAAGTTGACTTTTACATACGACCTCTAAATGAGGCCTACCGCCTGTCGTCCATAACTAATTACCCCCATTCCGAACACAATGGGATATGTATCGTTGGCTGATTCGACCATTTCGATCAGCTTTCGTTAAAATCAACATATAACTCTATATATTGAACTTGAACGCGCATTTCTATTTACTGGGGTCGCATACTAGCTTGAAAAATTCCAGAAAAATATTTTCTAGCTTCGTATTGACGATACGGTCCTAACAAAACTAGTTTCGTCGAATTCTGAGACCGTTGGAAAAATGGCCATTTTCCAGTCGATTAAAATCAACTAAAACTGGTCAAACGCGTTTTCCTTTGCCACGCTCACATACTGATTCGAAAAATTATAAAATTTGGAATATAGAAATAATTTGACACCACGGGTCCAACAAAAGTGGTTTCGTCGAAATTCGAGGTCATTTGCAAAATTCCCATTTTTAAGGGCCTGAATTCCATAACGACTATTCAGAATTTTCAACTGGACATATCTTTTGATTCCCGCTATGAAAATTCGATTGGTCGGATTCGTTGGAAAGATATTATCAATTAGATCCTATTATTTTTTATTTCACTAAAATCCGGTTTATTTTGCACCCGGTATGTTCAATTGAAGTTTGAAATCGAATTATCGAACTACCGCGCCATTTTCAATTCTATTTATAATTATAAATAAAATTATATATTTTAACGGCGACGTATATAAATATATACGACGAATTCTATTCAAAATAAATTTCTCATCGAATTTATTTAAAATAATCTATTTTAAATGTTCAAAATTCGCTAAAATTGCCAAAATAAAAAATTTAAACTGGCTCAGATTTTCCGGGTTATTACATTAATATAATGGGGTTTAAATATAAATTGGATAC
The DNA here is from genome assembly GCA_030737875.1 of Allium sativum. Lineage (NCBI taxonomy): Eukaryota > Viridiplantae > Streptophyta > Magnoliopsida > Asparagales > Amaryllidaceae > Allium > Allium sativum. The sequence continues at coordinate 160,117,099 of CM060921.1, read as the reverse complement.
CGTTTTAACTCGAAATTGATGAAATTGAGTTGTATAAATTTTTTTTTAAGCTGTATGATATTTCAAGTTGGGTATTTATGATAATAATAATTTATTATTATTTTATTTGATTATTCTTGAATTTAATAATATTTTATTAATATTATTATAGGCTTTTAAAATAGCAATTTTGCAAACAGGCTCAGTTTTCGATGAAATTAGTTTCATTGCAACCGTAACGTTAAATAATCGTACGATATTAAATTTTGTGGAAAACCGATGTCGTATGTGACAACAGTTTCCATAAACGCCCAGTCATTCTATATATCATGAAACTAAATTAATTTAACTTATTAAAGAGATGTTTGACTGTAAGTAGAGCAGATGATCAAATTAAGCTACGAAACCAGTTCTGTTGAGTTTGTATCGACGTTTAGAGCCAGAATAGGTATATAATTTGTTATCATTGGAGACCGGGTAATTCGGTGTCCAAAATAGCATTGTGGTGCATATAAAAATAGCGTACCAGGAAAACAGTTTCGGTATGCGGTGAAATGTGTGCAGTCGTATCAATTAATTATTGTACCATTTCAATTTTCGTGTCAATCGGACTTACCGTTTGACCGTGGCAATGATAAACGCCTCTGTTTTTATTTAACTGGTTATATTATTTGATAGGGGTAACTTTAAACGAATAAAAGACTGGCCAAACAAATTCCAAATTTAATGAAACAAGTTTCATTGGATCCGTTAGGAAGAGGTCTAGTAAAATGTCAAAGTTTCAGATTTTTTGGATTTTTTTTGTAATTATAGGAATCTTAAACGCTTGATTTTTCATCGATATTTATAAAGAACTTTTCACAAACGACCTGAGAATTCGACGAAACCTATCCCATTGGGTCCGGAATATTTTTTATGTTAGGACTATATTTGTTTGTCAAAAACGGAGGTCGTATAAGATGATTTTTTGGCTAAAAACTCACGGCATGAGATAGTTATAATAAACTAATATTAAATTGGTCCAACTCCTTATAAATGGTAAGAAGTGTAACTTAGTTTATTGTCAAAAACCCTATTTGTTATCTCTCGTGGTCAACACTGAAAGTAGCCGTGTAGCGACCCAGTGGATTTTCGACCTCGAAAATCAACATAAAATCACCATGTCGACTATTCAAGCATCAAAAACACTGGATTGTCAATAGAAAGAATTTAGAGGGTGAGAAAAGAAAGAAATAATATTAGAATAGAAGAAAGAAGAAGAACACCACATCAGAATCTCACAGCAGAACGAATAAAATATAATATAACAAATCCTTTATAGAAAGAAACTGTATATACGTACCAATCATCAGAGTACAACAGATATCAGTCACAACGGAAAATAACTTTATATAACTAGTGGTGAAGCCGCCTGCTTCCAGCTCCTGGAACTCCAAGCGAACCTAACCTGGAAACATACTCGGTCTGACCCGAGCACATTTGAGGAAGAGTAAATTATACTGGGTCATTCTGGAATACTTTCAGTGATAAATTCACAACACAAACAACTTGTTAACTTTGGAAAATATTTTCTGAAATCAAAGGATAATAGTAAGACTAGCCCACACATAAACACGAACGGTTTTTACCTTACTGTAACCCAAAACATTTTTGAAATCATACTTTGATCTGATATTATCATAGTGTCTAAATACAAGTAAATAACAATCTAGAGGAACGCTTGCATCTCACGCACCTCATATATAATATACAATCAAAACCGCGGGCGCTTATCGGATATTGGATTCCAACCTTGACAAGGTATGGGACCACCTTCCGAACGTGTATCTCTAGAGGCGAATACACTGGGTTCAACAAGAACGTCTTGTAACCCGGCCCTCACATGACCGACCACTCATTTCCCTTGAGTGTATCGAATGTATATCACCGACGGTTGGGATCATCAACCACCTCCCGAAATGGGACAACATCGAATATAGATTACAAAAGCAAATGGAATTTCTCTAGATAGGTGATTATACACCCTAGTGGGAGCGACCCACATAGCCATGCTGCCTGCCCGATTTTTGTCATTTCCCGGTTGATGTGGCTTGAGGCTAAAATTCCCTTTCGAACATCTGGCCATCATTCACTTTGAATGCCACATCGTCAGATCCGCCATATATCACTAATTGACATCCATAAAAAATACTCTGCGGTTAGCAAAGAGAAGGTGTACGACCTCCTCCGCCATCAACAGAGATACGTTTGAAGAAATCAACGTACGTGGCCCCCTTGGAAATACTCTGTCAGGCATTCGTCCATACAAGTCATCCAGGAACAGGATGAACCGAAGGTACTCTCCTACCGGATCTCATAGGAATCACTCCAAGGATTAGTAGCGAGAAGTCCTTGCAATCCGTAGATTCCAACCACGAAAAAACCACAGTTTATCTCTGGCCGCTAAACCAGAGAGTTTTAGCAGTTCTTCCACTTATGAAGATCCACGGTCTTCAATGCTCCATCTCGACCGTCTTCTGATATCTTCACGTATTTGTTGGTCGGAATGGTTTTCGAATATAAATTCGATCCCGGTCTTTCCGTACCAACAACCGTATTGAGCGGGTTTGATGGTCGGTGATTTAACTATCAAATAACAATATTGTAAATACAATGAGTTCGCTGATTCAGTACTTGGCATTGCTTGGCCTCTTTACAACATATATATACTTAACCAAATGGTTAATCAACTTTTAAATCTTCAAATATAATTTAAACATCATCTTTATTCTAAATTTTTGTTATAACAAAAACTGTTTGATATGTTTCGAGTTGATATATACATATATTCCAAACCTTCCACTTCCTTTACTATAGGAAATATCATTATATTTATCAAAACCCTTATTTACACTTTCTTATATTCAATCATCTCGATATATACATATATATATATATATACACTTTAATGGAATGAAATAATTTACCAATTCTAATTTGGTTAAAGTAAATGTCAATTATATAATTAAAAACCACTTTTCCATTTCTTTAAATCCTGGCATCATGATATAACTATTTATATACATAATAGTTAATGGAATAAGCCAAATTACCAATTTTATATGACAAATCAAATGTAAAATTTATATAACTTAAAGTCAAATATTCTTATTTATCTTGTAAACATTTTTATTCAAAACCTTATACTCAATTCAATATTTCTCGTATGGGATAATTAACCGATTCCAACACTTTGCATTCACCACCAAACGAATATAATTCCTCGATAATAGTGAAGCCATTCAAGTTGGGGTATTTTATTTACCTATCAGACCTTGATCGACAACGTTCTTACCTTAGAATAATATTGATTTGTCACTTAACCATTAACATCTCATTTTCCCCTTTTTATTTCAAATCTGGTTCTATAAACCTTTTCTTACTTTTGATTACTCCCTTCGATAAAACCTTCTTACTTAATCTGTTCAATTAAGTAAGTCACCACAAATCACCAACTTAATTTAAATCTTATTTTGCTTATAACACTTTGCTTTATAATAAAAATCATTTGTCGAATAATCTATTCCCATTTATACGGCATGCTTATCATACGAAATCTTGGATTGAAAATCCGCTTTCCCACTTACTTTAAATTAAAACCCCTTTTAACTTGGATTTCATTTCCCAAAATCTATTTACTCATTTTCAACCAAATTCACTATATGTATTTTCCATGCTTTTGAAATCTTTATTTCAATTAAAGTGTTTTGCTTAAACCCTTCTTTAACTTTTTCAAAGTTATCGTTTTGGTTTTTAAAACCCTTTTCTATCCCTTGCTTGGATTCCCTCCTAAATCCTTATCATAATTCCTTTTACCATTTTTCTCACAACTTGTTAGATATTATTCTAAAACTCTTACCATATTTCCATTTACCAAATCTCAATTAAAAACTCTGGTTTATAAATCCCTTTAATGAAATTCTTATTTGATCGAACTTGGCGACGGTTAAACACTTCTTAATTAAATACCCATAGAAAGTCATCGCTTAAACTATCATTTGTTAAGATAATAATTTACTTTAATATTAACTATATTATTGATTTTTATTCTTGTCATCTCCCCTTTTTAAATTAATTAAAATAATAAAAGCCATTTTATTATTTTAAAAACAATAATTTCATTTTACCAACTCGTGGGTAAATTCCTTGGGTTTCTGCCTTTGACTTGCATAAACCATTTACATAGCTTCTTTTACAACTCGATTTAAAATATTTATTTATAAACTTCTTATTTAATTATTTAAATAAAATAACTGAAAAACCTCAATTTGGTTATAAAATAATTTATAACTTTTAAAACTGCGTCGATTCACCGAACTGTAAACCGATGTCTAAAACAACACATTTCAGGCCATTCACTGCCAATTACCAAATCAACACTGTCGGTTGATTTTAAACACAACACAGGTGAATATTTATTCAACCATCATGTTCAAACAGATTTTTCTACCATATGGGGATCTATCAGTTCAAACATCAACGATATAAAGCAAACAAACAATATATATAATATTTGAGGAATCCGGTTGGATCCCTCCAACCTGTTCTTCCCTGCATCACAGCTCGTTACACATTTCATAATAATATATGAAATAAATTTCATATGATCTATTAATTTAAAACGATTAAATCTAAATAACAGCATCTAATCAAACAGTAAACAACCAATAACAACCAAGCAACCAATTTATATTTTTAACAGTAAATTATATTTTAATATGAATTTACCACATCACAGGATTCCAAAAGGTGTGAGAATTAACTCATCAGTTTAATACTATTGACGGTGGACGCGTTTGTTCCTTTTAATTTTGAACAACCATTCAAAATTAACTGAAATTTTAACTGCGTCAGATCAGTGTCTAGTCAGTGCCATCGTCTAGGACTCGTCCCTGCGATCCCAACGGATCCAGTTTCGTTAAAATCCGTTAACGTATGTAAGAGCTACATTAATTTAAAGTTTTATATACTTATCGATTAAATAATAAACTAATTAATAAATTTAATTAAATAATTAAACCAATACCCTTTATTAAATAACTAACCATGATTAGTCCATGATTACTCCATGTCAGCACCTGAGAATTTCCTTCACGCGATTTATGTTTCGTTCCCCTTTGAAACCCGATACAGGAAGAACACAATGCCCCTCTTCTTCTTTTGAAACAACGCCTTCATCTCCTTCCCAAGGACCCAGCGCCGCCCACCGACGCCCTGACACCCACCTGAACCCATCACGTCGAAGCCCTCCCTGAGTCGCCCCTTCTCACTGACAGTGTACCGCAGTTGAGCTCCGATCGCCTGGAAATGCTCAACAACCGAAACCACTTTGCCATCCAAATTCGAACGCCTCCGACCACCTGGAGGGTCCGCACCACCAACATCGTCGGCGCCTCACTCCACTCTACAACGACCTTCAGACCTCTTCACACAGATCCTTCTCCATCCTCCACAAATCGGCCAAACAAAACTCAGTTACGAACAAAACAACAGAAAACAATACCTTCAGTTCATCTCATCGCCGTGGCCACCTCCAACCACCAGAGGACTCGAGACCACAGCCGAATGAAAGCTGAAACTCTCCTCTATAAAACCCCCAAGGTCCCAACATTTAAAATCAACCCAATCTCCCCAATTTCTGAAAAGAACGAAATTCATTTTCTGCGGTCTAACCCCGATTCCGGCCACCACCGACCACGATAGGTCCCCAACTTTTTACAGTAGCTAGGTATCGCCCCGATCTACCACTTTTGCTTTGGAACCCCCCTCGAATTCATCACGGATTGGAAGATATAATTGAATTTGTAAAGAGGGGATTTATTGCAAAATTACATGATGATTTCAGAATTTAGGGCTAGGGTTTCTGAATTGGGTGTATATATATGTGTAAAAATTATTATTTTAAGTCGACGTGACGAGCGATGTTGACTAACGATTTTTATTTCGTGTCTATCGCGTTTTCGAACGTCGTTTATTCGTTGTTGCGCTCACATATAAACCCCGTTCGAGATGCGACTGGACGACATAGTATAATTTGACGATACGGTCCTAATGAAACTTGTTTCGTCGCATTCCGAGTTCGTTTGCTCGAATGGCCCTCGTTCACGTCCAAATGGTCGTTTTAATTTGCATTTTATTTTGCCACGCTCACAAATCAACACCGATTGACGTGCAGTTTGAAAATCTAGCAATAATTTGTTGTTGCGGTCCCAATAAAATTTGTTTCATCGAAAACTGAGGTCGTTTGAATAAAGGCCCTTTTATAACTGGCCAATTCAAATAAAATAAACCAATTTTAAAATACCTAAATATAATATTATTTAAATATTGAAATTGGCCATATATGACCAGAATATCGTGTATTACCATAATAAAGTATCCCCGGTTGAGTTTGAAGCCAAATCGATATTATAAAAATTTAAAAACCATTTATTCTATATAAATAATCGATATAATATATACATATATATATATTCCACAGCGACTTTTTTCAAAATTTGATTTGGACATAAAATAAAATCTACACGATGAAAACTGGATTTTTTCTGCCATTGGAAAGATATCGTCAAACCGGTCCCGACGTTTCTTGTTTCGAGGAAATCCGACTTATTTTGAACCCGGTACAACCAATTGAAATTCAAAAAGCCAAATCGCGAACTGCCGCGCCGCTGCGGCTTGTTATTTAATTAAATTATAAACCATATCGCTTAACCATCGTTTTCGAATCGAAATCATCACTATATCTTCAATATAACCTATATTTGATCACATTAAACTGTCCGGTCACAATATACTGCAAGTTCAACATTTTCCACATATTCTGGAATTTAAAATATTATTTTATTATTTATTTAAATAATATATTCAAAAAAAATTGTAAAATTCGATTATTTAAATTCAAACCAATATTTTAAATAATTAAAATAATTAAAATATTCCAAATAAATAGGCAGAAAAATACGGGTCGTTACATTCCTTCCCCCTTAAAATAATTTCGTCCTCGAAATCGCTAAGGTAGAAAGAATGTTAAATCCCATTATCCTTCCAAAAATAATTAATTTTAAAACTCGAATTTATTTTTAAACCGACCCAATTGGTTTTAAAACCAATTTATTTCAAATAAAATAATTTCCCAAAAATTTCCAAAAATTTTCTAACACCATAAATTTTGGAAATTTTTTGGCAGAGTCTCCCTTGCACGAAGGACATCTGCAAAATCGCAGGTTCAAGAAATAAATATTCATCGACTCTCATGGTCGGAAAAATCAAAAACCAAACTCAAATCCCAAACAAAAACCAAAATTCATATTTTTGTAGGCGTACCTTTTTGCGAGCGCTAATACGTGATAAACGATATATTATACATGAGCTTGCTTAGTTAATTTGCAGCTCTATTCAAATTGGATTCAATTAACTCCAGAATTTCTCTTTCGAACTGATTTAAAGCTGAACTGGCTTGTCTGCACCTGTTCTCAGCTCAATTCAATTTATTAGTCCACAAAACAATATCAATAAGGTTCAAAACATCCATATTATTCATATCAACTCATTATACACCCAGTTGAATTCATATGAGGTTACAAATATAATTATAACCAAGGTTATCCATCCAAATTTATTTGTCTGGATTGATTTATTTGAATTATCTATTTCATATTGGTTTTAACCAAGTCGATTCGGGTTCAAGTTTATATCCCCGAGATCAAGCATACCATCCCAACATATCACACAACCAACATTAACAAATCCAAATAATTTGCCCATACTATAATAATTTTTACTTTTATTTTATTATAAAATAAATTGGGCAAAAATAGTTTCAAAAATAATTTTATATCAAAATACAAATACGCACTCTCGTAAATAAAATCGAACTCAATCTAGGGCATTACTAACCCCATCTCCATTGAGTCACGCCATAGAGCCAAGGTTATCACTAAACCAATAGCTCTGATACCACTGTAGCGACCCAGTGGATTTTCGACCCCGAAAATCAACAAAAAATCACCATGTCGATTATTCAAGCATCGAAAACACTGGATTGTCAATAGAAAGAATTTAGAGGGTGAGAAAAGAAAGAAAGAATATTAGAATAGAAGAAAGAAAAAGAACACCACATCAGAATCTCACAGCGGAACGAATAAAATATAATATAACAAATCCTTTAAAGAAAGAAACTGTATATACATACCAATCATCAGAGTGCAACAGATATCAGTCACAGCGAAAAATAACTTTATATAACTAGTGGTGAAGCCGCCTGCTTCCAGCTCCTGGTACTCCAAGCGAACCTAACCTGGAAACATACTCGGTCTGACCCGAGCACATTTGAGGAAGAGCAAATTATACGGGGTCAGTCTGGAATACTTTCAGTGATAACTTCACAACACAAACAACTTGTTAACTTTGGAAAATCTTTTCTGAAATCAAAGGATAATAGTAAGACCAGCCCATACATAAACACAGACGGTTTTTACCTTACTATAACCTAAAACATTTTTGTAATCATACTTTGATCTGATATTATCATAGTGTCTAAATACAAGTAAATAACAATCTAGAGGAACGCTTGCATCTCACGCTTCCCATATATAATATACAATCAAAACCGCGGGCGCTTATTGGATATTGGATTCCAACCTTGACAAGGTATGGGACCACCTTTTGAACGTGTATCTCTAGAGGCGAATACACTAGGTTCAACAAGAACATCTTGTAACCCGGCCCTCACATGACCGACCACTCATTTCGCTTGAGTGTATCGAGTGTATATCACCGACGGTTGGGATCAGCAACTGCCTCCCGAAAAGGAACAACATCGAATATAGATTACAGAAGAAAATGGAATTTCTCTAGATAGGTGATTATACACCCTAATGGGAGCGACCCACATAGCCATGCTGCCTGCCCGATTTTTGTCATTTCCTGGTTGATGAGGCTTGAGGCTAGAATTCCCTTTCGAACATCTGGCCATCATTCACTTTGAATGCCACATCGTCAGATCCTCCAGATATCACTAATTGACATCCACAAAAAATACTCTGTGGTTAGCTATGAGAAGGTGTACGGCCTCCTCCGCCATCAACAGAGATACGTTTGAAGAAATCAACGTACGTGACCCCTTTGGAAATACTCTGTCAGATATTCGTCCATACAAGTCATCCAGGAACAGGATGAACCGTAGGTACTCTCCTACCGCATCTCATAGGAATCACCCCAAGGATCTGTAGTGAGAAGTCCTTGCAATCCGTAGATTCCAACCACGACAGAACCACAATTTATCTCTGGCCGCTAAACCAAAGATTTTTAGCAGTTCTTCTGCTTATGAAGATCCATGTCCTCAATGCTCCATCTCGACCATCTTCTGATATCTTCATGTATTTGTTAGTCGGAATGGTTTTCGAATTTAAATTCGATCCTGGTCTTTCCGTACCAACAACTGAATTGAGCGGGTTTGATAGTCGGTGATTTAACTATCAAGTAACAATAGTGTGAATACAATGAGTTCGCTGATTCAGTACTTGGCATTGCTTGGCCTCTTTACAACATATATATACTTAACCAAATGGTTAATCAACTTTTAAATCTTCGAATATAATTTAAACATCATCTTTATTCTAAATTTTTGTTATAACAAAAACTATTTGATATGTTTCGAGTTGGTATATACATATATACCAAACCTTCCACTTCCTTTACTATAGGAAATATCATTATATTTATCAAAACTCTTATTTACACTTTCTTATATTCAATCATCTCGATATATACATATATATATACTTTAATGGTATGAAACAATTTACCAATTCTAATTTGGTTAAAGTAAATGTCAATTATATAATTAAAAACCACTTTTCCATTTCCTTAAATCCTGGAATCATGATATATCTATTTATATACATAACAGTTAATGGAATAAACCAAATTACCGATTTGATATGACAAATCAAATGTCAAATTTATATAACTTAAAGTCAAATATTCTTATTTATCTTGTAACCAACATTTTTATTCAAAACCTTATACTCAATTCAATATTTCTCGTATGGGATAATTAACTGATTCCAACACTTTGCACTCACCACCAAACGAATATCATTCCTCGATAATAGTGAAGACGTTCAGTTGGGGTATTTTATTTACCTCTCAGACCTTGATCGACAACGTTCTTACCTTAGAATAATATTGGTTTATCACTTAACCATTAACATCTCATTTTCCCCTTTTTATTTCAAATCTGGTTCTATAAACCTTTTCTTATTTTTGATTACTCCCTTCGATATAACCTTCTTACTTAATTTGTTCAATTAAGTAAGTCTCCACAAATCACCACTTTAACTTAAATCTTATTTTGCTTATAACACTTTGCTTTATAATAAAAATCATTTGTCGAATAATCTATTCCCATTTATACGGCATGCTTATCATACGAAATCTTGGATTGAAAATCCGCTTTCCCACTTACTTTAAATTAAAACCCCCTTTAACTTGGATTTCATTTCCCAAAATCTATTTACTCATTTTCAACCAAATTCACTATATGTATTTTCCATACTTTTGAAATCTGTATTTCAATTAAAGTGTTTTGTTTAAACCCTTCTTTAACTTTTTCAAAGTTATCGTTTTGGTTTTTAAAACCCTTTTCTATCCCTTGCTTGGATTCCCTCCTAAATCCTTATCATAATTCCTTTTACCATTTTTCTTACAACTTGTTAGATCTTATTCTAAAACTCTTGCCATATTTCCATTTACCAAATCTCAATTAAAAACTCTGGTTTATAAATCCCTTTAATGAAATTCTTATTTGATCGAACTTGGCGACGCTTAAACACTTCTTAATTAAATACCCATAGAAAGTCATCGCTTAACTATCATTTGTTAAGATAATAATTTACTTTAATATTAACTATATTATTGATTTTTATTCTTGCCATCTCCCCTTTTTAAATTAATTAAAATAAAAAAAAAAGGAATTTTATTATGTAAAAACAATAATTTCATTTTACCAACTCGTGGGTAAATTCCTTGGGTTTCAGCCTTTGACTTGCATAAACCATTTACATAGCTTCTTTTATAACTCGATTTAAAATATTAATTTATAAACTTCTTATTTAATTATTTAAATAAAATAACCGAAAAACCTCAATTTAGTTATAAAATAATTTATAACTTTTAAAACTGCGTCGATTCACTGAACGGTAAACCGATGTCTAAAACAACACATTTCAGGCCATTCACTGCCAATTACCAAATCAACACAGTCGGTTGATTTTAAACACAACACATGTGAATATTTATTCAACCATCACGTTCAAATAGGTTTTTCTACCATATGGGGTTCAATCAGTTCAAACATCAACAATATAAAGCAAACAAACAACATATATAATATTTGAGGAATCCGGTCGGATCCCTCCAACCTGTTCTTCCCTGCATCACAGCTCGTTATACATTTCATAATAATATATCAAAATAAATTTCACATGATTTATTAATTTAAAACGATTAAATCTAAATAACAACATCCAATCAAACAGTAAACAACCAATAACTACCAAGCAACCAATTTATATTTTTAACGGTAAATTATATTTTAATATGAATTTACCACATCACAGGATTCTAGAAGGTGTGAGAATTAACTCACCAGTTTAATACTGTTGACGGTGGACGCGTTTGTTCCTTTTAATTTTGAACGGCCGTTCAAAATTAGCTGAAATTTTAACTGCGTCAGATCAGTGCCTAGTCAGTGCCATCGTCTAGGTCTCGTCCCTGCGATTCCAACGGATCCAGTTTCATTAAAAATCCATTAACGTACATAAGAGTTACATTAATTTAAAGTTTTATATACTTATCGATTAAATAATAAACTAATTAAATAATTTAATTAAATAATTAAACCAATTACCTTTATTAAATAACTAACCATGATTAGTCCATGATTACTCCACGTCAGCACCTGAGAATTTCCTTCACGTGTTTTTGTGTTTCGTACCCCTTTGAAACCCGATACAGGAAGAACCCAATGCCCCTCTTCTTCTTTTGAAACAACGCCTTCATCTCCTTCCCAAGGACCCACGCCGCCCACCGATACCCTGACACCCACCTGAACCCATCACGTCGAAGCCCTCCCTGAGTCGCCCCTTCCCACTGACGGTGTACCGCAGTTGAGCTCCGATCGCCTGGAAATGCTCAACAACCGAAACCACTTTGCCATCCAAATTCGAACGCCTCCGACTACCTGGAGGGTCCGCACCACCACCATCGTCGGCGCCTCACTCCACTCTACGACGACCTTCAGACCTCTTCACCCAGATCCTTCTCCATCCTCCGCAAATCGGCTAAACAAAACTCAGTTACGAACAAAACAACCGAAAACAATACCTTCAGTTCATCTCATCGCCGTGGCCACCTCCGACCACCAGAGGACTCGAGACCACAGCCAAATGAAAGCTGAAACTCTCCTCTATAAAACCCCCAAGGTCCCAACATTGAAAATCAACCCAATCTCCCCAATTTCTGAAAAGAACGAAAGTCATTTTCTGTGGTCTAACCCCAATTCCGGCCACCACCGACCACGATAGGTCCCCAACTTTTTACAGTAGCTAGGTATCGCCCCGATCTACCACTTTCGCTTTGGAACCCCCCTCGAATTCATCACGGATTGGAAGATATAATTGAATTTGTAAAGAGGGGATTTATTGCAAAATTACATGATGATTTCAGAATTTAGGGCTAGGGTTTCTGAATTGGGGGTATATATATGTGTAAAAATTATTATTTTAAGTCGACATGACGAGCGATGTTGACTAACGATTTTTATTTCGTGTCTATCGCGTTTTCGAACGTCGTTTATTCACTGCTGCGCTCACATATAAACCCCGTTCGAGATGCGACTGGACGACATAGTATAATTTGACGATACGGTCCTAATGAAACTTGTTTCGTCGCATTCCGAGTTCGTTTGCTCGAATGGCCCTCATTCACGTCCAAATGGTCGTTTTAATTTGCATTTTACTTTTCCACGCTCACAAATCAACACCGATTGACGTGCAGTTTGAAAATCTAGCAATAATTTGCTGTTGCGGTCTCAATAAAATTTGTTTCGTCGAAAACTGAGGTCGTTTGAATAAAGACTCTTTTATAACTGGCCAATTCAAATAAAATAAACCAATTTTAAAATACCTCAATGTAATATTATTAAAATATTGAAATTGGCCATATATGACTAGAATATCATATATTACCATAATAAAGTATCCCGGGTTGAGTTTGAAGCCAAATCGATATTATAAAAATTTAAAAACCATTTATTCTATATAAATAATCGATATAATATATATATATATATATATATATATATATATATTCCACAGCGACTTTTTTCAAAATTTGATTTGGACATAAAATAAAATCTACATGATGAAAACTAGATTTTTCTCTACCATTGGAAAGATATCGTCAAGCCGGTCCTGACGTTTCTTGTTTCGAGGAAATCCGACTAATGTTGAACCCGGTACAACCAATTGAAGTTCAAAAAGCCAAATCTGCAGCTCGTTATTTAATTAAATTATAAACCATATCGCTCAACCATCGTTTTAGAATCGAAATCGTCACTATATCTTCAATATAACCTATATTTGACCACTTTAAACTGTCCGGTCACAATATACTGCAAGTTCAACATTTTCCACATATTCTGGAATTTAAAATATTATTTTATTATTTATTTAAATAATACATTCAAAAAAAAATGTAAAATTCGATTATTTAAATTCAAACCAATATTTTAAATAATTAAAATAATTAAAATATTCCAAATAAACAGGCAGAAAAATACGGGTCGTTACAAGCCGCCATCATTCTTTTGAACGAACCGTATTGTCCCAACTTTCCTCCACTTTTACTTCTAATCCACACATCCGTTCAAAGCATTTCCAACTACAATTGTTTAGATCCTGATGAGAACTACTGTTTGTACGTGGCGATGGCGTTTGGCTTGGACTGGAGCTCAAAAACGGGGCCGTAAGCTCGGTGGTTTAGGGGATTACGGCAGAAGACAGGGCCGTAAACTACTATTTGTACGATGGAAGACACATCTTTTGAGGGATTCCGATCGAGTTCCGATCAGTTGTGATGGGTGCAGCGGTCAAATGCATGGAGTGAGGAAGCTTCATGGGTGAAGGAAGACTTGAAGTGGAATGGATAGGCAATAGTACGGTTTTTTTTGAAAAACTTGGTGATGAAATCTGTGTGAACAAAGGGTAGTGCAGGATTTAGCATGGGGCACGGAAGAACAGTGAAGGATTTACATGATTGTATTGTTGCTTCTGAGTCCTGATTGTATTTTGACCAAGAACGATGCATACGAAGAAGCGTGAATCACTAAAAAGAAATAGCCGTGTTTTATTAATTTAGTAATTAAAGTAAATTAATTTTTAATTAGGAAGTCAAATAATTTAATTAAAGTATAATCTAATATTACCTATCATTCATGTTATGCAATTAGGCCGGAACGCAAACGATTGAAGACGGTGAAACTTGGGAGGCCAAACAGTATCGGTCCGATAATGATTTTGCAAGAGTAATTAGTTAATTAAAATATTAATTAAGTATTAATCATTATGATTAATAGTGTAATATGATTTTTCCTACAGTAAAACTGTTGACATTGATGAACACACAGAGGGAACAGGAAAATAGTCGACCCAAAATTTTTAATCATGTAATTAATTTTTAATAAATAGTGATTTAGAGTTAATTAGTAATTAAATTTATTAACTTAAAAAATTGATAACTAATTTATATGTTATCAGAATAGGACAAGCCATATACCATTGGAATCATTTCAGCAAACACTACATTATGGAGTAGAACTGGATGTGCTTGGGTTGAACTAGATTTTTTGGTTAAATTAGACACATGTTTAATTTAACTAAACCAAACAGTTTTGAACAGCTAATCAAATCAATGTAAGTTAAACTCACTCAGTTTTTCCCACTTATATTTTATATAAGTTGGGTTTATTTGTTTGTGTGTTATGGATGATTTTTATTGGATAATTTCTGAATTTTATATTTATATATTGACTTAACAGTTAAGTTAAATGTTCATTTAACTTAATTAAAATAAAACCGTTATTTTTAATGATTGAATCCAATTGAGGTAACTTACCTCAGTGGTTACGTTTATAATAATATAAACATTATAAATAAATAATTGAATGCTTGAATTGATGTTATTTGCTGATTATTGACCGTTACCGTCCGTTATTGACTGTTATTATTAAACTATTTATTTCATCTATTTAGATGGAAAATGAATATTAATTAGCCACATTGAATTGAATTATTCGAATTGAGTTAACCCATTGTTTTGCAGGAATTGACAGGTTGGAGGAATTCAACAGAATTCTTCACTAATATTGATAATATTTATCAATATGATTGGTTGTATTCATTTGGATGTGAAATCAATTTATATTTCATGGGTTTGGTACCATAGTAAACATTTACCTCTTAGGTACCATCGGAAAAGAAACAATTTTTGAAATTTGATATCAAATCGATTTCGAAGATTTAAATATATTTATATATGAATTTGAAATACAGTTTTGATCATAAATATAAACATCAAAGTTTAATTTACTGGTTTATAATTATTCAAATTTATAACTAATCGAGATGTAAGATATTATTAAATGAATAGTTAAATGATATATACTTGTCATATTGTTATTAAAATGGGTAAAACGGTATGTAAAGGCCTTAACAGCCATAAAGGAAGTTTAAATTTGATTTCAAAATTTTGAAATGGAATAATTGAATCGTGGATTTACAAGAATATATAAAAGAGATTGAGAACTGATATTTTTGTAATAAATGATATTTTGAATAAACAGTGTTTAAAATATAAGAAATGTGATTAAATAATATTTCGTGGATAAGAATAATGAATTAACAGAATTGGGAATGAGTATTGTTTTGGAAATGGGATTTTAGGTTTTTAAATGAAATCGGATTTGAAATATGAATATGGATTTATAAATGGAATTGAGATTTATAAATTGAATTTGGTTTGAAATGACAAACATGGATTTATAATTGGGTTTTACCCTGACCGCTGGAATGGATATTTAAATCATGGTTTTCCAAATATAGTATAACTGGATATACGAATATGAGTTGATTTATACGTGAAGAGTGATAGAATAAATTCCAAATATAATGGATTTGGATAAGTATGAATTGAGAAGTTGGGAAATGATGTGAATTGGCTAAGATAAGTTTTTCCAAGGTTCGGAATGTTGTATTCTGAAGTTGGGAATGTTTATCGAGTTGATATATTTATTCTGATGTTCGGAATGTGATATTCTGAAGTTCGAAATGTAAATCGGAGTGAGAGCCGAGAAATGAAATCGAATTATAAGTCGTCGCTAATAAATTTGCAAATGGAATTTGTAAATGAAGTTTAAGTTTTGGAAAGAGAATTTGTAACATTTGTTACAAATGATAAATTAAACTATTTGGGTAATAAACTGAAGTTCTTTTTAAAGAATCGTTATACAATATTAGATAACAAATAAGTTGCCAGTAATGAATCGAAAAGGGTTTGATAAGTGGAAGTAAAAGGAATGGTAATATAATATGTAACGTTTGATACAAAAGTTAAATTAAATTATTTGGATTAATAAAATACAAGTTCTGGAAAAGATATCAAATTAAGATTTGAAAAGATATTTATATAAGATTTATAAAGAATGTTTATATACGGTTTTAAATCAATAAATGATGATTACTGCAAATGTTGGAAAAATATGTATAAAGAGATATTGAAGAAGTTTATAAAAGGATTCGAATTATAATTGAATTGAGACTCGTGTATTATATATTATAAAGGATTTGTAAAGTATTAAAGAGAGTTATAAATAAGAGTTTACTTAATAAATTAAGTAAACATGTTTGGGATTTTAAGTAGAGTTTTTAAAAAGGAAACAGAAGTGTTAATAAACCTGTATCTATTCTGAAGATATGAATGTCATTGGTCAAGATCTGAGAGGTAAATAAAATACCCCAGCTTGAGTGACTTCATGATTATCCAAGAATGATATTAGTTTATGAACGAGAGGAGCTGAGGGAAAATATAAGTTATTATTTCCGTGAATGATTTTATAAACTGTATTAGAAAAGTTTATAAGTCGAATGAATGCTTTTAAGAATATTCTTATTCGATAATAAGAAATAAAAGCTATGTTTTAAATATTGTATGTTTTAAATATTGTAAGATATTAAGAATTTAATTAACAGACAGTTTGTAACACCCCACCTCCGCTAGGGTCAATCACAAAGGGAATGCACTAGTTTTGGAGGAGCGTTATCGAGGTAAACAAACACAGAAATATTACAAGACAGAACATAAATAAAACAGCGGAAGAATCAAAAGCTAAATTTCATTACTTTCAAAAAGAGTCAAAACCTTTTACATCCAAAGTACCAAATAGCCCAAGTCATTATTTTCCATTACAACAAATTCTGTCTTTGCATAAATAAAGAAGCATAAACTTAAAACAACAAAAGTAGCTTAATTCCCCAAAGGTAGCAGAAATGTGGCCATAGCATAGCTCAAGATCAAACCGTACATGAGCTGAATCGAAAGCAAGTGAAATCCAAGCTAAGTGCTACAGTTTCCTCCCTGAGAACCTGGGGGGGGGGGGGGGGACGAAAGAAAAAGAGGCGAAAGAAAACGGGTCAGTCATAAAGACTGGCAAGTCCTAGTGACTTTCAGCATAAAAACAGGTAAAGGTAACATGACATGTATAAACTGAAAGTAAACATAAGGATGATGACAAGATGGGAAAGATAGACTAAGATAACATGATAATTCAAGTATAAATCAAGTATAGCATCGCATGTTCAAGGTTCGCTGCACCAACTGTACTAGTATCCCAAACCCATGTCATATATTAAGCATGAAATGATCCCTTGGCCCAATATCATGAAATGACCCATTACTAGGTCCAACGGAACGATCCATTAATCGATCGGCTCCCTAGTTCTAACTCATCATGTGTCTGTGTCATACGGCCCTATCACGAATGTAGTTACCTGTGCTAGGTCCAACATAGGGTGTATCAAGCCCTAGGGTGCCAACCATCGACACGAATCTAGTATGCACACTGTAAACCTACTGATGCCCAATGCCTGCTTTTTCAACTCCGGACTATGTGCACGACCATAGTTCGCCTGAACCTACACTGGCGCACCAACTCAGCCGTCGTTCTGGTTGCTTACAATTCAGCCCAGTAATTGTGCCCCACCCTGCCTAGTTCCAGGGTACCATGATACATCTAAGTGGGTTGCTGCTGAAATGGACTGCGTAACTAGGGTTTCGTTCAGCAGGTTAAGTATTGTCATTTAAATTTGTGACTTAACCCTTATCAGTCTAGCATGTCAAGTTGGTTAAGTGTTGTCTTTCATGTTCATGACTTAACCCTATCATGTGGCATTAATTCATTAATGCACCCCGACCTCTCACATCAGACCTGTTGTTGTGGTCACTGGATATGCCGGGCGGTTCGGGCAAAATTACACCACAACTCAGTCTGTCCTCGGGTTTTCAAGCGTGATATGACCAACTACCCACATTGGATCCTATTGTTTGCAGTCACTAGATTTTTCGGGCGGTTCCGGGCAGAATTACACTGCAAACTCAACCCAACCTCGAGTTGGCCCTTTTCAAGTTCATTCTAGTGTCATGTCCATGTTCAGTTTCATGTCTAGTTCGTGTCAAGTTTCATAGCAAGTTTCATGTCAAGTTTCATGTTTCAACGTATGCCTATTATCAAGTTCATGATTCATGTTCATAACCAATTCATGTTTTGCCTAATCTACCCAAA
Source organism: Allium sativum (assembly GCA_030737875.1). Classification (NCBI taxonomy): domain Eukaryota; kingdom Viridiplantae; phylum Streptophyta; class Magnoliopsida; order Asparagales; family Amaryllidaceae; genus Allium; species Allium sativum. Next base: position 160,098,183 of record CM060921.1, on the reverse strand, counting down.
TCATATTCCCATCGCACGTAAATGTGAATCGATCTAAATTACAAGTAAATCTAGATCCAGAAATAAAGGGAATAACATCAAAACTATGATAGGCAAAAAGGACGAGCATAAAGTGATAAAAGGGATTACAAGACTAGTATGACATAACTTGAGATAATTGGTTACAACATCACTGGAATACAGAAAATAATAGGATTTCAAATCTAGCATAATAAGGTGATAGTCATGGCATAAGGTGATAGTCCCAAACTTGTAAATAATAGACTGATTCAACATCACAGGCATGATAATGTTATGGACATGAAAGAGTTTGATTTACAACATGAATAGGTCCAAACTGATTTCATAGCAATATTCCCAAAAGTCAAGGTCCAAGATGGAAACTAGAATAGATGTGAATCGATTATCATACTTAAGTCCAATTTCACTTTATTTCATGTCCAAATTACAATTTACAAGTTTAAATATCAAAGTAACTAGAACTTACAGATCGTGGAATAAGAAATTGAGATGCAGAAGTCAAGTCTAGAAACTAGTCATCGAATTGTTGAATCCTTGAATCTTGATTTGATTGTTGCAGAAAATCCCCAATATGCAATTCCTAGCTGCAGTCTTCAAGAAATAGTCTTCGTGTTTTAATTTACTTTTAATTTAGTTTAGAAGAAGCCATGTCCATTAAGAATTTGTGCAGCATAAGGTTAGAGAAGAATGGTGTAAAGAGAATGGGGCTAGGAGGCTGCTTATATAGAATTAGGCGGACGAATCTAGACTGAAAACGAGACCAGATACATCAGAATGAACCCAGGCTCAAAACCGGGTTCTGGCACCAGGTCGACCATAGGGGGCTCAAAATAGGGTCGACTTGGTCCCTGGGAGATCACCCCAAGGTCGGCCTGGTCTTGGGTGGGAAAATTCCCGCCCAGTCTGCGCTGGGGTTTGAATTTGAATTTCGACCTGTTTTCGATTCTGAAAATTCCTGAAACTTCGGAGGGTCATATCTCCCTCATATGGACTCCGTTTCTCGAAAACTCGGACTTGTTTCCAAGCAGAATTTCGAGACGAACGCAATGGCGCAACCCGTTTCCCTTGATTCTTATTTTAAAATTAATTCTGCCTTGATTTTTGGTTTTAACATGTTATTACGATACGGGTTGTTACATTCTCCCCTCCTTAAAGAATTTCGTCCCCGAAATCTTCAAGTTAAGAAGAATGAATCCTATCATCCAATCAACCATCTACTCAACCATCATCCACAAGCAACCATTGTCCTTTAAAGATTTCTAATGCTGTATGAATTTATGCAAGAGTGTGTGTATATGTACTTATCTAATGCAAAAGATCAGGCGGTTACTGATTCAGTAAACCTCCTTAATGCAAAATATGTTAGTGTAATGAGTCCAACATGTATGAAAATTCCTAACATATTTTATGATCTCTACATGAGTGCACAAACATTCATTCATATGCAACATCCAAATGATAGCATATCAAGTTTCCATCCATATACAAGTATGAGCACCCATGCATATGCAATATGAGATATGTGACTGAGCCGATCTAGTGCCTAATGTGTGTTATGCAACCATGAGGAACCACTAGCAAGCACTTGCAACCACTTGCAATCATCAACCATAACATGTTTCAATTACATGTTTACATCCAAAAGGGTTCTACCTAAGGTTCTCAAGATAGGATCGAGAAGATAACAAGACAAACATGGAGAGCAAAAGCGTGTACAAGATACGAAGGTATGTAAACTTATAGGAAAAAGAGATCGAGAAAGTACCCTAAAAAAGAAATGGGTATAGCGAGCGTATCTTCTCTTCGGTTTCCCAAGTCGCGTCTTCTTGGGCTTCACTCCACTGTACTTTAACTAGCTTGACTTCTCGATTCCTTAACTTCTTGATCTCCGTTCCTAAGATACGAATCGGGACTCGCCTTAATGTTGCTTCCTTCTCCACTTCTACGCTTTCAAGGATGCTTGGCTCAACCACTTCGGCAGACTCATGTAAGCACTTTCGGAGATGCAAAACGTGGAAGACATTGTGTACTCCGCCAGACTCTCGGGTAACTCTACCTTATAGGCCATCTGTCCAATCCGCTCGATGATAGGGAACAATCCTACGAACCTCGGTGCTAACTTTCCAACCGCTCCAAAGCGAACCCCATTGCGTAAAGGAGAAACTTGTATAAAGACCATATCTCTGACTTTGAACTTCAGGTCTGTCCTTCTCTTGTCCGCGTAGGATTTCTGTCTATCTTGGGCCGTTTTCATCCGTCTTTGTATCAACTCAACCTTCTCGAAAGTGCCCCTTATCATGTTGGGTCCAAGTATGAGCTTGTCTGTCGACTCCCACCAACAAGTTGGTGACTTGCACGGTCTTCCGTATAAAGCTTCGAGTGGTGCCATCCCTATGCTAGCTTGGTAACTATTATTATACGCGAACTCAATGAGAGGTAGGTGATCTTCCCAAGTACCGCCAAAGTCAAGAATGAATAGTCTCAAAAGATCCTCTAATACCCTATTTACCCTTTCGGTTTGTCCATCCGTCTGTGGGTGATATGTCGTGCTTAAATTTAGTCGTGTACCCATTGCTTCTTGTAAACTATTCCAAAATTCGCCAGTGAAAATAGGGTCACGATCGCTAACTATACTAGAAGGAACTCCGTGCAACCGTACTATTTCTCGAAGGTATATAGACGCTAACCATGATGCGGTCCTCTCTTCACAGGAATGAAGTGAGCGCTCTTCGTGAGTCTATCTAATATAACCCATATGCTAGTATTGCCCTTCCTTGACCTAGGTAATCCATCCACGAAATCCATCGAAACACTCTCCCATTTCCACATCGGAGCCTCCAAAGGATGCAATAACCCACCGGGCTTTTTCGACACGGCCTTTACTTGTTGGCACACCATGCACTTAGAAACGAATTCCGCCACGTCCTTTTTCATCCCATTCCAAAAGAAAATGCGCTTCGTATCCTTGTACATTTTATCTCCTCCGGAGTGTATAGTCATCTTCGAGTGATGCGCCTCTTCGAGAACTCTCTGTACTAAGTCTCCCACTTGTGGGACACATAGTCTACCATCACGCTTTAGCCATCCCTTGTCATCTATGGCATACCTACTGAGGTGACTTGACACCTCACCTCTAATCAACTTGTCCATGATCTCGACAATCTGTGGGTCTTCCTTTTGTGAAGTCCCTACTTGGTCTAGAAGCGTAGGCCTTAAATCAAGAGATGCTAACGTGCTAGCCAACGACTCAACAACTGGTGTGAAATCAAAGGTTGCTATAAACTCTAGACTTTTCCTTTCAACAAAAAAAGGACTCAAAGTCAACCTTTTCCTACTTAGCGCATCCGCCACCACGTTACCCTTGCCAGGGGTATAAGCTATATCGAAGTCATACAATGCCAAGAATTCCATCCACCTCTGTTGCCTTAGATTTAAATCTTTTTTCGAAAAGAGGTACTTAAGCGACTTATGATCGGTGCACAACTCGAACCTTTCACCTAGAAGATAGTGGCGCCAAGACTTAAGTGCAAAAACAATCGCGGCCAATTCCAAGTCATGTGTGGGATAGTTTTTCTCATGAATTTTAAGTTATATACCCCCGTAGCATATCACTTTCCCCTCTTGCATTAGGACAGCGCCTAATCCCGTGCCACACGCATCTGTGTACACCGTAAACATCTTACCTTCGTCGGGTAATGCCAAAACTGGAGCTGTGGTAAGGGCTCTCTTAAGCCTTTGAAAAGCAACGTCACACTCTATGTCTCATGCAAAAGCTAGGTTCTTCTTCGTTAACCTAGTAAGAGGGGCTGAAATTTTAGCAAAGTCCTTAATGAACTTCCTATAGTAACCCGCCAAACCGAGAAAGCTTCTCACTTCCGTTGCGTTCTTAGGAACTTTCCAGTCTTGCACCGCAGCTACATTTGCGGGGTCCACGGCTATACCTTGCTTAGAAACTACATGTCCAAGAAACCGAACTTCTTTTCTCCAAAAATGACACTTGGAGAACTTAGCCTTTAACTCGTGTGCTCTAAGCGTATTCATGACTTCCTTGAGATGTCTAGCATGTTCTTCCTCATCCTTTGAGAAGACCAAAATATCGTCCATGAAGACCACCACAAACTTGTTAAGGAACTCTCGGAATACCCTTCTCATTAAATCAACGAAGTACGCGGGTGCATTTGTCAAACCAAACGGCATGACGAGCTATTCGAAGAAACCATCCGGAGTCCTAAACGCGGTCTTGTCAATGCTATCCTCAGCCACTCTAAGTTGATGGAATCCTGTAGCTAGATCGAGTTGAGAGAAAACAAACGCTCCTACAAGCTGGTCGATCAAGCCGTCGATTCTCGGTAGTGGGTGCCTATTCTTCTTAGTCAGCTTGTTTAACTCACGATAATCTACGTATAGACTTAGCGAACCATCCGCCTTAGTAGCGAATACCATCAGAGCACCCAATTCAGAAATGCTTCGCCTAATGAAATTTTTCTCAAGCAACTCTCTAACTTGCTTACTAAGCTCTTTTCTCTCTCGCGGGGCCATGTGTCTAACAGGCAATGCAACTAGCTTAGCATTATCAACAAGATATATACGGAAATCTATCTCGCGTTTAGAGGGTAACCCCTTAACCACATCAAAGACATCGGGATATTCTCGGACTACCCTTACTGATTGCAAATCATCGATAGACGAGTCAAGAGATTCTAGATAACATAACATGACAGGACCCATAGGGTTACAAGTAATTTCAAGGGTATTACCAAGGCGAGTCACGAGCCTAACTACCCTTCGTTCACAATTGATAATTGCTACATTATTGGACAACCAATCCATGCCTAGAATCAAATCATATCCCATAAATCCGAGAACATAAGCATTACACGTGAATTCTATGCTTAAGATAGAAATCCTCAAATCCACACAAATCATAGATAAATGAGCGGAGCCACCAATTGGATTTGAAACAATAACAGGATCCTCAACTGGACTAGTACTTAGGTGCAGAGTTTCAACAATATCAGAAGAAATAAAAGTATGCGATGCGCCAGAATCAAACAAGGTTCGAACAGGATGATCAAAAAGATAGACTAAACTTTCGACAGAAATATTTCTACCTCGTTCTTACGGAGGTACCGTGAGAGCGTGGACTTATCCTCCAGAAGAAGGTCTAGCTCCCTGCCCTTGCTTCCTTGGGCAGGCCTTAGCCATGTGTCCTGTCTCACCACAGTGGAAACATCCACCCATCTTCCTTTTCTTCTTCCTGCAGTCTTTGACCAGATGTCCAGGAATGCCACAGAAATTACACTTTTTCTTTTCACGAGGTTTGTTGTTCTTCCCGCCTTTCTTTGGATCAGCCTTCTTGTTCTGTGACCCTTCCCCCTTCTTATCTTGAGGCACTTCTGCTTTTTCCTCACTCTTGCCCTTGTCTTCCTCATTTAAGAGTGCCATGTATACAAACCTTTCGTAAGTAGCCCCCATAGGTATGTGGGTCATAACCAAGCTGTGAAGTGGCTCATTCAATCCCTTGACAAAACGGAGAGCCTTCTTATGAGGAGTATTCACTAAGTCCAGTCCAAACCGAGCTAACTGATTGAATTGATTGACATACTCCTTGACCGTCATACTTCCTTGCTTAAGAGATAAGAACTTTTCTAGCTGTAGACTTCGTTCTGCTTGTGAGAGGAATTTCACCTCAAACCTTACCCTGAAATCCATCCATGTGTTAACAGGTCTTTCAACGTTAGTGACTTCCCACCAATAGTGAGCTTCGTCTTTGAGAAACCATACTGCCAACTGCACCTTCTGCCTATCGTCCACCTCAAAGATAACAAACAGATCCTCAATTTCTTTGAGCCAGTTCCTCGCTTCTACGAATGATTCAGTTCCTTTGAAATCCTTTACACCCATGGCCCTAAAATATCTACAGATCTTTGAGAAAGCATTTGCACGAGGAGGAGGAGGAGGAGGAACTGCTGCAGCTGGAGGAGGAATATCTGCTGGGCCTGCATCGTTGGCCCCCGCCTCTAAGTACCTCCTAAATCAGCCAGGTATTGGCACGACCTCTGGAAGGTTAAGATTCCCAGACATGCTGAAATAAAAAAAGAGATTCAAACGAGGAAACAAAGGATAGTGCTAATGGATTTTGGGGAATAGCCTTTAAATAAAACAAGACTTTTCTTGAAAAATGCTTCTTTGTAAACGGTTTTGAAAATAGTTTTAGAAGGTTTTAAAAAAACTTTTGCCCAGTCTGGTAACCTTCTGCTCTGATACCAAGTGCAACACCCCACCTTCGCTAGGGTCACTCACAAAGGGAATGCACTAGTTTTGGAGGAGCGTTATCGAGGTAAACAAACACAGAAATATTACAAGACAGAACATAAATAAAACAGCGGAAGAATCAAAAGCTAAATTTCATTACTTTCAAAAAGAGTCAAAACCTTTTACATCCAAAGTACCAAATAGCCCAAGTCATTATTTTCCATAACAACAAATTCTGTCTTGCATAAATAAAGAAGCATAAACTTAAAACAACAAAAGTAGCTTAATTCCCCAAAGGTAGCAGAAATGTGGCCATAGCATAGCTCAAGATCAAACCGTACATGAGCTGAATCGAAAGCAAGTGAAATCCAAGCTAAGTGCTACAGTTTCCTCCCTGAGAACCTGGGGGGAGAGGGAACGAAAGAAAAAGAGGCGAAAGAAAACGGGTCAGTCATAAAGACTGGCAAGTCCTAGTGACTTTCAGCATAAAAACAGGTAAAGGTAACATGACATGTATAAACTGAAAGTAAACATAAGGATGATGACAAGATGGGAAAGATAGACTAAGATAACATTATAATTCAAGTATAAATCAAGTATAGCATCGCATTTTCAAGGTTCGCTGCACCAACTGTACTAGTATCCCAAACCCATGTCATATATTAACCATGAAATGATCCCTTGGCCCAATATCATGAAATGACCCATTACTAGGTCCAACGGAACGATCCATTAATCGATCGGCTACCTACAAGTTCTAACTCGTCATGCGTTTGTGTCATATGGCCCTATCACGAATGTAGTTACCTATGCTAGGTCCACCATAGGGTGTATCAAGCCCTAGGGTGCCAACAATCGACACGAATCTAGTATGCACAGTGTAAACCTACTGATGCCCAATGCCCGCTTTTTCAACTTCGGACTACGTGCACGACTATAGTCCGAGTGAACCTACACTGGCGCACCAACTCAGCCATCGTTCTGGTCACTTACGATTCAGCCCGGTAATCGTGCCTAGTTCCAGGGTACCATGATACATCTAAGTGGGTTACTGCTGAAATGGACCGCGTAACTAGGGTTTCGTTCAGCAGGTTAAGCGTTGTCATTTAAATTTGTGACTTAACCCTTATCAGTCTAGCATGTCAAGTTGGTTAAGTGTTGTCTTTCATGTTCATGACTTAACCCTATCGTGTGGCATTAATTCATTAATGCACCCCAACCTCTCACATCAGACCTGTTGTTGCGGTCACTGGATATGCCGGGTAGTTCTGGGCAGAATTACACCACAACTCAGTCTGACCTCGGGTTTTCAAGCGCGATATGACCAACTACGCACATTGGATTCTATTGTTCGCAGTCACTGGATTTTCCGGGCGGTTCTGGGAAGAATTACACTGCAAACTCAACCCAACCTCGAGTTGGCCATTTTCAAGTTCATTCTAGTGTCATGTCCATGTTCAGTTTCATGTCAAGTTCGTGTCAAGTTTCATGGCAAGTTTCATGTCAAGTTTCATGTTTCAACTTATGCCTATTATCAAGTTCATGATTCATGTTCATAACCAATTCATGTTTTGCCTAATCTACCCAAATCGTATTCCCATCGCACGTAAACGTGAATCGATCTAAGTTACAAGTAAATCCAGATCCAGAAATAAAGGTAATAACATCAAAACTATGATAGGCAAAAAGGACGAGCATAAAGTGATAAAAGGGATTACAAGACTAGCATGAAATAACTTGAGATATTTGGTTACAACATCACTAGCATATAGAAAATAATAGGATTTCAAATCTAGCATAATAAGGTGATAGTCATGGCATAAGGTGATAGTCCCAAACTTGTAAATAATATACTGATTCAACATCACAGGCATGATAATGTTATGGACATGAAAGAGTTTGATTTACAACATGAATAGGTCGAAAATTATTTCATAGCAATATTCCACGAAGTCAAGGTCCAAGATGGAAACTAGAATAGATGTGAATCGATTATCGTACTTAAGTCCAATTTCACTTTATTTCATGTCCAAATTACAATTAACAAGTTTAAATCTCAAAGTAACTAGAACTTACAAATCGTGGAATAAGAAATTGAGATGCAGAAGTCAAGTCTAGAAACTAGTCGTCGAATTGTTGAATCGTTGAATCTTGATTTGATTGTAGCAGAAAATCCCCAATATGCAATTCCTAGCCGTAGTCTTCAAGAAATAGTCTTCGTGTTTTAATTTATTTTTAATTTAATTTAGAAGAAGCCATGTCCATCAAGAATTTGTGTAGCATAAGGTTAGAGAAGAATGGTGTAAAGAGAATGGGGCTAAGAGGCTGCTTATATAGGATTAGGCGGATGAATCTAGACTAAAAACAAGACCAGATACATCAGAATGAACCCAGGCTCAAAACTGGGTTCTGGCACCAATTCGACCATAGGGTTGACCTGGTCCCTGGAAGGTCAACCATAGTGTCGACCCCCAGGTCGACCTGGTCCTGGGCGGGAAAATTTCCGCCCAGTCTGCGCTGGTGTTTGAATTCGAATTTCGAATTCGAATTTCGAGCTGTTTTCGATTCTGAAAATTCCTGAAACTTCGGAGGGTCATATCTCCCTCATACGGACTCCGTTTCTCGAAAACTCGGACTCGTTTCCAAGCAGAATTTTGAGACGAACGCAATGGCGCAACCCGTTTTCCTTGATTCTTATTTAAAAATTAATTCTGCCTTGATTTATTGTTTTAACATGTTATTAAAATACAGGTTGTTACACGGTTAATTAAGGAGGCTAAATGGTGCTGTGTATTGAATCAGTGAATTCATTTTTATGTTATGGATGAATGATTGTTCATTTAAATTTATTTGATAGTTAAATAACCGAATATCAAAACTGACCTATACGCTTGTTGGTACGGAAACACCGGGATCGAATTTATATTCAAAAAATCATTCCGACCAACAAATACGTGAAGATACCAGAAGATAATCGAGTCAGGGAATTGAAGACCATAGATCTTCATAAATGGAAGAACTACTAATAATATCTGGTTTAGCAGCCAGAGATAAACTGTGGTTCTGTTGTGGTTAAAATCTATGGATTGCAAGGACTTCTCACTACTAATATATAGGGTGATTCCTAGGATGTAGTAGTAGAGTACCTTCGGTTCATACTGTTCCTAGATGACTTGTATGGACGAATGTCTGATAGAGTATTTCCAATGGGTCACATACATTGATTTCTTCAAACGTGTCATAGTTGGTTAGTTCCCAACTAGGGTATTTTGTGGACGATAATTAGTGATATCCAGTGGATCTGTCGATGTGGCATTCAAAGTGAATGATGGCCAGATGTTCTAAAAATAATAATAAAGGTAAATGAATAAATAAATAAATTATGACCTCAAGCCTCATCAACCGGGAATGGCATAAAATCGGGTAGGTCGCATGGTTATTTGGGTCCCACCCATCAAAAGGGTATATCATTACCTGATCTGGTGAAATCAAATGCCTTCGGTTGTCCCTTTATATATATATGTATGTATGTATGCTATCGGTTCAGTTGGCTAACCCCCAACGTGGTAGTGATATATTCAGTACTCTCAAAGTAGAGTGCGGGGACGGTCATGTTTAGCCTGGGTTGCAAGATGTTCTTGTTGAACCCCAACGTATTCATCTCCAGAGGTGCGTTGTCGGGAAGTTGGTCCCATACCTTGCCAGGAAATCCATTCTCCAATAAGAGCCCGTGGTTTCGGTTGTATACTATATATATGTAGAGCATGAGAAGCAAGCATTCCGCTAGTTTAATATTTATTTGTATTTAGACACTATCATAATCTCAGACTAATATTGTTTTTTTTTCAAAACTGTTTTGGGTTATCGTAAGGTAAAAACCATCCGTATTTATGTGTGGATTTGGTCTTACGATTATCCTTTTCTTTCAAAAAGATTTTGACGTTAAAATCAAGTTGTATGATGCCTTTAAACTTAGTGTGTTTTTCTCACTTTGGTTCACCAGACTGACCCGGTGTTTGAAATGCTCGGGTTAGACCGGGTTGTACAAGTTCAGGTGATTGGTACTATGAAGAGTCGAGCTGGAAGAGTTCAGATGTATGATATTATATATCCTGCTGTGTGATTGTATATGAGGATAGATTATTATAATTGTTCAGATGTGTGATGTACTCTGATGATTGTAAGTATATTTTCAAGCTCTTAATAAAGATATATTTATATATTATATTTTGTTCTGCTGCGATGTAAGACTCTATGTTGTGTTAGTTCTTTTCTTCTTCTATTCTAATATTTCTTTCTTTCTTATCTCATCCTATATTTTCTTTATATTAACGATCCAATGTTTTCGGTGCTTGAATAGTCGATATGGTATTTTGTGTCGATTTTCAGGGTTGAAAATCCTTAGGCCGTTACAGTGGTATCAGAGCTGTTGGTTTAGTGATAACCTTGGCTCTGTGGCGTAACTCGATAGAGATGGGGTTAGTAGTACCTTAGATTGAGTTGAGTATATATATGAGAGAGTGTATTCGTATATTTTATATACAAATATTTTGTGTTATGTTGTTTGATCGGTTCAAGTGTTGAGAAGCATTGAACTGGCAATGGATACAATATTATTTTGTAAAGAGGGTAAATGAAATAATTTTACCCAAATTATATTTTGTATAGAAAAGAAATAATTTTATTAACTTATTTATTGGTGTGTTTGATTAATTTGAATGGAATTCAAATTAGATCAAAAATTTGAATTCAAACTTAACCTGGTTAAGTAAAATTATATATTGGAATTAAATTAAAATAGATTTGGAATTCAAAAATTTAATGGATAGTAATTAAATAGAAATCAATTTGATATTATTGATTGACAATTAAATATGTTAACCCAAAAGAAAATATTAAATTGGATGTAAAATTCAACTGATTGGATTAAGTTGGTTGTGCACTGATCGTTGATTGATTATTGATTGTTTGATAATTTGGTGATAATTCAACAAAGATTCTAAATGGAGTTAAATAAAAAAAAATTCCAGTGTAATAAACTGGAATGAAACCACATATGAATTAAAACTGAATGTGTTAACCTTGTATTTGCAAATGAAGGATGTTATATAGTTGATTTGGAAAATTGGTTTAGTTAGAATGTAGATTAAGGAAGTATTATTGGAATTTCCCGTATATGTTACTCATATGTTAAATTGAGTTAAGTACAGGTGCTAGACAGCTAGAGGATCGATTTTGGTTGAACAAATTGCATATAAGTTGAGTAGTATACTCAATAGCGCTCGTAAAAAGGTATGCCTACGCGAAAATAAAAAATTTGGGTTTTGATTTTTGTTTTCCGACCATGTAGGTCGATATATATATATATATATATATATATTATTTGTTCCTGCGATATCGCAGAAGTCCCTCCGTACAGGGGAGACTCTACCAAATTTTTTTGGGAATTTAAAGTGTTAATTTTTTTCATAAACTGGTTTTTGATTTAAAATAAATTGAATTTAGAAAATTTATGGGTTTGTCGCATTTTTCTTACCTTAGTAATTTCGGGGACGAAATTCATTTAAGGGGGAAGAATGTAATGGCCCGTAATTTTGGTGGTCAAATATTTAATTTAATTTATTATTTTAAATATTATATTTGAAATATTAATGGATTGTTAAAATTGAATTCGTTATTAAAAACGAAGTTTGAACATTATATATAATATAAATCGAGCTCGTAATGGCGCGACAGTTCGTAATATTGAGTTTTGAACTTCAATTGAATATATAGGATTCAATATAAGTCGGATTTCTGTGAAACAAGAAACGTTGGATTCTTGTTGATTATAATTTTCATACGAAAAAGAAAAATCCAGATTTCGATTTATAGATTGTTAGTTATGTCCAAATCAAATTTTAGTATAATCGCTATGGAAATCGTTATTAAAAATAACGTTTATTAATTAATATAATGGGGTTTTAATATAAACTGGATACCGTTTTAACTCGAAATTGATGATATTGAGTTGTATAATTTACATTTGAAGATGTATGATATTTCCAATTGGGTATTTATGATAATAATAATTTATTATTATTTTATTTGATTATTCTGGAATTTAATAATATTTTATTAATATTATTATAGGCCTTTAAAATAGCGATTTTGCACACGAGCTCAGTTTTCGATGAAATTAGTTTCATTGCAACCGTAACGTTAAATTATTGTACGATATTAAATTTCGTGGAAAACCGATGTCGTATGTGACAACAGTAGTCATAAACGCCCAGTCATTCTATATATCGCAAAATTAAATTAATTTAATTTATTAAAGAGATATTTGAGTGTAAGCTGAGCAGACCATCGAACTAAGCTACGAAACTAGTTCCGTTGAGTTCGTATCGACGTATCGATGTTTAGAGCCAGAATATGTATATAGTTTGTTATCTTTGGAGACCGGGTAATTTGGTGTCCAAGATAGCATTATGGTGCGTATAAAAATAGCATACTGGGAAAACAGTCTTGGAATGCGATGAAATGCGTGCCATTGGAATCGTATCAATTAATTATTGTACGATTTCAATTTTCGTGTCAATCGTACCTACCGTTTGACCATGGCGACGATAAACGCCTCTGTTTTTATTTAAAGGGTTATATTATTTGATAGGGGTAACTTTAAATGAAAAAAGGACTGGCCAAACAAACTCCAAATTTAACGAAACAAGTTTCATTGGATCCGTTAGAAAGAGATCTAGTAAAATGTCAAAGTTTCAGATTTTTTGGATTTTTGTAATTATAGGAATTTTAAACGCTTGATTTTTCATTGATATTTATAAAGGGCTTTTCACAAACGACCTCGGAATTCGACGAAACCTATCCCATTGGGTCCGGAATATTTTTTTATGTTAGGATTACATTTGTTTGTCAAAAACGAAGGTCATATAAGATGAATTTTTGGCCAAAAACTCATGGCATGAGTTAGTTATAATAAACTAATATTAAATTGGTCCAACTCCTTATAAATGGTAAGAAGCGTAACTTAGTTTCTAGTCAAAAATCCTATTTGTTCTCTCTCGCGGTCAACACTGAAAGTAGCTGCCATCATTCTTTTGAACGAACCGTATTATCCCAACTTTCCTCCACTTTAGCTTCTAATCCACACATCCGTTCAAAGCATTTTCATCTACAATTGTTTAGATCTTGACGAGAACTGTAGTTTGTACGGTGGCGATGGCGTTTGGCTTGGACTGGAGCTCGGAAACATGGCCGTGAGTCTCGGCGGTTTAGGGGATTATGGCGGAAGACGGTGAAGCATGAGGAGGGGTGGCTTGGGTTGAAGGCGAGCAGGTGAAGGCCCATCATTTGAGGGATTCCGATTGAGTTCCAGTCAGTTGTGATGGGTGTAGCGGTCAAATGGATGGAGTGAGGAAGCTTCATGGGTGAAGGGAGACTTGAAGTGGGATGGATAGGCAATAGTACAGTTTAGTTTTGAAAACCTTGGTGATGAAGTCTGTGTGAACAAAGGGTAGTGCAGGATTTAGCATGGTGCACGGAAGAACAGTGAAGGATTTACCTGATTGTATTGTTGCTCCTGAGTCCTGATTGTATTTTGACCAAGAACGATGCATTCAAAGAAGCATGAAGCACTATAAAGAAAACAACTGTGTTTTCTTAATCCAGTAATTAAAGTAAACTAATTTTTAATTAGGAAGTCAAATAATTTAATTAAAGTATGATCTAATATTACCTATCTCATGTTATGCAATCAGGCCTGAACGCAAACGACTGAAGACGGTGAAACTTGGGAGGCCAAACAGTATCGGTCTGATAATGATTTTGCAAGAGTAATTAGTTAATTAAAATATTAATTAAGAAACTAATCATTATGATTAATAGTGTAATATGATTTTGCCTACAGCAAAACTGTTGACATTGATGAACGCACAAGAGGGAACAGGAAAACAGTCGGCCCAAAATTTTTAATTATGTAACTAATTTTTAGTAAATAGTGATTTAAGGTAATTAGTAATTAAATATTTTAACTTAAAATATTGATAACTAATTTATATGTTATCAGAATGGGACAACCCATATATCGTTAGAACCATTTCATCAAACACTACATTATGGAGTAGAACTGGACGTGCTCGGGTTGAACTAGAATTTTTGGTTAAATTAGACACATGTTTAATTTAACTGAAACAAACAGTTTTGAACAACTAGTCAAAGCAAGGTGAGTTAAACTCACTCATTTTTTCCCGCTTATATTTTATATAAGTTGGGTTTATTTGTTTGTGTGTTATGGATGATTTTTATTGGATGATTTCTGAATTATATATTTATATATTGACTGAACAGTTAAATGTTCATTTAACTTAATTAAAATAAAACCGTTATTTTAGTGATTGAATCAAATTGAAGTAACTTACCTCAATGGTTACATTTATAATGATATAAATGTTATAAATAAATAATTGGATGCTTAAATTTTGGTCGTTTGCTGATTATTGACTATTACCGTCCATTATTGATTGTTATTATTAAACTGTTTATTTCATCTGTTTAGACGGAAAATGAATATTAATTAGCCACATTGAACTGAATTATTCGAATTGAGGTAACCCCTTATTGCTGGAATTGACAGGTTGGAGGAATTGAACATAATTCCTCACTAATATTGATAATATTTATCAATATGATTGGTTGTATTCATTTGGATGTGAAATTAATTTATATTTCACGGGATTGGTACCATAGCAAACATTTACCTCTTAGGTACCATCGGAAAAAAAACAATTTTTGAAATTTGATGTCAAATCGATTTCGAAGATTTAAATATATTTATATATGAATTTGAAATACAGTTTTGATCATAAATATAAATATCAAAGTTTAATTTACTGGTTTATAATTATTCAAATTTATAAATAATCGAGATGTAAGATATTATAAAATGAATAGGTAAACGATATAAACTTATCATATTTGTTATTAAAATGGGTAAAATGGTATGTAAAGGCCTTAACAGCCTTAAAGGAAGTTTAAATTTGATTTCAAAATATTGAAATGGAATAATTGAATCGTGGATTTACGAGAATATATAAAAGAGATTGAGAACTGATATTTTTGTAATAAATGGTCTTTTGAATAAACGATATTTAAAATATACGAAATGTGATTGAATAATATTTCGTGAATAAGAATAACGAATTAACAGAATTGGGAATGAGTATTGTTTTGGAAATGGGATTTCAGGTTTTTAAATGAAATCGGATTTGAAATATGAATATGGATTTACAAATGGAGTTGAGATTTATAAATTGAATTTGGTTTGAAATGGCAAATATGGATTTATAATTGGGTTTAACCTAGACAGCTGGAATGGATATTTAAATCAAGATTTTCCAAATATAGTATAACTGGATATATGAATATGAGTTGATTTTGTACCAACCCGGAAAATCAGAATTAATTTAAAATTTTTATTTTAGCTATTTGAATGGATTTTGAATATTTAAAATGATTTATTTTAAATAATAATGATTTAAAATTTATTTAAATCAAAGTTAGTACGAATAAATTTATTTTGATTATATAACGAGCCAGAAATGGCATGGTAGTTTGAAAATCGATTTCAAATTTCAATTGAATGTACATGATTCTAAATAAACGGGATTATAGTGAAACCAGAATTATTTGAATTTGTTTGAAAATATCTTTCCAATGAATGTGAAAAATCCAGATTTCATAACGGGAATAAATAGTTATGTCCAGTTGAAAATTCAGAATAATCGCTATGGAATTTAATATTATATATGGCCCTTAAAAATAGCCATTTTGTAAACGACCTATGTTTTCGATGAGACCACTTTTGTTGGATCCGGAATGTCAAATTATTGCTAGATTCCAATTTTCATAATTTTTGGAATCAATATGGGAGCGTGAAAAATTAAAACGTGTTTGGTCAATTTCAAATGAAGTGGATCGACCAGAAAATGGCCATTTTACAAACGGTCTCCAAATTTGACGAAATTAGTTTTGTTAGGATTATACCATCAAAACATAGCTAGATTTATTTTTTGGGAATTTTTGGGGTCAGTATGTGGCCCCGGTTAATTAAAATGTACATTTAAATTAAATATATGTTGATTTATATTTTAATTTTGATAAAACAAATCAAAACAGTCGAATTGGCTTATGGGACATATCCCATTGCGTCCGGAATGGGGGTAATTAGCTAGGGGCGACAGTTATTGGGTCTCTTTTGGAGTCCGAAAGCAAAATATCCTTTTTGTGAATTAAATAATAATTAAATAATTTATATAAAAGCCCTAAAACCTCCCAACCCTATCGTTGATAACCCTAGCCGCCATCTCATAAAACTGACGCCCCAAAAGCTCTGAAATTCTACTCCAAATTGCGCCTCATCGGAATCAAATTAATTGATGGATTCAAAACAAAATTAGAAGAGATTTTTGAGCTCTTCGAAATGATCTAAGTTTGATCGGAAATGGTGAAGCGATTGGCAGGAAATCGTCCCTCAAAACCGCTGACTTCGGGCCCCAATCCCGAGGCGATGTAGCGTGCGAGCTGGAAGGTGTCACCTGTGATGGTGGCGCAGGCAAAGCTCGTCGAAGGGAGGTGGTCTGATCGGAGTCACGACCATCATAGAAGGAGCGGGGGATGGATTTATAAATCGAGTGGATGGGTCAATGGAGCGGGTTCACCTAGAAGATGACGACTTGATTTGGTTAAGCAAAGTAATTAAGGAATTATTTAAATAATTAATTATATTAATTTCATAATTAACACAATTAACACTGTATCTTTTCCATGTGAGGTCCAAATCGCGCGAAACTGGACCCGTTGCGATCGTGGGGACGAGAGCTTCTCAACAAGGCTAACCGGGTCCAATTGGGAGCTAGTTAAATTTTAGGGAAGAATTAAATCCAGATCATTCAGAAATTTAGAAATAAAACTGACGGAGTGGAAACCGACTATGAGAATTCTTTTTCACTCTATTTATTTTACAGTAAAATATATACTAGGATGCAGACGGTGCTTAACAGCACCCAACACTATTGATAGTACAAACCATGATTGTTTGTTTGGATTGAATTGACTGTGTTGTGTTTATTGAATGAATAAATTATATAAAATATTCATGTATGGAATAAAATATTTGAACAATAAAAATATCATTTTTATTGAATGAATCAATTATATAAAATATTCATGTATGGAATAAAATATTTAAACAATAAAAATATCATTTTTCTTGAATGAATAAATTATATAAAATATTCATGTATGGAATAAAATATTTGAACAATAAAAATATCATTTTTGTTGAATGAATAAATTATATAAATATTCATGTATGGAATAAAATATTTGAACAATAAAAATATCATTTTTATTGAATGAATAAATTATATAAAATATTCATGTATGGAATAAAATATTTGAATAATAAAAATATCATTTTTATTGAAAGAATAAAATATTCATGTATGGAATAAAATATTTGAACAATAAAAATATAATTTTTATTGAATATATTAACCATATAAAATGGTTATGTGTTGAAAATAAATATTCATTTACAAATGGGACGATTTGTTTGTGTACACCTATTTGACTGATATTGATTGGGACGATAAATTTTACACATCGCCCAACTACACAAATAATAAGCAGTGTTTGTTGTTTGAAAATCCCACATGGGTATTGGGATAATATTTGACATACACTTATTCCAATAATTAGTGGTATGTCAATCGATGGGTTGATAGATTGTATAAGCGTTATTTATTTATTTTAATGCTTGTACAGTTGTAGAATGCACTCTGGATGTTGTGTGAATTTTTGATGATTGTTTATCATTATTGTTGTATACATGTGATGTTGAAATCCATATAACCAAAATTATATGGTAATTGATTGAGTCTGATTCCAATTCAGAATTAACGAATACTTTTAAATAATATTCATTGTATAATCAAAATAAGATATTTTGAAAATATTATCATTTCAATATTATAATGATAAAGAATATTCAAATTTGATTTGAAATTTGAAATTTGGGATGAATTTGAAATCGTTTTAAGATGAATTTAACACAAATTTATTAAGGAATATTCAAATTTGATTTGATATTTGAAATGAAATTGAAATCGTTTTAAAATGAATTTAAAACGAATTTATTACGGAATATTCAAATTTGATTCGAAATTTGAAATGAAATTGAAATCGTTTTAAAATGAATTTATTCGAATTTATTAAGGAATAGTCAAATTTGATTTGAAATGAAATTGAAATCGTCTTAAAATGAATTTAACACGAATTTATTAAGGAATATTCAAATTTGATTTGAAATGAAATTGAAATCATTTTAAAATGAATTTATTAAGGAATATTCAAATTTGATTTGAAATTTAAAATGAAATTGAAATCATTTTAAAATGAATTAAAACGAATTTATTAAGGAACATTCAAATTTGATTTGAAATTTGAAATTTGAAATGAAATTGAAATCGTTTTAAAATGAATTTAAAACAAATTTATTAAGGAATATTCAAATTTGATTTGAAATGAAATTGAAATTGTTTTAAAATGAATTTAAAACGAATTTATTAAGGAATATTCGATTTTGATTTAAAATTGAAAATGAAGTTGAAATCGTTTTGAAACGAATTTAAAAACGATTTATAAAATACATTTTAAATAGAAATCAATGAAATATATATAATATATATATTTAATGGCCAGAACAGAACGCGCCGCACCGCGACTATTCGAGAATTTTGACCATTGACTTCGAATTGATATTACGGGAGATCCGAGTGTCGGATTCTACTACCACTAGAACCGTTGGGTTCGTATCGAAAAGAGGTTTCCAACGAATATAAGCGATTTGAAATCTAACAGTTGGATTTGGAATTATGTCCGAATCAAATTT
Source organism: Allium sativum (assembly GCA_030737875.1). Taxonomy (NCBI): domain Eukaryota; kingdom Viridiplantae; phylum Streptophyta; class Magnoliopsida; order Asparagales; family Amaryllidaceae; genus Allium; species Allium sativum. The sequence goes on along the minus strand of CM060921.1, from coordinate 160,078,961 downwards.
GGAAAAGGTCGCAATATGTGCAGTTCGATGACCGTTTATGGAAATCAACTGAAAGGGCCTTAATAAAATTATTAAAAATATTGATAATTTTTGTAAAATCATAAGAAATAATTTGTAAAGAATTAGGATGAAAAATTCCATATTTGTAAAGATAAAAATACATTTTTATCGAAATGAACTAGTTATCAACTGGAATTATAATCTAATTATTTTCAAAATAAATAAATTGGATTGAAAATGGGTTTTAATATAACCAGAATGTCCAATATACAAATTGGAGTGGATTTGAATGGAAATCATCTTCATAATATTTAGATGTTGAATTTCGTGATTATACAGATATTATTATGAAAATTTGAAAGATATATTAGTATCGTTATTTCCAATACGATAATTGTTGGTTTCAGAATTTGATATTGAATATAAGCCGATATATTTTCTATTTAGAGCCTTGTATTTAATATCGAATGCGATTTTGGGTTTGTCGTGAACGGTGTCTTAAATAACACTGTTCTTAAACCCCGTTGAGGAAAGAATAAATCTTTTTATTAAGATTTAGTGAAATTTTCCAATTAGCTAATATTTAATTGGAATTGAATAAAAGAATTGGATTTTGGGTTTGTCGTGAATGGTTCTTCGGTAACACTGTTCTTAAACCCCGTTTGAAAAGAATAAATATTTTAATTAAGATTATTAGAGTTTCTAGTTACATTTGATAATTGGAATAAAATGGAATGTGAATCTGGTTTATCGTGAATTGTGTTTTTAATGACATTCGTTCTTTAACCCGATTTACAGTGAAATGTGATTTGGAAATTATAAATCTTTTTGTTAAGATTTAAAGGAAATAAAACGACCTGAACTTCCCCGGTAAGGAAAGCCCGGATTGAATTGAGAACAAGCCACATCGGAACGCAAACAGAAGAACATTTCATTATTAATTACAACAATTCCATCAGAATACAAGAATATACAGAGTATAAATAAATATTACACAGAAAATATCAGAGATTTAAATTACATTTAAATACATTGCTGCAGCGGAAAAAAATAATACAATACACAACTGAAGGAGATTTACGGATACAGAGCTTTCTGGATATCATTCCAGCTGTAAATCAGGATCCTGTGAATATAAATCTGCAAAACCAAAACTACTAGCTGCCCTTGCCAAAACAAGGGCACCCAGAGTTTAGGTTAAAACAATAAACTCCAGGTCAGTCATGCGACTGGTTTGAGAACTAAAACAGTTATCTAAAACTTTACTTTAAATTTGATATATCAAGGGACCACGCCATATAACACGAAACGGGTTTCCTCCCAAGAATACCAGTGCATAAAACAACAGCTATCTCACATCAATCCATTCTAAAACCAATCTTTCGCTTTTACTAAGACAAATTTCGATTTCAATTCCAATTCCATTTGCGGATTTATTTCTCAAATCAGTTATCTTCATCTCCAAATTCAAAAATTGATTCTTATTCTCCAAGAATCAATTCATTTTAATAACTCGAATCTCCAACATTTCTCCTTTACAATCTCCATTCTGGATCGTTCCAAATTCAGTCCAATCTTGTTTATCTTAGTTTAAGTTCCACTTTCACCATTTTATCTCCATAAGTTAAATTTTTATTTCAGAATTCAAATTCATGGGATTTATTTCAAATCAAATTGAAATCAAATATAATTAAAAATATTTGAATTTTTGAACAACTTGTTCCTCAAAACAATCCAAAACAAAATCTTTGGTAGTAATCCGTCACTTAGAACCTCAAAAATGAAACCGATGATGTCCGGATCATCATCGGAATTATTATCCAGTCAACGAAGTGAGTTCAGTACTATATCATTTCAAAAACTCATTTTTAAACACTTCATTTTGAAATTACATCAAATATTCTTTCAAAATGCTTGGAAAAACATCTTTAAATTCCCAGGATTTAAAATTCCATACATTAAATCAAATTTCATTTACAAACCCCTTTTCAAGTTTCCAGGGTTTTAATTTCCAAATCAGATTTAAATTCAGGTTTAGTTCACCTAATTTTGCATATTATATTTATATAATATTTTGATTGGCTAATTATATAACCATCTCAATCATAAATCTTATTCGATCATAATAACAATCAATACATCCATCATACTATAAAAATCTCAAGATAAATACTTTTATATCAAAATATATTTTGGGTAAAATTATTTCATTCACCCTTTTTCAAAACAATACCATGTCGAAATTCTCTATCCAAGCGTTTATAAATCCCTATCGACCACGTCAGCTAAACACGTTGATCTGGAATTTATATACCACTCACCAGATCAATCAACACAATATAAAATAGTTTTTATACAAATACGTGCTCATATATATACACTCAAATTCAATCTAAGGCATTACTAACCTTATCTCTATTGAGTCACGCCACAGAGCTAAGGTAACCACTTAACCTTATGCTCTGATACCAACTGTAATGGCCTGAAAATCCGTACCAATTTGAGCTGACTAATATCCTACACATTCAACCCAAAGGGCACGAAAATTCAGATCATTAATAGAAATAAATTAGAGGATGGGATAGAAAAGATAGAGCTAATAGAATAGAAGAAGAAGAACACAACCGAACAAAATCAGAGTAAACATGAATCTCACATCGGAACGAATAAAATGTATTATATAACATAACTTGGAAATACAAATCTGAATTTGTATATATATATATATATACATACCATATCAGAGTATAACTCATATACATCACAGCGGAAATAATCTCTAAATAACTGATGGTGAAGCTTCCTGCTTTTGATCTCCTCCAAGTGAATCTGTAAAATCCTGAAACACTTGACTGCCAGTACAAATTTGGGCACCCAAGAGTTAGGGAAAAACAAACAAAATAAACTCTGGGTCAGTCATGGGACTGGTGTGAGTAAACTCGAACTATATTGTTTAACTTTGAAAATCCTTTTGAAACAAAAGGATAATAGTAAGACCATCCCACACATAAACATGAACGGTTTTTACCTTACTATAACCTAAATCATTTTGATATCAAAATCCAATGATAATATAATAATGTCTAATCAAATAAATAACCAAGTAGCAGAACGCTTGCATCTCACACTCCACATATATATAGTATAGATCATAAACCGCAGGGCGCTTATTGGGGATTGGATTCCAATAGACAAGGTATGGGAGCACCTTCCGATCAGTGTACTCTAGAGGGTATACACCAGAGTTAAATAAGAACGTCTTGCAACCCGGCCACACATGATCGCCCACTCATTTAGATTGAGTGTAGCGAATATATTATCACCCACGGTTGTTGGCCATTCAACCGTCATCCGAAGATACAGAGTCGAAAAGAAGAACAAATATGAATTTTCTCTAGATCGGTGACAATACATCCTGCTTGGGTATGACCCAACTAGCCATGCTGCCTAGCCCAACTTTTGATACTTCCTGGTTGTGAGGCAAGAAGCTACGTCTATCTTTAGAACATCTGATCACCATTTACTTTGAATGCCACATCGTCAAACCCGTCAATTCACTGATCGATTTACAAAAATATCACGGGTATAAAAAGCTAAGAGGAGCGAATTCCTCCACCACCAGACGTCATACCTTTAAGAGATCAACCATACGCGATTTGTTAGGTATACTCTGTCAGACACTCGTCCATACAAGTTGTCCTGGGACTGGACAAACAGAAAGCACTATTCTGGAGCAGGATGATCCTTGCATTTCACTCCGTCTTCAATTATCTTCAGCATAATCTGATTCGCAATGCTTATGCCCATACGGAGTAGTTTTCGGATAATAAATCCAACCGATTTCTCTGTACTGAGATGATGGTCAAAACACTTCGATAGTCGGTTATTTAACTATCGAAGTAAAAATAAACATCCATTCTAATGTATAACAAAACATCATACAATCACTGGCATTTTTTGTTTACATTAATTTTCTAGTTTTTCATATCTTCCTATATATTTCTCTCAACCCGTTTAAACCCTACACTTCTTGGAGAACATTTCCAGTTTCGTTATAACTATTTAATTTGCAACATTTTCTTTTTAAACACTATTCACTTTAAAATGTGAATATAATCCATTTATAGAAATTTGAACCCCTTTATCAAATAAATCGTCATTTAAGTAATAAATACCCTTACAGGCTCAATCCTATTTACCTAGTTATTATATAATTTCATCTTCCCATTCTACTTCATAAACTTTGTTTCTAAGTCACTTCTTATTAAGTGGATATCACGTTTATAACTTTAATCTTGATTACATATTCTATTATAATATATTGGTTTAGACCCAAGTATTTACTATCCTATCAATTAATAATTTCTAAAATTAACTTATTTTCATAATATTCGACATTTTCAAATTATAATTCCAAATCCTAATGATTTAATTCTAATCATATTTCGAACATCGAAATGGTGTCATTGTTTTCTAATTGATTCTCCAATTTCTCTTTCTAAACTCGATCTTATATTTCTTTGGCTAAACATCGTTACTTATTACTTTAGAGTAAGTGGATTTCAAACCAAACTGTTTCCATTCCCTAGAGAGTAGTGCTATATATAAAAATCACGCTTAAGCTTGGTCAACAACGCTAATTTATCGTTATAGTTCAAAAACTTGTCATACGCTGTAATATTACCCTTTTAACTAATCTTGACATAACAGTCACGCTTAAGCCTAGTCAACAACGTTATTTTATCGTTATAGTTAAAAAACTTGCAATACGCTGCTATATTCCACCTTATAACTAATTTCAACGTCTCTTCCGTTTCCATGCCATTTTGGGCTCAACAAAGCATATATAAAACAAATAGTACATATAAATATTGAGGAATCCAGTTGGATTCCTCCAACCGGTTTCCTCCATCCACATATGTTAGTCAACACAATCAACCCTAATTCCATACCAAGGAATATAATAATCGATGGAATCAGTATCCAACATATGCGATGAAATATATATTTCAACCAATTTAATTGTAATCTGCTTATACGACCATCACACAGTATTCATCTAATATTAAAATATAATTATTATATTTTAAAATAGATTAGAGTTAGTGAATTTACTCACCTTGGCGCTTTAACCGTTAAATAACGATTTGCGTCAGTTGATTATCCCCGGTACTTTAATTGCCTAAACTATAACGTGCTTCAGATCACTCCAAGCTGGTTCCACTGAGTAGTTCGTGTTCTTGTGATCGTAACATGATCAATTTCGTTTAATTCCTTTTTATTTCACCCTGTCCCCACTATTTAACCCGATCATAGTGCTCTACTTCTTCTACACTGTTAAATGGCGATTTGAAGTGTTACACTACCATTCCTCCGCTACCGTCCGATACCCGTACCATCAACACAGGTGCCACCATACCATTTTAAACTTCACCCTCTAGGTAAGCAGTCTCATGCACGACGCTCGTACCCAGCTACCGCCTGTAATAACCCGGAAATGCGAGCCAGTTTAAATTTTTTTATTTTGGCAATTTTAGCGAATTTTGAATATTTAAAATGAATTATTTTAAATAATAACGACGAGAAATTTATTTTGAATAGAATCGAACATATATATTTATATAGATCGTCGTTAGAATATAAATATTTATTTTAAATTATAAAAGGAAATGAAAATGGCGCGGTAGTTCGATAATTCGATTTCAAATTTCAAATGGATGTACCGGGTGCAAAATAAACCGGATTTCGGTGAAACTAAAAATAATAGGATCTATTTGAGAATATCTTTCCAATGAATACGAAAAATCAAAATTTCATAGCGGGGGTCAAAAGATATGTCCAGTTGAAAATTCTGAATAGTCGCTATGGAATTTCGGCCCTTAAAAATAGCCATTTTGCAAACGACCTCGGATTTCGACGAAACCACTTTTGTAGGATCCGCAATGTCAAGTTATTGCTAGATTCCAATTTTCATAATTTTTCGAATCAATATGTGAGCGTGGCAAAGGAAAACACGTTTGACCAGTTTCAGTTGATTTTAATCGACTGGAAAATGGCCATTTTTCAAACGGTCTCAGAATTCGACGAAATTAATTTTGTTAGGACCGTATCGTCAAAAAGAAGCTAGAAAATATTTTTCGGGAATTTTTCTAGTTAGTATGTGGCCCCAGTAAATTGAAATGTGCGTTCAAATTCAATATATAGAGTTATATTTTGATTTTGACGAAAACTGATCAAAACGATCGAATCAGCGTTTGATACTATCCCATTGTGTTCGGAATGCGGGTAATTAGCTATGGACAATAGGCGGTGGGTCTCGTTTCGAGTTCGAATGAAAAAGTTACTTTTTGAAATTAAAATAAAATATAAATTATTATATAAAAACCTTGGGCCCCCCTATTTCTCTTCCATTCAGTCAACGAATAAATAAAATAAAAAAAACAAAAAGAAGAAAATCTGATGCCCCTCCCCCCGATCCCAGATCCATTGTCGCCCCCCCTTCCTCGCCAGCGCCGCCCCCTTCAGCAGTCCCTCCGACCACCGCACCTCAGGCGCCCTCCCCTCCTTTCCTCTCCCATCCGCTGCGCCATCGTCGAACCTAGATCACCCCACAGCCACCGCGCCCTATCGTTTGGTCGCCGGAGCACCCCAACCGCCACCGCCTGCTAAGCCGCCACCCCCCTTCTCGAATCAACGAAGGCCCCGAAACCCCACCCTAAACGCGCAATACTGTAAGTTATTTTTCTTTCTTTATTTATTTTAATTCAGTTTTATTTTTTTGTGATATCATTGTAAATAAAAATCTGAAATTTATTTATATATTATTGTTTTAAAAATCTAAAATTAATATATATAGTATTGATTTAAAAAGGTAATATTTAAATGGAAGAACTTTGTTTTAAAAATGTTGATTTTTGAAAATAAATAACATTGGGAAACAAAAATGAGATTTTATTCTTATGGAAGCAAAGTTAAAATGTGATTTTTATATATGCAGTGAATTAAAAATATAATTTTTATAAGATAGAGAATATAAAAATTCAATTTTTATATATATGAAGTGAAGTTAAAAATTCGATCTTTATATAAGAAGAAGCGTTGTAAAAATATATAATTTATATATATAAAGGGCCATTATAAAAATGTGGTTTTTAAAATGAACATCATATTAAAAATATGATTTTTACTATGAACAGCATGAAAAGAAGTGAGATGGGACGGATTGAAATCAAAAAGGAATTCAGACGGTTCACAAATTCAGAATAGAATGGCGGAGTGGATCCCTCGGTGAGAACTCCTCACCTTTAATTTAAATTTCTAGTTAAGAATATATACTAGGATACAGATGGTGTTTAGTAGCACCCGACACCCGTCGTCCACAGACCATGGACGGCTTGTTTGTTTAGTTAATGGCTTGGTGATTGATTTATTTGTTTGGTTGATGAATTTGATTGAATTGATTATGTGATGTGGAATAAAATAAAATATTTATATAGTTAAAAATATTTTATTGTTAAAAATATAATTTTAAACGTGAATGTGAATAAATAAATATTCATTTACAAACCGGACGGTTTGTTTATGTACACCTATTTGAAGGACATTGATTGGGACGATAAATTTTACACGTCGCCCAACTGCACAAATAATATTTAGTGTTTGTGGATTTAAACCCTACACGGGTATTGGGATGATATTTAACGTACACTAGTCCCAATTATTTAGTTGTATGTCAATCGATTGGTCGACGGATTGTGTAAGCGTTAATTATTCATATTTAATGCTTATGCAGTTGTGTGGTGCACTTTGGATGATGGTTGATTATTTATCGTTGCTATTATATACATGTGTTGTATGGAATCCATATAATTAACGTTATATGGTAATTGAGTGGGCCTCATTCCAATTGGAAAGATAAAGAATATTATAAAATAAAGGTACATGTGTTGACAGTACTCATCCGTTGAGATTAGTCATGTGTTGAACGAAATATTTTAACAATAAAATTTACATCTTTATCATATATAAAATTAGAAACTAACTGGAAAATTGATAAGATGAGTGGTCTCCTGGATATTGATCTGATGTTGGTTTCGGCCTTCGGGGTTAATATTTAGGGAATCGTTCTCTTACTAATTTACGGTTGGAGTCTGATTTGAAATCAAACGATAGACACCATAATTTTTATAAAATATATTAAATAACAAAAATAGTCGTGTGTTGACAGTACTCATTTGTTGAGATTAGTCATGCACTGAAAGAAATATAGATTCATTTGTTGAATAGAATAACGATGTTATTGAAAAATATAAAGCCGTGTTGATTAGAGATGCGCTATTTTGACGCGAACGATATTTATATCGATTATATTCGTTTTTATAATGAATATTGAAAAGAGATTAAAAAAATCGAATATATAACAAATTCGAATTGAATTGAATAGAAAATGAATTCGAATTGAATAGAAAACGAATTCGAATTGAATTGAATAGAAAATGAGTTCAAATTGAATTGAAGTTTGAATTGAATATAAAATGAATTTGAATAGAAAATGAATTCAAATTGAATTGAAATTTGAATTGAGTTGAAATGAATTTAAAACGAATTTATAAGGAAGAATTCAATTTTGATTTGAAATTGAAATGGAAGTTGAAATTGTTTTGAAACAAATTTAAAACTATTTGTTAAATTTGTTTTAAAAATAAATCGACGAAATATATATTATATATATTATACATATAATATAATGGCCTGAATAGAACGCGCCGCGGTAGTTCGTGAATCTCGACCATTGATTTCGAACGGACATTACGGGAGATCCGACCGTCGGATTCTCCTAAAACCAGAACCGTTGGTTCGTATTGAAATGAGCTTTTTAACGAAAACTAGAAATTTGAAATCTAATGGTTGGATTTGGTGATATGTCCAAATCAATTTCAGAAAAGGTCGCTGTAAGTGCAGTTGGATGGCCGTTGTTGAAAATCGACTGTACGGACCTTGATAAAATTATCAAAAATATCAATAATTTGTGTAAAATCATAAGAAATGATTTGTAAAGAACTGGGATGAAAAATCCCACATTTGTAAAGATAAAAAAGGATTTTTATCGAAATGAACTAGTTTTGAACTAAATTTAAAACCCAATTATTTTTAAATAAATAAATTGGATTTGAAAGGGGTTTTAAATAATCGGAATTTCTAATATATTTGATTGGAATTGAATTAGAATTGATTTGTGGGTTTATCGTGAACGGTGTTTTAAATAACACTTGTTCTTTAACCCGATAATAAATAGAATGTGATTTGGGTTTATCGTGAACTGTGTTTTAAATGACATTAGTTCTTTAACCCAGTAAAAGGAGTTTTAATGAATCTGTAATTAGATTGAAATGTGAATTGATAATTTAAATTATCAAATTTGGAAAGGGAGCGAGAATGGAGTATCACTAGTTTTGCTCCAAAGCGATAGTTAAATCTTTAATTAGATTTGAACGTGAAATGGTAATTAATTTTACCGATAACACCGTGGTGTTAGATATGGAGTATTACCAGTTTTGCTTCATGGAATGAATAGGTTGGGATGGGGAAATAAAATATAATAATTACTTCGGTGTGGTTCGCTAATCCCGACTAGTTTGGAAAACCATAATTCGGTTTGAAATGATATATAAAGGAAGATTAAAGAATAAATTTTAAAGAATTGATCTTTGATAAAATTAATGGGAACCTTTCCCTAAGAACGTGAAATTTAGAAACTAACTGTAGGTTAGCTAAGTAGGATGGTTTCCTGGGTATTGATCTGATGTTGGTTTCGGCCTTCGGGGTTAATATTTGGGGAATTGTTCTCTTGCTAATTTACGGTTAGTGACTGCTGAATTGGAATGAGGCGTATGTTGTATTTTGTAACATTTCTTTATTATATACGCGGGTTGTTCGGAAAGGCCGGGTTTATACCCATTCTGAATAACCGATTCGACGATAAGTCGAAGATGAAGACGGTGGTTGAAGACCGGAAGTCTTCGCATCGTTTGGGTGATCATTGATGATCTTGATTGGGCTATACACCCAAGATGAGGGAATCAGTTGGTGATCATCCAGACGTACTTGGAGATCGATGGATATGTGAGGAAAGTGCCTCCGGTTTTGTTCAGACCCAGAACGAACTTGTAAATGGACCGTGTGTCTGACATTGGATTTTATTCTATGTTGATTGATCTCTATTAAATATACATCTGTTTGGCGGCGGACAATTTATTTTTTTGCTTAACGCTCTTCTCTGAGACGTACGAGCTCAGAGGTCGTATATTGATGGACATCAGTCTCATGACATGAATTGCCAGAGTGGCATGCCTAAGTGGCAAATGATCAAGGCTTCTGTTGAAAAGCAAAGTCTTGTGGTTGATGATCAAAGCACGGCCTACGTGGGATAGCTTTGTGTATAGCGTGGATTCGCGAGCCTCACACCTCGGTATGAGTCAAAAACGGGATAGTGACTGCAGGGAGAGCACGACGTTTCTTTCTAGCTAGTGGTGGTGTCAGTGCTTAAACTGGCTGACATTTAAATACTTTTCACCTATGTGGTTGTTGGATGTGAGGCGCCTCGATTTTAGGACTGTGAGGACCAGAAAACGTGTGTTCAGGAATACTAATCCACTAACGTAAGTGTGGACCAACCCTGAAGATCTAGGGGTTACCCAGAGTGTGTAGTCCTGAGGCATTTGCTAGAGTGTCTCGAAGCGGAGAGGAGCTTGCCCCTTGCCTCGACTCATGACGGAAATCCAATTTCCAATACGTGATATTTCGGGTTTTATTTGTAGATCCTAGTATGGCGACATGATATATGGTACCCATGCAGTCTACGATTGATATTTATGATTGAAATTGTTTTGACACTATACACTTATAATAGTATCAAATGATTTGTTTTAAACGTACCAAGCATGTTTGGCTATTATAAGGGAAAACCCTATCCTCCGGCTTGCGTTGCATTGTGTGATGGGACCTGGGTCTTATAATAGATTCATTTTTTGAAAAAGCATTGTGTTGCTTATTATAAGCACTGGTATTCTTGGGAGGAAACCCGTTCCGTGTTATACGGCATGGTCCCTTGAATTACTCTCTTTTAAAGTAAAGTTTAAATAACTGTTTTAGTTCTCACACCAGTCACATGACTGACCTGGAGTTTATTGTTTTAACCTAAACTCTGGGTGCCCTTATTTTCCGCACAGGCAGCTAGTAGTTTTGGTTTTGCAGATTTATATTCACAGGATCCTGGTTTACAGCTGGAACGATGCTCGGAAAGCTCTGTATCCGTGTATTACTTTCAGTTGTGCTTTGTATTATTTTCCGCTGCTATGTAATTTATTGTAATCTCTAATATTTGTCGAATGTATAATATTAATCTATACTCTGTATATTCTTGTATTCTGATGGAATTGTTGTAATAAACAATGAAATGTTCTTCTGGTTGCGTTCTATTTTGTCGTGTTCTCAAGGTAATCCGGGCTTTCCTTACCGGGGAAGTTACGGGCTATCACAGTTGGTATCAGAGCTTTGGTTTACAGAGCTCGAGAAAAAGACACATTAGAACCGAACGAAAGAATTCATCAAATACTGGATTAGAAATATCCAATTAGAATGACTCGTTAGAGATAGGATCAGTAGTATCCTAGAACGAGTGTGAAGAGTATATTTTTCAAATGAAAACAATATTGTTTTGAAAATTTAAACCATTGTATTCGTATTTGAATATTTTATTTGTATTGAATTTGGACAATCGAGTATATAAAGATTTTGCATATATGCGTCATGAACGTGTATTCGAAGTTTTAATATACAGGATAGATATAGAATCACATTCTAGTCACCCGGAGATGGTACTGATAATTGTCATGACATCATCAGTATTTATGTTCGAGTGACGAAGGTGTGATATCTATATATTTCCATTAGACTGGTGTGACAACCAAAATTAGATAGGATTATTTGTTGTGATTTGGCCTCAAAAACATGATTTTTGTATATATACCAAAATTTTGAATTTGAAACGATAATCAACTAATAGATTGATGGTTGTGTTGTTTGTTTATTTGTTTGATAATTTTTGAACCATTTAGCCAAATAGAATCAAATATTGAATTGTATTGAATATTGGTCGCATTTTCTTGCATATACATGTACTTACATTGAACAGGTCATAGCAAGGAGGCTAAAGCAGAAGAATAAATTTTGTTTGCCCGACAAATAGGTACATGTTTACCATAATTTTCTGTTTTGTTTGGGTGATGATGATTTTATGAGCCGATTGGCTTTTTCTTTTTATTTTGGATTGAAGAAGGCCATGGGAGGCTATATGAAATATCTCGAAGTCCCCGGTGCAGCGGAGGTCACCGGGGAGGTTATGGCGAAATTTTTCGGAAATTCAGGGTGTTAGCCAAATTTTTGAAAAAATTTGAAAAGTTCTTAGAAACTGAAAAGTTGAAGATCTTAAGCCGTAACGAAAATAATGAAAGTTGAGTTGATTTGTTAAACAACTTTCGGCTTCGTTCCTTTTCGGGGATGAAAAGTTTTAAGTGGGGGAGATTGTAATAACCCGGAAATGCGAGTCAGTTTAAATTTTTTATTTTGGCAATTTTTGTGAATTTTGAATATTTAAATTGAATTTTTTAAATAATAACGATGAGAAATTTATTTTGAATAGAATCGAACGTATATATTTATATAGATCGTCGTTAGAATATAAATATTTATTTTAAATTATAAAAGGAATTGAAAATGGCGCGGTAGTTCGATAATTCGATTTCAAATTTCAAATGGATGTACCTGGTGCAAAATAAACCGGATTTTGGTAAAACCAAAAATAATAGGATCTATTTTAGAATATCTTTCCAACGAATCTGAAAAATCGAAATTTCATAGCGGGGGTCAAAAGATATGTCCAGTTGAAAATTCTGAATAATCGCTATGGAATTTCGTCTCTTAAAAATAGCCATTTTGCAAACGACCTCGAATTTCGACGAAACCACTTTTGTTGGATCCGCGATGTCAAGTTATTGCTGGATTCAAATTTTCATAATTTTTCGAATCAATATGTGAGCGTGGCAAAGGAAAATGCGTTTGACCAGTTTCAGTTGATTTTAATCGACTGGAAAATGGCCATTTTTCAAACTGTCTCAGAATTCGATGAAATTAGTTTTGTTAGGACCGTATCGTCAATATGAAGCTAGAAAATATTTTTCGGGAATTTTGCTAGTTAGTATGTGGCCCCAGTAAATTGAAATGTGCGTTCAAATTCAATATATAGAGTTATATTTTGATTTTGATGAAAACTGATCGAAACGATCGAATCAGCGTACGATACATATCCCATTGTGTTCGGAATGGGGATAATTAGCTATGGACGACAGGCAGTGGGTCTCGTTTCGAGTTCGAATGAAAAAGTTACTTTTTGAAATTAAAATAAAATATAAATTATTATATAAAAATCTTGCCCCCTCTTTCTCTTCCATTCAGTCAACGAATAAATAAAATAAAATAAAAAGAAGAAGAAAACCCGATGCCCCCCCCCCCGATCCAAGACCCATCGTCGCCCCCCCCCCTCCCTTCCTCGCCAGCGCCGCCCCCTTCAGCAGTCCCTCCGACCACCGCACCTCAGGCGCCCTCCCCTCCTTTCCTCTCCCATCCGCTGCGCCATCGTCGAATCCAGATCACCCCCACATCGCATCACAGCCACCGCGCCCCATCGTTTGGCCGCCGGAGCACCCCAATCGCCACCGCCTGCTAAACCGCCACCCCCCTTCTCGAATCAACGAAGACCCCGAAACCCCACCCTAAACGCCCAATACTGTAAGTTATTTTTCTTTCTTTATTTCTTTTATTTCAGTTTTATTCTTTTTTTGATATCATTGTAAATAAAAATCTGAAATTTATTTATATATTATTGTTTTAAAAATCTAAAATTAATATATACAGTATTGATTTAAAAAGGTAATATTTAAATGGAAGAACTTTGTTTTAAAAATGTTGATTTTTGAAAATAAAAATAATTAGGAAACAAAAATGAGATTTTATTCTTATGGAAGCAAAGTTAAAATGTGATTTTTATATATGCAGTGAATTAAAAATATAATTTTTATAAGATAGAGAATATAAAATTTTGATTTATATATATGAAGTGAAGTTAAAAATTCGATATTTATATAAGAAGAAGCGTTGTAAAAATATATAATTTTTATATATAAAGGGCCATTATAAAAATGTGATTTTTAAAACGAACATCATATTAAAAATATGATTTTTACTATGAACAGCGTGAAAAGAAGTGAGATAGGACGGATTGAAATCAAAAAGGAATTCAGACGGTTCAGAAATTCAGAATAGAATGGCGTAGTGGATCCCTCGATGAGAACTCCTCACCTTTAATTTAAATTTCTAGTTAAGAATATATACTAGGATGCAGACGGTGTTTAGTAGCACCCGACACCCGTCGTCCGTAGACCATGGACGACTTGTTTGTTTAGTTAATGGCTTGGTGATTGATTTATTTGTTTGGTTGATGAATTTGATTGAATTTATTGTGTGATGTGAAATAAAATAAAATATTTATATAGTTAAAACTATTTTATCGTTAAAAATATAATTTTTAACGTGAATGTGAATAAATAAATATTCATTTACAAACCGGATATTTTGTTTATGTACACCTATTGAAGGACATTGATTGGGACGATAAATTTTACACGTCGACCAACTGCACAAATAATATTCAGTGTTTGTGGATTTAAACCCCACACTGGTATTAGGATGATATTTAACGTACACTAGTCCCAATTATTTAGTTATATGTCGATCGATTGGTCGACAGATTATGTAAGCGCTAATTATTCATATTTGATGCTTATGCAGTTGTGTGGTGCACTTTGGATGATGGTTGATTATTTATCGTTGCTATTATATACATGTGTTGTATGGAATCCATATAATTAACGTTATATGGTAATTGATTGGGCCTCATTCCAATTGGAAAGATA
Source organism: Allium sativum (assembly GCA_030737875.1). Classification (NCBI taxonomy): domain Eukaryota; kingdom Viridiplantae; phylum Streptophyta; class Magnoliopsida; order Asparagales; family Amaryllidaceae; genus Allium; species Allium sativum. Next base: position 160,063,932 of record CM060921.1, on the reverse strand, counting down.
AAGAATATTATAAAATAAAGGTTCATGTGTTGACAGTACTCATCCGTTGAGATTAGTCATGTGTTGAACGAAATATTTTAACAATAAAATTTACGTCTTTATCATATATAAAATTAGAAACTAATTGGAAAATAGATAAGATGAGTGGTCTCCTTGATATTGATCTGATTTTGGTTTCGGCCTTCGGGGTTAATATTTATGGAATCGTTCTCTTACTAATTTACGGTTGGAGTCTAAATTGAAATCAAACAATAGATACCATAATTTTTATAAAATATATTAAATAACAAAAATAGTCGCGTGTTGACAGTACTCATTTGTTGAGATTAGTCATGTATTGAAAGAAATATAGATTCATTTGTTGAATAGAATAACGATGTTATTGAAAAATATAAAGCCGTGTTGATTAGAGATGCGCTATTTTGACGTGAACGATATTTATATCGATTATATTCGTTTTTATAATGAATATTGAAAAGAGATAAAAAAATCGAATATATATAGAACAAATTCGAATTGAATTGAATAGAAAATGAATTCGAATTGAATTGAATAGAAAACGAATTCGAACTGAATTGAATAGAAAATGAGTTCAAATTGAATTGAAGTTTGAATTGAATATAAAATGAATTTGAATAGAAAATGAATTCAAATTGAATTGAAATTTGAATTGAGTTGAAATGAATTTAAAACGAATTTATATGGAAAAATTCAATTTTGATTTGAAATTGAAATGGAAGTTGAAATTGTTTTGAAACGAATTTAAAACTATTTATAAAATTCGTTTTAAAAAGAAATCGACGAAATATACATTATATATATAATATAATGGCCTGAATAGAACGCGCCGCGCCGCGGCAGTTCGTGAATCTCGACCATTGATTTTGAACGGACATTACAGGAGATCCGACCATCGGATTCTCCTAAAACCGGAACCGTTGGGATCGTATCGAAAAGAGCTTTCTAACGAATATTAGAAATTTGAAATCTAACTGTTGGATTTGGAGATATGTCCAAATCAATTTCAGAAAAGGTCGCTGTAAGTGCAGTTCGATGGCCGTTGTCGAAAATCGACTGTACGGACCTTGATAAAATTATCAAAAATATCAATAATTTGTGTAAAATCATAAGAAATGATTTGTGAAGAACTGGGATGAAAAATCCCACATTTTAAAGATAAAAATGGATTTTTATCGAAATGAACTATTTTTGAACTAAATTTAAAACCCAATTATTGTTAAATAGATAAATTGGATTTGAAAGGGGTTTTAAATAATCGGAATTTCTAATATATTTGATTGGAATTGAATTAGAATTGATTTGTGGGTTTATCGTGAACGGTGTTTTAAATAACACTTGTTCTTTAACCCGATAATAAATAGAATGTGATTTGGGTTTATTGTGAACTGTGTTTTAAATGACATTAGTTCTTTAACCAAGTAAAAGGAGTTTTAATGAATCTGTAATTAGATTGAAATGTGAATTGATAATTTAAATTATCAAATTTGGAAAGGAAGCGAGAATGGAGTATCACCGGTTTTGCTCCAAAGCGATAGTTAAATCTTTAATTAGATTTGAATGTGAAATGGTAATTAATTTTACCGATAACACTGTGGTGTTAGATATGGAGTATTACCAATTTTGCTTCATGGAATGAATAGGTTGGGATGGGGAAATAAAATAAAATAATTACTTCGGTGTGGTTTGCTAATCCCGAATAGTTTGGAAAACCATAATTCGGTTTGAAATGATATCCAAAGGAAGATTAAAGAATAAATTTTAAAGAATTTATCTTTGATAAAATTAATGGGAACCTTTCCCTAAGAACGTGAAATTTAGAAACTAACTGTAGGTTAGCTAAGTAGGATGGTTTCCTGGGTATTGATCTGATGTTGGTTTCGGCCTTCGGGGTTAATATTTGGGGAATTGTTCTCTTGCTAATTTACGGTTAGTGACTGCTGAATTGGAATGAGGCGTATGTTGTGTTTGTGTAACATTTGTTTATTATATACGCGGGTTGTTCGGAAAGGCCGGGTTTATACCCATTCTGAATAACCGATTTGACGATAAGTCGAAGATGAAGACGGTGGTTGAAGACCGGAAGTCTTCACATCGTTTGTGTGATTATTGATGATCTTGATTGGGCTGTACACCCAAGATGAGGGAATCAGTTGGTGATCGTCCAGATGTACTTGGAGATCGATGGATATGCGAGGAAAGTGCCTCCGGTTTCGTTCAGACCCAGAACGAACTTGTAAATGGACTGTGTGTCTGACATTGGATTTTATTCTATGTTAATTGATCTCTATTAAATATACATCTGTTTGGCGGCGGACAATTTATTCTTTTGCTTAACCCCCTTCTCTGAGATGTACGAGCTCAGAGGTTGTACATCGATGGACATCAGTCGCATGGCATGAATTTCCAGTGTGGCATGCCTAAGTGACAAATGATCAAGGCTTCTGTTGAAAAGCAAAGTCTTGTGGTTGATGATCAAAGCACGACCTACGTGGCATAGCTTTGTGTATAGCGTGGATTCACGAGCCTCACACCTCGGTATGAGTCAAAAACGGGATAGTGACTGCAGGGAGAGCACGACGTTTCTTTCTAGCTAGTGGTGGTGTCAGTGCTTAAACTGGCTGACATTTATATACTTTTCACCTATGTGGTTGTTGGATGTGAGGCGCCTCGATTTTAGATCTGTAAGGACCGGGAAACGTGTGGTCAGGAATACTAATCCACTAATGTAAGTGTGGACCGGCCCTAAAGATCCAGGGGTTACCCAGAGTGCGTAGTCCCGAGGCATTTGCTAGAGTGTCTCGAAGCGGAGAGGAGCTTGCCCCTTGCCTCGACTCATGACGGAAATCCAATTCCAATACGTGATATTTCTGGTTTTATTTGTAGAGCCTAGTATGTAGACATGATATATGGTACCCATGCCGTTTATGATTGATATTTATGATTGAAATTGTTTCGACACACTATACACTTATAATAGTATCAAATGATTTGTTTTAAACGTACCAAGCATGTTTGGCTATTATAAGGGAAAACCTCCGGCTTGCTTTGCATTGTGTGATGGGACCTGGGTCTTATAATAGCTTCATTTTTTGAAAATGCATTGCGTTGTTTATTCTAAGCACTGGTATTCTTGGGAGGAAACCCATTCCGTGTTATACGGCATGGTCCCTTGAATTACTCTCTTTTAAAGTAAAGTTTAAATAAATGTTTTAGTTCTCACACCAGTCACATGACTGACCTGGAGTTTATTGTTTTAACTTAAACTCTGGGTGCCCTTATTTTCCGCACAGGCAGCTAGTAGTTTTGGTTTTGCAGATTTATATTCACAGGATCCTGGTTTATAGCTGGAACGATGCTCGGAAAGCTCTGTATCTGTGTATTACTTTCAGTTGTGCTTTGTATTATTTTCTGCTGCTATGTAATTTATTGTAATCTCTGATATTTGTCAAATGTATAATATTAATCTATACTCTGTATATTCTTGTATTCTGATGGAATTGTTGTAATAAAGAACGAAATGTTCTTCTGGTTGCGTTCTATTTTGTCATGTTCTCAAGGTAATCCGGGCTTTCCTTACCGGGGAAGTTACGGGCTATCACACCGCCCTTGATGAAACCCGCCCATATACACGCCACCAATATACACAGCTACTCAACTTCCTTGCTAAAACCAACATAGTCCACCATTTGAAATATCGAATACCTCCCAAAACATGTATGTATCTTCTCCCAATCTCGGAATCCTATAGTGATCATGCGATCAATTAAACTCAAACTCCACAAGATCTCACCCCTCTGCATGTCACAAGTTCCGCCCATCCGAGTGTTTATACTTTCCGCATGTATTTCCTACCCTCCAACCTGTTACTTCCTTCTATCGATTTTTTCCCCTTACAAATGCCTTCCAGCTCCATACCTCTTTTCACGTTACACCTATGCACATGTTAAAACTTCATGCATTAACTCCTGTACACGTTCATTTCATTCTCCCCATGTGTTAACTCATCTCTCCACTAATACCCTGTTTAATGCGCCCCTCCTATTTCACAGTTCCCTAAACCGATTTCCAATCTTTTGAAACCTCAAACTAGCTCCAACATGATTGTTTCCTCTTCCACCGTTGTTCATACTGGCCTGCGCCTGCTAAAACCTTCCCTATAGCCAACCGTGAACACTCAAAACCCATCATGCCTACGTCCCTGATGCTTCGGCTCCATGCAGGCTCCTTGCTCCATCATGACATCTTCCAAAGCCATTTTCCAAACTTTATTTCACCACTATTGTTACACCCCTACCCATTTACACGCATCATATCTTCATACCCATTTTCCAAAATAATCCGTAGGCTTCTCCTTTAGTAAAACACGTACCCAGCTTCATTCACCATCCTCCTCTTGTCGCATACACAGTTCAACCCGACTACACACTGCAAAACTCACGCCTTCCTCTTTTTGGAATATTACATGCTACTGCTCCATATACCAACCATCACCGAATACATGCATGGTCCTTCCTCATCCATTTTTGACAGTTCAAAGCTTCCGCTCCCTTCAACTTGACCCTAGCACCACCGTACTCCTCCTTGCCAACGCTATTAGAAGAAGCTCGCACTCCAGGAATGAATAGCGTCCTCCCAATTTTCTACACGTTGTACGGGTCTTGAGCGACATCTTTCCTCTCGGCAGTGTTCAGACCGCACGCACATCCATGCTACAGAGGTGGCGAACTTTATTTCCCTCGACAGAAATAAATAGAAACTCGTTCCCATAGCCTACAACAACTTGTAATAGCCGAACTCACATATGCTAATACGCAGGAAGCCATGTCCAGGCAATAAGCTGTTGCTCATTAACACTCGCGCCATGGATGTTTTAATTACTTCGTGAAGCCAACTGATATGCTGTAGATGGAAAAGTCTTATTTATAAGTGCTTTGCAAAACTTGGCACTCACGTAATAGCTGCATAGGTCTGTAGCTCCTCTTGAATTGTTTACATCATTGAAAGGGAGCAGTGAATGGTTTACATCACCATACTTTCTTACTGTCCCCTTTCAAATCTATAGACGTGAACAGCTTCATGATCCAGTCAATAGTATTTACTCAAACTTTTCTATTATTATAGTATAGGGTAGGATTCGATGTGAAATTACATTGCCGAGATTTCTTTTCTATAGATATCTTGCATTATTTATTTTACAGTATGGGATCGCTTACTTAATCATGAAGTATTAGGCAGTTATAGGGTCTGTGTTCTACATATCTTATGCGTTTAAAACTTTCTTAGGCTTAACTTAGGACTTGCGTCTCCACTAGAAGGGAATGGGTTTTTATATTTTAATTTTTCCCTTTAGCTGCCTAATAGATAGGGTAATGTGCAACCCATGTTTTGATTAGTAATTCCCTATATGGTTTTTGATTTGAAAAGGAATGGGCGAAGCATGGCTTAAAATGAGGACGGCATAGTGTAGTAAATGAGAATTGATATTGCAGTCATTTCAAAGGTTGGTCCATATTTGTTTTGTTATAGTTAGGTTTGTACTGTGTCCATTACATAAAATACTGTTCATCTATAAAAGACCATGGACAGAAATAAAATTACCGTTATGATGAGCAATGCCCCACAATCCCAAAAATAAAATAATATCGGTAGATTAACTTATATTGTGAAACCCCAAAATATTGATATAGGGTGCAAAATACTCCAGATAAAAAGTTGCTTAGTTAATTAATTAAAAATTATAGTAAAATTCTAAAAATTAATTTATCACTATGTCTCAAAAGAACCTCATCCAAATTCAAATATGATATCTAGTTATATCGAATAAACCGTTACGGTCGATAAACGATTCCACAATGACTATTTGAATATTTTATTTGGATATAACTCACAATCTATAACATGAAATCTTGGTTTTTCATTTCCATTAGAAAGATATCGTTCAACAGATTCCAACGTTCCTTGTTTCGAAGAAATCCGGTTTATAACGAATCCTGTACACTCAGTTGAAGTTCAGAACATTAAATTACGAACTGCCGCGATATTACGGGCTCGATTATATTTAATATGTATTTTAATATGTTCAACTTCATTTTAATTAATATATAAATCCACTTATATTACGAATTTAATATTTAAACTGATTTATATATTCAAATATAAACTGATAAAAATGTGGGACGTTACAGGTTCGGCTCAAACCAAGCCTACGTCCACTTTATCTCTCCTTAAATCCTAACAAGTTACAAGTACAATTCTCTTGGTTTATACATGGAATCTTCATGTTTACAATGAAAAGGGGTAAGAAATCATAAGATTATACACGAAATCCTCGTGTTATCATGTGGAATTTGGCTCCTTTGCTGCTGAAATTGCTTTACAGAGAGCAATGGCGGAAGATGTCAGGAGTTAGAGCCAAAAGATCCTTGAAAATGCCTTCAAATGGTGTATTTATAGCTGTAGGAGAGCTTCTGGGAAGACCGGTTCGTGATGGGGTACGTGGCACCCGATTCGGGAAAGTAGGAGCGGGAGTAGCTTAGAGAACAGGTCAAGATCTACGCGTGTATTAGCAGGGTCGGTGGTCAGATCGTGGGCCGTGAATGGGGTTGTGTCGTGGTGAGGCCTTTACGAACTGAGGTCTGGTCGCGAGCGGTATGATGAAGCTGGTGTCCACGGTCGGGTCGTGGTCCACGTGTGCTCCACGAGCGGGTCGTGATCCGGAGGTGCTGGCGAGGTGACCGGGTCGTGGTTAATGGAAGTACCACGAGTCAGAAGGGTCTTCATGAGTGGAAGGAGAGGGCGAGCCCTAGTCCACGAGCCGAGGGGGGCGATCCAGGTTCCTGCTCACAAGTCGAGGTGGATCCCATGAGCCAAGGTGGGTCCCACGAGCCGATCCATATTCTGAACTTTCTGATGTTTCTTCACTTCATCCAAACGATTGCCAGATCACACCAATTTACGGAAATGGGCATTACTTCCAAACCGTAAGTCCGATTGATCCAAACAAAAGCTCTACCTGAAGCTAACTCATAGGCTACAAGAGTTACATTGCAAAGCTCGGTAATTGATATTTTTTGGGCCTAAAATAGGTCGTCTAATAGGAGTTTCGGGCCATTCTTTGTTTGTGATGTGATTTCGGTCAAACTACTTCATGTCTGCTGACGATGTTTTCAGTGCCTGCACATGCTGTTATGCAGATATTTCATGTGTGATAGCTTTTACCAAAAAGTGTGTCAACATTTACAAATAAATTGGTTGATAATTATATATATATGAAGTCGTTGGTTAAATACTGATTTAATAATTTCATATTATTATGAAATTGTGTTATTTATGTTGATTAATATTTGTGGATGCAGGGAAACGGGTTGGAGGGATCCAACTGGATTCCTCAACCAATAATATTTTTGTTTTTCATATACTACATTATATGATGTGAAGAATAATCTATGATAGATTATTGTATATTTGGGATGTTTGAACAATCTTTACCTAAAATAATTGGTATTAAATATCATAATCTATTTATAGACTTGAATTTCAAATGGACTAGTATAAAATAACTTGTTTTAATTATATTAAAACAAGTAGTTGATTTATAAACAATGTGTAGAAATAAAATGGGAAAAATTATTATTTAATAATTTAGAAATATAAAAAAATGAATTTAGAAAGGGAAAATTAGGAAACCGTTTCAAACGGAAATGACGAAATTATTTCGATGTGCGAAATGAATAGAATTGAGATAAAACCATATGGATTTGTAATAAAAATTTGACGATGTCGAGTGTTGTTAATATAATGTATTTTTAAAAATTATATAGTATATAAATTTGGAATTTTACAAGATAACTAAGGTTTAGAACCAGTAAATTATACTAGAATATGAAGTCGAGATTTAGTTAGGAACTTGATTTATAATTAACAAGAGGTTTACTTTTAAATGGAATTTATGAAATGAAATATGAATGTAAATTTATAAAATAACTCAATAAATGGGATTTTAACTGGTAAATTGGGATTGACTATTTATTCAAGATTTATTTGATAAAACGAGTCCAGCTTTTTGTAAAAGAATAATATTCATATTTTAAAGTGGTTAATGATTTAAAAGAAAACATTTTGCAGATTCAATTGGTTATAAAATGAAATTGGTTAATATTGGAAGTGATAAGTTCAAAAGTGAATTTAGAAATCGAGTTAACTTGAAGCGATGAGTTTATTCCAGGGTTCGAAATGTTATTCGAATAGAGATTATTCGAAATAGAGTTATACGTTGAAACTCGATTATATCGAATTCAGGGAAGTATTCTTTACTTTCTGTTTCAACCAAGATTTACTTATTTATTTAATTAATTAAATATCATTATTTATTCAAGATAAAGAATGAAGATATATTTCAATTTTGAAATGATTTTGCAATTAAGAAACTGAGTTAAGGAAATTGGAAAACTGACAGGAAACTAGTCAAGTTGAACAGCTTAATGAGTGTTGATCTGATGTTGGTTCTGGCCTTCGGGATTTATACTTACGGAGTTGTTCTCTTACTAGTTTACAGTTAGGGGACGTGGAAGGATAATGATGCATATTGTTTTCAATGTTAATAACATATATTTTTGAGATATGAGAAATAAAGAGTTGTGAATATATGGAAACGCTTTCCAAGAAATCGTGAGAGGCTAAGCGAGTTGGAAAAAATATTTGTGTAAAGATATTTAAGGGAAATTGGGAAATGATTAAATTAAATTAAAGGGGCTCAGTGCTGTTTGATATAAATTTCCATTTTGAAAATTAGACCTTTTTTGTATGTATGTTTTCCTTTGGTAGTTAAATCACCGGATATTAAAGTTTTGACCATTTTTCCATTGTCAATACGGAGAGACCGGGATCAAATTTGTTATCTGAAAACCACTCCGTATGGGCATTAGCATTGTGAAACAAATATGATAAAGATAATTGAAGAAGGCATTTATGCAAGGGCTGTTCTGGAGATCCTAGGTAGAAATTGCCTAAGATGGATATACAGAATAGTGCCTTCGGTTTGTCCAGTCCCAGGACAACTTGTATGGACGAATGTCTGACAGAGTATACATAATAGATCGCGTAAGTTGAGCTCTTCAAATGTACTTATGTTGGTGGCGGAGGAATTCGTTTTTTTTAGCTTTATACCCGTGGGATTTTTGGGTAAATCAATTTGTGATTTAGCGGGTATGACGATGTGGCATTCAAAATAAATGAAGGTGTGACCTGTCAAATGATACGTTCTGACCTCAAGCCTCACAACCGGGAAATGACAAAAATCGGGCAGGCAACATGACTATGTGGGTCGCTCCCATTAGGGTGTATTGTGACCATCTATAGAATATTTAATTTTGTCCCAATCGGGCATGCAATAAGACATTTGATACACTCAAGAGAAATGAGTGGTCAGTCATGTGTGGCTGAGTTGCAAGATGTTCTTGTTGAACTCCAGTGTATCCCTTCTAGAGTACACTGATCTGAAGGTGGTTCCATACCTTGTCATAGTTGGAAACTAATCCCCAATAAGCGCCCGCAGTTTTGATTTTATACTATGTATGTAGAGTGTGCGATGCAAGCGTTCTGCTAGATTGATATTTATTTTTATGTAGACACAATTATAATATCAGGAAAGATATTGATTTCAGAAATGTTTTGGGTTATTGTAAGGTAAAAATCGTCCGTGTTTATGTGTGGATTGGTCTTACGATTATCATTTCTTTCGAAAGGATTTTGAAAAGTTAAACCGAATTATTGGAGTTTACTCACACCACTCCCATGATTGACCCAGAGTTTATTTTGTTTTGTTTTACTCTAAACTCTTGGGTGCCCAGATTTGTATGGGCAGTCAAGTGGTCAGGGTTTTACAAATATACTTGGAGGAGCTTGGAGTAGGAGACTTCGACATTAGATATATATAGAGTTTGTTTCCGCTGTGACATATATGTGGTATACTTTGATGATGTATGTAAGTCAAATACTGTTTTGTATTTCGAAGTAATGTTATATTATATATTTTATTCGTTCCGCTGTGAGATTCGTGTTTTGTATCGATTTTCGGGGTAAATCCCTATTCGTTACATTATGATACTGTTAATTATATTCCATGTTTTCTCATGTTGGGTCACTCCAATACGCTATTCTCTAATATGTATTTATGTATTGACATTAATACCACTTATAGTAATGATCAATAAGATGTGATCATCAGTCAATCAACATATTAGTCTCAATGTTTTATTGTTGTCCTATATATAAACAATAAAACTTGACTAGGGACATTTAAGAATTATAGTACTTAATATATTATATAATCTCATGTTCAAGTCACTTACTTGAATTATATAACTCCGTATTATTATTCTAAGGACTTATATTATGTTAACCAGTACGGAGGCACGTCCGATGGACGTGTCCGTAGATAAACCTGACCAAAGCTGCAAATGGATCAAAACGTGGATTGTTGCTATTTATTCTCTTATTTGTTTTTTGAAAGGTCTGTAGTTGCAATGTACACAAAGATAGCAATGTGGATGTGAAGCATGTTACGCAAATAGGCCGATCTATAGTTGATATAGAACTGAAAATAACTGATATTTGCATGCTTCTTACAATTTTGGAGAAAAATGAAACAAAACCAACAAAGCATCATGTCATGTCACATGTTGTATGCACCAAGTAGAGCAAAAAAAAATAATATAATAAAGAGAACAAAAGGACGTGGATATTCGTATATTAAAACTGCACAAAAATATATGAAAGAAGCAATAGTAAATACATGATGAGACGACCCCAAACCCCATAAGACGGTGGCAAGGGTAATCTTTGGAATATAACACATAAACAGATAACAGCAGAACATAAATAATTAAATTCACCAGATAATGTACAATAGAATACACCGGATAAATATAATCATCAGAGTTACACAGTATATAGGATCATACTTAGTACAAAATACAGTTAAGCTATACATAAAATGTCTACAGCGGAAAACAAACATAATATGTACAATAGGAGTTGAACAACATAAAAAGAGATAAATGATAGAATCCATCTTCAGCTCCAGCTATCCAGAAAGAGCCTGCTAAAACCTGAATACAAGGCTGCCCGTGTAGGAAAAGGGGCACCCGAGTTTGCAAGTGAAACAAACTACGAGTCAGTCATGGGACTGGTATGAGAAATCTACTTAACACATTTTACAATATGGCTAATCACAGGACCACGCCACTTTCGCGGAACGGGTTTACTCCATTGGATTGCCAGTGCTTTAAAACAAATAAATCTTTTAAACATCGCAATGCTCTTTATAAAAATGAAGCCATTATAAGACTCAGTTCCCATCACACAATGCAACACAAACCAGAGTATAAAGTTTTACCTTATAATGGCCAAAATATGCTTGATACGAATAAAACAAAAGCATTTTATATTATTACTAGTGTTTATATGTTTTAAAAACAATTTCAAATCATAAGTATCAATCATAGACGACATTAATGCCTCATACCACTATGTCGCCATAAATAGGTATACAATCAAAACTGCACGGTGTCGTATTTGGAAATTGGATTTCCATCATGAACCAAGGAAGTCCTTACCGAATTCGAGACAATCTAGCCTACCATGTCTCAGGCAAGCACTCAGTCAAGCCTTAGGAGCCACAGGGCCGGTCCACCGATGTGGATTAAAATGCTTGAACACTGCGTTTCCCCGCCCTTTGGGGGCATAAATGAGCCCGATGACTCCATCGGCCCCGGATCGACCGATATATTCAAGGTGCCTCGCAACAGAAACAACCACATAGGTGAAAATAATACAAATGTCAGGGCTGGTAGGTCACTGACACCACCCTAGCTAGTAAGAAACGCATATCCTTCCTGGATCCTTCTCCCGTTTCTGGTCCATACCGGGGTGTGAGGCTTGCGAATCAACGTTATACATAAAGTTATGCCACACAGGCCGCGCTTTGATCATCAACCACAAGACTTTGCTTTTCAACAGAAGCCTTGATCATCTGCCACTTAAGCATGTCACACAGGCAATTCACTCCATGCGACTGATTTCTATCGATATATAAACTCTGAGCTCGTACGTCTCAGAGAAGGGCGTTAAGCAAGAGATTAAATTCTCCGCCGCTAAACAGATATATATTTAATAGAGATCAATCAACACAGAACAAAATCCAATGTCAGACATACAGTCCATTTACAAATTCGTTCTGGGTTTGAACGAAACCGGAGGCACTCAATACCTCGCATATCCGTACAACCAACAAGTACGTCCGGACGGCTACTACTTTAGCCCCTTCAAATTAGTTACTCCCATCATGAGCATCAGTAGCACCCCTCCATTCGACGTGAAGATAATCGGTCTTGCACCGTCTTCATATCTTCGACTTTCATTCGTCGATCAATTATTTGAAATGAGAATTAACTCGGCCTTTTCAAATAATTCACGTATATTTGGAATTTCAAATCAATTCATTTCAATGGTTAAATTATTCGACATCACTAATTTTGTTCTTTAATGTAGTTTTCACACCAAGCACATTCAACCATCAGATATCACATAAACTGAGCAAATTCAGTTTATTTCCATTACATATCGTTTATAATATTTTATCACTATTTATCGCTATTTTTATTTATTTAAAAATAGCCAATTTATTCAAACGACGCTTCAGGCCATAACGCGGCCGTGACGCTGTTTTTCTTAAGATTTGATTTACACATATCTGAAAATCTAACCGTTGGATATTCACAAATTTCATATCATTAAAAAGATCTTTTCAAAACGAATCCAACGGTTTCAGTTTCAGGAAAATCCGATGGTCGGATCTCCCGCACTAATCGTTTGAAGTTACGATTTCAAAATACGAACTGCAGCGTCGTTATTCGGTTTAATTTGATTATATATATATATAAAAATATAATCGATTCTGGCGCTGTTTTTCATCAAATTTGAATTAAACATTCCAGATAATCCAACCGTTGGATCTTTACAAAGTTGGTGCCGTTGGAAAGATATTTCCGAGGCGAACCCAATGGTTGCGGTTTCGGGAAAATCCGATGGTCGGATCTTCCGCACTAATAGTTTGAAATCACGGTTTCAAAACACGAACTGCAGCTTCGTTATTCGATTTATTTTAATTATATTTATATAAATATATATATAAATATATATATATATATAATTCTTTCTTCGATTTCAAAACCATATCCACTTTATATATTTGATAAAAATGATATTTTTTATCATCAAAAATATTTATTCCACACATCACCATTTTTAACACTTCATATTCACAATAAAAATGTAGATTTTATTGTTCAATCTATATATTCAACACATGAACGTTTTCGACTTCACACACACGATAAAAATACGATTTTTATCGTTCTAGTCCTTTATTCAACACATGAATATTTTCTACAGTTTATATATATAATAAAAATGTGATTTTTATTGTTAAACAATTTATTTCAAAACACGATTATTTTATATAGTCTATACATAAGGTAAAAATGTTATTTTTGGTGTTAAAATAATTTATTTAAAATACTAATATTTTATATATCTCATATATATAATAAAATGTGATTTTTATCTTTCAAATAATTTATTCAACACATGAAAATAATTCTAACAAATGAATATTATTGAAAATTTCGGCAGCATAACGGCAGGGTAGTTAAAACCGGGACCGTCCCTAGTACGGCTCCTCGCTCTACCTTAAAACGTCGCGGTTTTTGACAATGGGGATTTTCAATATCTAGTTCGCACGCAGGCGAATTTTCCCATATACTAATCCTATTGGGATTCCAATTACAATCAATCATTTCCAATCAACCATTCATGGTATTCACCAAATTTCACATCAACCAATCCAAACAATATCACAACCAATATATATCGTCCATGGTCTGTGGACGAGGGGAGTATATATATATATTCGTATATAAATATATTTTAATTCACTTCAATTCATTTCAATTTATTTCAACGCATATATAATTTTTACAACACATATATAACTTATACATCGAACGTACAACTTATACAACGCTTATACATGAGGTGTACAACGCTTATATAACTCATACATCGACTATATAATTTATACATTGTTGTTTTCCATATCATTTTTAAATTAGAAATCTCACATTGGGTACCACTCCACCAAAAATTGCAGAAGGCACAGAAAAATATGCGGTCTCTTCTAAAATGTAGAGGACGTCCTCACGGTCCCGGCGTCTCTTATTTCACTGAATTTCGACCACAAACGAAAAAGATATTATTTTTATAGTGAAATCAAAATCCGTAGCATTTAGAAGTGCTATAGAACAATTAAAAATAACACAGCCGTTACCTCTCTGATTTGTTCAAAACTAGGTTTCAACTTTTCTCGAAATCCGTCTAGTGGTTGCTCGATCGGATTTCACCACGGGGTAGGGCCTGGAGAGGCGCACATGCGCCAGGATGGGGGTCCACTTCGTCGCTGGTATGGAGGCGCAACGGGCCTTCAAATGGCCGGAATTCGTGGCGCTGGATCTCGAAAACTACGGCGTGCTGGGAGGGGTTCCTTACATGGATCTGAAGCTCTCGAGGGGCTCTTCAAAAAGTTGCAAAGGAGCAGTGGGTTTTGGTGCGTGGTTTGAGAGGAAAAGAGGAGAGAAGTTTGGAGCTGAAGGCGTCGTTCGATCTGGGGATTGTCGGGGAGAGAGAAGGTCAACGCAGAAGTGAGGAAGAAATTCTATTGGCCGACCCCTTTATTTTATTTTATTTTAAATCCATAAATACCCCCCTTCACATACGAACTTCTATTCAAATCCAACAATTGTCGCCCCTAGTTAAATACCCCCATTTCGAACACAATGGGATATGTTTCGTAGGCCCACTTGACTGTTTCAGTCAGTTTTTCTTCAAATTAAAATATAAAACATTCAATATTTGATTTGAACGTACATTTCAATTTGCCCGGGCCACATACTGATTCTAAAAATTCCCGAAAAATAAATCTAGCTATGTTTTGACGATACGGTCACGACAAAACTAGTTTCGTCGAATTCTGAGACCGTTTGAAAAATGGTCATTTTCTGGTCCATCCAATTTAACAAAAATTCACCAAACACATTTTCATTTACCACGCTCACATGTTAACTTCAAAAATTATGAAATTTGAAACCTAGCAATAATTTGACATCCCGGATCCAAAAAAAGTAGTTTCGTTGAATTCCGAGGTCGTTTGCAAAATGTCTATTTTCACGGCTATATATACTCTATAGCGACCTTTCTGAAAATTCATTTGGCCATAACTTTTGACTCCCGCTATGAAACTTCGATTTTTCAGATTCATTAGAAAGATATTCACTAACAGATTTAAATATTTTTTTGTCTCACTAAAATCCGTTTATTTTGCACCCGGTACAGTCAGTCAAAGTTTGAATTGAAATTTTGAAACTGCCGCGCCATTTCAGGCCTTGTTTATATTTCAAATTAATTATATTTATTTTCAAACATCGATTCAAACACACTTTTTGTCGTTATTATTTAAAATAATTTATTTTAAATATCCAAAATCCACTAAAATAGCCAAATTAAAAAATTTAAACTGGCTCAGATTTTCTGGGTTGTTACACATTATCTCATTTACACGTTACAATTCTTCTTTTAAATTCCATTCAGATTTAAAAGATCGAATAAAATACATTAAGCATTGAATTATTTTTCAGTCCTTCACCATTTCCCTTACAAATTGAACTATCAAGCCATCCATGACATCTAAGCTAATACAATTTGCAAATAGGAACATATTTCAGTAATCATATATCATGCCGGCGTTAATGAGAAGATCTAAGAAAAAGCATAAGTAGCATGCAAATTGATATTTCAAAATATGGAACATCAAATATTTGTGCTAATAGCGAACAAATTTCAATATTCATATAACACTCTAATGTTTATGAGAAGATCTAAGAAAAAGCAATAAGCGGCACACAAATTGGCCTTTCAAAAGTAGGAATATCAAATATTTGTGCTAGTAGTGGATGTACTCTGAAGCTCATGCATTGCATAATTGAATTGTTGGCTACTGGAATCTTTTTCATGGGTTATTCCTTTACTAAGCTTAAAGTTTTCTTTACAAATTTACTGGTATCACTAATGAAATATGGAGATAAATTTCTCATCCGTGCTAATACGACGAACGACGCATATAATGTCTGATGCAAAGTTTAATGATGCTAGGCTACTAAGCACAAATCTAAATATGACGACAGACATCTATTATATTATATGAAAGCACAATTTTTCTTCAAAGACCTTTCAGGTCCAGATTCCCCAAAAAATTCACAGTCCGACACATGTCCAGCATTTCAATCCTCACCGTTCAGTGCTATAACTGTCTTTATTCCTTTAGTGATCGCTTATCTTTCGATAATGAATCAGACGTTTCCCAACCTACTTACTTTAATCAGTTACTCTCTTTTCGACCTGCTTCATTTTTTCCCCTAAATTCTTCATGTTTGTGTTTCCATTAAAACCCTTGATCCATTCATCCCATTTCCACTTATCCCTATTTTCTATCTCACCTATGAGGCGGAAGATTGCTCATTGCTCTACGATCTGACAGCCGTGCGATTTGTCTAACCTTTTCTTTCTCCAAAAGGTACTATTCCATAGGATGTATATAAACCGAGAATGAGTAACTTAGGTTTTCCGATGGATTAAGCAGTAATTAATTTTAATTTTGTTATCTTCACCCGAAAATCATAGGCATAAAATTATTTTATTTTCTACAGTTTTTTTTATAGTTGAAATTGTTTCTGGAAGGCATGCTAGGTCATCTCATGTTGCTTTGACGTTCACTCAGATTCGAAATCCAAGTATTTCATATTTTCGAAGTTTTTTATCTACATCGGCTAAGTGATTTAGGGAAGAGGATTTGTGAACAACTTTTACAGAACTTTTTATATAATTTTAGTTTATGAATATTTTTAACCCTCTACTTTTCATTGGCATCAAACGTATTCTGATTTATTAACATTTTGATTTAGGTGAGAGCACTCTGGCGATGACGATGGGGAACCAGAGCATCCTTTCTGGCAGCATCAATTTTCCAAATTCACTTGAATTTCATTTTTTCCATCTTAATTCATTTATTTCAATACCTTATTCATGTCATTGTTGTTTCGCAAGCAATATAGGGATTCAAATGGCTCTACAGAAGGAGCGGATGACAACGAGCCTGCGGAGAGATATATAATATACATAAAGGTACCAACTTTTTACTATTACAATTTGTATTTCCTTCTTTGCTAAAACTACTTCTTTTACATTCAAGAAATCATTTAGGGTTGGAGCTACCATCAAGATCCTGGTAGAAATTAAGAATAAGCTGGGAATTAATAACTCAAAGATGTGAATGGATCAGTGTCTATAGTGATTTGCGTATGTCCTTTTTTTATATTTTGATTAAATCTTTTATTCTTTGCTACTATGGTTTGTATTTCCTTCTTTGCTTAAACTACTTTTAAATTTAGAAAATCATTTAAGATTTGAAGCTACTATTGAGAACCTACAAAAAAATTAAGCGGAATTGGGAAAGTAATAGCTCAAAGACACAGAATGGATCACTATCTATAGCGATCTTGGTATATCATTTTTTATTTGATTTTGATTAGAATTTTTTTCCTTATTCACTCATATTCGAATGTCTATGTAGTGAGTACTATTATCATTCCTATTTTAGGTATGAGTCTCAAAAACTTTAACTCACTGTCTATGCCTATTTACACTTACGAATGAGCATGCCTATTCCTAATTTAGCTATTGACATATCAATCTCTTTAACACGTTAACTTGCTACTCTATAAAAGGATGACAATACATCAAAAATTATTTTTATTTTACTTACTGTCTTATAATAAAGTTTAAATGTACCGGAAATCTTACGTCTATTCATACTAAAACTCTAGGTTTTCATTGTATTAATTGCACTGTTTGCAGAATAAATTATTCAGCTTCTTCACAAATATATGTAGAATACAGAAAGTTAAGCTTAATATTTATTACTATTCTCTTGGTATTTTCTGGTTTTCATGTTGTATTGATTAACTAATGACAAGCATATAGTGTTGTACCGTTAATATTATCATTTAACAGTCTTATGAAATTATAATATGTATTTCTATTCTATGTTTGTTATTGATTCAGTCATTGGGGTTGGTTATGAAATTTATATGAACAAGAATTTGTACTACCTTACGTTTGTTGTCAGGCTTTTCCATGAACTTTATTGTTAGGAAGTTGAGTTATACAGTTAATCTTAACTGTTTTTAGTTTTCATGAATTTACTAATTGCTCTATAACTAATAAATCTATAGTAATTTGTAACTAACAAAAATGACTTTCATTTTGTTTTGGAAATCTTATTAATTAGAAATATATATGCTTAATTGGTAAACTTTTCACTAAATTAGATTAAAATTTTCCGTACATGAATTGAATATAGCATTTTAACAATAATTTCCCTAACTGCTTATTTTTTACAGTCACTAACTCCTGCTATGGTTCCAGTTTGATTACCAATAATCACCATATACTCTCTTATAATTTTATGCTTTTTTATTTAAGTTTGATTATTAGCTGGGTATAAAAAAAAATAGTTTCATATTTGTCTATTTCATGTTGCCATGATTTTGTTTGAAATTGCTTCAAACTATAAGGTTTTATATTAATGAAATTAACGAAGAAGTTAAATATGACTAATGAAATTAAAATTACTTGAAAAACTCAGATTGTGCTTCCAGTAATGGTATCCTTTTGTTCAAGAAAACAATAGTTCATCAGTATTTTATTTTCAAATATGATTTTTTTTCTACGAAGCACATTAGCTTTATTACTTGAATACAGGAAAGTTGAAATCAACATGTTATATTGTTTGTGATGAGATATAAATGATTGTGTGCACCTAGACTTGTAGGTCAATGAGTTATCCTTCTTAAGCAACAATTCAATCCCAAAGTAACGTATATTCATTTGTTCAGTTGTCTTACTTCAGTGATGTAAATAAATATAAAGTGACAAGTATACTGAATATTGATTACTAAACTTCAGATTTAGGTTTTTTTAACTATTTTTATTGAGATTTTTCGCATATCAGAAAAATATTGTTTTCAATGAATAGTTGTTGTACTCTTATTTTAGCATTTTCGATAATCTCTCTGCTATTTGGCTATCCATAACATCTAATTTGATTAACACAAATGACATAATTATAGAACTCATATACTAGAAATAAATACACTACACGTAATTTTGAAAATGCAATCATCAAAAGCATAAAAGGCTCAGCTTTCTCTTCTGTAAGAAGTCACTTTCCAAACCCTATATAGGTATATTCTGGAAGCCTACTTTTATCATAATTAAGCTGTTGCTTATGTTCATAATGCAGTTTTTAAGTTTTAATGTGTTTACTTTGAATTTGTGAAATTTTAGTTAGTCCTTTATTTGGTTCTTTGCTTTTGATGTTTAATTGCTCTTGATTTTACTGAATTGCGTGATACAATTAAAAGTAAAAGGGTTACATTCTAGACCTAAAATATTCGTTATATTTAAATTATTTAACTTATAGATATATTAGTTTGTTAGGTAACATGATTATGCCTGACTGGCTTTTCAGTTTTTATATTGCTTGATTCTTCTATAGACATTTGTAATTTTGATTTAATCTGAGTTTTCTAGAGTATGTTGCATCAAAAGAAAACCTAGGTTAATTCACTGTAGGTAATTTTTATTATAATCCACGGTTTTAATAAGTTAATCCACCATTTTACTTTAATAAGTTAATCCACAACTATTTTGTAAGTTAATCCACGAGTGGATTAACTTAAAGATTTCACCCTATTATATAGCTAATAATCGATTTTGTGCTTCTTCTTTCACAATTATGTGTTATTTCATAATTATTTGTGTTGAATTGTCCCTCCCATTTGATAAAGTAGTAACAAATAAATATGTGTTAAAAGTAGAGTTGATAAAACTTGAATTCAGCAAAGAAGCAATCAATTAGATACAATTACTTCACTAATTATCTCGGAACATGATCAGACATGAGATGGCAGTAGATAATTATGAAAATAAAAACTAAGATCAAGATTCCAATAGAGGAGTTCGCATCAAATGTTTTCAAATAGCTTAATATTTTGAAGATACAACACTAATTGCACCGGGCAACAACAGTAAATAAGAACTAAAAACAAATTCTAGATTTAAATATTAGACAAATAGCAAGTAATTAAACAATATTACTAACAAATCAATAAAACAGAAAATTGTATATTATAATTGTTTGAGAGTATAACTACTTAAGGGGTTTAAATAGTGATGTTATCCAAACAACTTATATTTCTATTACAATATTTGAATAAAACGATATTTTACTAATGTACAATTTTTTCAAGATTTCAGAAAAATTGCTAACTACAATTATATGTGATAATGGTGATATTAAAAAAATTACAATTTTGTATACAATTAATCAACTTCAAAAAAATTAAACAAACTACTTACTGTTATTACATTGAATTACAATACTTAAGCTTGGATTTAGATGCTAGGATTCCAGAAATAAGAAGACGATGGAAAATACAGAAAAGAAGACTGAGAAGAAGAGAAAATAAGTACGTTTTCATTTTGTGGATACACTGATTAAAATCTAAATTTTAGTTAAAGTCAACGATCCTATAAAATATTGTGGATTAACTTACTATTATTGTAGATTAGAATAAAAATTACCTTCACTGTATTATTGGGGATTGTTAAAGGGACTCCAAATTAGGTTAAGGGGAGGATAATTTTAAGGGGACTCCAACTTAATATTTTTTAGTTAAGGAGGGTCTGATTTATTTTAAAAAAAGAAAAAAAGACCTAACTACCCCTGATTCGTCACTTATGTTAAACAATAACTTACTAAATTCAGCGCAACTAACATACATGCAAATTACAAAACATTCCAATTACAAAATTGCTAATTCTATTCATACATCAATAATATCTTTGCATACACTATAAAATAAAATAAACTACTATACACTTAAATTACTTTTCATACATCGTTTTTTTTACAATACTAGCCTTATTTTTTTTCTTCCTCTTCCCTCTCTTAAACTTTAAAGTTATTTACATAAAATTGGAAACCTATAGCACTAAATAAAGTTCAAATTTAGTAAAATGGATTTTATTTTTTTTGAGTGTACGGTATACAATTTATTATACTATAAAAAATTCTTAATTTCAGCAAAAGAGACCCTACTTTTAAATTAAATAACTCTAAATTATCACTTACTTATAAAAGTTATCGTAATTCAAATTTTAGGTTTCATGTTTAAAAATACATTATGTTCTTCAAATTGTTTTACATAGATTTAATCTAATATCATTAGTTACAGTGTTTTAGTTGGATGGGTTATCATTAAAAAAGTAAAAAAAAGCATTAAAAAAGAAGGGTAATTTAGTAATATATATTTTTAGCAAAATAGTGGTATACATAAAGTAATTTTTGGTGTATGAATAAAATTTGCCTTACAAAAATTCGATACAACATATTAGAACAAAATTTTCGTTTTTGCATTTAAAATTAATCATATAAAATTATAATTAATTACCTGATCCGATGCCTTCTGATTACCCATGAAATTTTCTTGTGTCTCTATTACATTTACTATATCCATTGTTTATTTTTATGTGCAACATTAAATTATAACCATTAATTAAGGTTTAAGCTTTATAGTTTATATTAATGAGGATTATAGGGGGTTAATATTGGATTTTTAAATTATATGTTTAAGGGGAGGCTAATTTATCTTGTCCTCCCCATAATAATTATACAATAAATAAAAATTGGTCCTCCCCTTAACCAATTGTGGAGTCCATTCAACAATCCCCGTATTATTTTTCATTTAAATTCTTTATCCGAGAAGAGCATGGTCCATGCAATGAAAATTTCAGATTGTCATGATAAAAGAATTCATGTGAATTAAGCTTAGTCGAAATTCTAATTTGTTAATCCTATTTGAGTATGTGTTTAAATTTGTAAAGTTGTATTTCTTACTTGGGTATAACATTCAATTTGGTAAGATATCCACCCATTAATATTTAATACCGATGCCAAAAATATTCATTGAGCAAAAAGAGATAATTGAGCAAATTTGGATAATTTAATAAATGTTAGTATTATGCATCAAGACCAAGTTTCAAATGTATTTTTTATATATACTAAAAATATATTTGTTCATGCTTAACGTATTCATCTGATAAGTTTTTCCCATTGTTCTCTTCAATGGTCAACTTTAATAAAGCAACCCCCTCCTCTTTACATGATTCAACCATAATTACATAGCCATATTGTAACGTCCCGGATTTTCAGCTATTTAATATTGGATATTTAAATTTATTTTAAATGTTGAATTGGATATATAAATAGACTTTATATTGAATTTATCATAGAATATATTTAATTATCGTAATATGAAACGGTAATAATTGAATTCACAGTTAAAATCTTAATTTAAACAGTTCAGTCAATTAATATAAATTTCATTTGAATTGGAATAATAGTTAATTATTTAATTTCGATGAATTTAATTGTTTGAAATCTATTTATATTTTAAGCAATTGAATTTAATTTAAAAAGTTAGTTTAAATTGATATCTTTTCCAGACGTTCAAATTAGGCCATGGAATCTGTTCTAGTGTTTTCAGAATTGTAGTATAACCCTATAGGTGTCAGTTACTACGCTAAAAACAGAATTCGTAATCAACGGGAATTTAAATCAACTAAATTCATATTAATTAAATAAAAATTTAGGCCAGCTAAGTGGTGGATATCAAGCCAACCAAAGTACCACAACTACCCTAAGCATTTCATTTCGCAGACCTATAGCTTCCTCGAGCCAACATCTTTGTCTTCAAGTTTCAGTATCCAGGAAACAGAAAATTAATAGCAGCAGTATATTTGTTCCCTTGTTCGCGGTTATAAATAAACCCATCGGCCTTCACAATTTTCTCCGTCCTCAAAAACCACGAAGTCATTGTAATCCGAATTCCATCGTTCCTCCCCAGTCTTTCAAAAATCGAAATTTCACCGAGTAAATAAAAAAAAACATAAAATCGCGTATCGCGATGGATACCGCGATGGAAATCACAACTCCTGGAAGCTTCAACTCCATAGTCTTTTCCCTCAGTTCGATTTTGGAGCAACGCCTAGGGAAGTCACGAAACAGGGCTGGGGAGGTGTCGAAGGTGGCATCAAGGACAGCGTCGTGTTTACGAAGGCTTAGGGAGTTCGACTGTGGGTAATAAGGGTTCGATATTTGTGTTTGGGGAGGTGCGATGTCGGATGTTGAACAGGGAAGAAGGCGTGATGATCGATGGTTGACTGATGTTCAGAAATGGAGTACGATGGTTTTCGAGCATAGAGATGTGATTTTCTGATGTGAATGGGTGTAGGACTGCGAAGTAACGAGGCCGTTGGGTTGAAAATGGTGAGAGCAGGTAACGGAATGAGACTGTAAATGGGAAGGAGGGAGTCGGTTGTATTACATTGAGGCTCGGTGGTGACTGTAGGCTGTTTAAGGGATTGGGACTGTAGTTCTTGAACGTGGACTCACATGGCAGAAATGGTGTGTGCTTGAGAAGTAGATGGGAGTCGTCCAGGAGGTGTTTGCAGAAATGTCAAAGTGGAGAACCATAGTCTTGGGAGCCATTCAGGAAGGTGGAGTTAATCGGCAAGTTGTGTCGCCGGTTAATCGAGATTCCGAGAAAATAAGGTATACACACCTTTTCAAAATTTAAATACATAAAAAGATTAATTCATTATTTATTTTAAGATGTTTAGTTAACTAAAAATAGTTAATCAATAAATATAAATAAAATCATCATAGGTAAGAAGTAAATTTATTCGAGATGATTCGAGAAAAATTCGTTAGCCGCCAATGCTGAATTTAGATGGATGTTAAACAAAGGAAAAATCAAGGTGAGTAAATCTCACTCACCGTTTTATTTATTTTTATCGTAAAAATAAATGTGTTGGTTTCTTGGGTGCATGAATAACTTGTTGAATTAGTGTGGTTATTGAATTTCCCGCAACACTATTAGCGGATGCCCGCAGTATCATTAGCGGATGACACTACGCCCACGTACATAAGTGGATCCCCTTTTATACCGCGATATCCTGCCTTGAAGCAGGATGGGTATTATCTATGTGACTAACATCTGTGGATGCAGGAAAACAGGTTGGAGGGATCCAACTGGATTCCTCAAAATATATTTAATGTCGTTCACATATTTATATATGTATGTGATGTGTGAATTGAATGGATGATTTGTGTGTTAGATATTAGAATATCACTGGCCCTAGATATTTACAATATCATAAGAAGTTACTTTTAGATTCGAGAAGGAAATTTTATTTTATTGAAATAAAATTTGAATTTAAAATAAACTAAGAAAACAATAACTTGTTTAAATAATAAAACAAGTACTGAACGTATAAATGATTTGTAAGGAAATTATCATTTGGTAATATTAGATTTTAAATTCAAGTTTGAATTTAAAGAGGAAATTTTAAATTTCAAAATAGAAATGGGATTACAAATAGGTTCGGAAATATTTACTTGTTTAAAAATAAAAACAGGTAATTGAATTTATAAACTATGTTTACAAATGAAAAAGGAGATTATCATTTGATAAATTTTGAAACGTGAATGCAAGCGTGATTTTAAAAGGAAGTTTATCCGCCCAAAGTAGAAATGAAATTTCAAAGGGAGTTTGAAATAGAACTTGTGTTAATATTTAAAACAAGAAGTATAGTTTATAAACGATGTTTTAAATGAATGTGAAAATCATCATTTGGTACTTTATAAATTCTAAATTCAAGTATGATTTGTTTTCCGAAGTGGAAATTAGATTTCAAATGTAATTTGAATTGAAATGTGGCTTAATACTTAGAACAAGAAGTGAAATTCTAAACGATATGTTTAAATAAAGAAAAATAACTAGTATTGGATTTATTTAATTTTTGATGAAATTAAAAAGTGAATTTGAATAGGTTTAAGAAGAAAACGATCAAATTTATTCTGACATTCGGAATATAATTTGAATTTAAATAAGTCCATCTGGTTTGTTTTAGAATTCGACTATGTCCAATTTACAAGTGCAAATTGTTTTCAGAAAGGGGAATTTTACTTTTCGAAATAGAAATGGTATTTCGAATAAATTGAGAAAATTTAACTTGTTTTTAAATTAAAACAAGTAGCTGGAATTATAGACGTTGTTTATCAAGGGAAAGAAATATTATCATGTGATAATATTAAACTCAAATTTCAAGTAAGGGATGTAAAGAAAGAAATTTATCTTTCGAAGTGGAAATTTGAATTTCTTATAGAATATGAAATACAAACTTGTTTTAAGTATTTAAAACAAGAAGAAAAATTTATAAACGATGTTTATAAATAGAAGGGGATAATCATCATGGGATGATTTGGGTATTTAAATTCAAATTTGAATTTAAAAAGAGATTTATACCTTGAAATCGTTTCAAGAAGGAAATGAGGAAGTTTATTCCGGTATTCGGAATGTAAACTGAATTTAAATAAATCCACACGGATTTATGATTATAACTCGACTATGTCGAACACCTAGAATTATATCTCAAAAAGATATTCGAATTGTATTAAAAGTGAATTTAAGTTTTAATGTGAAAATAGAATATATAACTATAAGCGATGGCAATTAAGTATTCTCTAATAAACTTGAGATTCAAAGGAGAAATCAAATATTCCAAAATAAAAATTGAGTTTCAATAGATTATTTAAATGGAAGTTGAATCTAATAAAGCAGCGAATTTATAAACAAGGTTTATAAATGTGATGAAGTAATGTTCATCGTGTAATTTGGAAATAAATTTCCAAATGTAAGAAATGGGGTAGAAGGCGAGACTTAAATCAAGTTGTATATTACAAGCTTTTATTCGGCTCAAGATAAGAACGTCGTCGATCAAGGTCTGAGAGGTAATTAAAATACCCCAACTTAAACGACTTCACTATTGTCAAGAGATGATATTAGTTTGTAAATGGTAAAGGGATATCGAAATGAGTTTATCTTGAAGTTTGTTTAATCTTCGAAATTTGAAATTGGATAGAGACGTTGGGTTTATATACCAATTTATTTCCAAAGAATAGAAATCTAATATAATGTGATTTGAGTTTGAATAAATTCATAACCGAGTTATGAAAATGGAATAGAATAATCGACGAATATGGATAAATTCGAATTTGTGAAGTTAGATTTGGAAAATAGACTTAATTTATTTTTAAATATTAAGAATGGAGTTGGAATTTAATTATAAACGAAGTTTTAAACGTTTATATTTAATTTAATTAAAACGAACTCGTCACGGCGCGGTAGTTCGTAAATTGGCGATTCGAACTTCAATTGAGTATATAGAACTCAATATAAGTCGGAAATTGATGAAACAAGAAATGCCCGGACCGATTGAATGGTAATTTTCTAATGGAAGAGAAAAATCTTGATTTTATCATATAGATTTGGAGTTAGGTCAAAATCAAATTGTCAGAAAAACAGCGCCATAATCGTTTTTAAACCATAACGGTTTATTTAATAAATTTAAAGGATTTTAAGTGAATAAAATCCGATTCTTTTTAGGAAAAATCCGAGTTTGAGTTATCAAATAAATACGAACTCAAATCGAGTAAATGAACTGATTTTTGAAACAAAAAAATCAGATTTAAATTATCGAATAAAGTTAGCGAGTTTCAAAAGAAATTAGTTAATGTGATTTTTGATCGAACCTAACTTTGTTTTAAGTAAACTGAATTGTAAATTGGTTCAAAGTATGAAAACGGAATTAGAATTGGGAAGTGAGCAAAGAGTTGAGTTCGATATGTCTATAACCGCATACAAATATATTTGAACGTGATACGTTCAAAATTAAAAGTATATAAAACCAAAAAGCTAATTAGAAAATTTAATTAGCGAATGGTAGCGTATTTTGGGTAAAAAGGGTCGAATTGTTTGAAACGAATTGGGAATGGGCATATGTATGTTAAACAGGTTTGGGATGGAGAATATGAAGAGAGTATGAAGAATATTATTAAGTGCCCGACAACAAGGTACATGTTTCAATTTCCATATGAGGTTTTATGCGCCGAATCGGCAAGCCGCTTGGCTTTTTGATTTTCTTTTGAATGGAGAGGCCTGTGTGGCGGTTTGGGGATTTTCCCGATGCTCCCGGTGCAGGGGAGGTTATGGCGAATTTTTCTGGAAATTTAAGGAGTTAGAATATTTTTAAGAAATTTTGATAATAGAAATCGATATAACGATATATATAGAATTCACTAAGAGAATGAATTTAGTATAAGGTATTAGAAAAGGGCCAGTGAGTGTGAAATTATTTGATGGCTGTTTGATGGATGTTTATTTTTCCTTTGATAGTTAAAACACCGGCTATCAAAGATTTTTACCATCGTTGTCAATACGGAGAGACCGGTTGGATTTAATATCCGAGAACCACTCCGTATAGGCATATGCGTTGCGAATTAGATTTTGCTGAAGATAATCGAAGACGAAGTGAAATTCAAAGAGCTGTTATATTTGTCCAGTCCCAGGACAACTTGTATGGACGAGTGTCTGACAGAGTATTCCTAACGGTCACATAAGATGATCTTTTCAAGGTATTATGTCTGGTGGCGGAGGAATTCGTTTCTCTTAGCTTTTATACCCGTAATGTTTTTGGAAAGATAAACTAGTGATTTGACGGGTTTGACGATGTGGGATTCAAAGTGTATGGTGGCCAGATGTTCTGAAAGATAGACGTAGCCTCAAGCATCACAACCGGGAAATGACAAAAATCAGGCAGGTAGCATGGCTATGTGGGTTGCACCCATTAGGGTGTATAATCACCTATCTAGAGAAATTCCTTTTGTTTCTTAATCTATCGATTCTGCCCATTCGGGAAACGGTGGTTTGAGTCCAACCGTTGGTGATATACATTCGATACACAAGTGAAATGAGTGGTCGGTCATGTGTGGGCCGGGTTGCAAGACATTCTTGTTGAACCCAGGTGTATTTGCCTCTAGAGATACATCATCGGAAGGTGGTCCCATACCTTGTCATAGTTGGAATCCAATCTCCAATAAGCGCCATGCGGTTTTTGACTTTATACTATATATGTAGAGCGTGAGATGCAAGCGTTCTACTATTTGGTTATTTATTTGATTAGACATTATTATAATATCACTGGATTTTGATATCAAAAATGGTTTGGATTATAGTAAGGTAAAAACCATCCGTATTTATGTGTGGACTGGTCTTACTATTATCCTTTTCTTTCGGAAGATCTTTGAAGTTAAACCATATGGTTGGAGTTTACTCACATCAGTCCCATGATTGACCCAGAGTTTGTTTTGTTTTGTTTTTCCTAAACTCTTGGGTGCCCAAATTTGTACGGGCAGTCAAGTGTTTCAGGCTTTTACAGATACCCTTGAAGGAGCTGGAAGCAGAAGGCTTCACCGCTAGTTATTTTAGAGTTATTTCCGCTGTATCAAATGTTATGTTGTACTCTGATGTTGGTATGTATATATGTACAAAACAGATTTGTATTTCAAAGCTTATGTTATATAATATATTTTATTCGTTCCGCTGTGAGATTCGTGTTTACTTTGATTATGCTCAGTTGTGTTCTTCTTCTTCTATTCTATTAGTTCTATCTTTTCTATCTCACCCTCTAATTTCTTTCTATTAATGATTCGGTATTTTCGATGTCTGAACAGTCGACGCAGGGTTTTGTGTCAATTTTCGGAGTCGAAAATTTCGTGGTCATTACAGTGGTATCAGAGCTTAGGTTTAGCGAACACCTAGGCTTTGGTGGGATGTGCTCATTAGAGATAGGGTCAGTAGTACCCTAGAATGAGTTGAGTGTATATACGAGAGAGCGTATTTGTAAATTGATATAAAAATTGTTTTATATTGCGTTGGCTTGTCTGTTGAGTGGTTTATGAATTCTGGTCGAATCGTGGGACGCCACGACGTCGATAGGAGTTTGTAAACACTTGGACAGAAGAATCGACATAATATTGTTTTAAAGTGGGTAAATGAAATAATTTTACCCAAAAGGATATTTTGATATAAAAGATAAATAATTTTCTAGAATTATTTATATATGGATGAGTTGGTTGCTATTATTATCATCAGGATGTGATTATAAGAATTTAAATGGTTATGGATAACCAAATAAAATTTGTGTATACAAATGAGATGTAATTGAATTAGATTCAAACCAGAATTTAAAATTTAAATCCTGGGAAGTTTGAAAATATTTTCTAAAGTATATTAAAATAATATAGCTTTGTTTTGAAAGGATTTTTGAATAAAAGTCATTTTGAATGGATTTTGAATGTGATAAAGCACTGAACTCACTTCAGTGGCTGGAAAATAATTCCAATGATCCGGACATCATCGGTGTTTATTTTCGAGTTTCTAAATGATGGATTGCTACCTTAGTGGGATTCCCAATGAAAATTTATTTCAGAAAACAAGTTGTTTGGGAAAATTCAAGTGTTTTGAATTTATGATGATTATAAACATATCTATATGATTTCAAAAGGATTTGAAATAAAAACCTAGAAATTTGAATTCTGAAATCAGAATTTAACTTAAGCAAAGTTAAATAGATCGAAATGATGGAAACCAGTTAAATGAACTGAACTTGAATATTCCCAGGAAAACTTAAAGTTGAATGGGATTCGAGTTCTAAAATTTGAAATACTGAGTTATAATAAAGTGGGTTTTTGAAAAGTTGACGGGGCTGTAGAATTTCTTCCACCTTAGTAATTTCGGGGACGAAATTCTTTTAAGGGGGAAGGAATGTAACATCCCGGATTTTCAGCTATTTAATATTGGATATTTAAATTTATTTTAAATGTTGAATTGGATATATAAATAGACTTTATATTGAATTTATCATAGAATATATTTAATTATCGTAATATGAAACGGTAATAATTGAATTCACAGTTAAAATCTTAATTTAAACAGTTCAGTCAATTAATATAAATTTCATTTGAATTGGAATAATAGTTAATTATTTAATTTCGATGAATTTAATTGTTTGAAATCTATTTATATTTTAAGCAATTGAATTTAATTTAAAAAGTTAGTTTAAATTGATATCTTTTCCAGACGTTCAAATTAGGCCATGGAATCTGTTCTAGTGTTTTCAGAATTGTAGTATAACCCTATAGGTGTCAGTTACTACGCTAAAAACAGAATTCGTAATCAACGGGAATTTTAAATCAACTAAATTCATATTAATTAAATAAAAATTTAGGCCAGCTAAGTGGTGGATATCAAGCCAACCAAAGTACCACAACTACCCTAAGCATTTCATTTCGCAGACCTATAGCTTCCTCGAGCCAACATCTTTGTCTTCAAGTTTCAGTATCCAGGAAACAGAAAATTAATAGCAGCAGAACATTTGTTCCCTTGTTCGCGGTTATAAATAAACCCATCGGCCTTCACAATTTTCTCCGTCCTCAAAAACCACGAAGTCGTTGTAATCCGAATTCCATCGTTCCTCCCCAGTCTTTCAAAAATCGAAATTTCACCGAGTAAATAAAAAAAACATAAAATCGCGTATCGCGATGGATACCGCGATGGAAATCACAACTCCTGGAAGCTTCAACTCCATAGTCTTTTCCCTCAGTTCGATTTTGGAGCAACGCCTAGGGAAGTCACGAAACAGGGCTGGGGAGGTGTCGAAGGTGGCATCAAGGACAGCGTCGTGTTTACGAAGGCTTAGGGAGTTCGACTGTGGGTAATAAGGGTTCGATATTTGTGTTTGGGGAGGTGCGATGTCGGATGTTGAACAGGGAAGAAGGCGCGATGATCGATGGTTGACTGATGTTCGGAAATGGAGTACGATGGTTTTCGAGCATAGAGATGTGATTTTCTGATGTGAATGGGTGTAGGACTGCGAAGTAACGAGGCCGTTGTGTTGAAAATGGTGAGAGCAGGTAACGGAATGAGACTGTAAATGGGAAGGAGGGAGTCGGTTGTATTACATTGAGGCTCGGTGGTGACTGTAGGCTGTTTAAGGAATTGGGACTGTAGTTCTTGAACGTGGACTCACATGGCAGAAATGGAGTGTGCTTGAGAAGTAGATGGGAGTCGTCCAGGAGGTGTTTGTAGAAATGTCAAAGTGGAGAACCATAGTCTTGGGAGCCATTCAGGAAGGTGGAGTTAATCGGCAAGTTGTGTCGCCGGTTAATCGAGATTCCGAGAAAATAAGGTATACACACCTTTTCGAAATTTAAATACATAAAAAGATTAATTCGTTATTTATTTTAAGATGTTTAGTTAACTAAAAATAGTTAATCAATAAATATAAATAAAATCATCGTAGGTAAGAAGTAAATTAATTCGAGATGATTCGAGAAAAATTCGTTAGCCGCCAATGCTGAATTTAGATGGATGTTCAACAAAGGAAAAATCAAGGTGAGTAAATCTCACTCACCGTTTTATTTATTTTTATCGTAAAAATAAATGTGTTGGTTGCTTGGGTGCATGAATGAATTGTTGAATTAGTGTGGTTATTGAATTTCCCGCAACACTATTAGCGGATGCCCGCAGTATCATTAGCGGATGACACTACGCCCACGTACATAAGTGGATCCCCTTTTATACCGCGATATCCTGCCTTGAAGCAGGATGAGCATTATCTATGTGACTAACATCTGTGGATGCAGGAAAACAGGTTGGAGGGATCCAACTGGATTCCTCAAAATATATTTAATGTCGTTCACATATTTATATATGTATGTGATGTGTGAATTGAATGGATGATTTGTGTGTTAGATATTAGAATATCACTGGCCCTAGATATTTACAATATCATAAGAAGTTACTTTTAGATTCGAGAAGGAAATTTTATTTTATTGAAATAAAATTTGAATTTCAAATAAACTAAGAAAACAAAAACTTGTTTAAATAATAAAACAAGTACTGAACGTATAAATGATTTGTAAGGAAATTATCATTTGGTAATTTTAGATTTTAAATTCAAGTTTGAATTTAAAGAGGAAATTTTAAATTTCGAAATAGAAATGGGATTATAAATAGGTTCGGAAATATTTACTTGTTTAAAAATAAAAACAGGTAATTGAATTTATAAAGTATGTTTACAAATGAAAAAGGAGATTATCATTTGATAAATTTTGAAACTTGAATGCTAGCGTGATTTTAAAAGGAAGTTTATCCGCCCAAAGTAGAAATGAAATTTCAAAGGGAGTTTGAAATAGAACTTGTGTTAATATTTAAAACAAGAAGTATAGTTTATAAACGATGTTTTAAATGAATGTGAAAATCATCATTTGGTACTTTATAAATTCTAAATTCAAGTATGATTTGTTTTCCGAAGTGGAAATTAGATTTCAAATGTAATTTGAATTGAAATGTGGCTTAATACTTAGAACAAGAAGTGAAATTCTAAACGATATGTTTAAATAAAGAAAAAGAACTAGTATTGGATTTATTTAATTTTTGATGAAATTAAAAAGTGAATTTGAATAGGTTTAAGAAGAAAACGATCAAATTTATTCCGACATTCGGAATATAATTTGAATTTAAATAAGTCCATCTGGTTTGTTTTAGAATTCGACTATGTCCAATTTACAAGTGCAAATTGTTTTCAGAAAGGGGAATTTTACTTTTCGAAATAGAAATGGTATTTCGAATAAATTGAGAAAATTTAACTTGTTTTTAAATTAAAACAAGTAGCTGGAATTATAGACGTTGTTTATCAAGGGAAAGAAATATTATCATGTGATAATATTTAACTCAAATTTCAAGTAAGGGATGTAAAGAAAGAAATTTATCTTTCGAAGTGGAAATTTGAATTTCATATAGAATATGAAATACAAACTTGTTTTAAGTATTTAAAACAAGAAGAAAAATTTATAAACGATGTTTATAAATAGAAGGGGATAATCATCATGGGATGATTTGGGTATTTAAATTCAAATTTGAATTTAAAAAGAGATTTATACTTGAAATCGTTTCAAGAAGGAAATGAGGAAGTTTATTCCGGTATTCGGAATGTAAACTGAATTTAAATAAATCCACACGGATTTATGATTGTAACTCGACTATGTCGAACACCTAGAATTATATCTCAAAAAGATATTCGAATTGTATTAAAAGTGAATTTAAGTTTTAATGTGAAAATAGATTATATAACTATAAGCGATGGCAATTAAGTATTCTCTAATAAACTTGAGATTCAAAGGAGAAATCAAATATTCCAAAATAAAAATTGAGTTTCAATAGATTATTTAAATGGAAGTTGAATCTAATAAAGCAGCGAATTTATAAACAAGGTTTATAAATGTGATGAAGTAATGTTCATCGTGTAATTTGGAAATAAATTTCCAAATGTAAGAAATGGGGTAGAAGGCGAGACTTAAATCAAGTTGTATATTACAAGCTTTTATTCGGCTCAAGATAAGAACGTCGTCGATCAAGGTCTGAGAGGTAATTAAAATACCCCAACTTGAACGACTTCACTATTGTCAAGAGATGATATTAGTTTGTAAATGGTAAAGGGATATCGAAATGAGTTTATCTTGAAGTTTGTTTAATCTTCGAAATTTGAAATTGGATAGAGACGTTGGGTTTATATACCAATTTATTTCCAAAGAATAGAAATCTAGTATAATGTGATTTGAGTTTGAATAAATTCATAACCGAGTTATGAATATGGAATAGAATAATCGACGAATATGGATAAATTCGAATTTGTGAAGTTAGATTTGGAAAATAGACTTAATTTATTTTTAAATATTAAGAATGGAGTTGGAATTTAATTATAAACGAAGTTTTAAATGTTTATATTTAATTTAATTAAAACGAACTCGTCACGGCGCGGTAGTTCGTAAATTGGCGATTCGAACTTCAATTGAGTATATAGAACTCAATATAAGTCGGAAATTGATGAAACGAGAAATGCCCGGACCGATTGAATGGTAATTTTCTAATGGAAGAGAAAAATCTTGATTTTATCATATAGATTTTGAGTTAGGTGAAAATCAAATTGTCAGAAAAACAGCGCCATAATCGTTTTTAAACCATAACGGTTTATTTAATAAATTTAAAGGATTTTAAGTGAATAAAATCCGATTCTTTTTAGGAAAAATCCGAGTTTGAGTTATCAAATAAATACGAACTCAAATCGAGTAAATGAACTAATTTTTGAAACAAAAAAATCAGATTTAAATTATCGAATAAAGTTAGCGAGTTTCAAAAGAAATTAGTTAATGTGATTTTTGATCGAACCTAACTTTGTTTTAAGTAAACTGAATTGTAAATTGGTTCAAAGTATGAAAACGGAATTAGAATTGGGAAGTGAGCAAAGAGTTGAGTTTGATATGTCTATAAGCGCATACAAATATATTTGAACGTGATACGTTCAAAATTAAAAGTATATGAAACCAAAAAGCTAATTAGAAAATTTAATTAGCGAATGGTAGCGTATTTTGGGTAAAAAGGGTCGAATTGTTTGAAACGAATTGGGAATGGGCATATGTATGTTAAACAGGTTTGGGATGGAGAATATGAAGAGAGTACGAAGAATATTATTAAGTGCCCGACAACAAGGTACATGTTTCAATTTCCATATGAGGTTTTATGCGCCGAATCGGCAAGCCGCTTGGCTTTTTGATTTTCTTTTGAATGGAGAGGCCTGTGTGGCGGTTTGAGGATTTTCCCGATGCTCCCGGTGCAGGGGAGGTTATGGCGAATTTTTCTGGAAATTTAAGGAGTTAGAATATTTTTAAGAAATTTTGATAATAGAAATCGATATAACGATATATATAGAATTCACTAAGAGAATGAATTTAGTATAAGGTATTAGAAAAGGGCCAGTGAGTGTGAAATTGTTTGATGGATGTTTATTTTTCCTTTGATAGTTAAAACACCGGCTATCAAAGATTTTTACCATCGTTGTCAATACGGAGAGACCGGTTGGATTTAATATCCGAGAACCACTCTGTATAGGCATATGCGTTGCGAATTAGATTATGCTGAAGATAATCGAAGACGGAGTGAAATTCAAAGAGCTATTATGTTTGTCCAGTCCCAGGACAACTTGTATGGACGAGTGTCTGACAGAGTATTCCTAACGGTCACATAAGACGATCTTTTCAAGGTATTATGTCTGGTGGCGGAGGAATTCGTTTCTCTTAGCTTTTATACCCGTAATGTTTTTGGAAAGATCAACTAGTGATTTGACGGGTTTGACGATGTGGCATTCAAAGTGTATGGTGGCCAGATGTTCTGAAAGATAGACGTAGCCTCAAGAATCACAACCGGGAAATGACAAAAATCGGGCAGGCAGCATGGCTATGTGGGTCGCACCCATTAGGGTGTATAATCACCTATCTAGAGAAATTCCTTTTGTTTCTTAATCTATCGATTCTGCCCATTCGGGAAACGGTGGTTTGAGTCCAACCGTTGGTGATATACATTCGATACACTCAAGCGAAATGAGTGGTCGGTCATGTGTGGGCCGGGTTGCAAGACGTTCTTGTTGAACCCAGGTGTATTTGCCTCTAGAGATACATCATCGGAAGGTGGTCCCATACCTTTTCATAGTTGGAATCCAATCTTCAATAAGCGCCATGCGGTTTTTGACTTTATACTATATATGTAGAGCGTGAGATGCAAGCGTTCTACTATTTGGTTATTTATTTGATTAGACATTATTATAATATCACTGGATTTTGATATCAAAAATGGTTTGGATTATAGTAAGGTAAAAACCATCTGTATTTATGTGTGGACTGGTCTTACTATTATCCTTTTCTTTCGGAAGATCTTTGAAGTTAAACCATATGGTTGGAGTTTACTCACACCAGTCCCATGACTGACCCAGAGTTTGTTTTGTTTTGTTTTTCCTAAACTCTTGGGTGCCCAAATTTGTACGGGCAGTCAAGTGTTTTAGGCTTTTACAGATACCCTTGAAGGAGCTGGAAGCAGGAGGCTTCACCGCTAGTTATTTTAGAGTTATTTCCGCTGTATCAAATGTTATGTTGTACTCTGATGTTGGTATGTATATATGTACAAAACAGATTTGTATTTCAAAGCTTATGTTATATAATATATTTTATTCGTTCCGCTGTGAGATTCGTGTTTACTTTGATTATGCTCAGTTGTGTTCTTCTTCTTCTATTCTATTAGTTCTATCTTTTCTATCTCACCCTCTAATTTCTTTCTATTAATAATTCGGTATTTTCGATGTCTGAACAGTCGACGCAGGGTTTTGTGTCAATTTTCGGAGTCGAAAATTTCGTGGTCGTTACACATATTTTTTAACTAAGCACATAGGATTCATGAATATATTGACTGCACTATCCTTGATTTGTAATAGTTGATCTTTTTCAAAATCCATATAGCAGATAATTGCACGTGCGTCACACAATCTTTTTTACGCTTACCGGCAAATACATTCACGTTCCTCTTCATCTTTTGTAATCCACAAATCTAAGAATACCTAATTGGACGAAATCCTAAACTGAACTATAGTTTATTAAATTAACCTGAGGTAAACGTGGAATTTCTCTGCAAGATTGCAATCAATTCGACGGATGTGAGGCCGTATTCAGTTGGATGAAGGTGCCCCATTTTTCTCGATTTGCGGCATCGTGGTTTCTTTACTCATAATTAAAATCTCATGTCTCCCTTTTAAAGGTAGATTTCCCCCCTCTCTTTCTTCAATTCATTTCATTTACCTTTTTTCTTTTTTTTTTTTCTTTTTTTTTTGAATTCGGACAATTTTATTATGCATATTACTTTGACTTTGAGTATACAGTTCGCTCATATTTTGCTCAGTAGTGTTTGGATTTGATTTCTTCGACATACTGACAATAATATTGGTATTAATTATTACTATATCATTTTAATTTTGATATTACAATTACAGAATGTTCTAACTACACCTTGCTGTTGTTTCGACTGCTTATCTGATGCCCAGGGTAGATATTCAAATGCATTTCAATTTTACTGGATGCAATTAACGAACTAAGTAGTATTCAAGTATTTCCTGTCCATATCCATATAGAACTGCTAAAACTGATGTATTCTTTCTAAAATACAAATTATGTGATAATCTGATTTCTACTCATAATATTACCATTCAGCATCTTATCTTTTTCCTCTTTCTCAGATGACATTAATACATTCTTATCACAATTATGCATACACATTCCATTTCTTTCTGTTTAATTTGTTGTTTTTTCCTACAAAGCTCATTTATTTACGCTGTGTTACTATTAAGTGCTGTAATTAATGAGCTTTTTACAAATATATCCTCACCATGTTCATCGAGAAATCTTATTAATTCAGTATAACTCCTTTTTTGTTCATTTATAGCATTAACTGGGCAAATCCAAGTTTAATAGCCTTTTATATCCATAGATATTATATTTTTATGTAAGCAACCACGGAAAAAAAAATCTTTGGATGATAAATATTTTTATCAAAAACAATAAGGTTCATTTGTTAATATGAAGGATATAACTAAGATTTTTCATATTTTATCCAAATAGTGTGAGATGTTCACATAAGGCAGGAAATCAAAGATAATTTTACTTTCTTTGTCCATTACAATTTATTTTATCACATTAAAGGGACGAATGGATGACAGTACTTCCTTATGAACAAATATTTGAAAATCTTTTTAATTTGGTTAAATGCTCTAGTTGTTCGTTTATGACACTAAATGGATTAATTTGTTTTTATTACAACCTTTTATACCCAAGTATTTAATATTTCGAGGTAAATAGTAGTAGAATATATATTTTTATGAGAAATGTCTACATAGGGACTATTAACTCCACGTGTTAATGCACACTATAAAACTGAAAAAAGAACTTCAAATATTGCAAAAATTTCACAATACTGTATAAAATTAAAGATTATTTTGCTTTCTTTATCAATTTCAATTATTTTTTGCGCACTGAGAATGAAAGCATTGTGAAATCTTACATAGTTGAGGCTTGAAATATTTTTTTCTAAACGATTGGATATGATAAAATTATAACAATTACCCATTCGCACGATTTTTTTTGGATCCACTCACTTTTTCTGTAGCTTTTATTAGGAAAACATATCACCTACTCCAGCCTTTTATATGTTGGTAATATTACCTGAAGTTTGTTTTTTTCCCCAAACTGACATTAAATGCTATGTCTTACCACCAAATTTTGTTATTTCAAATACTAAACTACCATGTTAATGCAAATTACATGACAAGAGAACAAAACTTATTCTTTTCAGACAATTACCGTCTTGAATCTATGCAGTATTGTCAAAGTATACCTTAATATGAGGATCATCAACTTAATTCTAAGAAGATGCTACAACATACTAGCTTTTCTGGTGTAGATTCCTTGAATGTTGACACACCTGAAGTCTGAAGATGATCTTGAGATAACATCTTCAAGAGCTGGAGGAAAAGGAGGTCAAAAGACTCAAAACGTTAACAAAGTTGAAACAGCTGTTCGAATTGTTCATAAACCCATTGGCAGTGCAGTTAGATGCACATAGGAGAGATCTCAACTAGCTAACAAAATAAAGGAGATGATCCGATTGAAAGCCAAGCTGCTAGTGATAGCAGAGGAGCAGCAGGCATCAGATAGCAGCAAATACGAAACTGCGTGTTTCACCCATACAAGCTTGTGAAAGATTTGCGGACAAGCTACGAGACTTCTGATATCGCTTCAGTTATGGACGGAGAACTAGAACTTTTCATCAAGGCTTACCTCAAGTTCAAGTGCACTGCTACGGTGAATCAAGGCACTTAATTTTTTTTCTACATAGCGTTCATTTCATATGTTGTAACTATTGCCCCAAATTTGGTGTATGTTGGGTTTATTGTAGTAGCTAATTAAGAGTAAAAGCTGAATGCTACTTTGTGAACTGAGAAATATGTCAATGCTCGGAAAATATTGAGAGTGATCATTTTTTTACTTGTGTTGGACAACTATGTTTTGCGGATTATGTACAAGCAAGCACTGACTACTGACAATTCTAATCCACCCTCAAAGTGTTAAACTGATGCTACATCTCCTTGGCAAACGAAACGATGTCAGAACATTTCTTCAGTTTAATTTATGATTACTTGAAAAGTTTTAGTTATAATCGCATTATGGATGTTATCGGATATATCTTTTATTATGCACGTTTATATGTAGTGTGAAAGTAGGCATCCTCCAACTGACTATATGCTCTATTTTTTGTGTAAATTTGTTTTTGATAGACGTGTATCAAACATGATAATTTCATATCCTATAACTTTCATGTTCCTTTTAACTATTCGTTTAACATTTTCTTCTAAATTTATCTTATGCTTAATCAACAAATGCGTCCAACATATCAAGATTGATTTAAAATATGCGTATAATGTCTTAATGTGATGCATTCACAAATGCTTAAAAATGGCAAAATCGCCACATATCTAATAGTTGAAATATAAATGCATTTTCATCAAAGGAAAAAATATCAATAATGGGAACAGTATCCCACTACCTTGAGGCATCCATAACAAGCTTTAGCAAAGTTAGTATTCCATTTAAATACAACTGAGAAGATTTAAAGATTGTGGCAAAAACAAAATACATTGCAAAATACACCGCAACCCACGTGCGTAGCATGGGTTCGCACTAGTATAATAAGATAACAAAAGATGTAGGTAATAGCTCTTACTGGATCAAGCTTTCATAAGGTAATATGAACTCAGCTTAATAAAATTTGCAAATCTTATTTTCCATCACATACTAGTTCATGATCAAACCTAAAAATTCATATGCCTTGTTACCAAAAAGATGTAAAAAATTAGTTATGCAAAAATAATACAAATCTATCCATGTTTAAAGGTGTGATCTTCCATTTAGAAACATTCCATTTTTAGTTCGACTCCATTTTCCACACAGTGGAGCACCTAGCTGTCAACCCCGCTATATATTTACAAATAAACACATAAAAGTTTTTCACTCTAATCTCATCAGAAATTGTTTCTAATAAAAAAATTGCTTACCTTTGAGGCAAAGAAACCAAATATAAAGATAAAACATCTAATTGTTTTAATAGCAAAGAAATCAAACACATAAGAGTATACATACACTTGATACGCAGAATACAATATCCGTAATTGATTTCCTCATAAAGTAATTTAACTATTAAGGTAAAAAAAGCAAAAATAAAAGTTTAATATAATGTGCAGGTCTAAACAGTTTTCAACAATCGAATGGGAAAAGATAGTGTGCCTTCTACTACTATAAATAAATGTGTTGAAGAATCTTTTCTTTGCCTATTTAACTTTTGGGAAAATACCATGTTTAAGTTTCAAAATAAATAGTTGCTCTTCAAAATCAGCTTTCAAAAACCCTTATATAAAAGTTTAGGGATTTCTGCATATATGCATGGAGAAATATGAAAATAACTGTCTTTTTCCAAAAAAAAATGATGTTTATGAACTATAAATATGTTTAGAAAACGTGAAAATATTTGCTTTTTTCTAGGAAAAAAATTGCTCTAATCATAAAAACATGGTGGTTAAAGCTCAAGCATAAATTTTGGTGCATAAAGATACAAATACATCAGCTTGCCAGTCTGATAATAAGAATTCTCAATTTCCAATGATATAAATGGTATATAAGCTTGATGAATGCAAAGTACATCACCTTGGTAAGAAATAAATTAAAATAGGTAGAAACAACAAAATATTAAGGAAGCACTATTTGGATAACCATCAATGAATTTATCTTTTCATTCGTAACCAAGTAAAATGTTTTATTACATTCAAAGTAAAACAGGATGAACTACGAAAAAAATAAATATTACAGGCAAACACAAATGCCTCTACTACTTCAATTAGAGGCAAATAACAATATTGTTCTGCCCCAAGTTACATGAGAGGCAAATTAGTGTCTGCCCCTATAGATGACGTCCCTACTGATAAATTAAGGCAGGATGGACCATACAGCTGCCTCTAATATTCAACATGCCACATAGGACAGAAAATAACGAAGTAATAAAGACACTGATAACCGCCTCTACTGACAGTCTAATTATTAAAAAAAAAACAAATGAAAGGCATCTGTAACCCTCCTAACTTAAATCATACCCGTTCAAATTTATATATAGCTAATTATAGTTTACAATAATACCTTAAATGAAAACATAAATCATGAAAATCAACCTTTATCTGAGCATAAATATTTTGCAATCAGTAGCATTACAAATCATGGTAACAAACTGCTGAACACTTTGTAATACACTTCATTGTATCACCAAGCAACATCAAGAGATGTACAACTTCATTGAATTTGCGTAAAAGCAATATCTTAATACAAATAACCTGCAATAGGTTGATCTATGGCGGACCTAGCTTCTTAGCTTAGCTAGGGCCAAATCGAGCTGCAC
The DNA here is from genome assembly GCA_030737875.1 of Allium sativum. NCBI lineage: Eukaryota > Viridiplantae > Streptophyta > Magnoliopsida > Asparagales > Amaryllidaceae > Allium > Allium sativum. The sequence continues at coordinate 160,022,341 of CM060921.1, read as the reverse complement.
CTCATATTCCTGTCCAAATTGCGTTTGTCAGCCTTCATCTAGGGCAGAAGCTTCGATTCAGCAGGGGCAAGCGACCGGATTTAGGGATTTTTGGCCATGATTAGGGATTTTGAGCTAGGGCCACTACCCTAGCTGGGGTAGGAGTGGATCCGCTCCTGAGTTGCCCACTTCTGTTATCACAATGGAGACAAAGGAAAAAAAATGAAGTTAGTTCTCATAAAAGACAAAAAATAATGTAAATTGGTTCTACAAGATTAACATATATTCGATTGGATAAGCATTTTTCCCATGTTGGACAATTAAGGCATGAAGCTGGAATCAGCCAGATTAAAATTTGATCGCTTCTCAACATGCAGACATTATATTATTAGCAAGCTACAACCATTAGAAATTCTATCCTTTTTTTTTCAAAAATTATATCAGTTTGCAAGACAAAACAATAATATTTCACACTCATTAGCAATAAAACAAATACAAACCAAAATCATCAAAGTAACTTGGATTAATTCTAGACATCAATAAAGTTAAAGATTCAACTCACCTTGATTTTTGGCTTTGCAAAGTGCTTTGTGTTTCACCTTTTTCTTTTTCTTCTAGCTGAAATTTACTGCTTTCCTTGGTGACTTGAAATTGATGCTATTAAGAACACATCAAAACACCATATTTGAGAATCAAGAAGCTGGCAATATGATTGATCCAAATTACACTGTTATATTTTCGAGCAATTATCACATTATAATGTAACCGAAGCTCTGAGAATAAATGTATCTTGCTCTTTAAAATTGGTAAAAACATTAAAGCATAACCAAAAAAAATTGAACTTCCATGTAGCTTAGTCACAAACATGTGAATATATGTGGGGTTGAATATGCAATTTAAAAACCAACACATGAAACTTCAGAGATAACATACTATATTTAATAAAAGGGTATAATGTAGAATAAATATACAATCGAAAATTTACAAATTTAGAAGTGCATAAATTTAAACCTATATAACGACATATTTTATTCCCATAAAAATAAAAAATAATTATCTATCTCATATATAAATCAAAAGCAAATTGCAACTTGTACTCTATATGCATATAGCTTCAAATTTTGGAAAATGATGGTGTACGTTCAGGAAAAAGTTAATATAATGGAGTATAAACATATATATTAGCTCTGTGTATTCCATAGAATCAAATATTAATTACTTATTACCCCAAAACAAATATGCTACATAAACATAATTCACAAATGTTGTATCTATGTAGAAGTTTATCAACTAATAGTACCATCCATGCACATTGCGTCCACGTTTAAAAAATAAAACTCAACAGTTTTGGTTAAAACCAAAATTTGACCCCATTCGTAACTAAGATAAGATTTTAAAAATACTTCATGGAGTAAGTCTGTGAAGTCCATCTAAGGCTAAAGGAAGTGGATGTCATTTTTAAAAGCAATATACAACATGAAGGGGCAATCTATAAGTGTGTGCTCCAGATTCATGAAAAGACCTCGTGTCATTTACACCAAAAAAAAAAAACAAGAGAAACAGGCAATTTCAAAAAAGAATAAAAGGAGTAAAACTAACCATTTGACATCTTTCTTCCTGAGATCTCACTTCATTTTATAAGTTGTTTTACTAGCCTCTTTGTAGATATGACATACATTCTTTTTTATCCATATAAACTTATGCGACGATCTCTTAAACAAACAGAACCGGCACCATCAGACCAGAACGAAATTGTATCTGTATTTTGATGACCTATCATATTTACGGGCTGAAAAGACTTTACTTGTACGAGATCAATAGCAGCATGGTTGAAACATTTGCAATTATTCCCACCAATTTACCAACTTCCTAAGAATGAAATCAATGAATCTAGTTATAAAATCATTTAAAACTAATCATTTATCAAGCAACTATCGGTCATTAGTGAAATCAATGAATTTTATGTTCATATAAATGATTTTTGTTCATTACATAAAAAAGTTCAATTTTGTACAAACAGATAAGACCGAGGAAGGAAGGAATGCAGTTCAATTTGGTTTACACTTACACTTACAAACAGATAAGACCGAGCAACGTGTGTATCTAAGTTATGTATGTAGTTAAAACTAATTTACACATACATAACTTAGATACACACGTTTATGTTTACACTTTCGTGTATAAGTGGGAAAGAACACAGATTTGCACTCCATGTATTTACAGATTCCTTATCTAGTGAATTGCATGCTCATTGCTGTTCCACACAAATATAATATCAGTGAAGCAAATATAATATCAGTGAAGCAAGTGAGCCATTTGTTTACAGTGACTTTAGTCAGCTAGGAAACAAGAATTTTTTTTAATCTATAACACTCTTTAGTTAATCTCTCATTTTCCATCCAAATATAAACGTTATGATCAAACCACTAAGAGTAATATAGCTTGTTAGATAATCAGCAAAACCATAAGCTAATCCTGTAAAATGCTTTTGCTCACATTTTTGGCACAAGAAGATAATGTAATATGTCTATTTAATAACATACCATTTCTTTTGTTTGGTTTTCAATTTCATATTGAAACATGACGCATTTTATACTATTGTATGCCTAATTTTTTGTATTGAGTTTCTTGGTTGTGATCCATCAATATGGATATCAATGAAAAATCAATCATCTTAAGAGCATCTTCAAATAAATTGGCAACTCTGAATTTTTCTAACTTATAAGCTAACAACTTTGTGTGCTAAAGCATCATAACTTTGTACATATAGTAACATAATGTGAAATTATCGATTTCAACTCAATTCATTCAAATAATTTTTAAAAAGAGAACACTTTGCAAACGAATAGTTAGTCTAAAATAAAATTCATAGAGCAGTTTAGAAAAATGTCACAAACCTTGTGCTCTTCGCTCTACGACTTTAATAAATGGAGTCAGTTTAACCACTGCGGCCCCAAATCAAGAATTGATGCATCCTAAATCAACAACATCTAACCTCAATCAGTGACTGCTACCCGCAATTAATGATAGGTGCCACTGGTGCTGTAATTTATGTGGATTTGACGACATCATGCATTAAACAAAATAGGTTTTAGGGTTTGAAATATTAAGTAAATATTAGTAATATTAAAAAAGAATTCACTAACAAAAACTAAAATAAAAATAAAAAATAGAACTACGTAGGCTACATCATAAGAAAACTGAGATCAAAGGAATGTTAACCCCATACGCATGATGGATTAAGTGAATATACTACGTTGTTTGCCTATTTCTAATTAGACTACTTGTACAATGCGCAACAAAAATTGACTTTACACATATTCTACACGCTATGAAAAGAGAAAATTTAATCTTATTGACTTGATCTGTAAACCTCCAGTTGGTGCTACATGCTTCACAAAACAATCACCTTTCATTTTCAATAAACTATTCAAGCCCTCTAGAGGGGAACAAATACATATATGTATCTCATCTTAATTTATTACTAAACGATACAGTTTATGTATATACGGATGCATTTGATGTACTGACAGAATAAATTGTGAGATGCCGAAAATGCGTTCACGTAACTTTGAAACGACAAATACCAGCAAATTCTATGTAACCAATTTACATTTTGTTGACAGTTTTAATATTGTACAACTTCATGCGCATGTAGTAAAATGCCAAGCGTACAATGTTCATAACCTTTATGAAGTCTTAGTCTATGATTTGTCCCCTTTCGAGTTGAGATTGCTCATTTTAAAAAAAATCTATGTTTCTTGTCTTTAATTAAATTGATTTTTACATAAGTATTTTCATTTAGAAATGTAATATTTGTTTTGGCATACTTATGTGATAATTTCGGATCATGAACTGCTAGTCCAAAGGATGTTCGAGCAACAACACAAGCTAAGAAAATAGCAATGCCACACATAGAACATATATGAAGTTAAAACTAATCATAATCATTAACAAAACAAAAATATTAATAAAATAATTATGTTCACATTTCATATCAGGCAACGTGCACAATAAAATTTACCTTCTTAGCATTGAGCATTCCTTTTGACTTTAATTATACAATCATAGCATCAAATATTTAAGGAATGCAATTCAATTTTGTTTACACTTACAGATACGACCGAGGAAGGAAGGAATGCAGTTTAAAACTTATTGATAGTCTTTGCGAATATATCGTTACATATATTAAGAATTCCGAATTTGTGTAAATTAGTTTTAACTACATACATAACTTAGATACACACGTTTATGTTTACACTTTTGTGTATAAGTGGGAAAAGAACACAGATTTGCACTCCATGTACTTACAGATTCCTTATCTACTGAATTGCATGCTCATTGCTATTCCACACAAATATAATATTAGTGAAGCAAGTGAGCCATTTGTTTACAGTGACTTTAGTCAGCTAGGAAACAAGATTTTTTTTCTTTTTTAATCTATAACACTCTTCAGTTTATCTCTCATTTTCCATCAAAACATAAACGTTATGATCAAACCACTACTAGTAATATAGCTTGTTAGATAATCAGCAAAACCATAAGCTAATCCTGTAAAATGCTTTTGCTCACATTTTTGGTACAAGAAGATAATGTAATCTGTCTGTTTAATAACATATCATTTCTTTTGTTTGGTTTTCAATTTCATTTTGAAACATGACGCATTTTATACTATTGTATGCCTAATTTTTTGTAGTGGGTTTCTTGGTTGTGATCCATCAATAGAGTTGGATGTCAATGAAAAATCAATCATCTTAAGAGCATCTTCAAATAAATTGGCATCTCTGAATTTTTCTAACTTATAAGCTAACAACTTTGTGTGCTAAAGCATCATAACTTTGTACATATAGTAACATAATGTGAAATTATTAATTTCAACTCCAATCATTCAAATAATTTTTAAAAAGAGAACACTCTGCAAACGAATAGTTAGTCTAAAATAAAATTCATAGAGCAGTTTAGAAAAATGTCACAAACCTTATGCTCTACGGTCTGCGATTTTAATAAATGGAGTCAGTTTAACCACTGCGGCCCCAAATCAAGAATTGATGCATCCTAAATCAACAGCATCTAACCTCAATCAGTGACTGCTACCCGCAATTAATGATAGGTGCCACTGGTGCTGTAATTTCAATAGATTTGGCAGCATGCATTAAACAAAATAGGTTTTAGGGTTTGAAATATTAAAAAAATAAGCAAAGTAAATATTAGAAATATTAAAAAAGAATTCACTAACAAAAACTATAAAAATATATATGAAATAGGACTATGGGCTACATCATAAGAAAACTGAGATCAAAGGAATGTTATAGCCATACGCATGAAGGATTAAGTGAATATACTATGTTGTTTGCCTATTTCTAATTAGATTACTTGTACAATGCGCAACAAAAATTGACTATACATTTTCTTCACACTATGAAAAAAGAAAATTTAATCTTATTGACTTGATGTGTAAACCTCCAGTTGGTGCTACATGCTTCACAAAACAATCACCTTTCATTTTCAATAAACTATTCAAGTCCTCTAAAGAGGAACAAATACATATATGTATCTCATATCTTAATTTATTACTAAATGACACAGTTTATGTATTTACGGATGCATTTGATGTACTGACAGAATAAATTGTGAGATACTGAAAATGCGTTCACGTAACTCTGAAACGACAAATATCAGCAAATTCTGTGTAACCAATTTACATTTTGTTGATAGTTTTAATATTTGTACAACTTCATGCTCATGTAGTAAAATGCCAAGCATACAATGTTCATAACCTTTATGAGGTCTTAATTTATGATTTCCCCCTTTTGAGTTGAGATTGCTCATTTTCAAAATTTTCTATGTTTCTTATCTTTAATTAAATTGACTTTTACATAAGTATTTTCATTTAGAAATATGATATTTGTTTTTGGCATACTTACGCGATAATTTCGGATCATGAACTGCTAGTCCAAAGGATGTTCGAGCAATAACACAAGCTAAGAAAGTAGCAAGGCTACACATAGAACATCTATGAAGTTAAAACTAATCATCCTCATTAACAAAAAAATATAAAACAATTATGTTCACATTTCATATCAGGCAACGTGCATAATAAAATTTACCTTCTTAGCAGTTACCATTGAGCATTCCTTTCGACCTTGATTATACAATTATAGCATCAAATATCTAATTAATGTACTCTCCGTGAGATCACAAGTAATGAGTTTATCTTTTGTAAAGCTGCAATTTTAATATAATACAACATAGCACTTACAACATTTTTATATCTAAAATCACCTCAACCACATTGCAATATTAAAGCTTTTCTCCGTTCCAATTGTAGAAATCTAGCAAAATAATATGTAGCAAATTTACTATCAAAGGGCTTTAAATAAATTAATATTCTAAGTAAGCATACATACTGGGGTTTAACGTTATTGCTAAGAAGGCTAGGAAAATATTCATATTTACTCGTGAACTTGTTTGAACTTTGAACCACATGTTTTGGATCTTGCTAGACATGTACATCCCAGCACCATTATTTATGATGTATACCATGTTCATCATATTAATTAAATACACATATAAAAAATTGAATTGAATAACTAATATAAAAGCCCTAATTCTTTATCACCTTTCACAAGTTTTTACAACTAAAATAACCTATACTGAAGCTTATTTTGTATGTGTTCAGTGTTCACCCTTTTTACATAAGCTTAAGGTAAAAAAAAAAAAAAACCAAGGTAAACCATCTTTAATACAAGTGATCATACAAAAGTATTATGGAAGGTTAAAAAAGTTAACATACCAAATTACTGCAACAACTAAAAGAATTATAGAACCATATTTACGAACCACATGTAACTAGAAAAAAAAAACAAAGATTTCATCTCGCAGCCAAACCAAATAGTTTGGATACACTAGATATGGTTTGCAATCCTTAATTCTTGACATTAAAATTGTCCTTTGCATACACACATCTACTTAAAGAGAACTATGAACTCACTGTTGTTTGACTAAAAAAAAGAAGAGAGAAAGGAATTCAACCAAAATTGAAAAGAGCTGCACCAGTTTATCTTTGGATTTAGAAACTAGACCATCCAACAGAAATGATGCACAAAATCAAACTAAAAATACTACAATTTTGTTCATCTTCTACAAGTGAATTTCGGTTAAAGAACATATGGCTTATACTGAATAGTGGTGTTCAAATTTCACATTGTCAAGGAGAAAGAATCAGAAATACAATATCACGCATTTTTTATGATAAAAATTCAAATACTCCGCTACATTATGCCAACTAGATCTATTTCATTTGCAAAATCTGAAATTTCAAAGCACTTGATGGTAGATTAAAAAGAGTATTTCATCAAATCGCAAACCAATATTCCATAACGAAAAGAACGTACTTAATACAGAATAAAAGGTATTAAAAAAAGTTGTAGAGTCAAATGATGAACTGAAAAGAAAATAGGAAAGGGATTACCTGAGTTGTATGTGATGGACGTAAACAAGCATGTCAGCTCCAAATTAAGCATAGCCGCTCCAAATCAATCATTGTCGCCACTAAATCAACCATCATCGCTCCCAAATCAACGATTTTATTTTCATTATCGCAATTTTTTCTAGTGAAGTGACTGGGACTTCCATTTTAGGGTTTTGAGGAGAGAGTAAAAATTGGGAAAGTGAATAAAGTGACGTGTATCCTATTTTGGTCATTTTTTATCGTGAATCTTCTGCCTCTATACGAACTGAAATTTTAAAGTAATTAAATATAGGTAACAGGCAGTTTAATCCGCCTTTATTAACTTCAATAGAGGCATTGCTATAATTACACCTCTAATTAATTGCTTTTACAGGCGGTACATTTATTTTGCCCTTAATCAAATGCCTCTACTGCCCTTAAATTTGGTAGTTAACCAATACTTCAAAATAGCACACTTCTTCGACGGAAACTAAATTTTCGTCTATATTAAGTAGTAGCGCACTACATTAGAATGCCCATATCCCTATAAAATCTTTATACAATTTGATGTATTAAAAGAAGTCACAGAAAGAAAACCCATTTCCAAGAACATGCAGAACGGCATGTTAAATTAAAAGAGAATGTAACAAACAGGACAGGGCATTAGCTTTGCACTGCGTACTAAATAATGTGTGCCAATTAATAGGAAGTATTCAAACTATGTTGCGTAAAAGGAGTGTGTTGTAAGCATAATATGATGGTGCGGTCCATAATATTTTTTTTTACATCCGAGTAAGATGGAAGAGCTGAAGTTACGTTCAGTTTAGAAATAATAGCTATACAACAGAGAGCAAAGAATGGAAACAATAGGTAACCAAAGTTAGATTGATATGCTATATATCATTCCTTAGAGTCATTCCATGTACTTTGAACTAAGCCAGATGATCACTGCTGCGTTTTTAAGGCAGTTCTTTCTGAAGGCACACTTTATTCATGTAAAGTCACTGCTTTATATTTATTTGGCTATAATGCAACCAAGAATCCAAACGAATATGTCGTTATATTGTTTGCATATAACAGTCAGTTTAGTTAATTGAATAAAATGCTAGACATAAGCTGTTTTTCATGTTGCTGTTACATTTTTTTAGTATACGCACTAACATATGCATTTTTTTAATGTAGTGCTGCATATAGCAACAGCTATACAGGCAATAGTTTTAAGATGCTGCTATCAGCAAGCAGCCTTTAAACTATGCAGAAGCAATCAATACACGCAACAAATTGCAATAAGATATTATAAAAACTCAGCAGAAGCGGTAGTACATAATAAGCTAGCTCGTACCTTTAAACTTTATTATTATAGCCACTCATACACAACATATGCAAAATAATACAATAGTAGGCAAAACATACATCTGGAAAAGCTATAATTTGCAGTTTTGAAGTTCCTTAACCTTATGTATTGTTGTACATCCAAAACTGGAGAAAGTAAGCAATGATTTTAAAACATATTGACCTAAATTTTAATATCTTACCTTGTCAACTTTGCAGACACATGCAAGAAATAAAATTGGGTTGAATCCATCCGAAAACGTTAAAAATTGCTTAAAAGAATTCCAACCATCATGGGAAAGCCTGATTTATGGATTGGTCATCAAAGATAAAACATGAAAAATAAATGCATTTGTATAGACCCAAGCGTTACGAATCTAGAAACCTACATCATTCTTCTAGACTTCTCCCGATTTACGACTGGAATCATCCAAAATCCATTTGTTTTACAAAAAAATAACAAAGCCAAAATCTAATTAATGAACAAAGTTGTAAATAAATAAAAAAATTAGAAACTTAATTATTAGAATACCATGAATTCTAAATTCAATCCATGATGTCTAAAACCCTAGATCCACAACCATCACCTATTTCCCATAGTGTGCATCTTCAATGATCTACCGCTGTCCAGCAGGTTAGTATTACTAAAAAATTAACACTGCTAAAATCTAATTAGTGAACAAACTGGTAAATATATAAAAAATTAGAATAATACCATGAATTCGAAACTCAATCCGTGATGTTCGGAACCCTAGATCCACATCCATCGCCTCTTTCCGATAGTTTGCTTCTTCAATGATCTGCATCTTCCATTGACTCAGTTAATATAATAAAAGTGATAGATTAATTCAGTTGACGATTAAAAATTTGAATTTAGTTCGAATGTTAATTTTCTATTTTGATTTGATGGATAATTTTAAGAGAAGAGTAGAGGTTCTGAGTGGAAGTAACGTAGCAATGAAAGTATGCGGTACGAGTTTGTGTGAGGCCCAAAAATACGACACCACGTTTCGAAGCAACTTCAGTATGTATAGGTAGCGAAAATGGCAAAAATAACCCCAGATTTTATGTTTTGTTGTAAGTATTTTGTATGGATGTGAATGGCTTTTTGGAAAGTTCAAAAAAGCTTCATCAAATCCGAGTATTTGCGTTATTAGCAGAGATATTTATATTGTGCAGTAAACATAACATAATAGAATATATATATATATATATATATATATATATATATATATATATATTATTCAAAATAAAAAATAATATCGAAAATGTTATTAATCTTATCAAATGGATTTCCTCTAGGGCATAAACTCTAATAATCTTTCACTTGCGCTAGAGTCAATCAATCATGTATCGTATACTCATGAAACTAGCGTGACTATCATACTTCCACTGCGACAGAGTTTAAGTCAGTGCATCTGCAACATTACAACCTTTTGTAACTTTACAGATATGTTTATCTCCGCTGTGAACATTTTCACATAAGAATTTTTTTTTTTTAAATATATGTTTGGATCAATAATTAGATAAAGGTCTCTAGACCCGATCAATAGCTCCATTGTTACCACAATGTAAAATCATTGGATCAACAATAGATATAACTAAGCTCAAAGATGAACTTTTAACCCAAACATTCTCCTTTGTAGAATTAGTATTTATCTCTTGTTTTAAACTAACATCATTTACAATGTGTTATCAACATATAACATTAGAATTATTGATCACTCCCACTTAATTCCTTGTCTGCACAAGGTTCAATAGTACTTTGTGGTTCTGGAGATATTTCAAGTTCTACTATATTCCCATCAGCATCTTAGAGACTGACTCTCCTTTTAAAAGGATATCAATTTGAGCAATAAACATTTTATTCTCATAGGATTTATAGAAATAGTATCCTTTTGCTTCTTTTTGAATATTCTACAAAATAATTATCAGATTTGGGTCCGATCTTATTAGAGGCAAGACATTTAACAAACGTCTTACATCCCAAATCTACATAAAAGACACATTGGAATGTTTCCTATTCCATATCTTATATTGTGTCTTTATAATTGTCTTAGTAGGATTATAATTAAATATAAATGTAATTGTTTCAAGGGGATAACCCCAAATTAATTTATTGGAAGATCTATATGACTCATCATTGATCGTACCATATCTTATAAGGTGCGACTTTTCCTTTCAGATACACCATTCCAATATGGTGTTCTAGGTGAAGTGGGTTGTGAAACAATTTAATACTCTTTAGATAGTCATTAAATTATTGGATTAACTATTCTCTTTGATCTATATGAAGAGTTTTACTTTAATTAAAATTAGTCTAGAACTTCATTTTTGAATTCTTTGAACTTTTCAAAGGATCATGATTTGTGTCTCATATGATACACACATCTATATCAACTGACATCATCAGTAAATGTAGTGAAGTAATAAAACCTACCTCTGGTCTAAGTATTCATTGCTCCATATACATCATTATGTATGAGACCCAATATTTATTTGTCCATTCACTGTGTCAAGTGAAAGGTGATTCAGTTATTTTGCCTAATAAACAAGATTTGCATTTTTTTTTATGATTCAAAATCAAATGATCTCAAAACTCCATCATTATGGTTGGAGTTTTGATATGTGTTTCTTGTTTATACGGCCTATCTGATGATGCTAAGGTATGTTGGATCATTAAATTTAATCTTCCCATTATTTATGTTATTATCAAACATATTAAAGTTAAGAATTTGTAAAATTGCTAATTAATTGCATATTTCATCAGATATTTCATTTAAATAAAATGAACAATAATTATCCTTTTATTACAAATGAAATTCAAACTTGTCTAAACATGATACATAATAACATTTATTTAAATGAAATTTAATAACAATAATATTTTAATTTTCAATTAAGCCAGTGGTTAGAATAAGAAGCAACTTTCTATGGATAATGTAACAACATTTGTTTCATTTCCATTCGTAAGTTTATTTCTTTTTTTGCCAGATTTCCACTCCTTTGCAATTCCTGCAAATTCACACACACACACACACACACACACACACACACATATATATATATATATATATGATCCATGTCTAGTATCTAATACCAGTGATGTATAAGTAGATAGTTATAACATTTGTAACCAATTCAATTTAAAGTCATGCTTCAACTTTCATTTTAGATCTTCTATATTTGTAAAACAAATGCATTTTAATTTTGTTTGAAGACAATCCTCGAATTTTGATGTTAGTCAAGAAATTTGATCTAATTCAATTTATCCTTCTTAAGGATCAATTTTAGTAATAAATTTTCGGAGTTGTTTTCATTTAATATCTATAGTAGGTAATAAATAATAAAACAATGATAAACTGCAATATATATATACAAATTTTTGACAATCAAAATTACATGGATTCTTCCAAAATAATATAAATGTATAATTTAAACTAAAATACGCTCCCACTCAAATTAACATCCCTCTATATGTGTGTGTGTGTGTGTGTATTGGTGGTCCAGGATCCATATCTAATCATACCTTGAGTTAGCTTTGGCTAATCGCCCAAAACACAATCTTTTCGAAAGACATCTTATGTCAATTATTTCTCTTATATAACTCTTGGATAGAAGGATGAAATTTTTGTATGCCCAAGATCCATATCTAATCATGTATTGAATCAGCTTTAGCTGATCGCCCAAAACACTCTTTTAGGTAGACATCTTATGTCAATTATATCTCTTATATAACTCTTGGATATGTTAAACAATTTTGTTCATTTAAATATCAAATATTTTCTGCCCTTTGTCTCTATGGCCATAATCTTATTATGCAGCCTAGTTAAGTCAGACCCAATAATACAGTAGAGTATCACATTTACTTCTTCGCATATAACCAAAATAAAAGGTGCACAATGCTTTGGCATTATGTAACACCCCGTATTTTCTGTGAACGTATAAGTAACAAATTAGAGAATAATTAATTTTAAAAATAAGAATCAAGGGAAACGGCTTGCGCCATTGCGTTCATCTCGAAATTCTGCTTGGAAACGAGTCCGAGTTTTCGAGAAATGGAGTCCGTATGAGGGAGATATGGCCCTCCGAAGTTTCAGAGTTTTTCAGAATCGAAAACAGCTCGAAAATTCAAATTCAAATTCAAAATCCTAGAACAGGATGGGCGGGAAAATTCCCTCCCATGGACCAGGTAGACCTGGGGGTCTACCATAGTGTCGACCTCCCAAGGGCCAGGTCGACCATAGTGTCGACCTAGGGGTCGACTTGCGCCCGAAACCAGTTTTTGAACCTGGTTCATTCTGATGTATCCGGTCTCGTTTTCTGTGTAGATTCGTCCGCCTAATCCTATATAAACAGCCCCTAGCCTCATTTTCTCTACACAATTTTATTCTGTCTATACTCTGCCTCTGTTCTAATTAAAAATAAAAATGGCGTCGCTACTCTGCTGGAATCAAAACTTGGACTGATGCATCTTCTTCCAACCTGCACAGAATTAAAAGTTAAATCAAATCTCAAATCAAAGTTTAGAGCTACAACAACAATTAAAGAGGAGTAATTCAGCATTTCTGCATCAACAATAGTTTATTATCCTTTCTTAAAACCACGAAAGGCAAGTACAGTTATTTTCCGATATAAACTTAAATTATAATTGTGACATGATTGTAAATCTGAATTTGAGGTTGTGTACGTTCTGTTCTGATATATTTTATTATGTATCTCTTTCTTCTTTATGTTCTATAGCCAGGCTACCACGAGCCTGCGCCACATCTCATAAGAGATTAACGCACAAATGCTAAACTTTGGGACAAATAATGAATGATGGCATAATTGGACATGGCTAATCTGTGATTGATGTTGTAAACTAGATTTAGATCTATGCATATTATGTGAATTGGAAGAAGAGGAACCATTGTATGTTGACATTTGACTTGAGACTTTGGACATAACGCCTATTTTGAATTAAGATCTGTTATAATTTAAAGTTCTAGATTGTTGGGTATATTTTTATATAACGATTCATGACTTGAGATAAAAAGAGAATATGACTTAGGTGTGAAGATCTATATTAAGATTTGATATCTATTAAATGTGAATAACACCTAAGTGGGAGATTTTTGAATATATGACATGCATTGAAATCGATGGCTATATTTGGTATAATTTATATGTGAATCTTTTGTACTAGGCAAGTTTAACTAAAATTGGGACATGTGTTATATGGCAAATTATGACCATAATCTGTGCCATGTAAATTCAATGCAAACGTGGGGTATATGATCATATTGTGAATCATGACAATTACTTAGGCATGCAAACTTAGGCCAAATTTATAATTAGGCAAGATATGTCAATGAAACTTTAAGGAATGATTAAATCTGTTATATTGCCTAATCTGCTAGTTCTGTTATATTGCCTAAACTTCTAATTAGATTGAATTGCCTAATCTGCTAATTAAGTTAAATTGCCTTATCTGCTAAATCGCCTAATCTGCAAGATCTGTTATCTGTTTAATCTGTTGAATGGCGTAATCTGTTGGAACTGAAATGCTGAAATTTGAAGTATGCAAATCTGTAGGCTCGATTTAAAATTGAGCAAAACTTGTTAATAGAACCTCGAATAATCTGTTGTAACTTGTATAGAAGTTAATTTGTTAAATTAGCATGATTAGTCTGATATTAGAATAGCCTGTGAATGAATGCATTGGCTAAACATGAAACATGGCTAACTCGATGTTAGAACGAGTTTGCGGCGTAATCCTGCCCGGAACCGCCCAGCACATCCAGTGGCCGCAAACAATAGGTTCTAATGTGAGAAGTTAGTCATAACGTGCTTGAAACCCGAGGTTAGACTCAGTTTGCGGCAGAAACCTGCCTGGAACCAACCGGCCTAACCAGTGGCCGCAAACTGTCAGTCTAATGTGAGAGGTCTGCGCATTAATTTTTAATTAATACAAATCTAAGATAAATATGATGTCTAAAACGTGTTGGGTGGACAGGGTTAAACCAATTGGAATAATGAATTTAACAAACCCGTTTCGTGAATCTGTAGACCCAATTACAAAGTTAGACAAATCTATAAATCTCTTAAATCCATATATCTGATCCGTTAGTCTGAAAACTTGTCTGATCTGTGAACTAGTTGATCTGAACTCTGTATATCTGAACTTGTAAACAAGTTAATATGTAATCTGTTAGTCTGGGGACACTAGGTTAGGAGGGAAATTACTTGTGTCATCTGTTGTTTGGGACCCATATTAGTCAGTAACCCTTTCTGGTATCAAAACTTTGACCCAACAGTAGGTAGGGTCTGGGCACACTTACTGAACTAATTATAAGCTGTTCATTCTGATAATGGCGAGGGATGTTGATGGTGCGTTCCAACCGGGTCATGTGCGTGCATGGATCCCGGTCTGCCTTTGAGGATGTAAGACGCCGTGACATCTGTAAATAGGTCTGTGTCATACAAAGGTTGCCACTTTAGGGAATGATACACCCTTCTGTGGGGCTGACACAGGGTATTTATGTATTAGGGAGCCGATCGCATGGGGTAGGACTTAGGGTACACTTAGCTCTGTCTGTTTCTGTGGGGTACCTCTGTTTCTGTTGGGTGGTAACACCCGTCTGTTTCTGCGTGGTACCGTCTATTGGGGTGGTAAAGGCCCATTTACTACCTAATTCTACATTCTGTTTCCATAGGGATTAATCTGTTTCTGTTTCTGCACTTTGTGTTCGGGTGGTAAAGGCCCATTATTAGCATTCTGTTTCTATACCTTCTATTGGGGCGGTAAAGGCCCATTACTAGCATTCTCTTCTGTGGAAATTATTCTATTCCCATTTCTGTTTAGTTTAGACATTAGGATAACCCTAATCCTGTTATACTAGTATTAGTGCAGAGAAATGAAAAGTAATATTATTTTGTTTCTTCTGTTTAAACTAAGTACATCTGCTGCTCCTGTTACTGTTATCTCTTATCCAGCTTATTTTCATGTCATAATTATTATTATCTGTTCATATGCTGAAAGTCACCGGACTTGCCAGACTTTATGTCTGACCTTGCTTGTTTTGCCCCTTTTTCTTCTGTTCCCCCCCCCCAGGTTTTCCAAGGAGGGAATACTTTAGCTTGATCCGGATTTCTTCTGCTTGAAGTGCGTAAAGTATGGCTTAACTTATTATGGCATCTTCTGTGGGGATTATGATTTTAAAGTTTTGTACTCTGATGACTTTCTGAACAAGACTGATATTTATGTACTTGAGTTTTTGGTAAAGATGTAACCATACTGATTTTTGTTTTCCGCTGTAATAAAGTTATAATTTCTCAAGTATTGTTTATCTGTCTTGAAATTTTCTGTTCTGTTTACTAAAATGCTCCACCAAAGTTAAGGCATTCCCTTTGTGAGTGTCCTTAACGGAGGTGGGGTGTTTACACATTACATACATCCCGCGATTTTAGCATTATTAGTGCATATATTGGAAGACGTCACCATGAATTAATATAACAAAATTTGCTTGAAGGAATTTAAAACTTGAGAAGGTAAGTCATATTCGTTTTGTTTACAAATTTAAAATACACATAATTTACACTGATAATATCACTCACACATATTAATATACATATTCATTAAATATATATATATATACATATATATATATATATATATGCAATATTTGTGAACATATCCTAAGTATTGCATCATAAGAAAGTGTATCTTCTTCGCATTGAACATTTCAATATTTTGGTAATCAAAATTACCGCACATTTTATATGCTTTAATTGTGGTCCTTTCTTCTATTTATCGTAAATATATAAAGCTGCATTCTACTTATTTGTCATACAGAAAATGTGGCCTTCAACATAATTATATAAGTCCAAGTTCACTAAATTTCCTGAAAATTACAGTAGCAAGGCTATATAATTAATCGAGTCCCAATATAGTATTTAGATTTACATTTCAATATCATATAATTCATGCTCTGACATGATTTATAACAAGTATACTCTTGATAACAACAATTGCTCATGTACACAGGAATGAAATAAACACGAATCTAGCATGAAATGTGTAAACTTATACACCTATAATATTTTCAGGTATAATAAACGAAATAGTCTCTCTTTACACTTTCTCATTCAAATATACGAACCATTTCTTCATTACATAATAGCCTTTTAATTTGAATGCAATCACATAATCCTATAACATTGTCTTATACATTATCATTACAATTACATACATCATATATGATACAATATTGTTTTTGGACCAAATTCATTTTAGGCACTGACAAGATTATTTATAATCATTAAGAGTATAAAACAGTCCACACTTGCATGGGCAAAATTTGAAAATAAATTTCCAAATTTTTTAGCATCTGATACTGGTCTCACCAGTATTGTAAGAGGTTGTATCCATCTTGACAAATGTGAATTTTTCCATAAGCTCTTGACAACAGACATCAAATGCCTAAATTAGTCAAAACTAAAGTCCATCAGTGAAGAAGCATTATCTTATAATGTTCCTTCATAGTGATTTACCCAATATATACAACATTATTATGAAAAATATTCCAAACAACTGTATTTATAACAAAGTGTTTCAAAAGAGTCGAAGGGTTAGTATGCAAATCGTATTTTGTATATACTTTCTAATACCACATTAACTTTCCATTCTAATATCTCAGCCAATCATTATTTGCTGAACTAGTCTTGTACTAAGCTAATCTAAGTACCCTAATCTCTCGTAATCGTTATCTTCTTCGCACCTCTCGCGGGAAAATTCAAATGTATACGGTAATCTCTTAATTGTTTGGTGATCTGAAAACCCTAATCTCTAACTTACTTTTCTAATTTACTTAATTCAAACCTTATTCACGGCTTTTGTATGTAGTGGCGTCGAATTCGTTGATCCGTTATAGATCTAGGGTTTTAGCTCATTGATCAGTTTTACAATTGAGGACGAACGAGTATCGAGCGAAATAGAAATAGTATAAAACAGTGTGTTCGCCCCTATATTTAAGTGTGGTATTAAGAAGAGTGTAATACTAATTATTATGGTATTTTTTAGTTGCGGTATCAGAAAGAACATATTGAGGTGCCCTTAGCACCACACTATATATATGTGCAAGAAGTGTTAAATATATATATATATAGCTTACAAATATAATATCTTGTTTTACATATGCACAAAATGCAAGCTGCATGTGACAGTCAGAAAGGGATTTTGTTCAGGATTTAACATATACCTAAACATGCAAATGGATTGTCACTTATTTAGGTCAAGGCCGGTTTAGGCCCAGTGCCAACTGTGCCCACGCACGGGGCATCAAAAATACAAGGGAATCAAAATTCTATCGCATAAAGAAAAAGTAGAAACAAAAAATTGCGTAGAAATAAAATAATTTGTGAGATGCTGCTTCGCAATCGGTGGATGTTACCAAGCAAGATCGCGATTGTGGATTCAAAGCAAGGAACTGTAAAAAAATAAAGGAGGTGGTTTATGGTAGTTATGGATCTCGGCTCAGTGAGGTATTTTGTGTGAGGATGGAGACAGAAGAGCTAGTTTGTTGGGAAGCCCCATATCTGTGACGGTTGGAGTCAGATCGGCATGTTGCGGTTTAGCTGGGAGAATTGATTGTGGGTTGGGATTTGTTGTAGATTTGGATCTAGTGGACTGTATTTAGAGGATAAGCTTTGTTATGAGTGTTTGGAGTTTCTGGTGAGGCCATGGATGTATGCCTAGGCCTATGTGTTTCAGAGGAAGGTGAGGGAAAAATTGATAAAGAAGCGAAGGAAAGAGCAAGCAAGAAATCTACTGCCAAGATAAGATAATCAGGTAATTTTTCAAGTGAATGAAACCTTAGATAACCAAAATAACATGGTTTAATAGAAATAAAACGTTAGTAGATTCTAGTGTAAAAATTTAATTTTCAAGATGTGACTAGTTGCAATTTATCAACTTGTTGTACTTAAGTTACTGGCATTGTCCAATACAACTTGAGTGTCAATTAATTTTGGATCAACTTTTTTATTTTGAAAATGTGATTAATCGGTATTGTTAATTTGTTATACTTATTTTTTATATTAAAATTTAAATTGAATTGTATTATTGGTTTCCTATTAGGAGTTTAAAGAGGAAAACATGTTAAGCTAGAAATGAATAGGGATTTTTATAATTTTAGTTATGCGTAAATTTACAATGAGAAGTTACTATTTGGAGTAAAAAAACAAATTTAGCTTTTATTCCAACTGATTGTTTTTGTGTAGTAAATTGTAATTAAATTCGACTTTTATTTGAATATTATTGCCAAATCTTATGATTTAATCTTTATGCAAATATGAATTTTGTTTTGCATGAAGCATACCTTCGATTATGAAAACTAAGGTTTAATTATCATTTTGGAAACTATAGAATAAATAGGAATTGCATCTAATACAGTTGAGAAATTCTCTATGACACGGGGCATCATTTGAAAATTCGCACTAGGCATTATAGACTCCAGGACCGGCTCTGATTTAGGTGTCTATATAAGTGCAGGGCATATAAGATTAATATACATTTTTCAAACAGTATCAGATTCTGAAATGTAAATTATATATTCCAGAAAGTATATGCATCTATCATATTTTCAATCTTAAATTAAATAGTAAATCAAACTGCTTACATATGTGTATCATATATTGCATCATTACATAGTGATATAAAGCATTCTATAATGCACTTGAAGTAGCTGACATACATGAACAAATACATATATATATCATCAGGTTCTTAGTCCATCAGCATTTTATATAGAAACATGAATAAATAAATCACTTATAAAAGTTTATTTATCCATATGTTTACAGACTACCTATTAGACAAGACAATAACATATTATAGACCATGACATCTTTATATTATTATGCATATTTATACATGTAGATTAGCACAGACTAAAAATAATAATCTGCATATATATATATATATATATATATATATATATATATATATATATGCATACACATCATTTTTTTTAGTTTGCCTATAAGTTTCTAGGTGCCATATATATATATACATCATATTTTTTTTAGTTTACCTATAAGTTTCTAGGTGCCATATATATATATATATATATATATATATATAACTCAGATATAAAACCCAGTTAATAGTATATGATGACCATGCTAATACTTAAATGCATACTGTCTGCTAGTTTCTGTGTTGATCTGTAACGTCCCGGATTTTTAGCCATTTAATATTAAACATTTAAATTTATTTTAAATGTTGAATTGGGAATATAAATGAATTTTATATTGAATTTATCGATTTAATAATCAATATATGATTAATTTCGAAGATATTGAATTATCGTAATACAAAAACGAAATAATTGAATTCTGAGTTAAAACCGAATCTAAACAATTCAATCGACTAACATAAATTCAGTATTTAATTAGAATGATAATAATTATTTATTATTGATGAATTTAATTGTCTGAAATCGATTTATATTTTAATAAAATTTAATTCAAATTTTTAATTTAAATTATTACTCTTATGTACAGTCAAATTAAATTTCAGAATATGTTCCGTTAAGTTCAGAATATCGTACAAACTTGGAAACGTCGGTCGTTGCCACTAGATAGGAATCCGGGGTTGCGAATTATGAACCATGAGATATTTTCAAATAAATATATAAATAAAACTCAAATCACTCATTTCTAATATACTTTCAGCTGACCTACTATATACATCTTGCCACCCTAATACGAAACCATGCAAGCCTATTCCTTTCTCGAGAAAAATTTTCCATCTTCCTCCCACGATATCAAAGGAACAAGATTTTAATGGCCATCACATGATCATACAGTATCCATATGAAATAAATTTCTATTTCATTGTATAACTTATCAAATAAGTTAACAGTATCATCATAATTGTTGGAACCGTGATTCAATACTCATGATTTACAAAACAACAAGTGCACTTTCAATCCATTATCTACTCATGCAAGAAATTATTATATCTTGTAATAGTTCATCAAAGCTAAAGAAATTATCATTAGTTTTCATAAAACCTTATTCAATGCCCAGATTTATTTTATGAAAACAATAAGTCACACTTATTTTATTTTTATAAAATAAATCATAGGCTACTACACCTATATTGCTATGGATACACACACACTCTTATATATTTACACACATAACAGTGCAACCTTCTTGCAGCATTATCCAATGTAACTTTTATTTCATGCATATGCAATATTGGCAATATATATACATATTTAAAACAACCTGCAAGTATATATAGAAATCATATTTGTAACATGTCATCCACTAATGCACAAGGGTGTTAGCAGCATTTTAAAATGACTTTAAAATCAATTTAGAGTCTTAATATTATAAATTATACAAATAGTATAAAATTAAATAGGAATTCAAATTTCCTATATATTTTGAAATCATATCATACCATATACTTATCATTATAAACATATGATCAGTGCATTTAAAGTCCAAATGCATTTTACATAACATGTTGAATGCATGTATGTCAATATACATATGCAATACACTCATGTAAAATATATCACATATATATTTTACAGAGTTGACAAATTCACAATTTGTTTGTTATGATTTGAGGTAATTAATTTCATTATCAATATAATGTTAATGCAAGATTATGTAGACATAAATATGAATTTAAAACACATGTTTAAGCAATTGGACTAATGTCATGATATAAGATCAAAATAAAGCCAAGTTTTCTATTTTATAAATAAAAAAAATATGTCTTGACAATAATTAATTTCATTAAATCGAATATTTTTTTAAACCAAATACCTGATTGGTCAAACATCAAAACTGATTTTGATCAGAATTAAAATATATTTATAAATGTATCAGAATGTTTATCCTTGGGTTAACCAAACATTCTGATTATAGGTATAACATTGTTTATTTATGCAAGCAGATCCATGCAGTTAGGGCTATCAATGGGTCGGGTTGGGTCGAGTTCGGGTCGGGTCGGGTTCGGGTCGGGTCAAGTCGTGTTCGGGTTGAGTCCAGGTCGTGTCAGCTCAACCCGTTTATTAAATGGGTGGTTTCAGGTTGACCCATTTATAATCGTGCGGGTTTCGGGTTTGATTCGTGTAACCCGTTAAGAGAAATATTTGTATAAAAAGATGAAAACATGAAAGAAAGGTGTTGTCGTCATTCACTTATTGCAAGCTAAGATGAGAATAAAAATGTAAAAAGTTGTTAATGTGGGAATAAACATGGAAACGTGAAGAAGTGAATCAGTGAAGAGGTAGAATCATAGAAATTAGAATGATTGAATGAGTGGCGGCTTGTTAATTAGTAAATTAGGGTAATGCGGTAAATGGGTAGTGGACTAGGCTGGGCCTATGTTTTGTAGATTATAGAGTAATAAAAATATGTTTTATATTAAACGTGTCATGATGGGTCAGAAACGGGTTCACGGGTCGGGTCGGGTCAACTCGTTTATTAAACGGGTTAGAGCGGGTTGACCCGAAATTGACCCGTTTATAAATGGGTCAGATCGGGTCGGGTTTTTTTCGTGAGAGTTACGAGTCGTGTTTCAGGTCGTGTTAGAAATTGACGGCCCTACATGCAGTAATTAAAACTAATATGGTTAATAGACCAATCTTCATGTTTATTGTTTAATCATTCTAAGATGAAGAAATATCTAAACGGGAATCAATATCTCATATTAATTCATGTTTAAAATGAAGCAGTCTTATTTCATAAATAAATCTGTATCATATTTAGATTTTATCACTTTATCTTTAAATATGTAAGAGATTTTAGCATTGTTAACTTACATAAACAGATCAATTTGTTGCAACATACCAAATCTATAAATTCACGGGTTAATCATCTAAGATCCAGTAAATAAAACTAATATTTGGTATTAATTTGTATTCAACTGAAACAATTTTATATCAGAAATAAATTGATTCAAAAGCCTAACTAATTAAATAAAAAATCAAATTAGCTTGTATATATATTCAATTCCTATAAATATAAAACTACTCATACATGAATAAACCAAAATTGCAGTTCAACATACTATATCTTGAGAGCCCTAAGCTCTGGTACCATTGAAAGATTTTGTTTGATCAAATTAGCATTCAAATTTTAGTGTTTTTAGCACTTTAAACTAGGATCCATTGCCAAAATTTTAAATTAAAACTAAATCAATTAGGGATTTATACCTGCGTATTGAATCCATGGAGAAACAAATAGAGCCTCAAAATCGAAAGGTCCATCGAATCGCAAGTTCAACAAAACCGCTGGCCCTTTATTGTTATCCACATGAACGCGTTTCTTCTTTGATCGAATCGAATAAGAAAAAGGGAATTGTTGCTAGCTACCATTAATTGGGTTAATTATTGCGGTAGGGTTTTATTTTTGTTCTGATCTAATTTAAACAAATGGTTCACACGTGTATATTTTTAAAGGGAACGAAATATCCTTTAAAAATTAATCGTATACCATATAATAAGCAAACCACCGACGTACCATTCAACACTAAATAAAATATCAACATATTCAATTTTTTATTTATCCAATAAATGTTTTTCCCTTTATAATGCTCTAAGTGTGTAACTCTATAAGTTATTACAACATTGGCAATGATTTTAAATCATATTTAAAATCATAAACATTGATTGACATCTAGCAATGCGGCACTGCTACCTAAGTTATAATAATATTGACAATTCGATATAACCTCCGTGACAACACTACAACAAAATGACCCTATTACAACAATGAAACACCGTTGTAATATACATTTTACAACGGTGGGCAAACCGTCGTGTATTAAGAAGTTGTAATAGATTAACATATTTTACAACTTTTTTGCACTGTTGCAACACGGTTGTAATATGTATATTTTACAACTTTTTCCGCATTTGCAATAAACTTTATTACAACAGTTATGCACCATTGTAATAAAATCTACTACAACTGTTTTGCACCGTTGTGATTGACATTTGGGTTTTTTAAAAAAATAAACATCTTTTGCAACTGAAAAGAACAATACACTAAATATAGCAATACTCTATAAGAAAATCGGATATTACAGTTATTTGCAAACTAATTTATAAAAATACTCAAATATTCAGTATTACAAACAATAAGTTTTAGACAACATTTCGTACATTATTACATACTTTACCATTACAAAACAACTTAGTACAAGCACAAGTTATCCACAAAAAGTTGCATATCCTATGGGAGTACACTCGTCGAAGACAAGGAAATCTTTACGCCATTTATCTTTTTGGTGCAAGTTCACTGCAGTGATCAAACCTATTGCATAAGAATATGTCTGTTGTTAGAAAAAAGAACAAAAAGTGTTTTTTTTAAGCCAACAATATCAAAACTTAACAATAATGCTTAACGTACCTGATAGCATGAACTGCATGTGGTCCAAAACCCCTTTTTAAACAATTGGATATTGCACAACTTCTAAAAAAAGAGCACCTGCATTTTTACCGCACATAACAAAAACAAAATTTAATGCAATAAGTTTTGTTTGTTTACATGCATGTTTACCGCACATAAAAAGATCTCTTCTCAATAACCGTTCTACAAATTGTGCATATTCTATGCCACCTAGAAAATATAGAATTGGATTGTTATAAAATGTTATAGAAAACTTCTAATTTATGTCTATTGAAATTACATACAAAATCAAAATTTAATACAATAAGATATGTTTGTTTACATGCATGTTTACTGCACATAACAAAGATCTCTTCTCAATAACTGTTCTACAAATTGTGCATTTTATATGCCACCCAGAAACTATAGATTAAGATTGTTGTAAAATGTTATAGAAGACTACTAATTAATATTTATGAAACTGAGAGTGACTCAATACATGTTCGAATGATCATATTGAGTTCAGATCTATGTAAGAAAACCATATATACAGGAACAGTGGTATGATATTTAATATTTAATAAGAAAGCTACAAATCCAATGTGAACAGGTAATACAAGGTAGATGCATACCTTTTTGAAGCGTTCGTTGTCAATTCTTGGTTGTTCACCTTCACATGTCCTATGTGTTTCCTGTTCAAAATACATCCACAAATTGTTGAAGATTTTGAATCAATACTTGTTTACATTAACATCTAAGTTATCATACATTGTAAGCGGAATCAAAATCTCCAGCTATAGAAAGGGAATTTTTTGAATAAGCATTTATGCAAACACTTCTTATGCAACTAACATAAACATCTAAGCCACAGGAAATTTTGACAGCTTCATTACATCCAACCGCTCGGACGTTATCACAGCCTTTACCATTATAATTCAATATATCCAATAGATCACTAAGATGTATTATTAAAAAGAAAACAAAAGGAAACAATGAAATGTAATTCATAAAAGAACCAAATGGAAAAAAAAAAAAAAAAACAGCAATGTTATTCTGAAAAGCCACTAGCTTTTACACAAACACATCCAACGTAATGTAATTTTGAAAAGAAGCAGCAGTAAAAGCGATAAAAGGACTCACCTTCAAATCCTCAAGCAAGTAGCCGAAGCCTTTCTGCATCGATTTGGATGTGTGGTCAGTGGCTCAGGCATAGGTTTCAGATGTGCGGTCGGTTTAGGCAAGGGAAGCTAGGAAGCGAAGGCGGCTTGCTTTCTGGTGCAGATCTGTTGTGAGGAAGAACAAGGCAGCAGGAGGAGCAATAGCAGATGCAACGTTGGGCTGAGAGGAGGGTGTTCGACGGAGGAGGGAGAAGCCAGTTGGAGGCTTAATCCGAAGGTGGTGCTCCGATTTTCAGGTGATGGGGCTGGCTTGATCAAGAATTTTCGATGAGGAAGAAGAAGGAATACGAAGAAACGTAAATTTGGGGAAAGGTAATTTTGACTAAGGAGATAAGCGGTAAACATATGTTAATGTTTGGGTTTGGCACTGAAAACTTACTTTTTCCGCTAAATTTTTTGTTTTGGAGTCAAAAACGAGATTTTGTTTTGGAGTCAAAAGCATCTTTTATCACTAACAAAAAAAAAGTTGTAACATTTCATTGTTTTCTAACCTACGTAATATTTCATTGTTTTCTGATCGGTTAAACACTCTCGACATTCAAAGCCAAAATGTATATTAACAAAAAAAATCGGGTATGATCTAAATTTAAAAAAAAAGGCATAAAAAAAATTTCAGGGGCGACGCCCCCGAACCCGTGCCGGAGTGTAGTGGCCAACAATGATCATTAAGGCTTGATATTCAAGATTCGACGGTTATTCCAAAAATTCCAACAACTAAATGATGACGAGTGGGATTATTGAAAAGGGGCATGACCTATTTACAAACTTTATCCAATGCATGAAGTCTAATTATTCGTTAATTGTTATGTATATATTACCAATTATCAATCATTAAATATTTGATAGTAATAATTAAAAGCTAATTACTATTCATTAATAATTATAGTTATAATTAATTATTTAATATTTCAAATTAATTATTATTATTTAGTAGCCAAAATTGTTATTAGTTGCCAAAATTATATTTATTAAAATTTCTGAAATAGTTACTACTAAATCAAATATTACTTATTAATAATAGTTATTATTTAACTTTTACTTATTTCTACTTAGATATAATAGATTAATAATTATTAAAAGCTTATAATGTATGTTACTAATTATTGATTAACAAGCAGTTAACATACATTAACTATTGAAAATAAATTACTACTTATTAAATATTAATTATTTAATAATAATTAATAAATATTATTGATTCCTAAGTTTATTATTAATTGTTAATTATTATTAAATATTAATATAATTAGTTATTAAATATAGATATTATAAACATGAAGTTTGTAATAGACATCTATTACAACTAACAAAATAAAAAGTTGTTAAAAAAACGTTTATTACAACTTTAGGAAATTGACAGTTGTAAAATACATTTATTACAACGGTGCTTTTACCACCGTTGTAAAATTAAAGTTGTAATATGGTGTTTTTGTTGTGGTGCAAGTGTATCAATGTAATATAATCCTTTTAACCAATATATCCAAGAGTAAACTCGAGGCATGGTACGTATCGCCCTCTTTATAATTATTCCTTTTCTCTTAATCGATGAGTAGACTATATAAAACAAATCAATATTTGAGCACGCCATGCATTTCATAGTCTCACTCAATGAAGAGGCCTATGGATATCACTACGTGTGTATATGTATATATATATATCGTAGGGTTAAATGCCATCTAGATCATTTATAATTTTTCATTGATTTAGTATGTATTCGATAATCATCTTTATCGTCTACTCGTTAAAAGAAACTTTTGATGATATCAGAACAAAAATATCGTTGAATAAAATTACAATAATTTTAGGTCTGAGGACCATTACATCACTGTAACTATGAGAAAAACTTATGATACTGTTAATTATATTCCATGTAGTTTTCTCAAGTTGGGTCAGTCCAATACGCTATTCTCTAATACGTATTAATGTATTGACATTAATATCACGTATACTAATGATCAATGAGATGTAAACATCAGTCAATCAACATATTTGTCTTAATGTTTTATTAGTGTCCTATATATAAACAATAAAACTTGACTCGAGACATTTAAGAATTATAATACTTAATATATTATATAATCTCATGTTCAAGTCACTTACTTGAATTATACAATTCTGTATTGTTATTCTAAGGACTTATATTATGTTAATATTTATAATATGTGGTTAATATAACATAATAGAATATATATGTATATATATATTATTCAAAATAAAATATAACATCGAGAATATTATTAATCCCATCAAATGGATTGCATCTAGAGCATAAACTCTAACATGATCTAGTAACACGCTGGAACTAGTCCATACGTATGGAGATGAAGAACCCAATGGGATAGATCATCGTGGTGTCTGGTGACATGAGAGGGGCACGTCCAACTAATTATTCTATGGGACTGAAGGGAAGCACGTGGCTTCTGCGGGATGTGGTAGGGTACTCTGTGATGGTCCTCTGTGGTAGGCTTTAGGCTGTACCCACAGAGGTTGGTCTGCACGGTACCATCCGATGAGTATACCTTGATGGCAACTAGTGAGTGGTAGTTAGAAGGCTATGGCGAATGGCATTGGGTGATTCAACGATTTGCCTCGCTAGCGGGAGAGGTTGGTTAGGACCAAATTAATGATAGTAATCATCAGATACATGTCATCAGTAGTTAGTGGGATGCGGAAAGACTAGAGCTAAACCGAGAGGTCAATGATCTTTCACTATCGGGACATTGGATGAGGGACACACCAAATGGATGCTTAGATTGGTTGTTAGGGGAATGTCACTGATCTTTCGTTATTTAAGAGAGGGGACAGGGTGGGGCCATAGCCATCGTGAAAAGACAAACCATATGTGAATATATGTATTATAGGTCTAATGAAGCCGTCCTTTACATATAATGAAAGCTCTCGACCGAGTTCCGTGCATTGGATGCATCCCTATTACGGGAGTCTAGTTATAGTAGGCAATACATTCATGTAACAGACTAGGTACATGCACTGGGTGGTGTATTGTAGATTTCAGAGCATTACTTTGTGTTAAGATGTGATTTGATCAAGGAGTTCAGATACGAGGATCTATACGCTTAGTTGACATAGCGATGGTGGTTCTGTGCGATTACGTGGTGTAACGATATAGATTTTTGTACGCGTTTTGGCGTAGGATGAGGTTGTGAATGCTTACGTGGTGTAACGGTGAACACCATATGAGGAGGATACTATAGGGAGTACCTTGAGATGTTGGGTATATCTACATATATACTATATTATGTTTACTCTACTAGGGAGAAGATGGGTACGACGCGAGTGCAGAGTCTTGAGTATCGTTAACCCAAATAACCTAGCTAATAATTAAGAAAACATAACTGGACGTTATGTGTAGGGTTATTTTAAAATGTATAATTTGTCCATTCACCAGAACTTTGTGTTCTGACCCCCTCCTCATAACATATTCGCAAGTTAGTTTTATGGCAGAGATCTGGTAGCCTTTGGACACTTGCTAAACAGTGATATTATTTTGGTAAGGCGGTATTTGATTATTATATTTTATCCATTCCACCGTGAGATGTTTTATCAAGCTTTGATATACTTATTATCTCTGTCTTTTCTTCAGCATACCAGACAGGCCAACTCAAGCTTTGATAGATTGGGATTTTTGAAAAAAAATCAGTCTTTCAAAATTCGGCTTTCAAAATTCAGCTTGTTACAATATATATCTTGAAACCTGGAGTACGTATCATTAATAGTTTCATATGGTTTCATTTCAAAATTCGAACATTGATCCTTTAACATTGAAATCTTGTTTTTCTGTATTTTTTTTGTTCCTACATGTGTGATTTTTAACGTATAGTATATTTATTGTGCGGTGTTACACATGCTAACTCTTTTGAATTCATTTTTATCAAATGCACAAAATAACGTATTCATTGCTTTAACATTCTTAATATCATTGGTGTTTTGTGTGGATGACCATTATGCAAAATAAGTTGCAGGAATAGTGTACTCCCGTTGCATAATGTTTAGGGTAACAAAACCATTCGCTTTCATATAAATCCTCATTCTTGTAGACCAATAGTTATAGTTTGAACCATAAAACAAAGGTGGTCATGCGGTCAACTATTCTCTAGCAAAACTAGGTCCATATTATCTATATAGCTACAAGTTATCAAATACTGTGTTACGTTTATGAGATGTCCTTGATTTGAAACCAACTGAAAGTGCCTACGGATTGCGGAATGTAGATAAAATATATGTGAGTGCAAATGAAGCAGTAAAGTAAATATTAAAAAGAACACACCAAATATTTTATGCTGGTTCAAACCCCATCCCACGTCTAGTCCAAAACTCCCTTCTGGATTTTCACTATCAACACCCTCTCTTCACCCGAAGGAACAAGTTTTTAGTCATTACTTGATTCGAATGGACTCTAAGCCCACCCCATTGATTTGAATGAGCTACAAGCTTACCCACTTGAATTGAACTTGCTACAAGCTTACCCACCTAATTTAAACGGGATATGGGCTCATCAGGACTTCAATTACAAAGTAAGTATTTTGACTTTGTATGTTCTTGTTGCAACATTGATTTGTTATTGTAATACACACTTCATATAATCTTCTGCTTAAGTAGAATATGTATATTTGTTTGTACATAAAGATAAGAAAGAAATGGATTGCTTTAGCATTATAATTGAATGCGTAATTTGCTTGAATACGAAAGCAGATAAATCAAGTACTCATAGAAAATAGAAGAATAAAATTAGTTGATTTGATCTTGAATTAAGTATATATTTATAGCTATTGAAATTTTGCAATTCTTATAAAAAGTTACAATGGCTGGAAATGATTGCTACTCTTCATTGAGGAGTTTTTCATTCATTGACAGGAAGTGTCTCTTTTTTTTTTTTTGAAAATATAATTGTTATTTCAAATTTAGTTAACTGAATAGTATAAGTTAGTCGACTTAATTGAAACAAAGGGAAAATAGTACAAAATTCATTGCATTCAGTTGACAGGTCATGGTATTCTGTTGGCTAACCCGAAGTTCTAAAAAAAATGTGTACATGTATAGGTTTAGCTGACCGAGAGAGTTGGTTCAATCAATTGATCTGAGTGTTTTCTTATACTTTAGCTCAGTGGTTAAAAAATTACAGTTTGAAATTATCATTATGTTTTTGTGTATATGCACATGAACTACTTGATGATAGATTGTAACATATCTAATCATCTAACATAGACTCTATCTTCAAATATATAGACACACACACAAACACCCCATACTTGATTCTTCGAGTCTTGTCTTGGACTTTGTAGTTCATATTATGGATTCATGAATATTTGTTACTTCTTCATTACCATTGTTTTGAGTCGTCGATTTATTAATCATGAAAATATAATATTTAGCAAATTGGACCTTAAAATCAAGGTTTAATTAATTAAGAGGATTTTAATATTTAAATGTGGATCAATATAAATAGTTGGGCAAGAATGTGGGAAAACGTTTTACAAAGTAAGAAAATAATCTATTTAGGCGTAATTTTTTCCTTTTAGATTGGACATTTTTTAGGGTAGAATAATTTTTTGTTATAACTATAAAGATAAATAATATTGGTACAGTTGAATATTGTAAATTAAATTGATAAGGAACTTATACTTAAAGAAATTAAATTTTTATTTCACTTAGAAAGATTATAAATTTATTATTGAAATTAGGCTTTAAGTGGTAAAGAAGGAAATAATTGTTTATTTGGACTAAATTATAGAAAATAATTATTGGAAAATCATGAATTGATAATGAGGTATTTATGGAGAATGGATTTAGAATTTCAAAGTTTATGGCTAATTTAGTAAGATGGAAAAATAGAATAGTAAAAGAAAATTAAAAGGATTTTTGTATTAATAATTTTGTGAAAAGCTCATTCTTTATGTACCTTGATTTTCTTTGCCTAGGACATTCTTTCATCTTCAGGTTTCAGAAACCAATTCATGTATACGAGTTTTGGCCTTTATCTTCATAAAGGTAATCATGACATAATAATCTTTCTTCTTTTCTATCTTTTTTATAAAATCAAATAAATTACCAAAAATTGTTATACTTAAGAGTGAGCTTTTCAACAATAATATATATCACTATGAATGATCAAAGTTGGATTTTGAGCACAATTTGGTGTCATGTACAATTTTAGTGGAAAGGAAAATTTGGCTTTTGATGAGCTATGAAGTGCTTTAGGGAGACAGAGCTTTTGCTAGTTAAGATTATTTTTTCTACTTACCCCCCTCCCCCCTTTACAGGTAAATAGGCACAAGGAAGAAGTTCCAAAAAAATTCAGTGGTAAGGACAACAAGTTTGATATTCAGAATGAAGGACGTTTGTTAGTGTAAACAGAAAATGATAGATACAACTATCATTTCCTGATTTGCACTAAAAAGTGTCCTTCAACTTAAAATGCAAACTTTTTGTCCCTGAAACCAAATTTTTCTCTAAATTCTTCCTTGTGCCAAAAAACCCCCTACAATTTATGTCTAAAATGTGTGCTTTCCATATTGACGGTTGCATTATTGTATTGTAATTTCCTCTATAACTCTCTGTTATAAACTTTATTAATTGTATTTTGATGATATGAATTATGCGTGGGTTGCGGAGTTTTGAAAGTGCAATGAAAGCCTGACCATACTTTTGATTTTATGATCAAATTTAAGTTTCAATTTGAAAGGTATGTTCATAAGGTGCAAACTTTATTGTTTATCACTTTTTCAAATTTGAAGATTTCTAATACTCACATCGTTTGATGATGAAGCAACAAATTTGGTCTATGCTAAATATTTTTGAAAGCATAGTAGTGTATTGACTATAACTTTTAATTTTCTTATCTATTTTCGACGATTCAACGCTCATTTGAAAGGTATGATAATTTGAACAACTTTTGTTCTAAATGTGAAAACTTGAGTTTTGCCGGTGACAATGTCAATTTAAAAGAGTGGTCATGTTTTTAAAAACTAATCTTAGAACTTGACAAAATATACAAAAAATTGTTCCATAAGGACAAGAGGCTAAAATTTTACCCATAAGGACAAATTTTAGTGTAAATGAATTTGTCCTTATTGATAAAATTTTAGTCTCTTGTTCTTATGAACAAATTTTTATTCGTTTTGTCTTTCACACTTTTTTCCTGTTGTTGTTGAATTATTTAGTAAAATTGCTATAACTTTTATAGAATTTCATATTTTTTAGATTCAGGATAGGCTTTGAAGAGTTATTTGATTGAGATGCAACTTTTCATTTAAATGCATCAAAATCTTTTGTGATTTTGACCCCTTTATGTTAGTCCCAAGTTGCCAACACGATAATGTTAATTACTTTATCTATTATTATATATGAGATTTCTAGGATTTTAAAATTATAACAAAGAGGCTTG
Source organism: Allium sativum (assembly GCA_030737875.1). Taxonomy (NCBI): domain Eukaryota; kingdom Viridiplantae; phylum Streptophyta; class Magnoliopsida; order Asparagales; family Amaryllidaceae; genus Allium; species Allium sativum. Next base: position 159,989,598 of record CM060921.1, on the reverse strand, counting down.
GAATTTGTTTGTAAGGTCTACATTTCTTATTTCTGGTTTCGTACGAATCGGAAGAAGAATAGTAGTTATGAAATCTAAATCATAAAAAAGGCTTTGGGATTGTTGAAAATATTGAAAAATAGAGTTATAATACCACATAAAAAAGGTTTTGGTTATATTTCTTCAGTTTTTTTTTTTTTTTTTTTTTTTTTTGACTTGCTACATGCATTATTGTAGGTACCGAGCGTAGTTGACGAACGTTGAGTAAATGAGCGAGTAACACTAGTTAGTACAGATGCCTAGCTTTGATAATTGCTCGATTACTTTATGTAAGCGAGGGATTGACATATTTGTGGGTCAATGTCTAAAGTAACAGTATGTTGTATGCTTACGCTATGCGATGTAAAAATCATGTTTTCTACGTTAAATTTTTTGTGTATTTTAGCAAATTAAAAGAGTATAAATTTAATTGTGGTGATTTATTAGTTGGATAAATTAGATAAAAATTGTTTGTGATACCAAAAGTAATTTAATTTTATATATAATTAGAATAATTAAAAAATAAATTTATTCCAATTGGACGTTGAGTTAACAAAATAAATTAGATGAGTGTCGAATGTAATAAGACCGTCAAATATCAAGGTGTAATGTGTGAAATGGAAAGTGTGTGTGTGTGTATATATATATATATATATATATATATATATATATATATCTGAACTTCTATTTATTAATGCAATAAGATTAGAATTTTTAATACAACTGAAACTAATAATAAGAAGTAAATTAACAAGCATTTTTGTCTCAGTTGGTTAGAGCATAAGAGCAGAATGCAAGAGATCATGGGTTCGATTCGTCACACCAGTTTGTTAGGATAGTGTGGTTTACTGTCCAAACTTGAATAAAACTCCCTAATTTTCCAAAAATAAAATAAATAAATAAATATAAAAAAGGAAGTAATTTGATATTGGGTTCAAAACAAATAAAAGCCAAAGCCCATTTAAGTTTTGACCCCTCTCCTTTCACTCTCGTAGTTTCACCCGTTTTTAATGGATTCCAAAAACCCAATGCTCGTTTTCTTCTTTTGGGCGCTTCTGGAGATTACACAACGCAACTTCATATCTTCTTCCCTTCAAAAAATTCAAAATGGAAACCCTAAAAATAATCGAAATCGCTATTTTTCCAATAAAAAAGAAGAAGAAACGAGGGCGGACTGCACTAATCGCTCGTGTAGGAGAAGCGCCGCTGCCTTGAGGCGCGCAGGATGGAGGCGGGATCAGGTTGGCGATCTGAGCATGTTGAGTAATGTATAGTTTGATGGAGATTAGATTGGAGTGAGCAACCAAAGTAGCGGTGGATGAATGCGATCTTGAGCAGCAAAATGATAACAACGCGAGATTGATTTATGAAGCTGCAACATCATAAGATATCGTCAACATGAGCACCAATTGGATGAGTATTTTTACTCGCAACTGTATAAGATCCATTTACATTTTTATTTTTTTCGTTAGTCAAATGACATCGAATCGCTTGATTGTATTGGTTTGTGGGCCATTACTGACTTGCTTGGTTAAATTATTAAGATTGAGATTCAATTAATTGTTGAGAAATTGATAGTTCACCAGTGTGAGCATTCCCAACCCGGGGTTGTGAATGGTCCATTCATAATGAATCAATCAAAACCAAACCCCAACGAAGGAAGAGCGAGCGGGGTTAACCGTCTTATTTTAAACCAGCTAAGACCCCTCACGTTAATTGCAATCTACGTCTGTTGGATTGCAATCCACGGGAGGGGTCTTGATTACAATATGCATTTCTCTTAATCGACTTAAAATAAACTTTAGAAGGAAAAGTGATGGGTATTATTATCTATACTCCAAATATTGTTAAGGAGTTACCCAATCTTTTGTTTTTGTATTTTTTACTAAGAGGATGACTTTCAAAAGTTGTTACCCCTTAACACACATAATTATATTTTGACCAAATTACCTCTTATGCATTTTTAATCCTAAATTTAATTACCATTGCAACAAATGCTTTTCACTCTAATAAACTTTTTTTTTTTTACAAAAAAGCCTAATTCAAATTAACGAAGGAAATAAGCCATAATTCTTCAACTGAGAAAATAGGCAACTTGATTTGCACTTGGAGCCGACCCTTTACCAAAGCTGCTGAAGCCTTTGCTTAGGGCCTCATCAAAAATCAGGGCACCAAAAAAGGGTAGAGCCGCAGTGCCGCACTATCAGAAAACGCGCGATACACAAACGATGCAATGGCGATCTGAAGATTGAAAGACCAAGAGAGCAAATGAGACTTCTCAACGAAGCTAGGGCACAACTGATCTGAACGGCAGTGAAATGGACTTTATTCCTAAATCTGGAATGTGCTTCTCTGTGTGTTTGTGTATGGTTTCTGTTCAGAGTTTTGAGATGCTTGTCTCTACGATGTATTTAGAAGATATCATTAGAAGGGTTTTGCTTAAAATAGCTGAGAAGACGATTTTGTTTGGCTATAGCCAATATACCATGACCTTGTATCTGTGAAACTTAGAACTTCATTTGCGCTTATACACCTTATTCGGTCATCAAATTTTAGTCGATTCCATTTATTATACTTGTTTTTGGATCATAGCATCATTATCCTTGATTCTAATGAATTTTTATCCGACAAAGCAACAATAATATAGAAAATATTTGCTTAGCTCTTATTACTCAGCCTTTAGTTCAAGCACAAATTCACAGCTACAAATTTGGGGGGAAAAACATTATGATGCTTTTTACATTGGACTTATTTTCATGTAAACATCGTACATCTATGTTTCTTGAAAGAGCGCTTGAAAACTAAAATTGTAGTGGTGCTGGATTGGAAGATGTAAATGATTTATACACTTAACCATGTGTTGCCAAAATCACATGAATTTGTAATTCTTAAAGTCATTACATGGTCTTAGAAATTGTAAATCCTAATTTTTCTAGTTTCACATGGTGAAGTAGTGCTAAAAACACTTAGTTTTGTGCTTTCGGCTACTACTCATGGTACAAGAAATTTTTTGGATGCTTTTTGCCATACATTTTCATTTTTATGTTTTCACTACTAGGGGAAGACTTGAAAGGATTTTAGGTTTAGATTATTATCATAAATATTTTTGGTAATTAATAATTAACGAAACTAGCATGTTTCTGTATTAGGGCCTTACTTCTACAATCGACTTTAGGTACCAAAACTCATAGGGCCGACCTTGTTTGCTAACGTTTAGTATCATATGATGAACAAGTAACAATTTGTTAGGTTTTTGGTGATACAACATTCCATATTTATGTAGATCTTGAATATATTTGAGTCTATATGGAATCATAACTCCAATTCACTGCCTATTTTATAAGTTTCCTAGATTTTTTGAAGATTGATTAATTGCATCTTTTAAAGATTCGGTAGATTTTATGGAGTGATTAGTTGTCTCTTTTATTGCATTGGAAATGGTAACAAATCATCTACATGGGAAGACTTATGGAATTATTCAATGACTTCTTGAAGAAGATATTTTGTCAACCCTATTATAAATAAGCATTACATTGTTCGTTATATGTGTATGGAAAAACGATATATTTTCTTTAGGTTATAGGATTTGAGATATCTTCTCAATTTTAGTTTTTTATTGTATTCCTTTGGTGGTTTAATAAAAGTTTTGTTTTAGTGGAATAATTTTATCATTATTTTTCTTCATTTCTTATCTCTTCTAAATTCTAATTGTGTAGAGATCCTAGTAAAATTCGTAACAATTGGTATCAGAGCCTTACACAATTTTTTGAAGAAAGTTTGATTATGGAGAAGATAAGTGTTGGAAAACTTAAAGGTAGAAATTGGAGGTTATGGAAGGCAAAAATGGTGGACTTTCTATCTTAATGATCTTCACCCACCATTGGAGAACAAAGGAAAGAAACCAACTAATGTATCTAAAGAAAAGTGGGAAACTTTAGATAAGAAGGCTGCAGCGGCTATTCATTGTTTTCTGGAGAAAATAGTTTTTCATATTGTTGCTAGTGAAATATCTGCTTTTGGAATTTGGAAGAAATTAGAAGGAATCTATGCAAAAAAAAAAAAAAAAAAAAAAAAAAAAAACTGCAACAAATAAGGCACTTCTAATGAGAAGATTGATAAATTTGAAGATTAAAGAAGGTGGGTCGATTGGAGTGCATCTCAGTGACTTCCAAGCAATTATAAATCAATTGGCAGTTGTCAATTGATGTGTAGATGAGGAGACACAAGCTTTGATATTGATGAGCTCTTTACTAAACAGCCGGGAAACACTTGTTATTGCATTAAACAACTCAAATTTAGATGGACCTGTTTCAATGGGATTGGTGGTTAGTAGTTTTCTTAATGAGGAGATGTGAAGGGTGAATCTAATGGAAGACAAAGAGAAAGAGGAAACTGAAAATCCAATTGGAGAGGTGCATTTTGCAAGGAGGGGCAATCAGCCAAACAAAGAAAGGAGCCAAAATAGACCAAATACGAAGAGGGATTTCATCTGCTATTATTGTGAAAAACATGGCCATCAACTCAGATTTTGCAACAAGCTTAAAAGTGACAAAGAAAGAATGAAAACATTGGAAGAGGACAAAGACAAACTTGATGAAGGAAATGATGATGAGGTAAACTTTGTAACTAGTAATGATATTCTCTGTGTTGATGAAAGAAATGAAAATGGATGGGTGCTTGATACAGGTGCATGTTTCCATATATGCCGCCAAAAGGGTGCATTCACTGATTGTAAGGAGAAAAATAGCAAAGTGGGAACTGCTAATGGTGGAGACTTAAATGTTAAGGGGATAGGTTCAGTTAGGTTGAAGATGCACAATGGAAGGGTGGTGAAGCTTACAGGAGTTAGGCATGTCTTGGAAATTACGAAGAATATTGTTTCTATAAGACAGTTGGAGGCAAAAGGTTGTAACTTTGCAACTCGGGGTGGAGTTACAAGAGTTTGGAAGGGTAATAAGGTGGTGCTACTTGCAAAAGGAGGAAGTAATAATGTATACAAATTGCTTGGGAAAACGATGGAGAATGAAGGAACTTCTCAAAGCGGTAGTGAAAATTCAAATTGGCCAAAATCAAGGTGGAGCCATTAATAGAAATCCGTGAAGACCATATGAAAGCCATTGTGGTATTACAAACAGTTCTGATTTATTGATGGTATGCATAATTTTTTGGTGATTTGAAGGTTATTCATTTTTAGAATGGCGATATTTGTTTCCACGGGTATTGTTGGATATTGTTTTGAAGATGGGGTTCTAGGTGGAGTTTGGATGACATATATGGAATATAGTATTAAGGTGAAGATTGTTAATTTTTTGGTGATACAACATTCCATATTTATGTATATCTTAAATATATTTGAGTCTATATGGAATCATGACTTAAATTCGTTGCCTATTTTATAGGTTTTCTAGATTTTTTGAAGATTGATTAGTCACATCTTTTAAAGATTTTGTAGATTTTATGGAGTGATTAGTTGCCTTTTTTATTGTATTGGAAAAGGTAACAAATCATCTACATGGGAAGACTTATGGAATTATTCAATGGCTTCTTGAAGAAGATATTTTGTCAACCCTATTATAAATAGGCATTACATTGTTCATTATATGTATTTGGAAGAAAAGGTTTATTCTCTTTAGGTTTTAGGATTTGAGATGTCTTCTCAATTTTAGATATTTATTGTAATTCTTTGGTGGTTTAATAAAAGTTTTGTTTTAGTGGAATAATTTTATCATTATTTTTCTTCACTTCTTATCTCTTCTAAAATCTAATTGTGTAGAGATCCTAGGAAAATTCCTAATACAATTGCTTAGGTATTTTTTAATTTTTATTTTTTTTTCGTTTCAAATTTATAGATTTGTACCGCTGAATAATGAAAGTTTGCATGATGGGCAGGAAAAACGGTAAGGTATAGTCGAAATTGTGTCGTATCTTCGGCGCAGATTGTAAGAATGAGATTGTTCCCATAAACATCGTCTATGTGTATATTCACTGGCATTGCACTGTTTTATATTAATAAAAACAGTGTTGATTGATTGTTTTTTGTTTATCGTTCGATGTGTCCGCGTTAATGTTTTCCATACTTTTTGAGTTAATGCATTGGTAATTTTTGATGCGAGGGCAGTTTGGTACCTAGTTTTTCATTTCGAACTATCTCCTTAAAAATTAAAATTGTGTATGGATTCCCCTTAAAATTGACCACCTCTTAACCATATTTGGGGTGTCAATAACAATACCCAAAGTGAAATCTCTCTCAGTCGACTTATTTTAAACCGACTAAGCTTAGTCGGTTTAAAATAAACTGGCTAATTCCCACTTTTAAACCAACACTATGGGTTATTTTAAATATGGAAAAATATTTTGATTTTAGAACATTAATAAAAATAGTTTGGATTGATTATGTTTCTATATTTATATTTCCTTTCCTGGTTTATTAGATCATTTATGGCTTAAATTCCAAATAGTTTGGATTGATTATGGTATTTGAGGATATTATTTTGTTAAATGAAAGAAATGATTTCTGGTTAATATCTTACACATTTTAAGTGTAGATTCATATTATATGCCTTGATTACTTGTGGATTTATAAAGTATGTTGTAATTGCTTGTATAATTTAAATGTGAGTTACTCTTTAAGAAATATTTATTAAAATCCATTATAAGTATTATTATTAGTAGTAGTAGTAGTAGTTTACCTTTGAGTTGTTTTAGAGTTTCATGTACGTTTTATATATCCTTTGATTTTATTCCTATGTGAATCATGAACTGGATATCGTGAATGATTTACTGTTAATATTGATTCAATTAATGATTTAAATAAGATACGATGCTGACATCCTTTCTATGATTTTCATAATATCTAAATATTCTTTGTAACGAGGAATTTGAATAAACGATTTGGTGAAATCGTATGGTATGGGACTTTTAATATCACTTTCCCGGTTATTCACTGAACTTGTTATATAGAGTATTGAATTGTAAGTGTGACGTACGAGCAATAAATAAATAGATTAGTAAATGTGATGGTATGAGACACCAATGAGTTATTTATTTGGTTATCTTTTGCTCGTGTATGGCACTTAATATGGGAATAATAGGTGTGGTGTTCACTATGATGAATACATACATACATACATATATTTACATAACAATCATTTACTGATCTATGATTATATTTTGCTACGCATCAGCTATATATTATATATAGTATGTTGGCAAAGATATTTTGTTATAGATCGGTATTTGCATAGGTTCGTGCACTGCGGTGCGCTTGCTATCACACACACACACACACACACACACACACACACACACACACATATATATATATATATGATTAGTCAGCAGTGTCAGACTATCACTGACCAGCTTCCTATCTGATGCGGGAGTGTAACGACCCAGTTTTTGGACTGATTTTATGATCTATAATGTATATATTATATTTATAATTTAATGTAAATAAATAAGTTTTATATATCTGGTAAATATCAGGAAATTCCAAATATATTGTTCGCTAAGTACAAGATATTCATTTAGTTGATAAGATTGATACGACCAAATTCATTTGAAATAGAATAATAATTGTCGGAAATTTTGTGTTTGTGAATTGTTTAAAATATAGAAATAAGTGTATGATGGCTCCTATTTGTGAATAGTCCCACATTATGGGATTATAAGAAAGATGCAAGTATTTATACTTGTTTCTAAGAAGCTCTGATGGGGCCTTGGGGTTCCCAATACATGCTTTGTTGTGAGGAGGGAGCCCATGCATCATGACCACCACACACGCGCGCGACCGACCGGGTCCGGTTCGAGCTCGGGCTTTGGCTATGTGGTGTTTTCTGGGCCAAAAATATAAGTGTCTACACCACATAGCCAAGGCCCAAAGCCCAAGCTCAAGCCCGAATCGAGCCGGGCCGGGTCGAGTCGAGCCGGTCGGTCGTGCGCGTGTGTGGTGGTCATGATGCATGGGCTCCCTCCTCACAACAAAGCATGTATTGGGAGCCCCAAGGCCCCATCAAAGCTTCTTAGAAACAAGTATAAATACTTGCATCTTTCTTATAATCCCATAATGTGGGACTATTCACAAATAGGAGCCATCATACACTTATTTCTATATTTTAAACAATTCACAAACACAAAATTTCCAACAATAATTATTCTAAAAGACATGTTTATATATATATATATATATATATATATATATATATAAACTTAGACAAATGCTTGTTGTCTTAACTATTTTTGTTTGCAATAAAAACTTGTTTTGAATTCATGTGAATATAAATTATACCTAAAGTGAAAATTTAATTTACTTCATACATATAGGATATGACCTTAAGTATATAAGAACATGCGTATGTACATGTTGTACATCTAAGATCATAGTTTTAATAAATAAATAAAAAGAGATATGCATTTATATGATAAGAAAGAGAGGATCTTAGGCATTAGAATGGGCTAATTGCCTTGATTGATTTGTGTATATCTATAGTACATACATGTGCACTACTTACAGCTTAGATTGGTTTATACATACATACATATATACATACGTACGTACATACATATATATATATATATATATATATATGGATGGGATCAAGAGCACCCTAAATAGTGCAGCACCCCTTTAGCCTCCCTGATTTCCACCATACATTTCTCCCCATTCTCTTTCCTTCCACTAACTCACTCTCCCTCTACTAATTTACTTTACTATAAATGAGTGGTTATAAATCGGATGCAAAAGGGGTGCTAAAAATTTGGGGTGCCATAGAACGTGTCTCACACACACGCACGTGCGCACGCACGCACGCACGCGCGCGCGCGAACATAACATCGCATAAGTAAATGAAAATGTACTTAACATCTTATTATTTCAAATCAATACATACACATGAACATAGGCGTAACAAAATTTTGCATAGGTTGATTTGCTTAATAGCAAAGTTAGAAACATTTAGGAAAAAATGCACCATCAAGCATCATTTAGGCTGCATCATCCATCACCTCATTTTAAAGCTCCTGCATATACCCATTTCGATAGCTGCACATGTACATCCTATCACTCATGTAGAACCAGTCTAGATTAACCACTACAAAGCCTAGTTTTAAGGCCTTAGGCACATCGAATGGTATACAGATATGCACATCAATTCACATCTTGGTCATGACATGTAGCTCTTGCAATAGAAATTACCATGCATGAACATCCTTTTAATCATGTATCATCTCTTCAAAGCTGCTGAAATGTACCCTGCATAACTTAAAACCTACCCGAGTTAAGCCCAGTTTCTTTCACCGATAAATACACATGAAAAACTCACACGGATACACACACAAATAAGTATCTTGCTGAACTAAAAATGGACGAGAATCCAAGAATAAAACCTGGGATGATTGGGAAGAGTAGTAAACAAACAAAGGCAGTAAACATGTTATGTGAGTAAACTCTCTTACTTTTATTTACTGATAGTTATACAATGTATATGGGTATATTCATGCTTCTGGAATCTTAGTTTATTAACTCTTCATGGTAAACTGAAAACGGTAGAATAAAAAAACAAAATAGTGTGATCATTTGTATAAAAATATGGAAATTGGAAATGCAGAAGCAAAAGTATGTAGGCCTGTAACAAGAAATGCAGGACTCTATTATAGTGTTAACCAGTACCCTGAACTCCAAAAATCAAAGGCTCTCATCCTAGTGTGTTATAGGAGATAAGAAGAAGATAGAAGTATTTAGCCAATACTGTGTACATGGGAGCACAACAAATGAGTTTAAAGCTTCGGAATTTTTAAATAGCTGACATATAAGTTGAAACCATTCGGAACAAGGGATTGGTTTGGAATATGGTTTTCTTATAGCGGTAATATGGAATCACAACAAAGTATCAGCTTTAATATTTTAGATATTGGTATTAAATCTGGGTTCATAATAGTATCATATAAAATAATACATTAAGTGATTGGGTTCTTTTCACATATATAAACTTGCGACCAAAAGTCTGAAGGAAGAAAAAGACAATTCCATTTGTTGAGCATCTTGTTATCCAATTCCCTCCTATTTTTTCTATCAGTATTTTTTTTTTTTTTTTTTTTTTTTTTTTTTTTTTGAATCTCGTAAGTATAATCTTGTAAATTTCGATAGTCTTTTATTTCCTGTAGTGAAATCTTTCCTGTTCAGCAATTAGAGTAGAATTGGGAAAATTGTTCACGAATTGGTGAGGTTTTATAGTTAAATGCTTGGTTACAAACTTGCAGTTTGTCTATGTATATAGTTGCATGCATATCAAAATTCTTACGGCCATGTGCATACAACAACGATGATGCCAATGGTGATTCAACTACATGTTTGGCTCATTCTGTTGAGTATGATATTAAGTCCAACACTATTCGCCCCCTTCATCTTCGATCTGATACAATGGTGCTTTTCAGGTGAGGAATTTATTTCTACTGTTATAGGTTTTGGAACTATGAATCTGTGTTATGAGGTACAAATTAGTAATATAGCACAGAATATTATCATTGTATACCAAATATGGTATATGGTAAAAAGATCATACTCGAATTTTAGAATGATATCTGACTGTGTTATCCAATGCGCATGCATTGAGCATATATATGGTAAGGAACGATTGTATACACCAGGAAGATTGTGTAAGCCATGCAAGTATAGAAAAGAATGGAATATTAGAAGCAAGTGGACACAGTAGCAACTGTAATAGTTGAGTGAAAAATATGGGAACTGGCATTGAGATGGATGGTGGCATGCTATATTGAAGCTGTAGAGGTATGCCTGGTATGTTATACGTGGTGGAGTGTTAATGTATGTGATGCATCTGGTATCACCAAAATTTGTGTTCAAGTGGCGCATGACATAAGAAAATGAAGAGGGGTTAACATGGTATGCATGCAGAAGTAACAAGGTTATGATGTGGAAATAAAGGAAGCGGTTTTGCCGGGGTATAGTTGAAAAGAAGAACGGGCATGTGTAGGGGATTATTGCGTGGAGTTAAGTGGGCTTGGGCCTAAACGATATTAAGAACGTAATTAATGTTGTTTAAATTTTAAGTTTTCTTTGTAAACATAAACATTTTAAAATTAAGGAAGTGGGAATTTTATTGAATAGGTCACGATGAATGACACAACGAACTTAGGTATGTGTTAGATTGTAAAGGGCCTACGAAATGGGTATTATTTAACTAGATAAATATTAGTAAAAAGTTGTTTTAATCCAATGTAAATCAAAAATAAAACAAGAAGAAAGAATCGGGAAGCCGTCAAATTATTTTGTGATTGCAGAATTAAACTCATCGCATAAATTAAGTTCAAATTTCAAATATTTATGTATCTATTTATATACACATATATATAATCTGTTGAAAACGAAATAAATATTTTTTTCCAAAAAATTGTGAATAATTAGTTGTCACCAAGATCGAATATTTCAAACTGTTATTTAGTTTAAAATTAAACGTGTGATCATTGTTGATTGATTAATGTTGTGATGAATGTTTGTCGTAAATTATTGCTATGAAGCGATTAAACGAATGTAAATAAAACGCTAACACATTTTATTATATTTCAATCATCTTGTGCTGATTATTATTTCGAAATCAGAATTTAGATTTATAAGTTAATTAAATTAACAGGACATACCATGAAATTCATAGATAAATGAGTAATTTAAATAAATAGTTTTACTCGTCTACACTGTTTAAATTTGATAGTTAAAACATGGACTATCAAATGAATATTACTTAGTGTTAATTTGAAGAGACCGGGATGAGAACTAAACCCAAAACCACTTTGAACTAACTTTACAATTCTTAAACTAACTTGCAGGATACTTATAAAAATAAAAATTGAAGACCGTTGATCTTCATGAGCAGAAGAACTACTTGTTAAAAAATATCTGGTGGCCGCCAGAGTTATTATAACTTGTAATTCTTTCGTGATTGAAATCTTCGAATTTGTAAGGACTATTCTCTACTGATCCATGGGGTGATTCCAATATTGGATGCAGTAGTAGAGTACCTTCGGTTTATCCTATTCCTAAATGACTTATGGACAAATGTCTGATAGAGTATTTCTTAAGAGTCGCGTACATTGATTTTTACAAACGTACTTCTGTTGGTGCTAACTAACACCTAGAGTACTTTTGTGGACGTCAATTAGCGATCTGACAGATCTGACAATGTGGCATTCAAAGTAAATGGTGGCAAGATGTTCTAAAGGTAAGTTCTAACCTCAAGCCTCATCAACTTCGAAATGACAAAAATCGGGCAGCATGGCTAAGTGTGTCACTCCCAATCAGGGTGTATAATCACCTATATAGATAAATTTCATTTCCTTCTTTACTCTTTTCAATTGTTGTCCATTTTGGGAAACGGTTGCTGATCCCAACCATTAGTGATATACATTCGAAACATTCAAGCGAAATGAGTGGTCGGTCATGTGTGGTCGGGTAACAAGATGTTCATGTTGAACCGTGTATTCCCCTCTAGAGATACACTATTGGAAGGTGGTTCCATACGTTTTCATAGTCGGAATCCATTATCCAATAAGCGCCAGGGGTTTTGATTGTATACTATGTATGTGGAGCGTGAGATGCAAGCGTTCTGCTAGATTGATATTTACTTGATTTAGACAATATTATAATATCAGAATAGTTTTTATATCTTGAATGTTTTGGGTTATCGTAAGGTAAAAACCATTCGTATTTATATGTGGATCAGTCTTATGATTATTTTTTATTTCAAAAGGATTTTTGAACGTTAAATCAAGCTGTTTTAAAATCGTTTACTCACACCAGTCCCATGACTGACCCAGAGTTTATTTTTCTATGTTTTCCCTAAACTCTTGGGTGCCCAAATTTGTATGGGAAGTCAAGTGGTTTCAAGAATTTGCAGATTTACTTAGAGGAGCTTGGAGCGGGAGGCTTCAATTCAAGATATATAGAGTTTATTTCCGTTGTATTGTATATCTGTTGTACTTTGATGATGTAAGTAAGTATAAATACATTTTTGTATTTCAAGATGTTATATAATATATTTTATTTAGTTCCGTTGTGAGATTCGTGATACTCTGATTCTGTTGTGCTCAGTTCTTCTTTTCTAACTTTCTTTCTTTCTATTTCTCACCCTCTAACTTCTTTCTATTAACGATCAGTTAATTTCTGGTAGTTGATTAGTCGATATGTGATATCAAATACGTATGAGTATCGATAATCAGGATCGGGAATTTTCAGGCCGTTACATGGAGTGAGCTAAAATGGTCAATAACCACCTTGGTGGTCTGATCACGGGGTTACGCCTCAGATCTGTGATGCATTTGTTTATTCAATTACTGTTACCAATATGTGTTGGCTCAATGTCACTTAGACGAACAGTCAGTTACCACAGTGGTAGAGATCAGTATCGCGACCGAAGAGGTTACGCATAGACGAATTAATGGTTGATCATTGTCACGATACCATTGGATGAGAGGTAATGGTAACTGGTAACTGTAGGAGGCATCCTGGATGCGTTTACCAGGCTAATGTCAGTGTGGTCTCCTGGAGCAGGTGTATCCATCGGTCTCCCTTTCTAATTCTGGTATAGTGTATAATCGGTACAAGATTATACTAGAGATAGGTTTCTGAATATGATCAATCCTCGTTCCTTCATTAACATGTATCGTATAACATTCTTATTTAGCATATCACCAAATTTTTTTATATGTTGTATTATGATACTCTGGCATATCGCCAAGTAATCTTATATGATATTTGAGATATTTAAGATCCTTATTGCTTTTCATATCCTTCATTGGAGTTCATTGCTCTTTTCTATGATTTTGATATATCAATATTTGTTTATTTGATGTGGAGGATATTGTAAATATTTGCAGTGATTGGTCTATACTTGGACTTTTTATTATTATTAGTCCCTTTATATATTGTGAAATCCTTTTTAGAAATGATTTTGAGATTAGATAGAGAATTATTGGATTTATATGATTTACCTATTTATATTGATTCATGATTTCTATTTTTGTATATTTTGCGAGTAATGATATTTTAGATTGGGTTGAAACGAGATTTCTTAATATTATTGGGTATATTCCCAGTACCCTAAGTTATTTATATTGGATTTAAATGTAGCCTGGCCCGTTTATTATTTATATAATACTCGTATCATTCCGAGACATTTCAAATACAGACATTGAGACCAACTTGTATTTTATTGGGCTAAGAGGAGTATAGATATTTATTATCATTTTGTAGTGTGTATACTTTAATGTAATGTATATTAACATGTACCGAAAAATATACAGTATATTTTATCATTATGATCTAGCTTTTGCTGCTGCTTTTGATACTTCACCTGAAAGATTATGCACCATCATCATGCTATTCTGATCCATACACAGAAGTGCACATATATTACATCTATATGACAAAATGCTAAATGCCCACGCTCAATATATGAAGTATGGTGCCGGAGTCAATTTAATTTCCTCTTACTAACAACCATTCTAATTTATTTCAATCTATTAATTCCATACGTTGGAAGCAACAGACTTTCTGTGATAATTGAACAAAGCAAAGGGTTAGCAAAGCAGCATGCAGTATATAGAGTCGTAATAACTTCCTTATTTCACATACTTGAAATAATAATCAACAAATCGATATATAATGATTAATTCACTAAAAGCTGATCTCTTGCTTCAGTACAAACTCTGAAAACAAGTTTTAAATGCATTGCTCTAGATACCCATAATGCATTACAACCCCATAAAATGACAATTAAAACAAAAATCATCATTTGATATCAAAACAAATAGTGAGAATCAAGAAAGCTATCAAGAACCAGTTTATTAGCTATGCTTATGCTTATAGAAACCACGAAGTTAAAGGTTAAAGCAACAACTGGACAACGAAATCTTTGTTGTTTCCTCTTTGCTTCTTCTGAAGTGTAAAAATCCCGATTTCAGCTTGAACTGCACACAACAGAACTTAAGCACAAATAAATTAACAAACTATACAAATAGTAGTATAAAAAAGGTTGAAAAACATTGTCGATCGAAGATGAATTCTAACATTCGAATGGAAGAGGAAGCGGTTGGAAGAATTAGGAGAAAAATCATCATAATAAATTGAATATGGAGATCGATTTCACCGGACTTCCAAATCTCTGATGCGTTGTTCCTCTTAGAATCGATTTAATCAGACACTCCCTCGATTTTTCAAGTGTTGATTTGGGGATTCTATCGCAAAACGAATAAGATTTTTCAAGTGTTGAAGAGGGAAAAACCCTAGTTTTTGGTTGGCCATTAGAATGGAAGCCGGTTGTATTTTTCTCAAGTGAAAATAGCATGAATTATGTTCCAGCAGAAAAATGAAAGTTTGGGGTAAACCAGATGAGGCAGTGAAGGAAAATCAGATTGACGAGGATCAATAACGTGGACTGTTGGATCATGTTGATGCAAATTGTTAATTTTATTCACGCGACTACTACAACACATGGTTGATATCTATGCTAGCACCTTGAAGCGTGTGTTACAATAGACAAAAATTAGCATAACTATCATTACATTGTATGTAGCAACACCTTAAATTTTCAATATAGTAGGCCATCTATGGCGTAGTGAGAGTAAAGCATATGTTAGAAAGAAAAAAAAGGAAAATGTGTGTATCCATTTTTTTTAATTGTTTTGTTCTTTCTTCCTATTCTTATTTTTTTAAGAGAAAAATAAATTTATCAAGTCAAAATTTTGTTGACCGAACCACGTAGGTTTGATATAGTCTATTTGGATTGTAGAAATTTGGAGTTATCTGTGACGACCCCAAAACCCCGTACTGACGGTGGCAAGGGCAATCTTTGGAATATAACATATAAACAGATAATAGCAGAACAGAATTAAATAAATACACCAGATAATGTACAAATAATACACTGGATAAACATAATCATCAGAGTTACGCAGTATACAGGATCATACTTAGTACAAATACAGTTTAGCTATACATAAATGTCTACAGCGGAAAACAAACATAATATGTACAATAGGAGTTGAACAACATAAAAAGAGATAAATGATAGAATCCATCTTCAGCTCTAGCTATCCAGAAAGAGCCTGCTAAAACCTAAATACAAGGCTGCCCATGTAGAAAGAGGGGCACCCGAGTTTGCAAGTGAAACAAACTACGAGTCAGTCATGGGACTGGTATGAGAAATCTACTTAACACATTATATAATTTGGCTAATCACAGGACCACGCCACTTTCGCGGAACGGGTTTACTCCATTGGATTGCCAGTGCTTTAAAAACAAGTAATTCTTTTAAACATCGCAATGCTTTTATAAAAATGAAGCCAATATAAGACTCAAGTCCAATCACACAATGCAACGCAAACCGGAGGATAGAGTTTTACCTTATATCAACCAAGATATGCTTAATACGTGTAAAGTAAAATCACTTAAAATGTAAATTTTGTGTTTAATTCTTAATCAGACTCCAACTGTAAATTAGTAAGAGAACGATTCCCTAAGTGTTAACCCCGAAGGCCGAAACCAACATCAGACCAATACCCAGGAAACCACCCATCTTAGCTCGTTTCCAGTTAGTTTCTAATTTTATATACCATCATAAATATCAATCATAGACGACATTAATGCCCCATACCACTATGTCGCCATATATAGGTATACAATCAAAACAGCGCATGTCGTATTTTGAAATTGGATTTCCGTCATGAACCAAGGCAAAAGATAGTCCTTACCGACTTCGAGACGCTCTAGCCCGTGTCTCAGGCAAGTACTCAGTCAAGCCTTTGGATTGTCAGGGACGGTCCACCGATGTGGATTAAAATGCCTGAACACTGCGTTTCCCCGCCCTTTGGGGCGTAAATGAGCCAACGAATGACTCCATCGGTCCCGAATCGACCGATATATCTGAGGCGCCTCGCAACAGCAACAACCACTTAGATGAAAGTAATATAAATGTCAACCAGTTTAAGCACTGACACCACCTCTAGCTAGAAGGAAACGCATGTCCTCCCTGATGTCCTCTCCCGTTTCTGGTACATACCGGGGTGGGAGGCTCGCAAATTAACGTTATACACAAAGCTATGCCACACCGGCGGTGCTTTGATCATCAACCACAAGACTTTGCTTTTCAACAGAAGCCTTGATCACTGCATCTTAGCATGCCACACAGGAAATTCACGCCATGCAACTGATGGCTATCAATCACACAGAATGAATTCCAATGTCAGACACATAGTCCATTTTCAAGTCCGTTCTGGATCTGAACGAAACCGGAGGCACCATATACCTCGCATACCCATCGATCTCCACGTACGTCTGGACGATCACCACTTATTATCCATATTTCGGCATGCCTCCCAATCAGGACATCAGTTATTATCCAACCGAGGTGAAGATCTCCGGTCTTCAACCACGGTCTTCATCATCGACTTCTTATCGTCGATTCAGTTATTCAGAATGAGATAAACCCGGTCTTTCTGAACAATTCGCGTATATAATTAACAAGTGCTACACAAACACAACATACGCCTTTTTCCAATTCATTAGTCACTAACCGTAAATTAGTAAGAGAACGATTTCCCAAATATTAACCCCGAAGGCCAAAACCAACATCAGATCAAAACCCAGGAAACCATCTGACTTAGCTAACCTCCAGTTAGTTTATAAATTTCATATTCAACCATCAAATATTCAATAAACCGGGTAAATTCGGTTTATTTCCATTCCATATCGTTTATAATATTTTATAACGATTTATCGCTATTTTTATTTATTTAAAAATAGCCAATTCATTCAAACGACGCTTCGGGCCATAACGCGGTTGTGGCGCTGTTTTTCTTCAGATTTGATTTACACATATCTGAAAATCTAACCGTTGGATCTTCACAAATTTTATATCATTAGAAAGATCTTTTCAAAACGAATCCAACAGTTTCAGTTTTGGAAAAATCCGACGGTCGGATCTCCCGGTACACTCGTTTGAAGTTTCGATTTCAAAATACGAACTACAGCTTCGTTATTCGATTTAATTTAATTATATATATATATATATATAAATATAATCGATTCTGGCGCTGTTTTTCTTCATATTTGAATTAAACATTCCAGACAACCCAACCGTTGGATTTTCACAAGGTGGGGTATCGTTGGAAGGATATTTCCAAGACGAACCCAACGGTTATGGTTTTGGGAAAATCCGACGGTCGGATCTCCCACACTAATCGTTTGAAATCACGGTTTCAAAACGCGAACTGCAGCTTCATTATTCGATATATTTTAATTATATTTATATATATATATATATATAAATATAATCGATTCTTCTATTTCAAAACCATATTATTTTCATACATTTGATAAAAATGATATTTTTATCCAACAGACATTTATTTCGACACTTCACTATTTTTAACAATTCATGTATATAATCAAAATGTGATTTTTATTGTAAAACAATTTATTTCAAAACATGACTAATTTATATAGTTCATATAGATGATAAAAATATGATTTTTGTTATAAAAAAATTTATTTCAAAACATGACTATTTTATATAGTTCATATAGATGATAAAAATATGATTTTTATCATAAAACAATTTATTTCAAAACACGACTATTTTATATAGTTCATATAGATGATAAAAATATGATTCTTACTATAAAACAATTTATTTCAAAACACGACTATTTTATATAGTTCATATAGATGATAAAAATATGATTTTTATTATAAAACAATTTATTTCAAAACACGACTATCCTTCAACACATGAATTTCTATTCAACGAATGAATTTCTATTCAACACATGAATGTTTTCTGTAGTTCGTATATATAAAATAAAAATGTGATTTTTATTGTTAAAACAATTTATTTAAAACACAAATACCATTCAACACATGAATTTCTATTCAACATACGAATATAGTTTCAACACATGAATTTCTATCCAACACACGAATATAGTTTCAACACATGAAAATAATTCTAACACATGAATATTATTGAAAATTTCGGCAACATAACGGCAGGGTAGTTAAAACCGGGGCCATCCCTAGTACGGCTCCTCGCTCTACCTTAAAGCCTCGCAGCTTTTGACAATGGGGATTTCATGCATCTAGTTCGCACGTAGGTGGCATGTATATTTTTTTCTTTTCCACAAACTAATCCTATGTGGTTTCAACCAAATAATTCTCAACCACAAACGGGTATTTTTCAACCACAATCAATCAATTTCCACCATAAACAATTCAAATCAACCATTCACTATCAACCAATTTTCACACCAATCACAACCAACAAATATCATCCATGGTTTGTGGACGAGGGGCGTATATATATATACATATATATATATATTTATATTTATATATATTTATGTAAGTATATTTCACTTCCATTCAATACATATATAATTTTTTTACAATGCATATATAACTTATACATCGAACGTATAACTTATACAATGCTTATACATGAGGTGTACAACGCTTATATAAATCATACATCGACTATATAATTTATACATCGTCGTTTTCCATATCATTTATAATTTAGAAATCTCACATTGGGTTCCACTCCATCAAAAATAGCAGAAGGCTCAGAAAAATATATGGTTTCTTCTAGAATGTAGAAGACGTTCGCACGAGTCCACTATCTCTTGTTTCACTGAATTTCGTCAACAAACAAAAAAGATATGATTTTTACAGTGAAATCAAAAACCGTAGCGCTTTAAAATGCTATAGAAAAGTTTAAAATAATTTCAGTCGTATATTTTCAAACCTGTTCAATACTAGGTTTCCGATTTATGAGCAAACCGCGCAGCGATTCGTCGATCGGTCTTCACCACGAGGAAGAGCTTCGAAATCCACTCCAGGGGGTGCCAACCGCCGCCAGTTCGATCGCCGTGGGGAGGAGGATTCCGGCGCGCAACAGTGGAACTTCAGGGGGTCGATTCGAACGTAATACCTCACGAAAGAGGGAGTACTTGGTATGGATTTGAAGCTCGTCTCGAGCTCTTCAAAATCCTCAACTGGGTTGAGGTCTGAATTGAAGTGGTTTGGCCAGAAAATGAACGGGAAGGATGGAAGCTATTATCGTCGCCAATCTAGAGGGTTTTCGGGGTGAGATAATATGATGTGGCCAATAGGATTTTTTTATTTATAAATTTTAAAAATCCAAAAATACCCCTTATCTCATACGAACTCCAATCCAAACCCAACGACTGTCATCCCTAGCTAAATACCCCCATTCCGAACACAATGGGATATGTTTCGTAGGCCTATTCTACTGTTTCAGTCAGTTTTCCTTCAAATTAAAATATAAAACATTCAATATTTAATTTGAAAGTACATTTCCATTTGCCGGGGCCACATACTGATTCTATAAATTCCCGAAAAATTAACCTAGCTATGTTTTTGACGATACGGTCACAACAAAACTAGTTTCGTCGAATTCTGAGACCGTTTGAAAAATGACCTTTTTCTGATCGATCCAATTTAATAGAAATCGACCAAACATATTTTCCTTTGCCACGCTCACATACTAGCTTCAAAAATTATGAAATTGAAACCTAGAAATAATTTGACGTCTCGGATCCAACAAAAGTGGTTTGTTGAATTCCGAGGTCGTTTTCAAAATGGCCATTTTCACGGGCTATATAAACTATATAGCGACCTTTCTGAAAATTCATTTAGCCATAACTTTTGCTTCCCGCTATGAAACTTTGATTTTTCAGATTCGTTAGAAAGATATTCACTAACAGATTTAAATATTTTTGGTTTCACTAAAATCCGTTTTGTTTTGCACCCGGTACAGTCAGTCAAAGTTTGAATTCAAATTTTGAAACTACCGCGCCATTTCAGGCCTTCTTTATAATTAGAATTAATTATATTTATTTTCAAACGTCGATTCAAACACACTTTCCGTCGTTATTATTTAAAATATTTATTTTAAATATTTTAAATTCACTAAAATAGCCAAATTAAAATTTTCAAACTAGTTCAGATTTTCCGGGTTGTTACAATCTCCCCCACATAAAACTTTTCGTCCCCGAAAAGGAACAAAGTCGAAAGTGGTTTGATTAATCAAAGCTACTTTCAATCTGGCTTCCATTCTCCAACTTTTCAGTTTCTGAAAATTTTCAAATTCTTCAAAAATTTGGCCAACACCCTAAATTTTCGAAAAATTTCGCCATAACCTCCTTTGTACGAGGAGGGGTTTGGAAATTTATTGGGCCGTATTAGGTACCCAATAAATCCTAATAAGCATGCACATATTTATAGTGATATATTCTGGTGTCCACAGGATAGTGTGTATAGATCATAACTCCAGAGAATAAATTCTTGTCACCCTATAAATGATTTTTGTGCCTTAATGACCAGAGAGACGTGTTTATTGTCATCTCTAGACCTGTGTGGGGTTTTTTATTATTCTTGCAATTTACCGTTACATTTTATATGGTCCATATCAGTCATTAGTTCAACCTGTAATATATATTCATCGCCATACAAGCCTCTCGCTCGTATGGTAAATCTTCAACCTCGTCACACAAGCTCTAAATGCTTATGTGGTATATGTTGAAGTATGCCTATCTTCAAGAAGTATGCCATGTAGTGTAGTTCAAAATTAATTGTTACTAGCTTATGGTGATGTTTATTATTACACACAGAATAACCAGCACTCCGCATCCAATGGCATTCACAGGAGTTGATATAATAATAAAATTGCGCATCCAACTCATTAAGGTTTGCATATTTGACGGGCACGCAAATAATTTCTTTACTCAACAGCTAATCCATTTACCTGTTGAAACATATATAATGCATGGGTATATATTTCTATCTATTTTTTTTAACTCGGTTCAATGTGTGATTTAATTAACTATCATTCTAAGAATTTAATTAATCAAATCCACTATCACATAACACAAACAACAATCAATTTTATTTTTAACTTTTCAAAATCACACAAATTAATTCAAACACTCTTTTGAAAACATTCAGACTATATCATTAAAACGTTTACATCAATGCAAAGAAAACAATAGCAAAGTAAAGAACAGAATGGAAATGCAAAATATGGTAGATATACCTTGCACCAGAGTCAACCAGAGATATCCACACTGCACTTAGGATAGGCTTTCTCAATGCTTTCCTCTATTTCCTAAGTACAATCTCGTGGATCTCCACTCCATTGCACTTTGACTAAGTGAACCTTTTTGTTCCTCAGCTCTTTGGTTTCTTTGCCCATGATCTTTAGCGGCTCTCTTCTCACAGCCAATTCTGGAGTAATTTCAATATCCTGTTGCGCTGCTTCTTCCACGATCAAGTCTGGATCATGAACGTGCTTTTGAAGTTGAGATATGTGAAATACATCATGCACTCCAGGCAACCAATCTGGTAATTGAATTCTATAAGCGAGGGTCCCAATCCGTTCAAGAATAGGGAATGGTCCAATAAATCGGGGCGCCAACTTCCCATTTTTGCAAATCGAATCACTCCTCTCATCGGAGAAACCCTTAGATACACATAATCACCAAAAGAAAAGGACAAATCTCTCCTTCTCGAACCATCATAGCTCTTCTGTCGGCTTTGAGCGGCGAGTAATCGTTTCTTAACGAAATCGACTTTGCGTGCAGCTTCACGGATCATATCAGGTCCCAATACAAGTCTATTACCAGGTTTTACCCAACAAGCAGGAGATCGGCACGCTCTACCATACAATGCTTCGAATGGTGACATTGTCAGGCTTGTTTGGTAGTTGTTGTTGTATGAGAACTCAGCCAAATGCAAATGGTCTTCCCATGATCCACCAAAATCAAGAACACAAGCCCGCAATAAATCTTCTAGTATATGGTTCACCCTCTCAGTCTGACCATCTATCTGAGGAGGATAGGCAGTGCTTAGGTTCAGCTTCCTTCCTAGTTCTACTTGAAATGCCTCCCAGAATTTGCTAGTAAATATTGGATCTTGAATTAGATGCGGGGCAAAATGAGAAAGTTCATTGAATCTCTTATGATATTCTGGAATGGTCATATCTCCTTGTATCAGATAAGAGAATTCATCACATAACCGCTCAGTTGCTTCAGGAGGAGTAAATCTTTCTAGGAAAATCACTTTAAATCTATCCCAGATGATATCACCTTCTGGATTATCCTTAATAATCGAATCCCACCAGAACAAAGCTTCTTCTTTGAGTGCCCAAGACGCCAGTAATCTTTTCTGATCATCTCTCAGCTTTAACCCTTCAAAGATTTTCTCAGCAGAACGAATCCAAGCTTGTGTTTCCATAATGGATTCTTTTCCCAAGAATGGTGATTCACCCAGATTTCGATACCTCTTTACTAGAGCCTCAATATCTAGTTCTGTATTCCTCCTGTTTCTGATACTCATTTTCTAGTGCGTCTGCAATTAGCAGACAAAGTGTCAGGTCAATAGAAAAGATATTTCAAAACATAGAGACAAATATTTGAACGTAAATGTGTCTACTGGGGTGTATTTCATTCTGCTTTACTCATTCAAGGATATTGTTAATCCTATCTAAAATGAGTTATTCGCCTTAGAACACTACTGGTTCTATTTCTGACGAGTTTGTTAATATGTTATATTCCAGTACTAAGCTTAACCAAAGCTCTGATACCACGTTGTGACGACCCCAAAACCCCGTACTGACGGTGGCAAGGGTAATTTTTGGAATATAACATATAAAAAGATAATAGCAGAACAGAATTAAATAAATACACCAGATAATGTACAAATAATACACTGGATAAACATAATCATCAGAGTTACGCAGTATACAGGATCATACTGGGTACAAATACAGTTCAGCTATACATAAATGTTTACAACGGAAAGCAAACATAACATGTACAATAAGAGCTGAACAACATATAAAGAGATAAATGATAGAATCCATCTTCAGCTTCATCTATCCAGAAAGAGCCTGCTAAAACCTGAATACAAGGCTGCTCGTGTAGAAAGAGGGGCACCCGAGTTTGCAAGTGAAACAAACTACGAGTCAGTCATGGAACTGGTATGAGAAATCTACTTAACACATTATATAATTTGGCTAATCACAGGACCACGCCACTTTCGCGGAACGGGTTTACTCCATTGGATTGCTAGTACTTTAAAAACAAGTAATTCTTTTAAACATCGCAATTCTTTTTATAAAAATGAAGCCAATATAAGACTTAAGTCCCATCACACAATGCAACGCAAACCAGAGGATAGAGTTTTACTTTATATCGACCAAGATATGCTTAATACGTGTAAAGTAAAATCACTTAAAATGTAAATTTTGTGTTTAATTCTTAATCAGACTCCAACTGTAAATTAGTAAGAGAACGATTCCCTAAGTATTAACCCCGAAGGCCGAAACCAACATAAGACCAATACCCAGGAAACCACCCATCTTAGCTCGTTTCCAGTTAGTTTCTAATTTTATATACCATCATAAATATCAATCATAGACGACATTAATGCCCCATACCACTATGTTGCCATATATAGGTATACAATCAAAACAGCATATGTCATATTTGGAAATTGGATTCCCGTCATGAACCAAGGCAAAAGATAGTCCTTACCGACTTCGAGACGCTCTACCCCGTGTCTCGGGCAAGTACTCAGTCAAGCCTTTGGATCGTCAGGGCCGGTCCACCGATGTGGATTAAAATGCCTGAACACTGCGTTTCCCCGCCCTTTGGGGCGTAAATGAGCCAACGTATGACTCCATCGGTCCCGGATCGACCGATATATCTGAGGCGCCTCGCAACAGCAACAACCACTTAGGTGAAAGTAATATAAATGTCAGCCAATTTAAACACTGACACCACCTCTAGCTAGAAGGAAACGCATGTCCTCCCTGATGTCCTCTCCCGTTTTTGGTTCATACCGGGGTGTGAGTCTCGCGAATTAACGTTATAGACAAAGCTATGCCACACCGGCGGTGCTTTGATCATCAACCACAAGACTTTGCTTTTCAACAGAAGCCTTGATCACTGCATCTTAGCATGCCACACAGGCAATTCACGCCATGCAACTAATGGCTATCAATCACACAGAATGAATTCCAATGTCAGACGCACAGTCCATTTACAATTCCGTTCTGGGACTGAATGAAACCGGAGGCACTATATACCTCGCACACCCATCGATCTCCACGTACGTCTAGACAATCACCACTCATTATCCATATTTCGGGATGCCTCCCAATAAGGACATCAGTTATCATCCAACCGAGGTGAAGATCTCCGGTCTTCAACCACCGTCATCATCATCGACTTCTTATCGTCGATTCAGTTATTCAGAATGGGATAAACCCGGTCTTTCTGAACAATTCGCGTATATAATTAACAAGTGATACACAAACACAACATACGCCTTATTCCAATTCATCAGTCACTAACCGTAAACTAGTAAGAGAACGATTTCCCAAATATTAACCCCGAAGGCCGAAATCAACATCAGATCAAAACCCAGGAAACCATCCGACTTAGCTAACCTCCAGTTAGTTTATAAATTTCATATTCAATCATCAAATATTCAATAAACCGGGTAAATTCGGTTTATTTCTATTCCATATCGTTTATAATATTTTATAATGATTTATCGCTATTTTTATTTATTTAAAAATAACCAATTCATTCAAACGACGCTTCGGGCCATAACGTGGTCGTGACGCTGTTTTTCTTCAGATTTGATTTACATATATCTGAAAAATCTAACTGTTGGATCTTCACAAATTTTATATCATTAGAAAGATCTTTTCAAAACGAATCCAACGGTTCCAGTTTTGGGAAAATACGACGGTCGGATCTCCCGGTACACTCGTTTGAAGTTTCAATTTCAAAATACGAACTGCAGCGTCGTTATTCGATTTAATTTAATTATATTTATATATATATAAATATAATCGATTCTGGCGCTGTTTTCCTTTAGATTTGAATTAAACATTCCAGACAATCCAACCGTTGGATTTTCACAAAGTGGGTATCGTTGGAAAGATATTTCCAAGACGAACCCAACGGTTATGGTTTCGGGAAAATCCGACGGTCGGATCTCCCGCACTAATTGTTTGAAATCACGGTTTCAAAACGCGAATGGTAGCTTCGTTATTCGATATATTTTAATTATATATATATACATATATATATATAATCGATTCTTCTATTTCAAAACCATATTCTTTTCATACATTTGATAAAAATGGTATTTTTATCTAACATACATTTATTCCGACACTTCACTATTTTTAACAATTCATGTATATAATCAAAATGTGTTTTTTATTGTAAAACAATTTATTTCAAAACATGACTATTTTATATAGCTCATATAGATGATAAAAATATGATTTTTATTATAAAACAATTTATTTCAAAACACGACTATTTTATATAGTTCATATAGATGATAAAAATATGATTTTTATTATAAAACAATTTATTTCAAAACACGACTATTTTATATAGTTCATATAGATGATAAAAATATGATTTTTTATTATAAAACGATTTATTTCAAAACATGATTATTTTATATAGTTCATATAGATGATAAAAATATGGTTTTTATTATAAAACAATTTATTTCAAAACACGACTATCCTTCAACACATGAATTTCCATTCAACGAATGAATTTCTATTTAACACATGAATGTTTTCTATAGTTCGTATATATAAAATAAAAATGTGATTTTTATTGTTAAAACAAATTATTTAAAACTCGAATACCATTCAACACATGAATTTCTATTCAACATACGAATATAGTTTCAACACATGAATTTCTATCCAACACACGAATATAGTTTCAACACATGAAAATAATTCTAACACATGAATATTATTGAAAATTTCGGCAGCATAACGGTAGGTAGTTAAAATCGGGGCTATCCCTAGTACAACTCCTCGCTCTACCTTAAAGCCTCGCAGCTTTTGAGAATGGGGATTTCATGCATCTAGTTCGCACGCATGCGGCATGTATATTTTTTTCTTTTCCACAAACTAATCCTATGTGGTTTCAACCAAATAATTCTCAACTACAAACGGGTATTTTTCAACCACAATCAATCAATTTCAACCACAAACAGTTCAAATCAACCATTCGCTATCAACCAATTTTCACACCAATCACAACCAATAAATATCGTCCATGGTTTGTGGACGAGGGGCGTATATATATACATACATATATATATATATATATATATATTTATATAAGTATATTTCACTTCCATTCAACACATATATAATTTTTTTACAACGCATATATAACTTATACATCGAACGTACAACTTATTCAACGCTTATACATGAGGTGTACAATGCTTATATAACTCATACATCGACTATATAATTTATACATCGTCGTTTTCCATATCGTTTATAATTTAGAAATCTCATATTGGGTTCCACTCCACAAAAAATAGCAGAAGGCTTAGAAAAATATCCGGTTTCTTCTAGAATGTAGAAGACGTCCGCACGAGTCCACTGTCTCTTGTTTCTCTGAATTTCGTCAACAAACGAAAAAGATATGATTTTTATAGTGAAATCAAAAATCATAGCGCTTTAAAGTGCTATAGAATAGTTTAAAATAATTCCAGCCGTATAATTTCAAACCTGTTCAAAACTAGGTTTCCGATTTACGAGCTAACCGCGCAGCGATTTGTCGATCGGTCTTCACCACGAGGAAGAGCTTCGAAATCCGCTCCAGGGGGCGCCAGCCGCCGCCAGTTCGATCGCCATGGGGAGGAGGATTCCGGCGCACAACGGTGGAACTTCAGGGGGGTCGATTCGAATGAAATACCTCACGAAAGAGGGAGTACTTGGTATGGATTTGAAACTCGTCTCGAGCTCTTCAAAATCCTCAACTGGGTCGAGGTCTGAATCGAAGTGGTTTGGCCAGAAAATGAACGGGAAGGATGGAAGCTGTTATCATCGTCGATCTGGAGGGTTTTCGAGGAGAGATAATATGATGTGGCCAATAGGATTTTTTTTATTTTTAAATTTTAAAAATCCAAAAATACCCCTTATCTCATACGAACTCCAATCCAAACCCAACGACTGTCGTCCCTAGCTAAATACCTCCATTCCGAACACAATGGGATATGTTTCGTAGGCCCATTCGACTGTTTCAGTCAGTTTTCCTTCAAATTAAAATATAAAACATTCAATATTTAATTTGAACGTACATTTCCATTTGCCGGGGCCACATACTGATTCTAAAAATTCCCGAAAAATAAACCTAGCTATGTTTTTGACGATACGGTCACAACAAAATTAGTTTCGGCGAATTCTGAGACCGTTTGAAAAATGGCCTTTTTCTGGTCGATCCAATATAATAGAAATCGACCAATCACATTTTCCTTTGCCACGCTCACATAATAGCTTCAAAAATTATGAAATTTGAAACCTAGATATAATTTGACGTCCCGGATCCAACAAAAGTGGTTTCGTTGAATTCCGAGGTCGTTTGTAAAATGGCCATTTTCACGGGCTATATTAACTCTATAGCGACCTTTCTGAAAATTAATTTAGCCATAACTTTTGCTTCCCACTATGAAACTTCGATTTTTCAGATTCGTTAGAAAGATATTCGCTAACAGATTTAAATATTTTTGGTTTCACTAAAATCCGTTTTGTTTTGCTCCCGGTACACTCAGTCAAAGTTTGAATTCAAATTTTGAAACTACCGCGCCATTTCAGGCATTGTTTATAATTAGAATCAATTATATTTATTTTCAAAAGTCTATTCAAACACACTTTCCGTCGTTATTATTTAAAATATTTATTTTAAATAATTTAAATTCACTAAAATATCCAAATTAAAATTTTCAAACTGGTTCAGATTTTCCGGGTTGTTACATTATCTCTCTTGATAAGTTGAGTTTTGCATCAAAATGTTTGCAATATCCTCTTTGAAAAAAGGGAGAGAGTTGATATTGTTTGCTATTTTAATCTATAAGTAGTTGATTTGTTGGTTCGTCGCATACTTAACGTGCTTATATTTGATTCAGCTTATTCGCATCTCCTCCTTTTCCATGAGTACTCGGCTCACTCATGACTAATTGAATAAATTAAACACCTAAAATTACATGCAAATCACTAGAATTGTATTCAAACTTGAAAATAATTTGTTATGTGAATTGTGCACATGCGATAGTCTAACTTGCGATATATGATACAATAATTGTACAAGTGATTTCCACAACATGTGATGATTTTCTATGTTATCTGCAATGTTTATTTATTTGCTCTCATACTACAAATTCCCTTATATTTAGGAAAAATCATTATGGTTTTAAATGATACATACTCGAATGACTGTACAATTTTTTAAGGAAAGAAAACTAAAACTTTGGGATTCGGTTGGAATGATAAATACTCGAATTTTAATAAACGGATTGAAAAGATATGTATTTGTATTACTTGACCTAAGTAGAAAATTATATATAGATTCCACTGGTCTACTTTTAGCATTTTCAATTAACTTGTTATATAGAGTAGTATTAAAGGGTAAGTGTGACGTATGAGCAATACATAAATAAGCTAGTAAATGTGGTGGTATATGACACCGATGATTTATTTATCTAGTTATCTTTTGCTCATGTATGACACCTAATGCGGTGACAATGTGTGGTATTCGCTGTGGTGAAGACATATATATATAGAAGTCATTACTAATCCACGATTATATTTAGCCATGCATCAGCTATGTATTATATACAGTACGATGGCATAAGTACTTTGTTATAGATTGGTAATTGCACAATTTTGTGCGCTGCAGTGCACCTGCTATTATATATATATATATATTTGAAAATTTATTATATATATATCTTCGGCTAGTTAGTAATGTCGAACTATCACTGACCAACTTTCTATTTGCTGTGGAAGTGAGTTAGAATGGCCATTATCCACCCTGGTGGTCCGATCGCGGGGTCGCACCCAGATCTATGACGCAATAGTTTATTCTATTATTGTTATTGATATATGTGTTGCCCCAGTGTCACCTAAGAGAATAGTCAGTAGCCACAGTGGTAGAGATCAGTATTGCAACCAAAAAGATTACGCATAGACGAGCTAATGGTGGATCATTGTCACGATACTAGTGGCCGAGAGGTAATGGTAACCGATGACAGTGGAACGCTATTTGGATGTATTTACCAGGCCAATGTAAGTGTGATCTCTTGGAGCAGGTGTATCCATCAGTCTCTCTCTAATTCTGGTGTAGTGTATAATTGGTACAATATTATACCATAGCTAGGTTATTGAATGTGATTAATCCTTGTTCCTTCATTAACATGTATTGCCTAACATTCTTATTTGGTGTACCAGTAATTATTATTGATTTACATGTTGTATTATGATACTCCAACATATCTCCAAGTATCTATTATATTATATGAAAGCACAATCTTTCCACGAAGTCCTTTCGGTTCGACTTTCAGCAAAAAAAAAAAACAAAAACAAAAACAAAAAAAACAAGATGCTGCCACCTGTCCACACCCAACATCAAACGGCTGCAGTTTCCTCGTAGATGACAGATGACCTTCTCAACCCCACGCTTTAGCCTCAATCTTCATGTTTCCTCCACGGCAACTTTCCAGAAATATTAGCTAGCTCTTCTTCTCCATCGTTCTGCTTCTAAACCCTATGACAAAAGCACCTCCCTCAGGCGCTAGTTTCTTCTACCCCTTTTACCTTCTCTACTCCTTCCGCTTCGATTTCCACACTGGCTTGATTTCGACGACTGCATTTACAAACTGATTGCGATCCTAGCTTGACGCTTTCCTGAGTGATTATCGACTTTTAAACCGATGTTGTTTCGAAAAACCGCTTTATTTCTGTCGTACCGATTTTATGCTCCCACTGAATTTATGGTAATACTAGGGTTTGTGCACTATGATTTTTTGTACATTTCCCTTATCTGAATGTATGCTTTCTTTCTGAACTTTTTGACAGTTTTGCAGCATTGTTTGCTTTTTATGTTTGTTTTACTATACAGTATGAATTCATTACAACGTGTTTAACATACAGGATGGCGAGTATCATTTTCTTGGTAAAGCATAAAAGAGATTCTACAACATTACCTTTGACAGTATCATTTTGGTTCAACAAATTATAATTCTTTTCACAACTATGCTATGTTACATGGTTTACAGATTTTGAACTGCTTGATTAATAACATAACCATTAGTTTAGTTTCTCATTTGTGGTGGGCTATAAACATATTTAATAATTTGGCGATCCTACTTTTAATGCAAAGACATAATATTTTACAGTTTCTGCTGGCTCGAATCCATTCAATTGGTACAATCCGTATATTAGTTAAGCGGGAATAATGCATGCACACAAACATTCACATAAGTCTGTTGGCATTTCTAACACCATTTTAATAGTATGAAATCTTCTTATAATCTTAAAATATTCATCATCTCTATATATACAACACTGTTTTATGTTTCAGTCTTTTTAAGTGTAAGAATAGTTGGTGTGTTATTTTCTATGTTTTGACAGGGTACTACACGGATGGTTGACATCGATAATTAGTCCAAGGCAAATGTGTGTTTGAGTAAGGTAATTAATCTGGAATTATGTGATAGTTTTAATGGTTGATTTAATTTCTACTTGGTACGTACACAACTAATGATGAATAGGAGGTTATTGTCCAGCATCTGGGATGGAAGTTGAGTAGCTGATGGATCCATTCATCTGCATCGATTGAACTATTTTGGGTTCTCCACTGTTTGTTTTGTAACTTATTGATGCTTAGAAAGGAAGCACATTTCTATGCCTGTTTTGATCTAACTGGTGATTTTTTTTAATTGAGTTAAAATGTGAGTTTTTATATACACAAAATTGATGGAAGGTCTTCCATTTGTTGAAATACTTTGTACTGAGTGGCGGCCCTACCAATTCACTGCCCCAGGCACACTGGATTTTGGTTGCTTTTCAACATAAATAATTGCACTATTTTTGTTTTGCAAAGTAACATAATTTTATATCAAAAAAAAAATCATGAGATTCAAAAAATATAAAATACCAGTTCCCATACAAACTGCTACAACCTTCCAAGAAAATTAGTTTTGACCACTTGACTTGAGCCAAATGATTGTTATGCTCATGCATTAAGTAACCTAAAAGTTGAACCCACCCACGACGCAGATATCACATCTTGGCATTGCTTTACTCTTCTGTAATAAGCTTCAGAATTTTATTTTCTAAACCTCACGCGAATTTTTTCTTTCTTCATTTCTCGATATGAAATCTAATAATGTATATTAAACAAATTAACTTGCAATGAATTATTTTACTAGTATAATCATCATGTCGAAAATACCCAGCGTTTTTCACAATCAAATTAGAGTAGCATCTAAAATTTAGTCAGTAATCCAAAATACCATTCATTAATTAGAATGTAAGCATATACCATGTCTTAGATTAAACCACAAACCACTCAAACATTTTTATGATTTATTTATATAATAAAAACATGAACCACCCCAAAATTTGATATTTACTAATTAATTAAAATATTAATATTACCATTCAGTTTCTAAACTTCACTGTTATCTAGGTACAAACCAAAACAAATTCCATTAATCCAAACACGAAGATCCCAATTTTACCTATTTGAATCATATGTAAAATTAAAAAGCACAAAGCTTAATCTTGAATTTCAGTTCGGAGAACGATAAGAAGGAAGAAAGAGGCATAGGCGCAATATTATTGATGAAGTTTGAAGCCAGCTTCGGTGGAAGAGGCTGGAGGAGCAAAGGTTGATAGAATGACTGCATATGAAACGACTCATGAATACAATTGAAATAATTTTTTCTTTAATGATCGAGAGAACAAAGAAATGCATGTTTGTTTTTTTTTTCCTTTCTTCTTTGGCTAATTGGGCTGTTGCATAAACTTTTAGCTGGAATTTTATATTTTTCAATTTTTTGTTGCCCTTTCCCAGTTGGTTGCCCCAGCCCGTGGGCTACCCACTGGGCCACCCTTGTTTGTACCTAATGCTTTGTTTTTTTCTTAGTAATTTTCTTACCACCTCTTCCAAACTCAGTTAAGAATCTAAATTTATGTTTTCTATTGATGTAATTTGTAATTATCATTTTAACTATATTTTTTGCGTTTTACTCTATCGATTTTAAATATTCATTTTTATTTAAACAAAATAGATGGGATGTATTGCATTTGTTAGAACACTTTGTACCTGCTAATCCTGCACCTATATTCATCACATTGATAGAAAAGAAAATTTTCAGGTACAACCTACCTTAATGCAACAAGTTTTTTCTTTTTCTTTCTTTCTTTCAATTTTTTTTTTTGCTTAGTGTAGCTCCATGAAAAGAAGGATTATTAAGTAATTTTGTAATTTTAGAGTGTATTAAAGCCAATTTCTTAGTATTTTAATGCGATAAATAGTATTCATAAAATTGGTTAGTAAACTAATTGATATCCTTTGCATTAAAATGGTAATGTGAAACTATTGATACTAATTACTTTTACTTTGAAATTTTAGTCTGTAGACCACTAATATATGAATTACATGCAAGCATGATTTACTAATACAATTAAACCTGAGAGTTGAGTACTCCAACCATTTTTTTCTTTGATTTTTCTATTTTTTATGCGTATCAATTTCCTTGTAAGTTAGCTTTATTATTCTTTTTAATGCTCACTTTTCTATCCAATCGCTTTGTGCTTCAAGCCTCAAATGTGAATTTCTTAAAACCATTCCTCTCGGCAAAATATTATTTTTTATTTCATTAAAATTTTGGTTTGAGTTACACGCAATCTATTTTTTATGCATACTGAGTCGAGCATTTAATTATTATTTACCTTTATAAATAGGTACTTATTTCATCCGATATTTTTAGCATTAGCATTAGCATTAGCATTAAAAGCTAACATTAGTTAATGCTTTCACCTGTTGGATAGAGATGAAAGGGACCTTTATAATTAGGTACTTATTTCATCCGATATTTTTAGCATTACCATTAACATTAAAACCTAACATTAGTTAATGCTTTCACCTGTTGGATAGAGATGAAAGGGAAGGGAAAGTCATAGTAAGGAGATATGCAATAATTTTCAGAGCACTTTAGAGTGAAGAACGAGCAAGACAAGTAGGTTTATATATTGCATATTTATTGCAAATGCTCTGTCAAATGATATTTTGTACAAGAAGATTTAAGTGATGTGTTGAGACAAGTCCCACATTGGGGAATTTGTAAAATGAATCCTGTATAACTATAATGAGTTCACCCTTCACATTACCAATTGGTTTTGTGATAATTCGGGGTTCTCTAACATGGTATCAGAGCAGGTTTAATTCGTGTGCACATAATTGCCACACTTATCCACGTCACCCAATAAGTTCCACGTGTTAGACTCATAATATGCCACGCGTGCGGGGGCGTGTTGAGACAAGTCCCACATTGGGGAATTTGTAAAATGAATCCTGTACAACTATAATGAGTTCACCCTTCACATTACCAATTGGTTTTGTGATAATTCAGGGTTCTCTAACATGATGAAAGTTCTGATAAATAATAAAATAAATACCCACGGTTTATTTCAGGGGAACAGGTAAAAAGAACTATCTCGTTAATGACTGCAATCCCAAAACTGCTCCAAAACTTCATAAAATACAAACCCTACCATGTTTAAACATGATTTAATACTTTTAAGTTACTCTTCATTCTCTAACAAATGCCTTATTTTAACGTCTAACGTTGTGGAGGGAGTCCAAATGCTTTTTCCTGGTCCTCAACTCAGAATATGAACTTGGCTTTGGGTTTTTTTTTTTTTTTTTATAACTCTCATACTTCCAAGTTAGGGCACTAACATTGGATAGTGGGCATGTACAATTAAACATTCCTTTTTTATGTAATGCTTTTTTCCAGATCTACCCAGTACTCAGTTGTTCTTATATTGCATTTGAAACTGCTAGACGTTAGGCCATCAATATATATTTTGGTCATGCCACCTATGAGTAGAATCATTATAACATAGTTAACTAATTTGTTTATTTTCAGTTATGTATGCATTATTAATTTCACTTAATAAATGCTCAGTTCTCTTATTGTTCGATTGTTTTTCATTTATATATATGTTGGTTCAACTATATAGGCATTGCATAGTTGTTCTTATATCGCATTTGAAACTAATAGACTTTAGGCCACCAATGTATATTTTGGTCATGCCACCTATGACTGGAATCATTATAACATAGCTAACTTATTTATTTATTTTCAATTATATTTGCATTATTAATTTCACTTAATAAATGCTCAGTTCTCTTATTGTTCAAATATTTTTCATTTATATATATGTCGGTTAAACTATATAGGCATTATATAAGCGGTATGTTGCCAGTGTGCCGCTCCTTTTTGTTATACTTTTGAGATGGTATAACCTTTGAAATTCTTATATTTCATCAGGAATGAGAGTAGGTATGCTTCAGGTTTTGGGGGCTACAACTCCAATGTTGCTTTTTGCCTTATGAATAACTTTCAAAGCAAAGGGAGAATTTTTTTGCAACTGTAAGTGTTCCAGAGTACCAATGAATTTTGCATTTTTACTAATTTAAGTATATGATTTATTTTATTTCATTATTTTTTTTAATTTGTTGATGATCATCTTTATGTCAAAAACAAATGTTGTCCATGACATCAATATGTACTATATATATAGTCTAAATGTTTTACAACATAGTAATTAATTACAGTAGGAAATGAAAGAGAATCCTTAAAGCCTGGAGCTGCTTTAGAGTAAAGAAATCATTTGAATATCGTTATTTTAGAATGTGCAACGTGCATATACTCAATCTTTTAACAAAGTGCATTGTTATTTGTATAATGTTGAAGTAAATTGGTAATCAGCATGTGAGAACTACGGATCGTTTTATGGTTATGCTGTGATCATCCTCCCAGAATTAACTAACATCACACATTGATCTTAGTATAAAAGTCTCATGTCTTGCATGTCTTATTCCAATTTGGATACGAAAATCGCGTTCAAATAACTGCCTTGGAGACTGTCTACATCACAATATGTACTTCTTAGGACCTCTGTCAATTTGGCCTCAGGATAACATATTTTTCTTCGTTTGATTTATTATTGCAGTAAATGCAATACAAATGATGTCATAAGGGAACAAGATTTCATTTTACTATGCATTGTTATTAGTGTGCAGGCAGATAACATTATCTTTCACGGGTTTCCCCTATCTATGATTCTCTGTGCTAAAGAATAACATGGAATGCAGTAGTAAATGTTGAATTTCCCTCAATAATAATATATTACAGTATGCCTAAGTTTGTTTTATGTCGATGCTATTTTACCATTTTCTTATCTGAGTCCTCTACCTAGTGTACTTTGTCCACGGCTTCTTGTTCGAATATCGTACTGTCTATATCATTTAAAAAAAACTAATTACATTCCATGTGCGTAGCACATGTTCATATATTACATGAAAGCTCAATATCTCCTGGAAGACCTTTCAGTTTCGTTTCTATCAAAAAAATCATATGCTACAACGTGTACTTTATCCAGATCTAACGGCTCAACCAAGCCTAATGTCATTATGTATTCTGTGTCAGTTATGCATCATTAGTGCATTGTTATTTCCTCCTCATTATTTACAATATCTGATTTTGCCTATTCTCTATATTCTCTCCGTTGTAAAAAGTTTCTTTCTCCACCATTTATTGTCCTATGCTTTTGTTACTGCTTATTAAGCATCAAAATCTTGGGCCAAATTCAGAGAGAATTGAATGGTTGCCTACATTAGTTATTGTAAGATTCTTTTAAGTTGATCAGTTGTACCATATAAGAAATCATGACACATACATTGGATGATTTTTCATTCTTCCTGCTATTTTTAAATATTCCCATAATAGGTTCATTTGTCTTTTTTCTCCCAACTAATTTTTTTTGTTAAATGGTTACCAAAAATAAGTTCATTAGTTTATCATATGATTATTAACTTTCTATATTTAGTTTTTAGCATGTTTTAGATATTTTTGTAGTGGATTTAGAACGATTATGTACATAGCACACTCTGTGTTCTGTCTTAGTTGTATAAATGTTAGTGTTAAAAATTATGTACTTTGACTATAGAAACACCAACCCCTAAAGTTAGTTGCTTGCCAGTAATTTTTTAGGCAAATGTTTGTTTTTCCATTACCATTTGTTACTGCCAGTATATTATATATGCTGAAAGTAGAAATCACAGAATAGGTTGTTTAAATTACAGAGCCATCATTATTTTTGTTTTTTTGTGTATCTAAATGTTACCTTTTAACAAATAGACATATGTCTTCATAGTTTTGTCAAACCCAGTACACTGCTGATTTGACAATTACCACCCAACATTTTGCATGTTGCATTCTAAAATGCAAGATTATGATAATATATGCGTTGGCATAATTAGAAAATAGTAAGTGGTAAAAATGACTCGAAACCTTTTATTAAGTAAGCCTCAAACATAATACCTATGTATTTATAAAAAGGATACACCATAACTTTGGAGTTGCAATTAGAGGCAGTCTCAAGCAGTTTTAAAAGGCTAATTTCTTACAAAAGTAAAACTTCATTAAAAAGGTTTGGTGAACTTCATTGCTACTTGTAACTTTTGATATAAGGTGAATTTTTTTCATATAAAAAGCAAGATAAAGTTAGTCTAAAGACCCATTTTTCATCTTATGTTTGGAATTCAATACTTATCTATGTACGACTACAAATATATAATCAAGTGTCTTAAAATAGTAGAAATATTTAACTAAAACCTTAACTGATTCTTCCTCAAATTGAAAAGATATTTATAATTTTTATCCTCACTATATTCTATTTTTCGAATATCGTACTGTCTATATCATTAAAAAAAACTAATTACATTCCATGTTCGTAGCACATGTTCATATATTACATGAAAGCTCAATATCTCTCGGAAGACCTTTCAGTTTCGTTTCTATCAAAAAAATCATATGCTGCCACGTGTACTTTATCCAGATCTAACGGCTCAACCAAGCCTAATGTCATTATGTATTCTGTGTCAGTTGTATAACTGTTATTGTTAAAAAAATATGTATTTTGACTATAGAAAGTTCAAATATAGAGTTAGTTGTTTGCCAGTAATTTTTTTAGACAAATATTTATTTTTCCATTATTAGCTATTGCTGCCAATATTTTATACAGGCTGAAAGTAGCAATCAAGGAATAGGTTGTTTAAATTTCAGAGCTATCATTATTTTCTCATTTGTTTGTATATAAATGTTTACCTTTTAACAAATAGACATATGTCTTCATAGTTTTGTCAGACTGAGTACTCTGTTGACTTGACAATTACCACCCTACATGTTGCATGGTGCATTCTTGAATGCAAGATTATGATGATATACCTTCAGCCGACTACTTCGCAGGGCTCGCTGCTGATGACCTTCCATCTTAGGCCTTCGTTACCGTGCTTCTCCACCCCGCAAGAGGTAAAAATATTTCTTTTCCCAACTCCATCTAGCTTTGTTTCTGGCTTGCCTAGAATGATACAAGAAAGTAAATTGCTATGACATTGAAATTGCCATTTTTATTACATAATTTTTGTTTAAAAAAAAATTTGAAATGCAGAATCTGCTAATTTCTGATATTTTGTACAATTTGATTATTAGAAATTATCTTTTTTTTTTCAAATGACATACTTTTTTATCATAAGTGTTGCATAATTACATATTCTTTATGATGGATGATTATTTTGAAGCCCAGGACTTCTACTAGGACCAATGCAGATCTATATTATTGTGTTGATTATTTTGGCTTTTTCGAAACTGGATACTGTAGTAATAATGATATTTATCAGGTACAATTTTTGTATTTTGGGGAGTACTAATATTTTAAGTGACTGATGTATCATTTAAGTTTTAACTAAGAAAAACTTCTAGATATATCCATATTTTATCTTAGCACTCTATATAAGTTGTTTATAGAGAGGTAACATGTTTACCGTATGTTCCGAGGTTGCCTTAAAACATAGATCTGGGGATATTTTTATTTATCCAATTCATTAATTTGATCTTAAAAATGCAGATCAAGAAAACAAAAAAATCCATCAATTTTGGATTACGTTGGTGACCTCAATTTAATTTTTCTGGTTTTTCTGTTACCGAACAACCATTAAATAAGAGCATAAATTTCATTACACTATCAATCAGAGCATGGAACATGTTAACTGGTTTGAATTATTCTGAAAAATAAATATATTAATTCTATTATCTTCTACACTATGAAGAAAAACCTTTAACCAACATGTCAAAGCGAGGCTTTTTCCATATTTTCAAAGATGCCCACAATTACAAAAAAAAAAAACATAATATTAATTTCATGGTTATTTTTAACATTATGCATCATTAGTGCATTGTTATTTCCTCCTCATTATTTACAATATCTGATGTTGCCTATTCTCTATATTCTCTCCATTGTAAAAAGTTTCTTTCTCCACCATTTATTGTCCTATGCTTTTGTTATTGCTTATTAAGCATCGAAATCTTGGGCCAAATTCAGGGAGAATTGAACGGTTGCCTACATTAGTTATTGTAAGATTCTTTTAAGTTGATAAATTGTACCGTATAAGAAATCATGACACATACATTGGATGAATTTTCATTCTTCCTACTATTTCTAAATACTCCCTTGATAGGTTCATTTGTCTTTTTTCTCCCAACTAATTTTTTTTGTTAAAAGGTTACCTAAATAAGTTCATTAGTTTATCATATGATTATTAATTTTCTATATTTAGTTTTTAGCATGTTTTAGATATTGTTGTAGTGGATTTAGAATGATTATGTACTTAGCACACTCTCTGTTCTGTCTTAGTTGTATAAATGTTAGTGCTGAAAATTATGTACTTTGACTACAGAAAGACCAACCCCTAAAGTTAGTTGTTTGCCAGTAATTTTTTAGGCAAATGTTTGTTTTTCCATTACCATTTGTTACCGCCAGTATATTATATATGCTGAAAGTAGAAATCACGGAATAGGTGGTTTAAATTACAGAGCCATCATTATTTTTGTTTTTTTGTGTATCTAAATGTTACCCTTTTAACAATTTGTAGTGGATTTAGAACGATTATGTACTTAGCACACTATCTGTTCTGTCTTAGTTGTATAAATTTTAGTGTTAAAAATTATGTATTTTGACTACAGAAAGACCAACCCCTAAAGTTAGTTGTTTGCCAATAATTTTTTAGGCAAATGTTTGTTTTTCCATTACCATTTGTTACCGCTAGTATATTATATATGCTGAAAGTAGAAATCACGGAATAGGTTGTTTAAATTACAGAGCCATCATTATTTTTTGTTTTTTTGTGTATCTAAATGTTACCCTTTTAACAAATAGACATATGTCTTCATAGTTTTGTCAAACCCAATACCCTGCTGATTTGACAATTACCACCCAACATTTTGCATGTTGCATTCTGAAATGCAAGATTATGATAATATATGCATTGGCATATTTAGAATATAGTAAGTGGTAAAAATGACTTGAAACCTTTTACTAAGCAAGCCTCAAACATAATACCTATGAATTTATAAAAAGGATATATCATAACTTTGGAGTTGCAATTAGAGGCAGTCTCAAGCAGTTTTAAAAGGCTAATTTCTTACAAAAGTAAAACTTCATTAAAAAGGTTTGGTGAACTTCATTGCTTCCTGTGACTTTTGATATAAGGTGAATTTTTTCCCTATAAAAGCAGGATAAAGTCAGTCTAAAGACCCATTTTTCATCTTATATTTGGAATTCAATACTTATCTATGTACGACTACAAATATATAATCAAGTGTCTTAAAATAGTAGAAATATTTAACTAAACCCTTAACTGATTCTTCCTCAAATTGGAAAGATATTTATAATTTTTATCCTCACTATATTCTATTTTTTGAATATCGTACTGTCTATATCATTAAAAAAACTAATTACATTCCATGTGCGTAGCACATGTTCATATATTACATGAAAGCTATATATCTCCCGGAAGACCTTTCAGTTTCGTTTCTATCAAAAAAATCTTATGTTGCCACGTGTACTTTATCCAAATCTAACGGCTCAACCAAGCCTAATGTCATTATGTATTCTGTGTCAGTTGTATAACTGTTATTGTTAAAAAAAAACATGTATTTTGACTATAGAAAGATCAAATATAGAGTTAGTTGTTTGCCAGTAATTTTTTTAGACAAATATTTATTTTTCCATTATTAGCTATTGCTGCCAATATTTTATACAGGCTGAAAGTAGCAATCAAGGAAAGGTTGTTTAAATTACAGAGCTATCATTATTTTCTCATTTGTTTGTATACAAATGTTTACCTTTTAACAAATAGACATATGTCTTCATAGTTTTGTCAGACTGGGTACTCTGTTGACTCGACAATTACCACCCAATTTGTTGCATGGTGCATTCTTGAATGCAAGATTATGATGATATACCTTCAGCCGAGTACTTCGCAGGGCTCGCTGCTGATGACCTTCCATCTTAGGCCTTCGTTACCGTGCTTCTCCACCCCGCAAGAGGTAAAAATATTTCTTTTCCCAACTCCATCTAGCTTTGTTTCTGGCTTACCTAGAATGACACAGGAAAGTCAATTGCTATAACATTGAAATTGCCATTTTTATTACATGATTTTTTTTTAAAAAAAATTTGAAGTGCAGAATCTGCTGATTTCTGATATTTTGTACAATTTGATTTTTAGAAATTATTATTTTTTATTTTCAAATGACATACTTTTTTATCATAAGTATTGCATAATTACATATTCTTTATGATGGATGATTATTTTGAAGCCCATATCTTCTACTATGACCAATGCAGATTTAGATTTTTGTGTTGATTATTTTGGCTTTTACGAAACTGGATACTGTAGTCATAGTGATATTTATCAGGTATTATTTATGTATTTTGGGCAGTTGTAATATTTAAGTGGCTGATGTATCTTTTAAGTTTTAACTAAGAAAAACTTCCAGATTATCCATATTTTATCTTAGCACTCTATATAAGTTGTTTATAGAGAGGTAACATGTTTACCGTATGTTCTGAGATTGCCTTAAAACATAGGTCTGGGGATAATTTTATTTATCCAATTCATTAATTTGATCTTAAAAATGCAGCTCATGAAAAAAAATCCATCAATTTTGGATTACGCTGGTGACCTCAATTTAATTTTTCTATTTTTTCCGTTACCTAACAACCATTAAATAAGAGCATAAATTTCATTACACTATCAGTCAGGGCATGGAACATGTTAACTGGTTTGGATTATTCTGAAAAATAAATATATTAATGCTATTATCTTCTACACTATGAAGAAAAATCTTTAACCGACATGTCAAAGCGAAGCTTTTTCCATATTTTCAAAGATGCCCACAATTACAAAAATAAACATAATATTAATTTCATGGTTATTCTTAACATTAGGCATCATTAGTGCATTGTTATTTCCTCCTCATTATTTACAATATCTGATGTTGCCTATTCTCTATATTTTCTCCGTTGTAAAAAGTTTCTTTCTACACCATTTATTGTCCTATGCTTTTGTTATTGCTTATTAAGCATCGAAATCTTGGGCCAAATTCAGAGAGAATTGAATGGTTGCCTACATTAGTTATTGTAAGATTCTTTTAAGTTGATCAATTGTATTGTATAAGAAATCATAACACATACATTGGATGAATTTTCATTCTTCCTGCTATTTTTAAATATTCCCATGATAGGTTCATTTGTCTTTTTTCTCCCAAATATTTTTTTGTTGTTAAAAGGTTACCTAAAATAAGTTCATTAGTTTATCATATGATTATTAACATTCTATATTTAGTTTTTAGCATGTTTTAGATATTTTTGTAGTGGATTTAGAATGATTATGTACTTAGCACACTCTGTGTTCTGTCTTAGTTGTATATATTAAAGTGTTAAAAATTATGTACTTTGACTACAGAAAGACCAACCCCTAAAGTTAGTTGTTTGCCAGTAATTTTTTAGGCAAATATTTGTTTTTCCATTACCATTTGTTACCGCCAGTATATTATATATGCTGAAAGTAGAAATCACGGAATAGGTTGTTTAAATTACAGAGCCATCATTATTTTTGTTTTTTTGTGTATCTAAATGTTACCCTTTTAACAAATAGACATATGTCTTCATAGTTTTGTCAAACCCAGTACCCTGCTGATTTGACAATTACCACCCAACATTTTGCATGTTGCATTCTGAAATGCAGGATTATGATAATATATGCATTGGCATATTTAGAATATAGTAAGTGGTAAAAATGACTTGAAACCTTTTACTAAGCAAGCCTCAAACATAATACCTATGAATTTATAAAAAGGATATATCATAACTTTGGAGTTGCAATTAGAGGCAGTCTCAAGTAGTTTTAAAGGGCTAATTTCTTATAAAAGTAAAACTTCATGAAAAAGGTTTGGTGAACTTCATTGCTTCCTGTGACTTTTGATATAAGGTGAATTTTTTTCCTATAAAAAGCAAG
The DNA here is from genome assembly GCA_030737875.1 of Allium sativum. Lineage (NCBI taxonomy): Eukaryota > Viridiplantae > Streptophyta > Magnoliopsida > Asparagales > Amaryllidaceae > Allium > Allium sativum. Next base: position 159,945,999 of record CM060921.1, on the reverse strand, counting down.
ATAAAGTCAGTCTAAAGACCCATTTTTCATCTTATGTTTGGAATTCAATACTTGTCTATGTACGACTACAAATATATAATCAAGTCTCTTAAAATAGTAGAAATATTTAACTAAAACCTTAACTGATTCTTCCTCAAATTGGAAAGATATTTATAATTTTTATCCTCACTATATTCTATTTTTCCAACCATCTCCACATCCTCATTAAAACTTTCATTAATTCCTACCATTTCGAGGACATGATTAAAACGTCACTCAATGAAAATTGGATCATTTCGTTGTTTTCATGCAAAACCAACACAGATTTGATTTACCTTGGGGATTTTCTTTAGGACTGTCAAAAACATACCCTGCCAAATTACACAATCCATTCATATAAAATAAAATGGATTGGATCAAAACCATTTAATGAATGGTATTACAACGTTGACTCATCTGACCTGACTAAAATAATTAATTATTGTATATGTTTATTTATTCTTATTTATGTTTTCTCGCCATCTCAATGTCTAAAGAAATAGATCGTTCAGTATTGTCTCTCTGGCAGCAGTATAACACCAGCATTATGTGCAACTGATAGCCAAAACTTATGAATCTCAACTGGGTATGCATTTTATACAATGACAACCCAATTTGTCTTGCATTTTCCTTCCAGTTATGCTTATATGGTGGAAATTGGTCCATTTTATTTCATTTTTATTTGCTACCTCTCATTTTTTTGTCTTTGTACATCATTGACTTCTGCTTATAATTTACTACAGTTTTTTTACTGTGTCATAAAGGGTGATTGCATAACAAATGAATATCTAAAATTCATTGCAACCTCTTTTTCAATTACATTGAAGTCTCTAACGTTGTCGGTTTATGGCCATGTTATGTTTTTTTCTTCCTCATCAAATACATGAAATTCATATCGGACAAGTCCTTATGAATGAACACTTGATTAGTTATATAGTATTCGAAGTGAAGAAAACAAACTGTTTACCGGTAGAAGAAACACCACACGTTATTGCTTCCAGTTATTGCTCACACGTGTTTATCAAAATTTGTACTTTACGCCTTCGACTATTATGCAAACTAAACCATTTGTTGAATATTTGTTTATGACGCTTCTACCTACCATGCTTTGTGTAGGTATGGACTTGAAATATACTGCAGTGGAGTGAGCAATTTGGTCTTCTCATTTCGAAGACATGGTATGAGATTCTTCTGGACAAACTTTACATTTGGATTATTTGTCATTACAAAATGGCCACCTGTCTTTTTTTAGATGTTTACCTCATGCTGTTTGAGAAATAAAACAACATCGAAATCGAACTGCACTACTTGATACCACGAACCTCATGTTGTTTACCTCTTGCTTTTGAATTAGTAAATATTTTATTTCCACATCATTGTGGTATCTGCTGATTACATTGGACTTTTATACTTTCCTACCTCATATGGCTTCTTAGTCGTGGAAGAAAAGGCTGTTGCACAATATTTGAGAGGGTGCATCCTGCAAAATGTTGAAAATCGACATTGTTTGACTGGAAACCAATATGGGTCAGCTTCTGAATAAGGTAATCTCTTGGTTAGCTAATAATATTTATCATGGTTCGAAAACTCGGTTTCGGTTTTGGTCATTTAGAAATTTACTAGTTTCGGACGGTTTCGGCGGTTTCGGTCCAAAAATCAAACATTTATATTTTTTAGAAAAAGTTAATGATAATTGTTGCAAATCCATATAAAAACATAGTGTACAAAAATATAATGAAGTAACATACAATACTACTAGTATTACATATGGAAACTATTCTTGAAGCTACAATACTACTAGTTTACAAAAATATAATGAAGTAACATACAATACAATACTACTAGTTTTCTTCAATATCATGTGCTGCATAATATGATGGATAACCATATTTTATTTGTCCTGAACCCATAAATGTCTCCATCATATTGTCAAATGGCGATGGTTCTGCACTTTGCGTTGCATACGTAAATTGACTATTTTGATCACTCGAGATGTCACTATACATTTCATTTGTTCCATAATACGAGTTGCCACTTGTATAGTCAGAAGTAGAATGCCTATAGTTTGGTGGATCATTCGAAATATATGGATTGTAATGTTCGTAATTATGTTGATGTCCATGTTCAACATTTGAATTACTATCTCTTCGGCTGGGAATGTCACTTGCATCTCTTCTTGAATATATTTGAGCAAACCTACGTAAATCATCACCATAACTAGAACCAATGCCATAATTACTTGTCAACCCCACACCACTTCCACCAACGTTACCTTGATCATCATTTGACGAACCGCTACTATTTTCATTGCTTTGACTTGTTGTTGCTCGTGTAGGTATGCCATCAACGGCAGCTATTGCATCATTTAGCGTGTCGGTCAGCCAAGGATCATCGTCCAACAATGGTGGTTCAATTTCAGTAGTCCATTCTTCTAATGGATCTTCTTCATGGAATATGTAATCCAGATTGATCAAATGATCCTCAGTGTCGCGCCGTCGTGAATTTTTTGCTCTTAGTCTCATGTTGTAATGCACATATACCAGTTTTTCTAGATTTTCCATTTTTATTCTGTTTCCTAATTTTGTATGAATCATTGAAAACGTGGTCCAGTTCCTTTCATAGTTTGAAGAAGAAACCGTTTGGCTTAAAATGTGCATTGCCAGATTTGTTAAATCTGGAGCATCCACCACTCCAATTATTGACCACCATTGAGCAGGAGAACATTCTTTTACAGCTGCATGTGCTTTTTCAGAACAAAACGCACCAATTTTCATTCTATATCTTTGCACCTGTTGATGTATAAGTTAAATATTTGATGTCTCAAATGTTAAATGTTATTCTCAACTATTATGATGTTAGTTTTACCTGTTTCCCAATTTTAATTTGCATATTAATATCAGGCACCATCCTTTCAAGAACTTTGTTAAATCCATCCGTTACTTCTCTATCATTTGTTCGATTTCCATACTGAATGATAGGATTACGAAAATAACCTATATGAAAAAAGTGCATATATTATTGAATTGTAATATATTTGACTATTTGTATGAAGATTGATGAAAGTGAACAAATTACCTGTCGCATGAAGAGGTCGATGTAATTGTCTTTCCCGTCTTTTATCTATTATATTCCACCATTTTTGATATTGACTTGCACCAACATTTTTTCTAATCGATTCTTTTTATCGATCCATTGCTTCAAAAAAATATCCCATATCTGCTTTATCGTCACTATCTACTAATCGTAGAACTTTCACTAGTGGCTCAAAAAAAAGTATGACAGAAGCAACATTATTTCAAAAATCATTGTTGTAAATTAGCATTAAGACAATAATTGCGGTTCATTTATCTTTGGTATTGAGCCTCGGAAGTCTTGTTGTCCACTATCGCGAAGCTATCATTCTTTTCAAATCATCTTTATGTTTGTAAATAGATTCTAGTGCAATGAAGTGAGTTGCAAAACGTGTTACTGCCGGTCTAATCAATTCTCTGTTGTTTGTCTCCTTTCTCATAATAGAAAGTAACCAACCATGATTGTATATACATATTTTTATTAACTGGCAATTTTTGATAACATTTGTTACCTCTGTTTCTTGTGAAATATCCTCCAAAATCAAATCAATGCAATGGGAAGCACATGATGTCCAATATAAATGTTTTCTTTTTTGCATCAGTAACAACCTAGCAGCTTTGTAGTTTGCTCTGTTATCTGTAATAACCTGCACTATCCTGTTTTCACCAATTTCTTCAACAACATCATCCATTAATCGACAAATATATTCTCCATTTTGGAATTCATCTGTAGCATCTACAGATTTGATAAATACCGTTCCATGAGTAGAGTACACAAGAAAGTTTATTATTTTTCGTCGATTTTGTGTACTCCAACCATCACACATTAGTGTATAGCCATATTCATCCCAGAAATTGTGCAACGTTTTAATATAATGTCCAATTTCTTCTATTTCCATTTTAAGGTATGGGTGCGATATTTCATAAGCAGTAGGTGGATCAATTCCACGACCACCTTCGGCAATCGCGTCAACCATTGTTGTATAATATGGACTATAAGCAACGTTATGAGGAATATGGTTAAAGAAAAAGAACTTAGAAATAGCTCGACCGATATGTTTTTTGGCATCTTTAATACCTTTCATTGCAGATTTGATAAAAGGTTGAGTTCTTCCACCTCGTTTCTTCATATATGAGTCGATTCTTCCAGTAGCACGAGAGTCAAAATCTTCATCTAGTCTAACAAATTTACCACGCTGTGTTTGACTTGAACTACCACCCGATCGTCCAGTGGTACGAGATCTATGTAGAGATCTGTGCATTTCTTCGTCTCTAAACATGTATCTACTCTGTCACATAGCACGTTGCAATTCTTCATCTTATTCACTCTCATTTTCTAGTACTTTTGGTTTGCTCATCAATTCTTCTTGTAAGTGTTGCTTGTCTAACTTTCCTTTGTTTCGTTCATTTCTCTTTTGAATGATATGCGATCATATAAGTTGTTTAACTTCTTTAGGGACAGTTAAACAAGCTGCTACATCACCACCTACTCCTGCTAGATGTCCTTTCAAGCGAGTCACGCCACCGCCATTAATTATTTTATGGCAAAAATTACATTTTGTTTTTCGAATATTACCATTGATCGCGGTACCATAATTCCAACCAATTTCAGTTTGATTTGCCATCGCGTACCTGAAATTATACATAAATGATACGATATAATCATACAAAAGAATAAGAACATTGATCGAAGTCGTGAAATTATACATAAATGATACAATATAATCATACAATATAATCATAAATGATACAATATAATCATACAGAAGAAAAGGAATAAGAAACATAAATGATCCAATGTTCAAGTCCAATATTCAAAATTCTAGTCCATATTCAGATCGGCATATGCAGGTCAGTTCAACATGTTCAGGTCATTCCAACGAATCAGTTCAACGTGTCCAGGTCAGTTCTACGTGTTCAGGTCAGTTCAACATGTCTAAGTCAGTTCAATGTGTTCAGGTCAGTTCAACGTGTTCAAGTCCATTTGTATATGTAATGTTCATGTCAGTTCAACGTGTTCAAGCCCATTTGTATATGCAATGTTCATGTCAATTCACTATGAAAGTCTAACGTATTCAAATTGTACGCTATTTTAAAGTCAGTCCTAGTCATGCCTGAGTTCAACATGTCAGTACAACATATCAGTGTGTCTAATTAGTATAGCATATGGTGAAATCAGTCCATCCGTATGCATAAAAAAAATAAACAAACACGTTAAAAAAATTGTATGCATAAAAATAAACATGTTAAAAAAAAAGGTTAAAAAATAAACAAACAAACACGATAAAAATAAACAAACCATATGGTGAAATCAATCCAACCGTATGCACAAATACGTTATATTCATTCCAATCGTATGCATAAAAAAGGGGGGCTTCCAGTTTATTTCTCCATGTTCAATTCACGTGAACTTTCCCTTTCCATTTCCAATACACATTCACGCAACTCACGAAAGAGGGAAAATGAAAAAAAATGAAATACGAAGGCGGCAAAAAAAATTAGGGCATTCAATTAATCACCTCAAAGTCGATTTTGAAATTGAAGGCGGTTTGGAAGCTCGCGGGTTGCAGCTCAATTTAGATTCCACTGAAAGTCGATCTCGGTTTAGAACTCGATCTCGGTTTGAAAGTCGACTCTGAGATATTTTTGATTCCACTGAAGATTGTTGAGGAGTGAAGAAAGCATGGTAATTTATTCTCTGTAATCGTTTATTTATAGCCAATTGTAACACCCCACCTCCGCAAGGGTCACTCACAAAGGGAATACACTAGTTTTGGTGGAGTATTATCTAGGTAAACATACACAGATATATCACAAGGCAGAACATAAATAAAGCAACGGTTAAAAACCAACTTTTTATTACTTCCAAGAAAAGAGTCAAAAACCCATATATCCAAGGTACAAATTATTCCATTACATCAAGTTCCAAATAAAGAAGCATAAACTTAAGATAACAAAAGTAAATTATTCCCCATAAATAGCAGAAGCAGCCATAGCATAGCTCAAGACCAAACCGTACATGAGCTGTCAGAAAGCAAGCTAAATCCAAGCTAAGAGCTAGTGTTTCCTCCTTGAGAACCTGCGGGGGAAAACGAAAGAAAAAGAGGCGAAAGGAAAAAGGGTCAGTCATAAGACTGGTAAGCCCTAGTGACTTTCAGTATAAAAACTAGTAAAGGTAGTATGACATGTGAAACTGGAATTAAACATAAGGATGATAACAGGACTGGTATGACAATTAAGATAACAAGATAACTCAAGTCTAGCGTCGCATATTCAAGGTTCGCTGCACCAACTGTACTAGTGTTCTAATGTCAAGTATTAATCATGAAATGATCCCTTGGCCCAGTATCATGAAGTGACCCATTACGGGGTCCTATGGTACGATCTACTAATCGACCAGCTCCCTACAAGTTCTAGCTCGTCATGTGTCTGTGTCATCGACCCTATCCTGAAATGTAGTTACCTGTGCTAGGTCCACCATAGGGTGTATCAAGCCATATGGTGCCAACCACCGACACGAATCAAGCATGCACAGTGTAAACCTATGGGTGCCCAATGCCTGCTTTTTCAACTCCGGACTACGTGCACGACCATAGTCCGCCTGAACCTACAATGGCGCACCTACTCAGCCGTCGTTCTGGTCGCTTATAATCAGCCCAGTAATCGTGCCCCACCCTGCCTAGTCCAAGGGTATCGTGATACATCTAAGTGGGTTACTGCTGAAAAGGACCGCGTAACTAGGGTTTCTAATGCGTTAAGTGTTGTCATTCAAATTCTTGACTTAACCCTATCCAAATCATGTATCAAGTTGGTTAAGTGTGTTCAAGCGGTTCATGACTTAACCATATCAAATCATCGTGTCAAGTTGGTTAAGTATATTCAAGTGGTTCATTACTTAACCCTATCATGTGGCATTAATTCATTGATGCACCCCAATCTCTCACATTAGACTAATTGTTGTGGTCACTGGATTTGGCGGGCGGTTCCAGGCAGATTTACACCACAACATAGTCTAACCTCAGTTTTTGCGTGCGATATGACCAACTACCCACATTGGATCCTATTGTTTGCAGTCACTAGATTCGCCGGGCGGTTTTGGGCAGATTTACACTGCAAACTCAACCCAACCTCGAGTTGGCCATTTTCAAGTTTATCTAAGTGTCATGCCCAAATTCAAGCTTCGAGTCTAAATTCATGTCAAGTTTTCAGGTCATGTTTCATGTCAAATCGTGTCAAGTTCATGTCCATATCCAGGTTCAAGTTATAATAACGTTCATGTTCAAAGCCAATTCATGTTTTACCTAATCTACCCAAATCGTATTCCCATCGCACATAAACTCGAATTGATACAAATAAATCTAATTAGGGAATAACATAAAAAGGGACGGGTATAAGGTGGCAAAAGTGATTACTAGCATAGCATAGTATGACTTGAGATAAATGATTATAACATTACTGGCATATGGAATATTGGCCTCAAACATAAAGATTCCAAATCTAGCAAAATAAGGTACTAGTCAAGATAACAGTTGACATGAGGTGATAGTATAGTCATGGTAATGGTTGACATAAGATGATAGTCATAAACTTGTGATTAATAGAAGATTCAACATGATAATATGAGGGGGTTTTCTTTTTGATTTACAACATGAATAAGCCCCAAATCAATGTCATAGTAATATACCCAAAAGTCAAGATCCAAGATGAACAAGAATGGATGTAAAACAGTCATCATACACAGGTCCAATTTCAATTTACAACATATTCATATTGCATTTACAGTTTGAATCTAAAAGTAACTGGGGCTTATAGATCGTGGTTCGAGAATTAGAAAAAGAAAGTCGTTGTTGAATCTTTATATGCTTAGTCAAGTCCTAACAGAAATCCCCAAATCAGCAATTCTCTTAACGCAGTTTCGACGTAGAAGAAGTAGTCCCTTTCTCTAACTTTTCAACCAGAATTAGAGCAGCATAAGGTCAGAGAGAATTTTGTGTAGAGACACTAGTGTTAGGGGCTATTTATATAGGGTCAGGTCAACGAATGTAGACAGAAACGTGGCCAGAAACATCAAAGTGAATCCAGCTTCAAAAGTGGGTTCGGCCACCAGGTCGACCCCCAGGTCGACACTATGGTCGACCTGGTCCTGGGCAGGTGGGCTACATAGTCGACCCCCAGGTCGACCTGGTCTTGGGCGGGAAATTTCCTGCCCAGTCCATTCTGAGGTTTGAATTTCGAATTTTGAATTCGAATTCTCAGCTGTTTTGAACTTGAAAACTTCGAAAGGTCATAACTTGGTCATACGGAATCCAATTTTCGAAAACTCGGACTCGTTTCCAAGCAGAATTTCGAGACGAACGCAATGGCGTAACCCTTTTCCCTTGATTCTTATGTTAAAAATTAATTTTTCCTTGATTTATGGTTATTACACGTTATAAAAATACGGGTTGTTACATTCTCCCCTCCTTAAAGGATTTCGTCCCCGAAATCTCTAAGTTAGAAAGAATATATCCTACCATCCAATCATCCATCTACTCAAAGCATCATCCATAGGCAACCATTGTCCTTAAAAGATTTCTAATGTTGTATGAACATATGCAGAAAGTGTGTGTATATGTACTTATCTAATGCAAAAGATCAGGCGGTTACTGATCCAGTAAACCTCCTTAATGCAAAATATGTTAGTGTAATGAATCCAACATGTATGCAAATTCCTAACATAGTTTATAATCTCTACATGAGTGCAGAAACATTCATTCATATGCAACATCCAAGTGATAGCATAACAAGTTCCATCCATGTACAAGTATAAGCACTCATGCATATGCAACATGAAAATGTGGCTGAGCCGATCTAGTGCCTAATGTGTGTCATGCATCCACTAGCAACCACTTGCAAACATTTGCAAACATCAACATGTTTCAATCACATGTTTACATCCATATGGTTCTACCTAAGGTTCTCAAGATAAGATCGAGAAGATAACAAGACAAACGTAGGTAGTAGAAGCATGATACGAAAAAGGTTTTCAAGTTTATAGGAAAAAGAGATTGAGAATGTACCCTAAAAAAGAAATGGGTAAAGCGCGCATATCTTCTCTTCGGTTTCCCAAGTTGCGTCTTCTTGGGCTTCACTCCACTGCACTTTAACTAGCTTGACTTCTCAATTCCTTAGCTTTTTAATCTCCGTCCCCAAGATACGAATCGGAATTCGCCTCAATGTTGCCTCTTTTTCCACTTCTACGTCTTCAAGGATGCTTGGCTCAACCACTTCGGCCGACTCATGCAAGCACTTTCGTAGATGCGAGATGTGAAAGACATTGTGTACTCCAGTTAACTTCTCGGGTAAGTCTACCTTGTAGGCCATCCGTCCAATCCTCTCAGTGATAGGGAACGGTCCTATGAACCTTGGTGCTAGCTTTCCACTTGCTCCAAAACGAACTACATTGCGTAACGGAGAAACTTTTATAAAGACCATATCTCCGACTTCGAACTCTAAGTCTGTCCTTCTCTTGTCCACATAAGATTTTTGTCTATCTTGGGTTGTTTTCATCCGTCTTTGTATCAACTCAACCTTCTCAGAAGTGTCTATTATCATGTCAGGGCCAAGTATAAGCTTGTCTGTCGTCTCCCAGCAACAAGTTGGCAACTTGCATGGCCTTCCATACAAGGCTTCGAACGGTGCCATTCCGATGCTAGCTTGGTAACTATTATTATATGCAAAATCCACGAGAGGAAGATGGTCTTCCCAAGTGCCACCAAAGTCAAGAATGCATAGCCTCAGGAGATCTTCTAGTACCCTATTTACCCTTTCGTTTTGTCCATCCGTCTATGGGTGATAGGCCGTGCTTAAACTCAGTCGTGTATCTATTGCTTCTTGCAGACTATTCCAAAACTGGCTAGTGAAAATGGGGTCACGATCACTAACTATACTAGAAGGAACTCCATGCAACCGTACTATCTCTCGAAGGTAAATAGACGCTAGCCATGATGTGGTCCTCTTGCTTTTCACTGGAATGAAGTGAGCACTTTTCGTGAGTCTATCAACTATGACCCATATGGTAGTATTTCTCTTCCTTGACCTAGGCAGTCCATCCACGAAATCCATCGAGATACTCTCCCATTTCCATTGCGGAACCTTCAAAGGATGTAATAGCCCACCGGGCTTCTTCGATTCAGCCTTTACTTGTTGGCACACCATGCACTTCGAAACGAACTCTGCCACGTCCTTTTTCATTCCAGCCCAAAAGAAAATGCGTTTCATATCCCTGTACATCTTATCCCCTCCGGGATGTATAGTCATCTTCGAGTGGTGCGCCTCTTCGAGAACTTTCCTTACTAGGTCTCCCACTTGTGGGACACATAGCCTTCCATCGCGCCTTAGCCATCCCTTGTCATCTATGGCATACCTACCGAGGTGACTTGACGTCTCACCACTAATCAGCTTGTCCATGATTTCGACTATCTGTGGGTCTTCCTTCTGTGAAGTCCCTACTTGATCTAGAAGTGTAGGTCTTGACTCAAGAGATGCTAACGTAGCAGTCAATGACTCAACAGCAGGTGTAAAATCAAAGGTTGCTTTAAACTCAAGGATTTTCCTTTCAATAAACAAGGGGCTCAAAGTCAACCTTTTTCTACTTAGCGCGTCTGCCACCACGTTACCCTTGCCAGGGGTATAAGCTATATCAAAGTCATATGATGCCAAGAACTCCATCCACCGATGTTGTCTCAGATTCAAATCTTTCTTTGAGAAGAGGTACTTAAGCGATTTGTGGTCGGTATACAGCTCGAACCTCTCTCCTAGAAGATAATGGCGCCAAGCTTTAAGTGCAAAAACAATTGCGGTCAACTCCAAGTCATGCGTGGGATAGTAATTCTCATGAACTTTAAGTTGTCTTCCACTGTTGCATATTACTCTTCCATCTTGCATTAGGACAACGCCTAATCCCGTGCCGCACGTATCTGTGTACACGGTAAACATCTTACCTCCATCGAGTAATGCAAAAACTGGAGCTGTGGTGAGTGCTCTCTTAAGTCTCTGAAAAGCAGCGTCACACTCTATGTCCCATGCAAAAGCTAGGTTCTTCTTTGTTAACTTAGTAAGAGGGGCTAAAATCTTAGCGAAGTCCTTAATGAACTTCCTGTAGTAGCCCGCCAAACCGAGAAAGCTCCTCACCTCCGTTGCATTCTTAGGAATTTTCCAGTCTTGTACCGTAACTACCTTTGCGAGGTCCACGTCTATGCCTTGCTTAGAAACCACATGTCCAAGGAACCGAACTTTCTTCCTCCAAAAATGGCATTTGGAGATCTTAGCCTTTAACTGGTGTGCTCTAAGTGTTTCCAAGACTTCCTTGAGATGTCTAGCATGCTCTTCTTCATCTTTTGAGAAGATCAAAATATCATCCACAAATACTACCACAAACTTGTTAAGGAACTCCCGAAACACCCTACTCATCAAATCCACAAAGTATGCGGGTGCATTCGTTAACCCAAACGGCATGACGAGCCATTCGAAGAACCCATCTGGAGTCTTAAACACAGTTTTGTCAATGCTATCCTCAGCCACTCTAAGCTGATGGAATCTTGTGACTAGATCGAGTTGAGAGAAAACAGATGCTCCCACAAGCTAGTCAAACAAATCGTCGATTCTTGGTAGTGGGTGCCTATTCTTCTTTGTCAGCTTGTTTAACTCACGATAATCTACGCACAGACGAAGCAATCCATCCGCCTTAGTAGCGAATACCACTAGAGCACCCCATTCAGAAATGCTTCATCTTATGAAATTTTTCTCAAGCAACTCGTTAACTTGTTTACTGAGCTCTCTTCTTTCTCGCGGGGCCATGTGCCTAACGGGCAATGAAACTGGCTTGGCATTCTCAACAAGATAAATTCGGAAGTCTATCTCGCGTTTAGGAGGTAACCCCCTCACTTCATCAAAGACATCTAGATATTCTCGGACCACTCTTACAGATTGCAAATTATCGTCGGACGAGTCAAGCGATTCAAGATAACACAACATGACCGGACCCTTAGGGTTACAAGAAATTTCAAGGGTATTACCGAGGCGAGTCATGAGCCTCACTACCCTTCGTTCACAATCAAGAATGACTCCATAATTGGACAGCCAATCCATACCTAGGATCAAACTGTATCCCATAAATCCGAGAACATAAGCATTGCACGTGAATTCTACGCTTAAGATAGAGATCCTCAAATCCACACACATCCCATAGATAAATGGGCGGAGCCCCCAAGTATGCGATGCGCCAGAGTCAAATAAGGTTCGAACAGGAAAGTCAGAAATGTAAACAAGGCTTTCTACGGAAATATTACTACCTCAGTCAAGAGCTGGAGTGGTGTTGAGAGCATGCAACTGCCCTCCAAAAGGTCCTGCTCGCTGGGTCTGCCCTTGCCCCTGTCCTTGCTTCTTAGGGCAATCCTTGCTGATGTGTCCAGTATCTCCACAATGAAAGCATTCACCCAACTTCCTCTTCTTCTTTCTACAGTCTTTAGCTAGATGTCCAGTAGTACCACAGAAGTTGCACTTCCTTGTCTCACGTGGTTTGTTGTTGCTCTTGTTATTCTTGTAATTCTTGTTGCCCCCCTTCTTGTAGTCAACTTTCTTATTCTGAGTCTCACTAGGCTTAACCTCCTTCTTGCTATTCTTGTCTTCCTCATGAAGTAGAGCCATATCCACTAAGCTTTCAAAGGTCGCCCCCATGGGTATATGAGTTATGGCCAAACTGTGTAGTGGCTCGTTCAATCCTCGAGCAAAGCGTACAGTCTTTTTCTGGGCCGTGTTGACCGAATCCAAACCGAACCGAGCAAGCTGATTAAACTTATTCACGTACTCCCTAACAGACATGTCCCCTTGATTGAGTGCTAGGAACCTCTCGATCTGAAGGTTCTCTTCTGCTGACGATAAGAATTTAAGCCCAAACTTCTCTCTAAAGTCTACCCAAGTCTCAACTGGCCTGGTAGCGTTGGTGACTTCCCACCAAAATGCAGCTTCCTCTTTCAACAACCATGCTGCCAACTGAACTTTCCTATGGTCCTCCACATCAAAGATAATAAACAAGTCTTTAGTCTCCTTCATCCAGTTTCGTGCCTCAACAAAGGTTTTAGTTCCAATGAAGTTCTTGCCGCCCATTGCTTTAAAGTATTTGCATATTTTGGCAAAGGCGGTACCAGGAGGAGGAGGAGGAGGAACCGCGACCACTTGTGGAGGAGGAGGAGGGATGTCTGCCGGGCCCGCGCCGTTGGCCCTGGCTTCTAAGTACCTTCGGAACCATCCAGGCACGGGTATTCCCTCAGGCAGGTTAAGATCAGCCATGCTGAAAAACGAAAAGAAAAAGATTCAAACGAGGAAACAAAGGAAAGTGCTAACGGATTTTTGGGGAATAGCCTTTTTAAACATAAAACTTTTCTTGAAAAATTCTTCTTTATAAATGGTTTTGAAAATAGTTTCAGAAGGTTTTTAAAACTTTTGTCTAGCCTGATAACCTTCTGCTTTGATACCAAATGTAACACCCCACCTCCGCTAGGGTCACTCACAAAGGGAATGCACTAGTTTTGGTGGAGTATTATCTAGGTAAACATACACAGATATATCACAAGGCAGAACGTAAATAAAGCAGCTGTAGAAATTAAAAACCAACTTTTTATTACTTCCAAGAAAAGAGTCAAAACCCCATATATCCAAGGTACAAATTATTCCACTACATTAAGTTCCAAATAAAGAAGCATAAACTTAAGATAACAAAAGTAAATTATTCCCCATAAATAGCAGAAGCAGCCATAGCATAGCTCAAGACCAAACCGTACATGAGCTGTCAGAAAGCAAGCTAAATCCAAGCTAAGAGCTAGTGTTTCCTCCTTGAGAACCTAGGGGGAACGAAAGAAAAAGAGGCGAAAGGAAAAAGGGTCAGTCATAAGACTGGTAAGCCCTAGTGACTTTCAGTATAAAAACTAGTAAAGGTAGTATGACATGTGAAAACTGGAATTAAACATAAGGATGATAACATGACTGGTATGACAATTAAGATAACAAGATAACTCAAGTCTAGCGTCGCATATTCAAGGTTCGCTGCACCAACTGTACTAGTGTTCTAACCCATGTCAAGTATTAATCATGAAATGATCCCTTGGCCTAGTATCATGAAGTGACCCATTACGGGGTCCTACGGTACGATCTACTAATCGATCGGCTCCCTACAAGTTCTAGCTCGTCATGTGTCTGTGTCATACGGCCCTATCCTGAAATGTAGTTACCTGTGCTAGGTCCACCATAGGGTGTATCAAGCCCTATGGTGCCAACCACCGACACGAATCAAGCACGCGCAGTGTAAACCTACGGGTGCCCAATGCCTGCTTTTTCAACTCCGGACTACGTGCACGACCATAGTCCGCCTGAACCTACAATGGCGCACCTACTCAGCCGTCGTTCTGGTCACTTATAATCAGCCCAGTAATCGTGCGCCACCTTGCCCAGTCCCAGGGTATCGTGACACATCTAAGTGGGTTACTGCTGAAAAGGACCGCGTAACTAGGGTTTCTAATGGGTTAAGTGTTGTCATTCAAATTCGTGACTTAACCCTATCCAAATCATGTATCAAGTTGGTTAAGTGTGTTCAAGCGGTTCATGACTTAACCCTATCAAATCATCGTGTCAAGTTGGTTAAGTATATTCAAGTGGTTCATGACTTAACCTTATCATGTGGCATTAATTCATTGATGCACCCCAACCTCTCACATTAGACTAATTGTTGTGGTCACTGGATTTGCCAGGCGATTCTGGGCAGATTTACACCACAACATAGTCTAACCTCGCGTTTTGCGTGCGATATGACCAACTACCCACATTGGATCCTATTGTTTGCAGTCACTAGATTCGCCGGGCGGCTCCGGGAAGATTTACACTGCAAACTCAACCCAATCCCGAGTTGGCCGTTTTCAAGTTTATCTAAGTGTCATGCCCAGATTCAAGCTTCGAGTCTAAATTCATGTCAAGTTTTCATGTCATGTTTCATGTCAAATCGTGTCAAGTTCATGTCCATATCCAGGTTCAAGTTATAATAACGTTCATGTTCAAAGCCAATTCATGTTTTACCTAATCTACCCAAATCGTATTCCCATCGCACATAAACTCGAATTGATACAAATAAATCTAATTAGGGAATAACATAAAAAGGGACGGGTATAAGGTGGCAAAAGTGATTACTAGCATAGCATAGTATGACTTGAGATAAATGATTATAACATTACTGGCATATGGAATATTGGCCTCAAACATAAAGATTCCAAATCTAGCAAAATAAGGTACTAGTCAAGATAACAGTTGACATGAGGTGATAGTATAGTCATGGTAATGGTTGACATAAGATGATAGTCATAAACTTGTGACTAATAGCAGATTCAACATGATAATATGAGGGGGTTTTCCTTTTGATTTACAACATGAATAAGCCCCAAATCAATGTCATAGTAATATACCCAAAAGTCAAGATCCAAGATGAACAAGAATGGATGTAAAACAGTCATCATACACAGGTCCAATTTCAATTTACAACATATTCATATTGCATTTACAGTTTAAATCTAAAAGTAACTGGGGCTTACAGATCATGGTTCGAGAATTAGAAAAAGAAAGTCGTTGTTGAATCTTTATATGCTTAGTCAAGTCCTAACAGAAATCCCCAAATCAACAATTCTCTTAACGCAGTTTCGACGTAGAAGAAGTAGTCCCTTTCTCTAACTTTTCAACTAGAATTAGAGCAGCATAAGGTCAGAGAGAATTTTGTGTAGAGGGACTAGTGTTAGGGGCTGTTTATATAGGGTCAGGTCAACGAATGTAGACAGAAACGAGGCCAGAAACATCAAAGTGAATCTAGCTTCAAAAGTGGGCTCGGCCACCAGGTCGACCCCCAGGTCGACACTATGGTCGACCTGGTCCTGGGAAGGTCGACTACATAGTCGACCCCCAGGTCGACCTGGTCCTGGGCGGGAAATTTCCCGCCCAGTCCATTCTGAGGTTTGAAATTCGAAATTTGAATTCGAATTCTGAGCTGTTTTGAACTTGAAAACTTCTGAAAACTTTGAAAGGTCATAACTTGGTCATACGGACTCCGATTTTCGAAAACTCGAACTCGTTTCCAAGCAGAATTTCGAGACGAACGCAATGGCGTAACCTGTTTCCTTTGATTCTTATTTTAAAAATTAATTCTGCCTTAATTTATGGTTATTACACGTTATAAAAATACGGGTTGTTACACCAATGTTTTTACTGTTTGATCACGAGATGTTACTTTTCCTTTTGCTTTTCAAATTCTGTCTGATTTCGCATATTTAGGTTTTTTTTCTTTTACTTGCTTGTTTAACCGAAACGAGATTTCCTGATGTTTTTGTCTCGTCGTCTTCCGAAACCGAAACGAGATCAATGGGATCTCGCAGTTCCGGACGAATTTTCAAACCATGATATTTATTACTTCTATTTAGGTGAAGCAAATTATATTTTTTCTCTTTGCAGATTACATTTATCCAGTCTGAAGTGATATTGTTAATTAAGCAAATTATATTTTTTCTCTTTGTAGATTACATTTATCCAGTCTGAAGTGATACTATTAATTAATCTGTGCTTTTAGAACAGTAAACATATACAGAAATTGCATCGCCCTTGATGTATTCTTCGTACAGTTCAAGTATGATCTTATATTTATGTATCATTATAATGGATAAAATGTTTTCATAAACCAACCTTTGTAAGGTAAAGGTAGTTTGCTAGTCAGCTCATAATAATTATTAATTATATTTTATGGAAACAAATTCTTTTCGTTCTCTCTGCAGATTACAATTGCCCATCCCAAACGCCCAAGCAAGATGCAGACCCTACACTTTTCTTAACTATACCAATATAATGGATAAAACCTTTCTACTTGGATTACTTCAATACGGTCAACATGACTTTGAATAGAGTGCATGCTAAATGCTTATTAGCATAGCTGATATGCTAGGCAAATTTTATTCCGACCCTCGAAATTAGGTAGTAGCCCCCCGTTTTCATCTGAAAATACAAGGACGAAAATGTCCTTTTTGTGTTATTTTTTTTTCCAGATTCCAGTGTACCTCATTGATGAACTACGTGCTTTCTCAGTGTACCACGCAGGATGCCTACGTGGTTTCTCAAGGAACCACGAAGGGCTACTGCGTGGTACACTAAGGAACCACATAGTGCATCTACGAGGTACCCTGAAAAACCACGTAAAACGCCTACATGGAAGGATATTTTTGGATTTTTTTTAATTCAGCGGGGGGCTACTCACTAAAATTGGGGGTTTGCAATTTTTCTCAAATTGTAGGGGGCTATTACCTAATTTTGGGGGTTGGAATAAAATTTGCAGATATGCTATATCAAGGTTGAGGAGTGCAGCATGAATGTCCCACTGATCCATGTAGTGGTTAGTTCGGATGCTGAAAAGTGCATTTGTACAGTAAGAGAGAGTATTCACTCATTGTGAATAATGCAGGATGCAGTATCCGTAGAGTCCAATTCTTCTGTACCCAACTTGGGTGTTTCCATGTGCCTGATAAATCACAACCACACATCAACTACAGATCTTATTAATAATCAAATAAACAGGTCCCACAATCCACTCAAAACCATTAGATTTTGTGCAAATCAATGACTAAGATCGATTTGGCACATGGGAACACCCAATTTGGGTACAGAGCAATTCATCCCGTATCCGTACTATATTGTCCTAGCAATTTTATGTGGTTGCATTGGGAATATTTGTAACTCAGTAATTATCTACTCTTATATGATACTATGTTTCATAGAACCAAATGTACCTGCTTAGTCTGTAAAATAAATTGAAAATGCAACCCGCTTTGACTTATATACAGTTTTAACTTCCACCCGCATTGTTTCTACATCAACGTCTTTTGCTATCTACAGGCAGTTGCAGTGTATTCTTTAACCCATGCGAGCTTATTATACGCTACAACTGTAGAGTTTACACAGCAACATTAGTTATTATGATTTTCATCCATGCTTTAGAAACATTATCTGTGCTATGTAATTTTGAACTCCACATCTCTATTATACGTTTGAAGCCAACATCAATGACATTGCATTTTATATTAAACGAGCATATTTTTAGATTTAACATATAGAATTATTTTTGATTTTATACACTGAATTTAAATTAAAAAAAATCGTTACAGGATCACGTAATCAAATATTATTATACAAACTTTATAGTGCAACCTTATAGCAACAACCCGTGTGCGTAGCAAAGGTTCGCACTAGTTCTTAAATGATATTTGAGATTCTGCTTGCTTCCCATATCCTTCACTGGCGTTTATCGCTCTTTTCAATGATTTTGATGTATCAATATTTGTTTATTTCATGTGGAGGATATCGTATATATTTACAATGGTTGAGCTATGCTTGGACTTTTTGATTATTAGTCCATTTATACATTGTTAAATATTTTTTAGAAATGATTTTGAGATGGGATAGAGAATAATTGGATTTATACGATTTACTTACTTATATTGATTCCATGATTTCTATTTTAGTGGATTTTTGGGATATGATATTTTGGATTGTTTGAAATGAGATTTGTTTACATTATCCAGTATACTCCAAATACCCTAAGTTATTTATATTGAATTTAGATATAGTCTGACTCATTTATTATTTATATAATACTCGGATCAGTCCAAGACATTTCAGATACATAGACAATGAGACCAACTTGCATTTTACAGGGCTTTGAAGAGTACAGATATTTAATATATCATATTATCATTTTGTAGTGTGTGGACTTTGATGTATGTATTAATGTAATGTATATTGACATATCTAAAAATATACAACATATTTTATCATTATGATTGACTCTGTGACCTTTGTTACTCTGTATGTTATGTATTGTTCTATACAAGAAGCACATATATTATTATTTTATATTGATATTGTGTATGTCTAGTCGGTTATATTTCAGAAAATTTAACATGCACCAATGTTAGTCTAAGAGTTTTCACATGTTTTCCCCTACAAACTCATTTATTATAACAACTTAGGAATTTGAACGCTTTAAAATTTTAAATTTAAATCTGAAATCTAATTATTTTAAATATTTTCGTATAAAGTGATCTAAATAATCATATAATGGAAACATCAAAGTTCGTTTGCTCCATTTAGATCGATTTATACGATCAATTTGCAGTAATGACATCCAATATATCGTAGATAACACTAAAAATTTAAAATTTGAATCAAATTGCAAAATTTAATATTTGAGATACATTTAACTAGACAGAGCGGAAGAATAAGTTTCGTAGTAAAATTAGCAAGTTCCGTTCGCGTTAATTTAGTTTACCATTTAGTAAATCTTTAAAAATGAAATGTCAGAATTTAATCATTTCTTCTCTAAAAATATTAGATTGTATTCTGAGAAAAACCTCATTTTTTGTCTAGTGATATTCGAACACACGTTACCCCAAATCTATAATTTCATGCTTAAAAGATACAAAAGCGAACAATTATTGTTGTATACATTCTGCATAACTCGTTTGTATTCTACAAATTTATACATATTTTCGGGATTATTCTTATCATCCAAAAAAGGGAAATTTAGAGGTAAAAATTTGAATTTTTACCTTCAACTATAAATGTGTAAGTAAATTAAACATAGTGGACTTCTAATTAATTCTTGAGCCACTTGTCGTTTTCTTTCTAAGAATGATTCCACTTTTTTCTTCTTTCCTCCCCATTCATAATTCAAATCAAAGTTCCGAAATAATCATATTGGAAAAAACAAAGAAAAATTGCATTGTCTCCCCCATGTTTTTTTCAACTACCTATCCCTACCCCTCCACATCATCTGTTCATTCATTGCCACTACAGAGGGCACCGCAGTAGCCGTCTCCACATCCTCCAGTCGTCGGCGACTTCTTCAACACCTCTTCCGACCGACCTAGGATATCTTCCCTCTCTCTTCACCTATAACCCTAAACCGAAAGGAAAGACAAATGCCAAATCTCCACACTGTACCCTGACTTGGTTACCACCTCTGCCGCCGTGAGTACCTCCCGATGCTTTCTGGCTTGCTAGCCCTCACGCCTCCGCTTATCTCCTCGCCTGAGTTCCATAACCAAAACTAAGAAGAAGAAAAATAGAAATCATTACTTCCTAGCCTAAGACACCATTGGTCAGCGTTCTCCTCCGTCCTAACGAACTACACCATCCCCGCTACACTCAGCACCCGCGCGCCACCTTGAACACCTCTACAACCTCAAACCTGAGAACCTCAAAGGGAAAAAACCACTCAAATCCTAACTTCCAGCACCACTCCGCCACCGGATTACCACATCTAGGCTCCACCGGCGCTTGGTCAAGGGTACGCACAACAGGCTGAAGTTTCTTTAGGTACCAAGTTGAGTTTGGGTTTGGTAAAAGAGTTTAGAAAAGTGTTTTTTTCCTTTACTAGTTTCTTTTAGTATAAAAAATAATAAGAACGATGAAGTTAATATAGGTTGGCTTTGCGGTACTTGCTGTAACTTAGTTGCCTTCTGGAAATTGGTTCTTGGTTGTTGTGTTGGGTTATGTGGATAAACAGTGATGCATGCATTAGGAAGGAAAAAAAAAGTGAAATGTGTGTATCTGTTACAAAACAAAGGAAGAACAAAAGAGATTAGAGAGAGAAGCCATTATTATTCATTCAGTTAACTTTACAATATACACAAGCTCTCTATTTATAGACTTCAGATGTCTCAGTAATTACAATAATGTCCCTTGCATTAAGCGTATTCACCCTTAAATAACATATATTACAACACTCCCCCTTGAATATGCGTATGCAAAGATGATAAGATTGATTGCCTCATTAAAAACCTTTTTATGAAAAAAAAACCTGTGGGGAAAATCATAAACAAGGAAAAGAGTACAATTTTCATCTCTAGGTAACATATTGACAATGTTCCAATGAGGGTTGATACTTCTGAATCAAAATAATGCCTCGTTAAAAACCTTACTAACAAAAACCCAGTGGGAAAAATATTAGTGAAAGAAAAGAGTACACTATAGCATTATATATGCCCCCCTGATTCGTTACGCATTATTCAAATAGTTTGGTGATGCAAACGACGCATACCAATTTTATAGACCATCTTCTGAAATGTTGACTTTGGAAGTGCTTTGGTGAATAAATCTGCTGGATTTTCTTGAGATTGAATTTGCTTCAATTTTATCTTATTGTCTTTTTGAAGTTCATGTGTGAAGAAGAATTTGGGAGAAATATGCTTCGTCCTATCACCCTTGATGTATCCTGCTTGAATTTGAGCTACGCATGCGACATTGTCTTCATAAATAATGGTTGATCTTTCTGTAGTTGAGGGAAGTTGACATGTGTTTCGGATATGTTCGATTAATGATCTTAACCAAATACATTCTCGGCTTGCTTCATGTAGTGCTAGTATTTCAGAATGATTAGATGATGTTGCTACCAATGTTTGCTTTGTAGATCGCCATGAAATAGCTGCATTGCTGTTACTAAACACATATCCAGTTTGTGATCTTGCTTTATGTGGATCAGAAAGGTAACCTGCATCAGCATAACCAACTAGAATCGGATTATTGCCTGTGTTAGAATAAAATAAGCCCAAATCTGTGGTTCCTCGCAGATATCTCATGATATGTTTTATGCCATTCCAGTGTCTTTTAGTTGGTGCAGAGCTATATCTTGCTAGAAGATTGACTAAAAATGCAATATCTGGTCTCGTGCATTGGGCTAAATATAACAATGCACAAATTGCACTGAGATATGGTACTTCTGGACCAAGTATATTTTCATCATCTTCTTTTGGTGGGTAAGGGTCCTTTTTAATATCTAGTGATCTGACAACCATAGGTGCACTAAGTGGATATGCTTTATCCATTTGAAAACGCTTTAGGATTTTCTCAATGTAATTTGATTGATGGATTAATATACCATTTTTACTGTGCTCAATTTGTAGACCAAGACAGTATTTGGTTTTTCCAAGATCTTTCATTTCAAATTCCTGTTTTAGGTAATCTATTGTTTCATTGATCTCTTCTGGAGTTCCAATCAAATTTATATCATCAACGTATACCGCTAAGATAACAAATCCCTTTATCGATTTCTTTATAAAGACACATGGACAAATGAGGTTGTTTTTGTATCCAGCTTTTACTAAATATTCACTAAGACGGTTATACCACATTCTTCCAGATTGTTTCAAACCATATAGTGATCGTCTCAATTTCAATGAATACATTGACTTTGATTTTGCTTCAGGCAATTTATATCCGTCTGGGATTTTCATGTAAATATTGGTATCTAATTCACCGTATAGATAAGCTGTCACAACATCAGTCAATCTTATGCCAAGCTTCTCAGAAACTACAAGGCTTATTAAATATCGAAATGTTATGACATCCATAACAGGAGAGTACGTTTCTTTGAAGTCAAAACCTGGTCTCTGCAGGAAACCTTGTGCAACAAGCCTTGCTTTGTATCTCACAACTTCATTTTTATCATTTCGTTTTCTAACGAATACCCATTTGTAACCGACTGGTTTAACACCTTCTGGTGTTTTCTCTATTGGTCCAAATACACCATGTTTTTGAAGTGAATCTAACTCAACCTGAATAGCATCTTTCCACTTTGGCCAATCTTGTCTTTTTCGACATTCATTTATGCTAGTTGGTTCATTATCATTATTCTCATTATAGTCATGACTTTCAGTTATTTCAGTAGCTACTGCGAATGAAATACATCATCAATTGTTATTTTACTTCGATCCCACATTTCTCCATAATTCGTATAGAATATTGAGATCTCATTATTATTAGGTACCACTTTGTTTTCGGAAGCTTCTATTACTTCTTCTGGGATAATAAATCCTTCACTGATTTTTGGAGAATTGGAATTTTCTTTTGAGTTATCCTTTGGATCATTTATAACCTCTTCGGGAGGTTTGCTAATTGATGATTTTTCATTAGACTTTCTTTTTCTAGGCGCCAAGTCTTTTGAACCTATCGGTCTTCCACGTTTTTGTCTAGCTTTAGATTCATTTGCTGCTATTGGTCCTTCGGGGATTTCAATTCTAGCTGGTGTATTTGCTGCTGGAATGTGAGATTTAGTTATTTTTGCAGCATCGTTAAATGCATCTGGCATTTGATTTGCAATATTTTGAATATGCAAAATTCTTTGTACCTCGTATTGACATTGTTTGGTACGTGGATCCAAATGAAACATAGAGGGATTATTCCATGAAATTTCATGCCGTTCTACTGGAACGGTCTTTTCTCCCCCTAACGGCGGGAAATTTGACTCATCAAATTTGCAATCTGCAAATCTTGCAGTAAATACATCACTCGTAAGAGGTTCAAGATTACGAATTATCGAAGGTGAGTCAAATCCCACGTAAATTCCCAACCTTCTTTGAGGACCCATTTTAGTACGAAGTGGGGGACTAATGGGTACATGCGCAGCGCAACCAAATTTTCGTAGATGTGAAATATTTGGTTGGGATCCAGTTAAAATCTGTGATGGTGAGAACTGATGATAAGCCATTGGTCTAATTTTAATCAATTTGGATGCATGCAAAATTGCATGTCCCCAAGCTGTAACAGGCAACTTTGTTTGCATAAGTAAAGGTCTTGCAATAAGTTGCAAACGCTTAATTAATGATTCTGCCAGACCATTTTGAGTATGAACATGAGCTACTGGATGTTCAACTTCAATTCCCAGTGATAAACAATAATCATCAAATACTTGAGAAGTGAATTCTCCTGCATTATCTAGCCGTATTGATTTGATTTGATGATCGGGGAAATGTGCTCTTAATTTAATTATTTGAGCAAGTAATTTGGCAAATGCCATGTTTCTAGTAGATAGCAAACATACATGTGACCAACGAGTTGATGCATCAATTAACACCATAAAATATCTAAATGGCCCGCAAGCGGGATGAATCGGACCACATATATCACCTTGAATTCTTTGCAAAAATGCTGGAGATTCAGAGGTGATCTTACTGTATGAAGGTCGAGTAATTAATTTTCCTTGTGCATATGATGTACACATGTAATCATTTGGCAAATTCAACTGATTTGGTAAATCATGCCCATTTGAGTTCTTGGCAATTTTGCGCATCATAGTTGATCCAGGATGACCTAAACGATCATGCCAAAGAATCAATTTCTTTGTATTTGTGAGCTTCTGGCTCATGTTTATAAAATGAGATTCAACTATACCAATTTTGGTAAAGTATAATCCAGTTGAAATTGTACCAAATTTTTCTAAAATAAGCTTCTGGCTTTCAATTTTAGAAATAACACAAAGGTATTCTTTGTTGTTTTCATTTATAGTTTCAATATGATATCCATTCATTCTTATATCTTTAAAACTAAGCAGATTTCTTTTAGAATTGCTGGAATATAGTGCATTTTGAATGAATATATGTGTACCATTTGGTAACACTATATGGGCTCTTCCGGACCCTTCAATTATATTGGCTGAGCCAACTATAGTTGAAACTTTATATGAAATATTTTCAGATAATTCAGAGAAAAACTTCTGGTTCTTCAATATTGTATGAGTAGTTCCACTATCAACCAGACATATATCATCGTTTAAACATAGTCGATCCATACCTTAAGAATTAAAAACAATACAGCTAGTCAATAACTGAATAAAAACTAATAAATATAAATAATTGTCCACGAGAATAAATTAATCATCATGTCCAACATTACACATTATTTCTGCAGTTCCATAAGAAAAGACTAAAAGAAAAATAAATAAATAAAAGTTCCAAACTAATACATGCTGAAAAGAAACAAACTGAAAATCACATAATAAGCTTCAGGCTACTTATTGGTTGGTTCGGTCATCTCTTCGAATATAGCATTCAAATTTTCATCGCTGAACAAATTCCCATCATAGTCTTCAAAGAAATCATCTAACTTCAGGTCAGTGTTATCGGACAATCCCTCAGTGTTATTTGTCTCGATATTCTTTGATTTATGATATTCTTCGATTGTTTTCTTTGATGATCTACAAGTGCGTGACCAGTGACCAGTGCGCCCGCATTTGTAGCAAATGTCCTCATAATGCTTCTTATTTTCAGCAGCTGAATTATTGCTATTTCCAGGCTCATTTTTCATTTGCTGCTTAAAATTAGTAGTTTTGTTCACTCCAAAACCACTATAACCACCTCTGCTGGGGTTGTATCCACGTCCACGACCACGTCCTCTTCCTCTTCCTCTGCCACGACCTCTTCCGGAGTGGGCAAAGTTAGCATTAACTTCAGGTAATGCAGCTGAACTAGTTGGTCTTGAGGAGTGGTTTTTAAGAAGCAGTTCATTGTTTTGTTCAGCAATCAATAGACATTCTATGAGTTCAGAATATTTTGTAAAGTGACGCTCTCGATATTGCTGCTGCAGGAGCACATTCGAGGCATGAAATGTTGAGAATGTCTTTTCCAACATTTGTGCGTCATCTACCTTTTCTCCACATAATTTCAGTTTAGAAGTAATTCTAAACATGGCGGAATTATATTCCCTTACAGTTTTAAAATCTTGAAACCTCAGGTTCAATCATTCTTGTCTTGTATTTGGAAGTATGACCGTCTTCTGGTGGTCATATCGCTCCTTCAGGGAGTTCCATAGGTGGAGAGGGTCTTTTTCAGTTAAATATTCTGATTTTAGATCATCGTGGATGTGGCGTCTTAAAAATATCAGAGCCTTTGCTTTGTCCTGCTGGGACATATTATTGCCATTTTTAATGGCGTTCTCTAAGCATTGAGACTGTAAATGGATTTCGGCATCCAGTATCCATGACAAATAATTGTCTCCAGAAATGTCCAATGCTTTAAATTCAAGCTTAGCAATGTTCGACATTTTTCAACTACACATATATAAAAAAAAATGACAAGATAAGTAGAAGCAAACTCACATAGAATAGTGGAGACAGATAAAATATTTATTTTACATTACCGAAGCAGTAGGAACATAAATAAAATAAAATAAAATAATTCACAGTTTTAACACTTCTTGATTGATGTACAACCAACCAACATAAAAGAAATCTTTTTATATACACAGATCATTACACTGCATGGCAAGCCATGTTGAAAAATAGAATACAATTTGTAAGCACAGTAACAACATATAAGGTGTATACAACTAACAACAGAGCATAAAGTAAACATATAAAGACAACAAAGTGGGAAACTTTGCATTGATGCAGTACAGTGTATTGAATAAAAGAGAGAAACAATGCAAATGTATTGACCTTGTCAGATGCTAAGAAATAAAAGAGGTAGAGATGAAATTTGTTTATTTTCGGTGAACACTGTATAATAAGAAATATTCATCCTGGGAAGGATTTATAAAAGCACCAATTACAACACTTAATAAAGGATTACAATGAAACAATTTGAAACCAACACAGAGAGCATAAAGCAGTACAAAAGGAATTTTTATTTACCTATGTTTGTACAAAGATGGGTTTATAAAAGATGAGTTCGGTAGCTTTTCTGTGTGGATAAATGATGATGAGAGAACTAGCTGTTGTTGGGAAGATGAAAAGGAATAGTGAAAATAGATGTAGATATATACAGTAATTTGAAATATGGGGGCTGAGACGTGGCTAGAGAATAGGTCCACTAATAATTAGGTGGTACCGAAGAAAGAGAAAAAAAAATCATGAAATATCAGTGAACGGTTACCAGATCCGAAAAAATATTTAAAAACCAAAGCTAACTCGTGCTGATAACGTGTTACAAAACAAAGGAAGAACAAAAGAGATTAGAGAGAGAAGCCATTATTATTCATTCATTTAACTTTACAATATACACAAGCTCTCTATTTATAGACTTCAGATGTCTCAGCAATTACAATAATGTCCCTTGCATTAAGCGTATTCACCCTTAAATAACATATATTACAACAGTATCCATTTTTTGTTAAATGTTTTCTTCTTTGTCCCTATTCACATATTTATTAAAGAGGAAAAAAATTTATCTAGTCAAAATTTTACTGGTCGAACCATGCGGGTATTGCTACTGTCTATTTGAATTGTAAAGTTTGGATTATTTCCCTTCTTGAGTTGGGTTTGTATCAAAAATGTTTGCAACATCCTCTTTGAAAAAAAGGGAGAGAGTTGATATTGTTTGCTATTTTGATCCGTAAGTGGTTGATTTTTTGGTTCACTACATGCATATATTTGATTTAGCTTATTCGTATATCACGAAGGGTGAGTATCTGCTCACTCACGACTAACTGATTAAATAAAACACCTGAAATATGAAACAACCACCCATACCGAGTAATGTAAGGTTAAGAGACCATTTAGGAAGAAAAAAAACTAAAACTACACAGAACATACCATATATCTCACAGCGCATGGAATAAAATATAATAGTAAAACATATTTATATAAAATAGGTGGTACAGTAAATGACTGAAATGAATCCCAAAAATCAGCGTAATTGATTCAAAACAGCAAACCACAATGCTACAGAGTTATACAAATGAAATAATCCAATAGAAACTGTCTCTAAGCAAAATGATAAAGATACTTATGATCCCCACAATAGTGAACACCGAAATGAGATAGATTACATATAATAATCTCCTGATTGTCTCCCGATCAGCTGCTTATGCTCACTCCTAACGTGCCTCTAACCTGCACACGTGAGAGCACCTAAAGTAATAAGCAGCAAAGCATAAAACTCTAGGTCAGTTAAAGTCTGGTGTGAGCGATAAAATATGAAGTATGGAAAATAAATAGAAAATATGGCATGGTAAATCATACCTGACTTACTCCTGCATGCAAAGAGTTAGCACAAAGGATCATAAACTACTTTAATAAAATCAGTAATATTGGTGTAATCTACGTCTGAGCGCATGGGTATCTGAATTTCTGCATCAGCACTATCTATATCCACGTTAACGCCACCTACATCTACTGACATTTCTAAGGTGATAAATGATTTAAACAAGCATAACAAACTCCATCCATCCTCACATTCACTTACTCTATGAGTTGGATATGTAATACGTTTAGTTCCACGGTAGTTGTACTCTATCTGAGTTGATACAGTCTACTTCGGACCCACAGTCTCTATCTGGTAGAGAACGAGCATAAGTGTTATTCACGGGTCCCCTTAGATTAACCAACTGTATCCAACTGGAAACCTCTGAACTGCCTTACAACCTACGTTGGGTTGAAGACTCAACAGACGCTCAAGCCTCAACTTTCCAAGTACTCATCCGAACCTACATACTATGATCCCTTTGAATGCGTATCTCCGTTGTAGAGATATTCTGGGACTATCATTGTACTTTTTATGAGATCTTCTAGTCGGGCACTACCTAGACAACAACCATTTGTCGTCCAACACATCTCCCTAAATCCCTCCGAACAACTTCCTTATCCTGATTCATAATTTGATCCATAGTTTATTTGCTCTACTCTTAGGAGTATGACTGGTATTCATTGAAGTCGTACTCTTCTAAAGAATAGTCCTTTGAAATACAGAAAAGAATATCCTTCATGTTGATGCCACCACAAAGTAGGCCTTCCTTGAATTATCACCATTCATCGGAGAAGTCATCTCAAAGTAAAACATCACTTTTTTAGGATCCAATGACCCGAACTTTTCCCTATTCAGATCTGTACATGCTCTTTATTCTTGGGCTTGGTACCAGACCGATCCAATCCGAAATGCCCCAACATAGAGTTTCCCCTAATCCAAATTACTCTTTTCAAAATGTAGCGATCGTAGAAAAGAGTTCTAAGCAAAAAGCGGCGTTGAATACAGATTTCGTACCCAAAAGTTATGCTCATTTAAACCAAATTTATGCCAAATCGAATTTATACGAATTGGATCTGTAACAGCCTAAATTTTAATAAACAATAATTAAATATAAAAGATCAATGAACTAAATATGAATCCGAATAATATTTAGAATTGGGAAACAGGACTAGCACCATTAAGTCTGTTGTAATTTTTTGATCAAAATGGACACTTGTTTTGCAAAAATCGTAGTTAAAATGAATTATTAATGAATTAAAAATGAATTATTAATGAATTAAAAATGAATTCGGGAACAATAAATAAATAAACAGATGGAACCAATGGTCACTGGGCGACCAAGCTAAACTGGGTCGACGCTTGTATCGATCCATGGGTCGACCGCTATGTCAACCCATATAAATGGGTGGGTAGACCCAGGTCGAGCAAAATTGCGGGACTTGTCTGGCACGCAAGGCAACGTATGTCTATGATTTTTATAGCATTGTTTACGGAGTTGGCATTGTTTTAATGGTTTATTTTAAACCATAGTCTAACATGGCGCTTTCTTATTGGTCCAATGACATGGCTGGACCAGATCTAATCTTGTATTTGAACGACTGAGGGCATCTAGAAACCCTATAAGTAGATTAGCAGAGCCTCTCTTATTTCTTCACATCCGTTCTTTCTTCTTCTTCCCCAGGCGTATCCTTAAAATTAGAAAAAGCCACATAATTAAATTTTTAAGGGGTGGAGAAGTTCTTAAGTTTTTAATATTTATTTTGTAAACACTTCTGGAGGCGGAGGTTCTACTAGATTTTAGAAGAAGGCCACGGGGAAGCTTTGCTCATCAGATCTGTGAGCTATTACATAATTTTTAGATTAGTTATTTGCATAGGAATGTTTAGACAGCTAAATAGTTTTAATTTTCAAGTTTTAGTTTACAGTATAATATATATGTTTAGTCTTTCTATAAGCTATTGTAATTTATTAACTTTTTATACCTATTTCTTTCCAGTTGTTTACTGTTTATAAGTAAATCTACTTCTTCTTATCCCCTTCATTGTTATGGATTATTTTCTTATTTTATTTGCTTTTGTCTACTTTAAATTTAGGCATTGCGAATAGCCTAGATCGTTTCCTTTTTCTTTTAAGCATTGAGCCTAGGCCTAAAAAGAGCCTAGGCCTTTATCGTTATTTGTGCATTAAATTGGAAAAATGTTTAAATTGAATAAATAGTGATTTTTTGGCATATTGAAACTGATTAAATATTGTAATCATATTGGACTGTAATTGGGGATAAAACCTTGACATGTAATTGGAGAACATGTAAACCGGTATAGATTGAACTTAATTGGACATTAAGTAACGTGGGAGTGGGGTTATACAAAAAGAGAATAACATTAATTAGAAATGTTAATACAACCTAGGATTATAACATGTAGTTATGTTGAGTTTATTAATAAACTTAAATTGTGTTGAGTAAAAACCGATGAAATTAATAAGCTAACATAGAGGGAGTCTACTCCGACAATGTGGAGCTGATTGGGGAAGATAAATGGCTCGTAGATTAGATATGTTCCATCAGTGTAGGCCTGATTGGGGAAGATAAGAATTCTAATAATGTAATGAAATAGGTTCATTCCGATAGCGTGGGCTGATTGGGGAAGATAAGAGGCCTAATAAATAATGAATGGGGACCAAGTCTAGGATTGACTTGTGTCAATTGCATTTTTGCTTGGGAACCTATATCAGTCAGTATTCCTTTGTCATCTTGGAGTCTTATAATAGGTAGAGGCTAGGGGAACGGTTTACTGAACTGGATAATAAGAGGTTCAAATGAGTTGGGTTTTGCATGTTCCGGCGAACGATGAGCATGCATCATTCCGATTGTGGAACCTGTTAATAAATGCATTTCAGTCACATCATACACTTCATTGAGTACTTAGCAAACTAAAATACTATGCAACAAATACCTTTAGCTCATATCGTACAGTTCTGACTGAGAAGGAAAGATTACATGTTGCAAATGTTGCTCATAGTCGTCTGACTGAAAAGTTTGTTGTTATTGCTCATGAACATTTGGCAGAAAAGTTTGATGTTGTTGCTGATGTTGCTTGTTCACATTCAGATGAAATAGGGATTGATATACATAGGAGAACTAAAGATGAGTGAAGGATCATGAGTTTGCAACACTGGATCAAGCTTCGGCAAGGAAATGAGCTCTGCTTCCCTAGATAGAGAACATTTCTGTGAAATACCCTAAATCCGTACTAATGATGAAGGGGGGGGGGATTTCTTCCATGCTTTCTTTTGCCGCTTTTTCAACAAACAGCTCAATCGATTTAGTAACTACAAAAAATAATACTTCTACATCTTCATCGTTTGAGAGTGATACTTCTCTCGACCCCGAATCAGTAGGTCAGTTAACCGACAACTCAATATCATATTCGAGAGGGTTCATTTTTGTTGCTTTGAAGACCGATTCTTTCAAAGCATCAAGTGTGCAACCCTTGCGAACTCTCCCTGATTTGCAAATCCTCCAACATACTTTCCATTTTGCCTCTCGTCCACGATTTATTCACCGTCGTAGTAGCAAAGTGTAGGAAAAGATTTCTAGCCATTGTTGGATGAGTTAATTAGTTTTAAAGATATTTATAGTTAGTACCAAAGTGTTTCTGAAATGAAAAATAATGTGTTGAAGAAATTTGAAATAGGCAAAACATCTCAGCATTGTCATCTTCAAGTCAGCTTTAATCATTTCAGAAATGTCAACGTCCAGTCAGCTTTAGTCATTTCAGCAATGTCATTGTCAAGTCCGCTTTATCACATTGGACAATTTTGGATCAGCTTTATCAGAGTATAGTCAAGTCACATGTATCAAATAATGGTTTCTTTGTCCATCTTTATCACATTGGACAATTTTGGATCAACTTTGTCAGAGTGTAGTCAAGTCACCTGTTTCGAAATAATGGTTCATTTGGCCAGCTTTATCACATTGGACAATTTTTATCACCTTTATCATAGTGTAGTTAAGTCACATATTTTATAGCAGAGTGTAGTCAATTTGTACTGTTTGGCACATCTTCCACTCATCCATAGTGTTTTTGGCGGAGCATGGTCTATTCTTCACTCAACCAACTTTTCCACATCACCTTTATGACAGGGTGTACTATTTGAAGCAGCATTAATCGACAAGTTTTCATTTCATCTTTATGACAAGGTGTACTTTATGAAACAACTTTAATCAATGTGGTCTAATATATTATTCCGAACCAAACATATGAATAATAGGCAGTAACCCATGTTCTTAGACAAAAACAAACGTACAACTTGATACTCATCTTCCGAGTACTACAATCATACGAACACACTAACAATAGTTCAAACTAATATTCGAAATACTACTACGATAACAAATAATAGGAACACTAGCGGTTATGGTTAAACTGCAAGTTTTCTATGACTTGTCTAAGACGTCTAATTTCTTCTTCCAGCTCATTCGCATATGCTCTGCCCCTTGGACACAAGGGTTCGTAAATCCATTCTACATAATTGCAACCTTCCAAATGAACGGGACTTCAGCCATATATCCACAGTGGCAACAAATTGGGTAAAAGTAAACCTCTTGTTCAGTTGAGGGTTGCAAAATTGGTACCTGCTCAACCACTTGTTCTTGATGTGGTTAATAAAGAAGCAGTTCATTCACTGGTTGGACAATCGCATGTTCATTCGGTTCTGGTTAAGGTGTGAGTACGTCAAGATCCGGGTATTCAAGAGCAACATCCTCGTAATGTTGTTCTTGATAGTTTATATTCCATTGTACATCAGTATGATCACTAGACGTTGGAAGGAAGTAGCGGACGTTGCCGAAATTGGAGTTCATAGATGATGGTCATGAAGGCATTGTTAAGAGAAATAAAGTAATGAAGATATAGTTGAGTATGAATCAGAATTATGAAGGAGTAGGTGGGTATTTATAAAGTATACAAATACACAGGCGAAGTTTCAAAATTTGCCCAAATGTGAGCTTTCAAAATTCACCCAGTCCTCCCCCCGAACAAAACGGATCTATATTTGTAAATATTTCCAAAATAAGGCTAAATGTGTTATAATTTCTGCAAACTAGCCTAAAATGGTTAATTTTTCTTATTAGAAATAATTGTAGATATATCTGCAACTCTTTTATAGTATAATGTACTATGTGGAAAAGTTGCAGATATCTTTGCAAAATTTGCAAATTGTTGCATCTTTTTCAGCAATTTACTGGAGATGAATAATATTTCATTTGTATGCAATTTTAAGAATTTTTCTAATGATTTTTCTGCAATAATTCGATGTTTAAACAAGTGTAGATTTTGAATTTAAAATGTTGAAGCAAATAAAAAAAATTGCATGAAAACTTTCAAGTTTTTAAAATAATTGCTTCGATATCTGCAATTTTATAAAAAATTGTTGAAATTCGTTGTATATTTTTATTTTTAAATCAGTTTTTTTGTAGTTTTTTTGCCTTGATTTTGGTGATTAATATGTGTTGAATTAAATTTCGAAGTTTAGTATTTTTACGTGTTTTTTTATGGTTTTTTTTTTGATAATTTTTGAAAAACAAAAACCTAATTTATAACGTTTTTAGGTAGAAAGCTTTTTTTGTATTTTGAAATTTAAATTGAATCTGAACGAAACCGTCCCTTTAAAATATGTTGTTGGCATTGATTATTGGGACCCTTGAAATAAGATTTGAAATCAAATTTTCTGTGTTAAAAGGTAGAGTTCCAAAGCCTACAGTACAGCCATACAGTGGTGTCTTTGTATGAGCTTAAGGGTCCGTTTGATTTTGAACGGGAAGGGGCATTTGGAAGGGGCATTTGAAGGGGAATAATTGGGAACAGGGAATGTGTTCTTTTTACGAAAGGGGCATTTTGGAAGGGGCAAAGTTATTATTTTATTTTTTTGTATATATTATTTTTAATTGTTTGTGTTTGTTTGTATTTAGTGTTGAACAGATAGTAAAACGCAGAATACAAATATTACTGAATTTAAAAAAACAACAACTACGATTTTAAAAAAAAACAACACCATCACAACACCATTCAAAAAAAAACCCACAACACCATTCAAAAAAAAAAAAAAAAAAAACAACACAACTAAACTCCAACATTCTGACACAACACCCACAAGAATCACACCTGTCCACTCCTCAGCTGCCTAACAAAATGAATAACACAAGCCCTAAGCTGTGCGGGCTTCTCAAGCAAAGAATAAAATGGGTTGTGACCCAATCTGTCCTGCTGTGACAGAATAACCGCCACCTCCCAATCCTGATAGTCATCCTCCTCACGGCGTACAGACATGCATAACTCTACAAGCTCGTCTCGATCCATGCGCGAAGGAGCTGAACGAGAAGGACCAGCACCAGACCTGACCGACCTACGAGTCGGATGACTCGAGATGTCCACATTCTCGCCACGGATGACATCGCCAAATATCTGAGCCTCTTGCAAATGAACTGGTGGAGCATCCGAAATCACGTACTGACATCTGTCTGAACGGATGCATCCTGAAAACATGGAGTCCAACTCCCTGAATCATGCCGGGGACCCACTCTTGAACTTGCGCATCTGTGGTGGCACCATCGCCCACCATTCATCCGATCCTTGGACGGTATCTAATTGCTCGTCCCATCCCCCTCCAGCAATCTGTAGCAGTCTGTTCCAAGGTGCCCAATCTCTTTTCATGTTATCGAATTTATTCTTCATTTGACCAGCGTTGTAGTCCAAGCCGGTCCGCTCGTTGAACGCCTTGGCGATCAACTGATACCATCCGCCAACATTATGTGCACGCGTACCCAGATGTTGCATGCACACGTCAATGAACGCGTTCGTGCTGTCGTTGGTCCATTCGGCGATGGAGCGAGTGGACGATGACTGACTTGCGACCATTCTGGAAAAGTAACAAAAAAATTGTGAATAAACTATATAGAAAGAGGAGTAAATAAGAAAAAAAAAAGATTTAAGGGAAAAAAACCTGAAGAGCTGAAATTTTCGGATTTGATGTTGATTAGTGATGAAAATGGAGATGGAATGGAGTGAATATATAGGGAGAGAAGGAAGAATCGGCTGTTCTGAAAATTTTGTCGCGTCGGACGTGCGTCCGACGTGTCGGACGTGAAACTTATCTTTTCACCCGTTCGTCTTGAAGGGGCAAAAGTGTGGGACCCACCTCTGACGCGTCGGACGCATCGGACGCAGACGCGAACATTAACTGCCCAGTTCAGAAATCATACGCTACCTAAGTCGGTGCATTTCAGTTTCGGAATACAGATGCAGAAAGCTAAAAACGCTCAATCCTAGCCGCCTGTACATCAAAATAAACCCTGATCACAACCGTCATTTTATTTTCTCGAAGCCGCTATGTTATAAAATCCCAAGGTCCCTCCTCTTCCCGCTCATTGCAACTTCCTCATTTTCATACTCAAGAAATCGACAACCTTAATGGCGCCTCAAGTATCCAACTTTCTGTACACACTGTACGTAGGCGACATCGACGCCACCGTCACCGAATCGGATCTCAGAATTGCTTTTTCTGCTTCAGGATTTGCGCCCGCTTCGGCCCACGTCTGTCGAGATCGCTTCACTGGAAAATCGCGCTGCTATGCGTACATTAACTTCTCCTTTTACGAAACTGGTATGGAGACTAAATTACGGGTTTTCCCTCGTTTTCTTGGGTTTTGGTTTGATCGATTTCTCTTTCGTTTTCCTTTTGTCCCCTTATTGAATTAAACAGCAAACAGAGCAATGAGAGAGATGAATCATAAAATTCTAAAGGGAAAACCAATGCGGATCATGTGGTCGCTCAGAGATTTACGCTTTAGAAGGTTTGCAGCTGCAAATCTTTTTGTTAAGGTACTTCTTTAACACCAGTTTTCTTGCTTTTTGAATTATTTAAATTTTGTTGGTGGATTTGGGTTATTGGGTGTATTTGGATTGCTTGTTTCCTCTTGGTTTAATTCCTTCTAAATCGTTTGTGAGTTAATGGAATTTGATCCATCTAAATTGTGTTTTCTTCAACATTCTCCTTGTTTTAAGATAAATTTGCAATTCTCTGTTTAGTATATTTACACTGAAATTTTGTTAATGCACGATTCTTGGGAACTCTTACTTCTTTTTCAGTTTAGTCAGTGATACTTCTGTAAGGTAGAGTGTAAAGAACTATGTATGTCAAGCAAAGATTTAATTAGGCCCATTTCTTAATGATTACTTTGCCTTACTTTTGGTCGGCTTATCATGCTAGTATTTGGTTTTGTTTTTAGATCAATATTTATTTTAGCAGGTTTTTCTTTACATAGCTAGTATTCTTTTAATGTACCTTCTGTAGTTCTGTTGTATGCAAGCCAATAACATTTATTCTTGGTGTCTGAATTTGCACAATATATGCTCATGCAGGATGCTACGTAGGCTTTCTGGTCACTTGGAACTGTTTATTTACTTATGTATACTGTATACTATATTCTTTCTTATACCAACAAAAATTAACGGCTAATGATATAGTTCTAATCTGTTCATTTTGGTACTTGTTTCCTTCAAAGAACTTAGCAAAATCTGTTGGGCCATTAGAGTTGGAGAAGCTGTTTCGTCAATACGGTGCTGTCGGGTCATGTAAAGTAGTTTTTGATGAGAACGGTCAGAGCAAACAATTTGGATTTGTTCAAATGGACAACGTACAATCAGCGACTACAGCAATAGTATACCTGAATGGGACAGCTATTCCTTCCATTAGCAACGATCTGTGAGAATTCTTATCCCTTTATTTTTGATTACATTGATTCTTGGTTTAGTTTAGCTTATGTTCCTAAATTTCTTTGAAGTACTAAATTACAGTACTCTGATCTCCACCACCATATATATGTGTGTATCAGGTATGTTGCTAGATTTAGAAGTAAGTATCAAAGGCAGGCATTGCCCAATAAAAGGAAATACACTAATCTCTATGTCAAGAATCTGGCACCGGATGTAACCGATGACTTACTTCGTTCTAAGTTCTCTGTACATGGTAAAATCTTCAGTGCTGCTGTTATGAAAAACGAAGATGGAGAGTCTAAAGGCTTTGGATTTGTCTGTTTCGAATCACTTGAACAAGCAACTAAAGCAATGAACGCCCTAGATAACTCTTTACTTGGTTTGTTCTTTTATTATCGAATGCTTTCTTAATACAACACCATTTTGCCTTAACTTATTTGAATTGATCATGGTTTCAGGAAATAACACAATAGTTGTGAGATATGCTCAAAAAAAGGCTGAACGTGAAGCTTTC
Organism: Allium sativum; assembly: GCA_030737875.1. Lineage (NCBI taxonomy): Eukaryota > Viridiplantae > Streptophyta > Magnoliopsida > Asparagales > Amaryllidaceae > Allium > Allium sativum. Next base: position 159,908,771 of record CM060921.1, on the reverse strand, counting down.
TTGAAGCTTCGGCCAAATGAGAGTAACAAGGTTGGTAGGTTTTGTTATATCACTATGACTATAACAGATATCAGAAGGATATGTGGTTGATATAACGTTGTTATTTATCAGGGTTTGACTGTGTTTGTGAACAACCTGGATAGAGTTGTGAATGATAAACTACTAGCAGAGTTGTTCAGCAAATGCGGGCAGGTAGAGGCAGCTAAAGTGATAACAGATCATTATGATGGGCGGAGCAAGGGTTATGGGTTTGTCTTGTTTTCAGCTCCAGAAGAAGCCATAAAGGCTGTGAACACTCTTAATGGTTGGTCCTTTTGATTCTGAAAAGTTTTATATTTAACTTTGTTGCAGTGTGTATACGGACTTTGATCCATGTTAAATGTGATCAGGTACATTGTACTATGGCAAAGTGCTTTTTGTGGCTGTAGCTCAGGGTGTAGAAGATCGCAGAAAGGACTTGGTTCGAGAGAACGCGACTACTTCCTCCTCTTCATCTTTGTTCCACGCTAATGCTGTGCCATACTACCAACACACAAATGTACAGGTTCCATATAATGGTCATCAGAGATATGTGCCTTTCGCGGTATGATTTGCTTAGCTTTTTGACATATGAAGGGTTGTCTTTCTGCACTTATTTATGCCGAAAACTAAATAAAATTGTCTATGCAGCCCTTTTACCCGCAATATCCACAAAACATGCAGTACAGTTGTGTTCAGAACCCAAGTTACCAGCAATTTCAGGTAAATATTGCAGTGTGAAGATTAGCTGAAAACAATTGTTAGTTTTGTTACACTTCGTCTATGTACTCAACTGAGCTTATTTTGTTGTGAAGGTCAGAGACTTGAATCGAGGTCCTGTCATGATGCTCCCTTGCCGCTGAAGATGAGATTTCTTTTAACAGAAGCAAAAACGATGAAATTTGTTGTTGTTGATGATGATGATATTTTGCATATTTCAGAGGTTGCTGTTGTAGTTAGCCATATACCCTGTTGATTCTTGAAAGTTTGCGTGAATATGAAAAAAGAATACGGTAGTGATTTGTAGAAAAATTTGGGAAATGAAATGAAATACTTTGACTTTTGCTTGATTGCAAGAAACTGAGTTGTGTAATTACACCTGCATGTCTTTTTTGAGAGTATTCACTGTTTCTTTTTGGTGAAAGCAGGCATGATTATGAACTTAAGAAGCCACTGAATTCAGTCATACCTGTGGTTCATTTGATTGGTATCTTAAGTGAACTCAGTATCCATCCGATGAGCTTGGGCATTTTTCTTTTTGTTTCATGTATTAGGGAATTTCTTCAAATGATGAATGAATCTTTTGTAGTAAGGAAAAATCTGGATTTTATATTTATTTTAGAAAATCTGCAGTAACTTTTCATTATCTCTCGAAATCAGGCGATACTTCGACTGATGAATTCTCACTTAAGTTACATGGACATGTAACATTGTGAATGCATGTTTTAAATCTCTATGGTGGTAATAGTTATACTAACAAACTTAAGCATTTAGGTGTGTTTAATGGATATCAAGCTTATTAATGAGTTGATACAAACATACCATCGTATTAAACCAGTTAAAAAAAAAAAAGACTAATAAACGACTTTGATCAAAATCAATCCAATCTTTTTTTCATTTAACTCGACCTATTTGACGGGTCTATTTCCATCTACTTCAGGTCTAGTTATTACTAGTTTTATCAGTGATCTTGTTGATACGATTATTACTCTTGATTTTAAACAAATGATGACACATGCATGGATTGCTCACATCGTTTCGTTTGTTACAACGTAAACAGACTAGACATCGTTGTACTACATGCCATTTTGCTGCAATAATGCACTCGCAATTGGGGATTTGCCTGTACGTTAAGAAGTTAGAAGGAAAAATCTTATAATATAAGACATTTGATTAATCTACATTTTTTGTTTAGAAATTTGTCACTTTTATATATACAAGTTTTGTAGTATATACCGTACTACTATGAAGAGGATTCGACTGAATCGAACTCATGACCTCTTGCATCATGCTTAAATGTCCCAACTAATTGAGATAAGAATGCTTGGTTAATCTAGATTTGTCGTCACTGTCATTGTATGGTTCAAAGAGAATTACTATCAAACTATTCTGGGCTATTAATTATTAATATCAAAATTGGTCTCTGTCTACAACATGTGAAATAAGCGACTTTTAGAAATATAAATTAAATCTATGATTGTATCTTTACGGATCTACAAAATTTAACTAGTATGCAATTTGTGTTTGCACATGATATATTACAAAGAAAAAGTTTATAATTATTTCTAAAAACATAAATTTATTAAGGATGATATGGAGAATTTATGGAGACAAATGAGTAAAGTATTAAACTAATGACAAAAATAATTTTCTTTTATGGTCGATTTATGTTTATACTTGAATAAAAATTGAATTATTGGTTTTGCAAATAAAAATCAATTATATAAGAATTTAATAGATTTTTAGGATTTATATTTGTAAAGAAAATAAATTAAAGTTAATATTCTTAACTATTCTAAAATCGTTATGTTTATAAATTTCCACAAATAAATGTTTACGTGCATGGATTTTAGGAAATTGTTAGTATTTTAATTATTTGAGAGAACGACAAAATACCCAAAATGAATGTGTGATAATATCGATCAATATACTTCATAGCATTAAAGGCACTTAAAGTAAATAAATGGATGTGTGATATTATTGTTCAATATATTTTAAAACATTCGAAGCTCTTAAAGTTGATGGAGTCAGGAGCTCCTCGAGCTCACAACACACACACACACACACACACACAAACAAACATATATATTTGAAAAAGAAGGAGTATTTTATTACAAAACAAAAATATACAAAAGCATCAAGGTAGGCAATAATAACACTATTTGATAAACGGATATGAACAAAACAAATGTCCCACCTCAATAAACTACCGCTAGGAGCATTCCCAATGGGGATATGGGATTGAGTGTCTCATCCCCATAGGTTGACACCCAACCCACCCCAATGGGGAGAAAGCCGGCTAAGGGTGTAACGCGGATTACAATCCAATGTCCTTGGATTGTAACCCGCGTGACGGTCTAAAATTAAATACAGACCGTCATCTTAGCCGGATTTTAAAAAGCCAGCTAAGACTCCCATAGTCTGCTATGGGTCATATTTTTCCACACAAAAAATTTCCTTTCCCTCCTTCCATATCACCATTTGAAGTCCAAAAAAATAAAAATAAAAGAAAGAGAGAAGATTTAGAAGAGCACTACGAGCATTCCGAGGCAGCGGGAGTCAAAGTGGTGCAAATGTGTAGCGACCCGGGAATTTCGACACTTGAATCTTGACACTAACACCACTCGTGTCCAAAACTCAAGTACCAAAACCCTAGAAAGCTAGGAGAAAGAAGTTAGAGGGTGAGATAAGAAAGAAAGAATATTAGAATAGAAGAATAAGAAGAAGAATCAACACTACACAGAGTCTCACATCGCAGCGGAACAAAATATAATATATAAATAAACTTTATAGAGAGCTTTGAAATAAAACTTACAATCATCAGAGTACATCAATACGCCTGGACAGTTATAATAATCTGTCCTCATATACAACACACAGCGGAATAATACTAGATAATATCATACGTCTGAACACCTTCAGCTCGTCTTTGGACTTCACGGCATCCGATAACCTGAACCTGTACACCCGGTCTAACCCGAGCATTTACAAAACACCGGGTCAGTCTGGTGGACCAGAGTGAGAAAAACTCGCACAGCATTTAGAGTATCACACAACTTGATTTTAAAGTTAAAATCCTTTCGAAAGAAAAAGATAATCGTAAGACCGATCCACACATAAACACGGACGGTTTTTACCTTACGATAACCCAAACCAGTTTTCGAAATCAATATCTTATCTGATATTATCATAGTGTCTAAATACAAGTAAATATCAATCTAGTGGAACGCTTGCATCTCACGCTCCACATATATATATATACAAACAAAACCGTGGGCACTTATTGGAAATTGGATTCCGACCTTGACAAGGTATGGGACCACCTGCCGCTCGTGTATCTCTAGAGGCGAATACACTGGGTTCAACAAGAACGTCTTGCAACCCGGCCCTCACATGACCGACCACTCATTTCGCTTGAGTGTATCGAATGTATATCACCAACGGTTGGGCTCAAACCACCGTTTCCCGAAAAGGGACAGCATCGATAGATTTCAGAAGCAAAAGGAATTTCTCTAGATAGGTGATTATACACCCTAATGGGAGCGACCCACATAGCCATGCTGCCTGCCCGATTTTTGTCATTTCCCGGTTGATGAGGCTTGAGGTTATAATCGACTTTTGACACATCTGGCCACTGTTCACATCGTTCATACAAGTCATCCAGGAACAGGATGAACCGAAGGCACCCTCCTACTGCATTCAATATAGGAATCACCCCATGGATCAGTAGCGAGTAGTCCTTGCAAACCGTAGATTCCAATCACGACAGAATCATTGTCGAAATATCTCTGGGGATCAGCCAGAGAAATTTAACAATAGTTCCTCCGCTCATGAAGATTTACGGTCTTCATTGCTCCATCTCGATCAGCATCGGATATCTTCTTCGTTTTCATTTCTGTTGGTCGGAATGGTTTTCGAATATAAATTCGATCCCGGTCTTTCCCTACCAACAACGCATTGGCTATGATTTTGATAGTCGGTTATTTAACTATCAAAATAAACAAACATATAAATAAAACGAATCCATTGGTTTATTACACGGCATCACTTGGCCAATAATATATCAGCTCATTATATTAATATTCTCAAATTACTTCAAACATCTCCACAACTAATATCATCTTTCGATAATCCTGAAGTCGTTCAAGTTGGGGTATTTTAATTACCTCTCAGACCTTGATCAACCACATTCTTATCTTAAGATAGATGTCAGTTGCAATACTCAAAACCGATATTTATTTCCAATGTCAAAACAATTCCCATTTTGATTATATCTTGAAGAACATCATCTTTTATTTAAATCATGGATTTAAATTTCATCTTTATAACTCCACTTGTTTAACTACTCTAATTTAAACTTGGGTTTTCGATTGGTTTCCATTTCATATCCCGACTTATTTATATATTCAATAAAACCTGGGTTTAAAACTCCATTCAATTTCGACAAAATCCCATTATATAGAATTTCAAATAAGAGTTCACTTTAAAAATACAAGTTAAACTTATATTATCATTAATATAATTTGCTTTTAAAATATCACTTAATTATAAATAGGCCCTATCATTTATACACCTCCATTATTGCCTTTAAAATCCCATTTCCACTTTGATAATTATTAAATAAATAATAATCAAATATCAACATTTCAAGAAAATCTTTACTTAACCATTAATTATTCCTAATAATTAAATTTCATAACTTCATTTATATCGACTCGTCTGATGGCGAATCAAATCTTTATAAAACAGTTTATATTTTGGCCATCTATTATAATTCTTCGACCAATATTTCCTATTTGTTAATGGCAAACAAATGTTAAATTCTTATTCTACGATCAACGATCAAGTCAATAATTCAAACATATTGGTTAAACAGTTCATGTAATAATCATACGCAAGTAAATAATCCATTCAACTGATAGTGGTCAACCAATATTAATAATTCAAGCATCAATTTAATTTAAATACGTTTATATATTATAAACGTAACCAACAAGGTAAGTTACCTTGCTTGGAAATCATCGTTAAAAATAACGATGTCGTTTTACTTAAATTAAACAACGTTTAATTTAAAAAAAATCGGTATAACAATATTCAACAACCATCCAAGCAATCATCAAATCAACCAACATTCAGCAACCATAGCAAATAAATATTAAATCCGACCTATAATAAATATAAGTGGGGAACTGAGTGAGTTTAACTCACCTTGATTAAATTCTGTCGCTAAAACAAGTTGCTTTCTACGCTGCCAAATCCTACTCCATGTCGTAGTCTACGTCCGTATGGTTCCAACGAGACCAATGGTTCGAAAATCTGATAATATACGGTTGTGACGTTAAATTAATATCATTCCTAAACATTTTAATTTAACTTTATTTTATAATAATTATAAACGGACTTACCAAAAGAACGATCGGCGCATGCCCAGAATTCCATTCACAATGGTCACCAGCGTTCAAAACAATACCCTGACCCGTCAGTAATGTATCTCCCCTGAACCGAATTCTCTTGTTTCTTGGCTCCATCTCCTTTTTCGTTTTCTTGACTCTACTGCCAATACAACCGAAAATTCCTTCACTTCTTTCTACCTCTTTTCTATCCATGCAAGCCTCTCAAAATGACAGCACATCCCCTCCCTTTCTTTGGTTCTTCTCCTTTTTAAAGCGTTCTGCCATTTTATGTTTTTTTTTTTTTAAAGCTGAACCCATTTCCGTGCAACTTCTCATCGCGTGGCCATCTGCTCGCACACCATAAGCTCACCGTCCCGACTTCACCACGGCTAAACTTCTGCTACAAATCCTTCCTTCCAGTTTGAACTTTTCCATGCTGCCACCTTTCAAATGCCCTGCATGTCCACCGTGCTATTTCTCAGCACTGAAAACTCCCATATATCACTCTCACGCCGCCATCATCAGCAGCCATTCACCGCCATCCGCAACTCAGTCCATCCCATCACCGCGTGGCCTTCCCGAACCCGTCATTTCTACCGCCATCGACCGATCTCGCTTGTCTCCATTCGTGAGCAGCATTAATTCTATTATGGAGCATTTGGTTTGTTTATAGTATTTGCTTCCAGGTGTGAACAGTAAATGGTGATATGAATTTTCTTCTCACTGTTTTGTTATCTTTACTGCAAACCAGTGGAGGAAGTTGTGTTATGAAGAAGTGCGCTGGCCTCTTATTTATATGTGAGAAATTACTTGGCCCTCACGGTTCCAACATCTTGATGGGCAAGGAGTTCAAAAGCTTGGCACGCAAGGGTTCAGTAGCCAGTAGGTAGCTGAGTGGATTGAAACCACAAGACAGAAACAGTGCGTGTATTTTCATGTGTAAGGAAGAAAAGATGGGATACACAGAAGAATAGCTGCTGTGATAAGGACATTTCGAAGGAGACGGTAGCCAGTACAAAATAGTATAGCATGTGCTTCATTAATTGATGGGTGCGCAGTCGTATTTTCACTTCATGTGGCTGGGATCTAGGAGGCTTTGAGTATTTTACTTCGGCTAAAAGGGTGTAGGCTAATATACGTTTTACATTAGGTTGGATAGTTTATAGGGTAGCTGGAAACAACATTTATGATGATTTAAACCTTACATGAGAACAGAAGCAATGGCATGTGCGTATGTGTTTGCTGAAGTGATATTTGGATGCACATAGGGTAAGGCTGCGCGTATATCTTGGTACAACATAGTGCAGATGTAGTATTCATAGCATGTGCGTGAGTACATGTGTAGTCTTGTGTATTTTTCGTCAGTGCATGTGCTTTGTTTATATAGGTTACACGCTGTACAGGGTAGGCATTACATTTATATCTAGGGTGGCATGCGTTTTTTTTTCTTTTGTTAGGACTTAACTAGCACGTTAGTTGATAGGGTGGTTTTGTACTGATTTATATTCTACCGCTATTTTGACGCCATTTTCAAATATTCGTACCGTCAAATACCAGTTTTCAAAATCGATGAAAATAAATACATCGCACCGACGTTTTTAGTTTAACCGTTATATATCTTTCATTGGAACTGGCTTCAAGATTTAACTCGGTCGCAGGGACGACGTATAAAATTATAATTAAATTATTTCAAACGGTTAATTTATGTGTGTACACCACGCACGGTCACTAAATAACTTCAAATAACTATTTAAATTAATAAAATAAATTTAAATATCTGACTACAGAAAATACGGGACGTTACATTCCTTCCCCCTTAAATAAATTTCGTTCTCGAAATTGCTAAGTGAGAAGAATGCACCAAACCCAATTTATTTTCAAAATAATTATTAAAATATTATCAAGAATAATTTCTAAGTTTAAAAATTTTACGAAAAAAATCCGCCAACACCTCCTCTGTACTGTTCGATTTAAACAACTACACTTCATTACTCCTGCTTCATATTGATAAAAGAAACAAGAGCCAAACGGCTAACCCAACTCAGAGATATAAAATCGATTACCCAAATCAATATTATCAAGGTTTACCTATTTGTCAGGCAACTCATACTCTTGTCATGAGGCAAATCAACTTACAGCCTTTCCTCTTCCAACCTGCATTTAACTCTATATCCAATGTTAATAAAAGCTACATGGTTAATTCATTTTAGTTTCTTTTCATATTTGATTCCATCTGAATTCATTATACTGAAATTTATTTTCTTATAAGTTGCCAAGTCATTTCATTGTTGATGAATTTTATATTCAACAAGTCTAACATCCAACAAACAAAGCACAGCCAATACAACCTAATTATCCCTTTTTTTCCAAATTTTATTTAACTTAGTTTCAGTTAAACTTTGGCTTATTAAATTCTAATTTACAAATTCTTCTGGTTATATTAACTTATTCAAATTTACAATCCTATTGGAAATTCAATTCAAATCAATCAACAAATTAATAATCTGATAAAATTATTTCCTATATATATATGAAAATATATGTTGGGCAAAATTATTTCATTTACCCACTTTACAAAACAATATTGTATCAATTTGTCAATTCAACTTGAACCGATCAAATAATACAATACAAAACGATTTTATATAAAAATTACAAATACGCTCTCGTATATATACACTCAATCTCGATCTAGGGTATTACTAACCCAATCTCTATCGAGTTACACCACAGAGCCGAGGTTATTCCTAAACCATTGCTCTGATACCAACTGTAGCAATCCGGGAATTTCGACACTTGAATCTTGACACTAACACCACTCGTGTCCAAAACTCAAGTACCGAAACCCTAGAAAGCTAGGAGAAAGAAGTTAGAGGGTGAGATAAGAAAGAAAGAATATTAGAATAGAAGAATAAGAAGAAGAATCAACACTACACAGAGTCTCACATCGCAGCGGAACAAAATATAATATATAAATAAACTTTATAGAGAGCTTTGAAATAAAACTTACAATCATCAGAGTACATCAATACGCCTGGACAGTTATAATAATCTGTCCTCATATACATCACACATCGGAATAATACTAGATAATATCATACGTCTGAACACCTTCAGCTCGTCTTTGGACTTCACGGCATCCGATAACCTGAACCTGTACACCCGGTCTAACCCGAGCATTTACAAAACACTGGGTCAGTCTGGTCGACCAGAGTGAGAAAAACTCGCACAGCATTTAGAGTATCACACAACTTGATTTTAAAGTTAAAATCCTTTCGAAAGAAAAAGATAATCGTAAGACCGATCCACACATAAACACGGACGGTTTTTACCTTACGATAACCCAAACCAGTTTTCGAAATCAATATCTTATCTGATATTATCATAGTGTCTAAATACAAGTAAATATCAATCTAGTGGAACGCTTGCATCTCACGCTCCACATATATATATATATATACAAACAAAACCGTGGGCACTTATTGGAAATTGGATTCCGACCTTGACAAGGTATGGGACCACCTGCCGCTCGTGTATCTCTAGAGGCGAATACACTGGGTTCAACAAGAACGTCTTGCAACCCGGCCCTCACATGACCGACCACTCATTTCGCTTGAGTGTATCGAATGTATATCACCAACGGTTGGGCTCAAACCACCGTTTCCCGAAAAGGGACAGCATCGATAGATTTCAGAAGCAAAAGGAATTTCTCTAGATAGGTGATTATACACCCTAATGGGAGCGACCCACATAGCCATGCTGCCTGCCCGATTTTTGTCATTTCCCGGTTGATGAGGCTTGAGGTTATAATCAATTTTTGACACATCTGGCCACTGTTCACATCGTTCATACAAGTCATCCAGGAACAGGATGAACCGAAGGCACCCTCCTACTGCATTCAATATAGGAATCACCCCATGGATCAGTAGCGAGTAGTCCTTGCAAACCGTAGATTCCAATCACGACAGAATCATTGTCGAAATATCTCTGGGGATCAGCCAGAGAAATTGAACAATAGTTCCTCCGCTCATGAAGATTTACGATCTTCATTGCTCCATCTCGATCAGCATCCGATATCTTCTTCGTTTTCGTTTCTGTTGGTCGGAATGGTTTTCGAATATAAATTCGATCCCGGTCTTTCCCTACCAACAACGCATTGGCTATGATTTTGATAGTCGGTTATTTAACTATCAAAATAAACAAACATATAAATAAAACGAATCCATTGGTTTGTTACACGGCATCACTTGGCCAATAATATATCAGCTCATTATATTAATATTCTCAAATTACTTCAAACATCTCCACAACTAATATCATCTTTCGATAATCCTGAAGTCGTTCAAGTTGGGGTATTTTAATTACCTCTCAGACCTTGATCAACCACATTCTTATCTTAAGATAGATGTCAGTTGCAATACTCAAAACCGATATTTATTTCCAATGTCAAAACAATTCCCATTTTGATTATATCTTGAAGAACATCATCTTTTATTTAAATCATGGATTTAAATTTCATCTTTATAACTCCACTTGTTTAACTACTCTAATTTAAACTTGGGTTTTCGATTGGTTTCCATTTCATATCCCGACTTATTTATATATTCAATAAAACCTGGGTTTAAAACTCCATTGAATTTCGAAAAAATCCCATTATATAGAATTTCAAATAAGAGTTCACTTTAAAAGTACAAGTTAAACTTAAATTATCATTAATATAATTTGCTTTTGAAATATCACTTAATTATAAATAGGCCCTATCATTTATACACCTCCATTATTGCCTTTAAAATCCCATTTCCACTTTGATAATTATTAAATAAATAATAATCAAATATCAACATTTCAAGAAAATCTTTACTTAACCATTAATTATTCCTAATAATTAAATTTCATAACTTCATTTATATCGACTCGTCTGATGGCGAATCAAATCTTTATAAAACAGTTTATATTTTGGCCATCTATTATAATTCTTCGACCAATATTTCCTATTTGTTAATGGCAAACAAATGTTAAATTCTTATTCTACGATCAACGATCAAGTCAATAATTCAACCATATTGGTTAAACAGTTCATGTAATAATCATACGCAAGTAAATAATCCATTCAACTGATAGTGGTCAACCAATATTAATAATTCAAGCATCAATTTAATTTAAATACGTTTATATATTATAAACGTAACCAACAAGGTAAGTTACCTTGCTTGGAAATCATCGTTAAAAATAACGATGTCGTTTTACTTAAATTAAACAACGTTTAATTTAAAAAAAATCGGTATAACAATATTCAACAACCATCCAAGCAATCATCAAATCAACCAACATTCAGCAACCATAGCAAATAAATATTAAATCCGACCTATAATAAATATAAGTGGGGAACTGAGTGAGTTTAACTCACCTTGATTAAATTCTGTCGCTAAAACAAGTTGCTTTCTACGCTGCCAAATCCTACTCCATGTCGTAGTCTACGTCCGTATGGTTCCAACGAGACCAATGGTTCGAAAATCTGATAATATATGGTTGTGACGTTAAATTAAAATCATTCCTAAACATTTTAATTTAACTTTATTTTATAATAATTATAAACGGACTTACCAAAAGAACGATCGGCGCACGCCAAGAATTCCATTCACAATGGTCACCAGCGTTCAAAACAATACCCTGACCCGTCAGTAATGTATCTCCCCTGAACCGAATTCTCTTGTTTCTTGGCTCCATCTCCTTTTTCGTTTTCTTGACTCTACTGCCAATACAACCGAAAATTCCTTCACTTCTTTCTACCTCTTTTCTGTCCATGCAAGCCTCTCAAAATGACAGCACATCCCCTCCCTTTCTTTGGTTCTTCTCCTTTTTAAAGCGTTCTGTCATTTTATGTTTTTTTTTTTAAAGCTGAACCCATTTCCGTGCAACTTCTCATCGCGTGGCCATCTGCTCGCACACCATAAGCTCACCGTCCCGACTTCACCACGACTAAACTTCTGCTACAAATCCTTCCTTCCAGTTTGAACTTGTCCATGCTGCCACCTTTCAAATGCCCTGCATGTCCACCGTGCTATTTCTCAGCACCGAAAACTCCCATATATCACTCTCACGCCGCCATCATCAGCAGCCATTCACCGCCATCCGCAACTCAGTCCACCCCATCACCGCGTGGCCTTCCCGAACCCGTCATTTCTACCGCCATCGACCGATCTCGCTTGTCTCCATTCGTGAGCAGCATTAATTCTATTATGGAGCATTTGGTTTGTTTATAGTATTTGCTTCCAGGTGTGAACAGTAAATGGTGATATGAATTTTCTTCTCACTGTTTTGTTATCTTTACTGCAAACCAGTGGAGGAAGTTGTGTTATGAAGAAGTGCGCTGGCCTCTTATTTATAGGTGAGAAATTACTTGGCCCTCACGGTTCCAACATCTTGATGGGCAAGGAGTTCAAAAGCTTGGCACGCAAGGGTTCAGTAGCCAGTAGGTAGCTGAGTGGATTGAAACCACAAGACAGAAACAGTGCGTGTATTTTCATGTGTAAGGAAGAAAAGATGGGATACACAGAAGAGTAGCTGCTGTGATAAGGACATTTCGAAGGGGACGGTAGCCAGTACAAAATAGTATAGCATGTGCTTCATTAATTGATGGGTGCGCAGTCGTATTTTCACTTCATGTGGCTGGGATCTAGGAGGCTTTGAGTATTTTACTTCGGCTAAAAGGGTGTAGGCTAATATACGTTTTACATTAGGTTGGATAGTTTATAGGGTAGCTGGAAACAACATTTATGATGATTTAAACCTTACATGAGAACAGAAGCAATGGCATGTGCGTATGTGTTTGCTGAAGTGATATTTGGGTGCACATAGGGTAAGGCTGCGCGTATATCTTGGTACAACATAGTGCAGATGTAGTATTCATAGCATGTGCGTGAGTACATGTGTAGTCTTGTGTATTTTTCGTCAGTGCATGTGCTTTGTTTATATAGGTTACACGCTGTACAGGGTAGGCATTACATTTATATCTAGGGTGGCATGCGTTTTTTTTCTTTTGTTAGGACTTAACTAGCACGTTAGTTGATAGGGTGGTTTTGTACTGATTTATATTCTACCGCTATTTTGACGCCATTTTCAAATATTCGTACCGTCAAATACCAGTTTTCAAAATCGATGAAAATAAATACATCGCACCGACGTTTTTAGTTTAACCGTTATATATCTTTCATTGGAACTGGCTTCAAGATTTAACTCGGTCGCAGGGACGACGTATAAAATTATAATTAAATTATTTCAAACGGTTAATTTATGTGTGTATACCGCGCACGGTCACTAAATAACTTCAAATAACTATTTAAATTAATAAAATAAATTTAAATATCTGACTACAGAAAATACGGGACGTTACATTCCTTCCCCCTTAAATAAATTTCGTCCTCGAAATTGCTAAGTGAGAAGAATGCACCAAACCCAATTTATTTTCAAAATAATTATTAAAATATTATCAAGAATAATTTCTAAGTTTAAAAATTTTACGAAAAAAATCCGCCAGCACCTCCTCTGTACTGTTCGATTCAAACAACTACACTTCATTACTCCTGCTTCATATTGATAAAAGAAACAAGAGCCAAACGGCTAACCCAACTCAGAGATATAAAATCGATTACCCAAATCAATATTATCAAGGTTTACCTATTTGTCAGGCAACTCATACTCTTGTCATGAGGCAAATCAACTTACAACCTTTCCTCTTCCAACCTGCATTTAACTCTATATCCAATGCTAATAAAAGCTACATGGTTAATTCATTTTAGTTTCTTTTCATATTTGATTCCATCTGAATTCATTATACTGAAATTTATTTTCTTATAAGTTGCCAAGTCATTTCATTGTTGATGAATTTTATATTCAACAAGTCTAACATCCAACAAACAAAGCACAGCCAATACAACCTAATTATCCCTTTTTTTCCAAATTTTATTTAACTTAGTTTCAGTTAAACTTTGGCTTATTAAATTCTAATTTACAAATTCTTCTGGTTATATTAACTTATTCAAATTTACAATCCTATTGGAAATTCAATTCAAATCAATCAACAAATCAATAATCTGATAAAATTATTTCCTATATATATATGAAAATATATGTTGGGCAAAATTATTTCATTTACCCACTTTACAAAACAATATTGTATCAATTTGTCAATTCAACTTGAACCGATCAAATAATACAATACAAAACGATTTTATATAAAAATTACAAATACGCTCTCGTATATATACACTCAATCTCGATCTAGGGTATTACTAACCCAATCTCTATCGAGTTACACCACAGAGCCAAGGTTATTCCTAAACCATTGCTCTGATACCAACTGTAGCGATCCGGGAATTTCGACACTTGAATCTTGACACTAACACCACTCGTGTCCAAAACTCAAGTACCGAAACCCTAGAAAGCTAGGAGAAAGAAGTTAGAGGGTGAGATAAGAAAGAAAGAATATTAGAATAGAAGAATAAGAAGAAGAATCAACACTACACAGAGTCTCACATCGCAGCGGAACAAAATATAATATATAAATAAACTTTATAGAGAGCTTTGAAATAAAACTTACAATCATCAGAGTACATCAATACGCCTGGACAGTTATAATTATCTGTCCTCATATACATCACACAGCGGAATAATACTAGATAATATCATACGTCTGAACACCTTCAGCTCGTCTTTGGACTTCACGGCATCCGATAACCTGAACCTGTACACCCGGTCTAACCCGAGCATTTACAAAACACCGGGTCAGTCTGGTGGACCAGAGTGAGAAAAACTCGCACAACATTTAGAGTATCACACAACTTGATTTTAAAGTTAAAATCCTTTCGAAAGAAAAAGATAATCGTAAGACCGATCCACACATAAACACGGACGGTTTTTACCTTACGATAACCCAAACCAGTTTTCGAAATCAATATCTTATCTGATATTATCATAGTGTCTAAATACAAGTAAATATCAATCTAGTGGAACGCTTGCATCTCACGCTCCATATATATATATATACAAACAAAACCGTGGGCACTTATTGGAAATTGGATTCCGACCTTGACAAGGTATGGGACCACCTGCCGCTCGTGTATCTCTAGAGGCGAATACACTGGGTTCAACAAGAACGTCTTGCAACCCGGCCCTCACATGACCGACCACTCATTTCGCTTGAGTGTATCGAATGTATATAACCAAAGGTTGGGCTCAAACCACCGTTTCCCGAAAAGGGACAGCATCGATAGATTTCAGAAACCAAAGGAATTTCTCTAGATAGGTGATTATACACCCTAATGGGAGCGACCCACATAGCCATGCTGCCTGCCCGATTTTTGTCATTTCCCGGTTGATGAGGCTTGAGGTTATAATCGACTTTTGACACATCTGGCCACTGTTCACATCGTTCATACAAGTCATCCAGGAACAGGATGAACCGAAGGCACCCTCCTACTGCATTCAATATAGGAATCACCCCATGGATCAGTAGCGAGTAGTCCTTGCAAACCGTAGATTCCAATCACGACAGAATCATTGTCGAAATATCTCTGGGGATCAGCCAGAGAAATTTAACAATAGTTCCTCTGCTCATGAAGATTTACGGTCTTCATTGCTCCATCTCGATCAGCATCGGATATCTTCTTCGTTTTCGTTTCTGTTGGTCGGAATGGTTTTCGAATATAAATTCGATCCCGGTCTTTCCCTACCAACAACGCATTGGCTATGATTTTGATAGTCGGTTATTTAACTATCAAAATAAACAAACATATAAATAAAACGAATCCATTGGTTTATTACACGGCATCACTTGGCCAATAATATATCAGCTCATTATATTAATATTCTCAAATTACTTCAAACATCTCCACAACTAATATCATCTTTCGATAATCCTGAAGTCGTTTAAGTTGGGGTATTTTAATTACCTCTCAGACCTTGATCAACCACATTCTTATCTTAAGATAGATGTCAGTTGCAATACTCAAAACCGATATTTATTTCCAATGTCAAAACAATTCCCATTTTGATTATATCTTGAAGAACGTCATCTTTTATTTAAATCATGGATTTAAATTTCATCTTTATAACTCCACTTGTTTAACTACTCTAATTTAAACTTGGGTTTTCGATTGGTTTCCATTTCATATCCCGACTTATTTATATATTCAATAAAACCTGGGTTTAAAACTCCATTCAATTTCGACAAAATCCCATTATATAGAATTTCAAATAAGAGTTCACTTTAAAAGTACAAGTTAAACTTAAATTATCATTAATATAATTTGCTTTTAAAATATCACTTAATTATAAATAGGCCCTATCATTTATACACCTCCATTATTGCCTTTAAAATCCCATTTCCACTTTGATAATTATTAAACAAATAATAATCAAATATCAACATTTCAAGAAAATCTTTACTTAACCATTAATTATTCCTAATAATTAAATTTCATAACTTCATTTATATCGACTCGTCTGATGGCGAATCAAATCTTTATAAAACAGTTTATATTTTGGCCATCTATTATAATTCTTCGACCAATATTTCCTATTTGCTAATGGCAAACAAATGTTAAATTCTTATTCTACGATCAACGATCAAGTCAATAATTCAACCATATTGGTTAAACAGTTCATGTAATAATCATACGCAAGTAAATAATCCATTCAACTGATAGTGGTCAACCAATATTAATAATTCAAGCATCAATTTAATTTAAATACGTTTATATATTATAAACGTAACCAACAAGGTAAGTTACCTTGCTTGGAAATCATCGTTAAAAATAACGATGTCGTTTTACTTAAATTAAACAACGTTTAATTTAAAAAAAATCGGTATAACAATATTCAACAACCATCCAAGCAATCATCAAATCAACCAACATTCAGCAACCATAGCAAATAAATATTAAATCCGACCTATAATAAATATAAGTGGGGAACCGAGTGAGTTTAACTCACCTTGATTAAATTCTGTCGCTAAAACAAGTTGCTTTCTACGCTGCCAAATCCTACTCCATGTCGTAGTCTACGTCCGTATGGTTCCAACGAGACCAATGGTTCGAAAATCTGATAATATACGGTTGTGACGTTAAATTATTATCATTCCTAAACATTTTAATTTAACTTCATTTTATAATAATTATAAACGGACTTACCAAAAGAACGATCGGCGCACGCCCAGAATTCCATTCACAATGGTCACCAGGTTCAAAACAATACCCTGACCCGTCAGTAATGTATCTCCCCTGAACCGAATTCTCTTGTTTCTTGGCTCCATCTCCTTTTTCGTTTTCTTGACTCTACTGCCAATACAACCGAAAATTCCTTCACTTCTTTCTACCTCTTTTCTATCCATGCAAGCCTCTCAAAATGACAGCACATCCCCTCCCTTTCTTTGGTTCTTCTCCTTTTTAAAGCGTTCTGCCATTTTATGTTTTTTTTTTTAAAGCTGAACCCATTTCCGTGCAACTTCTCATCGCGTGGCCATCTGCTCGCACACCATAAGCTCACCGTCCCGACTTCACCACGACTAAACTTCTGCTACAAATCCTTCCTTCCAGTTTGAACTTGTCCATGCTGCCACCTTTCAAATGCCCTGCATGTCCACCGTGCTATTTCTCAGCACCGAAAACTCCCATATATCACTCTCACGCCGCCATTATCAGCAGCCATTCACCGCCATCCGCAACTCAGTCCACCCCATCACCGCGTGGCCTTCCCGAACCCGTCATTTCTACCGCCATCGACCGATCTCGCTTGTCTCCATTCGTGAGCAGCATTAATTCTATTATGGAGCATTTGGTTTGTTTATAGTATTTGCTTACAGGTGTGAACAGTAAATGGTGATATGAATTTTCTTCTCACTGTTTTGTTATCTTTACTGCAAACCAGTGGAGGAAGTTGTGTTATGAAGAAGTGCGCTGGCCTCTTATTTATAGGTGAGAAATTACTTGGCCCTCACGGTTCCAACATCTTGATGGGCAAGGAGTTCAAAAGCTTGGCACGCAAGGGTTCAGTAGCCAGTAGGTAGCTGAGTGGACTGAAACCACAAGACAGAAACAGTGCGTGTATTTTCATGTGTAAGGAAGAAAAGATGGGATATACAGAAGAATAGCTGCTGTGATAAGGACATTTCGAAGGGGACGGTAGCCAGTACAAAATAGTATAGCATGTGCTTCATTAATTGATGGGTGCGCAGTCGTATTTTCACTTCATGTGGCTGGGATCTAGGAGGCTTTGAGTATTTTACTTCGGCTAAAAGGGTGTAGGCTAATATACGTTTTACATTAGGTTGGATAGTTTATAGGGTAGCTGGAAACAACATTTATGATGATTTAAACCTTACATGAGAACAGAAGCAATGGCATGTGCGTATGTGTTTTCTGAAGTGATATTTGGGTGCACATAGGGTAAGGCTGCGCGTATATCTTGGTACAACATAGTGCAGATGTAGTATTCATAGCATGTGCGTGAGTACATGTGTAGTCTTGTGTATTTTTCGTCAGTGCATGTGCTTTGTTTATATAGGTTACACGCTGTACAGGGTAGGCATTACATTTATATCTAGGGTGGCATGCGTTTTTTTTCTTTTGTTAGGACTTAACTAGCACGTTAGTTGATAGGGTGGTTTTGTACTGATTTATATTCTACCGCTATTTTGACGCCATTTTCAAATATTCGTACCGTCAAATACCAGTTTTCAAAATCGATGAAAATAAATACATCGCACCGACGTTTTTAGTTTAACCGTTATATATCTTTCATTGGAACTGGCTTCAAGATTTAACTCGGTCGCAGGGACGACGTATAAAATTATAATTAAATTATTTCAAACGGTTAATTTATGTGTGTACACCGCGCACGGTCACTAAATAACTTCAAATAACTATTTAAATTAATAAAATAAATTTAAATATCTGACTACAGAAAATACGGGACGTTACATTCCTTCCCCCTTAAATAAATTTCGTCCTCGAAATTGCTAAGTGAGAAGAATGCACCAAACCCAATTTATTTTCAAAATAATTATTAAAATATTATCAAGAATAATTTCTAAGTTTAAAAATTTTACGAAAAAAATCCGCCAGCACCTCCTCTGTACTGTTCGATTCAAACAACTACACTTCATTACTCCTGCTTCATATTGATAAAAGAAACAAGAGCCAAACGGCTAACCCAACTCAGAGATATAAAATCGATTACCCAAATCAATATTATCAAGGTTTACCTATTTGTCAGGCAACTCATACTCTTGTCATGAGGCAAATCAACTTACAGCCTTTCCTCTTCCAACCTGCATTTAACTCTATATCCAATGCTAATAAAAGCTACATGGTTAATTCATTTTAGTTTCTTTTCATATTTGATTCCATCTGAATTCATTATACTGAAATTTATTTTCTTATAAGTTGCCAAGTCATTTCATTGTTGATGAATTTTATATTCAACAAGTCTAACATCCAACAAACAAAGCACAGCCAATACAACCTAATTATCCCTTTTTTTCCAAATTTTATTTAACTTAGTTTCAGTTAAACTTTGGCTTATTAAATTCTAATTTACAAATTCTTCTGGTTATATTAACTTATTCAAATTTACAATCCTATTGGAAATTCAATTCAAATCAATCAACAAATCAATAATCTGATAAAATTATTTCCTATATATATATGAAAATATATGTTGGGCAAAATTATTTCATTTACCCACTTTACAAAACAATATTGTATCAATTTGTCAATTCAACTTGAACCGATCAAATAATACAATACAAAACGATTTTATATAAAAATTACAAATACGCTCTCGTATATATACACTCAATCTCGATCTAGGGTATTACTAACCCAATCTCTATCGAGTTACACCACAGAGCCGAGGTTATTCCTAAACCATTGCTCTGATACCAACTGTAGCAATCCGGGAATTTCGACACTTGAATCTTGACACTAACACCACTCGTGTCCAAAACTCAAGTACCGAAACCCTAGAAAGCTAGGAGAAAGAAGTTAGAGGGTGAGATAAGAAAGAAAGAATATTAGAATAGAAGAATAAGAAGAAGAATCAACACTACACAGAGTCTCACATCGCAGCGGAACAAAATATAATATATAAATAAACTTTATAGAGAGCTTTGAAATAAAACTTACAATCATCAGAGTACATCAATACGCCTGGACAGTTATAATAATCTGTCCTCATATACATCACACAGCGGAATAATACTAGATAATATCATACGTCTGAACACCTTCAGCTCGTCTTTGGACTTCACGGCATCCGATAACCTGAACCTGTACACCCGGTCTAACCCGAGCATTTACAAAACACCGGGTCAGTCTGGTGTACCAGAGGGAGAAAAACTCGCACAGCATTTAGAGTATCACACAACTTGATTTTAAAGTTAAAATCCTTTCGAAAGAAAAAGATAATCGTAAGACCAATCCACACATAAACACGGACGGTTTTTACCTTACGATAACCCAAACCAGTTTTCGAAATCAATATCTTATCTGATATTATCATAGTGTCTAAATACAAGTAAATATCAATCTAGTGGAACGCTTGCATCCCACGCTCCACATATATATATATATACAAACAAAACCGTGGGCACTTATTGGAAATTGGATTCCGACCTTGACAAGGTATGGGACCACCTGCCGCTCGTGTATCTCTAGAGGCGAATACACTGGGTTCAACAAGAACGTCTTGCAACCCGGCCCTCACATGGCCGACCACTCATTTCGCTTGAGTGTATCGAATGTATATCACCAACGGTTGGGCTCAAACCACCGTTTCCCGAAAAGGGACAGCATCGATAGATTTCAGAAACAAAAGGAATTTCTCTAGATAGGTGATTATACACCCTAATGGGAGCGACCCACATAGCCATGCTGCCTGCCCGATTTTTGTCATTTCCCGGTTGATGAGGCTTGAGGTTATAATCGACTTTTGACACATCTGGCCACTGTTCACATCGTTCATACAAGTCATCCAGGAACAGGATGAACCGAAGGCACCCTCCTACTGCATTCAATATAGGAATCACCCCATGGATCAGTAGCGAGTAGTCCTTGCAAACCGTAGATTCCAATCACGACAGAATCATTGTCGAAATATCTCTGGGGATCAGCCAGAGAAATTTAACAATAGTTCCTCTGCTCATGAAGATTTACGGTCTTCATTGCTCCATCTCGATCAGCATCGGATATCTTCTTCGTTTTCGTTTCTGTTGGTCGGAATGGTTTTCGAATATAAATTTGATCCCGGTCTTTCCCTACCAACAACGCATTGGCTATGATTTTGATAGTCGGTTATTTAACTATCAAAATAAACAAACATATAAATAAAACGAATCCATTGGTTTATTACACGGCATCACTTGGCCAATAATATATCAGCTCATTATATTAATATTCTCAAATTACTTCAAACATCTCCACAACTAATATCATCTTTCGATAATCATGAAGTCGTTTAAGTTGGGGTATTTTAATTACCTCTCAGACCTTGATCAACCACATTCTTATCTTAAGATAGATGTCAGTTGCAATACTCAAAACCGATATTTATTTCCAATGTCAAAACAATTCCCATTTTGATTATATCTTGAAGAACATCATCTTTTATTTAAATCATGGATTTAAATTTCATCTTTATAACTCCACTTGTTTAACTACTCTAATTTAAACTTGGGTTTTCGATTGGTTTCCATTTCATATCCCGACTTATTTATATATTCAATAAAACCTGGGTTTAAAACTCCATTCAATTTCGACAAAATCCCATTATATAGAATTTCAAATAAGAGTTCACTTTAAAAGTACAAGTTAAACTTAAATTATCATTAATATAATTTGCTTTTAAAATATCACTTAATTATAAATAGGCCCTATCATTTATACACCTCCATTATTGCCTTTAAAATCCCATTTCCACTTTGATAATTATTAAATAAATAATAATCAAATATCAACATTTCAAGAAAATCTTTACTTAACCATTAATTATTCCTAATAATTAAATTTCATAACTTCATTTATATCGACTCGTCTGATGGCGAATCAAATCTTTATAAAACAGTTTATATTTTGGCCATCTATTATAATTCTTCGACCAATATTTCCTATTTGCTAATGGCAAACAAATGTTAAATTCTTATTCTACGATCAACGATCAAGTCAATAATTCAACCATATTGGTTAAACAGTTCATGTAATAATCATACGCAAGTAAATAATCCATTCAACTGATAGTGGTCAACCAATATTAATAATTCAAGCATCAATTTAATTTAAATACGTTTATATATTATAAACGTAACCAACAAGGTAAGTTACCTTGCTTGGAAATCATCGTTAAAAATAACGATGTCGTTTTACTTAAATTAAACAACGTTTAATTTAAAAAAAATCGGTATAACAATATTCAACAACCATCCAAGCAATCGTCAAATCAACCAACATTCAACAACCATAGCAAATAAATATTAAATCCGACCTATAATAAATATAAGTGGGGAACCGAGTGAGTTTAACTCACCTTGATTAAATTCTGTCGCTAAAACAAGTTGCTTTCTACGCTGCCAAATCCTACTCCATGTCGTAGTCTACGTCCGTATGGTTCCAACGAGACCAATGGTTCGAAAATCTGATAATATACGGTTGTGACGTTAAATTATTATCATTCCTAAACATTTTAATTTAACTTTATTTTATAATAATTATAAACGGACTTACCAAAAGAACGATCGGCGCACGCCCAGAATTCCATTCACAATGGTCACCAGCGTTCAAAACAATACCCTGACCCGTCAGTAATGTATCTCCCCTGAACCGACTTCTCTTGTTTCTTGGCTCCATCTCCTTTTTCGTTTTCTTGACTCTACTGCCAATACAACCGAAAATTCCTTCACTTCTTTCTACCTCTTTTCTGTCCATGCAAGCCTCTCAAAATGACAGCACATCCCCTCCCTTTCTTTGGTTCTTCTCCTTTTTAAAGCGTTCTGCCATTTTATGTTTTTTTTTTTTTTTTATAAAGCTGAACCCATTTCCGTGCAACTTCTCATCGCGTGGCCATCTGCTCGCACACCATAAGCTCACCGTCCCGACTTCACCACGACTAAACTTCTGCTACAAATCCTTCCTTCCAGTTTGAACTTGTCCATGCTGCCACATTTCAAATGCCCTGCATGTCCACCGTGCTATTTCTCAGCACCGAAAACTCCCATATATCACTCTCACGCCGCCATCATCAGCAGCCATTCACCGCCATCCGCAACTCAGTCCACCCCATCACCGCGTGGCCTTCCCGAACCCGTCATTTCTACCGCCATCGACCGATCTCGCTTGTCTCCATTCGTGAGCAGCATTAATTCAATTATGGAGAATTTGGTTTGTTTATAGTATTTGCTTCCAGGTGTGAACAGTAAATGGTGATATGAATTTTCTTCTCACTGTTTTGTTATCTTTACTGCAAACCAGTGGAGGAAGTTGTGTTATGAAGAAGTGCGCTGGCCTCTTATTTATAGGTGAGAAATTACTTGGCCCTCACGGTTCCAACATCTTGATGGGCAAGGAGTTCAAAAGCTTGGCACGCAAGGGTTCAGTAGCCAGTTGGTAGCTGAGTGGATTGAAACCACAAGACAGAAACAGTGCGTGTATTTTCATGTGTAAGGAAGAAAAGATGGGATACACAGAAGAGTAGCTGCTGTGATAAGGACATTTCGAAGGGGACGGTAGCCAGTACAAAATAGTATAGCATGTGCTTCATTAATTGATGGGTGCGCAGTCGTATTTTCACTTCATGTGGCTGGGATCTAGGAGGCTTTGAGTATTTTACTTCGGCTAAAAGGGTGTAGGCTAATATACGTTTTACATTAGGTTGGATAGTTTATAAGGTAGCTGGAAACAACATTTATGATGATTTAAACCTTACATGAGAACAGAAGCAATGGCATGTGCGTATGTGTTTGCTGAAGTGATATTTGGGTGCACATAGGGTAAGGCTGCGCGTATATCTTGGTACAACATAGTGCAGATGTAGTATTCATAGCATGTGCGTGAGTACATGTGTAGTCTTGTGTATTTTTCGTCAGTGCATGTGCTTTGTTTATATAGGTTACACGCTGTACAGGGTAGGCATTACATTTATATCTAGGGTGGCATGCGTTTTTTTTCTTTTGTTAGGACTTAACTAGCACGTTAGTTGATAGGGTGGTTTTGTACTGATTTATATTCTACCGCTATTTTGACGCCATTTTCAAATATTCGTACCGTCAAATACCAGTTTTCAAAATCGATGAAAATAAATACATCGCACCGACGTTTTTAGTTTAACCGTTATATATCTTTCATTGGAACTGGCTTCAAGATTTAACTCGGTCGCAGGGACGACGTATAAAATTATAATTAAATTATTTCAAACGGTTAATTTATGTGTGTACACCGCGCACGGTCACTAAATAACTTCAAATAACTATTTAAATTAATAAAATAAATTTAAATATCTGACTACAGAAAATACGGGACGTTACATTCCTTCCCCCTTAAATAAATTTCGTCCTCGAAATTGCTAAGTGAGAAGAATGCACCAAACCCAATTTATTTTCAAAATAATTATTAAAATATTATCAAGAATAATTTCTAAGTTTAAAAATTTTACGAAAAAAATCCGCCAGCACCTCCTCTGTACTGTTCGATTCAAACAACTACACTTCATTACTCCTGCTTCATATTGATAAAAGAAACAAGAGCCAAACGGCTAACCCAACTCAGAGATATAAAATCGATTACCCAAATCAATATTATCAAGGTTTACCTATTTGTCAGGCAACTCATACTCTTGTCATGAGGCAAATCAACTTACAGCCTTTCCTCTTCCAACCTGCATTTAACTCTATATCCAATGCTAATAAAAGCTACATGGTTAATTCATTTTAGTTTCTTTTCATATTTGATTCCATCTGAATTCATTATACTGAAATTTATTTTCTTATAAGTTGCCAAGTCATTTCATTGTTGATGAATTTTATATTCAACAAGTCTAACATCCAACAAACAAAGCACAGCCAATACAACCTAATTATCCCTTTTTTTTCCAAATTTTATTTAACTTAGTTTCAGTTAAACTTTGGCTTATTAAATTATAATTTACAAATTCTTCTGGTTATATTAACTTATTCAAATTTACAATCCTATTGGAAATTCAATTCAAATCAATCAACAAATCAATAATCTGATAAAATTATTTCCTATATATATATATGAAAATATATGTTGGGCAAAATTATTTCATTTACCCACTTTACAAAACAATATTGTATCAATTTGTCAGTTCAACTTGAACCGATCAAATAATACAATACAAAACGATTTTATATAAAAATTACAAATACGCTCTCGTATATATACACTCAATCTCGATCTAGGGTATTACTAACCCAATCTCTATCGAGTTACACCACAGAGCCAAGGTTATTCCTAAACCATTGCTCTGATACCAACTGTAGCGTCCCGGGAATTTCGACACTTGAATCTTGACACTAACACCACTCGTGTCCAAAACTCAAGTACCGAAACCCTAGAAAGCTAGGAGAAAGAAGTTAGAGGGTGAGATAAGAAAGAAAGAATATTAGAATAGAAGAATAAGAAGAAGAATCAACACTACACAGAGTCTCACATCGCAGCGGAACAAAATATAATATATAAATAAACTTTATAGAGAGCTTTGAAATAAAACTTACAATCATCAGAGTACATCAATGCGCCTGGACAGTTATAATAATCTGTCCTCATATACATCACACAGCGGAATAATACTAGATAATATCATACGTCTGAACACCTTCAGCTCGTCTTTGGACTTCACGGCATCCGATAACCTGAACCTGTACACCCGGTCTAACCCGAGCATTTACAAAACACCGGGTCAGTCTGGTGGACCAGAGTGAGAAAAACTCGCACAGCATTTAGAGTATCACACAACTTGATTTTAAAGTTAAAATCCTTTCGAAAGAAAAAGATAATCGTAAGACCGATCCACACATAAACACGGACGGTTTTTACCTTACGATAACCCAAACCAGTTTTCGAAATCAATATCTTATCTGATATTATCATAGTGTCTAAATACAAGTAAATATCAATCTAGTGGAACGCTTGCATCTCACGCTCCACATATATATATACAAACAAAACCGTGGGCACTTATTGGAAACTGGATTCCGACCTTGACAAGGTATGGGACCACCTGCCGCTCGTGTATCTCTAGAGGCGAATACACTGGGTTCAACAAGAACGTCTTGCAACCCGGCCCTCACATGACCGACCACTCATTTCGCTTGAGTGTATCGAATGTATATCACCAACGGTTGGGCTCAAACCACCGTTTCCCGAAAAGGGACAGCATCGATAGATTTCAGAAACAAAAGGAATTTCTCTAGATAGGTGATTATACACCCTAATGGGAGCGACCCACATAGCCATGCTGCCTGCCCGATTTTTGTCATTTCCCGGTTGATGAGGCTTGAGGTTATAATCGACTTTTGACACATCTGGCCACTGTTCACATCGTTCATACAAGTCATCCAGGAACAGGATGAACCGAAGGCACCCTCCTACTGCATTCAATATAGGAATCACCCCATGGATCAGTAGCGAGTAGTCCTTGCAAACCGTAGATTCCAATCACGACAGAATCATTGTCGAAATATCTCTGGGGATCAGCCAGAGAAATTTAACAATAGTTCCTCCGCTCATGAAGATTTACGGTCTTCATTGCTCCATCTCGATCAGCATCGGATATCTTCTTCGTTTTCGTTTCTGTTGGTCGGAATGGTTTTCGAATATAAATTCGATCCCGGTCTTTCCCTACCAACAACGCATTGGCTATGATTTTGATAGTCGGTTATTTAACTATCAAAATAAACAAACATATAAATAAAACGAATCCATTGGTTTATTACATGGCATCACTTGGCCAATAATATATCAGCTCATTATATTAATATTCTCAAATTACTTCAAACATCTCCACAACTAATATCATCTTTCGATAATCCTGAAGTCGTTCAAGTTGGGGTATTTTAATTACCTCTCAGACCTTGATCAACC
The DNA here is from genome assembly GCA_030737875.1 of Allium sativum. Classification (NCBI taxonomy): domain Eukaryota; kingdom Viridiplantae; phylum Streptophyta; class Magnoliopsida; order Asparagales; family Amaryllidaceae; genus Allium; species Allium sativum. The sequence goes on along the minus strand of CM060921.1, from coordinate 159,881,491 downwards.
ACATTCTTATCTTAAGATAGATGTCAGTTGCAATACTCAAAACCGATATTTATTTCCAATGTCAAAACAATTCCCATTTTGATTATATCTTGAAGAACGTCATCTTTTATTTAAATCATGGATTTAAATTTCATCTTTATAACTCCACTTGTTTAACTACTCTAATTTAAACTTGGGTTTTCGATTGGTTTCCATTTCATATCCCGACTTATTTATATATTCAATAAAACCTGGGCTTAAAACTCCATTCAATTTCGACAAAATCCCATTATATAGAATTTCAAATAAGAGTTCACTTTAAAAGTACAAGTTAAACTTAAATTATCATTAATATAATTTTCTTTTAAAATATCACTTAATTATAAATAGGCCCTATCATTTATACACCTCCATTATTGCCTTTAAAATCCCATTTCCACTTTGATAATTATTAAATAAATAATAATCAAATATCAACATTTCAAGAAAATCTTTACTTAACCATTAATTATTCCTAATAATTAAATTTCATAACTTCATTTATATCGGCTCGTCTGATGGCGAATCAAATCTTTATAAAACAGTTTATATTTTGGCCATCTATTATAATTCTTCGACCAATATTTCCTATTTGTTAATGGCGAACAAATGTTAAATTCTTATTCTATGATCAACGATCAAGTCAATAATTCAACCATATTGGTTAAACAGTTCATGTAATAATCATACGCAAGTAAATAATCCATTCAACTGATAGTGGTCAACCAATATTAATAATTCAAGCATCAATTTAATTTAAATACATTTATATATTATAAACGTAACCAACAAGGTAAGTTACCTTGCTTGGAAATCATCGTTAAAAATCACGATGTCGTTTTACTTAAATTAAACAACGTTTAATTTAAAAAAAATCGGTATAACAATATTCAACAACCATCCAAGCAATCATCAAATCAACCAACATTCAGCAACCATAGCAAATAAATATTAAATCCGACCTATAATAAATATAAGTGGGGAACTGAGTGAGTTTAACTCACCTTGATTAAATTCTGTCGCTAAAACAAGTTGCTTTCTACGCTGCCAAATCCTACTCCATGTCGTAGTCTACGTCCGTATGGTTCCAACGAGACCAATGGTTCGAAAATCTGATAATATACGGTTGTGACGTTAAATTAATATCATTCCTAAACATTTTAATTTAACTTTATTTTATAATAATTATAAACGGACTTACCAAAAGAACGATCGGCGCACGCCCAGAATGGTCACCAGCGTTCAAAACAATACCCTGACCCGTCAGTAATGTATCTCCCCTGAACCGAATTCTCTTGTTTCTTGGCTCCATCTCCTTTTTCGTTTTCTTGACTCTACTGCCAATACAACCGAAAATTCCTTCACTTCTTTCTACCTCTTTTCTGTCCATGCAAGCCTCTCAAAATGACAGTACATCCCCTCCCTTTCTTTGGTTCTTCTCCTTTTTAAAGCGTTCTGCCATTTTATGTTTGTTTTTTTTTTTTTTAAAAGCTGAACCCATTTCCGTGCAACTTCTCATCGCGTGGCCATCTGCTCGCACACCATAAGCTCACCGTCCCGACTTCACCACGACTAAACTTCTGCTACAAATCCTTCCTTCCAGTTTGAACTTGTCCATGCTGCCACCTTTCAAATGCCCTGCATGTCCACCGTGCTATTTCTTAGCACCGAAAACTCCCATATATCACTCTCACGCCGCCATCATCAGCAGCCATTCACCGCCATCCGCAACTCAGTCCACCCCATCACCGCGTGGCCTTCCCGAACCCGTCATTTCTACCGCCATCGACCGATCTCGCTTGTCTCCATTCGTGAGCAGCATTAATTCTATTATGGAGCATTTGGTTTGTTTATAGTATTTGCTTCCAGGTGTGAACAGTAAATGGTGATATGAATTTTCTTCTCACTGTTTTGTTATCTTTACTGCAAACCAGTGGAGGAAGTTGTGTTATGAAGAAGTGCACTGGCCTCTTATTTATAGGTGAGAAATTACTTGGCCCTCACGGTTCCAACATCTTGATGGGCAAGGAGTTCAAAAGCTTGGCACGCAAGGGTTCAGTAGCCAGTAGGTAGCTGAGTGGATTGAAACCACAAGACAGAAACAGTGCGTGTATTTTCATGTGTAAGGAAGAAAAGATGGGATACACAGAAGAGTAGCTGCTGTGATAAGGACATTTCGAAGGGGACGGTAGCCAGTACAAAATAGTATAGCATGTGCTTCATTAATTGATGGGTGCGCAGTCGTATTTTCACTTCATGTGGCTGGGATCTAGGAGGCTTTGAGTATTTTACTTCGGCTAAAAGGGTGTAGGCTAATATACGTTTTACATTAGGTTGGATAGTTTATAGGGTAGCTGGAAACAACATTTATGATGATTTAAACCTTACATGAGAACAGAAGCAATGGCATGTGCGTATGTGTTTGCTGAAGTGATATTTGGGTGCACATAGGGTAAGGCTGCGCGTATATCTTGGTACAACATAGTGCAGATGTAGTATTCATAGCATGTGCGTGAGTACATGTGTAGTCTTGTGTATTTTTCGTCAGTGCATGTGCTTTGTTTATATAGGTTACACGCTGTACAGGGTAGGCATTACATTTATATCTAGGGTGGCATGCGTTTTTTTTCTTTTGTTAGGACTTAACTAGCACGTTAGTTGATAGGGTGGTTTTGTACTGATTTATATTCTACCGCTATTTTGACGCCATTTTCAAATATTCGTACCGTCAAATACCAGTTTTCAAAATCGATGAAAATAAATACATCGCACCGACGTTTTTAGTTTAACCGTTATATATCTTTCATTGGAACTGGCTTCAAGATTTAACTCGGTCGCAGGGACGACGTATAAAATTATAATTAAATTATTTCAAACGGTTAATTTATGTGTGTACACCGCGCACGGTCACTAAATAACTTCAAATAACTATTTAAATTAATAAAATAAATTTAAATATCTGACTACAGAAAATACGGGACGTTACATTCCTTCCCCCTTAAATAAATTTCGTCCTCGAAATTGCTAAGTGAGAAGAATGCACCAAACCCAATTTATTTTCAAAATAATTATTAAAATATTATCAAGAATAATTTCTAAGTTTAAAAATTTTACGAAAAAAATCCGCCAGCACCTCCTCTGTACTGTTCGATTCAAACAACTACACTTCATTACTCCTGCTTCATATTGATAAAAGAAACAAGAGCCAAACGGCTAACCCAACTCAGAGATATAAAATCGATTACCCAAATCAATATTATCAAGGTTTACCTATTTGTCAGGCAACTCATACTCTTGTCATGAGGCAAATCAACTTACAGCCTTTCCTCTTCCAACCTGCATTTAACTCTATATCCAATGCTAATAAAAGCTACATGGTTAATTCATTTTAGTTTCTTTTCATATTTGATTCCATCTGAATTCATTATACTGAAATTTATTTTCTTATAAGTTGCCAAGTCATTTCATTGTTGATGAATTTTATATTCAACAAGTCTAACATCCAACAAACAAAGCACAGCCAATACAACCTAATTATCCCTTTTTTTTCCAAATTTTATTTAACTTAGTTTCAGTTAAACTTTGGCTTATTAAATTATAATTTACAAATTCTTCTGGTTATATTAACTTATTCAAATTTACAATCCTATTGGAAATTCAATTCAAATCAATCAACAAATCAATAATCTGATAAAATTATTTCCTATATATATATATGAAAATATATGTTGGGCAAAATTATTTCATTTACCCACTTTACAAAACAATATTGTATCAATTTGTCAGTTCAACTTGAACCGATCAAATAATACAATACAAAACGATTTTATATAAAAATTACAAATACGCTCTCGTATATATACACTCAATCTCGATCTAGGGTATTACTAACCCAATCTCTATCGAGTTACACCACAGAGCCAAGGTTATTCCTAAACCATTGCTCTGATACCAACTGTAGCGTCCCGGGAATTTCGACACTTGAATCTTGACACTAACACCACTCGTGTCCAAAACTCAAGTACCAAAACCCTAGAAAGCTAGGAGAAAGAAGTTAGAGGGTGAGATAAGAAAGAAAGAATATTAGAATAGAAGAATAAGAAGAAGAATCAACACTACACAGAGTCTCACATCGCAGCGGAACAAAATATAATATATAAATAAACTTTATAGAGAGCTTTGAAATAAAACTTACAATCATCAGAGTACATCAATACGCCTGGACATTTATAATAATCTGTCCTCATATACATCACACAGCGGAATAATACTAGATAATATCATACGTCTGAACACCTTCAGCTCGTCTTTGGACTTCACGGCATCCGATAACCTGAACCTGTACACCCGGTCTAACCCGAGCATTTACAAAACACCGGGTCAGTCTGGTGGACCAGAGTGAGAAAAACTCGCACAGCATTTAGAGTATCACACAACTTGATTTTAAAGTTAAAATCCTTTCGAAAGAAAAAGATAATCGTAAGACCGATCCACACATAAACACAGACGGTTTTTACCTTACGATAACCCAAACCAGTTTTCGAAATCAATATCTTATCTGATATTATCATAGTGTCTAAATACAAGTAAATATCAATCTAGTGGAACGCTTGCATCTCACGCTCCACATATATATATACAAACAAAACCGTGGGCACTTATTGGAAATTGGATTCCGACCTTGACAAGGTATGGGACCACCTGCCGCTCGTGTATCTCTAGAGGCGAATACACTGGGTTCAACAAGAACGTCTTGCAACCCGGCCCTCACATGACCGACCACTCATTTCGCTTGAGTGTATCGAATGTATATCACCAACGGTTGGGCTCAAACCACCGTTTCCCGAAAAGGGACAGCATCGATAGATTTCAGAAACAAAAGGAATTTCTCTAGATAGGTGATTATACACCCTAATGGGAGCGACCCACATAGCCATGCTGCCTGCCCGATTTTTGTCATTTCCCGGTTGATGAGGCTTGAGGTTATAATCGACTTTTGACACATCTAGCCACTGTTCACATCGTTCATACAAGTCATCCAGGAACAGGATGAACCGAAGGCACCCTCCTACTGCATTCAATATAGGAATCACCCCATGGATCAGTAGCGAGTAGTCCTTGCAAACCGTAGATTCCAATCACGACAGAATCATTGTCGAAATATCTCTGGGGATCAGCCAGAGAAATTTAACAATAGTTCCTCCGCTCATGAAGATTTACGGTCTTCATTGCTCCATCTCGATCAGCATCGGATATCTTCTTCGTTTTCGTTTCTGTTGGTCGGAATGGTTTTCGAATATAAATTCGATCCCGGTCTTTCCCTACCAACAACGCATTGGCTATGATTTTGATAGTCGGTTATTTAACTATCAAAATAAACAAACATATAAATAAAACGAATCCATTGGTTTATTACACGGCATCACTTGGCCAATAATATATCAGCTCATTATATTAATATTCTCAAATTACTTCAAACATCTCCACAACTAATATCATCTTTCGATAATCCTGAAGTCGTTCAAGTTGGGGTATTTTAATTACCTCTCAGACCTTGATCAACCACATTCTTATCTTAAGATAGATGTCAGTTGCAATACTCAAAACCGATATTTATTTCCAATGTCAAAACAATTCCCATTTTGATTATATCTTGAAGAACATCATCTTTTATTTAAATCATGGATTTAAATTTCATCTTTATAACTCCACTTGTTTAACTACTCTAATTTAAACTTGGGTTTTCGATTGGTTTCCATTTCATATCCCGACTTATTTATATATTCAATAAAACCTGGGTTTAAAACTCCATTCAATTTCGACAAAATCCCATTATATAGAATTTCAAATAAGAGTTCACTTTAAAAGTACAAGTTAAACTTAAATTATCATTAATATAATTTGCTTTTAAAATATCACTTAATTATAAATAGGCCCTATCATTTATACACCTCCATTACTGCCTTTAAAATCCCATTTCCACTTTGATAATTATTAAATAAATAATAATCAAATATCAACATTTCAAGAAAATCTTTACTTAACCATTAATTATTCCTAATAATTAAATTTCATAACTTCATTTATATCGACTCGTCTGATGGCGAATCAAATCTTTATAAAACAGTTTATATTTTGGCCATCTATTATAATTCTTCGACCAATATTTCCTATTTGTTAATGGCAAACAAATGTTAAATTCTTATTCTACGATCAACGATCAAGTCAATAATTCAACCATATTGGTTAAACAGTTCATGTAATAATCATACGCAAGTAAATAATCCATTCAACTGATAGTGATCAACCAATATTAATAATTCAAGCATCAATTTAATTTAAATACGTTTATATATTATAAACGTAACCAACAAGGCAAGTTACCTTGCTTGGAAATCATCGTTAAAAATAACGATGTCGTTTTACTTAAATTAAACAACGTTTAATTTAAAAAAAATCGGTATAACAATATTCAACAACCATCCAAGCAATCATCAAATCAACCAACATTCAGCAACCATAGCAAATAAATATTAAATCCGACCTATAATAAATATAAGTGGGGAACTGAGTGAGTTTAACTCACCTTGATTAAATTCTGTCGCTAAAACAAGTTGCTTTCTACGCTGCCAAATCCTACTCCATGTCGTAGTCTACGTCCGTATGGTTCCAACGAGACCAATGGTTCGAAAATCTGATAATATACGGTTGTGACGTTAAATTAATATCATTCCTAAACATTTTAATTTAACTTTATTTTATAATAATTATAAACGGACTTACCAAAAGAACGATCGGCGCACGCCCAGAATGGTCACCAGCGTTCAAAACAATACCCTGACCCGTCAGTAATGTATCTCCCTTGAACCGAATTCTCTTGTTTCTTGGCTCCATCTCCTTTTTCGTTTTCTTGACTCTACTGCCAATACAACCGAAAATTCCTTCACTTCTTTCTACCTCTTTTCTGTCCATGCAAGCCTCTCAAAATGACAGCACATCCCCTCCCTTTCTTTGGTTCTTCTCCTTTTTAAAGCGTTCTGCCATTTTATGTTTTTTTTTTTAAAGCTGAACCCATTTCCGTGCAACTTCTCATCGCGTGGCCATCTGCTCGCACACCATAAGCTCACCGTCCCGACTTCACCACGACTAAACTTCTGCTACAAATCCTTCCTTCCAGTTTGAACTTGTCCATGCTGCCACCTTTCAAATGCCCTGCATGTCCACCGTGCTATTTCTCAGCACCGAAAACTCCCATATATCACTCTCACGCCGCCATCATCAGCAGCCATTCACCGCCATCCACAACTCAGTCCACCCCATCACCGCGTGGCCTTCCCGAACCCGTCATTTCTACCGCCATCGACCGATCTCGCTTGTCTCCATTCGTGAGCAGCATTAATTCTATTATGGAGCATTTGGTTTGTTTATAGTATTTGCTTCCAGGTGTGAACAGTAAATGGTGATATGAATTTTCTTCTCACTGTTTTGTTATCTTTACTGCAAACCAGTGGAGGAAGTTGTGTTATGAAGAAGTGCGCTGGCCTCTTATTTATAGGTGAGAAATTACTTGGCCCTCACGGTTCCAACATCTTGATGGGCAAGGAGTTCAAAAGCTTGGCACGCAAGGGTTCAGTAGCCAGTAGGTAGCTGAGTGGATTGAAACCACAAGACAGAAACAGTGCGTGTATTTTCATGTGTAAGGAAGAAAAGATGGGATACACAGAAGAGTAGCTGCTGTGATAAGGACATTTCGAAGGGGACGGTAGCCAGTACAAAATAGTATAGCATGTGCTTCATTAATTGATGGGTGCGCAGTCGTATTTTCACTTCATGTGGCTGGGATCTAGGAGGCTTTGAGTATTTTACTTCGGCTAAAAGGGTGTAGGCTAATATACGTTTTACATTAGGTTGGATAGTTTATAGGGTAGCTGGAAACAACATTTATGATGATTTAAACCTTACATGAGAACAGAAGCAATGGCATGTGCGTATGTGTTTGCTGAAGTGATATTTGGGTGCACATAGGATAAGGCTGCGCGTATATCTTGGTACAACATAGTGCAGATGTAGTATTCATAGCATGTGCGTGAGTACATGTGTAGTCTTGTGTATTTTTCGTCAGTGCATGTGCTTTGTTTATATAGGTTACACGCTGTACAGGGTAGGCATTACATTTATATCTAGGGTGGCATGCGTTTTTTTTCTTTTGTTAGGACTTAACTAGCACGTTAGTTGATAGGGTGGTTTTGTACTGATTTATATTCTACCGCTATTTTGACGCCATTTTCAAATATTTGTACCGTCATATACCAGTTTTCAAAATCGATGAAAATAAATACATCGCACCGACGTTTTTAGTTTAACCTTTATATATCTTTCATTGGAACTGGCTTCAAGATTTAACTCGGTCGCAGGGACGACGTATAAAATTATAATTAAATTATTTCAAACGGTTAATTTATGTGTGTACACTGCGCACGGTCACTAAATAACTTCAAATAACTATTTAAATCAATAAAATAAATTTAAATATCTGACTACAGAAAATACGGGACGTTACAAAATGTGCCTCCTGAAGAAGAGCATGCTCCAATTGAAGAAGAGCAAGCTCCAATTAAAGAACAATTCGCGCCTCCTCCTCAACGAGAAGTAGCTAGACGACGTCGAACTTTAAAGAAAAAAGATCTGGATCTGAACATTGATCAGAATTTAGGACCAGGCAAAACGCTTACCAATTTTCATGTGCTTCCAAACAACCAGGAGCATGTTAGCACGCGTGTGGAAGAAGCTGTAAGTTTATTACTCTTTTTAACATTTAATTGCAATATTGTTTAGATTAGAAATAATATATCTGTGACGATCCCCAAAATTCGAGGTGCGGTATTAAGGAAAATCATTGGAATATAACACATCAATCATCATAGCAGAGTACAGATAATAGCAAAAACAATAAATAGAATAATTTTACATGGATATGACAGCGGAATCACAACATGTAACAACATCAGAATAGCACAGCGTAGGATATAACTTAGTAAATAAAAGGGAAGTGATCAGTCATCATCGCCAGAGGCGGAATACATGCATGCAGTGAGACATAATAAGGGTATCAGTCTACATCGCCGAAGGCGGTACATATACATACGAGAATAAACACTGAAAGTAAAGCAGTCTGCATCGCCTGTGGCGGAATCATAATATAAGTACAATAATGGAGGAAAAAGTTAAAGTCATCTCTGTGAAGTCAGCCTCGCCATGAGCCAAAATGCACTCTATGCAACAGTGCAGAGCCAAAAACAACCTGTCACCTGTGAACTAGGCTGCCCGTGTGAAAATGAGGGCACCCGCGTTTGCAAAGTGAAACAAACAACGAGTCAGTCATGGGGACTGGTATGAGGAATCTATTTAACAGTTAAACAACAGTAATAAGCAAATTATAGGACCATGCCACTTTCGCGGAACGGGTTTACTCCAGTGATTGCTAGTGCATTTAAAACAAAGTAAATTCTTTAAAACAACGCAATGCTTTTGAAAAGAATGTAGCCATTTATAAGACTCAAGTCCCATCATACAATGCAACGCAAGCCGGAGGATAGAGTTTTACCTTATAATGGCCAAATATGCTTGATACGTGTAAAGCAAAATCATTTGGTATTATTACTAGTGCATATATGTTTCAAAAATGAATAGCATCATAAATATCAATCATAGGCGACATGAGCGTCCCATGCCACTATGTCGCCATATATATGATACAACCGAATCCGTTATCTCGTATTGGAAATTGGATTTCCGTCATGAGTCGAGGCAAGGGGCAAGCTCCTCTCCGCTTCGAGACATTCTAGCAAATGCCTCAGGACTACACACTCTGGGTAACCCTGGATCTTCAGGGCTGGTCCTCTCTTACATTTGAGGATTAATTATGCCTGAACACACGTTTCCCGGTCCTTACAGACCTATAATCGAGGCGCCTCGCATTCCAACAACCACATAGGTGAAAAATAGATATAAATGTCAGGGCTGGTAAGTCACTGACACCACCATAGCTCGAAAGAAACGTCGTGCTCTCCCTGTAGTCCGTATCCCGTTTATAACTCATACCGAGGTGTGAGGTTCGCGAATCCACGCTATACACAAAGCCAGGCCACGTAGATCGTACTTTGATCATCATCCACAAGACTTTGCTTTGCAACAGAAGCCTTGATCACAGCATCTTGACATGCCACATAGGCAATCCACTCCATACGATTGATTTCTATCGATATATAACCTCTGAGCTCGTACGTCTCAGAGAAGGGCGTTAAGCAAAAGAATAAATTCTCCGCCGCCAAACAGATATATATTTAACAGAGATCAATCAGTATAGAACAAAATCCAATGTCAGACACACAGTCCATTTACAAGTCCGTCCTGGGTCTGAACGAAACCGGAGGCGTCAAATTCCTCGTATATCCGTACAATCAACACATACGTTCAGACGACTACTACTTCCGTTCCTTCACGGTAGCTACTCCGGTCAGGAACCTTAGTAGCGCCCATCCAACCGATACGAAGATCGTCTGTCTTGAATTGTCTTTGTATTTTCCAATTTGAATCGCTCGATTAATTATTTGAAATGAGGGTTAGCTCGACCTTTTCAAATAATTCACGTAATTAGAATTCAAATCAATCCTTTCTATGGTTATATTATTCGACATCCATATTTCAGTTCTTTAGTGTTATTTTCGTGTCAAACACATACAACCATCAAATATGAAACAATTCAAGCCAAATTGGTTTATTTCCAATCTATGTTGCTTATAATATTTTATAACGATTTTTCGCCATTTTTATTTATTTAAAAATGGCCATATTTAATTAAACGACATTTTAGGTCGTGCCGTGGCACTGGCGTTGTTTTTCCCCTAATTTGTTTTACACATATCGGAAAATCTAACCGTTGGATTTCTACAAAGTCTATATCAGTGGGAAGATATTCCCAAAGCGAATCCAACGGTTCCAGTTTCGTGAGAATCCGACGGTCGGATCTTCCACACTAGTCGTTTGAAGTTACGGTTTCAAAATTCGAACTGCAGCGTCGTTATTCGATTTAATTATATTTATATTTATATTTATATATAAATATAAACGATTCTGGCACTGTTTTTCTTCAGATTTGAATTAAACATTCCAGACAATCCAACCGTTGGATTTCAACAAGGTTGGTGCCGTTGGGAAGATATTTCCAAGGCGAACCCAGCGGTTGCGGTTTCGGGAAAATCCGATGGTAGGATTTCTCGTACTAATCGTTTCAAATTACGATTCCGAAACACGAACTGCATGGCTTCGATTCCTTTATATTATATTTATATTTATATATATAAATATAGTTCATTCTATAATTTCAAATATAGTTTATTCATTTATTTCAACTTCGTTTTCTCTTCAAATATTTCACTAACGCCTTAATATTTCGAAAAATTTCGCCATAACCTCCTTTGTACGGGGAGGGGTTTGGAAATTTATTGGGCCGTGTTAGGTACCCAATAAATCCTAAAGAGCATCCACATATTTATAGTGATATATTCTGGTGTTTACGGGGGAGCGTGTATAGATAATAACTCCAGAGAATAAATTCTCGTCACCCCGTTCCGTGTGGAAATAAATAGTCCATGTGCTGTATCTAATAACTAGAGAGACGTGATTATTGTCAACTCCAGACCCATGTGGGGTTTTTATTAATCTGGCAATTTATCGTTATATTTTATATAGTCCATATTAGTCATCAGTTCAACCTGTAGTATATAATCATCGCCATACAAGCCTCTCGCTCGTATGGTAAATCTTCCACCTCGTCACACAAGCTCCAATTGCTTATGTGGAATATGATGAAGTATGCCTATCGTCAAGAAGTATGCCATGTATTGTAGTTCAAAATTAATTGTTACTATCCTATGACGATGTTTATTATTTCACACAGAATAACCAGCACTCCGCATCCAATGGCATTCACAGGAGTTGATATAAAAATCAAATTGCACAGCCAACTCATCAAGGATTACCTATATGTCGGGCACGCAAATAATTTCTTTACTCTACAGCTAATCCATTTTTCTTGTTCAACACATGTATATATATGCAGAACAAATCTAATAATAATATTTCTAGCAAACTATTATTTATTTCAATACGTGTGTATTTTTATCAAAGCGTATACATGATAAAAGAAATGTTTTTATCATCAAAAATATTTATTCAACACGTGAATGTTTTAACACTTCATATTCACAATAAAAATGTAGTTTTTATTGTCTATTCATTTTATTTTAAAATACGATAACATTCAACACATGAATTTCAACTCGACGAACGAATTTCAATTCAACACATGAATATTTTCTATAGTTTGTATATATATAAAAATGTCATTTTTATCGCTAAAGCTTTTTGTTTAAATTCAAATAATATTCAACACATGAATTTCGATTCAACGAATGAATTCCAACTCAACACATGAATATTTTCTATAGTTTGAATATATATAAAAATGTGATTTTTATCGCTAAAGCTTTTTGTTTAAATTCAAATAATATTCAACACATGAATTTCGATTCAACGAATGAATTCCAACTCAACACATGAATATTTTCTATAGTTTGAATATATATAAAAATGTGATTTTTATCGCTAAAGCTATTTGTTTAAATTCAAATAATATTCAACACATGAATTTCGATTCAACGAATGAATTCCAACTCAACACATGAATATTTTCTATAGTTTGAATATATATAAAAATGTGATTTTTATCGCTAAAGCTATTTGTTTAAATTCAAATAATATTCAACACATGAATTTCGATTCAACGAATGAATTCCAACTCAACACATGAATATTTTCTATAGTTTGAATATATATAAAAATGTGATTTTTATCGCTAAAGCTATTTGTTTAAATTCAAATAATATTCAACACATGAATTTCGATTCAACGAATGAATTCCAACTCAACACATGAATATTGGTTTCAACATATGTAATTTATTTCAACGAATGAAAATTATTCTAACACATGAATATTTCAGAAAATTTCGGCAGCATAACGGCAGGGTAGTTAAAACCGGGACCGTCCCTAGTACGGCTCCTCGCTCTACCTTAAAACCTCGCGGTTTTTGTCAATGGGGATCATGCATCTAGTTCGCACGCAGGCGGCATGTTTTATTTTCAATTCCACAATCCTATTCTAATTTGTTTCAACCACAAGAGGGTATTTTTCAACCACAATATCAACCACAAACAATTATTTCCAACCATTCGTCATACCATATAATATCACGTCAATCACAAGCAATAAATATCGTCCATGGTCTGTGGACGACGGGAGTATATATATATATATATTATTTCTATAATTCACTTGCATTTCATCACAATTCAAAGCATATATGTTTCATACAACGCTTGTATAATTTATACATCGCTAATATAACTTATACAACACATGTACATGAGGTATACAATGCGTATATAATTTACACTTCGCTTATATAATTTATACAACGCGATTCCATTCACACAATTTAGTTTAGATTCCTCACATTGGTTTTTGCAGTGCTAAAAATCGTAGGAAGATCAGAAAAATCCGTGGCTTCTTCTAGATGGTAGAGAGCCTCCTTGCGGTCACGGTGTCTCCTGTTTCATCAAATTTCGTTAATGAACGAAAAAGATATTATTTTTCAAAGTTTTGCAACACTTAAAAGTGTTATTTTCATTTCAGAATATCGAAGCAGAAGGGTTTTTAAACCTTCAAAACTAGGTTTTGATTTTAAAACCAAACCGTACCTCGTTGCTCCGACCAGACCCTGCGACGTTGAAGGGCTACGAACCAGCTCTCGATCGATGGTGGTGGCGGCAGACTCGACGGCTCCAGCAGGGCACGGCGGCGCTCCAAAGGGGCGGACTTCCTCCTGGAAATTCGACGCGAATAGGCAATGGTCTTCGACGAGGCTTGTTTTGATTTGAAGAGGGGAGGGAGGCGGTCAGAATTGTCAACTGGAGGCGACGGCTATATTGGCTGTGGCGGCGGCGAAATCGATGGGAAGGTTCGATGAATTTCCGTCGTTCGATAATAGGGTTGATCGGGTTTCTGATGTGAGAGAGAAAATAGAGATATTTTCTATTATATTATATTTTTAAATCCCTTTATTACCCCTTCTAGCCAACGTACACCAATTTCAACCCAACGACTGTCGCCCCTAGCTAAATACCCCCATTCCGGACACAATGGGATATGTTTCGTTGGCCAATTCGACTGTTACAGTAAGTTATTTTTCAAATTAAAATATAAAACATTCAATATTTAATTTGAACGTACATTTCAATTTACCAGGGCCACAAACTGAATCGAAAAATTCCAGAAAAATATATCTAGCTTTGTTTTGACGATACGGCCCTAACAAAACCAGTTTCGTCGAATTCTGAGCTCATATGCAAAATGTCCATTTTCAGGTCGATCCATTTTAGCAGAAATTGACCAATCGCATTTTCTTTTGCCCCGCTCACATACTAGCTTCAAAAATTATGAAATTTGAAACCTAGAAATAATTCGACATCCCAGACCCAACAAAAGTGGTTTCGTCGAATTCCGAGGTCGTATGCAAAATATCAATTTTCAAGGGCTATATATGCTATATAGCGACCTTTCTGGAAATTCATTCGGCCATAACTTTTGATTCCCGTTATGAAACTTCGATTTTTCAGATTCGTTAGAAAGGTATTCATAAACAGATTTAAATATTTTCAGTTTCGCTATAATTCGTTATATTTTCCACCTAGTACAGTCAGAAAAAGTTTGTATTCAAAATTTCAAACTGCCTTACTATTCCTAATTCTTTATTTTATTGAAATATGCTATTTCAATTATTCAAATTCTTTGGTAATAACCAATTTTAAAATTTTAAAATTGGTTCACATTTGCCGGGTTATTACAATATCGACCCTATTATAAATAGGCATGACGAGTTAGAACACGTGGCGCATGGCCAACCATTATTCGTTTATATATATTCTAAGATTTGCTCATACGACATAACTGATATTATACACACATTTCTTAGTGAAGTTGGTCTTGGTTACTTCATAAGTACGTGTTCACTTAATTATGATCAAATTATTTTGTACTTTTAAATGGCTTCATTTAACCATAAAACAATTAATTATTAGGTTTAACAAACTTGTTAAACTCTGATGTTCAGTTGATTGCTACGATATCGTCATGTTGATGGAAGACCACACACACATTTCATTTTGGGTCTGATGAGTTAGGCATCACTTCGTTAGATTTTACAGTTCTTACTGGAATTTCGGTAGGCTTGGAGAAGACTTGTTCGACGACGAATATTCTATGAATTAGAACACCGTCGTAAAGTGTAATAAACCGCAAGTGCACGGCGTACAATCATAGTACGTGGCGAATACAGGTCGATCCGCAGGGAAATAATTTGTTCTAATTTTACTCAATCAAATTAAACCGAAAGCGAGTGAAATTATTAACTAAAAACTAAAAGAAAACTAACAATGTTAAAATGAATACAAATATGAGATTAAGAGACAATTTAGGAGTAGATTCACTATCAACATCACTCTAATTAACATAAAAAATGGTTCTAACTCTCTTTAATAACTAGCACATTAAGTGTTGTATTCATACCAGCATTATTTATATGCTAGAAAATTCAAGCTACATATATCATCAATTTTCAATACAAACCTAAAGCCCTAATTATCACATAGAAAGTAATAGTTCTAATAAAAATGAAACATTATGAGTATGTTCTGTATGTTAATATCCACTAACTACATGGAACATCAAAGATGCTTTCACTTTTAATGTCACTACTTTTTCTAAAATGAATTAGATTGTGATAAAATATGATTCTATTAATGATATGAGTATAACACATTTGGGGATAATCAATCAACATGTGCTATCAATTTTCACTATATAAAATCTTTACTTTATTTATATCCAATTTTAGATTAACCTCAAATAAGAGAGTTAGAAACATGAAATTCTTATGTTAATTATTCATGAATCATAAGAGCTTCCCTACCCCTGAATTGAAGGGGTTTAACTACTCATAATGGATTCAATGATAACATAAAGAGATTTCATTATAAAAGAGAAGAAAAAAAGAGCAAATAAAGATAAAAATCTATTCTACTTGCATAAAAATAAATCTGCACTAATGACATGAAAGCAATTGGACAACAAAAGAAAAGAGCACTATTTTAAAATTATACTAAAAAAAATTACATAAAGAAAATGGCTAAGTAGCCATGAAAATAAAAGAGAGAAAAAGCTAATCTCCTAAACTACACTAAAAGAGAATGGAGAAAAGAGAGAGAGAAGCTACATAAACATAAGAGGATATTTATACATGTAATAAAACCCTAACCCTAATCCACTTTAGCGTGCTACCAAGAATGCCCTTTAAGAAGTGTGGCCACCAATTAATCGTCACGCTTTAATTACTCCATCATCAAATTTGCCTGAAGCTTTATCATCCACTAATTTTTCCATTAGCTTTTAAGTGTAGTAAGTGGGGTCCTCCATGATTATGTATGAGAATTATTTCTTCATTCCTTTGTATGCATATAAATTTTCATGAAGCCCTCTTCCATATGCACCAATATTTGTACAAAAACAATGAGAATTGTTTAAGTAAAAAATTCTAAAAATAACATAAGCACAAAAAATGACCATTTTCCTTTGTATGACGATGAATATATGATATTTTGAAATCAATTGAGTTATGGTTTAATCGCGATAAAATACCTGCATATGTCATTTATTTAAACTAAAACAAGAATAAATATGTGAATAAATATGCATATTTACGTGCACATTAAATACCCTCTCACTTATCTTTTTATTCTTTCTCGAATAAAGTAAAAAGTAAGCTAAATTTGTTTTCATAGGGAGCACGATTGCATTGAGCGCATGCAACAAGCCGTTAAACCTCTGAGTATCCCCAGTAGGTCGAGTGTTGTCTTGTGAGGGTTTTCAGCGGATACTACCCACAAAATCCAAAAGTTGAACACATAAAATATTTATAGAATGCAAGAATAGAAAATATTTACAAAATGAATGCAAGCTTTTAAAGGAATATTTACAAATGGATAATCTACTATTAAATATACATGAATAAGTTAACACAAATTTGGGTCATCACTATGAAATTTGAGTCAGTTACTAATCAAAACTTTTAAAAAAAGTCATGTTACCGTCACAAACTCCTCCATCTTGGCCAGTTGTTTTGGTAGAAACATAGTGCAAATATGAAATGAATTCTGTAATCGATATCAACAGTCGTATAACGACATCTCAACTTCCTTTTTGTTAACAAGTTAGGTCGAATAAGCGAAGAGTGTGCTTAGACTTTAAGTGCTAACTCTCTCTTTATTACAAAATATTTACATTACTATTATTTACAAATACCTGGTTATACCACCCCTACACTGCATTACGACTTACATGAGGGTCAGTAATCCTAAGGTGTCCAATCTCATGAAATGAGACCAAGATATACCGACGTTGACTTTGTCAACAAGGTGTCGGAAAGAGCTTGGTGGGTTTGCACACCAACGCGAGATGTATAGAAATGTTGGGATACCCTTGGATTATTATTATATATATATATATACATTTTTTTTCTTTTTCTTCTTCTTTTTTTACATAAGAGAGAGAGAGAGTTAAGCAAAGATATCTTAGCACAACTTCACTTAAAAGATCTAAAATTTTATCACAAGTAGTCTAAATCAACCATTCATTTAATCGGATTACAATTCAGAAAACATTCACACTCATCACCTACGAATTTCCCAATATACCAGTTACACCAAATTTGCTCATAATTCAAACTTTCCTTTCGTTATCCATTAAGAGAAGTAAATCTCCAAACATTTTAATTGAATGACCAAAATTGTATGCTAACTTCATCATGTCTTATTTAAAAGTAAATAGAAATGCGAAATTCTTTTTTCTAAGAAGAAAGAAAAAAATGCAAACTTAAACTATGCAAAACATAATGAAAATGAGAATCTCCCCACACTTGATTTCGACTGTGTCCCCACAATCCATGCATGACACAATGAGTGGATGAAAGTGAAATATTTACATATGTACAAAAGAGGGTTAGTGCGACTTACCAAATGTGTGTGCAGAAAATATGCAGTCATCGAATAGATGAACCTTTCCACGATGGACCAATAAATCAACCTCACTAAGATTATGAGACAACTTAAGCACAAAAAGCCAAATCATGAAGGATTGTATATTACATGTCAGATTTAGAAAAACAAATTTAGATTTGGAAAAACAATTTTTGTTTTCTCAAAAGTTTGAGTTGCTAATTTTAAAATTTTGAGCTTACAATTGATCCTAAAATTGAACTGAATTTCTGTAGCAACTAAAGAGAGGTCATCAAGTCGGGTTCAATAAAAGTTTCAAAAACAAAGTTTGATTTTTTCAGATGATGTATAAATTGAGAGACGTAAGCATCACTCTCACCCCCACACTTGTTTTGAGAAATATTGTTCGGTTTTGCTTTGATATTTGAAATTTTATTAACTAAAGATTCATTGGTAAACCTAAAGCCAAAACCAAACAAATGAATTTTTAGTACATTCGAAATCCTATTTTCTCAAAAACAGTGTTATTCCAGAAAGAGTTCATATACTGTAGAAATTTATCATTGAAAAACAAGTGATCACAATGAGGTTCAGTTGAAACGATCAAGTCGCCAGGAGTTTCAACAGTTTCGGAAAAATCGTTATTTTGCTTAAGATCGCATTCAACAGTTTCGTTGTTTTCAGTCTAAAGAATTTAAAAGTTTCAAATGTTTCATTTTCAATTTCAGACACAACAACATTATCGTCGATTAGTTCAAGAAGTTTTTGCTCATCAAAGTCGTCCTCGCTTAAACAGTTGTTAACAACTTCATCATTTTTGTCATGTTGACAATCTAAAGTTGCTAAATTTTCAAAATTTTCAAAATCTAAGAGTGGAAGATCAAATTGAATATTGACGTCTTCATTTTCAAGAGAATTTAAATTCAAATCAATTACGGATCTTTCAACAACTTCATTAATATTTTCATCAATTTCAAAAGTTGTTAGCTGAAGATCGTCGATTGTGGTAAAAGGTGGATTAACATTTGACTCATCATATGTTCGGTTTGATTTTTTTTTTCATGAAAATTCATGTAGTCTTGAAACAACAAATTCGTGTGGTTATCGTGAATTTCATTCATTTGCTCAACAAAATCAAATTTATAATTATTTACATGAGAATTTTCAATTTGAAATTGTTGAGAACCAGAACCGTTAATTGCACCATCACTGAAATTATTCTCATTGCCAAAATCATTTGTAAAGTGAGTCACATTTCGATTTTGAATTTGAAATTCATTTTGGAGTTCAATATTGAATTGACAAGGGTTATAATCAAAATCGTTTGAATTTGGAAGTGAATTCAAATTTTGATTATTTTGAAAACTTTGACTTGAATTGTTGTCCAAGTATGAATTACACCATTCACTTATTCTTTGATTTTGTTTTGTGCACATTTCATGTAAAGATTCGGCATTTGTTTCAAGATTTGACGGTTGGTCGGGATTTTGAAACTTTTGTGGCGCAAAATTAGGATTATCTTGAAAATTTTGAAAAGTTGGTGATGTAAAATCCAAATTGTTTGTACAATAGTTGTTATTAAAATATCCATATGAATTTGGTGTAAAATTATATGGATTATATTGATTTTCACATCTATCGCAGAATTCATGAGGATAAGGAAATTGGGACATTTTCAAGAAAGTATTTTTTTTTTGAATTTTTTTAAGAGAAAAAAAAATGTTCACAAAAGAAAATTGTTTTTTTTAAAAGACTTTTGGTTTTTGTATTTTTTTTAATATATGCATGAACCTAATGCAACTGTATGAATCAAACTAATTATTTACAGATTTTCTAAAATTATATAATGACGGTTTGATTAATTTCAACAAAAGATTTCTTAGCCATGGACAGGAGTTATCGGTGCACCAGGAATCACCCTAGCAATGCAGCCGAAGGTTTAAGTACCTTCAGAGGAACAACCGATATAATATTTACGAATCACCGTAATATTTATAAATGGTTACTACTCTGCCATAGTTTAGACACCAAGAAATAAATCGTTAGAATGAAATCAAGTTGTCGAAATATAACAGTGTCCTTAGAAAAATAAAAAACAAAATAAGATGAATGCAAAACAGAAATTAAACGTGAATTAACGATGCGGCTACGAATGATTTTTTTTTAATGTTAGTGCAACCAACCAATTATGCAAATAAAATAAAAACAAGGAAAGAAAACATATACTAATGCATGCAGATTAGCAAAATTTATTTGTTTTAGCTGCAATTTTTTATTAAGCAAGGGAGCGTAGAGCCAAGCAAAGCAAGCAGAGTAGTCTTTGAGCAAGTAATCCTCCTTGAGATTTTTTGCAACCTGAAAATGAAGACAACATATATACAATTTGAAGGCAAGCGTTTTTTTTTAATTTTTTTTTTGAAAACAAAATGCGAATTTACACAAGAAAACAAAAAACAATTATTTTTTTATATACAATGATGAAATTAAATCGACAATGATCTTAAGAAAAAACGAGAGCAGAATGAAGAGTTTGAAATAAATATTCACAGTAGGACTAACAACTTAAAAGAAAGATAACAAGGAATCAAAAACAAACACAAACCCTAAAGCAGAGTAGTCTTTTTTTTTTTTTTTTGAATAATGAAAACCAACGCAAGTTAGTTTGAGAGACTAACCAACTCAAGATTTTTACAACACCACAATCTTCAAAAGCAATCGGGTAAAGCCAAAACAACACAAGCCCAATACAATTAAAGTCCTTCACAATTTATAACAAACCGTACGTCACCTAGCCCAACACCAGCTTGCTTATGCAAGTTCGCACACCCTTCCTCCCAATTTACATAAACATCACACGAACTGAAATTTCACAACAGAAAGAAATTAGGCTTCCTCAAAATTAAATTGAAATTGAAATTTCAAATTCTGAATATTAAAAATTCTCGCAGGCAATTTGCTCGAATGTAAAGGCGAATTTGCGGATCCGCTAAATCAAAATTCTGAAATTTGGGTACTTGCGTGAAATCTTAGTTGATTCCAATGGTTGAAGTTGACTGAAAACGGAGGAGGGGTGTATGCATGGTGTGATACTGGTTGTAAAGATGATGACATTATGGCAAAAGTTTGCTGTGGTGGTGTGAAGTGGTTAACGTGGTGTTGAATTTGAATGGTTGGTAGGAGAATGTACAAGCGGTGTTGAAGAATTTTTGGTGAGATGTATGTAAGAGGGAGGAAATGATTATAGTACCAGGGGGTTTGTGAGTCAAAGAGAAAAATTTGGAAACAAATGTAGAAAAGATTGGAAAGTGAATAAAGAAAAGAAAGGAATCTTTAAAAAAAAAGTTTTTTTATTTGTAACAATTGCAAAAGGAGAAGGCATAGCTATGTACTGAAAATAAGGAGGAATAAAATAGGTAAGAAATTAAAGGAAATATGAAATTTTTTCTTTTTTTTTTAAGATTTGTAAATGGAGGAAGAGTTTGTAGAATTATGGAAAGAAATAAATTGATTAAAAAGGAAAAATTGTAAGGGATCAGGAAAGAAGAAATGAAAGAGAATTTGGTAAGATTTATTTTTTTTGGAAAGAAATTGTACAAAGGAAAGAAATTAAATGTAAAAGAAAAAGAATTTGAATGTTTGTGGTGTTGGCGTGAAGATCTCGTAGAAGAGACCGGGAAAAGAAAGCAAGGCAGAAAAAGGAAAGAATTGCAAAAGATTTTTTTTGTTGGAAATAAATTGTATATAGAAGGAAGGAATGTAAAGGATTGGAAAATAATAAAAAGAAATAAAAAAAAATTGTTTTTTTAAATTTGTAAGAACTGTAAAAGATGAAAAGAAAGAAATTTGAAGGTGATCCTTAAAAAAAAAGGAAAGAAATGAAGGAAAACAATTAGAGAGAATATTGAGAAATAAATCAGAAAAGAAATGGTGTAACGAACCGGGATTTTCGACTCCGAAAATCAACATCAAACTACCATGTTGACCATTCAGACATCGAACATTCCAGATCATTAATAGAAAGAATTTAGAGGGTGAGAATAGATAAGATAGAAATGTTAGAATAGAAGAAGAAGAAACACCACACAGAGTCTCACATCGCAGCGGAACAAAATATAATACAGAAATAAATCTTTATTGAGAACTTTTAAAATACTTACAATATCAGAGTACACATCTGGACAGTGATAAAAATCTATCCTCATACAACACACAACGGAATAGTAATATCATACGTCTGGACTCTCCCAGCTCGTCCCTTCACAGCAGTCGATAACCTGAACTTGTACAACCCGGTCTAACCCGAGCATTTACAAAACACCGGGTCAGTCTGGTGAACCAGAGTGAGATAAACTCGCACAGTAATAAGGGTGAATCATCCAATCATGATTTTAAAGTTCTAAAATCTTTTCAAAAGAAAAGGGTAATCGTAAGACCAAATCCACACATAAACACGGACGGTTTTTACCTTACGATAATCCAAAACCATTTTGAAACCAATATCTTTTCTGATATTATAATAATGTCTAAATACAAGTAAATAGCAATCTAGTGGAACACTTGCATCTCACGCTCCACATATATAGTATACAATCAAAACCCGCAGGCGCTTATTGGAGATTGGATTACGACTTGACAAGGTATGGGTCCACCTTCCGATCGTGTATCTCTAGAGACGAATACACTGGGTTCAACAAGAACTTCTTGCAACCCGGCCCTCACATGACCGACCACTCATTTCACTTGAGTGTATCGAATGTATATCACCGACGGTTGGGATCAGCAACCGTCTGCCCGAAAGGGACAGCATCGAAACATAGATTTAAGAAACAAATAGGACTTCCTCTAGATAGGTGATCATACACCCTAATGGGAGCGACCCACATAGCCATGCTGCCTGCCCGATTTTTTGTCATTTCCCGGTTGATGAGGCTTGAGGCCAGAATTAACTTTTGACATCTGGTCGCCATTTACTCTGAATGCCACATCGTCAAATCCATCAGATATCACTAATTGACGACCCCAAAAATACTCTAGCAGTAAGCTAAGAGAACGGCGATTCCCCGCCAACACTATAGCACGTTTGAAGAAATCAACGTACGTGATCCTTCGGAAATACTCTGTCAGACATTCGTCCATATACGTCATCCAGGAATAGGATGAACCGAAGGCACTCTCCTACCGCATCCATATAGGAATCACCCCATGGATCAGTAGCGAGAAGTCCTTGCAACCTGTAGATTCCAACCACGACAGAATCACAGCTTATCTCTGCTTGCCAGGCAGAGAACATTAGTGGTCCTTCCGTTTATGAAGATCCACGGTCTTCAACGCTCCATCTCGATCAACTTCTGAGATCTTCACGCATTTGTTGGTCAGAATGGTTTTCGAATATAAATTTGATCCCGGTCTTTCCATACCAACAATCGTATTGGTCAGGTTTGATAGTCGGTGTTTTAACTATCAAAATATTCAGTGTTTCAATCATGACACTCCAATGAGTTCACTGGTTCAGTATTTAGCATCATTTGGCCTTTGACAAACTAATTTACTTTTTGTTAAATTAGAACTTCTAATTCTTTTAATATGCAAAAATATGATATTTGAATAACTCTAATTCGGTTTAATTCTAATCGATTTACTACTATTCGACTTAACCCCATTCGCTTGACTCTAGATCACAGCGATCACAATGGTTACACCTGAATCCCTCAGGAAACATCCGACCGCCGTAGGCTATCTGCAGCCCTGCGAATTACGCTAGCAGTCGTACGAAATGGCAACTCAGCCGAATAATTATGTTTGGCTAATTCTATCTCGAATAGCTATCTTCAATTTCCCATTTTGAAATCTCATTTAAAATTCTCCTTTTTCTAGATCTCGTTTTCAAATAACGTTAATGTAAAATTAACGTCTTAACACTTTGAAACTTACTTAAACCCTCTGGTTTATAATAAACCTTTTTTATCGTAATCTCCTTGCACTTAATTCATATAATTGAGTACGTTTATTTCCTTTCACCATTCAATTGGCTTGCATCTCACATTCGGTAACCCTTTTAAATGAATTCCCATTTAAAAATATATTCCTAACTGCATCATGAATTAAAATAATAACTTATTTCCAACATAACTACTTTAGTAGTTAATCCCCTTTATTAACTAAATTAAATATTAAATCCCTTTTAAATCCTTATTTAAATTCAAACAATATTCATTTAACTATTTTAGTCAAAACACATTAACTTGATAAACAATTCTAATTCCAAACGGTCGATTTAATTAACTCAAAAACTTGATTACCTCATTAACCGATTTCAACAATCCTCACTGTAAATTAATTAAAAATATAATTAATCTAAATAGGTTCTAATTATTTGTTTTCTTTACAAAACAATTTTCCAAGGTTTTTCTATTTAATTCATTTCTTATTCTTCAACTGGTAAATCTGATTAACATCAGCATTTGTTTTGCAAAATAAATCCATAACAAATCAAAGTCTTAAACAAATAAAATATTTATTTATTCTATTAAATAACTTTTATTCAAATAATATAATTCAAATCTAACTCTGGTTATAAAAATAAATTTTATAACCTCAACTCTATCGATTCACCCTATGGTGAATAAATATTTATAACTCGATTGGTTTTAAAGGCCATACTCTGCCAAACACTTAACCAATATCGCCCATTGGTTTAAACCAAACATATGTTGAATATTAAATCAATAATCAACCATCAAATCAATCACACAAGCAAATCAGTTCACATATGATAATATGAAAATAAAAATACATTTGAGGAATCCGGTTGGATCCCTCCAACCTGTTCTTCCCTGTAATCACAACGGTTATCTCAAATCAGACTATTCAGTTTTGTTTAACTGTTACACTAAATAGCAACCATTCAACATTAACCACAAGCAATTCAAACGATTCAACCATTTAAACACGTTTATAAATAAACGTGACCAACCAAGGTGAGTTACCTTTATTGGAACCAATCGTTAAAAATAACGATTTTGTATTTCACTGAAATTAAACACAATTTAATTTCATCAGTTAAATCAACAGATAAGCAGATAACTAGCAAAACAGACAACCATTGGCAAGCAGAGCACACAAAATAAAAATACCCAATTTATATAAAATATAAAAAGGGTAACTGAGTGAGTTTAACTCACCTTGAGCTTTCATTCTTGTCAAAGCGGTTCGTTTTTTCACGCTACTAGCTGCGTTTACTCCGCCTGTTTCTATCCAAAAATCCTGCGTTCGTTGGTACGGGCCCAATGCTCCTTGTTTGGTCTAAATTTGTGTCTGTATGACACTGATATAAATTTAATACATTCGCTTATTTAAATAATATAAAGAAAAACTTAATAATATATATTATCTTAATCTAGATTTTTCGTTATATATAAACTTTTGTTAGATGTGTTTTAATTACGGTTTGTTATATTTTGAAATGGTAATTTGGTTAACTAAAACTCACGTTCTATTGAAGACTTGGCCATAACCGAAATTATAAAGTGTACAACTTTACCACTCCTAGACGGCAGTTCTTTTATTTCACTATTTGGTATGCAGAATATAAATATTCGATCTGAAGATATCAGCTTCCGTAAGCCTTTATAAATGAACAAGTCATATACTGTCCACGTTAGTCATTTATTACCTAGGATATGCAAAACTTTTTCACGTTATAACCCTTACACAAGCTAGAAAGTGATTTGGCCTACCTTGATAAATTACAAGCGGTTTGCCTTATACGTTATTAAGCATGATCCTTAAATGACTTAATTTATTAATTACCTTGTTTAAAACCAGATTAGGCTTCATTAATCCCACGCTCTTCTTCTTTCTCATACAAGCTTTACTCCTTTCCCGTGCTATTTCCCAAACTGCCAGCACTCCGTTCCAGTTCGCACCCTCCACTGTTTCTTGCCTCACTACACACGACTTCTTTTCCCCTACACGTAATGCCCATCACATGAAAACTCCACTCAGCTGCTAAACCGCACTCCTCCATGCTCTACTATGCCACGTCACACCATCCACCACTCAGTTCTCCCCCCCCCCAGACCAACAACCCCTTCGGCCCTTCACCCTTTCCTGTTGTGCACGCCGCTTCTTCCGCATGTCTCAAACCTTCCATCGTCCCCAACTCCATGCAACCGCCAGGACCCCCACGTGACCCTTGCTTCCCTTTTTCTCCAGAACTGGCGCCCCACCTCCATTGCTCAGTTCGGCTCAACAGAGCTTCCCACCTGCTCTTTACTGTTTTGCTTCCCATCCCTTTCGAAAATCCTTCTGCTGTATTTTTTTTTTCTTTTTTTTTTCTTTTTTTTTCCCGTTCGGTTTTGCTTGCAGAGGAATGGATATGGAGCTGTATATATATAAAGAGAAGAGATGTTTTTTCCAATGTATAGACCTTGGTCGGCACGGTTCAAAGCTGTCATTTTCATTTGTAAATATTTGGTCGGCAAGTATACTGTGCTGTCTTTTCCATTGTTGGCAAAAGCTGATGTATCCATGTACGAATGAGATTTTGGTACCAATATATGTTTCAATATATATATAGTTTTAAACACAGTATGTCTTACTTTTGTTTATCCTGTTTAACGTACTGTAAACGATGCTAACATCGGCTGGTGTTTCATGACTAAAAGTGAATGTCGGTGCGTTCTTTTAGTTCATTCAAAGCTTGATCGACTGAGTTTTAAATATTTGTGTGACGAACGATTTCTGTTTACTGATAAAAGAGCTATTCTTGGTGTAAAAAGGTATTCCGGACCCAATGGGACAAGTTTCGTCGCAATCCGAGGTCGTATGGAAAAATTTCCTTTATGAAACCAGAAATGAACACACGTTTAATTTTTTCACGGTCACTAGATAAATCAAATCCACTTGAAACTGCGAACATCGACAATAACTTTTCGATATGAACCCAACGGCACTAATTTCGTCGCATTCTGAGACTGTTGCCCTGAAAGGCTATTTTTACCCTGAACCGCCCTACCCTTTTTAACGCCAAATTTCTCGATCTCTAAAAATAACAAACTATATATCTATCCTGACTCTAATCGACGATACGAATTCAACGAAACTGGTTTCGTGGCTTAATTCGATCATCTGCTCAAGTTACATTCAAATGTCCCTTTATTTATTTAAATACGCGCTATAGAAATTGAACGGGCGTTTGTGGTTGCTGTGGTCACATACGACATCGGTTTGCCACGCCATTTAACACCGTGCAATAATTTAACGATACGGTTCTAATGAAACTGGTTTCGTCGAAAACAGAGTCCGTTTGCAAAACGGCTATTTTTAAAGGCCTATAATTTAATAACGATTTTCCATAGCGACTATTTCAAAATTTGATTTGGCTATAACTCGCAATCTATAACACGGAATATGGATTCTTCTCTTTCATATGAAAATTATCATCAATACGGTTCCAACGTGTCGAGTTTCACAGAAATCCGACTTATATCGAATCCTGTATTCTCAGTTGAAGTTCAAAACTCTAATTTACGAACTGCACGCCATTTTCGAGCTCGAATTATATTATATATAAATTATAACGTTCAACTTCGTTTTTAATAACGAATTAAATATTAAATTCCATTAATATTCCAATATAATATTTAAAACTAATTTAAATATTCATATTCAAATGGTCGAAAAACACGGGTCGTTACAAATGGCAAGTAATAAGTAAGGAAAGGGAAGGAAAGAAATAAGAGAGAGAAAGGGAAAGAAATAAAGGAAATTGTAGTGAAAACAGGAAAGAAACTGAACAAAAGGCAAGTGTGTGTGTGTGGGTGTCTCTCTATATATATATGTATATATATATATATGTGTGTATATATATATATATGTATATGTATATATGTTTTGACTTTTTTTTATATGCAGGATGAGACAAAGTCACATAAGATCACACAAAATAGAAATGAACAATACACACAAGAGCTACACGCAAAAAAAAAACAACAAATAAGAGAATTAACTCAAAGAATAAAATGAAAATTAAAACATCCCCGGACAACGGCGCCAAAAAGTTGTTCGACAACGAATATTCTATGAATTAGAACATCGTCGTAAAGTGTAATAAACTGCAAGTGCACAGCGTACAATCGTAGTACGTGGCGAATACGGGTCGATTCACAAGGAAAGAATTTACTCTAATCTTACTCAATCAAATTTAACTGAAAGCGAGTGAAACTGTTAACTAAAAACTAAAAGAAAACCGACAATGTTAAAATGAATACAAATATGAGACCAAGAGACAATTTAGGAGTAGATTCACTATCAACATCAATCTAATTAACATAAAAAATGGTTCTAACTCTCTTTTATAACTAGCACATTAAGTTTTGTATTCATACAAGCATGATTTATATGCTAGAAAATTCAAGCTACATAAATCATCAATTTTCAATACAAACTTAAAGCCCTAATTATCACATAGAAAATAATAGTTCTATTAAAAATGAAACATTATGAGTATGTTCTATATGTTAATATTCACTAACTACATAGAACATCAAGAACGTTTTCACTTTTAAGGTCACTACTTTTTCTAAAATTAATTAGATTGTGATAAAGTATGATTCTATTAATGATATGAGGATAAGACATTTGGGAATAATCAACTAACATATGCTATCAATTTTCACCATATAAAATCTTTACTTTATATATATCCAATTTTAAATTAACCTCAAATAAGAGAGTTAGAAACATTAAATTCTTATGTTAATTATTCATGAATCATGAGAGCTTCACTACCCCTAAATTGAAGGGGTTTAACTACTCATAAGGATAACATAAAGATATTTCATTATAAAAAAGAAAAAATAAGCAAATAAAGTTAAAAATCTATTCTACTTGCATAAAAATAAATCTACACTAATGATATGAAAGCAAATGGACAACAAAAGAAAAAAGCACTATATTAAAATTACACTAAAAAAATTACATGAAGAAAATGGCTAAGCAACCATGAAATAAAGAGAGAAAAAGCTAATCTCCTAAACTACACTAAAAGAGAATGGAGAAAAGAGAGAGAGAAGGCTGCATAAACATAAGAGGATATTTATACATGTAATAAAACCCTAACCCTAAGTGCTACCAATAGTGTCCTTTAGGAAGTGTGGCCACCAATTAATCGTCACGCTTTAATTACTCCATTATCAAATTTGCCTGAAGCTTTATCATTCACTAATTTGTCCATTAGCTTTTAAGTGTAGTAAGTGGGGTCCTCCATGATTATGTATGAGAATTATTTCTTTATTCCTTTGTATGCAGATAAATCTTCATGAAGCCCTCTTCCATATGCACCAATATTTCTACAAAAACAATGAGAAATGTCCAAGTAAAAAATTCTCAAAATAACATAAGTATAAAAAATGATCATTTTTCCTTTGTATGACGATGAATGTATGATATTTTGAAATCAATTGAATTATGGTTTAATTTCGATAAAATACCCACATATGTCATTTATTTAAACTAAAACATGAATAAATTTGTGAATAAATATGCATATTTATGTGCACATTAGAGACCTTACCATATGATGAGTACTATCAGTGATGTGACCTATTATCGTGTTTATTTCCTCATCTTAACTTACAACACCCTTTGACTCCTGGATTACAGCTGAGGACTAGGGCTATTCAAAAAACCGTCATTGATTTAATCGATAATTTAGGGCAAGAAAACCACCTTTTAGAGATTGCACGACTCTTTATTGTATATTTGATGGGTAACTTGGTTTTTTTCAAACCTATCGAACACCTTTCCTGCTGGACATCTAGCGGCGGTCGTTGATTTGACTTTGGATAGCACAGTAGTATATGATTTGGGGATGCCCATACTAACTTATCTTTATCGGCATTTAGACCATCAGTGTACTGTCATCAGAGAGCGGGGTACGTCCATCTGTGGGTTTTGGCAGATTATACAGTACTAGCACTACGAGTACTTCCATAACATGACTTACCCGACATAGATCCAATATCACTATTCTATCCATGAGTGCGGGCATGGGCTCATGTGAATCAGAGACCTGTACAAGGTGGTCAGGCCCGACATATTTTTTCTGTGACTCGTAACCAGATCGAGTTACGCATGACATGATGGAGTATTATATGGAAACTATACGAGGGTTTTACCTTTTTGACATATGATGGAGTCATCCATTCTGCGATGCTGATGATGACTCGTTTTCCTTTAGTCTCTTCTCCTCCCTTAGGCGGTTGTTACAGGTTCCATAGGGAACGATGTTGTAGTCAAATATTAGAGGGAGAACATGTGCCTGATGATCCACATCCTGATACACCTTCTTTAGTGGTGTATAAGGCACAGCAGTTGGCGGAAGCTCGAGACCATCAATGGTGGCCATCTGACCATTTCATCATTGCTACTCTGGATCACGGTCTATTTTGGAGCCACTCTTATACACCAACACACACAGCTCCTATGATTCTTATGCTGCAACAGTTGATTTGATTGGACCGTCAGTTGTCTGACCCGACGTTATTCGACCTGGTTTTCCAGACCTTACTCAGAGCACGTAGTTATACCCAGCTCCACCTCAGCCGCAAGGAGGAGATGATTGGTGGAGGGTGGTTATTCCTACAACGGCAGGTGGTGATATTTATATGGATGTCCCTCGCATTCCAGTTACTCAGTACCCCGATCCTGCTACTTTATCATATGAGGATTTATACCAGATGCAGTTAGGGCTTAGACAGTTTCAGTACACCCAACGCAGGTGTAGCCTAGATGATTTGCTAACTCGTATTCACAAGCTTACCACTTCCGATGAGGAACGCTACCATCCTAGACATTAGACTGGTGTGGACGAGGATATAGCTGATCTAGATGATATTGACTTTGGTGATATATAGATGTTGTTCTTGTCGTTGTTGTTTGTATTATGTTGTTGGCACTATGGTTATGAACTTTGTTTGTGTAACAACCCAGAATTTCAGGACCAATTTAAAATTTTTAGTTTACCAATTTTAAAGAATTTTGAATATTTAAAATGATTTATTTTAAATAATAATGACTAAAAATTTATTTTAATCGAAGTTAGAACGTAAAATTTTATTTTAATTATAAAAGGGGTTAGAAATGGAGTTTGAAAATTCGATTTCAAATTTCAATTGAATGTACAGGATTCAAAATAAATCGAATTTCAGTGAAACAAGAAATATATGAATCTGTTTAATTATATCTTTCTAAAAATGTGAAAAATTCAGATTTCATAATGGGAATAAAAAGTTGTGGCCAGTTTAAAATTCAAAATAGTCGTTATGGAATTCATATATATTTTAAATAATATATAGCCCTTAAAAATAGCTATTTTGCAAACGACCTCTGTTTTTGACAAAACCAATTTTGTTGGATCTGGAATGTCAGATTATTGCTAGATTCCAATTTTCACAATTTTTGGGATTAATATATGAGCATGGTGAATTTAAATACGTTTGGTAATTTCAATGAATTTAATCGACCGGAAAATGACCGTTTTTCCAACGGTCTCCAAATTCGACGAAATTAGTTTTGTTAGGACCGTATCGTCAAACATAGCTAGATTTATTTTCGGGAATTTTTGGAGTCAGTATGTGGCCCCGGTAAATTAAAATGTACGTTTAAATTAAAAATATGTTGATTTATATTTTAATTTAAATGAAAACCGATCAAATCAGTCGAACTAGCTTACGAGACATATCCCATTGCGTTCGGAAAGGGGCTGATTAGCTAGGAGCGTCGGTCGTTAGGATCGATTTGGAGTTTAAATGGAAAGTCAACCTATTTGGAATTAAAATAGAATAAAAATAACAATTAAATAAAATATAAAACCCCCTTTATCTCCCCCCTCCTTTACATGATCGATTCAGTTAAAAGAGAAAGAAAAAAAACCGCGCCCCACCTTTGTCGTTCAGCCTCCACCGCCTGCCCCTCAGCTCGACGTGCCGCCACCCCCTTCATCTCCTCCTCCCTCTGTTCATACCCCCACAGCTCCAAAAGCCCTAACCTACGCCCTAGCCCCAAATCAGCCACCTCCGACCTCCTAACCCCACAGCCGCCGACTGTTAAACCACCCTTCTTCCCCCATCGACCACCGCGATAGTCACTCCCGACATCGACGCAGCTCCGACAACCCCTCAGGCGAAGACGCAGACAATGAGCGATGGAAACCCTAAGGAAAATACAGTAAGTCTTTTTTTTCGATTTCTCCTTGTATTAAAATACGATTTCTTATAGTTTAAAATCTAATTTTTTTTTCATTGTTTAAAAATAAGATTTTCATTGTCTAAAAATCTGATTTCCAGTCATTTAAAAATATAAAGATGAGAATTTTAAAAATATAAAGATGAGAATTTTAAAAATATAAAGTGAGATTTTTAAAAATATAAAGATGAGATTTTAAAAATATAAAGATGAGATTTTAAAAAAATACAAAGATGAGATTTTAAAAATATGAAGATGAGATTTTAAAAATATGAAGATGAGATTTTAAAAAATATAAATATTAGATTTTAAAAAAATATAAAGATGAGATTTAAAAAAAAAATTGAGATTTTTTATCGTATGAATCATAATATTTTTAGTGAGATAAAAATATGATTTTATCTTATTTGTGTTATCAATAAAATAGTCATACTGTGAAATAATTGTTAATAGATGAAAAATATGATTTTTATCTAATGTAGGTTATTTTAAAATAGTCAAACTATGAAAATATTTTTAGAAAACCAAAAATATGATTTTTAGATTATACATGCTATATGTAAAATAGTCATACAAAGAAATGATCAT
Organism: Allium sativum; assembly: GCA_030737875.1. Lineage (NCBI taxonomy): Eukaryota > Viridiplantae > Streptophyta > Magnoliopsida > Asparagales > Amaryllidaceae > Allium > Allium sativum. Next base: position 159,848,468 of record CM060921.1, on the reverse strand, counting down.
TGATTGGTTAAAAATATGATTTTTAACATAGGGATGCTAGATTGATCGACAATCAAAGAAGGGCGAAGTGGATCCCAAAGGTGAGAACTTCTGACTCTAATTTTGTTTATAGTTAAATATATACTAGGATGTAGACGGTGCTTAGTAGCACCCGACACCTTTGTTTGAAACCATGGATGTTTGATTGTTTGTTTTGATTGATTCATTTGTTTGAATTTGGTTTGGGATGTGAATGGAATTGATTAGAATTGGTATGTGTATTGCGTGAGCCAGTATTAGGCTAGGGATAAGGCTAGACCTTATTCCGGTTCTAGTATCGCGCCGTTATGCTGCCAAAATATAAAAAAATGTTTGAACAATAAAAATATTATTTTTATTGTATAAATGAACTGTATAAAATATTCATGTGTTGAAATAAATATTTTATCGTTAAAAATATAATTTTAATGAGTATATGAATGAAAATAAATATTCATTTACAAATCGGGCGATTTGTTTATATACACTCATTTGACTCATATTGATTGGGACGATATAGTTTACACATCGCCCAACGACACAAATAAAATTTGTGTATGTTGATTGAAACCCTACACGGGTATTGGGATGATATTTAACGTACACTAATCCCAGCTGTTTAGTTGTATGTCAACCAATGGGTTGATAGACTGTTGTAAGTGTTAATTATTTATATTTAACGCTTATGCAGTTGTGTAATACACTCTGGATGATAGTTGACTGTGTTTGATTATTGTTGTGTACATGTGTGTATGAAATCCATATAAATAAAATTATATGATAATTGACTGTGTCTGATTCCAATTCAGAAAGAACGAATATTTTAAATTAATGAATATTTTAAAATGACGAATAATGAATATTTTAAAATTACTAATATTTTAAAATAATATTCAGTAATAGATCAAAATACGATTTTGATGTCCGATTTGGGATGGACATGAAAATATTGAAATATATGAAGCCGTGTTGATTAGATATGCACCATTTTGACGCGAACGGTATTTATATCAATTTTATTCATTTTTATAATGAATATCGAAAAGGAGATTATTTCAAAATCTGATATATTGAAAATATTATCATTTAAATAATATAATGATAAGGAGTATTCAATTTTGATTTAAAATTGAAAATGAAGTTAGAATCGTTTTTAAAATGAATTTATAAACAATTTATAAAATACTTTTTAAATGGAAGTCGACGAAGTATATATTATATATATAATATAATGACCTGAATAGAACGCGCCGCGCCGCGGCCATTCGCGAATTTCGACCATTGACTTCGAATTGATATTACGGGAGATCCGACCGTCGGATTCTACTAAAACTGGAACCGTTGGGTTCGTATCGAAGAGCTTTCCAACAAATATAAGAGATTCGAAATTTAATGGTTGGATTTGGATTTATGTCCAAATCAAATTTGGAATAGGTCGTTGTAAGTGCAGTTCGATGAACGTTTATGGAAATTGACTTAAAGGGCCTTAATAAAATTATTAAAAATATTCATAATTTGTGTAAAATCATAATAAATGATTTGATAAGAGTTGGGATGGAAATTCCATATTTGAAAAGGTAAAAATATATTTTTATCGAAATGAACTAGTTATCTACTAGAATTATAATCCAACTATTTTTAAATAAATAAATTGGATTGAGAATGGGTTTTAATATGATAGGAGTTTCCAATATATGAATTGGAGTGCATTTGAATGGAAATCATCTTCGGAATATTTCGATATTGGATTTCGTGATTATACAGATATTGTTATGGAAATTTGGAAGATATATTTATATCATTATTTCCAATACGATGTTTTTTGGTTTCAGAATTTGATATTGAATATAAGCTAATATAATTTCTGTTCAGAGCCTTGTATTTAATATCAAATGGGATTTTGGGTTTGTCATGAACGGTGTCTTAAATAACACTGTTCTTGAACCCAATTGAGAAAGGAATAAATCTTTAATCTAAGATTTAGTGAAGTTTTCCAATTAATTAATATTTCATTGGAATTGAATAAGAAAATTGGATTATTGGGTTTATTGTGAACTATGTTTTTAATGACATTCATTCTTTAACCCAACTAACAGTGAAATGTGATTTGGAATTTATAAATCTGTTTATTATGATTTAAAGGTAAATTTTTCAATGTAAGGACTTCTAATTTAATACAATAAACTTGAATGGAGTGGAATGGAATTCGATTTGATAATAATTGAAGTGAGCTTCTGTGGAGGAAGACTATTAACACATATGGAATTTAAAAGGCTTTATCGTTATTCGATTTATATTATTAGTCGGATACGGAAATTGATATAGATAATATATTGATCCTTTTTCGTGAAGATTCCATAATTAATGGAATGTGATTTGGGTTTATCGTAAACTATGTTTTAAATGACATTGGTTCTTTAACCCAATTAAAAATAGGACTACATGTACATCATTGTATTTCGAACTGTATGGTTGATCTCTGCTAAATATAAATCAGTTTGGTGGAGTAGAATTTATTCTCTTGCTTAACACCCTTCTCTAAGACGTACGAGCTTAGAGGTTATAGATCGACAGAAATCAATAGTACGGTGTAGATTGTCGATGTGACATGTTTGTGTTTCCAAAGTTAAATAATCATTAATACTGATTTTTGGTAAGATTAAAACTAAGTGGAGTTTTATTGAATCTTTAATTAGATTGAAATGTGAATTAATAATTTAAATTAACAAATTTGGGAAATGATCGAGAATGGATTATCACTAGTTTTTCTCTAAGAGATAGTTAAATCTTTAAATAGATCTGAACGTGAAATGGTAATTAAATTTACCGGTAACACCGTGGTTTTAGATATGGAGTATTACTAGTTTTTCTCCATAGGATGAATAGGTTGGGATTGGGATAATAAAAGCAATGATTACTTCGGTATGGTTCGATAATCCCGACTAGTTTGGATAAACCTTAATTTGGTTGAATTGATATACAAAGGAAGATTAAAGAATACATTTAAAGAATTTATCTTTGATAAAATTAATGGGAACTTTTCCCAACGGATATGAATATTTAAATAAAAGAATATTCAAAATTGGAATGAGACGTATGTTGTGTTTTATAGCACTTGATTATAAAATACGTGAATTATTCAAAAAGGACAGATTTATACCCATTCTGAATAATTGATTCGACGATAAGCCGACGATGAAAATGGTGGTTGAAGACCGGAGGTCTTCACATCGTTTGGATGATTACTGATGTCTTGATTGGGCTGTACACCCAAGATAAGGTAATAAGTGGTGATCGTCCAGATGTACTTGGAGATCGACCGGATATGGGACGACCTCTCTCCTATATTCGACATATGGGACAAGGAATAAGATGCCTCCAGTTTCGTTCAAACCCGGAACGAACTAGTAAATGGATGTGTGTCTGGCATTGGATTTTATTCTGTGGTGATTGATCTCTATTAAATATATATATCTGTGTAGTGGAAGAGAATTTATTCTCTTGCTTAACACCCTTCTCTGAGACATACGAGCTTAGAGGTTATATATCGATAGACATCAGTTGCATAGCGTGAATTGTCAATGTGGTTGCTGAGATGCAAATGATCAAGGCTTATGTTGAAAAGTAGAGTCTTGTGGTTGATGATCAAGGCATGAGCTTGAAGGGCATAGCTTTCTGTATAGCGTTAATTCACGAGCCTTACACCTCGGTATGAGTCAAAAACGGGATAAAGGACCCAAGGAGGACATGACATTTCTTTCTAGCTATGGGTGGTGTCATGGTATGGAGCCTAGACATTTATTATATTTTTACCTCTGTGGGTGATTGATTGTGAGGCACCTCAGATATATCGATTACTACGGAGCCGATGGATAGGTCCTATAGGACCGGGAAATGTGTGTTCAGGAATAACTAATCCTCAAACGTAAGGGAGGACCGGCCTTGGTGGATATAAGGGTCTACTGTGGGAGATCCTAAGCCATTTGCTAGAGTGTCTCGAAGAGGACGAGGAGTACATCCGTTGCCTCGACTCATGACAAAAAGCCAATTTCCAATACGTGACATTTCGGTTTTGATTGTAAGGCCTAGTATGGCGACATGATATATGGTACCCATGCCGTCTATTATTGATACATTTATATTTTTTTATATTTGAAGTTGTTTTATATGCTATGCACTTAGAATAGTATCAAATGATTTGTTTTTAAACGTACAAAGCATGTTTGGCTATTATAAGGTAAAACTCTATCCTCCGGCTTGGGTTGCATTGTGTGATGGGACCTGAGTCTTATAATAGCTTCATTTTTCCAAAAAGCATTATGCTGTTTATTTTATGCACTAGTATTCTTGGGAGGAAACCCGTTCCGTGTTATACGATGTGGTCCCTTGATTTACTCTCTTTTAAAGTAAAGATTTAATAACTGTTTTAGTTCTCACACCAATCACATGAATAACCTAGAGTTTATTATTTTAACCTAAACTCTGGGTGCCCCTATTTTCCACATGGGCAGCTAGTAGTTGGGTTTTGCAGATATTATTTTCCAGGTTCCTGGATTTACAGCTGGAGCTATACCCGAAACGCTCTGCATCCATGTATTTCTTACAGCTGTGTTATATATTATTTTTCCGCTGCTATGTACTTGAATGTAATTTAAATCTCTGATATTTATCTGTGTAATATTTATTGATATTCTGATATATTCTTGAACTCTGATGTAAATTATTGTAATAGCAATGAAATGTTCTTCTATTTATCTTCTGATTTTTCATGTTCTCATCTCAATCCGGGCATTCCCATAAGGATGAGTTTGGGTCGTTTCAGCTGGTATCAGATCTTTGTTTTACAGAGCTCGAGAACAAGACACGTTAGAACCAAACAAAAGAATTCATCAGATGTTGGATTAGTAATATCTAATGAGAATGACTCCTTAGAGATAGGATCAGTAGTATCCTAGAACGAGTGTGAAGAGTAGTGTTTTTAAAATAAAAATGAAAAACAAATTTTGTTTTGAAAATTTAAATCTTATTATACGTATTTGAATATTTATTTTAAATTGATTTTGGACAATCGAGTATATGAAGATTTTGAATATACGCGTAATTAACGTGTATTCGAAGTCTCAAATATACCGGATAGATATGGAATCACACTCTAGTCGCTCGGAGATGATTCTGATGATCGCTATAACATCATCAGCATTTATGTTCGAATCTCAAAAGTGGGATATCTATATTTTCCCAATTGACTGGTGTGAGAACCAAAATTTAAATAGGGTTATTGCTGTGATTTGGCATCAAAAAGTGGATTTTGAATATATAAGAAAATTATGAATTTGAAAAGCTAATCAAGTAATTGATTGCTGGTTGTGTTGCATGATAATTAATTTGACTAATTAAAATGTTGGAATCAATAAGAAAATGAATGGTAAATTTATCCAAATTGAATCAAATGTTGAACTGAATTGGAAATTTGTTGAAATTGCATATATGTACATGCGTATATGATGAACAGGTCATAGCAGGGAAGCTAAGAAGAGGAATAAAATTGTATGCCTGACAAATAGGTATATATTTACTATTTTCTTGGGTTTGGACGATTTTATGAGCCGATTGGCTTTTTCTTTTTCTTTTGGATTAATGAGGGCCCTGCATGGTTAGTTGCGGTTTTAAAGCTCTCCCCGTACAAAGGAGGTTATGGCGAATTTTTTTGAAAATTTAGGGTGTTAGCCAAATCTTTGAAAAATTAGAAATTCTTAGAAACAAAAAAGTTGAAGAATGAAAGCCAAAATTAAAGTTGAGTTGGTTAGTTAAATACTTTCAGCCCCGTTCCTTTTCGAGGACGAAAAGATTTTAAGTAGGGGAGATTGTAACAACCCAGAATTTCAGGACTAATTTAAAAAAAATTATTTTAGCAATTTTAAATAATTTTGAATATTTAAAATGATTTATTTTAAATGACAACTAAAAATTTATTTTAACCGAAGTTAGAACATAAAATTTTATTTTAATCATAAAAGGGGTTAGAAATGGTGCAGTAGTTTGAAAATTCGATTTCAAATTTCAATTGAATGTAGAGGATTCAAAATAAATCGAATTTCAGTGAAACAAGAAATATATGGATCTGTTTAATTACATTTTTTGTAATAGATGTGAAAAATTCAGATTTCATAACGGGAATAAAAAGTTAAGGCCAGTTTAAAATTCAGAATAGTCGCTATGAAATTCATATTTATTTTAAATAATATATTGCCCTTAAAATAGCTATTTTTCAAACGACCTCCGTTTTTTCGACGAAACAATTTTTGTTGGATCCTGAATGTCAGATTATTGCTAGATTCTAGTTTTCATAATTTTTGGAATTAAAATGTGAGCGTAGTGAAGTTAAACGTGTTTGGTAATTTCAGTTTGAATTTAATGACTGGAAAATGACCGTTTTTCAAATGGTCTCCAAATTCAATGAAATTAGTTTTGTTAGGACCGTATCATCAAAACATAGCTAGATTTTTGGTGCCAATATGTAGCCCCGGTAAATTAAAATGTACGTTTAAATTAAATATATATTGGTTTATATTTTAATTTAAATGAAAACTGAGCGAAATAGTCAAATTGGCTTACGGGACATATCCCATTGCATTCAGAATGGGGGTAATTAGCAAGGGCCGACAGTCGTTGGAGTCGATTTGGAGTTTAAATGGAAAGTCAACCTATTTGGAATTAAACTAGAATAAAAATAATAATATAAAATATAAAACCCCCTTTATCTCCCCCCTCCTTTCCAAGATCGATTCAGTAAAAAGAGGAAAAAAACCGTGGCTCACCTTAGCCGTTCAGCCTCCACCGCCTGCGCCTCAGCCCGACGCGCCGCCACCAGGAGGGTTGTCACCACCCCCCTTCATCTCTTCCTCCCTCCGTTCGTACCCCCATAGCCCCAAAAGCCCTAACCCGTGCCCTAGCCCCAAATCAGCCACCTCTGGCCTCCTAACCCCCCTGCCGCCGACTGTTAGACCATCCCTCTGCCCCATCGACTGTTGTATATAACAGTGTTGTATACACAGTTATATGATTTTTGTGTGATGATAACAACCAAATATATATTATTATATATGTTTTTGTAATTGTACTGTTTCATATATTACACAACATACATGAATATAATATTTCTATTTAAATATAATATAATTGTACAGAAATTTAAATATTCACAGTATATTATTTGAATAGAATATTTTATTTCAATATCAAACAGTACAAATTTTATACTCCACTATTTGTACATCTCTGTATTACATTTCATGTCATATCAGATTTCATATACACAACTCCTCACTATAGAATCACTCTGCCACTCATTTCATATATACAATTTTATACATACATTTGTTTACAACTTTTTATACAGACACTCACATATACAGTTTCAGACTCATACACTACACACTGTCTTCTTATCTTCAGTCTTGACAGTCCTTCAGTCAGTCCAGTCTTCATACCTGTCACATACAGAAACACACACAGTAATCTTGAACAGAAATAATTTCATATTCTAGCAAATATAATTTTTATTTTAAAAATTTATTTGCCTCAGAATTTCGGTGTGTTTCTCATCATTTTTCATGACTTGATCTGATTCATGTGTGTCTAGTCAGTTTGTTATGTATAGTACATGGACAAGAAATCTTTTCTGATCGACTGCATATACACATGTGTATAATATATACACGTGTGCACTGCCTCGCCAATCCAGTGTGCAACTGAGGAGTAGCCACGTTGAACATCTCGACTAAGTGCACACTCAAATGGACAGTGCAACATAAATGCAGATGTACCAGAAGACAAGTAAACATAGCATGGTCAAGCCGAAGTGAAAACCAACATATCTTGGCAAACATGAAATAATGCAGCAATACATATGTGTGTTGACCAAACACAACTCAAAGGCTCAAAACAAATTTGGTCAAAGCAACTCAAATACATACATGAATAGTTCAGCATCATGGGTGGCATGTAGACTCAAGCAAATGGATGGAATATCAATATTCATGATTCAGCAGTGTGGCATAACAGGTGGGAAATATCAATGAGTACATACTTTCAAGATTACATGTTTTCAATAATTCAGTTAAGTTTTGTTTCTCGAATGCAAAGGAAAACACACATGTTCAATCAAGTAAACAAAAAATGAAGCATATATTCATGTGTGTTCATGAAACTATGGTGGTGCAGCCAAGAAGTGAACAACTACAGCATATGGAGTTCAAATAAGTCGGTTTATATATGTGCAGTTTGCAAAAACAGTGGTGCAAGGAAGGTACAAAGCCATGAACATGAAAAACCTCAGGTCTGCCAAGTTTTTAGAATGGTTCGAGCAAGTGGGAAAATATCATGTGCTCAGTCTTTTCCAAGTGTCAAGAACCAAGTGGAAATATAATCAAAACAGTTTTAAATTTGTATCATGATAGGTGCAACTACACATTTTTAAACAAGTGATGCAAGTACACAAAAAGGCCGAGCACCAAGTCAAGTTCGAATTCAAAGTATAATGCAAACAGAAATGGACAAAGAATTGCAGGTTTTATGTTTGGCAAAAACAGTGCAAATGTTTAAAAGGTTTGACAGTTTTCCGGCAAGTGTTAAATCACTGTGAATATAGTTTGGCAAGTATTTTTAATTCAGATTTCACAAATTAGTTTTTGGAAAATGTATCTTTCCAGTTTTTTCAATGACCATGCAAGGCAAATCAGTGCAAGCGTATTGATGTACTCATGCATATGCATAAAGCCAAGGAATTAGTATGGTCAAACAAAGGTAGTAAATCAGAGTGTGTACATATATGGCAGTATGATGTGTATACAAAACAAAGAATCAACAAAGACTTCAATTAGCACTCATGTTGAAATTGGTTTCCAGATTTGGCCATTAACTATTCATTTTTGATTTTTCCAAAAGTGCAAACAAATCATACAGTGTGCCATATTTGAAACAATCAATCAAGAAAATTCAGGTGAATATGGAATAAGCAAATGTGGCAAGCAAACAAACAATTTTCAGTTCTTTTTCACAAGTTTTTCTTAGCTATAAATCAGAGGGTAATTTGCAGAAATCACAATCCATATTTGGCAAGAGATAAATCAATTTCTGAAAAGCATTTTTGGCAAGTGTTTTAAAACATTCCAGATTCAATTCATCAATTCAAGCCGAGAAACAAAAGGGGCAAAATCAATTCAAGCCGAGAATCAAAAGGGGAAACCACAAAAATCAGGCCAAGTCAACTAATATAGAAATCAGAGAATTCATTTCAAGGATTTAAAAATCCTATTTATTCACCCTCTTCATCACAGGCTATTTAGATCGAAAAATCACAAGCTAACACTGAAGAGCATAAATCGTAAAATAAATTTCAGATTCACTCACCGAAGTTTTTCGATTGCAATTATTTCCCAAATCAGTGAAGCAAGAAATCAACAGACATCATCAAATTGAAGAATCACATAGCTACGAAGATTCGATCTCTAGAGAACCACATTCCAGAAGAAATCGATTTCAATTTGGGAATAAAAAGGGAAACCCTAGCTTTTTATTTGATCCCTGCCGCCATTTCTTATTCTAGATCCAAAGAAAAAGAAAGGGGATCAGGCAAGAGCAAAAAGAAGTAGGCCGGTCAACTTGGCCTTGACTAAGCCAAGTTTTTAAAGCTTAAAAAAGGGGATTCTTTAATTAGGGTCTTCTTTTTATGTTTAAATTGTTTTGTATTGTATTCGTGTTGTAAAACCAATCCGAACAGTTCTAGGTCTGTAAAATCTAGGGGGATTCAGTCAGGGTGTTGACTGATAGTTGACAGAGTCTGTAAAATCTGGGTTACTGGTTACGAGGTCGTAAACAGGGAAATCTGATCGAGTGGATATCAGTCAATCTAGGGTTTTGAGCGTAGGATTAGAATAGGAGCGAGGGGTTCGCGAGTGCACATGGTCTTATATGCGGGATCTGTTCTTTTACTTAGTAGAAACCTTAGGAATGCAGCAGTAGGCAAGGTTTTGCCGAAGCTTGGTATATCTGTGTGTGATTTATTTTCTGCACTTTTATTTGTGCTGCATTCAGTGATCTGTTTATTATTTTAATACCCTGTAAGTTTGATCTCAGCGATAAATTGTATAAACCCTATTAACCCCCCTATAGGGTTAATCTAGATCCAACAAGTGGTATCATAGCTGGTATAAGGTTACAACATGATAGGGAGTAATCACTCTACGATCAAGTGGCGAAGTAGTGACTCTTATCCCTACATGTACGCGGGTGGTTGTACTTGTCGAGAGGCAGGACGTGAAATCATTCTCTGAGGTGCCATTGTAGGCCACCGGGGTGTGATTAAAATCCTCGAGAAGCAGACTACAATTGGTATTAGAGCTTTCAAAATGGTATCAGAGCAGGTATTCTATTTAACTCTAGAGTAATGGTGATCCCTAGTTGTCAGTCCATAGAGAGTCAATCCACTCATATTCCATCTATTTTTAATGGTACAGATTTTTTATATTGGAAATTAGAAATGAAATCCTATTTAAAATCTGTTGATATTAAACGTTGGAATAGTTTTATAAATGGGTATGATATTGTAAATAGGGTTGATATTGAATTTAATTTATGCGCTACTCATATTTTATATTCTTATATTGATGATGTACAATATAGTCTTATTTCCCATTGTTTAACTGCGCAGGAAATCTGGCAGACTCTCAATGCACTGTATGGAAAAACTGACAACTGCTCAAAACCCCAGAAAGTCAACTCAGCTTCAGGTTTGTGCTTAACAGGTTGTATAGCTGGAAATTCAGTTGGAGACTCAACAGGAAATATTCCTTATATACATTTAACTCATCGTTCAAATAGTTTAACTGAATCTGTTGAGAATCTAAAATCTAAAAATAAACTTCTGAAATCTGAGAAGCTTGAGTTGATCTGCAAAATTAATCTTTTTGAATCGAAACTCAAAAACAATAAGAAGTCTTCAAATTCTAGTTGCAAAAATTGTTTAAATTTGAAAAATGATCATGTTCATCAAAATAAAAATATTCAGAAACTTGAAAATGAAATCCTGATTTTAAAAGAGAACAAGATAGAGTTTGAAAGCATAAATAATTATTTGCAAAAAGAATTTGAAAATTTTAAGATGACTAAATATTCCAAATATATTTTTGCTGAACGACAAAGTTTGTCGAAAACTAAGTCTATTCTGAATGGGCTAGAAATTGAGATTGAAAAACTCAAGAAATTTGAATTTGAGAGTCGAAAATATTTTGAATTAGAAATTGCTGAGTCCCAAACCAAAATTAAATTGCTTAATGATGAAAATTTTGTTTTGAAATCTGATTTTGAGAGATGTAAGATCACTAAAAATTGCTACTCAGATTTAATGAAAGAAAACAATGATCTTAAAACTAAAATTCAACAACTTGAAACAATTTTGAGTAAATTTTCTGATGAAGAAAATTCTTTGAATATGTTGTTGAAAAACCAAATTTCTATTGGAAATAAATGTGATCTTGGTTTTGGGAAAAACAATGTTTTTGAAAAACTAAATTTTTGTGATTTTAAAAATCCCTCAAACTGCTTCAAGATGGGTCATTCTGAAAATTTGAATTTTGAAAATTCCAAAAGATTTTTGAATCACAAATGAGACAAGAATTGGTTTGATAACAATCCAGTTGAACAGTTGTGGACCCCAAAAAGAAATAAAATGATTTTTGGAAAAACTAAACGAATTTGGGTTCCAAAGGGTACTCTAGTTGATTCTAACGGATTGTTATACAAACAGATTTGGGTACCAAAGATGTGAACAAAACTTTGAGTGGTTGTACTACTTTTGTTAGACCGCTCAATTCTCTAAACAGTTAGGTACCAAAGGAGGCTGAGGAACTGCATAGCTAAAGAAAAATTGGATTCAAACTGCTACAAATCAAAGAATCATTCACAGTTCCTTAGCCACATCTGTTGAGTTAGAGATTCTGTTTTACATTGGATTCTGGTATGTTCTCTAAACTCACCTTTGTGTATTCTCTCTGTTTTTTATTTTCTGTGTTTATTCGTTCCTCTACCCCTTCTATTTTTCTTCAGTTTTTTTAGTTTATCGCTGTCATATTTTTTTTGGCCTTCATTAACTTCCAATTGTAAATCTCATATTTTTTGGAAATTCGCTTTAGTTGAATAGAATTCTGATGTTTTTAATTATTTCCAGATCTTGAATTTAATCTTGTAAATATCTGCAATTGTTTGAAGTTTATTTTTCTGATTTCTGAATTCATAACAGTGTTGATGTATTCTTGTCATATCTTGAACACTGTTAATTAGAATTCTAAATTCTTGAAGATCTGAAAATTTGATGAAGTTTCACACACCTTTGCTATTTTGGATTTCTTCTAATTCATTTTAGAAAAGCTTGAAATATTATACTCATTACAACACTCTGTTATTTATCAGTTGTAATAATTTCATTATTTTCCAGATTGGCTTGGATATTTTGAATTGTCGAATCAGTGATACATTCTGAAATTCATGATCATTATGGTTGAAATTTGTTTGTTTGAAATCACCTGAAATTATTGATATCACACAAATCTTAATTCGGAAATTATCAATCTTGTGTAAGTAATTTATTATATCTCAAACTTGACATTAATTCAAGTGATTTCAAATAAATTATTTTTAATTTTCTGGATCATGAATATATCTTAATCTTGATGTAAATGATCTAGAATTACTCCTGTACTTATCAGAAACACTTGTGAAAATTTCTTTGAAAATATGGTCTTAAAATTCACTGTTATTTCATGATTATTTGATTTGAATATATGTTTGTTTAAAATCATTTGAAGTTACTGATTTATTGAATCATACACATATCTTGAATCTGAAATTACATTCTGGAGTGACTGATTCACTGAATCTTGAGAGTTTCATATTTCTCAAATGATTTCAAATAAACGGTACATTTATTCATTGGATCATGAATCATATTCTGTGACCATTAGAAATCTCCTGACAAGTTCTGCGTTGAAACTGTTTGTGCTGCCTTAATATTGAAAATTGGTAATTGCTTGCTTTGATAAAAATTTTGGTCTGCTGCTCTGATAGAAGGAACCGCCTTTGAAATTGTTTGGTGACTGCTTGTTTTGGTATCAAATATATACCATGCTCTGATAAATGAAATTTGTGTGCTAAATTTGTCTGCTTGGTCCTTGTTCTTAAAATTCTTTTGTCTGAGATATCCTTGCTCGTCTCCCGTGTCATGTTAAAATCCTCATTGATTGAGACATCAAGTGGTATCAGTTATTTAGAAGTGATGAATTTGTTTTTGTTGTATATATATATATATATTATCCCTCTTGTCTTGTATAAATCAGCATATTCCTCTTGTAATTGATTTTCAATTTTAAAATTATTTATTGATTATTCATTCAGAAATTGAAATCAATATCCAAATTGAACTGTATTTATAATTCATCAAAACAATTGTCATTTTTTGAAATTGTGATGAATTGTGACTGCAGTATATTTCACAACAAGAGGAGAATTTATTTAGATTTTCAGGATGGTTGAACATTTGTTATAATATCTTTGAATTGGCAATTATTTCACGACCATCTCCTTTATCTATCATCATTCTTCATCCATCTGTTTTTTATATAAATGTGGAGAGTTTAATATTTTTTTAAATCATCTTGAATAAACAGTGAAAATATTTGTGATGGAATTGTAGTTATACTATTATTTAGAATTAGTGATAATTGAAGATTTTTAATGATCCCGATACAGTTGAGCATATTTCATAATATAATTAATTTAAAATTTTATTTCACAGTCCATTTCTGTACCTACCACATTTCTATCATTCATATTGGTTGTATATACCGAGGAGTTTTTCTACTTAAAGCTGAAAATGATAAAATATATAATTAATACATAAGTGTGTCTCTAACCTCATTTAAAAATCCAAGCTCTGGTTATGCATGGTTATGAGACAACTTATAATTTAAGCTGCGACTGACCTCATTTAAAAATCCAAGCTCTGGTAATGCGTGGTCAGTGTGCTCTTAAATAAGATAAAATAAAAATAATGTGCTATAAATTAAAATTAATATGAAATTCTCTTTGGTGTATAAAAATTAGTTTATCAATCCATTTTCTAATCTGTGAAATGTGTAAATATTTTTATGACGTATTATGATTTGTTAAGTGATAGCTACAGGGATTTGAGAGTATTTGATTTTGTCACTTAAATTGAATTATTAATTATAGTCCAAAATCCATCACTGTTTTTGAACCTCATTTTTATAAAAAAAATATTTGGAAAATATTTGGAACTCATTTTTTTTAACTCTCTCCGTTTTATATAAAATTCATTATAAATCCGTCATTCTCTACAATGTGAAATATGTCACTTGTTCTCAGAATATTATGATTTTTTTGACTAAGTGTGATTTATGATGACCGTTCTTCCTCTTAAGATGAAATTATATCTTTAGTCATTTTTTTCATCTATATTTTAAATTCTGAATCCTTTTGATGATAACAAAACGGGGCGATTGGATTAGATTTTGAGTTATGAGTGAATATTTTATAAATATTTTTAATTTTGAAAATTTATTAATTTTTGAAAATTTACATTCATCTCACTCATGAACAGTTATAGGGGGAGTTTTTGTTGTAGGGGGTGCTGGTAAATAGGGGGAGTTCAATATTCACTATCAAACACGTTTATTGTATTCAAAATCTTTTATTTGTTTGTCATCATCAAAAGGGGGAGATTGTTGTATATAACAGTGTTGTATACACAATTATATGATTTTTGTTTAATGATAACAATCAAATATATATTATTATATATGTGTTTGTAATTGTACTTTTTCATATACTACACAACATACATGAATATAATATTTCTATTTAAATAAAATATAACTGTACAGAAATTTAAATATTCACAGTATTTTATTTGAATAGAATATTTTATTTCAATATCAAACAGTACAAATTTTGTACTCCACTATTTGTACATCTCTGTATTACATTTCATGTCATATCAGATTTCATATACACAGCTCCTCACTACAGAATCACTCTGCCACTCATTTCATATATACAATTTTATACATACATTCGTTTACAACTTTTTATACAGACACTCACATATACAGTTTCAGACTCATACACTACACACTGTCTTCTTATCTTCAGTCATGACAGTCCTTCAGTCAGTCCAGTCTTCATACCTGTCACATACAGAAACACACACAGTAATCTTGAACAGAAATAATTTCATATTCTAGCAAATATAATTTTTATTTTAAAAATTTATTTGCCTCAGAATTTTCGGTGTGTTTCTCATCATTTTTCATGACTTGATCTGATTCATGTGTGTCTAGTCAGTTTGTTATGTATAGTACAGGGACAGGAAATCTTTTCTGATCGACTGCATATACACACATGTATAATATATACACATGTGTACTGCCTTGCCAATCCAGTGTGCAACTGAGGAGTAGCCACGTGGACCATCTCGACTCAGTGCACACTCAAATGGACAGTGCAACAGAAATGCAGATATACCGGAAGACAAGTAAACATAGCATGGTCAAGCCAAAGTGAAAACCAACATATCTTGGCAAAAATGAAACAATGCAGCAATACATATGTGTTTTGACCAAACACAACTCAAAGGCTCAAAACAAAGTTGGTCAGGGCAACTCAAATACATACATGAATAGTTCAACATATTGAGTGGCATGCAGACTCAAGCAAATGGATGGAATATCAATATTCATGATTCAGCAGTGTGGCATAACATGGTGGGAAATATCAATGAGAACATACTTTCAAGATGACATGTTTTCAACAATTCAGTTCAGTTTTGTTTCTCGAATGCAAAGGAAAACATACATGTTCGATCAAGTAAACAAACAATGAAGCATATATTCATGTGTGTTCATGAAACTATGGTGGTGTAGCCAAGAAGTGAACAACTATAGCATATGGAGTTCAAATAAGTCGGTTTATATATGTGCAGTTTGCAAAAACAGTGGTGCAAGGAAGGTACAAAGCCATAAACATGAAAAACCTCAGGTCTGCCAAGTTTTTAGAATGGTTCGAGCAAGTGGGAAAATATCATGTGCTCAGTCTTTTCCAAGTGTCAAGAACCAAGTGGAAATATAATAAGAACAGTTTTAAATTTGTATCATGATAGGTGCAACTACACATTTTTAAACAAGTGATGCAAGTACACAAAAAGGCCGAGCACCAAGTCAAGTTCGAATTCAAAGTATAATGCAAACAGAAGTGGACAAAGAATTGCAGGTTTTATGTTTGGCAGAAACAGTGCAAATGTTTAAAAGGTTTGACAGTTTTCTGGCAAGTGTTAAATCACTGTGAATATAGTTTGGCAAGTATTTTCAATTCAGATTTCACAAATTAGTTTTTGGCAAATGTATCTTTCCAGTTTTTTCAATGACCATGCAAGGCAAATCAGTGCAAGCATATTGATGTACTCATGCATATGCATAAAGCCAAGGAATTAGTATGGTCAAACAAAGGTAGTAAACTAATCAGAGTGTGTACATATATGGCAGTATGATGTGTATACAAAACAAAGAATCAACAAAGACTTCAATTATCACTCATGTTGAAATTGGTTTCCAGATTTGGCCATAAACTATTCATTTTTGATTTTTCCAGAAGTGCAAACAAATCATACAGTGTGCCATATTTGAAACAATCAATCAAGCAAATTCAGGTGAATATGGAATAAGCAAATGTCGCAAGCAAACAAACAATTTTCAGTTCTTTTTCACAAGTTTTTCTTAGCTATAAATCAGAGGGTAAGTTGCAGAAATCACAATCCATCAAATTAGTGAAGCAAGAAATCAACCGACATCATCAAATTGAAGAATCACATAGCTTTGAAGATTCGATCTCTAGAGAACCAGATTCCAGAAGAAATCGATTTTAATTTGGGAATAAAAAGGGAAACCCTAGCTTTTTATTTGATCCCTGCCGCCATTTCTTATTCCAGAGCCAAAGAAAAAGAAAGAGGATCGGGCAAGAGCAAAAAGAAGTGGGCCGGTCAACTTGGCCTTGACTAAGCCAAGTTTTTAAAACTTTAAAAAGGGGATTATTTAATTAGGGTTTTCTTTTTATGTTTAAATCGTTTTGTATTGTATTCGTGTTGTAAAACCTGTCCGAACAGTTCTAGGTCTGTAAAATCTAGGGGGATTCAGTCAGGGTGTTGACTGACAGTTGACAGAGTCTGTAAAATCTAGGTTACTGGTTACAGGGTCGTAAACAGGGAAATCTGATCGAGTGGAAATCGGTCAGTCTAGGGTTTTGAGCGTAGGATTAAAATAGGAGCGAGTGGTTCGCAAGTGTACATGGTCTTGTATGCAGGATCTGTTCTTTTACCTAGTAGAAACCTTAGGAATGCAGCAGTAGGCAGGGTTTTGCCGAAGCTGGGTATATCTGTGTGTGATTTATTTTCTGCTGCATTCTGTGATCTGTTTATTATTTTAATACCCTGTAAGTTTTGAACTCAGCGATAAATCGTATAAACCCTATTCACCCCCCTCTAGGGTTAATCTAGATCCAACATCGACCACCGCGCTAGACACCCCCGCCACCGACGTAGCTCTGATGCCCCCTCAGGCGAAGGCGCAGACAACGAGCGATGGAAACACTAAGGAAAATAGAGTAAGTCTTTTTTTTTCGATTTCTCCTTGTATTAAAATATGATTTCTTATAGTTTAAAATTTGATTTTTTTTCATTGTTTAAAAATAAGATTTTTCATTGTTTAAAAATCTGATTTTCTATCATTTAAAAATATAAAGATGAGATTTTTAAAAATATGAAGATGAGATTTTTAAAAATATAAAGATGAGATTTTTAAAAATATGAAGATGATATTTTTAAAAAATATAAAGATGAGATTTTTAAAAATATGAAGTTGAGATTTTTTAAAAATATAAAGATGAGATTTGTAACGACCCAGGGATTTCCGGCCCTGAAAATCGACGTAAATACCCTTTACCGTACTCATGCCGATCTTCCAACACCGAAAACACTAGAACATTTATAGAAAGAAATTAGAGGGTGAGATAAGAAAGATAGAAAGTTAGAATAGAAGAAGAAGAAAAACCAACACAGAGTCTCACATCGCAGCGGAATAAAATATAATACAGAAATAAATCTTTATTGAGAGCTTTTAAAAATACTTACAATATCAGAGTACAACAACATCTCTGGATAGTTATAATAATCTGTCCTCATATACACAGCGGAATATATTATATGTCAGAACATCTCCAGCTCGTCTTCGGACTCCTCATTACCTGCTAACCTGAACCTGTACATCTCAGGCTAACCCGAGCATTTACAAAACACCGGGTCAGTCTGGTGAACCAAGAATGGGAGCGACCCACATAGCCATGCTGCCTGCCCGATTTTTGTCATCTTCCGGTTGTGAGGCTTGAGGTTTAGAACATCTGGTCGCCATTCACTTTGAATGCCACATCGTCAGATCCGTCAAGTATCACTGAATACCGATTTCCACAAAAATACTCTGAGCGTTAAGCTAAAGAAGGTGTCCAGTCTTCTCTGCCACCAACAGAGATAGGTTTGTAGAAAATCAATATATGTAATCCCTTTAGAAATACTTTGTCAGACACTCGTCCATACAAGTCACCCAGGAACAGGATGAACCGAAGGTACTCTCCTACCGCATCCAATGTAGGAATCACCCCATGGATCAGTAGCGATCGTTCTTGTTGAACCCAGTGTATTCGTCTCTAGATATACACGAGCGGCAGGTGGTCCTATACCTTGTCAAGGTAGGAATCCAATCTCCAATAAGCGCCCGCGGTTTTGTTTATATATCTATATACGTGGAGCGTGAGATGCACGCGTTCCACTAGATTGATATTTACTTGTATTTAGACACTACTATAATATCAGAAAAGATATTGATTTCGAAAGCTGTTTTGGGTTATCGTAAGGTAAATACTATCCGTATTTATGTGTGGATTTGTTCTTACGATTATCTTTTTCTTTCGAAAGGATTTTAACTTTAAAATCCAGTTGTGTGATACCTTAATGCTGTGTGAGTTTTTCTCACTCTGGTTCACCAGACTGACCCGGTGTTTTGTAAATGCTCGGGTTAGCCCGAGGTGTACAGGTTCAGGTTAGCAGGTAATGAGGAGTCCAGAGATGAGCTGGAGACGTTCAGACATATAATATATTCCGCTGTGTATATGAGGACAGATTATTATAACTGTCCAGAGATGTTGTTGTTCTCTGATATAGTAAGTATTTTTAAAAGCTCTCAATAAAGATTTATTTCTGTATTATATTTTGTTCCGCTGCGATGTGAGACTCTGTGTTTGTTTTTCTTCTTCTTCTATTCTAACTTTCTATCTTTCTTATCTCACCCTCTAATTTCTTTCTATAAATGTTCTAGTGTTTTCGGTGTTGGAAGATCGACATGAGTACGGTAAAGGGTATTTACGTCGATTTTCGGGGCCGAAATCCCTGTGTCGTTATAGTGGTATCAGAGCTGAAGGTTATGTTATTACCTTGGCTCTATTGCGTAACTCAATAGAGATGGGGTTAGTAACACCCTAGATTGAGTAGAGTATATATATATGAGAGCGTATTTGCAAATTTTTATATAAAGATGTTTTGTATTGTGTTATTTGACTGGTTCAAGTGTTGAGAAGCGTTGAACTAGTGAATTGACACGATATTGTTTTATAAATAAGGTAAATGAAACAATTTTACCTAATGTGTATTTTTATATAGAAAAAAAAATTATTTTCTATATTATAGTAATGTTGGATGTTTGTTTGTTTGTTTGTTCTGATTGATTTGATTTGAAACCAAATTTGAAATATGGAATAAAGTTGAACTGATTAGAAAAACAATTCGTAAATCGAATCAGGTATGAAAGTGAAACTGAACCTGGTTAAGTGAATTTAACCAGTTGGGGAAAATAAGGAGATAAACCCCGGTATGGTGGATTGGAAATAAGATTGGGTTGTGAAGTGGAAACAGAATTTTCTAACCCAAATTATTATTTGCATTATAAGTGGGATTAGTGCAGAATCTTGAAGGCTGCGGAGATGATTTGGTTATGCAGACTGCAAAAGCAGACGATAAGCAGTTGCTTGATACGCTTCGAAAATTGGAATTTGAGTTGGAATGCTCGACCAAAAGGTAAACCTTATATTATGGGTTAAGCGATTTATTTTATACCCTAAGTAGGTTGCCATTTGAATTTTGAATTTTCTTTCCAAAGAAATTGAGGCCTGGACTGCCAGTGGTAGTTGTATCGATTTGATTCGAAGGAGGATGAAGACGACGCAAGATAGGAAGAAATCTTATGCGGACAAGATGAGGACAGATCTTGAGTTTGATATTGGGGACATGGTCTTTGTCAAGGTGTCTCCATTACGAAATGTAGTTCACTTTGGGTCCGTTGGGAAGTTAGCACCAAGGTTCGTAGGGCCGTTTCCTATTAAGGAGAGGATTGGACAGATGGTGTATAGAGTGGAGTTGCCCGATAGACTTAGTGGTGTACACGACGTATTCCATGTATCACATTTGAGGAAGTGCCTACATGAGACCGCGGAAGTGGTAGAGCCGTGCTTGCTTACAGAGGTGGAGATAGAGCGTGATGCGACGATTCGACGAGCTCCTGCATGCATTCTTGGGTCGGAGATTAAGAATTGAGAAATCGAGAGGTCAGACTAGTCAAAGAAATTGAGGCCATTTGATTATACACCCTAATGGGAGCGATCCACATAGCCATGCTGCCTGCCCGATTTTTGTCATCTTCCGGTTGTGAGGCTTGAGGTTTAGAACATCTGGTCGCCATTCACTTTGAATGCCACATCGTCAGATCCGTCAAGTATCACTGAATACCGATTTCCACAAAAATACTCTGAGCGTTAAGCTAAAGAAGGTGTCCAGTCTTCTCTGCCACCAACAGAGATAGGTTTGTAGAAAATCAATATACGTAATCCCTTTAGAAATACTTTGTCAGACACTCGTCCATACAAGTCACCCAGGAACAGGATGAACCGAAGGTACTCTCCTACCGCATCCAATGTAGGAATCACCCCATGGATCAGTAGCGATCGTCCTTGCAATCCACAGTTTCAACCACGACAGAACCCTAGTATATCCCGGGGTTGAATCAGAGATTGTAAGTGGTTCTTCCACTTTATGAAGATCTATGGTCTTCACATGCTCCATCTCGAACGTCGCCTGATATCTTCTATATATTTCGTATTTGTTGGTTGGAATGGTTTTCGAATATACATTCGATCCCGGTCTTTCCATACCAACAATCGTAAGGGTCAGACTTGATAGTCGGTTATTTAACTATCAAGTAAACATCCATGAAATCTTAAAAATAGATCCACTGGTCTAGTATTTGGCATCACTTGGCTTTTAAACTTATCGCCCAATCTTCTTTTAATTTCGTTACTAGGGAAAATATAATCTCATATCATTTCCTTTACTTTGGAAATCTTATCAACCATTCTTGACATTACCAACTAGTATCATCCTTGGATAATCCCGCAGTCGTTCAAGTTGGGGTATTTTAATTACCTCTCAGACCTTGCTCAACTACGTTCTTATCTTCAGAAAAATACGAGTTGTAATTCAAGAATCGATATTCAATTTAATATAAAAACACAACCCACTTATCTTGTTTATAGCCTTCTAGTTCTTCTTACCCTTTTTGGAAGTCTCTCCCTTTTAAAAATAATTAATATCGCTTAATTTGTTAATTTAATAATCACCTTTATTAATTCTTGTCTTATTTAAATAACTTTGTTTCACAAACTGAATTACAATCCTATTTTCAGCCTTGTTTTCCAAGCTCAACTCAACCCTCTTTACAAATTCCCTTTTCTTCCTGGAAATTCCCTTTTTAAATCTTATAAATTTAACTTGATACCATTATCAAGTATTTCCCCTTTAAATTCAGCGTTTAACTCACATTCCATTTGTAAACCTTGTTTATCCATCTCAGGTTTAACCTAAACCCCTTAATATCTCTAAAACAATTACTTACTTAAATATATCTCATTTAAGAAGTAATTAATTCAATTAAAACAAATGATTTATTTTTACATTTATTATTGTAAAATCAGTTTTATTTACAAAGATAAATAATAAAATCTCTTCAAAATCTTCTTAGAATTCAAGCAACCATTTATTGAATGAATTTATTTAGTTCATATAAAACCCAACTTAGTGAACACTATTGACTCGGTCAATTCAAACACGATTACTCCTTCCATCCATTCCAGTAAATTTCACTTTTTAAATTAATTAAAACATAATTAATTTAAATAACTTTATTTAACTGTTCAATTAACGCAATTAATCAAGTACTAAACCACTAGGTTATCACTTGCTCATTTGCAAATAATTCTTGTTAACATAAGAATTTGTTTTCCAAAACAATTCCATAATTATCTATAAAATTTAATTAATAAATTATTCATATTTATTTCCTTTAAATAGTTTTCAAAACCTATTTTCGTCAAGAATATATTTATAACTTCAATATCATCGATTCCTTGTCGATAAAAATCCATATTTTATAAACTGATAAATTTTTAAGCTAGGTGATGCTAATTACCCTGCCAATTCTATACATTGGTGAACATCAGTATAGATATTGAAATATGGTTCAACGACCATCAAAATCAATCATTCGTACATTCTTATTTAATTGATAAATTTCTATATGACTATCAATCAAATAACAGACCATTCAAACAATTTTAAACACGTTTATTTTATAAAAGTGACCAACCAAGGTGAGTTACCTTTATTGGAACCAATCGTTAGATTAACGATTTGGTATTTCACTGAAATTAAACGACGGTTTAATTTCATTGGTTAAATCAACAAACAGTCAACCATCAGCAAACAGAGCACACAAAATAAAAACCCAATTTGTATAAAATATAAATGGGGAAAATACTGAGTGAGCTAAACTCACCTCGATTTTGTTTTGCCGATAAACAGTTCATTTTTAGTCAAATTAAACTAACGTTTAATTCGAATAAAAATTCCAGTTACTTCTGATCCGGCCCAGACCTGCTCCATCTCGAAGTACTCATCTCCATAGTCCCAATCCAATTGACTGTGCGTAAATCTGATATTGTATGAGCCCGAAATCAAATAAACAAGTTTATAAATTAAATTCTAACATGAATTTTCTTTTGGATTTTAAAATTGGGCTTTTACCTTGGTTAGCCGGCCCAATCAAACAAACCCGACCCGCCTCCCCTTAAAAACCCTACTTCCACCGATCCTCTTCATTCCAACAGCCGCCACAAATTTCCATCTCAAAACCGAAATACAAACCCTAAGCCCTCTTTTGATTTCAACCTTAAATCGAAGTCCGATGGTGTCGCAACCACCTTTCCAGTCTTCGCTCTCTTGCAAATCACCTGCCAGACCCTCACCCACCACCTCAACCCTCAGAGCCACCACAACTCCTCCAGTCAGCATCATGACGAGCGAAGCTTCTTCGAATAAAGCTAAGTTTTCTTTTAGTATTATCTGTTTGATTTTTTCTCTACTGTTTCGAATGGGATTTTTCTTCTTTGGTATACTGTGGTTCGAATGGTTGATAAAACACACTGTGTGATATCGTATTTATAGTTGCGGTTTGATTGGGATAAGATGAAGGTCTATCAGCATCCATGAATTGTTCTTTTAATCAATATTTGACCTGTACTTAGATTTTCTGTTTGGATTTTGGTATAGGATTTCCCACACTTGTTGATTGGTTCGAAATGGGTTCTGACCGAACTGTAAATTAGATAGGACTGGCTATGAATTGTTGATTCGAATCAGAACTTTGGAACCTGTAGTTTAGATTTGATTTCCACTTTTAAATATAAGTAAACCGTGATTTAAAATGTGGGGTTTCCTGTATATATAAAGGCTGCTCGATTTGGTAAGTATTTGATTCAGAGATTTTCTGAACTGTACATTGGATTTTCTGTATAAGTTGTTTGATTTTGTGTAGATTTGGTGTATATACACATATAAATCTATCAATTCCTCTTAGCTATGTACTGTTTCCTTTTTTAGTTAATCTTTTGTAGAGATTTGATCTATTTTCCTTAGCTGGTGTGATATGATGTACCATACCTAGCTGTTATAGCTGTTCATGGGTGATTATGGGAAATGTGGTATCACTGTTACATGAAAGAACAAGGCATGTTGTTCTTGAATTCTGAATGAATTCTTTTGGCCCTTTTACTTGCATGTGTATGGATAATACATATATTGGTTTCTGACATTGATCTTTCCTTTTCAGTATGTTTTGATTCCAGTATATTTTTTTTCTTCTTCTTTTTTTAGTTGTTTCTTGGTTGTTCATTTGTGTATACTATATGAATATAGCTGTACATGTTTGATACATCTCTTCTCTGGCCTGTTTGTACAGTTCTAGCTATTTATTACTTGTCATGAATCATCCCTTCTAATGGGTTTTTCTTCTTTTTCTTTTTCTGTAGATCAAAGTTGATCAAAATGGATTTCTTGATCGTTGAAAGAACCAAGGCCGCTGGTTTTTAATAATGGATCATGTTTGTACTGATTGATTCTATCAAAATCTGTTGTTATAAATGTGAATTGTGGATCTCATTTTGCTGTGTACATATATATTTTATGTTTTTTTTCTTTTCTTGGTATGTACGCTTATACAGACAGTTTTATAAATTTGTTCTGTTTACATTTCACTATTTAGTGAAGGAACAGGCATGACATTGGGATTACTATACATACTATTTTGTACCAACAATATATATATTTTGTGTATATTGTTTCTTGTATTGATCAATCCAAATTGTATGTTGTGTATGTTGTACTAGATTTTTAAGTGAGGTTATTGAAAAATCTTATACAATATTGTTATGCTATACATTGAATTCAAACGGCTAATTTAATGATTAACATTATTGTATTGATTAAACAAACAATTAAATTTTTTAATCAATATAGAATCCAAAACTCAACCCTTAGAAATTTTGGTTTTAAAAGATATTGCATTCACCTAAAACCCCTTTTAAATTTATATATCAATCGTTAAAATTTAAAAAAGATTTCATAGTGACTAATTGGAAATTTGAATTGGATGTAAATTGAAATATATAAGCTGAAATTTCGATTTTTCTCCATCATTAGAAAAATATAATCGAACTGGTTCAAGCGCGTCTCGTTTCACATAAATCCGACTTATATCGGATCCTGTATATCCAATCAAAGTTCAAATAGAAATTTTTTAACTACCGCGACGTTTCGAGCTCGTTTTAATTAATATATAAATATATATATATTCGAACTCGATTTTCAATAAATAAATTCAATTAAAATCCCTTATATTTCAAATATAATATATAAACTGATTTAAATATTCTATTTTAAATGGTCGAAAAATCCAGGACGTTACATTGCTCTCCCCTTAAAATAATTTCGTCCTCGAAATTGTAAAGTAAGAAGAATATTTCGAATCGTATTATTTTAAAATTATTATCTTCATTAAATTCAAAATAAATTCGAACTCTAAAAATTTTCTAAAAATCTGCAGCACCTCTTCTGCATGGCTCAATCGATACAACTACCACTGGCAGTCCAGGCCTCAATTTCTTTGGAAAGAAAATTCAAAATTCAAATGGCAACCTACTTAGGGTATAAAATAAATCGCTTAACCCATAATATAAGGTTTACCTTTTGGTCGAGCATTCCAACTCAAATTCCAATTTTCGAAGCGTATCAAGCAACTGCTTATCGTCTGCTTTTGCAGTCTGCATAACCAAATCATCTCCGCAGCCTTCAAGATTCTGCACTAATCCCACTTATAATGCAAATAATAATTTGGGTTAGAAAATTCTGTTTCCACTTCACAACCCAATCTTATTTCCAATCCACCATACCGGGGTTTATCTCCTTATTTTCCCCAACTGGTTAAATTCACTTAACCAGGTTCAGTTTCACTTTCATACCTGATTCGATTTACGAATTGTTTTTCTAATCAGTTCAACTTTATTCCATATTTCAAATTTGGTTTCAAGTCAAATCAATCAGAACAAACAAACAAACATCCAACATTACTATAATATAGAAAATAAATTCTTTTTTTTTCTATATAAAAATATACATTAGGTAAAATTATTTCATTTACCTTCTTTATAAAACAATATCGTGTCAATTCACCAGTTCAACGCTTCTCAACACTTGAACCAGTTAAATAACACAATACAAAACATCTTTATATAAAAAATTTCAAATACGCTCTCATATATATATATACTCATCTCAATCTAGGGTGTTACTAACCCCATCTCTATTGAGTTACGCAATAGAGCCAAGGTAATAACATAACCTTCATCTCTGATACCACTGTAACGACCCAAGGATTTCGACCCCGAAAATCGACGTAAATACCCTTTACCGTACTCATGCCGATTTTCCAACACCGAAAACACTGAAACGTTTATAGAAAGAAATTAGAGGGTGAGATAAGAAAGATATAAAGTTAGAATATAAGAAGAAGAAAAACAAACACAGAGTCTCACTTCGCAGCGGAACAAAATATAATACAGAAATAAATCTTTATTGAGAGCTTTTAAAAATACTTACATTATCAGAGTACAACAACATCTCTGGACAGTTATAATAATGTGTCCTCATATACACAACGGAATATATTATACGTCTGAACATCTCCAGCTCATCTCTGGACTCCTCATTACCTGCTAACCTGAACCTGTACACCTCGGGCTAACCCGAGCATTTACAAAACACCGGGTCAGTCTGGTGAACCAGAGTGAGAAAAACTCGCACAGCATTAAGATATCACACAACTGGATTTTAAAGTTAAAATCCTTTCGAAAGAAAAATATAATCGTAAGACCAAATCCACACATAAATACGGACGGTTTTTACCTTACGATAACCCAAAACAGTTTTCGAAATAAATATCTTTTCTGATATTATAGTAGTGTCTAAATACAAGTAAATATCAATCTAGTGGAACGCTTGCATCTCACGCTCCATGTATATAGATATATAAACAAAACCGCGGGCGCTTATTGGAGATTGGATTCCGACCTTGACAAGGTATAGGACCACCTGCCACTCGTGTATCTCTAGAGACGAATACACTGGGTTCGACAAGAACGTCTTGCAACCCGGCCCTCACATGACCGACCACTCATTCCGGTTGAGTGTATCGAATGTATATCACCAACGGTTGGACTCAAACCACCGTTTCTTGATAAGGGGCAGCATCGAAATAGATTTAAGAAGCAAAAGGAATTTCTCTAGATAGGTGATTATACACCCTAATGGGAGCGACCCACATAGCCATGCTGCCTGCCCTATTTTTGTCATCTTCCGGTTGTGAGGCTTGAGGTTTAGAACATCTGGTCGCCATTCACTTTGAATGCCACATCGTCAGATCCGTCAAGTAGCACTGAATACTGATTTCCACAAAAATACTCTAAGCGTTAAGCTAAAGAAGGTGTCCAGTCTTCTCTGCCACTAACAGAGATAGGTTTGTAGAAAATCAATATACGTAATCCCTTTAGAAATACTTTGTCAGACACTCGTCCATACAAGTCACCCAGGAACAGGATGAACCGAAGATACTCTCCTACTGCATCCAATGTAGGAATCACCCCATGGATCAGTAGCGATCGTCCTTGCAATCCACAGTTTCAACCACGACAGAACCCTAGTATATCCCCGGGTTGAATCAGAGATTGTAAGTGGTTCTTCAACTTTATGAAGATCTATGGTCTTCACATGCTCCATCTCGAACGTCGCCTGATATCTTCTATATATTTCGTATTTGTTCGTTGGAATGGTTTTCGAATATACATTCGATCCCGGTCTTTCCATACCAACAATCGTAAGGGTCAGACTTGATAGTCGGTTATTTAACTATCAAGTAAACATCCATGAAATCTTAAAAATAGATCCACTGGTCTAGTATTTGGCATCACTTGGCTTTTAAACTTATCGCCCAATCTCCTTTTAATTTCGTTACTAGGGAAAATATAATCTCATATCATTTCCTTTACTTTGGAAATCTTATCAACCATTCTTGACATTACCAACTAGTATCATCCTTGGATAATCCCGCAGTCGTTCAAGTTGGGGTACTTTAATTACCTCTCAGACCTTGCTCAACTACGTTCTTATTTTCAGAAAAATACGAGTTGTAATTCAAGAATCGATATTCAATTAAATATCAAAACACATCCCACTTATCTTGTTTATAGCCTTCTAGATCTTCTTACCCTTTTTGGAAGTCTATCCCTTTTAAAAATAATTAATATCGCTTAATTTGTTAATTTCATAATCACCTTTATTAATTCTTGTCTTATTTAAATAACTTTGTTTCACAAACTGAATTACAATCCTATTTTCAGCCATGTTTTCCAAGCTCAACTCAACCCTCTTTACAAATCCCCTTTTCTTCTGGGAAATTCCCTTTTTAAATCTTATAAATTTAACTTGATACCATTATCAAGTATTCCCCCTTTTAAATCAGCATTTAACTCACATTCCATTTGTAAACCTTGTTAATCCATCTCAGGTTTAACCTAAACCCCTTAATATCTCTAAAACAATTACTTACTTAAATATATCTCATTTAAGAAGTAATTAATTCAATTAAAACAAATGATTTATTTTTACATTTATTATTGTAAAATCAGTTTTATTTACAAAGATAAATAATAAAATCTCTTAAAAATCTTCTTAGAATTCAAACAACCATTTATTGAATGAATTTATTTAGTTCATATAAAACCCAACTTAGTGAACACTATTGACTCGGTCAATTCAAACACGATTACTCCTTCCATCCATTCCAGTCAATTTCACTTTTTAAATTAATTAAAACATAATTAATTTAAATAACTTTATTTAACTGTTCAATTAACGCAATTAATCAAGTACTAAACCACTAGGTTATCACTTTCTCATTTGCAAATAATTCTTGTTAACATAAGAATTTGTTTTCCAAAACAATTCCATAATTATCTATAAACTTTAATTAATAAATAATTCATATTTATTTCCTTTAAATAGTTTTCAAAACCTATTTTCGTCAAGAATATATTTATGACTTCAATATCATCGATTCCTTGTCGATAAAAATCCATATTTTATAAACTGATAAATTTTTAAGCCAGGTGATGCTAATTACCCTGCCAATTCTATACATTGGTGAACATCAGAATAGATATTGAAATATGGTTCAACGACCATCAAAATCAATCATTCGTACATTCTTATTTAATTGATAAATTTCTATACGACTATCAATCAAATAACAGACCATTCAAACAATTTTAAACATGTTTATTTTATAAACGTGACCAACCAAGGTGAGTTACCTTTATTGGAACCAATCGTTAGAATAAGGATTTGGTATTTCACTGAAATTAAACGACGGTTTAATTTCATTGGTTAAATCAACAAACAGTCAACCATCAGCAAACAGAGCACACAAAATAAAAACCCAATTTGTATAAAACATAAATGGGGAAAATACTGAGTGAGTTTAACTCACCTCGATTTTGTTTTGCCAATAAACAGTTCATTTTTAGTCAAATTAAACTAACGTTTAATTCGAATAAAAATTCCAGTTACTTCTGATCCGACCCAGACCTGCTCCATCTCGAAGTACTTGTCTCCATAGTCCCAATGCAACTGACTGTGCGTAAATCTGATATCGTATGAGCCCGAAATCATATAAACAAGTTTATAAATTAAATTCTAACATGGATTTTCTTTTGGATTTTAAAATTGGGCTTTTACCTTGGTTAGCCGGCCCAATCAAACAAACCCGACCCGCCTCCCCTTAAAAACCCTACTTCCACCGATCCTCTTCATTCCAACAGCCGCCACAAATTTCCATCTCAAAACCGAAATACAAACCCCAAGACCTCTTTTGATTTCAACCTTAAATCGAAGTCCGATGGTGTCGCAACCACCTTTCCAGTCTTCGCTCTCTTGCAAATGACCTGTCAGACCCTCACGCCACCACCTCAACCCTCAGAGCCACCACAACTCCTCCGGTCAGCATCATGACGAGCGAAGCTTCTTCGAATAAAGCTAAGTTTTCTTTTAGTATTATCTGTTTGATTTTTTCTCTATTGTTTCGAATGGGATTTTTCTTGTTTGGTATACTGTGGTTCGAATGGTTGATAAAACACATTGTGTGATATCGTATTTATAGTTGCGGTTTGATTGGGATAAGATGAACGTCTATCAGCATCCACGAATTATTCTTTTAATCAATATTCGAACCTGTACTTAGATTTTCTGTTCGGATTTTGGTATAGGATTTCCCACA
The DNA here is from genome assembly GCA_030737875.1 of Allium sativum. Classification (NCBI taxonomy): domain Eukaryota; kingdom Viridiplantae; phylum Streptophyta; class Magnoliopsida; order Asparagales; family Amaryllidaceae; genus Allium; species Allium sativum. Next base: position 159,818,010 of record CM060921.1, on the reverse strand, counting down.
CTTGTTGATTGGTTCGAAATGGGTTCTGACCGAACTGTAAATTAGATAGGACTGGCTATGAATTGTTGATTCGAATAAGAAATTTGGAACCTGTAGTTTAGATTTGATTTCCACTTTTAAATATAAGTAAACATTGATTTAAAATGTGGGGTTTCCTGTATATATAAAGGCTGTTCGATTTGGTAAGTATTTGATTCAGAGATTTTCTGAACTGTACATTGGATTTTCTATATAAGTTGTTTGATTTTGTGTAGATTTGGTGTGTATACACATATAAATCTATCAATTCCTCTTAGCTGTGTACTGTTTCCTTTTTTAGTTAATCTTTTGTAGAGATTTGATCTATTTTCCTTAGCGGGTGTGATATGATGTACCATACCTAGCTGTTATAGCTGTTCATGGGTGATTATGGGAAATGAGGTATCACTGTTACATGAAAGAACAAGGCATGTTGTTCTTGAATTCTGAATGAATTCTTTTGGCCCTTTTACTTGCATGTGTATAGATAATACATATATTGGTTTCTGACATTGATCTTTCCTTTTCAGTATGTTTTGATTCCAGTATAATTTTTTTCTTCTTCTTCTTTTAGTTGTTTCTTAGCTGTTCATTTGTGTATACTATATGAATATAGCTGTACAAGTTTGATACATCTCTTCTCTAGCCTGTTTGTACAGTTCTAGCTATTTATTACTTGTCATGAATCATCCCTTCTAATGGGTTTTTCTTCTTTTTCTTTTTCCGCAGATCAAAGTTGATCAAAATGGATTTCTTGATCGTTGAAAGAACCAAGGCCGTTGGTGTTTAATAATGGATCATGTTTGTACTGATTGATTCTATCAAAATCTGTTGTTATAAATGTGAATTGTGGATCTCATTTTGCTGTGTACATAAATATTTTATGTTTTTCCTTTTCTTGGCATGTACGCTTATACAGATAGTTTTATAAATTTGTTCTGTTTTCATTTCACTATTTCGTGAAGGAACAGGCATGACATTGGGATTTCTCTAAATACTGTTTTGTACCAACAATATATATATTTTGTGTATATTGTTTCTTGTATTGATCAATCCATATTGTATGTTGTGTATGTTGTACCAGATTTTTAAGTGAGGTTATTGAAAAATCTTATACAATATTGTTATGCTATACATTGAATTCAAACGGATAATTTAATGATTAACATTATTGTATTGATTAAACAAACAATTCAATTTTTTAATCAATATAGAATCCAAAACTCAACCCTTAGAAATTTTGGTTTTAAAAGATATTGCATTCACCTAAAAACCCCTTTTAAATTTATAAATAAATCGTTAAAATTTAAAAATGATTTCCTAGCGACTAATTGGAATTTGAATTGGACGTAACTTGAAATCTATAAGCTGGAATTTCGATTTCTCTCCTTAATTAGAAAAATATAATCGAACCGGTTCAAGCGTGTCTCGTTTCACATAAATCCGACTTATATCGGATCCTGTATATCCAATCAAAGTTCAAATTGAAAATTTCGAACTACCGCGACGTTTCAAGCTCGTTTTAATTAATACATAAACATATATATTCGAACTCGACTTTAAATAAATAAATTCAATTAAAATCCCTTATATTTCAAATATAATATATAAACTGATTTAAATATTCTATTTTAAATGGCCGAAAAATCCGGGACGTTACAAGATTTAAAAAAATATATAAAAATGAGATTTTTTATTGTATGAATCATAATATTTTTAGTGAGACAAAAATATGATTTTATCGTATGTGTGTTATTAATAAAATATTCAAACTGTGAAATAATTGTTGATAGATGAAAATTGTGATTTTTATCGAATGTAGGCTATTTTAAAAATAGTCAAAGTATGAAAATATTTTTAGAAAACTAAAAATACGATTTTTAGATTATATATGATATATGTAAAATAGTCATACAAAGAAAAGCGTATTAATTGGTTAAAAATATGATTTTTAACGTAGGGATACTAGATTGATCGACAATCAAAGAAGGGCGGAGCGGATCCCAAAAGTGAGAACTTCTCACTCTAATTTTGTTACAGTTAAATATATACGGGGATGCAGACAGTGCTTAATAGCACCTGACACATTTGTTTGAAACCATGGATGTTTGGTTGTTTGTTTTGTTTGATTCATTTATTTGAATTTGGTTGGGATGTGAATGGAATTAATTAAAATTGGTATGTGTATGGCACGAGCCAGTATTTGGCGAGGGATAAGGCTAGACCTTTTTTCGGTTCTAGTATCGCGCAGTTATGCTGCCAAAATTTAAAAAATGTTAGAACAATAAAAATATTATTTTTATTGTATAAATGAACTGTATAAAATATTCATGTGTTGAAATAAATATTTTATCGTTAAAAATATAATTTTTAACAAGTATATGAAAATAATTATTCATTTACAAATCAAACGATTTGTTTATATACACCCATTTGACTTATATTGATTGGGACGATATATTTGACACATCACCGAACGACACAAATAAAATATGTGTGTGTTGATTGAAACCCCACACGGGTATTGGGATGATATTTAACGTACACTAATTCTAACTGTTTAGCTGTATGTCAATCGATGGGTTGACAGACTGTTGTAAGCGTTAGTTATTTATATTTAACACTTATGCAGTTGTGTAATGCACTCGGGATGATGGTTGACTGTGTTTGATTATCGTTGTGTACATGTGTGTATGAAATCCATATAAATAAAATTATATGGTAATTGACTGTGTTTGATTCGAATTCAGAAAGAACGAATATTTTAAATTAACGAATATTTTAAAATGATGAATAATGAATATTTTAAAATAACTAATATTTTAAAATAGTATTAAGTAATGGATTAAAATATGATTTTGATGCCCGATTTGGGATGGACACGAAAATATTGGAATATATGAAGCTGTGTTGATTAGATATGCGCCATTTTGATGCGAACAGTATTTATATCGATTTTATTCATTTTTATAATGAATACCGAAAAGGAAATTATTTCAAAATCTGATATTTTGAAAATATTATCATCTAAATAATATAATGATAAGGAGTATTCGATTTTGATTTAAAATTGAAAATGAAGTTAGAATCATTTTAAAACAAATTTATAAACGATTTATAAAATACGTTTTAAATGGAAATTGACGAAGTATATATTATAAATATAATATAATGGCCTGAATAGAATGCGTCGCGCCGCGGCCGTTCGCGAATTTCAACCATTGACTTCGAATTGATATTACGGGAGATCTGACCGTCGGATTCTCCTAAAACCCGAACCATTGGGTTCATATCGAAAAGGGCTTTCCAAGAATATAAGAGATTTGAAATCTAATGGTTGGATTTGGAATTATGTCCAAATAAAATTTGAAAAAGGTCGCTGTAAGTGCAGTTCGATGACCGTTTATGTAAATCGACTGAAAGGGCCTTAATAAAATCATTAAAAATATTAATAATTTGTGTAAAATCATAATAAATGATTTGGGAAGATTTGGGAAGAGTTGGGATGAAAATTCCATATTTGAAAAGATAAAAATATTTTTTTATCGAAATGAATTAGTTATCAACTAGAATTATAATCTATTTCTAAATAAATAAATTGGATTGAGAATGAGTTTTGTATAACCAAAATTTCCAATATATGAATTGGAGTGGATTTGAATGGAAATCATCTTTGGAATATTTCGATGTTGGATTTCGTGATTATACAGATATTGTTATGGAAATATGGAAGATATATTTATATCACTATTTCCAATACGATGTTGATTTCAGATTTTGATATTGAATATAAGCCGATATAATTTCTATTTAGAGCCTTGTATTTAATCTCAAATAGGAATTTGGGTTTGTCATGAACAGTGTCTTAAATAACACTGTTTTTAAACCCAGTTGAGAAAGGAATAAATCTTTAATCTAAGATTTAGTGAAGTTTTCCAATTAATTAATATTTAATTGGAATTGAATAAAAGAATTGGATTATTGGGTTTATTGTGCACTGTGTTTTTAATGACATTCGTTCTTTAACCCAACTAACAATGAAATGTGATTTGGAATTTATAAATCTTTTTATTAAGATTTAAAGGAAAAATTTCCAAAGTAAAGTCTTCCAATTTAATACAATAAATTGGAATGGAATGGAATTCGATTTGATAATAATCAAAGTGAGCTTCTGTGGAGGGAGACTGTAAATACATATGGAATTTAAAATGCTTTGTCGTTATTCCATTTATATTATTAGTCAGATACGGAAATTGATGTCGATTATATATTGATTTGTTTTTCGTGAAGATTCCATAATTAATGGAACGTTGATTTTGGGTTTATCGTGAACTGTGTTTTAAATGAAATTGGTTCTTTAACCCAATTAAAGATAGGACTATATGTATATCATTGTATTTCGAACTGTATGGCTGATCTCTGCTAAATATATATCTGTTTGGTGGCAGAGAATTTATTCTCTTGCTTAACACCCTTCTCTAAGGCGTAAGAGCTTAAAGGTTATATATCGGAAGAAATCAATAGTACGGTGTAGATTGTCGATGCGAAATATTTGTGTTTCCAAAGTTAAATAATCATTATTATTGATTTTTGGTAAGATTAAAATTAAGTGGAGTTTTAATGAATCTTTAATTAGATTGAAATGTGAATTGATAATTTAAATTATCAAATTTGGGAAATGATCGAAAATGGAGTATCACCAATTTTGCTCCAAGCGATAGTTAAATGTTTAATTCGATCTGAACGTGAATTGGTAATTAAATTTACCGGTAACACCGTGGTGTTAGATATGGAGTATTACCAGTTTTGCTCCATGGGATAAATAGGTTGGGATTGGGATAATAACAGAAATGATTACTTCGATATGGTTCGATAATCCCGACTAGTTTGGATAAACCTTAATTTGGTTGAATTGATATCCAAAGGAAGATTAAAGAATAGATTTAAAGAATTTATCCTTGATAAAATTAATAGGAAACTTTCCCAAAGGATAAGAATATATAAATAAAAGAATATTCAGAATTGGAATGCAGCGTAAGTTGTGTTTATAGCACTTGATTATGAAATACGTCAATTTTTCGGAAAGGCCGGGTTTATACCCATTCTGAATAATTGATTCGACGATAAGTCAACGATGAAGATGGTGGTTTAAGACCGGAGGTCTTCACATCGTTTGGATGATTACTAATGTCGTGATTGGGTTGTACACCCAAGACAAGGTAATAAGTGGTGATCATCCAGATGTACTTGGAGATCGACCGGATATGCGAGGACCTCTCTCCTGTATTGGACATATGGGATGAGGAATATGGTGCCTACTGTTTCGTTCAAACCCAGAACGAACTAGTAAATGGATATGTGTATGACATCGGATTTTATTCTGTGTTGATTGATCTCTATTAAATATATATCTGTTTGGTGGCGGAGAATTTATTCTCTTGCTTAACACCCTTCTCTGAGACGTACGAGCTTAGAGGTTATATATTGATAGACATCAGTTGCATGGTGTGAATTGTCAATGTGGCATGCTGAGATGCAAATGATCAAGGCTTATGTTGAAAAGCAGAGTCTTGTGGTTGATGATCAAAGCACGGCCTTGAAGGGCATAACTTTGTGTATAGCGTTAATTCGCGAGCCTCACACCTCGGTATGAGTCAAAAACGAGATAAGGGACCCAAGGAGGACATGACGTTTCTCTCTAGCTATGGGTGGTGTAATGGTATGGAGCCTAGACATTTATTATATTTTTACCTATGTGGATGATTGATTGCGATAGCCTTGGATATATCGGTTACTACAGAGCCGATGGATAGGTCCTATAGGACCGGGATACGTGTGTTCAGGAATAACTAACCCTCAAACGTAAGGGAGGACCGGCTTTGGACGATCCAAGGGTCTACTGCGGGAGATCCTGAGGCATTTGCTAGAGTTTCTCGAAGCCAGCAAGGAGTACATCCCTTGCCTCGACTCATGATGGAAATTCAATTTCGAATACGTGATGTTCCGGTTTTGATTGTAGCGCCTAGTATGGCGACATGATGTATGGTACCTATGCCGTCTACGATTGAAACATTTATATTTGAAGTTGTTTTATACACTATGCACTTAGAATAGTATCAAATGATTTGTTTTTAAATGTACCAAGCATGTTTGGCTATTATAAGGTAAAACTCTATCCTACGTCTTGCGTTGCATTGTGTGATGGTACCTGAGTCTTATAATAGCTTCATTTTTCCAAAAAGTATTGCGTTATTTATTCTATGCACTGGTTTTCTTGGGAGGAAACCCGTTCCATGTTATACGGCGTGGTCCCTTGATTTACTCTCTTTTAAAGTAAAGATTTAATAACTGTTTTATTTCTCACACCAGTCACATGACTGACGTGGAGTTTATTATTTTAACCTAAACTCTGGGTGTTCCTATTTTCCACACGAGCAGTGTAACGTCCCATATTTTTACGGTACAATAATTAATTAATTAAATTACTTAAATAGTGATATGGAGATTAAATGGTTATTTAATTAAATACTAATGAATATTTAATTAAGGTTTGTAATATAACAATATATTATAATTTGCGAAATAGTCGGAATAGCTGAATTCACAATACTGTGTGAACTAGATCATTTAAAATATTTAATTCAGTTTAGAATTGAATTAGGATAATGAATATATTATTTAAACGAAGTTTGAACGTATAATTATATTGTAATTATAATCGAGCTCGAAATGGCATGGCAGTTCGTAATTTGGCGATTCGAAATTCAATTGAATATACAAAATTCGTTTTAAATCAGATTTCTGTGAAACAAGAAACGTTCGGAGCTAGTGAGGTATATTTTTCTAATGGAAGAGAAAAATCGAGATTTCGTTGTGTAAATTTTGAGTTATGTCTAAATCACATTTTCGAAAAGTCGCTATGGAATTCCTTTATAATTTATAACGATTTATTTATATTATAAAAGGATTTTCAATATAAATTGAATACTGATTTAATCTGGATTTGAAATGTCGAGTTATAAATCCATATAGGAATATTTTGAAGCTCTATTATATTCTATGTGAATATATATATGATAATATTTATTTATAAACATTTAATTTAATTATTTTTAAATATATTAATATTTAAATGGGTTTATTTAGGGGTTTAAAATAGCTAGTTTTGTAAATGACCTCCGTTTTCGATGAAACTAATTTTGTTGGATTCGGAATATTAAATTATTATTAGATTTCAATTTTCATGATTTTTGAAGTCAGTATGTAGCCGTACGGGATTTTAATGTGAAAAACAATCGATAATCCGACTTTAAAAATATGCTGTGTGAGCAAACCGAGTCGGAATTCGACGAAACCAGTTTCGTTGGGTTCGTAATGTCGAACTGTAGCTGCATGCCAATTTTCGTGATTTTTGGATATCGTATGTGATCACAGGATTTTTTAAGGACGAATACAAACAGCGTTGGAATAAAAACAAATAAAATAATCGAATTTAAAATATTATTCCTATCCTATAAGTACCCACTATCGCTCCTTAACCCTAAATTATTCATTCAATAGTCAACGATTTTTTTTCGCCGTTGGTTTCTTCATTTCAAAAGGGAAAACTATTCCTCAAAAACCAAAATAAAATCCTAGAAAAATTTATAAATCATTCTATCTATGTATATAGGATCCTTTCAGTTTTCTTTTCATTTCCATATATGTTTCATCAGACTCGATTGGGTTTTTCCTGGAGTCGCATTTCAATAGTAGACCTAGGGTTTGTAGTTTGGTGAGATTGAGATTTCAATTGAATAAAAGGTGATTAGATTTGTGTTTGTGGTGTTAAGGAAGTGCATTGGTGCAAATTTGGGTGGAATCGAGGTGAAAAAATGTCGTGGGTTTTTCTGTGGTGTGGTGTAACACCCCGAATTTTAGATAATACTAAAATTCTCTAATCATAGGATAAATAATCTCAGATGTGGGAATTGGGGGTAACAGGCTGCGTCATTGCGTTCGTCTCGGAAAAATACGCGAAATAGAGTCCGAGTTTTCGAGAATCGGAGTCCGTATGGCCCGGTTATGGCCCAATGAAGTTTGCAGAAAAATTAAAGCTTAAAACAGATTTAGAAATTTAAATTAGGATTTCAAATTAGAACCAGCGGGGGTAGGCGGGAAGCTTCCCGCCCTAACCATGTCGACAGGGCTGTCGACAGGCCTGTCGACAGGGGTGTCGACTTGCCTGTCGACTTGCCTGTCGACAGGGGCGCAGCATCCAGAGAGCCTGGGTGCACCAGGTTGGGTTTTAGGCTGGCTTGGAGGGCTGGGTTCTAGAGATTTCCTAAATCTGACGGACCTAAACTAATCTAGGGTTAATCTAAGGGCCTAAAACACTACCTAATCCTATAAATAAGACCCTAACCCTACCCTAATTCATTCATAATTAGATCTTGTAACTAAACTATGGCAAAATGAAACTTGATCATGGCCTCCACAAATCAATGAAGAGAGTTGCAAGCTAATCAACCCCTAATCATCTTCTTCTTCATATTTGGCAACTAGTTTTACTTCATAAGTTTGCTAATCTTGGTTTTGGTGAGTTCCTATGGCTTTAATAATCAATTGTTAAATTAATTATGGTAGGATGTGATAAGACATGGCTATGTTTGTGGATAAATGTGTTTATGCAAGTTTGTATGATATGTGATTTGCAAGTTTTATGTTATATGCAAGGTTAATGCCATGTTTTATGATGCAAAACACTATGTTGAACATTTATGCATATGTAACATGTTATGCAAACTATATGTGAGAATATATGCAAGTTATATGTAACATGATATGCAAGTTATGCATGTGATTTTATACATGCTAAGTATTTGGTGTTATGCATGCTAAGTATTTGATTTTATGCATGCTAAGTATTTGATTGTATGCATGCTAAGTGTTTGAGTTTATGCAAGTTAAGTGGTGTGTTTATGCATAACAAGTAATTGATTCTATGCATGCTAAGTAAGTGGTTTTATGCATGCTAAGTGTTTGGTATTATGCATAAATCATGACATATAAGTTTATCTTTTTAAATGTGATGCATACATGTGCAAGATGACACCTTTATATGCTATGCATGTTTACCCTCCTTTAAGATGCAAGTCATATATGCAAGCTCAACATGTTATGCAAGTTATGTGCATGATGTTATGTAAGTTATGTGCATGTTGTTATGCAAGTTCATATGCAAGTTATGTGTATGAGGGTATGCAAGTTATGTGCATGGTGTTATGCAAGTTAAGTTTATGAGATTATGCAAGTTATGTGCATGATGTTATGCAAGTTATGTATATGCTTAAATGCAAGTTTAATGTGATATGCAAGTATGTGAATGCTTATGCAAGTATGTGAATGCCTATGCAAGTATGTGAATGCTTATGCAAGTTATGTGTAGGCTTAAATGCATGTTTAACATGTTATGCAAGTTAGGAGAATGCTTATATGCAAGTTCAACATGTTATGCAAGATATGTGTATGATAATATGCAAGTTCATATGCAACATGTTATGCAAATCATGCGTATGATAATGTGCAAGTTTGGGTTAAATGTAGTTGGGTTAATATATGCTCATATATGCAAGTTGACATCCTCTTAACCCATGACAAAGTTGTATGCTAAACCCATGATATTTATGATGATCTTCCCCTTTTATTATGTCATGAAATGAGAACGATTTACGTGGGGAAACGATGGGGTTGTTAAATATGTTAATTAAAGTATGGTTGGGTATGATTAAGCATACCATAAAAATAAATTAACATAAGTGGGAATTTACCTATTGAGTTAGGTCTACCCCATGGGAATTTACCTATTGAGTTAGGTCTACCCATGTTATGAAAAACTTGATATTAATTAGGGATAATTAATATGGGGGTGATTAATTAGGAGTAATTAATCGACTAAGACACGAGGTTGGACTCATTTGTAGTGTAAAACTGCCCGGACCCGACCGGCCTAACCAGTTGCTACAAATGGCAGCCCAATGTGAGAGGTCTTGGCCATAAATTAAATACGTGATTAAAGTAAAGACACGAGGTTAGACTTTGTTATGACGTAAGACTGCCCGGACCCTACCGGCTTAACCAGGCGGTCATAACAGCCAGTCTAATGTGGGAGGTCTTTATGGGAGATCACGGTCTTAATTAATTAAGAAACACTTAACCATATTAGCATGTAGTGGGACATGAGGGGTTAAGTGGGTGCCTTGGGTGGCATGTAGTAACTAGTGGGGGTGCCTTGGGTGGCATGAGGAAACTAGTGGGTTGCCTTGGGTGGCAATAGAAAATACGATTAGAATACTTAACCAAAGTGGAACATGTAATTAAACATGATTAAAGGGTTAAGTAAGTGCCTTGGGTGGCATGTGGAAATCAAGTAAGTGCCTTGGGTGGCATGTGGGAATTAAGTAAGTGCCTTGGGTGGCATGTGGGAATCAAATAAGTGCCTTGGGTGGCATGCGGAAATCTAGTGGGTGCCTTAAGTGGCAATTGAAATATAATTAGATGACTTAACCAAACCTTAACATGTAAGGGGGCATGATTATAAAAAGGGGTTAAATGGGATGCACTAGATAAAATGACAAGCTTAAGTAGTAGCTTGTGGGGGCCCATTTCAACCAATATCCCAAACGTATCTTTGTGGGCTCGACCCATGTCGAGTGACGGGACACGCATATTGGGCTTGATTATAAGAGGCCAAAACGGGGTAGCGGTGGCAACGCAAGTCCAACGGGTTTCATATGCGTGTGTGGGCCCGGGCTGGTAGATAAGCCGTTGTTGCATCGTGTAGATATAAAGCCGTGCACCGTTGATATTATCAGGTGGCCACTTTAGGGGAGTGATACACCCCACTGTGTGACCAGCACGGGTATCTACGTTAGGGAGCCGATCGCTTGGGAGTAGTAGGTACACCTAATAAAGATAGGGGCACACGGCACCTATGTAGGGGTACACGAAACTACTGGGTAAAAATACTAAGTACACCTAGTGGAGATAGGGGCAGACGGCACCTATGTAGTGGGCTAGGGGTACACGAAATTACTGGAAAAAATTTCTAAGTCCTTGGGAGGGATCAACCTTTAAGTGGGAATTACTCTTGGTGGGTAGAACTGGTGTGGTGCAGTGTAGGAATTACCCTTGGGTGGGTAGATCTGGGGTGGTGTAAGCTAGTAATTATCCTTGGGTGGATAAATACGTCGTTTCGGTTATCGTAGTACATCCTGTGTTTTGTTGGCTACTTAGTGTAGTCATTATCCCCAGAGGTACCGTATCTTGTTTATATCATACCCTAATTACTTTAATGGTTGTATTGTTAGGGTTATAGGACTCACTCAGACTTATGTCTGACCCCGTTGTTGTTTATCTTTTTCCCCACCCTCAGGTTATCAGAGTGGACCTAGCACTAGTGGGCTTGGACCAGACCGCTATATCTATCTTTTAGGGGCTTGGACCGTAGAAGTAAAGCTCGGTTTATCTTTTGGCTATTATCTATGTAACGGGATTATGTACTTCTATTTTATCAGGATGGATATTATGTACTTGACTCTTGTTATGGTTTTGTGATGTAACCAAACATGTTTTGTTAATGAAATGATGTTTTAAATTTTCAAGTATTACTTATATCTGTCCTGTTGTAATTTTTCTGTTCTATACTCACTAAAAATACTCCACCAAAACTAAGGCATTCCCTTTGTGAGTGACCTTAGCGGGTGTGGGGTGTTACACGTGGTATCAGAGCTTAAGGTTATCGGAACAGATAAAATTTTTAGAAAAACTATTTTCTAGGAATATTTTTGGAAAGGAGTATTTTCAAAAACATGTCTTTTAAGAGAAGAGTTTTTGAAAGAAAAGCATAATCCCCGATAGCCATATCGTTATCTTTCGAATTCTCCGTTTTGAATCTCTTCCTCTCTCGATTTTGAGCTTCCCCTCCGTATATAGATGACCTTTCTAAGATAGATAAGAATGGAAAACCACTTCAAGGGACTTAGACGTTAGTCGGATTAGAAGTTGGTTCAAGAAGGAGGAGGACTGGTAGGTATCTATTGGATAGACGATGGGAGGAAGGCTCAAATAGTTGTTTGGTTAATGAAGGACGAAACCTCATTGATGGGAGGTTATGAATGGAGAATGGGAAGAAGGGGGTTAGTTGTTACCCTTTTGGGAGGAATAGGACACCTTATTAGGATTGTCCAAAGAAGCAAGGGCAAGATATGGAATCTCCTGGAGGGTTGTTGTATTCCCTCACGACTAAGGTACCAGATGAGGATAGGACCGTCTAGGTCGGAACTTGGATTTCTTTATTATCCGATCCGAACTTGTTCGATTCTGACGCATCGAATTCGTTTATCTCATCATTGTTAGTTGAGTCACTGCACTCAGACACCAGTTTGGTAGATGATCCCTTAGTTGTTTCAAACCCAATTGGGCTCCATGATGTGTTTGGGTTTGAAAGTTTCTATACTTAGCATTGAGTTTAGGTGTGATGCTTGTTGGGCTTCACAGGCTATGGGCTAGTTTTGGGCATGGACTGGTTATCCAGTAGAGGTGCCGTTCTTGATTTTGAAGGGAGAGTTGTTAGGATTATGACCCGCTGGGGTAACACTCTCGAGATCTCTTGTAATCCCATAGAATTTGTTATGCTAAGTTATCTAGAATCGCTTGACACGTCGGTCTAGAATTTGTGATCTGTTAGAGCGGTCCGGGAATACTCGGATGTGTGTGAGGAGGTGAAGGGCTTACCTCCGAAGCGGGAGATTGACTTCCGAATATATCTGGTGGATAATGCTAAACCAGTATCTTGGCCTGTGTGCCACATGGCTCCTCGTGAGAGGAGGGAACTCCATAAGTAAGTAGGCGATTTGCTTGAGAAGGGGTTCATAAGAAGAAGTATATCGGAGTGGGGCGCTCCAGTAGTTTTTGTTATGAAGGCGGATGGGTCCCTCAGACTTTGTGTAGGCTAAAGAGAACTAAATAAACTCACAAAGAAAAAGAGACACCCATTGCCGAGGATAGATGATCTCTTTGATCAGTTGACTGGCGCCTCAGTATTTTTGTAGTAGGATTTAGCCACGGGATTTCATCAGTTGAGAGTGGCTGAGGATAGTATAGAGAAGACTGCCTTTAGGACTCCGGATGATTTTTTTTTTGAGTGGCTGGTGATGCCATTTGGTTTGACGAACGCCCCCGCATACTTTGTTGATTTGATGAGAAGGGTGTTCAGGGAGTACCTAAATAAGATGTGATGGTCTTTGTGTTTGACATCTTGGTCTTTTCTAGGAGCGAAATAAGTTTTCGTATGTGCTCAATAGGCTGAGCAAAGCCAGTTATGGGAAAACGGTGGTTTTGGAGCGAGACTGGCGAGGACATCCAGAATTGGACAAGGGCTTAATTATTTATTTAGCCATTTCTACTAGTATCATCTCACGTAGGTCGTCTGAATTCGAAGGAGGTATCCCTTGGGTGTTTGTCTGATATTGGTTTAGGCCTTTGGGGCTTGCATTTGGGGGATGCCGAGTTCGACTAGGGTGGTCTGCGTGAGAGACAGTTGTGATGATTTTGGATGATATCCTGGTGGAGAAGAGCATGCCCTACATCTTAGGGAAGTGTTGGAGACTCTTCGATCGCATAATCTTAGGACAGTAAAAGTGGATGGGACTCTTAGCATCCTATGAGTCTGAGATAGCGTATACACCTGGCAAGGGTAACGTGGTGGCGGATGCCTTGAGCAGAAAGAGGTTGTCCTTGAGTCCGTTGTCCGTGGAACAACGAAGCTTGGAATTTATCTCGATGATTGATTTCAGACCTTCCGTTGATTATGTACCCGGTTTGCTAGCTTCCTAGGAAGTTAGACCTACTCTTTTGGGGCGGATTGGAGAAGCACAAAGGGACGACCCACAGTAGGTTGAGTTGGTGGAAAAGCTCATAAGGGGGGAGGAGTCGTCCAGCCATTTGAGTAGGTACACCCTAGACGATAGGGGGTGCTTGCATAGAGACGGTAGACTTTGTACCGCGAGACGAGGGTTTGAGGAAGGTTATTTTTGATGATGCACACCGTACTAGGATGACCATTCATCCCGGTGGGGACAAGATGTATCAAGACATGAAGAGGGTTTTCTTCTGGGCCGGTATGAAGAAAGATGTGGCCGAGTATGTCGCTCGATGCTTGGTGTACCAACAAGTGAAGGCGGAGCAAAAGAAACCAGGTGGGTTGCTTCAACCATTGGAGGTTCCGCAATGGAAGTGGGACAGCGTCTCGATAGATTTTATTGACGGGTTACCCAGATCGAGAAAGAGTAATACAGGAATTTGGGTGGTAGTAGACAGGCTTACTAAGAGCGCCCATTGTATACCTGTGAAGAGTAAAGGAACCGCTCCATGGCTATCTTCAGTTTACATTCGAGAGATTATTAGATTGTATGGTGTACCCTCCAGTATGGTGAGCGATCGAGATCCTATCTTCACTAGAGAGTTTTGGAAGAGGGTGCAAGAGGCGGTAGGGACTCAGTTGTGTTTGAGTACCGCATATCATCCTCAGACGGACGGCCAGACCGAGAGGGTGAAACATATTTTAGAAGACCTTTTGAGGCTATGTATCTTGGATTTTGGAGGTACATGGGAGGAGCATCTTCCATTGGTGGAGTTGCCCGACAGACTTAGTGGTGTACATGATGTATTCCATGGGAGGAAGTGCCTACATAAGACCGCAGAGGTGGTAGAGCCAAGTTTGCTTAGAGAAGTGGAAGCAGAGCGTAATGCGACGATTCGACGAGCTCCTACTTGCATCCTTGGGTCAGAGATTTGGAAGTTGAGAAACAGAGAGGTCCAACTAGGCAAAGTACAAAGGGGAGATGAAGAGAGTGACGCTACCTGGGAGACGGAAGCGAAGATGCGTTCGAGGTACCCTTTTCTTTCGGAGGGTATGTCCTTTTGCTTCTCCTTCATCGCATATCTTGTGCTTATCTTATCCTTAGTATGCCCTCTCGATAGTACCTTTGACCTTCAGATAGGATAGTCCTATGGTTGAAACATGTGTTTGAGACATGTTATGTATGATGGATGCAAGTGGATGCAAGTGTTTGCTAGTGGTTGCTCGTGGATGCATATACACACACTCTAGGCACTAGATCGGCTCAATCACTTCATATTGCATATTGCATAAAATTGTGTGTAGGAGGCTATATTTATGGATGTATAATGTTTGTGTTATCATATGGATGATGCATTTTGGTGAATGATTGTGCACTCATGTAGATATTGTATGTGTCGATAAGGTTCTCTCGCATACATAATGGATGCATGGCACTATCATGGTTTGCATATGTTCATACATTAGATAGGGAACATATACACACACTTTTTGCATATGCTCATACATCATTAGAAATTGTTTTAAGGACAATGGATGCCCGTGTTTTGATGGATTGAGTAGATGGTTGTTTGGATGGTAGGATATGCATTCTCCTTAGCTTAGAGATTTCGGGGACGAAATCCTTTAAGGAGGGGAGAATGTAACACCCCGAATTTTAGATAATACTAAAATTCTCTAATCATAGGATAAATAATCTCAGATGTGGGAATTGGGGGTAACGGGCTGCGTCATTGCGTTCGTCTCGGAAAAATACGCGAAATAGAGTCCGAGTTTTCGAGAATCGGAGTCCGTATGGCCCGGTTATGGCCCAATGAAGTTTGCAGAAAAATTAAAGCTTAAAACAGATTTAGAAATTTAAATTAGGATTTCAAATTAGAACCAGCGGGGGTAGGCGGGAAGCTTCCCGCCCTAACCATGTCGACAGGGCTGTCGACAGGGGTGTCGACTTGCCTGTCGACTTGCCTGTCGACAGGGGCGCAGCGTCCAGAGAGCCTGGGTGCACTAGGTTGGGTTTTAGGCTGGCTTGGAGGGCTGGGTTCTAGAGATTTCCTAAATCTGACGGACCTAAACTAATCTAGGGTTAATCTAAGGGCCTAAAACACTACCTAATCCTATAAATAAGACCCTAACCCTACCCTAATTCATTCATAATTAGATCTTGTAACTAAACTATGGCAAAATGAAACTTGATCATGGCCTCCACAAATCAATGAAGAGAGTTGCAAGCTAATCAACCCCTAATCATCTTCTTCTTCATATTTGGCAACTAGTTTTACTTCATAAGTTTGCTAATCTTGGTTTTGGTGAGTTCCTATGGCTTTAATAATCAATTGTTAATTAATTATGGTAGGATGTGATAAGACATGGCTATGTTTGTGGATAAATGTGTTTATGCAAGTTTGTATGATATGTGATTTGCAAGTTTTATGTTATATGCAAGGTTAATGCCATGTTTTATGATGCAAAACACTATGTTGAACATTTATGCATATGTAACATGTTATGCAAACTATATGTGAGAATATATGCAAGTTATATGTAACATGATATGCAAGTTATGCATGTGATTTTATACATGCTAAGTATTTGGTGTTATGCATGCTAAGTATTTGATTTTATGCATGCTAAGTATTTGATTGTATGCATGCTAAGTGTTTGAGTTTATGCAAGTTAAGTGGTGTGTTTATGCATAACAAGTAATTGATTCTATGCATGCTAAGTAAGTGGTTTTATGCATGCTAAGTGTTTGGTATTATGCATAAATCATGACATATAAGTTTATCTTTTTAAATGTGATGCATACATGTGCAAGATGACACCTTTATATGCTATGCATGTTTACCCTCCTTTAAGATGCAAGTCATATATGCAAGCTCAACATGTTATGCAAGTTATGTGCATGATGTTATGTAAGTTATGTGCATGTTGTTATGCAAGTTCATATGCAAGTTATGTGTATGAGGGTATGCAAGTTATGTGCATGGTGTTATGCAAGTTAAGTTTATGAGATTATGCAAGTTATGTGCATGATGTTATGCAAGTTATGTATATGCTTAAATGCAAGTTTAATGTGATATGCAAGTATGTGAATGCTTATGCAAGTATGTGAATGCCTATGCAAGTATGTGAATGCTTATGCAAGTTATGTGTAGGCTTAAATGCATGTTTAACATGTTATGCAAGTTAGGAGAATGCTTATATGCAAGTTCAACATGTTATGCAAGATATGTGTATGATAATATGCAAGTTCATATGCAACATGTTATGCAAATCATGCGTATGATAATGTGCAAGTTTGGGTTAAATGTAGTTGGGTTAATATATGCTCATATATGCAAGTTGACATCCTCTTAACCCATGACAAAGTTGTATGCTAAACCCATGATATTTATGATGATCTTCCCCTTTTATTATGTCATGAAATGAGAACGATTTACGTGGGGAAACGATGGGGTTGGTAAATATGTTAATTAAAGTATGGTTGGGTATGATTAAGCATACCATAAAAATAAATTAACATAAGTGGGAATTTACCTATTGAGTTAGGTCTACCCCATGGGAATTTACCTATTGAGTTAGGTCTACCCATGTTATGAAAAACTTGATATTAATTAGGGATAATTAATATGGGGGTGATTAATTAGGAGTAATTAATCGACTAAGACACGAGGTTGGACTCATTTGTAGTGTAAAACTGCCCGGACCCGACCGGCCTAACCAGTTGCTACAAATGGCAGCCCAATGTGAGAGGTCTTGGCCATAAATTAAATACGTGATTAAAGTAAAGACACGAGGTTAGACTTTGTTATGACGTAAGACTGCCCGGACCCTACCGGCTTAACCAGGCGGTCATAACAGCCAGTCTAATGTGGGAGGTCTTTATGGGAGATCACGGTCTTAATTAATTAAGAAACACTTAACCATATTAGCATGTAGTGGGACATGAGGGGTTAAGTGGGTGCCTTGGGTGGCATGTAGTAACTAGTGGGGGTGCCTCGGGTGGCATGAGGAAACTAGTGGGTTGCCTTGGGTGGCAATAGAAAATACGATTAGAATACTTAACCAAAGTGGAACATGTAATTAAACATGATTAAAGGGTTAAGTAAGTGCCTTGGGTGGCATGTGGAAATCAAGTAAGTGCCTTGGGTGGCATGTGGGAATTAAGTAAGTGCCTTGGGTGGCATGTGGGAATCAAATAAGTGCCTTGGGTGGCATGCGGAAATCTAGTGGGTGCCTTAAGTGGCAATTGAAATATAATTAGATGACTTAACCAAACCTTAACATGTAAGGGGGCATGATTATAAAAAGGGGTTAAGTGGGATGCACTAGATAAAATGACAAGCTTAAGTAGTAGCTTGTGGGGGCCCATTTCAACCAATATCCCAAACGTATCTTTGTGGGCTCGACCCATGTCGAGTGACGGGACACGCATATTGGGCTTGATTATAAGAGGCCAAAACGGGGTAGCGGTGGCAACGCAAGTCCAACGGGTTTCATATGCGTGTGTGGGCCCGGGCTGGTAGATAAGCCGTTGTTGCATCGTGTAGATATAAAGCCGTGCACCGTTGATATTATCAGGTGGCCACTTTAGGGGAGTGATACACCCCACTGTGGGACCAGCACGGGTATCTACGTTAGGGAGCCGATCGCTTGGGAGTAGTAGGTACACCTAATAAAGATAGGGGCAGACGGCACCTATGTAGGGATACACGAAACTACTGGGTAAAAATACTAAGTACACCTAGTGGAGATAGGGGCAGACGGCACCTATGTAGTGGGCTAGGGGTACACGAAATTACTGGAAAAATTTTCTAAGTCCTTGGGAAGGATCAACCTTTAAGTAGGAATTACTCTTGGTGGGTAGAACTGGTGTGGTGCAGTGTAGGAATTACCCTTGGGTGGGTAGATCTGGGGTGGTGTAAGCTAGTAATTATCCTTGGGTGGATAAATACGTCGTTTCGGTTATCGTAGTACATCCTGTGTTTTGTTGGCTACTTAGTGTAGTCATTATCCCCAGAGGTACCGTATCTTGTTTATATCATACCCTAATTACTTTAATGGTTGTATTGTTAGGGTTATAGGACTCACTCAGACTTATGTCTGACCCCGTTGTTGTTTATCTTTTTCCCCACCCTCAGGTTATCAGAGTGGACCTAGCACTAGTGGGCTTGGACCAGACCGCTATATCTATCTTTTGGGGGCTTGGACCGTAGAAGTAAAGCTCGGTTTATCTTTTGGCTATTATCTATGTAACGGGATTATGTACTTCTATTTTATCAGGATGGATATTATGTACTTGACTCTTGTTATGGTTTTGTGATGTAACCAAACATGTTTTGTTAATGAAATGATGTTTTAAATTTTCAAGTATTACTTATATCTGTCCTGTTGTAATTTTTCTGTTCTATACTCACTAAAAATACTCCACCAAAACTAAGGCATTCCCTTTGTGAGTGACCTTAGCGGGTGTGGGGTGTTACATGTGGGGTATCGCTGGAGAATGCACTGGTGATGATGCGCGCGGGATTGACCAAATGGTGATGGGGATGTGGAGTTTTGTAAGAGGAGTTTGTCGCTGGGATTGTGGTTGAGCTCGGCAGTTCATGGAGGGAAAATGAGATGGAAGAAATTTGGTAACGGCATTTGGAAGCTTTCTGATGGAATCGGGTTTTTCAAGCGTGGAAGAAGGATTGGAAACAGGTGGGCTTTAAGTGGGAAATTGGGCCGACAAAGGGAAATGGGTAAAGCCCATATGCTATAATAAATTTTAAATAATTCCAATTAAATAATGTATAAGAGTGTTAATATCATAACTTTATCATACATTATCGGTTTTCAGGGAAACAAGATCCGTTGGGATCGTATGGACGGTGGCTACACAATGGAACTGACTGGGAGTGAATCAGAGTTCGTTACAATTTATAGCAAAATAAATTGTCCGTCTGAATCAACCAACAGTTATCGTTATTTAACGATGACCGTCCAATGTGAGTAAAACTCACTAACTCTATCAGTTTATATTTTTATAAATATAATCTAGTAATGATATATGTTGATTGACTGCTGTGTGATGATTGTTTGGCTGAATTGCTTATGTATTGGTTGAAATTACAGACAACGATATATATATAAATCGTTAGTCAAACATTGATTCTATTTATCAGAATATTTCATATTGAAATGAAATCGATGTTAATTATATTGCTTAACATCTGTGGATGCAGGGAAACAGGTCGGAGGAATCCAAATGGATTCCTCAACATTTATTTTACTGTTTTTCATATATGGTGATATATGATGTGATATATGATCTATTGTTAATGATGTGTGTTAGAATGATATTGATCATTGTTATTTGGTATTTTAAACACCATAAGAAATACTGGAATATAAAAAGGGAATTTTCAATGTTATATTGAAAAAGAAATATTTATAAAATCAAAGGATTTTATAAAAAGAGATATTTATAAAATCAAAGGAGTTTATAAAAAGAAATGTTTTTTAAATGAATAGAATTTTATAAAAGGAATTATTTATATAATAAATAAGATTTTATAAAATGAAATATTTGGGAAATAAATATATAATTATAAAAAGAGGATTTTGAATTATAAAAGAAATTTGAGATGATTTATTTAAATTATATATTAAATAAAAATACGTTTTTAACAGATGAATTGAGAAGAATAATTTATAAATAATATTTTTTTAATTTGAGGAAAATATTTATCATTGGATAAATAAAGATATATACGCCTGAACTTATATAAAGAAGTAAAACAGATAAAGAGAGCAGATAAATTTATAAATAATATTTTATAAATTAAGTTAATTATTTATTAGTGGATAAATGGAATATATAAGTCAGAACTTACATAGAGAAATAAGAATTAATTCTAAACATCGATATTTGAAACTGAATATGAACATAGTGTTAACAAGACTTATTAATGGAATTACTAAAGTGTTGAATATAAAATAAGATTTTATATGAATTGTTTATAAATAAAAGTATAGATAGAATATTTAAAATAAGAAAATATTTTAAATACGAAACCAAACTGTTTTAATTATATAAAGAATATATTATTCATATTGAATATGAATAATGGATTAAAATAAATGTTTTGAAAATAAAAACATTTATAAAGAAGATCGGATTTTTGAAAAAGGAGTTAATCGAATTAGTTATTCGAAAGAAGTTAATCGAATTAGTTATTCAAAAAGAGTTAATCAATTAGTTATTCGAAAGGAGTTAATCGAATTAGTTATTCGAAAAGAGTTAATCGAATTAGTTATTCGAAAAGAGTTAATCGAAATTAGTTATTCGAAATAGAGTTAAATCGAATATAGTATTCAAAAGAGAATTATACATTGGGATTCGATTATATCGAATGTAGGAAAGTACTATTTACTTTCCGTTTTTAAATCAAGATTCATTAATTTATTTAATAAATTATTATTATTTAATTTAAGAAATAACAGTATAATGTGGAGTTGGATTATATCGAAAGTAAAGTTTATAACGTTATAGTTAAAACCAATGTTTTATAAAAGAAAAGGAATCGAAAAAGGTAAATCCGAGAATTTGCATAAGAAATGAGTGTAAAGGCTGGAGTGGTGAACTTTATCTGTTGTAAGGTTAAGAACGTTGTTCAATTAAGATCGGAGAGGTAATTATACCCCAACTTGATTGACTTCGTAATTAACTAAGGAATAGTTGAAGTTCGATGGCAAAGGTTGATTAAAGGTACCGTTAAGTGATAACCGATTGATGGATTGAGCAGTAGCAACGATGTTTATACAATGTTCATTTGAAATCCATATAAATGAGTTTTGGAAACATTTTCCAAATATAATCAGAGACGTTTTCTAAGCATAGAAATGAATTGTTTTTTGATAAGAAATACTAAAACGATAAGTGATGCATGAATAAGAAATGGAAACATTTTCCAATGTTAATACGATATATTTTCTAAATTTAGGAAATAAGAGATTACGAATATATGGAAACAGGAAATGGAAAATGATAAATTAATGATAAACGAACTAAAGAGATAAAAAGATGATTGATGATTGATCGATAAAATTTCCATCTAGAAATAATATCTTTGTTTGCACACGTGTTTTTCTTTGATAGTTAACTCACCGACTATCGAAGTTTTTGACCATTTTTCTGTCGTCAATACAGAGAGATCGGGATCAGATTCATTATCTGGAAACTACTCTATATGGGCGTTAGCATTGCGAATCAAATATGATGAAGATAATTGAAGACGGATTTATGCAAGGGTTGTCCTGTTTGCAGAATAGTACCTTTGGTTTGTCCAGTCCCAGGACAACCAGTATAGAAGAATGTCTGACAGAGTATATTTATTAGATCGCGTAAGTTGATCTCTTCAAACGTATTTACGTTTGGTGGCAGAGGAATTCGCTTCTCTTAGCTGTATACCTGTGGTATTTTTGGAGAAATCAATTTGTGATTTGGCGGGTATGACGATGTGACATTCAAAGTAAATAAAGGAGTGGTCTGTACGTTATGACCTCTAGCCTCACAACCAGGAAATGGTATAAAATCGGGTAGGTTGCATGGCTAAGTGGTTGGCTGCCAATTAGGGTGTATTGTCACCTGATCTAGAGTTTCATTTACTTCTTTAACCTATTTTGATGTTGTCCCTTCTGGGAAACGGTTGCTGATCCCAACCGTTGGAGATAATACATTTGGTACACTCAAGCAAGTGAGTGACCGACCATGTTTAGCCTAGATTACAAGATGTTCTTGTTGAACCCGGTGTATTCTTCTCTAGAGGAACACTGTCGGAAGGTGGTCCCATACCTTGCCAGTTGGAATTCATTACCCAAATAAGCGCATGCGGTTTTTGATTATATATTATGTATGTGAAACGTGAGAAGAAAGCGTTCCGCTAGACGATTATTATATTGTGATTGATAGACACTAATATAAAAGATCATTGTTTCTTTCAAAATGATTTGAAAAGTAAATCAAATTGATTTGGATTCTCATAAGGGAAAAACCCATTCCGTTATGCGGCGTGGTCTTATGAGATATCGTTTAATTGCTCAAACTGTTTTTAAATTATTTTACTAACACCAGTCCCATGACTGACCTGGAGTTTATTTTGTTTTGTTTTCTCTAAATTCTTGGGTGCCCAATTTTGTATGAGCAGTCAAGTAGTTAAGATTTTACAGATATACTTGGAGAGCTTGGAGCAGGAGGCTTCAGGATTATATAGCTATTGTTTATTTCCGCTGTGTTTTAAGTGTTGTACTCTGATAATGTTACTGTATACATATACTGGTTTTATTTCAAAGTTATGTATCTATTATATATTGTTCGTTCCACTGTGAGATTCGTGTTTACTCTGATGTTGTATGTTCTTCTTCTCCTTCTATTCTAAGTTTCTATCTTATCTATTCTCACCCTCTAATTTCTTTCATGGACTATCCGGTGTTTTCAATGCTTGAATAGACGACATTGAGTTTATGTCGAATAGCCAAGGTCGCGAAATACCCGGGTCATTACAGGCAGCTAGTAGTTGGGTTCTGCAAGTATTATTTTCCAGGATCCTAGATTTACAGCTGGAGCTATACTCAGAATGCTCTGTATCCATGTATTTCTTACAGTTGTATTATGTATTATTTTTCCACTGCTATATATTTAAATGTAATTTAAAACTCTGATATTTATCAATGTAATATTTATTGATACTCTGATATATTCTTGAACCCTGATGTAAATTGTTGTAATAGCAATGAAATGTTCTTCTGTTTATCTTCTGATTTGTCATGCTCTCAACTCAATCTGGGCTTTCCCGTAAGGGCGAGCTTGGGTCGTTTCAGTTTGTATTATCAGTACTTTATTGTATTATCAAGGTCACATGTATTACTAGTAACTTATTGTATTATCTAGGTCACGTGCATTATGTATTATCTACATGGTACTGTTGTTTCACTATGGTTATGGGCTTTGGCTTGTATTATCAGTACATTATTGTATTATCAGGATCACCTATATTACCGGTAACTTATTGTATTATCTGGGTCACGTGCATTATGTATTATCTACATGGTATTGTTGTTTCACTAGGCTTGTGGAATTTGTTTTGTATCATCAGTAGATTATTGTATTATCAGGGTCAAGTATATTATAAAACAACCATTGAACATATAATTAATAATATAATTACAAACCAGCTCGTAATGTCGCAGCAGTTCGTAATATTATGTTTTGAAATTTAAATGAATATATAAGATTCATTATAACTTGGATTTCTTTGAAACAAGAAAAGTTCGAATCAATTTAACTATAGTTTTCTAATGAAAGTGAAAAATCAAGATTTCATCTTGTCAATTGTGAGTTATGTCCAAATCAAATTTTCAGAAAGTCGCTATAAAATTGTTTATAAACCATAAAAATTTATTTAATAATATAAAATGATTTTAAATTAAATTAACCCAATTCGTTTAACTCCAAAATGTAACAAATGGAGGACGACCCAATTCGAGTATCTCCAAAATGTAACAAACGACAAACGACCCGATAGTTCATTGCAAATACGAACACTACTAACTTAAAGATTAAAGCATTAATATAGTTCAATGCAAATACAAACAATACTAACTTAACGTTACAAGCATTAATATAGTTCAATGCAAATACAAACGCTACTAACTTAAAGATACAAGCATAGAAACAAATACAACCTGTTATACTAAACTTATAGGGACAAATCTCTAAAGATTTCCATTATGCCTATTATAATCCTTATGATACGACCCGAAACCCTTGCCCGGCCTAGACCGGAGAAGAATACAGATTGTTTGAGAACACAACACATTGGAACACAAAACAATAGAATTTTTCATTGCTATTACAACAATTTATATTAGAGTATAAGAATAACATAGTGCGGAAAAATAAATACACAGAGGAAATACAAATATCAAAGAGTAGAATAAATTACATAGCAATGGGAATGTAAATTATAACTATAATGCAGCGGAAAAACATGGCTAAAAGCAATACACGAATACATAGTTTCCAGAGTATAGTTCCAGCCGTAATTCAGGATCCTATGAAAGAAAATAATCTGCAAACCAAAACTACTGACTGTTCGTGTGGAAAATATGCGCACCCAGAGTTTAGGCGGAAACAATAAACTCCAGTTCAGTCATAGGACTGGTATGAGAGCTAAAAACGGTTATTAAAAATTTATTTTAAAGTTGGGTAAATCACTGAACCATGCTGTTTATCATGAAACGGGCTTACATCATGTGAATACTTAAGGCTTGAAATAAATAACAAACAACACGATGCTTTTTAGAAAAATGAAGCTATTATAAGACTCATGTCTCATCACACAATGCAACACAAGCCGGAGGATAGAGCTTTACATTATAATAGCAAAAATGCTTGGTATGTTCCAAAACAAATATTTTTTATATTACTATAAGTGTAAAAAACAACTTCGAAAATAGTATCAATCATAGACGGCATAATACCTTATCCTACTATGTCGCCATGTAGGGTTAAAACTAAAACCGGAAAGTAGCGTATTGGAAATTGGATTCAATCTATGAGTCAAGGCAAGGGATCTTCCTCACCAATTCGGACCACCGCTAACAAGATTTCCAGGAACACACCTATGGGCAACCCTTAGGAGCGGCAGGACCGGTCCACACCTAACGTTTGTGGATTGGAAATTCCTGAACAATACGTTTCCCGGTCCTATTGGACCTACTATCTAGTTAGTACGTCGACCATCTTGGCCTTCTGCGGTCATATCCGAGGGCCCTTGATATCCATCATCCACATAAGTAAAATGTCTCGGCTCCATACCATGACATCACTTGTAGCTAGAAAGAAACACATGTCCTCCCTAGGGTCCCTCATCCTGTTTCTGACTAATGTCGGGGTGTGAAGTTTGATAGTTAACGCTATACACTGTAACGACCCGCATTTTTCAGCGATATAATTAATTAATTTAATTATTTGAATAATGGTTTGGTTATTTAAAATGACCAAAATTAAATAATATTAAATATTTAATTAAAATAAATAAAATAATATTATATTTAATTTCTGAAATAGTCAGGAATAGTGGAATTCACAAAATAGTGTGAATTGGATCATCTGTGATATTTAATTCAGTTTAAAATTAAATCAGAATAACGAATATATTATTTGAATGACAGTTTGAGCGTATAATTTTAATATAATTATAATCGAGCTCGAAATGGTGTTGTAGTTCGTAATTTGCGATTTGAACTTCAATTGAATATACAGGGTCCATTTTAAATCGGATTTCTGTGAAACAAGAAACGTTAAGAGCTGGTGAAGTATATTTTTCTATGAAAGAGAAAAATCGAGATTTCATCATGTAGATTTTTATTTATGTCCAAATCAAATTTTAGAAAAGTCGCTATGGAATTCCTTTATAATTTATATCGATTTATTTATATTTTAAAATGGATTTTTAAATATAAATCAAATATCGATGTAACACTGGATTTGAAATATTGAGTTATAAATCCCAGTGTAGCAGTATGATATTCTATTGTGCATATATGCGATAATATTTATTTTAAAATATTAAATTTAAATGTTTTTATATATATTTATATATTTAAATGGGTTATTTTGAGCTTTAAAAATAGCCAATTTTTCAAACGACCTCAGAATCCGACGAAACTAATTTTGTTGGATCCGCAATATTAAATTATTGCTAGATTTCAGTTTTCGTGATTTTTAAAGCCAGTATGTGGCCGTACGGATTTTTAATGTGGAAAACAGTCGGTATTTTGACGGTTAAAAATACGTTGTGTGAGAAAACGGAGTCGGAATTCGATGAAACCAGTTTCGTTGAGTCCGCAATGTCGAACTGAAGGTGCATGTCCAGTTTCGTGATTTTTGGTTATTGTGTGTGATCACAGGAATTTTAGAAGACGAATACAAATAGCGTTGGATTAAAAATAAATCAAATAATCGAATAAAAAAAACCTATCCTATATAATATCCTCTACCCTCCTTAACCCTAAACTAATTCCTCCGAGGTCAAACAACTCTCAGCCGCCACCATTCTTTCTCCAGCAAAATTATCGTGGGCTTCAAAATTCTTTAGAAACTCAAATTAAAATCTGTAAATCCCCAAATTAATATTTTTGGAATCCTACAAGGAGTAGCATCCTATTGGTACCATTTTTATTTCACTCGAACCTCATTTCTGGAGTGCGACTTCGAATAGTAGCTTCTAGGGTTCGGGAAATGGAGGAAAAGAGGAATCGATCCTTGGAAACAAGTGTATATTTGGATTGAGTAGTGGATTTCGAAAGTACAGACAAAATTTGGATGGATTTTGCATCAATTTGGTTCATGCGATGGTAAGGATGCTCGACAGCAGGTCATTGTTGCACCGTGAGTTGTTGTTGCGAGTGAGAGGGGATGGACGCAAGTAGAAAGAGATGTTGAAGAGATGATTGAAGGTGATTTCAGTTTTGATTTTTATCAAAAGTAAAAGAATGGATTAATGGTTTGAGGAGTGTGTAAATGGTGAATGTTAAAGAGCGGATGTCTGGAAGTAGGTATCAGGGAAGAAGGAGCTTCTCTGGAATGGTTTGGTGTGGTTGGTTAAAGGGGTAGTGGGCCGGGTTAAGGAGGTAAAGCCCAAATGAAAATAAAGTTTGAATTTAATTTAATTAAATACCTATACAAGCTTGTAAATCATATATCTTTATCATACTATATCAGAATTTCGAACGGTAAGATCCGTTAGGACGTATGGACGGTGGCTACGCCATAGAACTGACCGGGAGTGAATTCAAGCTCATTCAGATTTATGGTGAAATTAAACGCCTGAATCAAACGAGTGACCAATTATCGTTATTTAACGATAAACCGTCCAATGTGAGTAATCTCACTAACTCTACTCAGTTTATATTTTTATAAAATATTTTTAGAATTTATAAATAATGGTTGTTTGCTGTGTGTTGCCTATTTGGTTGAACTGCCAGTCAGTTGATAGAAAATATAGATAACAATATAGATATAAATCGTTAATCGAATATTGATTCTGTTTATCAGAATATTTCATACTCTTGTTATTTATGTTGATTAACATCTGTGGATGCAGGGAAACAGGTCGGAGGGACCCAACTGGGTTCCTCAACATTTATTTTACTATTTTTCATATATTGTGTTATATGATGTGATATGAAATCTGTTGTTGATTTTGTATGGTTGAATGACACCGATCATTGTTGTATGGTATGTTAAATACCATAAGGAATACTGGAATGTTAAAAAGGAAATTTTCAATGTTAAATTGAAAAAGAAATATTTATTAAATCAAAAGATTTTATAAAAAGAAAATATTTATTTAGAAAATAAATAGATATAAAAGGAATATTTATTTGTTAATCAAATAAATAGAATTGAAAAGAGATATTTGTAAACCATTACAAATAGAATTGAAAAGAAATATTTGTAAACTACTTACAAATAGAATTGAAAAGGGATATTTATTTGAAATTAAATAGAATAGAAAGGGGGAAGTATGTGTAAAGGGAATAATTAGAATATAAAAGGAATTACTTATAAAATCAATGGATTTTATATAAATAGAAAATATTTTATAAATAAATAGAATTATCAAAAAGGGGTTTATTTTGTAAATAAATTGATTTTAAAAGGAAATACTTGAAAAGTGAATAGAATTGTAAAAGAGGAGAATTTTACATTTTGAAAGGTTTAAACCCGTGCTTCGCAGGGCTGTAGATAGCCTACGGTGGTCGGATGTTTCCTGAGGGAATCAGGCTTAACCATTGTGATCGCTTCGATCTAGAGTCAAGCAAATGGAGTTAAATTGAAAATTAGCCATTCGAAATAAAGTTAAAATAGATATAGTTACTCGAATATTATTTATTCGATAGGAATTAAATAAGTTGGGTTAATCAAATAAGTTAATTAGGTTGAGTTAATCGAGTTGAGTTAGTCAAGATGAGTTAACCAAACCGAGTTAATCCAAAGGAGTTATTCGAAATAGTTTATTCGAATAGAATTAAAGGAGATTAATCGAATGTAAATCATTCGTAGAAAGTTAATCGAATGTAAATCATTCGAAGAGAGTTATCGAATATAGTTATTCGAAGAAAGAGTTATCG
This sequence comes from Allium sativum, assembly GCA_030737875.1. Classification (NCBI taxonomy): domain Eukaryota; kingdom Viridiplantae; phylum Streptophyta; class Magnoliopsida; order Asparagales; family Amaryllidaceae; genus Allium; species Allium sativum. The sequence goes on along the minus strand of CM060921.1, from coordinate 159,788,909 downwards.
AATATAGTTATTCGAAGAAAGAGTTATCGAATATAGTTTATTCGAGAAGGAGCTACCGAATAGAGATTATTCGAAAGGAGAATTATACATTGAATTCAATTATATCGAATTCGAGAAAGTAATATTTACTTTCCGGTTTTAATCAAGATTTACGTATTTACTTATAAATTAGTGGTTTGGTTATTTAGTTAAATCGAGGAATAAGAGTTATATTTTGAAATTTGATATTTAGGAAGAAGGGATTATAACGCTATAGTTATGACCAATGTTTTCAATAAAGAATGGGATCCATAAATAGAATCCGAGAGTTTCGGAAGGAAGTTTGTTAAAGAGTTAAAAAGGGGTGAACTTTGTCTATTCCGAGGTTGGAAATGTTGTTCAGTCAAGGTCTGAGAGGTAATTATACCCAAACTTGATTGACTTCGTTTTTAACTAAGGAGTAGTTAAGGTTCGAGAGTAAAAATTGGTTAAGTAAATTTAGTTAATGAGTGTAATGGTTTAAATTGGCTAAGTGATGTTTATTTAAACACCTATTTAAATCAAATGAATAAATTTGGGAAACATTTTCCAAATATAATCAGAGATATTTTCTAACCATAGAAAATGAAATGTTGATGAGAAAGAAAACTGGAATGACAGTGATAAGTGAAACAGAGATGGAAATGTTTTCCAATGATTGATGATGTATATTTCTTAAATTTAAGAAATAAGAAATGTTGAGTATACAGAAAGGGAAAATGGATAAATTAAAGATAAATTAAAGATAATTTAATACAAAGAAATAAATGTTGAATGATATTTGATTGATAGAATTTCCATCTGGAAATAATATCGTTGGTTGTACACCTATTTTTCTTTGATAGTTAAATCACCGACTATCGAAGTTTTTGACCATTTTATCGTCGTCTATATGGAGAGACCGGGACCAGGTATATTATCTGAAAACCACTCTGTATGGACGTTAGCGTTGCGATCAAATATTGAAGATGGAGTTATGCAAGGGCTATCCTGTTTACAGAATAGTACCTACGGTTTGTCCAGTCCCAGGACAAACGTGAATGGATGAATGTCCGACAGAGTATATCTAACGGATCACGTAAGTTGATCGCTTCAAACGTACTTACGTTCGGTGGTGGAGGAATTCGTTTCTCTTAGCTTTATACCCGTGGTATTTTTGAAGGAATCAATTTGTGATTTGACGGGTATGACGATGTGGCATTCAAACTGAATGGTGGTCAAGTGTTTCAAAAGATACGTTATGACCTCAAGCCTCATCAACCGGGAAATGACAGAAATCGTGCAGGCAGCATGGCTAAGTGGGTCGCTCCCATTTAGGTGTATATCACCTATCTAGAGAAATCGATTTCATTCTTTTATCTATTATCGATGCTGTCCCTTTTCGGGAAGACGGTGGGTAGCTCCCAACGTTGGTGATATACATTCGATACACTCAAGCGAAATGAGTGGTCGGTCATGTGTGGGCCGGGTTGCAAGACGTTCTTGTTGAACCCAGTGTATTCGTCTCTAGAGATACACTCTCGGCAGGTGGTCCCATACCTTGTCATAATTGGAACTCAATCTCCAATAAGTGCTCGCGGCTTTGTTTGTATACTATATATGTGGAACGTGAGATGTAAGCGTTCTGCTAGATTGTTAATACTTGTGATTGGACATTATTATAATATCAAGAGAAGTATTGATTTCGAAACTGTTTGGGTTATCGTAAGGTAAAAACTATCCATGTTTATGTGTGGATTGGTCTTACGATTATGTTTTCTTTGAAAAGGGTTTTGAAAAGTTAAACCGATGATTTGAGCTTACTCACACCAGTCCCATGACCGACCTAGAGTTTATTTTGTTTTATTTCCCCTAAACTCTTGGGTGCCCAAATTTGTACGGGCAGTCAAATAGTTCAGGTCTTTACAGATATACTTGGAAGAGCTTGAAGCAGGAGGCTTCAGGGTTATATAGCTATTGTTATTTCCGCTATGTGTAAGTGTTGTACTCTTATAAACATTGTATATACATACTGTTTTATTGGAAAGTTATGTTATATATTATACCTTATTCGTTCCGCTGTGAGATTCGTATTTACTCTGATTGTGATCTTCTTCTTATTATTCTATTCTAATTTTCTATCTTATCTATTCTCACCCTCTAACTTCTTTCTATTAATGATCTGGAATGTTCGATGCCTGAATAATTAACATGGGTTCTATGTTGATTTTCTGGGTCGAAAATCCCAGTTCGTTACATACACAAAGCTATGTTATATCAAAGCTGTGCTTTGATCATCATCCACAAGGACCTGCTTTTCAACAAAAAGTCTTGATCATTGCATCTTAGCATGCCACGTCATCAATCCATACTGTATCATTGATTTTCACCAATATGTAACCTCTAAGCTCATATGTCTCAGAGAAGGGAGTTAAGATAAGAGAATAAATTCTCCACCATCAAACAGATATACATTAAGCAAAGACCAATGAATACAATACAAAGTATAATGTCAGACATACAATTTATTTTCGAGTCCATTCTAGATCTTAACGAAACTGGAGGCACCTTATTCCTTATCACATATGTCCAATACAGGAGAGAGGTCCTCGCATATTGAGTCGATTTCCAAGTACGTTTGGACAGTCACCACTTATTAACTTATCTTTGGTGTATGGCCTAACCATGACATCAGCAATAGCCCAGATGATGTGAAGATCTCCGGTCTTCAATCATTGTCTTCATTATCTTCGACTTTAATTCGTCGTAATAGTTCTTCAGAATGGGTTAAATCCGGTCTTTCCAAATAATCGGCGCATCTTTATAATCATGTGATAAATCCACAAAGATAGAACACTTCTCGTTTCAATCCATAATATTATTTTATTCAAATATTCCTTATTCTGTGAAAGGTTCCCATTAATTTCATCAAAGATAAATTCTTTTAAACTTATTTTTTAATCCATTCCTCGGAAATCATTTCAAAAGATTTTATAGTATCTTTTCAATTCAAAAATCATAACTCAAGGCTTATTCGTTTTCAGAAATTAATCTTGTCTTTACTTGAGTTAAATAACAAATGTCATTTAAAAACACCATTCACAATAAACCTCAAAATCATCTTCCATTTGATGTGGAATCTTCACAAAAATCTGAACAATTTATAATCGGTATAAATTCCCGTATCAGACAAATACTATGATGGAATAACGACGAAGCCTTTTAAATTCCACAAATAGTTAAAGCCTTCTTTTATAGAATCTCACTTCTATTATTATTAATCGAATTCCATTCAATTCCAATTTAATTAAATAAACTGGAAACTCCATTAAATCATATTTAAAAGATTTTTTCTTTTCATAATAGGGTTCAAGAACAATATTGTTTAAGATACCGTTCACAACAAACCCCAAATCAATTTGATATTAAATATAAGATCTTAAATGGAAATCATGAAGATTTATATTCAATACCAAATTCTGAAATCAACAGATATCATATTGGAATAACGATATCAGCATCTTCCAAATCCCTCAACAATATACATATAATTACGGAATCCAATATTGAAATATCCGATGATTATTTCCCATTTAACTCCTTCATACTTATATGTTGGAAATTTTGGGTTATATTAAAACCCCTTTTTAATCCTTGTTATATTGATTCTACCTGCTAATTTTCGAAACTACTCCTTTTGACAAAAATATCTTTTATCTTTCAAAACTTGGAGTATTTTATCCAAACCCTTTTTAAAATCATTTATTATGATTTATTTGTAATTTTAGTAAAAATTTTAGGCCTTTACTGTCGGTTTCCCCTATCGGCCACCGAACTGCATTCATAACGACCTTTTTTAAAACTGATTTGAATATATTTTGAAATCTAATCGTTCAAATTTAAATCACCTATATTTGTTTGAAAGATGTTTCGATCTGAACCCAACGGTTCCGGTTTCAGGAGAATCCGACGGTCGTATCTCCCGTTACATCCATTCGAAGTTACGAGTTGACGTTCGCAAACCGCCGCTGCGCGACGCGTTCTATTCAAACCCGAATCGATTTATAATTTATAAATAAGTCAAAACATTTCTAAAATTACTTTTTTAATTATATAAAATATAGTTAATTACCTTTGAAAACTCGTTTTAGTCGTTTGTCTTCAAATCAAATATTTCACTCTTTGGTCTATTTTTCTATTATTTTAATGAATAAAATAATATTATTTTTCGGAAGTCGTCATTTCATGCTCAAAATTTCCTTGCAGTCATAATAAAAATAAATGAAGAACTTCTAAAGAAAATTTTCTTTTAGAATGTTTTCTACATATCCTAACTGAACTTCACTTTGAAAAGTTACTATTCGATTTAAATTAAAAACTTCGACTGTCACAAGTATATTAAAAATACTTCAAAAGTTTTCACTACTGTTACGAATATTCATCGATATTTCGGTATAAACGTGTCCATCCAAAATTGGACATCAAAGTCAAACTTCAGTTTTTCACCGAATATTACATTATTAAATTATTCATTTTTGATCTGGATTGGAATAGAATTCAACCAAACATCATATATTTTCATTCATATAGATTCTTTACATCCAACAATAGTTGCAAACTATTATTAAGCATCCAAATTGCATCCAGTGTGCATCTATTTTAATGTAAGCTTCAAAGAATTTATTGACGCTTATTTTGCTTTGTTAATCAATCGATCAACATACGAGCTACATAAAAGGGAGATGTGTAAATCCAATATCATCTCGAGACCCATGCGGGGTTTTCAATCAACATCAACCAATTTAAATCTACATCTGATTTATGAATTTAATCATAACAAATTTACTATGAATTATTTTTCTAACTAACCAATTACACCTTAATGAGTAATAATAAATTCACTGTTCAATTTATAGATGGATATTTAATTCAATTTCAACTACCCACATATATATCGATATTATTTTAGCATGTCAAACATCTCAAAATCACAATCAAAACATCACACAACAAATAACCAATTCATCCATCGAGTTTGAAAACAATAGTGATGTGAGCTACCATATACCATATACCATATAACATTTTCTGATATTAACCACATAAAATCTATGATTTTCGCTACTGTTTAAATTGTTAATTGTCAAATATTTTAATGCCTCATTAACTACAAAATTAGCGAATTTTTAACTTACAATTCACATAACATTTTCATATTAACTTCAAATGTTAAACCATTAACTATTTGACTTTCCAAACATATTTAAACAATGCAAATACACCAATTAAAGTGGGAAACTCTCACTCCAGCCATCATACAACTGTGCTCTCCAACGTCGGGCGTTTGCGCTTGCTACGGCTTAAAAATGTTGCCTTTTCTACCTCGAATAGCTCCAAACTTCTTGGAGATGCTTGTACACAACTAAGCTAGTGTTCAAGTAAGAAAGTAATTATCTTTGGAGGTTTGGAGGAAAACAAAACTTAGTTTTTTGTTGTCCAGCAAAGAGGGGGCTGTTGCGGGGTCCACCAGGTAACACATGGCTTGTAGGTCCACTAAAAGGTTTTTAAAGGTAGTAGGAAGGGTGCAGGCATTTAAAGGAGATAGTTTTTCACCATTGGAAGCATTTAAGGAGGAGAGAACAGGAGAGAGGGCAGGCGCAACTGCTTACGTGGAGGGGGTAGTCAACGTGGTAGGCAGAGCTCTAACATGGTGGGCCGTAGGTGTAGCGGGAGGGAACAAAGGAAGAGAGAGCTTCCATTTTTTGAGTTTCTCTTAAGTTTGTTTAGGAAAATGGAAGAAGATTTTTAAGCTAGCTAAACTCTAATTAGAGCTGAATCATGCCATGTAAGAACCAACCAAGGAGAGAGTGCCAAGTGGAGGGGAGAGGTACCCCTTTGTCTTATTCTAATAGGTCCATTACTATTCACGATTTGACTTAATTTGGCTATGTATTAATTACAACGTGCAAACTTCGTTCTAGTCTCACGGCTACACGATAACTCCAAAAATTACGAAACTTGAAATATCTCTACTTTATGGAATTACGGTTCCAACAAACCTAGCTACGTCATATTTGTAGACCATTTAAAAAATGGCCTTATTTTGAGCTAAAATCGAATTTTTACTTTATTTTCAACGTATATTTATATGTCGTTCTTCTACATACGAACTTCGTTGAACTTGAAAATTTAAATCCTGACATGTTTCGACATTCCAGATCCAATAAAATTAGTTTCTTCGAATTTCGAGACTATCTCTAAAATGACCCTTTTATAAGCGATCGATATAGCTTTGAAATATCGATATTCAAATTTTGAGCTTATAAATTGATTTAAAAATTTACTAACTCTGTTTTAAGTCAAATAAAATATTAAAACTGATTTTAAAATTATTCTCAAATTTTGTCGAGCAAAAATCAACAATTTATATTCAATATTCATTAAAATAGATTAAATTCGAATTTTAAATTGTTTCCAAAATTCAGGATTGTTACACCTCAATTCTTTTTTCCATGCGTTTTCTTTTTAATGGATTGAGGTTATTCAAGTTGCAACTAATCATCATACAAGCCTCTGCCTCTTTTTGCCGAACCAATTCTAGTCTCCTTAACTCTAACTCTTCAGCGCGTTCCCTCTTTACTTACTCATGATCATGTTGTCGTTCTAAATCTCTTTGAATCTCTCTCTCTCTCTCTCTCTCAAGATCCCTTGCTTCCTTTGCATCTATATACTTCTATGTAGTCTATTCGGTGGTAGACAGAATTTTACTTATTTTTTCATAGTGTAGAGTATAATTAATTGACGTTTTTTTCTTTCCCTTGAACTTCCCGATAGGCCTGCCTTTAGTGCTAGTAGTGAATGGTGTTTCTTTCTGTCCAACCGAGCTACCTAGGCTAACGTCTTCACCGACCTTCCTAGGTTGAAACGTAAATGCTGAGTGTTCTTATTGCACTCTTCCCCACTTGTCCTCATGCAACAATATATCATAGCAATATTGCATGTTGAATGGTTGGCTGTTGTGCTCAGCCAAATAGAATGCATGTGTCTGATTGAGCTGTACTTGATAATATACGTTACAACAAGCTCAAAATACAAAGGAAAAAATACTAAGTGATACAAAACATTACCATATCAGTATCGTTGGCCCCGCTTTGATGTCTTGAATGCAAACCCACCATTATTCCTTTCCAGCATTCACAAGCTTGATTTATGCTATTTCATGAATGCTTCAATGAATCAACTGTTCTAGTTGGGCATGTTGAACGTCACTGGTTGGAGAGCTTGCAAACAGAATTTCAAAAGAACTTTCGGTTTGGGTAGTACCTTTTCTTTTTTCCTTCGAAAATTCAATCTAATAGTAGGAAAGCTCAGCTTTCTCGTTCGGTGACCATTTACGGAATTTCTTAGATTCAATGGGCGCTTGCTGTCCAAATTCCTTGTCAGGAATTTCATTAATGTTTATTTTAGAACTACTGCCTTCAAGACTTTCGAACTGAGTTTCTTTAATTCCCCAGTTGCTGTCCCTAAATTGATTATTCAAATTTCTCCTAAAATTTTGAGGTGGGTAAGGAGACAGTCTTTGACTTTAGCTAGTAGGGGAAACAATATCTTGATCAGAATTGCTTTTTTGCTGAAATGTAGAGTTTTGGTACATGTACAAATTTTATTGGGAATTATAGTAATTCGAATTTTGATGAGGTTTATAAGAATTGTTTTCAATTGGGGTTGATAATGGTTAGAATCTTGCTGCGATTGAAATAGGTTTTGAATTCGTTGTTTTTGAAATTGAAATTTGGGTCGGGGTCGTGAAGAATTTCCTTATCCTTTCTGTTGTTTTGACATTATCTCTATTTTTGTTGGTTTGTGAAGAAGATAATGGAAATGATGAAAAAAATTGTGTGGAAATGATGAAGAAAGAAGATGATATGTATAGTTGGGAAGGAAGGAAGGAGGTAACGGTCAGCAGAGGACCGTTGCCTTTAACCGACTTTTATAAAATTGGCTAAGGGCAACGATATTATTTTGATCATTGTGACCTTAGGCGGTTTTATAAAAGCTAACTAGCCTCCTTAAAAAAGAATCTCGATGAGTAATAATGGCGGATCTCCATCATCTAAAAAGTTGCAAAAGCATATCGTGATGGTGTGACACCCCACATCCATTAATGTCACTCATAAGAGAATGCATTAAGTTCCGAGAAGCGCAATAGGTAATCATAACAGAATATTTCCAAGACAAATAAAATAAGCATCAGAAAATATTAAACTTTACTATAAAAGAAATAAAGCATAGTTTCAAAAGTACATCAAATCCAGTTACAACTAGAAATATGTCTCAAATATGTCTTACAAAACACCTCATGAAATAAATTATCAGAATGCATAAAATCATATCCCTCGCCATAAGCCATGCTAAAGTAGAGAGCAAGTCAAAATGATACATCTCAAGAAATCCAAGTCAAGTCCAAGCTGTAAGAGAAATTCTAACCACTATTGAGTGCTTCCACTATGAGGACCTGGAGGTGGGGAAAGGAAGAAATAGGCGAAAGAAAAAGTGTTAGACATAAAGTCTGGCGAGTTTCAGTTATTTACAAATATGCATAAATAGGGATGCTAAGAAAGGTAAAAAAGATCAGATGAGAAAGGTACAGTGTCATAATAGATAAACTAAACAGAATAACATAATGGACATGAATAACAGGAATAAACTATGATTAAGTAATGCTTCACATTTATATCCTAAAATGGGTAATGTATGATCATGTATGCCTTCACCAATACTAGTATAACATGTTCAGTAGGATTTTGTTCTTTACCTAATTACATATCAACAGGGTTAGCAACAGAATTAACAACAGAAATAAACAGTAGGATTAAACAGCAGGATCGGGTATACCCTAATTAGATAACATGATTAGCTATTAACCTAATTATATAACAGCAGGATTAGGTGTACACTAATTACTACCCATGCGATCGGCTCCTTACTGCGTAAATACCCGGTGTCAGTCCTGGTAGTAGGGTGTATCATTCCCTAACCCGACAACTATATGACATAGACCTATTTACTAGTGTTATAGCGTCTTATCTTCCTTAGTCGGACCCATGCACACTCATGACTCCACCGAAACGCGCCCGTAACCACCCCCATGTGAAGCTCTAACTATCCAGTTCAGTAAAGCATGCACTGGACCCTACCTAGTGCAGGACCCCCATTAACAAGATACCTACAGGGATGCTGACTGATATGTGTTCCAAACAGCAGATTGGCACAAGCCAAATCCCCTAAGCTTGTGTCCCCAAATAACTAGGATTTAAGAGTCCCCAAAAACTGATGCAACATTAGACGAGGGACCTCTTAGCTTATTAATACTTAGGTTTAACCTAATAGGTTTAGGTTTAGGTTTACTAATAAGCATGGTTGTAATATTACATGTCATTATGTGTGTACAACCCTATTCTTAACATGTCATTTACTTAGTGTCCGTTTTAAGTCAAATTCAACATGTCCAATCCATATGCAAATTATATATCAACTACATTCCCAAGTTACAAGTTTTGCATAATGTTCATTAACAACAAGTACATACACATTATCACTTTTCTATCAGTTTACGGCAAGTCTAAAAATGTGTATATTTATCCTTTTTCCTAAATTATAATCAATCAGTCTAGGTAAATTACTTGCCTAAATTCCTCTTTTATATTATTCACTATTGGCCCAAACATACGCATACTCTAATCGGGTATAACCTAGGCTTGCAAGGGCCTAGAATTGGCGCAAAATAAAAAGGGAAAACAGAGATAGAAAAATAGAATCAAGTCAGTTTGGCGTATAGGCAAGACAGGAAACAAACATAAAACATAGATAATGGGAAAAGGAAGATAGATACATTCAACTTGTTATTTATCCAACATCACAAGCATATGTACAACTTGTTATTTATCTAACATCACTGGCATATGTATAACTTGTTATTTATCCAACGTCATAGGCATATGTATAACTTGTTATTTTTCTAGCACTTTAGACCCTAACCAGTTTTTATTAAACTGTCATGTTCAGGGCCTAAGAAATTAGATAAGTAAATAACGGAAACTCACAGCGAGTGTTGGTGAAGATAAATATATATAGCACTATGCAGTAGAAAGTACAAGTCCAATCCAAGTTGTGCGTATGCAAGTCCCGATGTTGTTTGATCCAATCTTTAGCAGCATTCCTCCACTATATGTATATAATTTTTGGAATAATTTCCTGGAGGCAGAAGAAGATATGAAGAATTTGTGTGATTAGGAATGAGGGAAGCCATATGTTTATTGAGTTACAGAGCCAAATCAACCTTTAGATCTTAGGTTTTAAATCTGAACCTACAAGTCATGTAGAGTCAGCATGGATAAAGTCACAAAATAGTCCAGGTCTATCAGGCAGAATTCAGCCAGATCATGGTTGGGTTGACCTACCTAACCCCTGGGTCGACCCATCCCCCTTGGGTTGACCTATGGGTCATCCCAAGCAAGTATGGGTCGCCCCATAACGGTCCCGCTTTGCCTTCCCGCTTACTTCATTCGAAATTCTGGAAATATTATTATTACTATATTTACATATAGAACTCCTTATATTTATACAAACTTCTAAAGCCCCTAACATCTTCATACGTTATCCGTTTTACGCAAACTTGTGGTTTATCTGAACTAGAATTCCAAGACGAACGCGAAGGTTATACCAGTTTCACTTAATTACGAATATTTAATTGAGTTATTCCAAATTTATTATCTTCAAGTATGGTTATCGTGTATTAAGTTTTAGGGTGTTACATTCTCCTCTACTTAATGGATTCATCCCCGAAATCTCCAACTCTAGAAGAATGTTACTATCCTAACATCCATCTACAACCATCTACTCATCCATCATCCACATGCATCTATTGTCCTTAAGAGATTTCTAATGCGTATATGAACTTATGAAAGGTGTTATGTGCATATGTCCTTATACTAATGCGAAAAATTAGGTGGTCAACTGATTCAGTTGACCTCCTTAATGCAATATATGTTTGTGCCATGAATCCAAAATAGTCCAAGTATATCATGTAAAATCTATATGTGTGCATAATCATTCGTCCAAATGCAACATCCATATGATGATACATCCATCTCATCCATAGAAAATCTAAAATGCACACGCATCCACATGCAATATGTATGTGATTAAGCCGCGCTTAATGTGTATGTTATGCATCCACGAGCAAACAGTAGAAAAAACTTGCATCCATTTGCAACCATCAATCATAACATGTTTCAAACACACGTTTTTAACCATTGGATTCTACCTAAGGATCGAAAAGTTTGAACAATAGGATAAATAAATCAAATGATATAAGTAAATGCAAAAATAAAAGATTGGAAAAGAAGTCAAGAACGTACTCTAAAAAAGAAAAGGATAAGAAGCGCTAATCCTATCTTCGGGTTCCCACGTCGCATCTTCGCGATCTTCTCCCCATTGCACTTTCACCAATCTGATTTCCTTATTACGTAGCTTCATGATTTCTAATCCAAGGATATGAGTAGAACTCGTCTTACTGATGCTTCATTCTTAACTTCCACGTCCTCAAGTGTGCTCGACTCTACTATCTTTGTCGTATCATGGAGATATTTCCTTAGATGGGAAACGTGTAATGCGTCATGTACGCCCTCCAGTCTGTTTGGTTGCTTAATCCTATAAGTCATCTGTCCTATCCTATCTGCTATAGGTAATGACCCTACAAATCTTGGCGCCAATTTCCTTACTGAGCCAAAGTAGACTACATTTCTTAACAATGACACTTTAATGAAGACCATATCTCCCACTTAAAATTCCAAGCCGGTCCTTCTTTTATCGGCATAAGATTTCTTTCTATCTTGAGCGATTTTCATTCTTTGACGGATAAGATCATTCTTCTCGGAAGTATCTCGAATCATATCTGGCCCAAGCAGAATTCTATCTGTAGACTCCCACCAACAAGTCGACGATCTACAAGGTTGTTCGCATAATGCTTCAACGGGTGTCATGCCTATGCTAGACTGGTAACTGTTGTTGTAGGCTAAATCCACCAAAGGAAGATGCTCTTCCCACGTCCCTCTAAAGTCCAGGATATGCAGCCTTAGAAGATGCTCAAGAACTTTGTTCACCCTCTTTGTATGTCCATCTGTCTGAGGATGATATGCTTCGCTCAAATGTAGCTGCATACCCATCGCCTCTTGCAAGTTTTTCCAATACGCACTAGTAAAGATAGGGTCGCGGTCTCTCACTATACTGAAAGGTACCCCCATGCAACTGAACTATCTCTCGGAGAAATACTGATGCCAACCAAGACGCCGTACTCTTGCTCATTACAGGAATAAAATGAGGGCTCTTTGTAAGTCTATCAACTATCACCCAAATGCTCATATTGCTCTTTCTTAATTGAGGCAATCAATCGATGAAGTCCATACAGACACTCTCCCACTTCCATTGTGGGATATCCAAGGGATAAAGCAATCCACCTAGTCTCTTTTGTTCAACCTTTACTCTTTGGAAAGTCATGCATCGAGCTACAAATTTTGCCACATCTTTCTTCATGCCAATCAAAAACAAAATCCTCTTCATGTCTTGATATATTTTGTCGCCACCCGGATGGATAGTCATTTGAGAATGATGAGCTTCCTCAAGCACTACCTTAAGCAATTCCCTAATCTTAGGGACACATAACCTTCCATCTCGTCTTAGCCACCCCTTTTCATCCATGGTATATCTATCAAGGTGACTAGAAGGATCTCATCTACCAAGCCTATCCAAGATGTCTGATATCTGCGTGACCTCTCGCTGCATCGATCCAACTCAGTCCAACAGAGTAGGCCGCACCTCCAATGATGTTAACAATCCAACTGTGAAATCCGTAGAAGGCTTACAATAAAAAGTAGAGATGACTTCAAGCTCCGCCCTTCTGCGAATAGAGGACTCAAATTCATCCTCTGCCTAATCAGTGTATCCCCACTACATTACCCTTGCCTGGGGTATAAGCTATCTCGAAGTCGTATGACACTAGGAACTCCATCCACCGTTGCGGTCTAAGGTTGAGATCCTTCTATGAGAACAAGTACTTGAGCGACTTACGATCCATATAAAGCTCAAAATTTTCTCCAAATAGATAGTGTTGCCAAGACTTCAATGCGAACACTATAGAAGCCAACTCTAGATCATAGGTTAGGCAATTCTTTTCGTGAACCCTCAACTGCCTGCTTCCATAACATACTACCTTTCCCTCTTACATTAGAATAGCGCCAAGCAAAGTGCCACAAGCATCTGTGAAAAACTTGAATATCTTATTTCCATCTGGGAAAGTCAAAACTGGGGCTGTTGTCAAAGTCCTCTTTAATCTCTAAAAGGCATCCTCACAATCAATGCTCCATGAAAAAGCCAAGTTCTTTTTTGTCAATCGGGTAAGCAGGAAAAATATTCAAATTTCAATTTTATACATTGATATGTCGACATACATATATATACATGTTGACATATAACTGTCATTTTTTTCAAATTGAAAGAAAGTGTCTTTTCGCAATTTGTGACCGTTCAGAAGCGTTGCAACCATTCAAATATTGTAAATAGGGGCTGATTTCGAATTTTTTTTATTCTTATTCTCCATTCAATACACCATTTTTTTTTCATTTCTATGATTTCTACACTTATACTCTATCGAATTCAATTCTGTTTTCATTAAACTTCTTCTATTTACAATCTTTGCTCATTACTCTCTGAATCAAGTGCTATTGAAGAGTTATAGGGTTGTTTGTAATTGTTTGGGTTGTGTAATTAATCGATGGTTTCCCTTGTAGCCGTAAAATCAAGGACGATTAACCAGTGGTATCCCTTGTAGCCGTGAAATCAAGGAGGTTGGAATCAGTGATATCCCTTGTAGTCGTGAAATCAAGGAGGTTATAATTGGATATTGATATAGTAATAAAACTCTGCACAATCTAGCGTTGTGCGGGACTGGACGTAGGAGCAATCTGAACCAGTATAAAATCCGATGTGTTCTTTCCTTTCCTTTATTATATTTTTGTTTATCTTTATGTTTGTGTTTGACTCTATGTTTGTGATTGTTTCTGTGGTGATTAATTCATATAGTATATCACACAAGTTTTAGATTTTGTTTGAATTCTCAAAAACACTATTCACCCTCCTCTAGTGTTTGTTTTGCCTTAACGATCCATTCTGCAATCCCTAACACTTAGATCCACAAGTATTATTAAAAACAAGACTACATCTTTCTCTATAAACTAAGCCAATTGCAGAAGTAATAGAAACTCTAGCTTTTCCCTTAATTTTTTGTCTTAACATCGAAACTCAATTAGGTCCGATATGTCCTCTTTAATGAGATTAGTTGAGCGTGCCTTGAATTGCAACCTCTGTTTAAGAAATTTCCTTATATGTTTCAAATATATACATTTAAAGAAATGAAGTTGTGTGCTTTCCTTTTAATCATTACAGAGTCTACAAGTATAGTCCATCTCTAGATTGTGTTTTTGTATTTATCCCTAACTACAACTTGTTAAGACATGTCAGATAAGTTGTGAAAGCATATTTTATACCATGGATTTTTCCTAAATGAAGTTTTTGTTAGGTTTAGACGATCTAATCATTTTACCTTTTAATAATTTTTAACACATTAAAATGCAAGGATCTATGCAAAGAAAGTTAATCCAAAGATTCATACCTCTTAGGGTTTCAAGAAATTGACGAAACCATAATTTCTTCAATTCTGGAACGTCGCTCGTTTATGGGTTGGTTGAATCCCAAGCATAACAAATTTCCATGCCTTTACTTATTTCATGAGCGATCGCTCTTCGATCGTCAAACAATTTAGGAAGAGGGTGGAAGGTACTAGCCAAATCGCACGCTTATTGCCATTTTATTTCATTTTGGTTTTTCTTAGATCTCATCTATCGTGTGTCAACGATAAAAGGGTTAGCCCTCCTTTTAAAACAAAAACCAAATAATAGGATCGGTTTAGACGTGTATACCATTTCAAAAGGATAATGATAAATCAGCATGCTTGATTTATATGTATATATTATTTATTTGAAATGGTGATTCTCTTTCAAATGCTTTGATGTGTGACCTCATAGGTTATTGTAATGTTGGCAATGATTCTAAATCATATTTAAAATCGTAAACAGTGATTGTCATTTAGTAGTTTGTCATTGTAGTTACAATAATATCAATGATTCGATAAAACCTTTTCTATTACTAGTGTCTCAATGTAATATGATCCTTTTAACCAATATATCCAAGATTAAACTCGAGGCATGGAACGTATCACCCTCTTTGTAATTGTAACAACCCGAATTTTAATAACATGTTGAAACTAGAAATCATGGTATAATTAACTTTTAAAGTGAGAATCTTGGGAAATGGGTTTCGCCATTGCGTTCGTCTCGGAATTCTACATGAAATCGAGTCTGAGTTTTCGAAAATTGGAGTCCGTATGACCGAGTTATGACCTCTATAAGTTTCACGAATTTTCAGAATCAAAAATAGCTCAGAAATTCGAATTCAAGACCCAGAAGCGGGCTGGGAGGGAAAATTCCCGCCTAGAGCCCAGATCGACCGTAGGGTCGACCTGGGGGTTGACCTGACCAGACCAGGTCGACCATAGGGATGACCTGGGGGTCGACCTGGCCAGACCAGGTCGACCATAAGGTCGACCTGGCCTCCCTAGTCGGGCCAGGGTGGCCTGGTTCGGTGCACCGGTTGAGTTAGTGGGTGGGACGATTTCTGAAGGTCAGGATTGATTCTAGGGTTAATCAAAAGGCCTAAATTAGTTGCTACACCTATAAAAACACCCTTAGACCTAACCTAATTCACAAAAAATCATTCTTACACGAAAATGCTGCTGGACTCCCTCTTGAACCATGGCCGCCGCCCCCAAATTAAAGCTTAAGCATTCAAACTCAAATCAATTCTAAGGATAAAGCTTTCATACAAAATTTAATTCTAAGATTAAGGCTTCTACAATGATTCAAGACAATAAATCAGCATTCTACAACAAATTCAGTTCTTAATTCATTAGCCACGATCTGTAAGTTCTAGTTATTTTTAGATTTAAACTTGTTAATTATAATATTGCCATGGAATAAAGTGGAATTGGATTTAAGTATGTTTATTGATTCAGATCCATTCCTATTGCTTCTTGAATCTTGGGTTTTTGAGACTTGTCTATCTTTATTCTCATGTCAAGTTCATGATCTATTCAGCCTGTTGTAAATCAGTTTTCTTGATTCATGTTGAATTTATTATCAAGTTGTAATCTTCATGCCTGTAATGATGTTTTTCTCTCTGATCTTATTTTTATGCAAAATTCTATCTTCCCCTATTTATTTTCTTTTGATGAACCTTGGTCAATTTCGGACCTAGGCCTAAACAGCGATTTGCTTACGATTGAATACGGGGAAATGTTTGGGATATTACCTATTTGGATATACATGTTTGGCATAACATGAAATTGGAAACTTGGGTATTGTCAACATAATTGAAATTGCAAGTTTGGCCATTGACATAATTAATTTGGCATAAAGTGGGCATATATGAATTGGCTTGTATATTAAATCAAGGGTTCGGGCCTATGTAAATTAAATCAAAAGATTAGGCTTATGATTGCACATAAGTAGAATTGGGAATTTGAACCTAAAAGCGATTGTAAACTTGATAATTTGCATGAATATGTATTATGAACTTGGGTAATTGGCGTGTATTGTAACAAAAAGATTATAGTTTGGAATAACTACATCATGAATCATGATTTGGGTTTATTTGGGCATGAAACTTGATACATGTAATCTTGGCTAGAACTTGATATGGGTAAAATGGCATAAACTTCGCATACATGTAAATAGACAAGAATTGGACATTTGTAAACTGACTAGAATTGGGTATGTATATGTATATATATATATATATATGTATATATTAGCATGTAATTTTGGAACCTGGGCATATGTTTATTTATATGAAAAGTTGGGAATTTGAAACAAGAAAATGACTGTGTATTGGATAATTGACTTGAACACGAACATGAACATTTCTATATGTTAAACACATGAACTGGTATTGGGGTTTTGGGTGGAATACGACCATTAATGAACCTTTGATACGAGGTTAGACTCAGTTTGTGGTGTAAATCTGCCCGGAACCGCCCGGTAAATCTAGCAGCCACAAAGTGTCAGTCTAATGTGAGAGGTCGAAGGCCAAATTGTAGGCGTAACGTTTTGTGACACGAGGTTAGACTCAGTTTGTGGTGTAAATCTACCCGGAACCGCCCGACAAATCCAGTGGCCACAAAATGCACGGTTGAATGTGAGAGGTCATGATTCGTTCGTCACAATGAATGAATTAAGGAATACTAACCATAATAAGACGTGGGTATGGTTAGAGGGTTAGGTGGGATGACATGAAAATTTGACATGTAAATGTGGACCTAACCGGTATGAGTTAAGAACAAGCAAAAATTATAGATGGGGGCTTAACCAACATAATTGTTAATCAGACCAACGGGTGGTGTGACGGCCCGCCCCGCACCAGCCTGCATTTCCGCCGAAAGTGCGCTGTACACATGCCCGACTAGCACAGGACGGTCGCCAAAGAAAGGAAGGAAGAGAATGAACTAATCAAAGAACCTGTAGAATGTCTCACAGCGCATGGGATAAAACATAATAATAACATACTTGACATAAAACAGGCGAGACAGTGCATAAGCTGATAACTAATAATCAATGTCAATATCAGAGCAGCAGAAATCCAAATACATCTTATTACAACTTTCCAAATTTACTGTCTCTAATCAAAAGAAAACTAAAGTAGAAGATGCACCACCAATGCCCAAGCAGTGATCTTCAACAACACAGGGAGAATACTATATATATATATTACGTGGAAGCCTCCTGCTCGTCTCTGGATCACCTACCCATGCATCACCAGCTAACCTGTCTCTAGTCTGCTCGTGTGAGCACCCAGAGTAATAAGAGGAGACATAAAACTCTGGGTCAGACATAAAGCCTGGTATGAGCGATAAGCATCTAAACAGAGTAGTAACAGGTATACTAAACCATACCTGAACCTGGACCTGCAACCAAAGAGTTAGTACCACATACCGTACAGTACCCTAAGGTGCCATAATAAATAGTGTAAGAATATGGGGGTGGGGTGTGCATGTCATAATGATAGCAACCAAATCAACCATAACAACCATCCTCACATCTCTCACTCAGTGCGTAAAGCATACGATATCTACCACTTTGAAACACTAGACAAACTGAGGCAACGACGAATCCCGACTTGTAGAAACCCTGCTATAACCAAGCTAAACATATGGAGTCATGACCAAACATTTCAATGACCCACTTCATTGGTTGTAGCCCTTGGTTCTACCGATGCCATAATGGCCCTGAATCCGTCTTCGTACCTCCTACCATAGTGGTTCAAAGCTATAGACATCGATAACTCCTTAGCACGCATCCCGCAGCAAAGCCCAATCATGAAGTGAACTCGTTGATTCCCACCTGGATCTTGAGCTCTAGCTTCTCATTTGGACTTCCTTTGCATCTCGGGTTTTGGTCATCGTCTTTATCCGGATCAGTCTTCATTCAGTTCGTAGTCATCACCGTCGGATCGTGAATAACCTCCTCCCCAGCTCGGATCGTGGCACACTCTCTAGGTCGGGTCGCCATCATCGGATCGTGCTCCACCTCGGATCGGTTCGCGGATCGTATCGCCTTCACCAGGTCGGATCGAGTCGAGGCACTCCCACTTGTTCGGGTCGTGCTCCATAGCTCGTGGCGTTTCCCTTCGGTCGTGGAGGCACATCGGTTCGGATCGTGAGCTTCTGAAGTGGATATGCTCACGAGAGGCGGATCGGGTCGTGCCATCGGTTCGGATCGTGGAAGATGGGGCGGATCGTGGTACATAGGGCGATCCGATCCGGTATATTTCCTGCACTTGTTTTCCAGCGACTATCTTACGCCCTTCGACGACGTTTTTGACCAATCTAACTTCTCTAATCAATCACAAAACACTCCATAAAGTCATAACAACATGTAATAGCAACCACCAACACCAGACAACAATTCTAATGAACAAAATGGATCAAAAGTGGACAAAACTCCTTATTTTCCCCTAAGCATGTTTAAGTAAAACTAACCATAAGGTTAACAAAACTTCATCAAATTAAACCAAATTTCTACCAGAGGCATAAAATATTATTTTCGAATTTCTAAATATTTTTCTAGAATTTATTAGTGTGTAAATTCGCTAATCTTCACTAATTACACTTAATTACCGTAATTAGTGCAAAAACTATACAAATCACTCACCTTTGCCACAATAAAACTTTCAAATCTGAAGTGAACCTCTGATTTGCACGAATTCCAATATATAACAGCAGCCCTACCTCAGTCCTTGTGCTAATCCTCCTTGATTTGATGCCTCTAAGCCTTAATCCTTGATTAGGAAGTGATTTTAGGTGTTTTAGAGAGATTTAGAGAGTGGAGGCCATGGCTAGGTTAAGGGAAATGAAAGTGGCGGCTGGAAAATGTCTAAAGAAATGTCTCCTAACCCTAATCAGCCCCTATATACTCCTAAACCCGAAATTCTCCTCTGGGCCTAGCTGCTAATTATCCGGTTAAGCCCAATTAAGCTGTTTTTCACCATCTGAAACTTGTTTCAGCCATATCTCCCAAACGGTGAGTCCGTTTGACTAATGTGACCACTCTACGGAAAGAGAAACCATCATTCGGAGCCAATGGAAGTAGTTTCAGGTCAAAATTCCTTTCCAGTCAAAAGTTATGGCCAAAACAGTTCCAACTAGGGGTAAAATGGTCATTTAAAAATCGGGAAAAATCATGAACATGGGAAATGACCCCAATAGTCGTCCCCCAAAGTTACATGACCATACGACTTCGTATGTGAAAGAAATAAATATTCTACGATCCTATGATGCGTAGAATGCGGGTCGTTACACTCTCCCCCACTTAAGAAATTTCGTCCCCGAAATTCCTTAATCCAAAACATACAAAAGATCCCGCATGCCTACCAACCACATACAACAATCAATCATGCAAAACAAGCGAACAAGCCTATCCTAGCATGCGGAAAACTAAATCAAAGTCAAAATCTTACCAGGCAAAGAGTTCTGGGTGTGACTTCCTAATGTTCTCCTCTGTCTCCCAAGTACAATCTTTCTCGTCCTCACTCCACTGTACCTTGACTAGCTTCACCGCCTTCCTTCGAAGTTGCTTCATGTCGTGCTCGACAATACGGGCCGGCTTGCGGTTCCCAACCGCCTCGGGTTCTACTTCGAAGTTCTCTAACTGATCAGGTGAAATAGTCATATCTGAGTCGTGAACGAACTTCCTTAGTTGGGAAACATGAAATACGTTGTGAACTCCCGCCATCTTCTCTGGTAAGTCAATCCTATATGCCAAATTCCCGACTAGTTCGAGAACAGGGAATGGGCCAACGAATCTTGGTGCCAACTTGCCTCTCCTGCCAAATCGTATTACGCTCTTCAACGGAGAAATCTTGACAAACACCAAGTCGCCGACGGAGAATTTTAAGTCTCTTCTCCTCTTATCAGCATAACTCTTCTGTCTATTTTGGGCAGCCTTCATTCGTTGTTGAATGGTCTTGATTTTATCTGAAGTTTCCCTCACCACATCTGGTCCAAGCATAAACTTCTCGCCAGTCTCTATCCAACATGATGGTGAGTTGCACGGTCTTCCGTACAAAGCTTCAAACGGAGCCATACCGATACTGGATTGGTAGCTATTATTATATGCAAACTCTACTAGATGCAAATGGTCATCCCATGATCCACCAAAATCCAATATACATGCTCTCAAGAGGTCTTCCAAGATACGGTTCACCCTCTCCGTCCGACCGTCGGTCTGAGGATGATATGCGGTACTGAGATGTAACTCTGACCCTAGAGCCTCTTGTAAGCTCTTCTAAAACCCACTAGTGAACAACGGGTCTCGGTCGCTCACAATGCTTTTGGGTACTCCATGAAATCTCACTACCCACTTCATATATAATTCTGCTAACTTAGCTGCCGTTCTGGTCGATTTGACTGGTATAAACCTTGCACTTTTAGTTAGTCGATCTACAATTACCCAAATGCTGTCATATCCCGATCTAGTCCTTGGTAAACCATCGATGAAATCCATCGAGACTTGCTCCCATTTCCATTCGGGAATTTCTAAGGAATGTAACAACCCACTAGGCTTCTTTTGCTCGGCTTTAACTAGCTGGCAATTCATGCACTTGGATATAAACTTCCCAATGTCTCTTTTCATCCCTTCCCAGTAGTAAGTCTGTCTCATGTCTCGATACATCTTATTACCACCGGGATGTATAGTCAGTTTTGAGTGATGACATCCTCTAAGCACTTCATCCCTTAATCCATTGACATTGGGTACGACTAGTCTTCCATCCTTTCTAAGCCATCCATCTCGATCAAGCCCATACTTGTTCATCTCCTCATCGATACCCATCTCTAACTTGGAGATGATTTCCAATAGGTTAGGATCGTCCCTCTGACTAGAGCCGATCCGCTCAATCAAAGTGGGTCTGATCGTCAAACTTGCTAACATTTCTGGATCCAATTCGCACTTTGGTCTGAAATCAAACCCCGCGATATACTCCAGTTGCTTCCATTCAAGGAACATAGCCCCTAAGCTGGCATGTTTTCTACTCAATGCATCAGCCACCGCATTGCCCTTTCCTGGTGTGTATGCGATGTCAAAATCATAGGAAGCTAAGAACTCTAACCATCTCTGCTGACGGAGATTCAGATCTTTCTGAGAGAAGAGATACTTTAACGACTTATGATCTGTAAACAGCTCAAATCTTTCTCCCAAGAGATAGTGTCTCCACATTTTTAACGCGAACACGATCGCTGCCAATTCTAAATCATGGGTAGGGTATCTTCTCTCGTGAGGTTTCAATTGCCGACTTGCGTAAGCCACCACCCTACCGCCTTGCATCAATACAGCACCCAGTCCGGTACCACAGGCATCCGTGTATACTGTCATCTCTTCATCCCCCTTAGGAATGACTAACACCGGTGCGCTTGTCAACTTGTCCTTTAAACTTTTGAATGCATTCTTGCACCTTTCATCCCAGACAAAAGCTTGATTCTTCTTGGTCAACTGGGTCAATGGTGCTGCTATCTTGGAGAAACTTTGGATAAACTTACGATAATATCCCGCTAACCCCAAGAAACTTCTTACATCTGTTGCATTCTTAGGCGTAGGCCAATCCTGTACTGTAGCCACCTTTGCCGGGTCTACGGCAATACCATTCTCTGATACAACATGGCCCAAGAACCTCACTTCCCTCTTCCAGAAGTGACACTTAGAAAACTTTGCTTTCAATTGGTGTTTTCTCAACACCTCCATCACTACTCTTAAATGTTCCTTGTGTTCTTCCTCTGGCCTCGAATAGACCAAAATATCATCAACGAACACAAGGACAAACTTATTCAGCTGATCTCTGAATACCCTATTCATAAGATCCACAAAATATGCAGGGGCATTGGTCAGCCCGAATGGCATGACCAACCACTCATAAAACCCAGACGGCGTCCGAAATGCCGTTTTAGCTATACTCTCAGCTTCCACTCTAAGCTGATGAAAACCTGTCGCGAGATCCAACTGAGAAAATACTCTCGCGCCACTCAACTGATCAAACAAATCATCTATCCGCGGTAGAGGATACTTGTTCTTCCTCGTCACTTTATTCAACTCACGGTAGTCTACACACAAACGAAGGGAACCATCCGCCTTGGTAGCAAACACAACTGGTGCTCCCCATTCAGAAACACTCCTTCTGATAAATCCCTTCTTCAAAAGATCGCTGACTTGCACCTCGAGCTCTCGCTGCTCTCTTGGTGCCATACGACGAAGTGGCATCACTATAGGCCTGGCATCTTTTACCAAATCAATACGGAACTCAATCTCTCGGTGTGGTGGAAGTCCGGTCACTTCTTTGAAAACATCCGGATACTGGCCAACCACGGGCAAACCTGACAACTCACTATGCGGAATATCGAGGGAGTTTAGAAAACTAGCCAATACCCCCTTACTGGGCCAATACCCCCTTACTGGGTAGACCACCAAACACTATCCTCCGCCCATCATCCGCTCTAGCTGTCACCAACAAGCCCTCACAGTCTACCACCACCCCGTATCTTTGGAGCCAATCTACTCCCAAAATAATGCCAAACCCAGTAAAGCCCAAAACAAAGCAATCACAAACAAACATGCATCCATGACTCGATAAGACCACATTACGACAAATCATGCTAAGGCTAGTCGAACCACCAATCGGGTTCGTCACTACTAAAGGTCTATCGACAATCTCGGGCTCCAATCCCAACCTATCTACCATGTCACTAGATATGAAAGAACTGGAAGCTCCGGTATCAAACAAAACTCTAACAGGAACATCATAAACAGAAAGCATACCTTGAATGACGACATTCTTTCCCTTCTCCGCCGCTGTTGGGGCATTCGACGAAGAAGGAATAGCATTAAGAGCATATGCTTTCACCATTTTCTTTTCCTTAGGGGGTTGTGGACACTTGTCCTTGTGATGTCCCATCTGGCCACAGTTGAAGCACTTCCTATCTGCTGGCTTGGCCCGACAATTACTAGCATAATGTCCCCTCTTACCACAGCTGAAGCACTCCACATCTTGCTTGTTCTGTTTCTTCTGGCCATCCTTAGTCTGATTCTGCTTTCTCTTATTCTGGGAACCACCCTTGCCTTCACCATTTGCTTGTGATTTTGGCCCTTCTGCAGATGCAACCTCAGTCTTCGACTTAGGGTAGAGACTTTCTGATCTTAACGCTTTCCCCACAATCGATTCAAACGTCTCATCGATGTGATTAATAAGTCTTTCCCCCAAGTACTGATCTAAACCAGTTATGAATTTCTCATTCTTTTTCTCGGCAGTATCAATAAGAGATAACCCATACTTCGACAAAGTGTCAAATTCAGCAATATACTCCGAGACAGCTCTGCCATTCTTCTTGAGCTCCAAGAATTTCTTAAACAGCACTGACTTTTGAGCAGCTGGAATGAACTTCTCGCTAAAGCGAGCTTTAAACTGCTCCCAAGTAATCTGATCTTCAGGAGTAGCTGCTTTTATAGCATTCCACCAATTCATTGCCCGCCCTTGCAGCTGACGGGACGCTAACTTTCTCTTCATTGCATCCTCGATACCCAAATCCTCGAAGATACGTTCGCAACTGTCCAACCAATCCTGAACATCCGTGGCCGACTCCGTTCCGTGGAACGGCTTCCCACCAAGGCTAGTATAGTCCTTGTTTAGCTTGGCGAAGTCGACCCTCGGCGCCTGCACTATTGGACCACCACCATTTCCACCATTGGGAGCTGCCCTCTGCACATCTCTAAGCATCTCTCTCATGAGGTCAGTAAACATCGTCCTCATGTCAGCGGCATTCCCATTATTGGCTCCTCTACCAGCACCTCTAGTATCTCGGCTCATCGTCAATCTGGAAAAGGAAACGATTAACGACTCCATAGTGGTGCTAGTGCAGTATGACTTCATCCTTATACTACTAATAGTGTATATATATAGCTTTTGAAAACCAAAATAATCACAAGTACGCTCTCTCGTATACGTATATTATCTCTCCCTGATAACTTCCCTAGGTTAACTACGCAACCTAGAGCTCTGATACCAAGTGTGACGGCCCGCCCCGCACCAGCCTGCATTTCCGCCGAAAGTGCGCTGTACACATGCCCGACTAGCACAGGACGGTCGCCAAAGAAAGGAAGGAAGAGAATGAACTAATCAAGGAACCTGTAGAATGTCTCACAGCGCATGGTAAAACATAATAATAACATACTTGACATAAAACAGGCGAGACAGTGCATAAGCTGATAACTAATAATCAATGTCAACATCAGAGCAGCAGAAATCCAAATACAGCTTATTACAACTTTCCAAATTTACTGTCTCTAATCAAAAGAAAACTAAAGTAGAAGATGCACCACCAATGCCCAAGCAGTGATCTTCAACAACACAGGGAGAATACTATATATAAATATTACGTGGAAGCCTCCTGCTCGTCTCCGGATCACCTACCCGTGCATCACCAGCTAACCTGTCTCTAGTCTGCTCGTGTGAGCACCCAGAGTAATAAGAGGAGACATAAAACTCTGGGTCAGACATAAAGCCTGGTATGAGCGATAAGCATCTAAACAGAGTAGTAACAGGTATACTAAACCATACCTGAACCTGGACCTGCAACCAAAGAGTTAGTACCACATACCGTACAGTACCCTAAGGTGCCATAATAAATAGTGTAAGAATATGGGGGTGGGGTGTGCATGTCATAATGATAGCAACCAAATCAACCATAACAACCATCCTCACATCTCTCACTCAGTGCGTAAAGCATACGATATCTACCACTTTGAAACACTAGACAAACTGAGGCAACGACGAATCCCGACTTGTAGAAACCCTGCTATGACCAAGCTAAACATATGGAGTCATGACCAAACATTTCAATGACCCACTTCATTGGTTGTAGCCCTTGGTTCTACCGATGCCATAATGGCCCTGAATCCGTCTTCGTACCTCCTACCATAGTGGTTCAAAGCTATAGACATCGATAACTCCTTAGCACGCGTCCCACAGCAAAGCCCAATCATGAAGTGAACTCGTTGATTCCCACCTGGATCTTGAGCTCTAGCTTCTCATTTGGACTTCCTTTGCATCTCGGGTTTTGGTCATCGTCTTTATCCGGATCAGTCTTCATTCAGTTCGTAGTCATCACCGTCGGATCGTGAATAACCTCCTCCCCAGCTCGGATCGTGGCACACTCTCCAGGTCGGGTCGCCATCATCGGATCGTGCTCCACCTCGGATTGGTTCGCGGATCGTATCGCCTTCACCAGGTCGGATCGAGTCGAGGCACTCCCACTGGTTCGGGTCGTGCTCCATAGCTCGTGGCGTTTCCCTTCGGTCGTGGAGGCACATCAGTTCGGATCGTGAGCTTCTGAAGTGGATATGCTCACGAGAGGCGGATCGGGTCGTGCCATCGGTTCGGATCGTGGAAGATGGGGCGGATCGTGGTACATAGGGCGATCCGATCCGGTATATTTCCTGCACTTGTTTTCCAGCGACTATCTTACGCCCTTCGACGGCGTTTTTGACCAATCTAACTTCTCTAATCAATCACAAAACACTCCATAAAGTCATAACAACATGTAATAGCAACCACCAACACCAGACAACAATTCTAATGAACAAAATGGATCAAAAGTGGCCAAAACTCCTTATTTTCCCCTAAGCATGTTTAAGTAAAACTAACCATAAGGTTAACAAAACTTCATCAAATTAAACCAAATTTCTACCAGAGGCATAAAATATTATTTTCGAATTTCTAAATATTTTTCTAGAATTTATTAGTGTGTAAATTCGCTAATCTTCACTAATTACCCTTAATTACCGTAATTAGTGCAAAAACTATACAAATCACTCACCTTTGCCACAATAAAACTTTCAAATCTGAAGTGAACCTCTGATTTGCACGAATTCCAATATATAACAGCAGCCCTACCTCAGTCCTTGTGCTAATCCTCCTTGATTTGATGCCTCTAAGCCCTAATCCTTGATTAGGAAGTGATTTTAGGTGTTTTAGAGAGATTTAGAGAGTGGAGGCCATGGCTAGGTTAAGGGAAATGAAAGTGGCGGCTGGAAAATGTCTAAAGAAATGTCTCCTAACCCTAATCAGCCCCTATATACTCCTAAACCCGAAATTCTCCTCTGGGCCTAGCTGCTAATTATCCGGTTAAGCCCAATTAAGCTGTTTTTCACCATCTGAAACTTGTTTCAGCCATATCTCCCAAACGGTGAGTTCGTTTGACTAATGTGACCACTCTACGGAAAGAGAAACCATCATTTGGAGCCAATGGAAGTGGTTTCAGGTCAAAATT
Organism: Allium sativum; assembly: GCA_030737875.1. Taxonomy (NCBI): domain Eukaryota; kingdom Viridiplantae; phylum Streptophyta; class Magnoliopsida; order Asparagales; family Amaryllidaceae; genus Allium; species Allium sativum. The sequence continues at coordinate 159,761,875 of CM060921.1, read as the reverse complement.
CCTTTCCAGTCAAAAGTTATGGCCAAAACAGTGCCAACTAGGGGTAAAATGGTCATTTAAAAATCGGGAAAAATCATGAACATGGGAAATGACCCCAGTAGTCGTCCCCCAAAGTTACATGACCATACGACTTCGTATGTGAAAGAAATAAATATTCTACGATCCTATGATGCGTAGAATGCGGGTCGTTACAGGTGGGTTAAGTAATATGACTAGACTAATGACACTTAACCAATATAACATGACACGTGGCAGGGTTAAGTCAACTTGAACATATGGATAATACTTAACCAATCTAGAATGATATGTGGGCGGGTTAAGCCATGAATTACTTGAAGTACTTAACCAATGCAATCTGAAGAATGGGACGGTTAAGTTAAATGGGTTGATTTAACTTGAATGGGTTGATAACACCCAACCGACATAACTTGATGTGTGGTAGGGTTAAGTAAATACACGAGGGTATCACTTAACCATTATAAAATGGCTAGTGGATGAGGTTGAGTTAACATACACTTAACCAATCTAACGTGAGGTGTGGTAAGGGTTAAGTTAACACAGGGGAGAACGCTTAACCGATATAACAAGACATGCGGTAGGGTTAACTTACACAAGAGAGAACACTTAACCACGATACCATGATGGGGGTAGGGTTAAGTTAAATAGATAACACTTAACCAACCTGTGGGGTATACGAATAGACCCTAGGAAAACCCTAGTAGCGGGACCCGTTTCAGCAGTAACCCACAATAGGTTACAACGGTACCCTAAGCTAGGCAGGGTGGGGCACGATTACTGGGCTGATTGTAAGCAGTCAAAACGGCGGCAGGGGATGCAACAGTGCAGGTTCTGACGGATTACGGGCGTGCACGTATTCCGGAGTGGAAAATTTAGCCACTAGGCATCAGTAGATATAAAGTTGTGCATCAAAAAGGGTGTCGGGGTTGCCATCCTAGGGATTGATACACCCTAGGGTGGGACCAGCACAGGTATCTACAAGTAGGGGGCCGCAAGAACTAGGTCGAGTAGGAGCCGATCGATTAGGGTAGTAAGGATACATCTAACACATTCATGGTAATTGGGTTGGTTGAGGAAAAATCCTCATAATAGATGTAGACTTGAAGGCTACCACAACTACGGGGTTGGGATAACCTTAGTATATAACACATGTGAAACATGGTAAGTAAGAGCCGATCAATTAAGGTAGGTACGGTGGGGACATGAAACTGTCAATATGAGGGGGGATCCTCATCGTGGGATATGTACCTATAAAACTATCATGTGGGGTATTGGGGATCACTTATCTTGTAATTACAACTAAGTAAACTAATTAAAACGCTAGTTAGGTGGTGCAGAGAATATAGGAAATCAAGGAAAGTAAGGTAATGGTGAAACTTAGAAATCTTGCGACGTTATAGAAACCTTGCGATATGATACTTGGTAGGAACCTTGTGATGCTACCCTTGATAGGAAGTATGGGATGTTATACTTGATTCATCGTGCCTGTCGCTTATCTTGTCATCATGCTTATGTTTACTTCTAGTTTATTCATGCCATGTTATCTTTACCTGTTTTTATGCTGAAAGTCACTAGGACTTACTCAGTCATTATGACTGACTCGTTTTGTTTCGCCTCTTTTTCTTCCGTTCCCCCCCCCCCCCGGTTCGCAGGGTGGGAATACAGCTTAGTTCGGATCTTACCAAGCTCCAAGGCTCTTTCATGTGCAGCTTGGATCTCTCTTGGCTATGGCTTTCTTTGCTTTATTGGGGAATACTACAATTTATTTTCATGCTTCTTTGTTTTTGAGCAAGACAGATATTTTAGTATGTAGTTGGGTATTCGAAAGTTGATGGGCTTTTATTGTAAACAATTATATTTAATAAATGACTTGAAATACTTCTACTTTACTTTCCGCTATTTTATATATGTCTGTCTTGTAATGTTTCTGTTCCAGTACCCATAATGCTCCATTGAAGTTAAGGCATTCCCTTTGTGAGTGACCTTTACGGATGTGGGGTGTTTCATTTGGTATTAGAGCAGAAGGTTACCAGACTGGGCAAAAACTTTTAAAAACCTTCTGAAATTATTTTCAAAACATTTACATTGAAGCATCTTTCTAAGAAAAGTTTTGTTTTACGAAAGGCATATTCCCCAAAGCCATATGCACTATCTTTTGATTCTCTCCTTGAGTTTCTTCTCTCTTTCTTTTTCACTATAGTTTTGTAGGTGTACGACACATGTAGGAGGGCAAAGAAGTGCTCAACTTCCATCTGTAGCCGCAGTAGTTCCATCTGCATCTAATCTTATTTCAAGCTTTGTAGAGTTGTCATGCGATGGAGGTAGCTTTCGAGAGACTTGTCATCAAACTATACAAGGATAGCAAGAAAGAGGATAAAGAACACAAGCATAAGGATGAGAAACTTGTTGATATGGCTTAATCCACGAAGGAGGAAAAGGTCAAAGGAAAGAGGTCAAAGTAAAAGAATAATAAAACCCATGACAAGAGAGAGTATCTTTAGTATGGTAAAAAGGGGCACGTAGTTAAGTATTATAAGACAAGGACAAGGGCAAAGGACAAGATCGTCGAGAGGGCAATTGTATGCTCTCACTACTAGCGTACCTAAGAAAGGTGGAATGTTTCTGTTAAAGGTTTAGCTTTCTTTTCTATCATCCCGTTAGAACTTTGTTTTTGTACATCGTATCCTTTTAATTCTGCTTCGATAGTTGAGTCTCTGCACCTTAGTACTAGCGTAGTAGAGGATCCCGTTTTTGTCTCAAATCCTGTTAGGGAATCGGCTCATTTATTCATGACTTGTTCGGTATTGAGAAAGTCTATGCTAAGCTTATGCCTTTGGGCTGTGGGTTGATTCTAGGGATGGAGTGGTTATCCAGAAATGGTAACATTCTCGAGTATGAAAAGAGGGTAGTTAGGCTCTTGACTCGCCTCGGTAATGCCCTCGAAGTCTAGTGTAAACCTTAGGGTTCTGCCATGCTTAGTTACCTAGAATCTCTTGGTACATTTATTGATCCGCTCGAGTAGTGTTCGCCACTAAGGCGGATGGTTCATCTCGCTTATGCATGAGTTATAGAAAATCACCTTAGTAAGTACACTTGGCAACATGGTAGGCATTTGTTTATTTTCAAGAGATAATTAATTAATGTGGAATACCTTCTTGTAATTGAACGAGATCCGAGATTCACTAGTGAATTTTGGAGAGCTTGCATGAAACCATGAGTACGCAGCTATGTTTGAATCGGGTATACTAGAAAGAGAATAAGTGAAAGTGGAATGAGAGGCGACAGTGAAATGAGTTCCAACTCATATTTTGGAAATAGGAATTAAGAGGCTACGAAATTATGAAGTTAAAGACGGTCAAAGCACAATGGAGTTAAGCTCAAGGAAATGAGGCTTAGAAGATTGAAGCCTAGATACGCACATCATATCTCTTTTTAAGAGTATATCCTTGATCCCTCTTTTCCTGTAGAGCTTCCTTGCATGCTATCTTTTAAGTATATCCTCTCGGTCCTATTCTCAATACTATTATTGTTGCAAACCCCATAGGGAGTATGACTCATCTGTTAGTAATACATGTTGGGGGCTTGAGGGTGTCCGTTGGGTTGAGTAATTCTTTGGGTGTCAGCCTGATGTTGATTTCGGTCTTCGGGCTGGTGCTTAAGGAGTTCTTCTCCTAATCAGTATATATGTGACATAGATTTCCAGTTTTGACATTGCCTAATGGGCACAAAGTTTTTACTTGCTTCTATCATTCGACTATATCTTTAGGTAGGAATATCTGGGTGTAAACATGTGTTTGAGACATATTATGATTGATGGTTGCAAGTGGTTGTAAGTGGTTGCTAGTAGTTGCTCGTGGATGCATATACACACACCTTAGACACTAGATCGGCTCCGTCACCTTTCACATTGCATATGCATGAGTGTTTTTATGAATGAAATTAAATGTGTTATCATGTGGATGTTGCATATGGATGGATGTTTGTGCACACATATAGTGTTTATATGATTAGGGCTATTTACATACATGTTGGACTCATGGCACTAAACATATTTTGCATTAAAGAGATCAATCAGGCCTGATCATTTGCATTAGACAAGGAACATATACACACACTTCTTGCATATGTTCATACAGCATTAGGAAATCTTTTAAGGACAATGATTGCTTGTGGATGATGTTTTGAGTAGATGGATGATTGGATGGTAGGACACATTCTTCTTAACCTGAAGATTTCGGGGACGAAATCCTTTAAGGGGGGAGAATGTAACAACCCGAATTTTAATAACATGTTAAAACTAGAAATTAGGGTATAATTAACTTTTAAAGTGAGAATCATGGGGAAAGGGTTGCTCCATTGCGTTCGTCTCGAAATTCTACATGAAATCGAGTCCTAGTTTTCGAAAATCGGAGTCTGTATGAATGAGTTATGACCTCTAGAAGTTTCACGAATTTTTAGAATAAAAAACAGCTCAGAAATTCGAATTCAACACCCAAAAGCGGGCTGGGCGGGAAAATTCCCGCCCAGAGCCCAAGTCGACCATAGGGTCGACCTGGCCTCCCTGGTCGGGCCAGGGTGGCCTGGTTGGGTGCACCAGTTGAGTCAGTGGGCTGGGACGATTTCTGAAGGTCAGGATTGATTCTAGGGTTAATCTAAGGGCCTAAACTGTTGCTACACCTGAAAAAACACCCTAATACCTAACCTAATTCACAAAAAATCATTCTTACACCAAAATGCTTTTGGACTCCCTCTTGAATCATGACCGTTGCCCCCAAATTAAAGCTTAAGCATTCAAACTCAAATCAATTCTAAGGACAAAGCTTTCATACACAATTTAATTCGAAGATTAAGGTTTCTACAATGATTCAAGACAATAAATCAGCATTTTACAACAAATTCAGTTCTTAATTCATTAGCCACAATCTGTAAGTTCTAGTTGTTTTTAGATTTAAACTTGTTAATTATATTATGGCCATGGAATAAAGTGGAATTCGATTTAAGTATGTTTATCGATTCAGATCCATTCCTGTTGCTTCTTGAATCTTGGGTTTTTGAGACTTTTCTATCTTTATTCTCATGTCAAGTTCATGATCTATTCAGCCTGTTGTAAATCAGTTTTCTTGATTCATGTTGAATTTATTATCAAGTTGTAATCTTCATGCCTGTAATGATGTTTTTCTTTCTGATCTTATTTTTATGCAAAATTCTATCTTCCTCTATTTATTTTCTTTTGATGAACCTTGGTCAATTTCGGACCTAGGCATAAACCGCGATTTGGTTGCGATTGAATATGAGGAAATGTTTGGGATATTACCTATTTGGATATACGTGTTTGGCATAACATGAAATTGGAAACTTGGGTATTGTCAACATAATTGAAATTGCAAGTTTGGCCGTTAACATAATTAATTTGGCTTAAAATGGGCATATATGAATTGGCTTGTATATTAAATTACGGGTTCGGGCCTATGTAAATTAAATCAAAAGATTAGGCTTATGATTGCACATAAGTAGAATTGGGAATTGAACCTAAAAGCGATTGTAAACTTGATAATTGGCATAAATATGTACTATGAACTTGGGTAATTGGCGTGTATTGTAACAAAAAGATTATAGTATGGGATAACTACATCATGAATCATGATTTGTGTTTATTTGGGCATGAAACTTGATACATGTAATCTTGGCTAGAACTTGATATGGGTAAAATGGCATAAACTTCGCATACATGTAAATAGGTAAGAATTGGACATTTGTAAACTGACTAGAATTGGGTGTGTGTGTGTATATATATATAAGTTAGCATGTAATTTTGGAACCTGGGCATATGTTTATTTATATGTAAAGTTGGGAATTTGAAACATGAAAATGACTGTGTATTGGATAATTGACTTGAACACGAACATGAATATTTCTATATGTTAAACACATGAACTGGTATTGGGGTTTTGGGTGGAATACGACCATTATTGAACCTTTGACACGAGGTTAGACTTAGTTTGTGGTGTAAATCTGCCCGGAACCTCCTGGAAAATCAATTAGCCACAAAGTGTCAGTCTAATGTGAGAGGTCGAATGTGAAAACCCGTAACTTCCCCAGTGAGGAAAGCGCGGATAGTTCGAGAACAAACCAGAACAGAACGCAGACGAAAGAACATCTCATTGTATATTACAACAATGCACCAGAATACAAGAATATACCGAGTATAAATAAATATTACACAGAAATATCAGAGATTTAAATTACATTTGAATACATCGCAGCTGAAAATAATACAATACACAACTAGAAGAGATATACGGATACAAAGCTTTCCGGATATCATTCCAGCTGTAAACCAGGATCCTGTGAATATAAATCTGCAAAAACCAAAACTACTAGCTGCCCGTGTCGAAAATAGGGGCACCCAGAGTTCAGATTAAAACAATAAACTCCAGGTCACTCATGGGACTGGTGTGAGTACTAAAACAGTTGTAAATCTTTATTTTAAAGTTAGGTAAATCAAGGGACCACGCCATATAACACGGAACGGGTTTCCTCCCAAGAATACCAGTGCATATAAGTAAACAGTGCAATGCTTTTCTAAAAATGAAGCTATTATAAGACCCAGGTCCCATCACACAATGCAACGCAGCCGGAGGATAGGGTTTTCCCTTATAATAGCCAAACATGCTTGGTACGTTTTAAAAATCAAATCATTTGATACTATAATAAGTGTCTAGTGTCAAAACAATTTCAATCATAAATATCAATCATAGACGGCATGGGTACCATATATCATGTCGCCATACTAGTTCTACAATTAAAACCGCAATACACGTATTGGAAATTGGATTTCCATCATGGTGGCTCCTGATTCGAAAGATCGATCGCGTAGTGCAATTCCCCACGGCTTACGTCCCAGCAAGAGAAAACACCGTCTGCACATCCGCACATTTGGGACCAGAGTATCACCGCGGCTTACGTCCCAGCGAGAGAAAACACCGCTTACTCTATATATCCCTGAGCACTAAGCTCATCTCGGTCGACCGAATCCACGACACCACTAAGGTGCCCATCTACTAAAAGCATACTGATCAAACCATCAGTTTACCACCATACCGAGGTGTGAGGCTCGCGAATCAATGCTATACACAAAGCCATGCTATATTAAAGCTGCGCTTTGATCATCATCCACCAAACTTTGCTTTTCAACAAAAGTCTGGATCACTGCATCTCAGCATGCCACACTATCAATCCATATCGTACCACTGATTTCTGCCAATATATAACCTCTGAGCTCGTATGTCTCAGAGAAGGGCGTTAAGCAAGAGAATAAATTCTCTGCCGCCAAACAGATATATATTTAGCAGAGATCAACGAATACAATATAAAGGAATACGATGTCAGACACACCATCCATTTACAAGTTCGTTCTGGGTCTGAGCGAAACCGGAGGCACTTTCCTTGCATATCCATCCATCTCCAAGTACGTCTGGACGACTACCAACTATTTCCATCCTCTTGGGTGTACAGCCCAATCAGGATCGTTAGTAATTATCCAAACGATGTGAAGACTTCCGGTCTTCAACCACCGTCTTCATCTTCGACATATCGTCGAATCGGTTATTCAGAATGGGTATAAACCCGGCCTTTCCGAACAACCCGCGTATATTAAAAATAAATGTTACACAAACACAACATACGCCTCATTCCAATTCATTAGTTACTAACCGTAAATCAGTAAGAGAGCAATTCCCCAAATATTAACCCCGAAGGCCGAAACCAACTTCAGATCAATATCCAGGAAACCATTCTTCTTAACTAACCTTCAGCTAGTTTCTAAATTTCAATTCTTAGGGAAAGGTTCCCATTAATTTTATCCAAGATAAATTCTTTAAAATTTATCCTTTAATCTTCCTTTGGATGTCATTTCAAACCAAATTATGGTTTTTCAAACTAGTCGAGATTAGCAAACCATACCGAAGTAATTATTTAATTTATTTCCCAATCCCAACCTATTCATCCCATGAAGCAAAACTGGTAATACTCCATATTTAACACCACAGTGTTATCGGTAAAATTAATTACCATTTCACGTTCAAATCTGATTAAAGATTTAACTATCGCTTTGGAGCAAAACTGGTGATACTCCATTCTCGCTCATTATCTAAAGTTGATAATTTAAATTATCAATCCACATTTCAATTTAATTGAAGATTCATTAAAACTCTTTTTACTCGGTTAAAGAACTTGTGTCATTTAAAACACAGTTCACGATAAACCCAAATCACATTCTATTTATTATCGGGTTAAAGAACTAGTGTTATTTAAAACACAGTTCACGATAAACCCATGAATCAATTCTATTTAAACCCATTTCAAATCCAATTTATTTATTTAAAAATAAATGGGTTTTAATTTCAGATCAAAACTAGTTCATTTCGATAAAAATCTATTTTTATCTTTTCAAATATGGAGTTTTTCATCCCAATTTTTCCCAAATCATTTCTTATGATTTTAGACTAATTATTACTATTTTTAATAATTTTATCAAGGCCCGTACAGTCGATTTCCATCAACGGCCATCGAACTGCACTTACAGCGACCTTTTCCAAATTTGATTTGGACGTATCTCCAAATCCAACCGTTAGATTTCAAATTTCTAATATTCGTTAGAAAGCTCTTTTCGATACGAACCCAACGGTTCTGGTTTTAGGAGAATCCGACGGTCGGATCTCCCGTAATATTCGTTCGAAGTCAATGGTCGAAATTTACGAACTACCGCGGCGCGACGCGTTCTATTCAGGCCATTATATATATAATATATATATATATATATTATATATATTTCGTCGATATCCTTTTTAAAACGAATTTTATAAATCATTTCAAATTTGGTTCAAAAACAATTTCAACCTTTATTTCAAATTCAAATCAAAATTGAATTTTCCCTTATAAATTATTTCTACATTCACTTCTATTTGATTTTAATTCAAATCGATTTCAATTCTATTTCAATTCGTTTTCAATTGAATTCAATTCAATTCAGATTTGTTTTCTATTCGATTCAATTCAAATTCGTTTTCAATTCAATTCTATTCGAATTCGTTTTCTGTTCAATTCAAATTCGTTTTCTACTCAATTCAATTCGAATTCGTTTTCTATTCAATTCAAATTCGTTTTCTACTCAATTCAATTCGAATTCGTTTTCTATTCAATTAAATTTGAATTCGTTTTTTATTCAATTCAAATTCGTTTTCTATTCAATTTAATTCGAATTCGTTTTCTATTCAATTCAAATTCGTTTTCTATTCAATTCGAATTCGTTGTATATTCAATTTAATTCAAATTTCATTTCAAAATATTCGATTTCGAAATCACTTTTCAATATTCATTTTAAAATGAATAAAATCGATATAAATATCGTTCACGTCAAAATGGCGTCAATCTAATCAACACGGCTTCATATATTTCTATTTTCTAATATTCTATTTCAAATATTTCATTTTCAAATACTTCCTTTTCAAATATTTCTATTTCAAATATTTCTATTTCAAATATTTCTATTTTTAAAATATTTCGTTCAACACATGACTAATCTCAACGGATGAGTACTGTCAACACATGAACCTTTATTTTATATTGATAAAGATGTAAATTTTATTATTAAAATATTTCGTTCAACACATGGCTAATCTCAACGGATGAGTACTGTCAACACATGAACCTTTATTTTATATTGATAAAGATGTAAATTTTATTATTAAAATATTTCGTTCAACACATGACTAATCTCAACGGATGAGTACTGTCAACACATGAACCTTTATTTTATATTGATAAAGATGTAAATTTTATTATTAAAATATTTCGTTCAACACATGACTAATCTCAACGGATGGGTACTGTCAACACATGAACCTTTATTTTATATTGATAAAGATGTAAATTTTATTATTAAAATATTTCGTTCAACACATGACTAATCTCAACGGATGAGTACTGTCAATACATGAACCTTTATTTTATATTGATAAAGATGTAAATTTTATTATTAAAATATTTCGTTCAACACATGACTAATCTCAACGGATGAGTACTGTCAACACATGAACCTTTATTTTATATTGATAAAGATGTAAATTTTATTATTAAAATATTTCGTTCAACACATGACTAATCTCAACGGATGAGTACTGTCAACACATGAACCTTTATTTTATAATATTCTTTATTTTTCAAATTGGAATGAGGCCCAATCAATTACCATATAGCGTTAACTATATGGATTCCATACCACACATGCATATAATAGCAACGATAAATAATCAACCATCATCCAAAGTGCACTACATTGTATAAGCATCAAATATAGATATCTAACGCTTATAACAGCCTGTCAATCAATCGATCGACATACAACTAATTATTGGGATTAGTGTATGCCGTATTTTATCCCAATACCCGTGTGGGGTTTCAAACAATCAAACACAGATTTTATTTGTGCAGTTGGGCGATGTGTAAAATTTATCGACCCAATCAATATCAGTCAAATCAGTGTATATAAACAAATCGGCCGATTTGTTTATAGATATTTATTTATTCACTTTCACGTTAAAAATTATATTTTTAACGACCAAAATATTTTATTCAAACTATGAATATTCTATTCGGTTCATTTATTCAATAAAATGATATTTTTATTTCTCTAACATATTTTAGAAAATTTCGGCGGCATAACGGCACGATACTAGAAACGGGACAAGGCCTAGCCTTATCCCTGGTCTAGTGAAGGCCCACACCATTCACACATCAATCGAATCCATTCATTTCACCAAACAATTCAATTCAAACCAAATAATCTAACCAACTACACAACCAAACAAACAAGTCCATGGTCTGTGGACGATTGTGTCGGGTGCTACTAAACACCGTCTGCATCCTAGTATGTATATATAACTAGAAAAGAAATTGAAGAGTGATAAATTCTCACCGATAGCTATCCTAACTCCACGGCACTCCCAATGCAGGAAATCTTCACTGTTCTCGCCCCTTTGTCAATTTCTTTGCCCGTATTCTCTACATATAGAAAAATCGAATTTTTACTTCGCTATTCAATATATAAAAATCGAATCTTTACTTCGCTATTCAATATATAAAAATTGAATTTTTACTTCGCTATTCAATATATAAAAATCGAATCTTTACTTCGATATTCAATATATAAAAATCGAATTTTTACTTCGCTATTCAATATATAAAAATTGAATTTTTACTTCGCTATTCAATATATAAAAATCAAATTTTTACTTTGCTATTCAATATATAAAAATCGAATCTTTACTTCGCTATTCAATATATAAAAATCGAATCTTTTATCTTCATGAAAACACTATAAAAATCTTTACTTCATCGTCCTTTTTAAAACAAAGTAGATTTTTGTATCTAAAACAAAGTAGATTTTTATTGCTATCTTATTTTTAAAAATCAGATTTTAATACAGTCATATATATATATATATATATATATATATATATATATAAACCATGTTTAAATTTTAATGAACTAATTAATACCACTAAGATAATTATATAATTAAATCAACCTAATTTAATCCCTTACCCATCGTTCTTCACTATTGCCAAAAACTGGAGTCGCTCAACCCATTTCCAATCCAAAATCACCCCTTCTTCCCCTTCGTTCTGATCAAATCGTAGAGCTCCATCGCGCCGCCAAACGGAGCAGTTGGTCGATGATCCAGGGATGCCACGTCGTGTGCCTTGGAAGGGGATGCCGTCGCCGTGACCGAGGCGAAGCTCGGTGGGCCCCTCAAGCCAGAAAACGGCGGCTAACTCTTGGACTTTGAGCACACATGTAGAAATAGTATGTGTCGATAGGGTTCTTTCGCATACATATTGGATGCATGGCACTATCAAGGTTTGCATTAAGGAGGTCAACTGAATCAGTAGACCGCCTGATTTTGCATTAGACAGGGAACATATACACACACTTTTTGCATATGTTCATACACCATTAGAAATTTTAAGGACAATGGATGCCAGTGTTTGATGGTTTAGTAGATGGTTGTTTGGTTGGTAGGATACGTTCTTCTTGACTTAGAGATTTCGGGGACGAAATCCTTTAAGTAGGGGAGAATGTAACACCCCGTATGTTGAATAACTTGTTATAATATAAATCAGGGCAGAATTAAATTTTAAGATCTGAATCAGGGGAAACGGGCTATGCCATTGCGTTCGTCTCGGAAAAATACGCGAAATAGCGTCTGAGGTTTCGAAAATCGGAGTCCGTATGACCCAGTTAAGGCCCGAAGAAGTTTTCAGAAAATTCAAATTTTGAAAAACAGATTTCAAATGCAGAAATGGAGCTAGGCGGGAAAATTCCCGCCAGCCGCCCCAAGTCGACTGGGGAGTCGACTTGGGAGTCGACACAGCTAGACCCAAGTCGACTGCCCTGTCGACTTGGGAGTCGACACAGGTGGCCGGGCAGTTTTGCCTGGTGCACCATTTGACTGAGATTGGTCAGGTTTGGGCTGTGTTTGGTGGCTTGTGACGAGATGTGATGGCTCTAAACTATCCTAGGGTTAATCCTATGGCCTAAAACACTTAACTAATCTATAAGTACACCCTAAGACTACCCTAATTCATACTAAAATTGGATACAACATCATCATGCCGTCAAAATGCAACTTGAAGGAGCCTCCATCAAATTAAAGAGGAAGATAGCTTCTCAAATCAACTTCTAAATCAACTCTAGCAACTAAATCTTCTTCATAGGAGTGCTAATCAACAAGTTGTGAGTTTCTATGCCTTTAGCAAGCAATTGCTAAACTAATTATGATAGGATATAATGAGGTTATGGTTATGTATGTGGATCAATGCAAGTTATGTTATCATATGCTATGTATTCATGATGTTAGTTATGCAAGTTTTATGCTATATGCTAGTTATGCAAGTTTTATGCTATATGTTCATGATGCTAGTTATCCAAATCACTATGATAAACATTGATCCATTATGACACCATGTTATGCAAGTTTGGTGTTTGATTATATGCAAGTTCATATATGACATGTTATGCAAGTTTGGTGTTTGATTATATGCAAGTTCATATATGACATGTTATGCAAGTTTGGTGTTTGATTATATGCAAGTAACATGTTCAAGTTTACCCCTTTGTATGTCATGCATATATATGCATGTTTTCCCCTTTTTATGATATGAGTAACATATGCAAGTTCATCCCTTTTTAGACCTATGACATATATGCAAGTTTATCCCTTTATGATAAGTCTATGACATGAACATCTATGCAAGTTACCCTCTTTATGACATATGTGATTCATGCAAGTTTGGGTTGATAATTTATGCTAGTTGGGTTTGATGCCATGGTCATATATGCAAATTGACACCTTTAAAACCCATGTTGATGCTAATGTTATGCTAAGTAGAATCCATTGTATTTGTGATGAATCTTCCCATTTAAGTATGTCATGTTAGCGTATCATGTGGGGAACGATGGGGTTAATATTCATGTTAACAAGATTGTGGTGAAATTGGTATGATGTGGCATACCATAAGTGGATGGACATAATTGAGTCAATTATGTACATCATTAAATTGGAATTAATTAGGGAAAATTAATTCAAAATATGGGGGTGATTAATTAGGTGTAATTAATCGACTAAGACACGAGGTTGGACCCTTTTGTAGCATAAGACTGCCCGGACCCGACCGACAAATCCAGCGGCTACAAATGATTGGCCCAATGTGAGAGGTCTTAGGCATAAACTAAATACGTGACAAGTGTAAAGACACGAGGTTAGACTCGGTTATGGCGTAAGGCTGCCCGGACCCGACCGGCAAATCCAGCTGCCACAAAAGATAGTCTAATGTGAGAGGTCTTTGCAAAGGTTACGGTCTTAATCAATTAAGAAACACTTAACCAGATAAGCATGTAGTGGGGCATGAGGGGTTAAGTGGGTGCCTTGGGTGGCATGTGGAAATCAAGTAAGTGCCTTGGGTGGCATGTGGAAATCTAGTGGGTTGCCTTGGGTGGCAATAGAAAATACGATTAGAATACTTAACCAAGTGGAAACATGTAATTAAACATGATTAAAGGGTTAAGTGGGATGCACTAGAAAAAGGGACAAGCTTAGGTGGGTAGCTTGTGGGGGGCCATTTCAAACAGTAACCCAAAACGTATCTTTGTGGGCTCGACCCAAGTCGAGGACGGGACACGCGTACTGGGTTTGACTATAAGAGGCCAAAACGGGTTAGCGGTGGCAACGCAAGTCCAACGGGTTTCATATGCGTGTGTGGACCCGGGCTGGTAGGTAAGACGTTGTTGCATCGTGTAGGTATAAGCCGTGCACCGTTGGTTGTATCGGGTTGCCACTTTGGGGAGTGATACACCCCACTGTGGGGCCAGCATAGGTATCTACGTTTGGGAGCCGATCGCTTGGGGAGTAGTGGGTACACCTAGTGGAGATAGGGGCAGACGACACATATGTGGTCAGCTAGGGGTACACGAAACTACTAGTTATATTTTCTAAGTCCGTGGGTGGGATCAACCTTTAAGTAGGAATGACTGGTGTGGTGCAGTTAGTAATTATCCTTGGGTGGGTAGATGCGTCTTTACCGTTATCTTAGTTGGCTGCTGAGTGTAGTCATTAATCCCCAGTCATTACCGTACCAAGTTTATATCATACCCTAATTACTTTAATGACTGTATCGTTAAATTTATAGGGCTCACTCAGACTTATGTATGACCCCGTTGTTTTTACCTTTTCCCCCTCAGGTCCTCAGGTTGGGCCTAGTTCTAGTGGAGTTTGATTCAGACTGCTTTATCTATCTTGGAGCTTGGACCGTTGGTGTAAAGCTCAGCTTATCTTTTCTATTATGGCTATTAGTTACGTAGTGGGATTATGTACTTATGTTTTTATCAGGATGGATATTTAGTACTTGACTCTTGTTTTATGGTTTTGTTATTGTAACCAAACATGTTTACCTTCTGCTGCAATGGAATGATGTTTTAGTTAACAAGTATTATTTATATTTGTCCTGTTGTTCCTTTTCTGTTCTATATTCACTTAAAATACTCCACCAAAGTTAAGGCATTCCCTTAGTGAGTGACCTTAGCGGGTGTGGGGTGTTACACGTGGTATCAGAGCTGAAGGTTACCAGAACAGATAATTTTTTTTAGAAAAACTATTTTTCTAAAAACATTTTCAAAGGAGTATTTTCAAAAACATGTCTTTTAAGAGAAAAGTTTTTGAAAGAAAAGCATAATCCCCAATAGCCATATCTTTATCTTTCGAATTCTCCGTTTTGAATCTTTCCTTTTTCGTTTCAGCATGGCTGAAGATCTTAACTTTCCGGAGGGTGTAGCGATACCAGTATGGTATAGGAGGTTGATGGAGGCTAGGGCCACCGCTGCGGGTCCAGCAAATGTTCCTCCACCACCAGTTGCACCCGATCTTCCTCCCCCTCCTCCTCCTCGCGCGGATACTTTTGCTAAGACTTGCAAGGAATTTAAGGCTATGGGAGGGAAACCTTGTCAAGGATCAGAAACTTTTGTGGAAGCTAGGGATTGGCTTAAGGAAACGGAAGAGTTGATAGAAATCTTTGAGATGGAAGAGGGAAAGAAAGTCAAGTTAGCTGCTTGATTAATGAAGGGAGAGGCCTCGTTCTGGTGGGAGGTCACTAATGGAGAGCGCCTTGTTGACTCTTGGGCGGATTTCAGACAAAGGTTTGTGGCAAAGTTTCTTTCAAGGGCGGAAGAAAATCTGTATATGGAAAGGTTCTTGACTCTAAGGCAAGGAAACCTATCAGTGAAGGAATATGTCAACAAGTTTAATCAGCTAGCAAGATTTGGCATAGACATGGTGAATACACCGGAGAAGAAGGCTTTGAGGTTCGTTAAAGGCTTGAATGAACCGATGCATGGATTGGCTATGACTCACATCCCTATGGGGGCCACCTTTGAGAAGCTAGTAGACATGGCACTTATGCATGAGGAAGAGAAGGGTCCCAATGCTAATAAGGCACCCGAGAAGAAAGGAGATCAGAAGAGACCTCAACAGCAACAGCAAAACAAGGGTGGGAAAGGCAACGGTGGCAAGGGAAAGAAGAAGTGCTTCAACTGTGGGACACCAGGCCACCTAAGCAAAGATTGTCGGAAGAAGAAGAAGACTGGCTGCTTCCACTGTGGCGAAGCAGGGCATCTAGTGAAAGACTACCCTAAGAAGGGGCAGAGGACGGGATCTACCTCAGGAGGACAGGTGCAAGCTCTTATGGCACCAGGTCAGGCAAGGGGGCAAGTTCAGGCTCTCGCGGTTCCACCGATTCAGGAAAGAGGTAGAACTATTTCCGTTGAAAGTCTGGTTTTTCTGTTTGATCATCCTGTCTGTACTTTATTTGACTCTGGCGCATCGCATTCGTTTATCTCATCATCATTAGTTGAGTCACTGCACTTAGACACCAGTCTAGTAGATGATCCCTTGGTTGTTTCAAACCCAATTGGGGGCTCCACTTATTTGTCCATGATATGTTTGGGTTTGAAGATTTCTATACTTAGCGTTGAGTTTAGATGTGATGCTTTTGTTTTGGGCTTCACGGGCTATGGGTTAATTTTGGGCATGGACTGGTTATCCAGTAATGGTGCCATTCTTGATTGTGAAAGGAGAGTGGTTAGGCTCATGACCCGCTTGGGGAACACTCTCGAGATCTCTTGTAATCCCATGAATTCTGTTATACTAAGTTATCTTGAATCGCTTGACGCTTCGGTCGAGAGTTTGCGATCTGTTAGAGTGGTCCGGGAATACTCGGATGTGTTTGAGGAGGTGAAGGGCTTACCTCCGAAGCGGGAGATAGACTTTCTAATATATCTGGTAGACAATGCTAAACCAGTATCTTTGCTAGTGCGCCACATGGCTCCTCGTGAGAGGAGGGAACTCCATAAGCAAGTAGGGGAGTTGCTTGAGAAGGGGTTCATAAGACGAAGTATATCGGAGTGGAGTGCTCCAGTGGTTTTTGCCACGAAGGCGGATGGGTCCCTCAGACTTTGTGTAGACTATAGAGAACTCAACAAGCTTACAAAGAAGAATAGACACCCATTGCCGAGGATTAATGATCTCTTTGATCAATTGGTTGGCCCTCAGTGTTTTCGCAGTTGGACTTAGCCACGGGGTTTCATCAGTTGAGAGTGGCTGAGGATAGTATAGAGAAGACTGCCTTTAGGACTCCGGATGGTTTCTATGAGTGGCTTGTGATGCCATTTTGTTTGACGAACGCCCCTGCATACTTTGTTGATTTGATGAGTAGGGTGTTCAGGGAGTACCTTAATAAGTTTGTGGTGGTCTTTGTGGATGATATCTTAGTCTTTTCTAAGAGTGAAGAAGAGCATGCCCTACATCTTAGGGAAGTGTTGGAGACTCTTCGAGCGCATAGCCTTAAGGCTAAATTCTCTAAATGACACTTCTGGAGGAAGGAAGTGCGGTTCTTAGGGCACGTGGTCTCTAAGGAAGGGATAGCTGTGGATCCCGCGAAGGTAGTGTCCATCCAAGATTGGAAGGTTCCGAAGAATGCTACCGAGGTGAGGAGTTTCTTGGGAATGGTTGGCTACTATAGGAAGTTTATCAAGGACTTCGCGAAGATATCAGCCCCATTAACTCGCTTGACAAAGAAGAATCTAGTCTTCACATGGGACGTAGATTGTGATGATGCGTTCCAACGGTTAAAGAGAGCTTTAGCCACAGCTCCAGTTTTAGTGTTGCCAGATGGGAGTAAGCCATTTGTTGTTTATACCGATGCTTGTGGGACAGGACTAGGCGCAGTCTTAATGCAAGAGGGAAGGGTAATAGCCTATGGGGGAAGGCAGTTGAGAGCGCATGAGAAAAATTACCCTACACATGATCTAGAGTTGGCCGCTATTGTTTTTGCGCTTAAGACTTGGCGCCATTATCTCCTTGGCGAGAGGTTCGAATTGTTCACTGACCACAAATCGTTGAAGTAATTGTTTTCTCAGAAGGATTTGAACTTAAGACAGCAAAGGTGGATGGAGTTCTTAGCATCCTATGATTTCGAGATAGCGTATCCCCCTGGCAAGGGTAACGTGGTGGCAGACGCCTTAAGCAGAAAAAGGTTGTCCTTGAGTCCATTGTTCGTGGAACGACGAAGCTTGGAATTTATCTCGATGTTTTATTTCAGACCTTCCGTTAACTTTGTACCCGGTTTGTTAGCATCCTTAGAAGTCAGACCTACTCTTTTGGGACGGATTGGCGAGGCACAGCGGGACGACCCACAGTTGGTTGAGTTGGTAGAGGGGCTCATAAGGGGGGAGTCGTCCAGCCATTTGAGTAGGTACACCCTAGACGATAGGGGGAGCTTGCGTAGAGACGGTAGACTTTGTGTACCGCAAGACGAGGGTTTGAGGAAGGCTATTCTTGATGATGCGCATCGTTCGAAGATGACCATTCATCCCGGTGGGGACAAGATGTACCAAGACATGAAGCGAGTTTTCTTTTGGGCCGGTATGAAGAAAGATGTGGCCGAGTATGTCGCTAGATGCTTGGTGTGCCAACAAGTGAAAGCGGAGCAAAAGAAACCCGGTGGGTTGCTTCACCCATTGGAAGTTCCGCAATGGAAGTGGGATAGCGTCTCGATGGATTTTATCGATGGGTTGCCGAGATCGAGGAAGGGTAATACGGGAATTTGGGTTGTGGTAGACAGACTTACTAAGAGCGCCCATTTCATACCCGTGAAGAGTAAGAGGACTGCTCCATGGCTAGCTTCAGTTTACATTCGAGAGATAGTTCGGTTGCATGGTGTACCTTCTAGCATAGTGAGTGATCGAGATCCCATCTTCACTAGCGAGCTTTGGAAGAGTTTGCAAGAGGCGGTAGGGACTTAGTTGTGTTTGAGCACCGCATATCATCCTCAGACGGACGGCCAGACCGAGAGGGTGAACCGTGTTCTGGAAGACCTTTTGAGGCTTTGTATCTTAGATTTTGGAGGTACATGGGAAGAGCATCTTCCATTAGTGGAGTTCGCATATAATAACAGCTTTCAGTCTAGTATTGGCATGACTCCTTTCGAAGCTCTTTATGGAAGGCCTTGTCGATCACCTACATGTTGGTGGGATTCTACGGATAAGATCTTGCTTGGGCCTGATATGGTTAGAGAGACTTCAGAAAAGATTGATTTGATTCGAAGAAGGATGAAAGCGGCGCAAGACAGACATAAATCTTATGCGGATAAGAGGAGAACCGATCTTGAGTTTGATGTTGGGGACATGGTCTTTGTCAAAGTATCTCCATTACGGAATGTTGTTCGCTTTGGGTCCGTTGGGAAGTTAGCACCAAGGTTTGTAGGACCGTTTCCTATTAAGGAAAGGATTGGACAGATGGCATATAGAGTAGAGTTGCCTGAGGGACTTAGTGGTGTACATGACGTATTCCATGTGTCACATTTGAGGAAGTGCCTACATGAGACCGCAGAGGTGGTAGAGCCGAGCTTGCTTAGAGAAGTGGAGGTAGAGCGTGATGCGACTATTCGACGAGCTCCTACCCGCATCCTTGGGTCAGAGATTAGGAAGTTGAGAAACAGAGAGGTTCAACTAGTCAAAGTGCAATGGGGAGATGATGAGAGCAACGCTACTTGGGAGACAGAAGCGAAGATGCGTTCACTGTACCCATTCCTTTTTTAGGGTATGTCTTTTAACTTCTCCTTTATCGTTTGTCTAGTACTTATCTTATCTTTAGTATGTCCTCTCGTTAGTACCTTTGACCTTTAGATAGGGTAAACCTATGGTTGAAACATGTGTTTGAGACATGTTATGATTGATGGATGCATGTGGATGCAAGTGTTTGCTAGTGGCTGCTCGTGGATGCATATACACACACTTTAGACACTAGATCGGCTCAGTCACTTCATATTGCATATTGCATGTAACTGTGCGTAGGTAGCTATATTAATGGATGTATAATGGTTGTGTTATCATACGGATGATGCATTTTGGTGTATGGTAGTGCACACATGTAGAAATAGTATGTGTTGATAGGGTTCTTTCGCATACATATTGGATGCATGGCACTTTCATGGTTTGCATTAAGGAGGTCAACTGAATCAGTAGACCGCCTGATTTTGCATTAGACAGGGAATATAACACCCCACACCCGCTACGGTCACTCACTAAGGGAATGCCATAACATCGGTGGAGTATTTTAAGTGAATATAGAACAGAAAAATTACAACAAGACAGATATAAGTAATACTTGAGAATTTAAAACATCATTTCATTTCAGCGGAAAGTAAAACATGTTTGGTTACACCAAAACCATAAATAAGAGTCAAGTACATAATATCCATCCTGATAAAAACGAAAGTACATAATCCCACTACATAACCTAATAGCCATAATAGAAAAGATAAACTGAGCTTTACATCCACGGTCCAAGCTCCAAAAGATAGATAAAGCAGTCTGATCGAAGCCCACTAGTGCTAGGCCCACTCTGAAAACCTGAGGGTTGGGAAAAAGATAAAGAAACAACGGGGTCAGACATAAGTCTGAGTGAGTCCTATAACCCTAACAATACAATCATTAAAGTAATTAGGGTATGATATAAACAAGGTACGGTACCTCTGGGGATAATGACTACACTAAGTAGCCAACTAAACACAGGATGTACTAAGATAACCGAAAAGACGCATTTATCCACCCAAGGATAATTACTAGATTACACCACCCCAGATCTACCCACCCAAGGGTAATTCCTACACTGCACCACACCAGTTCTACCCACCCAAGGGTAATTCCTACTTAAAGGTTGATCCCACTAAGTGTACTTAGTAATTTTTACCCAGTAGTTTCTTGTACCCCTAGCTGACTACATAGGTGCCGTCTGCCCCTATCTCCACTAGGTGTACTCAGTAATTTTTAATAGTAGTTTCGTGTACCCCTAGCTGACTACATAGGTGCCGTCTGCCCCTATCTCCACTAGGTGTACCCACTACTCCCCAAGCGATCGGCTCCCTACCGTAGATACCCGTGCTGGCCCCACAGTGGGGTGTATCACTCCCCAAAGTGGCAACCCGATAATCAATGGTGCACGACTTATACCTACACGATGCAACAACGTCTTACCCACCAGCCCGGGTCCACACACGCATATGAAACCCGTTGGACTCGCGTTGCCACCGCAACCCCGTTTTGGCCTCTTATAGTCAAGCCCAATATGCGTGTCCCGTCCTCGACTTGGGTCGAGCCCACAAAGATACGTTTGGGATATTGGTTGAAATGGGCCCCCACAAGCTACTACTTAAGCTTGTCATTTTATCTAGTGCATCCCACTTAACCCCTTTTATAATCATACCCACTTACATGTTAAGGTTTGGTTAAGTCATCTAATCATATTTCAATTGCCACTTAAGGCCCCCACAAGCTACTACTTAAGCTTGTCATTTAATCATATTTCAATTGCCACTTAAGGCCCCCACAAGCTACTACTTAAGCTTGTCATTTAATTATATTTCAATTTCCACTTAAGGCACCCACTAGATTTCCGCATGCCACCCAAGGCACTTACTTGATTCCCACATGCCACCCAAGGCACTTACTTAACCCTTTAATCATGTTTAATTACATGTTCCACTTTGGTTAAGTATTCTAATCGTATTTTCTATTGCCACCCAAGGCAACCCACTAGTTTCCTCATGCCACCCAAGGCACCCACTTAACCCCTCATGCCCCTCTACATGCTAATTCGGTTAAGTGTTTCTTAATTAATTAAGATCGTAACCTTTGTAAAGACCTCTCACATTAGACTGTCTTTTATGGCAGCTGGATATGCCGGTTGGTTCCGGGCAGCCTTACACCATAACAGAGTCTAACCTCGTGTCTTTACACTTGTCACGTATTTAGTTTATGACTAAGACCTCTCACATTGGGCCAATCATTTGTAGCCGCAGGATTTGCCGGTCGGTTCCGGGCAGTCTTATGCTACAAAAGGGTCCAACCTCGTGTCTTAGTAGATTAATTACACCTAATTAATCACCCCCATAATTTGTATTAATTATCCCTAATTAATTACAAATATTTAAGAATATGGGTAGACCTAACTCAATAGGTAAATTCCCAATTCCATAATATGGGTAGACCTAACTTAATAGGTAAATTCCCAATTATGTCCATCCAGTTTACGGTATGTTTAATCATACCCACTTCACACAAAATTTTATGTGTTCATTAATTTTTACCCCATCGTCCCCACGTAAATACGTTAACATGACATACTTCAAAAGAGAAGATTCATCATACACACAATGGGTTCAACTTAGCATATCATTAGCATTATCATGGGTTTAAAAGGTGTCAACTTGTATATATGACCATAAACCCAACTTGCATAAATAACCAACCCAAACTTGCATGAATCACAAATGTCATAAAGATGGTAACTTGCTTAAATGTTCATGTCATAGACCTATCATAAAGGTGTCAACTTGCATACATGTCATAGGTCTAAAAGGGATGAACTTGCACATGTACTTATGTCATACATAGAGGCAAATTTGCATATGAACTTGCATTATAACTTGCATATGAACTTGCATCATAACTTGCATACGAACTTGCATCATAACTTGCATATGAACTTGCATAACATGCCATACTTAGAGGCAAACTTGCATATGAACTTGCATCATAACTTGCATATGAACTTGCATCATAACTTGCATATGAACATGTATCATAACTTGCATATGAACTTGCATAACATGCCATACCTAGAGGCAAACTTGCATATATTATGCATATCATAAAAAGAGACAAACTTGCATATGAACTTGCATCATGACTTTCATATGAACTTGCATCATAACTTGCATAAAACCAAACACTTAGCATGCATAAAACCAAATACATAGCATGCATAAAACCAAATACTTAGCATCCATAAAACCAAATACATAACTTGCATAAGATGTTACATATAGACTTGCATATAATCTCCCATATAGCTTGCATAACATGTTACATATGAATCAATGTTCAACATAGTGTTTTGCATCATAAAACATAGCATTAAACTTGCATATAGCACACAACATACACTATACTAAACTTGCATAAACACATTGATTCCACAAACATAGCCATATCTTATCATATCCTATCATAATCAATTTAACAATTGATTGTTAAGTCTATAGAAACTCACCACTAAACTCCACTAAGCAAGCCCTTTCCAAAAATCACCCAAAAACTCTAGCCTTGAACATAAAGCTTGCAACTTGATGATGAATGCAAGCTAATGATCACTCATACACCTCAAAGATGCTTGTATGAACATGAAAGCCTTCATAGAAATAGTTTAGAAATAGGATGGAGGCTAGGGTTTTGAGTGGAGGCCATGATCATAGAAAATTTTGGCATAGTTTAGTTAGGAGATAGGATTATGATCATTTAGGGCTAGCTTAGGGTCTTATTTATAGGATTAGGCAAGTGTTTTAGGTCATTAGATTAACCCTAGTTTAGATCTAAACCATCAAAAATCGTCATAGGCCAGCAGAACAGACCAGAGAACCAAAACAGGTGCACCAAGCCAGCCAGGGTCAAGCCAGAAAGCTGTGCAGGTTTCTGGCTCGACACGGGCGCACTTCCCAAGTGCGCCAGTGTATTTTTGTACTGGCGCACTTCACAAGTGCGCCAGTGCATTCTGGCTTGTTTTCGGTTTTTCTGCCTAACTTCGTTCGTCCATATATTCTTCATACGGACTCCGATTTTCGAAAACTCGGACTCTATTTCGCGTATTTTTCCGAGACGAACGCAATGGTGCAACCCGTTTCCCCTAATTCCCACATCTGGGATTAGTTATTCTTTAATTTGTGAATTTTAGCATTAACCGAAATTCGGGGTGTTACAGGGAACATATACACACACTTTTTGCATATGTTCATATAGCATTAGAAATTTTAAGGACAATGGATGCCAGTGTTTGATGGTTTAGTAGATGGTTGTTTGGTTGGTAGGATACGTTCTTGTTGACTTAGAGATTTCGGGGACGAAATCCTTTAAGTAGGGGAGAATGTAACACCCCGTATGTTGAATAATTTGTTATAATATAAATCAGGGCAGAATTAAATTTTAAGATCTGAATCAGGGGGAACGGGCTATGCCATTGCGTTCGTCTCGGAAAAATACGTGAAATAGCGTCTGAGTTTTCGAATCGGAGTCCGTATGACCCAGTTAAGGCCCGAAGAAGTTTTCAGAAAATTCAAATTTTGAAAAACAAATTTCAAATGCAGAAATGGAGCTAGGCGGGAAAATTCCCGCCAGCCGCCCCAAGTCGACTGGGGAGTCGACTTGGGAGTCGACACAGCTAGACCCAAGTCGACTGCCCTGTCGACTTGGGAGTCGACACAGGTGGCCGGGCAGTTTTTCCTAGTGCACCATTTGACTGAGATTGGTCAGGTTTGGGCTGTGTTTGGTGGCTTGTGACGAGATGTGATGGCTCTAAACTATCCTAGGGTTAATCCTATGGCCTAAAACCCTTAACTAATCTATAAATACACCCTAAGACTACCCTAATTCATATTGAAATTGGATACAACGTCATCATGCCGTCAAAATGCAACTTGAAGGAGCCTCCATCAAATTAAAGAGGAAGATAGCTTCTCAAATCAACTTCTAAATCAACTCTAGCAACTAAATCTTCTTCATAGGAGTGCTAATCAACAAGTTGTGAGTTTCTATGCCTTTAGCAAGCAATTGCTAAACTAATTATGATAGGATATAATGAGGTTATGGTTATGTATGTGGATCAATGCAAGTTATGTTATCATATGCTATGTGTTCATGATGTTAGTTATGCAAGTTTTATGCTATATGCTAGTTATGTAAGTTTTATGCTATATGTTCGTGATGCTAGTTATGCAAATCACTATGATAAACATTGATCCATTATGACACCATGTTATGCAAGTTTGGTGTTTGATTATATGCAAGTTCATATATGACATGTTATGCAAGTTTGGTGTTTGATTATATGCAAGTTCATATATGACATGTTATGCAAGTTTGGTGTTTGATTATATGCAAGTTCATATATGACATGTTATTCAAGTTTGGTGTTTGATTATATGCAAGTAACATGTTCAAGTTTACCCCTTTGTATGTCATGCATACATATGCATGTTTACCCCTTTTTATGATATGAGTAACATATGCAAGTTCATCCCTTTTTAGACCTATGACATGTATGCAAGTTTATCCCTTTATGATAGGTCTATGACATGAACATCTATGCAAGTTACACTCTTTATGACATATGTGATTCATGCAAGTTTGGGTTGATAATTTATGCTAGTTGGGTTTGATGCCATGGTCATATATGCAAGTTGACACCTTTAAAACCCATGTTGATGCTAATGTTATGCTAAGTAGAACCCATTGTATTTGTGATGAATCTTCCCTTTTAAGTATGTCATGTTAGCGTATCACGTGGGGAACGATGGGGTTAATATTCATGTTAACAAGATTATGGTGAAATTGGTATGATGTGGCATACCATAAGTGGATGGACATAATTTAGTCAATTATGTACATCATTAAATTGGAATTAATTAGGGAAAATTAATTCAAAATATAGGGGTGATTAATTAGGTGTAATTAATCGACTAAGACACGAGGTTGGACCCTTTTGTAGCATAAGACTGCCCGGACCCGACCGACAAATCCAGCGGCTACAAATGATTGGCCCAATGTGAGAGGTCTTAGGCATAAACTAAATACGTGACAAGTGTAAAGACACGAGGTTAGACTCGGTTATGGCGTAAGGCTGCCCGGACCCGACCGATAAATCCAGCTGCCATAAAAGATAGTCTAATGTGAGAGGTCTTTGCAAAGGTTACAGTCTTAATCAATTAAGAAACACTTAACCAGATAAGCATGTAGTGGGGCATGAGGGGTTAAGTGGGTGCCTTGGGTGGCATGTGGAAATCAAGTAAGTGCCTTGGGTGGCATGTGGAAATCTAGTGGGCTGCCTTGGGTGGCAATAGAAAATACGATTAGAATACTTAACCAAGTGGAAACATGTAATTAAACATGATTAAAGGGTTAAGTGGGATGCACTAGAAAAAGGGACAAGCTTAGGTGGGTAGCTTGTGGGGGCCCATTTCAACCAGTAACCCAAAACGTATCTTTGTGGGCTCGACCCAAGTCGAGGACGGGACACACGTACTGGGTTTGACTATAAGAGGCCAAAACGGGTTAGCGGTGGCAACGCAAGTCCAACGGGTTTCATATGCGTGTGTGGACCCGGGCTGGTAGGTAAGACGTTGTTGCATCGTGTAGGTATAAGCCATGCACCGTTGGTTGTATCGGGTTGCCACTTTGGGGAGTGATACACCCCACTGTGGGGCCAGCACGGGTATCTACGTTAGGGAGCCGATCGCTTGGGGAGTAGTGGGTACACCTAGTGGAGATAGGGGCAGACAACACCTATGTGGTCAGCTAGGGGTACACGAAACTACTAGTTATATTTTCTAAGTCCATGGGTGGGATCAACCTTTAAGTAGGAATGACTGGTGTGGTGCAGTTAGTAATTATCATTGGGTGGATAGATGCATCTTTACCGTTATCTTAGTTGGCTGCTGAGTGTAGTCATTAATCCCCAGTCATTACCGTACCAAGTTTATATCATACCCTAATTACTTTAATGATTGTATTGTTAAAGTTATAGGGCTCACTCAGACTTATGTCTGACCCCGTTGTTTTTACCTTTTCCCCCTCAGGTCCTCAGGTTGGGCCTAGTTCTAGTGGAGTTTGATTCAGACTGCTTTATCTATCTTGGAGCTTGGACCGTTGGTGTAAAGCTCAGCTTATCTTTTCTATTATGGCTATTAGTTATGTAGTGGGATTATGTACTTATGTTTTTATCAGGATGGATATTTAGTACTTGACTCTTGTTTTATGGTTTTGTTATTGTAACCAAACATGTTTACCTTCTGCTGCAATGGAATGATGTTTTAGTTAACAAGTATTATTTATATCTGTCCTGTTGTAATTTTTCTGTTCTATATTCACTTAAAATACTCCACCGAAGTTAAGGCATTCCCTTAGTGAGTGACCTTAGCGGGTGTGGGGTGTAACAGATGCCGTCGCCGTGAACGAGGCGGAGCTCGGTGGGGCCCTCAAGCCAGAAAACGGCGGCGAACTCTTGGACTTTGAGCAGCAAAATCGGACAAACCACTTCATGAAATACGATGGAACCAGCATGGGTCGATAGCCCTTGAGATTCGCTTCGATATCAGCTTTGAAAAATCCTTGAATTGATTTGAGGATTCAAAGAAAAATCGATTTGAAGTTGGGATGTTTTCATTCGTCGAAGGAAACAGGGGCGGCTACGCAGGTTTGACCGCGCGAGTGGGTTCTGACCTAGTTTGACCGTGTAGTGATATTTATACCATTATTTATTTTATTTTATTTTAATTTAATTCCCAACAATCTCTGTTTATTAATCCGATCCCCAAATCAAACCCAACGACTGTCGCCCCTAGCTAAATACCCCCATTCTGAACACAATGGGATATGTCCGGTGAGCCAATTTTATCGTTTCGATTAGTTCGATTTAAATTAAAATATAATTCAATATATATTCAATTCAAACGTACATTTCAATTTACCGGGGTCACATACAAACTCTATAAATTGCAGAAAAATATTTTCTAGCTTCGTATTGACGATACGGTCCTAACAAAACTAGTTTCGTCGAATTCTGAGACCGTTGAAAAAATGGCCATTTTTCAGTCGATTAAAATCAACTGAAACTGGTCAAACACGTTTTCCTTTGCCACACTCACATATTGATTCGAAAAATTATGAAATTTGGAATCTAGCAATAATTTGACATCACTGATCCAACAAAAGTGGTTTCGTCGAAATCCGAGGTCGTTTGCAAAATGTCTATTTTTAAGGGCCTGAATTCCATAGCGACTATTCTGAATTTTCATTTGGACATATCTTTTGATTCCCGCTATGAAATTTCAATTTTTCGGATTCGTTGGAAAGATATTATCAATTAGATCCTAGTATTTTTGGTTTCACTAAAATCCGGTTTATTTTACACCCGGTACATTCAATTGAAGTTTGAAATTGAATTATCGAACTACCGCGCCATTTTCAATTCCTTTTATAATTATTTATATAATTATTTATATTCTAATGACGACGTATATAATATATACGTTCAAATTCCATTCAAAATAAATTTCTCGTCGATATTATTTAAAATAATTCATTTTAAATAATCAAAATTCGCTAAAATTGCCAAAATAAAAATTTTAAACTGGCCCAAATTTTCGGGTTGTTACAATCTCCCCCACTTAAAACTTTTCATCCCCGAAAAGGAACAAAGTCAAAAGTGGTTTGATTAATCAACTCTACGTTCGATCTGGCTTCCATTCTCCAACTTTTCAGTTTCTGAGAATTTTCAAATTCTTCAAAAATTTGGCTAACACCCTAAATTTTTGAAAAATTTCGCCATAACCTCCCCTGCACCAGGAGCCACAGGAAAATCCCGAAATTGCCATATAGGCCTTCTGATCTCAAAAAGAAAAAGAAAAAGCCAAGCGGCTAGCCAATAGGCTCATAAAATCATCATCACCCAAACAAAACAGTAAATTATGTAGTAAACATGTACCTATTTGTCGGGCAAACAAATTTTATTCTCTGCTCTAGCCTCCTTGCTATGATCTGTTCAATGTAAGCACATGTATATGCAAGAAAATGCGACCAATTTCCAATACAACTCATTATTTGATCAAATTGGCTATATGGTTAAAATTTCAATTAATCAAAACAGTAATCAAACAACACAACCATCAATCAATTAGTTGATTAGCTTTTCAAATACATAACTTTGATATATAGTCAAAATCACATTTTTGATGCCAAATCACAACAATAAGCCCTATCTAATTTTGGTTCTCACACCAGTCAATAGGAAATATATAGAAATCTCACTTTCGTCACTCGAACATAAATTCTGATGATGATGCATCAATAATCAGAATTCTCTCCGGGCGACTAGAAGGTGATTCTATATCTACCCAATATATCAAAACGTCGAATACATGCGGATCAGACGCATACAAAAAATCTATATATACTGGATTGTCCACATCAATATAAATACATAACCAAATACGAATAATTGATTTATATTTCAAAACAAGATTTGTTTTCATTTTAAAAAATATACTCTTTACACTCGTTCTAGGATACTACTGATCCCATCTCTAACGAGTCATTCTCGTTGGATATTACTAATCCAATTCTGATGAATTCTTTCGTATGGTTCTAATGTGTCTTGTTCTCTGAGCTTTGTAAACGAAAGCTCTGATACCAACTGTGAAAACCCGTAACTTCCCCGGTGAGGAAAGTGCGGATAGTTCGAGAACAAACCACAACAGAACGCAGACGAAAGAACATCTCATTGTACATTACAACAATGCACCAGAATACAAGAATATACAGAGTATAAATAAATATTACACAGAAATATCAGAGATTTAAATTACATTTGAATACATCGCAGCGGAAAATTATACAATACACAACTAGAAGAGATATACGGATACAAAGCTTTCCGGATATCATTCCAGCTGTAAACCAGGATCATGTGAATATAAATCTGCAAAAACCAAAACTACTAGCTTCCCGTGTCGAAAATAGGGGCACCTAGAGTTTAGGTTAAAACAATAAACTCCAGGTCAGTCATGGGACTGGTGTGAGAACTAAAACAGTTGTAAATCTTTATTTTAAAGTTAGGTAAATCAAGGGACCACGCTGTATAACACGGAACGGGTTTCCTCCCAAGAATACCAGTGCATATAAGTAAACAGCGCAATGCTTTTCTAAAAATGAAGCTATTAAAAGACTTAGGTCCCATCACACAATGCAACGCAGCCGGAGGATAGGGTTTTCCCTTATAATAGCCAAACATGCTTGGTACATTTTAAAAATCAAATCATTTGATACTATAATAAGTGTCTAGTGTCAAAACAATTTCAATCATAAATATCAATCATAGACGGCATGGGTACCATATATCATGTCGCCATACTAGTTCTACAATTAAAACCGCAATACACGTATTGGAAATTGGATTTCCATCATGGTGGCTCCTGATTCGAAAGATCGATCGCGTAGTGCAATTCCCCACGGCTTACGTCCCAGCAAGAGAAAACACCGTCTGCACATCCGCACATTTGGGACCAGAGTATCACCGCGGCTTACGTCCCAGCGAGAGAAAACACCGCTTACTCTATATATCCCTGAGCACTAAGCTCATCTCGGTCGACCGAATCCACGACACCACTAAGGTGCCCATCTACTAAAAGCATACTGATCAAACCATCAGTTTACCACCATACCGAGGTGTGAGGCTCGCAAATCAACGCTATACACAAAGCCATGTTATATTAAAGCTGCACTTTGATCATCATCCACCAAACATTGCTTTTCAACAAAAGTCTGGATCACTGCATCTCAGCATGCCACACTATCAATCCATATCGTACCACTGATTTCTGCCAATATATAACCTCTGAGCTCGTATGTCTCAGAGAAGGGCGTTAAGCAAGAGAATAAATTCTCCGCCGCCAAACAGATATATATTTAGCAGAGATCAACGAATACAATATAAAGGAATACAATGTCAGACACACCATCCATTTACAAGTTCGTTCTGGGTCTGAGCGAAACCGGAGGCACTTTCCTCGCATATCCATCCATCTCCAAGTACGTCTGGACGACCACCAACTATTTCCATCCTCTTGGGTGTACAGCCCAATCAGGATTGTTAGTAATTATCCAAACGATGTGAAGACTTCCGGTCTTCAACCACCGTCTTCATCTTCGACATATCGTCGAATCGGTTATTCAGAATGGGTATAAACCCGGCCTTTCCGAACAACCCACGTATATTAAAAATAAATGTTACACAAACACAACATACACCTCATTCCAATTCATTAGTTACTAACCGTAAATCAGTAAGAGAGCAACTCCCCAAATATTAACCCCGAAGGCCGAAACCAACATCAGATCAATATCCAGGAAACCATTCTTCTTAACTAACCTTCAGCTAGTTTCTAAATTTCAATTCTTAGGGAAAGGTTCCAATTAATTTTATCCAAGATAAATTCTTTAAAATTTATCCTTTAATCTTCCTTTGGATGTCATTTCAAACCAAATTATGGTTTTTCAAACTAGTCGAGATTAGCGAACCATACCGAAGTAATTATTTAATTTATTTATTCATCCCATGAAGCAAAACTGGTAATACTCCATATTTAACACCACAGTGTTATCGGTAAAATTAATTACCATTTCACGTTCAAATCTGATTAAAGATTTAACTATCGCTTTGGAGCAAAACTGGTGATACTCCGTTCTCGCTCATTTTCTAAAGTTGATAATTTAAATTATCAATCCACATTTCAATTTAATTGAAGATTCATTAAAACTCTTTTTACTCGGTTAAAGAACTAGTGTCATTTAAAACACAGTTCACGATAAACCCAAATCACATTCTATTTATTATCGGGTTAAAGAACTAGTGTTATTTAAAACACAGTTCACGATAAACCCATGAATCAATTCTATTTAAACCCATTTCAAATCCAATTTATTTATTTAAAAATAAATGGGTTTTAATTTCAGTTCAAAACTAGTTCATTTCGATAAAAATCTATTTTTATCTTTTCAAATATGGAGTTTCTCATCCCAAAATTTCCCAAATCATTTCTTATGATTTTACACTAATTATTACTATTTTTAATAATTTTATCAAGGCCCGTACAGTCGATTTCCATCAACGGCCATCGAACTGCACTTACAGCGACCTTTTCCAAATTTGATTTGGACGTATCTCCAAATCCAACCGTTAGATTTCAAATTTCTAATATTCGTTAGAAAGCTCTTTTCGATACGAACCCAACGGTTCGGGTTTTAGGAGAATCCGACGGTCGGATCTCCCGTAATATCCGTTCGAAGTCAATGGTCGAAATTTACCAACTGCCGCGGCGCGGCGCGTTCTATTCAGGACATTATATATATATAATATATATATTATATATATTTCGTCGATATCCTTTTTAAAACGAATTTTATAAATCATTTCAAATTTGTTTCAAAAACAATTTCAACCTTTATTTCAAATTCAAATCAAAATTGAAGTTTCCCTTATAAATTCTTTCTACATTCACTTCTATTTGATTTCAATTCAAATCGATTTCAATTCTATTTCAATTCGTTTTCAATTGAATTCAATTCAATTCAGATTTGTTTTCTATTCGATTCAATTCAAATTCGTTTTCAATTCAATTCTATTCGAATTCGTTTTCTGTTCAATTCAAATTCGTTTTCTACTCAATTCAATTCGAATTCGTTTTCTATTCAATTCAAATTCTTTTTCTACTCAATTCAATTCAAATTCGTTTTCTATTCAATTAAATTTGAATTCGTTTTCTATTCAATTCAAATTCATTTTCTATTCAATTCAATTCGAATTCGTTTTCTATTCAATTCAAATTCGTTTTCTATTCAATTCGAATTCGTTGTATATTCAATTTAATTCAAATTTCATTTCAAAATATTCGATTTCGAAATCACTTTTCAATATTCATTTTAAAATGAATAAAATAGATATAAATATCGTTCACGTCAAAATGGCGTCAATCTAATCAACACGGCTTCATATATTTCTATTTTCTAATATTCTATTTCAAATATTTCTTTTTCAAATATTTCCTTTTCAAATATTTCTATTTCAAATATTTCTATTTCAAATATTTCTATTTCAAATATTTCTATTTTTAAAATATTTCGTTCAACACATGACTAATCTCAACGGATGAGTACTGTCAACACATGAACCTTTATTTTATATTGATAAAGATGTAAATTTTATTAATAAAATATTTCGTTCAACACATGACTAATCTCAACGGATGAGTACTGTCAACACATGAACCTTTATTTTATATTGATAAAGATGTAAATTTTATTATTAAAATATTTCGTTCAACACATGACTAATCTCAACGGATGAGTACTGTCAACACATGAACCTTTATTTTATATTGATAAAGATGTAAATTTTATTAATAAAATATTTCGTTCAACACATGACTAATCTCAACGGCTGAGTACTGTCAACACATGAACCTTTATTTTATATTGATAAAGATGTAAATTTTATTATTAAAATATTTCGTTCAACACATGACTAATCTCAACGGATGAGTACTATCAACACGTGAACCTTTATTTTATATTGATAAAGATGTAAATCTTATTATTAAAATATTTCGTTCAACACATGACTAATCTCAACGGATGAGTACTGTCAACACATGAACCTTTATTTTATATTGATAAAGATGTAAATTTTATTATTAAAATATTTCGTTCAACACATGACTAATCTCAACGGATGAGTACTGTCAACACATGAACCTTTATTTTATATTGATAAAGATGTAAATTTTATTATTAAAATATTTCGTTCAACACATGACTAATCTCAACGGATGAGTACTGTCAACACATGAACCTTTATTTTATATTGATAAAGATGTAAATTTTATTATTAAAATATTTCGTTCAACACATGACTATCTCAACGGATGAGTACTGTCAACACATGAACCTTTATTTTATATTGATAAAGATGTAAATTTTATTATTAAAATATTTCGTTCAACACATGACTAATCTCAACAGATGAGTACTGTCAACACATGAACCTTTATTTTATATTGATAAAGATGTAAATTTTATTATTAAAATATTTCGTTCAACACATGACTAATCTCAACGGATGAGTACTATCAACACATGAACCTTTATTTTATAATATTCTTTATTTTTCAAATTGGAATGAGGCCCAATCAATTACCATATAGCGTTAACTATATGGATTCCATACCACACATGCATATAATAGCAACGATAAATAATCAACCATCATCCAAAGTGCACTACACTGTATAAGCATCAAATATAGATATCTAACGCTTATAACAGCCTGTCAATCAATCGATCGACATACAACTAATTATTGGGATTAGTGTATGCCGTATTTTATCCCAATACCCGTGTGGGGGTTTCAAACAATCAAACACAGATTTTATTTTTGCAGTTGGGCGATGTGTAAAATTTATTGACCCAATCAATATCAGTCAAATCAGTGTATATAAACAAATCGGCCGATTTGTTTATAGATATTTATTTATTCACTTTCACGTTAAAAATTATATTTTTAACGACCAAAATATTTTATTCAAACTATGAATATTCTATTCGGTTCATTTATTCAATAAAATGATATTTTTATTTCTCTAACATATTTTAGAAAATTTCGGCGGCATAACGGCACGATACTAGAAACGGGACAAGGCTTAGCCTTATCCCCGGTCTAGTGAAGGCCCACGCCATTCACACATCAATCAAATCCATTCATTTCACCAAACAATTCAATTCAAACCAAATAATCTAACCAACTACACAACCAAACAAACAAGTCCATGGTCCATGGACGATTGTGTCGGGTGCTACTAAACACCGTCTGCATCCTAGTATATATATAACTAGAAAAGAAATTGAAGAGTGAGAAATTCTCACCGATAGCTATCCTAACTCCACGGCACTTCCAATGCAGGAAATCTTCACTGTTCTCGCCCCTTTGTCAATTTCTTTGCCCGTATTCTCTACATATAGAAAAATCGAATTTTTACTTCGCTATTCAATATATAAAAATC
This sequence comes from Allium sativum, assembly GCA_030737875.1. NCBI lineage: Eukaryota > Viridiplantae > Streptophyta > Magnoliopsida > Asparagales > Amaryllidaceae > Allium > Allium sativum. The sequence goes on along the minus strand of CM060921.1, from coordinate 159,727,028 downwards.
GAATCTTTACTTCGCTATTCAATATATAAAAATTGAATTTTTACTTCGCTATTCAATATATAAAAATCGAATTTTTACTTTGCTATTCAATATATAAAAATCGAATTTTTACTTTGCTATTCAATATATAAAAATCGAATTTTTACTTCGTTATTCAATATATAAAAATCGAATCTTTACTTCGCTATTCAATATATAAAAATCGAATCTTTTATCTTCATGAAAACACTATAAAAATCTTTACTTCATCGTCCTTTTTAAAACAAAGTAGATTTTTGTATCTATAACGAAGTAGATTTTTATTGCTATCTTATTTTAAAAAATCAGATTTTAATACAGTCATATATATATATATATGTATATATATATGTATATATATATATAAACCATGTTTAAATTTTAATGAATTAATTAATACCACTAAGATAATTATATAATTAAATCAACCTAATTTAATCCCTAACCCATTGTCTTCACTGTTGCCAAAAACTGGAGCCGCTCAACCCATTTCCAATCCAAAACCACCCCTTCTTCCCCTTCATTCTGATCAAATCGTAGAGCTCCATCGCACCGCCAAACGGAGCAGTTGGTCGACGATCCAGGGATGCCGCGTCGTGCGCCTTGGAAGGGGATGCCGTCGCCGTGACCGAGGCGGAGCTCGGTGGGCCCCTCAAGCCAGAAAATGGCGACGAACTCTTGGACTTTGAGCAGCAAAATCGGACGAACCACTTCATGAAATACGATGGAACCAACATGGATCGATAGCCCTTGAGATTCGCTTCGATATCAGCTTTGAAAAATCCTTGAATTGATTTGAGGATTCGAAGAAAAATCGATTTGAAGTTGGGATGTTTTCAGTCGTCGAAGGAAACAGGGGCGGCTACGCAGGTTTGACCGCGCGAGTGGGTTCTGACCTAGTTTGACCGTGTAGTGATATTTATACCATTATTTATTTTATTTTATTTTAATTTAATTCCCAACAATCTCTGTTTATTAATCCGATCCCCAAATCAAACCCAACGACTGTCGCCCCTAGCTAAATACCCCCATTCTGAACACAATGGGATATGTCCGGTGAGCCAATTTTATCGTTTCGATCAGTTTCGATTTAAATTAAAATATAATTCAATATATATTCAATTCAAACGTACATTTCAATTTACCAGGGTCACATACAAACTCTATAAATTGCAGAAAAATATTTTCTAGCTTCGTATTGACGATACGGTCCTAACAAAACTAGTTTCGTCGAATTCTGAGACCGTTGGAAATATGGCCATTTTCCAGTCGATTAAAATCAACTGAAACTAGTCAAACACGTTTTCCTTTTCCACGCTCACATATTGATTTGAAAAATTATGAAATTTGGAATCTAGCAATAATTTGACATCACGGATCCAACAAAAGTGGGTTCGTCGAAATCCGAGGTCGTTTGCAAAATGTCTATTTTTAAGGGCCTGAATTCCATAGCGACTATTCTGAATTTTCATTTGGACATATCTTTTGATTCCCGCTATGAAATTTCAATTTTTCGGATTCGTTGGAATGATATTATCAATTAGATCCTAGTGTTTTTGGTTTCACTAAAATCCGGTTTATTTTACACCTGGTACATTCAATTGAAGGTTGAAATCGAATTATCGAACTACCGCGCCATTTTCAATTCCTTTTATAATTATTTATATAATTATTTATATTCTAACGACGACATATATAATATATACGTTCAAATTCCATTCAAAATAAATTTCTCGTCGATATTATTTAAAATAATTCATTCTAAATAATCAAAATTCGCTAAAATTGCCAAAATAAAAATTTTAAACTGGCCCAGATTTTCGGGTTGTTACAATCTCCCCCACTTAAAACTTTTCGTCCCCGAAAAGGAACAAAGTCGAAAGTGGTTTGATTAATCAACTCTACGTTCGATCTGGCTTCCATTCTCCAACTTTTCAGTTTTTGAGAATTTTCAAATTCTTCAAAAATTTGGCTAACACCCTAAATTTTCGAAAAATTTCGCCATAACCTCCCCTACACCGGGAGCCACGGGAAAATCCCGAAATTGCCATATAGTCCTTCTGATCTCAAAAAGAAAAAGAAAAAGCCAAGCGGCTAGCCAATAGGCTCATAAAATCATCATCACCCAAACAAAACAGTAAATTATGTAGTAAACATGTACCTATTTGTCGGGCAAACAAATTTTATTCTCTGCTCTAGCCTCCTTGCTATGACCTGTTCAATGTAAGCACATGTATATGCAAGAAAATGCGACCAATTTCCAATACAACTCATTATTTGATCAAATTGGCTATATGGTTAAAATTTCAATTAATCAAAACAGTAATCAAACAACACAACCATCAATCAATTAGTTGATTAGCTTTTCAAATTCATAACTTTGATATATAGTCAAAATCACATTTTTGATGCCAAATCACAACAATAAGCCCTATCTAATTTTGGTTCTCACACCAGTCAATAGGAAATATATAGAAATCTCACTTTCGTCACTCGAACATAAATTCTGATGATGATGCATCAATCATCAGAATTCTCTCCGGGCGACTAGAAGGTGATTCTATATCTACCCAATATATCAAAACGTCGAATACATGCGGATCAGACGCATACACAAAATCTATATATACTGGATTGTCCACATCAATATAAATACATAACCAAATACGAATAATTGATTTAAATTTCAAAACAAGATTTGTTTTCATTTTCAAAAATATACTCTTCACACTCGTTCTAGGATACTACTGATCCCATCTCTAATGAGTCATTCTCGTTGGATATTACTAATCCAATTCTGATGAATTCTTTCGTATGGTTCTAATGTGTCTTGTTCTCTGAGCTTTGTAAACCAAAGCTCTGATACCAACTGTGAAAACCCGTAACTTCCCCGGTGAGGAAAGCGCGGATAGTTCGAGAACAAACCACAACAGAACGCAGACGAAAGAACATCTCATTGTATATTACAACAATGCACCAAAATACAAGGATATACATAGTATAAATAAATATTACATAGAAATATCAGAGATTTAAATTACATTTGAATACATCGCAGCGGAAAATAATACAATACACAACTAGAAGAGATATACGGATACAAAGCTTTCCGGATATCATTCCAGCTGTAAACCAGGATCCTGTGAATATAAATCTGCAAAAACCAAAACTACTAGCTGCCCGTGTCGAAAATAGGGGCACCCAGAGTTTAGGTTAAAATAATAAACTCCAGGTCAGTCATGGGACTGGTGTGAGAACTAAAACAGTTGTAAATCTTTATTTTAAAGTTAGGTAAATCAAGGGACCACGCCGTATAACACGGAACGGGTTTCCTCCCAAGAATACCAGTGCATATAAGTAAACAACGCAATGCTTTTCTAAAAATGAAGCTATTATAAGACCCAGGTCCCATCACACAATGCAACGCAGCCGGAGGATAGGGTTTTCCCTTATAATAGCCAAACATGCTTGGTACGTTTTAAAAATCAAATCATTTGATACTATAATAAGTGTCTAGTGTCAAAACAATTTCAATCATAAATATCAATCATAGACGGCATGGGTACCATATATCATGTCGCCATACTAGTTCTACAATTAAAACCGCAATACACGTATTGGAAATTGGATTTCCATCATGGTGGCTCCTGATTCGAAAGATCGATCGCGTAGTGCAATTCCCCACGGCTTACGTCCCAGCAAGAGAAAACACCGTCTGCACATCCGCACATTTGGGACCAGAGTATCACCGCGGCTTACGTCCCAGCGAGAGAAAACACCGCTTACTCTATATATCCCTGAGCACTAAGCTCATCTCGGTCGACCGAATCCACGACACCACTAAGGTGCCCATCTACTAAAAGCATACTGATCAAACCATCAGTTTACCACCATACCGAGGTGTGAGGCTCGCGAATCAATGCTATACACAAAGCCATGCTATATTAAAGCTGCGCTTTGATCATCATCCACCAAACTTTGCTTTTCAACAAAAGTCTGGATCACTGCATCTCAGCATGCCACACTATCAATCCATATCGTACCACTGATTTCTGCCAATATATAACCTCTGAGCTCGTATATCTCAGTGAAGGGCGTTAGGCAAGAGAATAAATTCTCCGCCGCCAAACAGATATATATTTAGCAGAGATCAAAGAATAAAATATAAAGGAATACAATGTCAGACACACCATCCATTTACAAGTTCGTTCTGGGTCTGAGCAAAACCGGAGGCACTTTCCTCGCATATCCATCCATCTCCAAGTACGTCTGGATGACCACCAACTATTTCCATCCTCTTGGGTGTACAGCCCAATCAGGATTGTCAGTAATTATCCAAACGATGTGAAGACTTCCGGTCTTCAACCACCGTCTTCATCTTCGACATATCGTCGAATCGGTTATTCAGAATGGGTATAAACGCGGCCTTTCCGAACAACCAACGTATATTAAAAATAAATGTTACACAAACACAACATACGCCTCATTCCAATTCATTAGTTACTAACCGTAAATCAGTAAGAGAGCAATTCCCCAAATATTAACCCCGAAGGCCGAAACCAACATCAAATCAATATCCAGGAAACCATTCTTCTTAACTAACCTTCAGCTAGTTTCTAAATTTCAATTCTTAGGGAAAGGTTCCCATTAATTTTATCCAAGATAAATTCTTTAAAATTTATCCTTTAATCTTCCTTTGGATGTCATTTCAAACCAAATTATGGTTTTTCAAACTAGTCGAGATTAGCGAACCATACCGAAGTAATTATTTAATTTATTTCCCAATCCCAACCTATTCATCCCATGAAGCAAAACTGGTAATACTCCATATTTAACACCACAGTGTTATCGGTAAAATTAATTACCATTTCACGTTCAAATCTGATTAAAGATTTAACTATCGCTTTGGAGCAAAACTGGTGATACTCCATTCTCGCTCATTTTCTAAAGTTGATAATTTAAATTATCAATCCACATTTCAATTTAATTGAAGATTCATTAAAACTCTTTTTACTCGGTTAAAGAACTAGTGTCATTTAAAACACAGTTCACGATAAACCCAAATCACATTCTATTTATTATCGGGTTAAAGAACTAGTGTTATTTAAAACACAGTTCACGATAAACCCATGAATCAATTCTATTTAAACCCATTTCAAATCCAATTTATTTATTTAAAAATAAATGGGTTTTAATTTCAGTTCAAAACTAGTTCATTTCGATAAAAATCTATTTTTATCTTTTCAAATATGGAGTTTTTCATCCCAATTTTTCCCAATTTAATCCCTTACCCATCATTCTTCACTGTTGCCAAAAACTGGAGCCGCTCAACCCATTTCCAATCCAAAACCACCCCTTCTTCCCCTTCGTTCTGATCAAATCGTAGAGCTCCATTGCGCCGCCAAACGGAGCAGTTGGTCGACGATCCAGGGATGTCGCGTCGTGAGCCTTGGAAGGGGATGCCGTCGCCGTGACCGAGGCGGAGCTCGGTGGGCCCCTCAAGCCAGAAAACGGCGGCGAACTCTTGGACTTTGAGCAGCAAAATCGGACGAACCACTTCATGAAATACGATGGAACCAACATGGATCGATAGCCCTTGAGATTCGCTTCGATATCAGCTTTGAAAAATCCTTGAATTGATTTGAGGATTCGAAGAAAAATCGATTTGAAGTTGGGATGTTTTCAGTCGTCGAAGGAAACAAGGGCGGCTACGCAGGTTTGATCGCGCGAGTGGGTTCTGACCTAGTTTGACCGTGTAGTGATATTTATACCATTATTTATTTTATTTTATTTTAATTTAATTCCCAACAATCTCTGTTTATTAATCCGATCCCCAAATCAAACCCAACGACTGTCGCCCCTAGCTAAATACCCCCATTCTGAACACAATGGGATATGTCCGGTGAGCCAATTTTATCGTTTCGGTCAGTTTCGATTTAAATTAAAATATAATTCAATATATATTCAATTCAAACGTACATTTCAATTTACCGGGGTCACATACAAACTCTATAAATTGCAGAAAAATATTTTCTAGCTTCGTATTGACGATACGGTCCTAACAAAACTAGTTTCGTCGAATTCTGAGACCGTTGGAAAAATGGCCATTTTCCAGTCGATTAAAATCAACTGAAACTGGTCAAACACGTTTTCCTTTGCCACGCTCACATATTGATTCGAAAAATTATGAAATTTGGAATCTAGCAATAATTTGACATCACGGATCCAACAAAAGTGGTTTCGTCGAAATCCGAGGTCGTTTGCAAAATATCTATTTTTAAGGGCCTGAATTCCATAGCGACTATTCTGAATTTTCATTTGGACGTATCTTTTGATTCCCGCTATGAAATTTCAATTTTTTGGATTCGTTGAAAAGATATTATCAATTAGATCCTAGTGTTTTTGGTTTCACTAAAATACGGTTTATTTTACACCCGGTACATTCAATTGAAATTTGAAATCGAATTATCGAACTACCGCGCCATTTTCAATTCCTTTTATAATTATTTATATTCTAACGACGACGTATATAATATATACGTTCAAATTCCATTCAAAATAAATTTCTCGTCGATATTATTTAAAATAATTCATTTTAAATAATCAAAATTCGCTAAAATTGCCAAAATAAATTTTTTAAACTGGCCCAGATTTTCTGGTTGTTACATCAAAGGCCAAATTGTAGGCGTAACGGTTTATGACACGAGGTTAGACTCAGTTTGTGGTGTAAATCTGCCCGGAACCGCCCGGCAAATCTAGTGGCCACAAAATGCACCGTCTAATGTGAGAGGTCATGATTCGTTCGTCATAATGAATGAATTAAGGAATACTAACCATAATAAGACGTGGGTATGGTTAGAGGGTTAGGTGGGATGACATGAAAATTTGACATGTAAATGTGGACCTAACCGGTATGAGTTAAGAACATGTAAAACTTATAAATGGGGGCTTAACCAACATAACTGTTAATCAGACAAATGGGTGGGTTAAGTAATGTGACTAGACTAATGACACTTAACCAATATAACATGACATGTGGCAGGGTTAAGTCAACTTAAACATATAGATAATACTTAACAAACCTAGCATGATACGTGGGCGGGTTAAGCAATGAATTACTTGAAATACTTAACCAATGCAATCTGACGAATGGGAGGGTTAAGTTAAATGGGTTGGTTTAACTTGAATGGGTTGATAACACCCAACTGACATAACCTGATGTGTGGTAGGTTAAGTAAATACACGAGGGTAACACTTAACCATTATAAAATGGCTAGTGGATGAGGTTAAGTTAACATACACTTAACCAATCTAACGTGAGGTGTGGTAAGGGTTAAGTTAACACAGGGGAGAACGCTTAACCGATATAACAAGACATGTGGTAGGGTTATGTTACACAAGAGAGAACACTTAACTACGATACCATGATGGGGGGCGGGGTTAAGTTAAATAGATAACACTTAACAAACCTGGTGGGTATACGAATAGACCCTAGGAAAACCCTAGTAGCGTGGCCTGTTTCAGCAGTAACCCACATTAGGTATCAACGGTACCCTGAGCTAGGCAGGGTGGGGCATGATTACTGGGCTGATTGTAAGCGGTCAAATCGGCGGCAGGGGATGCAGCAGTGCAGGTTCCGATGGATTACGGGGGTGCACGTATTCCGGAATGGAAAATTTAGCCATTGGGCATCAGTAGATTTAAAGCTGTGCATCAAAAAGGATGTCGGGGTTGCCATCCTAGGGATTGATACACCCTAGGGTGGGACCAGCACAGGTATCTACAAGTAAGGGGCCGCACGAACTAGGTCGAGTAGGAGCCGATCGATTAGGGTAGTAAGGATACATCTAACACATTCATGGTAATTGGGCTGGTTGAGGAAAAATCCTCATATTAGATGTAGTCCTGAAGGCTACCACAACTACGGGGTAGGGATAACCTTAGTATATAACACATGTGAAACATGGTAAGTAAGAGCCGATCAATTAAAGTAGGTACGGTGGGGACATGAAACTGTCAATATGAGGGGGGGTCCCTCATCGTGGGATATGTACCTATAAAACTATCATGTGGGGGTATGGGGAATCACTTATCTTGTAATTACAACTAAGTAAACTAATTAGAACGCTAGTTAGGTAGTGCAGAGAATATAGGAAATCAAGGAAAGTAGGGTAATGGTGAAACTTAGAAATCTTGCGACATTATAGAAACCTTGCGATATGATACTTGGTAGGAACCTTGTGATGCTACCCTTGATAGGAAGTATGGGATGTTATACTTGATTCATCGTGCCTGTAGCTTATCTTGTCATCATGCTTATGTTTACTTCCATTTTATTCAAGCCATGTTATATTTACCTGTTTTTATGCTGAAAGTCACTAGGACTTACTCAGTCTTTATGACTGACCCGTTTTGTTTCGCCTCTTTTTCTTCCGTTTCCCCCTAGGTTCGCAGGTTGGGAATATAGCTTAGTTCGGATCTTACCAAGCTCCAAGGCTCTTTCATGTGCGGCTTGGATCTCTCTTGGCTATGGCTTGCTTTGCTTTATTGGGGAATACTATAATTTATTTTCATGCTTCTTTGTTTTTGAGCAAGGCAGATATTTTAGCTATGTAGTTGGGTATTCGAAAGTTGATGGGCTTTTATTTTAAACAATTATATTTAATAAATGACTTGAAATACTTCTACTTTACTTTCCGTTGTTTTATATATGTCTGTCTTGTAATGTTTCTGTTCCAGTACCCATAATGCTCCACTGAAGTTAAGGCATTCCCTTTGTGAGTGACCTTAACGGATGTGGGGTGTTACAGTAATTATTCCTTTTATTTTGATCGATGAGTAGACTATTTAAAACAAATCAATATTGAGCACAACCATGCATTTCATAGTTTCACTCAATCAAGAGGCCCTTGGATATCACTAAATATATTGTAGGGTTAATTTCCATCTATATCATTTATAATTTTCATACGATTCGAGATGTATCCGATAATCGCCTTTATCGTCTACTTGACTAAAAACTTTTGATGATATCAAAACACAAATATCCTCAAATAAAATTAAAATGATTTTCAGGTTTGAGTATTATTAACTATATTTCGTGTAGTTTTCTCATGGTTGGTCAGCCCAATATGCTATTTTCTAATACGTATTTATGTATTGACATTAATATCACGTATAATAATGATCAATGAGATATGATCATCAGTTAGTCAATATACTAATCTCATAGTTTTATTGTTGTCCTATGTAAACAGTAAACTTAACTAGGGATATTTAAGAATTATAATACTTAATATATTATATAATCTCATGTTCAAGTCACCTACCTGAACTATATAATTCCATATTATTATTCTATGGACTTCTATTATGTTAATATTTATATTACACAATAGATATAACATAATAGAATATTTTTATTCCAAAATAAAATAATAACATCAACAGTGTTATTAATCACATTAAATGGATTGCCTCTAGGGCATAAATTCTAATAGTATTCCCATTTAAAAGAGGCCTTAGTAGGATAAATTAGTTGATAAGCAGATTTCGAAGAAAATACTCCCTTATTATTGCCATTCCATGGTCCGAAAATCCTTCTCTTTGTCATTAAATAATTTAATTGTTTGAATAACACTCCTTATAAATGAAGGTAATTAAAGTGAATCAATATTCTAGCTGCCATTTTCAATAATACTAACTACTTTTGAGCTTTGGATTTCACTGCTAGACATAAAATTGCACTTGAGAATAAATATTTTAGTATATCCATTTATCCATGAATCCAAACAAAAATGAGTATTTTTCCCTTAGCAATGCTCTTATTAAAATGCTTTTGCATTTATCTCTGGTTTTTAACATTTTCTTCCAAGTATATGAAGAATTATTATCAATGTTCATAGTCCAAAAGTTTTTATCTTTTAGATATCTATTAAACATCCATTTAGCCTATAGTGAATTTCCCCATAGAAATATCTATATTGATTAGAGGGACAAGGAATCTTGTAAACTTCAAATATCTTTAAAACTAACACCACCATTTGACTTAGGTTGACACAATTGATTCTAGGACACTTTATGATATCTATTATTCCAAACAAGTTCTACACATATGAATTCAATTTTATGAATTGTTTGAACAGGAATCCAACAAATATGAATCCAGAAAAGAATGAAAGGAAAATAAATGATTTTTTGAGCCAAATTCTATCCATAACTGATAAATATCTATTACACTGGCAATAACTTTGGCTTTTAATGTATTAAAGTTTCTCTAGCATTAATTTTTCTAGTGGGTAAAGGCAAACCCAAATACTTCACTTATAGATCAGACATTTTGATGTTGAGATAAGAAGTGACAAACTCTTTATTTTTGTTCCTCTTGTACTCGCTCCATGGATCGGTACCGATCCTTGGTATTAGCTTGAATGGTGAAGAAATTTTGTGCATGGGCATGGGGGATGGATACGAGACTTTCAAGACATTTGGATGGGTCAATACCAAGACGTTCGAAGAATGGATGATAGACCGACAGGAAGCATATGATGAAGGGGATTGCACTTTGGTGCAATGGACTGGAAGTAGATTGCACTATGATGATGGATCGAGAGGAAGCATACGAGGAAGTGGATCATACTTCGCTGAGATGGACGGGAAGGAGATTGCACAGTGGTGATGGACCGAGAGGAATCTTTCGAAGAAACGATGGACCTGAGCCAAAAACTTTAAAAAAAATTGCTAAGTATATGGACCGGTACCAATCCATACTTAATGGGCCAGTACTGATCCATGCTTGATGGATCGACACGGATCCATGACATTGCACGGTAAAGTGCTCATATTTAGGGAGCATGATGTTGGTACTACTTGGGGATGTTTAGTGAAGTTTGGATGCTAAAGGACTTCAGATGATCAGGATACGACTCAAGTAGGAAGGATACTTAGATTGTGAACTCAGGAAGGAGTGGTCGAGGCAAGATTGATGTGACGTTGGTCTTGAGATGATATACGATTCAGTATGTTGATGGGTTGACTAAAGTAGAAGTTAATCTAGGATAATAATGTAATTTGTTCGAACGGTAGCTTGAACAATGGAAGATGGAATCACAATGAAGGAAGGCTCAACATAGTTGAAGTGCCAAGGAATCGTTGATTATCGAAGGTTCTAGTGGACTCAAAGCAGGGGTATCGTGGGGATGCCCATTATGATCAGATAGGATCATGAACCCTGGAACGAGCTTAGGTAGGAGTGATCTAGCTATCTTAAATAATTATGGAAACCTAGAGTTGATGATGTATGGTAATTCGAATAGACCCAGGGTTTCCATTATCCCTTTTGATCGATGAAAGAAAATTCGATTATTGATGGATCAAGGCTTTAGTCAGTGATAGCTAGGATATTGGATGTTATGGATGCTGTGGTTGATTGTATGCTTTTTTCTATGGATAGGATATCACCGTATCTCTTCAAATAGGAGCGGGATTGGAGATGCCCTTTTATATTTAGGAGTGGCGTATGATGGATGATTATTTTGTGCTAATCCTTTGGTTGCTAAGATGGATCATATAATTGAACCGTCTAACTTGTATATCCTATGAAAATGTTGTTAGTTATTTTATCTCTCACCAAGAATGATGTCTAACTCAACGTTTTATGTTCCCCTCTTATTACCATGGGCTGCACATCTACATTGGAAGTGGGCAGTCTGGGATAGCAAGTACCTGGTTTTTGGAGTCGATGTGTAACAACCCGTATTTTTGAATAACATGTTATAACATAAATGGAGGCAGAATTAAACTGTAAAATCTGAATCAAGGGAAACGGGCTATGCCATTGCGTTCGTCTCGGAAAAATACGCGAAATAGAGTCCGAGTTTTCGAAAATCGGAGTCCGTATGACCAAGATATGGCCTCGCGAAGTTTCACGAAAAATTCCCAAATTAAAGTATACTTAATTAAGTGAAATGGGTTGCGCAGAGAAATATATATATATTGATATATATATATATATATAATTGAAAATTAAATAAATAAATATGCAAAAATGTTCAAAACAGCGAATTGGGAGAGGGGAATAACCGAACCGGCCGATTTTTGAGATCGACCCGAGCCCGCTGGGTCGACTAGGGGTTAATCCAGGGTGTTTGGCTGTCAACCCGTGGGCCGATTCGCTCAAATGCAGATTTTGCATTTGAATGGTTCTCATGGTTCATCTTTAATCTAAAGGCCCTAGATGGTTCCTACACTTGACTTCTTCCCCAAGACATGCTTTGATGGCTTGGATTGAATCTAGGTTTAATCCTATGGCCTAAAACACTTGCCTAATCTATAAATAAGACCCTAACCTACCCTAAATCATCATTATTCATTCATACAACTAAACTATGGCAAAATCAATCCTCTCATGGCCTCCACTCTCTTCATAAAATTCCTAAATAAATTCCTAAGTGATTTACCATGCATACAAGTGTTTTCAAACTTGTATGAGCATCATTAGCTTGCATTCAAGTCAAGTTTATATATTTGCATCATAAAGAAAGAGTCTTGATCATTTTGGCTCAAGGGTTTTGCTTGCATTTTGGGTTTAATTGATTTCATAAGGGCTTTGTCATATTTTTGTGACTTCTTAAGCATTGTAATCCCTATTCTACTTTCATACTTAAACTCTAAAGTTAAATGTATGATATGCAAGTTTATCATGTTGTGATATGCAAGTTTATATGCAAGTTTATCATGTTGTGATATGCAAGTTTATATGCAAGTATGCCAAGTTATGTTATGCAAGTTTGGGTTGAACATTTTGTTCATGCTATCATGTTATGCAAGCTTATTTTGGGTTTATGAACATAAAGCTTTAAGCTTTATGCCAAAGGTTGCATTTTAGCAACATGTAAGTTATCATATCTCTTATGATAACTTGCATGTGAGGCTAAATGCGAACTTATGGCCATCTCTACATGTCATTTAGCACCATGTATCACCAATATGCTAAGTTTGGTTTTATGCATGTTTTTGAGGCCTAAAAATGTAATATGCAAGTGTATGAACATATGAACATTTTATATGCCACCATGTTAAGCTTGTGGCTTCAATACCTTTATGTCATGATTATGCCAAGTTCCCTCTTTCTATCCTTTATGCGCTATTGCGATATGTAAGCGATGGGATTGCGTTTGGGGTTGAGTAAACTTAAAAGACATAAAACATAAGCTTGGGAATTTACCTATTAAGTTAGGTCTACCCATTGGGAATTTACCTATTAAGTTAGGTCTACCCAATTGCTTGAAAACTTGTAACATGTTTGGGAAACATGATGGACATGACACTTAGAAAAGATAAGTGTGGCCAACTCGAGGTTGGGTTGAGTTTGTAGCGTAAACCTACCCGGAACCGACTGGCTTAACTAGTTGCTACAAACAATAGGACCCAATGTGAGAAGTTGGTCATGTTGTACCTTGAACCCGAGGTTAGACCAAGTTGTGGTGTAAAGCTACCCGGACCCGCCCGGCTTAACTAGTAACCACAACAAGGTCTAATGTGAGAGGTTAAGGCGCATTAAATTAATTAATGCCTCGTGATTAGGGTTAAGTCATGGTCCACTTAATACTTAACCAATTTGGGCTTGGTAGATTAATCGGGGTTAAGTCGTGAACTCATCGTTACACTTAACCAAGTTAATCCAGGATTAGCAAGAGGGTTAAACCATACTTAACCCACTAGAAAAATCCTAGCAATGGGGGCCCACTCCAACAGTAATCCCAAGTTAGTATCATCATGACCCTAGGGACTAGGCTAGGGTGGGGGCACGATTACTGGACTAGAGGTAAGTGACCAAAAGCGACGGCAGAGGGTACGCCGGTGTAGTTCCGGGCGGACTCTGGTCGTGCACATAGTCCGTAGCCGGAGAAAACATGCACGGGTACCAGTAGATCGGGACTGTGCACTCATGTTCATGGTGTCCAGGGGTTGACACCCTAGGGCTTGATACACCCGAAGGGTGGACCCGGCACAGTTCGACTACAATTATGATTGGGCCGTATTGACACCAACACGTGACGAGTTAGGCTTAGGGAGCCGATCGACTAGACCGTTTGGTTGGACCTTGTATTAGGGTCATTTCATGTTATTGGGCCAAAGCTTGGGCCAAGGGATCAATACTTGTTTATTCAAGTCATGTTAGTTTGCTAGTACACCTGTGGTGCAAAACCTTAATCCTGATTATGCGATGACACCTTTATCTACCTTGTTAGTTAATCATCATGCTAGTATATTGTTATCCTTATGTTCATCCCTGCTGCTCATGCCAGTTAACTTTATCAGTTTACATTGATTGTAGTAGGGCTTACTCAGTCTTTTTGACTGACCTGTTTTCTTTCGCCTCTTTTCTTCCGTTTTCCCCCCCAGGTTGTCAGGGAGGGAATACTGGAGCTTAGCTTGGATTTCGGATTGCTTGCTTGTGGGATTTCAGCTCATGTACGGTTTCGACGTGAAGCTAGCTATGGTTACCACTTAATTGGGGATAGCACTTATTTATTTCAGTTTTTCAGTTGATGTTGTTTTATCTAGACTTGTTTATTTGGAAAGCTATGTTGTACCAGACTTGTTTTGAAATGTTTTGAAATCTTCCGCTGTTTTATCTATGTTATTTACTCTGTTTACATATATACATATGTTCTTGTTCTGCCTTGATATATCATTATGCATGTTTACCTGATTCAAACGCCCCTCCAAAGTCAGAGTGCTTGCAAGAGCCACCCTGGTGGAGGTGGGGTGTTACATTTGGTATCAGAGCATATGGTACGAGAAGGAACAAAAAGGCTTTTAGAAAACTTTTGGAAAACTATTTTCAAAACCAAGTATAAAGTATTTTCCAAAGAAAAGTCTAGTTTATTTTAAAGGCTATTCCCCAAAAAGCCATTAGCAAAATTCCTTCGTTTTTCTCCATTCTGAATCTGTCTTTTTCTTCGTTTTCAGTATGGCCGATAACTTTGCTATTCCGGAGGGAGTACACGTACCTGTTTGGTATAGGAGACTTTTGGAGGCTAGGGCGACCGAAGCCGGCCCCGCAGATGTTCCTCCTCCTCATCCTCCGGTAGTTAATGTTCCTCCTCCTCCTCCTCCGGTGGTTAATGTTCCTCCTCCTCCTGTCGCTGAGGTTCCTCTTCCTCCTCCCCCTCAGCATCCTCAAGTGGACTTCGTAAAGACTTGCAAAGATTTCAAAGCAATGGGTGGCAAGAACTTTCAAGGCACTGAGACTTTTGTAGAGGCCAGAAATTGGTTGAAAGAGACCGAGGATTTGTTTGCTATCTTTGGGTTAGACGATCAGAGGAAGCTCTTGTTGGCGGTTTGGCTTATGAAGGATGAAGCCGCTTATTGGAGGGAAGTCACCAATGGTACTAGGCCTGTTGAGACTTGGGACGATTTCAGGGCAAGGTTCATGCTTAAGTTTCTATCTTCTGCTGAGGAGAATCTGCAAATGGAGAGGTTCATAACTTTGAAACAAGGAGATATGTCTGTCAAAGAATATGTGAACAAGTTCAATCAGTTTGCTCGTTTTGGCTTGGATATGGTGAATACTCCTCAGAAGAAGGCTCTTCGTTTTGCTAGAGGATTGAATGAGCCGTTGCAGGGATTGGCTATGTCACATATTCCCCATGGGGCCACGTTTGAGAGTTTGGTTGATATGGCGTTACTTCAAGGAGATGTCAAGAAAGAAACCAAGATGAATGATACTCAAGCCAAGAAGACTGATTCCCAGGGAAAAGGAAATCAGGGTAATCCAAGTGGTCAGAGCAGTCAAGGCAATCAGAACAAGAACAAGAGTCAAGGCAACAAGGGCAATAACAACAAGGGCAAGAACAACAAGGGGAAGTGCCATTATTGCGGTTCAGTTGGGCATCTTATTAAGGATTGTAAGAAGAGGAAAAGGAAGAATGGTGAATGCTTTTTCTGCGGTGAGACTGGACATTTCAGTAAGGATTGCCCGAGGAAGCAAGGGCAAGGCCAGGGTCAGACTCAGCGTGCTGGACCTTCAGGAGGGCAAGTTCATGCTCTCAATGTCGCTCCAGTTCCCGATCGAGGTAGTATTTCTGTTAAGAGCCTTGTATATATTTCTGATTTTCCAGTTCGTACCTTGTTTGATTCTGGTGCATCGCATAGCTTTATCTCATCTGATCTTGTTGATAGTTTGCACCTTAGTACTAGCTTGGTAGATGATCCCGTCTGTGTCTCAAATCCTATTGGGGGTTCCGCCCATTTGTCTATGATATGTGGGGATTTGAGGATCTCTATACTGAGTGTAGAGTTCTTGTGCAGTGCTTATGTTCTTGGTTTTAGGGGATACGGATTGATATTGGGCATGGATTGGCTGTCCAGATATGGAGCCATTCTTGATTGTGAGCATAGGGTTGTGAGGCTCGTGACTCGCCTCGGAAACACCCTAGAGATTTCTTGTGATCTGAGAGGTCCCGTCATGTTGTGCTATCTGGAATCACTCGACTCGTCAATGGAAACTCTTCAGTCTGTGAGAGTGGTTCGAGAGTATCCGGATGTTTTCGATGAAGTTAGAGGGTTGCCCCCTAAGCGAGAGATTGATTTCCGCATTTATCTGGTGGATAATGCAAAGCCTGTTTCTTTGCCCGTTTGGCACATGGCTCCGCGTGAAAGGCGGGAGCTAAGTAAGCAAGTGAAAGAGTTGCTTGAGAAGAACTTCATTAGACGAAGTATATCTGAATGGGGAGCGCCTGTGGTATTTGCTACCAAGGCGGATGGTTCTCTCCGACTTTGCGTTGACTATCGAGAGTTGAATAAGCTGACTAAGAAGAACAGACACCCGTTACCGAGGATTGATGATCTCTTTGACCAGCTTGTCGGTGCTTCTGTTTTCTCTCAGCTTGATCTTGCTACGGGGTTCCATCAGCTCAGGGTAGCTGAAGATAGTATAGACAAGACTGCGTTCAGAACTCCAGATGGATTCTTCGAATGGCTTGTCATGCCGTTCGGCTTGACTAATGCACCCGCATATTTCGTGGACTTGATGAGTAGGGTGTTCAGGGAGTTCTTGAACAAGTTTGTCGTGGTCTTCGTAGATGATATTCTGATCTTCTCTAAGGATGAGGAAGAGCACGCAAGGCATCTCATGGAGGTGATGGATACGCTTAGAGCGCATCAGTTGAAGGCCAAGTTCTCCAAGTGTCACTTTTGGAGAAGGGAAGTTAGATTCCTTGGGCATATAGTATTTAAGCAAGGCTTAGCGGTGGATCCCGCTAAGGTAGTGGCAGTTCAGGATTGGAAGACTCCAAGGAATGCAACTGAAGTGAGAAGTTTTCTAGGTCTTGCGGGTTTTTACCTGAAGTTCATCAAGGACTTCGCAAAGATATCCGCTCCTCTCACTAAATTGACGAAGAAGAATTTATTTTTTGCTTGGAGCATAGAATGCGAGCTTGCTTTTCAGAAGCTCAAGAGAGCCCTCACATCAGCACCTGTTCTAGCTTTGCCCGATGGAGGGAAGTTATTTACCGTATACACCGATGCATGTGGCACGGGGTTAGGAGCTGTTCTTTTGCAAGAAGGAAGAGTGATATGCTTTGGCGGTAGACAACTCAAAGTGCATGAGAAGAATTATCCCACTCATGACTTAGAGTTGGCAGCAATAGTATATGCACTCAAGGCTTGGCGCCATTATCTTCTGGGAGAAAGATTTGAGCTTTATACCGATCACAAGTCATTGAAGTATCTCTTTTCTCAGAAGGATCTAAATCTGAGGCAACAAAGATGGATGGAATTCTTGGCGTCCTACGATTTTGAGATAGCTTATACCCCTGGAAAGGGGAATGTGGTAGCAGATGCATTGAGTAGAAGAAGGTTGACCCTAAGTCCTCTATTCGTTGAGATGAAGAATTTAGAGTATGTGGCAACCTTTGATTTCTCTTTGGCGATTGAGTCGATGACCGGTTCTTTAGCATCTCTGGAACTCAGACCTACCCTTCTTGATCAAGTTGGGGCTTCGCAGAGAGAAGACCCTCAGATAGTTGAGATTATGGATAAGCTAATTCGAGGAGAGACGTCTAGTCATCTCGCTCGATATTCTATTGATGACAAGGGTTGGCTGAGGAGAGACGGAAGGTTATGTGTTCCAATGGTAGAAGATCTAGTAAGAAGAGTTCTTGAGGAAGAGCATCGCTCTAAGTTGACTATACATCCGGGCGGAGATAAGATGTATAAAGATATGAAGCGCATTTTCTTTTGGCCTGGGATGAAGAAGGATGTGGCAGAATTTGTCTCTAGATGTATCATTTGCCAGCAAGTTAAGGCCGAGTCGAAGAAGCCCGGTGGGCTATTGCATCCTCTAGACGTTCCACTATGGAAGTGGAAGAGTATTTCCATGGATTTTATCGATGGGCTACCAAGGTCAAGGAAAGGGAATACGAGCATTTGGGTTATTGTGGATAGACTTACGAAGAGTGCTCATTTCATTTCGGTGAAGAGCAAGAGGACCGCGTCTTGGCTAGCGTCTGTATATCTTCGTGAGATTGTGAGACTACATGGAGTCCCTTCTAGTATAGTCAGTGACCGTGACCCAATCTTTACAAGTCAATTCTGGAATAGCTTGCAAGAAGCTATGGGCACAAGGTTGAATCTAAGTACGGCTTATCACCCATAGACGGACGGTCAAACCGAAAGGGTGAATAGGGTACTCGAGGATCTGTTGAGGCTTTGTATTCTGGATTTTGGTGGTACTTGGGAAGACCATCTTCCTCTTGTTGAGTTTGCATATAATAACAGTTATCAGGCAAGCATAGGGATGGCACCATTTGAAGCTTTATATGGGAGGCCGTGCAAGTCGCCTACATGTTGGTGGGAGACTACAGATGAGCTTATACTTGGGCCTGATATGATCAGAGATACATCCGAGAAGATCGAGTTGATTCGGAGACGGATGAAAGCGGCCCAAGACCGACAGAAATCCTATGCTGATAAGCGAAGAACGGATTTGGAGTTTGATGTTGGGGATATGGTTTTCGTGAAGGTTTCTCCTTTGTGGAATGTGGTCCGATTTGGAGCTGTTGGGAAGTTGGCACCGAGGTTTGTTGGACCATTCCCTATTATAGAGAGGATCGGGCAGATGGCTTATAGAGTGAAGTTGCCCGAGAAGCTTGTTGGAGTACACGATGTTTTTCATGTCTCGCATCTCCGGAAGTGTTTACATGAATCAGCAGAGATTGTTGAGCCAAGTGTTCTAAAAGATGTAGAAGTGGAGAAAGAGGCTACCTTGAGGAGAGCTCCGATTCGTATCTTGGGGACGGAGACCAAGAAGCTAAGGAATCGAGAGGTCAAATTGGTGAAGGTTAAATGGGGTGAAGCCGAAGAAGACGCAACTTGGGAAACCGAGGAGAAAATGCGTGGGCTTTATCCATTCCTTTTTGAGGGTACACTCTCAATCTCTTTTCTTTGTTAGCATATCTTTCTCTTTGCTATCCATGTTTATCTAGTTTATCGTGTTAATCTTGTCATGAGAACCTTAGGTAGAAACCCTTTGGATGAAACATGTGTTTGAAACATGTTATGCTTGATGGTTGCAAGTGGTTGCAAGTGTTTGCAACTGGATACTCGTGGATGCATAATACACGTTAGGCACTAAGATCGGCTCACACACTTTCATACCGCATATGCATGAGTGTTTATGCTTATTCATGGATGAAAACTTGTTATGCTATCACGTGGATGTTGCATATGGATGAATGTTATGTGCACTCATGTAGAGATTATAAATTATGTTAGGAATTTGCAAACATATGGACTCATTTCACTAACATATTTTGCATTAAGGGGGTTTACTGAATCAGTAACCTCCTGATTTTCGCATTAGATAAATACATATACACACACCTTTGCATATGATCATACAACATTTAGAACCTTTTAAGGACAATGATTGCTCGTGGATGATGTTTTGAGTAGAGGGAAGAATGTAACAACCCGTATTTTTGAATAACATGTTATAACATGTTATAACATAAATGGAGGCAGAATTAAACTGTAAAATCTGAATCAAGGGAAACAGGCTATTCCATTGCGTTCGTCTCGGAAAAATACGCGAAATAGAGTCCGAGTTTTCGAAAATCGGAGTTCGTATGACCAAGATATGGCCTCGCGAAGTTTCACGAAAAATTCCCAAATTAAAGTTTACTTAATTAAGTGAAATGGGTTGCGCGGAGAAATATATATATATATATATATTGATATATATATATATATAATTGAAAATTAAATAAATAAATATGCAAAAATGTTCAAAACAGCGAATTGGGAGAGGGGAATAACCGAACCGGCCGATTTTTGAGGTCGACCCGAGCACGCTGGGTCGACTAGGGGTTAATCCAGGGTGTTTGGCTGTCAACCCGTGGGCTGATTCGCTCAAATGCAGATTTTGCATTTGAATGGTTCTCATGGTTCATCTTTAATCTAAAGGCCCTAGATGGTTCCTACACTTGACTTCTTCCCCAAGACATGCTTTGATGGCTTGGATTGAATCTTGGTTTAATCCTATGGCCTAAAACACTTGCCTAATCTATAAATAAGACCCTAACCTACCCTAAATCATCATTATTCATTAATACAACTAAACTATGGCAAAATCAATCCTCTTATGGCCTCCACTCTCTTCATAAAATTCCTAAATAAATTCCTAAGTGATTTTCCATGCATACAAGTGTTTTCAAACTTGTATGAGCATCATTAGCTTGCATTCAAGTCAAGTTTATATATTTGCATCATAAAGAAAGAGTCTTGATCATTTTGGCTCAAGGGTTTTGCTTGCATTTTGGGTTTAATTGATTTCATAAGGGCTTTGTCATATTTTTGTGACTTCTTAAGCATTGTAAGCCCTATTCTACTTTCATACTTAAACTCTAAAGTTAAATGTATGATATGCAAGTTTATCATGTTGTGATATGCAAGTTTATATGCAAGTTTATCATGTTGTGATATGCAAGTTTATATGCAAGTATGCCAAGTTATGTTATGCAAGTTTGGGTTGAACATTTTGTTCATGCTATCATGTTATGCAAGCTTATTTTGGGTTTATGAACATAAAGCTTTAAGCTTTATGTCAAAGGTTGCATTTTAGCAACATGTAAGTTATCATATCTCTTATGATAACTTGCATGTGAGGCTAAATGTGAACTTATGGCCATCTCTACATGTCATTTAGCACCATGTATCACCAATATGCTAAGTTTGGTTTTATGCATGCTTTTGAGGCCTAAAAATGTAATATGCAAGTGTATGAACATATGAACATTTCATATGCCACCATGTTAAGCTTGTGGCTTCAATACCTTTATGTCATGATTATGCCAAGTTCCCTCTTTCTATCCTTTATGCGCTATTGCGATATGTAAGCGATGGGATTGCATTTGGGGTTGGGTAAACTTAAAAGACATAAAACATAAGCTTGGGAATTTACCTATTAAGTTAGGTCTACCCATTGGGAATTTACCTATTAAGTTAGGTCTACCCAATTGCTTGAAAACTTGTAACATGTTTTGGAAACATGATGGACATGACACTTAGAAAAGATAAGTGTGGCCAACTCGAGGTTGGGTTGAGTTTGTAGCGTAAACCTACCCGGAACCGACCGGCTTAACTAGTTGCTACAAACAATAGGACCCAATGTGAGAAGTTGGTCATGTTGTACCTTGAACCCGAGGTTAGACCAAGTTGTGGTGTGAAGCTACCCGGACCCGCCCGGCTTAACTAGTAACCACAACAAGGTCTAATGTGAGAGGTTAAGGCGCATTAAATTAATTAATGCCTCGTGATTAGGGTTAAGTCATGGTCCACTTAATACTTAACCAATTTGGGCTTGGTAGATTAATCGGGGTTAAGTCGTGAACTCATCGTTACACTTAACCAAGTTAATCCAGGATTAGCAAGAGGGTTAAACCGTACTTAACCCACTAGAAAAATCCTAGCAATGGGGGCCCACTCCAGCAGTAATCCCAAGTTAGTATCATCATGACCCTAGGGACTAGGATAGGGTGGGGGCACGATTACTGGACTGGAGGTAAGTGACCAAAAGCGACGGCAGAGGGTACGCCGGTGTAGTTCCGGGCGGACTCTGGTCGTGCACATAGTCCGTAGCCGGAGAAAACATGCACGGGTACCAGTAGATCGGGACTGTGCACTCATGTTCATGGTGTCCAGGGGTTGACACCCTAGGGCTTGATGCACCCGAAGGGTGGACCCGGCACAGTTCGACTACAATTATGATTGGGCCGTATTGACACCAACACGTGACGAGTTAGGCTTAGGGAGCCGATCGACTAGACCGTTTGGTTGGACCTTGTATTAGGGTCATTTCATGTTATTGGGCCAAAGCTTGGGCCAAGGGATCAATACTTGTTTATTCAAGTCATGTTAATTTGCTAGTACACCTGTGGTGCAAAACCTTAATCCTGATTATGCGATGACACCTTTATCTACCTTGTTAGTTAATCATCATGCTAGTATATTGTTATCCTTATGTTCATCCCTGCTGCTCATGCCAGTTAACTTTATCAGTTTACATTGATTGTAGTAGGGCTTACTCAGTCTTTTTGACTGACCTGTTTTCTTTCGCCTCTTTTCTTCCGTTTCCCCCCTCCCCCCCCCCCCAGGTTCTCAGGGAGGGAATACTGGAGCTTAGCTTGGATTTCGGATTGCTTGCTTGTGGGATTTCAGCTCATGTACGGTTTCGACGTGAAGCTAGCTATGGTTACCACTTAATTGGGGATAGCACTTATTTATTTCAGTTTTTCAGTTGATGTTGTTTTATCTAGACTTGTTTATTTGGAAAGCTATGTTGTACCAGACTTGTTTTGAAATGTTTTGAAATCTTCCGCTGTTTTATCTATGTTATTTACTCTGTTTACATATATACATATGTTCTTGTTCTCCCTTGATATATCATTATGCATGTTTACCTGATTCAAACGCCCCTCCAAAGTCAGAGTGCTTGCAAGAACCACCCTGGTGGAGGTGGGGTGTTACACGATGATTTTATGCGATGATGAGAAGGAGACTGGCATACTAACTTCTACTTATAGATTGTTGCTATTTCCATTGTATGTCAATGGTTATTGATACTCTGAGAGATATGTAGTGAGGCTTGATGTACGCACTGTTCATTTACACAAATGTTTTGTATTCCTGACTCGGTGATGTTATTGGGATTGGGTTTCTATTCTACTCTGTTTCACTACTATATCCTGTTGGATATTTTCTATTATACGTTATCATTGTGCCGTGAGTTATATGACATGTTTTGTTTCGAGTTATTCTTCCTTGATGATTGTCCCATAATGGCCTCACATGTCGTATAACGCACTTCTTCTAAGTTTAGTGCAGGAGTTATGGAGCAGTCATCACATTTGGTATCAGAGCTTTGGTTAATCGATTTTACCAAAAGTTCGCAAGCATAAAAGCATATGAGAAACATATTTGTAATTTTTAATGGATCATTCCCATATTACATTATATAGTTTAGTAGGTTAGTTAGCACCTGATCACCATTGCGGACTGCCTTTGATGTGTACTTTATCATTCTTGTTCTAGATAGAGAAGGAGTCATCGAACGCGAGACATGCTACCAGGGATGAGTCTGCTGTTGGTGGGTAGGAGAGGGTAGCCAGTCGGGAGCTGCAGCTGTTATTCTTGATTTTCCTACTATGTTCGAGGACATGATGACAACGATCATGAGAAGGACGCCTACTCTAAAAGCAAAAGTAGAGCATGACATTCTTATGCAGGCACCTAGCGATGATTCTGCTAGGAGGGAAAAGATCTGTCCCTCTTCGGATGAAGAGGATGACTTGAGCAGGAGTATGGCTTTGGAATAACTTCGGTGTCAAGTTAAGAGTCGAGAAGAAGAGGTCAATGCTATTTTGGATATGTAAACAAGTCACCTAAGGAAACTATTTCTAACTCTGATTCTATAAAGGAACCTAAGCCCCGACAGAGTAATGAAAGTAAGGAGAATCGTAGGGAAGGAACAAGGCAGAATCAGCAAAAGAGGAATGGAAAAAGGAAATGGCAACAACAATGGAGAAATAGTCAGAAGAAACACAAGAGAGGGGATATATATTTTAATTGCAATGATAAGCCTGGGCATAAGAAAAAGGATTGTCTGGATCTTGTCAAGAATAGGCAATTGATGGAATTGCATGTTTTTAAAGATATTCTTATTTCTTATAATATTCATGCTGGGAATCAGGGAATGAGTATTGTTGTTCTAGGTATTCTATCTATCAAAGACGTTTCAGTCCAAGTTTCCTTTGATACTTGAGCATCACATTCTTTTATCTGTAATGCGAATGTTTACAAGTTAGTTTTAGAATCTGAGATCGTTGATGGACCATTGATTGTGACTAACGCAGTAAGGGGTTCATCTAGTCTTGGTATGCTTTTTCATGGTCTATTTTTATCGACTCATGGTTTCTTTTTTGTGCGTGATTGCTTTGTGTAACGTCCCGTATTTTTAACGGTTTAATAATTAATTAATTTATTTATTTGAACATTTATTTAGTAATTTAAAATGACTTGAATTAAATAACATGGAATATTTAATTAATATGAATAATAGAATAATATATTTAATTCCGAAATAATCGGAATAAAAGTTGAATTTGCAATTTTGTGTGAACTGGATAATGTAAGAATTTTGGTAGAGTTTAGATTCGAATTATAACAACGAATCTATTCAATAAATGGTGTTAGAACGTACTATATATAATATTATTTAAATCGAGCCTGTAATGTCGTGGTAGTTCGTAATTTTACGTTTTGAACTTTATACGACTATACAAAATCGGTTTTAAGTTGGATTTCTATGAAATAAGAAACATTCGGATCTGGTGAACTATATTTTTTTAATGGAAGATAAAATCGAATTTTCATCTTGTAGATTGTCAGTTATGTCCAAATCAAATTTTTAGAAAGTCGCTATGGAATTCGTTTATAATTTATAACGATTTATTTATATAATAAAAGGTTTTATTATATATGTAATATTGATTTCACCTGGTTTTGAAATATCGAGTCATAAATTCAAATACATATTTATTGTGGAGCTGTATGATATTCTATTTCGATATATACGAAAATAATAACTTACTTTTATTTATTAATTTTTTTTTGATTATATTAATATTTTTATGGGTTTATTTAGAGCTTTATAAAATAGCCATTTTTGCAAATGACCTTCGTTTTCGACAAAATTAATTTTGTTGATCTGGAATTTTAAATTATTGTTAAATTTCAAATTTTGTGATCTTTGGAGTTAGTATGTGGCCATACGAGATTTTAATATGAAAAATAGTCAATAATTTGACTTTAAAAATACGTTGTGTGAGCAAACAGACTGGGAATTCGATGAAACAAGTTCCGTTAGGGCCATAATGTTGAACTATAGCTGCCTGTCAATTTTCGTCGCAAATGGATTCCGTGTGTGACTACACGTATTTTTAAACTATAAATGAAGGTAACGATTCATTAAAAACAATACAAAAAATCAAATAAATAAATATTATAACTATCATATATATAATCACTAGCCACCCCAAAACCTTATTTATTTTTCCTCTGGTCAATCACAAGCCGCCAATTCTTCTTTTATCTTTCAGTGAAAAAGAGAGCTACAAATTATCATAAAAATTCAAAACCTAAACAAAATCGTCTAAGTATGGAATTGTTGTGTTCAGTTTCTCAAGGGCTTCGCATGGTGTATGATTCAAGGGATGCGATCATATTCTCTCTTGTTCCAATTCGAACTGTATATTTTAGGGTTGGGTTTATGGGAGGATTGAGGCTTTGATTCACGGTTTGGATGCTATAGTGATGATTGTGGCACCGATTGGCACTGGTAGGCAAAAAATTGAGGGATTCCATGATTTTTCATGTTGCAATGCACTTTAGAAGCCTGCGTTGGACTGGGAAGTCGCTACCTACGACGGTCGTTTGAGCATGAGATTTTGGGGTTGTCGAGGAGGAGATTTCGAAGAGGGTCATTACGATAATAACAGTTTGGAGATTCGCGAAGAGATGGAAGTAAATGAGGGGGTTAA
The DNA here is from genome assembly GCA_030737875.1 of Allium sativum. Classification (NCBI taxonomy): domain Eukaryota; kingdom Viridiplantae; phylum Streptophyta; class Magnoliopsida; order Asparagales; family Amaryllidaceae; genus Allium; species Allium sativum. The sequence continues at coordinate 159,700,905 of CM060921.1, read as the reverse complement.
AGATTTCAGAGTGGTGGAGGATTACTGAAGCTCATGTTTAAATTTGTTGAAGGAAGATAAAGCACTATTCACGTGGGTTTCCAAATGGGTGATGTGCCGAGAAAGGTTAAGCCCAAATATTATAGAAGGAAATTGAATTTATTTTAGTTAAAAATAGTACAAATTTGTATAAGATATAACTTTTTCATACATTATCCAAATTTAGTTAAACAAGATCCGTTGGGATCGTATGGACGGTGGCTACATAGTGGAATTGGTTTGGAGTGAACTGGAGCTCGTTTCAAATTATGGCAGAATTAAACACCTAAATCAAATCAATGACAGTTTATCGTTATTTAACAGCAAACGTCTAAAGTGAGTAAACTCGCTAACTCTACCCATTTTACATTTTTATAACGTATTTTTAGAGTTGATAAATAATGGTTAATTGCTGTGTGTTGATTGTCTGGATGAACTGCTAATTAATTGGTTGAGATTATAGATCTAGTTATAAATATATCGTTAATTAAATATTGAATCTGTTTATCAGAATATTTCATATTGAAATGAAATTGATGTCATTTATGTTTAACATATGTGGATGCATGGAAACAAGTAGGAGGGATCCAACTGGATTACTCAACATTTATGTACTATTTTTCATATATTGTGATATATGATCTGTTATTGATTATGTTTGTTTGGACGATATGGATCCTTTTTATTTGTAATTTTAAATACCATAACTAAATATTGGAATATATATATAAAAAAAATTGAAGTGGGTATTAAATTTAAGAATTTATAAAATCAGCAGATTTTATAAAAAGGAAATATTTGGAAATTAAATAGGAAACTTCTATAGAAAGTTACTAATCGTTATATGGAAGGGATATGATTTGTTTTAAAATTAACAGAATGAAAAAAAGGAATTGCGTGTTATAAAAGAATTACGAGAAGATTTATTTAAAGTAGATATTAAATAGAAATATGTTTTGACAGATAAATTGAGAAGTATAATTTTTAAACGATGTTTATAAATTAAGTAAAATATTTATCATTTGATAAATTGAATATATAAGTCTAAATTTATATAGAGAAGTAAAAATCAGTTTTAAGACCGATATTTGAAAAACACCGATAGTTGAAAATGGAATGTAATCTTAACATTTACAAAAGGAATTATAAAGGATGAAATATGAATTTGAAAGGGGAAAATCTATTTTAAAAGTAGAAATGGAATTTTGAACGGGCTAGAAATAAATAACTTGTTCAATAATAAAAACGAGTAGTGTGATTTATAAACAATGATTATAAATGATATAAAAATAATTATCAGTGGATAAATTGGATTGTAAATTCAGCAGTGAATTTAAACGGGAAATTGGGAATTGTTTTAAAAAGGAAACGATGGAACTTATTCCGATGTTTGAAATGTGAATAATATTAAAATAAATCCATAAAGATCTGTAATCAGAGTTCAACTAGGCCAAATGTTATAAATTAGTTTATTTTAAGAAAATATATATTGAATAAATCGGGATTCGAAAAGATAACTAGTATTTGGCTGGAAACCGATATTTTATAATCGAATATAAAGGCGATAGAGGATTATAAACTTATTAAATAAAATCAACTATGAAGTTGACATGTAAACGAGATTTGATAAATAAAATGGAATGTGAATAAGAAGTTATAAAATAACTCGATAATTGGAAATTGAACCAGTGTTAGTATTTAAATTATGAAATTAAGTTTTGATTTGATAAAACGAATCCAGTTTTCTATAAAGGAATAATATTTACATTTTAAAGTAAATAATGATTTAAAAGAAAATGTTTTGCAGATTTAAAATAGTTATAAAAGGAAATTGGAAATTGTTGGGAAGTACTGAATTCAAAAATGAATTTAGAAATTGAGTTGAACTGAAATGGTAAATTATCCTGAAGTTCGGAATGTTAATCGAATATAGGCTATTCAAAAGTGAGTTATCGAGTAGGGATTATTTGAAAGAGAGTTATATGTTGAAATTCAATTATATCGAATTGGGAAAGTATCATTTACTTTTTGATTTTTAGTCAAGGTTTATTTATATATTAATAAATTAGTTGTTTGTTTAAGAAATAAAAGTTATATTTTAGAGTTAGATATTTCGTAGATAGGGATTATAACGCTATTGTTATAATCAATGTTTTTCACAAAAGAAGTGGATTCGTAAAATGAATCCAAGAATTTCGTAAGAAAAGGATTCGATAAGAAGTTAAGAAACACAGTTAAGAAAATTAGAAACTGACTGGAGATTAGTTAAGTTGAATGGTTTCCTGAGTATCGATCTGATGTTGGTTTCGGCCTTCGGGGTTGATACTTAGGGAATTATTCTCTTGCTAGTTTACAGTTAGGGACCGATGAATGGGGAAGATAATGAAGCGTGAATAAGAAATGGAAACTTTTTCCAATGTTAATAACGTATATTTTCTAAATTTAGAAAATAAGAATTTACGAATATATGGAAACAGGAAATGAGGGAAATGAATAAATTAATGATAAATTAATTTAAAAGGAAAATGTGATTGATGATTGATCGATAAAGATTCCATTTGGAAATAAGATTGTTGTGTGTATGGATGTTTACTCTGATAGTTAAATAACCGATTATCAAATTTTTGACCATTTTTTCATCGTCAATACGGAGAGACCAGGATCAGATTTATTATCTGAAAACCACTCCGTATGGGCATTAGCGTTGCGAATCAAATGTGATGAAGATAATTGAGGAAGGAGTTTATGCAAGGGATGTTATGGATGATCCTAGAAAGAAATTGCCTAAGATGGTTTACGGAATAGTGCCTTCGGTTTGTCCAGTCCCAGGACAACCGGTATGAAGAATGTCTGACAGAGTAAATTTCATAGATCGCATGGTTGATTTCTTCAAACGTATTTAAGTTTGGTGGTGGAGGAATACGTTTTGTCTTAGCTGTATACCCGTGGTAACTTTGGAGATATCAATTTGTGATTTGGCAGGTATGACGATGTGGCATTCAAAGTAAATAAAGGTGTGATCTATCAAAAAGGTACGTTATGACCTCAAGCCTCAGAACCGGGGAATAGTATAAAATCGGGTAGGTCGCATGGCTAAGTGGATAGCTCCCAATTAGGGTGTCTTGTCACCTTATGTATAGAAAATCCATTTACTTCTTTAATCTATTTCGATTTTTTCCCTTTCGGGAAACGGTTACTGATCCCAACCGTTGGTGATAATACATTCGGTACACTCAAGCGAAATGAGTGAACAGTCATGTTTAGCCTGGGTTGTAAGATGTTCTTGTTGAACCCAGTGTATTCCTCTCTAGAGATACACTGTCGAATGGTGTTCCCATACCTTGCCAGTTGGAATCCATTCCCAATAAGTGTCTGTGGTTTTTTATTATATATTATATACGTGGAACATGAGATGAAAGCATTCAACTAGATTGCTATTTATATTATTTAGACATTACTATAATATCATAAGAGTATGGATTTTTAAGAATGTTTTGTTATCATAAGGTAAAAACCATCTGTGTTTATGTGTGGGTCGGTCTTACGATTATCCTTTCTTTAAAAAGAATTTTTAAAGTTAAACCAAGTGGTTGGAGTTTACTCACACCAGTTCCATGACTGACCCAGAGTTTATTTTATTTTGTTTTACCCAAAACTCTTGGGTTCCCAAATTTGTACAGGCAGTCAAGTAGTCGGGATTTTACAGATCTACTTGGAGAGCTTAGAGAAGGAGGCTTCAGGATTATATAGCTATTGTTTATTTCTACTATGTTGTACCCCGATAATGGTATTGTATAGAGATAATGGTTTTATTTCAAAGTTGTTATATAATATATTTTATTCGTTCCGCTGTGAGATTCGTGTTTACTCTGATTTTGTTCTATTATGATCTTCTTATTCTATTCTAATTTTTCTTTCTTTCTATTATTGACGCTCTAACTTCTGTATACAATAAGTGTATGCAGATGAAAAGGATATAATGACATGCCCGACAAAAAGGTACAAGTTTATATTTTATACTAGTACGAGATTTTTGGCCCTATTTAGCAAGCCGCTTGGCATTTTGATTTTCCTTTGGATTGGAGAAGGCCTAGAGAGGCGAGTTGTAGTTATACCGATTGAGTCGTGCAAAGGAGTCGCTTGTGAATTTTTTTCGAAAATTTAAAGTATTAGAAAGTTTTCAGAATTTTCGAAAATTTTTGTTAATCGAAAGTAATTAATATTTTAATTAAAACTACTTACTTTGGTTGAAACTGTAGTTTAGAAGTAAAACAAAAGATTTTTGATCTAGTTAATAGGGATGGTGGCATTTTTCCAGCTTAGTAATTTCGGGGACGAAATTCTTTTAAAGGGGAGGGGTATGTAACGCCCCGTATTTTAACGATTTAATAATTAATTTATTTAATTATCTGAATATTTATTTAGTAATTTAAAACGACTTGAATTAAATAATATGGAATATTTAATTAATATGAATAATAGAATAATATACTTATTTCCGAAATAATCGGAATTAAAGTTGAATTTGCAAATTTGTGTGAATTTGATAGTATAAGAATTTTGGTTGAGTTTATATTCGAATTATAATAACGAATCTATTCAATAAACGGCGTTAGAACGTATTATTTATAATATAATTTAAATCAAGCTCATAATGTCGCTGTAGTTCATAATTTTACATTTTGAACTTTAAATAACTATACAGAATCCGTTTTAAGTTGGATTTCTGCAAAAGAAGAAACATTCGGATCTGCAGAAATATATTTTTCAAATGGAAGAGAAAAATCGAAATTTCGTCTTATAGATTGTGAGTTATGTCCAAATCAAATTTTCAGAAAGTTGCTATGGATTTCGTTTATAATTTATAATGATTTATTTATATAATAAAAGACTTTATTATATATTTAATATTGATTTAACCTGGTTTTGAAATATCGAGTTATAAATTCAAATACATATTTATTGTGGAGTTGTACGATAATCTATTTGGATATATACGAAAATAATAATTTATTTTTGTTTGAATAAATTGTTTTTGAATATATTAATATTTTTATTTGTTTATTTAGAGCTTTAGAATATAGCCATTTTTGCAAATGACCTTCGTTTTCGATGAAATTAATTTTGTTGGATCCGGAATATTTAAATTATTGCTAAATTTCAAATTTCGTGGTTTTTGGAGTCGGTATGTGGCCATACAGGATTTTAATGTGAAAAATAGTCAATAATTTGACTCTAAAAATACGCTATGTGAGCAAACGGACTTGGAATTCAATGAACCAAGTTTCATTGGGTCCGTGATGTTGAACTATAACTTTCTGTCAATTTTCATCGCAAATGGGTTTCATGTGTGACTACACGTAATTTTAAACTATAAATGAAGGTAGTGATTCATTAAAAACAATATAAAAATCGAACAAATAAATATAATAACTATCCTATATATAATCGTTAGCCACCCCAAATCCGTATATATTTTTCCTTTGGTCAATCGCAAGCCGCCAATTCTTCTTTTATCTTCTAGTGAGAAAGAGAGCTACAAATTATCATAACAATTCAAAAACTAAACAAAATCATCTAAGTATGGAATCGTTGAGTTCAGTTTCTCGGGCTTCGCATGGTGTATGATTCAAGGGAACCGATCATATTCTTTCTGGTTCCAGTTCAAACTCGTACATTCTAGGGTTGGGTTTATGGGAGAATTGAGGCTTTGATTTGCGATTTGGATGCTATAGTGGTGTTTGTGGCACCGATTGGCACCGGTAAGCAAAAATTTGAGGGATTCCATGATTTTTCATGTCGTGATCTACTGTAGTAACCTGCATTGGATTGGGAAGTTGCCACCTGCGGCGGTTGTTCAAGCGTGAGATTTTGAGGTTGTCGAGGAGGAGATTTCGAAGAGGGTCATTACGGTATTAACAATTTGGAGATTCGCGAAGAGATGGAAGTGAACGAGGGGGTTAAAGATTTCAGAATGGTGGAGGATTACTGAAGCTCGCGTTTAAATTTGTTGGAGGATGATAAAGCACTGTTCACGTGGATCAACAATTGAGTGATGGGCCGATAAAGGTTAAGCTCAAATATTATAAAAGGAAATTGAATTTATTTCAATTAAAACAGTACAAACTTGTATAAGTTATAACTTTTTAATACTTTATCCAAATTTAGTGGAATAAGATCCATTGGGATCGTATGGACGGTGGCTACACAATGGAATTAGTTTAGAGTGAATTGGTGCTCATTACAAATTATGGCAGAATCAAATACCTGAATCAAATCAACAATAGTTTATCGTTATTTAACGATAAACATCCAAAGTGAGTAAACTCACTAACTCTGCCCAGGTTATATTTTTATAACGTATTTTTAGAATTGATAAACTGTTGTGTATTGATTGTCGAGATGAACTGCTAATTAATTGGTTGAGATTATAGATCTAGTTATAAATATATCGTTAATTAAATATTGATTCTGTTTATCAAATATTTCATTTTGAAATGAAATTGATGTTATTTATGTTTAACATCCGTGGATACAGGGAAATAGGTTGGAGGGATCCAACTGGATTCCTCAACATTTATGTACTGTTTTTCATATATTATGATATATAATTTGTTATTGATTATGTCTGTTTGGATGATATGGATCTTTTTTATTTGGTATTTTAAATGCGATAAGTAAATATTGGAATATACAAAAAAAGAATTATTGAAGTGGGTATTAAATTTATGAATTTAATAAAATCGATAGATTTTATAAAAAGGAAATATTTGGATATTAGATAGAAAACTTCTGTAGAAAGTTATTAATCGTTATATGGAAGGGATAAGATTTGTTTTAAAATTAATAGAATGGAAAAAAGGAATTGCTAGTTATAAAAGAATTATGATAAGATCTATTTAAAGTAGATACTTAATAGAAATATGTTTTAACAGATAAATTAAGAAGTATAATTTATAAACAATGTTTATAAATTAAGTAATTTTTTTATCAATTGATAAATTGAATATATAAGTCTGAATTTATACAGAGAAGTAAAAACCGGTTTTAACACCGATATTTGAAAATGGAATGTAAACTTAACATTTATAAAAGGAATTATAACGAATGGAATATGAATTTGAAAGGGGAAAATCTATTTTAAAAATAGAAATGGAATTTCGAATGGGCTAGGAATAAATAACTTGTTTAATAATAAAAACAAGTAGTGTGATTTAGAAACAATGTTTATCAATGATATAAAAATAATTATCTGTGGATAATTTGGACTGTAAATTCAGCAGTGAATTTAAAACATGAAATGGGAATTGTTTTAAAAAGAAAACGATGGAATTTATTTTGATGTTCGAAATGTGAATAGGATTAAAATAAAATCCACTAAGATTTGTAATTAGAATTCGACTAGGCCAAATGTTATAAAATAGTTTATTTTAAGAAAATATATATTGAATAAATCGGGATTTGACAAGATAATTAATAATCGGCTAGAAACCGATATTTTATAACCGACTATAAAGGCGATAAAGAATTATAAACTTATTAAATAAAATCAACTGTGAAGTTGACATGTAAACGAGATTTGATAAATGAAATGGAATGTGTATAAGAAGTTATAAAATAACTCGATAATTGGAATTGCACCGGTGTTAAATTATGAAATCAAGTTTTGATTTGATAAAACGAGTCCAGTTTTCTGTAAAGGAATAATATTCACATTTTAAAGTAAATAATGATTTAAAAGCAAACACTTTGCAGATTTAAAATAGTTATAAAAGGAAATTGGAAATTGTTGGGAAGTACTAAATTAAAAAATGAATTTAGAAATTGAGTTAACCTGTATTGGTAAATTATCCTGAAGTTCAGAACGTTAATTGAATATAGGTTAATTGAAAGGGAGTTATCGAATAAGGATTATCCGAAAGAGAGTTATATGTTGAAATTCGATTATATCGAATTGGGAAAGTATCTTTTACTTTCTGATTTTTAATCAAGATTTATTTATTTATTAACAAATTAGTTGTTTGTTTAATTATTCAAATTAAGAAATAAAAGTTATATGTTGAAGTTAGATGTTTCATAGTTAAGGATTATAACGCTATTGTTATAATCAACGTTTTTCGTAAAAGTAGTGGATTCGTATACTGAAACCGAGAGTTGCGTAAGCAAAGGATTCGATAAGAAGTTAACAAATAGAGTTAAGGAAATTAGAAACTGATTGGAGATTAGTTAAATTGAATGGTTTCCTGAGTATCGATCTGATGTTGGTTTCGGACTTCGGGGTTGATACTTAGGGAACTACTCTTGTGACACCCCACATCCGTTAATGTCACTCACAAGGGGAATGCATTAAGTTTCACGAAGCGTTATAGGTAAACAGAAACAGAAATATTACAAGAAAGATATAAAAGCAATAGCATAATTTAAAATTTTATTTCAAATATAAATCAAAACATCGTGCTCCAAAATACCATAAGCCTGAAACTACATAAAACCCATTACAATAATATAAAACTTCTATCTTTTACCATCAGAGTACATAAAATACATAAAAAGCAAATTCCCCAAAAGAGACAAAGCCATAGTTGTTAAAGATAAATACTGGGCAGTGCTTCAAAAGCTGCTCTAAGCAAGATGATAACTGAGTCCTGACTAAGCTGAGAATTACCGCCCTACGAACCTGGGGAGGGGGGAACGGAAGAAAGAAGAGGAAACAAAAAGGGTCAGACATAAAGTCTGGTGAGTCCAATTACTTTTAGCAAGTAAATAAGTAAAAGTATCATGACGGGCATATAAGATGGACAAGAAATATAACATCAATCATGATGAGGTAGGTCGCATGGCTAAGTGTGTAGCTCCTAATTAGGGTGTATTGTCACCTAATCTAGAGAAAATCCATTTAGTTCTTTAACTTATTTCGATGTTGTCCCTTTTGTGAAACAGTTGTTGATCCCAACCGTTGGTGATAAAACATTCGGTACACCCAAGCGAAATGAGTGACCGGTCATGTTAAGCCTGTGTTGCAAGATTTTCTTCTTGAACCCGGTGTACTCCTCTCTAGAGCTACACTGTTGGAAGGTGGTCTCATACCTTGCTAGGTTGAATCCATTACCCAATAAGTGCATACGGTTTTGGATTATATATTATGTGGAACGTGAGATGAAAGCGTTCCACTAGATTGCTAATTATGTGATGTAGACATTATTATAATATCAGAAGAGTATGGATTTTTTAAGAATGTTTTGGTTTATCGTAAGGTATAAACCATCCATGTTTATGTGTGGATCGATCTTACAATTATCCTTTTTTAAAAAAGAATTTTTAAAGTTAAACTAAGTGGTTGGAGTTTACTCACACCAGTCCCATGACTGACTCAAGGTTTATTTTTATTTTTTTACCCAAAACTCTTGGGTTCCCAAATTTGTACGGACAGTCAAGTATTCGGGATTTTATAGATATACTTGGATAGCTTAGAGTAGGAGGCTTCAGGATTATATAGCTATTGCTTATTTCTGCTGTATTGTAAGTGTTATACCCCGATAATGGTATTGTATGCAAATATTGGTTTTATTTCAAGGTTGTTATATAATATATTTTATTCGTTCCGCTGTGAGATTCGTGTTTACTCTGATTTTGTACTGTTGTGATCTTCTTCTTCTATTCTAATTTTTTTCTTTCTATTTCTCACCCTCTAACTTCTTTCTATTATTGACGTTCCGGTATTTTCGATTCTTGAATAGTCGATATAGTGTTGTATGTCGATTCTCGGGGTCGAAAATCCTAGTTCATTACACTTTGTTTTAAACTTCGCTGGGTTTTTGATTATTTTTTGTATGGACTAGCTCAATAGGTATGCGACTGTAGTGGATTGCGAGAGGCTTAAGGTGACAGTCGGGAATGTGGAAGGGAAAAGGATGGTGATATGTTGTTTGCTAGAGGATAGGGTTCTGGTTGGATTTTTTATATCTGCTTGTGATTCCATAGGATGGATTGTCATCTGTTCCAATCATTCGAGAGTTTTCTGATGTTTTTGATGCAGTCGGAGGATTGCCGCCATAGCGAGAGAATGAGTTTCATGACGATCTAACGGATGGAGCCAGACCTATTGTTATGCTCTTAGGTGGATGGCACCTAAGAAATAGAAAGGAATAGAGGTGCAAGTAAATGATCTTTTGAGTAAAGGATTCATTCGGAGAAGCAAATCCAAGTGGGGTGCACCAGTTGTGTTTGCGACCAACAGTGGTGAATCATTGTGATTGTATGTGGAATATCATGAGATGAATAAGATGACCAAGAAGAACAAATATTCAAGGCTAATGATAGATGATTGGTTTGATCAGTTTCATGAAGCCAAGGTGTTTCCCCGAATGGATTTAGCGAAGGAATTTCATGAATTTAGGGTGGCTATGGATAGTGCGTCGAAGATTGCTTTTAGGACACCATCCGAATTTTATGAGTGGATGGTGATGCCGTTTGGATTGACTAACGTGCTAGAGTATTTTGTGGATCTTATGAATTGAGTTTTCAGGGATTAGTTGAACAAGTTCGTACTTGTGTTCGTGGATGTTATATTTGTTTATTCTTGGACTAAGGAAAAGCACAAGACGAAATTGAGAATCATTTTGGAAATCTTGCAAAAACATCAGCTGAGGTTTAAGCTTTTGAAGTGTCACTTCTGGAAGGAAGTAGTGTAACGACCCGGAAAATCCGAACCAATTTAAAATTTTTATTTTAAATAATTTGATGGAAAAATGTGCGGAAATAAAAAAATTCATTTTTAAATAATATTAAAGCCAGTGAAAATAGTCAATTATCAAACGATCTCTGTTTTCGACGAAACCACTTTCTTTGGAACCGGAATGTTAAATTATTGCTAGGTTTCAATTTTTAGAATTTTTCAAGTTAGTATGTGAGTGTGGCGAAAGAAACTGTGTTTTTTTCAATTCAGTTAAATTTGATTGACTGAAAAATAGCCATTTTCTAACAATCTCAGATTACGACGAAATTAATTTTGTTAGGACCGTATCATCATAAGAACACAAATATATTTTTTTCGGGGTTTTTCTGAGTTCGTATGTGGCCTCGGTGAATTTATTTATACGAATGAATTAAATTTATAAAGGATTTAATTACTAATTTAAATAATTCAAGCCACAGACAGCCGTTTGGGCTGACGGGACCTGGTCCGTTGGATCCGGAACATGGGCTATTGGCTGGGTCACTTTCTTCTAGACTGGAGTTGAACCGGTTTGAAAGATATGGATTTAATTGTAAAAATACATTAAAATACATTATAAAATAGAATTTTAAAACCCTAAAACACTATTCATCTTCGTAGCCGTCGCCACCCTTTCGTCCATTGGCCATGGTTGCTCAAAACTTCCCCTTCTAATTTCTCCTCCATCTCCACAAATTAGAACCCAACCCGTACACCACGTCGAAGCTCTTCTCTCCCTCTTCAATTTCATACGGGTTTGATCATCTCAAACGGCCCATAGGCTGAGAATTTCCGCCCCAAAACCCATGGCTTTGCACCGCCGCCGGGCCCACCAGGGTGCACTAAGCTCGCCGCTACCACACCCCATCGAAGCGCCGGCCTTTCCTCCCTAGCACCCCCCCTGTCTGATCATCTTCAAGCCCCCAGTGTCGATCGGAAAAGTGAGACCTAGAAACGAACCAATCACAGTGAACGATGGCCTTGGTCTGTTCAAAGGAGGAAGAAGGTTAATTCTTAACTAATTAATTAATTAATTAATATAAAATATTCCTAACTTAAACTAATCATAACTTTTTCGGTCGAACTCGAAATTCGACGATTTCAGGACCGTCAGGATCGTAATTCAAAGGGCTATTTTTCTATACTGATTAAGCACAGTTCCGAGCCAGTCTTATTTTTGGTCAAATTCAAAGAGAAGCAACATTTCTGTGAGAATTCTGAATTATTAAATTAATTATAATTATGAAATCACGATCTGTATGTTATTATTTCTGATCTGCGATGTTTGTGATTGTTGTATGGTTGTTAAGATGTGTTGTGATGTCATGATATAGCCATGTTAGTTTAGATCTATAAATTCTGATGTAATCTCTATAAAGTTCTCATCTTTATTATTTTATTTTTATTTTATTTTTATTTCTTTCTAGAAATGAAAAATTGAATTTTTATTCTGATTTACTAAATAAAGTTTGAATTTTTTTTTGTTTTACAAAATAAAAGAGAGTTAGAATATTTTGAAATAAAATGAAAAAGTTGGATTTATATTTTGATTTACAAAATAAAAAGAAAAGTGAATCTTTATTTTGATTAACAAAATTAAAGTTGAATCTTTATTTTGTTTTATGGTTTGTAAAATAAAGAAAGTTTAGATCTATTAAATTTTAATTAAAAGATAAAATAAAGATTAGATATTTTATTTTGATTTACAATATGAAATAAAGACTAGATATTTTATTTGATTTGCAAATAAAATAAAGATGAGACCTTTTATTGTGATTCATCAAATTTATACACCAAATCATATATTGTGTTGTATGTGTAGACATTGAAATTACGACGTTGGGTAAATAGAAATGGTTAGACCAAAAACCATATTATTATATTTGTGGACATTGAAATTACGACGTTGGGTAAATAGAAATGGTTAGACAAAAAACCATTATTTTTGGTTATCATATTTTGACACCAAATTGACATGTGAGTTAGATAGGAAAATATCCCCTATAAAAATGTGCATTAAGAAAAGAAATAGAAAATTTACATTTTCTAACGAAATAAGGAATGAAAATATTTACATTTTTCAATGTAAAGAACAAGGAATGAAAATATTTACATTTTTCAATGTAAAGAAAAAGGAATGAAAATATTTACATTTTTCAATGTAAATAAAAAGAAATAAGAAGATTTACGTTTTCAATATAAAGAAGAGGAATAAAAAGAATGTACCTTTTCTTTGTAAATAAAGGAATAAAGAGAACAAACTTGGTAATGACTTTAAATTACATTTTCTTATGTAAATGAATAGAGCAGTTTGGTGAAAACTTTATTTACATCTTCAGTGTAAATGAAATGAACATGTTTATAAAAATAAATATTTTTGTTAAAGAAAAGAGTTGAAACAAAAATAAACTTTTTTGTTAAAGAAAAGAGTTGAAACAAAAATAAACATTTTTGTTAAAGGAAGGAATTGAAACAAAAATAAACATTTTTGTTAAAGAAAAGAGTTGAAACAAAACAAACACGTTTGTTGAAATAGAAGAGTAGAAATTAGAAATGTAAATTTTATCGTCACTTTAGGTACGATAAAAAGATTAATGATAATAGTTGAAATCGCTAAACGATTTATATTTATATATATTTGTATATAAATATAAAATTTCACGAAACGCGCGTGGCAGTTCGCGTATCGACAATCGTAACTTTAAACGATTATACCGAAAGATCCGACCGTTGGATTTTCCCAAAAGTGGAACCGTTAGGACCGCTTTGGAAAGAGCTTTCCAACGATATAAACTTCATCAAAATCCAACAGTTAGATTTCAGGATATATGTAAATCAAAATTTGGTAAAAACAGCGACAGGGCAGCCCACTGACCCGAAGCGTCGTTTTATTATTTTGAGCTATTTTTAAATAAATAAAAATAGCGATAAATCATTTTAAATAGATATTAAAGACATGAAATGATTTAAATGATAATTTTGCGATAATTATTTGAAAAGACCGAGTTTAACTCATTTCAAATAATTACACGACGATTAAATCGAAATATAGAAGACGGTGGTTGAAGACCGGCGATCTTCGCATCGAATGGACGACGACTACTGATGCCTTGGACTGATTTGCTCCCAGGACGGGGTTGAAGCAGTAGTTGTCCGGACGTATGTGTTGGTCGTGCGGATAAGCGAGCGCCTCTTAGGTGTCTCCGGTTTCGTTCAGACCTAGAACGGACTTGTAAATGGATGCGTGTCTGACGTTGGAATTCATTTCATGTAATTAAATCGACTTATATTTATATATGTCTGTTTGGTGGTGGAGAATTTATTCTCTACTTAACACCCTGGTATATAGTAATAGTTGTCGATCACATGGCATGAATTGTCAATGTGGCACGCCAAGATGCAATGATCAAGGCTTTGTTGAAAAGCAGGTCTTGTGGTTGATGATCAAAGCATAGCCTGTTTAGGCATAGCTTTGAGTATTGCGTGACTTCGCGAGCCTCACACCCCGGTATGAGTCAAAAACGGGATTAGGACTGCTGGGAGTGCACACGTTTCTTTCTAGCTAGGGGTAGTGTCAGTGCTTAAACTGGCTGGAATTTTACTTATGTGGATGTTGGATTGAGGTACCTCGGGTTCTATAGGTTGTTAGTGGCCATACTATAGGTTCAAAGGAACCGGGAAACGTGGGTTCAGGAATTGTCAATCCACCACCGTTGGGTGGCAACCGACCCTGAAGATCCTAGGGTTGCCCATAGGTGTGATCCTGAGGCATTTGCTAGAGTGTCTCGAATCGGAGAGGACGATCCCTAGCCTCGATTTCATGACAGAAAACCAATTTCCAATACGACATTTCGGTCTTGATTGTAAACTTATATATGGCGACATAGTATATGGTACCTATGCCGTCTAGGATTGCTACATTATATTGAAGTATTTTAATACTGCTTAGACACTAACAATAATATTAAAATATTATTTTTCGCGTATTAAGCATGTTTGATCATCATAAAGGAAAACTCTATCCTCCTGTGTGTGTTGCATTGTGTGATAGGACTTGAGTCTTATGATGATTTCATTTTTCAAAAGTCATTTCGTTGTTTTGTATGAACTGTATTAAATTATGCACTGGCAATTCAATGGAGTAAACCCGTTCCTCTTTAGCGGCGTGGTCCTGTGATTCTCCATATTGATAGTTAGTATAGAAAGATTTCTCATACCAGTCCCATGACTGACTCGATGTTTGTTTCACTTTGCAAACTCGGGTGCCCTCTCTTTACACGGGCAGCCAAGTGACAGGTTCTTAAGTAGGCATTTATGGATTGAAGACTGCTTGGAAGGAGAAGGCAAAGACTCTCTTTTATCTTTATCTTTTGCTTTAGAGACTTTATTCTATCTTGTATTTTGATGTACATCATAGAGTTTAGACCTATTTCCTTTGAAACTTATTTCTTTTGATTCAGACTTTTATTTTGCTAATTTGTATCCTGTAAACTGCGCACTCTGTGGTTCTGTTGATGAGATGTTTATGACTTATATCTTTTCCGCTGCAACAATTATGTGTTATGATATTATCTGAGATCTGTTGTTGTTATAAATATGTTGTATTCCAAATGATTATCCTTACTTTCGGTCATCGGAAGTTGGGGTTTTCACAGTTGGTATCTGAGCCTAAGGTTAACCTTAGCTTCGGAATATAACATATTTAGAACAATTCGTTTAGATAGAATTCACATTATTCTAAGGCGAGTAGCTTATTAGAGATAGGACTAGTAATGTCCTAGAATGAGCACAGCAGAATAGCACATATTTATCAGTCATTACATCATTATCTGTTCATGTTGTCCTTACCTTTTCTTTTCTTGAAAATTTTCATTTCCGTTGGTCTGACTCTTTCCTTGATGGTACAGACCGATTTAAATGGATACTAGAGCAAGAACAGCCTGAGGTGGAGCTCGAGGCGGGGCCATAGGAGGAGCCCGAGGGGGAGCTAGAGGGCAAGCTAGATATGAGACCCCCATTACTCAAGAACAACCTACTTCAGAGGTCGTAGCACAACCACCTCCACCTTCATAGCCCTTCGACTTGGAGAGAATGTCAAAGAAATTCAGGAATCTAGGAGGTGTACCTTTCACGGGGCGAGAGTATGCGATTCAGGCAGAGGCATTGCTTAAGGACTGTGAAAAGATCCTAGAGGGCTTAGAATTAGAAGATCAGCGAAAGCGTTTCCTGGCAGTATGGCAATTAAAGGATGAAGCCGGGCATTAGTGGGATACGGTCAAGATCTGCAATGACGTGGCCAATATGTCTTGGGCCAAATTTAAGGAACTTTTCAATAAGAAGCATGTTCCACCACAAGCAAGAGAGCGCCTGCGCGAGCAGTTCGTTAACCTACAGCAAGGGAATATGACCGTTTCTGAGTATGTGAGGAAGTTTGATGAGCTTTCACGATATGCTCTTGGGTTGATTCAAGATCCGGTAGAGAAGAATAAAAAATCCATCAAGGGTCTTTCAAAGAAATATTTGAATCGAGTCACTGCTCATATCAAGTTTCCATTCAATGAAGTAGTAGAGATGGCGTGCCACTACGAGGAAAATGACGAGTCTGGACCGTAGGATAGAGTGAAAAGCCAAGGCAACAACCAGAAGGAACAGGCTAACAAGAAACCGGAGGCAAGCAATTCTTCTGCCGCTAAGCCCCAAGGGAAGAAGAGGGACTGGAGCAAGGTGACATCCTTTAACAGCGGCAAGATTGGACATTTTGATTTCGAGTGTAAAGCTCCTAAAAAGGCCAAGGGGAACAAATCAGGACCTAGCCAGAACCGTAACCAAAATTCTCAGAATCGTGGCCAGAATTCTCAGGATCGTGGTCAGAACCCCAGGAACACTCAGGACTGCTATAACTGCCATAAGCCGGAGCACTTTGCCAGAAACTGTCCCCTATTGAAGAAAACTGAAGTGGCACACGTTTATGAAGGGGTAGATGCACCAGCTTCTGCTAAGGGGCCAGGTAAACCCGATGTCTTAGGAGGTACTCTTAATATTAAGGACATTCCTATTACTGTCTTATTTGACACTGGTGCAACACGAAGTTTTATCTCTAATGATGTAATTAAAAAGTTAAAACTGAAACCAAGAAAACTTAAAAAATTGATTAGAGCAAATAGTCCGATAGGAGGTTCTCTTATTCTCGATCAGTATTGTAGAGTACCTGTTTCTTACTCTTGCTACCAGTTCCCCTTTGACTTGATCGTCATGAATTTCTCCGGTTATGATGTCATACTGGGGATCGATTGGCTAACAAAGTATGAGGCTGAGTTAATATGTGCAGAGAGAATCATCAAAGTTAAAACTAAGCTTGGAAATATTACTATCCCATGCCATGGCTCAGCCACCGACATAAAAGTATTTTGGTCTTCTCTAGAAGTTGCCCCTACTTCTACTGAGTATATTCCTATCGTCAAAGAGTATGCTGATGTATTCAAAGAAGTTGAGGGCTTACCTCCGCATAGAGAAATCAGCTTCAGAATTGATTTAGCTCCGAATGCAAGGCCTGTCGTACATCCCATTCGGAGAATGTCGCCAAAAGAAAAAGAGGAGCTGAGAAATCAAACCAAGCAACTTTTGTGGAAGGGTCTGATCAGGCCCAGCTTCTCAGAATGGGGTGCAGCAGTGGTGTTTGTCCCAAAATCTGACGGTACACTCAGGCTATGTGTGGATTACCGTGATCTCAACAAACAAACACTGAAAAATAAATACCCACTGCCGCGTATTGATGACTTACTTGACCACTTGCATGGAGCACGAGTATTCTCTAGGATGGACCTAGCTATAGGCTTCCATCAACTTCGGATTGCAGAAGAGTGTGTGCCTTTAACTGCTTTCAGAGGACCGAATATCTTTTATGAATGGCTAGTAATGCCCTTCGGTCTATGTAATGCTCCAGCATACTTTGTCGATCTAATGAATAGAGTGTTCAGAGATGTTTTAAATAAATTTGTGCTCGTGTTCATCGATGACATCCTCATCTTTTCTATATCCACTGCTGAGTATGAACAGCATCTGAGAGAATTCTTGGAGATTTTGCGAAGAAATGTGCTGAAAGCACTACTACAAAACAGGCCATTTGCGACGGTTGTTTATCATGATTTGCGACGGTTAAACAACCGTAGAAAATGCAGACGTCGCAAATAGCAAAAAACTGTTGCGACGGTTTTAAAACTGTCGCAAAAGGATGCCACTTGCGACGGTTTATTTCTTAAAGCCAGTCTCAAAACAAAACTTTTTGCGACAGGTTTTAAGAAAAGACCATCGCAAATGAACTTTGTTTTGGTTTTGAATTTTCATGGTATGCTACAGTTTAATTAACAACTGTCGCAAAATGCCTTGTTATGCGATTGTTTTTATTAATAACCGTCGCAAATGATATATGTTTTTGTTTTTTTTGCTACAGCTTTTAATATTAACCGTCGCAAATTTACATAACTCTGCATCCACCAAAAATTGTTGATATCGACAGATTTACATCAATAAACAGGAAAACAAAAGTATTTATTCATTATATTATTTCAGTTAAACTCATTGAACTTGATTTCTCAGGTATTTACTGTATTATTTCAGTTTGCTGATCCATAGGCTCAGTTTACTAATGACAGCCATAGGGGATAAGAGTTTACCCATTCAGCTTCTACGTAGATAAGAGTTTACCTTATCTATATTTTTACACAAAATTATTGTTATTTACTCCTTTGTCAGGCTTATACATACGAATATTTGTTGTTCAAAACTATTTTTTATCAAGCGGATAGGATTTCGAGGACATGGATGTTCTATGTCCAAAATTTCAGATATGGATGGAGATATGACATAATTGCATCGTCGCACTATTTTAGCGATGCATTGCATTATCTTCAGAGTACCAATTATCTTCGATTATACAGTATACACAAAGGGGATGAAAATAAAATACATCCCAATATGTTATCCGTTTTCAGTAGAAACTGGTTCATCATTTGATTACATGTTATAAAATAGTGAACTTAAGACCATTATCATATATACACATATATAGCACATTCTAATGTAACTCCTTATGATTTTATATTTGCATATCAGAGTTCAAGAAAGAGCAAGAGCTCCACCATGATTTGAAGAACAGAAGTCTGGTGGTGATATTTGTAAGTTTTACATTTGGTGCCTTAGCAACTGCTAAACTATTTTTTGGTATACTTTCAAACGTCTTTAGGACAGAAAAATCCAATTTATTATATAATGCAATCTCCGTTTGGTTTTTCCTACTTGTAAGCAGCAGTGTTGTAGCTACATAACAAAGTAGACAATGTGCAGTTAAACTCTATTTCACAAGCCAATTTTACTGGCCAAACGCATAATCACATACAATAATCAAGTGTTTGAATCGCCGTTTGTTCTTTTAGTTTATCGTAAGAAAATCAATTATATATATGTCATGTTTAAATTCAGCTCTTTGCTTCATAGCATAATCTAAACATTTGAAAAAATATGGATGTAGAAGCAGTAAGATGCATAGATGAATTTTTCAAATGTGCATTATTTATAAATCTGACGAAATGTCAATAGATAAACAAAGATACTGTAGTGGCAGCGGTAGGTATTCATTAAATTGGTAGTGGGTACCAGGGTTAAGGACTATATAGTTTGTCTTTTGTACCGTGACAAGTGCAAATGCAAAGTATGAACATTCATAGTTTTTTTTTGTTATTTTTTTTGTGAATAGCAAATATCAATATTATAAAACTATCAAATGTTTAATATTAATCAAGGGTATTTTAAACAAACCAGACATACCTACACTGAAGCATACAGACCACATTGACCATTATACCGCTGCATCAAGGGATACTGCGTGCATCTTTCAAAATTGGGTTCTGAAACAGGGGGAAGCAATAATTAGCTAACACAGTCAAATCCAAATGACAACACACACACACTCACACAAGACATGCAACAACAATATACAACTCATCTCACTCTCTAATGGCTAACTAAATCCATGGCTGATCCATAAATCTTACTCAAAGCCTGGGAACACCATCCATGTCCATCATCAACCATTGGCATCCTCACCTCGACAAACGGAAAGACTTGTGCGTTTCCTTCCCAAGAACACCGGCAAACACTCGTAAAGCATTGGAAAAATCCTGTACATTTCTTGCATCCAACTCTCCCTCCTTGTACCCTACATAAAGGACCACTAGATCAGACTTGAGACAAGTTTTGGCAAGACTACACTGCTGATTTGGTAATTATTTCACTATTTGAAATAAATCATTGCCAGCTTTGTATTTATGCTTTACCTTTGTTCGCATCAGGGGATCTAGCTTATTGTGTTTAGTCAAATTCTGTAAACACTAAATGGACATTAAATGGACAGTGGTTTAATGAATAAACATTAAATAGAAAAACCATGGAGCAACACAGGACAAAACGCAAGTACAAACCTGAACAACTAATAATGACTTATTCATCCAGCCTGAGCCTTTATCAAACCAATGATGACAACATAAAAACATCAATAAAAAGGAGATAAAGCACTAAATTGCACCAGCGTTCAATACTAATAGCAAAACCACACAATAAGTGCACTTAGTACATGTTTCTAACATGTTCTCAGTTTCAGATAATGAAAACAAACCTAAAGTGATGTAATTATGAATGATGAGATTTTATGTCAATTTGTTTATAATTTGTAATTTTGATAACAAAACTAAAATAAAATTATTTTTTAAATTAAACTACACAATTTAACGGTTGATTCCTCTAATATAGCGGTTTGATATGGTTTGTAATATTTTGTTATCCAGTTGGGTTAATCATGCTAACACTAAACTCGGACTCATAGAAATATTTGTTTGTGCTAAAAATTTGTGTTTCTAACATACCTCATATATAGAACTATATGCTAGTTCCTCTTTTCCTGGCACGCGTTAATAGTCAAATATGAACTTTTGTCTAATATCAAAAGACAACATGATATATATGCATACATATACATATATATTGTTTTGTGTGTATAAAAGAATAAGATGTTGACAATTAAGTTAAAGAGAATTAAGTTAAAGAGAATAAGCTCGGAACGGGAATATGCTTCCTGAAAATTAAGCAAGGTAATATTTATAGAATAAGATGTTGGTAATGAAAAGATAACTTTTTCTTCAATATGAACTTTGTATATGTGTTGGTAATTATTGTTTATTTATGTGTAAAAATTATAGAAGTACATTGATGCAGTCATACAAAAATGAAGTAATCATTTTAATTTTTAATTTTTTGTTAGAAGCATCTGATTAAAAAAAAAAATTTGCGCGATGTATATTTGACCATATTTGTCTGGTAATTTTTTACTGTGAATAGTATCTGAGCATATATTAAACTGAATATACAATATTTTATATTTTTATTATATAAAATCACCAACATTTTTGTCTGCATATTTTGTATGGCATTTTAGTTAAAGAGAATAAGCAACATTCAAAATCTAATATCAAAAAATGTATATGAACATAAAACTGTCAAAATTTAACATTAAACATATTTTCTAAACAATCAATGTCTAACATCTAATATGACAGCAAGTAGCAAGTAGATGAAGACACAGAGTCAGGCAGTACAAGAAAGATCAAGTTCATGCAAACGTGAAATAATAAGGTGAGCTTATAAGGCCAGACAAAACCATAATCAAGTATCAAGGTAGCAATGAAGCATTGAAACTGACAAAGGAAATGGACAAAAGCAAAAAGAAGTACACCAAAAAAGAGATTATCAATACCATTTTAACAGTGAAGGACGCTAAATTATAATCTGGAAGGCTGAGGTTGAATAGGAAATTAGGAATACTGTTATATGTACACTGAGCCACTCGGCTTAGGTAAAGTGACGAGTTAAATAAATTGAAATACCAAAATCACCTACAGTTATGAAATACCAAAATCTTTCCGTTAATCTTTCATTCAGAATTAAATCTCAATATAAGGGAAAGATCAACAATGCACAAAAAGTGGGAATGCTTTTTTTCTTCCAATTTTTATGCAACTAATCAATTTATAGTTTCAGTTCATAATGAATTGAAAATGCAGCATGATGGAAAAATGTAAGAACAACGAAATCCGTAAAATATTGTATGTAAATTATATGTTGTGAATTCTATATTGATACTTCAACTTAGGTTATTGTAGTAGATATTAACTTCAGATAGTCTTACAATCAAAATGTTGGCAGATATTTACTTTGTTGATTCAGACAAAAGATACATTTACATAGACATTAAGATATCTATCAGTTAAAGATGGGAGCAATATTCACTTGATAAAGGACTCATTTTGTATAAATAACACTGGGTACAAGAATGAAAATTTTAGGAGTACAGCTTAAACTCACAGTTTTGGTTCCAAGTAAACAGGATTGAGAAGATGACGTTGAGTTGCTGGTTGACACGTTGAATTGCCAGTTGGGAACATAAATGCCATATAGTAAGCCAATGTAGAAGAAAGCATAACAGCCACTAACCTTCAACCATAAAAAATAAAAATGACAAAGTGTTTTTCAAAGAAGGAGGCTGATGATTGTAGCATATCACCTAACATGAAAAATAAAAAGCAATCCGAGGACAAGTGTAGTCAGTTTCTATTCTTTAACTTTCTAGTACAGAGAAAGAAACATTTGAAGAAATTGCAGTTTCACATTTTTTAACCATTTTGAATGCACGCATACACGAATACATACATACATACATACATAATTGCTAACCTATTTTACACAAAATTATTGGGCTGTAAACCAATTGAAAGGTAAATGTAGAAATAAATTCAAATGGGCAAAACGGACGAGTTACATATTTTACAGAAAATTCTTGGGTTGTAAATCAGGTGGCAAATGCGCAAAACCGGCGAGTTGAGTATTTTACTGAAAATTCTTGGGCTGTAAAACAGGCAGGCAAGTATTTAGAGTTTCCAAGTGAATCGTTCACATTCCTTTCTTGAATTTAGAGCTTCCTTTGTGAATTCCATGAAAATTTCTTGCATGAAATCATTGATTATCTCCGAGTTTTTTCTTTTATCCATTTATGCTGCTAGAATCTTTATGGCTAAGTATTGCTTCTTAATTTTCTTTTACTTGTATTTTGTATGGATTCATGTTTGATTTTGTATGACACTTGTAGAATTGATAGAACGTGGAGGAATATTCAAACGAAAAAAATAAAAGACAACTGGCGAGGATGTCCACCATCGATTGATCTAAAGCAGTACATGATTCCTTTAGATCCGACGAGGCAAGTACAAACTTGTAGTACAGAGGTATTGGTGAGGCTCAACTGACATGTATATATTCAATTTGTTTAAGATATCAACTTAGCAGTCTGCAATGTTGGGGATTTCACAGATTTCGGCACGATGATTATTACAATTTCTGCGTTGATGACTACTAGTTTGCTTATTACTATACTATTATGATCCAATAAAATGATATTTCATTAATATATGTGGTTTCTGTTCTTGTTCATAATAAATCAAAATTTTATATTTATTCAAAGTTGTATACTTGTTCGTTTGAAATTATTAGTTTTGCGATGGGCCAAAAATATTCAATGTTGTTGTAATATTTGGAAATTTTATACCTTATTTTTTTGTTAGCCAATCAATTCATCTATACTATCAAGTCAAGCGGTTTGTAAGTACATATCAGTATCTTCCAGGTAACAGGAAATAGTAAAACAAAAAAAAACAGCAACGATTAAAGTCTCAAACCAGCACATTACACACAAAAAAGATAATTATACCCAAAATAACAACAAATACTTCTACTGCTATTTCAAAAAACCAAGAACTAAAGCAAAAAAGAACATTGTGCTAAACATCTTCATTAGTTTATGCTGAAGATCTCATCATTGCAACTCTACTTCAACCACTTAGCCTTTTAGATAAAACTCGCATTTTTATGCAAGTGCAAGTGTGAATATCTATTTTCAGTTTCGCGCTTCATTACAATTAAATAGCTTGATTTATCCTTCAGCAAATATAAGCATCTAAAATCATCTAAAATCTATCCACTGCATTAACTACAAAGCAGGGATTTCTGCCGACGAGACGCTGCCGAGGCCAAAAGGGGTCCATATTTGCGTGTAACTTTCAAAACATGCCTAAATTTGTAATTAATCCTTTGATATATTAATGTGTTACCTTATTATTTTTCAACGAGTTTACGTCTCTTTGGATAGTTTAACTATTGAATTATTGTTGGATATGTTACAATAATCATGATATTAATATTGACAAAGTTATATACTTGAATGATTGGTAAACAGAGTTTCCCCAGCACTGCTGGGTTCAAACTAATGATGTTTGGTAACTAAATTCACACCATGCGCCCACTAGGCATAAGTTTAGAGTTCAAAATATTATTAATCGAGTTCTAGAGAAACCATGATTATTTTTTCTCTTTATTGAGCAAAACTACCTTTACTGTTCATATATTAAGCAAAACAAATTGTGGAGCTTTATTTGGGTGTTTCTAGACTCAGGCGGCATCCTTTGCCCCTCTCCACTCCACTCTATATTGTCATACACACCAGTATCATTGCTTTAAAGGGCACATAGATTCAATGGGTAAAGGAACTGAATAAACGTGTGATATCCTACCCAAGTAACTTTATATATAACCCTGCCCCGCTGTATGTTAGAAAAATGGAACCCTGTCCATTTGGCTAAAATTCCAAGCAATCAACCCATCACACGAACTACAAATGTCAGCAAACTTAACGTCTCTTTCAGAAAATACAATTCCACAGTAGGATCAACTGAACAGACCGCATACAGGTGGCAAACATGGTTCATCCCACAATTCCATTACTCGGTATTAGGACAACGTAAACACTTCGTTCATACTGCATGCATACTTCACCATATAACCGCATCCACAATCACCTCCATGCAAACATTGAAACCCGATACCTCATTCCAAAGTGCATCACCAGCATCACGTCCCAATACCTCCTCCGTAAGCTCAGGCTTCAATCACCTAATTCCCAACTTCACGCAACCAACAACATGCATGCCTTTACCATGCCTTACAGCTCAAAATCCAGTACTCAATTCTGACCTTATGGTCATCGTCTTCATCCCACAACACCTACCCCAACTACACCCTCCAGAATAAACTTCCAAATCATGACCGACACGAAAAATGAAATTTCCGAAATCAACTGAAACGAATAAAATTTCAAATGACCAAAACCGAGTTTTCGATCCTTGTTATTAACATAATGCTATTGAAGAATTATTTCGTTGGGTTTTCCTATCAAATCTAGCAACGTAATGCACACATATAATATTGAAAAGAAAATATTTTTGAACCACTATTTAATTTAAAGAATAAGTCCGATTTGCATTGTTCCAAAACTGCATTATATATACCATGTGCATTTGTTCCAATTTGACAGAAATGCAGTTTGACAAGAACTCAATTTCATTTTATTTTTGTTACATTCTAGCTTCTGTTCATTGCATGCATTTCTCTATTCACAAACATTTCATGCATTTCTCTGTTTAAAACATCAGACCACTACAAACCATACACTGATCAAACTGTCTAACATCTTCTTCGATTACAAACTCAACTAACCATTCTCTCCACTTCAACTTTCAGACTTTCACCACCAATTCCATGCCCAATCCATTCAACAGCCTTTAGCCTCCTCCTCAAATCGATCATTCAACCATCTATCATCAACCCTCCTCAACTAGAACTGTTAGCATCTCCTACTTCATCATTACTATGCCACAATTCAACTCCAAAACCTTACCTTGACCATAAAAACATCATAAATACTGCTACTCTCCTTCATTACAATTACATATTACAATTACATTTCACTACCCCATTCAATAATATACCCACATCACCAACCGCTGCAGCACATCCCCTGCCTCACTACCAACATCTCCTCTAAACTCAAACCAAGCAACATACAAAATCCAAACCCCATAAACCATCATCGCAACTATTCTCTGGTTCAAAACATTATGCGTTCTCAAGTTCAAAACACAACGGTCCAAAACTGCATCACATACATCTCCTAGAACCGCCACAGCCATCATCTACTCTATTTAAATGACCTTAAGGAGGAATCAAAGATTCAGACAATTGAACTTAAACAAAATTAAATAAAATGGGGTTTTAAAGAGAGATGAATCCAGCTAAAAAATTCATTTTAAAATGTCACAAAAACATCAAATCCTTCGATCTTGAAATCTGCACTTGTCGTGAAAATGCAATTGCACTCCAAATCGTATCACCAAATTCCATGAAAAGAAGAAATTGTATAGATAAATACTGGTGATCATATTTTATGGTATACATGAAAAAAAATGTTGATTTGTGTCAAAATAACGATAGCTGCAGCTACTAGTACAAAGTAAATGCATGCAGGTTTAAATCAATCATAGGGATTAGTTATTCTGGTTTGAAATATCTAGGCGAGTTATTCGCTTTTTTGGAGAGTTCTAAACCATGAAAACAAACGTTCAGTAATGTTAACACAAAAGTAAACCATATGAGTTCATTAATTTCAGATATGATTTCATAATTCATAGAATATATTGGTTTTATTCATTTCATGGTCGACACCAAAAAATATTTGTTTACAGAACAACCATAACTTTATGTATACAGAGTATGAAAATACGGGGAATAGTTTAGTTTGTTTTAAAATACCTGGCCGAGTTATTTGAAAATAGGAGTTCTATACTGAATTAAGAAAAATCTATTTATGCGCAATCAACAGCAATATCACATAACACTATTAAACTTTAAACTCATGCTGGATTCAATACAACAGGAATTCAAAACAAATATCATAAGACGCACTGTTACCACGGTACTAAGACTGAAGTAGCAAAAAGAACCATTATACTCATCACGGCAGAAAGATCTAACCACGATACAGAAGAAATAAAGGTGTGTCACATATCTGCTAAGATTCCAAAGTAAAAACTAGACAGACAGACATTTGAAGCAACTCTTAACTTTCGGTCTGCTCCCTCAACCGCCGAATTGTGCTACGAACAGTAACAGTACTTGCGGTGTTCAATGTATAGGCACCATCATCACTAAAAACCAACTATTAAAATTCTGTAATAAACCACAATAACTTACCTAGATCTGAAACGCAGTTTTTGAGGAGATCGAAGACATCGATTTCTTTCTTCTCAGCAGATCGAAACCGATGATTTGGAGGCCGTGTTCGATCGAAATTGGAGGAGATTTAATTTTATCGAAATCGAAGGAGAATTAATTTTGTTCGATGGAACCAGCGATGGATATATTTGTTTGATCGAAAAAAAGGTTTATATTTTATATTATTATTATACGGTTTTGTTTAATCGAAAATATGTTTAGTTCGATCTCAACCAGCAGGCTGAAGGCTTGCGTAAGGGGACCTAAATAAAAAACAATTGTGCGACAGTATTTTTTCAACCATCGCAAAATAGGTTTAGAGCCCAACCAGTAGGCTGAAGGCTTGCGTAAGGGAATCCAAATAAAATGGCTTGTGCGACTGTTTATTTTTTAACTGCAGCAAAATGGTTTGTGCGACAGTTTTTATGTTTAACTGTCGCAAAACGAAATTTTATCAATTCCAACCTCAATTTATTTGCCATGGATTTATAAATAACCGTCGCAAATTATAAATATTTGCTACCGTTTTTATAGATAACCGTCGCAAATTTATCTTCTACATCATTATCCTACCAACCTGCTACGGTTTCTAACTAAAACAGTCGCACGTAACCATATATGCTACTGTTTTTATGTAAGCCGTCGCAAATAAGGCGTCGCAAATGGCATGTTTTGTAGTAGTGAAGCCAAATTTTCTAAATGCATATTCTGGCAAGAAGAGGTGAAATTCCTCGGCCATGTTGTATCAAAGGAAGGCATCTCAGTAGATCCATGAAAGATCTCAGCCATCCAAGAGTGGAAGCAGCCTAGAACTCCCACAGAGGTTAGAAGTTTCTTAGGACTGGCTGGCTATTTTCGGAAATTTGTCAAAGATTTTTCGAAGGTAGCTTGTCCATTGACAAACCTGACCAAGAAGCATACGAAATTCAATTGGACACCCGAATGAGAGACAACTTTCCAAGAACTAAAAAAGAGGTTGACCAATGCTCCTGTGTTGACCATCATAGATGGCAATCAGGATTTGAAGGTCTGGACCGACGCTTCTAAACAAGGTTGTTTCTTTTATAAATTAACATGTCAGAGATAACATTTTCTTTTAATGTCAAATCTCATTTTAACATGTTATCCCTTATTTATTTAAGGTATTGGTGCGGTGCTGATGCAAAGCGGCAAAGTAGTCGCATATGCTAGCCGCCAGCTGAAACCGCATGAGAAGAATTACGCCACGCATGATCTTGAGCTAATGGCTATTATGTTTTCTCTTAAAATATGGAGGCATTATCTCTTGGGTGAGAAGTTTGAAATATACACGGATCACAAATCCTTGAAACATCTTTTTACCCAAAGAGATTTGAATATGAGGCAGCAACGCTGGGTTGAATTTCTTGCATCATATGATCTGGATATCTTATATACTCTAGGGAAAGCCAGCGTTGTGGCCGATGCGCTCAGTAGAAAGAATGCAGATGATGACAAGCTTATTCTCGCTAATCTCATTATCACTCCTACTCTGATTGATAAAGTCTCTGCTCTTCAAAAGGATGATAAATTTATTCAGAGGATTATCAAAAGAATTCAGGGTGGCGAAACAACGAGTTTCCAAATTGACGACAAAGGGGTTCTGAGGCTATTAGGCCGAATCTGTGTCCCGTACGACTCTAAGGTCAGAAGGGAGGTTATGGATGAATGTCATAAATCTAAGCTTAGTGTTCAACCTGGAGTGAGCAAGATGTATCACGACCTCAAGCGCACATTTTGGTGGAGGTCCATGAAGAGAGATATTTCTATTTATGTTGTTAGATGTCCCACTTGTCATCAAGTTAAAAGCGATCAGCAGAAACTGGCAGGTTTGTTGCAACCGCTGGGAGTTCCAGGTTGGAAGTGGGAGGAAATCTCCATGGACTTCATTGATGGCTTGCCTCGAACTAGAAAAGGGAATGATAGCATATGGGTGATTGTGGATCGCTTAACAAAGTCTGCCCATTTCATCCCTGTTCGGTCCAATAGAACAGCTCGTAGTCTGGCGTAGCTTTATTTTAAAGAGATAGTCAGACTACATGGGGTTCCCAAAAGCATTGTCAGTGATCGAGATCCATTATTTACCAGCAAATTCTGGGAAGCTTTCCGAGAAGAGCTTGGGACGAAGTTGAATCTGAGCTCTGCCTATCATCCTCAGACAGATGGCCAGACTGAGAGGGTGAACCATGTTTTAGAAGACTTGTTGCGAGCTTGCATTCTTGATTATGGCGGTTCATGGGAGAATCACTTGCACTTGGTGGAATTCTCTTATAATATAGCTACCAAGCAAGCTTGAAGATGTCACCGTTTGAATTACTATATGGCAGGCCATGCAGATCTCCGGCATGTTGGGTGGAGTCAGGCAATCGACTAGTCTTGGGCCCCGATATGGTTCGTGAAGCATCGGATAAGGTTGAATTGATTAGGAAATGCTTGTTGACTGCTCAGAGCCGACAGACGAGCTATGCAGACCAGCGAAGAAGAAATTTTGAATTCTCTATGGGTGATCGAGTATACTTGAAGGTTTCTCCTTTGAGAGGCGTGATTCGTTTTGGGAAGACGGGAAAATTGGCACCGAGATTCATTGGTCCATTCCCTATTCTCGAAAGGATTGGTACTCTCGCTTATAGAGTGCAGCTGCCTAACTGGTTGCCAGGAGTGCATGATGTATTTCACGTGTCTCAACTCCGCAAGCATGTACATGATCCAGATCTGATTGAGGATGAATAAATCAACAGGTCCTGGATGTTGCTCTGAATCTAACAGTGAGAAAAGACCCGATTAAGATCATTGGCAAAGAAACCAAAATTTTGAGGAACAAGAGGATCAACCTAGTCAAAGTTCAATGGAGTGGGGATCCTAGAGACTGTACTTGGGAGACATAGGATAGCATCAAAAAGGCTTACCCCAAGTGCAGAGTGGACATCTCCGAATAACTCTTGTATTAAGGTAAGTTTACCCCAATTTACATTTTCCATCTTGTTTCCTACTTTACTTTGTTTCCTTTTCGAGGACGAAAAACTCTTAAGTGGGGGAGATTGTAACGACCCAGAAAATCCGAACCAGTTTAAAAATTTTATTTTAAATAATTTGGTGGAAAAATGTGGTGAAAATAAAAAAAATTCATTTTTAAATAATATTAATGCCAGTGAAAATAGCCAATTTTCAAACGATCTCTGTTTTCGACAAAACCACTTTTGTTGGAACCGGAATGTCAAATTATTGCTAGGTTTCAATTTTTAGAATTTTTCAAGTTAGTATGTGAGCGTGGCGAAAGAAACTGTGTTTTGTTCAATTCAGTTAAATTTGATTGATTGAAAAATAGCCATTTTTCTAACAATCTCAGAATACGACGAAATTAATTTTGTTAGGACCGTATCATCATAACGAAGACAAATATATTTTTTCGGGATTTTTTTGAGTCCGTATGTGGCCTCGGTGAATCTATTTATCCAAACGAATTAAATTTATAAAGGATTTAATTATTAATTCAAGCCACAGACAGCCGTTTGGGCTGACGGGACCTGGTCCGTTGGATCCGGAACATGGGCTATTGGCTAGGGTTTCTTCTCGACTGGAATTGAACTGGTTTGAAAGATATGGATTTAATTGTAAAAATACATTATAAAATAGAATTTTAAAACCCTAAAACACTATTCATCTTCGTAGTCGCCGCCACCCTTTCGTCCAATGGCCATGGTCGCTCAAAACTTCCCCTTCTAATTTCTCCTCCATCTCCACAAATTAAACCCAACCCGTACACCATGTCGAAGCTCTTCCCTCCCTCTTCAATTTCATACGGGTTTGATCATCTCAAACGGCCCGTAGGCCCAGAATTTCCGCCCCAAAACCCACGGCTTTGCACCGCCGCCAGGCCCACCAGGGTGCACTGAGCTCGCCGCCACCACCCCCCATCGAAGCGCCGGCCGTTCCTCCCCAACACCCCCCGTCTGGTCATCTCCAAACCCCCTTTGTCGATCGAAAAAGTGAGACCTAGAAACGAACCCATCATAGTGAACGGCGGCCTTGGTCTGTTCAAAGGAGGAAGAAGGTTAATTCTTAACTAATTAATTAATTAATATAAAATATTCCTAACTTAAACTAATCATAACTCTTTCGATCAAACTCGAAATTTGACGATTTCAGGACCGTCAGGATCGTAATTCAAAGGGCTATTTTTCTATACTGATTAAGCACAGTTCCGAGCCAGTCTAATTTTTGGTCAAATTCAAAGAGAAGCAACATTTCAGTGAGAATTCTGAATTATTAAATTAATTATAATTATGAAATCACGATCTGTATGTTATTATTTCTGATCTGCGATGTTGTGATTGTTGTATGGTTGTTAAGATGTGTTGTGATGTCATGATATAGCCATGTTAGTTTAGATCTATAAATTCTGATGTAATCTCTATAAAGTTCCAATCTTTATTATTTTATTTTTATTTTATTTTTATTTCTTTCTAGAAATGAAAAATTGAATTTTTATTCTGATTTACTAAATAAAGTTTGAATTTTTATTTTGTTTTACAAAATAAAAGAAAGTTAGAATATTTTGAAATAAAATGAAAAAGTTGGATTTATATTTTGATTTACAAAATAAAAAGAAAAGTGAATCTTTATTTTGATTAACAAAACTAAAGTTGAATCTTTATTTTGTTTTATGGTTTGTAAAATAAAGAAAGTTTAGATCTTTTAAATTTTAATTAAAAGATAAAATAAAGATTAGATATTTTATTTTGATTTACAGTATGAAATAAAGATTAGATATTTTATTTGATTTGCAAATAAAATAAAGATGAGACCTTTTATTGTCATTCATCAAATTTATACAGCAAATCATATATTGTGTTATATGTGTGGATATTGAAATTACGACGTTGGGTAAATAGAAATGGTTAGACCAAAAACCATATTATTATATTTGTGGACATTGAAATTACGAGTTGGGTAAATAGAAATGGTTAGACCAAAAACGATATTATTATATTTGTGGACATTGAAATTACGACGTTGGGTAAATAGAAATGGTTAGACAAAAAAACCGTTATTTTTAGTTATCATATTTTGACACCAAATTGACATGTGAGTTAGATAGGAAAATATCAACTATAAAAATGTGCATTAAGAAAAGAAACAGAAAATTTACATTTTCTAATGAAATAAGGAATGAAAATATTTACATTTTTCAATGTAAAGAACAAGGAATGAAAATATTTACATTTTTCAATGTAAAAAAAAAAGGAATGAAAATATTTACATTTTTCAATGTAAATAAAAAGAAATAAGAAGATTTACATTTTCAATATAAAGAAGAGGAATAAAAAGAATGTACCTTTTCTTTGTAAATAAAGGAATAGAGAGAACAAACTTGGCAATGACTTTAAATTACATTTTCTTATGTAAATGAAAAGAACGGTTTGGTGAAAACTTTATTTACATCTTCGGCGTAAATGAAACGAACATGTTTATAAAAATAAACATTTTTATTAAAGAAAAGAGTTGAAACAAAAATAAACATTTTTGTTAAAGAAAAGAGTTGAAACAAAAATAAACGTTTTTGTTAAAGAAAAGAGTTGAAACAAAAATAAACATTTTTGTTAAAGAAAAGAGTTGAAACAAAAATAAACATTTTTGTTAAAGGAAGGAGTTGAAACAAAAATAAACATTTTTGTTAAAGAAAAGAGTTGAAACAAAACAAACACGTTTGTTGAAATAGAAGAGTAGAAATTAGAAATGTAAATTTTATCATCACTTTAGGTACGATAAAAAGAATAAATTATAATAGTTGAAATCGCTAAACGATTTATATTTATATATATTTGTATATAAATATAAATATAAAATTTAACGAAACGCGCGTGGCAGTTTGCATATCGACAATCGTAACTTTAAATGATTATACCGAAAGATCCGACCATTGGATTTTCCCAAAACTGGAATCGTTAGGACCGCTTTGGAAAGAGCTTTCCAACAATACAAACTTCATCAAAATCCGACGGTTATATTTCAGGATACATGTAAATCAAAATTTGGTAAAAACAGCGACAGGGCAGCCCACTGACCCGAAGCATCGTTTTATTATTTTGAGCTATTTTTAAATAAATAAAAATAGCGATAAATCATTTTAAATATATATTAAAGACATGAAATGATTTAAATGATAATTTTGCGATAATTATTTGAAAAGACCGAGTTTAACTCATTTCAAATAATTACACGGCGATTAAATCGAAATATAGAAGACGGTGGTTGAAGACGGACGATCTACGCATCGAATGGACGACGACTACTGATGCCTTGGACTGACTTGCTCCCAGGACGGGGTTGAAGTAGTAGTTGTTCGGACGTATGTGTTGGTCGTGCGGATAAGCGAGCGCCTCTTAGGTGTCTCCGGTTTCGTTCATACCTAGAACGGACTTGTAAATGGATGCATGTCTGACGTTGGAATTCATTTCATGTAATTAAATCGACTTGTATTAATATATGTCTGTTTTGTGGTAGAGAATTTATTCTCTACTTAACACCCTGGTATATTGTAATAGTTGTCGATCACATGGCGTGAATTGTCAATGTGGCACGCCAAGATGCAATGATCAAGGCTTTATTGAAAAGCAGGCCTTGTGGTTGATGATCAAAGCATAGCCTGTTTAGGCATAGCTTTGAGTATAGCGTGACTTCGCGAGCCTCACACCCCGGTATGAGTCAAAAATGGGATTAGGACTGCTGGGAGTGCACACGTTTTTTCTAGCTAGGGGTAGTGTCAGTGTGTAACACCCCACCTCCGCCAGTGCCACTCTTGCAAGCACACTAGCTTTGGAGGGGTGTTAAACAAGGTAAACATGCATGCAGATATCACAAGACAGAACATATAAGTAAAACAGAGTAGTAAAGCAGCGGATAAAACTAGCATTTCAAAACCATAGTCATGTTACAACAAAGTACTTGGTCATTATTTTCCAACAACAAAGTCTAGAGAAAAACATGAACTGAAAAACTGAAATACATAAAGTACTATCCCCAAAGTGAAGCGATAAACCATAGCGAGCTCAATGTCCAGAACAGTACATGAGCAAATCCCGTAAGCAAGCTATAAAGATCCAAGCTAAGCTCCAATGTTCCCACCCTGAGAACCTGAGGGGGGGGGGGGAAACGGAAGAAAAGAGGCGAAAGAAAACAGGTCAGTCAAAAAGACTGGTAAGCCCTAACTACTATCTGTCCATGAACTAGTAAAGTTAACTGGCATGAGAAGCTGAGATGAACATAAGGATAACAACATACTGGCATGATGATTAACTAACAGGATAGATAAAGGTGTCATCGCATAATCAAGGTTAAGTTTTGCACCACGGGAGTACTAGCATTCTAACATGTCAAGTAAA
This sequence comes from Allium sativum, assembly GCA_030737875.1. Classification (NCBI taxonomy): domain Eukaryota; kingdom Viridiplantae; phylum Streptophyta; class Magnoliopsida; order Asparagales; family Amaryllidaceae; genus Allium; species Allium sativum. The sequence continues at coordinate 159,666,567 of CM060921.1, read as the reverse complement.
AACAAGAATTGATCCCTTGGCCCAAGCTTGGCCCAACATCATGAGGTGACCTAAATCAAGGTCCAACTACACGGTCTAGTTGATCGGCTCCCTATAAGCCTAACTCGTCAAGTGTCAGTGTCATACGACCCAAACATGAAATGTAGTTAAACTGCGCTAGGTACTCTCTAGGGTGTATCAAGTCCTAGGGTGTCAACCTCAGACAAAAATCAAGTATGCACAGTCTAGATCTACCGGTACCCGTGCCTGATTCTCGAACTCCGGACTATGTGCACGACCATAGTCCGCCTGGACCTACACCGGCGTACCTACTCAGCCGTCGTTTTGGTCGCTTACATGTCAGCCCAGTAATCGTGCCCCACCCTAGCCTAGTCCTAGGGTCTTATGATACTATCAAGAGGGTTACTGCTGCAAAGGACCACGCAACTAGGGTTTCTTAACTGGTTAAATGTGGTTAACCAGATCCAAACGTGGATTAAATTGGTTAAGTGTACCCAAGGTTCATGACTTAACCCCGATTAACCCATCGAGCCCAAATTGGTTAAGTATCAAGTGGACCATGACTTAACCCTAATCAGGAGGCATTAATTAACTTAATGTGCTTTAACCTCTCACATTAGACCTTGTTGTGGTTACTAGTTAAGCCGGGCGGGTCCGGGTAGCTTTACACCACAACTTGGTCCAACCTCGGGTTCGAGCACAACATAACCAACTTCTCACATTGGGTCCTATTGTTTGTAGCCACTAGTTAAGCCGGGCGGGTCCGGGTAGATTTATGCTACAAACTCAACCCAACCTCGAGTTGGCCACACTCATATTTTCTAAGTGTCATGTCCATTATGTTTCCAAAACATAATTACAAGTTAACATATCGCGTCATGTTATAAAAACCATGTTTATGTCATAATGTTACCCAATCCCAACGTAATCCCATCGTTTACATAATCGCAACAACGCATAAAGGATAAAATAGGGAACTTGGCATAATCATGACAAAAAGGTGTTGAAGCCACAAGTTTATCATGGTGGCATATGAAATGTACATATGTTCATATTCTTGCATATTGCATTATTAGGCTTCAAAAGCATGCATAAAACCAAACTTAGCATATGAGTGATACATGGTGATAAATGACATGTAGAAGTTGCTAGAAGTTCGCATTTAGCCTCACATGCAAGTTATCATAAGGGATATGATAACTTCCATGTTGCCAAAATGCAACCTTTAATATAAAGCTTGAAGCTTTAAGCCCAAAACTCAAGTTTAACTTGCATAACATGATAACATGATCAACCCAAACTTGCATAACATGGCAACATGTGTCATACATAACTTGCATAATGATCAACCAAACTTGCATATAATGATCAACCAAACTTGCATATCATAATGATCAACCCCAAACTTGCATCATTCATTTAACTTTAGAGTTCAAAAAGAAAGTAGAAAAGGGCTTACAATGCTATGAAGACACAAATAAATAGTTATTATAAAGATTGAGACGAAGCCCTTATGCAATCACCCAAATATGCAAGCTCCAAATGAAAAACCCTTGAGCCAAATTAATAAAAACCCTTGCTTTGTAATAGAAATGTTGCAACTTGACTTGAATGCAAACTAAGAACACTCATACAAGCTTGAAGACACTTGTATGCACTCAAAATCTCTCATATAAATAAACTTAGAAATTTTAGCATGAGAGTGGAGGCCATGAGAGGAACAAATTTGGCATAGTTTAGTTGTAGGGTTGAATAATGATGATTTAGGCTAGGCTTAGGGGTCTTTTTATAGAAGATTAGGATAGTATTAGCCATAGGATTAACCCTAGATTCAATCCAAGCCATCAAATCCCGTCACAAGCCTCCAAAACAGGTCCAAACAGCCCAATCAAGTGCACCAGGCCGACCTGGCCGACCAGGGAGGTCGACCCCCAGGTCGACCCTAGGGTCGACTCCCCAGTCGACCTGGTGGGCAGGTCGACTCCACAGTCGACCTGGTGGGCAGGTCGACTCCCCTGTCGACCCCCAGGTCGACCCCCTGGGTCTGGCGGGAATTTTCCCGCCACTTCTGAAAATTGAAATTTTTGTATTTAAATCTGTTTTGAATTTTTCTAAAACTTCTTCGGGCCTTATCTGGGTCATACAGACTCCGTTTTTCGAAAACTCGGACTCTATTTCGCGTATTTTTCCGAGACGAACGCAATGGCACAACCCATTTCCCTTGATTTAGATTTTACAGTTTAATTCTGCCTTGATTTATGTTATAACATGTTATTCAAAAATACGGGTTGTTACACAGTGCTTAAACTGGCTGGCATTTTACTTATGTGGATGTTGGATTGAGGTACCTCGGGTTTTATAGGTTGTTAGTGGCCATACTATAGGTTCAAAGGAACCGGGAAACGTGTGTTCAGGAATTGCCAATCCACCCCCGTTTGGTGGGGACTGGCCCTGAAGATCCTAGGGTTGCCCATAGGTGTGATCCTGAGGCATTTGCTAGAGTGTCTCAAATCGGAGAGGACGATCCTTAGCCTCGATTTCATGATAGAAAACCAATTTCCAATACGACAATTCGATCTTGATTGCAAACTTATATATGGTGACATAGTATATGGTACCTATGCCGTCTAGGATTGCTACATTATATTGAAGTATTTTAATACTTCTTAGACACTAACAATAATATTAAAATATTATTTTTCGCGTATTAAGCATATTTGATCATCATAAGGGAAAATTCTATCCTCCTGTGTGCGTTGCATTGTGTGATAGGACTTGAGTCTTATGATGATTTCATTTTTCAAAAGTCATTTCGTTGTTTTGTATGAACTGTATTAAATTATGCACTGGCAATCCAATGGAGTAAACCCGTTTTGCTTTAGCGGCATGGTCCTATGATTCGCCATATTGATAGTTAGTATAGAAAGATTTCTCATACCAGTCCAATGACTGACTCGATGTTTGTTTCACTTTGCAAACTCGGGTGCCCTCTCTTTACACGGGCAGCCAAGTGATAGGTTCTTAAGTAGGCATTTCTGGAATGAAGACTGCTTGGAAGGAGAAGGTGAAGACTCTCTTTTATCTTTATCTTTTGCTTTAGAGACTTTATTCTATCTTGTATTTTGATGTACGTCATGGAGTTTAGACCTATTTCCTTTGAAACTTATTTCTTTTGATTCAGACTTTTATTTTGCTAAGTTATATCCTGTAAACTGCACACTCTGTGGTTCTGTTGATGAGATGTTTATGACTTATATCTTTTCCACTGCAACAATTATGTGTTATGATATTATCTGAGATCTGTTGTGTTATAAATATGTTGTATTCCAAATGATTATCCTTACTTTCGGTCATCGGAAGTTGGGGTTATCACAAGTAGTGAGATTCTTGGGTTATGTCGTGTCTGGACAAGGAATAGAGGTGGATTCTGGTAAGGTACCGGGATCGACGCAAGAATACGACGGTTGTTTGGAGTTTCCTTGGTCTATTGTACTGTCGACGATTTATCAAAGATTTCTCTAAGATAGTTGCACCATTAACTGGTTTAACGTAGAAGAATGAGGTCTTCGCGCGGAATGGGAAGAGTGAGAAAGCTTTCAGAATTTTGAAAGGAAGATTTAAGAGTGCTCCGTTGTTGACTATTCCGAGTAGGAATGAAGAGATGGTGGTATACACATATGCATGTAGCACCAAACTTGGAGAGGTGCGAATGCAGAAAGAGAGAGTTGTGGCTTACATGAGTCGACAACTAAAGTTGCACAAAAAGAATTACTCGACTCACTATTTGGAGTTAGCGGCAATAATGTTTGCTCTGAAGATATGGAGAGGTTATCTATTGGGATTGAGGTTCGAGTTGTTTACGGATCATAAGTTGTTGAAGTACCTTTTCTCTCAAAAGGATTTGAATCTTCGCAACAACGATGGTTAGAGTTTCTAGTGTCATATGATTTTGGTATAGCCTATACTCTCGGGAAACGTAACACAATGGACGATGCATTAAGTCAAAGACATGCAAGTTTGAAAGGCATGTTTACGGAATGGAAGCACCACGGGTATTTAGCTGGATTCATTTTAGGCCCTGTTGCGAGTTAGAGCATGAGATGTTAGCAAGTATATCAATTAAACCGACCCTCATTGAAAGGATAGGCAAAAGCCAAATGCTGGACAATAAACGTATCGAAAGCATACAGAGATTAGAGATGAGGGACGAACCCGATAGAGTTAAGGATTACGAAGGCGATCGAGATGATTGGCTTTGTAAGATTGGATGATTGATTGTTTCTGCTTCATGCAGATTAAGGGATTAAAATTTAAGGGAATGTCATCGCTCTAGATTAACAATTCATGCTGGTATTAATAAGAAGTATTGAAATATTAAACGAGTTTACTACTGAGAAGGCATGAAAAGGGATGTTGGGACATTTATCTTGAAATGTATGAACTACCAGTTGGTTAAGTTGAGCAGAAGAAGCCGAGTGGATTATTACAAACATTGGGAGTTCTTACATGGAAAAGGTAGCAAGTGTCGAGGGATTTTTTTCGATGGACTACCTAGTGAAAAGATAGGAAATTATTCTACTTAGGTTGTCGTGGATCGCTTGACCAAGAGCGTATGGTTTATACCTGTCAAATCGATTAGGACAACATCGAAATTGGCTGACATATATCTCAAAAAGATGGTTTGACTCCTTGGGATTTCGACGAGTATTGTTCGTGATCGAGGTCAATTTTTCACTAGTGGATTATATAAGGGTTTACAAGAGACGTTGGCAACCGAACTATGTATAAGCATGGTTAATCATCCCTAGAAAGATGGTCAGACTGAAAGGGTTAGTCGAGTATTGGAAGTTCTTCTTAGAGATAATGTATTAAATTTTGGAGGATCGTGAGAAGATCATCTGCATTTGGTCGAGTTTGCTTATAATAACAACTACTCGTCGATTATCGGAATGGCATCGTACGAGGCGCTATAGGTAGACCATGTAATTCGCCATCCTGTTGGTTAGAGACTAGAAAAAGGTTTGTACTTAGGCCTGAGATGAGAAGAGAAACGACGGGTAATATTGAGATCATTTGACAACGAATGAAGACAGCCCTAGATTGTCAGAAGAGTCATGTTGATAAGCAAAGGAAAGATTTAGAATTCTTAGTTAGAGATTTAGTGTTCGTCAAGCTTTCACCTCTATGGGATGTAGTTCGTTTTGGAAATAAAGGAAAGTTAGCACCAAGGTTACTTGGGCCATTTCCAATTATTAAGCGAATTGGAAAACTCGCTTGTAGATTGGATTTACCTAAGAAGATGGAGGGTATGCAAAAGGTATTTCATGTATCATTTATATGGAAGTTTATGCATGGGTCGAACTTTGTGGTAACTCCTGATCATCTTGAAGATTTAGAGGTCGATCCTGAAGCTTGTAGGCCTCGTAACCCGCTTCGCGTCATAGGCAGTGACATAAAACAACTTAGGAGGAAAGTCATTAAGCTAGTCAAGGTACTATAGGGAGAGGACAATGATGATTGTACGTGGAAAATGGAAGATAGTATGAAGTTGACCTATCCAGAACTCTTTGAGTGGCATGTCTCATATATCATATCTTACTTTTACCATTGTGTCTTACACTATTAGAGTTCTGCATGCAAGGATTGGATTTTAGATGCGTGGATTGTTGGATGCAAGATTGGATGGAAGATTGAATACTCATGGAAGGTAGGCATGCGGAATATTATGTTTGCTCATGTTTTCTTGGAATTTCGAAGGCGAAATTTGTAAAGAGGAAAGAATGTAACAACCGGTATTTTACATATCGGAGGATTGTAAAATAATTATATTTAATTCCCTAGTGGTCAGATCATTTTCAAATTTTAAAATATTATTCATGAAAATGTGAGAAATGTCCATGATTTTTATCGAGTTGACTTGTGACCATTTTGCCTTTATGAATATTGTTTTAGTTATGACTTCCGCAAAGTGGTCAAATTAAAATTTTGGTTCAGTGGTTTGGAAGGAGTCACAGTTTTATGTTTTAGTTTCAACTAGGCAGACTAATTAGTTGTTAATGGGCTGATTAGAGAAGTCCATTAAGCTATTGACCTACAACTATAAATAGAGGGGTTTGAGGATAGAATTACGGTTTCTCTCTTCATTCAAACGTTAGGTTGGGCATCTTTGATTCTCTAGTTTAACCTATACCTATTTTTTTCATTCTATCCATCTTAACTTATCGTAGATTGCGTGTAGAGGCTAGATCATCATCAAGGAACATTATATCACATCAAATTGCAACAATTTTAGTGGTTTTCAACGCTGTCCAGGTCTGTTGCATTGGATTTTAGAATTAGTGAGTGATAAATGCCTCTTAAATGGAAGTTATAGATTATATGCATAAATTAGGATTAAATTAATGAATATACGTTAAATTCACCATAACTCTGATTATACATATTAATTTCACTCTAGATCTGATCATATATGCTTAAAATCATATGACCGGATTCAGACGAAACTTGGTGGAGGATCTCTGGAAGATGAAGGGAGGAGACATGAGAAATTTCATGCCCAAAGTCTCTAAGTACGTGGAATGTTACCGGTCCATGGTACATGGATCGGTACTGATCCATGGTATTAGTGTGAATGGTAAGAATTTGTGTGCGTGGGCTTGGGGGATGTATACGAGGCTACATACAAATTTTCAAGACATTTGGAAGGATCAATACCAAGATATTCAAAGAATGGATGGTGGATCGGCAGAAAGCATATAATAAAGTGGATTATACTTCGATACAGTGGACAGGAAGGAGATTGCACTGCGATAATGTATTGGTAGGAAGCATAGGATGAAATGGATTGTACTTTGATGCGATGGACCGAAAGGAGATTGCATTGCAATGATTGATCGGAAGGAAACTTACAAAGAAAGGATGGACCGGATATCAAAAATTTTGTAAGCAGACGGGTCGGTGCCGAACCATGCTTGATGGATCAGTACCGATCCATGATTTTGCATCGTGGAGCACTCATATTTCGAAAACATGATATTGGCACTACATGGGGATGTTTTGTGAAGTTTGAAAGCTAAAGGACTTCAGATGATCGAGATACGACTCAAGTAGAAAGGATACTTAAATTATGAGCTCAGAAAGGAGTGATCAAGGTAGGATAGATGTGATGTTGGTCGTGGGATGATATATGACTCAGTATGACTATGGGTTGACTCAGGTAGGAGTTAATCAAGGGTAATGATGGAGTTTGTTCGAAAGGTAGCTTGAAATTTGGAAGATGGAATCATCGAGAAGGAAGGCTTGACAGAGTTGAAGTGCCAAGCAATCATTGATTATCGAAGGTTCTAGCAGACTCAAAGCATGTGTATCGTGAGACGCCCATTAGGATCAAATAGGATCGTGTACCCTGGATCAACAATAGGTAGGAGTGATCTAGTTGTCTTAGAAGATTAAGGCAAACATACAGTTGATGATGCATTGTATTCTGACTAAAACCGAGGTTTCCATTAGTCCATTTGATCGATGAAAGCAAATTCGATTACCGATGGATTCAAGGCTTTAGTTGGTGATAGCTAGGATATTGGATGTTATGGATGGTTGATTTTGTGCTTTCTTCTTTATTTTCTCTGGTAGGCTATCACCATAGGTCTTGTGATAGCCTGTAACTAATTACCCCCATTCCGAACACAATGGGATAGGTATCGAAAGCTGATTCAATCGTTTCGATCAGTTTTCATCAAAATCAACATATAACTCTATATATTGAATTTGAACGCGCTTTTCAATTTACTGGGGCCACATACAAAGTAGAAAAATTCCAGAAAAATATTTTCTAGTTTCGTATTGACGATACGGTCCTAACAAAACTAGTTTCGTCGAATTCCGAGACCGCCTGAAAAAAGGTCATTTTCCAGTCGATTAAAATCAACTGAAACTGGTCAACCGCGTTTTCCTTTGCCACGCTCACATATTGATCTGAAAAATTGAAATTTCATAGCGGGAATCAAAAGATATGCCCAGTTGAAAATTCTAAATAGTCGCTATGGAATTCTGGCCCTTAAAAATGGGAATTTTGCAAACGACCTCGGATTTCGACGAAACCACTTTTGTTGGATCCGTGATGTCAAGTTATTGCTAGATTCCAATTTTCATAATTTTTCGAATCAATATGTGAGCGTGGCAAAGGAAAACGCGGTTGACCAGTTTTAGTTGATTTTAATCGACTAGAAAATGACCATTTTTCAGACGGTCTCGGAATTCGACGAAACTAGTTTTGTTAGGACCGTATCGTCAATAAGAAACTAGAAAATATTTTTCTGGAATTTTTCTAGTTTGTATGTGGCCCCAGTAAATTGAAAAGCGCGTTCAAATTCAATATATAGAGTTATATGTTGATTTTGACGAAAACTGATCGAAACGATCGAATCATCTTACGATACATATCCCATTGTGTTCGGAATGGGGGTAATTAGTTACGGGCTATCACAGGTCTTCAAAGAGGAGTGGGATTGGGGATGTCATTTCCTATTCTGGAGTGGTTTATGATAGATGATTATCCTACGTTAATCCTTTGGTTGCTATGACTATTATACATACATACATACATACATACATACATACATACATATGTGTGTGTGTGTGTGTGTGTGTGTATACAGGAAATATATGCAGGTAATATTTGAAGACTATGTAGTTTAGAGAATCAAGATTTCAACATAAAAGAGTTTAATATTCAAGACTCGTGAGTATAACGAATTCAAGAATTATAGAGCTTGTTAAAACTTTGGTTAGCACATAATTCTATTTTCAAACTTAATTCTGGTTTTAAAATTATTTTTCAAATGATTTCAAAATTGCTTCCTTGTTTTTAAATCTTTTTCAAATGATTTCAAAAATTCCTTGTTTTTAAATCTATTTTTTAAACAATTTCCAATTATTTCCTTATTTTAAACTTATTAATCTTTATTTTTAGAAATATTTTATATCCAGAAATTTATTTTAACTACAGATGAGTAATAACATCTTTTCATGAGGGGTTTAATTCCTATTATTATCTAGAATCCTAGTTATGGTTTTACTTAAAAATACAGAGGTGAAGTATTTCTATAGGTTACACATTCAGGTCTATTTTAAGGTTAGTAGAGTTCTATAATTAATAATAGGATACTAAGTTTCTACAATCACCTGGTATAGAAGTCTAAACGTAGAATATAGGGAAACATCTATCAACAGGTAAATATTCAGGCATGAATATACTCCAAAATTTCTTAAGGGGTGCAAAACAACAAAGATAAGTCCTCACATCAGTTTATCATTTTGTACAGGGTTTAAAGCTTAGCATATGATCATACATAGATCAACATCTCATTCTAATACTGGCATTAACTTAAGATAGAAACAGCAACTCTAAATAAACATTTAGCTTACTCACCGTTTTTAGCTTTCCTTCTGCAGCTTCTAGTTATCCTTTGTTTTTAGAAACTGCTGTTGGTTTTACCCCTTAGTTCAAATGATTTTTGCACGAGAAATAAATGGGATTTAGGTTGTATTTATAGGCATAAATTAGTATTAAACAATTCATTTCATTAAATGCATGTAGGTTGTCTACCCTACAGATAATATGTTTGATGTAAAAATACCTTTAGGCTTCAGTTTCTAGAAATATGGCATCTTTTTTAAGTCCATATCAAATAAATGCTGTCGAATTGTCTCCAGGAAAGTTTTCTTTGTTGACAATATAAAATGGTTTAGTTGTTGTTTTCATTCTTTAGCTGCAGTACTAGGTTAGCAGCATGATCTTTAAAAGAGATTTTTCAAATCACATTAAAAATTTGTACTTTCATGTTTAGAGAATAGTTTACGTATGTGCAGCCATATCCCTTCATTTGATTTGCAGCCTTATCAAATATTTAATCACATTAATGGTTCAATTCTCATTGTTGTTTTAATATGCAACAACATTCTGATTTATGGTGAAAAATTGGATTGGAAATTAAATCATTCTCTTATATTAAATAAGGCTTAGCTTAAGAACATATGTATATAATGGTTGTGTTGTTTCTAAACTATATGTTCATGCATATGTTCTTTACTTGGCAGCGTGAGTAAAATCTTAAAATAAAAGATTACTTAAAATTTTCTAAGTAATAAAGAATCCAGTTATAACTACAACAAAAGAAATGTTTACATATTATCCTATTATACCTATAATTTCTATAAATGTGTTCAAATATATATGTAGGTTTTAGATAAAGATTATTTAAGTTTGTTTATTACTTTGATTGTCATCCACTTAACTATTGTCATACGACATGTTACGAATTAGGTGATATTAATTTTAAATACACTCATATTGTAACCCATATTAGCTTAAACTAGTACTACTTAATACACAACTATATAAACTCGGATTTTCAATCAAACTGAGTATTATATATATATATTGGGTATTAATATCGCCCATATTAAGTATAGTGGTTATATTCTATATGACGATAGTTGGTTACTCCCTTTTTATTCTTAAGTACATATCTGCTTCAATTTATATTATGATAGTTACATCCAAATAATTAAAACCTCTTTAATTTTCATAAGTATTAACTCCAATTCTTTTAAATTTAATTTAATTAATCAATAACAAGGTCACTTAACAATCCGAGACGTTACATAATAATTATTTAATAATATAATACTAATATAATAATATAAAAAGTGTTTTTATAATAAATATTATCCTAGGAAATAATTAAATAAGAAATATATCAGATATAAATAAATCAAGAAACCGAAAATCAAAACTTCACTTCAAAAACCAGAAGATATGTCAATATACACATTTGTGCATGTCGACATATGTATGTTTTGAAATTTGGAATTCAATTTTTTTGAGTTACAAACTTTTGAATTTCCCTTTAACCTTTTCACCAAACCCAATGTACTAAAAAAAAATTGTCCCTTTACCAGTAGACATGTCTTTTGATTCCTTATCTATCTACCTAAACTTGTCATCTCTTTCTACCTTTATTTCGAAACTTAAACTATTCTTTATATTCCTATAACTCTTCAAAATTATTCTCTAATGGCTTCCTCGAATACCCTAAACACAATGAGGCTACCAAAGTCTTCCTCTATAACAACCGAATGCTATCAAAGATAACATTAACTTTGGTAAATTCGACATGGAAAATTTTGCTCTTTTTGGTGTTTCTGTTACTTATAACCAAAAATCTCTTTTTCGTAGAAATGGAATTTTAAGTCTTGTTCATTCTTGGGAAAACGATGAAGTTTGCTAGCAAAATCTTGTTAGAAAGTTTTATGCAAACTTGAATCGTATTTTTTATCACGGAAATGAAAACAAAATTTAGAGTAGTGTTTAAGGAACTCAAATCGTTTAAATTACGATGTTTTAATGCTACTTTTAGTTGCAAGAATTTGGGAATGGATCTTGCGGATTTTAAAATCAATGAAAGTGATTTACAAACTTTTCATCATATCTTTGAAAGCGCTGAAAGTATGGAATTCAAAAATCATTTTCATCGTCCAAAAGAAAGAATTATCAACTTACTTCTTCAACTTACCGTCACCCCTCGTTCTGGAAATTCCAACAACCTACTTTGAAAGTTAATAAATCCCTCTTAGTTATTTTTTTGGAAATTATGACATCAGTTGGACTCAAGTAATTTCATGTGTGTTTCTTCCATAGGATATTTTGCCAAAATAAATTACGTTATACAAAGGAGTTTATCTTATACGTATTTTCAAATATTTTGTTGTTGATTTCAAAGGAGAAGAATTTGTTTCTAGAAAAATTTTCAATTTCTAAAATATTTCTCTTACGAATATTCCACTATTGTTTCATCATATGAAACATATACGGAAAAACTGGCAAGATTGGAACAAGAAGAAAGAATCAACCATATGGATATCAAAGAAGAGGAAGAAGATACTTCCTTAGAAAGCATTGAATTTCCCGCTAACCCTTCCAAGAAAACCTTTCCCAAAAACAGATGATTCTAGCCAAGAATCAAAAGACACTCAAGAGATCATTTAGTAAGAAATTTGAAAAGATGTCTACTAAAATTAGCTAGTTCTTTAGGAAATTTAGAAGAAAACTTGGCTTCTCATCATCATTCTCCTCCTCCATTAAATTCTAAGTTTATTGTCTTGTTGTATTCGCTTGTATTTCAATTTTCGTATTTCTATCTTATGTACTAGTTTCATGTATCGTTATCATTAGTTTGAAATGAAGCTTCGTATTTCTATCCATTTTTGTCTAAACATCTCTAGAATATTATTAAATTAAGTAAAACAAGTTCATATAAGCCAAAATAAATCAAAAATCACAAAACACTTCAAAATATTGAAAATTTCATATGTATGTCGACATACAACTTGTTATATGTCGACATATAACTATTTAAAATTTCAGATTTATTTGAATTTGTAAACTTCTTTAACCAGCAAGTGTTTGTTCAATTCTCACGAATTTCAAAGCTTATTGATACCCTTCTCTTCCAGAAAACTTCTCTATTTATTCCTCCTTCACTTCCTGAGATGACCCGAATTTCCCCCGTAAGGAAAGCCCGAATAGCTTTGACGATAAGACATATCGGAACGCAAACAGAAGAATATTTAATTGTTAATTACAACAATTCCATCAGAATACAAGAATATACAGAGTAAGAATAAATATTACGCAGAAAATATCAGAGATTTAAATTACATTACATAGCAGCGGAAAAATAATACAAAACACAACTGAAAGTAATACACGGATACAGAGCTTTCCGAGCGCCGTTCCAGCTGTAAACCAGGTTCCTATGAATATAAATCTGCAAAACCAAAACTACTAGCTGCCGGTGTCATAATAAGGGCACCCAGAGTTTAGGTTAAAACAATAAACTCTAGGTCAGTCATGTGACTGGTGTGAGAAATAAAACAGTTATTAATCTTTATTTTAAAGTTAGGTAAATCAAGGGACCACGCCGTATAACACGGAACGGGTTTCCTCCTAAGAATACCAGTGCATAAAACAACAACGCGATGCTAAATAAAGAACAATGAAGCTATTATAAGACCCAGGTCCCATCACACAATGCAACGCAAGCCGAAGGATAGGGGTTTTACCTTATAATAGCCAAAGAATGCTTGATACGCTAAATTTCATGTTTTATTATTACTATAAGTATATAGTGTCAAAACAATTTCAATCATAAGTATCAATCATATACGACGTAAGTGCCCCATACCACTATGTCGCCATATATAGGTTGACAACTAAAACCGCAAAATCACGTATTTGGAAATTGGATTACCATCTATGAACTGAGGCAAGGGATCGTCCTCGCCGAATTCGAGACAATCTAGCCCATGTCTCAGGCAAGTACTCAGTCAAGCCTTTGGAATGACAGGGCCGGTCCACCGATGTGGATTAAAATGCCTGAACACTGCGTTTCCCTACCCTTTGGGGCGTAAATGAGCCCAATAGCTCCATCGGCTCCACATAGTCACCGATATATCTGAGGCGCCTCGCAACAGCAACAACCACACATGTGAAAGTAATATAAATGTCAGGGCTGGTAGGTCACTGACACCACCCTAGCTAGAAGGAAACGCATGCCCTCCCTGAGGTCCTCTCCCGTTTCTTGTTCACAACCTGGGTGTGAGGCTCGCGAATCAATGCTACATAAAGCTATGCCACACAGGCTGTGCTTTGATCATTAACCACAAGACTCTGCTTTTCAACAAAAGCCTGGATCATTTGCCACTTAGGCATGCCACACAGGCAATTCACTCCATGCGATTGATAACCATCAATATATAACCCCTGAGCTCGTATGTCTCAAAGAAGGGCGTTAAGCAAGAGAATAAATTCTCCACCATCAAACAGATATATATTTAATAGAAATCAATCACACAGAATAAAATCCGATGTCAGACACACAGTCCATTTGCAAGTTCGTTCTGGGTCTGAACGAAACCGGAGGCACCTTGTACCTCGCATATCCATCGATCTCCAAGTACGTCTGGACGATCACCAACTAGTTCCCTCCTCTTGGGTGTACAACCCAATCAAGATCATCCGTAATCATCCAAACGATGTGAAGACCTCAGGTCTTCGACCACCGTCTTCATCCTCGACACCACGTCGAATCAATTATTCAGAATGGGATAAACCTGGTCTTTCTGAATAACTCGCGTATATAATAAACAAGTGTTACACAAACACAACATACGCCTCATTCCAATTCAGAATATTCTTTTATTCAAATATTCTTATACTTTGGGAAAGGTTCCCATTAATTTTATCAAAGATAAATTCTTTAAATTTATTCTTTAATCTTCCTTTGAATATCAATTCAAACTAGTCGGGATTAGCGAATCACACCGAAGTAAACATTTATTTTTTTTCCCAATCCCAACCTATTCATCCCATAAAGTAAAACTGGTCATACTTCATATCTAACACCACGATGTTATCGGTAAATTCAATTACCATTTCACGTTAAAATCTAATTAAAGATTTAACTATCGCCTGGAGCAAAACTAGTGATACTCCATTCTCGATTATTTCAATCTAATAAAAGATTCATTAAAACTCCACTGGGTTTTAATCTTCCCAATAATCATTATCAATGATTATTTAACTTGGGAAATCACATCCTATCTTTAATTGGGTTAAAGAACTAATGTCATTTAAAACATGGTTCACGATAAACCCAAGATCACATTCTATTCAATTCCAATTAAATACCATTTAACTGGTACACTTCATTAAATTTAAATAAGAAGATTTAATCTTTTTCTCAACTGGGTTTAAGAACAATGTTAATGAAGACACCATTCACGACAAACCCAAATCCGATTTGATATTAAATACAAGGCTCTGAATAGAAAATATATCGGCTTATATTCAATATCAAATCCTACGACCAACAAATATCGTATTGGAAATAACGATATAAATATATCTTTCAAACTTCCATAATAATATCTATATAATCACGAAATCCAACATCGAAATATTCCAAAGACAATTTCGATTCAAATCCTTTCCAATTCAATTATTGGAAATTCTGGTTACCTTTAAAACCATTTTAAATCCAATTTATTTATTTAAAAAATAAATAAATGGATTTTAATTCTAGTTCTAAGCTAGTTCATTTCGATAAAAATCTATTTTTATCTTTTTAAATATGGAATTTTTCATCCCAATTCTTCACAAATCATTTCTTATGATTTTACACAAATTATTACTATTTTTAATAATTTTATCAAGGCCCGTACAGTCGATTTCCATCAACGGCTATTGAACTGCACTTACAACGACCTTTTCCAAATTTCTTTTGGACATAATTCCAAATCCAACCGTTAGATTTCAAATCTCTAATATTCGTTAGAAAGATCTTTTCGATATGAAGCCAACGGTTTCGGTTTTAGGAGAATCCGACAGTCGGATCTCCCGCAACGTCAATTCGGAGTCAATGGTCGAAATTCGCGAACTGCTGCGGCGCGGCGCATTCTATTCAGGCCATTATATATATAATATATATTATATATTTCGTCGATTTCCTTTTAAAACGTATTTTATAAATCGTTTTAAATTTGTTTTCAAAACGATTTCAACTTCATATTCAATTTCGAACCAAATTGAATATTCCACTTCATCGATATACAAATGATAATATTTTCAAAATATTATATTTTGAAATCACTTCTTTTTCTATAATCATTATAAAAACGAATATAATCGATATAAATATCATTCGCGTCAAAATGGTGCATATCTAACCAACACGGCTTTATATATTTCAATAACTTCGTTATTTTATTCAACAAATGAATATTTTCTTCAACACGTGAAATTTGCTTTTATTCAACCCATGAATATATATTTTATTCAACACATGAATTTTCTTCTATTCAACACATGAATATATATTTTATTCAACACATGAATTTTTTTCTATTCAACACATGAATATATATTTTATTCAACACATGAATTTTCTTCTATTCAACACATGAATATATATTTTATTCAACACATGAATTTTCTTCTATTCAACACATGAATATATATTTTCCAAATTGGAATGAGGCCCAATCAACTACCATATAGTGTTAATTATATGGATTTCATACACACACATACACTACAACAATCAAACACAGGCACCCATCACCCAAAGTGCATTCTACACTACATAAGCATCAAATATAAATACTTAACGCTTATAACAGCCTGACAATCTATCGATCGACATACAGCTAATTATTGGGACTAGTGTATGGCCAATTTCATCCCAACACCTGTGTGGGGTTTCACATCAACAAACACAATTTTTATTTATTTGTGCAGTTGGGCGATGTGTAAAATTTATCGTCCCAATCAATATCAGTCAAATCGGTGTACATAAACAAATCGTTCGATTTGTAAATGAACATTTATTTTATTTCAACACATGAATATATATATTTGATTTCAACACATGAATATATATTTTATTTCAACACATGAGTATATATTTTACTTCAACATATGAATACGTATTTTATTTGAACACATGAATATATATTTTTCTTCAACACATGAATATATATTTTATTTCAACACATGAATACATATTTTATTACAACACATGAATACATATTTTATTTCAACACATGAATAGATATTTTATTTCAACACATGAATATATATTTTTCTTCAACACATGAATATATATTTTATTACAACACATGAATATATATTTTATTTCAACACATGAATATATATTTTATTTCAACACATGAATATATATTTTATTTCAACACATGAATATATATATATTTCACATCACAATCAAAAGTCAAATTTCATAACACAACCAATCACACAAGTCGTCCATGGTCTGTGGACAACGGGTGTCGGGTGCTACTAAGCACCGTCTGCATCCTAGTATATATTTCAACTAGAAAATAAAATAAAAGTGAGGAGTTCTCACCGATAAGCTAAACCATACGCCACGACTCTTCTTATGTAGAAATCTTCGTCGTGCTCGCCTTTTGTTAAGTTCATTGTCCGTAGCCACTACATATATAAAAATCACATTTTTATATTGTTACTATGTATATAAAAATCATATTTTTATAATCACTCTATATGGATAAAAATCACATTTTTATACCGCTACTACATAGATAAAAATTCTATTTTTATTTTCACTACATGTACATAAAAATCATACTTTTATGACGCTAAAAATTATATTTTTACATGGCTAAAAATCAAATCTTTACTTCATATGAAAATTCAAACCTTTCTACTTTATCAAAATTCAACCTTTTTCCTTTATAAACCTCATCTTTTCAACGCATAATCATTCATATAAAAATCACTTCTTTCTTACAGTAAAAATAATATCTTTCATGATTAAAAATCCCATTTTTATCATAACCTTTATATTAAAACTGAAAAACAAAAATAAATAAGCAAAAATAAAAACTTACAGTTGAAATCGAGAGAAGGGGGGAGGGTTTCATCGTCGGAGTCGGGCTGTGGGTGGCTGAGGGCGGCGCAGGAGTCAGTGGAGGTGGGTGGAGGCGGTTGTCAGCATCGTGGGGGTTATCGGGCTTGTCCACGAGTTTCCGTTCAGAAAAAGGGGGGAAAGGGTGAGCGAGGCGGAGGAGGAAGAGCTGATCGGAGGGGGGCCTGGGGGAAGGCGCGCACAGCGAGGTGGTGGTTTGATGGGCGGCGGTTTCCTCCCGTCGATCTCCTTTTTTTTCTTTTTTTTTCTATAAATCGATCTGTACTGAACGGGTAGGGGTGAGATAATAAAGGAGGGGGTTGACTTAGTTATTTAATTTATTTAATAATATATTTTTTCCATGAAAAGACCCCTTTTTGTTTGAACCCCAAATCGAATCCACAGACTGTCGTCCCTAGCTAATACCCCCATTTCGAACTCAATGGGATATGTATCGTAAGCCAGTTCGGTCGTTTCGATCAGTTTTCGTCAAAATCAAAATATAATTCTATATATTGAATTTGAATGCGCATTTCAATTTACCGGGGCCGCATACTGACTAAAAATTCCCAAAAAATACTTTCTAGCTTCGTATTGACGATACGGTCCTAACAAAACTAATTTCTTCAAATTCTGAGATTGTTTGAAAAATGGCCAATTTCTGGTTGATCGAAATTGACTAGAATTGTTAAAACACGTTTTACTTCGCCAAGCTCACATATTGATTCAGAAAATTATGAATTTTGGAATCTAGAAATAATTCGACATCCCGGATCCAACAAAAGTGGTTTCATCGAAAACAGAGGTCATCTGCAAAATTTCCATTTTTAAGGGCCAGAATTCCGTAGCGACTATTCTGAAATTTCACCTGTATGTATCTTTTGATTCCCGCTATGAAATTTCAATTTTTCGGATTCGTTGGAAAGATATTCTCAAATAGATTCTAATATTTTTGGTTTCGCTAAAATCCGGTATATTTTGAATCCTGCACATTCATTTGAACTTTGAAATCGAATTTTCAAACTACCGCGCCATTTCTGACTCCTTTTATAATTAAAATAAAATATTTATATTCTAACGGCGATTCAAATAAATATATTCATTCTAATTCTATTCAAAATAAATTTATCGTCATTATTATTTAAAATAATTCATTTTAAATATCCAAAATTCGCTAAAATTGCCAATTTAAAAATTTTAAATTGGCTTGGATTTCCGGGTTATTACAATCTCCCCCCACTTAAAACTTTTCATCCCCGAAAATGAACGAAGCTGAAAGTTGTTTTACAAATCAACTCAACTTCCATTATTTTTCATTACGGCTTAAGTTCTTCAACTTTTCAGCTTCTAAGAACTTTTCAAATTTTTAAAAAATTTGGCTAACACCCTAAATTTCCGAAAAATTTCGCCATAACCTCCCTTGCGCGGGGGGCTTCGGGATATTTCAAATAGCCTCCCATGGCCCTCACCAATCCAAAAAGAAAAAGAAACAGCCAAGCGGCTAGCCAATCGGCTCATAAAATCATCAAAAACCCAAGAAATGCAATAAACAAGTACATATTTGTTGGGCAAACAATTTTATTCCTCTGCTCTAGCCTCCTTGCTATGACCTGTTCAATGTAAGTACATGTATATATATGCAAATGTAATCTTTTTCCAATACAGTTCAATATTTGATTCAATTTGACATAATGGTTCAAAATATCAAACCAATAACCAAACAACACAACCATCAATTAATTTGTGGATTAACGTTTCAAATTCATAATTTTGATACATATCAAGAAAATTAAGTTTTTGATGCCAAATCACAACCATAAACCTATCTAGTTTTGGTTCTCACACCAGTCTAATGGAAATATATAAATATAACACCTTCGAAACTCGAATACCAATTCTGATGATGTTCAAACTATCATCAGAATCAGCTCCGGGCGACTAGAGTGTGATTCTATATCTATCCAGTATATTAAAACTTCAAATACACGCGGATCAGACATATACACAAAGTCTTTATATATTGGATCAACATAAAATAAATTATCAAATACGAATAATTGATTTAAATTTTCAGAACAAAAATTGTTTTCACTTTTATTTTAAAAAACATCACTCTTTACACTCGTTCTAGGATACTACTGATCCCATCTCTAACGAGTCATTCTCATTGGATATCACTAATCAATTTTCTGATGAATCTTTTCGTATGGTTCTAATGTGTCTTGTTCTCCGAGCTCTATAAACCAAAGCTCTGATACCAAAATGATACGACCCAAAATTCCCCTGTAAGGAAAGCCCGAATCGCTTTGAGGACAAGACATATCGGAACGCAAACAGAAGTACATTTCATTGTTAATTACAACAATTCCATCAGAATATAAGAATATACAGAGTAAGAATAAGTATTACACAGAAAATATCAGAGATTTAAATTACATTACATAGCAGCAGAAAAATAATACAAAACACAACTGAAAGTAATACACGGATACAGAGCTTTCCGAGTATCGTTCCAGCTGTAAACCAGGTTCCTGTGAATATAAATATGCAAAAACCAAAACTACTAGCTGCCCAACAATAAACTCCAGGTCAGTCACGTGGCTGGTGTGAGAACTAAAACAGTTATTAATCTTTATTTTAAAGTTAGGTAAATCAAGGGACCACGCCGTATAACACGGAACAGGTTTCCTCCCAAGAATACCAGTGCATAAAACAACAGCGCAATGCTAAATAAAGAACAATGAAGCTATTATAAGACCCAGGTCCCATCACGCAATGCAACGCAAGCCGGAGGATAGGGGTTTTACCTTATAATAGCCCAAGAATGCTTGATACGCTAAATTTCATGTTTTATTATTACTATAAGTGTATAGTGTCAAAAAAAATTCAATCATAAGTATCAATCATAGACGACATAAGTGCCCCATACCACTATGTCGCCATATATAGGTTTAAAACTAAAACCGCAAAATCATGTATTTGGAAATTGGATTTCCATCTATGAACCGAGGCAAGGGATCGTCCTCACCGAATTCGAGACAATCTAGCCCATGTCTCAGGAAAGTACTCAGTCAAGCCTTTGGAGCAACAGGGCCGGTCCACCGATGTGGATTAAAATGCCTAAACACTGCGTTTCCCCGCCCTTTGGGGCGTAAATGAGCCCAGCGGCTCCATCGGCTCCACATAGTCACCGATATATCCGAGGCGCCTCGCAACAGCAACAACCACACAGGTGAAAATAATATAAATGTCAAGGCTAGATGGTCACTGACACCACCCTAGCTAGAAGGAAACGCATGCCCTCCCTGAGGTCCTCTCCCATTTTTGGTTCACAACTTGGGTGTGAGGCTCGCGAATCAATGCTACACAAAGCTATGCCACACAGGCCGTGCTTTGATCATCAACCACAAGGCTCTGCTTTTCAACAAAAGCCTGGATCATTTTCCACTTAGGCATACCACATAGGCAATTCGCTCCATGGACTGATATCCATCAATATATAACCCCTGACCTCGTACGTCTCAGAGAAGGGAGTTAAGCAAGAGAATAAATTCTCCGCCGCCAAACAGATATATATTTAATAGAAATCAATCACACAGAATAAAATCCAATGTTAAACACACAGTCCATTTACAAGTTCGTTCTGGGTCTGAACGAAACCGGAGGCACCTTGTACCTCGCATATCCATCGATCTCCAAGTACGTCTGGACGATCACCAACTGATTCCCTCCTCTTGGATGTACAGCCCAATCAAGATCATCAGTAATCACCCAAACGATGTGAAGACCTCCGGTCTTCGACCACCGTCTTCATCCTCGACACCACATCGAATTAGTTATTCAGAATGGGATAAACCCGGTCTTTCTGAATAACTCACGTATATAATAAACAAGTGTTACATAAACACAACATACGCCTCATTCCAATTCAGAATATTCTTTTATTCAAATATTCTTATACTTAAGGAAAGGTTCCCATTAATTTTATCAAAGATAAATTCTTTAAATTCATTCTTTAATCTTCCTTTGAATATCAATTCAAACTATTCGGGATTAGCGAACCACACCGAAGTAAACATTTATTTTATTTCCAAATCCCAACCTATTCATCCCATGAAGTAAAATTGGTCATACATCATATCTAACCTAGTCCTGCACATTCATTTGAACTTTGAAATCGAATTTTCAAACTACCGCGCCATTTCTGATTCCTTTTATAATTAAAATAAAACATATATATTCTAACGACGATTCAAATAAATATATTCATTCTAATTCTATTCAAAATAAATTTCTCGTCGTTATTATTTAAAATAATTCATTTTAAATATCCAAAATTCGCTAAAATTGCCAATTCAAAATTTTTGAATTGGCTCGAATTTCTGGGTTATTACACTTCCTTTCACTATTTCTTAATAAATTCAAATCTATGGCTACTCAAATCCATAATTTAAGTGAGAATATTGAAGAAATCCTTAATTCTTTCAAGAATATTCTCCCTATCATTCTCTGCAATCAACGACACTTAGAATTAAGTTAAATACAAATGATAAAACAATAAGATAAGCATTTTGATGCAATTCATTGGATGATCACTTCACTTTCAAAAGATGAAGACAACAACATCACCAGAGCACCTCTCACTAAAGACAACGTAGAATGGGATTCTATAAAGGCTGATCCAATCTTTGGTGAAGATGGTTAGGTAGAAGTTCCTTGGAATGTATGAATTTTTCTTCATTTGTATAGCTTGATTGAATTATTTTGAATTAAAACTTGTAAATAAACAACTTTAAAGATTGGTATGTATTGAATTTAATTGAATGATTGTATTAAAATACAATTGAATTGGTTTTGTTTGAATTGAAAGCCTTGAATTGTAGTTTATCTTATAGTTTATATTCATTCAAGTTGTTACTTAGATTTAGAAGTTTATTTATTATATTCATATTAATCTTGATTCCAAATAGTTAGAACAGTATTGAAAAATAATATTAGTAAATTATATTAGCCTTGGTTTTAGATTTATGCCTTAGTATAGGAGAAGTATTATAGTTTAGTTAGGATTATATAGTTCTTATTGATGATAAAAGGGAAGAATTATAAAATAGGGCTTAGTTTAAGCAGGAGTTAGTAATTTTTAAAGGAAGATAATAAAGTAAGAGGGAGTAATTGGAGAATCAAGACATCGGGTATAATCAAGTATTAATATTTTTTAACCAAGGTTCTCATCATCAAAAAGGGAGAGATTGTTAGACACTGAGATATCGATGGTGATGGTTTTGACTAAAAAAACCTTATTTCATTTATTATTATAAAATATATACTAACACTATTATCTAGAATACATATGTATATATATACAGAAAATCTATGCAGGTAATATTTGAAGACTTTACAGTTTGGAGAATCAAGATTTGAAAGTATAAGTGTTCAAGATTCAAGACTCATGAGTATCAAGAATTCAAGAGTTCAAGAATTATAGAGTAACTGTGTCTAGATATCTTGTCAAAACTCTGGTTAGCATTGAGTTTTGATTTCAAACTTATTTCTGATCTCAAATTTATTTTTCAAATGATTTCAAAATTTCTACCTTGTTTTTATTTTATTTTTCAAATTATTTCAAAATTATTTCCTTGTTTTTAAACCTATTTTTTAGTAGTTTCAAATTTACTTCCTTATTTTAAATTTATACTTCTTTATTTTTAGAAATATTTTATAATTTGAAATTTATTTTAACTCCTGTTTTTAAATTTATACTTAACTCCTATTTTGTAACAACCCGCAAGTCCGCAACATCAGAGTTGACTATATACATCATACGTCCAACCCAAATATCATGAAAATACTAATCATTTTTTTAGAAGAAAAGGATAGAAGAAGAACAGAAATAACAACACAAAATCTCACATCACAGCAGAACAAAATATAATATATCATATCTTTGAAATACAAAATCTCCACTGT
Source organism: Allium sativum (assembly GCA_030737875.1). Classification (NCBI taxonomy): domain Eukaryota; kingdom Viridiplantae; phylum Streptophyta; class Magnoliopsida; order Asparagales; family Amaryllidaceae; genus Allium; species Allium sativum. The sequence continues at coordinate 159,643,093 of CM060921.1, read as the reverse complement.
ATAACATATACTTATCAGAGTACAACACTTACAACACAGCGGAACAAAACTCTATATAACTAACGCTGAAGCCTCCTGCTCCAAGCTCCTTTAGATAGAGCTGTAAAATCCTGAACTACTTGACTGCCCGTACAAATTTAGGCACCCAAGAGTTTAGGTAGAACAAAACAAAATTAACTTCGAGTTAGTCATGGGACTGGTATGAGTAAACAGTTTAAAACAGTTTCAGAAACTAAATGATATCTCATAAGACCACGCCGTATAACACAGAACGGGTTTTTCCCTTATGAGAATCCAAACACTTGATTTAACTTTCAAAATCCCTTTGAAAGGAACGATAATCTTTATATCAAAACTCTTTTGATATTGTAATAATGTCTAAATCAAGTAAATAACAATCTAGTGGAACGTTTGCATCTCACGTTCCACATATATAATATATAATCAAAACCGCAAGCACTTATTAGGTAATGGATTTCCAACTATGACAAGGTATGTAACCACCTTCCGCTGGCATATCTCTAGAGGAGAATACACTGAGTTCAACAAGAACATCTTGCAACTCAGCCACACATGACCGACCACTCATTTCGCTTGAGTGTATCGAATGTATATCACCAACGGTTGGGATCAGCAACCGTTTCCCGAATGGGACAACATCAACAATAGATTTTTAGAAGTAAATGAAACTCTAGATTAGGTGATTATACACCCTAATAGGTGCGACCTACATAGCCATGCTGCCTGCCCGATTTCTGTCATTTACCGGTTGATGAGGCTTGAGGTTACGCTTTATCATCACATCAGATTCACTTCGAATGCCACATTATCAGATCCATCAAAAATCACTAATTTGACGTCTACAACCATACATTACGTGTCAGCTAAAAGAAGTTTCCTTCTCCACTTCCACTCTTGGTACGGTTGAAGAAATCAATGTAGGTGACCTTTCTGGAAATACTCTGTCAGACATTCATCTATACAAGTCATCCAGGAATAGGATGAACCGAAGGCACTATTCAGTACATCCGTCTTAGGCACTGTTATCTAAGCCTTATACAATAGCCCTTGCATTTTACTCCGTCTTCAATTTTCTTTGGCATATATGATTCGTGACGCTTATGCCAATACGGAGTGGTTCTCCGGATAATAATCCAACCGGTCTCTCCATATTGACAACGATGGTTATAAAAACTTCGATAGTCTGTGATTTAACTATCGAATAAAAACAAGTGTTTCGATAGTCGATGATTTAACTATCGAAGAAAACAAGTGTTCATCCAATTATCAAAAAATCACTGAGCCCTTAATTAATATTCCATTAATTAAATCACATCTCTATTTCTTTACCAATGTTTGTTAACCAAATATTTTCAATTAGCATATTCGCCTTTTACGCTATTTGGAAAACATTTCCGAATATCGCCTTCCTTTATTTTCTAAACTTTAGAAAATATATGCTATTTATAATTGGAAAATATTCCAATTACTTATCTCTTTTCCGATCTCGTTTATTTCTATACTTAGGAAATATTTATTATTCTATTTCCAAGTTTACACTTATTTGGGTTAAAACGGATGTTGTGTAAAACATCGTTACAACAACCCAAATACTATATTCAACTAACTCTTATCCAACATTGATTTTCGAGCCTGAAATCTTACTATTTACTTGTTAATAATGAAATCAATCAAGTTGGGGTATAACTACCTCTCAGACCTTGACTGAATAACATTTATAACGTCAAAACAGATATGACTACTTACTCGAAAAATCAATACCATACAACTACTTATTCACTTTTAAAAACGTATACGCTTTCTCTTTCTAGTCCTATGAGATTTTATTCCTAGTCTTCCTTTTTGATTATACTATTCTATTTTTAAGTTCGTTTCCTTATCGACTTCTATATATATTGATATATAGATTCTAGTTTTCAAACTTCTTAAAAATGTTATAACTCCTTAAATTTTGGGAAAAATTCGCCATGACCTCCTTTGTACCGGGAGCATTGGGATATTTCAAATAGCCTTCCATGGCCCTCACCAATCCAAAAGAAAAAGAAAAAGCCAAGCGGCTTGCCGATACGGCCCATAAAATCTCGTATATGAATTAAATACGTACCTTCTTGTCGAGCACTCTATTTATATACCTTCTAACACTTTATTCCAAACCTGTCTGATGTATATCCATACATTTCTAATTCATTTCAACTTAATCCAATCGTTTTAACTTAGTTCGTTAATTGATTTGCAAATTAACTGGTTTGCCTATTTCACCTTCATATTTGAGTATAACATGTTCAAATATATTTTAACTTACTTATAAACCAAATCTAATTCTATTTTTAAGCTCGTTTCCTTATTGACTTCTATATTCAAAATTCCAATTCAATTCTATTTGAATTCTATGTTCAATTCTATTTGAATCCTATATTCAAATTTTCCATTTTAACTCTTTATGAATTCTAAATTCAATTTTCCATTTCTACTCTATTATTCAAATTCTTTTTCAAATTTCATTTGAATTTCTATATTCAAATCCCCTTTGAATTTTCTATATTCAAATTCCCTTTATTTAAATCTTCTTTATTCAAATCTCATTTGAATTTTTATATTCAAATTCTATTTGAATTTTCTTTATTTAAATTTCATTTCAATTCTATTTGAATCTTCTATATTCAGATTTCAAATTCAATTCTATGCATTATTTATAAACAACGTTTATAACTTCATTTAAAATCCCACATTATATATTTATAAACAAATTTTATAAATTCAATTCAAATCCAACATTATAAATTTATAAACAGAGTTTATAAATTCAATACTCGTTTTATATATATTCAAAACAAGTTAATATTTTCTATAGTTCATTAAAAATTCAAATTCTATTTATAAAAAATAGAATTCCCTTTTTAAATCTCAAATACCCTTTTTCGATATTTTTATAAATCAATATTCAAGCCCCAGTGATATTTAAATACCCCAAACAGTCAGTTATCAAATCACGGGATTTCTAACACGTCATATACGACAGTATATATGCAAACAAATAAACAAACAGATAATATATTTTTGAGGAATCCAGTCGGATTCCTCCAACCTATTTTCCTGCATCCAAATATATTAGTCAACATAAATAATACCCATCCTGCTTCGAGGCAGGATATCGTGGTATGAAGGTCATCCACTAATATATATTTGTGGGGCGCATAGGGAAATCATCCGCTATGAAACTGCGGCATCTGCTAATGAGACTGCGGGAATCCAACCAATCATCAACCCAATATATATAATAGTCAACCCTAAATAACTATATATTTCAAACAATCAGAAAGCATTCAACAAACAACAAACAATTATTTTTAACAAATAAAAATAATTCTATTTTAACAGGTGAGTGAGATTTACTCACCGTGATTTTCCTTTGCCGAATATTTATTTAACATTCTCCATCGTCTCGCCTTTCCATCTTGTTGAATAAATTAATTTTGTACATACCATTAATTTAATTCAACGGTTAAATGATTTTTAATTTAACTATCATAACCTATCCTATAGATAAATTTATTCTATGTATTTTCAAACTCTTAACCATATATATTTTCAATGCTTACTTAAATAAATAAACAACAACTTTAATTACCTTTTCCATTTTATTTTAAATAAATTAGATTTCCAATTATGTAAACTAATTCACCATAATTCATTACCAATTTATATAAATAAATCTCCTTATAAATTCTGAAATAAAATGAAAATAAACTAAAATAAAATAAAATTACCTTAATCTATTTTCCATTCATCTCCTTGAACAAGGAGCTTCCCTATCTGCAAATGATTGCACAGTTGAAACCAAATGCTCATCTTCTTTCCTTTTCATCCGCTGTCACCTACATATACTCGCAACCCCCAAATTCATCGACCAACTGTAAACTCCATCCTCTCTTATCACCACGCCAGCCCTCAAATCAACATCCGAACCTCACCGTAAGACTGAACTTCCACCCATCGTTGATTTCGAACCCTACTTACCCAGTTCAACACTCCTCATCGCAAAATCCCTACTTTGATTGTGACCCGAAACCCTGAACGCAGCTCGAACAGTCGAACATACCTACTTTGAACCATACCAGAATCGCGACTTGTATTCGCGCTCCACGATGGTCGATGACACCCTCAAATCCTGTGACGAACCCTCAAAACCACTCGCGATCGCCCAGAAATCACCTCGTTGATCCATCATCACTGAATCTCACCCGTTCAAGTTCGAGAATCGCGATCCCCTTCCCTTGAACTCGCGTCGCACCTTTCCTTTGAATTTTGCTAAATCGACTTTTGTTTCGAAATGGAGAAAGAGGGGTTACGGTTTTCAATTTGATTTGCTAAAGAGGTCTTTCGGATTTTGAATTTATTTGGAAAATTGGAAGGGCGGTTTCGATCTGTATTGAAATGGAAACGAGGTCACGACCATTTATATTGTTTTACAAAAGAGAATTAGAGGTCATAAAGGAACGTCGTGGTTTTATTTAAGCAACAGGAAGGGAGTGGTGATTAACAAAGAGGGAGGTGTCCATTTATTTTACCTCTAATTTTATTCAAATTTTTATTTTTATTTTAATTAAAACTGGCATCCTTTAATTAAAATACTCCATGATTCTGAACTTTTTTCTGAACCCAACAACAGTCCTTCCTAAAGTTAAACCACCATTCCGAACCCACTGGGGTAAGTATCGAATTCCAGTTCGATCATCCGGAACAGATATTAATTTAAATTGATATAAGATTAAATTTCAAACCATTTAAATTCTTTGATAATAATTTAATATTATTATTCTAACTCAATCGAATTTTATACTGATCATCTGAACTGATTCGATTTAGCTATATATTTTTAAATTAAATTATTACTGTATTACGATAATTTAATTTATTCGATATTAAATCGAAATCGATTATTAAATTGATAACTTAATAAAAAATTCCATTTATATTATCCACCCAATATTTAAATCCGTATTAAATATTTAAAATTAGCCCATAAGAATCTGGGTCATTACAATCTTCCCCACTTAAAATAATTTCATCCTCGAAATTGCTAAGGTAGAAAAAGTGCTACAAACCCATTTATCTTTTCAAAACTTATTTATGTTGATACTCAACATTTCAAACTTCCTTATGTAACTCTCTTTCAAATAAATTCCTATTCGATAACTCCTCCCTTCGAATAACTATATTCGATAATCTCTCTTTCGAATAACTAGATTCGAAAACCTTTTTTCGAATAAACTATATTCGATTTACTCCATTCAATTTACTCTTATCAATTAACTCTATTGGATTAGCTCTTTTCACTTAACTCCTTCCGAATAAGCTATATTCGATAACTCCTTTTAACTTTATTCAGATAAACTATATTCGATTAACTCCTTTTATTCTATTCGAATAACTAATATTCGATAACTCCTTTTAACTCTATTCGAATAGCTAATATTTGATTTAACTCCATTCGCTTGACTCTAGATCGCAGCGATCACAATGGTTACGCCTGATTCCCTCAGGAAACATCCGACCGCCCTAGGCTATCTGCGGTCCTGTGAATTACGCTAGTAGTCGTACGAAATGGCAACTTATCCTGAGTAACTATGTTTGACTAACTCTATCTCAATAACTATATTCGATCAACTTTAATTGAATAACTAACATTCAATTGAATCCTAATTCGATTAACTATGTTCAATTTACTCTATCTGGTTAACTCTTAATTTGAATAACAAATATTCAATAAATTCTAATTAAATAACTAATATTCAATTAACTCTACGGATTAACCCTAACTGATTAACTCTAACTGGTTAATTCTTACTCTAATTGATTTATCTTAACTCTAATCGACTTCTCCTATTCGAATAACTCCTATTGGATAGCATTTATTCATTTACAAAGATTTACTTTTAGTAACGGTTCTTCACTTTATAAATGTTCCCTTTAATAACGTTACTTCACTTATACAAGTGTTGTGTAACCATTATATGTAAAACTATCGGTGTTAAAAACCAATATATATTCTCTATATAAGTTCAGACTTATATATTCCATTTATCGAATGATAAATATTTAATTTAATTTATAAACTGTTATTTATAAATTAAATCTTTTCTATTTATCTGTTAAAAACAGATTTCCATTTTCTATTCATCTTCTAAATATTTCTTTGATTAAATTCTATTTTATTTAACAAATAAATATCCCATTTATAACATTCTATTTATTTTCTATAAATAAATATTTCCATTTAATCTATTTGTAAATGTTTTACAAATATTTCCTTTTAAATTCTATTTGTAAATGTTTTTACAAATATTTCTCCTTCTACTTGTTTGCACATAACTTCCTTTGTATTTGTTTTACAAATATATTTCCTTTATATTTGTTTTACAAATATATTTTCTTTTTAACTCTTTTGGTTTTTCCTTTATTCACACCCAATTCATATTTCATTCACATTGCTTTTACTCAATTTATTCATTTCGATCCATTTAACTTACTTAAGTTAAATTTAATTTCAATCATTCAAATTCCCAGGGTTTTTATTTCAAAACTCCTTTGAAGTAATATAAATATATACATATATTTATATCCATCTCAAATTCAAAACATTTGAATTTTCAAATAACTTGTTTTCTTTTCAAACAAATTTTCCATGAAAACTTTTCTAAGGCAGCAATTCATCACTTAGAAACTCGAAAATGAACACTGATGATGTTGCGACCATCATCAGGATTATTTCCCAGCCACTGAAGTGAGTTCAGTGCTTTATCATATTCAAAATCCATTCAAATGATTTCTATTCAAAAATCCTTCCAAAATAAAGCTATATTATTTTAATAAAATTCGGAAAATATTTTCCAACTTCCCAGGATTTTAAATTCTGAATTTTGGTTGGAATTCAATTTCAATTGATCACATTTGTATATTTGATTTCATATACAAATTCCATTAGTTATATATATAACTATTTCAGTTTTTATAATCTAATTTGATTATAATCCTAACAATCAACTCAACCATTTAAAACAATATTGTGTCCAATCTTCTGTTCAAGTGTTTATAAACCCCTATCGACATCGTGGCGTCCCACGATTCGATCAGAATTCATAAGCCACTCAACAGACTAGTCAACACAATATAAAACAATTGTTTTAATCAATTAACAAATACGCACTCTCGTATATATACACTCAACTCATTCTAGGATACTACTGATCCTATCTCTAATGAGAACATGCCACACAAGCCTAGGTATTCGCTCAACCTAAGCTCTGATACCAACTGTAACAACCCGCATAGTCCGCAACATTAGAGTTGACTATATACATCATACGTCCAACCCAAATATCACGAAAATACGAATCATTTTTTTAGAAGAAAAGGATAGAACAAGAACATAAATAACAACACAGAATCTCACATCGCAGCTGAACAAAATATAATATATTATATCTTTGAAATACAAAATCTCCACTATATAACATATACTTATCAGAGTACAACACACCGGAACAAAACTCTATATAACTAACGCTGAAGCCTCCTGCTCCAAGTTCCTTTAGATAGATCTATAAAATTCTGAACTACTTGATTGCCCGCACAAATTTAGGCACCCAAGAGTTTAGGTAGAACAAAACAAAATAAACTCCGGGTCAGTCATGGGACTGGTATGAGTAAACAGTTTAAAATAGTTTCAGAAACTAAATGATATCTCATAAGACCACGCCGTATAACATGGAACGGGTTTTCCCTTATGAGAATCCAAACACTTGATTTAACTTTCAAAATCCCTTTGAAAGGAACGATAATCTTTATATCAAAACTCTTTTGATATTATAATAATGTCTAAATCAAGTAAATAACAATCTAGTGAAACGTTTGCATCTCACGTTCCACATATATAATATACAATCAAAACCACAAGCACTTATTGGGTAATGGATTTTCAACTATGAAAAGGTATGTAACCACCTTCCGGTGGTATATCTCTAGAGGAGAATACACCAAGTTCAACAAGAACATCTTGCAACTCAGCCACACATGACCGACCACTCATTTCGCTTGAGTGTATCGAATGTATATCACCAACGGTTGGGATCAGCAACCATTTCCCGAATGGGACAGCATCAACAATAGATTTTTAGAAGTAAATGAAACTCTAGATCAGGGGATTATACACCCTAATAGGTGCGACCTACATAGCCATGCTACCTGCCCGATTTCTGTAATTTACCGGTTGATAAGGCTTGAGGATACGCTTTATCATCACATCAGATTCACTTCGAATGCCACATTGTCAGATCCATCAAAAATCACTAATTTGACGTCTATAACCATACATTATGTGTCAGCTAAAAGAAGTTTCCTTCTCCGCTTCCACTCTTGGTACGTTTGAAGAAATCAATGTACGTGACCTTTCTGGAAATACTCTGTCAGACATTCATCCATACAAGTCATCCATGAACAGGATGAACCGAAGGCACTATTCGGTACATCCATCTTAGGCACTGTTATCTAAGCCTTATACAATAGCCCTTACATTTTACTCCTTCTTTAATTTTCTTTGGCATATATGATTTGCAACGCTTATGCCAATACGGAGTGGTTCTTCGGATAATAATCCAACAGGTCTCTCCATATTGACAACGATGGTCAAAAAACTTCGATAGTCTGTGATTTAACTATCGAATAAAAACAAGTGTTTCGATAATCGATGATTTAACTATCGAAGAAAACAAGTGTTCATCCAATTATCAAACAATCACTGAGCCCTTAATTAATATTCCATTAATTAAATCACTTCTCTATTTCTTTTCCAATATTTGTTAACCAAATATTTTCAATTAGCATATTGGCCTTTACGCTAATTGGAAAACATTTCCAAATATCGCCTTCCTTTATTTTCTAAACTTTAGAAAATATATGCTATTTATAATTGGAAAATATTCCAATTACTTATCTCTTTTCCGATGTCGTTTATTTCTATACTTAGGAAATATTTATTATTCTATTTCCAAGTTTACACTTATTTGGGTTAAAACAGATGTTGTGTAAAACATCGTTATGAAAACCCAAATACTATATTCAACTAACTCTTATCCAACATTGATTTCGAGCCTGAAATCTTACTATTTATTTGTTAATAATGAAATCAATCAAGTTGGGGTATAACTACCTCTCAGAACTTGACTGAATAACATTTATAACGTCAAAACAGATATAACTACTTACTCGAAAAATCAATACCATATAACTACTTATTCACTTTTAAAAACGTATATGCTTTATCTTTCTATTCTTACGAGATTTTATTCCTAGTCTTCCTTTTTGATTATACTATTCTATTTTTAAGTTCGTTTCCTTATCGACTTCTATATATATTGATATATAGATTCTAGTTTTCAAACTTCTTAAAAATATTCTAACTCCTTAAATTTTCGGAAAAATTCGCCATAACCTCCTTTGTACCAGGAGCATCGGGATATTTCAAATAGCTTCCCATGGCCCTCACCAATCCAAAAGAAAAAGCCAAGCGGCTTGCTGATACGACGCATAAATTCTCATATATGAACTAAATACGTACCTTCTTGTCGAGCACTCTATTTATATACCTTCTAACACTTTATTCCAAACTGTCTCGTGTATATCCATACATTTCTAATTCATTTCAACTTAATCCAATCATTTTAACTTAGTTCGTTAATTGATTTGCAAATTAACTGGTTTGCCTATTTCACCTTCATATTTGAGTATAACATGTTCAAATATATTTTAATTATAAACCAAATATAATTCTATTTTTAAGCTCGTTTCCTTATTGACTTCTATATTCAAAATTCCAACTCAATTCTATTTGAATTCAATATTCAATTCTATTTGAATCCTATATTCAAATTTTCCATTTTAACTCTATATGAATTCTAAATTCAATTTTCCATTTCTACTCTATTATTCAAATTCTTTTTCAAATTTCATTTGAATTTCTATATTCAAATCCCCTTTGAACTTTCTATATCCAAATTCCCTTTATTTAAATCTTCTTTATTCAAATCTCATTTGAATTTCTATATTCAAATTCTATTTGAATCTTCTTTATTTAAATTTCATTTCAATTCTATTTGAATCTTCTATATTCAAATTTCAAATTCAATTCTATGCATTATTTATAAACAATGTTTATAACTTCACTTAAAACCCCACATTATATATTTATAAACAAAGTTTATAAATTCAATTCAAATCCCACATTATAAATTTATAAATAAAGTTTATAAATACAATTCAAATCCAACATTATAAATTTATAAACAGAGTTTATAAATTCAATACTCGTTTTATATATATTCAAAACAAGTTAATATTTTCTATAGTTCATCAAAAATTCAATTCTATTTATAAAAAATAGAATTCCCTTTTAAAATCTCAAATACCCTTTTTCGATATTTTTATAAATCAATATTCAAGCCCCAGTGATATTTAAATACCCCAAACAGTCAGTTATCAAATCATGGGATTTCTAACACGTCATATATGATAGTATATATGCAAACAATTAAACAAATAGATAATATATTTTTGAGGAATCCAGTCGGATTCCTCCAACCTGTTTTCCTGCATCCAAATATATTAGTCAACATAAATTACACCCATCCTGCTTTGAGGCAGGATATCGTGGTATGAAGGTCATCCACTAATATATATTTGTGGGGCGCATAAGGAAATCATCCGCTATGAAACTGCGGGCATCCGCTAATGAGACTGCGGGAATCCAACCAAATATCAACCCAATATATATAATAGTCAACCCTAAATAACTATATATTTCAAACAATCAGAAAGCATTCAACAAAAAAAAACAATTATTTTTAACAAATAAAAATAATTCTATTTTAACAGGTGAGTAAGATTTACTCACTGTGATTTTCCTTTGCCGAATATTTATTTAACATTCTCCATCGTCTCGCCTTTCCATCTTGTTGAATAAATTAATTTTGTACCTACCATTAATTTAATTCAACACTTAAATGATTTTTAATTTAACTATCATTTTTAATTTAAACTAACCTATCCTATAGATTAATTTATTCTATGTATTTTCAAACTCTTAACCATATATATTTTCAATGCTTACTTAAATAAATAAAAACTTTAATTACCTTTTCCATTTTCTTTTAAATAAATTAGATTTACAATTATATAAACTAATTCACCATAATTCATTACCAATTTATATAAATAAATCTCCTTGTAAATTCTGAAATAAAAAGAAAATAAACTAAAATGAAATAAAATTACCTTAATCTATTTTCCATTCATCTCCTTGAACAAGGAGCTTCCCTATATGCAAATGATTGCACAGTTGAAACCAAATGCTCATCCTCTTTTCATTTCATCCACTGTCACCTACATATACTCATAGCCCCCAAATTCATCGACCAACTGCAAACTCCATCCTCTCTTATCACCACACCAGCCCTCAAATCAACATCTGAACCTCACCGTAAGACTGCACTTCCACCCATCGTTGATTTCGAACCCTACTTACCCAGTTCAACACTCCTCATCGCAAAATCCCTACTTTGATTGTGACCCGAAACCTTGAACGCAGCTGGAACAGTCGAACATACCTACTTTGAACCATACCAGAATCACGACTTGTATTCGCGCTCCACGATGGTCGATGACACCCCCAAATCATGTGATGAACCCTCGAAACCACTCGCGATTGCCCAGAAATCACCTCGTCATCCGTCGTCACTGAATCTCACCCGTTCAAGTTCGAGAATCGCGATCCCCTTCCCTTGAACTCGCGTCGCACCTTTCCTTTGAATTTTGCTAAATCGACTTTTGTTTCGAAATAGAGAAAGAGGGGTTACGGTTTTCAATTTGATTTTCTGAAGAGGCCTTTCGGATTTTGAATTGATTTGGAAAAATGGAAGGGCAGTTTCGATCTGTATTGAAATGGAAACGAGGTCACGGCCATTTATATTGTTTTACAGAAGAGAATTAGAGGTCATAAAGGAACGTCGTTGTAACAACCCGTATGTTTATAACATGTTAAAACAAGAAATCAAGGAAGAATTAAATTTTAAAATCAGAATCAGGGGAAACGGGTTACTCCATTGCATTCGTCTTGAAATTTTACATGAAACAGAGTCCGAGTTTTCGAAAATCGGAGTCCGGATGAAGAAGTTATGGCCTGCACAATTTTCAGCAGTTTTCCAGCAGACTAGACCAGGGGGTCGACCATAGGGTCGACCTACCCCCCAGGTCGACCATAGTGTCGACCCCCCCACCATACAGGTCGACCTGGTCGGCCTGGTTTGACCCAGAACTCGTTTTTGAAGCCTGAGACGTGTTTTGACGGTCCGGATTGATTCTAGGGTTAATCTAAGGGCCTAAACTAGTTGCTACACCTATAAAAAACACCCTTAGACCTAACCTAATTCATATCAAATCATTCCTACACTATTATGCTGCTGAACTCCTTCTTGAACCATGGCCGCTGCCCCCAAATTAAAGAACAAGCATTCAAACTTAATCCAATTCGAAGATTAAAGCTTGTACAATGATTCAAGACAATAAATCAACACTACTACAACGTTCTGTGACAATTTCACTTCCTAATTCACAAGCCATGCTCTGTAAGTTCTAGTTTTTTCTTTTAGATTTAAACATTTAATTATAATATGGACATGAAATAAAGTGGAATTAGATCTAAGTATGTTTATCAATTCTGATCTATTTCTGTTGCTCCTTGAATCTTCTGTTTTGGGACTTGTCTATCTTTATGTTCATGACAAGTTTATGATCTATTCAGTAGTTTTCTTGATTCGTAATAACGTTATCATCAAGTTGTAATATTTATGCCTATGATGATGTTTTCCTCCTAGCTCCCCCAATTTATTTTCTTTTCATGAACCTTGGTCAATTTCGGACCTTGGCCTAAAATTGCGATTTGCGTACGATATGTATACGGGGAATTATAGGATTATTGCCTATATGAATATGATGTAATAATTGGCAACAAGAAATTGGATATTATCATTGTATTTGCAAGTTTGGGCTTGATATGTAAATTTTGGTATAATCTTGTTATGAACAAATTTGCATAAATATTATATACATGGAATTTGGCCCAAATAGGATCTATGTAATGTAACATGAGATTTGGTATATATAACATGTATGTAATTTGGCACGTAAATTAAACCACGAGTAAGGGCCTATGTAAATTAAATCAAAAGATTAGGCTTACGATTGGGCATATGTAGAATTGGGGATTTGAATATAAAAGCGATTGAAAATTTGATAATTGGCATAACTATGTATTATGAACTTGGGTAGTTGGCGTGTGTTGTAATAAAAAGATTACAATTTGGGATAACTACATCATGACTCATGATTTGGGTTTATTTGGGCATGATACATGCAATTTATGCTAGAACTCGATATGGGTGAAATAGCATAAACTTGGAATACATGTAAATAGGCAAGAATTGGACATATGTAAACTGAGTAGAATTGGGTGTATATATATCCATATATATATATATATATATAAATTGGCATGTAATTTTGGAACTTGGGCATATGTTTATTAATATGTAAAGTTGGGAATTTGAAACATGAAAATGACTGTGTATTGGATAATTGACTTGAACACGAACGTGAACATTTCTATATGTTAAACACGTGAACTGACATTGGGGTTTTGGTGGTAATACGACCATTAATGAACCTTTGACACGAGGTTAGACTCGGTTTGTGGTGTAAATCTGCCCGGAACCGCCCAACAAATCCAGTAGCCACAAAGTGTCAGTCTAATGTGAGAGGTCGAAGGTCGAATTGTAGGCGTAACGATTTATGACACGAGGTTAGACTCAGTTTGTGGTGTAAATCTACCTGGAACCGCCCGGCAAATCCAGTGACCACAAAGTGCATGGTCTAATGTGAGAGGTCATGATTCGTTCGGCATAATGAATGAATTAAGGAATACTAACCATAATAAGATGTGGGTATGGTTAGAGGGTTAGGTGGGATGACATGGAAATTTGACATGTAAATGTGGACCTAACCGGTATGAGTAAAGAACATGTAAAACTTATAAATGTGGGCATAACCAACATAACTGTTAATCAGACCAATGGGTGGGTTAAGTAACATGACTAGACTAATGACACTTAACCGATATGACATGAATATGTGGGTTAAGTAATATGACTAAACTAATGACACTTAACCAATAATACATGACACGTGGCAGGGTTAAGTCAACTTGAACATATAGAAAACACTTAACCAACTTACCTTAATGGACAGAGAGGGTTAAGTACATATCGGGTTGGTGGGTAATATTAGTAAATATAGGCCCACAAACTTAACCATTAATAAGCACACTTGAATCGGTGGGTTAAGTACATCACGGGAAGGTGGGTAATATATGTATATATAGGCCCACACACTTAACCAGTAGGAAACCCTAGTAATGGGGACCCATTTCAGCAGTAACCCAAATCAGGTATCAACGGTACCCTAAAACTAGGCAGGGTGGGGCACGATTACTGGGCTGATTGTAAGCGGTCAAAGCGACGGCGGTGGGTGCAACAGTGCAGGTTCTAACGGAGTGCTGGCGTGCACACACTTCGGAGTAGACAAATAGGGCACTGGGGGCACCAGTAATATAACCTATGCCTTCCAGAATTGCGTCAGGCCGCCACCATGGGTCTTGATACACCCCATGGTGGGACTAGCATAGGTATCTACAATCATTAGGGGCCGTATGACACACATAGGTAGCATAATCCCTAGGTTGGACCTAGGTGGCATAAACCCTAAATCCGAGATGCGTTCAATAGGTAGTATAATCCCTAGGTTGGACCTAGGTGGCATAAACCCTAAATCCGAGAAGCGTTCAATAGGTAGCATAATCCTTAGGTTGGACCTAGGTGGCATAAATCCTAGTTGATCCTAGGAAGCGCTCGATAGAAAACCCTAGATGTGATCTAGGTAATAAATAATAGATGTGCATGTGAAAACAACCATAATTTCTGGGATCGGGATCACGTTATGATTTTATCATTTTATATAGATTACTAGTTGGGACACTAGTTAGGTGGTGCAGAGCAAATAGATATCATTTTAATGGTGAAGCAGAGAAATCTTGCGATGCTTGATAGAAATCTTGTGAAACTATACTTAGTTCATCTTGAATGGGAACCTTGCAATGTTATACATGACAGAAATGCTATGATGTTATTCTTAGTTATCGTGCCTGTAGCTTATCTTGTCATCATGCTTATGTTTACTTTCAGTTTATTCATGCCATGTTATCTTTACCTGTTTTTATGCTGAAAGTCACTAGGACTTACTCAGTCTTTATAACTGACCTGTTTTGTTTCGCCCCTTTTTCTTCTATTCCCCCCAGGTTCACAGGGTGGGAATACAGCTTAGTTCGGATCTCACCAAGCTCCAAGGCTCTTTAATGAAGGTTTGGATTGCTCTTGGCTATGGCTTGCTTTGCTGTTTTACTTGGGGAATGATTTATAACTATGGTTTTATGCTTCTTTACTATTGCAAGACAGATTTTGATGTAATGGATTTAGTAGCATTTTGATGTAAAAGGCTTTAGACCTTTCTAGATTTTAAAGAAATGAAATTGGGTTCTTCTTCTGTTGTTTTATATGTTCTGTCTTGTAATATTTCTGTGTATGTTTACCTAGATAATGCTCCACCAAAGCTAGTGCATTCCATTTGTGAGTGACCCTAGTGGAGGTGGGGTGTTACATTTGGTATCAGAGCAGAAGGTTACCAGACTGGGCAAAAGCTTTTAAAAACCTTCTGAAATTATTTTCAAAATGTTTACAAAGAAGCATTTTTCTAAAGAAAAGTTTTGTTTTACGAAAGGCATATTCCCCAAAGCCATATGCACTATCTTTTGGTTCTCTCCTTGAGTCACTTCTCTCTTTCTTTTTAACCATAGTTTGTAGGCATGCGACACATGTCGGAGGGCAAAGTAGTGTCCAACCTCCATCTGTAGCCGCAGTAGTTTTACTTGTGACTAATCTTATTTCAAGCTTTGTAGGGTTGTCGTGCGATGGAAGTAGCTTTCAAGAAACTTTTCAACAAGCTATACAAGGATAGTAGGAACGAGGATAAAGAACACAAGTCTAAGGATGAGAAACTTGTTGATATGGCTTAATCCACAAAGAGGGAAAAAGGTGAAAGGAAAGAGGCCAAGTGAAAGAATAATAAAAAACCATGATAAAGGAGAATATCTTTAGTATGGTAAAAGGGACATGTAATTAAGTATTATAGGACAAGGACAAGAGCAAAGAACAAGATCGTCAAGAGGGCAATTGTATGCTCTCACTACTAGCGTACCTAAGAGAGGTGGTAATGTTTCTGTTAAAGGCTTAGTTTTTCTTTTTCTATCATCCCGTTAGAACTTTGTTTTTTACATCGCATCCTTTTTATTTCTTCTTTGATAGTTGAGTCTCTGCACCTTTGTACTAGCGTAGTAGAGGATCCCATTTTATTCTCAAATCCTGTTAGGGAATCGGCTCATTTATTCATGACTTGTTTGGATTCGGGAATGTCTATGCTAAGTGTTGAGTTTAGAAGTAATGCTTATGTTTTTTTGGGCTATGGGTTGATTCTAGGGATGGAGTGGTTATCCAGTAATGGTGCCATTCTTGAGTATGAAAAGAGGGTAGTTAGATTCTTGACTTTCCTTGGTAATGCCCTCGAAGTCTAGTGTAACCCTTAGGGTTCTGCCATGCTTAGTTACCTAGAATCTCTTGATACATTTATTGATCCGCTCGAGTAGTGTTCGCCACTAAGGCGAATGGTTCATTTCGCTTATGCACGAGTCATAGAAAATCACCTTAGTAAGTACATTTGGCAACATGGTTGGCATTTGTTTGTTTTCAAGAGATAGTTCTTCTGTGTGGAATACCTTATAATAAGTAAACGAGATCCAGGATTCACTAGTGAATTTTGGAGAGCTTGCATGAAACCATGAGTACGCAGTTATGTTTGAGCCGAGTATACTAGAAAAAGAATAAGTGAAAGTGGAACGAGAGGCAACAGTGAAATAGGTTCCAACTCATTTTTTGGAAACAAGAATTAAGAAGCTACGAAATTATGAAGTTAAAAACGGACAAAGCATAATGGAGTTAAGCTCAAGGAAATGCAACTTAGAAGATTGAAGACTAGATACGTGCATCATATCTCTTTTAAGAGTATATCCTTGATCCCTCTATTCCTGTAGAGCTTACTTGCATGCTATCTTTCAAGTATATCCTCTCGGTCCTATTCTCAATCCCATTTCTGTTAGAAATCCCATAGGGAGCATGACTCGTCTGTTAGTAATACATTTTGGGGCTTGAGGGTGTCCGTTGGGTTGACTAAACTCTTTGGGTTTTATAGGATACAGGTTGGTTTTAGGAAGGGATTTCCTTGTGACCTAAAAGGAGTCCATCATGCTTAGTTTCCTAGAATCATATATATTGTTTGGGTGGAGTAATTCTTTGGGTGTCGGCCTGATGTTGATTTCGGTCTTCGGGGCTGGTGCTTAAGGAGTTCTTCTCCAAATCAGTATATATGTGACATAGATTTCCAGTTTTGACATTGCCTAATGGGCACAAGGTTTTTACTTGCTTCTATCGTTCGAATATACCTTTAGGTAGGAACAATTGGGTGTAAACATGTGTTTGAGACATGTTATGATTGATGGTTGCAAGTGGTTGCAAGTGGCTGCTAGTGGTTGCTCGTGATTGCATAACACACATTAGGCACTAGATCGGCTCAGACACATTTCCATATTGCATATGCATGAGTGTTTATACTTGTTTATGGATGAAATTGGATGTGTTATCATATGGATGATGCATATGGATGGATGTTTGTGCACACATATAGTGTTTATGTGACTAGGACTATTTGCATACATGTTGGATTCATGGCACTAAACATATTTTGCATTAAGAAGATCAATCAGGCCTGATCATTTGCATTAGATAAGGAACATATACACACACTTTCTGCATATGTTCATACCGCATTAGAAATCTCTTAAGGATAATGTATGCCTATGATTGATGATTGAGTAGATGGATGATTGGATGGTAGGACACATTCTTCTTAACTTGAAGATTTCGGGGACGAAATCCTTTAAGGAGTGGAGAATGTAACAACCCGTATTTTTATAACATGTTAAAACAAGAAATCAAGGCAAAATTAAATTTTAAAATAAGAATCAGGGGAAACGGGTTACGCCATTGCGTTCGTCTCGAAATTTTACATGAAATAGAGTCCGAGTTTTCGAAAATCGGAGTCCGGATGAAAAAGTTATGGCCTGTACAAGTTTCAGCAGTTTTCAGGCAGACTGGACCAGGCGGTCGACCATAGGGTCGACCTACCCCCCCTGGTAGACCATAGGGTCGACCTACCACCCAGGTCGACCATAGAGTCGACCCCCCACCATACAGGTCGACCTGGTCGGCCTGGTTTGACCCAGAACTCATTTTTGAAGCCTGAGACGTGTTTTGACGGTCCGGATTGATTCTAGGGTTAATCTAAGGGCCTAAACTAGTTGCTACACCTATAAAAACACCCTTAGACCTAACCTAATTCATATCAAATCATTCTTACACTATTATGCTGCTGAACTCCTTCTTGAACCATGGCCGCCGCCCCCAAATTAAAGAACAAGCATTCAAACTCAATCCAATTCGAAGACTAAAGCTTGTACAATGATTCAACACAATAAATCAACACTACTACAACGTTCTATGACAATTTCACTTCATAATTCACTAGCCATGCTCTGTAATTTCTAGTTGTTTTTAGATTTAAACATTTAATTATAATATGGACATGAAATAAAGTGGAATTAGATCTAAGTATGTTTATCAATTCTGATCTATTTCTGTTGCTCCTTGAATCTTCTGTTTTGGGACTTGTCTGTCTTTATGTTCATGACAAGTTTATGATCTATTCAGCAGTTTTCTTGATTCGTAATAACGTTATCATCAAGTTGTAATATTTATGCCTATGATGATGTTTTCCTCTGATCTCATTTTAATTCAATTTCTATCTCCCCCAATTTATTTTCTTTTCATGAACCTTGGTCAATTTCGGACCTTGGCCTAAAATCGCGATTTGCGTACGATTTGTATACGGGGGAATTATGGGATTATTGCCTATATGAATATGATGTAATAATTGGCAACATGAAATTGGATATTATCATTGTATTTGCAAGTTTGGGCTTGATCTGTAAATTTTGGTATAATCTTGTTATGAACAAATTTGCATAAATATTATATACGTGGAATTTGGTCCAAATAGGATCTATGTAATGTAACATGGGATTTGGTATATATAACATGTATGTAATTTGGCATGTAAATTGAACCACGAGTTCGGGCCTATGTAAATTAAATCAAAAGATTAGGCTTACGATTGGGCATATGTAGAATTGAGGATTTGAATATAAAAGCGATTGTAAATTTGATAATTGGCATAAATATGTATTATGAACTTGGGTAGTTGGCGTTTGTTGTAATAAAAAGATTACAATTTGGGATAACTACATCATGACTCATGATTTGGGTTTATTTGGGCATGATGCATGCAATTTTGGCTAGAACTCGATATGGGTGAAATAGCATAAACTTGGCATACATGTAAATAGGCAAGAATTAGACATATGTAAACTGACTAGAATTGGGTATATATATCCATATATATATATATATATATATATATACATATAAATTGGCATGTAATTTTGGAACTTGGGCATATGTTTATTAATATGTAAAGTTGGGAATTTGAAACATGAAAATAATTGTGTATTGGATAATTGACTTGAACACGAACATGAACATTTCTATATGTTAAACACGTGAACTGACATTGGGGTTTTGGGGGTAATACGACCATTAATGAACCTTTGACACGAGGTTAGACTCGGCTTGTGGTGTAAATCTGCCCGGAACCGCCCGACAAATCCAGTAGCCACAAAATGTCAGTCTAATGTGAGAGGTCGAAGGTCGAATTGTAGGCGTAACGATTTATGACACGAGGTTAGACTCAGTTTGTGGTGTAAATCTGCCCAGAACCGCCCCGCAAATCCAGTGACCACAAAGTGCACGGTCTAATGTGAGAGTTCATGATTCGTTCGTCATAATGAATGAATTAAGGAATACTAACCATAATAAGACGTGGGTATGGTTAGAGGGTTAGGTGGGATGACATGGAAATTTGACATGTAAATGTGGACCTAACCGGTATGAGTTAAGAACATGTAAAACTTATAAATGTGGGCTTAACCAACATAACTGTTAATCAGACCAATGGGTGGGTTAAGTAATATGACTAGACTAATGACACTTAGCCGATATGACATGAATAGGTGGGTTAAGTAATATGACTAAACTAATGAAACTTAACCAATAATACATGACACGTGGCAGGGTTAAGTCAACTTGAACATATAGAAAACACTTAACCAACTTACCTTAATGGACAGAGAGGGTTAAGTACATATCGGGTTGGTGGGTAATATTAGTAAATATAGGCACACAAATTTAACCATTAATAAGCACGCTTGAATCAGTGGGTTAAGTACATCACGGGAAGGTGGGTAATATCTGTATATATAGGCCCACACACTTAACCAGTAGGAAACCCTAGTAACAGGGACCCATTTCAGCAGTAACCCAAATCAGGTATCAATGGTACCCTGAAACTAGGCAGGGTGGGGCACGATTACTGGGCTGATTGTAAGCGGTCAAAGCGACGGCGGTGGGTGCAACAGTGTAGGTTATAACGGAGTGCGGGCGTGCATACACTTCGGAGCAGACAAACAGGGAACTGGGGGCACCAGTAGTATAACCTATGCCTTCTAGAATTGCGTCGGGCCGCCACCATGGGTCTTGGTACACCCCATGGTGGGACCAGCATAGGTATCTACAATCATTGGGGGCCGTATGACACACATAGGTAGCATAATCCCTAGGTTGGACCTAGGTGGCATAAACCCTAAATCCGAGATGCGTTCAATAGGTAGTATAATCCCTAGGTCGGACCTAGGTGGCATAAACCCTAAATCCGAGAAGCGTTCAATAGGTAGCATAATCCTTAGGTTGGACCTAGGTGGCATAAATCCTAGTTGATCCTAGGAAGCGCTCGATAGAAAACCCTAGATTAGATCTAGGTAATAAATAATAGATGTGCACGTGGAAGCAACCTTAATTTCGGGGATCGGGATCACGTTATGATTTTATCATTTTATATAGATTACTAGTTGGGACACTAGTTAGGTGGTGCAGAGCAAATAGATATCATTTTAATGGTGAAGCAGAGAAATCTTGCGATGCTTGATAGAAATCTTGCGAAACTATACTTAGTTCATCTTGAATGGGAACCTTGCAATGTTATACATGACAGAAATGCTATGATGTTATTCTTAGTTATCATGCCTGTAGCTTATCTTGTCATCATGCTTATGTTTACTTTCAGTTTATTCATGCCATGTTATCTTTACCTGTTTTTATGCTGAAAGTCACTAGGACTTATTCAGTCTTTATGACTGACCCGTTTTGTTTCGCCCCTTTTTCTTCCGTTTCCCCCCAGGTTCACAGGGTGGGAATACAGCTTAGTTCGGATCTTACCAAGCTCCAAGGCTCTTTCATGATGGTTTGGATTGCTCTTGGTTATGTCTTGCTTTGCTTTATTGGGGAATACTACAATTTATTTTCATGCTTCTTTGTTTTTGAGCAAGACAGATATTTTAGCTATGTAATTGGGTATTGGAAGTTGATGGGCTTTTATTGTAAATAATTATATTTAATAAATGATTTGAATTACTTCTACTTTACCTTCCGCTGTTTTATATATGTCTGTCTTGTAATATTTCTGTTCCAGTACCCATAATGCTCCACCAAAGCTAGTGCATTCCCTTTGTGAGTGACCCTAGCGGAGGTGGGGTGTTACAGTCGTGGTTTTATTTGAGCAGCAGGAAAGGAGTGGTGATTAACAAAGAGGGAGGTGTCCATTTATTTTACCTCTAATTTTATTCAAATTTTTATTTTTATTTTAATTAAAACTGGTATCCTTTAATTAAAATACTCCATGATTCCGGACTCCTTTCTGAACCCAACAACAGTCCTTTCTAAGGTTAAACCACCATTCTAAACTCACTGGGGTAAGTATCGAAGTCCAGTTCGATCATCCGGAACAGATATTAATTTAAATTGATATAAGATTAAATTTCAAACCATTTAAATTCTTCGATAATAATTTAATATTATTATTCTAACTCAACTGGATTTTATACTGATCATCTGAACTGATTCGATTTAGCTATATATTTTTAAATTAAATTATTACTGTATTACGATAATTTAGTTTATTCGATATTAAATCGAAATCGATTATTAAATTGATAACTTAATAAAAAAATTCCATTTATATTATCCACCCAATATTTAAATCCATATTAAATATTTAAAATTAGCCCATAAGAATCCGGGTCATTACATATTTCGAATAAGTTATACTTACTAATTTAACTATAGTTACTTATATTTTCAATTTCCTTATTTATATTAAGTTTTTAATAGAATTCATAGTTTAATATATATACTTTTATATCATTTTATATTTAGTTTTTAATCATCTTAATATATGTTTTTAAATATATTTTACTTGATATACTATATTTTAATATAAAGGAAAATAGTTTGTTTTAACTCTGAAATCACCACAATTTATTTAAACATTATTGGATTTGATTTAAAATTTTATTTTTAAATTTTATATAGGGATGTCGACATACAAGTTTATGTATTATGACATAGGAGCCGTTAATTTTTTTTAAATTTGAGAATTTGTATCTTTTGAATTCAAATCTTTTCTAGGAAGGATGTGGCTATTGGAAAACTATATAAAGGCTTCAGAATTCTATTTTTTAATCATTTTCCATCTCCTTCTTCTTCCTTAATCATTCTGTTATTCTTTTTCTTAGTTTCTTTAATTTGTACGGTTATACTCTGCCTATTTCCATAGAAATTTTATCAATCTTCTTCTCTTTCAATTCCACATCAATCTCTCTCTGAAATTCAAGTGCTACTGAAGAGCTACAGGTTGTTTGTATTCAAAGATCGCAAGATCAAAGTATACAGAATCAATACTACAAAAACTGATAAGAGAAGGGTGTGGTATTGTCCCATATAAATCTACTGGGTGCGATTGTGTCTTGGAAATCTATTAGGTGTAAAGTTGTAGCCAGGAAATCAATTAAATCTCATTGTGCTTGGAATCAATTGGGATATGCCCTTGTAGCCTTGAAATCAAGGATTGTAATTGGATATTGTTGAATAAAAATCCACATCAACCCAACGTTGTGTAGAACTAGATGTAGGGGAGTCCAGAACCAGTTTAAAATCCTAGTGTGTACTTTCTTTTTATTGCTTTTTATTTTATTTTATTTTATGTACCTATGATTGATCTTGAGATTTTCATAGCATACTGTTTAATCCAAAAATATTTAAAGAAACTTAATATGATCCATGAAACACTATTTATCCCCCTTTAGTGTTTAGTTAAGATCCTAAATCTGCATCCCCAACAAGACGGATCAGAGATCAGATGATTTAACCGTCTATACTCATATATCCCTTGTATTGTTGTCAATTATTTTATCGCTCACTTAGCCTGTTGCCTGACTCAAGGTTTTATGTTTCCCTTTTATTATCATGGGTTGTTCATCTACATTGGGGATGCGCAGATTGGGATAGAAGGTTTTTCGTGCCGAGGATGTTGCGTGATGACAAAAAGGAGGTTGGCGTACTACTTTCTACTATATAGATATTTGTTATTTCTGTTGTATGTTGATGATTATTGCTACTCTGAGAGATATGTAGTGAGGCTTGATGTACAAATTGTTCATTTAAACAGATATCTTGCATTCCCGACTTGGAGATATTATTGATATTGGGTTGCTGTTCTACTCTGCTTCACTACAGTATCTTGTTGTATATTTTCTATTATATGTTATCCTTGCACTACGAGTTATACAATAGGTTTTGATTCGGTTATTATTTCTTGAGGATCATCCCATAAAGACCTAGCACATTGTATAACACACTTCTTCTTAGGTTGCTGCAGGAGTTGTGGGGTCAGTCATCACATGTATATTTTTATTTCTGTTGTATTATATATACCATTTAGCATTTGTAATGTCATAATTTTATAACAAACAGCTAATAAAATTTGTTGTAACTCTGAAATACATTGTGTCTTGAAGTGACAATTTGTCTTCCATTATTATTATTATTATATATTTTGGGTTTCGCTATGAGATTCTATGTTTCTCCTGCACTTTTCTTTTTACCCTAATAATCTTGGTTTTCAATGATTGGATGTTTGACATTAAAATACCATGGTCATACTTGGTATCGACTTTTGATGGTTAGAAAAGAAGGTCGTTACAGTATACTTTTAGCTATTTACGGTTCTAATATATTAACATGCATTACCCATTTATATAATTATCTTAAACATAATTTTTGTCAAATCCAATAATTTAACGGTAACATAACGATTTTACATACCATTAACATAAAAGATATATAATTTAGTTCCACTCACTTTGAAAAACACTCGAAGTCATATACCTGATTTTTAATCTAATTGTATTACTCGTAGTATTCTTTTTTGTGACCCTGTTTGGATCCACAAACTGAACTTTGAATGGATTATAAATTTGGATCTAAAGAAATAAAAATAAACTAGACTA
This sequence comes from Allium sativum, assembly GCA_030737875.1. Lineage (NCBI taxonomy): Eukaryota > Viridiplantae > Streptophyta > Magnoliopsida > Asparagales > Amaryllidaceae > Allium > Allium sativum. The sequence goes on along the minus strand of CM060921.1, from coordinate 159,618,228 downwards.
AATACCATATCTATAGAACTTGTCTCATATGGAAGACATAATTCGAACATTCTTCCTAGATCTATAGTTTCTACCTCTGGATTTCTAAATGGAAAGCCTAGATCTAAAATATTTATTTCTAAAGAATTGGAGGAGAAAAGAAAAAGCAAAGCTTCCATGTCCATACATAAAAATATGGATTTAGAGGCTAGCTCTGCACATTTATTTGTAGATGTTCGAAACAATGCCATTCTTTCATTTTTAAATGAATAAGATCTCACAATTTAAGAGCCACGAAAAATGTCATTTTTGACGCGTTCGAATCGACCCAACCATCCAGTGGGTTGAGTTATAGGTCGACCTGACCTCATATGGGTCAACCTGTAGATCGATCCGACCTTGGTAAACGTTGACCATATGTGTTTAGTGCGTTAGTATCACGTGTCATTCCATTTTTTTTAATGCAGTAATTTCCTTAACAATAGTTTTAAACATTAGCTAAGCTTTCATTATTTCTATAATTAGATTCCTTTTATGATGCATATTTATTTTAAATTCAAACATGCTATATTTCCAGAATTAATAGGCAAATATATTTATAAAATAAATATACTCACACAAATTTACATGAATACGTATTTTTTGATATAGAATTTCAAATATCAATAACTTTTCCATACATACTCCATTAGAAACATGTTATGTATGTAAATTAATCAAAAAATTGTTATGAGAGCAATGGGATAACTTTCAAGGCCAAATTCTAACAATTCCAACAAATGTTTATTTTAACTATTATATTTATTTCAATTATTTAATTATTTTAAAAATGTGGGTGTTACATTCTCCTATCCTTTGAGAAATTTCATTCTCAGAATTCCATAATGGTAAAAAAATGTAATTCTTCACATCGGCCATATTCGTTATGTGTATATTCAATTTTGCAATCATCCTGTCATTACGAAAAGTGTAGTATATCATAAAGTATATGAATGCAAATGAATTTCTAAATGGTACCTCTTATATGAATGCTTTTTCCTTTCAAAAGTTCATTTTAAAACATGATGCATGCGTCTTAAATATACTTGTAATTTCTACATAAATGCAGTCTTTTGAAAATCAAAATATCTTTTCATCCAAATTTTCCACACTCCTAACAAATTGTAGCGTAGTTCATCCAATTTTTCATCCAGACCCTACGACACAATGTTAAATTTTCAAATTTAAAAAAAAAACTCTTATTTTATTAGCTCGATTTCTTGTGTTAGAAAGGAAATAGAAAACGGAAAACATCTCATTTTCTGCTTTACCTTTATGCAAATTTTTCCTCCTTACTTGAAACTTTGTCACTATTATTAAAAAAATCTTATCTTTTTCCTAGCGCGGTTTACATAAGAGTTTTTTTTATTTTCTGTTAGACCAAAATATGGTTCTAACACCCAAATTATTTTTATTTGCAGAGAATTAAAACTAGAAATGAAAGAAAAACAACAAACACACCAGATTTATAGTGGTTCGGTGTTGAAGAGCCTACGTCCACTTTATATGACTTTGATTACACTTTTAAAAGCAAGTACAATCACAATATTCTCTCAATCTCACTTTTACAACAGTGATTCACCCAACAATTTCGAAGTATCTCTGATTAGAAATGATGGAGGTTTGATAGTGGTGGAATCAGAGCTCTGAATTGTTAAAAGATCCTGAAAAATGCCAAGTATTGGGCTATTTATAGGTGATTTCTACAGGTTGTTCATGAAGACACGTGGCACCAATCCTGAGAATCTCGGACCCGTTCGTGAGTGAGTGGAGAAGTGGTCAATATAGTCGTTGTGGACATGTGTCACTTGACCCTTGATCTGCGGTTCGTGGGTGACTAGGTCGTGGCCACTATCTTCTGAGTTCGGGGTCGGTTCGTGGCACGTTGTCACGAGTGGGTCGTGACCTTCACCACGAGCGGGTCATGGCGTCCATCGCGAGCGGGTTGAGGTACGGTCACAAATGGGTCGAGGAGGTTGGTCACAAGCGGGTTTCTGGACTTCTAGGGCTGTGGTGCTTTTGCTTTGAGTTTGGATGTATGGATCTTCATCTGTTTAACCAGGAAGGTTTGTAGTCTTGGTGGCTTAATCAAAAAGCTAGCCAACATTTTTCCCCTCGAAGTATGTTTTATCAAGGATGGAACATGCTTCGAAATTATCAAACTGTCTTTTCTTGAAAGAGCTTGAGTCAACAGTCGTACTTGTTCATACCGTCGCGCTGCTTCACAAAGTTGTTCCCCATTATGAATCCACTATTTCTGCTGTCTCTAGACAATATAAATATCAGATTGAGTTTTCAATTATTTCTTGTTCGATAGTTAGCTTCAAGCTCTGTGGTGAACGGCAAACTATGAGAAACTTGACAGGTAAACCTTCTGAATTCATGCATTTCTTTTGATGTTTTTTGCGTCGATCATTGCACCATTCAATTTCAAACTTTGGTTCTCGATACCATGGGTTGTCTTCGTGGTTCATCTACTAAATCGAGTCGTGGACCAATTTGCTTCAGCTGGACCATGCTAACCCAAGGCGGATGACCCACTAGGCTTGAAACCTTCGAGTTGGGCTGTGTTACTGGGCCTTCGGTCCCTATTCTTTCCTATAGCAGCCGAGGAATTCGAATGGTCTGGCTTCACCTCGTACAAAAGCATTTTTACCTCCCTATTTTATTCATTTTTACAGTTGTAGACTCCACTCCTTAGGCTCAAAACCCTAGTTTACAATTTCTCCAAATCCTTGAGGTCTCGAATTCACCCGACTGATCGAATAGGTAAAAAGATTTCTGATTTCAATTCTTGTGTTGTGCTTTCAAATCCATGGTGGATTGAACATTGGTCGCGAGTCCATCCTTCGTTGCTTTCAATGTATGATTCCCTCATCGTAATCCCTAGCGTCTACGCCGGTAATGGCAGTGATGACGATTGGGGTTCGTGTTGATTAAGTGGTTTGATGGAAGGACGACGGTGCTGTGGAGTTTAAAGACGATGTCACTGTTGCTGATCGGTTCTGGGTGGTGAGCTAGGTGTCAAGTTAGATCATGGAGTATGGTAGTGGATTCGCTCATGGAAGGGGACAAGGCTTTGGTTTATGGAAGAGGGCAACGCAATAGTTCATGGAAGAGGGCAAGGCATAGGTTCATGGATGTGGATAGTAAAGCGGATCGTGGTGGTGGTTCGCGAGCCACTTAACGAGCTGATTAGCTGTACTTCTTAACCTTTGGACCAAATCTGAATCACGACCTGATGTCTTGCTCACGAGTTGGATAAGGCGAATCGATGTGGTGCGCAGGAGAATACTTGACCATGAACCACACTATTACCATGAGCTGGACTTCTTCTCGCGAGCTGATGCCCTGTCACGAGCTGCATTTCATAAATTTGTGAATCGACTGATTTTCAAGCCAATCTCTTTATACAACTGTATTCGATTATTAACTTCAATTAACTAACATCAAACCATTAAGATTTGACCATATCTCAAACAAATTGACGATTAGAACCTTTAAATGACTTGCTCGGGACTGGATGAGATTTTAACTTAAAGTCATAGGATGTCCAATTATTCTCTTATTTGTTTTACTTCATGTTTTCTCTTTTCAATACTGAACATACTTGTACACACTAGCACTTGCACACATGGGGTTCACGGGTATCCATGCCCTGATTCTTTCCTGTATTTGTTTATCCACAAAACAGACATGTATGACAGACGCTTAGCGAGACTATCGGAGAAAAGTGCAAATCCAGAATCATCAAGCTATCACAACTCTGATGTACTCCCCTCAGATCCAGATTAGAGTGATTCTGGATTTGACCATGAGGAAGGTATTGATGTGAAATCAGCATCTTCTGAAAGCATGTCGCTTGAGGATAAAGAGGATGATCGGGCTCCCAATGAGCTTGAAGGTGTTAAGAAATTAGACAAGCCGAGTGATTCCATAACATCCAAACTGGATGACATAAAGCTAAAGAAAATTTGATTAGGACACGAGATTCCTTGGGACGACGAGAAGACCCCGGAGAAAGAGGGCATGCCTCATTCTGCTCCGGAAGGGTATATGGCTATTAGCAAGGTCTTGTGCTCGGTAGGTGACATTCCTTCATTTCCTCTCATTGTTGTTGATCTTTTGAGACGATTATGCATTGCTTCTATGCAGCTTCACCCTAACGCTTATGCTGCCCTATACACGTTGTACATTGCATACGCAAAGATTCTAGAAACCGAGTTAGCGTACAAGGACATAAACTTTTATTTCCATTTTAAACATCGCTCCATAGGTACCCCGAACTTTTTTCTTTGAAACAATTCCTTCCAAGAAGGTCTTGACGGATGGATGTAACAACTTAGGCGATGCTAAATCCAAATGGTTCTACATAAAACACCAAGTTAGATGTGCAGTGAGATGGTTACATTCAAGTAGGTTCTTAATCCTTCAGGGTCTGTCTTAACTACATAACTGAAGCACTAATATCTTCTTTTTTTTATAGTCCCTAATCCCCAGAAGCAAGAAGGCGACGTGTATGAAGATCGTTTATCTCGCCTCTTAAAAAGCAACTCAGATTTTTGTAGGATTAAGAAAAGTATAACCGACGAGAACATTCACAAGCATCAACCCCTTAACATAAGATTCGGGCTTGGTAAGGATGGTATGCCTTATAAGTATGTGCCTCCTACTCTGGCTATTGGGGAATCTAGCAGCATGCCCCCTGCTGAGGAGGAAGTGACCACAGAAGCTACAAAGGCAATCGAACTTCCTGAAAGTCCTTCACCTATAGACGTTTAAGATGACGAAGAGATGAACATATATAAAGGGGGTGAAATCCGAGCCAACGAATCAAAGGGTATTTCCATCCCCGAAAGGGAGACTTCTCCCAAGTAATCACTACAACCTAATCCCTCGACTCATGATTCTTTAACGGAGAAACAGATATATGGGGATTTAGACAAGCTCCCCCTACCGGATAATATTCACACATCTGAGGATTTTAGAGCAGAATCGTTCTTCCTATTTCCGAGGAAGAATCCACCCCAGTTAAAGAAAAGGAAATTGTACATACGAGCCTAGCTCAGAGCCCTGGTCTGTTAGGGGGGACCACACAGGACACACACATCACTTGCAACACATGTCACAACATTCATACACTGTATGTACTCATGGTTCTTATACTTGCTTGTCAATTTTGCAGGAAAGATGCCTCATCGCCGATCCTATTCTCATCATGAAATTTGTGAGTGTACGCCCAGACCCAATCCCGAAACCGAGCATAATCGCAGTTATAGTCGGGGAAGAGATAGTAAGAAACACTATGATTCTCATTAGCCTCATCCTACACGCTCTTGTTCTCCTTTGAGACAAGATCCCAAGAAGCACCATAGTCGTCAAGCGCCACATGGGGGAGGCAAACAACTTCCCAAGGCTCCGACTCCCTCGAAGGGTATTCCTCCTCAGGATAAGTCCTCCAAGAAGCATCATAAACCCAAATACAAGCATAAAGACTTGAGCAAAGATTCAGAAAAGGGAGAGAAATCTCTCCTCCCGTTAGGACAGTGCAACATTGATATTGCCGATGCGCAGGAGGTGACCGTTACTCCTGAAAATCAGGCAAAGCTAGAGCTCCTACGGAAACAGTTCCCCAACATCTATTTTGGCAGGATGCTCTTCATTTCGGATTTCGAGCCAGTTTCCGATGATTGGGACACAGAAGTCGTTAAGCGAGTGGGCCACGTGGCTAACCAATATAAGGAAATGAAGAAGCATGCAAAGATGCTTTCAGAGGTTATTCACTGTCTTGAAATGGAGGCAATGAGAGTTAAAGAAATGGCCGAACACGATATCAAGGCTAGGGACAAGATGAGAAACAACTTGAAGATACTCAAGCTCTCCTTGCCTTAGCTCAGAGGGATGCCGAAAGCTACAAAACACAGTTGAAGGATGCGAAGAAACATTACGCATAGCTATGAAAAAGGAGAAAGAAGATCTCAAGTCAGCTAATACGGAGTTGAAGACATCACAGGACCACTTTGCCATGGAAAAAGCTGCTTGGGAGAAAGAAAAGCTGACTTTGAAAGATAAGCTCGCTCAAGCCAAGGAAAGAGTAGCCCATACCGAAAGGCATGCCAATAAAGCCCTAGAGTCTGCATCTGATGCTAGTGCTAAACTCACTGCAGCAGAGCAAGAGATAAAAGGATTTGATGAATTGTTGATGGACTTTTTTGCTCAGATCATTCGAACTTGAGACATCTCATGGATCAAGAACTATCCTACCACTTTGGTCAATGTATAGGAAAAGATTATTGAAGGTGAAAAGCAACGCTTAAAGGTCGAGGATGTCGATGAGAACCAACTTATGCAGACCTTCCTCAGAGGTGAAGAGACTGAGGTTTTAGCAGAGGGCAGACGTCAAATTAAAGAGTCAATGGAAGCAGAGAGGCTTAAGCTCAAGGGTAAGGACAAAGTTGACGAGGGTTCAAGCTTAGCCATGGAGCTCAAGACTTCTGGGGCCGACGAGTATAACCCCGGTGACCCACTAATTTCTAAAATTCATGTTCCCTAACCTGTTGGGTTTTCTACTGGAGCTCCGAACAAGCAGTTGGCAGAAGGTATCTCCACATTCTCCCCACAATTTGTCAAAGCTATCATAACTTATCGTCATATTGTGGAGCAAACAATTGAGACGACCACATTTTCTCCTAAATTAATAACAGTTGCTTCTCATAATGTAGGTACTAAGCCGACCGAGGGGACTATAGCAAAGAAAACAATGGTTGAGAAGGTCACTGTGCCATCAAGCCCTAAGGCCCTCGAAGTCCCTACATGGACTGAGGTCGAAGCAACCGAGAAGGCCATTGCGCTATCGAGTGCCGATGTTCCTAAGGATGCTGAAATCATTGGAGCCTTGAAGGACACTGATGGTGACGACGGGGATGAAGAAGAGGATGTCACTATCACATGGGAGACAAAGGATGATGATAATCTGACCTTAGCTGATATAAAGGCCAAGAAGTATAAGCAGCTAAAACTTAAAATTGAGGAAGAGCCTCTAAATGTGCCACATCTTTTTGCAGCTGCTCTTCGATCCGGTCTGATTATAAAGCTGTCCTCCAAGTCGATAACCACATAACTCACATCTCAGTCCTCTAATGCTCCACAAAACCCTCCTACGGATAAGAAGAAGAGGAAAAAGCATGACGAATCTGACGCTAACAAGGAGAAATCAGAGAAGCAGAAGAAAGAGAAGAAATCAAGGCAATCTCCGAAACCAAAGTAGAGCTTGTTTACTTTTGCTCGCTTTAAGTTTATGGCCTTATGATGTAATTGTGAAAGTGGCCCGCACATTTTGACTAGCTTGTAGTTCTGCACTTCGTAAATTGAATCATGTTTCTTTTGCATTATTGTGTACCTACGAGTTTATCATACTTAGTTATACATGAACATTCAACAAAGTTAAAATCATATCGTAAATCATTCTGGCAATGAAAAAATCGAAACTGCATTATGCGTATATGTGTACGGTATGTATGCCCCCAATCAATCCTTAACATGGTGCCTGACCAGGGCTTGTTGAGGATTGATTAGGATCAGATAAGTGTTGTCCCCCATGTCCGGTAATGAGGGGTTTGGGCTCAGCTTTCATTCTTGTTCCCGGTCCTTTAGTGGGATAGGAGCCTTTTGTGGCATTTAATCAAAATGCCTTTATACGCTCCTATCGTATGCCCAAGATAGAGTTCGAACTCATCTTTCAGTTTCCCCCTCCCCCAATCCTTCAGTGGGGTAGGAATTCATTTGCGGCACTCAGTCCCCGGCACCTTTATACTCTTCCGTCGGATGCCAAGGGTAGAGTGGATTCGAGGCGGTCTTTTTGATCTTGGTGCACCTTCATGCCTCATGGACAATTCATTTCCTTGTCCTTTGTACTCTTTCTCAGGTCACGAGAGTTAGAGCGTCCGAGGTTGGGCCGTTTACTTCATTGCACCTTCAATGTTCCGTATGCTATTGATATGCAGATTTGATAGAAGACTCTTTGAAATATGTGTTTTGAGATCACCATGAGTTTTTATAACAAATATCACAATTATGATAGCTCATACAAGTAAAGAATGAAAGAGTAAATAAATAACAGTGCGATAAAGGTAAATGACACACGATATTTTTATAGTGATTCGATCGAATCACGACCTACATCCACTTTATAATCTTTTTCTTATGTAACTAGAATGTTCTAGGCAAGTCGTGCCTTTTTACATGGTCCTAAAAATAAAAGAGTAAAAATGACAATTTCATGTCAAGTATTTTCGCAAGTGCTGGGCATTCCACACTCTGGCGATTTCATCTTCGTCTATAGTCGCTAGCTTGAAAGATCCACTATCAAGCCTCCGTAGGATGTCATATGGTCCTTCCCATTTTGGACCCAAATGGACAGGGGGTGGAAAGACACGCTTTAGAACCAAGTCTCCGGGTTCAAAGGTTCGAGCTCGGACCTTCTTATTGTAATATCGGGCGACCTGCTGCTTGTGCCTCAAGGCACGCAGGCCCGCTTCATCCATTTTTTCTTCAACCATATCCAGGGATCCGAGGAGTGGTTCATTATTAGTCATTGGGTCATAGTAAGTGTTTCTGTGGGATGTTACTTCTAATTCGACCGGGATGACCGCTTTTGACCCGGAATCAAGGGAAACGGGGGTGTGCCCCATGGCTGATTTATAAGTCGTTCTATAAGACCATAAAGCCAAGGGTAATTCGTCGACCCACATGGCTTTGGCTCGCTTCTTTAGAATGGACTTAATCACTTTGTTCGCCGCTTTTACCTGTCCATTTGACTGCGGATGCGCTACGGCAGTATATCTTTTCTCAATGCGATATTTCTGGCAGAATTTCTGAAATTCCATACTATCAAATTGGGTCCCATTGTCTGTTATAATGATTTTTGGGATCCCAAACCAACATATAATGTTTCTAACGACAAAGTTTATCACTCGTTTGGTTATGATCATGGTCAGCGGTTCAGCTTTGTCCCACTTTGTAAAGTAATGCACGGCAAGGATGGCGAATTTATCCCGCTCCTTGCAATGGGGAGGCTCCCGATAATGTCAATTCCCCAAACAGCAAAGGGCCACAGGCTCATCATCGTCTTTAATCGGCTAGGAGGTGCCCTGGGGACCTTAGAAAATTTCTAGCATCTGTCGCAACGCCGTGCACACTTAGCCACATCTTTATTCATGTTATGCCAGAAGTAACCATATCGTAATATCTTCTTAGCCAATGTTTGACCTCCAGTGTGGTCGCCACATTCGCCTTCGTGTACTTCACTCGATACCCGCTCGATGTCATCATGGGTTATACATCTGAGGAGTGGCATCGAGAATCCTTGTCTGTAGAGGACTTCGCCTTGCATGACATATCTAGAGGATTTTCGAATAGCAGCACACCTTTCACTTTTCTTGGTTGGAAGCATTCCATTTATTAGGAGGTTCTTTCAGTGTGTCATCCACGACTCCCTTTTCGGTTCAGTTTCCAATACCGGATTAATTTCCATCTGGTCGATACTTGGAGACTGCAATATTTCAGTCGGGACCATCTCGGTGTCCTTAGGACTGTCAGAACTAGCCAACTTATCTGCCTTCTGATTGTCTGATCAGGGAATATGGGTTATATTGTAGTGTTCAAAACTATCCAGCAATTTTCTCACTTCTTTAAAATATGATACAAGTCTTGGCCCCTTGGCCTGAAACTCCTTATTGACCTGATTTACGACAATCTTGGAGTCACAAAAGATGTCCAACCTCGTTATCCCCGACTCTTTTGCAAACCTTAGCCCGACAATCAGGACCTCATATTCTGAGTCATTGTTCGTGGCATGAAACTCTAATCTAAGAGCATAATATATCGATTGTTCTTTGGGAGTGACCAATACGACTCCAGCACCAGACCGTTTATCATTCTTGGCACCGTCAGTGTATAGCTTCCAGGTGTTGGGTCGAATAGTTGTTCTGATGAACCAGCTTCTTTGCTCGCCACATCTTCCTTAGGTATAGTAAATTCTACTATGAAGTCTGCCAATACTTGCCCCCTTATCGATCTTCGGGGCTTGAAGTTCAAATCGAACTGGTTAAACTTTATATTCCATTTGAGTAGTTTTCCTTGCACCTCTGGTCTCTGCAAGACTTGTCGGAGCGGATGGTCAGTGTGCACGGTGATGGGATGAGCTTAGAAATAGTGGCGAAGCTTTCTGGATGCAATCAGCAAACTGTACGCAAGTTTTTCTATTCTTGGATAGTTTCGCTTGGCCGTTGCTAATTTTTTACTCACGTTGTACACCGGCCTCTGGACTTTATCTTCTTCCCTTACAAGGTCTAAACTTATTGCATGAGATGATACTGCCAAGTATACGAACAAATCCTCGTGGTTGACTAGTTTGGACAGTATCGGGGGTCTTTCCAGATGAGTCAAAAGATTCTAAAATGCTTCCACACAATCAGGAGTCCATTTGAAATTGCACTTTCCTCGCTTTATCAAGTCAAAGAATGGAATGTACTTATCTGTAGCTTTAGAAATAAACCTACGTAATGCAGCAACTTTTCCAGCGAGGCTCTACACATCTTTAATCTATCTTGGTTCTTGGATATTCCTGATTGCCGCGATCCGATCTGGATTAATTTTAGTTCCATGCGAGCTGACGATAAAGCCCAAGAATTTCATGGAAGCTACTCACATTTCAGAGGGTTGAGTTTCATCCCGTATCGCCGAAGGATATCAAACATTTCTTCTAAGTCATTAGTATGATTAGACGACTGTCGGGATTTCACAAGCATATCATCACGTGCACTTCTATTGTCTTCCCGATCCGATTATAGAACATCTGGTTCACTAGCCGTTGATAGGTTGCTCTGCCGTTCTTCAAACCGAATGGCATCACCACATAGCAATACAGTCTAAAATCTGTGATGAAGATGGTACGTTCCTGGTCTGGAACATACATAGGAATATGGTTATACCCTGAGTACGCATCCATGAAGGAGAGAAGTTCATGGCCCGATGTTGAATCCACCAATTGGTCAATTCTAGGAAGTGAAAAATTGTCCTTTGGGCATGCTTTATTTAAATATGAGAAATCAATGCAAGTATGCCATTTTTCGTTTGCATTCTTAACCATAACTGGATTTAAGATCCATTCTAGGTAGGTTGAATCTTTAATGAATCTGTTGCTTCTTAACTTCTTCCTTTAGGGCAGCTGACCTCTCCGGGCTAAGCATTCGCCTTTTCTGCTTAACAGGTGGATGCTTAGGGTTAATGCTCAACGAGTGGCTCATGATTGAGGGTGATATTCCACACATATCAGCGTGCATCCAAGCAAACACATTCAAGTTTTGCTTTAAGAAGTCAATAAATTCCTTTGCTTGAAGATGGTCTAGTTTGGATCCAATCTTTAAAACCTTCGCTGAATCTTCGTCATCAATCGAGATATCCACAGTTGTTTCATTGGGTGTTGCCATTCTTCCCCCAGGCTCCTCATCCTCTCTGGGATCTATGTCCTCGGGCAGTTCTTTGGGCGACTCCTTCAGGGTCATCCTCCTTAATTGCTATGTTGAATCCTCCTTTGCGAGGGAGGAAGCACCCTTAGTTCCTACGTCTTTTCCTTTGCGTAGCAATTTTAACTCTGCTATATAGCAGGCTCGTCCAGCGACTTGGTCACCCCTAATTACTCCCACTCCTGCATCTGTTGGGTATTTCAATAATAGGCACCAGGGCGCAATGCAAGCTCTGAATTCTGCCAGGGCCGATCGGCCCAAGAAGGCATTGTAGGGTGATTCAATATCCAAAAACACAAATGCGAGAATTCTCACTCTCCCCGATCTCCTTCTCCCAGGGTTACAAACAATTCTACAAATCTGATAGGAGATGTTGAGGCACCATTTAAGCCATGTATCCATCCATCACAGGGCTTTAAATCCTTTGCTTCAATTTTCATTTGATCAAACACTTTCTTAAATAGAACATTAACTGAACTTCCATTGTCCACTAAGACCTTGTGGATTAAAGCACGAACAATAGTAGCTGTGATCACTAAGGGGTCTTCTGTAGGGGAATGGACTCCAATACTATCTCTATCACGAAATATGACATCATCAGACATTGTTTTCTGTTGTTTTATCCGGGTGATATCTTCAAGACTACTGCACTACCCTACTCCAGAGTGCTTAGCTGCATTTACATATTGATCCATTGCCTTGAAGCTGTGTCCAGCCGGATGAGGTCGTCCAACTATAGTGCTGATAACAATATTCTTTCCCTTCTGCTTAGTAGTGGGTCTTGAAGCGGGTTGGTTTTGATTCGGGGACTGTCCAGCTTGTCCCCTGTCTCTTGCAGCAACCTTGCATTCGTCCAACTTCCCTTCTCGAAGTAGTTTTTCAATAACATCTCTCAAATGACGGCACTCGTTAGTGGAGTGACCATGAATTTGATGGAAAAGTCCTGAATCGAGGTCTCTTCTGTGAGTCGTTTCCTCGATTCTTCTTTTTGTTTCCGTTTCCAGCTTGAAGGCCATTACCTTGATTCTTATTTTTTACATTGACCTCTACCTTCCCAGAGCTATATCTAAACTGTTTGATAGCCACACTGCTTTGTATATCTTCCTTATCCATGGTCTTCCTCTTTCGATTAGCATACAATTCCTCTTGGCGTATGCGGATATTGGCTTTTTCATAGAATATTTCCCTGGTTAGTGGCGGTTTTCTAGCTAAGTATTTGCCGAACTCCGTATCTTTATCTACACCGTCAATTAAAGCCATTTGGATAGAATGCTTGTGAAGGTCCCTAACCTTCGTGACTGCTAAGTAAAAGCAGTCCAAATACGACCTCAGAGTTTCTTCAGGACACTGCTTGATGAGTGATACTTCAGCTACGTTTTTGTACACTTGAGTATGGAGTCAGAATTGATTTATGAATCTTTTTCTCAACTCCTTAAAGCTGGAGATCGACCGATCAGGCAAGCATGTAAACCACATTAAAGCCACACCCTCTAAGAAGATCGGGAATGCTTTGCATTTCACTGCGTTGGGGGCGGCAACAACATTCATATACGACGAATATCTCATTAAATGCTAAACCGGGTCCGTCCTGCCTGAATAACGGTTCATAGTCGGCATAGTGAATCGCCTCGGGAATCAGATATCCAATATGCCCTCAGTGAAGGGTGTATGATTGCGGTCTTTACCCCAATCCTCATTTCTTTATCCATGGCTATCTGCCATGATCTGCCTCACCATCGCCTCAAGGTCAGCATTAGTCAAGGTGGATTCTTAATCAACACTCCTTGCCCTACGAGGCCCCACTGATGTCTCTCTGATGTATCGCTCTCAAATCTGGAGCTTGAGCATAGCTTCCTTGCCCCTATAGCCACGGTCAATCATACGGCGAGGGGATAGCAACGATTGATTCTGAATAGGGTCTTCAGCATCCTAACCCCTAGGTAGTACTATGGGTCCCCATGCAGGCAAAAGAATGGGATTACTTGAATTACGGTTGTCAGTTTCCAGGTTAAGTGCCATTTCTTCCCGAAAAGGAAGGGATCCAAATTGAAGCTGCTAAATGTTCCCAGGCATTTCTAATTGTCGTCGTGGGGGTCTAGGAGGTTCTTCTGACGAGGAAGAATAGTCGAGAGTAAGGCGATGAGTCATTGAAGGCATTCTCGGCCTTCGAAGTTCGTTTATCTGCCTTCTCATAGCAGCCATATTTTATCTCATCAAGTTACTCTCACGTCATTGAGCCTCCAAAGCGTCATTCGTCCGCTCCAACATATCGAGAACACGAGACAAATTTCCTTATGTTATTGGAGCAGAGGCAGGTGGCTGACCATTAACATTTACTGTTGGACGTAGAGCACTTGAGCCAGGTCAAGCAGCAGCATCAGGATGAGTAGAGCGAGCCATAATTTCCTTTCCAAGTCAAGTCGTGGTCACATGATAAGGGCGTTTCATGATGCCCTCTGGTGAATGACTCGTGATCAAGTCTTGGGAGCGGCTCATGGTGAGCTCGTGAGGGCGGTTCGTGATGGCTTCTTGCGACCGGGTCGTGACCCCCTCCTAAGGTCGGTTCGCCCCCTGCGAGCCGCGAGCCGGGGAAACCACCTCGGCTTGTTCCTGAACTTTCTCCTCATTAGCTTCGTTTGCTCGAGAAGCTCGTGAATCCTTGGATTTCTTTGCGGCCATAATTCCTTGACTTTGCTGAAGTCTTCGAAAATGAAACAATGGGAATGCGGACTATTTTCTTTGGACTTGGAAATCCAAATAGTAGAGCAATAATCCGATAGGCTGAGAACTCTTTTCTCAGTGAGAGTACCAAAATGTTTGACTAAAATATGGTTATAACACCCAAATTATCTTGATTTGTGGAGAATTAAAACTAGAAATGAAAGAAAAAGTAACAAACACACCAAATTTATAGTGGTTCGGCATTGAAGAGCCTACGTCCACTTTATATGACTTTGATTATATGTTTAAATGCACGTACAATCACAATATTCTCTCAATCTCACTTTTACAATAGTGATTCACTCAACAATTTTGAAATATCTCTGACTAGAAATGATGGAGGTTTGATAATGGTGGAATCAAAGCTCTAAATTGCCAAGAGATCCTGAAAAATGCCAAGTATTGGGCTATTTATAGGTGATTTCTACAGGCGGTTCATGAAGACACGTGGCACCAATCCTGAGAATCTCGGACCCGTTCATGAGTGAGTGGAGAAGTGGTCAATATGGCCGTTGTGGACATGTGTCACTTGACCCTTGATCTGCGGTTCGTGGGTGACTAGGTCGTGGCCACTATGTTCTGAGTTCGGGGTCGGTTCGTGACACTTTGTCACAAGTAGGTCGTGACCTTCACCACGAGCGGGTCGTGGTGTCCATTGCGAGCGGGTCGAGGTATGTTCACGAATGGGTCGAGGAGGTTGGTCACGAGCGGGTTTCTAGACTTCTCGAGCCCTGGGGCTTTTGCATTGAGTTTGGATTTGTGGATCTTCATCTGTTTAACTAGGAAGGTTTGTAGTCTTGGTGGCTTGATCAAAAAGCTAGCCAACATTTTCCAAGTTTATCTTGGAATAACTCCTTTTTCATTTACAATTATCATTTATTACTTATTTCTCTTTTGTTGTTTTCTTTAAATTTTGCTGCCTTACTTTTATTTACACATCTTTTATTTTCATTTTATTAACCACCTCCTATGTTTTTATTCCCTTCCAGTGATCAGCATAGAAACACAGAATAACAATATCATACTACTCAAATCTAATTTGCAATGTTGAAAACATAATGCTACATAATCCCATACTGGAAGAAAGAAAGAAAACCCTACTATAAAGCATTACTAAATAAACAGATACAACCGCTTAACATTACTATCATATAGGACTAGGAGACATAGGACCTTATCCCCCATGATGAGGGAAGGTCCTAATAAGTGAATCCGAACAAATGTGGCGCTCCTCCTGCCACCTACAACCCACCAAGAGCTCGCACTGTGTACCAAAAATCTCCTGTTGTGGATAAGTAGCATATTTTTGTATCTGAAATAACTCCAGTAGTGTGAGCTAACTCTCGTTATTCACACAAAATTTCCTAGTGCTCGCAGGCTAACTAATCCTAAACTTAGCCATGACCCTCACATGTCCTCTCATGTCTGATGGTTCACAAGAATCTGGCTCGTCGGGGAACAAACTCCATTGTGCTTCCTTTGTGGGCTCAGCGCCCTCAATAAAAGGTTGATGTGAAAAAGCCTGGGCTGGCCCAAAAACTATGGTTCCTGATACTTGGGGAAATACTACCATTGATGCTTAGGTTCAGGCTCAAACAATAGTTGTTGCGGCTATGGTATTTGTAAATCCGCTATGCATCCTTCGTAGAGTGGAGGAATGTATTATGGGGTAGGTATTACCAACAAAACTCTCTCTATCCATCTCCATTCCTATCTGTCTAAATACTGCAGTCCATAAGCGACAAAATGGAAAGGAAGACCGTCGACCACTCGTCGTTACTAAGTACTCTGATATAATCGCCTCTTCCAAAAATGGCATAGATGGCCACCTTACTATCATATAGGTCCGATCAAGACTCCTTGTCTTGGGGACTAGGTTATAATGCAAATTGGATATAACCACCCTAGCTAATAGGGTAAATTACCGATGTCCCAAATCGGATGTTGGGGATCTATAGAAATATGTTGTAGGCCAGCAATATCTACTATCTCAATATGGTCAACATGTAGACCATTCCTTCTAATATCCAAAATAAGAGTCAACCGTGTCTTAGAAAATGCTATGCTAATGAACTTAACCTCTGACTAGAATGCCAAATCATTCCCAATAGCATTAGAATGTAAATAATCGTCAAAGATATGCATTAACCTGTCATACATTCTCTTTTCATATGTCTAATGTTAAAGATTCTTATGCAATCGAATGTTCATAAAGATTTGCTTTAATAGCATGTCAAAAAAATTAGAAAACATAATCGTCCTTCCCTTTATAAATTGATCAGTGGTCGTACTCACATAAACTTGAAATGTCCTCCTACCGCTCTGATACCAAATGCAACAACCTAAACCCAACAGGCCCAGATTTTTCACAAAATGCTAAAACCAAAGTCCACTAAAGCCTGAGCTGGGCATGTGATATCCTGCAAATAGGCAAAGATAAATATATCAGAGCTTAAATAAGGAACTCACTGCAGAAATGATTAAAATCTAATAATAGATAAATACTTACCAAGATATTGACACTTTCTAAACAAGTGTCCCTAAGCTGAATAATTTATGCCTGCCACCGAGCCTGTGGAATATTTTGAGAAGGGAGGTTAGAACTAAAGTTTTGGTGAATGGACAAATTATATACTTTTAAGTTTAACACTACATATATTGTTCTATTTGTACTTTAATTACATTAGGTAATTTGAGTTTACAATACTCCTACCTCTATGCATAAATCATACCCATCTACCCAAAGGTAGATCAAATCTAATAGTCAATATATATGTAGCTTTATGCCCAATAGACCGCCTCGGTCCTAGGTTACCCATATTATCATCCCAACCCCCCTCAATAGGACTTCTTCCTATGAAAGAGTACTGCAATTACATCGGTAAAGAACAACTTCATGAGGCCTACAATATAGATGTTTCGTCATATGATAGGGAAACATGAAACTGCATCCACATTATCTCACTCCAATGCTCGAACATCCATGATACATCTCCTAGTGTATACATTGAGAACTTACACATAACTGTCCTGTTTACAACTTGAGCTCTGCTAACAAGGCCCATCTAATATGGAATTCAGCCCAGGACTTCAATATTTGTAAAGGACAACTTCATTAGGCCTACAATACACATATTCTATTTGGTTTGTCTCTTTTCTCTGTTTCTATTGCCCACACAGCCCCCTCAACTAGTTGAAAGACCCCTCAAGAACTAAGTGACAATACCTTATTTCAAACAATCTAAACATCCAATTGCCAGTGTCTCTCATTTAGTGTCCCAATAGTGAAAGATCATTGGCCTTTTGTTTTAGCACTGGTCTTTCCTATTCTCGATGTGATTAGTGATGGTCGATATCTATACATGCCACTCCTTATGGTCCCTACCCACTAAAAACCTGCTTGCAAAGCCATGAGTCCAGGTCTCATGCAAAACCCTCCTTCATCTATCATCCTTCTGAGTACAAGTAGTGATCAGCTTCGTTAGGCCTACAATACAAATGTGGTCAAGGCGTACTCTTTTGAAGGAACCCCTACAGAACTACCTTTGAGTATGCAACTTCATTAGGCCTACGTTAGAAAGCCATCCTAGAGTACCCTCCCATCCCACAGAAATCTCCTACTTCCTTCCAGCCTCACTGAACTATCATGTTGGGCATGCACCCACTATACCAAAGCATCTGCAATGATTCGCTTCGTTAGGCTCTTCATCCAGACTCCCTACTGCTTCAAACCCACCTCGCTTTTTTATTATACCCTATGTCTAATCTTGCATTATACATTTAGCTTACTTTTTTTTAATGCTATTAGCTTGCATTTCCTGCACAGTTCCACCTAATATAGGCCTTATTTATTTTCATATCAACTCAATCCTAGATTTAAGTTTTAATGTAATAAGCCTCTTTTATTTTCTCTTTCTTCTTTTTAATTACAACCTCATGTTATAATTTTACTTTAAATATCCATATTTAACAAATTTCTCTTTCTTTCTTTTTAATTACAACCCCTTGTTATAAATTTATTTTCACTAATAAGTCTTTGTTTCTCTTTCTTTGTTTTTGTTACATGTTCACTTATTTTATAGTTATTGTAACTTTTGCACTAGGGAGTGGTCTTACCCTCACTTAGTTGGCTATAGAAACTGAATTAAGATCTATTTCCTTAATTTAATATTTGTTCCATAAATAGTAACACATAATAGAAAGATATTTCTTTTATTCTTTTCTAAATTGTCTGATAGTGCAAAATAGAGTATGTTGACATCAAAAGTTGGTTACTAGTGACAATCAACCCCCAATCATGCGATCAACACACGAGTAAAGATTATAAAATGCAGTAAAAGCAAAAAAATGAGGAGCACACGTACAATTTTTATAGTGGTTCGGCAAAAGGCGGTGCCTACGTCCACTTTATGTATTATTTCTCTTTTTTGAATAAAAGTACAATGCTTTTTTTGTTTAAAGAAGAAAGAGAAGATGGCTATTTTCATTTCTTCTTTTTGAAAGAAGTTAATAGGAATGTACTCCAGAATCGAAGTGCAAAAGAAGTTGGCCGAAGAGAAGAGTTTCCTTCTCCTTTTTAGCTTGGGGCTATTTATAGGAGGATAGTGCAACTTGGGCTGTTGCAATATGATCTGGCCATTCCAGGAAAGCCTGGACACGTGGAACCCATCAGTTGGTTTGAATAGCGGCTGGGGACTGATTCCGCTGTTCATAAATAATATCCTCAGAAATTGCAGCTGACATGGCCTCTAAGGAAAGGTATATCAAAAGTAGAGCTTTGTCCGATGTGGTTTGACCGCTTTTATTGCCTTGGAAGTCGGGATATACAGTGGAATGGCTCTGTAGAAGATTTCCACTCTGGCCAGAGATAATCGGTCGACGCGCCTTTCACGGAAGCGAGATACTCGGTCGATTGGGAGAGTGATTCTTCCGGAGTGAGCTGTCGATTTACTAGGCTGGACTTGGGTCGATATGTGACTGTTTCAGACCGTGTGTCTGCTGGGCTTCCTGAAGCTCAGCTTATATCCATTTGCGCGTTTGGGCTTTGGTCTGGCTCATTGAGACTCTTGCCAAAAAGAGGGTTAACACTTTGCCTTCAGAATGCACCTTCATCGGTAGAGGGAGGTGTGTTCCAAAATTTAAGCCGAAGCACAAACGCTTGAGTAGCTATGGTCACGTCGGACCATATTAAGTCCAGAAGACTGACGGTTCCGATGTTGTATTAAGGCCAGAAAACCGGCGACCATACCAGGTCGTATTAAGGCCGGAAAACCGACAACGATCAGGAACCGTATTAAGGCCGAGGTGATGATCGCCATTTGTATGAGAGTTAGTTCCTGCAAATACAAAATAAACCATTCTCATTTTGGAGAAGGCTAATGGGTCGAGCATTTTATTTCACTTGGCTTTGAAGGTTGGCGAGCATTAACCATGCTCGGCTTAGTAGCGAACATTGACCATGTCCAGCTTAATGGCTAACGCTTAACCAGGTTTGGCTTAGTGGTGAGCATTAACCATGCTCGGCTTAGAGAGGTGGCGAGTAATAATCATATTCGGCTTAGGGCAAGTGTGTTTTTATTGCTCGACACATGTTAAGTTAGTTTGTCCAGCGAGTTATGATTGCTCGTGGTGTAAAAAGAAAAGAGGGAGTATAATCTATACTTCGTATTTAGAAAACATGGCCTCACTCGGTTAAGGAAGTAGGCGTTTAGAAGAAAAGAAAGGGTGGTGGGCTTTCGCGCTGACCACATAAAATAAGGCGCGAGCGTTATTCATGCTCGGCTTAGAGGTTTCCAAACATGATCGATATTTGGAAAAATAAAATTCATAACAGTTAAACAACTATTACAAAGAAAAGAAATTGTAAGGGAACATCAGTTGATCTCAGAGCATGCCTAGGAGCTAAATCCTAACCCCATACATGTGTATATCAAGGTCTCCTTATTATTGAAAGGAATACATCAAAAGAAAAGAAATCTAATTAATGATAATGTTGCGAGTGCTAGTCTCGGGGTCCTTTTCGTTTCTAGGAACTCGAGGACCGACCTGAGGAGCTTGGGCAGAAGATCGCAGCGACATGGCCAGGGCGCGATCTTTGACATATTCATGGGGCTCTCCTTTTCTGACTCGCCCTTCGATGAGACCACGCAGACGTCGGCATTCATTTGTATTATGTCCAGCTACGTTGTTTAATATACATTGCTTGCCAAAATCGAGTTCCATCCGGGTCGGCTCTTGTTGAGGTGGTCTTGGAATTGGTAAGGACTCGCGTATGTCGAGAAAGATATCGAGCAAAGAGGAATTGAGCTCGGCATATTGATCGCATTTATTTTCATTTCGAGGTCGCACATTGCGCTCGGTTTTCTCCGGGGCCTTCCCTCTTCTTTTATTCAGGCCATTACCATTGAATGGGCCTTGTTGTTTGGCTACTAAAACCTCAAGGCTCTCCATTTCAAGCCTGGCATCATCTTGTCGGAGGAATTTTTCGGCCTCGAGTAAAGTTCGTCTATATCTTTAGGGGGATCTCTGGTTAAAGAGATTGAGAATTCTGATCGATTTTGAACCCCTACGATGGAGGCTATGAGTACCATCGATGGTTCGGGCCGATCAACAGATGCTACGGCCGCGTTGAATCTTTCTAGGAAGTACCTGAGCGTCTCTTCGGGTCGCTGCTTGATGGTAGACAAGAACATAACATTTTTTGGTCAGGAGATATGCACTCGGAATTGTTCGATGAAGCAGGTGACCAGGGTGTTCCAACTGCTGATCGACGCCGTTGTTAGCTGCCGAAACCACATGCCAGCTATATCTGTGAGAAAGAGGGGAAAACACTTAGCCATGACATTGGTCGATGCACCCAGTACTTCCATATGTCGCATGTATCGCGTGAGGTAAATGGTGGGGTCAGTGCGACTGTTGTATGGCTCGATAGCTGAGAACTTGAAGTCCGGAGGGTTTCGAGGATTTCTGGTTTCCTTGGTGAAGGGGTTGCGATTGACATTGTCTATGTCTTGCTGCGAAGAGTTGCCCCAAGTGAAGCATCAAATAATGCTTGCAAGCTGGCTCCCATCTCCGAGGAGTCGTTGCCATGAATTTAACTCTGCATTTGAAAGAGCTTCTGTGCGGGGATCTGGCAATAGCATGCTCGGAAGGGCGGCCGTTGGTGGGGCTTGGCTTACAAGAGTTGAGTGAAGATATGGGGGAAGGTGAGCCACAATAGGTGGTTCATGGTAAAATGGCCGCTCTGGAACCTGATGAGTTGTTGGTCGATCCATGCCTGTAACAAAGGGTCTAGGCTGATCCAGCATAGCATGTGAAGTTCGGGGCTCGGGGTTGCCTCGGTTTGGAGCGAGGTTAGGAGGGTCCATGGTAGCGTTTTCTTCTGCCATGGTGAGGACCGGTATAGTAGGGTGGCTTCCCTCGTTCGAAGGGAAGGCTGCACCAGCTCTTCGTTGAAGGTGAAGAGTGTTTAGATTGGTCTGTGGTAAGATTCTGGATTGTAATGGGAATGGCGTTGATTCTGTGGGGCCCGGAGGTAGCTCGACTGGTTCGACAGTTCGACTTGCTCCCAAGAGTGGGGGCAAATTTGCTAGATGACCTAGATCTCGATCGCCTGCCTCTTGAGCTGCTGCCACTGCACCTGCGCTTGTCGTTGGAAGTGATACTCTCGGTTGTGAAGGATTGGTTTGTGGGACCAAACCAGGATGAAATAAAGGTGTAATCTGATTAGTGGCCTGATTCTGTGCAGACCCAAGATCAGTTGTTAACCTAGTCTCGGCCGGTGGAGGAATTGATGTTGAAGCGTTCAATCCTATCTCGAGTCAACCGAGAAGGTGATCCATCAACTGCTGCTGTCGTTCGAGGAGTTTACCCTGAGATGCCATTTGTTCTCTGAATTCGACCATTATCTTATCCATGTCATCCCGGGTAAGGAATGGAGACATGTCATCATGAGATGAAACTTCGTGACTTGCTTCCGCAGCATCTGTATCGTCTGCATCAGTGTTTAAGGGACGAGAAGATGTTGCATCCTTCTTTCGTTTGTTCGCCATAAGAAGAAGTGAGCAGAGGCTCTAACGGAATATCAATACTTAGCCCCTTCCTGGCACGCCAAAAGTGTTGACGTCAAAAGTTGGTTACTAGTGACAATCAAACCCCAATCGTGCGATCAACACATGTCTAAAGATTATAAAATGCAGTAAAAGCAAAAAGAATGAGGAGCACACGCAGAATTTTTATAGTGGTTCGGCAAAAGACGGTGCCTACGTCCAGTTTATATATTATTTCTCTTTTTTGATTACATGTACAATGATATTTTTTTTAAAGAAGAAAGAGAAGATGGCCATTTTCCTTTCTTATTTTTGAGAGAAGTTAAGAGGAATGAACTCTAGAATTGAAGTGCAAAAGAAGTTGGCCGAAGAGAAGAGTTTCCTTTTCCCTTTTAGCTTGGGGGTATTTATAGGAGGATAGTGCAGCTTAGGCTGTTGCAATATGATCCGGCCATTCCGGGAAAGCGTGGACACATAGAACCCATCGGTTGGTTTGAATAGCGGCTGGGGACTGATTCCGCTGTTTATAAATAGTATCCTCGAAAATTGTGGCTGGCGTGGCCTCCACGGAAAGGTATATCAAAAGTAGAGCTTTGTCCGGATGTGGTTTGACCGCTTTTATTGCCTTGGAAGTCGGGATATACGGTGGAATGGCTCTTTAGAAGATTTCCATGCTGGCCCCAGATAACCGGTCGACGCGCCTTTCACGGAAGCGAGATACTTGGTTGACTGGGAGAGCGATTCTTCCGTAGTGAGCTGTCGATTGACTTGGCTGGACTTGGGCTGATATGTGACTGTTTTGGACCATGCGTCTGCTGGGCTTCTAGAAGCGCGGCTTATATCCATTTGCGCATTTGGGCTTTGGTCTGGCTCGTTAAGACTCTTGCCAAAAAGAGGGTTAACAGAGTAACACCCCTATTTTGCATTAATCATGCTTCTTTTACTTTTATTCTTACAATTACATTTACCATCTTTCTTGTAATATTAAATAGGGAAATATATCCTCTTTTCTCAACCAACTAACCTAGCACTTACTTCCAAACTAATTTACTCATTAGAATTCCCTTTCCATTTCAATTTCCAAGTTTTTATATTTTTTTGTAAATCTCTTAATTTAGGCTTATACCTATTTCCACAATCCTCAATCCCTACATTACTTATATTCATTTATTTGGATTCGGTTCCACAATAAAAACAAATGCATATAGTATACTTTTAATCATTTATAGTTTTAATACAAATAACTTGCAAAACTATTTATACAATTATCTTAAACATAACATATGTAAAATATAACAATTTAATGGGAATCTAAAGATATTATATATTGTCAATATAAAAGATATATAATTTAAATCCACTCTCCTAAAAAAAGCACTCAAGTTCCAGATCTGATATTCGGTCCTATTTTATTACCCATAGCTTACGCTTTTGTAACTTTTTTTATCCTCAAACTGGATTTTGCATAGATTATAAAATTTAATCTAAAGAAATAAAAATAAACTAAATTAAAAACTAGATCTGTAGAATGTACCTTATACGAGTAGCGTAATTCAAACATCTCATCTTAGATCTGTAGTTTCTATTTTCATATTTCTAATCAGAAATCTTAATCTAAAATATATTTTTTCAAGGATTAGAGGAGTATAGAAAATAGCATAGCTTTTGTACCCATACAGAAATATATGGGGTAAAGGATAGCTCAACACGTTTATCTATAGATGTCCAAAACAATGTCATCCATTATTTTTTAAAAGAATAAGATGTCATTGCTTAAGCGCCACAAAACACATTACTTTTGATGTACCCTCGCTGACCCGACAATCCATTAGGTCGAATCAACCTCATATTGATCGACCCATGGGTCTACCCGACCTTCATGAAGGTCGACCCATACATTTTTTAACATGTTAATATTACGTTTAATTCCATTTTGTTTTAATGTATCAATGTAGTTACATTAGTTTTAAATGTCAATTAACCTTTCATTATTCCAGTAATTTGATTCCATTTATGACGCGTGTTTATTTTGAAATCAAACATATGTTATCTCTAAAACTAATACACGCGTATATTTATAAAATAAATATATTCATGCATATTCACATGTATAAATATCTTTCGATACAGATTTTTGAATGTCAATAATTTTTCTGTACGAACTCCATTCGAAACATATTATACAGGTAAATTGATTAGAAGATAACCATAAATGCAGTGGTATAACTTTCTAGGCCAAATTATAGTAATTCAAAAAATATTTATTTTCAATATTTATAATTATTTCAATTACTTTAAATTGCGGGATGCTATATTTGAAATCAGTCAAATCTTATCCTAAGCTTGAAAGGTACCATATCCTAATCATCCTATACAAACATAGGGAAAACTAACATATATTTCCATAAAACTAAAAGAGTTTGAAAAACCTAAGAATGAGTTTCAACATCTTCTTCAAAATCATCATCTTTTTCCAAACAACTGTCTTCTTCTGAAAATTTGTGACTCATGTTTTATACAACTAGTAAAATGAAGAAAAATGGAAAATTTTATTAAAAAGAAGAAGTCATATTATATTGTATAAATGAAGGATTAAGTATTTAATTATTAGTTTTAAACCTAAGTAGGTTGGAAAAAATAGTGAACCGTATGCTAATTAGGAACATAAACTAAATGTCCAACATAAATCAAATGACAAATAACAGTAACAAACAATATATAAAAATATAAAGAGTGATACAACACACCCATCGCATATAGCAAATTATTTATATGCACATTGATGCGCAAGTGTACACAAATATGAATTCAAAATTTAAGTCTTAGCGAGCCAACCATGTTGACAGTACCATTGAGCCTGAATATATTTCTTACACTAATCGGTTGGGATCTACATTTCGATCTTTCATAGGTTCTCAAAAATTGTGTTGACTAAAACTCAGATTGCTATGTAATATTGCCAATCTTACAATTTACATATAAAGGAATTGCTATCAAATTCTAGTCTGGATGCGATTACTCCTCTCATCCTTCAAGTTATGGCATAGAAAGCATTGGAAGCGTCCAAAGTTCGCTTAGGTGTATTTAGCTTCCTCCAGTGTTTAGGACACCATCTTTTCATGTCAAAGACATGGGTTCGATTTCCGCAAGGTATAAGTACATTTCGGTACTTCGGGGTATACACTAGCAAGTGGACCAGTAGGCCTAGTCTAGAAGCCAAATGGAATAAGTAGAGCTAATAAGACCTTTTTAGCCCATCTGACCTGAACATAGTTTATTGGTTTAGCTTCCAATTAATACTAGACTTTGGCACAGGCTTTCCTCTAATGATTGATAGTAAGAATTTGAAAGTCGGGATCGATGCAGCAGCTAGGTGGCACACAACATATTTATTAGGGAGGGGTCAGCAACTGCGGTATCAATACCCTTGGTGGAAACTATATCGTCATACAGCTAATGACTTATCACGATCCCATGATTCACTTAGAATCCATGTCCTGTGTATACCAAAAAACATTCTTTTTGCTAAGAATATAATAAAATACAGGGAAAGGGTACATTTGAAATAAATGTGGTACTACCAGCTGAGTTTGTAAAAACATAGGACCAAACACTATGATAAATTCTCCCATAATGATTAGACCATTCAACTAAGATTTTATAAAAGAATCATAACATCCAAAATTTTCCATTAGTTTTAATTAGGTTTCAAAAATGAAATTTGAGCAAATGATGGAGTTTGGCTACGAAACTTACATTGTTGCATTCATGACGGTATTCTAGTCAACTTACATGTTTGGAACTTCACAAACAGAGTCCGTATGAAAAAGTTATGGATGAAAAATGAATATTGCTGGAAAATAATTAATCAAGTATATATTTAAATGGTAATTAATCAAACAATGAATCGCCCGCCCAGCCCAGAAAGGGGGGGGGGGTGGTCAAATGCTCCTCCTTGTCGGATGTCAACCCTCATGTTGACCGCCCTTCAAGGATATATTGATCTATTCGGGCCTGAGAGAGTACTGATGACCACTGTTTAGGATAATAAAATTATATATACCAAACGGGTCTTAAATCTAATTACATATAATGGTTAGGAGTCAGTTGAGGACCTATAAATAAAGGCTTTGAACCCTTATTCTTTGCACATATTATCTGGAGGCAATTGTGAAGTTTTTCCCTTTTCATTTCTTTAATCTCTTCTAAACTTTCTAAAATAACTTAGTTTTCAAATCAAACAACAAGAATTGGACATAATGATTCCAAATATATGAACAAAGAAAGGTTCTGCATATTCGGTAAATTCTATTCTTTATTTCTTTCCCTTATTATATTACTTTCCAGGTCTACAAATTTTAAGATTTATAGACCTCTTTTTATACATATTATCGATCTATAAGGATTTGGAAATAAAAACCTAAAAGTTGTTATTCAAATCTAGGATTTTGGAATAGCTTTCAGGTGAGTAGGAAATTTACACATTTTTTTGATACTAGATCAATTTCATTGGTGTAGATTTGAATTCATATGCCTAAATATGATATTGATTTGTAGCATTTATCAGTTATAACATCCTTATCTTGCCTACGCTCTTTCTTGTATTTTGTGGTTATTGTTTACACCATAAATCCAGAAATTGGTCCCTAAATACCATTGAGGTTTGTTTAGTAGTTTATTTTAGATTTGTAGAATAGGGTGTAATTGTAAGATGTGTGTAAATTATCATTATTGTTTATAGATCTATCTATGTTTTGGATTTTTTGGATTTGCTTGATTTTGTAAATCAGCCCCTTTGTCCTTTTTGTTTAAAAATACATTGTTTGAAATTACAAGTAAAGTGAATAAAACTATAGAAAGATATGTGTAAATCCATGCATTTTGTATGTAGTTCGCACTATCTGTCCAAAATAAAATATTACTTGTACCTCATAATTTGGAATATGTTAATATTTCCTCTTTTTAAAAGTTGAAGATAATTTACGAGAATTATAGTAAATAACTTTTAATGAAATTTTGAATCACTACAAGTCAAAACATAGGAAGATTGTTTTAGTCATTAGTTTGGACTAGAATGTAAAATAACTAGAATTTAAAATAATTAGTAACTTCATAAATATTACACTAACTGATATATATATATATATATATATAATTTATCCATCGAAAAATATACATTATTAACTCTAATGTTATTATAAATAACGTAAACTTTATAATTGGTTTAGATTTTAATGTTCTCCATTAATGGCGGTTGTATGGAAATATTTCCCGTAATAAGTGGAATTAAAAGATTATAACCTTTGAATTATCAGTAGTAAATGTTTAATTAATTGTAGTAATTGTAAAGGTTACAATTAACATAAATAAAAATTAAAATTAAAAGATGAATTTTATATGGAAATAAATTTGACAATAAATGTCAAAAGGCAACAATTAAAATAAATAAGAAGCAGATATTGTAACTCCAATTTAGGGAAATTTGATGCATTTGTTATATATATATATATATATATATATATATATATATATATATATATATATATATAAGAACTAATATGATAAACCACAATTAGTGTAATAAATGGGAGTTACGTTAAATAAAACTAATGAAATTGAATGGAACTGATATAAATGGCAATTATTTGAATGTCTATTGCCTTAGGAAAAGTGATAGTAACATTTATTAATGACATATGATAGTTATGGTAATTTAGTTAAATAATATTTGGGTAGAAATTTCCATAATAAATACTATGTCCAATAAGTCATCTTTGAGATAAATCCTATCTTATAGGAATAACAATCTTGTCTCACCTTTAGTTTAATTCTAGGTATAATATATCTAATTAACATAGGAATTATACTTAGCAGGTTGATGATGCAAGGTAAGCTGGTTATCCAACAGAAGTCAGCACTTTTCAACATTCGGATACACAAACAACTAATGTGAGATATTATTGATTTAACGACCCGGACTTTTGAACAGTTTATTTTAAATATTTAATATGGTTTTAAATATTGAATTGATAATATAAGTGAATTTTTATATTTCGTTATCGATTTAAAAATTGATTTCGATTTAATATCGAATATATTAAATTTTGGTAATACAAAATATATTGAAATCGAAGTTAAAACTGAATCGAAATGATTCAGATGATCAGTGTCAGTTCTGATTGAATATAAAAGCGATAATAATGATTTATTATCGAAGAATTTATTTGTTTTTGAATTTAAATTATATTGTATTAATTTATTTTGGTTATTTATATATACGTTGAAAATAAATATCAAAATATATTCGGTTAGTTCAGAATAGTGTTACACTGTTGAAACAACAGTGGTTATGTTAAAATAGCGGTTCATGGTTTAAATTAATGAACCCCTATATATTTTTAGTGGATAGCATGGAAATCAAATCGATATCTATATAAAAAGAATAAAAATCCCTTTATGTCTAATCGTATTTAATACAAACCAAATCGTTATTAATTTTTGTGTACCTTAAAGCTACCTATTCCTTAATGAAGAAGGCTCTCCATCTATAAAGAAACGCAAACACCTCTCATCTCTTCCTTCTGTAAACCAAAATCGTAATGGTCGATTTACAAACCAAATACAGAGAAATAAATGGCGGGTACTTCTGTTCCTTGTTAACAACTATATATCTAAGTCATCGTCATCATAATCTTACCCCATTTTCTAAATCAAAATCGTCTGAACCAAAACTAGATTGGAAATGAAATAAAAGCCGTCCCAATCTCCTCCATTTTGAATTCCAAATCAACTCCAGTAAAAATAAATAAAATCGTGCTCCTCCTTTATTTTACATTCCGCCCCTCTTCAAACAAAAGATCAGATCCAAAGCTTCAGTAATCAAGTGGGAGATTGGGGGTTCGAATTGAAACTATAAAGCTCGCGATGCTTCTGAAACCCGCGATGAAATCTTAATCGCAATTTAGGGAAACGCTGGAAACCAATCCGTTTTACTTAAGCAAACATCAAACGGAGCATGTGCGATTCGGTGTAATGGTCATCAGGTGCAGTTTGGTGAAGTTCGATCTTTCACCGCAATCGACGATTAGGGATGCGACTCAGACTATGAGTGATCAATGGCTTCAACAGCAACTAAGGCTCGACTTCGATGGCAGTTTTAGGGTGCTCGGATGATCAAAGGTGAACAAGGTATGCAGTAGGGGAATGAGGAGTTCTGTCTAGGCTCAGGTGACTGGAAAGTGATGATGGGAGCGATGTGAAGCTCAAGGGATGGACCATGACTGTCAAGACAGCGGAGGTTGATGAAGGAAGATGTTTCCTGTACAGTAGCAGGTGAGTGAAATTAGATAGGTTCTATTTTTATAAATTTAGTAACTAGATTAATTTAATAAGCAATTAATACTAATTAGCGTTTAGTCAAAAAATTATTTATTTGATTTAAAACAAATATTTTATTTTAATTGATTTTGTATGCACATAATCATGTTGATTCATAAGTAAAATAATTTTAAACGTGATTAAAGGAGAATATGGAATGTGATGAATGTTATTTTAATTTAGTTAATTAAGTTTTAGTTTCAAATTTGAGTTAATCAATTCCTTAAAAACATTGGGTTTATTTTGTACAAGGTTGGAAGATCGAGAATTAGGATATTTGGATTCGAAATTTCAGATCTTACAATCAGGAAGTAAAAATGGAAATTTACAGGAAAATCGACGTAATAAAAATATCGGTGAGTAAATCTCACTCCCCTTTTCTTTAGAATTATTTTTGTCAGTTAAAAATAATTGTTTGTTGCTTTTTTGAATGCTTTCTAGTTGTTTTAAATATACTAGTTATTTAAGGTTGACTATTATATATATATATATATATATATATATTGGTTTGGTGGTTGGATTGTTCCCGCAGTCTCATTAGCGGATGCCCGCGGTACCATAGCGGATGATTACCCTATGCGCCACACGCTATGATAGTGGATGACCTTCTATGCCGCGATATCCTGCAACGAAGCAGGATGGGTATTATTTATGTTGACTAATTTATGTGGATGCAGGAAAACAGGTTGGAGGAATCCAACTGGATTCCTCAAGAATATTATTGTTGTTGTTTCACATATATTATCATATATGATGTGTTAGAAATCCTGTGATTTGTAATGGGGTGTTTTGATTGATTGAAATAGAATTAGGTCTAAATGTTGATTTATAAAAATATCGTGAAAGAGATTTTGAGATTTAAAAAGGAAAATTCTATTTTCTAAAATAGAATTTGAATCAGAATGGGCTAAAAATATTTACTTGTTTTGAAAATAAATAAAACAATTATTGTTTTTATAAACGATGTTTATAAATTAAATAATACATGAAATTAAAGTGAATTTATAAATGGTGTTTATAAATAAAATAGATTGATATTCATTGGATATTCAGATAATTGAAATGAAATTATAAATAGTGTTTATAAATAAAGTGGAAAAATCATCATTTGAATATTTAAATTCAAATGTGAATTTTAAAATAGAAATGAGGAAATTGTTTTAAAAGAAATAGACGATGGAATTTATTCTGATGTTCAGAATATAAATTGAACTAAAATAAATCCGTAAGGATTTATGATTTGAACTCAATTAATTCGAATTTATTTAAATAGAAGTTAAATTGAATATGAAAATAAATTGGGTGTGTTATATATATATAAGTTATTATAAATAGAAATTTCTAAAATAAGATTTTGGTTTTAAATAGATTTAGATTTGTTTAAATACAAAACAAGTAAATTTATAAAATGGTGTTTACAAATATAATGAATTAATTATCAAGATATAATTTGAATATTTAAATTCAAATATGAATTTAAAAATGGAATTTGAATATAGAAAATTCAAATGGAATTTGAATATAGAAAATTCAAATGGAATTTGAATATAGAAAATTCAAATGGAATTTGAATATAGAAAATTCAAATAGAAATCTAAAATAGAATTTGAAAATAGAAAGTTGAAATCATTTCGAAATGGGAACGAAGAAATATATTTCAGAATGCGGATTTTTGAACTGAATAGAAATAAATCCAAAGGATTTATAATTTGTAAAAGAAATTGGAATTTAATATTTAAGATCGAATTATAAATAAATTTATTTCCGAGTTAGGAAAAATCGACAATTTTAGAAAATCGAAAATATTATGTTGAATTGGAAAAAATTGATTTGATACATATTAAAATATATTAGAATGGAGTGAAATTATTATAAACGAAGTTTAAACGTTTATATATATAAATATAATTAAAACGAACTTGCCGCAGCGCTGCTGTTCGTAAATTGGCGTTTCAAACTTCAATTGGATATATAGAACTCAATTAAAGTCGGAATTCTTTGAAACAAGAATCGTTAGGACAGGTTGATTAATAGTTTTCTAATGGAAGAGAAAATTCTGGATTTCATCTGATAGATTTTGAGTTATGTCAAAATCAAATTTTCAGAAAAGCAACGCCAAAATCAGTTAAAAACCATAACGGTTTATTTAAATAAATAAAAGGATTTTGAAGAAATAAAATCCGAATTGCCATTTGAAAAATTCGGACTGGAGATATAAAATAAATATGAACTCCAGTTATGTAAGTGTAATGATTTTTGAAACAAAAATCAGATTTTTAGTTATTAAATAGACTTAACTAATTTTGAAGAATAAATAGTTAATCGAGTTTTGAATTGGAATTGGCGTTGGATAAGTAAATTGGTTTTGTGGATTCATATTCGAAATCAAATTTGAAACCCAAGTTAGAAATGAAATTCTACTTGTTTATAAATGAATTAAATTATATTAAAACATGATATGTTCAAAATAAAGGGATTTGAAAAAATAGCTAATTAAAGAATAAATTAGTAAATTGTGTCAGGAATGACCGGATTGAGTTGGGATAAATTGGAAAATAGGTGAATATAGGTTGAGCAGGTTTGGAATGAAGTATATGAAGGTTATAATTTGTGTTCCCGACAAAAAATGTACACGCTTAAATTCCATATGAGGCTTTATGCGCCGAATCAGCTAGCCGCCTGGCTTTTTCTTTTTCTTTTTTGATTGGAGAGGCCTATGTGGCAGTTTGGGGATTTTCCCGATGCTCCCGGTACAAAGGAGATTATGGCGAAATTTTCCGGAAATTTAAGAAGTTAGAATATTGTTAAGAAAATTTGATAGTTAGAAATCAATGTATCGATATATGTATAGAATTCGATAAGTAAATGAACTTAAAAATAGAATATTATAAACAAAAAGGAAATATATAAATTAGATTTGTTAAAAATAGAAAGAGAAGCGTATACGTGTTTAGAAATGGATAATTTGTTTTTATGGTGTTGATTATTCAGGAATAGTTGTCTTGTCCGTTTTGAAGTTAAGGATGTTTTTCAGTCAAGGTCTGAGAGGTAGTTATACCCCAACTTGATTGATTTCATTTTTAACCGATAAATAGCAAGATCCAACCTCGAAGAGAAATGTTTGAATAAGAGTTAGTGGAATGCAGTATTTTGGGTTGTTTGTAACGATGTTTTACATAACAGTCGTTTTAAAACAAGTAAGAGGAATTTTGGAAATATGTCATAAATATTTCCTAAGTATAAAAGTAACCGAGTCGGGAAAGAGATAAGTGATTGAAATGTTTTTCAATTGCAAATAGAATATATTTTCTAAGTACAGAAAATAAAAGAAGTCAATATATGGAAATGTTTTCCAAATAGCGAAAGAGGCCAAGATGATTTTTGAAAATATTTGGTTAACAAATATTGATAAGGAAATAGAGAAGTGATTAAATTGACGAAATATTAATAAAGGGGCCCAGTGATTGTTTGATGTTTTGAATGGATGCTTTTTTTTCTTCGATAGTTAAATAAATGACTATCGAAGTATTTGCCAATATCGTTGTCGATATGGAGAGACCGGTTGGATTATTATCCGTGAACCACTCCGTATTGGCAGTAGCATTGCGTATTAGATTATATGAAGATAATCGAAGACGGAGTAAAGTGCAAGGACTTTTTTTATTAATAGAAATGGTGCCTTTGGTTTCGTTCAATCCCAGAACAAACGTAAATGGACGAATGTCTGACAGAGTATTTCCAATGATCAAATATGTTGGTCTGTATAAATATATATGGTGGCGGCGAATTTATTCTCTTAGCATAATATCCAGAATATATTTGTGCAAATCAATTAGGGATTAACGGATCTGACAATGTGGCATTCAAAGTGATTGTGCTATCAATGAATGGAAAGTAATCGTAGCCTCAGGCCTCAACAACTGGGAAATGACAAAAATCGGGCAGGCAACATGGATATGTGGATCGCTCCCATTAGAGTGTATAATCACCTTTCTAGAGAAATTCCTTTTACTTCTTTAATCTATTGATGATGTCCCTTTTCGGGAAACGGTTGTTGATCCCAAACGTTGGTGATATACATTTGATACACTTAAGAGAAATGAGCGATCGGTCATGTGTGGGTCGGGTTGCAAGATGTTCTTGTTGAACCCAATTTATTCCTCTCTAGAGATACACTATCGGAAGGTGGTTCCATACCTTGTCATGGTCGGAATCCAATTTCCAATAAGCGCCCTACGGTTTTTGATTTTATATTATATATGGAGTGTGAGATGCAAGCGTTCCGCTAGATTGTTATTTATTTGATTTAGACACTATTATAATATCACTGGATTTTTTTATCAAAGTGTTTGGGTTATAGTAAGGTAAAAACCGTCAATGTTTATGCGTGGGATGGTCTTACTATTATCATTTCTTTCCAAAAGATTTTGAAAGTTAAACAAATGGTTGGAGTTTACTCACACCAGTCCCATGACTGACCCCGAGTTTATTTTGTTTATTTCCCCTAAACTCTTGGGTGCCCAAATTTGTACGGGCAGTCAAGTAGTCGGGATTTTTCAGATTCATTTGGAAGAGCTGGAAGCAGGAGGCTTCACCAGTTAACTATAGACTATCATATATTCCATTATGTACCATGTTTGTATTTGGAAACAGGTGTTTATAACTGTTCCATAAATAGCTGTTGTGCTCTGATAATGGTATGTATATACAGTTACTGATTTGTATTTCAAAAGTTATGTTATTTAATATATTTTATTCGTTCCGCTGTGAGTTTGTGACCTTCGTTTTCTTCTATTCTAATATTTCTTTCTATTTCTCATCCTCTAACTTCTTTCTAATAATGATTCGTATTTCTGTGCAATTTGGGTTGGACGTGTGGTGTTATTAATCAACTCAGATAGTACGGATTAGCGGGCTGTTACAGTTGGTATCAGAGCTTAGGTTGAGCGAATAACTAGGCTTTGGTGGAATGTGCTCATTAGAGATAGGGTCAGTAGTACCCTAGAATGAGTAGAGTGTATACGAGAGAGCATATTTGTTAATTGATATAAAAATTGTTTTATATTGTGTTGGCTAGTCTGTTGAGTAGTTTATGAATTCTAATCGAATTGTGGGATGCCACGATGTCGATAAGAGTTTGTAAACACTTGAACAGAGCAATTTGACATAATATTGTTTTAAGTGGGTAAATAAAATAATTTTACCCAAGATTCTATTGATAGAAAAAGAATAATTTTCCGAAATTATTATAATATATGGATGTGTTGGATGTTAACATATAGTCAAATGAGATAATAAATTTGAAATGGTTATATATAACCAAATAGCATTTGTATGGGAATAAGATATACAAAGGGGATTAACTGAAACTAGATTCAAACCATAAATTAGAATTAGAATCCTCGGAAGTTGAAAAATATTTTTGAAGAATATTAAAATAATGTAGCTTTGTTTTGGGAGGTTTTTGAATAAAAGTCATATTTGAATGGATTTTGAAAGTGATAAAGCACTGAACTCACTTTAGTGGCTGGAAAATAATTATGATGATGACTGCAGCATCATCAGTGTTCATTTTCGAGTTTCTAAGTGATGGATTGCTACCTTAGAAAAGTTTTGATGGAAATTTGTTAAAAGAAAACAAGATGGTTTGAAAAATCAAATGTTTTGAATTTGAGATGGAAATAAATATAAGTATATATTTATGTGATTTTGAAAGGATTTAAAATGAAATGCCAGGAATGTGAATGTGGAAATTTAAATGGATTGAAGTGAATAAATTGATTTAAAATCAATTTGAATGAATTTGAATATACATGAGTGAAATATGAATTGAATGTGAATTGTAAATCATTCAGATAAAAACAAAGAAGACAAATCTCACAGCGGAACGAATAAAATATACTATACAGCATAACTTTTGGAATACAAATCAGTAACTGTATATACATACCATTATCAGAGCACAACAGTTACTCCTGGAATAGTTATAAACACCTGTTTCCAGATACAAACATGGTTCACATCGGAATATATGATAGTCTATAGCTAATTGGTGAAGCCTCCTGCTTCCTGCCCTTCCAAGTGAATCTGAAAAATCCCGACTACTTGACTGCCCGTACAAATTTTGGCACCCAAGAGTTCAGGGAAAACAAACAAAATAAACTCTGGGTCAGTCATGGGACTGGTGTGAGTAAACTCCAACCATTTGTTTAACTTTAAAAAGCCTTTCTAAAGAAATGATAATAGTAAGACCAGCCACACATAAACATGGACGGTTTTTACCTTACTATAACCCAAAACACTTTGATACAAAAATCCAGTGATATTATAATAATGTCTACACCAAATAAATAGAATTTAGCGAAACGCTTGCATCTCACGCACCATATGTAATATAAAATCAAAAACCGTTGGTGCTTATTGGAGATTGGATTTCCAACATGACAAGGTATGGAACCACATTCCGATAGTGTGTCTATAGAGAGGAATACACTGGGTTCAACAAGAACATCTTGCAACCCGGCCCACATATGACCGACCACTCATTTCGCTTGAGTGTATCGAATGTATATCACCAACGGTTGGGATCATAAACCATTTCCCGAATGGGACAGCATCGAATAGAATAAGAAATTTATTGAATCTCTAGATAGGTGCTAATACACCCTAATGGGGGCGACCCACATAGCGATGCTGCCTGCCCGATTTTTGTCATTTACCGGTTGTTGAGGCCTGAGACTACGCTCACTTTCCATTTATTGAAAGCACAATCACTTTGAACGCCACATTGTCAGATCCGTTAATCATTAATTGATTTTCA
Source organism: Allium sativum (assembly GCA_030737875.1). Taxonomy (NCBI): domain Eukaryota; kingdom Viridiplantae; phylum Streptophyta; class Magnoliopsida; order Asparagales; family Amaryllidaceae; genus Allium; species Allium sativum. Next base: position 159,581,719 of record CM060921.1, on the reverse strand, counting down.
CAAATATATTCTGGATATTATGCTAAGGCAATAAATTCGTTGCCACCATGTATATTTATACAGACCAACGTATTCGATCATTGGAAATACTTTGTCAAACATCCGTCCATATACGTTTGTTCTGGGACTGAACGAAACCGAAGGCACAGTTTCTATTAATAGAAAAAAGCCCTTGCACTTTACTCCATCTTCGATTTTCTTCATATAATCTGATTCGCAACGCTATTGCCAATACAGAGTGGTTCACGGATAATAATCCAACCAGTCTCTCTATATTGACAACGATATTGGCAAATACTTCGATAGTCGGTTATTTAACTATCGAAGAAAAACAAACATCCATTCAAAACAATCAAACAATCACTGGGCCCCTTGATTACCATTCATTAATTAAATCACCCTTTCCATTTCTTTATCAATATTAGTTAAACAAATATTTCCAATAATCATCTCAGTCTCTTACATTCTTTGGAAAGCATTTCCTTATCTCGGCTTCTTTTATTTTCTACGTTTAGAAAATATATTCTATTTGAAATTGAAACAATTTCAATCACTTATCTCTTTCCCGACTACTTTAATTATACTCAGGAAATATTTAATTTTATATTTCCGAAATTCCACCACTTGGATTAAAACGAATGCTGTGTAAACATCGTTACAACAACCCAAAATATTTATTCAACTATCTATTATTCAAACACTTCTCTTCGAGACTGGGTCTTGCTATTTATCAATTAAAAATGAAATCAATCGAGTTGGGGTAAAATTACCTCTCAGACCTTGACTGAAAACGTCATTAACTTCAAAACAGACAAAACTACTTATCCCGAATGATCAACACTATAAAAACCAATTATTCATTTTTAAAACATGTAAATGGTTCGCTTTCTATTTCTAACTTATAGATTTCCTTTTTTGTTTACGATATTCTATTTTTAATTTCGTTTCCTTATCGAATTCTATATATATCGATATATTGATTTCTAACTATCAAATTTTCTTAAAAATATTCTAACTCCTTAAATTTCCGGAAAATTTCGCCATAACCTCCCTTGTACCGGGAGCGTCGGGATATTTCAAATAGCCTTCCATGGCCTCACCAATCCAAAAGAAAAAGCCAAGCGTCTTGCCGATACAGTGCATAAAATTTCATATATGAATTTAAACATGTACCTTTTTATCGGGTACATAAATTAAAATCTTCATATACTGCATCCCATACCTGTCTAACACATGCTCACCTGTTTCCAATTCAATTCAACTCAATCTAATCGTTTGAATTCAGTTTCACTCATTTATTCTTTAATTAGCTATTTTGCCTTTTTCACTTCTTTGTTTGAACATAACATGTTCAAACGAAATATTTAACTTGCTCATAACCAAATTGAATTTCAATTTCAATTCTAGTTTCCTTTTCAATTTCGTAAATAAATTTTCAAATCGAATTCACTTATTCAAAGCCCAATATCAATTCAAAATCTCATTAACTAGTTACTATTCAAATTAGTTAATTCTATTCAATAATCAGAAATCTGATTTCTGTTTCAAAAATCAATTCATTACTCCACTTGAGTTCACATATAATTTACAACTCAAATCTGAAATTTTCTTAATAGAAATTCGGATTTTATTTGCTTAAAATCCCTTTATAAAATTAAATAAACCGTTATGGTTTTTAAATGGTTATGGCGTTGTTTTTCTGAAAATTTGATTTTGATATAACTCAAAATTTATTCGACGAAATCCAGATTCTTCTCCTCCAATAGAAAACTATTATCAAATCGGTCCTGACGTTTCTTGTTTCAAAGAATTCCGACTTCAATTGAGTTATGTACACTCAATTGAAGTTCGAAACGACAATTTACGAACTGCCGTGCTGTGGCAGGCTCGTTTTAATTATATTTATAAATATAAATGTTTTAACTTCGTTTATAATAAATTTAACTCCATTCTGATATATTTTTAATATATCTCAAATCAATTTTTCCCAATTAAACATACTATTTCCAATCTTCTAAAATTGTCGATTTTTCCTTATTCGGTAATAAATTCATTTATACTTCAATCTTCTATATTTAATTTCAATTCCCTTTTATAAATTATAAATCCTTTGGATTTATTTCTATTCTATTTAAAAATCCACATTTCGAAATATATTTAATCGTTCCCATTTCGACATGATTCAACTTTCTATTTCAAATTCTCTTTCAAATTTCTATTTTCAAATTCTATTTTCAATTCTATTCAAATTCTATTCAATTCTATTCAAATTTCTGTATATTCAAATTTTATTCAAATTCTACATTTGAATTTCCTTTATATTTTCTATATTTAAACTCCATTTAAATTTCTATACTCAATTTCTATTTGAATTTCTATTTCCATTTTGAAGTTCCTTTTCAATTTCTATTTTGAAATTCTAGTTCCATTTTGAAGTTCTATCTCAATTCTTAATATTCAAAACTACATTTTTATTCTATTTGAAATTTCAAATATTCAAACTCCTTTTTAATTCTATGTGAAATTTCAAATAGTCAAACTTTTTTTTATTCTATTTGGAATTTCAAATATTCAAACTCCATTTGAATTCTGCTTGAAATTCCTATTTTAACTCTATTTGAATTCTATATTCAAAGTCTATTTCAATTCTCTTATTCAAATTCTATTTGAATCCTCTTGTTCAAACTCTATTTGAATTCTCTTATTCAAATTCTATTTGAATTCTCTTTGAATTTTCTGCATTAAATTTATAAACAACATTTATAACTTCACTTAAAATCCCACATTATATATTTATAAACAAAGTTTATAAAAATTCAATTCAAATCCAACATTTTAAATTTATAACAGATTTTATAAATTCAATTCAAATCCAAAATTATAAATTTATAAACCAAGTTTATAATTTCAATTCTTGTTTTATATATATTCACACAAGTTAATATTTTCTATAGTTCATAAAAATTCAAATTCTATTTATAAAAATAGAATTCTCTTTTTAAATCTCAAATACCCTTTTTGATATTTTTTAAAAAAAATTCAAGCCCCAGGGATATTTTAAACAATCAAATCAACCAATTTCAATCATTTGATTTTTTTAACACATTATATATGAATATACCTATGAGACCAAACAAACAAACAAACAGACAGATAATATATTTTTGAGGAATCCAGTCGGATTCCTCCAACCTGTTTTCCTGCATCCACATATGTTAGTTAACATAGTAATACCCATCCTGCTTCGAGGCAGGATATCGCGGTATAGAAGGTCATCCACTATGATAGCGTGGGGCGTATAAGGTAGTCATCCGCTAATGGTACCGCGGGCATCCGCTAATGATACTGCGGGAAATCCAACCACCACTATATATATAATAGCAACCACAAGCCTAAATAACTAATATATTTAAGATGCAAAAATATTGAATGCAACCAAACAAGCAATAAACAATTATTTTTAACTGATAAAAATAATTTTAAATAAAAGGTGAGTGAGATTTACTCACATTGATTTTATTCGTTGAAATAGCGATTTATTTCCGATTAACTCCATATCGTTGCTTCTATGAATCCACTTGAATTGTTCACACCTCAATGCCATATTTCTTCCGGACTGCTTTGAACTACCAGCTCAGCCCCATATTTTCTTTCTCCGAACCCAAAATGTAATGGTAAGGAATTTCGCTCGATCCAAATCGATCGTTAAGCCGACCAAGACCGCTCGAATCCCCTGATCGTTTGAGCACAGGACAAATTGGAACACAAATAGAAGAACATTTCATTGTCTATTACAACAATTCCATCAGATTACAAGAATATACAGAGTATGAATAAATATTATACAACAACGAATATCAGAGATTACAATAAATTACAAAGCAGCGGAAAATAATACAAAACACAACTGAAAGAAACACACGGATACAGAGCTTTCTGAGTATCGTTCCAGCTGTAAATCAGGATCAAGTGAATATAAATCTACAAAACCAAAACTACTAGCTGCCCGTGTAGAAAATAGGGGCACCCAGAGTTTAGGTTAAAACAATAAACTCGAGGTCAGTCATGTGACTGGTGTGATAACTAAAACCGTTATTTAGAACTTTACTTTAAAATTGAGTAATTCAAGGGACCACGCCATATAACATGGAACGGGTTTCCTACCAAGAACACTAGTGCACATAGCAAAACAGTGCAATGCTTTTTGGTAAAATGAAGCTATTATAAGACCCAGGTCCCATCACACAATGCAATGCAAGCCGGAGGATAGGGTTTTCCCTTATAATAGCCAAACATGCTTGGTACGTTTAAAACAAATCATTTGATACTATTATAGGTGTATAGTGTCAAAACAATTTCAATCATAAATATCAATCATAGACAGCATGGGTACCATATATCATGTCGCCATACTAGTTCTACAAATAAAACCGCAATATCACCTATTGGAAATTGGATTTTCGTCATGAGTCGAGGCAAGGGGCAAGCTCCTCTCCGTTCGAGACACTCTAGCAAATGTCTCAGGACCCCACTATGATCCTTGGAATCGGTTGGGTCGGTCCTCTCTTACTTTTGAGGATTAGTTATTCCTGAACACAAGTTTCCCGGTCCTAACAGACCTATATCTGAGGCGCCTCGCATTCCAACAACCACACAGGTGAAAAGTATATATAAATGTCAGCCAGTTTAAGCACGGACACCACCACTAGCTAGAAAAAAACGTCGTATTCTCCCAACGGTCCGTATCCCGTTTTTGACTCATACCGAGGTGTGAGGCTCGCGAATTCACGTTATACACAAAGCTGCGCCACACAGGCCGTGCTTTGATCGTCAACCACAAGACTTAGCTTTTCAACAGAAGCCTTGATCATATGCCACTTAGGCGTGCCACATAGGCAATTCACTCCATGCGACTAATGTCCATCGATATAATCTCTGAACTCGTACGTCTCAGAGAAGGGCGTTAAGCAAGAGAACTAATTCTCCGCCGCCAAACAGATGTATATTTAATACAGATTGACTAACACAGAATAAAATCCAATGTTAGACACACAGTCCATTTACAAGTTCGTTCTGGGTCTGAACAAAACCGGAGGCACTTTCCTCGTATATCCATCAATCTCCAAGTACATCTGGACGATCACCAACTGTTTCTCTCCTCTTGGGTGTACAGCCCAATCGAGATCATTAGTTATCACCCAAACGATGTGAAGACTTCCGGTCTTCAATCACCATCTTCATCTTCGACATATCATCGAATCGGTTATTCAGAATGGGTATAAACCCGGCCTTTCCAAATAACCCTCGTATATAATAAACACGTTTTACACATACACAACATACGCCTCATTCCAATTCAGAATATTCTTTTTTTTCAAATTTTCACGTCATTAGGGAATAGGTTCCCATTAATTTTATCAAAGATAAATTCTTCTAAATTTATTCTTTAATCTTCCTTTGGATATCATTTCAAATCGTATTATGGTTTTCCAAACTAGTCGGGATTAGCGAACCACACCGAAGTGATTATTTATTTTATTTCCCAATCCCAACCAATTCATCCCATGGAGCAAAACTGGTAATACTCCATATCTAACACCACGGTGTTATCGGTAAAATTAATTACCATTTCACGTTCAAATCCAATTAAAGGTTTAACTATCGCCTTGGAGCAAAACTGATGATACTCCATCCTCGATCACTTTTTAAATTCTATAATTTAAATTATCAATTCACATTTCAATCTAATTAAAGATTCATTAAAACTCCACTTCGTTTTAATCTCCCCCCCCCCAAATCAATACCCTGTCTTTAACTGGGTTAAAGAACCAATGTCATCTAAAACACGATTCGCGATAAACCCTAAATCACATTTGATATTAAATACAAGGCTCTGAATAGAAAATATACCGGCTTATATTCAATATCAAATTCTGAAACCAACTAATATCGTATTGGAAATAACGATATAAATATATCTTTCAAATTCCCATAACAATATTTGTATAATCACGGAATCCAACATCGAAATATTCCAATGACAATTTCGATTCAAATCCACTTCCACTTTATATATATTGGAAATTCTGGTTATTTTCAAAACCAATTCAAATTCAATTTATTTATTTCGAAAATAAATTGATTTTAATTCTAGTTCAAAACTAGTTCATTTCGATAAAAATATATTTTTATCTTTTCAAATGTGGAATTTTTCACCCCAGTTCTTTCCAATTCATATATTATGATTTTACACAAATTATTAATATTTTTAATAATTTTATCAAGGCGCGTACGGTCGATTTCCATCAACGGTCATCGAACTGCACTTACAGCGACCTTTTCCAAATTTGATTTGGACATAATTCCAAATCCAACCATTAGATTTCAAATTTCTAATATTCATTGGAAAGCTCTTCTCGATACGAACCCAACGGTTCTGGTTTTAGGAGAATCCGACGGTCGGATCTCGCGTAATGTCCGTTCGAAGTCAATGGTCGAAATTCACGAACTGCCGCGGCGCGGCGCGTTCTATTCAGGCCATTATATATATATATATATATATATATATATATATATATATATATATATATATTATATTTCGTCGATTTCCCTTTTAAAATGTATTTTATAAATCGTTTTAAATTCGTTTTCAAAACCATTTCAACTTTATATTCAATTTCAAATCAAAATTGAATATTTCATATCATTACTATATAAATGATAATATTTTCAAAATGTTATATTTTGAAATCACTACCTTTTCTATATTCATTATAAAAACGAATATAATCGATATAAATATCATTCACGTCAAAATAGCGCAACTCTAATCAACACGACTTTATATATTTCAATAAATTCGTTATTATATTCAACAAATGAATATTTATTCTATTCAACACATGAATCTATATTTCCTTCAACACATGACTAATCTCAATACATGAGTACCGTCAACACACGACTATTTTTGTTATATAATATATTTTAAAAAATTATGGTATCTATTGTTTGATTTTTAATCAGATTCTAACCGTAAAGTAGTTTCTAATCTTAAATATGATGAAGATGTAAATTTTATTGTTAAAATATTTTACTCAACACTTGAATAGTTTCAACACATGAATATTCTCAACACATGAGCATCGTCAACACATGACTATTTTTATATTCTAATATTCTTTATTTTTCCAATTGGAATGAGGCCCAATCAATTAACATATAATGTTAATTATATGGATTCCATACAACACATGTATATAATAGCAACGATAAACAATCAACCATCATCCCAAGTGCACCGCACAACTGCATAAGCATCAAATATAAATAATTAACGCTTACACAGTCTGTCGACCAATCGATCGACATACAACTAAATAATTGGGATTAGTGTACACCAAATATCATCCCAACACCCGTGTGGGGTTTCAAATCAACAAACACTGAATATTATTTGTGCAGTTGGGAAATGTGTAAAATTTATCATCCCAATCAATATCCTTCAAATAAGTGTACATAAACAAACCGTCTGGTTTGTAAATGAATATTTATTTATTCACATTCACTATATTCATATTCGCGTTAAAAATTATATTTTTAACGATAATTAATTTATTTCAACCATCGACATTTTATTATCGATTTCACATCAACATCACGAACAAATTTCACAACACATCAAATAAGCATTCAAGCCGTCAATGGTCTGTGGACGATGGGTGTCGGGTGCTACTAAACACCGTCTGCATCCTTGTGACGGCCCGCCTCGCACCAGCCTGCATTTCCTCCAAAAGTGCGCTGTACACATGCCCGACTAGCACAAGACGGTCGTCAGAAGAAAGGAAAGAAGGGAATGAACTAATCAAAGAATCTGTAGAATGTCTCACAGCGCATGGAACAAAATATAATAATAACATACTTGGCATAAAACAGGCGAGACAGTGCATAAGCTGATAACTAAAACCAACATCAATCTCAAAGCAGCGGAAATCCAAATACAGCTTATTACAATTTTTTTCAAATTTACTGTCTCTAAACAAAAGAAAGCTAAAGTAGAAGATACACCAACAATGCCCAAGCAGTGATCTTCAACAACACAGGGAGAATATTATGTATATAGTACGTGGAAGCCTCCTGCTCGTCTCCGGATCATCTACCCGTGCATCACCAGCTAACCTGTCTCTAGTCTGCTCGTGTGAGCACCCAGAGTAATAAGAAGAGACATAAAACTCTGGGTCAGACATAAAGCCTGGTATGAGCGATAAGCATCTAAACAGAGTAATAACAGGTATACTAAACCATACCTGAACCTGGACCTGCAACCAAAGAGTTAGTACCACATACCGTACAATACTCCAAGGTGCCATAATAAATAGTATAAGAATACGGGGGTTGGGGTGTGCATGTCACAACGATAGCAAACAAATCATCCATAGCAACCATCCTCGCATCTCTCACTCAGTGCGTAAAGCGTACGACATCTACCACTTTGGAACACTAGACAAACTGAGGCAACGACGAATCCCGACTTGTAGAAACCCTGCTGTGACCAAGCCAAACACCTGGAGTCATGACCAAACATTTCAATGACCCACTTCATTGGTCATAGCCCTTGGTTCTACCCATGCCATAATGGCCCTGAATCCGCCTTCGTACCTCCTACTATAGTGGTCCAAAGCTATAGGTGTCGATAACTCCTTAGCACGCGTCCCGCAGCAAAGCCCAACCATGAAGTGAACTCGTTGATTCCCATCTGAATCTTAAGCTCGAACTTCTCATTTGGACTTCCTTTGCATCTCGGGTTTGGTTGAATTGGAGTGGGTCTTCAGAAGAGTTGTCGTACATTAACAGTCCTAGAATTCTGTTCGGTTCGGTAGTCATCACCATCATCGGTTCGGGTCGGTAGTCATCTTCTTCATCGGTTCGGGTCGGTAGTCATCTTCTTCATCGGTTCGGGTCGGTACTCCACTTCGGGTCGGTTGTCTCTATTTGAGTTCGGTGGTTGCTCCCTTCTGAGTTCTCATGCCCGATCCTGTCCTTCTCCAATTGCCGATCCGCTCCGCCCCCTTAGTGTACTCCGATCCAATCCTCTCCAATCCGATCCACTCTCTAGTTTCGATCCGATCCGCTCTCTAGTTTCGATCCGATCCCCCTTGTCCACTCCAACTCTAAGCAATGGCCTTCCTTCCTGCCAAACTTCTTCCAGTGGCAAGTCCTCATCCAGTTCGAATTCCCTTGGTCGGTTCCCTAGTCCGATCCGACCCCTTTTCTCCGATCCGAACCGGTTCGGAACCTGCACACTTCTGCAACTTTCCAGCGAGCTTTTTACGCCATTCGACGACGTTTTCGAGCAATTTAACTATTCTAATCAATCATGAAACATACCATAGAGTCATAGCAACATGTAATAGCAACCACAAACAGCAAACAACAATTTAAATGAATCAAAATGAATCAAAAGTAGCTAAAACCTCACATTTGCCTATAATCCCTCTTAATCATGTTTAAGCATATGATTAGCAAAACACATCGAAATTAACCCAAATTTCTAACAGAGCCTTAAAACATTATTTTAGAATTTTAAGAATTTTTCCAGAATTTATTTACGTATAAATTCGCTAATCTTCACTAATTACCCTTAATTACCGTAATTAGTGCAAAAACTATGCAAATCACTCACCTTGGCCACAAATGAAATTCTCAGAACTGAAACTCCTCTGATTTGGGGCGAATACTGATGTCTAACAGCAGCTCCAACCTTGCTTTGGTGCTTTTTCTCCTTAATTTGGTGTTGCTAAGCCTAATCTTCAATTAGAGAGTGATTTTGGGTGTTTTAGGTGTAGGAAGCCATTACTAAGGTCTCAAGGGGGTTTGTGGCGGCTCAAAACTGAAATGAAAGTGATAACCTAACCCTAATCAGTCCTCCTATACCCCTAAACCCGAAATTCCCCTTGGGCCTAGCTGCTAATCACCCGGTTAAGCCCAATTAAGCTGTTTTTAACCATCTGAAACTTGTTTCAGCCATATCTCCCAAACGGTAAGTCCGTTTGGCTAATGTGACCACTCTACGGAAAGAGAAACCATCATTCGAAGCCAATGGAAGTGGTTTCAGGTCAAAATTCCTCTCCAGTCAAAAGTTATGGCCAAAACAGTGCCAACTAGGGGTAAAATGGTCATTTAAAAATCGGGAAAAATCATGAACATGGGAAATGACCACAATAGTCGTCTCCCAAAGTTACATGACCATACGACTTCGTATGTGACAGAAATAAATATTCTACGATCCTATGATGCGTAGAATGCGGGTCGTTACACTCTCCCCCCCCTTAAGAAATTTCGTCCCCGAAATTCCTTAACCCAAAACATACAAAGGATCCCGCATGCCTAACAACCACATATAACAAAAATCAAACATGCAAAACAAGCAAACAAGCCTATCCTAGCATGCGGAAAAACTAAATCGAAGTCAAAATCTTACCAGGCAAAGAGTTCAGGATAAGTCTTCCTAATGTTCTCCTCTGTCTCCCAAGTACAATCATTCTCGTCCTCGCTCCACTGTATCTTGACTAGCTTCACCGCCTTCCTTCGAAGTTGCTTCATGTCGTACTCGACAATACGGGCCGGCTTGCGGTTCCCAACCGCCTCGGGTTCTACTTCGAAGTCCTCTAACTGATCAGGTGAAATAGTCATATCTGAGTCGTGAACGAACTTCCTTAGTTGGGAAACATGAAATACGTTATGAACTCCCGCCATCTTCTTCGGTAAGTCAATTCTATATGCCAAATTCCCGACTAACTCAAGAACATGGAATGGGCCAACAAACCTTGGTGCCAACTTGCCTCTCCTGCCAAATCGTATCACGCTCTTCAACGGAGAAATCTTGACAAACACCAAGTCGCCAACGGAGAATTTTAAGTCTCTCCTCCTCTTATCAGCATAACTCTTCTGCCTATCCTGGGCAGCCTTCATTCGTTGTTGAATGACCTTGATCTTATCCGACGTTTCTCTCACCACCTCTGGTCCAAGCACAAACTTCTCGCCAGTCTCTATCCAACATGATGGTGAGTTGCATGGCCTTCCATACAAAGCTTCAAACGGAGCCATACCGATACTGGACTGGTAACTATTATTATATGCAAACTCTACTAGATGCAAATGGTCATCCCATGATCCACCAAAATCCAATATGCATGCTCTCAAGAGATCTTCCAAGATACGATTCACCCTTTCCGTCTGACCGTCGGTCTGAGGATGATATGCGGTACTGAGATGTAACTCTGACCCTAGCGCCTCTTGCAAGCTCTTCCAAAACCCACTAGTGAACAACGGGTCTCGGTCGCTCACAATGCTTTTAGGTACTCCATGAAATCTCACTACCCACTTCATATACAATTCTGCTAACTTAGCTGTCGTTCTTGTCGATTTGACTGGTATAAACCTTGCACTTTTAGTCAGTCGGTCTACAATCACCCAAATGCTATCATATCCCGATCTAGTCCTTGGTAAACCATCGACGAAATCCATCGAGACTTGCTCCCATTTCCATTCGGGAATTTCTAATGGCTGTAACAGACCACTAGGCTTCTTTTGCTCGGCTTTAACTAGCTGGCAATTCATGCACTTGGATATAAACTTCCCAACGTCTCTTTTCATTCCTTCCCAGTAGTAAGTCTGCTTCATATCTCGATACATTTTGTTACCACCGGGGTGTATAGTCAGTCTTGAGTGATGACATTCTCTAAGCACTTCGTCTCTCAATCCATTGACATTGGGTACAACGAGCTTTCCATTCCTTCTAAGCCATCTATCTTGATCAAGCCCATACTTGCTCACCTCCTCATCGACACCCATCTCTAACTTGGAGATGATTTCCAATAGGTTAGGATCGTCCCTCTGACTAGAGCCGATCCGCTCAATCAAAGCGGGTCTGATCGTCAAACTCGCTAACATTTCTGGATCCAATTCGCACTTTGGTCTGAAATCAAACCCCGCGATAAACTCCAGTTGCTTCCATTCAAGGAACATAGCCCCTAAGCTGGCATGTCTTCTACTCAATGCATCAGCCACCACATTGCCCTTTCCTGGTGTGTATGCGATGTCAAAATCATAGGAAGCTAAGAACTCTAACCATCTCTGCTGACGGAGATTTAAATCCTTCTGGGAGAATAGATACTTTAACGACTTATGATCCGTAAATAGCTCAAACCTTTCTCCCAAGAGATAGTGTCTCCACATCTTTAACGCGAACACGATCGCTGCCAATTCTAAATCATGGGTAGGGTATCTTCTCTCGTGCGGTTTCAATTGCCGACTTGCATAAGCTACAACCCTACCGCCTTGCATCAATACAGCACCCAGTCCGGTACCACAGGCATCCGTGTATACCGTCATCTCTTCATCCCCCTTAGGAATGACTAACACTGGTGCGCTTGTCAACTTGTCCTTTAGGCTTTTGAATGCATTCTCGCACCTTTCATCCCAGACAAAAGCTTGATTCTTCTTGGTCAACTGGGTCAATGGTGCCGCTATCTTGGAGAAACCTTGGATAAACTTACGATAATATCCCGCTAACCCCAAGAAACTTCTTACATCAGTTGCATTCTTGGGCGTAGGCCAATCTTGTACCGTAGCCACCTTCGCTGGGTCCACGGCAATACCATTCTCTGATACAACATGGCCCAAGAACCTCACTTCCCTCTTCCAGAAGTGACACTTAGAAAACTTTGCTTTCAATTGGTGTTTTCTCAACACCTCCATCGCTACTCTTAAATGTTCCTTGTGTTCCTCCTCTGTCCTCGAATAGACCAAAATATCATCAACGAACACAAGGACAGACTTATTCAGCTGATCTCTGAATACCCTATTCATAAGGTCCACAAAATATGCCGGGGCATTAGTCAGTCCAAATGGCATAACCAACCATTCATAAAACCCAGACGGCGTTCGAAATGCCGTTTTAGCTATACTCTCAGCTTCCACTCTAAGCTGATGAAAACCTGTCGCGAGATCCAACTGGGAAAATACTCTCGCGTCACTCAACTGATCAAACAAATCATCTATCCGCGGTAGAGGATACTTATTCTTCCTCGTCACTTTATTCAACTCGCGGTAGTCTACACACAAACGAAGGGAACCATCCGCCTTGGTAGCAAACACAACTGGTGCTCCCCATTCAGAAACACTCCTTCTGATAAATCCCTTCCTCAAAAGATCGCTGACTTGCACCTCGAGCTCTCGCTGCTCTCTTGGTGCCATACGACGAAGTGGCATCACTATAGGCCTGGCATCTTTTACCAAATCAATACGGAACTCAATCTCTCGGCGTGGTGGAAGTCCGGTCACTTCTTCGAAAACATCCGGATACTGGCCAACCACGGGCAAACCTGACAACTCACTATGCGGAATGTCGAGGGAGTTTAGAAAACTAGCCAATACCCCCTTACTGGGTAGACCACCAAACACTATCCTCCGCCCATCATCCGCTCTAGCTGTCACCAACAAGCCCTCACAGTCTACCACCACCCCGTACCTTTGGAGCCAATCTACTCCCAAAATAATGCCAAATCCAGTAAAGCCCAAAACAAAGCAATCACAAACAAACACGCATCCATGACTCGATAAGACCACATTACGACAAATCATGCTAAGGCTAGTCGAACCACCAATCGGGTTCGTCACTACTAAAGGTCTATCGACAATCTCGGGCTCCAATCCCAACCTATCTACCAGGTCACTAGATATGAAAGAACTGGAAGCTCCGGTATCAAACAAAACTCTAACAGGAACATCATAAACAGAAAGCATACCTTGAATGACGACATTCTTTCCCTTCTCCGCCGCAGTTGGGGCATTCGACGAAGAAGGAATAGCATTAAGAGCATATGCTTTCACCATTTGCTTTTCCTTAGGGGGCTGTGGACACTTGTCCTTGTGATGTCCCAATTGGCCACAATTGAAGCACTTCCTATCCGCTGGCTTGGCCCGACAATTACTAGCATAATGGCCCTTCTTACCACAGCTGAAGCACTCCACATCTTGCTTATTCTTTTTCTTCTGGCCATCCTTAGCCTGATTCTGCTTTCTCTTATTCTGGGAACCACCCTTGCCTCCACCACTTGCTTGTGGTTTTGGCTCTTCTGCAGATGCAACCTCAGTCTTCGACTTAGGGTAGAGACTTTCTGATCTTAACGCTTTCCCCACAATCGACTCAAACGTCTCATCGATGTGGTTAATAAGCCTTTCCCCTAAGTACTGATCTAACCCAGTTATGAATTTCTCATTCTTCTTCTCGGCAGTATCAATAAGAGATAACCCATACTTTGACAGAGTGTCGAATTCCGCAATATAATCAGAAACCGCCCTTCCATTCTGCTTGAGTTCCAAGAACCTCTTGAACAACACTGACTTCTGGGCCGCTGGAATGAACTTCTCACTAAAGCGAGCCTTGAACTGAACCCAAGTAATCTGGTCTTCGGGAGTAGCTGCTTTTATAGCATTCCACCAATTCATTGCCCGCCCTTGCAGCTGACGGGACGCTAGCTTTCTCTTCATCGCATCCTCGATGCCCAAATCCTCGAAGATACGTTCGCAGCTATCCAACCAATCTTGAACATCTGTGGCCGACTCCGTTCCGTGGAACGGCTTCCCACCAAGGCTAGTATAATCCTTATTCAGCTTGGCGAAGTCGACCCTCGGCGCCTGCACCATTGGACCACCACCATTTCCGCCATTGGGAGCTGCCCTCTGAACATCCCTAAGCATCTCTCTCATGAGGTCTGTAAACATCGCCCTCATGTCAACAGCATTCCCATTATTGGCTCCCCTACCAACACCTCTAGTATCTCGGCTCATCGTCAATCTGAAAAAGGAAATGATTAACGACTCCATAGTGGTGCTAGTGCAGTACGACTTCATCCTTATACTACTAATAGTATATATATATATATAGCTTTTAAAAACCAAAGTAATCACAAATACGCTCTCTCGTATACGTATATTATCTCTCCCTGATAACTTCCCTAGGCTAACTACGCAACCTAGAGCTCTGATACCAAGTGTGACGGCCCGCCTCGCACCAGCCTGCATTTCCTCCAAAAGTGCGCTGTACACATGCCCGACTAGCACAAGACGGTCGTCAGAAGAAAGGAAAGAAGGGAATGAACTAATCAAAGAATCTGTAGAATGTCTCACAGCGCATGGAACAAAATATAATAATAACATACTTGGCATAAAACAGGCGAGACAGTGCATAAGCTGATAACTAAAACCAACATCAATCTCAAAGCAGCGGAAATCCAAATACAGCTTATTACAATTTTTTTCAAATTTACTGTCTCTAAACAAAAGAAAGCTAAAGTAGAAGATACACCAACAATGCCCAAGCAGTGATCTTCAACAACACAGGGAGAATATTATGTATATAGTACGTGGAAGCCTCCTGCTCGTCTCCGGATCATCTACCCGTGCATCACCAGCTAACCTGTCTCTAGTCTGCTCGTGTGAGCACCCAGAGTAATAAGAAGAGACATAAAACTCTGGGTCAGACATAAAGCCTGGTATGAGCGATAAGCATCTAAACAGAGTAATAACAGGTATACTAAACCATACCTGAACCTGGACCTGCAACCAAAGAGTTAGTACCACATACCGTACAATACTCCAAGGTGCCATAATAAATAGTATAAGAATACGGGGGTTGGGGTGTGCATGTCACAACGATAGCAAACAAATCATCCATAGCAACCATCCTCGCATCTCTCACTCAGTGCGTAAAGCGTACGACATCTACCACTTTGGAACACTAGACAAACTGAGGCAACGACGAATCCCGACTTGTAGAAACCCTGCTGTGACCAAGCCAAACACCTGGAGTCATGACCAAACATTTCAATGACCCACTTCATTGGTCATAGCCCTTGGTTCTACCCATGCCATAATGGCCCTGAATCCGCCTTCGTACCTCCTACTATAGTGGTCCAAAGCTATAGGTGTCGATAACTCCTTAGCACGCGTCCCGCAGCAAAGCCCAACCATGAAGTGAACTCGTTGATTCCCATCTGAATCTTAAGCTCGAACTTCTCATTTGGACTTCCTTTGCATCTCGGGTTTGGTTGAATTGGAGTGGGTCTTCAGAAGAGTTGTCGTACATTAACAGTCCTAGAATTCTGTTCGGTTCGGTAGTCATCACCATCATCGGTTCGGGTCGGTAGTCATCTTCTTCATCGGTTCGGGTCGGTAGTCATCTTCTTCATCGGTTCGGGTCGGTACTCCACTTCGGGTCGGTTGTCTCTATTTGAGTTCGGTGGTTGCTCCCTTCTGAGTTCTCATGCCCGATCCTGTCCTTCTCCAATTGCCGATCCGCTCCGCCCCCTTAGTGTACTCCGATCCAATCCTCTCCAATCCGATCCACTCTCTAGTTTCGATCCGATCCGCTCTCTAGTTTCGATCCGATCCCCCTTGTCCACTCCAACTCTAAGCAATGGCCTTCCTTCCTGCCAAACTTCTTCCAGTGGCAAGTCCTCATCCAGTTCGAATTCCCTTGGTCGGTTCCCTAGTCCGATCCGACCCCTTTTCTCCGATCCGAACCGGTTCGGAACCTGCACACTTCTGCAACTTTCCAGCGAGCTTTTTACGCCATTCGACGACGTTTTCGAGCAATTTAACTATTCTAATCAATCATGAAACATACCATAGAGTCATAGCAACATGTAATAGCAACCACAAACAGCAAACAACAATTTAAATGAATCAAAATGAATCAAAAGTAGCTAAAACCTCACATTTGCCTATAATCCCTCTTAATCATGTTTAAGCATATGATTAGCAAAACACATCGAAATTAACCCAAATTTCTAACAGAGCCTTAAAACATTATTTTAGAATTTTAAGAATTTTTCCAGAATTTATTTACGTATAAATTCGCTAATCTTCACTAATTACCCTTAATTACCGTAATTAGTGCAAAAACTATGCAAATCACTCACCTTGGCCACAAATGAAATTCTCAGAACTGAAACTCCTCTGATTTGGGGCGAATACTGATGTCTAACAGCAGCTCCAACCTTGCTTTGGTGCTTTTTCTCCTTAATTTGGTGTTGCTAAGCCTAATCTTCAATTAGAGAGTGATTTTGGGTGTTTTAGGTGTAGGAAGCCATTACTAAGGTCTCAAGGGGGTTTGTGGCGGCTCAAAACTGAAATGAAAGTGATAACCTAACCCTAATCAGTCCTCCTATACCCCTAAACCCGAAATTCCCCTTGGGCCTAGCTGCTAATCACCCGGTTAAGCCCAATTAAGCTGTTTTTAACCATCTGAAACTTGTTTCAGCCATATCTCCCAAACGGTAAGTCCGTTTGGCTAATGTGACCACTCTACGGAAAGAGAAACCATCATTCGAAGCCAATGGAAGTGGTTTCAGGTCAAAATTCCTCTCCAGTCAAAAGTTATGGCCAAAACAGTGCCAACTAGGGGTAAAATGGTCATTTAAAAATCGGGAAAAATCATGAACATGGGAAATGACCACAATAGTCGTCTCCCAAAGTTACATGACCATACGACTTCGTATGTGACAGAAATAAATATTCTACGATCCTATGATGCGTAGAATGCGGGTCGTTACACTCTCCCCCCCCTTAAGAAATTTCGTCCCCGAAATTCCTTAACCCAAAACATACAAAGGATCCCGCATGCCTAACAACCACATATAACAAAAATCAAACATGCAAAACAAGCAAACAAGCCTATCCTAGCATGCGGAAAAACTAAATCGAAGTCAAAATCTTACCAGGCAAAGAGTTCAGGATAAGTCTTCCTAATGTTCTCCTCTGTCTCCCAAGTACAATCATTCTCGTCCTCGCTCCACTGTATCTTGACTAGCTTCACCGCCTTCCTTCGAAGTTGCTTCATGTCGTACTCGACAATACGGGCCGGCTTGCGGTTCCCAACCGCCTCGGGTTCTACTTCGAAGTCCTCTAACTGATCAGGTGAAATAGTCATATCTGAGTCGTGAACGAACTTCCTTAGTTGGGAAACATGAAATACGTTATGAACTCCCGCCATCTTCTTCGGTAAGTCAATTCTATATGCCAAATTCCCGACTAACTCAAGAACATGGAATGGGCCAACAAACCTTGGTGCCAACTTGCCTCTCCTGCCAAATCGTATCACGCTCTTCAACGGAGAAATCTTGACAAACACCAAGTCGCCAACGGAGAATTTTAAGTCTCTCCTCCTCTTATCAGCATAACTCTTCTGCCTATCCTGGGCAGCCTTCATTCGTTGTTGAATGACCTTGATCTTATCCGACGTTTCTCTCACCACCTCTGGTCCAAGCACAAACTTCTCGCCAGTCTCTATCCAACATGATGGTGAGTTGCATGGCCTTCCATACAAAGCTTCAAACGGAGCCATACCGATACTGGACTGGTAACTATTATTATATGCAAACTCTACTAGATGCAAATGGTCATCCCATGATCCACCAAAATCCAATATGCATGCTCTCAAGAGATCTTCCAAGATACGATTCACCCTTTCCGTCTGACCGTCGGTCTGAGGATGATATGCGGTACTGAGATGTAACTCTGACCCTAGCGCCTCTTGCAAGCTCTTCCAAAACCCACTAGTGAACAACGGGTCTCGGTCGCTCACAATGCTTTTAGGTACTCCATGAAATCTCACTACCCACTTCATATACAATTCTGCTAACTTAGCTGTCGTTCTTGTCGATTTGACTGGTATAAACCTTGCACTTTTAGTCAGTCGGTCTACAATCACCCAAATGCTATCATATCCCGATCTAGTCCTTGGTAAACCATCGACGAAATCCATCGAGACTTGCTCCCATTTCCATTCGGGAATTTCTAATGGCTGTAACAGACCACTAGGCTTCTTTTGCTCGGCTTTAACTAGCTGGCAATTCATGCACTTGGATATAAACTTCCCAACGTCTCTTTTCATTCCTTCCCAGTAGTAAGTCTGCTTCATATCTCGATACATTTTGTTACCACCGGGGTGTATAGTCAGTCTTGAGTGATGACATTCTCTAAGCACTTCGTCTCTCAATCCATTGACATTGGGTACAACGAGCTTTCCATTCCTTCTAAGCCATCTATCTTGATCAAGCCCATACTTGCTCACCTCCTCATCGACACCCATCTCTAACTTGGAGATGATTTCCAATAGGTTAGGATCGTCCCTCTGACTAGAGCCGATCCGCTCAATCAAAGCGGGTCTGATCGTCAAACTCGCTAACATTTCTGGATCCAATTCGCACTTTGGTCTGAAATCAAACCCCGCGATAAACTCCAGTTGCTTCCATTCAAGGAACATAGCCCCTAAGCTGGCATGTCTTCTACTCAATGCATCAGCCACCACATTGCCCTTTCCTGGTGTGTATGCGATGTCAAAATCATAGGAAGCTAAGAACTCTAACCATCTCTGCTGACGGAGATTTAAATCCTTCTGGGAGAATAGATACTTTAACGACTTATGATCCGTAAATAGCTCAAACCTTTCTCCCAAGAGATAGTGTCTCCACATCTTTAACGCGAACACGATCGCTGCCAATTCTAAATCATGGGTAGGGTATCTTCTCTCGTGCGGTTTCAATTGCCGACTTGCATAAGCTACAACCCTACCGCCTTGCATCAATACAGCACCCAGTCCGGTACCACAGGCATCCGTGTATACCGTCATCTCTTCATCCCCCTTAGGAATGACTAACACTGGTGCGCTTGTCAACTTGTCCTTTAGGCTTTTGAATGCATTCTCGCACCTTTCATCCCAGACAAAAGCTTGATTCTTCTTGGTCAACTGGGTCAATGGTGCCGCTATCTTGGAGAAACCTTGGATAAACTTACGATAATATCCCGCTAACCCCAAGAAACTTCTTACATCAGTTGCATTCTTGGGCGTAGGCCAATCTTGTACCGTAGCCACCTTCGCTGGGTCCACGGCAATACCATTCTCTGATACAACATGGCCCAAGAACCTCACTTCCCTCTTCCAGAAGTGACACTTAGAAAACTTTGCTTTCAATTGGTGTTTTCTCAACACCTCCATCGCTACTCTTAAATGTTCCTTGTGTTCCTCCTCTGTCCTCGAATAGACCAAAATATCATCAACGAACACAAGGACAGACTTATTCAGCTGATCTCTGAATACCCTATTCATAAGGTCCACAAAATATGCCGGGGCATTAGTCAGTCCAAATGGCATAACCAACCATTCATAAAACCCAGACGGCGTTCGAAATGCCGTTTTAGCTATACTCTCAGCTTCCACTCTTATTGGATATTACTAATCCAATATCTGATGAGTTCTTTCGTTCAGTTCTAACGTGTCTTGTTCTCGAGCACTGTAAACCAAAGCTCTAATACCAAATGCAATGGTAAGGAATTTCGCTCGATCTGAATCGATCGGTAAGCCGACCAAGACCGCTCGAAACCCCTGATCGTTTTGAGGACATGACAAATTGGAACATAAACAGAAGAACATTTCATTGTCTATTACAATAATTCCATCAGATTACAAGAATATACAGAGTATGAATAAATATTATACAACATAGAATATCAGAGATTACAATAAATTACAAAGCAGCGGAAAATAATACAAAACACAATTGAAAGAAATACACGGATACAGAGCTTTCCGAGTATCGTTCCAGCTGTAAATCTGGATCCTATGAATATAAATCTGCAAAACCAAAACTACTAGTTGCCCGTGTAGAAAATAGGGGCATCCAGAGTTTAGGTTAAAACAATAAACTCCAGGTCAGTCATGTGATTGGTGTGAGAACTAAAACAGTTATTTAAAACTTTACTTTAAAAGAGAGTAATTCAAGGGACTACGTCGTATAACACGGAACGGGTTTCCTCCCAAGAACACTAATGCACATAGCAAAACAGCGCAATGCTTTTTGGTAAAATGAAGCTATTATAAGACCCAGGTCCCATCACACAATGCAACGCAAGCCGGAGGACAGGGTTTTCCCTTATAATAGCCAAACATGCTTGGTACGTTTAAAACAAATCATTTGATACTATTATAGGTGTATAGTGTCAAAACAATTTCAATCATAAATATCAATCACAGACGGCATGGGTACCATATATCATGTCGCCATACTAGTTCTACAGATAAAACCGCAATATCACCTATTGGAAATTGAATTTCCGTCATGAGTCGAGGCAAGGGGCAAGCTCCTCTCCGTTCGAGACACTCTAGCAAATGTCTCAGGACCCCACTATGATCCTTGGAATCGGTTGGGCCGGTCCTCTCTTACTTTTGAGGACTAGTTATTCTGAACACACGTTTCCCGGTCCTAACAGACCTATATCCGAGGCGCCTCGCATTCCAACAACCATACAGGTGAAAAGTATATATAAATGTCAGCCAGTTTAAGCACTGACACCACCACTAGCTAGAAAGAAACGTCGTGTTCTCCCAACGGTCGGTATCCCGTTTTTGACTCATACCGAGGTGTGAGGCTCGCGAATTCACGTTATACACAAAGCTGCGCCACACAGGCCGTGCTTTGATCGTCAACCACAAGACTTTGCTTTTCAACAGAAGCCTTGATCATCTGCCACTTAGGCGTTCCACACAGGCAATTCACTCCATGCGACTAATGTCCATCGATACACAACCTCTGAGCTCGTACGTCTCAGGGAAGGGCGTTAAGCAAGAGAATAAATTCTCCGCCGCCAAACAGATGTATATTTAATAGAGATCAATCAACACAGAATAAAATCCAATGTTAGACACACAGTCCATTTACAAGTTCGTTCTAGGTCTGAACGAAACCGGAGGCACTTTCCTCGCATATCCATCGATCTCCAAGTACGTCTGGACGATCACCAACTGTTTCTCTCCTCTTGGATGTACAGCCCAATCGAGATCATCAGCAATCACCCAAACGATGTGAAGACTTCCGGTCTTCAACCGCCGTGAAGAATTCCGGTCTTCAACCACCATCTTCATCTTCGACATATCGTTGAATCAGTTATTCAGAATGGGTATAAACCCGGCCTTTCCAAATAACCCGCGTATATAATAAACACGTGTTACACACACAACATACGCCTCATTCCAATTCAGAATATTCTTTTTTTCAAATTTTCACGTCATTAGGGAATAGGTTCCCATTAATTTTATCAAAGATAAATTCTTCTAAATTTATTCTTTAATCTTCCTTTGGATATCATTTCAAATCGTATTATGGTTTTCCAAACTAGTCGGGATTAGCGAACCACACCGAAGTGATTATTTATTTTATTTCCCAATCCCAACATATTCATCCCATGGAGCAAAACTGGTAATACTCAATATCTAACACCACGATGTTATCGGTAAAATTAATTACCATTTCACGTTCAAATCCAATTAAAGGTTTAACTATCGCCTTGGAGCAAAACTGGTGATACTCCATCCTCGATCACTTTTCAAATTCTATAATTTAAATTATCAATTCTCATTTCAATCTAATTAAAGATTCATTAAAACTCCACTTCGTTTTAATCTTCCCCTCCCCCCAAATCAATACCCTGTCTTTAACTGGGTTAAAGAACCAATGTCATATAAAACACAATTCACGATAAACCCTAAATCACATTTGATATTAAATACAAGGCTCTGAATAGAAAATATACCGGCTTATATTCAATATCAAATTCTGAAACCAACAAATATCGTATTGGAAATAACGATATAAATATATCTTTCAAATTCCCATAACAATATTTGTATAATTACGGAATCCAACATCGAAATATTCCAATGACAATTTTGATTCAAATCCACTTCCACTTTATATATATTGGAAATTATGGTTATTTTCAAAACCAATTCAAATTCAATTTATTTATATCGAAAATAAATTAATTTTAATTCTAGTTCAAAACTAGTTCATTTCGATAAAAATATATTTTTATCTTTTCAAATGTGGAATTTTTCACCCCAGTTCTTTCCAATTCATATATTATGATTTTACACAAATTATTAATATTTTTAATAATTTTATCAAGGCCCGTACGGTCGATTTCCATCAACGGTCATCGAACTGCACTTACAGCGACCTTTTCCATTTGGACATAATTCCAAATCCAACCGTTAGATTTCAAATTTCTAAAATTCATTGGAAAGCTCTTCTCGATACGAACCCAACGATTCCTTTTTTAAGAGAATCCGACGGTCGGATCTCCCGTAACGTCCGTTCGAAGTCAATGGTCGAAATTCACGAACTGCCGCGGCGCGGCGCGTTCTATTCAGGCCATTATATATATAATATATATATATATATATTATATTTTGTCGATTTCCCTTTTAAAACGTATTTTATAAATCGTTTTAAATTCGTTTTCAAAACCATTTCAACTTTATATTCAATTTCAAATCAAAATTGAATATTTCATATCATTACTATATAAATGAGAATATTTTCAAAACGTTATATTTTGAAATCACTACCTTTTCTATATTCATTATAAAAACGAATATAATCGATATAAATATCGTTCACGTCAAAATAGCGCAACTCTAATCAACACGGCTTTATATATTTCAATAAATTCGTTATTCTATTCAACAAATGAATATTTATTCTATTCAACACATGAATCTATATTTCCTTCAACACATGACTAATCTCAACACATGAGTACCGTCAACACACGACTATTTTTGTTATGTAATATATTTTAAAAAATTATGGTATCTATCATTTGATTTTTAATCCGATTCCAACCGTAAAGTAGTTTCTAATCTTAAATATGATGAAGATGTAAATTTTATTGTTAAAATATTTTACTCAACACTTGAATAGTTTCAACACATGAATATTCTCAACACATGAGCATCGTCAACACATGACTATTTTTATATTCTAATATTCTTTATTTTTCCAATTGGAATGAGGCCCAATCAATTAACATATAATGTTAATTATATGGATTCCATACAACACATGTATATAATAGCAACGATAAACAATCAACCATCATCCAAAGTGCACCGCACAACTGCATAAGCATCAAATATAAATAATTAACGCTTACACAGTCTGTCGACCAATCGATCGACATACAACTAAATAATTGGGATTAGTGTACACCAAATATCATCCCAACACCCGTGTGGGGTTTCAAATCAACAAACACTGAATATTATTTGTGCAGTTGGGCAATGTGTAAAATTTATCATCCCAATCAATATCCTTCAAATAAGTGTACATAAACAAACCGTCTGGTTTGTAAATGAATATTTATTTATTCACATTCACTATATTCATATTCGCGTTAAAAATTATATTTTTAACGATAATTAATTTATTTCAACCATCGACATTTTATTATCGATTTCACATCAACATCACAAACAAATTTCACAACACATCAAATAAGCATTCAAGCCGTCAATGGTCTGTGGACGATGGGTGTCGGGTGCTACTAAACACCGTCTGCATCCTAGTATATAATTTAAACTAGAAAAGAAAATTTAAAGTGAGAAGTTCTCACCGAGGGTTCCACTCCGCCGTGCTTTGCTGTTGAACTACTGAACCGTCTGTATCTGCTTGAAATTCCAATGCAGTTCTCTTTACGCTATTCGAATAAAAATTATATTTTTATTACTTCATTTCAATAAATAAAAATCATATTTTTATTTCGCTACATATATAAAGATAATATTTTTATATTCTCTATTATATAAAAATCACATTTTCAATACTTTTACATTATAAAAATTATATTTTTATAGCTTCTATAAATTAAAAATCGAATTTTTATTCTTTCTAAAATATAAAAATCATATTTTTGATCTATTGCTAATATAAAAATTATATTTTTAACTTCTACATTATATAAAAATTATATTTTTATAACCTTCCTATATTATATAAAAATTTCGCCTTTCTCTACATAAAAATTATATTTTTCTCCAGCTAAAAACAATATTTTCCTATCGCTCTTCAAATTATAAAAATCATATTTTTATAATTCCTATAATATAAAAATTATATTCTTAATCTTCGTATCATATAAAAATTCAATCTTTCCTCATATTAAAAGTCAGTTTTAAATCGAAGAAGGATAAAGGAGGAAACTCACATTGGCTAGGGTCTTAGAAGGAGGAGCGAGAGAAAGGACTGTCGTTGCCATCGACTGGAAGTGGAAAAGGGGAGGGGTGCGCTCGAAGAAAGGGGTGTTGCTACTGCGTCGGAGGGTGGTGGCCTTCGGGCGGCAGTTCAGGTAGGAGGAGGGTTTAAGGGGGGTGCAGTGGCTTCCGTGGCGGGTTAGGGCTTTCGGGCGATGGGGGTGGCGCGGGATTTCTTGGCGACGGCGGCTAGGGGTTTGTGGAGCATCGATTGGAGGAGGAGATAGCAGAAGGGATAGAGGCGTAGCAGAGGGGGAAGGGTGGGGATGGATCGTCGGCGGTGGGGCGCGGCTAGCGGTGGCGGGGCGTCGTGTCTGGGCGGCGGTTTTTTTCCTTTTTTTTTTGACCTAGTTCAGTTTGACTGAGAGAGGAGGGAAAGTGGGGGGGCCAAGATATAGGATTTTATAATATATATTATAATTTATTTTATAATTTTTAAATTCAAAAAGGTATCTTTTTATTTTGAACTCGAAACGAGACCCACCGCCTGTTGTCCGTAGCTAATTACCCCCATTCCGAAAACAATGGGATATGCACCATAAGCTGATTCGATCGTTTCGATCAGTTTTCGTCAAAATCAAAATATAACTCTATATATTGAATTTGAACGCGCATTTCAATTTACCGAGGCCACACCCCAGCTCGAAAAATTCCAGAAAAATATTTTCTAGCTTCGTATTGACGATACGGTCCTAACAAAACTAGTTTCATCGAATTCTGAGACCGTTTGAAAAATGGCCATTTTCCAGTCGATTAAAATCAACTGAAATTGGTCAAACGCGTTTTCCTTTGCCACGCTCACATATTGATTCGAAAAATTACGAATTTTGGAATCTAGCAATAACTTTACATTCCGGATCCAACAAAAGTGGTTTTGTCGAAATCCGAGGTCGTTTGCAAAATTTCCATTTTTAAGGGCCAGAATTCCATGGCGATTATTCTGAATTTTCAACTGGACATATCTTTAGATTCCCACTATGAAATTTCAATTTTTCGGATTCGTTGGAAAGATATTCTCAATTAGATTCAAATATTTTTGGTTTCGCTAAAATCTGGTTTGGTTTGCACCCGGTACATTCAATTGAAATTTGAAATCGAATTATCGAACTACCGCGCCATTTTCAATTCCTTTTATAATTATAAATAAATATTTATATTCTAGCGATGACGTATATAAATATATATGGTTCTAATTCTATTCAAAATAAATTTCTCATCGATATTATTTAAGATAATTCATTTTAAATGTCCAAACTTTATTAAAATTGCCAAAATAAAAATTTTAAATTGGCTCGCATTTCCCGGGTTGTTACAATCTCCCCCACTTAAAACTTTTCATCCCCGAAAAGGAACGAAGCCGAAAGTTGTTTAACTAATCAACTCAACTTCCATTATTTTGATTACGGCTTAAGTTCTTCAACTTTTTAGTTTCTAATAACTTTTCAAATTTTTCAAAAATTTGGCTAACACCCTAAATTTCCGAAAAATTTCGCCATAACCTCCCCTGCACCGGGGACTTCGGGATATTTCATATAGCCCCCCATGGCCTTCTTCAATCAAAAATAAAAATAAAAAGCCAGGCGGCTCATAAAATCATCATCACCCAAACAAAAAAGTCATTTATGGTAAACATGTACCTATTTGTCGGGCAAACAATTTTATTCTTCTGCTCTAGCCTCCTTGCTATGACCTGTTCAATGTAAGTACATGTATATGCATGCATTTTCAACAATTTTCAATACATTTCAATATTCGGTTCAATTAGGCTAAATGGTTCAAAATTTCAAACAAATAAACAAACAACACGAACATCAATCAATTAGTGAATTAGAGTTTCAAATTCATAATTTTGATATATATACAAAAATTACATTTTTGATGCCAATTCACAACAATGTATTCTAGCTATATTTTGGTTCTCACACCACTCTATTGGAAATATATAGACATCACACCTTCGTAGCTCGAACATTAACTCTGATGATGATCGATCAATAATCAGAACCATCTTCGGGTGTCTAGAATGTGATTCTATATCTATCCAGTATATTAAAACTTCGAAAATACGTTCATGACGCGTATATGCAAAACCTTTATATACTCGATTGTCCAAATCAAGATAAATAAAATATTCAAATACGGATAAAATGATTTAAATCTTCAAAACAAAATTTGTCTTCACTTTTATTTCAAAAACACTACTCTTCACACTCGTTCTAGGATACTACTGACCCCATCTCTAACGAGCCATTCTTATTGGATATTACTAATCCAATATCTGATGAGTTCTTTCGTTCAGTTCTAACGTGTCTTGTTCTCGAGCACTGTAAACCAAAGCTCTAATACCAAATGCAATGGTAAGGAATTTCGCTCGATCTGAATCGATCGGTAAGCCGACCAAGACCGCTCGAAACCCCTGATCGTTTTGAGGACATGACAAATTGGAACATAAACAGAAGAACATTTCATTGTCTATTACAATAATTCCATCAGATTACAAGAATATACAGAGTATGAATAAATATTATACAACATAGAATATCAGAGATTACAATAAATTACAAAGCAGCGGAAAATAATACAAAACACAATTGAAAGAAATACACGGATACAGAGCTTTCCGAGTATCGTTCCAGCTGTAAATCTGGATCCTATGAATATAAATCTGCAAAACCAAAACTACTAGTTGCCCGTGTAGAAAATAGGGGCATCCAGAGTTTAGGTTAAAACAATAAACTCCAGGTCAGTCATGTGATTGGTGTGAGAACTAAAACAGTTATTTAAAACTTTACTTTAAAAGAGAGTAATTCAAGGGACTACGTCGTATAACACGGAACGGGTTTCCTCCCAAGAACACTAATGCACATAGCAAAACAGCGCAATGCTTTTTGGTAAAATGAAGCTATTATAAGACCCAGGTCCCATCACACAATGCAACGCAAGCCGGAGGATAGGGTTTTCCCTTATAATAGCCAAACATGCTTGGTACGTTTAAAACAAATCATTTGATACTATTATAGGTGTATAATGTCAAAACAATTTCAATCATAGACAGCATGGGTACCATATATCATGTCGCCGTACTAGTTCTACAAATAAAACCGCAATATCACCTATTGGAAATTGGATTTCCGTCATGAGTCGAGGCAAGGGGCAAGCTCCTCTCCGTTCGAGACACTCTAGCAAATGTCTCAGGACCCCACTATGATCCTTGAAATCGGTTGGGCCGGTCCTCTCTTACTTTTGAGGATTAGTTATTCCTGAACACACGTTTCCCGGTCCTAACAGACCTATATCTGAGGCGCCTCGCATTCCAACAACCACACAGGTGAAAAGTATATATAAATGTCAGCCAGTTTAAGCACTGACACCACCACTAGCTAGAAAGAAACGTCGTATTCTCTTAACGGTCCATATCCCGTTTTTGACTCATACCGAGGTGTGAGGCTCGCGAATTCACGTTATACACAAAGCTGCGCCACACAGGCCGTGCTTTGATCGTCAATCACAAGACTTTGCTTTTCAACAGAAGCCTTGATCATCTGCCACTTAGGCGTGCCACACAGGCAATTCACTCCATGCGACTAATGTCCATCGATATACAATCTCTGAGCTCGTACGTCTCAGAGAAGGGCGTTAAGCAAGCGAATAAATTCTCCGCCGCCAAACAGATGTATATTTAATAGAGATCAATCAACACAGAATAAAATCCAATGTCAGACACACAGTCCATTTACAAGTTCGTTCTGGATTTGAACGAAACTGGAGGCACTTTCCTTGCATATCCACCGATCTCCTAGTACGTCTGGACGATCGCCAACTGTTTCTCTCCTCTTGGGTGTACAGCCTAATCGAGATCATCAGCAATCACCCAAACGATGTGAAGACTTCCGGTCTTCAACCACCGTCTTCATCTTCAACATATCGTCGAATCGGTTATTCAGAATGGGTATAAACCCGGCCTTTCCAAATAACCCGCGTATATAATAAACACGTGTTACACACACACAACATACGCCTCATTCCAATTCAGAATATTCTTTTTTTCAAATTTTCACGTCATTAGGGAATAGGTTCCCATTAATTTTATCAAAGATAAATTCTTCTAAATTTATTCTTTAATCTTCCTTTGGATATCATTTCAAATCGTATTATGGTTTTCCAAACTAGTCGGGATTACCGAACCACACCGAAGTGATTATTTATTTTATTTCCCAATCCCAACATATTCATCCCATGGAGCAAAACTGGTAATACTCCATATCTAACACCACGATGTTATCGGTAAAATTAATTACCATTTCACGTTCAAATCCAATTAAAGGTTTAACTATCGCCTTGGAGCAAAACTGGTGATACTCCATCCTCGATCACTTTTCAGATTCTATAATTTAAATTATCAATTCACATTTCAATCTAATTAAAGATTCATTAAAACTCCACTTCGTTTTAATCTCCCCCCCCCCCCCCCCAAATCAATACCCTGTCTTTAACTGGGTTAAAGAACCAATGTCATCTAAAACACGATTCACGATAAACCCTAAATCACATTTGATATTAAATACAAGGCTATGAATAGAAAATATATCGGCTTATATTCAATATCAAATTCTGAAACCAACAAATATCGTATTGGAAATAACGATATAAATATATCTTTCAAATTCCCATAACAATATCTGTATAATCACGGAATCCAACATCGAAATATTCCAATGACAATTTCGATTCAAATCCACTTCCACTTTATATATATTGGAAATTCTGGTTATTTTCAAAACCAATTCAATTTCAATTTATTTATTTATTTCGAAAATAAATTGATTTTAATTCTAGTTCAAAACTAGTTCATTTCGATAAAAATATATTTTTATCTTTTCAAATGTGGAATTTTTCACCCCAGTTCTTTCCAATTCATATATTATGATTTTACACAAATTATTAATATTTTTAATAATTTTATCAAGGCCCGTACGGTCGATTTCCATCAACGGTCATCGAACTGCACTTACAGCGACCTTTTCCAAATTTGATTTGGACATAATTCCAAATCCAACTGTCAGATTTCAAATTTCTAATATTCATTGGAAAGCTCTTCTCGATACGAACCCAAAGGTTCCGGTTTTAGGAGAATCCGACGGTCGGATCTCCCGTAATGTCCGTTCGAAGTCAATGGTCGAAATTCACGAACTGCCGCGGCGCGACGCGTTCTATTCAGGCCATTATATATATATATATATATATTATATTTCGTCGATTTCCCTTTTAAAACATATTTTATAAATCGTTTTAAATTCGTTTTCAAAACCATTTCAACTTTATATTCAATTTCAAATCAAAATTTAATATTTCATATCATTACTATATAAATGATAATATTTTCAAAATGTTATATTTTGAAATCACTACCTTCTCTATATTCATTATAAAAACGAATATAATCGATATAAATATCGTTCACTTCAAAATAGCGCAAATGTAATCAACATGGCTTTATATATTTCAATAAATTCGTTATTATATTCAACAAATGAATATTTATTCTATTCAACACATGAATTTATATTTCCTTCAACACATGACTAATCTCAACACATGAGTACCGTCAACACACGACTATTTTTGTTATGTAATATATTTTAAAAAATTATGGTATCTATCGTTTGATTTTTAATCAGATTCCAACCGTAAAGTAGTTTCTAATCTTAAATATGATGAAGATGTAAATTTTATTGTTAACATATTTTACTCAACACTTGAATAGTTTCAACACATGAATATTCTCAACACATGAGCATCATCAACACATGACTATTTTTATATTCTAATATTCTTTATTTTTCCAATTGGAATGAGGCCCAATCAATTATCATATAATGTTAATTATGTGGATTCCATACAACACATGTATATAATAGCAACGATAAACAATCAACCATCATCCAAAGTGCACCGCACAACTGCATAAGAATCAAATATAAATAATTAACACTTACACAGTCTGTCGACCAATCGATCGACATACAACTAAATAATTGGGATTAGTGTACGCCAAATATCATCCCAACACCCGTGTGGGGTTTCAAATCAACAAACACTGAATATTATTTGTGCAGTTGGGCGATGTGTAAAATTTATCATCCCAATCAATATCCTTCAAATAAGTGTACATAAACAAACCGTCCGGTTTGTAATTGAATATTTATTTATTCACATTCACTATATTCATATTCGCGTTAAAAATTATATTTTTAATGATAATTAATTTATTTCAACCATTGACATTTTATTATTGATTTCACATCAACATCACAAACAAATTTCACAACACATCAAACAAGCATACAAGCCATCCATGGTCTGTGGACGACGGGTGTCGGGTGCTACTAAACACCGTCTACATCCTAGTATATAATTTAAACTAGAAAAGAAAATTTAAAGTGAGAAGTTCTCACCGAGGGTTCCACTCCGCCGTGCTTTGCTGTTGAACTACTGAACCGTCTGTATCTACTTGAAATTCCAATGCAGTTCTCTTTACGCTGTTCGAATAAAAATTATATTTTTATTACTTCATTTCAATAAATAAAAATCATATTTTTATTTCGCTACATATATAAAGATAATATTTTTATATTCTCCATTATATAAAAATCACATTTTCAATACTTTTACATTATAAAAATTATATTTTTATATCTTCTATAAATTAAAAATTGAATTTTTATTCTTTAAAATATAAAAATCATATTTTTGATCTTCTGCTAATATAAAAATTATATTTTTAACTTCTACATTATATAAAATTATATTTTTATAACCTTCCTATATTATATAAAAATTTCGCCTTTCTCTATATAAAAATTATATTTTTCTCTAGCTGAAAACAATATTTTCCTATCGCTCTTCAAATTATAAAAATCCTATTTTTATAACTCCTATAATATAAAATTTACATTCTTAATCTTCCTATTATATAAAAATTCAATCTTTCCTCATATAAAAAAGTCAGTTTTAAATCGAAGAAGGATAAAGGAGGAAACTCACATTGGCTAGGGTCTTAGAAGGAGGAGCGAGAGAAAGGACTGCCGTTGCCATCGACTAGAAGTGTAAAAGGGGAGGGGTGCGCTCGAAGAAGGGGGCGCTGCTACTACGTCGGAGGGTGGTGGCCTTTGGGCGGCGGTTCAGGTAGGAGGAGGGTTTAAGGGGGGTGCGGTGGCTTCCGTGGTGGGTTAGAGCTTCTGGGCGATGCGAGTGGCGCGGGATTTCTTGGCGACGACGGCTAGGGGTATGTGGAGCATCGATTGGAGGAGGATATAGTAGAAGGGAAAGAGGCGTAGCAGAGGGGGAAGGGTGGGGATGGATCGTCGGCAATGGGGCGCGGCTAGCGGTGGCGGGGCGTCGCGTCTGGGCGGCGGTTTTTTTTGGACCTAGTTCAGTTTGACTGAGAGAGGAGGGAAAGTGGGGGGGCCAAGTTATAGGATTTTATAATATATTTTATAATTTTAAATTCAAAAAGGTATCTTTTTATTTTGAACTAGAAACGAGACCCACCGCCTGTCGTCCATAGCTAATTACCCCCATTCCAAACACAATGGGATATGTACCGTAAGCTGATTCGATCGTTTCGATCAGTTTTCGTCAAAATCAAAATATGACTCTATATATTGAATTTGAACGCGCATTTCAATTTACCGGGGCTACACACGAGCTCGAAAAATTCCAGAAAAATATTTTCTAGCTTCGTATTGACGATACGGTCCTAACAAAACTAGTTTCATCGAATTTTGAGACCGTTTGAAAAATGGCCATTTTCCAGTCGATTAAAATCAACTAAAACTGGTCAAACGCGTTTTCCTTTGCCACACTCACATATTGATTCAAAAAATTACGAATTTTGGAATCTAGCAATAACTTTACATTCCGGATCCAACAAAAGTGGTTTCGTCGAAATCCGAGGTCATTTCAAAATTTCCATTTTTAAGGGCCAGAATTACTTGGCGACTATTCTGAATTTTCAACTGGACATATCTTTAGATTCCCACTATGAAATTTTAATTTTTCGGATTTGTTGGAAAGATATTCTCAATTAGATTCAAATATTTTTGGTTTAGCTAAAATCCGGTTTGGTTTGCACCCGGTACATTCAATTGAAATTTGAAATCGAATTATCGAACTACCGCGCCATTTTCAATTCCTTTTATAATTATAAATAAATATTTATATTCTAACAACAACGTATATAAATATATATGTTCTAATTCTATTCAAAATAAATTTCTCGTTGATATTATTTAAAATAATTCGTTTTTAATGTCCAAACTTCATTAAAATTGCCAAAATAAAAATTTTAAATTGGCTCGCATTTCCCGGGTTGTTACACAAAACCACCCTGTTCGAACACACCCTCCACACTCTTGAACACAATGTCAAAACCATTCAGAGATCGTTCGCAATTTGACCCTGAACTCACGCCCACTGCAGAGCAAATACCCTTGCCCAAGACTCCACTGTGAATACTCCTACCAACATCGCACCATGATTTGTTGCCCCAATTCGTGAGCACCAGGATTCACCACGCCCTCCTCAACTGTCGCGGATTCACTGCCCTTCTCATACGAGTTTCCCTCGTTCCAGAAGGCCATCACGGAAAAAACAGAGTCACCCCATCGCGACTTCGCTAGTCGTGACCTCCCGAAGACCCTAGCTACCATCGCCCCACTCCAAAATGCACTTTCTGCAAGTCGCAAGCATCCCTGAACGAGGACCAATCATCGCGCCTCCTCCTCAAATCGCGAGGGCTTCCTAGTCGACGTCGAACCCTAGATGAATGCGTCTATTGAAATGCGACTTTGATTTGGTTTTGATTTGAGGATGAAGGTGGAAAGGGTTTTGCTTTCATTCGAGTGTTGAGAGGAGCGGCTTCGATCTAAAGCTTTCGATTTGGCCCTTTTTATTTGTTTTTATTTCGAAGCTCTGATCTTTCCATTCTGTGAAGAACGAAGTGGAAAAAAGAAAGGAGACGTGATTTATAGCTGAAGAATACTTGGTCCTTCAGGAAATTATCAGCGTAGGATACATATAGGGTATAGGGTAAGTACGTTTCAATTAAATTGATTTGATCTGATTTAAATGTGATTTGATTTAAAGAGATTTTTATTCCTTTTTAAACAGATATCGATTTGATTTTCGATTCGATTTCAATCTTATCCATTATAAATATCTCGGGGTCCATTCATTTAAACCACGAACCGCTATTTTAACGTAACCACTGTTATTTCAAAAGTGTAAAACTATTCTGAACTAACTGAATATATTTTGATATTTAATTTGAACGTAAATATAAATAACCAAAATAAATTAATATAAAATAATTTAAATTCAAAAACAAATAAATTCCTTGATAATAAATTATTATTATTATTGTTTAAATTTAAATAAAAATTCATATAAATCATTTTGACTCCATTTCAAATTGAATTATTTAAGATCCTCGTATTACGATAGTTGGTAATTCAATATAAAAATCGATTTATATTATCAGCTCAATATTTAAAATAATATTAAATATTCAAAATAAATTGACAGAAAATCTGGATCGTTACATTTTCCCCCCCTTAAAATAATTTCGTCCTCGAAATTGCTAAGGTAGGAAAAATGGTACAAACCCATTACTTTTCAAAATCTCACTTAATTTGAAACTCAACTCCTCATATTTCAACAAATTTAATTCCACCAAAACTTTTCTAAGGTAGCAGCAATCCATCACTAAGAAACTCGAAAATGAACACTGATGATGCTACAGTATTCATCAGAATTATTTCCCAGCCACTGAAGTGAGTTCAGTGCTTTAACACTTTCAGAATCCATTCAAAAATGATTTTTATTCAAAAATCCCTTTCAAAACAAAGCTATATTATTTTAATGTACTTCAGAAAATATTTTCCAACTTCCCAGGATTTAAATTCCAAATACTTGTTTGAATTCAATTTTGATTCATCTCAATGTATATCTTATTCATATAAAAGTTCTATTTGGTTCTATATAACCATTTCATTTCTTATAATCTCATTTAATTATAATAATAACAACCAATACATCCATATATAATAATTTCAAAAATTGTTCTTTCTATATCAAAATAGAATTTTGGGTAAAATAATTTCGTTCACCCACTTTAAAACAATATCGTGTTCAATCTTCTATTCAAGTATTTACAAACTCTTATCGACGGCGTGGCGTCCCACAATTCGATCAGAATTCATAAACAGCTCAACAGACTAGCCAATACAATATAAAATAGTTTTTTATATCAATTTACAAATACGCGCTATCGTATATACACTCAACTCATTCTAGGGTACTACTGACCTTATCTCTAATGAGCACATGCCACACAAGCCTAGGTATTCGCTCAACCTAAGCTCTGATACCAACTGTAACGACCCGCAAATCCGTACTATTTGAGTTGACTAATAACACCACACGTCCAACCCAAATTGCACAGAAATACGAATCATTATTAGAAAGAAGTTAGAGGATGAGGAATAGAAAGAAAGAAATATTAGAATAGAAGAAAACAAATCTCACAGCGGAACGAATAAAATATATTATACAACATAACTTTTGGAATACAAATCAGTAACTGTATATACATACCATTACCAAGGCACAACAGTTATTCCTGGAACAGTTATAAAAACCTGTTTCCAGATATAAATATGGTTCACAGCGGAATATATGATAGTCTATAGCTAACTGGTGAAGCCTCCTGCTTCAAGCCCTTCCAAGTGAATCTGAAAAATCTGGACTACTTGACTGCCCGTACAAATTTGCGCACCCAAGAGTTTAGGGAAAACAAACAAAATAAACTCTGGGTCAGTCATGGGACTGGTGTGACTAAACTCCAACCATTTGTTTAACTTTAAAAAGCCTTTCTAAAGAAATGATAATAGTAAGACCAGCCACACATAAACATGGACGGTTTTTACCTTACTATAACCCAAAACACTTTGATACAAAAATCCAGTGATATTATAATAATGTCTACACCAAATAAACAGATTTAGCAGAACGCTTGCATCTCACGCTCCATATGTAATATAAAATCAAAAACCGCAGGATGCTTATTGGAGATTGGATTTCCAACATGATAAGTTATGGAACCACCTTCCGATAGTGTATCTCTAGAGAGGAATACACCGGGTTCAACAAGAACATCTTGCAACCCGGCCCACACATGACCGGCCACTCATTTCGCTTGAGTGTATCGAATGTATATCACCAACGGTTGGGATCAACAACCATTTCCCGAATGGGACAGCATCGAATAGAATAATAAATTTATTGAATCTCTAGATAGGTGATAATACACCCTAATGGGAGCGACCCACATAGCGATGATGCATGCCCATTTTTGTCATTTCCTGGTTGTTGAGGCCTGAGACTACGCTCACTTTCCATTTATTGATAGCACAATCACTTTGAATGCCACATTGTCAGATCCGTTAATCATTAATTGATTTGCATAAATATATTCTGGATATTATGCTAAGGGAATAAATCCGTTGCCACCATGAATATTTATACAGACCAACATATTCGATCATTGGGAATACTTTGTCAGACATCCGCCCATATACGTTCGTTCTGGGACTGAACGAAACCGAAGGCACAGTTTCTATTAATATAAAAAAGCCCTTGCACTTTACTCCGTCTTCGATTTTCTTCATATAATCTGATTCGTAACGCTACTGCCAATACAGAGTGGTTCACGGATAACAATCCAGCCGGTCTCTCCATATTAACAACGATATTGGCAAATATTTCGATAGTCGGTTATTTAACTATCGAAGAAAAACAAACATCCATTCAAAACAATCAAACAATCACTTGGCCCCTTGATTACCATTCATTAATTAAATCACCCTTTCCGTTTCCTTATCAATATTAGTTAAACAAATATTTCCGATTATCATCTCCGTCTCTTACATTCTTTGGAACGCATTTCTACATCTCGGCTTCTTTTATTTTCTACACTTAGAAAATATATTCTATTTGAAATTGAAACAATTTCAATCACTTATCTCTTTCCCGACTACTTTAATTATACTAAGGAAATATTTACTTTTATATTTCCGAAATTCCACCACTTGGATTAAAACGAATGCTGTGTAAACATCGTTACAACAACCCAAAATATTTACTCAACTATCTATTATTCAAACACTTCTCTTCGAGACTGGGTCTTGCTATTTATCAATTAAAAATTAAATCAATCAAGTTGGGGTAAAATGACCTCTTAGATCTTGACTGAAAACATCATTAACTTCAAAATAGACAAAACCACTTATCCCGAATGATCAACACTATAAAAACCAATTATTCATTTTTAAAACATGTAAATGGTTCGCTTTCTATTTCTAATTTATAGATTTCCTTTTTGTTTACAATATTCTATTTTTAATTTCGTTTCCTTATCGAATTCTATATATATCGATACATTGATTTCTAACTATCAAATTATCTTAAAAATATTCTAACTCCTTAAATTTCCGAATTTTTTTGCCATAACCTCCCTTGTACCGGGAGCATCAGGATATTTCAAATAGCCTCCCATGGCCTCACCAATCTAAAAGAAAAAGAAAACGCCAAGCGGCTTGCCGATACGGCGCATAAAATTTCATATATGAATTTAAACATGTATCTTTTTGTCGAGCACATAAATTAAATTCTTCATATACTCCATCCCATTCCTGTCTAACACATGCTCACCTGTTTCCAATTCAATTCAACTCAATCCAATCGTTTGAATTCAGTTTCGCTCGTTTATTCTCTAATTAGCTATTTTGCCTTTTTCACTTCTTTGTTTGAACATAACATGTTCAAACAAAATATTTAACTTGCTCATAACCAAATTGAATTTCAATTTCAATTCTAGTTTCCTTTTCGATTTCGAAAATAAATTTTCAAATCGAATTCACTTATTCAAAGCCCAATATCAATTCAAAATCTCATTAACTAGTTACTATATTCAAATTAGTAAATTCTATTCAATAATCAAAAATCTGATTTCTGTTTCAAAAATCAATTCATTACTCCACTTGAGATCACATATAATTTACAACTCAAATCTGAAATTTTCTAAATAGAAATTCGGAATTTATTTGCTTAAAATCCTTTTATAAAATTGAATAAACCGTTATGGTTTTTAAAAGGTTATGGCGCTGTTTTTCTGAAAATTTGATTTCGATATAACTCAAAATTTATTCGACGAAATCCATATTTTTCTCCTCTATTAGAAAACTATTATCAAATCGGTCCTGACGTTTCTTGTTACAAAGAATTCCGACTTCAATTGAGTTCTGTATACTCAATTGAAGTTCGAAACGACAATTTACAAACTGCCATGCTGTGGCAAGCTCGTTTTAATTATATCTATAAATATAAACGTTTTAACTTCGTTTATAATAAATTCAACTCCATTCTGATATATTTTT
This sequence comes from Allium sativum, assembly GCA_030737875.1. Lineage (NCBI taxonomy): Eukaryota > Viridiplantae > Streptophyta > Magnoliopsida > Asparagales > Amaryllidaceae > Allium > Allium sativum. The sequence goes on along the minus strand of CM060921.1, from coordinate 159,543,070 downwards.
AATATATCTCAAATCAAATTTTCCCAATTCAATATACTATTTCCAATCTTCTAAAATTGTCGATTTTTCCTTATTCAGTAATAAATTCATTTATACTTCGATCTTCTATATTTAATTTCAATTCCCTTTTATAAATTATAAATCCTTTGGATTTATTTCTATTCTATTTAAAAATCCACATTTCGAAATATATTTCGTCGTTCCCATTTCGACATGATTCAACTTTCTATTTCAAATTCTCTTTGAAATTTCTATTTTCAAATTCTATTTTCAATTCTATTCAAATTCTATTCAATTCTATTCAAATTTCTGCATATTCAAATTTTATTCAAATTCTACATTTGAATTTCCTTTATATTTTCTATATTTAAACTCCATTTAAATTTCTATATTCAATTTCTATTTGAATTTCTAATTCCATTTTGAAGTTCCATTTCAATTTCTATTTTGAAATTCTAGTTCCATTTTGAAGTTCTATCTGAATTCTTAATATTCAAAACTACATTTTTATTCTATTTGAAATTTCAAATATTCAAACTCCTTTTTAATTTTATTTGAAATTTCAAATATTGAAACTTTTTTATTCTATTTGGAATTTAATATATTCAAACTCCATTTGAATTCTGCTTGAAATTGCTATTTTAACTCTATTTGAATTCTATATTCAAAGTCTATTTCAATTCTCTTATTCAAATTCTATTTGAATCCACTTGTTCAAATTCTATTTGAATTCTCTTATTCAAATTCTATTTGAATTCTCTTTGAATTTTTTGCGTTAAATTTATAAACAACATTTATAACTTCACTTAAAATCCCACATTATATATTTATAAACAAAGTTTATAAAAATTCAATTCAAATCCAACATTTTAAATTTACAACAGAGTTTATAAATTTAATTCAAATCCAAAATTATAAATTTATAAACCAAATTTATAAATTCAATTCTTGTTTTATATATATACAAACAAGTTAATATTTTCTATAGTTCATAAAAATTCAAATTCCATTTATAAAAATAGAATTCCCTTTTTAAATCTTAAATACCCTTTTTGATATTTTTTTTTTAAAAATTCAAGCCCTAGGGATATTTTAAACAATCAAATCAACCAATTTCAATCGTTTGATTTTTTTAACACATCATATATGAATATACATATGAGACCAAACAAACAAACAGATAATATATTTTTGAGGAATGCAGTCGAATTCCTCCAACCTGTTTTTCTGCATCCAAAAATGTTAGTTATCATAGTAATACCCATCCTGCTTCGAGGCAGGATATCGCAGTATAGAAGTTCATCCACTATCATAGCGTGGGGCGTATAGGGTAATCATCTGCTAATGGTACCGCGGGCATCCGCTAATGATACTGCGGGAAATCCAACCACCATTATATATATAATAGCAACCACATAGCCTAAATAACTAATATATTTAAGATGCAAAAATATTGAATGCAACCAAACAAGCAATAAACAATTATATTTAACTGATAAAAATAATTTTAAATAAAAGGTGAGTGAGATTTACTCACATTGATTTTATTCGTTGAAATAGCGAATTATTTCCGATTAACTCCATATCGTTGCTTCTACGAATCCACTTGAATTGTTCACACCTCAATGCCATATTTCTTCCGGACTGCTTTGAACTACCAGCTCAGCCCCATATTTTCCTTCTCCGAACCCAAAACCAACCTGTTCGAACACACCATCAACACTCCTGAACACAGTGTCAAAACCATTCAGAGATCGTTCGCAATTTGACCTTGAACTCGCGCCCACTGCATAGCAAAATACACTTGCCCAAGACTCCACTGTGAATACTCCTTCTGTAACGGAGCGATTTTCGATACCTTGAAAACCGTGCCATTTTTGAAAGAATTAAGAGGGTGAGAAAGAAAAGATAGAACTAATAGAATAGAAGAAGAAGAAGATCACAACTGAACAGAATCAGAGTAACACGAAACTCGCAGCGGAACAAAATAAGATGTATTATATAACATAACTTTGAATACAAAACTGTATTGTATATACATACCATTATCAGAGTACAATACATCATATCACAGCGGAAATAACTCTACATAACTAATGGTGAAGCTTCCTGCTTTTGAGCTCCTCCAAGTGAATCTGCAAAGCCTGAAACACTTGACTGCCCGTACAAATTTGGGCACCCAAGAGTTTAGGGAAAACAAACAAAATAAACTCTGGGTCAGTCATGGGACTGGTGTGAGTAAATTCCAACCATACTGTTTTACTTTGAAAATCCTTTTCAAAACAAGAAGGTAATAGTAAGACCAGCCCACACATAAACATGGACGGTTTTTACCTTACTATAACCCAACATATTTTTATATCAAACTTCAGTGATATTATAATAATGTCTACTCAATTAAATCATCAAGTAGCAGAACGCTTGCATCTCACGCTCCACATATATATAGTATAAAATCATAAACCGCAGGGCGCTTATCGGAGAATGGTTTTCAATTTGACAAGGTATGGGAGCACCTTCTGAATAGTGTACTCTAGAGGGGATACACTCAGGGTTCAACAAGAACGTCTTGCAACCCGGCCACACATGACCGCTCACTCATTTAGCTTGAGTGTCGCGAATATATTGCCACCACGGTTGTAGGCTATCCAACCGTCATCCGAAGATACAGAATCGAAAAGAAGTATAAATATGAATTTTCTCTAGATCGGTGACAATACACCCTGCTTGGGGATGACCCAACTAGCCATGCTGCCTAGCCCAACTTCTGTCATTCCTAGTTGTGAGGCTACGTCTATCTTCAGAACATCTGATCACCATTCACTTTGAATGTCACATCGTCAAATCCGTAATCACACATTGATTACACAAATGCACACTGGGTGTAGAATAGAGAGAAGTTACCTTCTCCCCACCAACTTGGTATATTCGTAAAATCAACGGCATGACCGTTGGAAATACTCTGTCAGACACTCGTCCATACAAGTTGTCCTGGGACTGGACAAACAAATAAACATCATTCTAGAACTGGACGACCCTTGCATTTAACTCCGTCTTCAATTATCTTCAGCATATCTAATTCGCAACGATTATGCCTATACGGAGTGGTTTTCGGGTAATAACCTAACCGGTCTCTCCGTATTGACAACGATGGTCAAAACACTTCGATAGTCGGTTATTTAACTATCGGAGTTAAAACAAACATCCATTCACAAACACTAGCCCTTTTATTTAATACTAACTTTCTAGTTTCCCATATTTCTATAAACTCTTCCTTACTTCCCTTCATTTCTACTCTATTAGTTCCTCGTTATAAATCGGTAAGTGAATAAATTCCTAAGTATCAACCCCGAAGGCCGAAACCAACATCAGATTGACGCCTTGAAAGTTACTCAACTCAACCAACGTACAACGGGTTCTAATTTCTTTAAAAACTATATCACCTTCCTTATCATGCTCAGTATATCTTTTTAAAACATTATAACTTATCGACTTACTTTAAAACCGTTATATTTTAACTAATGCTGTTATCTTTTCCTTTATAACTAATGCAATACGCTACTATATTCTCTTTTATAACTACTGCAATACGCTGTTGTATTCTCTTTTATAGCTACTGCAATACGCTGCTATATTCTCTTTTATAACTACTACAATACGCTGCTATATTCTCTTTTATAACTACTGCAATACGCTGCCATATTCACATTTCATTTGATAAACTCTGTTTCTAAGTCAGGTTCTTATTAAATCAATATCAGGTTTATAACTAAATACTGATTACATATCTTATTATAATTTGTTGGTTTAAAACTAAATATTAACTAGCCTATCCGATAATAATTCCTAATAATGTTATTTAGGTTCAGGTCGTATATATAAATACTATACAACAAACAGTACATACAAATATTGAGGAATCCGGTCGGATTCCTCCAACCGGTTTCCGCATCCACAGATGTCAGTCAACACAATTTACACTAACTCTATACTAGGGGATATTCTAATCGATGGAATCAGTGTCTAACCAATGGTGTGTACATAGGTAACGGTATATAATATTCAACCAAATTACTGGTAATCTACCTAATCGACCATCACACATCATTCAAACAACATTAAAATATAATTAAAATAGATCAGAGTGAGTAAATTTACTCACCTTGGCGCGTTAACCGTTAAAAACGATTTGCGTCAATTGATTATACCCGGCGCTTTAATCTTCTCTGAAATCTCAGCGGTCTCTAAAATGTTCCAATCATCCCGGCTCGTAGCATTCGTTACTGTGATATCAACGTGACTGGCTTCACCGACTTCTTTAACTAATCCTGCCATGTCATCCCCGTATGTCTCCTTGTATACATGGTTCCCTTGTTTCGCTGATCGAACCCCTCAATTATTTTATATTTATATTTTGGCCTTTACCCGTATTAACTAGGCCCAATACCCCTTTTATATTTTCCATCGGGCTTACACTTGCAACGGCCCATGATAGCTTCACCGACCCACTAAGCAACGCACAGTTACTTTCCCTACCAATTAACAAACTCACGGCTAAAGGTGACTACAACTTCAACATAATTTCCTCCACATCAAACTTCATGCATCAACTCGCAAAAACTCCTCTCCGGTGCGTTTCAGATCTGGCCAACCTCCTTCATCACTCTCGGCTTCCATTCACCATCTCGGATGCACTCAAACTTCAACATTCATCATCAACATGTACACGCACCGACCCTTTTTCATCTTGCTTGACCTTCCCAAAAACATGCAATACCGTTCAGTTTCACCACCCCATATATCCACGTTACTCCTCTTCTTCCCTGAATACATGAAACGCGAGCTCCAGAAAATGGCATTCTCCAACTTCCACCGCCCATAACAGCTCCTCAATCTCCCCTCTACTTCGAGCACTTGAACCCATACAACAAAACCCCTTCATCACCATCATCGTTGTTTATAGGTCAGCACTCAACTTAGAACAAAACTTGCGACGATGTTCACCAACTTACGGTCCTTCAGCACACTACTGTGCTTCAGCTTTTCACCGTAAACATGCAGCACCCCTACGTTCTGACCATGCATGCGCCATCCCCATCGAATCCGCACACTTCTACCATGAGTCCGCCCCCTCCACAATCCTTGCAGTCCCCTCCATCCTTGAATGACTTGTCCCCTTTTCTCTTTAATCTTGTCCTGCTCGTTTAAAACCGCACAGTTCTTCTGCCTATAAACCTCCCCTTCTCCAATGATTTAAAACTCCCGTGCTGTTCGCTCCTATAAAGATTTGAAGATGGGTGATAACGATGGTTTGTTCCAGCTAGTGAAGAATTTCTTTCGCTTTTATAAGCGAATGCACATTATTTTAGTTTATAATATACTATTTTATAGGTAAGGCGAATGACAGGTGCCCATACTTGCTCCATATTTCGTATATAGTGATTGGTCAGGTAAGGATACGGATTCGTTGGAGTAAGGTGGCCCATGCTTGTATAGTGATATGTGAGAGATACGGAAAATGTCACTTATCAAATGGGTATGAAGAGATTAGTTTTTAAATGATTATTAGGGTGATGGTGTTAGGCAAAAATAGGGGTTGACTCCTTGCTTTTATCCTTCAGTAAGGACGAGAGGTATGGTCCTTAAATGAAGCAAAGTAGGCGTAGACATAGCATACCAGCATCTTGACCATACGTGTAGATAGGGTGAGTTTCTTTGTTAAATATGAAGCTATACACTTGCTCTTCTTTCACACAGTAGCTTGTACCTTAGAATTATAGGTTAGGCTTTTTATCAGTTTTCATTTCCATATTGTCTGCAATGTGTTCTCATTATATATATATATATATATATATTTGTTTTGATAACACGTTGGCTTAAGGACAGACAACCCATCTCTTTTCTTAACAACGTACGTATAGATGAGGACTACTATTCATTTGATTTAGATAAAGAGGAGAAGTAATAGGGTATGGGCGTCTTGTTTTTCAGTGCACTTCATAGGAAAGGAATGGATGGCCTACGAGTGCTAGTGTGGTAGTTTAGATGCTTTTGTTTCCCCTTTGTTTTTACTGAGGAATGAATGTCCTGAGTATGGAGAAAGAACGACACGGTTTAAAGTTTAAGTATACCGTATTACATAAGATTTCGTTCCTATTCGAGTTGCTACAGACAGAGATAAAAGCACAGTCGTGCTCAGTGAGGTGTCACGATCCCGAAAATATAATAATAACGGTAGTTTAACTCACTCTGTGAAATCCCGAAATACCGATACAGGGTACACAATACTCCAAATAAAAAGTTGCTTATTTAATTAATTAAAAATTAAAGTAAAATTCTAAAAATTAAATTATCGTTGCGCCTCAAAAGAACCTTGTCCCGATTTGCACCCGATATCAAGTTATATTCAAATAACTGTTACGGTCGATATATGATTTCACAGGGACTTTTCGAATATTTGATTTGGACATATCTTGCAGTATATACGACGAAATCCTGATTTTTCACTTCTATTAGAAAGATACAGTTCAACAAATTCTGACGTTTCTCGTTTCGAAGAAATCCGATTCAAAACGAGTCCGGTACACTCAGTTGAAGTTCAGAACGTTAACTTACGAACTGCAGGGTCGTTCTGAGCTCGATTATAATTAATATATATTTATATACGTTCAACTTCGTTTTTAATTAATATATAAATCCACTTATATTTCGAATTCGATATTTAAACTGTTTTAAATATTCAAATTCAAACCGTTCAAAAATGCGGGACGTTACAGTCCTTCCCCCTTAAAATAATTTCGTCCTCGAAATTGCTAAGATAGGGAAAATGCTACAATCTCTGTTATAAACAGGTTAAAAATCTTTTTGGTTTATTTCATAATTTCAGTTTCAACTGAACTGATTAATTCCAATTAAAATATTAATTTCTTATTAACGAATACTTTCGAAAATTCTGAAAATTCCCTGACAGCTTAAATTTTCAGAGAATCTCGCCAGCACCTCCTCTACACGGCTCACCCGGTACTATAACAACTTGCCACTCTGGGCCTTCTCCCATCCAAGAGAAAACAAATAGCCAGGCGGCTCTCCAAACACACCCAAAAATCTCATACTCCATATTGTTCAAACATGTACCTTTTTGGTTGGGCATCCAATTCTACTCTGCCCTTGGCTATCAAGCCAGCATGTATCCAAACACTTCCAACTGATCTCCGATAAATTTCTTCTCAAATCAAATCATTCGCTTATCCAAGCCGAATTCCATTTCAGTTTCCAATTCTATTTACTGATTTATTTCTCAAATCAGTTATCTTTATCTCCAAGTTCGAAATTCGGTTCTTATTGTCCAAGAGTAACTCGAATCTCTAGTATTTCTCTTTTACCATTTTCACTCCATAAGTTAAATTTTTATTTCAGAATTCAAATTCCTGGGATTTATTTCAAATCAGTTTGAAATCATATATAATTCAAAACATTTGAATTTCTGGCAACTTGTTTCTCAAAACAATCCAAATCAAAATTTTTGGTAGTAATCCGTCACTTACCAGCTTGAAATTTACACTGATGATGCCATGGTTCATCATCAGAGTTACTTTCCAGCGATCGAAGTGAGTTCAATACTGTATTATTTTCAAAACTCATTTTTAAACACTTTATTTTGAAATTTCATCAAAATATTCTTTTCGAAATGCTTGGAAAAGCATCTTTGAATTCACCCAGGATCTTAAAATTCCATATATTTAATTCAAATTCAATTCTTTTCCAAGTTTCCAGAGTTTTAACTCAGTTCTTGTTTTAAAATTCAGATTCAGTTCATCTGATTTTTCATATCATACTTATATAATGTTTCAATTGGTTATTTATATAACCAACACAATTATAAATCTTATTCGATCATAATAATGATCACACATCCAATATGTTATATCAAGATATATACTTCTTTTTATATCAAAATATATTTTGGGTAAAACTATTTCATTTACCCTCTTTTCAAAACATACTGTGTCGAATTACTCTGTTCAAGAGTTTAGAAACACCTATCGACCCAGTTTGCATTACTGTTTCGACCAGAATTCATAAACCACTCGACTGACCAGTCAACACAATATAAAACAATTTTTAAATTAATTTACAAATACGCTCTCATATATGTATACACTCATACTCAACCTAAGGTATTACTAACCTTATCTCTATTGAGTCACGCCACAGAGCCAAGGAAATAACTTAACCTTCAGCTCTGATACCATCTGTAACGGAGCGATTTTCGATACCTTGAAAACCGTGCCATTTTTGAAAGAATTAAGAGGGTGAGAAAGAAAAGATAGAACTAATAGAATAGAAGAAGAAGAAGATCACAACTGAACAGAATCAGAGTAACACGAAACTCGCAGCGGAACAAAATAAGATGTATTATATAACATAACTTTGAATACAAAACTGTATTGTATATACATACCATTATCAGAGTACAATACATCATATCACAGCGGAGATAACTCTACATAACTAATGGTGAAGCTTCCTGCTTTTGAGCTCCTCCAAGTGAATCTGCAAAGCCTGAAACACTTGACTGCCCGTACAAATTTGGGCACCCAAGAGTTTAGGGAAAACAAACAAAATAAACTCTGGGTCAGTCATGGGACTGGTGTGAGTAAATTCCAACCATACTGTTTTACTTTGAAAATCCTTTTCAAAACAAGAAGGTAATAGTAAGACCAGCCCACACATAAACATGGACGGTTTTTACCTTACTATAACCCAACATATTTTTATATCAAACTTCAGTGATATTATAATAATGTCTACTAAATTAAATCATCAAGTAGCAGAACGCTTGCATCTCACGCTCCACATATATATAGTATAAAATCATAAACCGCAGGGCGCTTATTGGAGAATGGTTTTCAATTTGACAAGGTATGGGAGCACCTTCTGAATAGTGTACTCTAGAGGGGATACACTCAGGGTTCAACAAGAACGTCTTGCAACCCGGCCACACATGACCGCTCACTCATTTAGCTTGAGTGTCGCGAATATATTGCCACCACGGTTGTAGGCCATCCAACCGTCATCCAAAGATACAGAATCGAAAAGAAGTATAAATATGAATTTTCTCTAGATCGGTGACAATACACCCTGCTTGGGGATGACCCAACTAGCCATGCTGCCTAGCCCAACTTCTGTCATTCCTGGTTGTGAGGCTAGAGGCTACGTCTATCTTCAGAACATCTGATCACCATTCACTTTGAATGTCACATCGTCAAATCCGTAATCACACATTGATTACACAAATGCACACTGGGTGTAGAATAGAGAGAAGTTACCTTCTCCCCACCAACTTGGTATATTCGTAAAATCAACGGCATGACCGTTGGAAATACTCTGTCAGACACTCGTCCATACAAGTTGTCCTGGGACTGGACAAACAAATAAACATCATTCTAGAACTGGACGACCCTTGCATTTAACTCCGTCTTCAATTATCTTCAGCATATCTAATTCGCAACGATTATGCCTATACGGAGTGGTTTTCGGGTAATAACCCAACCGGTCTCTCCGAATTGACAACGATGGTCAAAACACTTCGATAGTCGGTTATTTAACTATCGGAGTTAAAACAAACATCCATTCACAAACACTGGCCCTTTTATTTAATACTAACTTTCTAGTTTCCCATATTTCTATAAACTCTTCCTTACTTCCCTTCATTTCTACTCTATTAGTTCCTCGTTATAAATCGGTAAGTGAATAAATTCCTAAGTATCAACCCCGAAGGCCGAAACCAACATCAGATTGACGCCTCGAAAGTTACTCAACTCAACCAACGTACAACGGGTTCTAATTTCTTTAAAAACTATTTCACCTTCCTTATCATGCTCAGTATATCTTTTTAAAACATTATAACTTATCGACTTACTTTAAAACCGTTATATTTTAACTAATGCTGTTATCTTTTCCTTTATAACTAATGCAATACGCTACTATATTCTCTTTTATAACTACTGCAATACGCTGTTGTATTCTCTTTTATAGCTACTGCAATACGCTGCTATATTCTCTTTTACAACTACTACAATACGCTGCTATATTCTCTTTTATAACTACTGCAATACGCTGCCATATTCACATTTCATTTGATAAACTCTGTTTCTAAGTCAGGTTCTTATTAAATCAATATCAGGTTTATAACTAAATACTGATTACATATCTTATTATAATTTGTTGGTTTAAAACTAAATATTAACTAGCCTATCCGATAATAATTCCTAATAATGTTATTTAGGTTCAGGTCGTATATATAAATACTATACAACAAACAGTACATACAAATATTGAGGAATCCGGTCGGATTCCTCCAACCGGTTTCCGCATCCACAGATGTCAGTCAACACAATTTACACTAACTCTATACTAGGGGATATTCTAATCGATGGAATCAGTGTTTAACCAATGGTGTGTACATAGGTAACGGTATATAATATTCAACCAAATTACTGGTAATCTACCTAATCGACCATCACACATCATTCAAACAACATTAAAATATAATTAAAATAGATCAGAGTGAGTAAATTTACTCACCTTGGCGCGTTAACCATTAAAAACGATTTGCGTCAATTGATTATACCCGGCGCTTTAATCTTCTCTGAAATCTCAGCGGTCTCTAAAATGTTCCAATCATCCCGGCTCGTAGCATTCGTTACTGTGATATCAACGTGACTGGCTTCACCGACTTCTTTAACTAATCCTGCCATATCATTCCCGTTTGTCTCCTTGTATACATGGTTCCCTTGTTTCGCTGATCGAACCCCTCAATTATTTTATATTTATATTTTGGCCTTTACCCGTATTAACTAGGCCCAATACCCCTTTTATATTTTCCATCGGGCTTACACTTGCAACGGCCCATGATAGCTTCACCGACCCACTAAGCAACGCACAGTTACTTTCCCTACCAATTAACAAACTCACGGCTAAAGGTGACTACAACTTCAACATAATTTCCTCCACATCAAACTTCATGCATCAACTCGTAAAAACTCCTCTCCGGTGCGTTTCAGATCTGGCCAACCTCCTTCATCACTCTCGGCTTCCATTCACCATCTCGGATGCACTCAAACTTCAACATTCATCATCAACATGTACACGCACCGACCCTTTTTCATCTTGCTTGACCTTCCCAAAAACATGCAATACCGTTCAGTTTCACCACCCCATATATCCACGTTACTCCTCTTCTTCCCTGAATACATGAAACGCGAGCTCCAGCAAATGGCATTCTCCAACTTCCACCGCCCATAACAGCTCCTCAATCTCCCCTCTACTTCGAGCACTTGAACCCATACAACAAAACCCCTTCATCACCATCATCGTTGTTTATAGGTCAGCACTCAACTTAGAACAAAACTTGCGACGATGTTCACCAACTTACGGTCCTTCAGCACATTACTGTGCTTCAGCTTTTCACCGTAAACATGCAACACCCCTACGTTCTGACCATGCATGCGCCATCCCCATCGAATCCGCACACTTCTACCATGAGTCCGCCCCCTCCACAATCCTTGCAGTCCCCTCCATCCTTGAATGACTTGTCCCCTTTTCTCTTTAATCTTGTCCTGCTCGTTTAAAACCGCACAGTTCTTCTGCCTATAAACCTCCCCTTCTCCAATGATTTAAAACTCCCGTGCTGTTCGCTCCTATAAAGATTTGAAGATGGGTGATAACGGTGGTTTGTTCCAGCTAGTGAAGAATTTCTTTCGCTTTTATAAGCGAATGCACATTATTTTAGTTTATAATATACTATTTTATAGGTAAGGCGAATGACAGGTGCCCATACTTGCTCCATATTTCGTATATAGTGATTGGTCAGGTAAGGATACGGATTCGTTGGAGTAAGGTGGCCCATGCTTGTATAGTGATATGTGAGAGATACGGAAAATGTCACTTATCAAATGGGTATGAAGAGATTAGTTTTTAAATGATTATTAGGGTGATGGTGTTAGGCAAAAATAGGGGTTGACTCCTTGCTTTTATCCTTCAGTAAGGACGAGAGGTATGGTCCTTAAATGAAGCAAAGTAGGCGTAGACATAGCATACCAGCATCTTGACCATACGTGTAGATAGGGTGAGTTTCTTTGTTAAATATGAAGCTATACACTTGCTCTTCTTTCACACAGTAGCTTGTACCTTAGAATTATAGGTTAGGCTTTTTATCAGTTTTCATTTCCATATTGTCTGCAATGTGTTCTCATTATATATATATATATATATATATATATATATATATATATATATTTGTTTTGATAACACGTTGGCTTAAGGACAGACAACCCATCTCTTTTCTTAACAACGTACGTATAGATGAGGACTACTATTCATTTGATTTAGATAAAGAGGAGAAGTAATTGGGTATGGGCGTCTTGTTTTTCAGTGCACTTCATAGGAAAGGAATGGATGGCCTACGAGTGCTAGTGTGGTAGGTTAGATGCTTTTGTTTCCCCTTTGTTTTTACTGAGGAATGAATGTCCTGAGTATGGAGAAAGAACGGCACGGTTTAAAGTTTAAGTATACCGTATTACATAAGATTTCGTTCCTATTCGAGTTGCTACAGACAGAGATAAAAGTACAGTCGTGCTCAGTGAGGTGTCACGATCCCGAAAATATAATAATAACGGTAGTTTAACTCACTCTGTGAAATCCCGAAATACCGATACAGGGTACACAATACTCCAAATAAAAAGTTGCTTATTTAATTAATTAAAAATTAAAGTAAAATTCTAAAAATTAAATTATCGCTGCGCCTCAAAAGAACCTTGTCCCGATTTGCACCCGATATCAAGTTATATTCAAATAACTGTTACGGTCGATATATGATTTCACAGCGACTTTTCGAATATTTGATTTGGACATATCTTGCAGTATATACGACGAAATCCTGATTTTTCACTTCTATTAGAAAGATACAGTTCAACAGATTCTGACGTTTCTCGTTTCGAAGAAATCCGATTCAAAACGAGTCCGGTACACTCAGTTGAAGTTCAGAACGTTAATTTACGAACTGCAGGGTCCTTCTGAGCTCGATTATAATTAATATATATTTATATACGTTCAACTTCGTTTTTAATTAATATATAAATCCACTTATATTTCGAATTCGATATTTAAACTGTTTTAAATATTCAAATTCAAACCGTTCAAAAATGCGGGACGTTACACCTTCCAACATCGCACCATGATTTGTTGCCCCAATTCGTGAGCACCACGATTCTCCACGCCCTCCTCAACTGTCGTGGATTCACTGCCCTTCTCACGCGAGTTTCCCTCGTTCCAGAAGGCCATCGCGGAAACAATAGAGTCACCCCATCGCGACTTCGCTTGTCGTGACCTCCCGAAGACCCTAGCTCCCATCGCCCCACTCCAAAATGCACTTTCTACAAGTCGCGAGCATCCCTGAACGAGGACCAATCATCGCGCCTCCTCCTCAACTCGCGAGGGCTTCCTGGTCGACGCCGAACCCCAGATGAATGCATATATTGAAATGCGACTTTGATTTGGTTTTGATTTGAGGATAAAGGTGGAAAAGGGTTTTGCTTTCATTCGAGTGGTTTGAGAGGAGAGGCTTCGATCTGAAGCTTTCGATTTGGCCCTTTTTATTTGTTTTTATTTCGAAAGATCTGATATTTCCATTCTATGAAGAACGAAATGGAAAAAAGAAAGGAGACACGATTTATAGCTGAAGAATACTTGGTCGTTCAGGAAATTATCAGCATAGGGTACATATAAGGTATAGGGTAAGTACATTTTAATTAAATTGATTTGATCTGAGTTAAATGTGATTTGATTTAAAGAGATTTTTATTTCTTGTTAAACAGATATCAATTTGATTTTCAATTCGATTTCGATCTTATCCATTATAAATATCTCGGGGTCCATTCATTTAAACCACGAACCGCTATTTTAACGTAACCACTTTTATTTCAACAGTGTAACACTATTCTGAACTAACTGAATATACTTTGATATTTAATTTGAACGTAAATATAAATAACCAAAATAAATTAATATAAAATAATTTAAATTCAAAAACAAATAAATTCCTTGATAATAAATTATTATTATTATCATTTAAATTCATATAAATCATTTTGACTCCATTTCAAATTGAATTACTTAAGATCCTCGTATTACGATAGTTATATCGATAATTCAATACAAAAATCGATTTATATTATCAGCTCAATATTTAAAATAATATTAAATATTCAAAATAAATCGACCAGAAAATCTGGGTCGTTACATGGGTTCTATACCGTGGCATCACTTTTTAGCTAGAAGGAAAAATTAGTCCTTACTTTGTGATCCATAATCCTAATTTCATCCATTCACGGGATGTAAGGCTTGTCGAAGTCACGTTTCAATGGAAAGCTACGACATATCAACCATGCTTTGATCATCATGCATAAGGATCTACTTTTCAATGAAAGCTTTGGTATATTAGCACTTAGCATACCACGTTGTCAATTCACAGCTTATAATCGGTGTCTACTAACATATAACACAATGAGTACATAAGTCTGAGAGGAGGGTGTTAAGCTAAGAGAATAAATTCTCCGCCTCCAACTGATATAAAATCAATATAAACCAATCGGTTATATTGTAAAATACAACATAAGACATACATCAATTTACAAGTTTGTTCTTAGTCTGAATGAAACCAAAGGCACCTTATTTCTCCTCCAATTAAGGAGAGAGGCCCTTGCATATCAAGTAAATATCCAAGTACGTCTGGACGACCGCCACTTATAACTTCCTCTTAGGTGTACCTCCCAATCGAGGCATAAGAAATAATCCAAACGATGTGAAGATCCCCGATCTTCAACCACCATATTCACATATCTTTAATACTCGTCGTATAGTTATTCAGAATGGGCGGAACCCAGTCTTTTCGAAAAAATTAGTGAATCTATACAAACCATAATTGATATATAAACGTATCATGAGTCTCATTCCATTTTGGAATATTCATTTATTGAAATTATTCTTCACATTGAAAATTTCTCCTGTAAATCTTACCAAAGGTTTACATTCATTAAACTCTTGTTTAAATCTTTCCATGGAAATCGTTCCAATAGATTATAAAAATCTCATTTCACAACTTTAACTCAAATCGAGTTTTCTAGACTTTATCGGGATTATCGAACCTTATAAAATGGTAGTTTCTCAAATCATTATCCCATTCTCATCCTATTCATCCCGTGGAGCAAAACTGGTGGTACTCCATATCTTATACCCATTTTGTTTTAGTAAGTTTAATTACCTTTTTTCATTTCAAATCTAATTAAAGATTATATCTTATCATTACGTGAAAACACGCTTACGAAAATCCAAATCTTTCATTACCATTGTAATGGTAAATGCTTATTAACGATTCAATAACGTTTCTTGTTTCAACAAATTCTGACTTATATTGAATTTTGTATATTCATTTAAAGTCCAGAAATAATATTGTGAACTACCACACTGTTGCGAGCTTATTTTTAAATTTATTATAATTTATATATTCAAACTTTAAATTAAATAAATTTCAAGTCATAAATTCTTAAACTAAATCATTTTAAATATTTCTTAATAAATTTAGTGATGCTACATTCTCCCTCTCTTAAAAAGATTTCATCCTCAAAATCAAATATGGAACTGAAGGTCGTTTTTTTAACCAACTCAGCCTTCGTTCTATCTAACTTAAGTTCTTCAATTTTTTAGTTCAAAAAACTTTCCCATTTCTCGAAATTTGGATAACATTGCAAATTTTCGAAAAAAAATCATTATAACCTCCTTTGTACAGCGCTATTGGTACAACTACAACTTGCCTCTCTAGGACCTCATCAATCTAAAAGCCAAACGGCCTGCCAATTTGCTCATAAAATCGTTAATACAATAAATATGTACCTTTGTGTCGAGCATACAAGTTTATTCCTCTTCTTAGCTTCCATCTAATAACCTATTCAATGTATATATACATGTGTGTGTGTGTATGTGTATGTGTGCGTGTGTGTGTCCAATTCCAACTGATTTCCAATCAGTTCTGCATTAATAGTTAAACTTGACTTATCTCAACTTATTTTCCATTCTTATATTGGTTTTATCATTCCAATTTTATTTAACTTCACTTAAGCTAAATTTTGATTCGCTAAATTTAAAGCTTAAATCATCTTAAAACACTTATCTACGTGGGTTTTAAGTACTTATTGATGTTCCTATTGGAACAATATAGTCATCCCACTTACGAAACTCAAAAATGAACACTGATGATGCTGCAGCAATAGACAAAATCATCCTCAAGCGACTAAAATGTGATTCTATTTTTATCTAGTAAATTTGAGACTTTGGATACACGTTCGCAAGGCGTATATTCAAAATTTTCTTATACTCGTTAGTCCAATCTTAACGTCAAGGAAGGCACTCAAACTCTTATTATGAGGCGTAATCTATCTAAACCAAATTCGTTTTTATATATGCACGAATTCATTCTTCTCTATATAAAACTCTTCAAACTCATTCTAGGGCATTACTAACATTATCTCTATTGAGTAACTCTTCTAGGATATTACTTATCGTATCTCTAATGAGTCCTTTCCTTCTATTCAAATGATTCGTACCCCAAAGTATAAAGCAAAGCTATGATAGCAAATATGACATCTCGAAAATTTCTACCTTTCGAATTGACCATAAAGCACATAAGTATGATCCAAAAGGCGAAAATCCTCGAGACTCTAGGTATATGACTAATAAGAACACTAAATGAAACAACATTTTTTTTATTATCATTACAATAACTTTTACATCAGTACATCTAGCATCAGGGTATAATAACAAATACAATACATAGCGGTTATAACTATATCAGAGTCAAACATATACACAGTGGAAAATACAAACTTAACAGAAGAATTAAATGCTCTGGACATACCTCTAGCTTCAATTCAGAAACAAGTTCTATAAAATATCTGCAAAACTAAAACTACTACCTTCCCGTATGAAAATATAGGCACCCAGAATTTATATGGGAAATAATAAACTCCGAGTCAGTCATAGAACTGGTGTGAGAACCAAAACAGTTATTATACTTTATTTTAAAGTTCTTCAAATCACAGGACCACGTCGCATAACACGGAACGCAAACCGGAGGATGGAGTTTTACCTTATAATAGCCAAACATGTTTGATACACGAAATTCTCTTCTATTATCACTAGTGCATTGTGGAAATCATTTCCACAAAAAAATTATCAATCGTAGATGGCATAAATCCCCCATCCCATTATGTCGACATATAGATTTACAACGGAAAACGCAAAGCTTGTATTGGAAGTTAGATTCCATCAATGAACAAGGCAAAGTTTCTTCCTTAATCGTTCGGATTATATCTAGCAAGATGTCTAGGACTCACATGCATGTGATCCTTCAGAACGGTAGAGCCATCCTACTAATTCCCGGTGAGTTCGAGTTTCTCCTAAACATAACATTCCCTGGTTGTATTTGACTGTCGTCCTGGCCATATTTGACCATCATCTGAGGCGCCTCATCCATCATCCACATAAGTAAAATTGCGTGGGCTGCATACCATGGCATCACATTTTAGCTAGAAGGAAACATTAGTCCTTACTCTGCGATCCATCGTCCTGTTTTCGGCCATTCATAGGTTGTGAGGCTTGTCGAAGTCACTTTTCAACACAAAACTATGCTATATCATCCATGCTTTGACCATCATCCACAAAGGTCTTCTTTTCAACAAAAGCATTGATCTATCAGCACTTATCATTCCATATTTTCAATTCACAAAATATAATCAGTTTCTATTAATATGCAACCCTCTGAGTACACAAGTCTCAGAGAAGGGTGTTAGGTTAAGAGAATAAATTCCCAGCCACTAACATATATAACATCAATAGAAATCAATTGGTTATGTTGTAAAATACAAAGTACGACACACATCAATTTACAAGTACGTTTTAGGTCTGAACGAAACTAAATGCACCTTATTTCTCCTCCAATTAAGGAGAGGCCTTGCATATCCATCAAATCTGTAAGTACGTCTGGACGACCACCACTTATAACCTCATCATGAGTGTACCGCCCAATAGAGACATAAGCAATAGTCTAAATGATGTGAAGATCACTGTCTTCGGCCATCGCCTTCAAGTATCTTTAATACTCGTCGTACAGTTATTCAGAATGAGTCGGAACCCGGTCATTCCGAAATAACTAGCATATCTTTACAAACCATAATTGATATATAAACATATCATGAGTCTCATTCCATTTCAGAATATTCATTTACTCAAATCATTCTTTACACTGAGAAATTCTCCCTTAAATCTTATCCAAGATTTAAATTCAATAAACTCTTGTTTAAATCTTTCCTTGGAAATCGTTCCAATAGATTATAAAAATCGCATTTAACAACTTTAACTTAAATCAAGTTTTCTAGATTTATTGGGATTATCGAACCTTATAAAAGGGTAGTTTATCAAATCTATATCCCATTCTCATCCTATTCATTCTATGGAGCAAAACTGGTGGTACTCCATATCTAATACCCCATATGTTTTGGTACGCTTAATCACCTTTTTTCATTTCAAATCTAATTAAAGATTATACCTTATCATTACATGAAATCATGCTTACTCAAATCCAAATAATTCATTACCCATTGTAATGGTAAATAACTTTTAACTTTCCCAAATCATTTCTTCTACACAAAATTGTACTTGTGATTTCTTATTCTTAACAAAGTTCATATTTGAAAACTTGTTGAATCCAAAATCCATTTCTTTAAATCTTTCCATTAGGAAAAACTCGTTTATCTTCAAACGATATTTAAACTTTGTTCCCATTATTGTTTGTTAGGGAAAACTCTTTCTTTCAACTTTTATGTTCAAATTTAATAAAGATTTGTTTTCAACTATCCTAGAGAAATCATATTCTCCTTTTACTGGATTAAAAAACAAATGTTATTTAAAACATTGTTCACGATAAACCCAAATCAAACTTCCATTTAATTCCAATTTAATATATTAACTGGAAACCTTCACTTTGGAAAACTTTGTTAAATCTTAACTAAAAGACTTATTCCATAAACTTCATTTTCAACTATGCTTAAGAATAGTATTATTAAAGACACCATTCACGACAAACCCCAAACCAATTGATGTCAAATATAGTAAATGTCTACACAACGGTAATCAATACGGAATATCAGAAGATCATTTATATCCAAATCCACTTTCAAATTAATCTTAATTAAAAGATTTCTCAAAACTCATCCTTTAAATCCAATAAACCAATCTTTGGAAATTTTAATGTTATTTAACTTAAAGGGTGTAACGACCCACTTACCCACTTTTTAATATAGTTTAAGCCAACAATTATCAACCCATGTCACCTCAATTATATAGAAAAGCAGATAGCTATTAGAAAGAAATTAGAGGGTGAGATAAGAAAGAAAGAAATATTAGAATAGAAGAAGAAGAAGAACCAACACAACACAATCAGAGACTCACATCACACCAGAACAAAATATAATATAGAAATAAATCTTTACTGAGAGCTTGAAATAAACTTACAGTCATCAGAGTACATTCACACATCTGGAGCGTGAGATGAAAGCATTCCGCTAGATTGATATTTATATGTATCTAGACACTATTATAATATTAGAAAAGATATTTATTTCAAAAAAATATGTTTTGGGTTATTGTATGGTAAAAGCCGTCCGTATTTATGTGTTGATTTGGTCTAGTGATTATCCCTTTCTTTCAAAAAGATTTTGACTTTAAAATCAAGTTGGATGATACCTTTAAACTTAAGTATGGGTCCACCTTTCCGACAACGTACATCTGGAGATGAATACATTAGGGTTCAAGAAGAACATCTTGCAGCCTAGGCTAAATATGACCAGCCGCTCACTTTCTCTTGAGAGTACCAAATATATCATTACCACGGTTGGGGGCCAGCCAACCGAACCGATAGCATCAATATAAAAATAATAGGGGCAACCGAAGGCATTTGACTTCTCCAGATCAGGTAACTATATACCCTTTTGATGGGTGCGACCGACATAGCCATGCGACTTACCTGATTTTATGCCATTTCCCTGTGATGAGCCTAGAGGTTGAGGTTATCCTTCAGAATAGTACATCTCCATCCACTTTGAATGCCACATCGTCAGATTCGCTGGATATCACTAATTGACATCCACAAAAATACTCTGGTTATTAAGAGAAGGCCTTTCTCTGCCACAACCTTGGTACGTTTGAAGAAATCAATGTATATGATCCCTGCGGAAATACTCTGTCAGACATCCGTCCATACAAGTCATCCAAGAATAGGATGAACTGAAGGCACCCTCCTACCACATCCTAGGTATCACCCTATAGATCAGTAGCGAGTAGTACTTGCAAATCCATGGATTCCAACCACAACAGAATCACAGTTTATCTCCGGGAGCTAACCAGAGAATTTGAGTAATCCTTCCGCTTATGAAGATCCACGGTCTTCAATGCTCCATCTTCAATCAACATCTTCTACGTAATTGCTGGTTCGCAATGGGTTTTGAATATAAATTCGATCCCGTTCTTTCCGTACCAATCGTATTGTCCAGATTTAATAGTCGGTTATTTAACTATCAAATAAATAATCATGAGAATAAAATGAGTTCACTGTTTCAGCACTCGGCATTATTTGGCCTTTTTAATTAAAACGATTAAAAAAATCTCTTGAATCTTTAAGTATAACAAATATAGCTTTTCACTTCTCATCTAACATAGGATTATTTTCAAAACTATTTTATATTAACACTTAGGAAAATATTTTGGAATAATATCCAATTTTCTACCTTACTATCATTCGAAACATTTGCTATCTCATTGCTCATTATCTATAAAAGGGGAATAAATTCATCTTATTGCTTGTAAACCATGTTACAAAATCTTTCTTGTTTTATTATTCGAAATAATAACCAACCCTTTATTCTTTGGAATTGATCCATTCCAAATTCCCCTTTTCATTTCCTTTTTATTTCGGAAATACCATTATAATTTAACATAATCTTCTTTTATCTCTTTGACTTCGGAAAATTCATTATATGTGTATATTCTCCAATCTTACCATTTATGTCACTTCGGAAATCTCATTATACATAATTCAAATCATATTAATTATCACAAGAATATTATTTCTCATATGGAATTAATAAATCACTATATACCTCTTTACCATTACAATTAATATCATCCTCAGAGAATCCTGAAGTCATTCAAGTTGGCGTATTTAATTACCTCTCAGGCCTTGATCAACCGCGTTCTTATCTTAAGATTGAAAAGAGTAATTTAAAAACCGCTACTTTATTCTAATATTACAACAAATCTCATTTAACAATTTTATCATGATTTTATAATCCATTACTTAATTTTGAAAATCTCCTTTTCAAATATCACTAATATTACTTAATTCGTTGATTAAGTAAATGCTAAATAAACATTCACTCTATATTAATTCCTTAAACCAATTTATTTTATAACACGGATTTTATTTCAAAATCCATTACCACATACCATTTCATAAATCTTTTTCCCCAATCCATTTAACCATTTCCCTTTTGGAAAATCTTATTTCATTCCCCTAATTTTACTTAATTCCATTTTTAAGTTATGTTAATTTAATTAATGCTTTAACACCTCATTTCTTTGTATAAACTTCGTTTATAAAATTCTGGTTTAATATAAACCCTTTTATTCTCAAATTCCTTAATTCACTTATTAACTAATATTTAATTTAAGCTATTGTATTCACTTAAAAATTCCTTTTATAACTTTGTTATAAAAACACGGGTTTTAAATTAAAACCCGTTCACAAACTCCTTTCACAATTCAACTGGATTTTATTTCAACATCGGTTTCTTTCCTAAATGAACTTCATTTAAAAAAAAGTGACACTTGAATTATTATTAATTAAATTAATAATTTGCTTTCATCATTAACTTCTATATAGGTAGTTACTTGCTTTTGTTAACTAAAACAATTAGTGATTTTTTTTCTTTAAATCTTATTAAAATTAAAACAAATATTCGGTAAACTATTTTATTAAAAAAAATTCAAATGAAACTGATTTATAATCAGTTCCAGATTAAAACGGTTAACTTAGTTAACTTAAAACATGGTTATCTCGATAACCAAACTCAATTAGTCCTTCCTTTAAATTAATTAATAATATAATTAATTTAAATAATTTCATTTAATTGGTTTCTTAAAAGCAATTATTCATCTCTTAAACGTTGGGTTAATTCTCTACTCTCTTGCTTATAAATCTGAATAATATCAGAATTTGCTTTATACAATCATTTAATAATTAAATATAAACTTAAATAATAATAATAAATATTTATTTCCCTTTAATAACTTTTATTCAAAATAATACATTTCAAAATCTATCTTCAGTTGTAACAATATATTCTATAACTTCAGTTCTGTCGGTTCACCTGACGATAAACCAATATTTGGAAATCGATTGATTTATAGGCCATATGTTGTCAATTACTCAACCAATATCACCTATTGGTTTAAACAAAACAACCGTTGAATTTCAGGTCAATGATCAAATCAATCATCCAATCATCCAATCAGAACAGTTCATATAACGATAGTATGAAAATAAATAACATTAAATATTTTTGAGGAATCTCATTGGATCCCTCCAACCTGTTCTTCCCTGCATCCAAATACGTTATCTCAATATAATGATTCAATTCAAATAAATAATGGTTTCATAACTGTAAATAACGACAATTAAATATCAACCAATTTATTTAACACAACCATAGCAATTCAAACAAATTCATTAAATTAAACATGTTTATTTTATAAACGTGACCAATAAGGTAAGTTACCTTAATTGGGACCAACCGTTAAAATAACAATTTGGTGTTTCACTAAAATTAAACAACTGTTTAATTCCATGGGTTCTCAATATACGAATATAAAATTAACAAACAATCAACCATTAGCAACCATAGCACACAAAATAAAAACCTGACTTATATAAAATATAAATGGTAAGTACTGAGTGAGTTTAACTCACCTTGATTTGATTTATCGTTAGAACATCTTGTTTCAGTTAAATTAACAACGTTTAAATTAACTGAAAATACCAGTTGATTCCAATCTCATCCAGTCCTGTGCCATAATGCAGTGTTCAACAATGCGGTTCCAATGACACCTTATTTGTCCAATTCTGATGTCATATGATCGAGTTATTAATATTTAAAAGTAAATACAACTAAATTAATAATTTAATTAATAATTTAATTTCTAATGATAATTAAAATTACTAATTACATTTTACTTCTCTATTAAAAGTTTCGGCTCAATAACATTTTCCTGGTTCCATCTACTGCTTCACTGTTTCCATCATTCGCTGTTATACCTGGTATAACATTCATAATAATATGATTATTAAATAACGCCTTTCTTAGATTATTATATATATACGACCAATATGTTTTACTTTATAAACATGATTATCAGGCCCGAACTATTTTATGTTGCTTATTGATTCGTTTAACATGTTCCAGGCACCTGCATACACAAATTTTAATTAATTTATTCCATAATTAAACTATAACTTAATTAATAAATTTTCAAGTTACGTTATGAATTACTCAGTACATGGTTATAGGTTGCGTTACCCCTTTTTACTCCCGTCCATCCGCTTTTATTGTTAACTGCTCCTCATGTTCATTCTTTCTGAACCCCAAAACCATGTTGCCTAGAACAAGGAGCCACTGCACCGAAATCTTGGCTACCGGAGTCAAATCAGGCGACGCCAGGAGCACCGCCGATCCTTGTTCCCCCTTCGGTCAAAATCTCGAGCCACCTAGCTTTCTGCCGGCAAACCCAAAACTCCACTGCTTCCTTGTCCGATTTATGACGCCTTGAAGCCCTATTTCAGATCGCCGCTGGTCATCTACTTGGTCTCGATTAGTTGAACGTCTTTGCAGAAGAAGCTTTTGCGAAATACTTATCGGGTTGAGGAATTAAGTGGGAAGAAGAACACATTTTTTGGTTTGTTCATTTTGAAGAGCGGCGGCAGTGCATAAGTTGACCACGAGATTCCAAGTTTGACCAAAACTAGGGATGGGATGAAACGTTATTTATAAATGAATGATATGGATATATTTTAATAATATAATATTATAAAGGAAACTTAACGATGAATTAACATTTTAAATCACCAAAAATGACCTTTACTTTTGATAAAAATGCTAATCCTAGCATAGAAAAATATTCTGGACCCAATAGGATAGGTTTCGTCGAATTCCGAGGTTGTCTGTGAAAATTCCTTTATAATTATCGATGAAAAATCAAGCATTTAAAATTCCTATAATTACAGAAAAAATCCAATAAATTTGGGACCTTGACATTTTACTAGACCTTTTCCTTATAGATCTAGTGAAGTTTGTTTCGTTAAATTCGGAGTTCGTTTGGCTAATCGTTTATTCGTTTAAAGTTACCCCTGTGAAATAATATAACCGATTAAATAAAAACAAGGGCGTTAGACGCTGCCACGATCACACGGTAAGTCTGATTCACACGAAAATTAAAACCGTACAATAATTTACTAATACGATTCCAACGACACATAGTTTGTCGCATTCCGAGGTTGTTTCCCAGTACGCTATTTTTATATGCACCACAATACTATTTTGGACACCAAATTAACCGGGCTCCAAAAATAACAAACTATATACCTATCCTAGCTCTAATCATCGATACGAACTCAACGGAACTGATTTTACTGCTTAATTCAATCGCTTGCTCAAGTTATACGCAAAAATCTCTCTATTAAATTAAATTAATTTAATTATACGCTATAAAAAATGACTGGGCCTTTATGGCTGCCATTGTCACATACGACATTGGTTTCACATACGACATTGTTTTACCATGAAATTTAATACTGTACAATAATTTAATGATACGGTTCCAATGAAACTAATTTCGTTGAAAACTAAGCTCGTTTGCAAAAATCGCTATTTTAAGGCTTATATAATATTAATAAAATATTATTAAATTCCAAAATAATCCAATTGATTAATAATAAATTATTATAATCATAAATCCTCATTGGAAATATCATATAGCTTCAAATATAAATTATACAACTCGATACCATAAATTTCGAATTAAACGGTATCCAAATTATACTAAAACCCATTAAATATAGTAAATAAACGTTATATTTTAATAACAATTTCCATAGCGACTATTTTAAAATTTGATTTGGACATAACTAACAATCTATAACACGAAATCTGGATTTTTCTCTTCCATATGAAAATTAAAATCAACAAGATTTCAACGTTCCTTGTTTCACAGAAATCCGACTTATATCGGATCCTGTACATTCAGCTGAAGTTGAAAACTCAATATTACGAACTACTACGCCATTTTGAGCTCGTTTTATATATATATATATATATAAATTATAATGTTCAAGCTTAGTTTTATAAATGATTTCAATATTTAAATCCGTTAATATTCCAAATATATATTTAAAATAACAAATTAAATTAAATACTTGACTACCAAAAATATAGAACATTACAAAGGGGTTTTTAGCCTCAATGACAAAATGAACAAAAAATTGTTCCATAAGGACAAGGGGTAAAATTATATCCATAAGGCCAAATTTTAGTGTAAACGGAGGAATCAGTGGTGTAACAACACGAAAAATCGGAACCAATTTAAAGTTTTTATTTTTGCAATTTTAACGAATTTTGAATATTTAAAATGATTTATTTTAAATAATAACAATTTAAAATTTATTTAAATTAAAGTTAGAATGTATATATTTATTTTAATTATATAATGTGCCTAAAATGACGCGGTAGTTTGAAAATTCGATTTCAAATTTCAAATGAATGTACAGGATTCAAAATAAATCGGATTTCAGTTAAACCAACAATATTTGAATCTGTTTAATAATATCTTTCTAATGAATGTGAAAAATCCATATTTCCTAATGGGAATTGAAAGTTATGTCCAGTTGAAAATTTAAAATAGTCGCTATGGAATTTAATATAATATATAGCCCTTAAAAATAGCCATTTTTCAAACGACCTATGTTTTTGATGAAAACACTTTGTTGGATTCGGAATGTCAATTTATGGCTAGGTTCAAAATTCCATAATTTTTGGAACTGTATGTGAGCGTGGCAAAGGAAAATGTGTTTTGCAACTACAATGCAAATTGGATCGATCAGAAAATGACCATTTTTCAAACGGTCTCCAAATTTTGACGAAATTAGTTTTGTTGGGACCGTATCGTCCAAACATAGTTAGATTTATTTTTTGGGAATTTTTAGAATCAGTACGTGGCCCCAGCAAACTAACATGTACGTTCAAATCTAGAATTGAATGTTTTATTTTTTAATTTGAAGAATAATAGACTGAAATAGTCAAATGGGCTTACAAAACATATTCCATTATGTCTGGAATAGGGGTATTTAGCTAGGGCCAACAGGGGTTTGATTTGGAGTCTGTATAAGAAAACACTATTTTTGGATATATATGTATATATATCGGCCAATCAAAAAATTCCACTCATTAATTAATTTTCCCAAAAAAACCCATAACCCTCCAGTCGACGACGGAAAAGGATCTGATCCTTCTCTCTTTGTTTTCTCACAAACGACCCAATGAAATCCATCGATTCTTTTGAAGATTTTGTAGGTCTCCTTCCCATCTTCTAATCAATATAAGATTTATGATTTATCATTGAGAATCTCGATCAAAACACCCCCGTGAAGTCTTGCCGTTTAGGCCGCCACCGCTCAGTCGATCCACCACTGATATTGACCGCTTCACCATTGTTCTGGGCACCGCTCCTCCCTCGTCAACGTGGTGCAATCTGATCGGCTTCAATTTCAACGGATTTGAAGATAAATTAAGACCAAGTTTTGAATCAAAATAGAAAGGTACAATAGTGTATTATTTAAACTGTTTCCACACTTTAAAGTGTTGCAAAGGTTGATTAAATTATAAAAATCATATCTTTTCATATGTTGTCGAAATCCAGTGAAACAAGAGACATTGGACTCGTGACCTCGTACACTACATTCTAGAAGAGATTAGAATGCATTTGGATCTCTACAATTTTACAAGGATGGAACCCAATTTGAGATTTCTAAATTCAAATTGGAATGGATACGCGTTGTACAAATTATACAAGCGATGTATAAATTATATAAGCGTTGTATATCTCAGTACAAGCGTTGTATAAATTATATATGTGATGTATAAATTATATATACATTGTATAAATCATATATGCAATGAATGGAATTGAAATTGAAATTGAAATGGAAATATATATATATATATTCCCCTCGTCCACAGACCATGGACGATATAAATTATTTGGATTGTGATTGTGAATGATTGATTGTGGTTGCAACAAAATTGGTTGTGTTTTTGATATATTCATTATGTTGTAGAAATGAAAGATATTGTGGAAATCATTGAAATGAAACCCTTGCATTGCCGCAAGGCCTAGGATAGCAGAGGAGCCGTGCTGGACACGGTGTCGGTTTCAAATACCCTGCTGCTATAATGCGATTTTTTTTGAAATATTCATGATTGAAATAAATTATTTGAAAAATAAAAATCACATTTTTGTTGTATATATGAATCACTAAAAATATTCATGTTTGAAATAAAATGTTTTAACAATAAAAATCACATTTTTATTGTATGTAGTAACCTTTAAAAATAGTCAAAGTTTGGAATAAATATTTGTTGATTGAAAATAATATTTTTAACATGTATATGAAGTGTTAAAAATAACCATGAGTTAAAATAAATATTTTTTGATTGAAAATATTACTTTTAACATGTATATAAAGTGTTAAAAATGGCCATAAGTTAAAAAAATATTTGTTGATTGAAAATATTGTTTTAACATGTATATGAATTGTTAAAAATAACCATGAGTTAAAATAAATATTTGTTGATTGAAAATAGTATTTTTAACATGTATATGAAGTGTTAAAAATAAATACACATTGAAATAAATATTTGTTGATTGAAGATAATATTTTTAACATATATATGAAGTGTTAAAAATAAACACGCATTGAAATAAATGTTTTTTCATTGAAAATAATATTTTGAACATGTATATGAAGTATTAAAAATAAACACGTGCTGAAATAAATATTTGTTCATTTAAAATATTATTTTTATCATGTATATGAAGTGTTAAAAATAAAAACGTGTTGAAATAAATATTTTTTCTTTGAAAATATTATTTTTAACATGTATATAAAGTGTTAAAAATAGTCATGTGTTGAAAAATATTTTGTTCGCTAAAAATGTTATTTTTATCACATATATGAAGTGTTAAAATTAACCACGGGTTGAAATAAATGCTTGTTCATTAGAAATATTATTTTTAACATGTATATGAACTGTTAGAAATAACCATGTATGGGAATAATTATTTTTTCGCTAAAAATATCATTTTTAGCGTAGACATCCATATATATAGATATGCTGAACAGGAAAATGGATTAGCTGTTGAGTAAAGAATTTATTTGCAAGCCCGACAAATAGGTAAGCCTTAATGAGTTGGCTGCGCAATTTTGTTTATTATATAAACTCCTGTGAATGCCATTGGATGACGTGTGCTGGTTGTTCTGTGTGAGATTATAAACAACACCATAGAATAACAACAATTAATTTTGAACTACACTACATGGCATACTTCGTGAAGATAGCATACTCTTTCATATACCACATCAGCATTTGGAGCTTATGTGATGAGGTTGGAATTACCATACAAGCGAGAATCTTGTATGGAGATGACTGCATTTCAGGTTGAACTGAAGACGAACTATTGATTTCATAGCATATCATATTCCATATAAGCATTTGGAGCTTGTATGACGAGGTTTAGATTACCATACGGGCAAGACGCTCGTATGGTGAGGATTGAACTACAGGTTGAACTGAGGACTGATATGGACTAAATAAAATATAATGGTAAATTTCCGGATTTGATAAAAGCCCCACACGGGTCAGGAGTTGATAATAATCACGTCTCTCTAGTTATTAGATACGACACATAGATTATTTATTTTCAAACACTGGATAAGGTGACGAGATTTATCTCTGGAGTTATTATACACACTCTCTTGGGCATAGGTAGGTCACTAAAAATTGTGTGCACTAATACTGGATTTATTGGGTGCCTAATACGGCCCAATAAATTTCCAAACCCCTCTCCGTACAAAGGAGGTTATGGCGAAATTTTTCCAAATTTAAAGGCGTTAGCCAAAATTTTGAAGTGAAAATGGTTTGGAAATCGTCGAATGAATTATATATATATATAAATATAAATTAAAATAAAGCAAATAACGACGCTATAGTTCGCATTTTGAAATCGTAATTTTAAACGATTATTGCGGGAGATCCGACTGTCGGATTTTCCTGAAGCCGGAACCGTTGGGTTTGCTTTGGAGAGATCTTTCCAATGATATAAAATTCGTTAAGATCTAACGGTTAGATTTTGCGAAATGTTTACTCCAAATTTGGATGAGAGCAGCACCAGTGCCATCGAATGACCTGAAACATCGTTCGATGAAAATGGAATATTTTTAAACTTATAAAAATAGTGAAAAATCGTTATAAAATATTATATGGTATGGAATGGAAATAAACTGATTTTACTTGGTTTATTGGATATTCTGATGGTTAGATGTATTTGGCATGAAATTATTATATTGAATTGAAATGTGAATGTCGAATAATTTAACCAAGGAAAAGAATTGATTTGAATTGTATGTATACGTGAATTATTTGAAAAGACCGAGTTAATTCTCATTTCAAACAATTGATCGATGATTAAAAGTAGAAGATATGAAGATGGTGCAAGACCAGTGATCTTCACATCGAATGGATTACTACTAATGCCCTGGATCGGTTAGCTCCCAGGAGGGGTTAAAGTGGTTGTGGTGTAGACGTATTTGTTGATTGTTCAGATGTGCGAGGGCCTCTCTCCTGTATTGGACATATGGGACGAGGAATAAGGTGCCTCCGGTTTCATTCAGACCCAGAACGAACTAGTAAATGGATGTGTGTCTGACATTGGATTTTATTCTGTGCTGATTGATTTCTATTAAATATATATCTGTTTTGTGGCGGAGAATTTATTCTCTTGCTTAACACCTTTCTCTAAGACGTACGAGCTTAGAGGTTATATATCGATAGACATCAGTCGCATGGCATGGAATGTTAATGTGGCATGCTGAGATGCAAGTGATTAAGGCTTTTGTTGAAAGGCAGAGCCTTGTGGTTGGTGATCAAAGAACGGCGTTAAATAGCATAGCTTTGTGTATAGCGTTAATTCGCGAGCCTCACACCCCAGTGTGAAACAGAAACGGGAGAAGGACCCCAGGGAGGACATGCAATTATTTCTTGCTAGAAGTGGTGTCGTGGTATGGAGCCCAGACATTTTTACTTATGTGGATGATGAAAAGCGAGGTACCTCGGAAATATTGGTCACTACGGGGACGATGGATGATATGGTCGACATACAGACCATTACGCCCCATAGGGCGGGGAAACGTACTGTTCAGGAATAACCAATCTTAAAACGTAAAAGAGGACCGACCTTGGTGCTCCTAGGTGCAGTTGCAACTGTATCCTAAGACACGGCCTAGAGCGTCTCGAATTCGGTAAGGACGATCCCTTGCCTTGGTTCATGACATAAACCAAACTTCCAATAGACATTGTGCAGTTTTGATTGTAAACCTATATATGGCGGCATAGTGGCATGGGACGCTCATGTCGTCTATGACTGATACATTATGATTGAAATGGTTTTTGAAGACATATATGCACTAGTAATAATATCAAATGATTTTGATTTATATGTATCAGGCATATTTTGGCCATTATAAGGTAAAACTCTATCCTCCGGCTTGCGTTGCATTGTGTGATGGGACCTGAGTCTTATAATGATAAAATGCATTGCGATGTTTAAATGATTTTTTGTTTTATGCACTGGCAATCCAATGGAGTAAACCCGTTCAGCATTAGCGGCGTGGTCCTATGATTAGCCTTATTATTAAATAAGTTAAGTAGATTTCTCATACCAGTCCCATAACTGACTCGTACTTTGTTTCACTTGGCAAACTCGGGTGCCCCTATTTTCTACACTAGTAGCCTTGTATTCAGGTTTAAGAAGACTCATTCTGGATAGCTATGGAGCTGAAGATGGATTCCATCATTTCTATTATGCTGTTCAGAATTTGTTATGTATATTATGTTTGATTCCGTTGCAGACATTTTATATAAAGCTAAAACTGTATTTGGTACTAAGTATGATCCTGTTATGTTGTGTAACTCTAATGATTATGTTTGTTCCAGTGTAATTTGATGTACATTATCTGGTGTAATTCTATATATTTGTTCTGCAATTATTGTTTATGTGTTATATTCCATGGATTATCCTTGCTTCCGTGGAACGGGAGTTTGGGGTCATTATAGTTTGTAGGCCCACTACAATTCCTCCCTTTACACTAAAATTTGTCCTTATGGAAAAAATTTTAGCCTCTTGTCCTTATGGAACAATCTTTTATTCATTTTGTCCTTCAGAATATTTTCATTCGCAAAATGTCGTTTTACCGTTTTCAACCAACTAGGCTGAAAACACAAATATCCAAAATATAGTTCGAAACTTCATATTTCTTTTACAAATAACTTTGAAATTATTAATTATGATTTATCATAAATTTTCTGTATTTTTTAATAATTTAAAAATAGCATATTTCTTTAAAATCCATTTTCGAGTTATTTATAGCACTAGCGCTGTTTTTATTCAAATTAGATTTGAACTCATTTCAAATTCTAACCGAACGTTTTTTGTTTGATATAAAATCTCTTTTCGTTTCGAGCTGAACATTTTTTGTTTCGAAAAATCTGACGATCGGATCTCGCGGTACGTCAATTTGAAGTCAATGGTCGAAATTCAGTAACGGTCGCTGCGCGACACATCCTACTGGAACCATATTATTACTTAAAATAAAGTTCGTCAATTCAATTCAAATGCATTTTATATTTTTCAAAATATAATATTTTGAAATCCAAACTTTCCAGAAATCCATTATAAAAATAAATAAGATAATGGCGCAATCTGTTAGGGTTAAAAACATCGTTTATGTACCTAACACGAATTAACTTTTGAACTTACTATTTAAATTTTAATTTGAATTAAAACAAGCCATTTTTA
Source organism: Allium sativum (assembly GCA_030737875.1). Classification (NCBI taxonomy): domain Eukaryota; kingdom Viridiplantae; phylum Streptophyta; class Magnoliopsida; order Asparagales; family Amaryllidaceae; genus Allium; species Allium sativum. The sequence continues at coordinate 159,510,721 of CM060921.1, read as the reverse complement.
ATTCAAATTTCTTTAAAATGCATTTCAACTTTTTCAATAGTTGTTTGAAATCGTATTAACATCATTTCCAAATCATTCCGAATTTAAAAAATCAATTTCCGTTTTCATGTCAAATTTCACTTAAATGAATATAATATTCATTTAAAATCCAAATGGAACTCAACTCAATCAATTTCCAAACAATTTCATATTCATGGTATCAATGTGTGTGAACATTTATAATAACAACCATAACAGTTCATCGTCCATTAAACAACAATCATAGATAAGCGTTATAATTTGTAATGCTTAAATGTACAAAAACAGTATATAAATAAAAATGTAAATACACCTCCATCATCCATGGAGCAATCATAGCAATCACATGCAATCAATATATAATCATATAAGATTATAATAACTTTTAAATCAGTTCAGAGAGTTCTCACATAGATCGGTAAATTGTTGAAATAAAAATTTGGATTTTAATTAAATTAAACAGTCGTTTAATTTAACTAAAAATTCCCGCTAGCTCTAAATTCATCCAAATTAGTTTCACTGCAAAGCTCTCGACTCAACGATCCCATCGCAACTTGTTTCGTTCAATTTTATTTTCGTTTGAACAAGATATGAGGGTTTGAACTTTAATCACATTAATTAACTTACTTAAGATAATTAATTATTAAATTAACCTAATTAACTACCTCCCCTTCGTTATCTCCAGGCCACCGTAACCCGAACCCACGCATGCCACCATAAGCCGTCGGAGCACAATCAGAGGTCACCACATCGTAGTCGTTCGCCTCCCCTCCCGTCGCCTGACCCCATGTCAAACTCGCAACCCCTATGGCTCTAGAAAACTCCACCAAAAGTCATGCTTTAGAGCTCCCGATTTGGCCACAACGCATCACCAACGACAATCACCACCATTGAACTGACAGAGCTCTTGGAGCTCTACAATGTTGCAGTTAGAAGTTATTGGATTAGTGGCGAGGATGGGAAGAAATTGAGGAAGAAAATGAGAGCTTCCCGAGTTTCGAAAACAATTGGTGGCGGCTGCGTTGAAGATTGGTAGGGTTAGGATTTTATTACGAGAGGTTATATAAGGCCACTATATAATTATTTAATTCAAGATTTTATTCGTTATGAAGTTTCATGCTTCAAACTCCAAATGAACCATAACGAGTGACGTACCTAGCCAAATACCCATATTCTGGACATAATGGAATATGTTTTAGAAGCTAATTCGATCGTTTTCATTAGTTTTTCTCAAAATTAATTTATACTCTATAATAATTTCAAATCGACCTTTTGATGCATGTTTAAATTTTGCATGCTCACATACTAACTCCAATTGATGCAAAATTTGAAATTGTACAATAATTTAAAATTCTAGATCCGATAAAATTGGTTTCATCGAAAATGGAGGTCGTTTGAAAAGCGGTTATTTCTAAGGCTTAAATAAACCAATAAAAATATTAATAAATTCAAAAATAGTTCAATTAAATAATAATAGATTAATATTATTGTATATATTCAAATGGAATCTCATATAGCTTTAATATAAAATATATTGGATTTTAAACTTGATATTTCAATTTTCTAATTAGTTGACATTCATTTTATAATAAAATCCTTTTATAATATTAAATAATTCGTTATAGTTTATTAACAATTCCATAACGACTATTTGGAAAATTGATTTGGATATAACATACAGTCTATAAGACAAAATCTTGATTTTTCACCTTTGTTATAAAGATATAGTTAAATGGATTCTAAATTTTCTTTTTTCAACAAATTCTAATTTATATTAATTCCGTATATTCATTAAAAGTTCAAAAAGTAATATTACGAACTACCGTGCTGCTGCAAGCTCGTTTTCAAATTTTATTACAAACTATACATTCAAACATTAAATTAAATAAATTTCAATTCATAATTTTAAAAAAATCATTTTAAATATTTAATATTCATTAAATATTTCTTAATAAATTTCGGGTCGTTACAGAAAATAATTGGAATAGGGATAAATCAGAAAGAGATGTTGAATTGGTAATTGACTAAGTTTAATTAGGAAAGTTTTATTTATTTTCCAGTTAAATAAAGATTTAATTTTAATTATACACTGAATTATTTATTTATATAAAGTAATGAAATAATAGTTATATTTAAGTTTTATATATTAAAGTATGCATTATAACGATACTGTTATAATAAATGAAAATAAATAGGATTCTTAAACTGAATTAAATCTTAGATAAATATGATTCAGAAATAATTATTTTCCAAGGTCAACCGATTTATGAAAGAGATTTAGTTGAATTTGAATTGTTGAATTATGACAGACAAGATCTGTTGTGATGATTGAATTGATTGTAATGTTGTGATATGATCCACTAAACTTGTTTAGTTTAAATTAAACATTTACACGTCTTATTAAGATAATATCAAACTACTGTTCAAATCTGAAAATTTATATAAAATAATTTCAGTAGATAAGTCCTAATAATCCAAAAAGATATTGAAATTTGTTTGAATATGATTACCTAATTCCTTTAAGTATCACTTGGCCTTAAAAGATATTAACGTTCATCTATTCAATGAGACCGGGATTAATTTTCTAAATGAAATCCAAATACCACTTTGTTTCGACCTGGGCGTTGATTAGTTTGAATAAATTTTGAAGATATTGAATAGCGAGGGCTACTGCTACTAATTCAGAGGGTGATTCCAAAATGAATGTAGTAAAGTTAGCGCCTGTAACAACCCAGATTATCAAAACCAATTTAAAATTTTTATTTTAGCCATTTTTATGGATTTTGAATATTTAAAATGATTTATTTTAAATAATAACAACTAAAAATTTATTTAAATCAAAGTTAAAAGGTATAAATTTATTTTAATTATAAAATGAGCCTGAAATGGCGTGGTAGTTTGAAAATTCGATTTTAAATTTCAAATGAATGTACAGAATTCAAAATAAATCGGATTTCAGTAAAACAAAAAAATTTGGAATCTATTTAACTATATCTTTCTAATGAATGTAAGAAACTGAGATTTCACTTTATAAATTAATAGTTATGTCCAGTTTAAAATTGGAAATAGTCGCTATTGAATTTATATATTTTAATATAATATATAGCCCTTAAAATAGCCATTTTGCAAATGACCTCCGTTTTCGATGAAACCACTTTTGTTGGATCCGGAATGTTAAACTATTGTTAGATTCCAATTTCCGTAAATTTTGGAGCTAGTATGTCGCCATGCATAATAAATTGTGAATCGATCAGTCACATAAGCCAAAATCAGAGCTTTTTGAGCAAACGGACTCGGAATTCAACGAAACCAGTTTGTTGGGACCGTATCGTCAAGGCATAGTAGCATGTCAATTTTCATCACCAACAGAGTTCGTGTGCGACATGTAGCATCGATAAACGTCGACTGGAGACAGTGCTAACTAGAGAATTAATATAAAATCCTATGACATTACTATATAATATCTTTTCCTCTTCCCAACCCTTATTAATTCCTCTCCCTCCAAAAATAGGATGCAACCTTTCTCAATTCCTCTTTTTTGAAATTTTGCAAAAAAGCCCCTGAAACTAAATAATTTATATCTCCTAAAATGTAATGAGTTAGGCTACGAAATTTTGTGAGAATGTAGAGCATGATGAGTACTAGCAACTGTAAAAATTTGGTGGTGATTGGGCTGGTGGTTTGGTCGGAAATGCGCTCGACGTACAGCAGGTCGGTTTTTGTATTTTGGTTATTGCGGGCCCTACGTAGAGTTAGATCGAGCGGTTTGGAGGGATGGTAGAGGGGAAGCATACGAAGATTTTGGCGGTGGTGGCATGGACTCAAGTGGCCGGAGTTGGCCGGAATGTCAAGTTAATCGGAGGGGTGCTGGAAAATGAGGTAGTCACGAAAATGATCAATTTCTCGCCAATCCATGCATTTTCAGGTGAAGTGCACCGAAGGAAAGTTTTCCGGGAGGTCAAGACCGAGCTAATAGTAAAATTTGGTGGGATTTGGAGCACCGAGGCGGCCGCAGCACTTAGATGAACGAAAACTGCAGTTTTCTGTTCAACCACAGATCGCGGGGCCCACGTGGTGAACTGGAGGGGGGATCACCGGTCGTGGAAAAAGGAGGAGATGTCGGAGGCAATGGCATTGGTCTCGTGCGATTCTGAGTTATAGTTTGGTCGTGGCGAGCGTTTAAAGTTAAGGGTGTTGTTTTGAGAAGAGGGTGAATAGTGATTTTATTGTTTAAATGATTGTCTATGTTCGCATGCTAATATCCTTTTGCTGTGAACTCAGAATCGCGTGAAACTGGATCTATTGCGATCGTGGAGTTGAAGCTTCAAAATAAAACTGACCGGGTCCAATTTGGAGCTTGTTTGAATTTGGGGCACACACAAACCCGAACGGAACCAAAACCGTCAATTAAGGACTGGCAAAGTGGAAACCAATGTAAGATTACCTTCTCTCTCAATTTATTTTACAGTTAAATATATACTAGGTTGCAGACGGGGCTTAGTAGCCACCGAAACTATTTATTGTACAAACCATGGTTGTTGTTTGGATTGTACTAAGGAAATTTGACTGTATTATGGTTTTTGATTGTATTGTGGTTTTGTTGATTGGATTGAATATTGTGTATGGCCCGAGCCAGCATCAGGAGAGGGGTAATGCTAGACATTACTCCGGTTCTAATGTCGCACCGTTATAATGCCGAAATTTCCTAAAATAAATATTTATTCATTAAAAATATAAATTTTAATGTGTATATGAACTGTATTAAATATTCATGTGCTGGATAAAATGTTTGAACAATAAAAATATTATTTTTATTGAATGTATGAACTATATAAAATATTCATGTGTTGAAATAAATATTTTATCCTTTAAAATATAATTTTTAACGTATATGTGAATGGCATAAAATTCTCCTGAAATGAAAATAAATATTCATTTACAAATCAGATGATTTGTTTATGTACACCCATTTAACTGACATTGATTGGGACGATAAATTTTATGCATTGCCCAACTGCACAAATAATATTCAGTATTTGTTGGTTAAAACCCCGCATGGGTATTGGGATGATATTTGACGTACACTAATCCCAATTGTTTAGTTGTATGTCAAGCTATCGGTTGACACACTATTGTAAGTGTTAATCATTTATACTTAATGCTTTATGCAGTTGTGTAATGCACTATGGATGATGGATGATTGGCTATCATTGTTGTTGTATGCATGTGTTGTATAAAATCCATATAAATAAATTATATGGTAATTGATTGGGCCTGATTCCAATTCAGAAAGAACGATTGTTTTAAGATAACGAAATTTTAAAATAACGAATATTTTGAAATAACGAATATTTTAAAATAATATTTCATAAAGGATTAAAATGTGAATTTGATGTCCGATTTTGGATGGACACGAAAATATAGAAATATGTGAAGCCGTGTTAATTAGATATGTGCCATTTTAACATGAACGGTTTTTATATCGATTTTATTCATTTTCATAATGAATATCGAAAAGAAAATTATTTCAAAATCTGATATTTTGAAAATATTATCATTTAAATATTATAATGATAAGGAGTATTCAATTTTGATTTAGAATTGAAATGAAAGTGGGAATCGTTTTAAAACGAATTTATAAAATACGTGTGGAATGAAATATATATAAATATAAATATATATATATATATATATATATTAATGGCTTGAATAGAATGCGCCGAGCAGTGACCATTCATGAATTTCGAGCATTGACTTTGAATTTACATTACAAGAGATCCGACCATCAGATTCTCTTAAAATCGGAACCGTTGGTTCGTATTAAAAAGGGCTTTCCAATGAATAAAAGAGATTTGAAATCTAACAGTTGGATTTGGAATTATGTCCAAATAAAATTTGGAAAAGGTTGCTATGGATGCAATTTGGTGGCCGTTATTGGAAACGGACTGTACGTGTCTTGATAAAATTATTAAGAATATTAATAATTTGTGTAAAATCATAATAAATGATTTGGAAAGAGTATGGGTGAAAAAATCCAAATTTGTAAAGATAAAAATATATTTTTATCTAAATGTACTAGTTATTAACTAGATTTGAGATCCAATAATTTTTAAATAAATAAGTTGGATTTATAAAGGTTTTTAACAAAACCAGAAATTTCCAATGTACAAATTGGAATGGATTTGAATAGAAATAATCTTCAGAATATTTCAATATTGGATTCTGTAACTATACGGATATTGTGGAGGAATTTGTAAGATAGATATATATCGTTATTCCCCATAAAATATGTGTTGGTTTCAGAATTTGATATTGAATATAAGCCGATATAATTTCTGTTTAGAGCCTCATATTTAATATTAAATTGGATTTTGGGTTTGTCGTGAATGGTGTCTTCAGTAACACTATTCTTAAACCCCGTGTGAAAAGAATAAATCTTTTAATTAAGATTATTAGAGTTTCCAATTATATTTAGTAATTAGAATAAAATGGAATGTGAATTGGGTTTATTATGAACTGTGTTTTTGATGACATTCTTTCTTTAACCCGATTAATAGTGAAATGTGATTTGAAACATATAAATCTTTTAATTAATATTAATGGAATTTTCCAAAGCAAAGTTTTCCAATTTAATAAAATAAATTGGAATGGAATTCGATTTGGTAGTAATCGAAGTGAGCTTGTGTGGAGGAAGACTGTTAATATATATGGAATTTAAAAGGCCTTGTTATTCCATTTATATTATTTGTCGGTTACGGAAATTAATATTGATTATATATTGATTTGTTTTCTGTGAAGATTCCATAATTAATGGAATGTGATTTTGGGTTTATCGTGAACTGTGTTTTAAATGACATTGGTTCTTTCAACCATTTAAAGACATGATTACGTGTCTAACCTTGTATTTCGAATTGTATTGTTGATCTCTACTAAATATATATCTGTTTGGTGGCGGAGAATTTATTCTATTGCTTAACACCCTTCTCTGAGACGTATGAGCTTAGAGGTTATATATCGGCAGAAATCAATGGTATGGTGTAGATTGTCGATGTGGCATGTTTGTGTTTCCAAAGGTAAATAATCATTAAATAATGATTATTGGAAGATTAAAACTAAGTGGAGCTTTAATGAATCTTTAATTAGATTGAAGTGTGAATGTGATAATTTAAATTATCAAATTTGGGAAATGGTCAAGAATGGAGTACCACCAGTTTTACTCCAGGCGATAGTTAAATCTTTAATTAGATTTGAACGGGAAATGGTAATTAATTTTACCAGTAACATCATGGTGTTAGATATGGAGTATTACCAGTTGTGCTCCATGGGATGAATAGGTTGGGATTGGGAAATAAAACAAATGATTACTTCGGTAATGTGCGCTAATCCCGACTAGTTTGGAAAACCTTAATTTGGTTTAAATTGTGAAAGGAATATTTGAATAAAAGTACATTCTGGATTGGAATGAGGCATATGTTGTGTTTTTATAGCACTTGATTATAAGATACGTGAATTATTCGGAAAGGTCGGGTTTATACCCATTCTGAATAATTGATTCGACGATAAATCGACGATGAAGACGGTGGTTGAAGACCGTAGTACTTCACACCGTTTGGATGATTACTGATGTCTTGATTGGGTTTGTAATAATCCGGAAATCCGAGCCAATTTAAAATTTTCATTTTGGCAATTTTAGCGAATTTTGAATATTTAAAATGAAATATTTTAAATAATATCGATGAGAAATTTATATTGAATAGAATTAGAACGTATATATTTATATACGTCGTCGCTAGAATATAAATAATTATTTATAATTATAAAAGGAATTGAAAATGGCGCGGTAGTTCGATAATTCGATTTCAAAGTTCAAATGAATGTACAGGATTCAAAATAAACCGGATTTTAGCAAAACCAAAAATATTTGAATCTAATTGAGAATATCTTTGCAATGAATCCGAAAAATTGAAATTTCATAGCGGGGATAAAAAGATATGCCCAGTTGAAAATTCAGAATAATCGCTATGGAATTCTGGCCGTTAAAAATGGAAATTTTGCAACTGACCTCGGTTTTCGACGAAACCACTTTTGTTGGATCCGTGGTGTCAAGTTATTTCTAGATTCCAAAATACATAATTTTTCGAATCAATATGTGAGTGTGGCAAAGGAAAACATGTTTTGACAGTTTCAGTTAATTTTAATCGAGTGGAAAATAGCCATTTTACAAACCGTCTCAGAATTTGACGAAATTAGTTTTGTTAGGACCATATCGTCAATACAATGCTAGAAAATATTTTTCGGGAATTTTTAGAGTCTGTATGTGGGCCCGGTAAATTGAAATGTGCGTTCAAGTTCAATATATAGAGTTATATTTTGATTTTGACGAAAACTGATCGAAACAGTCGAATCAGCCTGCGATACATATCCCATTGTGTTCAGAATGGGGGTAATTAGCTATGGACGACAGTCGGTGAGTTCGATTTCGAAGTCAAAATAAAAAGTTACTTTTTGAAAAATAAAATAAATATATATTATATAAATAACCTTCCCTCTTCTCTCTCCTTATCATTCAGTCAACGATATTAAAATAAAAACAAACCTCGTAATCGAATCCCCATCGCCCCCCCCCCCCCCGAACTGGCGTCGCATGCCACCGTGCGCCCAACTCCAGCCAATGCGCCTCCCCCTCTCCGATCCCCTCTTGCTCCGGAGCCCCTCTTCTCTCCCCTCCTTAACCCTCGTCGCACAGCAAGAACCCAACCCCCATGAACACCCAAAACCACGCCTAAACCCAATCCCTTCACAGAACCGCCAACCGCTCCCCTATTCCACCGCCACCCGGGGGACCCACCAGCGCCGGAGTTCGCCTGCGCCGTCTCCCCTCCATACTTGACCGCCAACAGCCCCCCCTCTCAAACCCTTCACTGTAAGTGTTTTGATTTGTTTTTGTTTATTTTCTATGTAATTAGCTTTATAAGTTTGAAAATATAATTTTTATTCAGGTAGTAAGATAAAAATATAATTTTTATTATATGTAGAGATTAAAGATATGATTTTTATGAAAAAGAGAATATATAAATAAGATTTTTATATATGTAGTGAATCGAAAATATAATTTTTATATGATGTAGAGTATAAAAATATAATTTTTATAGATATAGCGAAATAAAAATCTGATTTTTATTATATATATGTTGAAATAAAAATGGGATTTTTTTATAGCGATGATATAAAAATTCGATCTTTATATTAGAAGTAGATATAAAAATATAATTTTTATATAGGAAGGAGCGTTATAAAAATATATTCTTTATTGGAAGAAGAGCGATATAAAAATATAATTTTTATATAGAGAATAATGTGATAAAAATATAATCTTTATTATATGAACACCATTATAAAAATAGAATTTTTATCTATACAGTGAGAATATAAAAATGTGATTTTTATATATGTAGTGGCTACGGGCAACGAAATTGACAAAAGGCGAGCACGACGAAGATTTCTACATAAGAAGAGTCGTGGCGTTTGGTTTAGCTAGTCGGTGAGAACTCCTCACTTTTATATTTATTTCTAGTTTGAAATTTATACTAGGATGCAGATGGTGTTTAGTAACACCCGACACCCGTCGTCCACAGACCATGGATGGCTTGTTTGTTTGATTGCTGTGTAGTGAAATTTGATTGTGTGATGGTGAATGAAATAAAATATTTTATAGTCAAAAATATGATTTTTAACGTGTATATAAAATAAATATTTACAAACAAATCGGACGATTTGTTTATATACACTGATTTGACTGATATTGGTTGGGACGATAAATTTTACACATCGCCCAACTGCACAAATAAAATGTGTGTTTGTTGATTTGAAACCCCACACGGGTATTGGGATGATATTTGACGTACAATAATCCTGATTGTTTAGTTGTATGTCAATCGATGGGTTGACAGACTAAGCGTTAATTATTTATATTTAATGCTTATGCAGTTGTGTGGTGCACTCTGGATGATGGTTGATTATTTATCGTTGTTGTTATGTACATGTGCTGTATGGAAACCATATAATTAACATTATATGGTAATTGATTGGGCCTCATTCCAATTTGGAAAATAAGAAATATCAATTCATGTGTTGAATAGAATAAATATTCATGTGTTGAATAAAATAAAATATTCATGTGTTGAATAAAAGCCGTGTTGATTAGATTGACGCCATTTTGACGTGAATGATATTTATATCGATTTTATTCATTTTTCAATGAATATTGAAAGTGATTTTGAAATTCGAATTAAATTGAATAAATTTGAAATTCGAATTAAATTGAAATGAATTGAAATTCGAAGTAGATTGAAATTGAATTGAAATCGATTTGAAATTAAATAAAAATGAATTTATATTGAAAATTTTCGATTTTGTTTGAATTTGAAAATTAAGTTGAAATCGTTTTGAAAACCAATTTAAACGATTTATAAAATACGTTTTGAAAGGAAATCAACGAAATATATATAATATATATTATATATATTAAATGGCCTGAATAGAACGCGTCGCGCCGCTGTAGTTCGCGAATTTTGACCATTGACTTCGAATGGATATTACGGGAGATCCGACGGTCGGATTCTCCTAACACCAGAATAGTTGGATTCGTATCGAAAAGAGCTTTCTAACGAATATTAGAGATTTGAAATCTAACGGTTGGATTTGGAATTATGTCCAAATCAAATTTGGAAAAGGTCGTTGTAAGTGCAGTTCGATGGCCGTTGATGGAAATCGACTGTACGGGCCTTGATAAAAAATTTAAAAATAGTAATAATTTGTGTAAAATCGTAAGAAATGATTTGGGAAGAACTGGGATGAAAAACTCCATATTTGAAAAGATAAAAGTAGATTTTTATCAAAATGAACTAGTTTTGAACTAGAATAATAATTTGTTTATTTTTAAAATAAATAAATTGGATTTGAAATGGTTTTGATAATAACCAAAATTTCCAATAATTGAATTGGAATGGATTTGAATCAAAATCGTCTTTGGAATATTTCGATGTTGGATTTCGGGATTATACAGATATTGTTATGGAAATTTGAAAGATATATTTATATCGTTATTTCCAATATGATATTTGTTGGTCGTAGAATTTGATATTGAATATAAGCTAATATATTTTGTATTCAAAGCCTTGTATTTAATATCAAATGGGATTTGGCTTTGTCGTGAATGGTGTCTTCATTAACACTGTTCTTAACCCAAGTGGAGAAAAAGATTAAATCTTTTTATTTAGATTTAATAAAGTGTACCAATTAAATAATATTTAATTGGAATTGAATTGGTATTGATTTTTGGGTTTATCGTGAATAGTGTTTTAAATAACACTTGTTCTTTAACCCGATAATTAATGGAATGTGATTTTGGGTTGTCATGAACAGTATCTTCAATAATACTGTTCTAAGACCCAAAGGAGTTAAGAAAATCAGAAACTAACTGGAGATTAGTTAAGTTGAATGGTTTCTGGGGTACTGATCTGATGTTGGTTTCGGCCTTCAGGGGTTAATACTTAGGGAATTTCTCACTTGGTAATTTATGGTTAAGGACTGATTGAAATGTGATGTGATTTTGGGTTTTATCGTGAACCGTGTTTTAAATGACACTGATTCTTTAACCCAGTTAAAGATTAAAACTAAGTGGAGTTTTAAATCTTTAATTAGATTGAAAAGATCGAGAATGGAGTATCACCAGTTTTACTCCAGGCGGTAGTTAAATCTTTTATTAGATTTGAACGTGAAATGGTAATTGAATTTACCGATAACACCGTGGTGTTAGATATGAAGTACGACCAGTTTTACTTCATGGGATAAATAGGTTGGGATTGGGAAATAAAATAAATAATTACTTCGGTGTGGTTCGCTAATCCCGACTAGTTTGAAGTGATATTCAAAGGAAGATTAAATTTAAAAGAATTTATCTTTGATAAAATTAATGGGAACCTTTCCCTAAGAATGTGAAATTTAGAAACTAACTGTAGGTTGGCTAAGATGAATGGTTTCCTGGGTATTGATCTGATGTTGGTTTCGGCCTTCGGGGTTAATATTTGGGGAATTGTTCTCTTACTAATTTACGGCTAGTGACTGGTGAATTGGAACAAGGCATATGTTGTGTTTGTGTAACACTTGTTATTTATATACGCGAGTTATTCAGAAAGACCAGGTTTACCCCATTCTGAATAACTGATTCGACGATTAGTTAAAGATGAAGACGGTGGTTGAAGACCGGAGGTCTTCACGTCGTTTGGATACTTACTAATGATCTTGATTGGGTCGTACACCCAAGAGGAGGGAATCAGTTTGTGATCGTCCAGACGTACTTAGAGATCGATGTATATGCGAGGTACAAGGTGCCTCCGGTTTCATTCAAACCCAGAACGGACTTGTAAATGGATGTGTGTCTGACATCGGATTTCATTTTGTGTGATTGATATCGGTTGCATAGCGTGAATTGCATGTGTGGCATGCTAAGATGCAAACGATCAAGGCTTCTGTTGAAAAGCAGAGTCTTGTGGTTGATGATCAAAGAACAACCTGTGTGGCATAGCTTTGTGTAGCGTTGATTCGCGAGCCTCACACCCCAGTTGTGAACCAGAAACGGGAGAAGGTCCTCCGGGAGGACATGCGTTTCCTTCTAGTTAGAAGTGGCGTCAGTGGTTTTACACGCCCTGACGAGTTTGACTTATGTGGTTGTTGTTGTTGCGAAGCGCCTCGGATATATCGGTGACTATGTGAAGCTGATGGAGTCATTCGTTGGCTCATTTACGCCCCAAAGGCCGGGGAAACGTAGTGTTCAGGCATAATAATCCACATCGGTGGGCCGACCCTGACGATCCAAAGGTCACTCGAGCTCTGACCTGAGACATGGGCTAGATTGTCTCGAATCGGTGAGGACTATCTTTTGCCTCGGTTCACAGATGGAAATCCAACTTCCAATACGTGACTTTGCATTTTTATTTGTAGAGCCTAGTATGGCGACATAGTGGGATGGGGCGCTTATGCCGTCTATGATTGATACTTATGATTTGAAGTTGTTTTATACACTATGCACTTATAACAGTATCAAATGATTTGTTTTAAACGTATCAAGCATTCTTGGCTATTATAAGGTAAAACCCCTATCCTCTGGCTTGCGTTGCATTATGTGATGGGACCTAGGTCTTATAATAGCTTCATTATTCTTTATTTAGCATTGCGCTGTTGTTTGATGCACTTGTGTTATTGGGAGGAAACCCATTCTGTGTTATACGGCGTGGTCCCTTGATTTACCTAACTTTAAAATAAAGATTAATAACTGTTTTAGTTCTCACACCAGTCACATGACTGACCTGGAGTTTATTGTTTTAACCTAAACTCTGGGTGCCCCTATTTTCCGCACGGGCAGCTAGTAGTTTTGGTTTTGCAGATTTATATTCGCAGGATCCTGGTTTACAGTTGGAATGATATCCGGAAAGCTTTGTATCTGTATATCTCCTTCAGTTGTGTATTGTATTATTTTCCGCTGCTATGTAATTTATTGTAATCTCTGATATTTGGTAAATGTGTAATATTGATTTATACTCTGTATATTCTTGTATTATGATGGAATTGTTGTAATTAACAATGAAATGTTCTTCTATCTGCGTTCTTTTGTGTGTTGTTCTCATAGTATCCGTTCTTTCCTTACCGGGGAAGTTACGGGTCCTTACAGTGGTATCAGAGCTTTGGTTTACAGAGCTCGGAGAACAAGACACATTAGAACCATACGAAAGAATTCATCAGAGATTGGATTAGTAATACCCAAAGGGAATGACTCGTTAGAGATAGGATCAGTAGTATCCTGGAACGAGTGTGAAGAGTAGTGTTTTGAAAATAAATTGAAAACAATTTTTGTTTTGAAAATTTAAATCAATTATTCGTATTTGATTATTTATTTATATTGAATGTGGACAATCCGATATATATAAAGATTTTGCATACACGCCTTGCACATGTAAATTCGAAGTTGTAATATACTGGATAGATATAGAATCACACTCTAGTCGCCCGAAGATGATTCTGATGATCGCTATAGCGATCGCATCATCAGTATTCATGTTCGAATTTCGAAAGTGGGATTTCTATATATTTCCTATTGACTGGTGTGAGAACCAAAATTAGATAGGGCTTATTGTTGTGATTTGGCATCAAAAATCTGATTTTTGACTATGTATCAAAATTATGAATTTGAAAAGCTAATCAACTAATTGATTGATGGTTGTGTTGTTTGATTATTGTTCGATTAATTGAATGTTGAATCTTTAGCCAAATTGAACTAAACAGTGAATTGTATTGAAAATTAGTCGCATTTGCTTGTATATACATGTACTTACATTGAACAGGTCATAGCAAGGAGGCCAGAGCAGATGAATAAAATTGTTTGCCCGACAAATAGGTACATGTTTATTGTATTTCTTTGGTTTGGATGATTTTATGAGCCGCTTGGCCTTTTCTTTTTCTTTTGGATTGAAGAAGGCCATGGGAGGCTATATGAAATATCCCGAAGTCCCCGGTGCAGGGGAGGCTATGGCGAAATTTTTCGAAAATTTAGGGTGTTAGCCAAATTTTTGAAAAATTTGAAAAGTTCTTAGAAACTGAAAAGTTGAAGAACTTAAGCCGTAGGAAAACAATGAAAGTGAGTTAATTTGTTAAACAACTTTCGGATTCGTTCCTTTTCGGGGACGAAAAGTTTTAAGTGGGGGAGATTGTAATAACCCGGAAATCCGAGCCAATTTAAAATTTTCATTTTGGCAATTTTAGCGAATTTTGAATATTTAAAATGAAATATTTTAAATAATATCGATGAGAAATTTATTTTGAATAGAATTAGAACGTATATATTTATATACGTCGTCGTTAGAATATAAATATTTATTTATAATTATAAAAGGAATTGAAAATGGCGCGGTAGTTCGATAATTCGATTTCAAAGTTCAAATGAATGTACAAGATTCAAAATAAACCGGATTTTAGCAAAATCAAAAATATTTGAATCTAATTGAGAATATCTTTCCAACAAATCTGAAAAATTGAAATTTCATAGTGGGGATAAAAAGATATGCCCAGTTGAAAATTCAGAATAGTCGCTATGGAATTCTGGCCCTTAAAAATGGAAATTTTGCAAACGACCTCGGTTTTCGACGAAACCACTTTTGTTGGATCCGTGGTGTCAAGTTATTTCTAGATTCCAAAATTTATAATTTTTCGAATCAATATGTGAGCGTGGCAAAGGAAAACGTGTTTTGACAGTTTCAGTTAATTTTAATCGAGTGGAAAATGGTCATTTTTCAAACGGTCTCAGAATTTGACGAAATTAGTTTTATTAGGACCATATCGTCAATACGAAGTTATAAAATACTTTTTGGGAATTTTTAGAGTCTGTACGTAGGCCTGGTAAATTGAAATGTGCGTTCAAATTCAATATATAGAGTTATATTTTGATTTTGACGAAAATTGATCGAAACAGTCGAATCATCCTGCGATACATATTCCATTGTGTTCGGAATGGGGGGTAATTAGCTATGGACGACAGTCGGGGAGTTCGATTTCGAAGTCGAAATAAAAAGTTACTTTTTGAAAATTAAAATAAAATAAATAAATATTATATAAATAACCTTCCCTCTTCTCTCTCCTTATCATTCAGTCAACGATATTAAAATAATAAAAAAACCTCGCAATCGAATCCCCGTCGTCCCCCCCAAACTGGCATCGCATGCCACCGTGCGACCAACTCCGGCCAACGCGCCTCTCCCTCTCCGATCCCCTCTTGCTCCGGAGCCCCTCTTCTCTCCCCTCCTCAACCATCGTCGCACAGCAAGAACCCAACCCCCTTGAACACCCAAAACTGTGCCTAAACCCAATCCCTTCAAAGAACCGCCCACTGCTCCCCTATTCCGCCGCCACCCGGGGGACCCACCAGCGCCGGAGTTCGCCTGCGCCGTCTCCCCTCCATACTCGACCGCCAACAACCCCCCTCTCAAACCCTTCACTGTAAGTGTTTTGATTTGTTTTTATTTATTTGTTTTTGTTTATTTTCTATGTAATTAACTTTATAAGTTTGAAAATATAATTTTTATTCAAGTAGTAAGATAAAAATATAATTTTTATTATATGTAGAGATTAAAGATATGATTTTTATGAAATAGAGAATATAAAAATAGGATTTTTATATATGTAGTGAATCGAAAATATAATTTTTATATGATGTAGAGTATTAAAATATAATTTTTATAGATGTAGCGAAATAAAAATCTGATTTTTATAATATATATGTTGAAATAAAAATGGGATTTTTTATAGCGATGATATAAAAATTCGATCTTTATATTAGAAGTAGATATAAAAATATAATTTTTATATAGGAAGGAGCGTTATAAAAATATATTCTTTATTGGAAGAAGAGCGATATAAAAATATAATTTTTATATAGAGAATAGTGTTATAAAAATATAATCTTTAATATATGAACGCCGTTATAAAAATAGAATTTTTATCTATATAGTAAGAATATAAAAATGTGATTTTTATATATGTAGTGGCTGCGGGCAATGAAATTGACAAAAGGCGAGCACGACGAAGATTTCTACATAAGAAGAGTCGTGGCGTTTGGTTTAGCTAGTCGGTGAGAACTCCTCACTTTTATTTCTATTTCTAGTTTGAAATATATACTAGGATGCAGATGGTGTTTAGTAACACCCGACACCCGTCGTCCCCAGACCATGGATGGCTTGTTTGTTTGATTGATGTGTAGTGAAATTTGATTGTGTGATGGTGAATGAAATAAAATATTTTATAGTTAAAAATATGGTTTTTAACGTGTATATAAAATAAATATTTATAAACAAATTAGATGATTTGTTTATATACACTGATTTGTTGAATAAAATAAAATATTCATGTGTTGAATAAAAGCCGTGTTAATTAGATTACGCCATTTTGACGTGAACGATATTTATATCGATTTTATTCATTTTTCAATGAATATTGAAAGTGATTTTGACATTCGAATTAAATTGAATAGATTTGAAATTCGAATTAAATTGAAATGAATTGAAATTCGAAGTAGATTGAAATTGAATTGAAATCGATTTGAAATTAAATTAAAATGAATTTATATTGAATTTTTTTTATTTTGATTTGAATTTGAAAATTAAGTTGAAATCGTTTTGAAAACGAATTTAAACGATTTAGAAAATACGTTTTGAAAGGAAATCGATGAAATATATATAATTTATATATTAAATGACCTGAATAGAACGCGCCGCGCCGCGGCAGTTTGCGAATTTCGACCATTGACTTCGAATGGATATTACGGGAGATCCGACCGTCGGATTCTCCTAAAACCGGAACCGAAAGGTTTGTATTGAAAAGAGCTTTCTAACAAATATTAGAGATTTGAAATCTAATGGTTGGATTTGGAATTATGTCCAAATCAAATTTGGAAAAGGTCGCTGTAAGTGCAGTTCGATGGCCGTTGATGGAAATCGACTGTACGGGCCTTGATACAATTATTAAAAATAGTAATAATTTGTGTAAAATCATAAGAAATGATTTGGGAAGAACTAGGATGAAAAACTCCATATTTGAAAAGATAAAAGTAGATTTTTATCGTAATGAACTAGTTTTGAACTAGAATAATAATTTGTTTATTATTAGAATAAATAAATTGGATTTGAAATGGTTTTGACAATAACCAAAATTTCCAATAATTGAATTGGAATGGATTTGAATCGAAATTGCCTTTGGAATATTTCGATGTTGGATTTCGGGATTATACAGATATTGTTATGGAAATTTGAAAGATATATTTATATCGTTATTTCCAATACGATATTTGTTGGTCGTAGAATTTGATATTGAATATAAGCTGATATATTTTCTATTCAGAGCCTTGTATTTAATATCAAATGGGATTTGGGTTTGTCGTGAATGGTGTCTTCATTAACAATATTCTTAACCCCAATGGAGAAAAAGATTAAATCTTTTTATTTAGATTTAATGAAGTGTACCAATTAAATAATATTTAATTAGAATTGAATTGGTATTGATTTTTGGGTTTATCGTGAACAGTGTTTTAAATAGCAATTGTTCTTTAACCCGATAATTAATGGAATGTGATTTTGGGTTGTCGTGAACGGTATCATCAATAATACTGTTCTTAGACCCAAAGGAGTTAAGAAAATCAGAAACTAACTGGAGATTAGTTAAGTTGAATGGTTTCTGGGGTATTGATCTGATGTTGGTTTCGGCCTTCGGGGTTAATACTTAGGGAATTGCTCACTTGCTAATCTACGGTTAGGGACTGATTGAAATGTGATGTGATTTTGGGGTTTATCTTGAACCGTGTTTTAAATGACACTGATTCTTTAACCCAGTTAAACATTAAAACTAAGTGGAGTTTTAATGAATCTTTAATTAGATTGAAAAGATCGAGAATGGAGTATCACCAGTTTTACTCCAGGCGGTAGTTAAATCTTTTATTAGATTTGAACGTGAAATGGTAATTGAATTTACCGATAACACCGTGGTGTTAGATATGAAGTATGACCAGTTTTACTTCATGGGATAAATAGGTTGGGATTGGGAAATAAAATAAATAATTACTTCGGTGTGGTTGCTAATCCCGACTAGTTTGAAGTGATATTCAAAGGAAGATTAAATTTAAAAGAATTTATCTTTGATAAAATTAATGGGAACCTTTCCCTAAGAATGTGAAATTTAGAAACTAACTGTAGGTTGGCTAAGATGAATGGTTTCCTGGGTATTGATCTGATGTTGGTTTCGGCCTTCGGGGTTAATATTTGGGGAATTGTTCTCTTACTAATTTACGGTTAGTGACTGATGAATTGGAATGAGGCGTATCTTGTGCTTGTGTAACACTTGTTATTTATATACGCAAGTTATTCAGAAAGACCGGGTTTATCCCATTCTGAATAACTGATTCGACGATTAGTCGAAGATGAAGACGGTGGTTGAAGACCGGAGGTCTTCACGACGTTTGGATAATTACTGATGATCCTGATTGGGCCGTACACCTAAGAGGAGGGAATCAGTTGGTGATCGTCCAGACGTACTTGGAGATCGATGGCTATGCAAGGTAAAAGGTGCCTCCGGTTTCGTTCAGACCCAGAACGGATTTGTAAATGGATGTGTGTCTGACATTGGATTTCATTTTGTGTGATTGATATCGGTTGCATAGCGTGAATTGCCTGTGTGGCATGCTGAGATGCAAATGATCAAGGCTTCTGTTGAAAAGCAGAGTCTTGTGGTTGATGATCAAAGCACGGCCTGTGTGGCATAGCTTTGTGTAGCGTTGATTCGCGAGCCTCACACCCCGGTTGTGAACCATAAACGGGAGAAGGACCTCATGGAGGACATGTGTTTCCTTCTAGTTAGAAGTGGCTTCAGTGGTTTTACACGCCCTGACGAGTATGACTTATGTGGTTGTTGCTGTTGCGAGGCGCCTCGGATATATTGTTGATTATATGAAGCCGATGGAGTCATTCGTTGGCTCATTTACGCCCCAAAGGGCGGGAAAACGTAGTGTTCAGGCATAATAATCCACATCAGTGGACCGGCCCTGACGATCCAAAGGTCACTCGAGCTCTGACCTGAGACATAGGCTAGATTGTCTCGAATCGGTGAGGACTATCTTTTGCCTTGGTTCACAGACGGAAATCCAACTTCCAATACATGACTTTGCGGTTTTATTTGTAGAGCATAGTATGGCGACATAGTGGGATGGGGCGCTTATGCCGTCTATGATTGATACTTATGATTTGAAGTTATTTTATACACTATGCACTTATAATAGTATCAAATGATTTGTTTTAAACGTATCAAACATTCTTGACTATTATAAGGTAAAAACCCTATCCTCCGGCTTGCATTGCATTGTGTGATGGGACCTGGGTCTTATAATAGCTTCATTGTTCTTTATTTAGCATTGCGTTGTTGTTTGATGCACTTGTGTTCTTGGGAGGAAACCCGTTCCGTGTTATACGGCGTGATCCCTTGATTTACCTAACTTTAAAATAAAGATTAATAATTGTTTTAGTTCTCACACCAGTCACATGACTGACCTGGAGTTTATTGTTTTAACCTAAACTATGGGTGCCTCTATTTTCAGCACGGGCAGCTAGTAGTTTTAGTTTTTGCAGATTTATATTCACAGGATCCTGGTTTACAGCTGGAACGATATCTGGAAAGCTTTGTATCCGTATATCTCCTTCAGTTGTGTATTGTATTATTTTCCGCTGCTATGTAATTTATTTTAATCTCTGATATTTGGTAAATGTGTAATATTGATTTATACTCTGCATATTCTTGTATTATGATGGAATTGTTGTAATTAACAATGAAATGTTCTTCTGTCTGCGTTCTTTTGTGTGTTGTTCTCAATTTATCCACTCTTTCCTTACCGGGGAAGTTATGGGTCCTTACAGGGTTATACACCTAAGACAAAGTAATAAGTGGCAATCATCCAGACGTACTTGAAGATTGACCGGACATGCGAGGACCTCTCTCCTGTATTGGACATACGGGACGAGGAATAAGGTGTCTCCTGTTTCATTTAGACCTAGAACGGACTAGTAAATGGATGTGTGTCTGACATTGAATTTTATTCTGTGTTGATTGATCTCTATTAAATATATATATATATATTTGTTTGGTGGTGGAGAATTTATTCTCTTGCTTAACACCCTTCTTTGAGATGTACGAGCTCAAAGGTTATATATTGATAGACATCAGTTGCATGGCATGAATTGTCAGTGTGGCATGTTGAGGTGCAAGTGATCGAGGCTTTTGTTGAAAAGCAGAGTCTTGTGGTTGATGATCAAAGCACAGCTTTAAATAGCGTAGCTTTGTGTATAGCGTTAATTCATGAGCCTCATACCTCGGTATGAGTTAAAAATAGGATAAGGTCCCAAGGAGTGCACGACGTTTCTTTCTAGCTATGGGTGGTGTCATGGTATGGAGCCCAAACATTTATTTGTTTTTACCTGTGTGGATGATGGAATGTGAGGCGCCTCAGATATATCAGTCACTATGGCGCCTGGATAGGTCCGATAGGACCAGGAAACGTGTGTTCAGGAATAACTAATTCTCAAACATAAGGGAGGACCGACCTGGAGGATCCAAGGGTTCACTGCGTGGGATCCTGGATCATCTTGCTAGAGGTGATCTGAATCGGTGAGGAGACCATCCATGGCCTTGACTAATGACGGAAATCCAATTTCCAATACGTGACATTTCGGTTTTAATTGCAGAACTAGTATGGCGCCATAATAGGATGGAGTACTATACCGTATATGATTGATACATTTATATTTGAAGTGATTTTGACACTATATAATTATAGTAATATCAAAAATGATTTGTTTTAAACTTACCAAGCATGTTTGGCTATTATAAGGTAAAACTCTATCCTTTGGCTTGCGTTGCATTGTGTGATGGGACCTGAGTCTTATAATAGCTTCACTTTTCCAAAAAGCATTGCGATGTTTGTTTTATGCACTAGTATTCTTGGGAGAAAACCCGTTTCGTGTTATACGGCGTAGTCCCTTGATTTATCAAATTTTAAAGTAAGGTTTTAAATAACTGTTTTAGTTCCCACACCAGTCCCATGATTGACCTGGAGTTTATTTTTTAACCTAAACTCTGGGTGCCCATATTTTCCATACGGGCACCTAATAGCTCTGGTTTCGCAGATATTATTTTTTCAGGATCCTGGATTTGCAGCTGGAGCTATATTCGGAAAGCTTTGTATCCGTGTATCTCTTTCAGTTGTGTTATGTATTATTTTTCCACTACTACGTAATGTATTTTAATCTCTGATATTTTTATGATATCTGTTATTTATTCATACTCTGTTATATTCTTGTCCTCTGATGTAAATTGTTGTAATAACAATGAAACGTTCTTCTATTTGTGTTCTGATTTGTCATATTCTCAACTTAATCCGGGCTTTCCTTTACGGGGAGGTTTCGATCCTTTCAGTTTGGTATCGGAGCATTGGTTTACAGAGCTCGAGAACAAGACACGTTAGAACCAAACGAGAGAATTCATCAGAGATTGGATTAGTAATATCCAATGAGAATGACTCGTTGGAGATGGGATCAGTAGTATCCTAGAATGAGTTTCAATGAGTGTTATTTTTAAAATAAAAGTGAAAACAAAATTTGTTTTGAAAATTTAAACCTTATTATACGTATTTGAGTATTTTATTTTAATTTTATTTTGGACTATCGGGTATATGGAGATTTTAATATATGTCTGATCCACGTGTATTTGAAGTCTCAAATATACTGGATAGATATAGAATCACACTTTAGTCACCCGGAGATGACCATGGTGATTAATCGATTATCATCGGTATCTATGTTCGAGTTTTGAAAGTGGGATATCTATATACTTCCAATTGACTGGTGTGAGAACCAAAATTAGATAGGGTTATTTTTGTGAATTGGCATCAAAAACATGATTTTAAGTATATATATATATTAAAGTTATGAATTTGAAAATTTAATCAACTAATTGAATGCTGGTTGTGTTGTGTGATTATTAGTTTGACTAATTAGAATATTGGATAGGTAAAACCAGTAAGAGAATGAAAGGTAAATTTAGCCAAAGCGAATCAAATATTGAACTGAATTAAAAATTTGATTGGAATTGCATGCATATACATGTATATACATTGAACAGGTCAAAGCAAGGAAGCCAAGAAGAGGAATAAAATTGTAGGCCCGACAAATAGGTATATATTTACTGTATTTATTGTGGTTTGATGATTTTATGAGCCGATTGGCAAGCCGCTTGGCTTTTTCTTTTGGATTGATGAGGGGCCTGTGAGGCAAGTTGTGGTTTTAACGATCACCCCGTGCAAAGGAGGTTATGGCGAAATTTTTCGAAAATTTAGGGTGTTAGCCAAATTTTTGAAAAATTAGAAAATTCTTAAAAACAGAAAAGTTGAAGAATGAATGTTGAGTTGGTCATTTAAACAAACTTCAGCTCCGCTCCTTTTCGAGGACGAAATGATTTTAAATGGGGGAGAAGGTAACAACCTGGATTTTTAGAACCAAATTAATTTATTTAATTTAGCTATTTTTATGGATTTTGAAATTTTAAAATGATTTATTTTAAATAATAATGACTAAAAATTTATTTAAATCGAAGTTAAAATGTATAAATTTATTTTAATTATAAAACAAGCTTGAAATGGCGCAGTAGTTTGAAAATTATATTTTAAATTTCAAACGAATGTAAAGAAATCAAAATAAATCGAATTTCTGTAAAATAAGAAACATTGGAATCTATTTAATTATATCTTTCTAACGAATGTAAGAAACTAAGATTTCATTTTATAAATTAAAAGTTATGTCCAGTTTAAAATCAGAAATAGTCGCTATGGAATATATATATATATATATACATATATATATATATATAATATATAGCCCTTAAAATAGCCATTTTGCAAACGACCTCCGTTTTCGACGAAACCACTTTTGTTGGATCTGGAATGTCAAACCATTGTTAGATTTCAATTTTCATAATTTTTGAAGCTAGTATGTGGCTGTGCACAATAAATTGTGAATCGATCAGTCAAATAAGCCAAAATCAGAGCTTTTTGACCAAATGGACTCGGAATTCGATGAAACCAGTTTTGTTGGGACCGTATCGTCAAGACATAGTAGCATGTCAATTTTCATCGCCAACGGAGTTTGTGTGTGGCCGTAACATCGATAAACGTCGATTGGAGACGGTGCTAACTAGAGAATTAATAAAAAATCCTACCCAACTACTATATAATATCTTTTCCTCTTCCCATCCCTCATTAGTTCCACTACCTCCAAAAATTGGCACCAGCCCCTCTCACTTTCTCTTTTTCGAAATTTTACAAAAAAGTGCCTGAAACTAAATAATTATATATCCTAAACCGTAAAGAGCTAGGCCATGAAATTTTGTGAGATTGTAGAGCATGATGAGTACTAGCTACTGTAAAAATTTGGTGGTGATTGGGCTAGTGGTTTGTTCGAAAATGTGTTCGATTTGCAGCAGGTCGGTTTTCGTATTTTGGTTATTGCGGGCTCCACATAGAGTATTAGCTCAAGCGGTATGGAGGGATGGAAGAGAGGAAGCATACGAAGATTATATTGGTGGTGGCATGGTTCAGGTGGTCGGAGTTGGCCGAAATGTCAAGTTCATCGGAGGGGTGCTAGTAAACGAGACAGTCACGAAAATGATCAATTTCCCACCAATCCGTGCATTTTCAGGCGAAGTGCCCTGAAGGAAAGTTGTCCGGGAGGTCGAGGCTGAGCTACTGGTAAAATTTGGCGGGATTTGGAGCACCAAGGTGACCGCAGCACCAAGATGAATGGAAACTGCAATTTTCCATTTAACTACAGATTATGGGGTAGCAGAGGGGGAGATTTCGGAGACAATGGCGCTGGTCTCGTGCGATTCCGAGTTACAGTTTGGTCGTGGCGAGCGTTTAAAGTTGAGGGTGTCGTTTTGAGAAGAAGGTGAATAGTGATTTTATTGTTTAAATGATTGTCTATGTTCGTATGCTAATATCATTTTTCTACGAACTCATAATCGCGCGAAACTGGATCCATTGCGATCGTGGAGTCGAGAGCTTCAAAACAAAACCGACGAGGTGTAATTTGGAGCTTGTTTGAATTTGGGGGCAAATATAAACCCGAACGGATCCAAAACCGTCAATTAAAGACTGGCGGAGTGGAAACCAATGTGAGAACACCTTCTCACTAAATTTATTTACAGTCAAATATATACTAGGTTGCAGACGGAGCTTAGTAGCCCCTGATACTATTTATTGTATAAACCATGGTTGTTGTTTGGATTGTATTGGGGAAAATTGGTTGTATTGTGGTTCTGATTGTATTGTGGTTTTGTTGATTGGATTGAATATTGTGTATGGCGCAAGCCAGTATCAAAAGAAGGGTAATGCTAGACATTACTCCGGTTGTGATATTGCGTCGTTATAATTCTGAAATTTTCTGAAAAAAAATATTTGTTTAATAAAAATATAATTTTTAATGTGTATATGAACTGTATAAAATATTTATGTGTTGAATAAAATGTTTGAACAATAAATATATTATTTTTATTGAATGTATGAACTATATAAAATATTCATGTGTTGAAATAAATATTTTATCGTTAAAAATATAATTTTTAACATATATGTGAATGGCATAAAATTATCCTAAAATGAAAATAAATATTCATTTACAAATAGGATGATTTGTTTATGTACACCCATTTAACTGACATTGATTGGGACGATAAATTTTACACATCGCCCAACTGCACAAATAATATTCAATATTTGTTGATTGAAACCCAACACAGGTATTAGGATGATATTTGACGTACACTAATCCTAATTGTTTAGTTGTACGTCAATCGATTGGTTGACAAACTGTTGTAAGCGTTAATCATTTATATTTAATGCTTATGCAGTTGTGTAATGTTGTAACGACACGGATTTCGCTCGGACCTGTTCAATGTAAGCACATGTATATGCATGCAACTATAATCATTTTCAATACAGTTCAATATTATGATTCGCTTTGGCCAATTCACCTTACATTCTCTTATTGGAGTTATCAACTCAATATTTTTATTAATCAAATTAATAATCAAACAACACAACCAGCAATAAATTGGTTAATTAACTTTTCAATCATATAATTTTATATAATCAAAAATCAAATTTTCTAAGACCGGATTATATATATAATCACAAATATGTTATATATAATCATATTACTCTCAACTCATTCTAGGGCATTTCTAACCCCATCTCTAACGAGTCACTCATTCTAGAATGCTACTGATTCTATCTCTAATGAGGATTCTTCTATAGGATATTACTAATCCTACCTCTAATGAGTCTTTTGTTCAGTTCTAACGAGTTGTACCCCAAAGATTTGAGTTAACCAAAGCTCTGATACCACGTTGTGACGACCCCAAACCCCGTACTGACGGTGGCAAGGGTAATCTTTGGAATATAACACATAAACAGATAATAGTAGAACAGAAATAAATAATTTCACCAAATAATGTACAATAGAATACACTGGATAAACGTAATCATCAGAGTTACACAGTATACAGGATCATACTTAGTACAAATACAGTTCAGTTATACATAAATGTCTACAGCGGAAAACAAACATAATATGTACAATAGGAGATGAACAGCATAAAAAGAGGTAAATGATAGAATCCATCTTCAGCTCCAACTATCTAGAAAGAGCCTGCTAAAACCTGAACACAAGGCTGCCCGTGTAGAAAAAGGGGCACCCGAGTTTGCAAGTGAAACAAACTATGAGTCAGTCATGGGACTGGTATGAGAAATCTACTTATCACATTTTATAATATGGCTAATCACAGGACCACGCCACTTTCGCGGAACGGGTTTACTCCATTGGATTGCCAGTGCTTTAAAACAAGTAAATCTTTTAAACATCGCAATGTTTTTTTATAAAAATGAAGCCGATATAAGACTCAAGTCCCATCACACAATGCAACGCAAACCAGAGGATAGAGTTTTACCTTATATCGACCAAGATATGCTTAATACGTGTAAAGTAAAATCACTAAAAATGTAAACTTTATCGCATAATTCTAAATCAGTCTCCAACTGTAAATTAGTAAGAGAACGATTCCCTAAGTATTAACCCCGAAGGACGAAACCAACATCAGACCAATACCCAGGAAACCACCCATCTTAGCTCGTTTCCAGTTAGTTTCTAATTTTATAAAGCAATCATAATTATCAATCATAGACGACATGAGCGTCCCATGCCACTATGTCGCCAAATATAGGTTTACAATCAAAACCGCACGATGTCGTATTTGGAAATTGGATTTCCGTCATGAACCAAGGAAAAAGATAGTCCTTACCGAATTCGAGACTGTCTAGCCCAAGCCTTAGGATCAGAATGCATCGACCCTTGGATCGTCAGGGCCGGTCCACCGATGTGGATTATTATGCCTGAACACTGCATTTCCCCGCCCTTTGTGGCGTAAATGAGCCAACGAATGACTCCATCGGCTTCACATAGTCACCGATATATCCGAGGTGCCTCGCAACAGCAACAACCACACAGGTGAAAATAATATAAATGTCAGCCGGTTTAAGCACTGACACCACCTCTAGCTAGAAAGAAACGCATGTCCTCCCTGATGTCCTCTCCCGTTTCTGGTTCATACCGGGGTGTGAGGCTCGCGAATTCACGTTATACACAAAGCTATGCCACACAGGTTGTGCTTTGATCATCAACCACAAGACTTTGCTTTTCAACGGAAGCATTGATCACTGCATCTTAGCATGCCACATAGTCAATTCACACCATGCAACTGATGGCTATCAATCACATAGAATGAATTCCAATGTCAGACACACAGTCCATTTACAAGTCCGTTCTGGGTCTGAACGAAACCGGAGGCACTATATACCTCGCTTACCCATCGATCTCCACGTACGTCTGGACGATCACCACTCATTATCCATATTTCAGGATGCCTCCCAATCAGGACATCAATTATCATCCAACCCAGGTGAAGATCTCCAGTCTTCAACCACCGTCTTTATCATCGACTTCTTATCGTCGATTCAGTTATTCAGAATGAGTTAAACCCAGTCTTTCTGAGCAACTCGCGTATATAATAAACAAGTGCTACACAAACACAACATACGCCTTATTCCAATTCATTAATCAATAACCGTAAATTAGCAAGAGAACGATTTCCCAAATATTAACCCCGAAGGCCGAAACCAACATCAGATCAAAACCCAGGAAACCATCCGACTTAGCTAACCTCCAGCTAGTTTATAAATTTGACATTCAACCATCAAATATTCAATAAACTGGGTAAATTTGGTTTATTTCCAATCCATATCGTTTATAATATTTTATAACGATTTATCGCTATTTTTATTTTTATTTAAATAACCATTTCATTCAAACGACGCCTTGGGGCCATAACGCGGCCGTGGCACTATTTTTCTTCAGATTTGATTTACACATATCTGAAAATCTGACCGTTGGATCTTCACAAATTTTATATCATTAGAAAGATCTTTTCAAAACGAATCCAACGGTTTCAGTTTTGGGAAAATCCGACGGTCGAATCTCCCGGTACACTCGATTGAAGTTTCGATTTCAAAATACGAACTACATCGTCGTTATTCGATTTAATTTAATTATATATATATATATATATATATATATATATATATATATATATATAATCGATTCTTCGATTTCAAAACCATATGCTTTTCATACATTTGATAAAAATGATATTTTTATCCAACAGACTTTTGTTTCAACACATGAATTTTGTTTATTTTATTTCCACACAGGAATTTCTATTCAACACATGAATTTCGTTTCAACATTCAACACATGAATTTCGTTTCAACATTCAACACATGAATATTTTCTATAGTTTATATAAATAGTAAAAATGTGATACGACTATTTTATATAGTTCATATAGATGATAAAAATATGATTTTTATTATAAAACAATTTATTTCAAAACACGACTATTTTATATAGTTCATATAGATGATAAAAATATGATTTTTATTATAAAACAATTTATTTCGAAACATGAATGTCGTTCAACACATGAATTTCTATTCAACACATGAATTTCTATTCAACATATGAATTTCTATTCAACACACGAATATAGTTTCAACACATGAAAATAATTCTAACACATGAATATTATTCGAAATTTCGGAAGCATAACGGCAGGGTAGTTAAAACCGGGGTCGTCCCTAATACGGCTCCTCGCTCTACCTTAAAACCTCGCAGCTTTTGACAATGGGGATTTCATGCATCTAGTTCGCATGCAGGCGGCATGTATATTTTTTTTCCTTTCCACAAACTAATCCTATGTGGTTTCAACCAAATAATTCTCAACCACAAACGGGTATTTTTCAACCACAATTAATCAATTTCAACCACAAACAATTCTAATCAACCATTCGCTATCAATCAATTTTCACACCAATCACAACCAATAAATATCGTCCATGGTTTGTGGACGAGGGGCGTGTATATATATATATATATATAAGTATATTTCACTTTTCAATATACACGATATTTTCACTTTTCATATATATATATATTCACTTTTCAATATATACACGATATTTTCACTTTTCAATATACACGATATTTTCTGGTTTCGTCCAATTCCGACTTAAAACGAATTCTGTATATTCATTTGAAATTCGAAATTTCAAACTACCGCGCCATTTAAGGCTCGTTATATAATTAAAATAAATTTATTCATTTTAACTTCGATTTAAATAAATTTTTCGTCGTTATTATTTAAAATAATTCATTTTAAATAATCAAAATTCGCTAAAATTGCCAAAATAAAAATTTTAAAGTGGCTCAGATTTCCGGGTTATTACAAATGCACTCTGGATGATGGATGATTAGTTATCATTGTTGTTGTATACATGTGTTGTATGAAATCCGTATAAATAAATTATATGGTAATTGATTGGGTCTGATTCCAATTCAGAAAGAGCTAATATTTTAAAATAACGAATATTTTAAAATAATGAATATTTTGAAATAACGAATATTTTAAAATAATATTCCGTAAAGGATTAAAATGTGAATTTGATGTCTAATTTTGGATGGACATGAAAATATAGAAATATGTGAAGCCGTGTTGGTTAGAAATGCACCATTTTAACATGAATGATTTTTATATCGATTTTATTCATTTTTATAATGAATAGTGAAAAGGAAATTATTTCAAAATCTGATATTTTGAAAATATTATAATGATAAGGAGTATTCAATTTTGATTTAGAATTGAAATGAAATTGGAAATCGTATTTAAACGAATTAAAAAAATACGTTTTGAATGATATATATATATATATATATATATATATATATATATATATTAATGGCTTATATAGAACGCGCCATGACCGTTCATGAATTTCGACCATTGACTTCGAACTGACATTACAGGAGATCCAACCATCAGATTCCCCTAAAACCAGAACCGTTGGGTTCGTATCGAAAAGAACTTTCCAATGAATATAAGAGATTTGAAATCTAATGATTGGATTTTGTAACAACCCGTATTTTTATAACATGTTAAAAATAAGAAATCAAGGCAGAATTAAATTTTAAATTCAGAATAAGGGAAAATGGGTTACGCCATTGCGTTCGTCTTGAAATTTTACATGAAATAGAGTCCGAGTTTTCGAAAATCGGAGTCCGGATGAAGAAGTTATGGCTTGTACAAGTTTCAGCAGTTTTCAGGCAGCACTGGACCAAGGGGTCGACCTACCCCCCCCCCCTCAGGTAGACCATAGGGTCGACCTACCCCCCAAGTCGACCATAGTGTCGACCTCTCCCCCTTACAGGTCGACCTGGTCGGCCTGTTTTGACCCAGAACTCATTTTTGAAGCCTGAGACATGTTTTGATGGTCCGGATTGATTCAGGGTTAATCTAAGGGCCTAAACTAGTTCCTACACCTATATAAACATCGTAAGGCCTAACCTAATTCATACAATAATTCATATGACACCAAAATACTGCTGGACTTCCTCTTGATCATGGCCGCCGCAATCTAAACTTTTCTCTTAGCCTACAAACTAGATTCAAACTAGAGATTAAAGCTTCTACAGCAATTCTACAACAATTCAAAAAGATAAATCAATGTCTCTGCAACGTTCTACGACAATTTTAGTTCTTAATTCATTAGCCATGATCTGTAAGTTCTAATTATTTTCAGATCTAAATGTTTAATTATGATGTGGCCATGGAATAAAGTGGAATTGGATTTAAGTATGTTTATCGATTCTGATCTATTTCTGTTGCTCCTTGAATCTGCTGTTTTGGGACTTGTCTATCTTATGTTCATGACAAGTTTATGATCTATTCAGCAGTTTTCTTGATTCGTAATGACTTTATCATCAAGTTGTAATATTTATGCCTATGATGATGTTTTCCTATGATCTCATTTTTATTCAATTTCTATCTCCCCCAATTTATTTTCTTTTCATGAACCTTGGTCAATTTCGGACCTTGGCCTAAAATCGCGATTTGCGTACGATATGTATACGAGGGAATTATGAGATTATTGCCTATATGAATATGATGTAATAATTGGCAACATGAAATTGGATATTATCATTGTATTTGCAAGTTTGGGCTTGATCTGTAAATTTTGGTATAATCTTGTTATGAACAAATTTGCATAAATATTATATACATGGAATTTGGCACAAACAAGATCTATGTAATGTAACATGAGATTTGGTATATATAACATGTATGTAATTTGGCATGTAAATTGAACCACGAGTTCGGGCCTATGTAAATTAAATCAAAAGATTAGGCTTATGATTGGGCATATGTAGAATTGGGGATTTGAATATAAAAGCGATTGTACATTTGATAATTGGCATAAATATGTATTATGAACTTGGGTAGTTGGCGTGTGTTGTAATATAAAAGATTACAGTTTGGGATAACTACATCATGAATCATGATTTGGGTTTATTTGGGCATGATGCATGCAATTTTGGCTAGAACTCGATATGGGTGAAATAGAATAAACTTGGCATACATGTAAATAGGCAAGAATTGGACATATGTAAACTGACTAGAATTGGGTATATATATCCATATATATATATATATATATATATATATATATAAATTGGCATGTAATTTTCGGACTTGGGCATATGTTTATTAATATGTAAAGTTGGGAATTTGAAACATGAAAATGACTGTGTATTCGATAATTGACTTGAACACGAACATGAACATTTCTATATGTTAAACACATGAACTGATATTGGGGTTTTGGGTGAAATACGACCATTAATGAACCTTTGACACGAGGTTACACCCAGTTTGTGGTGTAAATCTGCCCGGAACCGCCCGGCAAATCCAGTAGCCACAAAGTGTCAGTCTAATGTGAGAGGTCGAAGGCCAAATTGTAGGCGTAACGGTTTATGACACGAGGTTAGACCCAGTTTGTGGTGTAAATCTGCCCCGAACCGCCCGGCAAATCCAGTGGCCACAAAATGCACGGTCTAATGTGAGAGGTCATGATTCGTTCGTCATAATGAATGAATTAAGAAATACTGACCATAATAAGACGTGGGTATGGTTAGAGGGTTAGGTGGGATGACATGGAAATTTGACATGTAAATGTGGACCTAACCGGTATGAGTTAAGAACATGTAAAACTTATAAATGTAGGCTCAACCAACATAATTGTTAACCAGACCAATGGGTGGGTTAAGTAATATGACTAGACTAATGACACTTAACCAATATGATATGAATGGGTGGGTTAAGTAACATGGCTAGGCTAATGACACTTAACCAATATGATATGACTGGTGGATGGGGTTAAGTTAACATGCACTTAACCAATATAACGTGATGTGTGGTAAGGTTAAGTAACAACAGAGGGTAACACTTAACCGTCACAACATGATAAGTAGGTGGGCTAAGTCAATGTACACTTAACCAATATGACATAACATGCGGTGGGGTTAAGTTAACACAAGGGAGAACACTTAGCCATTATAACAAGGCTTGCGGTAGGGTTAAGTAACACAAGGAACAACACTTAACCGATATAACATGATGTGTGGTAGGGTTAAGTAAAACAAGAGAAACACTTAACCAACTTAATGTAATGAACGGAGAGGGTTACGTACATATCGGGTTGGTGGGTAATATTTGTAAATATAGGCCCACAAACTTAACCATTAATAAGCACGCTTGAATCGGTGGGTTAAGTACATCACGGGAAGGTGGGTAATATCTGTATATATAGGCCTACACACTTAACCAGTAGGAAACCCTAGTAACGGGGACCCATTTCAGCAGTAACCCAAATTAGGTATCAACGGTACCCTGAAACTAGGCAGGGTGGGGCACGATTACTGGGCTGATTATAAGCGGTCAAAGCGACAGCGGTGGGTGCAACAGTGTAGATTCTAACGGAGTGCGGGCGTGCACACACTTCGGAGCAGACAAACAGGGCATTGGGGGCACCAGTAGTATAACCTATGCCTTCTAGAATTGTGTCGGGCCGTCACCATGGGTCTTGATACACCCCATGGTGGGACCAACATAGGTATCTACAATCATTGGGGGCCGTATGACACACGTAGGTAGCATAATCACTAGGTTGGACTTAGGTGGCATAAACCCTAAATCCGAGAAGCGTTCAATAAGTAGCATAATCCCTAGGTTGGACCTAGGTGGCATAAATCCTGGTTGAATCTAGGAAGTGCTCGATAGAAAACCCTAGATTAGGTCTAGGTAATAAATAAATAGATGTTCATGTGAAAGCAACCTTAATTTCGGGGATTGGCATCACGTTATGATTTTATCATTTTATATAGATTACTAGTTGGGACACTAGTTAGGTGGTGCAGAGCATATAGATATCATTTTAATGGTGAAGCAGAGAAATCTTGCGATGCTTGATAGAAATCTTGCGAAACTATACTTAGTTCATCTTGAATGGGAACCTTGCAATGTTATACATGACAGAAATCCTATGATGTTATTCTTAGTTATCGTGCCTATAGCTTATCTTGTCATCATGCTTATGTTTACATCCAGTTTATTCATGCCATGTTATCTTTACTTGTTTTTATGCTAAAAGTAACTAGGACTTACTCAGTCTTTATGACTGACCCGTTTTGT
The DNA here is from genome assembly GCA_030737875.1 of Allium sativum. NCBI lineage: Eukaryota > Viridiplantae > Streptophyta > Magnoliopsida > Asparagales > Amaryllidaceae > Allium > Allium sativum. Next base: position 159,476,875 of record CM060921.1, on the reverse strand, counting down.
TTCGCCTCTTTTTCTTCCGTTCCCCCCTAGGTTCGCAGGGTTGGAATACAGCTTAGTTCGGACCTTACCAAGCTCCAAGGCTCTTTCATGTACTTCTTGGATTTATCTTGGCTATGGCTTGCTTTACTGTTTTACTTGGGGAATGATTTATGACTATGGTTTTATGCTTCTTTACTATTGCAATACAGATTTCAATGTAATGGATTTAATGGCATTTTGATGTAAAAGGCTTTAGACCTTTCTAGATTTTAAAGCAATGAAAATTGGTTCTTCTTCCGTTGTTTTATATGTTCTGTCTTGTAATATTTCTGTGTATGTTTACCTAGATAATGCTCCACCAAAGCTAGTGCATTCCCTTTGTGAGTGACCCTAGCGGAGGTGGGGTGTTACATTTGGTATCAAAGCAGAAGGTTACCAGACCGGGCAAAAGCTTTTAAAAACCTTCTGAAACTATTTTCAAAATGTTTACAAAGAAGCCTTTTTCTAAGAAAAGTTTTGTTTTACGAAAGGCATATTCCCCAAAGCCATATGCACTATCTTTTGATTCTTTCCTTGAGTCACTTCTCTCTTTCTTTTTCACCATAGTTTGTAGGCATGCGACACATGTCGGAGGGCAAAGTAGTGTCCAACCTCCATCTGTAGCCGCAGTAGTTTTACTTGCGACAAATCTTATCTCAAGCTTTGTAGGGTTGCCGTGCGATGGAAGTAGCTTTCGAGAAACTTTTCAACAAGCTATACAAGGATAGTAGGAACGAGGATAAAGAACACAAGTCTAAGGATGAGAAACTTGTTGATATGGCTTAATCCACGAAGAGGAAAAAGGTGAAAGGAAAGAGGCCAACTGAAAGAATAATAAAATCCATGACAAGAGAGAATATCTTTAGTATGGTAAAAAGGGCATGTAATTAAGTATTATAGGACAAGGACAAGGGCAAAGAACAAGATCGTTGAGAGGGCAATTGTATGCTCTCACTACTAGCGTACCTAAGAGAAGTAGTAACGTTTCTGTTAAAGGCTTTTCTTTTCTATCATCCCGTTAGAACTTTGTTTTTGTACATCGCATCCTTTTAATTCTGCTTTGATAGTTGAGTCTCTGCACCATAGTACTAGCGTAGTAGAGGATCCCATTTTATTCTCAAATCCTGTTAGGGAATCGGCTCATTTATTCATGACTTGTTTGGATTTGAGAATGTCTATGCTAAGGGTTGAGTTTAGAAGTAATGCTTATGCTTTTGGGCAATGGGTTTATTCTAGGGATGAAGTGGTTGTCCAGAAATGATACCATTCTCGAATATGAAAAGAGGGTAGTTAGACTCTTGACTTGCCCCGGTAATGCCCTCGAAGTCTAGTGTAACCCTTAGGGTTCTGCCATGCTTAGTTACCTAGAATCTCTTGATACATTTATTGATCCGCTCGAGTAGTGTTCGCCACTAAGGCGAATGGTTCATTTCGCTTATGCATGAGTCATAGAAAATCACCTTAGTAAGTACATTTGGCAACATGGTTGGCATTTGTTTATTTTCAAGAGATAATTCATTTATGTGGAATACCTTCTAGTAAGTGAATGAGATCCGAGATTCACTAAGTGAATCTTGGAGAGCTTGCATGAAACCATGAGTACGCATTTATGTTTGAGCCGAGTATACTAGAAAAAGAATAAATGAAAGTGGAACGAGAGGCGACAGTGAAATGAGTTCCAACTCATATTTTCGAAACAAAAATTAAGAAGCTACGAAATTGTAAAGTTAAAAACGACCAAAGCACAATGGAGTTAAGCTCAGGGAAATGCGACTTAGAAGATTGAAGACTAGATACGCGCATCATATCTCTTTTTAAGAGTGTATCCTTGATCCCTCTTTTCCTGTAGAGCTTACTTGCATGCTATCTTTTATGTATATCCTCTCGGTCCTATTCTCAGTCTTATTTTTGTTGCAAACCCCATAAGGAGTATGACTCATCTGGTTGAGATATATGTTGGGGTTCGAGGGTGTCCGTTGGGTTGACTAAACTTTTTGGGCTTTATAGGATATGAGTTGGTTTTATGAAGGGATTTCTTGTGACCAAAAACGATTCCATCATGCTTAGTTTCCTAGAAACATATATATTGGTTGGTCAGTTCTTTGGGTTTCAGTCTAATATTGATTTCGGTCTTCGGGGCTGGTGCTTAGGGGGTTCTTCTCCTAATCAGTATATATGTGACATAGATTTCCAGTTTTGACATTGCCTAATGGGCACAAAGTTTTTACTTGCTTCTATCGTTCGACTATGCTTTTAGGTAGGAAAAATTGGGTGTAAACATGTGTTTGAGACATGTTATGATTGATGGTTGCAAGTGGCTGCTAGTGGTTGCTCGTGATTGCATAACACACATTAGGCATTAGATCAGCTCAGACACATTTCCATATTGCATATGCATGAGTGTTTATACTTGTTTATGGATGAAATTGGATGTGTTATCATATGGATGATGCATATGGATGGATGTTTGTGCACACATATAGTGTTCATGTGACTAGGACTATTTGCATACATGTTGGATTCATGGCACTAAACATATTTTGCATTTAAAAAGATCAATCAGGCCTGATCATTTGCATTAGATAATGAACATATACACACACTTTCTGCATATGTTCATACAGCATTAGAAATCTCTTAAGGACAATGGATGTCTGTGATTGATGATTAAGTAGACGATGATTGGATGGTAGGACACATTCTTCTTAACTTGAAGATTTCGGGGACGAAATCCTTTAAGGAGGGGATTTTGTAACAAGCCGTATTTTTATAACATGTTAAAAACAAGAAATCAAGGCAGAATTAAATTTTAAATTCAGAATCAGGGGAAACGGGTTACGCCATTGCGTTCGTCTCGAAATTTTACATGAAATAGAGTCCGAGATTTCGAAAATCGGAGTCCGGATGAAGAAGTTATGGCTTGTACAAGTTTCAGCAGTTTTCAGGCAGCACTGGACTAGGGGGTCGACCATAGGGTCGACCTAGCCCCCCAGGTCGACCATAGGGTCGACCTACCCCCTAGGTCGACCATAGTGTCGACCTCACCCCCTTACAGGTCGACCTGGTTGGCCTGTTTTGACCCAGAACTCATTTTTGAAGCCTGAGACATGTTTTGATGGTCCGGATTGATTCTAGGGTTAATCTAAGGGCCTAAACTAGTTCCTACACCTATATAAACATCCTAAGGCCTAACCTAATTCATACAATAATTCATATGACACCAAAATACTGCTAGACTTCCTCTTGATCATGGCCGCCGCTCTCTAAACTTTTCTCTTAGCCTCCAAACTAGATTCAAACTAGAGACTAAAGCTTCTATAGCAATTCTACAACAATTCAAGAAGATAAATCAATGTCTCTGCAACGTTCTACGACAATTTTAGTTCTTAATTCATTAGCCATGCTCTGTAAGTTCTAATTATTTTCAGATCTAAATGTTAATTATGATGTGGCCATGGAATAAAGTGGAATTGGATTTAAGTATGTTTATCGATTCTGATCTATTTCTGTTGCTCCTTGAATCTTCTGTTTTGGGACTTGTCTGTCTTATGTTCATGACAAGTTTATGATCTACTCAGCAGTTTTCTTGATTCGTAATGACGTTATCATCAAGTTGTAATATTTATGCCTATGATGATGTTTTCCTCTGATCTCATTTTTATTCAATTTCTATCTCCCCCAATTTATTTTCTTTTCATGAACCTTGGTCAATTTTGGACCTTGGCCTAAAATCGCGATTTGCGTACGATATGTATACGGGGGAATTATGGGATTATTGCCTATATGAATATGATGTAATAATTAGCAACATGAAATTGGATATTATCATTATATTTGCAAGTTTGGGCTTGATCTGTAAATTTTGGTATAATCTTGTTATGAACAAATTTGCATAAATATTATATACATGGAATTTGGCACAAATAGGATCTATGTAATGTAACATGAGATTTGGTATATATAACATGTATGTAATTTGGCAAGTAAATTAAACCACGAGTTCGGGCCTATGTAAATTAAATCAAAAGATTAGGATTACGATTGGGCATATGTAGAATTGGGGATTTGAATATAAAAGCGATTGTAAATTTGATAATTGGCATAAATATGTATTATGAACTTGGGTAGTTGGCGTGTGTTGTAATATAAAAGATTACAGTTTGGGATAACTACATCATGAATCATGATTTGGGTTTATTTGGGCATGATACATGCAAATTTGGCTAGAACTCGATATGGATGAAATAGCATAAACTTGGCATACATGTAAATAGGCAAGAATTGGACATATGTAAACTGACTAGAATTGGGTATATATATCCATATATGTATATATATATATATATAAATTGGCATGTAATTTTGGGACTTGGGCATATGTTTATTAATATGTAAAGTTGTTAATTTGAAACATGAAAATGACTGTGTATTCGATAATTGACTTGAACACGAACATAAACATTTCTATATGTTAAACACATGAATTGATATTGGGGTTTTGTGTGAAATACGACCATTAATGAACCTTTGACACGAGGTTAGACTCGGTTTGTGGTGTAAATCTGCCCGAAACCGCCCGGCAAATCCAGTAGCCACAAAGTGTCAGTCTAATGTGAGAGGTCGAAGGCCAAATTGTAGGCATAACGGTTTATGACACGAGGTTAGACCCAGTTTGTGGTGTAAATCTGCCCGGAACCGCCCGACAAATCCAGTGGCCATAAAATGCACGGTCTAATGTGAGAGGTCATGATTCGTTCGTCATAATGAATGAATTAAGAAATACTGACCATAATAAGACGTGGGTATGGTTAGAGGGTTAGGTGGGATAACATGGAAATTTGACATGTAAATGTGGACCTAAACGGTATGAGTTAAGAACATGTAAAACTTATAAATGTAGGCTCAACCAACATAATTGTTAATCAGACCAATGGGTGGGTTAAGTAATATGACTAGACTAATGACACTTAACCAATATGATATGAATGGGTGGGTTAAGTAACGTGGCTAGACTAATGACACTTAACCAATATGATATGACTGGTGGATGGGGTTAAGTTAACATGCACTTAACCAATATAACGTGATGCGTGGTAAGGTTGAGTAACAACAGAGGGTAACACTTAACCGTCACAACATGATAAGTAGGTGGGCTAAGTCAATGTACACTTAACCAATATGACATGACATGCGGTGGGGTTAAGTTAACACAAGGGAGAACACTTAGCCAGTATAACAAGGCTTGCGGTAGGGTTAAGTAACACAAGGAACAACACTTAACCGATATAACATGATGTGTGGTAGGGTTAAGTAAAACAAGAGAAAACACTTTACCAACTTAACGTAATGAACGGAGAGGGTTAAGTACATATCGGGTTGGTGGGTAATATTAGTAAATATAGGCCCACAAACTTAACCATTAATAAGCACGCTTGAATCAGTGGGTTAAGTACATCACGGGAAGGTGGGTAATATCTGTATATTTAGGCCCACACACTTAACCAATAGGAAAACCTAGTAACGGGGACCCATTTCAGCAGTAACCCAAATCAGGTATCAACGGTACCCTGAAACTAGGTAGGGTGGGGCACGATTACTGGGCTGATTATAAGCGGTCAAAGCAACGGCGGTGGGTGCAACAGTGTAGGTTCTGACGGAGTGCGGGCGTGCACACACTTCGGAGCAGACAAACAGGGTACTGGGAGCACCAGTAGTATAACCTATGCCTTCTAGAATTGCATCGGGCCACCACCATGGGTCTTGATACACCCCATGGTGGACCAACATAGGTATCTACAATCATTGGGGGCCGTATGACACACGTAGGTAGCATAATCCCTAGGTTGGACCTAGGTGGCATAAACCCTAAATCCGAGAAGCGTTCAATAAGTAGCATAATCCCTAGGTTGGACCTAGGTGGCATAAATCCTGGTTGAATCTTGGAAGCGCTCGATAGAAAACCCTAGATTAGGTCTAGGTAATAAATAAATAGATGTTCATGTGAAAGCAACCTTAATTTCGGGGATTGGGATCACGTTATGATTTTATCATTTTATATAGATTACTAGTTGGGACACTAGTTAGGTGGTGCAGAGCAAATAGATATCATTTTATTGGTGAAGCAGGGAAATCTTGCGATGCTTGATAGAAATCTTGCGAAACTATACTTAGTTCATCTTGAATGGGAACCTTGCAATGTTATACATGACAGAAATCCTATGATGTTATTCTTAGTTGTCATGCCTATAGCTTATCTTGTCATCATGCTTATGTTTACTTCCAGTTTGTTCATGCCATGTTATCTTTACTTGTTTTTATGCTGAAAGTCACTAGGACTTACTCAGTCTTTATGACTGACCCGTTTTGTTTCGCCTCTTTTTCTTCCGTCCCCCCCCCCCAGGTTCGCAGGGTGGGAATACAGCTTAGTTCAGATCTTACCAAGCTCCAAGGCTCTTTCATGTACTGCTTGGATTTCTCTTGGCTATGGCTTGATTTACTGTTTTACTTAGGGAATGATTTTTGACTATGGTTTTATTCTTCTTTATTATTGCAAGACAGATTTCGATGTAATGGATTTAATGGCATTTTGATGTAAAAGGCTTTAGACCTTTCTAGATTTTAAAGCAATGAAAATTGGTTCTTCTTCCGCTGTTTTATATGTTCTGTCTTGTAATATTTCTTTGTATGTTTACCTAGATAATGCAATACCAAAGCTAGTGCATTCCCTTTATGAGTGACCCTAGCGGAGGTGGGGTGTTACAGATTTGGAATTATGTCCAAATCAAATTTGAAAAAGGTCGTTATGGATGCAATTCGGTGGCCGTTATTGGAGACCAACTATACGGGCCTTGATAAAATTAATAAAAATATTAATAATTTGTGTAAAATCATAATAAATGATCTGGAAAAAATCTGGATGAGTAATTCCACATTTGTAAAGATAAAAATACATTTTTATCTAAATGAACTAGTTATTAACTATATTTGAAATCCAATAATTTTTAAATAAATAAGTTGGATTTATATAGGGTTTTAATAAAACCAGAAATTTCCAATATATAAATTGGAATGGATTTGAATAGAAATAAACTCCGGAATATTTCGTATTGAATTCCGTAACTATACAAATATTATGGAGTAATTTGGAAGACAAATATATATCGTTATTCCCCATACGATATGTGTTGGTTTCAGAATTTGATATCGAATATAAGCCGATATAATTTCTGTTTAGATCCTTATATTTAATATTAAGTTGAATTTTGGGTTTGTTGTGAATGGTGTCTTCAGTAACACTGTCCTTAAACCCCGTGTGAAAAGAATAAATATTTTAATCAAGATTATTAGAGTTTCCAATTATATTTAGTAATTGGAATAAAATGGAATGTGAATTGGGTTTATTGTGAACTATGTTTTTAATGACATTCGTTCTTTAACCCGATTAACAGTGAAATGTGTTTTGGAATATATAAATCTTTTAATTAAGACTAATGGAATTTCCCAAAGTAAAGTTTTCCAATTTAATAAAATAAACTGGAACGAAATTCGATTTGGTAACAATCGAAGTGAGCTTCTATGGAGGAAGACTATTAATATATATGGAATTTAAAAGGCCTTGTTATTCCATTTATATTATTAGTTGGATACGGAAATTGATATCGACTATATATTGATCTGTTTCCGTGAAGATTCCATAATTAATGCAATGTGATTTTGGGTTTATCGTGAACTGTGTTTTAAATGACATTAGTTCTTTAACCCAGTTAAAGACAAGATTACATGTCCAACCTTGTATTTCAAAGTGTATTGTTGATCTCTGTGAAATATATATCTGTTTGGTAGCGGAGAACCTTAATTTGGTTTAAATTGTGAAAAGAACATTTGAATAAAAGAACATTCTAGATTGGAATGAGGCGTATGTTGTGTTTTAATAGCACTTGATTATAAGATACGTGAATTATTCGGAAAGGCCGGGTTTATACCCATTCTGAATAATTGATTCGACGATAAATCGACGACGAAGACGGTGGTTGAAGACCGGAGTTCTTCACATCATTTAGATGATTATTGATGTCTTGATTAGGCTATACACTCAAGACAAGGTAACAAGTGGTGATCGTTGAGATGTACTTGGTGATCGACCAGATATGCGAGGACCTCTCTCCTATATTGGACATATGGGATGAGGAATAAGGTGCCTCCGGTTTCGTTTAGACCCAGAACGGACAAATGGATGTGTGTTTGACATTGTATATTATTCTGCGTTGATTGATCTCTATTAAATATATATCTATTTAGTGGCGGAGAATTTATTCTCTTGCTTAACACCCTTTTCTAAGACGTATGCGCTTAGAGGTTATATATTGAAAGACATCAGTTGCATGGCGTGAATTGTCAGTGTGGCATGCTGAGATGCAAGTGATCAAGGCTTCTGTTGAAAAGTAGAGTCTTGTGGTTGATGATCAAAGCACGACTTGAAATATCATAGGTTTGTGTACAGCGTTAATTCGTGAGCCTCACAAATCGGTATGAGTCAAAAATGGGATAAGGTCCCAAGGAGTGCACGACGTTTCTTTCTAGCTATGGGTGGTGCCATGGTATGGAGCCCAAACTTTTATTTATTTTTACCTGTGTGGATGATGGAATGCGAGGCGCCTCGGATATATCGGTCACTACGAGGACGATGGATATGTCCGATAAGAACTGGAAACATATGTTCAAGAATAACTAATCCTCAAACGTAAGGGAGGACCAGCCTTGGAGGATCCAAGGGTTCACTACGGGGGATCCTGGGTCATCTTGCTAGAGGTGATCCAAATCTCTGAGGAGACCATCCCTGGCCTCGACTCATGACGGAAATCCAATTTCCAATACGTGACATTTCGGTTTTAATTGCAGAACTAGTATGGCGACATAGGAGGATGGGGTACTGTGTCATCTATGATTGATACATTTATATTTGAAGTGATTTTGACACTATACACTTATAGTAATATCAAAAATGATTTGTTTTAAACGTACCAAGCATGTTTGGCTATTTTAAGGTAAAACTCTATCCTTCGGCTTGCGTTGCATTGTGTGATGGGTCCTGAGCCTTATAATAGCTTCATATTGCCAAAAATCATTGCGTTGTTTATTTTATGCACTGGTATTCATGGGAGAAAACTCGTTCCGTGTTATACGGCGTGGTCCCTTAATTTATCAAAATTTAAATTAAGGTTTTAAATAACTGTTTTAGTTCTCATACCATCCCATGACTGGCCTGGAGTTTATTATTTTATCCTAAACTCTGGGTGCCCATATTTTCCACAAGGGCACTAGTAGTTTTGGTTTTGCAAATATTATTTTCCCAGGATCCTGGATTTACAGCTGGAGCTATATTCGGAAAGCTTTGTATCCGTGTATCTCTTTCAATTATGTTATGTATTATTTTTCCGCTGCTATGTAATGTATTTTAATCCCTGATATTTTTTTGATGTCTATTATTTATTCATACTCTGTTATATTCTTGTACTCTGATGTAAGTTGTTGTAATAACAATGAAATGTTCTTCTATTTGCGTTCTGATTTGTCGTAGTATTGGGAAAATCAATTTATGATTTAGCAGGTTTGACGATGTGGAAATCAAAGAAAATGAAGTTGTGATATATCCAATAAAGGTAAGTATAGCCTCTAGCTTCACAACTGGTAAATGACAAAAATTAGGCAAGCAACATGGCTATGTGGGTCTCTCCCATTAGGGTGTATTATCACCATCTAGAGAAAACCATTTTGTTTCTTATTCTATTGATGTTGTATGCTTCAGAAAATTGTTGCCGTACACAACCATTAGTGATAAGACATTCGATGCACTCAAGCGAAATGAGTGTTCGGTCATGTGTGGCCAGGTTGCAAGATGTTCTTATTGAACCCAATGTATTCCTCTCTAGAGATACACTATGGGAAGACGGTTCCATACCTTTTCATAGATGAAACTCCATTATCCCTAAGCGCCAAGCGGTTTTGTTTGTAAACTATGTAGTGGAATGTGAGATGCAAGCATCTCGCTAGATTCTAATTTATTTTGAAAACCCTAGACAACATTATAATATCTGGTTTCAATATACAAAGTGTTTTACTTCTCATAAGGGAAAAGCATGTTCCGTGTTTATGTGTGCCATGGTCTTATGAGATACTTTTATTTCTCAATCTATTTTAAAATAATTTACAACTGTCCCATTGCTGACCCATTGTTTATTTTTATATGTTTTCTCTAAACACTTGGATGGCCAAATTTGTACGGGCAGTCAAGTAGTTCAGGATTTTACATATTTTCTTGGTGGAGTTTGGAGAAGGAGGCTTCAACATGAGATATATAAAGTTTATTTTCGTTGTAACGTATATGTGTTATACTCTAATGATGAATGTAAGAACAAATATAGTTTTGTATTTTAAAAGGTTATAATATATTATATTTGACTCCGTTGCGATTTTGTGATTTTGTGTTGTTCAGTTCTTTCTTCTGTCTTATTTCTTCTATTCTAATTTTCTATCCTTTCTATTTCTCACCCTCTAACTTCTTTCTATTAATGATTCATATTTTTGTGCAATTTGGGTTGGACGTGTATTGTATTCAGTCGACTCAAAAGGTACGAATTTGCGGGTTGTTGTAGTTGGTATCAGAGCAAATGGTTAAGTGTAACCTTTGCTCTATTGAGTAATGTGATGACCCATTCTTCGATCCACATTTATATTTTGTACGCTCACATACTAGCTCCGAAAATTATGAAATTTGCTTTAGCCTTCCGGATCCGATGAAAGTGGTTTTGTTGAATTCCGAGATTGTTTGCAAAATGTCTCTTTTAAAGCTATTAAAATAATATTACATTATTGAATTTTTTAAATTGGCTGTAAATCCTTATAAAATTAATTTAAACTTGAAATATATCTTTTTTTTAAATTGGTTCCAAAATTTTAGGTCGTTATAAGTAACTCCATCTCTATTGAGTAATCTAGGTTAGTAATATCCCAGATTGAGTCTGAGCGTATACATATGAGCGCGTAATTAGTTGATATAAAAATGGTTTTATATTGTGTTGATTGGTTTATCAAGTGGTTTATGAATTCTGATCGATACGGTACTAAAGTTGCATCGATAGGTATTTCTAAACACTAGAATAGTAAAATTTGATACGGTATTATTTTAAAGGTTGTTTAAATGAAATAATTTTGCCTAAATTTATATTTTTTATAAAAGAATAATTTTTTTAAATTATTATTATATAGGGATGTGTTGATCGTTGTTATTGGAATCAAATAGAATCTCCTCGTTACTCTTTAATTTCGAGTACGGAATTCTATTAAGGGGTATATTGTAACGGACCACTTTTTGGCTAATTCTGTTCAATAATAATTTATTAATTATATTAGATAATTGAATAAATTGGATTTAATATTAGATTAAATGATCTTTTTATAAAAATCCGATATATATATATATGTACATTTTATATTATTTAGTTCATTAACAAACAAATATATGTATATAAATAAGTATATATTGTTTTTATATTTAGTTTTATACTTTTATAATAGTTTTTAAACTCGTATGAATTAAAAATAACATCACTTCAGTAAAATTTAAAGTTAACTACTTAAGTAAAAATATAGATTACTTCATAGGAAAGTAACATAACATTAATAAGGACTTAACCTTTTTGCACTTAAGATTTAAGACAATAAGTGATGAGATGTGTTTTGTACCATAGATGTACAATTTAGAACATTTAAATACATGAATATTAAATGGTTTAAATTTTCCTGGCAACCAAGTTTGCTTTTTTAATGCTTAGTACACATATCTATACATATTCACATGTTCATATAGTCTACACAAATATTTGTACTTCATATAGGCTATACATATGTATTTGTACCTCATTTTTAGCACATGGCCTTGCACATCCACATATCTACAGGGAATGATTTAAGTGAAACGCCTCTTCAAAAACGTTTCTTTTCAATCAATAAACAAGTGCAGCAGCTACACAACCATTACACCTACCTTATGTCTTTCAATTTCCACATGGCTATGCATATATATATATATATATATATATATATATAGACACACACACACACACACACTCCCTCTCATTATATCCATTAACATGGTCGTGCATATAGGCTTTAACACAACTCACTTCCCATCATCTAGAGGCTGCAGCTAAAACCATCCATCACCTAGTTGCACATGGCTATATTTGCATGCATTTACTTTATTTTCATAATATTTATGTACGTATGTCCTTCATTCTAGGTTGCCTAGCATTTGTTATTTCAGTTGAATTATAGCACCAGCTATCCTTGGCAACACTCCGTTCAAACCAAAGAACATACACAACATCCTTCTTTCAATCAATATCATAGCTTTATTGTTTTCAAATCAACCAATGCACATGCGCATACCTATGAACATAGCTTTATTTTCTCGGTCAAACATAGCAGAAGCTATGTCACATTCCATCTGCGGGTATGTTCATTTCCCATACATGTCATTAATATCCCATTATTTTAATATTTTCTTGCTTTTATAAGTACATTAGCCTAATACTTACATGCATAAATTCATTGGACCAAACTAGAAAATCAAATGGCAGTAACATAGTAAAGAAGGTTTAAACCTATGCATGAAAAACAATAAAACAGAGGACCTATTTATTGTGAGTAAACTCACTTTAAACTTCCATTTTTTTATCATCACTTGAATATTTTACTATTTGATGACTTGCATATGTACGCACATACCTGCATATGATATGTTGCATCAGTGGAACCCACTCATTTAAGTTACGTGATGAATGCATGGCTTTGTGATTCATTGAACTTGCATCAGTATAATTAAACTAGGTCAAAATATACCATCTGTAACTTGTAAAATCCATAGCTAAGTCTCTGTTATGTTTTAGTATTCAAGTTCTCCATGAATATTGCTTGCTTATACCTATAGTATATTTAAAACTCACCGCAACTCAAACAACATCGCATATATATATATACACACACAGTAAGAGGTGTTGAAACTCAAAATCTCAAACACCATAATAGTGTATTTCAGGCATACGAAGCTATCAACAGGAGTAAATAAAAAAATTTAGTTATAAATTCATAGGTTTTAGTGTTGCGGATATCAGGAGTTTCTGGGTTCATCTAAAAATGTAAAATTGGGAAGTTCTGACGATCCAGATGGCGGAAGGCCGTGAGTTTTGGACTGGATGAGGTTAATGATCGTGGATCATGGGAAAAATACCCATTTATTTTTCCATCGTAGGATTCGTACAGACGGGTTTATTTTAGGGTTTGTATTAGCTATTTGAATGGGTTGACTTCGACATGGACCTACACCTCGACAACTGCGTCGAGTGCCACTAGGTTTAAGGTGGAGGATGAGGCATAGGACGGCTTCACATTGATGGAGTTTGAGGGTACTCGATGGACAGTGGTGATGTGGCGATGGGTTTCTTTGATCGAACTTAAGTGGTGAGTCCACATGTTGAATACGAAAAAATTTGTTGTAGGCGATGGTGAAGCTTTTAGGTGACCGTAATGAGTTTAGGATAGTGCATAGAGGGCCGTGATGGTTGCGGGTTGATAGGTTGGTATATGCATGTGCACTAGTGAACAATTGTGCACATAAATACTAGAAACATACAGAAATGGGGAAGAAGGTGATTGAGCTTGATTTCTTAGTCGTGGCATAGGAACGGGAAGGGAAATCCAGTGTTGGGCATGATGGCCATGGAGTTCGGCATTGGAAAAGGAAGATCAAAGCAGATATTTTAGGTGGAGAAAAGGAGAAACAGAAAGGGAAAAAGACAAAGTGGGTGCTAGGTAGTAGAAGAAAGAAGGGTTGAAAGGGCGTCGACATTGAGCTGCTGGGCAGAAAAATTAGAAATAAAAGAAAATAAAGAAAAGAAATAAAAGGGAAAAATAAAGAAAAGAGATAAAAGGAAAAGGGAAATTAGAAAATAAGTAAAGGAGAAAATAATTCTAGGAAGGTGATAAATTTTTTAGCAAATAAAATAAAAGGTTTTCTTAAAAGTATAATTTAATATGTAAGATATATATAAATATATATCTAAAAGAAATAAAAGGAAAACTGTTCGTATGGAGACTTATATCTTGATATGGTGGATGATGAGACAGGGTCATTGTAAACGAAGTTATACTTCGTCAAAATTAACGAAGCCATTTTTAAATAAATAAATAGAGTTAAACTTATTTCTTTTCTAACCAATTTAAATATAAATAAATACAGATCCACCTAATTAATTCAAGTTGTACTAGTTGAACTTAAACCAACAATATGTTGTGATTTATGAAAATGGTTTATCATCAATCATATTATGTTGAACTCAAATGTTTTGAAATGAAATGTTGTTTTTAATTTAATTGACTTAGGTCGATAAATATATTTTAAATCAATAAATGATTTAAAAGTTGAATTAACGACAACAACAAGTAAGCCATAGATCCCAAACAAGTTGGGGTTGGCTAGACGTGGAACCCCAAAAAAAAAGGTACAATCTTCTGCAAAAGAAAATAAAGGTTTGAAAAAGGAAAAAACGAAGATTAAAAAGTTCCGTAAAAGTTAAGTTTAAAAAAAAGACCTTAATGTTCTGGTACATGGATTGCTAACTTCCATGCATTCCTATCCGAAACCAGCTCTTCAAATATGTTCAAATTCCTTAAGTCTCTTTTTACTATCTCCTCCTATGTCATTTTAGGTCGGCCCCAACCTCTCCTTGGGCCTTCGGCGCGTCCTATAATTCCAAGGCGCACTGGTGCATCGTGCAGTCTTCGTTGGAGGTGTCTAAACCATCTCAAGCGGTGTTGGACTAACTTCTCTTCAATAGGTGCAACTCTAAGTTTGTCCCTAATATCATCATTCCTAATCTGATCTCATCAGGTATGCCCACAGCTCCAACGCAGCATACACATCTCTGCTACACTTATCTTTTGGATGTATTGCCTTTTAGTACGCCAACATTCTACACCATATAACATCGTCGGTCAGATTGCTGTTCTATATAACTTTCCTTTAAGCTTCTTAGGGATCTTCCTATCATAGAGAATGCTAGATGCAAGTCGCCATTTCACCCATCCTACTTGAACTCTAAAACTAATATCCCTATCAATCTCCCCATCAGACTACAACATAGATCCTAAATATCGAAAAGATTCTTTCTTGGGTACTACTTGACCGGCCAGGGTGACATCTCCATCATCTGACCTGACACCGTTGAACTCACACTTCATATACTCCATTTTAGTTCCACTAATCCTGAAACCCTTCAATTCCAAGATCTCCCTCCATAACTTTAATTGTCTATTAACCCCTAATCTACTTTCATCAATCAACACAACATCATCAGCAAAGAGCATACATCAAGGAATCTCCCCTTTTATACCTTTCGTGATTTCAACCATCACTACAGCAAAAATATAGGGGCTCAAAGCCGAACCTTGATGTAACCCTATGTTAATGGGAAAGTCACTAGTCTCACCATCGCATGCCCTGACACTAGTCACAACCCCCTCATACATATCCTTAAAAAGGGTAATGTACTTTGATGCACCCTCTTCCTTTCTAGCGCCCACCACATCACCTTCCTCGGTACTTTGTCATAAGCTATCTCCAAATCAATAAAAACCATGTAAAGATCTTTCTTCTGTTCCCTGTATCTCTCTATAAGTTTCCTAATCAAGAACATCACCTCAGTAGTTGACCTTCCAGGCATAAAACCAAATTGATTCCGAGAGACACTTGTCAACCTCCTCAAATGTTGTTCACAGACTCTCTCCCAAAGCTTCATTATATAACTCATAAGCTTAATTCCTCTGTAGTTTGTGCAACTTTGAATATCTCCTTTATTCTTGAATATTGGAACTAAAATGTTTCTCCTCCACTCATCTGGCATTTTGTTAGATTTGAAAATATTATTAAACAACTTAGTTAGCCAGGTTATCCCTGCATCTCCAAAGCAACTCCACACCTCAATAGGAATGTCATCAGGCCCAACCGACTTGCATGTCTTCATTCGTTTCAACGCCCCTTTTACCTCCACCTCTTGAATTCTCTGAACGAAATGTCTATCGGTAATGTCAACAGAGTCTTCCAACCTGATCGAGGAGCTTCCACTTTCTTCGTTGAAAAGCCTATCGAAGTATGCTTTTCACCTATTATTTATCTCGTCGTCCTTCACCAAAAGCCTATAGTTCTCGTCCTTAATGCATTTAACTTGGTTGAAGTCTCTTGTCCTCCTCTTGCGTAGCTTAGCTATTCTGTAGATGTCTCTTTCACCCTCCTTCGTACTCAGCCTTTGATACAAATCTTCATATGCTCGACCCCTTATTTCACTCACCGCTCTCTTTGCAGTCTTCTTTGACACTTTGTACTTCTGTATGTTGTCCTCGCTCCTATGATGGTGCATGCATTTGTAGCATTCCTTCTCTTTGATAGCCTTTTGCACGTCGTCGTTCCACCACTATGAATCCTTAGGTTCACGCATATTTCCTCTTGTTTTCCCAAACACTTCAGTAGCCACTCTTCTAATGCAAGTTGCAAACTCATTTCACATGAAATTGGCTTCGTTGCATGCCTCTTCTCCCCTAACTCTATCTTTAAACACCCGTAAGTCTTCTCCTTTGAGTTTCCACCATCTCAACCTACTAATATTTGCTCTCTTATCCTTCATCACCCGAGGACGGAACACGCAAAACAAGAGCTGATGTTGCGAGACAACACATTCTCCAGGTATGACCTTGCAATCAACACAATCTTGTTTACTATCCCTTCTAGTTAGAACAAAGTCGATCTGGCTAGAATGTTGGCTACTATTGAAGGTGATCAAATATGATTCTCTTTCTAAAGAAGGTATTAGCAATCAAGAGATCAAAAGACAAAGTGAAATTCAATATTTCTTCACCCTCTTGGTTCCTACTGCCAAAACCAAAAACACCATGCACTCTCTCAAATCCTCAGTTAGATGTGCCAACATGACCATTGAAGTCTCCTCCTATAAAAAGTTTCTCGCTACTGGGCACATCTCTAACCATGACATCCAAGTCTTCCCATAACTTCCTCTTGGCCTCTTCACTTAGGCATACCTGTGGGGCATATGCACTAATGACATTCAAAACCGCATTATCAACTACTAGCTTAACTAGGATGATCATGTCCCCTTGTCTTATGACGTCGACCACTTCATTCTTAAGGTTCTTGTCAATCAATATGCCTACCCCGTTCTTGTTACGTACTTCTTGTAACACCCCGTATGTTGAATAACTTGCTATAATATAAAACAGGGCAGAATTAAATCTTAAAATATGAATCAGGGGAAACGGGCTATGCCATTGCGTTCGTCTCAGAAAAATACGCGAAATAGAGTCCGAGTTTTCGAAAATCGGAGTCCGTATGACCCAGTTAAGGCCCGTAGAAGTTTTCAGAAAATTCAAAACAGATTTAAATATAAAAATTCTAAGTTTCAGAAAAGGCAGGAAAATTCCCGCCAGGCTGAGGGAGTCGACCCAGGGGTCGACATGGGTGTCGACCCCCCCAGGGGTCGACCCAGGGGTCGACCCTCCCTGTCGGCCAGTTTTGCCTGGGTGCAGTCTGAAGGGGTTTGGGCTGTGTTTTGGAGCTTGTGACGAAATCTGACGGCTCTAATCTAAATTAGGGTTAATCTAAGGGCCTAAACTGAATCCTAATTCTATAAATACACCCTAAGACTACCGTAATTCATATTAAAAATAGTTACAACATCGTTATGCCGTCAAAATGCAACTTGAAGGAGCCCCCATCAAATTGTAGAAGAAGATAGCCTCTCAAATCAACTTCTAATCAACTCTAGCAACTTAATCTTCTTCATAGGAGTGCTAATCAACAAGTTGTGAGTTTCTATAGCCTTAATGACCAATTGTTGAAATGATTATGATAGGATATAATGAGGTTATGGCTATGAATGTGGATCAATGCAAGTTATGTTATCATATGCTATATGTGTTCATGATGTTATGCAAGTTATGCAAGTCATATGCTAGGTGATCATGATGTTATGCAAGTTATGCGAGTTATATGCTATGTGTTCATGATGTTATGCAAGTTATGCAAGTCATATGCTATGTGATCATGATGTTATGCAAATTATGCAAGTCATATGCTATGTGATCATGATGTTATGCAAGTTATGCAAGTCATATGCTATGTGGTCATGATGTTATGCAAGTTATGCAAGTTATATGCTATGTGTTCATGATGCTAGTTATGCAAATCGCTATGATAAACATTGATCCATTATGACACCATGTTATGCAAGTTTGGTGTTTGATTATATGCAAGTTCATATATGATATGTTATGCAAGTTTGGTGTATGATTATATGCAAGTTCATATATGATATGTTATGCAAGTTTGGTGTTTGATTATATGCAAGTTCATATATGATATGTTATGCAAGTTTGGTGTATGATTATATGCAAGTTCATATATGACATGTTATGCAAGTTTGGTGTTTGGTTATATGCAAGTAACATGTGCAAGTTTACACCTTAGTATGATATGCATACATATGCAAGTTAACCCCTTTGTATGTCATACATACATATGCAAGTTTACCCCTTTGTATGACATAAGTAACTTATGCAAGCTAACCTCTTTATGACATATGTGATTCATGCAAGTTTGGGTTGATTATTTATGCTAGTTGGATTTGATGCTATATGCATGTTGACACCTTTTAAACCCATGTTGATGCTAATGTTATGCAAGTTGAACCCATTGTGTTTGTGATGAATCTTCCCTTTTAAGTATGTCATGTCAACGTATTACGCGGGGAACGATGGGGTTAATATTCATGTTAATGAAATGGTGTGAAGTTGGTATGATTATGCATACCATAAAGTGGATGGACATAATTGAGTCAATTATGTACATCGTTAAATTTGTAATTAATTAGGGATAATTAATACAAATTATGGGGGTGATTAATTAGGTGTAATTAATCGACTAAGACACGAGGTTGGACCCTTTTGTAGCATAAGACTGCCCGGAACCGACCGGCAAATCCAGCGGCTACAAATGATTGGCCCAATGTGAGAGGTCTTAGGCATAAACTAAATACGTGACAAGTGTAAAGACACGAGTTTAGACTCGGTTATGGCGTAAGGCTGCCCGGACCCGACCGGCAAATCCAGCTGCCATAAAAGATAGTCTAATGTGAGAGGTCTTTGCAAAGGTTACGGTCTTAATCAATTAAGAAACACTTAACCAGATAAGCATGTAGTGGGGCATGAGGGGTTAAGTGGGTGCCTTGGGTGGCATGTGGAAAAATCTAGTGGTTGCCTTGGGTGGAAATAGAAAATACGATTAGAATACTTAACCAAAGTGGAACATGTAATTAAACATGATTAAAGGGTTAAGTAAGTGCCTTGGGTGGCATGGGGAAGATCTAGTGGTTGCCTTGGGTGGCAATAGAAGATAAGATTAGAATACTTAACCAAAGTGGAACATGTAATTAAACCAGATTAAAGGGTTAAGTAAGTGCCTTGGGTGGCATGTGGAAATCAAGTAAGTGCCTTGGGTGGCATGGGAAATCTAGTGGGTGCCTTGAGTGGCAATTAAAATATGATTAGATGACTTAACCAAACTTTAAACATGTAAGTGGACATGATTATTCAAAAGGGTTAAGTGGGATACACTAGAAAATGTGACAAGCTTAGGTGGGTAGCTTGTGGGGGCCCATTTCAACCAGTAACCCATATGTATCTTAGTGGGCTCGACCCATGTCGAGGACGGGTCACGCGTACTGGGCTTGACTATAAGAGGCCAAAAACGGGTTAGCGGTGGCAACGCAAGTCCAACGGGTTTCATATGCGTGTGTGGACCCGGGCTGGTAGGTAAGACGTTGTTGCATCGTGTAGGTATAAGCCGTGCACCATTTGTTGTATCGGGTTGCCACTTTGGGGAGTGATACACCCCACTGTGGGGCCAGCATGGGTATCTACGGTAAGGAGCCGATCGCTTGGGGAGTAGTGGGTACACCTAGTGGAGATAGGGGCAGACGGCACCTATGTAGTCAGCTAGGGGTACACGAGACTACTATTAAAATTACTAAGTACACTTAGTGGGATCAACCTTTAAGTAGGAATTACCCTTGGGTGGGTAGATATGGTGTGGTGCAGTGTAGGAATTACCCTTGGGTGGGTAGATCTGGTGTGGTGCAGTGTAGTATTTATCCTTGGGTGGATAGGCGCGTCTTTACCGTTATCTTAGTTCATCCTAAGTCTAGTTGGCTGCTTAGTGTAGTCATTTATCCCCAGTCGTACCGTACCAGGTTTATATCATATCCTAATTACTTTAATGATTGTATTGTTAAAGTTATAGGGCTCACTCAGACTTATGTCTGACCCCGTTGTTTTTATCTTTTTCCCAACCCTCAGGTTATCAGAGTGGGCCTAGCACTAGTGGGCTTTGATCAGATCGCTTTATCTATCTTTTGGAGCTTGGACTCTTGGAGTAAAGCTCGGTTATCTTTTCTATTATGGCTATTAGTTATGAAGTGGGATTATGTACTTATGTTTTAACAAGGTGGATATTTTGTACTTGACTCTTGTTGGTTTTTGATATGTAACCAAACATGTTTACCTTCTGCTGCAATGAAATGATGTTTTAAATTTCAAGTATTACTTATATATGTCTTGTTGTAATTTTTCTGTTCTATATTCACTTAAAATACTCCACCGAAGTTAAGGCATTCCCTTAGTGAGTGACCTTAGCGGGTGTGGGCTGTTACACGTGGTATCAGAGCTTAAGGTTACCAGAACAGATAAAACTTTTAGAAAAACTATTTTTCTAAAAACATTTTTGGAAGAAGTATTTTCAAAAACATGTCTTTTAAGAGAAAAGTTTTTGAAAGAAAAGAACATAATCCCCAAGAGCCATATATCCTTCCTTCGATTCTCCGTTTTGAATCTTTTCCTCTATCTCTTTTTGAATTTCCCCTCCGCGTATAGATGTCTTTTTAAGATAATTAAGGACTTCCGTATGAAGGACGGAAGAACCACTTCAAGGGACTAAGAAGTTTGTCGGGCTAAGAAGTTTGTCGGGCTAAGAAGTTAGCCCAAGGAGGTGGAGGGCTTAGTGGTACCTTTAAGATGGACGAGGGAGGGAGGTTCAAATAGCTGTTAGGTAAATAAAGGACGAAACCTCATCGTGGCGAGAAGGTCACGAAAGGAGAATGTAAAGGAGAAGGCTAGTTGTTTTGGAGAAATAGGACACCTTATTAGGATTGTCCAAAGAGGTAAGGACAAAGTACAGGATCTTCTGGAGGGTAGATGTATTCCCTCATGGCTGGTATACCTGATGGGGGTAGGGCCGTCTAGGTTGAAAGTTGGTTCTCTCGATCATCCTGTTCGAACTTTATTTGACTCTGGCGCATCGCATTCGTTTATCTCATCATCGTTAGTTGAGTCACTGCACTTAGACACCAGTCTAGTAGATGATCCCTTGGTTGCTTCAAACCCAATTGGGGGCTCCACTTATTTGTCCATGATATGTTTGGGTTTGAAGATTTCTATACTTAGCGTTGAGTTTAGATGTGATGCTTTTGTTTTGGGCTTCACGGGCTATTGGTTGATTTTGGGCATGGACTGGTTATCCAGTAATGGTGCCGTTCTTGATTGTGAAAGGAGAGTTGTTAGGCTCATGACCTGCTTGGGGAATACTCTCGAGATCTCTTGTAATCCCATAGATTTTGTTATGCTAAGTTATCTTGAATCGCTTGACGCTTCGGTCGAGAGTTTGCAATCTGTTAGAGTGGTCCGGGAATACTCGGATGTGTTTGGGGAGGTGAAGGGCTTACCTCCGAAGCGGGAGATAGACTTCCGAATATATCTAGTGGGCAATGCAAAACCAGTATCTTTGCCAGTGCGCCACATGGCTCCTCATGAGAGGAGGGAACTCCATAAGCAAGTAGGGGAGTTGCTTGAGAAGGGGTTCATAAGACGAAGTATATCGGAGTGGGGTGCTCCAGTAGTTTTTTCCACGAAGGCGGATGGGTCCCTCAGACTTTGTGTAGACTATAGAGAACTCAACAAGCTCACAAAGAAGAATAGACACCCATTGCCGAGGATTGATGATCTCTTTGTTCAGTTGGTTGGCGCCTCAGTGTTTTCGCAGTTGGACTTAGCCACGGGGTTTCATCAGTTGAGAGCGGCTGAGGATAGAATAGAGAAGGCTGCATTTAGGACTCCGGATGGTTTATATGAGTGGCTGGTGATGCCATTTGGTTTGACGAACGCCCCTGCATACTTTGTTGATTTGATGAGTAGGGTGTTCAAGGAGTACCTAAATAACTTCGTAGTGGTCCTTGTGGATGACATCTTGGTCTTTTCTAAGAGCGAAATAAGTTTTCGTATGTGCTTAATAGGTTAAGCAAAGCCAGTTATTTGATCAATGGTGGTTTTGGGAGCGAGACTGGCAAGGACATCCAGAGTTGGACAAGTGCTTAATTATTTAGCTGTTTTTACTAGTATCATCTCACGTAGGTCGTCTGAATTCGAAGGAGGTATCCCTTGGGTGTTTGTCTGATATTGGTTTAGGCCTTTGGGGCTTGCACTTGGGGGATGTCGAGTTCGACTAGGATGGTTTGCGTGAGAGATGGATAGTTGTGACGATTTTTGCATGGGAGAATATCCTGGTTTTCTCTAGAGGTGGAGAAAAGCATGCCCTACATCTTAGGGAAGCGTTGGGGACTCTTCGAGCACATGGTCTTAAGACAACAAAGGTGGATGGAATTCTTAGCATCCTAAGATTTCGAGATAGTGTATACCCCTGGCAAGGGTAACGTGGTGGCGGACGCCTTAAGAAGAAAAAGGTTGTCCTTGAGTCCATTGTTCGTGGAACGACGAAGCTTGGAATTTATCTCGATGTTTGATTTTAGACCTTCCGTTAACTTTGTACCCGGTTTGCTAGCATCCTTAGAGGTCAGACCTACTCTTTTGGGATGGCTTGGCGAGGCACAGCGGGACGACCCACAGTTGGTTGAGTTGGTAGAGAGGCTCATAAGGGGGGAGTCGTCCAGCCATTTGAGTAGGTACACCTTAGATGATAAGGGGTGGTTGCGTAGAGACGATAGACTTTGTGTACCGCAAGACGAGGGTTTGAGGAAGGCTATTCTAGATGATGCGCATCGTTCGAAGATGACCATTCATCCCGGTGGGGACAAGATGTACCAAGACATGAAGCGAGTTTTATTTTGGGCCGGTATGAAGAAAGATGTGGCCGAGTATGTCGCTAGATGCTTGGTGTGCCAACAAGTGAAAGCAGAGCAAAAGAAACCTGGTGGGTTGCTTCACCCATTGGAAGTTCCGCAATGGAAGTGGGATAGCGTCTCGATGGATTTTATTGATGGGTTACCGAGATCGAGGAAGGGTAATACGGGGATTTGGGTTGTGGTAGACAGACTTACTAAGAGCGCCCATTTCATACCCGTGAAGAGCAAGAGGACTGCTCCATGGCTAGCTTCAGTTTACCTTCGAGAGATAGTTCGGTTGCATGGTGTACCCTCTAGCATAGTGAGCGATCGAGATCCCATCTTCACTAGCGAGTTTTGGAAGAGTTTGCAAGAGGCGGTAGGGAATCAGTTGTGTTTGAGCACCGCATATCATCCTCAGACGGACGGCCATACCGAGAGGGTGAATCGTGTTCTGGAAGACCTTTTGAGGCTTTGTATCTTAGATTTTGGAGGTACATGGGAAGAGCATCTTCCATTGGTGGAGTTCGCGTATAATAACAGCTTTCAGTCCAGTATTGGTATGGCTCCTTTTGAAGCTCTTTATGGAAGGCCTTGTCGATCACCTACATATTGGTGGGAATCTACGGATAAGAGGAGGACGGATTTGGAGTTTGATGTTGGGGACATGGTCTTTGTTAAAGTATCTCCATTACGGAATGTTGTTCGCTTTGGGTCCGTTGGGAAGTTAGCACCAAGATTGGTAGGACTGTTTCCTATTAGGGAAAGGATTGGACGAATGGCATATAGAGTGGATTTACCCGAGAGACTTAGTGAGGTACATGACGTATTCCATGTGAGGAAGTGCCTACATGAGACCGCAGAGGTGGTAGAGCCGAGCTTGCTTAGAGAAGTGGAGGTAGAGCGTGATGCGACTATTTGACGAGCTCCTACCCGCATCCTTGGGTCAGAGATTAGGAAGTTAAGAAACAGAGAGGTTCAACTAGTCAAAGTGCAATGGGGAGAAGATGAGAGCAATGCTACTTGGGAGACAGAAGCGAAGATGCGTTTATTGTACCCATTCCTTTTTGAGGGTATGCCTTTTAACTTCTCCTTTATCGTTTGTCTAGTACTTATCTTATCTTTAGTATGTCCTCTCATTAGTATCTTTGACCTTTAGATAGGGTAAACCTATGGTTGAAACATGTGTTTGAGACATGTTATGTTTGATGGATGCGTGTGGATGCAAGTGGTTGCTAGTGGTTGCTCGTGGATGCATATACACACACTTTAGACACTAGATCGGCTCAGTCACTTCATATTGCATATTGCATATAATTGTGTGTAGGTAGCTATATTAATGGATGTATCATGGTTGTGCTATCATATGGATGATGCATTTTGGTGAATGATTATGCACTCATGTAGAAATAGTATGTGTCGATAGGGTTCTTTCGCATACATATTGGATGCATGGCACTGTCATGGTTTGCATTAAGGAGGTCAACTGAATCAGTAGACCGCCTAATTTTGCATTAGACAGGGAACATATACACACACTCTTTGCATATGTTCATACAGCATTAGAAATTTTAAGGACAATGGATGCTAGTGTTTGATGGTTTGAGTAGATGGTTGTTTGGTTGGTAGGATACGTTCTTCTTGACTTAGTGATTTCGGGGACGAAATCCTTTAAGTAGGGGAGAATGTAACACCCAGTATGTTGAATAACTTGCTATAATATAAAATAGGGCAGAATTAAATCTTAAAATCTGAATCAGGGGAAACGGGCTGTGCCATTGCGTTCGTCTCGGAAAAATACGCGAAATGGAGTCCGAGTTTTCGAAAATCGGAGTACGTATGACCCAGTTAAGGCCCGTAGAAGTTTTCAGAAAATTCAAAACGGATTTAAACATAAAAATTCTAAGTTTCAGAAAAGGCGGGAAAATTCCCGCCAGGCTGAGGGAGTCGACCCAGGGGTCGACATGGGTGTCGACCCCCCCCCTAGGGGTCGACCCAGGGGTCGAACCCCCCTGTCGGCCAGTTTTGCCTGGGTGCAGTCTGAAGGGGTTTGGGATGTGTTTTGGAGCTTGTGACGAAATCTGACGGCTCTAATCTAAATTAGGGTTAATCTAAGGGCCTAAACTAAATCCTAATTCTATAAATACACCCTAAGACTACCATAATTCATACTAAAAATAGTTACAACGTCGTTATGCCGTCAAAATGCAACTTGAAGGAGCCTCCATCAAATTGTAGAAGAAGATAGCCTCTCAAATCAACTTCTAATCAACTCTAGCAACTTAGTCTTCTTCATAGGAGTGCTAATCAACAAGTTGTGAGTTTCTATAGCCTTAATGACCAATCGTTGAAATGATTATGATAGGATATAATGAGGTTATGGCTATGAATGTGGATCAATGCAAGTTATGTTATCATATGCTATATGTGTTCATGATGTTATGCAAGTTATGCAAGTCATATGCTAGGTGATCATGATGTTATGCAAGTTATGCGAGTTATATGCTATGTGTTCATGATGTTATGCATGTTATGCAAGTCATATGCTATGTGATCATGATGTTATGCAAGTTATGCAAGTCATATGCTATGTGATCATGATGTTATGCAAGTTATGCAAGTCATATGCTATGTGGTCATGATGTTATGCAAGTTATGCAAGTTATATGCTATGTGTTCATGATGCTAGTTATGCAAATCGCTATGATAAACATTGATCCATTATGACACCATGTTATGCAAGTTTGGTGTTTGATTATATGCAAGTTCATATATGATATGTTATGCAAGTTTGGTGTATGATTATATGCAAGTTCATATATGATATGTTATGCAAGTTTGGTGTTTGATTATATACAAGTTCATATATGATATGTTATGCAAGTTTGGTGTATGATTATATGCAAGTTCATATATGACATGTTATGCAAGTTTGGTGTTTGGTTATATGCAAGTAACATGTGCAAGTTTACACCTTAGTATGATATGCATACATATGCAAGTTAACCCCTTTGTATGTCATACATACATATGCAAGTTTACCCCTTTGTATGACATAAGTAACTTATGCAAGTTAACCTCTTTATGACATATGTTATTCATGCAAGTTTGGGTTGATTATTTATGCTAGTTGGGTTTGATGCTATATGCATGTTGACACCTTTTAAACCCATGTTGATGCTAATGTTATGCAAGTTGAACCCATTGTGTTTGTGATGAATCTTCCCTTTTAAGTATGTCATGTCAACGTATTACGCGGGGAACGATGGGGTTAATATTCATGTTAATGAAATGGTGTGAAGTTGGTATGATTATGCATACCATAAAGTGGATGGACATAATTGAGTCAATTATGTACATCGTTAAATTTGTAATTAATTAGGGATAATTAATACAAATTATGGGGGTGATTAATTAGGTGTAATTAATCGACTAAGACACGAGGTTGGACTCTTTTGTAGCATAAGACTGCCCGGAACCGACCGACAAATCCAGCGGGTACAAATGATTGGCCCAATGTGAGAGGTCTTAGGCATAAACTAAATACGTGACAAGTGTAAAGACACGAGGTTAGACTCGGTTATGGCGTATGGCTGCCCGGACCCGACCGACAAATCCAGCTGCCATAAAAGATAGTCTAATGTGAGAGGTCTTTGCAAAGGTTACGGTCTTAATCAATTAAGAAACACTTAACCAGATAAGCATGTAGTGGGGCATGAGGGGTTAAGTGGGTGCCTTGGGTGGCATGTGGAAAAATCTAGTGGTTGCCTTGGGTGGCAATAGAAAATACGATTAGAATACTTAGCCAAAGTGGAACATGTAATTAAACATGATTAAAGGGTTAAGTAAGTGCCTTGGGTGGCATGGGGAAGATCTAGTGGTTGCCTTGGGTGGCAATAGAAGATAAGATTAGAATACTTAACCAAAGTGGAACATGTAATTAAACCTGATTAAAGGGTTAAGTAAGTGCCTTGGGTGGCATGTGGAAATCAAGTAAGTGCCTTGGGTGGCATGGGAAATCTAGTGGGTGCCTTGAGTGGCAATTAAAATATGATTAGATGACTTAACCAAACTTTAAACATGTAAGTGGACATGATTATTCAAAAGGGTTAAGTGGGATACACTAGAAAATGTGACAAGCTTAGGTGGGTAGCATATGGGGGCCCATTTCAACCAGTAACCCATATGTATCTTAGAGGGCTCGACCCATGTCGAGGACGGGACACGCGTACTGGGCTTGACTATAAGAGGCCAAAAACGGGTTAGCGGTGGCAACGCAAGTCCAACGGGTTTCATATGCGTGTGTGGACCCGGGCTGGTAGGTAAGACGTTGTTGCATCGTGTAGGTATAAGCCGTGCACCATTTGTTGTATCGGGTTGCCACTTTGGGGAGTGATACACCCCACTGTGGGGCCAGCACGGGTATCTACGATAGGGAGCCGATCGCTTGGGGAGTAGTGGGTACATCTAGTGGAGATAGGGGCAGACGGCACCTATGTGGTCAGCTAGGGGTACACGAGACTACTATTAAAATTACTAAGTACACTTAGTGGGATCAACCTTTAAGTAGGAATTACCCTTAGGTGGGTAGATCTGGTGTGGTGCAGTGTAGGAATTACCCTTGGGTGGGTAGATCTGGTGTGGTGCAGTGTAGTATTTATCCTTGGACGGATAGGCGCGTCTTTACCGTTATCTTAGTTCATCCTAAGTCTAGTTGGCTGCTTAGTGTAGTCATTTATCCCCAGTCGTACCATACCAGGTTTATATCATACCCTAATTACTTTAATGATTGTATTGTTAAAGTTATAGGGCTCACTCAGACTTATGTCTGACCCCGTTGTTTTTATCTTTTTCCCAACCCTCAGGTTATCAGAGTGGGCCTAGCACTAGTGGGCTTTGATCAGATCGCTTTATCTATCTTTTGGAGCTTGGACTCTTGGAGTAAAGCTCGGTTATCTTTTCTATTATGGCTATTAGTTATGAAGTGGGATTATGTACTTATGTTTAACATGGTGGATATTTTGTACTTGACTCTTGTTGGTTTTTGATATGTAACCAAACATGTTTACCTTCTGCTGCAATGAAATGATGTTTTAAATTTCAAGTATTACTTATATCTGTCTTGTTGTAATTTTTCTGTTCTATATTCACTTAAAATACTCCACCGAAGTTAAGGCATTCCCTTAGTGAGTGACCTTAGCGGGTGTGGGGTGTTACACTTCTCCCGTGTAAGTCATTGTTCTCCACCTTCTTCGCCTTTTGTCCCCTCCATTTAGTCTCTTGGATGCACAAGATTCTTACACGTCTCGTGATCATAGTATCAACTATTTCTATTAGATTACCTGTTAAGGACCCTACATTCCAGCTACCTAACCCAATCCTACTATCATCGACTAGCTTCCTTGCCCCTCGCACCCGTCGAGAAAGATGCGAAGACCCTTGCTCACTTATCACTACACCGGGGCATCGGTGTAGCGTACGACTAAGAGAATGGCGGCCCAGCCCTTGCCTATTTAACATCATACCCAAGCCATGATATGGCACGCAACTAAGGGAGTTGCGACCCATCCCTTGCCTATTTAACACCATACCTGAGCCTCGATATGTCGCGTTGCTAAGAGGGTTACGCCCCAATGAAAACTCATAAGGTTCCATATCCGTAAGAGAAACTAAGTTTTTGCATTGGCTCGCCAAGCCTATCACAGCCCTCCTCCTTTACCCTGGCTTGGGACAGGCTGCATACAAAGATACACAAGTGGAGTTTAAAAGTAAATTAACGTCGATTAAACTAAATATTGAAATTCAAGGGAATGTGAATTTATACAGTAACTAGATAAACAATATTGATCATGTAGTAGTATTTATTAATGAAATTAAGGTTACGTAATAAACAAGTCTAGAAGGAATGATATTCACAATCCAAAGTGAATAATATTATGAGAGAATGTTTCGCAAATGAGAACGGTTATGAGGGATATTGGTTAGAGAAATTTGGTTGACTTGTAATGATAAGATTATTCTGAAGTTCAAAAA
Organism: Allium sativum; assembly: GCA_030737875.1. Taxonomy (NCBI): domain Eukaryota; kingdom Viridiplantae; phylum Streptophyta; class Magnoliopsida; order Asparagales; family Amaryllidaceae; genus Allium; species Allium sativum. Next base: position 159,447,533 of record CM060921.1, on the reverse strand, counting down.
ATAATTGGAATAGAATAAATCAGAAAGAGATGTTAAATTGGTAATCGACTAAGTTGAATCTAGGAAAGTTTTTTTCCAATTAAATAAATATTTAAATTTAATTATATATTGAATTATTTATTCATCTAAATAAATGAAATAATAGTTATATTTTCAATTCGTATATATTAAAGTACGGATTATAACGTAAATCTTTGATTAATATAATTTTGGAAATAATTATTTTCCAAGAATAATTGATTTATGAACGACGTTTAGTTGAATTTGAATTATTGAATTGTGATAGACAAGATTTGTTCTGATGGCTGAATTGATAATGTTGTGATATGACCCAATAAGCTTGTTTATTTTAAATTAAACATTTACACGTCTTGTGTAATAACTCGGAATTTGGGGCCAATTTAAAATTTTCATTTTAGAGATTTTAGGGGTGTTTAAATATTTAAAATAAATTATTTCAAATAAAAATGAATGGAAATTTATTTTGAGCAAAGTTAATACAAATATTTTCAGTTAAGTTACATAAAGAATTAAAAATAGGACGGTAGTTTGAAAAGTCAAACTTGAACTTTGACTAACTACACAGGATGCAGAATAAACCGGATTTCGGTGAAACAAAAAATATTTAAATCTGTTAATGAATATCTTTCTAACGAATCTGAAAAATCGAAGTTTTATAGCGGAAATCAAAAGTTATGGCCAAATGAATTTTCAGAAAGGTCGCTATAGAGATTATATCGCCCTTGAAAATCGACATTTTGCATACGACCTCGGAATTTGACGAAACCACTTTTGTTGGGTCTGAGATGTGAAATTATTACTAGGTTTCAAATTTCATGATTTTTGAAGCTAGTATGTGAGCGTGGCAAAAGAAACTGTGTTTTGTCAATTTCGGTCAAAATTAATTGACTAAAAAATAGCCATTTTTCAAATAGTCTCAGAATTCGATGAAATAAATTTTGGTAGGACCGTATCGTCATAAGAAAGCCAAAAATAATTTTCTGGATTTTTCTGACTTCGTATGTGACCCCAGTAAAATTAGAAAGTACGTTCGAATAAAAATAAACGAATTAATTTGAAAATAAAGAAAACACACTGTAAACTTCAGAATTAGACCTCGGCACTAGCGCCATTGCGTTCAGAAGACGTCAAAACCTATTGTTTGACAGTCGTTGGGGTCCGTTTGGTGATCATATGGAAAAACCCTAATTTTGGGATTAATTAAATAAAAATACGCCGTATACTGTATAAATACGGACCCTGTACATCGTTATTCTTCCCCGATCGACAGAACCCATAGCCACCCCCCTTTTAATTTTCATCTCCATTTTCCCATCAATCCACACACAATTAGACTTAGCCGTAGTTCAACTTTTTGAAGCTCTTCCCTTCCTCTCCAATCTCCAACAAGTTTCATTCGATTTCACTGCCTGTAGCTCTCGAACCGAGCACCCGAACCCGCGACCTTCATTGCCCCGCCGCCGCCACGTGTCGCCGCCACACCCACCTATATTCCCGGCGTGGATGCGCCTCCTCTAGGCCTTCCATCTCCGACAAACGGCGCCTCAATCCATTCACCGTAGCTCGCGAATTTGCAAATCAAAGTTTTGAACTTTTCTGAAATTTTAAGGAATGAATATTTCAGATTTGCGACGCTTTTAAGCATTACAGCGACAGTTGTTAAAAGTTTGTTCTAATTTATTCGTATGAACTTGAAATTGAAATCTTTCAGATCTGAAATTGCCGTGACCTTGAACACGAGATCTGATTGAATCCGAACCTTCCTTTCAAATCCAAGATAGGTGAGAATTTATTTTTGATATAATTTAATTAATTTAATTATTATTATTGCGTTGTGTGAAGTTTAAATGGTTAAAAATAAATAGATCTGCGATTGTTGTCATTCTAAGTAATGGATCTAAATCGTTTGCGACGTTATGATATTAGATCTGCAAGTTTAAATGTTAGATCTGAGTTTGGTGATTCATTTGTTTATCTTGTAGATCATGGTTGGTTGATATTCAAAAACCATATGTTATTAATTCTAATTGATCCCTGTATTATTCAAAATATTGTTGTGGTAGAATTGGACACGAAATATTGGACAAGAAATATTGGACACGAATCATGTATAAATCTATCATCTTGTTCATCATTATGAAATTTACATCGTTATGAAATTTACATCGTTATGCAACTTACATTATTTTAATGTGAATTAAAGTGGAATTCACATCGTTATGAAATTTACATCGATATATAATTTACATTATTTTTATTGTGAATTAGAGTAGAAAATTTACATTTTTATAATGTTAAAATAAAAGTAGATTTTGCATAGTGTCAAAAATTACATTTTTCTTTGTAATTAACATGTGAATTTTATAGTATGTTAAAATTTACATTTTTATATGTAAATTATAAAGTGAATTTATGTCGTATGTTAAAAATTACATTTTTCTTTGTAATTAACATGTGAATTTCATCGTATGTTAAAATTTACATTTTTATATGTAAATTATAATGTGAATTTCATCGTATGTTAAAATTTACATTTTTATATGTAAATTATAAAGTGAATTTATGTCGTATGTTAAAAATTACATTTTTCTTTGTAATTAACATGTTAATTTCATCGTATGTTAAAATTTACATTTTTATATGTAAATTATAAAGTGAATTTATGTCGTATGTTAAAAATTACATTTTTCTTTGTAATTAACATGTGAATTTCATCGTATGTTAAAATTTACATTTTTATATGTAAATTATATAGGGAATTACACCGTAGGATAAAAATTGAATTTTTTCATGTAATTAAAACATGAATTTACATTGTATGTTAAATATTACATTTTTATATGTAATGTCTATAGGAAATTATACCGTATGATAAAAACTACATTTTTCTATGTAATTAAAGGATGCATTTCCATCGTATGATAGATTTCACATGTTTTATATATATATATGTAACATAGAATGAGAATGAACATTAGAAATAAAATTTATTTATTTAATATGTAAATAAGATGTAGAAATGTGGCTTGAAATTAAAGTTATATTTTTATAATGTAAATTAGAAGTAGAGTTTGCATTGTGATTAAAAATCATATTTTTACAATGTAAATTAAAAGTAGAGTTTGCATTGTAATTAAAAATCATATTTTTACAATGTAAATTAAAAGTAGAGTTTGCATTGTAATAAAAAATCATATTTTTACAATGTAAATTGAAAGTAGAGTTTGCATTGTAATTAAAACTTACATTTTTATATGTAAGTTTAGAATGTACATTGAAGTTGAAATCTACATTTTTATATGTAATTTAAAAGTAGGATTTTGAATGTATCAAAATTTACATTTTTACACGTAAATAAAAAATATATGGGAATCTACATAGGAATTAAATTTACATTTTTATGTAAATAAAAAGGATGGAATTTACATTTTCAATGTAAGAAAAGAATGAATTTAGGATGCGGTAATATTATCTTCATTTTCAAATGAATTAAAATTTAGTAAGGATCGGTAGTTGTGTAGAGCGTTGTTTTAATCAAACGACGTTATTACGATTAAATTATTATATATATATATAAATAATTAAAATTAAACGAATGGGGCGTGGTAGTTCGCGTTTTGAAATCGTACCTTTAAACGACTATACAAGAAGATCCGACCGTCGGATTTTCTTGAAACTGAAACTGTTAAGACCGTCTTGAAAAAATCTTTCCAACGATATATATTACGTTAAGATCCAACGGTTAGATTCTGAGAAATGTAAAAATCAAAATTGATTGAATGCAGCGCCATAGTCGCCCATGGACTTAAGGCGTCGTTATATAAAAATTTAATTATTTTGAATAATTAAAATAGGAAGTAATCATTATAAAATGATATCAGCAAGTACGAAGGATTTTAAAATATATATATATATATATATATATATATATATATATATATATATAAACGAGGATTATTTGGAAAGTCCGAGTTCTCTCATTCTAAATAATCAAACGACGTTAATTTAAGTATGAAGATGGCATATGAAGACCGTAAATCTTCCCTCGAATGGACAACGATCGAGGCCCTGATTTGACTTGCTCCCAATTCAAGGGTCCTGGTCATTGCCCAAACGTGCGTGTTGATTTCGCGGGTTTGGCTTTCGCTCAGACCCAGAGCATAAGCTAATAAATGGATTGTGTGTCTGACATCATACTCTATCAAATATCATGTTATTGATCTTTTGCCGAATGTATGGATGTTTGGTGGCGGAGAATTTATTCTCTTGCTTAACACCCGTTCATATATTTCTTCAAAGGATTGGTAGTGCGATATGGAGTGATTATGTGGCATGCTAAGATGCATAGGATCAAGGTTTTGTTGAAAAGCAGGCCTTGTGGGACGATCAAAGCATATCCTGTTTAAGCATAGCTTTGTGTACAGCGTGACTTCGCGAGCCTCACACACCGGTGGAGTCTAAAACGGGAGAAGGGAACGCAGGGAGAGCAGCACGATTCTTTCTAGCTAGAAGTGGTGATTGGGCTTTAACACAGCCCAACATTTTACTTATGTGAATGATGGAATGAGGCGACTCGGATGATAGGTCCTATAGGACTGGGAAACGTGTGTTCAGGAATAACTAATCCGCAACTCGTATGGTGGACCGGCCCTGCAGCTATCCAAGGGTTCACTGCGGGGGATCTTGAGACATTAGCTAGAGTGTCTCGAATTGGTAGGAGCTCCTCCCTAGCCTTGACTCATGATGGAAACCAAAATCCAAATACGATCCTATGAATTTGATTGTATTACTAGTATGGAGGCATAGTAGTATGGGATACTATTCTTTCTAGGATTTATACATTTACATTGAAATGTTTTAATATATACTAATAATAATATTAAACTCGTATTTGCCGTATTTAGCATGTTTAATCACTATAAGGTAAAACCCTATCCTCTGGTTTGTGTTGCATTGTGTGATGGGACTTGGGTCTTATGGTGATTCCATTTTTCTAAAAAGAATGACGTTGTGGTACGATTTACTTATTATTTGTTCTGACACTTTTATGCACGGCAATCCATTAGAGTAAACCCATTCCGCGTTAGCGGCGTGGTCATTGGATTTGTCCTATTAATAGTGATTAATTAGTTAAGAATTCTCACACCAGTCCCACGACTGACCCGTTGTTTGTTTCCACCTTTTTGCAAACTCGGGTGCCCTCCTTTCTATACGGGAAGCCATGTAAACAGGTTCATTCTTTGCTTTGAGTCTTTTCTTTGGAGCTGCTTATTATCTTTCTTGGACTTGCTTTTGTGAAGAGGTGATGACTTGGAGCTTGAAGACATCTATCATTTGCTGTTATTGCATTTTTCTATTTTTAATTCCAGACATTAAACTTGGTTTATTTCACGTTGTTTAAGTTGGAGTTGGAACTTATTTCTTTTTCTGCAAACTTGATGTAATAATTTTAGAATTTTGTGACTGTGGACTTTCTGTGGTTGATGACATTATATTTCCGCTGCTATGATGCTGTTACTCTATGAATTTCCTATGCTATGTTGTATCTGTGATATGTATTATTGTATTTATGTTGTATTCCAAATGATTATTCCTTACTTTCATTCTGTGGAAGTTTGGGGTCATCACATCTTGTTAACATAATATCAAACAACCGTTTTAATTTGGAAATTTATATAAAATAATTTCAGTAGATAAGTCATGATAATCAATAAGATATTGAAATTTGTTTAAATATGATAACCTGGTTCCTTTAAGCATCACTTGGCCCAACAAGATAATAACCTTCATCTTCAAAGAGACTTGGATTGGTTTTCTAAATGAAATCCAAATACCACTTTGTTTCAACCTAGGCATTGATTAGTTTGAAGTCAAGTTGAAGACATTGAAGAGCAAGGGCTACTGCTACTAATCCTTAGGGTGATTCCAAAACGAATGTAGTAGAGTTAGTGACTTCAGATTGTCCAGTCATAGGATAACTTGTATGGATGAATATCTAAAAAAGTATGCCTAATAGGTCATATACGTTGATCTTTTCAAACTATGTTTGGTCATAGAGAAATTCGTTCCTCTTAGCTTTATACTCGTAGTATTGGGAAAATCAATTTATGATTTGGTAGGTTTGACGATGTGCCATTCAGAGTAAATGAAGATGAGATATATCCAACAAAGGTAAGTATATTCTCTAGCTTCACAACCAGTAAATGACAGAAATCGGGCAGGCAGCATGGCTATGTCGGTCGCTCCCATTAGGGTGTATTATCACCATCTAGAGAAAATACTTTTGTTTCTTATTATATCAATGTTGAATGCTTCGGAGGATAATTGTCATACACAACCATTGGTAATAAGACATTCGATACATTCAAGCAACGTGAGTGGTCGGTCCTGTGTGGTTAGGTTGCAAGATGTTGTTGAACCCATTGTATTCCTCTCTAGAGATACACTATCAAAAGATGGTTCCATACCTTATCATAAATGAAAATCCATTATCCCTAAGCACCAAGTGGATTTGATTGTAAACTATGTAGTGGAATGTGAGATGTAAGCATTTCGCTAGATTCCAATTTATTTTAAAAACCCTAGACACTATCGTAATATATGATTTTGATATACAAAGTGTTTTGGTTCCCATAAAGGAAAAACCCTTTCCGGGTTTATATGCAACGTAGCCTTATGATATACTTCTATTTCTCAAGCTGTTTTAAAATCATTTACTCACACTAGTCTCATGACTGATCCAGAGTTTATTTTTCTATGTTTTCCCTAAACTCTTGGGTGCCCAAATTTGTACGGGCAATCCAGTAGTTCAGGATTTTACAGATTTTCATAGAGGAGCTTGGAGAAGGAGGCTTCAACATTAGATATATAGAGTTTATTTCCGCTGTGATGTATATGTGTTGTACTCTGATGATGTATATAAGTACAAATGTAGTTTTGTATTTTCAAAAGGTTATAATATATTATATTTGATTTCCCTGCGATTGTGAGATTCTGAGTTGTTCAGTTCTTTCTGCTATTTTTTTTTCTATTCTAATTTTCTATATTTTCTATATCTCACCCTCTAACTCCTTTCTATTAATGATTCATATTCTTATGAAATTTGGGTTGGACATGTGTTGTTTTCTGTCAACTCAAAAGGTACGAAATTGCGAGCCATTACAGAAATATTATGGAGTCATAGATTAAATGTTAAAACTCTAGTTGCACTCACTTAATACCTCTCTATCTATGATTATAAATTGTTTTCGAAGTATTTATATTTTTAAAAACCTTTTACAAAGTGTTTTCAAATATTTGTAGTTTTTTTAAATGAATTTTAAAGCACCTTCGAAATCGAATTTTATTTTTTAATATCTTTATGTTTAAATACTTTTGTATACTTATTACAATAAAGATTTTAATTTCGACATTAATATTTTATAATTATACTTTAATTTTAATATTATACTTGTATTTTTGACTTAAGTACTTATACTTTTGGTTTTACATTTATAATTTGATTATACTTTACACTCTGATTTTAATTATACTTTTGACTTTTAGTTTATCCTTAATAATTATGATTTAATATAGTTTTGGTAATTATATATTAAGTTTATTATATTGATTATATATTGTTTTCAAACGTGTACATATAATATTTTAGTTTAAATTCTGTAAAATTATTTTTGATAAGTTTCCTTAAGCTTTATTATATTTGAAATATACATTTACCATGTATAAATAGTTTCACAAAATTTCAAATCATCATATGCAGTTTTATATTTAAAACTTATATTTTTAAATACACTATAAGTAAGTCTGTATAGGCATACCAAGTATGTTAACATAGCTACCAGTATTTTCAAGATTTAAATTTGAATGGAAGTGTCAATCCGCCATAACCATTCGCAAAAAGCCATTTCTCCTCCCTTTCATAAAATTTCCCCTTTTCTTTAATTCTTTCTCTCTCATTTCCTAAAAAACTTATACTTTAAATCAAGTTAATTCAACTCTGGTTTAATTCTACATTAAACTCTCATCATTCTATCAAGATCAAATTGCAATTCTGAGTTGAAGATCAAGAGATCCAAGTCTGTATTCTCTGTAAAACAAATCAGACAACCTATATGGTGTGACTTAAAGGCTCTAAAGAAAGCTTGGTTTAATTAATCCTGATAAAAAGTAATTTGGGGTGACTTGTTTATCCAAAAATCAAGATGGTTATGCTCAACGATCGAGATTCTGGAGGATGTCTTCTTATAGCCTTTAAATCAAGAAGTGTAACTGAATTGATAGTGATCAAACGCCTATGGATTACCGGATTGGATATAAGGTAACTCTAAACCACAAAAAAATTCAGTGCGTACTTTCCTTTTTATTTTACTGTATTTACTTTTACTTATTATTTGTTTTCTAATTGATTCTGTGATCATTAAATACATTCTCATAAGCATAATTTAAAAGGATTTCTAAAAAGATTTATAAATTTAAGTAAACACTATGTACCTCCACTCTAGTGTTAATATAGCTGTAAGATTCTATTCTGCATCACTACCAAAACTATAGTGAAAATCAGCTAAGATTAGAGCCGTAGCAAAATTCAGGTGTAATAGTTCATTACACACACAAATTAATATATACACACAGGAACACATGATATAATCATTAGTTCCCTTTGTATCTTATAATATTAGCCACGAGTGTATATTTAAATATATGGTTCATGTATCAAAAGAGAACTAACAAAATTTTTAAAAAAACTTGAGACCTAAATGAAAATATGAAAAATAAATTGAGCGGTAGATCACACACACACACACAGATATATATATATATATATTGCCTTTAACTGAAAAGACAAATAGTGGATGTGATATAATGCTGAGAAAGATATCAGATGGATTGTAACAACCCGGAAAATCAGAACCAATTAAAAAAAATTATTTTGGCTATTTCAATGAATTTTGAATAGTTAAAATAATTTATTTTAATTAACAGCGATTTAAAATTTATTTAAATCGAACTTTGAACGAATATATTTATTTTAATTTTAAAAGGAATTAGAAATAGTACGGTAGTTTGAAAATTTGAATCTGAACTTTGACTGAATGTACAGGATTCAAAATAAAACGGATTTTAGTGAAACCAAAAATATCTAAATCTGTTTAAAAATATCTTTCCAACGAATTCGAAAAATCGAAATTTCATAGCGGGAATAAAAAGTTATGGCCAGTTGAATATTCAGAATAGTCGTTATGGAATATAGTATAATTTATAGCCTATATAAATGGCCATTATACAAACGACCTCCATTTTCGACGGAACCATTTTTTTCGGATCCGGAATGTCAAATTTTTGCTAAATTTAATTTTCCATAATTTTTGGAATTAATATGTGAGCGTGGTAAATTAAACTGTGCTCGGTAATTTCTATTGAATTTAATCGACCATTAAAAAGGCCATTTTTCAAACAATCTCCAAATTCGATGAAATTAATTTTCTTAGGACCGTATCGTCAAAAAATAGCTAGTTTTATTTTTTGGGAATTTTCGGAGTTCGTATGTGGCTCCGATGAATTTAAATGTACAATCGAATTAATTAAATAAAGGATTTAAATTTTAAATTAAAGAAAATAGGGTGAAAACAATCGTTTGGACTGACGAGACCTAGCCCATTGGTTTCAGAACGGGGGCAATTAGGTGGGAACGACCTTTGTTGGACTGAAATTGGTGCTACGGAAACTTAACGGATTTATTTGCAAAAACAAGTAATTAAATAATATTTTATTATAAATAGTGTTCTCCAAACCCTAATCCCCTATTACAGATAGTCTCTGCCCCATTTCTATGGCCGATATTTTTCAAATTGTTCTTTCCAAATAGTTTACAAATCACTTAACAAAATCTAAAAATCCTTCAAGGGATTTCATAGTACTCTTTCTCCTCTATCCATCCATACCCGATTTGTCCTCTACCATCGAGGATCCGCGAAGCACCAGCACCCCAAAGTCCATGTGTTTCAACCGCCACCGCCTTGCCTAGGTGCGATCACACCTGACATTGTTGGCCCCCTTGTGTGCGCCTCCCCTACCCCTCGGTCGTGGCACATCCTGATCGTCGCGGAGTTGAGCGGCTTGACCGATAAGTGGAAACCTGGAATTGAACAATAGTGAAAAGTTGTCGACCTTCGTCTGATTGGGGGAAGAAAGGGTAGATTCCATTTTAAATTATTTAATTAATTATTTTTAAAATGTTTTCTATCTTAATTAAATCATAACTAATGCATACTGAATCAAAATTGAACGATTTCAGAAGCATTGCGATCGTGAGCCCGAGATCTGCATTTCTAGACTGAATAGAACGGATTCAGAGCATATCAAAATTTGACCCAAAATTTCAGATCTGTATCATTTAGAATTAAACCGACTGTGAGAAACTCTATTTTTTTTCTTTTATATAATTAAAATTATTTAATCATGATACATATCTAGAAATGATGTTGTCAAATCATACGTTGTAATATTTCTATGAATTTTCATGCGTGATTTGATTGATGATTGTTGTGTTATGTAAATCTTCAAAAATTAACAATTATGTTATTTAGAAAAATAGTGAAATGAATCATCATGTTATGTTCATTAGATTAAAATTAACAATTATGTTATTTAGAAAAATAGTGAAATGAATCATCATGTTATGTTCATTAGATTAAAATTTAACAATTAATTTATTTAGAAAAATAGTGAAATGAATCATCATGTTATGTTCATTAGATTTGTTAATGCAAAAATTAACAATTATGTTATTAGAAAAATAGTGAAGTAAATCATCATGTTATGTTCCTTAGATTTGTTAATGCAAAAATTAACAATTATGTTAATTAGAAAAATAGTAAAACAAACCCTCATATTATGTTTATTATATTTGTTGATATAAATTTGACAATTGTGTTAATTAGAAAATAGCCAAACGAAATTTAGCATTTTGTTTATTAGACTAGTTGAAAACAAAAATCATCACTTTTTGTTTATCAATTGAGTTGATCCAAAAATGTAAATTTTTGTCAAATTAGAATTAGTGAAATATAACCTTCATTTTTGACAAAATAGATTACTCAATTCAAAGTATACATCTTTGTCAAAAAGATTAAATAAAACAAAAATGAGCCTTTTTGTCAGAGTAGATTAGTTTAATCAAATTATATATTTTTGTCAAAAGATTAATTAAAGCAAAAATTAACATTTTTGTCCAGTAGATTAGTTGAAAAACAAAAACATTCATTTTTGTCAAACAGTGTAGTTGAAATCAAAAATGAATTTTTGTCAAATTTGAATTGTTGAACAAATTATCCATTTTTGTAAAAATATGATTGTTAGAAAAAAATATACATTTTTGTTAATTAAAAAGGATTAGACAAAAATATACATTTTTTTTAATTAAAAACGATTAGACAAAAATATACATTTTTGTTTATTAAAAAGGATTAAACAAAAATGTACACTTTTGTTCATTAAAAGAAATATACATTTTTGTTCATTAAAAAGAATGAGACATTTTTGTTCATTAAAAAGGATTAAACAAAAATGTACACTTTTGTTCATTAAAAGAAATATATATTTTTGTTCATTAAAAAGAATGAAACATTTTTGTTCATTAAAAAGGATTAAACAAAAATATACATTTTTTCCATTAAAAAGGGTGAAAACAAAAGTATACATTTTTGTCAACTAAAAATAGGTGAAACAAAAATTAACATTTTTGTTAATAAGATTTGAGTGAAACAAAAAGTAATATTTTTGTTCAATAAGATTAGAGTAAACAGTAATTTACATTTTTGTCAGACAAGATTTGAGTTATAACAAAAATAACATTTTTGGTTAAAGAGATTTGAGTTCGAGCAAACTATTAATTTTGTCAAACTAGTATTATCAACATAAGTGCCACCATCACTTATATTCATTTTGTTAAATCAGAATTGTTAACAAAATAAATGAATCACTTCTAATCGTTTTTGTTGAAATAGGATTGTCAACAAAAGATAAAATATCATTTTTATAGAAATTGCATACATTAGAATTTGTATGCAACTCAAAGAATCATTTTTATTTAAATGCATACACTAGAATATGTATGCAAGTTAATATATCACTTTTATGATCGATACATACATTATAATTTGTATGCAAATTTAAAGTAAACGTTTTTACATTATATATTGAAATTATATATATACACAAATAGAATACTTCCTTTTATTTGTTAAACCCAAATATAGAAATTGCATACAAGTAATGACAATAAAAATTTATCTTTTATTTGTCATTAGCAAATGTCATGCAAATAAAGACATTTTATTTGACATTACAAATTATGTTGAAATGGTTAGGAAAATTAAAACATTCTTTTATTTAGCGTGTTAAACACGATAGTAGAATCGGCGAATGGTGTATACGTATATATAAATATAAATTAAAATTAACCAATCACGCGTTGTAGTTCGCGTTTCGGAATTGTAACATTAAACGATTATACCGGAACATCCGACCGTCGGATTTTCCCAAAACTGGAACCGTTGGGACCGCTTTGAGAAGATCTTTCCAGTGATATAAATCTTGTTAAAATCTAACGGTTAAATTTCAAGATATGTGCAAATCAAATTTTGATAAAAACAGCGCCAAGGCCGCCTATTGACTCGAAGCGTCGTTGAATTAAATTGAGCTATTTTTATACAAATAAAAATAGCGATAAATCATTATTAAATAATATTAGTGATATGAAATAGTTTTAAATTATATATATGCGAGAATTATTTGAAAAGACCGAGTTCAATCTCATTTCAAATAATTATATGGCGATTTCAATCGAAGATATTAAAGATGGCGATTGAAGATCGACGATCTTGACATCGAAAGGATGACTACTGATGCCTGGCATTGGGTAGCTCCCAGTAAAGGGTTAAAGTGGTAGTTGTCCGGACGTACTTGTTGATTGTCCAGATAAGCGAGCACCTCTCTTTCGTATTGGAAATACAGGACGAGGAATAACGTGTCTCCGGTTTCGTTCAGACCCAGAACGGACTTATAAATGGATGTGTGTCTGACGTTGGATTTCATTCAATGTAAATTGATTTCTATTTAATTTATATCGGTTTGGTGGCGGAGAATTTATTCTCTTGCTTGACACTCTTCTCTGAGACGCACGAGCTCAAAGGTTATATATTAGTAGTTATCGATCGCATGGCATGAATTTTAAATGTGGCATGCGAAGATGCAATTGATCGAGGCTTTTGTTGAAAAGCAAAACTTCGTTTTTGGTGATCAAAGCATAGCCTATTTCGGCATAGCATCGTGTATAGCGTTACTTCGCAAGCCTCACACCCCGGTAAGAGTCAGAAACGGGACAAGGGAACGTAGGGAGTGCACACGTTTCTTTCTAGCTAGAAGTAGTATCAGTGTTTTGCAAGCCCTGACATTTTACTTATGTGGTTGATGGTGTAACACCCCACACCCGCTAAGGTCACTTACTAAGGGAATGCCTTAACTTCGGTGGAGTATTTTAAGTGAATATAGAACAGAAAAATTACAACAAGACAGATATAAGTAATACTTGAAATTTAAAACATCATTTCATTGCAGCAGAAGGTAAACATGTTTGGTTACATATCAAAAACCAACAAGAGTCAAGTACAAAATATCCATCTCGATAAAAACATAAGTACATAATCCCACTACATACTAATAGCCATAATAGAAAAGATAAGCTGGGCTTTACATCAACGGTCCAAGCTCCAAAAGATAGATAAAGCAATCTGATCAAAGCCCACTAGTGCTAGGCCCACTCTGAGAACCTGAGGGTTGGGAAAAAGATAAAAACAACGGGGTCAGACATAAGTCTGAGCGAGTCCTATAACTTTAACAATACAATCAATAAAGTAATTAGGGTATGATATAAGCTTGGTACGGTAACGACTGGGGATAAATGACTACACTAAGCAGCCATCTAGACATAGGAAGAACCAAGATAACGGTAAAGACGCATCTACCCACCCAAGGATAATTACTAAACTGCACCACACCAGTCATTCCTAACTTAAAGGTTGATCCCACCCAAGGACTTAGAAAATTTAACTAGTAGTTTCGTGTACCCCTAGCTGACCACATAGGTGCCGTCTGCCCCTATCTCCACTAGGTGTACCCACTACTCCCCAAGCGATCGGCTCCCTAACGTAGATACCCGTGTTGGCCCCATAGTGGGGTGTATCATTCCCCAAGGTGGCAACCCGATACTAACTCTGATGCACGGCTTATACCTACACGATGCAACAACGTCTTACCTACCAGCCCGTGTAACACCCCACCTCCGCTAGGGTCACTCACAAAGGGAATGCACTAGGTTTGGTGAAGCATTATCGAGGTAAACATGCACAGAAATATTACAAGACAGAACATATATATAAAACAGCGGAAGTAAAACAAATTTCATTACCTTATAAAATAAGGTCTAAAGCCTTTTACATCAGAATACATCAAAACATGTCTTGCAATAGTAAAGAAGCATAAAACCTTTTCATAAATTATTCCCCAAATAAAACAGTAAAGTAGCCATAGCCAAGAAAAGTCCAAGCCTTGCAGGATGACCTTCAAGCAGAGGAAGTACGAACTAAATAACAGTGTTCCCTCCCTGAAAACCTAGGGGGGAAACGGAAGACAAAGAGGCGAAAGAAAACGGGGTCAGTCATAAAGACTGGTAAGTCCTATCTACTTCCAGCATAAAACAGGGAAAGGTAACATGACATGCATAAACTGAAAGTAAACATAAGGATGACAACAAGATAGATAAGCTAAACCAAGATAACTGGATGAACTACTGTAGCAAGGTAAACTAAGGTATCATGATAAACTACGATGTCAAGAATCAAGGTATCACATCGTCAGGTTTCTGTCAAGTATACTATCACAAGGTATCTATCATGTATAACATCCCACGGTATCTATCATGTATATTTGCTCTGCACCTCTCGTACTAGTATCCCAACCCGCGTCATGTGTTAACTATGAATGTCCCTTGCCCAATGTCATGTAATGGTTCATGTCAACCTAATATATAGCATATGTAGGTTTCTCAACTCGTATGTTTCTTCCCATGTATAAGTTCAGTCCTTTGCCGTAGGTCGTACGGGCTTTCCCATGTAAATCTATACCACCTCACGTAGTACCATTTTATCCTTGATGCTGTTTTGGACTGCTACCCTTGATCTAGTTATGTTTTCTTACCATGAACTATCGCGTGTTCACTTAGGATTTATGCCACCTAGGACCACTAGGGATTATGCTACCTAATGAACGTTCCCGTGTCTCGGTTTGGGTTCAGGCCACCTAGGGCCGCTAGGGATTATGCCACCCGTCAACCGTGCCCTTTATCCCACGCATGTATCGTGAATCGTTTCCATGTCTAGACGCACATGTATCTCAATGTGCCATCCGAGTTCCGTGCCAGGGCTAATCAAGAAATACGGAACTCGGTCGGGAGCTTTAAGTCGTCTGCTGATGCAGATATCAAGGTCTGTTTTTGTATCCGTGGCTATGGTCCCACGTGACCCCTCCCTCAACCACTGAAAGGCAATCCAAGAAAAATCGTGTATGAGAACTACATCCCGGCCCCACTATAGCCCCACTTTCCTATGGGCCAACCTCACCCATGACTCGATAGCAAGAACATGGTCTGTTGGGAGTTCTCTGCCTTTCCGTTCGCGCACGATTGACTAAAGATGGTAGGTAGTCGGCGACGTGCTATCCAGGGCAAAATCAAGTATCGTCGACTCCACGCTAATCCATCCCAGTCTTTAGGTCGCTCGCATAGCAACCAAGGCATACTCTTGGTTCTTCTACCGCAGACCTTAACCTCAGTGAGGCCGGGTTTCATGGACCACCTGCCACCTCACAGAATGATACCAAGAGTACCCTCACGTACCCCGAAGCTACCGCTTCGTCACCCAGTTCGCTAGAGCTTTTTATCCAAGTCAGATAAGTTGCTCCTCCTTGTATACTAAGCGATGACCTACCGTATCAGGTTACTCATCTCTTTGTGAACTAGTCCCATGTCCTTGGCTAAGAATTATTACTTAGTTATCCTTAACTAAGGTTTACCACTTAGCTCCTCTTTCCGCTATCCTTGTTAACTACGATTTTCAACCTAGTCCCCTGAGCTAGGGTTTTGTCAAATGGGTTAAGTGTTGTTATCCAAGTTCATGACTTAATCCGCCTACGAATCATGTCAAGATTGGCTAAGTACTCAAGTTCAAGGTTTAGCCCTACAAGTTGGTTAAGTGTACCAAGAAGCTCATGACTTAACCCTATCAAGTCAAATTGGTTAAGCATTTATTTGTCTTAACCCTATCAGATTATCATGTTAGATTGATTAAGCATAGATTATCTTAATCCCATCAGATTATCGAGTCGGATTGGTTAAGTATGGGTTAGCTTAACCCCATCCACTAATCGTATTACAATGGTTAAGCCTAATTTTAAAAGGTCTTGTGACTTAACCCTACCGGGTCCACCTATTAGATTGGTTAAGTATAGGTTACTTAACCTCATCAAATCATCATGTATAATTGGTTAAGTATAAGATACTTAACCCCATTAAATTATCATGTTAGGTTGGTTAAGTATTGGTTACTTAACCTCATTGAATTACCAAGTTTAGATTGGTTAAGTGTTTAACTCAACCCCATCGAATTACCGTGTTTAGATTAGTTAAGTGAAGGTTACTCAACCCCATCTAATTACCGTGTTTAGATTAGTTAAGTGAAGGTTACTCAACCCCATCTAATTACCGTGTTAGATTAGTTAAGTATGGATTACTTAACCTCATCGAATTTACCGTGTTAGATTAGTTAAGTATGTATTACTTAACTCCATCACCTAATTGTCTTATATGGTTAAGTATCATTAAGGAACCAAGTCCGGTTAAACTTAACCTACATATTCGTGTCATATCGGTTAAGTGTCGTTAATCAAAATTACTTAACCTTTTCATGTGGCCTTAATTAGATTAATGCACCCCAACCTCTCACATTAGACTTTGTTGTGGTTACTAGTTAAGCCGGGCGGGTCCGGGTAGATTTACACCACAACCTAGTCTAACCTCGGGTTTTAAGTGCTATGTGACCAACTACTCACATTGGGTCCTATTGTTTGTAGCCACTAGTTAAGCCGGGCGGGTCCGGGTAGATTTATGCTACAAACTCAACCCAACCTCGAGTTGGCCACTTTCATGTTTGGTCTAGTGTCTTATTACACTTACAACCTACCCATGTCTAGTTCAAGTTCCATGTTTTCCCACGTGTCATGACCATATTTAAATGTATCATGAATGTCATGTTCTCATGTAAACCCCATGTCAAGTTTTTCATGTCATACCCACGTTTTTCCTAAGCTACCCAAACGTATTTCCAACCCAAGTGGAAGCGAGTCACATAGTAGGGTATTATGCCAACATATTGGCCACAAACATGCATAATATCATAAGGGAATTTGGCCATAAACATGCATAGTATCATAAGAGAATTTGGCCACAAGCATGCATAGTTTCATAAGGGAATTTGGCCACAAACATGCATAGTATCATAAGTGAATTTGGCCACAAGCATGCATGATACATAAGGGGTTTGGGTTCATTTACATGCATAAGCCCCAAAGTCAAGTCTTTGCCAATGTTTTCACAAGTCAAGTGGTTCCCAAAGGTTCATGCTAACATTCCATGGATAAAGATTCAAACTTGCTAGATATACTAGGTTAAACATAACATAAGTGGCATGATTTAGTCACTAAGCATAGCCCAAAGTCATAGGTTCAAGCAAAAGAGACATGACAAGGTTCATATAGGCTAGCATACTTATGTTTCATCACATTTTATCCCATGTCACATTAGAACCACCGTTAGAATCTACAAGTAGCTAGAACTTACATAGCGAGGCTTAGGAAAGGATCATGCATCATCTTGACGAAGAAAGGTGGCTCCTTTGTCGAAGAATCGTCATGGAATTTGCGTAGCAATGTTGATCCCTCCTCGATTTGGTGTAGAAAGCTTGCACCTTTTGATTTGAACCCGATTTGAATGCATAGTCTCTAGGAATTGGAGATGGAGGCCATGATCACTTGGCATTTGGGCAGCACTTCGTGGCATGAGTGATTTGTGAGGGTTTAGGGTAGGCTTAGGGGTCTTTTTATAGAGATTAGGAGTAGTTTAGGCCGTAGGATAAACCCTAGGATAGATCTGAACCCTCAAAAATCGTCACAAGCCTCCAAAACAGGACCCAGGAGCCAAAACAGGTGCACCAGGCCGACCAGGCAGGTCGACCCCCAGGTCGACCCTGGGGTCGACTCTATAGTCGACCTGGTCCCCACCAGGTCGACCTGGTTCTGGCAGGATTTTTCCCGCCTAGCCTGATTTCTGTGTTTTTGAAATATGTTTTGAATTCTGATTTTTCGTGAAACTTCCGAAGGCCATATCTCGGCCATACGGACTCTGATTTACGAAATTTCGAACTCTATTTCGCGTATTTTTCCGATACTAACGCAATGGCATAGCCCGTTTCTCCTGATTCAGACTTTAAAATTTAATTCTGCCTTGATTCTTGTCTTAACACGTTGTTAAAAATTCGGGTTGTTACATTCTCCCCTCCTTTAAGGATTTCGTCCCCGAAATCTCCAAGTTAGGAAGAACGCATCCTACCATCCATCATCCATCTACTCAAAACATCATCCACAGGCAAACATTGTCCTTAGACGATTTCTAATGTCATATGAACATATGCAAAACGTGTGTGTATATGCCCCTTAGCTAATGCTAATGATCAGGCCTGAATGATCTTTCTAATGCAAAATATGTTTAGTGCCATGAGTCCAACATATATGCAAATAGTCCTAGTCATATAAGTACTATATGCGTGCACAAACATTCATTCATATGCAACATCCGCATGATAACAAATTCAATTTCATCCATAAACAAGTATAAATACTCGTGCATATGCAACATGAATCGTGACCGCGTCAATCTAGTATCTAATGTGTATTCGCGCATCCACGAGCAACCACTTGCAACCATATCAATCATAACATGTTTCAAATACATGTTTACATCCATAGAGTTCTATCTAAGGTTCCCAAGATAAGATCGAGGAGATAAACAAGACAAACTCCTTACGGGGTTTGTAACAGATTCAGGACCGAGAGGATATCCACCAAGCGATAGCATGCAAGTAAGCTCTACAGGTGAACCAAGGATCAAAGATATACTCTTAAAAAGAGACATGATGCGCGTGTCTAAGCCGCATTTCCATGAGCTTAATTCCATTGTGCCTTGACCGCCTTTGACTTCATGATTTCGTAGCTCCTTGATTCCTATTTCCAAGGTATGAGTTGGAACTTATTTCACTGTCTCTTCTCGTTTCACTTTTACTCATTCTTTCCCTAGTTTGCTCGGTTCAAACATATCTACGTACTCATGCAAGCTCTCCAAAATTCACTAGTGAATTCTGGATCTCGTTTACCGATGCCAATCCATGTTACCACGTGCACTTACTAGGGTGGTTCCTATAACCCATGCTCAAGCGGAATGAACCATCCGTCTTATTGGCGGACGTTACTCGATTGGATCAGAGATTTCCGATAAATGCATCAAGAGATTCTAGGTAACTAACCATGACAGAACCCAAAAGGTTACACGAGACTTCGAGGGTATTACCAAGGCAAGCTAAGAGTTTAACTACCCTCCTTTCAAAACCGAGAATGGCATCCCTTACTGGATAACCACTTCATCCCTAGAATCCATCCATAGCTCAACAATAGAAGTATTGCTTCTAATCTCAACACTTGACATTTACACTCTCAATTCCAAACAAGTCATGAATAAATGGACCGACTCTCCAACCAGATTTTTGGGCCAAAAGTGGGATCTTCTACCATGCTAGTACTAAGGTGCAGAGACTTAACTATCGAGGCAGACTTAAATGATGCGATGATAAATACAAAGTCCGGACGGGATGATAGAAAAGAAAGGCTAAGCCTTTAACAGAAACGGTACCATTTCTCTTAGGTACGCCAGAAATGAGAGCATACAATTGCCCTCTCGCTGATCTTGTCCTTATCTTCCTTTGTGGATCAAGCCATACCAACAAGTTGCTTATTCTTAAGCTCGTGTCCTTTATCCTTGCTCTTATTATCCCTTCTTATAACTTCGGTAACAGGTCTCTCGAGAACTTCCTCCATCGCATGGGAAAACACTTACGTAGCTAGACAAGGATTAGTCGCAGTAAAACTACTGTGACTACAGATGGAGGAAAGAAAGGAAAAGAGGTTCAATCAAGGAAACAAAGGATGGTGATAATGGCTTTTGGGGAATAGCCTTTAAAAACAAAATTTTCTTGAAAAATGCTTCTTTGTAAACGGTTTTTTTTTTCAAATAGTTTTCAGAAGGTTTTAAAAACTTTTGCCCAGTCTGGTAACCTTCTGCTCTGATACCAAATGTAACACCCCACCTCCGCTAAGGTCACTCACAAAGGGAATGCACTAGGTTTGGTGAAGCATTATCGAGGTAAACATGCACAGAAATATTACAAGACAGAACATATATATAAAACAGCGGAAGTAAAAAAAATTTCATTACCTTATAAAATAAGGTCTAAAGCCTTTTACATCAGAATACATCAAAACCTGTCTTGCAATAGTAAAGAAGCATAAAACCTTTTCATAAATTATTCCCCAAATAAAACAGTAAGGTAGCCATAGCCAAGAAAAGTCCAAGCCTTGCAGGATGACCTTCAAGCAGAGGAAGTCCGAACTAAATAACAGTGTTCCCTCCCTGAAAACCTTGGGGGGGGGGGGGGCGGGGAACGGAAGACAAAGAGGCGAAAGAAAACGGGGTCAGTCATAAAGACTGGTAAGTCCTATCTACTTCCATCATAAAACATGTAAAGGTAACATGACATGCATAAACTGAAAGTAAACATAAGGATGACAACAAGATAGATAAGCTAAACCAAGATAACTGGATGAACTACTGTAGCAAGGTAAACTAAGGTATCATGATAAACTACGGTGTCAAGAATCAAGGTATCACATCGTCAGGTTTCTATCAAGTATACTATCACAAGTTATCTATCATGTATAACATCCCACGGTATCTATCATGTATATTTGCTCTGCACCTCTCGTACTAGTATCTCAACCCGCGTCATGTGTTAACTATGAATGTCCCTTGCCCAATGTCGTGTAATGGTCCATGTCAACCTAATATATAGCATATGTAGGTTTCTCAACTCGTATGTTTCTTCCCATGTATAAGTTCAGTCCTTTGCCGTAGGCCGTACGGGCTTCCCCATGTAAATCTATACCACCTCACGTAGTACCATTTTATCCTTGATGTTGTTTTGGACTGCTACCCTTGATCTAGTTATGTTTTCTTACCATGAACTATCGCGTGTTCACTTAGGATTTATGCCACCTAGGACCACTAGGGATTATGCTACCTAATGAACGTTCCCGTATCTCGGTTTGGGTTCAGGCCACCTAGGGCCGCTACGGATTATGCCACCCGTCAACCGCGCCCTTTATCCCACGCATGTATCGTGAATCGTTTCCATGTCTAGACGCACATGTATCTCAATGTGCCATCCGAGTTCCGTGCCCGGGCTAATCAATAAATACGGAACTCGATCGGGAGCTTTAAGTCGTCTGCTGATGCAGATATCAAGGTCTGTTTTTGTATCCGTGGCTATGGTCCCACGTGACCCCTCCCTCAACTACTAAAAGGCAATCCAAGAAAAATCATGTATGAGAAATACATCCCGACCCCACTATAGCCCCACTTTCCTATGGGCCAACCTCACCCATGACTCGATAGCAAGAACATGGTCTGTTGGGAGTTCTCTGCCTTTCCGTTCGCGCACGATTGACTAAAGATGGTAGGTAGTAGGCGACGTGCTATCCAGGGCAAAACCAAGTATCGTCGACTCCACGCTAATCCATCCCAGTCTTTAGGTCGCTCGCATAGCAACCAAGGCATACTCTTGGCTCTTCTACCGCAGACCTTAACCTCTGTGAGGCCGGGTTTCATGGACCACCTGCCACCTCATAGAGGGATACCAAGAGTACCTTCACGTACCCCGAAGCTACCGCTTCGTCACCCAGTTCGCTGGAGCTTTTTATCCAAGTCAGATAAGTTGCTCCTCCTTGTATACTAAGCGATGACCTACCGTATCAGGTTACTCATCTCTTTATGAACTAGTCCCATTTCCTTGGCTAAGAATTATTACTTAGTTATCCTTAACTAAGGTTTACCACTTAGCTCCTCTTTCCGCTATCCTTGTTAACTACGATTTTCAACCTAGTCCCCTGAGCTAGGGTTTTGTCAAATGGGTTAAGTGTTGTTATCCAAGTTCATGACTTAACCTGCCTACGGATCATGTCAAGATTAGCTAAGTACTCGAGTTCAAGGTTTAGCCCTACAAGTTGGTTAAGTGTACCAAGAAGCTCATGACTTAACCCTATCAAGTCAAATTGGTTAAGCATTTATTTGTCTTAACCCTATCAGATTATCATGTTAGATTGATTAAGCATAGATTATCTTAATCCCATCAGATTATCGAGTCGGATTGGTTAAGTATGGGTTAGCTTAACCCCATCCACTAATCGTATTACAATGGTTAAGCCTAATTTTAAAAGGTCTTGTGACTTAACCCTACTGGGTCCACCTATTAGATTGGTTAAGTATAGGTTACTTAACCTCATCAAATCATCATGTATAATTAGTTAAGTATAAGTTACTTAACCCCATTAAATTATTATGTTAGGTTGGTTAAGTATTGGTTACTTAACCTCATTGAATTACCAAGTTTAGATTGGTTAAGTGTTTAACTCAACCCCATCGAATTACCGTGTTTAGATTAGTTAAGTGAAGGTTACTCAACCCCATCTAATTACCGTGTTTAGATTAGTTAAGTGAAGGTTACTCAACCCCATCTAATTACAGTGTTAGATTAGTTAAGTATGGATTACTTAACCTCATCGAATTTACCGTGTTAGATTAGTTAAGTATGGATTACTTAACCCCATCCCCTAATTGTCTTATATGGTTAAGTGTCATTAAGGAACCAAGTACGGTTTAACTTAACCTACCCATTCGTGTCATATCGGTTAAGTGTCGTTAATCAAAATTACTTAACCTTTTCATGTGGCCTTAATTAGATTAATGCACCCCAACCTCTCACATTAGACTTTGTTGTGGTTACTAGTTAAGCCGGGCGGGTCCGGGTAGATTTACACCACAACCTAGTCTAACCTCGGGTTTTAAGTGCTATGTGACCAACTACTCACATTGGGTCCTATTGTTTGTAGCCACTAGTTAAGCTGGGCGGGTCCGGGTAGATTTATGCTACAAACTCAACCCAACCTCGAGTTGGCCACTTTCATGTTTGGTCTAGTGTCTTATTACACTTACAACCCACCCATGTCTAGTTCAAGTTCCATGTTTTCCCACGTGTCATGACCATATTTAAATGTATCATGAATGTCATGTTCTCATGTAAACCCCATGTCAAGTTTTTCATGTCATACCCACGTTTTTCCTAAGCTAACTAAACGTATTTCCAACCCAAGTGGAAGCGAGTCACATAGTAGGGTATTATGCCAACATATTGGCCACAAACATGCATAATATCATAAGGGAATTTGGCCATAAACATGCATAGTATCATTAGGGAATTTGGCCACAAGCATGCATAGTTTCATAAGGGAATTTGGCCACAAACATGCATAGTATCATAAGTGAATTTGGCCACAAACATGCATGATACATAAGGGGTTTGGGTTCATTTACATGCATAAGCCCCAAAGTCAAGTCTTTGCCAATGTTTTCACAAGTCAAGTGGTTCCCAAAGGTTTATGCTAACATTCCATGGATAAAGATTCAAACTTGCAAGATATACTAGGTTAAACATAACATAAGTGGCATGATTTAGTCACTAAGCATAGCCCAAAGTCATAGGTTCAAGCAAAAGAGACATGACAAGGTTCATATAGGCTAGCATACTTATGTTTCATCACATTTTATCGCATGTCACATTAGAACCACCGTTAGAATCTACAAGTAGCTAGAACTTACATAGCGAGGCTTAGGAAAGGATCATGCATCATCTTGACGAAGAAAGGTGGCTCCTTTGTCGAAGAATCGTCATGGAATTTGTGTAGCAACGTTGATCCCTCCTCGATTTGGTGTAGAAAGCTTGCACCTTTTGATTTGAACCCGATTTGAATGCATAGTCTCTAGGAATTGGAGATGGAGGCCATGATCACTTGGCATTTGGGCAGCACTACGTGGCAAGAGTGATTTGTGAGGGTTTAGGGTAGGCTTAGGGGTCTTTTTATACAGATTAGGAGTAGTTTAGGCCGTAGGATAAACCCTAGGATAGATCTGAACCCTCAAAAATCGTCACAAGCCTCCAAAACAGGACCCATGAGCCAAAACAGGTGCACTAGGCCGACCTGGCCGACCAGGCAGGTCGACCCCCAGGTCGACCCTGGGGTCGACTCTATAATCTACCTGGTCCTCACCAGGTTGACCCCCAGGTCGACCTGGTTCTGGCGGGATTTTTCCCGCCTAGCCTGATTTCTGTGTTTTTGAAATCTGTTTTGAATTCTGATTTTTCGTGAAACTTCCGAAGGCCATATCTCGGCCATACAGACTCCGATTTACGAAATTTCAGACTCTATTTCGCGTATTTTTCCGAGACGAACGCAATGGCACAGTCCATTTCTCCTGATTTAGATTTTAACATTTAATTCTGCCTTGATTCTTGTCTTAACACGTTGTTAAAAATTCGGGTTGTTACAGCCCGGGTCCACACACGCATATGAAACCCGTTGGACTTGCATTGCCATCGCTAACCCGTTTTGGCCTCTTATAGTCAAGCCCAGTACGCGTGTCCCGTCCTCGACATGGGTCGAGCCTACAAAGATACATATGGGTTACTGGTTGAAATGGGGCCCCCACAAGCTACCCACCTAAGCTTGCTCCCTCTAGTGTATCCCACTTAACCCTTTAATCATGTTTAATTACATGTTTCCACTTGGTTAAGTATTCTAATCGTATTTTCTATTGCCACCCAAGGCAACCCACTAGATTTCCACATGCCACCCAAGGCACTTACTTGATTTCCACATGCCACCCAAGGCACCCACTTAACCCCTCATGCCCCACTACATGCTTATCTGGTTAAGTGTTTCTTAATTGATTAAGAACGTAACCTTTGTAAAGACCTCTCACATTAGACTGTCTTTTATGGCAGCTGGATTTGCTGGTCGGGTCCGGGCAGCCTTACGCCATAACAGAGTCTAACCTCGTGTCTTTACACTTGTCACGTATTTAGTTTATGCCTAAGACCTCTCACATTGGGCCAATCATTTGTAGCCGCTGGATTTGCCAGTCGGGTCCGGGCAGTCTTATGCTACAAAAGGGTCCAACCTCGTGTCTTAGTCGATTAATTACACCTAATTAATCACCCCCATATTTTGAATTAATTTTCCCTAATTAATTCCAATTTAACGATGTACATAATTGACTCAATTATGTCTATCCACTTATGGTATGCAACATCATACCAATTTCACCACAATTTTGTTCACATGAATATTAACCCCATCGTTCCCCACGTAATACGCTAACATGGCATACTTAAAAGAGAAGATTCATCACAAATACAATGGGTTCAACTTAGCATAACATTAGCCTCAACATGGGTTTTAAAGGTGTCAACTTGCATATATGACCATAGCATCAAACCCAACTAGCATAAATAATCAACCCAAACATGCATGAATCACATATGTCATAAAGAGGGTAACTTGCATAGATGTTCATGTCATAGACCTATCATAAAGGGATAAACTTGCATACATGTCATAGGTCTAAAAAGGGATGAACTTGCATATGTTACTCATATCATAAAAAGGGGTAAACATGCATATGTATGCATACCATACAAAGGGGTAAACATGCATATGTATGCATATCATACAAAGGTGTAAACTTGCACATGTTACTTGCATATAATCAAACACCAAACTTGCATAACATGTCATATATGAACTTGCATATAATCAAACACCAAACTTGCATAACATGTCATATATGAACTTGCATATAATCAAACACCAAACTTGCATAACATGGTGTCATAATGGATCAATGTTTATCATAGTGATTTGCATAACTAGCATCATGAACATATAGCATAAAACTTGCATAACTAGCATCATGGACATATAGCATAAAACTTGCATAACTAACATCATGAGCACATAGCATATGATAACATAACTTGCATTGATCCACATTCATAACCATAATCTCATTACATCCTATCATAATTAGTTTAGCAATTGCTTGCTAAAGGCATAGAAACTCACAACTTGTTGATTAGCACTCCTATGAAGAAGATTAAGTTGCTAGAGTTGATTAGAAGTTGATTTGAGAAGCTATCTTCTTCTAAAATTTGATGGAGGCTCCTTCAAATTGCATTTTGATGGCATGACGACGTTGTATCTATTTTTAGTATGGATTAGGGTAGTCTTAGGGTGTATTTATAGATTTAGGATGTAATTTAGGCCCTTAGATTAACCCTAGATTAGGTTAGAGCCGTCAGATTTCGTCACAAGCCCCAAAACACAGCCCAATAGCCAAAACAGTGTACCCAGGCCAAACTGGCTCGGCCACCTGTGTCGACTCCCAAGTCGACTGGGCAGTCGACTTGGGTCTTGTGGTGTCGACTCCCAAGTCGACTCCCCAGTCGACTTGGGGTGTGGCGGGAATTTTTCCCGCCTAGCTCCATTTCTGCATTTGAAATCTGTTTTTGAAATTTGAATTTTCTGAAAACTTACATGGGCCATAACTGGGTCATACGGACTCCGATTTGCAAAAACTCGGACTCTATTTCGCGTATTTTTCCGAGACGAATGCAATGGCGCAACCCGTTTCCCTTAATTCCCACATCTGGGATTAGTTATTCTTTAATTTGTGAATGTTAATATTAACTGAAATTCGGGGTGTTGCATTCTCCCCTACTTAAAGGATTTCGTCCCCGAAATCTCTAAGTCAAGAAGAACGTATCCTACCAACCAAACAACCATCTACTAAACCATCAAACACTGGCATCCATTGTCTTTAAAGTATCTAATGTTGTATGAACATATGCAAAAAGTGTGTGTATATGTTCCCTGTCTAATACAAAATGAGGCGGTCTAATGATTCAGTTGACCTCCTTATTGCAAACCCTGATAGTGTCATGCATCCAATATGTATGCGAAAGAACCCTATCGACACATACTATTTCTACATGTGTGCACAACCATACACCAAGATGCATCATCCATATGATAACACAACCATTATACATCCATTAATATAGCTACCTACACACAGTTATATGCAATATGCAACATGAAGTGACTGAGCCGATCTAGTGTCTAAAGTGTGTGTATATGCATCCACGAGCAACCACTAGCAAACACTTGCATCCACATGCATCCATCAATCATAACATGTCTCAACCACATGTTTCAACCATAGGTTTACCCTATCTAAAGGTCAAAGGTACTAATGAGAGGACATACTAAAGATAAGATAAGTACTAGACAAACGATAAAGGAGAAGTTAAAAGACATACCCTCAAAAAGGAATGGGTACGGTGAATGCATCTTCGCTTCTGTCTCCCAAGTAGCGTTCCTCTCATCATCTCCCCATTGCACTTTGACTAGTTGAACCTCTCTGTTTCTCAACTTCCTAATCTATGACCCAAGGATGCGAGTAGGAGCTCGTCGAATTGTCGCATCACGCTCTACCTCCACTTCTCTAAGCAAGCTCGGCTCTACCACCTCTGCGGTCTCATGTAGGCACTTCCTCAAATGTGACACATGGAATACGTCATGTACACCACTAAGTCTCTCGGGTAAATCCACTCTATATGCCATCTGTCCAATCCTTTCCTTAATAGGAAACGACCCTACAAACCTTGGTGCTAACTTCCCAACGGACCCAAAGCGAACAACATTCCGTAATGGAGATACTTTAACAAAGACCATGTCCCCAACATCAAACTCAAGATCTGTCCTCCTCTTATCTGCGTAAGATTTCTGCCTATCTTGCGCTGCTTTCATCCTTCTTCGAATCAAATAAATCTTTTCCGAAGTCTCTCTAACCATATCGGGCCCAAGCAAGATCTTATCCGTAGATTCCCACCAACATGTAGGTGATCGACAAGGCCTTCCATAAAGAGCTTCAAAAGGAGCCATACCAATACTAGACTGAAAGCTGTTATTATACGCGAACTCCACCAATGGAAGATGCTCTTCCCATGTACCTCCAAAATCTAAGATACATAGCCTCAAAAGGTCTTCTAGAATACGGTTCACCCTCTCGGTCTGGCCGTCCGTCTGAGGATGATATGCGGTGCTCAAACACAACTGAGTCCCTACCGCCTCTTGCAAACTCTTCCAAAACTCGCTAGTGAAGATGGGATCTCGATCACTCACTATGCTAGAAGGTACACCATGCAATCGAACTATCTCTCGATGGTAAACTGAAGCTAGCCATGGAGCAGTCCTCTTACTCTTCACGGGTATAAAATGGGCGCTCTTAGTAAGTCTGTCTACCACAACCCAAATTCCCGTATTATCCTTCCTCGATCTCGGTAACCCATCAATATAATCCATCGAGACGCTATCCCACTTCCATTGCGGAACTTCCAATGGGTGAAGCAACCCACCAGGTTTCTTTTGCTCTGCTTTCACTTGTTGGCACACCAAGCATCTAGCGACATACTCGGCCACATCTTTCTTCATACCGGCCCAAAATAAAACTCGCTTCATGTCTTGGTACGTCTTGTCCCCACCGGGATGAATGGTCATCTTCGAACGATGCACATCATCTAGAATAGCCTTCCTCAAACCCTCGTCTTGCGGTACACAAAGTCTATCGTCTCTACGCAACCACCCCTTATCATCTAGGGTGTACCTACTCAAATGGCTGGACGACTCCCCCCTTATGAGCCTCTCTACCAACTCAACCAACTGTGGGTCGTCCCGCTGTGCCTCGCCAATCCGTCCTAAAAGAGTAGGTCTGACCTCTAAGGATGCTAGCAAACCGGGTACAAAGTCAACGGAAGGTCTGAAGTCAAACATCGAGATAAATTCCAAGCTTTGTCGTTCAACGAACAATGGACTCAAAGACAACCTTTTTCTGCTTAAGGCGTCTGCCACCACATTACCCTTGCCAGGGGTATACGCTATCTCGAAATCATAGGATGCTAAGAACTCCATCCACCTTTGTTTCCTTAAGTTCAAATCCTTTTGAGAAAACAAGTACTTCAATGATTTGTGGTCAGTGAACAATTCGAACCTCTCGCCAAGAAGATAATGGCGCCAAGTCTTAAGCGCAAAAACAATAGCGGCCAACTCTAGATCATGCGTAGGGTAATTTTTCTCATGCTCTCTCAACTGCCTTCCCCCATAGGCTATTACCCTTCCCTCTTGCATTAAGACTGCGCCTAGTCCTGTCCTACAAGCATCGGTATAAACAACAAATGGCTTACTCCCATCTGGCAACACTAAGACTGGAGCTGTGGTTAAAGCTCTCTTTAACCGTTGGAACGCATCATCACAATCTACGTCCCATGTGAAGACTAGATTCTTCTTCGTCAAGCGAGTTAATGGGGCTGATATCTTCGCGAAGTCCTTGATAAACTTCGTATAGTAGCCAGCTAACCCCAAGAAACTCCTCACCTCGTTAGCATTCTTCGGAACCTTCCAATCTTGGATGGACACTACCTTCGCGGGATCCACAGCTATCCCTTCTTTAGAGACCACGTGCCCTAAGAACCGCACTTCCTTCCTCCAAAAGTGACATTTAGATAATTTAGCCTTAAGGCTATGCGCTTGAAGAGTCTCCAACACTTCCCTAAGATGTAGGGCATGCTCTTCTTCACTCTTAGAAAAGACTAAGATGTCATCCACAAAGACCACCACGAACTTATTAAGGTACTCCATGAACACCCTACTCATCAAATCAACAAAGTATGCAGGGGCGTTCGTCAAACCAAAGGGCATCGCCAGCCACTCATAAAAACCATCCGGAGTCCTAAAGGCAGTCTTCTCTATACTATCCTCAGCCACTCTCAACTGATGAAACCCCATGGCTAAGTCCAACTGCGAAAACACCGAGGCGCCAACCAACTGATCAAAGAGATCATCAATCCTCGACAATGGGTGTCTATTCTTCTTTGTAAGCTTGTTGAGTCCTCTATAGTCTACACAAAGTCTGAGGGACCCATCCGCCTTCGTGGCAAAAACCACTGGAGCACCCCACTCCGATATACTTCGTCTTATGAACCCCTTCTCAAGCAACTCCCCTACTTGCTTATGGAGTTCCCTCCTCTCACGAGGAGCCATGTGGCGCACCGGCAAAGATACTGGTTTAGCATTGTCTACCAGATATATTCGGAAGTCTATCTCCCGCTTCGGAGGTAAGCCCTTCACCTCCTCAAACACATCCGAGTATTCCCGGACCACTCTAACAGATCGTAAACTCTCGACCGATGTGTCAAGCGATTCAAGATAACTTAGCATAACAGAATTCATGGGATTACAAGAGATCTCGAGAGTGTTCCCCAAGCGGGTCATGAGCCTAACAACTCTCCTTTCGCAATCAAGAACGACACCATTACTGGATAACCAGTCCATGCCCAAAATTAACCCATAGCCCGTGAAGCCCAAAACAAAAGCATCACATCTAAACTCAACGCTAAGTATAGAAATCTTCAAACCCAAACATATCATGGACAAATAAGTGGAGCCCCCAATTGGGTTTGAAACAACCAAGGGATCATCTACTAGACTGGTGTCTAAGTGCAGTGACTCAACTAATGATGATGAGATAAACGAATGCGATGCGCCATAGTCGAATAAAGTACGGACATGATGATCAAACAGAAAAACCAGACTTTCAACGGAAATAGTTCTACCTCTTTCCTGAATCGGTGGAACCGCGAGAGCCTGAACTTGCCCCCTTGCCTGACCTGGTGCCATAAGAGCTTGCACCTGTCCTCCGGAGGTAGATCCCGTCCTCTGCCCCTTCTTGGGGCAGTCCTTCACTAGATGCCCTGCTTCACCACAGTGGAAGCAGCCAGTCTTCTTCTTCTTCCGACAATCTTTGCTTAGGTGGCCTGGTGTCCCGCAATTGAAGCACTTCTTCTTTCCCTTGCCACCGTTGCCTTTCCCACCCTTATTTTGCTGTTGCTGTTGAGGTCTCTCCTGATCTCCTTTCTTCTCGGGTGCCTTATTAGCATTGGGACCCTTATCTTCCTCATGCATGAGTGCCATATCTACTAGCTTCTCAAAGGTGGCCCCCATAGGGATGTGAGTCATAGCCAATCCATGCATCGGTTCATTCAAGCCCTTAACGAACCTCAAAGCCTTCTTCTCCGGTGTATTCACCACGTCTATGCCAAATCTTGCTAGCTGATTAAACTTGTTGACATATTCCTTTACTGATAAGTTTCCTTGCTTTAGTGTCAAGAACCTTTCCATATACAGATTTTCTTCCGCATGTGAAAGAAACTTCGCCTCAAACCTTTGCCTGAAATCCGCCCAAGAGTCAACTAGGCGTTCTCCATTAGTGACCTCCCACCAGAACGGGACCTCTCCCTTCATCAACCAAGCATCTAACTTGACTTTCCTTCCTTCTTCCATCTCAAAGATGTCTATCAACTCTTCCGTTTCCTTAAGCCAATCCCTAGCTTCCACAAAAGTTTCTGATCCTTGAAAAGGTTTCCCTCCCATAGCCTTAAATTCCTTGCAAGTCTTAGCAAAAGTATCCGCGCGAGGAGGAGGAGGGGGAGGAAGATCGGGTGCAACTGGTGGTGGAGGAACATTTGCTGGACCTGCAACGGCGGCCCTAGCCTCCATCAATCTCCTATACCATACTGGTATTGCTACACCCTCTGGAAAGTTAAGATCTTCAGCCATGCTAAAACGAAAAAGGAAAGATTCAAAACGGAGAATTCGAAAGATAAAGATATGGCTATTAGGGATTATGCTTTTCTTTCAAAAACTTTTCTCTTAAAAGACATGTTTTTGAAAATACTCCTTCGAAAATGTTTTTAGAAAAATAGTTTTTCTAAAAGTTTTATCTGTTCTGGTAACCTTCAGCTCTGATACCACGTGTAACACCCCACACCCGCTAAGGTCACTCACTAAGGGAATGCCTTAACTTCGGTGGAGTATTTTAAGTGAATATAGAACAGAAAAATTACAACAAGACAGATATAAGTAATACTTGAAATTTAAAACATCATTTCATTGCAGCAGAAGGTAAACATGTTTGGTTACATATCAAAAACCAACAAGAGTCAAGTACAAAATATCCATCTCGATAAAAACATAAGTACATAATCCCACTACATACTAATAGCCATAATAGAAAAGATAAGTTGGGCTTTACATCAACGGTCCAAGCTCCAAAAGATAGATAAAGCAATCTGATCAAAGCCCACTAGTGCTAGGCCCACTCTGAGAACCTGAGGGTTGGGAAAAAGATAAAAACAACGGGGTCAGACATAAGTTTGAGCAAGTCCTATAACTTTAACAATACAATCATTAAAGTAATTAGGGTATGGTATAAACTTGGTACGGTAACGACTGGGGATAAATGACTACACTAAGCAGCCATCTAGACATAGGAAGAACCAAGATAACGGTAAAGACGCATCTACCCTCCCAAGGATAATTACTAAACTGCACCACACCAGTCATTCCTAACTTAAAGGTTGATCCCACCCAAGGACTTAGAAAATTTAACTAGTAGTTTCGTGTACCCCTAGCTGACCACATAGGTGCCGTCTGCCCCTATCTCCACTAGGTGTACCCACTACTCCCCAAGCGATCGGCTCCCTAACGTAGATACCCGTGCTGGCCCCATAGTGGGGTATATCATTCCCCAAGGTGGCAACCCGATACTAACTCTGATGCACGGCTCATACCTACACGATGCAACAACGTCTTACCTACCAGCCCGGGTCCACACACGCATATGAAACCCGTTGGACTTGCGTTGCCACCGCTAACCCGTTTTGGCCTCTTATAGTCAAGCCCAGTACGCGTGTCCCGTCCTCGACATGGGTCGAGCCCACAATGATACATATGGGTTACTGGTTGAAATGGGCCCCCCACAAGCTACCCACCTAAGCTTGCTCCCTCTAGTGTATCCCACTTAACCCTTTAATCATGTTTAATTACATGTTTCCACTTGGTTAAGTATTCTAATCGTATTTTCTATTGCCACCCAAGGCAACCCACTAGATTTCCACATGCCACCCAAGGCACTTACTTGATTTCCACATGCCACCCAAGGCACCCACTTAACCCCTCATGCCCCACTACATGCTTATCTGGTTAAGTGTTTCATAATTGATTAAGAACGTAACCTTTGTAAAGACCTCTCACATTAGACTGTCTTTTATGGCAGCTGGATTTGCCGGTCGGGTCCGGGCAGCCTTACGCCATAACAGAGTCTAACCTCGTGTCTTTACACTTGTCACGTATTTAGTTTATGCCTAAGACCTCTCACATTGGGCCAAACATTTGTAGCTGCTGGATTTGCCGGTCGGGTCCGGGCAGTCTTATGCTACAAAAGGGTCCAACCTTGTGTCTTAATCGATTATTTACACCTAATTAATCACCCCCATATTTTGAATTAATTTTCCCTAATTAATTCCAATTTAACGATGTACATAATTGATTCAATTATGTCCATCCACTTATGGTATGCAACATCATACCAATTTCACCACAATTTTGTTAACATGAATATTAACCCCATCGTTCCCCACGTAATACGCTAACATGACATACTTAAAAAGGAAGATTCATCACAAATACAATGGGTTCAACTTAGCATAACATTAGCCTCAACATGGGTTTTAAAGGTGTCAACTTGCATACATGACCATAGCATCAAACCCAACTAGCATAAATAATTAACCCAAACTTGCATGAATCACATATGTCATAAAGAGGGTAACTTGCATAGATGTTCATGTCATAGACCTATCATAAAGGGATAAACTTGCATACATGTCATAGGTCTAAAAAGGGATGAACTTGCATATGTTACTCATATCATAAAAAGGGGTAAACATGCATATGTATGCATACCATACAAAGGGGTAAACTTGCATATGTATGCATATCATACAAAGGTGTAAACTTGCACATGTTACTTGCATATAATCAAACACCAAACTTGCATAA
This sequence comes from Allium sativum, assembly GCA_030737875.1. NCBI lineage: Eukaryota > Viridiplantae > Streptophyta > Magnoliopsida > Asparagales > Amaryllidaceae > Allium > Allium sativum. Next base: position 159,413,168 of record CM060921.1, on the reverse strand, counting down.
CATGTCATATATGAACTTGCATATAATCAAACACCAAACTTGCATAACATGTCATATATGAACTTGCATATAATCAAACACCAAACTTGCATAACATGGTGTCATAATGGATCAATGTTTATCATAGTGATTTGCATAACTAGCATCATGAACATATAGCATAAAACTTGCATAACTAGCATCATGGACATATAGCATAAAACTTGCATAACTAACATCATGAGCACATAGCATATGATAACATAACTTGCATTGATCCACATTCATAACCATAACCTCATTACATCCTATCATAATTAGTTTAGCAATTGCTTGCTAAAGGCATAGAAACTCACAACTTGTTGATTAGCACTCCTATGAAGAAGATTAAGTTGCTAGAGTTGATTAGAAGTTGATTTGAAAAGCTATCTTCTTCTAAAATTTGATGGAGGCTCCTTCTAATTGTATTTTGACGGCATGACGACGTTGTATCTATTTTTAGTATGGATTAGGGTAGTCTTAGGGTGTATTTATAGATTTAGGATGTAATTTAGGCCCTTAGATTAACCCTAGATTAGGTTAGAGCCGTCAGATTTCGTCACAAGCCCCAAAACACAGCCAAAACAGTGTACCCAGGCCAAACTGGCTCGGCCACCTGTGTCGACTCCCAAGTCGACTGGGCAGTCGACTTGGGTCTTGTGGTGTCGACTCCCAAGTCGACTCCCCAGTCGACTTGGGGTGTGGCGGGAATTTTTCCCACCTAGCTCCATTTCTGCATTTGAAATCTGTTTTTGAAATTTGAATTTTCTGAAAACTTACATGGGCCATAAATGGGTCATACGGACTCCGATTTGCAAAAACTCGGACTCTATTTCGCGTATTTTTCCGAGACGAACGCAATGGCGCAACCCGTTTCCCTTAATTCCCACATCTGAGATTAGTTATTCTTTAATTTGTGAATTTTAATATTAACTGAAATTCGGGGTGTTACAAATGGATTATGAGGTACCTCAGATTTATTTGTCGATAGTGACCAAATTATAGGTTCAATAGAACCAGGAAACGTGTGTTCAGGCATAACTAATCCACTAAGATATATTTGTGGACCGGCCTTGTAGGATCCAAGGGCTCACTGCGTAGGATCTTGAGACATTGCTAGAGTGTCTCAAATCGGTAAGGAGTTCGTCCCTAGCCTTGACTCATGACGGAAATTCAATTCCCAATACGACATTACGGTTTTGATTGTAAACCTATATATGGCGACATAGTAGGATGGGGTACTATGCCGTCTAGGATTGATACATTTACTTTAAAGTATTTTAAACTGATTAGGGACTAATAATAATATTAAAATATTATTTTCTACATATTAAGCATGTTTGATTATTATAAGGTAAAACTCAATCCTCCGGTTTGCGTTGCATTGCGTGATGGGACTTGAGTCTTATAATAATTTCATTTTTCTAAAAGGCATTGCGTTGTTTTTTAATAAAAATCTATTAAACTTATCCACTGACAATCCAACGGAGTAAACCTGTTCCGCGTTAGCGGCGTTGTCCTGTGATTAGCCATATTGTTAGATAAAGTTAGGAAAGATTTCTCATACCAGTCCCACGACTGACTCGTAGTTTGTTTCACTTTGCAAACTCGGGTGCCCTCTTTTCACATGGGCAGAAAAGTGACAGTTTCAGGTATTATGGATACATTCTAGATGGGAGCATGTTTAAGGAAAGAAGATGAATGACATTTTTATCTTTTTATTTATGCTTTGATAAATTTAGACATTATTGATCTATGTTGTATGTGATGGAGTTGAGACTTATTTCTTTTTACTGAAACTTCTATTTGCTAAGTGTATCATGTAACTGCGCCACTTTGATATTCTGATGTTGTGATGCTGATAACATTTCCATTTCCGCTGCAATGATTTATGTGTTATGCTATTATCTGAGATCTGTTATTGTTGTAATTATGTTATATTCCAATGATTATCCTTGCTTTTGTACTATGGAAGTTTGGGGTCATCACAGTTGGTATTAGAGCTAAAGGTTAACCTTAGTTTCGGAGTATAACATTTTTAAAACAATTCGTCTAGATAGAATTAGCAGTATTCTAAGGCGAGTAGCTCTTTAGATATAGGACTAGTAATGTCCTAGAATGAGCACAGCATAATAGCACATATTAATCAGTCAATACATCATTATCATCTCTCCATATGTCTCTTCTTTTAACCTTTCCTTTAAAATTATCATTTCTGTTAGCCTGACTATTTCCTTTATGGTATAGAACTAACTAGAAAATGAGTACTAGAGCGAGAGCTAGAGACCGAGGTAGAGGTGGGGCTAGAGGACCAACAAGAGATGAGACTCCCACTGCTCAAGGGCAACCCACTCCCGAGGATGTAACACCATCTCCACCCCTACAGCCGTTTGACCTGGACAAGGTGGCCAAGAAGTTCAGGAATTTTGGGGGCGTATCATTCACCGGGCGAGAGACAGTAATACAAGCACAGGCTTGGCTCAAAAACTACGAGAAAATATTTGGAGGCCTAGAATTAGAAGACCACCGCAAGCGCTTTTTGGCATCATGGTTGCTGAAAGCTGAGGATGAAAATTGGTGGGATACTATCGTAATTGGCAATAATGAGGCCGACATGTCTTGGGCCAAATTTAAAGAACTCTTCAATGAGAAGTTTATTCCTTTGCCGGAAGTAGAGCGGCTCCACGATCAGTTTGCCAATTTACAGCAAGGAGATATGACGGTTTCAGAGTATGTGCGGAAGTTTGAAGAACTCTCATGTTATGCTCCAGAATTAGTTCAGGAGCCAGTCCAGAAAAACAAAAGATTCATTAATGGCCTCTCTAGGAAATATCTGAACAGAGTCACAGCTCACATTAAGCTCCCATTTAATGAGGTGATCGAGATGGCTTGCTGCTATGAGGACAGTGATAGAAATTCGCAGCAGGATAGGGAGAAGAATCAGAATAATAACAAAAGGAAGCAAGCTGACAAGAAACCAGAAGCGAGCAATTCTTCTACCTCCAAGCCTCAAGGGAAAAAAGGGACAAATCCAAGGTGAGATGCTTTAATTGTTAGAAGTTGGGACACTTCGACTACGAATGCCGAGCTCCAAAACGGCCAACGAGAAATGAGTCTGAGCCTAGTCAAAGTTCTCAGGATAAGAGGGAGTGCTATAATTGTCATCAGAAGGGGCACATCAAGCCAAACTGCCCATTGCTGAATAATTCTCAAGTGGCCCATGTGTACAGTGGAGCGGCTGCACCAGCTTCTTCTGAAGGAGCAGGTGAACTTGATGTTTTAGGAGGTACTCTTAATATTAAGAACATACCTATTATAGTATTGTTTGACACTGGTGCATCGTGATCATTTCTAGTGACACAATTAAAAAGCTAAAGCTAATACCAAGAAAACTTAAAGAATTGATAAGAGCTTATAGTCGAATAGGAGGTTCACTTATTCTTGATAAGTATTGTACAGTTCCTGTTTCTTATTCCTATTTCCAATTCCCTTTTTGTTTGATCATCATGAATTTCTCTGGGTATGATATCATACTTGGAATGGATTGGCTAACAAAGTATGAGGCTGGGGTACTATGCGCTGAAAGAATAGTCAAAATTAAAACCAAATTCGGAGATATTATTGTTATATCATACCACGGCTCAGCTACAGATAGGAAATAATTCTGGTCTTCTCTAGAAGTCATTCCATCTTCTACTAAGGACGTTCATGTCATCAGAGATTTTGTGGATGTGTTTGAAGAAGTTGATAGCTTACCTCCGTACAGAGAAATCGACGTCAGGATTGACTTAGTTCTGAATGCAAGGCCTATTATGCATCCTATTCGGAGAATGACGCTGGAAGAAAAAGAGGAGCTGAGAAATCAAACTAAACAACTTTTATGGAAGGTCTGATCAGGCCGAGCTTCTCAAATTGGGGGTGCAGTAGTGGTGTTTGTCCCAAAGTCAGACATTACTCTCCGATTTGTGTGTGGACTACCGTGACCTCAATAAGCAGACACTGAAAAATAAATATCCACTGCCACTCATTGATGATCTGTTGGACCGCTTGAGTGGAGCGCAAGTATTCTCTAGGATGGACCTAGCTAAAGGCTTCTATCAATTGCGTATTGCCAAAGAATGTGTTCCTTTGATAGCTTTCAGAGCGACAGACTTATTCTATGAATGGCTAGTAATGCCTTTCGGCTTATGTAACACTCCAGCATACTTTGTCGATCTGATGAATAGAGTATTCCGAGATGTTTTAAATAAATTCGTTCTGGTTTTCATCGATGACATCATAATCTTTTCAAAATCCACTATTGAGCACGAAAAGCGTCTGAAAGTAGTTATGGAAATCTTGAGAAAGAATGTGTTGAAAGCCAAGTTCTCAAAATGCATATTCTGGCAAGAAGATTTGAAATTCCTTGGCCATATTGTATCAAAGAAAGGCATTTCAGTAGACCCAGACAAGATCTCAGCCATCCTAGATTGGAAGCAGCCGAGCACTCCTACAGAAGTCAGAAGTTTCTTAGGATTGGCTGGTTATTATCGGAAATTCGCCAAAGATTTTTTGAAACTATCTTGTCCATTGACGAAGCTGACTAAGAAGCATACAAAGTTTATTTGGAAACCCAAATGTGAGGCAGCTTTCCAAGAGCTGAAATTGAGGTTGACCACTGCTCCAGTGTTGACCATTATTGGTGGCAATCAAGATTTGAAAGTCTGGACAAATGCGTCTATTGAAGGTATTGGTGCGGCGTTAATGCAAAGGGACAAAGTAGTCGCATATGCTAGCCGTTAGTTGAAATTGCATGAGAAGAAATACACTACTCATGATCTTGAGTTGATGGCCATCATGTTTGCTCTAAAGATATGGAGGCACTATCTTTTGGGTGAAAAGTTCGAAATGTATATTGATCACAAATCCTTGAAGTATTTGTTCACTCAAAGATATTTGAACTTGAGGCATCAATGTTGGGTCGAATTTCTTGCGTCCTATGACCTGGACAGCTTATATACTCCGGGAAAAGCCAATGTTGTAGTCGATGCGCTCAGCAGGAAGAATGCGGACATCACTAATATTATCATCACCAGTCTTATCATTACGCCTACATTAGTGGATAAGATCTCTGATCTTCAGGAAGATAATAAGTTTATTCAGATGATTAGCGAGCGAGTTCGAAGGGGCGAAGCCTCAAGCTTCCAAATAGGTAGCAAGGGGACCCGTAGACTATAAGGGAGAATATGTGTGTCAGATATTCCTGAGCTAAAAAGAGAAGTAATAGATGAATGTTACAAATCTAAACTCAGCATCCATCAAGGAGTAAGCAAGATGTATCATGATCTTAAGCGCACCTTTTGGTGGAAGGCGATGAAGAGGGACATTTCCATATATATTGCTAGATGTTCCACCTGCCAGCAAGTCAAAAGTGATCAACAGAAGCTTGCAGGATTGTCGCAACCGCTTGAGGTTCCAAGTTGAAGTAGGACCAAATTTTTATGGAATTTATTGATGGCTTTCCCCGAACCAGAAAAGGGAATGATAGTGTATGGGTGATTGTAGATCGTTTCACGAAGACTACCCATTTTATCCCTGTCAGATCTAATAGAACAGCTCGTACTCTGGCACAGCTTTACTTCAGAGAGATTGTCAGACTACATGCAGTTTCCAGTAGCATCGTTAGTGATCGTGATCCGATATTTGCTAGCAAATTCTGGGAAGCATTCCAAGAAGAGCTTGGGACCAAGTTGAATATAAGCACCGCTTATCATCCTCAGACAGACGGCCAGACTGAGAGGGTGAACCGCATATTACAAGACTTGTTGTGAGCATCCATTCTTGATTTTGGTGGGTCATGGGAAGATTACTTGCACTTGGTTGAATTCTCTTATAATAACAGTTACAAGCAAGCTTGCAGATGTCGCCATTTGAAGCATTATACGGCAGGCCATGCAGATCTCTCGCATGTTGGGTGGAACCAGGCAATCGATTAGTATTGGGTCCCGACAGGCATCAGATAAAGTTGGTTTTATTAAGAAGCAACTATTGACTGCTCAAAGCCGACGGAAGAGCTATGCAGACTCACGAAGAAGGTATTTATAATTCTCTGTTGGCGATTATGTATACTTGAGGGTTTCCCCACTGAGAGGTGTAATTCGATTTGGGAAGACTGAGAAGTTGGCGCCGAGATCATTGGTTTATTTCCTATCCTCGAAAGGATTGGAACTCTCGCTTATAGGGTGCAGTTGCCTGACTGGTTGCCAGGGGTTCATGATGGTTCCATGTATCTCAACTTCATAAGCATGTACATGATCCATACTTGGTTGTGGAGGAAGCAGCACAACAAGATTTGGAGATTACCCCGAGCTTAGCAGTGAGAAGGGAGCCAGTTAAAACAATTGGCAAAGAAACACGAGTTCTGAGGAACAAGAGGATCCACCTAGTCAAAGTGCAGTGGAACGGGGATCCTAGAGACTGTAAATGGGGGACTGAGGATAACATCAAATAGGCTTATCCCAAGTACATAGTGGACATCTCGGAGTAACTCTTGTGCTGAGGTACATTTATAATATGTTGCATTTTCCGTTTTGTTTCCTACTTTACTATTGTTTCCTTTTCAAGGACGAAAAGCTTTTAAGTGGAGGAGATTGTAACAACCTGGAAAATCAAAATCAATTTAAATTTTTTATTTTGGCTATTTCGGTGAATTTTGAATAGTTAAAATAATTAATTTTAAATGATTTAAATCGAAGTTAGAACGAATATATTTATTTTAATTTTAAAAGGATTTACAAATAGTACGGTAGTTTGAAAATTTGAATCTGAACTTTGACAGAATGTACAAGATTCAAAATAAAACGGATTTTAGTGAAACCAAAAATATCTAAATCTGTTTAAAAATATCTTTCCAACGAATCCGAAAAATCGAAATTTCATAGCGAGAATAAAAGTTATGGCCAGTTGAATATTCAGAATAGTCGCTATGGAATATAGTACAATTTATAGCCTGTATAAATGGCCATTGTACAAATGACCTCCGTTTTCGACGAAACCATTTTTGTCGGATTCGGAATGTCAAATTTTTGCTAAGTTTAATTTTCCATAATTTTTGGAATTAATATGTGAGCGTGGGAAATTAAACTGTGCTCGGTAATTTCTATTGAATTTAATCGACCGTTAAAAAGGCCATTTTTCAAATGCTCTCCAAATTTGACGAAATTAATTTTATTAGGACCGTATCGTCAAAACATAACTATTTTTTTTTGGAATTTTCGAAGTCCGTATGTGGCTCCGGTGAATTTAAATGTATGATCGAATTAATTAAATAAAGGATTTAAATTTTAAATTAAAGAAACAAGGGTGAAAACAATCATTTGGGCTGACGAGACCTAGCCCATTGGTTCCGGAACGGGGGCAACTGGGTGGGAGCGACCTTTGTTGGACTGAAATTGGTGCTACGGAGACTTAACGGATTTATTTGCAAAAACAAGTAATTAAATAATATTTTATTACAAATAGCGTTCTCCAAACCCTAATACCCTATTACAGACAGCCGCCGCCCCATTTTTATGGCCGATATTGTTCAAATTACTCTTCCCAAATAATTTACAAATCACTCAACAAAATCTAACAATCCTTTAAGGGATTTGATAATATTCTTTCTCCTCTATCCATCCATAACTGATTTGTCCTCTACCATCGAGTATCCGCGAAGCACCGGCACCCCCAAAATCCACGCGTTTTAACCACCGCCGCCTAGCCTAGGTGCGATCGCACCTGACACCGTGGGCCCTCTTGCGTGCGCCTCCCCTAGCTCTCGGTCGTGGCATATCTTTATCGTCGTGGAGTTGAGCGGCTTGATCGATAAGTGGAAACCTAGAATTGAACAATAGTGAAAAGTTGTCGGCCTTCGTCTGATTGGGGGAAGAAAGGGTAGATTCCATTTTAAATTATTTAATTAATTATTTTTAAAATGTTTTCTACCTTAATTAAATTGTAACTAATGCATACTGAATCAAAATTGAACGATTTCAGAAGCATTGAGATCATGAGCCTGAGATCTGCATTTCTAGACTGATTAGAACAGATTCAGAGCAGATCAAAATTTGGACCAAAATTTCATATATGTATCATTCAAAATTAAACCGACTGTGAGAAATTCTATTTTTTTTCTTTTTATATAATTAAGATGAATTAATTATGATACGTATCTAGAACTGATGTTGTTAAATCATACGTTGTAAAATTTTTTGTGAATTGTCATACGTGATTTGATTGATGATTGTTGTGTTATGTAAATCTTCAAAAATTAACAATTATGTTATTTAGAAAAATAGTGAAATGAGTCATCATGTTATGTTCATTAGTTTAAAATTAACAATTATGTTATTTAGAAAAATAGTGAAATGATTCATCATGTTATGTTCATTAAATTAAAATTTAACAATTGATTTATTTAGAAAAATAATGAAATGAATCATCATGTTTTGTTCATTAGATTAGTTAATGCAAAAATTAACAATTATGTTAATTAGAAAAATAGTGAAGTAAATCATCATGTTATGTTCATTAGATTTGTTAATGCAAAAATTAACAATTATGTTAATTAGAAAAATAGTAAAACAAACCCTCATGTTATGTTTATTAGATTTGTTGATTTAAATTTGACAATTGTGTTAATTAGAAAATAGCTAAACGAAATTTAGCATTTTGTTTATTAGATTAGTTGAAAACAAAAATCATCACTTTTTGTTTATCAGTTGAGTTGAGGCAAAAATGTACATTTTGTCAAATTAGAATTGGTGAAATAAAACCGCTGTTTTTGACCAAATAAATTAGTCGAGTCAAAGTATACATCTTTGTCAAAAAGATTAATTGAAACAAAAATGAGCCTTTTTGTCAGAGTAGATTAGTTTAATCAAATTATATATTTTTGTCAAAAGATTAATTGAAGCAAAAATGAACATTTTTGTCCAGTATATTAGTTGAAAACAAAAACATTCATTTTTGCCAAACAGTCTAGTTGAAAACAAAAATGAATTTTTGTCAAATTTGAATTGTTGAACAAATTATCCATTTTTGTAAAAATATGATTGTTAGACAAAAATATACATTTTTGTTAATTAAAAAGGATTAGACAAAAATATACATTTTTGTTAATTAAAAAGGATTAGACAAAAATGTACATTTTTTGTTAATTAAAAGGATTAGATAAAAATATACATTTTTGTTAATTAAAAATGATTATACAAAAATATACATTTTTGTTAATTAAAAAGGATTAGACAAAAATATACATTTTTGTTCATTAAAAAGGATTAAACAAAAATATACACTTTTGTTCATTAAAAGAAATATACATTTTTGTTCATTAAAAAGAATGAGTGTTCAATAAAAAGGATTAAAAAAATGTACGCTTTTGTTCATTAAAAGAAATATTCATTTTTGTTCATTAAAAAGAATGAAATATTTTTGTTCATTAAAAAGGATTAAACAAAAATATATATTTTTGTTCATTAAAAAGGGTGAAAACGAAAGTATACATTTTTGTCAACTAAAATTGGGTGAGATAAAAATTAACATTTTTGTTAATAAGATTTGAGTGAAACAAAAAGTAATATTTTTGTTAAATAAGATTAGAGTAAACAAAAATTTACATCTTTGTTAGATAAGATTTGAGTTATAACAAAAATAACATTTTTGGTTAAAGAGATTTGAGTTTGAGCAAATTATTAATTTTGTCAAACTAGTATTATCAACATAAGTGCCACCATCACTTATATTCATTTTGTTAAATCGGAATTGTTAACAAAATAAATGAATCACTTCTAATTGTTTTTGTTGAAATAGAATTGTCAACAAAAGATTAAATATCATTTTTATAGAAATTGCATACATTAGAATCTGTATGCAACTCAAAGAATCATTTTTATTTAAATGCATACACTAGAATTTGTATGCAAGTTAAAATATCACTTTAATGATCAATACATACATTATAATTTGTATGCAAATTTAAAGAAACATTTTTACATTATATATTGAAATTATATATATACACAAATAAAATATTTCCTTTTATTTGTTAAACCCAAATATAGAAATTGCATACAAGTAATAACAATAAAAGTTTATCTTTTATTTGTCATTAGCAAATGTCATGCAAATACAGACATTTTATTTGACATTACAAAATATGTTGAAATGGTTAGGTAAATTAAAACATTCTTTTATTTGGCGTGTTGAACACGATAGTAGAATCGTCGAATGGCGTATACTTATATGTAATTATATATATAAATTAAAATTAACGAATCGCGCGCAGTAGTTTGTGTTTCGGAATCGTAAATTTAAACGATTATACCGAAAGATCCGACTGTCGAATTTTCCCAAAACAGGAACCGTTAGGACCGTTTTGGGAAGATCTTTCCAACAATATAAATCTTGTTAAAATCCAACGATTAGATTTCAAGATATGTGTAAATCAAATTTTGATAAAAACAGTGCCAGGGCCGCCTATTGACTCGAAGCATCGTTGAATTAAACTGAGCTATTTTTATATAAATAAAAATAGCGATTAATCGTTATTAAATAAAATTAGCGATATGAAATGGTTTTAAATTATATGTATGCAAGAATTATTTGAAAAGACCGAGTTTAATCTTATTTCAAATAATTATACGGCGATTTAAATCGAATATATTAAAGATGGCGATTGAAGACCGGTGATCTTCACATCAAAAGGATGACTGCTGATGCCTGACATTGGGTAGCTCCCAGTAAAGGGTTAAAGTGGTAGTTGTCCGGACATACTTGTTGATTGTCCAGACAAGCGAGCACTTCTCTTCCGTATTGGACATACGAGACGAGGAATAAGGTGTCTTCAGTTTCGTTCAGACCCAGAATGTACTTGTAAATGGAAGTGTGTATGACATTGGATTTCATTTCATGTAAATTGATTTCTATTTAATATATATCGATTTGATGGCAAAGAATTTATTCTCTTGCTTAACACTCTTCTCTGAGACGCACGTGCTTAGAGGTTATATATTGGCAGTTATCGATCACATGGCATGAATTGTCAATGTGGCATGCCAAGATGCAATTGATTGAGGCTTTTGTTGAAAAGCAGAGCTCGTGGTTGATGATCAAAGCATAGCCTATTTCGGCATAGCTTTGGGTATAGCATTACTTCGCAAGCCTCACACCCCGGTAAGAGTCAGAAACGGGACATGCACACATTTCTTTCTAGCAAGAAGTGATATCAGGGTTTTGCAAGCCCTGACATTTTACTTATGTGGTTGATGGATTATGAGGTACCTCGGATTTATTGGTCGATAGTGACCAAATTATAGGTTCAATAGCACCGGGAAACGTGTGTTCAGGCATAATTAATACACTAAGGTATATTTGTGAACCGGCCTTGTAGGATCCAAGGGTTTACTGCGGGGGATGCTAAGACATTGCTAGAGTGTCTCAAATCGGTAAGGAGATCGTCCTAGCCTTGACTCATGACAGAAATCCAATTCCCAATACGAGATTATGGTTTTGATTGTAAACCTATATATGGCGACATAGTAGGATGGGGTACTATGTCGTTTAGGATTGATACATTTACTTTAAAGTAATTTAAACTGATTAGACAATAATAATATTATTAAAATATTATTTTCTATGTATCAAACATATTTGATCATTATAAGTTAAAACTCTATCCTTCGGTTTGCGTTGCATTGTGTTATGGGACTTGAGTCTTATAATGATTTCATTTTGCGTTGTTTTTAAATAAAAATCTATTAAACTTATGCATGGCAATCCAATGGAGTAAACCCGTTCCGCGTTAGTGGCATGGTCCTGTGATTAGCCGTATTGTTAGATAAAGTTAGGAAAGATTTCTCACAACAGTCCCAGGACTGACTCGTAGTTTGTTTCAGTTTGCAAACTCGGGTGCCCTCTTTTCACACGGGTAGCCAAGTGACAGTTTCAGGTATTATGGATGCATTCTGGATGGGAGCATGCTTAAGGAAAGAAGAAGAAGGACATTTTTATCTTTTTATTTATGCTTTGAGACATTTAGACATTATTGATCTATGATGTATTTGATAGAGTTGAGACTTATTTCTTTTTACTGAAACTTCTATTTTCTAAGTGTATCCTGTAACTACGCCACTCTGATATTCTGATGTTGTGATGTTGATGACATTTCCGTTTTCGCTGCAATGATTTATGTGTTGGTGCTATTATCTGAGATCTGCTATTGTTCTAATTATGTTATATTCAAATGATTATCCTTGCTTTCGTACTGCGGAAGTTTGGGGTCGTCACATGGATATAAATCATCCATGTCACCAAACTACCTCCACTACATTGCTTATTTTTTCAAACATTGATCATGTAGTGGTTTTTATTTCATGCGCTATCTTCATCGTTCGATTTTACTCTCTCTAGTAAAATTTTCCATTCCTCAATTGTGTTCGTCCTTCATCTCTGAGCTCCAATTCACAAAGCCTCTTCTCGTCGAATTTCCCTCACCAAAAGTTAACGTTCAAACCTTAAATTTGTTCTCCCGCTTCAATATTACACTATATGCTTCGACGATTAGTAATTAGTTACTTCTGAGTCCTAATAACGAATCGTTCTCTATCCTTAAACAAACTCGCATGATTCTCTAATCAACCGATTATCGAGTATTTATGCTTGCCAGATGTTTTCGTATTTCTGCCCTGATAACTTTTGTTTTATAGATATCACAATTTTATTTCATTATTTTATTTTTATTATTACTTGATGTTTCATACTTGTCCCCATTTTAGCTAAATACAGAATATCCATCTAGGTAAGTTACTTATGGTATTTCACAATTGGTCATTCATGCCTATTTTTCAAAAAAATAGAGCTACACCTTATATGTTATAACTTGATTAGCATGATTTATATATATTGTACATGGTTAGTATAGTTGTAAGTTTAATCTTTTTCCTATATGTTTAAAGGTGACTAAATTTCTCACTTTTAGTTACATACTAAACATTAAAAATATTCATATGAAATCTTAACTTATATGCTCAATAGATTTGGGATATGACTATTTCCCTTAATTAATACAGATAGTCAAAGCTGACCTATTTTAATATTGAAACATATGTTAATTAGATGACAGTAAGTAAGATAAATAAGTTGGTGCAAGTTCCTACATTTAAACGTCAGTATGACAATTTAAATCTCAAATTAATTTCAGAGTAATAAATTTTATATTTGAAAGGTACTAAGGAGCATTATTATATGATTACAATGTATACATGAAAGAGATTGTTAAAATTCTTAATTAGTTGAAAATAATGTTCATATATTATTAAATGAGCAGTAGTTGTATTGCTGGGTAGCCACACCTACTTTTTACCTAGTATTACAAAAATCAATTTGCAAAATGTTTCAGCTATGTAGGTGTAAGGTTTAAAAATAGAAAATAAACTAAATAGCAAGTTATAATTAATGTTATGTACTAAATTTGCTTAGATCCACTTAGTTTTCTTGTATTCACATCCATACGTTGCATTTATATGTGTGTACAGAGCCGACCCAAGGTATTTGATACCCCAGCCCAAAAAGCAGAAACAAGATAGATTTTTTTGACAAAATCCATACTGCTTCCAATAAAATTTGAAGGGCTCCTGGTAGGATTAGAATCCAGCACAATCAATAGAGAAAACTACAAACTACCACTGCACCACCAGATTAATTACTTTTGATTGAGAATGAGTACTCATACAATATTGCATCCGAGATAAAGTACTTGTATATGCTTCCCCAACCTGGTGGGTTTCCCCAGCCCATGGGCTTGGTGGGCTGCGGCTCTGAGTGTGTAAAACATTTAGACTTTACTATGGCTAGCCATCGATGGTAATATATTTAATACTTTGCTTATGCACCACACGATATTCTAATAAATCATCTAATTTTCTGTTAACATGCATTGTAACTCAATACTTAGTCTTATTATTGAAATACCACAGACAACAATCTTTATACATGATTTTAGGCTTTTAGTTCCATGTAAATGATGCTTGCATATTAGGATTATAGGTGGTATCTTTTACTACTTTTAGCAATACTAGCAGCCTAAATGCATATGTACTTTGATTCGATGGAAAAAAATAATGGTTCAAATTAAATATTGTAGTGACCCAAAAATCCTCGCCCTCTGAATCGACCGCAAGGCCCGATCTGAAAGTCAGAAATCATCGGTTCGCTAACTCTGGGCATACAACACATCAGAACAACAACAGAAGACTTTTATAAACATTATAATAATGTTACATCGGAGTACAGAATATATCAGAGTATATCGGAATATAATACAGCGGAAGATTAATTTACAATAAATGTAATACAATGCAGCGGAAACAAATAAAATGACACAGTGGAAGGCTATCAATTCTCTGGACACAGCTTTACGCTTCGATCTAGAATCCTGCTAAATGAAATATCTGCAAAACTAAACTACTGACTGCCCGTATGGAAAATGTAACACCCCGCATTTTCTGAGAATATTAAAAGAACGAATTAAAGAATACTTAATTTTTAAATTGAGAATTAAGGGAAACGGGTTACCCCATTGCGTTCGTCTCGGAATTCTTCATGGAATAGAGTCCAAGTTTTCATAAATCGGACTTCGTATGAGAAAGTTATGGCACTCAGAAGTTCCAGGAATTTAAATAAATAGCTCAGAATTAAATTTAAAATTCAAATCTCACACCCAGGCTGCGCGGGAAATTTCCCGCCCAGGACCCAGGTCGACTAGAGGGTCGACCTGGGTGACATAGGTTGACCAGGGGTTCGACCTAGGGGTCGACCTCCCCCCTATTTCCAAATCCGAGGACTGGTTCATTTTTCTGCATTTTGACGCCCGTTCTGACCAGATTCGTTGATCCCAATGATATATAAACACCCCTAAGGCTACAGTTTTCTCTACACAACTTCATTATGCCTATACTCTACCCCAATTCATATCAAAATAAATCAAAGATGGGGTTATGCCGCTCAAGTTCTTCGTAGAATCAAGTTAGAATTCAAGTAGAGATTCAAAGGCTAATTCGACGACTTCAACAACTATTTTCTAAGAATCAAATCTAAATTAAAGAATCAATAATCTCAATCAAGGGAGAGCTATTCAGTTTCAGAAAACAGATTCCAGAAATATAAGAATCATTTTCTTTTTGTAAGTTCAAGTTATTTTCAGATTTAAACACCTAATAGTGATTTTGGCATGTAATGAAATGGATCTAAGTCCATGCTTGATGATAAGACAAATATTTTAGATTAATTCCTAACTTTCAATTGAATCAATGATTTACATGCCTAGGAAGTTACTATTCAATCATGCCTATCTTTGTTGGACATCTGATATATAATCCTTTTAGGTTCATGATGTTATTTATATCAGATCTATATGTCTATGAGGTTATTTATGTCAGTTTGTTTCTATCTTTGTTATATCTCAATGCTAACAGATCTGTAATCCTCTTAGGTCCATAATATTATATTTGACAGATCTACCATTTTAATGCCTGTTTTATGCCTACTCTCGTTTGTGTTCCTCTTTCTTCCCCTTTATTTTATGAATCTAGATTAACGTCGAATCTAGACTGAAACATATTATACGTGCGATTGGAATGCGGTGGTATTGGGGAATAGTCTATTTGGTAATGGCGGTACATAATTTTGTAACTTATGATTTGGGGCATAATTGTCTTTGCTGCGAACTTGGGGTAATTGGGTATAACATGAAATTGACATTTATTTGGCACAATTTGGAACATGTATTATGGCATGACTGTTAAGATGCAATTTGAGGTAATTTGACATGAACTATGGAATATGTAATTTGATATATTGAACCTAGAATTGGCATGGACGACAAATTATGAAATTTGGCATGAAAAACCTAGTTTTGGGCATAAACTGTAAATTGGAATATTAAATTTATCTTGGGTTTAACTATTGATTTGGGAGGCCAAACATAATGCATATGGACTTTGGGCATGACTATTATTGCAAATTTAGGGAAGACTGGGTATAGCCAACTTTGATTAATAGCTTGAAATTGGAATTTGTTGGGCATAACTTGAAAATTGGAACATGACTAGTTTTGGTGAATTTGGTAATTAGCATGTAGGGTATACATGGTAAATGTGTAAATTAAAGATGAACATGCCTAACCCGAGGTTAAATTGAGTTGTGGTATAAAACTGCCCCAACCGCCCGGCACATCCATTAACCACAACAACACCTATCTAATGTGAGAGGTTAGTGCATCATGCCCAAGAAAAACCCGAGGTTAGATTGAGCTATGGTGTAAAACTGTCCGGATCCGCCCGGCACATCCAGTAACCGCAACAACACATATCTAATGTGAGAGGTTGGTGCGTTAATAAATCAATTAATGCTAATGAACAAGATGAATGACTAGGGTTAAGTTCATAGGAGCACTTAACCAATATAACATGAATGACTAGGGTTAAGTTCATAGGAACACTTAACCAATATAACATGAATGACTAGGTTAAGTTAATGAGAAACACTTAACCAATATAACAAGATGAATGACTAGGGTTAAGTTAAGAGGAAACACTTAACCATTATAGCATGATGAATGGGTAAGGTTAAGTTATTAGAAACACTTAACCAATATAACTTTATTTGTGGTAAGGTTAAGTTAAAATAGGAGGGCAACACTTAACCAATATAACTTGATTTGCGGTAAGGTTAAGTCAAAAAAAGAGGGAAACACTTAACCGATATAATTTGATTTGTGGTAGGGTTAATTTGACACAAGAAGGCAACACTTAACCAAAGTAACATGAAAAGTAGGTGGGTTAAGTAACTTGAATTGATTGATGACACTTAACCAATACAATATGATGAACACGTGGGGTTAAATTAACAAGAAACACTTGACCAATATAACTTGATGAACGAACGGGGTTAAGTTAATAGGAAACACTTAACCAGTCCAACATGATAAGTAAGGAGAGTTAAGTTAATAAGAAACACTTAACCAACATGACATGATGAATGGGTGGGTTAAGTTAACATGAATAGACAACACTTAACCAATATGGCATAATATGCGGGAGGGTTAAGTACATATCAAGTTGGGTGGGTAATATTAGTAAATATAGGCCCACAAGCTTAACCATTAAATAAACATGCTTGAATCAGAAGGAGGGTTAAGTACATATCAGGTTGGTGGGTAATATTAGTTAATATAGGCCCACAAAACTTAACCATTAAATAAACATGCTTGAATCGGTGGGAGGGTTAAATACATCTCGTGTAGGTGGGTAATATTTGTATATATAGGCCCACAAACTTAACCAGTAGGAAACCCTAGTAATGGGGACATATTTCAGCAGTAACCCATATAGATGTATCATGGTACCCTGAACTAGGCAGGGAGGGGCACGATTACTGGGCTGATTATAAGAGGTCAAAATAGCGGCAGGGGTACGTCAGTGTAGGTTCCGGCGGTTTACGGGTGTGCACGTGCTCCGAAGTGGGAAAAAGCAGGCACTGGGTACCAGTAGTTATACACTGTGCATCTTGAATCGTGTCAGGTTGCTATCATAAGGATTGATACACCTTATGGTGGGACCAGCACAGGGTATCTACACGTAAGAGAGGTCCGATTGACATAGACACAAGGGAAATTAATACAAGTAGGGAGCCAATCGATAGGATAGTAAGGGTACATCTAACATGTTCATGGCAATTAGACAGATTGAGGTGGAATCCTCACGATAGATGTACACCTGAAGGCTACCACAATTGTGGGGATTGGGATCACATTACAATATGATCATTTTATATAGATTACTAGTTGGGACACTAGTTAGGTGGTGCAGAGATATAAAATTCAGAATAACAAGGTAGTAGCGAAGCAAAGAAAGAGTAGAAGAGCATTCAGTTTATCTTGCCTTATCATATCTATGCTAATCGTATGTTATCTTGTTATGCTTGTTCTCACGGTATTGTCTTATGTTCAATTTATTCATGTCATGATGCTTTTGCCTGTTTATATGCTGAAAGTCATTGGAATTACCAGACTTATGTCTGACCTAGTTTTGTTTCGCCTCTTTTCTTCCGTTTTCCCCCACCAGGTTCACAGGGAGGAAATGTTACCACTTAGCTCAGTTTTCTTTCCAAGCTCGAAGATAATCGATGTATTGCTTTGGACTCTCTCTTCCACTCTATGGTTGGTTCATGCTTTATTGGGGACTATCATGGTTATTTTTATGCTTATTTTATATTTGGAAGTTTTTAAATCAAGACAGAAGTTCTATGTATTACTTTTAAGTATGATTGAGACAACTATTGTAAAAGCTTGACTGAACCACATTGTTTATAAAATCACTTTATTTTCCACTGCTTTACTTGTCTGTCTTTTATCTGCATCTTTTACCTAAAATGCTAAACCGAAGTTAAGGCATTCCCTTTGTGAGTGACCTTAATGGAGGTGGGGTGTTATAGAAAATATGAGCACCCAGAGTTTAGGTAGAAACAATAAACTTCGAATCAGTCATGGGACTGGTGTGAGAACTTAAAACAATTATTAACTTTATTTTAAATAAGACATATCATAGGACCACGCCATTAACGTGGAACGGGTTTACCCCCATGAATATCAGTGTATAAACAACAATCAGTAATAGAGATATAGATCTACTATGCATCAATCAACATGCAATATCCTAATCTACCCATTTAGATTTATCACCACACTTTGATTTTCCAAATCCAATTCAATTTACAGAAATTATTCCTTTGGACTTTATTTCCCAATTTCTGTTTCAGATCATTTTAAATACATATCTAACTTTTATATCAAAGTAGATTCCACTTCGGAATCTCAAATCAAATTGTTTTGAAATATGAATTCCAAAACATAACAATGCATACAAATAAGTACACAACCAAATATTGGGAATCTTCCTCAGACAAGGCAATAAGCACCCCTCCAACTCGATATATACATACATACATACATATATATATATATGCACCCCCATGCATGGAGCAGGCTACACTGCTGACCACTCGCCCTAAGGCACCAGATCCAGCACATAATTTTAGTCGCTCTCGGGTCACCCAATCTTTAGCCATATACTTGCTAAATCATTTTATATCCCGAAGCAGGGAAAATCATTTCACAACATAATAATCACAAGTACTTTCAAACTATAGTACTTCACATCAGCAATTCACACATATGATCAGTCACTATTAATCACATAACCTTTGAGCTCGTACATCTCAAAGAAGGGTGTTAAGCAAGAGAAAGAATTCTCCACCACCACCAAACAGATGCATCATTAATAACAACTAATAGAATATGGGATGAACTACAATGTAAAACCATAATACATTTCCAAATCATTTCGAAATCATCGGGTTTTTGCCCTCGAAATCCTTTCTGTTTTGTAAAACATTTTTATAAAACGTTCCTTGTCCAAAATCGGGAATACATTTCTTTTCACTTAAGAAAAATATCATTTCAAAATCATTCATTAAATTTGCAATGAACACAACAACATCGCTACACATCTCATAGTCAAATCGTGAAGTGTTTCACAAGATGTTAGCATACCAATATTTCTACCTAGCCCAATGCTAAATGTAAAAGCATATCTTGCTCATAAACTGGTCGAGCACAATCCAAACAATCAATCACAATCATGAATATCAACAACCAGTAAATTTGGTTTAATCACATCACGTGTTTTGGTAAATTCAATTACCATTTATTCATTGATAATCTAATTAAAGATTTATTCAAACTCCAATTTGTTTTAATCCCAAAAATCATTTCATATTGATTGTTCAACTTTCTAGAAATTAATCCTGCTTTTACTCGGGTTAAAGAATCAATGTCATTTAAACACAGTTCACGACAAACCCAAAATCCAATTCGATATTAAATATAAGGCTTAGAATAGAAATTATATCGGCTTATATTCAATATCAAAGTCTGAAACCAACGGATATCGTATTGGAATAACGATATCAATATCTTCCAATTTCCCACAAAAATATCAGTATAATCACGGAATCCAATTTCGAAATATTCCGAAGATGATTTCCATTCAAATCCACTCCAATTCATGTATTGGAAATTCTGGTTATTTTTAAAACCATTTCAAGTCCAATTTTATTTATTTAAAAATTATTGGATTATAATCCTAGTTCATAACTAGTTCATTTTGATAAAAATATGTTTTTATCTTTTCAAATATGGAATTTTTCATCCTAATTCTTTCCAAATCATTTCTTATGATTTTACACAAATTATTAATATTTTTGATAATTTTCTCAAGGCATGTACAGTCGATTTCCATAAACGGTCATCGAACTGCACTTAGAACGACCTTTTCCAATTTTGATTTGGACATGATTCCAAATCCAACCATTAGATTTCAAATCTGTTATATCCCTTGAAAAGAACTTTTCGATACGAACCCAACGGTTTCGGTTTTAGGAGAATCCGATGGTCGGATCTCCCGTGATGTCAGTTCGAATTCAGTGGTCGAAATTCGCGAACGGTCACTGCACGGCGCGTTCTATTCAGGCTATTAAATATATAATATATATATATATTGTCGATTTCCATTTAAAACGTATTTTATAAATCGTTTTAAAAACGATTTAAACTTCCATTTCAATTTTAAATCAAAATCGAATATTCCATTACATGAAAATTTTATTCATCTCATATATATGTTAAAAGTAATATTTTTAACCAACCAATATTTATTTCATTCACACTTCATATACATATTATTATCATTTCATGTATATGTATATTATTCACCTTTCATATATATATTTTATTCGCACTTCATATATATATTATTTTCAATTCATATATATATATATATATTATTTTCACTTCATATATATATTATTTTCAATTCATATATATAATTTTCACTTCATATATATATTATTTTCACTTCATATATATTTTTTTCCACTTCATATATATATTATTTCCATTTCATATATGTATTATTTTCACTTCATACATATATTATTTTCAATTCATATATATATTATTTTCAATTCATATATATATTATTTTCACTTCATATATATTATTTTCAATTCATATATATATATATATATATATTAATTTCACTTCATATATATATTATTTTCACATCATATATATTATTTTCACTTCATACATATATATTTTATTTTCACATCGCATAAATATATTTTTCACATCGTATAAATATTTTTTTCACATCTTATATATATTTTATTTCACATCGTATAAATATACTTTTCACATTACAATCACAATCAAAACACAATCAAATAAATCGTCCATGGTCAGTGGACAAGGGAAGTGAGCTAACAGGCAGTCAACAATAATCCAGTTATAAAAATAAATAAATGTACAAATAAATTCAGTGAGAGAGTTCTCACCTTGATTGGATAGAAAATCGTTTAAATAATGGTTTGTTTTAATTGTATTAAACTGAGTGTTAATCAAATCAAAAACTTTTGATAGCTCCATTTCTGTTCTTGTCTTTTCCATTGCGTAGAGTTTTCTGATTCGAATCCAACGCATTTTATTTCGTTCAATTCTGTCTCTGTTTGCATAAGATATGATATTGTAAACATTTAATAATTAATATGGTCATTAATATAATAATTACACAATTGACAACCTTTAATTACATTAAACAAGTGCTGCCTTTCTTCCTTCAATATTCAGAAACACACTTTCTTCTTCTTCTAATTTTCACGCTTCAGACATCATCGCTCCTAGGGTTTCCAAACTGCACAGCACTGAAGGCATCTGATGTCAATCTAATGGTGCCACATCGACCCCTGTTCCTCCTTGAAGCACCACGCATTTGCCTCGTTGAACTCGATCGGCCATGGTGGCCCGGATTCTTGTGCGAACGCTGCACGTTTCGCCCTAAAATTGAACCCTCCTTCCCACGGTATACGATTTTATCCATATATAAATGAAGACCTCGCCAATCTCAACAAGATTTGTTTTACGGGTTTTGATTAATTCGAATTTATTCGGAAATAATTGAGGAGGAATTCTCTGAAAATTCTGGTTGTATATTCATGAGTGGCGGCGGCTGACTTATGAAGGAGCAGTTAGGGTTTGGGTGTTCATATACCCTTTTATTTTATTTATTTATTTATTTCATTAATTTTCAAATCTTGAAGTTCAATATCCTAAACTCCAAATCAAACCCAACGACTATCGCCTCTAACCAAATACCCTCATTCCAGACATAATGGAATATATTTCGTAAGCCAATTCTATTGTTTCGATCATTTTTTATCAAAATTAAAATATGAATCCATATATATTAAATTTAAACGTACATTTTAATTTATTGGGGCCACATACTGACTCCAAAAATTCCCAAAAAATAAAATTAGCTATGTTTTGATGATACGGTCCTAATAAAATTAATTTTGTCGAATTTGGAGACCGTTTGAAAAATGGCCATTTTCTGGTCGATCCAATTCAAATTTAAATTATCAAACACATTTAAATTTACTGCGCTCACATATTAAATCCAAAAATTATGAAATTTGAAATTTAGCAATAATCTGACATTCCAAATCTAACAAAAGTGGTTTCATCGAAAACGGAGGCCGTTTACAAGATGGCTATTTATTATATTATTTTAAATTCCATAGCGACTAGTTTAAATTTTAAACAGGATATAACTTTTTATTCCCGCTATGAAATCTGGATTTTTCACATTCGTTGGAATGATATTTTTAAACAGATTCAAATATTTCTTATTTCACTAAAATCCGATTTATTTTGAATCATGTACATTCATTTGAAATTTGAAATCGAATTTTCAAACTACCGCGCCATTTCAGGCTCGTTATATAATTAAAAAAATATTTATATTCTAACTTCGATTTAAATAAATTTATAATTCTAATTCTATTCAAAATAAATTTCTAGTCGTTATTATTCAAAATAATCATTTTAAATATTCAAAATTCATTAAAATTGCCAAAAATAAAAATTTTAAATTGGTTCCGATTTTTCGGGTTGTTACAAATATTGTACCTTAGCCATTTCCTAAACATCACATTTGTATATAATGAGTCCTTCATGAGATGGATTACTTATAAGAATGTTCATGAGTTTTTATTATGTATAAACAATTAAAATGACAATATATTTCTATAATATGCTCCTTTCAGAGTGGGATGCAGCTAAGTTGTATAAATATTCATTATTATAAAAGATAATAATAGTAGCCAAACATATTGCTAATACATTAGTTATGAAAGTGGACTAATTAGGTTGCAAAAGTGACACTACTCCAACCCAAAATACAACATTTTCTCTTATTCTACATTGTTTTTTTATCAAAGCAGTTATTTCCTTTCAAAAGCAATTTCTTTATTTTCAAAAGCGGTCTCCTTCTTTCGACTATTGTGTTTAACATGCATATTTTTTGCCATTCTTAACTAAAACTTTATTTTAGTTTTAATGTTTTATTTCCCCCTAAATTTGATATGTTCTATCTATGAATCAAAAGTTACTTAAGCTTAGAGTTACAATAGATTTTCGTACACACGCATACACTATGATACGTTTAATTTTAAATGCTTGATTTAATTCTATTTTCAAACAATGTTATGGCAGAAATCTTCTTAGTTTGCATATCAAGTTATGTATTTTTACACTTCGTATTTCAACGTTACTTAGGAAAAAAGTGAGAACCTAGCTCTTTATCTACGAATGTTATACTTTAGACAGAGATACATTGGGGTAAGAAATTCATAAAACAATTATAGGATTAGCAATTAATAAAACACCCTCCCTTATGTGCTAGTGTCTGCTACCTTACGTAGTAAGATAATAAATTGCTATTCTACATATCGATAATTTATCAAAATAAACCAAGGATTGCAAATGTGAAACAACCAAAATATGATTGTCTATGCATGGTGGAATCCTTGAATTTTAAGACAATCTGCATTTTTTCTTTAATTCCATTTGCTGATCAATGTCCATGAATCTTTTCTTTATTTACATATACTGATCAATGTTTTTAGCATTGATTAGACATTTTGGTTTATTTGTGCAACAATTGATAATTGCATCATTAAATGTAAAAAAGAAACTGATTATAACCAAACATCGATTTCAAATGTAAATAAAATAGTAACAGTTCCACAAGCAATATAGAGTCAAATGGAAGTGGCTTCTCTATCTGAACCTCCTTAATTCTTTTCTAATTTTCTTTCCCTTTAGTTTTTCCTAATTTTTCTTTTGGAAAATAAGGTGTAATCTATAAGTTAAATAAAATCTCTTACCAAGTAAGAATAAAATACAATCCCTTATGTTTGGAACTTTGCCAAAATTTATCTTTTTAATTAGACAGAGGAAGGTGAGAAGAATTGTTTCTTCATTAACCAATCACTCATTGCATCCTTTTTTCCCTTGCGAAAGCTTTTGTTAATATGATTTATTTCAAACTATGTTTTACTTTTTTTCCCTCCGTAAAATTGTGTCAATAAACAAACATTACATTTGTCCAAAATATATAATGGCACAAATTGTATAAGAATGAAATGATCACATTTATGTCATCGGCAAGGGTTGTATACAAACTTAAAATAGAACATAAAATATATATATATATATATATATATATATACGTATGTATATTGTGTGGTGCTAAGGGCACCCCAATATGTTCTTCCTTATACCGCGACTAAAAAATACCCCAACAATTAGTATTACATTCTTCTTAATACCACACACTTAAAAAATAGGGGCTACCACACTGTTTTTCCCTATTTCTATTTCGCTCGATATTCGTTCGTCCTCGTTTCTAAAACCAATCAACCAGCTGAACCCTAAATCTATAACTGATTAACAAATTCGATGCTGCAATGCCGAGGAAGAAGACAACTATCGGTACATCGAAGTCTCAACCCCAGCTAAGTCAGACACGTAAGCTAGTAAACCTAAATTGAGAGATTACCGTAGGAATTTGAATTTTCCAGTGAGAGATGCGAAGAAGACATTGATTATGAGAGATTAGTGTTTTCAGATTAGCTTAGTACGTGATTAGTTTGACAAATAATTTTTGAGTGAGAGTTTATAATGTGGTATTAGGAAGTATACAAAATTTAATGAATTTTATTTTTTTAATTGCGGTATTATAGGAAAAATATATTGGGGTAACCTTAGCACCACATTATATATATATATATATATATATAAAGTCTATTTGGACCTAAAAATTTGATACGATTGGTAATGTAATGAATTTCTTCCATTGGAGTACTCCTAAATTTCAAATTCCATATAAAGATAAAAAATGTAACGGTCCAGATCTTTTATGTCACCAATTTTGTTTTATTTTGTGTCCAGATAATCAGCCCTGTGTGTATATAGAATTGAGAGACACATACATAAATTAAAGTATATAGATATACTTTTGGATAATACATTTGTATTTTTTATGAACTACCGTGTTTGTTACAGTGAAAATCCAAACTCTTCTACATGGATATGTTATACGTTGCACAGATTGCTATGTTACATATGAACGAACACATGTATATATGATACATACGTATATAATACAACATTAACTAAGTAGTATGAAATCATTTCATAAATTTAAACAAAATAATTTTTTCATTTAATATAAATTCAGGTACTTTTAAAATAAACTAGCTTTGTAGGACCAATAAAGATTATAATAACTTTTTTGAAACTCGTTCCGTACTTTCGCCGCAAATAACCCAGTTCCAACATAATTACTCTTCCTTATTGCAGTAGTCAGTTCGTTAGAGCTACTATGACTTTTTAGTTGTATATCCACCGACCAATTTGATACCATTGTTTTTTTTAGTAAAGCTTTTAGTTCGAAAAATATATGATTAAGCTTACTATACTACAGCTTTGTTTCACTGGCATAAGTGCAAGTGGTTTTCCTTAAGCATTCAAAAACATATTTTTTCCCCCTAATATGGAAAGTTATCTTCAGTTATAACAATATATTTTGTAACTTCAGTTCTGTCGGTTCGCCTGACAATAAATCAATATTTGGAAGTCGATTGATTTATAGGCCATATGCTGTCAATTACTCAACCAATATCACGCATTGGTTTAAACAAAACAACCGTTGAATTTCAGGTTAATGGTCAAAGAACAAATTAATCATCCAATCAGAACAGTTCATATAATGATAATATGAAAATAAATAACATTAAATATTTTTGAGGAATCCCGTTGGATCCATCCAACCTGTTCTTCCCTGTATCCAAATATGTTATCTCGATATAACGATTCAATTCAAATAAATAATGGTTTCATAACAGTAAATAACGAAAATTCAATATCAACCAATTTATTTAACACAACCATAGCAATTCAAACAAATTCATTAAATTAAACACGTTTATTTTATAAACGTGACCAATAAGGTAAGTTACCTTAATTGGGACCAACCGTTAAAATAACGATTTGATGTTTCACTGAAATTAAATAACTGTTTAATTCCATGGGTTCATTCAATATACACATATAAAATTAACAAACAATCAACCATTAGCAACCATAGCACACAGAATAAAAACCCGACTTATATAAAATATAAATGGGAAGTACTAAGTGAGTTTAACTCACCTTGATTTGATTTATCGTTAGAACAGCTTGTTTCAGTTAAATTAGACAACATTTAAATTAACTGAAAATATCAGTTGATTCCAATCTCATCCAGTCCTATGCCATAATGTAGTGTTCAACAATGCGGTTCCAATGATACCTTGTTTGTCCAATTCTGATGTCATATGATCGAGTTATTAATATTTAAAACTAAATACAACTAAATTGATAATTTAATTTCTAATGATAATTAAAATTACTAATTACATTTTACTTCTCTGTTAAAAGTTTCAGCACGATAACATTTTCCTGGTTCCATCTACTACTTCACTGTTTGCATCATTCGCTGTTATACCTGGTATAACATTCATAAATATAATTATTAAATAACACCATTCTTAGATACATGTACATACATATATATATATATACACACACACACATACGACCGATATGTTTTACTTTATAAACATGATTAGCATGCCCGAACTGTTTTCTGTTGCTCCTTGATTCGTTTAATATGTTCCAGGCACCTGCATATACAAATTTTAATTTTAGTTAATTGATTCCTTAATTAAACTATAACTTAATTAATAAATTTTCTAGTTACGTTATGAATTACTCAGTTCATGGTTACAGGCCGCGTTAACCTTTTTACTCCCGTCCATCCCCTTTTAATATTAACTGCTCCTCATGTTCATTCTTTTTGAACCCCAAAACCACACTGCCTAGAACAAGGAGCCGCCACACCAAAATCCTGACCACCGAGTCAAATCAGGCGACGCCAGGAGCAGCGCCGGTCCTTGTTCCCCCTTCTGTCAAAATCTCGTGCCACCTGGCTTCATCATGCTTCACTAACAAACCCAAAAACTCCACTGCTTCCTTGTCCGATTTACGATGCCTCGAAGCCCTATTTCAGATCGTCGTCGGACATCTACTTGGTCTCGACTAGTTGGTCGTCTTTGCAGAAGAAGCTTTTGTGAAATACTTATCGGATTGAGGAATCAAGTGGGAAGAAGAACATACATTTTGGTTCATTCAATTTTAAACAGCGACGATAGCATATAAGTTGACCACGAGATTCCAAGTTAAACCAAAACTAGGGTTAGGATGAAACGTTATTTATAAATGAATGATATAGATATATTTTAATAATAATATATTATAAAGGAAACTTGACGATGAACTAACATTTTAAATCACCACAAATGACTTTTGTTTTTCGATAAAAATGCTAATCCTAGCATAGAAAAATATTCAAGACCCAATGGGGTAGGTTTCGTCGAATTCCGAGGTTGTTTCTGAAAAGTCCTTTATAATTATCGATGAAAAATCAAGTGTTTAAAATTCCTATAATTACAGAAAAAATCCGATAAATTTGAACCTTGACATTCTACTAGACCACTTCCTTACGGATCAAATGAAGTTTGTTTCATTAAATTCAGAGTTCATTTGGCCAGTCGTTTATTCGTCTAAAGTTACCCATGTCAAATAATATAACCGATTAAATAAAAACAAGGGTGTTTGACGCTGCTACGATCAAACAGTAAGTCTAATTCACACAAAAATTGAAACGTACAATAATTTACTGATATGATTCCAATGGCACACAATTTGTCGCATTCCGAGACTGTTTCGCGGCACGCTATTTTTATATGCACCACAATACTATTTTGGACACCAAATTAATCGGGCTTCAAAAATAACAAACTATATACCTATCCTGGCTCTAATTGTCGATACAAACTCAACAGAACTGATTTTACAGCTTATTTCAATCATCTGTTCAAGTTATACACAAAATCTCTCTATTAAATTAATTTAACTTAATTACACACTATAGAAAATGATCGGGCGTTTATGGCTGTTGTTGTCACATACGACATCGGTTTGCCATGAAATTTAATACTATACAATAATTTAATTATATGCTTCCAATGAAACTAATTCCTTGAAAACTGAGCTCATTTGCAAAAATCGCTATTTTAAGGCTTATATAATATTAGTAAAATATTATTAAATACCAAAATAATACAATTAAGTAATAATAAATTATTATAATCATAAATCCCCATTGGAAATATCATATAGCTTCAAATATAAGTTATACAACTCGATATCATCAATTTCGAGTTAAACGGTGTCCAAATTATATTAAAACCCATTTAAATATAGTAAATAAACGTTATATTTTAATAACGATTTCCAAAGTGACTATTTTAAAATTTGATTTGGACATAACTAACAATTTATAACACGAAATCTGGATTTTTCTCTTCCATATGAAAATTAAAATCAACAAGATTTCAATGTTCCTTGTTTCATAGAAATCCGACTTATATCGGATCCTGTACATTCAATTGAAGTTGAAAACTCAATATTACAAACTACTGCGCCATTTCGAGCTCGTTTTATATTTATATATATATATATATATATATATATAAATTATAATGTTCAAGCTTAGTTTTATAAATGATTTCAATATTTAAATCCATTAATATTCCAAATATAATAGATAAAATAGCAAATTAAATTAAATATTTGACTACCAAAAAAAGGGACATTACAAAGGGGTTTTTAGCCTCAATGACAAAATGAACAAAACATTGTTCCATAACGGCAAGGGGTAAAATTTTATCCATAAGGACAAATTTTAGTGTAAAGGGAGGAGTCAGTGGTATAACAACCCGGAAAATCAGAACCAATTCAAAATTTTTATTTTTGCAATTTTAATGAATTTTGAATATTTAAAATGATTTATTTTAAATCATAACGATTTAAAATTTATTTAAATCGAAGTTAGAACGTATATATTTATTTTAATCATCTAACGAGCCTAAAATGGCACGATAGTTTGAAAATTCAATTTCAAATTTCAAATGAATGTACAGGATTCAAAATAAATCAGATTTCAGTAAAACCAAAAATATTTGAATCTGTTTAGTAATATATTTCTAATGGATGTGAAAAATCCAGATTTCATAACGGGAATTGAAAGTTATGTATAGTTGAAATTTTAAAATAATCGCTATGGAATTTAATATTTAATATAATATATAGCCCTTAAAAATAGTTATTTTGCAAAAGACCTCCGTTTTCGATGAAACCACTTTGGTTGGATTCAGAATGTCAATTTATGGCTAGGTTTAAAATTCCATAATTTTTGGAATTGATATGTGAGCGTGGCAAAGGAAAACGTGTTTTGCAACAATATGCAAATTGGATTGATCAGAATATGACCATTTTCAAATGGTCTCCAAATTCAGTGAAATCAGTTTTGTTGGGACCGTATCATCCAAATATAGCTAGATTTATTTTTCGGGAATTCTTAGAATCAGTATGTGGCCCCGACAAATTAAAACGTACGTTCAAATTTAAAATTGAATGTTTTATATTTTAATTTGAAGAATAAATGACTAAAACAATCAAATGGGCTTACGAAACATATTCTATTGTCCGAAATGTGGGTATTTAGCTAGGGGCGACAGTCGTTGCGTTTGATTTGGAGTCAGTATAAAAAAAACATTATTTTTGGATATATATATATATATATATATATATATATCAGCCAATCAGAAAATTCCATTCATTAATTAATTTTCCCAAAAAACCCCCGTAACCCTCCAGTCGACGACGGAAAAGGATTCGATCCTTCTCTCTTCGATTTCTCACAAACACCCCCATGAAGTCTTGCCGTTCAGGCCACCGACGCTCAGCCGATCCGCCACCGATTCGCTCCATGATCGATCTACGAGCCGCTCCTCCCTCGTAACTTGGTACAAACTGATCGGCTTCAAGTTCAACGGATTTGAAGATAAATTAAACCCTAGTTTTGAATCAAAACAGAAAGGTACGGCAGTGTATTATTTAAACTGTTTCCACACTTTAAAGCGTTGCAAAGGTTGATTAAATTATAAAAATCATATCTTTTTCATATGTTGTCGAAATCCAGTGAAACAATAGATATTGGACTCGTGACCTCGTACACTACATTCTAGAAGAGGCTGGAACACATTTGGAGCTCTATATGATTTTAGAAGGAGTGGAACTCAATGTGAGATTTCTAAATTAAAATTGGAATGGATACACTTTGTATAAATTATATAAGCTATGTATAAATTATATAAGCGTTGTATATCTCACAAACAAGCATTGTATAAATTATATATGCGATGTATAAATTATATATACATTGTATAAATCATATATGCGTTGAATGGAATTGAATTGAAATTGAAATGGAAATAAATATATTTATATATATACACACACACTCTCTCTCTCCCTCGTCCATAGACCATGGACGATATAAATTGTTTGGATTATTATTGTGAATGATTGATTATGGTTGCAACAAAATTAGTTGTGTTTGTGGTATATTCATTATGTTGTGGAAATGAAAGATATTATGGAAATCATTGAAATGAAACCCTTGTATCGCCGCAAGGCCTAGGATAGCAGAGGAGCCATGCTGGACACGGTGCCGGTTTTAAATACTCTGCCGTTATAATGCCGAAATTTTCTGAAATATTCATGTGTTGTAAAATATTCATATTTGAAATAAATTGTTTGAACAATAAAAATCACATTTTTTATTGTAAATATGAATCATTAAAATATTCATGTTTGAAATAAAATGTTTTAACATTAAAAATCACATTTTTATTGCATGTAGTAACCTTTAAAAATAGTCGAATGTTGTAAAAAATATTTGTTGACTGAAAATATTATTTTTAACATGTATATGAAGTGTTAAAAATAACCGTGAGTGAAAATAAATATTTATTAATTGAAAATATTATTTTTAACATGTATACGAAGTGTTAAAAATAACCATAAGTTAAAATAAATATTTGTTGATTGAAAATATTATTTTAAAATGTATATGAAGTGTTAAAAATAACCATGAGTAAATAAATATTTGTTGATTGAAAATAATATTTTTAACATGTATATGAAGTGTTAAAAATAAACACATGTTGAAATAAATATTTGTTGATTGAAAATAATATTTTTAACATGTTTATGAAGTGTTAAAAATAAACATGTGTTGAAATAAATGTTTGTTCATCGAAAATAATATTTTTAACATGTATATGAAGTGTTAAAAATAAACACGTGTTGAAATAAATATTTGTTCATTGAAAATATTATTTTTAACATGTATATAAAGTGTTAAAAATAGTCATGTGTTGAAAAATATTTTGTTCGCTAAAAATATTATTTTTATCACTTATAAAAATAACCACAGGTTGAAATAAATGCTTGTTCATTAGAAATATTATTTTTAACATGTATATGAATTGTTAAAAATAACCATGTATGGGAATAATTATTTGTTTGCTAAAAAAATTATTTTTAGCGTAGACATGCATATATATATATATATAGATATGCTGAAAAGTAAAATGGATTAGCTGTTGAATAAAGAATTTATTTGCGTGCCCGACAAATAGGTAAGCCTTAATGAGTTGACTGCGCAATTTTACTTATTATATAAACTCTTGTGGATGCCATTGGATGCGGTGTGCTGGTTGTTCTGTGTGAGATTATAAACAACACCATAGAATAGCAACAATTAATTTTGAACTACACGACATGACATACTTCATAAAGATAGCATACTCTATCGTATACCACATCAGCATTTGGAGCTTATGTGACGAGGTTGGAATTACCATACAAGTGAGATGCTTGTATGGAGATGACTGCATTTCAGGTTGAAATGAAGACGAACTATTAATTTCGTAGCATATCATACTCCATATAAGCATTTGAAGCTTGTATGACGAGGTTGAGATTACCATACGGGCAAGATGCTCGTATGGTGAGGATTGGACTACATATTGAACTGAGGACTGATATGGACCAAATAAAATATAATGGCAAATTGCCAGATTTAATAAAAAACCCACATGGGTCTGGAGTTGACAATAATCACGTCTCTCTAGTTATTAGATACGACACATGGATTATTTATTTTCCAACACTGGACAAGGTGACAAGATTTATCTCTGGAGTTATTATACACACTCCCCTGGGCATAGATAGGTCACTAAAAATTGTGTGTGCTTATACTGGATTTATTGGGTGACTAATACGGCCCAATAAATTTCCAAACCCCTCTCCGTACAAAGGAGGTAACGACGAAATTTTTCAAAATTTAAAGGCATTAGCCAAATTTTTGAAGTGAAAATGGTTTGGAAATCATCAAATGAATTATATTTATTTATATATATAAATACAAATTAAAATAAAATGAATAACGACGTTGTAGTTCGCGCTTTGAAATCGTAATTTTAAACGATTATTGCGGGAGATCCGGCCGTCGAATTTTTCCGAAACCTAAACCATTGGGTTCGCTTTGGAGAGATCTTTCCAACGATATAAAATATATTAAGATCCAACAGTTAGATTTTGCAAAATGTTTAATCCAAATTTGGATGAGAGCACAGTGCCATCGAATGACCTGAAACGTCGTTCAATGAAAATGGACTATTTTTTATTTATATATATATATATATATATATAAATAGTGAAAAATCGTTATAAAATATTATAAACTGTATGGAATGAAAATAAACTATTTGACATGAAATTATTATATTGAATTGAAACGTGAATGTCGAATAATTTAACCATGGAAAATAATTGATTTGAATTCTATCTATACGCGAATTATTTTAAAAGGCCAAGTTATCATATCAAATAATTGATTGACGATTAAAAATCGAAGATATGAAGACGGTGCAAGACCGGTGATCTTCACATCGAAAGGATTACTAATGATGCACTGGATCAGTTAGCTCCCAGGAGGGGTTACAGTGGTAGTGGTCCGAGCGTATTTGTTGATTGTTCGGATGTGTGAGGGAATCTCTCCTGTATTGGACATATGGGACGAGGAATAAGGTGCCTCCGGTTTCGTTCAGACCCAGAATGAACTAGTAAATGGATGTGTGTCTGACGTTGGATTTTATTTTGTGCTGATTGATTTCTATTAAATATATATCTGTTTGGTGGCGAAGAATTTATTCTCTTTCTTAACACCCTTCTCTAAGGCGTACGAGTATAGAGGTTATATATCGATAGACGTAAGTCGCATGGCGTGGAATGTCAACGTGGCATGCTGAGATGCAAGTGGTCAAGGCTTTTGTTGAAAAGCAGATCCTTGTAGTTGATGATCAAAGAACGACTTTAAATAGCATAACTTTGTGTATAGCGTTAATTCGCGAGCCTCACACCCCGATGTGAACCAGAAACGAGAGACGACCCCAAGGAGGACATGCTTTTCTTTCTAGCTAGAAGTGGTGTCATGGTGTGGAGCCCAGACATTTTTACTTATGTGGATGATGGAAAGCGATGTACCTCGGAAATATCAGTCACTACGATGTCGATGGATGATATGGTCGACATACAGACCATTACGCCCCATAGGGCGGGGAAACGTACTGTTCAGGAATAACCGATCCTCAAATGTAAGAGAGGACCGACCATGGAGCTCCTAGGTGCAGTTGCGACTATATCCTGAGACACAGGCTAGAGCATCTCGAATTCGGTAAGGACGATCCCTTGCCTTGGTTCATGATGGAAACCCAACTTCCAATACGGCATTGTGCGGATTTGATTGTAAACCTATATATGGCGGCATAGTGGCATGGGTCGCTCATTCGATTATAATTCATACATTATGATTGAAATGGTTTTTGAAACATATATGCACTAGTAATAATATCAAATGATTTTGATTTATACGTATCAAGCATATTTTGGTCATTATATGGTAAAACTCTATCCTCCGGCTTGCGTTGCATTGTGTGATGGGACCTGAGTCTTATATTGGCTTCATTTTTGTAAAATGCATTGCGATGTTTAAATGATTCACTTGTTTTATGCACTGGCAATCCAATAGAGTAAACTCATTATGCGTTAGCGGCGTGGTCCTGTTACTAGCCTTATTATTAAATAAGTTAAGTAGATTTCTCATACCAGTCCCATGACTGACTCGTAGTTTGTTTCACTTTGCAAACTCGGGTGCCCCTATTTTCTACACAGGCAGCATTGTATTCAGGTTTTAATAGGCTCATTCTGGATAGCTATGAAGCTGAAGATGGATTCTATCATTTCTATTATGCTATTTAGACTTTGTTATGTGTATTATGTTTGATTCCGCTGTAGACATTTTATATAAATATGAAACTATATTTTGTACTAAGTATGATCCTGTTATGCTTTGTAAATCTGATGATTATGTTTGTTCCAATGTAATTTGATGTACATTATTTGGTGTAATTCTATATATTTGTTCTGCTGTTATTGTTTATGTGTTATATTCCACTGATTATCCTTGCTTTCGTGGAACATGAGTTTGGGGTCATCATAGTTGGTAGGCCCACTATAATTCCTCCCTTTACACTAGAATTTGTCCTTATGAACAAAATTTTAGCCTCTTGTCCTTACGGAACAATCTTTTATTCATTTTGTCCTTCAGGGTATTTTCATTCACAAAATGTCGTTTTACCATTTTCAACCAACTAGGCCGAAAACACAAATATCCAAAATATAGTTCGAAACTTCGTATTGCTTTTCCAAATCACTTTGAAACCATTAATTATGATTTATCATAAATTTTCCGTATTTTTTAATAATTTAAAAATAGCATATTTCTTTAGAATCCGTTTTCGAGTCATTTATAACACTAGCGTTGTTTTTATTCAAATTAGATTTGAACTCATTTCAAATTCTAACCGAACGTTTTTCATTTTGTATGAAAGCTCTTTTCGTTTCGAACCGAATGTTTTTCGTTTCGAAAAATCCGATGATCAGATCTCGCGATACGTCAATTTGAAGTCAATGGTCGAAATTCAGGAACGGTCACTGCACGACACATCCTACTCGAACCATATTATTACTTAAAATAAAATTCGTCAATTCAGTTCAAACGTATTTTATAAAATGCTTAAAAATTCGTTTAAAAACGATTTCAATCTCGAATTCAATTAAATAAAAAATTGAATATTCCATATTATTATAACATTAAAATAATAATATTTTCAAAATATAATATTTTTAAATCCAAACATTCCAGAAATCCATTATAAAAATAAATAAGATAATGGCACAATCTGTTCGGGTTAAAAACGTTGTTTATGTACCTAACACGAATTCACTTTTGAATTTACTATTCAAAATATAATTTCAAGCCATTTTTAATTCAAATTTCTGTCAAATACATTTCAACTTTTTCAATAGTTGTTTGAAATTGCATTAACATCATTTCCAAATCATTCCGGATTTAAAAATCCAATTTCCATTTTCATGTCAAATTTAACTTAAATGAATATAATATTCACTTAAAATCCAAATGGAACTCGGCTCAATAAATTTCCAAACAATTTCATATTCATGGTGTCAATGTGTGTGAACATTTATAATAACAACCATAACAGTTCATCGTCCATCAAACAACAATCATAGATAAGCATTATAATTTATAGTGCTTAAATGTATATAAACAGTATATAAATAAAAATGTAAATACACGAGCATCGTCCACGGAGCAATCACATGCAATCAATATATAATCATATAAGATTATAATAACTTTTAAATCAGTTCAAAGAGTTCTCATATTGATCGGTAAATTGTTGAAATAACACTTTGGATTTTTATCAAATTAAACAGTCGTTTAATTTAATTAAAATTTCCCACTAGCTCCAAATTCGTACAAATTAGTTTCACAACAAAGCTCTCGACTCCACGATCCCATCGCAACTTGTTTCATTCAATTTTATTTTCGTTTGGACAAGATATGACGGTTTAAACTTTAATCACGTTAATTAACTTACTTAAGATAATTAATTATTAAATTAACCTAATTTACTACCTCCCCTCCGTTATCTCCAGGACACCGTCACCAAACCCACATGTGCCACCATAAGCCGTCGAAGCACATTCAAAGGTCACCACGTCGTAATCGTTTGCCTCCTCTCCCGTTGCCTGACCCCATGTCAAACTCGCAACCCTTGTGGCTCTAGAAAACTCCACCAAAAGTCGTGCTTTAGAGCTCCCGATTTGGCCACAACGCATCACCAACGACAGTCAGCACCGCTGAACTGACAGAGCTCTTCGAGCTCTAGAATGTTGCAGTTAGAAGTTTTTAGATTAGTGGCGAGGATGGGAAGAAATTGAGGAAGAAAATGAGAGCTTCCCGGGTTTCGAATACAGTTGGTGGCAGCTGCGTTAAAGATTGGTAGGGTTAGGGTTTTATTATGAGAGGTTATATAAGGCCACTATATAATTATTTAATTCAAGGTTTTATTTGTTATGAAGTTTCACGCTTCAAACTCCAAATAACCATAACGAGTGACGTCCCCAGCCAAATACCCCTATTCTGGACCTAATGGAATATGTTTTAGAAGCTAATTCGACCGTTTTCATTAGTTTTTCACAAAATTAATTTGTGCTCTACAATAATTGCAAATCGACTTTTTGATGCATGTTTAAATTTTGCACGCTCACATACTAACTCCAAATGATGCAAAA
Source organism: Allium sativum (assembly GCA_030737875.1). Lineage (NCBI taxonomy): Eukaryota > Viridiplantae > Streptophyta > Magnoliopsida > Asparagales > Amaryllidaceae > Allium > Allium sativum. Next base: position 159,375,934 of record CM060921.1, on the reverse strand, counting down.
TTTGAAATTATACTATAATTTAAAATTCTAGATCTGATAAAATTGGTTTCATCGAAATGGAGGTCATTTGAAAAGTGGTTATTTCTAAGGCTTAAATAAACCAATAAAAATATTAATAAATTCAAAAACAGTTCAACTAAATAATAATAGATTAATATTATTGTATATATTCAAATGGAATCTCATATAGCTTTAATTTAAAATATATTGGATTTTAAACTTGATATTTCAATTTTCTAATTAAATTGATATTCATTTTATAATAAAATCCTTTTATTATATTAAATAATTCGTTATAGTTTATTAACAATTCCATAACGACTATTTGGAAAATTGATTTGGACATAACATACAACCTATAAGACAAAATCTTGATTTTTCACCTTTGTTGGAAAGATATAGTTAAATGGATTCTAAATTTTTTTTCAACAAATTCTGACTTATATTAATTCTATATATTCATTTAAAGTTCAAAACGTAATATTATGAAATACCGTGCTGCTGCGAGCTCGTTTTCAAATTTTATTAAAAATTATACGTTCAAACGTTAAATTAAATAAATTTAAAGTTGTAATTTAAAAAAATCATTTTAAATATTTAATATTCATTAAATATTTCTTAATAAATTTCGGGTTGTTATAGAAATTAGTTGGAATAGGGATAAATTAGAGAGAGATGTTGAATTGGTAGTCGACTAAGTTTAATCTAGGAATGTATTATTTATTTTCCAGTTAAATAAAGATTTAATTTTAATTATACACTGAATTATTTATTTATATAAAGTAATGAAATAATAGTTATATTTTTAAGTTTTATATATTGAAGTATGGATTATAACGATACTGTTATAATAAATGAAAATAAATGGGATTCTTAAACTGAATTAAATATTAGATAATTATGATTTGGAAATAATTATTTTCCAAGATCAACCGATTTATGAAAGAGATTTAGTTGAATTCGAATTGTTGAATTGTGACAGACAAGATCTGTTGTAATGATTGAATTGATTGTAATGTTGTGATATGATCCAATAAACTTGTTTAGTTTAAATTAAACATTTACACATCTTATTATATAATATCAAACTACTATTGAAATCAGGAAATTTATATAAAATAAATTCAGTAGATAAGTCCTAATAATCAAAAAAGATATTGAAATTTGTTTGAATATGATTACCTAATTCCTTTAAGTATCACTTGGCCTTAAAAGATATTAACGTTTATCGATTCAATGAGACTAGGATTAATTTTCTATATGAAATCCAAATACCACTTTGTTCTGACCCGAGCATTGAGTAGTTTGAATACAAGTTGAATGCATTGAATAGCAAGGGCTACTGCTACTAATTCAGAGGGTGATTCCAAAACGAATGTAGTAGAGTTAACGCCTGTAACAACCCGGATTTTCAAAACCAATTTAAAAATGTTAATTTACCTATTTTTATGGATTCTGAATATTTAAAATGATTTATTTTAAATAACAACGACAAAAAATTTATTTAAATCAAAGTTAAAAGGTATAAATCTATTTTAATTATAAAACGAGCCTGAAATGGCGCGGTAGTTTGAAAATTCGATTTTAAATTCCAAATGAATGTACAAAATTCAAAATAAATCGGATTTCAGTAAAACAAGAAATGTTGGAATCTATTTAACTTGTATTCAACGAAACCAGTTTTGTTGGGACCGTATCGTCAAGAAATAGAAACATGTTAATTTTCATCGCCAACGGAGTTTATGTGCGGCCGTAACAACGATAAATGCCGATTGTAGACAGTGCTAACTAGAGAATTAATATAAAATCCTACCCCATTACTATATAAGATCATTTCCTCTTCCCAACCCTCATTAATTCCTCTCCCTCCAAAAATTGGAAGCAACCATTCTCACTTCCTCTTTTATGAAATTTTGCGAAAAAGCCCCTGATGCTAAATATTTTATATCTCACAAACCGTAAAGAGTTAGGCCATGAAATTTTGTGAGATTGTAGAGAATGATGAGTATTAGATATTGTAAAAATTTGGTAGTGATTGGGTTGGTGGTTTGGTCAGAAATGTGCTTGACGTGCAGCAGGTCGGTTTTTGTATTTTGGTTATTGCAGGCACAACGTAGGGAATTAGATCGAGCGGTTTGGAGGGATGGTAGAGGGGAAGCATATGAAGATTTTGGAGGTAGTGGCATGGTCTCAGGTGGCCGGGGTAGGCCGGAATGTCAAGTTCATCGGAGGGGTGCTGGGAAATGAGGTAGTCACGAAAATGATCAATTTCCCGCCAATCCGTGCATTTTCAGGCGAAGTGCTTTGAAGGAAAGTTGTCCGGAAGGTCGAGACCGAGTTAATGGTAAAATTTGGTGGGATTTGGAGCATTGAGGCTGTCGCAACACCAAGATGAACAAAAACTGCAGTTTTCCGTTCAACTACAGATCGAGGGGCCCATGTGGAAAACTGGAGGGGGGACCACCAGTCGTGGAAAGAGGAGGAGATGTCGGAGACAATGGCGCTGGTCTTGTGCGATTCTGAATTACGGTTTTGCTGTGGCGAGCGTTTAAAGTTGAGGGTGTCGTTTTGAGAAGAGGGTGTTAAATGATTGTCTATGTTCGTATGCTAATATCTTTTTGCTATGAACTCAGAATCGTACGAAACTGCATCTGTTGCAATCTGGAGTCGAAGCTTCAAAACAAAACTAATCGGGTCCAATTTGGAGCTTGTTTGAATTTGAGGAAAATACAAACCCGAATGGAACCAAAACCGTCAATTAAAGACTGGCGAAGTGGAAACCAATGTGAGAACACCTTCTCACTCAATTTATTTTACAATTAATTATATCTAGGTTGCAGACGGGACTTAGTAGCCCCCGACACTATTTATTGTACAAACCGTGGTTGTTGTTTGGATTGTATTGGGGAAAATTGACGGTATTGTGGTTATTGATTGTATTGTGGTTTTGTTGATTAGATTGAATATTTTGTATGGCCCCAGCCAATATCAGGAGAGGGGTAATGCTAGACATTCCTGTGGTTCTAATATCGCGGCGTTATAATGCTGAAATTTTCTGAAATAAATATTTATTCATTGGAAATATAATTTTTAATGTGTATATGAGCTGTATAAAATATTCATGTGTTGAATAAAATGTTTGAACAATAAAAATATTATTTTTATTGAATGTATGAACTATATAAAATATTCATGTGTTGAAATAAATATTTTATCTTTAAAAATATAATTTTTAATGTATATGTGAATGGCTTAAAATTCTCCTGAAATGAAAATAAATATTCGTTTACAAATCGGACGATTTGTTTATGTACACCCATTAAACTAAAATTGATTGGGACGATAAATTTTACACATCGCCCAACTGCACAAATAATATTCAGTATTTGTTGGTTGAAACCCTACACGGGTATTGGGATGATATTTGACGTGTACTAATCCCAATTGTTTAGTTGTATGTTAATCGATTGGTTGGGCTAATAAATGGAACGTGAAAAATGCATTAAGCAATCTACGTCTCAATCCTCCTTTCGCTAAATTTTCTAAGTCATCCCTCTTTTACTTCTGCTTACGTTCTATTCTCCTAAATTTTCTTTTCCTTCGTTCTTCTTTTCCTATTTATGTTCTTAACCCTAATGTCCAGTTTTACTCTGCTGCCTACTGGGTCCGCTCCGCTAAATACCTAATATTCACCCCGCCGCACCATCTCGAGCAACGTCAAACCAGGTCTTTTTACCACCGCTACTGGTCGTCCGCTGTGCCATTACCATGGAAGCGGTGGTTCTTCCCTTCATAGGGTCAGCGGCGTCTACAGCTCATTGTTATTATCAATCGATGCATTGACCATATAGATCCGATTGAATAGAGAAGATAAACGAGGAAGAACTTTCTGAGTTTTGGTATTATTATCGTTCCAAGTTATTTTAAACGGGCAATTTTTCAGTAGTTTAATAATTAAAATTAGCCTAATTTTATGTGAGTAGGTAATCTGTTTGCTATTTTTATGTTATAATGAAACTGGATTTTGTAAATTTTCGATCTCATTTGAAAGTTTGTTTTACTTGAAATTCGTTTGTATGTGATATAAATTAATTATTCAATTCAGCATAGTTAATTTGTCCATGCAGTAAGGTTCACAAAGTTCAATATGGTTGACGAATGTTTCTGATTTTATATTTAGAGAGAGATTACTAAGATATTGAGTAAGTTTCAGAGTATAGCATGGAAGATACTTGAATACTGTTTTATTATTAGTAATGTTTCTTCTACTCTTTTCTTAGAGCAGCAGAACAGTTTTGAGACTGACTACCTATGGCATAACTTCGTGTCAGTTAATCAACTTTGTTTATTCCTTCTTTCCACAGCTTTATGTAAATTATTTGTCTCATATTTTGCGACTTTTTATTCTGTTTGAGTAAACTCTTCTTTTACCGGATTTGTAAGTGTCAATTTATAGGAACAAATTGCTAAACAGTTATAATAAGAGAGTGATTGGTTGTCCTTATAAGGTGGTAGTGAATTGTAGTTGTGTGTCAACATTTAACTTTTTAGTAACAAGATGAATATTAACATAATTATATTGTTTGTTTGCAATGCTTCTGGTATATTGTTAAAGATAGTGGTTAATATTTCAATATAATAGTCTCAACTCTTAATGATGTAGCTATACATTGAAAGTTACCTACAGGTAATATTAGATGTTATATACATGCAAGAAAATATTTGTGTAAGAATGATTAGTAACAAGATATTCAATTATTATTATTTTACTTATCATGAGCGTTTTCTTTTTAAAAATAAACTCAGGCTAATTTATTCGCATCGCTTTTTCAGTTTTATGGCTATTTTTTTTGTTTACTATACCTTTGCAGTTCTAAGATGTCCTAGAACAGTATATTAATTCGACAAACTAAAGGATATTCATTTCCATTTTCTTCCCCGATCTTGTTAGAATTTTTGAACATTAGTTGTGCAAAGTTAACTTCCACACAACTATATGGCAATTATATGCAGCATTCCTTGAGCCTGTAAGCTCTAATAAGGATTGTTCAAACTTCCATTGTGAACATGTTGAAGATCTCTCTATATAACCTCATATTTTTGTTTCCATGTCCACGGTGAATTTATTTGGCAGGTCATCCTAAATTTTTTTTACTGTCCAACAGCTCAATGATAATGCTATTGTAGAAAGTGTGAAGATTTCTCTTATGGTCAAAGCACTAAGAAAAAGCGATCCTTCGGTGACTTCCCGTTCATTCCATCATTTGAGTGATGAAAGTGTAAGTTCTTTCAAAATTATTGCAAGTTTGTTTTCCTTTCAATTTGAAGATATTTATTTGATCTCCAAGTATATTTTGATACATGTTCCAAGAGTTTAAGTTCCTTATCCTTCTCTAATATATGGAAACCAGATTTCAAGCTTTAAGTGGATCTAAATTTGCAAAATGTGGAATTCAGTGCATAATTTTAGATAAAAATTGTTTACTTAGACATAAAATAATATGGAATGACATACTTTGCTATCTGAACAAGAAAATGAGTGTGTCAACAGACACTTTTTCTTCTTTACATTTGTAAACATGTTTTCCTTTTACATGTATGTGAACATATAATGATTCCTCGATATGTTAACATATTTGACATACGCATTAAGATGATGATTGAGAGGTGCAAGTACGTTGTAAAAATCTACTGAACGATGTTAGAGAATGAATTTTAATTATAAATTAATTATCCAGGCAAGGAGTAATAGACGATTAGTCTGAGAACAAAATTTCAGTGGAAAAATAAATATCTATTATACTATTATTAGTAAGTGGAGCTTCTATATCTCTGAAGGTATCCATTTAGATCTCAAAACTAAACCGTCTGAAAAATTGTTCTCTTTTCGTTCATTTTCTCTTATCTTTAAAATTTATCCATATAGATGATATTCCTTTAGTGCATGTCAAGAAGTCATAGGGATTTTTCTGAAGCTAATGAAATTATATACGCATGTAAGCTGTAGACTAGAACAAGTATAATATTTCAAGAAACTAAGGCTTTGTCAGAGTAGGGTATGTTAAACGTCAAATGTGGACTGTAAATAAAATTATGGATGCTAATTACTAAATGTTCACGTGGCAATGATGTTTATAAATAAAACACTTACTTCGATAACATGCTTAAAGAAGTTTCATTTTCAAATGCAATCTAGCTTCTTTAAATTTAATAATATCATGTGTTAAACCGTGGTCCATCTTCTCCATAACCCATAAAGAATCAAACAAATATTGAACGAGAATGAAATTCTTTTTTCAAACTTAAGGGAGAACCGAACAAGAAAGCTATATTCTCATAAACAAACATAAGATTGGCATGAAAATTGGAATTACTTCCCAGGCCTGAGAAACAATGGTAAACTTCGGTAATATTGAAGTTAAGATGGCTGAAATTTTGATTGCTTTTTTTTTGGGCTTCGTCATTTAAAGCATTACGATATCAATTTAAATGTGGCAGCGACAATAGACTAGACAAATAGCGCTGCATTGCCAACCCTAGATATTCTTGAACCTTGATTATCCATAATAATTCTTGACTTAGATGCTAATTTGTTGTATAATAGGACATCTTTTCAATTTCGTCCTTGAATTATGTGAATAATTTATGTTCACATCCGTTAATATGGTTCGTTTAGCGAGTGACTATCGTATGCTGAATAAGAGTTCTGATTACTCCCAGTATCATTATATTAGCGAGTTGAATAAACAATATTTTTGTTTGAACTATCATTTAAAAGTTAATCATTTGCAGAGATAATTAGCGTAGATCATTTCAGGTCTTTTATCTGTTTATTTGGTCAACCAATATATCTTATGTTATGCATATTAAAATCAATCTCATGCAAGATTTTTTGGTTCTTTCCAATATAAATATTTAGCTCTCCACTGTTTAGTATACTCGCAAGTTCAAATCCCATTAAACATGATGGTATCTTATGTATGTTAGAACCACCCCCATTTCATTGATTTACTTTAATTACCCAAGCACCTCGATTCAAAACCTGTTAACCACGATTTTCCTAATATATTATGGCATTACTTAGTTGACTCAAAAAACTTAACCTTTCTTGTAAGAACCCGTAACTTCCCCGTGAAGGAAAGCACGAATACTTTGAGAACAACACACAAATGAACGCAGACGGAAGAACATTTCATTGTTATTACAACAATTCCATCAGATACAAGAATATACAGAGTATAATTGAATAAATTTCATTCGATAAATATCAGAGATTACAATAAATTACAAAGCAGCGGAAAAATATACAAAACACAACTAGAAGTGATACACGGATACAGAGCTTTCCGAGCATCGTTCCAGCTGTAAATCAGGACCCTGTGGATATAAATCTGCAAAACCAAAACTACTAGCTGCCCATGTGGAAAATAGGGGCACCCAGAGTTTAGGTTAAAACAATAAACTCCAGGTCAGTCATGTGACTGGTGTGAGAACCTAAACAGTTATTAATATTGGTTTTAAAGTTAGGTAAATCAAGGGACCACGCCGTATAACACGGAACGGGTTTCCTCCCAAGAATACCAGTGCATAGAACAAACAACGCAATGCTAAATAAAGAAAAATGAAGCTGTCATAAGACCCAGGTCCCATCACACAATGCAACGCAAGCCGGAGGATAGGGTGTTCCCTTATAACAGCCAAAGCATGCTTGATACGTTTAAATCACATTATTTGATACTATTATAGGTGTATAGTGTCAAAACAATTTCAAATCATAAATATCAATCATAGGCGGCATGGGTACCATCTATCATGTCGCCATACTAGTTCTACAATTAAAACCGCAATATCACGTATTGGAAATTGGATTCCGTCATGAGCCGAGGCAAGGGGCAAGCTCCTCTCCGCGTTCGAGACACTCTAGCAAATGCCTCGGGACCGCACACAGCAATCCCTGGATCCTCCAAGGCCGGTCCTCTCTTACTTTTGAGGATTGGTAATTCCTGAACACACGTTTCCCGGTCCTTACAGACCTATATCCGAGGCGCCTCGTATCCAACAACCACACAGGTGAAAAGTATATAAATGTCAGGGTTGGTAGGTCACTGACACCACCCTAGCTAGAAAGAAACGTCGTGCACTCCTTGGGTCCGTATCCCGTTTTTGACTCATACCGAGGTGTGAGGCTCGCGAATTCACGTTATACACAAAGCTACGCCACACAGGCCGTGCTTTGATCATCAACCACAAGACTTTGCTTTTCAACAGAAGCCTTGATCAATTGCCACTTACGCATGCCACACTGGCAATTCACTCCATGCGACTGATGTCTATCGATATACAACCTTTGAGCTCGTACGTCTCAGAGAAGGGCGTTAAGCAAGAGAATAAATTCTCCGCCGCCAAACAGATGTATATTTAATAGAGATCAATCAACACAGAATAAAATCCAATGTCAGACACACAATCCATTTACAAGTTCGTTCTGGGTCTGAACGAAACCGGAGGCACTTTCCTCGCATATCCATCCATCTCCAAGTACGTCTGGACGATCACCAACTGATTCCCTCATCCTGGGTGTACAGCCCAATCAAGATCATCAGTAATCACCCAAACGATGTGAAGACTTCCGGTCTTCAACCACCGTCTTCATCTTCGACATCTCGTCGAATCGGTTATTCAGAATGGGTATAAACCCGGCCTTTCTGAATAACCCACGTATATAATAAACGAATGTTACACAAACACAACAAACGCCTCATTCCAATTCAGAATATTCTTTTATTCACAAAATCACATTCTTAGGGGAAATGTTCCCATTAATTTTATCAAAGATAAATTCTTCTAAATTTATCCTATAATCTTCCTTTGGATATCATTTCAAACTAGTCGGGATTAGCGAACCACACCGAAGTAATTATTTGTTTTATTTCCCAATCCCAACCTATATATCCCATGGAGCAAAACTGGTGATACTCCATATCTAACACCACGTTGTTATCGGTAAAATTGATTACCATTTCACGTTCAAATCCAATTAAAGATTTAACTATCGCTTCGGAGCAAAACTGGTGGTACTCCATTCTCGATCACCTTTCAGATTTGATAATTTAAATTATCAATTCACATTTTAATCTAATTAAAGATTCATTAAAACTACACTTAGTCTTAATTCTTTCAGAAATCAACATCTTGCCTTTAACTGGGTTAAAGAACCAATGTCATCTAAAACACGATTCACGATAAACCCAAATCACATTTGATATTAAATACAAGGCTCTGAATAGAAAATATATCGGCTTATATTCAATATCAAATCCTGAAACCAACATATATCGTATTGGCAATAACGATATAAAATATATCTTTCAAATTCCCAAAACAATATCTGTATAGTCACGAAATCCAACATCGAAATATTCCGAAGATAATTTCGATTCAACTCCAGTCCAATCCACATATTGGGAATATTGATTATTTTTAAAATCACTTTCAAATTCAATTTATTTATTTCAAAAATAAATTGATTTTAATTCTAGTTCAAAACTAGTTCATTTCGATAAAAATCTATTTTTATCTTTTCAAATGTGGAATTTTTCACCCCAGTTCTTTCCAATTCACATATTATAATTTTACACAAATTATAGATATTTTTAATAATTTTATCAAGGCCCGTACAGTCGATTTCCATCAACGGCCATCGAACTGCACTTACAGCGACCTTTTTCAAATTTGATTTGGACATAATTCCAAATCCAACCGTTAGATTTCAAATTTCTAATATTCATTGGAAAGCTCTTTTCGATACGAACCCAACGGTTCCGGTTTTAGGAGAATCCGACGGTCGGATCTCCCGCAATGTCCGTTTGAAATAAATGGTCGAAATTCACGAACTGCCGTGGCGCGGCGCGTTCTATTCAGGCCATTGTATTATATATATATAATATATATAATATATATTTCGTCGATTTCTATTTAAAACGAATTTTATAAATCGTTTTAAAATCGTTTCAAAAGCAATTTCAACTTTCTTTTCAATTCAAATCAAAATTGAATTCTTCTTTATAGATTCGTTTTAAAATTCATTTCTATTCAATTCAAATTTTAATTCTATTTGAATTCATTTCAATTCACTTTCAATTCAATTTGAATTCGTTTTCAATTCAATTCATTTCGAAATCGTTTTCAATTCAATTCATTTCGAAATCGTTTTCAATTCAATTCATTTCGAAATCGTTTCCAATTCATTTCATTTCGAAATCGTTTTCAATTCAATTCATTTCGAAATCGTTTTCAATTCAATTCATTTCGAAATCGTTTTCAATTCAATTCATTTCGAAATCGTTTTCAATTCAATTCATTTCGAAATCGTTTTCAATTCAATTCATTTCGAAATCGTTTTCAATTCATTTCATTTCGAAATCGTTTTCAATTCAATTCATTTCGAAATCGTTTTCAATTCAATTCATTTCGAAATCGTTTTCAATTCAATTCATTTCGAAATCGTTTTCAATTCAATTCATTTCGAAATCGTTTTCAATTCAATTCATTTCGAAATCGTTTTCAATTCAATTCATTTCGAAATCGTTTTCAATTCATTTCGAAATCGTTTTCAATTCAATTCATTTCGAAATCGTTTTCAATTCAATTCATTTCGAAATCGTTTTCAATTCAATTCATTTCGAAATCGTTTTCAATTCAATTCATTTCGAAATCGTTTTCAATTCAATTCATTTCGAAATCGTTTTCAATTCATTTTAAATTTCAATTTCAAAATATTTAATTTCGAAATCACTTTTCAATATTCATTATTCAACGAATAAAATCGATATAAATATCGTTCGCGTAAAAATAACGGATCTCTAATCAACACGGATTTATATTTTCAAAACTTCTATATTCTATCCAACAAATGAATATTTATCCCATTTAACACATGAATCTACATTTCTTTCAACACACGACTAATCTCAACACATGAGTACTGTCAACACATCACTATTTTTGTTATGTAAAATATTTTATAAAACTAAGGTATCTATCGTTTGATTTTCAATTAGACTTCTACTGGGAAGTAGTTCTAATTTTAAATGTGATAAAGATGTAATTTATTTTATTTAAAATATTTTACTCAACACATGAATAGTTTCAACACATGATCATCGTCAACACATGACTATTTTTATATTCAACACATGAATTTCCTTTTATAATATTCATTATTTTCCCGATTGGAATGAGGCCCAATCAATCACCATACAATGTTAATTATACGGATTCCATACAACACATGTATGTAATAGCAATAATAAACAATCAACCATCATCCAAAGTGCACCACACTGTATAAGCATCAAATATAGATATCTAACGCTTATAACAGCCTGTCAATCAATCGATCGACATATTTAATCAATCAGGATGAGTGAACTTCAAATTTCATCCCAACACCCGTGTGGGGTTTCAAACAATCAAACACAGATTTTATTTGTGCAGTTGGGCGACGTGTAAAATTTATCGTCCCAATCAATGTCCTTCAAATAGGTGTACATAAACAAACCGTCCGGTTTGTAAATGAATAATTTATTTTATTCACTTCCACGTTAAAAATTATATTTTTAACGATAAAATATTCTATTTCAACACATGAATTTCTATTCATTTCATTTACACAATAAAAACGATATTTTTATTTTTCTAACATATTTTAGAAAATTTCGGCGACATAACGGCACGATACTAGAAACGGGATAAGGCCTAGCCTTGTCCCCGGTCTAATAATGGCCACCGCCATACCCATATCAATCAAATCACTTTCGTTATGCAAACCACAAAATTTGGAGTAAGAGTCTAACCTAGCCTTACTCCTTCGCCTTATAACGGTGCACGTCTAATCCTAACCCATTTATCGATTCGATTTTCCACACCACAAACCACATTCAAACCAATATCGCAATCAATCACCAAACAGCCAAACAAACAAGTCCATGGTCTGTGGACGATTGTGTCGGGTGCTACTAAACACCGTCTGCATCCTAGTATATATATATAACTAGAAAAAGAAGTTTAGAGTGAGAAGTTCTCACCAATAGCTATCCAACCATCTAGACTCTTCTTTTTAGAGAAATCTGCATCGTTATCGCATCTTCGTTGCCCGCTTTCACTACATATGTAAAAATCGAATTTTTACTTCGCTATTCAATATATAAAAATCGAATTTTGACTTCGCTATTCAATATATAAAAATCGAATTTTTAGTTCGCTATTCAATATATAAAAATCGAATTTTGACTTCGCTATTCAATATATAAAAATCGAATTTTGACTTCGCTATTCAATATATAAAAATCGAATTTTTAATTCGAAGTTCAACATATAAAAATCATATTTTTAATTCGCCACTTCATTATTTGTAAAAATAGAATTTTCATCACTTCAACTTCATAGTAGAAATCATATTTTTACTCCACTTTTCAATATAGAAAAATCGTATTTTTACTACGCTATTCAATATAGAAAAATCGAATTTTTATGGTGCTATTACTTATTTAAAAATCGAATTTTTATTTCAACTTCATATAGAGAAAAATCCGACCTTTTATATAGATAAAAATCCTTATCTTTGTTAATTTAAAAATCTAAACTATACTAATTTAAAAATATAACCTCTTATACTTTTCATATATAAATATCGTATTTCCTTACCGCTAATATATAGATAAAAATTCTATTTTTATAACGCTATTCTCTATATAAAGATTTCGTCTTTTCAAAAATATAGATTTCATCATTATAAAAATCATCACTTTTCTTCAACGTATATAAAATAAAAATCAGATTTTTATTTCGCTACATATACAAAGATGATATTTTTATATTCTCTATCCTATAAAGATTATATTTTTAATATTTTAAAAATATAAAAATCATATTTTTAATATTTCTATATAGTAAAGATTATATTTTTATTTTACTACACCTTTATATAAATTTAAAACTATGCCATGAATATTTTTATACAATGAAATGATTTAAAAATCATATTTTTATTCACCTAAAACGATAAAATATATAAACAAGGAGGCTCACTGTTCGAATTGGAGGAGGCAGCGGGCACGACAGCGGCGGATGGCGCGGGAGGAGCTAGATGGCTTGCGTTCGGCGGTGGAGGTGTAGCACTGGTGGCGGTTGGATCTAGGGTTTAGGGTTTTACTGGGTTTGGGAGGGTTTTGCGGGTTCTAACTGAGGAGGGGGAGGCGGATCGAAGGGCGGAGGGGGTGCGGGGTTGGTCACGGTGATGGCGGGGTCTGGAGGGAGCGACGTCTGGGCGGATTCCGATGGGAGGGCGATGTCAGAAGGCGGAGACGAGGTGGAAGAGAAAGGGAAGCGGCGGCGGGAGGAGGGTTTGGTCGAGGGTGTGATGGAGGGAGGAGGCGGCGAGCGACGTCCGCCTGGGCGGTGGGGCGCGATCGACGAGGTGCGTGAGGTTTTTTTTTTTCCTTTTCGATTTGTCTGAATGGTCAACCGGGGAGGGAGAAAAGGTTTTAAAGGAATTTATATATTTTAATAATATTATAATATTTAATTCGTTCCTTAATTGTTTTAATTTACGAACTCCAATCGAGACCCAACGCCTGTCGTCTCTAGTGTATTACCCTCATTCCGAACACAATGGGATATGTTTCATAGCCCAATTCGGCTGTTACGCTAAGTTTCCATTGAATTTAAAATATAAATCTTTTCATATTTAATTTAAACGCACATTTCAATTTACCGGGGTCACATACGGACTCTAAAAATTCTACAAAAATTATTTCTAGCTTCATATTGACGATACGGTCCTAACAAAACTAATTTCGTCGAATTCTGAGACCGTTTGAAAAATGGCCAATTTCCAGTCGATTAAAATCAACTGAAACTGGTCAAACGCGTTTTCCTTTGCCACGCTCACATATTGATTCTAAAAATTATGAAATTTGAAACGTAGCTATAATTTGACATCACGGACCCAACAAAACTGGTTTCGTCGAAATCCGAGGTCATTTGCAAAATGTCCATTTTTTTTAAGGGCCTGAATTCCATAGCGACTATTCAGAATTTTCAACTGGACATATCTTTTGATTCCCACTATGAAATCTTGATAATTCGGATTCGTTGGTAAGATATCATCAAATAGATCCTAATGTTTTTGGTTTCACTAAAATCCGGATTGTTTTGCACCCGGTACACTCAATTGAAGTTTGAAATCGAATTATCGAACTACCGCGCCATTTTCAATTCCTATTATAATTATATATAAATATTTATATTCTAACGACGACGTATATAATATATACGTTCTAATTCTATTCAAAATAAATTTCTCGTCGATATTATTTAAAATAATTCATTTTAAATGTTCGAAATTAGCTAAAACTGCCAAAATAAAAATTTTAAACTGGCCCAGATTTTGCGGGTTATTACATTTCTCTTACCAACTTCCTTTAAACCAAGATTTTATATCGTTAACTTTTATTCATTGAAATATAAACTCCATCTAAAATATAATATATGTAACGACGCATGACCAGCCAAAATTTATACATGTATGGACTGAGTGTTGTTTTATCCTTAACTTTGTTGTAAATTGAACCACCGGTTTTTCCAAATACGTATGACAGACTGCCTCCATTTATCCCAACTTCAACTACTATGTAAACTTTCAAATTTTTGGATCAAATTTAAAAGAAAATAAGAAGGAAATACGTTTGACCTATAACCTGACAGAACACCATTTCACGTTTCAAAATACTTCGCCTGTTCATAAAATCTTCTTTTGAAAAACACTCTAATTTTGTATTTATGCCAATTTTATAAATATTCATAGTTAAAACTACAAATATTTACACTTTCTGCAAAAAATTGCAGATAATAGTTCAATTTTGATCGTATTAAAATTCTATTTTGCAGATATGATTTAAGAATGGAATGTAATAAACAATTGTCCAAAATAATTTTAAAAGAGTAACATGGAACCTATCTTAAAGGTGTTTCGTATGTTACATTTCAAAATACGAAAATGATCCTTATTTCCAGTGTTAGTGATCGTAAAATTAGCATTAATTCACATAATAGCATAATTAAACCAAAGCATCCAAATGAATGTTAATGGTAATTGTTACTAATTATTATGGTAAACTTAAAAAAAATCAGCATCATTTCACAATGGTCAAATATAACAAAATTAAAGTTTATGTCACAATTGTAAATAAGTAAACAAATTTGACTATTCTATGTTTTTTTTAATTATTAAACTTTTATTACGAATTTGTTTATTCTATGTTTTTTAATTAGGGTTTTGCATATAAGTCCATATTTCTGAAGTAATTATAAGAAATGTCCCTGTAACAATGAACATTCAAATAAAGTTCCTATTTTTTTTGAATTAAAACGCACGAATGGTTTACAGTTTCGGATAGAAGTGCAATTAACTTGCAATTTTCGAACTGTTTTTCAAAGTTTGAAAAATCAAAAAAAATTATTTGTAGATAGTAATAATTGTTATTTAAGTGTAATTTAACAAAAAATTGCTGTTTTTTTTACCATCATCAATTTTTATATAAAAATTCTAAGAACTGTACATTCTAAGAACTGTACATTGCTTTGCATCTTCTGTCAAAAAAGTGCAAGGTGTGTTGCTTTTCCTGTAGTTTACAAACATGGACCTAATTTACAAACTCATTTATGCATGGACTTTTCTTACAACAGCATTAAAAACCGGGGGCTATTGCTCTTTTCTCATTTTTAATTATTCAATGTTTTCATATGTAATTTCCAAATATAACACCATCAAAAATACGTTCTTTTTCAAATGATTGAAAGGAATTGTGTGTTAAAAATATGCATAGGACTAAATATTGAAGTTCAAGTAATCAATAGTTAAGTAAAAAAGCAGAGGCGAATATTCATAAGGAAGTTGTATTTTGTTATTCCATACTTCACTACACTAAATAGGTAAATTTGGAACACATAAAATTTCTAGGTTGAAACATCTTTTTAATTTTTTAGCTCTAAATCAGGTAAATAATGTAGTTACATGCACAAATGTTTCATTTTTTTATTTAATTTTACTGTACGTTTTATTTTCTGGTAGCTGATTTGATTTGATTCGATTCGATTCAGTGAGCTGGTTTGATTTGATTTCCAGTTTATTCCTTTGTTTTCTCTGAATAATGTTTATAAGATGTTGTTTCTCTGTATATTGGTTTTGCTTTTTCCGAGCTATCGAGGTAGGATGCTTCTTACCTTGCCTTCTCCTTTACACATGCCCAGAAGAACAGTTTTAACTTACTTTTGCAATGTATTCACTGTTTGCAGCAGTATTCTTTGATAGGAACCTAAAGGGGCATGGAGACAAGCTACCACAAATTTTCGCTTTTTTTTTTATAACTAAATAGGACTATTTTGTGGTTGTTTAGTTGGACAACTCAATTCGTTTATCAAAAATAATTGAAGTATTGAAGTTGTAATTGTCTTAATGATTAGTTTCAATTATTTATCCTACAAAAAGTAGTACGTACGCATGATATACAACAACTTGATGAACATAACTCAAACTTGAATTTATGGTAATAGTTTCAGGACATAATTCATTGTCTTACTCAAC
This sequence comes from Allium sativum, assembly GCA_030737875.1. NCBI lineage: Eukaryota > Viridiplantae > Streptophyta > Magnoliopsida > Asparagales > Amaryllidaceae > Allium > Allium sativum. Next base: position 159,359,289 of record CM060921.1, on the reverse strand, counting down.
TATTTAAATCTCTCTTTTCGGAGGCCATGTTGCAATGGAATTCAGATTTTCTATTATGTTTTGCTTAATACATGTGAATCATGAGTAAGATTATGCTACCATCCAATTTCTTTTTGTTATTTTGTTCGTGCATATCATACACAAAACATTTGTATTCTACTATCGTTTTCCATGTAAAATACTCTCACGTTATAAATTGTGTCGGTTTTAATCACTCAAAAAAGCCTATATTATGTCTCAAAGTATCGCATGTGCTTAGTGTCCTCCATATTTTATTCATTGGCTTTCGAATTGCTGTGTCTGTATTCTTTAATCATCAAATATTTTTCTACCTGTGTAAGGAAAAGGCATACAACCCATTTTGAGGATACAACTGGGTGGCATGAACAAAATGGAGGCGATTTGGAGACTGAAGTTGAGGATCTTGCACCACGAGACCAATATATATAGAACAATTCCTCCCAATTGATTAAAGGTAATTTACTTGATTTTTTTTAGGCTTTTGTATATCATATATATGTTTCTCTATGATTTTGGAAACTTAAAGAAAGTTCAGCCCATGTCTTGGACATGCTAATATGAATCATGTTTTTTTTTTTTTTTTTTTTAAGAAAAATCTTATAATATTTGATAGCAAATGTTGTAGACATGGTAATGGTTATTTCATTCTTCTTTAACAGAACTGGAACATGTAAACAAATTTCTGTTCGGACTATGAATTTTCCAAAATGACCCATATAAGATAACAAGTTTGAATCCCAATAATGATAAACATCCCATTTAGTTTTAACTGGAGTGAATATATTTGGCTCAATGCTCTATAAGTGATATTATATTATACCATAAATTTCTCTTATGAACTCATTATAAACCAACTGGAACATCAGTTATTGATAAAAATAAAGGTAAACTACAATAATTTAAAATTTCTTGCTGCATTTGAAAGAAAAACCTTTAATTATATTATAAAATGTGCAGTTTAATTTCTGCAACAAAAATTCTGCTATTCTGTGAAAGAAAGTTGTTTATTTTTGTAGTAGCTTAAGTTTTTATCTTTATTGCTTTTGTCAAATAAAATTGAATTCCTGCTTCACTTAAGTGCCTAGCAAATACTGGTATTTCTTGATTAAAGTTAGCTTATAAAATAATTATAAAACTACGATAGATCTGGTGCAAATGGTTTGGGTTCACCGATCTAAATTTTCATTATTGAGAGCCAATCCTTTTACACTTGCCTTATATTTTATTGAGTAGGTTTGTGCTATGTGAACAAAATTTTCAATTGTATGCATCATGTAGAAGTTGGATAGACTATGTAAGCCGAATGATTATCGTTCCCATAGAACTTTCATTATTGCTAGACTCTCCACCTGCTTTATGATTATGCCATAATGTGCACTTGACGACTAGGGTTTGATTTAATTGTCGTGCTTGCTAAGTTAGATCTTACAAACCAACACATTGCCAAAAAACAAAATTAATATAATTAAAAAAAAATCCATCATTCGATCAGGTGTAATTATCTCTGTATAAGGTACGTTCCAACTTTTTCCTAATATAATTATTTGCTAATTTTTTCTGCGTGAATTCTAAACTAAGTAAAATGAATGTTGACCTTAAAGAATGGCTCATTAATTTCTTATTTAGTTTAATTTGGCCTATGAAATCCAAATCAAATAATGGCTAAACACAAATTACTGAATATTTCGAAATTCCCTAGAGTTTATTTAAATAAGTTTCATAGTTAATTGGTTCATTGAATTTACGAAACACACACATATATCTGTATGATAGGTTATCTTATGGTCTGTTTTTTTTTTTTTAACTTTTTTGACATAAACCCTGATTTTCTACCTCTTACTTTTTTTATTCTAACTATATATAGTTCTGATATGTTATCATCATTAGCTGAATTTTCATTTATGCAAATTCCTTCATCCTTTTTTAATCATAAGTTGCATAACTTTTTCGTATTCATCGGTTTAATGGATGATGTGATGCCTTTTGTTCCTATGGTCTACATCTCCTTTCTTTCTTCCAAATGAGTAATCTCTGCTTTCACGTATTTTGATACATTTGGTCCGTTAACAATCTCATTTTTTTCTGCTTTAATATCATTAAAGTCAAATAGTTGTTGGGTTTTCTTTCAGGTTTTGTGTTCTGTTTTTATTTTTTATTTATGTGTTCTCTAACCCAAAATTCAAATTTATTCGTTGTTGTTTAAAGCTATTATTTCTTTTTCCAGCTTTGAGTGGTCATTGGAATACATAGGATAAAGATAATGAGAACGGAGAAATTTATTCATATAATGAATGCAGTACAGTACTATAACTTACATTTCTATTAAATTCTTTTACTTAATTAATGTGGGTATTACATGGATTCATATAGGAATGTTACTTATTAGATCAGTTTTCAGACTATTTTCATTCAAGTGATAATTTTGCTGTCATTATTTTAAATTTAAGCTTATATTGATTGTTATATTTATATAAGTTGACAATAAAAAAGGTACTGTATGATTTAGCTGTAGTACCAACAATTATTGATCATGATCTTACTATTAAACATGTGTGTGCATACGTGTTATATAATATATTGATCATGATCTTACTATTAAACATGTGTGTGCATACGTGTTATAATATATATATATATATTCAATAATGATAATGACGGTGGTTGTGGATGATAAGAATAAGCTTTCTATTAGTTTCATTAGTGTGAAAAAATGGGAAGTATGAAAATTTTTGAATGGGAACTTAATTATTTTACTTTGTATATAACGAACGTGTTATAATTTTATTTTGCATACTCAACACAGTTTTTACTCTATTTTTTCTAAAATTTGATGTCATAGTATTTTACCTATTGCATAGGTTTCATTCACATCCCATTATTAAAATTTGAATTTATGATCGGTCCTTAACGACTACCTTCAGAAAAGTCTAATTTATGTAATTTCAGTTGCCCATTTGATATAGATTCATTTTTTGCTATTTAACAACAGATGGTCGTTTAGTTTAGAGATGGTCCCTTCAGTGTAGTGTCGAGTAACAGAAAAACAGCAAAAAAAATCCACTTTACTGTAGTTATACAAAATTTGCAGTCATTATTTAGGAGTTGTAGATTGATAGGTTACTGTAATTGGATTGAAGTAGTTAGGCGGAAGTCTGGCTAGGAAATTATATATAATTTTTTAAATTTGATTGACAGAAGCTGATTGGACTGCTACTGAATTTAACAAACTGAATGAGCTGATGTATATAGAGGTTGACTGTAGAAAGTTGGTCGTGGCATAGCTCGGGTTAATGGTTTGACAGACTAAGTGGTTGAGGCTGAAGTTGTTAGTTGCTGAAGCTTCTACTGACACAAGTATAAAGAATAAGCATTGAAATCTAAAGCTTTGGTTCGTGTTTTCTAGCAATTGTTAGTGAATATACATGAATGGAGGTGAATATTTTATTGTCATAAATTTTGATAAAATGTTTTGTTGATGAATGTGATATACCATTCAAGCCAGAAGCAAGAACAATGGTAATGTCAGTGTTGATGTATAATTTGGTTTTGTGTAATAAATTTTAAACATTCTTAGCTATTTCCAGTTTATGAACTGTCTTTTAAGTGTGGATCAGAATAATTGTGTTTAATCTCAAACCAAGTGTGAAACCATCTTTTCAGTGCGAACAGAATAATTGTGTTTAACCTCAAACCAATTGTGAATGATATATTTACATTTAATTTTTTTATCACTACCGTGAGCTTATGTTACCATGAATTATCAAATCATTTTCGTAATTATTAAGAAAAAAATACACGATCAGTGTTCTTTAAATGGTGAAGGGTGAGATGTATATTGCAGGGTAAGCGGCTTAGGTGAATGATTCCTTCAATTACATCTCTATATTCAATATTTTTGAAATGAGTTAATCAAAGCCTCAAAGGAAAATGATATTGTTTGAAAGTCAAAAACCTTTTTGTGGAAAACAAACTGAATAAAATATTGTAGTTAGATCTTATTATAGTTAGTTTTTCTACTAGAAAATAAATATCCAAAAATAATTTAGTAGAAGTACCGTGTAGCCCGTATGCGAAGCACGGGTCCGCACTTGTTTATATTTAATGCTTATGCAGTAGTGTAATGCAATCTGGATGATGGATGATTGGTTATTGTTGTTGTTGTATACGTGTGTTGTATGAAATCCATATAAATAGATTAGTGGAAATTAGGCTAAGGTCCTTATTTAGGTTTAAAAACTAGCGCACGTCCTCCCTTAAGTTTCCATGCATATCCGGTCCTTGTTTTTGAGCGGGCGCCCAAAAATTTTTGGTCCCATCTGCCTCCTGCTTCTCCCCCTTCGCCTTTTGCCATTTCTAACCCAAAAAATGCTCCAGCCACTAAAAAAAAGTTTCAAAAAATAGGAAATATTCCCGGAAGCATTCGCAAAAAAAAAAAAAAAAAAAAAAAAAAAAAGTTGCATACTTCTATGAAACTATTGCCTATAGTAGCATACATGTATGCATATATTCATATAGTGTATTGATGTTGAAAATCTGGACCAATATACGCATACATGTATGCAACTATTAGCAAATAACTGCATACATGTATGCATACAAAGTTGAACTGAGATTCATGTGTTACGAAAAGTTGCATACATAAATGCAACTATTCTGTATATATGCATGCATGTGTGCAACAAATTTAAAAGGGATGACGGCTTCTGAATATGCACATGAATGCACGCATGTACTCTGTACAAGAGCATAAATGTGTGCAACAATGTCTGAAAACGACGAATGGTTGAAAAAATAGGCCAAATTTGAATATATGCATAAAACGATGCATGTATTGGTGTTTAGATGCATATATGTATGCATTTATACTGCAGTTTGGCGCAACATTGAAATATAAGCATGAACGTATGCAACTATGTATGAATACGTGCATCTTTTGATGCAAAAACCCGTTGTTTCATTGTTTTTGTATTATTTTGGGTTTTGGTGTGTTTTTTGATTGTATTAATGCATGAATTTTTTTGGGGTGAACGTGTTTAATTTAATAATGAATTTCGTGATTTTTTATATTTATTTAAATTTTTTAAGCAATTTTCAAAAAATAGGGACATAATTTACATGAAAAGTTTGACCGGATGTGAGCGTAATTTTGAAACTTAATAGGGACCTGTGACAAACGGATCCAATAAATTATATGGTAATTGATTGAGTCTGATTCCATTTCAGAAAGAATGAATATTTTAAAATAACAAATATTTTAAAATAACGAATATTTTGAATGGCGAATATTTTAAAATAATATTCCGTAAAGGATTAAAATGTGAATTTGATGTCCGATTTTGGATGGACACGAAAATATAGAAATATGTGAAGCTGTGTTGATTAGATATGCGCCATTTTAACATGAACGATTTTTATACCGATTTTCTTCATTTTTTTAATGAATATCAAAAAGAAATTTTTTTCAAAATCTTATATTTTGAAAATATTATCATTTAAATATTATAATGATAAGGAGTATTCAATTTTGATTTAGAATTGAAATGAAAGTGGGAATCATTTTAAAACAAATTTATAAAATACGTTTTGAACGAAATATATATATATATATATATTATATATACTAATGGCCTGAATAGAACGCGCTGCGCCGTGATCCTTTGCGAATTTCGGCCATTGACTTCGAATTGACTTTACAGGAGATTCGAATGTCGGATTCTCCTAAAACTGAAACTGTTGGGCTCATATCAAAAAGAGCATTCCAATGAATATAAGAGATTTGAAATCTAACAGTTGGATTTGGAATTATGTCCAAATCAAATTTGGAAAAGGTCGCTATGGATGCAGTTGGTGGCCGTTATTGGAAACCGACTGTACGTGCCTTGATAAAATTATTAAAAATATTAATAATTTGTGTAAAATCATAATAAATGATTTGAAAAGAATATGGATGAAAAATTCCATGTTCGTAAAGATAAAAATATATTTTTATCAAAATGAACTAGTTATTAACTACATTTGAAATCCAATAATTTTTAAATAAATAAGTTGATTTATAAAGTTTTTTAATAAAACTAGAAATTTTCAGTATACAAATTGGAATGGATTTGAATAGAAATAATCATCGGAATATTTTGATATTGGATTCCATAACTATACGGATATTGTGAAGGAATTTGTAAGATAGATATATATCGTTATTCCCCATACGATATGTGTTGGTTTCATCATTTGATATTGAATATAAGCCGATATAATTTCTGTTTAGAGCCTTATATTTAATATTAAATTGGATTTTGGGTTTGTCGTGAATGGTGTCTTAAGTAACACTGTTCTTAAACCCCGCGTGAGAAGGATAAATCTTTTAATTAAGATTATTAGAGTTTCCAATTATAGTAATTGGAATAAAATGGAATGTGAATTGGGTTTATTGTGAACTGTGTTTTTAATGACGTTCGTTCTTTAACCCGATTAACAGCTTTGGAATATATAAATCTTTTAATTAGTATTAATGGAATTTTCCAAAGTAAAGTTTTCCAGTTTAATAAAATAAATTGGAAGGGAATGGAATTCGATTTGGAAATAATCCAAGTGAGCTTCTATGGAGGAAGACTATTAATATATATGGATTTTAAAAGGCCTTGTTATTCCATTTATATTGTTAGTCAGATACGGAAATTAATATTGTTTATATATTGATCTGTTTTCCGTGAAGATTACATAATTAATGGAATGTGATTTTGAGTTTATCGTGAACTGTGTTTTAAATGACATTGGTTCTTTAACCCAGTTAAAGACAGGATTACATGTCTAACCTTGTATTTCGAACTGTATTGTTGATCTCTGCTAAATATATATCTGTTTGGTGGCGGAGAATTTATTCTCTTGTTTAACACCCTTCTCTGAGATGTATGAGCTTAGAGGTTATATATCGGCAGAAATCAATGGTACGGTGTAGATTGTCGATGTGGCATGTTTGTGTTTCCAAAGATAAATAATTTTTGAACAATGATTGTTAGAAGATTAAAACTAAGTGGAGTTTTAATGAATCTTTAATTACATTGAAGTGTGAATGTGATAATTTAAATTATCAAATTCGGGAAATGATCGAGAATGGAGTACCACCAGTTTTACTCCAGACGATAGTTAAATCTTTAATTAGATTTGAACGGGAAATGGTAATTAATTTTACCAATAACACCGTAGTGTTAGATATGGAGTATTACCAGTTTTGCTTCATGGGATGAATAGGTTGGGATTGGGAAATAAAACAAATGATTACTTTGGTAAGTTGCGCTAATCTCGACTAGTTTGGAAAACCTTAATTTGGTTTAAATATGAAAAGAATATTTGAATAAAAGTATATTCTGGATTGGAATGAGGCATATGTTGTGTTTTTATAGCACTTGATTATAAGATACATGAATTATTTGGAAAGGTCGGGTTTATACCCGTTCTAAATAATTGATTCGACGATAAATCAACGATGAAGACGGTGGTTGAAGACCGGAGTTCTTCACATCGTTTGGATGATTACTGATGTCTTGATTGGGCTGTACACCCAAGACAAGGTAATAAGTGGTGATCGTCCAGACATACTTGAAGATCAACCGGATATGCGAGGACCTCTCTCCTATAATGGACATATGGGACGAGGAATAAGGTGTCTCCGGTTTCGTTCAAACCCAAAACGGACTAGTAAGTGGATGTGTGTCTACCATTGGATTTTATTCTATGTTGATTGATCTCTATTAAATATATATATTTGTTTGGTGGCGGAGAATTTATTCTCTAGCTTAACACCCTTCTCTGAGACGTACGAGCTTAGAGGTTATATATTGATAGACACCAGTTGCATGGCATGAATTGTCAGTGTGGCACGCTGAGATGCAAGTGATCAAGGCTTCTGTTGAAAAGCAGAGTCTTGTGGTTAATAATCAAAGAATGGCTTTAAATAGCATAGCTTTGTGTATCGCGTTAATTTGCGATCCTCACACCTCAGTATGAGTCAAAAACGGGATAAGGGACCCAAGGAGTGCACGACGTTTCTTTCTAGCTATGGGTGGTGTCATGATATGAAGCCCAGACATGTATTTATCTTTACCTGTTTGGATGATGGAATGCGAGGCGCCTCGGATATATCGGTCACTACGGGGCCGATGGATAGGTCCGATAGGATCGGGAAATGTGTGTTCAGGAATAACTAATTCTCAAACGTAAGGGAGGACCAGCCTTGGAGGATCTAAGGGTTCACTACGGGGGATCCTGGATAATCCTGCTAGAGGTGATACGAATCGGTGAGGAGACCACCCCTGGCTTCGACTCATGACGGAAATCCAATTTCCAATATGTGACATTTCAGTTTTAATTGCAGAACTAGTATGGCGACATAGTAGGATGAGGTACTATGCTGGCTATGATTGATACATTTATATTTGAAGTGATTTTGACACTATATACTTATAGTAATATCAAAAATGATTTGTTTTAAACATACCGAGCATGTTTGGCTATTATAAGGTAAAGCTCTATCCTACGGCTTGCGTTGCATTGTGCGATGGGACCCGAGTCTTATAATAGCTTCATTTTTTCAAAAAGCATTGCGCTATTTGTTTTATGCACTGGTATTCTTGGGAGAAAACCCGTTCCGTGTTATAGGCGTGGTCCCTTGATTTATCAAATTTTAAAGTCAGGTTTTAAATAACTATTTTAGTTCTCACACCAGTCCCATGACTGACCTGGAGTGTATTTTTTTAACCTAAACTCTGGGTGCCCATATTTTCCATATGGGCAACTAGTAGTTTTGGTTTTGCAGATGTTATTTTCCCAGGATCCTGGATTTACAGGTGGAGCTATATTCGGAAAGCTTTGTATCCGTGTATCTCTTTCAGTTGTGTTATGTATTATTTTTCCGCTACTATGTAATGTATTTTAATCTCTGATATTTTTCTAATGTCTATTATTTATTCATATTCTGTTATATTCTTGTAATCTAATGTAAATTGTTGTAATAACGATGAAATGTTCTTCTATTTGCGTTCTGATTTGTCGTGTTCTCAACTCAATCCGGACTTTCCTTTACAGGGAGGTTTGGGTCATTATAGTTTGGTATCGGAGCTTTGGTTTACAGAGCTCAAGAACAAGACACGTTAGAACCAAACGAGAGAATTCATCAGAGATTGGATTAGTAATATCCAATGAGAATGACTCGTTAGAGATGGGATCAGTAATATCCTAGAATGAGTTCCAAAGAGTGTTATTTTTAAAATAAAAGCGAAAACAAATTTTATTTTAAAAATTTAAACCTTATAATACGTAAGTGAGTAATTTATTTCAAATTTATTTTGGACTATCGGGTATATGGAGATTTTAATATACGTCTGATACACGTGTATTTGAAGTCTCAAATATACTGGATAGATATAGAATCACAATCTAGTCACCCGAAGATGATCTTTGTGATTAATCGATTATCATCTGTAATGACCCGGGGAATTTGCGACCCTGGTAATCGACATAAACTCAATGTCGAAAATTCAAGCATCGGAAATACCGGATAGTTAATGAAACAAAATAGAGGGTTAGAATAGGTAAGATAGAAAATTTGAATAGAAGAAGAAGAAGAACGTACAATATCAGAGTAAAAACGAATCTCACAGCGGAACGAATAAAATATAGTACACAACATAACTTGGAAATACAAATCTGTCATTTGAGTATAACACTTACATCACAGCGGAAATAAATAATAGCTATATAATCCTGAAACCTCCTGCTACAGCTCTCCAAATATATCTATAAAAAACCCGACTACTTGACTGCGCATACAAATTGGGCACCTAAGAGTTTAGGGAAAACAAACAAAATAAACCCTGGGTCAGTCATGGGACTAGTGTGAGTAAAACAATTTAAAATTGTTTGAGAAAATAAACGATATCTCATAAGACCACGCCATATGACACAGAACGGGGTTTTCCCATATGAAATCCAAAACATTTGATCTAACTTTCAAAATCCTTTTGAAAGAAACAATAATCTTTATATTAAAACCCTTTTGATATTATAGTAATGTCAACCAACCACAACTAAATAATCATTAGCAGAACGCTTTCATCTCACGTTCCATATACATAATTTATAATCTAAAACCGCGGGCGCATATTGGTTAATGAATTCCAGCTGGCAAGGTATGGGAACACCTTCCGACAGTGTATCTCTAGAGAGGAATACATCGGGTTCAACAAGAACATCTTGTAACCCAGGCTAAACATGACCGGTCACTCATTTCGCTTGAGTGTACTGAATGTATTATCACCAACGGTTGGGATCAACAACCGTTTCCCGCAAGGGACAGCCTCGAAATAGATTATAGAAATAAACGTAATTTCTCTAGATTAGTTGACAATACACCCTAATTGGAAGATAACCACTTAGCCATGCGACCCACCCGATTTATACCATTTCCGGTTGTGAGGCTAGAGGCCATAACGTATAGATCACACTTTTATTTACTTTGAATGTCACATCGTCATACCCGCCAAATCACAAACTGATTTCCCCAAAAATACCACAGGTATACAGCTAAGAGAAACGAATTCCTCCGCCACCAAACGAAACTACGTTTGAATAGATCAACTTACGCGATCTATTGAATATACTCTGTCAGACATCCTTCTATACAGGCCGCCCTGCAACTGGACAGACCGAAGGTACTATTCTGTAAATCCATCTTAGGAAATTTCTACCTAGGATTTACTGAACAGCCCTTGCATAACTCCATCTTCAATTATCTTCATCATATTTGATTCGCAACGCTAATGCCATACTTAGTGGTTTTCGTATAATATATCTGATCTCGGTCTCTCCGTATTGACAACGGAAATGGTCAAAATCTTTAACAGTCGGTGTTTTAACTATCAAAGGAAAACATGTGTACAAACAACAGTCGTATTTCAAAATGGAAATCTTACCGATCAATCATCATTTCATTTCCCAATTTCCCATTTTATCGTTTCCATAAATTCATAAATTGCTTATTTCCTAAAATTAGAAAATATACGTTACTAACTTGGGAAAACGTTTCCATTTCAGATTCACGCATCAATATCTCCCCACCTCTATCAGTCTCTAACTGTAAACTAGTAAGAGAACAACTTCCCAAGCATAAACCCTGAAGACCGAAACCAACGTCAAATCGATACCAAGAAAGTCATTTAACTAAACTGATTTCCAGTCAGTTTCTAATTTCAGTAATTCCATTTAAATTCCTAATTCAAACCCCAATTTCCTTTATAATATTTTATTTGCAAAATATTTACTTTAATCAATATCGTGTTACACCCTTGTTTGAAGCACGGGTCTAAACCTTCGTAATGTAAAATTCCCTTTTTATAAAACTCTATTCATTTTCCAAATATTTCCCTTTTATAATTCTATTTACTTTCTAAATCATATTCGTTTTATAATTCTATTTATTTTATAAAATTCTATTCATTTTCTAAATAAATATTCCTTAATTATATTTTCTTTTTATATATTCCAATATTTTTTTTCCAAATATTTTATTTTCAATATACACTTTGAAAATTTCCTCTTTGTTTACATTCCAGTATTTCTTATGGTATTTAAAATACCAAATAACATGACCAGTGTCATCATAATCAATCACAGATCATATATCACATCATATATCACAATATATGAAAAATAAATAGTATTATAAATATTGAGGAATCCAGTTGGATCCCTCTAACTTGTTTCCTTGCATCCACAGATGTTAAACAATATATATAACATCGATTTCATTCCAATATGAAATATTCTGATAAATAGAATCAATATTTGATTTAATGATTTATATATATACCGTTATCTATAATTTCAGCCAATTAATTAACAGTTCAACCAACAATCAACACACAGCAATCAATCATCCTTTATCAATTCTAAAAATACGTTATAACAATATAAACTAGGTAGAGTTAGTGAGTTTTACTCACATTGGCCGGAAGTCGTTAAATAACGAATATCGGTTGATTTGATTTAGATCAGACAGTTTATTTCGCTATAAATTGTAACGAGCTCGAATTCACTTCCAATCAGTTCCATCGTGTAGCTCCTATCCATACGGTTCCAATATGACCAACCGTTCGTAAAACTGATAACGTATGGTCGAGATATAATTATTTTAAGTTATAATACTATTTAAATGATTTAAACTTGAATTTATTTATACTTGGGCTTTACCTTCCATAAACGGCCCAGGCAATGATTCCATGTTCTAACTGGAAATTATCCCTCGAGTCCGTCCATCAGTCCAATTGCACATGTCCTCTCTGTTCATGCCAACGTCAACCCATTTTCAATTGATTCTACAAATGTGCGGTTGACACTCACCATTTTCAACCCAAATCCTTTGTGAAACTCCAAGATACTTTCTCCATTTTGGAATATAAAAGCCACATGTAGCTTCCCCTGAATCACGTAAACAACCAGCTGCTCTTCTTTCTATTTGTCCAAAAGCCCTTGGCACCCTAGTCTTTTTTTTGAATGGCTTCATTCTTTCTTTTTCATTTATTTACTTCTGGGCTTCACGTGGCCCAATATTCCACCAATTTCTACCTGCACCGTTACTATCCAAGAAGCATCTTCTTCCAGGACTTACAACCTTGTCTTGATTCCTGTATAACACCATTAACGCCACTATTACATGCCTCCCCCAACCTTTACCACGTTTTGCTATCCATTCATTCACTCCATCTAGTTTTCAATTCGCGCACCTCCTCCTTGAAATTCTCCGACCTACTCACCATAGTTTCCGTCTATAGTGTCTTCCTTCACAGAAATATTCGCACCTGCATGCTCCATTCAGTACACATTTCTTCCGCCATCCATGTACCTCGTCCCTCTGTGTCTTCAAACAACGCTCTTTCTCTCATAAAAAAAATGCGTCCACAGCTTCTCCTCCCTTCACAACATAGAACCGCTACATGTAAACACTCATCAACATCCATCAGTTTTTACAGTCTTGCTTCCAGTAAACATACCCACACAGCACCCCTCTTCTACTACATCATACACAGCACTTCCCACGCCATTCAGTCCTAACACACATTATCATAGTCCTAACTCCATATCTTTCCAGCCACGTACCACTTCAAATGTGTGAATCCTCACTTGCTCCATTTACTCCTCTCCTTGTATAAAAACTCCCCATGAACATTCAAATCTACTGCTAAACTTAAACACTCCACCCAGTATTCGCCATTTCTTCATGATATCATGAAACCGCTTCCCAGTGGTCGCGTCGTCCCCAAGCCCAGTGAGCTCCATCATTTTATTGAGGCTATTTATTTTCAATTACCCTTTTTCCTGAAGGCTGAAATGCGAGGGCAGTGTGATCTATTTATAGGTGGAGGAGGCTTAAGAGTTAAGGCACTTGCACATTCATAGGTGGTAATTTACTTGCAGTAGGGTAAGTTTTCATATCAGTATGTTTGCGGAGAAAAGACAGCGTACGAAGACTTAGCGACTAAGAAATACCAATTTATTATATTTATATTGTTAGTCGGATTTCTTAAGTGGTACTTTATGTGTTTTCCAATCACCTGGTCTGTTTACAAAAGTCTGTGTGATGGCTTGATAGGTAGGAGTTCTTAAAGCTTAAGAAATTAATTTAATATATATATATATTAAGTTGCAGGTATATCTTGTGTTTGATCATACGGTGTGACCAAATTGCTAATGGAACATGTTATCAACGCGTATTTCATGTGGAGCCAAATTGGAAAGTAAAGCTTCAGCAGAACACACGACAGAATCAAGGTTTTTGTGAATTATGATGTTGCAAGACAAGTTGTTGAGTGCAACAAGGGTACGTCGAAGTATAGAAAACCGGTCTACAGTTTGGACATCATGCAACGATTGTTTTGATTAGTTAATAAGTCAAACTGATGTAATAAAACTTTGTTACATATTTAGTTATAACATTCCGAGTACTCCATTATATAAAATTTCATACAAATATGGACTGTTAAGGACAAAAATAAAAATGCCGTTGTGATGACCAAAGTGCACGATCCCAAAAATAAAATAATATAGACTAGTTAACTCATTCTGTGAAACCCCAAAATGCTGATATAGGGTGTAAAATACTCCAAAATAAAAAGTGCTTATTTTCCAAAATAAAATTTTCAGTAAAATTCTAAAAATTAAATTATAACTACGTCTAAAAGGATTTGTCCAAATTCAAAACCAATATTTAATTATAATTAAATATATCGTTACTGTTTATAAACGATTCTAAAGCGACTATTTGAAAATTTGATTTGGACATAACTCACAATCTACACGACGAAGTCTCAATTTTTCTCTTTCACTAGAAAAATATAGCTCAATAGATTCGAACGTTTCTTGTTTCACAAAAATCCGACTTAAAACGGATTCTGTTTATTCGTTTAAAGTTAGAATCGCCAAATTACGAACTACCGCGCCATTTTGAGCACGATTATAATTATAATATAATTTATATGCTCAACTGTCATTTATATAATATATTCGTTAATATTATTCAACTCTAAACTGAATTATATATTATAAATGATCCAATTCACACAATAGTGTGAATTCCACTATTTCCTACTACTTCAGAAATTAAATATATTATTCTATTATTTATATTAATTAAATATTCAATATTATTTATTTTTGGTCATTTTAACTTACATAACCATCATTTACATAATTAAATAAATTATTTATCATCCGTTAAAAATACGGGTCGTTACATTTTTTTCCCCTTAATAATTTCGTCCTCGAAATTGTTAAGGTAAAAAACAAACCCTATTAACTGGGTTAAAAATTAATTGTTTACCTCTTAATTTCGGTTTCAACTGAACCAATTTAGCTTCAATTAAATATTTATTTATTTCTACTAATGAAAATTTTCAAAAATCCTAAAAAATTTCTAACACCTTAACTTTTCGAAAAATTTCGCCAGCACCTCCTTTGTATGGCCCAATCGGTACAACTACATCTCGCCTCTTTAGGCCTTCTCCAACCCAAAAGAAAATCAAACAGCCAAGCGGCTTGCCAATTCGTCTCATCAAAATCTCAAACCCA
This sequence comes from Allium sativum, assembly GCA_030737875.1. Lineage (NCBI taxonomy): Eukaryota > Viridiplantae > Streptophyta > Magnoliopsida > Asparagales > Amaryllidaceae > Allium > Allium sativum. The sequence continues at coordinate 159,344,151 of CM060921.1, read as the reverse complement.
TATATAATATAAACTAGTACGATTTTGTTGGGCATATCAATATATCATTTCCATGTGTTACCAATTCTGCATATACCAATGTCATTCCAATCATTCGGTTATACCCAAGCCAAATTCTGTTCTTAACTTAGATTCCAATATTCATTTCAACTCCTAACTTACAAGTCCAATTCCATTTCGAATTATTTCTAATCTAGTCTAATTTGATATTTTCTCTCTCAATTCATTTTCCCCTTAACTGGTTTCAATTCTATTTCTATTTCTATTTGCTTTTACGAATTCTAATTTAATTTGTTTCAATCTAAACAATATCCCCTAGAGAATTTTTAAACATTTTAGCTTTTCTAAAACCAGATATCCCTTTTCAAGATTCAAAACAACTTGCTTTTCACAAAACAATTCAAAAACAAAATCCTTGGTACTAATCCATCACTTACAACTCGAAAATGAGCACTGATGATGTGGCGAGCATCATCAGAGTTATTTCCCAGCTACTGAAGTGAGTTCAGTACTATATCACTTTTCAAAACTGTGACGGCCCGCCCCGCACCAGTCGGCATTTCCTCCGAAAGTGCGCTGTATACATGCCCGACTAGCCCGGAATGGTCGCCAAAGAAAGGAAAGAAGAGAACGAACTAATCAAGAACCTGTAGGATGTCTCACAGCGCATGGGATAAAATATAATAACAACATACTTGACATAAAACAGGCGAGACAGTGCATAAGCTGAAAACTAGAACTACACATCATAGCAGCGGAAATCCAAATACAGCTTATGTTCCACATCACCATTATTACAACTTTTCAAGCTGTCTCTAAAGCAAAACAAAGGAAAAAGGTACACTACTAATGCCCAAAGTAGTGACCCTGCAGCAACACAGGGAGAATATCTATATATATCATACGTGGAAGCCTCCTGCTCGTCTCCGGTACACCTACTCGTGCTTCACCAGCTAACATGTCTCTAGTCTGCTCGTGAGAGCACCCGGAGTAATAAGAAGAGACATAAAACTCTAGGTCAGACAAAAGTCTGGTATGAGCGATAAGCAGCAAAACATAACAATAACAGGTATACTAAACCATACCTGAACCTGGACCTGCAACCAAAGAGTTAGCACTACATACTGTACAATACTCTAAGGTGCCACTAACATATGGTGTAAAGAATACGGGGTGGGGGTATGCATGTCATAGTGATGGCAAACAAATCAAGCATAGCAACCATCCTCACATCTCTCACTCAGTGCGTAAAGCATACGATATCCACCACTTTGATCACTAGACCCATCGAGGTAATGACGGAGTTCGACTTGTACAATTACTGCTACCACCAAGCTTATCCCATGGGATCATGACCAAACCTTTTCAAATGACCCCACTTCATTGGTCTATAGCCCACTAGTTGTACCTAGGCCACTGTAGCTCTGAATCCGTCCACGTACCTCCCATACATAGTGATCCAAAGTCATAGACATCGACAACCCCTTAGCACACGTCCCGCAGCAAAGCCCAACTCATGAAGTTAACTCGTTGGTTTCCAACTGAATCCTGAGTTCTACTTCCTATTTGGACTTCCTTTGCATCTCGGGTTTTGGTCGAGTTGGAGCTGGTCTTCAAAAGAGTCGTCGCGTAGAAGTAGCTTAAGTCTGGTTCGGTTTGGATATACATCATCTTCAGATTTCTCGTTCAGTTTGGGTCCTATAGATTGGCTCGGGTCTCCCCATCCGGTTCGGTTCGGATTCCCCATCGTGGTTTGGCTCAGTTCCTTCATTCGGTTCGGTTCGGACGCCACTGTCCAACTCGGTTCGGTTCGGGTGCCTCTCTCGCTTCGGTTCGGTCCACATAGATCCGATCCCACACCTTCCTACCATTCCGATCCGACCCCAACTCCATTCAGTTTTAATGGCCTTCCTTTTTGCCCTTGTATCCTCTTGTACCAGGTTCCTGTCCAATCCGTACTCTCTTGCCCAGTCCACCGATCCAATCCGAGCCCCATATCCGATCCAACCCGAAACCCTGCACAACTTTCCACAACTTTATCCAGCAGTTGTTTTACGCCATTTGACGGCGTTTTCGGCTAATCTATCTTTTCTAAATAATCAAAAATCATTCCAAACAGTCATAGCAACATGTATAATCAACCACAAACACCAAAACAATAATTTGATATGTTAAAACGGATCAAACATAGCCAAAATCCCATATTTTCCCTTAAGCATGTTTAAGCAAAACTAATGATAGGATTAGTAAAACTTAACCAAATTATCCAAATTTTCTAACAGAGGCCTAAAACATCATTTCGAATTTTATAAATATTTTTCCAGAATTTATTAGTGTATAAATTCGCTAATCAACACTAATTACCCTTAATTAACCATAATTAGTGAGAAACCTTGCAAATCACTCACCTTTGCCACAAATAAACTTTAGATCTGAAATGATTCTCTGTTTGGGTGCGAATACCAAGGAAATACAGCAGTCCTAATACTGATTTGGTGAAGATCTTCCTTGGCTTGATGTAGATTTGGCTTAATTAGCGATTAGAAGGTGATTTGGGGTGTTTTAGCAAGTGGAGGTCATGGCTAAACTTGAAGAAACAAAAAGTGGCGGCTGGAAAATGATAGAAACTGAATTTCCTAACCCTATCAGCCTTCCCATAACCCTAATCCCGAAATGGATTATGGGCCCACTCACTAATCACCCAAATTAGGCCCGGTTAAGCTTTTTTTCACATTCTAAACCTTGTTTCAGCCATATCTCCCAAACGGTGAGCCCGTTTGGCTAATGTGACAAAATTCCTTTCCAGTCCAAAGTTATGTCCGAAATAAGACCAGCTAGAGGCAAAACGGTCATTTAAAAATCGGGAAAAATCATGAATATGGGAAATGACCCCAATAGTCGTCTCCCAAAGTTACATGACCATACGACTTCGTATGTGAAAGAAATAAACATTCTACGATCCTTCGATGCGTATAATGCAGGTCGTTACACTCTCCTCCCTTAAGAAATTTCGTCCCCAAAATTCCTTAACCCAAAACATACAAAGGATCCCGCATGCCTACCAATCATATACAACAATCAAACATGCAAAACAAATAAAACAAACCTACCCTAGCATGCAGAAAGACTAAATCGAAACTGAAATCTTACCAGGCGAAGAGTTCTAGATACGTCTTCCTAATGCTCTCCTCTGTCTCCCAGGTAACGTCATTCTCATTCTCGCCCCACTGAACTTTGACTAATTTCACCGCCTTCCTTCGAAGCTGCTTCGTATCGTTCCCAACAATACGCATAGGCCTGCGGTTCCCAACCGCCTCGGGTTACTTCGATATCATCCAACTGATCAGGTGAAATAGTCACATCTGGGTCGTGTACGAACTTTCTTAATTGGGAAACATGAAACACGTTGTGAACTCTTGCCATCTTGTCTGGTAATTCAACTTTATATGCCAAATTCCCAATTTGTTCAAGAACTGGGAATGGGCCAATAAATCTTGGTGCTCACTTGCCTCTCCTGCCAAATCGTATCACGCTCTTCAACGGAGAAATCTTGACAAACACCAAGTCTGGTTTTGCTTCCTCTTATTCAGTGAACCACTCTTGCCTCCACCGCTAGCTTGCGGTTTTGGCTCCTCTGCAGACCACAGTCTTCGACTTAGGGTAAAGACTTTCCGATCTTAAAGCTTTCCCCACAATCGATTCAAACGTCTCATCAATGTGGTTAATAAGCCTTTCCCCCAAGTATCCATCCAAGCCAGTTATAAACTTCTCGTTCTTCTTCTCGGCAGTATCTATTAGGGATAACCCATATTTCGACAAAGTATCAAATTCAGAAATATACTCCGAGACAGCTCTGGCATTCTGCTTGAGTTCCAAGAATTTCTTAAACAGCACTGACTTCTGAGCAGCTAGAATGAACTTATCGCTAAAGCGAACCTTAAACTGATCCCAAGTAATCTGATCTTCGGGAGTAGCTTCCTTTATAGCATTCCACCAATTCATAGCCCGTCCATGCAGCTGATGGGATGTTAGCCTTCTCTTCATCGCATCCTCGATACCCAAGTCTTCGAAGATACGCTCGCAGTTATCCAACCAATCCTGAATATCCGTAGCCGACTCCGTTCCGTGGAACGGCTTCCCACCAAGACTAGTATAATCCTTGTTCAGCTTGGCGAAATCGGCCCTAGGCGCCTGCACCGCAAGACCACCACCATTACCAGCATTATGAGCTACCCTCTGAACATCTCTAAGCATCTCCCTCATGAGGTCAGTAAACATCGTCCTTATATCAGCAGCATTCCCATTATTGGCTCCTCTACCGGCACCCCTAGCGTATCGGCTCATCATTCAATCTGTAAAGAGAAAACGATTAACCATCTCCATAGTGGTGCCAGCGCAGTGCGACTTCATCCTTAGATATACTAATAGTATATATATATAGCTTTTAAAAACCAAAATAATCACAAATACGCGCTCTCGTATACGTGTACTATCTCTCCCTGATAACTTGCCTAGGTTAACTAAGCAACCTAGAGCTCTGATACCAAGTGTGACGGCCCGCCCCACACCGATCGGCATTTCCTCCGAAAGTGTACTGTATACATGCCCGACTAGCCCGGAACGATGGCCAAAGAAAGGAAAGAGGAGAATGAACTAATCAAGAAACTGTAGGATGTCTCACAGCACATGGGATAAAATATAATAACAACATACTTGACATAAAATAGGCGAGACAGTGCATAAGCTGAAAACTAGAACTACACATCATAGCAGCGGAAATCCAAATACAGCTTATGTTCCACATCACCATTATTACAACTTTTCAAACTGTCTCTAAAGCAAAGCAAAGGAAAAAGGTACACTACTAATGCCCAAAGTAGTGACCCTGCAGCGACACAGGGAGAATAACTATATATATCATACGTGGAAGCCTCCTGCTCGTCTTCGGTACAACTATTCGTGCTTCACCAACTAACCTGTCTCTAGTCTGCTCGTGATAGCACCCAAAGTAATAAGAAGAGACATAAAACTCTGGGTCAGACAAAAGTCTGGTATGAGCGATAAGCAGCAAAGCAGAACAATAACAGGTATACTAAACCATACCTGAACCTGCAACCACAGAGTTAGCACTACATACTGTACAATACTCTAAGGTGCCACTAACATATGGTGTAAAGAATACGGGGTCGGGGTGTGCATGTCATAGTGATGACAAACAAATCAAGCATAGCAACCATCCTCACATCTCTCACTCAGTGCGTAAAGTATACGATATCCACCACTTTGATCACTAGACCCATCGAGGTAATGACGGAGTTCGACTTGTACAACTACTGCTACCACCAAGCTTATCCCATGGGATCATGACCAAACCTTTTCAAATGACCCCACTTCATTGTTCTATAGCCCACTAGTCGTACCTAGGCTACTGTGGCCCTGAATCCGTCCACGTACCTCCCATACATAGTGATCCAAAGTCATAGACATCGACAACCCCTTAGCACATGTCCCGCAGCAAAGCCCAACTCATGAAGTTAACTCGTTGGTTCCCAACTGGATCCTGAGTTCTACTTCCTATTTGGACTTCCTTTGCGTCTCGAGTTTTGGTCGAGTTGGAGTTGGTCTTCAAAAGAGTCGTCGCGTAGAAGTAGCTTAAGTCTGGTTCGGTTCAGCTATACATCATCTTCAAATTTCTCGTTCAGTTCGGGTCCTCTGGTTTGGCTCGGGTCTCCCCATCTGGTTCGGTTCGGGTTCCCCATCGTGGTTTGGCTCAGCTCCTTCATTCGGTTCGTTTTGGATGCAACTCTCCAACTCGGTTCAGTTCGGGTGCCTCTCTCACTTCGGTTCGGTCCACGTAGATTCGATCCCACACCTTCCTGCTGTTCCGATCCGACCCCAACTCCACTTGTTTTTAATGGCCTTCCTTTTCGCCCTTGCATCCTCTTGTGCCAGGTTCCGGTCCGATCCGTACTCTCTTGCCCATTCCACCAATCCGATCCGAGCCCCATATCTGATCCGACCCGAAACCCTGCACAACTTTCCGCAACTTTTTTCAGCAACTGTTTTATGCCATTCAACGGCGTTTTCGGCTAATCTTTCTTTTCTAAATAGTCATAAATCATTCCAAATAGTCATAGAAACATGTATAATCAACCACAAACACCAAAACAATAATTTAATAGGTTAAAACGGATCAAACATAGCCAAAATCCCATATTTTCCCTTAAACATGTTTAAGCAAAACTAATGATAGGATTAGTAAAACTTAACCAAATTATCCAAATTTTCTAACAGAGGCCTAAAACATCATTTCGAAATTTATAAATATTTTTCCAGAATTTATTAGTGTATAAATTCGCTAATCAACACTAATTACCCTTAATTAACCATAATTAGTGAGAAACCTTGCAAATCACTCACCTTTGCCACAAATAAACTTTAGATCTGAAATGATTCTTTGTTTGGGCGTGAATACCAAGGCAATACAGCAGTCCTAATAATAATATGGTGAAGATCTTCCTTGATTTGATGTAGATTTGGCTTAATTAGCGATTAGAAGGTGATTTAGGGTGTTTTAGCAAGTGGAGGCCATGGCTAAACTTGAATCAAAAAGTGGCAGCTGGAAAATAATGGAAACTGAATTTCCTAACCCTATCAGCCTTCCCACAAACCTAATCCCGAAATGGGTTATGGGGCCCACTCACTAATCACCCAAATTAGGCCCGGTTAAGCTGTTTTTCACCTTCTAAACTTTGTTTTAGCCATATCTCCCAAACGGTGAGACCGTTTGGCTGATGGGACCACTCTACAGAATTGTAAACCATCATCTGAATCCAATGGAAGTGGTTTCAGGTCAAAATTCCTTTCCAGTCAAAAGTTATGGCCGAAACAAGACCAACTAGGGGCAAAACGGTCATTTAAAAATCTGGAAAAATCATGAACATGAGAAATGACCCCAATAGTCGTCTCCCAAAGTTACATGACTATACAACTTCATATGTGAAAGAAATAAATATTCTACGATCCTTTGATGCGTAGAATGCGGGTCGTTACAAAAACCATTTCTAAACATTTCCATTTTGAAATCAATTTCAAAATATCCTTCACAACGCTTGTAAACAATTTAAAATCTCCCAGGATTTTAAAATTTCCTTATATTTAATCCAAATCCATTTACAAACACTTTTTCACATTTCAAGAGTTTTAATTCCAATTCTGATTTAAATTTAAGATTTAATTCATTTGATTTCATATATTACATTCATATGAATTACGATTGGCTATTTACATAACCATTTAATTTATAATCTTACTTGATTATAATAATAACCAATATATCCAATATATTATAACCATTCCGATATAAAGGATTTATATCAAAATATAATTTGGGTAAAATTATTATATTTACCCTATTTTCAAAATATACCATGTCGGTTCATCGTATTCAAGTGTTCATTAACTCCTACTGATACAGTGGATCAAACTGATCAACCAGAACACATAAACAACTCAATCAATAAACATCCGCAATATAAAACAATTTTTATATCAAATAACAAATATGTTCACTCGTATATATACACTCAAACTCAATATAGGGTGTTACTAACTCCATCTCTATTGAATTATGCCACAGAGCTAAGGTAATTACTTAACCTTTAGCTCTGATACCACTGTAATGACCCAGGGAATTTGCGACCTTGTTAATCGGCATAAACTCAATGTCGACTATTCAAGCATCGAAAATACCGGATAGTTAATGAAAGAAAATAGAGGGTGAGAATAGATAAGATAGAAAATTAGAATAGAAGAAGAAGAAGAATGTACAATATCAGAGTAAACACGAATCTCACAGCGGAACGAATAAAATATAGTATACAACATAAATTAGAAATACAAATCTGTCATTTATGTATAACACTTACATCACAGCGGAAATAAATAATAGCTATATAATCCTGAAACCTCCTGCTCTAGTTCTATAAATATATCTGTAAAAAACCTGACTACTTGAATGCCCGTACAAATTGGGCACCCAAGAGTTTAGGGAAAACAAACAAAATAAACTCTAGGTCAGTCATGGGACTGGTGTGAGTAAAATAATTTAAAACGGTTTGAGAAAATAAACGACATATCATAAGACCATGCCGTATGACACAGAACGGGTTTTCCCTTATGAGAATCCAAAACACTTGATTTAACTTTCAAAATCCTTTTGAAAGAATAAATAATCTTTATATCAAAACCCTTTTGATATTATAGTAATGTCTATCAAACCACAACTAAATAATCATTAGCAGAACGCTTTCATCTCACGTTCCACATACATAATATATAATCTAAAACCGCGGGCGCATATTAGTTAATAAATTCCAACTAGCAAGGTATAGGACCACCTTCTGACAGTGTATCTCTAGAGAGGAATACATCGGGTTCAACAAGAACATCTTGTAACCCATGCTAAACATGACCGGTCACTCATTTCGCTTGAGTGTACCAAATGTATTATCACCAACGGTTGGGATCAGCAACCGTTTCCCGAAGCGGATAACATCGAAATAGATTATAGAAGTAAATGGAATTTCTTTAGATCAGGTGACAATACACCATAATTGGCAACTAACCACTTAGCCATGCGACTTACCCGATTTTATACCATTTCCGGTTGTGAGGCTAGAGGCCATAACATATAGATCACACTTTTATTTACTTTGAATGTCACATCGTCATACCCGCCAAATCACAAATTGATTTCCCCGAAAACACCACAGGTATACAGCTAATAGTAACGAATTCCTCTGCCACCAAACGTAACTATGTTTGAAGAGATCAACTTACGCGATCTATTAAATATACTTTGTCAGATATCCTTCCATGCAGGTCGTACTGGGACTGGACAGACTGAAGGTACTATTCTGTAAATCCATCTTAGGCAATTTCTACCTAGGATTTACTGAACAACCCTTGCATAACTCCGTCTTCAATTATCTTCATCATATTTGATTCGCAACGCTAATGCCATACAGAGTGGTTTTTAGATAATATATCTGATCCCTGTCTCTCCGTATTGACAATGGAAATGGTCAAAATCTTTGATAGTCGGTGATTAAACCATCAAAAGAAAACATGTGTACAAACAATAGTCGTATTGTCAAATGGAAATCTTACCGATCAATCATCATTTCATTTCTCAATTTCCCATTTTATCATTTCCGTATATTCATAAATTCCTTATTTCCTAAAACTAGAAAATATACACAGATTATATATCACATCATATATCACAATATATGAAAACAAACAATATTATAAATATTGAGGAATCTAGTTGGATCCCTCCAACCTGTTTCCCTGCATCCACAGATGTTAAACATTATATATAACATCGATTTCATTCCAATATGAAATATTCTGATAAACAGAATCAATATTTGATTTAACGATTTATATATATATATATATATCGTTATCTATAATTTCAGCCAATTAATTAGTTCAACCAACAATCAACACACAACAATCAATCATCATTTATTAATTCTAGAAATACGTTATAACAATATAAACTAGGTAGAGTTAGTGAGTTTTACTCACATTGGATGGTAATCGTTAAATAACGAATATCGGTTGATTTGATTCAGATCAGATAATTTATTTCGCTATAAATCGTAACAAGCTCCAATTCACTCCTAGTCAGTTCCATCATGTAGCTCCCGTTCATACGGTTCCAATATGACTAATCGTTCATAAAACTGATAATGTATGGTCAAGATATAATTATTTCAAGTTATAACACTATTTAAATGATTTAAACTTGAATTTATTTATACTTGGGCTTTACCTTCCATAAACGGCCCAGGCAATGATTCCATGTTCTAATTGGAAATTACCCCTCAAGTCCGTCTAACAGTCCAATTGCACACGTCCTCTCTGTTCATGCCAACGTCAACCCATTTTCAGTTGATTCTACAAAGGTGCGGTTCGCACTCTTCAACCCAAATCCTTTGTGAAACTCCAAGACACTTTCTCCATTTTGGAATATAAAAGCCACCTGTAGCTTCCCCTAAATCACGTAAACAACCAGCTGCTCTTATTTCCATTTGTCCAAAAGCCCCTGGCACCCTAGTCTTTTTTTTGAACGGCTTCATTCTTTTTTTTTCATTTATTTACTTCTGGGCTTCACGTGGCCCAATATTCCACCAATTTCTACCTGCACCGCTACTATCCAAGAAGCATCTTCTTCTAGGACTTACAACCGTGCCTTGGTTCCTGTATAACACCATTAACGCCACTATTACATGCCTCCCCCTCCCAACCTTTACCACATTCTGCTATCCATTCACTCGCTCCATCCAGTTTTCAACTCACGCACCTCCTCCTTGAAATTCTACGACCTGCTCACCATAATTTCCTTCTACAGTGTCTTCCTCCATAGAAATTTCCGCACCTACATGCTCCATTTAGTACACATTTCTTCCGCCATCTATGTACCCCGTCCCTCTGCGTCTTCAAACAATGTTATTTCTCTCATGGAAAACATGCGTCACTGCTTCTCCTCCCTTCACAACATAGAACCGCTGCATGTAAACACTCATCAACACCCATCAGTTTCTACAGTCTTGCTTGCAGTAAACATACCCACACAACACCCCTCTTCTACTACATCATACATAGCACTTCCCATGCCATTCAGTCAAACACACATTATCATAGTCCTAAATCCATAGCTTTCCAGTCCACATACCACTTCATATGCGTGAACCCTCACTTGCTCCATTTACTCCTCTCCTTGTATAAAAACTCCCCATAAACATTCAAACCTACTGCTAAACATAAACACTCCACCCAGTATTCGCCATTTCTTCATGGTATCATGAAACCGCTCCCCTGTGCTCGCGTTGTACCCAAGCCCAATGAGCTCCATCATTTTATTGAGGCCATTTATTTTCAATTACCCTTTTTCCTGAAGGCTGAAATGCGAGGTCTGTGTGCTCTATTTATAGGTGGAGGAGGCTTAAGAGTTAAGGCACTTGCACGTTCATAAGTGGTACTTTACTTGCGGTAGGGCGAGTTTTCATATCAATATGTCTGCGGGGAAAAGACTACATACGAAGACCTAGCGACTAAGAAATACCAATTTATTATATTTATATTGTTAGTAGGATTTCTTAGGTGGTACTTTATGTGTTTTACAGTCACCTGGTCTATTCACAAAAGCCTGCGTGATGGCTTGATAGGTAGGAGTACTTAAGGCTTAAGAAATTGATTAATATACATACATACATACATATATATATATATATATATTATAAGTTGCAGGTATATCATGTGTTTGATCATACAGTGTGACCAGATTTCTAATGGAACACGTTATCAACTCGTATTTCATGTGGAGCCAAATTTGAAAGTAAAGCTTCAGCAGAACACACGACAGAATCAAGGTTGTTCTGAATTGTGATGTTGTAAGACAAGTTGTTGAGTGCAACAAGGGTATGTCTTAGTAAAGAAAACCGGTCTACATTTTGGACATCATGCAACGATTGTTTAATTAGTTAATACGTCAAACTGATGTAATAAAACTTTGTTACATATTTAGTTATAACGTTTCGAGTACTCCATTATGTAAAATTCCATACAAATATGGACTGTTAAGGACAAAAATAGAAATGCCGTTGTGGTGACCAAAGTGCCACGATCCAAAAATAAAATAATATAGACTAGTTTACTCATTCCGTGAAACCCCAAAATGCTGGTATATTGTGTAAAATACTCCAAAATAAAATTGCTTATTTTCCAAAATAAAAATTTCAGTAAAATTCTAAAAATTAAATTATAACTACGTCTAAAAGGATTTGTCCAAATTCAAACCCAATATTTAATTATAATTAAATATATCGTTACTGTTTATAAACGATTCCATAGCGACTATTTGAAAATTTGATTTGGACATAACTCACAATATATATGGCGAAATCTCGGTTTTTCTCTTCCACTAGAAAAATATAGTTCAACAGATCACGTTTCTTGTTTCACAGAAATCCAACTTAAAACGGATTCTGTATATTTGTTTAAAGTTTGAATCGCCAAATTACGAACTGCCGCGCCATTTCAAGCTCGATTATAATTATAATATAATTTATATGCTCAATTGTCGTTTATATAATACAATCGTTAATATAATTCAACTCTAAACTGAATTATATATTATAACTGATCCAATTCACTCAATATTGTGAATTCCACTATTTCCGACTATTTCGGAAAATAAATTTATTATTCTATTATTTATATTAATTAAATATTATTTAATTCTGGTCATTTTAAATTACATAATCATCATTTAAATAATTAAATAAATTATTTATTATCCGTTAAAAATACGGTTCTTTACATCATCAGTATCTGTGTTCGAGTTTCGAAAGTGGGATATCTATATATTTCCAATTGACTGGTGTGAGAACCAAAATTAGATAAGATTATTGTCGTGAATTGGCATCAAAAACATGATTTTAAATATATATATATATATATAAGTTATGAATTTGAAATTTTAATCAACTAATTGATTGCTGGTTGTGTTATGTGATTACTAGTTTGACTAATTAAAATATTGGATAGATAAAACCAGTAAGAGAATGAAAGGTAAATTTAGCGAAATCGAATCAAATATTGAAATGAATTAAAAATTTGATTGGAATTGCATGCATATATATGTATATACATTGAACAGGTCATAGCAAGGAAGCTAAGAAGAGGAATAAAATTGTAGGCCCGACAAATAAGTACATATTTACTGTATTTATTGGGGTTTGATGATTTTATGAGCCGATTGGCAAGCTGCTTGGCCTTTTCTTTTTCTTTTGGATTGATGAGGGCCCTATGAGGCAAGTTGTGTTTTTACCGATCACCCCGTGCAAACGAGGTTATGGCAAAAAAAATCGAAAATTTAGGGTGTTAGCCAAATTGTTAAAAAATTAAAAAATTCTTAGAAACTGAAAATTGAATAATGAAAGCCAGAATGAAAGTTGAGTTGGTTAGTTAAACAACTTTAAGCTCCGTTCCATTCCGAGGGCGAAAAGATTTTAAGTGGGGGAGAATGTAACAACCTGGATTTTCAGAGCCAATTTAAAATTTTCATTTTAGCTATTTTTATGGATTTTGAATATTTAAAATGATTTATTTTAAATAATAATGACTAAAAATTTATTTAAACTGAATTTAAGACGTATAAATTTATTTTAATTATAAAACGAGCCTGAAATGGCACAGTAGTTTGAAAATTCGATTTTAAATTTCAAATGAATGTACAGAATTCGAAATAAATCGAATTTCAGTAAAACAAGAAACATTGGAATCTATTTAACTATATCTTTCTAAAGAATGTAAGAAACTGAGATTTCACTGTATAAACTAAAAGTTATGTCCAGTTTAAAATTGGAAATATTCCATTTGGAATTTTTATATATATTTTTAATATAATATACTGCCCTTAAAAATAGCCATTCTGCAAACGACCTCCATTTTCGAAGAAACCACTTTTGTTGGATTCGGAATGTCAAAGTATTGTTAGATTCCAGTTTTCGTAGTTTTTGGAGCTAGTATGTGGCCGTGCACAATAAATTGTGAATCGATCAGTCACATAAGCCAGAATCAGAGCTTTTGAGCAAATGGACTCGGAATTCAACGAAACCAGTTTTGTTGGGACCTTATCGTCAAGACATGGCAGCATGTCAATTTTCATCGCCAGCGGAGTTCGTGTGTTGTCGTAGCATCGATAAACGTTGATTGGAGACAGCGCTAACCAGAGAATTAATATAAAATCCTACCCACTACTATATAATATCTTTTCCTCTTCCCAACCCTCATTAATTCCTCTCCCTCCAAAAATTGGCAGCAGCCCCTCTCACTTCCTCTTTTCCAAAATTTTACAAACAAACCCCTAAAACTAAATAATTTATATCTCCCAAACCGTAAAAAGTTAGGTCATGAAATATTGTGAGATTGTAGAGCATGATGAGTACTAGCTACTGAAAAAATCTGGTGGTGATTAGGCTAGTGGTTTGGTCGAAAATGTGCTTGATGTGCAGCAGGTTGGTTTTCGTATTTTGGTTGTTACAGGCCCCACGTAAAGAATTAGCTTGAGCGGTTTTGAGTTTTGGTAGAGGGGAAGCATATGAAGATTTTGGCGGTGGTGACATGGTCTCAGGTGGTCGGAGCTGGCCGAAATGTCAAGTTCATCGGAGGGGTGTCGGAAAACGAGGCAGTCATGAAAATGATCAATTTCCCGCCAATTCATGCATTTTCAAGCGAAGTTCCCTAAAGGAAAGTTGTCTGGGAGGTCAAGACTGAGCTACTGGTAAAAATTTGGTGGGATTTGGAGCACCGAGGCGGCGGCAGCACGAAGATGAACGGAAACTGCAGTTTTCCGTCAAACTACAGATCATGGGGCCCACGTGGCAAACTGAAGGGGCGTCCACTAGTCGTTGAAAGAGGAGGAGATGCGGGAGACAGTGGCGCTAGTCTCGTGCGATTCCGAGTAACGGTTTGGTCGTGGTGAGCGTTTAAAGTTGAGGGTGTCGTTTTGAGAAGAAGGTGAATAGTGATTTTATTGTTTAAATGATTGTCTATGTTCGTATGCTAATATCCTTTTGCTACGAATGCAAAATCGCTCGAAACTGGATCCTTTGCGATCGTGGAGTCGAGAGCTACAAAAAAAAATAACCGGGCCCAATTTGGAGCTTGTTTGAATTTGGGGTTAAACACAAACCTGAAAGGAACCAAAACCGTCAATTAAAGACTGACAGAGTGGAAACTAACGTAAGAACACATTCTCACTCAATTTATTTACAGCTAAATATATACTAGGTTGCAGACGGTGCTTAGTTGCCGCTGGCACTACTTATTGTACAAACCATGGCTATTGTTTGGATTGTATTGGGGAAAATTGACTGTATTGTGGTTATTGATTGTATTGTGGTTTTGTTGATTGGATTGAATATTGTGTATGGCCAAGCCAGTATCAGAAGAGGGGTAACGCTAGACATTACTACGGTTCTAATATCGCGCCTTTATAATGCCGAAATTTTCTGAAATAAATATTTGTTCATTAAAAATATAATTTTTAATGTGTATATGAACTGCATAAAATATTCATGTGTTGAATAAAATGTTTGAACAATAAAAATATTATTTTTATTGAATGTATGAACTATATAAAATATTCATGTGTTGAAATAAATATTTTATCATTAAGAATATAATTTTTAACGTATATGTAAACGACATAAAATTCTCCTGGAATGAAAATAAATATTCATTTACAAATCGGATGATTTTTTTATGTACACCTATTTAACTGACATTGATTGGGACGATAAATTTTACACATCGCCCAACTGCACAAATAATCTTCAGTATTTGTTGGTTGAAACTCCATACAGGTATTGAGATGATATTTGACGTACACTAATCCCGATTGTTTAGTTGTATGTCAATCGATTGGATGACAAACTGTTGTAAGCATTAATCATTTATATTTAATGCTTATGCAGTTTTGTAATGCACTTTGGATGATGGATGATTGGTTAACATTATTGTTGTATACATGTGTTGTATGAAATCCATATAAATAAATTATATGGTAATTGATTGGGTCTGATTCCAATTCAGAAAGAGTAAATATTTTAAAAGAACAAATATTTTAAAATAACGAATATTTTGAAATAACAAATATTTTAAAATAATATTCCGTAAAGGATGAAAATGTGTATTTGATGTCCGATTTTGGATGGACACGAAAATATAGAAATATGTGAAGCAATGTTGATTAGATATGTTTCATTTTAACATGAACGATTTTTATATCGATTTTATTCATTTTTCTAATGAATATCGAAAAGCAAATTATTTCAAAATATGATATTTTGGAAATATTATCATTTAAATATTATAATGATAAGGAGTATTCAATTTTGATTTATAATTGAAATGAAACTAGAAATCATTTTAAAACAAATTTATAAAATACGTTTTGAACGAAATATATATATATATACATATATATATACATTAATAGCTTGAATAGAACGCGCCGCGCCATGATCGTTCATGAGTTTCGACCATTGACTTCGAACTGACATTACAGGAGATCCGACTGTCAGATTCCCCTAAAACCAGAACCGTTGGGTTCGTATCAAAAAGAGCTTTCCAATGAATATAAGAGATTTGAAATCTAATGGTTGTATTTTGAATTATGTCCAAATCAAATTTGGAAAAGGCCGTTATGGATGCAGTTCGATGGCCGTAATTGTAGACCGACTGTACGAGCCTTGATAAAATTATTAAAAATATTAATAATTTGTGTAAAATCATAATAAATGATTTAGAAAGAATCTGGATGAAAAATTCCACGTTTTTAAAAATAAAAATATTTTTTTATCTTATTGAACTAGTTATTAACTGGATTTGAAATCCAATAATTTTTAAATAAATAAGTTGGATTCATAAAGGGTTTTAATAAAACCAGAAATTTCCAGTATATAAATCGGAACGGATTTAAATAGAAATAATCTCCGGAATATTTCGATATTAAATTCCGTAACTATACGGATATTGTGGAGGAATTTGGAAGATAAATATAAATTGTTATTCGCTATACGATATGCGTTGGTTTCAGAATTTGATATTGAATATAAGCCGATATAATTTCTGTTTAGAGCCTTACATTTAATATTAAATTGAATTTTGGGTTTGCCGTGAATGGTGTCTTCAGTAACACTATTCTTAAACACCGTATGAAGAGAATAAATCTTTTAATTAAGATTATTAGAGTTTCCAATTATATTTAGTAATTGGAATAAAATGGAATGTGAATTGGGTTTATTGTGAACTGTGTTTTTAACGACAATCGTTCTTTAACCCGATTAACAGTGAAATGTGATTTGGATTATATAAATCTTTTAATTAAGATTAATGGAATTTTCCAAAGTAAAGTTTTCCAATTTGATAAAATAAATTGGAACGGGATTCGATTTGGTAACAATCGAAGTGAGCTTCTGTGGTGGAAGACTGTTAATATATATGGAACTTAAAATGCCTTGTTATTCCATTTGTATTATTAGTGAGATACGGAAATTGATATCGATTATATATTGATATGTTTTCCTCGAAGATTCCATAATTAATGGAATGTTGCGTTTCAAATGACATTGGTTCTTTAACCCAGTTAAAGACAAGATTACATGTCTAACCTTGTATTTTGAACTGTATTATTGATCTTTGTTAAATATATATCTGTTTGTTAGCGGAGAACCTTACTTTCGTTTAAATTATGAAAAGAATATTCTGGATTGGAATGAGGAGTATATCGTGTTTTTATATCACTTGATTATAAGATACGTGAATTATTCGGAAAGGCCGGTTTTACACCCATTCCGAATAATTGATTGGAATGTGGAAATCAAAGAAACAAAGTTGTGATATATCCAATGAGGAGTATATCGTGTTAAATATATATCTGTTTGTTAGCGGAGAACCTTACTTTCGTTTAAATTATGAAAAGAATATTCTGGATTGGAATGAGGAGTATATCGTGTTTTTATATCACTTGATTATAAGATACGTGAATTATTCGGAAAGGCCGGTTTTACACCCATTCCGAATAATTGATTGGAATGTGGAAATCAAAGAAACAAAGTTGTGATATATCCAATGAAGGTAAGTATAGCTTCTAGCTTCACCACCGTTAAATGGCAAAATTCAGGCAAGCAGCATGGTTATGTGGGTCTCTCCCATTAGGGTTTATTATCACCATCTAGAGAAAATCCTTTTGTTTCTTATTATATCGATGTTGTATGCTTCGAAAAATTATTGTCGTACACAACCATTAGTGATAAGGCATTCGATGCACTCAAGCGAAATGAGCGGTCGGTCATGTGTGGCCAGGTTGCAAGATGTTCTTATTGAACCCAATGTATTCCTCTCTAGAGATACACTATTGGAAGGTGGTTCCATAACTTTTCATAGATGAAACTCCATTATCACTAAGAGCCAAGCGGTTTGTTTGTAAACTATGTAGTGGAGCGTGAGATGCAAGCATTTCGCTAGATTCTAATTTATTTTGAAAACCCTAGACACTATCATAATATTTGGTTTCAATATACAAAGTGTTTTAGTTCTCATAAGGGAAAAACATGTTCCGTGTTTATGTGCGGCGTGGTCTTATGAGATACTTTTATTTCTCAAGCTATTTTAAAGTCATTTACACCCATCCCATGGCTGACCCAGTGTTTATTTTTCTATGTTTTCTTTAAACACTTGTGTGATTTTACATATTTTCTTGGAGGAGCTTGGAGCAGAAGGCTTCAACATTAGATATATAGAGTTTATTTTCATTGTAACGTATATGTGTTATACTCTAATGATGTATGTAAGAACAAATGTAGTTTTGTATTTTAAATGGTTATAGTATATATTATATTTAACTCCGCTGCAATTTTGTCATTTTGTGTTGTTCAGTTCCTTCTTCTATCTTATTTTGTTTATTCTAATTTTCTGACCTTTCTATTTCTCGCCCTCTAACTTCTTTCTATTAATGATTCATATTTTTGTGCAATTTGGGTTGGACGTGTGTAGTATTTAGTCGACTCAAAAGATACGAATTTGCGAGTTGTTGTAGTTGGTATCAGAGCAAATGGTTAAGTGTAACCTTTGCTTTATTGAGTAATGTGACGACCCATTCTCCCGATCCATGTTTATATTTTGTACACTCACATACTAACTCCGGAAATTATGAAATTTTCTTTAACCTTCCGGATCCGATGAAAGTGGTTTTGTTGAATTCCGAGATTGTTTGCAAAATGTTTCTTTTAAAGCTATCAAATTATATTACAATATCGAATTTTTTAAATTGGTTGTAAATCCTTATAAAATTAATTTAAACTTGAAATATAGCTTTTCTTAAATTGGTTCCAAAATTCTAGGTCGTTACAAGTAACTCCGTCTCTATTGAGTAATATAGGTTAGTAATACCCCAGATTGAGTCTGAGCGTATATAAATGAGCGCGTAATTGTTAATTGATATAAAAATGGTTTTATATTGTGTTGATTGGTTTGTCAAGTGGTTTATGAATTCTAATCGATACGGTACTAAAAGTTGCATCAATAGGTGTTTCTAAACACTTGAATAGTAAAATTTGACACGGTATTATTTTAAAGGTTGTTTAAATGGAATAATTTTGCCTAAATTTATATTTTGTTAATAAAGAATAAAATTTTTAAATTATTATTATATATGGATGTGTCGATCGTTGTTACTATAATCAAATAGGATTATAAACTGAGATGGTCATATGGAACCAAATTTAATTTGTATAGGAATAAAATATACAAATAAGACAAACCAAAATGGAATTGAAAATCCTGGAAATTTAAAATAATTTTGAATAAAAAAAATTTGGATTTCCACCAAAGAAATTCAGACTTAAATGATTAATTGGATATGAACTCATGTGAATTGAATAGATTGTATTTGGAATTAAAGGAATTGGAACCTAACTGGAGATTGGTTGAGTTAAATGATTTTCTGAATATTGATCTGATGTTGATTTTGGTCTTTGGGGTTGATACTTATAGGATTATTTTCTTACCAATTTACATTCAAGGACTGAAGAATATTGAAGAGTTGAATGCATGAATAAGAAATGGAAATATTTTCCAACTGTAATAACAGATAGTTCTAGCTTTAAAATGTATGTTTTTGTATTGTATGTTTTTCATGTTGTGGATGTTTGGTAGATAACTTGTGTTAATTATATGTTACGTTTTCTATGATTATTGGTATATAGCTTACAAGAAAATGTGTGAAGGACAAAATGAACAAAAAATTGTTCCATAAGGACAAGAGGCTAAATTTTTATCCATAAAGACAAATTATAGTGTAAATTATGAAATTATAGCAGTCCACTAAATTCCTCCCTTTACACTAAAATTCGTCCTTATGGATAAAATTTTAGTCTCTTGTCCTTATGGAACAATTTTTTGTTCATTTTGTCCTTGAGGCTAAAAACCCCTATAACTTATGTAAGTGTATAAGTCTATGACTTTGTATATAACTAGAATCTCCTTGTTACTGTTTAATTTCGAGAACGGAATTCTATTAAGGGGGTAGATTGTAACAAACCACTTTTTGGATAATTTTGTTCAACAAAAATTTATTGATTATATTAGATAATTAATACAATTTAATAAATTGGATTTAATATTAGATTAAATTAAATGATCTTTTTTATTAAAATCCTATATATATATATACATTTTATATTATTCAGTTCATTAACAAACAAATATATGTATATAAATAAGTATATATTGTTTTTTATTTTGTTTTATATTTTTATAATAGTTTTTGTAACGAACCAGCATTTTTGACGATTAAAATATAATAAAAATTCAATTTTCTGAATATCAATTGAATTTGATAAGATATAAACGCAAATATTGTTTAAAAATGTTATATATGAGTTTGTACAAATATTTGGTTTGATTTATTTTGATGTAAATCACTTATTTTAAGGTCATATCTAAGTTTATTTAATAAGTATTTCAATATTAATAAGTGATAATATTACTATAGTTTTGTAAAATAATATATATTTTTCCATAAAGATTTGTTGTATATCTAAATCTAATTTCTATAATTTATTTTTGATAAATTTGTGTGAAGAAGTATGTTTGAAATATTAAATATTTTATTTTAAAGAGAAAACATATTAAGTATTTTATAAATCCCATGTAAAATATTGGCTACACATATATGTATTGTAAATTTGTTTCATTTATAAATATAACCAAAGTGTAGCTAAAATATAAATTTAACAAATAAATAATTTTTGATTTTTGTCAAACATGCATTGGTGGAATTTTTAAAATAGGATTATGTGTCACATTGTGCTTAACATGCATGGAAAGGATTACATAAGGGAAGACAAGTGTCCCTTAATTTAATAATTAAAATATTTTTCTAAAATCCTATACAAAAGCCTTGTTTTTCTCCTTGTCAAACCACCACCTCATTTCTCATGCACTCCTTCTTCAAGCTTCGGGGAAAACTTACAGTAAAGAAAAAAATCACTTCCTACTTCATTCAAAAATTCATATATCCCTATCCATCACTAGACCAAAAAAGCTGTTCTGCCACGGTTTTGGGCCGTGGCTAATTACTTTTGCCACGGCTTTAGACCGTGGCAAAACGGGGTGTGGCAGTTTCTTTGCCACGGCTTTAGGCCGTGGCAAATTGTTATTTTGCCACGGTCTTTAACCGTGGCAGATTTTGATTTTGCCACGGTCTAAGACCGTGGCAAGTTTCTACATTGCCATGGCTTTTAGCCGTGGCAATATCTAATTGTTATTTTCTATGCAATTTTAGCCATGGTTTTCGTCCGTGGCTAAATTCAACTGAAGAAACTACATGGTACCCTACTCTACCTGGGCCATAAAACTCCTATTTAAACAAAATACGAGCATATTATACCCACCAACATAAATTTATGAACATAGCCATCAACACAAATTGTAATCTTCAAAGTTCAACTAAATAGTTCATACTTCATAGTTTACAAACTACAACGTACATATCCAAACTAAAAACTAAATAGTTCATACTTCATAGTTTACAAACTACGACATATCCAAACTAAAAACTACATAGTTCAACTTCAATTCACAATTTGCATCAACAATTCAAATTACAAACCCTTGCTTCAAACTACAACATATCCAAACTAAAAACTACGTAGTTCATACTTCATAATTTACATCACATGATAAAACTGCCCAAAGCTCCGCTGAAAACCTCCATCACTGCGCGTTGCATGTTCACCCTGCAACACGGAAGAAAAAAAACTCGGAATAATCATACTCGGAACTATAACTCTGTAATTTGGTGTCGAAGGAAAAACCTACAGGCTAGATACTGCCAAATAATTGGAAAACTGATTCAAATGCTTATGGCAGCTTGAACAGTTAAGTGAATCATTGTTCACATATTCAGCATGACAAATCATACATGCAAAACTAAAACTAATAGATTACATAAATACTAAAATACACGACGGTTGCAGAACTAACGTTACTATGAAGATAATAGATTACATAAATACTAAAATACACGACGGTATGCCTACTCAGTTGTTACATGTTATAATACATATTGTAAGCAATACAACTCCATGGATGAACTGGTTTTGAGTCGAATATCATTGGGCGTAATGTTGATTCATTTGTAATAACAAATGTATTTCCTGCATTATAAATTGCTCCCATTTTTGTATCATTAGTCAGTTAGGAAAAGGGAACTACAAATCAGTGCATCAGATAATGCTGCAGTGCAAGGTCTTAGCAAACTATATATATGCATCAAACACACATAATACTAACATCATCGACTAACTCCTTTGCCTTTGCAATTTTTTCCTAAAATAACAATATTACTTGAGATGCTATTTACTATGAAAATTTATTGAACAACTGAATTATTATTTGTTTAACTTACAAAGTATAGAGAAGCCGAATCTGATATAGTACCATCTTTTTTTGTATGAGCTCTCTCCCATACTTCACGACGTGTGATTTCTTTTGTCGGATTTTCAATAGCCTGCAAATTTAAAAAGCCTTACATATAAGACAAGAATGCATATCATTAAAACATACAATAGAGAAAGAAAATATAAACATGTTTAAATTAACAACAATTGGTCATGTAAAGAAAGATTTATTATTGTTAATGGAGGTTCAGTTTCAATAATCTTATTATGTAGGTATTTATATTATGTGACATGCAACACATAAGTAGTAAGTCTAACCTACCATGCAGACAGTCACATTGTATTAGCAAAGATGGCAGATAAGTGATTCAGGACTTTCGTTTAGTTTTTGATATGAAATGAATTAAAAGAAAATAATGGTGAAATATATTAGTGGCGTAAATTAACCATATAGAAAGATAATATAAAATTACAACATGTTCATTTCCTTTTGCACCAACATGACCGAGGACAATTTTTCTATCCATTTCTTTTTGCTCGGCCTAAAATGTAACTGCACATGCCAATACCTCACTGTCTTGTGTAATCAAATATCTACACAACTAATACACAACCAAATGAATATACACCTTTCTATCACCAGAAATAGCCTGAAGGAGAAGGACAATGTACAACATATATTTTCAAATTCTCTTATGCGGAGCAATACACAGCAAAGTATCAAAATCAAAGAAAGAATAAAAGAAGAATAGGGCAAAAATAGTAAGATAAAAACAAGTTTTTCACGTCCATACCAAATTCTTTGCAAACTTTATTATCAAAGTGAACATATTTCAATACATAAAAAAAATAAAGAAGAAACAGGGAGGACTGTATATAATAAGACAGCTTCTTCGCCCCTATGTAATTCCTATACAAAATCTTTTGCATCTTATTACCAACCTAAATACTGCCAAGAATATTACAATCCATCAGCGAAATATATACATGTGCTTCTGTAAATTCATGTACAAAATCTTTTGCCGAAACACATTTACAAAACTTTGATACTGACAAGTACCGAATTCAAATAAAAAGTAAAGGAGAACAGAATAAAATAAGAACAGTATTTCACAATCCTATGCCCTGGACCAAATGTTTTGACAAGCCGATTTACAGACCGTAATTCTGACATGAAGCATTTGAAACCATAAACATGGGCTTATACCAATCTCTGCTTAAATGTTGGGAGACATCAATTTTGCAGTAATGGGACTACTTGTTGGAAACATCAAGATAAGTGATGGCAGATAAATTACCAACAATGTTGTTTATTTCTCTTCTTCTAAAATTCGCGAAATTACAAAAGTTTACACTTACTGATCGAAGCTGCACATGCTGAATCTGACATGGACGAGCAATAAAAGGATAAAATTATTAGAAACACGATCTAAAACTGTAACAGTTCATTTATAGCAGGATTTAGCATGGTGTTTCTCAAACATATCGACATTTGCATCTAATTTAAAAGTGAAGCGAAGTAACCTTAAAATGGATTTCAAATAGATAGGCACAATTAAATTATATCCACTTAATTATATAAACGTATACATACATTATTTTCTTCAGATGCCAAAATGTTTGAATGGTCATTCTTCACGTGTTTATTAAATAATAATGCAATAGGACAAGAAAAAGGGTAGATTTTAGATTAGATTTAGCCGTCGTCGGCTGGCTGGAGGATGGACCATGAACTTTATTACACACAACAAAACAAATGACAGGTAAAAGAGATTTTATTTATAGAACTTTTTTCATTTTTATCGCCCAGTTCTTACTGTGAAAACACTCGTGTTTCCCACTATTAGCATTTTTACTTGTGCATTCGAAAATGTGCAAATACGAAAGTTTAATTTGTATTTGTGCATTTCCAAAAGCATAACCATTCAGAAAATATTATTATCCTATAAACATTACATAGTGGAATGCAAGCTTATTTCTAGATTAAGTTATCAAAGAAGCTTAAAGCTGAAACAAATTCTCTGATAGGTATAAAATAAAAACTTGATCTATTTTATTTTATTTCCGACTGCCTTTTGCAGCCCTGCAGAATTTCATGAATAAATAGGTAAAATCTTGCCGAATATCATTTGTATTGCCCTTTTAATCATGAATAAATTAGATCGAGAATAGATGAATTTAAGCAAAGCAAACTAAAAGATCGAAAATACAAATAAAGCAGCAGTAAGAAAATCTCATTCAATCAAAGTATAATAAACACACAGATAAGACTATGGTAAGCCAAGCTTACCTCTTAAGTCCCTTAAAGCTTTCTAAGGTTTAGGCACTATAAGTGTCATCTACCCTAAACTTCTCAATAGATTTGTATGACATTAGCAAGTTTACTTGAGTTGATATCATCAACATACAACTAGATGGCCAAAAATAAAGTATGTTGATGTTGTGATACCTTCCATCCCATTTCCACAAATGATCAATGCTTTTTTAACTTCAGTTGCATGTTGTGGCCTATTTATATTTCTTGTCACCATATTTAACAATCCAAACAAAACGTTATTATTAGCTTTTCTCAAAAAAGGTAACAAAACGTTATCACACTCAACTATGTACTGAGCTATGGATGATGGATAACTCAACAAAATCATCAAATTTAGGCCATAATATGAATGTTTCCCCATGATTATCGGGTTTTCATGTCTCAATTACTAAACCACATCCATTTTTTAACCTTTATTTTGAGCATAGCCAGAAATTTTTAACACAAGAATCGGTATAATTAAAATTGTACTGGAGAATCGGTATAATTAAAACCGTTTTTGTTATATATAAGAAAAAGATCAGTATGATATATACAACGCAGAATTACAAGACACTTCACTGAATTTTGAAAGGGTACATACTATTTCATGTTCTATAACGGCGTGACTTGTACGTCCAGTATGATGGCCATAGCTGTAAAGTGATCTATTTTTTTTGCCTTTATCTCTTCTTTCCTTTGCACTAGGTGTTGCTTCATTTTTCAAAAACATTTCCCAATCTTCTTGTTTGATGGTCGGTGGACAGTTCTTCAATCTGTCTTCATCATTATCATATTTATCATAATAGCGTGTCCTCAAATCGCTTTTGTGTTTCCTAAATGACTCGGACATTTTTTTTAAAATCAAGTCTTTTGAATCTAGATCTAGATCGAAGAATGTCTGTGAAAATAATAATAATAGTTAAATTAATAGTGAAAACAAATATGACAATTTAACTGCTCAAACAGCATTAAGAAATATTTATGTCATTTGTCAAATATTCTCCTCCCTATAACAAAAAAATAAAAGGTTTATCAGGTCAGTACTCCTCTACCTATTCACAAAGTTGGCATTATTAACTTGAAGTGAAAGTGTAGCACGCTGTGTATGCATCTAAAATGTTCTTCATTTCACTAACATACTTTGTATTTACCAAAGAACATTAAAAATCTGGGTTTTGGACTATGCAACTGCGGCAGTTTATTACTTGAAGTTTAGCATAGCTAACAATCTTAAATTTGTAGATAGATTTTATTTCTGATTATAGATTTTGCTCATGCAGTTGCATAAAATTTCATAAATATATATTTGCAAGTTCCAAAATTCAATGTAGCAACAATAATATTTTATCAAAAAAAAATGTAGCAACAATAACCATACTTATGAATTATCCGAATGATATACTGTGAAGGTTAATTGAGTCATGTAATAGGTATAAAATTATTAAATGCAGCCCAGACTCTGTTATTGAATGAGTTTATAGTCTTATGTGATGCTAGTTAAGAAGTCATTGTTAAAAGGTTACTTTTGAGTTGACTATTGAGTTGAAAACTAAATAATACATAGTGGGTTGAGTGTGTGGATACCAATGGAACTTGCTATATAGATATATGGGTTCACTGACATGGTTTGTTCTGGTGCCATCCGTAGAAGGATGGCAGCTGTGTTGAAAACAGCATATCTTCAGGCTTGGGTTCACTGTATGCTGTTATAATGATCTTAGCTGTAGTGAACATGTTTCATATGCATGCATGAATATTGATATTTACTATCAGTGTGTTTACTCTCTTGGGACTGGATGGAATAATTCTTCATGAAAGAAGATTTGGCAGCATGTTTATACACTTGCCCTTTGTCAAATGGATAGGGCAAGTAAACTGTCCTCCAGTATATTGCGACGATAGTGATATAAGATGGTTTCAAATTGATATGAATTTGCTGAAATGACTCTACATACCTAGATAACTTGGACTTGTTATGGCAGTATGGTTCAGATACTGTTTGACAAATGACATAAATATTTCTTAATATTTGACAAATGACATAAATATTTCTTAATGCATATATGCAATGACAAAAATCTATATAAATGTTGCTTGTAACAATATGAATATACTTTAATCCTTAAAAGAAATATAAAATTAATTTAACCACTGATATAAATTAATTTACTAAGTTTACAAGAGAAATAATATTGAGTATACATAATGCAAACAAGGAAAAATTGAGCTTACCAACAATTCTTTCCAAACGTCCATCTTATATTTGTTAGGTACATTAATCCAATTGTCGTACGAAATAGGCACATGAATTCGCACCAATTTACCAATTTGACTGCTTATTTTTCCAGCGTTTTTTGAAACAGGCACACCTAATGCGTTTTTCTCCACTTTTTCAGGTTGTGTAGAGGATGATTGCGTAATGGAATGTTTTGATGTTTCTACAGGCTCTGACATTGATACTATCTTCTTGGTTGTAATCAAAACTACCAAGACCACCTGCAACAAACAAACATGCAAAATTTCAATGAGATATGGCAAACTTGTTAATTTCATGTAAAAAGAGGTAACGAAATAAAGCATTTCAACTATCCTCATTGGGATGATCATTTTAGTCAATGCTACTATAATCTACAAGTGTACAACAGCAAAAACGTAATATAAAATCGAATAGAAACAGATTATAATATTTAACCAAAAACTAAGCAGTTCACGAAAATATTTATTCACTCATACATGTTTATGTGTACATGGTACAATGTGCAAGGTCAAAGAACAGGGTAATATATGCATTTAAATGAAGCAAAAGCATATAATATTAACATATGCATTTAAATTTTCTGATGAAGCTACAACTTAGGTTACTTCACCTGCACATTCAACTTGATCAAAATATAAATTCAATACAACTCAATTAAGAAATTTTAAATTCAATCACTTGAAATTCAATACAATTCAATTATGAAATACAACTCATATTAACATATGCATTTGGTAAGATCTTCTAATTTTTTGTTGTCTTCAAAAGCTGATTGATAAACCGTAGGAAACTCAATGTCGTCCACAGTTGTAGTCAACCGTTTTGGTGAGTGCAAAACCACAAACCAACCGTTGCTTTTTAAATCTTTGGAGTAGAACACTTGACTCGCTTCTGATGCAAGAATGAACGGCTCATCATTTACACTATCTTTGGTTTTTAATTTCTCTAAGTTAACCATAATCAAATTTGAAACAGGATCTGTCTTGCAACCATTGACTTTATCTTCAACCTTTACCCAATCACAATAAAAAACCGTTTTCTTGAAGTCGATGTAATCTAATTCAATTATATGATGAATAACTCCATAGTACATTGTTTCCGCTTCCTTGTAATTTTTATCTTTTCCGCTCGCTCTAAATTTTGTAATTGCTCTCATACAAACACCGCTATCTTGTGTTACCATTCTTTCTTCATAACTTTTTGGGGAAAATATGAATCCATTGACTTGATACTTCATATAACTACGTGCCTTGAACTTCGGCCCGTTCACCAACCTCCAAAGAGTTGAATCATCGTTATTAGTCTTCACCAGCTGAAAAAACAATAAATGAAAAGCATGACCGTGATGGTGTATGATCCACTTAAATACACTTGAATATATAAGATGATGTAATACCTCATCACGCAACCACAAAATAAAGCTTTTACAAGTTTCCACGGATGTAACGCTACTTCGAGATTGAGATTTAACATTTTTCACATAAATGGTATACTTCTTGTCATAAACATTTCAAAATGAATATAGGAGCAAATTTACAATAATGAGAACTTATGATAGACTAGTGAACCTACTTCTCCCATTCATCCAATCCATCGTGCTTATAAAGGACCCATCTACGAACTTGTTCAAACTGCACCTGGGTTAAGGTTATATCTTTACCATTATCTAGAGGCATCTCATCAGCAAACTCGTCGTCTTCATCTAAAAACGCTTCACGTGTATGTTTATGGGTGCCATCACCTCCTTTTGGCATATACTCCATGCAGTAATAACTAGCTTCTTGTACAATATATCCTTCTGCAATACACCCTTCAATATATCTCTTGTTGCGCACGTATCCTTTATATATTTTCATCAACCTATGCAGGTAATCAATTCTAAATAACTTGTATCCATTTAAATCGAACTATGGAGAATAGAACTAAAATTAGTAATTTACCTTTCAAAGGGATACATCCATCTATATCTAACAGGACCGCAAACCAGTGCTTCATCGGCTAAATGAACCATAAGATGGATACTGATATCAAAAAATGCCGGTGGAAAATATTTTTCAAACACACACATTGCTTCTACCAAACTAGCTTTTGCTTGCAAAAGATGTTCTCTGTTAATCACCTTTGAGCACAAAATGTTAAAGAACAGACTTATACGGTGTACAGCACTACGCAAATCCTTATGTTGTGCATATGAATGTTGAAGCAATACCGGAAGTAATTGTTGCATTATACCGTGATAATCATGTGACTTCATATTTGTTAGTTCAAAAGGATTGAAGCTCACATTGTTGTGGAAGTTAGAAGAGAATTTGCTAGGCACTTTCAGGTTTTTCAAAATGGTGCAAAACCGTATCTTTTCTTCTTTGCTCAAAGTGAAAGCTGCCTCTGGTATAGTTATTTTATTTGTTTCACGGTCTTCCCTCACCCACAATTTTTGTTTTATACCCATGGTTCTCAAGTCCTTGCGTGCATTGATGCCATCTTTTGACTTCTCCTTGTGACTCATAATCGTGTTGATGAGATGCTCAGTGACATTTTTCTCTGTATGCATCACATCAACATTATGTCGAATCAAATTTGCTTTCTAATATGGAAGATCAAAGAAGATAGACCTCCTATACCATGCAGGAGTACCGTTAAGGTCTTCATCATCGGTTTTCTTTTTTCTTTTTCGACCAATCTCTGGTTTTTTACCAACTTTCATCTTGATATTAGCTACTTTTTCTTCAACTTGATAACCATTCAATGGCCATGGAGGACGGCGATATTCTTGTTCGTTATTGAAGTTTGCCTTATCGTCTCGAAACTTGTGTTTGGTAGGAAGAAATCTTCGATGCCCCATATAACACATCTTCTTACTTTCAGGAAGATAATAAGAACAAGTATCTTCTCCACAAATAGGACATGCAAAATAACCATGAGTTGTGCATCCCGATAGAGTCCCGAATGCAGGATGATCATGAATCGCCCACAACATCCTAGCCCTCAATGTGAACTCTGAATTATTAAATGAGTCAAATGCAATGACTCCTTCCCATAACTGCTTTAACTCATCTATCAATGGTTGTAAATAAACATCGATATCCTTTCCCGGTTGTTTTGGTCCGGAAATCAATAATGTCAACATTGAGAACTCTCTTTTCATGCACATGGATGGAGGAAGATTATAAGGTACTATAATTACTGGCCAGCAACTATAACGGCTAGATAGAGATTTATATGGACTGAAACCATCTGTTGCTATTCCAAGCGTGACATTTCGTGATTCAGCAAAAAACGTTTGATCAAATGAGTCTACAGCTTTCCATTGGGATGTGTCACGTGGATGACGCATTATATTTGAATCAGACTTGGCACGAGCATGCCAAGTCATAGCATCTGCAATCCACAGTATGGTATACAGTCTCTTCAATCTAGAAATTAAAGGAAAATGTCTCAACGTCTTTTGAGCTATTTTGGTAGCTCTTTTATCATCGTTGAATAATGTCCTATATCTTGGTTCTTTGCAGATTCTACATGAAATTTTGCTTTCATCATCTTTCCAGTATAAAATGCAGTCATTAACGCATGCATCATAAGTTGTGTAATCCATTCCAACTTGTTTAATCACCTTCTTCATTTCAGAATATTTTGTGGGCAGTGTGTTACCTTCAGGGAGTAACTCCCTTATAAATTCGAGAAGTGCAGTCACACCGTTGTCGGAAAAACTGTATTGAGTTTTCAAACTGTTCAGTTTCACAATGGCATATAATTTTGTTATCCCTTTAGGACATGAAGGGTACAATTGCTCTTTTGCACTATCGAAAAGTGATTTATATTTTCCACTTTGATTGGCCGACCAATCGACATCAGCTGTAGACCGCTCCTCGATATTATCGTGCGACGAACCGAAAGGGTGAAAATGATGAAATCTATCTGCATCATTGACCAAGTCTTCCATCCTAGGATGTTCAGGCTCATCAATATTTATGGCTTGACTAGCAGATTGTTTTTGCTTCTCTGCCGACTCTTCTCCAGGAAAACGCCAAACGGTATATGATTGGAGAATTCCATGTCTGAGCAGATGATAATGAATGTCTTCTAATTTAATCTTCATTTTCATATTTTTACACTGTGTGCAAGGACAAGAATAGACTTCCTCATTACCACCATTTTCTACAACGAAATCAATAAACTTCCGAACTCCTTCTATATACCGTGGGGTTCTTCGACTAGATTCTTGCATCCACTGTTTGTCTATACTTGAAGACATATTATCCTGTTGTATCATACAATCGAACACATATGAACACATGAACATGAATAGTAGTTCAACAGAATGTGCATGTGCAACTATATGCACAATTGGCATGCTACTAGTACATGAGGATAAAATTTAGGCGGTTGTGACTGATATTTGTAGAATGCAATGTCTGATTGCTTGAAGGTATAAACAAACATTTGATACCAATTAACTGACGACGATTCTGTAAGGAAATGAAACTGTTTTTGGTGTTCCAAATCTCCACCAACAGATTTTATTCCTCAAAGTCCCATTGCTAGCCTTATATAAATACAGTGACGTTGGAAAGGGACAGTTAAGTCACTAGCTCATAAAGATAAATGTTTGGCACCAAGGAATACACCATTTTATATACATGGCTTATATTAATAAATAAATCGAAGGAGATGAGGTTACGAGAGCAAATATGAACAATATGCTTAAACTAATGACATGTGTAGGAGTGTGTTTCTACGTGCTAATATCATGGGAGCTTGCATTATCAAGACAATGCATGAAACAAAATTGTAATTGATTAAGTCAAATATGTTCTTTATACACCAGCTAACCCAAAATGTAACAGCTCTCACTTCTCTTTCATAGAAAGAAAGGTACAAAACGATTAATTACTTATTTTCTGTTAACAGCGAGTAGACAAGAATGCAAGTACGTCTCTCCTTAAGCAAGAAACATGGAGAGAGAGGAGAAAACAATTGGTAATATGATCAAACTGGCCATATCATTTTGATCATATCATTTCTACAGAATTTTATGATCATATCATTTTGATCATATCATCTCTACAACACTTTGTTTTTTGTACATGACAACGATCTCTACAACACTTTGTTTGTGTGTTTTTATATATGTACACATATGTATGTGTATACACGCACACACTACTATTTTCACTTGTAATTTTCTTGCCTTGAACGGTCACTGCTACGATTCAAGGAAGTTGCTACTTCAATCCAAAATCATCTGCAACGCAATGTGCAACTTGCTACCTAACTTTGACAATTAGAAGGCACACTTTTATGATTAGCATGCATGTGTATCTTTTAAAAAAAAATCAGTAGTTATCTTACTGAAAGTTATATATAAAACACCAAAATTTACAGATTCAGTTTATATATATTAAATATCATACATTAGAAACTCATACTTTTTTGAACCGTAAGAGATGCATGGGAACTAATGTTGTTTATAATGATGATTATACAATTTAAAGCCTAATCCCATAATGCATGTATATCAATCGAGCTGTGTTATAATTTGTAGTTTTCAAATTGGATTATTGGGTGTGCTCCTCCCTCTTTCAGTGTGTTATATATAATGTCAATGTGCACAATGTTATAATATATTTGACTAGTCACTTGTCATTTCTGAATTAAATATGCAGCTTATGAATGAATATTTCTCAAATTGAAACCTCATTAAGATATGATAAAATTAGTTTGCGAATAAAAGCATCTTAGTTTTTGTTTACTAACATCGTCGTGTGGTTGACAAAAGCACAAAATATAGTGTTTTTAGTTCCACGTGGTGGTGTGATACTAAAAGCATCTAATTCTGTGTTTTTTGATAACACATCTTGGTGTTTGAAAGTACAAATCGAGTGTGTTTTTAGCATTTATTTTAATTTGTTCTCAAAAGGTGCATAACTCAAAATTGCAAGATAACCCTGCAAATTCAACAATTGAATTAAATATTGAAGGAAAGCCATTGATTAGTTCCTAAATGCAAAGCTAATGTACATCCGTACTAAGTGAATATGTTTATCCGTACGAAATTCTAGGGTAAGTTAATGTGGAGGTTCATCCGTACCATTCGTGCTAAGTGGAGGTTTATCCGTATAAAGACTCAAAGCTATGGTTGCCAGTTGGACATCTCATTAAATTTTGACCTAAGATAAGTACATAACATATCGGTACTAAAAATAAAAGGAAACACGTATTTAATCAGGAAGTAGGACCAAAGATATAGATAGCTATGCCAAATCTAAAATATAATTACAAATTACTATATAATATATGACAACATTAAGTTACAAATACTATATGATATGTGACCACATTAAATTACAAATACTATGTAATATATGACCACGTTAAACTAACCTTCAACAAGCATCCAATTTCAAAACAAACTCCGCAGTCTCTACACATCTATCTATATCTATATAAACCCACCTACACACCAACCAAATATCAGCAATGCATTGATTTTAACATGGCCGACTCAGAAAATTTCCCACAACCAAATAATTATAGCCTTCCAGCAAATTTCACAGCTGAAATCACCTTAGCTTCAGTGGTCACAGTCTTCTTCCTCTTTGTGGTCGCATTAGTTCTTTATCTTCATGCCAAAAGATATTCAGGTCCCTTGGGCACATTGAGTTCTTCTCATGGTCACCCCGACGATGCTCGCTACATACCCAATGTTATGAGCAAACCGCTTGATTCAAGCATTCTGAAAACGATACCGGTCGTTACCTTCTGTTCTGAATATTTCAAAGTGGAAGATGGAGTTGAGCAATGCCCAGTTTGTATATCGGATATAAAAGATGGAGAGAAGGTAAGAGTGTTGCCTAAATGCAAGCATGGGTTTCATGTCCAATGCATTGATATGTGGTTCACATCGAATATATTATAACATTGGCCACTTCCACCCTTCTGTTACATATATCTTCTTTCCTATAACAACTGCATCGTAGTTGCTAAAGTTCCCAAAATATACAATAATATCGTTAGCATATACAAACACAATGCGATATGCCTCCACAAACTCGTTACGTGCATCCTGTCAGAAGCCCATTCACTTATTCAAACCAATACAAAGGCTTAAATCTACTTAGTTCCATACTGTTCGGTCCAAACTCATTACATGCATCCACCTTCCTAAAGAAACAGTGGCCATGTCCCTTAAACCAACTCAGCTCACCCATCAGAAGCCCGAACTCCTCAAATTTGTCACACTATCGCATCCACAAATCAATACTAAGTTCAACATCAGTTCATCAATCAAAACCAGAGGCCGAACTGCCCATTATCCCTAAGCACAAATAATTAGTGAGTCCCATATCTCTAATGCAAAAACCCATCGCGAACTCATCCTGTCACCGTCGAATCGAACCACCCAGTTCGCACAAGTACCAACGCCAGCTTCTCACACCAGTGCCGTGCTCAGACTCCCAAACCCCCTTTCGCCTTTAACGTCGTTGTCATCATTACACAATCATTTATAATAGAAAATTTTACAATGACACTAACCAAACTAATACGAAACTTCATGATCAATCAGTGATATGTGAACTAGGCAGAAGCACACAATCATTATAAGAAGGAGAAAAAAATACCAACCATTTTGATGAATTTGGAGCATACTGTAGCAATCTATTGTAAGCAAAATACTTCAGTAAGATATTGCTACTAAAATTGTGTGCAAGATTTTAGCTATTGAATTTGTTTCTCAAGCATTTGCCGTATTAATAAGAGCCGGTGAATGAGATTTTAAAATTTAAAATTTAAAATGGTTTGGCTGTACTGGGATAAAGTCATCTCAAATTTCGTGCTGCCAATTAAGCGTTAATTATACGATGTTAGGGCATCCACAGCTAATTCGACCTGAATATTCATTAACGTCAAAATCTTTTGTATTTCAGAATTTTTCAATACAAAACCCCTTTATCCTCCTCTCCTAAAAATCTCAACTTCATTTTCATCCAACTCTTTTTATTTTACTTTTATGTATAAATGAACTGCCTCTTAATGTTATGAACTTAGTAAAGTATCAATCATGATCTATGAATAAAATCGATCCAATCTCCCTACCACATACAAGGAACAATATTCATTTTAAGAATAGATGGCTGGACTGGGCTTGATTATGTGCCCAAAGTATTAATAACATGAATTTTATGATAAAATCTAACTGAATTATGAATAAAACGTAAGTTTTCAACAACTGAGACACAAAATCATCACTTTATTCACAATCATCCAATGAAAATAAAATACAATGCGTGTAATAAGAAACCTAAAGATAGATCTTGTAAGGATTCAACTCACCTTAACTCCTTAATTCGATAGCTGAAACAATACGACCAATTCCTCAAAACTGCAAAATAATACGACCGTTCACATCATCAATCTTTATTCGATAGAGAAAAAAATACGACGCACGAACATTAATCGTCTTACCTGAAAACAAATGGATCGGAATTTCGATTGAGAGCGGTTTCGATCTAAAATTTAACGCAAATTTTTAAAGATCGATTCATCGCAAGAAATAGATCTAAAGGGACGTTGTATTTGGGGAACGTTTGTGTTTTGTTTTGAGAGCGTGAGGATAATGGGACATAGGGTGTCACGGGGTAACATACGAAAGTTAAAAAAAAATCCCATTATCATTAGAACGGGTATAGTCCGTTCCAAACCTACTACGGCCTGTGACCATGCTAATTCAATTTGTCATGGCTTTTACCCGTTCCGAAATTACCACGGTCTGAAACCGTGGCAAATGCTCCGCTTTAGGGTGTGGCAAATCTGACATTATGGTGTAGTGCATTTACTTTCAGCCAAATGATCAACACGGAAGTTGTCCGTATCATCATTCCAGATTTTTCGAAATTAGCAAATCGAAATTTCGTTGAGTGTGGAGAGAAATATCTCTAATTTATAGTAAGAGAGAAAATGGGTTCAAAGAGATTTGAAAAATCATTACTCAAAATCCGTGAAGAATTGAATCGTGTCGTCACGACTATTGAGATCAGCAGAGCGAGTAGTATTTTTCATGTGGTTTTGAAGCGATTCCTTGACGATGATTTCGGAAGTTGAAAACTAGTGTTCGAGATTGACGGAGAACCATGCGGAGATAGGCGAATCGAAGAGTGGTGTTGTAATCAACAAGGAAAGAGCTTCAAATGGGAGTAATTTGGTGGATATCGGAGAAATTTTGTGTCGATAGCTGAAGAGCAGGCGTGCGGGTTCTCTTCCAGGTCTTGGGTTCGGTTTTCATTCGACGGTGTTTGGGTGATGATGGAGTGGTGCAGTCGGACGAGAGGGTGAAGGGGAATACGCGGGTAGTCTCGAATTCAAGAACGGTGGAGTAGAGAGTTGGTGCATGTGCACCAGCGTGTGCATAGTTTTCGGGTCCAGGAATTTTAACGCAAGAAGAAGAAGAAGGAGAGGGGGAAGAAAGGGTCGCGGGTTGAAAGGTTGGATCGGTGGGCGGTTGTTGGGCCGGGCTTTGTTTAGGTATATTTTATTTAAAGGTTTTAAGTTTAAAATTAGTTAAACTGTAGAAGTTAATATCTCATCCGTTTTAAAACAGAATTTCTCACCGTTGAGTTCATTAGAATCGTAACAGAGTATAGAAACCATTTATATATAAGTTCGGAAATTTTGGTTAAGAATAAATTATGGTAAAATAAAATGGAAGGGGCTATATATATATGTGATAATATATACCAAACGACGTTGTTATTAATTCAATTCTAATATATATAAAATTAGCAGAAGATCACCTGTTGCTAATGGATATGGATTGAAAAGCTATATGTGTAAGCGGTGTTAGTGTTGATGAGCTTATCCATCTTGGTGATGAAGTTGTGGAGCTATTTCAGTGAGAACTTCTAATTAAATTATTTAAATTAGTAGTGATTAAATAATTAGTTGTGATAAATCAATGATTATTGGTTGGATATGGATGCTATTGTGTAAATGGATGTGCATGTAATTAGATAAAACACTGAACACTGAAAAGCGTTATCGACAGTAACGCTTGTGCACAGCTGAATTGTTTGATGTTGATAATGATGATAATCCATTATCATCGGATATATATGGCTGAATTTTCTTTTGTATGATGCACACACAATACCAGGGTTGTGGAATTATACAGACGATCAATTTAAATGTTCCTTCCATATAAATGAAGATTCTTTTTCCAAATATTAAAATATAATTCTTTTAAGTCAAATTTTAAATTTGAAGGAGATTTGGAAATTTCAAACAGAATATTTTATAATATTATACCAGACCGTTCTAGGATGATAGAGAGGATGGTGTCTAGGCTTAGGTTTGGAAATCCAGTTTCCTGTCCTCTCTGGCTATCCCTAACTGGTCCGATGGACGGAACGGTAAATTCAAATATAATTTGAAATTGATTTTTTTTAGTTGTTTTAAACTTAGGAAAAACCGATTTGAAATAAATTAATAAATGTCATGTAAGGACTATTTATGAAGTTAAAATTTAAATTTAAATTAAAAGGGTTTTTTGAATTTCGATGATTTACAACTTATTTAAATTTAAATTAAGATTTGAAATGATTTTTGATTTAACTTAAAAATCAGTTTTGAAATTAAGTTGTTTTTAAAATTTAAAATTTAAAATTCAAAAGGGATTTTGTAGGAATTATATTTGAATTGTTTATAACGCGTTGCGACGCGATAGTTCGTAAATATCGATTTAGATTTTTCAAAACGATTATGACTTAACCGTTTGAAATCGATTTGGCTTGAAACAAGAAGCGTTGATTTTCAAATATTGACAAATTTTGAATAGAAAGGAAATTTTTAAATTTCAACATAAAATTTTCAAGTTATGGCCAAACAAATTGAGAAAAGATCACTGTACGCGCAGTTCGGTGTCCATAACGGAATTTCAAATAAAACAAGTTTTAAAAATTTGAGGAAATTCATGGAAATCTTACTTCATTAATTTAAAGTAATTAGAAATGAATTATTGGAAATTTTGAAGTGATTTGGAATATATTTGAATCAAATGGCTAGTGCAGCGTTTAATAACGTTCAAAGGTTATTTTCTAAATTCCAAAGATAACGGGTTTTGAAGTTTATATTGTAAACCATTATTTAAATGGTTAAAAGATTTAAAATGGTTAGGGAGGATTTTAAATAATTGAATTTGGAATTATATATAAATTCTAAAGAGTAGAATTTAAAAGGAAATGAGTTGGATGGAGTTTGTGACGGATATTCGATATGTAATTCCAAAGTTGAACAAAAACAATCAGATGCATTAGAAAATTGTACCTCAGTGTTCTGAGAGTATTTGATTGAGTTGTGAATTTATATCGAAGATAAGTTGATTTAACTCTGTCAAACTTATGTTCAAATATAAATGGTTTGGATTATCATATATGAAATTTTAATCCAAATAGAGATTTGGTAAATTGAATGACTAGAGGAAATGAATAAAGAAATATGAGAATTGAAAGGCATGTTTTGAAATATAAGGTTGGTAAAGCGAATCTTTGATTCGAAATAAAGAGTTAAGATGAAAACTGAATTTATGACAAATCCCAACCTTGACATTATAACAAATTGAAATGATTGGAAGGAAATTGAATTGAAAGGCCCGTATGATCCATGACCATCGATTTAAGAATACACTTATTACTTGGGAAGTCCGAGATCGGATTTCAGTCCGAAACCATTCCAAGTAATAATACGACATATGAAGCAAATTCAATTGGAATCGATGAATGAAGACCGTGGTTTTTCACAATCAAACGGATTGCTTGCTGATTGGTTTCTTTACTGAATAGCTACAGTAGTGAGATGCCCCTATTACCGAAGTGGTAGAAAGTCCGAACGTGTTGGGAGAACTTTCGGATTTCGTTCCGTTCTGACCTAGGACGGACCTGTATGGATGGTGTGTCTGACATTGAAATTCATCGCATAGCACTGATTCCGTTAACGTATATCGGGTTTGTGGCAATATATTATCCCCGTCTCTAAGTTATATGAACTTAGAGGGTGTGCATTGATTTAAATCAGTGATATGTCATGAATTGTCAATGTGGCATACCTGAGTTATGAAACGAGCTAGTGATGATCAAAGAATGGCTTATCGGAGCATCGCTTTGTGTATGACGTGACATCGACAAACCTCACACCCCGGATTGATGAGAAACTGGCGGTTAGGTTTCATACTTATATATGAATTGAATGATGAAGCTGTGCAGCAGTGGGAAACCACTTATGAACCTGGAGAAGTTGGGTATCTTCGGGGGGTCGTGTCTGATCAAAAGCCGTTGATCTGCCCTGATGATGTGTAGTCAGTGTCCGCATGATGGATGAAAAAGCCGTTGAGGCACTTCGTTTTGTATCCCTGATTGATCTTTCATGCCAGGAATCATCAAGTTGGAAATCCAATCCCCAATACGAGCCATACGGTTTTGGTTTGCATATATATGGAGAGATAATATTAATGGTATTATGTCATCTAAGATTAATACATTTATTTGCGAAATTGTTTTCCACACTATCTGATAATATTTGAAAAGAGGATTTTCATGTATGAAAGCATGTTTGGTTATCATAAGATAAAACTCGCCCATCTGGTGTGCGCTTGCATTGTGTGATGTGGGACGGGCTTATGATAGCTTCATTTTTGAAAGTCATAGCGTATTTATATGCACGGGCATTCACATGGAGTAAACCCGTTCCGCGTTAGCGGCGTGGTCCGGTGAATTTCCCAACTTTAAAATAAACCTTAAAGCAAATGTTTTTATGTTCTCACACCAGTCCCATGACTAACCTGGAGTTTATTGTTCCTTCCTAAACTCTGGGTGCCCATAATTTTCACACAGGCAGCCAGTAGTTTAGTTTTGCAGTTTTAGTTCGTTGGAGCAAGGTTCGGAGCGCTTTCTGAGTTGGAGTCCACGATAGAGTTGGAGCTTCCGCTGTATCATTTTGATCTTCCGCTGAGAGTATATTTTCTTTCTTCCGTTGTATACGTTTTTGTTGTAACTCTGATATTCATGTAACTCTGATGTAATATTGAATTATTCAATGAAAGGTTCTGTTATTTTGTTCAATGTATGTATGTACCCATAACAATTCGTCTTTCTGAACGGTTTAAGTTGGTTTAATTACCGACAAGAACCGGGCAAAAAGGTGGGTCGTTATAGTGGTATCAGAGCTTTGGTTTATGCAAAGCTATTGGGTACGACATATTTTGACCAAAAGATAGGACTCATCAGAGTTATAACGTCTCATTAGAGATAGGGTCAGAAAATGCCCTAGAATGAGATTTTGGAATATTATGTCGAGAGAACGTATTTCGAAATCCATATAAAGTATTTTGAACTAAGTAAATCGTTTTGAAAGTATGAACATTTTAGAAATATAATTAAAGATAAAGGATACTTGAGTATTATGTTCGACGTCGCGATTGGTGTGACGGCAAGGAATTTCGCTCGGTCCGAACCAGTCGCTAAACCGATCCAGGCCGTTCGAAACGCCCTATCGTTTGAGAACAGGACAAAACAGAACGCATACAGAAGAACATTTCACTGTGTATTACAACAATGCATCAGATTACAAGAATATACAGAGTAAAAATGAATATTACACAGAAATACCAGAGATTTAAATTACATTTAAGTACATAGCAGCGGAAAATAATACAATACACAACTAGAAGAGATATACGGATACAAAGCTTTCCGGATATCATTCCAGCTGTAAACCAGGATCCTGTGAATATAAATCTGCAAAACCAAAACTACTAGCTGCCCGTTTCGAAAATAGGGGCACCCAGAGTTTAGGTTAAAACAATAAACTCCAGGTCAGTCATGTGACTGGTGTGAGAACTAAAACAGTTAATAATCTTTATTTTAAATCATTAGGTAAATCAAGGGACCACGCCGTATAACACGGAACGGGTTTCCTCCCAAGAATACCAGTGCATAAAACAAACAGCGCAATGCTAAATAAAGAAAAATGAAGCTGTTATAAGACCCAGGTCCCATCACACAATGCAACGCAGCCGAGGATAGGGTTTTCCCTTATAACAGCCAAAGAATGCTTGATACGTTTAAAAAAAATCATTTGATACTATTATAAGTGTATAGTGTATAAAACACTTCAAATCATAAGTATCAATCATAGGCGGCATGAATGGCCCATAACACTATATCGCCATATATAAGTTTACAATCAAAACCGCAAATGTCGTATTGGAAGTTGGGTTATCATTTATGGTATGAACCGAGGCTAGGGGCAAGATCCTCACCGATTCGAGACGCTCTAGCCCGTGTCTCAGGATCAGAGCTCGAGTGACCCTCGGAGCGACAGGGCCGGTCCACCGATGTGGATTAAAATTCCTGAACACTGCGTTTCCCCGCCCTTTGGGGCGTAAGCCTGGCCCGTCAGCCGACCAGAAGCATCGGCCGAAACCGATATCACGAGGCGCCTCGCTTTTCAGCAAGTAATAATAAGTAACATCCACATGAGTCAAACTCGTCAGCCAGTTCAAGCACTGACGCCACTCATAACTAGAAAGAAACGCATGCCCTCCCTGAGGTCCGTCTCCCGTTTTTGATTCATACCGGGTGTGATACTCGCGAATCAACGTTACACAAAGCTACGCCACAAAGGCCGTGCTTCGATCATCAACCACAAGACTTTGCTTTTCAACAGAAGCCTTGATCATTTGCCACTTAGGCATGCCACACAGGCAATTCACTCCATGCGATTGATATCCATCAATATATAACCCCTGAGCTCGTACGTCTCAGCGAAGGGCGTTAAGCAAGAGAATAAATTCTCCGCCGCCAAACAGATATATATTTAATAGAGATCAATCACACGGACTAAAATCCAATGTCAGACACACAGTCCATTTACAAGTCCATTCTGGGTCTGAACGAAACCGGAGGCACCTAGTACCCCGCATATCCATCGATCTCCAAGTACGTCTGGACGATCACTAACTGTTTCCATCTTCTTGGGTGTACAGCCCAATCAAGATCATCAGTAACCACCCAAACGACGTGAAGACCTCCGGTCTTCGACCATCGTCTTCATCTTTGACTTATCGTCGTATCAGTTATTCAGAATGGGATAAACCCGGTCTTTCCGAATAACTCGCGTATATCTTAAGTAAGTGTTACACAAACACAACATACGCCTCATTCCAATTCATTAGTCACTAACCGTAAATTAATCAAGAGAATAATTCCCCAAATATTAACCCCGAAGGCCGAAACCAACATCAGATCAATATCCAGAAAACCATTCTGCTTGGCCAACCGACAGTTAGTTTCTAAATTTCACATTCATAGGGACATGTTCCCATTAATTTTATCCAAGATAAATTCTTTGAATTTATTCTTTATTCTATTTTTGAATCTCAATTCAAACTAGTCGGGATTAGCGGACCTTACCGAAGTAATCATTTATTTTTAATTTCCCAATCCCAACCTATTAATCCCATGAAGTAAAACTGGTAATACTTCATATCTAACACCACAGTGTTATCGGTAATTCAATTACCATTTCACGTTCAAATCTAATTAAAGATTTAACTATCGCCTGGAGCAAAACTGGTAATACTCCATTCTCGATCATTTCAATCTAATTAAA
Source organism: Allium sativum (assembly GCA_030737875.1). NCBI lineage: Eukaryota > Viridiplantae > Streptophyta > Magnoliopsida > Asparagales > Amaryllidaceae > Allium > Allium sativum. Next base: position 159,301,394 of record CM060921.1, on the reverse strand, counting down.
GATTCATTAAAACTCCACTTAGTTTTAATCGTTAACTGGGTTAAAGAATCAGTGTCATTTAAAACACGGTTCACGATAAACCCAAAACCACATTCCATTAATTATCGGATTAAAGAACGAGTGTTATTTAAAAACACCATTCACGATAAACCCAAGAATCAATATCAATTCTATTCCAATTAAATATCATTTAATTGGTACACTTCATTAAATCTAAATAAAAAGATTTAATCTCTTCTCAACTGGGTTCAAGAATAGTGTTAGTGAAGACACCATTCACGACAAACCCAAATCACACTTGATATTCAATATAAGGCTCTGAATAGAAAATATATCGGCTTATATTCAATATCAAATTCTACGATTAACAAATGTCATATTGGAAATAATGACATAAATATATATCTTTCAAATTTCCATAACAACACCTGTATAATCTCGAATTCCAACATCGAAATATTCCGAAGACAATTTCGATTCAAATCCACTCCAATGCAATCATTGGATATTCGGGTTATTTTCAAAACCCTTTTCAAATAAAATTTATTTATTTAAAAATAAATAGAATTATAATTCTAGTTCAAAACTAGTTCATTTCGATAAAAATCTATTTTTATCCTTTCAAATATGGAGTTTTTCATCCCAATCCTTTCTAAATCATTTCTTATGATTTTACACAAATTATTAATATTTTTAATAATTTTATCAAGGCCCGTACAGTCGATTTCCACCAATGGCCATCGAACTGCACTTACAGCGACCTTTTTCAAATTTGATTTGGACATAATTCCAAATCCAACCGTTAGATTTCAAATTTCTAATATTCGTTAGAAAGCTCTTTTCGATACGAACCCAACGGTTCCGGTTTTAGGAGAATCCGACGGTCGGATCTCCCGTAATGTCCGTTTGAAATAAATGGTCGAAATTCACGAACTGCCGCGGCGCGGCGCGTTCTATTCAGGCCATTATATTATATATATAATATATATAATATATATTTCGTCGATTTCTATTTAAAACGAATTATATAAATAGTTTTGAATTCGTTTCAAAATCTATTTCAACTTCCATTTCAATTCAAAGCAAAATTGAATTCTTCTTTATAGATTCGTTTCAAAATTCATTTCTATTCAATTCAAATTTCAATTCAATTTGAAATCGTTTTCAATTCAATTCATTTCGAAATCGTTTTCAATTCAATTCATTTCGAAATCGTTTTCAATTCAATTCATTTCGAAATCGTTTTCAATTCAATTCATTTCGAAATCGTTTTCAATTCAATTCATTTCGAAATCGTTTTCAATTCAATTCATTTCGAAATCGTTTTCAATTCAATTCATCTCGAAATCGTTTTCAATTCAATTCATTTCGAAATCGTTTTCAATTCAATTCATTTCGAAATCGTTTTCAATTCAATTCATTTCGAAATCGTTTTCAATTCAATTCATTTCGAAATCGTTTTCAATTCAATTCATTTCGAAATCGTTTTCAATTCAATTCATTTCGAAATCGTTTTCAATTCAATTCATTTCGAAATCGTTTTCAATTCAATTCATTTCGAAATCGTTTTCAATTCAATTCATTTCGAAATCGTTTTCAATTCAATTCATTTCGAAATCGATTGAATTGAAAACGATTTCGAAATGAATTGAATTGAAAACGATTTCGAAATGAATTGAATTGAAAACGATTTCGAAATGAATTGAATTGAAAACGATTTCGAAATGAATTGAATTGAAAACGATTTCGAAATGAATTGAATTGAAAACGATTTCGAAATGAATTGAATTGAAAACGATTTCGAAATGAATTGAATTGAAAACGATTTCGAAATGAATTGAATTGAAAACGATTTCGAAATGAATTGAATTGAAAACGATTTCGAAATGAATTGAATTGAAAACGATTTCGAAATGAATTGAATTGAAAACGATTTCGAAATGAATTGAATTGAAAACGATTTCGAAATGAATTGAATTGAAAACGATTTCGAAATGAATTGAATTGAAAACGATTTCGAAATGAATTGAATTGAAAACGATTTCGAAATGAATTGAATTGAAAACGATTTCGAAATGAATTGAATTGAAAACGATTTCGAAATGAATTGAATTGAAAACGATTTCGAAATGAATTGAATTGAAAACGATTTCGAAATGAATTGAATTGAAAACGATTTCGAAATGAATTGAATTGAAAACGATTTCAAATTGAATTGAAATTTGAATTGAATAGAAATGAATTTTGAAACGAATCTATAAAGAAGAATTCAATTTTGCTTTGAATTGAAATGGAAGTTGAAATAGATTTTGAAACGAATTCAAAACTATTTATATAATTCGTTTTAAATAGAAATCGACGAAATATATATTATATATATTATATATATAATATAATGGCCTGAATAGAACGCGCCGCGCCGCGGCAGTTCGTGAATTTCGACCATTTATTTCAAACGGACATTACGGGAGATCCGACCGTCGGATTCTCCTAAAACCGGAACCGTTGGGTTCGAATCGAAAAGAGCTTTCTAACGAATATTAGAAATTTGAAATCTAACGGTTGGATTTGGAATTATGTCCAAATCAAATTTGAAAAAGGTCGCTGTAAGTGCAGTTCGATGGCCATTGGTGGAAATCGACTGTACGGGCCTTGATAAAATTATTAAAAATATTAATAATTTGTGTAAAATCATAAGAAATGATTTAGAAAGGATTGGGATGAAAAACTCCATATTTGAAAGGATAAAAATAGATTTTTATCAAAATGAACTAGTTTTGAACTAGAATTATAATTCTATTTATTTTTAAATAAATAAATTTTATTTGAAAAGGGTTTTGAAAATAACCAGAATATCCAATGATTGCATTGGAGTGGATTTGAATCGAAATTGTCTTCGGAATATTTCGATGTTGGAATTCGAGATTATACAGGTGTTGTTATGGAAATTTGAAAGATATATATTTATGTCGTTATTTCCAATATGACATTTGTTAATCGTAGAATTTGATATTGAATATAAGCCGATATATTTTCTATTCAGAGCCTTATATTGAATATCAAGTGTGATTTGGGTTTGTCGTGAATGGTGTCTTCACTAACACTATTCTTGAACCCAGTTGAGAAGAGATTAAATCTTTTTATTTAGATTTAATGAAGTGTACCAATTAAATGATATTTAATTGGAATAGAATTGATATTGATTCTTGGGTTTATCGTGAATGGTGTTTTTAAATAACACTCGTTCTTTAATCCGATAATTAATGGAATGTGGTTTTGGGTTTATCGTGAACCGTGTTTTAAATGACACTGATTCTTTAACCCAGTTAACGATTAAAACTAAGTGGAGTTTTAATGAATCTTTAATTAGATTGAAATGATCGAGAATGGAGTATTACCAGTTTTGCTCCAGGCGATAGTTAAATCTTTAATTAGATTTGAATGTGAAATGGTAATTGAATTACCGATAACACTGTGGTGTTAGATATGAAGTATTACCAGTTTTACTTCATGGGATTAATAGGTTGGGATTGGGAAATTAAAAATAAATGATTACTTCGGTAAGGTCCGCTAATCCCGACTAGTTTGAATTGAGATTCAAAAATAGAATAAAGAATAAATTCAAAGAATTTATCTTGGATAAAATTAATGGGAACATGTCCCTATGAATGTGAAATTTAGAAACTAACTGTCGGTTGGCCAAGCAGAATGGTTTTCTGGATATTGATCTGATGTTGGTTTCGGCCTTCGGGGTTAATATTTGGGGAATTATTCTCTTGATTAATTTACGGTTAGTGACTAATGAATTGGAATGAGGCGTATGTTGTGTTTGTGTAACACTTACTTAAGATATACGCGAGTTATTCGGAAAGACCGGGTTTATCCCATTCTGAATAACTGATACGACGATAAGTCAAAGATGAAGACGATGGTCGAAGACCGGAGGTCTTCACGTCGTTTGGGTGGTTACTGATGATCTTGATTGGGCTGTACACCCAAGAAGATGGAAACAGTTAGTGATCGTCCAGACGTACTTGGAGATCGATGGATATGCGGGGTACTAGGTGCCTCCGGTTTCGTTCAGACCCAGAATGGACTTGTAAATGGACTGTGTGTCTGACATTGGATTTTAGTCCGTGTGATTGATCTCTATTAAATATATATCTGTTTGGCGGCGGAGAATTTATTCTCTTGCTTAACGCCCTTCTCTGAGACGTACGAGCTCAGGGGTTATATATTGATGGATATCAATCGCATGGAGTGAATTGCCTGTGTGGCATGCCTAAGTGGCAAATGATCAAGGCTTCTGTTGAAAAGCAAAGTCTTGTGGTTGATGATCGAAGCACGGCCTTTGTGGCGTAGCTTTGTGTAACGTTGATTCGCGAGTATCACACCCGGTATGAATCAAAAACGGGAGACGGACCTCAGGGAGGGCATGCGTTTCTTTCTAGTTATGAGTGGCGTCAGTGCTTGAACTGGCTGACGAGTTTGACTCATGTGGATGTTACTTATTATTACTTGCTGAAAAGCGAGGCGCCTCGTGATATCGGTTTCGGCCGATGCTTCTGGTCGGCTGACGGGCCAGGCTTACGCCCCAAAGGGCGGGGAAACGCAGTGTTCAGGAATTTTAATCCACATCGGTGGACCGGCCCTGTCGCTCCGAGGGTCACTCGAGCTCTGATCCTGAGACACGGGCTAGAGCGTCTCGAATCGGTGAGGATCTTGCCCCTAGCCTCGGTTCATACCATAAATGATAACCCAACTTCCAATACGACATTTGCGGTTTTGATTGTAAACTTATATATGGCGATATAGTGTTATGGGCCATTCATGCCGCCTATGATTGATACTTATGATTTGAAGTGTTTTATACACTATACACTTATAATAGTATCAAATGATTTTTTTTAAACGTATCAAGCATTCTTTGGCTGTTATAAGGGAAAACCCTATCCTCGGCTGCGTTGCATTGTGTGATGGGACCTGGGTCTTATAACAGCTTCATTTTTCTTTATTTAGCATTGCGCTGTTTGTTTTATGCACTGGTATTCTTGGGAGGAAACCCGTTCCGTGTTATACGGCGTGGTCCCTTGATTTACCTAATGATTTAAAATAAAGATTATTAACTGTTTTAGTTCTCACACCAGTCACATGACTGACCTGGAGTTTATTGTTTTAACCTAAACTCTGGGTGCCCCTATTTTCGACACGGGCAGCTAGTAGTTTTGGTTTTGCAGATTTATATTCACAGGATCCTGGTTTACAGCTGGAATGATATCCGGAAAGCTTTGTATCCGTATATCTCTTCTAGTTGTGTATTGTATTATTTTCCGCTGCTATGTACTTAAATGTAATTTAAATCTCTGGTATTTCTGTGTAATATTCATTTTTACTCTGTATATTCTTGTAATCTGATGCATTGTTGTAATACACAGTGAAATGTTCTTCTGTATGCGTTCTGTTTTGTCCTGTTCTCAAACGATAGGGCGTTTCGAACGGCCTGGATCGGTTTAGCGACTGGTTCGGACCGAGCGAAATTCCTTGCCGTCACAGTTGGTATCAGAGCTGGTTAGAGAATGTGATAGGGGGTTCTCGCTTGGCTGTTTGGTGGCGAGCAGGAGACTCTTACCCCTACACATCCCAATGGGAAGATTGGGTTGGTTGTTGCAGTCGAGAGGCTGGCCGTAAAATCAGTTCTGAGGTATCACTGTATGTCACGGTGGGAGGTTAGCCCACTGCCTGATGGTTGCAAAGCCTAGGGCCGTTACAATTGGACTATCGAGTGTATAGGGATTTTGAATATGCGCCTAGCTAATGTATATATAAAGTCCAGTGTATACCTGATAGATATAGAATCACATTCTAGTCGCTCGAGGATGAATTTACTGATGACCATGGCACCATCAGTAGTGATTTTCGAGTTTCGAAGGTGGGATGACTATATGATTCCGGCTACGACGTCAAGAAATACTTATATTATTTCGATATGTTGGAAATATTAAAGGATTTAATATAAGGACAATATGTTATAAATGCAAACAAACCATTTTGTTAACAACCAAAGAAGACATTTTAGAAGTAAACCTTACGTAAAGATTTGAAAACGCACGTAAGTGAGATAATTCATTAAGAGATAATATTAAAATATCAACCCATATTTCAAAATGGATCAATAAGTATGAATTTTGAGATCTAATAAGTGTAATTAGGTAAGATATTATACTCCTTGATAAGTGTAAGAAATTGAGTCGAACCTATATCTAGCATGAGCTGTAAATGGTAAAATGTAAGTTAAACTGTTTTGCGTAGAAGATGATTTTAGCAACCAAACTTTCCTAGGAAATTTGAAGGTAATTTTGGCTTATGATAAGGAATTGTTTGAAAAAAAATGGTTTAAATTGTAACAAATATTCTAAGTGGGGGAGAAAACTATCTTTCCCTATTGAAACTGTCTGAGCAATCCAAATGGAAAGTATTAAAGAGTAATCACTACGATACAATGGAAGACGAAATTGGAAGTAGGATTTACTCAAGAAAAGTTAATGGAAACCTGAGTACCCGACAAAACTAGGAACTGATTCAGATTTAGATAACTTTAATTTGTCCAAAGCCTTATGTTAACCGAACTTCAAATAGTAAGCCTTGCGTAGTAAGTAGACTAGGAAGATTTTGATTTTTCGAAATATAAAGATTTTAGTTTCGAAGAATCTTCGAAATCAATTTCTAGTGTTTAGGACAAATTGTTTGAGAGATGTATACGTTTAATCAGAGTAGCGCAGCGAAAGCGTAGTGGTAATTTGAAAGGAATGCTCAAAGACTTTCGCTAGACTTGTGAATAAAGTAACTTTCCAAACAAGATTTGGAATTTGAAACAAGAATGAATAAAATGTCGTAGATCTCGAAATACAAACAAAAAAGAAAAGTTGTTCAATTTTATGAATATGACTTCTAAATTATGGAATTAGACTCTTGAAAAATATTATATTGAAGTCTTGAAATGTGAAGCGATATTGAAGTTTTAAAAGAAGTTAATGCCAGGTATGAAGTTTAAACGGTTGGAATGTAAATTTAAATTTGCATAAAACCAATTTATGATATATGAGTTGATAAGGGAAAATTTCAACTTATGTAAAGAATGAAAATTAAATTTCACAAAGTTTGGTATGAACTCGAAATTTGAAAGATTGATATCGATATAAGTTGCTTGGAAAATTATTTTTCAGCTGCTTTGGAAATGATAAATAGGTTATAAACTGTTTATAATAAACAGTGGTTTCGACGACTAGAATCCCGATATTTTGAGATGTTTGAAAACAATAAGTGTAAACTATGATTTTGAAATGATTTACAATTTCAGGATATGGAATGATTTGGTTGTTTAAGTAACCATGACTAAAACTGGGCCGAGATGAAAGATTGGATTTTGTGCGATGGGTGATACTCAGTGCCCTGTCATGAGGATGAACTCCTCAAACTAATAACATGAAGATTTCATCATTGTATATTTGGAATTTTTAAAGCAAATTTGGTTTTGGAAATCCCGAAGTGAAGTATGATTTCCTATATGAAAGGGATATGTAGTATATTCAATGGGTTGAAAAGGAAAATGGGATTCTAAGTCCGAGAGATCATCTTGAGTTTCAAAATTTGAAATTTATAGGTAAGATTTATTCTACTTATGAATAAATTTACAAACTCTCCTTTTCGAGGATGAAAAGTTCTTAAATGGGGGAGATTGTAACGAACCAGGATTTTTGACGATTAAAATATAATAAAAATTCAATTTTCTGAATATCAATTGAATTTGATAAGATATAAATGCAAATACTGTTTAAAAGTATTATATATGAGTTTGTACAAATATTTGGTTTGATTTATTTTAATGTAAATCACTTATTTTAAGGTCATATCTAAGTTTATTTAATAAGTATTTCAATATTAATAAGTGATAATATTACTATAGTTTTATAAAATAATATATATTTTTCCATAAAGATTTGTTGTATATCTAAATCTAATTTCTATAATTTATTTTTGATAAATTTGTGTGAAGAAGTATGTTTGAAATATTAACTATTTTATTTTAACGAGAAAACATATTAAGTATTTTATAAATCCCATGTAAAATATTAGCTACACATATATGTATTGTAAATTTGTTTCATTTAAAAATATAACCAAAGTGTAGCTAAAATATAAATTTAACAAATAAATAATTTGTGATTTTTGTCAAACATGCATTGGTGGAATTTTTAAAATAGGATTATGTGTCATATTGTGCTTAACATGCATGGAAAGGATTACATAAGTGAAGACAAGTGTCCCTTAATTTAATAATTAAAATATTTTTCTAAAATCCTATACAAAAGCCTTGTTTTTCTCCTTGTCAAACCACCACCTCATTTCTCACGCACTCCTTCTTCAAGCTTCAGGGAAAACTTACAGTAAAGAAAAAAATCACTTCCTACTCCATTCAAAAATTCATATATCCCTATCCATTTACTTTCAGCCAAATGATCAACACGGAAGTTGTCCGTATCATCATTCCAGATTTTTAGAAATCAGCAAATCAAAATTTTGTTGAGTGTCGAGAAAAATATCTATAATTTACAGTAAGAGAGAAAATGTGTTCAAAGAGCTTTGAAAAATCATAACTCAAAATCCGTGAAGAATTGAATCGTGTCGTCATCACCATTGAGATCAGCAGAGCGAGTAGTATTTTTCATCCGGTTTTGAAGCGATTCCTTGACGATGATTTCGGAAGTTGAAAACTAGGGTTCGAGATTAACGGAGAACCATGCAGAGATAGGCGAATCGAAGAGTGGTGTTGTAATCAGCAAGGAAAGAGCTTTGATTGGGAGTAATTTGGTGGATATCAGAGAAATTTTGTGTCGATACCTGAAGAGCAGGTGTACGGGTTCTCTTCCAGGTCTTGGGTTCAGTTTTCATTCGACGGTGTTTGGGTGATGATGGAGTGGTGCGGTCAGACGAGAGGGCGAAGGGGAATACGCGGGTAGTCTCGAATTCAAGAATGATGGAGTAGAGAGTTGGTGCATGTGCACCAGCGTGTGCATAGTTTTCGGGTCCAGGAATTTTAACGCAAGAAGAAGAAGAAGGAGAGGGAGAAGAAAGGGCTGCGGGTTGAAAGGTTGGATCGGTGGGTGGTTGTTGGGACGGGCTTTGTTTAGGTATATTTTATTTAAAGGTTTTAAGTTTAAAATTATTTAAACTTTAGAAGTTAATATCTCATCCGTTTTATAACAGAATTTCACACCGTTGAGTTCATTAGAATCATAACAGAGTATAGAAACCATTTATGTATAAGATCGGAAATTCTGGTTAAGAATAAATTATTGTAAAATAAAATGGAAGGGGCTATATATATGTGATAATATATACCAAATGACGTTGTTATTAATTCAATTCTAATATATATAAAATTAGCAGAAGATCACCTGCTGCTAATGGATATGGATTGAAAAGCTATATGTGTAAGGGGTGTTAGTGTTGATGAGCTTATCCATCTTGGTGATGAAGTTATGGAGCTATTTCAGTGAGAACTTCTAATTAAATTATTTATTTAAATTAGTAGTGATTAAATAATTAGTTGTGATAAATCAATGATTGTTGGTTGGATATGGATACTATTGTGTAAATGGATGTGCATGTAATTAGACAAAACACTGAACACTGAAAAGCGTTGTCGACAGTAACGCTTGTGCACAGCTGAATTGTTTGATGTTGATAATGATGATAATCCATTATCATCGGATGTATATGGTTGATTTTTCTGTTGTATGATGCACACACAATACCAGGGTTGTGGAATTATACAGACGATCAATTTAAATGTTCCTTCCATATAAATGAAGATTTTTTTCCAAATATTAAAATATAATTCTTTTAAGTCAAATTTTAAATTTGAAGGAGATTTGGAAATTTCAAATATAATATTTTATAATATTATACCAGACCGTTCTAGGATGACAGAGAGGATGGTGTCTAGGCTTGGGTTTGGAAATCCAGTTTCCTGTCCTCCCTGGCTATCCCTAATTGGTCCGACGGACGAAACGGTAAATTCAAATATAATTTGAAATTGATTTTTTTTAGTTGTTTTAAACTTAGGAAAAACCGATTTGAAATAAATTAATAAATGTCATGTAAGGACTATTTATGAAGTTAAATTTAAATTAAAAGGGTTTTTTGAATTTCGATGATTTACAACTTATTTAAATTTAAATTAAGATTTGAAATGATTTTTGATTTAACTTAAAAATCGGTTTTGAAATTTAGTTGTTTTTAAATTTAAAATTTAAAATTCAAAAGGGATTTGAAGGAATTATATTTGAATTGTTTATAACGCGCTGCGACGCGACAGTTCGTAAATATCGATTTAGATTTTTCAAAACGATTATGACTTAACCGTTTGAAATCGATTTGGCTTGAAATAAGAAGCGTTGATTTTCAAATATTGACAAATTTTGAATAGAAAGGAAACTTTTAAATTTCAACGTAAAGTTTTCAAGTTATGGTCAAACAAATTGGGAAAAGATCGTTGTACGCGCAGTTCGGTGTCCATAAGGGAATTTCAAATAAAACAAGTTTTAAAAATTTGAGGAAATTCATGGAAATCTTACTTCATTAATTTAAAGTAATTAGAAATGAATTATTGGAAATTTTGAAGTGATTTGGAATATATTTGAATCAAATGGCTAGTGCAGCGTTTAATAACGTTCAAAAGTTATTTTCTAAATTCCAAAGATAACGGGTTTTGAAGTTTATATTGTAAACCATTATTTAAATGGTTAAAAGATTTAAAATGGTTAGGGTGGATTTTAAATAATTGAATTTGGAATTATATATAAATTCTAAAGAGTAGAATTTAAAAGGAAATGAGTTGGATGGAGTTTGTGACGGAAATTCGATATGTAATTCCAAAGTTGAACAAAAACAATCAGATGCATTAGAAAATTGTACCTCAGTGTTCTAAGAGTATTTGATTGAGTTGTGAATTTATATCGAATATAAGTTGATTTAACTCTGTCAAACTTATGTTCAAATATAAATGGTTTGGATTATCATATATGAAATTTTAATCCAAATAGAGATTTGGTAAATTGAATGACTAGAGGAAATGAATAAAGAAATATGAGAATTGAAAGGCATGTTTTGAAATATAAGGTTGGTAAAGCGAATCTTTGATTCGAAATAAAGAGTTAAGATGAAAACTGAATTTATGACAAATCCCAACATTGACATTATAACAAATTGAAATGATTGGAAGGAAATTGAATTGAAAGGCCCGTATGATCCATGACCATCGATTTAAGAATACGCTTATTACTTGGGAAGTCTGAGATCGGATTTCAGTCCGAAACCATTCCAAGTAATAATACGACGTATGAAGCAAATTCAATAATTGGAATCGATGAATGAAGACCGAGGTTCTTCACAATCGAACGGATTGCCTGCTGATCGGTCACTTTACTTAATAGCTACAGTAGTGAGATGCCTTATTACCGGAGTGGTAGAAAGTCCGAACGTGTTGGGAGAACTTTCGGATTTCGTTCCGTTCAGACCTAGGACGGACTTGTATGGATGGTGTGTCTGACATTGAAATTCACCGCATAACACTGATTTCAGTTAATGTATATCGGGTTTGTGGCAATATATTATCCCCGTCTCTAAGTCATATGAACTTTGAGGGTATGCATTGATTTAAATCAGTGATATGTCGTGAATTGTCAATGTGGCATACCCGAGTTATGAAACGAGCTAGTGATGATCAAAGAATGGCTTATCGGAGCATCGCTTTGTGTATGACGTGACATCGACAAACCTCACACCCCGGATTGATGAGAAACTGGCGGTTAGGTTTTAAACTTATATATGAATTGAATGATGAAGTTGTGCAGTAGTGGGAAACCACTTATAAACCTGGGGAAGTTGGGTATGTTTGGGGGGTCGTGTCTGATCGAAAACCGTTGATCTGCCCTGACGATGTGTAGTCGGTGTCCGCATGATGGATGAAAAAGCCGTTGAGGCACTTCGTTTTGTATCCCTGATTGATCTTTCGTGCCAGGAATCATCAAGTTGGAAATCTTATCCCCAATACGAGCCATATGGTTTTGGTTTGCATATATATGGTGAGATAATATTAATGGTATTATGTCGTCTAAGATTTATATATTTATTTGCGAAATTGTTTTCCACACTATCTGATAATATTTGAAAAGAGGTTTTTCACGTATGAAAGCATGTTTGGTTATCATAAGATAAAACTCGCCCATCTGGTGTGCGCTTGCATTGTGTGATGTGGGACGGGCTTATGATAGCTTCATTTTCGAAAGTCATAGCGTATTTATATGCACGGGCATTCACATGGAGTAAACCCGTTCCGCGTTAGCGGCGTGGTCCGGTGAATTTCCCAACTTTAAAATAAACCTTAAAGCAAATGTTTTTATGTTCTCACACCAGTCCCATGACTGACCTGGAGTTTATTGTTCCTTCCTAAACTCTAGGTGCCCATTAATTTTCACACGGGCGGCCAGTAGTTTAGTTTTGCAGTTTTAGTTCGTTGGAGAAAGGTTCGGAGTGCTTTCTGAGTTGGAGTCCCCGATAGAGTTGGAGCTTCCACTGTATCATTTTGATCTTGCTCTGAGAGTATATTTTCTTTCTTCCGCTGTATACGTTTATGTTGTAACTCTGATATTCATGTAACTCTGATGTAATATTGAATTATTCAATGAAAGGTTCTGTTATTTTATTCAATGTATGCATGTACCCATAACAATTCGTCTTTCTAAACGGTTTAAGTTGGTTTAATTACCGAGAAGAACCGGGCAAAAAGGTGGGTCGTTACAGTTTTTAAACTCGTATGAATTAAAAATAGCATCACTTCAGTAAAATTTAAAAGTTAATTGCATAAGTAAAAAATATAGATTACTTCATAGGAAAGTAACATAACATTAATAAGGACTTAACCTTTTTGCACTTAAGATTTAAGACAATAAGTGACGAGATGTGTTTTGTACCATAGATGTACAATTTAGAACATTTAAATACATGAATATTAAATGGTTTAAAATTTCCTGGCAACCAAGTTTGCTTTTTTAATGCTTAGTACACATAGCTATACATATTCACATGTTCATATAGTCTACACAAATATTTGTACTTCACAAAGTCTATACACATGTATTTGTACCTCATTTTTAGCACATGGCCTTGCACATCCACATATCTGCAGGGAATGATTTAGAGTGAAAAGCCTCTTCAAAATCATTTCTTTTCAATCAACAAACAAGTGCAGCAGCTACACAACCATTACACCTACCTTATGTCTTTCAATTTCCACATGGCTATGCACATATATATATATAAACACACACCCCCCCCTCATTTTATCCATTAACATGGTCGTGCATATAGGCTTTAACACAACTCACTTCCCATCATCTAGAGGCTGCAGCTAAAACCATCCATCACGCAGTTGCACACGGCTATATTTGCATGCATTTACTTCATTTTCATAAATATTATGTACATATGTCCTTCATTCTAGATGGCCTAGAATTTGTTATTTCGGTTGAATTATAGCACCAGCTATCCTGGGCAACACTCTGTTCCAACCAAAGAACATACACAACTTCTTGCTTTCAATCAAAATCATAGCTTCATTGTTTTCAAATCAACCAATGCACATGCACACAGCTATGAACATAGCTTTATTTCCTCCATCAAACATAGCAGTGGCTATGTCACATTCCATCTGCGGGTATGTTCATTTCCTATGCATGTCATTAATATCCCATTATTTTAATATTTTCTTGCTTCTATAAATAATTAGGCTAATACTTACGTGCATAAATTCATTGGACCAAACTAGAAAATCAAATGGTAGTAATATGGTAAAGAAGGTTTAAATCTATGCATGAAAAACAATAAAACAGAGGACCTATTTACTGTGAGTAAACTCACTCTAAACTTCCAATTTTTTATCATCACTTGAATATTTTACTATTTGATGACTTGCATATATACACACATACCTGCATATGATATGTTGCATCAGTGGAACTCACTCATTTAAGTTATGTGATGAATGCATGGCTTTGTTATTCGTTGAGCTTGCATCAGTATAATTAAACCGGGTGAAAATATACCCTCTGTAACTTGTAAAATCCATAGTTAAGTCTCTGTTATGTTTTAGTATTCAAGTTCTACATGAATATTGCTTGCTTATACCTATAGTATATTTTAAAAATCACTGCAACTCAAATAACATCGTGTGTGTGTGTGTATATACATAGTAAGAGGTGTTGAAACTCGAAATTTCAAACACCATAATAGTGTATTTCAGGCATACGAAGCTATTAGTAGGAGTAAATCAAAAAATTTAGTTATAAATTCATAGGTTTTAGTGCTGCGGATATCAGGAGTATCTGGGTTCATCTGAAAATGTAAAATTAGGAAGTCCTGACGATCTAGATGGTGGGAGACCATGAGTTTTGGACTGGATGAGGTTAATGATCGTGGATCATGGGAAAAATACTCATTTATTTTTCCATCATAGAATTCGTACAAACGGATTAGTTTTAGGGTTTGTATTAGCTATTTGAATGGGTTGATTTCGACGTGGAACTACATCTCGACAACTACATTTAGTGCCACTGGGTTTGGGGTGGAGGTTGAGGCATGTGACGACTTCACATTGATGGAGTTTGAGGGTAGTCAATGGATGGTGGTGATGTGGCAATGGGTTTCTTCGATCGAACTTAAGTGGTGAGTCCACGTTGGATATGAAAAAAAATTGTTGCAGGCGATGGCGAAGCTTTTAGGTGACGGTAATGAGTTTAGGACAATGCATAAAGGGTCGTGATGGTTGCAGGTTGACAGGTTGGTGTATGCACGTGCACCAGTGAACAATTGTGCACTTAAGTACTAGAAATATCTAGAAATGGGGAAGAAGGAGATTGAGCTTGATTTCTTAGTCGTGGCATAGGAACGGGAGGGGAAATCCAGTGTTGGTCATGATGGCCATGGAGTTTGGCATTGGAAAAGGAAGATCGAAGCTGATATTTTTGGTGGAGAAAAGGAGAAACAGAAAAGGAAAAAGAAAAAGTGGGTGACAGGTAGTAGAAGAAAGAAGGGTAGAAAGGGCATCTACATTGGGCTGCTGGGCTTGGACCAGAATAATAAAAATAAAGAAAAAAATATAGTACTGGGGAAGTTGGGATGTTCGGGCTAGAGCAAAAAAATTAGAAATAAAAGAAAATAAAGAAAAGAAATAAAAGGGAAAAATAAAGAAAAGAGATAAAAGGAAAAGAGAAATTAGAAAAGAAGTAAAGGAGATAATAATTCTAGGAAGGTGATAAATTTCTTAGCAAATAAAATAAAAGATTTTCTTAAAAGTATAATTTAATACTTAAGATATATATAAATATGTATATAAAAGAAATAAAAGGAAAACTTTTAGTATGGAGACTTAAATCTTGATATGGTGGATGATGAGACGGGATCATTGTAAACAAAGTTATACTTCATCGAAATTAACGAAGTCATTTTTAAATAAATAAATAGAGTTAAACTTATTTATTTTCTAACCAATTTAAATATAAATAAATATAGATCCACCTATTTCTAGAAACCAAATAATTAATTCAAGTTGTACTAGTTGAACTGCAACCAACAATATGTTGTGATTTATGAAAATGTTTTATCGTCAACAATATTGTGTTGAACTCAAATGTTTTGAAATGAAATGTTGTTTTTAATTTAATTGACTTAACTCGATAAATATATTTTAAATCAATAAATGATTTAAAAGTTGAATTAACGATAACAACAACTAAGCCATAGATCCCAAACAAGCTAGGGTTGGCAAGACATGGAAACCCCCCAGAAAAAAAGGTAAATCTTCTGTAAAAGTAAAATAAAGGTTTGAAAAATGAAAAAACGAAGATTAAAAAGTTTCGTAAAAGTTAATTTAACAAAAAAGACCTTAATGTTCTGGTACATAGATTGCTAACTTCCATGCACTCCTATTTGAAACCAGCTCTTCAGATATGCTCAAATTCCTTAAGTCCCTTTTTACTATCTCCTACCATGTCATTTTACGTTTGCCCCAACCTCTCCTTGAGCCTTCGGCGCGACCTATAATTCCAACGCGCACTGGTGCATCGTACGGTCTTCGTTAGAGATGCCCAAACCATCTTAAGCGGTGTTGGACTAACTTCTCTTCAACAGGTGCAACTCCAAGTTTGTCTTGAATATCATCATTCCTAATCCAATCTCGTCTGGTATTGTGATGGCCCGCC
Organism: Allium sativum; assembly: GCA_030737875.1. Lineage (NCBI taxonomy): Eukaryota > Viridiplantae > Streptophyta > Magnoliopsida > Asparagales > Amaryllidaceae > Allium > Allium sativum. The sequence continues at coordinate 159,285,075 of CM060921.1, read as the reverse complement.
CGCACCAGCCTGCATTTCCTCCGAAAGTGCGCTGTACACATGCCCGACTAGCACGGGACGGTCGTCAGAAGAGAGGAAAGAAGGGAATTAACTAAACGAGAAACCTGTAGAATGTCTCACAGCGCATGGAGTAAAATATAATAATAAAATACTTGACATAAAACAGGTGAGACAGTGTATAAGCTGATAACTAAAACCAACATCAACATCAGAGCAGCGGAAATCCAAATATGGCTTATTACAACTTTTCAAATTTGCTGTCTCTAAACAAAAGAAAGCTAAAGTAGAAGATGCACCACCAATGCCCAAGCAGTGATCTTCAACAACACAGGGAGAATACTATGTATATATTACGTGGAAGCCTCCTGCTCGTCTCCGGATCATCTACCCGTGCATCACCAGCTAACCTGTCTCTAGTCTGCTCGTGTGTGCACCCAGAGTAATAAGAGGAGACATAAAACTCTGGGTCAGACATAAAGCCTGGTATGAGCGATAAGCATCTAAACAGAATAATAACAGGTATACTAAACCATACCTGAACCTGGACCTGCAACCAAAGAGTTAGTACCACATACCGTACAGTACTCTAAGGTGCCATAAATAGTGTAAAGAATACGGGGGTAGGGCGTGCATGTCATAATGATAGCAAACAAATCAACCATAGCAACCATCCTCACATCTCTCACTCAGTGCGTAAAGCATACGATGTCCACCACTGTCAATCACTAGACCCATTGAAGTAGTGACGGAGTTCGACTTGTACAACTACTGCTACTACCAAGCTTACCACATGGAGTCATGACCAAATCTTTACAAATGACCCCACTTCATTGGTTTATAGCCCTTTAGTCGTACCTAGGCCCTTTCAGCCCTGAATCCGTTCACGTACTTCCCATACATAGTGATCCAAAGTCATAAACATCGACTGCCCCTTTGCACACGTCCCGCAGCAAAGCCCAACCATGAAGTGAACTCATCGGTTCCCAACTGGATCCTGAGCTCTAACTTCCCATATTGGACTACCTTTGCATCTCGGGTTATTGGCCAAAACTGGATCGGGTTGGGTTCTCCTTCTGTAGCGGTTCGGTTTGGGTTCATAGCGTTGCGTCGGGTCGGGTCGGGTGTCCTCCTCCGGGTCGGGTCGGGTGCCATCTCCCTTCCAGTTCGTGCTTCCGCTCCGATCCGCTCCCTCGTTTCTTCATTTTCTCCGATCCAATTCCTTCGTCTTACTTCAGTCCGAGCCCTTCCTCCTTCAGTCGATCCGATCCGAGTCCTTCGTCCTTAAGTCGATCCGATCTCTCCTCCTTTATCCGATCCGATCCCAGTTCAATTAGCATGGCCTTCCTTTTTTCCAATTGTCTCAAGTGTCCAGTTCCGATCCGATCAGATCCCTTGCCTAGTTCAACTCATCCGATCCGAGCCTCCATATCCGATCCGATCCGGTCCAGAACCTGCACCTTTTCTGCAACTCTTCCAGCAAGTAATTTACGCCATTCGACGACGTTTTTGACAAATCTAACATTTCTAATCAATCATAAAACACACCATAGAGTCATAGCAACATGTAATAGCAACCACAAACAGCAAAACAACAAGTCAAATAAATCAAAATGGATCAAAAGTGGCTAAAACCTCACATTTTCCCATAATCCCTCTTAATCATGTTTAAGCACATACTTAGTAAAACTTAATCAAATCGTTCAAATTTTCTAACAGAGACATAAAACATCATATTCGAGTTTATCAATATTTTTCCAGATTTTATTTGTGTATAAATTTGCTAATCTTCACTAATTACCCTTAATTACCGTAATTAGTGCAAAAAACTATGCAAATCACTCACCTTGGCCACAAAATAAAACGCCAAATCTGAAATACTCTCTGTTTGGGTCGAATTCCTATGTATAGCAGCAGCTCCAACCTTGCTCTGTTGCTATTTGGCCTTGCTTCGATGTAGTTTAGGCTTAATCTTCACTAAAAATGTGTTTTGGAGTGGTTTTAGAGGGTGGAAGCCATTACTAGGGTCTCAAGAAGGTTTGTGGCGGCTCAAAACTGAAATGAAAGTGATTTCCTAACCCTAATCAGCCCTCCTATGCCTCTAAACCCGAAATTCCCCTCTGGGCCTAGCTGCTAATCACCCGGTTAAGCCCAATTAAGCTGTTTTTCACCATCTGAAACTTGTTTCAGCCATATCTCCCAAACGGTGAGTCCGTTTGGCTAATGTGACAACTCTACGGAATTGTAAACCATCATCCAGAGCCAATGGAAGTGGTTTCAGGTCAAAATTCCTTTCCAGTCAAAAGTAATGGCCAAAACAGTGCCAACTAGGGGTAAAATGGTCATTTAAAAATCGGGAAAAATCATGAACATGGGAAATGACCACAATAGTCGTCTCCCAAAGTTACATGACCATACGACTTCGTATGTGAAAGAAATAAATATTCTACGATCCTATGATGCGTAGAATACGGGTCGTTACACTCTCCCCCACTTGAGAAATTTCGTCCCCGAAATTCTTTAACCCAAAACATACAAAGGATCCTGCATGCCTAACAACCACATACAACAATCAAACATGCAAAACAAGCAAACAAGCCTATCCTAGCATGCAGAAAACTAAATCGAAGTCAAAATCTTACCAGGCAAAGAGTTCTGGGTGTGTCTTCCTAATGTTCTCCTTTGTCTCCCAAGTGCAATCATTCTCGTCCTCGCTCCACTGAACCTTGACTAGCTTCACCGCCTTCCTTCGAAGTTGCTTCATGTCGTGCTCGACAATACGGGTCGGCTTGCGGTTCCCAACCGCCTCGGGTTCTACTTCGAAGTCCTCCAACTGATAAGGTGAAATAGTCATATCTGAGTCGTGAACGAACTTCCTTAGTTGGGAAACATGAAATACGTTGTGAACTCCCGCCATCTTCTCTGGTAAGTCAATTCTATATGCCAAATTCCCAACTAGTTCAAGAACAGGGAATGGGCCAACAAATCTTGGTGCTAACTTACCTCTCCTGCCAAATCATATTACGCTCTTCAATGGAGAAATCTTGACAAACACCAAGTCACCAACGGAGAATTTTAAGTCTCTTCTCCTCTTATCAGCATAACTCTTCTGCCTATCTTGGGCAGCCTTCATTCGTTGCTGAATGATCTTGATCTTGCCTGAAGTTTCCCTCACCATATCTGGTCCAAGCATAAACTTCTCGCCAGTCTCTATCCAACATGATGGTGAGTTGCACGGTCTTCCGTACAAAGCTTCAAACGGAGCCATACCGATACTGGATTGGTAGTTATTGTTATATGCAAACTCTACTAGGTGCAAATGGTCATCCCATGATCCACCAAAATCCAATATACATGCTCTCAAAAGATCTTCCAAAATACGATTCACCCTCTCCGTCTAACCGTCGGTCTGAGGATGATATGCGGTACTGAGATGTAACTCTGACCCTAGAGCCTCTTGTAAGCTCTTCCAAAACCCACTAGTGAACAACGGGTCTCGGTCACTCACAATGCTTTTAGGTACTCCATGAAATCTCACTACCCACTTCATATACAATTCTGCCAATTTGGCTGCCGCTCTGGTCGATTTGACTGGTATGAATCTTGCACTCTTAGTCAATTGATCCACGATTACCCAAATGCTATCATGTCCCGATCTAGTCCTTGGTAAACCATCGATGAAATCCATCGAGACTAGCTCCCATTTCCATTCGGGAATTTCTAATGGTTGCAATAACCCACTAGGCTTCTTTTGCTCGGCTTTAACTAGCTGGCAATTCATGCATTTGGATATAAACTTCCCAATGTCCCTTTTCATCCCTTCCCAGTAGTAGGTCTGTTTCATGTCTCGATACATCTTGTTACCACCGAGGTGTATAGTCAGTCTTGAGTGATGACATTCTCTAAGCACTTCATCTCTCAATCCATTGACATTGGGTACAACAAGCTTTCCATTCTTCCTAAGCCATCCATCTCGATCAAGCCCATACTTGTTCAACTCCTCATCGATATCCATCTCTAACTTGGAGATGATTTCCAATAGGTTAGGATCGTCCCTCTGACTAGAGCCGATCCTCTCAATCAAGGTGGGTCGATCGTCAAACTTGCTAACAATTCTGGATTCAATTCGCACTTTGGTCTGAAATCAAACCCCGCGATATACTCCAGTTGCTTCCATTCTAGAAACATAGCCCCTAAACTGGCATGTCTTCTACTCAACGCATCGGCTACCGCATTGCCCTTTCCCGGTGTATATGCGATATCAAAATCATAAGAAGCCAAGAATTCTAACCATCTCTGCTGAAGGAGATTCAAATCTTTCTTAGAGAAGAGATACTTCAACGACTTATGATCTGTAAACAGCTCAAATCTTTCTCCCAAGAGATAGTGTCTCCACATCTTTAATGCGAACACGATCGCTGCCAATTCTAAATCATGGGTAGGGTATCTTCTCTCGTGCGGTTTCAACTGCCGGCTTGCATAAGCTACAACTCTACCTCTTTGCATCAATACAGCACCCAGTCCGGTACCACAGGCATCCGTGTATACCGTCATCTCTTCATTCCCCTTAGGAATGACTAATACTGGTGCGCATGTCAACTTATCCTTTAGGCTCTTGAATGCATTCTCGCACCTTTCATCCCAGACAAAAGCTTGATTCTTCTTGGTCAACTGGGTCAATGGTGCTGCTATCTTGGAGAAACCTTGGATAAACTTACGATAATATCCAGCTAACCCCAAGAAACTTCTTACATCTATTGCATTCTTGGGCGTAGGCCAATCCTGTACCGTAGCCACCTTCACCGGGTCCACGGCAATACCATTCTCTGATACAACATGGCCCAAGAACCTCACTTCCCTCTTCCAGAAGTGACACTTAGAAAACTTTGCTTTCAATTGGTGTTTTCTCAACACCTCCATCACTATTCTTAAATGTTCCTTGTGTTCTTCCTCTGTCCTCGAATAGACCAAAATATCATCAACGAACACAAGGATAAACTTATTCAACTGATCTCTGAATACCCTATTCATAAGATCCACAAAATATGTTGGGGCATTGGTAAGCCTGAATGGCATGACCAACCACTCATAAAACCCAGATGGCGTCCTAAATGCCGTTTTAGCTATACTCTCAGCTTCCACTCTAAGCTGATGAAAACCTGTCGCGAGATCCAACTGAGAAAATACTCTCGCGCCACTCAACTGATCGAACCAATCATCTATCCGCAGTAGAGGATACTTGTTCTTCCTCGTCACTTTATTCAACTCGCGGTAGTCTACACACAAACGAAGGGAACCATCCGCCTTGGTAGCAAACACAACTGGTGCTCCCCATTCAGAATCACTCCTTCTGATAAATCCCTTCTTCAAAAGATCGCTGACTTGAACCTCGAGCTCTCACTGCTCCCTTGGTGCCATACGACGAAGTGGCATCATTATAGGTCTGGCATCTTTTACCAAATCAATACGGAACTCAATCTCTCGGTGTGGTGGAAGCCCGGTCACTTCTTCGAAAACATCCGGATACTGGCCAACTACGGGCAAACTTGACAACTCACTATGCGGAATGTCGAGGGAGTTTAGAAAACTAGCCAATACCCCTTACTGGGTAGACCACCAAACACTATCCTCCGTCCATCATCCGCTCTAGCTGTCACCAACAAGCCCTCACAGTCTACCGCCACCCCGTATCTTTGGAGCCAATCTACTCCCAAAATAATGCCAAACCCAGTAAAGCCCAAAACAAAGCAATCACAAACAAACATGCATCCATGACTCGATAAGACCACATTACGACAAATCATGCTAAGGCTAGTCGAACCACCAATCGGGTTCGTCACTACTAAAGGTCTATCGACAATCTCGGGCTCCAATCCCAACCTATCTACCAGGTCACTAGATATAAAAGAACTGGAAGCTCCGGTATCAAACAAAACTCTAATAGGAACATCATAAACAAAAAGCATACCTTGAATGACGACATTCTTTCCCTTCTCCGCCGCAGTTGGGGCATTCGACGAAGAAGGAATAGCATTAAGGGCGTAGGCTTTCACCATTTGCTTTTCTTTGGGGGTTGCGGACACTTGTCCTTGTGATGTCCCATTTGGCCACAGTTGAAGCACTTCCTATCCGCTGGCTTGGCCCGACAATTACTAGCATAATGGCCCTTCTTACCACAGCTGAAGCACTCAACATCTTGCTTATTCTTTTTCTTCTGGCCATCCTTAGTCTGATTCTGCTTTCTCTTATTCTGGGAACCACCCTTGCCTCCACCACTTGCTTGTGGCTTTGGCTCCTCTGCAGATACAACCTCAGTCTTCGGCTTAGGGTAGAGACTTTCTGACCTCAATGCTTTCCCCATAATCGACTCAAACGTCTCATCGATGTGGTTAATAAGCCTATCCCCCAAGTACTGATCCAAACCAGTTATGAATTTCTCATTCTTCTTCTCGGCAGTATCAATAAGAGACAACCCATATTTCGACAAAGTGTCGAATTCAGCGATATACTCCGAGACAGCTCTGCCATTCTGCTTGAGCTCCAAGAATTTCTTAAACAGCACTGACTTCTGAGTAACTGGAATGAACTTCTCGCTAAAGCGAGCCTTAAACTGCTCCCAAGTAATCTGATCTTCGGGAGTAGCTGCCTTTATAGCATTCCACCAATTCATTGCCCACCCTTGCAGCTGACCGGACGCTAGCTTTCTCTTCATTGCATCCTCGATACCCAAATCCTCGAAGATACGTTCGCAACTATCCAACCAATCCTGAACATCCGTAGCGGACTCCGTTCCGTGGAACGGCTTCCCACCAAGGCTAGTATAATCCTTATTCAGCTTGGCGAAGTCGACTCTCGGCGCTTTCACTATTGGACCACCACCATCTCCACCATTGGGAGCTGCCCTCTGCACATCCCTAAGCATCTCTCTCATGAGGTCGGTAAACATCGCCCTCATGTCAGCAACATTCCCATTATTGGCCCCTCTACCGGTACCTCTAACATATCGGCTCATCGTCAATCTGAAAAAGGATACGATTAACGACCCCATAGTGGTGCTAGTGCAGCACGACTTCATTCTTATACTACTAATAGTATATATATAGCTTTTAAAAACCAAAATAATCACAAATACGCTCTCTCGTATACGTATATTATCTCTCCCTGATAACTTCCCTAGGTTAACTACGCAACCTAGAGCTCTGATACCAAGTGTGACGGCCCGCCCGCACCAGCCTGCATTTCCTCCGAAAGTGCGTTGTACACATGCCCGACTAGCACGGGACTGTCGTCAGAAGAAAGGAAAGAAGGGAATTAACCAAACGAGAAACCTGTAGAATGTCTCACAGCGCATGGAGTAAAATATAATAATAAAATACTTGACATAAAACAGGTGAGACAGTGTATAAGCTGATAACTAAAACCAAAATCAACATCAGAGCAGCGGAAATCCAAATACAACTTATTACAACTTTTCAAATTTACTGTCTCTAAACAAAAGAAAGCTAAAGTAGAAGATGCACCACCAAAGCCCAAGCAATGATCTTCAACAACACAGGGAGAATACTATGTATATATTACGTGGAAGCCTCCTGCTCGTCTCCGGATCATCTACCCGTGCATCACCAGCTAACCTGTCTCTAGTCTGCTCGTGTGAGCACCCAGAGTAATAAGAGGAGACATAAAACTCTGGGTCAGACATAAAGCCTGGTATGAGCGATAAGCATCTAAACAGAACAATAACAGGTATACTAAACCACACCTGAACCTGGACCTGCAACCAAAGAGTTAGTACCACATACCGTACAGTACTCTAAGGTGCCATAAATAGTGTAAAGAATACGGGGGTGGGGCGTGCATGTCATAATGATAGCAAACAAATCAACCATAGCAACCATCCTCACATCTCTCACTCAGTGCGTAAAGCATACGATGTCCACCACTGTCAATCACTAGACCCATTGAAGTAGTGACGGAGTTCGACTTGTACAACTACTGCTACTACCAAGCTTACCACATGGAGTCATGACCAAATCTTTACAAATGACCCCACTTCATTGGTTTATAGACCTTTTGTCGTACCTAGGTCCTTTCAGCCCTGAATCCGTTCACGTACTTCCCATACATAGTGATCCAAAGTCATAAACATCGACTGCCCCTTTGCACACGTCCCGCAGCAAAGCCCAACCATGAAGTGAACTCATCGGTTCCCAACTGGATCCTGAGCTCTAACTTCCCATATTGGACTACCTTTGCATCTCGGGTTATTGGTCAATACTGGGTCGGGTCGGGTTCTCCTTCTGTAGCGGTTCGGTTCGGGTTCATAGCGTTGCGTCGGGTCGGGTCGGGTGTTCCACTTCGGGTCAGGTCGGGTGTCCTCCTCCGGGTCGGGTCGGGTGCCATCTCCCTTCCAGTTCGTGCTTCCGCTCCGATCCGCTCCCTCGTTTCTTCATTTGCTCCGATCCAATTCCTTCGTCTTACTTCAGTCCGAGCCCTTCCTCCTTCAGTCGATCCGATCCGAGTCCTTCGTCCTTAAGTCGATCTGATCTCTCCTCCTTTATCCGATCTGATCCCAGTTCAATTAGCGTGGCCTTCCTTTTTGCCAATTGTCTCAAGTGTCCAGTTCCGATCCGATCAGATCCCTTGCCCAGTTCAACTCATCCGATCCGAGCCTCCATATCCGATCCGATCCAGAACCTGCACCTTTTCTACAACTCTTCCAGCAAGTAATTTACGCCATTCGACGACGTTTTTGACAAATCTAACACTTCTAATCAATCATAAAACACACCATAGAGTCATAGCAACATGTAATAGCAACCACAAACAGCAAAACAACAAGTCAAATGAATCAAAATGGATCAAAAGCGGCTAAAACCTCACATTTTCCCATAATCCCTCTTAATCATGTTTAAGCACATACTTAGTAAAACTTAATCAAATCGTTCAAATTTTCTAACATAGACATAAAACATCATGTTCGAGTTTATCAATATTTTTCCAGATTTTATTTGGGTATAAATTTGCTAATCTTCACTAATTACCCTTAATTACCGTAATTAGTGCAAAAAACTATGCAAATCACTCACCTTGGCCACAAAATAAAATTCCAAATCTGAAATACTCTCTGTTTGGGTCGAATTCCTATGTATAGCAGCAGCTCCAACCTTGCTCTGTTGCTATTTGGCCTTGCTTCGATGTAGTCTAGGCTTAATCTTCACTAAAAATGTGTTTTGGAGTGGTTTTAGAGGATGGAAGCCATTATTAGGGTCTCAAGAAGGTTTGTGGCGGCTCAAAACTGAAATGAAAGTGATTTCCTAACCCTAACCAGCCCTCCTATGCCTCTAAACCCGAAATTCCCCTCCGGGCCTAGCTGCTAATCACCCGGTTAAGCCCAATTAAGCTGTTTTTCACCATCTGAAACTTGTTTCAGCCATATCTCCCAAACGGTGAGTCTGTTTGGCTAATGTGACCACTCTACGGAATTGTAAACCATCATCCGGAGCCAATGGAAGTGGTTTCAGGTCAAAATTACTTTCCAGTCAAAAGTTATGGCCAAAACAGTGCCAACTAGGGGTAAAATGGTCATTTATAAATCGGGAAAAATCATGAACATGGGAAATGACCACAATAGTCGTCTCCCAAAGTTACATAACCATACGACTTCGTATGTGAAAGAAATAAATATTCTACGATCCTATGATGCTTAGAATACGGGTCGTTACAGGTATGCCCACAGCTCCAATGCAGCATATGCATCTCTGCTACACTTATCTTTTGGACGTGTTGCCTTTTAGCAGGCCAACATTCGACACCATATAACATTGTCAGTCTAATTGTTGTTCTATATAACTTTCCTTTAAACTTCTTAGGGATCTTCCTATCATAGAGAATGCCAGATGCAAGTCGCCATTTCACCCATCCTACTTGAACTCTAAAACTAATATCCCTATCAATCTTCCCATCAGACTGCAACATAGATCTTAAATATCGAAAAGATTCTTTCTTGGGTACTACTTGACCGGCCAGGGTGACATATCCATCATCTGACCTGACACCGCTGAACTCACACTTCATATACTCCATTTTAGTTCCACTAATACTAAACCCCTTCGATTCCAAGGTCTCCCTCCACAACTCCAATTGTCTATTTACCCCTAATCTACTTTCATCAACCAACACAACATCATCAGCAAAGAACATACACCAAGGAATCTTCCCTTGTATACCTTTCGTGATTTCATCCATCACTAAAGCAGAAATATAGGGGCTCAAAGCCAAACCTTGATGTAACCCTATGTTAATGGGAAAGTCACTGGTCTCACCATCGCATTCCCTGACACTAGTCATAACCTCCTCATACATATCCTTAAAAAGGGTAATGTACTTTGATGACACCCTCTTCCTTTCTAGCGCCCACCACATCACCTTCCTCGGTACTCTGTCATAAGCTTTCTCCAAATCAATAAAAACCATGTGAAGATCTTTCTTCTGTTCCCTGTATCTCTCCATAAGTTTCCTGATCAAGAACATCGCCTTAGTAGTTGACCTTCCGGGCATGAAACCAAATTGATTCCTAGAGACACTTGTCAACCTCCTCAAACGTTGCTCGCAGACTCTCTTCCAAAGCTTCATTGTATAACTCATAAGCTTAATTCTTCTGTAGTTTATGCAACTTTGAATATCTCCTTTATTCTTGAAGATTGGAATTAAAATGCTTCTCCTCCACTGCACACAGCCTTTGATACAAATCTTCATATGCTCGACCCTTTGCTTCACTCACCGCTCTCTTTGCAGTCTTCTTTGACACTTTGTACTTCTATATGTTGTCCATGCTCCTATGATGGTGCATGCATTTGTAGCATTCCTTCTCTTTGATAGCCTTTTGCAACTCGTCGTTCCACCACTATGAATCCTTGGGTTCACGCATATTTCCTCTTTTTTCCCCAAACACCTCAGTAGCCACTCTTCTAATGCAAGTTGCAATCTCATTCCACATGAAATTTGCTTCACCTTCCACGTTACATGCCTCTTCTCCCTGAACTCTATCTTTAAACACCTGTAAGTCTTCTACTTTGAGTTTCCACCATCTTAACCTACTAATCTTCGCTCTCTTATCCGTCATCACCCGAGTACGGAACATGCAAACCAGGAGCTGATTTTGCGAGACGACACATTCTCTAGGTATGACCTTGCAATCAACACAATCTTGTTTACTGTCCCTTCTAGTTAGTACAAATTCGATCTGGATAGAATGTTGGCTACTACTGAAAGTGATCAAATGTGATTCTCTTTCTAAAGAAGGTATTAGCAATCATGAGATCAAAAGACAAAGCGAAATTCAATATTTCTTCACCCTCCTGGTTCCTACTGCCAAAACCAAAACCACCATGCACTCTCGCAAATCCTCTATTAGACGTGCCAACATGACCAATGAAGTCTCCTCCTATAAAAAGTTTCTAGCTACTAGGCACATCTCTAACCATGACATCCAAGTCTTCCCAGAACTTCCTCTTAGCCTCTTCACTTAGGCCTACCTGTGGGGCATATGCACTAATGACATTCAGAACTGCATTATAAACTACTAGATTAACTAGGATGATCCTATCCCCTCATCTTCTGACGTCGACCAATTCGTTCTTAAGGTTCTTGTCAATCAATATGCCTATCCCGTTCTTGTTACAAACTTCTCCCATGTACCACAATTTAAAGCCAATGTTCTCCACCTCCTTAGCCTTCTGTCCCGTCCATTTAGTCTCTTGGACGCACAAGATGCTTACACGTCTCCTGATCATAGTATTAACTATCTCTATTAGCTTACCAGTTAAGGACCCTACATTCTAGCTACCTAACCTAATCCTACCATCATCGACTAGCTTCCTTACCCCTCGCACGCGTCGAGAAAGATGCGAAGACCCTTGCTCACTTATCACTACACAGAGGTATCGGTGTAGCGCACGACTAAGAGAATGGCGGCTCAGCCCTTGTCTATTTAACACCATACCCAAGCCATGATATGGCACACAACTATGGGAGTGGCAACCCATCCCTTGCCTATTTAACACCATACCCGAGCCTCGATATAGCGCGTTGCTAAGAGGATTACGCCCCAATGAAAACTCATAAGGTTCCATATCCATAAGAGAAGCTAAGTTCTTACATTGGCTCGCCAAGCCTATCATATCCATCCTCCTTTACCCTGGCTTGGGACAGGCTGCATAGAAAGCTACACAGGCGGAGTTTCAAAGTTGAATTAGCGTCGATTAAACTAAATATTGAAATTCAAGGGAATGTGAATTTATACAGTAACTAGATAAACGGTATTGATCATGTAGTAGTATTTATTAATAAAATCAGGATTATGTAATAAATGAGTCCAAAAAGAATGATATTCATAATCCAAACTGAATAACATTACGAGAGAATGTTTTGCAGATGAAAATGGTTGTGAGGGATATTGGTAATAGAAATTTGGTTGACCTGTAATGATAAGATTATTCTGAAGTTCGAAAAATAATTGGAATATAATAAATCAGAAAGAGATGTTAAATTGGTAATCGTCTAAGTTAAATCTAGGAAAGTTTTTTTCCAGCTAAATAAAGATTTAAATTTAATTATATATTGAATTATTTATTCATCCAAATAAATTAAAAAATAGTTATATTTTCAAGTTGTATATATTAAAGTATGGATTATAACATAAATCTTTGATTAGTATAAGTCTGGAAATAATAATTTTCCAAGAATAATTGATTTATGAACGACGTTTAGTTGAATTTGAATTGTAGAATTGTGATAGACAATATCTACTATGATAATTGAATTGATAATTTTATGGTATGACCCAATAAGCATGTTTAGTTTAAATTAAACATTTACACATCTTGTTAACATAATATCAAACAACCGTAAAAATCTGGAAATTTATATAAAATAATTTCAGAAGATAAGTCCTGATAATCAATATAGATATTTAAATTTGTTTAAATATGACAACCTAGTTCCTTTAAGTATCACTTGGCCCTACAAGATATTAACCTTCATCTTCAAAGAGACCGGGATTGGTTTTCTAAACGAAATCCAGATACCACTTTGTTTCGACCTAGGCATTGATTAGTTTGAAGTAAAGTTAAAGACATTGAAGAGCAAGGGCTTCCAAAATGAATGTAGTAGAGTTAGTAACTTCAGATTGTCCAGTCACAGGACAACTTGTATGGATGAACATCTGACAAAGTATGCCTAACAGGTCATATTTGTTGATATTTTCAAACTATGTTTGGTCGTCGAGAAATTCATTCCTCTTAGCTTTATACTCGTAGTATTGGGAAAATCAATTTATGATTTGGCAGGTTTGACGATGTGCCATTCAAAGTAAATGAAGATGTGATATACAACAAAGATAAGTATATCCTCTAGCTTCACAACCGGTAAATGACAGAAATCGCATAGGCAACATGGTTGTGTCAGTCGCTCCCATTAGGGTGTATTATCATCATCTAGAGAAAATCCTTTTATTTCTTATTCTATCAATTTTGTATGCTTCGGAGGACGATTGTCGTACACAGCCATTGGTAATAAGACATTCGATACACTCAAGCGAAATGAGTGGTCGGTCATGTATGGTCAGGTTGCAAGATGTTCTTGCTGAACCCATTGTATTCCTCTCTAGAGATACACTATCAGAAGGTGGTTCCATACCTTACATAGATGAAAATCCATTATCCCTAAGCACCAAGTGGTTTTGATTGTAAACTATGTAGTGGAATGTGAGATGTAAGCATTTCGCTAGATTCCAATTTATTTCAAAAACCCTAGACATTATCACAACATATGATTTCGATATACAAAGTGTTTTAGTTGCCATAAAGGAAAAACCCATTCCATGTTTATGTGCAATGTAGTCTTATGATATACTTCTATTTCTCAAGCTGTTTTAAAATCATTTACTCATGCCGGTCTAGTGACTGATTCAGAGTTTATTTTTCTATGTTTTCCCTAAACTCTTGGGTGCCCAAATTTGTACGGGCAGTCAAGTAGTTCATGATTTTATAGATTTTCATAGAGGAACTTGGAGCAGGAGGCTTCAAAATTAGATATATGGAGTTTATTTCTGCTGCGATGTATATGTGTTGTACTCTGATGATGTATATAAGTACAAACGTAGTTTTGTATTTTCAAAAGGTTGTAATATATTGTATTTGATTCCTTGCGATTGTGAGATTCTGAGTTGTTCGGTTCTTTCTTCTATCTTATTTCTTCTATTCTAATTTTCTATCTTTTCTATATCTCACCCTCTAACTCCTTCCTATTAATGATTCGTATTTTTATGCAATTTGGGTTGGGCATGTGTTGCTTTCTGTCGACTCAAAAGGTATGAAATTGCGAGCCATTACAGAAATATTATGGAGTCATTGATTAAATGTTAAAACTCTAGTTGCACTCACTTGAGACCTCTCTATCCATGATGATAAAATGTTTTCGAAGTATTTATATTTTTAAAAACCTTTTACAAAGTGTTTTCAAATATTTATAGCTTTTTTTAAATGAATTTTAAAGCACCGTCAAAATCGAATTTTATTTTTTAATATATTTATGTTGAAATACTTTTGTATACTTATTACAATATAGATTTTAATTTCGACATTAATATTTTATAGTTATACTTCAATTTTAATACTATACTTGTATTTTTGAATCTAATACTTATACTTTTGGTTTTACATTTATATTTTTATTATACTTTACACTTTGATTTTAATTATACTTTTGACTTTGAGTTTAGGCTAAATAATTATGATTTAATATAGTTTTGGTATTTATATATTAAGTTTATTATATTGATTATATATTGTTTTTAAACGTGTATATATATTGTATTTTAGTTTAAATTCTGTAAAATTATTTTTGATAAGTTTCCTTAAGCTTTATTATATTTGAAATATACATTTACCATGCATAAATAATTTAAAAAAAATTCAAATCATTATATGTAGTTTTATATTTAAAAAATATATTTTGAAATACACAATAAGTAAATCTACATAGGCATACCAAGTATGTCAACATAACTTCCAGTATTTTCAAAATTTAAATTTAAATGGAAGTGTCAATCCGCCATAACCATTCGCAAATAGCCGTTTCTCCTCCCTTTCATAAATTTTCCCATTTTCTTTAATTGTTACAACCCAAAAAATCCGAACCAATTTAAATTTCTATTTTGGCAATTTTAATGAATTTTGAATATTTAAAATGATTTATTTTAAATAATAACGACGAGAAATTTATTTTAAATAGAATTAGAATGTATATATTTATTTGAATCGAAGTTAGAATATAAATATTTATTTTAATTATAAAAGGAATTGAAAATGGCGCGGTAGTTTGAAAATTCGATTTCAAATTTCAAATTTCAAATGAATATACAGGATTCAAAATAAACCGGATTTTAGCGAAATCAAAAATATTAGGATCTAGTTGAAAATATCTTTCCAATAAATCTGAAAAATTCAAATTTCATAGCGGGAATAAAAAGTTATGCCCAGATGAAGATTCAGAATAGTTGCTATAGAAATATAGCCCAAAAAAGTCACATTTTGCATTCGAATGAATTTGGACTCGAAATCGCTTCCATTGAGTTCAGAATGTCGTTTGCGACTCCGAAAAGTATAAGCTTCGATATATTCCGATATTCAGAGTAGTAGTAATTGGACGGGGTTATCGGTTATCAATACACAGCCCTAAAAAAGTGAAATTTTGCATATGAACTCAGAATTCGACGAGATAAATTTTTCTAGATTCATCATAACAAATCATTGTTGAGTTCCAAAATACACGTCGAACGGAGTTAGTACATGGCCGTGCGATCTAAAACAGCTCAGGATAAATCAGGTAGTCATTTTACAAAGGAACATTATTGATACGACCTCAGAATTCGATTCCATTTTTTTTTTGGATTCGTATCGTCTAAAAATGGTTAAATCCAAAAGGGCATGATTTTTGGAGTTAGCGTGTGAGCGTGCAAGAAGAAAAGGTACTCTAAAATCACATTTTTAAACAATATCTGAGCATCTTTAACAATTTTAACGGATGGCAAACTAACTCGTAATTCGACGAAACTTATTTTGTTGGACTCGTCTTCACATGTACTATGTCGTGTTCGAAATCCGTGGCAAACGGAGATCGTTTGCAGTTGGACGATTAGGGAGAAACTAGCGTATAATTACTTTCTCTCTTCATTATTTCTTCTTCCTCTTTCAAGTAAAAATGAAAATAAATGGCCTCCCATCCCAAAACCCGCTTCCATCGCCCTCCTCCCCGCTGCCACACCCGACCAGCGCCGCCACTTAGCTCCGGCCACCCCTTCATCCTCCTCTCTCTCCTCCTCTCTTTCTCCCCTTTTCATGAACCCTAGCCCCTAAATCCACCAACACCCGCTACCGTGGACCCCACCGCCGCACCACCACCACCCCAGCCACGTCAGCATGCCCTACCGCTGTCACCCACCACCCAGCTCCGGCCGTGGGCCCCTCCTCCAAAAACCCATTTTTTCACAAAAAATCTCGTTTTGCATAAAAACCCTATCCCACTATTTCGCAAATAACTCCCAAACCGTGTATTTCTGGCCAAAAATCCACAATACCAATATCGAATAGCACGATTTTCTCTCCGATTTGGTATATGGAAGTCCTATTTGGATTGCGGAGCTGTCGGGAAAACGCGTCCAAAGTCTGCTGTCCAAACATTGTCCAAATGTTGTCTTTTCACGATTTCCGACTAAATGGCACATTTTCGGAAGGAAGACCACGAGGCGAAAGTTGTCCGGAATGGCGGGTTTAAGCAAGAAAATAAGGTGGTGTGAAGATTGGAGCTCGTTTGCAAATTCTGGAACCAGAACAGCAAATCCGGGCAATAGAAAATATGAGATTTTTCTCTGCTTTAAAGCTTCTATGGTTTTTGATGTATGAAGTATGTAATGACCCGACTTTCCAGTACCTCGGAAGTTGTATCATTATATAAGAAAAGAAGTAGATAGAAGAATAGAACTAAGAAAAAGACATCAGAATCTCACAACGGAACTTAGGACAATATATTGATAGCCCAAAATATTACACATTACAAGTCAAGTACATAACGTACTTCATACATAGGGATACATATTTGAGTCAAGTACATAACATACTTCATACATAGGTATATATGTCATTTTGATTACATAATGATCACTAGTGATACTGATCTGCTAAATGATAGTACATAACATCATAACTGAACTACCATCTGGATAATAGTACGTAACATAAGATAAGTAAGCCAACATCCCAGGGTTTGCCATCCTGCTACTCCAAGTTTTTGTTAAGACCTGGATCACTTGTTTATTCATAACAAGTGTTATGAATACCCAAGAGTTTAGGGAAAACACAGAAAATAAACTCCGGGTCAGTCATGGACTGGTATGAGTAAACGATTTATAAAACAGTTTTTAATAAATCACAAATGATTCATAAGACCACGCCGTGAATACGGAACGGGTTTTTACCTTATGAGATCAAAAACAGTGTATGCTAATAAAGCTAGATATTATGATAATGTCTAGGGTTTACACAAATAATTTATAATCTAGTAAAATGCTTTCATCTCACATTTTACTATGTAATATACAAACAAAACCGCTTGGCGCTTATGGGTAACGGATTTCCAACTGTGACAAGGTATGGGATCACCTTCTGCCGGTGTATCTCTAGATACGAATACACGGGTTCAACAAGAACATCTTGTAACCCGGCCACACATGACCGACCACTCATTTCTCTTGAGTGTATCGAATGTATATCACCAATGGTTGTGTACGGCAACCGTTTCCTGAGTCGGGACAGAATCGATAGAATAAGAAACAAGGAAAATATCTCTAGATAGGTGACGATACATCCTAATGGGAGCTAACCACATAGCCATGCTGCCTGCCCGCCTTTTTGTCATTTCCGGTTGTGAGGCTAGAGGCTAACTTACCATTTTAAACACGGTAATTTTCTTTGAATATCACATTGTCAAAACTCGCAAATCTCTAATTGACTTTCCCAAAAATATAATACGAGTATAAAGCAAGAGGAACGAGTTCGTCTGCCACTACGTACACACGTTTGGAAAGATCAACGTACGAGATCCGTTAGAATTACTTTGTCAGATACTCGTCTATACAAGTCGTCCTGGGATTGGACAAACCGAAGGTGTTACTCTATAAATCCGTCTCAGGTAATCCCTGCCCAGGATCTACAGAATAATCCTTGCATTTTTCATCGTCTTCTATTATCTTCGATAATTAATTACTGGCGACGATAAATCTGAATCGAAGTGGAACGTAGTTCCGGACTCTTCGAAACAATCTGCGTTTAATATATTTTAAGGACAAGTGCTACTTAAAGGATCAGTTTTAAGTACAGGATTAACTTACTTTTTATTTACAAATGATTTGATTCATTAAATCATTTTAAATTATGAACTTTGACTTAGGCGGATAGAATTGTACTTCATTGTTTACTCAAAACGGTTGGAGTTCATATCGAAAACAAATTCCTTTCTCTTGACCGCTTTTATTTTATTGATCTGGTTGATTAAATAAATAAATATTTCTTTTCCCAAATTTTTAAATAAAAATAATTTGTTTATTTATTTTATGTTATAAAAATGTTAACAAAGGTGTATGTGCATTTTCCTTTATTCATATAAGTACTTGCTTGAGTATTTATTTTAATAAAAATATAAATTAAATAAATTTTCTAAACATTTTTCCTTTTTACTTCAGTTTTTAAATTAACCAGTTTTATAATTTAAAAACTTGTTCGAAAACTTCTTTTGAAACAATGGTTTTTAGGGTACAAAAGTACCATTTTCAAAATCTGGTGAGCGCATGGTAAAAACAAGGCAGATCACTTGCTGTACTCGTGCGCACAGACCTTGGCACAGTACCTAAGTGGTACTACCCCTTTGCAAAACTACCCAACCCAAAAACCCAATGATTTTCTCACCAAAACACTCCCAGCTCTCGTATACCCAAGCCTTCGAGTGGTACCACCACCTTTTATTTTGACAGCCGTGACCCATGCACTGTGTAAACCCATCAAAGAAACTTCCTCTCCCCGCCTCCTCAGACCACTAGGGTCCCATCGCCTTCGACCACGACCAGACCCCAACCTGATGCTTCGTTTGCCCCTGGTACGGCGGCGCCTCCTTGCTCCGGCGAAGAGCAGTTCGAGCGAAACCCCGACACAGCCGTGACTTACACAGTCACCAAAACCCGATCCCATCAACTTCCCACCACCCAACGCCCTGCCCTCCGAGCGACTGGCGGCTCCGACTGTGGCTCGCCACTGATCAGTGGCGTCTGTTGCCACTGTCGCGGCTGGCCACCTTGCCGTGGGCGAGGTGCAGCAGCCATATGAACTCACGACAACCATTTCGAGCTTGATCACCACCTTCATTGTAAACTTTGCTTTCTGTTTCAAAATCACATTTTCGAGTGGTGTTCATGTTTCATAACCTGAGATCCGCAATCATGGTAGTTTGTTTTTATGTTTGGAGGTGAGTTCACAGCGAGTATATCTTTGTTTATGATGGTTTTAAGTGGCAACATACACTTGTTTGATCATGGTTTCGGCAAAACATATATGCGTGTTCGTCCGGATTCAATAGCAAAACAATGTATGTGTTTTATCATAGTTTAACAGCAAAAGCAATGTGTGTGTTTTATCATGGTTTACACAGCAAAAGAAATGTGTGTTGCTCAGTGTTTTCATAGCAAAACATATGGGTTTGCTCATGGTTTAACAGCAAAAACAGTATGTGTTTGCTCAGTGTTTTCATAGCAAACATACATGTTTGTTCTCATGTTTTTAACAGCAAAACAATATATATATTGGTGGGTTCAAAACAGTTTATCACAGTCGGCATGTACATATGTTTCCGAGGGAAATAGCAAGTATATTTCCATATGTCTCTATAGTTTAAAAATCCCAAACAACACAGCAATTTCTATTTACTTGCATACATCAATTCATATGTGTTCATGATAGTTAAATGGCAAACAAATACTTGTTTTCATCATGGTTCAATGGCAAGCATATATGTGTGTTTTAAATAGTCCGACACAGCAAATTTTTCATCTTTACTTGCATACACAAATTCATAGTAAAAGGTGTAGTTTACTCACTTGTAAAGATCGGTTTTGCTGTGTTATGAAAATGCTCTGTTCTTGCTTTCTTTCTTAGCTTACAGGTGCAAAAATATATGGGAATGGATCCTTATTTATAGGCAACACAAAGTATATAAAATAATGCTTTCCATCAACTAGTAAAATAGGCAAAGTCCTATTTTCTACTGTCCAAAAGTAGGCGCAGGTTCTTACAACAGGGAATGTCCCCTGAAGCTAAGTTTTGCCTTGCTATATTATGTTAAAAGTCTTTGATGGAAAGGGGCATATCCACTTGCATGTTCAGCAGTGACAAAAACCATAAATGCACATAGTTCTTTAATGTAAAAAAGAATGTATACATTCTCCTTGGAACCCACGGCTAGCATGGAAATTTGCAGGTGGTTGGCTATAACATTTACACCACTTAAAGTAATTAAACTTAAATCAAAAAAATGGCCAAATCCACTTATGTTTTTGCATTAAATGCTTGATGCGGCAAGTCTTGTTTGTGTAAGGATTTCTTGATCATTATCTTTGTAAACACTTAAGTGTTTACCTCTCTAATCACTTGTCTCTTCTATGTTTCCTCTTATACTTTTATGAGAAGTATTATCTAACTCAAACTCTTGTTTTTAGCTGCAAAGTTCAGACCTTTTCCTTGCGCAGGTACTTCGATATTTATGGCTTTATCCACACAATTTCATCCTATTCCAAGGCCTTGTCTTTAGTTGAGATGGTGCTTTTATTTTACATATTCAAATGGGCTGAAATGGCTTAGTCTTTCTTATTCCTTGTTCTTAATTAGTCCATGTATTCTTGCACATAAATGGTTTGAGTGCGAGCCTTGATTAATTTACTAAGTCTTGTTTTGATTAATTTGCTAAGTCCTTCTCGCTTAGTGTATGTATTAGTGGGTGTTGAGCTTCATTTGTTCCTTTGCAAATTAATCCATTTCTAAAAATACATTGTTTATCTAGTAAAGACTTTAGCTACGCTTTCTCTACATCGTTTTAATAACGCTTTGCTTATGGTGTTATAGTTACTTAGTGTAACTATACTCGCCTTGCTTTCGTTTAACAACGCTTTGGATCTTAGTAAAAGAGTTTTTACTTATAATTATGTTTTCGTAATTGAATTATCTTTTATCGATACGTTCATTTATCGATGTTTTGTTTAAATCAAAATTTTTATTTCGTTCGGAATTTCCGGGTCATTACAATCTACCCTCCTTATAAAAATTTCGTCCTCGAAATTTGTAAACACATATATAAATCAAGCCAAAAGTGATATGTCATAAACATCATAGGAAGTGCTACAAATAACATGATAAGTACTATACCCGACTAGTTCGAGTTATAGTCATACTGAAATAACAAGTGCTATACCCGACTAGCTCGAGTTATAGACTAATACAAAGTCATATGTACATACATAGTATATCCTCCTACTCGGAGTCCCCACTACTGATGCTAATCGTGTCGTTCTCATCATCATCCGAGATATCGACTATCTCCTCATCGTCCGAGATATCGATTACCTCCACTACTTCGTCGTCCTCCTCCACTTCCTCTACTACCTCCTCCTCGTCATAAATGTATATGATCTCTGTAGGTGATGGTGGATGTAGCATCATGTCCGGATAGTCGAGGTCAACTTGAATCCCATGCTCTGCTCCTGCCACGTGGCACTCCAATAGGTCATGTATGTACTGCACCCAGGCAGTAATCAAATCCATATCGGGCTCGATAGGTGGAGCCTGAACTACTGGGTCTTCCTCCTCTATCTCTTTCATCGGCTCTTCCTCTTCTTCCATCGGCTCTTCCTCGATTTCCTCTATCCCTATCTCAGAATCAGTATCATAGTCGTTGCTGTCGCCTCCCTCATCGTCAGCATCATAACCTGACTGCAGGCTCGCCTCTGAAATAACTAAGGTCTCTTCCTCCTCCTCTATCGGCTCGGGCTGCCCTGCTATAGGCTCGTCTGTGACTATATATCTACCATCATCACTCCTGGGCTGTACTGTCTCCGCCCTAACACTCGGCTCTGCCATATCTCTAATACTGTCACTGAGTCTCTGTTCTCGTAAAGGGGTCAACCTCTTCCTAGCGGTTCTCTTAAATATGGGGGCCATCTGATAAGTAAGGGACAAAGTCTCAGAATATATGTAAATAACTGGAAGAGTTCATAAGTCCTAGTAATAACTGAAAAGGTAACATGCACATGCTGTTAAGATGGAAAAATCCAAAATTTCATTTCCATATATAAGGTAACATCCAAAACAATACATAACATACCAACAAGCATACTATACTATCTAAACGTAATATAAGCTAATACTTAGTTGACAACAAAGTCTGGGTAAAACTTCTGGATGTGCTTCTCCGTCTCCCAAGTACAGTCGTTTGGGTTTTTGCTCCATTGTATTTTGAGTAGCTTCACAATCTTACTACGAAGTCGCTTCTCCTCTTTATCAACTACATAGACTGGATAACGTATCACAGTCATGTTTGGTTCTATCTCGATATCTTCTTGAACGGATGGTTCTAAAATCAAAGATGGATCGTGGACACATTTCCGGAGATGGGACACATGGAAAACATTGTGAATCCCTGCCATCCGTTCGGGTAATTCTAGCCAATAGGCTAGTGATCCAATCTTCTCAATAACCCGGAAAGGTCCTACAAAGCGTGGAGCTAACTTCCCTGACTTGCCAAATCTGATGGCTCCTCTGATAGGTGCAATCTTCACAAACACCAGATCTTCAACAGAAAAATTTTGTTCCCTCCTTTTCTTATCCGCATAACTCTTTTGTCGATCCTGGGCCTTCTTCATCCTATCCTTAATCAACTCAACTTTCTCCGATGCTTCTCGGATCATATCTGGACCGAGAACAAGTTTATTACCGGACTCAACCCAACAAGTTGGTGATCTACACGGTCTTCCGTAAAGTGCTTCATAAGGTGCCATACCTATACTGGTTTGATAGCTGTTGTTGTAGGAGAATTCTACCAGATATAAGTGATCTTCCCATGATCCTCCTAAGTCAAGAATGCATGCTCTTAAAAGATCTTCCAAGATTCGGTTTACCCTCTCGGTTTGGCCGTCCGTCTGAGGATGGTAAGCTGTGCTCAGATGTAGTCTAGTACCCAAGGTCGTTTGAAGCGCTTCCCAGAATTTACTCGTAAATAAGGGATCTCTGTCGCTGACAATGTTCACGGGTACTCCATGAATTCTTACGATCTCTTTCATAAAAAGTTCGGCTAGCGAAGCTGTAGTTCGTGTCGGTTTCACCGGAATGAAATGTGCACTCTTCGTAAGTCGGTCTACTATAACCCATACCCCTACATTTCCACTCCTCATCTTTGGTAACCCATCAATGAAATCCATTGATATCATCTCCCACTTCCAATTGGGAATCTCCAACGGTTGCAGTAATCCTGCTGTTTTCTGATGATTACCTTTGACTTGCTGGCAGTTTAAGCAATTTCCCACATAAGTCTGAACATCCTTCTTCATTCCTGGCCACCAGAATACTCGTTTCATGTCTTTATACATTTTCTGATTTCCTGGATGAATACTTAGTTTTGATTGATGGCCTTCGGTCAATACTTCCTGCCTTAGCCCATTAATATTTGGAATGCATAGTCTCCCATTAATTCTGAGCGTACCTTGATCATCTAGTTCAAAGTATGACTCCTCTCCCCTTTTTACTCCTTGGATTATCTCCTCTAGATGAGCATCTCTTCCTTGATATCTCTTTATCTTCTCATGAAGTGTTGGAACGACTTCTAGAAGAGATAGGATTGCGTTTCTGCTTAAAGCGTCTGCTACAACATTGGCCTTCCCCGGTGTATAAATAATGTCCAGGTCATATGCTGCAAGAAACTCTAACCACCTTTGTTGTCTCAGATTTAGATCTTTCTGAGTGAACAAGTGCTTTAATGGCTTGTGATCATTGAAGAGCTCAAACTTCTCTCCTAATAGATAATGCCTCCACATCTTCAGTGCAAAGACAACTGCCAAAAGTTCTAGATCGTGCGTTGCATAATTATGCTCATGTAGTTTTAACTGCCTACTAGCATATGCAATTACACGTCCATTCTGCATTAAGACTGCACCAAGTCCATATCCACAAGCGTCAGCATATACCTTGAATTCACTCTCTCCATCGGGAACAGCGAGAACTGGTGCTTTCGTTAACTTCTCCTTTAGTTCGTTGAATGCTTCTTCACACTCCGGAGTCCACACAAACTTTTCCCCTTTCTTTGTCAACTTCGTTAAGTGGAAAGATATTTTTGAATAGTCTTGGATGAATCTCCTGTAGTATCCTGCTAAGCCCAAGAAACTACAAATTTCCGTTGGTGTTCGAGGTTGTCTCCATTGTTGTACGGTTTCCACTTTGATCGGGTCAACCGAGATACCATCTCCGTTCACGATATGCCCTAAGAATCTGACTTCTGATTTCCAAAAGTGGCACTTGGAAAACTTTGCCTTTAAAACGTTCTTTCTCAGCGTTTCCAATACTATCCTCAGATGATGTCTGTGCTCTTCCTCAGATTTTGAATAAATGAGGATATCATCAATGAAGATTAGGACAAATTTGTTTAGAATTTTCCTAAAGACACGGTTCATAAGATCAACAAAATAAGCAGGTGCATTGGTTAGTCCAAATGGCATTACTAACCATTCGTAAAAGAAATCTGGTCCTCTGAAGGCAGTTAAAGGAATGCTGTCTTTAGAAATCCTCAACTGGTGAAAACCTGTTGCTAAATCCATTTGTGAAAACACGGTAGCTCCATTTAGTTGATCGAAAAGATCGTCAATCCGGGGTAAAGGATATTTATTTCTAATGGTCACCTTGTTCAACTCTCTATAGTCAACACATAATCTTAGTGACCCATCAGTTTTTACCACAAAAACTACTGCTGAACCCCAGCTTGAAAAACTTGGTTGAATTAAACCCTTAGCTAATAAATCTTGAGTCTGCGCCTCAAGTTCTTTAACTTCTCTTGGTGCCATTCGTCGTTTCGGTTGAACTAAAGGTCTTACATTTGGGATTAAATCAATACGGAATTCTATTTCGCGGTGAGGAGGTAAACTAGTGACCTCTTCAAATATGTCAGAGAAATCTCTGACTATTTCTACCATCTCCAGATTTTCTTGTGGTGTTTCTAACGCATACAAGAAACTACAAGTATGAATACCGGGTTTTCCACACGGTATCCTAGCTTTTCTTCCGATACTAGTTATTAGCGTTACGATTTCTTTGTCACATTTTATCTGCGCTTGGAATTTACTTAACCAGTCTAAACCAAGTATAAAATTAAACCCTTTAAAATCCAAAACATAGAAATCGAATAGGAAGGTATGTGAAAGATATGAGAGGACTAGGTTATCGCAAGCCATTTTTAATTCTGTCTTCCCGCCTATAGGATTAGATACGCATATCGGATTTGGTGAAATATTTGGGGTAAGTTGAAATTTCCCTATTGTGCCAGATGAAATAAAACTTTGCGAGGCACCAGTATCAAATAAAACACGAACATCAATTCCTTTAAATTGTAAGGTACCTTCGAGAACTCCTTTACCTTTTGCATTCTGGGAAGTAGACGCCTCATTCTTAATAGCATAAAACTTGGTCTGTTGTGCCCACTTCATAAGTGGGCAGTCTTTGATCAGATGTCAAGGTTGGTGACAGTTGAAGCATAGAGTCTTCCTGACCATGTCATTTCCAGGTCCTTGCTGTTGTTGACGCTGTTGAGTTTGTTGCTGAGGTTGATGTGGAGTCTGTTGTTGAGGTTGACGTTGAGTCTGTTGCTGAGGTTGCTGTGACTTTTCCACTATTGGCTTCTTACAGAACCTAGCGATGTGACCCTTCTCCTGACAGTTGTGGCATACGGTGTTCTTGAAACGCTCCTTAGCTTTCTCCCCCATTTCTCCCTTCCCTTTCCAGTTCGGATTAAACTTCCTCTTCTGAGGATTCTCCCCACTGGCTTCTCCCGTTTGTGCCTTGGTTACTGGTTTCTTTGTACTTAGTGCCTCATAACGTATCGCCATGTCGACTATGTCACTAAATGAACTTTTCAGATGTCCAATTACCTTGTCTTGCAAATTTTCTTTCAATCCTGCTATGAACATCTCATTCTTCTTAAGCGAGGTATTGATCAGTTCTGGGCCAAAACAAGAGAGTGCATTGAATTTATTTTCGTACTCTGCTATGGACATGTTTCCTTGCTTCAAATCTATGAAATCGCGATACATCCTAGTCTTGCCTGCTGCGGGAAGAAATTGTGCTTCAAATTCCTCCTTGAACCTTCCCCAGGAATAGTCATTCTCAGATACGTTTGCAGTCTGTGCATCCCACCAGATTGCTGCAGCTCCTTGTAGTTGCCACGAAGCCAAAAGTCGTTTCTGTTCATCATTCAGATTCTGTCCTTTGAAAATCCTTTCACAAGATCTCAACCATGCTTGAACTTCGATGAAAGATTCTGTTCCTTTGAAAACCTTGCCTCCCATTGTTTGATATTCCTTACAGATAATCGCAAAATTCACCCTAGGTTGAACTGGTGTAACTGGCATAATTGGTGCAACTTCCTCTACAGTTTCTACCGGAGTCTGAGTAGTGTTACGACCATTGGTAGTGGTAGTTCCCCTAGCTCGGCCTCTTTGTCCACGGGTAGTCATTCTTACTAGCCTGAATATAACAGGTTGACATCAAAACTTGATCGGATATTAGGATACCCACTCTATATAAACTTAAGTCGATAATTCCTAAGTATGTATATATATAATAACATCCAACTTTTAAAGTACGCTCTCTCACACTCACCCATGGCCTAGGTATACGATAACCTAAGCTCTGATACCAACTGTAATGACCCGACTTTCCAGTACCTCGGAAGTTGTATCATTATATAAGAAAAGAAGTAGATAGAAGAATAGAACTAAGAAAAAGACATCAGAATCTCACAACGGAACTTAGGACAATATATTGATAGCCCAAAATATTACACATTACAAGTCAAGTACATAACGTACTTCATACATAGGGATACATATTTGAGTCAAGTACATAACGTACTTCATACATAGGTATATATGTCATTTTGATTACATAATGATCACTAGTGATACTGATCTGCTGAATGATAGTACATAACATCATAACTGAACTACCATCTGGATAATAGTACGTAACATAAGATAAGTAAGCCAACATCCCAGGGTTTGCCATCCTGCTACTCCAAGTTTTTGTTAAGACCTGGATCACTTGTTTATTCATAACAAGTGTTATGAATACCCAAGAGTTTAGGGAAAACACAGAAAATAAACTCTGGATCAGTCATGGACTGGTATGAGTAAACGATTTATAAAACAGTTTTTAATAAATCACAAATGATTCATAAGACCACGCCGTGAATACGAAACGGGTTTTTACCTTATGAGATCAAAAAAAGTGTGTGCTAATAAAGCTAGATATTATGATAATGTCTAGGGTTTACACAAATAATTTATAATCTAGTAAAATGCTTTCATCTCAAATTTTACTATGTAATATGCAAACAAAACCGCTTGGCGCTTATGGGTAACGGATTTCCAACTGTGACAAGGTATGGGATCACCTTCTGCCGGTGTATCTCTAGATACGAATATACGGGTTCAACAAGAACATCTTGTAACCCGGCCACACATGACCGACCACTCATTTCTCTTGAGTGTATCGAATGTATATCACCAATGGTTGTGTACGGCAACCATTTCCTGAGTCTGGACAGAATCGATAGAATAAGAAACAAGGAAAATATCTCTAGATAGGTGACGATACATCCTAATGGGAGCTAACCACATAGCCATGCTGCCTGCCCGCCTTTTTATCATTTCCGGTTGTGAGGCTTGAGGCTAACTTACCATTTTAAACACGGTAATTTTCTTTGAATATCACATTGTCAAAACTCGCAAATCTCTAATTGACTTTCCCAAAAATATAATATGAGTATAAAGCAGGAGGAACGAGTTCGTCTGCCACTACGTACACACGTTTGGAAAGATCAACGTACGAGATCCGTTAGAATTACTTTGTCAGATACTCGTCTATACAAGTCGTCCTGGGATTGGACAAACCGAAGGTGTTACTCTATAAATCCGTCTCAGGTAATCCCTGCCCAGGATCTACAGAATAATCCTTGCATTTTTCATCGTCTTCTATTATCTTCGATAATTAATTACTGGCGACGATAAATCTGAATCGAAGTGGAACGTAGTTCCGGACTCTTCGAAACAATCTGCGTTTAATATATTTTAAGGACAAGTGCTACTTAAAGGATCAGTTTTAAGTACAGGATTAACTTACTTTTTATTTACAAATGATTTGATTCATTAAATCATTTTAAATTATGAACTTTGACTTAGGTGGATAGAATCGTACTTCATTGTTTACTCAAAACGGTTGGAGTTCATATCGAAAACAAATTCCTTTCTCTTGACCGCTTTTATTTTATTGATCTAGTTGATTAAATAAATAAATATTTCTTTTCCCAAATTTTTAAATAAAAATAATTTATTTATTTATTTTATGTCATAAAAATGTTAACAAAGGTGTATGTGCATTTTCCTTTATTCATATAAGTACTTGCTTGAGTATTTATTTTAATAAAAATATAAATTAAATAAATTTTCTAAACATTTTTCCTTTTTACTTCAGTTTTTAAATTAACCAGTTTTATAATTTAAAAACTTGTTCGAAAACTTCTTTTGGAACAATGGTTTTTAGGGTACAAAAGTACCATTTTCAAAATCTGGTGAGCGCATGGTAAAAACAAGGCAGATCACTTGCTGTACTCGTGCGCACAGACCTTGGCACAGTACCTAAGTGGTACTACCCCTTTGCAAAACTACCCAACCCAAAAACCCAATGATTTTCTCACCAAAACACTCCTAGCTCTCGTATACCCAAGCCTTCGAGTGGTACCACCACCTTTTATTTTGACAGCCGTGACCCATGCACTGTGTAAACCCATCAAAGAAACTTCCTCTCCCCGCCTCCTCAGACCACTAGGGTCCCACCGCCTTCGACCACGACCAGACCCCGACCTGATGCTTCGTTTGCCCCTGGTACGGCGGCGCCTCCTTGCTCCGGCGAAGAGCAGTTCGAGCGAAACCCCGACACAGCCGTGACTTACACAGTCACCAAAACCCGATCCCATCAACTTCCCACCACCCAACGCCCTGCCCTCCGAGCGACTGGCGGCTCCGACTGTGGCTCGCCACTGATCAGTGGCGTCTGTTGCCACTGTCGCGGCTGGCCACCTTGCCGTGGGCGAGGTGCAGCAGCCTTATGAACTCACGACAACCATTTCGAGCTTGATCACCCCCTTCATTGTAAACTTTGCTTTCTGTTTCAAAATCACATTTTCGAGTGGTGTTCATGTTTCATAACCTGAGATCCGCAATCATGGTAGTTTGTTTTTATGTTTGGAGGTGAGTTCACAGCGAGTATATCTTTGTTTATGATGGTTTTAAGTGGCAACATACACTTGTTTGATCATGGTTTCGGCAAAACATATATGCGTGTTCGTCCGGATTCAATAGCAAAACAATGTATGTGTTTTATCATAGTTTAACAGCAAAAGCAATGTGTGTGTTTTATCATGGTTTACACAACAAAAGAAATGTGTGTTGCTCAGTGTTTTCATAGCAAAACATATGGGTTTGCTCATGGTTTAACAGCAAAAACAGTATGTGTTTGCTCAGTGTTTTCATAGCAAACATACATGTTTGTTCTCATGTTTTTAACAGCAAAACAATATATATATTGGTGGGTTCAAAACAGTTTATCACAGTCGGCATGTACATATGTTTCCGAGGGAAATAGCAAGTATATTTCCATATGTCTCTATAGTTTAAAAATCCCAAACAACACAACAATTTCTATTTACTTGCATACATCAATTCATATGTGTTCATGATAGTTAAATGGCAAACAAATACTTGTTTTCATCATGGTTCAATGGTAAGCATATATGAGTGTTTTAAATAGTCCGACACAGCAAATTTTTCATCTTTACTTGCATACACAAATTCATAGTAAAAAGGTGTAGTTTACTCACTTGTAAAGATCGGTTTTGCTGTGTTATGAAAATGCTCTGTTCTTGCTTTCTTTATTAGCTTACAGGTGCAAAAATATATGGGAATGGATCCTTATTTATAGGCAACACAAAGTATATAAAATAATGCTTTCCATCAACTAGTAAAATAGGCAAAGTCCTATTTTCTATTGTCCAAAAGTAGGCGCAGGTTCTTACAACAAGGAATGTCCCCTGAAGCTAAGTTTTGCCTTGCTATATTATGTTAAAAGTCTTTGATTGAAAGGGGCATATCCACTTGCATGTTCAGCAGTGACAAAAACCATAAATGCACATAGTTCTTTAATGTAAAAAAGAATGTATACATTCTCCTTGGAACCCACGGCTAGCATGGAAATTTGCAGGTGGTTGGCTATAACATTTACACCACTTAAAGTAATTAAACTTAAATAAAAAAAATGGCCAAATCCACTTATGTTTTTGCATTAAATGCTTGCTGCGGCAAGTCTTGTTTGTGTAAGGATTTCTTGATCATTAGCTTTGTAAACACTTAAGTGTTTACCTATCTAATCACTTGTCTCTTCTATGTTTCCTCTTATACTTTTATGAGAAGTATTATCTAACTCAAACTCTTGTTTTTAGCTGCAAAGTTCAGACGTTTTCCTTGCGCAGGTACTTGGATATTTATGGCTTTATCCACACAATTTCATCCTATTCCAAGGCCTTGTCTTTAGTTGAGATGGTGCTTTTATTTTACATATTCAAATGGGCTGAAATGGCTTAGTCTTTCTTATTCCTTGTTCTTAATTTGTCCATGTATTCTTGCACATAAGTGGTTTGAGTGCGAGCCTTGATTAATTTACTAAGTCCTGTTTTGATTAATTTGCTAAGTCCTTCTCGCTTAGTGTATGTGTTAGTGGGTGTTGAGCTTCATTTGTTCCTTTGCAAATTAATCTATTTCTAAAAATACATTGTTTATCTAGTAAAGACTTTAGCTACGCTTTCTCTACATCGTTTTAATAACGCTTTGCTTATGGTGCTATAGTTACTTAGTGTAACTATACTCGCCTTGCTTTCGTTTAACAACACTTTGGATCTTAGTAAAAGAGTTTTTACTTATAATTATGTTTTCGTAATTGAATTATCTTTTATCGATACGTTCATTTATCGATGTTTTGTTTAAATCAAAATTTTTATTTCGTTCGGAATTTCCGGGTCATTACAAAGTATATAAAATTATGATTTTTATTTACATAAAGTTATGATTTTTAATTACATGAAGTTATGATTTTTAATTACATAAAAATATGATTTTTAATTATGTAAAAATATCATTTTTAGAATTGAAATAGAAATGTTATTTTTACTATGAACAGCGTGAAGAAAATTGCATAGGAATTTCAGGCAAGTCAGGACTGTTCTGAAATTCAAAAATAAAAATGGCGAAGTGGAAACCAAAGTGAGAACTCCTCACTATAATTTTCTTATACAGTCATTTATTTTATAATATATGAGCTGTTCCCCGTCGTCCACAGACCATGGACGACTTGTTTGATTATTCGGTTTGGCTGATTAGATTATTTGGTTGAATTTGGTTGTTTGGGTGAAATGAATTGATTAGAATTGTTATGTGTGTATGGTGCGAGCCAGTATCAGGAGAGCGGTAAAGCTAGACATTACCCGATTTTTATATCGCGCCGTTATGCTGCCAAAATTTTCTAAAAAATGTAAGAATAATTAAAATATCATTTTTATTGTATAAATGAACTGAATAAAATATTCATGTGTTGAAATAAATATTTTATAGTTAAAAACATAATTTTTAACGTGTGTGTGAATAAAATATATATTTATAAACAAATCGGACGATTTGTTTATGTACACAAATTTGACGGATATTGATTGGGACGATAAATTTTACAAATCGCCCAACTGCACAAATAAAATTCATTATTTGTTGAATTAAACCCCAGACGGGTATTGGGATGATATTGGACATACAATAGTCCCAATGATTAGTTGTATGTTAGTCAATTGGTTGACAGACTATTATAATCGTCGAATATTTATATTTAATGTTTATGCAGTTTAGAATGCACTTTGGATGATGGTTGACTGTGTTTAATTGTTGTTGTGTACATGTGTGTATGAAATCCATGTAAATAATACTATATGGCAATTTACCGTGTTTGATTCTAGTTCAGAAAGAATGAATATTTTAAAATAACGAATATTTTAAAATGATGAATAATTTAAAATAATATTCAGTAAAAAATCAAAATTTGATTTTGATGTCCGATTTGGGATGGACACGAAAATATTTAAATATATAAAGCCGAGTTGATTAGATTGACGCCATTTTGACGTGAAAGATATTTATATCAATTTTATTCATTTTTATAATGAATATCGAAAAGGAAATGATTTCGAAATACAATGTTTTGAAATACTATCATTTATATATCGATGATATGGAATATTCAATTTTTATTTGAAATTGAATATGAAGTTGAAATCGTTTTGAAAACGAATTTAAAACGATTTATGAAATAAGTTTTAAAAAGAAAATCGATGAAATATTTATAATATATATTATTTATATATAATGGCCTGAATAGAATGCGCCGCGCAGCGGCAGTTCGCGAATTTCAACCATTGACTTCGAATGGACATTACGGGAGATTCAACCGTCGGATTCTCCTAAAACCAGAACCATTGGGTTCGTATCGAAAAGAGATTTCTAAGGCATACAAGAAATTAGAAATCTAACAGTTGGATTTGGAATCATGTCCAAATCAAATTTGGAAAAGGTCGCTGTAAGTGCAGTTCGATGGTTGTTTGTGGAAATCGACTATACAGGCCTTGATAAAATTATTAAAAATATCGATAATTTGTGAAAAAACAAAATAAATGATTTGGAAAGAATTAGGCTGAAAAAATCCATATTTGAAAGGGTAAAAATATATTTTTATCGAAATGAACTAGTTATGAACTAGAATTATAATCCAATATTTTAAAATAAATAAATTGGATTTGAAATGGTTTTAAAAATAGCCCGAATTTCCAATATATGAATTGGAATGGATTTGAATCGAAATTATCTTCAGAATATTTCGATATTAGATTCCTTGATTATACAGATATTGTGGAGGAATTTGGAAGATATATATATATATATATCGTTATTCCAATACGATATTCGTTGGTTTCAGAATTTGATATATAAGCCGATATATTTTCTATTCAGAGCCTTGTATTTAATATCAAATTGGATTTTGGGTTTGTCGTGAATGGTATCTTTAATAATACTATTCTTGGACCCAATAGAGTTAAGAAAATCAGAAACTAACTGGAAATTAGTTAAGTTGAATGGTTTTCTGGGAATTGATCTGATGTTGGTTTCGGCCTTCGGGGTTAATACTTAGGGAATTGTTCACTTGCTAATTTTCGGTTAGAGGCTGATGAAATGGAATGTGATTTTGGGTTTGTCATCGAAGATGTCTTCGTTAACACTGTTCTTAAACCCAGTTGAGAAAAGATTAAATCTTTTTATTTAGATTTAATGAAGTATACCAATTAATTAATATTTAATTGGAATTGAATTGAAATTGATCTTTGGGTTTATCATGAATGGTGTTATAGATAACACATGTTCTTTAATCCGATTACCAATGGAATGATATTTTGGGTTGTCGTGAATGGTATCTTTAATAATACTGTTAGACCCAACGGAGTTAAGAAAATCAGAAACTATTTGGAGATTAGTTAAGTTGAATGGTTTTCTGGGTATTGATCTGATTTTGGTTTCGGTCTTTGGGGTTAATACTTAGGGAATTGTTCACTTGCTAATTTACGGTTAGAGGCTGGTGGAATGGAATGTGATTTTGGGTTTATCGTGAACCCTATTTTAAATGACATTGGTTCTTTAACCTAGTTAAAGACTGGATATGGTTTCCCAAGTTAAATAATCACTAATATTGATTTTTGGGAAGATTAAAACCAAGTGGAGTTTTAATGAATCTTTAATTAGATTAAAATGATCAAAAATGGAATATCGCAAAAGGAAGATTAAA
This sequence comes from Allium sativum, assembly GCA_030737875.1. Classification (NCBI taxonomy): domain Eukaryota; kingdom Viridiplantae; phylum Streptophyta; class Magnoliopsida; order Asparagales; family Amaryllidaceae; genus Allium; species Allium sativum. The sequence continues at coordinate 159,250,741 of CM060921.1, read as the reverse complement.
GGATAAATTTAAAGAATTTATCTTTGATAAAATTAATGGGAACCTTTCCCAAAGTATATGGATATTTGAATAAAAGAGTATTCAGAATTGGAATGAGGTGCATGTTTTGTTTTTATAGCACTTGTTTATTATATACGCGAGTTATTCGGAAAGGACGGGTTTATACCCATTCTGAATAACTGATTCGACGATATGTCGAAGATGAAGACGGTGGTTGAAGACCAGAGGTCTTCACATCGTTTGGATGATTACTGATGTTTTGATTGGGCTGTACACCCAAGACGAGGTAATAAGTGGTGATCGTCCTGACGTACTTGGAGATTGACGGATATGTGAGGGCCTCTCCCCTTTATTGGACATATGGGGGAGGAATAAGGTGCCTCCGGTTTCGTTCAGACCTAGAACGAATTTGTAAATGGTTGTGTGTCTGACATTGGATTTTATTCTATGTTGATTGACTTCTATTAAATATATATTTGTTTGGTGGCGGAGAATTTATTCTCTTGCTTAATGCCCTTCTCTGAGACGTACGAGCTCAGAGGTTATATATCGGTAGATATCAGTCGCATGGCATAAATTGCATGTGTGGAATGCTGAGATGCAATGATCAAGGCTTTTGTTAAAAAGAAGATTCTTGTGGTTGATGATAAAAGCACGGCTTTAATACAGCATAGCTAGTGTATAGCGTTAATTTGCGATCCTCACACCTCGGTATGAGTCGAAAATGGGATCATGACTGCAGGGAGTGCACGACTTTTCTATCAAGTTATGGATGGTGTCAGCATTTTACAAGCCCTGACATTTATATTATTTTAACCTATGTGGTTGTTGGATTGCGAGGCGCCTCGGATATATCGGTCTCGTTGAAGCCGATGGATGGGTCCAGTAGGACTGAGTAACGTATGTTCAGGAATAACTAATTCTCAAATGTAATGGAGGACCAGCCCTGAAGATCCAAGGGTTACCCAGAGTGTGTAGTCCTGAGACATCTGCTAGAGTGTCTCGAAGCAGTGAGGAGCCATCCCTGGCCTCGACTCATGACGGAAGTCCCATTTCCAATACGTGATATTTCAGTTTTATTTGTAGGGCCTAGTATGGCGACATAGTGGGATGGGACATTATGCCATCTATGATTGATACATTTATATTTGAAGTTGTTTTAATACACTTTGCACTTATAATAGTATCAAAATGATTTGTCTTAAACGTACCAAGCATGTTTGGTTATTATAAGGTAAAACTCTATCCTCCGGCTTGCGTTGCATTGTGTGATGGGACCCGAGTCTTATAATAGCTTCATTTTTCCAAAAAGCATTGCACTGTTTATTTTATGCACTGGTATTCTCGGGAGGAAACTCGTTCCGTGTTATACGGCGTGGTCCCTTGATTTACCTTATTTATAAAGTAAAGTCTTAAATAGCTGTTTTAGTTCTCACACCAGTCACATGACTGACCTGGAGTTTATTGTTTTAATCTAAACTCTGGGTGCCCTTATTTGCACATGGGCAGCTAGTAGTTTTGGTTTTGTAGATTTATATTCACAAGATCCTAGTTTACAGCTGGAACGATATTCGGAAAGCTCTGTATCCGTGTATTACTTTCAGTTGTGTTTTGTATTGTTTTTCCGCTGCTATGTATTTAAATGTAATTTAAATCTCTGATATTTATTAAATGTATGTTATTCATTCATACTCTGTTATATTCTTGTATTCTGATGAAAATGTTGTAATAAGTAAAGAAATGTTCTTCTATTTGTGTTCTGATTCGTCTTGTTCTCAAAGCAATTCGTTCTTTCCTTAACGGGAAAGTTCAAGTCGTTTCATTTTGGTATCGGAGCTTTGGTTTACAGAGCTCGAGAACAAGGCATATTATAACCAAACGAAAGAATTCGTCAGAGATTGGATTAGCAATATCAGATAAGAATGACTCGTTAGAGATAGGATCAGTAGCATCCTAGAACGAGTGTGAAGAGTATAAATATGAAAACAAATTTTGTTTTGAAAATTTAAACCTTATTCAACGTATTTGAATATTTATTTGTATTGAATTTGGACAATCCAATATATAAAGATTTTGCATATACTCCTTGTAAACATGTATTCGAAGTTTTAATATACTGGATAGATATAGAATCACACTCTAGTTGCCCCGAGATGATATTGATGATAGCACGTGCATCATCAATATTTATGTTCGAGTTTCGAAAGTGGGATATCTGTATATTTCCAATTGACTGGTGTGAGAACCAAAGCTAGATAGGGTTTATTGTTGTGAATTGGCATCAAAAATATGATTTTCTATATATATATATATATATCAAAATTCTGAATTTGAAAAGTTAATTCACTAATTGATTGATGGTTGTGTTGTATGATTATTTGTTATCTAATAAAACCCACATAGGAAGAAAGGTAAATTTAGGCCGAATTGTATCAAATTTTGAACTGGATTGAAAATTGTTTGGAAATGCATGCATGTAGATATATATGTGTGAAAAGGTCATATCAAGGAGGCTAAAGAAGAGGAATAAAATTGTATGCCCGACAAATAGGTACATGTTTACTAATTTGTTGGGTTTGGATGATTTTATGAACCGATTGGCGTTTTCTTTTTCTTTTTGAGATGAGAGGGCATGTATGGTGGTTTGGGGATTTTCCTGGTGCTCCTCGCACAAAGGAGGTTATGGCGATTTTTTTTTTAAATTTAGGGTGTTAGCCAAAATTTTGAAGGATTGGAAAGTTATTGGAAACTGAAAAGTTGAAGAACTTAAGCCATAATGAAAATAATGAAAGTTGAGTTGGTTTGTAAAACAACTTTCAGCTCCGTTCCGTTTTGAGGACGAAAAGATTTTAAGTGGGGGATGTTGTAACAACCCGGAAAATCTGAACCAATTTAAAATTTTTATTTTGGCAATTTTAATGAATTTTGAATATTTAAAATGATTTATTTTAAATAATAACGACGAGAAATTTATTTTGAATAGAATTAGAACGTATATATTTATTTGAATCAAAGTTAGAATATAAGTATTTATTTTAATTATAAAAGGAATTGGAAATGGCGCGGTAGTTTGAAAATTCGATTTCAAATTTCAAATGAATTTACAAGATTCAAAATAAACTGGATTTTAGCGAAATCAAGAATATTAGGATCTATTTGAAAATATCTTTCCAACAAAACTGAAAAATCCAAATTTCATAGCGGGAATAAAAAGTTATGCCCAGTTGAAGATTCAGAATAGTCGCTATAGAAATATAGCCCAAAAAGAGTCACATTTTGCATAAGAATGAATTTGGACTCGAAACCACTTCCATTGAGTTCAAAATGCCATTTGCGACTTCGAAAAGTATAAGCTTCGATATATTCCGAGATCCGGAGTAGTGGTAATTGGATGGGGTTTCCGGTTATCAATACATAGCCCTTAAAAAGTGAAAATTTGCATATGAGCTCAGAATTCGACAAGATAAATTTTTCTGGATTCATAATGAGAAATAATTGTTGAGTTCCAAAATGCACGTCGAACGGAGTTAGTATGTGGCCGTGCGAGCTAAAACAGCTCAGAGTAAAACAGGCAGTCATTTTACAAAGGAACATTATTGATACGACCACAGAATTCGATTCCATTTTTTTGGATTCGTATCATCTAAAAATGGTTAAATCCAAAAGAGCATGATTTTTGGAGTAAGCGTGTGAGCGTGCAAGGAGAAAAGGTGCGCTAAAATCGCATTTTTGAACAATATCTGAGCATCTTTGACAATTTTAATGGATGTCAAATGAACTTGAAATTCGGTGAAACTTATTTCGTCGGACTCGTCTTCACGTTTATGTCACGTCCGAAATCCGCGGCAAACGGAGATCATTTGCAGTCGAATTATTCGGGAGAAACTAGCATATAATTTCTTTCTCCTCTTTCTCTCTTCATTATTCCTTCTTCCTCTTTGAAGCAAAAAAGAAAACAAATGGCCTCCCTCCCCAAAACCTGTTGCCACCGCCCTCCTCCCCGCTGCCGCACCCCACCAGCGCCGCCACCTAGCTCCGGCCACCCCCCTTCTCCTCTCTCTCCTCCTCTCTTTCTCCCCGTTTCATGAACCCTATTTCCTAAATCCACCAACACCCACCACCGTGGACCCCACTGCCGCACCACCACCACCCCAGCCACGTCAGCAGGCCCTACCGCCGCCACCCACCACCCAGCTCCGGCCGTGAGCTCCTCCTCCAAAAACCAATTTTTTCACAAAAATATCGTTTTGCATAAAACACCCTGTCACTATTTCGCAAATAACTCCCAATCCATGAATTTCTGGCCAAAACTCCACAATACCAAAATCGAAGAGCACGATTTTCTCTTCGATTTGGTATATAGAAGTCCTATTTTGGATTGCGGAGCTGTCGGGAAAACGCGTCCAAAGTTTGCTGTCCAAATGTTGTCTTTTCGCGATTTTAGGTGAATTGGCACATTTTCGGAAGGAAGACCACTAGGCCAAAGTTGTCCGGAATGACACGTTTAAGCTAAAAAAAAGGTGGTGTGAAGATTGGAGCTCGTTTGCAAATTCTGGAACCAGAACAGCAAATCCGGACGATAGAAAATATGTGATTTTTCTCCGTTTTCAAGCTTCTATGGTTTTTGACGTATGAAGTATATAAAATTATGATTTTTATTTACATAAAGTTATGATTTTTAATAACATAAAGTTATGATTTTTAGTTATGTAAAAATATCATTTTGGTTAGTTAAAAATAGGATTTTTATCATAGGAAGGAAACATTTTTGGCAAGATTAAAAATATGATTTTAACTAGTGTATGGCATGGAAATGTTTTTAGAAAGATAAAAATATAATTTTAGATTATATATGTTATTTATAAAATGGTCATACAAAGAAATAATTATTAGTTGGCTAAAAATCAGATTTTTTATCTATGTAGTAGCGTTATAAAAATATGATTTTTTATGTACATGTAGCGACATTAAAAATATGATTTTTATATATGTAGAGCATTAAAAATATAATTTTTAGCAAAATAAAAGTATAATTTTTAGAATTGAAATAAAAATGTGATTTTTACTATGAACAGCGTGAAAAAGATTGCGTTGGAATTTCAGGCAAGTCAGGACTGTTCTAAAATTCAGAAATAAAAATGGCGGAGTGAAAACCGAAAGTGAGAACTCCTCACTATAATTTTCTTATACAGTTATTTATTTTATAACTGCATGTATGAACTATTCCCGGTCGTCCATATACCATGGACGACTTGTTTGATTGTTTGGTTTGGCTGATTAGATTATTTGGTTGAATTTGGTTGTTTGGGTGAAATGAATTGATTAGAATTGTTACGTGTGTATGGCACGAGACAATATCAGGAGAGGGGTAATGCTAGACATTACACAATTTTGATATCGCGCCGTTATGCTGCCAAAATTTTCTGAAAAATGTTAGAACAATAAAAATATCATTTTTATTGTATAAATGAACTGAATAAAATATTCATGTGTTGAAATAAATATTTTATGGTTAAAAATATAATTTTTAATGTGTGTATGAATAAAATAAATATTTATAAACAAATCAGATGATTTGTTTATGTACACACATTTGACGGATATTGATTGGGACGATAAATTTTACACATTGCCCAAATGCACAAATAAAATTCAATATTTGTTGATTGAAACCTCACATGGTTATTGGGATGATATTGGACATACACTAGTCCCATTGATTAGTTGTATGTCAATTAATTGGTTGACAGACTGTTATAGGCGTAGAATATCTTATTTAATGCTTATGCAGTGTAGAATGCACTTTGGATGATGGTTGACTGTGTTTGATTTTGTTGTGTATGAAATCCATATAAATAATATTATATGGTAATTGGCCGTGTCTGATTCCAGTTCAGAAAGAATGAATATTTTTAAATAACAAATATTTTAAAATGATGAATATTTTAAAATAATATTAGTAAAAGATCAAAATTTGATTTTGATGTCCGATTTGGGATGGACATGAAAATATTTAAATATATAAAGCCGAGTTGATTAGATTGGCGCCATTTTGACGTGAACTTTATTTCTATCGATTTTATTCATTTTTATAATGAATATCGAAAAGGAAATGATTTCAAAATACAATGTTTTGAAATCCTATCATTTATATATTGATGATATTAAATATTCAATTTTGATTCGAAATTGAATATGAAGTTGAAATCGTTTTGAAAACGAATTTAAAACGATTTATAAAATACGTCTTAAAAAGGAAATCAACGAAATATATATAATATATATTATTTATATATAATGGCCTGAATAGAACGCGTCGCGCTGCGGCAGTTCGCGAATTTCGACCATTGACTTCGAATGGACATTACGGGAGATCCAACCGTCGGATTCTCCTAAAACTGAAATCGTTGGGTTCGTATCGAAAACAACTTTCTAACGAATACAAGAAATTAGAAATCTAATAGTTGGATTTGGAATCATGTCCAAATAAAATTTGGAAGAAGGTCGCTGTAAGTGCAGTTCGATGGCCGTTTGTGGAAATTGACTGTACGGGCCTTGATAAAATTATTAAAAATATCGATATTTTGTGAAAAATCTAAATAAATGATTTGGAAAGAATTGGGCTGATAAATTCTATATTTGAAAAGATAAAAATATATTTTATCAAAATGAACTAGTTATGAACTAGAATTATAACCCAATATTTTAAAATAAATAAAGTGGATTTGAAATGGTTTTAAAAATAACCAAAATTTCCAATATATGAATTGGAATGGATTTGAATCGAAATTATCTTCGGAATATTTCGATATTGGATTCTGTGATTATACAGATATTGTGGAGGAATTTGGAAGACATATATATCGTTATTCCAATACGATATTCGTTGGTTTCAGAATTTGATATTGAATATAAACTGATATATTTTCTATTCAGAGCCTTGTATTTAATATCAAATTGGATTTTGGGTTTTTCGCGAATGGTATCTTTAATAATACTGTTCTTGGATCCAATAGAGTTAAGAAAATCAGAAACTAACTGAAAATTAGTTAAGTTAAATGGTTTCTTGGGAATTGATCTGATGTTGGTTTCGGCCTTCGGGGTTAATACTTAGGGAATTGTTCACTTGCTAATTTACGGTTAGAGGATGATGAAATGGAATGTGATTTTGGATTTGTCGTGGATGGTGTCTTCATTAACACTGTTCTTAAACCCTGTTGAGAAAAGATTAAATCTTTTTTATTTAGATTTAATGAAGTATACTAGTTAATTAATATTAAATTGGAATTGAATTGAAATTGATCTTTGGGTTTATCGTGAACCAAGGGAGTTAAGAAAATTAGAAACTATTTGGGGATTAGTTAAGTTGAATGGTTTTCTGGGTATTGATCTGATTTTGGTTTCGGCCTTCGGGGTTAATACTTAGGGAATTGTTCACTTGCTAATTTACGGTTAGAGGCTGTTGGAATGGAATGTGATTTTGGGTTTATCGTGAACCCTAGTTTAAATGACATTGGTTCTTTAACCTAGTTAAAGAAAGGATATGGTTTCCCAAGTTAAATAATCACTAATATTGATTTTTGGGAAGATTAAAACCATGTGGAGTTTTAATGAATCTTTAATTAGATTAAAATGATCGAGAATGAAGATCGCAAAAGGAAGATTAAAGGATAAATTTAAAGAATTTATCTTTGATAAAATTAATGGGAACATTTCCCAAAGTATATGGATATTTGAATAAAAGAGTATTCAAAATTGGAATGAGGCGTATGTTGTGTTTTTATAGTACTTGTTTATTATATACGCGAGTTATTCGGAAAGGTCGGGTTTATACCCATTCTGAATAACTGATTCGGTGATATGTCGACGATGAAGACGGTGGTTGAAGACTGGAGGTCTTCACATCGTTTGGATGATTACTGATGTCTTAATTGGGTTGTACACCCAAGACAAGGTAATAAGTGGTGATCGCTAGACGTACTTGGAGATCGACGGATATGCGAGGGCCTCTCCCCTATATTGGGCATATGTAGGAGGAATAAGATGCCTCCGGTTTCGTTCAGACCTAGAATGAACTTGTAAACAGATGTATGTCTGACCTTGGATTTTATTCTATGTTGATTGATTTCTATTAAATATATATCTGTTTGGCGGCGGAGAATTTATTCTCTTGCTTAACTCCCTTCTCTGAGATGTACGAGCTCAGAGGTTATATATCGATAGATATCAGTCGCATGGCATGAATTGCCTGTGTGGCATGCTGAGATGTAGTGATCAAGGCTTTTGTTGAAAAGCAGAGTCTTGTGGTTGATGATCAAAGAACGGCTTTAATACAACATAGCTTTGTGTATAGCGTTAATTTGTGAGCCTCACACCTCGATATGAGTCAAAAATGGGATCGTGACTGCAGGGAGTGCACGACGTTTCTATCTAGTTATGGGTGGTGTCAGCGTTTTACAAGCCCTGACATTTATATTATTTTTACCTATGTGGTTGTTGGATTGCGAGGCACCTCAGATATATCTGTCTCTTCGAAGCCGATGGATGGGTCTGATAGGACCGAGAAACGTATGTTCAGGAATAACTAATTCTCAAATGTAATGAAGGACCGACCCTGAAGATCCAAGGGTTACCCAGAGTGTGTAGTCCTGAGACATCTGCCAGAGTGTCTCGAAGCGGTGAGGAGCCATCCCTGGCCTCGACTCATGATGGAAATCCAATTTCCAATACGTTATATTTCGGTTTTATTTGTAGAGCCTAGTATGGCGACATAGTGGGATGAGGAACTATGCCGTCTATGATCGATACATTTATATTTGAAGTTGTTTTCATACACTTTACACTTATAATAGTTTCAAAATGATTTGTTTTAAACGTACCAAGCATGTTTGGCTATTATAAGGTAAAACTCTATCCTCCGCCTTGCGTTGCATTATGTGGTTGGACCTGAGTCTTATAATAGCTTCATTTTTTCAAAAAACATTGCGCTGTTTGTTTTATGCACTGGTATTCTTAGGAGGAAACCCATTCATGTTATACGACGTGGTCCCTTGATTTACCTTATTTATAAAGTAAAGTTTTAAATAACTGTTTTAGTTCTCTCATCGGTCACATGACTGACCTGGAGTTTATTGTTTTAACCTAAACTTTGGGTGCCCCTATTTCCACACGGGCAGCTAGTAGTTTTGGTTTTGCAAATTTATATTCACAAGATCTTGGTTTACAGCTGGAAAGATATTCGGAAAGCTCTGTATCTGTGTATTACTTTCAGTTGTGTTTTGTTTTGTTTTTCCGCTGCTTTGTATTTAAATGTAATTTAAATCTCTGATATTTATCAAATGCATGTTATTCATTCATACTCTGTTATATTCTTGTATTCTGATGGAATTGTTGTAATAAGCAATGAAATGTTCTTTTGTTTGTGTTCTGGTTCGTCTTGTTCTCAAATCAATTCGTTCTTTCCTTAATGGGGAAGTTCGGGTCGTTTCATTAATTCTTTCTCTCATTTCCTAAAAACTTATACTTTGCAAATTTTTGGATTAAATCAAGTTAATTCAACTCCGGTTTAATTCTACATTAAACTCTCGTCATTTTATCAAGATCAAATTGTAATTCTAAGTTGAAGATCAAGAGATCCAAGTCTGTATTCTTTGTAAAACAAATCAAACAACCTATATGGTGTGACTTAAAGGCTCTAAAGCAAGCTTGGTTTAATTATTCCTAATAAAAAGTAAACTGGGGTGACTTGTTTATCCAGAAATCAAGATGGTTATGCTCAACGATCGGGATTCTGGAGGACGTTTCCTTATAGCCTTTAAATCAAGAAGTGTAACTGAATTGATAGTGATCAAAAGCCTATGGATTACGGGACTGGATATAAGGTAACTTTAAACCACAATAAAATACAGTGCGTACTTTCCTTTTTATTTTACTGCATTTACTTTTACTTATTATTTGTTTTCTAATTGATTCTATGATCATTAAATACATACTCATAAGCATAATTTAAAAGGATTTCTAAAAAGATTCATAAATTTAAGTAAACACTATGTACCCCCACTCTAGTGTTAATATAGCTGTAAGATTCTGTTCTGCATCACTACCAAAAGCTATGGTGAAAATCAGCTAAGATTAGAGTCGTAGCACAATTCAGGTGTAATAGTTCATTACACACACAAATTAATATATACACACAGGCACACATGCCATAATCATTAGTTCCCTTTGTAGTCTTATAATATTAGCCACGAGTTTATATTTTAAATATATGGTTCATTATCAAAAGAGAACTAACAAAATTAAAAAAAACTATAGACTTAAACGAAAATATGAAAAATAAAGTGAGCGGTAGATCACACACACACATACATATATATTTAATCGAAAAGACAAATAGTGGATGTGATATAATGCTGAGAAAGATATCAGATGGATATAAATCATCCACGTCACCAAACTACCTCCACTGCATCCCTTATTTTTTCAAACATTGATCATGTAGTGGTTTTTGTTTCATGCGCTATCTTCATCGTTCTATTTTACTCTCTGTAGTAAAAATTTCCATCCCTCAAATGTGTTCGTCCTTCATCGCTGAGCTCCAATTCACAAAGCCTCTTCTCGTTGAATTTCCCTCACCAAAAGTTAACGCTCAAACCTTAAATTTTTTTCTCCCGCTTTAATATTACACTATATGCTTCAACGTTTAGTAATTAGTTACTTCTGGGTCCTAATAACGAATCGTTCTCTTTCCTTAAACAAACTCGCATTATTCTCTAATCAACTGATTACGAGTAATTATGCTTGCCAGATGTTTTCGAATTTCTGCAATAATACCTTTTGTTTCATAGATATCACAATTTTATTTTATTTTTATTATTATTTAATGTTGCATACTTGTTCCCATTTTAGCTAAATACTGAATATCCGTCTAGGTAAGTTACTTATGGTATTTCGCAATTGGTCATTCATGCCTATTTTTCGAAAAAGTAGAGCTACTCCTTTTATGCTATAACTTGATTAGCATGATTTATATATATTGTACATGCTTAGTAAAGTTGTGTGTTTACTCTTTTTCCTATATGTTTAAAGGTGACTAAATTTCTCACTTTTAATTACATACTAAACATTAAAAATATTCATTTGAAATCTTACTTATATGCTCAATAGATTTGGGATATGACTTTTTCCCTTAATTAATACAGATAGTCAAAGCTGACCTATTTTAATATTGAAATATATGTTAATTAGATGACAGTAAGTAAGATAAACAAGTTGGTGCAAGTTCCTACATTTAAATGTCAGTGTGACAATTTAAATCTCTAATTAATTTCGGAGTAATAAATTTTATATTTAAAAGTTACTAAGGAGCATTATTATATGATTACCATATATACATGCAAGAGATTGTTAAAATTCTTAATTAGTTGAAAATAATGTTCATATGTTATTAAATGGAGCGGTAGTTTTGTTGCCGGGTAGCCACACCTACTTTTTACCTAAAAAATGTGTTTAGTATTACAAAAATCAATTTGCAAAATGTTTCAACCGTGTAGGTGTAAGGTTTAAAAATATAAAATAAACTAAGTAGCAAGTTATAATTATGTTATGCATAAAATTTGCTTAGATCCACTCAGTTTCCTTGTATTCACATCCTGAAATGACCCAAACTTCTCCGTAAAGGAAAGTACGGATTGAATTGAGAACAAGGCAAATTAGAACACAAACAGAAGAACATTTCATTGTTTATTACAAACAAGTACATCAGAGTACAAGAATATATCAGAGTACGAATAAATATTACACATTGGAAATACAATATCAGAGATTTAAATTAAATTTGAATAGCAGCGGAAAAATAATACAAAACACAACTGAAGGAAATACACGGATACAGAGCTTTCCGAATATCGCTTCAACCGTAAACCGGGATCCTGTGAATATAATGTCTGCAAAACCAAAACTACTACCTGCCCATGTGGAAAAAATGGGCACCCAGAGTTTAGGTTAAAACAATAAACTCCAGGTCAGTCATGGGACTGGTGTGAGAACTCAAAACAGTTATTAAACTTGATTTTAAAGTTAGGTAAATCACGGGAGGGTTTATTCCACATGAACCTTAGTTAAAATAAAACAACGCAATCCTTTTTGGAAAAATGAAGCTATTATAAGACTCAGGTCCCATCACACAATGAACGCGGTCGGAGGATAGAATTTTCCCTTATAATAGCCAAATATGCTTGATACGCGAATTTTCATCTTTTATTATTATTATAAGTGAAGAAATCAACTTCGAATATAAATGTATCAATCATAGGCGACGTAGGTACCATTATATTACGTTGCCACATATATATTTACAACTAAAACTGAATATCGCGTATTGGAAATTGGGTTTCCATCTATGAACCGAGGCAAGGGATTATCCTCACCGATTTAGAGACACACTAGCAAGTGCCTCAGGACTCGGACGCTGGCGAGGCCTTGAATCTACATGGCCGGTCATCCGTCGATGATTAGTTATACCATAAACTATATATTAATCGGTTCTATTGAACCTCTAAAACGGGTCAGTAATGTTCACCACTATAGAGCCAGCAGGGACTCAAATCATATCCGTGGTACCTCTCTTTCCAACAAATAATAAGGGACTTCCACATAAGTAAACTGTCTGGGCTCCATACCATGACGTTACTTGTAGTTAGAACTAACATATGTCTATTTCCATGCAGTCACTATTCCGTTTTTGGTTCATATCGGGGTGTGAGGCTCGCGAAGTAACGCTATACACAAAGCTATGCCTATAAGCTGTGCTTTGATCATCAACCACAAGGCTCTACTTTTCAACAAAATTCTTGATCATTTGCATCTTAGCATGCCACATTGTCAGTCCATACCATACCATTGATTTTTGCCAACATATAACCTCTGAGCTTGTACGTTTCAGAGAAGGGTGTTAAGCAAGAGAATAAATTCTCCGCCACCAAACAGATATATATTTAGCAGAGATCAACGAATAAATCATAAAGGAATACAATGTCAGACATACCATCCATTACAAGTCCATTCTGGGTCTGAATGAACCCAGGGGCACCTTATTCCCTGTCCCATATGTCCAATATAGGAGAGCGGTCCTCGCATATCCGTCGATCTCCAAGTACATTTGGACGATTACCACTTATTACCTTGTCTTGGGTGTACGGCCCAATCAAGACATCAGTAATCATCCAAACGATGTGAAGATCTCCGGTCTTCAAACACCATCTTCATCTTGGACACTTGGTCGTCGTAGTAATTATTCACAATGGGTTAACCAGGTCTTTCCGAACAATTCGCGTATTTTATAATCAAGTGCTTTAAAATCACATCATACGCCTCATTCTGATTCAGAATATTCTTTTAAATAAAAGATTCACATTGTTAGGGAAAGGTTCTCCTTAATTTTATCAAAGATAATTTCTTTTAAATTTATTCTTTAATCTTCCTGAAATTAACAAGATACGTTAAAACAACAATTTGGTTTCAATCTCCAAAAATCATTACTTAATGATTATTCAAATTTAAGAAATTAAGCTTATCTTTAACTGGGTTAAAGAACCAATGTCATTAAAAACACAGTTCACGACAAACCCAAAATCATCTTCCATTAAATATGGAATCTTCACAGAAATCAGATCAATATATAATCGATATAAATTCCTGTATCAGACTAATAATATAAATGGAATAACAGCAAGGCCCTTTTAAATTCCATATATAATAATAGTCTTCATTCACAGAAGCTCATCTCGATTATTAGCAAATCGAATTCCATTCCATTCCTATTTGATATATTAAGTTGGAAAACTTTACTTTGGAAAATTCTCATTTAAATCTTAATAAAAGATTTATAAATTCCATTTAAATCTTAATAAAAGATTTATAAATTCCAAATTATATTTTCATTATTAATTGGGATTAAAGAACAGATGTCGTTTAAAACATAGTTCACGATAAACCCACAATCAACTTTCATTTCAATTCTAGTTAAACATTAATTAATTAGTAAACTTTTCTAAATCTTAATTAAAAGATCTATTCTTTTCACACGGGGTTTAAGAACAGTGTTATTTAAGACACCATTCACGATAAACCCAAAATCCAATTTATTTTATTTAATTTCAAATAAATATTAATTAATTGGAAAACTCCATTAAATCTTAACTAAAGATTTATTCTAGTTAATAACTAGTTCATTTCGATAAAAATATATTTTTATCTTTTTAAATATGGAATTTTTCATCCAAAATCTTTCCAGATTATTATTTTGGCAAGGCAATCTTTCCATATTATTAATTATGATTTTACATAATTTTTCCATATTTTTAATAATTTTATTATCGCCTGTACAGTTGGTTTCCAATAACGGCCACCGAACTGCATCCGTAGCAACCTTTTTCAAATTTGATTTGGACATAATTCCAAATTCAACCATTAGATTTCAAACTTCTTATATTCATTGGAAAGCTCTTTTCGATACAAACCCAATGGTTCCGGCTTTAGGAGTATCCGACTGTCGGATCTCCCGTTACGCCAATTTGAAGTCAACGGTCAAAATTCACAAATGATCGCTGCGTGGCGCGTTCTATTCAGGCCATTTAAATATATATATAATATTATATATATTATATATCATCGATTTCCATTTAAATCGTATTTATAAAATATTTATAATTTCATTTCAAAACGATTCCAACTTCATTTTCAATTTTAAATAAAAATTGAATATTCTATATCTTTATCATATTAAAATGATAACATTTTCAAAATATTATATTATGAAATCACTTCCTTTCGATATTCATTGTAAAATGAATAAAATCGATCGATAAACCCGTTTGGGTTAAAAATGGCGTTTGCTACTTAACTCGGCATCATATTTTTATACTTTTGCGTCCATTCAAAAGTGAATATCAAAATCATAATCTTATTCTTCATTGAACATTATTTTAATTTTTATATATATAATTTATTCAGTGATTTCAAAACCATTTATTTCATTACATGTAAAAAGAATATTTTTAACGAACAAAAATATATTTCATTATACGTGCATTTTATACGCTTCTTATTCACACTAAAAAGAATATTTTAATGAACAAATATATTTTCATTACATGTACATTTTTATAGATTCCTATTCACATAAAAAAGAATATTTTTAATGAAAAAATATATTTCATTACATGTACATTTTTATAGATTACTATATACAATAAAAAATGTAATTTTTATTGTTTAAAAATTCTATGCAATACATGAATATTTTGTTCACTTCATTAACATGTTAAAAATAATATTTTTATCTAACAAAAATGTATTTTACCATATGCTTCTTTTATTCCTTAATTTTTAAAGATTCTTTATTTTAAAATATTTTATTAA
This sequence comes from Allium sativum, assembly GCA_030737875.1. Classification (NCBI taxonomy): domain Eukaryota; kingdom Viridiplantae; phylum Streptophyta; class Magnoliopsida; order Asparagales; family Amaryllidaceae; genus Allium; species Allium sativum. The sequence goes on along the minus strand of CM060921.1, from coordinate 159,235,321 downwards.
AATATTCTTTACATTAAAATGTTCTTTACATTAAAATGTTCTTTTACATTAAAAGTGTTCTTTATCATTGAAAATGTCTTTATCATTAAAAATGTTTTTTTATCATTAAAAATGTCTTTATCATTAAAAATGTCTTTTATCATCAGAAATGTTATTTTGTTCTTTAAAATGATCTTTTATTATAAAATGATATTTTATTCTAAAATGATATTTTATTCAACATTATTTATAAAACATTATTTATTATAAAACATTATTTCTGAATCGGAATACGACTCAATCAATTACCATATAATTTTAGTTATATGGATTTCACACACCGCATGTATTCAACAATAATGATAAATAATCATTAAACAGTCCATTCACTTCCAAAGTGAAATTTACAATTGTGTGAACATTAAAATAAATAAATAATGCTCATCACAGCCTGTCAATCCATCGATTGACATATAATTAAATATTGGGATTAGTTAATGTCAAGTATCATTCCAATACCTGTTTGGGGTTTTCAACCAACAACAATTTATTTAAATAAAACATTGGTTAATAAACTTAACCAATTCTAATTCAGTTTGAATTATTTTCTCTTTAACCAATTTTCACTGTTCAAATTATAAATGAATATTTATAATTTAATTTCACTATCACATTAATATTTACATTTTTAATGTGTTAAACATTTCAACAACACCAACAACACACAATACAGTCAATTTAAATCATCCATGGTTTGTGTACGAGGAAAGTGATCTAACAAGCACTGTATACAGTTTATAATGATTAAACTGGTAAAAATCTAAACTAGCAATTCTATATTTTTTCCAATTATGAAAATAAATAAATAAATAACTATGCATAATTTTTAGTGAGGAGTTCTCACCTTTGGTTTCCACTCCGCCGGTTTTATTTCTGAACAGTTTGGATTTGCCCCAATTCCAAAGCAATCTTTTTCACGCTGTTCATCGTAAAAATCACATTTTTAATACGATGTTATTTAAATAAAAATCATATTTTTATTTAAATACTATATATATAAAGCATATTTTATTTTCAAAAAGAATGCATATTTTATTTACAAAAACAATGTATATTTTATTTTAAAAAAGAATGCATATTTTATTTACAAAAAACAATGTATATTTTATTTTCAGAAAGAATGCATATTTTATTTTGTAAAACATTTCTATTGTATTTTATAAAACATTGCTATTTTATTTTGTAAAACATTTCTATTGTATTTTATAAAACATTGTTATTTCTAACTCTTTTTGTAATTAAAATAAATATATTCGTTCAAACTTCGATTTAAATAAATTTTTCGTCATTATAATTTAAAATAAATTATTCTAAATATTCAAAATCCACTAAAATTGCTAAAATAAATTTTTTAAACTGGCTTTGATTTTCAGGGTTATTACACATCCATACGTTGCATTTATAAGCGTGTACAGAGCCGACCCAAGGTATTTGATACCCTAGCCCAAAAAGCAGAAACAAGATAGATTTTTTTGACAAAATCCATATTGCTTCCAATAAAATTTGAAGGGCTCCTACTAGGATTAGAATCCAGCACAATCAAAAGAGAAAACTACAAACTACCACTGCACCACCAAATTAATTGCTTTTGATCGAGGATGAGTATTCATACAACATTGCATCCGAACTAAAATACTTGTATATGCTTCACCGACTTAGTGGGTTGCCCCAGCCTATGGGCTTGGTCGACTGCGGGTTTGAGTGTGTAAAATATTTAGACTTTACTATGGCTAACCATCGATGGTAATATATTTAATACTTTGCTTATGCACCACACGATATTCTAATAAATCATCCAATTTTCTATTAACATGCATTGTAACTCAATACTTAGTCTTATTATTGAAATACCACAAATAACAATCTTTATACATGATTTTAGGCTTTTAGTTCCATGTGAATGATGCTTGCATATTAGGATTAAAGGTGGTATCTTTTACTACTTTGAGCAATACTAGCAGCCTAAATGTATATGTACTTTGGTTCAATGAAAAACAAATAATGGTTCAAATTAAACATTTTATCTTAGGCATTTCCTAAACCTCACATTAGTATAAAATGAGTCCTTCATGAGATGGATTACCTATAAGAATGTTCATGAGCTTTTATTATGTATAAAAATTTAAAGTGACACTATATTTCTATACTATGCTCCTTTTAGAGTAGGCTGCAGCTAAGTTGTATTAATATTCATTATTATAAAAGATAATAACAGTAACCAAACATATTGCTAATACATCAGTTATGAAAGTGGACTAATTAGGTTGCAAAAGTGACACTACTCCAACCCAAAATACAACATTTTCTCTTATTCTACATTGTTCTTTTTTATCAAAGTAGTTATTTCCTTTCCAAAGCAATTTCTTTATTTTCAAAAGTGATCTCCTTCTTTCGACTATTGTGTTTAACATGCATATTTTTTGCCATTCTTAACTAAAACTTTATTTTAGTTTTAATGTTTTATTTCCCTCTAAATGTGATATGTTCGATCTATAAATCAAAAGTTACTTAAGCTTAGAGTTACAATAGATTTCCGTACACACACATACACTATGGTACGTTTAATTTTCAATACCTAATTTTATTCTATTTTCAAACAATGTTATGGTAGACCCATTGTTCTGAAATTTCAAGGACAAGAAACTGAATGGCATTACTTGAATTATTACGAATGACATCTAACTGTGCATCTACCATTTATTTATCTTTTGTTTCTTATTAGTTATTGTTCATGGTCAACTATTACATATGGTTCTTTTACTACAACACCATGAGATGGACTTTAGCTTGGCTCAAATAATCATAAGATATATAGAAATCTTCTTAGTTTGCATATCAAGTTATGTATTTTTGCGCTTTGTATTTCAAGTTACTTAGGGAAAAAGTGAGAACCTCGCTTTTTATCTACCTAGTGTTATACTATAGATAGAGATACATTGGGGTAAGTAATTTATAAAAAACTGTAGGATTAGCAATTAATAAAACACCCTCCCTTATGTGCTAGTGTCTGCTACCTTACATAGTAAGATCATAAATTGCTATTCTGCATGTCGATAATTTATCAAATAAACGAAGGAATGCAAATGTGAAATAACCAAAATATGATTGTCTATGCATGGTGGAATCCTTGAATTTTAAGACAATATGTAGTTTTTCTTTAATTCCATTTGCTGATCAATGTCCATGAATCTTTTCTTTATTTACATATGCTAATCAATGTTTTTTAGCATTGATTAGACATTTTGGTTTACTTGTGCAACAATTGATAATTGCATCATTAAATGTAAAAAAAAACTGATTATAACCAAACATTGATTTCAAATGCAAATAAAATAGTAACAGTTCCATAAGCAATATAGAGTCAAATGGAAGTGGCTTCTCTATCTGAATCTCCTTAATTTTTTCCTAATTTTCTTTCCCTTTAGTTTTCCTAAATTTTCTTTTGGAAAATAAGGTGTAATCCGTACGTAAAATACAATCTCTTACCAAGTAAGAATAAAATACAATCGCTTATGTTTGGAACTCTGCCAAAATTTAACTTTTTAACTAGACAGAGGAAGGCGAGAAGAATTGTTTCTCCATTAACCAATCACTCATTGATTCCTTTTTTCCCTAGCGAAAGCTTTTGCAAATATGATTTATTTCAAATTATGTTTAACTCTTTTTTCCTCCGTAAAATTATGTCAATAAACAAACATTACATTTGTCCAAAATATATAATGGCACAAATTGTATAAGAATGAAATGATCACATTTATGTCATCGACAAAGGGTTGTATACAAACTTAAAATAGAACATAAATTATATATATATCTGTATATATGTATATTGTGTGGTGCTAAGGGCACCCCAATATGTTCTTCCTAATACCGCGACTAAAAAATACCACAACAATCAGTATTACACTCTTCTTAATACCACACACTTAAAAAATAGGGGATCCCACACTATTTTTCCCTATTTCTATTTTGCTCGGTATTCGTTCGTCCTCATTTCTAAAACCGATCAACTAGCTGAACCCTAATTCTATAACCAATTAAAAATTCGACGCCGCAATGCCGAGTAAGAAGACAACTGCTGGTATATCGAAGTCTCAACCCTAGCTAAGTCAAACACGTAAGCTAGTAACCCTAAATTGAAACATTATGATAGGAATTTGAATTTACCAGCGAGAGGTACGAAGAAGACATCGATTAAGAGAGATTAGTGTTATCGGATTAGCTTAGAACGTGATTTGTTCGACAAATAATCTTTGAGTGAGAGTTTATAATGTGGTATTAGGAAGCATACAAAATTTAATGAATTTTTTTTTAATTGCGGTATTAGGAAGAATATATTGGGGTTCCCTTAGCACCACACTATATATACACATATATATATATATGTATGTATGTATATAAAGTCTATTTGGACTTAAAAACTTGATACGATTGGTAATGTAATGAATTTCTACCATTGGAGTACTCCTAAATTTCACATTCCATATAAAGATAAAAATGTAACGGTCCATATCTTTTGTATCACCAATTTTGTTTTATTTTTTGTCCAGATAATCAGCCCTGTGTGTATATAGATTCGAGAGAGACATACATAAATTAAAGTACGTAGATATACTTTCGGACAATACATTTGTATTTTTTATGAACTAACGTATTTGTTACAGTGAAAATCCAAACTCTTCTAGATGGATATTTTATACATTGCACAGATTGCTATGTTACATATGAACGAACACATGTATATATGATACACACGTATATAATACAATATTAACTAAGTAGTATGAATTCATCTCACAAATTTAAACATAATAATTTTTTCATTTAATATATATTCAGGTACTTTTAAATTAAACTAGTTTTGTAGGACCAATAAAGATTATAATAACTTTTTTGAAACTCGTTCCGTACTTTCGCCGCAAATAACCAAGTTCCAACATATTTATTCTTCCTTATTGCAGTAGTCAGTTCGTTAGAGGTACTATGATTTTTTAGTTGTATAACCACTGACCAATTTGATAAAATTGTTTTTTTTGGTAAAGCTTTTAGATCGAAAAATATATGATTAAGCTTACTATACTATAGCTTTGTTTCACTGGCATAAGTGCAAGTGGTTTTCCGTAAGCATTCAAAAACATTTTTTTTTTTCCTAATATGGAAAGTTATCTTCAATGCCCTATGTTCTCTGGATGCACTATGTCATTGGGGTGTTACCATAACCTAATCCGGCATTTTTGCAACAATGATGGTGAATCTGTATAGCATCTCCTTTTTACGGTACATTTTGTTTGGTAGCATATATTAACCATTGGTAATTTTCATATTTCAAGAAATGAATCCTAGATGAATATTTTTTTATTTTCGAACATAGCAGATGAATGTTCTAATACATCAATTATTGACTTTGATAAAAACAATCGTATAAAATATAAATATTAATGTTTTTCCAAGTAATCTATTCTATTGTATAAGAAAGAGAATATAACACTCTTAGAATTCTCATCTCTCATTCACTTTCAGGCCGAATACTGCGTTCTTCTTAATTCATGGTATATTTTCCATTTAGGCCCTTAAATGAAATCTATTCCATTATAAAAGAAAGAGGATATAACACTCTCAGAATTATCACTTCTCATTCACTTTATGGCTGAATATTGCATTTTGCTTAATTCTTGGTATATTTTCCATTTAGGCCCCTAAATAAAATTTCGTTATTTCAAAAAGCTTGCTGTAATGACCCAATTTTCGAACACCTCGGAAGTTGTATCATTATATAAGATTAAAAGATAGACAGAAGATAAAACTAAAGAAAACATTAGAATCTCACAGCGGAACTTGAACATTATATAATAACCCAAAATATTACATATCATAAGTCAAGTATATTTAGAGTACTACATACATACAGATACATTTCATCACAAATTACATACTTAACATTTTTGATACTAACTTGCAGATAATTATACATAACACCATGGATAAAACAACTTGCAGATAATTATACATAGATAACCAACGTTCAGATCCTTCCCATCCAACTACTCCAAAAGTTAAGTCAAGACCTGGATCACTTGTCTACTCATAACAAGTGTTATGAGTACCCAAGAGTTTAAAGGAAACATAGACAAATAAACTCTGGGTCAGTCGGGGACTGGTGTAAGTAAACGATTTTAAAACAAGTTTAAGAAATAAAATCATACTCATAAGACCACGACGTAAATACGGAACCGGTTTTTACCTTATGAGAATCAAAACAGCTTATATATTTAAATCAGATATTATGATAATGTCCAGGGTTTCCACAAATAATTTATAATCTAGTAGAAATGCTTTCATCTCACATTCTACTTATATATTATACAAACAAAACCATCTAACGCTTATGGTTAATGGATTTCCAAGTATGACAAGGTATGGAACCACCTTCCGATAGTGTACCTCTAGAGAGGAATACACTGGGTTCAACAAGGACTTCTTGTAAGTCGGCCACACATGACTGACCACTCATTTCTCTTGAGTGTATCGAATGTATATCACCAATGGTTGTGTGCGACAACCATTTCCCGAATAGGACAGCATCGATAGAATAAGAACAAAAGGAATATCTCTAGATAGTGGATAATACACCCTAACGGGAGCTACCCACCTAGCCATGTTGCCTGCCCAATTTTTTTCATTTCCTAGTTGTGAAGCTTGAGGCTAAACTTATCTTTTTGACAAATTATATCTTCAATTACTTTGAATGTCACATCGTCCTATCTGTCAGAACACTCGTTCGATTTCCCAAATATATTGCGGGCAATAAAGCTAAGAGAAACGAATTTCTCTGCCACCAACGTAATATACCGGCGTAAATTCTTTATGTAGAATCTAATATATACGTTGTCAGACACCCGACCATACAGGTTGTCCTGGGACTGGACAGACCGAAGGTACTATTTAAAATAGCCCTTCCATATCTTCGACTTCAATATTTCTGATACGTAGCGTATAATTTGAATCGAAGTGGAATATTTATTACGGTCTCTTCGAAATGATGTATGTCATGTCTTTTACAGTTGAGATTTAGTTATCAGCCTAACATGATTATAATTCAGTTTACACATCCTTAAAATTTGAACAAATAAAGTGTGTGCGTCGCACATGGTATTTTACTTCGTTTGTCATCTGTTTTATACGATGTTTAATATTTCTGTCCTTCTTGTAAATTATTTTCTTACTTCTAATTTATCATAAATAAATTAAATTTATAATTTATTTCTTTTATATTTCCTATTTTCGAACTCGTTGAATTCCCACAATCAAACTTCTGTCCTTGATCTTTCTGCTATTTTCTTCCACTTTCCTACGATATTTAAATAAAAATTCTCTTTTATGTTTATTTATTTATTTCTTATTTTTTATTTATTTTCTTTTTATTTAATTAAAACTGATTTTAATTAAATCTTCGTTAAAATCTTCTTTGTTAGCGTATTGGCCAAAGTACCAATTTTGCCAAAGTACCACTTCAAAGACACCACGATGCGCTCGTGAAAACTGCTCAGATCCTCACGCTCCAGCCCACTACCACGTGGTAGTACTACTTGCCAAAGTACCACTTGGTACTACCAAAGTACCAAGTCCGAAAACACCATCGTTTCGCTTGCCAGATCACTCCAGATATCGTGCCAAGCCTTGCTCGATCACCTTGCCCTATCCACTTGCCAAACCCACTTGCCCGATCACCTGCCAAATCCAGTAGTTGCCAAGCCTCCAGACATCATGCCAACCCCCTCTGATCACCTCCAGACACTGGCCCGATCACCCTTTTTCCCTTTTCCCCTGCACACGTACACGTGCACGTGCCCAACCACTCGAGACGCCACTGACTACCCGCGATCATCCCGAGACGTCACCTTCCACCTCCGGACCTCGTTTCCATCTACAGGTTTGACCATCAGAACGTGTACACTGATTTCACTGTATTTTCTCTTTACGTCGAAATGGGTTCCATTGGGGAAACCTTCGACCGCTCTCTCCTCAGTTCACCTGAGTGCTTCCAACTCCGTCCACGCCACGGCGGCGACCCACCCCATCGATCCCCCCAGGTGTGGCGGTCCCATTTGCTTCCATGGTGGCGCAGTTCGACGTCAAATCTCATGTTCAAAAAAACATATAAAAAACCTATTTTTGATTCGTTTATAAAATTCATGAAATGGAAAAACCTTTGTTATATTTTACCCATACTCTATAACATGCAACATCCCTTCGGTGTTAATGCCCTGGGTCACGACTTCCTCCATCGCCGGAATTTAACCGTAGTTCCATTTATTGATCAACTCAAAATTCTCTTTATATATCGATTTAAAAATCTTGAACCTACCGTTAAAAATCATGGTTTAGTATTACGGTTCCATTCATATGTATAAAACATGCTTTCTGGGAGTTTTGAATTTCCATGCTTACAGAGGATTTACAGAGAACCTACAGTTTTCTGTTTCTTGAATATGTTTTCAATATCAATGTCTCTTCTTGTTTGTATTTATAAATGTATAAAATTTATACGTTATATCAACCTAGTGTGAGAAAATTAGTGTCGTTCTCTTCTTGGAATGATGTTCTGTGTTTCACATAACACAGTAACAGTTATGAGTTAAGGGTTTAAACTATCCACACTTATGCAAGCATACTGATACTAGTATATATGAATATAACAGATGTAATCAAGGGTTGCTAGCATTAATACTTCATTGTTTGTTGGCAAAATGAAGGTATTATCATCACATGAACTTACAGCTAAATTAAAACATACAGCTGATATATTCAAACTGTTTATAGTAAAAAAATTAACAAGGAAATTAGATAAGGTTTACTCACTTCCTTTTCTGCAGTTAAACAAAAGTTTCATGTTTTCTTTCTTCATATGATTGGCTTGAAATAATGTGTGCAAAAAAGGTAAGAAACTGCTGCCTATTTATAGGCATAAAATAATACAAAAATAAGGGTGTCTTTAGTGCTAGATGGGATTATGTTCAATAACACAGAGGGAAAGTTCTTGCCTTGATGCCCAGTTTTGTCAACAAATACTTTGCGCAGGTTTTATGTGTCGTACTTAATAATACATAGCAAACAGTCCATGTTCATTCCCTGCGCCTTGTTTCATTTTGCATACTAAATATGCACAAAGTCTTTGCTGTCCCTTCTTATTTCAGTTATAGACAAAAACAGTAAATGCAATGGTCCTTTTGGGCAATAAATTTACATTCTTCTTACACAACCCGATGGAAATAAGTAGGATTATTCTCCTAAGAGCTAGATGTCCTGCTCACTTTTCCTTCATGCGGTACAGAATTCTTTTCCACATATTAACATGTTTTTACTTCAACAGAAATCTTACTGGTGAAGTAAATTTGCATTAAATGCTTGATGGAAAATTGTGTATAGTCTTCATGATAGAAAACAAATTTCCATCAGATCTGGTTTTAATCACTTAAGTGTCCCGCCTCTTGTCTATACTCCTTAAGTATGAAGAAATCATTTAGAAATTTTACTCAAGTATTTTAGTCCCTAAACATATTGGCTTAATATGTTAACTAAGAGGTTTTCTTACATATTATCTCAATGACATGTACACATGAGTTAGCACTTCTCCTAAATGGATGCATATGCACGAACAATTTATAATTAACAATTTACTTAATTAAATTATTCTTTAAACAAATTGGATTTTAACTTAGTGTGTTTAACAAAGAGTTTGCTACAAAAGACATGTATACAAAAGTGGGAAATTCGCAAATGCAAATGCATAAGGATGTAGAAAAAGTTCATTACCTTTTTCTTATTTACATGAATGGGATTAATCTCATTAATTAAATTAGTTATTAATGAATTTTTATCGATTTATGGGTTTAGAAATATTTAGTTTAAAACCCGGGATATTACAATCTGCCCTCCTTATAAAAATTTCGTCCTTGAAATTTGAGGTTAACGAGTAGATTCCAGTTATAACTCATATTCATGAATATTCAACACACATCAATAATTTTATCACAGTTATTCCATAACTAGAAATGTCTGTTACAACGGTTGGAAAATATTTCCATTACTACGTAACTATTTCACAATATTTATTAGTTCCTGACCGTAAACTGGTAAACGAACAACCCTCTAAGTATCAACCTCGAAGACCGAAATCAACATCAGACCGATACCTAGTAAATCATTCAACTTAACGAATTTTCTAGTTAGTTTCCAATTTCTTAATTCCACATCTTAATTCCTCATCAACTCTCATTACTCCTGAAAATCCTTGATCATTTGGAAAAATTTCCAAATCTTATATACTTCCTTAATTTGAATCAACCCATTCAAATATATTTATCTGCCCCAAATTCTCTTCTTAAACTTGAATCCATATTCAACTCCTCAGGTCAATATACTTAACTCTGTTAAGTTCCATCCATAGTTTCCCTTAACTAATTAATTAATTATTAAATTAGTTATCTCCAATTTGGAACTTAGAAATCTGATTCTATTTCAAAAATCAACCAGTTCACTTACCATGGATTCATATCCCATTAAGTATGACTTAATTTAGTGGAAATATCAAATTTTAATTCAATTTATTCTAAGGACGAACCTAATAAATTGAACTCCTTTTATTTAAAAAAATAGAGCACCTTACAGAACTTCTTCCATATCCGCATCTTCAGAACTTGATGGATTATCCATTAGGGCATAGACCTTTTGTTGCATTCCCTCTTTCTTAAACGGGCAATCCTTGATCAAATGTCCGAGCTGATGACACTTATAGCATAAAATCTGTCGAACAGTAGTATTACCTGGTTCCTGTGGTTGCTGCTGAGGTGGCACTGGCTTCTTGACTTCTGATTTCTTATAAAACCTAGCGATGTGTCCTTTCTCTTTATAGTTGTGGCACATCAAATTCTTGTAATAATCCTGGGACTTTTCCTCTCCCTCTTTTCCATTTTCCTTGTTTTTCCAACTTGGATTTAATTTCCTTTTGTTGGGATTTCCTCCACTGGTTTCTCCAGTCTGCTCCTTTGTGTAACGACCCGGATTTTGAGCGACTTTGGTTATCGACGTAAGCACGACGTCGATAACCAAACCGTCGAAAAATCCTGGTAATTAGTGAAAGAAATTAGAGGGTGAGAAAAGATAAGATAGAAACTTAGAATAGAAGAAGAAGAAGAACACAACATCAGAGTAACACGAATCTCACAGCGGAACGAATAAATATATTTCATAACATAACTTTGAAATACAAATCTGTACTTGCATATACATATCATTATCAAAGTACAGCACTTACAACACAGCGGAAATAACTATAGCTATATGATCCTGAAGCCTCCTGCTCCAGCTCTTCAATGTATCTGTAAAATCCCGACTACTTGACTGCCCATACAAATTTAGGCACCCAAGAGTTTAGGGAAAACAACAAAGTAAACTCCGGGTCAGTCATGGGACTGGTATGAGTAAAACAGTTTAAAAACAGTTAAACAAGTAAATGATATCTCATAAGACCACGCCGCATAACGGAACGGGTTTTTCCCTTATGAGAATCCAAAATATCTTTATATCAAAAACCTTTTGATATTATAATAATGCCTATCAACACAATATAATAACCATCTAGCAGAAACGCTTTCATCTCACGTTCTACATATATAGTATACAATCAAAACCGCAAGCACGTATTGGGTAATGGATTTCCAACTATGACAAGGTATGGAATCACCTTTCGCTCGTGTACCTCTAGAGAGGAATACACTGGGTTCAACAAGAACATCTTGCAACCCGGCCACACATGACCGACCACTCATTTCGCTTGAGTGTATCGAATGTATATCACCAGCAGTTGGGATCAGCAACCGTTTCCCGAATGGGACAGCATCAACAATAGATTTTTAGAAGTAAATGAAACTCTAGATCAGGTGATTATACACCCTACTTCGGTGCGACCGACTTAGCCATGCTGCCTGCCCGATTTCTGTCATTTACCGGATGATGAGGCTAGAAGCTACGCTTTTTCATCACATCAGATTTACTTCGAATGTCACATCGTCAAATCCATCAAATCACCGATTGACGTCCTCAACCATACATTATGTGTTAGCTAAAAGAAGTTTCCTTCTTCGCTTCCACTCTTGGTACAGTTGGAGAAATCAATATACGTGATCGTCTGGAAATACTCTGTCAGACATCCGTCCATACAAGTCATCCAGGAACAGGATGAACCGAAGGCACTATTCTGTAAACAGGATAGCCCTTGCATAACTCCGTCTTCAATTTCCTTTGGCATATATGACTCGCAACGCTTATGCCAATACAGAGTGGTTCTTTGGATAATAATCCAACCGGTCTCTCCATATTAACAACGTTAAAATGATCAAAACTTCGATAGTCTGTGATTTAACTATCGAATAAAAACAGGTGTTCAAACAACGATATTATTTCCCGGAGGAAATTTATATCAATCAAACATCATTCAACATTCATCTCCTTATTTCATTAATCTACTTATCTCTTATTTCCCTATATTCAGTATTTCTATTTTCTAAATTGGGAAAATATACGTTATTAACAATGGAAAACATTTCCATTTCTTGTTTTCTTTATTAGAAAACATTTCTGGTTTCTTATTTGGATAACATTCCCAAAGCTCCTTCATTGGACTTAGACAGATGTTTTAAACAAACCATCGCAATGCCAACTCAAACCATTTCCTTTACTGCCGAACCTTAACTATTCCTTAGTTAAAAACGAAGCCAATCAAGTTGGGGTAGAACTACCTCTCAGACCTTAACTGAACAACATTTCTAACTTTGAAATTGGCAAAGTTCACTTTATATTCCTTTACTAACTTCCTTACTTAACTCTCGTTTGAATAAATCTCTATTCGATTTATTCTATTTGATTTACTCTATTTGATTTACTCTATTCACTTAATCTTTTCGAATAAACTATATTCGATAAATTCCTTTTACTTTCTATTCGAATAACTATATTCGATTAACTCATTTTAACTTCTACACTAATCGATTAACTAACATCGATTATCTCCTCTTACTTTACTCTAATTGATTACTAACATCGATTTACTCCTTTTACTTTACTCTAATCGATTAAACTAACATCGATTATCTCCTTTTACTTTACTCTAATCGATTAAACTAACATCGATTATCTCCTTTTTAACTTTATTCTCTAATCGATTAACTAACATCGATTAACTTCTTTTACTTTACTCTCTAATCGATTAACTAACATCGATTAACTTCTTTTACTTTAACACTAATCGATTAATCGATTAACTTCTTTTACTTTAACACTAATCGATTAACTAACATCGATTAACTTCTTTTTACTTTAACACTAATCGATTAACTAACATCGATTAACTTCTTTTTAACTTTATTCTCTAATCGATTAACTAACATCGATTAACTTCTTTTTACTAAACTACGTTTTCCGTTACAACTATTTCCTTTTTATAACGTTTACTTACCGTTACAAATATATCCTATTTATAACTTCTATTTACCGTTACAAATATTTCCTATTTATAACTTCTATTTACCGTTACAAATATTTCTTATTTATAACTTCTATTTACCGTTACAAATATTTCTTATTTATAACTTCTATTTACCGTTACAAATATTTCTTATTTATAACTTCTATTTACCGTTACAAATATTTCTTATTTATAACGTTTAATTACCGTTACAAATATATCCTATTTATAACGTTTACTTACCGTTACAAATATTTCCTATTTATAACTTCTATTTATTTTCTAAATAAATATTCCTTTTCTATTTCTATTTATTTTCTAAATAAATATCCCTTTTATAAAACCGTGTTCGTTTTATAAATAATTCCTTTTATAAAATCCTGTGATTTTATAAAATTCCTTTATTTCAATATACATTGAAATACTTCTTTTTACATCCCAGGGTTTCTTATGATATTTAAAATATCGAATAACAATGATCAATATCATTCCAACACCCATAATCCAAAATAGATTATATAACACATCATATATCACAATATATGAAAACAGTAAAATAAATGTTGAGGAATCCAGTCGGATTCCTCCAACCTGTTTCCCTGCATCACAGATGTTAAAACAATATAGATAACATCACTTTTCAGTTCTATATGATATATTCTGTTAAACAGAATCAATATAGAAAATTTAACTAACTGACTAGCAGTTCAATCAAACAGTCAACATACAGTAAATCAGCCAATATCTAACAGTTCTAAAAATACAAAATGAAATTATAAACTGTTCAGAGTTAGTGAGATTTACTCACATTTGGACGATCATCGTCAATGACGATAACCATCGCTTGATTCAGCTGGACAATTTATTTCGCCATAAATTCATACGATCTCCACTCCACTTCCAGTCAATCCCATTGTGTTGCATCCCAACGGATACTGTTTTGCTAAATTCTCTCCTACCACGCCCGTATACATCTTCTTCCTCCTGGTAATACACGAACCCGTATCTCCCCTTCCCGTTATTGTAAATCCTCCTTTCAACATGTATTTTTTTTATAAAAGTTCCTTGAATGGCCTTCACTGCGATTCTCGGCCCAACCCATAATTTAATTTCCATGATACCCTTTCCTGCATCTACACCGTTTTCAGCAGTACCTCCTCCCTCAAAGAATCCCACTCTTACCCTTTTTTCCAGATTTTCAAGCATGCGCTCTCCACGGATTTCTCCGCTAAAAATGAAAATCATCGACACCGATAATCACCTCGTTACCTCCTCTCTTTCCTCCTCAACACAGACTTCAGCTCGCATGCTTGTTCTCAGTTGCGGTTTCCAGGTCTCCATCGACAAATGCCGTTGTCAATGCCTCATGCTGTCGCGTTCGCCCCTCCCTACCAAACGAGCTCGCCTGAAATGGAGCGTTCCAACTCCTCGCTGTCTTCCTGCGTTCATCACCCTTCCGCTCAAACAACAGTAGCTGCCCCCTATCTACAGCAAAACGTTTGGATTGAGAAAGAAAATGAAGTGAGAAAGAAAAATGAAGTTGAAAAGAAACCGTAAGGAAGAGAGTGCGCTTGATGCCTGTAGGGTGTACATATTTAGAGTATTTAGAAGCCGTAGTCCCAAAGTTATTATAGCCCGTGGCGATTTAAGATACTCATGTTTTCTTTAGGCAAGAAGTAAGACACGTAGTACCACTATTTAATGGCTAAGCTAATGAAATATAAAGTCATTTGAAACTAAATGGCTAAGGTATTGTTTCTTTATATAAACCAGAGTAGGGCGGTAGAAGTCTTTATTGGGTAGGATGGCCATGGTACAATGAGACAATGCGTTGGACTGAAAAGAAGAGTGGCAGAACGTGTGTATTTTACTTTGTAGTTAAGTTAAGTTATAACGCACCTCATGACGTAAAATTCCGCTTACGTACGGACAGAAATAAAAACACCATCGTGACGAGCGAGGTGTCCCGACTCCAGAAAAATAATAATACCGGTAGGTGAACTCATATTTTGAAACTTCAAAATGTTGATTACAAGGTGCAAAATACTTCAAATAAAAAAACGCTTATTAAATTAATTAAAAATTACCATAAAATTCTAAAAATTAAATTATCACTATGTCCCAAAAGAACCTTGTCTAAATTCACACACGATATCTAGTTATTTTGAAATAACCGTTATGGCCACGAACGAATATACAGCTGTTTTCCTGAATATTTGATTTGGACATAAATCAAAATCTACACGACGAAATCCCGATTTTTCTCTTCCACTAGAAAGATATACTCCATCAGCTCCGTACATTTCTTGTTTTATAGAAATCCGGCTTAAAACGAACCCTGTACATTCAGTTGAAGTTCAAATTGCCAATTTACGAACTGCAGCGCCATTTCAAGCTCGGTTTTAATTATAATATAATTATACGTTCAAACTATCGTTCAAATAATATATTCGTTATTCTAATTGAATTCTAAACTGAATTAAATATCACAGATGATCCGGTTCACAACATATAGCCATTTTGGCCAATTCTAATTATTTCAGAATTAAATATATTATTTAATTTATTATTTTAATTAAATATCTACCATTAATAAATTCTACGGCCATTAAATTCTCTATACCACCATTTCAAAAATTAAATAAATTAATTTTAATACCTCTGCCAATGCGGGTCATTACAATCTTCCCCACTTAAAATAATTTCGTCCTCGAAATTGCTAAAAGGTAGAGGACGACCCCATCGACTGGTTAGAACATATTTGTTCACTCCTTAACTTCAGTTTCAACTGAACCAATTTAATTTCAATTAAATTATTATTTAATTCTTATCAATGAAAATTTTCAAAAATCCTGAAAAATTCTAACGCCTTAACTCCTCGAAAAATTTCGCCAGCATCTCCTTTGTACTGGTCAATCGGTCAAACTACAACTCGCCTCTCTGGGCCATCTCCAACCCAAAAGAAAATCAAACAGCCAAGCGGCTTGCCAATTCGGCTCATAAATCTTATATCCAATAAAAATATAAACTGGTACCTTTTTGTTGGCATATCATTATATCCTTTCCACCTGTTATCAATTCAGCGGATACAAGGGTCATCCCAATCAAATCCCCATCTGCTTTTATCCACGACATAACCATTCGCTTATATCCTAAGCCAAATCCCATTTCAACTCGAGTTTCTTCTCGGTTCCCAACTCTTAACTTGATTATCACATTACACTTCACATTTGAATCTCACAATCAAATTTGCCTTGATATCATTCTAAATCAAAACTCAGTTACCACTTTACTGGCTTTACTTTAATTCAAATTTTCTTTCACAAATTTCTGTTAAATTTGTTTTTAATTCAAACAGTCTTTCCCTGGGAATTTTAAACAGTTTACTTTTTCAAAAATCAAATTTTCCTTTTTGAAATTCAACTGAGCCCATAATCAATATTCCATTAGTTAAATCACTTCTCTATTTCTTCATCAATATTTGTTAACCAAATATTTTCAATAACCATATTGGCCCTTTATGTTATTGGAAACATTTCTGAATATCGCCTTCCTTTATTTTCTAACTTCTTAGAAAATATATGCTATTTAAAATTGGAAAATATTCCGATTACCTATCTCTTTTTCGATCTCGTTTATTTCTATACTTAGGAAATATTCTTTATTATATTTCCAAGCTTACACTTATTTGGGTTAAAACAGATGTTGTGTAAAACATCGTTACGACAACCCAAATACTATATTCAACTAACTCTTGTTCAACATTGATCTTCGAGCCTGAAATCTTACTGTTTATTTGTTAATAATGAAATCAATCAAGTTGGGGTATAAATACCTCTCAGACCTTGACTGAATAACATTTATAACGTCAAAACAGATATGACTACTTACTCGAAAAATCAATACCATACAACTACTTATTCACTTTTAAACACGTATACACTTTCTCTTTCTATTCTTACTAGATTTTATTATAGACTTCCTTTTTGATTATACTATTCTATTTCTAAGTTCGTTTCCTTATCGATTTCTATATATATATATCGATACGTTGATTTCAAACTATCAAATCATCTTAAAATATCCTAACTCCTCAAATTCCCGGAAAAATTCGCCATAACCTCCTTTGTACTGGGAGCATCGGGAAAATCCCCAAACTGCCACACAGGCCTTCTCCAGTCAAAAAGAAAAAGAAAAGCCAAGCGGCTAGCCGATACGGCGCATAAAATCTCATATATGAATTAAATACATACCTTTCCGTCAGGCATTCTATTTATAAACCTTCATACCTTATCCATACCTATCTCATGTATATTTATACATTTCTAATTCATTTCAACTTAATCCAATCGTTTTAATTTATTTCGTTAAGTGATTTTCAAATTACTGGTTTGCCCATTTCACCTTCATATTTGAGTATACATGTTCAAATATAGGTTTAACTTACTTATAACCTAATTGAATTTCATTTCAATTTTCTTATTCAAATTCTATATTCAAATTCCATTGAATTATATATTCCAATTTCCATTTCAACTCTATTTGAATTCTATATTCAAATTCCATTTCAAATCTCTTATTCAAATTCCATTCGATTTCTCATATGTCAATTTTATTCGATTTTTCATATGTCAAATTCTATTTGATTTCCCATATGTCAAATTCTATTAAATTTCTATATTCGAATTTTCCTCTATTCAAATTCTATATCACTTCCATTGAATTTCATATATTCAAACTCCCTTGAATTTTCTATATTCAAATCCTATGTTTGAACTTCCTTTATTCAAATTCCTTTAAATAAGTCTCGGTTTCAATTCCTTTTGAAATCGATATTACTACCTTTGGAAAATAGATTTTCCTTTCAATTTCACACTTGTATTTTTATTTCTGAATTATCCAATGATAATTCTTTTTACTTCATTTTATAAACTTCGTTTATAAAAGAACTATTATAATCTTCGTTTATAAAGGACTTCTCGTTTTATTTCTTTTAAAACAAGTTAATATTTCAAATCTATTTCAAAATTCAAATTCTATATATTCAAATTCTATTTTGAAATTCAACACCACTTGCCTTTCTCAAAACAAATTCAAAACAGTATCTTTGGTAGTAATTCGTCACTTACAACTCGAAAATGAATACTGATGATGCAGCTGTCATCATCAGAATCTATTTTCCAGCGATCGAAGTGAGTTCAATACTATAAAACCATTTCTAAACATTTCCACTTTGAAATTCATTTCAAAATATAAATCACACTGCTTGTAAAACAATTTAAAATCTCCCAGGATCTTAAATTTTCCTTATTTACCATTAATCCAAATCCATTTACAAACACTTATCCAATTTTCCAGAGTTTTAACTTCAATTCTGGTTTAAATTTCAGATTTAACTCATCTGATTTCACGTATTTCACGTATATGAATTCTAATTGGTTATTTACATAACCATTTAATTTATAATCTTACTCGATTATAATAACAACCAATATATCCAATATATTTTAATTTTGGTATATATATATCTTCTCTATATCAAGATATACCTTGGGTAACTTATTTTAATTTACCCTCTTTTCAAAACATACCATGACGGTTCATTGTATTCAAGAGTTTAGTAACTCCTACCGATACAGTGGATCAAACTGATCGACCAGAACCCATAAACGACTCAACCAATGAATCTCCACAATATAAAACAAATTTTTATATCAATAACAAATACGTTCACTCGTATATATACACTCAATCTCAGTCTAGGATATTACTAACCCTATCTCTACCGAGTCACGCCACAGAGCCAAGTAATTCTTAACTTAAGCTCTGATACCAACTGTAACGACCCGGATTTTGAGCGACTTTGGTTATCGACGTAAGCACGACGTCGATAACCAAACCGTCGAAAAATCCTGGTAATTAGTGAAAGAAATTAGAGGGTGAGAAAAGATAAGATAGAAACTTAGAATAGAAGAAGAAGAAGAACACAACATCAGAGTAACACGAATCTCACAGCGGAACGAATAAATATATTTCATAACATAACTTTGAAATACAAATCTGTACTTGCATATACATATCATTATCAAAGTACAGCACTTACAACACAGCGGAAATAACTATAGCTATATGATCCTGAAGCCTCCTGCTCCAGCTCTTCAATGTATCTGTAAAATCCCGACTACTTGACTGCCCATACAAATTTAGGCACCCAAGAGTTTAGGGAAAACAACAAAGTAAACTCCGGGTCAGTCATGGGACTGGTATGAGTAAAACAGTTTAAAAACAGTTGAACAAGTAAATGATATCTCATAAGACCACGCCGCATAACGGAACGGGTTTTTCCCTTATGAGAATCCAAAATATCTTTATATCAAAAACCTTTTGATATTATAATAATGCCTATCAACACAATATAATAACCATCTAGCAGAAACGCTTTCATCTCACGTTCTACATATATAGTATACAATCAAAACCGCAAGCACGTATTGGGTAATGGATTTCCAACTATGACAAGGTATGGAATCACCTTTCGCTCGTGTACCTCTAGAGAGGAATACACTGGGTTCAACAAGAACATCTTGCAACCCGGCCACACATGACCGACCACTCATTTCGCTTGAGTGTATCGAATGTATATCACCAACAGTTGGGATCAGCAACCGTTTCCCGAATGGGACAGCATCAACAATAGATTTTTAGAAGTAAATGAAACTCTAGATCAGGTGATTATACACCCTACTTCGGTGCGACCGACTTAGCCATGCTGCCTGCCCGATTTCTGTCATTTACCGGATGATGAGGCTAGAAGCTACGCTTTTTCATCACATCAGATTTACTTCGAATGTCACATCGTCAAATCCATCAAATCACCGATTGACGTCCTCAACCATACATTATGTGTTAGCTAAAAGAAGTTTCCTTCTTCGCTTCCACTCTTGGTACAGTTGGAGAAATCAATATACGTGATCGTCTGGAAATACTCTGTCAGACATCCGTCCATACAAGTCATCCAGGAACAGGATGAACCGAAGGCACTATTCTGTAAACAGGATAGCCCTTGCATAACTCCGTCTTCAATTTCCTTTGGCATATATGACTCGCAACGCTTATGCCAATACAGAGTGGTTCTTTGGATAATAATCCAACCGGTCTCTCCATATTAACAACGTTAAAATGATCAAAACTTCGATAGTCTGTGATTTAACTATCGAATAAAAACAGGTGTTCAAACAACGATATTATTTCCCGGAGGAAATTTATATCAATCAAACATCATTCAACATTCATCTCCTTATTTCATTAATCTACTTATCTCTTATTTCCCTATATTCAGTATTTCTATTTTCTAAATTGGGAAAATATACGTTATTAACAATGGAAAACATTTCCATTTCTTGTTTTCTTTATTAGAAAACATTTCTGGTTTCTTATTTGGAAAACATTCCCAAAGCTCCTTCATTGGACTTAGACAGATGTTTTAAACAAACCATCGCAATGCCAACTCAAACCATTTCCTTTACTGCCGAACCTTAACTATTCCTTAGTTAAAAACGAAGCCAATCAAGTTGGGGTAGAACTACCTCTCAGACCTTAATTGAACAACATTTCTAACTTTGAAATTGGCAAAGTTCACTTTATATTCCTTTACTAACTTCCTTACTTAACTCTCGTTTGAATAAATCTCTATTCGATTTATTCTATTTGATTTACTCTATTTGATTTACTCTATTCACTTAATCTTTTCGAATAAACTATATTCGATAAATTCCTTTTACTTTCTATTCGAATAACTATATTCGATTAACTCATTTTAACTTCTACACTAATCGATTAACTAACATCGATTATCTCCTCTTACTTTACTCTAATTGATTACTAACATCGATTTACTCCTTTTACTTTACTCTAATCGATTAAACTAACATCGATTATCTCCTTTTACTTTACTCTAATCGATTAAACTAACATCGATTATCTCCTTTTTAACTTTATTCTCTAATCGATTAACTAACATCGATTAACTTCTTTTACTTTACTCTCTAATCGATTAACTAACATCGATTAACTTCTTTTACTTTAACACTAATCGATTAATCGATTAACTTCTTTTACTTTAACACTAATCGATTAACTAACATCGATTAACTTCTTTTTACTTTAACACTAATCGATTAACTAACATCGATTAACTTCTTTTTAACTTTATTCTCTAATCGATTAACTAACATCGATTAACTTCTTTTTACTAAACTACGTTTTCCGTTACAACTATTTCCTTTTTATAACGTTTACTTACCGTTACAAATATATCCTATTTATAACTTCTATTTACCGTTACAAATATTTCCTATTTATAACTTCTATTTACCGTTACAAATATTTCTTATTTATAACTTCTATTTACCGTTACAAATATTTCTTATTTATAACTTCTATTTACCGTTACAAATATTTCTTATTTATAACTTCTATTTACCGTTACAAATATTTCTTATTTATAACGTTTACTTACCGTTACAAATATATCCTATTTATAACGTTTACTTACCGTTACAAATATTTCCTATTTATAACTTTTATTTATTTTCTAAATAAATATTCCTTTTCTATTTCTATTTATTTTCTAAATAAATATCCCTTTTATAAAACCGTGTTCGTTTTATAAATAATTCCTTTTATAAAATCCTGTGATTTTATAAAATTCCTTTATTTCAATATACATTGAAATACTTCTTTTTACATCCCAGGGTTTCTTATGATATTTAAAATATCGAATAACAATGATCAATATCATTCCAACACCCATAATCCAAAATAGATTATATAACACATCATATATCACAATATATGAAAACAGTAAAATAAATGTTGAGGAATCCAGTCGGATTCCTCCAACCTGTTTCCCTGCATCACAGATGTTAAAACAATATAGATAACATCACTTTTCAGTTCTATATGATATATTCTGTTAAACAGAATCAATATAGAAAATTTAACTAACTGACTAGCAGTTCAATCAAACAGTCAACATACAGTAAATCAGCCAATATCTAACAGTTCTAAAAATACAAAATGAAATTATAAACTGTTCAGAGTTAGTGAGATTTACTCACATTTGGACGATCATCGTCAATGACGATAACCATCGCTTGATTCAGCTGGACAATTTATTTCGCCATAAATTCATACGATCTCCACTCCACTTCCAGTCAATCCCATTGTGTTGCATCCCAACGGATACTGTTTTGCTAAATTCTCTCCTACCACGCCCGTATACATCTTCTTCCTCCTGGTAATACACGAACCCGTATCTCCCCTTCCCGTTATTGTAAATCCTCCTTTCAACATGTATTTTTTTTATAAAAGTTCCTTGAATGGCCTTCACTGCGATTCTCGGCCCAACCCATAATTTAATTTCCATGATACCCTTTCCTGCATCTACACCGTTTTCAGCAGTACCTCCTCCCTCAAAGAATCCCACTCTTACCCTTTTTTCCAGATTTTCAAGCATCCGCTCTCCACGGATTTCTCCGCTAAAAATGAAAATCATCGACACCGATAATCACCTCGTTACCTCCTCTCTTTCCTCCTCAACACAGACTTCAGCTCGCATGCTTGTTCTCAGTTGCGGTTTCCAGGTCTCCATCGACAAATGCCGTTGTCAATGCCTCATGCTGTCGCGTTCGCCCCTCCCTACCAAACGAGCTCGCCTGAAATGGAGCGTTCCAACTCCTCGCTGTCTTCCTGCGTTCATCACCCTTCCGCTCAAACAACAGTAGCTGCCCCCTATCTACAGCAAAACGTTTGGATTGAGAAAGAAAATGAAGTGAGAAAGAAAAATGAAGTTGAAAAGAAACCGTAAGGAAGAGAGTGCGCTTGATGCCTGTAGGGTGTACATATTTAGAGTATTTAGAAGCCGTAGTCCCAAAGTTATTATAGCCCGTGGCGATTTAAGATACTCATGTTTTCTTTAGGCAAGAAGTAAGACACGTAGTACCACTATTTAATGGCTAAGCTAATGAAATATAAAGTCATTTGAAACTAAATGGCTAAGGTATTGTTTCTTTATATAAACCAGAGTAGGGCGGTAGAAGTCTTTATTGGGTAGGATGGCCATGGTACAATGAGACAATGCGTTGGACTGAAAAGAAGAGTGGCAGAACGTGTGTATTTTACTTTGTAGTTAAGTTAAGTTATAACGCACCTCATGACGTAAAATTCCGCTTACGTACGGACAGAAATAAAAACACCATCGTGACGAGCGAGGTGTCCCGACTCCAGAAAAATAATAATACCGGTAGGTGAACTCATATTTTGAAACTTCAAAATGTTGATTACAAGGTGCAAAATACTTCAAATAAAAAAACGCTTATTAAATTAATTAAAAATTACCATAAAATTCTAAAAATTAAATTATCACTATGTCCCAAAAGAACCTTGTCTAAATTCACACACGATATCTAGTTATTTTGAAATAACCGTTATGGCCACGAACGAATATACAGCTGTTTTCCTGAATATTTGATTTGGACATAAATCAAAATCTACACGACGAAATCCCGATTTTTCTCTTCCACTAGAAAGATATACTCCATCAGCTCCGTACATTTCTTGTTTTATAGAAATCCGGCTTAAAACGAACCCTGTACATTCAGTTGAAGTTCAAATTGCCAATTTACGAACTGCAGCGCCATTTCAAGCTCGGTTTTAATTATAATATAATTATACGTTCAAACTATCGTTCAAATAATATATTCGTTATTCTAATTGAATTCTAAACTGAATTAAATATCACAGATGATCCGGTTCACAACATATAGCCATTTTGGCCAATTCTAATTATTTCAGAATTAAATATATTATTTAATTTATTATTTTAATTAAATATCTACCATTAATAAATTCTACGGCCATTAAATTCTCTATACCACCATTTCAAAAATTAAATAAATTAATTTTAATACCTCTGCCAATGCGGGTCATTACACTTTGCCACCTTGTTTCTTTGCTTCTAGTGCTTCATGTGGAATGGCCATGTCCACTAAGTCAATGAACGGATCCCTCATATTTCCAATCATTTTAACGTGCAAATTATCCTTCAAACCCGCTATGAATATCTCGTTTTTCTTGAGCGAAGTGTTGATCAACTCCGATCCAATACAGGAAAGTTCGTTAAACTTATTCTTGTATTCTGCTATCAAGAGGTTTCCTTTCTTGAGATTTATGAAATCCCGATACATTCTGATCTTGCCTGCGGAAGGAAGAAATTGTGCTTCGAACTCCTCTTTGAATTTTCCCAAGTAAAATCATCTTCCGAAACGTTCGTTGTCTGTGCTTTCCACCAGATTGCAGCAGCTCCTTGAAGTTGCCACAAAGCCAAAAGACATTTCTGCTCATCATTCAAATTCAGTCCTTTGAAAATCCACTCACAAGACTTCATCCGCGCTTGAACTTCAATGAACGATTCGGTTCCTTTGAAACCTTCCCTCCTAGAGTGTTATACTCCTTACATATAATTGCAAAATTCGATCTCGGTTGAATTGGCACAACTTCTTCTACGGTTTCTACTGGATTCTGAGTAGTGTTACGACCATTGGTAGTGGTGGTTCCACTAGCTCGACCTCTTTGTCCATGGGTATTCATACTGAATCACCTGAATATATCAGGTCGATAATCAAACTTGATCAGATGTTAAAATACTCCGATATCTAACACAAGCCGATCCCTCCTAAGTACGTATATATATTATATATAATAATATCTAATTTCAAATACGCTCTCTCAATACTCACCGAAAGCCTAGGTATTCAGTAACCAAAGCTCTGATACCAACTGTAACGACCCAACTTTCGAACACCTCAGAAGTTGTATCATTATATAAGAATAAAAGATTGATAGAAGATAAAACTAAAGAAAACATTAGAATCTCATAACGGAACTTGGACATAATATAATAACCCAAAATATTACATACAATAAGCCAAGTACATTTAGGGTACTTCATACATACAGATACATTTCATCACAAATTACATACTTAACATTTGTGATACTAACTTGCTGATAATTATACATAACATCATGGATAAAACAACTTGCAAATAATTATACATAGATAAGCTAACATTCAGATCCTTCCCACCCAGTTACTCCAAAAGTTAAGTCAAAACCTGGATCACTTTTCTACTCATAACAAGTGTTATGAGTACCCAAGAGTTTAAAGGAAACATAGAAAAATAAACTCTAGGTCAGTCGGGGACTGGTGTGAGTAAACGATTTTACAAAAAGTTTAAGAAATAAAATCATACTCATAGGACCACGTCGTAAATATGGAACAGTTTTAACCTTATGAGAATCAAAACAGTTTGTGTATTTAAATCAGATATTATGATAATGTCTAGGGTTTCCACAAATAATGTAGATCTAGTAGAAATGCTTTCATCTCACATTCTACTTATATATTATACAAACAAAACTGTTTAACGCTTATGGTTAATGGATTTCTAACTATGACAAAGTATGGAACCACCTTCCGATAGTGTACCTCTAGAGAGGAATACACTGGGTTCAACAAAAACTTCTTGTAACCCGGCCACACATGACCGACCACTCATTTCTCTTGAGTGTATCGAATGTATATCACCAATGGTTGTGTACGGCAACCATTTCCCGATTGGGACAGCATCGATAGAATAAGAACAAAAGGAATATTTCTAGATAAGTGATAATACACCCTAATGGGAGCTACCTACATAGCCATGCTACCTACCCGATCTTTGTCATTTCCTGGTTGTAAGCTTGAGGCTAAACTTATCTTTTTGACAGATTATATCTTCAATTACTTTGAATGTCACATCATCCTATCAGTCAGAACACTCGTTCGATTTACCAAATATATTGTGGGCAATAAAGCTAAGAGAAACGAATTTCTCTGCCATTGACTTAATATGCTTACGTAAATTCGATGTGTAGAATCTAATAGATATACGTTGTCAGACACCCGACCATACAGGTTGTCCTAGGACTAGACAGACTGAAGGTACTATTCAAAATAGCCCTTGCATATCTCCATCTTCAATATTTCTGATATGTAGCGTATAATTCGAATCGAAGTGGAATATTTATTCTGGTCTCTTCGAAATGATGTACGTCATGTCTTTTACGGTTGATATTTAATTGTCAGCCTAACATGATTATAATTCAGTTTACACATCCTTAAAATTTGAACAAATAAAGTGTGTGCGTCGCACACAGTATTTTGCTTCGTTTGTCATCTGTGTTTATACGATGTTTAATATTTCTGTCATTCTCGTAAATTATTTTCTTACTTCTAATTTATCATAAATAAATTAGATTTATAATTTATTTCTTTTATATTTCCTATTTTCAAACTCATTGAATTCCCATAGTCAAACTTCTGTCCTTGATCTTTCTGCTATTTTCTTCCTTCCACTTTCTTATGATATTTAAATAAAAATTCTCTTTTTATTTATTTATTTCTTTCTTTCTTATTTTTTTATTTTCTTTTTATTTAATTAAAACTGATTTTAATTAAATCTTCGTTAAAAATCTTCTTTTTTAGCGTATTGGCCAAAGTACCAATTTTGCCAAAGTACCACTTCCAAGGCACCACGGTGCGCTTGTGAAAACTGCTCAGATCCTCACACTCTAGCCCACTAACACCTAGTTGCACCACTTTCCAAAGTACCACTTGGTACTACCAAAGTACCAAGTCCAAAAACACCATGGTTTCGCTTGCCAGATCACTCCAGACATCGTGCCAAGCCTTGCTCGATCACCTTGCCCAATCCACTTGCCAAACCCACTTGCCCGATCACCTGCCAAATCCAGGAGTTGCCAAGCCTCTAGACATCGTGCCAACCCCCTATGATCACCTCCAGACATTGGCCCGATCACCCTTTTTCCCTATTCCCCCTGCACATGTACACGTGCACGTGCACAACCACTCGAGACACCACTGACTACCCGCGATCACCCCGACACATTACCTTCCACCTCCGGACTTCGTTTCCATCTTCAGGTCCGACCATCAGAACATGTAAAGTTCACTGTATTTTCTCTTCAAGTCAAAATGGGTTCCATTGGGGAAACCTTCAACCGCTCTATCCTCAGTCCACCGAATCCTCCAACTCCGTCCACGCCACGGTAGTGACCCACCCCCATCGATCCCTCAGGTGCGACGGTCCCGTTTGGTTCCATGGTGGCGCAGTTCGACGTCAACTCTCATGTTCAAAAAAACATTAAAAAAACCCTATTTTTGATTCCTTTATAAAATTCATGAAATGGAAAAATCTTTTTATATTTTTCCCATACTCTACAACATGCAATGTCCATTCGGTGTAAATGCCCTGGCTCATGACTTCCTCCATCGCCGGAATTTGACCATAGTTCCATTTATTGATCAACTCAAAATTCTCTTTATATATCGACTTAAAAAACTTGAAACTACCGTTAAAAATCATGGTTTAGTATTACGGTTCCATTCATATGTATAAAATATGTTTGAGAGTTTTGAATTTCCATGCTTACAGAGGATTTACAAAGAAACTACAGTTTTCTATTTCTTGAATATGTTTTCGATATCAATGTCTCTTCTTGTTTGTATTTATTAATGTATAAAATTTACACCTTATATCTACCTTTATATCAACCTAGTGTGAGCAAATTGGTGTGGTTTTCTTCTAGGAATGATGTTGTAACGACCCAGATTTTTAACCATTTAATTTAATATTTAATTTTGTTTTAAATATCGATTTGAATTTAAATGGTTTGGATTAATAAATTTGAATAATCTATTTGTTTAAATAATATAAATAATAATTTAATTTTGAAATATTCAAAATTAGCTGAAATTGCGCTGTTATATGATTTGGCAACGTAAGGGTATTTATTTGTGTTTAGATTTAATTTTATTTATAATTTCGTTTATTAAGCGTTGTTTTAAAGTTTAAATTATATTTTTAATTATATAACGAACTGCAGCGGCGCGGTAGTTCATAATATAGCATTTTGAACTTCAATTGGTTATACAGGATTCAAAACAAGTCGAAATTCTTCGAAACAAGAAACGCCTGAATCCATTTGGCAATAATTTTCTAATGAAACAGAAAATCCGAGTTTTCATAGTGTAGATTTTATTTTATGCCTAAATCAAATTTTCAAATAGTCACTATGGAATTTGAATATATATTATAGCGATTTATTTTATAGAAATAAAGGATTTTTAATTTATTTAATATCGTTTTGGCTTAGAATTCAACCAGGGATATTTTATTTTGAAAATATATGGAATTATGCTCTGGTTTGCCCAATTGAAATATTTTATATTATTATATTGCAGTATTTTAAAATTGGTTTATTTTAATTCAAATTAGACTTTTTAAAAGGGACTTTATTCAAACGATCTCCGTTTTCAACGAAACAAATTTTATTGGGACCGTAACAGAAAATTATTGTTATATTTCAAGTTACACGTCAAACAGAGTTATTCTGTGAGTGTGGAAAAATAAAATACAAATAAATCGAGTGTTTGGACACAAACGAGCACCTTTTGAACAAATGGACTAAGAATTCGACGAAACAAGATTCGTTAGGACCGTAATGTCGAATTACATGATGCCGTCTATTCTCGTGGATTGGAGTTCGTGTGTGAGCATAGTAACCAATAAACAGTGTTTGGAATTGCGATAGGTATGAATAAAAATCGTCGGTCACGTCAAATAAAAATCTTCCGTTACACCAGAAATAAAATAATTAAAATATTAAAATAACTAAATAAAATATTATATTTTTATTCTATATAATAACCCACCGTGACATCCCAATCCCCAAACGTATTCATACCCGTTCCTTTTCTACAGCCTTCAAATTTTATTAAAACTTCTCCTTCTCGTTCGCCTTTAGTTCCACTGATTCATGCTTTATTTCACAAAATCTTTCAACATGAAATCTGTTAAGAATATTAAGCTCTAGGTTCTGTATGAATTTGGGGTTAATTCGAATGGTATTAAGGGAGTAATCGGAGTATTAGGCGCGGTGGTTTTGTCTCAATTCTGGCGAACGTAGGGGGAGATGGTCGGAGCTGTCATATGTGAAGGTGGGGAAGGGTATGGTGGTCATTTTGGTAGTGGTATGGTGGAATCTGGTGAAGGGTGGTCGGAGAACGGAGGATATGAACTAGGACGGGTTAATGTGTTTTTTTTGAGTTGGGTTCGGTATTTGGGATCGTAGTGGAGCAGTGGACCATCGGAGGAAGGGGTCGGTCAGGAAGGGAAGCTGGAGGGACGGCGAAGGTTACGGTGGCGATTTGAGAAGGATCCAGTGGCCAATGGTTGGATAGTTAGCGAGTTGAACGGAGGCATTTCGGTGGTGATTTTCTGGATCTGGTTTCGACTTTCTGGTCCGTGGTTTAACTAGGGGGGACCGGAGTAGGTGGCGATGGTTAGACATGGAAGGATGGACGGAGGCGAGGCCGAGGAGGGGATTGTGGCGCTGGGTAGTGTGCCAACGGTGGTGATTTTTCCCGGTGAGAGGAGTGGTATCGGGTTTGAAAAGGGGATATCAGGTTTCAATCTTAAAAAGGGAATCGAGTTGACAGTAATAGATATCGGGATTTCAGAGAAAGGTAATTAACATGGTCATAAATAATTAATTAGTATTAATGATGGTATTTAATTAATTAATTTAATTAATGACTATAGCTAAAGATTAAACCATTTCAATTTAAATTCAAATACTGTAATACGAATAACTTTTGCGTATGTGAACAGAATTGGACGAAACTGGAGCTGACAGGTTCGTATCGACGGTACCGACGTATATAAACTAGAACGTAGTGATTCAGAGGACACTGGAATTTCATGTAGTTTTAAACGTCAGTTTGAAACTATATAAAATAACACAACCTCATCGGAAACAAAATTGGTGAGTTAATTCTCACACTTCTGAAATACTGCAATGTGTTAAATTCATATCATTAATATTTATCATTAATGGCTAAATGGATGCCATGGATGATTTTTATTTATTGGTTGATTGTTTGTCTGCGTTATACTATAATTCTCATTTCATTTGTTAGTGATAAAAGATATTGCAAACTGTTGTGCAGGGAAGAACAGGTTGGAGGAATCCAACCGGATTCCTCAAATAAATCGTATATTTTTTGTTGTTTCATGAATTGTTTATCCCAATTTATATCATATCACGTTTGGATATCAATGGTTGAATAAATATTAATTGTTGAATCTAAATTCAACAAATATCATATTTTAAATCAATATGCAGTATTGATTGGGTAATTGGCAGTAGATGGTCTAAATCCATCGTTTTGAAACAGTAATTCGCTGATGGCGAATTAATGTACTCTAAAGTTAAAAAATTTATGTTTAAATAAATTGAAATTTAAATTTTGATTTAGTTATTTAGATAACGAGTTTTTAAGTAAGATGATAATTATAACTTTGTTTATAAAAAGGAATGTCATAATAATTTATATAGTTATGTTTCATAAAGGATTCGTATGTTAAGCGAAAGGAAAATAATATAAAAAAATTATTTCCAAGGGAAAGATTAAATGAGGTTTATTTTAACGATTTGGTCATAAGAGCTAATTATCTTTAAGTAAATGTATTTAAGATGATTATAAAATAGTTTGTTATTTATAAAATAAGCTATTATCATAATAATACAAACTAACATATTGAAGATGAAGTAACGTACTTCAGTTGATAAAATCAAGTATATAAGACAAGTTAACAAAGGAATTTTTAAGCTAGAATTTTGGTGATTGGGAAAGGTGTTTACTTAATCAAAGATTAAGTAGAAATAGATATGATTGAAAAAGGAATTTTTCAAATGTAAGAAATGATTTGTAAAACCATACTTATCGATTTAAGTAATGAAGTAAATAAAAGGATTCTATAATCTGAATTTCATAAACAAGTCATAAATGAAATTTGAGTTCAAAATAAAGATCCTATTCGAGTAGGAAATAAAAGACAAGAATTACAATCATGCAAATGGAAGTACATATCGATTAGAGTAAAGAAGTAAATAAAAAGGGTTTTTGTTATAAAATCCAACTATTAGTTTTTACCAAATGTTAAAAGGAGTTTTGGACTAGTGAACAAATCCTAGTTTATAAGAAAAGGGATTTGAAGTTTAAACTAAGGCAAGGCCTTAAATAAGCATTTTACTTAAAAAACGAATTAAGTAAATGGCATAATCGAAGTGAAATTTGAAAGGTGAAAAGGATAGTTAATGTTTTGAATAAAAGAAATTTAAAAAGGGATTTATGGTTATAAATCTAAAGTTTAGATTATATAATGAAAAGGTTTTTAGAAAAACCTTAGTGGATGGATTAGTGTAATATAATCCAAAGTATGAATAGAATACGACACAAGAGTTTTGAAGCAAGTGGTTAATATTTGAGTAAATGATTTACTTAATAATATATTAAGTAAAATGGTGATGGTCGATCGAGATATTCAAACGAAAAGATATGGTTCTTAAAACCATAGTTTAAATGAAAATATAGGAAATAAGATCTGGTCGATATTAGGAGAACGTGCGTTTTAAGTTACAAACTTCTGTCTAATCTGAGATAAGAACGCTGTCGATTAAGGTTTGAGAGGTAAATAAAATACCCCAACTTGACCGACTTCACGATTATCGAGGAATGGTGTTAGTTTGTAACGGTAAGAGAGTTTGGAAAGGAGTTATTATCTTCATAAAACATTTGCAATTCATTGCAAGGTTTGAAATGAAATGAAAAAACAATAGGTTTTAAATTAAACAACGTACATTAACATGGTTTAGTCCGAGTTGAGACATATAGTTTCATTTTACCTGTCAGTTATTTATATAACACCGTTTTCTAGAAAATGGTAATAATATGATAAAGTATATTTATTTAAAATAATATGTAGTTAAAGCTATTGGGTTTTAATATGAAAGCTTGTGTCGTTTAACAGGGTTTTTACCCTGTAAGAATTGGCAACGGAATTATATTAGTTAATTATCGATATGTTAATACATGAACATATCTAGAATTAAGGACATAAATGGTTGATGAAAATATAGCAATATTTACAAAATTTAAGGGAATTATGCGAAATGAGAATAAACGAGTGATATTGTTTTCAAATGGCAAAACAAAAGATGAATTGGCAAGATATTTAAATGGAATCGACTTTAAGTCGAAGAAAAGATTTTAAATGATTTGATAAAGAGTTTTAATGAATGGTTTTTAAAAATGAGAACCTGAGTTGCCAATATACTTGACCGTACTGGTTTGACATTGATAGTTAAAACACCGACTATCAATAAAATAATATTGGACCTTTTGGCCTTTTGTTTCGAAGAGACCGGAATGGAAACTAGGCTCAAAACCACTTCGAATCAACGTTACATACGAAGTTGAGTTGCAAAGGATTAAAATGGAGCAACTAAAGACCGTTTATTTTCATAAACGGAAGAACTGTTAATAATCTTCGGTCTACAGCCAAAGATGTGTTGTGGTTCTGTCGTGGTTGGAATCTGCGGAGTGCAACGACTTTTCGCTACTGATCCATGGGGTGATCCCTATATTGGATGCAGTAGGAGAGTACCTTCGGTTCATCCTGTTCCTGGATGACTTGTATGGACGGATGTCTGACAAAGTATTTCAAAAGGGATCTCGTACGTTGATTTCTTCAAACGTAATATAGTTAGTGACGGAGAGGGGCACTTATCTTAGCTTAACTACTAGAGTATTTTTGTGGACGTCAATTAGTGATATCTAGTGGATCTGACGATGTGGCATTCAAAGTAAATGGTGGCCAGATGTTCCAAAAGTTGATTAGAACCTCAAGCCTCATCAACCAGGAAATGACAAAAATCGGGCAGGCAGCATGGTTATGTGGGTGGCTCCCATTAGGGGGTATAATCACCTATCTAGAGAAATTCCATTTCCTACTTGAATCTATTTCGATGCTGTCCCTTTTTGGGAAACAGTTGTTGATCTCAACCGTTGGTGATATACATTCGATACACTCAAGCGAAATGAGTGGTCAGTCACGTGTGGGCCGGGTTGCAGGACGTTCTTGTTGAACCTAGGGTATTCTCCTCTAGAGATACACTATCGGCAGGTGGTCTCATACCTTGTCATCGTTGGAATCCAATCTCCAATAAGTGCGTGCGATTTTGATTGTATACTATATATGTGGAGCGTGAGATGCAAGCGTTCCGCTAGATTGCTATTTATTTGTGATTTGATAGACACTATTATAATATCAGAAAGGTATTGATTTCAAAACTATTTTGAGTTATAGTAACGTAAAAAACCGACCGTATTTATGTGTGGGCTGGTCTTACTATTATCCTTTTCTTTCAAAAAGAAGTTCTAAAGTTAAACTGATTGTTGATGTGAATTTAGCATTGAAAGTATTCCAGGCTGATCCGGG
Organism: Allium sativum; assembly: GCA_030737875.1. Taxonomy (NCBI): domain Eukaryota; kingdom Viridiplantae; phylum Streptophyta; class Magnoliopsida; order Asparagales; family Amaryllidaceae; genus Allium; species Allium sativum. Next base: position 159,201,292 of record CM060921.1, on the reverse strand, counting down.
TATTTTTGCTTTGCTTCAAAATGTGCTCGGGTCAGACCGAACATATTTGACAGGTTATTTTTCGCTTGGAGTTTCAAAAACTGGAAGCAGGAGGCTTCACCGTTAGTAATCAAAGTTATTCCGCTGTATCTGATCATGTTGTACTCTGATGACTGGTATGTATACAAGATTTTCATTTGTATAAAGATATTGTTAGACCAAAAATTGGGCCTAACACCCAAATGCAGATCTCAGATCACAGAATGTAGAAAAAAGTAAATAAAGAGGAGACACACAAAGTTTTTATAGTGGTTCGGCTGTAGATGTAGCCTACGTCCACTTTATAATCTTATTGTTATACTGACAGATTACAAGAATCAGTTATATGTAGACACACAATCCGTGTGTTAATTGTTTTGAAAAGAGAAGAATTTTAGTGTATGCAGGTGCAAAGTCCTTGCACTTCAGTAATGGTGGAAGCTATGAAGAGTTAGAGCCAAAAGGATCCTTGAAAATGCCTTCAAATGGTGTATTTATAGCTGTTTCCTGAAGGCGGTTCATGGGACACATGGCACGCATCCCAAAAATCTCGAAATGTGGTGGAAAACGTCCAGACATCATCTCCAAATCATCATGTGACATGTGTAATCAGATCCATGCAAGTTGGAGTGAAAATGGCCTTGAGAATAGGTCAGAACAAGCTGCGCAGGAGCAGGTGCGGGGATCGGATCGTGGTGGGGTACGTGGAACCCGATCTAGGATAATAGGAGCAAGATGTGGCATGAGAATAGGTCAAAACAGGGAGCGTATCTGCAGGTCGGAAGTTCGGATCGCGATCATGGGGTCGGATCGTGGTCATGGGTCGGATCGTGATATGGCTATCACGAGCCGAGTCTGGTCGTGAGCGGCATAGTGAAGCTGGAGTGAAGTGCTGGCGATCGGGTCGGATCGTGAGATGTACCACGGATGGTTCGTGGTCTGAGGAGGGCGATCTGATGAGGGGCGATCCGATGAGGGACGATCCGAGGGTGCGTGATCCATACTTCGATCGTGTGTTGCTTCGTCGCTTTATCCAGGAAATTGCCAGATTACACCAGTTTACGGAAACGGGCATAACTTTCAAACCGTAAGTCCGATTGAGCCAAACCGAAGCTCAAACCGAAGCTAACTCAGAGATATACAAAAGTTACCGAGCCCATCTCCGTAATCGCTGTTTTCGGGCCCAAAAGAGGTCGTCTGATAGGAGTTTCGGGCATGTTTATGTTGAGGATGTGATTTTGACCAAATCTCTCAATGTCTTCTGACGTTGTTTTCATCGCTCGAGCATGTTATCATTCAGGAAGTTCGGATCGCGTAGTTCGACGTCAACTCTCATGTTCAAAAAAACATTAAAAAAAACCTATTTTTGATTCGTTTATAAAATTCATGAAATGGAAAAATCTTTTTATATTTTTCCTATACTCTACAACACGCAACGTCCCTTCGGTGTTAATGTCCTGGCTCACGACTTCCTCCATCGCCGGAATTTGACCGTAGTTCCATTTATTGATCAACTCAAAATTCTCTTTATATATTGACTTAAAAATCTTGAAACTACCGTTAAAAATCATGGTTTAGTATTACGATTCCATTCATATGTATAAACATGTTTTCTGAGAGTTTTGAATTTCCATGCTTACAGAAGATTTACAGAGAACCTACAGTTTTCTGTTTCTTGAATATGTTTTCAGTATCAATGTCTCTTCTTATTTGTATTCATTAATGTATAAAATGTATACCTTATATCTACCTTTATATCAACTTAGTGTGAGCAAATTAGTGTGGTTCTCTTCTAGGAATGATGTTATGTGTTTCACAGAACACAGTAGCAGCTATGAGTTAAGGGTTTAAACTATCCACACTAATGCAAACATACTGATACTTGTATATATGAATATAACAGATGTAATCAAGGGATACTAGCTTTAATACTTCATTGTTTGTTTGCAATATGAAGGTATTATCATCACATGAACTTGCAGCTAAATTAAAACATACAGTTGATATATTCAAACAGTTTACAGTAAAGAAATTAACAAGGAAATTAGATAAGGTTTACTCACTTTCTTTTCTGTAGTTAAATAAAAGTTTCCTGTTTTCTTTCTTCTTATGATTGGCTCGAAATAATGTGTGCAAAAAAGGTAAGAAACTGCTGCCTATTTATAGGCATAAAATAATACAAAAATAAGGGTGTCTTTAGTGCTAGATGGGATTATGTTCAATAACACAGAGGGAAAGTTCTTGCCTTAATGCCCAGTTTTGTCAACAAATACTTTGCGCAGGTTTTATGTGTCGTACTTAATAATACATAGCAAACAGTCCATGTTCATTCCCTGCGCCTAGTTTCATTTTGCATACTAAATATGCACAAAGTCTTTGCTGTCCCTTCTTATTTCAGTTATAGACAAAAACAGTAAATGCAATGGTCCTTTTTGGCAATAAATTTATATTTTTCTTACACCACCCGATGGAAATAGGTAGGATTATTCTCCTAAGAGCTAGATGCCCTGCTCACTTATCCTTCATGCGGTAGAGAATTCTTTTCCACATATTAACATGTTTTACTTTAATAGAAATCATAGTGGTGAAGTAAATTTGCATTAAACGCTTGATGGAACATAGTGTATAGTCTTCATGATAGAAAACAACTTTCCATCAGATCTGGTTTTAATTATAAGTGTCCCGCCTCTTGTCCATACTCCATAAGTATGAAGAAATCATTGAGAAATTTTACTTAATTATTTTAGTCCCTAAACATATTGGCTTAATATGTTAACTAAGAGGTTTTCTTACATATTATCTCAATGACATATACACACGAGTTGGCACTTCTCCTAAATGGATGCATATGCATGAAGAATTTATTATTAACATTTTACTTAATTAAATTGTTCTTCAAACAAATTGGATTTTAACTTAGTGTGTTTAACTAAGAGTTTGCTACAAAAGACATGTGTACAAAAGTGGGAAATTCTCAAATGCTAATGTATAAGTACGTAGAAAAAGTTCATTACCATTTTCTTATTTACATGAATGGGATTAATCTCATTAATTAAATTAGTTATTAATTGTTGTAATACATATATGAATGTTGTGAATATTATTTTATTAGTTCTATGTTTGGTCCCACATCATGGAAATAAGCTAAAGATCTGCTCCAAAAACCTATATATAAAGGAGCCAATGTAATAGAAAGAATATACATCTTAATGAATAGAAATGTCTTCTCTCCCTTATTTCTTCTGTTTTGTGTTCATTTTATAACACATTATCAGCACGAAGCTCTATTAGAGCTATTATTTGAAATATTCTAGATCTAAATTTATGGATCTATCATGTAAGTTATTTTTTTTTTATGTTTTGAAATCATATAGATCTATATATATGAACTTGTTGTATCTTCTGCTTAGATGTGATCCATACTTCTAGATCATTTTTCTTTTTTAGTTTTTGTTGATCTAGATTCTATTTTAGTGGATCTAAACTTTTTAGATCTAATTAATTTTTAACTTAGTGGTTTTTAGATATCCACCTATTCATATTTGATCTGGTATTACGGTATACCAAATATATTTTTTAGGTAGATCCATTCATTTTCTTTTTATAATATTATATATGGATCGTTTACCTCATACGCCATACATAAAACATCTTCATTTGCTACTATATCTCTTCAATAACAGAGAAGCCATTGCTAATAGGTATGCATATATGTAAATAACAAGCTGATTGTTAGCCAACATATGTATTACTATGGCCAATATTTTTTGTTATGTAACATGGTGCATGGCTCCTTGATGATTTGTAATGCTTCATTATTATAAGAAGTTCATTATAAATGTATACAGAAAGACTTGCAGATTTGGATATTTTTTTTTATGATTCTATGCCGTAATATATTCAATTTACTACATCAATGTACACGATCCTATTCTATTTTACGAGATCTGCATTGAAACGACCCGAAATCCCCCTTACGGGAAATCATGGATTGAATTAAGAACAAGCCACAAAGGAACGTAGACAGAAGAACATTTAATTGCTTATTACAACAATTCCATCAGAATACAAGAATATTACAGAGTATGAATGAATAAAATACATTCGATAAATATCAGAGATTACAATAAATTACATAGCAGCGGAAAATAATACAAAATACAACTAGAAGTAATACACGGATACAGAGCTTTCCGAGTATCGTTCCAGCTAGAAATCGGGATTTTGTGGATATAAATCTGCAAAACCGAAACTACTAGCTGCCCGTGTCAAAATAAGGGCATCCAGAATTTAGGAAAAACAATAAACTCCAGGTCAGTCATGGGACTGGTGTGAGAACTAAAACAGTTATTAATCTTTATTTTAAAGTTAAGTAAATCAAGGGACCACGCCATATAACACGGAACGGGTTTCCTCCCAAGAACACCAGTGCATAAAACAACAGCGCAATGCTAAATAAAGAAAAATGAAGCTATTATAAGACCAAGGTCCCATCACACAATGTAACACAAGCCGGAGGATAGGGTTTTATCTTATAATAGCCAAAGCATGCTTGATACGTTAAAAACAAATCATTTGATACTATTATAAGTGTATAGTGTCAAAACAATTCCAATCATAAATATCAATCATAGACGGCATGGGTACCATATATCATGTCGCCATACTAGGCACTACAATCAAAACCGCAAAGTCACGTGTTGGAAGTTGGATTTCCATCTGTGAACCGAGGCAAAAGATAGTCCTCTACCGATTCGAGACGCTCTAGCCCGTGTCTCAGGATCAGAACGCATCGACCCTTGGAGCCACAGGGTCGGTACACCGATGTGGATTAAAATGCCTGAACCCTACGTTTCCCCATCCTTTGGGGCGTAAACGAGCCAATGAATGACTCCATCAGACGGGGATTGTCCGATCAAACCGAGCCGCCTCGCAACAGCAACAACCACACAGGTGAAAATAATATAAATGTTATACAGTTTAAGCACTGACACCACCTCTAGCTAAAAAGAAACGCATGCCCTCCCTGGATCCTTCTCCCGTTTCTGGTCCACAACCGGGGTGTGAGGCTCGCGAATCAATGCTACACAAAGCTATGCCACACAGGCTGTGCTTTGATCATCAACCACAAGACTCTGCTTTTCAACTAAAGCCTTGATCATTTGCCACTTAGGCATGCCACACAGGAAATTCACTCCATGCGATTGATATCCATCAATATATAACCCCTGAGCTCGTACGTCTCGGAGAAGGGCGTTAAGCAAGAGAATAAACTCTCCACCACCAAACAGATGTATATTTAATACAAATCAATCACACAGGCTAAAATGCAATGTCAGACACATAGTCCATTTACAAGTTCGTTCTGGGTCTGAACGAAACCGGTGGCACCTTGCACCTCGCATATCCATCGATCTCCAAATACGTCTGGACGATCACCAACTGATTCCCTCCTCTTGGGTATACAGCCCAATCAAGATCATCAGTAATCACCCAAACGATGTGAATACCTCCGGTCTTCGACCACCGTCTTCATCCTCGACACAACGTCGAATCAGTTATTCAAAATGGGATAGACCCGGTCTTTCTGAATAACTCGCGTATATAATAAACAAGTGTTACACAAACACAACATACGCCTCATTCCAATTTATAATATTCTTTTATTCAAATATTCTTATACTTTGGGAAAGGTTCCCATTAATTTTATCAAAGATAAATTCTTTAAATTTATTCTTTAATCTTCTTTTGAATATCAATTCAAACTAGTCGGGATTAGCGAACCACACCGCAGTAATCATTTATTTTATTTCCCAATCCCAACCTATTCATCCCATGAAGTAAAACTGATAATACTTCATATCTAACACCACGGTGTTATTGGTAAATTCAATTACCATTTCACGTTCAAATCTAATTAAAAATTTAACTATCGCCTAGAGCAAAACTGGTGATACTCCATTCTCGACCATTTCAATCTAATTAAAGATTCATTAAAACTCCACTGGGTTTCAATCTTCCCAAAAATCAATATCAATAATTATTTAACTTGGGAAATCACCTCCTGTCTTTAACTGGGTTAAAGAACCACTGTCATTTAAAACACGGTTCACGATAAACCCAAAATCACATTTGATATTAAATACAAGGCTCTGAATAGAAAATATATCGGCTTATATTCAATATCAAATTCTACGACCAACAAATATCTTATTGGAAATAACGACATAAATATATCTTTCAAATTTCCATAACAATATCTGTATAATCACGAAATCCAGCATCGAAATATTCCAAAGATAATTTCGATTCAAATCCATCCCAATTCACTTATTGGAAATTTCTGGTTATTTTCAAAACCATTTCAAATTTAATTTATTTATTTATTTATAAATAAATGGATTTGAATTCTAGTTCAAAACTAGTTCATTTCGATAAAAATCTATTTTCATCTTTTCAAATATGGAAATTCTCATCCCAATTCTTCACAAATCATTTCTTATGATTTTACACAAATTATTACTATTTTTAATAATTTTATCAAGCCCCGTACAGTCGATTTCCATCAACGGCCATCGAACTGCACTTACAACGACCTTTTCCAAATTTGATTTGGACATAATTCCAAATCCAACCGTTAGATTTCAAATCTCTAATATTCGTTAGAAAGCTCTTTATGATACAAACCCAACGGTTCCGGTTTTAAGAGAATCCGACGGTCGGATCTCCCGTAATATCCATTCGAAGTCAATGGTCGAAATTCGCGAACTGCCGCGGCGTGGCGCGTTCTATTCAGGCCATTATATATATATATATATATATATATATATATATATATATATATATATAGTATATATATTATATATATTTCGTCGATTTCCTTTTAAAACGTAGTTTATAAATCGTTTTAAATTCGTTTTCAAAACGATTTCAACTTGCTTTTCAAATTCAAATCAAGATTGAATTTTTCAATATAAATTCGTTTTAATTTCATTTCAAATCGATTTCAATTCAATTTCAATTTAATTCGAATTTCAATTCATTTCAATTTAATTCGAATTTCAATTCATTTCAATTTAATTCGAATTTTAATTCATTTCAATTTAACTTGAATTTCAATTCATTTCAATTTAACTCGAATTTCAATTCATTTCAATTTAATTCGAATTTCAATCTATTCAATTTAATTCGAATTTCAAAATCAATTCAATTTAATTCGAATTTCAAAATCACTTCAATTTAATTCGAATTTCAAAATCACTTCAACATTCATTGAAAAATAAATAAAATCGATATAAATATCGTTCACGTCAAAATGGCGTCAATCTAATCAACGCGGATTTTATTAAACACCTTAATGTTTATTCTATTCAACACATGAATATTTTCCAATTCAACACATGAACTTATTTTCAATTCAACACATGAATTCATTTTCTATATTGGAATGAGGCCCAATCAATTACCATATAATGTTAATTATACGGATTTTCCACAACACATGTATATAAATAGCAACAATAAATAATCAACCATCATCCAGAGTGCACCACACAACTGCATAAGCATTAAATATAAATAATTAACGCTTACACGGTCTGTCAACCCATTGATTGGCATACAACTAAACAATCGGGATTAGTTTATGTCAAATATCATCCCAATACCCGTGTGAGGTTTCAAATCAACAAACACATGTTTTATTTGTGTGGTTGGGCGATGTGTAAGATTTATCGTCCCAATCAATATCAGTCAAATCAGTGTATATAAAAAAATCGTCCGATTTGTTTATTACTATTTATTTTATATACACATTAAAATCATATTTTTAACTATAAAATGTTTTATTTTATTCCACATCACACAATCAAATTTCACAACACAGCAACCAAACAAACAAGTCATCCATGGTCTGTGGACGACGGGTGTCGGGTGCTGCCAAGCACCGTCTCCATCCTAGTATATATTTCAAACTGGAAATAGAAATAAAAATGAGGAGTTCTCACCGACTAGCTAAACCAAATGCCACGGCTCTTCATTTGTAGAAAATCTTCATCGTGCTTCCAACGCAATCTGTTTCACGAAGTTTACAATAAAAATCACATTTTTATAACTTCGCTATATATATAAAAATCACATTTTTATACCGCTACTATATAGATAAAAATTCTATTTTTATATCGCTATTATATAGATAAAAATTCTATTTTTATCACGCTATTCTCTACATAAAAATTATATTTTTATATCGCTCTTCTTCCAATAAAGATTATATTTTTATAACGCTCCTTCCTATATAAAAATTATATTTTTATATATCTACTTCTAATGTAAAGATTGAATTTTCATATCATTGCTATAAAAATCACGTTTTTATTTGAAAAATCAATGCTAATTTTTATTTCAAATTATATGCATATATATTTTTCAAAACTAATGTGTATATATATATATATAATTTTCAAAACTGATGTATATATATATATATTTCAAAACTGATGTGTGTATATATATATATTTCAAAACTAATTTATATATATATTTTTCAAAACTGATGTATATTTATTTTCCAAGAATAATGTATATTTATTTTACAAGAACAATGTATATTTATTTTACAAGAACAATGTATATTTATATAAAAAAACTCAGTCTAAATTAGTAACTAAACAATTTTTAATTAAAAATTAATCACATTGATTAGGGGGTAAAAACCCAGGCCCTTCTCCCTTTTAAAATGCTCCAGGTGATAACCCATCGTCGCTCAAAAACCATCCACCGTCGCAGCCCAAAAGACACCATCGGACCCTGATCTGAACACCCCCCACGACACCCCGTCCTTCCCTCTCCCCACGGCCGCCACATCGCCTGGTGCGAAGGCCCCCTCCGCCTTGAAATTGAACCCCAAGCAGCCACATTCGACGCCTAAATTCAACCACCCCTGCGCCTTAATTTTGATCACCACCGTTCATTGGCAGGAGCTCGAAGAGCTCGACATTATTGGTGAGGGGTTTCACGAATTGATTGAATGTATGAAGAGAAATCGGCGAGGGAAAGTCAGAACTTTCTGAGTGTAAAAGGATAGCGGCGGCAGCTTCCTACTGAATGGTTCTAGGGTTTAGAAAAATCCAAGGGTTATATATAATTTTTATATTATTATTTTATTCAATTAATAGTTTCCAATGAAATTTCGTACCTCGAACCCCAAATCGAACCCAACGAGTGTCGCCTCTACCCAAATACCCCCATTCCGAACACAATGAGATATGTATCGCAAGCCAGTTCGGCCGTTTCGATCATTTTCCGTCAAAATCAAAATATAAATCTATATATTGAATTTGAACGCACATTTCAATTTACCGGGGCCACATACGAACTCTAAAAAATCCCGAAAAATATTTTCTAGCTTCGTATTGACGATATGTTCCTAACAAAACTAATTTCGTCAAATTTTGAGACCGTATGAAAAATGGCCATTTTCCAGTCGATTAAAATCAACTAAAATTGGTTTAACGCGTTTTCCTTCGCCACGCTCACATATTAATTCGAAAAATTATGAATTTTGAAACCTAGCAATAACTTGACATCGCAGATCCAACAAAAGTGGTTTCGTCAAAAACCGAGGCCATTTGCAAAATTTCCATTTTTAAGGGCTAAAATTCCATAGCGACTATTCTGAATTTTCAACTGGACGTATCTTTTTATCCCCGCTATGAAATTTTGATTTTTCAGATTCGTTGGAAAGATATTATCAAATAGATTCTAATATTTTTGGTTTTGCTAAAATCTTGTTTATTTTGCATCCTACACATTCATTTGAATTTTGAAATCGAACTTTCGAACTACCGCGCCATTTCAGGCTCGTTATATAATTAAAATAAAATATTTATATTCTAATGTCGAACTATATAAATATATACGTTCTAATTCTATTCAAAATAAATTTCTCGTCGTTATTATTTAAAATAATTCATTTTAAATATTCAAAATTCACTAAAATTGCCAAAATAAAAATTTTAAATTGGCTCAGAATTTCCGGGTTATTACAATCTCCCCCACTTAAAACTTTTCGTCCTCGAAAAGGAACGAAGCTGAAAGTTGTTTAACAATTCAACTCAACTTCCAGTATTTTCACTACGGCTTAAGCTCTTCAACTTTTCAGTTTCTAAGAACTTTTCAAAATTTTCAAAAATTTGGCTAACACCCTAAATTTTCGAAAAATTTCGCCATAACCTCCCCTGCACCGGGGACTTGGGGATATTTCAAATAGCCTCCCATGGCCCTCATCAGTCCAAAAAGAAAAAGAAACAGCCAAGCGGCTAGCCAATCGGCTCATAAAATCATCCAAAACCCAAGAAATACAATAAACATGTACCTATTTGTCGGGCAAACAATTTTATTCTTCTGCTTTAACCTCCTTGCTATGACCTGTTCAATGTAAGAACATGTATATGCATGCAATTGCGACTAATTTTCAATACAATTCAATATTTGGTTAAATTTGGCTAAAGGTTCGACATTCAAATAATCAACCAATAATCAAACAACAGTAAACCCTATCTAATTTGATATTAGTTGATTATCTTTTCAAATTCATAACTTTGATACATAGTCAAAAATCACGTTTTTGGTGCCAAATCACAACAATAAACCCCTATCTAATTTTGGTTCTCACACCAGTCAATTGGAAGTATATAGAAATCCCACTTTCGAAACACGAAAATAAATTCTGATGATGATGCATCAATCATCATAATCATGTCCGAGGGACTAGAGTGTGATTCTATATCTATCCAGTATATTAGAACTTCGAATACACGTGGATCAGACGTATATGCAAAATCTTTATATATTGGATTGTCCAAATTCAATACAAATAAATATTAAAATACGAATAATTGAATTAGATTTTTCAAAACAAAATTTGTTTTTCTTTTTATATTTCAAAAATATACTCTTCACATTCGTTCTAAGATACTACTGATCCTATCTCTAATGAGTCATTTCCATTGGATATTACTAATCCAATCTCTGATGAATTCTTTCGTATGGTTCTAATGTGTCTTGTTCTCTGAGCTTTGTAAACCAAAGCTCTGATACCAGAATGAAACGACCCGAAATCCCCCTTACGAGAAATCACGGATTGAATTAAGAACAAGCCACAAAGGAACGTAGACAGAAGAACATTTCATTGCTTATTACAACAATTCCATCAGAATACAATAATATTACAGAGTATGAATGGATAAAATACATTCGATAAATATCAGAGATTACAATAAATTACATAGCAGTGGAAAATAATACAAAACACAGCTAGAAGTAATACATGGATACAGAGCTTTCCGAGTATCGTTCCAGCTGGAAATCAGGATCCTGTGGATATAAATCTGCAAAACCGAAACTACTAGTTGTTCGTGTCAAAATAAGGGCACCCAGAGTTTAGGATAAAACAATAAACTCCAGGTGAGTCATGGGACTGGTGTGAGAACTAAAACAATTATTAATCTTTATTTTAAAGTTAGGTAAATCAAGGGACCACGCCATATAACACGGAACAGGTTTCCTCCCAAGAACACCAGTGCATAAAACAACAGCGCAATGCTAAATAAAGAAAAATGAAGCTATTATAAGACCCAGGTCCCATCACACAATGCAACACAAGCCGGAGGATAGGGTTTTACCTTATAATAGCCAAAGCATGCTTAATACGTTAAAAACAAATCATTTGATACTATTATAAGTGTATAGTGTCAAAACAATTCCAATCATAAATATCAATCATAGACGGCATGGGTACCATATATCATGTCGCCATACTAGGCTCTACAATCAAAACTGCAAAGTCACATATTGGAAGCTGGATTTCCATCTGTGAACCGAGGCAAAAGATAGTCCTCTACCGATTCGAGACGCTCTAGCCCGTGTCTCAGGATCAGAACGCACCGACCCTTGGAGCTACAGGGCCGGTCCACCGATGTGGATTAAAATGCCTGAACCCTACGTTTCCCCTCCCTTTGGGGCGTAAACGAGCCAACGAATGACTCCATCGGACCCGGATCGTCTGATCAAACCGAGGCGCCTCGCAACAGCAACAACCACACAGGTGAAAATAATATAAATGTCAGCCAGTTTAAGCACTGACACCACCTTTAGCTAGAGAGAAACGCATGCCTTCCCTGGATCCTTCTCCCATTTCTGGTCCACAACCGGGGTGTGAGGCTCGCAAATCAACGCTACACAAAGCTATGCCACACAGGTCGTGCTTTGATCATCAACCACATCTATGCTTTTCAACAAAAGCCTTGATCATTTGCCACTTAGGCATGCCACACAGGCAATTCACTCCATGCAATTGATATCCATCAATATATAACCCCTGAGCTCGTACGTCTCTGAGAAGGGCGTTAAGAAAGAGAATAAATTCTCCGCCGCCAAACAGATGTATATTTAATAGAAATCAATCACACAGACTAAAATGCAATGTCAGACACACAGTCCATTTACAAGTTCGTTCTGGGTCTGAACGAAACCGGAGGCACCTTGTACCTCGCATATCCATCAAATTCCAAATACGTCTGGACGATCACTAACTGATTCCCTCCTCTTGGGTGTACAGCCCAATCAAGATCATTAGTAATCACCCAAACGATGTGAAGACCTCCTGTCTTCGACCACCGTCTTCATCCTCGACACCACGTCGAATCAGTTATTCAGAATGGGATAGACCCGGTCTTTCTGAATAACTCGCGTATATAATAAACAAGTGTTACACAAACACAACATACGCCTCATTCCAATTCAGAATATTCTTTTATTCAAATATTCTTATACTTTGGGAAAGATTCCCATTAATTTTATCAAAGATAAATTCTTTAAATTTATTCTTTAATCCTCTTTTGAATATCAATTCAAACTAGTCGGGATTAGCGAACCACACCGCAGTAATCATTTATTTTATTTCCCAATCCCAACCTATTCATCCCATGAAGTAAAACTGGTCATACTTCATATCTAACACCACGGTGTTATCGGTAAATTCAATTACCATTTCACGTTCAAATCTAGTTAAAGATTTAACTATCGCCTGGAGCAAAACTAGTGATACTCCATTCTCGACCATTTCAATCTAATTAAAGATTCATTAAAACTCCGCTTGGTTTCAATCTTCCCAAAAATCAGTATCAATAATTATTTAACTTGGGAAATCACCTCCTGTCTTTAGCTGGGTTAAAGAACCACTGTCATTTAAAACACGGTTCACGATAAACCCAAAATCACATTTGATATTAAATACAAGGCCCTGAATAGAAAATATATCGGCTTATATTCAATATCAAATTCTACGACCAACAAATATCGTATTGGAAATAACGATATAAATATATCTTTCAAATTTCCATAACAATATATGTATAATCACGAAATCCAGCATCGAAATATTCCAAAGATAATTTCAATTCAAATCCATCCCAATTCATTTATTGGAAATTTCTGTTTATTTTCAAAACCATTTCAAATTCAATTTATTTATTTAAAAATAAATGGATTTGAATTCTAGTTCAAAACTAGTTCATTTCGATAAAAATCTTTTTTTATCTTTTCAAATATGGAAATTTTCATCCCAGTTCTTCACAAATCATTTCTTATGATTTTACACAAATTATTACTATTTTTAATAATTTTATCAAGGCCCGTACAGTCGATTTCCATCAACAGCCATCGAACTGCACTTATATAGCGACCTTTTCCAAATTTGATTTGGACATAATTCCAAATCCAACTGTTAGATTTCAAATCTCTAATATTCGTTAGAAAGCTCTTTTCAATACGAACTCAACGGTTCCGGTTTTAGGAGAATCCGACGGTCGGATCTCCCGTAATATCCATTCGAAGTCAATGTTCGAAATTCGCGAACTACCGCGGCGCGGCGCGTTCTATTCAACCCATTCTATATATATTATATATATTTCGTCGATTTCCTTTTAAAATGTGTTTTATAAATCGTTTTAAATTCGTTTTCAAAACGATTTCAACTTCCTTTTCAATTTCAAATTAAGATTGAATTTTTCAATATAAATTCATTTTAATTTCATTTCAAATCGATTTCAATTTCAATTTAATTCGAATTTCAATTCATTTCAATTTAATTCGAATTTCAATTCATTTCAATTTAACTCGAATTTCAATTCATTTCAATTTAACTTGAATTTCAATTCATTTCAATTTAATTTCAATTTCAATTTAATTCAAATTTCAATCTATTCAATTTAATTCGAATTTCAAAATCACTTCAATTTAATTCGAATTTCAAAATCACTTCAATTTAATTCGAATTTCAAAATCACTTCAACATTCATTGAAAAATGAATAAAATCAATATAAATATCGTTCACGTTAAAATTGTGTCAATCTAATCAACACCGATTTTATTCAACACCTTAATGTTTATTCTATTCAACACATGAATATTTTCCAATTCAACACATGAATTTATTTTTAATTCATGTGACGACAAGGAATCTCGCTCGGTCCGAACCAGTCGCTAAACCGATCCAGGCCGTTCGAAACGCCCTATCGTTTGAGAACACGACAAAACAGAACGCATACAGAAGAACATTTCACTGTTATTACAACAATGCACCAGATTACAAGAATATACAGAGTATAAATGAATATTACACAGAAATATCAGAGATTTAAATTACATTTAAATACATAGCAGCGGAAAATAATACAATACACAACTAGAAGTAGATATACGGATACAAAGCTTTCCGGATATCGTTCCAGCTGTAAACCAGGATCCTGTGAATATAAATCTGCAAAACCAAAACTACTAGCTGCCCGTGTCAAAAATAAGGGCACCCAGAGTTTAGGTTAAAACAATAAACTCCAGGTCAGTCATGTGACTGGTGTGAGAACTAAAACAGTTATTAATCTTTATTTTTAAAGATAGGTAAATCAAGGGACCACGCCGTATAACACGGAACGGGTTTCCTCCCAAGAATACCAGTGCATAAAACAACAGCGCAATGCTAAATAAAGAAAAATGGAGCTGTTATAAGACCCAGGTCCCATCACACAATGCAACGCAGTCGAGGATAGGGTTTTCCCTTATAACAACCAAAGAATGCTTGATACGTTTAAAACAAATCATTTGATACTAATATAAGTGCATAGTGTATAAAACACTTCAAATCATAAGTATCAATCATAGGCGGCATGAGCGCCCCATCCCACTATGTCGCCATATATAGGATTACAACTAAAACCGCAAGATCACGTATTTGGAAATTGGATTTCCGTCTATGAACCGAGGCAAAAGATAGTCCTCAACCGATTCGAGACGCTCTAGCCCGCCCCTCAGGCAAGTACTCTGTCAAGCCTTTGGATCGTCAGGGCCGGTCCACCGATGTGGATTAAAATGCCTGAACACTACGTTTCCCCACCCTATGGGGTGTAAGTCTGGTTCGTCAGCCGACCAGAATGCATCGGCCGAAACCGATATAACCGAGGCGCCTCGCAACAGCAACAACCACATAAGTCAAACTCGTCAGGGCGTGTAAAACCACTGACGCCACTTCTAGCTAGAAAGAAACGCAAGTCCTCCCTGAGGTCCGTCTCCCGTTTTTGGTTCATACCGGGTGTGAAACACGCGAGGTAAACGTTACACAAAGCTACGCCACGAAGGTCGTGCTTTGATCATCACCACAAGACTTTGCTTTTCAACAGAAGCCTTGATCATTTGCATCTTAGCATGCCACACAGGCAAACCATCCTATGCAACCGATATCAGTCACACAGAATGAAATCCGATGTCAGACACACAGTCCATTTACAAGTCCGTCCTGGGTCTGAACGAAACCGGAGGCACCTAGTACCCCGCATATCCATCGATCTCCAAGTACGTCTGGACGATCACTAACTGTTTCCATCTTCTTGGGTGTACAGCCCAATCAAGATCATCAGTTATCACCCAAACGACGTGAAGACCTCCGGTCTTCGACCATCGTCTTCATCTTCGACTTATCGTCGTATCAGTTATTCAGAATGGGATAAACCCGGTCTTTCCGAATAACTCGCGTATATTTAAATAAGTGTTACACAAACACAACATACGCCTCATTCCAATTCATCAGTCACTAACCATAAATTAATCAAGAGAATAATTCCCCAAATATTAACCCCGAAGGCCGAAACCAACATCAGATCAATATCCAGAAAACCATTCTGCTTGGCTAACCGACAGTTAGTTTCTAAATTTCACGTTCAAATCTAATTAAAGATTTAACTATCGTCTGGAGCAAAACTGGTGATACTCCATTCTCGATCTTTTCAATCTAATTAAAGATTCATTAAAACTCCACTTAGTTTTAATCATTATCTGGGTTAAAGAATCAGTGTCATTTAAAACACGATTCACGATAAACCCAAAATCACATTCCATTAATTATCGGGTTAAAGAACAAGTGTTATTTAAAACACTGTTCACGATAAACCCAAAAATCAATATCAATTCAATTCCAATTAAATATCATTTAATCGGTACACTTCATTAAATCTAAATAAAAAGATTTAATCTTTTCTCAACTGGGTTCAAGAACAGTGTTAGTGAAGACACCATTCACGACAAACCCAAATCACATTCCATTAATTATCGGGTTAAAGAACAAGTGTTATTTAAAACACTGTTCACGATAAACCCAAAAATCAATATCAATTCAATTCCAATTAAATATTATTTAATTGGTACACTTCATTAAATCTAAATAAAAAGATTTAATCTTTTCTCAACTGGGTTCAAGAACAGTGTTAGTGAAGACACCATTCACGACAAACCCAAATCACATTCGATATTCAATACAAGGCTCTGAATAGAAAATATATCGGCTTATATTCAATATCGAATTCTACGACTAACAAATGTCGTATTGGAAATAACGATACAAATATATATCTTTCAAATTTCCATAACAACACCTGTAATATCACGAATTCCAACATCGAAATATTCCGAAGACAATTTCGATTCAAATCCACTCCAATGCAATCATTGGAAATTTTGGTTATTTTCAAAACCATTTCAAATTCAATTTATTTATTTAAAAATAAATAGAATTATAATTCTAGTTCAAAACTAGTTCATTTCGATAAAAATCTATTTTTATCTTTTCAAATATGGAGTTTTTCATCCCAAACTTTCACAAATCATTTCTTATGATTTTACACAAATTATTACTATTTTTAATAATTTTATCAAGGCTCGTACAGTCGATTTCCAACAACGGCCATCGAACTGCACTTACAGCGACCTTTTTCGAATTTGATTTGGACGTATCTCCAAATCCAACCGTTAGATTTCAAATTTCTAACATTCATTAGAAAGCTCTTTTCGATACGAACCCAACGGTTCCGGTTTTAGGAGAATCTGACGGTCGGATCTCCCGTAATGTCCGTTTGAAACAAATGGTCGAAATTCGCGAACTGCCGCGGCGCGGCGCGTTCTATTCAGGCCATTATATTATATATATAATATATATAATATATATTTCATCGATTTCTATTTAAAACGAATTATATAAATAGTTTTGAATTCGTTTCAAAAACAATTTCAACTTCCTTTTCAATTCAAATCAAAATTGAATTCTTCTTTATAAATTCGTTTTAAAATTCATTTCTATTCAATTCAAATTTCAATTCAATTTGAATTCATTTCAATTTGTTTTCAATTCAATTCGAAATCGTTTTCAATTCAATTCATTTCGAAATCGTTTTCAATTCAATTCATTTCGAAATCGTTTTCAATTCAATTCATTTCGAAATCGTTTTCAATTCAATTCATTTCGAAATCGTTTTCAATTCAATTCATTTCGAAATCGTTTTCAATTCAATTCATTTCGAAATCGTTTTCAATTCAATTCATTTCGAAATCGTTTTCAATTCAATTCATTTCGAAATCACTTAAAATTGATATAAATATCGTTCACGTCAAAATGGCGTCAATCTAATCAACACGGCTTCATAAATTTCTATTTTCAAATATTCTATTTCAAATATTTCTTTTTCAAAACTGGAATGAGGCCCAATCAATTACCATATAAAATTAATTATATGGATTTGCATACAACACATGTATATAATAGCATTGAAAATAATCAACCATCAACCAAAGTGCACTACACTGTATAAGCATCAAATGTATATATTCAACGCTTATAACAGCCTGTCAATCAATCGATCGACATATTTAATCAATCAGGATGAGTGAACTTCAAATTTCATCCCAACACCCGTGTGGGGTTTCAAACAATCAAACACAGATTTTATTCGTGCAGTTGGGCGATGTGTAAAATTTATCGTCCCAATCAATGTCATTCAAATAGGTGTACATAAAAAAACCGTTCGGTTTGTAAATGAATATTTATTTATTCACATTCACGTTAAAAATTATATTTTTAACGATAAAACATTTTATTCCAACATATGAATTTCTATTAAGTTCATTCTTTAAATAAAATGATATTTTTATTTTTCTAACACGTTTTAGAAAATTTCGGCGGCATAACGGCACGATACTAGAAACGGGACAAGGCCTAGCCTTATCCCCGGTCTAGTGAAGGCCCACGCCATTCACACATCAATCATATTCAATTCGTTATGCAAACCACAAGATTTTGGAGTAAGAGTCTAACCTAGCCTTACTCCTTCGCCTTATAACGGCGCACGTCTAATCCTAACCAATTTATCGATTCGATTTTTCACACCACAAACCACATTCAAACCAATATCGCAATCAATCACCAAACAGCCAAACAAACAAGTCCATGGTCTGTGGACGATTGTGTCGGGTGCTACTAAGCACCGTCTGCATCCTAGTATATATATATATATAACTAGAAAATAAATTGAAAGGTGAGAAATTCTCACAGATAGCTATCCTAGCTCCACGGCACTTCATTGATAGAAATCTTCGTCGGTCCCGCCTTTTTGTCACTTTCGCCCGTATTCTCTACATATGTAAAAATCGAATTTTTACTATGTTATTCAATATATAAAAATCGAATTTTTATTTCAAAGTTCAATATATAAAAATCGAATTTTTACTTTGCTTTTCAATATATAAAAATCGAATTTTTACTTTGCTTTTCAATATATAAAAATCGAATTTTTACTTTGCTTTTCAATATATAAAAATCGAATTTTTACTTTGCTTTTCAATATATAAAAATCGAATTTTTACTTTTGACTTTCAATATATAAAAATATGATTTTTCTTTTGACTTTCAATATATAAAAATGTGATTTTTACCTTTTTAAAGAAATCAGTTTTCAATACCTTTTAAAAATCAGTTTTCATATCTTTTAAAAATCAGTTTTTCATATCTTTTCAAAATCTGTTTTTTTTATTCTTCTAAAAAAAATCTGCTTTTATTCTTTTTTAAAAAAAATCTGCTTTTATTGTTTTTTTAAAAAAAAAAACTGCTTTTATTCTTTAAAAAAAAACTCTGGTTTTATTCTTCTAAAAAAATCTGGTTTTATTCTTCTAAAAAAATCTGGTTTTATTCTTCTAAAAAAATCTGGTTTTATTCTTCTAAAAAAATCTGGTTTTATTCTTCTAAAAAAATCTGGTTTTATTCTTCTAAAAAAATCTGGTTTTAAATTCTAATATAAAAGTCAGTTTTTAACTTTTTAAAAACCAAATCAGTTTCTAATTTTTAAAAAAATAAAAATCAGTTTTTAATTCTTACATAAAATCAGTATTTCAATTCTTTTATAAAAAAAATCGGTTTTCAATTCTTTTTAATACTCAGTTTTTAAACCTTTTTAAACATAAAACAGTTTTTTAAAAATTCAGAATTAAAATAAAATAAAATAAATAAATAAAGTAAAACTTACAGAGGAGGGGGGGAGTCTTCGCAGCCGTCGGAGGTGGCTTCAAGGGGCGGCTTCGGTCTGGAGGCGTCGCGATGCTTGGGGTCTGGTGGCGGCTTGCGTCTTCGGGGTGTGGGCGCTGGGAGGAGGAGGCGGCTTCGAGGGAGGAGGAGGCGGCTCGGGGTTCAGGGAGGTGCGATTCGCTTAGGGTTTTTTCTTCTTTTTTTTTTCTGTTTAAAATCGAAATGAAAAAGGGGGGGGGGGGCCAGAACGAAGATAAGGAGGGAGGGAAATTAAAAATTATATTTTTTTTTTTTATTTTATTATTATTTAAATTTGCAAAATGGTTGACTTTTACATACGAACACCGAACTGGGTCCAACGACTGTCGTCCATAGTGTTTTACCCCTATTCTGAACCCAATGGGATATGTATCGCAAGCTGATTCGACTGTTTCGATTAGTTTCCGTTGAATTTACATTTAAATCACTATATTGAATTTTTGAACATACATTTCAAATTACCGGGGTCACATACTAACTAGAAAAATTCCAGAAAAATAATTTCTAACTTCGTATTTACGATACGGTCCTAACAAAACTAGTTTCGTCGAATTCTGAGACCGTTGGAAAAATGGCCATTTTCAAGTCGATTAAAATCAACTGAAACTGGTCAAACGCGTTTTCCTTTGCCACGCTCACATATTGATTCGAAAAATTATGAAATTTGGAATCTAGCAATAACTTGACATCACGGATCCAACAAAACTGGTTTCGTCGAAATCCGAGGTCGTTTGCAAAATGTCCATTTTTAAGGGCCTGAATTCCATAGCGACTATTCAGAATTTTCAACTGGACATATCTTTTGATTCCCGATATGAAATCTTGATTTGTCGGATTCGTTGGAAAGATATCCACAATTAGATTCCATTATTTTTGGTTTCACTAAAATCCGGATTGTTTTGCACCCGATACATTCAATTGAAGTTTGAAATCGAATTATCGAACTACCGCGCCATTTTCAATTCCTTTTATAATTATATATAAATATTTATATTCTAACGACGACGCGTATAATATATACGTTCCAATTATATTCAAAATAAGTTTCTCGTCGATATTATTTAAAATAATTCATTTTAAATAATCAAAATACGCAAAAATTGCCAAAATAAAAATTTCAAACTGGCTCGCATTTTACGGGTTGTTACAATCTCCCCCACTTAAAACTTTTCGTCCCCGAAAAGGAACAAAGTCGAAAGTGGTTTGATTATTCAGCTCTACGATCGATCAGGCTTCCATTCTCCAACTCTTTAGTTTCTGAGAATTTTCAAATTTTCAAAAATTTGGCTAACTCCCTAAATTTTTGAAAAATTTCGCCATAACCTCCCCTGCAATGGGAGCATCGGGGAATTTCAAATAGCTTCCCCGGTACTTCAGATCTCAAAAAGAAAAAGAAAAAGCCAAGCGGCTAGCCAATAGGCTCACAAAATCATCATCACCCAAACAAAACAGGAAATTATGTAATAAACATGTACCTATTTGTCGGGCAAACAAATTTTATTCTCTGCTCTAGCCTCCTTGCTATGACCTGTTCAAAGATATATATGTATATGCAAGCAAATGCGACCAATTTTCAATATAACTCAATATTTGATGCTATTAGGCATAATGGTTCAAAATTAGCAAACAAATAAACAAACAACACAAACATCAATCAATTAGTGAATTTAACGTTTCAAATTCATAATTTTGATACATATACAAAAATCATGTTTTTGATGCCAATTCACAACAAAGTGTTCTAGCTATATAAGATTTGGTTCTCACACCAGTCTAATGGAAATATATAGATATCACACCTTCGAAACACGAATATAAATACTGATGATGTGGCCACATCATCAGAATTATCCCCGGGTGTCTAGAATGTGACTCTATATCTATCCAGTATATTAAAATTTCGAATACACGCGGATCAGACGTATACGCAAAATCTATATATACTGGACTGTCCAACTCAATATAAATAGATAATCAAATACGAATAATTGATTTAAATTTTCAGAACAAAAATTGTTTTCATTTGAAAAATATACTATTCACACTCGTTCTAGGATACTACTGATCCTATCTCTAACGAGTCATTCCATCGGATATTACTAACCAATATCTGATGAATCCTTTCGTACAGTTCTAATGTGTCTTGTTCTCTGAGCTTTGTAAACCAAAGCTCTGATACCAACTGTGACGACAAGGAATCTCGCTCGGTCCGAACCAGTCGCTAAACCGATCCAGGCCGTTCGAAACGCCCTATCGTTTGAGAACACGACAAAACAGAACGCATACAGAAGAACATTTCACTGTTATTACAACAATGCACCAGATTACAAGAATATACAGAGTATAAATGAATATTACACAGAAATATCAGAGATTTAAATTACATTTAAATACATAGCAGCGGAAAATAATACAATACACAACTAGAAGTAGATATACGGATACAAAGCTTTCCGGATATCGTTCCAGCTGTAAACCAGGATCCTGTGAATATAAATCTGCAAAACCAAAACTACTAGCTGCCCGTGTCAAAAATAAGGGCACCCAGAGTTTAGGTTAAAACAATAAACTCCAGGTCAGTCATGTGACTGGTGTGAGAACTAAAACAGTTATTAATCTTTATTTTTAAAGATAGGTAAATCAAGGGACCACGCCGTATAACACGGAACGGGTTTCCTCCCAAGAATACCAGTGCATAAAACAACAGCGCAATGCTAAATAAAGAAAAATGGAGCTGTTATAAGATCCAGGTCCCATCACACAATGCAACGCAGTCGAGGATAGGGTTTTCCCTTATAACAACCAAAGAATGCTTGATACGTTTAAAACAAATCATTTGATACTAATATAAGTGCATAGTGTATAAAACACTTCAAATCATAAGTATCAATCATAGGCGGCATGAGCGCCCCATCCCACTATGTCGCCATATATAGGATTACAACTAAAACCGCAAGATCACGTATTTGGAAATTGGATTTCCGTCTATGAACCGAGGCAAAAGATAGTCCTCAACCGATTCGAGACGCTCTAGCCCGCCCCTCAGGCAAGTACTCTGTCAAGCCTTTGGATCGTCAGGGCCGGTCCACCGATGTGGATTAAAATGCCTGAACACTACGTTTCCCCACCCTATGGGATGTAAGTCTGGTCCGTCAGCCGACCAGAATGCATCGGCCGAAACCGATATAACCGAGGCGCCTCGCAACAGCAACAACCACATAAGTCAAACTCGTCAGGGCGTGTAAAACCACTGACGCCACTTCTAGCTAGAAAGAAACGCAAGTCCTCCCTGAGGTCCGTCTCCCGTTTTTGGTTCATACCGGGTGTGAAACACGCGAGGTAAACGTTACACAAAGCTACGCCACGAAGGCCGTGCTTTGATCATCACCACAAGACTTTGCTTTTCAACAGAAGCCTTGATCATTTGCATCTTAGCATGCCACACAGGCAAACCATCCTATGCAACCGATATCAGTCACACAGAATGAAATCCGATGTCAGACACACAGTCCATTTACAAGTCCGTCCTGGGTCTGAACGAAACCGGAGGCACCTAGTACCCCGCATATCCATCGATCTCCAAGTACGTCTGGACGATCACTAACTGTTTCCATCTTCTTGGGTGTACAGCCCAATCAAGATCATCAGTTATCACCCAAACGACGTGAAGACCTCCGGTCTTCGACCATCGTCTTCATCTTCGACTTATCGTCGTATCAGTTATTCAGAATGGGATAAACCCGGTCTTTCCGAATAACTCGCGTATATTTAAATAAGTGTTACACAAACACAACATACGCCTCATTCCAATTCATCAGTCACTAACCATAAATTAATCAAGAGAATAATTCCCCAAATATTAACCCCGAAGGCCGAAACCAACATCAGATCAATATCCAGAAAACCATTCTGCTTGGCTAACCGACAGTTAGTTTCTAAATTTCACGTTCAAATCTAATTAAAGATTTAACTATCGTCTGGAGCAAAACTGGTGATACTCCATTCTCGATCTTTTCAATCTAATTAAAGATTCATTAAAACTCCACTTAGTTTTAATCATTATCTGGGTTAAAGAATCAGTGTCATTTAAAACACGATTCACGATAAACCCAAAATCACATTCCATTAATTATCGGGTTAAAGAACAAGTGTTATTTAAAACACTGTTCACGATAAACCCAAAAATCAATATCAATTCAATTCCCAATTAAATATCATTTAATCGGTACACTTCATTAAATCTAAATAAAAAGATTTAATCTTTTCTCAACTGGGTTCAAGAACAGTGTTAGTGAAGACACCATTCACGACAAACCCAAATCACATTCCATTAATTATCGGGTTAAAGAACAAGTGTTATTTAAAACACTGTTCACGATAAACCCAAAAATCAATATCAATTCAATTCCAATTAAATATTATTTAATTGGTACACTTCATTAAATCTAAATAAAAAGATTTAATCTTTTCTCAACTGGGTTCAAGAACAGTGTTAGTGAAGACACCATTCACGACAAACCCAAATCACATTCGATATTCAATACAAGGCTCTGAATAGAAAATATATCGGCTTATATTCAATATCGAATTCTACGACTAACAAATGTCGTATTGGAAATAACGATACAAATATATATCTTTCAAATTTCCATAACAACACCTGTAATATCACGAATTCCAACATCGAAATATTCCGAAGACAATTTCGATTCAAATCCACTCCAATGCAATCATTGGAAATTTTGGTTATTTTCAAAACCATTTCAAATTCAATTTATTTATTTAAAAATAAATAGAATTATAATTCTAGTTCAAAACTAGTTCATTTCGATAAAAATCTATTTTTATCTTTTCAAATATGGAGTTTTTCATCCCAAACTTTCACAAATCATTTCTTATGATTTTACACAAATTATTACTATTTTTAATAATTTTATCAAGGCTCGTACAGTCGATTTCCAACAACGGCCATCGAACTGCACTTACAGCGACCTTTTTCGAATTTGATTTGGACGTATCTCCAAATCCAACCGTTAGATTTCAAATTTCTAACATTCATTAGAAAGCTCTTTTCGATACGAACCCAACGGTTCCGGTTTTAGGAGAATCTGACGGTCGGATCTCCCGTAATGTCCGTTTGAAACAAATGGTCGAAATTCGCGAACTGCCGCGGCGCGGCGCGTTCTATTCAGGCCATTATATTATATATATAATATATATAATATATATTTCATCGATTTCTATTTAAAACGAATTATATAAATAGTTTTGAATTCGTTTCAAAAACAATTTCAACTTCCTTTTCAATTCAAATCAAAATTGAATTCTTCTTTATAAATTCGTTTTAAAATTCATTTCTATTCAATTCAAATTTCAATTCAATTTGAATTCATTTCAATTTGTTTTCAATTCAATTCGAAATCGTTTTCAATTCAATTCATTTCGAAATCGTTTTCAATTCAATTCATTTCGAAATCGTTTTCAATTCAATTCATTTCGAAATCGTTTTCAATTCAATTCATTTCGAAATCGTTTTCAATTCAATTCATTTCGAAATCGTTTTCAATTCAATTCATTTCGAAATCGTTTTCAATTCAATTCATTTCGAAATCGTTTTCAATTCAATTCATTTCGAAATCACTTAAAATTGATATAAATATCGTTCACGTCAAAATGGCGTCAATCTAATCAACACGGCTTCATAAATTTCTATTTTCAAATATTCTATTTCAAATATTTCTTTTTCAAAACTGGAATGAGGCCCAATCAATTACCATATAAAATTAATTATATGGATTTGCATACAACACATGTATATAATAGCATTGAAAATAATCAACCATCAACCAAAGTGCACTACACTGTATAAGCATCAAATGTATATATTCAACGCTTATAACAGCCTGTCAATCAATCGATCGACATATTTAATCAATCAGGATGAGTGAACTTCAAATTTCATCCCAACACCCGTGTGGGGTTTCAAACAATCAAACACAGATTTTATTCGTGCAGTTGGGCGATGTGTAAAATTTATCGTCCCAATCAATGTCATTCAAATAGGTGTACATAAACAAACCGTTCGGTTTGTAAATGAATATTTATTTATTCACATTCACGTTAAAAATTATATTTTTAACGATAAAACATTTTATTCCAACATATGAATTTCTATTAAGTTCATTCTTTAAATAAAATGATATTTTTATTTTTCTAACACGTTTTAGAAAATTTCGGCGGCATAACGGCACGATACTAGAAACGGGACAAGGCCTAGCCTTATCCCCGGTCTAGTGAAGGCCCACGCCATTCACACATCAATCATATTCAATTCGTTATGCAAACCACAAGATTTTGGAGTAAGAGTCTAACCTAGCCTTACTCCTTCGCCTTATAACGGCGCACGTCTAATCCTAACCAATTTATCGATTCGATTTTTCACACCACAAACCACATTCAAACCAATATCGCAATCAATCACCAAACAGCCAAACAAACAAGTCCATGGTCTGTGGACGATTGTGTCGGGTGCTACTAAGCACCGTCTGCATCCTAGTATATATATATATAACTAGAAAATAAATTGAAAGGTGAGAAATTCTCACAGATAGCTATCCTAGCTCCACGGCACTTCATTGATAGAAATCTTCGTCGGTCCCGCCTTTTTGTCACTTTCGCCCGTATTCTCTACATATGTAAAAATCGAATTTTTACTATGTTATTCAATATATAAAAATCGAATTTTTATTTCAAAGTTCAATATATAAAAATCGAATTTTTACTTTGCTTTTCAATATATAAAAATCGAATTTTTACTTTGCTTTTCAATATATAAAAATCGAATTTTTACTTTGCTTTTCAATATATAAAAATCGAATTTTTACTTTGCTTTTCAATATATAAAAATCGAATTTTTACTTTTGACTTTCAATATATAAAAATATGATTTTTCTTTTGACTTTCAATATATAAAAATGTGATTTTTACCTTTTTAAAGAAATCAGTTTTCAATACCTTTTAAAAATCAGTTTTCATATCTTTTAAAAATCAGTTTTTCATATCTTTTCAAAATCTGTTTTTTTTATTCTTCTAAAAAAAAATCTGCTTTTATTCTTTTTTAAAAAAAATCTGCTTTTATTGTTTTTTTAAAAAAAAAAACTGCTTTTATTCTTTAAAAAAAAAACTCTGGTTTTATTCTTCTAAAAAAATCTGGTTTTATTCTTCTAAAAAAATCTGGTTTTATTCTTCTAAAAAAATCTGGTTTTATTCTTCTAAAAAAATCTGGTTTTATTCTTCTAAAAAAATCTGGTTTTATTCTTCTAAAAAAATCTGGTTTTATTCTTCTAAAAAAATCTGGTTTTAAATTCTAATATAAAAGTCAGTTTTTAACTTTTTAAAAACCAAATCAGTTTCTAATTTTTAAAAAAATAAAAATCAGTTTTTAATTCTTACATAAAATCAGTATTTCAATTCTTTTATAAAAAAAATCGGTTTTCAATTCTTTTTAATACTCAGTTTTTAAACCTTTTTAAACATAAAACAGTTTTTTAAAAATTCAGAATTAAAATAAAATAAAATAAATAAATAAAGTAAAACTTACAGAGGAGGGGGGGAGTCTTCGCAGCCGTCGGAGGTGGCTTCAAGGGGCGGCTTCGGTCTGGAGGCGTCGCGATGCTTGGGGTCTGGTGGCGGCTTGCGTCTTCGGGGTGTGGGCGCTGGGAGGAGGAGGCGGCTTCGAGGGAGGAGGAGGCGGCTCGGGGTTCAGGGAGGTGCGATTCGCTTAGGGTTTTTTCTTCTTTTTTTTTTTCTGTTTAAAATCGAAATGAAAAAGGGGGGGGGGGCCAGAACGAAGATAAGGAGGGAGGGAAATTAAAAATTATATTTTTTTTTTATTTTATTATTATTTAAATTTGCAAAATGGTTGACTTTTACATACGAACACCGAACTGGGTCCAACGACTGTCGTCCATAGTGTTTTACCCCTATTCTGAACCCAATGGGATATGTATCGCAAGCTGATTCGACTGTTTCGATTAGTTTCCGTTGAATTTACATTTAAATCACTATATTGAATTTTTGAACATACATTTCAAATTACCGGGGTCACATACTAACTAGAAAAATTCCAGAAAAATAATTTCTAACTTCGTATTTACGATACGGTCCTAACAAAACTAGTTTCGTCGAATTCTGAGACCGTTGGAAAAATGGCCATTTTCAAGTCGATTAAAATCAACTGAAACTGGTCAAACGCGTTTTCCTTTGCCACGCTCACATATTGATTCGAAAAATTATGAAATTTGGAATCTAGCAATAACTTGACATCACGGATCCAACAAAACTGGTTTCGTCGAAATCCGAGGTCGTTTGCAAAATGTCCATTTTTAAGGGCCTGAATTCCATAGCGACTATTCAGAATTTTCAACTGGACATATCTTTTGATTCCCGATATGAAATCTTGATTTGTCGGATTCGTTGGAAAGATATCCACAATTAGATTCCATTATTTTTGGTTTCACTAAAATCCGGATTGTTTTGCACCCGATACATTCAATTGAAGTTTGAAATCGAATTATCGAACTACCGCGCCATTTTCAATTCCTTTTATAATTATATATAAATATTTATATTCTAACGACGACGCGTATAATATATACGTTCCAATTATATTCAAAATAAGTTTCTCGTCGATATTATTTAAAATAATTCATTTTAAATAATCAAAATACGCAAAAATTGCCAAAATAAAAATTTCAAACTGGCTCGCATTTTACGGGTTGTTACAATTCAACACATGAATTCCTTTTCTATATTGGAATGAGGCCCAATCAATTACCATATAATGTTAATTATATGGATTTTCCACAACACATGTATATAAATAGCAACAATAAATAATCAACCATCATCCAGAGTGCACCACACAACTGCATAAGCATTAAATATAAATAATTAACGCTTACACAGTCTGTCAACCCATTGATTGACGTACAACTAAACAATCGGAATTAGTATACGTCAAATATCATCCCAATACCCGTGTGAGGTTTCAAATCAACAAACACATGTTTTATTTGTGCGGTTGGGTGATGTGTAAAATTTATTGTCCCAATCAATATCAGTCAAATCAGTGTATATAAACAAATTGTCTGATTTGTTTATTACTATTTATTTTATATACACGTTAAAATCATATTTTTAACTATAAAATATTTTATTTTATTCCACATCACACAATCAAATTTCACAGCACAACAACCAAACAAACAAGCATCCATGGTCTATGGACGACGGGTGTCGGGTGCTGCGAAGCACCGTCTACATCCTGGTATATATTTCAAACTGGAAATAGAAATAAAAATGAGGAGTTCTCACCGACTAGCTAAACCAAACGCCACGGCTCTTCATTTGTAGAAAATCTTCATCGTGCTTCCAACGCAATCTGTTTCACGAAGTTTACATTAAAAATCACATTTTTATAACTTCGCTATATACATAAAAATCACATTTTTATACCGCTACTATATAGATAAAAATTCCATTTTTATATCGCTATTATATAGATAAAAATTCTATTTTTATCATGCTATTCTATAAATAAAAATTATATTTTTATATCGCTCTTCTTCCAATAAAGATTATATTTTTATAACGCTCCTTCCTATATAAAAATTATATTTTTATATACCTACTTCTAATGTAAAGATTGAATTTTCATATCATTGCTATAAAAATCACGTTTTTATTTGAAAAATCAACGCTAATTTTTATTTCAAATCGTATGCTAATTTTTATTTCAAATTATATGCATATATATTTTTCAAAACTAATTTATATATATATATATATATATATATATTTCAAAACTGATGTATATGTATATATTTCAAAACAGATGTATATATATTTAAAAACTAATATATATATATATATATATATATATATTTTAAAAACTGATGTATATTTATTTTCCAAGAACAATGTATATTTATTTTACAAGAACAATGTATATTTATTTTACAAGAACAATGTATATTTATATAAAAAAAACTCAGTCTAAATTAGTAACTAAACAATTTTTAATTAAAAATTAATCACATTGATTAGGGGGAAAAACCCAGGCCCTTCTCCCTTTTGAAATGCTCCAGGTGATAACCCATCGTCGCTCAAAAACCATCCTCCATCGCCGCCCAAAAGACACCATCGGACCCTGATCTGAACACCCCCACTACGCCCCGTCCTTCCCTCTCCCCACGGCTGCCACCTAGCCTGGCGCGAAGGCCCACTCCGTCCAGAAATTGAACCCAAAGCCGCCAAATTCGACGCCTAAATTCAACCACCCCTGCGCCTTAATTTTGATCACCACCGTTCATTGGCATGAGCTCGAAGAGCTCGACATTATTGGTGAGGGGTTTCACGAATTGATTGAATGTATGAAGAGAAATCGGTGAGGGAAAGTCAGAACTTTCTGAGCGTTAAAGGATAGCGGCGGCGGCTTCCTACTGAATGGTTCTAGGGTTTAGAAAAACCCAAGGGTTATATATAATTTTTATATTATTATTTTATTCAATTAATAGTTTCCAATGAAATTTCGTACCCCGAACCCCAAATCGAACCCAACCAGTGTCGCCCCTAGCTAAATACCCCCATTCTGAACACAATGAGAAATGTATCGCAAGCCAGTTCTGCCGTTTCGATCAGTTTCCGTCAAAATCAAAATATAAATCTATATATTGAATTTGAACGCACATTTCAATTTACCGGGGCCACATACGAACTCTAAAAATTCCCGAAAAATATTTTCTAGCTTCGTACTGACGATACGGTCCTAACAAAACTAATTTCGTCAAATTCTGAGACCATATGAAAAATGGCCATTTTCCAGTCGATTAAAATAAACTGAAATTGGTCAAACGCGTTTTCCTTTGCCACACTCACATTTTGATTCGAAAAATTATGAATTTTTAAGACTAGCAATAACTTGACATCGCGGATCCAACAAAAGTGGTTTCGTCGAAAACCGAGGCCGTTTGCAAAATTTCCATTTTTAAGGGCCAGAATTCTATAGTAACTATTCTGAATTTTCAACTGGGCGTATCTTTTTATCCCCGCTATGAAATTTTGATTTTTCGGATTCGTTGGAAAGATATTCTCAAATAGATTCTAATGTTTTTGGTTTCGCTAAAATCTGGTTTATTTTGCATCCTGCACATTCATTTGAATTTTGAAATTGAATTTTCGAAATATCGTGCCATTTCTGGCTCGTTTTATAATTAAAATAAAATATTTATATTCTAACGTCGAGCTATATAAATATATACGTTCTAATTCTATTCAAAATAAATTTCTCGTCGTTATTATTTAAATAATTCATTTTAAATATTCATAATTCACTAAAATTGCCAAAATAAAAATTTTAAATTGGCTCAGAATTTCCGGGTTATTACATGCATATTTTTTTAATGATATAACAGTACTACAGTTTCATCGTTTTGTCTGTTCGTTAATTTGTTAATTCGTTTTGATAATTGTCGAACATGTATATTGATATGTGAATTTTGTTTAATTAAGCATTTGTAATTATTTTTTTGTGTAGTTCACAAAAATGTCGAACACTGAAATCCATTTACAATCTCAATACTTAGAGAATACCATTACAAATGGTAACAATATGTCCCGGCAGGACAAAACAAAGGCTCTGATATTTTTAAGAGGCCATATCCATGATGATCTAAAATCAGAATACTTAACTAAAAAAAAAGATCCTCTCCACTTATGGAACTCCCTGAAGGAGCATTATGACCAACAGAAGACGGTCATACTTCCTTGCACAAAGCAAGAGTCGTTGAACCTGAAGTTCACATGCAAATGACCTAAAGCTCATATGATCTAAAGTCCATATACAAATTCTTTCAAATAAGGAATCTGAAGTTCATATGAAAACAAGGAACCTGAAGTTCATATGCAAACAAGGAACCTGAAGTTCATATGCAAACAAGGAACCCGAAGTTCATATTCAAACGAGAAACATGAAATAAAGCATAAAAGCATATAATTGCATTTAATATTTGCATATAGCAAATGACCTATAAAAGGAAAGGATTTGAAAAATCAATGAAAGGAAAATTTTCAACAAAAAGGAAAAAGCCTTATATTCCAACTTTATGCTACATGTAATCTCTTGAAGAAACTTATTATTGGAAGAGGTCATTACATTTATAATAAATACTATTTTCTTGAAGAAAAATAGTAAAATGATTCTCATATGTGAAAAAAGGGCACTTTCTAGAAAAGTTACTTCAACTTAAAATATATAATAACAATATATGAATTATGATAAAACTTGAAGTTTTATTATAGTCATTTTGGAACATATTATATTTCTAAAAGAAATATTTCATTGTTTCTTAGGAAAACTTTTATAAAGAAAATATGCATCTTGAAGATCATATTGAGTTAAGATCTAAATATTGATCTTAATTCTGCACACCGGAAATGAATGCAAAAACTATTTTTGTCATTACATAGAAAATTTAGAACCTGCAGTTTCTAAAAAGGCAAGAAGCAATTTTGATATAAAAAGAAAGATCTAAAAGATCTTTATATGAGTTGTATACTTTAAAAAAAATGTAATTTTTATGTTTGTGAATTTTATGTATAAATTTACAAGTTTTTCAAATCATTCATATTGAAGAATGAGAAAAAAAATCAATATGAGATATGTAGTTTATTTTTGTTTATAGTTGTGAATTTTATGTACAGATTTGTAAATTTTTGAACCATTCATGTTAGAGAATGTAAAATGTTGATTATGTGATTGATAAATATATTATATTACCTTATTGTCATAAATGCATTGAATGTTAGAGAATGCATTGTTATGATAATATATTATATTACCTTATTGTAATAAATGCATTGAATGCATTAATTATTGTTAGTTAATTGATGTATGCTTGTATTTGGAATATGAATAAACATATGTATTATTATTCGATGTATTTAGATAGTAATAACTAATGTTATGGAAGAAAGGATAAAACCACAACCTAAAGTTGTGCAAAGAAAATATTTATACTGGAAGTTGTATAACTCAAAGTCTCGGACCTGAAGTTTTGAATTATATATTTATATATATATATATGTATATGTATATATATAAACATTTTTAATAAAGTATACAAGTTTGAAATCTTGTCAATTAGCAGGAATGTAAAAGCTTCTAAAATAGAAGTATGTTAAAAGATTGAGAATCAGAAGTTCATCATAAATTTATAAAATCGATATACATATGTATGTGTGTGTGTGTGTGTATATATGTATATATATGCATAGGAACTCGAAGTTCCTCAATCAATGAATTTGAAATACTTCATAATTTAAAAGCCTGAAGCTTTATTCAAACCGTATGAAATAATAACATTACACTTCTTAAAGAAGTTAAATCATATGCAACAATAATAATGCACCCAAAGATTGCACAATTATCAAAATGAGCTGTACCTTGCTTATATATTTATATTTGCATATTGTATTGAAAAATAAATTTTAACAACTCGAAGTTGTTACATATTTTATTTGAACCAGAAGTTCAACACAGTTAGTGGAATCATAAGTTCAATACAGTTGAACCAGAAGTTCAATACAGTTTAACAAACTTGAAATTGTGTATATATTATTTGAACTAGAAGTTAAATATAGATAAACAACTTGAAGTTGTTCATATATTTCATTTGAACCAGAAGTTCAATACAGTTCCAAATCGGATATTTTGGATATTATGATATGATATTTAAGATTTGCATCGATATTGCTTGATAAGCAAAAATTAATGATTGGAAACTTATGAACAATTTTTTCTAAAGTAAGTAACTCGATTGAAAATGAATATGCAAATCAATTACATATGTAATACGTGGACGCGCGTATATACACATAAATGCAAAAAAATTATTAACAACCTGAAGTTGTCATGAGCTCATATTATAAATCATGCATATATTATATTTTAGAAAGTAGATTGACATCAATATTGAATGACCAGAAGTCATGTGCATATTCAAATGATAGAGAATTCCTCCAAGTCATCGGATCAATGAAAGGGAATAAGTAATGCAATATGAATGCATCTTATCAATTAATAAGAGCATTATCCTCCTACAATTGAAATACATCTAATGTGTTTGCTAGCTATGATGCTATAATGGATCAAAAATGAATCCAAAGTAGGTTTTTTATTTAAAGTGACAAAGTTTGTCAACATTGAGGGGGAGGATAAAGGAATCATCGATATTAAATATTTGCTAACATATAAAATTATGCAAAATATTAAGTAACTTGCATAAATTATCAATTATGTCCCTAGTAGACTTTCTCCAATATACATTTGAATCCCCGAAGGATCAGAAGGTGTAAATCACAGCTGAAAATGTGGTATAAAAGTCAGTTCAAAATATCTATGGAGTAAGTCATAAAGATGCAAAATAAATGAGGTGAGTGTTCCTGAAGAAACACAAAAGGTGCTTTGAGAGAAACCCATGACATGATTGTCAAAATAACCCCAGAAGTGGTTTAGGTACCTAAAGTATGATAATTTTTTGAGATCTCAATAAATCATGTATAGAACTGACAGAAAATTATCATCGATAATAAATTAATAAATAATAAAGCGCTTACATTTTTATAAATGGATTAAAAATCCCGTATTAGAGAGAAACATGATTGGTCATCATGAAATTCTCCTAAATAAGATATATGGACCTGTAGTCCATAAGATATGAACCTCTAGTTCATAAGATAAAATAGAAATATAGATAATGACAAAAGCACATGGAAGTTACTGAAACACCATAGAGTGTCAAGTGCAATGAGCATTGTATTTTTCAGAGATAATTGAATTAATTAAAGTGGTGAAAGTGTTAAAAACACTTACAATACCCTAAAGGTATAAACGATGAAAGTATACAAATTCTAGAAGAATTTGAATAACTTTGGTAGTGATAAAGAGCAAGAAATGTAGATTACAACATTCTTTTAAGTATTGTTGTAATGAAAATCTTGATATACATCAAGATGAGTAGATTACTCCCTGCTTAGTGTTGTTGTAATGAAAGTTGTCTCACTCATCAAATGTGCATTGCAATATTTAAGCCCGATTGAAACAGAAAATTATAAGCACCTGAAATGTATTCATAAATGAATATTAGTAACATACAAATCACAAAAGGAAGGCGTTTTAAATAAGAAAGCATGCCTGAAGCATGGAAATAAACATGAAGTTCTAAAAGAAAAACTTCATTAAGAAGGATTTGTAAGCAATTTGATTTATTAAAAGAAGAATACGAATTCAGAGGAAATTATTAAATCAGGGGAGAATCCATAAGTATGATATAATGCACTCTTTTTCCTTAACTAAGTTTTTCCCTACTGGGTTTCCTTAGTAAGGTTTTAATGAGGCACGGGTCATGAACCAGAAGTATCAACCCAAAAGTAACATACAAAAATAAGTTATAATGTACTCTTTTTCCTTATTTAAGATTGTTCCCGCTGGGTTTTTCTTATTAAGGTTTTAACAAGGCATAACATTGATCCATAAGAATCATACTACTTTTGACGTAGTAAATATGACATTGTATATTGTACTCTTTTTCCTTCACTAAGATTTTCCCATCGGGTTTTTCTTAGTAAGGTTTTAACGAGGCAACATTTTGATCTAGAAGTATCAAACATATTTTGATGCAATAAACTACTATTTATGAAGAAGACAAGGCAGTTTGGATGGCTCAGATTCAAGTGAATTATATCAAGTATGACAGGATGGAGCACATTTCTTCTAAATTTCTCTTCACACATGCATGAAAGGATAACAAGAAAGAGGAGAAACAAATTCAGTTTCAAGAAAAGAGGGTAGATTCGTTCTCAAAGGCAATTTCCAAATCAACATTGCAGAAGATGATATACAAAATTGGCATGCGTCGACTACATCAATAGACTAATTGAATAATGAGTTATAAATAAGGGGGAGCATATAAAACTATGCTATAATGTACTCTTTTCCTTCACTAATATTTTTCCCACTGGGTTTTTGTTAGTAAGGTTTTTAATGAGGCATTATCTGGATCCTGAAGTATCAACCCTTACGGTAACATTGTAAAACATGTTACCTAAAGAGGAAATAAATTTGCACTCTTTTCCTTATTTATGATTTTTCCCACAGGGTTTTTTCATAAAAAGGTATTTAATGAGGCGTTGTTTTGATCCTGAAGCATCAAACTCTTTTGAGGAATATCATTTTAATATGATATTCATAATGTCAGACGTTGTACTCGTTTTCTCGTTCAAGGCTTTTCCCATTGGGTTTTCCTGATAGAGTTTTGAAGGCAACAGACAATAGTTGTATCGACTGAATGGATATATGCAAGCAAGATAATAATAAAGGGGAGCAATCATCATATATGTTTTAAAAGGGACAACTTCAAGTTAGCAGAGCATTCAAGTTTTTGAAGACGCATATTCAAGGGGGAGTGTTGTAATATATATATATATATATATATATATATGAATGTTGTGAATATGCTTTTATTAGTTCTATGTTTAGTCCCACGTCATCGGAATAAGCTAAAGATCAGCTCCAAAAGCCTATATACAAAGGAGCCAATGTAATAGAAAGAATATACATCTGAATGAATAGAAATGTCCTCTCTCCCTTATTTCTTCTGTTTTGTGTTCATTTTATAACATTAATGAATTTTTGTCGATTTATGGGTTTAGAAATATTTAGTTTAAAACCCGGGACATTACACTTGCATCATTAATTTAGCATTTAGTGACATCTTATTATCTAAGGGACAAAATTAGAAAAGCTACTTTTCTATACATTTCATTTCTTTTGCTAGTTTCTTAATCTCTTTTCCGCTTCTCCATAATATCATTACAGTTTCTCATTCTAAATCTCTTTTCCAATTCTCCATAATTTCATTACGATTTCTCATTCTTAAACTATGTTTCTATTGTTATTTTACATCTTTCCCATCTGATTTTTTCATAATATTATTTTCATCTTTTCCAATTTCATATACATACTATAATTTAAAAATAAATTATAGCTCTTACATATGTTTATTTCTTTTGTTATCCTCGTATTCTATGTTTCCTCTTAATTAAACAAATTCATTCCTTTCTTCTATCTTCTATTATTATTTTTTCTCCCTTCCATTTACTATTTTCAAAATGTTTTCTCATCACCTTTTCCGGTTTTACGTATATATAAAAAAACCTAAATTACTAAAATTCTTCTCATATAATTTTTGTCGATCTTTTCATTTTTGATCTAACTATATGTGGTTCAAATTCACCAATAGCTCTTCAGTTTTCATTTACATATTTGTTGTATCTATTATATTTATTCTACTATATTATATTTAATGCTCAATAACTGACTATTTGGATTCTGTTCTCTTATTTAATTCAACCCCAAGTTATATAATAATCTCTCATTGATGTTAAATTTTATTTTCATTTATCTCCTCCAATTCATTTTAATTACTTGTCATGTTTTAGCAATTGCAACAGTTGTCCATTTCACTTCCATTTCTACGGCTCAGTTTATTTCCCTCTACATATGCATTCATTTGTATTCTACTCTTTCACTTCCAATTACAAATAAAAAATTATCCATCGGTTTTAATACTCAACATTCTCTTTCTATTTGTTAAGTTGTTCTTCAGTTATAATTGCCATGATCAACTCACTCATTGAAGTAAAATCTTTTTCGCTTTCATGCGAGTTTTGTCAAATCCTTTTTCCTAAAAAAATTTATGACTTCCAACCTATGCAAACTTTTCTGTAGATCCACGATTGGTACCTTATTCATTTCTTCTTTAAATTTTGTTATGTTTTATTATTAACTGGAATAACCTTTCAAGTTATCCATTTCGAACTTTTTTAATTTATCTTTGATGATATACTAACCATAGGTAAAAGCTTAGTATATTAAATTGATTTCAAAGTTTCTTAAACTGCACTTTCAAAGTATATTTCTGCCCTTCAATTTTTTTGTTTTTTAAGGCATTCTTATCAATCTACTTAAAGGTGTCAACCTCAATTTTGATTGAAATTCGTAATATTGCTTTCTTTGACTTTAATTAATTTAATGGTAACCAAATAAAATTTTATTTTCTATATTATCCTATTGTCATCCTAATAATATTATATTTCCTATTTTGGTGTATCATATTGTTTTGTTGTTAATTATACTCGCAATATATAAGTTGTATTTTTAAATCTCTCTTCATGCATAAGAACCTACTAATACATCTTAAATAATATATGTTGTGCGTTTCAAGACAACTTATATGTAACTGCATATTAATCGAAATACATTAGTCTCAACACCATTAGAATTTTGGTACACATATATTCACATTAATGCATAACATTTGTTATCTAAAAACATTTCTATGAATTAATATGTATAAATTCTTTTTTGCAGGATGCATGAATCTTTTATTATTTATCCATACGTATTTTGTAAGACAATATCTACCGAAAGGGAAAAAACATATCCCCTTAATATTTTATTGTATCATTAATATTTTCTAACAAAGATATTTCATTATTACTTGATTTCATTTAAAGCATTCATACATACGTTTTAGTACAAATTTTTTTTTCAATATTTGGAGCATAATAATTATTGTAACCCTTAAAGATTCTTCAGGAATACGTGGGTCCTAATATTTTCTAACTATTTGAGTTTGCTTTTGTTAATATGATTGATATATTTTGTAATTTCTTTATCAGTATTAATGCAATTGAATCATTAGGACATACAGCTGTCCATTCCACTTCTACTCTCATAAAATTGTTTATTTTCCTTTTCATACGCTTTCATTTTATTATAACCATTCACTCCAAGTGATAAAACGTAAAACCACCCATTAGGTTTAATACTCATTGTTCTTTATTTGTTTATCAAGATAATCTTTAAATATATTTATATGTTTACATGTAGGTCGGCTATCTCACCAAAATAAATCTTTATTAGCTTCCTGTAATTTTTGCTAAATCTTTTTGCTTAAATTTTGCGTTTTGCCTAATTCTTAGTATGTTTTCCATTTAGACCCCTAAATAAAATTTCATTATTTAAAAAACCTTACATCGTTAATTTAGCATTTGACGACATCTCATTATATAGAGATAAAGTTCGAAAAGCTATCTGTTTGTACATTTCATTTCTTTTGCAACTTTCATAATCTCTTTTCCACTTCACCATAATTTTATTACAAATTCTCATTCTAAACTATGTTTTCAATCATTACTTTACGTCTTTCCCACTATTTTTTTTTCATAATATTTCTTTCACCTTTTCGAATTTCATATACATACTATAATAAACAAAAAAATATAACTCTTATAAATGCTTTAATTCTTCTGCTACCCTCATGTCCTCTTTTCCCTCTTCATTATGATTTAATTTAAAAAAAATATCAAATTTTACCTCTATTTTTTATCATTATTTCCAATCGTTTTCACTCAATTCAATCTTATGTCATGTACTAACCTCTACTTGATTTTAAAATTTATTTTCATTTACCCCCTCCAACTCGTTTTAATTAATTTTCAAGTTTTAACAATTGTAATGGTTGTCTATTCCACTTCAATTTATTTTTCCCTTCATACGCATTCATTTATACTCTACTCTTTCACTCCTAATTACAAAACGAAAAATTATCCATCGGTTTAAATACTCATCATTCTCTTTTTATTTATCAAGATATTCTTTAATTATATTTGCCATGTTTACATGGGGGTCGACTCTCTCACCAAAGTAAAATCTTTTTCAATTTTATGGCAGTTTTGCCAAATTCTTTTTCTTAAAATTATTATGACATCTAACCTATGCAAAATTTTATATAGATCTGTAACGACCCACTTTTTCCATACAGTTTAAGCCAACATTTAATGGCACATGTCAACTCGTATTACATAAAAAAGTAGATAGTTAGGAGAGAGGAATTAGAGGGTGAGATAAGAAAGAAAGAAATATTAGAATAGAAGAAAAAGATTAAAAAAACCAACACAATATCGAGTCTCACATCGTAGCAGAAATAAATATTTTATATATATAAATCTTGATTGAGAGCTTCAAAAATAATTACAATCAACAGAATACATCACACATCTGGACAGTTATAATAACCATTCCTCATATACAATCACACAACAGAAAAATATTATATAATATTATGCGTTTGAACTCTTCCAGCTCGTCTTTTCACAGTATCCGATGACCTAAACCTGTACAACTCGGTCTAAGCAGAACATTACAAACGTCGGATCAGTCTGATGAACCCAAGTGAGAAACCCACTAAGTTTATAAGCAACATCTAACTCGATTTTAAAGTCATCAAATCTTTTCTAGAAAAAAATGATAATCGTAAGACCGATCCACACATAAACACGGATGATTTTTACCTTACGGTAACCCAAAACATTTTTGAAATGAATATCTTTTCTGATATTATAATAATGTCCAAATACAAATAAATAACAATC
Source organism: Allium sativum (assembly GCA_030737875.1). NCBI lineage: Eukaryota > Viridiplantae > Streptophyta > Magnoliopsida > Asparagales > Amaryllidaceae > Allium > Allium sativum. The sequence continues at coordinate 159,160,781 of CM060921.1, read as the reverse complement.
TAGCAGAACGTTTGCATCTGACGCTCTACATGCATAGTATACAATCAAAACCACGGGCTCTTATTGGAGAACGGATTTCCTAGCAAGGCATGCGACCACCTTCCGACAGTGTATCTCTAGAGAGGAATACACCGGGTTCAACAAGAACATCTTGCAACCCAGGCTAAACATGACCAGCCATTCACTTAACCTTAAATGTTCCAAATATATTGTCAGCTACGGTTGGTACCAACATAATCGTTCCCGAGAGATACGAAAGCGAAAAGAAGAACAAATATGAATATTCTCTAGATTATGACAATATACCCTAATGGGACTGACCCACATAGTCATGTGACCTACCCGATTTTCGCCATTTCCCGGTTGATGAGGTTTGAGGTTATAAATCTTCTTTCAGAACATCTGGCCACCATTCACTTTTGAATGCCACATCGTCAATTCCATCAAAAAATCACTAACTGATGTCCATAAAAATACTCTAGTTGTTTGGTTAAGAGAAAGGCCTTTCTCCGCCATCAACTATGCTACGTTTGAAGAAATCAACATACGTAATTCCTTTGGAAATACTCTGTCAGACATCCGTCCATACAAGTCATCCAGGAACATGATGAACCGAAGGCACCCTCCTACCACATCCTAGGAATCACCCTATGGATAGTAGCGAGTAGTCCTTGCACTCCGTCGATTTCAACCACGACAGGATCACCATCAAAGTATCTCCGGGAGCGATTCTAGAGAATATTGATAAGAAGTCCTTTCGCTTATGAAGATCCACGGTCTTCACTGCTCCATCTTCAATCAACATCTTTCACGTATTTGCTGGTTCGGAATGGTTTTCGAATATAAACTCGATTCGGTCTTTCCATACCAACAATCGTATAGGCCAGATTTGATAGTCGGTTATTTAACTATCAAATAAACAACCATTTATCCATAAAAATAAAATAAATCCACTGATTCGATACCCAGCATCATTTAGCCTCTTTAATTAACCAGTTGTTAATTAAATAATAAAACTACTAATTCGAAAAACACTCGCCTTTCTTATTTAATAAAAGATTATTCAATTATCAATACACTTATACTCATTGGCTTTTCATGGTAAATTGTTAAGTGAATAAATTTATTTGTATCAACCCCGAAGGCCAAAACCAACAGCAGATTGACACCTTGAAAATTACTTAACTCCACAACGTACAAAAAGTTTCAATTTGTAAACAAAATCACATCGCGTTTCCTTTTTACCGTTTTCAAAACGATTATATTGCTTTATAATCTCACAAAGCATTTCTAGTTTTATTTAAAAATCATTTCACAAAATTTAATAAAATAATTCAACTTAACTTCTATAAATAAATATTACAGATTCCATTTCAAAACCCTTCACTTTTCCTACAAAATCACTTAACCTTCCATTTACGAATCCCCTTATCTTTCATTTACAAATTCATTTCCTTTCATTTACGAATCCCTTACCAGCCGTTTTATAATTCCATAACCATTCGCTTTATAAATCCATAACCATTCGTTTTATAAATCTATAACCATTCATTTTATAAATCTATAACCATTCGCTTTATAAATCCATCTTTCTAATTGCAAGTATTTTGCAAATATAATCTTTTAAACTATTTGGTAATATTAAATTCTGATTCGAAAAATTCATTTATTTTATGAATTCATTTCATAACCTGTCCCATATAACTCAGTTTATATGTATTTCTATTTATAATTACTTTTGGTAACCTCACCCTTAAAATCTCATTTATTGGATATTAGTCTCAATTTCCATTTATATATCAATATTCATATCTACTTTCAATTCCATTTTCGCTAATATCATTCATGGAAATCCACTTCATCACATTTCGTGTATTAAATAAACAATGTTTGTAATAACATTCATTTATTATGAAAAATCACTTTTCAATTTCTACAAATCAATTTTTGTACATTTCCAACTCGATCAGTCCATTTCAACTTTTAAAAACTTTTAAAGTTCCATTTACGTCTTCAAGCCCTTTTTCACATAAACTTGATTTCTTTATTACTTCGTCAAACTTGGATTTAATTAAATAGAATCCAATAAGAATTCAATTAAACTTAACTTACATTACCATTAACATCAATTCGTTTGAAAATATCATTTGACTATAATAGGCCTTATAGTTTCCTAAATCTCCGAAATGGCTTTCGCTACATTGATTATTAATAAATAATAATCAATTTCAACTTTTATAAAAAAACAACGGTTACTTCCTTATTAACCATTTCCATTAAATTAATTTATAACACACTTATTTTAACAAAGTGATTCCCATTTAGGCAATTTATTTAGTCAATTCAACATGGTTAACTCGTTACTTAAATTCCAAACAGTCTTTCTTTTAAATTAATTAATAAAACAATTAATGTAAATAATCTCATTTACTTGATTAGTATTAAATAAATAATAATCACTTCAATTAGTCCGTTCTTCAAATAAATTAATAAGAATAATTAATTTAACAAATTCCATTTAATTGTTAATATCTTGAAATTCCCATTTATTTATAATTTAAATAGTTTTAAAAGCATAAATAAATCTTTGACGTTTATTTTAAAAATAAATATCATATTTCAAATATATAAATGTAACTTTAAAACGTTCACAATCGATTTAAAAATATTTTCTTTTATTACCGTACTAAAGAGGTAAATAACTGCTATAGTACCAAAACCGTGAAATATAAAACAATTTCTCCAACCTGTCAATCCCTACAGCACAATTTCATATTTTAACATATATAATACAACAATAATAACAAAGCCATATATCCCAAACAAGTTGGGGTTGGCTAGATATGGAACCCAAAATTAAAATAAAATAAAATTAATAATGATGATAATAATATATATATAAAGCGTTTAAAATAACCAAAAAAATAAAAAAGTCGTCCGATAAAGGTTTTTTTTTAATAATAATAATAAGTAAAAAGGTTCAGTAAAAGTGAAATAAAATCTAAAATAGTAATAAAAAGTAAAAAGGTTCAGTAAACGTGAAATAAAAGTCCTAAGGTTCTGGTACATAGATCGCCAATTTCCGTGCACTCCTATCAACTACCAGCTATTCCGATAAACTCCAGTTACTTAAATCTCTCTTTATTATTTCCTCCCATGTCATTTTAGGTCGACCTCTACCTCTCTTTAGGCCTTCGGCGCGGCCTAGAATTCCAACGCGTACAGGTGCATCGTATGGTCTACGTTGGATATGTCCAAACCATCTCAAGCGGTATTGGACCAACTTCTCTTCAATAGGTGCAACTCCAAGTTTTTCCCAAATATCCTCATTTCTAATCCGATCTCATCTGGTATGCCCACAGCTCCAACGCAGCATCCGCATCTCTGTTACACTTATCTTCTCGACGTGTTGTCTCTTAGTAGGCCAACATTTTGCACCATATAACATTGCAGGTCTGATTGCTGTCCTATAGAACTTTCCTTTAAGCTTCTGAGGAATCTTCCGATAACAGAGAATGCCAAATGCAAGTCATCATTTCACCCATCCTACTTGAATTCTAAAACTAACATCCTTATCAATCTCTCCATCAAACTGCAACATAGATCCTAAGTATCGAAACAATTCCTTCTTGGGTACTACTCTAATAATAAAATTAACAACTACGGGTGAGGAATCCTGCTGGATCACTCCGGTCTGTTTTTCTCTACATCAAAATATGGTTACCACAAAAGGAATTATTCAATAAGAATTATCAAATTTAAACTAATAAATTTTAAAAATAGTAAATAACGGCTAATCAACCAATTTATATAACAAAACAACTCAAATAATTAAATCAAACACATTAATATTATTATAAATGTGATCAATAAAGTAACTTACCTCAAATGGTTCCAATCATTAGAATAACGATTTGGTGTTTCACTGAAATTAAACAACGTTTAATTTCATCGCTTCAATCAATATATGAATATATATTTAACAAACAGTCAACCATAAGCAATCATAGCACACAATTATAAAACCCGACTTATATAAAATATAAGTGGGAAGAACTGAGTGAGTTTAACCTACCTTGGGTTTCTATTTGTCGTCAAATAGTTCAATTTTAATTATAAATTAAACATGAGTTTTAATTCAATTAAAAATCTCAGCTGCTTCCATTTCCGTCCAAATTGGCTTCACAATGTAGTGCCCATAACCACAATCTCGATGCAACTTGTTTCGTCCAATTCTGCTTATCCAAATAAAAGTAATTCGTGATTTAGTTTGTACGATTTAATTAACTAATTTATTTATAATTTAATTACTTGGTTTAAATTATAACATGCTGACATATTTGGTGCAAACATTTACGATGTCAACTTAAGTAAATTTTATGTTAAACTAATTACTTTAAAACTTGATTGGGTCGCACATATTAGCTTAGGCACTCTACAAAAATGATTGAGTACACGTGATTAGGCAATTATAAAATTCTTCTATCTACTCTATTGACTACAAACCTGTTATACTACTTCGTTCCACTCTAAGAAAATAACAGACCAGCCGTCGCTAGTTTCTCACCAACAGGCCGAGCTTTTCCTCTTTATCTTTTTTTTTAAACAAAATCGGCCCATGCAAAATTATCTTATGCAAGCAAAGTTGGCCCATCTATCTTTTCATTAATTACCTTACTGGACACGTAAGCTTCATCTTCCCCACCAGATTTTTTTTCCCTTTACTTTTTTTTCCTTTTCTTTTTTTAATGTAACTCCTCTTGCTTTTTCCATCGTCCCCATCTGTTCTGCCTTTTTCGAACGCACGTAAACTTCTCCTTTCCCACAGCTTCGCGTTTTCTTCTTCCCATTTCATCATTGCGTACTGTATAATGAAGCCGACCCAATTTCGTTTGTTCTTCATCACGTAGGATTGTTCCAGACTTCAACCCACTCACGCAGTTGATCGGCCTGTTTAAACAACCAGAATCCCATCTCATGTCCTTTCCATTCGCTTCTCCATGCTGCTTAACGCTTCCTTCCTCGTTCAATATCGACTCCAACTCCACACGACAGATAATCGCCACCGCACCACCACAACGATGACTGGAAGATCATCAGGAGCTTTCAGAAAATGTGCCGTAGTCTTCCCTCCCTTTGACCAAAGTGTGGTCCTGCCTTGCTTCCCTAGCTGTCGACAAAACTCCTCCCAACGCAGCTCTGTCGAGCACGGATCCTGGTCGCCTCACTATTATACTTATGGTTTTTATTTGGTTTGCACTGGAACGATTGTGGAAGAAGGTGCGGTCTCCTTAGTTCATGAAGTGGAGCTTTCATTGTATTCGTTTCAGGTGGTGCAAAAGAAAGAATGACAATGGCAGCTCGTATATGTAACAGGGGAAAAGGAAGATAAGAACAACGTCATGCCTGGTACACTGTAGGTTAGGAATAGGTAGGTGGCTCAGAGAAGAATAACAATATGGAGTAGGAGTTGAAAATGTTTAATATAGGCGTGTATGCCTAAATTTCATGAGACAAAACTAATGCCTTTGATAGAATAGAACAGGTTAGACTTTTAGGATGTACAATTCTTAGGGTAGAAGTAGCGCGCGCCCGCGCGTGTTTGTGTGTGTGTGTGTGTGTGTGTGTGTGTGTGCGTGCGTGCGTGAACTCCTGGTATGGTATATTATACATATGTCGGGCAAATGCAAGCTACAAATTTGGGTCCGCGACTATATATTAGGGTGGTAAGTAGGTTTGTTAGTTAGTTGTGTATTTTAATTTAGTGTGTACTTCTTTTACTTAGGTTTTAAGTTTAAATAGTTTATTTATATTTTAATACAGTATTAAACTCTATCGATGGTAACCGTTATATCCATACCGCCACCTGCGAGCTCCAAATACAATGAAGATGGACATACCGTTACATCTCAACATCCTAGTCTCAATGAAATTAATTTCGTTAAAAATGGACTATGTTTGCATAAATACGTTATTTTAATTTCAATACATTTATCGGTTCACATTTAAATTGAACGTACCAGCAAAACAACTCCAATTGGCTCTAAACTGGAAATCTAGCAATAACTAATCATATGTATTCCAATAAAAATCGTTTCATCGAAAACAGAGATCATTTGGAAAACGGCTATTCTTAAGGCTTATATAATATCGATAAAATATTAATTAAACTCCAAAATAATTCCAATTAAATAATAATAAATAATTATTAGCGTAAAAATCCATATAGAATATATGGATAGCTCCAAATATAAATAAATATGGATTTCAAGCTCAGTATCAACATTCTGAGTTAAAATGGTATCCAAATTATACTAAAACCCTTTAATTTATTAAATAAACTTATCGTTTATTAACGAATTCCGTAGCGACTATTTTAAAATTTGATTTGGACATAACTAATAATCTATAACATGAAATCCCGATATTTCTCTTAGAAAATTATAATCAACTAGATTCAAACGTTTCTTGTTTCACAGAAATCCGACTTAAAATTGGATTCCGTATATTCAATTAAAGTTCAAAACTCAATATTATGAACTACTGTGCAATTTCGAGCTCGTTTTATATTAAATATAAATTTAATGTTTAAACTTCGTTTTAATAAACGAATTCAATAATATAAAAAATCAATTAATACCAATATAATATTTAAAATAAAATATAAATATTCAAATTCAAATAGCTGAACAATCCGGGTCGTTACATGATCTTTGAATAGGTACGTTATTCATTTCTTCTTTTAGTTTTGTTATGTTTCATCATTAACTGGAATAACCTTTCAAGTCATCAATTTCGAATATTTTTAATTTAATATTAACCATAGGCAAAGCTAATTATATTAAATTGATTGCAAAGATTCTTAAATTTAGCTTAAAGGCATTTTATTGGACCACTGAAAGATGTCAACCTCAATTTTTATTAAAAGTTGCAGTATCCCCCTCTTTGTCTTTAACTAAATTAAAGGTAATAAAATCAATTTTATTTTCCATCTTATCCCATTGTTTTCCAACCAATATTATGTTTCCTTTTTTGGTGACTCGTTGTGCTTTGCTATTAATTATAGTTGCTATAAGTTTTATTTTTAGTTTTTTCTTCATGCATAACAACCTATTGATACGCCTTAAATAGTAAATGTTGTGTGTTTCAAGACAACTTAAATGTATTTGCATATTAATATAAATTCATCAGTCTAAGCATCACTAGAGTTCTGGTACACATATCCACATTAATACATAACTTTTGCTGTCTGGATACATTTTTATGGACTAATATGTATAAACTCTTTTTTGTAGGATACGTAAACCTTTCACGATTTCTTTGTATATATTTTATGAAATAATATCTACCAAAAAAGGGTAAAAGTTACATTCTACACATTCTAAGCATGTATCTCCTCTATCTTTTGTTCTACCATTAATATGTTTGGAACTGACATATTTCATTGTTAACTAATGTTTTGAAGCATTTAAAGCATTCACACATGCTTTTTAGCTTTTTTTTACATTTGAAGCATAATAATTTCAGTAACCCTTAAAGATTCTTCAGGAAATACGTTAGGTTTCTATGTTTTCGAAATAAATGAGTTTGTCTTTGTTAATTTAATTGATATATTTTGTAATTACTTTATTAGTATTAATGCAATTGCATGTGTCGGGTATTTCGCTGTCCATTTCACTTCTATTTTCATGGCATTAATTATTTTTCTCTTCGTATACTTCCATTTTTGTTATAACCATTCACTCTGAATGATAAAACATAAAACTCTCCGTCAAGTTTAATAGTTACTGTTTAATTCTTCGTATCTAGCTAATGTTCAATTATATTTCTACGTTTACATGCAAGTTGATTGTCTCACCAAAATTAATATTTATCAATTTCTTTGAGTTTTGCTAAATCTTTTTACCTTATTTTTGTATTAATTCTAACCTATGCTCGATTTTCTTCAAATATGTGATTGGGTATCTTATTCATTTCTTTTCATTGTTTTGTTTCGTCATTAACTAGATTTACCTTTGAAGCCTTTTTATTTTATCTTCCATAACAGATCAATCATAATATCAACTTGATTGCAAAGTTTTTCAGTTAAGGCTTACAAAATATATTTCTTACCGTTAATTTTTTTGCATTAAATACTCTTATTTGGTCCATTGAAAGGCATCAACCTCAATTTTAATTTGATATGTATCGCTATTTTTTCTTTTACTGATTTTAAAGCAGCCAAATCAAATGTTTTTCTTTTTATATTATCCAGTATATATCTTGGTAGTATTCTATTTGCTTTTCTGTAACTCATTATGCTCTACTATTAATTAAACATGCTATATTAGTTAAATCTTTAAGCTTTTCTTCATGCATTATAATCCATTGATATGTTTTAGATAATAAATGTTGCACATTTCAAGACTACTTTAGGTAACTGCATATTAATATAAATCCATTAACTACAGTATCACTATAGTTAGTTTTCTTGCATGTTTATTTGCATTAGTGCATAATATTTATTGTTTGAAAATATTTCTATAGATTAATATGTATAAATCTCATTTTGCATAACGTTTGTACCATGCACGATATGTCAGTAAGAATTTTTGTGATACCATAATTACTAGAAGAAGAAAAATGTAGACAATATATTCTACACATTTTAGATATATCTCCTCTGTCTTTTTTTATAACAATGATTTTTCACAAATTAATATGCTTCATTGTCAGCTAATTTTTGGAGCAGTTGAAGTGTTCATACGTAATTCTTGATACATCCTTTTAATACTTGGAATATAACTACAGTAATCGCTGAAGATTCTTTAAGGAAAATGGCAAGTCTCACTATATTCTAACTTGATAGACTTAATTTTATTAGTCTAATGGATTTTCTTCTAATTTATTTATTAATGCAATTGCTTTTTTAGGGTATATAATGCATTATTCTCTAAAAAGAGTTATTATACTTGTGAGCATTATAATTACTTAAGTGAGTATTTTAATTGAAGTGTGCGAACAACGTTAAAGAAAATTGCTACTATAAATAATTTTAGTTCATAAACACAAGTTTTCATTATTGTATTGCTACAACTGTCATAAAGATTATATTAAATAAATTATGTTGTAAACACTGCGTGCGTAGCACGAGTTCACACTTGTCTAATATATATTGTAGAATATATTACATAGCTGCTCGAAGACTGTACTGTATAACGACTCAAGGTAAAGGCTAGAAGACTCATTGTCACACCCCCGTAATTTTACGGAGTTGAATAATTAAGTTAAAAGGAAAAATCGTAATTCTAATGTGAAGGGCAAAATAGTAAATTTCTACAAGGGTTGCGCTTAGGAATTTAAACTAATTCCATTGTGTGCAAAATATTGTTTACAATCAAGAAACATATATAACTTACTGAATTTGGTTAAATATGATAGAAATTATAAGCATACAACATATATAAATGAAAAGTGAGATTGTGGGTAATAGGTTTAAGGTTATGCAATGTAAGTCTACTAAGCCTTTGGCACATTACTATATCCCATCTCCTTAGTACTTACAAGCATAATGACAACATTTATTTAAAAACATAACTCCTCCTTGTAGATATTCATGCAACATTCTCCTGTTACACTAACGAAGACAACGAAAAAGATTAAATGGCTAACAAATATGAACAATGAAAGAAATAAAGTTAAATTATATACTTGAATTTTGAACACACACTTAAAGGGTGGTTTAATATTGGTCATAATAAAACGTACATGTAAGATATATGAAAGTGGTAAATATATGCATTGAAAGTAGAACATATGAGCATGTTTTATAAACATAGGTTGTAAGCCTATACGGATACGAGCTGAATGACAACAAACGTAGAGTAAGTTTCCATTGAAGAAGACCTAGAACAAAAATATTTCTTCTAATATGAAAACAAAAAATATTTCTTTTGATGTGGAAATAAATATCGAGATCCTTATTTTTGTTCATTCTAATTAACTAGAAATCAACGTTTTCATTATTGTAATAACACAATTGTTATAGCATGAAACTTTTTTGTTTTCTTAATTGTTAGATGATACCTTCAATGTAAATGGAATGGTAGTTTTGTAATCTTAATTTTTTATTGCTTGCCGATCTTTATTTTATTATTTTCAGATTAGCACATACACTTTATACTCTACAATGATAGTTTTGTAATCTTAAATTGTTATTGTCTGCCCATTTTTATTTTATTACTTCCAAATTAGCGAATTCACTTTATTGATATACTCCACCGATACTTATGTTGTACAAACATGAAAAACAAAAATCTTAGTGCATGTCGTATGCATTCTAACATCACAAAAATTCTTATCATCATGTTATAAATAAATTTAACAATTATGAAATTGTACATATATCAGCGATATGAGCAACATACTAGTATTTACATACACACAAGTATATACTTATTTAAGATCAATAGCCTTCTTTATTTAGCAACATTTGTAGGACCTCGATTTTGAAAACAAGTTTATATAAAGTGCTTGAGCAAAGAGAAAAATTACATATATATTTAATGATACTGAACAAAGATGCTATAGATGCTAGATTACATAACGATCAAACATAAATTAAGAGCGTTAGGTAGAGATTCCATATTCCATAATCCAAACATGGATCAAGATGATATTTATATGATTCTTGAGCATTTGGCTGATCCAGTGCACCGCTAGATAGCGACAAACTATTGACAGATATATGTGCATATTTTAATTCAGGTCAGCGCATTCAAACAAAATTCGTATCAACTTGCAACTGCGAACATTTTATGGGATAAATTTACGTTATCCATAAACTATGTCATGTGAAACGTAAATTCTATTATTCTTAACTAAATTGGTAAATTATACTGCTAACATACCAATATTGCGTAGGATAAATCTCCATCAACATCTCAGCTTTCGAGTTCAAAATGATGCACCCAAATCTTTGCTTCTGGTGCCACCATCTGGAAGAAGGCCCTTACCGATCCCTCCTGCATAATTCTAGCATTCTTCTCCTCCACAAGGGCTCCACCCACAATCCCAATCCACTCATCGCCACCACCAACCAGATAACTTACCAGGGCTGCCTGCACCGGTCCGACGCTCGGATTGTACGCAGCGCTTTCCATGTAAGCCCCTTTATGCAGTCTATTTTCTCTGTCTATCACTGCAAAGCCGCTTATGCATCCACTGTAAGGAGCGTAGGCCTCCTTCGCCGCCTTCATTGCTTCCTCTATCAAAACCTTCTCCATCTCGCAGCTCCAGGCGATGTTTTTGAAAGTTAGGTTCCGTTTTGATGAGATTTGAGGTTCCAACAGAAGGGGCGTTTCAGGAGATAGGAGATCCAACGGGGTAAAGGCTCGTGGAAGCAATTCGATAAGAGGGCTGTAGGTAGGGTTTGGATCGGAGAGGATCTGGATCTGGAGGCGAGAGGCGTTGCGGAGCTCCTGCATGAACTGGCGGCAGTGGCCGCAGGGAGCAGCCGTGACGGCGAGGTGGAGGAGCTGCGGCTCGGAGTGGAGGAGGGCGTTGGTCAGCAGAAACTGTTCGGCGTGGATGGAGTGATGGAGGGGTACTTTCGGGAATTCGACGTTGACGCCGATGTAAATTCGGCCGGACACGCCGACGGCAGCAACGCCGACATGAAAGGACGATATTGGGGGGCGGGCAAGGCTCTGGGCGGTGCGGGCAAGGAGGGGGAGGAGGGACGGGATGTCCGGTACATTCCGTTCTCGCATAAGGATCTCGGCTTCGGAGGGCTCAATCACGAATTTATTCCTGTTATCCTCCATTTTGTGTCTTTATTTAATTTTAATAATATATGCAGACGAAACTGGTAGCTGATGATGGAGCAATTGAGGGATTTGGGAAGAAGGAATGGTGAGGGGTATTTAAAGGTTTTAAAAGGGATTTGTGATTTGATTGACAGTAGTAAATTCAAGCATTTGTTGCTTTTGGGATTGTTCAACGGTTGCAAGTGGAAGGGAGCGTAGTTTATTGGCGAGGGCCTTTCTCCATGTTTATCCAATTGCATTTCGAAAGCACATGTCCAGATGTAACGTACATAATTAATAATTTTATTTAATTTTAATTTTCAGTGCTGATATTAATAATATGTGTAATATGATGTATCAATTTTTTTGTTAGACATTATAAAATGAAATATCTAATTATAGACATTGTATTTTACAATGTTAAAGGTTAACCATCACATATTTTTTGATAACACGCAAATTTTAATATTTAAACATGTTTGCATTGCAGCAAATAAAACAGTTTTGCAGTAATATTCAATAGATTTTTTTTAATAAATTTATTTTATATTTTCTAATCTTCGGTGCCACGTAGGAATTACATTGTGAGTAGTTGAAGATGTTTAAAATTGGTTTATAGAAAAATTATTTTTGGAACGGTTTGTTTAAGGTCTCTTAAGTTTTAAAATACACAAAGCATTCTTATCTAAAAACATTATAATATGTTTTTCGAAAAACATCAAAATTTAACGTTAAAAAATAACAAATTTCATAACTTAATTCAATTTATAATCACCTTCGTATTCATGTAAGAAAACTAAAAAAAAAATGCTTCAAACACAAAAATCTCTACCGATAATGCAAATACTTGGCTGTGGTGAAGCTTTTTTGAACTTCTCAAACCGCCCACTCGCATTCATACGAAAAATTTAGTACAAAAAGAAAAGGGGTTTATGCGTCATTTCCTTCACCCCCCACTAACATTTCAACTGTTAGTCCATCACTTCTCCCCACTCTTCTTCCATCTTTCCATTCCTTGATCTGTTATCAAGATTTCACCTTTTCGTTTTCTTTCCTTCTCAAGTAAAAAACCCTCGCGACCCCTCCATTTCTCCATGACTACACCGTCTTTCGTAAAATTCGATCCGACTTTCATCTTCATCCTTCAAACTACAACTTTGCAGTGGAAGTAATGGCTCGACCTCCCATGCAGACTGGACTGTGTTATCTTTTCTTCCAAATCGATGTCAGTTCACTTTGAAACTGAATCTGTACCTTCAAACTACAACGACTTTTTCATCCTTCAAATTTTCAAGTTTGGATTTTACAACTAAGATCGACGAGATTTTTCCTAGGTAAACTACTTGCTTCTCTTATATGCCAAATTTTCTACATCATTTTGTCTACCATGTTCTAGAACCAAATCGTAAGTGGGCAAGTTCCAAATCATTGAAATTCATTTCTCTTCTTCTTTGTCCATATATAGAAAGCCTTCTTCCTTTTTTTCACATCGAATCCACTTCCGTTCAATTTGGAAAACGCATTCAAATCACTTTTGAAATTTTGTTGTAGTGTCTTCAATTGCCGAGAGACTTACCTATGCAATTAATTTCTTTCATGCAAGTTATTATTGACATACTAGGCGGATTGTTTATACCTCTTGCAGTTTTTTTTTTCTTTTTTAGTATCTTTTTCATAGTAATTAGGGATTCAGGAAATGGAACTGGATATAGTTTACCAAATGTCCACTGAAAATTCTAGGTTAGTAAGTTGGAAAGCTATTGATATTCATTAACAGAAATTGCAGGTTAGCACTTACTAAGGCAAATTTGTTATGTATGCATGAATGGATGAAATTATATTTTTGTTATTTATGGATAATTTTTACAGGTTGTAAAGGAGAGTATAGAGACTATATTAGCTCCTGACCAGATATCAATACTGTGTTTAAAACTTTAGACTAATCATTTTGATTTTAAAAATATATAATATGTTGGTCATCAGAATCATGAAGTTCAGTTTTTTGAATGAATTAGACATATATTCAATTTGAACACATCATTAGAAATGGTTAATTATAGAATCAACATGGGTATGAATATGCTATGACTTGCTTCAGAATATATGTGCGCTATTCTTTATGATTACTTTTGGATTCTCTATCCCATGCTCAACGCAAGGAATCAGAAGCATTTATTTGAAATATGAAGACTTGCGCTATCATTATATACTAAATAGTAAATACATATTACTAGCTCGGCACAAAAGCATGTTAGTTTCTGGGATTTCTACCAATTGGTTGTAAAGGCAAGAAAGCCTCTTGAAACATTATTTATCCATTACATTATTAACAAGTCATAAGTTCTTCCTTTTGTAGTCATACTTTATTCAATTACATTGCTATTATTGTATATTCAAAAGGTAAATAAGATAATTTGGAATCTATGATGCACTAATAGTGACCAGGGAGGGTTAAACTAGGGATAACCTAATTATTGTCCATGTTATTTTTCCAGGATAAAATAATATTATTATTCCAAAATATTCATTATTGAATGTCATTCTAAATTGACATGTTCTGTATTGAAAAATCAAATGGCCCATCTATAATAGCATTTGATTCCATTCTTATTTTGTAGAAAGTTTGTCTAGAAACAAAAAGCATTGGATAAAGGGACGAAGATCTTGCGGTTGAGAGCAGTTAAAGAGATCATGGTAGTTGATGAAAGTCTCAGTGAGAATACATGTTACTGCATGATGGGTTGTACTATATATACATGTTGCTATTACTGTCTGTTGGACATAATGCGATGCAAGGAGGCATATCAACTTTCCTGGGATGAGTATGTGAGCTATAATTGATGAAACAAGGGAGGTGAAATGTGTAATGTTCCAGAGATAAGCCAGTATGATTACTGAGCTTGGGGGTGGTGAATCATATTAAGGGTTCGTGATTGGTAAGTTCGATTTTTAATTATCAATGCTTCAATGTGTCTAGAAAACAACCACATTGAAGGTTATTTAGTTTATTGCGATTTAGGAGAAATGGGAAGCTATACGAGTGTATATAAAAATCAATCAAATACTCTGAGTACTTTGTATTTATCTACATTTGTTGCACACAAATATAAGTGTATATGCATGGTTGTTAGTTAATGCTTTACTTAATTTATCAGTTATTGCTTTGTATTAGAAGGATTAAAGTTAAGGTTATGTACACCCATACCTATATTCTGGTATTTCAATATTTATATCACAGTAATAGAAGCTGACTCATATATTTCTTTACATGTTAAACGGATGCTCCGTGGTTTGTACTTTCATTTCCAATATTGTCCGACGAGTCTACAAAATAGCACCATTTACAAAATATTATCAATTGAATCGTTGAAGGGCTTATCATTGTCACAAAAGCTTTTCCTTCCAACATGTGAAGCACAGAACATGTCCTTTTTTCTATTCATTCTTTTTTTGGTTGTACAACATGCGTTAATCTGTACTACACTATTATATACATATATGACGTCAAGAAACTTTAAATAAGCTATTATAAGTAAACATGAAGGGATGTTGCACATGCAGGATGCTAGCATCCGACTACGAAGTAAGCTTTCTCAAATTAAGACCAGCATAAGGTGTAGGTAGAAGGTAGTCAGGCTAACAGAGGTGATCTGGTAACCATTGTTGGCGATATTGAAATGTTAACAAGACGCCACAATAACAGCAGTCTGAATGGATGAGCAAGCAAGAAGTGTAATGAGTGCACGTAGAAGCAATGTGACAACCCGAGCTTCCCCGTTAAGTAAAGCCCGGATTGAATTAAGAACACGACAAATCAGAATACAAACAGAAGAACATTTCATTGCTTATTACAGCAATTCCATCAGAGTACAAGAATATAACAGAGTATGAATAAATAATATACATTCGAGAAATATCATAGATTTAAATTACATTGAAATACATAGCAGCGGAAAAATAATACAAAACACAACTGAAGAAATACACGGATACAGAGCTTTCCGAATATCCCTTCAGCTGTAAGCCAGGATCCTGTGAATATAATATCTGCAAAACCAAACTACTAGCTGCCCGTGTGGAAAATATGGGCACCCAGAGTTTAGGTTAAAACAATAAACTCCAGGTCAGTCATGTGACTGGTATGAGAACTAAAACAGTTATTAATCTGATTCTTAAGGTTAAGTAAATCAAGGGACCAGGCCGTATAACGCGGAACGGGTTTCCTCCCAAGAATACCAGTGCATAAAACAAATAGAGCAATGCTAATTAAAGAAAAATGAAGCTATTATAAGACTCAGGTCCCATCACACAATGAAACGCAAGCCGGAGGATAGAGTTTTACCTTATAATAGGCAAATAATGTTTGATACATGAAATTTCATCTTTTATTATTACTATAAGTGAAGAAATCAACTTCAAACATAAATGTGTCAATCATAGATGGCATGAGTGCCCCCATCCCACTATGTCGCCATACTAGGCTCTACAATCAAAATCGCAAAATGTCGTATTGGAAATTGGATTTCCATCATGAACCAAGGCAAGGGATCGTCCTTACTGAATTCGAGACTCTCTAGTCCAAGCCCCAGGATACATACGCAACTGCACCTAGGATCTTCAGGGCCGGTCCACATTTTAAGTGGATTAAAAGTCCTTGAACAATACGTCTCCCTACCCTATGGGGCGTAAATGAGTCAGATGACTCAATAACCATCGGCTCCGTAGTAACTGATATATGTGAGGGCCTCTCTCCTGTATTGGACATATGGGACGAGGAATAAGGTGCCTCCGGTTTCGTCCAAACCCAGAACAAACTTGTAAATGGACCGTGTGTCTGACATTGGATTTTATTCTGTGTTGATTGATCTATATTAAATATACATCTTTTTGGTGGCGGAGAATTTATTCTCTTGCTTAACACCCTTCTCTGAGACGTACGAGCTCAGAGGTTGTATACCGATAGACATCAGTCGCACGGCGTGAATTGCCAATGTGGCATGCCTGAGTGGCAAATGATCAAGGCTTCTGTTGAAAAGCAGAGTCTTGTGGTTGATGATCAAAGCATAGCTTTAATATAGCACCGCTTGTGTATAGCGTTAATTCGCGAGCCTCACACCCCGTTGTGAAACAGAAACGGGAGAAGGACTCAGGGAGAACATGCGTTTCTTTCTAGTTATGGGTGGTGTCAGCGTTTGCAAGCCCTGACATTTATATTATTTTTACCTATTAATATCAAATTAATAACTGTTTTAGTTCTCACACCAGTCACATGACTGACCTGGAGTTTATTATTTCAACCTAAACTCTGGATGCCCCTATTTTCCATACGGGCAGCTAGTAGTTTTGGTTTTGCAGATTTATATTCATATGATCCTGGTTTACAACTGGAGATATATTCAGAAAGCTCTGTATCTGTATATTTGTTTCAGTTTTGTTATGTATTATTTTTCCGCTGCATTGTAATTTGAATCTCTAATATTTTTCTGGTGTATAATATTTATTCATACTCTGGGATATTCTTGTACTCTGATGTAATTGTTGTAATAAGCAATGAAATGTTCTTCTGTTTGTGTTCCGATTTGTCGTGTTCTTAAAGCAATCCGTTCTTTCTCTTCTCTTCGGAGACCGGGGAAGTTCGGGTCGTCACAGCAATGGTTGAAAAGCAGTAATAATTTTAACTCATGCTTTAAGTTTAATTTGATCTCCATTTGGTATAGTTTTCCATTGTACAATAAATATAGATCAAATATATGGCATGCTTCCTTTCCTTTATCACTATGGTCAAATGTTAACAATAATTATACATGTCACATATATGGATTTTACATTTGAAATAATATGCTACACATTTGCCTATAATTAAGGTCCACAGTCAATTCGAAATGTGTCATGTGGTTTTTTAATATGACAAGCTTAATGATATAAAATTATATTAAAAAAGTATTATGCATGTAACTTTTCCTATATGCATCGTCAGCGTTCTTTTTGGCAAGATACATTCGGAATAATAGGTAGTGTTGTGCATTCATAGAAAAATATCATGGTTTACTAATTACCTTAAATTTATTTACGTAATATCCTATGCATTTTCAAAACGTCTAAAATGCACATGGTGTCATAAATCCTTTGGAAACATTAGTCATTTTTAAGTGGTATAATGACTCTAAGATGATGATGACTACTAAGTGCAACAAATTTAGTTAGTTATTGTTATATCGGAAAGGTGATTGGCTACAAATCGAAAAGGTGAAAGTATATTGTGACACCCCATGTCCATTAATGTCACTCACAAAGGGAATGCATTAACTTCTATGGAGCGTTTAAGTGTGTATAGAACAGAAACTTAACAACAAGACAAATATAAAATAGTACTTAAAATTTTAAAACTTCATTCATTGCAGCGGTAAACAATAATTTTGATTAAATTATCAAAAACCAAAGACTAGAGTCAAGTACATAATATCCATCTTGACTAAATCAGAGTACATAAAATGAAAGACATAACCCACATAAAATAGCCATAAATAAGATAGGCTGAACTTTTACTTCAGCGATCCAAGCAACTTCCAAAGAAAGAGATAAAGCTGTCCAAATCAAGCTCCATTAGTGCTAGTCCCACCCTGAGCACCTTGGGGGGGGGGGGGGAGGAAGAAAAGAGGTGGAAACAAAGGGGGTCAGACATAAAGTCTGGCGAGTGCAATAACTTTAACAATATAATCATTAAGTAACTAGGACAAGGCATAAGCTGGAAAATAAGGAAATGACTATGAATCAATGGGTATGACAAAGCAAACAAAGGAAATAAGATGAACAAAGATAACGTTAAAGGCACACCAAATCACTATAAGATAATTACTATACTGCACCACACCAAACACCTTAAAAGTTGATCCCGCCTACAGAACTTAATAATGATAATGGTAGTTTCGTGTACCCCTAGCTGCCTTCATAGGTGCCGCCTGCTCCTATCTCCACTAGGTGTACCCACTACCCCTCATTCGATCGGCTCCCTAACTTGTAGATACCCATGCTGGCCCCACAGTGGGGTGTATCACTCCTCGAAGTGGCAACCCGATACCACCAAAATGCACGGCTTATATCTACATGATGCAACAACGTCTTACCTACCAGCCTGGGCCCACACACGCATATGACCCCGTTGGACTTGCGTTGCCACCGCTAACCCGTTTTGGCCTCTTACAATCAAACTCAGTACGCGTGTCCCGTCCTCGACTTGGGTCGAGCCCACAAAGATACTTAATGGGTTACTGGTTTAAAAAGGGCCCACATGCATGACACAAGCTTTCCACCTATGCTTGGTCCCCTCTAAAGTTTTTCCCCACTTAACCCCACTCTTATT
Organism: Allium sativum; assembly: GCA_030737875.1. Lineage (NCBI taxonomy): Eukaryota > Viridiplantae > Streptophyta > Magnoliopsida > Asparagales > Amaryllidaceae > Allium > Allium sativum. Next base: position 159,141,635 of record CM060921.1, on the reverse strand, counting down.
CATGTCTTCTTACATGTTTCAATCTTGGTTAAGTGCATCTAATCGTATTTCACATGCCACCCAAGGCACCCACTTAATTCCACATGCCACCCAAGGCACCCACTTAACCCCCTCATGTCCCACCACATGTTTATCTGGTTAAGTGTTTCTTAATTCATTAACACCGTAACCTTGTAAAGACCTCCCATATTAGACTACAATTTGTGGCAGCTGGATTTGCCGGGCGGGTCCGGGCAGTCTTACACCACAAACGAGTCTAACCTCGTGTCTTTACAACTGTTATGCATTTAATTCATGCCTTCGACCCCTCACATTAGACTGGCGTTTGTGGCTGCTGGATTTGCCGGGCGGGTCTGGGCAGTCTTACACCACAAACGAGTCTAACCTCGTGTCTTAGGCAGTTTATTATTACATATTTTCATTTAACCCCAAAGTGGATTAATATCCCTAATCAAAATTTGTAAATAAATTCAAATATACTTATGTCCATAATGACTCAATTATGTCCATAAATGTCAATCTTCCCAATTAATGTCTTTATTTAATTATATGCCTTTTTAAGGCCATTTATGCCAATTTTCAATATTACCCCCATCGTCCCCACGTTGTTCGTTCGTTTATCATGACATATATGTATATTAGACTAGCAATTAGTCTAACATATAAAAGGGAAGAAACATCGCAAATTTACATAACACACAAAATGGATCTAATCTTGCAAATAAGTATTACAACATAACTTGCATAAACTTGTTATTGTCATGAGTCTAAACATAAGCCTACAGGTGTGAACTTGCATATATAATATAGTTTTTCACCTAAAACTTGCATATATGAATATAATTTTTCATCCAAAACTTGCATAGGCCATAGTCACAAACTTGCATAAACTATGTACATCATAGATCTAAATCTAAAAGTGTAAACTTGCATGTATGTGAATCCAATATCTACCTAAACTTGCATATAGTCACTTATTTGATTCACATGTAAACTTGTGTACAATTCATAACTAACATATAATCTACACCAAACATGTGTACAATTCATATAGAAACTAGCATATAATCTACACCCAAACTTACATATAAAATGATGTCAAACTTGAATCAAGTTGAACATAGGTGATTTGGCATATGAAAAGGGATCCACAACACAACTATCATTATGAACAACTAGCATAAATTCACAAAATATCATGTTTTTCCAATGTCTCACAAACATAGCCATACAACCCAATTTATAACTTAACCCAATTAACTTATTAATTATCTTATTAAAGCTATTGAACTCACAACTCAAAGAAGGTCTTGAGTTCTGGAATCTGAGTTCTAAAATTGATTAAGCTCGCCTTTGGAGTAGACTAATTCGTTGTTGTTGATTATAAATTTGAGTTGAATTGAGTTGATTAGCTTCACTTTCTCTGTAGTTGGTGGCGGCTACTCTAGGTTGCAAGGTGATAGCATGACGGCCATGGTTCCTATTTTTATTTTGATTTAGGGTTTGAGTCTACATGTATTTATATAGAATTTAGGATTAATTTAGGCCATCCGATCAACCTAGAATCAATCAAAACCATCCACCCAAGATAGGATGACACCTCAGCCCTAATTGACTCAGCACTGAGTCACAAATTGTCATTTTTCATATCTTCCCGGGGGGGGGGGCAGGTCGACCCCCAGGTTGACCTGTCTATAGGGAGGTCGACACTAGGGTCGACCCCCAGGTCGACCTGGTCCCTATTATACATTTTTCTGAAGCTGTAATTAATTTAATTAATTTCTCTGGAAACTTCCGACAGCCATAACTTCTTCATACGAAGTCCAATTTACGCAAATTCGGACTCTATCTCAACCAGAATTCCGAGACGATCACAATGGCATAACCCGTTTCCCTTGATTCTTACTTTTGAAATTCATTATTCTTTAATTTGTTAACTTTAACATTTAAATTTACGGGGTGTTACATATATGTACTAGTTTGTGTGGCATTTTGGCATTCATGTTTACTTACTGCCCAAACGTGTGTACATCAATCTAACTCATTCAATATATTCTTCATTTCCAGTGGTATAGTTACGAGGACATCATTATTTCCCATTAATTTTTTTTATTTACTACAGCTTTCTATAGTCTTTAACAAAAACATAGAATTTTTTTTGAAGGAAATGGTTCAATTTTTGTAAAATTCAATTTGATACAACATGCCTATCCGACTGAAGATTAACTGAATTATCTAATTAACTGGATTTGGAAACCCTTATGGTGCTAGCTAGCACACACTTAAGCATAAAAGCTTTGTCGTTTAACTTGCTCTATTAAGTATAGGTGGTTCCTAGCGTGTGTGTTGAATTATATGATTGTTAAAGAAATCCATATTCCAATATTTGTCAAGAAATATTGGCAAAAAAGAAGAAGAAAATAATAGTTAAAATTTGCTTTTCATTTTATTTCACATGTCCTTTACCTTTATCCTGGGCAGTTTTTGCTCCTAGAAAACAAATTCAATAAATAGCAGTCTCCTACTATTTCAGTGGTCACATGTTTCTTAAGGGAATAATTAAATTTAAAAAATAATAATATAATATGGAAACCGAAACAAGCATGAAACAAAAGCAACTGCCATTAAAAATTTAATTGAAAATATATTAATTTTCTATTAATAATTTTAGTGATTCACATTACTTTTTTTAGTATGTTCACTTGCCTTTTTCTGCATTGTTTGTTCAGGATGTTTTCCACCAATGGAAACTTCGACCGATTACTGCACATGAAAGTTTTACAACAAAATCCATTTGGAAGCACACTATTGTGACACACCACATACATTAATGTCACTGGTTAAGAGAATGCATTAAGTTTCGTGAAGCGTTATAGGTAAATAGAAACAGAAACATTACAAGATAGATATAAAATAATAGCGGAATTTAAAACTTTTATTAAGCAAAAAACATCGTGGTTCAAAATATAATTACATCACAAGTCTGAAATGCATAAAACCGAGTACATCAGTTTAAAACTTATGTCTTGTACTTAAATCATCAGAGTACAATAATAAAAGAAGCATAATCCCCAAAACATAGCCATAGTAAAGAGATATGAAATCTAGCAGTACATCTAAGCTGCTCCAAGCAGGATGAAAGCAGAATCATGATCAAGCTTGAGTATTCCCACCCTGAGAACCTGGGGGGGGATAGAAGAGGAAAAAAAATGGGTTAGACATAAAGTCTGGCGAGTCCAGTTACTTTTAGCATATAATTAAGTAAAAGCATCATGGCAGGAATATAAAATGGATGAGAGATAATAGTATCACAAGACATGTATAACAGGATAACAGAACTGGATATGTTGCACTTCTTAAGTTCTATTCTCTACACCAATACCAGTATAACAGATATGTAACAAGATTGCGTATTTCCTAATTACTCAACAGAAACAAGATGATCCCAACAGAAATATAATGCTAGTTTTAGGTCTACTCTAGTAGCGGGTTTTACCCCAAACAGAATTAACCAGTACCTAAACAGTAATAACGGGTTTTAACCCAAATAGAATACAGGTACCCCCACAGAAACAGACTGGACTAGATGTACCCTAATTACTACCCCTCCCAATCGATCGGCTCCCTATACTGTAAGTACCCTGTGTCGGCCCCACAGTAGGGTGTATTACTTCCTAAAGTGGCAACCTATAGAAGGACATAGACCTATTTACTGGTGCTACAGTGGCTTATTTTCCAGAGCAGGTCGTACTCATGCACGCACATGAGTCCGTAGGAACACACCAGTACACACCTCCTCCTAGATGAACCTCTTATAATCAGCTCAGTAAGTGTGCCCTGACCCCTACCTAGTGCGGGGCCCCCCTTTAATACTAGAATGGTTACTGAGTAATATGGGTCCCACACAACAGATGACAAGAGCCAACCCTTACGGATCTTGCGTCCCCAATTAACTAGGATTTTGACAGGTTATGCCTAACAGATTTAACAGATTCGCACAACCCCCTACAGATTTACGGGTTAAACCTTACAAGTTAACGGGTCCATATAACCCCTATAGATCACTACAACAAAAACACCATATTACAACTTTAATTTTACAACGGTGCATAAAGCACCGTTGTAATAGATCCTTTTTTACAAAGGTGCAAAACGCACTGTTGTAATAAATGTTTTTTACAACGGTAAAATAATCACTGTTGTAAAGAACATATATATTACCATATCACAACTTTAATTTTACAACGGTAACGGTGCATTAAGCACCGTTGTAATAGATTCTTTTTTACAACGGTGCAATAATCATTGTTGTAAAGAACATATATATTACCATATTACAACTTTAATTTTACAACGGTGCAAAGGCACCGTTGTAATAGATCCTTTTTTACAACCTTGCAAAACGCACTGTTGTAATAAACATATATATCACAACTTTTCATTTTATTCGTTGTAATTGAGATGCCTAGTGCAAACTTCATGTTTATAATATCTACATTTAATAACTAATTATATTGATACTTAATAATAATAATTAATAATAAACTTAGGAATCAATAATATTTGTCAATTATTATTAAATAATTAATAGTTAATAAGTAGTAAATTTTTTTAATATTTAATGTATGTTAACTAGCTACTTTAAACAACCTGAAAATCACGGTATGCAACTTTATATTAATGCCTATTACAAACTTCATGTTTATAATATATATTTTTAATAACTAATTATATTAATATCTAATAATAATTAATAATTAATAATAAACTTAGGAATCAATAATATTTATTAATTATTATTAAATAATTAATAGTTACTAATTAGTAAGTAATAATTAATAATCAATAATAAGTAAATAAATAAATATTAATTAATTAATTAATAATTTACAAATAATTCACCATTAAATACTAGTAATTAATGATTAATAATTTTTAGTAAATAATAATTAATCAAATACTAATTAAAAATTATAAAATAATATAAAATAATGATAGTAATAAGTAATGAAAATAAATGGAAGAACCAGATTCATCCACTTTGTGTATAAATGAATATTGTTTGTATAAAACCATTTATATCATCATATTTTTAATTCCTTGACCGTTTATAAGCATAAGTACAAATCAACTACAGTTTATTCACTTTGGCTCCAATTCCCCTTTGGCTCCAAGTCGGAACGATGTTAGGCTTAGTTAAATTTAAACTTTCGTTAAGGCTCCAAATTTAAACTTTCGTAAGGGTCCAAATCCAAATTTTTGCAAGGCTCCAAAACCATTTTTTGGGACTCCAAACGATGCTTTCACGTGTGTCCACCCACCCTCAGTTAAAACACGAAATAGGCCACGAAAACAACGACTTCAGTTGAGAAATAGAAATGGCGACTAGGGTTTAATTCATCCGCCTCCTTCTCCTCGTCATCTCCTCTCCCCTTTCGCTCCGCCTCGCCACCCTGCGAGTACCCATCCTTATATCCTAGATTTCGTCCCTATTATTCCTTTGCCCGTCGCCAATCGCTCGGATCTATAGCGTAGAGTTTTCCCTATACCTTTTTCACAAGATCTGATGAATCTATGGTACTAATTTCTAGCGTAGATACTTTGTCCAGTCGTTTATAAACATGGTCGATTTCGTTCCTAATCAGCTGGTGTGGAATGGATCTATTGGTGAGTTTGTTTACGTTGTGTGTTTCTATTGTCATTGAATTTGTGTCTTCTTGTGGATGGGTGTAGATATGCTTTAGTTGATTGGATCTGGTATGGTTAGTTGAAGGAAAAAAAACAGATTTATATTTTCGTTGTTTGTTATTTCAGATTTACTTATTATTTGCAATCATTGTTTTTTTATTGTTTTTAAAGGTCTGCACAAGTGGAGTCCAAGACCTATTACACAGAAGAAGACGCGACCAAGTACAAAGAGGATGGAGGTAAATTTGATAGTCTCATAGAAGTAGCTGTTGAAATAAAATGAGTTCTAATATATTTTACATGGCTGTTGGCAGTTTGGTTGATGAAATGAAGGAGGGAGGATGAGGTATAGTGGCAGAAGGGTTGTGAAGTTGGTCGATTATTGTTTTGGTTTGCTTCTGACATGTGGAAGAAGCATTGAAATGTGGAAGAGGGAAGTGTGATGAAGTACAGTGATGGGTAGAGGTGGGGAGGTGTTTTGTCAGTATTTAAGATGAGTTGGTTGTTTATTGTTTGAAGTTGTTTTGGATGTTCTCTAGTGAATTGGTGGTTGCTGAAGGAGGTGCCGATCATGTTTTGAAACAAAAAGGGAAAGTGGAAAAATGCTACAAATGATTATGATTTGGACAACTTTTTCGTTCGTATGTACATTTTGTGTTGAATCGTTGTATGTATTTTTAAACGGTTATGCTTTTGGTATGAGTTTAGTTGGTTATGTATTTTATTTTGATTGAATACTATGATAGTTAATATAAATGGACGATTTTGTTTAGTTATGTTTGTTGCATTGATATATGGATCATATTATTATTAATGTATGAATGAATTCTCAACAGTTGGAAAGACTTATAAGAATTACCAAGTCACAACAGTAAACATCAGTTGTAGTAGATATTACTATAGTTGTTAGCTTATTACAACGGTCTATAACAGTTGTAAAATACACATCTTACAACGGTGTCGCAACGGTGCAAAAAATTTGTAAAAGATTATAGTCTATTACAACTTCTTAATAGACGACGATTTCCCCACCGTTGTAAAAAGTCTTTTACAACTGTTTTCCACCGTTGTAATATGGTCTTTTTGTTGTAGTGGATTTAGCAGGTTAAGTTTTCTAGATTAATAGGCTTATATAACCCCCACAGATTTTACAGGGTTACTTAACCCCACTGATTTAACAGGCTTACTTAACTCCACAGATTTTATAGGTTTACTTAACCCCACCGATTTAACAGGCTTACTTAACCCTACAGATTTAACAGGCTCATACAATCCTTATGGATTCAAATAGGTTAAGTATTACAAATTCATTACCATATATTCGTTTATGGTTATAATGCGCTAGACCTCCAACATTAAGTCTACCACTTGTGGATGTTGGATATGCCAGTTGAGTCCAGGCAGACTTCTTCCATAAGTCGGACTTAACCTCGTGTCTTAGCACCGTCACGTGTTTATGCACTTAGACCCCTCACATTAGATTCACCACTTGTGGTCGTTGGATATGCCGGGCCGGCCCGTGCAGACTTCTACCACAAGTGTAATCAAACCTCGTGTCTAAGCGCGGTTACAGTTTCTAATTACTGTAATTCTGGCATTTCATTCTTTAACAATTATCCCTATTTCATTACAGGTTTTTATTCCCCATTTCCAAGTCATATTCATCATGTACCATATGCCCCAAATTAAGATCTAAATCACAATTTGATTTATGCCCCCAAATCGATATTCATGTTTTCAATTCAATTTATGCCACAAATTTCCCAATACAAGTTGTGCCCTAATTTTAATGGATTAAACAAGCTTCACATATTCTTTACAGTTTCATTAACATGTTTCGCTTAATCTTAAATTAAGCCTAGATATTTATATGTCCCAAACCACAAGTCATAATTTACCATAAAATCATGCCCCAATTTTTCTTTAATCCAATTTCACAATATAGTTTATGCCCCCAGATTCCAAACGTGATTCAAAGTAAAAGTTATGCCCCTAAATTACCATTTCCAATCGTTTCCAATTTAACTCAATTTTGTCGTACGCATATTTCAGCGTTATCGGCTTAGGCACGAAAGTAGCCTAGCTATAAAAATAAAAAGGGAATGAGAGAGAGAAGGGCATAATAGGCATAAAACCAACAGTAACAAAAATGGGCATTTCATAGTAGAAATAGGCATATGAGAGATCTGATGAATAGGAATAGGCATATAAGAACAGATCTAATGAACATGTAATAACAGGAAGGATTAGGCATAGTGTCAAAACAGGCATGATGAGATCTAATCAGTGAATTAGATATGCAAATAATAGCAGATCTAATATGATTCCACTAGTCACAGGCTTAGATCTAATTCATAAGCATGTCAAGATTACATTTTAATTATTTCTATCTAAAAATAATGTAGACTCACAGAGAATAGATCTAAGAGACAGAAGAATAGTTGCAGATGTTGAATCACTGATCCCTAGACTCAAATGACTTGATTGTTGAAGAAGAAAAGGCTTGATTTAATTTGGACAGAGGCAGCGTCTAGTTCTCCATTGTTTTTGGTGTGGAAAAATAAGAGAAACAGGGTCTTATTTATAGCTATCAACCAACGAATCTTGCACAGAAATCAGTTTACGTTCAGAACCGAAGAATCTGCCCAGATCTGCGGTAGGGGAGTCGACCCCCCCCCCCCTTTGGTGTGTCGACCCAAGGGTCGACACCCTTGGGCGGGAATTTTCCCGCTTCCCCCTTCTGCTCGAATTTTGAACTGTTTTAAATTCTAGGCTTATTTTGTTCATATATAACAGGCTTATATGTATACAAACTTCAAACGTTAATAACTTCTTCATACAGTTTCCATTTTACGTAAACCAGGTGTCTATTTTGACCAGAATTCTGAGACAAACGCAATGGCGGTGTCTGTTTTGCTTAATTATGACTATTTAATTAAGTATTCTTTAATTTATCATCTTTAGAGTTGTCAAAATTATGGGGTATTACAACTATTGAATATGTTATATGTTTCAACTGACAATATTTTAATGAGTCTTTCTTCGCATTTTAATCTTTGTAACTTTAAACTGTGCTTCATTTTGTACTAAGGCATTGCTGTGATGGTATCCAGTCCATTTGAAACTGATTGTAAATTCAATGCCAATTTTACAAATATGTGCATGATGTATTGGTTAAATATTTTAACTTTTATGTGTTGCTTACTAAGCATAGTTTTGCGTGATGCTGTATGGAATTTTTTTATGTAGACAGTTGCAATTGAGAAATAGTTAATATCTTATATATTGAAACTACAACTTAAGATTGTTGTTTTCTTAATAAACTTAAACATTATTGCATATTCTCTTCCAAGCATCTTTGATGAGATTTATCTATGCACACGTCCATCGGATGTGCCTCCATACTTGTAAACATAAAATAAAAATCATGCTTTAGCAAAATATACAGAATTAACTGTAATTTTTCAAAAAACTGCAAATATCACAATAGTCATAACAAAAAAATTACATACTTTTATGCAATTTTTGCTGATTGTTTCAAAATTTAAATTTAGTGTCTACACTTGTACGATAACATGTTATTGCAAAATAATCATCAAAAAATGATGTAAATTGCATACAAATGGAATATCTTACTTCCAGTAAACGCAAAAAAAACTATATAGAAAAATTACATATACGTCTTTTTTTGATACACCGAGACATTTCTGAGAATATTACAGATATCTCTACAATTTGTCATAATAAGTGCACATAATTCTTCAACTTTTTTCCTTCTCCAATATATGCAATACACTATGCAAATAGGTGCAGATATGCCTACAATTTTTCATACTAAGTGCAGATATTTCTATAATTTTTTCCATTTTCTGTAATATTCTTTTAATATTTACAATTTTTTTAATAAGCAGTAACGCTAAAAAAATGGAAATAATATTGTGATAGTATTATGGATTCGCTTTACATTAAAAGTTAAAGACTGATCTGCCCTATATTATCTTTGACTTTAGGGACTACCTTCAATTTCAACATTATATTTATTGCCAGAGGCGACATGGTTGAGCTTGCCAAAATATTTTTCGATCATGTTTTATTGGGTTTAACATTTAAAATATACCTCCCACAGACATAAAGATACTCCAAACGATAAATCCAAAGGTTTATTTAGTGCTAAGAATAGCCCACTAATAATTTTCTTTGAAGGACAAAAACGTTTGATTATGTGTTCAAGACCGAAGTGGTGCTCTGCCTTCTTCTTCTTCTTTTTAGTGATCGTAAAAGGTTGACCCTGTCATTTAATTCCAACTCCAAAGATTTATCATTTTCACAGTAACATAGTCACGAGCATACGTTATCCTCTTCAAAACTCAAATAATCTCAATTCGTAGAGTTAGGAGAGAGATTTTTGAGGTGGTGGCGAATGAAACAATCGACGATCACTTGATTTGACACTTCATCAGATTGTGTTTTAGTAAAAAAATATTTTGATATTTTATTAGCTTCTATTGAGTTTAAGCTAAAATAGTATTTGTTTGGGGAAGAAATAAAGTTGAGTTTGAGAATCTGAGAGCTATATTCATTTCTGTGTGGACCGGTTTTTGTTGGGGTTTTGTGCGCAGTGGAAGTTTGACAAAACGCCCGAAAAATAGGATCTTTGTCACACAATCACTCGAAGATGAATGCGATTGAAAATAACAACATAACAAATTGGAAATAATAGCAGTACACAAATATTCCACCCAGTCACCCTCTTTATTGATTCACCAAAAACAAATTTTGTTTACACTCAATGGATTACAACCAAAAATAAATAAAATACAATGAATCAATAACCTTATTGAGATAGGCAAAAAATATCTAGATGACTACAAATATTGTTGGAGCAGAAGAGCGATGAAGAACGACGAAAAACCCTTGGACAATCTGAAGGCACAACTGCGTCTTTCAGCAATAAATAGGAATAGCTACCCTCAGCCCAAATTCCTACATCTTTATCTCCAAGGCGCAAGCCCATGGAGGCACACAACCTCACCAGATATTCTCACATAGTTTCTTCTTCTGATGTTCGCAATCTAACCAAGAAGGCTGCATATATATAGGATAATAGAAAGCCTAGGAAAATATCTAAGTTGCCCCTTCAAGATATCTCCAAAATATAACCATTCATTTCTTTCCTTCTATAATCAAATCAATCGGTTAACCAACAAATCAATCAATTAATCAATAAACCAATTAGCCAATTAATTAATCAATCCAATCAATCAATCATTTAATTGATAACACCCTCTTCATAAAATATTTGAATCAAAAAATTCAACGCTCCACCTTGATTCAAATGTCACATATCTCCAATAATCCACAAACAAGTCAACCTAGCTCTTTCAACAACACCTACTCTCAATTAAAACCAACCTCGATTTAAAGGTAACAAGATATACCCCAGTCGATTTGAAAGGTCTATGACCACACCTCAATTACAAACACAACCCATCGCCTACAAAAGATGCATCTACCATCTGAGCTACACCATGCAAAAACCAACGGTCTAAAAAGTGCTTGTAATACCACAAGATCTCCATCGTCTTTGTGGATTTCAAAACTCGACATCCGTCTTCCATTTGACAAGATCTCTTCATCCCCGGGATCCCTCGAGCATCATCAATATCTAGACCCTTGTCGATACCATGATCCTCCACCTTAGGACCATAAGCAGTGACCATATTAACCTCTCCACCTTGTTGTGGACTAGGTTCTTCAACCGTCACCCACCTTCTACTTCGTCTTCTTCCATCTTCCCTCATCCATATCAGAGGGCTTCTTCACATCTCCATCAGTTGGACCATTGAGGCATGGAGCATCCACCATTATTGGCTTCTAAATCCCCTCAATATCTACCATAAAAAATAGTCATCCACGAAAACATCATCTCCGACATCTACAATTTTCAATCCAAAATCACTCCAAGCTATGTGATGAACCTGGGCTTTAATACCAAACTGTTGTGCAAAGTTACTCGATTCCAAACTGTTGGGATTTTGTGCGCAGCGGAAGTTTGACAAAACGCCAAGAAAAATAGGATCTTTTTCACCCGATCACTTGAAGATGAATTTGATTGAAAAACAAAAAAACAACATAAATAATATCGGAAATATGAGCACACGGTATTCCACCCAACCACCCTCTTTATTGATTCACTAATAAAAAAATTTGTTTACAATCGATTTCAGCTATCATTACAAACAATTACAACTTAAACTAATAACCTTATTGAGAAATAGGGAGGGAATATCTAATGGGTAAAAAATTTAAAGGAGAACATTCAATTTGGAATAGCTAGAATGATCACTGTTGGTGGCTCTCACCCACACCTAATGAAGATGTTAGTTGGCCCTTTTTATAGAGAGAATTGCTTCATGCCCAAGAAAATTTGGCATCCAAATTATCTTCATATATGTTATAAAACTATTTGGATAAGCACCAAATATCCTTGCAATAAATGTCCACAAATATAGCAACCAATATCTCTCCATAAAATCTAGCACCAAATCTCTTCATCAAATCTAGCACCAAATCTCTTCATCAAATCTAGCACCAAATCTCTCCATATAATCTAGCAACAAATCTCTCCATAAAATATGTAAGATTATTTGTTGCCCAAAATTGCAATTTGCGTATCAACAATTTCAACACTACACCTTGATACCAAATCACAACATCTCCTCCACTCAAACAACAGCCCCTTAGCTTTCACTTTCAACCTCTTCTTTCTCAATTAAAAACATCTTGATTTTAACGGCTACAAGATAAAACCATCTTGCCTTCTTTTCAAGTCTAGGCTCAATTGATTTACAGGCTCAATCACACCTTCTTGATTTCATCAGGCCACAATATTACCGAATTGATTTCCAGGCTCAATCATGTTGTATATAACAGTGTTGTACACACAATTATATGATTTTTGTTTGATGATAACAACCAAATATAAATTATTACATATGTGTTTGTTTTATATATTCATCACAGACTGGACTATAATATTTATATTTAACTGGAATACTACTGCACAAAAATTAAACATTCAAACCGTATTCTATTTAAATATAATATTTTACTTCAATTTTTAAACAGTACAGATTTACAACTCCACTATTTGTACACTTCACTAATATTTTTCATTTCAATGCATTCATACACAACTCTTTACTACAACACTATCACTCAGATATACAATTTTATATATACATTCACTTTGGCATATATGCATTCTCTGCTAAATCTTCTGTCTTTCATATTCTGTCTTCACAACATCTTCACTCTCAGTCCAGTCATCATCGCTTACCTGTCACATGAAACACACACACACATGGTACACTGCAATAGAAATAAAACTGAATACATGCAAATATAATTTTTATTTTTAAAATTTTAATCGCCTTAGATTTCTGGTGTGTTTATCATCATTTTTCATGACTCGATCTGATTTATCAATTTATCCGACTATGTCTAGACAGCTTGTGATATTCACAGTGATACACTGTAAATACCACGAGGCAGTTACTGTATATACAAAATATTTCAGTGCAGGGACAAGATTTTTTTTCTGATGCATGCATATACACACGTGTATAGATATACACATGTGTACTGCCTCGCCAATCAGCGAGCAACTGAGGAGTAGCCACGTGGACCTTCTCGACTCAGTGCACATGAAAACATAGTAAACACATAATCAAAGTGGTCGAGGCAGCTCAACAGTCAACTAACAAAGTAGCATGGATACATGGTCAATGCAACATGAATTTTCAAATCTAATACAAGTCAGGCATGCGTGGGTATGGTGTATGATACAAGATACTTGTGAGTATGAATCATGCAACAAGTCAAGGTAACGTGGATGAAGTAGCAGCATTTACTAGTGAAGTAAGCAGCCCATGTGTCGAGCCATAGTCAAGCATGTACAAAACATTTAGGTTCAAAAGTGTGCAAATACAACCCAAGGAACAAAGCAGCATAGTGTACACACAACCAAGATGGCACAGTTCATATATGGCAGGTCAAAATGTTCAAGTGTTTTCAGGTCAGTGCAACACAGTGCAAATGAGTGAACATTTCAGGACATGCATGATTCATTTTTAAATGCATGAGGAAGTATTTTTTCAATGTGAGGTGTTTTCCATGAGTTAAATAAAGCAGAAACTACGCAAGTATAGTGAAGTTCAAACAAAGGCCGTAGCATGAACGACCAAGTTCAAACATATGGACTAAAGACACAAGTCATAGCTGATTAATTCACAAGGGCAAAACCAAAGTGAAATGGCGAGTCACAAAGTGCCAAATCAATAGTCAAGTTATTTGGCAAGAAGCAATTGAAAAGAAAATCTCATGGTTGATTCAATGTTAAAATGATTACCAGAAAATCAATAGGAGTTTCAAAACGAGAAAGAAAATTCAAATTTGCATTTCCAGAAAACAGAAACATTTTTTTTGGCATGCAACTTTTAATTTGTTCCCAGATTTTTTTCTTTCCCAAATTTCTCGGCAACAATAGATTGCCAGATTTTATAAATCACATTTTCTGGAAATTCAGTGATCAAGTTTTTGGACTATATCAAATTTGGCCAAAGTGTATTTGACAAGAATTCCAGACAGTTTTTTTTTGGAATAGCTAAATCAAATCTTTTCATAAATTTCAAATGTTCGAATTTTTTTTCTTGGAAAATTAAGTTGCCAATAAACTCATTTGTTTCCACAAATCCCAGAAACCATTTTTAGAAATAAAATATTTTGATTAGTTCCTGAAATCAATCATGTTTTTTCACGGAAATGTTTTCAATCATGCAAGAACAAATTTGGGACAATCAATTCTTTTGTTTCAGGTTTCAGTGAAATCACATAGTGTATTTAAGGGATGAAATCAATTCATTCTTTCCGAATTTCAATATTCATTCAAGGCAACAAACTATTTCAAGCGGGCAAAACATATTTCCAGAAAATCAGCATACAATATTTGGCAAGCAATAGGGAATTTGAAGACATAATCTTTGATGCAGATTCAAGGGATTAATTCACGATTATCACAAGGAAACAAATTCAACCAATTAGTAAACCATGACTTTAAATCATTCGATTAAAGATGGGATTCTCGATAGAACAAAAATGGCAATAAAAAATCACTAATTCTTTCACACAAGGGACTAGAAAAATCAATCAACTATCTCCAAGTACTTTTCCAGTAAAGTCGTGCAAATTAAAGCTAAAACCAAGCATACAAAATCAAGACCAAGTCATATTCAAGAAATCAGAGTGTAAATAGAGTTTTTCTATATCCTATTTAACACCACATCATCACAGGCAAGATTGAACATCGAAAACAAAGCCAACAATTCAAAGAGAAATCATAGAAATTCATATCTGAAATTACTCACGTTGTTTTCGATCAGAAGCGACTTCGAATCAATCGAAGAACCAACGAGCAACAATGCCTTCAAGCATCAGAGATTTATTTTCAGAATAACATCAACGTTTCGATCGATTTGAGGATTCGTGAAAACCCTAGTTTCGATTGCCAACCACCATATTTTCTCTCCAGAGAACAAAAGAGATTTGGGCAAACTGTAGAAAGGGGGGTGGAACCGATTTCTTAAGTGGGCCGGTCATCTTGGTTTAAGTGATAAAGGGAAGATTTTTTTTTAATAAACTAAGGTTTAAGAGTTTCTTTTGTTTTTATTTTTGTCTTGTATTTTTAAATTTCTTTGTAACCGATTCAACAGTTTCTAGAATCTGTAAAATCTAGGAATCCAGTTAGGGTGTTTAATGGAAGTTTACTAGAGTCTGTAAAACTAGGGGAAATCTGATCTAGAGGATTAGATCTGTCTAGGGTTTTGAGCGTAGGATTAGAATAGGAGCGAGGAGTTCGCGAGTGTATGTGGTCTTGTATGCAGGATCTATTCTTTTACCCAGTAGAAACCTTAGGAATGCAGTAGTAAGCAGGATTCTGCCGAAGCTGGGTAAATCTGTGTGTCGTTTACTTTCTGCATTTTTATTTCTACTATGATCTGTGATCTGCATATTTTTATTATCTCGCTTAATTTTCAATAAACCCTATTCACCCCCCTCCCCTCTAGGGTTAATCTAGATTCAACAAGTGGTATCAGAGCTGGTTAATGCATGATGGGGGGTTCTCGCCTTGTGATCTATGATATGGTTTGTGAAGCATTGACTCTTACCCCCACATGTCCTTCTACTGGTTTTTCCGTGTCGAGAGGCCAGATGTAGAACCAGTGTCTTAGGTCCACTGAAGAGCCATAAATTATATTCTAATTTTTCAAGTGGTATCAGAGCTTGGTAATTTCATCAACCCTAGAATCATGTCTCCTAGTTGTCAGTTCATTGAGAGTCAGTCCAGTCACATTCCAAACATTTTTGATGGTACAGATTTTTTGAATTGGAAATCAGAAACGAAATCCCATTTGAAATCTGTTAAATATTGGGATGTTGTTAACAGTGGAGGTGATATAATAGATAAGAATATTAATGCTCGTGTTATGCATATTCTTTATTCTCATCTTAGTAATAACCAACTTGATCATATCTCCCATTGTTTGACTGCGCAGGAAATTTGGAAAACTTTCAATACGAAGTATGGACAAACTGACAACAACTCCTCAAAACCCCGGATTGTCAACTCAAATTCAGATCTATGCTTAACTGGCCTTACAGATGAAAATTTAGATGGATCAGCTGATGGAGACTCAACAGACAATGAAATGAGAAATTTTTCATATGAAGATCTGGTTTATTTTTGTGTTGATTTAACCGAATCTGTTGATAAACTCCAACAGAAAAATAAATCTTTAAAATCAAAGAATCATGAGTTGACCAGCAAAATTAACTGTTTGGAATCAAAACTCTTAAATGTCATAAAATTTGAAAATTCTGATTGTGAAAATTGTTTGAAATTAAAAACTGATCTCGTTCATCTGAATAAAAATATTCAAAGGCTTGAAGAAGAAAATATAATTTTGAAAGATAACGAGACTAAGCTGAAAGATGCAAACAATTCTTTACTAAAGGAATTTGAAAATTTTAAGGCTATCAAAATTTCCAAACATGAAATTGCTAAAAATAAAAGTTTATTGAAAACAGATTTGATTTTGAAAGAGCTTGAAGATGAGATTGAAAATTTAAAGAAACTTGAATCTGAAAAGAAAAATTATTTTGAACTTGAAATTTTCGAATCCTAAGCCAAAATTAAATTACTTGAAAATGATAATTTGGTTTTAAAACAGTCCAATGCTAAACAGAAGATCGCTATAAATCATTGCTCAAATTGGGTAAAAGAAAATAGCAATCTTAAATCCAAAATTCAATGATTATAATCAACTTTGGATAAATTTTCTAATGGGGAAAATCGTTGGATATGCTGTTGCAAAACCAAGTTTCTGTTGGAAATAAATGTGGTCTTGGCTTTGGGAAAATTAATGTTTTTGAAATTTGGAACTCAAATGATTATAAAAATCCTTCAAACTGCTTTGAAAAGAATCGATTTAAAATTTTAAATTCTAATAATTTCAAAGGATTTTTAAATCATAATTGAGATGAGAATTTGTTTTGTATCAATCCTTTTATACATTCTTGGATCCCAAAAGGAAATAAGACAACTTGGACTAAATTTAAACAGATTTTGGTTCCTAAGGGCACAAAGGTAGATTCAAATGGATTGGTATACAAACAAGTTTGGGTATCGAAAGATGTTAACAAAACTATGAGTGGTTTTATAA
The DNA here is from genome assembly GCA_030737875.1 of Allium sativum. Classification (NCBI taxonomy): domain Eukaryota; kingdom Viridiplantae; phylum Streptophyta; class Magnoliopsida; order Asparagales; family Amaryllidaceae; genus Allium; species Allium sativum. Next base: position 159,124,167 of record CM060921.1, on the reverse strand, counting down.
ATTTTGTTAGACTACTCAATCCTCTCAACTATTAGGTACCAAAGAAGGTTGAGGAACTGCTGTGCTGAAAAGAGAATGATTTCAAGTTGTTCTATATTTCTGTATTTTTTACAGTTCCTTTGCCAAGATTTGTTGAGTTAGAGATTCATTTGCTTACATTGGATTCTGGTATGATCTCTAAACTCACCTTTGTAAATATTCTCTGTTTTTATTTTCTTTGTTTATTCCTCCTTCTGTCCCTTCTGGGTTTTTTTTTTGTTTTTTTTTGTTTTGTTTTGATTTGTCACTATCATATCTGTGTAACTTCTTGGGCTTCCTTAACTTCCAATTGCAGAATTCATATTTTTCTGGAAATTCGCTTCATTTGTATAAAACTCGGATGTTTTTAATCATTTCCAGATCTTGAATTTATTTTTGTAAATATCCGCAATTGTTTTGAAGTTTATTTTTTGATTGCTGAATTCATAACAGTGTTGATGTATTCTTGTCATATCTTGAACACTGTTAATTTGAATTCTAAAAGTTTGAAGATTTGAAAATTTAATGAAATTTCACACACCACTACTATGTTGAGTTTTCACTAATTCATTTTAGAAAAGCTCGAAATAACATACTCATTACAGCACACCAATATTTATCAGTTGTAATAATTTCATTATTTTTCAGATTGGCTTGGATATTTTGAATTATCTTGAATCAGTGATACATCTTAAAATTCATCTTTATTCATGATCATTATGGTTGAAATTTGTTTGAAATCATCTGAAATTCTTGATATTTTGAATATCACATACCTCTTAAATTTGAAATTATCAATCTTGTGTGACTGATTCATTATATCTCAAAAATTGACATTGATTCAAGTGATTTCAAATGAATAATTTTTTTTTCTAGGTCATGAATATCTCTCAAGTTTGATGTAAATGATCTGAAATTTCTCGTGCACTTGTCAGAAAATACTTGTGGAAAATTTCTTTGAAAATCTAGTTTTAAAACTCACTGTTGTTTCATGATTAGTTGGTTTGAATATCTGTTTGTTTAAAGTCATTTGAAATTATTGATTTATTGAATCACACACATATCTTGGATCTGGAATTTATAGTCTAGTGTGATTGATTCATTGAATCTTGAGATTTTCATATTTCCTTAAATGATTTCAAATAAACTGTATTTTAATCTTGGATCATGAATCATCTTATCGACCATCATCTTGACAAGTCTGGTTTAAAATTGGTTATCATGCTGCTCTGGTTATAAGATCTTGATTTGAAAATGCTTTAAATGACTACTTGTTTTGATAAGAACTGTTTGCTACTCTAATAAAGTGCCTGATTTGTTAGTCTTGTCTATTTGGGCTTTGTGCTTAAAATTCTTTTGTCTGTGATATCCTTGTTTGTCTCCAGTGTCTTGTTACAATTCTCATTAATAGAGACATCAAGTGGTATCAGTTTAGAAGTACTGAATTTGTTTTGTTGTATATATTTTTAATCTCTATTATCTTGTATAGATCTTTCAAATCCCTCTTGTAATTGATTTTCAATTTTAAGATTATTTGTTGACTATTCATTCAGAAATTGAAATCAATGTCCAAATTGAACTATATTTATAATTCATTAAAATTATTATCAGATTTTGAAATTGTGATGAATTGTGACTGCAGTATATTTCACAACAAGAGGAGATTTTATTTAAATTTTTCATGATGGTTGAACATTTATTATAATATCTTTGAATTGGCGATTATTTCATGACCATCTTCTTTATCTACCATTGTTCTGTCACCCATTATGTTTTTTATATTAATGCAGAGAGTTTAATATTTTTTAAAAATCTTCTTGAATAGACAGTGGAAATATTTTTGATAGAAATTAGACTATATTATTATTCAGAATTAGTGATAATTTAAAATTTTCAATGATCCCGGTATAGCCGAGCATATTTCATAATATAATTAATTTATTTCACAGTCCATTTCTGTACCCCACCACATTTCTATCATTCATATTGGTTTTATATACCGAGGAGTTTTTCTTTTGAAGCTGAAAACGATAAATATATAATTAATACATAAGTGTGTCTCTAACCTCATTTAAAAATCCAAGCTCTGGTCATGCATGGTTATGAGACAACTTACTGCAACTGACCTCATTTAAAAATCCAAGCTCTGGTTATGCGTGGTCTGTGTGCTCTTAAATAAAATAAAAAGAAAATGGAAATATTGTGCTATAAATTGAAATTAATCTGAAATTCTCCTTGGTGTATAAAAACCAGCCTATCAACCCATCTTTCTAATCTGTGAAATGTGTTGAAATCTTATAAAGTATTATGATTTGTTGATTGATAACTATTCGGATTTGAGATTATTCGATTTTGTCACTTAAATTGAATTATTAATTGGCAAATTCTATTTATACATCAAAAATCACTTAACATACACCGTTATTTTTTTTATAAAAAATTATTACTGAAATAGCCTTTTCTCTTAGTTACATGTTTTAATTTTTTGCATAAAATAAATCAAATCAACATCAAAATCAATAAATTTGATGCAAATCAGACACGCTAATTCAATGTTAATGCTTTACTTCATCATGGAACTTGAAATTTCAATTAATGCAAATTCATAAATAATTGTTGTAATTTAGGTACGTTGAATTTTTATTTTGAAAATTTAGCAAATTCTTTGAAATTGAGATATTTTCGGAAAATTTTAAAATAGCTATAATGTGAAAGAACTAAAATTCGTTTTTTAATTTTTACTTAATTTGGTGCAACAAATTTCTAATTTTGGGTATACATGTTTTAAATTGGAAATACGGAGGAGAAAGAAGATGAAAATAAGGGTAACTTAGTAAAAGTTATGGTGTAATAATCGGTGTGTAGTAAGTTATTATATTTTTTGGTGTATGTTAAGAAATACTTGGTGTATGAATAGAATTAACCTTATTAATTATAGTCCAAATCCATCACTATTTTTGTACTTCATGTTTAAAATTCTTTTGAAAATAATTGGAAATCATTTTTTAGCTCTTCCATTTTTATAAATTTCATCGTAAATCCGTCATTCTCTACAATGTGAAATATACCACTAGTTCTTAGAATATTATGACTTTTGTTTGACTGATTGAGATTTATGATAACCGTTCTTCGTTTGAAGCTGATATTATACTTTTAGTCATTTTTCATCTGTATTTTAAACTCTATATCCTTTTGATGATAACAAAAGGAGGAGAATGGATTGAGATTTTGATTTATGAGTGAATATTTTATAAATATTTTAATTTCGAAAATTCCAATTCAATTTTCATTTTTTTCACTCATGCATAGTTATAGGGGGATTGAAAGGGGAGCAAACAAATAGGTGAGTTTCAATATTCACTATCAAACACATTTATTATATTCAAAATTTTAATATTTTTTTGCCATCCTCAAAAGGGGGAGATTGTTGTATATAACAGTGTTGTCCACAAAATTATATGATTTTTGTTTGATGATAACAACCAATTATATATTATTACAAATGTGTTTGTTTCATATATTCATCACAGACTGGAATATAATATTTATATTTAACTGGAATACTACTGCACAAAAATTAAACATTCAAACAGTATTCTATTTAAATATAATATTTTATGTCAATTTTTAAACAATACAGATTTACAACTCCACTATTTGTACACTTCACTAATATTTTTCATTTCAATGCATTCATACACAGCTCCTTACTACAACACTATCACTCAGATATACAATTTTATATATACATTCACTTTGGCATATATACATTCTCTGCTAAGTCTTCTGTCTTTCATGTTCTGTCTTCACAATATCTTCACTCTCAGTCCAGTCATCATCGCTTACCTGCCACATGAAACACACACACAGTACACTGCAATAGAAATAAAACTGAATTCATTCAAATATAAATTTTATTTTTAAAATTTTATTTACCTCAGATTTTTAATGTGTTTCTCATCATTTTTCATGACTCGATCTGATAAATCAATTTACCCGATTGTGTCTAGACAGTTTGTGATATTCACAGTAATACACTGTAATACCACGAGGCAGTCACTGTTTATACAAAATATTTCAGTGCAGGGACAAGATTTTTTTTCTGATGGCTGCATATACACATGTGTATAGATATACACATATGCACTGCCTTGCCAATCAGCGAGCAACTGAGGAGTAGCCACGTGGACCTTCTCTACTCAGTGCATATGAAAACATAGTCAACACATAATCAAAGTGGTCGAGGTAGCTCAACAGTCAACTAACAAAGCAGTATGGATACATGGTCATTGCAGCATGAATTTTCAAATCTAATACAAGTCAGGCATGCATGGGTATGGTGCATGATACAAGATACTTGTGAGTATGAATCATGCAACAAGTCAAGGTAACATGGATGAAGTAGCAACAATTACTAGTAAGTAAGCAGCCCATGTGCCGAGCCATAGTCAAGCATGTACAAAACATTTTGGTTTAGAAGTGTGCAAATACAACCCAAGGAACAAAGCAACATAGTGTACACACAACCAAGATGGCACGGTTCATATATGGCAGGTCAAAATGTTCAAGTGTTTTCAGGTCAGTGCAACACAGTGCAAATGAGGGAATATTTCAGGACATGCATGATTCATTTTTAAATGCGCAAGGAAGCAGTTTTTCAATGTGAGGTGTTTTCCATGAGTTAAAACAAGCAGCAACTACGCAAGTATAGTGAAGATCAAACAAAGGCCGTAGCATGAATGACCAAGTTCAAACATATGGACTAAAGACACAAGTCATGGCAGATTAATTCACAAGGGAAAAACCAAAGTGAAATGGCGAGTCACAAAGTGCCAAATCAATACTCAAGTTATTTGGCAAGAAGCAATTGACAAGAAAATCTCATGGTCGATTCAGTGTTAAAATTGATTACTAGAAAATCAATAGGAGTTTCAAAACGAGAAAGAAAAATCAAATATGCATTTCCAGAAAACAGAAACCTTTTTTTTGGCATGCAACATTTAATTTGTTCCCAGTTTTTTTTTCTTTCCCAAATTTTTCGGCAGCAATTGATTGCCAGATTTTATAAATCACATTTTCTGGAAATTCAGTGATCAAGTTTTTGGACTGTATCAAATTTGCCAAAGTGAATTTGGCAAGAATTCCAAACAGTTTTTTTTGGAATCGCTAAATCAAATCTTTTCATGAATTTCAAGTGTTCGAATTTTTCTCTCGGAAAATTAAGTTGCCAATAAACTCATTTGTTTCCACAAATCCCAGAAACCATTTTTAGAAATAAAATATTTTGATTGGTTCCTAAAATCAAGCATGTTTTTTCATGGAAATGTTCTCAATCATGCAAGAACAAATTTGGGACAATTAATTCTTTTGTTTCAGGTTTCAATGAAATCACAGAGTGTATTTAAGGGATGAAATCAATTCATTCTTTCCAGATTTCAATATTCATTCAAGGCAACAAACTATTTCAAGGGAGCAAAACATATTTCCAGAAAATCAGTATACGATATTTGGCAAGCAACAGGGAACTTGAAGACATAATCTTTGGTGTAGATTCAAGGGATTAATTCACGGTTATCACAAGGAAACAAATTCAACCAATTAGTAAACCATGGCTTTAAATCATTCGATCAAAGATGGGATTCTCGGCAAAAAAATGGCAAGAAAAATTCACTAATTCTTTAATGCAAGGGACTAGGAAAATCAATCATCTATCTCCAAGTACTTTTCCAGTAAAGTTGAGCACATTAAAGCTAAAATCACGCATATAAAATCAAGACCAAGTCATATTCAAGAAATCAGAGTGTAAATAGGGTTTTTCTATATCCTATTTAACACCACATCATCACAGGCAAGATTGAACATCGAAAACAAAGCCAACAATTCAAAGAGAAATTATAGAAATTCATATTTGAAATTACTCACATTGTTTTCGATCAGAAGCGACTTCAAATCAATCGAAGAACCAACGAGCAACAATGCCTTCAAGCATAAGAGATTTATTTTTAGAATAATATCAACGTTTCAATCGATCTGAGGATTCGTGAAAACCCTAGTTTTGATTGCCAGCCGCCATATTTTCTCTCCAGAGAACACAAGTGATTTGGACAAACTGTAGAAAGGAGGGTGGAACTGATTTCTTAAGTGGGTCGGCCATCTTGGTTTAAGTGATAAAGGGAAGACTTTTTTTTATTAAACTAGGGTTCAAGAGTTTCTTTTGTTTTTATTTTTGTCTTATATTTTTTATTTTCTTTGTAACCGATTTAACAGTTTCTAGAAACTGTAAAATCTTGGAATCCAGTTAGGGTGTTAACTGGCAGTTTACTAGAGTCTGTAAAACTAGGGGAAATCTGATTTGAAGGATTACATCAGTCTAGGGTTTTGAACATAGGATTAGAATAGGATCGAGGGGTTCGCGAGTGTACGTGGTCTTGTATGCGGGATCTGTTCTTTTACATAGTAGAAACCTTAGGAATGCAGCAGTAGGCAGGGTTCTGTCGAAGCTGGGTAAATCTGTGTCATTTACTTTCTGCATTTTTATTTCTACTGTGATCTGCATATTTTTAATATCTTGCTTAATTTTCAATAAACCCTATTCACCCTCCCCCCTCTAGGGTTAATCTAGATCCAACAAATCACACCTCCTTTTTATCGATATACGCCTACCACTTGATCTCTCTTCATCTATATGGATCCCTCGAGAATTATCAACGTGAAGACAACAGTCGATAATATGATCCTCAATGGATCCTCAACAGTGATCAAAACCAACCTCTCCACCTAGCTACGGACTAGGTTCTTCATTCCAAATTCTCAAATCTCTTACTCCACAATAGTCATCCATGAAAGCAACATCATCTCCGACATCTACAATCTTCAATCCAAAATCACTCCAAGCTATGCGATGAACCTGGGCTTTGATACCAAACTATTGTGCAAAAATTGCTCTGATACCAAACCGTTGGGGTTTTGTGCGCAGTGGAAGTTTGACAAAACGCCCGAAAAATACGATCTTTATCACTTAATCACTCGAAGATGAATGCGATTGAAAATAACAACATAACAAATCGGAAATAATAGCAGTACACAAATATTCCACTCAACCACCCTCTTTATTGATTCACCAAAAACAAATTTTGTTTACACTCAATGGATTACAACCAAAAATAAATAAAATACAATGAATCAACTACCTTATTGAGATAGGCAAAGAATATCTAGATGACTACAAATATTGTTGGAGCAGAAGAGCGATGAAGAAGGATGACAAACCCTTGGATAATCTGAAGGCACCAGCTGCGTCTTTCAGCAGTAAATAGGAATAGCTACCCTCAGCCCAAATTCCTACATCTTTCTCTCCAGGGCACAAGCCCATGGAGGCACATAACCTCACCAGATATTCTCACATGGTTTCTTCTTCTGATGTTCGCAATCTAACCAAGAAGGCTGCATACATATAGGAGAATAGAAAGCCTAGGCAAATATCCAAGTTGCCCCTTCAAGATATCTCCAAAATATAACCATTCATTTCTTTCCTTCTATGATCAAATCAATCGGTTAACCAACAAATCAATCAATTAATAAATCAACCAATTAGTCAATCTAATCAGTCAATTAATCCAATCAATCAATCATTTAATTGGTTACATCCTCTTCATAAAATATTTGAATCAAAAAATTCAACAGTTTCTAAGTATAATTTTTGTTTTATTCTAATATCTTTTTTCTTAATAATGCAATGTGAGAGTTTTTCAACGTTTTGTTTGTTTAAGTACGTAAAAATATGAAGTTGTTACAAACTATATACAATGATATGCATCAAATAATCAATGAGTTGAAATAATGCTTTGTAAGTATCGAACATTTAATGAAGTCCGTTTGAGTATTAGTTTTATTACTAATTTCAAAATAATTTTTAGGTATCAGTTTTATATATTGTATGTATCACTATTGAAAAATGTGTTTTTTTAGATTGTTGTTATATGAAGAAAATATTTATACTGGGATAAAGCCAGCATTGTAAACCTAGTTGTTTGGTAATCCGAACTACATGATTAAAAGTTACAAGTTCGATCCTAATATCGACGCTTGCTGGCATTAATAAACTGTATTAAAAAACAGCACTAGAATAAAATGACAATCTGAAGCAAACATTTTTCTACTAACATTTTTCCCATTGGTGACAATATTTGTTTTGTTTATATTCGATGATAATACTTTTCGTAATTGGTTGTCCATTGATTGTTCTTTTTATGATTTGAAAAAAAAGGAATCTATCATAATTAGTCACAACTTACTGATGTCTATGGATATTTCTCATGTTACAAGAATAAAGTGACATTGGTCTATACTTTGTAATATTTTGTGGTATTGCGTTAGTGGTACCTATGTGTATTATATTATTGCTCAGTATCAATAGTTAGGTGTCGGAATTTAAACTTTTTTTACTGTATAATATCAAAATCTAGTTATCGTGTTTATATATTAGTTTTTACGTATTAATTCCCAAATAGAAGTTTTTAAGTATCAATTTTAATTTAACGTTTAATTAAATTTTGTTTTAATGCCTTTTAAATTTGTAGGTTTTTTCGTATGTCTACGGGCAGAGTTTATTTAGAAAATATGGATAGTTGAAAAAAGGTTTGAATCATTTAAAAAAATGATTCAAGAAAATCATGATTTGGTTTTTATGTTGAGTCACCTTCACAGTTTCATTTTATGCGTTCGTGAAGTTTTTCTTCAATCTTTCATATTTAATGCTATATTTGTATCAAACAAATGATTTCAGAAAATAATGAGTATTATTTCACCATGGATGTTTATGTTCTTTTTTTCGGCATAGCAGATGTTTATGTTCTTCCTGTTAGATTTTGTGATATAATATTTCCATTTGTAGAAGATTTAGAAGATATTATTGATTATGGTGATACAATATTTCCATTTAGAGAAGATTTGGGAAATATTGTTAATTTGAGTAATATAATATTTCCAACTGCAGAAGATTTGGAAGATATCAGAAAATTTATTGCCTTTTTTGTAAAATTAGACAGGGCAATAAATTACCTACATAAGTGGAAGAATATGAAGAAGTTTTTTGGGGGATATTAAAGTAAGGAATTAATTCTCTGATTGATTTATTAAACAAGGAATCTTATCAGAAGCAAATAAATTGGAGAATTAATTAGAAATTGATTTATAACCATAAATTAATTACTTTAAACCAAAGTATTAATCGTTATATAAGGATAGGATTAGGTAAATGTATGAATTATCTCTAAAAGTTGTATTCTTCTTCTTCCTCTATATTATCAGTCTTGTAATATATTCTTATTTAGAAAAGTAATAAAATCTCGTTTCCCCAAGTGGACATACACTAACAAGACATTAGTGGAACCACTATAAATCTCTCATGTTCTTTCTTTTATTGCTTGATCCCTGATTGTTTTGCTGGTGACTATCTGTTGCTTGTTTTGCCACACCATCAATCCGTTTCTATTTGTTTTTCTACAAGGTTGAGTTTTATTCCCAAGGCGTGTTTTTGGGGAACTTTCCCCAGCAATTGGTATCAGAGCTACGAGGTTGACTGAGAAAGGAGTTTAGGCATTATGGCAGGGGATGAGGAGAATTCAACAATTGTATCAAGGACATATGTCAAAGGGACATATGTAACGATACGCATTTTGCCGGACCTTAATCGATCGCTAGATCGATTGAAATCGTTCAAAACCCGCATACGTTAACTTTGGGAATACAATACATTAGAACAATAACAGCAGACTTTTATAAACATTACAATAATATTACATCAGAGTACAGAATATCAGAGTACATCGATACATAAAATACAGCGGAAGACTTATTACAATAAATTAATACAATACACAGCAGAAGACTTTTTATACTCTAGACACAGCTTTAGGCTTCGATTTAGAATCCTACTCAAGAGATAAATATATGCAAAAAGCTACTTGAATGCCCGTGTGGAAAAGAGGGCTCCCGAGTTTGCAAGTGAAACAAACTACAGGTCAGTCATGAGACTGGTATGAGAAATCTTTTCTACATTATCTAACAGTATGGAAAATCACAGGACCACGCCGCTAACGCGGAACGGGTTTACTCCATTGGATTGCCAGTGCATAATTAAATAAATTTTATACAAAATAACGCAATGCTTTTTAGAAAAATGAAATCATTATAAGACTCAAGTCCCATCACATAATGCAACGCAAACCGGAGGATAGAGTTTTACCTTATAATGATCAAACATGACTTGATAAGTATAAAATAATTTTTTAATATTATTATTAGTGTCAAATCAGTATTAAAATACTTCAAAGTAAATGTATCAATCCTAGACGACATGGGTACCATATATCATGTCGCCATACTAATTCTACAATCAAAACCGCATGGTGTCATATTGGAAATTGGGTTTCCATCATGAGTCGAGGCTAGGGATCGTCCTCTCCGATTCGAGACACTCTAGCAAATGCCTCAGGACTCAGATGCTGGCGAGCCCTTGGATGCGGTAGTGTCGGTCCACACCTACGTTAGTGGATTGGCAATTCCTGAACACACGTTTCTCGGTCCATTTGGACCTCAAATATGGCTACTAACAACCTATAAAACCGAGGTACCTCATAATCCATCATCCACATAAGTAAAAATATCAGGGCTGGTAGGTCGCTGACACCACTCTAGCTAGAAAGAAAAGTGTGCACTCCCTATGGTCCATATCCCGTTTTTGACTCATACCGGGGTGTGAGGCTCACGAAGTCACGCTATACTCAAAGCTACGCCTAAACAGGCTATGTTTTGATCATCGACCACAAGGCCTGCTTTACAACAAAAGCCTTGATCGTGCATCTTAGCATGCCACATTGTCAATCCATACCATATCATTGATTTCTACCAATATATAACCTCTAAGATCGTACGTCTTAGAGAAGGGTGTTAAACACCAAACAGATATATATTTAGTAGAGATCAACGAATACAGCATAAAGGAATACAATGTCAGACATACCGTCCATTTACAAGTCCGTTCTGGGTCTGAACGAAACCGGGGAACCTTATTCCTCGCATATCCGAACAATCAACAAATACGTCCCGACAACTACCACTGCAGCCCCTTCAAGGTAGCTACTCCAATCACGGGCGTCAGTAGTCCTCATCCATTCGATGTGAAGATCGTCGGTTTTCAATCACCGTCTTCAAATCTTCGACTTAAATCATCATAGTAATTATTTGAAATGAGTTGAACTCGGTCTTTTCAAATAATCCTCGAATACTTATCATTTTAATCATTTCATATCGTTCAAATCTATTTATAACGATCTATAGCTATTTTTATTTATTTAAAATAGCTTAATTATAATTAAACGATGCTTCGGGTCAAAGGGCGGCATGGCGCTGTTTTATCCAAATTTGATTTGCACTTATCTCGAAATCTAACCGTTGGATTTTGATGAAATTTATATCGTTGGAAAGATCTTCCCAAGGCGGTCCTAACGGTTCCAGTTTTGGAAAAATCTGACGGTTGGATCTTTCGGTATAACCGTTTAAAGTTACGATTTCAAAACGGGAACTACCACGCGTGTTTCGTTTAAATTTATATTTATATTTATATTTATATTTATATTTATATAATTATAAATATAAATCGTTTGGCGAATCTGCTAACGCGTTTAACTCTGCATAAAAATTCTAATGTATGTATATACCACAAAAATGATTCTTTCACCTTTGTTGACAGTTCTAATTTATTTTTGGTGAATCCTTTTTAATAAAATCATGTTTAAATCCTAAAACATGAACATTTCTATAATTCTTTACCTAGCATTAAAAGTGTAGCTTTTTAATGTAAACGTATTTTATTCCTATTCTTTTTGTTGCATATGAAATGTCAATAAAAGTGCAACTTTTATTTCTACTCTTTTTATCGCATCTAATGTGACGATAAAAATATAATATTTATTTCTACTCTTTTTATTGCATCTAAAATGACAATAAAAATATAATCTTTATTTCTATTCTTTTTATCGCATCTAAAATGACGTAAAAAATTTAACATTAAAAATGTTATTCTTGAATCTACTTTTTTTTATTGTCTCTAATTTGACAATAAAAATGTTTCTTTAAAATCTATACTTTTTTTTTGAACAACCTTGACTCTAAAATATGTTCTTTTAAAGAAAATGATAATTACATGTGTTGTTTTCATCTAAAAACAAAATGGTAACTACATATCAATAAAAATGTCCCTTTTTATCTAATCTTTTATTTACATCCAAATTGTAAATATAAATGTAACTTTTATTTCTATGTTTTTATTTGCATCTAAAACGTAAATAAAAATGTAACTTTCAATTTTAAATCGAAATTGAAGATTCTATCTATTATCATATTAAAATAATATTATTTCCAAAATATTAATTTTGAAATTAGCTCTTTTAATATTCATTATAAAATGGATAAAATAAATCGATAAACACGTTAGGGTTAAAATGGCGTTGCTGTTTAAAACAGATTAAATAGCCTAATTCATTATCTTATTCATTTATATTTTATACTTGGCCAGACCTCCCACATCAAGCCTACGACTTGTGGATGCTGGATATGCCGGTTGGTTCCGGGAAGACTTAAACCACAAGTAGGGCTTAACCTCGTGTCAAGGCCCATTTCGTATTTGCGCACTTGGACCTCTCACACTAGGCCCAACATTTGTGGCTGCTGGATATGCCGGTTGGTTCCGGGCAGACTTCCACCACAAATGTAACCTAACCTCGTGTCCAAGTACAATTGTAATTTATAATTATAATTATTTCATTGGGAAATATTATTTTAAAACATCCTTTATTTTAAAATATCTTAATTTTAAAATATCTCCTATTTTAAAATATATCTTATTAAATTATTCTACATAATAGAAATATGATCTTTTAATTAAATTGTTAAAAACACTTTGTTTCCAAATATCCTAACTTACATTTTTATCATTCTTTTACATTTGACAAAATGTATATTTTTGTTTAAATCTTTTTGATGAACAAAAATGCCTATTTTTGTTTAATACTTTTTAAATGAACAAAAATGTCTATTTTAATTTAATGAACAAAAATGTCATCTCTTTTTTAATGAACCAAAAATGTCTCTTTCTTGTTAATGTACAAAAATGTATAATATCTTTTTAATAGACAAAAATGTCCCCTTCTTTTCAATTATCATATAAAAGAATATCTTGTATGTTAACCTTTTCTATGTTTTCAATTATCATATAAAAGAATATTTTATATGTTACCCTTTTTCTATGTTCTCAATTGTCATATAAAGAATATTTTGTATGTTACCCTTTTCTATGTTTTCTAATATCATATAAAAGAGTATTTTATATGTAAACATTTTTCTATGTTTTCTAATATCATATAAAAAGATATTTTATATATAAACATTTTTCTATGTTTTCTAATATCATATAAAAGAGTATTTTATATGTAAATATTTTTCTATGTTTTCTAATATCATATAAAAGAGTATTTTATATGTAAACATTTTTCTATGTTTTCTAATATCATATAAAAGAGTATTTTATATGTAAACATTTTTCTATGTTTTCTAATATCATATAAAGGAGTATTTTATATGTAAATATTTTTCTGTGTTTTCTAATATCATATAAATAAGTATTTTATATGTAAACATTTTTCTATATTTTCTTAATTCGTTAAACCTGACAATTATAATTGTCAATTCTAATTGGTTAAACATGATTTTAACCTAAATGACATGTTTACTTACATCACATGATTTTAGCATAAATGGCAATTTTTTTAACACGACCTTATTCTAACATGATATTTTTAACATAACATGTTCTAACCAAAATGATAATTATGATTTCATACAAGTATATTTTGAACAAAATGAGACCTGTGTTATGATACAAATCTACTTTAGCCAAAATGATGGCTATGGTTTCATACAAATCTAATTCAACACAAATGACAAATATATTTTGTCAACTCTAACTTAACATAAATGCCCTTTATAATTTGCCATTTTCTAAACATTTATGATTTGTCAATTCTAATCATACATGACATTTATGATTTATCAATCCTAATTAAACATACATGACAAATTTATACTAATATAACATGTATAACATAACTGATGAATTTTATACTAATACAACATGTATAACATAAATGATAATTTTATGTCCTACCATAAAAGACAAAATTTAATTTACATGAATGTATTTTCCTTTTTCATATTCTATTCATAAAATAAAAAAAATGAAATTTTTATTTCACCAAACATTATATAACGAAGATGGCACTTTTATTTTAAGATTATGTTTTTATCTTACACAAATAAAATCCAACCAATCATCACCACCACAAATCAAATCAACCAACCTTAATTTTACATGATACAGATATGTTTTTTATATATAACGTAAATATTAAATATCAATCAAGATCAATTTAAATATATAAATTTATTTTAAAATGAGAAATCTCACCGTGGTATTTATCTGAATTTCCAATAGTCTCCGTTTTTGTCCTTGTCTTATCCATTGCAAAGTTTTTGATGATACGAGTGCAACACAACTCGTTTCACTAAATTCTAAGTTTGTGACAAAAAGTTACAATTGTCTGAATCTTATTAACATAAATTAACTAATTAATTATATGATAAATATTAATTACATTGGCTAATCAAAAAAGGGCCGTGGTTCTGCTTCTTCTTCCATCGTGATTCTCTGTATCTCGTGAACCCACTCCTCCACTTGAAACCTCGTCGTCGCCCATCCATACAAGCCGACGACCAATGATCGATCACTATCATCCCGTAAGTTGATCACCACCGTTCAATTGATTGAGCTCGATCCTCTCTTTAAATTTCCCTTTTGAGGTGTTGGAATTTATTGAATAGATTAGAAGAACAAGGAGGAAGAAGGTTTGTGCCCGTGAAGGAAAGAGCGGATAGCTTTGAGGACAAGACAGATCGGAACGCAAACAGAAGAACATTTCATTGTTTATTACAACAATTCCATCAGAATACAAGAATATACAGAGTATGAATAAATATTACACAGAAAATATCAGAGATTACAATACATTTCATAGCAGCGGAAAATAATACAAAACACAACTGAAAGTAATACACGGATACAGAGCTTTCCGAGTATCGTTCCAGTTGTAAACCAGGATCCTGTGAATATAAATCTGCAAAACCAAAACTACTAGCTGCCCGTGTCAAAATAAGGGCACCCAGAGTTTAGGTTAAAACAATAAACTCCAGGTCAGTCATGTGACTGGTGTGAGAACTAAAACAATTATTAATCTTTATTTTAAAGTTAGGTAAATCAAGGGACCACGCCGTATAACACGGAACGGGTTTCCTCCCAAGAATACCAGTGCATAAAATAACAGCGCAATGCTAAATAAAGAAATAATGAAGCTATTATAAGACCCAGGTCCCATCACACAATGCAACACAAGCCGGAGGATAGGGTTTTACCTTATAATAGTCAAAGAATGCTTGATACGCTAAATTTCATCTTTTGTTATTACTATAAGACATGAATATATATTTTATTTCATATACACGTTAAAAATCATATTTTTAACTATAAAATATTCTCCAATATAAAATATTTTATTTCATTGTTGAATAAAAATATATATTCATATGTTGAAATAAAATAAAATTAATGGGAACCTTTCCCAAAGTTTAAGAATATTTGAATAAAAGAATATTCTGAGCTGGAATGAGGCGTATGTTGTGTTTGTGTAACACTTGTTTATTATATACGCGAGTTATTCAGAAAGACCGGGTTTATCCCATTCTGAATAACTGATTCGACGTGGTGTCGAGGATGAAGACGGTGGTTGAAGACCAGAGGTCTTCACATCGTTTGGTTGATTACTGATGATCTTGATTGGGCTGTACACCCAAGAGGAGGGAATCAGTTGGTGATCGTCCAGACGTACTTGGAGATCGATGGATATGTGAGGTACAAGGTGCCTCCGGTTTCGTTCAGACCCAGAACAAACTTGTAAATGGACTGTGTGTCTGACATTGGATTTTATTCTGTGTGATGGATTTCTATTAAATATATATCTGTTTGGCGGCTGAGAATTTATTCTCTTGGTTAATGCCCTTCTCTGAGACGTACGAGCTCTGGGGTTATATATTGATGGATATCAATCGCATGGAGTGAATTTCCTGTGTGGCATGCCTAAGTGGCAAATGATCAAGGCTTCTGTTGAAAAGCAAAGTCTTGTGGTTGATGATCAAAGCACCGCCTGTGTGGCATAGCTTTGTGTAACGTGAATTCGCGAGCCTCACACCCCCGGTTGTGAACTAGAAACGGGAGAGGACATCAGGGAGGGCATGCGTTTCTTTCTAGCTAGGGTGGTGTCAGTGACCTACCAGCCCTGACATTTATATTATTTTCACCTATGTGGTTGTTGTTGTTGCGAGGCGCCTCGGATATATCGGTGATTGTGTGGAGCCGAGGGAGTCATTTGGCTCATTTACGCCCCAAAGGGCGGGGAAACGTAGTGTTTAGGCATTTTAATCCACACCAGTGGACCGGCCCTGACGATCCAAGGCTTGTCTGCGCGCTTGCCTGAGACATGGTAGGCTAGATTGTCTCGAATCGGTAGAGGACAATCCCTGGCCTCGGTTCACAGACGGAAATCCAATTTCCAAATACGTGACTTTGCGGTTTTGATTGTAGAGCCTAGTATGGCGACATAGTGGGATGGGGCACTCATGCCGCCTATGATTGATACTTATGATTGAAATTGTTTTGACACTATACACTTATAGTAATAAAAGATGAAATTTAGCGTATCAAGAATTCTTTGGCTATTATAAGGTAAAACCCTATCCTCCGACTTGTGTTGCATTGTGTGATGGGATCTGGGTCTTATAATAGCTTCATTCTTCTTCATTTAGCATTGCGCTGTTTGTTTTATGCACTAGTACCCTTGGGAGGAAACCCGTTCTGTGTTATACGGCGTGGTCCCTTGATTTACCTAACTTTAAAATAAAGATTAATAACTGTTTTAGTTCTCACACCAGTCACATGACTGACCTGGAGTTTATTGTTTTAACCTAAACTCTGGGTGCCCTTATTTTGACACAGGCAGCTAGTAGTTTTAGTTTTGCAGATTTATATTCATAGGATCCTGATTTACAGCTGGATTGATACTCGGAAAGCTCTATATCCATGTATTACTTCTAGTTGTGTATTGTATTATTTTCCGCTGCTTTGTAATGTATTATAATCTCTGATATTTTATAATGTATATTATTTGTTAATACTCTGTATATTCTTGTATTTTGATGGAAATGTTGTAATAAACAATGAAATGTTCTTCTGTTTGCGTTCCAATTTGTCGTGTTCTCAAAACAATCAGGGGTTTCGAACGATCTTGGTCGGTTTAGCGACTGATTCTCCGCCGCGAGCGGAGGCAGGGAGGAGCGGCGGAGGGGCAATGCCGACGGTCGAGACAAGGAATGAGGGAATCGGGTTTCTTTCTGAAAAGGGGAAAGTGATTTAATCGAGAAAACTGAAATGGGGGAGTGTTAAGTGAAAATGGTTTTATATTATTATTATTATTTCTCCTTTAATTCCCAAAATATGTAAATTTTCATTCGAACTCCAAACGAGACCCAACAACTGTCGTCCCTAACCAAATACCCCCATTCCGGACGCAATAGGATATGTCCTGTAAGCCAATTTGACTATTTCGATCATTTTTTCTTTAAATTAAAATATTAATCAATATATTTTTAATTTGAACGTACAATTTAATTTACCGGGGCCACATACTGGCTCGAAAAATTCCAGAAAAATAAATCTAGCTATGTTTTGACGATACAGTCCTAACAATAACTAATTTTGAAACGACCCGCAAATCCGAGCTATCTGAGTTGACTAAATACAACACACGTCCAACCCAAATAACACAGAAATACAAACCATTAATAGAAAGAAGTTAGAAGATGAGAAATAGAAAGAAAGAAATATTAGAATAGAAGAAAACGAAGATCACAACTCACAGCGGAACGAATAAAATATATTATATAACATAACTTTTGAAATACAAATCAGTAACTTTATATACATACCATCATCAGAGCACAACAGTCATTTCTGGAATAGTTATAAACACCCGTTTCCAGATACAAACAAGGTCCACAGCGGAATATATGATAGCCTATAGCTAACCGGTGAAGCCTCCTGCTTCCAGCTCCTTCAAATAAATCTGTGAAATCCCGACTACCTGACTGCCCGTACAAATTTTGGGCACCCAAGAGTTTAGGGAAAACAAAACAAAATAAACTCTAGGTCAGTCATGGGACTGGTGTGAGTAAACTCCAACCACTTGTTTAACTTTCAAAACTCTTTTTGAAAGAAAGGATAATAGTAAGACCAGCCCACACATAAACATGGACGGTTTTTACCTTACTATAATCCAAAACACTTTGATATGAAAATTTAGTGATATTATAATAATGTCTACATCAAGTAAATAACCAAATAGCAGAACGCTTGCATCTCACGCTCCACATACATAGTATAAAATCAAAAACCGCATGGCGCTTATTGGAGATTGGATTCAAACATGACAAGGTATGGAACCACCTTCCGCTAGTGTATCTCTAGAGAGGAATACACTGGGTTCAACACGAACATCTTGTAACCCGGCCCACACATGACCGACCACTCATTTCGCTTGAGTGTATCGAATGTATATCACCAACGGTTGGGATCAGCAACCGTCTCCCGACTGGGACAACATCGAATAGAATAAGAAATTAAATGAACCTCTAGATAGGTGATTATACATCCTAATGGGTGCGACCCACATAGCCATGCTGCCTGCCCGATTTTTGTCCTTCCCCGGTTGTTGAGGCCTGAGGCTACGAATACTTACCATTTATTGATAGCACAATCACTTTGAATGCCACATTGTCAGATCCGTTAATCACTTGTTGAGTTTGCACAAATATTCTGGATATTATGCTAAGGGATAAATCCGTTGCAACCATATATATTCATACAGACCAACCCATTTGATCATTGGAAATACTCTGTCAGACATTCGTCCATTTACGTTCGTTCTGGGATTGAACGAAACCGAAGGCACTATTTCTATTTAATAGAAAAGCCCTTGCACTTTACTCCGTCTTCAATATAATCAGCATACTTGGTTCGCAACGCTTATGCCGATACGGAGTGGTTCTTCGGATAATAATCCAACCGGTCTCTCCATATTGACAACGATGGTCAAAACTTCGATAGTCTATGATTTAACTATCGAATAAAACAAGTGTTCATCCAAACATATCAAACAAATCACTAGGCTCTTTAATTAATATTTCATTAATTAAATCTCTTCTCCATTTCCTTATCAATATTTGTTACCCAAATATTTTCAATAACCATATTGGCTTCTTACGCTTTTTGGAAAGCATTTCCCAACATCAACTTCTTTTATTTTCTATATATTAGAAAATATCTCTATTTGCAATTGGAAACAATTCCAATCACTTATCTCTATCCCGACTATTTGAATTATACTCAGGAAATATTTACTTTTATATTTCCAAAATTCCATCACTTGGGTTTAAAACGAATGTTGTGTAAAACATTGTTACAACAACCCAATATATTTTATTCAACTAACTCTTTTTCAAATACTTCTCTTCGAGACTGGATCTTGCTATTTATCCATTAAAAATGAAATCAATCAAGTTGGGGTAAAATTACCTCTCAGACCTTAACTGAAAACATCCTCAACTTCAAAACGGCAAAACCACTTACCTCGAATAAACAAACTATACAATCCAATTGTTCATTTTTAAAACCTGTATAAAGTTCGCTTTCTATTTCTAATTTATAGATTTCCCTTTTTGTTTACAATATTCGATTTTTATATTCACTTACCTATCGAATTCTATACGTCGATACAATGATTTCTAACTATCAAAATATCTTAAAAATATTCTAACTCCTTAAATTTCCGAAAAAATTCGCCATAACCTCCCCTGTATCGGGAGCATCGGGAAATTTCAAATAGCTTCCCGGTATCTTCCTCAATCAAAAGAAAAAGGAAAAGCCAAGCGGCTTGCCGATACGGCGCATAAAATCTCATATATGAATTAAACATGTACCTTTTTGTCGAGCACATAAATTTAAATCTTCATATACTTCATATCAAACCTGCTTACACATGTTCACCTGTTTGCAATTCAATTCAACTCAAACCAATCGTTTGAATTCAGTTCCGCCCATTTATTCTTTAATTAGTCATTTTGCCTATTTCACTTCTTTGTTGAACATAACATGTTCAAACAAAATATTTAACTCGTTCATAACCAAATTGAATTTCAATTTCAATTCTAGTTCTCTTTTCTATTTCGAATATAAATTTTCAAATTGAATTCACTTATTTAAGGCCCAATATCAATTCAACATCTCATTTACTAATTACTATTCGAATTAGTTAATTCTATTCAATAATCAAAAATCTGATTTCTGTTTCAAAAATCAATTCATTACTCCACCTGAGTTCACATATATTTTATAACTCAAATCTGAAATTTTCTAAATAGAAATTCGGATTTTATTTGCTTAAAATCCTTTTATAAAATGAAATAAACCGTTATGGTTTTTAAATAGTTCTGGCGCTGTTTTTCTGAAAATTTGATTTTGACATAACTCAAAATCTATACGACGAAATTCATATTTTTCTCTTTCATTAGAAAACTATTATCAAACCGGTCCTGACGTTTCTTGTTTCAAAGAGATCCGACTCCAATTGAGTCCTGTATACTCGATTGAAGTTCGAATCGCTATTTTTCGAACTGCAGCGCTGCGGCGAGTTCGTTTTAATTATATTTATATATATAAACTTTTAAACTTCTTTAAAAGGAATTCAACTCCATTTTAACTCTATTTGAATTTCTTGATTCAAATTCCAATCTCACTTTTATTTGAATTCTATATTCAAATTCCAATTCCTTTTCTATTTGATATTCAAATTCAATACTTGAATTTCTATTTGAATTCCCTATATTCAAATTCTATGTTTGAATTCATTGGAATTCTCTTATTCAAACTCTATATTTAAATTCCATTTGAACTTCTATATTCCAATTTCTATATTTGAATTCTATTGGAATTCAAATATTCAAACTCCTTTTTAAATTCTATATTCAAAATTCCATAGTTTAAAACCCATTTGAATTTCATATTCAAATCCCATAGATTAAATCCTATTTGAATTCAATTTGAATCTCTTATATTCAAATTTCATTTTCCATTTCCATTTGAATTCTAATATTCAAATTCATCTCCAACCCCATTTGAATTCTAATATTCAAACTTATTTTTTTACACCATTTGAATTTCTTCACTCAAATCCATTTGAATTCCCTTGAATCCAAATTCCATTTCAAAACCATTTGGATTTCCTATTTTGAAATCCTATTTGAAATTCTATTTCCAATTCTACTTTGAAAATCCTATTTCAAAGTTTTTTTCAAATTCTATTTTGAAATTCTACATGCAAATCTCTATTTGAATTTCTTTATTCGAATTCCTTTGAATTCAAATTTTATTTTAATTCCTTGAATTCAAATTCTATTTTTCATTCTAATTTCGTCTATTCAAATTCTATTTGAACTTCTATCTGAATTTCTAATATTCAATCCCCTCTTAAAATTCAAATATTTAAACTCCTTTTCTAATTCTACTATTCAAATGTTATACTCAAATTTCATTTGAGTTATATATTTAAAAATTTCCTTTCACATCCTATTTTGAAATTTCATTTCAAATTCCAATTTCACGCTTGTATTTCTATTTCTGAATTATCAAATGATAACTCTTTTCACTTCATTTATAACTTCGTTATAAAAGAACTATTTATAAACTTCATTTATAAAGAAACTACTTGTTTTATTTTTCAAAAACAAGTTTATATTTTTCTTCCATTAAAAATTCAAATTCTATTTAAAAATAGAATTTTTCCTTTTTAAATCTCAAATATCCTTACATGATATTTTTATAAATCAATATTCAAGCCCAGTGATATTTAAACACACAAAGCAACGAATTATTTATTTTTCTAACACATCATATATAACAATATATATGCAAACAAATAAACAAACAGATAATATATTTTTGAGGAATCCAGTTGGATTCCTCCAACCTGTTTTCCTGCATCCACAGATGTTAGCACATAAATAATACCCATTCTGCTTCGTGGCAGAATATCGTGGTATAGAAGGTCATCCACTAATCATAGCGTGGGGCGTATAGGGTAATCATCCGCTATGAAACTGCGGGCATCCGCTAATGAGACTGCGGGAATCCAACCAATCAATCAACCCAATATATATATATATATATAATAGTCTAAATAACTAATATATCTATAAAACAAGCAGAAAAATCCAAACAAGCAACAACAATTATTTTTAACGAAATAAAAATAATTATAAATAAAAGGTGAGTGAGATTTACTCACATTGGTTTCATTTGACGAATATCCAATTAATTCCCGAAATGTTGCTTCTTATGAATCGACTCGAGTAAATCAATTTGTACCTATGATGATTAAGTTTAATTATTGATTAAACATTTATTTATTTAATCTAATAAAATAAATAAATTTTTCTATGTAAATTAAATTCGAAACAACGTACCTTACGGCCATGCAACTACTCAACTAATCGACACAGCGAATTACTGAATAGCTCCTACTAATGCAATCAGCTCGAGCAAAACTTTCCCAATACGGCATTTCAACAAACACCTTGCTGTCATCTACTAGAATTGCACCATTTTTCACCACTGGACCGTTGAAATGCCTCAACTATCCTTTGTCCAGACCAAAATCCCCAAAGTCTAGCCTCGCTTGTGCCACTTCAAAACTAAACCACTGTTCGACCAGCATCATCGCGATTCCCAGTGAGCTTGCCACTGAAAACCCCCTTTCCTTCATCGCGCCACTCAGCACATCGAGTCGCTCACAACATCGAGTTGCTCACCACATCGAGTTGCTCACTACATCGAGTCCCAACTGTTGTCGCTACCATCCTATCAGATAACTCGTTGCCCAAAATCGCGATCACCCTAGAGCCGATCCCCCCCCCCCCGTTCATCTTTCATGTCGCGAGTGCCCTCTCGCGAGATTTGGAGCTTCAGATGGCTCCCAGTTCGATCGCGCTTTTGGATTCAATCCCCCTCTTTTTTTTCTTTTTTTTTTCTTTAAATTCGAAGAAGTGATTCGCAGAAGGAAATGAAGGAGAGGTAGTTGGGGTTTGAAAAGGGGAACTTGGGTTTTGTTTTGAGCTGAAGGAATAGAAAGGCGAAGCATTGCAATTTATAGAAGAAAGGGGGAAAACACAATGTACGCTGCCATTTAATTGATGTCCCCTTGATATCGAGAGCGAGAAACAAAAATTACTGCTCGAGAAGAAGAGATAGCCTGCGCAAAAATAATTTAGGGTGGCTGATGTTTTGAATGTGTAGGTCGGCTCTGATTTTTTCTTTCTTTTATTATTTATATTGATTTTATTTTAATTAAATAATTAAAATATTTCGCGGTCCTTAACTAGTAATCCCGAACCACTATTCAACCGTGACGACCGATGTTTCCAACGTTATTCACTATTCTGAATTCAATGAAATAGATTATACAATTTAATTTGAACGTATATTTAAAATAACCATATTAAATCATTTTAAATTCAAAATAAATAAATTCTTCATCAATGAATTTCTATTATCATTGTTTAGTTTTATCTTCGAATTGAATTATTTCAGCTTCTCGTATTTCGATAATTATCAAAATAAATCGTATTTCGATTATTTAAACAATAACCCAATAAAATACCATCTATATTTTAAATTCAATATTTAAAACCATATTAAATATTTAGGATAAACTATTCAAAAATCTGGGTCGTTACAAATTTCGTCGAATTTGGAGACCGTTTGAAAAACGGTCATTTCCGAGTCGATTAAATTCAAGCTGAATTGACCAAACACGTTTAAATTCACCACGCTCACATATTGATTCCAAAAATTATGAAAATTGGAACCTAGTAATAATTTGACATTCCGGATCCAACAAAAGTGGTCTCGTCGATAATGGAGGTCGTTTGCAAAATGGCTATTTATTATATTAAAATATATATAAATTCCATAACGACTATTTTAAATTTTAAACTGGACATAACTTTCAATTTCCGTTATGAAATCTGGATTTTTCACATTCGTTGGAAGGATATTTTCAAACAGATTCAAATATTTTTGCTTTTACTGAAATCCGATTTATTTTGAATCATGTACATTCATTTGAAATTTGAAATCGAATTTTCAAACTACCGCGCCATTTCAAGCTCGTTATATAATTAAAATAAATTTTATATTCTAACTTCGATTTAAATAAATTTATATGTTCTAATTCTATTCAAAATAAATTTCTAGTCATTATTATTTAAAATAAATCATTTTAAATATTCAAAATTCATTAAAATTGCCAAAAGAAGAATTTTAAATTGGTTCTGATGTTCCGGGTTGGTACATTTTCTTATACCTATAACTTTCAGCCTGGTATAGGAATGACACCATTTAAGGCATTCCATGGATGGCCATGAAAGTCACCATCTTGTTGGTTGAGGATTGGAGATAGATCAATTCTTGGTCTGGATTTGGCGACATAGTGGGATGGGGCACTTATACCGTCTATGATTGATACTTATGATTGAAATTGTTTTGACAGTTTGAGCATCGGTGGCCATTGAAATAGAAGGTTGCGGCTGTATACTTTTTAGGGGATAATAGGGAGAAAACAAAATGGATTTTTATAATATTAAATTTATATTTTTTACAAATAAATCCATTATATCTTAATAGAATATTTTTAATTTCATTAATTTGCAGAAAAGCGCCGAAATTCCCAAATTTGCTAATTAATACCTACTATGATTTCCTCTTTTTACAAAGAAAATGAATTGTTGACTAAGGCTGAGGTGGCATATTTATTTCTCATATATGTTTCAAAACAAAATTTATAAAGAAAAGAGAAGAAACAGACAGAAATGAATGCATTTGTTTAATGATGACTACAAGGAAGTTATGTGATTTTTTTTTAATTTCAAAACATATAACATTAAATAACATAATGACACTACATATTTATCTAACATAATGACATGTCATAATTTATTTAGAATCTACCTATTATTTTGAATCAACATATTCAATGCTTATGCAAGAATAAATAAAATATATAAATATACATTCATAGAGTTGATTTGTTTTTTAGGAGAGATAAAAAACAAGGAAAAATAAAAGGATGTAAGTTTAAGAAATAAGAATACATGTGTGAAGAGAAATGAATTAATAGAATGAAGAGTAATAAATTACTAGACAAAGAAAATAAATGAATGCGTAAGAGGTAGTGAATTTGATAAAATTGGAAAAAGAAAAGAAAAAAAGAAAGCTAAATAAACTTGCATGAAATGTGAATAAGAAAAGAAATTAAATGTGGATTTATTATTACTTGTTATAAAACTCCTATATTAAAGTTTTTAACAAAGCAATGACTCAACTACTGTTTTCTTTTATTTTCAATTGTTCGAAGTTAATTATTACAAATATACATACAATTTGATACTAATTTCAATTGTAATAAATCACTATTTACAAATAATATTTTTTTAATAGAAATAAATTTGAAATCATTCATAAATAGCATCATAATTCTATTTAATTTTATTCTTTATTAAATTCAATAATTTAATTGTGGAATTTAAAACTCTGACGCATTTTCTAACAAAATTTCTTAAAATAAAATTTTTTATTGGCTCCAAAATTCCGGGTTGTTACAATCTCCCCCACTTAAAATCTTTTCGTCCTCAAAAGGGAATGAAGCTAAAGGTTATCTAGTTAACTAAATCAACTTTCATTCCATTATTGGTTTTAATAATTTTATTAGTTGATTAACTTTTCAAATATATATCTTTTATATATCAAAATCATATTTTCTAAGATCGGATTATATATAATCACAAATACGTTAATTATAAGCTTTTTACTCTGAACTCATTCTGGAGCATTACTAACCCTATCTCTAATGAGTTTTCTCATTCTAGGATACTGCTGATCCTATATCTAATGAGTATTCTAATTGGATATTACTAATCCAATCTCCAATGAGTCTTTTATTTAGTTCTAACGAGTTGTACCTCAATGATTTGAGCTAACCAGAGCTCTGATACCAACTGTAACGATACGCATTTTGCCCGACCTTAATCGATCGCTAGATCGATTAAAATCATTCAAAACCCGCGTACGTTAACTTTGGGAATACAATACATTAGGAAAAATAAGAGTAGACTTTTACAAACATTACTATAATGTTACATCAGAGTACATAATATCAGAGTACATCAATACATAAAACACAACGGAAGACTTATTACAATAAATTAATACAATACACAGCGGAAGACTTTTTATACTCTAGACACAGCTTTAGGCTTCGACCCAGAATCCTGCTCAAGAGATAAATATCTGCAAAAAGCTACTCAACTTCCCGTGTGGAAATGAGGGCACCCAAGTTTGCAAGTGAAAAAAACTAAAGGTCAGTCATGGGACTGGTATGAGAAATCTTTTCTACATTATCTAACAATATGGCAAATCACAGGACCATGCCGCTAACACGGAACGGGTTTATTCCATTGGATTGCCAGTGCATAATTAAATAAGTTTTATACAAAATAACGCAATGCTTTTTAGAAAAATGAAATCATTATAAGACTCAAGTCCCATCACAAAATGCAACGCAAACCGGAGGATAGAGTTTTACCATATAATGATCAAACATGACTTGTTACGTATAAAATAATATTTTAATATTATTATTAGTGTCTAATCAGCATTAAAATACTTCAAAGTAAATGTATCAATCCCAGATGGCATGGGTACCATATATCAAGTCGCCATACTAGTTCTACAATCAAAACCGCATGGTGTCGTATTGGAAATTGGGTTTCCATCATGAGTCCAGGCTAGGGATCGTCCTCTCCGATTCGAGACACTCTAGAAAATGCCTCAGGACTCAGACCCTGGTGAGCCATTGGATGCGGTAGGGCCGGTCCACACCTACGTTAGTGGATTGGAAAGTCTTGAACACACGTTTCCCGGTCCCTTTTGACCTCAAATATGGCCACTAACAACCTATAAAACCGAGGTACCTCATAATCCATGATCGACATAAGTAAAAATGTCAGGGCTGGCAGGTCACTGACACCACTCTCAGTAGAAAGAAACGTGTGCACTCCCTACGATCCATATCCCGTTTTTGACTCATACCGGGGTGTGAGGCTCGCGAAGTCATGTTATACTCAAAGCTATGCCTAAACAGGCTATGCTTTAATCATCGACCACAAGGCCTGCTTTTCAACAAAATCCTTGATCATGCATCTTAGCATGCCACATTGTCAATCCGTACCATACCATTTACCAATATATAACCTTTAAGCTCGTACGTCTCAGAGAAAGGTGTTAAACACCAAACAGATATATATTTCGTAGAGATCAATGAATACAGCACAAAGGAATACAACGTCAGACATACCGTCCATTCACAAGTCCTTTCTGGGTCTGAACGAATCCGGAGGAACCTTATTCCTCGCATATCCGAACAATCAACAAATACGTTCGTACAACTACCACTGCAGCCCCTTCAAGGTATCTACTCCAATCAAGGGCGTCAGTAGTCCTCATCCATTCGATGTGAAGATCGTCGGTTTTCAATCACCATCTTTAAATCTTCGACATAAATTGTCGTAGTAATTATTTGAAATGAGTTGAACTCGGTCTTTTCAAATAATCCTCAAATACTTATCATTTTAATCATTTCATATTGTTCAAATCGATTTATAATGATCTATCGCTATTTTTATTTATTTAAAACAGCTCAATTATAACTAAACGACGCTTCGGGTCAAAGGGCGGCATGGCGCTGTTTTATCCAAATTTGATTTGCACTTGTCTCGAAATCTAACCGTTGGATTTTGACGAAATTTATATCGTTGGAAAGATCTTCCCAAGGCGGTCCTAATGGTTCCAGTTTTGAGAAAATCTGACGGTCGGGTCTTTCGATATAACCGTTTAAAGTTACGATTTCAAAACGCGAACTACCACGCGTGTTTTGTTTAAATTTAATTTATATTTATATAATTATAAATATAAATCGTTTGGTGAATCTGCTAACGCGTTTAACTCTGCATAAAAATTCTAATGTATGTATATACCACAAAAGTGATTCTTTCACCTTTATTGACAGTTCTAGTTTATTTTTGATGAATCATTTTTAATAAAATCATGTTTAAATCCTAAAACATGAACATTTCTATAATTCTTTACCTAGCATTAAAAGTGTAGCTTTTTAATGTAAACGTATTTTATTCCTATTCTTTTTATTGCACATGAAATGTCAATCAAAGTGCAACTTTTATTTCTGCTCTTTTTATTGCATCTAAAGTGATGATAAAAATATAATCTATATTTCTACTATTTTTATCGCATCTAAAATGACGATAAAAATATAATCTTTATTTCTATTCTTTTTATCGCATCTAAAATAACGTTAAAAATGTAACATTAAAAATGTTATTCTTGAATCTACTCTTTTTTTTATTGTCTCTAATTTGACAATAAAAATGTTTCTTTAAAATCTATACTTTTTGTTTGAACAACCTTGACGCTAAAATATGTTCTTTTCTATCTAAAAAAAATGATAACTACATATCAATAAAAATGTCCCTTTTTATCTAATCTTTTATTTACATCCAAATTGTAAATATAAATGTAACTTTTATTTCTATGTTTTTATTTACATCTAAAATGTAAATAAAATGTAACTTTCAATTTTAAATCCAAATTGAATATTCTATCTATTATCATATTAAAATAATATTATTTCCAAAATATTAATTTTGAAATTAGCACTTTTAATATTCATTATAAAATGGATAAAATAAATCGATAAATACGTTCGGGTTAAAATGGTGTTGCTATTTAAAACAGATTAAATAGCCCAATTCATTATCTAATTCATTTATATTTTATACTGGGCCAGACCTCCCACATTAAGCCTGCGACTTGTGGATGCTGGATATGCTGGTTGGTTCCGGGCAGACTTATCCCACAAGTAGGGCTTAACCTCGTGTCAAGGCTCGTTTCGTATTTGCGCACTTGGACCCCTCACATTAAGCCCAACATTTATGGCTGTTGGATGTGCTGGTTGGTTCCGAGCAGACTTCCACCACAAATGTAACCTAACCTTGTGTCCAAGTACAATTGTAATTTATAATTATAATTATTTCATTGGGAAATATTATTTTAAAACATCCTTTATTTTAAAATATCTTAATTTTAAAATATCTCCTATTTTAAAATATAACTTATTAAAATATTATAGATAATAGAAATATGATCTTTTAATTAAATTGTAAAAAATACTTTGTTTCCAAATATCCTAACTTACATTTTTATCATTCTTTTACATTTGACAAAACGTATATTTTTGTTTAAATCTTTTTGATGAACAAAAATGCCTATTTTTGTTTAATCCTTTTTAAATGAACAAAAATGTCTATTTTTATTTAATGAACGAAAATGCCTTCTCTTTTTTAATGAACCAAAAATGTCTCTTTCTTGTTAATGAACAAAAATGTATAATTTCTTTTTAATGGACAAAAATGTCCCCTTCTTTTCAATTATCATATAAAAGAATATCTTGTAAGTTAACCTTTTCTATGTTTTCGATTATCATATAAAAGAATATTTTATATGTTACCCTTTTTCTATGTTCTCAATTGTCATATAAAAGAATATTTTGTATGTTACCCTTTTCTATGTTTTCTAATATCATATAAAAGGGTATTTTATATGTAAACATTTTTCTTTGTTTTTAATATCATATAAAAGGGTATTTTATATGTAAACATATTTCTATGTTTTCTAATATCATATAAAAGGGTATTTTATATGTAAACATCTTTCTATGTTTTCTAATATCATATACAAGAGTATTTTATATGTAAACATTTCTCTATGATAAAAGACTATTTTATATGTAAACATTTTTCTATGTTTTCTAATATCATATAAAAGAGTATTTTATATGTAAACATTTTTCTATATTTGATCAATTTGTTAAACCTGACAATTATAATTGTCAATTCTAATTGGTTAAACATGATTTTAACCTAAATGACATGTTTATTTACATCACATGATTTTAGCATAAATGGCAATTTTTTTAACATGACCTTATTCTAACATGATATTTTTAACATAACATGTTCTAACCAAAATGATAATTATGATTTCATACAAGTCTATTTTAAACAAAATGACACCTATGTTATCATACAAATCTACTTTAACCAAAATGGTGGCTATGATTTCATACAAATCTAATTTAACACAAATGACAAATATATTTTGTCAACTCTAATTTAACATAAATGCCCTTTATAATTTTCCATTTTCTAATTAAACACATATAACATCTATGATTTGTCAATTCTAATCATACATGACATTTATGATTTATCAATCCTAATTAAACATACATGACAAATTTATACTAATATAACATGTATAACATAATTGATGAATTTTATACTAATACAACATGTATAACATAAATGATAATTTTATGTCCTACCATAAAATACAAAATTTAATTTACATGAATGTATTTTCCTTTTTCATATTTTATTCATAAAATAAAAAAAATGAAATTTTTATTTCACCAAACATTATATAACGAAGATGGCACTTTTATTTCAAGATAATTTTTTTATCTTACACAAATAAAATCCAACCAATCATCACCACCACAAATCAAATCAACCATCCTCAATTTTACACGATACAGATATGTGTTTTATATATAGCATAAATATTAAATATTACAATCAAGATTAATTTAAATATATAAATTTATTTTAAAACGAGAAATCTCACCGTGGTATTTATCTGAATTTCCAATAGTCTTTGTTTTTGTCCTTGTCTGTTCCATTGCAAAGTGTTTGATGATACGAGTGCAACGCAACTCGTTTCACTGAATTCTGAGTTCGTGACAAAAAGTTACAATTGTTTGAATCTTATTAACATAAATTAACTAATTAATTATATGATAAATATTAATTACACTGGCTAATCAAATAAGGGCCATGGTTCTTCTTCTTCTTCCATCGCGATTCTCTGTATCTCGTGAACCCACTCCTCCACTTGAAACCTCGTCGTCGCCCATCCATACAGGTCGACGACCAATGATCGATCACCACTATCCCAAAAGTTGATCACCACTGTTCAATTGATCGGGCTCGATCCTCTCTTTAAATTTCCCTTTTGAGGTGTTGGAATTTATTGAATAAATTAGAAGAACAAGGAGGAAGAAGGTTTGAGCATCAGTGGCCATTGAAATAGAAGGTGGCGGCTGTATACTTTTTAGGGGATTAGAGTTTAGGAAGAAGACAAAATGGATTTTTATAATATTAAATTTATAATTTTTACAAATAAATCCATTATATCTTATATTTATAATAAAATATTTTTAATTTCATTAATTTATAGAAAAGCCCCGAAATTCCCAAATTTGCTAATTAATACCTACTATGATTTCCTCTTTTTACAAAGAAAATGAATTGTTGACTAAGGCTGAGGTGGCATATTTATTTCTCATATATGTTTCAAAACAAAATTTATAAAGAAAAGAGAAGAAACGGAAAGAAATGTATGCATCTGTTTAATGATGACTACAAGGAAGTTATGTGATTTTTTTTTAAATTTCAAAACACATAACATTAAATAACATAATGACGCTACATATTTATCTAACATAATGACATGTCATAATTTACTTAGAATCTACCTATTATTTGGAATCAACATATTCAATGCTTATGCAAGAATAAATAAAATATATAAATACACATTCATAGAGTTGATTTGTTTTTGAGGAGAGATAAAAAAACAAGGAAAAATAAAAGGATGTAAGTTTAAGAAATAAGAATACAGGTGTGAAGAGAAATGAATTAATAGAATGAAGAGTAATAAATTACTAGACAAAGCAAATAAATGAATGCGTAAGAGGTAGTGAATTTGATAAAATTGGAAAAAGAAAAGAGAAAAAAGAAAGATAAATAAACTTGCATGAAATGTGAATAAGAAAAGAAATTAAATGTGGATTTATTATTAATTATCATTAAACTCCTATATTAAAGTTTTTAACAAAGCAATGACTCAACTATTGTTTTCTTTTATTTTCAATTGTTCGAAGTAATTATTACAAATATACATACAATTTGATACTAATTTCAATTGTAATAAATCACTATTTACAAATAATTTATTTTTTCATTAGAAATAAATTTGAAATCATTCATAAATAACATCATACTTCTATTTAATTTTATTCTTTATTAAATTCAATAATTTAATTGTGGAATTTAAAATTCTGACGCATTTTCTAACAAAATTTCTTAAAATAAAATTTTTCATTGGCTCCAAAATTCTGGGTTGTTACAACATATATGGCAGTAGGATCTCAGTTAGCAACAGAAAGATGGAATGGGGATAAAGACTTCGTGAAGTGGCAATGGAGGATGAAAGTTGTTCCGATGAGGAACGATGTTCATCCTGTGGTGTTTGTTCCTGATGAGTTGATGGATGATATTTTAGACGTGGAAAAGAAGAAGATGGAATGATGGGCATTTAGTACTTTACAATTACCAATGGGAGAAAATGTCATTTAAGAGATTAGTGGTGAGACCACTACTAAGGACATTTGGACCAAGCTGGAAAAACTCTATTTAAAGAAGTCACAAACCAATCGTTTGATTTTGCTGAAGACGTTTTTCACCATGCGGATGAGAAAGGGCATTTCAGTGAAGGCACACTAAGTTTCTTCGATGATCTCATAATGAAGATGAAGATTGTTGATTGAAAGTGGATGAGGAGCAAATAATAATGAGTCCCTTGTGTTCTCTTCCGGAGTGATACACAGGTTTCGCTAACAGTCTTATCTATGTCAGAGATACACTAACAGTATATGATGCGACGACAGGTCTTCTATCTGAGGACTCGAAATATCAGATGAAGGGGATGAATGAAGGTAGAGGAGGAAATAGTACGGAAGCCTTATTAATTGGTATGGAGAAAGGGGAGAAGAAGAAAATAAAATCAAGAGACGGGAAGTGCTACATTTGCAAGAAACCAGACCATTGGAAGAGAGATATTGTACGGACTTGAAGAAAAAATTGAAGCTGGAAATTCATCAGTTGCGGTGGAGGAATTTTTGTATGATGACTCGTTGACAGCGGTAGTATCAAATGTATCAGACCACTGGGTGGTAGATACGGGGATGTCTTTTCATATAACACCTAATAAGAATTATTTCATTTTTTTCAAAAGAAAAAGAGGGAAACTAATTCTTATGGGAAATGATGCTAGTTGTAGAGTCATGGGCGAAGGTACTGTACAGATTTGCATATATGACGGGGTAATATGCACCTTGACAGGTGTCTGTTATGTTTTAGGTCTTTGGAAGTTGGCATCCAAAGAATGCGAGGTGACTATTGATAAGGATAGTCTAAGAATTTCTAAGGGTGAATTTATAGTTATAAAGGGAGATATGTTTCATAATTTGTATCTCCTGAGGGGAAGCACTGTACTTGGAGAGTCAAGGGTTGGAGTCTACAGTTCTCTTGGAAAAGATGTCAAGGCTAGGCATACGAGAAGGGACTTTGAGTTTCTGCATAGGCAGAATATAATCAAAGGGAAAATCTTCAGCAAGGTGGGATTTTGCTAAAAGGACGTGCTTGATAAGCGAAAGAAGGGATCGTCTGAAGTTGGTCAGAGATCAAAGGTGTAACAACCCGGAAAATCAGAACCAATTTAAAATTTATTTTAAGAAATTTTAAATAGAAAATGCATCAAAAAAATAAAAATAAAAAGATTATCACAAATTAATATTATATTTTGAATTTTGTCCATCTTAAATGATATTTAAATAAACCATGCAATTTAATTTAATCTTAAACAAGGATTTTATTTGTGTAGTGAATATCATCAAAACTAATTTATTAAATTATAAGTATAAATGGCGCAATAAACGTTAAATTAATTTCAAATGCATGTTGAAGCTTTAATGATTATTGATTTTTGTAGACCTATATGTCTAAATTTATTACCATATTATTCATAGTACAATAAATGTAATAAAGACGTTACATATAATTCAAACTTTGAATTGAAAGGAGTAATATTGGAAGAGTTTATCGTTGGCAATTTCAAATTGGAATTTAATATATACAATAATTCATTTCATTTGAAAGTTAGAATTCAATATTGATATAAATGGAATGTCTGTCCTATATCATACGTTGGGTAGCTAAACGATTATCCTTATGCAATAAACAACCATATGACGTGTTTTAAATAACTTCTATAATTGGTAAGTTTAGTTTTCACAAGACTAAACACAATTATTGATATTAATTAATTAAATGTTATATGGTATACAGGAATTTGCATTCCAATATAAGTTAAAAGAAAACGTGGTTAGAGCAATAATAGAAACTGTATAAATGACATTTATTAGTGGTTCACAATATTTATTTAAACGGGGTCTAAGTGTGGCATGTGGGTAAATTAATTGATTTACAATATCCAAGGAGCACAATTACACTTTCCCTTTTCATATGTCATAATGTAAAATAAATTGTGTTCACATTAGAAATTATATTTTTAATGTAGAAGATGAATCATTAAAAAGTTACACAACTTAAACAATTAGATAAAATAAAGCAAGCATTTAATTCGTTCGTAAATACAAAGAGGCAAATGGGGAAAATAACGTGTGCATTTATTCTCTACTCTCTTATCTCTTCTCTTTATATATTTACAATCTTCAGACCTCATATAGAAATAAATAAAAATATTAATTAAATAAAGGAATAAAAATTATAATTTCCTCTACTATATAATATCATTTTTACTTCCTTAACCCTAATCCCATTTCTTATCAGTCGCCGCCCTGAACTAAATCAATGGCCGCCGCCCATTTCTAATGGTAGGCCAGCGATCTCCACTTTTGATTCCACATTTTCTCTTAATACACAAATGATTTCGTGAATTCTATAAAACAAAAATAAAAGAGCACGTCAAGATCAATATATTCAATGGCCAATATCATCTCTGGTGGCTCCGTTCGACTGTGGCGGGTTTACAAAGGCGACGTTTTTCTGGTGAACGATGGGTAGAACGTTTTCTGGAAGAAGAACGATGAGTAAGGAATGAGTTAAGTAAGATAATTAGTTTATTAATTATTGTAAATTAAATTTTAAAGTAATAAAATGTTGTGAAATCTATAACTTGTTCATACAGAATTGAAACTAAACGATTTTCGATCCATTGGAATCACGACGAAGAGATCTACAAGATGGAATTGATTAGAGCTGAAACAGAGCACAATGAAAATTCAGACAAAGCGATGTGAGATTTCTATTTCAAATAAAATTAATTATTTATTTCATTGCGAAATTTATGTTCATTCTATATAAAATTCATGCTAATGTTGTATATATTTATTTCAATGTTGATTGTGTTGTGATTGTAATGAACGACTGAATTGAATTGTGTATATCCATGTTTGCCAAAATGTGTTCATACAATAAAACCCATATTTTATTGTATAAAAAAAATTACTCTTCTATGTTAACATGAATTGTTAGAAATAGTTTAACATAAAAATTACTCTTTTGTGTTAACGTGAATTGTTAGAAATAGTTTAACATAAAAATTAGTCTTTTATGTTAACGTGAATTGCTAGAAATAGTTTAACATAAAAATTACTCTTTTATGTTAACGTGAATTGTTAGAAATAGTTTAACATAAAAATTACTCTTTTATGTTAACATGAATGGTTAGAAATAGTTTAACATAAAAATTACTCTTTTATGTTAACATGAATTGTTAGAAATAGTTTAACATAAAAATTATTCTTTTTTGTTAACGTGAATTGTTAGAAATAGTTTAACATAAAAATTACTCTTTTATGTTAACATGAATTGTTAGAAATAAGTTTAACATAAAAATTACTCTTTTATGTTAACATGAATTGTTAGAAATAGTTTAACATAAAAATTACTCTTTTATGTTAACATGAATTGTTAGAAATAGTTTAACATAAAAATTACTCTTTTATGTTAACATGAATTGTTAGAAATAGTTTAACATAAAAATTACTCTTTTATGTTAACATGAATTGTTAGAAATAGTTTAACATAAAAATTACTCTTTTATGTTAACATGAATTATTAGAAATAATTCAACATAAAAATACTCTTTTATGTCAACATGAGATGTTAGAAATGATTAAACATAAAAATATTCGTTTATTCGTCACATTGAAAAATATAATTGTTGTCAAATAAAAACTCCCCTTCTATTTGTCACTAGAAAACATTGGACAGGTTATGACATTAAAACTCTCTTTTTATTTTCCTTTAGAATAGAAATTACATTTTTGTTAAGAAATGGTTAATATGATTAAAAGGACATTTTTATTAAGAAATGGTTAATATGATTAAAAGGACATTTTTGTTAAGAAATGGTTAATATGATTAAAAGGACATTTTTGTTAAGAAATGGTTAATATGATTAAAAGGACATTTTTTTTGTTAAGAAATGTTTAATATGATTAAAAGATCATTTTTGTTAGGAAATGTTTCTTAGGATTAAAAATATCATTTTCGTTAGGAATATGAAGTTAGAATAAAATAACACTTTTGTGTTAAAACATGATTATTGAAATAAAAACAGAGATTTTGTGTAATAACCCAGAAATCCGAGCCAATTTAAAATTTTTATTTTGGCAATTTTATCGAATTTTGATTATTTAAAATGAGTTATTTTAAATAATATCGACGAGAAATTTATTTTGAATAGAATTCGAACGTATATTTTATATAGATCGTCGTTAGAATATAAATATTTATTTATATATATAAAAGGAATTGAAAATGGCGCGGTAGTTCGATAATTCGATTTCAAAATTCAATTGAACATACCGAGTGCAAAATAAACCAGATTTTAGTGAAACCAAAAATAATAGAATCTAATTGGGAATATCTTTCCAGCGAATCCGAAAAATTGAAATTTCATAGCGGGAATCAAAAGATACGCCCAGTTGAAAATTATGAATAGTCGCTATGGAATTCAGGCCCTTAAAAATGGGAATTTTGCAAACGACCTCGGATTTCGACGAAACCACTTTTGTTGGATCCGTGATGTCAAGTTATTGCTAGATTTCAAATTTCATAATTTTTCGATTCGATATGTTAGCGTGGAAAAGGAAAACGCGTTTGACCTGTTTCAGTTGATTTTAATCGACTGGAAAATGGCCATTTTTCAAACGGTCTCAGAATTGGACGAAACTAGTTTTGTTAGGACCGTATCGTCAATACGAAGCTAGAAAATATTTTTTGGGAATTTTTCGAGCTCGTGTGTGGCCCCGGTAAATTGAAATGCGCGTTCAAATTCAATATATAGAGTTATATGTTGATTTTGATGGAAACTGGTCGAAACGATCAAATTTGCTTACGATACATATCCCATTGTGTTCGGAATGGGGGTAATTAGCTGGGGGTGACAGTCGTTGTGCGCGATTTGGAGGTTAAATGAAAAGGTAGTTTATGGATTTCAAAATTCAAAATTAAATATTAAAATAATTAAATCATCCCTTCCCTTTAACTCCCCCCCTCTCTCCTATTCAGTCAAAGCTGAAAGTCAAAGTAATAAAAAAAAAAAAAAAAAAAAACCTATCGGATCTCGATGTTCACCCCTCCGCCTCCTCGTACCGCGCGCCACCCCCCCTTTGGCGCCGACGATCTCTAGCTCCCCCCCCCCTTCGGCGATTGAGCCTCTCTCCCTGTCGCGAGTTCCAGAGCCCACGAGACCACGACCCGCCCTGATCCCCATCTCCACCTCGCGCCGGACCGCCTCCTCCCTCCTCGAGGTGCACCCCTCCGGCAAAAACCCCCTCCCTCTGATCAACCACCAACCGCCTCTCTGTCCACTTCTCAAACGCAGTGCCTCGCACCCCCTCCTTCTCCAATTCGGACCAGCAAATAACCTTCTCCCTTGGATCGTTAGTGGATACTCCTTGGTTCACCGAATGGGGTTCTCTTCTATGGTCTATGAAGAATGGAAGGTAATAGATCTTAATTTAAATTTAATTATGGTATTAATTAAAAATATAAATAGGTTAAATTAAAAATTAGATTTTTGTTGATTAAAAATTCAATTTTTCAATTATATGTGTATGTATTAGCTAGATACAAATAAAAATTTGATTTTTAAACTAGTAAAAGATTCGATTTTTAGTAGTGGAAAGATGCAATTTTTAGAAATGGGAAGATTCAATTTTTAGAAGTAGAAAGGTTTGATTTTTGAAAAGGGAAAGATTACATTTTCATTAACGAAAAGATTTGATTTCTTAAAATATAAAACTAGGATTTATATACATATAAAGCGGTGATTTTTAAATATATGCTAGCGAAATATAATTTTTATATTATCAAAGTAGAGATTTTTATAAACATGAAAAGAAGAGATTTTTGTATACATGAAAGATAGAATTTTTATATACGTAAAGTGAAGATAAAAATTCGATTTTTATATATATGAAGTGAAAATAACAATTCGATCTTTTTATAAGAAGAAGCGTTGTAAAAATATATAATTTTTATATATAAAGTGCCATTATAAAAATGTGATTTTTTAAAATGAACATCATATTAAAAATATGATTTTTACTATGAACAGTGCGAAAAGAAGTGAGATGGAATGGTCAGAAATCAAAATGAAATCCGAACGGTTCAGAAATAAAGATTTCCTACCTATGAAGAGTCGCGGCGTTTGGTTTAGCTAAAGGTGAGAACTTCTCACCTTTTAATTTTATTTTTCTAGTTATAAATATATACTAGGATGCAGATGGTGTTTAGTAGCACCCGACACCCGTCGTCCACAGACCATGGACGGCTTGTATGCTTGTTTGTTTGATTTTGATGTGTAGTTGATTGTGTGATGTGGTGTGAAATAGAATAAAATATTTATATAGTTAAAATATTTTATAGTTAAAAATAGAATTTTTAACATGTATATGAAATGAAATAAAAATAAACAAATCGGACAATTTGTTTATATACACACATTTGACTGATATTGATTGGGACGATAAATTTTACGCATCGCCCAACTACACAAATAAAATCTGTGTTTGATTGTTTGAAACCCCACACGGGTATTGGGATGATATTTGACGTACACTAATCCCAATAATTAGTTGTATGTCGATCGATTGATTGACGGACTGTTATAAGCGTTAAATATTTATATTTGATGCTTATACAGTGTAGAACGCACTTTGGATGATGGTTGATGATTTATCGTTGTTGTTAGATACGTGTGGTAGAAAATCCATATAATTAACATTATATGGTAATTGATTGGGCCTCATTCCATATTTGGAAATAGAAATATTTGAAAAAGAAACATTTGAAATGGAAATATTTGAAAAAGAAACATTTGAAATGGAAATATTTGAAAAAGAAACATTTGAAATAGAAATATTTGAAAAAGAAACATTTGAAATAGAAATATTTGAAAAAGAAACATTTGAAATAGAAATATTTGAAATAGAAATATTTGAAATAGAAATATATGTTGCCGTGTAGACTAGATTGACGCCATTTTGACGTGAACGATATTTATATCGATTTTATTCATTTTATAATGAATATCGAAAGTGATTTCAAAATCTGATATTTTGAAAAGAATTGAAATTCAAACTGAAATTGAATAGAAATGAATTCGAATTGAAATTGAATTGAATTGAAAACGAACTGAAATTGAATTAGAAATCAATTTGAATTAAATCGATTTGAAATGAAATTAAAATGAACTTATGTTGAAAAAATTCGATTTTGATTTGAATTTGAAATAAAAGTTGAAATCATTTTGAAAACGAATTTAAAACGATTTATAAAATACGCTTTGAAAGAAAATCAACGAAATATATATAATATATATATTATATATATAATATATATTATATATAATGGCCTGAATAGAACGCGCCGCGCCGCGGCAGTTCGCGAATTTCGACCATTGACTTCGAATGGATATTACGGGAGATCCGACCGTCGGATTCACCTAAAACTGGAACCGTTGGGTTCGTATCGAAAAGAGCTTTCTAACAAATATTAGAAATTTGAAATCTAACGGTTGGATTTGGAATTATGTCCAAATCAAATTTGAAAAAGGTCGTTGTAAGTGCAGTTCGATGGCCGTTGATGGAAATCGACTGTATGGGCCTTGATAAAATTATTAAAAATAGTAATAATTTGTGTAAAATCATAAGAAATGATTTGGGGAAAATTGGGATGAAAAACTCCATATTTAAAAAGATAAAAATAGATTTTTATCGAAATGAACTAGTTTTGAACTAGAACTACAATTCTAATTATTTTTAAATAAATAAATTGGATTTGAAAAGGATTTTAAAAGTAACCAGAATTTCCAATAATTGAATTGGAATGGATTTGAGTCGAAATTGTCTTCGGAATATTTCGATGTTGGGTTTCGTGATTATACAGTTATTGTAATGGAAATTTGAAAGATATATTTATATCGTTATTTCTGATACGATATTTGTTGGTCGTAGAATTTGATATTGAATATAAGCCGGTATATTTTCTATTCAGAGCCCTGTATTTAATATCAAATGTGATTTGGGTTTGTCGTGAATGGTGTCTTTATTAACACTGTTCTTGAACCCAGTTGAGAAAAGATTAAATCTTTTTATTTAGATTTAATGAAGTGTACCAATTAAATAATATTTAATTGGAATTGAATTGGTATTGATTTTTGGGTTTATCGTGAACAGTGTTTTAAATAACACTTGTTCTTTAACCTGATAATTAATGGAGCGTGATTTTGGGTTGTCATGAACGGTATCTTCAACAATACTGTTCTTAGACCTAAAGGAGTTAAGAAAATCAGAAACTAACTGGAGATTATTTAAGTTGAATGGTTTCAGAGGTATTGATCTGATATTGGTTTCGGCCTTCGGGGTTAATACTTAGGGAATTGCTCACTTGCTATTTTACGGTTAGGGACTGATTGAAATGTGATTTTGGGGTTTATCGTGAACCGTGTTTTAAATGACACTGATTCTTTAACCCAGTCAAAGATTAAAACTAAGTGGAGTTTTAATGAATCTTTAATTAGATTGAAAAGATCGAGGATGGAGTATCACCAGTTTTGCTCCAGGCGATAGTTAAATATTTAATTAGATTTGAACGTGAAATGTTAATTAAATTTACCGATAACACCGTGTGTCAGATATGAAGTATTACCAGTTTTACTTCATGGGATGAATAGGTTGGGGTTGGGAAATTAAAACAAATGATTACTTCGGTAAGGTTCGTTAATCTAGACTAGTTTGAATTGATATTCAAAGGAAGATTAAAGAATAAATTTAAAGGATTTATCTTTGATAAAATTAATGGGAACCTTTCCCTAAGAATGTGAAATTTAGAAACTAGCTGTAGGTTGGCTAAGCAGAGTGATTTCCTGGGTATTGATATGATGTTGGTTTCGGCCTTCGGGGTTAATATTTGGGGAATTATTCTCTTGATTAATTTACGGTTAGTGACTGATGAATTGGAATGAGGCGTATGTTGTGTTTGTGTAACACTTATTTATTATATACGCGAGTTATTCGGAAAGACAAGGGTTTATCCCATTCTGAGTAACTGTTACGACGATAAATCGAAGATGAAGACGGTGGTTGAAGACCAGAGGTCTTCACGTCGTTTGGATAATTACTGATGATCTTGATTGGGATGTACACCCAAGAAGATGGAAACAGTTGGTGATCGTCCAGACGTACTTGGAGATCGATGGATATGCGGGGTACTAGGTGCCTCCGGTT
The DNA here is from genome assembly GCA_030737875.1 of Allium sativum. Taxonomy (NCBI): domain Eukaryota; kingdom Viridiplantae; phylum Streptophyta; class Magnoliopsida; order Asparagales; family Amaryllidaceae; genus Allium; species Allium sativum. The sequence goes on along the minus strand of CM060921.1, from coordinate 159,082,021 downwards.
TCGTTCAGACCCAGAACGAACTTGTAAATGGACCGTGTGTCTAACACTGGATTTTAGTCTGTGTGATTGATTTCTATTAAATATATATCTATTTGGCGGCGGAGAATTTATTCTCTTGCATAACGCCCTTCTCTGAGACGTATGAGCTCAGGGGTTATATACTGATGGATATCAAACGCATAGAGTGAATTGCCTATGTGGCATGCCTAAGTGGCAAATGATCAAGGCTTCTGTTGAAAAGCAAAGTCTTGTGGTGATGATCAAAGCACGGCCTTTGTGGCGTAGCTTTGTGTAGCGTTGTTTCGCGAGCCTCACACCCCGGTGGTGAACCAAAAACGGGAGAGGACCTCAGGGAGGACATGTGTTTCTTTCTAGCTAGAAGTGGCGTCAGTGGTTTTACATGCCCTGACGAGTTTGACTTATGTGGATGTTGCTGTTGCGAGGCGTCTCGGTTTGATCGGACGATCCGGGTCCGATAGAGTCATTCGTTGGCTCATTTACGCCCCATAGGGCGGGGAAACGCATGTTCAGGCATTTTAATCCACATTGGTGGACCGGCCCTGTCGCTCCAAGGGGCAGTTGTGGCTGTTCCTGAGGCTCGGGCTAGACAGTCTCGAATCGATAGAGGACTATCTTTTTCCTCGGTTCACAGACCGAAATCCAATTTCCAAATACGTGACTTTGCGGTTTTGATTGTAGAACTAGTATGGCGACATGATATATGGTACCCATGCCGTCTATGATTGATACTTATGATTTGAAATTGTTCTATACGCTATGCACTTATAGTAGTATCAAATGATTTGTTTTAAACGTACTAAGCATATTTGGCTATTATAAGGGAAAACCCTATCCCCCGGCTTGCGTTGCATTGTGTGATAGGACCTGGGTCTTATAATAGCTTCATTTTTCCAAAAAGCATTGCGTTGTTTTGTTATATGCACTAGTATTCTTGGGAGGAAACCCGTTCCGTGTTATACGGCGTGGTCCCTTGATATATCTGATTTAAAGTAAAGTTTTAAATAACTGTTTTAGTTCTCACACCAGTCCCATGACTGACCTGGAGTTTATTATTTTAACCTAAACTCTGGGTGCCCTTATTTTGACACGGGCAGCTAGTAGTTTTGGTTTTGCAGATTTATATTCACAGGATCCTGGTTTACAGCTGGAATGATATCCGGAAAGCTTTGTATCCATATATCTCTTCTAGTTGTGTATTGTATTATTTTCCGCTGCGATGTATTTAAATGTAATTTAAATCTCTGATATTTCTGTGTAATATTCATTTATAATCTGTATATTCTTGTAATCTGATGGTATTGTTGTAATATACAATGAAATGTTCTTCCGTCTGCGTTCTATTTTGTCGTGTTCTCAAAACAATCAGGCGTTTCGAACGGTCTAGATCGGTTTAGCGACTGATTCGGACCGAGCGAAATTCCTTTTTGTCACAGTTGGTATCAGAGCTTTGGTTTACAAAGCTTAGAGAACAAGACACGTTAGAACCATACGGAAGAATTCATCAGATATTGGATTAGTAATATCCAATGGGAATGACTCGTTAGAGATGGGATCAGTAGTATCCTAGAACAAGTGTGAAGAGTATATTTTCGAAATGAAAACAAGTTTTGTTTTGAAAATTTAAATCAATCATTCGTATTTGATTATTTATATTGATGTGGACAATCCAGTATATATAGATTTTGCATATACGTCTGATCCATGTGTATTCGAAGTTTTAATATATTGGATAGATATAGATTCGCACTCTAGTCGCTCGGGGATAATTCTGGTGATGTTCGGACATCATCAGTATTTATATTCGTGTTTCGAAAGTGTGTTATCTATAAATTTCCATTGGAGTGGTGTGAGAACCAAATCTATATAGGATTTATTGTTGCGATTTGGCATCAAAAATATGATTTTTGACTATATATCAAAGTTATGAATTTGAAATGATAATCAACTAATTGATTGATGGTTGTGTTGCTTGATTATTGGTTGATTACTTAAAATTAGTACCCTATAACCAAATGGAATCAAATATTGAACAGTATTGAAAATTTGTCGCATTTGCATGCATATACTTGTACTTACACTGAACAGGTCATAGCAAGGAGGCTAAAGCAGAGAAAAATTTGTTTGCCCGACAAATAGGTACATGTTTACCATAATTACTGTTTTGTTTGGGTGATGATGATTTTATGAGCCGATTGGCTTTTTCTTTTTCTTTTTGAGATCAGAGGGCCTGTATGGCAATTTCGGGATTTTCCCGGTGCTCCCGGTGCAGGGGAGGTTATGGCGAAATTTTTCGAAAATTTAGGGTGTTAGCCAAATTTTTGAAAAATTTGAAAAGTTTTTAGAAACTGAAAAGTTGAAGAACTTAAGCCGTAATCAAAACACTAGAAGTGAGTTGATTTGTGAAACAACTTTCGGCTTTGTTCCTTTTCGGGGACGAAAAGTTTTAAGTGGGGGAGATTGTAATAACCCGGAAATCCGAGCCAATTTAAATTTTTTATTTTGGCAATTTTATCGAATTTTGAATATTTAAAATGAGTTATTTTAATAATATCGACGAGAAATTTATTTTGAATAGAATTCGAACGTATATTTTATATAGATCGTCATTAGAATATAAATATTTATTTATATATATAAGGAATTGAAAATGGCGCGGTAGTACGATAATTCGATTTCAAAATTCAATTGAACATACCGTGTGCAAAATAAACCGGATTTTAGTGAAACCAAAAATAATAGAATCTATTTGGGAATATCTTTCCAGCGAATCCGAAAAATTGAAATTTCATAGCGGGAATCAAAAGATACGCCCAGTTGAAAATTCTGAATAGTCGCTATGGAATTCAGGCCCTTAAAAATGGGAATTTTGCAAACGACCTCGTATTTCGACGAAACCACTTTTGTTGGATCCGTGATGTCAAGTTATTGCTAGATTTAAAATTTCATAATTTTTCGATTCGATATGTGAGCGTGGCAAAGGAAAACGCGTTTGACCAGTTTAAGTTGATTTTAATCGACTGGAAAATGGCCATTTTTCAAACGGTCTCAGAATTTGACGAAACTAGTTTTGTTAGGACCCTGTCATCAATACGAAGCTAGAAAATATTTTTTGGGAATTTTTCGAGCTCGTGTGTGGCCCCGGTAAATTGAAATGCGCGTTCAAATTTAATATATAGAGTTATATGTTGATTTTGACGGAAACTGATCGAAACGATCAAATTTGCTTACGATACATATCCCATTTTGTTAGGAATGGGGGTAATTAGCTAGGGGTGATAGTCGTTGGGTGCGATTTGGAGTTTAAATGAAAAGGTAGTTTATGGATTTCAAAATTCAAAATTAAATATTAAAATAATTAAATCATCCCTTCCCTTTAACTCCCCCCCCCCTCTCTCCTATTCAGTCAAAGCTGAAACTCAAAGTAATAAAAAAAAACTGTCGGATCTCGATGTTCACCCCTCCGCCTCCTCGTACCGCGCGCCACCGCCCCCCCCCCCCCCCCCCTTCGCGCCGACGATCTCTAGCTCCCCCCTCACCTTCAGCGATCGAGCCTCTCTCCCTGTCGTGAATTCCAGAGCCCACGAGACCACGACCCGCCCTGATCCCCATCTCCACCTCGCGCCGGACCCCCCCTCCTCGAGGCGCACCCCTCCGGCAAAAACCCCTCCCTCCGATCAACCACCAACCGCCTCTCTGTCCCCTTCTCAAACGCAGTGCCTCGCACCCCCTCCTCCAATTCGGACCAGCAAATACCCTTCTCCCTTGGATCATTAGTGGATACTCCTTGGTTCACCGAATGGGGTTCTCTTCTATGGTCTATGAAGAATGGAAGGTAATAGATCTTAATTTAAATTTAATTATGGTATTAATTAAAAATATAAATAGGTTAAATTAAAAATTAGATTTTTGTTGATTAAAAATTCGATTTTTCAATTATATGTGTATGTATTAGCTAGATACAAATAAAAATTTGATTTTTAAACTAGTAAAAGATTCGATTTTTAGTAGTGGAAAGATGCAATTTTTAGAAATGGGAAGATACAATTTTTAGAAGTAGAAAGGTTTGATTTTTGAAAAGGAAAAGATTACGTTTTCATTAACGAAAAGATTTGATTTCTTAAAATATAAAACTAGGATTTTTATATATATAAAGCGGTGATTTTTAAATATATGCTAGCGAAATATAATTTTTATATTATCAAAGTAGAGATTTTTATAAACATGAAAAGAAGAGATTTTTGTATACATGAAAGATAGAATTTTTATATACGTAAAGTGAAGATAAAAATTCGATTTTTATATATATGAAGTGAAAATAACAATTCGATCTTTTTATAAGAAGAAGCGTTGTAAAAATATATAATTTTTATATATAAAGTGCCATTATAAAAATGTGATTTTTTAAAATGAACATCATATTAAAAATATGATTTTTACTATGAACAGCGCGAAAAGAAGTGAGATGGAATGGTCAGAAATCAAAATGAAATCCGAACGGTTCAGAAATAAAGATTTCCTACCTATGAAGAGTCGCGGCGTTTGGTTTATCTAAAGGTGAGAACTTCTCACCTTTTAATTTTATTTTTCTAGTTATAAATATATACTATAATGCAGACACCCGTCGTCCACAGACCACGGACGACTTGTATGCTTGTTTGTTTGATTTTGATGTGTAGTTGATTGTGTGATGTGGTGTGAAATGGAATAAAATATTTATATAGTTAAAATATTTTATAGTTAAAAATAGAATTTTTAACGTGTATATGAAATGAAATAAAAATAAACAAATCGGACGATTTGTTTATATACACACATTTGACTGATATTGATTGGGACGATAAATTTTACACATCGTCCAACTGCACAAATAAAATCTGTGTTTGATTGTTTGAAACCCCACACAGGTATTGGGATGATATTTGACGTACACTAATCCCAATAATTAGTTGTATGTCGATCGATTGATTGACAGACTGTTATAAGCGTTAAATATTTATATTTGATGCTTATACAGTGTAGAACGCACTTTGGATGATGGTTGATGATTTATCGTTGTTGTTAGATACGTGTGGTAGAAAATCCATATAATTAACATTATATGGTAATTGATTGGGCCTCATTCCATATTTGGAAATAGAAATATTTGAAAAAGAAACATTTGAAATGGAAATATTTGAAAAAGAAACATTTGAAATGGAAATATTTGAAAAAGAAACATTTGAAATAGAAATATTTGAAAAAGAAACATTTGAAATAGAAATATTTGAAATAGAAATATATGATGCCGTGTAGATTAGATTGACGCCATTTTGACGTGAACGATATTTATATCGATTTTATTCATTTTATAATGAATATCGAAAGTGATTTCAAAATCTGATATTTTGAAAAGAATTGAAATTCAAACTGAAATTGAATAGAAATGAATTCGAATTGAAATTGAATTGAATTGAAAACAAACTGAAATTGAATTAGAAATCAATTTGAATTAAATCGATTTGAAATGAAATTAAAATGAATTTATGTTGAAAAAATTCGATTTGATTTGAATTTGAAATAAAAGTTGAAATCGTTTTGAAAACGAATTTAAAACGATTTATAAAATACGTTTTGAAAGAAAATCAACGAAATATATATAATATATATTTAATATATAATATATATATATATATATATATTATATATAATGGCCTAAATAGAACGCGCCGCGCCGCGGCAGTTCGCGAATTTCGACCATTGACTTCGAATGGATATTACGGGTGATCCGACCGTCGGATTCTCCTAAAACCGGAACTGTTGGGTTCGTATCGAAAAGAGCTTTCTAACTAATTTTAGAAATTTGAAATCTAACGGTTGGATTTGGAATTATGTCCAAATCAAATTTGAAAAAGGTCGTTGTAAGTGCAGTTCGATGGCCGTTGATGGAAATCGACTGTACGGGCCTTGATAAAATTATTAAAAATAGTAATAATTTGTGTAAAATCATAAGAAATGATTTGGGAAAAATTGGGATGAAAAACTCCATATTTAAAAAGATAAAAATAGATTTTATCGAAATGAACTAGTTTTGAACTAGAACTACAATTCTATTTATTTTTAAATAAATAAATTGGATTTGAAAAGGGTTTTTAAAGTAACCGGAATTTCCAATAATTGAATTGGAATGGATTTGAATCGAAATTGTCTTCGAAATATTTCGATGTTGGGTTTCGTGATTATACAGTTATTGTTATGGAAATTTGAAAGATATATTTATATCGTTATTTCTGATACGATATTTGTTGGTCGTAGAATTTGATATTGAATATAAGCCGGTATATTTTCTATTCAAAGCATTGTATTTAATATCAAATGTGATTTGGGTTTGTCATGAATGGTGTCTTTATTAACACTGTTCTTGAACCCAGTTGAGAAAAGATTAAATCTTTTTATTTAGATTTAATGAAGTGTACCAATTAAATAATATTTAATTGGAATTGAATTGGTATTGATTTTTGGGTTTATCGTGAACAGTGTTCTAAATAACACTTGTTCTTTAACCTGATAATTAATGGAGCGTGATTTTGGGTTGTCATGAACGGTATCTTCAACAATACTGTTCTTAGACCTAAAAGAGTTAAGAAAATCAGAAACTAATTGGAGATTAGTTAAGTTGAATGGTTTCCGAGGTATTGATCTGATGTTGGTTTCGGCCTTCGGGGTTAATACTTAGGGAATTGCTCACTTGCTATTTTACGGTTAGGGACTGATTGAAATGTGATTTTGGGGTTTATCGTGAACCGTGTTTTAAATGACACTGATTCTTTAACCCAGTCAAAGAATAAAACTAAGTGGAGTTTTAATGAATCTTTAATTAGATTGAAAAGATCGAGGATGGAGTATCACCAGTTTTGCTCCAGGCGATAGTTAAATCTTTAATTAGATTTGAACGTGAAATGGTAATTAAATTTACCGATAACACCGTGGTGTCAGATATGAAGTACTACCAGTTTTACTTCATGGGATGAATAGGTTGGGGTTGGGAAATTAAAACAAATGATTACTTCAGTAAGGTTCGTTAATCCCGACTAGTTTGAATTGATATTCAAAGGAAGATTAAAGAATAAATTTAAAGGATTTATCTTTGATAAAATTAATTGGAACCTTTCCCTAAGAATGTGAAATTTAGAAACTAGCTGTAGGTTGGCTAAGCAGAATGATTTCCAGGGTATTGATCTGATGTTGGTTTCGGCCTTCGGGGTTAATATTTGGGGAATTATTCTCTTGATTAATTTACGGTTAGTGACTGATGAATTGGAATGAGGTGTATGTTGTGTTTGTGTAACACTTATTTATTATATACGCGAGTTATTCGGAAAGACCAGGGTTTATCCCATTCTGAGTAATTGTTACGACGATAAGTCGAAGATGAAGACGGTGGTTGAAGACCGGAGGTCTTCACGTCGTTTGGATAATTACTGATGATCTTGATTGGGATGTACACCCAAGAAGATGGAAACAGTTGGTGATCGTCCAGACGTACTTGGAGATCGATGGATATGCGGGGTACTAGGTGCCTCCGGTTTCGTTCAGACCCAGAACCAACTTGTAAATGGACTGTGTGTCTGACATTGGATTTTAGTTTGTGTGATTGATTTCTATTAAATATATATCTGTTTGGCGGCGGAGAATTTATTCTCTTGCTTAACGCCCTTCTCTGAGACGTATGAGCTCAGGGGTTATATACTGATGGATATCAAACGCATAGAGTGAGTTGCCTGTGTGGCATGCCTAAGTGGCAAATGATCAAGGCTTCTGTTGAAAAGCAAAGTCTTGTGGTGATGATCAAAGCACGACCTTTTTGCCGTAGCTTTGTGTAGCGTTGTTTCGCGAGCCTCACACCCCGGTGGTGAACCAAAAACGGGAGAGGACCTCAGGGAGGACATGCGTTTCTTTCTAGCTAGAAGAGGCGTCAGTGGTTTTACACGCTCTGACGAGTTTGACTTATGTGGATGTTGCTGTTGCGAGGCGCCTCGGTTTCATCGGACGATCCGGGTCCGATGGAGTCATTCGTTGGCTCATTTACGCCCCATAGGGCAGGGAAACGCATGTTCAGGCATTTTAATCCACATCGGTGGGCCGACCCTGTCGCTCCAAGGGGCAGTTGCGGCTGTTCCTGAGGCTCGGGCTAGACAGTCTCGAATCGGTAGAAGACTATCTTTTGCCTCGGTTTACAGACGGAAATCCAATTTCCAAATACGTGACTTTGCGGTTTTGATTGTAGAACTAGTATGGCGACATGATATATGGTACCCATGCCGTCGATGATTGATACTTATGATTTGAAATTGTTCTATACGCTATGCAATTATAGTAGTATCAAATGATTTATTTTAAACGTACTAAGCGTATTTGGCTATTATAAGGGAAAACCCTATCCCCCGGCTTGCGTTGCATTGTGTGATAGGACCTGGGTCTTATAATAGCTTCATTTTTTCAAAAAGCATTGCGCTGTTTTGTTATGTGCACTGGTATTCTTGGGAGGAAACCCGTTCCGTGTTATACGGCGTGGTCCCTTGATATATCTGATTTAAAGTAAAGTTTTAAATAATTGTTTTAGTTCTCACACCAGTCGCATGACTGACCTGGAGTTTATTGTTTTAACCTAAACTCTGGGTGCCCTTATTTTGACACGGACAGCTAGTAGTTTTGGTTTTGCAGATTTATATTCACAGGATCCTGGTTTACAGCTGGAATGATATCCGGAAAGCTTTGTATCCGTATATCTCTTCTAGTTGTGTATTGTATTATTTTCCGCAGCGATGTATTTAAATGTAATTTAAATCTCTGATATTTCTGTGTAATATTCATTTATACTCTGTATATTCTTGTAATCTGATGGTATTGTTGTGATATACAATGAAATGTTCTTCCGTCTGCGTTCTATTTTGTCGTGTTCTCAAAACAATCAGGCGTTTCGAACGGTCTAGATCGGTTTAGCGACTGATTCGGGCCGAGCGAAATTCCTTTTTGTCATATTTTGTCAAAACATGATTATAGAAATAAAAATAACATTTTTGTCAAAACTTGTAAATTGAAATAAAAATTATCATTTGTGTTAAAACATGTTATTGAAACAAACTTAACATTTGTGTCAAAAGATTAGAATAAAAAGTATTAAATCAAAACGAACATTTTTTTTTCTTATATTAAAAAGAACTAGACAAAAATAGACATTTTTTTACACTAAAAAAAATTAGATTAAAATATACATTTTTGTCCATTAAAAAGAATTAGATAAAAATATACATTTTTGGTCATTGAAAAGGATTACACCAAAATATGCATTTTTGGTCATTGAAGAGGATTACACAAAAGATATAAAAATTAATATTTTTATTGTCGATTAGTTACAATAAAAAGATTAGAAATAAAAGTTCACATTTTTATGTAGCATTGTTCTCATTAAAAAGAATAGAATTAAAAACATACATGTTTATGTAATACTATTCTCATTAAAAGAGAATAGGGTTAAAAGATTGTATTTTTATGTGATATGTTTTCAATTAAAAGAAATGAAATAAAAGATTACATTTTATTGTCACTTTGTTTCAATAGAAGGATTAAAATAAAAAGATTATATTTCTTTTGTCACTTTGTTACAATAAAAAGATTGAAATAAAAATATTATATTTTTACCGCCAATTTGTTTTCAATAAAAGATTAAAATATAAAGTTCACATTTTGTTGTCATTTGTTGTGCAATAAAAGATTTGGCGATAAAAATTCATTTTTATTGTAAGTCATTTTCATTAGAAAAATTGACGATGAAAATTATATTTTCATTGTATGTTGGTTGTAGTAAGAAGGATTAGATATTAAAATAGAATATCCATATGTTAAAAATACGATGTTAGCGATGGCTAGAAATATATGTTTGTAATGTTGAAATGTTTGACGTATTAAAGATAATGTTAGTATATTCAAATTGAATATTACACTTCCATTTACAAGTTATCCGACTTGTTTATGTGATTGGGACGATAGTTTTCACACATCGCCCAAGTGCACAAATAATTTATTATTTGTTTGTTGGATGAAACCCCACACGGGTATTGGGATGGTACTTGACATACACTAATCCCAATATTTTGTTGTAGAATCCACTCTGGTTGTTATTTGGATGTGTAATAATTATTTATCATGATTGTTGATTACATGCAATATATGGAAACCATATAACTAAAACTATATGGTTATTGATTGAGTCGCATTCCAATAAAGAATATTTTAGGAAAAATAATATTTTAGAAAAAGAATATTTTAGAAAAGAATATTTTAGATAAAGAATACTTTGGTGAAGTTTTCCATTTAACTCGTATTTAAATGGAATTAAATAAATTGGATTTTGGTTTGTCGTGAATGATGTCTTAAATAACACTGTTCTTGAACCCCTTATGAAAAGAATAAATCTTTTAATTAAGATTTTAGAGTTTTTCAGTTATAGTAATTGAAATAAAATGAAAGTGTGAATTGGGTTTATTGTGAACTGTGTTTTTAAGTGACATCTGTTCTTTAACCCAACTGACAGTGAAAATGCAACTTGGAAATTATAAATCTTTTTATTTAGATTTAATGTGAATTTTTCCAAAGTAAAGTTTTCTAATTTAATATATTAAATTGGAACTGAATGGAAGTCGATTTAATAATAATCGAGATAAACTTCTGTAAAAGAAGACCGTTACTACATATGGAATTTAAAAGGCTTTGTCGTTATTCCATTTATATTATTGGTCTGATACAGAAATTCATATAGATTATATATTGATTTGATTTCGGTGAAAATTCCATATTTTATAGAAGATGATTTTGGGTTTACCGTGAACTATGTTTTAAATGACATTAGTTCTTTAACCCAGTTAAAGATAAGATTAATTTCTTAAATTTAAATAATCATTAAATAATGATTTTTGATATTTAAAACCAAATTGGAGTATTTAAATAAATCTTTATAAGAAATATTTAAGAATAAATGTAAAGAATTTACCTTTGATAAGATAATGTGAATATTTTATCAGAAGAATATTCTGAATTGGAATGAGGCGTTGGATGTGTTTTATAGCACATAATTTTTAATTATTAAAATACGCATGTTATTCGGAAAGACCGGGTTTAACCCATTCTGAATAATTACTACGACGATTAAGAGTCGAAGATGAAGACGGTGGTCGAAGACCGACGATCTTCACATCGAATGGACGACTACTGATGCTCCAAACTGGGTCGCTCCTAGGAAAGGGTTAATAGTCGTAGTTTGTCCGGATGTACTTGTTGATTGCCCGGATATGCGGGAACCTAGTGGCTCCAGTTTCGTTCAAACCTAGAACGGACTTGTAAATGGATGTGTGTCTGACATTGTGTTTCATTCCATGTAAATTAAATTGATTTCTATTTAATATATATCCGTTTGGTGGCGGAGAATTTAATTCTCTTGCTTAACACCCTGAGAGGGTATATATTGGTAGTTATTGATCGCCTGGCGTGAATGGTCAATGTGGCACGCCAAGATGCAAATGATCAAGGCTTTTGTTGAAAAGCAGGCCTTCTGGTTGATGGTCGAAGCATAGCCTGTTTAGGCGTAGCTTTGTGTATAGCGTGACTTCGCTAGCCTTACACCCCGATATGAGTCAAAAACGGGATCAGGACCGTAGGGAGTGCACACATTTCTTTCTAGCTAAAGGTGGTGTCAGCGACTTACCAGCCCTGACATTTTTACTTATGTGGACGATGGGTTATGAGGTACATCGAGTTTTATAGGTTGTTAGTGGCCATATTAGAGGTTCAAAAGATCCGGGAAGCTCGTGTTCAGGCCTAACTAATCCACTAACGTATGTGTGGACCGGCCCTACCGCATCCAAGGGTCACTACAGGGAACTCTGAGGCATTTGCTAGAGTGTCTCGAATTGGAGAGGACGATCCCTAGCCTCGACTCATGATGGAAACCCAATTTCCAATATGACACCATGCGGTTTTGATTGTAGAACTAGTATGGCGACATAGTAGGATGGGGTACTATGCCGTCTATGATTGATACATTATGATTGAAATTGTTTTTGAAACATGTATACACTAATAATAATATCAAAATCCGTTTTTATCGTATCAAGCATTTTTTACCATTATAAGGTAAAACTCTATCCTCCGGTTTGCGTTGCATTTTGTGATGGGACTTGAGTCTTATAATGGTATCATTTTTCTAAAAAGCATTGCGTTGTTTAACGAATTACTTTATTTCATGCACTGGCAATCCAATGGAGTAAACCCTTTCTGCGTTAGCGGCGTGGTCCTGTGATTAGCCTTATTATTAGATAAGTTAAGTAAGATTTCTCATACCAGTCCCATGACTGACCTGTAGTTTGTTTCACTGGCAAACTCGGGTGCCTATATTTTCCACATGGGCAGTCGAGTAGCTTTTTGAAGATATATTTACAGGATCCTGGTTCACAGCTGAAGCGATATTCGGAAAGCTCTATGTCCGTGTATTCCTTTCAGTTGTATATTTGTATTATTTTTCCGCTGCTATTTAAATGTAATTTAAATCTCTGATATTATTGTATTTCTATTGTGCAATAAGTATTCATACTCTGTTATATTCTTGTACTCTGATGTAATTGTGGTAATTAGCAAAAAAATGTTCTTCAGTTTGTGTTATGATGTGTGTTTTTCTCAAAGCAATCCAGGCTTTCCTTTATGGGAATGTTTGGGTCGTTTCATTTGGTATCAGAGCTTTGGTTTATAGAGCTCGAGAACCAGGCACATTAGAACCGAACGAAAGAATTCATCAGAGATTAAATTAGTAATATCCAATGAGAATAACTCGTTAGAGATAGGATCGGTAGTATCCTTGAACGAGTGTGAAGAGTATTATTTTCTTTAAAAATAAAAGTAAAAAAACAATTTAGTTTTGAAAATTTTATCTTAAAATACATATTTGAGTATATTATATTATTTTAATTTGGAAAATCGAGTATATAAAGATTTTGAATATATGAGTAATTAATGGATATTCGAAGTTTTAATATACTGGATAGATATAGAATCACACACTAGTCGCCCGGGGATAATTCTGGTGATGCGGCCGCATCATCATTATTTATGTTCGAGTTTCAAAAGTGGATTTCGATATATTTCGAATTGACTGGTATGAGAACCAAAATATAGTTAGAATATATTGCTGTGATTTGCACTAAAAATATGATTTTTGATTATATATAAAATTTGTATATATTTGAAAGGTTAATCACCTAATTGATTGCTGGTTGTGATGTTTGATTATTAGTTTAACAAATAAAATTATTGGAATGATAAATTTAGTTAAATCAAATTTAATATTGAAATGAATTGAAAATTGGAAAAAAAATGAATGAAGGATGAGATAGGTTAGTTAAACAACTTTAGCTTCTTTCCTTTTCGAGGACGAAAAGATTTTAAGTGGGGGTGATTGTAACAACCCGGAAAATCAGAACCAATTTAAAATTTATTTTAAGAAATTTTAAACAGAAAATGCGTCAAAAAAATAAAAAAAAAGATTATCACAAATTAGTATTATATTTCGAATTTTGTCCATCTTAAATGATATTTAAATAAACCATGCAATTTAATTTAATCTTAAATAAGGATTTTATTTGTGTAGTGACATATCATCAAAACTAATTTATCAAATTATAAGTATAAATGGCGCAATAAACGTTAAATTAATTTCAAATGTATGTTGAAGCTTTAATGATGATTGATTTTTGTAGACTTATAAGTCTAAATTTATTACCATATTATTCATAGTACAATAAATGTAATAAAGACGTTCCATATAATTCAAACTTTGAATTGAAAGGAGTAATATAGGAAGAGTTTATCGTTGGCAATTTCAAATTGAAATTTAATATATATAATAATTACTTTCATTTGAAAGTTAGAATTCAATATTGGTATAAATGGAATGCCTGTCCTATATCATATGTTGGGCAACTAAACGATTATCCTTATGCAATATACAACCGTATGACATGTTTTAAATAACTTCTATTATTGGTAAGTTTAATTTTCACAAGACTAAACACAATTATTGACATTAATTAATTAAATGTTATATGGTATATTGGAATTTGCATTCCAATATAAGTTAAAAGAAAACATGGTTAGAGCAATAATAGAAACTGTATAAATGACATTTATTAATGGTTCACAATATTTATTTAAACGGAGTCTAAGCGTGGCATGTGGGTAAATTAATTGATTTACAATATCCAAGGAGCGTAATTACACTTTCCCTTTTCATATGTCACAATGTAAAATAAACTGTGTTCACATTAGAAATTATATTTTTAATATAGAAGATGAATCATTAAAAAGTTGCACAACTTAAACAATTAGATAAAATAAAGCAAGCATTTAATTCATTTGTAAATACAAAGAGGCATATGGGGAAAATAACGTGTGCATTTATTCTTTACTCTCTTCTCTTTATATATTTACAATCTTTAGACCTCGTATAGAAATAAATAAAAATATTAATTAAATAAAGGAATAAAAATTATAATTTCCTCTACTATATAATATCATTTTTACTTCCTTAACCCTAATCCCATTTCTTATCAGCCACCGCCCTGAACTAAATCAATGGTCGCCGTCCATTTCTAATGGAAGGCGAGCGATCTCAAATTTTGATTCCACATTTTCTCTCAATACACAAATGATTTCATGAATTCTATAAAACAAAAATAAAAGAGCACGTCAAGATCAATATATTCAACAGCCATGATCATCTCTGGTGGCTCCGTTCGACTGTGGAGGGTTTACAAAGGCGGCATTTTTCTAGTGAACGACGGTCGAATGTTTTCTGGAAGAAGAATGATGAGTAAGGAATGAGTTAAGTAAAATAATTAGTTTATTGATTATTGTAAATTAATTTTATAAGTAATAAAATGTAGTGAAATCTATAACTTTTTCATACATAATCGAAATTAAACGGTTTTCGATGCATTGGAATCACAACGAAGAGATCTACAAGATGGAATTGATTAGAGCTGAAACAGAGCGCTTTGAAAATTCAGACAAAGCGATGTGAGATTTCTAATTCAAATAAAATTAATTATTTATTTCGCTGTGAAATTTATATTCATTCTATATAAAATTCATGCTAATGTTGTATATATTTATTTCAATGTTGACTGTGTTGTGATTGTGATGAACGACTGAATTGAAATGTGTATATCCATGTCTGCCAAAATGTGTTCATACAATAAAACCCATATTTTATTGTATAAAAAAAATTACTCTTCTATGTTAACATGAATTGTTAGAAAGAGTTTAACATAAAAATTACTCTTTTACGTTAACATGAATTGTTAGAAATAGTTTAACATAAAAATTACTCTTTTATGTTGACATGAATTGTTAGAAATAGTTAACATAAAAATTACTCTTCTATGTTAACATGAATTGTTAGAAATAGTTTAACATAAAACTTACTCTTTTATGTTAACATGAATTGTTAGAAATAATTTAACATAAAAATTACTCTTTTATGTTAACATGAATTGTTAGAAATAGTTTAACATAAAAATTACTCTTTTATGTTAACATGAATTGTTAGAAATAAGTTTAACATAAAAATTACTCTTTTATGTTAACATGAATTGTTAGAAATAGTTTAATATAAAAATTACTCTTTTATGTTAACATGAATTGTTAGAAACAGTTTAACATAAAAATTACTCTTTTACGTTAACATGAATTGCTAGAAACAGTTTAACATAAAAATTACTCTTTTATGTTAACATGAATTGTTAGAAATAATTTAAAATAAAAATTACTCTTTTATGTTAACATGAATTGTTAGAAATAATTCAACATAAAAATACTCTTTTATGTCAACATGAGATGTTAGAAATGATTAAACATAAAAATATTCTTTTATTTGTCATATTGAAAAATAGAATTGTTGTCAAATAAAAACTCCCCTTCTATTTGTCACTAGAAAACATTGGACAGGTTATGACATTAAAACTCTCTTTTTATTTGCCATTAGAATAAAAATTACATTTTTTGTTAAGAAATAGTTAATATGATTAAAAGGACATTTTTGTTAAGAAATGGTTAATATGATTAAAAGGACATTTTTTTTGTTAAGAAATGTTTAATATGATTAAAAGAACATTTTTGTTAGGAAATGTTTCTTAGGATTAAAAATATCATTTTTTTTAGGAACGTGAAGTTAGAATAAAATAACACTTTTGTGTTAAACATGATTATTGAAATAAAAATAGAGATTTTGTCAAAACATGATTATAGAAATAAAAATAACGTTTTTGTCAAAACTTGTAAATTGAAATAAAAATTATCATTTGTGTTAAAACATGTTATTGAAACAAATTTAACATTTGTGTCAAAAGATTAGAATAAAAAGTATTAGATAAAAATGAACATTTTTTTCTTATATTAAAAAGAACTAGATAAAAATAAACATTTTTGTACACTAAAAGGAATTAGATTAAAATATACATTTTTGGCCATTAAAAAGAATTAGATAAAAATACACATTTTTGGTCATTGAAAAGGATTACACCAAAATATACATTTTTGGTCATTGAAGAGGATTACACAAAAGATATAAAAATTAATATTTTTATTGTCAATTAGTTACAATAAAAAATTAGAAATTAAAGTTCACATTTTTGTGTAGTATTGTTCTCATTAAAAAGAATAGAATTAAAAACATACATGTTTATGTAATACTATTCTCATTAAAAAGAATAGAATTAAAAGATTGTATTTTTATGTGATATGTTTTCAATAAAAAGAAATGAAATAAAATATTACATTTTTATTGTCACTTTGTTTCCATTGAAGGATTAAAATAAAAAGATAATATTTTTTTGTCACTTTGTTATAATAAAAAGATTGAAATAAAAAGATTATATTTTTGCCGCCAATTTATTTTTCAATAAAAGATTAGAATATAAAGTTCACATTTTGTTGTCATTTGTTGTGCAATAAAAGATTTGGCGATAAAACTTCATTTTTATTGTAAGTCGTTTTCATTATAAAAATTGACGATGAAAATTATATTTTCATTGTATGTTGGTTGTAGTAAGAAGGATTAGATATTAAAATAGAATATCCATATGTTAAAAATACGATGTTAGCGATGGCTTGAAATATATGTTTGTAATGTTGAAATGTTTGACATATTAAAGATAATGTTAGTATATTCAAATTGAATATTACACTTCCATTTACAAGTTATCCGACATGTTTATGTGATTGGGACGATAATTTTCACACATCGCCCAAGTGCACAAATAATTTATTATTTGTTTGTTGGATGAAACCCCACACGGGTATTAGGATGATACTTGACATACACTAATCCCAATATTTAGTTGTAGAATCCACTCTGGTTGTTATTTGGATGTGTAATAATTATTTATCATGATTGTTGATTACATGCAATATATGGAAACCATATAACTAAAACTATATGGTTATTTGATTGAGTCACATTCCAATAAAGAATATTTTAGGAAAAAGAATATTTTAGAAAAAGAATATAGAAAAGAATATTTTAGATAAAGAATACTTTGGTGAAGTTTTCCATTTAACTCATATTTAATTGGAATTAAATAAATTGGATTTTGGTTTGTCATGAATGGTGTCTTAAATAACACTGTTCTTGAACCCCTTATGAAAAGAATAAATCTTTTAATTAAGATTTTAAAGTTTTTCAATTATGGTAATTGAAATAAAATGAAAGTGTGAATTGAGTTTATAGTGAACTGTGTTTTAAGCGACATCTGTTCTTTAACCCAATTGACAGTGAAAATATAACTTGGAAATTATAAAACTTTTTATTTATATTTAATGTGAATTTTTCCAAAGTAAAGTTTTTCCAATTTAATATATTAAATTGGAATTGAATGGAAGTCGATTTAATAATAATCGAGATAAGCTTCTGTAAAAGAAGACTGTTACTACATATTGAATTTAAAAGGCTTTGTCGTTATTCCATTTATATTATTGGTCTGATACAGAAATTCATATAGATTATATATTGATTTAATTTCTGTGAAAATTCCATATTTTGTGGAAGACGATTTTGGGTTTACCGTGAACTATGTTTTAAATGACATTAGTTCTTTAACCCAGTTAAAGATAAGATTAATTTCTTAAATTTAAATAATCATTAAATAATGATTTTTGATATTTAAAACCAAATTGTAGTACTTAAATAAATCTTTATAAGAAAGATTTAAGAATAAATGTAAAGAATACCTTTGATAAGATAATTTGAATATTTTATTAGAAGAATATTCTGATTTGAAATGAGGCGTTGGATGTGTTTTATAGCACTTGATTTTTAATTATTAAAATACGCATGTTATTCGGAAAGACCGAGTTTAACCCATTCTGAATAATTACTACGACGATTAAGAGTCGAAGATGAAGACGGTGGTTGAAGACCGGCGATCTTCACATCGAATGGACGACTACTGATGCCCCAAACTAGGTCGCTCCTAGGAAAGGGTTAATAGTGGTAGTTTGTCCGGATGTACTTGTTGATTACCCGGATATGCGGGAACCTAGTGGCTCCAGTTTCGTTCAAACCCAGAACGAACTTGTAAATGGATGTGTGTCTGACATTGAATTTCATTCCATGAAAATTAAATTGATTTCTATTTAATATATATCCGTTTGGTGGCGGAGAATTTAATTCTCTTGCTTAACACCCTGAGAGGGTATATATTGGTAGTTATTGATCGCATGGCGTGAATTGTCAATGTGGCACGCCAAGATGCAAATGATCAAGGCTTTTGTTCAAAAGCAGGCCTTGTGGTTGATGATCGAAGCATAGCCTGTGAAACGACCCTAACTTCCCAGTAAAGGAAAGCCCGGATTGCTTTGAGAACAACACACATCAGGACACAAACAGAAGAACATTTTATTGCTATTACAACAATTACATCAGAGTACAAGAATATTCCAGAGTATGAATGAATAATATACATTGGAAATACAATATCAAAGTTTAAATTACATTTAAATAGTAGAGGAAAAATAATACAAAATACAACTGAAAGGAATACACGGATACAAAGCTTTCCGAAAATCGCTTCTGCTGTAAACCGGGATCCTGTGAATATAATATCTGCAAAACCAAAACTACTGTCTGCCCATGTGGAAAATAAGGGAACCCAGAGTTTAGGTTAAAACAATAAACTCCAGGTCAATCATGGGACTGGTATGAGAACTCAAAATAGTAGTTAAGTTGATTTTAAAGTTAGGTAAATCAAGGGACCACGCCGTATCACACGGAATGGGTTTATCCCCAAGAATACCAGTGCATAAAAATAAACAGCGCAATGCTAAATAAAGGAAAATGAAGCTATTATAAGACTCAGGTCCCATCACACAATGCAACGCAAGCCGAAGGATAGAGTTTTACCTTATAATAGCCAAATATGCTTGGTACGCGAAATTTTTCTTTTAATATTACTATAAGTGCATAGTGCAGAAATCAATTTCGAAAGTAAATGTATTAATCATAGACGGTATGAGCGCCCCATCCCACTATGTCACCATGTATAGGGTTTACAACTAAAACCATAATGTCATATTGGAAATTAGTTTTCCATCATGAGATCGAGGGTAGGGATCGTCCTCTCCGATTTGAGACACTCTAGCAAATGCCTCAGGATTCCCCGCAGTGAACCCTTGGATCTTCAGGGTCGGTCCGCCCATAATGCAATGGCTGGATTGGTTATTCCTGAACACACGTTTCCCGGTTCTTTTGAACCTTCATATGGCCACTAACAACATATAAATCCGAGGTACCTCATAATCCATCATCCACATAAGTAAAAATGTCAGGGCTGGTAGGTCATTGACACCACTCTAGCTAGAAAGAAACGTGTGCACTCCCTGCAGTCCTAATCCCCTTTTTGACTCATGTCGGGGTGTGAGGCTCGCGAAGTAACATTGTACACAAAGCTACGCCTATACAGGCTATGCTTTGATCATCCCATAAGGCCCTGCTTTTCAACAAAAGTTTTGATCATTTGCATCTTGGCATGCCACATTGTCAATCCATACCATACCATTGATTCCTACCAATATATAACCTCTAAGCTTGTACGTCTCAGAGAAGAGTGTTAAACACCAAACAGATATATATTTAGCAGAGATCAACGAATATAGCATAAATGATTACAATGTCGGACACGCAATCCATTTACAAGTCCGTTCTGGGTCTGAACGAAACCGGAGTCACCTTATTACTCGCATTCCCATCGATCTCCAAGTACGTTTGGATGATCACCACTTTTCCATCGTTTTGGGTGTACGGTCCAATCAAGATAGCAATAACCATCCGAACGATGTGAAGAACTCTGGTCTTCAACCACCGTCTTCATCTTCGACTCTTGATCGTCGTATTTATTATTCAGAATGGGTTAAACCCGGTCTTTCTGAATAATTCGCGTATTTTATAATCAAGTGCTATAAAAACATAACATACACCTCATTCCAATTCAGAATAAAATATTCACATTCTTAGGGAAAGATTCCCATTACTTTTATCAATGATAAATCCTTCAACTTTATTCTTTAATCTTTCCTTTTGATCTTTCTTTCAAAAGATTTTACTTTATCCTTTCTCCATATTAACCAAATTATGGTTTATTCAAACTAGTCGGGATTTACATCTTACCGAAGTAATTATTTATTAATTAATCCCAATCCCAACCTACTCATCCCGATTTGTTTCGATAAACTTAATTACCATTTTCCGTTTAAATCTAATTAAAGATTTAACTATCGCATGGAGTTAAAATGGTAGTTCTCCATTTCCGATCACTTCCTTAATTCCGTAATTTTAACTACTTAATTCCCCTTCAATCTAATTAAAAATTTATTAAAACTTTATTTATTTTTAATTTTCTAAAATCATTATTAAATGATTATCAACTTTCGAGAATTAATCTTATCTTTAATCCGGGTTAAAAATAAATGTCAATTAAAACATAATTCGCGATAAACCCAGATTCATATTTCATTAATTTCTAATTTAATATATTAAAATAGGGAAATCACATTTAAATCTTAATTAAAAAGGTTTATTCTTCAAAAAGGTTCAAGAATAGTGTTAATTAAGACACTATTCACGACAAACCCAAATTCTTATTTAATATTAAATATAAGGCTTTGAATAGGCACTATAACGACTTATATTTAATATCAAATTCTAAAACCAACGGATATCATATCAGGAATAACGATATTAAATATCTTCCAAATTTCCAACATAATATCCATATAATCACAGAAAATCAATATTGAAATAATCCGTAGATAATTTCCATTCAAGTCCAATTCACTCTATTCATTGGAAATTTTTAATTAAAATTAAATCTATTTAAATCCCTTTTTATCATTTATAAAATAAATAAATCACTTATTTGACAAATATATCTTTTATCTTTATAAACTTTGAATTTTCATCAAAAACCCTTTTAAAACATTTATTATGATTTTACATAATTTCTTCCTAATCAAAAATAGGCCATTTTAGTTTAAACGATGTTGCAGGTCATTCAACTACACGGCCGCTATTTTTTTATTCCAATTTGGTTTAAACATTTCGGAAAATCTAACAGTTGGATTTCAAATCTTAAATACTCATTTAAAAGCTCTTTTCGATACGAACCCATGGGTTCCAGTTCCAGAAGAATCCGACAGTCGGATCTTCCGCTATGTCTAATCAAAATGTCGAAATTCGCGAACGTCGCTGCGCGAAACGTTCTATTCAAACCATTATATATATTAATATATATATTATCATCGATTTCCTTTCTAAACGTGTTTTAAAACGTTTATAAATTCGTTTTGAAAATGATTCCAACTTATATTTAAATTTAAAATAATGAGTTGAATATTCTATATATTATCCTTTTTGAATAATATTATTTTCCAAAATATTAATTTTGAAATTTCTCTTTTAATATTCATAATTAAATGGATAACGTAAATTGATAAATACGTTCGAGTTAAAATGGCGTTACCGGACTAAAAACTTCAATTCATTATCTTATTTATTTATATTTTATTATGGGCCAGACCTCTCACATTAAGCCTACAACCTGCGAATGCTAGATATGTCGGTTGGTTCCGGGCAGACTTATCCCACAAGTTGGGCTTAACCTCATATCATGGCTCAATTCGTATTTGCGCACTTGGACCTCTCACATTAGGTTCAACATTTGTGGCTGCTGGATATGTCGGGCGGGTCCGGGCAGACTTATACCACAAACGTAACCTAACCTCGTGTCCAAGTAGAATTATAATTAATATTTGTAATTAATTCACTGAAAATATTCTTTTAAAATATTCTTTTAAAATAAAGATGTGATCTTTACATTAAATTGTTACTAATTTTATAAAACCCTTTGTTTTTGAATATCCTAACTGACATTTCAATTTTTTAATGAAATCAAACCTTCTTATCTTAACATACTAACCGTAAAGATGTAATCTTTTTAATTGAATCCTTTTTATTATAACTTTTAAACAATAAAGATATAATCTTTCTAATTCATACATCAATTAATACCATTAACTGAATATTAAATTAAAATATTTCTTTAATTCAAAATTAGAATGAGACCCAATCCATTACCATA
Organism: Allium sativum; assembly: GCA_030737875.1. Classification (NCBI taxonomy): domain Eukaryota; kingdom Viridiplantae; phylum Streptophyta; class Magnoliopsida; order Asparagales; family Amaryllidaceae; genus Allium; species Allium sativum. Next base: position 159,059,288 of record CM060921.1, on the reverse strand, counting down.
TAATTTTAATTATATGGATTTCAAACATCGCATTAATTCTATAATAATGATAAAACATTCAATAACAGCCAAAGTGCATTTTAAACTAATCACAAGGGAGATGTGTAGTCAGAATATCAACCCAAGACCCGTGTGGGGTTTCAACCAACACAAATTCAAATAATATATTATTAATTGTGCCTTTGGACGATGTGTGAAAATTTATAATCCAATCAACATAAACAAGTCAGGCAACTTGTAAATGGCAGTGTAAACATGTTTTAAATATCATAAATGTCATAACAACATGTTACATATTTCAAATTTCAAACAATTCACAACAGTCATCCAAATCAACATTTATCCAACAAACAATAATTCCAACAAAGATAATTAATTAATATTTAATAATAAAAATAATTAACTGTTTAAAAGCTTGAGTGAGATAAAAGTTCTCACCTTTTTCGGGCTTTAATTGACGGTTCGGACCCAATTTTGGTCCAAAATCCAACATGCTCCAAAATTGACAAATTTGGTGTCTACGTGGAGCTTATGACTCAACGATCATGGAAAATCCTGTTTTGTGCAATTTCGAGTTCGTATCAAAAAGATATGAATTTTCGAAGTTTGTAACAATTTATTAATTAATTTAAAATATGGAAATTACCGAAATTTTCAACTTACTCAAAATTGGACAAAATTACTGCTCGCTCGAAGCACTCGACATAACGAACTCAGCGGATTCAGTTCCATGCAATTTCGATAACGTGACAAAGAGTTATGCAATTGCGAAGTTAACAAATCAATTTAAATAATATTTGAATTTGTAAAAATTACCCAAAATTTCAACTTCCTTTAAATTGGACGAAATTGGTGTCCACTCGAAGGTCTCGTCGCCACGATCGCGGTGGATCTAGTTTTGCATGATTCTGAGTTCGTGGCAGAAAGATATTAATATACGAACATGGAATATTATTTATATAATAAAATCACTATTCACCTTCTTCTCCAAACGACACCCTCAACTTTAAATGCTCGCCACGGCCAAACTGTAAGTCGGAATTGCACGAAACCAACGCCATTCTCTCCGGCTTCTTCCCCTCTTTCCATGTCGGGTGGTCCCCTCTCCAATTCGCCACGAGGGGCCCACGATCCGTAGATGAACGGAAAAGTGCAGTTTTCGTTCATCTTAGTGTTGCGGCCGCCACGATGCTCCAAATGCCACCAATTTTTGTCAGTAGCTAGATCTCGACCTCCCGAACAACTTTCGTTCAGGTAACTTCGCCTGAAAATGCACGGATCGACGGAAAAAAAATCGTTTTAGTTTTCAGTTTCGAAATTGTTGTTTTGCTGTTTTCGTCATTTTCTCGCCAAAACGTACACTTTCAGGCCAAACTCCCTTCAACAAAGTTGTGCATCTATCTCCCCTCTACAACTTCCCCAACTGGGCCATCGCCTAATTCTTCACGGATTGGCCAGAAAACCCAAATTTCCAATAGCAGTTTTCTGTCGTTGAACTCAGATCCCGGCGAATCCGTGCGACGTTAGGCCATGGATTTTTCATAGGAGGTAGAGACGATAGAGATGCACAAAACCCAGAAAGTGTTTGGTCTGATTTTGTTTCGTTTGAGAGATATAAATTTTTGAAGATTCAGGGTCTTATTTGCAAAGAAGAATTTAGAGTGGAGGCCATGAAAGTGAAGAAGAAGGTGGCTAGTGTTTTCTCTTAGGTTTAGGAGCTGTTGGAGATATTATATATGGGCTGGGTAATTATGTTTTAATCCTTGTTTAACTTTATAATTATAGCCCTTTTGCAATTAAAGTTATTCAATTTTCAATCCTTTTAACGGTTTTAAAATTCTTGCGAACACATACGGTTTCCAATTTCGATGGAAATTGGAACACAAATATTATTTGACATTACGAATCCAATGAAACTGGTTTCGTTGAATTCCGAGTTCGTATGAATAAATAATGAAATTTTAACGATTGAAAATTGACTATTTTTCACTTAAAAATTAATAACGACCACATACTAGCTCCAAAAACTACGAATTTTGGAATCTAGCAATACTTTAATATTCCGGATCCATAGAAAGTGGTTTTGTCGAATTCGGAGGTCGTTTGCTAAATTCCCATTTTTAAGGCGTATATATTTAATATTAAAAATACATATTTAAATGAATAATTTTCGAATCTCGGAATATATCGATGTTTATACTTTTCGGATTCAAAAATGTCATTTTGAACTCAATGGGAGTGGTTTCGAGTCCAAATTCATTCATATGCAAAAAGTAGTTGTTTGGGCCATATATATTATATATAAAAACTTTCCCGTATTTTCTGATATCTTGATTTGGACATAACTTTTTATTCCCGCTGTGAAATTTCAATTTTTGGGATTCGTTGGAAAGATATTTTTAAACAGATTCTAATATTTTTGGTTTCGCTAAAATCCGATTTATTCCGCATCATGTACAGTCAGTCAAAGTTTAAATTCAAAATTTCAAAACTACCGCGCTATTTCAACTCCTTTTATAATTTAAATAAAATTTATCCGTTTTACTTCGATTAAAATAAATTTGTAGTCATTATTATATAAAATAAATTATTTTAAATATTATAAACCCATTAAAATAATTAAAATAAAAATTTTAAATTCGGCCCAAAATTCCGAGTCATTACAATCTCCCCCACTTAAGAACTTTTCGTCCTCGAGAAGGAACGAAGCTAAAAGTTGTTTATATAACCAACTCAACTTTCAATTCTAATCAATTTTTACTTCAGTTCAATGTTAAATTCGATTAAGCTAAATTTATCATTCTTTCTCATATTGGTTAAATTAATTTTCATTTCGATATTTTAATTAGTTAAACTAATTATCAAACATCACAACCAACAATCAATTAGGTGATTAACTTTTCAAATATATATAACTTTTATATATAGTCAAAAATCTTATATCAGTGCAAATCACAATAATAAATCCTAGCTAGTTTTGGTTCTCATACCAGTCAGTTGGAAATATATAGATATCCCACATTCGAACACTCGAACATAAAGCTGATGATGTCATGCTCATCATCAGAATCATCTCCGGCCGACTAGAGTGTGATTCTATATCTATCTACTATATTGGAGGCTTCGTATACACGCTAGCTAGGCGTATATGCAAATCTCTATATACTCGATTGTCCAAAATAAAATAATATACTCAAATACGTATTATTAGATTAAATTTCAAAACTAAATTTGTTTTATTTTGTTTTTTTTATATAAATAATACTCTTAACACTCGTTCTAAGATACTACTGATCCCATCTCTAACGAGTTATTCTTATTGGATATTACTAATCCAATCTCTGATGAATTCAACCGTTCGGTTCTAATGTGTCTTGTTCACGAGCTCTGTAAACCAAAGCTCTGATACCAAATGAAACGACCCAAACTTCCCAGTAAAGGAAAGCCCGGATTGCTTTGAGAACAACACACATCAGGACACAAACAGAAGAACATTTTATTGATATTACAACAATTACATTAGAGTACAAGAATATTCCAGAGTATGAATGAATAATATACATTGGAAATACAATATCAGAGTTTAAATTACATTTAAATAGCAGCGGAAAAATATTACAAAATACAACCGAAAGGAATACACGGATACAGAGCTTTCCGAATATCGCTTCAGCTGTAAACCAGGATCCTGTGAATATAATATCTACAAAACCAAAACTACTAGCTACCCGTGTGGAAAATATGGGTACCTAGAGTTTAGGTTAAAACAATAAACTCCAGGTCAGTCATGGGACTGGTATGAGAACTCAAAACAGTTGTTAAATTGATTTTAAAGTTAGGTAAATCAAGGGACCACGACGTATAACACGGAACGGGTTTACCCCCAAGAATACCAGTGCATAAAAATAAACAGCGCAATGCTAAATAAAGGAAAATGAAGCTATTATAAGACTCAGATCCCATCACACAATGCAACGCAAGCCGGAGGATAGATTTTTACCTTATAATAGCCAAATATGCTTGGTACGCGAAATTTATCTTTTAATATTACTATAAGTGCATAGTGCAGAAATCAATTTCGAAAGTAAATGTATTAATCATAGACGGCATGAGCGCCCCATCCCACTATGTCGCCATATATAGGGTTTACAATCAAAACCGTAATGTCGTATTGGAAATTGGTTTTCCATCATGAGATCGAGGCTAGGGATCGTCCTCTCTGATTAGAGACACTCTAGCAAATGCCACAGGGTTCCTCGCAGTGAACCCTTGGATCTTCAGGGTCGGTCCGCCCATAGTGCAATGGCTGGATTGGTTATGCCTGAACACACGTTTCCCGGTTCCTTTGAACCTTCATATGGCCACTAACAACCTATAAATCTGAGGTACCTCATAATCCATCATCCACATAAGTAAAAATGTCAGGGCTGGTAGGTCACTGACACCACTCTAGCTAGAAAGAAACGTGTGCACTCCCTGCAGTCCTAATCCCCTTTTTGACTCATACCGGGGTGTAAGGCTCGCGAAGTAATGTTGTACACAAAGCTACGCCTATACAGGCTATGCTTTGATCATCCCACAAGGCCCTGCTTTTCAACAAAAGTCTTGATCATTTGCATCTTGGCATACCACATTGTCAATCCACACCATACCATTGATTCCTACCAATATATAACCTCTAAGCTCGTACATCTCAGAGAAGGGTGTTAAATACCAAACAGATATGTATATTTAGCAGAGATCAACGAATATAGCATAAAGGAATACAATGTCGGACACGCAATCCATTTACAAGTCCGTTCTGGGTCTGAACGAAATCGGAGGCACCTTATTCCTCTCATTCCCATCGATCTCCAAGTACGTTTGGATGATCACCACTTTTCCATCGTTTTGGGTGTACGGTCCAATCAAGATAGCAATAACCATCCGAACGATGTGAAGAACTCCGGTCTTTAACCACCGTCTTCATCTTCGACTCTTGATCGTCGTATTTATTATTCAGAATGGGTTAAATCCGGTCTTTCTGAATAATTCGCGTATTTTATAATCAAGTGCTATAAAAACATAACATACGCCTCATTCCAATTCAGAATAAAATATTCACATTCTTAGGGAAAGATTCCCATTACTTTTATCAAAGATAAATCCTTCAACTTTATTCTTTAATCTTTCCTTTTGATCTTTGTTTCAAAAGATTTTACTTTATCCTTTCTCCATATTAACCAAATTATGGCTTATCCAAACTAGTTGGGATTTACGTCTTACCGAAGTAATTATTTATTAATTAATCCCAATCCCAACCTACTCATCCCGATTTGTTCCGGTAAATTTAATTACCATTTTCCATTTAAATCTAATTAAAGATTTAACTATAGCATGGAGTTAAACTGGTAGTTCTCCATTTCCGATCACTTCCTTGATTCCGTAATTTGAACTACTTAATTCCCCTTCAATCTAATTAAAATTTTATTAAAACTTTATTTAGTTTTAATTTTCTAAAATCATTATTAAATGATTATCAACTTTCGGGAATTAATCTTATCTTTAATCCGGGTTAAAAATAAATGCCAATTAAAACATAATTCGCGATAAACCTAGATTCGTATTTCATTAATTTCTAATTTAATGTATTAAATTAGGGAAATCACATTTAAATCTTTATTAAAGATTTATTCTTCAAAAAGGTTCGAGAATAGTGTTAATTAAGACACTATTCACGACAAACCCAAATTCTTATTTGATATTAAATATAAGGCTTTGAATAGGCACTATAACGACTTATATTCATATCAAATTCTAAAACCAACGGATATCATATCAGGAATAACGATATTAAATATCTTCCAAATTTCCAATATAATATCCATATAATCACAGAAAATCAATATTGAAATAATCCGTAGATAATTTCCATTCAAGTCCAATTCACTCTATTCATTGGAAATTCTTAATTAAAATTAAATCCATTTAAATCCCTTTTTATCATTTATAAAATAAATAAATCACTTATTTGACAAATATATCTTTTATCTTTATAAACTTGGAATTTTCATCAAAAACCCATTTAAAACATTTATTATGATTTTACATAATTTCTCCCCATTTTTTATTAAAAATAGGCCATTTTAATTTAAACGATGTTCCAGGTCATTCAACTACACGGACGCTTTTTTTTTATTCCAATTTGATTTAAACCTTTCGGAAAATCTAACCGTTGGATTTCAAATCTTAAATACTCATCTAAAAGCTCTTTTCGATACGAACCCATAGGTTCTGGTTCCAGAAGAATCCGACGGTCGAATCTTCGGCTATGTCTAATCAAAGTGTCGAAATTCGCGAACGGTCGTTGCACGAAACGTTCTATTCAAACCATTATATATATTAATATATATATTATCATCGATTTCCTTTCTAAACGTGTTTTAAAACGTTTATAAATTCGTTTTGAAAATGATTCCAACTTATATTTAAATTTAAAAAAAAAGAGTTGAATATTCTATATATTATCCTTTTTGAATTATATTATATTCCAAAATATTAATTTTGAAATTTCTCTTTTAATATTCATAATTAAATGGATAACGTAAATAGATAAATACGTTCGAATTATAATGGCGTTACCGGACTAAAAACTTCAATTCATTATCTTATTCATTTATATTTTATTACGGACCAGACCTCTCATATTAAGCCTACAACCTGCGAATGCGGGATATGCTGGTTGGTTCCGGGCTGACTTATCCCACAAGTTGCGCTTAACCTCATGTCATGGCTCAATTCGTATTCGCGCACTTGGACCTCTCACATTAGGTTCAACATTTGTGGCTGCTGGATATGCCGAGCGGGTCCGGGAAAACTTATACCACAAATGTAACCTAACCTCGTGTCCAAGTACAATTATAATTAATTCACCGAAAATATTACTTTAAAATATTCTTTTAAAATAAAGATGTGATCTTTACATTAAATTGTTACTAATTTTATAAAACCCTTTGTTTCCGAATATTCTAGCTGACATTTCAATTTTTTAATGAAAAATTGAACTTTCTATATTATTATTATATAATAATAATAATAATAATCTTTTCAAAATATTCAAATTTTTGAAATCAAACCTTCTTATCTTAACATACTAACCGTAAAGATGTAATCTTTTTAATTGAATCCTTTTTATTATAACTTTTAAACAATAAAGATATAATCTTTCTAATTCATACGTTAATTAATACCATTAACTGAATATTAAATTAAAATATTCCTTTAATTCAAAATTGGAATGAGACCCAATCCATTACCATATAATTTTAATTATATGGATTTCAAACATCGCATTAATTCTATAATAATGATAAAACATTCAATAACAGCCAAAGTGCATTTTAAACTAATCACAAGGGCGATGTGTAGTCAGAATATCAACCCAAGACCCGTATGGGGTTTCAACCAACACAAATTCAAATAATATATTATTAATTGTGCCTTTGGACGATGTGTGAAAATTTATCATCCAATCAACATAAACAAGTCAGGCAATTTGTAAATGGCAGTGTAAACATATTTTAAATATCATAAATGTCATAACAACATGTTACATATTTTAAATTTCAAACAATTCACAATAGTCATCCAAATCAACATTTATCCAACAAACAATAATTCCAATAAAGATAATTAATTAATATTTAATAATAAAAATAATTAACTGTTTAAAAGCTTGAGTGAGGTAAAAGTTCTCACCTTTTCCGGGCTTTAATTGACGGTTCGGGCCCAATTTTGGCCCAAAATCGAACATGCTCCAAAATTGACAAATTTGGTGTCTACGCGGAGCTTATGACTCAACGATCATGGAAAATCCTGTTTTGCGCAATTTCGAGTTCGTATCAAAAAGATATGAATTTTCGAAGTTTGTAACAATTTAGTAATTAATTTAAAATATGGAAATTACCGAAATTTTCAACTTACTCAGAATTGGACAAAATTACTGCTTGCTCGAAGCCCTCGACATAACGAACTCAACGGATTCAGTTCCATGCAATTTCGATAAAGTGACAAAGAGTTATGCACTTGCGAAGTTAACAAATCGATTTAAATAATATTTGAATTTGTAAAAATTACCCAAAATTTCAACTTTCTTTAAATTGGATGAAATTGGTGTCCACTCGAAGGTCTCGTCGCCACGATCGCTGTGGATCCAGTTTTGCATGATTCTGAGTTCGTGGCGGAAAGATATTAATATATGAACATGGAATATAATTTATATAATAAAATCACTATTCACCTTCTTCTCCAAACGACACCCTCAACTTTAAATGCTCGCCACAGCCAAACCGTAAGTCGGAATTGCACGAAACCAGCGCCATTCTCTCCGGCTTCTTCCCCTTTTCCACGCCGGGTGGTCCCCCCTCCAATTCGCCACGAGGGGCCCACGATCTATAGATGAACGGAAAAATGCAGTTTCCATTCATCTTAGTGCTGCGGCCGCCACGATGCTCCAAATGCCACCAATTTTTGTCAGTAGCTAGATCTCGACCTCCCGAACAAGTTTCGTTCAGGTAACTTCGCCTGAAAATGCACGGATCGACGGGAAAAAAATCGTTTTTGTTTTTAGTTTCAAAATTGCTGTTTTGCTATTTTCGTCATTTTCTCGCCAAACCGTACACTTTCAGACCAAACTTCCTTCAACAAAGTTGTGCATATATCTCCCCTCTACAACTTCCCCAACTGGGCCATTGCCTAATTCTTCACGGATTGGCCAGAAAACCCAAATTTCCAACAGCAGTTTTTTGCCGTTGAACTCAGATCCCGACGAATCCGTGCGACGTTAGGCCATGGATTTTTCATGGGAGGTAGAGACGATAGAGATGCACAAAACCCAGAAAGGGTTTGGTCTGATTTTGTTTCGTTTGAGAGATTTAAAATTTTGAAGAATCAGTGTCTTATTTGCAAAGAAGAATTTAGAGTGGAGGCCATGAAAGTGAAGAAGAAGGTGGCTAGTGTTTTCTCTTAGGTTTAGGAGCTGTTGGAGATATTATATATGGCTGGGTAATTATGTTTTAATCCTTGGTTAACTTTTATATATGGGTTGGGTAATTATGTTTTAATCCTTGTTTAACTTTATAATTATAGCCCTTTTGCAATTAAAGTTATTCAATTTTCAATCTTTTTAACGGTTTTAAAATTCTTGCGAACACATACGGATTCCAATTTCGATGGAAATTGGAACACAAATATTATTTGACATTACGAATCCAATGAAATTGCTTTCGTTGAATTCCGAGCCCGTATGAATAAATAGTGAAATTTTAACGATTGAAAATTGACTGTTTTTCACTTAAAAATTAATACTGACCACGTACTTGCTCCAAAAATTACGAATTTTGGAATCTAGCAATAATTTAATATTCCGGATCCACAGAAAGTGGTTTGGTCGAATTCTGAGGTCGTTTGCAAAATTCCCATTTTTAAGGCGTATATATTTAATATTAAAAATACATATTTAAATGAATAATTTCCGAATCTCCGAATATATCGGTATTTACACTTTTCGGATTCAAAAATTTCATTTTGAACTCAATGGGAGTGGTTTCGAGTCCAAATTCATTCATATGCAAAAAGTAGCTGTTTGGGCCATATATATTATATATATAAACTTTCCCGTATTTTTCTGATATCTTGATTTGGACATAACTTTTGATTCCTGCTATGAAATTTCAATTTTTGGGATTCGTTGGAAAGATATTTTTAAATAGATTCTAATATTTTTGGTTTTGCTAAAATCCGATTTATTTCGCATCATGTACAGTCAGTCAAAGTTAAAATTCAAATTTTCAAATTACCGCGCTATTTCTAACTCCTTTTATAATTTAAATAAAATTTATTCATTTTAACTTCGATTAAAATAAATTTGTAGTCATTATTATATAAAATAAATTATTTTAAATATTAAAAACCCATTAAAATAATTAAAATAAAAAAATTTAAATTCGGCCCAAAATTCCGGGTCGTTACAGCCTGTTTAGGCGTAGATTTGTGTATAGCATGACTTCGCGAGCCTTACACCCCGGTATGAGTCAAAAACGGGATCAGGACCGTAAGGAGTGCACACGTTTCTTTTTAGCTAGAAGTGGTGTCAACGACTTACCAGCCCTGACATTTTTACTTATGTGGATGATGGATTATGAGGTACCTCGGGTTTTATAGGTTGTTAGTGGCCATGTTAGAGGTTCAAAAGAACTGGAAAGCGTATATTCAAGTATAACTAATCCACTAACGTATGTGTGGACTGGCCCTACCGCATCTAAGGGTTCACTGCAGGGAATTCTGAGGCATTTGCTAGAGTGTCTCGAATCGGAGAGGACGGACCCTAGCCTCGACTCATGATGGAAACCCAATTTCCAATACGACACCATGCGGTTTTGATTGTAGAACTAGTATGGCGACATAGTAGGATGGGGTACTATGTCGTTTATGATTGATAAATTACGATTGAAATTGTTTTTGAAACATATATACACTAATAATAATATCAAAATCCATTTTTATCGTATCAAGCATTTTTGACCATTATAAGGTAAAACTCTATCCTCCGGTTTCCGTTGCATTATGTGATGGGACTTGAGTCTTATAATGGTTTCATTTTTCTAAAAAGCATTGTGTTGTTTAACGATTTACTTTATTTCATGCACTGGCAATCCAATGGAGTAAACCCTTTCCGCGTTAACAGCGTGGTCCTGTGATTAGCCTTATTATTAGATAAGTTAAGTAAGATTTCTCATACCAGTCCCATGACTGACCTGTAGTTTGTTTCACTGGCAAACTCGGGTGCCCATATTTTCCACATGGGCAGTCGAGTAGCTTTTTGCAGATATTTTTACAGGATCCTGGTTCACAGCTGAAGCGATATTCGGAAAGCTCTGTATCCGTGTATTCCTTTCGGTTGTATATTTGTATTATTTTCCGCTGCTATTTAAATGTAATTTAAATCTCTGATATTATTATATTTCTATTATGCAATAAGTATTCATACTCTGTTATATTCTTGTACTCCGATGTAATTGTGGTAATCAGCAAAAAAATGTTCTTCAGTTTGTGTTCTGATGTGTGTTGTTCTCAAAGCAATCCAGGCTTCCCTTTACAGGGAAGTTTGGGTCGTTTCAAAAGGAGAAAGCAGTGGATATGCATAAGTCTTTGCAAACTGCTAAGTTTGGGCGTTGCCCGAGCTGGAATTGCTTATCGAAATGCTAGGTGCCACGCGGTGGCACAGTGTGGGGAGAGAGTTGAGATGGTTCATGGAGATGTTTGTTTTCATGGTGAAGGTTGATAGGTCTTACATGAAAGGGGTACTTTGAATAATTTGTTGGTAGGCGGTGGCGTTGCCGGAGTTTGTTGACAAAGTGCAATGGGTGATGGCCATTCCGAAGCTCATTGGGGGAAGTAACCATGGTGTCTTGTCTGAGAAGATGCTTAGATTAAGAGGATGCAGGTGGAATTGGTATGTTTTCAAGGAAATATAATATCAAGGTGGAGATTGTTAGATTTTGTGATATAATATTTCCATTTGCAGAAGATTTGGAAAATATTATTGATTATAGCGATACAATATTTTCATTTAGAGAAGATTTGGGAAATATTGTTAATTTGAGTAATATAATATGTCCAACTACAGAAGATTTGGAAGATATCGGAAAATTTATTGCCACTATTGTAAAATTAGATAGGGCAATAGATTACCTACATAAGTGGAAGAATATGAAGAAGTTTTTTTTGGATATTGAAGTAAGGAATTAATTCTCTGAATGGTTTATTAAACAAGGAATTTTACCAAGAGCAAATAAATTGGTGAATTAATTAGCCATTGATTTATAACCATAAATCAATTACTTCAACCCCAAATATTAATTGTTATATAAGGATAAGGATTAGGTAAATGTATGGATTATCTTTAAAAGTTGTATTTCTTCTTCCTTTCTATTATCAGTCTTGTAATATTTTGTTATTTAGAAAAGTAATAAAATCTCCTCTACCCAAGTGGACGTACACTAACAAGACGTTAGTGGAACCACTATAAATCTCCTGTGTTCTTCCTTTTATTGCTTGATCTGTGATTGTTTTGCTGGTGAATATCTGTTGCTTATTTTGCCTCACCATCAATCTGTTCCTATTTGTTTTTCTGTAAGGTCGGGTTTTATTTCCAAGGCGTGTTTTTGGGAAACTTTCCCCCAACACTTCTTATGCTAATGCTATTAATTATGTTCCTAATTTTGATGAAATATTGTTGATGCAAGTTGTGAAGATGTTATTAAGCCACATATGAAGAAACTTTTGTGCAAGTAACTATAAAACAGAAGGGGGGATTTATGTATTTGAAAATAAGCATAGTTGACGTGGTGTATGCAAGAAATTCGATCATAGTAAGTGTAATTATCAAGCTTCTAAGAAGATATGATTTGTTTCTTACGAATTTGTTGGGATTTATATTTTACTCTATGACTTCTTTGGTAATTTTATGTAATTGACCTAGTTATATATAGGGATTTATAAGCACAAGGACAAAATTAAAGAAAAATTTAGGTACAAGGACAAGAGGCTAAAAATTTAGACACAAGGACACTTTTTAGTATAAATCAAGGAATTCAGGGGCCATCGTTTCTTATTTTACACTAAAAAGTGCCTTATGACTAAATTTTTGACCTCTTGTTCTTATGCTTATATTTTTCTCTAATTTTGTCATTGACGCTATTTTCCTGTATTATTATAAATATATTGAGTTAGCATATTTTTTAATTTGCATTTATTTTCTCTTTGTAATTGAATTTAATTACATAGTATCATTTATGATTTTATTTGCAGTATCAATTTTGTAGCATATGCGGTGTCAGATATATTACTTGTTTTTTTGTAGGTTATATAGTAACATCTATAGCATCATTCTAAGTATATGTTCGTAGTATAATTTGTATCTGTTTATTATTTGTTATTATATAGGTTACGTGGTGATATTTCTTGGTTTATTCAATGTTAGTTGTTTGGCATCACTTTTTGGGCCATTAATATCAATTTCAAGCTTATAAAAATGTGATATTGGTTTTTGCATGCCGTTAATATCAGTTTTAGGTATTACAAAATATAGTATCAATTTTGACATGCTATTAGTATAAATTTAATGTATAATAAAACATAATATCAATTTTTTTTATCATATTAGTATTACTACCAGTTTCAAATATGATAAAAATAGTATGAGCTCATGCACACTACAGTATTAGTTTTGATATAAACTAATATGAAATACTGCCATGATATAACTTCATGTGTAAAAGTAAAATAATACTAGCTTTTGCAATATCGGAAATAAGATAGTAGTTCTACAACAAACTGGTTTAATCTCAATAAGTATTTATATCAATATTAAAATTAAGCTAAATCTAATTAATTCAAACACAACATCTCAAATTTATATTATTTGAGATGAACATCGCAATGGTTTTTATAGCAAATTCTCTTCTTTACATTTTCTTTTTCTTCCAGTATTGACATGAACTTGACTAAATTCCAACAATGATTATTTTCTGTCAATATGTCATACAGGATTCATACTTCTGTTTGCAACATTTTAGGGTTCGATTTTGATCGATATTTGGATTTTGTTCAATGATATGATGGACATCATGACATATATACCACAGCCAACCATATTTAAAGCAAAATATATTATTAGTACAATTTGTATCACTTGTAGTATCAAGTACCCAACAAATACATAGCAATGTATTTTTTAAGAGATAACGACACAAACATATCATATATTTTGGAATGAAATAATTAACGCCTTTAGAATCAATGTAAGCTAGCATTTTGAATATATTTTGGTGTTACTTTTGATATAAATTGGAGTCAAAATAATTTATAAATACATAGGCATCATGTATCGACTTGTGCTTTTGACCATTTAAAACTATTAAATTAAATGTAGAATTTAGAATAAAATTGCCAAAAAAATATTAATCTTAATTTTATTTGTATTAATTTGAACATAGATGAGATGATTAAAAATAGCAGTATATATATTTGTTGAATTAGAATGAAGTTAGAATGTACGACAGTTTCAAATATAAATTTTGATTCAGATTTATTTGATATGGAATGTTTAATTTAATACTAAATGTCTTTCAATTTGAAATTAGCAAATTAATCTCACAAATGTGGGTTTCATGTTCAATCAAACAAGTGTTTTAATGAGGAAAAAATAAGATTTTTGAGAAAAGTAAAAATTGAATGTCTTATTCTGATGTTAATATGATTCAATAAAAAGAATGGAAGTGAATTTCGAGACAACAAATTATGGTTGTTAACTTGCAGTTGAGAATGAAAATTAAAATTAAATTGAATGCAAAAAAAATACAACATTATATTTTAGGGATTTTAAATAATGTCATTGCGTTTTAAAACATCGGAAACTTGTATTTTGATATATGAGATGATATTTCGTTTTGACTATGAAAATGGGATTTTAGGCTACTGTAACTGGTTTGTCTGACAACACAATCATTATTTACATATACATTATCTTTGAGAAACCCTAACAGCGTCATTCTCAACCCTAAAATCAGTTTTTAATACTAATTCCCAAAAAAAAAAATCGCAGGTTAATGGTGATTATCATATCAATTTAAATTGATATTAAAATTCAACCTCTCCAAAATATATCGAATTATATATCATCGGAAAGCACTAGATAATGGAATTAGCGATTTACGTGTATTTTTCAATTTGAGGCTTTGTCTAATCGTATCGATTTAAATTTGATTCGGACATCAATTAATGAAATTGGAAGATCAGTATTAAAGAGATCGTCAAGTGTAATCGACTGGTGGTGGTCATTGGGCCTGGAATGCACTGAGGCAGCGACGCATGACTATAGGTTGACTAGAGGTAGAAATGAGGGGGTGACGTTGGTGCTTGCATTCTCTTTCCAATGGCGGTGGTCAAGGGCCTAGGTTCTCTGTGAGGTGGTGGTGAAAGGTTGTTAATATTCGGGTTTGACATGGTGAATGGTTTCAGGTCTTTGGTTAGTGAGCGGGAACACGATGTGAAGATGGTGACGTGGCCTTTGCTAAGAAGTTAGGTCCAATTATTTGTATTATTTCGAATTGAAAATCAATATGTTAAAATTTTATTAACTATCACATACGAGCTCCATTGACGTGTTGTTTTCTCCATTAGACTCGTATCAAATTTTTGAATAACATGGAACCGGTTTGATTGCGATTGGAGATAGTTAAAATTTTAGCATCGATATGGATTTTAGTTGGATGTAAAACCAAAGGTGAGCGTTTATACCCACTCATGACATATTGAAATTTCTTTTGTAATTTAAGATAAATGTAACAACCCGAATTTCGATAGACCGAGTTTTTTTTCTTCTCAAAATTTCAATCTACCAAAACTCAAGTTGGCTTGTCTAGTACCCTACAGAAAAGAAAACGATAATAAATATATCAGAGCTCAGAAAACATCTCACAACGAAATGGATAAAGTATAACATAATTAAATATAGCCTTCCCCAAGTAATAATACTATATAACCAGCATCCAAAGCTATCAAATCTCTGCAATAACCTAACCTGCGAATATGCTATGAGGAAGGGGGTCAAAACACAAAGTTCTGGTGATTGGATAAATATACATTCTAAAATAACCCTACATATACCGTTCAGTTACGTTTTCTTATTTATTAGGTTGTTTGGGTTAACAACGCTCAAGGCTCTATACTCACGTCGTACCCATCAACTTCCCATTAGATTAATCTAATATAATATATATGTAGCTAACCCCAATATATCAAGTTACTTCCCATAGCACACTCCTCGCACGGTCTCTGCCGTCATTCCACGGAAGCGTACGTATTATCATATTTAAACTTCTCGATCGAATCAAGTCCCAACAGGAGTAATGCCCTAACGTCTACGATACACCACCCGGCGCGTGTATCAAGACCCTTACATGTACGTACTGTCTGCTGTACCACGAGTGCCGTAATAGGGCTGCATTTAATGCACGGAACTTGGTTGGGAACTTTTTCATATCTATATAGGTTTACTAAAAGGGCCTAAAGTACAAATATCTAAACTATGGCTTGCATTTTCACGGCAGCTATGGTCCCATCTCGACCCCTCCCTCAACTAGTGAAAGACTACCTCAAGAGGTAAGTGACGCGCCCCTAGCAAACAATCTAACATCCAATCTGATGTGTTCCACAACCAACGTCTCGATAGCGAAAGATCGATGGTCTCTTGGTTTAGCTATAGTCATTCCACATCCCACTGATTGACGATGACAGGTACCTGACGATTACTATCCTGTATTGATCATGACCTTCCTATATGAGGCAAATCGCCGAATCACCTAATGCCATCCGCCATAGCCTTCTGATTGCCAAACTACTGTTGCACTCAAGGTATACTCGTCGAGTGGTATCGCACAGACCCAACCTCTACGAGCATGGCCTGAGTGATGTACTGCAACAGAGGACAACCACGGACTACCCTATCACGTCCCTCTGAAGTCGTGTGCTTTCTTCCAGTCCCGCAGAGCTAGCAAGAAGAATATCAAGCAAACTAATCAGATGGACGTGCTCCTCCCATACCTCCAGACGCCAGATGATCTACCTCGGTGGATTCTTCACCTTCGTATATGCGCAATGGTCGAAGCGCATCACGCTAACGTGTTATTAGACCATATGTCTAATCTTTTAATCGCGTGCTTGTCTTATCTTATTAGATTGCCAATTAACTTGACTATCCACATTTTATCTTTTATTCAAGTTACTACGTTTTCTCTGAGCCCCTTATATCTCTAAGGAATGGACCCCTCTCGCTTATTAATCCAGTAATATAACTTAACCCATTTTAAGTTCAATAATAAGCCCATAACATGTTATTCCCTACATTATTACCATGTCGTTCATAGTCCAATTTTATGTTCACAAGTTACAATAACATGTTCTACTTAATGTATAATTAAGTATATCTTATGCCAATGCACATGTTTTCTATTAACATGGTACTTGATATATATAATTAAATATAACTTATTTCATTCCATAAGTCTACCTCATTCTTCCTTATTTAATCACGACATCGTCTTACAATATCATCACAACCTATTGTTGTTGTTAACTTATTAACTTACTTCTCTTAACTAAGGTTGATTAATAAGTTCGCTTTTTATTTATTGTAACTCATGTTATAATTCCACTTGTCAATTGGACAAGCCTACCTGTTATATTACATTATCATTTATTTAATCATGTATAATAGGTTATATTCCCCGTTCATCATATTTTTTCTTTTAGTTCTTTATCGTTAACCAAACTTTTACTGTTTTAACATTCCTTTATTTACCGTCTTGTATGTTCCCATTATTTTTGGAAAATGTTTCACACACCTCATTGAATTGATTAATGGAAAAATATTAAGACCCAATTCCCTTACACACATAAATCAAGATCCGTAGTTGCAAGCTATTTCTTTTCATTATGGACATACATACATATTTTTATTTGATTAGTGTGCAATACGATAAAGAATCTCTATTTCACACTAGTCCTTTTTCCTTTCCTTTTCTTGCAAGTACATTCTTAGTAAGTTTTACTGTTATGGAAATGTATCAAATTTTCCTAAATCCATCTAACTCAATCCACTACAAATTTTCCCTTTTTTATTTTCTGAGTTAGATGTTATTTACAGTATCCAAATCATTTTAAATTTTCCATAAGAATTAGCCACATTTATTCTTTTCCCATTATTCCCAATTTCACTGCAATTTGATTTAAAATATATGTAATTTGTCATAAAACATCATTTTCAGTAATATATTCACGTTTATTGTAAATCCCACAATTTCAGTATTATAGTAATTTTTAATATAAACAGAAGAATAACATTATAGATTTGTACAACAGTATATTCTTAACACTCTAGAGAATAAGTTACATCGTAATTATCACAATTTACAGTTATTTATCATACTAAGATTAATGGGGAATGTAAACCGTAAATATATCATCGTTTAATAGGTATAATTCTAAATTCTCTCACCTCGCAGCTTTCCAATCCTTGAATCTGATCAAGATCTGTTATTCTGTGGCTTCCCTCACTGTTGAAACAATCATGGATTCACAAATCTGATGCTAAAACAAGAGGGAAAGAAAGAGAGAAACCTAAATAAATCAGAATCAAAAACTTACCTCACGTTGACCAGAAATCTAGACACCTATGTTGTAGATTAATATTCTTCATCTTCAAATCTTAAATCAGAACCCCTAAGAACTAATATTCTAATTTTTGAAAAGATTTGGAGAAGAAATAGAATGGCAGAGTCTTGGTAGTGCCTCAAAAAATTTGAGTTTAAACCTACTAGTCTATTTATAGGTGTACAAGAAAGTTTGGCCCATCGGATTTAACCATATAAAATCCAAACCATTTATTCTAGAAAAACACGTCATCTAAAAAAATAGATCTGACCCGATTGGGTCGGCTCCTGTGTCGACACATGAGTCGACCCAGGTGAGGCTTGGGTCGACCCATCTTGGGTTTGAACATGTTTTTCCAGCTTCGTTTGAATTTTGGTTTAACATTAATTTCTTACTTAGTATAACTTGCTTGATTTATAATATTCCATTTATAACTTATCTTTAAGTTTGAATTTCGTAATTGCTTGTATATATATATATATATATATATATATATATATATATATATATATATATGCATGCAATCTTTTGGTTATTGATTCATTAATAACTTTCATATACAAGCTCCGTTAATAGCTGCTAAATTAATGTAATCAATAAGGCTATGAATTTGTTTGTTTTATTCCTTTTAATTCATTCTAATTTCAAATGCAGATAATTTATTGTCCACTTTTCATTTATTATGCATTCATTACTTTCTGTTTTTATCTTGCACTTTTTGTCTCAACATTCAAATGGCGTTATGCCGTCATTTATTTCTTGCCTATTTTATTGTTTAATTAAAATGCAGGGTGTTACAGTAAATCTACAACATTATATGGTTTATTAAAATTACATTTAGGAATTTAAGTTGATATTTAATTTGATTATAACTGTTAATCGACACCTTATGTGTAAAATTGATATTGATGAGAAACAATATTTTTTTACTTACATGTGGAACCTAAAACTTCACTCAAGCCATTGCTTGTCGGTCTTAGTAAACCGCACGGATGGTGATAAACCCCGATTTTTCAACGCCTTCACACTACCTAAGTAGTCACCCCTAGAAATTGGCAGAGGTGGCCCTCAAACCTGAGACCTGTGTCTCGTCCCAATTCGCCCACCTCTAACCAACTGAGCTAGGAGTGTCGGGTTGATGAGAAATAGTATTTAATTGAATGTTTGAAAAAATCAATACTATATTAAATTTGAGTGAACTAAATTTAAAGTGGAAGTAATGTGACATTGATTTGCACCGATATTTAATTATCATTGAAATAGAAATGCTAATTAAACGTCGACACTTGATGACTAGTGACTATTGTGATATATTGTTCGTTTAGATGATCGTTGCATGTATACGCTCATTGGTTGATGTGATTATTGGTTGGAAGTTATTCATGATAGTTATTGGCTATGATTTATTTGTGTCGTCATCTTTATTACCATTGAAGCCGTACAAGTGTTGTATGCATCTTTCAGACATTAAATAACCGAGCTGAGAAATAGGATGAAATGATATATATTTATGACCATTGTATGAGTTAAAATGATATATACTCATTTAATTGAAATTTAAACTAAATGATCACTTGCCCCTAGGATATAAATTAAATTATGAACACCGAATTTGGTCAAATAAAAAGTTCCAAATTTATAAATTTAAATTTTCCAAATGGAAGTAATTAATAATTTCGACTTAAAATTTGTGAGTTTATGTCTTAGATGTTGAACCTGGAATTTAAATTGAATTCATCAAAATTGAATTATTTTAAGTGTTAATTTAAATTTTGAAATGATTTTTGAATTTATTCCTAATTGGAATACGAAATCGGAAAGGGTTAAAATTAAATTTTGAAACTTGTAATTGGATTCATTTTGTTCGAGAGGATATAAACTATTTATTCCAAAATATTGTATTAAAATGACTTTTAAATTTATATTATTTTATATTAAATTATTTATTTCATAATACTATATAAATAACTATTTTTAATTAAATTATTATATTTTAAACTTTTCTATTATATATTATATAAACTATTTTGAATCAGAAGTTTATTTTCGGTCCAAGTTGTTTGAGCCAATATTTTTTTGAATAAATATTTCATTTGAATAATTACAATTTGACATAAAAACCTTAAATAAAATTTGAATTTGTTAATGAACTGATTTGTGATATGAAATTACAAAATTGGAAACTTGAATCCAAAACTGAACTAATTTGAAATATGGTAATAAGGAGTCAAGATTTGAACTAAACTGGTTTTAACATGAAATATGATATTTTATTTGAAACATAAAATGACCATGGTGTATAAAAAGACGATTGATAGTCAAAGAGATCAGAGTTGGATACTGGCAGACTCTCTGTCAATAGTGAAACCACCGTAATGACTATATACGTGGAGGATTTCCAAAATGAAGTGGTTGATTTGGTGAACTCCTACTGGAATAAATAAGCGAATGATAATGATAACGTTAACACTCGTGTCATTATTTAAATAACTAAAACAGGATCTTATATCTTGTCACTATGGTTAGCTACCTCCAACAAAAGCGCCTCTTCAGGTACTCGCTTGACTTTTGATTTGATTGGTGCACCTTGGTTGATTGTGAGTGTTATATGTGGTCGGTCGATATGGGTTACGACCATCTCGAAAGAGTAAACGAGTAGAATTTTTCATTGGGCATTGCCTCAGGTGTCTTGTCATATTTTATCCTTATGCGATCCCACTGCGAGTTTGGTTTATACTTAATATGTATTAAAGTAGATTAGTGTAAAGCCTTAATTTTATTTTAATATTTATTTTATAGATAGACATTACATATATAGTGTATCCAACTGTAGATATATACGTCTATGTGTATAATTTAACGGATCCTTAGGAGATGGAAATTCTCGTTACATGTCTTAAGTTATTACACTCACATTATGCATGGATATAAGATGGAAAATTCCGTAAACATCTTTGATGCTAGCACACATGTATTTCATTTAACTTACATTAGAAATTTTAGTCTTGACTTGAGTGCATTGTTTTTCATTATGCTCGGGTCAACCTGAGTTGTTTTAGTTTAGCCGACGATGTTATGCCGAATAAGAAGATGGAGACTGACTGTTCATATTACTAGTATTATTTTGCTGCGTTACTTGGTATGTTGTTGACTGTTTAACTCTGATATTGTAATACAATGTATAATATAAACAATTATTTAATTTACTTATGTACTTATTGTATGTATTTTCTTTCTAGTGTGAGATTCTGTGTTTTATTTCTTCTCATCTTTATTTCTATTTAAATCTCATTAACGGTTCATCTTTTTGAATGGTTTGGCTTAGAAATGTGTGGTTTATAATCCATCTAAATTATTCAAAATGACGCATTTTTAGAGTTGGTATCATAGCTTTGTTTGAGAGAATACCAAAGCCTATTGGGGTTAACTCATTAAAAGATAGGGTAATAAAATGCCCTATAATGATTTTGAGGGTGTGTGTGTATATGTATGAGAGCACGTATTTTTTTGTGTTTTAAATTTATTTTGAAATGTGTTGATTTGTTCTATGGGAATTTTCGAATTCTACTCGATACATGGGATGTCATGGAATTAATAGGGATTTCTAAATTCTTAGTAAGGATAACCCGATAAGGTATTGCTTTTGAAAAGGGTAAATGAAATAATTTTGCTTAAGAATATATCTTATATATAAAAGAATGATTTTTGTAATTAATATATACTTATAGGATATGATTGTTTGTTATGCAGTATTCAATTATTATAATTATTATTATTGAGCCCAACTTGTTCTTGAGCAGTAACTATTGAGCGTAGATATAAAATGTGTATAAACAATTTATAGGTAGTTTACTTGTATATTGTAAGTCGCTTTGTTGTAATGAGCCGTTTTAACCCTTTTAAAAGTTTCCTTAGGTAAAAAAATTGGCTTAACAATCAATGAATATACTTATGTTCTAAATAGAAGTTATTTAGAGGTAAATATAAGTATAAATTATATTTGAGAATTAATAAAGAAAATAAGTGTAAATTTTGAAAATTAATGAATATACTTAAATTAGAATAAAGTTAAGAGAATGAAATTAAGTTTAACCTAAATAAGAAAAGAGAATATACATATATGTATGTATGTATGTATGTATGTATGTATGTATGTATGTATGTATGTACATACATACATACATACATACATATATATATATATATATATGAAAATTGGTTAATATGCCAACATGGTGGTCAGGGTAGGCCTCAAACTCCTAACCCCTTACCAAGTAGAAGCACGCCTTTCCACTATGCCACATTATGTTGGCATGTGTATGTGTGTATATATATCAATGTATATATATGTGTACATATATATATATATATATATATATATATATCATGAAAACCCTAAAGCCTTCAATTATTAATAGTAATTTGTATGATCTCTTATCAGGTAAGTATTTATCAAATGGTTTCATAAAGGATATTTTAGGATGTAAATAATTTTATAAAGGACTTTCTTTTAAAAAATGGGTTTAATCTTTATTAAGGCATATCTGACCCAAGTTGAGATGATGTACATTACGCATAACAGCGCAACTGAAAAACCCACGACACACTCTAAGTTGTAATTATAACAAATCAATCTTTCCTTCCCAAAACTTAAAAAACAAAACCCTAGAAGAACGAAAAAGGAAGGCGACGACGAACTCGATGAATCTTTCATAGCGACCTATGGCTTCTAGCTTCAGTATGTGGTTCCCGCGCATCCCCTGAACCCCTTCGTTCTCCAGTAGCAGATCGTGCCCCCAGTTGCGACGTAAGTCTTCTACCTCTAGTCTTAAGAATTAAATTGATTTCCGGATCTATAAATTTTGTTACTTCCTCCACTGATCTGGTTTCATTATGAAAAAACCTTCTATTCCTCTCCTTCCATAACTACCAAATTACATATACCAGGCTAACGCCATAGTGTTTAATTTTTATTTCTACACTCGTCCAACCACTGGCCAGGTACGCAATTTGATCTCTTAAATTATCCTGCAATGTACTTGTGTGTGTTATGAATCTGTTACAGCATCTATTAATTACTTCATTTGTGTAATTGCGCTAGAAAAATAGATGTGAATGTGATTCCTCTAGTTGACTGTCACATAAATTGCATACATTGGACGGAAGAATCCCCCAATTATATAGATGATCCTTCGTAGGTAGTCGATTAAGAATTGTTTTGTACACCATCATAGATAGTTTGGGAGAAAAGATTTTGCCCCAAACAACATGATGCCAGTCCACAATCGGTGCCTTATCTGTGTAAATTTCCCAAGCGGATTTGATAGTAAAATCATTGCTTGAGGACCATTTCCACTTATCAAACTCCCTTTCTAGGAATAGAGGCATGTATTCAATCTCCTTTTTCTGATCTGCATTACATGGTATTCTGTAGCATCTCCGTGTGGCATCTTGAATAATTTGACTTACCTATTGGTTAGGGAAACCAAAAGCAGAAAATGTATCCCATCCCAAAGAGTCAATCAATGATTTTTCTTTTATCCAAGGGTCTCGCCATAAGTCTATGTCATTACCCTTAGCAAATTCCCTCTCACAACTAGAAGTCGGTTTATATCTCATTTCTAAATTTGATTTCCAAGTAAACGAACCATTGTTATCAGTAGCCGTAGTCCAGAAATTATCTTTAATATATCTCCTTCTCATCCATCTAGCCGACGATCCATTAATAACAATAATCTTCCATGCTTGTTTGAGAGTAAAGGCATCCCTCATATCTATTATTCTTCTTAAACCAACATCACCTTCTTCTTTCGGTTTGCATAAAGTGTCATATTTGATTTTAAGAATTTTATCTCTCTAAATGAAGTTAGCACACACATTTTCGATCTTGTCTATCAACGCTTCAGGTATTTGAAATGTCTGGATCCAAAAATTAACTTTAGCTTGAATGACCGTATGCACAAGCTTAATTTGACCAGCAAATAAGAAAAGTCTGGAATTCCAACATTCAAGTCTCTCCCAAATCTTTGTTAACAATTCAGCACATTCTATGTCAGTACTGTTATCAAGAGAAAGCGGGACACAAAGATATTTGACATACAATTCACCGTCTTTCATTTTTAAGATACCCAAATACTGATTTTTCCTCAGACAAAACTTATTGAAATAACATTTATTATTTTGCTCATTCATTTTCAGTCCCACAAAACTCTCTAATTTTTCAAATATCTCAATGATCTTTTGGGTAGCACTTTACTCGACTTCACGCAAATTATCAAGTCATCAACATACACATATGGCTAATGCATGACTGAAAATTGTGAATTGGTTGGATAGCTTAGTCAAATATAGCTAAATCCATTTGGAGAGAAAAATATTCCATAGCTATTGCAAATATATTAGGAGAAAGAGGGTCACCTTGTCTAATGCCACTATTGCTTTTTATGAACCCTTTTGGAACTCATTAATAAGAGTAAAAAAGGTAGGTGTGTTGATACATACTGAAATAGATCTAACCATTTTCTATGGAAACCCCAAATAATAATAAAAAGAATTATTTTATCATACGCTTTGTGGAGGTCCACTTTTAGATATAATTTATCGGCACCCTTCTTATTAAAGTTTCTTCTCAATTCATATGCCAATAGAGAATTCTATGAAATGTGCCTCCCTTTAATGAAAGCACTCAGGCATTTTGCAATCATGTCTGGTAACACTTTTTACAAATCACCTTACTCAAGATTTTATATATAACATTACAACATGCAATTGGTCTATAATCAGTAATCGTGATAGGTTTTTCCTTTTTAGGATTGAGACATTAAAAAGTATGATTTATTTCCTTAAGAATTTTACCTGACTGATATGCTTCTTGAATTGCTAAAGTCAACTTGCATTTTAGGTCATGCCAATGAGTTTTGACGTAACTGGAGCCGAGCCCGCATGGACCTGGGGCGGTTCAACCTTGGTAATGTTACGACTCAGCAGTCTCCTTCCACGTAGTTCAAGGCCCTTCGGGGATTAATTTGGGGTAAGTTCTGCTACACCTCTCCATTACACAATTTAATGAAATAATTAATAGCATCAGCTTCAAATTATTCAATGTTTACCAAGCCTTTTCCTTCCTGATCAAAAATTTGAAAATTAAAATTAATGTTATGTCTAACCGATATTTTAGTGTAAAAGAATTTGGTGTATTCATCCCCTTCAGATAACCACTTCTCTTTTGCCTTTTGCTTTAACTCCACTGCTTTAACCTTTAGTGCTGCTCTAAGATCATTTTGACATTGATGATATTGCCTCCATGTGAACTCACTTTCATCGCCATTATCAATTCTTTGCAAAAGATCAGCATTCATTTCTTCCAACATTTTGATGCAGTCACGATCTTTCTCCCTTGTTCTATTCCAATCTTTTAGCTTCTTAACGTATTTGAGAAATTGGATAAAATTATACATATAATCTCCGTAATATTGTTCAACCATATCACAGTCATTTCCATCTTTATAATCATCCATTAGACACCAATGATTAGCATATCGAAATGGTTTTCATTTAGCATTCATGTCCCTCGGCGCCAAATTGGTACGAAGTGGACTATGGCCACTAGTAGAGGAAAGAAGAATAGTAATTTTCACAAACAAAAAAATTATTTACACACTAGGAATTAAGGGTGGGCACGGTCAGTTAACTGATCAATTTGGTTAAAATTTTCGGTTAACCACGAGCTGAGGTGCGGTTTGGTTAACCGTTTTGCGGTTAGTTTTAGTCCCGCTACCGACCGAACCAGTCAAAGTTGATCGCGGTTAACCAAAATATTTAACCGGTTGACTGAATAATTTAAATAGTTTGGTTAACTGTAAAATTATTCGGTTAACTGGTTATATAAACCATTTCAAAGTCAAATCAGCTATATCATATAACATGCACCTAAAACGATGATGCAATTACCTAATCCATTAATATACATATAATGAAATATATAATCACTCAACTTCATTGACCTAATACAACATAATCTCACATTAATGCAATAGGCACATAGTAACCATAAGCAAAGTAACATAGAAATAGAGCATGCAACCTAAAGCAATGATGCATGCTTAAATTTCGAGTTCTCACTACTCACACATCCAGTCATACATGCTATATTAATAGTTCATAGTATTACTTACATTTACAATGGCATAGCACAAATTCAAATTGCATTACAATAATATAATATTGTCTCCACTACCCATGGTGCATTTGGATCTTCAGTTATAATAGTCTCAAGTCCTCCTTTATCTCTTCGCTTGTCTGTATGTATAAAAGTTCATCAGATTGCAAAATGCAAAGTGATAACAAATGACAAAAGAAGCTAGAAGCCATTGCTGTATAAATGAAATTCAAAGTCCATACATACTTCTGGTTCAGGTTTCTAATATTTCAAACGCTAAAACTAAACAAATTCAGAAAAATATATTAATCAACCTAAGGGTTTATGTTTAAATCCTTGAATAATTTACTTGCAGTCATTTCTGAGCATGAGCAGCATTTCAATATTATCATAACTACTCAAGCTATTCTCTATAAATCAATTCTCTTATAAACATCAACTCCATTTGTATTAGCACATATACACTGAAAATCAAATAACCTTACCAATATTACCATATACCATTGTTCTATTTACAGGCCAAATTTAATACTTTCAAGCAAATGCTCTAAAACATACACATTTCTATGTTGAAGTAAAGGTTATTTTTACCCTAATGGAAAGGTTCTAGAATAGAATTCATATTCATCCTAACGATTTGAAGTAAACAAAAAATGATGCAAATTAAAGGCTATGATTGAACATATTATGCTAACATAATAACTAATTCGAAATCAAAGTATTCAACGAATCAGAAATCGGTATTTTTTCTCTTCCTCTTAACAATCATCATTGTCTTGAATCCACGAATCGGGTAGCGGCAGATCAACAAAAAATAGTTAGGGTTTAGGATTTGGATCAAGGATTTTTCACTTTTTGGAAAGTTAAACAAAAAGCGACTGTGATAATTTCATTTGGAAAGGACAAAAAAGGGTTACTAAGGTTTTGATAAAATGGATGGATCGGGTATTCGGGTGTAAAGGCCGGTTATTAGAAATTAAAATATGTTATTAAAATATATACGGTTAACGGTTAACCGATGTATAACCACGGTTAACCGTTAACTGAACCGAATTTGGTCGGTTAATTGTGATCGGTTAACTGCAAGTTCGGTTAACTGATTTTTTTGGTTAAAACGGTTCGCTTCAGTCAGTTAACCGCATAAAATGCCCACCCCTACTCAGAATTGATTAGAACCTTATCTAATCTGCAAACTATTTTCTTGCTATCACCACTTCTCCATGTAAAATGCAGACCAAAGAGGACCGGCTCCACCAATCCAGCTATAATCATGCAGTTGTTAAAGTCAGATAATTGGGATACCCTAATGGTAAATCCTCCTTTCTTATCTTCTGAACATAATTTAGCATTGAAACCACTCATTACCATCGAAGAAACATTATTTATTAGCCAAAGTTTTAATTTTCTCCCACAAAGCAACTCTCTAAGTGTTATTATTGCTTGCATAAATAGCAGAAATTAGCATAACAAGACCGCCAATATTAGTGATATTAATAGTAATATGTTGATCATCTTTATCCACTAAATCACATTTCCATACACAAGTATACAAAAGAAGAAGAATTCTACCCTTATCAGAGTACTGATTATTTGTAATATGTAACCAATCACTTCCCAAAGAATCAATGAAAAATTTCAAGTTATCATCATTTACCTTGTTCTCAAGTATACTATAAGAAGGAGACAGATTACTTCTAAGATTACAAAGGTCTAACAAGCGAGCATCATTGTTTAGACCTCTAACGTTCTAACTTATTAGGGACATTTGGATTTGAAGGAACGACTCCTCAAATTCCTAAGAGAAACATCACATACAATTGCGTTCTTTACATTCCCTTCACCCTTATTAAACTGCTTATTGTATTCAGGATTAGCTTTTGTTAGACTTTAATTGTTACTGTTTCTTCCTCTATTGGATCTTCTTCTAGATTTTCCAAATTTAAGTTCATCTGATTTAGTTTTTCCATTATTTAAAGTAGTTGCCCAAGAATCTCCAAATGTGACTTTTCAGGAGTATAGTGAGCTGACTCCCTCGGTCCATCAGATACAATCATCAGCAAATCCAACTGCTTCTTCTGAACTACCTGCTCTGATTTCCCCAGTGGCGTATCCATCACCTAACTTGAACTAGAATCATCCAGTACAACTGTACTAGGGAAATTTGTAGGGTTAGCTGCAACATTTTTGTCACAGAAACTCTTGGTGTTTTTGTTTAGCCGCACTATTAAATTATTTTCATTAATAGAATTTTCCGTTTTTGCACTCCACACCTGACTAACCAGTTTAACAACCGATTCACATTATACATTAGTATTCCCAAAACACTTACAATAGTGACAAATAGGAGGAATGTACTCATACTTCACTTCCTGTATATATATTACCATGCTTGTCTTTAGCTCTTACTTGATTTTTGCGTTCATTATTTATGTGCATATCCACCAGCACTATAGAAAAATTTAGTCATTTAACATTTTTAGTTAGTTCATCCATAACTAGAGGAACACCCACTAAGATGGCCAATTTATTGATTCCTTTCGCATTCCATAAAGAAAGGTCAAGATTAATTAATCTTATCCATACCGTGTGAGTCTCCAACATGTCCCTTTCCTATCTCAAATTAGGCTCCCATCTTTTCGTGAATATCAATTTTCTATCCATGAACCATGGACCCCTATTTAGCATTTTACTACAATCCTCTTCCTTCTCAAATTTAATCAGGTAAAAACCATTCTCCCTCGCAAAACATCCTATGAACCCGAAGGTTGCCAAACACGTTTGATATAAGCATTCAAATGAACATAATATGGACGCTTACCAACTAGCTAAATATATAATGAGTTCTCCCACATGTCTTTCACAGCGTCAAATACTAAATCATACAGATCTACAAACTCCCCTTCATCATCTTTCAATATGTCAAAATTTTCAACTTCTCCTTCAATCATATTGTTTCCTGCCGCAGCCGAAGCCCACATGCGAACGCCATATTGGAATTGTAACACATTAGAATTAGCAACAATTTTTTTTGTATACCCAGTTAAATCATGTTTCATATTATTGTTTTGACCTCCATATTTGGTCACGTTTGCATAAGATATGCAACTCGTTCTTACCTCCTGCCGACCCTCATTTGCCTCTTGATTTTCTTTTTCACCGTTAGGGGTATTCAAACTGATGTCGCCATTAAGGTTTACAAACGCCATCGCTATTTCATTTGAAAGATGTTATGCTAAGGATTTGTAAAGTGCATGTGTGTGTGTGTATATATATACACATGTACATATGAAATTTAAAGAAGTCAGGCTAAGGAGATATATATATATATATATATATATATATATATATATATATATATAAACAAGATTTATGAAAGGAAGGGATTTATTTTAAAAGAGAAAAGGTATTGCAATGAAGATTTATAACACTGTGTGTGTGAAACTCACCTAATAAAGATAGTTCATTGAAGTTTTAAAAGGATAGTTATTTTAGAATAAAACTTTGAGAATTTTGTTTAAATGTATCTTGAATTTGTTAGATTTAATAGAAATTTTGAATATGAAATGGGTGAGGAAATAATAACAATTTCCTTATATGAGTATAACATTAAGTACATTTCATAGGAATAATTTCTTTGAAACTGTTGAATTTATTCTAAGTAAATGTATATGAAATCGCTTAGTTTGATGCCAAGTGTAATATTTATGAAATATATATTCTATTCTAAATATAAAGTCTTTTTATAAAGGATGTTGGTTTTGAAGGATATATATATAATATATATAGTAATTTCGATTTATAAAGTTATTAGTTTTTAAATATGATACATATAAGTACAGATTTTGAAATACCAAGTATGTAAGCAAGTTAGATTGGTTATTACTTAATTATTTAAGTTTGGTAATTTTGAAGTTAACTTTGAATGGCTCTTGTATAAATAGTAACCAGTAGAAAATTTAATGATGACTGTTTAAAATATAATTAATTGATTATAATTGAGAATAACATTGGTTTACTAATTATATTCGCTAAAGTTGGGAATACTATTAATTTGAACGGTAATTAATGGTGATTTTTTAAAGAATGATAATTAACGGTAATTATGAATGACATGTGGATATTAGCGAACAAACGTTGAGCGGAATATGATGAATTAAAATGTCTACTGACTTGCCAATGACAATTTAAATAATGAAACTTAATAACGTCTTCATGATGGATGTTCAAAACAGAAAGATAACTAGAAAATAAATACAAAGTGTAAACTTTAAATAAGTCAAAGGTGTGAATTAAAAAATGAAGTAATTATGTAACCTAAGTAAATTCAATTGTATGCTAAGAAATCCTATGAAACATATATTCTAGCAACATCACTTTATATGTATTATAAATTAATTCCATTTTAATTAAATGTATAAAGTCAAAAAATAATAAATAATGTTAGTGTTTATGGTAATTACAATTTATATAAATAGTGATTTTACATAAAACTTGTCACGTTTCCCACTCTTAAATGAATTTTGTTTGAATTTCCAAGTATTTGGTTTGATAACTCAAATATCCATCTTTCTAAATATAAGTAATTATTGAAAATAATTATTAAATTTGTTTTGCATGTCTTTATAAAGACGTTTATGATCAATTTTTTTTTTTTTAGTAATAGCCATAATTACCTTTTATGGAGCAGGAAGGTTTACAAATGGAACTTTTGCAAACTATTAAGATTGTAAAGGTAATATTTTTGTAAGTGAGATTTGAATAAGTTATCCAATATAAGACTTAGTCATGTATATAAACAAGTATAATTCGACAATTCCTAATTAGAAACTTTAGGGCATGAGAAAAAAATAAATAGAAACTTATTATATACAATATAAAATGTTTGGAAATTTGAATATTTATTTCGAAATAAAATATTTTGAAATATTTCACTTAGCATTGAAACTGATCTACTAAATACTTAGATATTTGGGCACTCGCCAAGCTAACGTATTACTAAAATTTTGTTAGTATATGGGTAAATATTAACAAATCTCACTCCAAGCGCTTGAAAATAATTCAGATGATGACCATAGAATCATTGGCGACCATTTTTAAGTTTTGAAAGTGAGAAAATGTGTTATAAGTTGATTAAGGCATAAACTGCATTTATAAATATTTGAAAGGTGGTTAAAAGCAAACTTTTGATTACTTTCAAAATTTGAGTAAATAAAAGTAGTTATAATTGGTTGGATTATTTTCAATTTGTAGTAAAACTAAGTAAATAGCTAAATGTTTATAAATTGTTCATTTGATAAACTATATCAAGTTGCCATATTCTTACTCTGTTCCTTTTCAGGGAGGAATAACTTTGAGGAGAGATTATAATAATCTATACTTTTGATCATTTTAAAAAAATGTTTTTAGAATAATATTGCCAAAAAAATTAAAATTCTATTGATCTAAATTTTAGTTGGGCTAATTTAAGTGCAATATGAAATGATTAACAATTAGTAGTATATACGTTTGTTGAATTATTAGAATGTTTGATTGCTCCAAATATTAAATTTGATTGAGATTTATTTGACGTGGAGTATTAAATTTAAATATTATTGTCTTGTAGTTCGGAATAGCTTGTTAATGTCAGAAACACAGGTTTTACGTCAAATCAAACGAGTTTTTTAATGGGATTAAAATAATATTTATGAGAAAAAATTGAATGTTTTATTTTAATGTTAGTATAACAACTAAAAATAATGAAAATGAACGTCGAGACAATAAATAACGATTGTCAACTTGGAGTCGTGAATGATATTTTAAAATTAAATCAAAGGCAAAAGGAAAATTTATACAGGACTGTATTTTGGGGATTTTATATAGTGTCATTGTGTTTAAAAATATCAAAATCCTATATTTCGATATATGGGACATTGTATTTCGTTTTGGTGATGAAAACGGGCTTTTAGGCTGCTCTAACTGCTCTGGCCCAGCAACCTGTTATAACCTCGATTTTCGAGCTATATTTGACAATGACAACTATATATCGACAATATTGTATACAAACAATTATTGCAGGAAAATTATTGGAGATTATGGTTCAAATACAGGAAGATACAAAAATAAGATAAATTGATGTAATAGTATGTACTCGAGTCAGTATTTAGTTAGATTTAATGTTAAAATCTCTCATAGGATATATATATCGTATATAAACTGTATTTTAAATAAATTAAGTTTTCAAAGATAGGACCTACTGGGACTTGAACTCGAGCCAGTAGTTTAGAAGGCACATGCTTAAACCAAATGAAATATGGTGACTTTCGTTTTAAACAAAATCCAGTCAGCTGAACAATCCATTTGGACGACTGAATTTTGTTGTTTCTATGCATATGCACACCTTTTCAAATTTTAACCATTTTTCAGGAAGTTAAACTCAAAGATTGTGACTTTTTAAAGAGCCATAACTCTTTAATCCAAGAATTATGACTATATCTTTTAATCAAACCTTTTTATCAATCATTGCAACTTTTTATTGAATATAAATAAACTTTAAAATCACTTGTTTCAAATCGTCGATTACAACTGAACTTTCTTAATCTAATTATTCTCTGATTCTGAACTATTTCTACTTTATGTTCACTTGTGCTCTCAAATATTCAACATACTACGATTATAAATCACTTTCCTTCTTTATTCTTCATTTACTTTCAAATATATATATATATATATATATATAAACACACACACATACACATTAACACACAAAGAAGCTGATTATAGGAAGTGTGTACTCAATTGTGACTTATCTGTGTTATCAAGAACACATATACAGTCAAACACAAACTTTTTTATATATGTTGAAGACATGTTCCGCTACTCAAGCAAGAAGTATTCTTCCGCCGCTGAGGTGAAATCCTATTTTGCTGCTCAGGTCCCTGTTCATCTACTCGGGTGTTGGCTTAAGTTCTCTTCTACTACTGAGGCGAAATCTTGTTCAATTGCTCAGATCTTTGTTCTGCTGCTCAGGTGTTGTAATACCAATTCCTCTGGTTAAGAGAGGGAGTTGAGTAATGAAATTCCTGAAGGAGTCTGGGACTGGACCTAGGACGGTGCTCCGAACCAGTAAAAAAGTTCCTAGTGTTCTTTACATTATTTACAGTTTTTATATTGCTTATTTATGATATCATTTCTAAATATTTATCTTATTAAATATTTACTTTCATATTTCAAAGCTAGTATATCATTTACTTCCGCATTTAGTATATTACATGTATTTCTATATTACTCGATCCTACTTGTATTTTCAATTGGTATCAGAGCCAGGGGTTCCGGAGATCGCAACAACATCATAGAATAAATGGCGACAAAGAAATCTTGTCAAGGCATTAGCAAGGGGAAGAAAAATAAATCAGATTCAAACAAAACGAGCAAGCAAGAAAATTTATCATGGCTAAAGTCAGATCACAATTGGTATGTGTATATTCATTATATAAAGATGTTTTGTTAGACCATGAAAAATTATTAAAAGAATAAAACTTTGAATAAATTTAATACAGTTATCTTAGCTAAGTCAAAAGATTGTGAGCAAGAAAAATTCAAATTAAAAGAGGAAAATAAACTATTAGTAAAAAAACTAAATGTTTTGAAAATACCTTAGAAGTGCTTGTTTTTCAAAAGGGTTTCCTATAAAAAGAAAATGAGCGGCTAGAAGATAAAAACAACGATCTTTTAAAGGATATCAATGTTTTACAGAATAAAAAAATATCTTTAGAAGATTCTTTTAATAATTCTAGTTCTTCAATTTTGCCTTTTGAAAAAGAGAATGAAGCTTTAACTGGAAAGAATTTAGAATTATCTAAAGAATAGGAGATTTTAAAAGTTAATAATAATATTTTGCAACAAGCAATTTCTGACTCAAAAGAAAATTTAGAAAAGTCACAAACATCTTTAGATAATTCATAATATCAAATTTGTCGTCTCAAAAATGAGAATAGCACTTTAAAAATAAAGAACTCTGAATTAGATAAAGAAATTAATGATTTAAAAAATAACAAAATTCTTTTTGAAAATGTCAATAGCGACTTTGGAATCAAATTTGAAAAACGGACAAGTAAGTTTGTGAAATTTAATAAAGGTCAAAATGATTTAAATGTGATTTTATCTAGTTCTAGACCTTTTCATGATAAAAGTGGTTTAGGATATACTAAAACTAATCATAGAGATAGTACTTGATATGCTTTTATGTATAATAAAAATAACACTACTAGTACTAAAGCACGAGCAATCCAAGATCCAATTTAATTGAAATTCGAATACTTCTATTATTGTAATATTTAAATTAAATCTAAAAGTACGAAAGGAAATACTAATAAAAATTATCTAACTATTTAGGTCCCTATAAATTGGAAAAATAGAGAAAAATCTAACGATGATTATTTTGAGCGCAGTTAATAATGAAAATTTTATTTTTAAAGGTTCCATTAAACCCTCTTGGGTATGGTTACCTTACGACTAACCTCTTGGACCCTAACATAGGAAGCGGGTACCAAAGTATATGTATTATATTTTTTGCTGGTACACCATAGATAAGGAAGAGGTTATTTTAGTATCTCTAGAAACAGATCTAAAATATAAAGAAATAATCAGATAATCTGGTAAACTTATAATTTTATTATTTCTTTTTAAATCCAACTCTATTCTCCACATATTAAAATCTTATATTATTCCTATTGATATTCCTCTCCTTTCTTGTTGATGAAAAGAAAGGAAGGAAAACACAATCATATCGACTAGGGGAGGTCATATCAATAAGGGGAATATACAATTAGGAGAAAGGTTATATTTTAATATGCATTATCTCATGATTCACTATAACATTATATAAACATATGCAATGTTATATAGTTCAATGATACCCATAAATTCAATATGTTACTCAATCATATAGCAAGATATTTTTCATATATTTAAATTAGTTCATGTAAAATAACTTTAATTCGTATATTCAATTTCATGAACCACATGTATATTAGTTCCCATTAGTTGTAATTTCTTTGTGTCGGTGACAAAGGAGGAGAAAGATCAAAATATATAACATATACATATGGGGAGCAATATACACATGGGGAGCACATGTTGAAATATATTTTGATTATTATATATATAAGTCGTATACAGTTGTCATCATCAAAAAGGGGAGATTGTTAGAACCTTGATTCTGAAGCAGTCGAGCTATATTTTATGACGGCCCGCCCCGCACCAGCCGGCATTTCCTCCGAAAGTGCGTTGTACACATGCCCGACTAGCACGGAACGGTCGCCAAAGAAAGGAAAGAAGAGAATGAACTAATCGAAAACCTGTAGAATGTCTCACAGCGCATGGAACAAAATATAATAATAATATACTTGACATAAAACATGCGAGACAGTGCTTAAGCTGATAACTAAAACCAACATCAACATCATCATCAGAGTAGCGGAAATCCAATTACAGCTTATTACAACTTTCCAAATTACTATCTCTAAACAAAAGAAAAAAGGTACACCATTAATGCCCAAAGTAGTGACCGTAGTAACACAGGGAGAATATCTATATATATGTATCATACGTGGAAGCCTCCTGCTCGTCTCCGGTACAACTACTCGTGCATACCACGTAACCTGTCTCTAGTCTGCTCGTGAGAGCACGCAGAGTAATAAGAAGAGACATAAAACTCTAGGTCAGACAAAAAGTCTGGTATGAGCGAAAAGAAGCAAAACAGAATAATAACAAGTATACTAAACCATACCTGGACCTGCAACCAAAGAGTTAGCACTACATACCGTACAATACTCTAAGGTGCCACTAAACCGATGTAAAGAATACGGGGGTGAGGGTGTGCATGTCATAATGATGGCAAACAAATCAAACATAGCAACCATCCTCACATCTCTCACTCAGTGCGTAAAGCATACGATATCTACCGCTTCGATCACTAGACCCATCGAAGTAGTGACGGAGTTCGACTTGTACAACTACTGCTACTACCAAGCTTACCCCATGAAATCATGACCAACCATTTTCAAATGATCCCACTTCATTGGTCTATAGCTCTTTAGTCATACCTAGGCCACTGTGGCCCTGAATCCGTTCACGTACCCCCTACACATAGTGATCCAAAGTCATAGATATCGACAACCCCTTAGCACACATCCCGCAGCAAAGCCCAACTCACGAAGTTAACTCATTGATTCCCAACTGGACCCTGAGTACAAACTTCCCATTTGGACTACCTTTGCATCTCGGGTTTCAGTCTTCTTCTCCGGATCGGTTTTCATTCAGTCCATAGCTCATATCTCCCGTTCAAGCTTCCTGGTTCAGTCTGCAGTCACCACACTGGTTCGGGTCGAGTTCCTCCATTTGGATCGGGTCGCGCCATTAGCTCGTGGTCCTCCAGCTCCATCGGATCGGGTCGTGGCCAAGCTTCGGGTCGGGTCGGGTCGCACTCCTCCATCGCCTCGTGAAACCAGCCTTCATCAATTCATGGCGGATCGGTTCGTGCTCTTCAGGCCGTGGTCATCAGATAAGGGCGGAATGGTAAGCTTCATGGTGCGGAGTCCTCTGACGCGAGCAGGTCGGGTCATGGCTTCTGGAGTGGTTCTGTTCGTGACCATCTGCATCGGGTCGGGTCGAGATAGAGGGGGGCGATCCGATCCGGTTCGGATGGTTTCCTGCACTTCTTTCCAACGACTATTTTACGCCATTCGACGGCATTTTCAACTAATATAACACTTCTACACAACCACAAAGCATAATATACAGTCATAGCAACATGTATAATCATCCACAAACAGCAAAACAACAATTTGATAGGTTTAAACGGATCAAACATAGCCAAAACCCCATATTTTCCCTTAAGCATGTTTAGGCAAAACTAATCATAGGATTAACAAGACTTAACCAAATCAACCCAAATTTCTAACAGGGGTATAAAACAATATTTCAGAATTTATAAATATTTTTCCAGAATTTATTTATGCATAAATTCACCAATTAACACTAACCACCCTAATTAACTGTAATTAGTGCAAAAACAATGCTAACCACTCATCTTGGCCACAAATAAAACTCAGATCTGAAATAAATCTCTGATTGGCAGGAATACTGATGTCTAACAGCAGCTCTAACCTTGCTTTGGTGCTATCTCTTCTTAATTTGATGTGGCTATGCCTAATCTTCAATTAGAAAGTGATTTGGGGATGTTTTAGATGTTGGAGGCCATTGTTAGGGTTGAACAAATGTCTATGGCGGCTGGAAAATGTCTAAAAACCAAAATCCCTAACCCTAACAGCCCTTAAATACTCCAAATCCCGAAATCCCCCTTTGGGCCAAGCTGTTAATCACCCAGTTAAGCCCAATTAAGCTGTTTTTCACATCTGAAACTTGTTTCAGCCATATCTCCCAAACGGTGAGTCTGTTTGGCTAATGTGACCACTCTTCGAAATTGTAAACCATCATCCGGATCCAATGGAAGTGGTTTCAGGTCAAAATTCCTTTCCAGTCAAAAGTTATGGTCAAAACAATATCAGCTAGGGGCAAAACGGTCATTTAAAAATTGGCAAAAATCATGAACATGGGAAATGACCCCAATAGTCGTTTCCCAAAGTTACATGACCATACGACTTCGTATGTGAAAGAAATAAATATCCTACGATCCTATGATGCGTAGTCGTTACACTCCCCCCCCCCCCCCCCCTTAAGAAATTTCGTCCCCGAAATTCCTTAACCCAAAACATACAAAGGATCCTGCATGCTTAGCAACCACATACAACAATCAAACATGCAAAACAAACAAAACAAGGCTATCCTTGCATGCGGAAAGACTAAATCGAAACTGAAATCTTACCAGGCGAAGAGTTCTGGATACGTCTTCTTAATGCTCTCCTCTGTCTCCCAAGTACAGTCATTCTCATTCTCGCCCCACTGAACTTTGACTAGATTCACCGTTTTCCTTCGAAGTTGCTTCGTATCATTCCCAACAATACGCATAGGCTTGCGGTTCCCAACCGCCTCGGGTTCAACTTCGATATCATCCAACTGATCAGGTGAAATAGTCACATCTGGGTCGTGCACGAATTTACTTAACTGGGAAACATGTAATACGTTATGAACTCCTACCATCTTGTCTGGTAATTCAACTTTATATGCCAAATTCCCAATCTGCTCAAGAACTGGGAATGGACCAAAAAATCTTGGTGCTAACTTGCCTCTCCTGCCAAATCATATCACGCTCTTCAACGAAGAAATCATGACAAACACCAAGTCGCCAATGGAGAACTTTAATTCTCTTCTCCTCTTATCAGCATAACTCTTCTGCCTATCTTGGGCAGCCTTCATTTGCTATTGGATAATCTTAATCTTGTCTGATATTTCTCTTATTACTTCTGGTCCAAGCACATATTTTTCACCGGTTTCCAGCCAACATGATGGTGAGTTGCACGGTCTTCCGTACAAAGCTTCAAATGGAGCCATACCGATACTGGATTGATAACTATTATTATATGCAAACTCTACTAGATGCAGATGGTCATCCCATGATCCACCAAAATCCAATATGCAAGCTCTCAAGAGATCTTTTAACACTCGATTCACCCTCTCTGTCTGTCCATCGGTTTGAGGATGATACACGGTACTGAGATGTAATTCTGATCCTAACGCCTCTTGTAAGCTCTTCCAAAATCCACTAGTGAACAACGGATCTCGGTCACTCATAATGCCTTTGGGTATTCCATGAAATCTCACTACCCACTTTACATATAGTTCGGCTAACTTAGCTGACGTCCTGTTTGACTTGACGGGTATAAACCTTGCACTCTTAGTCAATCGGTATCATGGCCCGATCTAGTCCTTGGTAACCCATCAATGAAATCCATTGACACTTGTTCCCATTTCCATTCTGTAATTTCTATTGGTTGTAACAAACCACTAGGCTTCTTTTGCTCAGCTTTGACTAGCTGGCAATTCATGCATTTGGATATAAACATCCCAATGTCTTTTTTCATCCCTTCCCAGTAGTAGGTCTGCTTCATGTCTCGATACATCTTGTTACCTCCATGATGTATGGTCAGTTTTGAGTGATGACATTCTCTAAGCACTTCATGTAACACCCTGTAATTCTGTTAATATTAATATTCACAAATTAAAGAATAACTAATCTCAGACGTGAGAATTATGGAAAACGGGTTGCGCTTTTATGTTCGTCTTGGAATTCTGGTTGAAATAGAGTTTGAGTTTGCGTGATTTGGACTTCGTATGAAGGAGATATGGCCATCGGAAGTTTCAGAAAATTCAAAATTCGAAGTCAAACAGGCCAGGCGGGAAATTTCCTGCCCAGCACCCCAGGTCGACTGGGCAGTCGACACCCCCAGGACCAGGTCGACTGCGCAGTCGACTTGGGTGTCGACCTGGTCAAGTCGGACAGGTTTTGGCAGAGCCCAATCTTGAGCTAGTGAGTTGTCTTTAGGGCTGAGTTGGCTAATTTAACGGTTCAGGTTAGTTCTGAGTTGATCTGACGGTCTAAATAAATCCTAAACTCTATATATACCTAGGTAGTCTCTCACTCTAAAATCACATGAAAAATAGAGTAGCCGCCATCATGCCATCGCCACGGAACTCAGTGTAGCCGCCGCCAACTAAGAAGGAAGAAAGCTAATCAAAACTCTAATTCTACTCAACTCTAAAGAAAATCAAGACTCTCTTTCTTTTCTAATTGTGAGTATGATGATCTTAATAAGATTATTAGCAAACTAATTAGATTAAAATGTGATATGGATCATAAGAAAATGATGTGAATTGTCATATATGTTGTTGTAAACCTTATGCTATCATGTATGTTGTAAATCCTATGTTATGTGATGATGATATCCTATATGTTGTAAATCATGCAATGATGATATCATATATGTTGCAAGTTTCTATGCTAAGTTGCGTTGTTACAAAGCCATGATGTTATTATGTTGTAGTTAGCTTATGAATCATGATGTTGATTATATATATTTGGGCTATGATGATTCACAGGATAAATCACATGTACCTATGCAAGTTTAGGTTTATTAGTATGTATAATCTCACATATTGTATGACATCTATTTAGATCTAGAATTATGACATCTTTTTAGATCTAGAATTATGCTATGACATGTGTGAGTTCTATGTGTTAGATGCTAGTTCACACCATCATTATGTTGCATAAACCACATATGCAAGTTTATACATGAACTTGGGTTATGATCATATTATGTAAGTTGTGACATTTAACCAAACAAGTTGAGACCTTTAGATCCATGACATGTGTAGTTTTATGCAAGTTTCACCCCTATTATGATTAGATCTATTTTATTTGTCTATATGTTGTGATAATTTATCTTTATGCTATGAGTTAGACTATTCGAGTCTAACGTATATTTTGCGTTGAATAAGCGAACATATAACGTGGGGTAGGGGTAATATTAAGGATTTAATATTAAGAAATTAGGGTGCAATTGATATGATTTTGCATACCGTAAGTGGATGGCCATAATTGAATCAATTATAGACATCATTAAAATTGGAATTAATTAATGATTTGAATAGGGATATATTTAAAACTGGGGTAAAAGATTATAAGTGTTAATCAATGCTTAGGACACGAGGTTGGACTCGTTTGTGACGTAAAACTGCCCGGACCCGCCCGGCAAATCCAGTAGTCACAAATGTCAGCCCAATGTGAGAGGTCCTAGGCCCAAATTAAAGCATAACAGTTGTAAAGACACGAGGTTAGGCTCTTTTATGGTGTAAGACTGCCCGGACCCGCCCGGCGAATCCAGCTGCCATAAATGTCAGTCTAATGTGAGAGGTCTTTATGAGGTTATGGCCTGAGTGAATTAAGAAATACTTAACCAGATAAACATGTGAAGTGGGACATGGGGGTTAAGTAGGTGCCTTGGGTGGCATGAGGAATCTGGTGGGTGCCTTTAGTGGCATTTCAAATACGATTAGTAAGACTTAACCAAACACACATGTAAATGAACATGACTAAGAAGAGGGTTAAGTGGGATATACCAGTGGGGAAAAGCTTAGGTGGATAGCTTGTGGTAAGTAATTGGGGGCCCATTTCAACCAGTAACCCAAACGTATCTTTGTGGGCTCGACCCAAGTCGAGGACGGGACACTCATACTGGGCTTGACTATAAGAGGCCAAACGGGTTAGCGGTGGCAACGCAAGTCCAACGGGTTTCATATGCATGTGTGGACCCGGGCTGGTAGGTAAGACGTTGTTGCATCGTGTAGGTATAAGCCGTTCACTCTTTAGTTGTATCGGGTTGCCACTTTAGGGGAGTGATACACCCCACTGTGGGACCAGCACGGGTATCTACGAGTAGGGAGCCGATCGCAAGTGGGTAGTGGGGTACACCTAGCGGAGATAGGGGCAGGCGGCACCTATGTAGTCAGCTAGGGGTACACAAAGTTATTTATAAAATTTCTAAGTGAAGCAAGTGGAATCAACCTTTAGGGTGACTGGTGTGGTGCAGTGTAGTAATTATTCGTTAGTAATTAGGTGTGCCTTTAACTTTATCTTTATCTGCTCTTCCATACCCAATAGTTCATAGACATTTCCTTGTTTTCCAGCTTATGCCTTAGTCTAGTTATTTTGATAATAGTGTTGTTAGAATTATCATACTCGCCAGACTTTATGTCTGACCCCCTCTATTTCTATCTTTTCCCCCCTCCAGGTCCTCAGGGTGGACCCAGCTCTAGTGGAGTCTGATTAAATTGCTTATTCTCTCTTTTGGAAAGCTTGGACCGCTGAAGTAAAGTCCAGCTTGTTATCTTCTTTATTGGCTATTTATGTAATGGGATTATGTATTTTGTTTTATCAAGATGGATATTGTACTTGACTCAGATTTATGGTTTTATGATGTAACAAACATGTTTAATTTCCGCTGCAATGAAATAAAGTTTTAGATTTCCAAGTACTACTTATTATCTGTCTTGTTGTAATTTTTCTGTTCTATATTCACTTAAAACCTCCATGGAAGTTAATGCATTCCCTTTGTGAGTGACATTAATGGACGTGGGGTGTTACACGTGGTATTAGAGCTTAAGGTTACCAGAACGTATAATTTTTTTAGAAAAACTATTTTTCTAAAGTATTTTTGGAAGAAGTGTTTTCAAAAACATGTCTTGATGAGTAATTTAAAGAGGAAAGTTTTTATGAAAAACATAATCCCCAATAGCCATATATCTTTATCTTTCGAATTCTCCATTTTGAATCTTTTCTTTTTCGTTTCAACATGGCTGAAGATCTTAACCTTCCGGAGGGTGTAACGATACCAGGATGGTATAGGAGGTTATTAGAGGCTAGGGCCGCTGCAGGTCCAGCCAATGTTCCTCCACCACCAATTGCACCCACTCCTCCTCCTCCTCCTCGCGTTGATACTTTTGCAAAGACATGCAAGGAATTTAAGACTATGGGTGGAAAACCTTTTCAACGGTCAGAAACGTTTGTGGAAGCTAGAGATTGGCTTAAGGAGGTGGAAGAATTGCTAGAAATCTTTAAAGTAGAAGAAGGGAGGAAAGTCAAATTAGCTACTTGGTTAATGAAGGGAGAGGCCTCGTTTTGGTAGGAGGTCACTAATGGGGAGCGTCATGTTGACTCTTGGACGGATTTCAGACGTAGGTTTGAGGCAAAGTTTCTCTCAAGGGCAGAAGAGAAT
Organism: Allium sativum; assembly: GCA_030737875.1. Classification (NCBI taxonomy): domain Eukaryota; kingdom Viridiplantae; phylum Streptophyta; class Magnoliopsida; order Asparagales; family Amaryllidaceae; genus Allium; species Allium sativum. The sequence goes on along the minus strand of CM060921.1, from coordinate 159,016,166 downwards.
CTATACATGGAAAGGTTTTCGACATTAAAGCAAGGAAGCTCATCAGTGAAAGAATATGTCAACAAATTTAATCAGTTAGCAAGGTTTGGCTTGGACTTAGTGAAAACGCCGGAGAAGAAGGCTCTGAGGTTCGTTAAAGGCTTGAATGAGCCGTTGCAAGGGATGGCTATGACCCACATCCCTATGGGGGCCACCTTTGAGAAGCTAGTAGACATGGCACTCATGCACGAGGAGAAAGGCGCTAATGCTAATAAGGCACCCGAGAAGAAAGGGGATCAGAAGAAAACACAACAGCAAAACAAGAAGGGTGGTAAAGACAATAATGGCAAAGGAAAGAAAAGATGCTTTAACTGTGGGACACCAGGCCATCTCAGCAAGGTTTCGGAAAGAAAAAGAAGACTGGTTGTTTCCACCGTGGTGAAGCGGGACATCTAGTGAAGGATTGCCCAAAGAAGGGGCAGAGGGCAGGGTCTACCTCGGGAGGACAGGTGCAGGCTCTTATGGCACCAGGGCAGGCAAGGGGACAAGCTCAGGCTCTCGCGGTCCCACCGCTGCAAGAACGAGGTAGAACCATTTCTGTTGAAAGCTTAGTTTTTCTGTTTGATCATCCTGTTCGTACCTTATTCGATTCGGGCACATCGCATTCATTTTTCTCTACATCATTAGTTGAATCACTGGACTTAAACACCAGTTTAATAGAGGATCCCTTAGTTGTTTTGAATCCAATTGGGGGCTCAGCTTATTTGTCCATGATATGTTTGGATTTGAAAATTTCTATACTTAGCGTTGGGTTTAGATGTGATGCTTATGTTTTGGGCTTCACGTGCTATGGGCTAATTTTAGGAATGGATTGGTTATCTAGAAATGGGGCCGTTCTTGATTGTGAAAGGAGAGTAGTTAGGCTCATGACTCGCCTTGGCAACACTCTCGAAATCTTTTGTAATCCCATAAATTCCGTTATGCTAAGTTATCTAGAATCGCTTGACGCGTCGGTGGAAAATCTACGATCTGTTAAAGTAGTCCAAGAATACTCGGATGTGTTTGAGGAGGTGAAGGGCTTGCCTCCGAAGCGGGAGATAGATTTTCGAATATATCTTGTGGATAATGCAAAACCAGTATCTTTGCCAGTACGCCACATGGCTCCTCGTGAAAGGAGGGAACTCAATAAGCAAGTGAAGGAGTTGCTTGAGAAGGGGTTCATAAGACGAAGTATATCGGAGTGGGGTGCTCCAGTAGTATTTGCCACGAAGGTGAATGGGTCCCTTAGACTGTGTGTGGACCATAGAGAACTTAATAAGCTTACTAAGAAGAACAGACACCCACTACCGAGGATTGACGATCTCTTCGATCAGTTAGTTGGCGCCTCAGTGTTTTCGCAGCTGGACTTAGCCACTGGTTTCCATCAGTTGAGAGTGGTTGAGGATATCATAGACAAGACTGCCTTTAGGACTCCGGACGGTTTCTATGAATGGCTAGTGATGCCCTTCGGTTTCACAAACGCCCCCGCATACTTTGTTAATTTGATGAGTAGGGTGTTTAGGGAGTACCTTAATAAATTCGTGGTGGTCTTTATAGACGACATCTTGATCTTTTCTAAGAATGAAGAAGAGCATGCCCTACATCTTAGGGAAGTGTTGGAGACTCTACGAGCGCATAACCTTAAAGCTAAATTTACTAAGTGTCACTTCTGGAGAGAGGAAGTGCGATTCTTAGGGCACGTGGTTTCCAAAGAAGGGAGCTGTGGATCCCGCGAAGATGGTGGCCATCCAAGATTGGAAGGTCCCTAAAAATGCTACCGAAGTAAGGAGTTTCTTGGGGTTGGCTGGCTACTATAGGAAGTTTATCAAAGACTTCGCAAAAATATCAGCTCCATTGACACGCCTGACGAAGAAGAACCTAGTCTTCGCGTGGGACATAGATTGTGATGATGCGTTCCAACGTTTAAAGAGAGCTTTGACCTCAGCTCCAGTCTTAGTGCTGCCAGACGGGAGTAAGCCGTTTACTGTTTATATCGATGCTTGTAGGACAGGTCTAGACGCAGTCTTAATGCAAGAGGGAAGGGTAATAGCCTATGGTGGAAGCCAGTTAAGGGTGCATGAGAAAAATTACCCTACACATGACCTAGAGTTAGCCGCAATTGTTTTCGCGCTTAAGTCTTGGCGTCATTACCTTCTTGGTGAGAAATTCGAATTGTTCACTGACCACAAATCTTCAAAATACTTATTCTCTCAGAAGGACTTGAACTTAAGGCAGTAAAGGTGGATGGAATTCTTAGCGTCCTACGACTTCAAAATAGCATATACCCCTGGCAAGGGTAACGTGGTGGCAGACGCCTTAAGTAGGAAAAGGCTGTCCTTGAGTCCGTTGTTTGTTGAACGGCAAAACTTAGAATTCATCTCTATATTTGACTTTAGACCTTCCGTTGACTTTGTACCCGGTTTGCTAGCATCCTTGGAGGTCAGACCTACGCTTTTGGGATGGATTGGTGAGGCATAGAGAGACGACCCACAGTTGGTTGAGTTAGTAGAAAAGCTCAAAATAGGGGAGTCATCAAGCCATCTCCGTAGGTATACCCTGGATGATAAGGGTTAGTTACGTAGGGATAGTAGACCTTGTGTACCACGAGACGAGGACTTGAGGAAGACTATTCTTGATGATGCACATCGTTCGAAGATGACCATTCATCCCGGCGGGGACAAGATGTACAAAGACATGAAGCGAGTTTTCTTTTGGGCCGGTATAAAGAGGGATGTGGCCGAGTATGTCGCTAGATGCTTGGTGTGCCAACAAGTAAAAGCGGAGCAAAAGAAACCCGGTGGGTTGCTTCACCCATTGGAGGTTCCGCAATGGAAGTGGGATAGTGTCTCGATGGATTTTGTGGATGGATTACCAAGATCAAGGAAGGGTAATACGGGGATTTGGGTTATAGTAGATAGACTTACTAAAAGCGCCCATTTCATTCCCGTGAAGAGTAAGAGGACTGCTCCATGGTTAGCTTCTGTATACGTTCGAGAGATAGTTCGTTTGCATGGTGTTCCTTCTAACATAGTAAGCGTCCGTGATCCTATCTTCACTAGCGAATTTTGGAAGAGCTTGCAAGAAGCGGTAGGGACTCAGTTATGTTTGAGCACCGCATATCATCCTCAGACGAATAGCCAAATCGAGAGGGTGAATTGTATTCTAGAGGACCTTTTGAGGCTATGTATCCTAGACTTTGGGGGTACATAGGAAGAGCATCTTCCATTGGTGGAGTTCGCATATAATAATAGCTTTTAGTCCAGCATTGGCATGGCACCTTTCGAAGCTCTTTATGGACGACCTTGTCGTTCACCTACATGTTGGTGGGAATCTACCGATAAGATCTTACTTGGGCCCGATATGATTAGAGAGACTTCGGAAAAGATTGACTTGATTCGAAGGAGGATGAAGACGGCGCAAGATAGGCAGAAATTTTATGCAGACAAAAGGAGGACAGATCTTGAGTTTGATGTTGGGGACATGGTCTTTATCAAAGTATCTCCATTACGGAATGTTGTTCGCTTTGGGTCCTTTGGGAAATTAGCACCAAGGTTTGTAGGGCCATTTCCTATTAAGGAGAAGATTGGACAGATGGCGTATAGAGTGGAGTTGCCTGAGAGACTTAGTGGTGTACACGACGTATTCCATGTGTCACATTTGAGGAAGTGCTTGCACGAGACCGCGGAAGTGGTAGAGCCGAGCTTGCTTGGAGAAGTGGAGATAGAGCGTGATGCGACGATTCAACGAGCTCCTACATGCATTCTTGGGTCGGAGATCAAGAAGCTGAGAAATCGAGAGGTCAGACTAGTCAAAGTGCAATGGGGAGATGATGAGAGCAACGCTACTTGGGAGACAGAAGAGAAGATGCATTCATTTTACCCTTTTCTTTTTTAGGGTATGTCTTTTAATTTCTCCTTTATCGCTTAGCTTGTACTTATCTTATCTTTATTATGTCCTCTCGCTAGTATCTTTGACCTTTAGTTAGGATAATCCTATGGTTGAAACATGCGTTTGAGACATGTTATGTATGATGGATGCAAAGTGGATGCAAGTGTTTGCTAGTGGTTGCTCGTGGACGCATATACACACACTATTAGGCACTAGATCGGCTCAGTCACTTCATATTGCATATTGCATATATATGGATGTATTTAGTAAAATGGATGTATGATGATTGTATTATCATATGGATGTTGCATTCAGATGATGATTGTGCACGCATATAGAGATAATATGTAGCATTAAGGAACTTTTGCATACATAATGGACATATGGCACTATCATGATTTGCATTAAGGAGGTCAACTGATTCAGTGGACCGCCTGATTTTGCATTAGATACGGGCATATACACACACTGTGCATTTAAACACGAAAGCATTAGAAGTCTATAAGGACAATGGATGCATGTGTTTGATGGTTGAGTAGATGGACGATTGGATGTTAGGATATACATTCTTCTTGACTTGAAGATTTCGGGGTTGAAATCCTTTAAGGAGGGGAGAATGTAACACCCCGTAATTCTGTTAATATTAATATTCACAAATTAAAGAATAACTAATCTCAGACATGAGAATTGTGGGAAACGGGTTGCGCCATTGTGTTCGTCTCGGAATTCTGGTTAAAATAGAGTCCGAGTTTGCGTGATTTGGACTTCGTATGAAGGAGATATGGTCATCGGAAGTTTCAGAAAATTCAAAATTCAAAATTCGAAGTCAAACAGGCCAGGCGGGAAATTTCCCGCCCAGCACCCCAGGTCGACTGGGGAGTCGACTAGGCAGTCGACACCCCCAGGACCAGGTCGATTGCGCAGTCGACTTGGGTGTCGACCTGGTCAAGTCGGCCAGGTTTTGGCAGAGCCCAATCTTGAGCTGCTGATGTGTCTTTAGGGCTGAGTTGGCTAATTTAACGGTTCAGGTTAGTTCTGAGTTGATCTGACGGTCTAAATAAATCCTAAACTCTATATATACCTAGGTAGTCTCTCACTCTAAAATCACATGAAAAATAGAGTAGCCGTCGTCATGCCGTCGCCATGGAACTCAGTGTAGCCTCCGCCAACTAAGAAGGAAGAAAGCTAATCAAAACTCTAATTCTACTCAACTCTAAAGCAAATCAAGACTCTCTTTCTTTTCTAATTGTGAGTATGATGATCTTAATAAGATTATTAGCAAACTAAATAGATTAAGATGTGATATGGATCATAAGAAAATGATGTGAATTGTCATATATGTTGTTGTAAACCTTATGCTATCATGTATGTTGTAAATCCTACGTTATGTGATGATGATATCCTATATGTTGTAAATCATGCTATGATGATATTATATATGTTGCAAGTTTCTATGCTAAGTTGCGATGTTACAAAGCCATGATGTTATTATGTTGTAGTTAGCTTACGAATCATGATGTTGATTATATATATTTGGGCTATGATGAGTCACAGGATAAATCACATGTACCTATGCAAGTTTAGATTTATTAGTATGTATAATCTCACATATTGTATGACATCTATTTAGATCTAGAATTATGACATCTATTTAGATCTAGAATTATGCTATGACATGTGTGAGTTCTATGTGTTAGATGCTAGTTCACACCATCATTATGTTGCATAAACCACATATGCAAGTTTATACATGAACTTGGGTTATGATCATATTATGTAAGTTGTGACATTTAACCAAACAAGTTGACACCTTTAGATCCATGACATGTGTAGTTTTATGCAAGTTTCACCCCTATTATGATTAGATCTATTTTATTTGTCTATACGTTGTGATAATTTATCTTTGTGCTATGGGTTAGACTATTCGAGTCTAACGTATATTTTGCGTTGAATAAGCGAACGTATAATGTGGGGTAGGGGTAATATTAAGGATTTAATATTAAGAAATTGGGGTGCAATTGATATGATTTTGCATACCGTAAGTGGATGGCCATAATTGAGTCAATTATGGACATCATTAAAATTGGAATTAATTAATGATTTGAATAGGGATATATTTAAAACTGGGGTAAAAGATTATAAGTGTTAATCAATGCTTAGGACACGAGGTTGGACTCGTTTGTGACGTAAAACTGCCCGGACCCGCCCGACAAATCCAGTAGTCACAAATGTCAGCCCAATGTGAGAGGTCCTAGGCCCAAATTAAAGCATAACAGTTGTAAAGACATGAGGTTAGACTCTTTTATGGTGTAAGACTGCCCGGACCCGCCCGGCGAATCCAGCTGCCATAAATGCCAGTATAATGTGAGAGGTCTTTATGAGGTTATGGCCTGAATGAATTAAGAAATACTTAACCAAATAAACATGTGAAGTGGGACATGGGGGTTAAGTAGGTGCCTTGGGTGGCATGAGGAATCTAGTGGGTGCCTTTAATGGAATTTGAAATACGATTAGTAAGACTTAACCAAACACACATGTAAATGAACATGACTAAGAAGAGGGTTAAGTGGGATATACTAGTGGGGACAAGCTTAGGTGGATAGCTTGTGGTAAGTAATTGGGGGCCCATTTCAACCAGTAACCAAAACGTATCTTTGTGGGCTCGAACCAAGTCGAGGACGGGACACGCATACTGGGCTTGACTATAAGAGGCCAAACGGGTTAGCGGTGGCAACGCAAGTCCAACGGGTTTCATATGCGTGTGTGGACCCGGGCTGGTAGGTAAGACGTTGTTGCATCGTGTAGGTATAAGCCGTGCACTCTTTAGTTGTATCGGGTTGCCACTTTAGGGGAGTGATACACCCCCACTGTGGGACCAGCACGGGTATCTACGAGTACGGAGCCGATCGCAAGTGGATAGTGGGGTACACCTAGCGGAGATAGGGGCAGGCGGCACCTATGTAGTCAGCTAGGGGTACACAAAGTTATTTATAAAATTTCTAAGTGAAGCAAGTGGGATCAACCTTTAGGGTGACTGGTGTGGTGCGGTGTAGTAATTATTCGTTAGTAATTAGGTGTGCCTTTAACGTTATCTTTATCTGCTCTTCCATACCCAATAGTTCATAGACATTTCCTTGTTTTCCAGCTTATGCCTTAGTCTAGTTATTTTGATAATAGTGTTGTTAGAATTATCATACTCGCCAGACTTTATGTCTGACCCCCTCTATTTCTATCTTTTTCCCCCTCCAGGTCCTCAGGGTAGACCCAGCTCTAGTGGAGTCTGATTGAATTGCTTATTCTCTCTTTTGGAAAGCTTGGACCGCTGATGTAAAGTCCAGCTTGTTATCTTCTTTAATGGCTATTTATGTAATGGGATTATGTATTTTGTTTTATCAAGATGGATATTGTACTTGACTCTGATTTATGGTTTTATGATGTAACAAACATGTTTAATTTCCGCTGTAATGAAATAAAGTTTTTGATTTCCAAGTACTACTTATTATCTGTCTTGTTGTAATTTTTCTATTCTATATTCACTTAAAACCTCCATGGAAGTTAATGCATTCCCTTTGTGAGTGACATTAATGGACGTGGGGTGTTACACTTCATCTCTCAATCCATTGACATTGGGTACAACTAGTCTTCCATTCTTCCTAAGCCATCCATCTCGATCAAGCCCATACTTATTCATCTCTTCGTCGATTCCCATCCCTAACGTTGAGATGATTTCCAATAGGTTAGGATCGTCCCTTTGACTGAAACCAATCCGCTCAATCAAAGTGGGTCTGATCATCAAACTTGCTAACATTTCTGGATCCAACTCACACTTTGGTCTGAAATCATACCCAGCGATGTACTCCAGTTGCTTCCATTCTAGAAACATAGCCCCTAAACTGGCATGTCTTCTACTCAATGCATCAGCTACCGCATTGCCCTTTCCTGGTGTGTATGCGATATCGAAATCATAGGAAGCTAAGAATTCTAACCATCTTTGTTGTCGGAGATTTAGATCCTTCTGAGAAAAGAGGTACTTTAACGATTTATGATCGATAAACAACTTGAATCTTTCTCCCAAGAGATAATGTCTCCACATCTTCAATGCGAACACGATCGCTGCTAATTCCAAGTCATGGGTAGGATATCTTTTCTCATGTGGTTTCAGTTGCCGACTTGCATAAGCTACAACCCTACCTCCTTGCATCAATACAACACCTAGCCCTGTACCACACGCATCCGTATATATTGTCATCTCTTTATTCCCTTAGGAATGACTAACACTGGTGCACATGTCAACTTTTCTTTTAGACTCTTGAACGCATTTTCACACTTTTCGTCCCAGACGAAAGCTTGATTCTTCTTGGTCAACTAAGTCAACGGTGTTGCTATCTTGGAGAAGTCTTGGATAAACTTACGATAATATCCATCTAACCCCAAGAAACTTCTTATGTCTGTTGCATTCTTGGGCGTAGACCAATCTTGTACCGTAGCCACCTTCGCAGGATCCACGACAATACCATTCTCTGAAACAACATGGCCCAAGAATCTCACTTCCCTCCTCCAGAAGTGACACTTAGAAAACTTTGCTTTCAATTGGTGTTTTCTCAACACCTCCATCACTATTCTTAAATGTTCCTTGTGTTCTTCCTCTATCCTCGAATAAACAAGTATATCGTCCACGAACACAAGGACAAACTTATTCAACTGATCTCTGAATACCCTATTCATAAGATCCACAAAATATGTTGGGGCATTGGTCAACCTGAATGGAATGACCAACCACTCATAAAATACAGACGGCGTCTGAAATGTCGTTTTAGTTATACTCTCAGCTTCCACTCTAAGCTGATGAAAACCTGTCGCGAGATCCAACTGGGAGAATACTCTCGCGCCACTCAACTGATCAAACAAATCATCTATCCGCGGTAGAGGATACTTATTCTTCCTCGTCACTTTATTCAATTCGCGGTAGTCCACACACAATCGAAGGGAACCATCCGCCTTGGTAGCAAACACAACTGGTGCCCCCCATTCAGAAACACTCCTTCTGATAAATCCCTTCTTCAAAAGATCGCTGACTTGCACCCCGAGCTCTCGCTACTCCCTTGGTGCCATACGATGAAGTGGCATCACTATAGGTCTGGCATCTTTCACTAAATCAATACGGAACTCAATCTCTCGGTGTGGTGGAAGCCCGGTCACTTCCTCGAAAATGTCCGGATACTGGCCAACCACGGGCAAACCTGACAACTCACTATGCGGGATGTCGAGGGAATTTAGAAAACTAGCCATTACCCCATCACCGGGTAGACCACCAAACACTACCCTTCGCCCATCATCCGCTCTAGCTATCACCAAAAAGCCCTCACAGTCTACCACCACCCCGTATCTTTGGAGCCAATCGACTCCCAAAATAATGCCAAACTCAGTAAAGCCCAAAACAAAGCAATCACGAACAAACATGCATCCATGACTCGATAAGACCACATTACGAAAAATCATGCTAAGGTTAGTCGAACTACCAATCGGGTTCGTCACTACTAAAGGTCTATCGACAATCTCGGGCTCCAATCCCAACCTATCTACCAGGTCACTAGAAATGAAAGAACTGGAAGCTCCGGTATCAAACAAAACTCAAACATGAACACCATAAACAGAAAGCATACCTTGAATAACGACATTCTTTCCCTTCTCCGCCGCAGTTGGGGCATTCAACGAAGAAGGAATAGCATTAAGGGCATATGCTTTCACCATCTGCTTTTCTTTAGGGGGTTGCAGACACTTGTCCTTGTGATGTCCCACTTAGCCATAGTTGAAGCACTTCCTATCCACTAGCTTGGCCCGACAATTACTAGCATAATGGCCCTTCTTAGCACAACTGAAGCACTCAATGTCTTGCTTATTCTTTTTCTTCTGGCCATCCTTGGTCTGATTATGCTTTCTCTTATTCTGAGAACCATTCTTGCCTCCACTACTTGCTTGTGGCTTTGGCTCCTCTACAGATGCAACCTCAGTCTTCGACTTAGGGTAAAGACTTTCCAATCTTAAAGTTTTCCCCACAATCGATTCAAACGTCTCATCGATGTGGTTAATAAGCTTTTCCCCCAAGTATCCATCTAAGCCAGTTATGAACTTCTCGTTCTTCTTCTCGGCAGTATCTATTAGGGATAACCCATATTTCGACAAAGTGTCGAATTCGGCAATATACTCTGAGACAACTCTGCCATTCTGCTTGAGTTCCAAAAATTTCTTAAACACCACTGACTTCTGAGCAGCTGGAATGAACTTATCGCTAAAGCGAGCCTTAAACTGATCCCAAGTAATCTGATCCTCGGGAGTAGCTGCCTTTATAGCATTCCACCAATTCATTGCCCGTCCTTGCAGCTGACGGGATGCTAGCCTTCTCTTCATCGCATCCTCGATACCCAAGTCTTCGAAGATACGCTCGCAGCTATCCAACCAATCCTGAACATCCATAGCCGACTCCATTCCGTGGAACGGCTTCCCACCAAGACTAGTATAATCCTTATTCAGCTTGGCGAAATCGGCCCTAGGCGCCTGCACTATCGGACCACCTCCATTACCAGCATTGGGAGCTGCCCTCTGCACATCCCTAAGCATCTCCCTCATGAGGTCAGTAAACATCGTCCTCATCTCAGCAGCATTCCCATTATTGGCTCCTCTACCGGTACCCCTTGCGTATCGGCTTATCATTTAATCTGCACGGAGAAAACGATTAACCATCTCCATAGTGGTGTCAGTGCAGTGCGACTTCATCCTTAGTTATACTAATAGTATATATATATATATATATATATATATAGCTTTTGAAAACCAAAATAATCACAAATACGCGCTCTCATATACATATTATCTCTCCCTGGTGTCTTTCCCTAGGTTAACTACTCCACCTAGAGCTCTGATACCAAGTGTGACGGCCCGCCCTGCACCAGCCGGCATTTCCTCCGAAAGTGCGTTGTACACATGCCCGACTAGCACGGAACGGTCGCCAAAGAAAGGAAAGAAGAGAATGAACTAATCGAAAACCTGAAGAATGTCTCACAGCGCATGGAACAAAATATAATAATAATATACTTGACATAAAACAGGCGAGACAGTGCTTAAGCTGATAACTAAAACCAACATCAACATCATCATCAGAGTAGCGGAAATCCAATTACAGCTTATTACAACTTTCCAAATTACTGTCTCTAAACAAAAGAAAGAAAGGTACACCACTAATGCCCAAAGTAGTGACCGCAGCAACACAAGGAGAATATCTATATTTATGTATGTATCATACGTGGAAGCCTCCTGCTCGTCTTCGGTACAACTACTCGTGCATACCACCTAACATGTCTCTAGTCTGCTCGTGAGAGCACCCAGAGTAATAAGAAGAGACATAAAACTCTGGGTCAGACAAAAAGTCTGGTATGAGCAAAAAGCAGCAAAACAGAACAATAACAGGTATACTAAACCATACCTGAACCTGGATCTGCAACCAAAGAGTTAGCCCTACATACCGTACAATACTCTATGGTGCCACTAAACAGATGTAAAGAATACGGGGGTGGGGGTGTGCATGTCATAATGATGGAAAACAAATCAAACATAGCAATCATCCTCACATCTCTCACTCAGTGCGTAAAGCATACGATATCTACCGCTTCGATCACTAGACCCATCGAAGTAGTGATGGAGTTCGACTTGTACAACTACTGCTACTACCAAGCTTACCCCATGGAATCATGACCAACCCTTTTCAAATGATCCCACTTCATTGGTCTATAGCTCTTTAGTCGTACCTAGGCCACTGTGGCCCTGAATCCGTTCACGTACCCCCTACACATAGTGATCCAAAGTCATAGACATCGACAACCCCTTAGCACACGTCCCGCAGCAAAGCCCAACTCACGAAGTTAACTCATTGGTTCCTAACTGGAACCTGAGTACAAACTTCCCATTTGGACTACCTTTGCATCTCGGGTTTCAGTCTTCTTCTCCGGATCGGTCTTCATTCAGTTCATAGCTCATATCTCGCGTTCAAGCTTCCTGGTTCAGTCTGCAGTCACCACACTGGTTCGGGTCGAGTTCCTCCATTTGGATCGGGTCACGCCATCAGCTCGTTGTCCTCCCGGATTGGGTCGTGCCAAGCTTCGGGTCGGGTCGCACTCCTCTATCGCCTCGTGAAACCAGCCTTCATCAATTCATGGCGGATCGGTTCATGCTCTTCGGGTCGTGGTCATCAAGCAAGGGCGGAATGGTAAGCTTCATGGTGCGGAGTCCTCTAACGAGCAAGTCGGGTCGTGGCTTCTGGAGTGGTTCTATTCGTGACCATCTGCATCGGGTTGGGTCGAGATAGAGGGGGGCGATCCGATCCGGTTCGGATGATTTCTTGCACTTCTTTCCAGCGACTGTTTTACGCCATTCGATGGCGTTTTCAACTAATCTAACACTTCTAGACAACCAAAAAGCATACTATACAGTCATAGCAACATGTATAATCATCCACAAACAGCAAAACAACAATTTGATAGGTTTAAACGGATCAAACATAGCCAAAACCCCATATTTTCCCTTAAGCATGTTTAGGCCAAACTAATCAAAGGATTAACAAAACTTAACCAAATCAACCCAAATTTCTAACAGGGGTATAAAACAACATTTCAGAATTTATAAATATTTTTCCAGAATTTATTTATGCATAAATTCACCAATTAACACTAACCACTCTAATTAACTGTAATTAGTGCAAAAACAATGCTAATCACTCACCTCGGCCACAAATAAAACTCAGATCTGAAATAAATCTCTATTTGGCACGAATACTGATGTCTAACAGCAGCTCTAACCTTGCTTTGGTGCTATCTCTTCTTTTTTTGATGTTGCTAAGCCTAATCTTCAATTAGAAAGTGATTTGGGGATGTATTAGATGTTGGAGGCAATTGTTAGGGTTGAACAAATGTCTATGGCGGCTGGAAAATGTCTAAAAACCAAAATCCCTAACCCTAACAGCCCTTAAATATTCCAAATCCTGAAATCCCCCTTTGGGCCAAACTGTTAATCACCCGGTTAAGCCCAATTAAGCTGTTTTTCGCCATTTGAAACTTGTTCCAGCCATATCTCCCAAACGGTGAGTCCGTTTGGCTAATGTGACCACTCTACGAAATTGTAAACCATCATCCGAATCTAATGGAAGTGGTTTCGGGTCAAAATTCCTTTCCAATCAAAAGTTATGGTCAAAACAAGATCAGCTAGGGGCAAAATGGTCATTTAAAAATCGGCAAAAATCATGAACATGGGAAATGACCCCAATAGTCGTCTCCCAAAGTTACATGACCATACGACTTCGTATATGAAAGAAATAAATATTCTACGATCCTATGATGCATAGAATGCGGGTCGTTACATATTTTGAGTATGACAACTATATTTCAACAAGATTGTATATTAATGATTATTGCAGGAAAATAATTAAAGATTATGGTTCGAATACAAGAAGATTCAAAAACAGAATAAATTGATATAATAGTATGTATTTGAGTCAGTATTTAGTTAGATTTAATGTTAAAATCTCTTCTAAGAGCTTACCATGTGTATACGCTAATATCAGCCACTTATGTGGTGCTCGCGGACCAGGCTAGGTGCACTAGGGAGGGTTTTACGACCCTGATCGGTTTCCCTCCTGAACAAATTCCAAAATATATACATTCTAATTTAAATAAAAATCAAGTTTTAAAAAATAAGAGTTGTTGGGACTCGAACGTGGGTCACTACTTTAGAAGGCATGTGCTTTAACAAAATAAACTATGATGACTTTTGGTTTTAAACAAAATTCGTTGGCTGAATAATCCACTCAGATAGCTGAATATTGTTGTTTATATGCACATGCACAACTTTTCAAATTATACCCGTTTTTCAGCCGGCTGAACTGAAAGGTTGTGATTTTTAAAGAGTCATAACTCGTAATCCAAGAGTTATGACCATATCTTTTGATCAAACCTTTTTATGAATGGTAGCAACCTTTTATTCAGTATAAATAAACTTCAGAATCACTTGTTTCAAATCATTGATTACAACTGAACTTTCTTAACCTAATTATTCTCTGATTCTCGAACTATTTCTACTTTATATTCACTTATTCTCTCAAATATTCAACATTCTGTGATTATAAATCATTTTCCTTCTTTATTCTTCATTTTCTTTCACACACACACACACACATATATATATATATATATATATATATACACACACACAAAGGAGAAGATTATAGAAAGGTTGTACTCAATTGTGACTTATCTGGATTATCAAGAACACATGTACAGTCAAACAAACTTTTTTTATCTGTTGAATTCCTGTTCCGCTACTCAGGCAAGAAGTCCTCTTCTTCTGCTGAGGCAAAATCCTGTTTTGTTGCCCAGGTGTTGGTTAAAGTCCTCTTCTTCTGCTGACGCAAAATCATGTTCTGTTGCTAAGGTCCCTGTTATGCTGCTCCGGTGTTGTAATACCTATTCCTCCAGGTTAAGCGAGGGTGTTGATTAGTGAAATTCCAGAAGGAGTTTAGGATTGGATGTAGGATGGTGCTCCGAACCTGTATAAAAAAATTTGTGTCCTTTACTTTATATAGTGCTTTCATATTGCTTATTTATGATATCATTTCTAAATATTTATCTCTTTAAATATTTACTTGCATTTTGGTCTCTGGTTACGAATACCTCTAGGGTTGACTGGTGGAAGAAATGAGAGGGCGGAGGTGGTGCTCGACGTTCTCTTTCCAGTGGTGGTGGTCGGAGGTCTTGATTCTCGACGGCGTAGCCGCAGTAGGTGGTCAAAGTTCGAGTTCGGCGTAGTGAATGGGTTTAGGTCTCTGGTTCATGAGCAGGAACATGATGTTAAGACGATGATGTGGCCTTTGCTGAGTGGTTAGGCCTAATTGTTTATATCAATTTAATTTAAAAATCAATGTGTACTAACCTTAATAACTTTTACATACGACCTACGATTGACGTGTGTTTTCTTTGTTGGATCCAAATCGAAATTCCAAACGACATGGAACCAATTTGGTTGCGACTGGAGACAGCTACATTTTTTGCATTCATTTCATTTGGACATAAAATCAAAGATGGGTGTTTAAACCCACTCATGACGTACTAAAATTTACATTGCAAGTTAAATTAAGTTTATGATATTATATGATCTATTTAATTGACATTTGGAAAATTAAATGGACATTAAATTTGATTATAACTGCTAATTGATACTCAATATGTGAAGATTGATATCGATTTGAAATAGTATTTGTTGATTCATGAGTTTTTGATTCACGACAACAGGGAAATGATGATTGAATTGAAGAGTTAGTACGTGTATTTATATATATATATGTGTGTGTGTGTGTGTGTGTATGTGTGTTGTGTGTGTGTGTGTATTTAGTGTGTTAAATGAATGTTAAACTCAATCCTCATTTTATATAGCACAAGTACACAAAACATGAATATATATATATATATGTGTGTGTGTGTGTATGTGTAAATGGCTTTAAACAGCCTTTACTGGGCTTTTTGCCCTGAACCAGTCGACTGGTCAGGAACAAAAATTCTAGTAACGGCTATTTTTATTCATTTTTCAAATACATGTACGATTTATATTTTATACCAGTTGAGTGGTGATTTTTATACCAATCGATTGACCCGACAATAACAACCATATTTCTGAAGGGTCACTTTCTTTCATGAAAAGTTTTCTCTTGATTTCTAAAGGAAATGGTTGCTTCTTTTCAATAGAACTCTTCATGAACATTGACTACTCTTCAACTACTATAAATACATTGCAAACTTGTTTATCAAATCATTAATTCTTACTGATTCTATTCTATTTTTTGATCTACATTTCTAAGCATTCTTGCATTCCGAAAAGCTCTCAAATATTCAAATTAATTATTGAATCTATGAATTTATTTCAAATCTCTTGATTCAATAAGTAATATACTTCCTTCAATCTTCACATACACATTAGGGTGCACTCAATCGTTGGCTATTCAGTGTTGCCCAAGAACACAATCAGAAGTCAAACCTTTTTGTTTGTTAAAGTCCTATGTTGGTGCTCAGGCAGAAAATCTTTGTTGGGGCTCGGATTGTTGAAAACCTGTTCCTCCGGGTGAACAGAAGGCGTTGATAGTAGAATTTAAGAAGGAGCTAAGGGCTGTACGTAGGACAGGAAGTCTGAACTAGTACTCCTGGTGTCACTTTACTTACTGCATTTACTTATCTGTGATATATTTTATTGTTTAATATTTACTTGTATAACTATTGTATTAGACAAGTTAGTATATCATATCTACTTCCGCATATTCCATATGGAAAGATCCTACTATAAGTACACGACTTCACAGTATTTAATTAACTGTTCGAAATTTTTAATACATGTCTAAACTGAATTTAAATGGATTAAATTTGAAGCGGTAGTAAATTGAAATTGAATTTCATTAATACTTAAATTGAATTACTAGTTAAACGTCAACGTTTGATAACAAGTGACTGTTGTGATATATTGCATGTTTGGATGATCATCGCATGTATATTCTTATTGGTTGATGTGATTATTTGTTGGATGTTATTTCTGATAGCTATTGACTATGACGTATCCATGTCATCATCCTGAATACCAATGAAGTTATGCAAGTGTTGTATACATATTTTGAACATTGAATACCTGAACTGAGAAATAGGTTGAAATGATATATACCCATGACTTTTTATATAAGTTGAAATGATCTATACTTATTTAATTGGAATTTAAACTAAATTATCAGTTGGTCGTATGGTAGAAATCTAAATTATGAATAACTAATTTGGTCAAATAAAAATGTTTCAAATACATAAAATTGAATTTCCCAAACGGAATTAATTAATAATTTTGACCAAAAATTATTGACTTTAAGTCTTAATGGATGAAATTGGAATTTAAGTTGAATTCATCGAAATTGAATCATTTTAAGTGTTAATTTAAACTTTGAAATGATTGGGAATTTGTTTTTGGAATATGTAATCAGAAACAACTAAAAGTGAATTTTTAAACTTGGAATAAGACTCATCTGGTTTTATAGGAAATAAACTATTTATCCGAAAATATTATATTAACATGATTTGTAAATTAGTATTATTTCATGTTAAATTGTTCTATTTAAAATATTTTCTCATATATTGTTTATTTCATAATATTATATTAATAAATATCTTTAATTAAACAATTATAATTTAATTCCATATATTACGTATATATAAACTAATTTGAATAGAAAGTTTATTTCCAGTCCAAGTTGTTTTAGCCAAAAAAAATCTAAATAAAAGGTTTCATTTGAATGATGAAAATTTGACATGAAAATCTTAAATTGGAATTTGAATTTGTTAATGAACTAATTTGTGATATGAAATTATGAAAATGGAAAATTTAATCCAATATTGATTTAATTTTAAATATGTATGATAATAAGGAATCCATATTTGAACCGAATTGATGATGACATGAAATGTTTTATTTAAACATAAAATGACCACAGAATGTAAAATGAAAATTGGTTGTTAAAGGGACTGAAGCTGGATATTGGTATACTCTTTGTGAATGCTGGAACTACTTTAACAACTATGTAAGTGGAGAATGTTCTAGAATGAAATGGTTGACTTGGCGAACGCTATTGGAATGAAATAAGAGAACGATGACGGATAGCCTTGACATCTATGTCATAATTAAACTGACTAAAACAGAAACTTATGTATGACCACTGAGGCTAGATACCTCCAATGGACACATCTCTTCATATACACACTTGACATGTAATTCGATTGTGCACCATGATTGATTGGGGTAGTTATACCCGATCGACCGGTATGGGTTACGACCAACCAAAAAGGGTAAACTAGTAAAATCCTACCGTGAGCATTACCTTGCGTATCTTGTCGTATTTTATCCTTATGTGATCCTTTACAATTGTGGTTTACACTTAATATGTGTTAAGGTGGATTAATGTAAAGCTTTAATGAAAATTTAATACATATTTTACCAATAGACATAACATATATAGTGTATCCATATATATATATATATATATATATATATATATATATGCATATATATATATATATTAATAGATCCTTAGAAGATGGAAAATTCTGTTACATCTAATAAGTCACTACACTCATGTTATATACAGATAGGAGATGTCAAATCCTGTAAATATCTTTGATGCTACCACACTCATATTTCATTTGATTTGGTTTGACTTACATTGGAAATTTAAGTTCTGACTCGAGTATGTTGTTTTTCATTATGCTTGGGTCACTTGAGTTGTTTCAGTTTAGTCGAAGACATTATACTGAAGATGAAGATAGAGAGTTAATATTACTATCATTATTACGCTATATTACCTGGTATGTTATTGCTTGTTTAACTCTTATATTGTAATACAATGTACAGGCTAAACAGTTTGATGATTTTCATTTGTTTTTATTTTATCTTGTCCTCTGCTATGAGATTCTATTTTTTGTTTCTTCTCATCTCTTTATTTCTTATATTCATATCTTATTATTAATTCGTCTTTCTGAATGATTTGGGTTAAATATGTGTGATTTATTATTGATTCGAATCATTTAAAATGGCAGGTTGTTACACATGTTTTCCAATATTTTGATACCACTTTTGTCATATAAGACAGTCAAATGGATAATTAAAATTGCATAGCATCAACTTATATTAGACAAAAACTAGGTATAATTTTTGTAAATATATAAGTATCAATTTTAGTATAAGTAACAGTAAAAGTAATTTATAAAGGAAAAAAGCATCAACTCCAGATAAAAAATTATTGGGTATTAGTTTTACATTATTTTGATATCACTTTCATCATATATGCCAGCAGAATAAATAATTAAAATAACCGAGCATCAACTTTTACCAAATTGAAACTAGGTATTAGTTATGCATACATCAGTTTTGTTACAAATAATAGTCAACATAATAATAAAATAATAAAGTATAAATTCCAATCAAACAGCTGCTAGCCATTTACTTTGTTATTATTTTGATTAATAGCACTATCATAAGTAAATGGATATATTAATGCATCTAATTAAGGGGGGTTTGTGAGTTTGTGTACTTCATTAAGATTTAACCCTATTTGACCCAAAAGTAGACTCACATGAATCAGTGAAAGAGGATTGGTTATATCTTATAGTGTAGTCTTCCACATCATATTCTAGGCGAAAGGAACTACTGACAGAATCAGGCGAAATAAATGAGGGTGTTAAAGAAGGTTAATAAAAGAATTTAAAAGAGGGCGACGATTGTAGTTGCCTGAAGTAGCTTGCTATTAGATTTTGTTCTGTTAGATCTTAATTGGAGCTTAGGATGAGCACTAGAGAAGGAATTTATGACAGTGAAGAGGTTCGGTCCACGTAAGATGAATTTAAGAAGAGAGTTAGGCTTTCAATGGATGCTACAAAATTGAACGATGGGAAGCATACTTGAATAGTGGGCTAAGGGTTTGTCATTGTAGCAAAACGAATATGCTTATGTACTTGTGGTTGAACTATTAGAATAATTTATCCTCTAAAATATTTTCCATGAACCGAAATCTAAACTCAATCTAATCATTGTTTCACTTTGGTCTCAGAGTTTGATTGGATGGTGGTGGTTTTTTTCCTTTTGGTTTTATAATTTGGTTAAAACCTAGAGATATTTTTTGACATTTATACGTCTAATCTTTATTGGGAGGTTTGTGGTATTGGGTAAGATGGATTTGGCATCATTATATATTTAATCCAATTAAATATTTAAATTTGGAAAGTACTATCATTATCACTATGAAAAACTATAGCTTGCACTTGTAAGATGAAGTATGCAAGTATTGCCTATCACCCGTAATTTGGGTTCTGTCGAAATATCGCCTAATTACATGATAGTATGAAAAGCTACTATGGTCTAAACAAAAAATAATGAATTTTATTTAGATAGAGTTCAAATATAGGGATGTAGCTTATTATTTTTTAAGTACAATTGGTAGTCACCATAGACAACTGTTACCCAACATTTATGTCCGGCCATTTCCAGCTATTCGAATTGATACAACTTCACGATTACCAAGATTAACAACCCATAAAGATAATCTGAAGCCCAAATATCAAGTACGAATAGAATTAGGAGACAATGATCAAATGAAACTAGTAAAACATTTCTCGGCATCTCCCTAAGTAAGGGATCAACCTAATTCAAAGCAAGGGATCGATACCAATCCAAGACGAACTGGTAGAATAATTTGACTTCAACTAACAACACACCATATCTCTCCAACCACAAGTCAGAACCACATGAAACTTAGTGGAAAGCTTCAAGAAACCAAGGAGAACCTATAATACAGATCCCTGGCTATGATCCCTTATTTTGAGGGATCGATACTGATCCCTATCAATTGGATTGGTGTTGATACCCTATGGATCAAGCTCCCTCCATATCTCTTATACAATGTCTCTTTGGCTTTACCGAGATATTTTCGAATTCCTACATCTAAAAATACTAGTTGCATTGGAGAAAATGGATCTTTTGGCCATTTGTTTCCTTTGTTATGTATGATTCGAATTCATACTGATCTGAGACCTTGTAATTTATAAAATAATAATAAAGTATTCGAAATGTTTTAAGTGGACGTACACACAACACCGAACCACTATAAATTTTCGTGTTATTATTTAACTAATTTCTATTGCTTTATTCCTCATTTTCAATTTATTTTTTCAGTTTACTTAATTACTGAACTCTTTGGGGGTTATGCCAATGTTTGGTGCTAATACCCTGGTGCTTTCACTGGAAAAACTCATTTTTTTTGGATTTCTATCTTCTTTAAGTTTCCAACCCCATCTCAGGTTCCTATAGATCCATATAGGAAGCTTAATACCATGGTTAGAAGTGTTGACACGCTTTTTGGTCGAAGCTGCCACACATTGTCAACGTCATCAGCAAACACAAAGTGGTTCGGTCGAAGTCGCGAAGTAAGCATAAAGATGGCTCAAAACCCATTTAGATGACTTCTTTTGGGCCCGAAATCATGGATTACGATGCTTTGCATGATAAATCTTGCATCCCTCTGAGTTAGCTTCAAGTACAACATTCAATTGGCCCAAACGGCCTTATAGTTTGAAAGTTACGCCCGTTTTTGTAAATACGCATCGATCACTCAAAGCTGCCCGTGCAACTTAACGGAACCCAGGATTTTCGCATCCCTCCAGAATTTCGAATCCCTCCATCGCATCTCCCCTGGATATCGCATTCCCCGTCCGCATGTTTCTCACCCCCTTTTCGTATCCCTCAAAGAGGGTACTAAATTTCCTGTTGCTCATCTAAGGGATGCGAATTTCAGGGTGTTGCTCTTCAGAGATGCGAATTTCTAGGTGTTGCTCTTCAGCGCTGCGAATTTCTGCTGTGTGGTCCCCAAAACTCACCTACTCCTACCTAACCCACTACCTATAAATACCCCCGAGCTTGGCATTCAAAGGGGTTGGGTTCTCTTGGCATTTTTGAACTTCTTGAAGCTCTCAAGCACCATTAACGGCTTCCATCTTCTTCCTCATGGTTACTGGATGTAGCATGAACCACTAAAATGTTGCATACACGTTTTCCATCAACTATTGGACATTCACAAGGGCATTTACACTATTTTTAGACATTTTTGGATTTCCCAGACATTGTTGACCAAGTCAACGTGCTTTTCACTCAACGAAGAAAGACTTTTCGAATAAAGCTTATAATTAGCAAACCATTTGTTGTTCTATCATACAACTTTGTACAGTGAAATTGTCTGAACTTGTACAAACTCCGTAATTGACAAATATATGATGAATGACCACTATAAAGTGGACGTAGGTGTTAGTCCCAAACCACTATAAAAATCTATGTTCCCACGCTTTACTTTACATTTGGATTGTTGTGTTGCTAATACACCACACTTAAGGGTTGGCGTGAATCGATGACCATTCCCCACGTCAACAAGAAGATAGACTTATAAGGCTATTGGACCTTCTAATCCCAATTCTCTAGCTTCTTAGCTCCAATTAGAGAATGTGTTGAAAATAATGGAAGATACGTAGGTGCAACTCAACAATCTGATTAAGCAGAACACATATCTTATGTCGCAGCTACAGTGTACCACTTGAGTCAAGGTTGATTGACTTGAGGGAAACAGGAGAACTCAACACTTATTAAGTATGTTTTAGAAAGCTCCACATCATCATCACTACCCAACAACTGGAACTAGAGGAGAACATTGTTGGAAGGCGGCTTGGGAGCAGCCACCACTAATGGAACGAACCAACCTGGTCGTTCCCTGCTTGGTACTGATCCCTTCCATAGCGTTAGCCTTGAACCTTCCTATGTCGCTACTACCCATAACTTGGTCCTTGGACTTCATATCGTCAACCACAACCGAGTTGCTCATGTTTAGCCTCCTTAGAATCAAATTGATGATGTTATCAACCTTGGAGGCACCACAAGTGACATCATGCTAAGTTGGATCACAACCATTGGAATTTAACGAAGATCCCAGCTATCAATCTCATAGTCTTGATCCGTAAGATCACAAGATAGTCGCAGGGTCAAGAGGACGATGACTGAGAAACTGGTAGAGGCAAAACCTATTCATTAAAGATTTTCTGACTGTCGAATGGCCTCGACAATTTGATAGGTCAACACTGATGGCCTATTCACGAAAAATCGTTCCTTGGTAATTCCTAAATCGATATGAGTGGAATATGGATTCTACATGCGCCATTGATGTAATGAAGTGTAAATGCTTTCCTATATTCCTTAAAGGCATCGCCTTGCTATGATACTCTTGACTTCTGCCAAGAAACATAGCCTCTTTTGATCAGCTTGCTAGGAAACCGGTGGAACAATTCATGATGCGTACTATCGTGTCGATATCCAACATATTGCAAGGAGCTGATGAATCTCTGAAAGCTTCTTGGAATGATTCAACTACACTTTGATTTAGGTCGATAACCCAAAAAAGGAGGTTTTCTTATGGCAATCATCAAGGGCATTCACCCTGAAACTGACTTTGGGAATGATTTATGAGAAAGCCAACCAGCATTTATGTTAAGAGGTTGCACGCAGGAAATTGATCTGCACATGGCTATGCTCATAAACAACAGCAAGATACCGTTCAAAGTAATGTTCCTATCAAAAAGGCCAGAGAGATTTTCAGAGAAGTGAATGTGAATGTCCATAATAAGCCAAAGCAAGGCGGTAACAACTCAAATGGTCGCAATAAGAAAAAGGATTCAAAGAAGCGTCCCGGATTTCCTTCTTACAACAATTATACTCAATTGATTTCTCAACCGATGACGATTTATTTGGAGACTCATAAAATAATCCAATATAAGAAGCTAATCCAAGGGAACCCACAGAGAGGGAAGTATTTAGGAAAATATTGCAGGTTCCATAAGATATTTGGTCACAACACCAATGATTGTTGATATCTCCATGGTGTTATTGAGAAGCTCATATGCAAAAACATCTTAAGCGGTATGTCCAGGCCCCAAAGAACTAGGCATCGAGTCCTTCAACAGCCAATCAACCTCAAGCAGTGCTAGGGACGTCTAAAAAGAGACCACCTCAATGGGGGTGGTCATTAACACCATTTGTGGTAGATCTAATCCAATTGGCAATAGATGGAGGCATACAGAATAGTACGTCAATTATGTTAAGCACTTTGAATATTAAGAATGCTTAGCTAAGACAAGGTTGTCCCAGCAAAACTACAAAAGGATCTAAATGATGACACTGTCTTACGATAGAAAGAAACTATTGGGGTGGAAGCTCTAACCATCGGTCCTCTTGTCATTTCGACCAACATCGATCCAGTCTATGTATGGGAAGTTCTTTTTAACTTGGGAAGTTTCGTCAATATCCTCTTCAAAAATACGTACGATCAAATTAAGTTAGAGGTCAAAGACCTAAAATTGTGCACTTCCAACATCCAAGCCTCTAACGGTACTTCAAACGAACTGATGAGAATTGTTGATCTATCGGTCGAACATAGCAAAGAAGAACACATCAGAGTCGGAATTATCTACTTTGTCATCATCAACATTTACTCTCCCTACAACACCTTCTTAGGTTATTCTTCTTTCGCCGACTTGAGAATATGCATGGCACCATGGCTCTTACTATTGAAATTTTCATGGAAAATGGTGTTGGATTTATTCATGATGACCATATTACAAGGAGAGTGTGCAACATGGCGAAGTGGGTAGTCACTAGCTGTCGAGATAAAGTAGAGACTTCACTTTAACTAATAGCTTAAACGTATAACAACCAACATCTGAGGCCTGGCTCAGGCAAAACAGCCGTTTCTCCTAAGAATTTAACTCAATAAAAGAAAACGAACCTGATTATGAAAGAGCAAAACCATCTGCTCAAAACATCGATATTCCACTCAACCAAGACAACCCATCTCGGGTCTTGAAAGTCGGATCACATCTCAGTCCCTCTTTAAAAAGAAACTTGTCAATTCCTACAGGCCAACCTTGATGCCATCACTTAGATCCATGTTGATATGTGCTACATTGGGCTAGGAATCGCAGGTCACACTCTAATTATAAATCGAAATTTCCTTCCAATCAAAGAGAAACGTTGAACCTTAGGGTCAAAAGGATCGGCAACACTTAAAGAGGAGGTGGATAAGCTAACCAACAACGACCTCATTCGCACGCCCTCTATCCTAATTGGATATCCAATACAATGCTTGTGAAGAAATCGAATGGAAAATGGAGGACATGATTCGATTATTTTGACTTGAATAAATTATGCATAAAAATAGCTTCCAACTTCCGATGTTTGATCAGCTTATTGACTCAACAGCTTGCCGTCAACTCCTATCATTCATGGAAGTATACTTGGGCTATAACCAAATCCCAATGCACATCTTCGAGCAAGAACATACCAGTTTCATTATTGACTTAGACTGTATTGCTACGTTATCATGCCCTTTGGACTGAAAAATACCGGGGCGCCTATCAAAAAGCTTATGAACTAAACATTCAAGGATCAAGTTGGGAGATCCATGGAAGTATATGTGGAAGAAATGCTGGAGAAGTAACGACAGTCAAATGATCACATTTATGACCTGGTGATGATGTTCGGTGTTCTAAGCAAGTATTATATGGAACTCAATCCTTTGAAATGCTCCATTGACGTTGCATCAGGAAAAAATTGGAATGTCAACTCTCGTAGGATTGAAGCAAATCCTGAAAAGATTGAAGCAATACTAGAGGTCAAAGTTATGGAAAATGTTAAAAATATCCAGAGTCTTAATGGAAAGGTTGCCACCCTAAATAGATTCTTGAACTACCGACAAATGTATTTCCTTCTTTAGCTTGATCAAAAGGGGGAAACGAAACTTTATTTAAACATAGGAATGTATTGTGCATTCCAAGGCTTGCCGAATCCTTTGGAGAGGCATCTTAACCTGTCAAAGATAATGGATCATGAGAATCTATTTATTTATCTATTTCTACATGCTATCAGCTTCGCATTCGGGCACAAGATAGAATCATATCCAGAGGCTTGTATGCTATATCAGCAAGAGAAAATAACAGGTGCTGAAAGAAACTATCAGAAACTTGAAAATCTTTCATACTTCCTATTGATCTCCTCTCAAAAGATCTTCCCTTATTTAAAGTCTCATCCTATCATAGTCTATAATGACAAGCCCCTACAATAGGTCCTTCTATAACATGTGGTGTCTGGGAGCCTCTTTAAATGAAGCATCAAACTGAGCCAGTTCGACTTCATATTTGTCCCTTGGAGGGCCCTCTAGGTCAAGCATTATCGTACTTCATCGATGAATACACTACTCTGGATGACTCATCGAAAAGTAGTGAACGACCATACATCTAGTGGAAACTATATGCGAAACGATCATCTAGCAATTAGTCTTTTGGCACTGGAGTTGTACTTTTTACTCCTAAGGAACGCTCAACTTGTTATGCATTAAAATTGGATTTCCAGCCTACAAATAATGATGTTAAATATGAAGTTTTGATTGTTGGACTAAAACTGCTAAAATTTGGGGATAAAAGTCATTCAGAATTTCTTAGATTCTCAACACATTTTTTGCCAAGTATAGGGGATTTCCAGCTAAAGGGGCATGACTGGCCCCCTACCTCATTCAGATTCATGAACTTCTTGGTGGTTTCGAGCATTATACCACCACTCACAATCCCAAAAATCATAACGAAAAAGAAAACTCACTAGCTAAGCTAGCCAGTTCCAGGGATACACAACTTATGGAATTATCCTAGTTGAAATACTTATATCTCTTATTATCGATGGATGGAGACTGACTGGATATTAATGATGGATCTCAAGTCGGAGTCATGGATGACTCCAATCATGAATCACTTCTACTTCTTGAAAACTGAAAGGAGATACGATCACTCATTTGCAAAGCATCACAGTATATCATTCAAGAAGGAGTGTTATATTGAAGAGGCTTCTCTATTCCATTACTCTGGTATGTAGCCTACAACGAGGCGAAACAAGTGTTACATGATGTACACAAAGGCGAGTGTGGTGGCCACACCAGGGGATAAACTCTGGCAAAAAAAAAACTCTGCTACGATTATTTTTGGTCAATGGTTAATGAGATATAGCTTACTGCACCTGATGATGTGACAAGTGCCAAAAATTATTTAAGATTATAAGAGCTCCACCTACAAAACTTACTCAAATGGTCAATCCATGGCCATTTACAATTTGGGAAATTTATATTATTGGAACTTCACACAGGTCTAAAGGTGGTGCAAGATATGTCATCGTTGCAGTTGATTATTTCGCTGAATGGGCTAAAGCTGAGCCTATTACCACAATCACTACTAAGAAAATAATCAATTTCATTGTTCGCAATATCATATGTCCTTTTGGTGTTCCCAAAAATATCATAACATATATTAGGATCCAATTTGACAACTATGAGTTCAAGGACTTCTCTCGACATCATCATATTGAAAAATGTTTTGCGGTAATTGCTCATCTACAATTCAACAGAAAAGTCAAAGCAATTAATAAAATCATCATTTCTATCCTCAACGACTATTGGAAAAGTTCGGAGGCAAGTAAGTAGATGAATTACATTAGCGTCTTGGGAATACCTAAATACCCGTAACTCAACGACTGACCATACTCCATTCGACCTCCCGTACGGCTCCAAAGCCGTCATTCCTGTTGAATTGGAAAAACATTCTCATTGAGTTACATGTTATGATCTATATATAAATATGGATCTCATTTTTGAATCACTTGACATGTTAGGTGAGAAATGAGAAGAAGTTAAACTCAGAGCATCTGCTTACTGCCATCGAGTCTCCTAATACTCCAATGCCAATGTCTGTCCAAAACAATTCGATATCAATGACTTTGTCTTGAAGAGAATTTTTCCACCAGCCAGTCTGGGCCCTCCTTGGGAAGGTCCTTATGTCATTCAATAGAGGATATGGAACCTTCAAGCTAATGACCACCTTGATTGCGCCAAACTACCAAGATCACTGAATAGAGAACATTTATGATGCTACTTACTTGGCCTTTTTATACATTTTCAATTTCAGTTAGTGATTTATTTCATACTATGTAATAAGGCAAATGTTGCGCTCATTTTATTAGTTTTTTATAAAGGCTCTTGGTGCATTATTTTCTTAATGTCTCTTCGTTATGCGTAGTATGTTAGTTGTGATACGGTCAACTTGCATGCATAAGCGTAACATAAAGAACTTAATGTGTTAGAATTTGGCATTGGTTTACCACCCGAAGTCCATTACTGGACTTCAATAATACGGGTGTGATCCAACCACCCAACCAACTGACTTGAGCCTTGAACAAATGACAAGACTGAGTATAAACAACTCTTGATACTCACAAATTGAGTGTCTGACCTACCCTTTGTCTCTGAACTAGGGAGCAATCATTCTAGCCTAACCAAATGTGATATCAACTATCCAATTAGTTAATTTCAATCCTTAAATATTGGATTACGGTATAAATCAATTGGGCGAACAACGACGCTCATGACTCTAACCCAAACCAATGACAAGTGAGTATAAAGGGTTGACTACGACATCCAACTCCAACTATTTGGGACTTGGGGCCTAGACTGAAAGGAGGTCTTGAGAGTGAAGCTCTCAACTCTAAACTGCTCATGACTTGGGATAAATGACCAAAAGGATATACTTGTAGTATTGCTCTCAACTCTAAGCTCTACACGACTTGAGGTCAACGAACAAAAGAAGGTCCGAGAGTGGAACCCATGATTCAAGGTTCTTCACGTGATTCGGGATCACAACTGAAAGGAGATCCTGAGACTGAAGTCCCAAACTCTAAGTCCTGCAAGATTTAAGGCCATCCTTGAGAGTGAAACTCCCTAACAATGCCAAACGACTTGAAGCATCGACCGAAAGGAGGCTCGGGGAGTGGTCTACTAAATTAAAGTGCGCTTAAATAATGAGCTAAGGGTTTGTCATTGTAGCAAAATAAGTAGGCATATGTTGGAGAATGGAGTTTTGATGACAACAACCTTATTTCAATTATCATTTATTATAAAATATATACTAACATCTCCATTTAGAATAGATAGACATATATATGCAAGATTTGTATACAGGACTTAAGTACTAAAGATTATACAGTTTTAAGAGCTTTTAGAGATTCAGAATTCATAGAAGATTTAAGACTCATGAGTAATCATGATTTCAAGAGTTCAAGATAAATAGAGTAATAGAGTCTAGTTTATATGTAAGACTCCGAATAGCACTCCAGGTTCAAACTCTGTTTTTCAAATTATCTCTTTTCAAAATTAATTTCAAAACTATTTTCAAGTTGATTTCAAACTTCTCTAAAAATAATTTTTAATATTCCAAGATATTCAAACTTATGATTTCAAATATATTTCCTAATTTATAAGTATTCTTATTTTTATAGTTTTATTAAATATATTTTATTAAGTTTATATTTGATTATAATATTCTTATTTAAACTCTAAGTTTTCATATAACCTTTTTTTGTTTATATATAGTTTATAGATATCTCTTTATAAATTCCTATATACATGTTTGTTTATAATTATATTATATATAGTTTCTATCACATATATATGAAGTGTTTAATCATATGTTTAAATAATATTTTGTTATGTTTTAGCAACTAGTTTTGTTTCACGAAATTCCAAAATTTAAATATTAGTTTTAATACTTTAAAAGTGGTTTATAAATCATAAAAATGATGAATATGTCGACATACATACATGGGTATGTCAACATATAACTGTCGGAAATTTAAATTTGAATGGAAGTGTCTTTTCACCATTTATAACGTTCTAGAAGCATTACAACCTTTCAAATCTTATAAATTGGGGCTGATTTCGAATTTTTTCATCATTCATCTTCTCCATCTTCATCCTCTTTCATTACACCATTAATATTTCATATTTTTATGATATTCACACTTATACTCAGTCGATTTCAAGTCTAATCATATAAAACTTCTTCTCTTCTCACTCTTTACTCATTACTCTTTGAATCGAAGTGTTATTGAAGAGTTATAGGGCTGTTGTAATTGTTTGAGAAATGTTTGGGAAATGGTGTGTTCCTTGTAGCCTTGAAATCAAGGAAAGGAATCGGTGGTAACCTTATGGCCGGAGAAATCAAGGGGAAATATACTTGATCAAGGGAGTTTGGAGTTGGTGGTAACCTTGTGGTCGTGAAATCAAGGAGATTGTACTTGGATATTGATGTACTAATAAAACTCTACGCAATCCAGCATTGCGTAGGACTGGACGTAGGAGTAATCCGAACCAGTATAAAATCCGGTGTGTTCTTTCCTCTTCTGCATTTTATTTCTGTTAATTTTTGTGTTTGTGTTTGGTTCTGTGTCTGTGATCATCTCTGTGGTGTGTGATTCATATAGTAGATCATATAAGTTTTAGATTTTCTTAAATTCTTTGGAAACACTATTCACCCCCCTAGTGTTAGTTTTTCCTTAACGATCCATTCCGCATTCCCTAACAATTGGTATCAGTGAAAGGTTTTTCACAAAGTTCATAATTTGATTTTTGAAAATATTAAATGGAAAATTTTGAACACTGGTTTAAATTCATGTATTGCATCAGTATTAGATGAGTCTGCATTCAATTTTATTGGAAAAACCAAGTCATCGTGATATGATTTATTGAATTTTTTAAATAGATATATCACAGAATCATCATGATGTTATTATCTCAAATTACAATTAGTTATTTTGAAAAGTCACCTGATTCTTTGAAAAGATATGTTGTTTTGCAGGAAAAGAAGTTGTCTTTGATGACTTTTGGCTAAAAGACACCAAGATGATCATTCATCAATCAAGAAAAGAAGAGTTTATGAAGGGATATAACTTTTAGGCTTATAGTAGTTGAAGTGTCCATTCACTCAAAATTCAAATTCAAAAATTTGACGCCAAGTTGGTTAAACTACTAAATCATCGATCTCATCGTCCAATTCCGGAAGATGTAAATATGATTCAGATTCACCATCAAGCGATGAAGAGCTAGAAATCAAAAATTCAAACGTGTTTCATAGCAATTCAGAATTCAGAGAATGTCAAAGAAATGGATCTAAAAACCGGGTACGCCTTAATTAATTTTCAATTTTTTTGGTTTAATGGATGTTTTGTTTGTTTTGTTTTGAATTTGAAATTAAACTTTAATATTCAAACTTGAAATTTAAAATTAAATTATTATTTTGAACTTTGAAATTCAGAATAATAATAATTAGTAAAATAACAAAATAAATTTTTGATGTTTGTTAGGATTAATATTAATTCAGGAAATAATAAAACCTGAGATATAACTCGATAATATAATCAAAACAACATATCTTTTGAATTTCTACATGTATGCCGATTACATAGAAGGGCGTGTTGACGTATATACCAATAGATTCAAATTTTGAACTTCCAAACTTCCCTCCATCTTTTCAATAAGAAAATGCTAGTTCAAATTCTAGTTATTAACTTTGTCAGTCTACTTATTTTTATACCTTGTTTCTAAATATATATATTAAAAGTGTATAAATTAATAATATTATATAGACATGATAATATGATATACAAAATTAATATTTTTTTAATATTGTTATAAAATATAAATTTATTTTTTATGTAGTTTAAACATGCATAGTTTAACTTATATATATATATATATATATATATATACAATTTTGAATATATGTTTATATAAAATAGTTTACTTTATATGATATAATTTTGTATTCTCTTTAAAAAATCTTCAAATTTTACTATATTAAAGAAGCACCCTACTAAGATTATTTAACTTCGCATTTCTCATAGAATTATTCTAAAAACTTATTATACCTATTATGAATGCCATAAAGCTTTCATCTTTACTATCCTTTAAATCTCTTTCATAATTATCATTAACCTAAGTCTAGATTACTATCATTATACATCTTATTTCATATCATACATCATCTCAAATTAAAATCATTCACATCACAAGTTTCATTCAACATATCACTTCATATAGTTTTGCATATGACATACTGCATTATAACCAATACACTGCATTACATGTTAATTTTAACTCCATACATAACAAGTCTACAATATGAGAAGTTTTATCTAATTAGAAATGTAAGATTATTAATCAAATAAATAACATATTTACTTTGTCTTGATTAACTTGATTGACTTGTTTGGCTTGGTTGAATTGATTGAATTGAATTGCTTGACTTGTTTGGTTTGTTTGACTTGAATAACTTGATTGACTTACTTAACATGGTTAAATTTCATTAGCGGTTAATAGGTTTGTTAGAAAAATACTTATGCATTTGTAGTCGATAGGAGCTTTATAGGTTTTTAGAAAAAATAGAAGTTAAAAGAAATGTTTGGGTTTATGTTTTGACGTTTTGTAACAACAAAACTTAAATTGGTTGATTGTTTTGATTAAATTGCTTAAATATTGACTTATTATTACTTGACATGAATTACTTTAAGTTGTATCATAGTTTTAAGGATATCTTATCAGAGTTATTTCTTAGTCTAGATTAAAGTCTTATTATAGTTTTAAGGGAATTAGAGTTTAGGCTAGGTTCAGTCTTGCATTAGATTAAGAAGAGTTTTATACTTTCTAGGACTAGTTAAAGTGTCAAAGTGTTTTTAAAATGACATATATTTTTGCTTTGGTTGATTTTATTCAAAATTTTTGGATTGATTGTTTGAATTGCTTGTTTGGATTGACTTGCTTGTTTTAATTGATTATAAATATTGATTGGTTTTCTTAGTTTATTATCCCTTTATTTAGTTTATTAGACTGGTATAGTCATAATTTTAGGGCGAGTTATAATCTTTTAGGATTACAATCAAAATCATGGATAGTTATATTTAATTATTAGGATCATTTATTTTATAGCATGGATTTAGGGGAGCATTTTATGCTAGGATATATAGATAAATTTAGGATTCAGGGGGAGTTATTCATATATCATAGAAATTTAGCATGGATTTAATTATAAGATATGTTTAGATAGTTATAGGATTTAGGGGAAGTATCTTTAGAATTTATTTTTGATAATGCCAAAGGGGGAGAAATTATAAAATATAGACTTAGTTTAAGTAGAGTATATAGGATTCATATTCGGGGGGGGGGGGTATTAGAAGGATCAACTTCAACAAGTATGAATATTTTATAAATTAAGGTTGTCATCATCAAAAAGGGGGAGATTGTTGGAGAATGAAGTTTTGATGACAACAACCTTATTTCAATTACCATTGATTATAAAATATGTACTAACATCCCTATCTAGAATATATAGACATATATATATATATATATATATATATATATATGATTTGTATACATGACTTAAGTACTGAAGACTGTACAGTTTTAAGAGCTTTTAGAGATTCAGAATTTAGAGAAGATTCAGGACTCATGAGTAATCAAGATTTCAAGATAAATATAGTAATAGATTCTAGTTTATATGTAAGACTCTGAATAGCACTCCAGGTTCAAACTCTGTTTTTTAAATTATCTCTTTTCAAAATTAATTTCAAAACTATTTTCAAATTGATTTCAAATTTCTCTCAAAATAATTTTTAATCTTCCAAGAAATTCAAACTTATGATTTCAAATATATTTCCTAATTTATAAGTATTATTTTTATAGTTTTATTAAATATATTTTACTAAGTTTATATTTGATTATAATATTCTTATTTAAACTCTAAGTTTTCATATAACCTTTTTTTGTTTATATACAGTTTATAAATATCTCTATATAAATTCATATATATATTTTATAATATATTATATATAATTTCATATCACAAATATATAAAGTTTTTAATCATATGTTTAAAAAATATTTTCTTACGTTTTTATACTTGAAAAATAATGTTTTAGCAACTAGCTTTTGTTTCAAGAATTTCCAGAATTTAAATATTAGTTTTAATACTTTAAAAAGGTTTAAAATCATTAAAATGATGAATATGTCGACATACATACATGGGTATGTCGACATATAACTGTCAGAAATTTAAATTTGAAAGGAAGTGTCTTTTCACCATTTATAACGTTCCAGAAGCGTTGCAACCTTTCAAATCTTATAAATAGGGGCTGATTTCGGATTTTTTTCATCGTTCATCTTCTCCATCTTCATCGTCTTTCATTACACCATTAATATTTCATATTTTTATGATATCCACACGTATACTCTGTTGATTTCAAGTCTAATCATATAAAACTTCTTCTCTTCTCACTCTCTACTATTACTCTCTAAATCGAAGCGCTATTGAAGAGTTATAGGGCTGTTGTAATTGTTTGGGAAATGTTTGGGAAATGATGTGTTCCTTGTAGCTTTGAAATCAGGGAAAGGAATCGGTGGTAACCTCGTGGCCGGAGAAATCAAGGGAAATATACTTGATCAAGGGAGTTTGGAGTCGGTGGTAACCTTGTGGCCGTGAAATCAAGGAGATTGTACTTGGATATTGATGTACTAATAAAACTTTGAGATTGTACTTGAATATTGATATAGTAATAAAACTTTGCACAATCAAGCATTGCGTGGGACTGGACGTAGGAGTAATCCGAATCAGTATAAAATCCGGTGTGTTCTTTCCTTTTCTACATTTTATTTCTGTTTATTTTTGTGTTTGATTCCGTGTCTGTGATCATCTCTGCGGTGTGTGGTTCATATAGTAGATCATATAAGTTTTATATTTTCTTAAATCCTTTGAAAACACTATTCACTCCCCCCTCTAGTGTTAGTTTTTCCTTGATGATCCATTCCGCATTCCCTAACAGTCTTGCTTGATTCTGAGGTAGTAAAGAGAAGTTACTGTAGTCTGAACAAAAATAATAATGGTTTCTACCTAGATGGAGTTCAAATTTGAGAATGTAGCTTGTTAATTTCTAAGTAAAATTGTTAGTCACCATGAAGGACTACAACGTCTGTTCACCAGATGAAGTGTCTGATTTTTTCACATTGTTTATACTTTGAGCAGGAGTTCATGATAAAAATCTCGTCTGATTCCAGATTAATACGGAGAAATTACCGTGCTTTGTCCAAAAAATAAGGATTTTGCCTAATAAAGTTAAGTGGGTAAATGAGTAGCCTATTATAATCTTATTAAAAATGGATCAATCTGTTCATTATCCATTTAGTAATGATTCATAAATAGATTGATGAACCCATTTATAAGTAGGGTAAATGGGTTGACAAGATGCATAGGATTATATTTTAGTAGGTTTAGGGCTTCCTATTATTTCTAGAGTGTATTAACCAAGTTATAAAGTTTAGCTTTATGAACTTTAAAAATAATTTATAAGGCTTTATGGTCAATTTTAGAATATATGAAACTGGGTCAAACTTTATTTTATTGGATCTTATAACCAATGTTAAGTTTGTGAAATTACATGGTGTTCATATTAAGTATAATCTCTCTACATGATTTTTCAAAAATGAGAGTTTGGATTGAAAATTGTCATATTAGCATACTATATGTGGGAAAAATATCAAATAAAATTTGAATAATATACCAATATAAAATTGAAACAATTAAGATAAGTAATGTTTAAATTAGTAAGAATGATACTTTGAAAACAGGCAAGCACTAGATAGTGTTTGGTTTACCATTTTTAGTCTTGGGTTTTCACCCATATAAAAATGTGAACGATGTGTGTATATCATAAAAAACGACCGTTTAAGAAAATGAAGTTAATATACAAAATAAAAAATAATTTTTTTTATATTCCATATTCTGGAAAGTAGCGGAAGAGACAACTCATCCCTTCGGTATCTTCATCTTCTCTGATGCCCCTTCATCGTTCTTCCATTTCCTCCATCATCTCTCATTTTTTCTTATTTTTTGTAATTAATATTGAAAACCCAAAACACAATATAATTCAAACAACACCTTAGTTTTTTAGTCTAAATAAACGAAGATATCAAAAAACAACAAAATCATAGTAAAAAACACTTGTAAGTGTAAACAAAAATTACGCTCTTGAATTTTTGACCATCGGCTTTGATAATGTTTGATTAACTCGTATTTTTTAAAGGAGTTTTTAGGCACAATGACAAAATTAACAAAAAAATATCAATAAGGACAAGAGGCTAAAATTTTAACTATATGGACAAATTTTAGTGCAAATGGAAGAATTCAAGGGCTCACTATCATTTCATACATTACACTAAAATTTGTCCTATGGTTAAAATTTTAGCCTTTTGTCCTTATGGATAATTTTTTTTGTTAATTTGATCCTTCACAATATTTTCCTATTTTTTTTTAAAATGTGGAGAAACCCTTAGACTTCAGTTTTTTTATCTGAGTAGCAGTTAAATCATTCAAAATTTGTTGCTTAGTTATGTTTGTTTCTTACAAGTCCATGGACTAGTTTTATTTTTAGTCATCTTTTACACCACACTAATTATAATCACGTGGATATATTTAGTTTTGATTTCTTATTATTTTCCTCTAACACATATTTTGCGCTGGGGTTGCAAAAAGACTGACGGAATGAAGCAGATACTTTACATAATCATTATTGATTTCTGTAGCAGAAGGTCATGCCCTACATTATACGAAGTTGTGTTTGATTGGTTGAAGTGACAAAATGAGTTGAGTTTTGTTAAACTTGTTCAGTTGGTTATAAAGCTTTTGTACTAAAAATATTCAAAATATGCTCAAAAGCAAAAAATAGTCAAAATACGAATCTAATATTTTAATTTCAACCTCACATATAATAAAAGCATCAAATGAAATTAATTTACTACAACGCATATTTCATAAGAGATTTACCGCATATTATATTAAAATGCCACTCAAAATATTTTATATATGTGCTTCAACTCGATCTATATTGTTCATAGTTTATTATTTGCACGTACTGTATATTTTCATTAATAATAGTTGCAATACGTAATGCCATATATTTTTTGTATTAACGTAAACTACCAAAAACACCTTTTTATCATAATATAACTTAAAAAGATTTTCTTCTTTTAATAATTCAAAATTCCCCTCGTTAAAAATGATCAAATCTTAATATCTCTTAAACATAAAATTTAACGAATAAACCTCTACAAATATTACTTAATCATTTTGTTGCTTAAATGTATGAACTAGTAAATAGTTGTAATATGTCTGATGTCACACTTTTTGGCATCAACGTAAACTACCAAAAATACCCTTTTATCCTTACATCGCTAAAAAAGGAATTTAATTTCTTTTACAAATATAAAATTCTCCTTGCCAAATATGACCATTTGAATATCCCTTATACATATGATCTGACAAAAAAAAAACCTCTATAAATATTATTAAATCTTAGTATTGTTAAAATATAAGATTTAACAAATAATTTTTCTGTACAAATTCACGACTTCATTCTACGAATATTACCAAATCTAATACTGCTTAAATATAAAAACTAGTGAATAATTTTCATGTATAAATTAGTAGAAAAATAAATCAAACTAACAAAAATTAGATGTTGCAATTAGAAAATAAAAATAAAACTAGCTACATATGATTTCAATAAAAAAATGTTTTAATTTTTATACAAATCATTTCTCATAAATATGTTATACATATTCAATTTTAAAAAAAGAATAATTTACACCTGAAACGTTCGTCTACAGATTCAAATTGTCCTCCTGCAAGTATTTTAAAATCTTAATATCATATATAAAAATATGATCTAATAAATAAAGCTCTTAACTAAAAACATTCATCTACAAATACTACATGACCATCAAATTTTAATATTTCTTAAAAATACGATATACCAAATTGATTAATTTACAATATAATTAACTATTCAATTCAAACAAGAAAAATGTTTCGACTTAAAAATAAATTTAATACTAACAAAAAATGATCTCAACGATAAAATATAATTAAATATTTCAGTAAATCATTTTTCCTCGAACGTGCTAAACATATACATTTGATAAAAAATAATTCAACCAACGTTAAGCTCGTAACTAATATGCTAATATAATTTTAATAACCTCACGGTCCTCACCATCTTTTTTAAGAAAACGTTGTATGTAGTTGGAACAAGATTCAATTGAAGAAAACGCCCAAGTTATGGTTGTCAATGAATACCCAAAAAATCCGATATCCGTCTGAATCTGTATCCGCAAATATGAAAAATATCTGTTATCCGACATTATTCGAAAACCGAATACAGATATCCAGTACTCGAAAATCTTTTCGGATACAACTATGGTTATAGCGGTATCTGCATCCGAAAAATATCCGTTCGAACGATTAATGTAATATATATAACCCAAAACAGAAAAATAAAGTTAATAATTATTTTGTAACTGTTGGATGTTATTATGACATAAATTTTTGTCCACTTAAAGTGTAGTTTTGATGTTTAATTTTGGAATGTTTTTGTATATGATTATGAATATTAATATAAAACAATGTCATCACACTTCTTTATTTCCTTGTTTTTTTAAACATTAGTATAAAAATTATTTTATGTTGATCCAAACTTTTATATTTATACTTTTAAATTTATTAATTACCAGCGGAGCGAATAAATAATTCGATGTACGTCCGTATCCGAAAATTAAGCGGATAACGGATACGAATACTCTTTATCCCAAAAAGAGATCGGATACGGATACGGATATGACACTATCCGTATCCGAAAATATCCGTTGTCAGCCTTAGGGCGCCAAGCTCATGTTAATCGAAAAGAAGAATCTCCCTTTAATGATAATCTGGAAGATATAACACCATATAGTTGGATTTCTGTTTTACTGGTTATGTGTTTTCAGTTGATTTATGCGATAATCCATGAGTACACGTTTCCTTCATTAAAAACTTAGTCAAAATTATAATGCACACAAAAGCATGTATCGACAGTTTTGCTAAAAACGTTCAAATTCTTGTTTTCTAAAATCATGATATGGCATCAAAAAATGCAAAATTGAGTCAGTGACATCCAATTTTACGCTATTTAATACCAAATAATATCTTATCATATCTTTCATAAACCGACACTTAAACTGCTCCAATTTTATTTCAACTCCTTGAAACGGCAACCACAAAACAAGTTTAGATAATAGACGGAAAAGTAAAACTAGCTGCTTCATTAATCACCTTCGTTATCATAGCATGTTAGCTTTTATTCAACTTGTGATGCACTAGGACTTCATTTCCTTTCGACTATCTATATGTAGCAAGTTCAGTTCAGTCCATTTGTTCTCAACTTTAGACTTTTATTACAATAGGCTGAAAAAAAAAAAGTAGTGCACATAGCTTCCTCAATTATGACGTATAAACCAATTTGTTCAATTCCATTATAAAATCCCTTTACCGTTAAAGCCTATTATCTTTAATAGTTGTTGTAATTGATCCAAAGTGCGCAAACGTAAAACATCAATTTAACGATTGTATTTTTTTTATAAATTCAAAATTCAAAGTGCATTTATATAAATATTAACAAGTCTTAAAATTAGAGCTGAACAAATGCTTTTTTTTACAACACCATTTTTATTAATTAATAATACAAATACAAATTAAAATTTCAACCTAAAAGTAAAAATTCGAACAAACTATACAAAGTTTGCAAAAGAATAGTTCACACAAAAAGTATGCACTATGATACCGAAAGCTCCTCTTTTTAAGTAGGATTGTATGCAACATTTTCAACCTGTGAAACACATGCAACCATGTTTATATTGGTAATGAAAATGAAACTAAACGGCGCAAACGAGCAAAAGGAACAACTAAGAACCAAAACAATTTCCCAAATCCCTAGTACAACGAATAAAATTATAAAAAAACTTACCCTTAAAACTAAGCTAAGCTTAACACAATCGATGAATGCTTTTATACAATTTTTCGAAGCGAAAATAAAAGCGACCCCATCCTAGATTCTCTAGCGACTTACAAGCCAACCATTTGCATAATAAGTATTTGCCACTGTGTCGCAAACAATGACTTAAGAAACATTAACAAACAAGCTTTAAATAAATTGTTTCATACTACAACAACAAGATAACAGATAACAAAGAAACCCACGGCTCAAACCTAGTAAATAATTCGATCATATCAGTCCGTACGCTCGAAACATATGACAGATTGCAATATGCATAGATTCCAAGTCAATTAATTTCACATATAAAACGCCCACAAAATACTGTATTGTAGCAAGCCTGACACACAAAGGTGACAGAACTGAGCCTGTCAATAGAAAGAAATATGTATCTAGAAACAAAATGACTCCACAGAAGAGAGAGTAGAGGTTAGCAAAACAACTAATATCAGTAGCGAGAACGGTCTCTTCCATAGTCCCGACTTCTTTCGTAGTTGTCGTAATCTCTCCCTCTTCTTTCCCTCTCCCGACTCCGGCTTCTGCGCCTATCCCTTTCATGACCATAGCCATCTCTATCTCTGTCTCTTCCTCTATCTTTGCTTTTCTCCCTCCCTTTTCTTTCGCCTACACCTGTAAGCATCAAACCATCAGTATCTTTTCTTTTTGGGATTCATCTATATGGGAGTAGGGTTACATTCAAAGGTATGGTTGAGTGAGAAGGTGGAATAGCTTTCCTCTAAATAAACATGAATCTTGTTTTATTTTCTATTTTACGAGAGTTATCCAGGGAATGAGATTAAATATATATAAAAGAATTGCAGCTTCCTTGAAAAGGTAACATAAATTGAAAATAAAATAAAGTATCATGATTACATTACCTAGATCCTCGACTTCCCACCCAGCACGTCCAGAACCTGGAAGAGCATGTCCAGCTTCAGCTTGCTGTGTTTTTGCACGAAATTTCTTTTTCAGATTTCCAAATTCATCATACATCTCTCCATCATCCTAAAAGCATGGAAGAAGAAAGAATCCTTAAATAACATGAATAATGATTGTCAGATGATTTGTTTACGATGTAAAGGAACTAAAAAAGCATGCCTCTTCAGCTTCTTTTCGGCGACGTTTTGTTTCCTCCAGTTCTTCTTCATCGAGTTCTTTATAGCCTCCAGCACGGCCTCCCCTTAAGTAACAAATTGTATGTGATGTGTTAAGATTAGCAATCATCACATCAAGCATTTTACTTATACGCAATGCACTTTTCATATTTACACAAACACCTGGATTCAATGGTGACAATAACTAAATGGCAATGCAAGCTAATACCCTTACAAATCAGAAAGGCTTGACATGAATATTGATTCTTGCTACTTCTCTATTGATAAAGCAACGAATTTCATGTGATTCAATCATCCTTGTAACAATCACTCCTTTTAAATAACGTAAGTGGAAGAAACTCAACAGGAAAAAAATTCTTAGTTTATGCATGAAAAAAAAAAAAAAAAAAAAAATTTAAGACAAACACAAGTATAAATTCACATTTCAAA
Source organism: Allium sativum (assembly GCA_030737875.1). Lineage (NCBI taxonomy): Eukaryota > Viridiplantae > Streptophyta > Magnoliopsida > Asparagales > Amaryllidaceae > Allium > Allium sativum. The sequence goes on along the minus strand of CM060921.1, from coordinate 158,975,286 downwards.
GTTCAGTTGCGAGCTGTTATATGATTATCATCGTTAGAACTGAAGTTACCGAATCATAAGTCTATAGATAAATGTGTAAGGAAGCTAGACAAAGAAGAATCAACAAACAAATTGCACTGTCACATCCAATCCAGACTTTCGCAGAAAAATATTGCAGTTAAAACCACCAAGTCAAGCTTTATAAAATGGGAGATCAACTGACAATTAATTCCAAACATGCGACAAACTTGTCCGTGTCACTTGCTTGACTTAATGATTAAAAATATAAGAACAGAAATTTCAATAAGAGCATACTAAAGGCACTAAACTATAAAACCACAACTAGATGGGTTCCACAAAGATGGATGTTGTATTACCTCACACCTCCCTCATTATGGCCAGGCTTATTGGTGTTGCAGATGTTACATTTTAAGCGCTTAGCCCAATTGATATTCCCACACCTGAAACCACAGCCAGTGAATGACATGATTAAGCAAATCAAATCATAATTAGCAGAAAAACATACTGGATTCCTAACACTAATTTAACATCTAACATGACATGATATAGTTTACCGTTAAGTTAGAGAATTTGTTCAACATCAGCTAGGGGAAACTTCCCAGGACTGATGAGATATATGCATCGCATGCTTATAAGAATACAATCCAATACCCCTACATCATGACCAGTATTGACATAATTCAGAAATTAGCATATAAACATGCAAAAGCTTATAAAACCAGCAAAACTAAGACCAACTTTCCAGCTGGCCAGTAAAAGTAGGACCAACTTTCCAGCTGATGCTGATCATATCTGAACCTGGAAAATATTTAAGCTACTCTTTATTTACACTAAGACATATGATTTTGGTTTTGCGTGCAAAAGAGATACCGACGAGAACGTTAATCTTGGCGATTATTGATAACATTAGCCTTGATTGAGACTCGTCCAGGAATTTATATTGGATCATGAAGCTCTCAAAGCTAGATCCTTAAATAAGGCTTCGAGATATAAAATCATGAATACATAAAATGTCTTTGTCAACCCCACATTAAGTATGGTACTGTTTTGATCAAGGTTCGAGAACTCGGTTTCGGTCTCGGTTTCGGACGTTTAAAAATTTGTTGATTTCGGTTGGTTTCGTAAATTTCGGTAATTTCGGTTTTGTTTCGGTTTCGGTCCATATTCCGGTTTAAGTATTCTAGTAATGAACATGTTAACTATAAACAAAATAAAGATATATTATATAGAAAAAATAGAACAGGAAAACTGAAAATAAGTCAAACAAACGTCTACACAGAAACTAAACAAACTTTGGGTAGTAGACATCACGTGCGGGCTGTCTTTCAGTTCAGCCCACAAATTAATTACCCAAGTTGTGGGTTAATAATAAATAACCCAACTCAGCCCCGTTATATCCCTTTTCATACCACAGTTACACAGTAGATCAACCCACTCCAGAAAATTAAACGAAACAAAAGGATAAAAAGATAAAATCGACTGTCCATTATAGGAGTCGAACAAAATTGAGGGAATAAAATCGGCCGGTTTCTCGATGTTAAATTACTCGATGAACTTTTCGAGTATCGTATTCTCATGAAGTCGGTAATTGTTGTCGAAGAAATCGTTGTTGAAGAAATCTGTAGGTTTTAGTTTAAATCCCTGTACTTTATATCGTTCTAGAATCATTTGCTCGATCTCTTTCTTTTTTCCCTTTTTTTTTTTTTTTTTTTTTTTTTTTTTGCCCTAGGTCCGAAACCGGTTTTCATCGTCGGTTTAGGACCGTCGATGAGCGGCACCGGTCCGGCAACCCCGAAATTTCGGGGTGCCGAACGAAATCTTGAACCTTGGTTTTGATATTGTCACTCCTAGTGTAATTTTATAAATCCAGTGTTGTAACCAGAAATATGGATTGAGATGTCTCAATTTGAGAAAGTTTGGCATTTAGGAAGCGGTGTAAATGATCTTTTGGTCACAAAGACCTTAATAAGGTTCACAGTAAGTTCACAGCAGATTTAATCACAGAAATGCCCAAAAAACAGTAAAGAATACAAGGATTTTCTTTTATAGTGGTTTGACGACAGAATCTAGCTTACGTAGTAAACTTATTTATGTTATTGATTACAAATTCAATTATTTGTTTGTATGAAAATAGAAAGGAGATGAAGTCTAGTCTGAAAAACGATAAAGCTTCTGCGTCCAAAGAGAAATATATCTTTTTCAATGTCACAGATCATGTATTTATAGCTGCAGGTGGGTTCGGATCGGTCCAAAAATCAACAGAGTAGTCGAGAAAGTCAAGACGACCAAGTCACAAAAGTTTGGACTGGATTTTCCCAAGTTCAGGATTCAGATCTTATACCGATCCGGTTTGGTTTGTTTAAGGCCAAACCAATCCAGTTCGGGCACCTCTTCCTTTTTCCTTCGTTTACTTCAATTGATCTTATGTCTTCCAAGTTAAGCTGATCTGATGTGTTTGCATCGCACTGATCAGAGTTCATGGTGTGTACCGATCCGAAGTGTAGCGACCTTGTCCCACCGATCCAGTCTAGAGTTTGTGATGCTCATCCGACCCAGGGTCAACCAATCTAGCTGACTCGAAATCCATCCAATATATGCCGAGACGGAGCCTTGGGTTCATGCTGATCAGAATTCTTTCCCTTGTATTTCCAGACTTTTGCCACTTTCAGTGCCATATTCAAGTAGTTCCTCTCGTCCGGAGTTTCAAGTCTTTGTCAATGCTTGAGTCTGAGCTATTCGATCATCTCTCCGGGAAGTAAGCCATGATGATTAAGAAATTCATGTATCCAGATCCGATGTGTAACGACCTTGTAAAAATAAGGTTTAACACTCGCTATCCAAAACATATCTCGCGGAGGAAGATGTGTTTTGTATTTTCACGATTCCAAAGTCCACAACCTGTAAACATTCCGGTTAGCCAATCCAAAATCCAATTAAATGTCAAGCAAAACCCAAAAACTCTCTGGATTGTTCATAAGTCCTATGGCCGCTTCGGGTCAATAATGAAGCACAAGCCATGTCTTCGATCTCACCAGATTGTTTGCCAAGTCTGACAGTTACTAAGCCATGTCTTTGATCTCACCGGATCGTTTGCCAAGTCTGACAGTTACCAAGTCCAAATTCATGAACGTGTCGGATCGTTCATTAAGTATAAGTCTACGATCTCTCCGGATCATTTAATAATTCTATTTTCTAATTTAAGTCTGCAGCTGTACTGAGCCGATATCCAAGTCGGTGGTCTCTTCGAGCAAATCCTTGGCTTCTTTGATCTCTTGCCGAGTGTAAACCATATTCGACGATCCATAGCTTCACTAGGCTCTTATCGTGCGTAAACGACACTCGACAGTCAACAACCTCACCGAGCTCTTATCCAGCTAATATCCATATCCGAGGGAAGTTGGCCGGCTTGTTTGCCAAGTCTAAGTCTGCAACTATATTGAGCTGATATCCAAGTCGGTGGTCTCTTCAGGAGAATCCTTGGCTTCTTTTATCTCTTGCCAAGTGTAAACCATATTCAACGATTCATATCTTCACCGGGCTGTTTTCGTGCGTAAACCACACTCGACGGCCCACAGCCTTACCGAGCTCTTGTCGAGCTGATCTCTCTGGATAGATGTCCATATTCATGGCCTATCCAGGCAGATCACCGATCTCTTCGGACCCTTGCTAAATCTAATCCAAACATTTTCCGACAAACAGGAATTACCTAATCATGATGCTCTTTGGCAAAAGCGTCCTTCCCCTTGCACTCTGATCCCAAGTCTTGAGACATACCGATGTCATGACTCCCAAATCAATACGGCCACTCTAAGCCCTAACTGTACCCAATTCAATCACTCCTGGCGAAAATTGTTCAATGGCAATTAAGTCGATCAGGTCACTCTCCAACGAAACAACAATACTTCACGCACTCCAGTTCCATGTCCTGGAACCAATGTTTTAAAACGCAAAAGGCGTACTTGAGGCGTTTTCGGGTCCGTGAGGCGAGGCGTAAGCCTCGAAGCGTAGACGCGTAAGCCTTTCAGGTAAAAAAAAAAACGCATCATATACTTAATTTTTACTATGGAATAACATTAAACGTAAAATAACAAGTAAAAACTATAATACATTCGAAGCAATTCAAACAAAATCCACAAACAAAATATTTTAAATTGGTAGAATTTGGTATATCTTTGACCCACTTCCATGCAATATCACGTTTGCTCATTTTAAATTAACTCAGCCGACAATAGAAATTAGGAATCAATTAAACAGGGACCGCTAAACAAAAAAATACAGTTAAAAAAGACCCATTTTTTTACAGTAAATACAAAAAATACAAAAAAAAAAAAAAGAATCAAGCTCGATTCCAGTGAAGGAATCGAACTCAATTCCAAAACTGGAATCGAACTCGATTCCAGTTAAAACCAGTTTTCTGTTCCAAAATTTCAAGCTCGAGATGAAAAATGAGAAGCATATAAGATTTATATACATATGCCTAAACCAATTAAGGCTTTAAGGCATACGTTTTTTGCGTTTTTCACATCTCAATTGGTTGATGCTTAAGCCTCAAAGGTAAAACGCCTCCTGAGGTGCGCCTCAAGGCGTTTTTGCTCACGTCTCGCCTCAAGGCGCACCTCATGCGCGTTTTTTTAAACACTGCCTGGAACATAAAACAATGTCATGATTTCCCTGAACCGATGCAGCCACTCCAACCTCGAGTTGAACTCAATCTAGCAACTCTTCGATGAAAGGAGTTCAATGACGGTAAGCTGATCCTATCGCTCTCCAATGCAGCCGCATGACTCTCCGATCAAGGACAAATGCGATCGATTGCGTACTGACTTTTTTCTCCTGCCCAAACTTTTCGGTTGAGGACTCAAATCCATTCATTTGTACAAATGCATCCAATCGCTCTTCAACAAGATGAATTCACACCTTGCGGTGTATCGTTATCTCTCCGGTTGAAGATACTGCGACCATTAATGTTATTAATTTTTATTCACCGCTTAACGTGGATCCAAATATTTTACATGATAACGTTCTAAAAACTAAGAAAAAGAAACCAATCCTCCTAATTTTGCGGTTCAATGTTGGCTCGGAGCATGCATGGGACCTAGTCCTGATCCCAAACATGTATAAGCGATCGAGCCATTTTACTGGGAGGTGATTACTTGTTCAGTTTCATGTAATCTCAATCAAGAGATGATGATTTGATTCCTCGAGCATGACCTGCTCGGATTTCATGATGTCGACGACTGTCCTTGTTTCGTCATCGTCACTCAGTTCCCAACGTACCGCTGGAGTTGTCCACTCCACACATGCTCTTCTATAGAATTCCTAAAATGTCGGCATTCGACCGTCACATGCCCATCCTATTCGTCGAATAGGGAACAATTCCCAGATCTTTGCTCCCTATTTGTTGAATTTCTCCGAGTTGATTTTCGATAGGGGTTCATCCATTAGTGTCCATATAGATTATTATTTTTCCCATTGAATCGTTTAACTTCAGGTACGAAGTGAATTTTGATCCTCTCGTATTTTTTCTCGAGCCATCCTCCTCACTCTCGACTTTCCATTTAGCTTTACCTCTCCTCAATTCCATTTCAAACAATTCTTCAACTTTAAGAACATTTATGTCCTCTTTCTTCGCTGTTCGCGCCTCCTAACGCTTCAAAGTAAAGTTCACTTAAATCCTGTGGAGATCCTTTTCCAACTTTGCTTTTAACCCAGAATCATCGACTATTCCTGTAACATCTGCTATTAATACTTCTGACGACTCCGACTTATCAAGCGATGTAACCACCGCAATGAATCGTATCAAAAACTCCTTATGGTTACCCCAACCCTTTGCATAATTGACGTTAATCGCCACATGCTTAGGCATCGATATTTGGACCGAACAGTCCGCATAAATCTATGGACTAACTCGGACACGCCCTGATTGAACCATTGTTCCGTTGTCAAAACCAGACAACAAAATCCTTTAGGTACAAAGAAAGACATTCCACCATCAGTTCTACAGATGGCCCCGGTACCTCCATAGATTTGATGTATCGCATCAAGTGCACTATATGGCCCGATTATCCATCATATGCATTCAACACTTGTAACAACCCGAATTTTTATAACATGTTAAAAAAAGAAATCAGGGCAGAATTAAATTTTAAAATAAGAATCAAGAGAAACGGGTTGCACCGTTGCGTTCGTCTCGAAATTCTGGTTGGAAACGAGTCCGAAATTTCGTAAATCGGAGTCCGTATGACCAAGATATGGCCTCTAGAAGTTTCAAGAAAAATCAGAAAACGAAAACAGATTTTCAAATTTCGAATTTAGCCCCAAACAGACTGGGCGGGAAAATTTCCCGCCCAGCCCCAGATCGACTGGGGAGTCGACCCCCCCCCCAGGGACCAGGTCGACTGGGCAGTCGACCTGGGTGTCGACCTAGGGGTCGACCTCCTTGGTCGGGCCAGGTTGGCCTGGTGCACCTGCTTGCTCTTTTGGGTCTGTTCTGTTGGCCTGTGACGAGAATGGATGGTTCAGATCTAAACTAGGGTTAATCTAAGGGCCTAAACTAGTCCTAACTTCTATAAAAACACCCTAAGACCTAGCCTAATTCACTACAAACCATCATAACAACAAAGTGCTGCCCAAATGTCTCTTGATCATGGCCTCCATCTTCAACTTCAAGGGCTTAAGCATGCAAACTAGATTCAAGTCAAAGGAGCAAGCTTTCTACATCAAATCAAGGAAGTAGAGCATCATCTCAACACTGTTCTACGACAAATGCTTGCTCATAAATCTCTAGCCACGCTTTGTAAGTTCTAGCTACTTTTAGATCTAAACGGTAGTTCTAATGTTGACATGAAATAAAGTGAGATGAAACCTAAGTATGTTAGTCTATGTGAATCTAGTCTTGCCCCTCTCTTGAATCTACGACTTTGGGTTATTTCTTAGTGATTAAATCATGCCACTCACTCATGTTGTGTTTGACCTAGTTTATTATGCAAGATTGAATCTTGACTTGTGGAATGTTGGCATGAACCCTTAAAACAATTTGACTTGTGGAACATTCATATGAACTTGACTTGGGGCTTATGCATGTAAAAGAACCTAAACCCCTCATGACCATTTACATGCCTATGATGATGAACCTAGTGTTATGTTATCATACATGTTTGAGGCCAATCCCTTTATGCTATCATACATGTTTGAGGCTAATCCCTTTATGCTATCATACGTGTTTGAGGCCAATCCCTTTATGCTATCATACATGTTTGAGGCCAAAATGTTGTCATATTATTCCTACTATGTTGACTCGCTTTCACTTGCGTTGGGAATACGCCTTGGGTAGTTTAGGCAAACTTGAGATGGGCTATGAAACTTAACATGAATTAAGTAATGGGACAATGGGCATAAGTGAAAAACGTGGACTTTGTCGTAGCCTAAATTTGACATGAACATGACAAGTAGAAAAACATGAAAGTGGTCAACTCGAGGTTGGGTTGAGTTTGTAGCATAAATCCGTCCGGAACCGCCCGGCAAATCCAGTAGCTACAGACAATAAGATCCAATGTGAGTAGTTGGTCATATCGCGTTCAAAACCCGAGGTTAGACTAGGTTGTGGTGTAAAGCTGCCCGGACCCTCCCGGCGTAACCAGTAACCACAACAAAGTCTAATGTGAGAGGTTGGGGTGCATCAATTTACTTAATGCCACATGATAAGGTTAAGTTAGTTTGACTAATGGCACTTAACCGATATGGCATGAATGGGTAGGTTAAGTAAGACCGGACTTGATTACTAAAAGACACTTAACCATATAACACGATTAGCGGATGGGTTAGTTTAACCAAAATGGGTTGATAAATCCCGACTGGGATAACGCGATGCATGGTAGGGTTAAGTAAACCCACAAGAATGATACTTAACCATTATAAATACGACTAGTGGATGGGGTTAAGTTAACCTACACTTAACCAATCCGACTCGGTAATTTGATGGGGTTAAGTTAACTTACACTTAACCAATCTGACTTGATGATTTGATAGGGTTAAGTCACGAACCTCTTAAATATGCTTAACCAATTCGACTCGATAATTTAATGGGGTTAAGTTAACCTATACTTAACCAATCCGACTCGATAATTTAATGAGGTTAAGTTAACCTACACTTAACCAATTTTACTCGATGATTTGATGAGGTTAAGACAACCTATACTTAACCAATCTGACGCGGTAGCTGGATGGGGTTAAGATAGCCTATACTTAACCAATCTGACACGGTAATTTGATAGGGTTAAGTTAACCTGTACTTAACCAATCTGACACGATAATCTAGGGTTGAGTCATGAACGTCTTGATATACTTAACCAACTTGATACATGGTTTGTAGGGCTAAGTCTTGAACTTGAATACTTAGCCAATTTTGACATGATTCGTAGGCGGGGTAAGTCATGAACTCGAATGACAACACTTAACCCATTAGACAAAACCCTAGTTCAGGGGACTAAATGGAAAATCGTAGTTAATAAGGATAACGGGAAGAGAAAACTAAGTGATAAACCTTAGTTAAGGATAACTAAGTAATTGGACCAGTTCACAAATAGATGAGTAACCTGATACGGTAGGTCATCGTTTAAACAAACACACGAGGAGGAGCGAATGTTTATCTGACTTAGATAAAGGCTCCAGCGAACTGGGTGACGAAGCGGTAGCTTCGGGGGACGTGAGGGTACTCTTGGTATCCCTCTGTGAGGTTGCAGATGATCCGCCTGGGCTCACAGAGGTTAAGGTCTGCGGTAGAAGAACCAAGTGTATGCCTTGGTTGCTGTGCGAGCAACCTAAAGACTGGGGTGGATTAGCGTGGAGTCGGCGATACTTAGTTTAGCCCTGTGATAGCACGTCGTCGACTACCTACCATCTTTAGTCAATCGTGTACGTATGCGGAAAGACAGAGAACCCCCAACAGACCATATACTTGCTATCTAGTTATGGGTGAGGTTGGCCAATAGGAAAGTGGGGCATGGATGGCCGGAGTATAGTTCTCGTGCATGATTTTCTTGGATTGCCTTTCAGTAGTTGAGGGAGGGGTCACGTAGGACCATAACCACCGGTAGAAAAACAGACCTTGATATCTGCATCGACAGATAACCTAAAGCTCCCGACCGAGTCCTGTATTTCTTGATTAGCCCTGTCACGGGACTCGGATGACACATTGATATACATGTGCATCTAGACATGGAAAACGATTCACGATACATACGTGGGAAAAAGGGCGTGGTTGACGGGTGGCATAATCCCTAGCGGTCCTAGGTGGCTTAAACCCAAACCGAGTTACGAAAACGTTTAGTAGGTAGCGTAATCCCTAGTGGTCCTAGGTGGCATAAATCCTAGCCGAACATTCGAGAATTCATGGTAAGAAAATACAGCTAGATCAAGGGTGACGGTCCAAACGATTTCAAGGATAATGGAACTACGTTGAAGTAATATAGAACTACGTGAGGAAGCCCGTAGGATTTACGGCAAAGGACTAAACATATACATGGAAAGAAACATACGAGTTGGGAAAACCTACATTAGGTTGACATGAATCATTTCATTGGGCAAGGGACATTTTATAGCTAACACATGACACGGGTTGGGATACTAATACGGAAGGTGCAGGGCAAATATACTTGATAGAACCTTGGGGTGTTATACTCGATAGAACCTTGGGATGTTATACTTGATTCATAGTGACCGTAGTTTATCTTGATACAGTAGTTCATCCTGTTACCTTGGTTTAGCTTGTCTATCTTGTCATCATCCTTATGTTTACTTTCAGTTTATGCATGTCATGTTACCTTTACCTGTTTTTATGTTGGAAGTAGATAGGACTTACCAGTCTTTATGACTGACCTTGTTTTCTTTCGCCTCTTTGTCTTCCGTTCCCCCCCCGGTTTTCAGGGAGGAAATACTGTTATTTAGCTCGGACTTCTTCTGCTTCAAGGTCATCATGTATGGCTTGAATTTTTCTTGGCTATGGCTGCTTTACCGTTTTACTTGGAGAATATTTTATGACTGTGGTTTTATGCTTCTTTAACTATTGCAAGACAGGTTTTCAATGTTATGGCTTTTAAAGGCATTTTGATGTAAAAGGCTTTAGACTTTATAATTTTATGAGGTAATGAAATTTGGTTTTTCTTCCGCTGTTTTATATGTTCTGTCTTGTAATATTTCTGTGCATGTTTACCTGGACAACGTCCCTCCAAAGCTAGTGCATTCTCTTGTGAGTGACCCTGGCGGAGGTGGGATGTTACAACACTTGAAGCTTGAATTTTGTTAGGTTCCTCGCATTTCTTATGTTAGCAGTGGAAGGATTCCTGTTGGCATCTTTGAAATTTTGACTCGACAATCCACCTCTCATCACACGCCTGATCACTTCCATCGACCTATCGTTTTTATTCATTTGTATCCGTTGATTCAAGTTCGTAGCCTGCCCCCAAAGTCCATAGCGGTATTCTGGTACATATTTCTCATGTCGTCGTTCAACATTCTGATTCATGCCAGCCTGCTCCACGCCAACCGTGGCCCTGCCAGCATTACCAAATCAAAGTGATCTTCATCGATCCCAATGCCTGCTCCCTGAGGTCTCGGGGTGTGCGCATGTGTGATCTGTATCGATACCTGGATCGTTGTCGATCTGGGTCGATTGATCAGAGGCTGCCCTCGGTTCATGTGTCAGCGCCTCCTGCCAGGTAGCTCCTACTCCAATGCCTCGTTTCCAACTTCCAAGTGTCCAAGTCAAACAAGGGAATCTTGCATCATTTCCTCTTGTCTCTACATCGTCTGTTCTTGCATGTTATCCATCATGGCACCCATCTCCTCTCTCGTGATATGAGCATATGGGTTTCCTCAAGAGAAGCCTCTTGACTTCCTTCACCTCCAGGTCCTTGCACCTAAGTTCCAATCCTCGTTCTTTTGGCCATTTACTACTCTTTTCCAAGTTCTCATAAATCCAAATTCCTAAGTCTTCATTCAAGTGCCCCCCTTCCTGATGCACTAAGATGTTAGCGATCTTTTTGACCACTAACACCCATACACTTCACAGTCACAGACCAAATCATGGAAATGCCGAGAAGCAATAAAGAACACAAGATTTCAACTTGATAAATATATGATATTCGGAAGAACGGTTGCGGATGCGGATATAGTTTAAATTATAAAGAACACAAGATTTCATAGTGATTTCATGCCGATAATCATCCGTTTTTTTTTTAAGATTATAGTTTAAATTATATGCATTTTAACATTATGAAATATACAAATAATTTATCAAGTTGAACGTTTATATTATACACGCAAACACATTAATTGCTCGGAGCTATTTATTATCATCATATTTGTTTATTTTTCACACTTTAGTCAATTGAATTGAAAAAACTTTATATTAAACGAAAATTTTCCATTTATATTTCTTGATAATTATTTGATATTCATCTGTATCCACAGATGCGATATCCGATATCCGAAAATGATTTCAGTTGTGGATGCGGATATAGCACTATCTACATCTGAAAGCATACGTTGACAACCCTAATTGAACCAATCTAGCCAACCCGAAATTCATCCAACCTATGCCGAGTCGGAACCTTGAGTTCATCTTGGTTTGAATTATTTCCCTTGTATTTCCAAACTTTATCCACTTCCATACCCTATCCGAGTAATTCCACTCATCTGGAGTTTCAAGTCTTTGTTCGTGCTCGTGGCCGAGCTATCAGATCATCTCTCCAGTCAGTCTGTCGCGATGATCAAGGAATCTATGTACTCAAATCAGATGTGTAAACTGCCTTGTAAAAATGCGGGTAACAAGCAGTAACCCTTAAATTTTAGTTTGAGCTTCAAAATATTTCAAGCAATAGATAAAACAACCAAAACATTTGTTGAGAGTTATATTCAACATTAAGCAACTAAGCATTGAAACGTTTAAAATGAAGTTTTAAGAACTAATTGGTTAATTATGTGAGAATTTTCATGCAATCATTGCACATATTAAAGTTGTATAATATAATAAATATATAATACAGATAAAACTAACTGAATTAAACACACAAGCTTTTACTATACTACTATATAAACTATCAACTCAACAGGCTGTCAACTTACTGTTCATCATCTTCTTCAAGTTTTTATTGCTTTTCTTTTTTCAATTCCTCTTTTTCAGTTATCAGAACATTGAAGTCAAAATAAGTAAATCAAAATCATTTCTTTTTACAGATAAAAACATTCACAAATTCTGCAGTGGTCTAGTCTCGCCAACCACCACGTAGCTCAGCTCCAACTTACAGACAGCAATTTAAACATTAGAAGGAAAAAAAATCATTTGAAACATCACAATTTCCGTTTTCACAGTCAAATCACAAATTCAATTTTTATTCAACAAGATTTATATCAAATATGCTTCAATGAAGTTTTTCTTTCAATTTCGAATATTTGCAAAAACGATGCAAACATAAACTAAACAAATTTGTAATTTACATTCAAATGCAAACATCTGCACCTTCCTCAAATTTGAAGCATCCAATTGAAATTTTGTTCTAACCATTGAATCATCAAGTTCAGTAAGTTTCCAGCAATATTTGTATCATCATATTATTTGGTAAATTTGTTTGTGCATATATTTGCAGTTCAAACTAAGAATTCTAAATGTTTGCAAATAGCGGCAATTATTTGCAATTCAAAGCTAAAATTGTGAATATTAGCATTTTATCTGCACATTGAAAAAAATCACTACTGGATCTGCTCTTACCTCACATTTTAGATATTCAACTGGAATTTCGCTTAGACCATATCACAAATTATATAATTTTCCAACATCCTCCATCCGTTATATAGTCCAGTAAAGATTTCCTCTTTGTGTGTGTGTTGACAAAAATGCAAATATTTGCAGTTTACTTGTCATTCGACTAATTTTTTCTATGATATGTCAAAAAAAAAAGCATAAATAGTTAGGATTTCATGGTGAAAATGAAATTTCATTCAACTTTTATAAAATTCTGCATGTTAATAATGATGATGTTTTTAAAACCTGATATGCTATAGGAAAACTAAAAATAGGAATCTGATTTGAAAGTTGGGGACAACAGAGTTTTCAGTTTTAGGCAACGTAGACGTCAGCGCCTGAAAATAAATTGGTACAGGATCAAAGAGAGGTTTACGCAACTCAACAAAGTTGAAAATGGCCTTTTAAGATTTTGCATCCATAAATTCTTGTTTGAACTTCGTAGTGGAAGGCTACATGCAAAGACATCCCTAGAGCCCACACCGGCATAGAAAAGGAGAACTCTACAATTTTTTCACCATTAAATATAACAATTTTTTTTCTAAGGTTATAAAATTATATCCACAATTGCCTGGAATTCAATTGACGCAATTCCTAATTATTAAACAGAGTATGACACACACACAATGTGCACATACTTGCACATATTGTAGGGCTGCGACATAATATGAAATTTTGGAAGGTTATTTGTGTTCAATAATCCTAAAAAAAGCCCAGAACCCTTGTTAAAGCGCAAGAGCATGTATTAAAGCTCAAGAGCCAAAAACTGTATCAGGAGAAGAGGTGGAACAAACATTAATCGGTAAAATGCCTACAGTTTAAGCAAAGGTGAATTGCTAAATTGTAATATGAAACTAGGCATGCAACTGAAAACATTACAAGCGTTTCCAACTTCGTGCTAAATTTAAGTCTCTTCCATAATGCCCTAAAGACTGCTGAGCACTAGTTTTTTTTTTTTTTTTCCTGATCGCCAAACTATGTATTGTCGCAATATAAAATTAGGTGGTAGTTGTTTTTTTTTTCCTGTAAGAGCAGGTACAAAGAAGAAAAAACATACATTGGACAGGTCCAATCGTTTGGTCCAAAAAGCCCTGTAGGAGCCCCGGCTCCAACTGGTTTACCACGTCCACCCACATCACCGCTACCACGACCCCTGCCCCGACCACCAGTGCCACCTCCTGTTCCACCAGCACCAGCAGGACGAGCTGTTCCGCATCGGTTACAGACTCCTCTAAATGCAAAGTTTACATTTGTGCAGCTGTACATTAAAGAAGCAAAATTTTGTAAACCCATTTAGCTGTTCCAATGATAAAAAGGTACATGGCATTACGTAATCAAGATGTCAACTATTTTCCTCATTAAATAATATTTGCAATACCGAAAGTTTAGAACAAAGGAGCATCATGGTATATTCTTTATTCAACCATTACAAATAACAGTGTAAAATTCACAAATCTAGCCTATTATTGTGGCAACTAATTATTACAAGAAAAAGCAACTTTGGTGGTAAATATGAATTTTAATAGCTAAACCGTAACAGACAACTACATGAAAATATCTCAATAATTGACTACACATGGATGAAATCACACTAAATTGTACTAAGTTTCTTTATCAACAAATCACAACAGTATTATAAGATCAATAATGAGCAAGAGTTTCTCACCAAGATCACACAGACCTTGTATTTGGACATAACCAATCTCCGTCTTGTTGCCATGCTTTTGCGGGGGCGTCGCCCCTTCCTCCACCTCTGCCTCCACCATTTGTATCTTTTTGTATGCCTACATCCTCAGCTTCTATTCCTGGACTTGCTACAACGTTATATTCAGGGTGACCATAGCTTTGGCTAACTGAATCTTTTGACTTTGACTCGGCTATATAAACTTCAATGATGCTTCCATGAAAATCTTTTTTATGGAACCAATCCACAGCAGCCAAAGCTGCATGTGGATCTTCATATGTAACAGTTGCATCACCTTTTGGCTCATCGGTTTCCTTGTCTCTGTATAACCAAATTTTTGGCCGGCCAGTCCTTTTGTCTTTCTGCAAACACATGCATAATATACGAGCAATTAGCAAAACTAACTTTAAGGTAAACATGAAGATTTGAAAGATACGATGGTGGATTTCAAAAAATACCTGGTGAAACCCATACCTTTAGCAACCCAATGGTGCCAAAATACTCAGCAAGCATAGTTTCATCAGTTCCAGTTGGCAAATTACACACGTAAACTGAGCCATTCGCTGGGCCTCCTCTGCCTGCATAACTTGCCATGCCAACAAAAGTAGACTGCTTTGCAAAAGTGAAAACCTTGAGGTGTTAAGTCAATTTATAATAAATTTCTAGAATTAAGAAACATCACTTATGCCAACATAATATAAAAACCAAGTTTCACATGATTATGTATTAATATTACACAGAATTGGTGGACGGTCCACCTTAAACTGCAAACTCCATTACTTTTTTGTAATTATTATTTGTTATAATAATAAGTGTTACGGATACCTATAAAAATCGGTCGGCCTTTCCCCAAAAAAAAAAAAAAAAAAAAAAAAAAAAATTACACAGAATTGTGCATTTCTAACAGGCTGTAGAGTCCCTTCAAAAAATTAAGAAACCTTAAAGGAATGGAAAGACAAATTAGAAGTTAGAGCTAGTTCGGCAACTACTTGGAACAAAAACAAGTTCCAAATTACTTATGTGCAGTTTTATGTTTGCAGCAACTTGTATGCAATAGAATAAATAATTTTAAGGTTGATAAGTTATAAACCTGTACATGCTAGTCACTGTTCAACTTTTAAATTCTATCAATATGCTTCTACCATACTATTCACTTAAGTTCATTTCACAACTCAAAATTTCTTTTACATACGTGTATGTATAAAAAGTTAGCAAACCATGTACCAAAATACCAAAACCTTGAGCTTAGAGTTGGTCTAGGGAAAGTGTTATGAGTTTTAAATTATAGAACATGTGAACAAAGGCATAAGATGTAGTGTTGGTCATCGGTACCTATTACTACTAGCACCATTATTACCATCATCATTATCATTGATGCAAAAATCGCGAGGTACGTACGTTCTGAAACTGATTTGATAGTAATCGCATCCTTCTCGATCCAAGAGTTAAACAGGATCGCAACCCATGTAAAATATGCTATTCTATTTCAGAACGAAAACATTAGAGTCCAATACGGGATCGCGATTTCAATTTAAACATCGAAGTGGAACAAAATCAGAAGAGATTTAGTTCGACAACGCGATCTCGATTCAGAGAAAAAAACGCTAGAGGGAGGTGTGGGAAGAAGAAGCAGCAGCGGCAAACCTGAATTTTTCGGACACCCTAAGCTTCAGGGAGGAAGATGATTGAAAGCAAAAACTTGGGGTCGGTTAATCTGTGCAGACCAAATTATCCGTCTAAATTATCACTCCCCGATTGGCCCTTTGATCGCTCCATGTACTTCACACAAACATATCAACGCACTCACAATTTATTTTTATTTCTTTTTCTCATGCACTTACACAAAAAATTCTATCTTTCCAACAAAACATCCAAAATCGAATTTAAGCATTACTTCATTGCTTGCACTTCACTGATTCAAGTCATTGATACTGATTTTATATACAAAAATTTAGGATGTTACTATTCACACCCCGGTTTACATTTCCGGCCACCTTTCTAAATTTAATATAAATGATTATTTTTTATATTCTTCTGCCCACCATATATTATTCCTCTACTCAGTTATTCATCACCGTACTTCTCCTAAAAAATCACGTACTTCTCTACAATTTCAAAGCCTAGCAAAAGCAGATATTCTTTTGTGCCTAATGGAGATGGAAGATGAAAATAAAAAAGAGGTTAGAATTTCTTGAATTTTATTGTTTTCTATTATGTTATAGAACATGTTGTTAGGTTTTTTTTTTTTTTTAAATGGTTAGGGTTCTCCATTGTATTGCAGGATATTTTTTTCGCTTCGTTGGAAATTTCAAGTTTGAAGGACATTAAATTTTACGACGATGTAAAAGTGAATGACAATATAAGTTTTGGCTTATAGGGCTTTTATCTGTATAACTTACGTATCTTCTTTTACAAATTGATAAAATAACTTTCTTTGTTGTTTGATAGATGGAGTATTTGAATGATGATAAATTGGACGATAAACATGATGGTTGTGATAATATGATGCAAGATGTTCGATCTAATGACTCAAAACACACAGATGTTGATTCGACGAATTATTTCATAACCGACAAAGTAAGCATTCATTTATAAAAATTTAAATTGCTAACGTGGTTATAAAAATGAATTGTGTTAATTTTTTCTGAACTATTTGACTTTAGGTATTTGATTCGTAGAGTACATTGATCTGATAGTGTAAAACGCTATTAAACATGTAGATGAAGGAAACGTTGGTGTAGATGAAAGTGCTGGTGACCTCTCCATTTTTACGTTATTAATTTAGATGGTGGCCAGTAGAGGAAATTTGAAAAATTTGGGGTGCTTTTAGTTTTGGTGGCCGGAAGTGTAAACCGGAGTATGAATAGTAGCACCCAAAATTTATTAAATCATGTTCTTTTCGTCATCCAAATTTATTCATCGCTTTCTATATATTTTTTAACTCCAGAAAAATAATTAATACCTAAAAATATTTGTTGGGAACTTGCAGGACCTAAATCTTGCAGATAGCACCCAAAAAAAAAAGCAAAAAACAAAGAGACAAGATTATTATAATGGTTTGGCAATCTCCGTTGTACGTCCACTTTATAGTTTATTGATTATGGATATAAAAGAGTTTTTATGAAATTAAAAACCACAAATATAAAAAGTTGACTAGTTCTTAGGTTTAGAGCTGTCAAGAATTGTGGCTTGGAAATTATTATGAGGAAGAAAGATAGTGAAGAGCAGTAGAGTCCTACATCCAAAGTGAAGGGAAAAGATACTCATTTAGTTGCAATTATGTAGAAAAACGAATGTACATGTTCATGAGTTTGCTTGCACTAAAGTCCAAGAGATATTTTGGTGTTGTACAACTAAGCATGAAAGCCCACGAATCGAGAAAACAACATGGTGCTTGGTGTTCTAATTTGATACCGATCTGTTTTACTTGGTGTAAAGTGAACTCTTTTGCTCGTTTTGCTTTTCTATCGTCTATTCGATGTGTTCCAATTTATTTCTATAAAACCTCATTTGGAAAGTTAACGAAAAGATCTCTTAACACAGTGGTTAGTATGTGGTGTTGATTTCCGAAGTGGCAGGGTTCTATTCCAGCATTTGTCACACTTATTATTAGAGCTTATACCCAACCGAAATTGTACATGTAATGTTATGAATGTCAACCGGTATGATACTGGCGCTGGCTACATGCACAATACCTATGTGGTGAGTGGTGATGAGCCAATGAGGACGTTAGGCTCTTTAAGAGGCTGGTTTGTACAACCTTTTCGAATAGTTAACACAAATATCTTTTAACATGGTGGTTATTGTGTGATGTTGCTTTTCGAGACAACAGGATTTGAGTGCCATATTCATCTCATTTCCCATTGACTTTTTGTTGATCTAGCGATCTTCCTGATAACGCTTGAATTTATTCGCTTTCTTCTTATCAATCCTTGGAATTGTACTCTAAACTTTGGGAAAACCATTTGATCAAGAAAGGTTGGGGTAGTATGTGAGGTATACAGAGTCTGGGAGGTAGAACAAAGAGAAAGAACTACTTCTTATAAATAAAAAGGGATTGGTACCAAGTTATCTCCGTAATCCAGTTCCAGCAAAACTTCTCCTAAATGTTTCTCTATTTCTTCTAAGTGTACTTATAAGTTTCATGTTGTTTGGTTCTCGTCTTGACCTTCGAATTCTTGTTGAAACATGATGGTTATTTGGTTCTCGACTTGACCTGCAAATTATTGTTGAAACATGCTGGACTAAAAAGTGGGTTAACGCTTTCCTTCTGAAGTCAAATATAAGATGTGTTTTTCTCGAGAACAAGTTTCCAATAGAGTCAATCTTTAATAGTTGAGCTCTTTGCCCATACATTAATCTCGGTCTTGGAAAATCACATGGTTCCTCCGAAGTCTCCTACAAACAAGTTCGTTCCAAACAAACTGTACCTAATTAAAGACTCTAATTCTCGCTTAACTGTAAACCATGAATCATGATTATCATATCTTTATCTGGAGGTATCATGTGGCATATCAAAATTATCCTGTGTTCACGTGGGAATTATCCATTTTACTCGAATTGCAAATCATTTAAATCTTTCTATTAAATCCACATTCATTCTAAGGCTTGATCTCATTGGATCATACATCATCCAACCAAGGATTCAATATCTTCGGGTCGTCTACCTTTAAATTTTGGGTTCGATCTATTATGATAGTTTATTATCCAATCTAGGGTTTGATCTCGTTAGGTCGTTTATCATTACATCTAAGGTTTTGATCTTTCCAGGCTATTTATTATCAAATCTACAGTTTCAATTTCCTTGGATTGTTATTGAGCTTAATTCACTTGCTCCAACAATAAGAGAACCCAATGGTAAGTAAGCACATATGCTCTCTATCTGGTGAAAGGACTTACTTTTGGTATCTTTGGATCCTTACCCAAGCTATCTACTGACTCTCCAGCAAGGGGACCTAATAGTCAAGCAGCACATCCGCTCACTCTTCGATGAGAAGATTTACTTTTATATAAGTCCATCCACTTGCTCTCTAGGAAGCGAACTTTCACCTTACAATCACTACATCGTCTCTCTAGAAAGAGCTACGATGATCAACATCACTCATCATGTTCAAATGGTTTTGTCAACAATCAAATATCAAAACCAAAGCAAACATGCAAAAATCATCATTATTCATCCCACACATCAAACGTAGAGTGTGTTTAAAATATCAGTTCAACGTGTAAGCAATTTGAGGTTATTATTGTCCTAACTAACCTTCTCAAAAATCAGACTTAGCGCATATCTAGAGGCCAACAAAGGCCTTGTACACGTGCAAGTGGTTTGAGGTACTATTGTCTTAACTGACATACAACTCAAAGCATACCTAGAGACCAAATGATGCCTCGTACTTGTATAAGTGGTTTGATGTTATTATTACCTTATTTATTCATCTCAAATGTCTAACTCAAATGTGCTTCAAGACCGATTGAAATCTCGTACTTATGTAAGTGATCCAAGATTATCATTATCTTAATTATTCAAAGTAAAAAATCACAATATAAGAGATGAACTTGATTGTAACATGCCGTAAAATACACCTTATTTAGATATATGTATTTAAATTGAGAAAAATTAACAAAAAATAATAATAGGTTGAAAATATGAATACTTAATACTTGGGAATTAGGCCGCGAAAATATTATCATTGTATTTGTGGCGAGATTCTAATATGTTTTCTTTTATTTATTGAAAACGGAATTCGTATGTACAAGATACATATCTAATAAGTTTGAATAATAAAATAATATATATATAGATGTATACACAAATTTGAAATTATAAGCATAAATATGGAATAAAATAAATATCATTAGCATAAAAGAATATTTTATGTTCAAATTCAAAGTTGTGTATGTGTGTGTGTATAATAGAGGATAATGTTTAAAAGAAACGAAAACAAATCAATGACATTAATTATTTTTTTAATTATAAATGAATGTGTGCTCAAAATAAACTTAGTACGCCCAGACCCGAAGGGGGCGACCACCTCCCTTTAAGGGGGTCGACCGGCCGATCGACCGCCCTCTTAGGGAGGGTGTCGACCGCCCCAAGCCTAGAGATGTGATTGACGGCTATGCATAGGTTAGGTTTTTCTATATTTTTAGGTGACTTGGATGGTTCTGGTTTAATAATTTACGTCTGATGGTTCTCACACGTTATAGCACCTAAAATAGAACCTTAGCCCTCTCTCTAAAACTCACATGTTTTCTAGCTCTCTTCCTTCATTCTTTCTCTTCTTTATCTTTATTTAGATCCAGTCTAGGTCATGTTAGTTCTTCTTCTCCCTCTATTCTAATTTATTCTATTTCTATTTAGAATTTTTGGATTTAGATTTTATATGTGTATATGATTCTATATTGATTTTTATACATATATAATTTTATGGGAGAAAGAATTGAAGAACGTTTATGTGAGGCTAAAGTCTAGACTTAGATTTATTCATAGTTTCTTCTTTTGTTTATACTGTGAGTGGGAATTCTTTTAGTTTACCTGTTTTCTATAATTGTAGGTATGAATCAAGATTGATTATGCCTATGGAAATTTAGGATTGCATGAAAATAAAATATACCAAAATCTCTCAAATCTCTAATATTACGGAATTATCAATCTGGTTATCGGTTTGGATTTTTGATTACTAATGTAAATAAAATGTATTTTTCTTGTCTTAGGTGTGTAAATTCATAATTTAGTCTATTTTACTTTCCTTTCCTTTTGGTGTAAATCCTAAATAGACATAAAGGTAAGGATTGGGTACTGTAACTTATGTGTGTTTAAACCTCTATTTTTATATAAAATAGTAGATTTTTAGACATAATAAACACATATGACAAAAATTTCTACTTTTTCATACAAATCATACAAAATGAAAGTAAAATAGCACTGGAAAGGATGTACATATATTAGTGTTTATTCACCTTGCCCTTTTTGTATATTGAAGTAATCTTAAAAGGAATAAATTACAAGTTTATCTTTTATTGTGTGTTATGTTTATTTCTCTATTAATGCTTCAAGTATGAAATGAAGATTTATGTGCTATATTGGGAATTTAGGAAATATGAATTGTATACCTTTTTGTTTGGAGAAAAGAATGGCATTTCATCTTTTAGTTCGCTTTCTTTTACGTACGGCACGACTTACACCTTTATATATGTATATTTATTTAATCTCGTAATTCGCATATTTTTAATGCATATTTATTGCGTTAAATTAGGAAATTAATATAACATTTCTGTGTTAGGAAATTTGTGTGTTGTGCATGAGTTAATGGCTTTTAGAAATATCTAATGACATGTGGACATGAGGTTAACCATACTTGTAGTAGAAGTCTTCTTGGACAACTCGGCAAATCCAGTAGCTACAAGAAGTCGGGTTAATGTTAGACGTCTCATGCCATGGGTCATTTAGTGTGCGGTAAGTTTGCCTCGAAAAGGTATTAAGTGGATGATCCACCTTATGAGGGTAATAAGTTGTTGGACTTGGTCCACTTTAAGGGTTCATCCTTTGGATTTGGGCTAAAGTAATAGGGTCTGCCTTTATTATGTATTAAGAATTTAAGATATGTGGGTTTGCATTGCTCTAATGATTATGAGGTATTAAATGGTCTTGAATGAGCAAGGTAATTCTTTGAAAGTTGTCTGCTTCTCATCTAGGTGACATGCGAGGGAATACCTAGGGATGGGCTACTAAGAGTTTCATCGAATATGTAAGGGGAACCGTATATTTAAGGGAAGTTTTAAGTGGTCAGAAGCTTTCCTGTAATGACACCTAGATAATAATGTAGGGTCTGCTGGGAGGGTCATAAATGATGTTGAGTGTCTACCTAAAATGCAGTATTAAGTGGCTAATTACTATCTCTCGCATTACGTTAAGAGTATATATATATATATATATATATATATATATATATATATAGCGTGATCTACTGGGAAACGAGGTCGTAAGTAACTAGGATCCGCCAAAGGGTATTAAGTGCTCATGGGAACCACCCATATTTACGATGGTTGTAAGTGACCGAGAAAGGTTCACTTCTTTCTATTAAATGTAGAATTTTGTGTATGTATGTTTAAATTCATCTAGACATAAACCTGATAGGTTTTATATTGTTAAGTATAATAAATAAGTTTCCTTTTTAAGTTTAAAGAACTTTTATTTACAAGAACTGTTGTTCTGACCCCACTACTCTTAACAACACAGATTGGGTAAGATAGTGGACCATGTTAAATGATGATGTGGATGATGGAGCATGGAGATGGCAATTATTATCTAGTCTATTAGTATTATGAATGGTATCTTATTCTATCACTGTAATCATTATGATGTACCTTTACTTATAATAATGTCATTTGGGATTTGATGTATTTGACATTTTAATGTTTGTGATATGGTACATCTATTTTGATTATTATATGTTATCCATTAGGTTGTGAGATCTAATTTTATTTTAGTCTGGCCTTGTTATTTTCATTTTTTATATAAACCAACGACATGTTTAAAGCAACTCTAAGTTCCGATGGGCCTTTTCTGAGTCAGGATTTAGGCTCGTTCTAGTCAGGTTGTTACATTTGGTATCAGTGCCTAAGTTACCCAATTACGGGAAAATATACGTATAAGTGACATACTTATTATTTGAAAAATATTTTCAAACTATTTATACCCCTAATACATATGTAATCATACAAAGTAATTTCTCTTTCTTCTTTGATTTTGCTTTGAATACTATCTTAGGAATTTCCATTGAAGGTTTTCCTCTTAAAAATAGTTGAAATGGATGAAAATCAACCTGAGAAAGGGAACCTGGGAAGACCTCGGTACTTACCCGAATGGTTCCAATGGTATTTAAGGACTGTGGAATAAGTCCCTGTTTCCCCTATAACCCTAGCAAAACCTACAGCTTCACCCACTGAAGTGGCTCTTAATTATACTCTTCTTTGTAAGGATTTTGTTAATCTTCGAGGAAAACTCTTTCTCGGAAATGAAGGATTTCTTGGATCCAAGACATGGTTATTAGAATGTGACTGTATCTTTGAGGCTACTAGATAAGAGGACTAGTTGAAGAGAAAATTAACATCATGGCAGGTAAAGCTTTAGAATGGTGGAATATGGTCTCATAAGAGAAAACTGGAAAAATATTCACTTGGAATGAATTCAAAGCCTGATTCGAAATAAAGTTTTCACTTAATGTCTAATTAAGTTTACAACTGGACTGGTTCATACAACTCAGGCAAGGAGAGTCTACTGTAATGGAGTATATAGCTAAGTTCACAAAGTTACCGAAGTTTGGAAAAGGGCCAATGGATATGCACGTGAATAAGGCATTGAGGTTTGTCAAGGGACTCAATTCCCTTGGGACACCATTGGCTCTAGTACCATTTGGAGCAACATTTGAAGTTTTTGTAGAAACTGTTATCCTGTATTCTGCGGAAGAGAAAGAGACTAAGCGTGATAAGAATGAGGTTACCATGAAACATAGAAAGAATAAGAAAAAGAAAAAGAATTTTTGGTTGAAGAAGAAAAAGATGGGAAAGTTCAAGAAGGAAGCTCGGGTATGTGGAAAGTGCCATAAGAAAGAGTATGAGGCCAAGGACTGTAGGGTTAACTTGATAAGGCTAGTGTTCAAAGGGAAGTGTTATCATTGCCATAAGGAAAGGCATATTCTTAAGAATTGTCCAAAACTTAAGGGAGGATCTAGTGGATAAAACTATATTTTGGAAGCAGCACCTCTACAGAGTCAGTTACATATAGACCAAGGACATCCAGTCCTCAAAGGTATTATCTCTATTTTATGGACTTCTATTTGTACCATGTTTGATTCTGGAGTATCCCATTCCTTTGTAGCAAGGAATGTAGTAGATTACCTAAGACTGCCCACTTCTATCTCTAACAGTCTGATAGCGGTTCCTAATATTATCGGAGGAGCTAAGAAGCTCCTTTTATTTGCAAAGACCTAGTTCTATATATCGACGATGTTGATTTCTTATGTAACGTGTATGTTCTGAATTTTGAGGGATATGAGCTTATTCTAGGGATGGATTGGTTATCATTTTATGGAGCCGTCATTGATTGCAATAGGAAAATTGTTTCCTTGAGGAGTTGTAGAGGTTGTAATTTGGTATTCCCTTATATAGTTAGAAATATAAGGGATGCGACCTTATTATGCTCCCTATCTTATGATTTGGATGGGTCATCTGCAGTGCTCATTGTTTGTGAGTTCCTAGACATCTTTGAGGAAGTATTGGACATCCAAATCATATTTAGGATAGATCTCTAGAAGGACGATAGACCAGTTGCATTGCCACTGAGGCATTGTAACAACATGAATTTCTTTAGGACACAGTAATTAAATAAAGAGTTAATTAATAGATTAATTAGTTTGTAAAATTTACATACTTTGGCTACGAAGGTTGTACCATTGGGTCCGTGGTAGTTTTCCGAGTCTGAAACGGAGAAGTTATGACGAAAACAAAATCAAACGAAAAAACTATACATGGCGTGGGACGACCCTTGGGTCGACCAACCTGTGTTTCTGGGCGCAAGTCGTGCCCAGGCAAGAAAATGTGACAAATGTTTTTAATTAAAAACTTACGTGACTTAGTTTTATTTGCATATTTTGAAATTTTAGTCAGCTTAGATTTAACCTAGAAATCCAATGGTCTAAGATCCCTAACCTAACCTAGAAATGGACCCCTAGACCTGGCTAATTCTTCACAGCACAATCTCTTCCCGGCTAGGTTCTTTCATTTTGAGACAGACCTGACTTAAACTTTAGGGGAAAAGATTTACTAAAACAAATATATATACTTTTTGGAGGCGGGATCTACAAAGTCCTTAGAGAAATGCTTCATACCATGAGTGAGTTTGTAATTATTCAGATTTCTGATAATACAGGAAAATAGGGTTTATGATAGCTGTAGATTTTTCTATAGTTTTTCTTATAGTTATCTTACAGTTCTTATTTGTTTTCAATAATTTATTTTTCTATAAATTATTTTTTAAAATATTTTTCAGTCTGTTTCTTACATTTTTATTTTATTCAAGTACTATAAGATATTCTTTCAGTCTTCTGCTCTCTTTTGGTATTTATGTCTATCGGTTATTTTATAATTTCTGTTTATGTCTAAAACATGCCTAGATCTGTAAATGTTAGTTTTTTGATAACTGGTGTAATCCATTTATTTTGCGCATGGAAAAAAATAGAATTAAAGAAATAATTGTGCAAATGCAAATTAAACATGTTAGACTAAGTTTACAGAAAAATGTGCATAAACATATCCTTAATTATAAAAGGATCGGACTGAAATATGCAAATAAATGTAGATCTGCAATTAAATTATGACATGGGTTGTAATTGGAAAAGACTGAACATATTTGCAGGAGTAATATTATGATAAATTGTTTAGATACACAAAGAAATCATAATTGATATATTGGGCTTATTTGCAAATGTAATTATAACATAAGGGTAATTGTTGACCAACTTTTTGGCAAAAGCTGTCGTGGCTCAACGGATCGAAGCCCAATGTTGGAAAGACTGCTCTCAGCATCGATGATCGACCGATAGACTACGCCATAGAAATTCCAAGCAAGATTCAACTCGAACTAGCCGCCTTTAGGAACAGCCCGAGCGTGGGTCGGCCCGAATTGCCCTCCTCTGAATACGACTGCACATCGAGCCCAGAAGAATCGTTCGTCGCAACTGACCAAATCCTTCACCTTCACAAAGGTAGGATTGACCGAAAATCCCGGGCTCGTCTAGAAAATATCCCGCTGAGTCATTCAATACTTAGCCCGAATTCCAAGGCATCAAAAGTTGTCAACCACTTCCGGATAAAGCTATACTTTTGATACACCTCATCTTGATTGCCACGTAAGCCACAATTCTCGAGGATACTATTAATCAGCAGTGGACCGGGTACCACCGCCGCAATTGCTCCCAATGATCGAGCTCCACGTATCCGGACTCCGAAAAAGAGGAAAGCCACATGGCGGCCCGTTGAGCCCATTCCTTTGCCTATAAATACTTCCAAGCTTGAAATGGAAAGGGACTTCTTCTGGATCTTCATCCGCCTATCCCCACTCTTAACTAAAAGCTTCTCCACGGCTAAGAATAGCCAACTCCTCTTCTTTCTCAAAATAGAAAATGCGTTGTATTTGTAATCAAAAAGAGAATCAATATATAAAGTGGACGTAGGCACTATCTTTGCCGAACTACTACAAAAAATCTTGTGTGTTCCCTGTTTCCTTTGCCTTTATTTTCGCATTTTATAACTGATATTTGTGTGCTTAACACACGATTGGGGGTTGACTGTCACTGGTGACCAACTTTTGACGTCAACACTTTTGCGTGCCAGGTAAGGGGCACTCATCGACATACCATGCGACCTTCAGCAAATTCTAACCCATGGCGATCAAGCGGAAGAAAGATGCAACATTTTCCCATCCCACAAATGTTGATGCAGCTGACACAAACGCTGCAGAAGCAAGTCTGGAAGCTTCCTCTCATGATGATGTGTCCTAATACATAACCATGGATGACATGGATAAGATCCTGGTCGAATTCAAAGACCAGATGACATATCAGGGTAAACTCCTCGAACATCAACGATAGTTGATGGATCACCTTCTCGGTCGGATGGAGACAGGATTTAACGCTTCGACATCAATTCCTCCACCGACCGGGACTTGGGCAACAACTGATCTTTGGTCTGCACAAAATCAGGCCACTGATCAGGTTATACCTTTGCTTCCTCCTGGCTCGTCTTCACTTCCAGATCGACCGCCGCCAGGAGCTTCACTTCCAACGACCAGCATCACCGTAGCTGCAGATTCGCAGGAGTCCCGCGATTAAGATCTAGGTCGTTCGACCATCCCGCCTCCTTCCCAAGCCGCGGCTCAACTCCATGGGTCGATCGAACTACAGCTGGGCCAACCAGGTACAATGCCATTCCCATTACAATCCGACATCTTACCACAGACTCTTCTAATGCCTCCTCCCCTTCAACGAAGAGCTAGCAGAGTCTTCCCTTAGAACCAGGAAGACCACTCTACCATACCGGCCACCGCTCTCCCAGAGGAAAATGCTACCATATATCCTTCTAACATCGCCCCGAGCGGGGGCAATACCGAGCCCCGAACATCACATGCTATGCCGGATCAGCCTGGACCTTTTATCACGGGTACGGCCCGGCGCAATACTCATCAGGTTCAAGATGGGCCTTCCTGCCCAGAACCACCAGCCGAGGCTCATCCTTACCCTCATCTTCACTCAACTCTAGGAGGTTCAACTTGACCAATGACCTCCCTTCAGTGCATGCTTTCGTTGAATCCCAATACCAGAGCTCTCCCTAATGCAGAGCTGGATTCATGGCAAAGACTCCTCGGAGATCGAAGCTAGCTTGCAAGCATCATCAGGCGCTTACTCGGGGAACCACTTATCAACAAAATGTGGATAATATCCACTGCAGTACCTTCACCCAGGAAATCTGAAATTCTCGCAATCCTCCGGACTTCAAGTTTCCACCCATAGAACCCTACAATGGCTGAACTGATCCGACCATCCATCTCATGCGATCACTACAAGAAAATATTGTTTGCAGCGGCAAAATCCGCTGGTAATCCGTCGTTATTTATGGTTTTGCGATGGATTTCCGACGGATATTGATAGTCGACAAATTTCATGTCAGTAATCGAGCGTCAATTTTGCGATGGAATTTAGCGTCAGTTCTCCGACCATTTTCCGTCATTATGCTAAATATAAAATTTAAATTCTAAACTAATTTACCGATGATTTACCGATGGATAAATGTTTTCTAAAAATTTATTATTTATACAAAAACTGTCGATAAAGCCTTGCTAATTAGCAAAGGATTAACAGCAAAATATTTTTTAGATCACACATTGTCTGTAGGTGATCCGTCGCTATTCCCCTTCTATTCTGCCAATAAACATTCTTCCATGTTTTCTGCTTACAGCTTTACTAAGTACTATCGTTCAACTGTCAATGGTAAAAATAAATAATATAAATCAACAAAAAAAATCATAGAATGCAGTTATGAATACAATAAACAAATTTGTTACCATTTAACATAAAATAGTACAATATAATACATTTGTTTTTGGATTTTGGTTACATTCTGCACAACTAAATACACTTCTCTTTACATACATTTGAATGGGAAATAATATCAAACAATTGAACTGCATCCAATACCAATGGTCTCTGCAATAGAAAGCGCAACTCTAAATTCTTGTAGCGATCCAACAATAGAAAGTGCAGCTTTAAATTCTAATCAAAAGGATATTCTTTGTATAACTTTGATGCCATTGGCTATCTGAAAAGCACTTCCACTAATCCCATATCCAGTTAGATATGCTAAAGAATGAAACATGACAATTAGAGGTCAGTATATAATAAACGATCAAAATAATGCATCAATGTTTGTAGACAATGGTGCGCCAATTCAAAGAGCGATGTGGTTAATTAGTTTGTGAATATAACGATCAGTACTTCAAGTTAATAATAATTGTACCAAAATGATACAATGTAGGGATAAGAGGCTAAATTCATCTTCTGCATTGTTAATACGGCAAGATCCAGAAATGCCAAATCTAACTACAATGAATTTAAAATCAAAATCTTTAATAGTCGGACAATTGATATGTTTATCATTTTTGTAGTGAAATCAACATTGCACTTCTCAAAAAAATTGAAACTTCGTAACATACTAAGATCCATCCTATTTTTAAGATCCAAATTAAAAACTATACAAATTGAAACAAATGAAACAAAAATGTGAATAGAAATCATACCCTTTTAATAAGATCCAAGTTCAATTCTTTTTTTTTTTTGTGCATACAAAAACTCCTCACAGGGAGACACCGCCTAAAATCAATCACATTATAAAAAAATTCAATAGCTAAAAATGCTGGATCGAACTCCGAGAAAAACAGATAGTAACAACCACTACCAAAACCAAGCATGCAAGATTGTCAACCACCCATACAATAACCAAAACGAAACAATCTGACTTCACAACACTTACTAGAAACACAAACGAAACCTGCAAGTCTAACCAACACATCCGAACACAAAAAACACCATTGTCCAAGCAACGTTGAGTTAGTCGAGCACTAGCCGTCGATCTAAGAAAAAGTAGCTAAAACAAGTTGAAACAAGTAAAACCGAAACTCAATCTTTTCAATCTAAGAAAAACAAACCAAAAACCAGATCTTAAAAAGAACAGGGTTACCTCAGGCGAACAGCAAGTGAACTAGTTGTCAAAATATCGTATCATACACCACGGAGTGACTGCGTTTGTCGTACTGGAAGTAGTTCACAGAAGCAAACCAAAAATAAAACAGGAGAGGCTAAATCAGTCAATCAAAGGAAGAAAGATGCCAGAATCCCACGCTCGCCACTAGGAAGTGGACTGTCAAACCCTTGATGACCAAAACTGCACGAAAAACTAGATCTTGATCAAATATGAACTGAGAGACTCACGGTAGTAGCAACACTTGGGTAGAGAGATAGCAGTGAGGAAATCTGAACTGTGGTAAAAGATTTGTGTTGAAAGGTATTGGATCTAGAGGCGGAATAAGGAGTTGTTGAGGGGGGTGTTCAATTTTCGTCGAGAAGATGAATTGGGGTTTTGCTGGGAAGGAAAATAAAAAAAACGGACAGTGAAATATTCTAGAATTGGAGCCAAAAATTTAACCTGGGGGGAAAACATTATTTTGTCAAACTTTATTTTCTGTCTAACTTCCGTTACTTGAATGCGTAACATGTGTTATAAGATAGTTAAAAAAAATGACTTTTAGATACATATAAAAGTGATTATCTGCAACTTAATGCTTACTTTTCTTTATTAATTTTTTGTAAGTTTTTTTTACTTTATGGGATTTTGTGAAATTTTGAATATAATTATTAAATATTGAAATTAGTCTTAATCATTGATTATTACTTATCATTTATATAATAATATTAAATAATAAATATTAAGTGTTAAATATTAATTATCAATTATTATAGCAATCTTTTAATAATAATTACAAATTGTTAATTAACAATTTTTAAATAGTAATTATTAATTAATTAATATATTAATTATTAGTTATTTAGTAGTAATTATTAATAGTAATTAATTCATATTTCAAATTAATCATTAGTTATCACTTATTATTATTAGTAATTATTATTTATTATTTAATTATCAATTATTGTGTAAATGTTACTAAGTATTAATTATTAAGCATTTAATAATAATTTTAAAACAAATTACCATCTAATATTTATTACCGTATATTCGCATGATTGGGTCTGGAAATGGATGCATAACAACGAATATAGTGATAAATCACCAGTTATAATTTTCTAATATTTAACTATAAATCATAAATTATAATAAATTTTAGTTCATAATATTTAAACCTTTGTTATACATTATTATTTATTAACAATCATCAACTATAAATTATACTATATCAATAATAATTATTAATTATAAAACACTAAATATTACTTCTTAGTTATTAATATTGTTTGTTACTTATGAATTATTAAATATTCGTCTTAATTAAGTTAAAGTTATTTGTCTTAGTTATTAATTTATAATAACAAATAATTAATTTATTCATGAAAATTCCTCTTTTAAACATTATAAATTAATTTATACAAAAAAATATTGTTAATTATTAATTACTCTTTACTAGTAATTATTAACCATACCATTTATTTATTAATTATAAATTTATCTATTGATTATTATTTATTTATTATGTATTACTAGTGCATATTATTTTTATTTTCCAATACATTTACCTTTTTCATTTTAGCAATAAATGCGTTTTATTTTCTACATCACTCATTAGTTCTTTACCAATCAAAAAAACATGTTCAATAAATGCACAAGGGTATGAATCTATCATTAAAATTTTATTATTAATCATCGATTATTTGATAGTGTTTATTATTAATTATTTAATATTAGTTATTAATTATATTGGTTAATTATTTAATTTAATTAATATACTAAATGTAATTTACTAATTATTAATAATTAACTATGAAATGAATTATTGAATATTAGATATCATTTCATAATTATTGAATACTAAATTCAAGATGATTACAAATTTTTAAATTTTTCGGAATATAAAATATAATTATCAACTATAATTATAAAATATAAGTATCAACTATGATTATCAACTATAATTATTAAATACAATTATTTAAAAATAATTATTGAATATTAGATATCATTTCATAAGTATTAAATTTTATTATTAATTATTAAATAATTATTATAATAAACTGATATTTTCATCTCTTACATATCTGTTGGAATTCTGCTGCAAAATAACATCGATAAATATTCATCGGTATTCTGCCTGGATTTGCAGCGGAAAATAGCGGCAGAAATTTTCTATCGGTAATTTGACGCAATTTGCGACGGCTTAGTGAGGGATGACAGAGGACGACGGTAATGAATTAAAGAAAAAAAATTGAAAAAACATAAAACTATCCCTTACAGATCACATGGAAATCCATCGCAAATAAGCGACAGAAATTTCCGCTTCTAAATATCTGACGCTAAATCAGTGTTTTCTTGTAGTGGATATATGCATCATATGGAAGTGCTTGGCGCATCGATCAATGTTATGGCCAAGTGCTTCCCACTCTTTCTGACAGATATTGCCGGCATGTGGTTTCGACAGCTAACAACGGAGTCGATCGGCAGTTGGAACACGCTGGTCACCAGATTCATCTAGCAGTTCGGAGTCCACATCTCCAAACCAAAGAGTGTCATGCTCCTGACCTCCATGAAGCAACGAGTTGGAGAGACACTCCGATCTTTCCTCGAGAGATTCAATGCAGCCGTAGCATCATTTGATCGGCCGGAGCCATCGATGGTGCTTATGGCCGCCATTGTGGGCATCTAGAACCGATCTGAATTCTCTATCTCTTTAACTAGATATCTCCCCAAAGGTATCAAGGATTTCTATGCAGAGGCCGAGCGATTCTTCCGGTAGGAAGATGCCAACATTGAAATGAAGATCCTCGAGGTCCTCACCACCAAACAAGCAGGTCCATCTATGCTAACGGACAGAATAAAGGAAGAGGAAAGACCTCGGAAAAGAGCAAACGAAATGTGTGACCTTGGGGAGAAAACAAATATGATCAATATACCGAGCTTATTTCTTCTTTGCTCGACATCTACCTTGACATACGAGGGTCCTTGCCCTCAAAGAGAGCCGACCCATAAGGAGCTTGATTTGGGCAGGCACTGCATATTTCACAACATAGCCGGTTATAGCACCAATGAATGCAGGCACTTGCGCGACCTTATCGAGAATAGGGTCAAGCGAGGAGAACTTCCCGAGTACGTTAGAAAGAACACACCAGCCTTGCCGCCTTAGTCTTTTGCCCCGGCTCCTCAGGCCGGTCCCCGAGCTCCTAGAAATGGAAGGGACCCTGAGCCCTGCACTCGCGACATTATCATCAATTAATAAGATTTAAATTTCTTATTGTTAATTATATTTTTCTGATTCAATAAAAGGGGATATGTTGATGTACACATATGGGGTTAGGATTTATCTCCTAAGCATGCTCTGGAATCAAAGTTCGCTCTCCTATAATTTATTTTCATTTCTTTGTAATAATTCTTTAGCGACAAAGAGCTTTCTTTTGTAAACATGAAGTATGTTTGATAATTCAAATCGAGCATGACTAGTGCTCATTAACCTACGTGGCCAGTGCTAGGGAGAGCATTATTCAGTTAAACCAAATAAACCAACCAAACCAATTTATTTTGGTCGGTTTGGTTCGGTTTTGAAACTAAATCGGTTTGTAATCGGCCCGATAAAAACATTAAGTCCGGTTATTGGTTTAACCAAATTAACCGAATTTTTACTATATTTTCAAAATTATCGGTATTATAATAAATATTTTAGGTTAGTTTAGTTATTTAAGTATATATTAATCATCACCTATGTGTCAAAATTAATATTAAAAATCAAAAATATAATATTGTAATCACATATTTATAACTTGTTTCAAATTATAGTGAATATTTCAAACACATAATGTAAAACATTTTTAGTTCGGTTTAATCGGATAACCAACCGAACCAACCAAACTTAATTTGGTTGGTTTGGTTTGGTTTTCATTTTTATTGGTTTCAGTTTGGTTTGACAAATTTATAATCGGATAAACCAAACCAACCAAACGCTCACCCCAAGCCAGTGCTAAGCCATCATCTATTACGTACGATCAAAGCCTGCCGCCATGATTAAACCTACTCCATGAGCCGAGGATGGAGTATGCTTGCCCTCTTTCTGAACCGAGTGCACTTTCCACATACGAAATTTTGCAAATGGTCTTACATAATTCGAGCATTATCAACACTTTCCATAAGCCGAGTATGGTTAATACTCGCCATCTCCATAAGCCGAGTATGGTTAATACTTGCTCCCCATATAAGCCAAGTGTGATCACGGCTCGCTGACTTTTTCAATACTCATCTAGTTAATACCGTTCTCTAGACCGAGAAATAGCCCATAAGATCTTTACAGGTATTAAATTACAAGATCGAAGTCATCAATTGCTCCCGCGGCCTTAATACGATTCTTGATAGTTGTAGCTTTTCTGACCTTAATACGATCCACTTCGATCATCGGTTTTCAGTTCTTAATACAACCATTAGGACCATCGAACTTCTGGCCTTAATATGGTTTGGCATAACCATCGCTGTTCGCACATTGGACTTCGACGTAAGAATTAGAACACACCTCCTTTACCAAGAAAGGTGCATTCTTAGGGGCAAAGTGTTGACCAACTTTTTGGAAAAAGCAGTCGTACCTCAACGGATCGAAGCCCAATATTGGAAAGACTACTCTTAGCATTGGTCGATCGACCGATAGACTATGCTCCAAAAATTCCAAGCAAGATTCAGTTCGAACCAGCTGCCTTCAGGAACAGCCCAAGCCTAGGTCGGCCTGAATTGCCCTCCTCCGAATACGACTGCACATCGAGCCCATAAGAATCATTCGTCGCAACTAACCAAATCTGTCGCCTCCACAAAGATAGGATCGACCGAAAATCCCGTCTCAACTGGAAAATATCCCACTGAGTCATTCAATACTTAGCCCGAATTTCAAGGCATCAAAAGCGGTCAACCACTTCCGGACAAATCTCTAGTTTTGATACACCTCATCTTTGTTGCCACATAAGCCACAATTCTCGAGGATACTATTAATCAGCAGTGGACCGGGACCCACCGCCGTAATTGCTCCCAATATTGAGCTCCACGTGTCTGGACTCCAAAAAAGAGGAAAGCCATGTGATGGCCCGCTCAGCCCATTCCTTCGCCTATAAATACTTCCAAGCTTTAAATGGAAAGGGACTTCTTCTAGATATTCATCCGCCTATCTCCACTCTTAACTAAAAGCTTCTCCACGGCTAAGAATAGCCAACTCCTCCTCTTTCTCAAAATAGAAAAAGCATTGTATTTGTAATCAAAAAGAGAATCAATATATAAAGTGGACGTAGGCACTATCTTTTCTGAACCACTATAAAAAGTCTTATGTGTTCCCTATTTTCTTTACCTTCATTTTCACGTTTTATAACTGATATTCATGTGCTCTACACACGATTGGGGATCAAATTTCACCAGTGACCAATTTTTGATGTCAAAAGTTATAGTTGAATGAAATGGTGAAAAGTCTTAACATTGACATAAACTTAAATCTAAGTTAAGTTTAATAAACATGTACTATTTGTGGTCTATTCCTGCGGTAGGGGCGTGATCTAGGAAAATAAGTGGCATAAGTTAATAAGCATATACTACTTGTGGCTCGTTTTGGCAACATGGGAGCTAACTGAGGAAAATAAGTGACAAAGGATAATGCTTAGATCAAGAGGGATCTAGGCTAGGGTGCAAATTAGAATATTTCTTTGCTATGATCCATACCGGCAAAATTTCCTTATAGGTTTATCACTTATGGTCTCACAATCAATGGTGGTGCAGGCTGGGCTCATTATGTTGATTGGGGTAAATAAGGGACCAAAAGAGACGGTGTCGTGTGTAGGTGCATTCCAATGGTGTAATGAGTGTGTATGTGCATCAACGAGGGAAAGTAATGTTGTATATAACGGTGTTGTATACACAATTATATGATTTTTGTTTGATGATAACAACCAAATATATTTTTATTATAAATGTGTTTGGTGCTGTACTGTTATATATATACATCACAGCAATGAATATAATATTTATATTTAAATAAAATACGACTGTACAGAAATTCAAATATTAACACAGTATTTTATTTAAATAGAATATTTTATTTCAATATTCAAACAGTACAACTATTTGTAACTCCACTATTTATACATTCACAGAATATTTGTACTTGTATATAAACAGAATAAAATAGACAAGTTCGTTTGACAACAATAAAATGATATTTTATTTCAATCAAACTTGTTTATTACAGACATCAGTACATTTCATATATACACAGCTCCTCATTGCAACACTCATACACTCATTCAGTTTACATTTCATATATATCCATTTTCACTTGTATATACAGACTCATACATTCATTGACACCACACACTGTCTTCTTATCTTCAGCTTGTCAGTCCTGTCATCACAGTCAGTCCAGTCATCCCAGCTTACCTATCACACATGAAACAGAAACACACAGTATACTGCAATAGAAATAAAACAGAATACATGCGAATATAAATTTTAATTTTAAAATTTTTATTTGCCTCAGATTGCTGGTGTGTTTCTCATCATTTTTCTGACTCGATCTGATTTGATCAGCCTCGACATAATCACACTAGTTTGCTGATTTTTGATCAGCCTCAACTAGTGTGACTAGTCTGCTGATATATATATATATATATAAACACAAATGTCAAAATCAACACAAAGACAGGTCAAAGGAGAAATGGAAAACAAATAAAATCAGCAAAGAGACAAACTGCTCAATATAAATGAGAGTGCGAAAATTTCAGGTCAGCAATGGTGGTGTGAACATGATGACTCAGCATAATGGTGTAACATAGCATGTGTGTGTGTGTGTACACATACATGATAGCAGTGTTAACAATGGTGATACAAGTGCAGCTCAAAGAAAATGGCTGAGCCAAAATATTTTCAGCATAAACTCAAGTTATGGTGCAACCAAAGCAATGATCAAGTGGTGCATGGATCAAGACAGGGCAATGCAGCAAGAATCAGAATGGACAGAAAGTGGTCGAGAAAACATGAACAGCTCAACAGCAAAATGGTGAATCAAGTGAAGCATGCTAATACAAGTTCAAAACAGCATGTATGGGTCAAGAATGATATAACATCATGCAGCTATACATGGTGGAACAACAAAGCAGATCAGTTTTTGAAAATAAGAGCAAGTGCCAAGCCAGATCAAATGGCAAGTGTACAACATAACAGTGGTGCAGCCTCCTCAAACAAAGTACTCATGTCAAGAGAAATTTCAAGGCAGTATAAAGTGTTCAAGCAAAACAAATGCAAAGTGTTCGACACAGTTTCATGGATCAAGTATACACATTTTTTAAAGTGCCAGAATGTAAATTACAGTGTGTAATAGTTCATGGTCACAAAGTTTACAATGCACATCCAAAGACAGTCAAAAACTGATGGGGGCAACAGTTTTTCTACTGACATAAACATGGTCGAGACATGGTTCATACAAGTGCATGAGATTGGATAGACATTTCAGATATCATGGTGCTGCAATTCAAGAGTGGGGCTCACAGCTAAAACAAATGTAAACTCAGTAACTACAAAGCATACAAGTTTTTGACATGTAAAGAAAACAAACTCAGGTCAGTATACAAGCATGCACAGAATAAAGCAAGTATTGGTCACAACATTAACATGTTAGGATGGACAACGGCAAAATGGTCCATATTCACAAATCTGGTCAGCTAAGTACAGGTGCACGGCTAAACAAGATATAATAGAACATGGAATTCAAGTACAAAAGGAATCAAATGCAGACCAAACAAGAATATGGTATCAAGACAGTGCACAAGTGAAACTGATTAATACTAAGATACTTTGTCCAAGCAACGCAGCAAGAATACAGAGAGGTCTGCCATGCACAAGTTAATCAGAGAAACTACAAGAGCATGAACAATATGGTGCAGGTAGTATTTTTGGCAAAACAGTTTTTGCAATTCGGTTTTCAGTTTGAAAGGATGAACAATTTTTAAAATGATTTCAGAATTCCACATTTTCCAGAAACAGTTTTTAAGGCAAGTTTTAAAATTCATAAATACACAGATTTATTTTAGAGATCAGGATTCTTGATTTTTGGCAATAATCATTTTTGGCAATGAAATATTTTCTGCATTTCAAAATACTCAGAAATGGTTGGCAAGGGTTTAATTTGCAGAAAGTTAAATATGGAAAAAGTTCAACAATTATCCAGAATTGCCACAATCAATCAAGCCGATTTAATTTCAGTTTTGGGCAACAAAATTGATTTCCTGTTCTATAAGCATGGCAAGAATCACGGCAACAACAATATCACGCAAGGACTAAAAGAAAGTAAAAAAAAAAAATTATTCAAGTCGTATAACAAAAGGGGAAAGCATCAATCAGCAAATCAGCCGAGTCATTCAGTGAAAGCAGAGGATTTAAAGGATTTTTAATCCCATTTTATAACACCAATTTCATCACAGTAAATCACGCAAGCTTTTCAATGGCAAGGAATCAAATTGAAATCAATTAATTCAAAAGAGGAAACAGTGATTAATCAGACCAGTCATTGATACGAAATAAGAGTGTTGATTAGGGTTTTTCATTTGACCCTATAACTACACCATTTTACATCACAGGCATATAGATCGAAACCACAGAACAGAGAAAATCGAAAACCAAAAACTCGCAATTTCAAAGAGCACAAATCAAACTCAAAAATACTCACATAGGTTTCGATCGAGAAAAGGAGCAACCCCAAAATCGAAGCATCATAGAGCCAAACAATTCGAGCATCAAAGAGATAGCCAATTCATCAAGCAAACGATCGATTTGGGGAAGATTCAGTGAAACCCTAGTTATCGCAGCCGCCATTTTTGTTTCCCAGAGCAAAAGAGAAAGTAAAGGGATCGGGTGCAAACAAAAGGAGAATGGGCCGGCCGGTTTTTAATGGGAAAAGGGGATGACCCCTTTGATATAAACTCCTCTTTTATTTTTATTTTAAGAACTAGGGTTTACATTGTTTTTTTTTTTTACATTCTGTTGTTTTTTAAATTGTGTTGTAAAATCATTTCTGAACAGTTCTAGGTCTGTAAAATCTAGGGGGATTTAGTCAAGGAGTTGACTGTCAGTTTCAGAGTCTGTAAATCTGAGTTACGAGTTACAGGGTTTGTAATTCGGGAAATCTGATCTAGGGGTTTAGATCAGTCTAGGGGTTTGAGCGTAGGGTTAGAATAGGAGCAGGGTTTTGCGAGTGTACATGGTCTTGTATGCGGAAACTGTTCTATCACCTAGT
This sequence comes from Allium sativum, assembly GCA_030737875.1. NCBI lineage: Eukaryota > Viridiplantae > Streptophyta > Magnoliopsida > Asparagales > Amaryllidaceae > Allium > Allium sativum. The sequence continues at coordinate 158,936,229 of CM060921.1, read as the reverse complement.
AGAAACCTTAGAAATGCAGCAGTAGGCAGGGTTTTTGCCGAAGCTGGGTATATCTTTGTGTGATTTATTTTCTGCATTTCAGTTTCTGCTATTTTCTGTGATCAGTTTATTATTATATATCTCGTTAAGTTTTTAATTCAGTTAAAAACTGTGAAAAACCCTATTCACCCCCCCTCTAGGGTTATTCTAGATCCAACAAGTAAGTCACTGCTGCATTCAATAATGAATAGTTATGTCTTTACTGGTGGATCAGGTCGGATAAAGCCCGAGATCCACAGTGACATAAGCTACCATGCAAGATGGTAGACTAGTAGGTTAATGCCAATCGATCAGTAGTATATTAATCAATATTATCTGGTTCAGTAATTGAGAAAGTGCAAACAATCGAATAAATTTTTACTTGTGCAGTCCAAGTATATTTTGTTGTATACCATTCATGTATGTTTACTTTTGAATTTATACGCGAACACCTACCCTATCTGACACTAGAATTATTATTGAGCCTATCTAGCCTTATTACTTCATCATGCTAGTAATTACATCACTCACCATATTTTATGTCTGACTCACTCCTCTTTCTTCCTTTTTGTAACACTCCACACTTTTCCGAGCCTGAATTTCAATAAAAATCAAAACTCAAACCCATCGAAGCATAGGCAGTATAAATCTGGTACCTGCATTTGAAGAGCATAAGCATAATCAGAGTAAAATAAAACATCTCACAACAGAAACAAAATGATAACAAATATCGACTAAGGCGACTACCTTAAACCATATCACCACATTGATATCAAGCATGAGAGAATGAGAACCGAAAACTAAACTTGGACACCTGCTAAGGCTTGTCTTCCCTGAGATAAACCGGAGACTTGTTATGAGGAGGGAGTTAGAACAACAAGTCCTGATAAGTAGAAAATGTAAAACACTGTCTACAATACACAAATGTATCATGTTCGGTCAGAACCAAAACATATGTCTAACGAGGCTAGTAATGCTAACCTAACCTTGTAAAGATTTATGCACGATGACAAACTACCATTCCCGAGGTAGTATCCCAAACACAACGAAATCGCAATACTGAGATAGAGCGTTTACACAATAATATGAAGCCTTTAAACCACCATTTTACCAATTACCAAAAACTAAGAGGTAGGCACCCAACTACTCACTATTCATACGAAGGTTAATGATTTCTATATATCCACTTAAGATATCACTATCAATGATTGATAAGGGTGGATCCTTTTGATCACTTAAGACCCAAGGCGGACCCATCGATCACTTAATACCTTTCTCGGTGGTTTACTCTACACTAATATAAATTAAAGGACACTAGCTAGAAGTCATACTAATTTAAAGCTTCCGTTTTTCACCCATATACCCATGCCCCACACAAGGCAAAAGATAGTAAACAACCACTTACTACCTACCATTTATGACCTTTCACCGGCAGACCACCATGTTACTATCTAGCTGACCTTATTTGGTAATTTCCTGGCCACTTAATACTTCCCGTAGGATAGGCAGACCTTTGGTACCTCCGAAGCGGTCATTTAATACCCAATCCCAAGGTGGACCCTCACCCCTAATCACTTACTACCTAAAGGAAGCGGACCAATGCAGGGATTACCAAGCTCGTACCAATAGCCATTTAGGGGTTCTTATTTATGGAGAGGTGAGTTATGCCATCACTTAATACCCTTTTAAGGGTGTATCTAACTACTTAATACCTTTATCCTGAAACAGGCTTATGTTTATAAATTATTTCCCCTTTTAAGGTTTCCTCTTTTGGGATGGGAGGCGGGTCCTAAACCACTTAGTACTCCATACTTGAAGTAAACCTCATTATAAGAAATGATTCTCGCTACACAATTAACTATCATCACAGGCTCTTATGGTTAATGATATCTCATATCAGTTCTACATATATCCGACTATTGGAAAGTGCAGACTTCTGTCGAATAAGGCAACTGATCTCGCATCATTAACCTACTAAGTCCAATCTTGATTCTTAATTATATTAACTCTAGATTAACTAGGAATAGATAAGGAGAACTTATAACTTCCTATCCTAGGATGTTTATCTATTAATTTCCTTTTTGGGCTTAGTATTTACAACAACAATCACTACCCATTAATCCTCATTTAATTTCCATTTACTATTATTAATCAAGATTCCTGCCATTTATGACTCTAACAGCCATATTTTCCTGAAACTCATTAAATGTCATTTATTACCAATAATTAAAATTAATGTCATTTTATGAAGCTAGCGCTCATATTTCCTAAGGCATTAAATGTCCTTGTATCAATCCCATTTTAAACTCTAATCTAATTGTTGTAACTCCTTAAATTTTCTATATTACTTTAATTTGATTTAATTCCTGTTTGCATATATATATATATATATATATATATATATATGTATGTATTATTTATTACTTCCCTAATTGGAGTTACATTTCCTTTCCTAACACAATTCAAGTTGTAACCATTTGGGCATGTTTATTGTAACAACCAAGATTTTAGTAAGGAATATTTAATTTATTTAAATATTTAAAACAATTTATTTTAATAATTAATGACTTGAATTTTATTTTATTTAACATTTGAACATATAATTTATAATATAATTAAAAACAAGCTCGTAGCAGCGCGGTAGTTCGTAATATTATGTTTTGAACTTTAAATGAATGTAAAGGATCTAATATAAGTTAGAATTCGTTGTAACAAGAAATGTTCGAATCTATTTAACTATAGTTTTCTAATTAAAGTGAAAATTTGAGATTTCATCTTATAGATTGCGAGTTATTCCAGATAAAAATTTCATAAAGTCGCTATGGAATCGTTTATAGTCCATAGCGATTTATTTAATAAAATAAAAGGACTTTTATATAAATCATATTTATAGCAAATCAATTACATTTATTGCTATAATGGTCATAATATTATTTCCATTCAATACGGGTTATATTTCCATATATACACCCATGGAAACGGAACCATTCAAGCATAAACAACAATCATTATTAAGATAATATATTAGCGTTTTCACATATATTTGGATGGATAAGATTATATATAACTTTTTTATTTAAACACAGTTAATGTACTTACTAAGTTTTATTTGTTATTAACCATTTTTGTTTTGGTTTAAATTAACGATCAAAACAAACTTTTTTACGTTCAATATTGTTTAAGATTCAAAATCTTATAAAAAGGTTAATAACTGTAGTTATTGTAGAATTTTCCTAAAATAATTATAAAGAGAATATAGAAATATTTCAAATCACAAGAAATAAGAAATATATATTTTTGGAATGGTTGTTATAAACTACGTACAAATATACGTAATTTTACACATCCCTTCCTAATTGTTTTGTACATATTTCTTGTTGATTTGAAACAATGTCCTATTCATTAAAAAGAACAAAAAGGGCATTTCTACAATAACCAAGTAAATCCCCAACAACATCAAACATAAACATGCATAACCTTTTATATCAAATAGGTCAAAAACCACAATTCAACAGCGACGCTAAGGATCTAGAATAAAACCACAATTTTGACAATGGTTTTGAGGCTAATTTCCAAATCTTAGGTGTATACAATAACTACAAATAAATCTATGCATAATTGTACGCAATATAACTTATTAACCAAAAAGGACTACAAACTCAATATTCAAACCATAACCTATTATTTCAAATTTGACAAAAACAATAAACAAATTTGATAAACTTTTAAGCATATAATTCAGATCTATAAAACGATATAAATAAGTTATTATAAACGATATATATAAATTTCCCACTCAACTGAAAGCTACCCAAATCTGAATCTGAATAAATCATTAGGCCTACAATCCTCAAAATCTTACATATCTATGATTATTCCAAAAAAGGATTCTTTTAGATTTGTTTATCTGCAAGAAAATGGGAAAGAGGAGGGAAATATGAATGGAAGAACGCATATTCGTAGCACCATCTCTTTTACACAAGAATCTGATTTCAATCTTCTCAAATTTATGTTTGTTTAGTTTGTATATATTTATATTGTTTTTAGAAGAGATTTGGAAGAAGGAAAATTTCACAGCCTAGCTACTGCTTTTATAATTGTGTGCAAAAGAATGGGGGTCTAACCCTTTATTTATAGGTGTTAGAAAGACCCTAGACCATTAGATTTAATATTATAAAGATTCGTCCGTTTATATAGATTTTGTGTATAAAATAAAGCCACCAACCCTACCCGCCATTGAGAAAATACACACTTAAGGGGTCGACCACCCTAAGTCGATTTGCTTAGTGAATGCAAGTTATAAATGATATTTATTAATTAAATATTCTCATGATTTGTTTTCCGTCCGTTTTCGTATTTCGTCTGTAGCATTTTCATATGGACTCCATTCGCAAAATTCCAAACATGAAAGTTGACCAGACTTCTATAATGAATGCAACGTGAAAGCTTCATGGTCAAATTCCATTGTTTGCAGTAATACCATTTTTGGAACCTAACTAAATAACTAAATTAATCATTGCCAAAAATTCTGGGTTGTTGCACTTTTCCTTCCCCACCATCCTTATAGGGTACAGGTGATTAGTTTAGATTTCTTAGAGGATCATTCTTGGAGACTTATTCTAGTTAGTGATGTATTCATCTTTTGTTTTACCTTATTTCATGGAGTTGGTTGTACAGTTGGATATTTTGAGGGATATTCATATTAATGTACTCTGATTTGTGATTGAGATGTTATTTTCATAAGACATGTGGTGGTTTATGATCTGGCTGAAATGAATAAGTGGCTTTTGAAATAAATGTTACGTTTTTAGTTTCGAAATTGTTTTTGTTGTATTTACTATGTTATGTCTTGTAAATCTTAGTCTATATGATATATGTATTTACACCTATAATGCTTCACATTTCTTTCCATGACCCAACTTTGGGGAAATGTTAAGGGGTGTAAGGTGTTTCATTATGTATTAGAGCCTAAGGTTATAGATTCTCAAAAGTTTTTTTTTTAAATATTTTTCAAAAGGAAATAGATTTTCAAAACAAAAGATTTTTCTAAAATAAAAGTTTATCCCATCAAATCATGTACAACCTTCCATTGATTCCTTCAAAATCTTAAATCTTTATCTTTTTTCTTACGCGCCATGTCGGGAGCCCCGAATATTCTTGAAGATGTCCCAATTCTAGGTTGGTTTCATAGATATCTTGAGGCTACTGCACCAACCGAAGAGCAAGAGCAAGAGCATGCACAAGATCCAACATCCGTTGACGTGGTTCCCCCTAATCCACCAGCAGTTGTCGACTTCTTTAGGCTTTGTAAGCATTTCTTGAATCTTGGCGGTAGACCATTCTCAGGAACATATACTTTTATGGAGGCTCTTACTTGAATAAGGAATACATGATGGATTTTTAGACTACTGGAACTCGGGATCGTCAAAGAGTTCAACTAACTAGTTGGCAGTTGAAAGAGGAGGCATCTTATTGGTGGGTGATAGTGAGGGCAGAGGGTAAAGATATCGATTAGGTTGGATTCAGAGATCGATTCGATAATAGATTCTTGTTATAGGCCGATGACAATTAGAGCGATTTCCTGGATTGAAGCAAGGAGACCTTACTGTAAAAGAATATATCAATCATTTCAATGAGCTGTCGAGGTTCGGGATGGATCTAGTAAATACAGCTTATAAAAAAGCTGTCAGGATTGGAAGAGGAATGAACCAACCTCTCTAAAGGTTGGCAATAACACATATACCCATGGGCGTGACATTCGAGGCATTATTGGAGATGGCTCTTATGCATGAGGATGTAAAGGAAGTAGTTAAATAGGGTAACGAGGAAGTTTCCAAGTCTACGAACTCGAAGAAATAGTGGTGGAAAGATAAAAAAATGCAACAAGAAGAATACCGGAGGACCTAAGTAAGGGTAAATCAAGAAGGATATCAAGTGTCATGGTTGTGGAATGATGAGTAATTACACTAAGGATTGTAGGAAGACTGCGATGAAAGGAGTGCTGTATAATTGCAAGCAGCCCAAACATATTAGTAGAGCTTGTCCTCATAAGATAAGGCAAGGGGCTAGTGCATCAATGGCTCAGGTGCAAGTCTTAGAGGCAGCTCTGTCTAGTGGTGGACCAGATAGGGTAGGAAAATTATGGTGGAAGGTTTGATTTCTATATTCTACTTTACCATTCGTGCTCTCTTTGACTCAAGAGCATCTCATTCTTTTGTCTTTAGTTCTTTGGTCGATTGTTTACTCTTGGACATTTCTTTAGTCACTGATCCCATAGTTGTTTCAAACCCATAGGCGGTTATGCACATTTGTTTATGATTTGTATGGGTTTGAAAATTTTGATATTAGGCGTGAGTTTGACTGTGATGCCTACGTTTGTGATTCTTAGGGTATTGGATGATCCTAGGGATGGCTTGGCTAGCCATATGGGGTTATCTTGGACTATGAAAGGAAGGTCGTTTGATTAATGGCATGTAATGGTCGGACCCTCGAGATTTCTTGGGACCCATCGAGGTCAGTCATGCTGAGTTTTCTTTATTCCCCAAACTTATCTATCAACGATATTGATTCTGTACCCATAGTGCATTAGTTTTTTGATGTGTTTGAGGATGTAAGAGGGATATCATCTAGGGGAGAGATTGATTTCCTAATGTATCTCAGTTAAAATGTGAATCCCGCAGCATTGCTTGTACGACATATGGCTCCAAGGGAACAGAGAGAACTAGGCAAGCAAATGAGTGAGCTATTGGGGAAGAGATTCATCAGGCAGAGTAGCTTTAGGTAGGGAGCAAAATTTGTCTTTTCTACAAAAGATGATGGTTTTCTCCGACTTTGTATGGACTATAGGGAGTTGAACAAGCTTACAAAAAAGAAGCGCTACCCACTCCCTTGGATCGATTATTTGTTGGACCAGTTGGTTGGCTCGTTAGTGTTCTCTTAGTTAGATTTATCTATTGGTTTCCATCAGCTCAGGTTGGCAGAGGATGATATCAACAAGACGAACTTTCAAATACCTGATGGATTTTTCGAGTGGTTTCTTATGCCTTATGGGCTATACAATGTGCCAGCCTATTTTGTGGATCTAATTAGTAGAGTCTTCTGGGACGTTCTTATAAGTTCGTGGTTGTTTTTGTTGATGCTATTTCGGTATTCTCGAGGAGTGAGGATGAGCATTCCTTACATTTAGAAGAAGTTCTCTGTACTCTTCGAGCGCATCAACTTAAGATGAAATTCTTGAAGTGTCATTTCTGATGAGAGGAAGTGCGTTACTAAAGGCACATGGTTTCGAGAGATGAGTTAATTGTGGATCCCACCAAGGTGGTGGTGGTACAATATTGGAAGGCATGTAGGAATGTGATTGAGGTGGGAAGCTGTCTAGTTCTAGTGGGTTATTACATAAAGTTAATCACGGACTTTGCGCATATTCCGGCACCGCTTACTCGCCTCACCAAGAAGAATTTTTTATTTGTGCGAGACCAAGATTTTGAGAATTCCTCCACGAGACTCAAGAAGGATTTTCCAATACACAGGTGTTGACACTTCCTGATGGTTCTAAGATGTTCATAGTATACACCGATGCATGAGGGACTATCTTGGGTGCTGTATAGATGCATGAAGGTAGGGTCGTATGCTATGGGAGTAGGAAACTTAAGATTCATGAGAAGAAGTACCCTACCCATGATTTGGAATTAGTCGTGCTAATTTTTGCACTCAAGTCATGGAGACATTACCAACTTGGCGAGAGATCTGAGCTCTTCACGGATCATAAGTCACTGAAGTATCTATTCTCACAGAAGGATCTAAAATTTGAGACAACAGCGTTGAGTGGAATACACTAACATCGTATGATTTTGAGATAACTTATACCCAGGGGAATGTAGTTGTGGATGCCTTAAGTAGGAAGGGAGCATCTTTGAGTCCTCAAAGTGGGAGAGCTTGGAGTACATATCTACTTTTGATTTTAGACCCTCTATGAATAATACCCTTGAGTTATTAGCATCTTTTGAGGTACAACCTACACATTGGAGCAGAATGGATCAAGAAAACGAGAGGATCTTGAACTATTGGATATTTTTTATAGGCTTGATAGAGGAGAGGCCTGTAGGCATATCCAATGGTATGTTGTGGATAGTAGAGGTTGGCTGCATAGGGATGAGAGGCTTAGTGTCCCCCGCACTAATGATGTGGTAAGTGAGGTATTAGTTGAGGCACACCATTCGAGGATAATCATCCATCCCAATGGTGATAAAATGTATAGTCACATGAATATAGTGTTCTACTAGACAGGCTTGAAGAAGGATGTGGCCAATTTTGTGGCTAAGTGCATGGTTTGTCGGAGAGTGAAGGCAGAATAACAAAAACATAGTGGACTACTCCAGCCGTTAGATGCGCCACTATGGAAGTGGAAGAGCGTACCCATGGACTTAATCAATGGGTTGCCTAGATCTAAGAAGGATAACACCACTATTTGAGAGGTGGTAGATTGATTAACGAAGAGTGCCCACTTCATTTCGGTCACAGTCAAAAGGACGATATCTTGGTTAGCTTCAACGTACATTAGAGAGATCATTCGACTCTTTAGCATTGCTACTAGCATTTTGAGTGACAGGTATCCTATCTTTACTAGTGAATTTTGGAGTCTGCAAGTGGCATTAGGAATATAGTTTAGGGTGAGTATAACTTGTCAGTCTCAAACTGATAGACATACCAAGATGGTGATCATAATTTTAGAGGATTTTTTGAGGTTGTGTATCCTATACTTCAGAGGGACATAGAAGAAGCATCTACGTTTAGTAGAATTCACATATAATAATAGCTTCCAAATGAGCATAGGGATGGTTTCCTTCAAGGCACTTCATGGAAGACCTTTCAGATCACCCTCGTGTTAGTAGGAGACGACTAATAGATTGTTGCTTAGGAAAAACATGGTGAGAGAGACTTCAGAGAAGATCGATATGATAATGAAAAGGGTGAAGGCGGCCCAAGATGGCAGAAATCCTTTGCTAATAGGATGAGGACATATTTGGATTTCGAGGTCGGGGGTCTAGTTTTCGTGAAGGTGTCGTCACTTAGGAATGTGGTAAGGTTTGGTTCGATAAGTAAGTTGTCTCCTAGATTCATAAGACCATCCCTATTGTGGATAGTGTAGGGTAGATGGTGATAGAGTTAGACTACTTGAGAGACTTTCTGGAGTTTACAACGTATTTCATCTTTCTCATTTGCTAAAGTTCCTACATGATTCAGCTATGGTAGTTGAGCATAGTCTACTAGAGGATGTGGAGATTGATAGGGAAGTGTTTGTTTGTTGCATGCCTACACAAGTTCTAGACTACGAAGTAAAGAAGCTTAGAAATAAGGAAGTATAGTTAGTGTTGACATACTTTGTGACTAGGCCACACAAAGTCCAAACATCCATGATTAGATGTATTAATAAGCAGAAAACAAGTCTATTCGTTAGCAAAGAAGCAGCAGGTCGAACTGGATAATGGGTCAGCGGGTCGAATGGAAAGGAGAAAACAGCGGGTTGAACGAGAAAGAGAAGACCTCAGGTCGAATCGATCTAACCCGATCTGATCCTTATTCCCACACCACTAGTTACAGCTACCCACAACACCACTATCACCTATTTTCATGGGTCAGTATCTATCTGGTTGCGAACTGCTACAAGCCAACTTCTTGAACCGATCCACTACACCACTATAAACCAGGGGATGACACCACGTGTTCATATAACTGTCAACCTTGTGTTTTAGCGATCCAACCCCTATAAATGTTCGAACCAGCATAGTAGAGAGGATCTTTTTTAGTCATCTAAACACTCGAATATTCCTCTTATTTGCCATTACAACTTCAGATAACATTATATTTTACTATTTTCGAGTGCAATTCCATGAAATATTGAGAGGTAATCATTTGTATTCAAGTGTTTGAGTGTTATAAAGCATTGTAATTGTAATTCTCCGCAGGGTCGAAGGATTATAAAGTGGAAGTATGCTTGTTTATGCCGAACTATTATAAATCTCGTGTGTTTGCTTGTTTTTCTTGTTCTTAGTTTATTATTATTCATTGTTATCTACAAAATCTGATCCTTTGGGTGTTAGTGCCATTTTTGGTCTAGTGCTTTCATTGAGAAACTTGAATTCTCAGCTTTCTGGATTATTATTCTACTGTTTGGATCACCAAATCCAAATAAGTAATCCTTGTTTTCATCACTTATAGACGTTTTCAACAATTTTTAGTAAGTTTGAATACCATGGCTCCGAGGAAAGATAAAAATCAACAGACATCTCGAAGAAACGAAGCCAACAAAGAGCGTCCGAATGACCAACAAATCATAGCAATGCATCAAGCTCGCGGGTCGAATGTGACAGGGTCGGATCCAGCCCGACCTGGACACATCGACCCAACCTGATGCAAACGTTTCAGACCATGCTGCTACAACTAGAAATCAACCCCTTCCATATGCATTCCATTTCACAACTTCGCACATATGCTCGCCGGGCTAGAGGAGACTAACGTTGCCCTAGAAGCTCAAAGACGGGATAATGCCGTGATTAGGGAGAATATGAATACGATGACTAGGCAGTGGGAGGAGTTCAGACGACAGAGAAGGCCGTCACCTACTCATCGCCACGAAGTAGGAGATTCATCTTCCTCTGAAGAAAATGAATGCCATCTACGCCAAAGGAGACCTCTGGAAAGGCCCGAGACTCTCGAGCAAGTCCAGTTTGGCTCACTAGGTTCTAGAGAAGATGTAGCAGTTTGTCTTGGCTGCGATGATCCTAGCCTAGCAGAACCTACGCTACTGCCAATGTGTGAATCTCATGTCCTTTCTAGGGACTCGAACATTGTCCGGCCCGCTCAAGCTCAATTTCTTCAACCCAATCGTCCTGTGACTGACCGGGATCGCAGGGGGGAAAGGAACTCTGCTCGGGAGACAAATCAAGCGACACTGCCTGAAACAAGAGCAGGAGGATCTCGAAGAGCCGAAAACACTGAACCAGAAAATAAGTTTACTAATGCCAAAGTAGTAGCGATGGTGCGTCAGATAATGAATGATAGTCGAGCCTATAGCAATGAAGACTGGGTATATAGACCGTTGTCACACCCCCTTTACAGATGATATCTTAGAGATACAATTTTCAAGGCAAATTAATTTACCAATGATGAACCGTTACTCAGGAAGAACTTATCCACGATAGCACTTGATGCGATATTCGTGGTATATGCATGTTGATGCGGCTCCTGATGCTATTATATGTAAAGCCTCCCCGATATACCTGGAGGATGTCGCTTTGATGTGGTTCACTGGGCTCCCACTTAGGTTGGTTCCGAGTTTTAAGTATCTGAGTGAAAAGTTTCTGAATTAGTTCCGGTTGCATGCCATGAAATCCAAGCATGTCATAGAGCTCTCAGTAGTTAAACAGGCTCTAGGAGAAACCATGCGGGGATATTTAGATCGCTTTCACATGACAGTCACGGAAGTGAACAATCCTAATCCCGAGATTATTCTGATGGCGTTGATAGGCATGGTAGAAAAGGACACCGAGTTTGGAAGGTTTTTGGTCGGAAAGCCTCCTACAACCATTGAAGTGTTCCATGAAAAAGTGAATATTCGCTTGCGGCAGGAAGAGGTGTACTTGAACAGAAAAAGGAGATCCAGTGAAGTTGTAAGAGAAGATATCTAGAGTAATGTTGCCATAAAGCAGTCCATAGACAACTCAGGCAAGGTAGAAATCAATGTCGGCAACCAGAATGAAGGGAATGTTTCCCATGGTAAGAATGACAACAAATGAAACAAGAATAGGAAGGGTAATGCCAAGAAAAGACATGGGTTCCAGTCTTTCAAAAATTACACATTATTGAACGACACTTTGGAAAACATTTATTTAGATACTTGTAACGTGATGCAATACAAGTAACCCCCATCACGGGATTCAATGGAAAAAGAACGTGAAACCAGAAAGTTTTGCTTGTTTCACGAGACTTACGGTCACTCAACAAACGAATGTTGGCACTTGAGAGATATGGTAGAAAGGCTACTACAAGAAGGAAAACTAAACGAGTATAAGGTTGACCCAAGGGACAAGGGGCAAGGAGGTTCTTCTCTAATTCAAAGGAAAGCTACTCCCAAAGCTACCGCCCAACAGAAATGGAAAGGAATAGTAATCAACACTGTGGTAGGTAGACCCCATCCCATGGGATTCAGTGCTAGAGCCATAGAACAATACGTCAATGCAACAAAGCATCTTGATGTAGGGGAGTGTAGTGTTTCCGAGGATGCTACGCCGATTAAGCAACAAAAGACAATGATGGATGATATTGTTTTCCGTGATTGAGAGAGCATAAGAGTAAAGACTTTGAGCATAGATCCTTTGGTGATATTGGCCATGATTGGCCTGATGATGGTACGCAAGTTTTTAGTTGATTGTGGATGTTCCGTCAACGTTTTGTTCAAAAAAGCTTTTGACCAGATGAAGTTAGAAGGCAAAGATCTAAAACTGTGCACCAGTTGGATACGTGGTTTTAACAATTCAACAACAATACCGGTAGGTGTGATTGACTTATCTGTAGAACTTGGCGAGGGAGGCTACAGAAGAGTGCGGATCCTTCCTTTTCTCATCATGGACATAGATTCTCCATACAACGCTTCCTTGGCTAACCATCTCTAGCGGAATTTAGAGCTTTCATTGCGCCTTGTTGTCCACTGCTAAAGTTCCCAGCCAAAGCTGGAGTAGGTATGGTCTGAGGAGACCAAGTAACTAGAAGAGCTTGTTATCTAGCAGAATGGAAGCTAGTTCGTGATGGAGTCGATTTGGAGCCAAAAGATGCCTCATCTCCTATTAAGGAGGCATCCGCATAGCAAATATCCAGGATGGAATCACCCGATTGTTCGTCCGAAGACATCGATCCCAAAGAGGACAAGGAACAAGGATTTAGAAAGGTGACCCCAAATGAAACGACTGTGGATATTTCGATTGATAATGATGACCCGACCAAGGTATTGAAAATTGGATCCCACTTAGACCCCCTACGGACGAGGGAATTAACAAAATTGTTACGATCTAACTTAGATGTATTCGCGTGGACCCATGCTGACATGTATGGGATATCTCCATCTGTTATAAGCCATGCATTAAATATCAACTCGAAGAGTATCCCAGTCAAACAAAAAAGACGTATGCTTGGCCGGAGAGATCTGCAGCTTCGAAAGAGAAAGTTGAAAGGATAGAAAGCAATGGCTTTATCCGAGACGCAACATATCCCAACTGGATATCGAACCTAGTTCTCGTTAAAAAAGTCAATGGAAAATGGCGAACATGTATCGACATCTCATATCTAAACAAAGCCCGCCCGAAGGACAGCTTCCCTCTTCCCAGGATCAATCAACTGGTAGACTCGACAACCGAGCATGAACTTCTCTCATTTATGGATGCCTACTCGGGATATAACCAAATACCGATGCATGTGCCAGACCATGAACATATGAGTTTCATCACGGGTCTTGGGCTGTACTGCTACGTGATAATGCCTTTCGGATTGAAGAACGTTGGGGCGACATACCAACATCTGGTGAATCGCATGTTTCACAATCAGATTGGGAAGTCCATGGAAGTATACATGGATGACATGCTGGTGAAGCCCAAGCGGTCGACCGACCACATCTCAAATTTGGATGAAATGTTCAACATCCTCCGACACTTCGGAATGAAAATCGACCCTTTGAAATGCTCCTTCAGCGTCGCATTGGGGAAGTTTTTGGGTTTCATCGTCAGATCTCAAGGAATCGTGATCAATCCAGATCAGATTGCAACAATCACAAATATCAGTCAATTAAGGAGAATTAAAGATGTGCAGAGTTTAGGAGGGAAAGTTGCAGTGTTAAGTAGATTTATTTCCAGGACCAATAGAAAATGCATTCCTTTCTTTGACTTAATCAAAAGAGGAAAACGCAATTTCAAACGGAACCCAGATTGCATCGAAGCCTTCCATAACTTGCTAAACCATTCAAAGAGACCATCGATACTGTCCAAGCCGGTAGACCATGAAGACCTATTCATATACTTGGCGGTGTCACTGCATGCAATCAATTTAGCTCTTGTTCATAAAGAGGATGAGGTCCAAAGACTGGCATATTACGTAAGTAAGAAGTTGGCGGCTGCGGAAGGCGATTACCCGAAGATTGAAAAGCTTGCTTATAGCCTATTGATCACATCAAGGAAGATCTGCCACTACTTCCAAGCTCATCTGATCATGATATACACCGACCAACCGCTGTGACAGGTCCTTCTACAACCTGTGGCATCTGGAAGACTGCTCAAGTGGAACATTGAACTAAGCCAATTCGACCTCGCTTTCCTTATAAGAAAGTCTATCTGTGGTCAAGCATTAGTAGATTTCATAGCTGAATTCACCATGCCTGAATAAGATGTGTTGGACAAAGAAACTGGTCCTTCAGAATCCAAGTTAGAATCAAGCACCTAGAAGCTGTACACAAACGGCGCTCGAAACAATCAACGATCCAGCGTCGGAGTCGTTTTAGTAACTCCTAAAGGACAGTCGATCTATTATGCTCTACAATTGAACTTTCCGCGACTAACAATGACTCTGAGTATGAAGCCCTGATAGATGGGCTGAGACTGGTGTGAGAATTGAGAGTGGTTGCGTTGGATATATACTGTAATTCTCAGATAGTTTTATTTCAGGTTTGCAGGGAGTTTCAAAAAAAGGGCCATGACTCGCATCCTATCTAGAGCGAGTCGAAGAGCTACTGGATGGATTGGAGTGTTATATTATCTCTCATATTCCGAGAGAAGAAAACCAAAAGGCCGACAAATTGGCCAAACTAGCAAGTTCTGACAACCCAGAAGACACAAAAATGGTCCCGATCAAAATACTGGACACTCTAAGCTTTGATCAGATGAAAATTGACCAAGTGTTGGAGAATGAGCCTGAAAGAGAATCTTAGATGACCACCATAAAGGATTTCTTACAGCATGAAATTCTTCCAGAGAGTAAGAATCAAAGGCATGCCATTATTTGCAGGGGTTCCAGATACGTCATGCATCATAGCAAGCTATACAGCGGAGGTTCTCTGTTCCATTACTCCGGTTCATAGCCCATGATGACGTCAAGCGTGTATTAAAGGAAGTACACAAAGGCAATTGTGGTGATCACACCGAAGGACAAACAATGGGAAAGAAGATACTACGGTACGACTATTTTTGGCATACGATAAATAAAGGCGCAACTGATTATTCATGATGCTACAATAAATGCCAAAAATTTGCGAGGACCCCTAGAGCTCCACCCAGCCAACTCACTTCGATGGTGAGTCTGTGGCCGTTTTCCGTATGGGGAAATAACATTATTGGGAGCCTCCCAATCGCTAAAGGCAAAGCAAAATATGTGATTGTGGTTGTGGATTGCTTCATAAAGTGGGCAGAGGCCAAACAGCTAACCACAATCACGACAAAGCAAGTGATAATTTCATTGTCATAAATATTATATGTCGATTTGGAATCCCAAGGAATACCATAACCAACAATGGGACTCAGTTTGACAGCGTAGAATTAAGAGATTTCTATCAATGTACCTCATCGAGAAGGGATACACCGCTGTGGCACATCCGCAATCAAACGGACAAGTAGTAGCTGTGAATAAGACCATTAAGTCCATTCTGAAAAGGTGATTGGAGCAAGCGAATGCCATATGGGTTGATGAATTACCTTTGGCTCTATGGGCTTACCCAACGACCTATAAGACGACCACAAGCCATAACTCGTTCTCACTATCATATGGCTCGGAAGCAGTCATCATGGTGGAGCTTAAAGTCCCTTCTCATCGGACAACATGTTACGATCCAATGACGAACAAAGCCCTTCTCATTAAATCTTTGAATATGATAGACGAGAAGAGAGACGAAGTGGACTTGCGCGCCTCAGAGCACAGATACCAGGTTGCCCGATACTACAATCGAAAGATTCGACCAAGGACTATCGAGCCTGGTAACCTAATACTGAAGCGTGTCATCCCAACCCCTACTTTCATGGGTCTGAAGTGGTATGGACAATACGTCATTCATCATAGGCTTGATAATGGAGCTTTCAGGCTAACGACCATTGATGGTGATTATCTTCCTAGAGCATGGAATGCCAAGCATTTACAACACTATTTGACTTGAGCTTGTATTTTTTCTTTTGTTTTTCAGACTATGTAATGTGGCACGACTAGCCTGAGACCATTTAGTCGATATAAACAAAAGATTATAAAGTGGATGTAGCCTAGACTTAGCTAAACCACTATAAAAATATTGTGTGTCCCTTTTTATTTACTACACTTATTTCTCTATGACTTGTGTTATTTAGGATATTATATGTGTTTAAAACTCTTCCTCATGGATTGATGAAATGAGTATGAATGATAAAGATGCAGTTCGACTATCCTTGAAACAACCTTTACCCTTGGCATGGGGGCAAGGAAGGGTAATACCAGAATTAGTGTAACTAAACCACTCCCCAACCAACTCCATCCACTTGAATGTGAAATGGAGTACGGTTTGAATTCGAGTTCGAATTCGACACTTGAGACGCCAATTTACCACTCTAAAGACTATAGTGTTGATGGAAGGCTGAGGAGAATGACACGACTATTCACCAGAATAACTCAAAATCTCTCGATCTGAGAGTGATTATAATAGGGAAAGCGTGAAATAGTGCACCACGAATAGAGACCGCTTTAACCCATAACTCTAACCTGGACCTACGACAGGAGAGTGTAAACCACTTGGATTGAGTGCTCAACGGACTTGGTTCTTGCTCTACTGAAGGATTGGGAGGCACAAACGCAAGCCAAGCCCGAAATCCCCGTCGACGCTGGGGACAATGGTATGTTGTTATTAATCAATCCTGAACGAGCCCTAGCCAGGCAGTTCGTTTAAGATTGATTGGGGATATATACATACACATCACATCCTATAGATAGCTGCAATATGACTTGTTGTTTATTACTTGATTTAGTAATATGACTTGATTGCAGTGGTTTAAAATTGAAATTCTTAACCAATTGTGACATGTTTTACTTCTTATTACTTAGCTTAGTAATATTTTGATTATGAATGCATTACATTAAAGGCTATAATAAACTTGCAAACATGTGACATTGTAGGAACATTACTTTATTTACAAAGTGCATGTTTATACAAAACAAAAACACGAGGGTCGCACTCGCAACAACTATAGCAGGCCAATGGAAAACAGAAAAGAAAATCAAGGAAATCTTCACTTCGACTTAGGAGAAGGCATGGATTTCTTAGCATCCCTGAGCTTTTGTTTCTCCTCCTTCTCAATGTCAGTAAGGATGCGCTTTTTCTTCTTGGATTTCCCAGGTAAGGGATTTTCTATATTAGCGGTGGACTGGGAAGCCAAGTCTGCAGTGATTGATCTAGGAGGCCTAATAGAAATCTTGACACTAGGAGGAGGAACGATTTCAATAGGCTCAACCAAGATAGTTGTTTCTATATTTTCAATCTTAGCCTTTAACTGTTGCTCAGTCCTTGCTTCCATCTATGCAAGGGTCATATACTCAATCTCATCAGAAACGTCAGTTATTACAACATTCGCATCCCCTCCACTTTCCTTGCCATCTAGATCTTTTAAAGCGTCGATCATCTCTCCTTTCTTGGGGGATTCAGCATTGGAGAGCATAATATCCTTATCGGCTTGCTCGCCTTGCTCTTTTTCTGTCTTATCAGCAGGCTTCATACCTAAAGAAGGGAGAGCAACAATTATTAACTCTGGAGAAAAACCAGGATTTTCAATTGTTTGCTTCACAATGCGATGACACTCTGGAACATCTTTGACAAATTGTGGGAAAAGGGTAAAAATACCTTCAAATGACTTGTCTCCGGGAGTAGCAGGAGGTGCAGCTTCCATGATAGGTGATAAGAGAGCGCTTTTGGCAATCTCCGAATGCTCAGGGTCATACCTCTCCACGTCAACAGTTTCGATCACCACAGAAGATGAACTAGAGCCACCCTCAGTGGCATCTTTTCCCTTGATTTAGCACTTGGTAGCCTCTATAGCTTCTTTGATCAACCGTCTCCCCTCTGCCAAGCGCTCCGGCTCCTCACCCCTCGGATATTTCCTCATCAGCACCTCCTCATCGATGTTCTCAACCTTAAGCATGCGTTTTTCATTGTCGACAATCTCGTCCCACACATCGACTTGGGTTATGGGGTAATTCTGTATCCAGGAAATGTAACGGGTCCGAATGACTTGAGCAAAGAAGGATAAAATGAGATGCCTAAAATCGTCCAGCTCTTCTTGGGCTTTGATAAGTTGTGCCTTGGAAGTTGTAGCAGATTCAAGGGTGGTGTTAGCGTTGCCCTCAGTAGTTACAACCCTCTCATCAGCCTATTCCAACTTGGCCTTCAAATTGGAAACCTCTCTCTAGAGCTAAGTCTTTCCTGTTTCAAAGCACGTATGATAGTTTTAATTCAGCATTCTTGGAGGTGACATCTTTAATTTGCTTCTTGAAGGTTGTATGCTCTTGGCTGTGATTGCCGAGTTCGATATGGAAACGTTATGTAACTTGCTATGCACTTTCTTATAGTTCTCAGCTTTGCATTGTGCAAGAGCGAGCCGAGCCTGAGCTTCTTCACATTCCTTAATAACATCCGCCATGGCAGACGAGTCATATCCGAATATAAGCTTATGATTATCCAAGTCCACCTGGAGTTCCCTGATAAGTTTTCGAGCATACTTGCAAGTCACCTTGTATTGGAGATCGATGAAATCCATTTGAGCCTTAATGGGTTCAGTCCAATTGGCAGGGTCTGGTTCGAGATTAGGTACGAAATGCATATTCCCAAAGTGATAATTAGGGAATTGCTCTTTTAGAACCTTTACCCTCTACTCAATAGAAGAATTAAGCACAACAGGTTGTGACATGCAAATATCAATAGACTTGCGTTTGGTGGAAATGATTGTTGCGCTGCTCTTGTCCTTAGGATTGTCTTTTAAATCGGTATGCTTTTTGGTAGGTTTATCTTAAGAATAAGGCTCCTTTGAAGGAGGCGGAGCTTTGGGGAATTGTTTTTCTCCTATGCGGGGGCTTTGGTGACTTTTGTGCTTATCGGAATCAGAACGAGCCAGAGAGCGGGATCAGGAGGATCGATGATGTCTTGAATGATAATGTATTCTATCGTCCCTACTGCGGCTTTCTCTGTAATCATGCTCAACATCGGACTGATATTTGAGAAGGCTGTAATGAAGTTTTTTGGGGTCGTAGTGTCGGAAAGACATTGTACATGCAAGTCAACGCAAGCTAATGTTAGAATCAGGAGGCGAGGTATCTCACAGGTGTTATAACGTGCAGTGCTAGTGTGGTGTGTGTGTGTGTGTCCTAAGTAATCACTCCGGTGGACCAGAGCTCGGAGTTCGACCCGAAGGTATCATATGCCCAGTCTTTGTGGGTGTAATTTCTTATTCAAAAGGAGGACAGAAAGAGCCAAAACCAATGTCTTGGCAAGTATATATGTCATCAAGTAATGGGATATTAGCTAAGTCTTTGAATATGGAATCCTCTTGATTGGGACTATGAGCATGATACTTGATAGGAGATGGAGTCTTGGGTGTAGGTTGACTTGTAGAAAGAGATGCACCCTTTATGGAACCACCCAAAGGTTCGCCCTTAAGCACTCCTCAGTACGAGTGTTCATTGGAGAAGGACTCTTGGGGAATCCAGTTTTTTCTCTTTTAGGAGTTATCTCTTTTTCTCTTGATTGTGGTTTTTGACTTGAGCCTATAGGATCTTTGCTCTTCAAGACCTTTCCAGCTTTAATCGTCATCATCATCTGCCCCTCAGCTAAGGGCATGCTTTCAGTCCCCGTGTGTACAAAAGGAAATTTAACCGGATACATAAATACATGAGCATAACCTCCATGACCTATAACTCGCCACATGTTAAGAAGATGGTGTCGTTGAAGAAGCTCATCCACCAAGCATTTTATGACATATAAGAAGTCTAGATTACCATTTAGTAGAAGGATCAGATGATCCTAGTATACTTGACCTTGCCCTTTCCTCGGATTTGGAACTGGAAGCAAGAAAGAAAGGTCAGTACATTTGTAAATGTAATTGAATTGAGAGCACTAGAATTTGAAACCTACTTGATTGGAGCCATCTCCTAACGCATCCAGGCTGATGTTTAATGAAGAACCATCCGGATCTTATGTCGCCCACATTACTATACCCTTCGCCGAGGATTTTCCTTTTAGGCATAGATTCGAAGTAAAGAAAAGAAGGGGTTTCCTTATAATGGTGATTGAAATGATAGAAGAAATTTATGTCTTCAAAAGTGGGTTCCACGCCTAGAACTTCCACATGTGCTATATACAACATGTATAGATAAGAATTTGCTATTAGTTGGAGTTGCATAAGTATTATCTGTAACCGTCTTAGAAAATCGACGTAGAAGGGTGGAAATGGAGGAATGGCTCGATTGTGCACATTAACTGAGTGGTAGCCATGTACCCTTTCGGAGGATTATAGGGTATGTTCGTAACGTTAGTTGCAACTCTAACTTCCTCCCAAGATATCCCCTGCCTTAAACATATTCGTCTAAGTCTGGCTTCATCAATCGTTGAAACCCAAGAGTCAGTGAGTGTATTCAAAATAAGCGCACCATCAAATTCATCAGGAACCCAATTATCTCCCACTCCTCCTTCTTCCTCTTCATACATTGAAATATCTCCTCAGATGACTCTACATTTTCGTGAAGCTCGATTGCAAAGTCTGAGTCAGTACCGCTTGAATTTGAATCACATGGAAGGATGCTAGTATTGGGATTGCTCGATGCTTCTGGAGCTTTACTTTTCTCTAACTCAGAGTATCTTGTTGGATATATTCTTGACATATTGGTTGTACTATCCAAGAAACATCAAGGATTAGAATAAGTTGTCCGTGCCCTCCGTGTGTGTGTGTGCCAGTGTGTGCAGTCCAGATGTAGTAAGCACAAAAGAAATAGTAAAGGCTTGCTAATATTCGATGTGCATCAAAATGTTGAAGAAGTTTATGTGCTAAGTTCCGGAATTGAAAAATAAGTTTACTGTGCATTATTAAAGTATGTACTTTAAAGAAGCTCTATCCTAAGTGTTCGCGAGATCATGAGTTCTGACTAGCTTTAGTTGAGTTATGCACATGTATATATGGTGGGTTTAAGTTGTTGTGGTCCTTGCATTTGCGAAATGCGACAATATTTAGGAGCACTTAAAAGTTATATGAGATTCGGGTCGAAATTCCAGAGTTAAGTGCTTTGGGCCGAATCGGGACATTGGGTCGGTTCGGTCCTGGGTCGAACAGCTTGACCCGACCCGATACTGCTCATGAAACAGTCAATCCTACAATCTTTTGGACTTATTAAACCATCTGACCCGTACTTCTTTCCATCCTCCTTCATAATTTCAAGCTCCTCCATGCTATCTTTTGCTCTTTAAATTTACCGAAGCTTTGAAATCCCGATGTCTTTAACCTTGCCCAATGAAACAGGATGAAGGGACCTTCTACCGCCGCCCTCGACATCACCTAAGGACCGATAGCACCAACGTTGTCACTAGCAATGAATCCGATATCACTGTCAGTGGCGATGGCATCATACCTCAAGATATCGATACCTCAAGGTAAATGGAAGAACTAGGCGAGTTCGTGAATTGGATTTGTTCGAAAATCCGAACTAAGACAAGAATTCAACAAGTTAACAACTACCTATGAGTTTGATGTCGAGAATTCATCAGATTTCGAGTGCAGTGGAAAGTTAGGGTTTTCTAAAATCAAGTTGGTTTAAGAAAAAGTAAAGAATAAAATAAAGATTGAACAAAGGCGGATCGATTTATATATACAGTAGATGAAACTATTTGTATTCCCTTAGAGGTGACAGTTTGGCCTATTCTTTCGGATACGGAAGTGGGTTCTGAAGCCATGTGGTTCGAACAAGTTGGCTGGTTGATTATTATCGACTCGACTTGGTGTCGAAGTTGGTTTGTTTCTCCTTCTAACTAAAAAGAATAGTAGAACTAGGTCAAGATAAATCACTTGGATTTGTTTATATACGTCAACAAGAATTAACGAAGTGATACAAGCTAGGCATACGACTTGGACTTCATGGTTTGACAAAAGATGAAAGAGTTACTTGTAGACCTGCTTGTACTCTAGTTGAAGATTCAAAATAGTCATATGTAACAATGGAAAATGCAAGCATGATCCTCCTGTTTATATAGATAACATGCAAGAATCAACAGACATGACCTTACAAAAGAACACGACTGTTAGATGCTAACTATTCAGGAACAGATGGATTGACAATTTTAAAGCTTGTCTCGTCTTCTATAAGACATCTTTTGAGGGGGAAAAATGTTGGCCTACTTTGTGACTAGTCCACACAAAGTCCAGACGTCCATGATCAGATTTATTAAGAAGCAGGAAACATGACCATTTGTTAGCATTGAAGCAGTAGGTCAAAATGGATAATAGGCCAGCAGGTCGAATGGAAAGGAGGAAGCAGTGGGTCGAATGAGAAAAACTGGACCTCAGATTGAATCGATCTAACCCGACCTGATCCTTATTCCCGCACTACTCGTTACAGCTACCCGCACACACCACTATCACCTATTTTTATGGGTTGTCTACACGTGGCCATGAACTTCTACGAGCCAACTTCATGAACCGATCCACCACACCGCTATAAACCAGGAGATGACACCACGTGTACATATAACTTTTCCCTGTAGATATTAGGGATCCGACCCCTACAAATTTCTGAACCGGCATGGAAGAGAGGATCTTTTTTGGTTATCTAAACACTTAAATATTCTTCTTAGTTGCCATGACAACATTATATTTTACTATTTTCGAGTGCAATTCTATGAAATATTGAGAGGAGATCATTTGTATTCAAGTGTTTGAGTGTTATAGAGCATTGTAATTGTAATTCTCTGCAGGATTGAAGGATTATAAAGTGGACGTAGGCTTGTTTATGCCGAACCACTGTAAATCTTTTGTGTCTACTTGTTTTTCTTACTCTTAATCTATTTTTCTTCATTGTTCTCTACAAAATCCGATCCTTTGGGTGTTAGAGCCATTTTTTTGTCTAACAGTTAGTAAAAGTTCAACTAGAAGACAATGCAAATAAGGCTACATGAGAAGCTAGAGAGAAGATACACATTTCCCATCCATTCCTTTTTGATAGTACGCATTGAATCTTTCCAACGTTAGCTTTGAATAGATTATATCATTAGTATCCTTTGGATTAGTATATCTTAGGGTATAACCTGTTGATGATAGGATTTGTTGGAAAAATACTGATACAACATTTTATATGTGATGGATACAAGTGTTTGCAAGTGTTAGTAAGAGAAGGCAGCGGATGCGTATATACACACTAGGCACTATTAGTGATCGACAAATTAGGACACTAAGCATATGCATATGCATGTGTGTGCATTTTTACTTTATTTCCATGATTGATGTAATCGATGATTATCAAATGGTTGTTGCATATGAATGATGTTTGAAGATCGCATGCAAACTGTCTGTTGTCATTAGGATTTTTGCATATATTTGGGTACATTGCACACACATAATTGCATAAAAGGAGGCCAACTGAATTAGTGGACCACCTAATCTTTTGCATTATTTCAGGGAATACACATCATGCAATTACATAACTACATAAATATCATTAGAAAACTTTAGGATAATGGATGCTAATAAATGATGTTTGATTAAATAGTTGTAGGTATTTGGATGAAAATATTTATCCCATTCTTTTGTCCTTGGATATTTTGGGGACGAAATCCTTTAAGCAGGGGATAATGTAACAACCCGAATTTCTTTAAGACTTAGTAATTAATTAATTAAAGAGTTAATTAATAAAATAATGAGTTTGTAAAATGGATGAAATTTAGCTATGAAAGTTGCACCATTGGGTCCGTGGCAGTTTTCTTATCAGCATGCATATTTAATTCATTAGAAACATAGTCATAACGGAGAAGTTTTGGAATATTTTTAAAGAAAATAATAATAATATACATGGCGTAGAACGACCCATTGGTTGACCTAGGTAGGGAATGGGTCGACCCAACCACACATTTGAGCTTAAGTCGCACATAAGCAAGAAGATATAATGAATAATTTTAATTAAAAACTGACATGACTTAATTTTATTTATTGGTTTTAAAAATTTGACTGACATGGCAAGTTCCTATTAGTTGGTGATGTGGATGGCCTATATTTAATCTAGAAATGTAATGGTCTAAGATCCCAAGCCTAACCTATAAACAAACCCTTGAACCTAACCAATTCTTCAAACCACAATCTCTTCCCCCGTTGGGTTCTCTCTATTGAGATGGACCTGACCTATATTTTTAAGGGAAAAGATTTATACTATATATATATATATATATATATACACACATGCACACAGACTTTTTGGAGGCGGGATCAACAAAGGAACGCTTTGGACCATGGGTAAGTTTGTAATTATGTAGATTTTTGATAATTTAAGAATATAGGGTTTATAATAGTTTTATATTTTTCTGTAGTCTTTCTTACTGTTTTCTTACAGTTTTTTGTAAGTTAGTGTTTTCTATAAGTTTTTTTGTAAGTTATTTTCTATAGTCTTTTCAGTCTTTTTTCTTGTAGTTTTATTTATTCAAGTAGTGTAAAATATTCTTTTAGTTTTCTTCCCACTTTTAGTATTTATGCCTGTTAGTTATTTTACACTTTCTGTATCTGTTTTTGGTTATTGCCTAAAACATGCCCACAGTTGTAAATGTTAGTATTTTGACGACTGATGCAGTCCTTTTGTTTTCCACTCGAAAAAAATAAAACTAAAGGAATAATTGTGCAAATACGGATTAAACACATGAGATTAAATTTATAGAAAAATGTGCATAAAATATAGATCTGTAATTATAAAGGGATTGGATTGAAATAGGCAAATTAATGTAGGTTTGAAATTAAATTATGACTTGGGTTGTAATTGGAGAAGACTGAACATATTTGCAAGGGTAATACTATGATAAATTGTATAGACACACCAAGAAATCATAGTGGACATACTGGACTTATTTGCAAATGTAAATATAACATGACGGTTATACCTGAAAGAAATGATGAAAAGGATTATTATTGACATAAACTTAAAATCCGAGTTAAGTTTAATAAACACATACTAGTTATGGTGTGTTCCATCAGCATGGGGCTTCCTTGGGAAAATAAATGACATAAGTTAATAAGCATACACTAGTTGCGGTCTGTTCCAGCAGTTTGAGGCTGATTAGTATAAATAAACAACCAAAGGATAAGGATCTGATAAAGGGGGTCTGGGATGAGGCATGGATTATAATGTTTGCTAGGATCCATACCGACAGTCGTCCCTTTCAGATTTATCACTGATGGTCTCACAATCGATGGTGATGGAGGCTGGGCAACATATGCTGATTGAGGGTAAATAAGAGATCAACAGAGATAGGTCGTGTATAAGTGCATTCCGGTAGTGCAATAAGCGTGCATGTGCATCGATGAGGGAATATAAGTCACTACTCCATCCAAAAATGATTAGTTATATCTTTGTTGATGGGTCGAGTCGGATAAATCCCGAGATCCATAGTGACATAAGATATCATGCAAGATGGTAGACTAGTGGGTTAATGTCGATTGATGGGTAGTATTGGGAATTTATCCTAATCATGGTTATCAGGTTCAGTAATTGAGAAATTGCAAACAATTGAACAAATTTTTACTTGTACAGTTCAAGTATATTTCCTTATACGTCATTCCAGTATGGTTACCTTTTGTAGTTTTACATGGACACTTACCCTATTATACACTAGAACTATTATTAGGTATATCTTTGCGTATTATTCAATCATGCTAGTAATTACATCACTCACCGAACTTTATGTCTAATCCACTCCTCTTTCACCAGGCTCACAGGGTGGAGGTTATTAGTTCAAATTTCTTGGAGACTTATTCTAGTTTTTGATGTATTCATCTTCTGTTTTATCTTATTTCATGGAATTGGTTGCACTATGGGTTATTCTGTGGGATATTCATATCATTGTACTCTGATTTGTGACTAAGGTATTATTTTCATGAGATATGGCAGTTTATGATTTGACTGAAATGAATAAGTGGCATTTAAATAAATGTTAGTTTTCAGTTTTAAAAACATTTTGAAGTATTTACTATCTTATGTCTTGTGAATCTTAGTCTTTGTGATATATGTCTTTATACATATAACTCTCCACATTCCTTAGCAAGACCCTACGTTGTGGAACTATTAAGGGGTGTTGCGTGTTTTAGGCATATGGCTCCTAAGGAAAGAAAGGAATTGGACAAGCAAATTTCAAAATTGCTACAAAAGGATTCATCCAAAGAAGTACCTTAGAGTGGAGAGTACCCATGGTTTATGGTACTACGGCTGATGGGTCACTTACGCTATGTGTGGGTTATAGAGAACTTAATAAGTTGACCAAGAGGAATATGTATCTTTTTCCTAGGATAGATGACATATTTGGTCATTTGAGAGGTGCTAAGGTTATTTTTTGGTGGGACCTAGCAACAGGATTTCGCCGGTTAAGAATTTCTGAGGAAAGCTAGCATAAGACAACATTTATGACACCATATGGCTTGTTCGAATAAGAAGTGATGCTTTCTATACTAACGAATTCCCCTTCCTTCTTTGCGGATTTGATGAGAAAAATGCTAAGAGGCATGCTTAATAAGATATTCATGGTTTTTGTAGATGACATACTTATACTCTTGAAGGATTATAAAGAGTGTGATAAGTCACTTATGGGAGGTCTTAGGGATCTTATGGAAGACTCGGCTTAAAACCAAGTTCACCTAGTGCCACTTTTGGGGAGAGGAAGTGAAGTTTCTTGGACATATATTTTTGGGAAAAAGTTTGGTTGTTGACCCAACAAAAGTTGAAGTTGTTTAAGGATGGAAGATTCCTCGTAATGAATCATAGGTCAGGAGTTTCTTAGGGTTAGAGGGCTACAATAGAAAACTCGTGAAAGATTTTGCAAGAATCGGAAACCCCCAACACTTCGAACTAAGAAGAATTTCGATTTTTCTTGGTGTGATAGACGCAATAGTGCTCTTGAGAAATTTAAAGAGTCACTTACTAGTTCCAATCCTTATTATCCTTGACAAGACTAAGATGTTTACTATTTTTACGAATGCTTATGGTACGAAACTAGGAGCGGTACTTATGCAAGAAGGAAGAGTAGTTGCCTATGCAAGTAGACAACTAAAGAATCTTATGAAGAGGTACCTTGTTCACGATTGGGAGCTTGCAGTTATAGTAATTTCCCTTAAGATATGGAGGCATTATCTCTTAGGAGATAAGTTTGAGCTTTATATGGACCACAAATCTCTTAAGTATTTATTTTCCCAACGAGATTCGAATCTTAAGCAGCAAAGGTGGATGAAGTATATAGCCTCATTTAATTTTGATATTCAGTATGTACACTGCAAGAAAAGGTAATGTTGCTGCAGATGCTTGAGTAGGAGACATGTTACCCTTAGTTCTAATGGTGAGTGGAGACAATTAGAATTTCTTTCATGTTTCAACCTTCAAATTCCATCTAAGTCTTCTGAAGGATTTCTTGTTGTTTATGAAGTTATATCAGACTTATTGGATAAGATTAAGTTCGATAAAGTCTCGATAAAGAGTTGAGAGTATTGATGGAATAGGTTGCTACAGGAGAGTGTTTTCCCCATTTTGATAAATATTCTATGGATAGTGATGGGAGCTTAAGAAGGGACGAGTAAGTTTATGTTTCTAAGACTAGTAATTTGAGAAATGAGGTTCTCAAGGAATGTCATCGTTCAAGGATGACCATGCATCCCGGAGGCGACATAATGTTTATGAATATGAGGACATTCTTTTGGGAAAGTGTGAAGAGGGACATTGCTGAATTTGTGGCGAAGTGCTTGACTTGTTAGAAATTCAAAGCTGAAAAAGTTAAGACCAGAGGGTTATTACTACCTTTGGAGGTCCCACTTGGAAATGGGAACATATCTCAACAGATTTTGTAGATGAGCTATCAAGAAGTCAAAAAGGAAGTGAAGCTTTATGCATAATAGTGGATCAATTAACAAAGAGTGTACACTTTATTCCAATAAAGAAGAAGAAAAAATCAGCTCCATTGGCCTAACTGTATATCGATGAAACAATATGACTGCATGTAATCCCTACGAGTATAGTGAGTTATCAAGACCCTCTATTTACTAGTTAGTTTTGAAGGAGCCATCAAATAACTTTAGGGATGACACTTAATTTAAGCACCGCATACCACCCGCTAACCGAAGGACAAACCGGGAGAGTCAGTCGAGTCTTTAAAGATTTATTGAGAGCTTACATCATCGATTTTGGAGAAGCATGGAACCAACGCTTATCATTTGTCAAATTTTCGTATAATAATAGTTTCCAAGCGATGATTGGTATAACCCATTATGAGGCATTATATGGACAACCATGCAAATCGTCGATTTCTTGGTGGAAGACTCTGACATGATCTATAACAACCCGAGTTTTTAGTAATTGCCTGCTATAATTAATAATCAATGAAAAATATGTTATTTGGGTAATAATTAAGCTAGATAAATCATTAATTTGGTTATTTGAGTTAATTAGCACTTTATTGTTGATTGTAAGGTTTAATCACGTTTAAGTTCTTAAACTTGAGGCTTGGGTCTGTTAAATGTGAAACTTGTAATAAATGGTGAAATATTAGGGTTGGATAGAAGTTGAATTATTTGATAACTAAAATATTAAAAAATGTTAATATATGATATGACATTGAAATAAAAAGGGTTAAAATATTTCTTGTGGGTTATTAATGGTGTTATGCCCCTAGAAGTGTATATTAATAATGTAGCTTTTGAGATTAAAAACTCAAATATTGAATAATTGGGCTGATGATGGAATTTTAATAGAAACATGACTAAATGATAATAAATGTAAATTATGTGTTTTATCTAGTTTTGATAACTTATTGTGTTAACCATGAGTTACTTGAAATATTTTGTTTATTTGTGTAATTTTTGCAAGTTTGTTGTAAATTGTATATCTTTTTGGAAAATGAAGTTTTAAAGTTAGTAAGCTTTATAATGTTTTGAAAATAATGTTAAATAAATTATTTAACATTGTTTGTAGTAAATCCGTGGTTATTGTTTGAGATTATAGTGTAAATCATGGTTTTATAGGCTAAATTACTTATTAACATGGCTTACTAGACTAATTGGTGACAAGTATGGTGCTTTGAGCTTAGTTGGTCATTAAGGCCCAATTACTTTCATAAACTAAGGAGAAATTTGGAGAAAAAGGGGAAGTACGTTCCTTCCTTCTACATCCTTTTTTCCCCAATAAACTCAAATTAAGAAAATACACAAAACCTCTTTCTCTAAACTCAAAGCTAGTTCCAAATCAACATACACACCTAAGATTTCAGTGTTTAATCTCAACAAAAGTAGGTAATACACTCACATCTTGAATCTAATCCAAGTTTTATCACCATTTGTTGAAGATCTTTGATTTATAGTAAGAAATCTTTCTGCATGTTTTAGTAAATCATTCTACAGGCAAAAGAAGTGAATCTTCCCAACATTAGAGCCTCCTTGAGACGACCCCAAACCCCGTACTGACGGCGGCAAGGGTAATCCGTGGAATATAACACAGAAACAGATAATAGCAGAACAGAATTAAATAGATACACCAGATAATGAACAATAGAATATACTGGATAAAAGTAATCATCAGAGTTACACAGTATACAGGATCTTACTTAGTACAAATACAGTTCAGCTATACATAAATGTCTACAGCGGAAAACAAACAAAATATGTACAATAGGAGCTTAACAGCATAAAAAGAGATAAATGATAGAATCCATCTTCAGCTCCAGCTATCCAGAAAGAACCAGCTAAACCTGAATACAAGGTTTCCCGTGTAGAAAAAGGGGCACCCGAGTTTGAAAGTGAAACAAACTACGAGTCAGTCATGGGACTGGTATGAGAAATCTACTCAACACATTCAAAATATGGCTAATCAGAGGACCACACCACTTTCGTGGAACGGGTTTACTCCATCGGATCACCAATGCTTTAAAACAAATCATTCTTTGAAACAACGCTATGCTTTTTATAAAAATGAAGCCATTATAAGACTCAGTTCCCATCACACAATGCAACGCAAACCGGAGGATAGAGTTTTTACCTTATAACGGCCAAAATATGCTTGATACGAATAAAACAAAGGCATTTGATATTATGGCTAGTGTTTATATGTTTTGGAAACAATTTCAAATCATAACTATCAATCATAGACGGCATTAATGCCCCATACAACTATGTCGTCATATATAGGTATACAATCAAAACCGCACAGTCACGTATTTGGAAATTGGATTTCCGTCATGAACCAAGGCAAAAGATAGTCCTTACCGAATTCGAGACGCTCTAGCCCGCCCCTCAGGATTAGAGCTCGAGTGACCCTTGGATCGTCAGGGCCGGTCCACCGATGTGGATTAAAATTCCTGAACACTGCGTTTCCCCACCCTTTGGGGCATAAATGAGCCAACGAATGGCTCCACCGGACCCGGATCGTCCGATCTAACCAAGGCGCCTCGCAACAGCAACAACCACACAGGTGAAAAGTAAATAAATGTCAGGGCTGGTAGGTCACTGACACTACCCTAGCTAGAAAGAAACGCATGCCCTCCCTGAGGTCCTTCTCCCGTTTCTGGTTCATACCGGGGTGTGAGGCCCGCGAATTCACATTATACACAAAGCTACGCCACATAGGCGGTGCTTTGATCATCACCACAAGACTTTGCTTTTCAACAGAAGCCCTGATCATTTGCCACTTAGGCATGTCACACTAGCAATTCATGCCATGCGACTGATGTCCATCGATAAACAACCTCTGAGCTTGTGCGTTTCAGAGAAGGGCGTTAAGCAAAAGAATAAATTCTCCGCTGCCAAACAGATGTATATTTAATAGAGATCAATCAACACAAAATAAAATCCAATGTCAGACACACAGTCCATTTACAAGTCCATTCTGGGTCTGAACGAAACCGGAGGCACTATATACCTCACAAACCCATCGATCACCATGTACGTCTGGACGATCACCACTCTTTATCCATATTTCGATATGCCTCCCAATCAGGACCTCGGTTACCATCCAAACGAGGTGAAGATCTCCGGTCTTCGACCATCGTCTTCATCTTCGATTTCTTATCGTCGATTTAGTTATTCAGAATGGGATAAACCCGATCTTTCTGAGCAACTCGTGTATATAATAAACAAGTGCAACATTAACATATACACGCATCATTTCAATTCATTAGTCACTAACCGTCAATCAGTAAGAGAACGATTTCCCAAATATTAACCCCGAAGGCCGAAACCAACATCAGATCAACACCCCGGGAACCATTTGACTTAGCCAACCTTTAGTTAATTTCTAAATCACATCCATATCATTTATAATATTTTATAACGATTTATCGCTATTTTTATTTATTTTAAAATAGCCAATTTATTCAAAACGACGCTTCGGGCCATAACACGGCCGTGGCGCGGTTTTTCTTCAGATTTGATTTACACATATCTGAAAATCTAACCGTTGGATCTTCACAAAATTAACATCATTAGAAAGATCTTTTCAAAACGAATCCAACGACTCCAGTTTCGGGAAAATCCGACTGTCGGATCTCCCAATATAATAGTTTGAAGTTTC
The DNA here is from genome assembly GCA_030737875.1 of Allium sativum. Taxonomy (NCBI): domain Eukaryota; kingdom Viridiplantae; phylum Streptophyta; class Magnoliopsida; order Asparagales; family Amaryllidaceae; genus Allium; species Allium sativum. Next base: position 158,904,396 of record CM060921.1, on the reverse strand, counting down.
GATTTCAAAATACGAACTACAGCGTCGTTATTCGATTATATATAATTATATATATATATAAATATAATCGATTCTGGCGCTGTTTTTCTTCAGATTTGAATTCAACATTCCAGACAATCCAACTGTTGGATTTTTACAAAGTTGGTGCCGTTGGAAGGATATTTCCAAGGCGAACCAAACGGCTGCGATTTCGGGAAAATCCGATGGTCGGATCTCCCGGTATAATCGTTTGAAATCACGGTTTCAAAATACGAACTACAGCGTCGTTATTCGATATATTTTAATTCTATATATATATATATATATATATCGATTCTTCAATTTCAAAGCTACTTTCTTTTCATACATTTGATAAAAATGATATTTTTATCTAACTGTCTTCTATTTCAACACTTCACTATATTTAACAATTCATGTATATAATAAAGATGTGTTTTTTATTGTAAAACAATTCATTTCAAAACTTTATTATTTTATATAGTTCATATAGGTAATAAAAATAGGATTTTTATTATAAAACAATTTCTTTCAAAACGGGATTATTTTATACAGTTCATATAGATGATAAAAATGTGATTTTTATTATAAAACAATTTATTTCTAAATATGAATACCATTCAACACATGAATTTCAATTCAACAAATGAATATCAATTCAACACATGAAGGTTTTCTATAGTTTATATATATAGATAAAAATGTGATTTTTATATTTAAAACACGAATACCATTCAACACATGAATTTCTATCCAACGAATGAATATCGATTCAACACATGAAGGTTTTCTATTCAACAAAAAAAAAATAGTTTCAACAAATGAAAATAATTCAAACACATGAATATTATTCAAAATTTCGGCAGCATAACGTCAGGGTAGTTAAAACCGGGGACGTCCCTAGTACGGCTCCTCGCTCTACCTTAAAACCTCGCGGTTTTTGACAATGGGGATCATGCATCTAGTTCGCACGCAGGCGACATGTATATGTTTATTTCATTTCCACAAACTAATCCTATGTGGTTTCAACCAAATATTTCTCAACCACAAACGGGTATTTTTCAACCACAATCAATCAATATCAACCACAAACAATCCCAAACAACCATTCGCTATCAATCAATTTTCACACCAATCACAACCAATAAATATCGTCCATGGTTTGTGGACGAAGGGCGTATATATATATATATTTATATTTATATATAGCAATTCACTTCTATTTCAACACATATATAATTTTTACAGCGCATATATAACTTATACATCGAACATACAACTTATACAACGCTTATACAAGAGGTGTACAATGCTTATATAACTCATACATCGACTATATAATTTATACATCGTCGTTTTTCATATCGTTTATAAATTAGAAATCTCACATTGGGTTCCACTCCACCAAAAATAGCAGAAGGCTCAGAAAAAATATGCGGTCTCTTCTATAATGTAGAAGACGTCCACACGGCCCCGATGTTTCCTGTTTCATCAAATTTCGTTAAAAAAAAGATATGATTTTTCAAAGTTTGCAACGGTTTAAAACTGTTGAAATCAGTTTAAATAATATAAACCGTATACTCACTATTTCGTTCAAAACTAGGTCGCCCGATTTCTTCCAATCCGCGAAGTTGCAGCTCGATCGGAGGATACAGCGTCGAAGAGCTATGAGAGACCTTCGCGCTCGTGGTGGTGAGGTGCAGCTCGGTGGGGCCAGGTGGTCACGGCGGCGCTCGAAACGGCGACAGTTGGAGGAGGTGATTCCGGCGGCACAGGCAACGAGGGGAGTCGAGGCGGGTATGGATTTAAAGGTCATGAGGAGATCTTCAAAAAGTTCCAAAGGATCGGGGGTCAACGAGGTGTGTGGCGGCCGGAAAATGCCCGGGAACTGGCGAATAGGTTTCCGCCTTCGATCGTCGTGGAGAGACAAAGTATTTTTCCTTTTTTCTTATAAAAATTCTGATTGGTCGGGGAAGTTTTAAAGGAGTTTTCTGACACGACCACTAATCTAAACCCAACGACTGTCATCCCTAGCGTTTTACCCCCATTCCAAACACAATGGGATATGTTTCGTAGGCCCATTCGACTGTTTCAGTTAGCTTTCCTTCAAATTAAAATATAAAACATTCAATATTTAATTTGAACGTACATTTCAATTTGCCTGGGCCACAAACTGATTTGAAAAATTCCAGAAAAATAAATCAAGCTATGTTTTGGCGATACGGCCCCAACAAAACCAATTTCGTCGAATTCTGAGACCGTTTGCAAAAAGGCCCATTTCTGGTCGATCCAATTTAACTGTAATTGACCAAAACACGTTTTCCTTTGCCACGCTCACATACTAGCTTCAAAAATTATGAAATTTGAAACCTAGCAATAGCTTCACATCCCGAGTCCAACAAAGGTGGTTTCATCGAATTCCGAGGTCGTATGCAAAATGGCCAATTTCTCGGGCTATATAAATTCCATAGCGACCTTTCTGAAAATTCATTTGGCCATAACTTTTGCTTTCCGCTATGAAAATTCGATTTTTCAGATTCGTTAGAAAGGTATTCACTAACAGATTTAAATATTTTTGGTTTCACTAAAATCCGTTTTGTTTTGCACCTGGTACAGTTCGGCAAAGTTTGAATTCAATTTTTGAAACTACAGGGCCATTTCAAGCCTTGTTTATGATTAGAATTAATTATATTCGTTTTCAATTGTCGATTCAAACTCAGTTTTCATTGCTATAATTTAAAATATTTATTTTGAAATATTTAAAATCCATTATTTTAGCCAATTTAAAAAAAATTAATTGGTTCAGATTTTCTGGGTCGTTACAATCTCCCCCACTTAAAACTTTTCGTCCCCGAAAAGGAACAAAGTCGAATGTGGTTTGATTAATCAACTCTACGTTCGATCTGGCTTCAATTCTCCAACTTTTCAATTTCTGAGAATTTTCAAATTCTTCAAAAATTTGGCTAACACCCGGAATTTTCGAAAAATTTCGCCATAACCTCCTTTGTACGGAGAGAGGTTTGGAAATTTATTGGGCCGTATTCGATACCCAATAAATCCTAATAAGCATACACATATTTATAGTGATATATTCTGGTGTTTACAGGGGAGCGTGTATTGATAATAACTCCAGAGAATAAATTCTCGTCACCCTGTTCCGTGTGGGTAATAAATAGTCCATGTGCCGTATCTAATAACTAGAGAGGCGTGATTATTGTCAACTCCAGACCCGTGTGGGGTTTTTATTAATCTGGCAATTTAATCGTTACAATTTAAATAGTCCATATCAGTCATCAGTTCAACCTGTAAAATATAGTCATCGCCATACAAGCCTCTCGCTCGTATGGTAAATCTTCCACCTCGTCACACAAGCTCCAAATACTTATGTGGTATATGATGAAGTATGCCTATCTTCTGAAGTATGCTATGTAATGTAGTTCAAAATTAATTGTTACTATCCTATGGCGATGTTTATTATTACACACAGAAAAACCAGCACTCCGCATCCAATGGCATTCACAGGAGTTGATATAATAATATTTCGCATCCAACTCATTAAGGTTTACCTATTTGTCGGGCACGCAAATAAAATCTTTACTCAACAGCTAATCCATTTACTTGTGCAAATATATAAAATGCACATGTATATATATATTTCTATCTATTTTCTAATCAGTTCAATGTGTGATTTAAATGAATAAATTCTACCATTATCCTATTATTGATCAAATTAACTATCGTTTTAATAACTTTAATTAATCAAATCTACAATCACACAACACAACCAACAATCAAATTGTTTTTAACTTTTCAAAACCATACAAGTTAATTCCTATTCTCTTTTAAAATCATTCAGACTATAGAATTAAAAGTGCACATCCATGGAAAGAAAATAACAACAGAATAGAGAACTGATTGGTAATGCAAAGTAGGGTAAATGTACCTTGCACCGGAGTCAATCAGAGATATCCACTCGGCATCTAGGATAAGCTTTCTGAATGCTCTCCTCAGTTTCCCAAGTACAATCTCGCGGATCTCCACTCCATTGCACTTTGACTAAGTGAACCTTCTTGTTCCTCAGCTCTTTGGTTTCTTTGCCGATGATCTTTAGCGGCTCTCTTCTCACAGCTAATTCTGGAGTAATTTCAATATCCTGCTGAGTTGCTTCTTCCACGATCAAGTCTGGATCATGAACGTGCTTTCGAAGTTGAGATATGTGAAATACATCATGAACTCTAGGCAACCAATCAGGCAATTTGACCCTATAAGCGAGAGTTTCGATCCGTTCCAGAATAGGAAACGAACCAATGAATTTGGGCGCCAACTTGCCAGTTTTACCGAACCGGATAACTCCTCTCATCGGCGATACTTTCAAATATACATAGTCGCCAACAACAAAGGATATATCTCTTCTTCTTCTATCGGCATAGCTCTTTTGTCGGCTTTGAGCGGCCAGTAATCGCTTCTTGATAAAATCGACTTTGTCGGCAGCTTCTCGGATCATGTCTGGCCCCAATACAAGTCTATTACCGGGTTCGACCCAACAAGCAGGAGATCGGCACGGTTTACCATACAATGCTTCGAATGGCGACATTGTCAGACTCGCCTGGTAGCTGTTGTTATAAGAGAATTCAGCCAAATGCAGATGGTCTTACCATAATCCACCGAAATCTATAACACAAGCCCGTAATAGATCTTCTAAAATACGATTCACCCTCTCAGTCTGACCGTCTGTCTGAGGATGATAAGCAGTGCTTAAGTTCAACTTCGTTCCCAGCTCGACTTGAAACGCCTCCCAGAATTTGCTAGTAAATATTGTATCTCTATCACTGACTATACTGAGCGGCACTCCATGTAGTCTAACTATTTCCTTGAAGTATATCTGCACTTGACTCTGAGCAGTTCTGTTTGATCTGACAGGTATGAAATGTGCGGTCTTCGTGAGCGATCTACGATCACCCAAATACTGTCATTCCCTTTTCTGGTTCTGGGCAGACCATCAATGAAATCCATAGAAATATGTTCCCACTTCCAACCAGGAACGTCTAGCGGTTGTAATAATCCAGCTAGTTTTTGTTGGTCGCTCTTGACTAGCTGGCAAGTAGGGCATCAGCTAACATATGTTGAAACGTCCCTTTTCATAGCCTTCCACCAGAATGTTCGTTTGAGATCGTTATACATTTTGGCTACACCAGGATGGATACTCAGCTTGGACTTGTGACATTCGTCTAACACTTCCCTTTTTAACTCTGGGATATCAGGAACACAAATCCTTCCTTTCAACCTCAAGGTCTCATCGTTATCTATTTGAAAACACGAGGGTTCGCCTTTCTGAATCCTTTTAATCATATCCTTAATAAAGTTATCCTCCTTCTGAAGAATAGATATTTTGTCAATCAAGGAAGTCGTAATAATAAAGCTGGCGATCATTACATTCTTTCGGCTCAGTGCATCGGCCACGACATTGGATTTCCCTGGAGTATATATAATTTCAAAGTCATATGCTGCAAGAAACTCCAGCCAACGTTGCTGCCTCAGATTCAGGTCTTTCTGGGTGAACAGATACTTTAACGACTGATGATCTGTAAACAGTTCAAATCTCTCACCCAGAAGACAGTGTCTCCAGATTTTCAAGGCGAATACTATAGCCAATAACTCAAGATCATGAGTTACGTAGTTCTTCTCGTGTGGCTTCAACTGATGGCTAGCATAAGCAATCACTTGGCCCCTTTGCATTAACACTGCGCCAAGGCCTTCTCTAGACGCATCAGTCCAGACTTTCAAATCTTGATTTCCATCGATGATGGTTAACACTGGAGCAGTCGTTAATCTTAACTTTAGCTCTTCAAAAGCCTCCTCACTTTCTGGAGTCCATTTGAATTTAGAGTGTTTCTTTGTAAGCTTCATTAAGTGACCAGATATCTTCGAAAAGTTTTTAACGAACTTCCGGTAATAACTAGCCAATCCGAGAAAACTGCGGACTTCAGTGGGGGTACTGGGCTGTTTCCAATTTTGAATAGCTGTGATTTTGCTTGGATCCACAGCAATTCCTTCTTTTGATACGACATGGCCCAGAAATTTTACTTCTTCTTGCCAGAATATACATTTGGAAAACTTTGCTTTCAACACGTTCTTTCTGAGAATTTCTAACACCTGTTCCAAATGCTTTTCATGTTCGGCCTTTGATTTAGAGAAGATTAGAATATCATCAATAAAAACCAGAACAAATTTATTCAATACTCCTCTGAATACTCTGTTCATCAGATCGACGAAATAGGCTGGAGCGTTACATAAGCCGAATGGCATTACTAACCACTCGTAGAATAAGTCGGGACCTCTGAATGCTGTCAAAGGAACACATTCCTCGGCGATACGAAGTTGATGGAAGCCTGTAGCTAGGTCCATTCGTGAAAATACTTGTGCGCCATTCAATCGATCCAACAAATCATCAATCCGCGACAATGGATATTTATTCTTTATTGTCTGCTTGTTTAAATCACGATAATCCACACATAGCCGTAGAGTACCGTCAGATTTTGGGACAAACAACATTGCTACTCCCCAATCAGAGAAACTAGGCCTGATCAGACCCTTCCATACGAGCTGCCGCGTTTGATTGTCTAATTCCTCTTTCTCTTTCAAGGACATTCTTCGAATAGCGTGAACTACTGGCCTTGCATTCGGAATTAAAGCAATTTTGAAATCTATTTCTCTCTGCGGAGGTAAGCGAACAACTTCCTCGAACACATCCGCATAGTTCTTGACGACAGGGATATCTTTGATGAGGTCAGGAATATTCTCGGTGACTTCAGGGACATTTTCCATTTGGGCTGGAGAAACATTCAAAGTTGCCCAGTAGTCTTTTCTATTAGCATTCTGACCTTCACAGGGAATGGTTATATAATCACCTTATTTAATCCTCGCCTTTACGACTCTATCGGCGCATTTAACTTCAGCTTCATATTTGGTTAACCAGTCTAACCCCAAGATAAGATCAAACTCTTTAAAATTCATGACGACTGCGATGGTAGGAAACCGATAACGAGAGAAAGAAACCGGCACTCCACAAACCCAACTGAGATCAATGGAACCCCCAACCGGATTCTGGACAGTCATTGGTTCCTTTAGCTTTTTCAAATTCAAATCCAGTTTCTTAGCTGCATCTTTGGCAATGAAGCTTCGTGACGCGCCTGTGTCAAATAGTACTTTGACTGGAATGTTTTTGACAGTAAGCGTGCCTTCTAAAACATCAGCCCTTTCCTGAGCAGACGAAGATGCAGGCACTTCTGCCACTTCATTTATATATACTGTTCCAGGTTTTCTGAATAGCGGGCAGGCCTTTAAAAGATGACCCGACTGGTGACATCCACCACATTTTCTATTCTCTTGAAATCCCTTCTTGGGTTGGAACTTATTCTTTCTTTGTTGGTTCCAAGATTTGCATCTTATCGCCAAATGTCCTTTTCTATTGCAGCTTGAGCACGTGGCGGTCGTTATTCGTTTGTTCCCAGATTCAGCCCTTTTTCTCTTGGCACTGGGCTTCTTATTGACCTCAGACCTCGTACTGGCTTCAGCAATATCAGTTTCCGACTCTGCTTTGTCACTAGAACTGACTTCTTCTTCATCGCGTAACATTCCTTTCTTATGGAGATCTTCATACTGATAAGCCATATATGTCATTTCAGAGAAAGGAAGTTTTACATTCCTCAGTACACTATTCTGATATCTCCTTTGCAGGCCATGAATAAATCTCAGATTCTTCCTCTTTGGATCTTGAATCAGATGAGGAGCAAAGTGAGCAAATTCGTTGAATTTCTTATGATATTCTGGGATGGTCATATCACCTTGTATTAGATAAGAAAATTCATCACATAATCGCTCCGTCGCTTCAGGAGGAGTAAATCTTTCTAGGAAAATCACTTTGAATCAGGTGATATCACCTTCTGGATTATCTTTTATGATTGTTTCCTCCCATATTAAAGCTTCTCCATTGAGCGCTCAAGATGCTACTAATCTTTTCTGGTCGTCTCTCAGCTGGAAACGCTCAAATATTCTTTCTGCAGAGCTCACCCAAGCTTGAGTTTGAATAATAGATTCATTGCCCGAGAATTTTGCTCCACCCAGATTTCTATATCTCTTAAATAGGGCCTCTAGATCGGGTTCGGCATTTCTCCTGTTTTTGACACTCATTTTTCTAGTACTTCTGCAAATGGCAGATCAAGTGTCAGGTCACAGAAAAGATAATTTAAAATCTAGAAACATATACTTCAAATGTAAATGTGTCTATCGAGGTGTAATTTCATTCTGCTTTACTCATACTAGGATATTGCTAATCCTATCTGTATAGAGTTACCCGTCCTAGAACACTACTGGTTCTATTTCTGACGAGTTCGTTAATATGTTATATTCCAGAACTAAGCTTAACCAAAGCTCCGATACCAAATGAGACGACCCCAAACCCCGTACTGACGGCGGCAAGGGTAATCCGTGGAATATAACACAGAAACAGATAATAGAAGAACAGAATTAAATAAATACACCAGATAATGAACAATAGAATATACTGGATAAAAGTAATCATCAGAGTTACACAGTATACAGGATCTTACTTAGTACAAATACAATTCAGCTATACATAAATGTCTACAGGGAAAACAAACAAAATATGTACAATAGGAGCTGAACAGCATAAAAAGAGATAAATGATAGAATCCATCTTCAGCTCTGGCTATCCAGAAAGAACCAGCTAAACCTGAATACAAGGCTGCCCGTGTAGAAAAAGGGGCACCCGAGTTTGAAAGTGAAACAAACTACGAGTCAGTCATGGGACTGGTATGAGAAATCTACTTAACACATTCAAAATATGGCTAATCACAGGACCACGCCACTTTCGTGGAACGGGTTTACTCCATCGGATCACCAGTGCTTTAAAACAAATCATTCTTTGAAACAACGCTATGCTTTTTATAAAAATGAAGCCATTATAAGACTCAGTTCAATGCAACGCAAACCGAAGGATAGAGTTTTTACCTTATAACGGCCAAAATATGCTTGATACGAGTAAAACAAAGGCATTTGATATTATGGCTAGTGTTTATATGTTTTGAAAACAATTTCAAATCATAACTATCAATCATAGACGGCATTAATGCCCCATACCACTATGTCGTCATATACAGGTATACAATCAAAACCGCACAGTCACGTATTTGGAAATCGGATTTCCGTCATGAACCAAGGCAAAAGATAGTCCTTACCGAATTCGAGACGCTCTAGCCCGCCCCTCAGGATTAGAGCTCGAGTGACCCTTGGATCGTCTGGGCCAGTCCACCGATGTGGATTAAAATTCCTAAACACTGTGTTTCCCCACCCTTTGGGGGTGTAAATGAGCCAACAAATGGCTTCATCGGACCCGGATCGTCCGATCTAACCGAGGCGCCTCGCAACAGCAACAACCACACATGTGAAAAGTATATAAATGTCAGGGCTGGTAGGTCACTGACACCACTCTAGCTAGAAAGAAACGCATGCCCTCCCTGAGGTCCTTCTCCCGTTTCTGGTTCATACCGGGGTGTGAGGCTCGCGAATTCACATTATACACAAAGCTACGCCACATAGGCGGTGCTTTGATCATCACCACAAGACTTTGCTTTTCAACAGAAGCCCTGATCATTTGCCACTTAGGCACGTCACACTAGCAATTCATGCCATGCGACTGATGTCCATCGATATACAACCTCTGATCTCGTGCGTTTCAGAGAAGGGCGTTAAACAAAAGAATAAATTCTCCGCCGCCAAACAGATGTATATTTAATATAGATCAATTAACACAGAATAAAATCCAATGTCAGACACACAGTCCATTTACAAGTCCGTTCTGGGTCTGAACGAAACCGGAGGCACTATATACCTCGCAAACCCATCGATCACCACGTACGTCTGGACGATCACCACTCATTATCTATATTTCGGGATGCCTCCCAATCAGGACCTCGGTTACCATCCAAACGAGGTGAAGATCTCCGGTCTTCGACCATCGTCTTCATCTTCGATTTCTTATCGTCGATTTAGTTATTCAGAATGGGATAAACCCGGTCTTTCTGAGCAACTAGTGTATATAATAAACAAGTGCAACACTAACATATACAACATCATTTCAATTCATTAGTCACTAACCGTCAATCAGTAAGAGAACGATTTCCCAAATATTAACCCCGAAGGCCGAAACCAACATCAGATCAACACCCAGGGAACCATTCGACTTAGCCAACCTTCAGTTAATTTCTAAATCACATCCATATCATTTATAATATTTTATAACGATTTATCGCTATTTTTATTTATTTTAAAATAGCCAATTTATTCAAAACGACGCTTCGGGCCATAACGCGGCCGTGGCGCGGTTTTTCTTCAGATTTGATTTACACATATCTGAAAATCTAACCGTTGGATCTTCACAAAATTTACATCATTAGAAAGATCTTTTCAAAACGAATCCAACGGCTCCAGTTTCGGGAAAATCCGACGGTCGGATCTCCTGGTATAATCGTTTGAAGTTTCGATTTCAAAATACGAACTACAGCGTCGTTATTCGATTAAATATAATTATATATATATATATATATATATATATAATCGATTCTAGCGCTGTTTTTCTTCAGATTTGAATTAAACATTCCAGACAATCCAACCGTTGGATTTCTACAAAGTTGGCGAACCCAACGGTTGCGATTTCGGGAAAATCCGATGGTCGGATCTCCCGGTATAATCGTTTGAAATCACGGTTTCAAAATACGAACTGCATCGTCGTTATTCGATATATTTTAATTCTATTTATATATATATATATATCGATTCTTCGATTTCAAAGCTACTTTCTTTTCATACATTTGATAAAAATGATATTTTTATCTAACTGTCTTCTATTTCAACACTTCACTATATTTAACAATTCATGTATATAATAAAGATGTGATTTTTATTGTAAAACAATTCATTACAAAACTCTATTATTTTATATAGTTCATATAGGTAATAAAAATAGGATTTTTATTATAAAACAATTTCTTTCAAAACGGGATTATTTTATACAGTTCATATAGATGATAAAAATGTGATTTTTATTATAAAACAATTTATTTCTAAATATGAATACCATTCAACACATGAATTTCAATTCAACAAATGAATATCGATTCAACACATGAAGGTTTTCTATAATTTATATATATAGATAAAAATGTGATTTTTATATTTAAAACACCACATGAATTTCTATCCAATGAATGAATATCGATTCAACACATGAAGGTTTTCTATTCAACAAAAAAAATATAGTTTCAACAAATGAAAATAATTCAAACACATGAATATTATTCAAAATTTCGGCAGCATAACGGCAGGGTAGTTAAAACCGGGACCGTCCCTAGTACGGCTCCTCGCTCTACCTTAAAACCTCGCGGTTTTTGACAATGTGGATCATACATCTAGTTCGCACGCAGGCGGCATGTATATATTTATTTCATTTCCACAAACTAATCCTATGTGGTTTCAACCAAATATTTCTCAACCACAAACGGGTATTTTTCAACCACAATCAATCAATATCAACCACAAACAATCCCAAACAACCATTCGCTATCAATCAATTTTCACACCAATCACAACCAATAAATATCGTCCATGGTTTGTGGACGAGGGGCGTATATATATATATATATATATATGTATATATATATATACATACATACATATATATATATATAGCAATTCACTTCTATTTCAACACATATATAATTTTTACAACGCATATATAACTTATACATCAAACATACAACTTATACAACGCTTATACAAGAGGTGTACAACGCTTATATAACTCATACATCGACTATATAATTTATACATCGTCGTTTTCCATATCGTTTATAAATTAGAAATCTCACATTGGGTTCCACTCCACCAAAAATAGCAGAAGGCTCAGAAAAAATATGCGGTCTCTTCTATAATGTAGAAGACGTCCACACGGTCCCGATGTTTCCTGTTTCATCGAATTTCGTTTAAAAACGAAAAAGATATGATTTTTCTAAGTTTGCAACGGTTTAAAACTGTTGAAATCAGTTTAAATAATATAAACCGTATACTCACTATTTCATTCAAAACTAGGTCGCCCGATTTCTTCCAATCCGCGAAGTTGCAGCTCGATCGGAGGATACAGTGTCGAAGAGCTACGAGAGACCTTTGCGCGCGCGGTGGTGAGGTGCAGCTCAGTGGGGGCCAGGTGGTCACGGCGGCGCTCGAAACGGCTACAGTGGGAGGAGGTGATTCCGGCGGCACAGGCAACGAGGGGAGTCGAGGCGGGTATGGATTTAAAGGTCACGAGGAGATCGGGGGTCAACGAGGTGTGTGGCGGCCGGAAAATGCTCGGGAACTGGCGAATAGGTTTCCGCCTTCGATCATCGGGGAGAGAGAAAGTATTTTTCCTTTTTTTTTATAAAAATTCTGATTGGTCGGGGAAGTTTTAAAGGGGTTTTCTGACACGACCACTAATCTAAACCCAACGACTATCGTCCCCAGCGTTTTACCCCCATTCCGAACACAATGGGATATGTTTCGTAGGCCCATTCGACTGTTTCAGTTAGTTTTCCTTCAAATTAAAATATAAAACATTCAATATTTAATTTGAACGTACATTTCAATTTGCCCGGGCCACAAACTGATTCGAAAAATTCCAGAAAAATAAATCTAGCTATGTTTTGGCGATACGGTCCCAACAAAACCCGTTTCGTCGAATTCTGAGACCGTTTGCAAAAAGGCCCATTTTTGGTCGATCCAATTTAACTGTAATTGACCAAAACACGTTTTCCTTTGCCACGCTCACATACTAGCTTCAAAAATTATGAAATTTGAAACCTAGAAATAACTTCACATCCTGGATCCAACAAAAGTGGTTTCGTCGAATTCCGAGGTCGTATGCAAAATGGCCAATTTCTCGGGCTACATAAATTCCATAGCGACCTTTCTGAAAATTCATTTGGCCATAACTTTTGCTTTCCGCTATGAAAATTCGATTTTTCAGATTCGTTAGAAAGGTATTCACTAATAGATTTAAATATTTTTGGTTTCAGTAAAATCCGTTTTGTTTTGCACCCGGTACAGTCCGACAAAGTTTGAATTCAATTTTTGAAACTGCAACGCCATTTCAAGCCTTGTTTATAATTAGAATTAATTATATTCGTTTTCAATTGTCGATTCAAACTCAGTTTTCATTGCTATAATTTAATATATTTATTTTAAATATTTAAAATCCATTATTTTAGCCAATTTAAAATTTTTAAATTGGTTCAGATTTTCTGGATCGTTACACTCCTATTGCATCAAATCCTTATAAACCTTGTCGTACATTGTTTATAAGATGAGTGAACCTCACAATTTACTAGTTAACGGTAGTAATTGAGTCAACTCGAAGCTTTCTAAAAATTTACTTAACTTTTCAATATATGTTGTTCATTTTGCTTCTGTGCAGAAATCACAGCCAAAGTCCAACTTTGGGCTATCATATATTTTTTGTCTTTGATCATTTAGGTGTAATTTTTTTTGAATTTTGTAGTAGGTTATTGTGTGAAAATGCATGTCAAATTTTAAGTCAATATGATGTCATTCGGCCATCAGAATTCCATTAGAAAGTGGTAACCTGAGCTAGAAATCGCCTTGTAGGAAATGCGTGTACCCAGGTCGACCAAGAGGTCGATCGCCTACAAGCAAGGGGTCGACCCCATGTTTGACCCCTATACAGTGTTAGACGTAACATCCCTGAGATTTTGGAACAAATTTTATTTTTATTTTTAATATAATTTTATAAGAAAATACATCAGAATTTAAAAAATTTATTTTTAAATCATCGTATAGCCCTAAAAGTCACATTTTGTATACAGATGAATTTGGACTCGAAACCACTTCCATTGAGTTCAAAATGCCGTTTGCACGCTCGAAAAGTATAAACTTCGATATATTCCAAGCTTCAAAGATTTGGAACTTGAGTTGGGTCTTGGTTTGGCTAAACCTAGCCCACTCCATATAACCAATTAACCCCCTCTTCTCTTAATTCATTCCAACACTTAGAGAAAAATAGAAATGGGGAGAGCAAGAGGAAATCCAAATTTCCTAAGCTAGGGTTCTTGATTCCAAGCACAAATCAAGTGCTAATTTGGAGACTTGTGTAAGCTTCTCCGTCTTCCTCTCCATCTTCTCCATCTTGTTTCCTCTTCAATTTCTTTTGATTTCCTAAACCTAACTCTTAGGAAATTGGTTTTTTGTGTGTAGATGGAAGATTTGTGAGTAATATTGGAGGAGAAGTTGTCTTAGCTTGCACTACACCAAAACAGGGGATTCCCAACAAGTGCAGGTGTTACAAATAATTTCTGTAACACTTTTAAGTGTCACCAACGGCCTGTAAGGAATTTCCTGTAACACTTATAAGTGTTACAAACAAAGTAACTGCTAACACTTATAAGTGTTACAAACATATTCATTGCTAACACTTATAAGTGTTACAAACATATTCATTGCTAACACTTATAAATGTTGGAACTATAACATATTGTAACACTTATAAGTGTTACAAACATATTCATTGCAAACACTTATAAATGTTGGAACCATAAGATATGGTAACACTTATAAATGTCAGTATCATAATCCTACTAACACATATAAATGTTGGCATACATAAATTGCTAACACTTATAAATGATTAACATGTATTTACGATTTCCAGTCGCATATAAAATTCAACATATCAATTCAATATAAGATTTGGTAGACTTCTATATTTTAAATTCAACAATATCACATTCGCATAATGCTCAAATATTTGTTACATGCTTCCAATTTCAAAATACCATAATATATCATGTTCAAATTATAAAAACCAATACAAAGTTTTACTAAAGATACATAGAATTATAGATACTGCGAAGGTGAAAATCGACACTTGATTCGCCGCTTGACTTGCAACTTGATTTTGTAATTCCATGGACCATTGACGAAAATCATCCTTTTTATTCTTATCAGCAATTGCTTCTGAAGCTTGTATCATCTTTGCTTGCTTTACAGAAGATGTGGTGCTAATTGCACGACAATAATTGTTCTTTTTATCAGAACCAAAAACTTTGGAGATAGGATAATTGTCAAGATCACACATATTTGCTTTCTCGTTGCCATTACATTTCAAATTCTGTTTTTTTTCCTCCTCCACAAGTGCCTACAAAATATAAATGACCTCATTTTTACAGAAATAACAAATAACAAATATAAATGCACTCACCTAGTCTTAAGATATTCTTAGGCTAGAAAAGCATATTAGTATTCAAGTTGCATATCAGTTGAAGAATAAATTGTTGTTATGGTTTCTAAAAAGCTTGTGCTCATAGAGACCTTTCCAGGTAACCACACAAGGGCAAAACAAGCAGTTATGGTCTGCTAATTTGAAGTTAGTTCATTTATATTATTTCCATTTACATTCAAGCTCATTGGCCTAGGCTTTGGTTGCTTCAGCCGTGGACCACCCATGACCAAATGAGTACATTACCTTTCCAGGAAAACAGTGATAGATGCCATAAATATTATACATACACACACTTCCCATCCTACCGCTTTATCATATGTATCAACACATGTGACAACAATTGTCACATTTGTCACATTTGTGCATGCCTTAGGAATATGTCACATGTAAGCATGACACTTTTGGGATCAATTTGTATGGTGATGCTAAAATCTCAAGCAAAAAATGGGAAAAACATTGAAACAACTACAAAATTATGGCAGCTAATAGACTTAAAGTTTTCCAGTTGAATAAATGGACTTCTGCATGCATACAGATAGATTCAACTCCCTCTATGTTCGTGTTTCTACTTCTACTGAAAAATATGTAGTAGCATATCAGTACAAATATAAGTCTATAAACACATGAATTAAAAAAAATAACTAGTAAAACAGCATGTATGTACCTGGTTTGGACAGTTTTTGTCGCTAGGGCAGTAGTTCTCATCAATCATGATCGGATTCTGCACAAAATGAACCTGGTACAACAAAATACATTAGATTAATTGATAGTAAGTATTATAAAATACTAGTATTTAATGAACTTGATGTGTGCACTTGCTGAAAAGATACATTTTAAATCATATATACATTCAAATGTTAAGTCTATATTTTATTTCTTCATGGGTGCACTATTCTTAAATCATTTTAAAGGTGTCAGTGTCATATGATCCCAATATTACTAAAACAGATTTCACAAACCGAAACTCCATCACTACCCTCCTCTGCCCTGCCGAATGCCTTCTGCTACAAACTGAAACTTAAATTTGTATTGTGTTCTGGTTGTTCATCTCCATGCACCAAGGTAGCTTCTCTCCTCTGTCAGAATAAAATTAAAATTAGAAATCCAAACATACCTAAAGAGAATAAATTCAACAAAATGTAACATTTATAAATAGGTTGATCATACAGATGATATTTTGTTGAAGTTCCTGGTGATGATACTGTCTCTGTCTACGCTGTACGAATGCAATTGTTTTCATTATGAAGTAGAATGGCAAAAAAATTCCAATTTCCCTTAATACAATGACCTGCATTGCATATTATTGAATTTTATTTTTATAAGTTAGATTACAGGGAAATTTTAAAATTAATAAAGAGGGGGAAAAACTCATGGTGATTAGCGCAAAAGGATAATGGCCTTCTCCATTGGAGACTATAATATAAAAGGGTCTTGCTAGCAGGATGAACAACAACTGTGGAAAGTTTAAAATTTGGTAAATAAATGTTGTGTTGTTTATGAACAACGTAACTGAAGTATTTAGAACTCACTGTAAGAGTAGTGAATCAAAAGCAAGTTGAACTCGCATCATATGAAGATGAGCATTATGTGTATTCCTGATCAGATTCAAACTCATTTATGAGCATTTCACTTTCAGACTCCTAGTTATGGCTGGGAACCTCCAAGCTTCTTCTGTAGAGAAAACATGACCCATTTGTCGATAACTAGTTTTGGCAATTAAGATTTATTTAGGAAGTCATAATTGATTTCAAAGAAGATTGTCATATATTACTAATAGTTGTAATTTCTGAAGACAATACTTTAAAAACACATGCTTTGGAGCAAATGAACAGAGACACCACTAGCAAAAGGCACAGAGCTCATTCCTAAAGACACTACTACCTAAAACACATGTTATTGGCAATCAATACTACCTTATGGTCACAGCAATATCAACCAATGCTACTTTGGGAGGAACTATGTATTCAGGTTCATATCTCTGCACATATTCAAATATACAACATATATTCAAACATATCGTTCTTAGTTTAAACAGAATACAAGTAGGGAATACATCCAACTTATGACAAATACCAATTCAAAATGTGGTTTGCAATATAGTCACAATGTAAAACCTCAAAAGCACCAACATGGTTAGATATGTGAGAATACACCAACATCAGTATAATACTTTAGAGTTGTAATATACATAAAAAAAGTCATTTTTTTAATCGAACTTTTTGGTTACCTGTAAACATATTTCACAAACTGAACTCCCTTTTTCATCACACAACCTCTGTACACAGTCTCTGTGTGCAAACTGCAACAAGAAAATGAATTCGATTAATAAGAAAACTCACAAAAATAGTAAAATCTTATGATTTTCCGAATGATGTCATTATAGAAGTGGGATTACATACCTTGAGAGTTCCAGAACAAGCACGAGGGGATTCCATGCTTGTTGAGTTTTCATCTTCCTCCTCATGGAATATTCTACAGGTTATTGAAGAAGAAGAAGAAACGAAGTTATCATCGATACACAACCTAATTCATCTTCGTTTTTGATCATTTTATTATGTTTATCATCTTCGCTCTCTGTTTTGTTTCTGATCTTACTTTCTCTCGATATTTGTATATACTACACAATCAATCTTCTCCACCTTCTTCAAAATTTCAATGCAGTGTGGCTTTCATATTGTACACAATCAATCTTCTAAATGAAATAAGCCAAAGTCTCCACTTTGTGCTTGAAGTAGACGGCGTTGGTGTATCTATATGTTCAATAGGAATTGAATCACTTGGCCCGACCATAAAATTTGAATCAAATAAAGCTTTTCCAACAATGATATGAGCAACTTTTTCCCACAAGAAATATTCATTTTTATATCTGACAATAAGATTTGCACTTTTAATCATCTCGGAACCAAATGCCTTGAATTCTTCCTCGAGTATTTGATGTTCTTCAAATATTTCTTTAGCAGTCATACTACCCATGCCCGGAGTGAATAATAGACTGCATTTTGAAAACTCGAATGCTAATAAATTATACTTAAGTAAGCACAAAACAAAAGAAACAAATTAATGGCTTCGTTGAACAACAGTGGAGCAGGAAACTGTCGCATTAAAAGATATTCTAGATTTGCAGCATGTTTTTTGTTTTCTTTAACACAAATATTGAAAAATATGGAATTTGCAAATTGTGAATAAGTGAAGGATGGCAAGTTTCAAATAAACGGTTTCAGAATTACTTCTTTTCTCATTCCTATTAAATGAGCATATACAAAGCATTTACGAGGTAAATTCAAATGACTTGTACTGCTAAAACAATATACATATATAGCTCAGACGTCTTACATGTAAAACCCATGATTTCTAAAACTGTAATGCCAACTCAAGCCTAACTAAAAATAATTTTACTTACCAAACCCTGAGAATACCTGCATGGAAGGAGCCACTGGTGGTTCTTCAGTGCATTCTATTTTAATGTCATTAGATTCTACTAACGTATCATTTAGGTCTGTAACTTCCGCTTCATCGCTAATTGAAACATCATGAACATCACCATCAATTATAAGAACATTAACACTATTTTTGTTAGCAATATCTACAACATGCTGAACAGTATCAACAGGAATATCAGATATCTTAGCATGACTTATGTTCTCTATTGTTAGGTTACTTGATGTAGTTTCTTCTCCTTCAATCAACCCATTAGTAGATGCACATATTTCTATCAATTCTAAGCAACTCTTGAATATGTCATGATCTTTTGGCATACCTTCATTCATATCCCCACTACTACTCTGATACTCATTGTCTAACACTTGACTCTCAATTATGACTCCATCCTTTTCTTTTGGAAATAAAGAGTTACTCCATGCATCTATATCGGTTTCAAAATCTTCATTAGCACCTTCGGTAGGCCCAAGGTGAAGCTGAGGAATATTAATTGTGCATTATCTATCTTCTCATCATCTTTGGAAATTGGAGCCATAATAACATGTCCATCCACACTAATCTGCAACATACCAGAATTCAATTCCTCAGATGACATAACCATATTTTCTAACTCATCAATATATTCGTTATATTTAGCTTCCTTATGTTCTTGCTCATTATTGTTACCATTAACTTCTCCTTTTCTTTCATCAACACTAACATTTTCAACGTCATCTTGACCAAATAAGCACAAATCTATACCTTCATTCCTCGAAAAAACTTCTCTCAAGAAATAGGCTTCTCTGGAGTTATCTAGAAATATATTGAAATTGGCTTCAAACCCATTGACGGATATGCGAACTATCTTCTCAGAACATTTGAATATCCCTTGGAATTTTCCAAACCGCACGTACCATGATCAACAACAATTATATCTACTACTCCACCAAAAGGATGGAAAGGAGTCGCAATGGAGTAGACACCTTGTGTCAATAAACTTCCTACTCTTCCAACCATATTCATCTTCAATGCCAACGAGTATAAATACAATTTTAAGAACGAACTATTTAAATCTAAAAAATTCTTGAACTTTGAGGGGATCTGGTATGATTTCACGAGTATATGCTGCACAAAGAATCAAATTTATGATATTTCTTGTTGAATGGGTAGTATATATACAAAAAGTTGCATAAAAATGTCATATCATGAGCTCAACTAAAAATATATAAGACAGTTATCAATAACTACTTACCTAACAATGATGACGTATAGAAATTGGCGCTATGTTGTTCTAAGTATATCTACGTCAAATTATTCACTTAAGCTCGAATTAACTAAGCATAATTTCAACATTTAATCACAAATAATTAGTGATTTTAGCATGTTACGAAAGTGAAATCAATTTGTTTACCTATTATCGTGATTCCTATAAGCTCCAATTCGAAGTCGACGATTGAGAAACGGAAGGAGAGAGGATTTGAGAGACTAATATTGATTTGAGAAATCCAAAATCCTTTGACTAGAGAGAGGGATCTCATGGGATTGCTGATATTAATTCTTCGAAGTCCAATTTTTATTTTAATTTGCTTATGATGCAGTCTCCAGAGGATAAGCGTTGAGGTACTGATTAGGGTTATGTGCGAGAACTTACCCTTTTGCCCTTGGAATATAAGAGTTGACCACGCATATCAACACATATAAGTGCTGGCACATTTTTGGTGACACATTTTTACTATAGCAACACATATTAGTGTGACCAGTCTACAACACATATAAGTGTTAGCAGTTGAAAAAAATAAGAGTTGCCAAATGGCCATTATGGTGTAATGTAACACCCCGTATTTTCTGTAAATGTCAAACTAACAAATTAAAGTATACTTAATTTTTAAGAGAAGAATTAAGGAAAACAGGTTACGCCGTTGCGTTTGTCTCTCGGAATTCTGCTTGAGATAGAGTCCGAGTTTGCATAAATCGGACTCTGTATGAAGAAGTTATGACCTTCAGAAGTTTCAGGGGTTTGAATAAAAATAAAACAGCTCAACTAGAAATTCAAATTCGAAATTCAAAACACACACCCGGGCTAGGCGGGAAATTTCCCGCCCAGGACCCATGTCGACCAGGGGGTCGATCTGGGTAGAACAGGTAGACCATGGGGTCGACCCCCTTTTTCCAGATCCGTGGACAGATTCGTTTTTCTGCATTTAGACGCCCGTTCTGACCAGATTCGTTGCCCCTAAGCTATTTAAACACCCCCAAACCACACTTTCTCTCCACACAACTTCATTACGTCTATACTCTACCCTAATTCTTATCAAAATAAATCTAAGACGGGGTTATGTTGCTCAAGTCCTTCGTAGAAATCAAGTTTAGAATTCTAATAGAGATTCAAAAGCTAATTCAGCGACTTCAACAACTATTTCTAAGAATCAAATCAAATAGTCCACTTTAAGGGAGAGCTATTCAGTTTCAGAATACAGATCCCATAATTCAATACCCTTCTGTAATTTGTAAGTTCACGTTACTTTCAGAAATAAAAGTTAATTGTGATTCTGACATTGTAAAAAATCTGGATCTGAGATTATGCATGTCTTTATATATCCTTTGGATCTATCTCATTGATAATATTATGTCCATTCTTTGTCTCTTCTTTCTTTCTTCCCTTTTTTATAGCCAGGCTACTGCGAGCCTGAGCCAAATCTCATAAGAGATGAATGTACGTTGGAAATAAAATTGGGCATAATTGAGTTACATTCAAAACATAAAATATTGGACATATGACTTGAGATTTGAGGCATAAAATATTGGACATATGACTTGAGATTTGAGGCATAAAGTATTGGACATATGACTTGAGATTTGAGGCATAAAATATTGGACATTTGACTTGAGATTTGAGGCATAAAATATTGGACATATGACTTGAGATTTGAGGCATAAAATATATTGGACATATAAATTGGGATTTGGGCCGTAAATTGAACTGTAAACATGTAAGTTCAAGTTATTTTCATATTTAAACACCTAATAGTGATTTTGGCATATAATGAAATGGATTTAAGCCCATGCTTGATGATAAGACAAACCTTTTAGATTAATTCCTATCTTCCTATTGAATCAATGATTTACATGCCTAAGAATTTATTATTCAATCATGCCTGACTTTGTTGGACATCTGATATATAATTCTTTTAGGTTCATGATGTTATTTATATCAGATCTATCTTTGTTATACCCCAACTCTAACAGGTCTGCAATCCTCTTAGGTCCAAAATATTATATTTGACAGATCTACCATTTTAATGCCTGTTTTATGCCTACTCTCGTTTATGTTCCTCTTTCATCCCCTTTATTTTATGAATCTAGATTAACCTCGAATCTAGACCGAAACTTATTATACATGCGATTGGAATGCGGTGGTAATGGGAAATAGTCTATTTGGTAATGATGGAACATAATTTTGTAACTTATGATTTGAGGCATAATTGTCTTTATTGCAAACTTGGGGTAAATTGAAATATTAAATCTAGATTTGGCGCAAACAGTAAATTGGAATATTAATCTAGATTGGGCATAACCATTGGTTGATACGCCAAAGAATAATGTATATTGGGGTATTGGGGCATGACTATTAGTACAAACTTGGGAAGATTGGATATAGCCTAATTTGAGTAATAACTCAAAACTTGAATTTGGGGGCCATAACTTGTAATTAGCTTTGTTGGGCATAACTTGAGAATTGGAACATGATTAGTTTTGGTGAATTTGGTAATTAGCATGAAAAATCTAGAATTGGGTATATATGATAATTGCGAATAATTTGCATATAAACTGTAAATATGTGAACTAGTGAAAGATGAATATGCCTAACCCGAGGTTAGATTGAGTTATGGTGTAAAACTGCCCGGAACCGCCCGACACATCCAGTAACCACAACAACACCTATCTAATGTGAGAGGTTAGTGCATCATGCCCAAGAAAAACCCGAGGTTAGATTGAGTTGTGGTGTATAACTGCCTGGAACCACCCGACACATCCAGTAACCACAACAACACATATCTAATTGAGAGGTTGGTGCATTAATAAATCAATTAATGCTAATGAACAAGACATGCTAAGAAATGACTAGGGTTAAGTTATGAGAACACTTAACCAATATAGCACGAGTGACTAGGGTTAAGTAATGAGAACACTTAACCAATATAGCACGAATGACTAGGGTTAAGTAATGAGAACGCCTAACTAATATAACAAGATGAATGACTAGGGTTAAGTAATGAGAACACTTAATGACAAGATGGATGACTAGGGTTAAGTTAATAGGAAACACTTAACCGGTATAGCATACTAAATGGAAAGGGTTAAGTTAACACTTAACCAATATAACTTGATTTGTGGTAGGGTTAAGTTAACACAAGAAGGTGACACTTAACCAAAGTACCATGACATGATGAGTAGGTGGGTTATGTTAACTTGAGTAGACTGATAACACTTAACCAACACAACAAGACGAACACGTGGGATTAAGTAACAAGGAAACACATAACCAATATAACTTGATGAACGGACAGGGTTAAGTAAATAAGGAACACTTAACCAACATGACAGATGAATAGGCGGGTTAAGTTAACGTGAATGGACAACACTTAACCAATATGACATAATGTGCGGGAGGGTTAAGTACATATCGAGTTGGTGGGTAATATTAGTAAATATAGGCCCGCCAAACTTAACCGTTTAATAAACATGCTTGAATCGATGGAAGGGTTAAGTACATCTCCTGTAGGTGGGTAATATTAGTAAATATATGCCCACATACTTAACCGTTAAATAAACATGCTTGAATCAGAGGGAGGGTTAAGTACATATCGGGTTAGTGGGTAATATTAGTAAATATAGGCCCACAAACTTAACCAATAGGAAACCCTAGTAACGGGGACTCATTTCAGCAGTAACCCACATAGATGTATCACAGTACCCTGAACTAGGCAGGGTGGGGCACGATTACTGGGATGATTGTAAGCGGTCAAAGCAGCTACAGGGGGTACGTCAATGTAGGTTCCGACGGTTTACGGGCATGCACGTACTCCGAAGTGGGAAAAAGTAGGCACTGGGTACCAGTAGTTATACACTGTGCATCTTGAATTGTGTCGGATCACTATCATAAGGATTGATACACCTTATGGTGGGACCAGCACAGGGTATCTACATGCAAGAGAGGGCCGATTGACATAGACACAAGAGAAATGAATACAAGTAGGGAGCCGATCGATAGGGTAGTAAGGGGTCATCTAACATGTTCATGGCAATTAGGCCGATTGAGGTGGAATCCTCACGATAGATGTACACCTGAAGGCTTCCACAATTACGGGGATTGGGATCACGTTATCATTTTATACATATTACTAGTTGGGACACTAGTTAGGTGGTGTAGAGATAGATATAGAAATCAGAATAACAAAGTAGTAGCGAAGCAGAGAAAGTGTAGAAGCGCATTCAGTTTATCTTGCCTTATCATACCTTATACTTATCCTATGTTATCATGTTATCCTTGTTTCTCACGGTATTATCTTATATTCAGTTTATTCATATCATGATGCTTTTACCTGTTGATATGCTGAAAGTCACTGGACTTACCAGACTTATGTCTGACCTAGTTTTCTTTCACCTCTTTTCTTCCCTTCCCCCCTCCCCCTCCCCCCCCCCCCGCCCAAGGTTCACAGGGAGGAAATGTTATCACTTAGCTCAGTTTTATTTCAAGCTCGAAGATAGTCGATGTATTATTTTGGACTCTCTCTTCCACTGCTATGGCTGGTTCACGCTTTATTTAGGGAATATCATTGTTATTTTTATGCTTCTTTTATACTTGGAAGTTTTTGAATCAAGATAGAAGTTCTATGTATTACTTTTAAGTATGATTGAGATAATTGTTGTAAAAGCTTGACTGAATCAAGTTGTTAATAAAATGACTTTATTTTCCACTGCTTTATTTGTCTGTCTTGTAATTTATCTGCATCTTTTTACCTAAAATGCTCCACCGAAGTTAAGGCATTCCCTTTGTGAGTGACCTTAACGGAGGTGGGGTGTTTCACTTGGTATCAGAGCTGAAGGTTACCGGATCAGATAAAAGATTTGAAAAATTATTTTCAAAACGGTTTTAAAAGAAGCATTTTCTAAAGAAAAGTTTTGTTTTTAAAGGCATATTCCCCAAAGCCATATACACTACCTTTTTTATCCTCTATTTGAATCCTTGTTTCCTTCTTTCCTGAGTCTCCGGGGCTCCTGGCTTTCTGGGAGGTAACCTCATTGCGACATGGTTTCGTAGGCTCGATGAGACTACGACACCTGTCAAAAGGCAAAGAAGTGCCCAACCTCCATCCATAGTCGTAGTAGTTTCATCTACGGCTAATTCTCTTTCGAGCTTTGTAGGATTTTCCGTGCGATGGAGGCAGCTTTTCAAGAGACCTGTCAACAAGTTACACAAGGATGGCAAAGATGAGAAAGAGGTGTAAGAGGAAAGAATATAAAAACCTAAAACAAGAGGAAGTATCTTTATTATGGTATAATGGGTCATATAATTAAGGGCAAGGGCAAGAACAAATGTTAGGATTTTCAGAAGGGCAAATGCATGCTCTCACCGCCCGCATACCTGAGAGTGGTAGAAAAGTTTCTATTGAAAAAGTCTAGTTTTTCTTTTGATCATCCTATTAGAACTCTTTTGTTTTTAGCGCTTCACATTCGTTTGTGTCTGCTTCCTAGAGCTTGTATAGTAGAGGATCCCATTATTTTCTCAAGTCCAATTTGTGGTTCGGCTCATTTATCTTTGGTTTGTAAGGATTTGAGATACTTATGTTTTTGGTTTCATGGGCTATGGGTTTATTCTAGGCATGGATTGGTTAGCTAGAAGGGTAGTTAGACTTTCGACTTGCCTCGGGAATACCCTCGAAATTTCGTGCAATCCTAAGAGATCAGTTTGTCTTAGCTACCTAGAATCACTTTATGTATCTATCGACGATTTTCGATCCGTTGGAGTAGTCCATGAGTACGCAAGTGTTGTGATTAGGGTAGGGGTTTTCCCCTAAAACTCGAGACAGACTTCTGCATATGTCTAGTTGACAATGCAAAGCCATTTATGCGATCAACAATAGTTTTGGAGCAAGATTGGCGAGGATAGCCAGAGTCAGTTAAGTGCTCAATTGTTTGGTTGTTTTGCTAGTATCATCTCACATAAATCATCCAAATTCGGAGGAGGTATTCCTTGGGTACTTGTCTGATATTGGTTTAGGCCTTTGAGGCTTGTACTTGAGGGATGTCAAGTTCGATTAGGATGGTTTGCATGAGAGATACTGACCCTCAGACATGATGGATAAGCTAAGTAGAAGAGATACCTCTAATCATCTTAGTATATACACTTGGTATCATGGTTAACATCGGTTTATCTTGGAAAGATAGTTCGACTACATTGGATACCCTCTAGCATAGTAAGTGATCGAGGTCATATCTTTACTATTGGGTTTTATAAATGGAGGTCAAGAAGCTTCGCAATTGTGAAGTTAAATTAATTAAGGTACGGCGGAGTGAAGCTCAAGAAGATGCAACTTAGAAGATTGAAGACTAGATACGCGCATCATACCCTTTTTGAGGGTATATCCTTGATTCCTCTTTTTCTGTAAAATTTATTTGCATGCTAGTCTTTATCTTTTAGGTATATCCTCTCGGTCATACCCACGATCCTTAGGTAGAAGCCAATGGATGTAAACATGTATTTGAAACATGTTATGATTGATGGTTGCAAGTGGTTGCAAGTGGTTGCTCGTGGATGCATATACACACATTAGGCACTAGATCGGCTCAATCACTTTCATATTGCATATGCATGAGTGAACTTTTATATATACATATATATATTTATGGATTAAAACTTGATGTGTTATCATATGGATGAGTGAATATGCACACATATAGTATTTACATGATTAGGGATATTTGCATACATGTTGGATGCATGACACTCTCATGATTCGCATTAAGGAAGTCAACTGGATCAGTAGACCGCCTGATTTTGCATTAGATAAGAGACATATACACATATTCTACATATGTTCATACGACATTAGAAACCTTTTAAGGACAATGGATGCCTGTGATTGAATGGTTGAGTAGATGGATGTTGGATGTTAGGATATACGTTCTTCCTAACTTGAAGATTTCAGGGACGAAATCCTTTAAGGAGGGGAGAATGTAACACCCCGTATTTTCTGTAAATGTCAAACTAACAAATTAAAGTATACTTAATTTTTAAGAGAATAATTAAGGGAAACGGGTTATGACATTACGTTCGTCTCAGAATTCTGCTTGAGATAGAGTCCGAGTTTGCGTAAATCGGACTCCGTATGAAGAAGTTATGACCTTCAGAAGTTTCAGGGGTTTGAATAAAAATAAAACAGCTCAGCTCGAAATTCAAAACACACACCCGGGCTGGGTGAAAAATTTCCCGCCTAGGACCCAGGTCGACCAGGGGGTCGACCTGGGGGTCGACCTGGGTAGAACAGGTCGACCATGGGGTCGACCTCCCCTCCTTTTCCAGATCCATGGACAGATTCGTTTTTCTGCATTTAGACGCCCGTTCTGATCAGGTTCGTTGCTCCTAAGCTATTTAAACACCCCCAAACCTCACTCTCTCTCCACACAACTTCATTACGTCTATACTCTATCCTAATTCATATCAAAATAAATCTATGACGAGGTTATGCTGCTCAAGTCCTTCGTAGATATCAAGTTTAGAATTCTAATAAAGGTTCAAAAGCTAATTCAACGACTTCAACAACTATTCCTAAGAATCAAATAAAATAGTCCACTTCAAGGGAGAGCTATTTAGTTTTACAATACAGATCCCAGAATTCAAGACCCTTCTGTAATTTGTAAGTTCACGTTACTTTCAGAAATAAAAGTTAAATGTGATTCTGACATTGTAATAAATCTGGATCTGAGATTATGCCTTTCTTTCTATATCCTTTGGATCTATCTCATTGATAATATTATGTCCATTCTTTGTCTCTTCTTTCTTTCTTTCTTCCCTTTTTGTTTTATAGCCAGGCTACTGCGAGCCTGAGCCAAATCTCATAAGAGATGAACGTACGTTGGAAATAAATTTGGGCATAATTGAGTTATATTCAAAACATAAAATGTTGGACATATGACTTGAGATTTGAGGCATAAAATATTTGACATATGACTTGAGATTTGAGGCATAAAGTATTGGACATATGACTTGAGATTTAAGGCATAAAATATTGGACATTTGACTTGAGATTTGAGGCATAAAATATTGGACATATGACTTGAGATTTGAGGCATAAAATATATTGTACATATAACTTGGGATTTGGGTCGTAAATTGAACTGTAAACTTGTAAGTTCAAGTTATTTTCAGATTTAAACACCTAACAGTGATTTTGGCATATAATGAAATGGATCTAAGCCCATGCTTGATGATAAGACAAACCTTTTAGATTAATTCCTATCTTCCTATTGAATCAATGATTTACATGCCTAAGAATTTATTATTCAATCATGTCTGTCTTTGTTGGACATCTAATATATAATCCTTTTAGGTTCATGATGTTATTTATATCAGATCTATCTTTGTTATACCCCAACTCTAACAGATCTACAATCCTCTTAGGTCCAAAATATTATATTTGACAGATCTACCATTTTAATATCTGTTTTATGCCTACTCTCGTTTATGTTCCTCTTTCGTCCCCTTTATTTTATGAATCTAGATTAACCTCGAATCTAGACCGAAACTTATTATACGTGCGATTGCAATGTGGGGGTAATGGGAAATAGTCTATTTGGTAAGATGGAACATAATTTTGTAACTTATGATTTGGGGCATAATTGTCTTTGTTGCGAACTTGGGGTAAATTGAAATATTAAATCGAGATTTGGCGCAAACAGTAAATTGGAATATTAATCTAGATTGGGCATAACCATTGGTTGAGACGCCAAAGAATAATGTATATTGTGGTATTGGGGCGTGACTATTAGTACAAACTTGGGAAGATTAGATATAGCCTAATTTGAGTAATAACTCAAAACTTGAATTTGGGGGCCATAACTTGCAATTAGATTTGTTGGGCATAACTTGAGAATTGGAACATGACTAGTTTTGGTGAATTTGGTAATTAGCATGAAAAATCGAGAATTGGATATATATGGTAATTGTGAATAATTTGCATATAAACTGTAAATATGTGAACTAGTGAAAGATGAATATGCCTAACCCGAGGTTAGATTCAGTTATGGTATAAAACTGCCCGGAACCGCCCGACACATCCAGTAACCACAACAACACCTATCTAATGTGAGAGGTTAGTGCATCATCCCTAAGAAAAACCCGAGGTTAGATTGAGTTATGCTGTAAAACTGCCCAGAACCGCCCGGCACATCCAGTAACCACAACAATACATATCTAATGTGAGTGGTTGGTGCATTAATAAATCAATTATTGCTAATGAACAAGACATGCTAATAAATGACTAGGGTTAAGTAATGAGAACACTTAACAAATATAGCACGGATGACAAGGGTTAAGTAATGAGAACACTTAACCAATATAGCACGAATGACTAGGGTTAAATAATGAGAACACTTAACCAATATAACAAGATGAATGACTAGGGTTAAGTAATGAGAACACTTAATGACAAGATGGATGACTAGGGTTAAGTTAATAGGAAACACTTAACCGGTATAGCATGATAAATGGAAAGGGTTAAGTTAACACTTAACCAATATAACTTGATTTGTGGTAGCGTTAAGTTAACACAAGAAGGCAACACTTAACCAAAGTAACATGACATGATGAGTAGGTGGGTTAAGTTAACTTGAGTAGACTGATAACACTTAACCAATACAACAAGACGAACACGTAGGGTTAAGTAACAAGGAAACACTTAACCAATATAACTTGATGAACGGACGGGGTTAGGTAAATAAGGAACATTTAACCAACATGACACGATGAATAGGTGGGTTAAGTTAACATGAATGGACAACACTTAACCAATATGACATAATGTGCGGGAGGGTTAAGTACATATCAGGTTGGTGGGTAATATTAGTAAATATAGGCCCACAAAACTTAACCGTTTAATAAACATGCTTGAATCGATGGGAGGGTTAAGTACATCTCGTGTAGGTGGGTAATATTAGTACATACAGGCCCACAAACTTAACCGTTAAATAAACATGCTTGAATCAGAGGGAGGGTTAAGTACAATCGGGTTGGTGGGTAATATTAGTAAATATAGGCCCA
The DNA here is from genome assembly GCA_030737875.1 of Allium sativum. Taxonomy (NCBI): domain Eukaryota; kingdom Viridiplantae; phylum Streptophyta; class Magnoliopsida; order Asparagales; family Amaryllidaceae; genus Allium; species Allium sativum. The sequence goes on along the minus strand of CM060921.1, from coordinate 158,874,316 downwards.
CAAACTTAACCAATAGGAAACCCTAGTAACGGGGCCCATTTCAGCAGTAACCCACATAGATGTATCACGGTACCCTGAACTAGGCAGGGTGGGGCACGATTACTGGGCTGATTGTAAGCGGTCAAAGCAGCGGCAGGGGGTACGTCAGTGTTGGTTCCGACGGTTTACGGGCGTGCACGTACTCCGGAGTGGGAAAAAGCAGGCGCTGGGTACCAGTAGTTATACACCGTGCATCTTGAATCGTGTCGGGTCGCTATCATAAGGATTGATACACCTTATGGTAGGACCAGCACATGTTATCTACACGCAAGAGAAGGCCGACTGACACAGACACAAGAGAAATGAATACAAGTAGGGAGCCGATCGATAGGGTAGTAAGGGTACATCTAACATGTTCATGGCAATTAGGCCGATTGAGGTGGAATCCTCACGATAGATGTACACCTGAAGGCTACCACAATTACGGGGATTGGGATCACGTTATCATTTTATACAGATTACTAGTTGGGACACTAGTTAGGTGGTGCAGAGATAGATATAAAAATCAAAATAACAAAGTAGTAGCGAAGTAGAGAAAGAGTAGAAGCGCATTTAGTTTATCTTTCCTTATCATACCTTATACTTATCCTATGTTATCATGTTATCCTTGTTTCTCACGGTGTTGTCTTATATTCAGTTTATTCATGTCATGATGCTTTTACCTGTTTATATGCTGAAAGTCACTGGACTTACCAGACTTATGTCTGACCTAGTTTTCTTTCGCCTCTTTTCTTCCATTCCCCCCTCCCCAGGTTCACATGGAGGAAATGTTATCACTTAGCTTGGTTTTATTCCAAGCTCGAAGATAGTCGATGTATCGTTTTGGACTCTCTCTTCCACTGCTATGGCTGGTTCACGCTTTATTTGCAGAATATCATTGTTATTTTTATGCTTCTTTTATACTTTGAAGTTTTTGAATCAAGACAGAAGTTCTATGTATTACTTTTAAGTATGATTGAGATAACTGTTGTAAAAGCTTGACTGAATTAAGTTGTTAATAAAATGACTTTATTTTCCACTGCTTTATTTGTTTGTCTTGTAATTTATCTGCATCTTTTACCTAAAATGCTCCACCGAAGTTAAGGCATTCCCTTTGTGAGTGACCTTAACGGAGGTGGGGTGTTTCATGTAGTGTTGTCATTGATTCGATTTCTTGCTTTAGCAACCAAAGGTAAGAAACTATTCACTAAAAAGGGCTAGCTTAAGATTAATTGTTTGCTAGTCAATTTTTTGAGTTATGAGATGGTTGTTGTTGATGATATGCTAGTGAATTAGGGAGGCTAGTGTAGCTTAGTTGATTTCATGTATTCATGTTTTCATTGAATTGAAAATTATGATTAGAATTGTCCACACAATCTAATTTATATGCTATGAGTTGTTTTGGCGGTATTGTGAAGCTCCGTTGCCGCGCAGGCAAGTTCTACGACTTCACAATTCGCTTATATTGCACCTGATTGCTTTGGTTAGAGAATTTAGTCATTTTGGGGTTTATTATCAAAACCATTGCAATCTCATGTATGTATTTTTGAGTTGTTGCGGCGTACCGTTGAGGCCTCATGGATGTCCCTAAGTGTTCACGAGACTCGAATGATCACGCACAATCAATGGCGTTCGACCGAAAGGGTCAATGGCCTCCATATCCGACCTGGGAAACAGCCCAGGTGCGGACCAGTCGACTGACCGATTTCAGACTAGTCGATTGGTATCAACCCGAGCAGAAACCCAGCTTTTGACCAGTCGACTGGTCAGAATGGACCAGTCGACTGATTTTGGCTGTGGACCAGAGGAGCCTCGATCTACAGTCTAAATTCATCCACGCTCTTTCCCGGTCAAAGCCCGGACCGTTAGGACTTCATTTGTGACTTTTCGGTTCTCTAATTCACATATTTCAACAATTAACAAAGATTTCCAATTTAATAAACTAAATCGGAATTGAATTGAATTCGATTTAATAATAATCGAGATGGACTTCTATAAATGAAGACCGCTACTATTTTTGGAATTTGAAAGGCCTTGCTGTTATTCCACTTATAGTATTAGTTTGATTCAAAATTTTATATTGATTACGATTGATCATATTTCCGTGAAAGTTCCATATTAAATGAAGATGGTTTTGGGTTTATCGTGAACAGTGTTCTAAATGACATTGGTTCTTTAACCTAGTTAATGACATGATTAATTTTCCTAAAAGTTAAAAAATCATTAAGTAATAAATTTCAGAGATTAAAACTAAGAAGGGTTTTAATAAATCTTAAATTAGATTTGAATAAATGAATGGTAATTAAATTTACCAAAACATGAGATGTGGTATAAACCAAATATACTTGGTTGTTGATATTGATTGTGCTTGATTGATTGTTTGGATTATGCTCGACTAGTTTATGAGCAAAATATGCTTTTACATTTAGCATTAAGTTGGATAGAAATATTTGTATGCTAACATCTTGTGAAGCACTTCACGATTTGACCATGCGATGTTGTTGAGTTCATTTCAAATTTAATGAGTAATTTTGAAATGATATTTTCTTAAGTGAAAAGAAACATTTTCCCGATTTTGGACAGGGAATGTTTTATAAAACAGAAAGGATTTTGAGGGATAAACCCGAAATGGTTTGGAAAAGTAATATGGTTTTACATTGTGGTTCAACACATAACCGATTAGTTGCTATTGATGATATATCTGTTTGGTGGCAGAGAATTTATTCTCCTGTTTAACACCCTTCTTTGAGACGTACGAGCTAAAAGGTTATATGATTAATAATGATTGATCATATGTGTGAATTGATGATGTGAAGTACTATAGTTTGAAAGTACTTGTGATTATTATGTTGTGAAATGATTTTCCCTACTTCGGGATATAAAAATGATTTATTATGTGGTTAAAGACTCGGGTAACCCTCAAAACTAAAAGTATGGGTATATGGCAATGTAAGTCTTCCCCGAGGGCGTGGGATGGTGCATCGTCAATGTAGCCTGCTCCATATTGAGAGGTGCACAGAGATATATATATATCGAGTTGCTAAGGTGCATGCCCTTTGCCTTGTTTGATGGGAGAAACCTCCCGATATTTGGTTGCATACTGTTTGTATGCTTTGTGATGTTTTGGATTTCGTATTTCCAAAGATTTTAGTTTGAGATGCCAAAGTGAAATCTAATTTGATATAAAAGCTAGATATGTATTACAAGTGATTTGAAATAAGAATTCAGGAATAAAGTCCAAAGAAATAATTTCTGTAAAGTGAATAGGATTTTGCAACTCTAAAATTAGGATTAAGCCTAAATGGGCATATTGAGGAATTGCATGTTGTTTGATGCATTGTAGATCCATATGTCTATTATTGGTTATTGTTTATGCACTGACATTCGTGGGGGTAAACATGCTCCGTGATATACGGCGTGGTCCCGTGATATGCCTTATTTTATATAAGTTAATTATAATGGTAAAGTTTCTCATACCAGTCCCATGACTGACTCGTAGTTTGTTTTTCCCTTGCAAACTCGGGTGCCCATATTTTCCACACGGGCAGTCGAGTAGTTTGTTTTGCAAATTATTTCATTAAGCAGGATTCTGGATTGAAGCTTAAAGCTATGTCCAGAACATTGATAATCTTCTGCTGTGCTAGTTTATACCTTTCTATTGTGCATTGTATTACATTTATCGTAAATTTATCTTCCACTGTATTATTTTCGATGTACTCTGATATTCCGTACTCTAATGTAACATTTATATGATGTTAATAAAAGTCTTCTGTTTTTGTTCTGATGTGTTGTGCGCCCAAAGTTAATAATTTGAAAATTTCCGACTTTTGGATCGTGCCTTCCGGTTGATTCGAAGGGCGAGGAAATTCGGGTTGTTACAAAGTGGTATCAGAGCTTTGGTTAACTCAAATATTTTGGGTGCAACTCATTAGAACGTAATAAAAGACTCATCAGAGATAGGACTAGTAATATTCAATAAGAATACTCATTAGAGATAAGATCCATAGTATCCTAGAATGAGTAGCTCATTAGAGATAGGAAAAGAATGAGTTAAGAGTGTTACGTATACAAAAGAGCGTATACGTATAAAGCCATAGATTTTCAAAATCGATTTTGAAAAGTTATATTTTAAATAATAAACTTACTTATGTCTTAGTTCCTTTTCGGGGACGAAAAGTTTTAAGTAGGGGAGAGTAACATCCCTGAGATTTTGGAACAAATTTAAAATTTATAAGAAAATACATCAAAAATAAAAATTCTATTTTTAAATCATCGTATAGCCCTAAAAGTCACATTTGTAATACAAATGAATTTGGACTCAAAACCAGTTCCATTGAGTTCAAAATGTCGTTTGTATGCTCGAAAAGTATAAACTTCGATATATTCCAAGCTTCAGAGATTTGGCACTTGAGTTGAGTCTTGGTTTGGCTAAACCTAGCCCACTCCATATAACCAATTGCCCCCTCTTCTCTTCATTCATTCCAACACTTAGAGAAAAATAGAAATGGGGAGAGCAAGAGAAAATCCAAATTTCCTAAGCTAGGGTTCTTGTTTCCAAGCACAAATCAAGTGCTAATTTGGAGAGACAACTTGTGTAAGCTTCTCCATCATCTCCATCTTGTTTTCTCTTCAATTTCTTATGATTTCCTAAACCTAATTCTTAGGAAACTGGTTTTTTGTGTGTATAGTTGGTAGATTTGTGAGTAATATTGGAAGAGAGGTTGTCTTAGCTTGTTCTTGCTTTAGCAAGCAAAGGTGAGAAACTATTCACTAAAAAGGGCTAGATTAAGATTAACTGTTTGCTAGTCAATTGCTTGAGTTATGAGATGGTTGTTTGTTGATGATATGCTAGTGAATTGGGTAGGCTAGTGTAGCTTAGTTGATTGCATGTGCTCATGTTTTCACTGAATTGAAAATTATGGTTAGAATAGTCCACACAATCTATATCATACACTATGAGTTGTTTTGGCGGTATTGTAAAGCTCTGTTGTCGTGCAGGCAAGTTTTAAGACTTCACAATTCGCATGTATTGCACTTGATTGCTTTAGTTAGAGAATTTAGTCGTTTTGGGGTTTATAGTCAAAACCATTGCAATCTCATGTATGTATGTTTGTGTACGGGTTTTTGAGTTTTTGTGGCGTACTGTTGAGGCCTCGTGGATGTCCTCAAGTGTTCACGAGACTCGAATGATCACGCACGATCAATGGCGTTCGACCGGGAGGGTTAATGCCATCCTTATCCGACCTGGGCAACATCCCAGGTGCGGACCAGTCAACTGGTTGATTTCAGACTATCTATTGGTATCAACCGGAGTAGAAACCCAGTTTCTGACCAGTCGACTTGTCAGAACGGACCAGTCGACTGATTCTGGCTGTGGACCAGAGGAGCCTCGGTCAACAGTCTAAATTCATCCTGGCCGCTCTTTCTCGGTCGAAGCCCGGACCGGTTGGACTTCGTTTGTGAATTTTCAGTTATCTAATTCACATATTTCAGCAATTAACAAAGATTTCCAATTTAATAAACTAAATTGGAATTGAATGGAATTCGATTTAATAATAATCGAGATGAGCTTCTGTGAATGAAGATTGCTACTATTTATGGAATTTAAAAGGCCTTGCCGTTATTCCACTTATAATATTAGTTCAATACGGAAATATATATCGATTACGATTGATCAGATTTCCGCGAAAGTTCCATATTAAATGGAAGATGATTTTGGGTTTATCGTGAACAGTGTTTTAAATGACGTTGGTTCTTTAACCCAGTTAATGACAGGATTAATTTTCCTAAAGGTTGAACAATCATTAAGTAATGAATTTCAGAAATTAAAACTAAGAAGAGTTTTAATAAATCTTAAATTAGATTTGAATGAATGAATTTTAATTAAATTTATCAAAACATGAGATGTAGTAATAACCAAATATACTTCGTTGTTGATATTGATTGTGCTTGATTGATTGTTTGGATTGTGGTTGACCAGTTTATGAGCAAAATATGCTTTTACATTTAGCATTGGGCTGGGTAGATATTTGCATGCTAACATATTGTGAAACACTTCATGATTTGACTATGAGATTTTAGTGGTGTTGTTGAGCACATTTCAAATTTAATGAATGATTTTGAAATGATATTTTCTTAAGTGAAAAGAAAAGTTTTCCCGATTTTGGTAAGGGAATGTTTTATAAAACAGAAAGGATTTCGAGGGCTAAACCTGAAACGGTTTGGAAAAGTATTATGGTTTTACATTGTGGTTCAACACATAACCAATTAGTTGCTATTGATGATATATCTATTTGGTGGCGGAGAATTTATTCTCTTTCTTAACACCCTTCTTTGAGACGTTTGAGCTCAAAGGTTATATGATTAATAGTGACTTATCAAACATGTTAATTGCTAATGTGAAGTACTATAGTTTGAAAGTACTTGTGATTATTATGTTGTGAAATGATTTTCCTTACTTCGGGATATAAAAATGATTTAGTATGTGGCTAAAGACTCAGGTAACCCTCAAAACTAAAAGTATGGGTATTATGGTGGTGTAAGTCTTCCCCGAGGGCGTGGGATAGTGCATCATCAATGTATCCTGCTCCATAGTGGGAGGTGCACAAAGATATATATATATATATATATATATATATATATATATATATATATCGAGTTGCTAAGGTGTGTGCCCTTTGCCTTGTTTAATGGGAGAAACCTCCAGATATTTGGTTGCATACTGTTCGTATGCTTTGTGATGTTTTGGAATTCGTATTTCCAAAGATTTTGGTTTGAGATCCCAAAGTAGAATCTATTTTGATATAAAAGCTAGATATGTATTTCAAATGATTTGGAATAAGAATTTGGGAATAAAGTCCAAAGAAATAATTTTTGTAAAGTGAACAGAATTTTGAAACTCTAAATTTGGTATTAAGCCTTAATGGGTAGATTGAGGAATTGCATGTTGTTTGATGCATTGTAGATCCATATGTCTATTATTGGTTATTGTTTATGCACTGGCATTCGTAGGGGTAAACCCATTTCGTGACATGTGGCGTGGTCCCGTGATATGCCATATTTTATATAAGTTGATTATAAGTGTAAAGTTTCTCATGCCAATCCCATGATTGACTCGTAGTTTGTTTTTCCCTTGCAAACTCGGGTGCCCATATTTTCCACACTAGAAGTCGAGTAGTTTGTTTTGCAGATTATTTCATTGAGCAGGATTCTGGATTGAAGCTTAAAGTCGTGTCCAGAGCATTGATAGTCTTCTGCTGTGCTAGTTTACCTTTCCATTGTGCATTGTATTACATTTATTGTAAATTTATCTTCCGTTGTATTATTTTTGATGTACTCTGATATTCTGTACTCTGATGTAACATTTATATGATGTTAATAAAAGTCTTCTGTTGTTTTTTATGATGTGTTGTGCGCCCAAAGTTAATAATCCGAGGATTTCTGACTTTCGGATCGTGCCTTCCGGTCGATTCGATGGGCGGGGAAATTCGGGTTGCAACAAAGTGGTATCAGAGCTTTGGTTAACTCAAATCTTTGGGGTACAACTCATTAGAACATAATAAAAGATTCATTAGAGATAGGATTAGTAATATCCTATAAGAATACTCATTAGAGATAGGATCCATAGTATCCTAGAATGAGTACTCATTAGAGATGGGATTAGTTATGCCCTAGAATGAGTTAAGGGTATTACGTATACGAGAGAGCGTATTCATAATAAGGAATAGATTTGCAAAATCGATTTTGAAAAGTTATATTTTAAATAATAAACTTACTTACGTCTTCGTTCCTTTCGGGGACGAAAAGTTTTAAGTAGGGGAGAGTAACATCGCCGAGATTTTGGAACAAATTTAAATTTTATTTTTAATATAATTTTATAAGAAAATACATTAGAATATAAAAATTCTATTTTTAAATATCATATAGCCCTAAAAGTCATGTTTTGTATACGGATGAATTTGGACTCGAAACCACTTCCATCGAGTTCAAAATGCCATTTGCGTGCTCGAAAGGTATAAACTTCGATATATTCCGAGCTTGGAGATTTGGCACTTGAGTTGGGTCTTGGTTTGGCTAAACCTAGCCCACTCCATGTAACCAATAGACCCCCTCTTCTCATCATTCATTCCAACACTTAGAGAAAATAGAAATGGGGAGAGCAAGAGGAAATCCAAATTTCCTAAGCTGAGGATTTTCGTTTAAAGGGCAAACTTTGGAAAATTTTTGGTGAAAAGTATGGAAAGTTTCAAAAATTAGGGAGGACACATTTGCACTAAAGGTAGAATTCAGGGGGCCCACCATACTTTTCCCATTTACACTAAAATTTGGCCTTCTTACTAAATTCTAAACTTTCCATACTTTTCACCAATTTTTTTATTAAGTTTGTCCTTCTCCTTATTTTCCACTAATTAAAATAACAATAAATTTCATCATTTACTGAAGTAAATGTAATTTACTCCGTAATTAACTAAAATAGGTTAGTTAATCACTTAATGAAATAATTAGACAATATTACTTCATTTATGATTATCATTTGATAATCATTTTTAAAATTGTTAATTTAAAAAGTGAATTATATTTAAGAAATCCTATTAGATTAAATAACTTTTTGTTAAACTATTTCATTAGATTATTTGAAGATAATTAATCTAATAACCGCTTTCCATCAAAAATAGTCGACCTAGTTAACTTGAAACAATTAGTTAACTTATTAACTGATTTCAGTTACTTCTTTCCACTAGATTAATATATTTAATCTAACAATATTTCTCAATCGTTTTATAAAACAATTACTCAAAATTATTAACCTTTCGGTTAGTATTTGACTTACTTGCTTATAAATTTATTAAAACACCAAAATTGCTATACATAGCATTTTACAACTACTTTTGTAAAAACGCACTTATAGATATCGATTTATTTATTAAACTTCTACTTTTATATAAAATATAATTTAAAACTTCGTTTCAATTATAAAAAATAATTTTGTTACTTCAAATACGTCGATTCACCTGACGACGAATTAACGTTTTAAAAACATGGTTTTTAGACCATTTGCTGTCAACCACTTAATCAATATTGTCTACTGATTAAAACACAACAATGTTAAATTTCAATTCAACGTTCAACATCCAACGGGTTTTAACGTCACTAGGGTTAAACAGTTCATATATATATATATATATATATATATATATATATATATATGATATGAGAATAAACAACACACAAATGTTAAGGAATCCAGGTGGATCCCTCCAACCTATTTCTCCCTGCAACACGGCTTATGATAACATTTAATAACTGCATATGTGATACGAATTTTAATCTAATACATTTAAATGATGGAAATATAATAACGACGATCAATAACAAACAACAAGCATCCATAGCATCCAATTTATTTTATCAATGTTTAATATGAATTTAACCGCATCATAGAATTCCAGAAAGCGTGAGAGTTAACTCACCATTTATTTTCGATTCGACGATTTCTGGTTTTTTCATTTAATTTTAAATAAGCATTTAAAATTAAATGAAATTCCGATTGCTTCCGATCCCAACCCAACTAGCTCGATTGCATACGCTTTGTCACCACGATCCCAACAGATAATGTTTCGTGAATTCTATGATCGTATGAACGAGATACGGTTATTACAACATTATGTTTGAATTCAAAATAATATAAATTAACTTCTAATTACCGTGATTAACGCTAAACCCATCATTAGCTTCATGCATTTCTTCCCTAAATCGATACCAAAACCCGTCGTCACCTTCACTTTCGAACCACCGAAGCCTTTGAAGCTCTCTACCACCGATGTCATCACCTGGGCCGACCTCTGACATGTCTCTGATGTCCAAGAAATTGAACCCAATCGAAAATCGATCATCTGCCAATTGCTATCACCACCGACCGCCTGGGGACCTGAGACCGACACCATCAGAGAGCCCGACTTCTTCTCTTCCTTAGCCCTTCAGGCACCATCCCCTAAAACTAACCCCATCGCCAATAATCGATTGAAATCCAATCATCCCTCTCAAAAACAGTGAACCATGATCAACTCTCAAATTCCGACACCACAGGCCACGCCAAACTTCCACACCACCATCAATAGAAAGTCCTACCTCTCCATCTTCCCTTCAGACTTCATCACCTGAAATCGACTCTACCTCCGACAATTAATACAAAAACGAAATTGCCTTCTCTCACTGTTTCAGACGATTCCGGCCACCACAGGTGACCGTTGACTACCAAATTTGATTCGAAAATTGACCTTACCATGCTCTTCAACTTTGTAGTTGATGATTTCTATTCATCGATGCAATTCTAGCTTATGTCCCAGATTCAGTAGTTCTTGTTGGTATCATAGATGTGTTATAAGAACTGGGCAACATCCCAAAATTCATTGATATTGAAGCATTAACATTCGGGGATGGAAAATGAAAGTTGTCGATTCTTTTCTAAAGAAAGATGGCTTAGATGGAATAGTTTTAAGCCTCTCCTCCCGATTTTCCTGCTTAGACAGAGGCCTTGTCAACAGAATATTCAAATTAGCATGAAAGTCCTACTTTAGATGGTACGCCTCGATGAGCTCTCTCTTTTGGGTTGTGAAAGTGGTGCAGGTGCGAAAGAAGTCTTACCTTGATAATAACGCTTAAACACTTGATAAAACAGCTCATATAGTGCTTCCTTGTATCAATTCGAGCCTAGGAGCATCATTCTATATAATGGATGGAAGGCACTATGTAATTCCATGATTCCTTTTTTGTAGTACGAGCCTTAGCGGGTCAAAAGGCAACCTTTTCTTAAATCTTAGGGTACCACTGCCAGTAGTCCTTTTTCCAACAGACGGGATCTACTGATTTCTATAACAGCTTGTTCAGCTACTTCAACTCAACCACCCCCAGGTGCATAACGTAAGGTAACAGGAATAGATCTACTAGGCCTTGAGTCGTGTTTGAGAACTCCTCTCCCCCTCACTACTCTCTTTGGTTCTGCCTTTAAGAGGCCTGTAGAGGGATCATTTTCACTGAAAATTATTCTCTTGTTCTCCCTATTAATCTACTGCTTGACTTAAACAGGTGACCTCTTTTTTTTCATATGTGAGAGCAATGGTTTTGGAGATATAAAATAAAATGTGAAATTAGGTTAAAATGTTAAAAAAAAATGTTGATGAGCGATTTGGGGGTTAGGGTTGGGTGAATTAGATTAGGGTATATTTATAGAGAAGATTTATATTATTTTATCTTGAAGCGACTAACGATATTTACTCGTGTCTATCGCTATTTTTGTATGATGTTTATTCATTCGTATTATCACATACAAACTCCATTCATGATGAAAATGGACATCATGCTATGGTTTGACCAGACCCAATGAAACTTGTTTCATCGAAGTCCGAGTCCGTTTGCAAAAATAGTGCTAGTTTGAGTTCAAATGGTCGATTTATTCATGTTTTAATTTGCGTATGCTCACAAAATAACTCTGATTGATGCGAAACTTGAAATCTAGCAATAATTAGCCATTACAGATTTAATAAAATTTGTTTCGTTGATATCTGAGGTCATTTGAATAATATTTCTTTTTAATGGTCTAAATTAAATTGAAATAAATCAATTCTAAAACACTTCAGTACAATAATGTTAAATTATTATTATTGGATATATTCAAATAAAACATCATATACATTCAAAATAAATTATTCTAGGTTGAATTTCAAGTTAAATCGATATTAAATATATTAAAAATCCTTTTATTTTATCAAATAAATCGTTATGGTTTATAAACAATTCCATAACAACCTTTTGAAAATTTGATTTGGACATAACTTAAAATCTATAAGATGGAATTCTGATTTTTTTCTCTTTCATTAGAAAATTATAATCCAATAGATCTAGACGGTTCTTGTTTCAAAGAATTCCAACTTATATTGGATCCGGTATATCCATTTAAAGTTCAAAATGTAAAACTATGAATTACCGCGATGCCGCAACTTATTTTATAATTATTATAAATTATACGTTCAAAAGTCGCTTAATAAACGAATTCGTTAATGTAATTAATTTCTAAACTTAATTAAATATTTTTATACTGCCTAATCTATATAGTATTGCAATTCCAACATATTCCGACCAATCGAAATTAAATTTATTGTTTTATTATTAATATTAATAAAATTTCAAAACCATTGAATTTAAGTCATTTAAAATTTCAAATCAACATTTAAAACCATTTCTAAATGTTCAATTAAATGGTTAAAAATCTAGGTTGTTACTTACAAGTCACATATAGATTAGTTAAAGTGTTTAGCCTAAATCCACTCCATCCAACATTATTCATTCTTGAAAATCCCGAATTATCGAACATAGCAAACCTTATACTCAAGAGAATTTTGTAATTCATTTTAGACTAAGTGGAAAAGGTTTCAGAACCTAACTCCATCATAAGCAAAAGCTAGATTTTTGAATCGATTTACGGATCGACCGCAGGCTACTAGCTAAAAATCCTTTTATCGAAATATATCGTTGTTTATACTCAATAAAGTTTGCTCCACCATACCGGATTCAATGAATGTAGTCTTAAGTCCTAATTCAACCATATGCAAAAATTGAGTATAAAAGGCAATACATGGCTTAATGATTAAATATTTAATTAAATCATTTAAATTTCCTGTAACACCCCACGTCCATTAATGTCACTCACAAAGGGAATGCATTAACTTCCATGGAGGTTATAAGTGAATATAGAACAGAAAAATTACAACAAGACAGATAATAAGTAGTACTTGAAAACTAAAACTTCATTTTATTGTAGCGGAAACATGTTTATTACATCACAAAACCATTAATCAGTGTCAAGTACATTATCCATCTTCATAAAACAAAATACATAATCCCATTACACAAATAGCCATTAAAGAAGATAACAAGCTGGACTTTACTTCAAGGGTCCAAGCTTTCCAAAGAGATGAAGCAATCCAATCAAGCTCCACTAGAGCTGGGTCCAACCTGAGGACCTGGAGGGGAAAAAGGATAGAAATGGAGGGGGTCATACATAAAGTCTGGCGAGTATGACAATTCTAACAATACTATTATCAAAATAACTAGACTAAGGCATAAGCTACAAGACAAGTAAATGTCTATGAACTATTTGGAAGATAAAGATAGTGTTTAAGATAACGTTAAAGATAACGGTAAAGGCACACCTAATTACTAATGAATAATTACTACACTACACCAGTCACCCTAAAGGTTGATCCCACTTGCTTCACACAGAAACATATAAATAGCCTTACGTACCCCTAGCTGACTACATAGGTGTCGTCTGCCCCTATCTCCACTAGGTGTACTCCACTACCCATTTTCGATCGGCTCCCTACTCGTAGATACACGTGCTGGCCCCACAGTGGGGAGTATCACTCCCCTAAAGTGGCAACCCGATGCAACTGAGAATGCACGGCTTATACCTACACGATGCAACAACGTCTTACCTACCAGCCTGGGTCCACACACGCATATGAAACCCGTTGGACTTGCGTTGCCACCGCTCCCCATTTTAGCCTCTTATAGTCAAACTCAGTATGCGTGTCCCGTCCTCGACTTGGGTCGAGCCCACAAAGATACGTTTGGGATACTGGTTGAAATGGGCCCCCACAAGCTACCCACCTAAGCTTTTCATTAATATATCCCACTTAACCCTCTTAGTCATGTTCATTTACATGTGTGTTTGGTTAAGTCTTACTAATCGTATTTCACATGCCACTAAGGGCACCCACTATACTCCTCATGCCACCCAAGACACATACTTAACCCCTATGTCCCACCTTACATGTTTATCTGGTTAAGTATTTCTTAATTCATTCAGGCCATAACCTCATAAAGACCTCTCACATTAGACTGGCATTTATGGCAGCTGGATTTGTCGGGCGGGTCCGGGCAGTCTTACACCATAAAAGAGTCTAACCTCGTGTCTTTACAAGTGTTATGCTTTAGTTTAGGCCTAGGACATCTCACATTGGGCTGACATTTGTGACCACTGGATTTTCCGGGCCATTCCGGGCAGGTTTACGTCACAAACGAGTCCAACCTCGTGTCCTAAGCATTGATTAACACTTATAATCTTTTACCCCAGTTTTAATAATTCCCTATTCAAATTATTAATTACTTCCAATTTAATGATGTCCATAATTGACTCAATTATGGTCATCCACTCATGGCATGCAAAATCATATCAATTGCACCCCAACATCTTAATATTAAATCCTTAATATTACCCCTACCCCACGTTTATACGTTCGCTTATTCAACGCATAATATAGGCTAGACTTGAATAGTCTAACACATAGCACAAAGATAAATTATCACAACATACAGACAATTAAAATAAATCTAATCATAATAGGGGTAAAACTTGCATAAACTACACATGTTAAGGATCAAAGGTGTCAACTTGTTAAATGTCACAATTTACATGATATGATCATAGCCCAAACATAAACTTGCATATGGGGTTTATTGGCAACATAATGATGGTGTGAACTAGTATAGGATATCACATTTGTCATAGCATAGTTCTAGATGTCATAATAGATGTCATGGCATATGTTCATAACTTTTCTAATCAGTCTAACTTGCATATGTAACTTGTCATATAGATCAACATAGCCCAAACATGACGATTTAATTAATATGAACTAGCTAGCATAGATAGTAACATCATGGCTTTTTTACATGTATGATTCATCGCAACTTAGTATAGAAACTTTCAACATACATAACATCATCATAGCATGATTTACAACATATAGTATATCATCACCACATAGCATAGGATTAATAACACACATGATAGCATATGACAATTCACATCATCTACTCACAATCCATTCATGATTTAACCTAATTAAAATGATAATAATCTTGTTAAGACTATCATACTCACAATTTAGAGAAGAAAAGAGAGTTTTGCTTTGCTTTAGGGTTGAGAGAATTAGAATTGAATTAGCTTTTCTTCCTTCTTAGTTGGTGGCGGCTCCATTGATTTCCAAGGCGACGGTATGACGGTAACTATTCTATTTTTCTTATGAATTAGGGTGAGAGACTACCTAGGTATTTATAGAGTTAGGATTTATTTTAGACCGTTAGATCAGTTCAGAACTAATCCCAGCCAACCAGATTAGGTCAAAACCCTAATGGGTCATCACTCAGTCCAAAACAGGCTCAGAACAAAAACTGCTCGGGGGAGGGGGGGTCGACTGCCAGGTCGACCCCCAGGTCGACTCTATAGTCGACCTGGTAGGCAGGTCGACTGCCAGGTCGACCCCCAGGGTCGACCTGGGCCTAGCGGGAATTTTCCCGCCTAGCCTGTTTTGACTCCGAATTTTTGAATTTTAAATTTATGAAATCTGTTTTGAATTTTCTGAAACTTCCGATGGCCATAACTTCTTCATACGAAGTCCAATTCACGCAAACTCGGACTCTATTTCGACCAGAATTCCAAGACGAACACAATGACCCAACCCGTTTCCCACAATTCTCACGTCTGAGATTAGTTATTCTTTAATTTGTGGATATTAATATTAACAGAATTACGGGGTGTTACATTCTCCTCTCCTTAAAGGATTTCGTCCCCGAAATCTTCAAGTCAAGAAGAATGTATATCCTAACATCCAAACAACCATCTACTCAACCATCAAACACAGGCATCCATTGTCCTTATAGACTTCTAATGCTTTCATGTTTAAATGCACAGTGTGTGTATATGTCCCTATCTAATGCAAAATCAGGCGGTCCACTGATTCAGTTGATCTCCTTTAATGCAAACCATGATAGTGCCATGCGTCCATTATGTATGCAAAAGTTCCCTAATGCTACATATTATTTCTACATGCATGCACAAACATTCACCAAAATGCGGTATCCATATGATAGCACAACCATTATACATCCATTTTACTAAATACAGCCATTTATATGCAATATGCAGTATGAAGTGACTGAGCCGATCTAGTGCCTAATAGTGTGTGTATATGCGTCTACGAGCAACCACTAGCAAACACTTTCATCCACTTTGCATTCATCATACATAACATGTCTCAAACACATGTTTCAACCATAGGATGATCCTAACTAAAGGTCAAAGAAACTAGCGAGAGGATACGCTAAAGACAAGATAAGTACAAGATAAGCGATAAAGGAGAAATTAAAAGACATACCCTCAAAAAGAAAAGGATATCGTGAACTCATCTTCTCTTCTGTCTCCCAAGTAGCATTGCTCTCGTCGTCTCCCCATTGTAATTTGACTAGTCTGACCTCTCGATTTCTCAGCTTCTTAATCTCCAACCCAAGAATGCATGTAGGAGCTCGTCGAATCGTCGCGTCACGCTCGATCTCCACCTCTCTAAGTAAGTTCGGCTCTACCACTTCCGTGGTCTCGTGCAAGCACTTCCTCAAATGTGACACATGGAATACGTCGTGTACACCACTAAGTCTCTCCGGCAACTCCACTCTATACGCCATCTGTCCAATTCTTTCCTTAATAGGAAACGACCCTACAAACCTTGGTGCTAACTTCCCAACGGACCCAAAGCGAACTACGTTTCGTAATGGAGACACTTTAACAAAGACCATGTCCCCAACTTCAAATTCAAGATCCGTCCTTCTCTTATCCGCATATGATTTCTGCCTATCTTGCGCTGCTTTCATCCTCCTCCGAATCAAGTCGATCTTCTCCGAAGTCTCTCTAATCATATCGGGCCCAAGTAAGATCTTAGCCGTAGATTCCCACCAACATGTAGGTGAACGACAAGGTCGTCCATAAAGAGCTTTGAAAGGTGCCATGCCAATGCTAGACTGAAATCTATTATCATATGCGAACTCTACCAATGGAAGATGCTCTTCCCATGTACCCCCAAAGTCTAGGATACATAGCCTCAAAAGATCCTCTAGAATGCGATTCACCCTCTCAGTCTGGCCGTCCGTCTGAGGATGATATGAGGTGCTCAAACATAACTGAGTCCCTACCGCCTCTTGTAAGCTTCTCCAAAATTCGCTAGTGGAAATAGGATCGCGATCGCTCACTATGCTAGAAGGAACACCGTGCAAACGAACTATTTCTTGGACATATACAGAAGCTAACCATGGAGCAGTCCTCTTACTCTTCACGGGAATGAAATGGGCGCTCTTAGTAAGTCTATCTACTATAACCCAAATCCCCGTATTACCCTTCCTTGATCTTGGTAATCCATCCACAAAGTCCATCGAGACACTTTCCCATTTCCATAGTGGAACCTCCAATGGGTGAAGCAACCCACCGGGTTTCTTTTGCTCCGCTTTTACTTGTTGGCACACCAAGCATCTAGCGACATACTCGGCCACGTCCCTCTTCATACCGGCCCAAAAGAAAACTCGCTTCATGTCTTTGTACATCTTGTCCCCGCCGAGATGAATGGTCATCTTCGAACGATGTGCATCGTCAAGAATAGTCTTCCTTAGGTCATCGTCTTTTGGTACACAAAGTCTACCGTCCCTACGTAACCAACCCTGATCATCTAGAGTATACCTACGGAGATGGCTTGATGACTCCCCTCCTTTGAGCTTTTCTACTAACTCAACCAATTGCGGGTCGTCTCCCTGTGCCTCACCAATCCGTCCCAAAAGCGTAGGTCTGACCTCCAAGGATGCTAGCAAACCGGGTACGAAGTCAACGGAAGGTCTAAAATCAAACATAGAGATGAACTCCAAACTTCGCCGCTCAACAAACAAAGGACTTAAGGATAATCTTTTTCTACTTAAGGTGTCCGCCACCACGTTACCCTTGCCAGGGGTATGGGCTATTTCGAAGTCGTAGGACGCTAAGAACTCCATCCACCTTTGCTGCCTTAAGTTCAAGTCCTTCTGAGAGAATAAGTATTTTAAAGATTTGTGGTCGGTGAATTATTCGAATCTCTCGCCAAGAAGATAATGACGCCAAGACTTAAGCGCGAAAACAATAGCGGCTAATTCTAAGTCATGTGTAGGGTAATTTTTCTCATGTGTTCTCAACTGCCTTCCACCATAGGCTATTACCCTACCCTCTTGCATTAAGACCGCGCCTAGTCCTGTCCCACAAGCATCGGTATAAACAGTAAATGGCTTACTCCCGTCTGGCAATACTAAGACTGGGGCTGAAGTCAAAGCTCTCTTCAAACGTTGGAACGCATCATCACAATTTACGTCCCACTTGAAGACTAGGTTCTTCTTCGTCAAGCTTGTTAATGGAGCTGATATCTTTGCGAAGTCTTTGATAAACTTCCTATAGTAGCCAACCAACCCCAAGAAACTTCTCACTTCGGTAGCATTTTTAGGGACCTTCCAATCTTGGATAGCCACCACCTTCGCGGGATCCACTGCTATCCCTTCTTTGGAAACCACGTGCCCTAAGAATCGTACTTCCTTCCTCCAGAAGTGACACTTAGAAAATTTAGCTTTAAGGTTATGCGCTCGTAGAGTCTCCAACACTTCCCTAAGATGTAGGGCATGCTCTTCCTCATCCTTAGAAAAGATCAAGATGTCGTCTACAAAGACTACCACGAATTTGTTAAGGTACTCCCTAAACACCCTACTCATCAAATCAACAAAGTATGCGAGGGCGTTTGTCAAACCGAAGGGCATCACTAGCCATTCATAGAAACCGTCTGGAGTCCTAAAGGCAGTCTTGTCAATGCTATCCTCAGCCACTCTCAACTGATGGAAACCAGTGGCTAAGTCCAACTGCGAAAACACTGAGGCGCCAACTAATTGGTCGAAGAGATCGTCAATCCTCGGCAGTGGGTGTCTGTTCTTCTTAGTAAGCTTATTAAGTTATCTATAGTCCACACAAAGTCTAAGGGACCCATCCGTCTTCGTGGCAAATACTACTGGAGCACCCCACTCCGATATACTACGTCTTATGAACCCCTTCTCAAGCAACTCCTTCACTTGCTTATCGAGTTCCCTCCTTTCACGTGGAGCCATGTGGCGTACTGGCAAAGATACTGGTTTCGCATTATCCACAAGATATATTCGAAAATCTATCTCCCGCTTCGGAGGCAAGCCCTTCACCTCCTCAAACACATCCGAATACTCTCGGACCACTCTAACAGATCGTAGATTTTCCTCAGACGCGTCAAGCGATTCTAGATAACTTAGTATAACAGAATTTATGGGATTACAAAAGATTTCGAGAGTGTTACCAAGGCGAGTCATGAGCCTAACTACTCTCCTTTCACAATCAAGAACGACCCCATTTCTGGATAACCAATCCATTCCTAAAATTAGCCCATAGCCTGTGAAGCCCAACACAAAAGCATCACATCGAAACTCAACGCTAAGTATATAAATTTACAAATCCAAACACATCATGGACAAATGAGCTGAGCCCCCAATTGGATTCGAAACAACTAAGGGATCCTCTACTAAACTGGTGTTTAAGTGCAGTGATTCAACTAATGATTTAGAGATAAACGAATGCGATGCGCCCGAATCGAATAAGGTACGGACAAGATGATCAAACAGAAAAACGAAGCTTTCAACAGAAATGGTTCTACCTCGTTCTTGTAGCGGTGGGACCGCGAGAGCCTGAACTTGTCCCCTTGCCTTCCCTGGTGCTATAAGAGCCTGCACCTGTCCCCCCGAGGTAGCCCCTGCCCTCTTCCCCTTCCTTGGGCAGTCCTTCACTAAATGTCCTACATCGCCACAATGAAAACAACCAGTCTTCTTTTTCTTTCGGCAGTCCTTGCTGAGATGGCCTGGGGTCCCACAGTTAAAACATTTCTTCTTTCCCTTGCCATTATTGTCTTTACCACCCTTCTTGTTTTGCTGTTGTGGTTTCTTCTGATCCCCTTTCTTCTCGGGTGCCTTATCAGCTTTAGCGCTTTTCTCCTCGTGCATGAGCGCCATTTCTACTAGCTTCTCAAAGGTGGCCCTCATAGGGATGTGGGTCATGGCCAACCCTTGCAACGGTTCATTCAGGCCATTCACGAACCTTAGAGCCTTCTTCTCCGGCGTGTTTACTAAGTCCAAACCAAACCTTGCTAGCTGATTAAATTTGTTGACATATTCTTTCACTGACGAGCTTCCTTGCTTCAATGTCAAGAACCTTTCCATATATAGATTTTCTTCCGCCCTAGAGAGAAACTTCGCCTCGAACCTACGTCTAAAATTCGCCCAAGAGTCAACCGGACGCTCCCCATTAGTGACCTCCCACCAAAACGAGGCCTCTCCCTTCATCAACCAAGCTGCTAAACGAACTCTCCTCCCTTCTTCTACTTCAAAGATTTCTAGCAATTCTTCCACCTCCTTAAGCCAATCTCTAGCTTCCACAAACGTTTCTGACCCTTGAAAGGGTTTTCCACCCATAGCTTTAAATTCCTTGCACGTCTTTGCAAAAGTATCTACGCGAGGAGGAGGAACGGGTGCAACTGGTGGTGGAGGAACATTGGTTGGACCCGCAGCGGCCCTAGCCTCTAATAACCTCCTATACCATCCTGGTATCGTTACACCGTCGGGTAGATTAAGATCTTCAGCCATGCTGAAACGAGAAAGGAAAGATTCAAAATGGAGAATTCGAAAGATAAAGATATATGGCTATTTGGGGATTATGTTTTTCTTAAAAACTTTCCTCTTTAAATTTCTCATTAAAACATGTTTTTGAAAACATTTCTTCCAAAAATAATTATTTTTCTAAAGTATTTTTATCTGTTCTGGTAACCTTAAGCTCTGATACCACGTGTAACACCCCACGTCCATTAATGTCACTCACAAAGGGAATGCATTAACTTCCATGGAGGTTATAAGTGAATATAGAACAGAAAAATTACAACAAGACAGATAATAAGTAGTACTTGAAAACTAAAACTTCATTTTATTGCAGCGGAAACATGTTTATTACATCACAAAACCATTAATCAGTGTCAAGTACATTATCCATCTTCATAAAACAAAATACATAATCCCATTACACAAATAGCCATTAAAGAAGATAACAAGCTGGACTTTACTTCAAGGGTCCAAGCTTTCCAAAGAGATGAAGCAATCCAATCAAGCTCCACTAGAGCTGGGTCCAACCTGAGGACCTGGAGGGGAAAAAGGATAGAAATGGAGAGGGTCAGACATAAAGTCTGGCGAGTATGACAATTCTAACAATACTATTATCAAAATAACTAGACTAAGGCATAAGCTGGAAGACAAGTAAATGTCTATGAACTATTTGGAAGATAAAGATAGTGTTTAAGATAACATTAAAGATAACGGTAAAGGCACACCTAATTGCTAACGAATAATTACTACACTGCACCGCACCAGTCACCCTAAAGGTTGATACCACTTGCTTCACACAGAAACATATAAATAGCCTTACGTACCCCTAGCTGACTACATAGGTGTCGTCTGCCCCTATCTCCACTAGGTGTACTCCACTACCCATTTTCGATCGGCTCCCTACTCGTAGAAACCCGTGCTGGCCCCACAGTGGGATGTATCACTCCCCTAAAGTGGCAACCCTATACAACTGAGAATGCACGGCTTATACCTACACGATGCAACAACGTCTTACCTACCAGCCCGGGTCCACACACGCATATGAAACTCATTGGACTTGCGTTGCCACCGCTCCCCATTTTAGCCTCTTATAGTCAAACTCAGTATGCGTGTCCCGTCCTCGACTTGGGCCGAGCCCACAAAGATACATTTGGGATACTGGTTGAAATGGGCCCCCACAAGCTACCCACCTAAGCTTGTCATTAATATATCCCACTTAACCATCTTAGTCATGTTCATTTACATGTGTGTTTGGTTAAGTCTTACTAATCGTATTTCACATGCCACTAAGGGCACCCACTATATTCCTCATGCCACCCAAGGCACCTACTTAACCCCTATGTCCCACCTTACATGTTTATCTGGTTAAGTATTTCTTAATTCATTCAGGCCATAACCTCATAAAGACCTCTCACATTAGACTGGCATTTATGGCAGCTGGATTTGCCGGGTGGGTCCGGGAAGTCTTACACCATAAAAGAGTCTAACCTCGTGTCTTTACAACTGTTATGCTTTAGTTTAGGTCTAGGACCTCTTACATTGGGCTGACATTTGTGACCACTGGATTTGCCGGGCGGTTCCGGGCAGGTTTACGTCACAAACGAGTCCAACCTCGTGTCCTAAGCATTTATTAACACTTATAATCTTTTACCCCAGTTTTAATAATTCCCTATTCAAATTATTAATTACTTCCAATTTAATGATGTCCATAATTGACTCAATTATGGTCATCCACTCATGGCATGCAAAATCATATCAATTGCACCCCAACATCTTAATATTAAATCCTTAATATTACCCCTACCCCACGTTTATACGTTCGCTTATTCAACGCATAATATAGGCTAGACTTGAATAGTCTAACACATAGCACAAAGATAAATTATCACAACATACAGACAATTAAAATAAATCCAATCATAATAGGGGTGAAACTTGCATAAACTACACATGTTAAGGATCAAAAGGTGTCAACTTGCTAAATGTCACAATTTACATGATATGATCATAGCCCAAACATAAACTTGCATATGGGGTTTATAAGCAACATAATGATGGTGTGAACTAGCATAGGATATCACATATGTCATAGCATAGTTCTAGATGTCATAATAGATGTCATGGCATATGTTCATAACTTTTCTAATCAATCTAACTTGCATATGTAACTTGTCATATAGATCAACATAGCCCAAACATGATGATTTAATTAATATGAACTAGCTAGCATAGATAGTAACATCATGGCTTTTTTACATGTATGATTCATCGCAACTTAGTATAGAAACTTTCAACATACATAACATCATCATAGCATGATTTACAACATATAGTATATCATCACCACATAGCATAGGATTAATAACATACATGATAGCATATGACAATTCACATCATCTACTCACAATCCATTCATGACTTAACCTAATTAAAATGATAATAATCTTGTTAAGACTATCATACTCACAATTTAGAGAAGAAAAGAGAGTTTTGCTTTGCTTTAGGGTTGAGAGAATTAGAATTGAATTAGCTTTTCTTCCTTCTTAGTTGGTGGCGGCTCCATTGATTTCCATGGCGACGGTATGACGGTAACTATTCTATTTTTCTTATGAATTAGGGTGAGAGACTACCTAGGTATTTATAGAGTTAGGATTTATTTTAGACCGTTAGATCAGTTCAGAACTAATCCCAGCCAACCAGATTAGGTCAAAACCCTAATGGGTCATCACTCAGTCAAAAACAGGCTCAGAACAAAAACTGCTCGGGGGGGGGGGGGGGTCGACCCCCAGGTCGACTCTATAGTCGACCTGGTAGGCAGATCGACCCCCAGGGTCGACCTGGGCCTGGCGGGAATTTTCCCGCCTAGCCTGTTTTGACTCCGAATTTTTGAATTTTAAATTTCTGAAATCTTTTTGAATTTTCTAAAACTTCCGATGGCCATAACTACTTCATACGAAGTCCAATTCATGCAAACTCGGACTCTATTTCGACCAGAATTCCGAGACGAACACAATGGCGCAACCCGTGTCGCACAATTCTCACGTCTGAGATTAGTTATTCTTTAATTTGTGGATATTAATATTAACAGAATTACGGGGTGTTACATTTTCGATTGTTAAAATTACTAACAGTTAAAGATTTGCTCGTAAAATTTGGAAAATTTGAAAAAGATGGATTTTTCTTCCTAAAAATGAAAAAAAATGAAAATCACCAATTTTTCCTTCTGTCTATTATATATATATATATATATATATATATATATATATATGTATGTATGTATGTATGTATGTATGTATGTGTGTGTGTGTATAATTTAGAATTTATTTGGTAGATGAAGGAGGACGTTTGATAAAAAAGGAGGTTAATTGAGACTTAGGTCTATTTGGGGAGATGGGAAGAATGATTTGGGGAAGGCAATTTTAGTCTATTATAGCATAAACCTAGGTTAATAGATTTTCCCTAATCTTTCTAATTATCTATTAAGTTGATACAAAAACTATCGAACTTCAAATGGTTATATCTCATAATCAGAAAGACCAAATAGTTATTATGACCATTCTACAAAAAGAGAAACAATTGTATATTTCTAGTAGAGGTGGTTTCAGAGCCTAACTTGGCTTCTAAAGCTATATTTGTTACAAGTTTCTACAGATAAAATCATCCAATAAAAAATTTCAAGTTCAAAATTTTCACTACTCAGCATTTTTCAAAGCTATAGTGTCCTAAGACCCAATATAAATTTAGATATTGTATTTTATGAGCATATGATGTGTAAAATACGAGTTGTTACATAACACACATATTATTTATAATTCATTAGGTAAATTTTTAATATAAATATCAAATACACATGTACATTTCAAAATTAATATATTTTGTCTTGGTCAAACATTTATATATTTGTTTTGAATTTTTGAATTTAAAAATATTTTGAAATAACCAACTTTGGTTTAGAATTAAAATTACAAATTCCACACTCTCTTTATTTGTAGCTCACAATGAAGTTTATTATTTTATAAAAATGTACAGTTAGAACTGTAAATGTTTACATTTCAAATTACACGTATTTGCAGTTCAAACTGCAAATATATGCAATGCTTCAAACTTTGATAGCGGTGTTTCATGAGATTAGTTTTTTGGTATTAATTTTTAAAATAATAGACAAATCTTAATTTCCACATAATAAAATGTAAATTCTAACATACGAGCATTACACATGGTAATATTATAAGATAAGTTTTTACGTGTACATGATTAAGTTGTTGACATACAATGAATCATACTAAAGTGCATAAATAATAGTGCAAGTTATATGTGCTTAAAAGTACCATTATTAAAAGAGAAATAACAACACAATTAAAGAGAATTGATGAGATCTTCTAAACTACATGTTATACTTCAATATAAAATCATAAGAAGAATTAAGATTGTTAGGGTTTCCGCAAGATCACTACACAATTAGATTTTGAAAGAGGGAAGAAGATAACAATAACAAGAAAATTCCTCCAAACAAACCTTTATTAATCCACCAAATTATTATAATGAAAGCCTATAAAAATAATTGAGAATTTATCTCAATCCCAAAAAACAAGTTTTTTTTATTTTTCCTTTCCTTCAGGTACAAATAAATCTACCCCTAATGACATGCTTATATAGGCAAATGAAAGGACTAGATCTAAAACCTAATTGGTCCCTAAAATATCTCAGAAATAAATACCCCTTAAAACTTGCTTAAAATAAAACTTTCCCTAAAATATCTCAATAGATCCATAAAATTCGCAACAGATCCTTAAATTCTGCAACTTTCAATTTCTCCCTCTTCAATATCCATGTGATATATATCACAAACCATAACACTCCACCTTGATATGAAATCACTCCAACAATCAACAAATACTTAAACCAAAAAACCACCCACAAATGATGCATCTCTCACATGAGATACACCACAAAAAATAATCTCAAAATTGCTTGTAATACCACAATGGCCTCCATGTAGACTTTGTGGTTTTACGTTAATGTCTCTATCTTGATTCAAATGAACTCGCCCCTCCTAATCCAATTTGAGAACTCATAACATTCTCCATCGTTTTCCCAAGCAATTTATATATGTTATCGTTTCCCCTTTTGCTCGCAGAAGCTCCTTGTTACCCCTCCAGACTCTTGTAACTACACCTCTAGCCGAGAAATTGCAACCTTTTTGTTCCAACTGTCCAATTGAAGCAAGATTCTTATTAATTTCTGGGATGTACCTAACTCCCGTTAACTTCACCACCTTTCCATCACTCATCTTCAATCGAACCGAACCAATGCCTTTAACATGCAAATCTCGACCGTCGGCGGATATCACTTTACTACTTTGTTCTTCATAATCAATAAATGCTTCCTTTTGATGGCATACATGGAAACAAGCTCCTGAATCAAGTATCCAATCTTTTTTTTTCGCCTTTATTAACACATAAAACATTTCCTTCATTCTCCTCACCAAAATTCACCTCATTACCATTATTATCTTGTTCATCCGACTCTTCCTCCAATGCCTTCATCTTCTCCTTATCCCTTTTAAGTTTATGACAAAATCTCAGTTGATGGACGGGTTTGTCACAGTAAAAACAAATGTATTCCTTTTTCATGTCTGATCTATTCAGTTGCCTTTTCATGTTTCTTTGATTAACCCTCGTTGCAATAAAAGCTTTTTCAATTGGAGTTCCAATTTCCGTTGCCTCCTCTCTATTTAATGCTTCCATAAGGCTCGTCCTACCATCTCCTCATTAAGCAAGCTACTAACCACTGACCCCATTGAAACAACGCCATTAGAATTTGAGTTATTCAATGCAACCACAAGTGTTTCCCGACTTTCTGGCAACGAACTCATCATCATTAAGGCTTGTGTTTCATCATCCACCTTGAAATTCATGGCAGCCAATTGATTCACAATTTCCTGAAAATCATTAAGATGCTCTCCAATTGATCCACCTTCTTTAAGCTGTAGATTCACCAATCTTCTCATAAGAAGAGCCTTATTTGTTGCAGAGTTCTTTGCATAAACCCCTTCCATATTACATAAACAGATGGTTCATTAGCAATAAGATGAAACACTGAATTACCTAAAAAACATCGAATAGACGCAGCAGTCTTCCTATCCAAAGTCTCCCATTTTTCTTCGGATGAATTGCTAAGTTTTTCCCCATTATTCTCCAGTGGCTGATGAAGATCATTAAGATAAATGAAATCTTCCATCTTTGCCCTCCATAATCCCCAATTTCTTCCATTAAGCTTTTCAATAATTATTTAATCCATATTCAAACCCTCACCAAAAAAATTGTGTAGAAGGCTCCGATACCAATTGTTAGGGTTTCCGCAAGATCACTACATAACTAGATTTTGAAAGAGAGAAGAAGATAACAATAACAAGAAAATTCCTCCAAACAAACCTTTATTAATCCACCAAGTTATTACAATGAAAGCCTAAAAAAATAACTGAGAATTTATCTCAATCCCAAAAAACAAGTTTTTTTCTTTCCTTCAAGTACAAATAAATCTATCCCTAATGACATGCTTATATAGGCAAATGAAAAGACTATATCTAAAACCTAATTGGGTTCTAAAATATCTCAAAAATAAATACTCCTTAAAACTTGCTCAAAATAAAACTTTCCCTAAAATATCTCAATAGATCCATAAAATCTGCAGCAGATCCTTAAATTCCGCAACTTCCAATTTCTCCATCTTCAATATCCATGTGATAAATATCACAAACCATAACAAAGACGAGCCATGATTATTATACATGAGTTTGCCAATAAATACTATTTTTGGAAGAAAATAATAATGCTAAGTTAATTGTTACATAGTTTAACAAAATTAAATAGCTGTAGAAACTATATATGAAACTAAAATTGGCCCTCAAAATTAAAGGTTCGCTTGTTGATAATTTTAGAAATCATAAGTACAAGGATATGTATATAAAATAAGTGTGATGCTAAGGGCATCCCAATATGTTCTTCCTAATACCGCAATTTTAAAAATAAACTCATTAAATTTTATATGTTTCCTAATACCACGTTACCTTTCCATTCTAATCTCTCGCTCAATCATTATTTGCCGAACTAATCACGTACTAAGCAAATCTAAATACCCTAATCTTTCATAATCGATGTCTTCTTCGCATCTCTCATGGGAAAATTCAAATTCGTATGTTAATTTCTCAATTGTTTGGTGATCTGAAACCCTAATCTCTCACTTCTTCTAATTTTCTTAATTCAAACCTTATTCACGACTTTTGTATGTTGCGGCTTCGAACTCGTTGATCGGTTATAGATATAGGGTTTAGCTTGAAACGACCCGAACATCCCCTTATCGGAAAGCCCAGATTGAGTTGAGAACACGACAAATCAGAACATAAATAAAAGAACCTTTCATTGCTTATTAAAATAATTTACATCAGAGTACAAGAATATACAGAGTATGAACAAATAATATGCATTTGATAAATATCATAGATTTACAAATTACAATGCAGCGAAAAATAATACAAAACATAACTGAAAGAAATACACGGGTACAGAGTGTTTCGAGTATAGCTCCAGCCGTAGACCAGGATCCTGTAAATACAATATCTGCAAAACCAAAACTACTAGCTGCCCGTGTGGAAAATAGGGGTACCAGAGTTTAGGTTAAAACAATAAACTCCAGGTCAATCATGTGACTGGTGTGAGAACTAAAACAGTTATTTAAAACTTTATTTTAAAATGGAGTAAATCAAGGGACCACACTGTATAACACGGAACGGGTTTCCTCCCAAGAATACTAGTGCATATAACAAAACAGCGCAACGCTTTTTGGAAAAATGAAGCTATTATAAGACCCAGGTCCCATCACACAATGCAACGCAATCCGGAGGATAGGGTTTTCCCTTATAATAGCCAAACATGCTTGGTACGTTTAAAACAAATCATTTGATACTATAATAGGTGTATAGTGTCAAAACAGCTTCAAATATAAATGTATCAATCATAGACGGTATAGTATCCCATGCTTCTACATGTTGCCAATACTAGGCTCTACAATCAAAACTGAAATGTCACGTATTGGAAATTGGATTTCCGTCATGATTCGAGGCAAGGGATGTACTCCTTGCCGGATTCGAGACACTCTAACAAATGCCTCAGGATCTCCGCAGAAGACCCCTGGATCCTCCAAGGTCGGTCCTCCCTTACGTTTGAGGATTAGTTATTCCTGAACACACGTTTCCCCACCCTATGGGGCGTAAATGAATCAGATGACTCAATATCCATCGGCTCCGTAGTAACCGATATATCCGAGGCGCCTCGCAATCCAACAACCACATAGGTAAAAATAATAAATGTCTGGGCTCTATACCATGACACCACCCATAGCTACAAAGAAACGTCATTTCCTCCTTGGGTCCCTTATTCCTTTTTTGACTCATACCGAGGTGTGAGGCTCGCGAATTAACGCTATACACAAAGCTATGCTATATTAAAGTTGTGCTTTGATCATCAACCTCAAGACTCTGCTTTTCAAAAGAGCCCTGATCATTTGCATCTCAGCATGCCACACTGATAATTCACGCTATGCAACTGATGTCTATCGATATATAACCTCTGAGCTCATATGTCTCAGAGAAGGGTGTTGAGCAAGAGAATAAATTCTCCGCCACCAAATAGATATATTTTAATAGAGATCAATCAACATAGAATAAAATCCAATGTCAGACATACATCCATTTAATTGTTCATTCTGGGTCTGAACGAAACCGGAGGCACCTTACTCCTCGTCCCGTGTCCAATACAGGGGAGAGGCCTCGCATATCCCGTCGATCTCCAGGTACGTCTAGACGATCACCACTTATTACCTTGTCTTGGGCGTACAACCCAATCAACACATCAGTAATCATCCAAACGATGTGAAGACCTCCGGTCTTCAACCACCATCTTCATCTTCGACTTATCGTCGAATCAGTTATTCTGAATGGGTATAAACCCGGCCTTTACGAATAACTCGTGTATATAATAAACAAGTGATATAAAAAAAACATACGCCGCATTCCAATTCTAAATATTCTTTTATTTAAATATTCATATTGTAGCATCCCGGGAATTTCAACACCTGAATCCTGACATTTACACGCATCTTGTCCAGAACTCAAGTACCGAAACCCCAGAAAGCTAGGAGAAAGAAGTTAGAGGGAGAGATAAGAAAGAAAGAATATTAGAATAGAAGAATAAGAAGAACTAACACAACACAGAGTCTCACAACGCAGCGACACAAAATATAATATATAGATAAACTTTATTGAGAGCTGAAATAAAAACTTACAATCATCAGAGTACATCAATACATTGGGACAGTTATAATAATCTGTCCTCATATACATCACACAGCGGAATAATACTAGATAATATCATACGTCTGAAACCCCTTCAGCTCGTCTTTGGACTTCACAGCATCCGTTAACCTGAACCTGTACACCCGGTCTAACCCGAGCATTTACAAAACACTGGGTCAGTCTGGTGAACCAGAGTGAGAAAACTCCCTAAGTTTATAGTATCATCCATATTGATTTTAAAATTAATAATCCTTTTGAAAGAAAAGGATAATAGTAAGACCAGCCCGCACATAAACACAGACGGTTTTTACCTTATGATAACCCAAAAATTTTTTGAAATCAATATCTTATTTTGATATTATAATAATGTCTAAATACAAATAAATAGAATCTAGCAGAACGCTTGCATCTCACGTTCTACATATATAGTATACAAACAAAACCGCGGGCACTTATTGGAGATTGGATTCCGACTATGACAAGGTATGGGACCACCTGCCGATAATGTATCTCTAGAGGCGAATACACTGGGTTCAACAAGAACGTCTTGCAACCCGGCCTACACATGACCGACCGCTCATTTCGCTTGAGTGTATCGAATGTGTATCACCAACGGTTGGGCTCAAACCACCATTTTCCTAAAAAGGGACAGCATCGATAGATTAAAGAAGCAAAAGGGATTTCTCTAGATAGGTGATAATACAACCTAATGGGAGCGACCTACATAGCCATGCTGCCTGCCCGATTTTTGTCATTTCCCGATTGGTGAGGCTTGAGGTTATTATTGACTTTTGAAACATCTGGCCACTGTTCACATTGTCCATACACGTCATCCAGGAACAGGATGAACCGAAGGCACTCTCCTACCGCATCCTAGGAATCACCCTATAGATCAGTAGCGAGTGGTCCTTGCAATCCATAGATTTCAATCATGACAGAATCGTTGCCAAAATATCTCTAGGGATCAGCTAGAGAAATCCAATAATAGTTCTTCCATTCATGAAGATTTACGGCCTTCAATTGCTCCATCTCGACCAGCTTCAGATATCTTTTTCGTTTACGTATTTGTTGGTCGGAATGGTTTTCGAATATAAATTCGATCCTGGCCTTTCTGTACCACAATGCGTTGGGTATGGTTTTGATAGTCAGTTATTTAACTATCAACATAACAATCATAAAAATAAAAATGGATCTATTGGCTGTGTATACAGTATCACTTGGCTTTCAATATAATATATCAGTTTCCATATATTAATATTCTCAAATCCTTTTAATTATATACTTGGAGAACTATCTTAAAATCATATCCAAATTCTCGTTATCTATTATTTCAAAACATTGCTTCAACATTACTTATTATCCATAATTGGGAAGTCGATTCAACTTATAATCGTAAAAACAATCGTTACCAATTCCACTTTGTTTTCATTATTAGAAACAAAATAATCATCACTTAACCTCATTCTACACATCTCCTTGCCTTACTTGTGAAAATATCATTTTATTTACACAAAATCCCTTTTTATCTCTGTTATTATGGAAATATCATTCCATATTCTCAAGCCCCTCTTTATTTCCGCTACTTTGGAAATATCAATATACATTTCTTCAAAATCTTTTATTTCCTAGAATTTGGAACCTCTCTATCTATCCTCAAATATTTCAAATAATGTGGTACTGTATATTCTCAAAAATAAATCTCTTCTAACATCTTTATCATTACAATTAATACCATCTTTCGATAATCCTGAAGTCGTTCAAGTTGGGGTATTCTAATTACCTCTCAGACCTTGATCAACATCATTCTTATCTTAAGATAGATATGAACTATAATTCAAAAACTCATATTTCATTCCCAATAAAATACCACTTCACTAAAATACGATTTTATAACACTTTCTTCCCTTTGAAATCTCCTTTTTAAATATTCTATTACTACCAAATTCATTTACTAGTAAATGATTAAATAAACATCAACTTGACTACTTTAAGCTATTTGTTTCATTATCCAGATTTATTACAAATCCTATTACCAGATTTTTACTAAATTTGATTTACAAATATCCTTTCTCTTTAAACCCTTAAATCTTTCCTTTGTGAAATCTTTCCTCAAATCTCATCCATTTCGCTTAAGGCCATCCTCATGTGACGTTAATTTATAATTAATGTTTAAACTTCACATCTCTCTTTATAACTCGTTTATACAACTTTGGGTTAATATAAAGCCCTTTTCCATCTCGATTTTCCCTACTTAATTCAAATATTAAGTAGCATTTGTTTTAAGCGTATCGTCTTCGCTTAAAAATCAGTTTATAACTTTAGTTACCAATCTCGGTTTAAATATAAACCCCTTCACAAACTCACTTTGAAAATTCAATTGTATTTCATTTCTAAATTCGATTACTTGCTTAAACTAATTTCATTTAAGGATAAATTTCTTTAAATTATTATTAATCTATTTACTTCATCATTAACTGGAATAAATATCCAATTCTTATTAAGATAAACAATTTTTCATTAAATTAATCCATTAGATCAATCGGCACTAATTAATTTAATTCAATAATCAATTCCAGTTACAACAATTGACTTGGTCCATCCTAAACATAATTAACTCGTTGATCAACTCTACCTTGTCTTTTCACTTAAATTAATAAATAATATTATTAATTTTAATAATCTAATTTACTTTGATTATTATTAAATAACAATAATCTATTTCAAAATAAATCTCATTTAATTGTTTACAAACAATTAACCTCAGTTGTTAATTGTTATATTAATCACTGCTCACTCGCTTATCAATCTTAGTAATATAAGATGGGGCACGTGCTTTGCACACGGTAGATTTTGACAAATCAAGGGTGATTGGTGATTAAAGAAAAAAATCGATATATATCTATGGTTGGTTTATTTTCTTTTCATAAACATCTTTTACAAAATATATATATACAAATCTATATTCAGTTATAAAATAAATTTCATAACTATAGTTCTATCGATTTACCTAACGGTAAATCTGTCTTTTATAAACAAATTGTATTTTGGCCATCAACCGCTAATTTCTCAACCAACACTTCCATTTGGTTAATATCAAAATAACTGTTGAATTTGGATTCAACAACCAATCATTCAATCATATTCAGCAAAATAATTCATATAAAAATAAACATGCATAATCACTTCAACTGGGAACGGTAAATATATAACAACAGTTCAAGTACCCAACAAAATTTAATACGTTTATATTCTTATAAACGTAATCAACTTGGTAAGTTACTTCTGTTTGAAATAATCGTTAAAAATAACGATGGAGTTCGATTAAATTAAATGCGTTTAATTTAAATGAAAATATTTAGCATATATATGCAAACAAACATGCAGTCATTCAACTAATAGCAAACAAAGCACACAAATATAAACCCGACTTATATAAAATATAAGTGGGGATAACCGAGTGAGTTTAACTCACCTTGGATTTTCATTCGATTTTAAAATGGTCTGTTTAAATTAAATTAAACGGGCGTTTAATTTAATTAAACTTCCAGGTTTGCCCACTCTATCCAAACCAGATCCATACTTGCTTGCTGATACGGGTTCACCGTCTTTGGCTTTGTCGAATTCTGATAAAAGACGAGTACGTTATAAAAATTTGTACGTATTGATTAAAACTAATTAGACCTGAACTAAGTTATAATTAACATTAACTAGTCATGCGTTGTATATATATGACTACCTTAATATGACTTGGCATTTTAAAACCTAAAGTTGACTGTTAACAAATTATACAGTCACAAAATCGGCCGCGTTATACCATACCCGGCACCTTTAAACATTTCCTAAGCACGTGTTATAATTTGATTAGGCATATTTGCATATTGGATTAGGCACATACCCTTCACTTCTCTTGTTAATTCTTTCCCTCTTCTGCTAATTTCATTTCTTCTGAACATGTTGTCAGGATCTTCCCAACCGTCTCACACGTTCAAACAAACAACTCCATGCTTGGATTTAAGCTGGCCATCCCTTTTCTTTATTGCTTTCCCCAACTCGTTTTTCCTTCTTTTCTTCTGAAAAATAGTACCTCGTTTCTTTTTTCTTTTTCTTTTTTGAAAACTCAGCCTAAAGCCCGCTCCACGAATTGTCAGCCCACCCACGTTCTTTCCTTCACTTTCCTGAAACCATCCTGAAGCTTGCATTTATATCATGCGATTACCCAAACCATCCCACTACCCTTCCTTCTGTCCTTAAACCTTCCCATACAGTTTTCCTCCCACCTGCTATGAGCACACACTCTTCCCACGTCCAAAGTCCTCGCACTCGCCACTGTCTGCTCCCATTTCTTCTGTTCGTATTTTATTTTCCTTTTACTGTGGTTGTTTTTGCAACTCCACCGTTTCCCAAAGTTTAATTTGCCCATGCCAACAGGCTTTCCCAGTCCGCTCCCCTCCGTCTTATTCATTTTTTCTACAAAAGCCTTACGGCCCAAACCAATTGCCAAGCCCACGTCCTCCCTATAAACCCACCTTCTACAATCCTTCTCTTATTCGATGCTTTCTTTCTTTAATTCCCTTTTCTCTGTAACCCATTTTGTTAAGCATGGTTAAACAACGATACCTCAAAATTCATCCTGAACCTTTAAATAAAAATTACCATTACACTCCTTAACCGATGCTGAACTTTCCGACCACCTCATCTTCCCTTCCGACAGCCTAGTTCCCCGACCGACGTCGTCTACTCCTCCCAAGGTCCGAAACTTCTTGAGTCTAGAATTCGTGAAAATCTTCCCCTTCGAGCGCCACAAACCACTGATCATTGCTCCGCACTCAGATCCACTCAGAGATCAGTAAATTACGAGATAACCGACAACCTAGCTGACGGCTTTCGTAGTAAAACAGCATCGTGTAAATAATGGAAATGACAAACATGTAGGGGAGGATTTCAAGGGTTAAACTCAATATAATTCGTTATTTATGGTTGTATATTTGTGCTAAAAATATTTTTCAAAGGATTGGATGGCCATTGTTTTGTTTTGCTGTATCCACGAGTATACTGATTACCGAAGCTACGCATTTATAGCCCAAGGATCCTTGGCTCGCAAGGAATTTGCGTGGTAGGCACGACACTTTAGTTTGGCTCGCAAGGCATTACAGAAGGTAGGCAGTAGATAGCTGAGCTTTCCATTTCGTAGCTGTGTTGATTTAATTTGTATGTGACAGGTTAGAATAGGTCTGTGCGTGGTTTCTTTTCACCTTTTTGATTTGGTACGAATTGTTCTTAGATGTTATGTAGGGTAGTTGATATATGGTGATCTCATAAACAAGTAAGAGATGGAAATCTTGATGGACCGTGGGATCCATATGTTCAACACAACCTTATGTACAAACCAGTTAATTGGTTTATTTTTGAGCAATATGAATTATATATAGTGGTAAGAAATATATATATATATATATATATATGCTTACTTTCATATTAACTTGTAAATTATTAATCAGACCCATGTATTTAACATAAAATTGAAGTATTTCTGTTTTGCAATATATATATATATATATATATATATATGTATATATATATCAAGGTATGGATTTAACTATTATAAAAATTCTCAAGGATTACCTGATATTTTAATGTTGTATATGATATTGCAATACGTTTGTTAATCAATCGACAATTCACAAAAATGATGGAATCAACCACACACGGTATTGTTATGGAGACTTCAATTGAGATCTTATATTTTAGATTGAACTCAAACCGCAGAAAAATCCGGATCGTTACACATATCCTTTGGGAAAGGTTCCCATTAATTTTATCAAAGATAAATTCCTTAATTTATTCTTTAACCTTCCTTTAGGTATCAATTCAGACCATATTAAGGTTTTCCAAACTAGTCGGGATTAGCGCACCTTACCTAAGTAATCATTCGTTTAATTTCCCAATCCCAACCTATTTATCCCATGGAGTAAAAATGGTCATACTCCATATCTAACACCATAGTGTTATCGGTAAATTTAATTACCATTTCACGTTCAAATCTAATTAAAGATTTAACTATCGCTAGGAGCAAAACTAGTGATGCTCCCTTCTCGATCTTTTCCCAAATTTGATAGTTTAAATTATCAATTCTCATTTCAATCTAATTAATGATTCATTAAAACTCCACTAGTTTTAATCTTCCCAAAAATCAATACTAATGATTATTTAACTTTGGAAACACAAACATGCTGCATCGACAATCTACACCGTACTATTGATTTCTGCCGATATATAACCTCTAAGCTCGTACGTCTTAGAGAAGAGTGTTAAGCAAGAGAATAAATTCTCCGCCACCAAATAGATATATATTTAGCAGAGATCAACCATACAGTTCGAAATACAATGTTAGACATGTAATTATGTCTTTAACTGGGTTAAAAAATTAATGTCATTTGAAACACAGTTCACGATAAACCCAAATAACATTCCCTAAATTATGGAATCTTCACGAAAAAAAAATCAATATATAATCGATATCAATTTCCGTATCCGACTAATAATATAAATGGAATAACGACAAAGCCTTTTAAATTCCATATATTAACAGTCTTCCTACACAGAAGTTCATTTTGATTATTATCAAATCGAATTCCATTCAATTCCAATTTAATATATTAAATTGGAAGACTTTGGAAAATTTCCCTTAAATCTTAATTAAAAGATTTATAAATTCCAAATCACATTTCACTGCAAATCGGGTTAAAGAACGAATATCGTTTAAAACACAGTTCACAATAAACCCAATTCACATTCCATTTTATTCCAATTAAATGTTAATTAACTGAAAACTCTAATAATCTTATTTAAAAGATTTATTCTTTTCACATGGGGCTTAAGAACAGTGTTATTTGAGACACCATTCACGACAAACCCAAAACCCAATTCTTTTATTCAATTCCAATTAAATATTAATTAAATGGAAAACTTCACTAAATCTTAATTAGAAGATTTATTCTTTTCTCAACCGGGCTTAAGAACAGTGTAAATGAAGACACCATTCACGACAAACCCAAATCCAATTCAATATTAAATACAAGACTCTAAATAGAAATTATATCGGCTTTTATTCAATATCAAATTCTGAAATCAACAAATATCGTCTTGGGAATAACGATATATATATCTTTCAAATTCCTCCGCAGTATCCGTATCACGGAATCCAATATCGTAATATTCCGATGATAATTTTGATTCAAATCCATTCCAATTCATATATTGGAAGTTCTGGTTATTTTTTAAAAAAACATTTCAAATCCAATTTATTTATTTAAAAATATTGGATTATAATTCTAGTTCATAACTAGTTCATTTTGATAAAAATATATTTTTATCTTTACAAACGTGGAATTTTTCATCCAAATTCTTTCCAAATCATTAATTATGATTTTACACAAATTATTGATATTTTTAATAATTTTATTAAGGCCCGTACAGTCGATTTCCATAAACGGTCATCGAACTGCACTTACAATGACCTTTTCCAAATTTGATTTGGACATAATTCCAAATCCAACCGTTAGATTTCAAATTTCTTATATTCGTTGGAAACTCTTTTCGGTATTGTGACACCCCACGTCCATTAATGTCACTCACAAAGGGAATGCATTAACTTCTATGGAGCGTTTTAAGTGTGTATTGAACAGAAACTTAACACAAGACAGATATAAAACAATACTTAAAAATTTAAAACTTCATTCATTGCAGCGGTAAACAATTAAGTTTGATTACATCATCAAAAACCAAAGACTAGGGTCAAGTATATAATATCCATCTTGACTAAATCAGAGTACATAAAATGTAAGACATAACCCCAACATAAAATAGCCATAAATAAGATAGGTTGAACTTTAACTTCAGCGATCCAAGCAACTTCCAAAAGAAAGAGATAAAGCTGTCCAAATCAAGCTCCACTAGTACTAGTCCCACCCTAAGCACCTGGGGGGGGGGGGGGAGGGGGAAGGAAGAAAAGAGGTGGAAACAAAGGGGGTCAGACATAAAGTCTGGCGAGTGCAATAACTTTAACAATATAATCATTAAGTAACTAGGATAAGGCATAAGATGGAAAATAAGGAAATGACTGTGAACAAATGGGTATGACAAAGCAAACAAAGGAAATCAGATGAACAAAGATAACGTTAAAGGCGTACCTACTCACTATAGGATAATTACTACACTGCACCACACCAAACACCCTAAAATTTGATCCCGCCTACAGAACTTAATAATGATAATGGTAGTTTCGTGTACCCTTAGCTGTCTTCATAGGTGCCGCCTGCCCCTATCTCGACTAGGTGTACCCACTACCCCCCATTCGATCGGCTCCCTAACTCGTAGATACCCGTGCTGGCCCCACAGTGGGGTGTATCACTCCCCAAAGTGGCAACCCGATACCAACAAAATGCACGACTTATATCTACACAATGCAACAACGTCTTACCTACCAGCCCGGGCCCACACACGCATATGACCCCGTTGGACTTGCATTGCCACCGCTAACCCGTTTTGACCTCTTACAATCAAACCCAGTATGCGTGTCCCATCCTCGACTTGGGTCGAGCCCACAAAGATACTTAATAGGTTACTGGTTTGAAAAGAGCCCCCATGCATGACACAAGCTTTCCACCAATGCTTGGTCCCCTATAAGGTTTTTCCCCACTTAACCTCATTCTTATTCATGCCTTCTTACATGTTTCAATCTTGGTTAAGTGCACCTAATCGTATTTCACATGTCACCCAAGGCACCAACTTGATTTCACATGCCACCCAAGGCACCCACTTAACCCCCTCATGTCCCACCACATGTTTATCTGGTTAAGTGTTTCTTAATTCATTTACACCGTAACCTAGTAAAGACCTCCCACATTAGACTGGCATTTGTGGCAGCTGGATTTGCCGGGCGGGTCCGGGCAGTCTTACACCACAAACGAGCCTAACCTCGTGTCTTTACAACTGTTATGCATTTAATTCATGCCTTTGACCTCTCACATTAGA
Organism: Allium sativum; assembly: GCA_030737875.1. Lineage (NCBI taxonomy): Eukaryota > Viridiplantae > Streptophyta > Magnoliopsida > Asparagales > Amaryllidaceae > Allium > Allium sativum. The sequence continues at coordinate 158,835,354 of CM060921.1, read as the reverse complement.
CTGGCATTTGTGGCTGCTGGATTTGCCGGGCGGGTCCGGGCAGTCTTACACCACAAACGAGTCTAACCTCATGTCTAAGGGGTTTATTATTACACATCTTCATTTAACCCCAAATTGGATTAATAACCTATTCAAATTTTTCAATAAATTCCAAATATACTTATGTCCATAATTGTCTCAATTATGTCCATAAATGCCAATTTTTCCAATTAATGTCTTAAATTAGTTATATACCTTTTTAAGGCCATTATGCCAATTCTCAATATGTGTATATTCAATATTACCCCCATCGTTCCCACGTTGTTCATTCGTTTGTCATGACATATACGTATATTAGACTAACAATTAGTCTAGCACATAAAAGGAAGAAACATCGCAAATTTGCATAACACACAAAATGGATCTAATCTTGTAAATAAGGATTACAACATAACTTGCATAAGCTTGTTATTGTCATGAATCTAAACATAGGCCTAAAGTTGTGAACTTGCATATTTATATATATATATAATATAGTTTTCATCCAAAACTTGCATATATGAATATAGTTTTTCATCCAAAACTTGCATAGGCCATAGTCACAAACTTGCAAAAAACTATGTACATCACAGATCTAAATCTAAAGGTGTAAACTTGCATATATGTGAATCCAATCTCTACATAAACTTGCATATAGTCACTTTATTTGATTCACATGTAAACTTGTGTACAATTCATATAGAAACTAGCATATAATCTACACCCAAACTTGCATATAAAATGATATCAAACGTGAATCAAGTTGAACATAGGTGATTTGGCATATGAAAAGGGATCCACAACAAAACTATCATTATGAACAAATAGCATATATTCACAAAATATCACATTTTTCCAATGTCTCACAAACATAGCCATATAACCTAATTTATAACTCAACCCAATTAACTTATTAATTAACTTATTAAAGAAATTGAACTCACAACTTAAATAAGGTCTTGAGTTCTGGAATCTGAGTTCTGGAATTGATTTAGCTCGCCTTTGAAGTAGACAAATTAGTTGTTGTTGTTATAAATTTGAGTTGAATTGAGTTAATTAGCTTCACTTTCCCTCTAGTTGGTGGCGGCTACTCTAGGTTGCAAGGTGATAGCATGACGACCATGGTTCTAATTTTTATTTGGTTTTAGGGTTTGAGTCTACATGTGTTTATATAGAATTTAGGATTAACTTAGACCATTCGATCAACCTAGAATCAATCAAGACCATCCAGTCAAGATAGAGGGACACCTCAGCCCTAATGACTCAGCACTAAGTCACAAAATCGTCATCCCTCAGATCTTCCCAGGGGGGGGTGGTAGGTCGACCCCCAGGTCCACCTATAGGGGGGAGGTCGACACTAGGGTCGACCCCCTGGTTGACCTGGGTTCTGAGCGGGAATTTTCCCGTCCAGCCCGATTCTAACTTCTGATTTGAATTTTGAATATGTTTCGAGCTGTTTGAATTTATTTGAATTTTCTAGAAACTTCCGACAGCCATAACTTCTTCATACGAAGTCCAATTTACGCAAACTCGGACTCTATCTCAACCAGAATTCCGAGACGAACACAATGGCGTAACCCGTTTCCCTTGATTCTTATATGTAAAATTAAGTATTCTTCAATTTGTTAACTTGAATATTTAAATTTACGGGGTGTTACATTCTCCCCTCCTTAAAGGATTTCGCCCACGAAATCTCCAAGTTAAGGAGAATGCATATCCTAACATCCAATCATCCATCTACTCAACCATCAAACACAGGCATCCATCGTCCTTACAAAGTTTCTAATGCTGTATGAACATATGCAAGAAGTGTGTGTATATGTTCCTTATCTAATGCAAAATTAGGTGGTCTACTGATTTCAGTTGGTCTCCTTAATGAAAATCATGATAGTGCCATGCATCCATTATGTATGCGAAAGAATCCTGTCGATACATATTATTTCTACATGTGTGCACAACCATTCATCAAAATGCAGCATCCATATGATAACACAACCATTATACATCCATTAATTAAAATATGCACACACATTTATATGCAACATGAAGGTGATTGAGCCGATCTAGTGCCTAAGGTGTGTGTATATGCATCCACGAGCAACCATTAGCAACCACTTGCATCCATTTGCATCCATCAGATATAACATGTCTCAAACACATGTTTCAACCATAGGGTTCTTCCTAACTAAATATCGAAGATGTCATCGCAAAGATAATACTAAAAGATAGGATAAGTATCAATAAAGCGGTAGAAAAAGGAGAAATTAAAACATACCCTCAAAAAGGAAAGGGTACAACGTACGCATCTTATCTTCCGTCTCCCAAGTCGCGTCTCTTTGATCATCTCCCCATTGCACTTTGACCAACTTGACCTCTTTGTTGCGAAGCTTTTTGACCTCCGATCCGAGAATGCGTGTAGGAGTTGTGGCATTGCACTCTACTTCCACTTCTTCGAGCGTTCTCGGCTCTACTACTTCCGTCGTATCGTGTAAACACTTACGCAAATGTGAAACATGAAACACGTCATGAACTCTGCTGAGCTTCTCTGGTAATTTTATTCTGCACGCCATTTGTCCAATCCTCTCTGTAATTGGAAAGGGTCCTACAAATCTTGGTGCCAACTTCCCAACCGATCCAAAGCGGACTACGTTTCTCAACGGTGACACCTTAATAAAAACCATGTCCCCAACATTGAACTCAAGATAAGTTCGTCTCTTATCAGCATATGACTTCTGTCATTCCTGTGCCGTCTTCATTTGCCGTCGAATTAGGTTTATTTTCTCTGAAGTCTCCCTAATCATGTTGGGTCCAAGTAAAACCTTATCCGTGGATTCCCACCAACATGTAGGTGATCAGCACGGTCGTCCATAAAGAGCTTCAAAAGGTGCCATGCCAATGCTAGCCTAAAAACTATTATTATAGGCGAACTCTACAAGTGGAAGATGTTCTTCCCATGTTCCTCCAAAGTCTAGAATGCATAGCCTCAGAAGGTCTTCTATTATCCGATTCACCCTCTCGGTCTGGTCGTCCGTCTGAGGATGATAAACGGTACTTAAGCATAATTGCATTCCAACCGCCTCTTGTAAGCTCTTCCAAAATTCGCTTGTGAAAATAGGATCTCTATCGCTCACAATGCTGGAGGGTATGCTGTGCAAACGGACTATCTCTCGTAGGTAAACAGATGCTAACCATGCGGCGGTCCTTTTACTTTTGACGGGAATAAAATGGGCACTTTTAGTAAGTCGGTCTACAATTACCCAAATCCTCGTATTACCCTTCCTTGATCTTGGTAATCCATCTGCAAAATCCATGGAAACGCTTTCCCATTTCCAAAGTGGAATCTCTAAGGGATGGAGCAAACCTCTGGGCTTCTTTTGCTCCGCCTTGACTTGCTGGCACACTAAGCACCTAGCAACGAACTCGGCCACGTCCTTCTTCATTCCGGCCCAAAAGAAAACTCGCTTCATATCCCTATACATCTTATCACCACTGGGATGTATGGTCATCTTAGAGCGATGTGAGTCTTCAAGAATTGCCTTCTTCAAACTTTCGTCTTGTGGTACACAAAGTCTTCCATCTCTACGTAGCCAACCTCTTTCATCTATAGCATGTCTATCAAGATGTCTTGAGGACTCCTCTCCTATAAGCTTGCCTACTATCTCAACCAACTGTGGGTCGTTCCGCTGTGCCTCTCCAACTCGACCCAAAAGTGTAGGTTGCACCTCTAATGATGCCAACAATTCGGGTACATAATCGACAGAGAGTCTGAAGTCAAAGGAAGATATATACTCCAAACTCTGCCGCTCTACATACAAAGGACTTAAAGTTAACTTCTTTCTACTTAAGGCGTCAGCTACAACGTTACCCTTGCCAGGGGTATATGCGATCTCAAAATCGTAGGATGCCAAAAATTCCATCCATCTCTGTTGCCTCAAGTTTAGGTCCTTCTGAGAGAATAAATACTTTAGCGACTTATGGTCTGTATACAACTCAAACCTCTCGCCAAGCAAATAATGACGCCATGACTTAAGCGCAAAAACTATGGCCGCCAACTCCAAAGCGTGGGTAGGGTAATTTTTCTCGTGGGCTTTCAACTGTCTTCCACCATAGCATATCACTCTTATCTCTTGCATTAAAACTGCGCCAAGCCTTGTCCCGCAAGCATCGGAATATACAATGAATGTCTTACTCCTATCTGGCAAAACTAAAACTTGAGCAGTCGTCAAAGCTCTCTTCAGATGTTGGAAAGCATCGTCACAGTCAACGTCCCAAGTAAAAGTCAAATTCTTCTTCGTTAATCGAGTGAGAGGGGCTGATATCTTCGCGAAGTCCTTAATGAACTTCCTATAATAGCCAGCCATCCCTAAAAATCTTCTTACTTCGGTTGCGTTCTTAGGCGTTTTCCAATCTTGGATTGCCACTATCTTAGCGGGATCCACAGTTATTCCTTCCTTAGAGACCACGTGTCCTAAGAACCTCACTTCTTTTATCCAAAAATGGCACTTGGAGAACTTATCTTTTAGCTGATGTGCTCGTAGGGTCTCTAAGACTTCCCTAAGATGTAGGGCATGCTCTTCTTCATTTTTGGAGAAAACCAGAATGTCGTCTACAAAGACTAACACAAACTTGTTTAGAAACTCCCTAAACACCCTACTCATTAAGTCAACAAAGTATGCGGGTGCATTCGTCAAACCAAAAGGCATGACGAGCCACTCAAAGAAACCGTCAGGAGTTCTAAAGGCAGTCTTATCGATGCTATCTTCAGCCACCCTTAGCTGATGAAACCCTGTAGCTAAATCCAGTTGCGAGAAAACTGAAGCACCCACCAACTAATCGAACAAATCGTTTATCCTCGGTAACGGGTGTCTATTCTTGTTTGTTAGCTTGTTCAGCTTTCTATAGTCCACGCACAATCTAAGTGAACCATCGGCTTTTGTAGCAAAAACGACTGGAGCACCCCACTCCGATATACTTCGTCTTATGAACCCCTTCTCAAGCAATTCTTTCACTTGCTTACTGAGTTCTCTTCTCTCTCTCGGAGCCATGTGGCGCACTGGTAATGCAACTGACTTTGCATTATCTACTAAGTATATTCGAAAGTCTATCTCACGCCTCGGGGGTAAACCTCGAACTTCATCGAAGACATCCGAGTATTCACGGACCACTCTAACAGACTGCAAATTCTCAACAGACACGTCAAGAGATTCTAGATAACTTAGCATAACAGAATTCATGGGATTACAAGAGATTTTGAGAGTGTTGCCCAAGTGAGTCATAAGCTTAACCTCTCTCTTTTCACAATCTAGGATGGCTCCATTACTGGATAGCCAATCCATGCCCAAAATTAACCCATAGCCCGTGAAGCCTAAAACATAAGCATCACATCTAAACCCAACACTAAGTATAGAAATTTTCAAATCCAAACAAATCATCGACAAATAGGCTGAGCCCCCAATTGGATTTGAAACAACTAAGGGATCCTCTACTATACTGGTGTTTAGGTGTAGTGTCTCAACTAAAGTAGTGGATATAAAAGAGTGCGATGCGCCAGAATCAAAGAGTGTGCGAACAGGATGATCGAAAAGATAAACTAAACTTTCAACAGAAATCGTTCTACCTCGTTCTTGCAGCGGTGGGACCACAAGATCCTAGGCCTGCCCCTTGCCTACCTTGGTGCCATGAGAGCTTGAATCTGCCCTCTAGAGGTAGGCCCTACCCTCTGCCCTTTCTTTGGGCAGTCCTTAATCATATGTCCTGCCTCGCCACAGTGGAAACAAGCAGTCTTCTTCTTCTTCCTACAGTCTTTGCTTAGATGGCCTGGTGTCCCACAGTTAAAGCATCTTTTCTTCCCCTTACTATTGTTGTCTTTACCACCCTTCTTGTTCTGCTGTTGCTGTTGTGGTTTCTTTTGATCCCCTTTCTTCTCAAGTGCCTTATTAGCATTGGCTCCTTTCTCCTCTTCATGCATAAGCACCATGTCAACTAGCCTCTCAAAGGTGGCCCCCATAGGGATGTGGGTCATAGCTAACCCATGTAGCGGCTCGTTCAAACCCTTAACAAATCTCAGGGCCTTCTTTTCGGGTGTATTCACCAAGTCCAAGCCAAATCTCGCCAACTGATTGAACTTGTTGACGTACTCTTTCACTGATAGATTCCCCTGACTTAATGCCAAAAACATTTCCATGTATAGATTCTCTTCAGCCCGTGAGGGAAACTTTGCCTCAAACCTACGCCTGAAATCCGGCCATGTATCAACTGGAAGCTCTCCATCAGTGACCTTCCACCAAAACGAAGCCTCATCCTTCATTAACCAGGCAGCTAACTGGACCTTTCTTCCATGTTCTACCTCAAAGATTCCAAACAATTCTTCCACCTCTTTTAGCCAATTTCGAGCTTCAACAAACGTCTCCGACCCGTGAAAAGGTTTCCCGCCCATTGCCCGAAAGTCCTTGCATATCTTTGCGAAAGTGTCAACATGGGGAGGAGGAGGAGGAGAAGAAGGAGGAGGAGGAATATTTGCTGGGCCTGCTACATGGGCCCTAGCTTCCAGATACCTTTTAAACCATCCTGGTATCGGTATCCCCTCGGGTATCTCGGGAATTCCAGACATGCTGAAAAGAAAATAAAGAGATTCAAACGAAGAATTCGAAAGGAAGATATATGGCTCTTGGGGTTATGTTTTTAAAATAAACTTTTCTCTTGAAAATACTCTCCTTAAAACATAATTTTAAAAGTATTTCTTTATAAAAGTGCTTTTTGAAAGTAGTTTTTCGAAATATCTTATTTGTTCTGGTAACCTTCAGCTCTGATACCCCGTGTGACACCCCACGTCCATTAATGTCACTCACAAAGGGAATGCATTAACTTCTATGGAGCGTTTTTAAGTGTGTATAGAACAGAAACTTAACACAAGACAGATATAAAACAGTACTTAAAAATTTAAAACTACATTCATTGCAGCAGGAAACAATTAAGTTTGATTACATCATCAAAAACCAAAGACTAGGGTCAAGTACATAATATCCATCTTGACTAAATCAGAGTACATAAAATGAAAGACATAACCCCAACATAAAATAGCCATAAATAAGATAGGCTGAACTTTTTCTTCAGCGATCCAAGCAACTTCCAAAGGAAAGAGATAAAGCTATCCAAATCAAGCTCCACTAGTACTAGTCCCACCTTGAGCACCGGGGGGGGGGAGGAAGAAAAGAGGTGGAAACAAAGGGGTTCAGGCATAAAGTCTGGCGAGTGCATTAACTATAACAATATAATCATTAAGTAACTAGGATAAGGCATAAGATGGAAAATAAGGAAATGACTGTGAACAAATGGGTATGACAAAGCAAACAAAGGAAATCAGATGAACAAAGATAACGTTAAAGGCGTACCTAATCACTACAGGATAATTACTACACTGCACCACACCAAACACCCTAAAAGTTGATCCTGCCTACAGAACTTAATAATGATAATGGTAGTTTCATGTACCCCTAGCTGTCTTCATAGGTGCCGCCTGCCCCTATCTCCACTAGGTGTACCCACTACCCCCCATTCGATCGGCTCCCTAACTCGTGGATACCCATGCTGGCCCCACAGTGGGGTGTATCACTCCCCAAAGTGGCAACCCGATACCACCAAAATGCACAGCTTATATCTACACGATGCAACGTCTTACCTACCAGCCCGGGCCCACACACGCATATGACCCCGTTGGACTTACGTTGCCACCGCTAACCCATTTTGACCTCTTACAATCAAACCCAGTACGCGTGTCCCGTCCTCGACTTGGGTCGAGCCCACAAAGATACTTAATGGGTTACTAGTTTGAAAAGGGCCCCCATGCATGACACAAGCTTTCCACCTATGCTTGGTCCCCTCTAAGGTTTTTCCCCACTTAACCTCATTCTTATTCATGTCTTCTTACATGTTTCAATCTTGGTTAAGTTCATCTAATCGTATTTCACATGTCACCCAAGGCACCAACTTGATTTCACATGCCACCCAAGGCACCCACTTAACCCCCTCATGTCTCACCACATGTTTATCTGGTTAAGTGTTTCTTAATTCATTAACGTCGTAACCTTGTAAAGACCTTCCACATTAGACTGGCATTTGTGGCAGTTGGATTTGCCGGGCGGGTCCGGGCAGTCTTACACCACAAACGAGCCTAACCTCGTGTCTTTACAACTATTACGCATTTAATTCATGTCTTTGACCTCTCACATTAGACTGGCATTTGTGGCTGTTGGATTTGCCGGGCGGGTCCGGGCAGTCTTACACCACAAACGAGTCTAACCTCGTGTCTTAGGCGGTTTATTATTACACATCTACATTTAACCCCAAATTGGATTAATATCCCTATTCAAATTTGTCAATAAATTCCAAATATACTTATGTCCATAATTGTCTCAATTATATCCATAAATGCCAATTTTTCCAATTAATGTCTTAAATTATTTATATGCCTTTTTAAGGCCATTATGCCAATTCTCAATATGTGTATATTCAATATTACCCCCATCGTTCCCACGTTGTTCGTTCATTTGTCATGACATATACGTATATTAGACTAACAATTATTCTAGCACATAAAAGGAAGAAACATCGCAAATTTTCTTAACACACAAAATGGATCTAGTCTTGTAAATAAGGATTACAACATAACTTGCATAAACTTGTTATTGTCATGAATCTAAACATAGGCCTAAAGGTGTGAACTTGCATATATATATATATACATATATACATACATATATATATCTTTATAATAATAGGAATACATAAGGGATGGTGAAGCTTTTTTGGAGTTCCAAAAAAATCCATTCTCACCTTCACAACTTAATACGGCTGAAAAATAGAATGAAGGACAAACACGTCTTTCGTCCTTCACGTTTTCCACTTTCCACTACTAATGCTGCGGTTAGTCAAAGCATCTTCTATTTTTTTCCCATCTGCTTCTTCACTCCATTTTTTACGTTTCTCCCTTTTCCTCATGTCTTCTTCACCACTCTCAGGCTCTCAACCCTTAACTGAATTACACGGAGCGGTTAATCAGTCCTCAACTTTCCCCTTTCCATACTGTTCTTCACGATTTCTCTGCTCACGTCTTTATCCCCTGTACAAATCCTACGCCTACCTCCTCTCACAATTTTTTACTTATTAATTCTATTCCTAGAACTACCATCGGTATGCTTCTTAGTTCGAAAATTGTCGTTGCGTGAGATTAGATGGTCGAAGAAAAGGATCGAGCAACTTCATTGTCTGCAGTGCGCAATCTTCTTCCTCCAACTCGGTGAGATTCCACATCGAAACTATAAAGATATCTCTTTTCTTATAAATTGGTGATTTATTAGATTGATTTGCAAAGTTCAGGTTCGACGAATAAATCGAGGAGATACCAAGAGACTGTGAGTCAGGTAAACTTCAATTTACTTTTATATGCTTAATTTTACTTATGTTTCATTTCATATTATCATCCTGAATCCGTCTAAGGACGAAACCCTATTTCATGTACTTTTCTTATAAATCAGTGATTTATTAGATTGATTTGCAAAGTTCGGGTTCCACGAATAAATCGAGGAGATACCAAGAGACTGCGAGTCAGGTAAACTTCAATTTACTCTTATATGCTTAATTTTACTTCTGTTTCATTTCATATTATCATCCTGAATCCGTCTAAGGACGAAACCCTATTTCCTGTACTATTTGGATATTAGCCGATGTTTGACATAATATTAACTATTTTCTACTTCTAAATTGGGAATGTTTCTTTTTGTCTTTTTTTGTAAACATAAGTTTTGCATCTCTCTCAAATTGTTTCGGATAAATATGATTCATTTGTTCTAACATTTACTTTTTCATGTTTAAGAATGCACAAAAGGATTGAGATATTTTTTTGCTCTCATGTCTGTTAGTGTTTTCATTTTTTAACATTTGTGCAGGCTAGCTTGGACGATCAGTCTTCACAACAATAATATAGAAAAATATGTCAAATAAGCTCATGTATCTTACCAGTTTCACCAATATTTTGGTGAAAGCGCAAGTATTATCAAACAGCCCAGAGGGCCTTCTTGAGTTCAGTGGTGAAACCTTCATTGTATTAGGTGATATATTTAATGTCTACTACTTAGTCCATATTATTTGATTCAATACAAGGGTAGTAATTGACAATTCAATATTACACCAAAGCATATTATTTCCCCATATTATAGCATGCACTCATGTTACTTAAATATTTTTTTATTTCATTTTAGTAAATAGAATGGTTTTTGCTTTTAGAAGAGTTTGACATGTTATAATGTGTTGATGTAGGTCTATTAGGGGATATTTTCAAATGCAAATAGTGTTATATTATATCTCAAAAAGAATTGAGTGATTTGAGTCCTAAAATGTTCATTGCTTTGATTCAGGTGCAAAAGTGGGGTTGACGACGGTTGGAACAATAGGGCATTCGATGGGACTGGGTTAAGTTATAATGACGATGAAACTATGGTCGGGGTTTATTATTCCATGATTGATGGTGGTGGGAGTAGGGTTTATATGTTGTCATACTTAAAGACGTTAGTTTTACTTCCTGCTTATTGTTTTTTGGTTATGTGTCGCAGACTACACGCAAGGTAATGAGTGACTATCAGTAAAAAAAGAAAGATTAGAATGATAATCCAGAATTGACTTTCGTTTTTTCGGGTGAATCATAATCTTATGTATATATTTTAGTTACATATGTTTTTGTTGAGATAAGCATGTTGCATAATCCTTCTCTAATATTTCTTTACTCCAACATCAAGCTCATCGTGAGTCAATAAATAAATACCACTTGATTATCCCATTTTTAATTATAGTGAGAAATTTTTGGAATTGATCAAATAGTTTAAAAGGAAAACTTAATTGACATCGATATCCTATTTTACTTATGAAAAACACATTTTTGCAGTCTTTTCTTTTATAAAAGTACTTAGTTGTGCTACTGATTCAGTTGTAAGAAATATATGTCGGCTGATTGGATTTTATAACTAATTATATGTGTGATCATGCTAAATACTTCAAAATACAATGACGGAAGAAATTAGCACTATGCTAATTTATATGAAATATGGAATTCAATATCATTTTGAATTTTTTGAAAATCATATGTGAATTAAAGGGTGGATTAGTCTTTTTTGCTTCACTATGTTTTATAGCTTTTCTGTTTCGGATCCTCGACTTACTGCTCTTCAACCTTTTTCTTCAACAGCTCGATTCCTTAACTCTATTTCCTCCACTCACTTTATAACCGTATGAACTATGAATTAATTGGAACCGAAATTGAGCCTATGGATGGCCTAAAGGACACAAGGATTTGAAATCAATACTTTTTTTGGTTTTTTTTGGGAAGTGCTGCTTATGGCATGTTGATTGATCTGCAATGGTAAAAGGTTTGGCTAACATGTCTCCTCTTACTTTTTTTTATAACCTAACCGCAATCTACTTTCAAACGAAGGATGTATTCCCTATCGTATAATTACGTATCTGTAGGATAGTGATGGAGTTTTGAGACTTGAGAAGCAAACTGATGCGAAGCTTAGTATAATTCTAAGACACACCAGGTTCTTAGAAAATTTATCTATTGCTTTCAGGCAATCAAAAATTTCATTCATTTACTAAATTTGAGCACTTGGTCGAGACTTATCACGGATGTTTTAATTCTTTATGGTAACTGAAATAAGTTTTGGATGCTAATTAAATAATATAAATATTAAACTTTCTTCCTGTTGCTACCTTTTGATAATAAATTGTTAATGTGAGAGCTGAAAAAGCTCTCTTACTAGATTATGTAGTTTTATATATGATACTAGATAACTGTTAATATGTATTTATGTGTCACTCATGCTTTATAAGCGCACTTATTACCTGGAGAATGCAAATGTCAATTTCGAACATGGGAAAATAAAAGGGAATCACAATAATTTCTACAATAGACCACATAACGTATTCTTCATTTTAACCTCTTTTCTGAAGGAAAAACATTCTAAGTTTTGTTTGGTGATCCTGAAAGGAAAACGTATAGTTTTTGTTTCAGTGTCATATCCTTCACTCATTATATATGACACCATGCTTTATTGTAGTACCATATTGCAAAGCACCTTTGATCACTCAGTTTATGAAGGCATTCAAAATCATAAATGTATATATATTTTATAATGACATAAACTAAAAGGCTGAATTAAAGAGAACCAAACAAACTTTGTATTATGTGCAAAAATATGATGATGAGGATTAATGAATCATGGCACATTCTAACATTATGTTTTGATAAATGAAAAACAATTTTGCATGTAGATGTTGTAGTACTACCAGGTTACTTTCTCTCTCATATTTTTTAACATATATCTACTTATTAAACTGCTTATATATAGCTATCATACATTTCAAAATTAATTACATCAAATTACCACTAATAAGATGATGATGGTATGGACAGCTCATAAGCCCATGTTTCAAAGAGCTTGAAAGAATGCAAGACATTTGGACAAGAATGAGCGGAACCTATTCAAAGGTCATCTGACTATCCATTTATCTACTTTATTCATTTGTTCACTTAATATGTCTGTATGTTTGATTGTACTATGTGAAAGTCAGTTGTTTTTGTGTTATTTTAAATATTTGGAAAGACTAGAATCCATGTATAACTACTTGAAAGTAGATTTAAGTGAAACCTAAATGAAAAAACATTCAACCTCTTTACACTAATAACTTATATATAAGTAGTTTTTGTTACTTATAAGTAGTGCTTATTTGTGCAGTGCTTCTATGACTACAAACTGCTGCCTGCATAAAAACTGGGAGAAAACAAATAGCAAATGAAGGAATCAAACATGCTAATAGTCATTTGCTGAAGTCTGTGAAGCAGCAGCATAAGACAGAATGCGATAAGCTTGCTGCAGTATCTAGCCAGTCATGTTAATACTCATGCTGATTTCAACTGCTAACCTCAGTTCACATTTACCTCACCCTGTTCAATAATGTGTGTTCGAAATAATAAGTAACTATTATTTTTTATATGTACTTGAAATAAACCAACCTTCCAGTGTTTTCTTTGTACTCGTCACATTAGTTTTTATATTCATTTCTGCTCCTATGTCCAGCGTTTAAAACTTCAACCATCTGAGTCTGTCCAGATTTTTTATCATGTTGGGATGTTGTGTATAACTTCAACCAACATGAAACTGTCTACGTTGTTGCTAAAGATTTTGGTGGTCTATGTTCTTTCTTTTCCATCAGTCTCTGCACATAACCCATCTTTGCTTCGGTTGTCTATGTACACGTCCATCGGACGTGCCTTCGTACTGGTATATATATATATATATATATATATATATATATATATATAATAGTTTTCATCCAAAACTTGCATATATGAATATAGTTTTTCATCCAAAACTTGCATATGCCATAGTCACAAACTTGCATAAAACTATGTACATCATAGATCTAAATCTAAAGGTGTAAACTTGCATATATGTGAATCCAATCTCTACCTAAACTTGCATATAGTCACTTTATTTGATTCACATGTAAACTTGTGTACAATTCATATAGAAACTAGCATAATCTACACCCAAACTTGCATATAAAATGATATCAAACGTGAATCAAGTTGAACATAGGTGATTTGGCATATGAAAAAGGATCCACAACAAAACTATCATTACGAACAAATAGCATATATTCACAAAATATCACATTTTTCCAATGTCTCACAAACATAGCCATATAACCCAATTTATAACTCAACCCAATTAATTTATTAATTATCTTATTAAAGAAATTGAACTCACAACTCAAAGAAGGTCTTAAGTTCTGGAATCTGAGTTCTGAAATTGATTGAGCTCGCCTTTGAAGTAGACAAATTCGTTGTTGTTGTTATAAATTTGAGTTGAATTGAGTTGATTAGCTTCACTTTTCGTCTAGTTGGTGGCAGATACTCTAGGTTGCAAGGTGATAGCATGACGGCCATGGTTCTAATTTTTATTTGGTTTTAGGTTTGAGTCTACATGTGTTTATATATAATTTAGGATTAATTTAGGCCATCCGATCAACCTAGAATCAATCAAGATCATCCAGTCAAGATTGAGTGACACCTCAGCCCTAATGACTCAGCATTGAGTCACAAAATCGTCATCCCTCAAAATGCCCGGGGGGCAGGTCGACCCCTAGGTCGACCCCCAGGTTGACCTGTAGGGGGGAGGTCGACACTAGGGTCGACCCCCTGGTCGACCTGGGTCCTGGGCGGGAATTTTCCCGCCCAGCCCGATTCTGACTTCTGATTTGAATTTTGAATCTGTTTCGAGCTGTTTGAATTTATTTTAATTTTCTGGAAACTTCTGACAACCATAACTTCTTCATACGAAGTCCAATTTACGCAAACTCGGACTCTATCTCAACCAGAATTCCGAGACGAACACAATAGCGTAACCCGTTTCCCTTGATTCTTACATTTAAAATTAAGTATTCTTCAATTTGTTAACTTTAATATTTAAATTTACGGGGTGTTACAGGTATGAACCCAACGGTTCCGGTCTTAGGAGAATCCGACGGTCGGATCTCCCGTACTATCAATTCAAAGTCAATGGTCGAAATTCGCGAACTGTTGCGGCGCGGCACGTTTTATTCAGGCCATTAAATATATATAATATATATTATATATATGTCGTCGATTTCCATTTAAAACGTACATTTTCAAAACGATTTCAACTTCATATTCAATTTTAAATCAAAATTGAATATTCCATATCATTAATATATAAATGATAATATTTTCAAAACATTAGATTTTGAAATCACTTCCCTTTCGATATTCATTATAAAAATGAATAAAATCGATATAAATATCGTTCACGTCACAATGGCGTTAATCTAATCAACACGACTTCATATTTTTCAGTATTTTCGTGTTCATCCCAAATCGAACATCAAAATCATATTTTGATCCATTACTGAATATTATTTTATAATATTAGTTATTTTAAAATATTCATTATTCGTCATTATAAAATATTTGTTAATTTAAAATATTCGTTCTTTCCGAATTGGAATCAGACACAGTCGATTACCATATAATTTTATTTATATGGATTTCATACACACATGTACACAACTATAACATAGCCAACCATCATCCAGAGTGCATTACACAACTGCATAAACATTAAATATGAATAATTAATGCTTACAACAGCCTGTCAACCAATCGATTGACATACAACTAAATATTGGGATTAGTGTATGTCCAATATCATCCCCATACCCGTGTGGGGTTTTCAAACAACAAACACTGATTATTATTTGTGCAGTTGGGCGATGCGTAAATAATATCATCGCAATGCATATCACTCAAATGTATGTACATAAACAAATCGCCTGATTTGTAAATGAATATTTATTTTATTCATATACACGTTAAATTTATATTTTTAACTATAAAATATTTATTTCATCACATGAATATTTTATACAGTTCATTTATACAATAAAAATGATATTTTTATTGTTATAATATTTTTAGAAAATTTCGGCAGCATAACGGCGCGATAGTAGAACCGGAATAAGGTCTAGCCTTATCCCTCGCCTACTAATGGCTCACGCCATATACATACCAATTCTATTCAATTCAATTCATTTCCCAAACCAAATTCAACCAAATAATCCAATCAACCAAACAAACATGGTTTCAAACAAAGGTGTCGGGTGCTACTAAGCACCGTCTGCATCCTAGTATATATTTTTAACTAGCAAATAAATTAAAGTGAGAAGTTCTCACACCAGTCAATTAGAAATATATAGAAATCCCACTTTCGAAACTCGAAAATAAATGCTGATGATGCTCGACCGATCATCAGAATCATCTCCGGGCGACTAGAGTGTGATTCTATATCTATCCAGTAGTATACACGTTCGCAAGGCGTATATGCAAAATCTTCATATACTAGACTGTCCAAATCAATTTAAAATAAATATTCAAATACATTTAATAAGGTTTAAATTTTCAAAACAAAATTTGTTTTTAATTTTTATTTTAAAACAACACTCTTCACACTCGTTCTCGGATACTACTGATACTATCTCTAACGAGTCATTCTCATTAGATATTACTAATCCAATCTCTGATGAATTCTTTCGTTTGGTTCTAATATGCCTTGTTCTCGAGCTCTGTAAAACCAAAGCTCTGATACCAAAATGAAATGACCCAAACTTCAATTTAAAAAAATTTATACGTTCTAATTCTATTCAAAATAAATTTCTAGTCATTATTATTTAAAATAAATCATTTTAAATATTCAAAATTCATTAAAATAGCCAAAATAAAAATTTTAAATTGGTTCTGATTTTCTGGGTTGTTACATAACTCGTTGATCGGTTTTACAAATAATGACGAATGAATATCGAGCGAAATAGAAATAGGGTAAAACAGTGTGGTAGCCCCTATTTTTTAAGTGTGTGGTATTAAGAAGAGTATAATACTAATTCTTGTGGTATTTTTTAGTCGCGGTATTAGGAAGAACATATTGGAGTGCCATTAGCACCACACTGAGCGGCTATTGGGACACAAAATTAAACATAGAATTAGAGACACAAAATCTGAACCGTAAGATTTATTTGTCTTTATGTGTGAGACGGAATTCAGGGGAAGATCTTGTGGTTGAGATTGCTTGTGTCTAAATTTGTGTCAACATTTTGGGTCTAAATAGACTTTCATATAAAATAATGGAAAACAAACAATGAAAGACTTAGCTATTCCTGAAATTCACAAGAGAGCCAAAAGTTCTTTGCCTTACTAGTATTTAATATTAAAAAAATTTTAAATCAACATATACATAAATTTGGAAAATAATATATATACGTCACCATATAGGATTTTATATATATGTAAAGTGATAAGTGTGAATCTAAATTAATTTTAAAAATATGCTTTTGCAATTTAAATAAATTGTAATACGTATAATATTTAATTTATATGTACGGTTAATGAGTATACAAATAATTTCATAAAACAATTTTGAAAGTTTTTAAGGACGTGAGCCTTATTTTTACTTTATATATTATAAACAATAATAAATAGTTATGCATACTATTGTTTTTTCAAATTATGTTCAAAATGAAATATCAAATTTTAAAAATACTTTTGAAATTCAACAGATCATATTTTAAATTACATTAGATATTCAACAAAATTAATTCCGATGAGAGTTTCGAATTGAAATACATATGCCTTGCCAAAAAAAATGAAATACATATACATATGAAAATAACAGAAGATAACTATGGAAAATATTGTTTCTTTTTCATTTACTAACATCACGAGAGACTCGGTATCAAAGAATATTGTAGAAGATCTCACAATTTATTATTTACCAATTATATATGTACTTTACCTAGTTATAACATTTTCTTATTATATGATATATTAAACTACTAATTATTTGCCAATTATATTTGTACTTTACCTAGTTATGATATTTTCTTATTATATAATTACTTGTAATCTAGACGTAAATACGAGTTGTGTACTATTGAATTATTAATATTAATGGTTAGTCTAGATATAAATATAAGTTATGTTTCAAATACATTATTCGACCAAAAGGTATATTTGTTGGCAATTAAGCATTAAATTAGCCAACCGTACACCTTACTAATTTATAAAATGCGAAATTATTTTAGTAAATTCATAGTACCCATGCTAATTTAGTTAAAATAAATTCCCTATATCTGTTAGCCCTGAAAAAATGTTTCACAATGGTGGATGAACTATAGTCAAAACTAGCACATAATTTCACCATATACACAAATGGATGTAGAAAATAAAAATAGATTTCTTTTTTAAATCGGGTATTTTAGACAATAGTAGGTAGTAGTACTACAAGTCTTCAATAGTATTTCATACTACATGCTAATATATATTCAAATTACGCTGCGCAAGGGTCGAATCTATGACCAATCAAAGATCTTCTGCACCACAATCAATATGCATAAAGATTTTTTTTTCAATTCGGCCGCCTTTTAAAAACTTATTACTGAAATAGCCTAGTTTCAAAACTTATTACGACCGTAGCCTGGTTTCGGTCACATTAGCCAAAACGGTTATTTTTATTTGATCCATTTCAAATGTCGCAATGTGCTCCATTTGAAATGTCGCACAAAATACAAAAGTTGTGCTCCATTTGAAATGCCGCAGTGTGCTCCATTTGAAATAGAGCAAATATAATTAACAATTTTGGCTGATGTGACTAAAATCAGGCTACGACCGTAATAAGTTTAAAACTAGGCTATTTCAGTAATAAGTTTTCTAAATGTGGCCAAATCGAAAAAAAAAATCCTATACATAACCACTAGAAGAATGATTCTGGCGAAATAAAATAATTACACACGATATTACTTAACAGTATATGCCAATGCATCACTTATTGTTATTACCATATCAAACAGTACGCGAATGGGGAGAAGAAAATTTATGCATTGTGTTTCCAACCAGTGAGGATTTGGACAATTGATTGAGTTTATTTGATTTGAGCCCCAGATACCAGAGTTGTTTTTCTTTCCTTTTCTTCTTCAATTTTCCCTTCCCTTTTATTTTCTTTTGATGATGATGTTATTAAGCACGTTGAAGCTATGACAATCCACAACTGAAATCTGGATGCTCGGCAAAGTTTATGGTAAGGTTAGGAATTGGGGCATGCAGCTCTAATATGACCTGTGCAACAGAGAGAAAGGAATCATTGTCTGCTCCAAAACTTGAAATCTAAGCTCTTTAAAAAGCTACCGGAGGCGACTTCATCATGGAAACGGGAGAAAAAGAACATGGTTCATTAATTCATAGGCAGACCCATCAATTTTACTTATATCTAAGCAGTTTAGAGATTACTGTTATGAAAACCAAGCATTTATGCCTTAATTATCAATGCAGTTCAACCGTCTACATAACGACTCTGTGTTGAAGTGGACAATCAAATTATTGTACTTACTACAGTATTTTCTCCATGCTTAAGTATTGGTGCAGGAACATACAGATTGCACTGGGGTCCCATTGCCTGTTTACATTTCATGATATTATTAAGTAATCCAACATAAATACACCAGATTATGCAAAGATAATGCCCAGGATCTTACTGGCCAGAATCTTCCGATGTTGAAATTGTTAACAAAGGCAACCCCTTTGTTCCAGCCACGGAATGATATGAATGTATCTCCAATTTGGAGATGTTGATCAATAAAAAACCGGCCTTCATAAAATATTGGTTCTTGTGAATTGTGGTCTGTAAAAATAATCCTTGAAACTTAGGTTGTCATCCATTAGAAATACAGGATTGTATGGTCAACAAAAAATATGGTTACCCTTCGGAAAGTGCCGTCTGGAAAGTTTGCTAGCAGTCGATTCAGAAACCTGCATGATCGGGTTTTCCTTGAAGGGATTGCTGAAATTGCCAAGTGTGATTGGAAACGTCTTCCATGGACGTACAATAGCACCATCTACTATGACTGAAGACAATATTCCCTGAATTCATGTATAAGAGAGTCATCAAATTCATAGCGAATAGGCTATAGAGAAATAGCTATGGGGCAGAAAATTTTTAAGATCTCCAAAAACAATTGATGGGCTATATATAATTAAAGAATTCCAATCCAAAGTCTCAAGAGGCATACTCCATAGGTTTACCACCTTAGCAGTGGCTTTCAAGGCTTCAACTCTTTTGTTATAACCCGTGAGTACAAGTTATTTAATACAAAACGGTACTTTTTTCACTTGTAGTATGCAATGGTGGTTTTTCCACCAAGTTATTCCAACACAAAGACACTTTCTTTCTTTTGCTTCTCGCAGAATAAAATAAGTATTTATGTAAAAATCAAAAAAAGAAGAAAAGTCAATGATAACCCATACATTCAATAGACCCGCTTATACATAAGGAACAATATATGATTCACCACTCGACCAACATTTCCACATAGATATGCTATTTCTTTGTTCCTGACTATTTTATCAGTGCAACATTTTTATTGAAGCGTGCTGTCTGGCAATATTGAATAACTAATTTACATAACCTCAGTGCATTTGCATAAAGAGAACAACCAGATTACCTTCTTATCATGCAAAAAACTCCCATAATTCACACGGCCCATGTTTTCGACCTGGTCAAAAAATCAAAATTAAAAATAGTGTAGAGAGATGGAAAAAAGAACTAAACTTTGACAAATGTATGAATAGTGTAGAACAAGACCATACTTTCTTCAGTCCTACGCTCGCTAACTAAACACAATAGAATGATTTAAATAGGCATGGACTAATATTTAGATTTGAAGAATATAAGGTTGATATCATTGTTATTTAAAAAAAAAAAAAAAAAAATCCATCGTAACAGTCTATACGAACAAAAGTAAGGATATGTCAATGAGGCTATTTAAGAAAAAAAAAAAAGAAGAAGAAGAAGAAGAAGAAGCCAATGAATGTATTTTATGTCAAATTATGAAGCATATAATTATGATACCAGAACAAACAAATCGATATTTGAAGAACATTTGATATTCGGCAGTGCAATTTCTTCGTTTGACCATCTTTCAATGGTACCAGCATATCTAGGGCTTTTACCGTCTTCATTCGATGGGCATGAAACAAATACTTGAGCTCTATCATGAATCTGCAAATATATAGTGTGAAAATAAATATAGTGCACTCAGTGCTAGATCATACTTTCAAAAGTTGCATCGTTAAGCATAATAAACTTGGATATTCATGTGAAATGGATTATATTTTTTCTAACCTTTGAGATTGAAAGGATGCTTTGTGTTTCCTTGGTCAGATTTGACTTTTTCTTATATTCTGAGACATACAATAGAAATCCATACATCTGATATAAGAGGAACAAATTTTAAACTGGTATTATAGATTGCAAAAGGAACTAATAACCAAATTTTCCAAAGCATGCACCTGGTTGACAGACTCCATTGTCACAGGATCAATCGTTCGGATTACATCACGAGGATCACATAATACATCAAGCATCCCAAACAAAGATGCAAACTTTCTAACTTCCACAGACCCATACTTTGTGTACTTACGGGGAGCAACTTGAGGAGGAGACAACCCACTATATTTCTCAATCACACTTCGTATTGCTGATAACAACTAAAATTATTCATAATACTGAAACTTCAACAAATATGATTATTTGAGCCAATCCAGCAAAATTACCAACTAATGCCTTCAATGTGCAGCCTGATAACTTTTTTCATGACTTCAGCAAAGAGATAAGATGGATGATTTTGACTACTATTGGTATACTTAAATAAATTGGTAACTACTCTTATTGGTTTAACGATTACTTAACAATCCATTGTTGATGATCATATACTATATACCTAATGACAAGAATAAGAAGGGGACCAAAAAGATCATCTCAGCGAGTATTCTTAATTGCTTACCTTTGAATTTTGGATTATCCACATCACCATGCTCTTTGATCGGTGCATCCTGTAAAAAGACCAGTTTATGCAAACCCAAAATTAAAATTAATTTAGATAACATGTGGATAAGTAAAACAAAGCTCACATAGTCATAAGAAGTAAGATCTGCCTTAAAATCAGAATCATTTTGGCCAGTATTTGCACCACTAAAAAATCCGAAATTCGTTCCACCATGAGCCATCTGTAAAAATGAGATTACAAAATTGACTTACCCCATTTTTTATTTTGTACTAAAGAATATTGGCATACATAGAGCACAGCAGAACCACCAAGAGATAGAATCCTTTCGAGAGCTGCAGCTGTGTAGTTGGCATCAGTCTGTGCATTTTTCTCCCCCCAATGCGTAAGCCAACCTGTATAAAATTCTCTGTAAACGTGAATGGTTAGAGTCTTAGAGACGGACATAGTATATTTTCTCATTCATGAGATGTAACGGATGCTAACGCTGATAGAGGAGGTGATTTTCCTGGTGCATTATACTTCTTCTGCAGCTCAAATATCGGCCCTGGATTATCACCCGTAGTAAAATCAACAGCTGCAAGATACACAACGATAATGAGATGTAATATTCTGGGTATTGCGCCAGGTAAGATAGTTGAAGAATAATCTACGAGGATATGGTACGTGGAGTAGCATTCCCTGGGATATACCCATTACTCGTACTAATTGCTGTTGTTCAAGTGAATTACATGTTTTTCATTCATTAATTAGGGCTTACAAATTCCACATGGTCAATACAGTGGTCTTATGGTCCTATGGTTGCATGCTTCCATGTTGAATGAAAGTCAAATTGGAAATAAAAGAATATTCTGTTTACATAGGTTGTGAAACATGAAACATTTACCTGCATAAATGCCTTCTTCAGGTATAGTACCTTTGTCTAGAGTATCTTTGGTACCTCCATCAGTTGTGTACCTGAAAGTAAGCCCACGTAATTTACATGCCTAAAACGATAGAATAAAAAGAGAGGCGGGCCGGACCTCCTCAATTTTATTTTATTTTCTGTAGGAAAGCATCTTTATTAATAGTTATCTCGGTAGCGCAAAGTTTTGGTCCAACCGCGAACTTCCAAAAATACCCTTACATATCTTTAGTTTTATATATCACTTAAAATTAGGACCTAACTATTAAAGCGTTTTACAAATTCAAACTGAATTTAACACATTAATAATTTCTAGTATCACTTAAATATGGGATCTAACAATTAGTCGTTCTTTACATCATCGTTCCATATTAATTAACACCACAAATAAAAAATTAAACTAATAAAAAGTTAGATACTGCAACTTAGAAATAAAATTCAAACTAATTACATATTATATCAACGTAAAAATATAACTGAATATTCATGCAAATCATTTTCTCATGAATGTGTTAAACATATACAGTTCCTAGAAATATAATTCACGCACAAAACATGTATTAAGGTCACACACGAAGCGCGTGCCGTAAGCTCGTACTGAATAAAGGTTTTGCAGATTGATGAATCAGACAGCGAAAGCTTTACAAGCTTATTAGATACAAATACAGGGGCACGGACTGTTAATTATCCATGTAACAAGCTCCATAAAATAACATGCTAACACTGGTGATCATGTTTTGATTTTGGCCAAATATGTTGAGAAGCAACAATCAGGTTTAAATATGGCAGCAATAAAAAAAATGTCGTTGGCAGTTAAACCATCCTCCTGTGAGGGTAAGAACTACTTTTCAAAAGTAAACTTGAAACGATGGGAAAATTCATTTGAATACCAGCAATTACCATAATTTAGTACAATGGTATTGGCATCATTGAAGGTAGATATAGTAAGATTACATACAAAATTACTTCCGTGCCAAGATGCCTTCTAGCCAATGAAACAAGCTGTTGAAGATATGGTTTGTCATCTCCATATGACCCAAATTCGTTCTCTATCTACCAAAAAATGAGGTGAAATGTATTATAAACAAAGTTTGAGAACATATGTTGACCTAGAAGTAAGGGCATCTCCGAGGTACTCTCTTGTTAAATATCTAATATCGTATACGGCACAGGTGGTAGCAGATAAAACAGTGCAAATTTATTAAAAACGCATTTCTCAGTGCACTTGGTTGTAACTATTACAAATTTACAGTGCAATGCCTAAGTAGAATGTCCATTAGTAGTAGACAGAATATTTCACATCCTGTTACAAAATCGTAATATTAGAATAAATGTGAACTGAAGAATGTCTTTTTCAATGAATTTATGTTGTTTATACGCCCCGTAATCTGTTCTACATATGACACCACATACCTAGTGAGACAGTTGCATTACAGATGTTTTAAGCAACTATCTTAAATAATGGTTGAAATGTAAAAAATGAAATGCTATACTCACACTCTGCTTTGTTCAAGGTTGGATATGTTTTTGAGTTTAAAAAATGAAGAAGCAAGTTCCATTGTATGTATCAATAAGTAATAGCGGATAATTACACTCCTAGTTTAGCTCTGAGGCCAGCATTACCTTATCTGAAATACCACACAGCTATAGCGAACCACTTACCTGAACCATTATTATAGGACCACCATTTTCATAGAGTAACGGAGCAATTTTAGGAAGTAGTGTATCCCACCATCTTTCAACCTGTAAAATGCATTTGATGATGTAGAGAATTTAATTCCAAATTAATATGGGGACAAGAAGCACAACTTCTTAGATAATAACAATTGCATAGCACAATGTACTCTCATATTTATTTCAACCACACACTTCGAAAATGTCATTTATTGGAAAGAAACGAGTGGCATCTATAGTGGAATAGAAATGGTAGCATAGGAAAGGAAATACTATCCCCATATTCCATGTCCTCGTGTGCCCAGTCAAATTTTAATAATTTACAAAAGTATAAAGTAAGTACAATGACACATGCACATTATGCACAAATGCGAACATGTAAAAAAAATTGAAAGGGTATTCATGTAACTTTGATGATTGTTGAAACGATGAACACCAATGAATCTTACATAAATGATTTCCTTTATTGATGTATAGTAGAGGTTCAACGGGTACATAGATGGCAGTAACCTTGGTGACAATGGTGGTGACGACTTCGATATTTAATTGATGGGTGGTGAATATTTTATTGATGGAACGGGAATGATTTTTTTCATCTGGTTCGTGGTCTCGTTTTTTCCCCCTTGTATTGTATGTGAGGATAAAATGAAAAGTTTGATAAACAAGTAGCATGAAGGATATTTATGGAAGTTAAATAAACATCATGGAAATGTATTCATCCAATTTGAATTTATTTTATAAATGGTAAAGAATAATAATGGAAGCAGCACTTGATATTTAAAAAAATGGTTGAGCTTGGCACAGGAACGAACTGACCTTGGAAGGATACCATGGTCCTTTCAAACTTAAAACCAAACTCATAATTTTTGTGAAAGGGTTTGGCTATTCGCACCCCATTATTTGCTCTTCACCCCCCGAATAAAATTTTAAAATTTCATTTCCAAGTTTGCCCTTTAACAGCCAATTAGATAGTTTGTTTGATGTTGCAAAATGATTAAAAAATAATAATTCCAACTATATATATGGGTGTTCGATGCTAAATTACAAACTAAAATTTAATTTAAAATCAACATTGTACATGATCTTTGTAAAAAAAAGATAAAAATTACAAATATTGATTAAAAAAATCAAATAATTATTAAAAATTTAAAAATTGTACTATCAACGATGTGTATCATTATACATTTTGAGATCGAGTATCTTAGCAGTATACGGAAATTGCAAAAATCTAAACAGTAAATAAATAAATCATTAATATAGATGCTATAGTTCAAATAAATCGACGTTGAAATAGTATGCAACAAGGGCATTTTTGGATTAAACGGGGTGGGAAGAGCAAATGATGGGGTGCATATTTTATTTTCTAGTTAGTGGGGGGTGAAGAGTAATTAACGGGGTGTTAATAGACGCACCCTTTGTGAAATAATATATAGTCTTGTATATTTATAAAATAATGGCTCCTTCTTAAATGTTTTTATAACGAAACAAATTACATAGCTAGCTCCCTTTATTCGTCATGCATTAATTGTTTCAAAATGTAATGTTTAGATTATCATGGTAAAACAAAGCATATAACCGGTTCCATTGCTTTTAAGTACTGTAGACAAACCATATTAGGACAAAAGGACTGTTAGGTATAATTGCATCCTCAAATACTAGAAAGAGAATGAGAAATAAAGTGGTAAACAGCTGTTGTTCGGGCCCAACTATGGAATGTACCATAGATCTGAAAAGATGAGCACTGTAAAACTCGCTGCATTACTTGACTTACATCATAATTTTCTGCGAAATTCTCTTTCTCTTAATTGTTATGAATAGGAAAGAATGAATTTAATCAACCTTGTTTTCAACAGGAAGCTCATAATAAGTGAAATTAAATTAGATGCGATCAAAAGAAAGCACACCAACTGGAGGAACCTAGGATCTGATGATCTTAATCTGATGGTTGGATTGAGAGCAAGTAACCAAGCTGGAAAGCCTCCTAGATCCCATTCTGATCAAATGAGCTAAAATATGTTAAGAAATGATAAGTTACAAATGAAGGATCAGGTTCGGGCTATCTTGGTGATACTGGTAATTGATACTAATCAGAATTAAATTTCCAGCCAAGTTATATCACAAAAAATCATGTTAAATTATTATAGCAAGCTAGAATAAAAGATTGACGAATAGGCATTCTTGTATAACTGCATAGCACAAAGAACAACGTGCAAAGTGAAGGTTTAGCATCTGACATAGCTATCTTATTTGGGTTAGGATTGTTCTGCTTACAACATTAGACAGGCATAATTTTGAATAGAGACAAACTATTACAGTAACTAAATATAGTTTGCATTATGTGATACAATGAATTATGCATGATAACCGACCAAATTCTATTCATAATATTAACTACAGAGAGTAATGTGTCACGTTGAAAGTGCTACACTTCAGTTGAGTATAATTCACATATTTCTGGCAGAAGTTCTTTTGCAGCGCAGCGCAGTGGATATAATTTTTGTTGCCGCTTACTCATCTTACATTTCCCATCATTTAATTACCACTCAAACTTTAGTGCGGAAAAAAGGAAAGAAATTATCACTTGCTGCAGAGTAAGCAGTAACCTATCTACTATTTGATAATCACGATCTCCCAATTTCATCAATCCATAACATGATGAATTTTCTATTTTCCCAACTTCTCAATTCAACCACCAATGTTTTAGGTTTGTTCCTTTACTCTTATTTCATAATGTGAGAAAAGAAATTTTTAATACAAAATCTTTTATTTATAACATTATTGGAACTGTGAAATAAAAGCTTAATTAGTTTCTTTTTTTTTCCTTTTTATGTGATTATTATTATGCAACACATTACTAGCTTCACAGTAATACCAATTGGTATATCAATTGAAACTTGATTCTGCGCCTTTTGAAAGGTATACCACAAACGACGCTCAAGTGCAAATCAAACATAGTGATGGTCACCAATTTCGAGTAAACTTAAGACTCAAGTATAGGAAGAAGACTTGCCTCCACATATATACGGACCAGCACGAAGCATGACAACAAAACCCAACTTATGTGCAAGTTTTAAATATGATTCAACATCCGCAAACCCATCAAAAACCCATTTTCCAGGCACTGGTTCGTGCAAATTCCAAGGAACGTATGTCTGAATTGTGTTCAATCCCAAAGCCTTCGCTTTCCGTAGCCTATCTTCCCATAACTACAAATAAAACCAATATTTCCACATCATATATCAAACTTCCAGATCCAAATCAACAAAACAAACCAATAAGCAACGTCGACTAATGTGTTTTATCAGTTATGAAGTCAAGTACAGAGAAAACATAACTAAATTACCGCATAAAATAAGCAAAAAGAGGCCTGAATGGAGATTTATAAACTAGTAATAACCTGCGGATGAACTCTGAAGTAGTGGATGTCGCCGCCGATAATTCGAAAGGATTTGCCGTCTTTCCAAAACCTGTCGTTTGCGATGGCGAAGCTTCGAGAAGTAGTGGAGTGCGAGAGAGAAGGAAGAGGAGAGAGAAAGGCAGCTCGGAGAGAGAATGCGAGAAGCAAGAAGATGATGCGTGACATCGACAGAGACAGCCGTGCTGGAATTTTGCTGAAGCGTTTATCGGCGCTGCTCATTAATTTTCGGTAAGAATTCAGAATTGCTTGAAAGACAGTTGCTTGGACATTGCACCTGGTTTTATTTAATAATGGAATTATTTAAAAATTATTTAAAAATTAATTGCAGATACCAAAAATTTATTATTGAGCAATTAATGCAATATAGTCGTTGAAAGTTGTAACGGTAATATATTTTCATATATGTAAATACATATACGAACCATTATTGTGATTGAACAATCACGATCTTATATGCATGTGACCTTTTATGGAGCTGTTACAAAATAAATGGTATTAAATATTGTTATGAATGATAATCAATTAAGATTTATTATCATTCATCTATTTTGAAACGTATGCAATTTTTATATGTTAAAAATTGCAACTTTTTCTTTGAACGTTTCTTTTATTTAATAATGGTATTTATTATGGTCCAATTTTCCTTCCACTAACCTAGCTAATGTTACTTTTTTCTTCGGTCTATGTAAGAAATAAAATAGACAAAGCCTCGTACATAACAATTGTTTTCAAATTACAACAGTATAAAACTGAAGCTGGTTTTCTGAATTCGTTTAGTTCCATGACACTTTTTTAATCATGAAATAAATTAGCATTTATGCTATTGTTTTACCCAAAACTAAATCTATAACACCACAATAAATTCAATATTGAATTTAACGAGCATGCAATAAAAATAAACATTTTTTATTCTTCTGATGGTAATAGGAAAAACAATCAATTCATACAATAATTTATTCAAAAAAAAAAAAAAACTCATTTTTAATGTTATTTTCGATTTGGTCTACCATTAGTTGATGATAAGAGAAAATATTACTATTTTATAATTAAGTTTTTGGTTTCATATGTCCGTATCATTTGTGTTGTGAATCTATGTGGTTATTTCTTCACCCGGTTTGCATAACCAAACATAGTGGGTGTTTACGTTATTTTCTTCAAACTTAATTTCAGTTCCTATTTAAGCGGCATTTACAGATAACTTAGGTGTGTGTAGATAGTAACACCATATATAAATGCATTTCCCTTTATTTAATGAAATTTAAAACTAATGGGTAAGTGCAAAAATGTTAATAGTCACAATACGTTATTTCAAACAATATTAACTATTTAAAACTTGATTGTTACAAGAAATCAGAATTTTAAACGGTCTTAACCATTTAAATTTCCTTAATAAAAGTGATTATATTCCAAGTTGTTACAAAACAATTTAATTAGTTTATAATTATTATAAATTAATTAATATTTATGAAATATTAATTGCAAAATTATGATTATGATTTGAGAAATAAATTTTGTTATATGTATATCAGTTATAAATATATCGATTGATATGTGATATCGATAACAAATTTAATCGTATTTAAGTAACCATATTGAGCTGGGGTTAAATTGACCATTAGCCCATTTAACCATATTAACCATATTTAAGTAACCATATTAACCATATTTAAGTAACCAAATTTAATCGTATAAATATATCGATTGATTTGAATCAGTTATAAATTTAATCGTATTTAAGTAATCTCAAGAATGGGAGACAAAACATGTGCAATTAAGGTCTGAAATGCAGCGTTGAGATTAGGTGAGAAAAGGTAAAAAAATTAATCTCTTTCCTTTGTCATTCAACCATTATGAAACCATCTGCAAACGTAACCTCACTTTTTAGTTCTCTCTTTCATGATCTTAATGGCTGAAATATATCATTGTAAACCGTAGAAAAATCTCCAATCAAACTGATTCAAATCGAAGGTTATTTGATAACAAAAAGTCTACGGTTCAAAGACTAGTAATTTGACAAATGGATGGGATTTACAAAGGAAGATAATCTATCATTACAAGGTAGACTTGATCAGATAGCATCAGTTATAGGTAAACATTTAATTTCATATAAGATGCATATTTATTGTGTAATTGCTCTTCTTATATACACTATCTAGAGCTACGCAAGTGGATTAGCAGAAAGTGATGTCTTCTCATAATTATATTTATATCACTGTTGTTTATTTTGTTGTACGACTCTGTGGAGCTTTGATTGTGTTGATTACTATTATTAAATATAATTTGTTTGTTGAGTTTATTTATCATTTATATAAACTATATAATTGTTCTGTATAACTGTATGAGCCTCTGAACTTTGATTATGTGGTTTATGTAGTTACTACAATCACACATGTTTATATCTTTGGTTACTGTTATATTTTATCTGATGCGTTGTGGGATATACGACAGGTTCTGTGATTGTGCTCGGTGATTTTTTTTTTTTGTTCTATTCTCTTCTTTCCTATTTCTCTTATTTCCTTCTATTTCTTTTCCTTGACAATAATCACTCATCAATTGGTGCTTGTGTAGTATATTATTAGGTTGTATTAGCACTAATGGTGCAGGGCGGTTGCCACAACTGACTTCTAATTCTAGACAATAATGCAATGTCAGCATCCTCTGTACAAGTTCGTTCTAGGACTGAACGAAATCGTAGGCATCACTTCTACTACATTCTTGAGATTAATAGAAATTAACCTTTGCACTTCAAAGTTCAGTAAATGATCTTATGGTCTTTAAGTTATCTTCCATGCTTGAACGCGTTGGTCGAATTGGATTGTTTTTGGATAACTTAATCTTATCCCATTCTCTTCACAACTATAATTGATAATTCTAGTAAACTCTTTTTTTTTTTTTTTTTTTTTTTTTTTTTTTTTGTGGAAATAAACAAACAATCCATAAGTGTGGACTTCATCTCTTAAACATTTAATTGAAAGTAAGGGTGAGCAATATTCAGTTCAACTCAAATTAAAGACCGAACCGGTTCATTTCGGTTGACTCGGTTCGGTTTTAAAACTAAATCTATTTGAATTCAGTTTGTAAAATAAAAAAAATGGTTATCGGTTTAACTGAATTAACCGAACTTTTAATTTATTAGCTAATTTAATGGTATTGCAATACTTTAAATAATTAGTTTAGTGATATAATACAAAGACATTTGTCGTAAATAGATCAAATTTTATTATAAACATGAAATTTCTCCAAACATAAAGTTATATTTTACTTTTGATTGTTTATTTGAATAATAATACTTTTTTTAAGTTCAGTTAAATCGGTTACCAACCGAATTAACCGAAATTAATTCGGTTCAGTTTAAACATTCTATGTTCCAATTCGGTTTGAGTTCTTTTACCTCAAAACCAACCGAACGCTCACCCCTAATTGAAAGGTCTCTTCATCAGTTGTCTTGTATATTTACAAAATTAAAACCATTCCAGTTTTGATAATCGGTTATCTAAATATCAAATAAACAAACAATAAAACCAACCTAGATTTAATTTTTCGATGACAACACCAATGCCTCATTTAATTAATATTTTATTAATTAAATCTTTTTGTATATTTGGAGATATTTTCATATGCTTATATCAAGGGTATACGGATATTCCCAAACATTTATATTTTCAATATGTAGAAAATATATCCATACACCTATATAACTCGTATAATTGTATTCACAAAACGTTAAGGAAAATTTCCTTATTTTCAAATCAATTTAAATGGGTCAAAAACCATTTATATTCAAAATATGGTTTGTCAACCCTTTCAATTAAATATTTAAGTAAAATATGCATAAAAAAAATTGGTATGAGTTAATTAAAAATAAAACTAAAGACAAAAAATGTAAATCCTTATAAAAATATACCCTAAATAGACATAGATAATTAAATAAAGAATCAATAATAATTATTAATAAAATATTAATAGGCTGAAAATACGAATGTTTAATAATTGAGAATTGGATCATGAAAATATTACTACTGTATTTTCATATTTTATTTATCGAAAACGGAGTTCATATGAAAAAAATACGTGAGTTGGACAAGAATAATATGCACACAACATTTGAATTTCAAACTGAATCTAAAATTGGAATAAAAATAAATAGCTATGACATAATGGAATATTCCTTTTGAATTTCGAACTTGTGTATATGTATAAATATATAAGAGAAGACAAGAATCATAAGAAAATAGAAAGAATCAATCAACATTAATAACGAATTAATATAAAAAGGAACGTTCAAGAGAACTAAATTCTCCATTCCCAGGACTTAACGGGGTCGACACCCGCCTAGACTGACCTTAAGGGAAATGATGGCATGTGGTTTGTTTAGGTTTTGTTTTTATATACTAGTTGTTGAAATGAACGTCGAGATTTTATAAAATGAATCTGACGGTCCACACACACTTTAACAAATATAAATAAGACTCTAGCCTCCTTACCAAATCCTACAATTTTTTTAAACTCTGCCTCCATTATGTCTCTCCTCCTTTCTTCTAAGTTCCAAAATTAGGTCAGGTTAGTTTATTCTCCTCAAATCTAACATATTTCTATCCTCTCTAACCTGATTTTATATGGATTTCTACAATTAGGATTATATATATATATAAGATTCTAATTTTGATTCTTATATATGTATAAAATTTGAAGAAAGATTTAGGGAACGCAATTTTGAGGCTACAAACCAAAGATTTGTTCTATGC
This sequence comes from Allium sativum, assembly GCA_030737875.1. NCBI lineage: Eukaryota > Viridiplantae > Streptophyta > Magnoliopsida > Asparagales > Amaryllidaceae > Allium > Allium sativum. The sequence continues at coordinate 158,803,139 of CM060921.1, read as the reverse complement.
AGTTTTCTCCTTCATCTTCTTGTTATTCAGTGACCGGGAATTATTTTAAGTTTACTATTTCCGTAATTGTTAGTGTAGAATTGGATTGTTACACCTATAGAGTTTCGAGATTCTAACAAAAATAAAATACATATAAATCCCTTAAATCTCTAAATAATATCAGAAATGGTCAATCATTTGTTAATTTGGGTTTTGGATTACGGATGCAAGAAAAGATTCTATTTTTGGGTGTTTATGTAATTTTTCCATTTGGTCCGATTTAGTTTCCTTTCATTTTGTTATAAATCTAGGGTGCTACTAATCACACCCCTATTTACACTTTTGGCCACTAAAACTAAAAGCACCCCAAATATTTTAAATTTCCTCTTCTGGCCACTGTCTAAATTAATAACCAAAGAATGCATAAAGGCCACCAGCTCTTTCCTCTACAAGAATGCTTCCTTTCTCCCTTACTTCGTCGGTTGTGAAATGATTCTTCACACCAACATTTATGTCTTTTGAGTCATTTGATCGAACATCATGCATCACATATCACAATCATCATGTTTATCGTCCAATTTATCATCATTCAAATACTCCAACTATCAAATGACAAAATAATAATAATTAATGTATCAATTTATAAAAGAAGCTACGTAAGTTATATGGATAAAAACCTACAAGTCAAAACTTACATTGTCATTCTCTACTTACAACGTCATCAAATTTAATATCCTCCAAGCTTAAAATTTCCAATGGAGAGGAAAAAATATCCTAAAATGCAATGGAAAACCTAACCATTAAAAAAACCCCAACAACATGTTCTATATCATAATAAAAAACAATAAAAATCAAGCAATTTAACCTCTTTTTTATCTTCATCTTCCATCTCTATTAGGCACAAAAGACTATATGCTTTTGTAAGGGTTTAGGGTTTGAAATTGTAAAGAAGTACACGTTTTTTTTACGAAGAGTATGGTGGTAAATAACTGAGTGAATGAATAATATATGGTGGCCAGAAGAATATAAAAAATAATCATATGTATTAAATTTATAAAGGTGGCCAAAAGTGTAAATTGGGGTGTGAATAGAAGCACCCTAAATCTAATTTACACAAAAGCACAGACTTGGGTATTGTAATTTATTTATGTTTAAATCTCTATTTTTATAAAATAGATAGTTTAAATGTAATAATACACATATTACCAAAATCTTAGTTTTTGTGTAAATATCGTGTATGAAAGTAAAGCAGTACTAAAAGGAAAATGCACATATTATTATGTTACATCTTGTCCTTTTCTTTTATTATTGAAATAATCTTAAGAACCTATGTTGCAAGTTATTTTACTTATGTTATTTCCTATAACTGCTTCAAATTTGGGATGAACAATATATCTTATATTGAGAAAGCTTGAAAATATAACTTTTAAACCTTGATTTTTGGCTAGGATTGGCATTTCTACGTTTAGAATATTTTCTTTACGCGCGCCACTAATGTTTTTCTTATTTATGTATATTAAATAGCATAATTAATGTATCATAAATACGTAATAAATGTGTTTAATTAGGAATTCGAATTTGAAATGTCCCTCGTAGGAAATTTGTATGTTGTGTGTGTATTAATGGTTTTTAATAATATTAATGGCACATGACACGAGGTTAACCCTACTTGTAGTAGAAGCCTATTCGAAACCGACCAACATATCCAACATCTACAAGAAATTAGGTTAATGTGGGATGTCTAGTGTCATAGGCCATTTATAATAAATAAATGTGACGCGAGGTTAACCTCTGCTTGTAGTAGAAATCTGCCCAGAACCGCCCGACATATCCAACAGCTACAAGAAGTAGGGTTAATATCAGACGTCTAGTGTAATAATTAATTGAGTAAAGTAGGCCTACCTCGAGAAGGTATTAAGTGTCTGATCCACCTTATTTGGGTATTAAGTCATTAAGACTTTGCCCATTTCTAAGTTCATTCCTTGGTTGTGCGCTGAAGTCCTAGGACCTGCCCTTATTAGGCATTAAGCAGTCATTGGGTCCGACTTTCTCTAATATTTATGAGGTATGAAATGGTCCTAAACGAAGAGGTATACAGAAGAGTTGGGTGGTTGTCCAGTATTTGTCTATTTCTTATCTAGGGGCTATGTGAGGTCATAGCTATGGATGAGCTACTAAGAGTTTCACTGAATATGTAAGGGAAACCGTCTGTCTAAGAGAAGTATTAAGTGACTAGAGTTCACCCATAATGCCAGTTAAATAGTAATGCATAGGTCCGCAGGAGGGGTCATAAATGGCGATGAGTGTCTACCCTCACCCGATATTAAGTGGTAGATTAATATTTCTCGCATTACTACTGAGAGAATATTTTATAATGTTAAACGAGGTCTTAAGCGACTAAGGTCTTCCATAGGGTACCAAGTGATCGGAAGAATCCACCTGTAGGGTATTAAGTGATCGTGGGAGTCTGCCTATATGTATATATAATGGCCTTAAGTGACCGGATGATAGTCCGCCTCGTTAGGTATTAAGTGAACTTAGGAATTCGTCCACGGGTTATTAAATGATCGAGTGAACCCGCTCGTACATATACATGATGGCCTTAAGTTGACCAAAGGATAATATGCATAATCAATGCACATGTATGCCATATTTAATTGTGTGTTTAATTCGCCTAGACATAACTTGATGAATTTATACTACCAAGTATAGAAAATAGATTTCCTTTAAACTTGAATGAATTTTATTCACTAGATTTTGTTAACATGTTTATGCTTACGTGATAGGGGGTTCTCAACTTGTGATCAGTGGAGAAGCATTGACTCTTTCCTCTATACGCCCCGAGTGAATTGGTTGGTTTAGGATAGTTGACAGGCTGGGTGTAAAATAAGCGAGTCTTAGGTTACCAAATGTAGACACAGGCTTATGGCCCGTTATAGTTGGTATCAGAGTCTAGGTTAGCCGATTATGGGAAATATACGTATGAGAGGCATACTTGTTATTTTGAAAAGGAGCGTTCAATATTTTACTATATATAAGTTTATATATTTATTTAAAGCATGTGTATCTCTATAAAATAGTGTATATAGGTTCTTGCAAGAAAGGAGGTCTGACCTTAATTTCTAAAAATGCCCTAGAAATCATTCAATGATTTAGCAACTTCCTTATCGATTTAGAAATCTATAAGCACATAAGGCTTATAAGAACCGCAATGTTGAAAAGTGGAAAGGATTGAAACTACCAACTTAACAAGTAATAGTGAAAATTAATTTAGTAGCTTAATTATCATTTATGGGAAGATAAGGGAGAAATAAATGGAAATTTTTTTAAAATTGATATCTGTTAAACTAACCATTATTACAGACAAAATGGCTTCCTTTGCAAATAAGTATGTTAAGGAGAAACGGAAGTGCATCTTTATGTTAAGGAGAAACGAATATGGAATTTATAGAGGCATCTATTAGTACATAAATATGAGTGTTACTTAAATGGATAAAACGGACATAAAGGACATTTATAGAGACATCAATTAGGAATGTCAAAAACTAGAAAAATAAGAACACAGGAGAAAGGATTTAAGTAAAGAGGCGGACTTTCGTAGAATAGTATACATCAATTTTTGTAAGAAGGATAGCAGGTAAAATAAAAGGTTTAAATGAAGAGAATAAGTACATTTTTAATTTTTGCAAAAGCCTTTGCTAAGAAAATATACAAAAATGGATTTTTGATAATACCACAAAAATTATCGGTAAAAATTAAATTTTGTAGAAAATTGAAACATATTTATATATAAGCTTAAGTTATAAAACTTTGTCTGCATGGCTAAAGCTCGGAGATTTTTTTTTTCCAGATCTGAACGGATCTGAACCGCCGCTATCCATAATCCCCTTGTTCTTTCTGAAAGAGGCTACATAGCGGTAGGATCGTGTATAATGGATTATAAGGTGGAATATATATATAGCTGAGTAATAAGTAGATATCACACAGTCGATTTATACTGGTTCAGACCACTGTCCTATGTCCAGTCCCAGACTCACTTCTGGTGTTTCCACTGAAACCCTCACTTTACCTGGAGGAATAGGTTCACAAATACCCGAACAGCCGAACGGGAATTCTTGCCTCGACTGCTGAAGAGGTCTTTCTTAGTACATAATAATTGATGATTTATTTGTATTCTTGTTAACACGGATATGTCAATATATAGTACACCCTTCCTATAGTCTTTCCTTGATGATAAACGTGAAGCTTGTGAAAGATTATGGAAGATTATACTCTCAAATATAGTAAATGGTGCGCTTTAAGAGTTTAGAGAGCTTAGAGCAAGATAGAAAATAGTTAGAATGAAAATCGGTGATTTGATCAGTTAATCAAATCTCTATTTATAATATACAAAGAGTTACAACTGATCACGAAGAGATTTCATCAAGAGAAATGATTTAGAGAGTTGTGACTCTTCATAATAATTTGCAACCCTTAGTAATCAGATGTCTGAATATAAATTTTAGATGTCTATTTTGAATTTGAAAATAAAACAGCATGGAAATAGTTCATTTCAGAGCAAATTCAGACGTCCGAAAAATTCAGAACAGACGTCTGAATATTATGGAGATTTTAATTTTGTCTCAGCAAACAGACATCTGTCTGATTTATTTCAAACGTCTGTTTTCTAGGCAAAACATATTCCTTGCCTCTTTTAAATGTGAACACGCACGCGCGCGCACACAGATACACACACACACACACACACACACATATATATATATAGAGAGAGAGTTAAGTGACGTACATCTTCCTGAGTTATAGCCTTTTGGTGTTGGCAATCAAGATGCACGCTTGGTGATGTTAATAGAAAATGCAATTTGCTTCACATTTTGAATGTTATGCCCTCATTGTGTGCCTTAAGTAGTGGTTGTAGCCTTTGTTGTTGCAGCTGCAAATATTATATAATACTGTTTGGTGGAATGGCCTTCTTCAAATTCTGTGAGCTTTATGTTACTGCCCTTGCTGTTTTGGGTAGGAAGATATGAAATCCTATTTTAGTTCTGTATTGTGTTGTAATTGGATTGCCATGACTCAAACAAATGCTTAAGGTAGTGGATGCAAAGTTTCACTGGTGAAGCTACTTTGACCCTTAGTAATTTTATTTACTAGACTGGCCCTCTACTTCTATGAGTGAACTCTTTAGTCATTTGTCGTGCTATGCTATTAGATGGAACTGCTTACACGGAATGTGTTCAAATGGTCACCGTGGAATGCAATATTGTTGCTATGTAATAAGTATCTTTGCTAGATTGTTATCATGTTATTTGTGAGCCCCTACGTGGGCATATCATAGTTATCCAGTAATTTAGACTAGCACCTATTCTGTTAGCTAGTGTTTTAGCAGTGGATGTTCCACTTTAAAAATGTCTACGGTAGACGATCCACCTTGAAACCAAATTTGTAGTAGGTTGACAAACTATCAATCTCCTATAATCATGTAATTATTATTTACTATAATAATAAGTGTTTGCGGACACTTTAAAAACTGGTAGGCTTTGCCAAAAAAGTCATGAAACTTTACCTAATTTGGAAGAAGTTGAAAAATAAGATTTTTATAAACAAAAATATTTCTATAGGGCATTAGAAAATTTTACCATCTTTTGATAGACAAATTAGAAATATAAATTTTTGAAAAAACTGAATATGAATTCTTTAAAATGAACAAATAGTTAATGATGAACTAAAAAAAAAATCTAAGTTTATAGAAAATAAAAAACAATGAATAATTATAATGGTAAATTTATAATTGTTATGAACTTGATATAACAGCCTCTAAAATTTAAAATAATTAAGAGGTTTTCAACTTTTATTTTACTAAAATTTTCTATGTTAAATTTCATATGAAATTAGTGAATTTAAAAGAGACTATTTTCTTTAAAATTTTGCATTAGTTGTGATCATAGATGTGATATTTAATTGGAAAAGATACACTCATTTGAAAGAGAAAGTATAGAAAAATTTATTACTGAAATTAGGTGGAAATAGAATAGTAAATTTTTCAGTAATAAAGAATATTTGAGAAGTAATAATAGGAGTATAACCAATGGAAATTGACTATTCCAATAAATTAATTTAGTAATTTATAACAATTAAATGAATTTTGTGAAACACTTTTATTGTGCAAATAATGTATAATGAATAGTTATATTTTTTTATAAAAGCATCATGAATAATTAAAGCTTTTCAAAATTCCAACATAGATTAATGTGAAATTTTATATGAGTATGCATGCATGGCAATAATTTTTTTTTAAAATCATAATTTCAAAAAGAAGTTATTAAACTTTATTACTAAAAAGAATACAGACTTTGAGTAATGTTTTACATTGTATTTTTAAAAGTTGCAACATCGTTTAAGAATATAGCAATGAATATTGTTAAAGGACTTAATTGTTACCTAATTTGATTTTGGACACTTAATTTTTAAGGTTTCGTTTTCAAAATAAAATGAGCATCTATTTTGTTAAACCTTAAAACATTTGTCATTTTTGAGAAGTATTAAAAAAATAACATTCAAAATGTCAGTGAAGATAAGAGGAGAAGTTATTTCATATTTAATTTAGAAATTGTGAATATTTAATAAATGTTTCCAAAATGTTACAAAATTTGAAAAGATGTGCTTATTGTTCATAAATGAAACATTCTGTAAAAAATAAATGAATTCGTGTTAAAGAATGTCTTTCTTAAAAGGATGCATGTAGCCACGTTAAGAGAGTAAGTAACATTATACTCTTTGGAGTTACATTTTTAAAGAAAATGAAATTTAATACCTCAAAAAAAATTATGAGACATTAAGATGCGAATTTTTGAATACAGAGAGTAAATTAGATAAGTTAGAGTTGGGTTCTAGGATTAGATAGGAATAAGTTGTACCGCTCAATCTAGAAATTTTTGTGTCAGTCCCAAAAGATATATATTTGAAAGTTGACATACAGTAAGGATTTCTACTATCAAAGTTTTGTTGTAAACTAGGTTGCCCTAGATAGTTTAGTTTAGAGATTAGTACGTTGTAACCATTTTTAGCAATTAGTAATATATATGTATAAATAAATTACGTAATTTTTAATTTTGAACTTAGGTGTAACACCCTGTATTTTTTGAGACTATCAAAAGAACGAATTAAAGTATACTTAATTTTTAAAAGAATAATTAAGGAACACGGGTTACGCCACTGCGTTTACCTTGGAATTATGCTTGAGATAGAGTCTGAGTTTGCATAAATCGGACTCCATATGAAGGAGTTATGACCTTTAGAGGATTCAATAATTTAAATAATAAAACCAGCCCGAAATTAAAATTTAAGTTTCGAAATTCAAAAACCCCGAAGCAGGCTGGGCGGGAAATTTCCCGCCCAGAGACCAGGTCGACCAGGGGGTCGACCTCCACCTCGGGCCAGATCTGAAACCTGACGTGTTTCTTTGTGTGACGATTTTCTGAGTCATTAGGGCTTGTGTGTCAAGTTCTAGTTGGTTCTCTTAGGTTTGAATGGCTTTGATTGGTCCTAGGTTAATCTAACGGCTCTTACTAATTCAAACCTCTATAAAAGCAACCCTATTCCTCAACCCTAAATCACACAAATTCATTCCAAGGAGCCACCATGCTGTCAATGATCATCCTAACCTAGCCACCATTTCTTCTCAAACTAGAAAGCAAGATTAAAGCTACGAATCAAATCAAATTTAAATTAGAAGAACAATTAGTCTACATCAAAGGAGAGCTATTCAGTTTCAGAAAACAGATCCCAAAAAACAATATTTTTGCCTTTGTTTTGTAAGTCAGTTACTTTTTAGATTTGAACACCTAAATCTAATTGTGACATGTAATAAAATGAATATGAGAATATGCCTGATGTAAGTTGTCCTTTCATTGAATCTGTGCATGAATATCTTTGGGAATCATTTTTGACTATGAAGTTGGTCCAATCGTATCTCTCCTTGTTGTATATCAAAATTGTAATCCTCTTTAAGTTCACATGCCTGTGATGATTCATGATGATATTCATATCATATCTATATGCCTGCGATGTATTCTACGCAAAACTTGTCTTTTTAGTACATCAAGTTTATTGGACCAATAGTTATTATCATCATATGACTATGCCCATCCTTACGATGTTCCATCTTGCTTCTCCCCTTATTTTATGAATCTTGAGTTAAAACTCGAAATACGTACGTTATGAATGCGAGGGTAATTGGGTATAACATGAAATTGACATTATTTGGCATAATTTGGAACATGTAGTATGACATGATTGTTAAGATGCAATTTGGGGTAATTTGACATGAATATGTAATTTGACATATTGAACCTAGAATTGGCATGAACGATAAAGTATGAAATTGGCATATAAATCAAGTTTTGGGCATAATTGTTATTGTTGCGAATTTGGGGTAACTTGAGCATTAAATCTAGATTGGGCGTAAAATGTAAATTGGAACATTAAATCTAGATTTGGCCTAACTATTGATTTGGGATGCCAAGCATAATGGATACTGTAGTTTTGGGGCATGTCTATTATTACAAAATTGGGAAGATTAGGTGTAGCCTATTTTGAGTAATAACTTGAAATTGAATTTGGGGGCCATAACTTGCAATTAGCTTTGTTGGGCATAACTTGAGAATTGGAAATGATTGGTTGAGATAATTAGCATATAAATCTAGACTTGGACATTTATGGAAAATGTGTCATAATCTGAAATTGATAACAATTGTGAATAATTTGCATATAAACTGTAAATATGTAAATTAGTGAAAAGACGAATGTGCCTAACCCGAGGTTAGATTGAGTTGTGGTGTAAAACTGCCCGGAACTGCCTGGCACATCCAGTAACCACAACAATACCTATCTAATGTGAGAGGTTAGTGCATCATGCCCAAGAAAAACCCGAGGTTAGATTGAGTTATGGTGTAAAACTGCCTGGAACCGCCCGACACATCCAGTAACCGCAACAACACATATCTAATGTGAGAGGTTGGTGCATTAATAAATCAGTTAATGCTAATGAACAAGACATGCTAAGAAATGACTAGGGTTAAGTTAATGAGAAACACTTAACCTATATAACAAGATGAATGACTAGGGTTAAGTTAATAGCAAACACTTAACCAGTATAGCATGATGAATAGGTAGGGTTAAGTAATAAGAAACACTTAACCAATATAACTTGATTTGTGGTAAGGTTAAGTTAAAACAAGAGGGCAACACTTAACCAATATAACTTGATTTTTGGTAGGGTTAAGTTGACACAAGAAGGCAATACTTAACCAAAGTAACATGACAAGTAGGTGGGTTAAGTTAATTTGAACTAATTAATGACACTTAACCAACACAACATGATGAACACGTGGGGTTAAGTTAACAAGAAATACTTGACCAATATAACTTGATGAATGAACGGGGTTAAGTTAATAAGAAACACTTAACCAACATGACAAGATGAATGGGTGGGTTAAGTTAACATGAATGGACAACACTTAACCATTAAATAAACATGTTTGAATCAGTAGAAGGGTTAAGTACATATTGGGTTGGTAGGTAATAGTAGCAAATATAGGCTCACAAATTTAACCGTTAAATAAACATGCTTGAATTGATGGGAGGGTTAAGTACATCTCGTGTAGGTGGGTAATATTAGTAAATATAGGCCCACAAACTTAACCGTTAAATAAACATGCTCGAATCGATGGGAGGGTTAAGTACATCTTGTGTAGGTGGGTAATATTAGTACATATAGGCCCACAAACTTAATAGTTAAATAAACATGCTTGAATTGATGGGAGGGTTAAGTACATCTTGTGTAGGTGGGTAATATTAGTACATATAGGCCCACAAACTTAACCGTTAAATAAACATGCTTGAATCGATGGGAGGGTTAAGTACATCTCGTGTAGGTGGGTAATATTAGTACATATAGGCCCACAAACTTAACCGTTAAGTAAACATGCTAGAATTGGTGGGAGGGTTAAGTACATCTCGTGTAGGTGGGTTATATTTGTATATATATGCCCACAAACTTAACCAATAGGAAACCCTAGTAACGGGGTCCCATTTCAGCAATAACCCACATAGATGTATCATGGTACCCTGAAACTAGGCAGGGTAGGGCACGATTACTGGGCTGATTATAAGCGGTCAAAACAGCGGCAGGGGATACGTCAGTGTAGGTTCCGATGGTTTACGGGCGTGCACGTACTCCGGAGTGGGAAAAATTAGGCACTGGGTACTAGTAGTTATACACTGTGCATCTTGAATCATGTCGGGTTGATATCATAGGGACTGATACACCTTATGGTGGGACCAGCATAGGGTATCTACACGCAAGAGAGGGCCGATTGACACAGACACAAGAGAAATTAATACAAGTAGGAAGCCGATCGATAGGGTAGTAAGGGTACATCTAACATGTTCATGGCAATTAGGCAGATTGAGGTGGAATCCTCACGATAGATGTACACCTGAAGGCTACCACAATTGTGGGGATCGGGATCACGTTATCATATTATCATTTTATATAGATTACTAGTTGGGACACTAGTTAGATGTTGTAGAGAAAGAGTAGAAGCGCATTCAGTTTATCTTGCCTTATCATATCTATACTAATCGTGTGTTATCTTGTTATCATTGTTCTCACGGTATTGTCTTATATTCAGTTTATTCATGTCATGATGCTTTTGCTTGTTTATATACTGAAAGTCACCGGACTAACCAGACTTATGTCTGACCTAGTTTTGTTTCGCCTCTTTTCTTCCATTCCCCTCGGTTCACAGGGAGGAAATGTTATCACTTAGATTGGTTTTCTTTCCAAGCTCGAAGATAGTCGATGTATTGCTTTGGACTCTCTCTTCCACTGCTATGGCTGGTTCACGCTTTATTGGGGAATATCATTGTTATTTTTATGCTTCTTTTATATTTGGAAGTTTTTAAATCAAGGCAGAAGTTCTATGTATTACTTCTAAGTATGATTGAGACAACTATTGTAAATGCTTGACTGAACCACATTGTTTATAAATTGACTTTATTTTCCGCTGCTTTATTTGTCTGTCTTGTAATTTATCTGCATCTTTTACCTAAAATGCTCCACCAAAGTTAAGGCATTCCCTTTGTGAGTGACCTTAACGGAGGTGGGGTGTTTCACTTGGTATCAGAGTTGAAGGTTACCAGATCAGATAAAAGATTTGAAAAATTATTTTCAAAACGGTTTTAAGAGAAGCATTTTCTAAAGAAAAGTTTTGTTTTAAAGGCATATTCCCCAAAGCCATATGCACTGTTTTTTGATCCTCTGTTTGAATCCTTATTTCCTTCTTTCCTGATTCTCCTGGGCTCCTGGCTTTCTGGGAGGTAACCTCATCGCGTCATGGTTCCGTAGGCTTGATTAGACTACAATATTTGTCAAAGGGCGAAGAAGTGCCCAACTTCCATCTATAGCCGCAGTAGTTTCACTTGCGGCTAACTTTCAAGCTTTGTAGGGTTTTCCATGCGACGGAGGCAACTTTCAAGAGACTTGTCAACAAGTCACACAAGGATGGCAAAGATGAGAATGAGGGAGTTTGGCTAAGGAGCACAACCCAAGGATGAGGAACTCATGGATATAGACTTGGTTCACAAAGGAGGTAAAAAGGAAAGAATAGTAAAACCTAAAACAAGAGGAAGTGTCTTTATTATGGTATAACGGGTTGTATAATTAAGGACAAGGGCAAGAACAAAGGACATGATTTTCCGAAAGGCAAGTGCATGCTCTCACCGCCAGCATACCTGAGAGAGAGGTAGTAAAGCTTCGGTTGAAAAAGTTTAGCTTTCTTTTGATCATCCTGTTAGTACTCTTTTGATTTTAGCGCTTCACATTCGTTTACATCTACTTCCATAGTTGAGTCTCTGCACCCTAGAGCTTGTATAGTAGAGGATCCCATTATTGTCTCAAATCCAATTGGTGGTTCGACTCATTTATCTTTGGTTTGTGAGGATTTGAGAATAGCTGTATTAAGTATTGAGTCTAAGTGTAATGCTTATATTTTTGGCTTCATGGGCTATGGGTTGATTATAGGCATGGATTGGTTAACTAGTAATTGTGAAAGGAGGGTAGTTAGACTTTCGACTTGCCTCGGGAATACCCTCGAGATTTCGTGCGATCCTAAGCGATCAGTTTGTCTTAGCTACCTAGAATCACTTGATGCATCTATCGACGATTTGCGATCCATTAGAGTAGTCCATGAGCACGTAGATGTTTTTGATTAGGTTAGGGGTTTGCCCCCTAAAGCACGAGATAGACTTCCGCATATATCTAGTCTACAATGCAAAGCCAGTTATGCGATCAATGATAGTTTTAGAGCAAGATTGGCGGGGATAGCCAGAGTCGGTTAAGTGCTCAATTATTTGGTTGTTTTGCTAGTATCATCTCACATAAATCATCCAAATTCAGAGGAGGTATTTCTTGGGTGCTTGTCTGATATTGGTTTAGGCCTTTGGGGCTTGTACTTGAGGGATGTCGAGTTCGACTAGGATGGTTTGCATGAGAAATAAATGGTTGTGGTAGGCGCCCTAAGTAAGACTGACCTTAAGAGAGGTAAAAAGTACATATCAACCTTTAGCTTTAGACCCTCAGATTTGTGACATGATGGATAAACTAAGTAGAGGAGAGACCTCTAATCATCTTAGTATATACACTGGGTATCATGGTTAACACCTGTTTATCTTGGAATTATAATTCGACTACATTGGATACCCTCTAGCATAGTAAGTGATCGAGGTCCTATCTTTACTCGTGGGTTTTGGAAATGGAGGTCAAGAAGCTTCGCAATCGTGAAGTTAAATTAGTACAGTGGAGTGAAGCTCAAGAAGATGCGACTTAAGACTAGATACGCCCAGCCTACCCCTTTTCTTTTGAGGGTACAACCTTGATCTCTCTTCCCTTAAGTTTATGCATGCTTGTATCTATCTTTTAAGTATATCTCCTCAATCCTATTCCTTATCCTTAGGTAGAAGCCAATGGATGTAAACATGTATTTGAAACATGTTATGATTGGTGGCTGCAAGTGGTTGCATGTGGTTTCTAGTGGTTGCTCGTGGATGCATATACACACATTAGGCACTAGATCGGCTCAGTCACTTTCATATTGCATATGCATGAGTGAATTTTATATATATGAATTGAAACTTGATGTGTTATCATATGGATGTTGCATTTGTATGAATGATTGTGCACTCATGTAGAAGTTATAAAGTATGATTAGGAAAATTTTCATACATGATGGACTCATGGCACTAACATAATTCGCATTGAGGAGGTCAACTGAATCTGTAGACCGCCTGATTTTGCATTAGATAAGGACATGTACACACACTATGCATATGAGCATGAATGTAACACCCCACGTCCATTAATGTCACTCACAAAGGGAATGCATTAACTTCTATGGAGCGTTTTAAGTGTGTATAGAACAGAAACTTAACAACAAGACAGATATAAACAGTACTTAAAAATTCAAACTTTTTATTTCATTGCAGCGGTAAACACATAAGTTTGATTACATCATCAAAAACCAGAGTCAAAGTACATAATATCCATCTTGACTACATCAGAGTACATAAATTGAAAGACATAACCCCAATACAAAATAGCCATAAATAAGATAGGCTGAACTTTTACTTCAGCGATCCAAGCAATTCTAAAAGCAAGAGATACAGTTGTCCCAAAATCAAGCTCCACTGGTGCTAGTTCCACCCTGAGCACCTTGGGGGGGGGGGGGGGGGGGAAGGAAGAAAAGAGGTGGAAACAAAGGGGGTCAGACATACAGTCTGGCGAGTGCGATAACTTTAACAATATAATTACCAAAATAACTAGGCTAAGGCATAAGTTGGAAAATAAGGAAATGACTGTGAACAATTGGGTATGACAGAGTAAACAAGGAAATAAGATTGAACAAAGATAACGTTAAAGGCGCACCTAAACCACTATAAGATAATTACTATACCGCACCACCACTAGTCACCCTAAGGTTGATCCCGCCTACAAGACTTTAATAATGATAATGGTAGTTTCGTGCACCCCTAGTTGCCTTCATAGGTGCCGCCTGCCCCTATCTCCACTAGGTGTACCCACTACCCCCATGCGATCGGCTCCCTAACTTGTAGATACCCGTGCTGACCCCACAGTGGGGTGTATCACTCCCCAAAGTGGCAACCCGATACCACCAATAATGCACGACTTATACCTACACGATGCAACAACGTCTTACCTACCAGCCCGGGCCCACACACACATGAACCCATTGGACTTGCGTTGCCACCGCTAATCCGTTTTGGCCTCTTACAGTCAAGCCCAGTACGCATGTCCCGTCCTCGACTTGGGTCGAGCCCATAAAGATACTTATGGGTTACTGGTTGAAACGGGCCCCCATTACTTGACACAAGTTATCCACCTAAGCTTGGTCCCCTCTAGTACATCCCACTTAACCCTCTTCTTATTCATGTTCACTTACATGTTTCAAATTTTGGTTACGTGTTACTAATCATATTTCAAATGCCACCCAAGTCACCCACTAAATTGTACATGCCACCCACGGCACCCACTTAACCCCCTCATGTCCCACTTCATGTTTATCTGGTTAAGTGTTTCTTAATTCATTAAGACCGTAACCTTATAAAGACCTCCCATATTAGTCTGGCATTTGTGGCAGCTGGATTTGTTGGGCAGGTCCGGGCAGTCTTACACCACAAACGAGCGTAACCTTGTGTCTTTACAACTGTTACGCATTTAATTTATGCCTAAGACCTCCCACATTAGACTGGCATTTGTGGCAGCTGGATTTGTCGGGCGGGTCCAGGCAGTCTTACACCACAAAAGAGCCTAACCTCATGTCTTAGACGATTAATTACACATAATTAATTATCCCCCAATTTGAATTAATTTCCCTATTCAAATTATCAATCAATTCCAAATTTAACTATGGCCATAATTGACTCAATTATGTCCATCTATTTATGGTATGTAAAATCATACCAATTACCTTCACAAATTTATTTTATGCCATTTAAGGCATTTATGCCAATTCTCAATATTAAATCTTTTAATATTATCCCATTACCCCACGTTGTACGTTTGTTCGTTTAACGTAAAATATACGTTAGACTCGAATAGTCTAACTCATGGAATAAAGAGAAAACATCACAACATACATACAGATAAAAATAGATCTAAACATAAGGGGTGAACTTGCATGTGTGAATGAGGTTCTACATCTAAAACTTGCATAGGACAAAGTCACAAACTTGCATAAAACTACATATGTCATAGATCCAAATCTAAACGTGTGAACTTGTTTAGGCAATAGTCATAAACTTGCATAAATCATGTATGTCATAGATCTACATTTAAAGGTGTAAACTTGCATAGGCAATAACCACAAACTTACATAACATGATTCATACTCCAAACACATATATTTATATAAACTTGCATATGTGATTTATGCAACATAACGATGGTGTAAACTTACATCTAAACATATAAACTAGCATGTAAAATTTAGCATATAACTCACACATGTCATAGCCTAACTTTAGATCTAAAATAGATGTCATGAAACATGTAAGGTTATAAATAAAATTTTCACTAACTTGCATATGATCCATGTCTCAATTAACATCCTAACTTGCATACATACATATGATTTATCATATGAATCAACATAACCAAACTAGCATATGAAACATCACTATAAATACATAATCATAGAATTACAACATGGATGATAACATCACAACTTTACAACATAGATGATAACATCATAGAATTTACAACATAAATGATAACATCACAATTTTACAACATAGATGATAACATGGGGTCAATAATTCACAACATCACCATATAATCCGCATCATAACTCAATCCAATTAAATTGTTAATTATTTTATTAAAGAAATCGAACTCACAACTCAAAGAAGGTCTTGAGTTCTGAAATCTGAGTTCTGAAGTTGAATTAGCTTTCCTTTGAAGTAGATTCGTTGTTAGAGTTGAATTGAATTGAATTTGATTAGCTTTTTTCCTCTCTAATTGGTGGCGGCTATTCTAGGTTGCAACGTGACGGCATGGAGGCCATGGCTCTAATTTTAAATTTGATTTTAGGGTTTGAGTCTAGATGTCTTTTTATAGAGTTTAAAATTAGTTTAAGCCGTCTGATCAACCCAGAATTAATCCCAGCCAATCAGAGCAGATCAGAAACCCTAATGAGTCAGCATACAGTCATGAACAGGTCATCAATCAATCTGCCGGGGGGGGGGGGTGGCAGGTCGACCCCCAGGTCCACCCTATGGTCGACCTGGTTAGGGTAGGTCGACCAGGTCGACCTGGCCGTAGCGGGAAATTTCCCGCCTAGCCCATTCTGACTCTGAAATTTGAATTTTCTGAAATCTGTTTTGAATTTTCTGGAACTTCCGATGGCCGTAACTTCTTCATACGAAGTCAAATTCACGCAAACTCGGACTCTATCTCAACCAGAATTCTGAGACGAACACAATGGCGCAACTCGTTTCCCTTAATTCTCAAATCTGAGATTATTTATTCTTTAATTTGTGAACATTAGTATTGAAAATTACGGGGTGTTACATTCGCCCCTCCTTAAAGGATTTCGCCCTCGAAATCTCCAAGTTAAGGAGAATGCATATCCTAACATCCAAACAACCATCTACTTAACCATCATACACAGGCATCCATTTTCCTTATAAAATTCCTAATGCTATATGAACATATGCAAGAAGTGTGTGTATATGTTCTTTACCTAATGCAAAATCAGGCGGTCTAATGATTCAGTTAACCTCCTTAATGCAAACCATGATAGTGCCATGCGTCCATTATGTATGCGAAAAAAATCCTATCGATTCATATTATTTCTACATGTGTGCACAACCATTCACCAAAATGCAACATCCATATGATAGCACAACCATTATACATCCACTAACTTGAATATGCACACACATTTATATGCAATATGCAATATGAAGTGACTGAGCCGATCTAGTGCCTAAAGTGTGTGTATATGCATCTACGAGCAACCACTAGCAAACACTTGCATCCACATGCATCCATCATACATAACATGTCTCAAACACATGTTTCAACCATAGGACAACCATATCATAAGGTCAAAGATACTAGCAAGAGGACATACTAAAGATAAAACAAGTACAAGCTAAGCGATAAAGGAGAAATAAAAAGACATACCCTCGAAAAGAAAAGGGTACAATGAACGCATCTTCTCTTCCGTCTCCCAAGTTGCATTGCTCTCATCATCTCCCCATTGCACTTTGACTAGCCTGACCTCTCGATTCCTCAACTTCCTTATCTCCAACCCAAGAGTGCACGTAGGAGCTCGTCGAATCGTCGTATCACGTTCTATCTCAACCTCTCTAAGCAAGCTCGGCTCTACCACTTCCGCGGTCTCATGCAAGCACTTCCTCAAATGTGATACATGGAATACGTCGTGTACACCACTAAGTCTCTTGGGCAACTCCACTCTATACGCTATATGTCCAATCCTCTCCTTAATAGGAAACGGCCCTACGAACCTTGGTGCTAACTTCCCAACGGACCCAAAGTGAACGACATTCCATAATGGAGACACCTTGACAAAGACCATGTCCCCAATATCAAACTCAAGATCTGTCCTCCTCTTTCCCGCATAAGATTTCTGCCTATCTTGCGCCGTCTTCATCCTCCTTCGAATCAAATCGATCTTTTTCGAAGCCTCTCTAATCATATCGGGCCCAAGCAAGATCTTTTCTGTAGATTCCCACCAACATGTAGGCGAACGACACGGCCGTCCATAAAGAGCCTCGAAAGGTGCCATGCCAATGCTAGACTGAAAGCTATTATTATATGCGAACTCCACCAACGGAAGATGTTCCTCCCATGTACCTCCGAAGTCTAAGACACACAACCTCAATAGGTCCTCTAGATTACGATTCACCCTCTCGGTCTGGCCGTCCGTCTGAGGATGATATGCGGTGCTCAAACATAACTGAGTCCCTACCGCCTCTTGCAAGCTCTTCCAAAACTCGCTAGTAAAGATAGGATTGCGGTTTCTCACTATGCTAGAAGGAACACCGTGCAAACGAACTATCTCTCGAATGTATACGGAGGCTAACCATGGAGCAGTCCTCTTACTCTTCACGGGAATGAAATGGACGCTCTTAGTAAGTCTGTCTACCACGACCCAAATCCCCGTATTACCCTTCCTCGATCTCGGAAACCCATCAATAAAGTCCATCGAGACACTTTCCCACTTCCATTGTGGGACCTCCAATGGGTGAAGCAACCCACCGGGCTTCTTTTGCTCTGCTTTTACTTGTTGGCACACCAAGCATCTAGCGACAAACTCCGCCACATCCCTCTTCATGCCGGCCCAAAAGTAAACTCGTCTCATGTCCATGTACATCTTGTCCCCGCCAGGATGGATGGTCATCTTCGAACGATGTGCCTCATCAAGAATGGTCTTCCTCAAATTCTCGTCCCGTGGTACACAAAGTCTACCGTCCCTACGTAACCAACCCTTATCATCTAGGGTATACCAACTGAGATGGCTCGATGACTCCCCCCTTTTGAGCTTTTCTACTAACTCAACCAACTGTCGGTGATCTCGCTGTGCCTCACCAATCCATCCCAAAAGCGTAGGTCTGACCTCTAAGGATGCTAGCAAACCGGGTACAAAGTCAATGGAAGGTCTAAAGTCAAACGTAGAGATGAACTCTAAGCTTCGCCGCTCAACAAACAACGGACTCAAGGACAACCTTTTCCTACTTAAGGCGTCTGCCACCATGTTACCCTTTCCAGGGGTATATGCTATTTCGAAATCGTAGGACGCTAAGAATTCCATCCACCTTTGCTGCCTTTAGTTCAAGTCCTTCTGAGAGAACAAGTATTTTAGCGATTTGTGGTCAGTGAACAATTCGAATTTCTCGCCAAGAAGATAATGGCGCCAAGACTTAAGCGCGAAAACAATAGCGGCCAACTCTAGGTCATGTGTAGGGTAATTTTTCTCATGCACTCTCAACTGCCTTCCTCCATAGGCTATTACCCTCCCCTCTTGCATTAAGACTGCGCCTAGTCCTGCCCCACAAGCATCGGTATAAACGGTAAATGGCTTACTCCCATCTAGCAACACTAAGACTGGGGCTGTGGTCAAATCTCTCTTTAAACGTTGGAACGTATCATCACAAGCTATGTCCCATGTGAAAACTAGGTTCTTCTTCGTCAAGCGTGTTAATGGGGCTGATATTTTTTGCGAAGTCTTTGATAAACTTCCTATAATAGCCAGCCAATCCTAAGAAACTCCTCACCTAAGTAGCATTTTTAGGGACCTTCCAATCTTGGATGGCCACTACCTTCGCGGGATCCACAACTATCCCTTCTTTGGAAACCACGTGCCCTAAGAACCGCAATTCCTTCCTCCAAAAGTGACATTTAGAAAATTTAGCTTTAAGGCTATGCGCTCGAAGGGTCTCCAACACTTCCCCAAGATGTAGGGCATGCTCTTCCTCACTCTTAGAAAAGATCAAGATGTCGTCCACAAAGACTACCACGAATTTATTAAGGTACTCCCTAAACACCCTACTCATCAAGTCAACAAAATATGCGGGGGTGTTTGTCAAACCGAAGGGTATCACAAGCCACTCGAAGAAGCCGTCCCGAGTCCTAAAGGCAGTCTTGTCTGTGCTATCCTCAGCCACTCTCAACTGATGGAAACCCGTGGCAAAGTCCAACTGCGAAAACACTGAGTCGCCAACTAACTGATCGAAGAGATCGTCAATCCTCGGCAGTGGGTACCTATTCTTCTTAGTAAGCTTATTAAGTTCTCTATAGTCCACACAAAATCTAAGGGACCCATCTGCCTTCGTGGCAAATACTACTGGAGCACCCCAGTCCGATATACTATGTCCGATGAACCCCTTCTCAAGTAATTCTTTCACTTGCTTACTGAGTTCTCTTCTCTCTCTTGGAGCCATGTGGAGCACTGGCAATGCAACTGGCTTTGCATTATCTACTAGATATATTTGAAAGTCTATCTCACGTTTTGGGGGTAAACCCCTCACCTCATCGAAGACATCAACATATTCACGGACTATACGAACAGAATGTAAATCATCATCGGATGCGTCAAGGGATTCTAGGCAGCTAAGGATTACTGGACCTCTAGGGTCACAAGAAATATCAAGGGTCTTTCCACAACGAGTCAACAATCTAACTACCCTTCTTTCACAATCTAGGATGGCCCCGTATCTAGTTAGCCTGTCCATACCTAGAATCAAGTCGTAGCCCATGAAGCCAAGAACAAAGGCGTTGCAGTCAAACCCAACGCCCAAGATAAACACTCTTAAATCCCGACAAATCATAGAAAGATGAGCCGAACCACCAATAGGATTTAAGACTACTAAGGGATCTGTAACTAAACTAGTATCTAGGTGCAGTGTTTCAACTAATGATGTAGAGATAAACGAATGTGATGCGCCAGAATCGAATAAAGTACGGACAGGATGATCAAACAGAAAAACTAAGCTTTCAACGAAAATTGCTCTACCTCGTTCTTGCAGCGGTGGGACCACGTGAGCCTGAACTTGCCCCCTTGCCTGCCCTGGTGCCATAAGAACCTGCACCTATCCTCCCGAGGTAGACCCTGCCCTCTGCCCTTTCCTTGGGCAGTCCTTAATCAGATGTCCCACTTCGCCACAGTGGAAACAGTCAGTCTTCTTTTTCTTCCTACAATCTTTGCTTAGATGGCCAGGTGTCCCACTGTTAAAGCATCTTTTCTTTCCCTTAGCATTGTTGCCTTTACCACCTTTCTTGTTCTGTTGTTGCTATTGCGGTTTCTTTTGTTCCCCTTTCTTCTCGGGTGCCTTATTAGCATTGGCGCCCTTCTCCTCTTCATGCATAAGCGCCATGTCAATTAGTCTCTCAAAGGTAGCCCCCATGGGGATGTGGGGTCATAGCTAACCCATGAAGTGGCTCGTTCAAACCCTTAACAAATCTTAGGGCCTTCTTTTCTGGTGTATTCACCAAGTCCAAGCCAAATCTCGCCAACTGATTGAATTTTTTGACGTATTCTTTCACTGATAAATTCCCTTGCTTCAACGCTAAGAATCTTTCCAGATATAGATTCTCTTCAGCCCGTGAGAGAAACTTCGCCACAAACCTCCACCTAAAATCTGGCCATGTATCGACTGGACATTCTCCATTAGTGACCTCCCACCAAAACGAGGCCTCATCCTTCATTAGCCAGGCAGCTAACTGGACCTTTCTTCCATCTTCCACTTCAAAGATCCTAAACAATTCTTCCACCTCCGTTAGCCAATTTCGAGCTTCAACAAATGTCTCTGTTCCGTGAAAAGGTTTTCCACCCATTGCTCGAAAGTCCTTACATATCTTTGCAAAAGTATCGACACGAGGAGGAGGAGGAGGATTTGCTGGACCTGCGGTGGCGGCCCTAGTCTCCAAATACCTCCCAAACCATCCTGGTATCGGTATTCCCTCGGGTATCTCGAGAATTCCAGACATGCTGAAACAAAAAAGGAAAGATTCAATACAAAAGAATCGAAGGAAAGATATATGGCTCTTGGGGTTATGCTTTCTAAAATAAGCTTTTCTCTTGAAAAACTTTCCTTAAAACATACTTTTAAGGTACTTCTTTATAAAAGTGTTTTTGAAAAACAGTTTTTTCAAAATTCATATCTGTTTTGGTAACCTTCAGCTCTGATACCACGGGTAACACCCCACGTCCATTAATGTCACTCATAAAGGGAAGGCATTAACTTCTATGGAGCGTTTTAAGTGTGTATAGAACAAAAACTTAACAACAAGACAGATATAAACAATACTTAAAAATTCAAACTTTTTATTTCATTGCAGCGGTAAACACATAAGTTTGATTATATCATTAAAAACCAGAGTCAAAGTACAAAATATTCATCTTGACTAAATCAGAGTACATAAATTGAAAGACATAACCCCAATACAAAATAGCCATAAATAAGATAGGTTGAACTTTTACTTCAGCGATCCAAGCAACTTCTAAAAGCAAGAGATACAGCTGTCCCAAAATCAAGCTCCACTGGTGCTAGTTCCACCCTGAGCACCTTGGGGGGGGGGGAAGGAAGAAAAGAGGTGGAAACAAAGGGGGTCAGACATACAGTCTGGCGAGTGCGATAACTTTAACAATATAATTACCAAAATAACTAGGCTAAGGCATAAGTTGGAAAATAAGGAAATGACTGTGAACAATTGGGTATGACAGAGTAAACAAGGAAATAAGATTGAACAAAGATAACGTTAAAGGCGCACCTAAACCACTATAAGATAATTACTGTACCGCACCACCACTAGTCACCCTAAGGTTGATCCCGCCTACAAGACTTTAATAATGATAATGTTAGTTTCGTGCACCCCTAGTTGCCTTCATAGGTGCCGCCTGCCCCTATCTCCACTAGGTGTACCCACTACCCCCATGCGATCGGCTCCCTAACTTGTAGATACCCGCGCTGACCCCACAGTGGGGTGTATCACTCCCCAAAGTGGCAACCCGATACCACCAATAATGCACGGCTTATACCTACACGATGCAACAACGTCTTACCTACCAGCCCGGGCCCACACACACACATGAACCCGTTGGACTTGCGTTGCCACCGCTAATCCGTTTTGGCCTCTTACAGTCAAGCCCAATACGCGTGTCCCGTCCTCGACTTGGGTCGAGCCCACAAAGATACTTATGGGTTACTGGTTGAAACGGGCCCCCATTACTTGACACAAGCCATCCACTTAAGCTTGGTCCCCTCTAGTACATCCCACTTAACCCTCTTCTTATTCATGTTCACTTACATGTTTTAAATTTTGGTTAAGTGTTTCTAAGCGTATTTCAAATGCCACCCAAGGCACCCACTAAATTGCACATGCCACCCAAGTCACCCACTTAACCCCCTCATGTCCCACTACATGTTTAACTGGTTAAGTGTTTCTTAATTCATTAAGACCGTAACCTTATAAAGACCTCCCACATTAAACTGGCATTTGTGGCAGTTGGATTTGCCAGGCGGGTCCGGGCAGTCTTACACCACTACCGAGCGTAACCTCCTGTCTTTACAACTGTTACGCATTTAATTTATACCTAAGACCTCCCACATTAGATTGACATTTGTGGCAGCTGGATTTGCCGGGCGGGTCCGTGCAGTCTTACACCACAAAAGAGCCTAACCTCGTGTCTTAGACGATTAATTACACCTAATTAATCATTCCCCAATTTGAATTAATTTTCCTATTCAAATTATCAATCAATTCCAAATTTAACTATAGCCATAATTGACTCAATTATGTCCATCTATTTATGGTGTGCAAAATCATACCAATTTTCATCACATATTTATGTTATGCCATTTAAGGCATTTATGCCAATTCTCAATATTAAATCTTTTAATACTATCCCATTACCCCACGTTGTACGTTCGTTCGTTTAACATAAAATATACGTTAGACTCGAATAGTCTAACTCACGAAATAAAGAGAAAACATCACAACATACATAGAAATAAAACTAGATCTAAACATAAGGGGTGAACTTGCATGTGTGAATGAGGTTCTACATCTAAAACTTGCATAGGCCAAAGTCACAAACTTGCATAAAACAACATATGTCATAGATCCAAATCTAAAGGTGTGAACTTGTTTAGGAAATAGTCATAAACTTGCATAAATCATGTATGTAATAGATCTACATCTAAAGGTGTAAACTTGCATAGGCAATAACCACAAACTTGCATAACATGATTCATACTCCAAACACATATGTTTATATAAATTTGCATATGTGATTTATGCAACATAACGATGGTGTAAACTTACATCTAAATATGTAAACTAGCATGTAGAATTTAGCATATAACTCACACATGTCATAGCCTAATTTTAGATCTAAAATAGATGTCATGAAACATGTAAGGTTATACATAAAATTTTCACTAACTTGCATATGATCCATGTCTCAATTAACATCCTAACTTGCATACATACATATGATTTATCATATGAATCAACATAACCAAACTAGCATATGAAACATCACTATGAATACATAATCATAGAATTACAACATAGATGATAACATCACAACTTTACAACATAGGTGATAACATCATAGAATTTACAACATAAATGATAACATCACAATTTTATAACATAGATGATAACATGCGGTCAATAATTCACAACATAACCATATAATCCGCATCATAACTCAATCCAATTAAATTGTTAATTATTTTATTAAAGAAATCGAACTCACAACTCAAAGAAGGTCTTGAGTTCTGAAATCTGAGTTCTGAAGTTGAATTAGCTTTCCTTTGAAGTAGATTCGTTGTTAGAGTTGAATTGAATTGAATTTGATTAGCTTTTTTCCTCTCTAATTGGTGGCGGCTATTCTAGGTTGCAAGGTGACGGCATGGCTCTAATTTTTAATTTGATTTTAGGGTTTGAGTCTACATGTCTTTTTATAGAGTTTAAAATTAGTTTAGGCCGTCCGATCAACCCAGAATTAATCCCAGCTAATCAGAGCAGATCAGAAACCCTAATGAGTCATCATACAGTCATTAACATGTCATCAATCAAATCTGCCCGGGGGGGGGGGGGGCAGGTCGACCCCCAGGTCCACCCTATAATCGACCTTGTTAGGGTAGGTCGACCCTATGGTCGACCTGGCCCTAGAGGGGAATTTCCCGCCTAGCCCATTCTGAATCTGAAATTTGAATTTTCTGAAATCTGTTTTGAATTTTCTGAAACTTCCGATGGCCATAACTTCTTCATACGAAGTCCAATTCACGCAAACTCAGACTCTATCTCAACCAGAATTCTGAGACGAACACAATGGCGCAACCCGTTTCCCTTAATTCTCACATTTGAGATTAGTTATTCTTTAATTTGTGAACATTAATATTGAAAATTACGGGGTGTTACAATGAAAGCATTAGAAACCTTTTTTAAGGACAATGGATGCATGTGATTGAATGGTTGAGTAGATGGATGTTGGATGTTAGGATATGCATTCTTCTTAACTTAGAGATTTGGGGAGGAAATCCTTTAAGGAGGGGAGCATGTAACACCCCGTATTTTCTGAGAATATTAAAAGAACGAATTAAAGTATACTTAATTTTTAAAAGAAGAATTAAGGGAAACGGGTTACGCCATTGCGTTCGTCTCGGAATTCTGCTTGAGATAGAGTCTGAGTTTGCGTAAATCGGACTCCGTATGAAGGAGTTATGACCTTTATAGGATTCAAGAATTTAAATAATAAAACCAGCCCGAAATTAAAATTTAAGTTTCGAAATTCAAAAAACCCGAAGCAGGCTGGGCGAGAAATTTCCCGCCCAGAGACCAGGTCGACCAGGGGGTCGACCTAGGTACATAGGTCGACCTAGGGGTCAAACTGGGGGTCGACCTAGGGGTCAAACTGGGGGTCGACCTCCCGCTTGGGCCAGATCTGAAACCTGACGTGTTTCTTTGTGTGACGATTTTCTGAGTCATTAGGGCTTGTGTGGCAAGTTTTGGTTGGTTCTCTTAGGTTTGAGTGGCTTTGATTGGTCCTAGGTTGATCTAACGGCTCTTACTAATTCAAACCTCTATAAAAGCAACCCTATTCCTCAACCCTAAATCACAAAAATTCATTCCAAGGAGCCACCATGCTGTCAATGATCATCCTAACCTAGCCACCATTTCTTCTCTAAGTAGAAAGTAAGATTAAAGCTACAAATCAAATCAAATCTAAATTTGAAGAACAATTAGTCTACATCAAAGGAGAGCTATTCTATTCCAGAAAACAGATCCCAGAAAACAAGATTTTTGCCTTTGTTTTGTAAGTCAGTTACTTTTTAGATTTGAACACCTAAATCTAATTGTGACATGTAATAAAATGAATATGAGAATATGCCTGATGTAAGCTATCCTTTCATTGAATATGTGCTTGAATATCATTGGGAATCATTTTTGACTATGAAGTTGGTCCAATCATATCTCTCCTTATTGTATATCGAAATTGTAATCCTCTTTAAGTTCATATGCATGTGATGATTCATGATGATATTCATATCATATCTATATGCCTGCGATGTATTCTATGCAAAACTTGTCTTTTTAGTACATTAAGTTTATTGGACCAATAGTTCTTATCATCGTATGACTATGCCCATCCTTACAATGATCCATCTTGCTTCTCCCCTTATTTTATGAATCTTGAGTTAAAAATTGATATACGTACGTTATGAATGCGGGGGTAATTGGGTATGACATGAAATTGACATTATTTGGAAAAATTTGGAACATGTAGTATGTCATGACTGTTAAGATGCAATTTGGGGGTAATTTGACATATTGAACCTAGAATTGGCATGAACGACAAAGTATGAAATTGGCATATAAATCAAGTTTTGGGCATAATTGTTATTGTTGCGAATTTGGGGTAACTTGAGCATTAAATCTAGATTGGGCATAAAAAGTAAATTGGAACATTAAATCTAGATTTGGCCTAACTATTGATTTGGGATGCCAAGTATAATGGATATTGTAATTTTGGGGCATGTCTATTATTACAAACTTGGGAAGATTAGGTGTAGCCTATTTTGAGTAATAACTTGAAATTGAATTTGGGGGCCATAACTTGCAATTAGCTTTGTTGGGCATAACTTGAGAATTGGAATATGACTGGTTGGGATAATTAGCATATAAATCTTGACTTGGACATTTATGGAAAATGTGTCATAATCTGAAATTGACAACAATTGTGAATAATTTGCATATAAACTGTAAATATGTAAATTAGTGAAAAGACGAATGTGCCTCACCCGAGGTTAGATTGAGTTGTGGTGTAAAACTGCCCGGAACCGCCTGGCACATCCAGTAACCACAACAATACCTATCTAATGTGAGAGGTTAGTGCATCATGCCCAAGAAAAACCCGAGGTTAGATTGAATTGTGGTGTAAAACTGCGCGGAACCACTCGGCACATCCAGTAACCGCAACAACACATATCTAATGTGAGAGGTTGGTGCATTAATAAATCAATTAATGCTAATGAACAAGACATGCTAAGAAATAACTAGGGTTAAGTTAATGAGAAACACTTAACCTATATAACAAGATGAATGACTAGGGTTAAGTTAATAACAAACGCTTAACCAGTATAGCATGATGAATGGGTAGGGTTAAGTAATAAGAAACACTTAACCAATATAACTTGATTTGTGGTAAGGTTAAGTTAAAACAAGAAGGCAACACTTAACCAATATAACTTGATTTGTGGTAGGGTTAAGTTGACACAAGAAGGCACCACTTAACCAAAGTAACTGACAAGTAGGTGGATTAAGTTAACTTGAATTGATTAATGACACTTAACCAACACAACATGATGAACACGTGGGGTTAAGTTAACAAGAAATACTTGACCAATATAACTTGATGAACGAACGGGGTTAAGTTAATAAGAAATACTTAACCAACATGACACGATGAATGGGTGGGTTAAGTTAACATGAATGGACAACACTTAACCATTAAATAAACATGTTTGAATCAGTGGAAGGGTTAAGTACATATCGGTTGGTGGTTTATATTAGTAAATATAGGCCAACAAACTTAACCGTTAAATAAACATGCTTGAATCGATGGGAGTGTTAAGTACATCTCGTGTAGGTGGGTAATATTAGTAAATATAGGCCCACAAACTTAACTGTTAAATAAACATGCTCGAATCGATGGGAGGGTTAAGTACATCTCGTGTAGGTGGGTAATATTAGTACATATAGGCCTACAAACTTAACCGTTAAATAAACATGCTTGAATCGATGGGAGGGTTAAGTACATCTCATGTAGGTGGGTAATATTAGTACATACAGGCCCACAAACTTAACCGTTAAATAAACATGCTTGAATCGATGGGAGGGTTAAGTACATCTCGTGAAGGTGGGTCATATTTGTACATATAGGCCCACAAACTTAACCGTTAAGTAAACATGCTAGAATCGGTGGGAGGGTTAAGTACATCTCTTGTAGGTGGGTAATATTTGTATATATAGGCCCACAAACTTAACCAATAGGAAACCCTAGTAACGGGGACCGATTTCAGTAGTAACCCACATAGATGTACCATGGTACCCTGAAACTAGGCAGGGTGGGGCACGATTATTGGGCTGATTATAAGCAGTCAAAACAGCGGCAGGGGATACGTTAGTGTAGGTTCCGACGGTTTACGGGCATGCACGTACTCCAGAGTGGGAAAAAGCAGGCACTGGGTACCAGTAGTTATACACTGTGCATCTTAAATCGTGTCGGGTTGCTATCATAGGGACTAATACACCTTATGGTGGGACTAGCACATGGTATCTACACGCAAGAGAGGGCCGATTGACACAGACACAAGCGAAATTAATACAAGTAGGGAGCCGATCGATAGGGTAGTAAGGGTACATCTAACATGTTCATGGCAATTGGGAAAATTGAGGTGGAATCCTCATGATAGATGCACACCTGAAGGCTACCACAATTGCGGGGATTGGGATCACATTATCATATTACCATTTTATACAGATTATTAGTTGGGACACTAGTTAGGTGGTGCAGAGATATAGAAATCAGGATAACAAGGTAGTAGCGAAGCAGAGAAAGAGTAGAAGCGCATTCAGTTTATCTTGCCTTATCATACCTATACTAATTGTGTGTTATCTTGTTGTCCTTGTTCTCACGGTATTGTCTTATATTCAGTTTATTCATGTCATGATGCTTTTGCTTGTTTATATGCTGAAAGTCACTGGACTTACCGGACTTATGTCTGACCTAGTTTTGTTTCACCTCTTTTCTTCCATCCCCCCCCAGGTTCACAGGGGGAAATGTTACCGCTTAGCTCGGTTTTCTTTCCAAGTTCGAAGATAGTCGATGTATTGCTTTGGACTCTCTCTTCCAATGTTATGGCTGGTTCACACTTTATTGGGGAATATCATTGTTATTTTTATGCTTCTTTTATATTTGGAAGTTTTTAAATCAAGACAGAAGTTCTATGTATTAATTTTAAGTATGATTGAGACAACTATTGTAAATGCTTGACTGAACCACATTGTTTATAAAATGACTTTATTTTCTACTGCTTTATTTGTCTGTCTTGTAATTTATCTGCATCTTTTACCTAAAATGCTCTACTGAAGTTAAGGCATTCCCTTTGTGAATGACCTTAACGGAGGTGGGGTGTTTCACTAGGATTCATGGATATTAATTGCAAAGTTAGTGTGTAATAAACTTGTAACTAATAAGAGAAAAAGAGAATTTATAGGGATTGATTTGAAGAGAGTTTAATTTGAGGGAATGGATATGTTTTCAAATTTAAAAAATTTGAAAAGGAATTTAATTTGGATAATATATTCTCAAGAAGGTTAAAGTAATTGAGTAAGGGTTTGTTAAATGGTCCAAAATTCAACTATTATGGATTTTAACTAAGATTATGGATGGGCCAAATTTTTGAGAAAAGTGAAAATGGAAAATTGAAGAGAATAAAAATTATTAGAATTGTATGTTAAGTTTGGAATAAAGGATTAAGACATCATTACCATTTATATCACTGATTGTAATTGATAACTTCCAAAAGTATTTTATTTTCTAAGGTTTTGAGATTTTAATCGCTATTAGTCTCCCGTGATGATTGGAAGATGATATAAAAAGGTAAAAATAATGTATCCCTAATTGTGTTTGTGATTATTTGGGATTTAAAACCACTTAGTATATTTATTCTTGAGTAAGAAAATGTTATGGAGACACCTAACTAGATGTTAATTACATTTGGAATTGAAAGTTAGTAAGAGAATCGAATTTGCAGCCCATGATGAGGAAATATCTCGAACTCAAGGTTTTGAAGCATCGAGTAAAGAAAAAAATTTAACTTCTAAAATTCTTGTACATGGGTTTAAAAAATAGGCGTAAATGTTGAATTTGTGTAAAATGCCCATTTTAGTTCGAATCTATTTGCATTTTTATTTGCTTTAGTACATTTGTTAAATTTTTATAAATTGGCCCTTTTGTTATAAATCACAAAAAAGACTATCTTTGAAATTATAAGGAATATGCACAAAATATAAAGGAATAGATGCGTAAATTTACGTGTTTGCACATAGCTTATATTGTTTATTCCAAATAAAAGAATGCTTATTCCTTATAATTTTAATATGTAATTTTTTTTATTGTTTTTAGGGAAATATTTGAAAATTATAGCAATGGAACTTTAATAAGACTTGAATTTTAACAATCAGAAAATATAAACATTATTCTAGTTATTAATACGAACTAGAACGTAAATTAGTTTAGTTTAGAAAATTAGGTTTAGGAATTTTATTAAATTTTAAGATTTCTGATCAATTGTAGATGGTAGGAAAAATATTTATCTTCAAGGATTAGCGTAGTTAACTTTTTGATACTTGGTAGGCGCTCTCGAAGTGTTTCGAAGAAGCCATCCGAATTTCCAAAGTGTTGATGGGACAACCTTTGATAAATTCTACTCGAACCAAAATTATGACTGGACTTTGGAAAAAGTCTAATTTGATTAGATAGCCTATGAAGGTTAGAAGGTCGATATTATATTTTGGGCTTTCCCAATATTAGGGAGATAAAAGAGGTTTTTAATGATAAGAGCCATGATGATTTATACTTCTATTTTTGATAAGATATCTTTACACTAAGGAAATTTTTTGTAGGGCCTAATCAGAAAATGGGAATAAAGACGGAACTCTTTGCGTCTCTTGCCACCATAGATATTGTGGAGCATGGATTTCAAGGATCTGAAACATTTAGTTAGACTAGTTTGAGGAACTTTTTTGGAGAAAATACGATGGAAGACATGAAAATTTTAAATTTTGTAGCCTTTCTCGGAGAATTTAAGATAACATGGTTGCATTGTGGTTGCTAGATTGGATGGTAGGAAATGTTTGCAACACAAATGCACCGAGGAATCATATAGAAGGTATATACATATTAGGATGTTTTGCATACATACGCCATAACATATTACACTTTCACTCTAGGACTGAGATCACTTTGAAGGTCTGCAGTACATAATCACATTGAGTATGGTTGTTTTATGGCTATGTAAATAAATAACTCGGTTGTATAAAATGTTTGTTTGAGCAAGTTAGTTTTTCTTGTCCATTTGAAAAGATTTCGAAACGAAATCTTTTTTAAAAGGGGAAGAATGTAACATCCCATAAAAATATACTCTAAATAAACATGGATAATTAAATTAAGAATAAGTAATGATAATTAATAAAATATTAATATGTTAGATATACAAATGTTTAATAATTAAGACTTGGGTCACAAAAATATTACTATTGTATTTGTGTGAGGTTCTTGCCCGTTTTCATATTTTATTTATCTTAAACGGAGTTCGTATGTAAAAGTTACGAAAAAACAAGTTGGACAAGAACAATATACACACAACATTGGAATTTCAATTCGTAAATGTAAAACTGGAATAAAAGAATAATATATACACAACATTGGATTTCAATCCGTAAATGTAAAACTGGAATAAGAATAAATATCTATGGCAAAATAGAATGCTCCTTTTGAATTTCAAACTTGTGTATATATCAACATATAAGAGGAGACAAGAATTGTAAGAAAATGAAAAGAATCAATCAACATTAATAACAAATTAATATAAAAGGAACATTCAGGAGAATTAAATTCCCCATGCATAGGCCTTAAGGGAGGTTGACCACCCTCCTAGTGAGGATGTCGTCTGCCCTTAAGGGAAATGGTAGGGTGGCGGCTTTTTTAGGTTTGGTTTGTATATGCTAGTTGTTGAAAAAAATAGTTGAGATTTTATAAAATGAATCTGATGATCCATACACATTTCGAAAACTAAAATAGGATCTTAGCCTCCTCACCAAACTCTACATTCTCATCTAAAATTCCGCCTCCATTCTATCTCTTCACCATTCTTGTAAGTTCCAGAATTAGGTCAAGTTAGTTTCTTCTCATCAAATCTAACCTATTTCTATCTTCTATATTCTGATTTTATATAAATTTCTGAAACTAAGATTATGTATATAAGATTCTAATCTTGATTCTTATATATGTATAAAGAACGCAATTTCAAGGCTATACATTCTAGAGTTTTGCTCTATGTGGTTTCCTCCTACTTCTTTTTGTTATTAGTGAGTGGGAAGTATTCTAAGTTTACTATTTTGTGTAATTATTAGTGTAAAATTGGATTTTAACGCATATAGAGGTTTGAGATTCTTATGAAATAAAGTACATATAAATCCCCTAAATCTGTATATAATATCGAAAATGGTTAATCATGTGTAATTTGAGATTTGGATTACAGATGTGAGAAAAGATTTTTAGATGTGTTACGAATGGAGAAGAAAATAGAGTTGGAAAATGGGATAAAGTTTTATATTTTATTGTGCTTATCAGCAATCCTTATATACACATCTGCAAAGCAAAATAAAAAAGAAAATGAATGGGCCGAACTATATACACATCAAACAAAAGCAAAATGAAATTCATGTACACTATATACTGTAATGACCCGAAAATCCGGACCAATTTGAGCTGACCAAATAACACAAGTCCAACCCCAAATTGCACTGGAAATTCAAGATATTAATAGAAAGAAGATAGAGGGTGAGGAAAGATAAGGTAGAACTTATAGAATAGAAGAAGAACATCATCATCAGAGTAAACACGAATCTCACAGCGGAATGAATAAAATATAAAATAGATTTTGAAATACAAACAGTATATATACAATAACAGTTATTAGAGTACAACACTTACAACAACAGCGGAAATAATAATAGCTATAGAATCTTGAAGCCTCCTGCTCCAAGCTCTCCAAGTGTATCTGTAAAATCCCGACTACTTGACTGCCCGTACAAATTTAGGCACCCAAGAGTTTAGGGAAACAAAACAAAATAAACTCCGGGTCAGTCATGGGACTGGTATGAGTAAAACAGTTTTAAACAGTTTGAACAAATAAACGATATCTCATAAGACCACGCCGTGAATACGGAACGGGTTTTTCCCTTATGAGAATCCAAACATCTTTGAAAAGCAATATCATTCTGATATTATAATAATGTCTAAATACAAATAGATATCAACCTAGCAGAACGCTTTCATCTCACGTTCTACATATATAGTATACAATCAAAATCGCAAGCACATATTGGATAATGGATTTCCAACTATGACAAGATATGGAACCACCTTCTGATCAGTGTACTCTAGGAACGATACACTGGAGTTCAACAAGAACATCTTGCAACTCAGCCACACATGACCGACCACTCATTTCGCTTGAGTGTATCGAATGTACATCACCAATAGTTGGGATCAACAACCGTTCCCGTATATATATATATATATATATATATATATATATATATATATATATATATATATATATATAGGACAGCATTGATAGATTAAAGAAGCAAATGAATATTCTCTAGATAGGTGATTATACACCCTACTTCGGTGCGACCGACTTAGCCATGCTGCCTGCCCGATTTATGTCATTACCGGATGTGAGGTTAGAAGCTACACTTATCTTTTTCATATCAAATCTTCATTTACTTTAAATGTCACATCGTCATACCTGCCAAATCACAAATTGATTTCCCCAAAAATACCATGGGTATAAGCTAAGAGAAACGAATTCCTCCGCCACCAACGTATATACATTTGAAGAGATCAACTTTTGCGATTCATTGGATATACCCTGTCAGACCTTCGTCCATATAAGTTGTCCTGGGACTGGACAAACCGAAGGCACCATTCAGTACGTCCATCTTAGTCACTGTTATCTAAGACTTATACAATAGCCCTTGCACTTTACTCCGTCTTCAATTATCTTTGGCAAATATGATTCGCAATGCTTATGCGAATACAAAGTGGTTCTTTGGATAATAATCCAACCGGTCTCTCCATATTAACAACGTTAAAATGGTCAAAACATCGATAGTCTGTGATTTAACTATCAAAGAAAACACGTGTGCAAACAATGATATCATTTCCAAATGGAAATTCTATCAATCAATCATCAATCATATATATATATATATATCCATATATATATATATATATCCATATATATATTTCCTTATTTTCTATGTTTAGAAAATACACGTTATTAACACTGGGAAACATTTCCATTTGTTATTTACATATCACTATCATTTCACAACTATCAGTCCCTGACTGTAAACTAGTAGGAGAACAATTCTCTAAGTATAAACCCCGAAGGCCGAAACCAACATCAGATCGACACTTAGAAAACTATTCAATTTACTAATCTCTAGTCAGTTTCTAATTTTGCTTAACTCTATTTCTTTAACACTATTTGATTAAACAACATCTGAATAACTCCTTTTAACTCTATTTATTTAACAAATAATTATTCCTTTATTTTATTCTATTTATTCTAACCAATAATATTTCCTTTATATTTCTATTCTATTTATTCTAACAAATAAATATTTCCTTTTATCCTATTTATTTATTCTAACAAATAAATATTTCCTTTATATTTCTATTCTATTTATTCTAACAAATAAATATTTCCTTTTACCCAATTTATTTATTCTAACGAATAAATATTTCCTTTATATTTCTATTCTATTTATTCTAACAAATAAATATTTCCTTTTATCCTATTTATTTATTCTAACAAATAAATATTTCTTATCCTTCGATTTTATAATTATTTCTTTTATAAAAATCCTTTCCCTTTTCTATATAAAATCCATCGATTTTATATAAATAATTCATTTTCAAAATACACTTTGAAAATCCCCTTTCCTACATCCAGTATTTCTTATGGTATTTAACATACCATATAACCACGATGAATATCGTCCAAACACACATAATCAACAACAGATTATATATCACATCATATATCACAATATATGAATCACAGTAAAATAAATGTTGAGGAATCCAGTTGGATTCCTCCAACCTGTTTCCCTGCATCACAGATGTTAAACAATATAGACAACATCACTTTCAGTTCCATATGATATATTCTGTTAAACAGAATCAATATAGAAATTCAACTAAATGACTAGTAGTTCAATCAAGCAATCAACACACAGTAAATCAGACAATTTCTAACATTTCTAAAAATACGACATGAAATTATAAACTGTATAGAGCTAGTGAGATTTACTCATATTTGCAGTTCATCGTTAAAGAACGATAAACTGTTATTTGATTTGAATCAAACAATTTATTTCGCCATAAATTCATACGAGCCCCAATCCACTTCCAGTCAGCTTCATTGTGAAGCTCTCGTCCATACAGTCCCAACGCAACTTACGGATCGTCAATCGGACCTCGTACAAGCAAGATATTTATTTTATAAGTTAATACGATTTTAAATTCAAATTAAACTAAACATTTATTTCCTACATGGGCTCACCCTTAAATCCCTTTGCCCGTTAACACATCAGCAAGCCCACCGTAAAACCTTTCAGCCTGTCCTCCTTTTAAATAAAGCCCATCCTCCTTTGAAATAAAACCCCTCCATTGAAATAAAACCCCGACCCAAACCCCTTTGATTTTCCCTCGGCCCATCACTATACTCAAGCCCACCCACTTTATTCTTCTTCCCTGAATACAACGCTCCAAGAACCGATCTCCTTCACAGCCATCACCGAAACTTCCCATCCTTCCACCTCCTTCATTGATTCACGAAAATTCAAACAAAAACCAACATCGAGATCTCCTCCAAAAACCGCATCAACCCATGCCTTTTTTTTTAAAGCTCGCAACATCCTATTGAAATCCGATGTCGACCCATTCAATACAGGTATCGACATTTATCAGCGCTGTTCCTCACCAGAAACTCACCACCAACTCCAAACTCCGTCGCGAATCCGAATACAACCTCCATTCGAGCTCAAAACTCACGGATTTGAAGGGAACCCGAACCCTAAACTCGCTGTCGAAGAACCCAATCACGCGAGTCACCATCGGATACTTCAAAATGCATACTGGGCGGAAGCTACGCACTCCAGGAATCCGAATACCCACCTCTCTTGATTTTAGAAATTTTATTTTTCTTTTCCATGATTTTTCTTCACAGTGGATCGTTTAATGAAAATGGAAAATGTGGCGGCGTGTTCTTTCTTTGTCCAGAAAAGAATTAGGTTAGAAAGGAGTGTTAGGGGGGTATTTATAATGAAGATAAATATCTAGATATTTATAGAGGGAATATTCCCGGTATATTCTTTTTTTGTTAATTTGTTTTTGACTTCTAAAAATCAGTGTGATCACATACGATATTCAAAAATCGCGAAAATGGTCATGTAGTTACAGTTCGACATTATGGTCCCAATGAAATTGGTTTCGTCGAATTTCGACTCCGTATGCTCACACAGCGTATTTTTAACTGTCAAAATACTGACTATTTCTCACTCTAAAAATCCGTGCGGCCACACAGTGACTCTAAAAATCACTAAACTTGGAATCTAACAACTATTCAACATTGCGGATCCAACAAAATTAGTTTCGTCGAATTCCGACTTCATTTGCAAAAGTGGCTATTTTTAACGCTCTAAATAGCCTATTTAAATATATAAATATATTTAAATATAATTAAATTAAATCTAAATAAATATACATTATCGTATATATTTACAATAGAATACCATACGGCTCCAGGGTAATTTATATATTCGATATCCCAAGCTTCCAGATTTATCGATATTCAATTTATATTGAAATTCCTTTTTAAAAAATATATAATTCCTTTATAAATTATAAAGGAATTCCACAGCGACTTTTCTAAAATTTGATTTGGACGTAAATCAAAATCTACACGACGAAATCCCGATTTTTCTCTTCCACTAGAAAGATATACTTCACCAGCTCCACACGTTTCTTGTTTCACAGAAATCCGGCTTAAAACGAATCATGTGCATTCAGTTGAAGTTCAAATCGCCAATTAACGAACTGCAGCGCCATTTCAAGCTCAATTTTAATTATAATATAATTATACGTTCAAACTGTCGTTCAAATAATATATTCGTTATTCTACTTCAAATTCTAAACTGAATTAAATATCACAGATGATCCAGTTCACACCATATCGCCATTTCTGATTATTTCAGAATTAAATATGTTATTTAATTATTTAATTTAATTAAATATTCACTATTATTTAATTCAACGACCAATAAAATCCTTTTATTCACCATTTAAATAAATAAATAAATAAATTATAATACCTCTACCAATGCGGTCATTACAATCTTCCCCACTTAAAATAATTTCGTCCTCGAAATTGCTAAGTTAGAGGACGACCCTATTTATTGGAATTCCTAAGATATGTTTACCCCTTATTTTTGATTTCAACTGAACCAATTAATATCGACTAAAATATTTATTCATTCCGACCAACTAAAATTTTCAAAAATTCTGAAAATTTTCTAACACTTTAAATTTTCGAAAAATTTCGCCATAACCTCCTTTATACAGCCCTATCAGTAAAACTCCAACTCGCCTCTCTAGGCCTTCTCCAACCCAAAAGAAAATCAAACAGCCAAGCGGCTTGCCAATTCGGCTCATAAATCTCACGCTTATATCAAATATAAACTTGTACCTTTTCGTCGGGTATATCAACTTTATCACTTCACCTGTCATCAATTCAACATATACCAATGCAATTCCAACTTGATCTCAAATCAATTTATCTTTAACCCACCCATTCGCTTATAAGTAAGTCGAATTTCATTTCAAACTCAGCACTATTCTTGATTTCCAATCCATAACTCACCGGTCCAATATAATTTCTGATTATCTCTAATCAAGTCTAATTCCTCTTGACATCAATCTATTTCAAATGATTTTCACTTACTGGCTTTTAATTCAATCTCAATTCTATTGGATTTTACAAATTTTACTTTAATTTGTTTAAATTCAAACAACCTTTTCTACTTGGAAGCTTTTAAACAGTTTACCTCAAAAAAATCAAATTTTCCTTTTTGAAATTCAACACAACTTGTTTTCCCAAAACAAATTCAAAACAAAATCCTTGGTAGTAATCTGTCACTTACATACTAGAAAATGAACACCGATGATGTCATGATCAATATCAGAATCTATTTTCCAGCTACCGAAGTGAGTTCAATACTATAGCACTTTCAAAACCCATTTTTAAACATTTCCATCTTGAAATCAATTCCAAATATCCTTTTACAATATTGTAAACAAATTTAAAATCTCCCAGGATCTTAATATTCACATATATTAAATCCGAATTCATTTACAAACACCTTTCCCATTTCTGGGATTTTAAATTCCAATTCTGATCTAAATTCAGATTTAATTCATTTCAATTTTATATAATTCACTTGTATAAATTCTGATTGGTTATATATACAACCATTTCACTTTATAATCTTATCTGATTATAATTACTACCAATATATCTAATATATATTTCCTCTATATCAGAATATACTCTGGGTAAACTTATTTTAATTTACCCTCTTTACAAAACATATCGTGTCGACCCATCGTATTCGAACATTTACATACTCCTACCGATACAGTGGATCAAACCGATCGATCAGAACCCATAAACAACTCAATCAATGAATCCCCACTATATAAAACCATTTTATATCAAGTAACAAATACGTTCACTCGTATATATACACTCAACTCAATCTAGGGTATTACTAACCCTATCTCTACTGAGTTACGCCACAGAGCCAAGGTAATTCTTAACTTAAGCTCTGATACCAACTGTAATGACCCGAAAATCCGGACCAATTTGAGCTGACCAAATAACACAAGTCCAACCCCAAACTGCACTGGAAATTCAAGAAATTAATAGAAAGAAGATAGAGGGTGAGGAAAGATAAGGTAGAACTTATAGAATATAAGAAGAAGAAGAAAATCATCATAAGAGTAAACACGAATCTCACAGCGGAACGAATAAAATATAACATAGCTTTTGAGATACAAACAATATATATACAATAACACTTATCAGAGTACAGCACTTACAACAACAGTGGAAATAATAATAGTTATAGAATCTTGAAGCCTCCTGCTCCAAGCTCTCCAAGTGTATCTGTAAAATCCCGACTACTTGACTGCTCGTACAAATTTAGGCACCCAAGAGTTTAGGGAAACAAAACAAAATAAACTCCGGTTCGGTCATGGGACTGGTATGAGTAAAACAGTTTTAAACAGTTTGAACAAGTAAACGATATCTCATAAGACCACGCCGTGAATACGGAACGGGTTTTTCCCTTATGAGAATCCAAACGTCTTTGAAAAGCAATATCATTCTGATATTATAATAATGTCTAAATACAAATAGATATCAACCTAGCATAAAGCTTTCATCTCACGTTCTACATATATAGTATACAATCAAAATCGCAAGCACGTATTAGATAATGGATTTCCAACTATGACAAAGTATGGAACCACCTTCCGATCAATGTACTCTAGGAACGATACACTGGAGTTCAACAAGAACATCTTGCAACTCAGCCACACATGACCGACCACTCATTTCGCTTGAGTGTATCGAATGTACATCACCAACGGTTGGGATCAGCAACCGATCCCGTATATATATATATATATATATATATATATATATATATATATGGGACAGCATTGATAGATTAAAGAAGAAAATGAATATTCTCTAGATAGGTGATTATACACCCTACTTCGGTGCGACCGACTTAGCCTTGCCGCCTGCCCGATTTCTGTCATTACCGGATGTGAGGCTAGAAGCTACGCTTATCTTTTTCATATCAAATCTTCATTTACTTTGAATGTCACATCGTCATACCCGCCAAATCACAAATTGATTTCCCCAAAAATACCACGGGTATAAGCTAAGAGAAACGAATTCCTCCGCCACCAACGTATATACGTTTGAAGAGATCAACTTACGCGATTCATTGGATATACTCTGTCAGACCTTCATCCACACAAGTTGTCCTGGGACTTGACAAACCGAAGACACCATTCAGTACATCCATCTTAGTCACTGTTATCTAAGACTTATACAACAGCCCTTGCACTTTACTCCGTCTTCAATTATCTTTGGCAAATATGATTCGCAACACTTATGCCAATACAGAGTGGTTCTTTGGATAATAATCCAACCAGTCTCTCAATAATAGCAACGTTAAAATGGTCAAAACTTCGATAGTCTGTGATTTAACTATCAAAGAAAACACGTGTGCAAACAACGATATCTTTTCCAAATGGAAATTCTATCAATCAATCATCAATCATATATATCCATATATATATATATATATATATATATATTTCCTTATTTTCTATGTTTAGAAAATACACGTTATTAACACTGGGAAACATTTCCATTTGTTATTTACATATCACTATCATTTCATAACTATCAGTCCCTGACTGTAAACTAGTAGGAGAATAATTCTCTAAGTATAAACCCTGAAGGCCGAAACCAACATCAGATCGACACTTAGAAAACTATTCAATTTACTAATCTCTAGTCAGTTTCTAATTTTGCTTAACTCTATTTGATTAAACAACATCCAAATAACTCCTTTTAACTCTATTTATTTAACAAATAATTATTCCTTTATTTTATTCTATTTATTCTAACCAATAATATTTCCTTTATATTTCTATTCTATTTATTCTAACAAATAAATATTTCCTTTTATCCTATTTATTTATTCTAACAAATAAATATTTCCTTTATATTTCTATTCTATTTATTCTAACAAATAAATATTTCCTTTTATCCTATTTATTTATTCTAACAAATAAATATTTCCTTTATATTTCTATTCTATTTATCCTAACAAATAAATATTTCCTTTTATTCTATTTATTTATTCTAACAAATAAATATTTCTTATCCTTCGATTTTATAATTATTTCTTTTATAAAAATCCTTTCCCTTTTCTATATAAAATCCATCGATTTTATATAAATAATTCATTTTCAAAATACACTTTGAAAATCCCCTTTCCTACATCCAGTATTTCTTATGGTATTTAACATACCATATAACCACGATGAATATCGTCCAAACACACATAATCAACAACAGATTATATATCACATCATATATCACAATATATGAATCACAGTAAAATAAATGTTGAGGAATCCAGTTGGATTCCTCCAACCTGTTTCCCTGCATCACAGATATTAAACAATATAGATAACATCACTTTCAGTTCCATATGATATATTCTGTCAAACAGAATCAATATAAAAATTCAACTAACTGACTAACAGTTCAATCAAACAGTCAACACACAGTAAATCAGACAATTTCTAACAGTTCTAAAAATACGACATGAAATTATAAACTGTTTAGAGTTAGTGAGATTTAATCACATTTGCAGTTCATCGTTAAAGAACGATAAACTGTTATTTGATTTGAATCAAACAATTTATTTCACCATAAATTCATACGAGCCCCAATCCACCTCCAGTCAGCTTCATTGTGAAGCTCTCGTCCATAAGGTCCCAACGCAACTTACGGATCGTCAATCGGACCTCGTACAAGCAAGATATTTATTTTATAAGTTAATACAATTTTAAATTCAAATTAAACTAAACATTTATTTCCTACATGGGCTCACCCTTAAATCCCTTGGCCCGTTAACACATCAGCAAGCCCACCGTAAAACCTTCCAGCCCGTCCTCCTTTTAAATAAAGCCCATCCTCCTTTGAAATAAAACCCCTCCTTTAATAAAACCCCTCCTTTGAAATAAAACCCCGGCCCAACTAAATCACGGCCCAAACCCCTTTGATTTTCCCTCGGCCCATCACTATACTCAAGCCCACCCGCTCTATTCTTCTTCCTGAATACAACGCTCCAGGAACCGATCTCCTTCACAACCATCACCGAAACTTCCCATTCTTCCACCTCCTTCATTGATTCACGAAAATTCAAACAAAAACCAACATCGAGATCTCCTCCAAAAACCGCATCAACCCATGCCTTTTTTTTAAAGCATCCTATTGAAATCCGATGTCGACCCATTCAATACAGGTATCGACATTTATCAGCGCCGTTCCT
Organism: Allium sativum; assembly: GCA_030737875.1. Lineage (NCBI taxonomy): Eukaryota > Viridiplantae > Streptophyta > Magnoliopsida > Asparagales > Amaryllidaceae > Allium > Allium sativum. The sequence continues at coordinate 158,760,979 of CM060921.1, read as the reverse complement.
CACCAGAAACTCACCACCGACTCCAAACTCCGTCGCGAATCCGAATACAACCTCCATTCGAGCTCAAAACTCACGGATTTGAAGGGAACCCGAACCCTAAACTCACTGTCGAAGAACCCAATCACGCGAGTCACCATCGGATACTTCAAAATGCATACTGGGCGGAAGCTACGCACTCCAGGAATCCGAATACCCACCTCTCTTGATTTTAGAAATTTTATTTTTCTTTTCCATGATTTTTCTTCACAGTGGATCGTTTAATGAAAATGGAAAATGTGGCGACGTGTTATTTCTTTGTCCAGAAAAGAATTAGGTTAGAAAGGAGTGTTAGGGGGGTATTTATAATGAAGATAAATATCTAGATATTTATAGAGGGAATATTCCCGGTATATTCTTTTTTTGTTAATTTGTTTTTGACTTCTAAAAATCAGTGTGATAACATACGATATTCAAAAATCGCGAAAATGGTCATGTAGTTACAGTTCGACATTATGGTCCCAATGAAATTGGTTTCGTCGAATTCCGACTCCGTATGCTCACACAGCGTATTTTTAACTGTCAAAATACTGACTGTTTCTCACTCTAAAAATCCGTGCGGCCACACAGTGACTCTAAAAATCACTAAACTTGGAATCTAACAACTATTCAACATTGCGGATCCAACAAAATTAGTTTCGTCGAATTCCGACTTCGTTTGCAAAAGTGGCTATTTTTAACGCTCTAAATAGCCTATTTAAATATATAAATATATTTAAATATAATTAAATTAAATCTAAATAAATATATATTATCATATATATTTACAATAGAATACCATACGGCTCCAGGGTAATTTATATATTCGATATCCCAAGCTTCCAGATTTATCGATATTCAATTTATATTGAAATTCCTTTTTAAAATATATATAATTCCTTTATAAATTATAAAGGAATTCCACAGAGACTTTTCTGAAATTTGATTTGGACGTAAATCAAAATCTACATGACGAAATCTCGATTTTTCTCTTCCACTAGAAAGATATACTTCACCAGCTCCACAAATTTCTTGTTTCACATAAATCCGGCTTAAAACGAATCATGTACATTCAGTTGAAGTTCAAATCGCCAATTAACAAACTGCAGTGCCATTTCAAGCTCGATTTTAATTATAATATAATTATAAGTTCAAACTGTCGTTCAAATAATATATTCGTTATTCTACTTCAAATTCTAAACTGAATTAAATATCACAAATGATCCAGTTCACACCATATCGCCATTTCTGATTATTTCAGAATTAAATTTGTTATTTAATTTAATTAAATATTCACTATTATTTAATTCAACAACCAATAAAATCCTTTTATTCACCATTTAAATAATTAAATAAATTAATTATAATACCTCTGCCAATGCGGGTCATTACATATACTATGCTTATACACATATAAGGTTTCTCTTGATAACATTCCCCCTCAAGTTGGTGCATATATGTTGATCATGCCCAACTTTCCGCATAAATTCTCAATTTTGGCCACATTCAGTGCCTTAGTGAATATATCAGCAAACTGTTCTCCAATTTCCATATAACTTGTAACAACTAACCCTTGTTGTATCTTCTTTCGGACGAAGTGATAATCTACATCAATGTGTTTAGTCCTCTTATGAAATACTGGAATTGATGCAATGTGTAGAGCGACTTGATTATCACAATACAAAGTTATCGGCCTTGTAATCCCCAGTCCAATTTCACACATAAGATGATTTATCCACATTTTCACACATATTGCCTTAGACATAGCCTTATACTCGGACTCAACACTTGAACTAGAAATAATATTTTGTTTCTTACTCTTTCAGGAGATCAAATTGCCCCCTAAGAACAAATAGAACTTAAATGTAGACTTCATATCAGTCTTAGATCACGCACAATCTGCATCACAAAAACATTCAACCTTTGTATGCCTATGATTCTTGTACGATGTTCCCTTTCCAACGATTGCTTTGAGATAGCTTAAAACTTGTTTTACTATACTCTAATGATGCACAGTAAGGGACGACATTTATTGACTTATTATACTGACAGAAAAGGCAATGTTAGGTCGTGTAACAGTCAAATAATTTAACTTTTCTACTAATCTTCTATATCTATTTGGATCTTTTGTCAACTCACCACCATCTACAAGATTGTTATTTGGTGGAGTAGGTAAGAACTTGGTTTGTGTAACACCCCACGTCCATTAATGTCACTCACAAAGGGAATGCATTAACTTCTATGGAGCGTTTTAAGTGAGTATAGAACAGAAACTTAACAACAAGACAGATATAAACAGTACTTAAAATTTAAAACTTTATTCATTGTAGCGGTAAACACATAAGTTTGATTACATCATCAAAAACCAGAGTCAAAGTACATAATATTCATCTTGACTAAATCAGAGTACATAAATTGAAAGACATAACCCCAGTACAAAATAGCCATAAATATGATAGGCTGAACTTTACTTCAGCGATCCAAGCAATCTTCTAAAACCAAGAGATACAACTGTCCAAAATCAAGCTCCACTGGTGCTAGTTCCAACCTGAGCACCTTGGAGGGGGGGGGGGAGGAAGAAAAGAGGTGGAAACAAAGGGGGTCAGACATAAAGTTTGGCGAGTGTGATAACTTTAACAATATAATTACCAAAATAACTAGGCTAAGGCCTAAGTTGGAAAATAAGGAAATGACTGTGAACAATAGAGTATGGCAGAGTAAACAAATGAACAAAGATAACGTTAAAGGCGCACCTAAACCACTATAAGATAATTACTATACTGCACCACCACCAGTCACCCTAAGGTTGATCCCGCATACAAAACTTAATAATGATAATGGTAGTTTCGTGCACCCCTAGTTCCCTTCATAGGTGTCGCCTGCCCTTATCTCCACTAGGTGTATCCACTACCTCCATGCGATCGGCTCCCTAATTCATAGATACCCGTGCTGGCCCCATAGTGGGGTGTATCACTCCCCAAAGTGGCAACCCGATACCACCAATAATGCACGGCTTATACCTACACGATGCAACAACGTCTTACCTACCAGCCCGGGCCCACACACGCATATGAACCCGTTGGACTTGCGTTGCCACCGCTAACCCGTTTTGGCCTCTTACAGTCAAACCCAGTACGCGTGTCCCGTCCTCGACTTGAGTTGAGCCCACAAAGATACTTATGGGTTACGGGTTGAAACGGGCCCCCATTACTTGACACAAGCTATCCACCTAAGCTTGGTCCCCTCTAGTACATCCCACTTAACCCACTTCTTATTCATGTTCACTTACATGTTTCAAATTTCGGTTAAGTGTTTCTAATCGTATTTCAAATGCCACCCAAGGCACCCACTAGATTCTACATGCCAACCAAGGCACCCACTTAACCCCTCATGTCCCACTACATGTTTATCTGGTTAAGTGTTTCTTAATTCATTAAGACCGTAACCTTATAAAGACCTCTCACATTAGACTGGCATTTGTGGCAGCTGGATTTGCCGGGCGGGTCCGGGCAGTCTTACACCACAAACGAGCCTAACCTCGTGTCTTTACAATTGTTACGTATTTAATTTATGCCAAAGACCTCCCACATTAGACTGGCATTTGTGGCAGCTGGATTTGCCGGGTGGGTCCGGGCAGTCTTACACCACAAAAGAGCCTAACCTCGTGTCTTAGACGATTAATTACACCTAATTAATCATTCCCCAAGTTGAATTAATTTCCCTATTCAAATTATCAATCAATTCCAAATTTAACTATATCCATAATTGACTCAATTATGTCCATCTATTTATGGTGTGCAAAATCATACCAATTTTCATCACATATTTATGATATGCCATTTAAGACATTTATGCCAATTCTCAATATTAAATCTTTTAATACTATCCCATTACCCCACGTTGTACGTTCGTTCGTTTAACGTAAAATATACGTTAGACTCGAATAGTCTAACTCATGAAATAAAGAGAAAACATCACAACATACATAGAAATAAAACTAGATCTAAACATAAGGGGTGAACTTGCATGTGTGAATGAGGTTCTACATCTAAAACTTGCATAGGCCAAAGTCACAAACTTGCATAAAACAACATATGTCATAGATCCAAATTTAAAGGTGTGAACTTGTTTAGGAAATAGTCATAAACTTGCATAAATCATGTATGTCATAGATCCACATCTAAAGGTGTAAACTTGCATAGGCAATAACCACAAACTTGCATAACATGATTCATACTCCAAACACATATGTTTATATAAACTTGCATATGTGATTTATTCAACATAATGATGGTGTAAACTTACATCTAAATATGTAAACTAGCATGTAGAATTTAGCATATAACTCACACATGTCATAGCCTAACTTTAGATCTAAAATAGATGTCATGAAACATGTAAGGTTATACATAAAATTTTCACTAACTTGCATATGATCCATGTCTCAATTAACATCCTAACTTGCATACATACATATGATTTATCATATGAATCAACATAACCAAACTAGCATATGAAACATCACTATGAATACATAATCATAGAATTACAACATAGATGATAACATCACAACTTTACAACATAGGTGATAACATCATAGAATTTACAACATAAATGATAACATCACAATTTTATAACATAGATGATAACATGCGGTCAATAATTCACAACATAACCATATAATCCGCATCATAACTCAATCCAATTAAATTGCTAATTATTTTATTAAAGAAATCGAACTCACAACTCAAAGAAGGTCTTGAGTTTTGAATTCTGAGTTCTGAAGTTGAATTAGCTTTCCTTTGAAGAAGATTCGTTGTTAAAGTTGAATTGAATTTGATTAGCTTTCTTCCTCTCTAATTGGTGGCAGCTATTCTGAGTTGCAAGGTGACGGCATGGAGGCCATGAGTCTAATTTTAATTTGATTTTAGGGTTTGAGTCTACATGTCTTTTTATAGAGTTTAGGATTAGTTTAAGCCGTCCGATCAACCCAGAATTAATCCCAGCCAATCAGAGCAGATCAAAAACCCTAATGAGTTAGCACACAGTCACAAACAGGTCACCAATCAAGTATGCCCGGGAGGGGGGGGGGGGCAGGTTGACCCTATGGTCGACCTGGTTAGGGCAGGTCGACCCTATGGTTGACCTGGCCCTGGCGGGAAATTTCCCGCCTGGCCCATCTAACTCTGAAATTTGAATTTTGAAATCTGTTTTGAATTTTCTAAAACTTCTGATCGCTATAACTTCTTCATACGAAGTCCAATTCACGTAAACTTGGACTCTATCTCAACCAGAATTCCGAGACGACCACAATGGCGTAACCCGTTTCCCTTAATTCTCACATCTGAAATTAGTTATTCTTTAATTTGTGAACATTAATATTAACAGAAATACGGGGTGTTATATTCTCCCCTCCTTAAAGGATTTCGCCCCCGAAATCTCCAAGTTAAGGAGAATGCATATTCTAACATCCAAACAACCATCTACTCAACCATCAAATACAGGCATCCATTGTCCTTATAAAATTCCTAATGCTGTATGAACATATGCAAGAAGTGTGTGTATATGTTCTTTATCTAATGCAAAATCAGGCGGTCTACTGATTCTGTTGACCTCCTTAATGCAAATCATGATAGTGCCATGCGTCCATTATGTATGCGAAAGAATCCTATCGATACATATTATTTCTACATGTGTGCACAACCATTCACCAAAATGCAACATCTATATGATAACACAACCATTATTCATCCATTAATTCAAATATGCACACACATTTATATGCAATATGCAATATGAAGTGACTAAGCCGATCTAGTGCCTAAAGTGTGTGTATATGCATCCACGAGCAACCACTAGCAAACACTTGCATCCACATGCATCCATCATACATAACATGTCTCAAACACATGTTTCAACCATAGGACTACCCTATCTAAAGGTCAAAGATACTAGCGAGAGGACATACTAAAGATAAAACAAGTACAAGCTAAGCGATAAAGGAGAAATTAAAAGACATGCCCTCGAAAAGAAAAAGGTACAATGAACGCATCTTCTCTTCCGTCTCCCAAGTAGCGTTGCTCCCATCATCTCCCCATTGCACTTTGACTAGCTTGACCTCTCGATTCCTCAACTTCTTAATCTCCGACCCAAGAATGCACGTAGGAGCTCGTCGAATCATCGCATCACGCTCTATCTCCACCTCTCTAAGCAAGCTCGGCTCTACCACTTCCGCAGTCTCATGCAAGCACTTCCTCAAATGTGATACATGGAATACATCGTGTACACCACTAAGTCTCTCGGGCAACTCCATTCTATATGCCATCTGTCCAATCCTCTCCATAATAGGAAACGACCCTATGACCCTTGGTGCTAACTTCCCAACGGACCCAAAGCGAACGACATTCCGTAATGGAGACACCTTGACAAAGACAATGTCCCCAATATCAAACTCAAGGTCCGTCCTTCTCTTGTCCGCATAAGATATCTGCCTATCTTGCGCCGTCTTCATCCTCCTTCGAATCAAATCAATCTTTTCCGAAGTCTCTCTAATCATATCGGGTCCAAGCAAGATCTTTTCTGTAGATTCCCACCAACATGTAGGCGAACGACATGGCCGTCCATAAAGAGCTTCGAACGGTGCCATGCCAATGCTAGACTGAAAGCTATTATTATATGCGAACTCCACCAACGGAAGATGTTCCTCACATGTACCTCCGAAGTCTAAGACACATAACCTCAATAGGTCCTCTAGAATACGATTCACCCTCTCGGTCTGGCCGTCAGTCTGAGGATGATATGCGGTGCTCAAACATAACTGAGTCCCTACCGCCTCTTGCAAGCTCTTCCAAAATTCGTTAGTAAAGATAGGATCGCCGTCGCTCACTATGCTAGAAGGAACACCGTGCAAACGAACTATCTCTCGAATGTATACGGAAGCTAACCATGGAGCAGTCCTCTTACTCTTCACGAGAATGAAATGTGCGCTCTTAGTAAGTCTGTCTACCACGACCCAAATCCCCGTATTACCCTTCCTCGATCTCGGTAAACCATCAATAAAGTCCATCGAGACACTTTCCCACTTCCATTGTGGGACCTCCTATGGGTGAAGCAACCCACCGAGTTTCTTTTGCTCTGCTTTTACTTGTTGGCACACCAAGCATCTAGCGACAAACTCGGCTACATCCCTCTTCATACCGGCCCAAAAGTAAACTCGTCTCATGTCCATGTACATCTTGTCCCTGCCGGGATGGATGGTCACCTTCGAACGATGTGCATCATCAAGAATGGTCTTCCTCAAATTCTCGTCCCGTGGTACACAAAGTCTACCGTCCCTACGTAACCAACCCTTATCATCTAGGGTATATCTACGGAGATGGCTCGATGACTCCCCCTTTTGAGCTTTTCTACTAACTCAACCAACTGTGGGTCATCTCGATATGCCTCACCAATCCGTCCCAAAAGCGTAGGTCTGACCTCTAAGGATGCTAGTAAATCGGGTACGAAGTCAATTGAAGGTCTAAAGTCAAACGTAGAGATGAACTCTAAGCTTCGCCGCTCAACAAACAACGAACTTAAGGACAACCTTTTCCTACTTAAGGCATCTACCACCACGTTACCCTTGCCAGGGGTATATGCTATCTCGAAATCGTAGGACGCTAAGAATTCCATCCACCTTTGTTGCCTTAAGTTCAAGTCCTTCTGAGAGAACAAGTATTTTAGCGACTAGTCAGTGAACAAGTCAAATTTCTCGCCAAGAAGATAATGACGCCAAGACTTAAGCGCGAAGACAATAGCGGTCAACTCTAGGTCATGTGTATGGTAATTTCTCTCATGCACTCTCAACTGCCTTCCACCATAGGCTATTACCCTTCCCTCTTGCATTAAGACTGCGCCTAGTCCTGTCCCACAAGCATCGGTATAAACGGTAAATGGCTTACTCCCATCTGGCAACACTAAGACCGGGGCCGCGGTCAAAGCTCGCTTTAAACGTTGGAACGCATCATCACAATCTACGTCCCATGTGAAAACTAGATTCTTCTTCGTCAAGCGTGTTAATGGGGCTGATATTTTTGTGAAGTCTTTGATAAACTTCCTATAGTAGCCAGCCAACCCTAAGAAACTCCTCACCTCGGTAGCATTTTTAGGGACCTTCCAATCTTGGATGGCCACTACCTTCGCGGGATCCACAGCTATCCCATCTTTGGAAACCATGTGCCCTATGAATCGCACTTCCTTCCTCCGAAAGTGACATTTAGAAAATTTAGCTTTAAGGCTATGCGCTCGAAGAGTCTCCAACACTTCCCTAAGATGTAGGGTATGCTCTTCCTCGCTCTTAGAAAAGATCAAGATGTCGTCCACAAAGACTACCACGAATTTATTAAGGTATTCCCTAAACACCCTACTCATCAAGTCAACAAAGTATGCGAGGGCGTTTGTCAAACCGTAGGGCATCACAAGCCACTCGAAGAAACCGTCTGGAGTCCTAAAGGCAGTCTTATCTATGCTATCCTCAGCCACTCTCAACTGATGGAAACCCATGGCTAAGTCCAAAACTGCGAAAACACTGAGGCGCCAACTAACTGGTCGAAGAGATCGTTGATCCTCGGCAGTGGGTGCCTATTCTTCTTGGTAAGCTTATTAAGTTCTCTATAGTCCACACAAAGTCTAAAGGACCCATCTGCCTTCGTGGCAAATACTACTGGAGCACCCCACTTCGATATACTATGTCTGATGACCCCCTTCTCAAGCAATTCTTTCACTTGCTTACTGAGTTCTCTTCTCTCTTGGAGCCATGTGGCGCACTGACAATGCAACTGGCTTTGCATTATCTACTAGATATATTCGAAAGTCTATCTCATGTTTTGGGGGTAAACCCCTCACTTCATCGAAGACATCAGCACATTCACGGACTATACGAACAGAATGTAAATCATCATCGGATGCGTTAAGGGATACTAGGTAGCTAAGAATTACTGGACCTCTAGGGTCACAAGAAATATCAAGGGTCTTTCCACAACGGGTCAACAATCTAACTACCCTTCTTTCACAATCTAGGATGGCCCCATACCTAGTTAGCCAATCCATACCAAGAATCAAGCCGTAGCCCATGAAGCCAAGAACAAAGGCGTTGCATTCAAACTCAACGCCCAAGATAAACACTCTCAAATCCCGACAAATCATAGAAAGATGAGCCGAACCACCAATAGGATTTGAGACTACTAAGGGATCTGTAACAAGACTAGTATCTAGGTGCAATGTTTCAAGTAATGATGTAGAGATAAACGAATGTGATGCGCCAGAATCGAATAAAGTACGGACAAGATGATCAAACAGAAAAACTAAACTTTCAACGGAAATTGCTCTACCTCGATCTTGCAGCGGTGGAACCACGAGAGCCTGAACTTGCCCCCTTGCCTGCCCTGGTGCCATAAGAGCCTGCACCTGTCCTCCCGAGGTAGACCCTGCCCTCTGCCCTTTCTTTGGGCAGTCCTTAATTAGATGTCCCGCTTCGCCACAATGGAAACAACCAGTCTTCTTTTTCTTCCTACAGTCTTTGCTTAGATGCCTGGTGTCCCATAATTAAAGCATCTTTTCTTTCCCTTACCATAGTTGCCTTTACCACCTTTCTTGTTCTGTTGTTGTTGTTGCGGCTTCTTTTGATCCCCTTTCTTCTCGGGTGCCTTATTAGCGTTGTCGCCCTTCTCCTCTTCATGCATAAGCGCCATGTCAACTAGTCTCTCAAAGGTAGCCCCCATGGGAATGTGGGTCATAGCTAACCCATGAAGCAGCTCGTTCAAACCCTTAGCAAATCTCAGGGCCTTCTTTTCTGGTGTATTCACCAAGTCCAAGCCAAATCTCGCCAACAGATTGAACTTGTTGACGTATTCTTTCACTAATAGATATCCTTGCTTCAATGCCAAAAATCTTTCCATGTATAAATTCTCTTCAGCTCGTGAGAGAAACTTCGCCTCAAACCTCCACTTAAAATCTGGCCATGTATCAACTAGACGCTCTCCATTAGTGACCTCCCACCAAAAAGAGGCCTCATCCTTCATTAGCCAGGCCGCTAACTGGACCTTTCTTCCATCTTCCACTTCAAAGATCCCAAACAATTCTTCCACCTCCTTTAGCCAATTTCGAGCTTCAACAAATGTCTCCGTCCCGTGAAAAGGTTTTCCACCCATTGCCCGAAAGTCCTTACATATCTTTGCGAAAGTATCGATGCGAGGAGGAGGAGGGGGAGGAGGTTTACTGGACCTGCGGTGGCGGCCCTAGTCTCCAAATACCTCCTAAACCATCCTAGTATCGGTATCCCCTCGGGTATCTCGGGAATTCCAGACATGCTGAAACGAAAAAGGAAAGATTCAATACAAATGAACCGAAGGAAAGATATATGGCTCTTGGGGTTATGCTTTCTAAAATAAGCTTTTCTCTTGAAAATACTTTCCTTAAAACATACTTTTGAAGGCACTTCTTTATAATAGTTGTTTTTCAAAAACACTTTTCAAAATTCATATCTGTTCCGGTAACCTTCAGCTCTAATACCACGTGTAACACCCCACGTCCATTAATGTCACTCACAAAGGGAATGCATTAACTTTTATGGAGTGTTTTAAGTGAGTATAGAACAGAAACATAACAACAAGTCAAATATAAACAGTACTTAAAATTTAAAACTTTATTCATTGCAGCGGTAAACACATAAGTTTGATTAAATCATCAAAAACCAGAGTCAAAATACATAATATCCATCTTGACTAAATCAGAGTACATAAATTGAAAGACATAACCCCAGTACAAAATAGCCATAAATAAGATAGGCTAAACTTTACTTCAGCGATCCAAGCAATCTTCTAAAAGCAAGAGATACAGCTGTCCAAAATCAAGCTTCTTTAGTGCTAGTTCCAGCCTGAGCACCTGAGGGGGGGGGGGAAGGAAGAAAAGAGGTGGAAACAAAGGGGGTCAGACATAAAGTCTGGCGAGTGCGATAACTTTAACAATATAATTACCAAAATAACTAGGCTAAGACATAAGTTGGAAAATTAAGGAAATGACTGTGAACAATTGAGTATGGAAGAGTAAACAAATGAAAAAAAATAACGTTAAAGGCGCAGCTAAACCACTATAAGATAATTACTATAATGCACCACCACTACTATACTACACCACCACTACTATATTGCACCACCACTAGTCACCCTAAAGTTGATCCCGCCTACAAAACTTAATAATGATAATGGTAGTTTCGTGCACCCCTAGCTGCCTTCATAGGTGCCGCCTGCCCCTATCTCCACTAGGTGTATCCACTACCCCCATGCGATCGGCTCCCTAATTCGTAGATACCCGTGCTGGCCCCACAGTGGGGTGTATCACTCCACAAAGTGGCAACCCGATACCACCAATAATGCATGGCTTATACCTACACGATGCAACAACGTCTTACCTACCAGCCCAGGACCACACACGCATATGAACCCGTTGGACTTGCGTTGCCACCGCTAACTCGTTTTGGCCTCTTACAGTCCAGCCCAGTACGCGTGTCCCGCCCTCGACTTGGGTCGAGCCCATAAAGATACTTATGGGTTACTGGTTGAAACGAGCCCCCATTACTTGACACAAGCTATCCACCTAACCTTGGTCCCCTCTAGTACATCCGACTTAACCCACTTCTTATTCATGTTCACTTACATGTTTCAAATTTTGGTTAAGTGATTCTAATCGTATTTCAAATGCCACCCAAGACACCCACTAGATTCTACATGCCACCCAAGGCACCCACTTAACCCCCTCATGTCCCACTACATGTTTATCTAGTTAAGTGTTTCTTAATTAATTAAGACCGTAACCTTATAAAGACCTCCCACATTAGACTGGCATTTATGGCAGCTGGATTTCCCAGGCGGGTCCGGGCAGTCTTACACCACAAACGAGCCTAACCTCGTGTCTTTACAATTGTTACGTATTTAATTTATGCCTAAGACCTCCCACATTAGACTGGCATTTGTGGCAGCTGGATTTGCCGGGCGGGTCCGGGCAGTCTTACACCACAAAAGAGCCTAACTTCGTGTCTTAGACGATTAATTACACTTAATTAATCATTCCCTAATTTGAATTAATTTCCCTATTCAAATTATCAATCAATTCCAAATTTAACTATGGCCATAATTGACTCAATTATGTCCATCTATTTATGGTATGCAAAATCATACTAATTTTCATCACATATTTATTTTATGCCATTTAAGGCATTTATGCCAATTCTCAATATTAAATCTTTTAATACTATCCCATTACCCCACGTTGTACGTTCGTTCGTTTAACGTAAAATATACGTTAGAATCAGATAGTCTAACTCATGAAATAAAGAGAAAACATCACAACATACATAGAAATAAAACTAGATCTAAACATAAGGGGTGAACTTGCATGTGTGAATGAGGTTCTACATCTAAAACTTGCATAGGCCAAAGTCACAAACTTGCATAAAACAACATATGTCATAGATCCAAATCTAAAGGTGTGAACTTGTTTAGGCAATAGTCATAAACTTGCATAAATCATGTATGTCATAGATCTACATCTAAAGGTGTAAACTTGCATAGAACCACAAATTTGCATAACATGATTCATACTCCAAACACATATGTTTATATAAACTTGCATATGTGATTTATGCAACATAACGATGGTGTAAACTTACATCTAAATATGTAAACTAGCATGTAGAATTTAGCATATAACTCACACATGTCATAGCCTAACTTTAGATCTAAAATAGATGTCATGAAACATGTAAGGTTATACATAAAATTTTCACTAACTTGCATATGATCCATGTCTCAATTAACATCCTAACTTGCATACATACATATGATTTATCATATGAATCAACATAACCAAACTAGCATATGAAACATCACTATGAATACATAATCATAGAATTACAACATAGATGATAACATCACAACTTTACAACATAGGTGATAACATCATAGAATTTACAACATAAATAATAATATCACAATTTTACAACATAGATGATAACATGCGGTTAATAATTCACAACATAACCATATAATCCGCACCATAACTCAATCCAATTAAATTGCTAATTATTTTATTAAAGAAATCAAACTCACAACTAAAAGAAGGTTTTGAGTTCTGAATTCTGAGTTCTGAACTTGAATTAGCATTCCTTTGAAGAAGATTCGTTGTTAAAGTTGAATTGAATTGAATTTGATTAGCTTTCTTCCTCTCTAATTGGTGGCGGCTACTCTGAGTTGCAAGGTGACGGCATGGAGGCCATGAGTCTAATTTTAATGTGATTTTAGGGTTTGAGTCTACATGTCTTTTTATTGAGTTTAGGATTAGTTTAAGCCGTCCGATCAACCCAGAATTAATCCCAGCCAATCAGAGCAGATCAGAAACCCTAGTGACTCAGCACACAGTCACAAACAGGTCACCAATCAATTCTGCCGGGGGGGGGGGGGACAGGTCGACCCCTAGGTCGACCTAGTGAGGGCAGGTCGACCCCCAGGTCGACCTGGCCCTGGCGGGAAATTTCCCGCCTAGCCCATCTTACTCTGAAATTTTGAATTTTGAATTTGTTTTGAATTTTCTGAAACTTCCGATCGCCATAACTTCTTCATTCGAAGTCCAATTCACGCAAATTCGTACTCTATCTCAACCAGAATTCTGAGATGAACACAATGGCGCAACCCGTTTCCATTAATTCTCACATCTGAGATTAGTTATTCTTTAATTTTTGAACATTAATATTAACAGAAATACGCGGTGTTACAGTTTGATCCCTTGATTTCCAGTCTCTTCGAATAAATCAAGGACATGTTTCCTTTAAGACATAAAAATACTTTCATCACTCCTAGAAAATACTTTAAATCACCCAAGTCTTTAGTATGAAACTGGTTATAAATGAAGGTCTTGAGAGATGAAATACCCAATTCATCATTACCAGTGATTACTATATCATCAACGTAAACAATTAGTAAAATTATACCTATTTTAATGTTTTTATAAAACATTAAATGATCACACTTATTTTTCACCATACCAAAATTTTCCATAGCAAGACTGAATTTTCCAAACCAAGCTGTAGTACTTTGTTTTAACCCATACAGTGTCTTCTTCAATCGACAAACTAGACCATTTTTCCTTGTGCAACAACCCAGGTGGTTGGATCACATACACCTCCTCTTCTAAATCATCATGAAGAAATGCATTTTTTATATCAAGCTTATGTAGCTTCCAACTATGTGTTACTGCCAATGAAATGAATAATCAAATGGAAGTTAATTTTGCCACTGGAGAGAATGTTTCTAATTAATCTCCTCCATACACTTGTGTATAACCCTTGGAACCTAAACATGCCTTTAGCCTAGCAATAGATCCATCTAAATTCGTTTTTATAGTAAACTCCTATTTACATCCAATGAATCTCTTATCTTCAGGTAATTGAACTAAGTTCCATGTCTCATTATATTCAAGAGCATTTTGTTCTTTGATCATAGAAGCATGCCATCTAGGATTAGCTAGTGCTTCCTCAACAGTCTTAGGTATAGAAATGGATTCAAGGGAAGTGATAAGTGAATGCGTGGATTGTGACACATGTTTATATGATACAAATGAAGAAACATGATACATATATTGATGTTTTCCTTTTCGTAGAGCAATAGGAAGATCTAAATCAGAGTTAAATCTGGAAATAGGTTCGTGTTCATGTGAAGGAGTATTTTTTTTGGTGGATATTGAGTTATATCATGAGAAGGTGATGAAATTATTTTAGTTGGAGTATCAGTGTTATTTCCTTCTTATAAAGGTTCAAACACCTCATATAGAAGGAATTCATCACTTTCCCCCAATTTTGGTAAGATGAGCTTGGTAATGAAGGTGATTGGAAAAATGGTGTTTCTTCAATGAAGGTGACATCAATGGACACAATATATTTATTCAAAGATGGACAAAAGCATCTATATCCTTTTTGTAAGCGAGAATAACCAAGAAATATACATTTGTTAGATTTTTGATCAAGCTTAGATACTTGTTGTAACACCCCACCTCCGCCAGGGTCACTCGCAAAGGAATGCACCAGCTTTGGAGGGGCATTATTGGTAAAAATGCATAATGATATAGCAAGGCAGGACATGACATATATATATATGTAAATAAACAGAGTAAGTAAATAAAAAGCGGAAGACTTTTAAACTATTTCAAAAACAAGTCTGCTACATCATAATGTCAATTTCCCAAGTAAACAAGTCTAGTACATAAAATAACATCATCTGAACCGAAAAGGAAAAACATAAAAGTAGCTATCCCCAAAGTGGAAGAAACCATAGCAAGCCCAAGTCCAAAGCATACATGAGCTATCCAAGAAAGCAGCTAAGATCCAAGCTAGGCTCCTGTATTCCCTCCCTGAGAACCTGGGGGGGGGGGGAACGGAAGAGAAGAGGCGAAACAAAACGGGTCAGTCAAAAAGACTGAGTAAGCCCTGCTACGATCAGTCTATAAACTAATAAAGTTAACATCATGACGGAAACTGAGATGATCATAGATAACAACATACTGGCATGGTAAATTACCTACAAGATAGATAGAGGTATCATCGCATAAAACAAGGTTAAGTTTTGCACCACGGTGTACTAGCAAACCAACATAACAGGTATTGATCCCTTAGCCCAAACTTTGGCCCAATAACATGAAGTGACCTTAGTATAAGGTCCAACCCAACGGTCTAGTCGATCGGCTCCCTATAAGCCTAACACGTCAAGTGTTGATGTCCATACGGCCCACATATGGATGTAGGTAGTCTGTGCTGGGCCCACCTTTGGGTGTATCAAGCCCTCGGTTGTCGACCCCGGACACTTAAGCAATAATGCACAGCCCTAACCTACTGGTACCCGTGCCTCGAGTTTGTCCAACATCGGACTACGTGCACGTCCGTAGCCCGCCGGACCCGCACCGCTGTACCACTCAGCCGTCGCTTTGGTCGCTTACATCAGTCCAGTAATCGTGCCCCGCCCTAGCCTAGCCCCTAGGGTTGTGAATGATACCAAACTGGGATTACTGCTGGAACAGACCACGCTGCTAGGGTTTCCTAAGGAGGTTAAGTGTGATTTAACCCTTCACTAATCCTGGATTAAACTGGTTAAGTGTGGCTTAACCCCGTTCTAATCCCTTGAACTCCCAAATGGATTAAACTAGTTAAGTGTAACCAACGGTTCAGAACTTAACCACATTCTAATCCCTCGAATCCCCAAATTGGTTAAGTATTAGTGGACCCTGACTTAACCCTAATCATGAGGCATTAATTAATTTAATGCACCTTAACCTCTCACATTAGACCTTGTTGTGGTTACTAGTTAGGCCGGGCGGGTCCGGGTAGGTTTACACCACAACTTAGTCTAACCTCGGGTTTTTGGTACCACATGACCAACTTCTCACATTGGGTCCTATTGTTTGTAGCCACTAGTTAAGCCGGTCGGTTCCGGGTAGAATTACGCTACAAACTCAACCCAACCTCGAGTTGGCCACACTTTTGTTTTCTAAGTGTCATGTCCACTTCATTTCAAAACATAATCACAAGTCAAACAATTACTTGGGTAGACCTAACTTAATAGGTAAATTCCCAAGGGGTAGACCTAACTTAATAGGTAAATTCCCAATCTTATATTTTCATGTATTTTAAGTTTACCCCAAAACCCCCAACGTCATTCTATCGCTTACATATTCGTAGTAACGCATAAAGGATAGGAAGAGGGAACTTGGCACAACATACATGATAAACTTGCACAACAATCATGCATAACATGTTAGACTTGCACAACTTAGCATAGTGATCTTGCATATTACCACAAAACATGCACAACTTGTCAAAACATGCACAACTTGTCATCTTAAACTTGCATAAGTATGCATAACTTGTCAAACTTGCACAACTTGTCAAAACATGCACAACTTGTCATTTTAAACTTGCATAAGTATGTATAACTTGTCAAACATGCACAACTTGTCAAAACATGCACAACTTGTCCTTTTAAACTTGCATAAGTATGCATAACTTGTCAAACATGCACAACTTGTCAAAACATGCACAACTTGTCCTTTTAAACTTGCATAAGTATGCATAACTTGTCAAACATGCACATCTTGTCAAAACATGCACAACTTGTCCTTTTAAACTTGCATAAGTATGCATAACTTGTCAAACATACAAATCATGGCTTAACAAACTTGCATAAACGTGCATAACTTAATAAACATACAAATCATGGCTTAACAAACTTGCATAAACATGCATAACTTATAAATCTTGCAAATCATGGCTTAGTGTACATGCATAACTTAATAGATTTGCAAATCATGGCTTAGTACCCTTGCATAACATGCACAACTCAATAAACATACATAAACCCCAACTTTCATCACACATTAACTTTATAGTTTCTAAAATGAGGGTAAGAGGGCTTACAATGCTTATGCGGACTCAAATGAGTATAACAAACGCAAGAAACCCCTTATGCAACTAATTAAGACCCCCAAATGCAAGCAAACTTGATCAAGACTCCTCCTTTATGATGCCAATTGAAAAACAAGCCTTTAATGCAAGCTAAGGAGGATTATACAAGCCTAAATATGCTTGTATGCATGGAAAATTACTTAGGAATTATTAATGAAGAGATTGGAGGCTAGGGTTTTAGGTGGAGGCCATGAGAGTTTAGATTTTGGCATAGTTTTGTTGCTAGGATGATTAATGAATGATTTAGGGTAGGTTAGAGGCTTATTTATAGAAGATTAGAGTGATTTAGACCATAGGATTAACCCTAGGTGAATTTTGGCCCGTCAGATTTAGGAACTCTCCAGAACCAGACCACACAACCAAGCCCAGACCAAGCCCAAACCAAAGAGGTGCGCCAGGCTAATCTGCCTGGCTACACCCTGTCGACAGGGCTGTCGACAGGGCAGTCGACTCCCTGGGGGCCCTGTCGACAGGCCTGTCGACATGGGGCCCCTGGCGGGAATTTTCCCGCCTTGGCCCAGCCGGCCCAATTCTTCAAATTTGAATCTGATTTTTACTTAGTAATTTTCTGCAAACTTCAATGGGCCTTAACTGGGTCATACGGACTCCGATTTTCGAAAACTCGGACTCTATTTCGCGTATTTTTCCGAGACGAACGCAATGGCATAGCCCGTTTCCCCTGATTCCCATTTTATAATTTAATTCTTCCTCAATTCATGTTATTACAGGTTATTAAAAATACGGGTTGTTACATTCTCCCCTCCTTAAAGGATTTCGTCCCCGAAATCTTCAAATTAGGAAGAACGTATCCTACCATCCAATCATCCATCTACTCAAAGCATCATCCACGAGCAATCATTGTCCTTACAAGATTCTAAATGCTGGATGAACATATGCAAAAGTGTGTGTATATGTACTTATCTAATGCAAAAATCAGGCGGTTACTGATACAGTAAACCTCCTTAATGCATATGTATGTAAATCAGGCGGCTACTGATACAGTAAACCTCCTTAATGCATATGTATGTCAGTGAAATGAATCCATATGTATGCAAATTCCTAATATAATGTATAATATCTACATGCGTGCTCAATCATACATCCATATGCAACATCCATGTGATAGCATACGAATTTCATCCATGAATAAGCATAAACACTCATGCACATGCAATATGAGGAGTGTGTGAGCCGATCTAGTGCCTAATCGTGTATAATGCATCCACGAGCAACCACTTGCAAACACTTGCAACCACTTGCAACCATCAAACATAACATGTTTCAAACACATGTTTCATCCAAAGGGTCTCTACCTAAGGATCTCATGATAAGATAAACTAGGTAAACTAGGTAAACATGGACAGAGAGACATGCTAAAAAGAGATCTTAGCAGGATAAACTCCTTTTTGGATTACAAGAAATCCATTCAAACTTCGACATATAGTACTAACCGATGAGTCTTAACCCCCTTATGGAGTTTTCAACAGAAATAAGGTCGAGAATGGGACCGAGAGGATATATACGAAAGATAACAAGCAAGCTCCACAGGAAAACTAGGATCAAGGATGCACTCTTAAAAGGAGATATGATGCGCGTATCTAGTCTTCACTCTTCTTAGTCACGTTTCCTTGAGCTTAACTCCACTGTGCTTTGACTATCTTCCACTTCATGATTCCTTGGCTTCTTAACTCCTATTTCCCAAATTCGAGTTGGAACTCATTTCATTATTGCCTCTCGTCTTTCTTTCCCACTTATTTTTTTTCTGTATACTTGGCTTAAACATACTATAACCTCATGATTTCATGCAAGCTCTCCAAAATTCACTAGTGAATCCTGGATCTCGTCTTCTTACCATAAGGTATTCCATGCAGCAGAACTTTCCTTGGAAATACCACTCCACGTTGCCAATTGCCCTTATAAACGTGATTTCCTATAACTCAGGCTTAATCGACATGAACCATCCGCCTATAGGCCGTACCTAGATTCAGTTGCCTACCCATGGCTTCCTGGAGGCCATTTCAAAACTGGCCAACTTTTTGAGGATAAACCGTTGCTAACCATGATGCAGTCCTCTTGCTCTTCACCGGACTGAAATGAGCACTCTTCGTAAGTCTACCCACATACCCGTATTCCCTTTCTTTGATCTAGGTAATTTATCCACCTAATCTATCGAGATGTTTTCACACTCCCCTTGCGAAACTTCCAATGGAGGTAATGGCCCACTGGGCTTCTATGACTTGGCCTCAACCTGGTGGCACAACATGCATTCCGAAACCAACTCGGCCACCTCCTCGAGTGATGCGCATCTTCAGGAACCTTCTTTACCAAGTCTTCCACTCGAGGAACACATAATCTCTCATCGCGCCTTAGTCATCCCTTGTCATCTATAATATAACTAACGAGGTGACTTAACATCTCGCCTCAAATCAACTGGTCCATGTTCTTGACCAACTGCGGGTCTTCTTCCCGTGAAACCCCCTTCTTGATCTAGAAGAGTAAGTCTAAGCTCCGGGAATGCTAACTAACTAGCCAAACGGAGAAGGTTTCTTACTTCAATTGCTCTCCTCAGAGTTTTCCGGTCTTAACCCGCAACCACTTTAGCGGAATCCACCGCTAAGCCTTACTTAGGAACTATGTGCCCAAGAATTCCAACTTCTTTCCTCCAAAGTGACATTTGGAGAACTTGACCTTCCACTGGTGGCTCTAAGCGTATGCATCTCCTCCTTGAGATGTATAGCATGTTCTTCCTCGTTCTTTTGAGGAGATCAAAATATCGTCTATGACGACCATGAAAAACTTGTTCAAGGACTCCCTAAACACCCTACCCATCAAGTTTACGTAATACGCGGGTGCATTAGTCAAACCAAATAGTATGACTAGCGATTCTAAAAATCCATCTAGAGTCCTAAACGCAGTCTTGTCAATTCCATCCTCAGCCATCCTAAGCTGATGGAATCTGGTAGCTAGATCAAAAGAAAACAGATGCTCCTACAAGCTGATCAACCAAATCATTGATCCTTGGTAACGGTTATCTATTCCTCTCACGATAATCAACACATAAGCGAAACAAACTGTCCACGTCAGTAACGAATACTACTGGAGCACCCTACTCAAAAATGCTTCGTCTCAGGAAGTTCCTCTCAAGCAACTCCTTGACTTGCTTTCTTAACTCTCACCTCGTGAGGTCATGTGCCTAACCGGCCACGAAACTGGCTTGGTATTACCAACCAGATAATACGGAAATCTATCCCAAGATATCAGGATATTCTTGGACCACCCTCACCGATTGCAAACTATCGATAGACGAGTTGAGGGATTCAAGATAACATAACATGACGGGACCCATAGGGTTGCTAGAAATTTCTAGGGTATTACCGAGGCGAGTTATGAGCCTCACAAACCTATATACAAAAACCCAGAATGGCTCCAAAATAGGACAACCATTCCATGCCCAAAGCCAACCCATATCCCCCGAAACCGAGAATATAAACATCCCACGAGAATTCTATACTCAAGATAGAAATTTTCAAATCCACTCAGACCACAGACAAACGGGCAGAACCCCCAATTGGATTTGAAACACATACGGGATCATCAACTACACTAGTACTTAGGTGCAAAACTTTCAACTGGATCAGATGAAATAAAACTATGCGATGTGCCAGAATCAAACAAAGTTTGAACAGGGAAAATCAGAAAACGTAAACAAGATTTTCAACAGAAACACTACCTCTATCATGAGCTGGAAGAACGGGGTGGAGGGGATGAATTCGCCCTCCAGATAGTCCTGCACACTGAGTCTGACCTTGCCCTTGCTTCCTTGGGCAATCCTTGCTGAAATGTCCAAACTCACCACAATCAAAGCATTCGCCCCGCTTTCTCTTCTCTTTTTTCCTACATTCCCTGGCTATATGTCCAACTTTACCACAGAAGTTGCATTTCATATTCTTGCCCTGTTTCCCGGAATTTACTCTCTTGCCTTGAGACTCATTCGCCTTGACCTCTTTCTTGTCATTGCTACCTTCTTCTTGAAGTAGGGCCAAATTCACTAAACTCTCGAAAGTCGCCCCTAAGGGTATATGAGACAGGGCCAAATCACGTAATGGCTCATTTAATCCTAGAGCAAAGTGTAGGGCCTTCTTCTGAGCTGTATTAACCAAGTCTAAATCGTCCTGAGCCAGTTGATTAAACTTATTTCTGTATTCCCTAATAGTCATGTCCCCTTGCTTCAGTGATAAGAATCTCAGTCCAAACCTTCCTCTAAAGTCATCCCAAGTCTCAATTGGCCTAGTAGCGGTGGTGACTACCCACCAACGTGCAGCTTCTTCCTTTAGCAACCATACTGCTAATAAAACTTTCCTACGGTCACCTATATCAAAGGAGGCTAAAAGATCTTCGGTCTCTTTCAACCAATTCCTTGCTTCCACAAAAGTCTCTGTTCCATTAAAATTTTTGCCACCCATCATCTTAAAGTTCTTGCAAGTTTCCGCGAAATCCGCTTGTGGAGGCTGAGCGGGAAGAGGAACATCAGCTACGGGAGGAGGAGGAGGAACAGCGGCCTCGACTGGGAAGACAACATTAGGGACACCCGGGACCGGTGCCGTAACTTCCAAGTACCGACGAAACCAATCGGGTATCGTTACTCCTTCGGGCAAGATGAGATTATCAGACATGCAGGAAACGAAAAGAGTTCAAACGAGGAGTCAAAGGATAGTGCTGATGGCTTTTGGGGAATAGTCTTTAAAAACAACTAGACTTTTCTTTGGAAAATACTTTATACTTGGTTTTGAAAATAGTTTTTCTTCAAAAGTTTTAAAAACCTTTTTATCCCTTCTCGTAAACCATATGCTCTGATACCAAATGTAACACCCCACCTCCGCCAGGGTCACTCGCAAAGGAATGCACCAGCTTTGGAGGGGCATTATTGGTAAAAATGCATAATGATATAGCAAGGCAGGACATGACATATATATATATGTAAATAAACAGAGTAAGTAAATAAAAAGCGGAAGACTTTTAAACTATTTCAAAAACAAGTCTGCTACATCATAATGTCAATTTCCCAAGTAAACAAGTCTAGTACATAAAATAACATCATCTGAACCGAAAAGGAAAAACATAAAAGTAGCTATCCCCAAAGTGGAAGAAACCATAGCAAGCCCAAGTCCAAAGCATACATGAGCTATCCAAGAAAGCAGCTAAGATCCAAGCTAGGCTCCTGTATTCCCTCCCTGAGAACCTGGGGGGGGGGGGAACGGAAGAGAAGAGGCGAAACAAAACGGGTCAGTCAAAAAGACTGAGTAAGCCCTGCTACGATCAGTCTATAAACTAATAAAGTTAACATCATGATGGAAACTGAGATGATCATAGATAACAACATACTGGCATGGTAAATTACCTACAAGATAGATAGAGGTATCATCGCATAAAACAAGGTTAAGTTTTGCACCACGGTGTACTAGCAAACCAACATAACAGGTATTGATCCCTTAGCCCAAACTTTGGCCCAATAACATGAAGTGACCTTAGTATAAGGTCCAACCCAACGGTCTAGTCGATCGGCTCCCTATAAGCCTAACACGTCAAGTGTTGATGTCCATACGGCCCACATATGGATGTAGGTAGTCTGTGCTGGGCCCACCTTTGGGTGTATCAAGCCCTCGGTTGTCGACCCCGGACACTTAAGCAATAATGCACAGCCCTAACCTACTGGTACCCGTGCCTCGAGTTTGTCCAACATCGGACTACGTGCACGTCCGTAGCCCGCCGGACCCGCACCGCTGTACCACTCAGCCGTCGCTTTGGTCGCTTACATCAGTCCAGTAATCGTGCCCCGCCCTAGCCTAGCCCCTAGGGTTGTGAATGATACCAAATTGGGATTACTGCTGGAACAGACCACGCTGCTAGGGTTTCCTAAGGAGGTTAAGTGTGATTTAACCCTTCACTAATCCTGGATTAAACTGGTTAAGTGTGGCTTAACCCCGTTCTAATCCCTTGAACTCCCAAATGGATTAAACTAGTTAAGTGTAACCAACGGTTCAGAACTTAACCACATTCTAATCCCTCGAATCCCCAAATTGGTTAAGTATTAGTGGACCCTGACTTAACCCTAATCATGAGGCATTAATTAATTTAATGCACCTTAACCTCTCACATTAGACCTTGTTGTGGTTACTAGTTAGGCCGGGCGGGTCCGGGTAGGTTTACACCACAACTTAGTCTAACCTCGGGTTTTTGGCACCACATGACCAACTTCTCACATTGGGTCCTATTGTTTGTAGCCACTAGTTAAGCCGGTCGGTTCCGGGTAGAATTACGCTACAAACTCAACCCAACCTCGAGTTGGCCACACTTTTGTTTTCTAAGTGTCATGTCCACTTCATTTCAAAACATAATCATAAGTCAAACAATTACTTGGGTAGACCTAACTTAATAGGTAAATTCCCAAGGGGTAGACCTAACTTAATAGGTAAATTCCCAATCTTATATTTTCATGTATTTTAAGTTTACCCCAAAACCCCCAACGTCATTCTATCGCTTACATATTCGTAGTAACGCATAAAGGATAGGAAGAGGGAACTTGGCACAACATACATGATAAACTTGCACAACAATCATGCATAACATGTTAGACTTGCACAACTTAGCATAGTGATCTTGCATATTACCACAAAACATGCACAACTTGTCAAAACATGCACAACTTGTCATCTTAAACTTGCATAAGTATGCATAACTTGTCAAACTTGCACAACTTGTCAAAACATGCACAACTTGTCATTTTAAACTTGCATAAGTATGCATAACTTGTCAAACATGCACAACTTGTCAAAACATGCACAACTTGTCCTTTTAAACTTGCATAAGTATGCATAACTTGTCAAGCATGCACAACTTGTCAAAACATGCACAACTTGTCCTTTTAAACTTGCATAAGTATGCATAACTTGTCAAACATGCACATCTTGTCAAAACATGCACAACTTGTCCTTTTAAACTTGCATAAGTATGCATAACTTGTCAAACATACAAATCATGGCTTAACAAACTTGCATAAACGTGCATAACTTAATAAACATACAAATCATGGCTTAACAAACTTGCATAAACATGCATAACTTATAAATCTTGCAAATCATGGCTTAGTGTACATGCATAACTTAATAGATTTGCAAATCATGGCTTAGTACCCTTGCATAACATGCACAACTCAATAAACATACATAAACCCCAACTTTCATCACACATTAACTTTATAGTTTCTAAAATGAGGGTAAGAGGGCTTACAATGCTTATGCGGACTCAAATGAGTATAACAAACGCAAGAAACCCCTTATGCAACTAATTAAGACCCCCAAATGCAAGCAAACTTGATCAAGACTCCTCCTTTATGATGCCAATTGAAAAACAAGCCTTTAATGCAAGCTAAGGAGGATTATACAAGCCTAAATATGCTTGTATGCATGGAAAATTACTTAGGAATTATTAATGAAGAGATTGGAGGCTAGGGTTTTAGGTGGAGGCCATGAGAGTTTAGATTTTGGCATAGTTTTGTTGCTAGGATGATTAATGAATGATTTAGGGTAGGTTAGAGGCTTATTTATAGAAGATTAGAGTGATTTAGACCATAGGATTAACCCTAGGTGAATTTTGGCCCGTCAGATTTAGGAACTCTCCAGAACCAGACCACACAACCAAGCCCAGACCAAGCCCAAACCAAAGAGGTGCGCCAGGCTAATCTGCCTGGCTACACCCTGTCGACAGGGCTGTCGACAGGGCAGTCGACTCCCTGGGGGCCCTGTCGACAGGCCTGTCGACATGGGGCCCCTGGCGGGAATTTTCCCGCCTTGGCCCAGCTGGCCCAATTCTTCAAATTTGAATCTGATTTTTACTTAGTAATTTTCTGCAAACTTCAATGGGCCTTAACTGGGTCATACGGACTCCGATTTTCGAAAACTCGGACTCTATTTCGCGTATTTTTCCGAGACGAACGCAATGGCATAGCCCGTTTCCCCTGATTCCCATTTTATAATTTAATTCTGCCTCAATTCATGTTATTACAGGTTATTAAAAATACGGGTTGTTACACTTGTGGTCTAACAACTCGAACAAAACATGCACAACCAAATATTTTTGTTTAACTAGATACAATGCTTTATTTGGAAAAAGTACCGAGTATGGAATATCTCCATCAAGAATTGTTAATGGCATATGATTTATGAGAAAACAAGCTGTATAAACAACATCAGCCCATAAACTTTTGGGTACATTCATATAAAACAATAATGCACGTGTGGTTTCAAGGAGATGTCTATTTTTTCTCTCATCTACCCCATTTTGAGGTGATGTATCAACACAAGAAGTCTCATGAAGGATTCCATTATGATTCATATAAGTATAAAATAAACTTGTACTCTTTTTCATTATCACTCTTAAAGTTCGAATAGAAGTATTGAATTGAGTTTTGATCTCAACACAAAATGGAAAAAAAATATTGAATACAACTCAAAACAATTTTTCATGAGAAACAACTAAGTTACATGTGAATAATCATCCACAAATGTAACAAAGTATCTAAATCTCGTTTTAGAAATTACAGACGCAGTTCCCTAGATATCGGAATGAACAAGTTCAAAAGGACAACTAGCTCTTTCATCCATTCTAGGACTCAAACTAACTTGGTGATGCTTAGCATATTGACATGACTCACAATTCAGTGACTGTAATGAGATTAACTATGGACGTAATTTCTTTAAAAAAGATAAAGATGGATGACCTAGTTGACATTGTTTCTTTAAGGCCTGAGTAATACTTGAACAAGCAAATAATTTTTTGATTTATAAAAG
The DNA here is from genome assembly GCA_030737875.1 of Allium sativum. Classification (NCBI taxonomy): domain Eukaryota; kingdom Viridiplantae; phylum Streptophyta; class Magnoliopsida; order Asparagales; family Amaryllidaceae; genus Allium; species Allium sativum. Next base: position 158,734,579 of record CM060921.1, on the reverse strand, counting down.
GAGTATCGAGTTCATGCAGTCCCTTCGACTCATGCCCTTTATCAATAATTTGCTGAGTCACATGATCCTGAAATATACAATGAGATGGAAAGAATGAGATAGAACAAGTTTTTTGAGTTAGTTGACTAACTGGGAGAAAATTGAATGCAAGTCAAGGTATGTATAAAGCAGATGCTGATGGAAAAGGTGAATAGGTTGATCCTTAGTTCCAAACCCTTGAATATTAGAATAAGAACCATTAGCCAGAGTGACATTATGTTTATAAGTTTGTATTTGAAGATTAGTTGAGAGAAGACACTTACCATTCATATGATCAGTAGCACCAGAATCAATGCCAATTGAGTTTTTCCTAAACTAACAAAGCTGCTGTTATTTGCAACGGTTGAGACAGTTGGTGCTGATTTGCTAAGATTGTTTTGATATTAAGTGAATTTTGCAAATTCTTCAGTCGAAACCATAATAGTTTGATTATCTTGATCTTTAGTCTTTACAACATTAGCTATCTATGGAGTTGTAGCTAATTTTTTCTTATTTGTAGTTTCCAACATTCAAATTTACTATGTCCTGGTTTTTTACAATATGCACATGACTTTGTATTCACTGCTTGATTTCATGTCCAGGTATACTAATATCCCTTTTATGCGCATTTTGGTTCTGTTTCCATGGTGGATATTTGTTGTTTACACCTATCAAAGCGTTGTTATGTTGAGCAGAGGTTGTTGATGTTGGACTTTTGTTTCAGTTCGAAGAATCCTCTTAAAAACATCATGCAAGGAAGTCACATCAGATCCAGATAGAACTTGAGCTTTAACACGCTCATGCTCTGATGGAAGCCCTACTAAAACACTCATAATAGCAATTTGCACTGTCTTCTTTTATTGTACCTTAATATCAAAATTGACAGGAAGCAGTAAATTAAATTCCTCATAAGTCTTCTTGAACATCATAAAATAGTTTACAAGTGATTGATCCTGTTTTTCAATATGATAGAATGATTTTCTTATCGCATACATTCGATTCAAATTTCCTTTTCCAGAATACAAAAACTCCAAATAATCCATGAGTTCTTTCACAAATTCACAGTGATTCACCAAAATAATAATCTCACTTTCAATTGTATTTCGAATTTTAAGAAATAGTCAAGCATCATCTCGAAACCAAACCACAGCTTCTTGATCCGATGGATCTGCATTACGTGGATCTTTAGTTAGATGATTATCTCTATCAATACTTCGAAGATACAACTCCATAGTTTTACTCTAACCAAAGTAATTTGGTTCACTTAGTTTGTACTCAGTTATCTTTGACATCATCGGCATAACATCCATAACTGATTTAGTCCCTCCCATAGTTCAATGATGAAATTAGAGAAGTAGATCTGAAATTCCAATCAAGAGTCGCATTCTGATACCATGTTATGAATAGAGAAGAAAACAGAATTGGAAAATGGGATAGACTTCTCTACTTTAGTGTACACGTCAGCAATCCTTGTACACACATCAATAAAGCAAAATAAAAAAGAAACGAATGGGCTGAACTATATACACAACAAAACAAAAGAAAAAGGAAATTCATGTGCACTATATATACTATAGTTATACATATATAAGGTTTGCCTTGATAACAGGATGTTTGTGTAATTTTACCATTTAGTCTGATTTACTTTCCTTTCATTTGTTGTAAATCTAATTTATGAAAAAGCATGGATTTAGGTATTGTAATTTATATATGTTTAAATCTTCGTTTTTACAAAATAGATGGTTTAAATGTAGTAAGATACATATTACCAAAATCTTAGTCTTTTGTATATATCTTAATATAAAAGTAAAGCAGTACTAAAAGGAAAATACACATATTATTGTGTTACACCTTGTCCTTTTCTTTTATTATTGAAATAATCCTAAGAACCTAGGTTGCAAGTTATTTTATTTTTCTATTATTGCTTGAGATTTGGAATATTGAGAAATCTTGGGAAATAGAACTTGTGAACCTTGATTTTCGGATAGGATTAACATTTCTATGTTTAATGGTTTCTTTACGCGTACCAATAATCACGCTCTTATTTATTTATATTAAACAGTGTAATTAGCGTATCATAAATTTGTAATAAATGCGCTTAGTTAGGAATTAAAATTTAAAATGTCCTCATAGGAAATTTGTATGTTATGTGTATATTAATGACTTATAATAATATTAATGACATGTGACATGAGATTAATCCCTACTAGTAGTAGGAGTCTGTCTGGAACCGACCAACATATTCAACAGCTACAAGAAGTCAGGTTAATGTGGGATGTCCAATGCCATAAATACATGTGACACGAGTTTAACCCCAACTTGTAGTATAAGTCTACCAGGAACCATCCAGCATATCCAGCGGCTACAAGAAGTCGAGTTAATGTGAGATGTCTAGTGTAATAAATAATTGTGTGAAGTAGGTGTGCCTTGAGAAGGTATTACGTGGTTGATCCACCTTATTTGGGTATTAACTAGTTAGGACTCTTTTTAAGGTTCATTCCTTGATTGTAAGCTGTAACTAAGGGACCCTCACTTATTTGGTGTGAAGCGGCCATTAGGTCGGCCTTTTTCTATATTTATGAGGTATTAAATGGTCCTAAATGAAGAGGTATACGAATTAGTGGGGTAGTTCTCCAAAAGTTATCTGCTTCATATATAGGGGCTATATGAGGGCATACTTAGGGATGGGCTGCTAAGAGTTTCACCAAACATGTAGAGGAAACCGCCAGTCTAAGGGAAGTTTTAGGTGACTATGAGTTTACCCATAATGCCAGTTAAATAGTAATGTATGGGTTCGCCGAAGGAGTCATAAATGGCGATGAGTGTCTATCCTCACTCGGTATTAAGTGGCAGATTATTATTTCTCGCATTACAATTGAGAGAATATTTGATAACGTTAAATGAGGTCTTAAGTGACTATGGTCTGCTATAGAATACTAAGTGATCGGAAGAATCAACTCGTAGGGTATTAAGTGATCGTAGGAGTCCGACCATATACATATATATACGTATATATATATATATACATATATATATATATATATATATATATATGTAATGGCTTGAATTTTTGGTCATTCAAATCGAAAAAAATCCACAAATGTAGCTTGATAAATGGAGTTTTTTGATACAGTTCCTTGTTTTATAAATGTAACAAGTGAAAGGAAAATTTTCATTTTACCTTTCACAGTTGTTAGATAAAGAAATATTTGCATGTGCGTGATTCTATATGATTTATTTGTTTTATTCACCATTGTTTCTTATCTTTTTTCCAGTTTTATGCGTTCGTATTGTAAAATTAAACATGGAATGAAACAGAAGTATATTTCCCAAACAGTATAAATCAGTTTTATTAAAATTATTTCATACTTTAATATTAATATCATATGTTACTAACTTATGCTGAAAACAGTAATGATAAGGTAGTTCGTCCTATTTACATCAAAATTTAATACTGAGGATCATGTAAACATAAACAAGAATGATTTACTGTTTTTTTCCTTTGCATACAACCATACATGTAGACCTAGAAGGGTATTTGTTTAGAAGTGTTTTTTTCAGATGGAGTGTTGCAATACCAAAGATAGTAGATGACTCGATAACTATATTATATAGGATGGGTTTGGGGATGTATATGTTCAGCCTGGGTAAATTTAACCATTTTCTTCAGTGGTTAAAACCTAATGATAGTTAAACTTACGCTATGTTGCCACATGATCATTTGGACATGTCTTTTTATTGCTTCACAACCTAAAATACTAACATGTCGAAAGAGAGAGCTGTTTATGTCCATGGCTTTTCGGTTCTTGATGAGCCCTTTCATTATTGTGGTTACTGCATATGTCACAGGTCTTAAAGGGAACCTCTTCCGCGTTGCTATTGTATAGGTATATATGTATTTTTCATAAACATGTAGTCTGCATAAGTGTCAAAAGCCTATAATTTTATACATTACAACGTAAATGATTTTGATTTCTTTATCCTTACCTTGTTGAGTTTGTGTATGTATATAAGATTATTTTTAAATACTAATACTTGGAAATTTGTAGGCTGCTCTTCCATAAGGAATTGTTCCATTTGTATTTGCAAAAGAGCATGAATGCCATGAAGAATTATTTGCCCATCGTTTGTCAAACTCTATTGCAATTCTTGAACAACAATGTTATCGTTTTAATATTGACTTACACTTTGCTTTTGAAGTGTTATTTTGGGAACGACAATAGCTATCCTAATAACTGTCCTCTAGCATGTTATTCCAGGAGTAAAATTATGAAAGAAAACGATCACAAAGGAAAAGCAAGGTTATATGTTGTATTACTTTTATCTGAGATGGCCATTTATAAGATTAAACGACAAACAAATATTTATGTTGCCTGGAATATTGGGGACGTTCAGTGGCCAATTGCTAGAGATGTAGCTTCAGTAAAGCTTGACGAGGTGCATTATTTCTTTGTTCTGCACGATCCGAGTGTAAAGGATGGAAGCGAGGAGGAGATGTTGAACTACGGATTGACTTTCACTTCAAAAGGACATGAGAAGTTGTTGGATGAGCCCGATTCGATTTTTGCAAGCTGTAGTAGTTTTGATGAACAGAAAGTTAAAGTAAACGGGTGTAACAACCCGCATTCTACGTATCGGAGGATCGCAGAATATTTATTTTATTTTTATATGAAGTATTATGGTCATGTAACTTTGGGAGAGGACTATTGGGGTCATTTCCCATGTTCATGATTTTTACCGAATTTTAAATAACCGTTTTTCCCCTGGTGAATCTTGTTTTGCCTATAACTTTTGATTGGTAAGGAGTTTTGACCTGAAATCACTGTCATTAGATTCAGATGATGGTTTACCTTTCCGTAGAGTGGTCACATTGATCAAATGAACTAACCATTTGGGAGATATGGCTGAAATAAGGTTTGAAGATGGAAAAATAGCTTAACCGGGCATAATTAGGTGTTTAGTGGTTAGGCCCATAACCCATTTGGGGATTAGGGTTATGGGAGGGCAGAAAAGAGTTAGAGGATGATTCATTTTCATTTTTCCAGCTGCCACTTACCTTCCTCTAACCCTAGTAATGGCCTCCACCTTCTAAATTCATCCCAAATCACTTCCTAATCACAAATTAAGCAAAACTACCCCAAATCAAGTCAAATTAGCATCAAATCAGAGATAGATCTGCTGCTATACATTGGAATTTGTGCCATAGCAGTAAAGTTTCAGATCTAAGATTTCATTTGTGGCTAAGGTGAGTGATTTACACATTATTCACTAATTACGGCTAATTAGTGATAATTAGAAAAATTATGCAACATAAAAATCTGAAAAAGTATGTAAAAATTCTAAAATATTATTTTATATTACTGATAAAAATTTGGATTAATTTGGATTAAGTTTGTTAATCCTATGGTTAAAACATGCTTAAGGAGATTAAGGGGAAAACATGGGTTTTGGGTATGTTTGATCCATATTTACATGCTTATTCATTGTTTGATGTTTATGGTTGATTCTATATGTTGCAACTACTGTTTGGTATGATTTGTGAGTGCACAGAAAAGTTAGAATGGTCAAAACGACGTCGTGAGGCATAAAAAACTTGTTGTAGGAAGTGTAGAAAATCAGATCGGGTCCTGAATCCCGAACCGACCCGCTCATGAAGCCCCCCCATCACGAACCGGTCCAGCACTCGAACCGATCCGCCTCTCCACGAGCAGGACACGAGCCCGAACTGAAGCACACCTGAATCGCGAAGCTTGGTCACGACTCGGAGTTGGAGTCACGAACTGATCCAGGAGAGGAGGACCGCGAACATGTACCACGACCCGAACAGGGTCACAAGCTGAATGGGGCTGTAATGGCCCGAATTTCCGTACTCTTTGAGTTGACTAATAACACCATATGTCCAACCTAAATTGCACAGAAAGACAAATCATTATTAGAAAGAAGTTAGAGGATGAGAAATAGAAAGAAAGAAATATTAGAGTAGAAGAAAACGAAGATCACAAACTCACAGCGGAACGAATAAAATATATTAGGTAACATAAACTTTGAAATACAATTCAGTAACTTTATATACATACCATCATCAGAGCACAACAGTTATTCCAGGAACAGTTATAAACACCTGTTTCTGGATACAACATAGTACACAGCGGAAAATATGGTAGTCTATAGCTAATTGATCAAGCCCCCTGCTTCGAGCTCCTCCAAGTGAATCTGTAAAATCCCGACTACTTGACTGCCCGTACAAATTTGGGCACCCAAGAGTTTAGGATCAACAAACAAAATAAACTCTGAGTCAATCATGGGACTGGTGTGAGTAAACTCCAACCATTTGTTTAACTTTCAAAATCCTTTCGAAAGAAATGATATTCTTAAGACCGATCCACACATAAACACGGATGGTTTTTACCTTACGATAACCCAAAACATTTTGATATCAAAATCTGGTGATATTATAATAGTGTCTACAACAAATAAATAGAATCTAGCGGAATGCTTGCATCTCATGCTCCATATGTAATATAAAATAAATAAAAACACCACAGGGCGCTTACTGGAGATTGGATTTCCAACATGACAAGGTATGGAACCACCTTCCGATAGTGTATCTCTAGAGGGGAATACAGTGGGTTCAACAAGAACGTCTTGCAACCCGGCCCACACATGGCTGACCACTCATTTAACTTGAGTGTATCGAGCATATTATCACCAATGGTTGCGATCAACAACCATTACCGAAAGCATACAGCAGCGAATATAATAAGAAGCAAAATGAAATTTCTCTAGATCAGGTGATAATACCCCTAATGGGAATGACCCACATGGCCATGCTGCTTGCCCGATTTTTGTCACTTCCCGGGTGATGTGGCTTAAGGTCACGATTATCTTTTAGAACATCTTGTCATCTTTTACTTTGATTGTCACATCACCAGACATTCGTCCATATACATTATCCTAGGACTGGACAAACCGAAGGCACTATCCTAGCAATCCATCTTGGGCAATTTCTACCTAGGATTAACATAACATCCCTTGCACTTAACTCCGTCTTCAATCATCTTCAGCATAAGTTGATTTGTAACGCTTATGCCAATACGGAGTGGTTTTCAGATATTAAATCCGATCCTGGTCTCTCCGTATCGACAACGGAGGTATAAAATAAACTAGAACTTTGATAGCCGGTGTTTTGACTATCAAAGAAAACATCCATACGATCAAAAACCCTATTTCCAAATGGAAATTCTACCGATCAAGCATCAAACAACACATGCCCCTTTTTAGATTAATTCCTTATTATGTTATCATTTTTGATTCCCATCTTCTCCTCTTCTAGATTCTTTCAAAAATTCAATTGTCTTTCTCAATTCTTGGAAAACATTTCCAATATTCTAATTTCTTTATTCGAGAAAATATCTATTATTCCAGTTAGAAAACATTTCTAAATATTCATGAATCCTTATTTTCTATATTTATAAAATATACATTATTAATATCAGAAAATATTTCCGTCTTCCATTTCTTAACTCCTCGTTGATCAATTCATTTCATTTTCTATGCGTAGAAAATATCTCTCATTTGATTTGGGGAAAACCTTTCAAAATCCTTTAAATTAACGTGTTTTTATAAAACGTTGTTATTATAACTCAAACCATTAATCATTTATTAACTAAATATCACTAACCAATCTTCACTATCGAACCTTAACCATTCCTTTATCAATCATGAAATCAATCAAGTTGAGGTATAATTACCTCTCAGACCTTAATTGAACAACATTCTCAATTTTGAAATAGTCAAAGCTCACAAATTCAAACAAAACATCGCTAATGCGACTCTCAGATTCAATCTAAGGATCTATTTCTTTTGCGGAAAAACATTTGATTATAATGGTAGCGTTATAATCGTTGTTTCCCAATATTTGATTTATAAAACATTTATTATAACGGTAACATTAAAATAGTTGTTTAGATTTACAAAATATTTATTATAACAACAGCGTTATAATCGCTATTTAGATTTACAAAATATTTATTATAACGATAGCGTTCTAATCGTTGTTTCCAAATATTTCGTATATAAAACATTTATTTAATACCTCTTCCACTACACCATAATGGCCATTTGGCAACCCTTTTTTTTTTCCAATTGTCAACACTTATTTGTGTTGCCCTGTAATAACAAAAATAAGCGTTGCAATGGTCAAAAAGTGTTACCAAAAATACATTATTTCAATTTTTTATTTCCAACGCTAATATGTGTTGTTAAGGCTGATTTGTTGAGGGTAAAAAAGTAAACTTCCACCCTTAACCCTATTTTCCATTTCTCCATCGCTTGCCCAACGCTTTTGCTAGAATCGGCCGCCAAAATCAGAAATCTCAAATCCACAATTTCAGAACGAGGAAAAAAAAACCTCGAATCCAAATCCAAGAATTGCAGCATGGCGGAAATTAAAAAACTGTAATCCTCTCTTCTCTAATCGGTTTTTGGGGGTCACATAACAACTCGCGTTCAATTTTAGGGATCGATTGTGCTCGCTTTCAACTGGAATTCATCACATCAGTCACTTCAGGTGAATTTTGTTCCTTTGTTTTGTGGCTATGTTTCTTTGTTTTGTGGCTAGGTTCCTTTGTTTTGTGGTTAGATTTAAATCTGAGACTAGGTTTCTTTGTTTTGTGGCTGTATATTTTGTATAAAAGATCATGTTTGAAGATCTGCAACTCAGTAAAAGGAAATTGCTTTTGTTGGGAACATAGTAACCTGTAGCTTCAACGTGACAATCATAGTAGCAGGCTGACTCAAGAATTTATTGTTTTAAATGACCATAAACTAGACAGAACTTTAGAGTACATACCCATTAGTATATTAATGAGTCTAAAATGTTGTTATAATCATAGCAGTATATGTTTGTAGGTGCATCTACTACTGGTTTTGTTTTAGTTTCAAGTTTTTTGCTGTCACTTATTAAGATATATGCAAGGTTGGTAGGGTTGATGGGTTAAATATTGCAATTGAAGGTTTGATAAGTGTTAATATTACTGTTGTGCAATTGAAGGTTTGATCAGTTTGACTATAACTTGTTTGGAAACTCATGAAGTATTGTGTTAATTTACCAGTAGCTTTAAATAGTGATATATGAGAAAAATTTATGTTTGAAATCCAGGTATTTTTTTTTAAATATTTTGGCTTTGCATTCATTGAATCTTAAATACTTCCTTGAAGACTCGAACTGTAACTATGTAATAAACATTGAAACCCTATATTTTTATGCATTCAAAAGTTTAGCAATAAATCTCAAATATATACATACATACAAATACTTGATATTTTCAAACTTATTAACAAATTAATCAGTTATAGATTAAAATATGAAAAGTGAAAATAAGACTTGAAATGTATAAAATCATATTGTAGTTCTAATTTGGAGGTGGCAAATTTGAATAAATCAAAACACGACTAATGCACAATACATTACAAATTTTGAATCTCCATTACATACAAATATAATAAAATTTAATAACTAAGAAATACTGTGTCACCCATGTTTGTATTTGTACCGGGGTTTTATTCAGAACAAACTTAAGAAATACTATGTCACCCATGTTTGTATTTGTATTATTGCTTACTGTTTTTTTTGCAATTATAAATTTTTACCCAAGCACTGTGTAAATTTGTATTTACAGATGAATATATAATATTTTTGATTTGGAGTAAGTATAATCCATATGCAGATTGATCTAATATTTTGATTAGTCAGTTGGAGCAATTAATACTGATACTGCATATAACATAACAAAAATGAAAGATCCTATATATTTATTATCAGCATGTAGTAAGTATAATGGCTAAATTAAATTTCATGTTGATCGCTGAGTTATTCTTCATGTCTGCATTCCTTAGAAGATTTAAAATTTAGCGTAAAAGCATGGATGCACTATGCTATCCTTCCACTATATTCTTGACTTTTGTTAAAAAATTTATCACATTTCCAGTAAAAGAATTGATGTATTCATTCAATTACCTTTAACGAACTTCGACATACCCACATCTGTAATGGACATCAAAAGTTTCATACATCTTTTGACATCTTTAATGTTAAGCACAGACACATTAGAGACTTTGTGTTCCTGTTCGTTCGTTTTTTTTTTCATACGTAGTGCAAGCAAGAAAATGCAATATATCTACTCCAAAAATATATCAACAAACTGATACAAAAAAGCAATACATATAACTATTCCAAATATATTTCAAGCAACAGAACTATGTACTACGAGTAAAGCCAATGCGGTGTATTCAACGAAAATCATTACTTGCAAAGTACAGTGTTTTGCAAAGCACAATGTTTCATAGGCATTATTTTTTCACAGTATTACTGAGCTGCTAGGCTCAGTTTTACTGAGCTTAAGGCTCAGTATAACTGAGCTTAAGGCTCAGTAAAACCGAGCCGTTCGGCTCAGTTTTACTGAGCTGTTAGGTGTTGAGATGACTGGGGATTTTTTTTCCTTAAGAAAATGAGAAGATTTTTATAAATTTGGTAAATCAAATATTTGTTTATGTTGATTTAATTTGCTGCAATGATTTGGTGTTTTTATTTGCTTGTTTATTGCACATGTTGAATGCTGACTCAAATTGATTATGTAGATTAGGCTGATGATCTTTTCTTGCACTAGATGATCTTCTTTAAATGTATTTATGTATTGTTGTTCTAGTTAATGTGAACATATGACTTTCTGTGAAATGTTTTTGGAATGATTCTATTGTTTCTAAAGTATTGTGGTTGGGTTGCCGCTTAATAGCTGGAGTACACATGATTAATGCCACCGTGAATGATGTTTAAACAGTGGAAATTACAAGTAGTTCTACATTTTCATGCTGGCATTTACACATTTTGTCAGTTTTGTTTGAAATATTAGCAACTAATTTATGCCATCTTGAAACTCATTCAAACTTTGTTATATAAAGCAATAAGCAAGACAAGTCGATTGAAATCTTGTCTCATGGTGCTTAACTGGTGCTAAGCATTGTCTAAGTGCTGCTTAACCTTTTAGGTTATTTTTTTTCCTTGAAGTGTGTGCCGTTTATTTACTATAATGGGTATTTACTATAAAAAGCCTTTAAACTTGCAACATGATGACTTTATAATATCCCGAGGCCAGGAATTTAAAACCATGATCAGGCCTCAGCATGAGACAAGAATAATGCTGTCAGCATTCAACAAAGAGTAATAGAGTATTAGAAGCATTGTCTTCAATAAAGCTTATGTTGTTCAAGTCGCAAAAAGATTACATACATAATATTATTATATAAAATATTCAAAATGCACGAATCAATAAATAAATTGACATGTACAAGATACATTTCACAAAACCACGCAGGTATCAAATTTGAATATTTGTTTATTATCAATCTAAGCAACAAATGTAAATAACTACAAAAAAAATCATATCTATAACGTAGATCGAGGATGAGCCTTAATATCTGGGACGAGTTTTATATATATTGGAGGACGGGATGAGTTGAAGGAAACCTAATTTCACAGTTTGTAATTAAGTTAGTTCACACTAATCGAAGCATCAATGAAAGATGATTAGTGAGACATCGCTCTGCCGCTGGTGCTCCAAATCTATCAGTTAAACCTATGCTCAGTGGTCGCCGGTCCAGCAAAAGATGCGTAGGTAATCATAAATTGATGTTGTGTTTTGAAATGTATGGCATGTAACAACCCGTAAAATGCGAGCCAGTTTGAAATTTTTATTTTGGCAACTTTAGTGAATTTTGAATATTTAAAATGAATTATTTTAAATAATATCGACGAGAAATTTATTTTGAATATAATTAGAACGTATATATTATATACGTCGTCGTTAGAATATATAATAATTATATATAATTATAAAAGGAATTGAAAATGGCGCGGTAGTTCGAAAATTCGATTTCTAATTTCAAATGAATATACAGAATTCAATATAAGTCAGAATTGAACGAAACAAGAAATATTTGAATCTGTATAATTATATCTTTGTAACGAAGTTAACAAACTGAGATTTCATTTTAGAAATGATAAGATATGTCCAGTTTAAAATTAGAAATAGTCGCTGTGGAATTTATATATATTTTTATATATATAAGGCCCTTAAAAATAGCAATTTTGCAAACGACCTCGGATTTCGACGAAACCAGTTTTGTTGGGTCCGTGATGTTAAGTTATTGCTAGATTCCAAATTTCATAATTTTTCGAATCAATATGTGAGCGTGGCAAAGGAAAATGCGTTTGACCATTTTCAGTGGATTTTAATCGACTGGAAATTGGCCATTTCTCAAACGGTCTCAGAATTTGACGAAACTAGTTTTGTTAGGACCGTATCGTCAATACGAAGCTAGAAAATATTTTTCTGGAATTTTTAAAGTTAGTATGTGACCCCGGTAATTTGAAATGTACGTTTAAAATTCAATATAGTGATTTAAAGGTAAATTAAACGGAAACTGATCAGAGTGATCGAATCAGCTTGAGATACATATCCCATTGCGTTCGGAATGGGGGTATTTAGCTAGGGGCGACAGTTGTTGGGCTCGGATTGGGGTTAGTATCAACGAGCAACTATTTTTCGAATTAAAAGAATTTAAATAATATTAAAATATAAAATAAAATATATATGCCCTTATCTCTAAGTCAAAACCCTAACCGATGGGTCAAAATTATCCATCGTGGTCAACCCTCCTTCCAATGCCCCCCTTTCTAATGAACGATCATGAACCCTCGATTGTTATCCCCTTAAAAATGCCGATCCATTCATCATCTCGGAGGGTCTTCAACGTAGAGCCTCTCGAGCTCGTCGAGCTTGTTACGTTGACCGACGATGGCAAGGTATCGACGAATGAGGTGGCCCGGAGCTCCATTGGAAGCCTCGTCATTCGAAGCCAGAGAACAGGTGGAGAAGACCACCGAGCTGCTCCCTCTTTCGAGTGAAGGAAGAGGATGGAACGGTGGTGTGGGGGAGGGCCGCCGATCATCTTCAAGTAGCCTTGGTTGTCGTTGGCGAGGAGAGAGAACGGATGGTATGGGTTGGGGCGACTTCAGAAAATTAACAGTAAGCATATTTTCTTTTGTTTTTCAATTTTAAAAAAAAATGTCATTAACAATGGTTTAAAATCAGATTTTAATGTATATTCATTGTTTTGAAAATATAAAATAATTTTATTTGGAAATATAAAATACTTTTATTTGAAAAAATAAAATGTATTTGCTTTGAAAAATAAAATGTATTTGCTTTGAAAAATAAAATGTATTTGCTATGAAAAATAAAATGTATTTGCTTTGAAAAATAAAATGTATTTGCTATGAAAAATAAAATGTATTTGCTTTGAAAAATAAAATGTATTTGCTTTGAAAAATAAAAATGCGTGAAATAAAAATATGGTTTTTACATATGAAATGTTTAGACTTCGAAGTAAAAATATGATTTTATATATATTGAACATCGAAATAAAAATTCGATTTTTATATATTGAATAGCGAACTAAAAATTCGATTTTCATATATTGAACTTTGAACTGAAAATTCGATTTTCATATATTGAACTTTGAACTGAAAATTCGATTTTCATATATTGAACTTTGAACTGAAAATTCGATTTTCATATATTGAACTTTGAACATAAAAATTCGATTTTTATATATTGAACTTTGAACTAAAAATTCGATTTTTATATATTGAACTTTGAAATAAAAATTCGATTTTTATATATTGAACTTTGAAATAAAAATTCGATTTTTATATATTGAACTTTGAACTAAAAATTCGATTTTTATATATTGAACTTTGAACTAAAAATTCGATTTTTATATATTGAACTTTGAACTAAAAATTCGATTTTTATATATTGAACTTTGAACTAAAAATTCGATTTTTATATATTGAACTTTGAACTAAAAATTCGATTTTTATATATTGAACTTTGAACTAAAAATTCGATTTTTATATATTGAACTTTGAACTAAAAATTCGATTTTTACATATGTAGTGGCTACGGGCAATAAAGATGCCGAAGATGCGATAGCGATGAAGACTTCTGCAAATGGAGAGCCGTGGAGCTAGGATAGCTATATGTGAGAATTTCTCACCTTTCACTTTCTTTTTCTAGTTATATATATATATACTAGGATGCAGACGGTGCTTAGTAGCACCCGACACAATCGTCCACAGACCATGGACTTGTTTGTTTGACTGTTTGGTGATTGATTGCGATATTGGTTTGAATGTGATTTGTGGTGTGAAAAATCGAATCGATAAATTGGTTAGGATTAGACGTGCGCCGTTATAAGGCGAAGGAGTAAGGCTAGGTTAGACTCTTACTCCAAATTTTGTGGTTTGCATAACGAATTGATTTGATTGATGTGTGAATGGCGTGGGCCTTCACTAGACCGGGGATAAGGCTAGGCCTCGTCCCGTTTCTAGTATCGTGCCGTTATGCCGCCGAAATTTTCTAAAATAAGTTAGAAAAATAAAAATATCATTTTATTTAAAGAATGAATTGAATAGAAGTTCATATGTTGGAATAAAATGTTTTGTCGTTAAAAATATAATTTTTAACGTGAAGTGAATAAAATAAAATATTCATTTACAAACCAGACGGTTTGTTTATGTACACCTATTTGAATGACGTTGATTGGGTCGATAAATTTTACACATCGCCTAACTGCACAAATAAAATATGTGTTTGATTGTTTGAAACCCCACACGGGTGTTAGGATGAAATTTGAAGTTCACTCATCCTGATTGATTAAATATGTCGATCGATTGATTGACAAGCTGCTGTAAGCGTTAAATGTCTATATTTGATGCTTATACAGTGTAGTGCACTTTGGTTGATGATTGATTATTCATCGTTGTTGATATATACATGTGTTGTAGAAAATCCATATAATTAACATTATATGGTAATTGATTGGGCCTCATTCCAGTTTCGAAAAAAGAAATATTTGAAATAGAAATATTTGAAATAGAATATTTGAAAATAGAAATATGTGAAGCCGTGAGGATTAGATTGACGCCATTTTGACGTGAACGATATTTATATCGATTTTATTCATTTTAAAATGAATATTGAAAAGTGATTTCGAAATCGAATATTTTGAAATGAATTGAACTGAAAACGATTTCGAAATGAATTGAATTGAAAACGATTTCGAAATGAATTGAATTGAAAACGATTTCGAAATGAATTGAATTGAAAACGATTTCGAAATGAATTGAATTGAAAACGATTTCGAAATGAATTGAATTGAAAACGATTTCGAAATGAATTGAATTGAAAACGATTTCGAAATGAATTGAATTGAAAACGATTTCGAAATGAATTGAATTGAAAACGATTTCGAAATGAATTGAATTGAAAACGATTTCGAAACGAATTGAATTGAAAACGAATTCGAATCGAATTGAAAGCGAAGTGAAATAAATTCAAATTGAATTGAAATTTGAATTGAATAGAAATGAATTTTAAAACGAATTTATAAAGAAGAATTCAATTTTGATTTGAATTGAAAAGAAAGTTGAAATAGCTTTTGAAACGATTTTAAAACTATTTATATAATTCGTTTTAAATAGAAATCGACGAAGTATATATTATATATATTATATATATAATATAATGGCCTGAATAGAACGCGCCGCGCCGCGGCAGTTCGCGAATTTCGACCACTTATTTCAAACGGACATTACGGGAGATCCGACCGTCGGATTCTCCTAAAACCGGAACCGTTGGGTTCGTATCGAAAAGAGCTTTCTAACGAACATTAGAAATTTGAAATCTAACGGTTGGATTTGGAGATACGTCCAAATCAAATTGGAAAAATGTCGCTGTAAGTGCAGTTCGATGGCCATTGTTGGAAATCGACTGTACGGGCCTTGATAAAATTATTAAAAATAGTAATAATTTGTGTAAAATCATAAGAAATGATTTGTGAAAGTTTGGGATGAAAAACTCCATATTTGAAAAGATAAAAATAGATTTTTATCGAAATGAACTAGTTTTGAACTAGAATTATAATTCTATTTATTTTTAAATAAATAAATTGAATTCGAAAAGGGTTTTAAAAGTAACCAAAATTCCAATGATTGCATTGGAGTGGATTTGAATCGAAATTGTCTTCGGAATATTTCGATGTTGGAATTCGTGATATTACAGGTGTTGTTATGGAAATTTGAAAGATATATATTTGTATCGTTATTTCCAATACGACATTTGTTAGTCGTAGAATTCGATATTGAATATAAGCCGATATATTTTCTATTCAGAGCCTTGTATTGAATATCGAATGTGATTTGGGTTTGTCGTGAATGGTGTCTTTACTAACACTGTTCTTGAACCCAGTTGAGAAAAGATTAAATCTTTTGATTTAGATTTAATGAAGTGTACCAATTAAATGATATTTAATTGGAATTGAATTGATATTGATTTTTGGGTTTATCGTGAACAGTGTTTTAAATAACACTTGTTCTTTAACCCGATAATTAATGAATGTGATTTGGGTTTGTCGTGAATGGTGTCTTCACTAACACTGTTCTTGAACCCAGTTGAGAAAAGATTAAATCTTTTGATTTAGATTTAATGAAGTGCACCAATTAAATAATATTTAATTGGAATTGAATGGATATTGATTTTTGGGTTTATCGTGAACAGTGTTTTAAATAACACTTGTTCTTTAACCCGATAATTAATGGGATGTGACTTTGGGTTTATCGTGGACCGTGTTTTAAATGACACTGATTCTTTAACCCATTCACAGATTAAAACTAAGTGGAGTTTTAATGAATCTTTAATTAGATTGAAAAGATCGAGAATGGAGTATCACCAGTTTTGCTCCAGGCGATAGTTAAATCTTTAATTAGATTTGAATGTGAAATTTAGAAACTAACTGGCGGTTAGCCAAGCGGAATGGTTTTCTGGATATTGATCTGATGTTGGTTTCGGCCTTCGGGGTTAATATTTGGGGAATTATTCTCTTGATTAATTTACGGTTAGTGACTAATGAATTGGAATGAGGCGTATGTTGTGTTTGTGTAACACTTTTATAAAATATACGCGAGTTATTCGGGAAGACCGGGTTTATCCCATTCTGAATAACTGATACGACGATAAGTCGAAGATGAAGACGATGGTCGAAGACCGGAGGTCTTCACGTCGTTTGGGTGATAGCTGATGATCTTGATTGGGCTGTACACCCAAGAAGATGGAAACAGTTGGTGATCGTCCAGACGTACTTGGAGATCGATGGATATGCGGGGTACTAGGTGCCTCCGGTTTCGTTCAGACCCAGAACGGACTTGTAAATGGACTGTGTGTCTGACATCGGATTTCATTCTGTGTGACTGATATCGGTTGCATAGGATGGTTTGCCTGTGTGGCATGCTAAGATGCAAATGATCAAGGCTTCTGTTGAAAAGCAAAGTCTTGTGGTGATGATCAAAGCACGGCCTTTGTGGCGTAGCTTTGTGTAACGTTTACCTCGCGTGTTTCACACCCGGTATGAACCAAAAACGGGAGACGGACCTCAGGGAGGACTTGCGTTTCTTTCTAGCTAGAAGTGGCGTCAGTGGTTTTACACGCCCTGACGAGTTTGACTTATGTGGTTGTTGCTGTTGCGAGGCGCCTCGGTTATATCGGTTTCGGCCGATGATTCTGGTCGGCTGACGGACCAGACTTGCGCCCCAAAGGGCGGGGAAACGTAGTGTTCAGGCATTTTAATCCACATCGGTGGACCGGCCCTGTCGCTCCTAGGGTCACTCGAGCTCTGATCCTGAGACATGGTAGGCTAGATTGTCTCGAATCGGTTGAGGACTATCTTTTGCCTCGGTTCATAGACGGAAATCCAATTTCCAAATACGTGACATTTGCGGTTTTATTTGTAAACCTATATATGGCGACATGATATATGGTACCCATGCCGCCTATGATTGATACTTATGATTTGAAGTGTTTTATACACTATGCACTTATAATAGTATCAAATGATTTGTTTTAAACGTATCAAGCATTCTTTGGCTGTTATAAGGGAAAACCCTATCCCCCGGCTTGCGTTGCATTGTGTGATAGGACCTGGGTCTTATAACAGCTTCATTTTTCTTTATTTAGCATTGCGCTGTTTGTTTTATGCACTGGTATTCTTGGGAGGAAACCCGTTCCGTGTTATACGGCGTGGTCCCTTGATTTACCTAACTTTAAAAATAAAGATTAACTGTTTTAGTTCTCACACCAGTCACATGACTGACCTGGAGTTTATTGTTTTAACCTAAACTCTGGGTGCCCTTATTTTGACACGGGCAGCTAGTAGTTTGGTTTTGCAGATTTATATTCACAGGATCCTGGTTTACAGCTGGAACGATATCCGGAAAGCTTTGTATCCGTATATCTTCTTCTAGTTGTGTAATGTATTATTTTCCGCTGCTATGTATTTAAATGTAATTTAAATCTCTGATATTTCTGTGTGATATTCATTCATACTCTGTATATTCTTGTAATCTGATGCATTGTTGTAATATACAATGAAATGTTCTTCTGTATGCGTTCTGTTGTGGTTTGTTCTCGAACTATCCGACGCTTTCCTTTACGGGGAAGTTGCGGGTCTTTACACGTGGTATCAGAGCTTTGGTTTACAAAGCTCGAGAACAAGACACTTTAGAACCAAACGAAAGAATTCATCAGATATTGGATTAGTAATATCCAATGAGGATGACTCGTTAGAGATGGGATCAGTAGTGTCCTAGAACGAGTCGAAAGAGTGTTGTTTTTGAAAATAAAAGTGAAAACCCACTTTGTTTTGGAAATTCAAATCTTAAGTATTTGTATTTGAATAGTCTATTTAAATTGAATTTGGGCAATCGAGTATATAAAGATTTTGCATACACGCTTAGCGGCTTGTATTCGAAGTTTTAATATATTGGGTAGATATAGAATCACATTCTAGTTGCCCGGGGATGATTCTGATGATGAGGCATCGTCATCTGTGTTGTGTTCGACTGGCGAGAGTGGGTTATCTATATATTTCCATATAGACTGGTGTGAGAACCGAAACTAGATAGGGCCTATTGTTGTGATTTAGCATCAAAAATCTGATTTTTGTCTATGTATCAAAATTATGAATTTGAAACTTTAAATTCACTAATTGATTGATGTTTGTGTTGTTTGTTCGTTTGTTTGCTAATTTTGAACCATTATGCCTAATTGAATGAAATATTGAATTGTATTGAAATTGGTCGCATTTGCTTGCATATACATATACTTACATTGAACAGGTCATAGCAAGGAGGCTAGAGCAGAGAATAAAATTTGTTTGCCCGACAAATAGGTACATGTTTACTACATAATTTCCTGTTTTGTTTGGGTGATGATGATTTTATGAGCCTATTGGCTAGCCGCTTGGCTTTTTCTTTTTCTTTTTGAGATCTGAAGGACCGGGGAAGCTATTTGAAATTCCCCGATGCTCCCATTGCAGGGGAGGTTATGGCGAAATTTTTCAAAAATTTAGGGTGTTAGCCAAATTTTTGAAAATTTGAAAATTCTCAGAAACTGAAAAGTTGGAGAATGGAAGCCAAATCGAGCGTAGAGTTGATTAATCAAACCACTTTCGACTTTGTTCCTTTTCGGGGACGAAAAGTTTTAAGTGGGGGAGATTGTAACAACCCGTAAAATGCGAGCCAGTTTGAAATTTTTATTTTGGCAACTTTAGTGAATTTTGAATATTTAAAATGAATTATTTTAAATAATATCGACGAGAAATTTATTTTGAATATAATTAGAACGTATATATTATATACGTCGTCGTTAGAATATATAATAATTATATATAATTATAAAAGGAATTGAAAATGGCGCGGTAGTTCGAAAATTCGATTTCTAATTTCAAATGAATATACAGAATTCAATATAAGTCAGAATTGAACGAAACAAGAAATATTTGAATCTGTATAATTATATCTTTGTAACGAAGTTAACAAACTGAGATTTCATTTTAGAAATGATAAGATATGTCCAGTTTAAAATTAGAAATAGTCGCTGTGGAATTTATATATATTTTTATATATATAAGGCCCTTAAAAATAGCAATTTTGCAAACGACCTCGGATTTCGACGAAACCAGTTTTGTTGGGTCCGTGATGTTAAGTTATTGCTAGATTCCAAATTTCATAATTTTTCGAATCAATATGTGAGCGTGGCAAAGGAAAATGCGTTTGACCATTTTCAGTGGATTTTAATCGACTGGAAATTGGCCATTTCTCAAACGGTCTCAGAATTTGACGAAACTAGTTTTGTTAGGACCGTATCGTCAATACGAAGCTAGAAAATATTTTTCTGGAATTTTTAAAGTTAGTATGTGACCCCGGTAATTTGAAATGTACGTTTAAAATTCAATATAGTGATTTAAAGGTAAATTAAACGGAAACTGATCAGAGTGATCGAATCAGCTTGAGATACATATCCCATTGCGTTCGGAATGGGGGTATTTAGCTAGGGGCGACAGTTGTTGGGCTCGGATTGGGGTTAGTATCAACGAGCAACTATTTTTCGAATTAAAAGAATTTAAATAATATTAAAATATAAAATAAAATATATATGCCCTTATCTCTAAGTCAAAACCCTAACCGATGGGTCAAAATTATCCATCGTGGTCAACCCTCCTTCCAATGCCCCCCTTTCTAATGAACGATCATGAACCCTCGATTGTTATCCCCTTAAAAATGCCGATCCATTCATCATCTCGGAGGGTCTTCAACGTAGAGCCTCTCGAGCTCGTCGAGCTTGTTACGTTGACCGACGATGGCAAGGTATCGACGAATGAGGTGGCCCGGAGCTCCATTGGAAGCCTCGTCATTCGAAGCCAGAGAACAGGTGGAGAAGACCACCGAGCTGCTCCCTCTTTCGAGTGAAGGAAGAGGATGGAACGGTGGTGTGGGGGAGGGCCGCCGATCATCTTCAAGTAGCCTTGGTTGTCGTTGGCGAGGAGAGAGAACGGATGGTATGGGTTGGGGCGACTTCAGAAAATTAACAGTAAGCATATTTTCTTTTGTTTTTCAATTTTAAAAAAAAATGTCATTAACAATGGTTTAAAATCAGATTTTAATGTATATTCATTGTTTTGAAAATATAAAATAATTTTATTTGGAAATATAAAATACTTTTATTTGAAAAAATAAAATGTATTTGCTTTGAAAAATAAAATGTATTTGCTTTGAAAAATAAAATGTATTTGCTATGAAAAATAAAATGTATTTGCTTTGAAAAATAAAATGTATTTGCTATGAAAAATAAAATGTATTTGCTTTGAAAAATAAAATGTATTTGCTTTGAAAAATAAAAATGCGTGAAATAAAAATATGGTTTTTACATATGAAATGTTTAGACTTCGAAGTAAAAATATGATTTTATATATATTGAACATCGAAATAAAAATTCGATTTTTATATATTGAATAGCGAACTAAAAATTCGATTTTCATATATTGAACTTTGAACTGAAAATTCGATTTTCATATATTGAACTTTGAACTGAAAATTCGATTTTCATATATTGAACTTTGAACTGAAAATTCGATTTTCATATATTGAACTTTGAACATAAAAATTCGATTTTTATATATTGAACTTTGAACTAAAAATTCGATTTTTATATATTGAACTTTGAAATAAAAATTCGATTTTTATATATTGAACTTTGAAATAAAAATTCGATTTTTATATATTGAACTTTGAACTAAAAATTCGATTTTTATATATTGAACTTTGAACTAAAAATTCGATTTTTATATATTGAACTTTGAACTAAAAATTCGATTTTTATATATTGAACTTTGAACTAAAAATTCGATTTTTATATATTGAACTTTGAACTAAAAATTCGATTTTTATATATTGAACTTTGAACTAAAAATTCGATTTTTACATATGTAGTGGCTACGGGCAATAAAGATGCCGAAGATGCGATAGCGATGAAGACTTCTGCAAATGGAGAGCCGTGGAGCTAGGATAGCTATATGTGAGAATTTCTCACCTTTCACTTTCTTTTTCTAGTTATATATATATATACTAGGATGCAGACGGTGCTTAGTAGCACCCGACACAATCGTCCACAGACCATGGACTTGTTTGTTTGACTGTTTGGTGATTGATTGCGATATTGGTTTGAATGTGATTTGTGGTGTGAAAAATCGAATCGATAAATTGGTTAGGATTAGACGTGCGCCGTTATAAGGCGAAGGAGTAAGGCTAGGTTAGACTCTTACTCCAAATTTTGTGGTTTGCATAACGAATTGATTTGATTGATGTGTGAATGGCGTGGGCCTTCACTAGACCGGGGATAAGGCTAGGCCTCGTCCCGTTTCTAGTATCGTGCCGTTATGCCGCCGAAATTTTCTAAAAT
This sequence comes from Allium sativum, assembly GCA_030737875.1. NCBI lineage: Eukaryota > Viridiplantae > Streptophyta > Magnoliopsida > Asparagales > Amaryllidaceae > Allium > Allium sativum. Next base: position 158,712,149 of record CM060921.1, on the reverse strand, counting down.
AAGTTAGAAAAATAAAAATATCATTTTATTTAAAGAATGAATTGAATAGAAGTTCATATGTTGGAATAAAATGTTTTGTCGTTAAAAATATAATTTTTAACGTGAAGTGAATAAAATAAAATATTCATTTACAAACCAGACGGTTTGTTTATGTACACCTATTTGAATGACGTTGATTGGGTCGATAAATTTTACACATCGCCTAACTGCACAAATAAAATATGTGTTTGATTGTTTGAAACCCCACACGGGTGTTAGGATGAAATTTGAAGTTCACTCATCCTGATTGATTAAATATGTCGATCGATTGATTGACAAGCTGCTGTAAGCGTTAAATGTCTATATTTGATGCTTATACAGTGTAGTGCACTTTGGTTGATGATTGATTATTCATCGTTGTTGATATATACATGTGTTGTAGAAAATCCATATAATTAACATTATATGGTAATTGATTGGGCCTCATTCCAGTTTCGAAAAAAGAAATATTTGAAATAGAAATATTTGAAATAGAATATTTGAAAATAGAAATATGTGAAGCCGTGAGGATTAGATTGACGCCATTTTGACGTGAACGATATTTATATCGATTTTATTCATTTTAAAATGAATATTGAAAAGTGATTTCGAAATCGAATATTTTGAAATGAATTGAACTGAAAACGATTTCGAAATGAATTGAATTGAAAACGATTTCGAAATGAATTGAATTGAAAACGATTTCGAAATGAATTGAATTGAAAACGATTTCGAAATGAATTGAATTGAAAACGATTTCGAAATGAATTGAATTGAAAACGATTTCGAAATGAATTGAATTGAAAACGATTTCGAAATGAATTGAATTGAAAACGATTTCGAAATGAATTGAATTGAAAACGATTTCGAAATGAATTGAATTGAAAACGATTTCGAAACGAATTGAATTGAAAACGAATTCGAATCGAATTGAAAGCGAAGTGAAATAAATTCAAATTGAATTGAAATTTGAATTGAATAGAAATGAATTTTAAAACGAATTTATAAAGAAGAATTCAATTTTGATTTGAATTGAAAAGAAAGTTGAAATAGCTTTTGAAACGATTTTAAAACTATTTATATAATTCGTTTTAAATAGAAATCGACGAAGTATATATTATATATATTATATATATAATATAATGGCCTGAATAGAACGCGCCGCGCCGCGGCAGTTCGCGAATTTCGACCACTTATTTCAAACGGACATTACGGGAGATCCGACCGTCGGATTCTCCTAAAACCGGAACCGTTGGGTTCGTATCGAAAAGAGCTTTCTAACGAACATTAGAAATTTGAAATCTAACGGTTGGATTTGGAGATACGTCCAAATCAAATTGGAAAAATGTCGCTGTAAGTGCAGTTCGATGGCCATTGTTGGAAATCGACTGTACGGGCCTTGATAAAATTATTAAAAATAGTAATAATTTGTGTAAAATCATAAGAAATGATTTGTGAAAGTTTGGGATGAAAAACTCCATATTTGAAAAGATAAAAATAGATTTTTATCGAAATGAACTAGTTTTGAACTAGAATTATAATTCTATTTATTTTTAAATAAATAAATTGAATTCGAAAAGGGTTTTAAAAGTAACCAAAATTACAATGATTGCATTGGAGTGGATTTGAATCGAAATTGTCTTCGGAATATTTCGATGTTGGAATTCGTGATATTACAGGTGTTGTTATGGAAATTTGAAAGATATATATTTGTATCGTTATTTCCAATACGACATTTGTTAGTCGTAGAATTCGATATTGAATATAAGCCGATATATTTTCTATTCAGAGCCTTGTATTGAATATCGAATGTGATTTGGGTTTGTCGTGAATGGTGTCTTTACTAATACTGTTCTTGAACCCAGTTGAGAAAAGATTAAATCTTTTGATTTAGATTTAATGAAGTGTACCAATTAAATGATATTTAATTGGAATTGAATTGATATTGATTTTTGGGTTTATCGTGAACAGTGTTTTAAATAACACTTGTTCTTTAACCCGATAATTAATGAATGTGATTTGGGTTTGTCGTGAATGGTGTCTTCACTAACACTGTTCTTGAACCCAGTTGAGAAAAGATTAAATCTTTTGATTTAGATTTAATGAAGTGCACCAATTAAATAATATTTAATTGGAATTGAATGGATATTGATTTTTGGGTTTATCGTGAACAGTGTTTTAAATAACACTTGTTCTTTAACCCGATAATTAATGGGATGTGACTTTGGGTTTATCGTGGACCGTGTTTTAAATGACACTGATTCTTTAACCCATTCACAGATTAAAACTAAGTGGAGTTTTAATGAATCTTTAATTAGATTGAAAAGATCGAGAATGGAGTATCACCAGTTTTGCTCCAGGCGATAGTTAAATCTTTAATTAGATTTGAATGTGAAATTTAGAAACTAACTGGCGGTTAGCCAAGCAGAATGGTTTTCTGGATATTGATCTGATGTTGGTTTCGGCCTTCGGGGTTAATATTTGGGGAATTATTCTCTTGATTAATTTACGGTTAGTGACTAATGAATTGGAATGAGGCGTATGTTGTGTTTGTGTAACACTTTTATAAAATATACGCGAGTTATTCGGGAAGACCGGGTTTATCCCATTCTGAATAACTGATACGACGATAAGTCGAAGATGAAGACGATGGTCGAAGACCGGAGGTCTTCACGTCGTTTGGGTGATAGCTGATGATCTTGATTGGGCTGTACACCCAAGAAGATGGAAACAGTTGGTGATCGTCCAGACGTACTTGGAGATCGATGGATATGCGGGGTACTAGGTGCCTCCGGTTTCGTTCAGACCCAGAACGGACTTGTAAATGGACTGTGTGTCTGACATCGGATTTCATTCTGTGTGACTGATATCGGTTGCATAGGATGGTTTGCCTGTGTGGCATGCTAAGATGCAAATGATCAAGGCTTCTGTTGAAAAGCAAAGTCTTGTGGTGATGATCAAAGCACGGCCTTTGTGGCGTAGCTTTGTGTAACGTTTACCTCGCGTGTTTCACACCCGGTATGAACCAAAAACGGGAGACGGACCTCAGGGAGGACTTGCGTTTCTTTCTAGCTAGAAGTGGCGTCAGTGGTTTTACACGCCCTGACGAGTTTGACTTATGTGGTTGTTGCTGTTGCGAGGCGCCTCGGTTATATCGGTTTCGGCCGATGCTTCTGGTCGGCTGACGGACCAGACTTGCGCCCCAAAGGGCGGGGAAACGTAGTGTTCAGGCATTTTAATCCACATCGGTGGACCGGCCCTGTCGCTCCTAGGGTCACTCGAGCTCTGATCCTGAGACATGGTAGGCTAGATTGTCTCGAATCGGTTGAGGACTATCTTTTGCCTCGGTTCATAGACGGAAATCCAATTTCCAAATACGTGACATTTGCGGTTTTATTTGTAAACCTATATATGGCGACATGATATATGGTACCCATGCCGCCTATGATTGATACTTATGATTTGAAGTGTTTTATACACTATGCACTTATAATAGTATCAAATGATTTGTTTTAAACGTATCAAGCATTCTTTGGCTGTTATAAGGGAAAACCCTATCCCCCGGCTTGCGTTGCATTGTGTGATAGGACCTGGGTCTTATAACAGCTTCATTTTTCTTTATTTAGCATTGCGCTGTTTGTTTTATGCACTGGTATTCTTGGGAGGAAACCCGTTCCGTGTTATACGGCGTGGTCCCTTGATTTACCTAACTTTAAAAATAAAGATTAACTGTTTTAGTTCTCACACCAGTCACATGACTGACCTGGAGTTTATTGTTTTAACCTAAACTCTGGGTGCCCTTATTTTGACACGGGCAGCTAGTAGTTTGGTTTTGCAGATTTATATTCACAAGATCCTGGTTTACAGCTGGAACGATATCCGGAAAGCTTTGTATCCGTATATCTTCTTCTAGTTGTGTAATGTATTATTTTCCGCTGCTATGTATTTAAATGTAATTTAAATCTCTGATATTTCTGTGTGATATTCATTCATACTCTGTATATTCTTGTAATCTGATGCATTGTTGTAATATACAATGAAATGTTCTTCTGTATGCGTTCTGTTGTGGTTTGTTCTCGAACTATCCGACGCTTTCCTTTACGGGGAAGTTGCGGGTCTTTACATGGCATAAGTCACGAAATACTTGCTCGTGCAACTCCCAAAACTGACCATCTAGTCCTTTCATTTTATTTCATTTCCTTTTGATATCCAACCCTTGCTCATTAGAGTTTCAGCCTTTCCGATGTCAACCATGAAGAATTTTACTTTATTTAAGGCCTCCAATTTCGCATATTCATCGCTGAATTTTCTTTCATAACTCTAAAAATTAAAGCCCTAGAACACTGATTAAATTTCATGGAATCTCGATCTCATCATTTCATGAGCATAGGTCGAAGTCTTGACAAAATAGGACTTGAAATTTTAAAGTTACGATGCACTGAACATTTCACAATCATATGGATCGATCGGTTTTAATATGGATCGATGTGATCAATGGATCAATACAAATCCATAACGGTCTGTACAAAACCATCGTTAAGACATATTCGGTGCAGTTTTTTATTTTAAAATCAGTGGATTTTTTTATAACAAGTGCAGTTTTTTTTATAACAAGTGCAGGTTTTTTATAACAAGTGCAGTTTTTTTTAATAACAAGTACAGTTTTTTTTATAACAAGTGCAGTTTTTTTTTGTAACAAGTGCAGTTTTTTTTATAACAAGTGCAGTTTTTTTATAACAAGTGCAGTTTTTTTTATATAACAAGTGCAATTTTTTTATAACAAGTGCTGCTTTTTTTATAACAAGTGTAGTTTTTTTTATAACAAGTGCAGTTTTTTTATAACAAGTGCAGTTTTTTTTATAACAAGTGCATTTTTTTTATAACAAGTGCAGTTTTTTTTATAACATGCATATTCACAGTGTCGTGAGTTGAGACGAGCGCTTTTACAAGTAAGCTTGTACTTCAACATAATATGTTCAAAAGTTCTTGTTCGAGAACATGTGCAAGAGGCTAAAGATATGATTGCTGAAGCATTATGTGTATTGGCACACTATGTTTCAACGGATTTTTTTTGATATAATCATCCATTTGATGGTACATTTAGCAGATCAAGCTCTGCTTTGTGGACCATCGAATTATATATGGATGTATCCATTTGAAAGGTAAATATTGTTTTTGCATTCAAATTATTTTACCTAAGGGTTATGAAGTAACTAACTGTAAGTATGCATATTAATTTTTGTGTGCTAGGGCTATGAAAGATTGCAAAAACATACCTAGTAACAAAAGGTATATAGAAGGATCAATTTCTGAAGCATACCTTGTTTCAGAATCAGTTCGATACGCAATGGAATATATGCCAAATCCACGTGATGGAAATCATAGATCTAAACAAGCATCCTTTTTAGATGAGAATAGTGATGATATATATGAGCATTCCATCGTTGATGGTAAACCGTTAAAATTATCTAGAGTGCAACGATCACAGATTCGACGATGGTTACTATTTAGAATTGATATACCGGAACGAGATGAAAATTATAGGTCATACATTTTCACCTTTTTCAATACGTATATCACATTTAGTCAAGAATATATATATATATATATATATATATATATATATATATATTTATCACAATATTGAATTTGTAGTGCATACCGCTTATCTTTAGAAGACAGTCTTCGTGGTAAAAGGAAAACTATCACAAAAGCAGAAGTAGTAGGCCAATCTGAATTTGTTGATTGGCTATACAATAAGGTGTGCTAAATTTACTTGAGAGCAATGTATTTCTTTTTAACTAATGATATTCTATTAATTTTGTTAATTCTTAACAGTTAGTGGACGAAAAATGCATGAATACAATGTTATGGTTGTATGTCAATGGTCCAAAGTGGGAAGTCAGAATTTTCTTAAGTATAGAGTGAACGGCTATACATTCTCTCCTCAACATTATGACGATAGCATTTCAACGCAAGATAGTGGTGTCTGTATGGATGCGATCACTACATTTGTTGCAAGTTCAAAAGATTTAAATCCAACGGATGATGATACTACTTGGTATGGTGTTATTAGAGAGATCATGGAAGTTGATTACTATGATTTTCAACATGTGGTATTCTATTGTGATTGTGTGAATGTTGCAGATAAGAAAAATGGTTGTAAAGTTTGCCCGGATACAAATTTGTTAATGGTAAACTTAAAGAAGCCCAAGAATACCGATGGAGAATATGATGAGCCTGCTATTCTTGCATCCGAAGCAAGTCAAGTATTTTACATCATAAATACACATATCAATTCCGACTAATCAATTGTTCGACACTCTCCTAAACGCATAATGGATAACATAGATGATTATGAAGTACCAAGAACATATCAATCTATTTTGAAAGAACAACCAAATTTAGAACCATTATTGAAATGTATTCAATCGAAATCAACATGTTGATTGAAAATATTTTGCATGTATTTTGCTTGTTTTGATCATGCATTAACCTTTATTGATGTATTGTACAATTGTGTTGTGTTTTGAAATGTATGATTTTCTTTTATTGATGTCTTTTGAAATTATTGCCAGTTTGTTAATGTTAATTCATGTCTTGTAAGTATCTTTCACGTGTTATGTTAACTTTACATTTTGTTTGTTTTTTAATGTAAATTTTTCATTAAAATGACAAACAATAGCGCAAATGCAAATTTAAGTACAATAGAGACTATTGAACCTCAACCACCCAAAGGTAAAAAGTACTTTATAACGGTTGGTGTTGAGGGTGCAGTAGGGGAAGATTCAGCTAAATGGAGTACACGTAGTGGTGAGTTAATTTGCTGTCATATACCTGTTGGCTACAAAGAATGGAGGGCCGTAGATAGCTTCTACAAGGATAAACTATGGGAAGGGATTTTGGTATTTTCACTCATATTAATTTCATCATCAAGTTTAAATTATGATATATTTGATTGTTTCATGATTTCTTTTATTTTGTTTCTTTTCTCGTGATAGGAAGAATTTGACATGGATGTAGACCCTACCATAGCTCGACCGTTATTAGAGAAACATTTCCCACCGTACTATAGATCAATGAAGTCAACATTAAGAAAAAAGTCTTCTTAAAGTTGATGACACTATGATTCCTGAACGTGTTGCCATTGACAGATGTCCAGATGATATAGATAGAGTGTGGTGGGAAAAGTTCCTTGATATCGAGTATACGAATGAAAAGATGGAGCAATGTAAAAAAATGCAAAAAACAAAGTGAAAAACCAAATTACTCATACTCTAGGAAGGAAACCTTACCATGGAGTGCACCATGAAATGGTAATAAAATTATCTTTTGTAAATGGTTGTTTGTAGAATGTTATATTAATTATGTGTTGTCAACTTTGATACTTCTTGTAGGTCTTATCCAATCCAGAAGCAAATATTCCACGAACGACAATTTGGAAGGTTGAACATAAAAGAAAATTGGGAGAAGTACTACCATGTGCCGCAGAAACATATGTAGGTTTGCATATATGTTGTTAAGCTCAGTAAATTATTTTAACTGATCATTATTTGCCTGAACTCATGATGTTTTGCCTGGACGATGTTGAGTACATAAAGTTGGGTTTCTACAAATACCGAAAACATATACAGCTTTGCTGAGCCTGAGGCTCAGCATTTGCTGAGTTTTGGCTCAGCAAATGCTGAGCCTTACCGCTCAGCAAATGCTGAGCCTTATAGCTTAGCATTTGCTGAGTTTTGGCTCAGCAAATGCTGAGCCTTACCGCTCAGCAAATGCTGAGCCTTACCGCTCAGCTTTGCTGAGCCACAGGCTCAGCTAGCTGAGTCTTGCCGCTCAGCATTTGCTGAGTTTTGGCTCAGCAATTTCTGAGCCTTACCTCTCAGCTTTGCTGAGCCACAGGCTCAGCTAGCTGAGCCTTGCCGCTCAGCTTTGCTGAGCTACATGCTCAGCTAGCTGAGCCTTGCCGCTCAGCAAAGCTAAGCCGTAAGGCTCAGCATTTGTTGAGTTTTGGCTCAGCAAATGCTGATCGCACGGTTCAGCTTTGCTGAGCCTGAGGCTCAGCATTTGCTGAGTTTTGGCTCAGCAAATGCTGGGCCTCACGGCTCAGCTTTGCTGAGCCACAGGATCAGCTTTGTTGAGCCACAGGCTCAGCAAATGCTGCTCAGCTGTGGCTCAGCAAAGCTGAGCCGTAAGGCTCAGATTTGTTGAGTTTTGGCTCAGCATTTGCTGAGCCAAAACTCAGCAAATGCTGAGCCTTTTGGATCAGCAACTGCTAAGCCGAGCCTTACCTAATTTGCATGAAATTACCTAATGCTGAGCCGAGCCTTACCTAATGCTGAGCCGAGCCGTAAGGCTCAGCATTTGCTGAGTTTTGACTTTTGTGAATTCGGTATTTTGTGCGAGATGTTTTTCTGTTTTTAACAAGAAACTGAAATTTTCAATTTAATGTGATAATCAATGAATGCAGGCACTTCTAGAGGCAGCGGAAGAAAAGAGAAAATTGGATGGTAGTTCTGGTGGCGCAGTAGATGATCTTGATAATGATCCAATTGCAGAAGTTTTTGGTTCCGACATGAAGAAAAATTATTGTCGAGCAATTAGTTCTACTTCTTCTATAAAACAAGTAAATGTGGCTCGAGCTGTAAAAGTTGTAGCTGATAAAAAAAACAAGCCGTGTATTTGTCCGTTTGGAAATTGGAGATAGAAAGGCAAGTAGCTACTCAAGTTAATAACGCCATCAATTCAATTACTTCATCTTTTATGAAATTTATACGTAATTTGCAAGAAAAACTTGTTGCAAGTCCTTCCACTCCTCGTACAGAAGGTCCTTCCACTCCAAATGTGTCACTTAATGATCTTCATTCATCAACAATGGAAAAGAAATACGTAATGCTATTGTCAAATAATCTAGAGAAGGAGGTAGCAAAAGGTTATCTTGGAACACAAACAATTTTTCATTTTAGGAAAGTGGTACCGAATATAGAGAAAGTAATTTGGGTTGTTGAAGTTCTTGAACCGGATGCACCAATTTATGATGGTCCTCAAAAGGGAATGTACAAGTTATGTGAATTTTCAGATGGAGGCTTCGTTATATGGCCAGAGTTTCGTATTCGGTATTTGTAGAATCTTATTTATGTATTGAATTTAACAAACTAATTATGTATTGAATTTGACATCTTAATTATGTATTGTGCTTGTTTATTGTTAACTGATATTCTATGTCGTTATGTGATTATGAATGTTATCTATTAGTACGCATTGAGTTTAATATTAGTTTTTGATTCATATTAAATATCGTCTATATTATCATCATGTTGGTTATTAATTGACTATTAATATTAGAATATGCGAGTTGCTAGTACATATTTCTGTTATTATTAAAATTTATATTTGTTGTGAATTAAAATTTTGTAACATGTATAGGCGTTGCAAACAAGTGTATTGCAACATGTATAAGCGTTGCAAACAAAAATCTTACAACGCTTATAAGCGTTGGTAACGAAAATCTACCAACGCTTATAAGCGTTGCTAAAGAAAATCTACCAACGCTTATAAGCGTTGGGACAGAAAATCTACCAACGCTTGTAAGCGTTGGTACTAATTTGCCACTCCTCCATAGCAACACTAATAAGCGTTGCTAAAATTGTTTGCGACGGTTATACTCGTTGAGAATCACCTGTTTTGGTGTAGTGCTAATTGATTAAAATCGATTCTATATTCTTATTTCAACAAATTTCTTTTTGTTTTCGTTACTTCGGAACATACTAAAAACTTATATCCTTATATAAACATATTTTTCAATCAAAACTCTTCCTTATCTCTTTTCCATTAAAGACCTTACTTCAATTACAATGTTTCATTCAAATCTTAAGTAATTGTTTTAAAATCATCACCTTGGTATAAAATACCTTCCAAACTTTGTTTGGATTCTTTTTAAATCCCTTTTTGCCCATCCATTTCAATTTCAGTAAATTGAAAATCTCCTTTTGATTTTATCACTTTTACTTAATTTAGTTTTATTAAGTAAATGCTTGAATTAACATTGCCTCGTCTTGAGATTGCTTTTATAACTTGTTTGTCGTATCTGGATTCATTATCCAATCCTTGTATAAGCCCTTTTCTAAGTTCAACCAAAACTTTATTACAACTCTATTACTTTTTAATTGAAATCCATTTAAAAAGATAATTTCTTCCACTTTTATTGATTAACTAATAGTTAACTTCAACAACAACACAATTAAGATAGATAACTTCTTGATAAAAATAGACTAGTTGATATTTTTACATAGTTATAAAAATAATAATAAATGATTTAAATAATATTTCAAAACCCAAATTCTCTTTATTACCCTCCGAAGGTAGACTCAACCACAAAATCTTATTTTTATTCTATCCATTCATAATCTTGTTCATAATTTCATTTAAAATTACTAAGTTCAATTCCCATTTATAAATGTCGGTTTAAAAACCAATTTCCACTTTCCTAACTTGAATTTATATTTTTAATTTATCCAATGATAACTATTTTACTAAATTTATAAGTGTCATTTATAATCAACTCTTTATTTTACTCATTTAAAACAAGTTCCTATTACTAGGCCTATTCAAAATATAATTTATATTTTTGAAATAAATTTCCTTTTTAACATTTATTTTCTACATTCAAAAATATTTATGGTATTTAAATACCAAAATTTAAGGTCCAGTGTAATTCAGACACACATATAATCAGTCACAGTATATATCAAGGTAAATAACAAACAATAATATAAATGTTGAGGGATCCAGTTGGATCCCTCCAACCTGTTTCCCTGCATCCACAGATGTTAACACAACATAAATAACATCAAATGAATTTCATTATGAAATATCATGGTAACTGGAATCAATGTTTCATCAATGATTAATTAGTCAACCATTTTAACCAACTATATCAACCATTCATGCAAACAACCATCACACAGTATAAAATTACTATAAATAAATTAAAACTCGTTTATATAGAAATATAAACGAGATAGAGATAGTGAGTTTACTCACCTTGTTTTTTAGTTAACGATTATGCCTTTTGCTTTGTTTAAAATCAAACAGACATTTGATCTTGTTATGAAATTCCAGTAGCTTTGCTTCAGCCACATCAGTACCATAATGTACATTCCATCATTACGGCCCCATTGTCTTTCGTTTCGTTCAATTCTGTTAATAAATGTCCGAATTACCCAATATAAGTTTACGGTTTAATTTAAAATAAATAACCTTATTAATCAAGGATTAATTAAATTAATAAATATTTTAATTTCTTTACTTAGTGAATTAATCGGCTAATGACTCATCCATTCTCCTGCTTCGCGACATTTGCTCACTCCCCAATTTTTCTGTACAAGTTAAAACCGTTCAGTTGTTATTATTATTATTATCATCTCCCCTCTCCAACTAATTTAATCAGAGTTCAATCTAACTAGATCTGGTGATATTCATGCCTCTAATATTTCCTTAATATCTTCTTAATCCAATTTACTTAAAGGCAAGAGAAAATTGTACTCTGTCCTATTCCCATTAACAATAAACAAAAATCGAATCAATGTATTACTTCAAGCAGTTTAGTTCCTCGAAATTTCTACTTGCCTTAAAAACACATTCTTTCGCAGATGCCTTGCCTGAATATACGTGCCTACTTGCTACTCGGTGGCCTTTTGAGCTCTTCAACCCATCCTGCTTGTCCAATGTCCACGAGGTCCCCTAACTCCATCATAGCATAACTCCTTGTCACTTGCCTAATACCTCTATGCCTCCATAAGAATTCGCGACACTCCACAGCCCTATCCAAACGCATAGCAACTTTGATAACCTCCCACTTTCTTCTCGACATCGCCATCGGCCCTCAACCTAGACTAGAACGACGGCGAACTCAGCCCTAGCTGGTGACTTCGAAAGTGGAGCACACAGTATTAATATCGCACCCGACAGACACCACCTCTTAATCCACGTTTTTAAACACTAACTCTTCTTCCACCTTCCTTAACATTAGATGCCCCCTGCTGTCATACTGAACACCGTGACCTCCACCGTTATCCTCTCGATCCCACCACTGTGTCACTGTCATCATTCACCCCTAGTCCACCTACCTCCTTCTCTCGGCGTTTCCTAAGCACGCTGTCCAAACTTCGAACAACGCATAAAAGGGTCACAACCCACCATCCTTTATCCATAGTTGAAGGCGAGTCCCATACGAACTCTAAAATCACAGTTCTAGGAATTTGTGTGAATTTTATTTTGAAGTTGGTAGTTTTCATTTGTTGAAGCAGGAAATTTCGGCTTGAAGAAACGAAAGAGAATTGGGTTAGGGATTTAGAAGGACTGGGAACAATTTCATAGCTGATTTATGTAAAAAGAAATTTCTTTTCTGAAAGCGAAAAAGAAAGAAAGGGAGTACCTGTTTTTAAAGAGAATAAAGCTTGGGTAGCACGGCTTCAGTTGGTTTGGCACGCAAGTTTTCTAAATACTTGGCAAGCATGAGTCAATAGTTTGGACTACACGTCGTTGAAACCTAGTGTGCTGTTCGAAGTGTACAGCCAAAGTAGAATGTTATTAATTTAAATACCTATGTTGGTAGCTCATTTTCCTTTGTGGTTTGTCTTGTAAATAACTATTATTTCGTTAAATAAATCTATGGTTTTAAAACCACGATAAAATGAATGAATTCGAGTCAAGGATTTTAACGTATGCCATGTATCAGATTCTACGTGTATTGACAATCAGAGATGATTATAATGTGAATTTCCCAAATGTATTGTATATTTAAATTTTAAGTTTTATGTAGTATCGGTTGTATAGAATTCCACTTATTTACCGACCGCTCCGGACAAAAATAAAAATATAATCGTGACAAACAATGCGCCATGATCCCAAAAATAAAATAAAATAGTCAAGTTAATTTCTTTTATGAAGTTCCAAAAACACTGATATAGAGTGTAAACTACTTTAGGCGAAAAGTTTCTTATTTTTCAAAATAAAAATTACAGAATTATTCTTTAAATTAAATTATAAATTATACGTTCAATCGTCGTTTTAAATAAATAAATTTCATATAAATTTCCTTTTATATTTCTAATGCAACATTTAAAATAATTTAAATATTCAAAATAAGTCAGCAAAAATCTGGGTCGTTACATTCCTTCCCCCTTAAAATAATTTCATCCTGAAATTGCTAAGTAGTAAAAATGCTATAACTCTAACTCCTCATAAACTACTTAGTTTCTTATATTCCATAACTTTATAACCCAGTTCTTACCCGACCTTCGAATTCCCATACCAATACTCGACCATTTATAATTCTTTCAAAATTATCTGTCCACCATTTTTGGACAATCCATCATCACTTCCATATCTTCAATTCATACGCTCTTCTGCATATCTGCGCCCATTCCAATTGATTTTAAATCCATTTATCAATTTCATTATTCCACTTGAAGTTTTACTAACCAATTCTGGTTTTCTTATTTCAATTACAATTAATACTCGATTTTAAATTATCAAAAATTTCTTGAAAATTTTCTAACTCTTTAAATTTTCAAAATTTTTTGCCAGCATCTCCTTTACACGGCTCAATTGGTACAACCACAACTCTCCTTTCTAGGCCTTCTCCAATCCAAAAGAAAGTAAAAAAGCCAAGCGGTTTGCCCCATAGGCTCATAAAACAATCAAACCCAAGTAATATTGTAAACATGTACCTTTTTGTTCGGCATAATTCTATCTCTTGCACTTGCTTTCATTCAATATCTGCTCAGTATATATGTCCATTTCCAGTTGGTTTCAAATCAATCCAACTTCCAGTTTTTAACACTCTAATCAACTTCTGATTAGTTCACTTCCATTCTATCAATTCAAATCTGATTTCTATTTAAGTCAATCAACTTATTATACATGAATCCAAATTTATCAAATTCAATTTCAATTAACATTATCCAATATATATTCAACTTGCTTATTTATAAGTCGAATTCATATTAATAATTCGAATCTCAACATTTTTCTTTATTTAATTTCATTTGGAATTATTTCTAATCTAATCCAATTTTGTTTACTCTTAATTTAAGTTAAATTTCAATTCAATTGATACACTTTTACCATTTCAGTCTATTCAACTTATACAAGTTAAATTTTAATTCCATAATTCAAATTCCCGGGTTTTATTTCAAATTAGTTTGAAATCATATATATTTGTATGCATATTTAAAATCAACTCAACTCAAAACATTTGAATTTATAAAACATCTTTTCCTTTTCAAACAAATTTTTCATTCCCAAATTACTATGGTAGCAATCCGTCACTCAGAATCTTGAAAATGAATACTGATAATGTCGCAATCCATTATCAGAATTATTTTCTCGCAACTGAAGTGATTTCAATGCTTAATCCCTTTAAAAATCCATTTAAACCATTCTTACACAAAAATACTTTAAAGTATTGTTATATTACTTTATAATATTTCAGAAAATATTTTCTAAACACTCGGAAATTTAAATTCCAATCCTGGTTTGAACTTAATCTTGGTTTATCTCATTTGTATACATTATCCATATACAAATTATGTAACCATTTCAATATTTCATAATCCCATTTGATTTTAATAATAATCAACACATTCATATTTAATAATTCAGAAATTATTCCTTTTATATCAAAAAAATAGTTTTTGGGTAAATTACTTTATTTACCCATTTTAAAATAATACTGTATTGAATTGTTTTGTTCGAGAGTTTAGAAACACCTTTCGATACAACTGTCCTGTATCGATCAAAATTCATAAACCACTCAACAAATCAATTAATACAATATAAACAATTTTATATCAAATCTACAAATATGCACTCAAATATATACTCTCAAACTCAATCTAGGGTGTTACTAACCCAATCTTTATTGAGTCACGCCACAGAGCCAAGGTTACTACTCAACCTTCAGCTCTGATACCAAATGTAATGGCCCGAATTTCCATACTCTTTGAGTCGACTAATAACACCACACGTCCAAACCAAATTGCACAGAAAGATGAATCATTATTAGAAAGAAGTTAAAGGATGAGAAATAGAAAGAAAAATATATTAGAATAGGAGAAAACGAAGATTACAAGCTCACAGCGGAACGAATAAAATATATTAGGTGACATAAACTTTGAAATACAATTCAGTAACTTTATATACATACCATCATCAGAGCACAACCGTTATTCCTAGAATAGTTATAAACACCTGTTTCTAGATACAACATAGTACACAGCGGAAAATATGATAGTCTATAGCCAATTTGTAACGTCCCGTATTTTTGGCAGTCAAATATTTTATTTAATTTATTATTTTAAATATTATATTTGGAATATTTATGAATTTTAATATTTAATTCGTTATTAAAATGAAGTTTGAACGTTATATATTTATATAATTATAAAACGAGCTCGAAATGGTGCGGTAGTTCGTAATATTGAACTTTGAACTTCAACTGAATATACAGGATTCGATATAAGTCAGATTTCTATGAAACAAGAAACACTCTGACCGTGTTAACTATAATTTCCATATGAAAGAGAAAAATTCAGATTTCGTATTTTAGATTGTTAGTTATGGTCAAATCAAATTTTGAAATAATCGCTATGAAAATCGTTATTAAATTATAGGCCTTTAAAATAGCCGTTTGCAAGCGGACTCCGTTTTTGAAGAAACCAGTTTCATTATGACAGTAACGTTAAATTATTGTATGGTGTTGAATGGCGTGACAAACCGATGTCGTATGTGACCACGGCAGCCACAAACACCCGTTTATTTTCTATAACGTGTAATTAAACTTAATAAAGGGATATTTGGGGATAACTTGAGCAGACGATCGAATTTGACCACGAAACCAGTTCCGTTGAGTTCGTATCATCGATTAGAGTCAGGATAGGTATATAGTTTGTTATTTTTGGAGACCATGAAATTTGGTGCCCAAAATGGCATCGCGGTGCGCGTAAAAATAGCATATCGGAGAAACAGTCTCAGAATGCGACGAAACTAGTGCCATTGGGTTTGTATGGATTAATTTTTATATGATTGCAAGGTTTCAAGTTGATTTGACTTATCTGGTGATCGAGAAAAATTTAAACGCGTGTTGATTTCCGGTTTTATAAAGGATTTTTTTCATACGACCTCGGATTTCGACGAAACTTGTCCCATTGAGTCTGAAATACCTTTTTACACCAAGATTAACCTTTTTATCAGAAAACAGGAATTTTTATGAAGTGATTTTTAACATGATAACTCGAGTGAACTTTCATTGTAATAAAACATTATTAAAGTGCGCCCATACACGTCATACTAATACGTAATGACCAACTGCTTTGTTCAAATTTGCGTACTGTTATTCTTTGCGTCCCAAGCCTCTCTCTCCACTGTACATTACTTGCGCCCCACGGTCTCATTTCCTTGCATTCCAATCCAACTACAAACCCGTGTCAACCAAGAAATTCTTGAAAATCCCACCTACGCCCTAGCTATCTATGTTTTGCTGCAAACCTATCTTCTAAATACCTTGGCCACCACGTCGTCCACTCCTATATAATGACTCGCTCCATTCATTTATTTCGTAAGCTCTAATCCCTCGAGATAAAAACACAGTCTTCCTAGTTAAAACCTATACTCCATTACTGTCGAAAACCAACAACCCATTCCAAACTCAGATCGTGTTTCCATCAAAAACTCAGGTCATCTCGCGATGCTAATGGTGACAGTATGGGGTGTCGGATTTGGCAAACTGGGTGGGAGCAGGGACAGTTCGAGCTGGTGGGTGAGATGTGGAGCAGTCCACGTGTTGATGGGGGCGCTTGGGTTTCGGGGTGAGGAGTAGTACTAGAGGCGTTCGTTGAGTGGAAAAGTGGTGGGGGAAGGAAAGAGAGTTGGTGTACGAGCAGCAGAAGGGGAGGGAAGTTTCGGAAAAAGAAATGGAAGGGAGGATCTGTGTTTGTGGCGAGAAATATAGTGGTGTGGGTTTAAAATGGGAGGCTTGTTCACGTTGGAGTGCAGCATGGACGAGGTATGGAAAGGAGGTGCATCGGGGAGCTGAAATGAAAGGTGGCAGTAGGCCTTGGGGCATTGCGTTTTACAGAAGAAAAAAAGAGCAGCGAAGGGAAAAACACGCAGGGAAGAAGAAGGAGAGAATCAAGGGGACGGGTTGGGTACAGCAGCTTGGGTCGTGGTGATAAATGTGGTCTTTGGGCTTTTCGCAATTAATAAATAAATAAATAAACCGAAAAGAAGAAGTAACAGGTGATAGAAAGGAGAGTGGAACGGCTTGAGGGGAGATAGAGTGCGTGTATGAGCAGGGAGGGTACAATGCGTTTGTAAGTGGATATGGTGCAATGGGAGGTTTGAGCAAAGGAAAGAAGGGCCTGTACTTGCGAAAGGGGCATGGAAGAAGGAGGTACTGTCTTTCCTAATCATGTTTATTATCTGTCTTATCAATTTTTTTTACCTGCCTAAGTATCCCTAATTGAATATATAATGCATCAAACTGAAACAGTAAGTATAACATGGGTGGAGGTCTTTGCATATGTTAAATTATTTAATTAATCAGTATGCCTAATTATCCTTGCAAGTGCCTAATCAATAATTATATTGCCTAATGGAGAAACTAACGAACACTTAAGTTATGATGTAATTTTACATGACCAATAGTAGTCGTGCCCGACAGTAAGTCGAAGTGCTGAACCCAGTATAAAAGCCAATCAAACCTTATGCGTGCCTAGTTTTAGTATAAGTTAAATTTAAGAAAAATAGAAATCAAAATATTATTCACGTATTAATAATATTGATTTAAATAAAATAAACACCGTATTAAATTATAACTATGTCATACATACTGAGAAGCAGACCAAACAAGGAGCGTTGAACCCATATCGACGGACAAAAGATTTTGGGGCTGGTGCGGATGGAGTTGAACGCAGCTGGAAGCGTGTAAAACGAACCGTTCTGACAACAAATGGGATAACCAAGGTGAGTTAAACTCACTTAGTTCTCCCCTCTTATATTTTATATAAGTAGGGTTTTATAATTGTGTGCTATGGTTGTTTGTTCGTCTGTTCGTTGTTGATTTTTTTTATTCATATATTGACTGGAACAGTTAAATTAGACGTTCATTTAATTTAATTAATCGTTATTTCTAACGATTAAATCCAAGTGAGGGAACTTACCTCAGTGGTTACATTTATAACACTATAAACGTTATAATCAAATAGTTGAATGCTTGAACTGCTGTTATTATCCCAGTATTGACTATTACAGTTATTATTGCCCATTATTATTAAACTGCTTTATTTCATCTGTCTAGATGAAGACGAATATTGGACTGAATAATTTGAATTGTGGTAACCATTGTGTTGTAGGGAATAACAGGTTGGATAATATTGATAACGTTTATCGATATGATTATATTGTTTGTTAAGAAATGTGAAATTGGTTTATACTTCACGATTTGGTACTACAGTAGCCATTTGCCTCTTTAAGTACCGTCGGTTAAAAGAAATGATTTTCGAAATCGATATTTAATGGATTTCGAGAGGTTTCAAAGTTATGAATATATTTTATAGGGTTTTGAAATACGATTTTAATTATAAAAATAATAGTCGAAGTTAAATTTATAAATTTTATAAATATATAAAATACAACTGGTAGAGATGCAAGATGTATTAAATGAACGGTTAAACGATATAATTTATCGTGTTGGTTATTTAAATGTTGAAATGGTTTTGTAAAAGCCTTAATGGTCGTAAAAGAAGTTTTAAATTGATTTCAAAAAAGTGAAATGGAATAGTTAAATCATGGGTATACGAGAATGCATAAAGGAGAGTAAATGAAGTTAAAAGTTTATATAACGACAATGAAGATTAGTTGTCGATAATGAATTGCGAATGAAATTTCTAAATGAAGTTAAAGTTGTGAAAATGAAACGAATGGTGAGTCGTCGTACTTAATTTATAAAAGGTTGTAAATCGAAATTTAAAGTTTTGAAAATGGAATCGAGTTAGTAAATAAAAATTTAGGGTTTATGAATGTGTTTTAACATTTGTTTCAAATGAGATGAACCATTTTTAGACATAACATTTTACAAAGGATTATTATATCTTTTCTAGACAACATATAAGTGGTCAAGTACGATTTAAACGGAGCGTGATAAAAATATGTTGAATTGTTTAATAAATATAAGGTTTCGAAAAGATATCAACACAATAATGGTATAAGATGTTAATATAAGATTTATAAAAGCTTTGTTTTTTTAAACAAATGAATTAGAGTTGTCGAAATGATTTGCAATATAATAATAAAGAGATACCAAGGAATTAACATAAAGATTCTATTTATAATAGAATCAAAGTTCGTATAAAATATTGTAAATGATTATTAACATAGACCGAAAGAGTTTAATCAGAGTTTACTTAATAATTATTTAAGTAAACGTAGTCGAGATTTAAATAAGATTTCCAAAAGGGAAGTGTGGTTAATAAACTTCTATTTGTTCTGAAGATATGAATGTTGTGGGTCAAGATCTGAGAGGTAAATGAAATACCCTAACTTGAACGACTCCATGATTATCCAAGAATGATATTAGTTTATAAACGAGAATAGTTGATGGAAATATAAGTTATGATTTCCGTATATGATATTATAAGCTGTTTCCGAGAAGTTTATGAGCTAAATAAAAAGAAGTTGGAGAATATTCTTATTTTATAATAAGAAGTAAAAGTGATGATTCAAATGTTGGAAAAGTAAAGAATATAATTAACGGACAGTTCGTTTAAGAGGCTAAAGGATACTAAGTAGTGAATCAGTGAATATATTTTGTTATGGATGAAATGTTGTTTTATTTGATAGTTAAATCACCGACTATCAAACTTGCCCATATGATTGTTGGCACGGAAAGACCGAGATCGAATATATTCGAAAACCATTCCGTCCAGCCCATACAAATACGTTAAAGATGCTGATTCGAGATGGAGCTATTGAAGACTGTGGATCTTCCTAAGCGGAAGGATTACTTAAAATCTCTGACTTGCAAGCAGAGATAAACTGTGATCCCGTCGTGGTTGAAATCTATGGATTCGCAAGAACTTCTCGCTACTGATTCTCAGGGTGATTCCTAGAATGCAGTAGGAGGGTGCCTTCGGTTCATCCTGTTCCTGGGTGACTTGTATGGATGGGTGTCTGACAGAGTATTTCTAGAAAGATCACGTACATTGATTTCTCCAACCATACCAAGAGTGAAAGCAGAGAAGGAAACTTCTTTAGCTAACACGTAATGTATTGTTGTAGACGTCAACTAGTGATTTTTGATGGATCTGACGATGTGGCATTCGAAGTAAATATGATGTGCTGATAAAGCGTAGCCTCAAACCTCATCAACCGGGAAATGACAAAAATCGGGCAGGCAGCATGGCTATGTGGGACGCTCCCATTAAGGTGTATAATCACCTATCTAGAGAAAATCAAATTCCTTCTTTAATCTATTTCGATGCTGTCCCTTATCGGGAAACGGTGGTTTGAGCCCAACCGTTGGTGATATACGTTCGATACACTCAAGAGAAATGAGTGGTCGGTCATGTGAGGGTCGGGTTGCAAGACGTTCTTGTTGAACCCAGTGTATTCGCCTCTAGAGATACACTATCGGCAGGTGGTCCCATACCTTGTCATAGTCGGAATCCAATCTCCAATAAGCGCCCGCGGTTTTATTTGTATACTATATATATAGAGCGTGAGATGCAAGCGTTCTACTAGATTCTATTTACTTGTATTTAGACATTATTAAAATATCAGACAAGATATTGGTTTAAAAATGTTTTGGGTTATCGTAAGGTAAAAACCGTCCGTGTTTATGTGTGGATTTGTTTTTACGATTATCCGTTTCTTTCGAAAAGATTTTGACTTTAAAATCAAGTTGTGTGATACCCTTAAACTGTGCGAGTTTTACTCACTCTGGTTCACCAGACTGACCCGGTGTTTTGTAAATGCTCGGGTTAGACCGGGTTGTTCAGGTTCAGGTTATCGAATGCTGTGAAGAGATGAGCTGGAAGAGTTCAGACGTATGATATTATTTAACTACTATTCCGCTGTGTGTTGTATATGGGACATATTATTATAACTGTTCGGATGTGTGATGTACTCTGATATTGTAAGTATTTTCAAAAGCTCTCAGTAAAGATTCATTTTTGTATTATATTTTGTTCCGCTGCGATGTGATATTCTGTGTTGGGTTTCCTTCTTCTTCTTCTATTCTAAGATTTCTTTCTTTCTTATCTCACCCCCTGATTTCTTTCTAATAACGTTCCAGTTTTTTCGGTGTTTGGAAGGTCAGCATGGGCAACGGTAAAGGTATTTATGTCGATTTTCGGGGCCGAAAATTTCCTGGTCTTTACATAATTGATCAAGCCTCATGCTTCAAGCTCCTCCAAGTGAATCTGTAAAATCCCGACTACTTGACTGCCCATACAAATTTGGGCACCCAAGAGTTTAGGATAAACAAAGAAAATAAACTCTGGGTCAGCCATGGGACTAGTGTGAGTAACCCCCAACCATTTGTTTAACTTTTAAAATCCTTTCGAAAGAAATGATAATCGTAAGACCGATCCACACATAAACACGGATGGTTTTTACCTTATGATAACCCAAAACATTTTGATATCAAAATCTGGTGATATTATAATAGTGTCTACAACAAATAAATAGAATCTAGCAGAACGCTTGCATCACACGCTCCATATATAATATAAAATAAATAAAAAAACCGTAGGGCACTTACTGGAGATTGGATTTCCAACATGACAAGGTATGGAACCACCTTCCGATAGTGTATCTCTAGAGGGGAATACACTGGGTTCAACAAGAACGTCTTGCAACCCGACCCACACATGGCTGACTGCTCATTTAACTTAAGTGTATAGAGCATATTATCACCAACGGTTGTGATCAGCAACCGTTACCGAAAGCATACAACAACGAATATAATAAGAAGCAAAATGAAATTTCTCTAGATCAGGTGATAATACCTCTAATGGGAATGACCCACATGGCCTTGCTGCCTGCTCGATTTTTGTCATTTCCCGGGTGATGAGGCTTGAGGTCACGATTATCTTTCAGAACATCTTGTCATCTTTTACTTTGATTGTCACATCACCAGACATTCGTCCATATACATTATCCTGGGTCTGGACAAACCGAAGGCACTATCCTATCAATCCATCTTGGGCAATTTCTACCTAGGATTAACAGAATAGCCCTTGCACTTTACTCCTTCTTCAATCATCTTCAGCATAAGTTGATTTGTAATGCTTATGCCAATACAGAGTGGTTTTCAGATATTAAATCTAATCCCGGTCTCTCCGTATCGACAATGGAGGTATAAAATAAACTAGAACTTTGATAGCCGGTGTTTTGACTATCAAAGAAAACATCCATACGATCAACGACCCTATTTCCAATTGGAAATTCTACCGATCAAGCATCAAACAACACGTGCCCCTTTTTAGATTAATTCCTTATTATAGTATCATTTCCAATTCCCATCTTCTCCTCTTCTAGATTCTTTCAAAAATTCAATTGTCTTTCTCGATTCTTGGAAAACATTTCCAATATTCTAATTTCTTTATTCGAGGAAAATATCTCTTATTCCAGTTAGAAAACATTTCAAAATATCCACGAATCCTTATTTTCTATATTTATAAAATATACCTTATTAATATCAGAAAATATTTCCATCTTCCATTTCTTAACTCCTCGTTGATCAATTCATTTCATTTTCTATGCATTGAAAATATCTCTCATTTGATTTGGGGAAAATATTTCAAAATCCTTTAAATTAACGTGATGTTATAAAACATTGTTATTATAACTCAAACCATTAATCATTTATTAACCAAACATATCGCTAACCAATCTTCACGATCGAACCGTAACCATTCCTCCATCAATCATGAAATCAATCAAGCTGTGGTATAATTACCTCTCAGACCTTAATTGAACAACATTCTCAATTTTGAATTAGTCAAAGCTCACAACTTCAAACAAAACATCACTTATGCGACTCTCAGATTCAATCTAAGGATCCATTTCTTTTGCGTAAAAACATTTAATTATAACGGTAGTGTTATAATCGCTGTTTCCCAATATTTGATATATAAAACATTTATTATAACGGTAGCATTAAAATCGTTGTTTAAATTTACAAAATATTTATTATAACAGCAGCGTTATAATCGCTATTTAGATTTACAAAATATTTATTATAACGATAGCGTTTTAATCATTGTTTCCAAATATTTGGTATATAAAACATTTATTTAAAACCTCTTCATTGATTAAAAGCGATTCTATATTCTTATTTCAACAAATTTCTTTTTGTTTTCGTTTCTTCGGAACATACTAAAAACTTATATCCTTATATAAACATATTTTTCAATCAAAACTCTTCCTTATCTCTTTTCCATTAAAGACATTACTTCAATTACAATGTTTCATTCAAGTCTTAAGTAATTGTTTTAAAATCATCACCTTGGTTTAATATACCTTCCAAACTTTGTTTTGATTCTTTTCAAATCCCTTTTTGCCAATCCATTTCACTTTCAGTAGTTGAAAATCTCCTTTTGATTTACCACTTTTACTTAATTTAGTTTTATTAAGTAAATGCTTAACTTAACATCGCCTCGTCTTGAGATTGCTTTTATAACTTGTTTGTCATATCTGGATTAATTATCCGATCCTTGTATAAACCCTTTTCTAAGTTCAACTAAAACTTTATTACAACTCTATTACTTTTTAATTGAAATCCATTTAAAAAGATAATTTCTTCTATTTTTATTGATTAACTAATAGTTAACTTCAACAACAACACAATTAAGGTAGATAACTTCTTGATAAAAATAGACTAGTTGATATTTTTACATAGTTATAAAAATAATAATAAATGAGTTAAATAATATTTCAAAACCCAAATTCTCTTTATTAACCTTCGAAGGTAGAATCATCCACAAAATCTTATTTTTAATCTATCCATTCATAATCTTGTTTATAATTTCATTTAAAATCGCT
Organism: Allium sativum; assembly: GCA_030737875.1. Taxonomy (NCBI): domain Eukaryota; kingdom Viridiplantae; phylum Streptophyta; class Magnoliopsida; order Asparagales; family Amaryllidaceae; genus Allium; species Allium sativum. The sequence goes on along the minus strand of CM060921.1, from coordinate 158,688,023 downwards.
AAGTTCAATTCCCATTTATAAATGTTGGTTTTAAAAACCGATTTCCACTTTCCTAACTGTAATTTATATTTTTAATTTATCCAATGATAAATATTTTACTAAATTTATAAGTGTCGTTTATACTCAACACTTTGTTTTACTCATTTAAAACAAGTTCCTATTACTAGACCTATTCGAAATATAATTTCTATTTTTGAAATAAATTTCCTTTTTAACATTTCTTTTCTACATTCAAAAATATTTATGGTATTTAAATACCAAAATTTAAGGTCCAGTGTAATTCAAATACACATATAATCAATCACAGTATATATCAAGGTAAATAACAAACAATAATATAAATGTTGAGGGATCCAGTTGGATCCCTCCAACCTGTTTCCCTGCATTCACAGATGTTAACACAACATAAATAACATCAAATTTATTTCAATATGAAATATCATGGTAACTGGAATCAATATTTAATCAATGATTAATTAGTCAACCATTTCGACCAATTTTATCAACCATTCATGCAAACAACCATCGCACAGTATAAAATTACTATAAATAAATTAAAACTCATTTATATAGAAATATAAACGAGACAGAGATAGTGAGTTTACTCCCCTTGTTTTTCAGTTGACGATTCTGCTTTTTTCTTCGTTTAAAACCAAACAGACATTTGATCTTGTTACGAAATTCCAGTAGCTTTGCATCAGCCACATTAGTACCATGATGTACATTCCATCATTACGGCCCCATCGTCTTTCGTTTCGTTCAGTTCTGTTAACAAATGCCCGAATTACCCAATATAAGTTTACGATTTAATTTAAAATAAATAACCTTATTAATCAAGGATTCATTAATATTTTAATTTCTTTACTTAGTAGATTAATCGGCCAATGACTCCTCCATTCTCCTGCTTCACAACATTTGCTCACTCCCCAATTTTTCTGCACAAGTTAAAACCGTTCAATTGTTATTATTATTATTATCATCATCATCATCATCTCCCCTCTCCAACTAATTTAATCAGAGTTCAATATAACTAGATCTGGTTATATTCATGCCTATAACATTTCTTTAATATCTGCTTAATCCAATTTACTTAAAGGTAAGAGAAAATTGTACTCTGTCCGGTTCCTATTAACAGTAAACAAAAATCGAATCAATGTAATACTTGAAGTAGTTTAGTTCCTCGAAATTTCTTCTTGCCTTAAAAACACATTCTTTCGCAGATGCCTTGCTTAAATATACGTGCCTCCTTACTACCCAGTGGCCTTTCGAGCTCTTCAACCCATCCTGCTTACCCAATGTCCACGAGGTCCCCTAACTACATCACAGTAAAACTCCTCGTCACTTGCCCAATACCTCCATGCCCCCATAGGAATTAGTGACACTCCACAGCCCTATCCAAATGCACAATTTCGATCACCTCTTGCTGTCTTCTCAACATCGCCATCGTCCCTCAACCTAGACCAGAACGACAGCGAACTCAGCCCTAGCTATTGACTTCAAAAGTGGAGCACACAGTATTATTATCGCACCCAACAGACACCACCTCTTAATCCACGTTTTTAAAACACTAACTCTTCTTCCACCTTCCTTAACATTAGATGCCCCATGCTGTCATACTGAACACCGTGACCTCCACCGTTAGCCTCTCGATCCCACCACTGTGTCACTACCCTCATTCACCCCTAGTCCACCCACCTCCTTCCTTCGGTGTTTCTTAAGCACGCTGTCCAGACTTCGAACAATTCATAAAAGGGTCACAACCCACCATCCTTTATCCAGAGTTGAAGGCGAGTCCCATACGAACTCTAAAATCGCAGTTCTAGGAATTTGTGTGAATTTTATTTTGAAGTTGGTAATTTTCATTTATTGAAGCAGGAAATTTCGGCTTGAAGAAATGAAAGCGAATTGGGTTAGGGATTTAGAAGGTCTGGGAACAATTTCATAGCTGATTTATGTAAAAAGAAATTTCTTTTCTGAAAGCGAAAAAGAAAGAAAGGGAGTACCCGTTTTTAAAGAGAATAAAGCTTGGGTAGCACGACTTCAGTTGGTTTGGCACGCAAGTTTTCTAAATACTTGGCAAGCACGAGTCAATAGTTTGGACTACACGTCGTTGAAACCTAGCGTGCTGTTCGAAGTGTACAGCCAACGTAGAATGTTACTAATTTAAATACCTGTGTTGGCAGATCATTTTCCTTTGTGGTTTGTCTTGTAAATAACTATTATTTCGTTAAACAAATATGTGGTTTTAAAACCACGATAAAATGAATGAATTCGAGTCAAGGATTTTAACATATGCCATGTATCAGATTCTATGCGTATTGACAATCAGAGATGATTATAATGTGAATTTCCCAAATGTATTATATATGTAAATTTAAGTTTTGTGTAGTACCGGTAGCATAGAATTCCACTTATTTACCGACCGCTCCGGACAAAAATAAAAATATAATCGTGATAAACAATACACCATGATCCCAAAAATAAAATAAAATAGATAAGTTAACTTCTTTTGTGAAGTTCCAAAAACACTGATATAGGGTGTAAACTACTTTAGACAAAAAGTTTCTTATTTTTCAAAATAAAAATTACTGAAATATTCTTTAAATTAAATTATAAATTATACGTTCAACCGTCGTTTTAAATAAATAAATTCTATATAAATTTCCTTTTATATTTATAATGAAAGATTAAAATAATTTAAATATTCAAAATAAATCAGCAAAAATCCGGGTCATTACAGGGGCTCACGAGCCGATGTAGGAAAGGTGGATCACGACCCGGGCTGGAGACTCACGAACCGTGCATATCCGAATCGAAGTGCGAGCATGAATAGAAGCTTGGAGTCATGAACCGGGCGGAGGACTTGAACACCAATTTGATTAAAAACCCGAGATGCAAAGGTGGGATTTGCTGCGGGACGTGTGCAAAGGGGTTTTCGATATCTATAGCTTTAGTTCACCACTGAGAGACGGATTAGTGGCTATGGATCAGCGCAATGGGATCATTAAGACTCCCAAGGGCAAGTGATCGTAGCATGGCTATGGATCCGTGCAATGGGGCCATTAGGACTCCCAAGGGCAAGGTGACCGTAGCAAGAGATTAGTGGCTATGGACTAGTGTAATGGGGTCATTAAGACCCCAAGGGCAAAGTGGTCGTAGCAATGGATTTGGTGATCAAAGTGGTGGATATCGTATTACGCACTGAGTGAGAGATGTGAGGTTGATTGCTATGTTTGATGTTTGTTATCACCATGACATGCACACTCCCAGCTTACACTTTATGTTAGTGTAACGATTCCAATTCCGCCCGGACTTAATCGATCTCAAAATCGATTAAGAACGTTCAAAAACTCGAATACGCTAACTTTAGGAATACAACACATCAGAACAAATAGCAAAAGACTTTTATTACATCATGATAATGTTACATCAGAGTACAGAATATCAGAGTACATTGGTAAAATACAACGGAAGATAATTTACAATAATTTAATACATTGCAGCGGAAATGAATAAAATGATACAGCGGAAACCTATCAATGCTCTAGACACAGCTTTAAGCTTCGATCCAGAATCCTGCTCAATATATCTACAAAATAAGCTAAACGACTGCCTATGTGGAAAAGAGGGCACCCGAGTTTGCAAAGTGAAACAAACTACGGGTCAATCATGGGACTGGTACGAGAAATCTAACTTAACTTATCTAATAATAAGGCTAATCACAGGACCATGCCGCTAATGCGGCACGGGTTTACTCCATTGGATTGCCAGTGCATAAATAAAGTAAATCGTTTAAAACAACGCAATGCTTTTTAGAAAAATAAAACCATTATAAGACTCAGATCCCATCACACAATGCAACGCAAACTGGAGGATAGAGTTTTACCTTATAATGGTCAAAAATGGTTGATACGATAAAACGGATTTGATATTATTATTAGTGTATATATGTTTCAAAAACATTTCAATCATAATGTATCAATCATAGACGACATAGCTACCAGATACTATGTCGCCATACTAGTTCTACAGTCAAAACCGCATGGTGTCTTATTGAAAGTTGGATTTCCATCATGAGTCAAGGCTAGGAACGATCTCCTTACCGATTCGAGAAACTCTTGCAATGTCTCAGGGTCCCCCGTAGTGAACCCTTGGATACTGCAGGGCCGGTCCACAAAAAACGTTAGTGGATTGACAATTCCTGAACACACGTTTCCCGGTCCTATTGAACCCATAAAATGGTCACAATCAACCAATAAATCCGAGGCGCCTCATAATCCATCAACCATATAAGTAAAAATGTCGGGCTTTGTAAAAACCCTAACACCACTTCTAGCTAGAAAGAAACGTGTGCACTCCCTGCGTTCCCTTGTCCCGTTTCTGACTCTAACCGAGGCTCTGCTTTTCAACAAAAGCCTTGATCATTTGAATCTTGGCATGCCACATTGACAATCCACGCCATGCTATCAATAACTATCAATACATAACCTCTAAGGGTGTTAAGCAATAGAATAAATTCTCCGCCACCAACTATTATATATTGAATAGAAATCAATTTACATAGAATGGAATCCAATGTCAGACACACATCCATTTACAAGTCCGTTCTAGGTCTGAACGAAACCGGAAACACCTTATTCCTCGTCCTATATGTCCAATACAGGAGAGAGGTGCTCGCATATCCATCAATCTCCAAGTACGTCTGGACGATCACCACTTATTACCTTGTCTTGGGATCATCGTCCAAACGATGTGAAAACCTCCGGTCTTCAATCACCGTCTTCATCTTCGACTCTTAATCGTCGTAGTAATTATTTGGAATGGGTTAAACCTGGTCTTTCTGAATAACTCGCGTATTTTATAATCAATGATAAAGTGCTATAAAAACACATCAAACGCATCATTCCAATTCAGAATATTCTTTTAATAAAATATTCTAATTATTAGGGAAAGGTTCCCATTAATTTTATCATTGATAAATTCTTTGAATTTATTCCTTAATCTTCCTTTTAAAAATTCATTAAAAACACCGATTCGGTTTTAATATCAAAAATCATTATTTAATGACTATTCAACTTTAAGAAATTAATCTTATCTTTAACTAGGTTAAAGAACCAATGTCATTTTAAAACACAGTTCGCGATAAACCCAAAAATCATCTTCCATAAAATATGGAATTTTCACAGAAATCACATCAATATATAATCGATATAAATTCCCATATCAGACTGATAATATAAATGGAATAACGGCCAAGCCTTTTTAAATTCCATATATAGTAACGGTCTTCTTTTACAGAAGTTTATCTCGATTATTATTAAATCGAATTCCATTCAATTCTAGTTTTATATATTAAATTGGAAAACATAACTTTGGAAAATTCCCATTTAAATCTTAATAAAAGATTTATAAATTCCAAATTATATTTTTGCTGTTAATTGGGTTAAAGAACAAGTGTCATTTAAAACACAGTTCACAATAAACCCGATTCACATTTTATTTTATTCTAATTTCTAAATATAATACGAAAACTTCTGTAACACCCCGTATTTTCTGTGAACGTACAAGTAACAAATCAGAGAATAATTCATTTTTAAAATAAGAATCAAGGGAAACGGGTTGCGCCATTGCGTTCGTCTCGAAATTCTGCTTGGAAACGAGTCCGAGTTTTCGAGAAACGGAGTCCGTATGAGGGAGATATGACCCTCCGAAGTTTCAGAGATTTTCAGAATTGAAAACAACTCGAAAATTCGAATTCAAATTCGAATTCAAAATCCCAGAACAGGCTGGGCGGGAAAATTCCCGCCCATGGACCAGGTCGACCATAGTGTCGACCTCCCAAGGGCCAGGTCGACCATAGTGTCGACCTGAGGGTCGACCTGCTCCCGAAACCCAGTTTTTGAACCTGGTTCATTCTGATGTATCTAGTCTCGTTTTCTATCTAGATTCGTCCGCCTAATCCTATATAAACAGCCCCCTATCCCCATTCCCTTTACACCATTCTTCTCTTATGCTGCACAATTTCATTCCTATACTCTGCCTCCGTTCTTATTAGATAAAATAATGGCGTCGTTGCTATGCTGGGATCAAAACTAGGATCTTCTTCCAATCTGAATAAAGTTAAAAGGGAACAAATATTTTCTAATCTAATCGATAGTCTATGCCAAAGGAACGCTATTCAGTGTCAGAATTCAGAAACCAGAAATCAAGAATTTCCCTTTTGATTGTGAGTACAGTTATTTTCAGATATGAACTTTAATTATGATCTTGACGTGGTTATAAATCTGAATCTGAGGTTATGTATATTCTTATTTGTCAGATATGTTTTTCTGTGACTATTCTGTACCTCTTTCTTCTTTCTGTTCTATAGCCAGGCTACTACGAGCCTGCGCCGAATCTCATAAGAGATTAATGCACGAATGCTAAATTTTGGGACAAAAATTGAATAATGCATAATTGGACATGAAACTGTTGCATATGACTATGATTCATGACTATGAGACTATTGCCTATGACTATGATTCACGCCTATGAGACTATTGCCTATGACTATGATTCACGCCTATGAGACTATTGCCTATGACTATGATTCATGACTATGAGACTATTTCCTATGACATTGAATATGAAACTATTGTGATTAGTCGCCCATGACTATTGTAGCTAGTTGCCTATAACTATTGTAGTTAGTTTCTTATGCCTATTCCCTTATTGATGTTAGATCTCATATTTAGTATGTAACTTTGCTAGTTTATTCCCATTCACTATTATGTACATCGAGCCTAGTGGGGCCATTATCATTGTATTTGGTTCATTATTGCATGCCTATTCTTTCTTGTGCTTATCCCCTATTCCTTTTGCTAGGGCCATTTCATGAGTATTTAGAGAACTTGTGGAAACATGTTATACGGGGATTGGGCATAGCTTAATTAAGTTAATTTGGCATAACAAATATGTTGGCATAATCTGAATTGGATATAATAGAGAATGATTTACATGTGTATTAGTCTTGGACAAAAATGGTAAACTAGAATATTAAATCTAGTTTTGACATGAACCGTAAATGGGAATATTAAGGCTATGATTTGGGGCAAATATTGTATTATGAATTATGACCTTGATTTGGGCATGTAAGTTTAGGCTAAATTTATGATTAGGCAAGATATGTAAATAGAGTTTTAGAGATATATATATAATCTGCTAAATCTTTTATCTGCTAAATCCGTTAAATTGCCTAATCCGTTATCTGCTAAATCTGTTGAATCACCTAAACTGCTGAATCTATTATCTGCTAAATCACTTAAACTGCTAGATCTGCTACCTGTTGAATTGTCTGATCTGTTGAAAACTAGATAATGGTAATCTGGGTATAGAAATCCGTAGGCTCGACCTAAGCTTTAGTAAAACATGGAAATTTGATTAATCTGTTGTATCCTATGAAGAAGTTTAATCTGTTAAATAAACAGAATTAGTCTGATATCTGAAAAATCTATATTGGAATGAATTGGCTATGACAGGAGGTTAGGCTCTGTTTGCGGTAGAAGCCTGCCCGGAACCAACCGGCTTAACCAGCGACCACAAACTGTCAGTCTAATGTGAGAGGTCGTAGGCATAACTAAAATATGCTTAGACATGAGGTTAGGTCTGGCTTGTGGCAGAAGTCTTCCCGGAACCGCCCGGCATATCCAGCGGCCACAAGCTACCGACCTAATGTGAGAGATCTGTGCATTAATATTTAATTAATGCAAATCTGGGATAAGTATGATGTCTAAAACGTTTTGGGTAAATAGGGTTAAACCAACCAGACTGATGAATTTAATAAAACCTGTTTCGTGAATCTGTAGGCCCAATACAAAGTTAGACAATCTGTAAGTCTGTTAAGAACTGTACATCTGATCCGTTAGTATGAAAACCCGTTAACTTGATTTTCTGATCTGTGAACTAGCTGACTTGAACTCTGTATGTCTGAACTTGTAAACAAGTTAATCTGAAATCTGTTAGTCTGGGGACACAAGGTTAGGAGGGAAATTACTTGTGTCATCTGTTGTTTGAGACCCATATTAGTCAGTAACCCTTTCTAGTATCAAAACTTTGACCCAACAGTAGGTAGGGTCCGGGCACGCTTACTGAACTAATTATAAGCGGTTCATTCTGATAATGGCAAAGGGTGTAGATGGTGCGTTCCAACTGGGTCATGTGCGTGCATGGATCCCAGTCTGCCTCTGAGGATGTAAGACGCTGTGACATCTGTAAATAGGTCTGTGCCAATTGGTTGTCACTTTAGGGAGTGATACACCCTACTGTGGGGCCGACACAAGGTATTTATGTATTAGGGAGTCGATCGTTTGGGGTAGGGTTTTAGGGTACACTTAGTTCTGTATGTTTCTGTTGGTACCGTCAGTTTCTGTTGGGTGGTAACACCTGTCTGTTTCTGCGTGGTACCGTCTGTTAGGGTGGTAAAGGCCTATTTACTAGTGTACACCTAATTCTACATTCTGTTTCCGTAGGGATTAATCTGTTTCTGTTTCTGTACCTTTTGTTCGGGTGGTAAAGGCCCATTATTAGCATTCTGTTTCTGTTTGTTTCTATTGGGGTGGTAAAGGCCCATTACTAGCATTCTCTTCTGTGGAAATTATTCTGTTCCCGTTTCTGTTTCAGTTTAGACATTGGGGTGACACCTAATCCTGTTATACTAGTATTAGTGCAGAGAGGTGAAAAGTAATAGCTTACATCATTCTGTTTTTTCTGTTTAACCTAAGTATATCTGCTACTCCTGTTACCGTTATCTCGCATCCAGTTTTATTTGCATGCCATGATTATTATTATCTGTTCATATGCTGGAAATCACTGGACTCGCCAGACTTTATGTTTGACCTCGTTTGTTTTTCGCCCCTTTTCTTTCCGTTTCCCCCCAGGTTTCCAAGGAGGGAATACTTTAGCTTGATCCGGATTTCTTCTGCTTGAAGTACTTGAAGTGCTTAAAGTGTGGCTTGACTTCTTATGGCATCTTCTGTGGGGATTATGATTTTAAAGATTTGTACTCTGAGGGCTTTTGAACAAGGATGATATATATATGTACTTGAGTTTTGGTAAAGTGATTTTGAAAGATGTAACCAAACTGATTTCTGTTTTCCGCTGAAATAAAGTTATAAAATTTTCAAGTACTGCTTTACGTATCTGTTCTTGTAATATTCTATTCTGTCTACTAAAATGCTCCATCAAAGTTAAGCCATTCCCTTTGTGAGTGACCTTAACGGAGGTGGGGTGTTACACTTGGTATCAGAGCTGAAGGTTACCAGATTGGGTAAAGTTTTTGAAAACTATTTTCAAAAAGGTTTTAAAAGGAAGTATTTTCGAAAGTAAAGCCTATTTTTGAAAAAATATAATCCCCAAAAGCCATATATCTATCTTTTGATCCTTCGTTTGAATCTTTGTTTCCTTCTTTCTCCGGGGCTCCCGGCTTTCTGGGAGGTAACCTCATCGCGGCATGGTTCTGTAGGCTTGATAAGACTACGACACCGGTCAAAGGGCAAATAAACGCCTGACTTCCATCTGTAGCCGCAGTAGTCTCGCCTACGGCTAATTTTCTTTCGAGCTTTGTAGGATTTTCCGTGCGATGGAGGCAGATTTCGGGGAACTTGTCAACGTGTTACACACAGATAGTAAAGATGAGAATGAGGGAGATTGGCTAAGGAGCACAACCCAAGGATGAGAAACTCATGGATATGGACTTGGTTCACAAAGGAGGCAAAAAGGAAACACAAAAGAAGGAAGAAAAGTCTGAAGATAAAGGAGGAGAAAAGTGCTTTACTTATGGAAGCTTGACTCATCTGGAAAAGGATTGCCGAAAGAGGAAGGATACTCACTTCAACTGTGGTGAGATGGGACACTTCACTAGGGACTGCCCGAAGAAACGGGGGCAAGGACAGAGGACATGAACTACTTCGGGAAGGCATGCGAATGCTCTCGTAGTTGGTGGATAGGATAGAAGTAGGAAAATTTCCGTAGAGAGTTTAGTTTCCTTATCTGATTATTGAGTTAGAACTCTTTCCGATTATGGCATTCTGATTTTGTAGTCGAGTCTCTGCACTTTAATACTAGTCTTGTTTCTGATCTTGTTATAGTCTCAAACCCCATAGGGGTTACGACTCATCTGTTGGTGATAGGTTGGGGTTTGAGGGTATCTGTGTTAGGCGTCAAGTCGATTGTAATGCATACATTCTGGGTTTTTGAGGGATATGGTGGGATTTTCCCATGCTTAGTTTTCTAAGAATCATTCGATAATCTGATCTGTACTAGTAGTCTGTAAGCATCTGGATATTTCTGAAAAGGTTAAGATTTCCAATTTTGACATTGTCTAAAGAGGGTAATCCTCTGGGCATCAATCTGATGTTGATTTCGGTCTTCGGGGCCGATACTTAGGGGAATTATTCTCTCAACCAATGTCTAATGGGAACCAAGTTTTTGTCTTATTTGTACTCGCTTCCATCATTCGACTGTATCCTATCGATCGAATCATCGAACTTTAGGTAGAAACCAATGGGTGTAAACATGTGTTTGAGACATGTTATGTTTGATGGTTGCAAGTGGATGCAAGTGGTTGCTAGTGGTTGCTCGTGTATGCATATACACACACTAGGAACTAGATCGGCTCGAAAACACTCTCATACTGCATATGGATGTGTGAGCATTTTCAATTTCTGTGGATGCAAAATGATTGACTCATCACATGGATGTTGCATATGAATGAATGGTTGTCACTCATATAAGAATGATATGTATCAAATAGGAAAATTGCATACATGTTGGACTCATGGCACTGACATAGTTCGCATTAAGGAGGTCAACTGAATCAGTGGACCGCCTGATCTTTGCATTAGATAAGGAACATATACACACACTTTTGCATATGTTCATACAACATTAGAAGTTTTCTAAAGAAAATGGATGCTTGTGGATGATGGTTGAGTAGATGGATGACTGGATGGTAGGACACATTCTTCTTAACTTGAAGATTTCGGGGATGAAATCCTTTAAGGAGGGGAGAATGTAACACCCCATATTTTTTGTGAACGTATAAGTAAAAAATCAGAGAATAATTAATTTTTAAAATAAGAATCAAGGGAAACGGGTTGCACCATTGCGTTCGTCTCGAAATTCTTCTTGGAAACGAGTCCGAGTTTTCGAGAAATGGAGTCCGTATGAGGGAGATATGACCCTCTGAAGTTTCAGAGATTTTCAGAAATGAAAACAGCTCGAAAATTCGAATTCAAAATCCCAGAACAGGCTGGGCGGGAAAATTCCCGCCCATGAACCAGGTCGACCTGGGGGTCGACCATAGTGTCGACCTCCCAGGGGCCAGGTCGACCATAGTGTCGACCTGCTCACGAAACCTAGTTTTTGAACCTGGTTCATTCTGATGTATCTAGTCTCGTTTTCTATCTAGATTCATCCGCCTAATCCTATAAAACAGCCCCTAGCCCCATTCCCTTTACACCATTCTTCTCTTATGCTGCATAATTTCATTCCTATACTCTGCCTCCGTTCTTATTAGATAAAATAATGGCATCGTTACTTTGCTGGGATCAAAACTAGGATCTTCTTCCAATCTGAATAAAGTTAAAAGGGAACAACTATTTTCTAATCTAATCGATAGTCTACGCCAAAGGAACGCTATTCAGTGTCAGAACTCAGAAACCAGAAATCAAGACTTTCCTTTTTGATTGTGAGTACAGTTATTTTTAGATATGAACTTTAATTATGATCTTGACGTGGTTATAAATCTGAATCTGAGGTTATGTATATTCTTATCTGTCAGATCTGTTTTTCTGTGACTATTCTGTACCTCTTTCTTCTTTCTGTTCTATAGCCAAGCTACTACGAGTCTGCGCCGAATCTCATAAGAGATTAACGCACGAACGCTAAATTTTGGGACAAAAATTGAATAATGCATAATTGGACATGAAACTATTGCCTATGACTATAATTCATGACTATGAGACTATTGCCTATGACTATGATTCACGCCTATGAGACTATTGCCTATGACTATGATTCACCCCTATGAGACTATTACCTATGACTATGATTCATGACTATGAGACTATTGCCTATGACATTGAACAAGAAACTATTGTGATTAGTCGCCCATGATTATTGTAGATAGTTGCCTATAACTATTGTAGTTAGTTTCTTATGCCTATTCCCTTAATGATGTTAGATCTCATATTTAGTATGTAACTTTGCTAGTTTATTCCCATTCACTGTTATGTACATCAAGCCTAGTGGGGCCATTATCATTGTATTTGGTTCATTATTGCATGCCTATTCTTTCTTGTGCTTATCCCCTATTCCTTTTGCTAGGGCCATTTCATGAGTATTTAGAGATCTTGTGGAAACATGTTATACGGGGATTGGGCATAGCTTAATTAAGTTAATTTGGCATAACAAATATGTTGGCATAATCTGAATTGGCTATAATAGAGAATGATTTACATGTGTATTAGTCTTGGACAAAAATGGTAAACTAGAATATTAAATCTAGTTTTGACATGAACTGTAAATGGGAATAATAAGGCTAAGATTTGGGGCATATATTGTATTATGAATTATGACCTTGATTTGGGAATGTAAGTTTAGGCTAAATTTATGATTAGGCAAGATATGTAAATAGAGTTTTAGATATATATATAATCTGCGAAATCTGTTATCTGCTAAATCCGTTAAATTGTCTAATCCGTTATCTGTTAAATCTGTTGAATTGCCTAAACTGCTGAATCTGTTATCTGCTAAATCGCATAAACTGCTAGATCTGCTACCTGTTGAATTGTATGATCTGTTGAAAACTAGATAATGGTAATCTAGGTATGGAAATCCGTAGGCTCGACCTAAGATTTAGTAAAACATGGAAATTTGATTAATCTGTTGTATCCTATGAAGAAGTTTAATCTGTTAAATAAACAGAATTAGTCTGATATCTGAAAAATCTGTATTGGAATGAATTGGCTATGACACGAGGTTAGGCACTGTTTGCGGTAGAAGCCTTCCCGAAACCAACCGGCTTAACCAGCGACCGCAAACTGTCAGTCTAATGTGAGAGGTCGTAGGCATAACTAAAATATGCTTAGACACGAGGTTAGGTCTGGCTTGTGGCAGAAGTCTGCCCGGAACAGCCCGACATATCCAGCGGCCTCAAGCTACCGACCTAATGTGAGAGGTCTGTGCATTAATATTTAATTAATGCAAATCTGGGATAAGTATGATGTCTAAAACGTTTTGGGTAAATAGGGTTTAACCGACCGAACTGATGAATTTAATAAAACCTGTTTCGTGAATCTGTAGGCCCAATACAAAGTTAGACAATCTGTAAGTCTGTTAAGAACTGTACATCTGATACGTTAGTCTGAAAACCCGTTAACTTGATTTTCTGATATGTGAACTAGTTGACTTGAACTCTGTATGTCTGAACTTGTAAACAAGTTAATCTGAAATCTTTTAGTCTGGGGACACAAGATTAGGAGGGAAATTACTTGTGTCATCTGTTGTTTGGGACCCATATTAGTCAGTAACCTTTTCTGGTATCAAAACTTTGACCCAACAGTAGGTAGGGTCCGGGCACGCTTACTGAACTAATTATAAGCGGTTCATTCTGATAATGGCGAAGGGTGTTGATGATGCGTTCCAACTGGGTCATGTGAGTGCATGGATCCCAGTCTGCCTCTGAGGATGTAAGACGTTGTGACATATGTAAATAAGTCTATGCCAATTGGTTGTCACTTTAGGGAGTGATGCACCCTACTGTGGGGCCGATAAAGGGTATTTATGTATTAGGGAGCCGATCGTTTAGGGTAGGGTTTTAGGGTACACTTAGTTCTGTCTGTTTCTGTTGGTACTGTCTGTTTCTATTGGGTGGTAACACCTGTCTGTTTCTGCGTGGTACCGTCTGTTTGGGTGGTAAAGGCCCATTTACTAGTGTACACCTAATTCGACATTCTGTTTCCGTAGGGATTAATCTGTTTCTGTTTCTGTACCTTCTGTTCGGGTGGTAAAAGCCCATTATTAGCATTCTGTTTCTGTCTGTTTCTGTTGGGGTGGTAAAGGCCCATTACTAGCATTCTCTTCTGTGGAAATTATTCTGTTCCCATTTCTGTTTCAGTTTAGACATTGGGGTGACACCTAATCCTGTTATACTAGTATTAGTGCAGAGAGGTGAAAAGTAATAGCTTACATCATTCTGTTTTTTCTGTTTAACCTAAGTATATCTGCTACTCCTGTTACTGTTATCTCGCATCCAGTTTTATTTGCATGCCATGATTTTTATTATCTGTTCATATGCTGGAAATCACTGGACTCGCCAGACTTTATGTCTGACCTCGTTTGTTTTTCGCCCCTTTTCTTTCCGTTTCCCCCCAGGTTTCCAAGGAGGGAATACTTTAGCTTGATCCGGATTTCTTCTGCTTGAAGTACTTAAAGTGCTTAAAGTGTGGCTTGACTTCTTATAGCATCTTCTGTGGGGATTATGATTTTAAAGATTTGTACTCTGAGGGCTTTTGAACAAGGCTAATATATATATATGTACTTGAGTTTTGGTAAAGTGATTTTGAAAGATGTAACCAAACTGATTTCTATTTTCCGCTAAAATAAAGTTATAAAATTTTCAAGTACTGTTTACGTATCTATTCTTGTAATATTCTGTTCTGTCTACTAAAATGCTCCATCAAAGTTAAGGCATTCCCTTTGTGAGTGACCTTAACGGAGGTGGGGTGTTACACTTGGTATCAGAGCTGAAGGTTACCAGATTGGGTAAAGTTTTTGAAAACTATTTTCAAAAAGGTTATAAAAGGAAGTATTTTTGAAAGTAAAGCCTATTTTTGAAAAAAACATAATCCCCAAAAGCCATATATCTATCTTTTGATCCTCCGTATGAATCTTTGTTTCCTTCTTTCTCCGGGGCTCCCGGCTTTCTGGGAGGTAACCTCATCGCGGCATGGTTCTGTAGGCTTGATAAGACTACAACACCGGTCAAAGGGCAAATAAATGCTTGACTTCCATCTGTAGCCACAGTAGTCTCGCCTACGGCTAATTTTCTTTCGAGCTTTGTAGGATTTTCCGTGCGATGGAGGCAAATTTCGGGGGACTTGTCAACGTGTTACACACAGATAGTAAAGATGAGAATGAGGGAGATTGGCTAAGGAGCACAACCCAAGGATGAGAAACTCATGGATTTGGACTTGGTTCACAAAGGAGGCAAAAAGGAAACACAAAAGAAGGAAGAAAAGTCTGAAGATAAAGGAGGAGAAAAGTGCTTTACTTATGGAAGGTTGACTCATCTGGACAAGGATTGTCGAAAGAGGAAGGACATTCACTTCAACTGTGGTGAGATGGGACACTTCACTTGGGACTGCCCGAAGAAACGGGGGCAAGGACAAAGGACATGACCTACTTCGGGAAGGCAGGCGAATGCTCACATAGTTGGTGGATAGGATAGAAGTAGGAAAATTCTGTAGAGAGTTTAGTTTCCTTATCTGATTATTGAGTTAGAACTCTTTCCGATTATGGCATTCTGATTTTGTAGTCGTGTCTCTGCACTTTAATACTAGTCTTGTTTCTGATCTTGTTATAGTCTCAAACCCCATAGGGGTTACGACTCATCTGTTGGTGATAGGTTGGGGTTTGAGGGCATCTGTGTTAGGCGTCAATTCGATTGTAATGCATACATTCTGGGTTTTTGAGGGATATGGTGGGATTCTCCCATGCTTAGTTTTCTAAGAATCATTCGATAATCTGATCTGTACTAGTAGTCTGTAAGCATCTGGATATTTCTGAAAAGGTTAAGATTTCCAGTTTTGTCATTGTCTAAAGAGGGTAATCCTCTGGACATCAATCTGATGTTGATTTCGGTCTTCGGGGCCGATACTTAGGGGAATTATTCCCTCAACCAATGTCTAATTGGAACCAAGTTTTTGTTTTATCTGTACTCGCTTCCATCATTCGACTGTATCCTATCGATCGAATCTTCGAACTTTAGGTAGAAACCAATGGGTGTAAACATGTGTTTGAGACATGTTATGTTTGATGGTTGTAAGTGGATGCAAGTGGTTGCTAGTGGTTGCTCGTGGATGCATATACACACACTAGGCACTAGATCGGCTCGAAAACACTCTCATACTGCATATGGATGTGTGAGCATTTTCAATTTCTGTGGATGCAAAATGATTGACTCATCACATGGATGTTACATATGAATGAATGGTTGTCACTCATATAAGAATGATATGTATCAAATAGGAAAATTGCACACATGTTGGACTCATGGCACTGACATAATTCGCATTAAGGAGGTCAACTGAATCAGTGGACTGCCTGATCTTTGCATTAGATAAGGAACATATACACACACTTTTGCATATGTTCATACAACATTAGAAGTTTTCTAAAGAAAATGGATGCTTGCGGATGATGGTTAAGTAGATGGATGACTGGATGGTAGGACACATTCTTCTTAACTTGAAGATTTCGGGGACGAAATCCTTTAAGGAGGGGAGAATGTAACACCCCGTATTTTCTGTAAACGTATAAGTAACAAATCAGAGAATAATTAATTTTTAAAATAAGAATCAAGGGAAATGGATTGCGCCATTGCGTTCATCTCAAAATTCTGCTTGGAAACGAGTCCGAGTTTTCGAGAAACGGAGTCCGTATGAGGGAGATATGACCCTCCGAAGTTTCAGAGATTTTTTGAATTGAAAACAGCTCGAAAATTCGAATTCAAAATCCCAGAACAGGCTGGGCGGGAAAATTCCCGCCCATGGACCAGGTCGACCTGGGGGTCGACCGTAGTGTCGACCTCCTAGTGGCCAGGTCGACCATAGTGTCGACCTGGGGGTCGACCTGCTCCCGAAACCCTGTTTTTGAACCTGGTTCATTCTGATGTATCTGGTCTCGTTTTCTATCTAGATTCATCCGCCTAATCCTATATAAACAGCTCCTAGCCCCATTCCCTTTACACCATTCTTCTCTTATGCTGCTCAATTTCATTCCTATACTCTGCCTCCGTTCTTATTAGATAAAATAATGGCATCGTTACTCTGCTGGAATCAAAACTAGGATCGTCTTCCAATCTGAATAAAGTTAAAAGGGAACAACTATTTTCTAATCTAATCGATAGTCTACGCCAAAGGAACGCTATTCAGTGTCAGAACTCAGAAACCAGAAATCAAGACTTTCCTTTTTGATTGTGAGTACAGTTATTTTCAGATATGAACTTTAATTATGATCTTGACGTGGTTATAAACCTGAATCTGAGGTTATGTATATTCTTATCTGTCAGATCTGTTTTTCTGTGACTATTCTGTACCTCTTTCTTCTTTCTGTTCTATAGCCAGGCTACTACGAGCCTGCGCCGAATCTCATAAGAGATTAACGCACGAACGCTAAATTTTGGGACAAAAATTGAATAATGCATAATTGGACATGAAACTGTTGCCTATGAGACTATTTCCTATGACTATGATTCATGACTATGAGACTATTGCCTATGACTATGATTCACACCTATGAGACTATTGCCTATGACTATGATTCACGCCTATGAGACTATTGCCTATGACTATGATTCATGACTATGAGACTATTGCCTATGACATTGAATAATAAATTATTGTGATTAGTCGCCCATGACTATTGTAGTTAGTCGCCTATAACTATTGTAGTTAGTTTTTTTATGCCTATTCCCTTAATGATGTTAGATCTCATATTTAGTACGTAACTTTGCTAGTTTATTCCCATTCACTATTATGTACATCGAGCCTAGTGGGGCCATTATCATTGTATTTGGTTCATTATTGCATGTCTATTCTTTCCTGCGCTTATCCCCTATTCCTTTTGCTAGGGCCATTTCATGAGTATTTAGAGAACTTGTGGAAACATGTTATACGGGGATTGGGCATAGCTTAATTAAGTTAATTTGGTATAACAAATATGTTGGCATAATCTGAATTGGCTATAATAGAGAATGATTTACATGTGTATTAGTCTTGGACAAAAATGGTAAACTAGAATATTAAATATAGTTTTGACATGAACTGTAAATAGGAATATTAAGGCTAAGATTTGGGG
This sequence comes from Allium sativum, assembly GCA_030737875.1. Lineage (NCBI taxonomy): Eukaryota > Viridiplantae > Streptophyta > Magnoliopsida > Asparagales > Amaryllidaceae > Allium > Allium sativum. The sequence goes on along the minus strand of CM060921.1, from coordinate 158,669,906 downwards.
CATATATTGTATTATGAACTATGACCTGCTAAATAGAGTTTTAGATATATATAATCTGCTAAATCCGTTAAATTGCCTAGTCCGTTATCTGCTAAATCTGTTGAATTGCCTAAACTGCTGAATCTGTTATCTGCTAAATCGCTTAAATTGCTAGATCTGCTACCTGTTGAATTGTCTGATCTGTTGAAAACTAGATAATGGTAGTCTGGGTATGGAAATCCGTAGGCTCGACCTAAGATTTAGTAAAACATGGAAATTTGATTAATCTGTTGTATCCTATGAAGAAGTTTAATCTGTTAAATAAACCGAATTAGTCTGATATTTGAAAAATCTGTATTGGAATGAATTGGCTATGACACGATGTTAGGCTCTGTTTGCGGTAGAAGCCTTCCCGGAACCAACCGGCTTAACCAGCGACCGCAAACTGTTAGTCTAATGTGAGAGGTCGTAGGCATAACTAAAATATGCTTAGACACGAGGTTAGGTCTGGCTTGTGGCAGAAGTCTACCCGAAACCGCCCGGCATATCCAGCGACCACAAGCTACTGACCTAATGTGAGAGGTCTGAGCATTAATATTTAATTAATGCAAATCTGGGATAAGTATGATGTCTAAAACGTTTTGGGTAAATAGGGTTAAACCAACCGGACTGATGAATTTAATAAAACCTGTTTCGTGAATCTGTAGGCCCAATACAAAGTTAGACAATCTGTAAGTCTGTTAAGAAATGTACATATGATCCGTTAGTCTGAAAACCCGTTAACTTGATTTTCTGTTCTGTGAACTAGTTGACTTGAACTCTGTATGTCTGAACTTGTAAACTAGTTAATCTGAAATCTGTTAGTCTGGGGACACAAGGTTAGGAGGGAAATTACTTGTGTCATCTGTTGTTTGGGACCCATATTAGTCAGTAACCCTTTCTGGTATCAAAACTTTGAACCAACAGTAGGTAGGGTCCGGGCACGCTTACTGAACTAATTATAAGCGGTTCATTCTGATAATGGCGAAGGGTGTTGATGGTGCGTTCCAACTGGGTCATGTGCGTGCATGGATCCCAGTCTGCCTCTGAGGATGTAAGACGCCGTGACATCTGTAAATAGGTCTGTGCCAATTGGTTGTCACTTTAGGGAGTGATACACCCTACTCGGGGCCGACACAGGGTATTTATGTATTAGGGAGCCGATCGTTTGGGGTAGGGTTTTAGTGTACACTTAGTTCTGTCTGTTTCTGTTGGTACCGTCTGTTTCTGTTGGGTGGTAACACCTATCTGTTTCTGCGTGGTACCGTCTATTCGGGTGGTAAAGGCCCATTTACTAGTATACACCTAATTCTACATTCTGTTTCCGTAGGGATTAATCTGTTTCTGTTTCTGTACCTTCTGTTCAGGTGGTAAAGGCCCATTATTAGCATTCTGTTTCTGTCTGTTTCTGTTGGGGTGGTAAAGGCCCATTACTAGCGTTCTCTTCTGTGGAAATTATTCTGTTCCCGTTTTTGTTTCAGTTTAGACATTAGGGTGACACCTAATCCTGTTATACTAGTATTAGTGCAGAGAGGTGAAAAGTAATAGCTTACATCATTCTGTTTTTTTTCTGTTTAACCTAAGTATATCTGCTGCTTCTGTTACTGTTATCTCGCATCCAGTTTTATTTGCATGCCATGATTATTATTATCTGTTCATATGCTGGAAATCACCGGACTCGCCAGACTTTATGTCTGACCTCGTTTGTTTTTCGCCCCTTTTCTTTCCGTTTCCCCCCCAGGTTTCCAAGGAGGGAATACTTTAGCTTGATCCGGATTTCTTCTGCTTGAATTGCTTAAAGTGTGGCTTGACTTCTTATGGCATCTTCTGTGGGGATTATGATTTTAAAGATTTGTACTCTGAGGGCTTTTGAACAAGGCTGATATATATATGTACTTGAGTTTTGGTAAAGTGATTTTGAAAGATGTAACCAAACTGATTTCTGTTTTCCGCTGAAATAAAGTTATAAAATTTTCAAGTACTGCTTTACGTATCTATTCTTGTAATATTCTGTTCTGTCTACTAAAATGCTCCATCAAAGTTAAGGCATTCCCTTTGTGAGTGACCTTAACGGAGGTGGGGTGTTACACTTGGTATCAGAGCTGAAGGTTACCAGATTGGGTAAAGTTTTTGAAAACTATTTTCAAAAAGGTTTTAAAAGGAAGTATTTTCGAAAGTAAAGCCTATTTTTGAAAAAATATAATCCCCAAAAGCCATATATCTATCTTTTGATCCTCCGTTTGAATCTTTGTTTCCTTCTTTCTCCGGGGCTCCTTACTTTCTGGGAGGTAACCTCATCGCGGCATGGTTCTGTAGGCTTGATAAGACTACAACACCGGTCAAAGGGCAAATAAACGCCTGACTTCCATCTGTAGCCGCAGTAGTCTCGCCTACGGCTAATTTTCTTTCGAGCTTTGTAGGATTTTCCGTGCGATGAAGGCAGCTTTCGAGGGACTTGTCAACGTGTTACACACAGATAGTAAAGATGAGAATGAGGGAGATTGGCTAAGGAGCACAACCCAAGGATGAGAAACTCATGGATATGGACTTGGTTCACAAAGGAAGCAAAAAGGAAACACAAAAGAAGGAAGAAAAGTCTGAAGATAAAGGAGGAGAAAAGTGCTTTACTTATGGAAGCTTGACTCATCTGGACAAGGATTGCCGAAAGAGGAAGGACACTCACTTCAACTGTGGTGAGATGGGACACTTCACTAGCGACTGCCCGAAGAAACGGGGGCAATGACAGAGGACATGACCTACTTCGGGAAGGCAGGCGAATGCTCTCATAGTTGGTGGATAGGATAGAAGTCGAAATTTTTTCGTAGAGAGTTTAGTTTCCTTATCTGATTATTGAGTTAGAACTCTTTCCGATTATGGCATTCTGATTTTGTAGTCGAGTCTCTGCACTTTAATACTAGTCTTGTTTCTGATCTTTTTATAGTCTCAAACCCCATAGGGGTTACGACTCATCTGTTGGTGATAGGTTGGGGTTTGAGGGTATCTGTGTTAGGTGTCAAGTCGATTGTAATGCATACATTCTGGGTTTTTGAGGGATATGGTGGGATTTTCCCATGCTTAGTTTTCTAAGAATCATTCAATAATCTGATCTGTACTAGTAGTCTGTAAGCATCTGGATATTTCTGAAAAGGTTAAGATTTCCACTTTTGACATTGTCTAAAGAGGGTAATCCTTTGGGCATCAATCTGATGTTGATTTCGGTCTTCGGGGCCGATACTTAGGGGAATTATTCTCTCAACCAATGTCTAATGGGAACCAAGTTTTTGTTTTATCTGTACTCGCTTCCATCATTCGACTGTATCCTATCGATCGAATCTTCGAACTTTAGGTAGAAACCAATGGGTGTAAACATGTGTTTGAGACATGTTATGTTTGATGGTTGCAAGTGGATGCAAGTGGTTGCTAGTGGTTGCTCGTGGATGCATATACACACACTAGGCACTAGATCGGCTCGAAAACACTCTCATACTGCATATGGATGTGTGAGCATTTTCAATTTCTGTGGATGCAAAATGATTGACTCATCACATAGATGTTGCATATGAATGAATGGTTGTCACTCATATAAGAATGATATGTATCAAATAGGAAAATTGCATACATGTTGGACTCATGGCACTGACATAATTCGCATTAAGGAGGTCAACTGAATCAGTGGACCGCCTGATCTTTGCATTAGATAAGGAACATATACACACACTTTTGCATATGTTCATACAACATTAGAAGTTTTCTAAAGAAAATGGATGCTTGTGGTTGATGGTTGAGTAGATGGATGACTGGAAGGTAGGACACATTCTTCATAACTTGAAGATTTCGGGGATGAAATCCTTTAAGGAGGGGAGAATGTAACACCCCGTATTTTCTATGAACGTATAAGTAACAAATCAGAGAATAATTAATTTTTAAAATAATAATCAAGGGAAACGGGTTGCGCCATTGCGTTCGTCTCGAAATTCTGCTTGGAAACAAACAATATTTATTTTAACATATACTAATAGAATGACTTGTTTATTTTAACAAACAATATGCTAATAAAATGACATGTTTTATTTAACACAACAAATACTAACAAAATGACATGTTTTGTTTTAACATAACATATACTAATAAAATGATGTTTTTATTCTAATGTAACATTTGCTAACAAAATAATGTTTTTATACTAATGTAACATTCTATAACAAAAATGATATTTTTGTCAAACTTAATATTTTATAACAAAAATGCTATTTATTTCTAATGTAACATTTTATAACAAAAATGCTATTTATTCCTAATGCAATATTTTATAACAAAAAAGCTATTTATTCCTAATGCAACATTTTATAACCAAAATGTTGTTTTATTTCTATGTAACATTTTATAACAGAAATGTTATTTTATTTCTAATGTAAACAATTCTAATAAAAATGACATGTTTGATCTAAATAAACATTTCTACTAAAATGACATGTTTAATCTAAATAAACATTTCTAATAAAAATGTTATCTTTAATTTAAATAAATATTTCCTAACAAAAATGTTACCTTTAATCTAAATGAACGTTTCCTTACAAAAATGATCTTTTTATACTAATAAAACATTCCTAACAAAATGAACTTTTTATATGACAATTCTAATTCAACATAAAAATGGTATTTTTATATGACAATTCTAACTCGACACAAAAATGGTATTTTTATATGATAATTCTAACTCGACATAAAAATGGTATTTTTATATGACAATTCTAACTCATCATAAAAATGGTATTTTTATATCTTTGATAATTCTAACACATCAAAATGACATTTTATTATATCGATTCTAATTTCAACAAAAATGATTATTTTATATTGTTGACTCTAATTTCAATAAAGTGACAATTTTATTTGTCAGTTCATATTTCATCAAAAGTGACAATTTTATTTGTCAATTCATATTTCAATGAAAGTGACAATTTTATTTGTCAATTCATATTTTAACAAAAATGACTATTTTATTCTAATGTACATTTTCTAACAAAATGTTCTTTTTATTCTAACATACATTTTCTAACAAAATTGTCATAAAAGAAAAATAAAATGAAAATTATAATTTTAATTGTCTAATCTTTTTAATGAAAACAACTTACAATAAAAATGATATTTTTTCTCTTCTTATTTTCTCATCTTTTAAATGAAAACAAAACTACATCATAAATCTAACTTTTTAACGAAAACAAAACTACATTAAAAATGTAATCTTTCTAATATATTCTTTTTAATGAAAACAAATCTACATAAAAAGGTAATCTTTCTAATCTATTCTTTTTAATGAAAACAAACAATGAATATTTTTGTTAATGTATACGATAAAGAGCATAACCTTTATTGTAAAACAAATTTTAACCATTCATATGTTCCTACATGACAAATAAAGAATAATTTTTCATTGTATAGCAAATCATGATAATTCTAATATTTTCTGCTTGCCAATAAAAGAATAATTTTTCATTGTCTATCATGATAATTCTAATATTTTCTACCTGACAATAAAAGGATAATTTCTCATTGTCAAACAAATTATGACAATTTTCATGATTCAATGCAATCTAATAGATTATTGAAATCAAAATCAATCCAATCCAATCTCGTACAACACACATGTAAATTTTGACAACGTACATAGGAAGATTTCACATTGCAATTAAAATTAATTTTAAAACAAGAGATCTCACCATGATTTTATCTAAATTTCCAACGTGCTCTGTTTAATCCCTAGTCAGTTCCATAAGGTAGATCTCGTTTTTCTGATTTCAACGCAATTGAAATTTCTCGACTCTAAATTCGTATGACCAAGATATGATTTATTAATCATTAATCACATTAATAAATTATTTAATTATATAATTAGTTTAATCATCTCTTTAACCTTAATACAATCCTCTTCTTCATCATATACTATCAATTTTCTGAACCCAAAGCTTCGATTTCTCTCTCCTCCTATGACCGCCGCCTGGAGCGTCGTGACCACCATCAGAACGTGCCACTCCATCGCAGCCACCAAGGCCTTCCATCACCCCAATGCTGACCCAACTCGATTGTGCCTGCTGTCCCGAAATCCGGTCCCAAAGGTGCGGTTTTAAAGGGAAAATCCGAACAACAGAAACTGTTTCATCCCATCATAGCCGTTGGTATCATGGTTCTTGAAGCTCTGATCGGTTTTCCCTTTGGTTGCATTGAATTTGATTGAGAGATTAGAGAGATCGGAGGAGAAGAAGTGGAGAGTGTTTCTTCCATCCATTCATGAGAGCGGCGGCTCCTTTAGTATACAGATTAGGATTTTCTAATTCCTTCGTATATTTATACTAAAATATTTATTGAATTCATTAATTTTCAAAAAAAACCCATTACTTCTTAATGACTCCAACTCCATCCCAACCAATATTTCCCCTAGCCACATACCCCCATTCCGGACACAATGGGCTAGGTCCCGTCAGCCCATTTGATCATCTCAGCCTACTTTCTTTATTTTAAAATATAAATCATTTATTTAATTTATTCGATCGTACATTTAAATTCACCGGAGTCACATACGGATTCTAAAAATTACAGAAAAATTATTTCTAGTTATGTTTTGACGTTACGGTCCTAACAAAACTAATTTCTTCGAATTTGGAGACCGTTTGAAAAATGGCCTTTTTCTGGTCGATCCAATTTGACTGAAATTGACAAAACACATTTTCTTTTGCCAAGCTCACATATTAATTCGAAAAATTATGAAAATTGAAAACTAGCAATAATTTGACATTCTGGTTCCAACAAAAGTGGTTTCGTTGAAAACGGAGGTCGTTTGCAAAATGGCTATTTTTAATATTAAAATATATATATAAATTCTGTAGCGACTATTCTTAAATTTAAACTGGGCACAACTTTTGATTCCCGCTATGAAATTTCAATTTTTTGGATTCTTTGGAAAGATAATTTTAAATAGATTTAAATACTTTTGGATTTACTAAAATCTGATTTATTTTGCATCCTGTACACTCAGTCAAAGTTCAAATTCAATATTTCAAACTACCGCGCTATTTCTAACTCCTTTTATAATTAAATTAAAAAAATTCGTTCTAACTTCGATTTAAATAAATTTTTAGCTGTTATTGTTTAAAATAAATAATTTTAAATATTCAAAATCCATTAAAATTTCTAAAATAAATTTTTTTAATTGGTTCCGAAATTCCAGGTTGTTACAATCTCCCCCACTAAAAATCTTTTCGTCCTCGAAAAGGAATGAAGCTAAAAGTAGTTTAACTAACCACTAAATTTTCATTCTTTTAATTAGTTTCTATAATCTTATCAGTTGATTAACTTTTATATATTCAAGAATCATATTTTCTAAGATCGAATTATATATAATCACAAATACGTTAATTATGAACTTGTCATTCTCAACTCATTCTAGGGCATTACTAACCCCATCTCTAATGAGGTTTCTCATTCTAGGATGCTACTGATCCTATCTCTAATGAGTATTGTTTTATAGGATATTACTAATCCTACCTTTGATGAGTCTTTTGTTTAGTCCTAACGAGTTGTACCCCAAAGATTTGAGCTAACCAGAGCTCTGATACCAACTGTAATGACCGATTTCGCCCGGACCTAATCGATCGCAAAATCGATTAAGAACGTTCAAAAACCCGAATATGCTAACTCTGGGAATACAACACATCATAAAAAATAACAAAAGACTTTTATTACATCATGATAATGTTACATCAGAGTACAGAATATCAGAGTACATCGGTAAAATACAGCGGAAGATAATTTACAATAATTTAATACGTTGCAGCGGAAATGAATAAACTGATACATCGAAAATCTATCAATGCTCCGGACACAGCTTTAAGCTTCGATCCAGAATCCTGCTCAATATATCTGCAAAATAAGCTACTCGACTGCCCGTGTGGAAAAGAGGGCACCCGAGTTTGCAAAGTGAAACAAACTACGGGTCAGTCATGAGACTGGTATGAGAAATCTAACTTAACTTATATAATAATAAGGCTAATAATAGGACCACACCGATAATGCGGCATGGGTTTACTCCGTTGGATTGCCAGTGCATAAATAAAGTAAATCGTTTAAAACAACGCAATGCTTTTTAGAAAAATAAAACCATTATAAGACTCAGGTCCCATCACACAATGCAACGCAAACAAGAGGATAGAGTTTTACCTTATAATGGTCAAAAATGCTTGATACGATAAAACGGATTTGATATTATTATTAGTGTATATATGTTTCAAAAACATTTCAATCATAATGTATCAATCATAGACGACATAGCTACCATATACTATGTCGCCATACTAGTTCTACAATCAAAGCCGCATGGTGTCGTATTGGAAGTTGGATTTCCATCATGAGTCAAGGCTAGGAACTATCTCCTTACCGATTCGAGACACTCTAGCAATGTCTCAGAGTCCCCCGCAGTGAACCCTTAGATACTACAGGGCCGGTCCATAAATAACGTTAGTGGATTAGCAATTCCTGAACACACGTTTCCCTGTCCTATTGAACCTATAAAATGGTCACAATCGACCAATAAATCTGAGGCGCCTCATAATCCATCAACCACATAAGTAAAAATGTCGGGATTTGTAAAAACCCTAACACCACTTCTAACTAGAAAGAAACGTGTGCACTCCCTGCGTTCCCTTGTCCGTTTCTGACTCTAACCGGTGTGTGAGGCTTGCGAGGTAACGTTATACACAAAGCTATGCCGAAATAGGCTATGCTTTGATCATCAACCACAAGACTCTGCTTTTCAACAAAAGCCTTGATCATTTGCATCTTGGCATGCCACATTGACAATCCATGACATGCTATCAATAACTATCTGTTAGACCTAAAAATGGCACTAACACCCAAATATTATGTGAAAACCTCACAATCACAGATCAATGCAGAAAAAGCAGTAAAAATAAGAGGAGACACACGAGATTTTTATAGTGATTCGGCTCAAACCAAGCCTACGTCCACTTTATAGTTTCTTAAGTCCTAAGAAGCCATTACAATACCGTTTGCTTGCTGTTTATACACGAAATCCTCGTGTTTACACTGAAGAAGAGGAGATTAAATGGAAGATTATACACGATAGCCTCGTGTTGTAATGTGGAACTTGGCTTCCTTATTGAGCAATGTCCTTGCGTGAAGTAATGGTGGAAGCATGATGAGTGAGAGCCAAAAGATCCCTTCAAATCGCCATATGATGGTGTATTTATAGGCGTATAGAAGCCCTAGGGAGATCCGGATGAATGACAAGTGTCCTCAATCCAACGCCTTGATAAAATGTGGTGACTAAGTGGCAAAATGGGAGATAGCCTCTCCAATTCATGTAAGTCCATGTGGAAGGTGATCCATGAAAGTAGGAGGAAATGGTGCCACAAGAATAGGTCAATTCTGAAGTGCAGAAGTAGGTCAAAGGGGGTCGGTTCGTTACTCCATCCGATCCGAACCGGATTATCCAAAGCCAAGCGCGCTTGACGAGTAGAAGGAGCTTCAGGCGGGTCGGGTCTTCCTTTAACCGATCCGAACCGAGGCGATGTCTCCAATCCGAAGACTGGAAGCACTTCAGTGTAAAATACTTCAAGCGGGTCGGGTCTTCTATGCTCCGATCCGATCCGCATATCCGATCCGATCCGTATATCCGATCCGAATGGGTTATGCCAATTCCAGATTCCAAGTTTCCGGTTCTGCACGCATTCATGGAAACGGGCGTAACTTTCGAACCGTAAGTCCGTTTTAGCCAAACGAAAGCTCAAACCGAAGCTGATTCAGAGGGCTACAGGTGTTATCGAGCTCAGCTCCGTAATTACTGTTTTCGGGCCCAAAAGATATCGTCTGATAGGAGTTTCAGGCCATTCTTTGTTTGCAATGCGATTTCATCCAAATCGTTTTCTGTTTTCTGACGATGCTTCCAACAGTTGAGCGAATTGTTGATTAGAGATTCTAGGTGTGACTGCTTTGACTAAAAAGCGGGTCAACATTTTGCCCTCCAGAACATATCTTGCTGGTTGAAGGAAGATGTGTTCTGGATAATCCAAGGCCACGCCGAGCCTGCCAACTGCGAGTATAATCCATACCTGCAAAGAAAAGAGAGCAAAAAGGTGTGTCAAATCCTGACAAAACTAATTACACTTTCGAGCATAAACCATGCTTGGGCGTTTGTCTGAGCATAAACCATACTCGAGGGACGTTCGAATTATCCTTCCAAAACCTGGCGAAGGACCTAACCTTCCGGGTATAAGCCATACCAGGAAGATCAAACTGAGCATAAGCCATACTCGAGTTTTATTGAGTTCCTTTGCCCAATCCTGACAAGATCGTTCGTCGTTCTGGAGTATAATCCATACTTAAGCATCCTAGTGAGTACAATCCATACTCATGTCGGGATAGAGCTACACTTGCCAAAACCTGACAAGACAGCCTGTCCCTAGGCATAATGCATGCCTAGGGGTCCGAGATAAGTATAAGCCATACTTTAATTGAGATTGAGAATCCTGCCACAACCTGATAAGACACTTAAATCGCCAAACATAATCCATTCTCGGAAAGTCCTTCCTTATTCAATTCAAAGTACAAAACCAAAGCAAATCCTGATTGGTTTGTTATCGAGTGCAGAGCACGCTTTGGAGCAAAATCCTAACCCCGAACGTGTATACTCCGATTTAGCCAATCGGAAAACCTAAAGAAAGCAAAGAAACATATCTTAAATCCTAAGAAATGCAGGAAATCCAGGATGATCTCATCCATATCAGTTGACAATGAGCCCGCGAGAGCTTGATCCAGGGTCATTCCCTCTCCGAGGAGCAGGTGGTGGTAGCACAGGTGTCGACGCTGTTGGTTGTTTCACATACTCGGGTAGCTCTCCACGTCTAACCCGTTCCTCAATCAAGTCTCACAAGTGTCTACAGTCATTTGTGTCATGACCATCCTTATCATGAAACATGTAGTATTTTCCAGAATCGCGTTCTCTTTGCGATGGCTCCCTCTTGGGAGGCTTTGGGTAGGAGACGTCACCGTTTGTGTTCACGTAGATGTTAGTCAAGGTTGAATTGAGTTCGGTGTACTTTTTATATCTTGGCCCTCTCCGGGGCTGAGCGTTGCGGTCATTCTTGACAACAACTTTCCCTTTGTCTTTACCAGAATCAGACGGTTCTCTGTCTTTGAGCATGTTAACATCGAGAATTTTCTTTTCGGACGTCGCGCCTTCTTCACGCAGAAACCTATCCGATTCAAGGTAGAATTTGCTGAGATTCCTTAGTGGGTCTCGGTATAAGGATTTTTTTGAACTCCGAGTTGTCCAGAACGCCAGATACTGTCGCCATCAATACCATAGATGGCTCAGGTCGATCAACGGATGCGGCTGCAACGTTGATTCGTTCCAAAAATGAGCGCAAAGTTTCTCTAGGCCTCTGCTTGATTGTAGTTAGAGACATGACATTCTTAGGTCGAGCAATGTGGACCCGAAATTGTTCAGTAAAGCGAGCGACCAACATGTCCCAGCTGTTGATCGATTCAGATTCCAGCTGCCGAATCCACATAGCGGCTATATCAGTCAAAAAGAGAGGGAAGCACTTTGCCATGACGTTTTCCGACGCCGATTGAACTTCCATATGACGTTTGTAGCGCATCAGATGCACGGTAGGATCTGTCCTGCCGTTGTAGGGCTCCAGTTGTGGAAGTTTGAAATCTGGTGGATTGCGGGAATTCCTGATTTCCCGAGTAAATGGGTTGTGATTGACATCATCCATGTCATTCTGATAAGTGCTACCTCTAGAGAGACGTTCAATGAGATTGGCGACCCGATTGCCTTCAAAGAACTGTTGCAAGCTGCTAAGGTCAGAGCTGGTGCCCGCATCGTCGAATCCAGTAGAGTGTGGAAGTGTACGGGGAGCTTGGAAGGCCATTCGGTTCGGTTCGGAGGTGCCCCCCTGTTGCGGCTCGGAGAAACAAGGGAGGACGTGGAGAGGTGCACGGTTCGGGTTGGATGTACCGATCCGATCTGGTTCTCCTGTTCCGAACCGGGGAGCTTGATGCTGAAGCTGTGTGGTATTGCCGATCCGAACCGGTGCAGAGGTTGGTCGTGCTCGCCCTGAACCTTGAGCTTCTGCATTTCCATCAGAAATATTAAGCGTCGGAGCTATTGGTTGTTGAGGGGTATTGCCCCCAAGTCCATTCGTGCCTCTGGTTCGGATCGGATCCGAACCGATCTGGTTTGCAGCTGCTGCTGGGGCTGATTCTATTCCATTTCCCATGAGTTGTATGCTGTTGCTCGGCCTTCCTTCCATCTGAGCGAAGAACTGGTCGATCATATCATGTTGTTTGCGAAGGAGGTCATCTTGCCTTGCCATCTGAGCTCTCAACTCGGTGAGAACGCCATCCATCTCTTCTCGCGTCAAGTATTCTGACGGGTTTTCATGTGAGGAAGCTTCATGGCTTGCCTCGTTTCTCGTGCCTTCGCCTTCAACACGAGAAACCTTTCGCTTAGCCATCGATCCAATAGCCAAATAATCCAAGCAGAAGTTGTCGGGTGGACGATACGCTCAGCGTGTTGGCATCGGAGCTCCCGTCTACCCCTACCTAGCACGCCAAAATGTTAGACCAGAAAATGGCACTAACACCCAAATATTATGTGAAAACCTCACAATCACAGATCAATGCAGAAAAAGCAGTAAAAATAATAGGAGACACACGATATTTTTATAGTGGTTCGGCTCAAACCAAGCCCACGTCCACTTTATAGTTTCTTAAATCCTAAGAAGCTATTACAATACTGTTTGCTTGCTGTTTATACACGAAATCCTCATGTTTACGCTGAAGAAGAGGAGATTAAATGGAAGATTATACACGATAGCCTCGTGTTGTAATGTGGAACTTGGCTTCCTTATTGAGCAATGGCCTTGCGTGAAGTAATGGTGGAAGCCATGATGAGTGAGAGCCAAAAGATCCCTTCAAATCGCCATATGATGGTGTATTTATAGGTGTATAGAAGCCCTAGGGAGATCCGTATGAATGACATGTGTCCCCAATCCAACGCCTTGATAGAACGTGGTGACTAAGTGGCAAAATGGGAGAAAGCCTCTCCAATTCGTGTAAGTCCATGTGGAAGGTGATCCATGAAAGTAGAAGGAAATGGTGCCACAAGAATAAGTCAATTCTGAAGTGCAGCTGCAGGTCAAAGGGGGTCGGTTCGGAACTCCATCCGATCCGAACCGGAGTATCCAAAGCCAAGCGCGCTTGACGAGTAGAAGGAGCTTCAGGCGGGTCGGGTCTTCCTTTAGCCGATCCGAACCGAGGCGATGTCTCCAATCCGAAGACTGGAAGCACTTCGGTGTAAAATACTTCAGGTGGGTTGGGACTTCTGTGCTCCGATCCGATTTGCATATCCGATCTGATCCGTATATCCGATCCGAATGGGTTATGCCAATTCCAGATTCCAAGTTTTCGGTTCTGCACGCGTTCACGAAAACGGGCGTAACTTTCGAACCGTAAGTCCGTTTTAGCCAAACGAAAGCTCAAACTGAAGCTGATTCAGAGGGCTACAAGAGTTACCAAGCTCAGCTCCGTAATTGCTGTTTTCGGGCCCAAAAGAGATCGTCTGATAGGAGTTTCGGGCCATTCTTTGTTTGCAATGCGATTTCAGCCAAATCATTTTCTGTTTTCTGACGATGCTTCCAACAGTTGAGCGAATTGTTGATCAGAGAATCCAGGTGTGACTGCTTTGACTAAAAAGCGGGTCAACATTTTGCCCTCCAGAACATATCGTGCTGGTTGAAGGAAGATGTGTTCTGGATAATCGAAGGCCACGCCGAGCCTGCCAGCTGCGAGTATAATCCATACCTGCGAAGAAAAGAGAGCAAAAAGGTGAGTCAAATCCTGACAAAACTAATTACACTTTCAAGCATAAACCATGCTTGGGCGTTTGTTTGAGCATAAACCATACTCGAGGGACGTTCGAATTATCTTTCCAAAACCCGGCGAAGGACCTAACCTTCCGGGTATAAGCCATACCAGGAAGTTCAAACTGAGCATGAGCCATACTCGAGTTTTATTGAGTTCCTTTGCCCAATCCTGACAAGATCGTTCGTCGTTCCGGAGTATAATCCATACTTAAGTATCCTAGTGAGTACAATCCATACTCATGTCGGGATAGAGCTACACTTGCCAAAACCTGACAAGACAGCCTGTCCCTAGGCATAATCCATGCCTAGGGGTCTGAGATAAGTATAAGCCATACTTTAATTGAGATTGAGAATCCTGCCACAACCTGATAAGACACTTAAATCGCCAAACATAATCCATGCTCGGAAAGTCCTTCCTTATTCAATTCAAAGTACAAAACCTAAGCAAATCCTGGTTGGTTTGTTAACGAGTGCAGAGCACGCTTTGGAGCTAAATCCTAACCCCGAACGTGTGTACTCTGATTTAGCCAATCGGAAAACCTAAAGAAAGCAAAGAAACATATCTTAAATCCTAAGAAATGCAGGAAATCCAGGCTGATCTCATCCAGATCAGTTGACAATGAGCCCACGAGAGCTTGATCCAGGGTCATTCCCTCTCCGGGGAGCAGGTGGTGGTAGCATAGGTGTCGACGCTGTTGGTTGTTTCACATACTCGGGTAGCTCTCCACGTCTAACCCATTCCTCAATCAAGTCTCGCAAGTTTCTACAGTCATTTGTGTCATGACCATCCATATCATGAAACATGCAGTATTTTCGATAATCGCGTTCTCTTTGCGATGGCTCCCTCTTTGGAGGCTTTAGGTAGGAGACGTCACCGTTTGTGTTCACGTAGATGTCAGTCAAGGTTGAATTGAGTTCGGTGTACTTTTCATATCTTGGCCCTCTCCGGGGCTGAGCGTTGCGGTCATTCTTGACAACAACTTTCCCTTTGCCTTTACCATAATCAGAAGGTTCTCTGTCTTTGAACATGTTAACATCGAGAATTTTCTTTTCGGACGTCGCTTCTTCTTCACGCAGAAACCTATCCGATTCAAGGTAGAATTTGCTGAGATTCCTTGGTGGGTCTCGGTATAAGGATTTTTTGAACTCCGAGTTGTCCAGAACGCCGGATACAGTCGCCATCAATACCATAGATGGCTCAGGTCGATCAACGGATGCAGCTGCAACGTTGAATCATTCCAAAAATGAGCGCAAAGTTTCTCTAGGCTTCTGCTTGATTGTAGTTATAGACATGACATTCTTAGGTCAAGCTATGTGGACCCGAAATTGTTCAATAAAGCGAGCGACCAACATGTTCCAGCTGTTGATCGATTTAGATTCCTGCTGCTGAATCCACATAGCGGCTATATCGGTCAAAAAGGGAGGGAAGCACGTTGCCATGACGTTTTCCGACGCCGATTGAACTTCCATATGACGTTTGTAGCGCATCAGATGCACGGTAGGATCTGTCCTGCCGTTGTAGTGCTCCAGTTGTGGAAGTTTGAAATCTGGTGGATTGCGGGAATTCCTGATTTCCCGAGAAAATGGGTTGTGATTGACATCATCCATGTCATTCTGATAAGTGCGACCTCTAGAGAGACGTTCAATGAGATTGGCGACCCGATCGCCTTCAAAGAGCTGTTGCAAGCTGCTAAGGTCAGAGCTGGTGCCCGCATCGTTGAATCCAGTAGAGTGTGGAAGAGTACGGGGAGCTTGGAATGCCATTCGGTTCGGAGGTGCCCCCCTGTTGCGGCTCGGAGAAGCAAGGGAGGACGTGGAGAGGTGCACGGTTCGGGTCGGATGTACCGATCCGATCTGGTTCTCCTGTTCCGAACCGGGGAGCTTGATGCTGAAGCTGTGTGGTATTGCCGATCTGAACCGGTGCGGAGGTTGGTCATGCTCGCCCTGAACCTTGAGCTTCTGCATTTCCATCAGAAATATTAAGCGTCGGAGCTATTGGTTGTTGAGGGGTATTGACCCCAAGTCCATTCGTGCCTCCGGTTCGGATCGGAACCGAACCGATCTGGTTTGCAGCTGCTGCTGGGGCTGATTCTATTACATTTCCCATGAGTTGTATGCTGTTGCTCGGCCTTCCTTCCATCCGAGCGAAGAACTGGTCGATCATCTCCTGTTGTTTGCGAAGGAGGTCATCTTGCCTTGCCATCAGAGCTCTCAATTCGGTGAGAACGTCATCCATCTCTTCTTGCATCAAGTATGCTGACGGGTTTTCATGTGAGGAAGCTTCATGGCTTGCCTCGTTTCTCGTGCCTTCGCCTTCAACACGAGAAACCTTTCACTTAGCCATCGATCCAATAGCCAAATAATCCAAGCAGAAGTTGTTGGGTGGATGATACGCTCAGCGTGTTGGCACCGGAGCTCCCGTCTACCCCTACCTGGCGCGCCAAAATGTTAGACCAGAAAATGGCACTAACACCCAAATAATATGTTAAAGCCTCACAATCATAGATCAATGCAGAAAAAGCAGTAAAAATAAGAGGAGACACACGAGATTTTTATAGTGGTTCGGCCCAAACCAAGCCTACGTCCACTTTATAAATTCTTAAATCCTAAGAAGCTATTACAATACTGTTTGCTTGCTGTTTATACACAAAATCCTTGTGTTTACACTGAAGAAGAGGAGATTAAATGGAAGATTATACACGATAGCCTCGTGTTGTAATGTGGAACTTGGCTTCCTTAATGAGCAATGGCCTTGCGTGAAGTAATGGTGGAAGCCATGATGAGTGAGAGCCAAAAGATCCCTTCAAATCGCCATATGATGGTGTATTTATAGGCGTTTAGAAGCCCTAGAGAGATCCGTATGAATGACATGTGTCCCCAATCCAACGCCTTGATAGAACGTGGTGACTAAGTGGAAAAATGGGAGAAAGCCTCTCCAATTCGTGTAAGGCCATGTGGAAGGTGATCCATGAAAGTAGGAGGAAATGGTGCCACAAGAATAGGTCAATTCTGAAGTGCAGCAGCAGGTCAAAGGGGTCCGGTTCGGTACTCCATCCGATCTGAACCGGAGTATCCAAAGCCAAGCGCGCTTGACGAGTAGAAGGAGCTTCAGGCGGGTCGGGTCTTCCTTTAGCCGATCCGAACCGAGGCGATGTCTCCAATCCGAAGACTGGAAGCACTTCAGAGTAAAATACTTCAGGCGGGTCGGGTCTTCTATGCTCCGATCCGATCCGCATATCCGATCCGATCCGTATATCCGATCCGAATGGGTTATGCCAATTCCAGATTCCAAGTTTCCGGTTCTGCACGCGTTCACGGAAACGGGCGTAACTTTCGAACCGTAAGTCCGTTTTAGCCAAACGAATGCTCAAACTGAAGCTGATTCAGAGGGGTATAAGAGTTATAGAGTTCAACTCTATAATTGCTGTTTTTGGGCCCAAAAGAGATCGTCTGATTGGAGTTTCGGGCCTTTCTTTGTTTGCAATGCAATTTTAGCCAAATCGTTTTCTGTTTTCTGACGATGCTTCCAACAGTTGAGCGAATTGTTGATCAGAGATTCCAGGTGTGACTGCTTTGACTAAAAAGCGGGTCAACATTTTGCCTCCCAGAACATATCTTGCTGGTTGAAGGAAGATGTGTTCTGGATAATCCAAGGCCACGCCGAGCCTGCCAGCTGCGAGTATAATCCATTCCTGCGAAGAAAAGAGAGCAAAAATGTGTGTCAAATCCTGACAAAACTAATTAGACTTTCGAGCATAGACCATGCTTGGGCGTTTGTCTGAGCATAAACCATACTCGAGGGACATTCGAATTATCCTTCCAAAACCTGGCGAAGGACCTAACCTTCCGGGTATAAGCCGTACCAGGAAGTTCAAACTGAGCATAAGCCATACTCGAGTTTTATTGAGTTCCTTTGCCCAATCCTGACAAGATCGTTCGTCGTTCCGGAGTATAATCCATACTTAAGCATCCTAGTGAGTACATTCCATAC
The DNA here is from genome assembly GCA_030737875.1 of Allium sativum. Taxonomy (NCBI): domain Eukaryota; kingdom Viridiplantae; phylum Streptophyta; class Magnoliopsida; order Asparagales; family Amaryllidaceae; genus Allium; species Allium sativum. The sequence goes on along the minus strand of CM060921.1, from coordinate 158,651,951 downwards.
TCATGTCGGGATAGAGCTACACATGCCAAAACCTGACAAGACAGCCTGTCCCTAGGCATAATCCATGCCTAGGGGTCCGAGATAAGTATAAGCCATACTTTAATTGAGATTGAGAATCCTGCCACAACCTGATAAGACACTTTAATCGCCAAACATAATCCATGATCGGAAAGTCCTTCCTTATTCAATTCAAAATACAAAACCAAAGCAAACCCTGATTGGTTTGTTATCGAGTGCAAAGCACGCTTTGGAGCTAAATCCTAACCCCGAACGTGTGTACTCCGATTTAGCCAATCGGAAAACCTAAAGAAAGCAAAGAATAATATCTTAAATCGTAAGAAATGCAGGAAATCCAGGCTGATCTCATCCAGATCAGTTGACAATGAGCCCGCGAGAGCTTGATCCAGGGTCATTCCCTCTCCGGGGAGCAGGTGGTGGTAGCACAGGTGTCGACGCTGTTGGTTGTTTCACATAATCGGGTAGCTCTCCGCGTCTAAACCGTTCCTCAATCAAGTCTCGCAAGTGTCTACAGTCATTTGTGTCATGACCATCCATATCATGAAATATGCAGTATTTTCCAGAATCGCGTTCTCTTTGCGATGGCTCCCTCCAGGGAGGCTTTGGGTAGGAGACGTCACCGTTTGTGTTCACGTAGATGTCAGTCAAGGTTGAATTGAGTTCGGTGTACTTTTCATATCTTGGCCCTCTCCGGGGCTGAGCATTGCGGTCATTCTTGACAACAACTTTCCCTTTGCCTTTACCAGAATCAGACGGTTCTCCGTCTTTGAGCATGTTAACATCGAGAATTTTCTTTTCAGACGTCGCGTCTTCTTCACGCAGAAACCTATCCGATTCAAGGTAGAATTTGCTGAGATTCCTTGGTGGGTCTCGGTATAAGGATTTTTTGAACTCTGAGTTGTCCAGAACGCCGGATACTGTCGCCATCAATACCATAGATGGCTCAGGTCGATCAACAGATGCTGCTGCAACGTTGAATCGTTCCAAAAATGAGCGCAAAGTTTCTCTGGGCCTCTGCTTGATTGTAGTTAGAGACATGACATTCTTAGGTCGAGCAATGTTGACCCGAAATTGTTCAATAAAGCGAGCGACCAACATGTTCCAGTTGTTGATCGATTCAGATTCCAGCTGCCGAATCCACATAGCGACTATATCGGTCAAAAAGAGTGGGAAGCACTTTGCCATGACGTTTTCCGACGCCGATTGAACTTCCATATGACGTTTGTAGCGCATCAGATGCACGGTAGGATCTGTCCTGCCGTTCCAGGGCTCCAGTTGTGGAAGTTTGAAATATGGTGGATTGCGGGAATTCCTGATTTCTCGAGTAAATGGGTTGTGATTGACCTCATCCATGTCATTCTGATAAGTGCGACATGTAGAGAGACGTTCAATGAGATTAGCGAGCCTATCGCCTTCAAAGAGCTGTTGCAAGCTGCTAAGGTCAGAGCTGGTGCCTGCATCGTTGAATCCAGTAGAGTGTGGAAGTGTACGAGGAGCTTGGAAGGCCATTCGGTTCGGTTCGGAGGTGCCCCCCTGTTGCGGCTCGGAGAAGCGAGGGAGGACGTGGAGAGGTGCACGGTTCGGGTCGGATGTACCGATCCGATCAGGTTCTCTTGTTCCGAACCGGGGAGCATGATGCTGAAGCTGTGTGGTATTGCCGATCCGAACCGGTGCGGAGGTTGGCCGTGCTCGCCCTGAACCTTGAGCTTCTGCATTTCCATCAGAAATATTAAGCGTCGGAGCTATTGGTTGTTGAGGGGTATTGCCCCCAAGTCCATTCGTGCCTCCGGTTCGGATCGGATCCGAACCGATCTGGTTTGCAGCTGCTGCTGGGGCTGATTCTATTCCATTTCCCATGAGTTGTATGCTGTTGCTCGGCCTTCCTTCCATCCGAGCGAAGAACTGGTCAATCATCTCCTGTTGTTTGCGAAGGAGGTCATCTTGCCTTGCCATCTGAGCTCTCAACTCGGTGAGAACGCCATCCATCTCTTCTCGCGTCAAGTATGCTGACGGGTTTTCATGTGAGGAAGCTTCATGGCTTGCCTCGTTTCTCGTGCCTTCGCCTTCAACACGAGAAACCTTTCGCTTAGCCATCGATCCAATAGCCAAATAATCCAAGCAGAAGTTGTCGGGTGGACGATACGCTCGGTGTGTTGGCACCGGAGCTCCCGTCTACCCCTACCTGGCGCGCCAAAATGTTAGACCAGAAAATGGCACTAACACCCAAATATTATGTGAAAACCTCACAATCACATATCAATGCAGAAAAAGCAGTAAAAATAAGAGGAGACACACGAGATTTTTATAGTGGTTCGGCTCAAAACAAGCCTACGTCCACTTTATAGTTTCTTAAATCCTAAGAAGCTATTACAATACTGTTTGTTTGCTGTTTATACACAAAATCCTCGTGTTTACGCTGAAGAAGAGGAGATTAAATGGAAGATTATACACGATAGCCTCGTGTTGTAATGTGGAACTTGGCTTCCTTATTGAGCAATGGCCTTGCGTGAAGTAATGGTGGAAGCCATGATGAGTGAGAGCCAAAAGATCCCTTCAAATCGCCATATGATGGTGTATTTATAGGTGTATAGAAGCCCTAGGGAGATCCGTATGAATGACATGTGTCCCCAATCCAATGCCTTGATAGAACGTGGTGACTAAGTGGCAAAATGGGAGAAAGCCTCTCCAATTCGTGTAAGGCCATGTGGAAGATCATCCATGAAAGTAGGAGGAAATGGTGCCACAAGAATAGGTCAATTCTGAAGTGCAGCAGCAGGTCAAAGGGGTTCGGTTCGGTACTCCATCCGATCCGAACCGGAGTATCCAAAGCCAAGCGCACTTGACGAATAGAAGGAGCTTCAGGCGGGCCGGGTCTTCCTTTAGCCAATCCGAACTGAGACGATGTCTCCAATCCGAAGACTGGAAGCACTTCAGTGTAAAATACTTCAGGCGGGTTGGGTCTTCTATGCTCCGATCCGATCCGCATATCCGATCCGATCCGTATATCCGATCCGAATGGGTTATGCCAATTCCAGATTCCAAGTTTCCGGTTCTGCACGCGTTCCCGTAAATAGGCGTAACTTTCGAACCATAAGTCCGTTTTAGCCAAACAAAAGCTCAAACTGAAGCTAATTCAGAGGGCTATAAGAGTTACCCAACTCAGCTCCATAATTGCTGTTTTCGGGCCCAAAAGAGATCGTCTGATAGGAGTTTCGGGCCATTCTTTGTTTGCAATGCGATTTCAGCCAAATCGTTTTCTATTTTCTGACGATGCTTCCAACAGTTGAGCGAATTGTTGATCAGAGATTCCAGGTGTGACTGCTTTGACTAAAAAGCTGGTCAACATTTTTCCCTCCAGAACATATCTTGCTGGTTGAAGGAAGACGTGTTCTGGATAATCCAAGGCTACGCCGAGCCTGCCAGCGGCGAGTATAATCCATACCTGCGAAGAAAAGAGAGCAAAAAGGTGTGTCAAATCCTGACAAAACTAATTACACTTTCGAGCATAAACCATGCTTGGGCGTTTGTCTGAGCATAAACCATACTCGAGGGACGTTCGAATTATCCTTCCAAAACCTGGCGAAGGACCTAACCTTCCGGGTATAAGCCATACCAGGAAGTTCAAACTGAGCATAAGCCATACTCGAGTTTTATTGAGTTCCTTTGCCCAATCCTGACAAGATTGTTCGTCGTTCCGGAGTATAATCCATACTTAAGCATCCTAGTGAGTACAATCCATACTCATGTCGGGATAGAGCTACACTTGCCAAAACCTGACAAGACAGCCTGTCCCTAGGCATAATCCATGCCTAGGGGTCCGAGATAAGTATAAGCCATACTTTAATTGAGATTGAGAATCCTGCCACATCCTGATAAGACTCTAAAATCGCCAACCATAATCCATGCTCGGAAAGTCCTTCCTTATTCAATTCAAAGTACAAAACCAAAGCAAATCCTGATTGGTTTGTTATCGAGTGCAGAGCACGCTTTGGAGCTAAATCCTAACCCCGAACGTGTGTACTCCGATTTAGCCAATCGAAAAACCTAAAGAAAGCAAAGAAACATATCTTAAATCCTAAGAAATGCAGGAAATCCAGGCTGATCTCATCCAGATCAGTTGACAATGAGCCCGCGAGAGCTTGATCCAAGGTCATTCCCTCTCCGGGGAGCAGGTGGTGGTAGCACAGGTGCCGACGCTGTTGGTTGTTTCACATACCCGGCTAGCTCTCCACGTCTAACCCGTTCCTCAATCAAGTCTCGCAAGTGTCTACAGTCATTTGTGTCATGACCATCCATATCATGAAACATGCAGTATTTTCCAAAATCGCGTTCTCTTTGCGATGGCTCCCTCTTGGGAGGCTTTGGGTAGGAGACGTCACCGTTTGTGTTCACGTAGATGTCAGTCAAGGTTGAATTGAGTTCGGTGTACTTTTCATATCTTGGCCCTCTCCGGGGCTAAGCGTTGCGGTCATTCTTGACAACAACTTTCCCTTTGCCTTTACCAGAATCAGACGGTTCTCCGTCTTTGAGCATGTTAACATCGAGAATTTTCTTTTCGGACGTCGCGTCTTCTTCACGCAGAAACCTATCCGATTCAAGGTAGAATTTGCTGAGATTCCTTGGTAGGTCTCAGTATAAGGATTTTTTGAACTCCGAGTTGTCCAGAACGCCGGATACTATCGCCATCAATACCATAGATGGCTCAGGTCGATCAACGAATGCTGCTGCAACGTTGAATCATTCCAAAAATGAGCGCAAAGTTTCTCTGGGCCTCTGCTTGATTGTAGTTAGAGTCATGACATTCTTAGGTCGAGCAATGTGGACCTGAAATTGTTCAATAAAGCGAGCGACCAACATGTTCCAACTGTTGATCGATTCAGATTCCAGCTGCCGAATCCACATAGCGGCTATATCGGTCAAAAAGAGAGGGAAGCACTTTGCCATGACGTTTTCCGACGCCGATTGAACTTCCATATGACGTTTGTAGCGCATCAGATGCACGGTAGGATCTGTCCTGCCGTTGTAGGGCTCCAGTTGTGGAAGTTTGAAATCTGGTGGATTGCGGGAATTCCTGATTTCCCGAGTAAATGGGTTGTGATTGACATCATCCATGTCATTCTGATAAGTGCGACCTCTAGAGAGACGTTCAGTGAGATTGGCGAGCCGATCGTCTTCAAAGAGCTGTTGCAAGCTGCTAAGGTCAGAGCTGGTGCCTGCATCGTTGAATCTAGTAGAGTGTGGAAGTGTACGGGGAGCTTGGAAGGCCATTCGGTTCGGTTCGGAGGTGCCCCCCTATTGCGGCTCGGAGAAGCGAGGGAGGACGTGGAGAGGTGCACGGTTCGGGTCGGATGTACCGATCCGATCAGGTTCTCCTGTTCCGAACCGGGGAGCTAGATGCTAAAGCTATGTGGTATTGCCGATTCGAACCGGTGCGGAGGTTGGTCGTGATCGCCCTGAACCTTGAGCTTCTGCATTTCCATCAGAATTATTAAGCGTTAGGGCTGTTGGTTGTTGAAGGGTATTGCCCCCAAGTCCATTCATGCCTCCGGTTCGGATCGGATCCGAACCGATCTGGTTTGCAGCTGTTACTGGGGCTGATTCTATTCCATTTCCCATGAGTTGTACGCTGTTGCTCGGCCTTCCTTCCATCCAAGCGAAGAACTGGTGATCATCTCCTGTTGTTTGCGAAGGAGGTCATCTTGCCTTGCCATCTGAGCTCTCAATTCGGTGAGAATGCCATCCATCTCTTCTCGCGTCAAGTATGATGATGTGTTTTCATGTGAGGAAGCTTCATGGCTTGCCTCGTTTCTCGTGCCTTCGCCTTCAACATGAGAAACCTTTCGCTTAGCCATCGATCCAATAGCCAAATAATCCAAGCAGAAGTTGTCGGGTGGACGATACGCTCAGCGTGTTGGCACCGGAGCTCCCGTCTACCCCTACCTGGCACGCCAAAATGTTAGACCAGAAAATGGCACTAACACCCAAATATTATGTGAAAACCTCACAATCACAGATCAATGCAGAAAAAGTAAAAATAAGAGGAGACACACGAGATTTTTATAGTGGTTCGACTCAAACCAAGCCTACGTCCACTTTATAGTTTCTTAAATCCTAAGAAGCTATTACAATACTGTTTGCTTGCTGTTTATACACGAAATCCTCGTGTTTACGCTGAAGAAGAGGAGATTAAATGGAAGATTATACACGATAGCCTCGTGTTGTAATGTGGAACTTGGCTTCCTTATTGAGCAATGGCCTTGCGTGAAGTAATGGTGGAAGCCATGATGAGTGAGAGCCAAAAGATCCCTTCAAATCGCCATATGATGGTGTATTTATGGGCGTATAGAAGCCCTAGGGAGATCCGTATGAATGACATGTGTCCCCAATCCAACGCCTTGATAGAACGTGGTGACTAAGTGGAAAAATGGGAGAAAGCCTCTCCAATTCGTGTAAGGCCATGTGGAAGGTGACCCATGAAAGTAGGAGGAAATTGTGCCACAAGAATAGGTCAATTCTGAAGTGCAGCAGCAGGTCAAAGTGGTTCGGTTCGGTACTCCATCCGATCCGAACCGGAGTATCCAAAGCCAAGCGCGCTTGACGAGTAGAAGGAGCTTCAGGCGGGTCGGGTCTTCCTTTAGCCGATCCGAACGAGGCGATGTCTTCAATCCGAAGACTGGAAGCACTTCAGTGTAAAATACTTCAGGCGGGTCGGGTCTTCTATGCTCCGATCCGATCCGCATATCCGATCCGATCCGTATATCCGATCAGAATGGGTTATGCCAATTCCAGATTCCAAGTTTCCGGTTCTGCACGCGTTCACGGAAATGGGCGTAACTTTCGAACCGTAAGTCCGTTTTAGCCAAACGAAAGCTCAAACTGAAGCTGATTCAGAGGGCTACAAGGGTTACAAAGCATATCTCTGTAGTTGCTGTTTTCGGGCCCAAAAGAGATCATCTGATAGGAGTTTCGGGCCATTCTTTATTTGCAATGCGATTTCAGCCAAATCGTTTTCTGTTTTCTGACGATGCTTCCAACAGTTGAGCGAATTGTTGATCAGAGATTCCAGGTGTGACTGCTTTGACTAAAAAGCGGGTCAACACTATCAATACATAACCTCTAAGGGTGTTAAGCAAGAGAATAAATTCTCCGCCACCAATGGTTATATATGAATATAAATCAATTTACATAGAATGGAATCCAATGTCAGACACACATCCATTTACAAGTCCGTTTTAGGTCTGAACGAAACCGGAGACACCTTATTCCTCATCTCATATGTCCAATATAGGAGAGAGGTGCTTGCATATCCATCGATCTCCAAGTACGTCTGGACGATCACCACTTATTACCTTGTCTTGGGTTGCCTCCTAATCAAGAGATCAGTAATCGTCCAAATGATGTGAAAACCTCCGGTTTTCAATCATCGTCTTCATCTTCGACATTAATCGTCGTAGTAATTATTCGGAATGGGTTAAACCCGGTCTTTCCGAATAAATCACGCATTTTATAATCAATGATAAAGTGCTATAAAAACACATCAAACGCCTCATTCCAATTCAGAATATTCTTTTAATAAAATATTCTCATTATTAGGGAAAGGTTCCCATTAATTTTTTCAAAGATAAATTCTTTGAATTTATTTCTTTATCTTCTTTTTTAAGATTCATTAAAAACACCAATTCGGTTCTAATATCAAAAATCATTATTTAATTATTATTCAACTTTAAGAAATTAATCTTATCTTTAACTGGGTTAAGGAACCAATATCATTTTATAACACAGTTCACGATAAACCCAAAAATCATCTTCCATAAAATATGGAATTTTCACAGAAATCACATCAATATATAATCAATATAAATTCCCGTATCAGACTGATAATATAAATGGAATAACGGCCAAGCCTTTTTAAATTCCATATATAGTAACGGGCTTCTTTTACAGAAGCTCATCTCGATTATTATTAAATCGAATTCTATTCAATTCCAGTTTAATATATTAAATTGGAAAATTTTACTTTGGAAAATTCCCATTTAAATCTTTATAAAAGATTTATAAATTCCAAATTAAATTTTCACTGTTAATTGGGTTAAAGAACAAGTTTCATTTAAAACACAGTTCACAATAAACCCGATTCACATTTTATTTTATTCTAATTTCTAAATATAATTGGAAAACTTCTAATAATCTTAATTAAAAGACTTATTCTTTTCTCAACTGGGTTTAAGAACGGTGTTATTAAAGTCACCATTCACGACAAACCCAAAAATCCAATTTATTAAATTCCAAATAAATATTAATTAATTGGAAAACTTCATTAAATCTTAATTAAAGATTTATTCTATTTCTTTATTAAAATAATGTTTTCAAAATATTAGATTTTGGAAATTACTACTTTTTATTCTATTCATTATAAAATGAATAAAAACGATCGATAAACCCGTTCGGGTTAAAATGGCATTTCAACTTATAATGGGCTAGATAGTCCAATTCATTACCATGTCCATTTATGGTTTATAATGGGCTAGACCTCCCACATTAGGCCTACAACTTGCGGATGCTGGACATGCCGGTCGGGTCCGGGCAGACTTATCCCACAGGTTGGGTTTAACCTCGTGTCATAGTCCGCTTCGTATTTGCGCACTTAGACATCTCACATTAGGTTCAACATTAGTGGCTGCTGGATATGCCAGTCGGGTTCGGGCAGACTTCCACCACAAATGCGACCTAACCTCATGTCAAAAGTGCAATTATAATTTTTAATTGTATTTATTTCACTGAAAAATATTCATTATTTTTAAACTATTCTTTATATAAAAATGTTCTTTATTTTCAAATATTATTCTATTAAAAGTATTATGAATCGGAATGTGACTCCATCAATTCCCATATAAATTCGGTCATATGGATTTCATACATTGCATATGTATATAACAGTAATGATAAATGATCAACAAACCAGTCATTTACATCCGGAGTGGAATTAATAATTGTGTGAGCATTAAAATAATAAATAAATAGTGCTCATCACAGATTGTCAATCTATCGATTGACAAATAACTAAACAATTGGGACTAGTGTATGACAAATATCATCCCGATACCCGTGTGGGGTTTTCAGCCAACAACAGTTCATATAAATAAATCATTGGATAATGAATTTAAATGATTACAATTCAGTTTGGATTATTTTCTATTTAACGAATTCTCATTTGTTTAAATTATAAATAAATATTTATAATTTAATTTCACTACCATAATAACATTATAATGATAATGTTTTAATCTAGCACAAATCATATTTTAACTTATGATAAATTTTCTAATAAAATGACATTTTTATTAAATGACCTATTTATTTACAAAATACATTTAAATCTAAATGACAAATTTATTTGACAAATATGTTCTTATCTACATGACATATACAAATGTAAATTTTAATATGTATACAAAACTAATGTATACATGACATATAAAATGTAAATTTTATATTTGACAATCATAAATGACATTTCTAAATGAACATAATTGAATCTGACAATTCTAAATGAACATAAATGACATTTCCAAAATGAACATAAATGATACTTCTAAATGAACATAAATGATATTTATATTTTTGACAATTTTAATACGAAAAAATGACATTTTTATTTTACAAAACATGATCCTAAATAAATGACATGTTTATTTTACAAAACATAATCCTAATATAATGAGATGTTTATTTCAGTTTAACATATACTAATAAAACGACATGTTTTATTTAACACAACAAATACTAACAAAACGACATGTTTTGTTTTAGCATAAACTAATAGAATGACATGTTTATTTTAACAAACAATATGTTAATAAAATGACATGTTTTATTTAACACATCAAATACTAACAAAATGACATGTTTTGTTTTAACATATACTAATAGAATGACATGTTTATTTTAACAAACAATATGCTAATAAAATGACATGTTTTATTCAACACAACAAATACTAACAAAATGACATGTTTTGTTTTAAAATAACATATACTAATAAAATGATGTTTTTATTCTAATGTAACATTTGCTAACAAAATAATGTTTTTATACTAATGTAACATTCTATAACAAAAATGATATTTTTGTTAAACTTAACATTTTATAACAAAAATGCTATTTATTTCTAATGCAACATTTTATAAAAAAAATGGCATTTATTCCTAATGCAACATTTTATAACAAAAATGCTATTTATTCCTAATGCAACATTTTATAACCAAAATGTTGTTTTATTTCTATGTAACTTTTTATAATAGAAATGTTATTTTATTTGTAATGTAAACAATTCTAATAAAAATGACATTTTTGATCTAAATAATCATTTCTACTAAAATGACATGTTTAATCTAAATAAACATTTCTAATAAAAATGTTATCTTTAATTTAAATAAACATTTCCTAACAAAAATGTTACCTTTAATCTAAATGAACATTTCCTAACAAAAATGATCTTTTTATACTAATAAAACATTCCTAAAAAATGATCTTTTTATATGACAATTCTAATTTAACATAAAAATGGTATTTTTCTATGACAATTCTAACTCGACTAAAAATGGTATTTTTATATGACAATTCTAACTCGACATAAAAATGGTATTTTTATTATAATACTAACTCATCATAAAAATGGTATTTTTATATCTTTGATAATTCTAGCACATCAAAATGACATTTTATTCTGTTGATTCTAATTCCAACAAAAATGATTATTTTATATTGTTGACTCTAATTTCAACAAAGTGACAATTTTATTTATCAGTTCATATTTCATCAAAAGTGACAATTTTATTTGTCAATTCATATTTCAACGAAAGTGACAATTTTATTTGTCAATTCATATTTTAACAAAAGTGACTATTTTATTCCAATGTATATTTTCTAACAAAATGTTCTTTTTATTCTAATGTACATTTTCTAAAAAAATTGTCACAAAAGAAAATAAAATGAAAATTATAATTTTCATTATCTAATCTTTTTAATGAAAACAGTTTACAATAAAAATGATTTTTTTTTCTCATCTTATTTTCTCATCTTATTTTCTCATCTTTTAAATGAAAACAAAACTGCATCAAAAATCTAATCTTTTTAATGAAAACAAAACTACATTAAAAATGTAATCTTTCTAATATATTCTTTCTAATGAAAACAAAATTACATAAAAATGTAATCTTTCTAATCTATTCTTTTTAATGAAAACAAGCAATGAATATTATTGTTCATATATGCGATAAAGAGAATAACCTTTATTGTAAAATAAATTTTAACCATTCATATGTTCCTATATGACAAATAAAAAATAATTTTTCAATGTCTAACAAATCATGATAATTCTAATATTTTCTGCTTGCCAATAAAAGAATAATTTTCCATTGTCTATCATGGTAATTCTAATATTTTCTACCTGACAATAAAAGAATAATTTCTCATTGTCAAACAAATTATGACAATTTTCATGATTCAATGCAATCTAATAGATTATTGAAATCAAAATCAATCCAATCCAATCTCGTACAACACACATGTAAATTTTGACAACGTACAAAGGAAGATTTCACCCCGCAATTAAAATTAATTTTAATTTTAAAACAAGAGATCTCACCATGATTTTATCTGAATTTCCAACGTGCTCTATTTAATCCCTAGTCAGTTCCATAAGGTAGATCTCGTTTTTCCGATTTTAACGCAACCGAAATTTCTCGATTCTGAATTCGTATGACCAAGATATGATTTATTATACATTAATCACATTAATAAATTATTTAATTATATAACTAGTTTAATCATCTCTTTAACCTTAATCCAATCCTCTTTTTCATCGTATACTATCAATTTTCTGAACCCAGAGCTTCGATTTCTCTCTCCCCCTATGACCGCCACCTGGAGCGTCGTGACCACCATCAGAATGTGCCACTCCGTCGCCGCCACCAAGGCCTTCCATCTCCCCAAAGCTCACCCAACTCGGTTGTGCCTGCGGTCCTAAAATCCGGTCCTAAAGGTGCGGTTTTCAAGGGAAAATCCGAACACCAGAAACCATTTCATCCCATCATAGCCGTTGGTATCATGGATCTTGAAGCTTTGAGCGGTTTTCCCTTTGGTTGCATTGAAGTTGATTGAGAGATTAGAGAGATCGGAGGAGAAGAAGTGGAGAGCGTTTCTGCCATCCATTCATGAGAGCAGCGGCTCCTTTAGTATATAGATTAGGGTTTTCTAATTCCTTAGTATATTTATAATAAAATATTTATTTAATTTATTAATTTGCAAAAAAACCATTATTTCTTAATGACTCCATTTCCAGCCCAACCGATGTTGCCCCTAGCCAAATGCCCCCATTCCGGACACAATGGGCTAGGTCCCGTCAGCCCATTTGATCATCTCAGCCTACTTTTCTTTATTTTAAAATATAAATCATTTATTTAATTTATTCGATCGTACATTTAAATTCACCAAGGTCACATACGGACTCTAAAAGTTACAGAAAAAATATTTCTAGTTATGTTTCGACGATACGGTCCTAACAAAACTAATTTCTTCGAATTTGGAGACCGTTTGAAAAATGGTCTTTTTCTGGTCGATCCAATTTGACTAAAATTGAAAAAACACATTTTCTTTTGCCACGCTCACATATTAATCGAAAAATTATGAAAATTGAAATATAGCAATAATTTGACATTCCGTTTCCAACAAAAGTGGTTTCATTGAAAACAGAGGTCGTTTGCAAAATGGCTATTTTTAATATTAAAAAAAAAAATTCTATAACGACTGGTCTGAAATTTAAACTGGGCACAACTTTTGATTCTCGCTATGAAATTTCAATTTTTCGGATTCGTTGAAAGATAATTTTAAATAGATTTAAATATTTTAGGTTTTACTAAAATCCAATTTATTTTGCATCCTGTACACTCAGTCAAAGTTCAAATTCAAATTTTCAAACTGTCGTGTTATTTCTAACTCTTTTTATAATTAAATTAAAAAAATTCATTCTAACTTCGATTTAAATAAATTTTTAGTCGTTATTATTTAAAATAAATCATTTTAAATATTCAAAATTCGTTAAAATTTCTAAAATAAATTTTTTAAATTGGTTCCAAAATTCCGGGTTGTTACAGTTAGTGTTACCTTAGAGTACTGTACATCTTGTTGTGCTAACTCTTTGGTTGTGGGTTCAAGTATGATTTTTTATACATGCTATTGCTTTATTTTGCTGCTATCGCTCATACCAGACTTTTATCTGACCTAGAGTTTTATGTCTCTTCTTATTACTTTAGGTGCTCCTAAACGAGCAGATTAGAGACAGGTTGGGTGGTTATGCACGATTAGCTGTCCGGAGACGAGTAGGCGGCTTCCACGTACTATTTAAATATATTCTCCCTGTGTTGTTGCTGGTCACTGCTTTGGGCATTAATATAGTGTACCTTTTTCTATTATGCTTTAGATACAATATTTTGAAGTTGTAATGATGGTTTGGATCATAAGCTGTATTTTGGATTCCTCTATTATGATGGTTTAGTTTTCAGCTTATGCACTGTCTCGCCTGTTTTATGTCAAGTTATGTTATTATTATACTTTATTCCATGTGTTGTGAAATATACTACAGGTTCTTTGGTGATTCATATCTTCAAATCACTTTCTTTTGACGACCGTCCCATGGTAGTTGGACATTGGCACAACGCATTTCGGGGAAATGTCGACTGGTTCGGGGACAGCCGTCACACTTGGTATCAGAGCCAAGGTTGCGTAGTTTAACCTAGGGGAAAACATTAGGGAGAGATAGTATACGTACATGAGAGCGCGTATTTGTGATATTTTGGTTTTCAAAAACTATATATATGTACTATTAGTATATCTAAGGAAGAAGTCGGACTACACTAACACCACTAAGAAGATGGTTAATCGTTTTCTCTTTACAGATTGAACGATGAGCCAATATACGGGGAGTACGTGTTCAAGAGCCAACAATGGGAATGTCCCTGATATGAGGACGATGTTTACTACCTTCATGCGAGAGATGCTTAGGGAGCAGTTCCTAATGCTGCTAACGGTGGTGGTGCAGTAGTGCAGGCGCTTAGAGTCGATTTCGCCAAGCTTAACAAGGATTATACTAGTCTTGGTGGGAAGTCATCCCATAGAACGGAATTGGCTATGGAAGTACAAGATTGGCTTGATAGTTGTGAGCGCATCTTTGAGGATTTGGGAATCGATAATGCAATGAAAAGAAAGTTAGCATTATGTCAGCTTCAAGGACGGGCAATGAATTGGTGGAATGCCATTAAAGCAACTACTCCTGAGGATCAAGATACTTGTAATCAGTTTAAAACTCGCTTCAGTGACAAGTTTATCCCAGCTACTCAGAAATCAGAATTGTTTAGGAAATTCTTCGAGCTTAAGCAAACTGGTAGGGCAGTCTCGGAATATATTATTGAATTCGATACCTTATCGAAATATTAACTGTTCCTTATCGACACTGTCGAGAAGAAGAACGAGAAGTTCATAACTGGCCTAAATGAGTACTTGGGGAAAGACTCATAAACCATATCGATGAGACATTCAAATCTATTATGGGAAAGGCATTGAGATCTGAAAGCCTTTACCCTAAGTCGAAGATCGAGGTTGTTGTTACATCTGTAGAGGAGCCAAAGCCGCAGGCAAGAATAATTCCCAGAATAACAGGAAACAAAATCAGACCAAGGATAGTCAGAAAAAGAAGAATAAGAAAGATATCGAGTGCTATAGCTGTGGCAAGAAGGGTCACTATGGCAAAAAGTGTAGAGAAAAGCCAGGGGAAAAGAAGTGCTTCAATTGTGGCCAAGTAGGGCATTTTAAAAATGAATGTCCACAACCCCCTAAGGAGAAGTAGATCATGAATGCATATGTTATCAACGTTGTTCCTTCTTCGTCGAATGCCTCAACTGCGGCGCATAAGGGAAAAGGTGTCGTTATTAAAGGTATCATTCTATTTATGATGTTTTTGTTCGAGTGTTGTTTGATACCGGAGCTTCTTATTCCTTCGTATCTAGTAACCTAGTAGATAGGTTGGAATTGGAACCCAAGATAGTTGATAGACCTTTAGTTGTGACGAACCCGATCGGTGGTTCGAATAGCCTTAGTATGATTTATCGTAATTTGGTCTTATCGAGTCATGGATGTATGTTTGCTTGTGATTGCTTCGTTTTGGGCTTTACTGGGTTTTGCATTATTTTGGGAGTCGATTGGCTCCAAAGGTATTGTGTGGTGGTTGACTGTGAGGAGTCTTCGGTGACCATTAGAGCAGATGATGGGCGGAGGATGGTATTGGGTTGCCTACCTAGTGATGAGGTGATGGCTAGTTTTCTACATTCCCTCAACATCACGCGGGATGAGTTATCAGATGTGCCAATTGCTGGCGAGCATCCGGATATCTTCGAGGAAGTGACTGGACTTCCACCACACTGAGAGATCGAGTTTCAGATTGATTTAGTGGAAGATGCCAAACCGACAGTGATGCCACTTCGTCGTATGGCGCTAAGGGAGCAACGAGAGCACGAGGTGCAAATGGGCGATGTTTTGAAGAAGGGATTTATCTGAAGGAGTGTCCCAGATTAGGGAGCACCAGTTGTATTTTCCATTAAGGCAGATGGTTCCCTTCTCTTATGTGTAGCTACCACGAGTTGAACAAAGTGACTAGGAAGAATGAGTATCCTCTTCTGCGGATAGATGCTTTGTTTGATCAGTTAAATGGAGCAAGAGTGTTCTCCCTATTGGATCTCGCGACAGGTTTTCACGAGCTTCGAGTAGTAGCTGAGAGTATGAAACACCCCACCTCCGTTAAGGTCACTCACAAAGGGAATGCCTTAATTTTGGTGGAGCATTATAGGTAAACGACACAGATAATTTACAAGACAGACATATATAAGCAGTGGAAAAACTAAATTTATTTCATACGTGGTTCATAACAAAAACATTACAGCAAACCGTCTCAAAACAACTTCCAAATCATTACATCAAAATCTCTATCTTGATTATTACATAAAGAAGCATAAAACACAAATAAAACTGCATAAATCCCCAAGTGGTAGTGTGTCCAAAGCCATAGCCAAAAATAAGAGGTTCCAAGCCATACATCACGGAGTCTTCAAGCTTGGAAAGATGAACGGTCCAAATTAAACTGAGGTATTCCCTCCCCGGCTACCTGAGGGGGGCAGAAGAAAAGGAGAGCGAAATAAAATTGGTTCAGACATGAGTATGGTAAGTCAAGTGATGATTCAGCATGTAAACTGGTAAGAGAACCATGACATGAATAAACTGGACACAAGACAATAACAAAGAAATAAGGTAACATAGGATAAGGCAAGATAAACTAATCATACTATCGCACTCATATCCATATTCTTTGCACCTACTAGATATTTCAACTTTCATCATGGGTTCAAATCCAGTGATCTCTTTTTATCGATTGGTTCCTACTCGCACGCATTTACTACTTGTGTCATATGGCCCCGCTCGATTGTAGGTACCTGTGTTGGTCCTACCATGGGGTGTATCAAATCCTATGGTGGTAACTCAACACGATTCAAGATGCACAGTGTATAACTACTGATGCCCAGTGCCTGCTTTTTCCACTCCGGAGTACGTGCACGTCCGTACTCCGTCGGAACCTACACTGACGCACCAACCGCCGTTGTTTTGACCGCTTATAATTAGTCCAGTAATCGTGCCCCACCCTGCCTAGTTCAGGGTACCATGATACATCTATGTGGGTTACCGTTGAACTGGGTCCCCATTACTAGGGTTTTCCTAAACAACATGTTAAATTGGTTAAGTGTCCAAGTTAACCTAACCCCACCCATCAGTTTAGTTAATATGTTGTATTGGTTAAGTGTTGCCTTAATTAACTTAACCCTACCATTCCTGACTTAGCTTTAATTCATTCATTAAAGCACCAACCACTCACATTAGACAGGTATTGTTGTGGCCACTGGATATGCCGGTCGGGTCTGGGCAGTTTTACACCGCAACTCAGTCTAACCTCGGGTTCTTTTGGGCTCAATGCACTAACCTCTCACATTAGATATATATTGTTACGGTTGCTGGATGTGCCGGGTGGTTCCGGGCAGTCTTACACCGTAACTCAATCTAACCTCATGTTAGGCATATTTGTCTTTTCTAAATTTACATATTTACCTCTTTATATTTATATGTAAATTATTGTCATTCAAGTCAAGCCCCAGTTTCCCTTTATATCAAGTTCGTAATTTTAGGTATAAAAATTTATACAACTTTATGCCATAAAACATTTACATGTTTATGAGCCAAATATGAAAACTATATGTAATTTCATATTTTTTCCGCAACGTTACCCCCGTTAAACGTTCGCATAAATCACATAAAATGTTAGGCTCGCTACATACCCTAACTCATACACAAACGGGGGAAAAGAGGAACATGTAATATTCCAACGTCATAAAAATATGGATCTAACTACACATATGTCATATGAATTCGGCATAGAACAATATACATGAACTTGCAAAATTAGATCTACTCAACATGAATCGTAAAATAGGGGTTTTTCATAGAACTACATAAACTTAAATTAGGCATGCGGTTGTGAACTTGCAAATTAGCATGTAGTTCTAGTCATATATGTGAACATGGTTGAACTTGCATAAACATAGCAAAATTCCCAATTTGACATACAACATATATGTGTCATCACCAAATTTTACAACATGATATGCCATTGCCAAATTATACAATCATGATATGTCATCGCCAAATTATACAACATGATATGCCATTGCCAAATTATACAATCATGATATGTCATCGCCAAATTATACAACATGATATGTCATCGCTAAATTATACAACATGATATGTCAACGCTAAATTATATAACATAATGTGTCATCGCCAAATTATATAACATAATATGTCATCGCCAAATTATACAACATATAGGTTCATTGCCAAGCATTTAACATTTATCAACAAATTACATACAACATGATCACAAACTTAACATGATAAGAGTCATAGTCTTAATCAAATTCAGTTTTAACAGAAAAGGATAGGCATAAATTTACATTAGGCGTTGTTCTACATCCAGTTATTTAGTCACGGTTCTAATATCATTTAGGTCTAAATGATAACTGGACTTACAGAAAGGAGACTAGTCTTGTGTTCTGGGATCTGTATTCTGAAATTGAATAGCTCTCCTTTGTTGTAGAAGTTGAATTCTCTTAGTTAAATTAGATTTGATTTGTAATTTCTAACTTCCTTTCTAGTTGAAGGAGAATGGCGGCTACTATAGGTTGAGTACTGACAGCATGACAGCTCTAAGAATATTTTTGTGTGGCTTAGGGTTTAGATTTAGGTTGCTTATATAGAAGTTTGATCTAATAGGAGCTGTTAGATCAACCTAGGGCCAATCAAAGCCATTCAAACCTAAGAGAACCAAACAGAATTTGCCACACAAGCCCTTATGACTCTGAAATCGTCACACAAAGAAACACATCAGGTTCTAGATCTAGCCCGAGGGGGAGGTCGACCCCCTGGTCGACCTACGTGACCCAGGTCGACCCCCAAGTCGACCCCCTGGTCGACCTGATTTCTGGGCGAGAAATTTCCTGCCCAGTCTGCTTCGGGGTTTTTGAATTTCGAAACTTGAATTTAAATTTCGGGCTGGTTTTATTATTTGAATTCTTGAATCTTCTGAAGGTCATAACTCCTTCATACAGAGTCCGATTTACGCAAACTCAGACTCTATCTCAAGCAGAATTTTGAGACGAACGCAATGGCGTAACTCGTTTCCCTTAATTATAACATTTGTAATTAATTATTCTTTTATTCGTTACTTTAATGTCTACAGAAAATACAGGGTATTACATTCTCCCCTCCTTAAAGGATTTCGTCCCCGAAATCTTTGAGTCAAGAAGAACGTATATCCTACCATCCAATCGTCCATCTACTCATCCATCAAACACAGGCGTCCATTGTCCTTAAAAGACATCTAATGCTTCATGATCATATGCATAGTGTGTGTACATGTCCTTATCTAATGGAAAATCAGGCGGTCTACTGATTCAGTTGACCTCCTTAATGCAAGTCATGTCGGTGCCATGAGTCCATTATGTATGCAATCATCCCTACTTATACTTTCTACATGAGTGCACAATCATTCATACAAATGCAACATCCACATGATAACACCTAAAGTTCCGATCATATACAAGTACATATATGCATATGCAATATGAAAGTGACTGAGCCGATCTAACACCTAATGTGTGTGTATATGCATCCACGAGAAACCACTAGCAATCACTTGCAACCACTTGCAACCATCAATCATAACTTGTTTCAAATACATGTTTACATCCATTGGTTTCTACCTAAGGATCAAGAATAGCACTGAGGAAATACTAAAGAAAAAAGATAGATACGAGCATGAATAAATTTAAGGAAAAAGAGATCAAAGATGTACCCTCAAAAAGAAAAGGGTAGGCTGCGCGTATTTTGGCCTCAGTCTCCCAAGTCGCATCTTCCTCAACGTCACTCCATTGAACTTTAACAAGTTTGACTTCGTGGTTGCGTAGCTTTTTGACTTCTGTACTCAAGATACGAGTTGGAACTCTTCTCACAGTCGCCTCTCGTTCTACTTCTACTTCCTCTAACATGCTTGGTTCCACCACTTCCACAGACTCATGTAAGCACTTCCGTAGGTGAGAAACATGAAAGACATTATGAAATCCAGCCAATCTTTCGGGCAACTCTACTCTGTAAGCCATTTTTCCAATCTTTTCAATGATAGGAAACGACCCTATAAATCTTGGTGCCAACTTTCTTGCGGATCCAAAGCGAACGACGTTCCTTAAAGGAGATACTTTAAGGAAAACCCTGTCTCTAACCTTAAACTCAAGGTCGGTCCTCCTTTTATCTGCGTAGGACTTCTGTCTATCTTGGGCAGTCTTCATTCTTCTTTGTATCAAGTTCACTTTCTCTGAAGTTTCTCTAATCATATCTGGTCCAAGTATGAGCTTGTCTGTAGACTCCCACCAACAAGTTGGTGATCAGCATGGTCTTCCATATAAAGCTTCGAAGGGTGCCATGCCTATGGTGGCTTGGTAGCTATTGTTGTACGCAAACTCCACCAAAGGAAGATGATCCTCCCATGTTCCTCCAAAGTCAAGAATGCATAATCTCAAGAGGTCTTCTAATACTCTGTTCACCCTCTCCGTCTGACCATCGGTCTGGGGACGATAGGCCGTGCTTAAGCATAGCTGTGTGCCTACAGCATCTTGCAAGCTCTTCCAAAACTCGCTTGTAAAGATAGGATCTCAGTCACTCACAATGCTGGAGGGTATCCCATGGAGTCGAACTATCTCTTTAAGATAAATGGATGCTAAAGATGTGGCAGTCCTTCTACTTTTAAAGGGTATAAAGTGAGCGCTTTTTGTGAGCCTATCCACTATTACCCAAATACCGGTATTGCCCCTTCTTGACCTAGGCAGCCCATCAATAAATTCCATTGAAATGCTATACCATTTCCACTGTGGGACCTCTAGAGAATGAAGCAAACCGCTAGGCTTCTTTTGCTCCACCTTGACTTGCTGGCATATTAAGCATTTAGAGACGAATTCAGCCACATCCCTCTTCTTGCCATTCCAAAAGAAAACCCTTTTTATGTCTTTATACATCTTGTCTCCACCTGGGTGTATGGTCAACTTGGAATGGTGTGCCTCTTCGAGAACCTTCTTCACTAAATCCCTTGCTTGTGGGACGCATAACCTTCCATCCCGCCTCAACCAACCTTTATCATCGATGGAGTATCTATTGAGGTGACTAGAAGTCTCATCCCTAATTAGCTTATCCATCACATCAACTAGCCGAGGGTCTTCACGTTGTGTGGTTCCTATTGAATCCAAAAGAGTAGGCCGCACCTCTAGCGATGCTAACAAACCAGTCACATGATCGACAGAGGGTTTAAAGTTAAAGTTGGCAATGTACTCCAAGCTCTGTCTTTCCACAAAGAGAGGGCTTAAGGTCAACTTCTTTCTACTCAAGGCATCCGCTACTACATTGCCCTTGCCAGGGGTATAGGAAATCTCGAAATCGTAGGATGCCAAGAACTCCATCCATCTTTGTTGCCTCAAGTTAAGATCTTTCTGGGAGAAAAGGTACTTCAACGATTTATGGTCAGTATACAATTCAAACTTCTCACCTAGGAGAGAATGGCGCTAAGACTAGAGCGCAAAGACGATGGCAACCAGCTCTAGATCGTGGGTTGGGTAGTTTCTCTCATGTACTTTCAACTGTCTACCTCCATAAGCTACTACCTTCCCTTCTTGCATCAAGACAGGACCTAGTCCCGTACCACATGCATCCGTGTATACGATAAACATCTTGCTCCCATCCGGCAATGTCAGAATTGGGGCTGTTGTTAGAGCCCTCTTCAATCGTTGGAAAGCAACATCGCAATCCAAATCCCAATTGAAAGTTAGGTTCTTCTTCGTCAACCTTGTAAGTGGAGCTGAGATTTTAGCAAAATCTTTGATAAACTTTCAGTAAAAGCCCGCTAGCCCGAGGAAGCTTCGGACTTCGGTCGCATTCCGTGGAGCCTTCCAATCTTGCACCGCAACTAGTTTTGCGGGGTCCACAGCTAACCCTTCCTTGGACACCACATGTCCGAGAAATCTTACTTCCTCTCTCCAGAAGAGGCATTTTGAGAATTTTGCTTTCAACTGATGTGCTCGAAGAGTATCCATGACTTCTTTTAAATGCTGAGCATGTTCTTCCTCACTCTTTGAGATAATAAAAATGTCATCTACGAAGACCACCACAAAGTTATTAAGGAACTCCCTGAACACCCTGCTCATCAAATCAACGAAATAAGCGGGTGCGTTCGTCAAGTCGAAAGGCATGACAAGCCACTCAAGGAAACCATCTGGGGTTCTGAACGCGGTCTTATCAATACTGTCTTCAGCCACTCTTAGCTGATGAAACCCGATAGCTAGATCTAGTTGGGAGAAAACCGATGCTCCTATAAGCTGATCGAACAAGTCATCTATTTTTGGAAGTGGGTGCCTATTCTTCTTGGTCAGCTTGTTTAGCTCCCTATAATCAACGCATAGGCGAAGCGAACCATCTGCTTTGATTGCGAATACTATTGGAGCACTCCATTCAGAAATACTCCGCCTTATAACCCCTTCTCAAGCAACTCTTTAACTTGCTTCTGAGTTCTTTCCTCTCCCTTGGAGCCATGTGTCTAATGGGTAAAGCAACGGGCTTTTCATTATCAACGAGGTATATGCGGAAGTCTATCTCCCGCTTCGGAGGTAACCCCTTCACCTCTTCAAAGACATCCGAGTATTCACGGACTACTCTAACAGACTGCAAATTCTCAACAGACGCATCAAGAGATTCTAGATAGCTAAGCATAACAGAGTTCATGGGATTACAAGAAATTTCGAGAGTGTTACTGAGGCGAGTCATGAGTCTAACCACTCTCTTTTCACAATCAAGGATGGCACCATTACTGGATAGCCAATCCATGCCTAGAATCAACCCATAGCCCGTGAAGCCCAAAACATAGGCATTACATCTAAACCCAATACTTAGTATAGAAATTTCCAAATCCAAACAAATCATTGACAAATAAGTTGAGCCCTCAATTGGATTTGAAACAACCAAGGGATCCTCTACTAAATTGGTGTCTAGGTGCAGAGATTCAACTAAAGCAGTAGATATAAAAGAGTGCGATGCGCCAGAATCAAAGAGTGTACGAACAGGATGATCAAAAAGATAAACTAAACTCTCAACAGAAATATTTCTACCTCGTTCTTACGGAGGTGCCATGAGAGCGTGGACCTGCCCTCCAGAAGTAGATCCAGCTCTCTGCCCTTGCCCTTGCTTTCTTGGGCAGTCCTTAGCTATGTGTCCCGTCTCGCCGCAATGGAAACAACCACCCATCTTCCTCTTCTTCTTTTTGCAGTCCTTAACCAGATGTCCAGGAATGCCACAAAAATTACACTTCCTCTTGTCACGGGGTTTGTTGTTCTTCCCACCCTTCTTGGAATCTATCTTCTTGCTCTGTGATCCCTCCACTTTCTTATCTTGAGGTACTTCCACCTTTGTCTCTTTCTTGCCAACCTTATCTTCTTCTTGTAATAGTGCCATGTCCACCAGTCTCTCATAAGTCGCACCCATAGGTATATGGGACATAGCTACGCTGTGTAGTGGCTCATTCAATCCTTTAACAAAATGGAGAGCCTTCTTATGTGGAGTGTTCACTAACTCCAATCCGAACCTAGCCAGCTAGTTGAATTGTTTAATGTATTCCTTGACCGACATACTCCCCTGTTTGAGAGCTAAGAACTTCTCCATCTATAGGCTTCATTCAGCTTGTGAGAGGAATTTCATTTCAAACCTCATTCCGAAATCCATCCAAGTTTCAACTGGACTTTCAACATTAGTAACTTCCCATAAATAGAAGGCTTCGTCTTTAAGTAACCATACAGCCAACTGTATCTTCTGCCTATCGTCCACTTCGAAGATAACAAACAAATCCTCAGTTTCTTTGAGCCAGTTTCTTGCTTCCACGAAGGATTCATTTCCATTGAAGTTCTTTCCACCTATGGCTCGAAAGTCTCTACATATTTTTGAGAAAGCATTTGCACACGGAGGGGGAGGAGGAGGAACCGCTACAACTGGGGGAGGAGCAACGTCTGCTGGGCCTGCGACATTAGCCCTAGCCTCTAGGTACCTTTTGAACCAGCTAGGTACCGGCACGCGCTCTGGAAGGTTAAGATCCCCAGTCATGCTGAAACGAAAAAGGAAAGATTCAAAACAAAGGATAGAAAGATAGTGCATATGGCTTTGGGAGATTATGCTTTTTTTTAAACAACACTTTTTCTTGAAAATTGCTTCTTTAAACTTCTTTTTGAAAAACAGTTTTCAAAATTTTTATCTGATCTAGTAAACCTTTGCTCTGATACCAAGTGAAACACCCCACCTCCATTAAGGTCACTCACAAATGGAATGCCTTAACTTTGGTGGAGCATTATAGGTAAAAGACACAGATAATTTACAAGACAGACATATATAAGCATCGGAAAAACTAAATTTATTTCATACGTTGTTCATAACAAAAACATTACAGAAAACCGTCTCAAAACAACTTCCAAATCATTACATCAAAATCTCTGTCTTGATTATTACATAAAGAAACATAAAACAAAAATAAAACTGCATAAATCCCTAAGTGGTAGTGTGTCCAAAGCCATAGCAAAAAATAAGAGGTTCCAAGCCATACATCATAGAGTCTTCAAGCTTGGAAAGATGGACGGTCCAAATTAAGCTGAGCTATTCCCTCCCTGGCTACCTGAGGAGGGGGGAACGGAAGAAAAAGAGAGAAAAGGAAATATGGGTCAGACATGAGTCTGCTAAGTCCAGTGATTATTCAACATGTAAACTGGTAAGAGAACCATGACATGAATAAACTGGACGCATGACAATAACATAGAAATAAGGTAACATAGGATAAGGCAAGATAAACAAGGAAAGATAAACTAATCATACTATCGCACTCATATCCATATTCTCTGCACCTACTAGATATTTCAACTTTCATCATGGGTTCAAATCCAGTGATCTCTTTTTATCGATCGGCTCTTACTCGCACGCATTTACTACTTGTGTCATACGACCCCGCTCGATTGTAGATACCTGTGCTGGTCCCACCATGGGGTGTATCAAATCCTATGGTGGCAACCCGACACGATTCAAGATGCACAGTGTATAACTTCTGATGCTTAGTGCCTGCTTTTTCCACTTCGGAGTACGTGCACGCCCATACTCCGTCGGAACCTACACTAACGCACCAACCGCCGTTGTTTTGACCACTTATAATCAGCCCAGTAATCATGCCCCACCCTGCCTAGTTCAGGGTACCATGATACATCTATGTGGCTTACTGCTGAAATGGTTCCCCGTTACTAGGGTTTTCCTAATCAACATGTTAAATTGGTCAAGTGTCCAAGTTAACCTAGCCCCACCCATCAGTTTAGTTAACATGTTGTATTGGTTAAGTGTTGCCTTAATTAACTTAACCCTACCATTCCTGACTTAGTCATTCATTAAAGCACCGACCACTCACATTCGACAGGTATTGTTGTGGTCACTGGATATGCCGGTCGGGTCCGGGAAGTTTTACACTGCAACTCAGTCTAACCTCGGGTTCTTTTGGGCTCAATGCATTAACCTCTCACATTAGATATATATTGTTACGGTTGCTAGATGTGCCGGGCGATTCCGGACAGTCTTACACCGTAACTCAATCTGACCTCGGGTTAGGCATATTCGTCTTTTCTAAATTTACATATTTACCTCTTTATATTTATATGTAAACTATTATCACTCAAGTCAAGCCCCACTTTCCCTTTAAATCAAGTTCGTAATTTTAGGTATAAAAATTTATACCACTTTATGCCATAAAACATTTACATGTTTATGAGCCAAATATGCCAATTATATGTAATTTCATATTTTTCCCCAACGTTACCCCCATTAAACGTTTGCATAAATCAGATAAAATGTTAGCTCGCTACATAGCTTAACTCATGCACAAAAGGGGAAAAAGAGGAACATGTAATATTCCAACATCATAAAAATATGGATCTAACTACACATATGTCATATGAATTCGGCATAGAACAATATACATGAACTTGCAAATTTAGATCTACTCAACATGAATCGTAAAATAGGGGTTTTACATAGAACTACATAAACTTAAATTAGGCATGCGGTTGTGAACTTGCAAATTAGCATGTAGTTCTAGTCATATATGTGAACATGGTTGAACTTGCATAAACATAGAAAAATTCCCAATTTGACATACAACAGATAGGTGTCATCATCAAATTTTACAACATGATATGCCATTGCCAAATTATACAACTTATAGGTGTCATCACCAAGTTTTAACAGAAAAGGATAGGCATAAATTTACATTAGGCGTTGTTCTACATCCAGTTATTTAGTCACGATTCTAATATCATTTAGGTCTGAATGATAACTGGACTTACAAAAAGGAGACTAGTCTTGTGTTCTGGGATCTGTATTCTGAAATTGAATAGCTCTCCTTTGTTGTAGACGTTGAATTTTCTTAGTTAAATTAGATTTGTAATTTCTAACTTCCTTTCTAGTTGAAGGAGAATGACGGCTACTCTAGGTTGAGTACTGACAACATGAAAGCTCTAGGAATATTTTTATGTGGCTTAGGGTTTAGATTTAGGTTGCTTATATAGAAGTTTGATTTAATAGGAGTCGTTAGATTAACCTAGGGCCAATCAAAGCCATTCAAACCTAAGAGAACCAACCAGAATTTGCCACACAAGCCCTTATGACTCAGAAATCGTGACACAAAGAAACACGTCAGGTTTCAGATTTGGCCCGAGGGGGAGGTCGACCCTTAGGTCGACCCCTTGGTCGACCCCCTGGTCGACCTATGTGACAAAGGTCAACCCCCTGGTCGACCTGATTTCTGGGCGGGAAATTTCTCGCCCAGTCTGCTCCGGGGTTTTTTAATTTCGAATTTTGAATTTGAATTTCGGGGTGGTTTTATTATCAGAATTCTTAAATTTTCTGAAGGTTATAACTCCTTCATACGGAGTCCGATTTACGCAAACTCGGACTCTATCTCAAGCAGAATTCTGAGACGAATGCAATGGCGTAACCCGTTTCCCTTAATTATCAAATTTGTAATTAATTATTCTTTAATTCTTTACTTTAATGTCTACAGAGAATACGGGGTGTTACAGAGTATATCTAAAACGACATTTCAGATGCTGTTTGGATTTTATGAGTGGTTGGCCATGCCATTCGGGTTGACCAATGCACCCGCATATTTTGTGAATCTTATGAATAGGGTTTTCAGAGATCAATTAAATAAGTTTGTTCTTGTGTTCGTGGATAATATCTTAGTTTATTCGAGGATGAAGGAAGAACACAAGGAACATTTGAGGACAATGATGGAGGTGTTTAGGAAACACTGATTGAAAGCGAAATTTTATAAGTGTCACTTTTGGAGGAGGGAAGTGAGATTCTTGGGCCATGTTGTTTCTGAGAATGGTATTGCCGTGGATCCTGCGAAGGTGGCTATAGTGCAAGATTGGTCTAGCCCAAGAATGCAACAGACGTAAGAAGTTTCTTGGAGTTAGCTGGATATTATCGTAAGTTTATTCAAGATTTCTTCAAGATAGAGGCACCGTTAACTCAGTTGACCAAGAAGAATCAAGCTTTCATCTGGGACGAAAGGTGTGAGAATGCATTTAAGAGCCTAAAGGAAAAGTTAACGTGCGCACCAGTGTTAGTCATTCCTAAGGGGAATGAAGAGATGACGGTATACACGGATGCCTGTGGTACCGGGCTTGGTGCTGTATTGATGCAAGGAGGTAGGGTCGTAGCTTATTCTAGTCGGCAATTGAAACCGCATGAGAAAAGATATCCTACCCATGATATGGAATTGGCAGCGATCGTATTCGCATTAAAGATGTGGAGACACTATCTCTCGGGAGAAAGATTCGAGTTGTTTACCGATCATAAGTCATTAAAGTATCTTTTCTCTCAAAAGGATTTAAATCTTCGTCAATAGAGATGGTTAGAGTTATTGGCTTCATATGATTTTAATATCGCATATACACTCGGGAAGGGCAATGCGGTAGCTGATGCATTGAGTAGGAGACATGCCAGTCTGGGGGCTATGTTTCTTGAATGGAAGCATCTGGAGTGTATTGCGGGATATGATTTCTGACCTAAGTGCGAACTGATCTAGAGATGTTAGCAAGTTTGACGATCAGACCGACTTTGATTGAACGGATTGGTTCCAGTCCGAGGGACGATCCTAACCTATTGGAAATCATCTCCAAGGTAGAGATGAGTATCAGTGGTGAGGAAATGAACAAGTATGGACTTGATCGAGAAGGATGGCTTCGAAAGAATGGGAGACTAGTTGTACCCAATGTTAATTGATTAAGAGATGAAGTGCTTAGAGAGTGTCATCACTCGAAACTGACTATACATTCTAGTGGTAACAAAATGTATCGAGACATGAAGCAGACCTACTACTAGGAAGGGATGAAGAGAGACGTTGGGAAGTTTATATCCAAGTGCATGAACTGCCAGTTAGTTAAAGCCGAGCAAAGGAAGCCTAGTGGTTTGCTACAACCATTGGAAATTTCCGAATGGAAATGGGATCAAGTCTCGATGGATTTCATCGATGGTTTAACAAGGACTAGATCAGGTCATGATAGTATTTGGGTGATTGTGGATCGATTTATCAAAAGTGCAAGGTTTATACCGGTCAAGTCGAATAGAACGACAGCTAAGTTGGTGGAACTATATATGAAGTGGGTAGTGAGATTCCATGGATTACCCAAAGGTATTGTGAGTGATCGAGATCCATTATTCACTAGTGGGTTTTGGAAGAGCTTACAAGAGGCTTTAGGGTAAGAATTACATCTCAGTACCACGTACCATCCTCAAACCGATGGTCAAACAGAGAGGGCGAATCGTGTATTAGAGGATCTCTTAAGAGCTTGTATATTGGATTTCGGAGGGTCACGGGATGACCATTTGCATCTAGTTGAGTTCGCATATAATAGTAGTTATCAATCCAGTATTGGTATGGCTCCAATTGAAACTTTTTATGGAAGACCGTGCAACTCACAATCATGTTGGTTGAAAACTGGTGAGAAATTTGTGCTTGGGCCAGATGTAATAAGAGAAACTTTAGATAGGATCAAGGTTATTCAACAGAGAATGAAGGTTGCCTAAGATAGGCAGAAAAGTTATGCTGATAAAAGGCGAAGAGATTTGAAATTCTACGTTGGTGACTTGATATTCGTCAAAATTTCTCCATTAAAGCGTGTGATTTGATTTGGTAGGAGAGGTAAATTGGCACTAAGGTTTGTTGGTCCATTCCCAGTTCTCGAACAAGTTGGGAATTTAGCGTATTAAGTTGGATTGCCAGACATGATGGCAGGAGTGAACGATGTATTTCATGTTTCTCAGTTAAGGAAGTTCATGCACGATTCTGATATGACTATCTCACCCAATCAGATGGATGATATCAAGGTTGAACCCGAGGCAGTTGAAAGCCGTAGACCGATTCGTACTGTCAGACACGATAGAAACAACTTCGGAGGAAGACGGTGAAACTGGTTAATGTCCAATGGGGTGATAACGAGAGTGACTGTACTTGGGAAACAAAGGAGAGCATAAAGAAGTTATATCCAGAATTCTTTGCCTGGTAAGATTTTAAATCGTGATATAGTTATTCCTTTGTTAGTAAACCGCATGCTAGGATAGGCTTGTTGTGTTGTTATATATGTTTTATTGTTTGTAAATGGTTGATAGGCATGTGGGCCACCATCGTATGTTTTGGTTATGGAATTTCGGGTGCGAAATTTCTTAAGAGAGGAGAGCGTAACGAGCCGCATTCTACGTATCGGAGGATTGTAGAATATTTATTTTATTTTCATACGAAGTCGTATGATCGTGTAACTTTGGGAGATGACTATTGGGGTCATTTCCCATGTTCATGATTTTTACCAAATTTTAAATGACCGTTTTTCCCTTGGAAAATCTTTTTTTTCCTATAACTTTTGATTGGTAAGGAGTTTTGAACTGATACCACTTCCATTGGATTCAGATGATGGTTTACCTTTCCGTAGAGTGGTCACATTGATCAAACGGACTTACCGTTTGGGAGATATGGCTGAAATAAGGTTTGAAGATGGAAAAACAGCTTAACCGGGGATAATTAGTTGTTTAGTGGTTAGGCCCATAACCCATTTCGGGATGAGGGTTATGGGAGGGGTTAAAGAGTTAGAGAATGATTCATTTTCATTTTTCCAGCCGCAACTTACCTTCTTCTAACCCTAGTAATGACCTCCACCTTCTTAATTCATCCCTAATCACTTCCTAATCATAAATTAAGCAAAACTACACCAAATCAAATCAAATTAGCATCAAATCAGAGATAGAGCTGCTACTATACATTGGAATTCGTGCAATAACAGTAAAGTTTCAGATCTAAGATTTCATTTGTGGCTAAGGTGAGTGAATTGCACTTTTATTCACTAATTACAGCTAATTATGGGTGATTAGTGATAATTAGCGAAATTATGCATCATAAAAATCTGGAAATATGTAGAAAATTTAAAATATTATTTTATGTTACCGATAAAAATTTGGGTTAGTTTAGATTAAGTTTGCTAATCCTATAGTTAAAAAATGCTTAAGGAGATTAAGGGGAAAACATGGGTTTTGGGTATATTTGATCCATATTTACATGCTTATTCATTGTTTTGATGTTTGTGGTCGATCCTATATGTTGCTACTACTGTTTGGTATGATTTGTGAGTGCATAGGAAAGTTAGAATGGTCGAAAACCCCATTGTGAGGCGTAAAAAGCTTGTTGTAGGAAGCGCAGAAATTGGATCGGGTCATGAATCCCGAACCGACCCGTTCGTGAAGCACCCCATCACGAATTGCTCCGTCAATCGAACCGATCCGCCTCTCCACGAGCAGGCCACGAGCCCGAACCGAAGCAAACCCGAACCGCGAAGCTTGGTCACGACCCGAAGTTGGAGTCACGAACCGATTTAGGAGAGAAGGATCGCGAGCATGTACCACGACCCGAACAGGGCCACGAGCTGAATGGGGCCCACGAGCCGATGCAGGAAAGGAGGATCACGACCCCGACTGGAGACCCAAGAACCGCGCATATCCGAACCGAAGTGCGAGCATGAATAGAAGCTTGGAGCCACGAACCGGGCGGAGGACTTGAACACCAATTCGATTAAAAACTCGAGATGCAAAGGTAGTCCAAATGGGAAGTTAGAACTCAGGATCCAGATGGGAACCAACGAGTTAACTTCAAGAGTTGGGCTTTGTTGCGGGATGTGTGCAAAGCGGTTATCGATATCTATAGCTTTAGTTCACCACTGAGAGAAGGATTAGTGGCTATGGATCATCGCAATGGGATCATTAAGACTCCCAAGGGCAAGTGATCGTAGCATGGCTATGGATTAGTGCAATGGGGCCATTAGGACTCCCAAGGTCAAGGTGATCGTAGCAAGGGATTAGTGGCTATGGACCAACGCAATGGGGTCATTCAGATCCCAAGGGCAAAGTGGTCTTAGCAAAGGATTTGGTGATCAAAGTGGTGGATATCGTATACTTTACGCACTGAGTGAGATATATGAGGTTGATTGCTATGTTTGATGTTTGTTATCACCATGACATGTACACTCCTGTTTTACACTCTATGTTAGTGTTACCTTAGAGTACTGTACATCTTGTTGTGCTAACTCTTTGGTTGCAGGTCCAGGTTCAGGTATGATTATTTATACTTGTTATTGCTTTATCTTGCTGCTATCGCTCGTACCAGACTTTTGTCTGACCCAGAGTTTTATGTGTCTTCTTATTACTCTGGGTGCTCCTAAACGAGCAAACTAGAGACATGTTAGGTGGTTATGCACGAGTAGTTGTCCAGAGACGAGCAGGAGGCTTCCATGTGCTATTTAAATATATTATCCATGTGTTGTTGCTGGTCATGGCTTTGGGCATTAGTAGTGTATCTTTTTCTATTGTGCTTTAGAGACAGTATTTTGAAGTTGTAATGATGGTTTGGATCATAAGCTGTATTTTGGATTTCGTTGTTATGATGGTTTAGTTTTCAGCTTATGCACTGTCTCGCCTGTTTTATGTCAAGTTATGTTATTTTTATACTTTATTCCATGAGCTGTGAGATATACTACATGTTCTATGGTGATTCATAGCTTCAAATCCCTTTCTTTTGACATTTGTCCCGTGCTAATTGGACATTGGCACAACGCATTTCGGGGAAATGTCGGCCGGTTCGGGGCAGGCAAATTTGCTATGTATGGTGTACCATATTTCAATTTGAGGTTGTTGTGTATCAAGTAATTGATGAATCATTAGCAAAAGAGGTGACACCCGAAGAGGTGAAGGCTGGAACCAAAAAAGAATTGATGGAGGAAAGGTCAGCCGCTTATTGGACCACCTTAGCACCAAATGTAGAGGAATACAATAGCTCAACAGCACACTACACCAAATAAGCAAATTTGAGACACATGATATTTTTTACTGGAAAACTTTTTTTCAGATTCTAGGCTTGATAAGTTATATAGTGTTTCTATATCTGCTAAAGTGTTTCCACTATTTTTTTATTATTTTAAATATATAATTTTGCATGTAAAAAAGTGAATCCCTTTCTTAACTTCTGTATGAAACTTCCATTCCACTCATAAGCCCAATTGTCGTTTCCTTCTCGGCCTGTGTTTCAAAAGAAAAAAAGAAAAAAGGCCGCGTTCGTTTTCTTTTCCCCAAACCCTTCTTCCTGCGATTTCTTCTGATCTCTCATTCCAGGCTCGTCCCTTTCCTTTTTCCTTCGAAGGTAATCCTCGATAAGTCAAAGATGAATAGTATGTATTTCTCAGTATTATTTTGTTATGCTTTCGAGGAAATCACAATCATCGGTTTGAGGTAAGTTGTTCAGGAATTTGAATTTCGGGACGGAAGTAGGTTTGATAATTGTGGATTGATTGATGAATTGAGGTGGCGATTCTGTTTTTGGTTGAAATTCTCACTTCAAATTTCTTATACTGCATGAACAATTATTCTGCGGTATAGCTTCAATTTTTATTGCAGGTAATTTCAGTAGAGTAATTACCTAATGAAAACATTATGTTCTTATAGGTTAACAAGAGACATATTTTGTTTTTATTTTAAGAACAAAATGCCGCATGAACAAAGTACTGGGTTTTAAATTTTAAAAAATAAAAATAAAATAAAAACAAAAGCACAAGAACCATCGCATTAAACCTTATCATTTTCGATTATCACTATTTGTGTAATGGCCCGAATTTCCATACACTTTTAGTCGACTAATAACACCACACGTCTAACCCAAATTGCACAGAAATACGAATCATTATTTGAAAGAAGTTAGAGGATGAGAAGTAGAAAGAAAGAAATATTAGAATAGAAGAAAATGAAGATCACAAACTCATTGCGGAGCAAATAAAATATGTTAGATAACATAAACTTTAAAATACAAATCAGTAATTTTATATACATACCATCATCAGAGCACAACGGTTATCCCTGAAACAGTTATAAACACCTGTTTCCATATACATAAACAGTACACAGCAGAAATACAATAGCCTATAGATAACAGGTGAAGCCTCCTACTTCGAGCTACTCCAAGTGAATCTGAAAAATCCCAACTACTTGACTGCCCGTACAAATTTGGGCACCCAAGAGTTTAGGGAAAACAAAATAAACTCTAGGGTGCCCAAATTTGTACGGGCAGTCAAGTAGTTGGGATTTTTCAGATTCACTTGGAGTTGGTCGAAGCAGGAGGCTTCACCTGTTATCTATAGGCTATCATATTTCCGATGTGTACTGTTTATGTATCTGGAAACAGGTGTTTATAACTCTTCCAGGGATAACCGTTGTGCTCTGATGATGGTATGTATATAAAGTTACTGATTTGTATTTTAAAGTTTATGTTATCTAACATATTTTATTCGTTCCGCTATGAGTTTGTGATCTTCGTTTTCTTCTATTCTAATATTTCTTTCTTTCTATTTCTCATCCTCTAACTTCTTTAAAATAATGATTCGTATTTCTGTGCAATTTGGGTTAGACATGTGGTGTTATTAGTCGACTCAAAGTATACGGAAATTCGGGCCATTACATTTAGTATCAGAGCTGAAGGTTGTGTGATAATCTTGGCTCTGTGGTGTGACTCAATAGAGATGGGGTTAGTAATACCCTAGATTGAGTTTGAGTATATAATGAGAGTGCATATTTGTAGATTTGATATAAAAATGTTTTTATATTGTGTTGGCTGGTTTGTTGAGTGGTTTATGAATTCTGGTCGATACAGGATGTACAACTGTATCGATAGGTGTTTCTAAACTCTCGAACAGAACAATTCGACACAGTATTGTTTTAAAAAGGGGTAAATGAAATAATTTTGTCTAAAATTTATTTTGATATAAAAGGAATAATTTCTGAATTATTATATATGAATGTGTTGATTGTTATTACAATCAAATGGAATTCTGAAATATTGAAATGGTTATATAATTTGTATACGGATAATGTATACAAATGAGATAAACCAAGATTAAGTTTAAACCAGAATTGGAATTTAAACTCCGGGTATTTAGAAAGTATTTTCTGAAATGTTTTAAAGTAATATAACATTACTTTAAAGTATTTTTGAATAAGAATGGTTTAAATGGATTTTTAAAGGGATTAAGCACTGAAATCACTTCAGTGACGAGAAATAATTCTGTTAATGGGTCGCAACATTATCGGTATTCATTTTCGAGTTTCTGAGTGATGGATTGCTACCATGGTAATTTGGGAATGAAAAAATTAAAAAGGACATGATGATTTGGAAATTCAAATGTTTTGAATTGAGTTGATTATAAATATGTGTATAAATATATATGATTTCAAACTAATTTGAAATACAACCCGGGAATTTGAATTCTGAAATTGTTTAACTTGTAAAAGTTGAATAAATGGTCAAAATGTATCAAATGAATTAAAATTTAACTTAAGTTAAGTTAAATAAAATTGGATTGGATTAAAAAAAATCCAGAATGAAATCAAACAAGTGAATATATATTGGATGTTGTTGTTTGGAATTAAACGGTGATGGAATTGAACTCAAGCAGAATAAGAGTTTTGATTTTGGGAAATAGAACTCAGTTTGGATTAGTGAATGGAAGTGAACTAATTAGAAGTTGATTAGAGATTTAAAAATTGGTAGTTGGATTGATAAAGAACCTAATGGAAATCGATATATGTATGCTGAGCAGATATTGAATGAAAGCAATGCAAGAAATAGAATTATGCCTGACAAAAAGGAACATGTTTACACTATTACTTGGGTTTGATGATTTTGTGAGCCTCTGGGCAAGACGCTTGGCTTTTTGATTTTCTTTTGGATTGGAAAAGGCCTAGAAAGGCGAGTTGTGGTTGTGCCGATTGAGCCGTGCAGAGGAGATGTTGCCGAAATTTTTCAGAAATTAAAGTGTTAGAAAATTTTCAGAATTTTTTTAAAATTTTAATTAGTAAGAATAAATAAATATTTTAATTGAAATAAATTGGTCTAGTTAAACTGAAGTTAAGAAGTGAAAAAAAAGGATTTTTGGGCCTAGTTAATAGGGTATGTAGCATCTTTTCCTACCTTAGCAATTTCGAGGACGAAATTATTTTAAGGGGGAAGGAATGTAACGACCCGGATTTTTAGCCGTTGAATTCTGAATATTTAAATTGTTTAAATATTTTATTTGAATTATATATAGGAATTTATAAGGAATTTATTTAATAAAAGGAAGTTTTAAACGTATAATTTATAATATAATTATAAAACGAGCTTGAAATAGTCGCGGTAGTTCGTAATTTATGATTTAAACTTCAACTGAATATACAAGATTCAAAATAAGTCGGATTTCTTTGAAACAAGAAACATTCAGATCTATTTGATTTTGTCTTTCTAATGGAAGAGAAAAAATTGAGATTTCATATTGTAAATTTTGTTTTACATTCAAATCAAATTTTCAGAAAGTCGCTGTGGAATCGTATATGAGCCATAACGGTTATTTAAAAATAATTAAATATTGGATTTGAATTTGGACAAGATTCTTTTGAGATGTAGTTATAATTTAATTTTTAGAATTTCACTATAATTTTTAATTAATTAAATACGCAACTTTTTATTTGGAGTATTTTGCACCCTATATCAATATTTTGGGGTTTCATAATATAAGTTATACTACCGATATTATTATATTTTGGGATCATGGTACCTCGCTGGACACGACTGTACTCTTATTTCTGTCCGTAGCAGTCCGGAATTTGATGGAGTTTTTGTTGTAGGGTATGCAAAACTCATAATGATGATATGATAGCAAAAGTGTTTGTAATTTTACTATGCTATGGATTTTAGTCTTTCACTAACATGTGAGTGAGAGTATACAATACGTTGTTGGGGATTGTTTCATTGAAATTGAACATACATATATGAAATGGGAAGAAACAAAGACTGTAGCATGCATAAGAGTTCTGCCATAGAATTTTATAATATAAAAGAAAAATATGGTTTTAACCAAATAGGCTTTTACGTTGGTATTCATGAAAGTTGGTATTCATGAAAGTGGCACCAAAGCGCAACATTGAAAAACCGCGCTGCATGGTTTACCAAACACATTAAAACTGGATAGCCATCCCTTTGTAAACATTTACCAGTTTTCAAGAATGCTGAGCGTTATGGATACATGTGACGCAAACATCAGAAGAATATACATATATATAAAAAGAAACCGTGGCTGCCAATCTTCAATTCAGAAGCGTTCTCCCCAAACCATCCCACTGCCATGTGTGCAAATCAAATGGATCCCGTGTGTCACAAGCAATTTGAGTACCGTGCGACGCACGTTTTTCTTTTCTTTAAATACTGGTAATTTTCCTCTCGTCTTCAGGCAACAAGCAAACATGAGAAACAAAATCAAATAGAAAATTATATAAAATATAATACAAAATGAAATCGCATGTTCTTAAACCCGTTGGAATCCTTGATTCAAAGGCTTCTCACCGCTTCCCTTGATTTTCGGTTCAATCCAATTCTATGGCAGCGAGGTCGGCTTACGTGGAGATCTGGGCGTCGGTGGTAAATGTCGAGGGCGGCGTCGAGAATGAGGGCGCTGGATCTGGTGGAGGTTCGGGGTAGGGGGCAGCAATAGAGAAGGGGACGATGTTTTCCAGTGGGGACTTAGCTAAAGCGGGTCTTTATTTGTTTTTGAGGTGATGGTTTGGTTGGAGCATGTTTCAGTGATTAGCTGGAAGGAGAATGAAATTCGTAACTAGGAAAGGAATAAGGTTAGCATTCTTTCACTGGTAGGAGAAAGTTTTTGAAAAGGGGAGTACAGATCCGTGTTTTCAACTAGGATGCCAAGTTGTCGAGCTCCACTGATGATTGATCGGTTTGCTGACTTGTGTAGCTATCTTGGAATGGACGTTGGTGAAGATGGTACATCGAAGTGGAGATTGAGGCGAGATGTGGTTTTGGACATTCATGCGTGGTGAAGCCAATTACAAGAGCAGCAGATCATCGAGAACAAAGGATGTAAGGAAATCAATCGGACGGCTTATTTTAATCAAAACGTATTTAAATTGGTAATTAATTTCCTAATTAAATTATTAAAAAGGGTTTAATCGTAATATTTGTGGATTAACCAGGGATGGGATTTCATGAAGGGCAACGGGAAAGGTATCGGAAATTTGAATGGGTTTTGGCAAAGGATCAATGACTAAAAATATGGAATAAGGTGGTTAATTAAATCATTAAGTTACAGCTAATGACATTATAAATTTATTTAAAGTATGTAGTAATTTAAAACGTGTATATTTACTACATATATTAATAGAATTAAACGCGATCGGATCCGTTGGAACTGTAGCAACGAGGTCTACATCGTGAAAGTGACGCCACTGAAAATAGAAGTACTGGAATTTCATAGAAAAATCAAACGCTATTGATTTTAAAGAGAAATAAAAGCAGTACCGGCAACTTCAAAACAAAGTGAGTAAACTCACTAACTCTGACTCATTTATATTTTTATATAAACGAGTTTTAAATTTATTTTATACTATGCAATTGTTGATTGGTTGAATAGTTGATAAAAGTGGTAGATATGATTACATCGTTGATCGATTATTAGTTATGATATTTCATATTAATGTGAAATAATATTATTGATGTTGGTTAACATCTGTGGATGCAGGGAAACAGGTTGGAGGGATCCAACTGGATCCCTCAACATTTTATTTACTGTTTTTATTTGATTGTGATATATGCTGTGCTATATAATCCATGGTTGAATATATGTGTTTGGTTTACCCTGGCCCTAGGAACCTGGTATTTTAGATACTGTCAAATATCATCGAATGTGAAAAAGGAAATTAGAATTTAAAAACGGATTTTATTTCCAAATTAGAAATAATTTCTTTTTAATTGAGTTGAAAATAGAAATCTGTTCAAATTGGATAAATCA
The DNA here is from genome assembly GCA_030737875.1 of Allium sativum. NCBI lineage: Eukaryota > Viridiplantae > Streptophyta > Magnoliopsida > Asparagales > Amaryllidaceae > Allium > Allium sativum. The sequence continues at coordinate 158,613,741 of CM060921.1, read as the reverse complement.
AGAAAATGTTATAAACAAAAATATAAATTAAGTGGATTGTTAATCATTGGATAAATTAAAATATAAGTTCAAATATGAACGTATATTAGAAAGTGAATATCGGTTTTGAAACCAATATTTGGAAATGGATTTGAATTTAGCGAATTATAGAGGAAAATTTTAAAGAAAGGTTTTAAATGCTTAGAATAAAAGAATGAGATTAGTAGGGAAAATTCTGAATAGAAGTTATAAGTAGAATGGGGTTAACATATTACTTTTAAGTACGAAATCAAACTGATCTGATTATATGTATAAAAGGAATACATTTATGGTTAAAAAGAATAATAGTTTAAAGCAAGAAGTTTGCAAATATATATATAAAAGGGATTTATAGAAATCAAATTGAGTTAATTTCAGAAGTTAAAGAACGTATAGCTTGTAAATACATTTAAAGGAGAACTTGAATTGTTTAAAATAAACAGAGTTATAAATGAACAACGGAGGTGTGTGCGTCGCACATGGTACTTTATTTAAAACAGCGATTATAGCACTGTTGTTATGATATTTGATTTGTAAATCTAAACAGCGATTATAGCGCTGTTGTTATAATATATGCTTTTGTAAATCTAAATAGCGATTATAATGCTACTGTTATCACAAATGTTTAACAGCGATTTTAATGTTGCTATTATAATAAAAGCTAAACTGCGATGTAACGCTGTTGTTAAAAGTAATGTTTTATAAATCAAATATTTGGAAACAGCGATTATAATGCTACCGTTATAATCAGTGTTGTAAAGTAAAAGAAGTGTGTTCTTAAATTGAATCCGGGAGTCGCGTAAGCGATGGTTTGTTTGAAATGGTGAGCTTTGACTATTTCAAAGTTGAGAATGTTGTTCAATTAAGGTCCGGGAGGTAATTATACCCCAACTTGATTGACTTCATGATTGATGGAGAAATGGTTAAGGTTCGATAGTGAAGATTGGTTAACATTCTGGTTAGTTAATACTTGGTTAAATGTTAAGTTATCATAACGATGTTTATAACATCACGTTAATTTAAAAGAATTTGAAATGTTTTTTCCCAGTAAAATGAGAGATATTTTCTACGTATAGAAAATGAAATGAATTGGTCAATGAAGAATTAAGAAAGAAAATGGGGAAATATTTTCCAATATTAATGCGGCATATCACTACAAGAAAAACAGCAAATAGCAGCGGCAAAATCTACTTCAAATCCGTCGCTAAACAGGACTTAGCGACGGATTTCCTACGTAACTGTATGGTCGGTAAAAACCATGACGGTATCTGTGTCAGATTTTGCGATGGAATTTTGCAAGAGATTTCCGACATTTTTCCGTCATTTTACTAATTTTACAATAAAAATAAATTTTGTTTATTAATTTAATATAATTTATATACCGACTATTTATCGACGGATAATTAAATTAAAATAAAATATTACTTACATAAGGAGTTGGTAAACCCTTGCTAAATACCAAGGGATTAGCGACAGATACTTTCAACTTCTGATTCATCTTAAATTTCTGTCGATAATTCATCACAAATCACTACAAAATGCTTATTTGTACAAACATTGGCAAAAATAATATGTTTAACTCGGAATTTCTAATTTAAAATAAATATATTAATCAAACAAATATTTTATTACACATTTGAATAATACACAACTATGTTTCTCTTTGTTACACAATAACTACACAAAATGCTTATTTGTACAAACATTGGCTCGCTACATACACTCAGTTACACTCACTCTCACACTCAATATCTTCATCTTCAGTGATTAATCCATGGTTTGCCATATCGTCCGTTGTACCTGTCAAAATAGAATAACACCGGAAAGATACATAACTAAACTATTTTTCACCGTTATTTGAAATTAAATTTTCATCTATCATTGCTTCCTAACATACACATTATAATTTCTGTACAAAGCTGAATGTTATGTTGGTATAAGCCCTTTTTTTTAACATTTGTAATAACTCCTAACAACAAAGAAATCATATATAATTTTATTAGCATCTATTGCATATAAAAGGCATTTAATTTTCAACTGATCAAACTCTTATTTTGTTTTAAACCTCGGGTATGAGCTTCCTTTCACAATCTTTTGCCCATCTGTTCTCCAGCGAAATCCATCGTCTGAAAGTTGTGTTTCTACTGAGCTTTCCACAAGGTCATTCGAATTACCTCGTCTGTGTTTAAAAATGCAGAATTCACATGAGTATTTATTTGTAGCAGAAAGGCCATATATTATCAATCTATACATAGAAAACATTGTAAATAAATAATGTTACAAACTTAAATCAGCTTACTTTTTTCTGGAGTAAGGAAGGTCATCGTTCACTTCACAGTTTTTGGCTAGATGGCGATTCGAGCCAAGGTATCAGCGAATTAGGGTGTTTGCACCTGCTTCCAAATTCCTTTTACTCCTAATATGTAAAACTATAGTTACTTCTTTTATTTATTCATCCTTAATCACCAAAACTTTAAAAGTTTCTATCTACTTCTACAAATTACCATATCATGCTTCTAAAGTGCATTCGGGTTCATAAACACCAACAGATTTACTTGATTTGCACATCATTCTAGATTGAACTACAAGATTCATAATGTGTAAGCTTTCGTAACATCCAACTCTGGTGCTCAGCGCCTAGTAGACCATGTACAAAAATAAACAATTCCATAATAGTTTCTCAGGACTCCCATTCTCAAATTATACGTAATATCCTACTTCTTCCACGTGCATACAAGGGAAATCAATTACATATAAATTGCCAAGCCCTAAAAAACAATTTTGAAAGTTCGAAATAGCCTACCAGGTCGGTCTCGTAGGTCCACATGTGGCGGTAGATTGCACTACAAGCCAGATGTTTGGCAATCCAAGCTTCAGTGGAAATGCTTGATTGACAACGGTCGGATTTTAGGCAAATGTCTGGCAACGCACTGAAGGGTCACGGAATGAGATGAAGAAGATGTCTGACAATGCAATACCTGATGGAGCGAACGTGGATCGCCAGAAGTGAATGAGGGTGAGGAAGATGGCTTGGAGAGGTAAGGAAGATGGCGATGGTGAAGAGGGAGTTGACGCTGATGAGGCCATCTAGCGCCGTGACATGGAAGGGAATCGGAAGTCAGACGGTGGAAAGGGATTTTGTGAATTTAGGGATTTCAGAAAAGGAGGAGGAAGTGAATTTGATATTTGGGTTTGGAAAAGTGGTTTTGTAAAGTGATATAATGTGAATTACCTGGAACCGCGTAAAAGTTTAGCAGGTTGGAGCCAAAATTTCAGCTGTTTGGAGCCAAAATTTCAAAATGTTTACAGCCAAAATTTCAATTGTTTGGAGCCAAAAAAATAGTTTATACTATAAGTTGAAGTTTAATAAATATTAACGTAGATTATTGGCTAAAATTTAGTTGAATATGAAAAGTGCAATTTGAAGTACTATAAAACTAAACTAAGCTTTCTTTAAAATAATATATCAGTATTTATTCAAATTCAACAAGATGTATCAATCGTTCAATATTATTATTTAATTACTATAATCACTACTTATTACATATTAATTATTCAACATTAACTACTACTTATAAATTATATAATATAGATTAATGTTAAGTAGTAAATGTTAAATGCATATGAAAGCATATTTGTATCATTTGTATTTCTAATTTATTAACACTACTAAGATTACTATTTTCAATTAACAATGTGTGCATATAAAGTAGTTGTAAAATCACATATAACATCTGAACAGTAAAGGTTTTAAAAAAATATTCGCTATTCATAATTAACTAGTTGCCAACCAAGCGAAAAGATACAATTGTTAGAAATATAATCATTGCACTGACAAGGAAAACAATTATTAAAACTGAACTATAAGTTATAAAAAATATTACTTCATAATTATTAAAAATAATTATAAACTATTAAATATTACCTGTTAATGTTATTAATTATAAATCATTACATAATATAAAAATAATTTAAAAAAACTGTAATTATTATACAATTATTTAAAATTAATTATTGAATACTAAATATCATTTCATAAGTACTAAATTATAATATTAATTATTAAATAATTATTATAATAAACTGATATTTTCATTATTTAGGGGAATAATTATAAAAGAACAATTTAAAATTTTGGGATTTAGCATAAAATATACTGGCATACTGACTGAGATTTGTGATGAAAGCAGAGGACTTAATTAAGAATTTAGTAATTACCTTGATTATGAGCAAAGATTATTTTGTTAATTTTAAATAAGCAATGATTATAAGTTATTTATTATAGAACGTAAATTAATATTTATTATTATTTATAAATAATTAATTAGAACAAATTAATTATTAATTATTGAACATGTTAATAATTATTAAAAAATAACACTAAAGTATATCTTAGAAAACTAATATAAACATCTCTTGCAAATTTGTTGGAATTCTGCTGCAAAATAGCTTCGACAAATATTCGTCGGTATTCTGCTTGAATTTGCAGCGGAAAATAGCGGCAGAAATTTTCTGCCGGTAATTTGATGTTGTTTGCAATGGCTTAGTGAGGGATGACAGAAAACGACGGTAATAAATAAAAGAAAAAAAAGTTGAAAATTTAAAAAACTATCCCTTGCAGATCACATGGAAATCCGCCGCTAATTAGCGACGGAATTTTCCGCTGCTAAAAATCTGTCGCTAATCTCGGGTTTTCTTGTAGTGTATTTTCTGAATATAGAAAATAAGGATTCGTTAATATATATATAGAAATGTTTTCTAAATGGGGAAAAGAGATATTTTCTCGAATAAAGAAATTACTTATTGGAAATGTTCTTCAAAGAATCGAGAGGGAAATCGAGCTTCAAAAGGATACGAAAGATAGGGAAACAGGAATTTGAAATAATAATATAATCAGGAATTGATTTAAAGAGGCCGAGTGTTGTTTGATGCTTGATCGGTAGAATTTCCAATTGGAAATAGGACCGTTGATTGTATGAATGTTTCTTTGATAGTTAAATCACTGACTATCAAAGTTTTGATTTATTTTATACCTTCGTTGTCAACATGAAGAGACCGGGATCAGATTTAATATCTGAAAACCACTCCGTATTGGCATAAGCGTTACGAATCAACTTATGTTGAAGAGATTATGAAGACGGAGAAAAATGCAAGGGCTGTTCTGTTAATTCTAACCTCAAGCCTCACAACCGGGGATTGACAAAAATCGGGCAGGTAGCATGGCTATGTGGGTCGCTCCCATTAGGATGTATAATCACCTACCTAGAGAAATTCTCATTGCTTCTTAAATCTATCGATGTTGTCCCTTTTGGGAAACGATTGTTGATCCCAACCGTTGGTGATATACATTCGATACACTCAAGCGAAATGAGAGGTCGGTCATGTGAGGGCCGGGTTGCAAGAAGTTCTTGTTGAACCCAGTGTATTCGCCTCTAGAAATACATTATCGGAAGGTGGTCACATACCTTGTCATGTTGGAAATCCAATCTCCAATAAGCGCCCTACGGTTTTTGATTTAATATTATATATGGAGCGTGAGATGCAAGCGTTCCGCTAGATTTCTATTTATTTGATGTAGACATTATTATAATATCACTGGATTTGATATCAAAAATATTTTTGGTTATCGTAAGGTAAAAACCATCCGTGTTTATGTGTGGATCGGTCTTACGATTATCATTTCTTCCGAAAGGATTTTAAAAGTTAAACCAATGGTTGGAGTTTACTCACACCAGTCCCATGACTGACCCAGAGTTTATTTTGTTTTCCCTAAACTCTTGGGTGCCCAAATTTGTACGGGCAGTCAAGTAGTTGGGATTTTCAGATTCACTTGGAGTAGCTCGAAGCAGGAGGCTTCACCTGTTATCTATTGGCTATCATATTTCCGCTGTGTACTATTCATGTATCTGGAAACAGGTGTTTATAACTGTTAATTCCAGGGATAACCGTTGTGCTCTGATGATGATATGTATATAAAGTTACTGATTTGTATTTTAAAGTTTATGTTATCTAACATATTTTATTCGTTCCGCTGTGAGTTTGTGATCTTCGTTTTCTTCTATTCTAATATTTCTTTCTTTCTATTTCTCATCCTCTAACTTCTTTCAAATAATGATTCGTATTTCTGTGCAATTTGGGTTAGACGTGTGGTGTTATTAGTCGACTCAAAGTGTACGGAAATTCAGGCCATTACAATTTGATCTGCGTTAGATCTCTCTATTATTATTGAATGATACTGCAGATTTCATGTATACTAAAGGGACTTTTATTTCTTGGAATAAAACTGAGACGTGGATATATTCCTCTTCCAAATCGTCAAATCCTTCTCAGGTTCTGCTTGCAATGCATGTATAAATAATACTATGAAATAATAATCTCTCTTTTGTTTGCACATATCAAGAAACTTGCCTACAGGGATGAAATTCATCAACCTACGCTTTTTAGCATGGTGATTCTCTTCAAGTGCCTGAATATCTGATAATGATATGTTTTTGACTTTTTGCATAGTCAATTACCAGGTGGGCACGGGACCACCTCATGTACATACTAGCTTTGCCTCAGTTCGATAACGTGATATAAATGAGGATATTCAGCTACTAGATGATTCAATGTAATCTTAGGTTCAAACACATCTAAATCTTGTTTTTAAGTTACTCAGTATTGTGGTTCTGTATTTTATTGCTAACTTCTATATTTTATTTTGTTCGAAAAATGGGAGTTTCACCTGGAAATTCAACAATGTGTAAATGGGTTAAGTAGCTTGTTTTAGACTCATACTGCTTTTTATCAAAAAACAATAATACTGCTTTTGCAAAATTCTAATGAAACGACACTGCCTAATTATGCGAATACATGCATTAGTTTTACAGTTTCACTATGTGTGTGTTTTTCATGAGTGCAAGCGAAGAAAAAAGTGGATGCAAGTGGAGGAAATTGGAGCGGAGTAATGTGTTCTTGTGTATTTGAGCGGAGATGCGAACAAAAGCTTATTAACTTTATTATAATTATTTTTCCAATACTATTTTTATGTCATTATCATTTTATCATATTGTTTATCATTGCAAAACTAAGCTATCATTTTTTTATAATAACATTTTTAAATTAAAGTCAACGTCAGTGCACTACAAAAGGAACAGTGAATAACGACGGCAAATAGGCGTTGGCGGCCGTCACTAACCGTCGCAAGCCGTCGCTATTTGCCGTCGCTTTTAATGTCGTCGCGAGAGGAAAAAGTGACGGAAAAAGCGACGGTTCCGTCGCTCGATTAGAAACGGCTTGCAACGGATACTTGCCACGTGGCACCATCAAAAGTCAAGTGGTTTTTTTTGCCGTGAAGCCGTTGCGCAAGCCATGGCCATTTTTGTCCAAAACGCCGTTGCTATCCGTCGTTTTTCTTTGTTGTTAGCCGTCGCTATCTGTTGCAAGCCGTCGCAAAGTAATGACCAAAATTCCGTCGCTACCCGTTACTAGCCGTCGCAATTCTGGAGCATTTTTTCTGCACTACACAGCAATACCTTTCCAACAAACCTCCACATCAAACCCAATCCACTACCAATCCATCAATATCATTCCAAATCCATCAATAACATTCCAAATCCATCAATATATCCAAAACATTACTAAATTCATCACAATACCATAACATACCATCGTCATACATCCAAAAAACAATATCATCACCGTATATCATCGTCCCATCATCACAAAACATCAAAATACATCAAACTACACACTACCGTCATCAAATATCATCGTACGTACATAAAGCAAATAAAAAAGTAAGTGTATATACATACCCAAGCACAAGAACAAACAAACTACTCGTCGTCTTCTTCTTCTTCGCTTGTAGCATCCCCGCCATCGTCCTCGTCTGGCATCGATCCATGCTCGTCATAATAGCGTGCAATGCGCCCGTCTATCTCCTGAGCCAGCTGGCTTCTTCTCCAATCGTTCATCTCTTCCAGTTGCTCCTTTAACTGAGCTATAGTCTCCTGCTCCACGGACTTCCTATATCCTCGCTGAAAATCAATAGCCTGCGAAATAGTTCAATTTCACATTTATAAATGGACTTGTAATATATACATGGACTTTGAAGATCAATACACATGTCAATTTGAAGCTTCTATATTTATAATGTCAATTTAACATGTTAATATAAAAAGAAGGTAAAAGAATGCATGTTAATTGAATACATTTTAAATGTAAACTTAAATTAAAAAAGATACCTCCTGATTGCCGAAGCCGTATCGCCTATTACGAGTAGGCGGCTTAATAATAGCATCCCAAATACGATCGCACTCTACAACCGTAAGCTCATCTCGTCCACTGGACTGCGTCACTCTAGCTGCCTCTGCATCATATCTCTCCTACAATAGTCATATAATTTAATAATATAATGTGATATGAACGAATATGAAATATTTTAATTATTAATAAGTATATTTACCATTACGCCCGCAGCCTTGTCATCCGCCCAATCATATGTCACGTTCCCTTCGTCATCAGTATGCTCCACCGCATGAGTATGCCTGAAAACCTCTGCCATCGTAGGCTCCCTTCTATACTTTGCCATCTGAGTATATATACAGTAATAAAATTACTAAAAATAAAAATGAATGATATGCACTCAATTTTTACGTGAACATATGCTAAAAACTATTTCAATTTTTTACCAATTCTCTCCTATGCTGCTGGAATGATTTTGAGCCACCGCGATGTAAACCAGGATTCTTAGCTCTATTTTCTTTATTCCTTTGTGCTACTTCCTATTAAATTTGATACATTATTAAATAAAAGAATGCAATCAACATAAATGTGATTATTTTCATTATATCTTACTTTCGCTGCTTCAGTATCCCAATATGCTAGAAATCCAGCCCAAACATCGTCAGCCATCCATTTAGGCTTCTTCCCTGATGTCTTCGCCCTGGAAATTGTTTCTCGGTAATTCTTTCGCATTTTGATATTCCAGTGTGTCAAAAAAACCTGCATGTCCCGCTCCTCTACACGGACAGCCGCCTGCAAATTAAATTTATTTTGAATTATTTATAGTATATATGAATTTCTAATAATAAAATAAATAAATACTTACTAGCACATCGGCTAGAATGACGTTCTTGATGTGGGGTGGGATACTATCCCAATGAGGCCAAGTCCCAGACATCCTACTCGTGTACGACTGCTTCGACACTTTTAATATGAATTCCGCTGGCTCGATTTCAAACCCGGTGCTGCGTACATGTTTACATAGATAAAGCATATATTTTTAACTAATTTAAACTGAAATAAATTAGATACTTACCCAGCACTCTTCGGAACAACCTCTGCACATTGCCGTAGATCTGGCTCAGAGCTGCTAGGACCTACACCTGGCGCAGGAGATGGTGAAGGAGTCGGCTGAGATGAACTCCTCGAGCGGCGTCTATCTGACATATCTGTTACAATCATATAATGCATACAAAATAACTTGAATTATTAACATCAATCATCATTATCATTACATAGCTCAGAAGAGTACACAACATTAACATTGTTATTATATAGCTCATAAGAGTACACAACATGATACATAGCTCATAATTGTACATAACATAACATAACATAACATAGCTCATAATTGTACATAAATAAATAACATCAGTCTTCATCATAATTTTTTTTTGCTTCCTCCATTGGTTCTTCAGCATTTTCATTCTCATCGCCGCCTTAATCAATGGTGGGAAACATTGATCGTGCTGCATCTTGCACCATATTTTCTATCAGATTGGTCGTTGTATTATCGTTCATCATTGTACTATCGTCCTCTACCACTACAGGGTTAGAGGTAGGTTGAACAAGCTCTCCATGACGATCCCATAAGTAATAATTCGACACAAAACCAAATTTATACAAATGTACTTCTACTACATCTGGCTTCCAATGCCTCAAATGTTTGCACTTACTACACGGACATCGAATGTCTAGGTTACTCCGATTATTAGATTTAGCGAATCTAATAAATTCTTGGACACCGTTACAAAAATGTTCCTTTATCGACCCTTTCTTACCAGTACGCGGTTGATACATCCAACTACGATCACGAAAATAATCGAACATTTTCCTGATTTGCAACAAAAATGTTAGAAAATTCGATCAAACACTTTGTATTAATTGAAATCTTGTACAATTTCATTTACAACTACTTCATGTTTTCATTTTTTTTTTGTTTATTTCTTTCTACTTTGACGGCAGGTCTACCTACTTCCCATTACAAATATAATAACGTAAGCATATTTTATAAATCCTTTCAGGTTAAATGGTTCAACAAAATTTCGGCAGCACTTCCCTTTTGTCCCTGTATCATACACAAATGCGTGTACACAGGGAACAAAAAGGAAGTGCCATCGAAATTTTGTTAACCGTTTAAACTGAAATGATTTATAAAATATGGTTACGTTATTATATTTGTAACTTGTCCAATACAAGGACAAATCCAACGAATATTGTATCAGATGAATATAGATTTCCGTTTTATGGAAAAATGAATATCCATATAACGATCATATACAACACTTGTCGGACGGGGCCAAATTTATCTAAGGGGTTCACATAATTAGTCAAAACACATTCAACCTAAGTTTAAAACAAGAAACACACACATCAAATGAAAAAGCACGCCTTTTGCGCTTTGGACCTTTTTGCGCTTTTTTTGCGCTTCAGTAAAAGATGCGCCTTAAACTTCAAAATTTCAATTTGTAAAGTAACATGACAATTAGTTTTAGTAAGTTTTGATTCATTTTAGTTTAATGTATAAATTATAAAATTAATTTTAGTTAGTTTAAATTTTTGAAAGATAAACTAAGCTTTCAAGTTAATTATTTCAATTCATAAAAAATTCAAAGAGTTGAGTAATATGATTTTCATCACATTTAACAAGATTCTTACCGATCTAAACCTAAATGAAGAACTATTTTGAATTAACATTTTTAATCAACATTTGATTACTAAATATTATAGTAACAAAACAATTTTTTTCAATTGCAAGTGCATTCTTTTGGACCGACCATTCTTGCATCCGATGGGGACATAACAGTACATGCATTAGGGACATCGTTGCACCATTTGAATAATAATCAATTTACTACCATTAAACAATTACATTAATTCCATTCATTTTCAAATCATCATACCACACATTCTACATACAACACAATCATCGTATGTCTAATTAAACACGTGATAATCATTGTTTTCAACTTCCTAAATCAATTACATATGTAATATTCATCGATTTTACCCTCCTAATCAATTACACTTATCCCCAAATCAACTCACAACACAACCGTTATCATAAACATCCCTCGAGACAACCAATTTCATATCCATAAACATTCAATTTTGCAAACTCATATAAATTAGCAACCAAAGCCTCTAATTAACCCTAATTAAGCATAAACTAGAGTTAGAAGACATAGAAGAATGAAATCAATAACTTGGAAGTGAAATTGGAGGCTTGGAATCGGAGCAGCAAGAAATGGCGACAGGTAGGGTTTGGGATTGATTTTGGGGAAAAAATATAATGAGGAAGAGGATGGTTCGGCAGTTATTATTCTGCAAATCGAGTAACGGTTCGCGACGGCAAGCGACGGCCGCTTTTTTAGCCGTCGCTAACCGTTGCCCCACCCCGTCGCTATTTAAGCTGCCTTTTGTAGTGGTGACCATTGACGTACCTGGATGCTACAGTGGCATAGCGGCATTGGATGTCAATCATTGAGTGTTAGAAATTCTACCGTTCAGCGAAAAGGCTGCACTATAATTCAGAGTTAGCTGGATTTGTAAACGGAATTGTTATGCAACTTTAATATCAGTATATGATAAAATTAAATTCTCAGTATCCTCCAAAACATGATTTTGATATATTGGTTCAAAAACGATCAATTTGGTTGTTGGGAAAATGAACTTATCTTCTGAAGCTTGTTATACCTTATAAACAAGGCTTGTGAATTCATTTTTTTGCTAAAGGTTTGTTTAAACAAACAACACTTCTATTTATCGTGTCATCTTTTTATGTCTTAAAACTCTAAACTAAGTTCCAAACTCAAATCATTTTGCTGATAAACAAGATGAGTTGCGTCAGCAAAGAGAAGGGGAAATGGATGATTACTGTTCTTAGGTATACTTATTACAAATCATTGATTTTTGTTATGTTAGTGATTTTTCTAGTATATTATATGCAGATTTTTGTTGGTAGTATTCAGCTTTGGGCAGATGAATTCTAGCCTGCTGTGATAATGATTTGAATTTCTATGTTACTTATTAGACATTTTTGTGTTAATAGTAGTTGAATTGTGGATGTTTTAACTATAGTTTTGTGTTTGCTTTGAAATTACATACTACTTACCATATATATATATATATATATATATATATATATATATATATATATATATATATATATATATATATATATTAAATAATGAGTATTATTTGTGTAGATCGTTTTATGTGGGGGATGCAGCAGCGCGAGCGGAAGACCATAGTGATGCTGACATTAAATTTGCTGAGGTTTGTTTGACAGCTTTAACATCTAAAATCATTTCACATATATACATGTATGGAAAACAACCAAGAACATGCAAACACAGTTTGACATGTTATAATTGATGTGAATATAATAATATATGAAATAGTGTTTATTGTTCTTGTCCTTGTTTTCAAATTCTGGAACATTAATTGTATGTTGGATATGAAAAAGAAGAAAAGAAAAAGAACATGATTAATTTAAGCACCCAAAATAGTCTTTAAAACACACATACAGCTGATAAAAACAGCACAAGTATGTATTATCCACTGTGGTATCACCCACTAAGCCGCTAATATTTAAATCCATTAGGTGCTACTTCTGTCATCACATTTACTATGATATTGCTGAATTCATCTAATAATAATAATAGTTTTCCTTTACATCCCATTAATTTATTGAGCTATATGAGTCTAACAATGCAAATTAGTAATGTACTGTTACAGTATTTTTGTTTTTACTACTGTTACAATATTTTTATTTTTACTTTTTCCTTACATTTACATATAATTGTAAGGATAGAAATACAAAGTTATATTACATATAATTTGGTTGATTGCTGAATTTTAGTTGGTTGGAACTTGTCATACAGGAAATATTCAAATCTATTAGCTCATCATTTGTATTATATCATGTTCATTGTAAATTGCATGTTATTAGGTAAGAGCGTTTGACCTATTTGATTTGGGTTGAATGCTAATTCATTTCGTTTGTAAAGGATGTGCTTCAAATTTTCCATGTGAGAAGTTGTTCATATATATATATATGTGTGTGTGTGTGTGTGTGTGTGTGTGTGTGTGTAATATACCTGCTGTAAGAGGTAGCCACTACAGGCGGCATCAAAGGCTACTGCTGCTATCCGCTCCCGTAGGTTACTGCAAGTGGGAAAAAAGGGGGTTGCATTATATCTATTTAACTTTACTCCTCCACTTTGTAACCCAATGTTTAGCACTTTTGGTATTACATAATTCATAGATCTGAACATTTGTGTGATCCTATGCTTTGTGTGATAATGTGGAAGTGTTAATATGTGTTGTGTGGAGATAATGTGTCTGTGTGCTTCTAGTTGCTTAAAACCGAAACATCAAATAGTTTGTATATTGAAAAAAATGAAAGTTTGCTTATCTCTTTTAAATGTAACTACCGCTTATGTAAAGTTAATGATTTTTCAAAATTTCGCGAGTTAAAAAAGATAACAGGGCCATTTTACCTATTTGGTTCTACTCCAATACGCCTGTATCTGTTCAAAAACTTTAGTGTATTAAACTGCTTACGAACGGTGTTGCACAACTATACTCTATGGGTGTTTGAGGCTGCTCAGAATTTTTTGTACAATTATATGCTCGGATTTTAATACTATGAACTGTTACAAATACCTAATGGTAACTGAGCTATTACAACTATATACTTGCAATGATAATATCTCATTGTAACAATCCGGAAAATCTAAGCCAATTTAAATTTTTTATTTTGGCCCTTTTAGTGAATTTTGGATATTTAAAATGAATTATTTAAATAATAACAACGAGAAATTTATTTTGAATAGAATTAGAACGTATATATTTATTTGAATCGACGTTAGAATATAAATATTTATTTTTAATTATAAAAGGAATTGAAAATGGCGCGGTAGTATGAAATTTCGATTTCAAATTTCAAATGAATGTACATGATTCAAAATAAACCCAATTTTAGCGAAACCAAAAATATTAGAATCTATTTGAAAATATATTTCCAACGAATCTGAAAAGTCAAAATTTCATGGTGGGAATAAAAAGTGCCCAGTTGAAAATTCAGAATAGTCGCTATGGAAATATAGCCCTTAAAAATGGAAATTTTGCAAACGACCTCCGTTTTCGACGAAACCACTTTTGTTAGATCCGGGATGTCAAGTTATTGCTAGATTCCAAAATTCATAATTTTTGAAGTTCATAATTGAGTGTGGCAAAAGAAAACGTGTTTTGACAGTTTTAGTCAATTTGGATCGACCAGAAAATGGTCATTTTTCAAACAATCTCCAAATTCGACGAAATTAGTTTTGTTAGGACCGTATCATCAAAACATAGCCAGATTTATTTTTCTGGAAATTTCTGGGATCCGTATGTGGCCCCGGTAAATTGAAATGTGCGTTCAAATTCAATATATAGATTTATATTTGGTTTTGTCGAAAACTGATCGAAACGATAGAATCATCTTACGATACATATCCCATTGTGTTCGGAATGGGGGTAATTAGCTAGGGACGACAGTTGTTGAGTTCGGTTTGGAGTCCAAGAGAAAAAGTAACTTTTTTTTTAAATAGAAATAAATTAAATAAACATTTAAATTCATTAATGCACCTGTTTTTTCCCTCTTACCCCCCCTCATCGTTTGTTTCAAAATAAAAAAGAAAAGAAAAAGAAAAACCAAATCAAGGGCAACAGAGCCCTAGTCCGCCGCCGCCGCCATCGCAGCCTCCTCCAGAAGCGCCGTCGATCGCGCCATTCCCCCCTCACTCCGATGACCTTCCCCCTCTACCTCCTCTTTCCCTTCGCTGTTCGAGAAGCCCATCCCCCATTTCCCCAATCCACATGACCCAAAGCCCCTTCCACGTATGAGAGCCGCCGTCACTATTCCCTGCTGCCACCCCATTTACAAAAGAAAAGGTTTGATTTTTATTTGTTTAAAAAGATTTGATTTTGAAAATAAATAGCAAAGTATGATTTTTAAAAATGAAATGATAGTAAAGTAAAAATAGGATTTTTATACAGTAGAGAATATAAAAACATGATTTTTAAATATGTAGCATAATAAAAATATAACTTTTATTATATGAGGAGTGAAATAAAAATATGAACTTTATTTTTATCTTGAAGTAGTGGGAATAAAGATTCGATTTTTACATGAGTAGCAGAATAAAAATATGATTTTGATATAATAGAGATAATAAAAATATGATTTTTATACGATGTAGAATATAAAAATTTGATTTTTATATTTGTAGCGATATTTAATATAAACATCATATTAAAATGTGATTTTTAATAAGGACAGCGTAGAACAGACTATGATAGAATTCTGGGCAAATCCAGACGGTTCAGAAATTTAGAAATAAAACTGGCGGAGTGGATCCCAAAGGCGAGAACTCCTCACTATAATTTTTCTATACAGTTATTTATTATGTAACTGCATATATGAACTGTTCCCCGTTGCCCACAGACCATGGACGACTTGTTTGTTTGGTTGTGTAGTTGATTGGATTATTGGTTTGAATTTGGTTGTTTGGGTGAAATGGGATTGATTATATTGGTATGTGTATGGCGCGGGCCATTATTAGACTGGGGATAAGGCTAGGCCTTATCTCGTTTCTAGTATCGCGCCGTTATGCCGCCGAAATTTTCTAAATATGTTAGAACAATAAAAATATCATTTTTATTGTGTAAATGAACCGAATAAATATTTTATCGTTAACAATATAATTTTTAACGGGTATATGAATAAAATAAATATTCATTTAAAAATCAGACGATTTATTTATGTACACTGATTTGACTGATATTGATTGGGACGATAAATTTTACACATCGCCCAACTGCACAAATAAAATTCATTATTTGTTGATTGAAACCCCACACGAGTATTGGGATGATATTGGACATACACTAATCCCAATAGTTAGTTGTATGTCAATCGATTGGTTGACAGACTGTTATAAGCGTTAAATATTTATATTTAATGCTTATACAGTGTAGAATGCACTCTGGATGATGGATGATGATTTATCACTGTTGTTGTATACATGTATTGTATGAAATCCATATAATCAAATTATATGGTAATTGACTGTGTCTGATTCCAGTTCAGAAAGAATGAATATTTTAAAATAACAATTATTTTAGAATAACGAATATTTTCAAATAATATTTAGAAAATAATCAAAATATGATTTTAATATCTGATTTGGGATGGACA
Organism: Allium sativum; assembly: GCA_030737875.1. Lineage (NCBI taxonomy): Eukaryota > Viridiplantae > Streptophyta > Magnoliopsida > Asparagales > Amaryllidaceae > Allium > Allium sativum. Next base: position 158,597,213 of record CM060921.1, on the reverse strand, counting down.
CGAATATATTTAAATATATAAAGCCGTGTTGATTAGATTGACGCCATTTGAACGTGAACGATATTTATATTGATTTTATTCATTTTTATAATGAATATCGAAAGGAAATTGATTTCAAAATATAATGTTTTGAAAATATTATCATTTATATATCGATGATATGGAATATTCAATTTTGATTTGAAATTGAATATGAAGTTGAAATCGTTTTGAAAATGAATTTAAAACGATTTATAAAATAGGTTTTAAATGGAAATCGATAAAATATATATAATATATATAATGGCCTGAATAGAACGCGCCACGCTGCTGCAGTTCGCGAATTTCGACCATTGACTTCAAACGAACATTACGGGAGATCTGACCATCGTATTCTCCTAAAACCGGAACTGTTGGGTTCATATCGAAAAGAGCTTTCTAACGAATATTAGAGATTTAAAATTTAATGGTTGGATTTGGAATATGTCCAAATCAAATTTGGAAAAGGTCGCTGTAAGTGCAGTTCGATGGCCGTTTATGGAAATCGACTGTACGGGCCTTGATAAAATTATTAAAAATATCAATAATTAGTGTAAAATCATAACAAATGATTTGGAAAGAATTGGGATGAAAAATTCCATATTTGAAAAGATAAAAATAGTTTTTATCAAAATGAACTAGTTTGGAACTAGAATTATATTCCAATATTTTCAAACAAATAATTTGGATTTGAAATGGTTTTAAAAATAACCAAAATTTCCAATATATAAATTGGAAATGGATTTGAATCGAAATTGTTTTCGGAATATTTCGATGTGGGATTTCGTGATTATACAGATATTGTTATGTAAATTTGAAAGATATATTTATATCGTTATTTCCAATACGATATTTGTTGGTTGTGGTATTTGATATCGAATATAAGCCAAAATATTTTCTATTCAGAGCCTTGTATTTAATACCAAATTGGAATTGGGTTTGTCGTGAATGGTGTCTTCATTAACACTACTTATAAACCCAGTTGAGAAAAGATTAAATCTTTTATTTAGATTAATGAAGTATACCAATTAATTGATATTTAATTGGAATGGAATTGAAATTGGTCTTTGGGTTTACCGTGAACGGTGTTTTAAATAACACTTGTTCTTTAACTCGATTAACAATGGAATACCATTTTGGGCTGTCGTGAATGGTATCTTTAATAATACCGTTCCTAGACCTAATGGAGTTAAGAAAATCAGAAACTAACTGGAGATTAGTTAAGTTGAATGGTTTCCTGGGTATTGATCTGATGTTGGTTTCGGCCTTCGGGGTTAATACTTGGGGAATTGTTCTCTTTCTAATTTACTGTTAGAGACTGATGGAACGTGAATTGGGTTTATTGTGAACCTTGTTTTAACGACATTCGTTCTTTAACCTGATTTACCGTGAAATGTGATTTGGAATTTATAAATCTTTTGTTAAGATTTAAAGGAGATTTTCCAAAGTAAAGTTTTCCAATTTAACATATTAAAATGGAATTAAATGGAATTCGATTTGGTAATAATCGAAGTAAGCTTTTGTAGAGGAAGACGGTTAATATATATGGAATTTAAAAGTCTTTGTCGTTATTCCATTTATATTATTGGTTGGATATGGAAGTTTATATCGAGTATATATATCGATTTGTTTTCCATGAAGATTTCATTGTTAATGGAATGTGATTTTGGGTTGTCGTCAATGGTATCTTTAATAATACCGTTCTTAGACCCAATGGAGTTAAGAAAATCAGAAACTAACTGGAGATTAGTTAAGTTGAATGGTTTCCTGAGTATTGATCTGATGTTGGTTTTGGCCTTCGGGGTTAATACTTAGGGAATTGTTCACTTGCTAATTTACGGTAAAAGACCGATGGAATGGAATGTGACTTTGGGTTTATCGTGAACCGTGTTTTAAATGACATTGGTTCTTTAACCCAGTTAAAGATAGGATATGATTTCCCAAGTTAAGAAATCATTAATATTGATTTTTGGGAAGATTAAAACCAAGTGGAGTTTTAATGCATCTTTAATTAGATTGAAATGATATCCAAAGGAAGATTAAAGAATAAATTTAAATAATTTATCTTTGATAAAATTAATGGGAACCTTTCCCAAAGTATATGAATATTTGGATAAAGATATATTCTGGATTGGAACGAGGCGTATGTTGCGTTTTTATAGCACTTGTTTATTATATACGCGAAGGCCGGGTTTATCCCATTCTGAATAACTGATTCGACGATGTGTCGAGGATGAAGACGGTGGTTGAAGATCGGAGGTCTTCACATCGTTTGGATGATTACTGATGTCTTGATTGGGCTGTACACCCAAGGCAAGGTAATAAGTGGTGATCGTCCAGCCATACTTGGAGATCGACCGAATATGCGAGGTCCTCTCCCCTGTATTGGACATATGGTGGAGGAATAAGGTGCCTCCGGTTGCATTCAGACCCAGAACAAACTTGTAAATGGATGTGTGGCTGACATCAGATTTCATTCTGTGTGATTGATACACATCGGTTGCATAGCGTGAATTGCCTGTGTGGCATGCTGAGATGCAAATGATCAAGGCTTCTGTTGAAAAGCAGAGTCTTGTGGTTGATGATCAAAGCACGGCTTTAATATAGTGTAGCTTTGTGTAGTGTTAATTCGCGAGCCTCACACACCGGTGTGAACCAGAAATGGGAGAGGACCTCAGGGAGGGCATGCTTTTCCTTCTAGCTTGGAGTGGTGTCAGCGTTTTGCACGCCCTGGCATTTTACTTATGTGGATGATGGATAGCGAGGCGCCTCGTTTATATCGGTCGATCCGGGACCGATGGAGACATTTGGCTCATTGACGCCCCATTGGACGGGGAAACGCATGTTCAGGCATTTTAATACACTCCGTGTGGACCGGCCCTGATGATCCAAGGGCCCACCTGAGTCTGGGTCCTGAGGGGCGGGCTAGAGCATCTCGAAGCGGTACGGTCGATCCCTTGCCTTGGTTCACGATGGAAATCCAACTTCCAGTACAACATCATGCGGTTTTAATTGTAGAACTAGTATGGAGACATGATATATGGTACCCATGTCGTCTATGATTAATACATTTATATTTGAAGTTGATTTCTTCACTTATACTAATAATAAAAGATGAAATTTAGCGTATCAAGCAACCTTTGGCTATTATAAGGTAAAACCCTATCCTGCGGCTTGCGTTGCATTCTGTGATGGGACCTGGGTCTTATAATAGCTTCATTGTTCTTTATTTAGCATTGCGTTGTTTGTTTTATGCACTAGTATTCTTGGGAGGAAACTGACTTTAAAATAAAGATTAATAACTGTTTTAGCTCTCACACCAGTCACATGACTGACCTGGAGTTTATTGTTTTAACCTAAACTCTGGGTTCCCTTATTTTCCACACGGGCAGCTAGTAGTTTTGGTTTTGTAGATTTATATTCACAGGATCCTGGTTTACAGCTGGAATGATATTCGGAAAGCTCTGTATACGTATATTCTTTTCAGTTGTGTTTTGCATTATTTTCCGTTGCTATGTAATGTACTTTAATCTCTGATATTTTATGATGTGTAATATTTATTCATACTTTGTATATTCTTGTATTCTGATGAAATTGTTGTAATAAGCAATGAAATGTTCTTTTGTTTGTGTTCTGATTCGTCTTGTTCTCAATTCAATCCGGGCTTTCCTTCACGGGGAAGTTCGGGTCATCTCAATTTTGTATCAGAGCTGTGGTTTACAGAGCTCGGAGAACAAGACACGTTAGAACCAAATGAAAGAATTCATTAGAGATTGGATTAGTAATATCCAATAGGAATGACTCGTTAGAGATAGGATCAGTAGTATCCTAGAACGAGTGTGAAGAGTGATATTTTTAAAATAAAATTGAAAACAAGTTTTTTTTTGAAAATTTAAACTTTATTATTCGTATTTGAATATTTATTTTAAATTGAATTTGGATTATAGGGTATATGGAGATTTTGGATATACGTCTGATCCACGTGTATACGAAGCCTCAAATATACTGGATAGATATAGAATCACACTCTAGTCGCCCGGGGATAATCCTGATGATAGCAGCTGCATCATCAGTATTTGTATTCGAGTTTTGAAAGCGGGATATCTGTATATTTCCAATTGACTGGTGTGAGGACCAAAACATAGATAGGGTTTATTGTTGTGAATTGGCATCAAAAACGTGATTTTCTGTATATATGTCAAAATTATGAATTTGAAACATTAATTCATTAATTGATTGATGGTTGTGTTGTATGATTATTTGTTATCTAATAAAACCATTATGTGAAAGAACGGTACATATAACCAAATTGTACCAAATATTGAACTGTATTGAAAATTGTTTGAAATTGCATACGTATACATGTACATACATTGAACAGGTCATAGCAGGGAAGCTAAGCAGAGGAATAATTTTTTTGCCCGACAAACAGGTACATGTTTATTGTATTTCTTGGGGATTTTTGATGATTTTATAAGCCGATTGGCTAGCCGCTTGGCTGTTTCTTTTTCTTTTTGGATTGGTGAGGCCTGTATGGCGATTTCGGGATTTTCCCAATGCTCCCGTGCAGGGGAGGTTTTGGCAAAAAATTCAAAAATTTAGGGTGTTAGCCAAATTTTTGAAGAATTGGAAAGTTCTTAGAAACTGAAAAGTTAAAGAGCTTAAGCCATAATTAGAATAATGAAAGTTGAGTTGGTTTGTAAAACAATTTTCAGCTCCATTCCTTTTCGAGGACGAAAAGATTTTAGGTTGGGGAGATTGCAACAACCCGGAAAATTTGAGCCAATTTAAAAGTCTTATTTTGGCCTTTTAGTGAATTTTGGATATTTAAAATGAATTATTTTAAAAATTAATAACGAGAATTTTGTTTTGAATAGAATTAGAACATATATATTTATTTGAATCGACGTTAGAATATAAATATTTATTTTTAATTATAAAAGGAATTGAAAATGGCGCGGTAGTTTGAAAATTCGATTTCAAATTTCAAATGAATGTACAGGATTCAAAATAAACCAGGTTTTAGCGAAACCAAAAATATTAGAATTTATTTGAAAATATCTTTTCAATGAATCCGAAAAGTCAAAATTTCATAGCGGGAATAAAAAGTTATGCCCAGTTGAAAATTCAGAATAGTCGCTATGGAAATATAGCCCTTAAAAATGGAAATTTTGCAAACGACCTCACTTTTCGACGAAACCACTTTTGTTGGATCCAGGATGTCAAGTTATTGCTAGATTCCAAAATTCATAATTTTTGAAGGTCATATGTGAGCGTGGCAAAAGAAAACGTGTTTTGACAGTTTTAGTCAATTTGGATCGACAAGAAAATGGCCATTTTTCAAACAGTCTCCAAATTCGACGAAATTAGTTTTGTTAGGACCGTATCGTCAAAACATAGCCAGTTTTTTGGAAATTTTTGGGGTCCGTAGGTGGCCCCGGTAAATTGAAATGTGCGTTCAAATTCAATATATAGATTTATATTTTGATTTTGGCGAAAACTGATCGAAACAATAGAATCAGCTTATGATACATATTCCATTGTGTTCGGAATGGGGGTAATTAGCTAGGGACGACAGTCGATGAGTTCGGTTTGGAGTTCAAGAGTAAAACTTACTCTTTTTTTTAATAGAAATAAATTAAATAAATATTTAAATTCATTAGTCCACCCTTTTTTGCCTCTTACCCCACCACCCCCCCGTCATCGTTTGTTTCAAAATAAAAAAAATAAAAAGAAAAACCAAATCGAGGGCGACGGAGCCTTAGTCCACTACCGCCACCGTCGCGGCCTCCTCCAGAGGCGTCGTCGATCGCGCCATGCCCCCTCACTCCGATGCCCCTCCTCCTCTACCTCCTCTCTCCCTTCGCTGTTCGAGAAGCCCCTCCCCCATTTCGCCAATCCGCGAGACCCAAAGCCCCCTCCACATTTGAGAGCCGCCGCCACAGTCCTCTACTGCTACCCCCTGACGACGACGCCCACCTCAAGTCTTCCCCTGACCTCTCACCAACAGTGAAACCCTCCCCCCTTATAACTGTAAGTTTTTTATATAAATATATATATATTTATTTATTTTAGTTTTGTTTGTAAATAATTTACAAAAGAAAAGGTTTGATTTTTATTTGTTTAAAAAGATTTGATTTTGAAAAAAATAGCAAAGTATGATTTTAAAAAATGAAATGATAGCAAAGTAAAAATAGAATTTTTATATAGTAGAGAATATAAAAATATGATTTTTATATATGTAGCATAATAAAAATATAACTTTTATTATATGAGGAGTGAAATTAAAATATGAACTTTATTTTTATCATGAAGTAGTGAGAAAAAAGATTCGATTTTTATATGAGTAGCAGAATAAAAATATGATTTTTATATAATAAAGATAATAAAAATATGATTTTTATACGATTTAGAATATAAAAATTTGATTTTTATATTTGTAGCGATATAAAATTGCGATTTTTAATATAAACATCATATTAAAATGTGATTTTTAATATGAACAGCGTAGAACAGACTACGTTAGAATTCTGGGCAAATCTAGACGGTTCAGAAATTCAGAAATAAAACTGGTGGAGTGGATCCCAAAGGTGAGAACTCCTCACTATAATTTTTCTATACAGTTATTTTTTATGTAACTGCATATATGAACTGTTCCCCGTCGCTTACAGACCATGGACAACTTGTTTGTTTGGTTGTGTAGTTGATTGGATTATTGGTTTGAATTTGGTTGTTTGGGTGAAATGGAATTGATTAGATTGGTATGTGTATGGCGCGGGCCATTATTAAACTGGGTATAAGGCTACGTCTTATCACATTTCGAGTATCGCGCCGATATGCCGTCGAAATTTTCTAAAATATGTTAGAATAATAAAAATGTCATTTTTATTTTGTAAATGAACCGAATATATATTTTGTCGTTAAAAATATAATTTTTAACAGGTATATGAATAAAATAAATATTCATTTACCAATCAGACGATTTGTTTATGTACACTGATTTGACTGATATTGATTGGGACGATAAATTTTACACATCGCCCAACTGCACAAATAAAATTCATTATTTGTTGATTAAAACCCCACACGGATATTGGGATGATATTGGACATACACTAATCCCAATAGTTATTTGTATGTCAATCGATTGGTTGACAGACTATTATAAGCGTTAAATATATATATTTAATGCTTATACAATGTAGAATGCACTCTGGATAATAGATGATGATTTATCACTGTTGTTGTATACATGTATTGTATGAAATCCATATAATCAAATTATATGGTAATTGACTGTGTCTGATTCCAGTTCAGAAAGAATGAATATTTTAAAATAACAATTATTTTAGAATAACGAATATTTTCAATTAATATGTAGAAAAGAATCAAAATATGATGTTGATATCCGATTTGGGATGGACACGAATATATTTAAATATATGAAACCGTGTTGATTAGATTGACGCCATTTGACTGTGAACGATATTTATATCGATTTTATTCATTTTTATAATGAATATCGAAAGGAAATTGATTTCAAAATATAATGTTTTGAAAATATTATCATTTATATATCGATGATATGGAATATTCAATTTTGATTTGAAATTGAATATGAAGTTGAAATCGTTTTGAAAACGAATTTAAAACGATTTATAAAATATGTTTTAAATGGAAATCGACGAAATATATATATATATTATATATATAATGGCCTGAATAGAACGCGCTGCGGCAGTTCATGAATTTCGACCATTGACTTCAAACGGACATTACGGGAGATCCGACCATCGGATTCTCCTAAACCGGAACCGTTGGGTTCGTATCGAAAAGAGCTTTCTAACGAATATTAGAGATTTGAAATTTAACGGTTGGATTTGGAATTATGTCCAAATCAAATTTGGAAAAGGTCGTTGTAAGTAAAGTTCGATGGCCCTTTATGGAAATCGACTGTACTGGCCTTGATAAAATTATTAAAAATATCAATAATTAGTGTAAAATCATAACAAATGATTTGGAAAGAATTGGGGTGAAAATTTTCATTTTTGAAAAGATAAAAATAGATTTTTATCGAAATGAAATAGTTTGGAACTAAAATTATATTCCAATATTTTTAAATAAATAATTTGGATTTGAAATGGTTTTAAAAATAAGTAGAATTTCCAATATATAAATTGGAAATGGATTTGAATCGAAATTGTCTTCGGAATATTTCGATATGGGATTTCGTGGTTATACAGATATTGTTATGGAAATTTGAAAGATATATTTATATCGTTGTTTCCAATACGTTATTTGTTGGTTGTGGTATTTGATATCGAATATAAGCCGATATATTTTCTATTCAGAGAGCCTTGTATTTAATATCAAATGGGAATTGGGTTTGTCGTGAATGGTGTCTTCATTAACACTGTTCATGAACCCAGTTGAGAAAAGATTAAATCTTTTATTTAGATTTAATGAAGTATACCAATTAATTGATATTTAATTGGAATGGAATTGAAATTAGTCTTTGGGTTTACCGTGAACGGTGTTTTAAATAACACTTGTTCTTTCACCCGATTAACAATGGAATAAGATTTTGGGCTGTCGTGAATGGTATCTTTAATAATACCGTTCTTAGACCCAATGGAGTTAAGAAAATCAGAAACTAACTAGAGATTAGTTAAGTTGGATGGTTCCCTGGGTATTGATCTGATGTTGGTTTCGGCCTTCGGGGTTAATACTTGGGGAATTGTTCTCTTACTAATTTACGATTAGAGACTGATGGAATGTGAATTATGTTTATTGTGAACCGTATTTTAACGACATTCGTTCTTTAACCTGATTTACCGTGAAATGTGATTTCGAATTTATAAATCTTTTGTTAAGATTTAAAGGAGATTTTCCAAAGTAAAGTTTTCCAATTTAACATATTAAATTGGAATTGAATGGAATTCGATTTGGTAATAATCGAAGTAAGCTTTTGTACAGGGAAATGGTTAATATATATAGAATTTAAAAGGCCTTGTCGTTAGTCCATTTATATTATCGGTTGGATATAGAAGTTTATATCGAGTATATATATCGATTTGTTTTCCATGAAGATTCCATTGTTAATGGAATGTGATTTTGGGTTGTCGTGAATGGTATCTTTAATAATACCGTTCTTAGACCCAATGGAGTTAAGAAAATCAGAAACTAACTGGAGATTAGTTAAGTTGAATGGCTTCCTGAGTATTGATCTGGTGTTGGTTTCGGCCTTTGGGTTAATACTTAGGGAATTGTTCACTTGCTAATTTACAGTTAAAGGCCGATGGAATGAAATGTGATTTTGGGTTTATCATGAACCGTGTTTTAAATGACACTGGTTCTTTAACCCAGTTAAAGACAGGATATGATTTCCCAAGTTAAGCAATCGTTAATATTGATTTTTGGGAAGATTAAAATCAAGTGGAGTTTTAATGCATCTTTAATTAGATTTAAATGATATCCAAAGGAAGATTAAAGAATAAATTTAAAGAATTTATCTTTGATAAAATTAATGGGAACCTTTCCCAAAGTATATGAATATTTGGATAAAGAAATATTCTGGATTGGAATGAGGCGTATGTTATGTTTTTATAGCACTTGTTTATTATATACGCGAAGGCCGGGTTTATCCCATTCTGAATAACTGATTCGACGATGTGTCGAGGATGAAGACGGTGGTTGAAGACCGGAAGTCTTCACATCGTTTGGATGATTACTGATGTCTTGATTGGGCTGTACACCCAAGGCAAGGTATAAGTGGTGATCGTCCAGACGTACTTGGAGATCGACCAGATATACAAGGGCCTCTCCCCTGTATTGGACAAATGGGGGAGGAATAAGGTGACTCCGGTTTCGTTCAGACCCAGAACGAACTTGTAAATGGATGTGTGTCTGACATCGGATTTCATTCTGTGTGATTGATATACATCGGTTGCATAGCGTGAATTGCCTATGTGGCATGTTGAGATGCAAATGATCAAGGCTTTTGTTGAAAAGAAAAGTCTTGTGGTTGATGATCAAAGCACAGCTTTAATATAGCGTAGCTTTGTGTAGCGTTAATTCGCGAGCCTCACACACTGGTGTGAACCAGAAACGGGAGAGGACCTCAGGGAGGGCATGCGTTTCCTTCTAGCTAGGAGTGGTGTTAGTGTTTTGCACGCCATGGCATTTTACTTATGTGGATGATGGATAGCGAGGCGCCTCGGTTATATCGGTCGATCTAGGACCGATGGAGTCGTTTGGCTCATTGATGCCGCATAGGGCGGGGAAACGCATGTTCTGGCATTTTAATCCACTCCATGTGGACCGGCCTTGACGATCCAAGGGCCTACCTAAGTCTAGGTCTTGAGGGGAGGGCTAGAGCGTCTCGAAGTGGTAAGGACGATCCCTTGCCTTGGTTCACGATGGAAATCCAACTTCCAATACGACATCATGCGGTTTTAATTGTAGAACTAGTATGACGACATGATATATGATACCCATGCCATCTATGATTGATACATTTATATTTGAAGTTGTTTTCTTCACTTATAGTAATAATAAAAGATGAAATTTAGCGTATCAAGCATCCTTTGTCTATTATAAGGTAAAACTCTATCCTCCGGCTTGCGTTGCATTGTGTGATGGGACCTGGGTCTTATAATAGCTTCATTTTTCTTTATTTAGCATTGCGCTGTTTGTTTTATGCACTGGTATTCTTGATAGGAAACCTGTTCCGTGTTATACGGCGTGGTCCCTTGATTTACCTGACTTTAAAATAAAGATTAATAACTGTTTTAGTTCTCACACCAGTCACATGACTGACCTGGAGTTTATTGTTTTAACCTAAACTCTGTGTACCCTTATTTTCCACACGGGTAACTAGTAGTTTTGGTTTTGCAGATTTATATTCACATGATCCTGGTTTACAGCTGGAATGATCGGAAAGCTCTGTATCCGTATATTCTTTTCAGTTGTGTTTTGTATTATTTTCCACTGCTATGTAAGGTACTTTAATCTCTGATATTTTATGACGTGTAATATTTATTCATACTTTGTATATTCTTGTATTCTGGTGAAATTGTTGTAATAAGCAATGAAATGTTCTTCTGTTTGTGTTCTGATTCGTCTTGTTCTCAATTCAATCTGGGCTTTCCTTCACGGGTAAGTTCGGGTCGTCTCACTCAACTTGTTTAGCTTTTGGGAACTAGCAAACATATTATCTGAATAGTTAGATTATGTAATAGAAAGTATCAATTATATGTTTATGGTTGAAACATTCAGTAAGTGTTGCATATTTATAATTTGAAACACTAATCGAGTGTTGCAGATTATGAATTTGAAACACTCACCGAGTGTTGCAGATTATCAAATTGAAACACTTATCGAGTGTTGTATATTATGAACTTGAAACACTCAACGAGTGTTGCAGATTATCAACTTGAAACACTCACCGAGTGTTGCAGTTTATCAAACTGAAACACTTACTAAATGTTTCAATTTGTTAATCTGAAACGCCTGTTAAGTGTTTCAATTTGTCATTTTCAAACATTATATAGGTGTTTCAAAAATCTGCAACACCTACAAAGTGTTTCTAAAAAAATTAGAAACATTTATTACCATTTCAATTTGAACATTTTGGTGTTTTGGCAAAATTGATTGCTAGAGGGTCTGGAATGGTTATAAGAGGGGCTTTATGGTGTGGGGATGTGACTGTGGATATGCCAAAGTGGTATGAAGGATTTTTGAAGAGGAGGATGGATAAGTCTGGGAAGGCTAGTGAAACCAGCAAGGATGCTCTCAAGAGAATGAAAAGGTATGTTTCTATAATTCTTGGCATAATAATACTGCATTAGGTCATGTCAACTTTGATCAAGTGATGTTCATGGAGTTTTATAACAAAAGCCAATCTTTAGAAATTAACTTAAGCACTTCGCTAGTATAACTAAATGACAAGCCAATTCTTTAACAGGGTGAAAGGTCTTACAAGAATGTTGTTACTGGAATCCTATCTGGTATAGTCAGGGTTTCAGGTTTCTTCAATAGCTTGGTTGTGAATTCCAAAATGGGGATGATGTTCTTTGGATTACTGTCAGGCAAAGTCCTCCTAGCCTCGCTTGATGGATTTAGTATTATTTTTTCTGCTTTTATTACATATGTTGTAAATCTATATCATATTTTAGTTTGGTAGGCCAGTTTGTTTACATAACGTATGAATTCCTCTGTCTACTACATTCATAGTTTATAAATAAAACTAGTTTGTGGGACCCCTTTTTGAAATGAATAGATTGGATTAATTAAGGATAGGGATACATATGAATTTGTAAACAAAAGAGTAACACTTTCTGCACATCAAGTTGTGTAACTGCCCAAAGAGGCTCCAATTAACTTCATATCTTCTGTGAGTGCATCGTTCATTCTCTGCATGGGAAACCAAATTTAGTGCTGAAATGGACATGCTCTTTGCTGCATTGATTTCCCTTGTAAGTATCGATTGCGTCCTTCTATCAAATTGCGCTATTTCTAGAGTAATATAGTTATTCATTAGTGTGTGATATTAGTATGATTAAAGATCTAAAAGTAATGTCATATGACCATTCTGACGCACTATCTTATTTTGTTTCCTTTTGCATTTAGTTAACTGCCTGTTTTTGGAAATAATCCAATGTATGAGGTATTGGTCGATACACTAAATTTCGATGGCACTGTATCGGCACCGTCAGTGGCCGAACTGGAACCGAAGAACCGAGTACAAAATTCGGTTCCAGCTAGGGTTTGAAAAGATCAGAACAAAAATGTTGCAGCTGAAGCTGAGATAGATGAATAGCCATGTAAGTACACTCATGACTGTATGAAATTACCTACAAAATATTCGAGGAAAAAACTTTTTTATGCAAAGTACCTAAAATGAAGAGTGAAGTGCTACACACAATAGACTCCATGGTCTCACAGGACTTGCTGGCAACCCAGTGCACAACAATAACCAAGGTGTCTGCTGTAAACGTTGCTATGCATATGTTTGCTCTTTTATATAAACTTCCTTCTGTGTCAATTGAGCTGCATCTTATTAAATATTCTCCCATGAATATTTTGTAGTGTATAGCCTATTTTTTGCCTGTTTAGTTGGCTGAATATTTTTGTTTCTTTGTCAAGTGAGATGACAGTTTGTCGTACATATAGAATTATAGCATATATGTTATTTAAACTGATAATTTCATAAAAATTGTGAGTGCTATGAGCAGTATTCTAACTGCATGGCCATGACAACCCAGGCCCCAAACTTTACCTAAGTATTGTAGTTTATCCTTCTCATGTTGATTGCTAATTTACATTAAGACATAGGAAAATTTTCATGTATTTTTTGTACTGATGTTAACGCTATAATCAACTATTTCAAATTTTGATTTTTGCATACCTCTTTTGTATTTCCGGACTATACATATTTTAAAAAACTAATGTACTTGCTTCTGTTTGGAAGCATGAAATCGGCAACTCTATCATCACTGTCTTCCATTGTATGTCAGTCACAATTATTTTGTACATTACTTGCTTTCTCACTTTTACTCGTTCATTTTTATAGCTCCAATGTCACTAGCACTTCGATTTTGGTTTGCATTTATATATCTGATTGTTTCTTCCAAACATGAAAATTTGTTAACATGCACTTTCTACAATACAGTGTTGAGTGTAATAGAGAGAAAATAAACAAGTTATTTGTATTTCTGGAGGTTAAGCTCTCTCAGTCTATGAAATTTATCCAGTGATTCTAAAGCATTATGTTTCTAGTGTACCTTTTTCATGTACAACTGCATCATTCATATTGTCAGATTAAATAAAAATGGCAGTCCATCTTCGCTTATATATGTGTGAGGGAGAATCATAAATTTACTCTATTCATACTTAAAAGAAATATGTTTCTTACTTTACCCAAAGTACACTGTAAAAGAAATATGTATCTTACTGAAAGAAAGTGGAAACTTTCTAGGACCCCAAACGTTGCTTTACAAAACTATAACTTAAGCTAATCAGTGGGCACATCTTAAGCAGTCTTACCCCCATTATGTTTTTTCTTATACACGTGAATGCTAATTTGTCCTCTTTGGTTATGACTTAAGACACACATCATTTTTATATGTTTGTTTACATAGTTAAGCAACATTATATTTGTTTTTTTTTCTTTAGATTATTGTTTTTGCTGAAATAGCATTTTTCTATTTGTCCCAACATTGATTATTGTTTCTAGTTACATTTCTTTATTTCTCTTTTTAGGTCATGTTGCAGTTTAGTCAGTTTAGAAAAGCATGATAGCAATTCACCCATCCTTCAACATTTTTTATGAAGACATTTGAAATCAAATTTGTAGCTTATAACTATAATGTGGTATGGAACAAAGCTATATTTCTTTCATTTCTTTTGTAGTTGTTAAGTAGTTATTTAGCATACTATGTTGTAATTGACATATTATTTGAATGATATGTATACAAAATTATTGGTATAATTTACATGTTTGTTGTCTTTGAAAATGCGTTACGTTTCTATGTATCTGAGCAAGATACACACACACATATAGAAGAGAAGAAAGAGGGTTGAGAGGGCCATAAAATTGATATACAAACTCATAACGTTTAAAAAACGTTGTGATATAACAAACGCTATAGTAAGCAGTATAGTGTACAACCATAAACGCTATACAATGTTAACAAGAAACGCTATATTAAGTAGCACAAACCAAAGCCCAAGCCAAAATGCTATAGTACGTAAAATTTGGTTTATCATTTCCTATTTGATAACAATTAAACGCTATAACAGTAAGACTTTACATAGCATTTTACCAAATGCTATATAAAACAGAAGGTCTATCATAGCATGTCGTTTTACAGCGTTCTCTGAAACGCTATAGTACCCTATCACGGCGTTTTTCAAATGCTGTAAAAAGCCTTTTCTGTTGTAGTGACCCGATCTGATTTTCTGCACTTCCTACAGCAAGCTTTTTACGCCTCATGATGGCGTTTTCGACCATTCTAACACTCACAAATCATACTAAACAGTAGTAGCAACATATAGGATCAACCATAAACATCAAAATAATGAATAAGCATGTAAATATGGATCAAACATATCCAAAACCCATGTTTTCCCCTTAATCTCCTTAAGCATGTTTTAACCATAGGATTAGTAAACTTAATCCAAATTAATCCAAATTTTTATCAGTAACATAAAATAATATTTAGAACTTTTACATATTTTTTCAGATTTTTATGGTGCATAATTTTTCTAATTATCACTAATCATCCCTAATTAGCCGTAATTAGCGAATAAAAGTGCAAATCACTCACTTTAGCCACAAATGAAATCTTAGATCTGAAACTTTACTGTTATGGCACGATTCCAATGTATAGCAGCAGCTCTATCTCTGATTTGATGCTAATTTGACTTGATTTGATGTAGTTTTGCTTAATTTGTAATTAGGAAGTGATTAGGGATGAATTTAAAAGGTGGAGGGTTAGAGAAAGGTAAGTGGCGGTTGGAAAAATGAAAATGAATCATCCTCTAACTCATTTCAGCACTCCCATAACCCTAATCCCCAAATGGGTTATGGGTCTAACCACTAATCACCTAATTAAGCCCGGTTAAGCTGTTTTTCCATCTTAAAAGCTTATTTTAGCCATATCTCCCAAACGATAAGTCCGTTTGATCAATATGACCACTCTACGGAAAGGTAAACCATCGTACGAATCCAATGGAAGTAATATCAGGTCAAAACTCCTTACCAATCAAAAGTTATAGGCAAAACAAGATTCACCAGGGGTAAAACGGTCATTTAAATTCGGCAAAAATCGTGAACATTGGAAATGACCCCAATAGTCGTCTCCTAAAGTTACACGACCATAAACCTTCGTAAGAAAATAAAATAAATATTCTACGATCCTCTGATAAGTAGAATGCGGGTCGTTACACCCATTTACTTTAACTTTCTGTTCATCAAAACTGCTACAGCTTGCAAAAATCGAATCGAGCTCCTCCAACAACTTCTCATGTCCTTTTGAAGTGAAAATCAATCCGTAGTTCAACATCTCCTCCTCACTTCCATCCTTTACACTCGGATCGAGCAAAGCAAAGAAATAATGTGCCTCGTCAAGCTTTACCGAAGCTGCATCTCTAGCAATTGGCCATTGAACGTCCCTAATATTCCAGGCAACAGAAATATTTGTTTGTCGTTTATTCTTATAAATGGCCATCTCAGATAAAAGTAATACAACATACGACCTTGCTTTTCCTTTGTGATCGTTTTCTTTCACAATTTTACTCCTAGAATAACATACTAGAGGGCGGTTATTGGGATAGCTATTGCCGTTCCAAAAATAACGCTACAAAAGCAAAGTGTAAGTTAATATTAAAATGATAACATTGTTGTTCAAGAATTGCAATAGAGTTGGACATATGATGGGCAAATAATTCTTCATGTATTCATACTCTTTTGCAAACACAAATGGAACAATTCCTTGCGGAAGTGCAGCCTACAAATTTCCAAATATAAGTATTTAAAAATAATCTTATATATATATATACCCAAACTCAACAAGGTAAGGATAAAGAAATGAAAATCATTTACGTTATAATGTATAAAATTATAGGCTTTGACAGTTATGCAGACTACATGTTTATGAAAAATACATGTATACCTGTATAATAGCAACGCAGAAGAGGTTCCCTTTAAGACCTATGACATATGTTGTAACCACAATTATGAAATGGCTCATCAAGAACCGAAAATCCATGGACATAAACAACTCTCTCTTTCGACATTTAGTATTTTAGGTTGTGAAGCAATAAAAAGACATGTTCAAATGATCATGTGGCAACATATCATAAGTTTAACTACTATTAGGTTTTAACCACTGAAGAAAATTGTTAAATTTACCCAGGCTGAACATAGACATCCCCAAACTCGTTCTAGACAATATAGTTATCGAATCATCTACTATCTTTGGTATTGCAAACTTCATCTAAATAAAAACACTTCTAAACAAATACCCTTCTAGGTCTACATGTATGGTTGTATGCAAAGGAAAAAACAGTAAATCATTCTTGATTATGTTTACATGATCCTCGATATTAAATTTTGATGTAAATAGGACGAACTACCTTATCATTGCTGTTTTTAGCATAAGTTAGTAACATATAATATTAATATTAAAGTATGAAATAATTTTAATAAAACTGATTTACACTGTTTGGGAAATATACTTCTGTTTCATCCCATGTTTAATTTTACAATATGAACGCATAAAACTGGAAAAAAGATAAGAAAAAATGGTGAATAAAACAAATAGATCATATAGAATCACACACATGCAAATATTTCTTTATCTAACAACTGTGAAATATAAAACGAAAATTTTCCTTTCACTTGTGAAATTTATAAAACAAGGAATTATATCAAAAACCCCATTTATCAAGCTACAGGCGTCCAAATTAAAAACATTTTGAGTTTCTTCCAATATACAAACCCATTAATAACAAATAATATAATGCCATAGATATGGTTAAAAAAAAATATTACTTATATGTAAAATTGATTGATTAACTCAAATTAAAACTTAACATGTAGTAGCATTCCCTAACCTATATAAATTAAGCAATTAAAAACCCACTGCTCATCCAAACAATTCTAAGATAAAGAACTCTAAACCATGAGCAACCACAGATATCTCGATGACTGTTACAGCTACAAGAAGGAAGCATATGGTTCCACACACACACACACACACACACACACACATATATATATATATATATATATATATGTATGTATGTATGTATGTATGTGTGTTGTGCGATGCAAATGTTAGCAGGCAATGATAGTTCAGTTGGTAATAATTTACATATGACTTACACTCAGGAATATCCAAATGGTCCTTTATACATGGCTGATTTCCCTGTTGGAACTGTATGGCAATAATGGGTATATGTACCGCCTCCAAATGGTGAGCCTTCTATGCCTTCTCCTGTGTATCCTTCCACAACGGTCCCATCTCGCAATGATACGCCTTCTCGCTCTTCTCATCCCTATCCTTTAGGATGACTCCCTCACTGCAGTAACTAAGTACAAGGAATGCTGATTTGAGATTAATAATATTTTTAAAATAGCAGCAAAGTTTTAAAGATATTTATTCTTTTGTTGGTTAACAGTATCATATCAATGAATGCATGTGTTTGATCTTTTAGTGAATAATAGTTATTATTTCATATTAATGCGTTGTTGTTTTCAACCTTTTGTTTCCTGCATTCAAAATCCCTCTAGCTTCTCAAGTGAAAGATTGTATTGATTATTTATTTACTTTTTAGATGCCTACTGAAACGACCCAAACTTCCCCGTAAAGGAAAGCCCGGATTAAGTTGAGAACATGACAAATCAGAATGCAAACAGAAGAACATTTCATTATTTATTACAATAATTACATCAGAGTACAAGAATATAACAGAGTATGAATAAATAATATACATTTGACAAATATCAGAGATTCAAATTACAAAGCAGCGGAAAATCAATACATAACACAACTGTAAGAAATACACAGATACAGAGTGTTCCGAATATAGCTCCAGCTATAAATCCAGGATCCTATGAAAATAATATCTGTAAAAACCCAACTACTAGCTGCCTGTGTGGAAAATAGGGGCACCCAGAGTTTAGGTTAAAACAATAAACTCCAGGTCTGTAACGACCCGCATTCTACGCATCGCAGGATCGTAGGATATTTATTTCTTTCACATACGAAGTCGTATGGTCATGTAACTTTGGGAGACGACTATTGGGGTCATTTCCCATGTTCATGATTTTTGCCGATTTTTAAATGATCGTTTTGCCCCTATCTGATCTTGTTTTGACCATAACTTTTGACTGGAAAGGAATTTTGACCTGAAACCACTTCCATTGGCTCCGGGTGGTGGTTTACAATTCCGTAGAGTGGTCACATTAGCCAAACGGACTCACTGTTTGGGAGATATAGCTGAAACAAGTTTTAGATGGTGAAAAATAGCTTAATTGGGCTTAACCGGGTAATTAGCAGCTAGGCCCAAAGGAATTTCGGGATTAGAGATGTATAGGGGATGATTAGGGTTAGAAAACATTTCTTTCAGCCGCCACTTTCATTCTTGGAACCCTAACAATGGCCTCCAACACCCAAATCAACTTCTAATCACTTTCTAATCAAGTTTTGGCTTAAACTACATCAAATTAAGGAGAAATAGCACCAAAGCAAGGTGAGTGATTTGCATTGTTTTTCACTAATTACAGTTGATTAGGGTAATTAGTGAAGATTAGCGAAATTGTAACTAAAAAAATCTAGAAAAATTTGTAAAATTCCAGAATATTATTTTATGCCTCTGATATGAATTTGGGTTAATTTGGACTAATTTTGCTAATCCCGGAATTTAGGGGATTAAGGGGTGATTAGTGATAATTAGCGAAATTATGCGTCATAAAAATCTGGAAAAATATTCAAAAATTCTAAATTATTGTTTTAGACCTCTGTTAGAAAATTTGGATAATTCGGTTAAGTTTTACTAATCCTATCATTAGTTGTTGTTGAACATGTTTAAGGGGAAAATATGGGTTTTGGGTATGCTTGATCCATTTTACATGCTATGATTGTTGTTTTGCTGTTTATGATTGATTGTACATGTTGCTATGACTGTATGGTATGATTTGTGATTGTCTAGAAGTGTTAGATTGGTCGAAAACACCGTCGAGTGGCGTATAAACACTCGTTGGAAGTTGCAGGAAAAGTGCAGAAAAGGACCCAAACCGGATCGGATCGGATGGGAGGCCGAACCGAACCATTGTGAAGCCCTTCCCCACGAACTGCTAGTGGAGCATCTTCTCCGACCCGACCCGTGTAGTCTTCTCCGAACCGAACCGATGGAGCTTGGCCACCGAACCGAACCGATGGAGGCTGAACCACGATCTGAACCACGTTACCCGACCCGAACCGATGCACCTTGGAGGAACTTGAGGAATTCGATTCGATCTGAGGTGATGAAGCATTCTGAACTGAAACGGTGACGCACCATGGGCTTGAAGAAGACCACGAACCGGACCGTGGTGAATTGCATCCGAACCGAACCGAGGGAAGAAGAAGCCGAACCGATCCGGGGAAGAAGACAAATAAACCGAGAAGCAAAGGTAGTCCAAATGGGAAGTTAGAGCTCAGGATCCAGTTGGGAACCAATGAGTTCACTTCATGAGTTGGGCTTTGCTGCGGGACGTGTGCAAAGGGGTTATCGATATCCATAACTTTGGTTCACCGCTGAAGAAAAGGGGGCATGTAGACGAACCAGAGCTAGGCTGGTTGGCCCATTTGGGTTATTGACTATGGACCAGTGCAATGGGGACAGTGTAATACTTGTACGGAGTTGCCGTCATATCCCCAAAGAGCAAAGTGGGTCGTAGCAATAGTTGTACGGAGTTGCCGTCATGACCCCAAAGATTTGGTGACCAGGGAAATGGATATCGTATGCTTTACGCACTGAGTGAGAGATGTGAGGATGGTTTCTATGTTTGATTTGTTTGCCATCATTATGACATGCAAACCCCCACCCCCGTTATCTTTACACCATTTATTCAATGGCACCTTTGAGTATTGTACGGTATGTAATGCTAACTCATTGGTTGCAGGTTCAGGTATGGTTTAGTATACCTATTATTGTTCCGTTTAGCTGCTTATCGCTCATACCAGACTTTTTGTCTGGCCCAGAGTTTTATGTCTCTGCTTATCACTCTGGGTGCTCTCACGAGCAGACTAGAGACAGGTTAGCTGAGTATGCACGAGTAGCTGATCCGGAGACGAGCAGGAGGCTTCCACGTATGATACATATAGATATTCTCCCTGTGTTGTTGAGGATCACTGCTTGGGCATTAGTAGTGCATCTTCTACTTTAGCTTTCTTTTTCTTTAGAGACAGTTTAAGTTGTAATAATGATGTTGGATCATAAGCTGTATTTGAATTTCCGCTGCTATATTGGTTTAGTTTTCAGCTTATGCACTGTCTCGCCTGTTTTATGTCAAGATTATGTTATTATTATATTTTGTTCCATGCGCTGTGAGACATTCTACAGGTTCCTTGTTAGTTCATTCTCTTCTTTCTTTTCTTATGATGACCGTTCCGTGCTAGCTGGGCATGTGTACAGCGCACTTACGGAGGAAATGCCACCTGGTGCGGGGCGGTCCGTCACACTTGGTATCAGAGCTCTAGGTTGCATAGTTAACCCAGGGAAGTTATCAGGGAGAGATAGTATACGTATATGAGAGCGCGTATTTGTGATTATTTTGATTTTTAAAAGCTATATATATGTACTATTAGTATAGCTAAGGATGAAGTCGCACTGCACTAGCACCACTATGGAGATGGTTAATCGTTTTATCTTTACAGATTGAACGATGAGCCGATACGCAAGAGGTGCCGGTAGAGGAGCCAATAATGGGAATGCTGCTGACATGAGGACGATGTTTACTGACCTCATGAGGGAGATGCTTAGGGATGTACAGAGGGCAGCTCCCAATGCTGGTAATGGTGGTGGCCCAATAGTGCAGGCGCCTAGGGCCGATTTCTCCAAGTTGAATAAGGATTATACTAGTCTTGGTGGGAAGCCGTTCCACGGAACGGAGTCAGCTACAGATGTTCAGGATTGGTTGGATAGCTGCAAGCATATCTTCGAAGACTTAGGTATCGAGGATGCGATGAAGAGGAGGCAAGCATCCCATCAGCTGTAAGGACGGGCAATGAATTGGTGGAATGCTATAAAGGCCGCTACTCCCGAGGATCAGATTATTTGGGATCAGTTTAAGGCTCTCTTTAGCGATAAGTTCATTCCAGCTGCTCAGAAGTCAGTGTTGTTTAAGAAATTCTTGGAGCTCAAGCAGAATGGCAGAGCTGTCTCAGAGTATATTGCCGAATTCGACACTTTGTCGAAATATGGGTTATCTCTTATTGATACTGCCGAGAAGAAGAACGAGAAGTTCATAACCGGTTTGGATGGATACTTGGGGGAAAGGCTTATTAACCATATCGATGAGACATTTGAATCGATTGTGGGGAAAGCATTGAGGTCAGAGAGTCATTATCCTAAGCCGAAGACTGAGGCTGCATCTGCAGAAGAACCGAAACCGCAAGCAAGCGGTGGAGGCAAGAATGGTCCTCAAAATAAGAGAAAGCAGAATCAGACCAAGGATGGCCAGAAGAAAAAGAATAAGCAAGATGTTGAGTGCTTCAGCTGTGGTAAGAAGGGCCATTATGCTAGTAATTGTCGGGCCAAGCCAGCGGATAGGAAGTGCTTCAACTGTGGTCAAGTGGGACATCACAAGGACAAGTTTCTGCAACCCCCTAAAGAAAAGCAGATGGTGAAAGCATATGCCCTTAATGCTATTCCTTCTTCGTCGAATGCCCCAACTGCGGTGGAGAAGGGAAAGAATGTCGTCATCCAAGGTATGCTTTCTGTTTATGATGTTCCTGTTAGAGTTTTGTTTGATACCGGAGCTTCCAGTTCTTTCATATTTGGTGACCTGGTAGATAGGTTAGGATTGGAGCCCGAGATTGTCGATAGACCTTTAGTAGTGACGAACCCGATTGGTGGTTCGACTAACCTTAGCATGATTTGTCGTAATGTGGTCATATCGAGTCATGGATGCATGTTTGTTTGTGATTGCTTTGTTTTGGGCTTTACTGGGTTTGGCATTATTTTGGGAGTCGATTGGCTCCAAAGATACGGGGTGGTGGTAGACTGTGAGGGCTTTTTGGTGACAGCTAGAGCGGATGATGGACGGAGGGTAGTGTTTCGTGGTCTACCCGGTGATGGGGGTAATGGCTAGTTTTCTAAATTCCCTCGACATCCCACATAGTGAGTTGTCAGGTTTGCCTGTGGTTGGCCAGTATCCGGACGTTTTCGAAGAGGTGACCGGGCTTCCACCACACCGAGAGATTGAGTTTCAAATTGATTTAGTGAAAGATGCCAGACCTATAGTGATCCCACTTCGTCGTATGGCACCAAGGGAGCAGCGAGAGCTCGAGGTGCAAGTCAGCGATCTTTTGAAGAAGGGATTTATCAGAAGGAGTGTTTCTGAATGGGGAGCACCAGTTGTGTTTGCTACCAAGGTGGATGGTTCCCTTCGTTTGTGTGTAGACTACCGCGAGTTGAATAAAGTGACGAGGAAGAACAAGTATCCTCTACCGCGGATAGATGATTTGTTTGATCAGTTGAGTGGCGCGAGAGTATTCTCTTAGTTGGATCTCGCGACAGGTTTTCATCATCTTAGAGTGGAAGCTGAGAGTATAGCTAAAATGGCATTTCGGACGCCGTCTGGATTTTATGAGTGGTTGGTCATGCCATTCGGGCTGACCAATGCCCCGGCATATTTTGTGGATCTTATGAATAGGGTATTCAGAGATCAGTTGAATAAGTTTGTCCTTGTGTTCGTGGATGATATTTTGGTCTATTCGAGGACGGAGGAAGATCACAAGGAACATTTAAGAATAGTGATGGTGGTATTGAGAAAACACCAATTGAAAGCAAAGTTTTCTAAGTGTCACTTCTGGAGAAGGGAAGTGAGATTCTTAGGCCATGTTGTTTCAGAGAATAGTATTGCCGTGGATCCTGCGAAGGTGGCTACGGTACAAGATTGGTCTATGCCCAAGAATGCAACGGACATAAGAAGTTTCTTGGGATTAGCTGGATATTATCGTAAGTTTATCCAAGATTTCTCCAAGAAAGCAGCACCGTTGACTCTGTTGACTAAGAAGAATCAAGCTTTCGTCTGGGACGAAAAGTGCGAGAATGCATTCAAGAGTCTAAAGGAAAAGTTGACGCGCGCACCAATGTTAGTCATTCCTATGGGGAATGAAGAGATGACGGTATGCACGGATGCCTGTGGTACCAGACTAGGTGCTATATTGATGCAAAGCGGTAGGGTTATAGATCATGCAAGTCGGCAATTGAAACCGCACGAGAGAAGATACCCTACCCATGATTTGGAATTGGCAGCGATCGTGTTCGCGTTGAAGATGTGGAGACATTATCTCTTGGGAGAAAGATTCGAGTTGTTTACCGATCATAAATCGTTAAAGTATCTCTTCTCTCAAAAGGATCTAAATCTCCGACAGCAAAGATGGTTAGAATTCTTAGCTTCCTATGATTTCGACATCGCATATACACCAGGAAAGGGCAATGCGGTGGCTGATGCGTTGAGTAGAAGACATGCTAGTTTAGGGGCTATGTTTCTAGAATGGAAGCAACTGGAGTACATCGCTGGGTATGATTTCAGACCAAAGTGCGAATTGGATCCAGAAATGTTAGCAAGTTTGAAAATCAGACCCACTTTGATTGAGCGGATTGGTTCCAGTCAAAGGAACGATCCTAACCTATTGGAAATCATCTCAAAGTTAGAGATGGAAATCGACGGAGAGATGAACAAGTATGGGCTTGATCGAGATGGACGGCTTAGAAGGAATGGAAGGCTAGTTGTACCCAATGTCAATGGATTGAGAGATGAAGTGCTTAGAGAATGTCATCACTCAAAACTGACTATACACCCCGGTGGTAACAAGATGTACCGAAACATGAAGCAGACCTACTACTGGGAAGGGATGAAAAGAGACATTGGGAAGTTTATATCCAAATGCATGAATTGCCAGCTAGTTAAAGCTGAGCAAAAGAAGCCTAGTGGTTTGCTACAACCATTAGAAATTCCAGAATGGAAGTGGGAACAAGTCTCAATGGATTTCATTGATGGGTTACCAAGGACTAGATCGGGCCATGATAGCATTTGGGTGATTGTGGACCGATTGACTAAGAGTGCGAGGTTTATACCCGTCAAGTCAAACAGGACGGCAGCTAAGCTAGCTGAACTATATATAAAGTGGGTAGTGAGATTTCATGGAATACCCAAGGGCATTGTGAGTGACCGAGATCCGTTGTTCACTAGTGGATTTTGGAAGAGCTTACAAGAGGCGTTAGGATCAGAATTACATCTCAGTACCGCGTATCATCCTCAAACCGACGGTCAAACAGAAAGGGCGAATCATATATTAGAAGACCTCTTGAGAGCCTGTGTATTGGATTTTGGTGGATCATGGGATGACCATTTGCATCTAGTAGAGTTTGCATATAATAATAGTTACCAATCCAGTATTGGCATGGCTACATTTGAAGCTCTGTACGGAAGACCGTGCAACTCACTGTCGTGTTGGTTAGAAACTGGTGAGGAGTTTGTGCTTGGACCCGATGTGATAAGAGAAACTTCAGACAAGATTAAGGTTATCCAACAACGAATGAAGGCTGCCCAAGATAGGCAGAAGAGTTATGTCGATAAAAGGAGAAGAGAATTAAAGTTCTCCATTAGCGACTTGGTGTTTATCAAAATTTCTCCATTGAAGAGCGTGATACGATTTGGCGGGAGAGGCAAGTTAGCACCAAGATTCGTTGGTCCATTCCCAGTTCTTGAGCAAATTGGGAATTTGGCATATAAAGTTGAATTACCAGACAAGATGGCAGGAGTTCACAACGTATTTCATGTTTCCCAGTTAAGGAAATTCGTACACGACCCAGATGTGACTATTTCACCTGATCAGTTGGATGGTATCGAAGTTGAACCTGAGGCGGTTGGGAACCGCAGGCGTATGCGTGTTGTTGGGAACGATACGAAGCAGCTCTGAAGGAAGGCGGTGAAATTAGTCAAGGTTGAGTGGGGCGAGAATGAGAATGACTGTACTTGGGAGACAGAGGAGAGCATTAGGAAGACGTATCCAGAACTCTTCGTCTGGTAAGATTTCAGTTTCGATTTAGTCTTTCCGCATGCTAGGATAGGTTGTTTTGTTTGTTTTGCATGTTTGATTGTTATATATGATTGGTAGGCATGCGGGATCCTTTGTATGTTTTGGGGTTAAGGAATTTCGGGGATGAAATTTCTTAAGGGGAGGAGAGTGTAACGACCCGCATTCTACGCATCGCAGCATCGTAGGATATTTATTTCTTTCACATACGAAGTCGTATGGTCATGTAACTTTGGGAGACGACTATTGGGGTCATTTCCCATATTCATGATTTTTTCCGATTTTTAAATGACCGTTTTTCCCCTAGCTGATCTTGTTTTGACCATAACTTTTGACTGGAAAGGAATTTTGACCTGAAACCACTTCCATTGGCTTCGGATGGTGGTTTACAATTCCGTAGAGTGGTCACATTAGCCAAACGGACTCACGTTTGGGAGATATGGCTGAAACAAGTTTCAGATGGTGAAAAACAGCTTAATTGGGCTTAATCGGGTAATTAGCAGCTAGGCCCAAAGGGGATTTTGGGATTAGAGATGTATAGGGGCTGATTAGGGTTAGAAAACATTTCTTTCAGCCGCCACTTTCATTCTTGGAACCCTAACAATGGCCTCCAACACCCAAATCAACTTCTAATCAAGTTTTGGCTTAAACTACATCAAATTAAGGAGAAATAACACCAAAGCAAGGTTAGAGCTGCTGTGTTGCATTGGGAACAACACCAAATAGAGAATTATTTTAGTTTTGGGGTTTTATTTGTGGCTAAGGTGAGTGATTTGCATTGTTTTTCACTAATTACGGTTGATTAGGGTAATTAGTGAAGATTAGCGAAATTATAACTCAGAAAAATCTAGAAAAATTTGTAAAATTCCAGAATATTATTTTATGCCTCTGATATGAATTTGGGTTAATTTGGACTAATTTTGCTAATCCCGGAATTCAGGGTGATTAGTGATAATTAGCAAAATTATGGGTCATAAAAATCTGGAAAAATATTCAAAAATTCTATATTATTGTTTTAGACCCCTGTTAGAAAATTTGGCTAGTTTGGTTAAGTTTTACTAATCCTATCATTAGTTGTTGTTGAACATGTTTAAGGGGAAAATATGGGTTTTGGGTATGCTTGATCCATTTTACATGCTATGATTGTTGTTTTGCTGTTTATGATTGATTGTACATGTTGCTATGACTGTATGGTATGATTTGTGATTGTCTAAAAGTGTTAGATTGGTCGAAAACGCCGTCGAGTGGCGTATAAACAGTCGCTGGAAGTTGCAAGAAAAGAGCAGAAAAGGACCCAAGCCGGATCGGATCGGATGGGAGGCCGAACCGAACCGTTGTGAAGCCCTTCCCCACGAAATGCTAGTGGAGCATCTTCTCCAACCCAACCCGTGCAGTCTTCTCCGAACCGAACCGATGGATCTTGGCCACCGAACTGAACCGATGGAGGCTGAACCACGTTACCCGACCTGAACCGATGCACCTTGGAGGAACTTGAGGAATTCGATCTGATCTGAGGTGATGAAGCATTTTGAACTGAACCAGTGACGCACCATGGGCTTGAAGATGACAACGAACCGGACCGTGGTGAATTGCATCCGAACCGAACCAAGGGAAGAAAAAGCCGAACCGATCCGGGGAAGAAGACAAATAAACCGAGATGCAAAGGTAGTCCAAATGGGAAGTTAGAGCTCAGGATCCAGTTGGAAACCAATAAGTTCACTTCATGAGTTGGGCTTTGCTGCGGGACGTGTGCAAAGGGGTTATCGATATCCATAACTTTGGTTCACTACTGAAGAAAAAGGGGCATGTAGACGAACCAGAGCTAGGCTGGTTGGCCCATTTGGATTATTGACTATGGACCAGTGCAGTGGGGATAGTGTAATACTTGTACGGAGTTGCCGTCATAGCCCCAAAGGGCAAAGTGGGTCGTAGCAACAGTTGTACGGAGTTGCCGTCATGACCCCAAATATTTGGTGACCAGGGAAATGGATATCGTATGCTTTACGCACTGAGTGAGAGATGTGAGGATGGTTGCTATATTTGATTTGTTTGCCATCATTATGACATGCACACCCCCTCCCCCATTATCTTTACACCATTTATTCAATGGCACCTTTGAGTATTGTACGGTATGTAATGCTAACTCTTTGGTTGCAGGTCCAGGTTCAGGTATGGTTTAGTATACCTGTTATTATTTTGTTTAACTGCTTATCGCTCATACCAGACTTTTTGTCTAACCCAGAGTTTTTTGTCTCTTCTTATTACTCTGGGTGCTCTCACGAGCAGACTAGAGACAGGTTAGCTGGGTATGCACGAGTAGCTGATCCGGAGACGAGCATGAGGCTTCCACATATGATACATATAGATATTCTCCCTGTGTTGTTGAGGATCACTGCTTGGGCATTAGTAGTGCATCTTCTACTTTAGCTTTCTTTTGCTTTAGAGACAGTTTAAGTTGTAATAATGATGTTGGATCATAAGCTGTATTTGAATTTCCGCTGCTATGTTGGTTTAGTTTTCATCTTATGCACTATCTCGCCTGTTTTATGTCAAGATTATGTTATTATTATATTTTTTCCATGCGCTGTGAGACATTCTACAGGTTCCTTGTTAGTTCATTCTCTTCTTTCTTTTCTTATGACGACCATTCTGTGCTAACTGCGCATGTGTACAGCGCACTTACGGAGGAAATGATGGCTGGTGCGGGGCGGGTCGTCACAAGGTCAGTCATATGATTGTTGCGAGAACTAAAACAGTTATCGACTTGATTTTAAAGTTAGATAAATCAAGGGACCACACACGGAACGGGTTTACTCCAAAGAATACCAGTGCATAAAACAAACAACGCAATGCTAAATAGAAAAATGAAGCTATTATAAGACTTAGGCCCCATCACACAATGCAACGCAAGCCGGAGGATAGAGTTTTTAACTTATAATAGCCAAAAATGCCTGGTACGTGAAATTTCATATTTTATTATTACTATAAGTGAAGAAATCAACTTCAAATATAAATGTATCAATCATAGGCGGCATAGGTACCCATATATTACATCGCCAAATATATATTTACAACTAAAATCGAAAAATCACGTATTGGAAATTGGGTTTCCATATGAACCGAGGCAAGGGATCATCCTCGCCGATTTTGAGACACACTAGAAAGTGTCTCAGGATCCCCCGCGATGAAACCCTTGGATCTTCATGGCTGGTCATCCGTCGATGATTAGTTATACCATAAACTATATGTTAGCCGGTTCTATCAAACCTCTAAAATGGTCAGTATGTCGACCATATCCATCAGACCCGTAGTGACCGATATAATATCCATCAGCCCCGCAGTGACCGATATATCCGAGGTACCTTGTCTCTCATCAAGTAATAATAGTATGCAACATCCACATGAGTAAACAGTCTGGGCTCCATACCATGACGTTACTCGTAGCTAGAACTAACATATGTCCATTTTCATGCAGTCACTATCTTGTTTTTGGTTCACACTTGGGTGCGAGGCTCGCGAAATAATGCTACACAAAGCTATGCTATTTAAAGCCGTGCTTTAATCAACAACCACAAGGCTCTGCTTTTCAAAAAAATCCTTGATCCTTTGCATCTCAGCATGCCACACTGACAATTCATGCCATGCGACTGATATCTATCGATATATAACCTCTAAGCTAGTACGTCTTAGAGAAGGGTGTTAAGCAAGAGAATAAATTCTCTGCCACCAAACAGATATATATATATTTAATAGAAATCTATCAACATAGAATAAAATCCAATGTCAGACACACATCCATTTACAAGTCCGTTCTGGATCTGAACGAAACCGGAGGCACCTTACTCCTCGTCCCATATGTCCAATACAGGAGAGAGGTCCTCGCATATCCGGTCGATCTCCAAGTACGTTTGGACGATCACCACTTATTACCTTGTCTTGGGTGTACGGCCTAATCAAGACATCAGTAATCATCCAAACGATGTGAAGACCTCCGGTCTTCAACTATCGTCTTCATCATCGACTTATCGTCGAATTAGTTATTCAGAATGGGTATAAACCCGGCCTTTCCGAATAACTCGCGTATTTTGTAAACAAGTGCTATTAAAACACTACATATGCCTCATTCTAGTCCAGAATATTCTTTTATTCAAATATTCATATCCTTTGGGAAAGATTCCCATTAATTTTATCAAAGATAAATTCTTTAAATTTATTCTTTAATCTTCCTTTGGATATCAATTCAAACCAAATTAAGGTTTATCCAAACTAGTCGGGATTAGCGCACCTTACCCGAAGTAATCATTTGTTATATTTCCCAACCCCAACCTATTCATCCCATGGAGCAAAACTGGTAATACTCCATATCTAACACCATGGTGTTATCTGTAACGTCCCGCCATTTTGACCGCTTCAAATCGGTAATTAAATTAACTTAAACTGTTCAGAAAGAAGAAGCGTTATTTAGCTTATAAAGTTTAAAAGACAGAACCAATAAAGAAATACATAATAAATAAATAACACATTATTGAATAGGGGAATAAACTTTTATTTACTTATCAAAATTTTGAATACAAGGTATTTGTATACAACGGAGTGTAAAAATACAATTTGAATACAGAAAAGTCTTTACTGTTTGAAACCTTCAGAGTGCGCCTTCTTCAGATCCCCAGTTTCCCCAATCTTCGAATTCTAAGTTGAGATCTTAAAAATCTGCATTGCTCGGGTCTGACCCAAGCGTTCCATGCAAAACATAAAACACTCGAGTCAAGATTAAATCATAGTTCAAGTAAATTAACTTCGATATAAACTGAACAAAATAGTTAATCTTATCGACCATTATGTATTCAAGTATCGAGTACAATGTACATATCCGTTTTTAATTTCAGAGACGAACGATCCCGGAAGCCTGCACATACACACGTGTACATGTACACATGTGCACTGCCTCAGCGTCCCGTAACCGTTGGGTGTTTAAACAAAAATGTGCAAACAAGGTCATAGAAGAAGAATAACTCGGGCACGACATCTCAAAAATATACGGATCGGCTTACGTACAAAGAATGGACAAAATACACATTCTAAAAATCAGATGACCACACGTCCCAGGTGCTAAATGAGGTGCAACAAACACATTTTTGAAAATACATAAGTGTAAACTTAAATCCGGTCAAACCATAAAAGCATTAAGTACATGTAAAATAATAAGCAACCATAAGCTATGCAGCATAGGCAAGATGCCTGCAGTGAATGAACAAGGGAGCGTGATAACTTCATGCGCGGTATGGACAAGCTAGAAGCAAGTATTCTGAGTCAATATCAAGACCAACAATATGTATTCAGGAATGCAAAGCCTGGGACAGGAGGAAACTTATTTGATAGCTAACACTAAGTTTCAACGACGCAATCCAATATTTTCACTAACGTATATACATGGTGATTCATTTGTCTAATGAGAAGAGAAACATAGTAAAACTCAAAACTTTCATTATCTAGATAAACGGGCAGCACACTATCTAGCTTAATGATACACAAACCCTAATAGCTTGGCCTTTCGTCTTATTCTAAAAATGCTGGGTTGCCAGCATGGTTTGTTTTTGATTGATAAACATATACAACTATCATATTATATTAGCAGATATAATTACTTCACTACATATGTTATCTCAAACTATAGCCAATTACTATCATGACGTTTTTCATGGAGAAAATGGTATGTGCTATGGCATTAAACAAATTTGAAATGGTCTGACATTGTAGTGCGAGTGTAGCTCAACATAGAATATACATACATAAACATGTGAAATGCTAAGTGAACCAGTTAAGTTCAAACAAAGAAACAACTGGAGTTAATGCAAGAAGTATGGGCTATAAATAATAGAGCTGACAAATATATATATATACAAATATATGTATATATATATATATATGTTGTTATGGTATTACCAACACATATGTAGGCAAGAAGTAACTGATAAACATGTTTATCTTTATAAAGAAAGAGGCGATTTCTTTATACAAGAAATGAAGTGCCTTGTCTGGTTGTGATATAAATTATTTATTTCTAATGAGAATTTAGCTGGGAGGATTCCACGAGCTGACATATGTATTTATAACTATCAGGATAGTTAATAACATCAACTTCAGGAAATATTTCAAGGAATTAAAACTCAAACTAAATAAATATGAGTGTAAGATCTTGTAGCCGAACTACTGTATGGATAGGCAGAAAGTTTTCTTATGCAGAATAATTTAATTTAATTTTTTAATAATATAAGTCAAGGCTTTACTATATAAAGATGTGGAATTGAACATTCTGATATCCTTCAATTTAACTACCAGGAAGCTGAGCTGAAAGCAAAATCATGAAGCAATACAATAAATGCTTAAATTGTTAACTACAAGTAAAGAAGATACTCACACTTACAGGCTTTACTATATATAGCATGTTTTGACATCATGTACATTTAAGACTTATCCAATTCCACAGTTAAACAAAACACTTATATATATATATATATATATATATATGTATGTATACATGTCCATTTCTTTGCATTTAATCACTTCCAATACTCAATTAAAACACAAATTTTATTCCACTCATCACTAATTTACCTGAGTGTAAGTCAAAACATTTTAATAAGTTGAAATGTCACGGATTTCATTTCAGTATTCATCAATACCGGTAAAGCTTACCGCATTCTTGCATATACCGTATGCTTGAAATATTAGATTTATTGAATGTAGAAATTGTTGCAGTACAAGCTAGCAACGGAGATTTTTTTTCTTTAAATATAAAATGGAGCATGCCTATATTGACAGTTTGGAAAACCATGTTGTAACTCAGGCTTCTAACTGTTAACTAATTGGGTCTACTGATTCAACCCAAATAAAATTTGCTAATCAGTCTTACCTTTTCATGGTAATAGGAATACTAGTACACATATGATGGATCAACAGTTTAGCACTATTTATAATAAAATATAATATTAGAAGGCACTGTATAATTTTTTTTTAGGAAACTAAAACTTGGTTGAGCTTCTCTTATTCAAGAACACCAAGTGCATAACACAAGGGACATGAATTGTTAAAAGAACTCCTTTGATCTTTAGTTCATCAGATAAAAATATGACGCTGACATGATTGAATTTCACATTTAAATGAATCAAACTTAGTACAAACACTTTTTTTTATAAAAGAAGCCTCCAGTGCATGCTCTAAATGCACAACAAAGTTAGTGTGAACTTATATAATCTATTCAGATGTATAACCACAGACAGAAAAATATCTATGGATACCCAGTAAAGAATTTTGTTTTGATGATACAGGCCTTGACAATTACAACTTGCGTGTTCGGATTTCACTACTCTATACATTTATACATAGATAAGTGTATGATTTAGATACATATGCAGACTTGGGTGTGTGAAAAAAAAAACGCAACAAAGTTAGAACAGTATATAGCAAGTAAAAGGGCCAGAGTAGTCACAACAAGGAGGGTTAGGGCAGTGAACAATACCCAATGAAACGTCCAAAACTTAAATGCAATTTACCCAATAAAATTTCACTATTACACCCTGGTTTAAATCAAAGTTATTCTACTTGAAATAGGATAATCATGAGTGAGTTAACACTCACCTTGAACGCGGTGGCGAAAGGTTTGTCTCGGTTTTGGTGGTGCAGGACTGAAGTTTCGCTAGAAATTGTTGAGCCGCAACAGATCCGGCTTGACAGGTGGAGCAAATCTTTGATTGTGGAGGAGCTAGTAAGAATCTCGACGCTCAGTTGCGAAGGAAGGAGAAGGCGGAGCTTAAAAAACGATGGATGCGACCATTAAAAACGATTTGGGAATTTTCCCCTTTTTTCTAGACCCATGAAAAAGAAAGGAGAGCGGTGGAAATAAAAAGGGTAGAGATAAGGCTTTCAAAAGAAGGAACGCATGGATAAGAATGAAGTTAAATCAATAGAGTAGGATAGCTGTGCGTATTACAGACGTAGGTCTGTGTATGTTAATATGGGGAAGGTAATATCTGTTTTAATTTAAATATTTAATTCTACCGTAAATACCATAGAACGCTCAGATTTCATACCGCCAACACAAACTCTGAACGCAACAAAAATTATACATACCACTTTGTCTTCGTGTTCCGAATCCGATAAAATTAATTTAATCGAAATCCGACTCTGTTTGTGTGAAACGATATTTTAAATTTAAAATATTAATTGGTTCACCGATTCGATTCTATTTGTTTATAAAACAACTCTGTTCGATTCGAAATTTGAACGTTAAATTCCAATTTCTTTATATACACAAATACACACATATCTAACCCAATTTTTCCATATAATTCAACAAATAAAATTTCCTGTATTTTTAACGTTAACTACATTTATTTTTAAATTCAATCCCTTATATTTTCTCATTGAATTTCAAATTTCGAATATTCAACCAAATTCAATCCATATATTCAACCGTAAATATTTGATTCTCAATCAACCTTTCTGAAATAAATATCGAATTCAAGCATAC
The DNA here is from genome assembly GCA_030737875.1 of Allium sativum. Lineage (NCBI taxonomy): Eukaryota > Viridiplantae > Streptophyta > Magnoliopsida > Asparagales > Amaryllidaceae > Allium > Allium sativum. Next base: position 158,562,845 of record CM060921.1, on the reverse strand, counting down.
ACAAACAATATATTTGATTTTTAATTTCTAACCCCGGTATCAATATGAACATTGATTATAAATAATTAAATCTCTAATTAATTCCTTATTTTAGCTGATGAAATTTCTGGGACGTTACATTCTTTCCCCCTTTAAAACTTTTCGTCCTCGAAAAGGAGAGATCGTTAGAGTTTGACCAATGCATACATCCAATTTTCGTATTCGTGTGTAATTTTCCCCACAACTAATTTAAATATCGATATTTAAGCCATCGACTCTTTTTCTCTATCCATCATACTTAATTAACTAGAAAAATCAAGTTTCTTCAGGCAAATCTCTTCATGCATCTCTAATTTTCCAAAACCAACCTGTCAATGTTTACTTGTTCATCGATACCCTTACTTCTTGCAATCCAAGTTTTCACTCAATCCCATTATAATACATTTAATCGTTCCCAACATTTAGTGAAGAGTGTAAATAACCTTTTCCCTTCAAGTCGCAAATTATAGACTTGAAAATTTCCAAAATCCGAAATCATTTAGTATTTTTATACTGAGAATATTTGTATTATTATCTCAAAGCTATGGACTTGAAAATAATTTGAAATTCTCTTTCTTAACTTATTAAATTTGGTATATTTTAATTTCAATTTACTTATTTGAAAATATTTGATAACTTGGAGATTAACAAGTCTATTGTTGTTCTCACATATGTTAGGCATACGCTAAACAAGCGCATGACTATAATCTCTAAGTACTAAATATTCTTGCTTCAACTCACAAGTGAAAATATTTCAAAAATTCTTTTTAAAGAAAATAGATATGGAAAGTACCAATGTGATATTGATATGTTGATTGTTCATGAATCGCAGATACACAATGGTTTCGTCTGGATCCCCCAGAACACATCCGTATCCGTAGGAAATCGCTTCCCTGCGAATTTCGTTATGGACAGATCAACGAAAGATATTTACGAATCAAAAGAAAATCTGATGTTATTGAGCATTGACTGCTCTCTCTCAGAGTTACGGAAACACGTTAAATTACGAAAATAGATCAAGTCACGAGGACCAATCAAGTTACAAAGATAATTCAAGACAAATCAAGTTACGACGACAAATCCCGTCATGGAGACACATCAAGCCATGAAGGTCAAATTCAATCACGAAGATACAGTGCTGCATCAAACAGGTGGCTCCACATTACTAAGATATCTCAAACATCACTTGGCTCCATTCTACCTCTAGTAACTCTTATGGTTACATCTCTTTCACTTGTAGATATGCCATGGGGACCGCAGGTACACAATGGTTACGCCTGATTCCCTCATGAAACATCCATACCCATAAGCTTTCACAGCTTTGCGGATTACACCCTTATCACGACTGTAAATCGCAGCAGACACAATGGTTACGCTTGATTCCCTCAAGAAACATCCGTCCGCCGTAGGCCATCTCAACCCTGCGAAGTATGCTACACGGTCGTGTTCTTTCAGACAACTCGAGTTTTATGTCCGGACAACCTACCACCACCAGCAGCACATCTCAACTTGAGCTTCGAAATTCAAAGAAGAAGGAAGGTACTTCCCTTATCTTGGTTTTTAAAACATACGATACTACGTACATATAGTACTTCTTTTCATATTTCTCATAAATCATATTAAACTTTCAAATCATATTTCCAAACATCTCATTCTTATATAAATTTTGTTATATAAGATTTTATCTTAATTCATTACCATCCAAAATAATTTCCGAATTTGCTATGTTCTTATACATACATTTCCTCATATAAGTTTTAAAACCTCTATATCCAATATCCAAAATCGAATATCCTCAAATTCCATTCAAATTTTAAAATTTCAGTTTTGATCTTTTATCCAATTCAAATATTTGATAACCTTTCAAACTCCAATGTATGAATATTTTGGTTATAAACAAAATTTTCCTCCCAATTTCCAATTATTAAGTTCCCCAATTAAATCGAATCTTAATGCTCTCACCATCTCGGAATCTTCATTCTTATAACAAATTCATCATTCATGCTCTATTACTCATTCACATCCTTTGACCGTAAATTAGCTAGCGAACAACTCCCTAAGTATCAACCCCGAAGGCCGAAACCAACATCAGATCGATACTCAAGAAATTATTCAACTTAACTAATCTCTAGTCAGTTCCCCATTTACTTATTTCCATTTCTTATCAAATTATTGCTTATGCAAATTTTCAAATTCAATTTACGAATCCACCTCTCTTACATTCTGTCGCCCTTCGTGCTTAGTGTGTGGCTCTTTGTTCTTCAGTTCTTGTCATTCATTTGCCTCTTACGATCCTTTGAAAACAATTCAAATTATCTTATTTATTTTCTATAATTCTAGAAACTCACTTTATTCTCAGGGGGAAACATTTCTAAATTCGTTATTCGGATTAAAAAGATATTAAATAAAACACTGCTATTTTCACTTAACTGTTAACACTCATTTACTTGCTTCACTTAACCAATTCTTGTTATCGAACCTTAATCATTTTTTAGTCAACAATGAAGCCAATCAAGTTGGGTAGATTTACCTATCAGACCTTAATTGAACAACATTTTTAACTTCGAAATAGATCAAGTTTCACAGCTTCGAATACCAACAAAATATTCATTCTCGTAGCTTTCGAATTCAAGTTCAGAATTCACTTTAATAACTCACGCCTTAGAAAAATTGTAACTTTAAAAATACTTTATTACATAACAATTAATTAATGATATATTAAATTTCGATTTAAAATGGAAAGTAAATAGAACTTTCCTAAAATTCGACATAAATGACTCCCATGAATAACCTTCTTTCGGATAAACCTTTTCCCGATAATATATTCCGAATTTCGGAAAATCTCGTTTGACTTATATTCTGAACTTCAGAATAATCTCACTGTACTGGTTAACACTATCTCCAATTTTATTGGCAACATATTTGCTTTCAAACAACATTCGCTTTTAAAAATGAATATCATTCCTTTTATGGGAATCTAAACTCGTCACATCAAATCAGTTTTGATTCCATTAAATATTGGTTTAAATCTCTTCACAATCTTCATTCATATATCACTTCATTCATATATCACTTCATTCACAGTTCTCATTTACAATCTTCATTCATATATTGCTTCATTTACAGTTCTCGTTTACAATTCACTTCTTGTTAATTAATTAACAAGTTCATAACCTACTATCAAATTCATATATTCAATTATAAACCACTGATTAAAACCAATTATAATTTATCTGGCCATGTTCTGAATAATTCAAATAAATTAACGTAATTTGGCACAATCAAATTCCATATATACCCTTTTTCAATTTTTATTTGTTTCATCTTTGAAACAATTTCAGATTTCTCTTTTTTCCACTCAAATTCCCATCTTAATTCTTATTCTCAATCAATTTCAGTTATCTCTGATTACACAATTGATTCATTGATTCTCTTATACTTATTTGCCTTAGATACCATGTGATAGTGGATTTGAGATTCAAACTTAAGGGAACTTATCAAAAAATTAGCTCTCACAAAGCTAGATCCGAAGACAGGGGATTCCGGCAAAAATGAAATCTCAAAACAAAATTTTATTTCCGCTGTATCAGTTTCAAAATACAAATTTCCAAAAATATATAATATTTCCAAAATAATTTCCTTTTCAAGATATACTTTAAATTTATTTCAAAATCTTTTAATTTTCAAAATTTATACTTGGAAACCATTTTATTTTCGAAATCCATTTTCAAGTGTCGATTCCACTCGTTTAAACCCGATAAGCTATGCTTTGAATAAACCAAAGCTCTGATACCACTTGTAACCTCCCGCCGTTTTGACCGCTTCAAATCGGTAATTAAACCAACTTAAACCATTCAGAACGACAGATTGTTATTTAGCTTATAGAGTTTAAAAGACAGAACCAATACAGAAATACAGAATAAATAAATAACACAGTATTGAATAGCGGAATAAACTTTTATTTACTTATCAAAATTTTTAATACAAGGTATTTGTATACAACGGAATGTAAAAATACAATTTGAATACAGAAAAACCTATACTATTTGAAACCTTCAGAGTGCGCCTTTTTCGGATCCCCAGTTTTCCCAATCTTCAAATCCTAAGCTGAGATCTTAAAAATCTACATTGCTCGGGTCTGACCCGAGCGTTCTATGCAAAACATAAAACACTCGAGTCAGGATTAAATCATAGTTCAAGTAAATTAACTTCAATATAAACTGAACAAAATAGTTAATCTTATCGACCATTATGTATTCGAGTATCAAGTACAATGTACATATCTGTTTTTTATTTCAGGGATGAACGATCCCCGAAGCCTGCACATACACACATGTACATGTACACGTGTGCACTGCCTCACTATCCCGCAACTGCTGGGTGTTTAAACACAAATGTCAAACAAGGTCATAGAAGCAGAATAACTCGGGCACGACATCTCAAAAATGTACGGACCAGCTTATGTACAAAGTGAAACGACGCGACTTTCGATGACCTCGGAGGTCATGTCATTAATAAAGAAATAGAAATAGATAGAGAAAAGAACTAACAAGAACATTAGAATCTCATAGCGGAATTTAACAAAATATAATATCGCTTAATATATTACATATCAGAGTCTGTTACATCATAGTATAGTACATCATAATATATCATTAGAATACAACATCATACGTGATACTGGCCCAATACATTATATAAACTGGATACTTAGATATAGAAAGAGTTACTAAGCTGGTTCCTGAATCCCATATCCAAAATACTTCAAAGGAGTTCCATATAATACCTGGATCACTTGTCTACTCATAACAATGGTTATGAGTACCCAAGAGTTTATGAAAAACAAAGAAAAAAAAACTCTGGGTCAGTCAGGGGACTGGTGTGAGTAAACAAAATTATAAACAGTTTGAAAGCAAGAAAATATGAAACAAGGTTTTTCTCTTATGAGAACAGATTTATTTTATTAGAAACCTTTCGAAAGGAAAGATAATAGTAAGACCAACCCACACATAAACATGGACGGTTCTTACCTTACTATAACCCAAAACATTTTTGATATCAAAATCGTCTGATATTACAATAGTTTTTATCAAATAAATAACCATATAGCGGAATGCTTACATCTCACGCTCCACATATATAATATAAAATCAAAAACTGCGGGCTCTTATTGGAGATTGGATTACAATTATGACAGGGTATGAGACCACCTGCCGATCAATGTAATCTAAAGGGGATACACTGGGGTTCAGCAAGAACATCTTGCAACCCGGCCACACATGACCGCCCACTCATTTAGCTTGAGTGTAGCGAATGTATTATCACCCCACCGTTGGGCTCAAACCACCGTATTCCGAAATCTGCAGCAGCGAAAAGAGATTAAGAAACAAATAGGAAGATGGTGATAATACACCCTGGTTGGGAATGACCCACCTAGCCATGCTGCCTGCCCCTTTTTTTCTTTTCCCGGTTGTGAGGCTTGAGGTCATTTTCGTTCTTCTGATATATTACCTCTTTAATCACTTTGGATGACACACCGTCTTATCTGTCAGAACACACAATTTATTTTTTCCAAATACATTACGGGCATAAAGCTAAGAGAAATGAATTCCTCCGCCACCAACATAATATACTTCTGAAAAGTCGATGTGTAAAATCTGGTAGATATACGTTGTCATACACTCGACTATACCAGTTGTCCTGGGATTGGACAAACCGAAGGCACTATTCTGTAAACACAATAGCCCTTGCATATATCCGTCTTCAATTATCTTCAATAATCTCTGACATGCGACGTATAAATCAAATCAAAGTGGAATATTAATTCCGGCCACTTCGAAATGATTAACGTAATGTCTTTTACTATCAATTAATATTTAAGAACTATTTTCCATATTTACTGATCCCAACATTTCTTTAGAGAATTAGTTATTAGCTTAAAATGAACTGGATTAAATACAATTCAGTTTATATATTCTTTATTTTACAAGCTTCAACAAAAAAGAATGGTATATGTCTGTATTGTTTAAATCCAAACATTTTGATTATCTTGTATAAACGAACAACTTAAGCGTGTGCATCGCACATGGTAGTTTACTCAGTTTTGACTATTCTTCATATATGAACAACTAAAGTGTGTGCGTCGCTCACGGTATTTTACTGTAAAATGTCCGACATTTGATACCTTTGTTATACTTTGTAGATTTATCTTTTATTTCCTAAATAATTATAAATAACTTAATTTATAATTATCCCTTCTTTTGTATTATTTTTAGACCCGTTGAAAACTCTTAAACCAAGCTTCTGCGTTCGATTTCCCTGCTAATGTCCTCCCTTTTATTTGCCAAGATATTTCACTTCTTTGGATCTTATTAAATTATAAATCTCCTTTTATTTATTTTTATTTTACTTCTTATATTTTTATTTGATTTTCTATTTTTATTAAACTTGAATTAATTAACCAGGCCAAAATCTCTTTTATTAGCGCCTTTGCCAAAGTACCACTTTCGCAAAGTGCCAAAGTACCACTTCTGCAAAATGCCAAACTCCAGTTCTATCTCACGCTGGATCCTTCAAGTATCCAATACTTCGATAAAAAACTTTGGCAACAAAATGAATGTAATCACCACGCATGATCTAGTACCAAACCCTTGCCCAATCCTACTCCTTCCTTCTTCATCTCTTGTGCACTGTGTGCACATGCACGGCGCCCCGTTCATCGGCGAGCCACCCTACCACCACCAGAAGGTCACACATCCACCCAGCAATGCTAGCAACTGATCATCCCAACTCCAAAAATCCAACTTCTCCAAAATCCTCTTTCCGCCATTAAACTCGTTAGTGAAGCTCCAGGTTGACATTAAACTCGACGCCACCTCCTATTCAAACCACCCACTTAAGAACCAATGTTTTGTTTCCTTATCTATCCCATTTTCTCTAATACTAGCGTTTTTATTCTGTCCCATATCAGTGGAAAATGGTGCACTCTGTGCACATATCCAGCACCATTGATGACCAGATGACTGTCTATATTCTAAACAATGGTCACGCAACAACTATTTCTAATTAAATCTACAGTTTCCTATATAACTCAACCCTCCCATGTGCCATCTCAACCTTCCGACTTCTCACCCCAGTATAATTTCATCCTTGTCAAAGTTTCAAAGAAGAAACTGTCAAGTTAACTAGGGGAATTTTGTATACCAAAATTGTTATTACCATTTTGCTGCTTATCATAATTTCCAATCCTTTCAGGAACAAGACCTGCCTCTACTTGCACTATATTGAACTGAACTTGTTCCATTTCACCTCCTACATCAACTCCATAATCTTCAATTTGCATTATTTTTCTCCTTCTAATACTAACAGTTGAAAGGAGAATAAACTAAATGCTAATACTTGCTAATTCACCATCCTCAAGTTCAAAGCCAATACTGTTCTTTACACTATTGTCAAAACCATGACCGTATGAGCGTAACCACTATGTCAACAAACCTGGAATGGAACAGTTTCCATCCATATGAAACAATACTTCTGCTTATAAACTTTAAGTTTATTTAAACTAATAGTAGTATTTTTAGTTTGTTTGGCATTTGCGGTTATATATCTACTTCTATGTGTATTTTGTCAAATGCTAGTACACCTTATCTAGGACCTATACTTGCAGTGAACACTTGCGATGAACTATGCTCCTTTTCCATTTTTCTGTTCGCATTTTGCTTAAATTGTTTTAAAGCTATTGCATGGTATCCCTAACCAAAAATGGTACCCTATTTCTACGCAATTACCAGTACACAACAATGATAGGACATTTCCCTACACGCACAGGACTCCTCCTTTTTATTTCTAACGAATGCTACTACATGCTAAAGCATTTAACCTAGTGTATAGCGGTTTTAGTTATAGGAGAAACTTGGTTCTCAGTTTGAGCCTTGATTTGTTTTATGTTTCAAAGTTTGCTAAGTTTGCAATATTTGTTTTCGTTTAACTCATTATTATATCGATAGTTTCAGATTTCCTCAAAGTTTAACAAAGCTGCTATACTTCCTATCACTCAAAGACTTATCTTATAATAGATACAACAAGGTTAATAACAAGCGGTGTAAGTGTTATGCATGGCCTCATATAGTAGAACAGTCCAAAAGCGATTCGACTTAGAAGTTTAGTGAGGTTACACTCACTTACTTAGTTCTCTGTTCTATGTTAGTGTTGTTATAAAGAGTAAGTTAATACAATCCATGTAAACCAATATGCACCTATAAAATTCTGCATAATAATTATATATATGCAGCAACAGTTTGAATGAGAAAATGGAAATTACTCACTGTTTTTCTTTACTTATTTATTACTTAAAACTCTATTCTTTGCTGGTTTCTTGTTCCTGTTTTCAATGCAGCATAATATTGGTTATTTCAAGCAACAACAACTTGATGAATTTGTTCATATATGATAGAAACACACTCCAAAAACATATATGTAACTATGCAAGTTTGCATCATAAAAGGAAGAAATCGTGAAATAAGTTCTAAAAGAAAAAATACTTGAATTTACTCACTGTAATATTTATTCACTGCCCTTTTTGTTTACTGTCAAAAAAGGGTTTTCATTTCCAGGTTTTGTCATTTCAGATTTTCTAGTATGTTTCAAGTAATCAAATAAACATAGTAATGGCACCCATATACTTGCAATTTCAATCAAGAAGTTTACTCATATAGACAACATTCCAGCATGTATATATATTTCAGTATTACTGGAAAAAACAGAAGAAAGGATAAGTTTACTCACTATTTTAGCTCTCCTCTGTTCTTAGTTTGCTATTGAAAATTGTTCTCCAAAGTTTTCTACTGATTTTTGCATGAGAAAGGTAGGAGTTGATAGTTGTATTTACAGGCAAGATTTAAGATTAAAAATATTTGCCTCATTAATTGATTGTAGGCTGTTTGCCCTACAGATTAAAACATGTTTGATATTACAATACATTCAAGCCATAGCTTTCAGATTTCCAGTTTGCTTTGCTTCACAAATCACATGCAAAGTTTGACAAAAATGTACCCTATTTTCTCTTAGGCCTTTAATATTAAATGCAGTCGAATAGTTTTCATGAAATGTTAATTCTTGTCGACCATAGGTTTAGTTGCTTATATACTTTCCGCAGTATTAGCTTTAAACAGATTTTTCATTCATTAAATTTTGTACTTTTCATGTTTACAAAATGGCATACATAGGTGCGGCCATATCCATTTTTGATTTGTTGTGCTGCTCATCTCAGTATTTGTTGTGAGGAGAATGCATGGCTTCAAGTGCTATTTATAATCAAGTTGCAAGAATAAACTATTATCTTTTGGTTCGACTTCTGCAGGAAAACTATGTATGAAAGAAATGAATTGTTTACTTAAATTTAACGCACTCTCTTGTCCTTATCTCTCTTCCTAAAACATGACACAACCCAGGCCTTAACTCCATTAAATGCTTGCGAATGGTCACATATTTTCCTGATTTGTTTTGTAATATAAAATGGTTTTATATGTATGATATTTTTTCTAAGGAGGATTTTATATTTGCTAACTTGTATTGTTGGTTTTTAGGAGATGTCTTTTGCCTATACTTAGTCTTAGTATTTACTGTTAAATCAACTTAAGAGTGGTGACTTCGACTTCTTACTTATTTGTTGTTACTTGCATTTTCCCTTTTAATTTTACGTAGGCATTTAATCATACACGTCCTGTTCAATGTAATATATTCTATATTTTACCCTACTTGGATACTTATGTTTGTTGTAGTGTTTCTTGTCTAAGTTCCCTTTTACTGTCCATATTTTTTCCTATCCCAAATTTCATTTTTAAAGCAATTAAATGTCAACATACATATGTATGTTATGATTCATGTTTAAGGTTTCTTTTTGTTGCACACTTATATTATGTTTTCAATATGACTAATATATGTATTATTAGTGTATACATACACTTATATATATTTATACATATGATTATAATTGTTTTAGTTTGTTTACTAAACCTATTTTTATTTTAATTATCTTATTAAAATCAATAATTATTATTAGAAAAAATTAGATAAGAACCGGGACATTACAGTCCACCCCCTTGAAAGAATTTAGTCCCCGAAATTAACAAGTAACGAGTAGATATCAATTTTAACTAAAGCCAACCACTTATAGCATACATCTGTAATTACTTATTACACCTTCCGGATGAATTCCCGAATTAAATAATTAACTAGAACTCAAGATATAATTTACATTTCAAAGAATTTTGATTCAAAACGAATGTTATACAATATATTTAAGTTTAAAATTTTAAATGACGTCCCACTACATTGCAGCAAGCTCGTTTTTAATCCAAATAATACTTTGAAATTTTATTTAACTATCCAACTTTATTTATTATGTTAATCTCCACTTGACACACTTCTAATTTAGATTAACTCTAATTAACTTATCCCGAGTCTTACTCTAATTCATTTGACTTTTCCTAGTTATAATTTGGATTTTTATTATCCAATCTTTTACTTGATTGGGAGATAATTTAAAAGTAACTCAGGTCGATAACTTAAGTTGATCAATACTAAGTATATATACATATATTTTCAATAGTTTAAAATTAAAAATACGCTCTCTCAATACTCACCCAGAGCCTAGGTATTCAGTAAACCTTAAGCTCCAATACCAACTGTAACAGCGCGACTTTCAATGACCTCGGAAGTCGTGTCATTAATAAAGAAATAGAAATAGATAGAGAAAAGAACTAACAAGAACATCAGAATCTCACAGCGGAATTTAACAAAATATAATATCACTTAATATATTACATATCAGAGTCTGTTACATCATAGTATACTTCATCATAATACATAATTAGAACACAACATCATACGTGATACTGGCACAATACATCATATAAACTGGATATTTAGATATAGAAAGAGTTACTAAGCTGGTTCCTGAATCCCAAGTCCAAAATACTTCAAAGGAGTTCCATATAATACCTGGATCACTTGTCTACTCATAACAATGGTTATGAGTACCTAAGAGTATGAAAAACACAGAAAAATAAACTCTGGGTCAGTCAGGGGACTGGTGTGAGTAAACAAAATTTTAAACAGTTTGAAAGCAAGAAAATATGAAACAAGGTTTTTCTCTTATGAGAACAGATTTATTTAACTTTAGAAACCTTTCGAAAGAAAAGATAATAGTAAGACCAGCCCACACATAAACATGGACGGTTTTTACCTTACTATAACCCAAAACATTTTTGATATCAAAATCGTCTGATATTACAATAGTTTTTATCAAATAAATAACCATCTAGTGGAATGCTTGCATCTCAAGCTCCACATATAATATAAATTCAAAAACTGCGGGCTATTATTGGAGATTGGATTCCAACTATGACAAGGTATGGGACCACCAACCGATCAGTGTACTCTAGAGGGGATATATTGGGGTTCAACAAGAACGTCTTGCAGACCGGCCATACATGACCGCCCACTCATTTAGCTTGAGTGTAGCGAATGTATTATCACCCCACGGTTGGGCTCAAACCACCGTATTCCGAAAGCTGCAGCAGCGAAAAGAGATTAAGAAACAAATAGGAATTTCTTTAGATAGTGATAATACACCGTGCTTGAGAATGACCCACCTAGCCATGCTGCCTTCCCGATTTTTGTCTTTTCCCGGTTGTAAGGCTTGAGATCATTTTTGTTCTTCTGACAGATCACTTCTCAATCACTTTGGATGCCACACCGTCATATCTATCAGAACACACAATTTATTTTCCCAAATACATTACGGGCATAAAGCTAAGAGAAACGAATTCCTCCACCACCAACATAATATACTTCTGAAAAGTCGATGTGTAAGATCTGGTAGATATACGCTGTCGATACCCAACCATACCAGTTGTCTTAGGACTAGACAAACCGAAGGCACTATTCTGTAAACACAATAGCCCTTGCATATCTCCGTCTTCAATTATCTTCAATAATCTCTGACATGCGACGTATAAATTAAATCGAAGTGGAATACTAATTCCAACCTCTTCGAAATGATTAACATAATGTCTTTTACTATCAGTTAATATTTAAGAACTATTTTCCATATTCACTTGATCCCAACATTTCTTTAAAGAATTAGTTATTAGCTTAAAATGAACTGGATTAAATTGAATTCAGTTTATATATTCATTATTTTACAAGCTTCAACCAAACATAATGGTATATGTCTGTATTGTTTAAATCCAGACATTTTGATTATCTTGTATAAACAAACAACTTAAGCGTGTGCGTCGCACACGCTAATTTACTCAGTTTTGACTATTCTTTATAAATGAACAACTAAAGTGTGTACGTCACACATGGTATTTTACTCAAAAATGTCCGACATTTTATACTTTTGTTATACTTTGTATATTTATCTTTTATTTCCTAAATAATTATAAATAACTTAATTTATAATTATCTCTTCTTTCATTTTATTTTTAAACCCGCTGAAAACTCTTAAACCAAGCTTCTGCGTTCGATTTCCCTGCTAATGTCCTCCCTTCCACTTGCCAAGATATTTCACTTCTTTCGATCTTATTAAATTAAAAATCCCCTTTTATTTATTTTTATTTCACTGATTATATTTTTATTTGATTTTCTATTTTTATTAAACTTGATTTAATTAACCCGGCCAAAATCTCTTTTATTTGCGCATTTGCCAAAGTACCACTTTCACAAAGTTCCAAAGTACCACTTCTGCAAAATGCCAAACTCCAGTTCTGTCTCACGCTGGATCCTTCAAATATCCAATACTTTGATCCAAAACTTTAGCAACAAAATGAATGTGATCACCACGCATGATCTAGTACCAAACCCTTGCCCGATCCTACTCCTTCTTTCTTCATCTCCTGTGCACTGTGTGCATATGCACGGTGCCCCATTCATCGGAAGCCACCTTACCACCACCAGAAGCTCACACATCCACCCAGCAACGCTCGCAACCGACCATCCCAGCTCCAAAAATCCAACTTCTCCAAAACCCTCTTTCCGCCATTAAACTCGTTAGTGAAGCTCCAGGTTGACATTAAATTCGACGCCACCTCCCGTTCTGACCACCCACTTAAGAACCAATGTTTTGTTTCGTCATCTATCCCATTTTCTCTAATACTTGCGGTTTTCTTCTTTGCCATATCAGTGGAAAATAGTGCACTCTGTGCACATATCCAGCACCACTGATGACTAGATGACTGTCTATATTCTAAACTAAGGACACACTACAACTATTTCTATTTAAATCTACAGTTTCCTATATAACTCAACCCTCCCATGCGCCAGCTCACCCTTCTGACTTCTCTCCCTAGTATAATTTCATCCTTGTCAAAGTTTCAAAGAAGAAACTGTCAAGTTAACTAGGGGAATTTTGTATACCAAAATTGTTATTACCGTTTTGCTGCTTATCATAATTTCCTATCCTTTTAGAAACCAGACCTGTCTCTACTTGCGCTATATTGAACTGAACTTGTTCCATTTCACCTTCTACATTAACTCCATAATCTTCAACTTGCAGTATTTCTCTCCCTCTAATACTAACATTTGAAAGGAGAATAAACTAAATGTTCTGTTAACCTATCACTAATACTTGCTAATTCACCATCCTCAAGTTCAAAGCCAATACTGTTCTTTACACTATTGTCAAAACCATGACCGTATGAGCGTAACCACTATGTCAACAAACCTGGAATGGAACAGTTTCCATCCATATGAAACAATACTTCTGCTTATAAACTTTAAGTTTATTTAAACTAATAGTAGTATTTTTAGTTTGTTTGGCATTTGCGGTTATATATCTACTTCTATGTGTATTTTGTCAAATGCTAGTACACCTTATCTAGGACCTATACTTGCAGTGAACACTTGCGATGAACTATGCTCCTTTTCCATTTTTCTGTTCGCATTTTGCTTAAATTGTTTTAAAGCTATTGCATGGTATCCCTAACCAAAAATGGTACCCTATTTCTACGCAATTACCAGTACACAACAATGATAGGACATTTCCCTACACGCACAGGACTCCTCCTTTTTATTTCTAACGAATGCTACTACATGCTAAAGCATTTAACCTAGTGTATAGCGGTTTTAGTTATAGGAGAAACTTGGTTCTCAGTTTGAGCCTTGATTTGTTTTATGTTTCAAAGTTTGCTAAGTTTGCAATATTTGTTTTCGTTTAACTCATTATTATATCGATAGTTTTAGATTTCCTCAAAGTTTAACAAAGCTGCTATACTTCCTATCACTCAAAGACTTATCTTATAATAGATACAACAAGGTTAATAACAAGCGGTGTAAGTGTTTTGCATGGCCTCATATAGTAGAACAGTCCAAAAGCGATTCGACTTAGAAGTTTATGTTGAAATTGGTGGTACGCAAATCACAATTTTGGGCAACAAATAATCTTACATATTTTGTGGAGAGATATGTTGCTAGATTTTATGGAGAGATTTGGTGCTAGATTTGATGAAGAGATTTGGTGCAAGATTTAATGAAGAGATTTGGTGCTAGATTTTATGGACAGAAATTGGTTGCTATATTTGTGGACATTTATTGCAAGGATATTTGGTGCTTATCCAAATAGTTTTATAACATATATGAAGATAGTTTGGATGCCAAGTTTTCTTGGGCATGAAGCAATTCTCTCTATAAAAGGGCCAGCTAACATCTTCATTAGGTGTGGGTGAGAGCTACCAAGAGTGGTAGGTGAGAGCCACCCAAGAGTGGGTGAGAGCCACCAAGAGTGGTGGGTGAGAGCCACCAAAAGTGACCAGTCTAGCTATTCCAAATTGAGTGTTCTCCTTCAAATTATTTAGCCATTAGATATTCTCTACCTATTTCTCAATAAGGTTATTGATTCGAAATGTAATTGTTTGTAACGATAGTTGAGATCGATTATAAACAATTTTTTATTAGTGAATCAGTAAAGAGGGTGGTTGGGTGGAATATCGTATGCTCATATTTCCGATATTATTTGTATTGTTTTTGTTTTTCCAATCAAATTCATCTTCAAGTGATTGGGCGATAAAGATCCTATTTTTTTTGGCGTTTTGTCAAACTTTCGCTGTGCACAAAAGCCTAACAGTTTGATATCAGAGCAATTTTTGCATAACAGTTTGGTATCAGAGCAATTTTTGCATAATAGATTGGTATCGGAGCCAGTTCATCGCATAGCTTGGAGTGATTTTGGATTGAAGATTGTAGATGTCGGAGATGATGTTGCTTTCACGGATGGATATTGTGGAGTAGGAGATTTTGAGAATTTGGAATGAAGAACCTAGTCCACAACAAGGTGGAGAGGTTGGTTTTGATCACTGCTGAGGATCCGTTGAGGATCATGTTATCGATTGTTGTCTTCACGTTGATAATTCTCGAGGGATACATGTAGATGAAAAGGGATCAAGTGGTAGACGTCGATAAAGAGGAGGTGTGATTGAGCCTGGAAATCAATTAGGTAATCTTGTGGCCTGATGAAATCAAGGTGTGATTGAGCCTGTAAATCAATTGAGCCTGGATTTGAAGAGAAGACATGATGGTTTTATCTCGTAGCAGTTAAAATCGAGATGGTGTTAATTGAGAAAGAAGATGTTGAAAGTGAGAGCTAAGGAGCTATTGTTTGAGTGGAGGAGATGTTGTGATTTGGTATCAAGGTGGAGTGTTGAAATTGGTGATACGCAAATCACAATTTTGGGCAACAAATAATCTTACATATTTTGTGGAGATATTTGTTTCTAGATTTTATGGAGAGATTTGGTGCTAGATTTGATGAAGAGATTTGGTGCAAGATTTGATGAAGAGATTTTGTGCTAGATTTTATGGAGAGATATTGGTTGCTATATTTGTGGACATTTATTGCAAGGATATTTGGTGCTTATCCAAATAGTTTTATAACATATATGAAGATAATTTGGATGCCAATTTTTCTTGGGCATGAAGCAATTCTCTCTATAAAAGGGCCAGCTAACATCTTCATTAGGTGTGGGTGAGAGCCACCAAGAGTGGTGGGTGAGAGCCACCCAAGAGTGGGTGAGAGCGACCAAGAGTGGTGGGTGAGAGCCACCAAAAGTGATCAGTCTAGTTATTCCAAATTGAGTGTTCTCCTTCAAATTATTTAGCCATTAGATATTCTCTACCTATTTCTCAATAAGGTTATTGGTTCAAGTTGTAATTGTTTGTAACGATAGTTGAGATCGATTGTAAACAATTTTTATTAGTGAATCAATAAAGAGGATGGTTGGGTGGAATATCGCATGCTCATATTTCCGATATTATTTGTATTGTTTTTGTTTTTCAATCAAATTTGTCTTCAAGTGATTAGGTGATAAAGATCCTATTTTTCTTGGCGTTTTGTCAAACTTCCGTTGCGCACAAACGCCCAACAGTTTGATATCAAAGCAATTTTTGCATAACAATTTAGTGAGGTTACACTCACTTACTTAGTTCTCTGTTCTATGTTAGTGTTGTTATAAAGAGTAAGTTAATACAATCCATGTAAACCAATATGCACCTATAAAATTCTGGATAATAATTATATATATGCAGCGACAATTTGAATGAGAAAATGGAAAGTTACTCACTGTTTTTCTTTACTTATTTATTACTTAAAACTCTGTTCTTTACTGGTTTCTTGTTCCAGTTTTCAATGCAGCATAATATTGGTTATTTCAAGCAACAACAACTTGATGAATTTGTTTATATATGATAGAAACACACTCCAAAAACATATATGTAACTATGTAAGTTTGTATCATAAAAGGAAGAAATCGTGAAATAATTTTTAACTTGAAGTTTACTCATTGTAATATATATTCACTACCTTTTTTGTTCACTGTCAAAAAATGGTTTTCATTTCCAGGTTTTGTCATTTTAGTTTTTCTAGTATGTTTCAAGTAATCAAATAAACATAGTAATGGCACCCATATACTTGCAATTTCAATCAAGAAGTTTACTCATATAGACAATATTTTAGCATATCTATATATTTCAGTATTACTAGAAAAAACAGAAGAGAGGATAAGTTTACTCACTGTTTTATCTCTCCTCTGTTCTTAGTTTTCTATTGAAAATTGATCTCCAAAATTTTCTACTAATTTTTGTGTGAGAAAGGTAGGAGTTGATAGTTGTATTTAGAGGCAAGATTTAAGATTAAAGTATTTGCCTCATTAATTGATTGTAGGTTGTTGTCCCTACAGATTAAAACTTGTTTGATATTACAATACATTCAAGCCGCAACTTTCAGATTTCTAGTTTGATTTGCTTCACAAATCACATGCAAAGTTTGATAAAAATGTACCCTATTTTCTCTTAGGCCTTTACCATTAAATGCAACCGAATAGTTTTCATGAAATGTAAAATCTTGTTGACCATAGTTTTATTTGCTTATATACTTGCTGCAGTATTAGCTTTCAACAGATTTTCCATTCATTAAATTTTGTACTTTTCATGTTTACAAAATGGCATACATAGGTGCGGCCATATCCATTTTTGATTTGTTGTGCTGGTTATCTCAGTATTTGTTATGAGGAGAATGCATGTGTGATGATCCCAAAATCCGTGTGTCGGTTTTAAGGATAATCATTGGAATATAACACATTAATCATCATTAGCAGAGTACAGATAATTGCAAAAACAATAAATAGAATAATTTTACATAGATATGACAGCGGGATCATAACATGTAACAACATCAGAATAGCACAACGTAGGATATAACTTAGTAAAAAAAAGGTGATGATCAGTCATCATCGCCATAGGCGGAATATATACATACAGTGAGACATAATAAATGTACCAGTCTACATCGCCTACGGCGGTACATATACATAAGATAATAAATACTGGAAGTAAAACAGTCTGCATCGCCATAGGCGGAATCATATACATAAGATAAGGATAGCGGAAAGTCAATAGCCAAAATACAAATCTAATCCTCGCCATCAAGCCAAAAGTGCACTCCGTACTGCAGTGCCAAGCCAAAACAACCTGTCATCTGTCAACTAGGCTGCCCGTGTGAAAATAAGGGCACCCGAGTTTGGAAAGTGAAACAAACAACGAGTCAGTCATGGGACTGGTATGAGAAATCTACTTAACTGGTTAAACAACATTAATAAGGCAAACCATAGGACCACGCGACTTTCGCGGAACGGGTTTACTCCAGTGATTGCCGGTGCATTTAAAACAAGTAAATTCTTTAAAGCAACGCAATGCTTTTAAAAAGAATGAACCCGTTATAAGACTCAAGTCCCATCATACAATGCAACGCAAACCGGAGGATAGAGTTTTACCTTATAATGGCCAAATATGCTTAATACGTGTAAAGCAAAGTCATTTGATATTATTACTAGTGCATATATGTTTCAAAAACGAATATCATCATAAATATCAATCATAGACGGCATAAGTGCCCCATACCACTATGTCGCCATACTAGTTCTACAATCAAATCTGTTATCTCGTATTGGAAATTGGATTTCCGTCATGAGTCGAGGCAAGGGGCAAGCTCCTCTCCGCTTTGAGACACTCTACAAATGCCTCAGGACTACACACTCTGGGTAACCCTTGGATCTTCAGGGCCGGTCCACACTTACGTTAGTGGATTAGTATTCCTGAACACACGTTTCCCGGTCCTAACAGACCTAATATCGAGGCGCCTCATTCCAACATCCACATCAGTAAAAATAATATAAATGTCAGCCAGTTTAAGCACTGACACTACCGCTAGCTAGAAAGAAACGTCGTGCTCTCCCTGCAGTCCTTATCCCGTTTTAACTCATACCAAGGTGTGAAGCTCGCGAATCCACGCTATACACAAAGCCAAGCCACGTAGGTCGTACTTTGATCATCAAACACAAGACTTTGCTTTGCAACAGAAGCCTTGATCACTGCATCTTGGCATGCCACACTGGCAATCCACTCCATACGACTGATTTCTATCGATATATAACCTCTGAGCTCGTTTGTCTCAGAGAAGGGCGTTAAGCAAAAGAATAAATTCTCCACCGCCAAACAGATATATATTTAACAGAGATCAATCAGTATGGAACAAAATCCAATGTCAGACACACAATCCATTTACAAGTCCGTTCTGGGTCTGAACGAAACCGGAGGCACCATATTCCTCGTATATCCGTACAATCAACACATACGTTCAGACGACTACTACTTCCATTCCTTCAAGGTAGCTACTCCAATCAGGAACCTCAGCAGCGCCCATCCAACCGATATGAAGATCATCGGTCTTGAACCGTCTTCGTATTTTCGACTTCGAATCGTTCGATCAATTATTTGAAATGAGGGTTAGCTCGGCCTTTTCAATTAATTCACGTATAATTAGAATTCAAATCAATTCTTTCCATCGTTATATTATTCGACATTCACATTTCAGTTCTTTAGTATAGTTTTCATGTCAAACACATATAACCATCAAATATTTAGCAAATCAAGCAAAATTGGTTTATTTCCAATCCATGTCGCTTATAATATTTTATAACTATTTTTTGCCATTTTTATTTATTTAAAAATGGCCATTTTTATTTATTTAAAAATGGCCATATTTAATTAAACGACGTTCCAGGTCATGCCGTGGCACTGGCGCTGTTTTTCCCCAAATTTGTTTTACACATATCAGAAAATCTAACCGTTGGATTTCTACAAAGTCTATATCACTGGGAAGATATTTCCAAAGCGAACCCAACGGTTCCAGTTTCGTGAAAATCCGACGGTCGGATCTTCCACACTATTCGTTTGAAGTTACGGTTTCAAAATACGAACTGCAGCGTCGTTATTCGATTTAATTTAATTATATTTATATATAAATATAAACGATTCTGGCGCTGTTTTTCTTTAGATTTGAATTAAATATTCCAGATAATCCAACCGTTGGATTTTTACAAGGTTGGTGCCGTTGGAAAGATATTTCCAAGGCGAACCCAATGGTTGCGGTTTCGGGAAAATCCGATGGTCGGATCTCTCGTACTAATCGATTGAAGTTACGATTTCAAAACACGAACTGCATGACCTCGATTCCTTTCAATTCTCTCTCTCTCTCTCTATATATATATAGTTCATTCTTTAATTCCAATATCGTTTTCACTTCAAATATTTCACTAACGCCTTTATATTTCAAAAAAATTCGCCATAACCTCCTTTGTACGGGAAGGAGTTTGGAAATTTACTGGGCCGTATTAGGTACCCAATAAATCCTATAAAGAATACACATATTTATAGTGATATATTCTGGTGTTTACAGGGGAGCGTGTATAGATAATAACTCCAGAGAATAAATTCTCGTCACCATGTCAAGCCTGAGGGAGTGTGTATTTTTAATTACTCCAAAGGATAAATCCTCGTCACCTCATCCCGTGTGGGAAATAAATAATCCATGTGCCGTATCTAATGACTAGAGAGACGTGATTATTGTCAACTCCAGACCCGTGTGGGGTTTTTTTTAATCTGGCAATTTATCGTTATATTTTATATAGTCCATATCAGTCATCAGTTCAACCTGTAATATATAATCATCACCATACAAGCCTCTTGCTTGTATGGTAAATCTTCAACCTCGTCACACAAGCTCCAAATGCTTATGTGGAATATGACGAAGTATGCCTATCGTCAAGAAGTATGCCATGTAGTGTAGTTCAAAATTAATTGTTACTATCATATGGCGATGTTTATTAATACAAACAGAATAACCAGCACTCCGCATCCAATGGCATTCACAGGAGTTGATATAAAAATAAAATTGCACAGCCAAATCATCAAGGCTTACCTATTTGTCGGGCACGCAAATAATTTCTTTACTCTACAGCTAATCCATTTTCCCTGTTCGACACATGTATATATATGCAGAACAAAGCTAATAATAATATTTCTAGCGAACTAATATTTATTTCAACACGTGTGTATTTTTAACGAAGCGTATACATGATAAAGGTAATATTTTTATCATCAGAAATATTTATTCAACACGTGAATGTTTTTAACACTTCATATTCCCAATAAAAATGTAATTTTTATTGTTTAATTAATTTATTTAAAATACGAACGCCATTCATCACATGAATTTCTATTCAACACATGAATGTTCTTTACAGTTTGTATATATATATATATGTGATTTTTATTGTTAAAGCTATTTATTTAAAATGCGAACGCCATTCAACACATGAATTTCTATTCAACACATGAATGTTCTTTATAGTTTGTATATATATATATGTGATTTTTATCGTTAAAGCTATTTATTTTAAAATACGAACGCCATTCAACACATGAATTTCTATTCAACGAATGAATTTCAATTCAACACATGAATGTTCTTTATAGTTTGTATATATATATAAATGTGATTTTTATTGTTAAAGCTATTTATTTTAAAATACGAACGCCATTCAACACATGAATTTCTATTCAACGAATGAATTTCAATTCAACACATGAATGTTCTTTATAGTTTGTATATATATATATATATATGTGATTTTTATTGTTAAAGCTATTTATTTTAAAATACGAATGCCATTCAACACATGAATTTCTATTCAACGAATGAATTTCAATTCAACACATGAATGTGGTTTCAACATATGAAAATAATTTCAACAAATGAAAATAATTTTAACACATGAATATTTTAGAAAATTTCGGCAGCATAACGACAGGGTAGTTAAAACCGGGACCGTCCCTAGTACGGCTCCTCGCTCTACCTTAAAACCGCGCGGTTTTTGACAATGGGGATTCATGCATCTAGTTCGCACGCAGGCGGCATGTTTTATTTTCATTTCCACAATTCTATTCTAATTTGTTTCAACCACAAGAGGGTATTTTTCAACCATAAAGGTATTTTTCAACCACAATATCAACCACAAACAATTATTTTCAACCATTCGTCATACTACATATTTTCACGCCAATCACAAGCAATAAATATCGTCCATGGTTTGTGGACGAGGGGAGTATATATATATATTTTATATTTCACTTTCATTTCAACACAATTCAAAGCATATATGTTTCATACAACGCTTGTATAATTTATACATCGCTCATATAACTTATACAACACATGTACATGATGTATACAATGCGTATATAATTTACACTTCGCTTATATAATTTATACAACACGATTTCATTCACACAATTTAATTTAGATTTCTCACATTGGTTTTCGAAGTGCTAAAAATCGTAGATAGATCAGAAAAATCTGCAGTCTCTTCTAGATGGTAAAGAGCCTCCTTGCGGTCCCGATGTTTCCTGTTTCATCGAATTTCGTTAACACACCATAAAAATATGATTTTTCAAAGTTTAAATATAATAAAGGTCTCACCTTTCAAAGTTGGTTCGAACTAGGGTTCGGATTTTTCAGAAAATCCGTGCAACTATGGAAGGATCGGTTTATACACCGTGGAAGAGGGGAGAGAGGTGAGTTGGTCGGTGGTGGAGATGGCGAACTCGGTGGTCCCTGTAGCGCACGGCGAAGCTCCAAAGACGGCGTCTTCCTCGAGGTAAATCGACGCAAATACCACACTATAACTGACGAGGGTTGTGTGGATTTATAGAGGAGGGAAAGATGAATGGAAAACTTAACTGGAGGTGGCGCTGAAAGTGGCTGAGGCGGCGGGAGAATCGTCGGGAAGGTTGGAGCACTTCCGTCGTTCGCGAGGGGGGGTTTACTCGAGTTTGACCGGTCAAAGTAGAAGTGAGAGAAAAGAGGGGGGTTGGCCCATTATATTTTAATTTTAAATTCAAAAATATCTTTTGACTAAACGAACACCAATTTTAACCCAACGACTGTCGCCCCTAGCTAAATACCCCCATCCCGGACACAATGGGATATGTTTCGTTGGCCAATTCGACTGTTACAGTCAGTTATTTTTCAAATTAAAGTATAAAACATTTAATATTCAATTTGAACGTACATTTCAATTTGCCAGGGCCACAAACTGATTCGAAAAATTCCAGAAAAATAAATATAGCTATGTTTTGACGATGCGGTCACAACAAAACTAGTTTCGTCGAATTCTGAGATCATTTGCAAAATGGCCATTTTCTGGTCGACCCTATTTAACAGAAATTGACCAATCACATTTTCTTTTGCCCCGCTCACATACTAGCTTCAAAAATTTTGAAATTTGAAACCTAGCAATAGTTTGACATCCTGGACCCAACAAAAGTGGTTTCGTTGAATTCCGAGGTCGTTTGAAAAATGTCTATTTTCAAGGGTTATATATTCTATATAGCGACCTTTCTGAAAATTCATTTGGCCATAACTTTTGACTCCCGCTATGAAACTTCGATTTTTCAGATTCGTTAGAAAGGTATTCATAAACAGATTTAAATATTTTTGGTTTCGCTAAAATCTGTTATATTTTCCACCCGGTACAGTCAGTCAAAGTTTGAATTCAAATTTTCAAACTGCCTCACTATTTCCAATACATTATTTTATTGAAATATTCTATTTCAATTGTTTAAGTTCTTTGACAATAACCAATTTTAAAAATTTTAAATTGGCTCGCATTTTCCGGGTTGTTACAGCATGGCTTCAAGTGCTATTTATAATCAAGTTGCAAGAATAAACTATTCTCTTTTGGTTCGACTTGTGCAGGAAAACTATGTATGAAAGAAATGAATTGTTTACTTAAATTTTACATACTCTCTTGTCCTTATCGCTCTTCCTGAAACATGACACAACCCAGGCCTTAAATCCATTAAATGCTTGCGAATGGTCACATATTTTCCAGATTTGTTTTGCAATATAAAATGGTTTTATATGTATGATATTTTGCTAAGGAGGATTTTATGTTTGCTAACTTGTATTGTTGGTTTTTAGGAGATGTCTTGTGCCTATAGTTAGTCTTACTATTTATTGTTAAATCAATTTAAGAGTGTTGACTTTGGCTTCTTACTTATTTTTTGTTACTTGCATTTTCCCCTTTTTATTTTACTTAGGCATTTAATCATACACGTCGTGTTCAATGTAATATATTCTATATTTTACCCTACTTGGATACTTATGTTTGTTGTTGTGTTTCTTGCCTAAGTTCCCTTTTACTGTCCATATTTGTTTCTACCCCAAAGTTCATTTTTAAAGCAATTAAATGTCAACATACATATGTATGTTATGATTCATGTTTAAGGTTTCTTTTTGTTGCGCACTTATATTATATTTTCAATATAACTAAATATATGTATTATTAGTGTATATATACACTTATATATATTTATACATATGATTATAATTGTTTTAGTTTGTTTACTAAACCTATTTTTATTTTAATTATATTATTAAAATCAATAATTATTATTAGATAAAAATTAGATAAAATCCGGGACATTACACAATGAATGGACAAAATACACATTCTGAAAATCAGATGACCACACGCCCCAGGTGCTAAATGAGGTGCATCAAACACATTTTAGAAAATACATAAGTGTAAACTTAAATCCGGTCAAACCATAAATGCATTAAGTATATGTAAAATAATGTACAACCACAAGCTATGCAACATGGGCAAGACGCCTATAGTGAATGTAACAACTCGGATTCCGACGGACCGATTTTTTTTCAAAAACCCAATCTATCGAAACCCGAGTTGGGCGCTCTGGTATCCTGCAGAAAAAGACAGAGATAAAGAAAACAAGTCAGAATTCGTAAGCATCTTATAGTGGAAGGAATTCAAAGTATAATATACTTTAAATATAACTTTACCTTATAAAACATACTGCCTAACCAGTATCCAAAGCTTATACCATCTCTGTCATGAACCTAACCTGGAAGTATGTAATGAGGAGGGGGTCAGAACATAAGTTCTATGTGAGTGGACTTAGAATAAACTTCTGTATGATCCTACATATACCGTTCAATTATATTTTCTTTCTTATTAGGTTATTCGCGATATTAGCTCTCTAGGCTATGCTCATGTCCCACTAGTAGATTAACCTAATACAACGTATATGTAGATACCCCTAACTCGTATAATCCTTTCCATGTATATATACAGTCCCTTGTCGTATGTCGTACGGGGTTCATCATGTAAATCTATACTACTTTAGTGTAGTGCCACCATTCTCGAAATCGTTTGGACTACCACTCTTAAATCTTGCTAGATTCCGTTTATTACATAGATCTAATCTAGGATTTTCTATCCAGCGCTTCCTAGATTCAACCAGGGTTTACGCTACCCAGGGCCACTGGGATTTATGCTACCTATTGAACACTTTCTAGATCCGACCAAGGTTTATGCTACCTAGGGCCACTAGGGTTTATGCAACCTATCGAACAATGCCCCCTAGTCTAGGTCACACTACCCAGAGCGATATATGTTCTTAGACTTTACGTCCCAATCGTGTCCTTAAACGTGCTAGATATCTAGTTGCACATGTCCTCTATATGTGCATCCCGAGTCCCGTGGTCGAGCTAATCAAGAAACACGGAACTCGATCAGGAGCTTTAAGTTATCTGCCGATGCTGATGCTAAGGTCTGTTTTATCTATATGTGGCTATGGTCCCACTTGACCCCTCCCTCAACTAATGAAAGGCACCGAAGAAAATCAAGAATGAGAACTGTACGCAGGCCCTCTATGCCCCCACAAACCTATTGGCCACCTTCACCCATAACTACATAGCAAAATATATGGTCTTTTGGAGTTCTCCGCCTTTCCTCTTGCGTATCACGATTGACTCTAGATGGTAGATAGACGACGACGTGCTATCACAGGGCTAAACAAGATATCGCCGTCTCACGCTGACCCATCCTAGTCTTTAGGTTGCTTATATTGCAACCAAGGCATACCCTTGGCTCTTCTAACGCAGACCTTAACCTCTGTGAGCCCAGGAGGATCATCTGCAACCTCACAGAAGGATACCAAGAGTACCCTCACGTCCCCTCTAAGTCGCGTGCTTCGTAACCTAGTTCGTTGGAGCCTTCTTCATGATCAGATGGACATTCGCTCCTCGTGTTCTACTTGGCTTTCTTGACTAAGGTTTACAACTTAGTTCTCTTAACTAAGGTTTACTACTTAGTTTCCTGAATCGTTAGCTTTCTTAACTAAGGTTCACTACTTAGTTTCCTAAATCGTTAGCTTTCTTAACTAAGGTTTACTACTTAGTCCTATTAACTAAGGTTTACTACTTAGTTATCTTAATCGTTCGTTTTCTTAACTAAGGTTTACAACTAAATCCTCTTAACTAAGGTTTATTACTTGGTTCTCTTAACCAAGGTTTGATACTTAGTTTCTGTTACTTACTTCTCTTTAACTATGGTTTGTTACTTAGTTCCTTTTAACTAAGGTTTACTAATGAATTCAAGCATGACTTAAGTTCTCTTTATCAAATGATAGCGTACGGGTGTTTTCCTACATTTCCAGCTTAGATTAACTTATTTCAGGGTATAAGTCGTCCCACCCTTCGAGTCTTGTATTACATCTTAAGTCATATTCATTTCTTATCCCTAGGATAAGTTTATCTATTATTTAATCTTATTATTCCCTACTTTTCCTTGCTTTGATACTGTTATATTGGTTAAGTTTGCCCATGTGTCCAAGTTGACTTAACCCCCAATCACGTATTTAATTCAACCCACGTACCATGCTAAATTGGTTAAGTGTTCTCTATCAGTTCATGTTGACTTAACCTACCCATATATCATGTTAAATTGGTTAAGTGTTATCTAGCGGTTCACGTTGACTTAAACCACCCATATATCATGTCAAATTGGTTAAGTGTTGTCTAGTGTTTCATGTTGACTTAACCTTACCATACTACCATGTGTCATTAGCATTAATTAATTATTAATGCCCAACCTCTCACATTAGACCTATTATTGCGGTCACTGGATGTGCCGGTTGGTTCCGGGCAGGATTACACCACAACTCATTCTAACCTCGAGTTTCAAGCACGTTATGACTAACTTCTCACATTAGAACCTATTGTTTGCGGTCACTGGATGTGCCGGGCGGTTCCGGGCAGGATTACACTGCAAACTCATTCTAACCTCGAGTTAGCCATGTTTCATGTTTAGCCAATTAACAATTCATGTCTATTCTAGGTGTCATAGGCCAATTATAAATTTACAAGTATGTTCATGTTCATTCTAGGTATCAAATATCAATTACCAATTCACAAGCATGTTCATGTTCAAGTTATGCCACTATTGTCAATTTCATGTTATGTGTCGAGCTCCATAATTACATAAAAACATGGTTTGTCCAACATATTCCATTTTTAATTATGTTTCTAGGATCTTAACGACATATCCAATTTTCAAGTCTCAAATTCAAGCTTTACCCAAAAACCCCAATTTATGTTCATGCTTATAATCCCATTAATAGGCTATACCTATTATTCCAGTTTCCCATACATGTGTTCCTAACAGGTTGCTATCATTCCTTATATGTTGGTTAAGCTTATTCATATGTCAAGTGCTACTTAACCCATTTCTACTTTGCTTACACAACCATTCGTGTAATAATCTTTTTACCCAAATTGCCTAATTCATCGATTAAATCTCAAGCTCTTCCCAAATAACTATAATTTACGCGTTGTTGACCTTGGCTTAAAGGTAGCCAAAGTTTCAAAAATAAAAAGGAAGAATAAGGAAGAGGAATAGATTATGTATACAAAGATTATTTTAAATTGCAACATGAATTTTAACTGAGGAACGACGAACGATAATAATACTATTATGCATGAAGTGTATTGTAATCCCACTCACTGATTTAAGAACGGATCTTGAATTATGGGATCTAATTTCTGAAACTGAAAAGCTATCCCTTGACGTAGATTATCGATCCTCTAATTTAGATTTGATTCTTAGAAAATAGTTGTTGAAGTCGTTGAATTATCCTTTGATTCTCTTCTTGAATTCTAACGAAGAACTTGAGCAGCATAACCCCGTCTTTGATTTATTTTGATATGAATTAGGGAAGAGTATAGGCATAATGAAGATGTATAGAGAAAACGGTAGCCTTATGGGTGTTTATATAGGTGCTCAAGACCTTATCGTATACGCAGTGCTAAGTCAGCATTGAACCCAGTTAAGAAAATAGTCCAGGTTCGTAGATGAATCTAGCCAAATCTTATCGTACACGCAACGCTGAGTCAGAATTGGGTCCCGCAAGCTGTTTTGGCGTAGAAATTCGAATTTCAAATGTTTGAATTGTTTTGGCGTAGAAATTTGATTTTTGAACTTTTGAATTTCTGGAATTTATTTAACTGTTTTATTCACATGAAATATTCTTGTATGTATACAATTACTCTCATTTTACGCGTATATATATACGCACAATTTTCGTTTTATTTTCAAAATTCAAACGATGTTGCACCGTTATTTGATTCTTGCCATATTTCATTGACTGTAGCCTTATCTTGAATTTTATCTTTTGTATACATATATTTATGCATATATATATATTCTCATATATATACATATATTTTCTTTATTTCCTTATATGTACGTTCTTATCCTTTCAAATTTTGAATTTGTATACGTACATATATTTGCATGTTCAGTTGGCCCTCTCTAAAACAAAGATAAAAATTATGCCGCCACCGGGGTTCGAACCCCCGACCTCCATTTTACAAACCAAATGTCTTAACCAACTAAGCTATGAAGTCTTTTGTTAATAAGTCTTAGAACAATGATAATTGTTGTTCTCTCCTTAGTTCTCTTTTTTGTGTTAGTTACAATACATAAATTAAACCATTGCAAGAATCTTTTTCTTTTAGTGTTAATGCATTATGTTTGCAAATCAGTGCATGCAACATATTTACATTGCATGCAACCAATCCTTTCTTTCTTTTAATGCATGCATTACATTTTTTTAGTGCATGTATTTATTACATGCAATCCTTATTTTATTCTTTATTTATATTTTAATTTGTTTGTATATATATATATATATACATATATATGTCTCTTGTGCGTATACAAACTTCTAGGCTTAATAACTTCTTCATATGATGTCTGTTTTACGTAAACTAGGTGTCTATCTTGACCAGAATTCCGAGACGGTCGCAATGGTGATGTCCGTTTTACTTAATTCCTGATATTTAAATTAAGTATTTTTATTTTCTCATCTCTTCGATTACACACATTGTTATCGCATTAATTTCCTTACTCTTCAATGTATGAATTAATTTTTCATTATACATCACCATTATTTACCTATCTATGCATATATACATATTTGTACATTTTTAATTATATGAAAAATGGGGGGTGTTACAGTGAATGAACAAGGGAGTGTGATAACTTCATGCGCAGTATGGACAAGCTAGAAGAAAGTATTCTGAGTCAATATCAAGACCAGCAATATGTATTCAGGAATGCAAAGCCTAGGACAGGGGGAAACTTATTTGACAGCTAACACTAAGTTTCAACGACGCAATCCAATATTTTCACTAACGTACATACATGGTGATTCATTTGTCTGATGAGAAGAGAAACATAGTAAAACTCAAATAGATAAATGGGAAGCACACTGTCTAGCTTAGTGATACACGAACCCTAATAGCTTGGCCTTTCGTCTTATTCTAAAAATGCTGGGTTGCCAGCATGGTGTGTTTTTGATTGATAAACATATACAACTTTCATATTATATTATCAGATATAATTACTTCACTACATCTGTTATCTCAAACTATAGCCAATTACTATCATGACGTTTTTCATGGAGAAAATGGTATATGCTATGGCATTAAATAAGTTTGAAATGGTCTGACGTTGTAGTGCGAGTGTAGCTCAGGTTAGAATATACATACATAAACATGTGAAATGCTAAGTGAACCAGTTGAGTTCAAATAAAGAAACAACTGGAGTTAATGCAAGAAGCATGGGCTATAAATAATAGAGCTGACATATATATATATATATATACACAAATATATATATATATATATATTGTTATGGTATTACCAACACATATGTAGGCAAGAAGTAACTGATAAACATGTTTATCTTTATAAAGAAAGAGGCGATTTCTTTATACAAGAAATGAAGTGCCTTTTCTGGTTGTGGTATAAACTACTTATTTATAATGAGAATTTAGCTGGGTGGATTCCACGAGCTGACATATGTATTTATAACTATCAGGATATTTAATAACATCAACTTCAGGAAATATTTCAAGGAATTAAAACTCAAACTAAATAAATATGAGTATAAGATCTTGTAGCCGAACTACTGTATGGAAAGGCAGAAAGTTTTCTTATGCAGAATAATTTAATTTAATTTTTTAACAATATAATATAAGTCAAGGCTTTACTATATAAAAATGGGGTGCTACTATTCACACCCCTATTTACACTTTTGGCCACCAAAACTAAAAGCACCCCAACTATTTCAAATTTCCTCTGTTGGCTACCGTCTAAATTAATGACCAAAAAAATGCAGAGGCCACCAGCTCCTTCCTCTTCACGAACGCTTCTTTCCTCCCTTACATGAGTGTACTCTACGAATCAAATACCTAAAATCAAATAGTTCAAGAAAAAATTAACATAATCCATTTTCATAACCATGTTAGCAATTTTATTTTTTATAAATAAGTGCTTACTTCATCGGTTGTAAAATGATTCGTCAAATCAACATTTATGTCTTTTGAGTTGTTTGATCGAACATCTTGCATCATATTATTACAACCATCATGTTTATCGTCCAAATTATCATCATTCTAATACTTCATCTATCAAACAACAACAAAAATAAAATGTATCAATTTGAAAAAAAATGATACATAAGTTCTACGGATAAAAACCCTACATCTCAAAATTTACATTGTCATTCTTTATCAACGTCGTCAAATTTAATGTCTTCCAAACCTGAAATGTAACGACCCACATTCTACGCATCATAGGGTCGTAGAATATTTATTTCATTCACATACGAAGTCGTATGGTCATGTAACTTTGGGAGACGACTATTGGGGTCATTTTCCATGTTCATGATTTTTCCCGATTTTTAAATGACTAATTTACCCCTAGTTGGTACTGTTTTGGCCATAACTTTTGACTGGAAAGGAATTTTGACTTGAAACCACTTCCATTGGCTCCGGATGATGGTTTACAATTCCGTAGAGTGGTCACATTAGCCAAACGGACTCACCGTTTGGGAGATATGGCTGAAACAAGTTTCAGATAGTGAAAACAGCTTAATTGGGCTTAACCGGGTGATTAACAGCTAGGCCCAGTGGGGAATTTCGGAATTGGGGTTATGAGGGGGCTGAAATCAGTTAGAGAACGATCTTATTTTCATTTTTCAGCCGTCACTTTCATTCTTGAACCCTAACAATGGCCGCCAACATCTAGAAACATCCCCAAATCACTTTCTAATCAAGGATTAAGCTTAGCAACATCAAATCAAGGAGAAATAACACCAAATCAGTATTAGAGCTGTTGTTAGACATCAGTATTCACCCAAATCAGCGAGGTATCAGTTCTGAAAATTTTATTTGTGGCCAAGGTGAGTGATTTGCATTGTTTTGCACTAATTACGGTTAATTAAGGGTAATTAGTGAAGATTAGCGAATTTATACACTAATAAATTCTGCAAAAATATCTATAAATTCGAAAATAATATTTTATGCCTCTGTTAGAAATTTTGGTTTGATTTGGTTAAGTTTTGTTAACCCTATGATTAGTTTTGCTTAAACATGCTTATGGAAAATATGGGATTTTGGGTACGTTTGATCCATTTTACATGCTATAGTTATTGTTTTGATGTTTGTGGTTGATGTTACATGTTGCTATGACTGTATGACATGATTTGTGATTGTCTAGAAGTGTTAGATTGGTCGAAAACGCCGTCGAATGGCGTAAACAGTCGCTGGAATGAGTTGCAGGAATTTGGCCGATCCAGATCGGATCGGAGGGAGGAGCCCGAACCGACCAGGAGACCTCCCCACGAACTGATGTTCTGGAGTCAGGTAGCCTCACGAGCTAAACTGAAGGAGTATATCCGAACCGAACCAACCTGGTGCTATGGAGCTAGAATCACGAGCGACCCGATGGAGAAGCTTGAGAGACCCGACCCGATCCGATTGCTTGGGAAGAAGGACCGAACCAGAGGAGGTTTTCCATGAAGCCAGGAGGTGTGGACTCCAATCCAAACCGCTAGAGGAAGATCACTCCGATCCGACCCGAAGCAGAGAGGAAGGTTGAGCTGGAGATTCCGAACCGATCCGATTGCTTAGGGAGGAGTATTCCGATCCGAACCGAGGAGCTGATGACCATGACCTGAAGTAAAGTAAAGTGAAGAAATGAAGACCGGTCCGGAGAAGAAGATGATGACCAGAACCCGAGATGCAAAGGAAGTCCAAATGAGGAGCTTTGACTCGGGATCCAGTTGGGAACCAATGAGTGAGCTTCATGATTGTGCTTTGCTGCGGGACGTGTGCACAGGGGTTGTCGATGTCTGTAGCTTTGAATCACTATGTGTAGGGAGTACGTGAACGGATTCAGGGCCACAGTGGCCTAGGTACGACTAAAGAGCTATAGACCAATGAAGTGGGGTCATTTGTAAAGATTTGGTCATGACTCCATGGGATAAGCTTGGTAGTAGCAGTAGTTGTACAAGTTGAACTCCGTCACTACTTCGATGGGTCTAATGGTTGACAGTGGTGGACATCGTATGCTTTACGCACTGAGTGAGAGATGTGAGGATGGTTGCTATGCTTGATTTGTTTGCCATCATTATGACATGCACACCCACCCCCGTATTCTTTACACTATTTGTTATGGCACCTTAGAGTATTGTACGGTATGTAGTGCTAACTCTTTGGTTGTAGGTCCAGGTTCAGATATGGTTTAGTATACCTGTTATTGTTCTGTTTAGTTGCTTATCGCTCATACCAGACTTTTTGTCTGACCCAGAGTTTTATGTCTCTTCTTATTACTCTGGGTGCTCTCACGAGCAGACTAGAGACAGGTTAGCTGGGCATGCACGGGTAGATGATCCGGAGACGAGCAGGAGGCTTCCACGTATGATATATATATATATATATAGTATTCTCCCTATGTTGTTGAAGATCACTGCTTGGGCATTAGTATTGCATCTTCTACTTTACCTTTCTTTTGTTTTAGAGACAGTAAATTTGGAAAGTTGTAATAAGCTGTATTTGGATTTCCGCTGCCCTGATGTTGATGTTGATTTTAGTTATCAGCTTATGCACTGTCTCTCCTGTTTTATGTCAAGATTATGTTATTATTATATTTCGTTCCATGCGCTGTGAGACATTATATAGGTTCCTTGTTAGTTCATTCTCTTCTTTCCTTTCTTTGGCGACCGTTCCGTGCTAGTCGGGCATGTGTACAGCGCACGTTCGGAGGAAATGCAGGCTGGTGCGGGGCGGGCCGTCACATTTGGTATCAGAGCTCTAGGTTGCGTAGTTAACCTAGGGAAGTTATCAGGGAGAGATAGTATACGTATATGAGAACGCGTATTTGAGATTACTTTGGTTTTCAAAAGCTATATATATATGTACTATTAGTAGTATAAGGATGAAGTCGTACTGCACTAGCACCACTATGGAGATGGTTAATTGTTTCCTCTGTGCAGATTAAGCGATGAGCCGATACACAAGAGGTACTGGTAGAGGAGCCAATAATGGGAATGCTGCTGACATGAGGACGACGTTTACTGACCTCATGAGGGAGATGCTTAGGGATGTGCAGAGGGCAGCTCCCAATAACGGTAATGGTGGTGGTCCAATAGTGCAGGCGCCTAGAGCCGATTTCGCCAAGCTGAATAAGGATTATACTAGTCTTAGTGGGAAGCCGTTCCACGGAACGGAGTCAGCCACGGATGTTCAGGATTGGTTGGATAGCTGCGAGTGTATCTTCGAAGATTTGGGTATCGAGGATGCGATGAAGAGAAGGCTAGCATCCCGTCAGCTGCAAGGATGGGCAATGAATTGGTGGAATGTTGTAAAGGCAGCTACTCCCGAGGATCAGATTACATGGGAGCAGTTTAAGGTTCGCTTTAGCGAGAAGTTCATTCCAGCTGCACAGAAGTGAGTACTGTTTAAGAAATTCTTGGAGCTCAAGCAGAATGGCAGAGCCGTCTCGGAGTATATTGCTGAATTCGACACTTTGTCTAAGTATGGGTTATCTCTTATTGATACTGCCGAGAAAAAGAACGAGAAATTCATAACTGGTTTGGATCAGTACTTGGGGGAAAGGCTTATTAACCACATCGATGAGACGTTTGAATCGATTGTGGGGAAAGCATTGAGGTTAGAAAGTCTCTACCCTAAGCCGAAGACTGAGGTTGCATCTGCAGAGGAGCCAAAGCTGCAAGCAAGCGGTGGAGGCAAGAATGGTTCTCAGAATAAGAGAAAGCAGAATCAGACCAAGGATGGCCAGAAGAAAAGGAATAAGCAAGATGTTGAGTGCTTCAGCTGTGGTAAGAAGGGCCATTATGCTAGTAATTGTCGGGCCAAGCCAGCGGATAGGAAGTGTTTCAACTGTGGCCAGGTGGGACATCACAAGGACAAGTGTCCGCAACCCCCTAAAGAGAAGCAAATGGTGAAAGCATATGCCCTTAATGCTATTCCATCTTCGTCGAATGCCCCCAACTGCGGCGGAGAAGGGAAAGAATGTTGTTATTCAAGGTATGATTTCTGTTTATGATGTTCCTGTTAGAGTTTTGTTTGATACCGGGGCTTCCAGTTCTTTCATATCTAGTGACCTGGTAGATATGTAGGGATTGGAGCCCGAGATTGTCGATAGACCTTTAGTAGTGACAAACCCGATTGGTGGTTCGACTAGCCTTAGCATGATTTGTCGTAATGTGGTCTTATCGAGACATGGATGCATGTTTGTTTGTGATTGCTTTGTTTTGGGCTTTACTGGGTTTGGCATTATTTTGGGAGTCGATTGGCTCCAAAGATACGGGGTGGTGGTAGACTGTGAGGGCTTTTTGGTGACAGCTAGAGCGGATGATGGGCGGAGGTTAGTGTTTGGTGGTCTACCCAGTAAGGGGGTATTGGCTAGTTTTCTAAATTCCCTCGACATTCCGCATAGTGAGATGTCAGGTTTGCCCGTGGTTGGCCAGTATCCGGACGTTTTCGAAGAAGTGACCGGGCTTCCACCACACCGAGAGATTGAGTTTCGTATTGATTTAGTGAAAGATGCCAGACCTATAGTGATGCCACTTCGTCGTATGGCACCAAGGGAGCAGCGAGAGCTCGGGGTGCAAGTCAGCGATCTTTTGAAGAAGGGATTTATCAGAAGGAGTGTTTCTGAATGGGGAGCACCAGTTGTGTTTGCTACCAAGGCGGACGGTTCCCTTCGTTTGTGTGCAGACTACCGCGAGTTGAATAAAGTAATGAGGAAGAATAAGTATCCTCTACCGCGGATAGATGATTTGTTTGATCAGTTGAGTGGCGCGAGAGTATTCTCTCAGTTGGATCTCGCGACAGGTTTTCATCAGCTTAGAGTGGAAGCTGAGAGTATAGCTAAAACGGCCTTTCGAACGCCGTCTGGATTTTTTGAGTGGTTGGTCATGCCATTCGGGCTGACCAATGCCCCAGCATATTTTGTGGATCTTATGAGTAGGGTATTCAGAGATCAGTTGAATAAGTTTGTCCTTGTGTTCGTGGATGATATTTTGGTCTACTCGAGGACAGAGGAAGAACACAAGGAACATTTAAGAATAGTAATGGAGGTGTTGAGAAAACACCAATTGAAAGCAAAGTTTTCTAAGTGTCACTTCTGGAGAAGGGAAGTGAGATTCTTGGGCCATGTTGTTTCAGAGAATGGTATTGCCGTGGATCCCGCGAAGGTGGCTACGGTACAAGATTGTCCTACGCCCAAGAATGCAACGGATATAAGAAATTTCTTGGGATTAGCTGGATATTATCGTAAGTTTATCCAAGACTTTTCCAAGATAGCAGCACCGTTGACTCAGTTGACCAAAAAGAATCAAGCTTTTGTCTGGGTTGAAAAGTGCGAGTATGCATTCAAGAGTCTAAAGGACAAGTTGACATGTGCACCAGTGTTAGTCATTCCTAAGGGGAATGAAGAGATGACGGTATACACAGATGCATGTGGTACCGGACTAGGTGTTGTATTGATGCAAGGAGGTAGGGTTGTGGCTTATGCAAGTCAGCAATTGAAACCGCACGAGAGAAGATACCCTACCCACGATTTGCAATTGGCAGCGATCGTGTTCGCGTTGAAGATGTGGAGACATTATCTCTTGGGAGAAAGATTCGAGTTGTTTACCGATCATAAATCGTTAAAGTATCTCTTCTCTCAAAAGGATCTAAATCTCCGACAGCAAAGATGGTTAGAATTCTTAGCTTCCTATGATTTTAACATCGCATATACACCAGGAAAGGGCAATGCGGTGGCTGATGCATTGAGTAGAAGACATGTCAGTTTAGGGGCTATGTTTCTTGAATGGAAGCAACTGGAGTACATCGCTGGGTATGATTTCAGACCAAAGTGCGAATTGGATCCAGAAATGTTAGCAAGTTTGACGATCAGACCCACTTTGATTGAACGGATCGGCTCTAGTCAGAGGGACGATCCTAATCTATTGGAAATCATCTCCAAGTTAGAGATGGGTATCGATGAGGAGATGAACAAGTATGGGCTTGATTGAGATGGATGGCTTAGGAAGAATAGAAGACTAGTTGTGCCCAATGTCAATGGATTGAGAGATGAAGTGCTTAGGGAGTGTCATCACTCAAAACTGACTATACACCCCGGTGGTAACAAAATGTACCGAGACATGAAGCAGACCTACTACTGGGAAGGGAAGAAAAGAGACATTGGGAAATTTATATCCAAATGCATGAATTGCCAGCTAGTTAAAGCTGAGCAAAAGAAGCCTAGTGGTTTGTTACAACCATTAGAAATTCCAGAATGGAAATGGGAACAAGTGTCGATGGATTTTATTGATGGGTTACCAAGGACTAGATCGGGCCATGATAGCATTTGGGTGATTGTGGATCGATTGACCAAAAGCGTAAGATTTATACCCGTCAAGTCGAACAGGACGACAACTAAATTAGCGGAACTGTATATAAAGTGG
Organism: Allium sativum; assembly: GCA_030737875.1. NCBI lineage: Eukaryota > Viridiplantae > Streptophyta > Magnoliopsida > Asparagales > Amaryllidaceae > Allium > Allium sativum. The sequence continues at coordinate 158,525,745 of CM060921.1, read as the reverse complement.
GTAGTTAGATTTCATGGAATACCCAAAGGCATTGTGAGTGACCGGGATCCGTTTTTCACTAGTGGATTTTGGAAGAGCTTACAAGAGGCGTTAGGATCATAATTACATCTCAGTACCCTGTATCATCCTCAAATCGACGGTCAAACAGAGAGGGTGAATCGTATATTAGAAGACCTCTTGAGAGCATGTGTATTGGATTTTGGTGGATCATGGGATGGCCATTTGCATCTAGTAGAGTTTGCATATAATAATAGTTATCAATCCAGTATCGGTATGGCTCCGTTTGAAGCTTTGTACGGAAGACCGTGCAACTCGCCGTCATGTTGGGTAGAAACTGGGGAGAAGTTTGTGCTTGGACCCGATGTGATAAGAGAAACTTCGGCTAAGATTAAGATTATTCAACAGCGAATGAAGGCTGCCCAAGATAGGCAGAAAAGTTATGCTGATAAAAGGAGAAGAGAATTAAGGTTCTCCATTGGCGACTTGGTGTTTGTCAAAATATATCCGTTAAAGAGCGTGATACGATTTGGCAGGAGAGGAAAGTTAGCACCAAGATTTGTTGGTCCATTCCCAGTTCTTGAGTAAATTGGGAATTTGGCATATAGAGTTGAATTACAAGAGAAGATGGCAGGAGTTCACAACGTGTTTCATGTTTCCCAATTAAGGAAGTTCGTGCACGACCCAAATGTGACTATTTCACCTGATCAGTTGGATGATATCGAAGTTGAACCTAAGGCGGGTGGGAACCGCAAGCCTATGTGTATTGTTGGGAATGATACGAAGCAACTTCGAAGGAAAGGAGTGAATCTAGTCAAAGTCCAGTGGGGCGAGAATGAGAATGACTGTACTTGGGAGACAGAGGAGAGCATAAGGAAGACGTATCCAGAACTCTTCGCCTGGTAAGATTTTAATTTCGATTTAGTCTTTCTGCATGCTAGGATAGGCTTGTTTGTTTGTTTTGCATGTTTGATTGTTGTATGTGGCTGGTAGGCATGCGGGGTCCTTTGTATGTTTTGGGTTAAGGAATTTCGGGGACGAAATTTCTTAAGGGGGGGAGAGTGTAACGACCCGCATTCTACGCATCATAGGGTCGTAGAATATTTATTTCTTTCACGTACGAAGTCTTATGGTCATGTAACTTTGGGAGACGACTATTGGGGTCATTTCCCATGTTCATGATTTTTCCCGATTTTTAAATGACCATTTTACCCCTAGTTGGTACTGTTTTGGCCATAACTTTTGACTGGAAAGGAATTTAGACCTAAAACCACTTCCAATGGCTCCGGATGATGGTTTACAATTCCGTAAAGTGGTCACATTAGCCAAACGGACTCACCGTTTGGGAGATATAGCTGAAACAAATTTCAGATAGTGAAAAACAGCTTAATTGGGCTTAACCGGGTGATTAACAGCTAGGCCCAATGGGGAATTTCGGGATTAGGGTTATGAGGAGGCTGAAATCAGTTAGAGAACGATCTTACCTTCATTTTTCAGCCGCCACATTCATTCTTGAACCCTAACAATGGCCACCAACATCTAGAAACATCCCCAAATCACTTTCTAATCAAGGATTAAGCTTAGCAACATCAAATCAAGGAGAAATAGCACCAAATCAGTATTAGAGCTGCTGTTAGACATCAGTATTCACCCAAATCAACGAGGTTTCAGTTCTGAAAATTTTATTTGTGGCCAAGGAGAGTAATTTGCATAGTTTTGCACTAATTACGGTTAATTAAGGGTAATTAGTGAAGATTAGCGAATTTATACACTAATAAATTCTGGAAAAATATCTATAAATTCGAAAATAATATTTTATGCCTCTGTTAGAAATTTGGTTTGACTTGGTTAAGTGTTGTTAACCCTATGATTAGTTTTGCTTAAACATGCTTATGGGAAAATATGGGATTTTGGGTATGTTTGATCCATTTTACATGCTATAGTTATTGTTTTGATGTTTTTGGTTGATGTTACATGTTGCTATGACTGTATGACATGATTTGTGATTGTCTAGAAGTGTTAGATTGGTCGAAAACGTCGTCGAATGCCGTAAACAGTCGCTGGAATGAGTTACAGGAATTTGGCTGATCCGGATCGGATCGGAGGGAGGAGCCCGAACCGAACCGACCAGGAGACCTCCCCATGAACTGATGTTCTGGAGTCAGGTAGCCTCACGATCTGAACTGAAGGAGTATATCCGAACCGAACCAACCTGGTGCTATGGAGCTAGAATCCCGAGCCGACCCGATGGAGAAGCTTGAGAGACCCGACACGATCCGATTGCTTGGGAAGAAGGACCGAACCAGAGGAGTTTTTCCATGAAACCAGGAGGTGCGGACTCCGATCCGAACCGCTGGAGGAATATCACCCCGATCCGACGCGAAGTAGAGAGGAAGGTTGAGCTGGAGATTCCGTACCGATCCGATTGCTTAGGGAGGAGTATTCCGGTCCGAACCGAGGAGCTGATGACCATGACCTGAAGTAAAGTAAAGTGAAGAAATGAAGACCGGTCCGGAGAAGAAGATGATGACCAGAACCCGAGATGCAAAGGAAGTCCAAATGAGGAGCTTTGACTCGGGATCCAGTTGGGAACCAATGAGTGAGCTTCATGATTGGGCTTTGCTGCGGGACGTGTGCAAAGGGGTTGTCGATGTCTGTAGCTTTGAATCACTATGTGTAGGGAGTACGTGAACGGATTCAGGGCCACAGTGGCCTAGGTACGACTAAAGAGCTATAGACCAATGAAGTGGGGTCATTTGTAAAGATTTGTTCATGACTCCATGGGATAAGCTTGGTAGTAGCAATAGTTGTACAAGTTGAACTCCGTCACTACTTCGATGGGTCTAGTGGTTGACAGTGTAGGACATCGTATGCTTTACGCACTGAGTGAGAGATGTGAGGATGGTTGCTATGCTTGATTTGTTTGCCATCATTATGACATGCACACCCCACCGCCGTATTCTTTACACTAGTTGTTATGGCACCTTAGAGTATTGTACGGTATGTAGTGCTAACTCTTTGGTTGCAGGTCCAGGTTCAGGTATGGTTTAGTATACCTGTTATTGTTCTGTTTAGTTGTTTATCGCTCATACCAGACTTTTTGTCTGACCCAGAGTTTTATGTCTCTTCTTATTACTCTGGGTGCTCTCACGAGCAGACTAGAGATAGGTTAGCTGGGCATGCACGGGTAGATGATCCGGAGACGAGCAGGAGGCTTCCACGTATGATATATATAGTATTCTCCCTGTGTTGTTGAAGATCACTGCTTGGGCATTAGTAGTGCATCTTCTACTTTAGCTTTCTTTTGTTTTAGAGACAGTAAATTTGGAAAGTTGTAATAAGCGGTATTTGGATTTCCGCTGCCCTGATGTTGATGTTGGTTTTAGTTATCAGCTTATGCACTGTCTCGCCTGTTTTATGTCAAGATTATGTTATTATTATATTTCGTTCCATGCGTTGTGAGACATTCTACAGGTTCCTTGTTTGTTCATTCTCTTCTTTCCTTTCTTTGGCGACCGTTCCGTGCTAGTCGGGCATGTGTACAGCGCACCTTTGGAGGAAATGCAGGTTGGTGCAGGGCGGGCCATCACATGAAATTTCCAATGGATCGGAAAAAATGTCCTAAACACAATGGAAAACCCTAAATATTAAAGAAAACCTAACAACGTATTCTATAAAATAATAGAAAACAATAAAAATCAAGCATCTAACCTCTTTTCTATCTTCATCTTCCATCTCTATTAGGCACAAAAGAATATGTGCTTTTGTTAGCGTTTAGAGTTTGAAATGGTAGAAAAGTACATGTTTTTATTAAGAGAAGTACGATGGTTAATAAATGAGTGAAAAAATAATATATGGTGACCGGAAGAATATAAAAAATAATCATTTGTATTAAATTTAGGAAGGTGGCAGGAAGTATAAACCAGGGTGTGAATAGTAGCACCCTAAAGAAGTTGAATTGAGCATTCTGATATCCTTCAATTAAACTACCAGGAAGTGGAGCTAAAAGAAAAATCATGAAGCAATACAATAAATGCTTAAATTGTTAACTACAAGTAAGGAAGATACTCACACTTACAGGCTTTACTATATATAGCATGTTTTGACATCATGTACATTTAAGACTTATCCAATTCCACATTTAAACAAAACACTTATATTTATATTTATATATATGTATACATGTCCACTTCTTTGCATTTAATTACTTCCAATACTCAATTAAAACACAAATTTTATTCCACTCATCACTAATTTTTCTGAGTGTAAATCAAAACATTTTTAAAAGTTGAAATGTCACGGATTTCATTTCAGTATTCTTCAATACCGATAAAGCTTACCGCATTCTTGCATATACCGTATGCTTGAAATATTAGATTTATTGAATGTAGAAATTGTTGCAGTACAAGCTAGCAATGAAGATTTTTTTTCTTCAAATATAAAATGGAGCATCCCTATATTGACAGTTTGGAAAACCATGTTGTAACTCAGGCTTCTAACTGTTAACTAATTGGGTCTACTGATTCAACCCAAATAAAATTTGCTAATCAGTCTTACCTTTTCATAGTAATAGGAATACTAGTACACATATGATGGATCAACAGTTTAGCACTAGTTATAATAAAATATAATATTATATGGCACTGCATTTTTTTTAGGAAAATGAAACTTGGTTGAGCTTCTCTTGTTCAAGAACACCAAGTGCATAACACAAGGGACATGAATTGTTAAAAGAACTATTTTGATCTTTAGTTCATCAGATAAAAATATGACGTTGACATGATTGGATTTCATATTTAAATGAATCAAACTTAGTACAAACACTTTTTGATAAAAGACGCCTCCATTGCATGCTCTAAATGCACAGCACAGTCAGTGTGAATTTATATAACCTATTCAGATGTATAACCACTGACAGAAAAATATCTATGGATACCCAGTAAAGATTTTTGTTTTGATGATATGGGCCTTGACAATTACAACTTGTGTGTTCGGATTTCACAATTATACACATTTATACATAGACAAGTGTATGATTTAGATACATATGCAGATTTGGGCATGTGAAAAAAACGCAACAAAGTTAGAACAGTACATAGCAGGTAAAGGGGCTAGAGTAGTCACGACAAGCAGGGTTAGGGCAGCGAACAATACCCAATGATACGTCCAAAATGTAAATGCAATTTACCGAATAAAATTTTCACTATTAAACCCTGGTTTAAATCAAAGTTATTCTACTTGAAATGGGATGATCGTGAGTGAGTTAACACTCACCTTGAACGCGGTGGCAAAAGGTTTGTCTCGGTTTTGGTGGCGTAGGACTGAAGTTTCACCGGAAATTGGTGAGCCGCGACGGATCCGGCTTGACAGGTGGAGCAAATCTTCGATTGTGGAGAAGCTAGCAAGAATCTCGATGCTTTCTTGTGAAGAAGGAGAACACGGAGCAGACAAAAAGATGGAAGCGGCCATTAAAAATGACTTGGGAATTTCCCTTTTTTTCTAAACCCACGAAAAAGAAAGGAGAGCGGTGAAAAAAAAAAGGGTAGAGATAAGGCTTTCAAAAGAAGGAACACATGGATAAGAATGAAGTTAAATCAATAGAGTAGGATGGCTGTGCATATTAGAGACGTAGGTCTGTGTATGTTAATATAGGGAAGGTTATATCTGTTTTAATTTAAATATTTAATTCTACCGTAAATACCACAGAACGCTCAGATTTCATACCGCCAATACAAACTCTGAACGCAACAAAAATTATACATACCACTCCGTCTTCGCGTTTCGAATTCGATAAAATTAATTAAATCGAAATCCGACTCTGTTTGTGTACAACGATATTTTATATTTAAAATATTAATCGGTTCACCGATTTGATTCTATTTGTTTATAAAACAACTCTGTTCGATTCGAAATTTGAACGTCTAATTCCAATTTCTTTATATACACAAATACAAACATATCTAACCCAATTTTTCCATGTAATTCAACAAATAAAATTTCCTATATTTTTAATGTTAACTGCGTTTATTTTTAAATTCAATCCCTTATATTTTCCCATTGAATTTAAAATTTCGAATATTCAGCCAAATTCAATCCATATATTCAACCGTAAATATTTGATTTTCAATCAACTGTTCTGAAATAAATATCGTATTCAAGCCATACGCAAACAATATATTTGATTTTTAATTTCTAACCCCAGTATCAATTTGAAAATTGATTATAAATATTTAAATCTCTAATTAATTCCTTATTTTAGCTGATGAAATTTCTGGGATGTTACATTATTGGTAAAATTAATTACCATTTCCCATTTCAATCTAATTAAAGATTTAACTATGGCTTGTAGCAAATCTGGTGATACTCCATTCTCGATCATTTCCCAAAATTTGATTATTTAAATTATCACATTCACATTTCAATCTAATTAAAGATTCATTAAAACTCCACTTAGTTTTAATCTTCCTAAAAATCAATATTAATGATTATTTAACTTTGGAAAATCAAACATGTCGCATCGACAATCTACACCGTACCATTGATTTCTGCCGATATATAACCTTTGAGGTCGTACGTCTTAGTGAAGCGTGTTAAGCAAGAGAATAAATACTCCGCTACCAAACAGATATATATTTAGTAGAGATCAACAACACAGTTTGAAAAACAATGTTAGACATGTAATCCTGTCTTTAACTAGGTTAAAGGACTAATGTCATTTAAAACACAGTTCACGATAAACCCAAAATCACATTCCATTAATTTTGGAATCTTCACGGAAAAATAGATCAATATATAATCAATACAAATTTTCGTATCCGACTAATAATATAAATGGAATAACGACATAGCCTTTTAAATTTCGTATATATTAACAGTCTTCCTCCACAGAAGTTCACTTCGATTATTACCAAATCGAATTCTATTCCAATTTATTTTATTAAATTGGAAAAAAAACCTTTACTTTGGGAAACTCCATTAAATCTTAATAAAAGATTTATAAATTCCAAATCTTAACTTCACTGTTAATCGGGTTAAAGAACAAGTATTATTTAAAACACCGTTCACGATAAACTCAAAAATCCATTTCTTAATTCAAATCCAATTAAATATTAATTAACTGGTAAATTTCTCTAAATCTTAATTAAAAGATTTATTCTTTTCTCCACTGGGTTTAAGAACATTGCTAATGAAGACACCATTCACGACAAACCTAAAATCCAATTTGATATTAAATACAAGGCTCTGAATAGAAATTATATCGCCTTATATTCAATATCAAATTCTAAAACCAAAAAATATCATATTGGAAATAACGATATAAAATATATTTTCCAAATTTTCATAACAATATCCATATAATCACGGAATCCAATATCAAAATATTCCGAAGATTATTTCCATTACAAATCCATTCCAATTTCATTTCAATTTGTTCGTTGGAAATTTATGATTATATTAAAAACCATCCTCAATCAAATTTATTTAAAAATAATTGGATTATAATTCTAGTTAATAACTAGTTCATCTCGATAAAAATATATTTTAATCTTTACAAGCGGGGAATTTTTCATCCTAATTCTTTCCGAATCATTTATTATCATTTTACACGAATTATTATTATTTTTAATAATTTTATTAAGGCCCTTTCAGTCGATTTCCATGAACGGTCATCGAACTGCACTTACAGCGACCTTTTTCAAATTTGATTTGGATATAATTCCAAATTTGATTTGGACATAATTCCAAATCCAACATTCCCACTTTCATTTCAATTTTAAATCAAAATTGAATATTCCTTATCATCATAATATTTAAATGATAATATTTTCAAAATAAATAATTTCCTTTTCGATATTCATTATAAAAATGATATAAATATCATTCGCGTCTAAATGGCGCATATCTAATCAACACGGCTTCACATATTTCAATATTTCCATGTCCATCCAAAATCGGACATCAAAATTATATTTTAATCCTATAATGAATATTATTTTAAAATATTCGTTATTTTAAAATATTCGTTCTTTCTAAATTGGAATCAGACACAGTCAATTACCATATAATGTTATTTATATGGATTTCGTACACACATGTACACAACATTAATTATACACAATCAACTATCATCCAGGGTGCATCATACAACTGCATAAGCATTAAATATAAATAATTAACTCTTACAACAGTCTGTCAATCAATCGATTGACATACAACTAAATATTGGGATTAGTGTATGTCCAATATCATCCCAATACCCGTGTGGGATTTTCAAACAACAAATACTGATAATTATTTGTGCAGTTGGGCAATGTGTAAAATTTATCGTCCTAATCAATATTAGTTTAATGGGTGTACATAAACAAATCGTCCGATTTGTAAATGAATATTTATTTCCAACATATGACCATTTTATATGGTTCATATATTCAATAAAAAAAATTATATTTTTATTGTTGTTCAAATATTTTATTCATTCAATAAAAATGATATTTTTGTTGTTCAAATATCTTATTCCATACATGAATATTTTATATATTTTACTCATTCAATAAAAATGATATTTTTATAGTTCAAATATTTTATTCCATACATGAATATTTTATATATTTTATCCATTCAATAAAAATGATACTTTTATTGTTCAAATATTTTATTTAACACAATACGGTCCAAACAAACAATCCAAACAAACATCAATGGTTTCTACAATCAATGGTGTCGGGTGCTACTAAGCACCGTCTACATCCTAGTATATATTTAACTGTAAATAATTAAAGTGAGAAGGAGTTGTCACTTTCGGTTTCCACTCTGTCAGTTTTATTTCTGAATTTCTGAACAGTTTGGATTTGAATTTGCCCGAAATTATAACGTGCTCCAAATTGGACCCGGTTAGTCTTGTTGTGAAGCTCTCGTCCCCACGATCACAACGGATCCAGTTTCACGCGATTTGGACCTCATATGAGAAAGTTATGTATTTTTAAACATTGTAGAATTTAATTAAATAAATTAACAAGGTTTAATTAACCTTAACCCTTCTTCCTGTAAATCGTCCAACGTTAAAACCCATTTGCTCGAAACCTTTCCAACCCCATTGCCTCAGGTGGAGCCACCGGAGTCCAATCCATGGTCATCACACGAAAGCCCGAAGCAGCCACCACCAACGCAGAGGACGACGGCGCGTTTGATAGGCCCACCACCAACGCGAATAGCGAACTCAATACCCCCACGATAAACGATCACCTTGGCATCAGTGTAAAGATCTCATTGATTTTTTTTTCGGAGCATCGAATTTCAATATAGGGATTGGGATTAATTTGAGTTCAAATTTTGGAGCTTTTCTGCCCTCCAAACGATGAAGACGACGGCTTCTGATTTATGAGAGAACTGGTTTTTTTTTATTATTTATATATATTTTTAGTATTATTTTATTCAAAAATTATCCCAACACGATTCTGAACCCCAAATCGAACCAAACGGCTGCCGCCCCTAGCCAAATACCCCCATTCCGGACACAATGGGATATGTTTTGTAAGCCAATTCGACTGTTTCGATCATTTTTTGTCATAATTAAAATATAAATCATTATATATTGAATTCAAACATACATTTTAATTTACTGGGGCCATATACTGATTCCAAAAATTACCGAAAAATAAATCTAGCTATGTTTTGACGATACGGTCCTAACCAAACTAATTTCGTCGAATTTGGAGACCATTTGAAAAATGGTCATTTTTTGGACGATCCAATTCAAATTTAAATTACCAAACACATTTAAATTTACCACGCTCACATATTAATTCCAAAAATTATGAAATTTGAAACCTAACAATAATTTGACATTCCGGATCCAACAAAAGTGGTTTCGTCCAAAACGGAGGCCGTTTGCAAAATGGCTATTTTTAAGGGATTTATATATATTATATTATATTCCATAGCGACTATTTTGAATTTTTAACTGGCCATAACTTTTTATTCCTATTATGAAATCTAGATTTTTCACAACCATTGGAAAGATATTTTCAAACAGATTCAAATATTTCTTGTTTTACTGAAATCCGATTTATTTTGAATCCTGTACATCCAATTGAAATTTGAAATCGAATTTTCAAACTACTACACCATTTCTGGCTCGTTATATAATTAAAATAAAATTATTCGTTCTAACTTTGATTTAAATAAATTTTTAGTCGTTATCATTTAAAATAAATCATTTTAAATATTCAAAATTCATTAAAATTGTTAAAATAAAAAATTTAAATTGGTTCCTATTTTCCAGGTTGTTACACCTACTATTAATATTACTATATTACTATGGTTGATAAAAAAATGTATCTTAAATTATACGTTATCTTGTTTAGAGGTGTTTATTAATTGCGATTAAAGATGATGACGTGAATCCACACATTACACACTTGTTTATGATAATATATGGAAAAGCCTAATTGTTTAAGGTTGATGACAAAAGTAAAATAAAGCATACAGTTGTTGGTTGGAAGTCTAAGGGTATTCTTCGAAGTACAATACATATATGATACATATATATTTAGATAATAGAATTAAATATAGTCTCTTATAAGTTCATCATGAATCCATGTTCGATTTTTAAACATTAATTACTAAAGTACCAATTACATTAAAGTCTGATAATAGCATAATCTAGTAGTAAATAAAATTTACAGTTATACAACTACTATGCCATAAATCCCAAACAGGTTGGGGAAATGCAAATTCACATAGCTAAAGCGAACCTCCCAAGGTTCGAACTCAAGATCCCCAAGCCATAATGCACAAGCTTTGGCGGTAATATGGTAACAAAATAAGAAATTAATTTTTTAATTTTGGTTAGTAAGAGAAAAAAATACAACGAATTGCTTCTATTTTTCCTCCTACATCATGCATGTTGATTATTTTCCATTATTTTTTAATCTAGTTTTGTAGGTATATGTTTATTCATCATTTAGAAAGGACAAAAAACTCAAGTTGATATCCAATGGGTATAGCATATATGTTATACTATGCACTGAAAGGGCAGTCATTTAGAACTCAATTCTTCTCTCAATTACTTGTTGAACTACTTGATAGCTTTATTGGAAGATCTTTAACATCGCTACCTAAAGCAGACTTAGCCGGACTTATGCTTGTAAATCGCTCTAATGTTTGGTTGTGAATTATTACCTTCGGTGCCTACTAACCTTTGAGCGCTGGACTGTATCAAAATAGATTGCAGTGGAAAGGGTAAAGTGGCAAAATGCGGTAAAGATCATAGGTTGGCATGCCAACAGTTCCCAAATAGCACAATGACAGATTGAAGATGACAGAATAGTGAAACAGAGGGATGTAAACTATACGAATTAGAAGTTTAAATCTACGATAACACTCCTGACTACCAAAAGATAATTCAGCATCTATCAGGTGAGTAAATTTTATTTTACCTACATATATAATCTGTGTTTGATATATTTAATGTTCATTGTACCATTTTCATTGGACCTAGAATCCATGGTATCAGTTTTGCAGGAATGCCTTCTAATGGGACAAGGTACATGTGTAGCCATCAAAGGATGTGTCATCAGCTACTTAATGGCTTTAAGTGCTGCCATGATCTCATCCCCTCGTTCCAAGACAAAATAATAAAAACCAGAGTAACTTATTCGGGGAATATTGGATCTACAAAAGAAAACAAAGCAAAATTATAATATAATAAAACTAAAGCTAGCTAACATATAAAGAAGATACATAAAAATCAAGGTTTAAATTCTGCTTTCAGGTTCCGTTTCGGTGATTTACAATTTTTAAATTTCAGTTCAGTTTCGGAAATTTCGAAAATTTCAGTTTATTTTCGGTTTTAGGTTTTCGCTACTTTTTATACATTTCCATATAAATATATTAATAAATATCAGAAAATTTTAAACATATGAAAAAAAGTGGATTATATCTTAATACAAAAAATAATGAACGTTATTGCACATGCGTGTGGATGCGCAAAACGTTATTTTAAAATTGAAATCAAATCTTCAAATTTGAACTAAATAATTCAATGGGTCTAGTCTGAAGCCCAATTTTGAATTCACTATGCAAGTCCAAATTCATTTTTGTGCTTCTCTCGTCTTCTCTTGGGAAAAAAATTAATATCGTTTCAAGCATAAGTCCCCTAAGCTTGTTTCTTACATCTGCTGCATTATCCCATTTTCCTAAAGAAGCATACATACTATAAAGCATTAGGTGACTAGAACCATTATCTGGCTTTAGTTCCAAAATATGCTCTACTCCCATGTCCAAGTTCTTAAAACCTTCACATGAACTCAACAATATTCTCCACAAATCAGAAAACCTTTCACTGATATGACACTAAGGCATCATCTATCTATATAGAGAGAGACTAAGAGTCAAACTATCTATTTGTATAGTAATTACAGATATACTATACAAATATATTATCCTGTAAAAAAATTCTTCTATTTTCACTAATATATTGTCCTATAACATATGTTATACTATATAAAATATACTATCTATTTGTACAGTAAGTACAGTAATGACCTTTAAAATTGAATATTTTCTTCCAACCTCACAGCTGTAGCCGATATGAAAACTCTAAATACATTATCCTGTAATTCAGTACAAATAAATTCATGTTAAGAATAACAGTGATTGATATAGTATAGTAAAATACACCAGAAATTGCATTATATACAATCGTGATGTGAATGTTAGGCTATCTAAAGAACTTAAAGTTAGTTATAAACATTGATAATAGACTTTATTTGATAATTGTTAGCGTTTGATCTTTGTTTGTAATGGTAATTTCAGACTTCGCTTTTAACTACAAAAGTAGACCAATATGCACGAAATATCAGATGTTCTAGAAAAAACTATGGCTATTGTTCCCTAAAGTAAAATGAATCGCTCTAATCAATAAGAATTAAACTTAGCACAAATGCAAAGAGTTCATTGGAATCTTCAACTTAGGAAAATATGTCACCAAATTCTAAAAAAAGCACCTAATAAGCATTGGAAATTTCATAAATATCTACACCTGAGCCATTTCCCACTGATTCAAACCTATATATATGAAATAATCACACATAGAAAAGGAAAGAAATGTTTCATGTATAAATCCAGTAGAGAAAAATATACGCATCATTTTAGATTAAAACAATTAAACTTACTTTGTATTTTAACTACGTTAATGCATCATCATCCACTGTATAATTCGCAGCTTAAAAGCTTAATTAAAAGCTAAAATAATCTTCCCCCAAAATCAGATATTAGTCACTAAACTTACTAGTCACTAATCTCCTCCAAAATCAAATATTAGTTCTCTAAAATAATGTAATGACCCGCATTGGCAGAGGTATTATAATTAATTTATTTAATTATTGAAATGGTGGTTTCGAGAATTTAATGGTCGTGGAATTAAATAACTAGGAATAATTAATTAAAATAATAATTTAAATAATATATTTAAATCTGAAATAATTAAATTGACTGAAATGACGATATGGTGTGAACCGGATCATCTGTGATACTTAATTCAGCTTGGAATTGAATTTGAATAACGAATATATTATATAAACGACAGTTTGAACATAGAAGTATAATATAATTAAAATCGAGCTCGAAATGGCGCTGCAGTTCGTAAATTGGCGATTTGAACTTCAACTGAATATACAGGATTCGTTTTAAGCTGGATTTCTGTGAAACAAGAAACGTGTGGAGCTGGTGGAGTATATCTTTCTAGTGGAAGAGAAAAATCGGGATTTCGTCGTGTAGATTTTGAGATATGTCCAAATCAAATTTTAAAATAGTCGCTATAGAATCGTTTATCGACCGTAATGGTATATTCGATATAACTAGAGATCGGGTTTGAATTTAGACAAGATTCTTTTGGGACATAACGATAATTTAATATTTAGAATTTTATTGTAATTTTTAATTAATTAAATAAGCGACTTTTTATTTGGAGTATTTTGCACCCTATAATCAACATTTTGAGGTTTCAAAATATGAGTTAATCTACCGATATTATTATATTTTTGGGATCGTGGCACCTTACTCGTTATGTCGGTATTTTTATTTTTTTCAATAGCAATCCGTAACTGAACGAAATTTTTATGTAGCGGGTACCGGTAAAACTTTGGTTTTGGAACAATACGATGTAATTATTAAATGGATGACATAAATTATAACTCCAACATACAGCAATAATGAAGTTAAACTATAAATTTTGGTCTCAATAAACTATAAATTTTGTAGTTCTGAATATTACAAGTTCAGTGACGAACCATGGGCATAATTAACGTCTGTGTATCAATGTAAACACACGAACTCGGATCTTCTATTCTCAGATTTGTGTTGTGTGCTCTCATCTCATGTCCTGCATTAATTTCAACGTCTATATAGGTTATTCTATTCAACAATTCTAATAAGTTCAAATCATAAATGGATGGTAAGGAACACATCTACGAAGGAGTTGTTTTAGACACAGCTGGCTACCGAAAATTCATGAGAATAGAGAGCCTTCGTCGTGTCTTTCTCTCTGCATCAGAAACCTCAAGCTGAAACTTGCGCCATGTCTTCGAATAAAATCAGATCTTATTAATACTAAAGCTCTTCCATTGTTCTGGTTGGTTTTCCAGAGGCAAACCAGTGAAAGAATAATGAAAACGACAACCTCATAAAGATCATCAAACTTTTGTCATTCGTATATGGTTCTTGTGCGAGTGGGATGATTTACACTTGAGGGTCCCCTACAATCTAGTTACTATTTCCAATAAAGCACGAGCAGCATAGGGATTCAAACACGGACGCGGTCATTTCCTGTAGTAGCGAGAGAGACTGGAAGGGTGTAACGGAGTGCTCAGGAGCAGCAGTGGTGATGGCGTGTATATGAATGGTGATGCTGGAAACCTGAGGACATGAGTGCTTCCGGAAATCGTGACTACAGGGAAGAAGTAGGGAAGAAAGGTGGTAGGCTTCTGGGTTGAGCAAGCATGTACAGGCGCATGGATGCATTATAAAACAAAAAGGGAAAGCAGGCAGGTATGTTTACGGGAGACACAAGTTAGAAACAAGGAAGACGCATTTCAACATGGATGCTCAAATGAGAAGTAGCCGTGAGGGGAGATGGAGTGAAGTCTTGTTGTGTTCACAGTGAAAAACGTGAATGGAGGAGCTAGTGCAGTTTTAAACTTTGACATCGGTGAGTGTTTACAGGGAGGATGGACTGATTCTTTGAGTGGGAGATAGGATAGATGAGTCAACGAAAAGAGGTTGAGTGGTGCTGGTTTCTGGTTCGGTTGGGTGAAGATGGAGGAATGGGATTAAATATGGCGTAAAAAGGGCCATTGGAAATATACTGGAGTGTTTCGTTTATGAGGAAGAAGGATGCTCTCACGTGGGCTGAAATCAAAACGGAGATGGGCCAAGGAAGAAAATCAAAACGGTGAAGCCCAACAGGGAAGGGTAAGGCCCATCTCTAAAATATAATTTAGTTAAACTAAAATATAATAGTGCATCAACTTTTAAAAAATCGTATTTTGTTCATACGTAATCGAAACTCAGCGAAACAAGATCCGATAGGATCGTATGGATGGGAGCAACACAGTGGAACTGACTGGGACTGGATTGGAGTCCGTTACAATTTATAGCAAAATAAATTGTTCGATCTGAATCGACAACAGTTTATTGTTCTTTAACGATGAACCGCCAATGTGAGTAAATCTCACCAACTCTGAACAGTTTATAATTTCATGTTGTATTTTTAGAACTGTTAGATATTGGCTGATTGACTTTGTGTTGACTGTTTGATTGAACTGCTAGTCAGTTAGTTAAATTTCTATATTGATTCTGTTTAACAGAATATATCATATGGAACTGATAATGATGTTATCTATATTGTTTAACATCTGTGATGCAGGGAAACAGGTTGGAGGAATCCAACGGGGTTCCTCAACATTTATTTTACTGTTTTTCATATATTGTGATATATGATGTGATATATGCCAAAGGAAATTGAAGACGGAGTTATGCAAGGGCTATCCTGTTTACAGAATAGTGCCTTCAGTTCATCCTGTTCCTGGATGACTTGTATGGACAGATATCTGACAGAGTATTTCCAGACGATCACGTATATTGATTTCTCCAACCGTACCAAGAGTGGAAGCGGAGAAGGAAATTTCTTTTAGCTAACACATAATGTATAGTTGAGGACGTCAATCGGTGATTTGATGGATTTGACAATGTGGCATTCAAAGTGAATCTGGTGTGATGAAAAAGCGTACCTTCTAGCCTCACATCCGGTAAATGACAGAAATCGGGCAGGCAGCATGGCTAAGTCGGTCGCACCGAAGTAGGGTGTATAATCACCTGATCTAGAGTTTCATTTACTTCTAAAAAAATCTATTGTTGATGCTGTCCCATTTGGGAAACGGTTGCTGATCCCAGCCATTGGTGATATACATTCGATACACTCAAGCAAATGAGTGGTCGGTCATGTGTGGCTGGGTTGCAAGATGTTCTTGTTGAACCCAGTGTATTCCTCTCTAGAGGTACACTAGCGAGAGGTGGTTCCATACCTTGTCATAGTTGGAAATCCATTACCCAATACGTGCTTGCGGTTTTGATTGTTATACTATATATGTAGAACGTGAGATGAAAGCGTTTCTGCTAGATGATTATTATATTGTGGTTGATAGACATTATTATAATATCAAAAGGCTTTTGATATAAAGATAATTTTGGATTCTCATAAGGGAAAAACTCGTTCCGTTATGCGGCGTGGTCTTATGAGATATCGTTTACCTGTTTGAACTGTTTTAAACTGTTTTACTCACACCAGTCCCATGACTGACCCGGAGTTTACTTTGTTGTTTCCCTAAACTCTTGGGTGCCTAAATTTGTACAGGCAGTCAAGTAGTCGGGATTTACAGATATACTGGAAGAGCATGGAGCAGGAGGCTTCAGGATCATATAGCTATAGTTATTTCCGCTGTGTTGTAAGTGCTGTACAAAATTGATAATGATATGTATATTCAAATACCAATTTTGTATTTCAAAGTTATGTCATGAAATATATTTATTCGTTCCGCTGTGAGATTCGTGTTACTCTGATATTGTGTTCTTCTTCTTCTATTCTAAGTTTCTATCTTATCTTTCCTCACCCTCTAATTTCTTTCACTAATTACCAGGATTTTTCGATGTTTTGGTTATCGACATCGTGTTTATGTCGATAACCAAAGTCGCTCAAAATTCGGGTCGTTACAGTTGGTATCAGAGCTTAGGTTAAGAATTACTTAGCTCTGTGGCGTGACTCGGTAGAGATAGGGTAAGTAATACCCTAGATTGAGTTGAGTGTATATATACGAGTGAGCGTATTTGTTATTGATATAAAAAAATTGTTTTATATTGTGGAGATTCATTGGTTGAGTTGTTTATGAGTTCTGGTCGATCGGTTTGATCCACTGTATCGGTAGGAGTTACTAAACACTCGAATACGATGGGTCGGCACGATATGTTTTGAAAAGAGGGTAAATGAAAATAGATTTTACCCAAAGTATATTTTGATACGTATTGGATATATTGGTTGTTATTATAATCGAGTAAGATTATAAATTAAATGGTTACGTAAATAACCAATCAGAATTCATATAAGTGAATACGTGGAAATCAGATGAGTTGAATCTGAAATTTTAAACCAGAAATTGAATTAAAATTCTAAAAAATTGGATAAGTGTTTGTAAATGGATTTAGATTAAAAATAAGGAAAATTTAAGATCCTGGGAGATTTTAAATTGTTTTACAAGCAGTGTGAATTATATTTTGAAATGAATTTCAAGGTGGAAATGTTTAGAAATGGTTTTATAGTATTGAACTCACTTCGGTCGCTGGGAAATAGATTCTGATGATGACAGCTGCATCATCAGTATTCATTTTCGAGTTGTAAGTGACGAATTACTACCAGAGATACTGTTTTGAAATTGTTTTGGGAAAGACAAGTTGTGTTGAATTTCAAATGGGATTCATAATAAAGAATGAATAAAGAAAGTTTGAAAAGGAATTTGAATAAAGGAAGTTCAAACATAGAATTTAAATAAGAGAATTCAAAGGGGATTTGAATATAGAAATTCAAATGAGATTTGAATAAAGAAGATTTAAATAATGGAAAAGTGAATATAGAATTTAAATAGTTTGAAATGAAATTTGAATATAAAATTCAAATAGATTGAAATGGAATTTGAAAATAGATTTTCAAAATAGAATTTGAAATAGGAATTCGAATATAGAATTCAAATAGAGTTGAAATGGGAATTGGAATATATAATTCAAGGGAGTTTGAAAATATAGGATTTGAATATCGAAAGTGAAATGGAATTTGAATATAGAAATTCAAAGGGAGTTTGAATATATGAAATTCAATGAAATTGAAATAGAGTTTGAATATAGAAATTCAAATGGAATTCAAATATAGAATTTGAATATAGTAAATATAAAGGAATTCAAATATAGGATTTGAATATCGAAAGTGAAAATGAAAATTGAATATAGAATTCAAATAGAATTGAATTTGAAATTTGAATATAGAAGATTCAAATAGAATTGAAATTCAAATATAGAATTTGAATAAGGAAATTGAAACGAAATTCAAATATAAAATTTGAATAAGAGGTTTGAAATGAAATTCGAATATAGAATTTGAATAAGAGAATTGAAATGGAATTTGAATATAGGAAATTCAAATAGAATTGAAATGGAATTCAATTAGTTGACAAACAAGTTAAACTTATATTTGAACATGTATATTCAAATAAAAAGGTGAAATAGGTAAACCAGTTAATTAGCCATTAGTAAATGGATCTTGAATTGAAGTTGAACTTTAGATAAGTAAAGGGGACTGGTAAATTTATATTTGAAATCGAATATGAAACCTAAGTTTGAAAAAGAAGAATTTGATTAGTTTATAAGTAAGTTAAATTATATTTGAACATGTCATGTTCAAATATAAAAGTGAAATAGACTAAAGAGTTAGTTAACAAATTAATTAACGAATTGAGTTAAAACGATCAAGTATAGTTAAAATAGATTGGGCAGGTATAAATATACATGAGATAGGTATGGATAAGGTATGAAGGTATATAAATAGAATGCTCGACGAAAAGGTATGTATTTAATTCATATATGAGATTTTATGCGCTGTATCGGCTAGCCGCTTGGCCTTTTCTTTTTCTTTTGGATTGGTGAGGGCCATGGGTGGCTATTTGAAATATCCCGATGCTCCTGGTACAAAGGAGGTTATGGCAAATTTTTCCGGGAATATAAGGAGTTAGAATATTTTTAAGATAGTTTGATAGTTAGAAATTAACGTATCGATATATATAGAAGTCGATAAGGAAGCGAACTTAGAAATAGAATAGTATAATCAAAAAGGAAGTCTAGAATAAAATCTAGTAAGAATAGAAAGAGAAAGTGTATACATGTTTAAAAGTGAATAAGTAGTTGTAGGGTGTTGATTATTCGAGTAAGTAGTCATATCTGTTTTGAAGTTATAAATGTTATTCAGTAAAGGTCTGAGAGGTAGTTATACCCCAACTTGATTGATTTCATTATTAACAAATAAATAGTAAGATTTCAGGCTTGAAGATCAATGTTGAATAAGAGTTATTTGAATATAGTATTTGGGTTGTCGTAACGATGTTTTACACAACATCCGACCCAAATAAATGTAAGCTTGGAAATATAATAAAGAATATTTCCTAAGTATAGAAAAAAATGAGGTCGGAAAAGAGATAAGTAATCGGAATATTTTCCAATTATAAATAGCATATATTTTCTAAGGTTTAGAAAATAAAGGAAGGCGATATTCGGAAATGTTTTTCCCAATAACATAAAAGGCCAATATGGTTATTGAAAATATTTGGTTAACAAATATTGATAAAGAAATAGAGAAGAGAATTAACTAATGGAATATTAATTAAGGGCTCAGTGACATGTTCAAAAGGAAAATTTGATTTTTTGAAAAAAGTAAGCTGTTTAAAAAAAACTCCCGGGGAAAGACTGTTTGAATTAAAAACAAATTTAATAGAAATTTGAGAAAGAAAATTTGAAGTAAAGTAAAGCCAGTAAAGTGGTAACTGAGATTGAATTAGAATGATATCAAGACCAATTGGATTGTGAGATTCAAATTTGAAGTGTAATGTGATAATCAAGTTAAGAGTTGGGAATCAAGACGAAAACTTGAGTTGAAATGGAAATTTGGCTTGGTAAAAGCGAATGGTTGTGCTGGAGATAAAAGTGATTCTAGAATTTGATTGGGATAACATTGGTATATGCTGAGTTGATAGCATATGGAAGTGATAGAGTTGATATGCCCGACAAAAAGGTACAAGTTTATATTTCATACGGTATGAGATTTTGATAAGCCAAATTGGCAAGCCGCTTGGCTGTTTGATTTTCTTTTGGGTTGGAGATGGCCCAGAGAGGCGAGTTGGAGTTTGACCTATTGACCAGTACAAAGGAGGTGCTGGCGAAATTTTTCGAAGAGTTAAGGCATTAGAAAATTTTCAGGATTTTTGGAAATTTTCGATGATAAGAATTAATTAATAATTTAATTGAAATTATATTGGTTCAGTTGAAACTGAAGTTAAGAAGTGAACAAATATGTTCTAACCAGCCGATAGGGTCGTCCTCTACCTTTTTGCAATTTCGAGGACGAAATTATTTTAAGTGGGGAAGATTGTAATGACCCGCATTGGCAGAGGTATTATAATTAATTTATTTAATTATTGAAATGGTGGTTTAGAGAATTTAATGGTCGTGGAATTAAATAACTAGGAATATTTAATTAAAATAATAATTTAAATAATATATTTAAATCTGAAATAATTAGAATTGGCTGAAATGACGATATGGTGTGAACCGGATCATCTGTGATATTTAATTCAGCTTGGAATTGAATTTGAATAACGAATATATTATATAAACGACAGTTTGAACATAGAAGTATAATATAATTAAAATCGAGCTCGAAATGGCGCTGCAGTTCGTAAATTGGCGATTTGAACTTCAACTGAATATACAGGATTCGTTTTAAGCCGGATTTCTGTGAAACAAGAAACATGTGGAGCTGGTGGAGTATATCTTTCTAGTGGAAGAGAAAAATCGGGATTTCGTCGTGTAGATTTTGAGATATGTCCAAATCAAATTTTAAAATAGTCGCTATAGAATCGTTTATCGACCGTAATGGTATATTCGATATAACTAGGGATCGGGTTTGAATTTAGACAAGATTCTTTTGGGACATAACGATAATTTAATATTTAGAATTTTATTGTAATTTTTAATTAATTAAATAAGCGACTTTTTATTTGGAGTATTTTGCACCCTATAATCAACATTTTGAGGTTTCAAAATATGAGTTAATCTACCGGTATTATTATATTTTTGGGATCGTGGCACCTTACTCGTTATGGCGGTATTTTTATTTTTTTCAATAGCAATCCGTAACTGAACGAAATTTTTATGTAGCGGGTACCGATAAAACTTTGGTTTTAGAACAATACGATGTAATTATTAAATGGATGACATAAATTATAACTCCAACATACAGCAATAATGAAGTTAAACTATAAATTTTGGTCTCAATAAACTATAAATTTTGTAGTTCTGAATATTACAAGTTCAGTGACGAACCACGGGCATAATTAACGTCTGTGTATCAATGTAAACACATGAACTCGGATCTTCTATTCTCAGATTTGTGTTGTGTGCTCTCATCTCATGTCCTGCATTAATTTCAACGTCTATATAGGTTATTCTATTCAACATTTCTAATAAGTTCAAATCATAAATGGATGGTAAGGAACACATCTACGAAGGAGTTGTTTTAGACACAGCTGGCTACCGAAAATTCATGAGAATAGAGAGCCTTCGTCGTGTCTTTCTCTCTGCATCAGAAACCTCAAGCTGAAACTTGCGCCACGTCTTCGAATAAAATCAGATCTTATAAATACTAAAGCTCTTCCATTGTTCTGGTTGGTTTTCCAGAGGCAAACCAGTGAAAGAATAATGAAAACCGCAACCTCATAAAGATCATCAAACTTTTGTCATTCGTATATGGTTCTTGTGCGAGTGGGATGATTTACACTTGAGGGTCCCCTACAATCTAGTTACTGTTTCCAATAAAGCACGAGCAGCATGGGGATTCAAACACGGACGTGGTCATTTCCTGTAGTAGCGAGAGGGACTGGAAGGGTGTAACGGAGTGCTCAGGAGCAGCAGTGGTGATGGCGTGTATATGAATGGTGATGCTGGAAACCTGAGGACATGAGTGCTTTCGGAAATCGTGACTACAGGGAAGAAGTAGGGAAGAAAGGTGGTAGGCTTCTGGGTTGAGCAAGCATGTACAGGCGCATGGATGCATTATAAAACAAAAGGGGAAAGCAGGCAGGTATGTTTACGGGAGACGCAAGTTAGAAACAAGGAAGACGCATTTCAACATGGATGCTCAAATGAGAAGTAGCCGTGAGGGGAGATGGAGTGAAGTCTTGTTGTGTTCACAGTGAAAAACGTGAATGGAGGAGCTTGTGCAGTTTTAAACTTTGACATCGGTGAGTGTTTACAGGGAGGATGGACTGATTCTTTGAGTGGGTGATAGGATAGATGAGTCAACGAAAAGAGGTTGAGTGGTGTTGGTTTCTGGTTCGGTTGGGTGAAGATGGAGGAATGGGATTAAATATGGCGTAAAAAGGGCCATTGGAAATTACTGGAGTGTTTCGTTTATGAGGAAGAAGGATGCTCTCACGTGGGCTGAAATCCAAACGGAGATGGGCCAAGGAAGAAAATCAAAACGGTGAAGCCTAACAGGGAAGGGTAAGGCCCATCTCTAAAATATAATTTAGTTAAACTAAAATATAATATTGCATCAACTTTTAAAAAATCGTATTTTGTTCATACGTAATCGAAACTCAGCGAAACAAGATCCGATAGGATTGTATGGATGGGAGCAACACAGTGGAACTGACTGGGACTGGATTGGAGTCCGTTACAATTTATAGCAAAATAAATTGTTCGATCTGAATCGACAACAGTTTATTGTTCTTTAACGATGAACCGCCAATGTGAGTAAATCTCACTAACTCTGAACAGTTTATAATTTCATGTTGTATTTTTAGAACTGTTAGATATTGGCTGATTGACTTTGTGTTGACTGTTTGATTGAACTGCTAGTCAGTTAGTTAAATTTCTATATTGATTCTGTTTAACAGAATATATCATATGGAACTGATAATGATGTTATCTATATTGTTTAACATCTGTGATGCAGGGAAACAGGTTGGAGGAATCCAACGGGGTTCCTCAACATTTATTTTACTGTTTTTCATATATTGTGATATATGATGTGATATATGACAAAGGAAATCGAAGACGGAGTTATGCAAGGGCTATCCTGTTTAAAGAATAGTGCCTTCAGTTCATCCTGTTCCTGGATGACTTGTATGGACGGATATCTGACAGAGTATTTCCAGACGATCACGTATATTGATTTCTCCAACCGTACCAAGAGTGGAAGCGGAGAAGGAAACTTCTTTTTGCTAACACATAATGTATAGTTGAGGACGTCAATCGGTGATTTGATGGATTTGACAATGTGGCATTCAAAGTGAATCTGGTGTGATGAAAAAGCGTAGCTTCTAGCCTCACATCCGTTAAATGACAGAAATCGGGAAGGCAGCATGGCTAAGTCGGTCGCACTGAATTAGGGTGTATAATCACCTGATCTAGAGTTTCATTTACTTCTAAAAAATCTATTGTTGATGCTGTCCCATTTGGGAAACGGTTGCTGATCCCAGCCGTTGGTGATATACATTCGATACACTCAAGCAAATGAGTGGTCGGTCATGTGTGGCTGAGTTGCAAGATGTTCTTGTTGAACCCAGTGTATTCCTCTCTAGAGGTACACTAGCGAGAGGTGGTTCCTTACCTTGTCATAGTCGGAAATCCATTACCCAATACGTGCTTGCGGTTTTGATTGTTATACTATATATGTAGAACGTGAGATGAAAGCGTTTCTGCTAGATGATTATTATATTGTGGTTGATAGACATTATTATAATATCAAAAGGCTTTTGATATAAAGATAATTTTGGATTCTCATAAGGGAAAAACCCGTTCCGTTATGCGGCGTGGTCTTATGAGATATCGTTTACCTGTTTGAACTGTTTTAAACTGTTTTACTCACACCAGTCCCATGACTGACCCGGAGTTTACTTTGTTGTTTCCCTAAACTCTTGGGTGCCTAAATTTGTACGGGCAGTCAAGTAGTCGGGATTTACAGATATACTGGAAGAGCTTGGAGCAGGAGGCTTCAGGATCATATAGCTATAGTTATTTCTGCTGTGTTGTAAGTGCTGTACAAAATTGATAATGATATGTATATTCAAATACCAATTTTGTATTTCAAAGTTATGTTATGAAATATATTTATTCGTTCCATTGTGAGATTCGTGTTACTCTGATATTGTGTTCTTCTTCTTCTATTCTAAGTTTCTATCTTATCTTTCCTCACCCTCTAATTTCTTTCACTAATTACCAGGATTTTTCGATGTTTTGGTTATCGACATCGTGTTTATGTCGATAACCAAAGTCGCTCAAAATCCGGGTCGTTACAAATAATCTCCTTCAAAATCAGATATGTTCCCCACACTTACTTTAATTTAAGTGAAGCTTCATTATAGGTACTAGCTGAGGCTCTATTTCTTTACCTTTAGAATAGTGGGCAACAATAGTTTTTTTGACCACCTGCGATAGTTTATGCCATTGGATATCAGTTTTACTTTATATGGACTACTAATAATTGCAGCTATACAATTTTCATTTGGATATAATTGTGTTGGTTTAAGAGATGCGAAATTAGCGAAAAATATACAAGAAATAGTAGTACCTTTCATCCTCGTTCAAACTGAAAAGATGCGAAATTGGTTGTTGGTGACAGGAGTGATTACAAAGATTTCACTATTCTGAATTTTGCGGAAGTTTGAGACTAGGGATTTTGCGATGAAAGATTTTGTTTGTCGTGGGTGATGAAGAAACAAAAGAAAGTTGTTATGTGAAGGAAAGTGCGATACTTAATTCTAGTTCCCGCACAAATAATTTTAGTTCCAGCTGGTTTACATGAATAGTGTTTTGTACAAGGAATTTATCTTTTAGTTAGTGTTGGAAAACATACCCTTCGAAGCTTTCGGAAAGGAGAGACATGAACGATGTCTAGTATTGCTATCTAAACCATTTTTTGTTGTAGTGAGAAAAACAATCATAGAATCTCATAGCAGAAGGAAAAAATATAATAAATAAATAACAGTTCATGAATCTATTAAATCATACGTTAGATTATACGTTAAATGAATTTATCATTGTTAACTATCATAAAACTTACCAATATATGCAGTAGAATAAAAATAATAAACACGTCTGTTGAGCTCCATCTTCATCTTCATAAACATATCCTCAATAATTGAAAACTCAGGCTGACCCAATCATAAATGAAAAGACAAAAATACTCGAATCCGACTAAAACATTCTCATATCAGCCAAGTCAAAACCATGAAATAATACGAGTGTCACGGCGTCAGAGATGCTTATGGTAATTCACATCTCATATCCAATGTGTTCGTGAGTGCAATAACTTAAGACATGTTACGGGAATCACCATCTCCTAAGGATCCGTTAAATTAGATATTGTATAATACAATACACTATTATAATACTGTCTACGGGAAATATACTATTGAAAATAGCGTAAGCGGGATTACCATTAATGTAACGACCCGGATTTTCAGCCGTTGAATTCTGAATATTTAAATATTTTATTTGAATTATATATAGGAATTTATAAGAAATTATTTAATAAAACGAAGTTCGAACATATAATTTATAATATAATTTAAACGAGCTCGTAATGGTGCGGCAGTCCGTAATTTGACGTTTTGAACTTCAATTGATATACAAAATCCAATATAAGTCGGATTTCTATGAAACAAGAAACGTGTGAATCTATTAAACAGTATCTTTCTAACAGAAGAGAAAATTCGAGATTTCGTCTTATATATTGTGAATTACGTCCAAATAAAATTTTCAGAAAGTCGCTGTGGAATCGTATATAAGCCATAACGGTTATTTAAATATATCTAAATATCGGTCTTGAATTTGGACAAGATTCTTTTGAGGCGTAGTTATAATTTAATTTTTAGAATTTTACTGTAATTTTTGATTAATGAAATATGCAAATTTTTATTTGGAGTATTTTGCACCCTATATCAATATTTTGGGGTTTCATAATATAAGTTAAACTACCGATATTATTATATTTTTGGGACCGTGGCGCATCGCTCGTTGCGCTCATATTTTTATTTTTGTCCGTGGCGGCTCTTACACGAACGAAATTTTATGTAATAGGGTACCAATATTTTATAAACATATATGTATGCAAATATCTAAACTTTAGAAAACAAAACATATGTCGTTAGTGTAACTTTATTTTCTTTTACTTTTTAGTCTACTAAGTTCTAACGTGAATCCTAATATTCATAAGGTGATAAGTTAATTCATGGAAGGAAAAATGGCCACAAAATCACCCTGGACTAATTCAAAAACGCAAGACCACCTGTTATGTTCGGACCAAAAGGTGACTACATTAATACACAGTCTAAACATCACCCACATGCCCACTGTATAAAAAAATAAAAGAGCAGCGTGACTGCCAAATCTTCAAATAGTGTGTTCTCCACTTTTTCAATCTGTGACTGCCAAGTAAATTAGAAACCGTGCCCCTCACGTTACTATATCCCGTGCTCTCCAAGGAATTTCTCCTTTAAATACTGGTGTCCACATTTCTTCTTCAGACCCAAGGAAACGAGAAAAGAAAAGTAAAAAACAATATTTATAATAAAATTAAATATGGAAGCCAATATTAAACGAGCGCATCTTTTCCTCTTTACAGTTAGAAGGGGATTTGAACCCCTCTCTTTCTCTAACTTCACGAAAACAACGACAACTAAGGGGGTGATCGGAAGGCAATCGAAGGCGGCGTGAGGATATGGAGGGCAAGGCACCTCTATCAATGGAGTTTGGTGTATTACGGTGCTAGAGAGCGTCGCTGGGTTGTCTGATTTGGTGGTGAGAAGATTCAAAAGGAAGAGTTTGGGTCTGTATGGCGCTAAAGGAATTCACACTTCACTATAGAGCTCGGGAGATTTACTAGGATGGAGGAGAGTAAATCATGGATTTTTGGGGGAGTTGGGTCACGTTGCTGTCATGCGTGGTATTGGAGGATGCGGGTTCACCTGAAACCGCAATGAGGAGGATAGACCGAGGTAAGGCATATAGGGGATAGCATGAAAGAGGATATGATAAGGAGTAGAATCATTGTTTTAGTTTGAATTTTAATTGATGGAAAAAGGAGCTAAGGGTTTTGGAAAAGTATATCCATGAAGGATGGAAGATGCGGGTTCAATACTGTACATGAGGTCTGTTATTCGAACAGGAGAGGAGGAGTACATTTCTTTTGGTGAAGCAGCAATTAACCGAGAAGAGAAGAAGGGTGTGTGGACTGGTTATTATATAGGGAGAGAACTGTGCTGGACTTGGAAAAAGAAAAAAAACGAGTGCACCAAGAGAAAGAATCAACGGATTGTGGTGTCCCCATACAAGAACAAGAACTTTCTCTTAGAACACGCATGACAACTCTGAATGAGCAAGACTAAGAGCCACAACCGAGTTATTGAGGGTAGGAGGCAATGTTTGAAACTGCACCGGGGACGGATTCAAATTATATGTATAAGTTGATGAATTTCACTGAACTAAAATTGTTGAAGAATGGTATATGCCCAACCTTGGTGTCTCTCTTGATGTTGCTTATTAAAAAAAAGGTTTTGGAAATCACATCCGTGGGACAACAGTGCTAGAAATAGCGAAGTAAGCTGAACTGTTTTCTGACCAGGAATAGTTGGTTGTCACCAAGTTCATTAGTTGGAGGTTAGGAAATTAATCAACTCAAATTAAATCATATGCTTTTAAATGCGTAACAATATCATGTGAAAATAGAATTGAACCGGACGAATCACATTGGAATCGTAATGACATAATGGAACTAACGTAGCAAAGAATCGCGCTTTTGTAAGTTTGTGAGAAATCAAACGTGTGTTTGATTTTAACCGAAGTTAAAGCAGATTCGTCAACTGTGAACCAAGGTGAGTAAACTCACTAACTTTGTTTCGTTTATATTTTTATATAAACGAGTTTAAAATTTATTTAGCGTAATTTTATACTGTGTGATGATTGTTTGGATGTGTGGTTGATAAAATTAGTTGAAATGGCTAACATAGTTATAGCGTTGACCGATTATTAGATCTGTTTATTTCATATTGATATGAAATTAATATTATCGATGTTGATCAACATCTGTGGATGCAGGGAAACAGGTTAGAGGGATCCAACTGGATTCCTCAACATTTTATTTACTGTTTTATTTTGGTATATGATGTGATATATGACCGGTAATTGATTATGTTGTGGTTGAATTACACTGGCCCAATAATTTTGGTATTTATATACCATAAAATATTTTAGAATGGAGAAAAGAAATTTGATATTTTAAAAAAGGAAATTATTTCCAAAAATAGAAAGTAAATTTCAAATGGATTTAAAATAGAAACTTGTTTAAATAAATATATAAAGTAGTTAGATGTATAAATACTGTTTATAAATAAAGTGAAATATCTATCCTTGGATAAATGTAAAAATATAAATTCAAGTGAATGTATATAAGCAAAGTGGAAATCGGTGTTGACACCAATGTTTGAAGTGGGATTTAAACACAGTAGTTGAAAAAGAGATTTGAGTTGAGAAAAAGAGAATTCAAATGGAAATTTGAATAAGAAGAGAAATAAGAAATTGGTTTCAAAGGAAAACAATGGGTTTTATTCCAATTTGGAATATAAAATAAATTAAGATAAATCCAATGGATTTACAAATAGGAATTTGGCTATATCGAATTTTATACAATTGATTTAAATTTTATTTAACATGAACTATAATTTAATTTAAATACGTTAAGAGGTTAATATTTCAGTAAATTCCATGGTTTGCAATAAGACATAAAAAGGGATTTATAGAAATCAAATTAAGTTAATATCAGAAGTTATAGAATGTATAGCTTATAAATACATTCAAAAGAAAACTTGAATTGTTTAAAATAAACGAAAAGTGTAAATTAAGTAATAGTGTTTATAAATGAAACAGAATATGATGTTGTTTTAAAAGGATACTCGATAACTTGAAGTAAAGCAGTAATGATACTTATAAATAAAAATCAAGTTGATTTGAATAAACAAGTTTGGATTCCTATTAAGGAATGAAATTCATATTTGAAAATGAATAACAATTTGAAAGCAAATATTTACGAATGAAATGGTTTTAAAGGTTTTGTAAATTCTAGACAGCGATTTTAATGCTGTCGTTATAATAAAGGTTTTGTAAATTCTAAACAGCGATTTTAACGCTGTCGTTATAAATGTTTTGTAAATCTAAACAGCGACCTTAATGTTATTATTATAATAATTGTTCTACAATTCAAGACAGCGATTATAACGTTGTTGTTAAAAGTAATGTTTTATAACAAATAATTGGAAATAGCGATTATAACGCTACCGTTATAATCAATATTTTTCTGTAAAAGAAGTGTGTTCTTAGATTGAATCCGAGAGTCGCGTAAGCGATGTTTTGTTTGAAGTTGTGAGCCTTGACTATTTCAAAGTTGAGAATGTTGTTCAATTAAGGTCTGAGAAGTAATTATACCCCAACTTGATTGACTTTATGATCGATGGAGGAATGGTTAAGGTTCGATAGTGAAACTTGGTTAGCAATATAGTTAGCTAATAAATGATTAACAGTTTGAGTTATAATAACGATGTTTTATAACATCGCGTAAATTTGAAATGTTTTTCCCAAATAAAATGAGAGATATTTTCTATGAATAGAAAATGAACTGAATTGGTAAACGAGGAATTAAGAAAGGGAATTTGGAAATATTTTCCTGTATTAATGTGGTATATTTTTTGATTATGGAAAATGAGAATTCGTTAATATATATAGAGAGAAATGTTTTCTAACTAAAATAAGAGATACTTTATCGAATAAAGAAATTATAATATTAGAAATGTTTTTTTCAAAAAAATCGAGAGGGGAAATCGAGCTTCAAAAGGATACGAAAGATGGAAATGGGAACTGTAAATGATAATATAATAAAGAATTGATTTAAAGGGCCCAGTGTTGTTTGATGCTTGATCGGTAAGATTTCCAATTGGAAGTAGGACCATTGAGTGTATGGACATTTCTTTGTTAGTTAAATCACCGACTATCAAAGTTTTGATTTATTTTATACCTCCGTTGTCAATATGGAGAGACCGGGATCAGATTTAATATCTGAAAACCACTCTGTATTGGTATAAGCGTACATATCAACTTATCTGAAGATAATTGAAGACGGAGTAAGGTGCAAGGGCTGTTCTGTTAACCCTAGGTAGAAATTCCCCAAGATGGATTAATAGAACGGTGCCTTCGGTTTGTCCAGGCCCAGGACAACTTGTAAGGACGAGTGCCTGACAAAGTATTTCCAAAGGGAATACGTACGTTGATTCCTTCAAACATACGAAGTTGGTGGCAAAGAAGGGAAACTTCTTTAGCCTAACAATCTGAGTATTTTTATGGGAATCAATTAGTGATTTCCGATGGATCTGACGATGTGGCATTCAAAGTGAATGGTGGCCAGATGTTCTGGAAGATAATTCAAACCTCAAGCCTCAAAACTGGGAATTTGACAAAAATCGGGCAGGCAGCATGGCTATGTGGGTCGCTAACATTATGATGTATAATCACCTATCTAGAGAAATTCCATTTCCTTCTTTAATATATTTCGATGTTGTCCCTTTCGGGAAACGGTTGCTGATCCCAACCGTTGGTGATATACATTCGATACACTCAAGCGAAATGAGTGCTCAGTCATGTGTGGGCCGGGTTGCAAGAAGTTCTTGTTGAACCCAGTGTATTTGCCTCTAGAGATACACTATCGGAAGGTGGTTCCATACCTTGTCATGTTGGAAATCCAATCTCCAATAAGCGCCATGCAGTTTTTGATTTAATATTATATATGGAGCGTGAGATGCAAGCGTTCTGCTATATTTCTATTTATTTGATTTAGACACTATTATAATATCATTGAATTTGATATCAAAAATATTTTTGGTTATCGTAAGGTAAAAACCGTCTGTGTTTATGTGTGGATCGGTCTTACGATTATCATTTCTTTCGAAAAGATTTTGAAAGTTAAACAAATGGTTGGAGTTTACTCACACCAGTCCCATGACTGAACCAGAGTTTATTTTGTTTGTTTCCCTAAACTCTTGGGTGCCCAAATTTATATGGGCAGTCAAGTAGTCGGAGTTTTACAAATTCACTTGGAGGTGCTTGAAGTAGAAGGCTTCCCCAGTTAGCTATAGACTATCATATTTTCCGCTGTGTTCTATGTTGTATCTGGAAACGGGTGTTCATAACTGTTCCAGGAATAACTATCGTGCTCTTGTGATGGTATGTATATACAATTACTGATTTGTATTTCAAAAGTTATGTTATTTAATAATTTCATTCGTTCCACTATGAGTATGTGATCTTTGTTTTCTCCTATTCTAATATTTCTTTCTTTCTATTTCTCATCCTCTAACTTCTTTCTAATAATGATTCGTATTTCTGTGCAATTTGAGTTGGATGTGTGGTGTTATTTGTCGACTCAAAGTGTATGGAAATTCGGGCCATTACAGTTGGTATCAAAGCTGAAGGTTGAGTAGTAACCTTGGCTCTGTGGCGTAATTCAATAGAGATAGGATTAGAAATACCCTAAATTGAATTTGAGTGTATATATATAAGAGCGCGTATTTGTAGATTTGATATAAAAATTGTTTTATATTGTGTTGACTGGTTTGTTGAGTGGTTTATGAATTCCGGTCGATACAGAATGTACAACTATATCGATAGGTGTTTCTAAACTCTTGAGCAGAACAATTAGACATAGTATTGTTTTAAAATGGGTAAATGAAATAATTTTGCCCAAAATTTATTTTGATAAAAAGGAATAATTTCTGAATTATTATATATGTGTTGATTGTTATTACAATCAAATGGAATTATGAAATGATTATATAATTTGTATACGGATAAGGTATACAAATGAGATAAACCAAGATTAAGTTCAAAACAGAATTGGAATTTAAATTCCGGGTGTTTAGAAAATATTTTCTAAAAATGATAAAGTAATACTAAATTACTTTAAAGTATTTTTGAATAAGAATGGTTTAAAGGGATTAAGCACTGAAATCACTTTAGTGACGAGAAAATAATTCTGATAATGGGTCGCAACATTATCGGTATTCATTTTCGAGTTTCTGAGTGATGGATTGCTACCATGGTAATTTGGGAATGAAAAATTTGAAAAGGACATGATGATTTGGAAATTCAAATGTTTTGAATTGAGTTGATTATAAATATCTGTATAAATATATATGATTTCAAACTAATTTGAAATAAAACCCAGGAATTTGAATTCTGAAATTGTTTAACTTGTAAAAGTTGAATAAATTGAAAAAGGTCAAAATGTATCAAGTGAATTGAAATTTAACTTAAGTTAAGTTAAATAAAATTGGACTGGATTAAAAATAATCCAGAATGAAATCAAACAAGTTGAATATATATTGGATGTTGTTGTTTGGAATTAAATTGTGATGGAATTGAACTCAAGCAGAATAAGAGTTTTGATTTTGGGAAATAGAACTCTGTTTGGATTAAGGAATAGAAGTGAACTAATCAGAAAGTTGATTAGAAAAGTTAAAGACTAAAGGTTGAATTGATTTGGAACCAATTGGAAATATATATATGTCGAGCAGATATTGTATGGAAGCAAATGCAAGAGATAAAATTATGCCCGATAAAAAGGTACATGTTTACAATATTACTTGGGTTTGATGGTTTTATGAGCCTATGGGGCAAGCCACTTGGCTTTTTGATTTTCTTTTGGATTGGAGAAGGCCTAGAAAGGCGAGTTGTGATTGTACCGATTGAGTGGTGTAAAGGAGATGCTGGCGAAATTTTTCGAAATTTAAAGAGTTAGAAAAATTTTAAGGAATTTTTTGATAATTTAAAATCGACTTATCAATGGTATAAGAGAATATAAAACCTGAATGGTTAAGCGAAACGATAAACTAATTTAAAATCAATTTGTGTATGTGTGGATACTTGGTAAAGCTTATAGATTAAAGATAAGAAGGTGATGATGGATTGTCCAAAAATGGTGGACAGATCATTTGGAATGAATAATATATTGTTGAGTATGGATATGAGGATTGAGAATTCTATCTAGAAATGAGTTGTGGAGATATGGAATATAAGATTTCAGATAAGTAGGAGATGAGGAGTTAGAGTTATAGCATTTTTACTGCTTAGCAAATTCGAGGACGAAAATATTTTAATGGGGAAGGAAAGTAACGACCCGGATTTTCAGCCGTTGAATTCTAAAAAATTAAATATTTTATTTGAATCATATATAGGAATTTATAAGAAATTATTTAACAAAACGAAGTTTGAACATATAACTTACAATGTAATTTAAACGAGCTCGTAATGGTGCGGCAGTCTGTAATTTGACGTTTTGAACTTCAATTAGATATACAGAATCCAATATAAGTCGGATTTCTGTGAAACAAGAAATGTGTGAGTCTATTAAATAGTATCTTTCTAACAGAAGAGAAAATTCGAGATTTCGTCTTATATATTGTGAATTACGTCCAAATAAAATTTTCAGAAAATCGCTGTGGAATCGTATATAAGCCATAACGGTTATTTAAATATATCTAAATATCGATCTTGAATTTGGACAAGATTCTTTTGAGGCGTAGTTATAATTTAATTTTTAGAATTTTACTATAATTTTTAATTAATTAAATATGCAATTTTTAATTTGGAGTATTTTGCACCCTATATCAATATTTTGGGGTTTCATAATATAAGTTAAACTACCGATATTATTATATTTTTGGGATCGTGGCGCATCGCTCGTTACGCTCATATTTTTATTTTTGTCCGTGGCGGCTCTTACACAAACGAAGTTTTATGTAATAGGGTACCAATATATTATAAACATATATGTATACAAATATCTAAACTTTAGAAAACAAAACATATGTCGTTAGTGTAACTTTATTTTCATTTACTTTTTAGTCTACTAAGTTCTAACGTGAATCCTAATATTCATAAGGTGATAAGTTAATTCGTGGAAGGAAAAATGGCCACAAAATCACCCTGGACTAATTCAAAAACGCAAGACCACCTGTTATGTTCAGACCAAAAGGTGACTACATTAATACACAGTCTAAACATCACCCACATGCCCACTGTATAAAAAAAATAAAAGAGCAGCGTGACTGCCAAATCTTCAAAAAGCGTGTTCTCCACTTTTTCAATCCGTGGCTGCCAAGTAAATTAGAAACTGTGCCCCTCACGTTACTATATCCCGTGCTCTCCAAGGAATTTCTCCTTTAAATACTGGTGTCCACATTTCTTCTTCAGACTCAAGGAAACGAGCAAAGAAAAGTCGAAAAAAAACAATATTTATAATAAAATTAAATATGGAAGCTAATATTAAACGAGCGCATCTTTTCCTCTTCACAGTCAGAAGGGGATTCGAACCCCTCTCTTCCTCTAACTTCACGAAAAAAACAACAACTAAGGGGGTGACCGGAAGGCAATCGAAGGCGGCTTGAGGATCTGGAGGGCAAGGCGCCTCTGTCAATGGAGTTTTGCGTATTACGGTGCTAGAGAGCGTCGCTGGGTTATCTGATTTGGTGGTGAGAAGACTCAAAGGGAAGAGTTTGGGTCTGTATGGCGCTAAAGGAATTCGCACTTCACTATAGAACTCGGGAGATTTACTAGGATGGAGGAGAGTAAATCATGGATTTTTGGGGGAGTTGGTTCACGTTGTTGTCATGTGTGGTATTGGAGGATGCAGGTTCACCTGAAACCGCAATGAGGAGGATAGACCGAGGTAAAGCATATAAGGGATAGCATGAAAGATGATATGATAAGGAGTAGAATCATTGTTTTAGTTTGAATTTTAATTGATGGAAAAAGGAGCTAAGGGTTTTGGAAAAGTATGGCCATGAAGGATGGAAGATGCGGGTTCAATACTGTACATAAGATCTGTTATTCGAACAGGAGAGGAGGAGTACATTTCTTTTGGTGAAGCAGCAATTAACCGAGAAGAGAAGAAGGGTGTGTGGCCTGGTTTATTATATAGGGAGCGAACTGTGCTGGACTTGGGAAAAAAACGAGTGCACCAATGGAAAGAATGAACGGATTGTTGTGTCCCCATACATGAACAAGAACTTTCTCTTAGAACACGCATGACAACTCTGAATGAGCAAGACTAAGAGCCATAACCGAGTTATTGAGGGTAGGAGGCAGTGTTTGAAACTACACCGGGGACGGATTCAAATTATATGTATAAGTTGATGAATTTCACTGAACTAAAATTCTTGAAGAATGGTATATGCCTGACCTTGGTGTCTCTATTGATGTTGCTTATTTAGAAAAAAAGGGTTTTGGAAATCACATCCGTGGGACAACAGTGCTAGAAATAACAAAGTAAGCTGAACTGTTTTCTGACCAGGAATAGTTGGTTGTCACCAAATTCATCAGTTGGAGGTTAGGAAATTAATTAACTCAAATTAAATCATATGCTTTTAAATGTGTAACGATATCATGTGAAAACAGAATTGAACCGAACAAATCACATTGGAATCGTAACGACATAATGGAACTAACGTAGCAAAGAATCGAGCTTTTGGAAGTTTGTGAGAAATCAAACGTGTGTTTGATTTTAACCGAAGTTAAAGCAGATTCGTCAACTGTGAACCAAGGTGAGTAAACTCACTAACTTTGTTTCATTTATATTTTTATATAAACGAGTTATAAATTTATTTATAGTAATTTTATACTATATGATAATTGTTTGGATGTGTGGTTGATAAAATTGGTTGAAATGGCTAACATAGTTATAACGTTGACCAATTGTTAGATCTGTTTATTTCATATTGATATGAAATTAATATTATCGATGTTGATTAACATCTGTGGATGCAAGGAAACAGGTTGGAGGGATCCAACTAAATTCCTCAACATTTTGTTTACTGTTTTATTTTGATATATGATGTGATATATGACCGGTAATTGATTATATTGTGGTTGAATTACGCTGGCCCCATAATTTTGGTATTTAAATACCGTAAAATATTTTAGAATGGAGAAAATAAATTTGACATTTTAAAAAAGGAAATTATTTCCAAAAATAGAAAGTAGATTTCAAATGGATTTAAAATAGAAATTTGTTTAAATAAATATATAAAGTAGTTAGATGTATAAATACTGTTTAAGTAAAGTGAAATATCTATCCTTGGATAAATGTAAAAATATAAATTCAAGTGAATGTATATAAGCAAAGTGGAAATCGGTGTTGACACCAATGTTTGAAGTGGGATTTAAACACAGTAGTTGAAAAAGAGATTTGATTTGAGAAAAAGAGAATTCAAATGGAAATTTGAATAAGAAGAGAAATAAGAAATCAGTTTCAAAGAAAATCAATGGGTTTTATTCCAATTTGGAATATGAAATAAATTAAGATAAATCCAATGGATTTACAAATAGGAATTTGGCTATATCGAATTTTATACAATTGATTTAAATTTTATTTAACATGAACTATAATTTAATTTAAATACGTTAAGAGGTTAATATTTCAGTAAATTCCATGGTTTGCAATAAGACATAAAAAGGGATTTATAGAAATCAAATTAAGTTAATATCGGAAGTTACAAAATGTATATCTTATAAATACATTCAAAAGAAAACTTGAATTGTTTAAAATAAATGGAAAGTGTAAATTAAGTAACAATGTTTATAAATGAAACAGAATATGATGTAGTTTTAAAAGGATACTCGATAACTTGAAGTAAAGCAGTAATGATACTTATAAATAAAAATCAAATTGATTTGAATAAACAAGTTTGGATTCCTATTAAGGAATGAAATTCATATTTGAAAATGAAAAACAGTTTAAAAGCTAATATTTACGAATGAAATGGTTTTAAAGGTTTTGTAAATTCTAAACAGCGATTTTAAAGCTATCGTTATAATAAAGGTTTTGTAAATTCTAAACAGCGATTTTAACGTTGTCGTTAT
Organism: Allium sativum; assembly: GCA_030737875.1. NCBI lineage: Eukaryota > Viridiplantae > Streptophyta > Magnoliopsida > Asparagales > Amaryllidaceae > Allium > Allium sativum. The sequence continues at coordinate 158,488,413 of CM060921.1, read as the reverse complement.
AAATGTTTTGTAAATCTAAACAGCGACCTTAACGCTACTATTATAATAAATGTTCTATAATCCTAGACATCGATTGTAATGCTGTTGTTAAAAGTAATGTTTTATAAATCAAATATTTGGAAACAGTGATTATAACTCTACCGTTATAATCAATATTTTTCTGTAAAAGAAGTGTGTTCTTAGATTGAATCCGAGAGTCGCGTAAGCAATGTTTTGTTTGAAGTTGTGAGCCTTGACTGTTTCAAAGTTGAGAATGTTGTTCAGTTAAGGTCTGACAATTAATTATACCCCAACTTGATTGACTTCATGATCGATGGAGGAATGGTTAAGGTTCGATGGTGAAACTTGGTTAGAAATATGGTTAGCTAATAAATGATTAACAGTTTAAGTTATAATAATGATGTTTTATAATACCGCGTTAATTTGAAATGTTTTCCCCAAATAAAATGAGAGATATTTTCTATGAATTGAAAATGAACTGAATTGGTCAACGAGGAATTAAAAAAGGGAATTTGGAAATATTTTCCAATATTAATGTGGTATATTTTCTGATTATGGAAAATGAGAATTCGTTAATATATATATAGAAATGTTTTCTAACTGGAATAAGAGATACTTTATCGAATAAAGAAATTATAATATTGGAAATGTTTTTTTCAAAAAAAATCGAGAGGGGAAATCGAGCTTCAAAAGGATATGAAAGATGGAAAACGGGAATTGTAAATGATAATATAATGAAGAATTAATTCAAAGGGACCAGTGTTGTTTGATGCTTGATCGGTACGATTTCCAATTGGAAGTAGGACCGTTGAGTGTATGGACGTTTCTTTGATAGTTAAATCACCGACTCTCGAAGTTTTGATTTATTTTATACCTCCGTTGTCAATATGGAGAGACCGGGATCAGATTTAATATCTGAAAACCACTCTGTATTGGTATAAGCGTACATATCAACTTATCTGAAGATAATTGAAGACGGAGTAAGATGCAAGGGCTGTTTATTTAACCCTAGGTAGAAATTGCCCAAGATGGATTAATAGAACGGTGCCTTCGGTTTGTCCAGGCCCAGGACAACTTGTAAGGACGAGTGTCTGACAAAGTATTTCCAAAAGGATTACGTATGTTGATTCCTTCAAACGTACGAAGTTGGTGGCAAAGAAGGGAAACTTCTTTAGCCTAACAATCTGAGTATTTTTGTGGGAATCAATTAGTGATTTCCGATGGATCTGACGATGTGGCATTCAAAGTGAATAGTGGCTAGATGTTCTGGAAGATAACTCAAACCTCAAGCCTCACAACCAGGAATTTGACAAAAATCGGGTAGGCAGCATGGCTATGTCGGTTGCTCCCATTAGGATGTATAATCACCTATCTAGAGAAATTCCATTTCCTTCTTTAATATATTTCGATGTTGTCCCTTTCGGGAAATGGTTGCTGATCCCAACCGTTGGTGATATACATTCGATACACTCAAGCGAAATGAGTGGTCTGTCATGTGTGAGCCGGGTTGCAAGAAGTTCTTGTTGAACCCAGTGTATTCGCCTCTAGAGATACACTATCGGAAGGTGGTTCCATACCTTGTCATGTTGGAAATCCAATCTCCAATAAGCGCCATACGGTTTTTGATTTAATATTATATATGGAGCGTGATATGCAAGCGTTCCGCTAGATTTCTATTTATTTGATTTAGACACTATTATAATATCATTGGATTCGATATCAAAAATATTTTTGGTTATCGTAAGGTAAAAACCATCAGTGTTTATGTGTGGATCGGTCTTACGATTATCATTTCTTTCGAAAATATTTTGAAAGTTAAACAAATGGTTGGAGTTTACTCACACCAGTCCCATGACTACCCAGAATTTATTTTGTTTGTTTCCCTAAACTCTTGGGTGCCTAAATTTGTATGGGCAGTCAAGTAGTCGGGGTTTTACAGATTCACTTGGAGGAGCTTGAAGCAGAAGGATTCACCAGTTAGCTGTAGGCTATCATATTTTCCGTTGTGTTCTATGTTGTATCTGGAAATAGGTGTTTATAACTGTTCCAGGAGTAACTATCGTGCTCTGATGATGGTATGTATATACAGTTACTGATTTGTATTTCAAAAGTTATGTTATTTAATATATTTTATTCGTTCCGCTGTGAGTCTGTGATCTTCATTTTCTCCTATTCTAATATTTCTTTCTTTCTATTTCTCATCCTCTAACTTCTTTCTAATAATGATTCGTATTTCTGTGCAATTTGAGTTGAACGTGTGGTGTTATTAGTCGACTCAAAGTGTATGGAAATTCGGGCCATTACAATTAATACCCTTACATCGTTTATAATACCGTAGTCTATGCAGATACCGTAAAGTCTACCGTAAACTAGTGGCTATCAGAGGGCAATCCATAGGTATGGTAAAAATCAAAGTCGTAGAGGGATCGATCAGGATAATATGACAAGACGCACGAGGAATGCCCTAAGTAGGAATCTACTAGTTGCAAGCCCAGACTGGTGGTAATGCGTAGGCGCAACTACCGCCCACCTCGGAACGACACTCCCAAATCAAGGATGTACATTTTTCAAACCAAATCAACAAATAGGCTATAGTAATAAAGGAAGAAGTGTTGTCGATAGGGGTAGCCAACCCCACTTGGTCCAGTATATCCCTGTTTTAGTCATTTTAATTATGACCTGGAGGTCAAGGACGTTCACATCATTCTTTTACTTCATTCCAGCAGCGTTTGCCAAACCAGCCTACTTTTTTCTAGATTCTCCACCACGTATATAGTTATTAATGTGGTTTTCAGTATTGGCAGAGAGCATGAGAATATCCGATCCTAGTCTCTTTAACAGCCAAACATTTACATTTTTCACACCGGTCAGATTTACATTTCAAATGGTTCATACTTCATATCAAAATATCATATCTGCTTTAAAACTATTCCTGCCCAAATAGGATATACTTTCATTTTAAAATATCAATCTAAATAAAGCTTAGAATCTTGAAACAATTCGGGTTTAAAACATTTAATTTTGAGTACCTAAAATAGTTGAAAGTATATTAAATAGTTAGTGTAGTAAAAATTTAAATAAGTAGTTTGAATTCAAAATAGGATTTATCAAAATTTCGTTAAATACATATACATGGTTAAATATTAAAATAGTTTGTAAAATAGATAGTTGATTATTAAAATAGTTTATTTAAAATAGTAAACATATATATAAGTTAAAAATAAAATAGTGTATAAAGAAAGATAGTTTATATATATATATATAAAATAAAATAATATGGTTTATAAAATAAAATAGTTACTTAGTAAAATAGTTACTTAGTAAAATAGTTAATATAATGTTTTGAGATACTATAGTTAGAATTTGAATTGTTTCTTCTAATTTCAAATAATTTTGATATCATATTCTGATTCTAAATCACATCAACTAAATTTCAATTTTAAATTGGAATCAACTTTCCTTTTCTCAGGGTATGAGCTACAACTCCGCACAGCTTATCACCATCAAATTGATGGCCAAACTAAAATAGTGAAACATATAATGGAAGATCCCTTATGAGCTTGCATCCTAAATTTTGGTGGTTTGTGGGATGATCATTTGCATTTTATTGAATTCACATATAATAATAGTTGTCAATCTAGCATTGGCATGACACCATACGAGGCCTTATATGGTGGACTGTGCAACGCTTCTTCATGTTGTCTAGAACCGGGCGAGAATCGAATACTTAGGCCAGTTAAGATTAGAGAGACCTTAAAGAAGATCAATATTATTCGAAAATATATGAAGGTTGCTCAGGACAAGCAAAAGAGGTACACATATAAGAGACAAAGAGATTTAGAGTTCCCTATTGGAAACCTATTATTTATAAAGATTTCTCCCTTGAGAAATGTGATTCCGTTCGATAAGAATGGAAAGTTGGCACTAAAGTTTATTGATCCTTTTCAATTCTCGAGCGCCTTCGGAGCTTAGCCTATAGAGTCGATTTACCTCAAAGATGGTTGTAGTGTACAACATATTCGATGTTTCTCACTTAAATTTTTTTTTGCATGAGTCCTTGTAACTATCATGTCGGATCAGTTGGACGATATCGAAGTGAAACTAGAATCATTAGTGACTTGCAAGCCTATTCATATAACCGAACATGATACGAAGCATCCCAGAAGGAAAATAATGAAGCTTGTGAAGGTCCAATAGAGCGAAATTTAGGACGGTTGCACTAAGTAGATGGAGGAGAGTATGAAGACGTCGTATCCATAACTTTTAACTTGGTAAGATCTTTAGTTTGTCACTCTTGTTTTCATTTATGATATCATTATTGTGCCCTTATATGTATCCTGCACTTTACGATAAGCTTAGACTATTGTTTTCTATGTTATGGTTGGTATGTGTGCATGTCTGACTTTGATGATTACATATGGCTAGCAGGCATATAGGATGATCTTATTAACTTGATTAGGGATTTTGAGGGCGAAATTCCTAAAAGAGAGGGAGAGAAAGGAGGAGAGAAAGAATGTACCATATTCTATGCATCGGAGGATCGTAGGATATTTATATTTTTTTCACACGAGGTCGTATGATTCTAAAATTTTAGCAAATGACTACTGGGGTCATATCTCACTTCCATGATATTTACCAAATTTTTCTATAACCATTTTATTCCTGGAAAAACTTTTTTCTTCCATAACTTTTAAGGAATTTAGACATGAAACCACTTTTATTGGGTTTAGACGATGATTTTTCTTTCCGTGGAGTGGTCATATTAAGAAAACAGACTTACAGTTTGGAAGATATAGCTATTTTAAGGTTTAGATGGGTTCAGATAGCTTAAATGGATGATTAAGGACATTAAGGAGGTGAGTCCAAAAACTCATTTCGGGATTAGGGTTAATGGGGATGTAGGTGCTGATCAAACATCTCATTTGTCATTTTACAACTCACAAAATATATCTCAGTTAGGGATTGCGGAAAGGATCGTTAAGGTAAAACAAACACTAGAGGGGGGTGAATATTGTTTTTGAGAATTTAACTAAAATCTAAAACTTATGTTATAAACTACATGAATCAAACACCGTAGAAACAATCAGAGACATAGAATAAAACACAGATGCAAAATAAACAGAAATAAAAATGCAGAAAAGGAAAGAACACACATGACTTTTTACTAGTTCGGATTGCTCCTACGTCCAGTCCCACGCAACGCTGGATTGCATAGAGTTTTATTACTATATCAAAATCCAATTACAACCTCCTTGATTTCACGGCTACAAGGGATACCACCGATTCCAACCTCCTTGATTTCACGGCTATAAGAGATACCACCGATTACCCATCCTTGATTTAACGACTACAAGGGATACCACTGATTACCCCAGATACAACCCAAATAATTACAAACAACCCTATAACTCTTCAATAGCACTTGATTCAGAGAGTAATGAGTAGAGAGTGTAGAGAGAAAAAATTAGTGAAAATAGAATTAAATTTGGCAGAGTATTGGTGTAGGAATCATAAAAATGATAAGAATTAATTGTGTAATGAAGTAGAGTGAAAGTGGAGAAGAAGAGATGATTAAAAATTCGAATTCAAGCCCTTTTAATAGTGTATGAAAGGTTGCAATGCTTCGGAACCATCATATCTAGTGAAAAGACACTTCCTTTCAAATTTAAATTTCTGACAGTTATATGTCGACATAGAAATAAGTATATGTCTACATGTCTATCATATTTTTGGTTTTTTTAACTCATTTTAAAGTATTTAAATCAATATTTAAATTCTGGAAATTCCTGAAACAAAAATAGTTGCTAAAACATTATTTTTCAAGTATAAAAACATTAGAAAATATTATATAAACATATGATTAAATACTTAATATAAATGTGAGGTGAAGATATATATAATATAATTATAAACATATATAATATAATTATAAGCATATATATAGGAATTTATAAAGAAATATTTATAAAATATATATATAAACACAAGGTTATATGAAGAATCAAATATAAACTTAAAAATATATTTAATAAAACTATTCAAATAAGAATACTTATAAATTAGGAAATATATTTGAAATCATAAGTTTGAAATTCTTTAATCAAAACTTAATAATAAAAATAAATATTCTTGTTAGACCGAAATTTGGTACTAAGAACCAAATGTAAATCACATAATACAGACAATAGTAAAATAAGAGGAGACACACGAGGTTTTTAAAGTGGTTCGGCTATAGATGTAGCCTACTTCCACTTTATAGTCTTATTGTTATATTGACAGATTACAAGAATCAGTTATAAGAAGACACAAAATCCATGTGTTGAATGAGAATACAAGAATTTATGCATGTTATCCACGTGTTAATTTAGTGTTTGAATGAAGCGCAATGTCCTTGCATTGTTGTAATGGAGGCTGAGAGTGAGAGTGGCCAAAAGATCCTTTCATTTGCCTTCAAGTGGTATATTTATAGCTGTAAGAAGATTCCGGTTCGGATGCCATGTGGCGGGCATCCTTTTAATCTCGAAATGTAGTGGAAAACATGCAAAAGTCCTTTCCAGTTCGTGGTATGCCATTTGGAAGTCGATCCTTGCAAATAGGAGGCGGTTACTCCTTAAGAATCGGTCAAGACAAGCTGAGCAGAATTGCTTCTAAGTGGGTCAGATCGAGTTTCCCTTACCTCCGATCTGAACCGGTGTGTCCACAGCCAAGTGCTTATTGGATCGCGCATTTCCAGTATGGGGTCGGGTCGACACATCTGATCTGAACCAGTCCATTCCAATGTTCGAATGCCGCATAATCTCATTGCTTTACCACATGCTATCGGGTTCGGTCTCCTCAGATCCGATCTGAACCGCCATGCCGATCTGACCCGAAAGGGTTATGCTAATTCCAATCTTTCCGGTATTGCGCGTGTTTATGGAAACGGGCGTAACTTCCAAACCATAAGTCCGTTTTAGCCAAACAAAAGTTGTACTTTAAGCTAACTCAGAGGGCTACAAGAGTTACAGTGCAAAGCACCGTAATTGGTGTTTTCGGGCCCAAAAGAGGTCATCTGAAAGGAGTTTTGGAGTTTCAGGCCATTTTATGTTTGTGATGCGACTTCAACTAAATCGCTTCCAATCTTCTGACGATGTTCCCAATACTTAAGCGTATTGTTAACCAGAGATTTCACGTGTGACGGTTTTGACCAAAAAGCGTGTCAACAATTCTAAAGTGTAAAATCCAGAAACACATCTCCTGATGTCGCCGAAACCGATCTTCTTTAATTTGGTTCAAATTCGACTTAGATTTGATTGGAGAAAGGTTAGAGAGTTTAAAGATTAGGCGATTTGGATTTGTCCATACTTTGGGTGTTCTTCATATTAAGTTTGGAAATACTATCAATTTGGGGGTTATTGACACTGTAAACTGTTTTGCACGCGAAGTGTAAAGCGAGCCTTTTGATTATGATGCATAATCGATAAGTGCATCTTCTTTAATGCGATTTACACCCATGGCATCGATGTTGGGCGCAAATTGAAGTCAAAAATTTCAACGTACCAGTTTCCAAGGACTTCGATTGGAATTGGATTTAAGGTTATGTTTTTTCAAATTTTAGTTCATTTACCTTATCTCAGAATAGTAGTACTCATGATGTAAAACGGAATGCCAATTAATGCTGAATTTGGGAAGATTAAGATAATCATAATTGAACCAAACGTATTGTCCATCACATTTCTAAAGTTGCTGCAATAGGCATGCGTACCCAATTTGATGTTTTGAGCAACGGTCTGAAGGAATGTCTACAAATGGTAGATACGGTTCTCATACACTCCCACTATCAGGTTCGAATTTGAAAATCACAACTGTTGTTCGAAGTTAGGTTAAGGCATCATAACTGATTACTAGACGAGTACCACTGAGTTTGATTGCGACTTAAGTCCAAGAATTGCAACTGGTTGATTCAAAGATCAATTGTGGTGATTTCAGCATTCTTTTATACCATTTTCACAAGTTAATTGATGTCCTCCAAATCGTTACTTATTTTAAGGACTGAAGTACATATAATTTCTACATGAACAAGTCTACGTACGACGGATAAGGTTGTACCTATATATGGAACAGGAATAATGTGTTTTGAAGTGCAAGAGGCACTTGTACCGGGAATTCTCTATGTTTTTTTCTTATAGCTTTTGTGTTGTACTTATAATATGTATGTATCATTTGTAATTCAGGTTAGAATGCTAACCTTACTATGTAATTTTCTTTCAAGTTAATAAAGCGTACCAATTTTCAAATATATATATATATATATATATACTTATAAAGATATAAGGTTTAAAACTATATAATTATATAAACTTATATAAATATAATTAGAACTTTAAACTTATATGTTTGAAATCATAAGTAAAATAATTTAGAATTTGAAAATTAGAGTTTTGAAATTTAAAAATTTGAAAAAGAGAATTTGAAATTTGAAAAACAGAATTTGAACTTGAAGTGCTATTTAGAGTCTTACATAAACTAGACTCTATTACTATATTTATCTTAAGCTCTTGAACTCTTGAAATCTTGATTACTCATGAGTCTTGAATCTTGAATCTCTAAAACTCTAAAACTATACAGTCTTCAGTACTTAAGTCCTATATACAAAACCTGCATATATTTTATAATTTCTCTATCTATATGAATCCTATAAACTATGTCTATATTTTATAATTTCTCCCCCTTTGGCATTATCAAAAAGAAATTCTAAAACAACTCCCCCTAAATCCTATAACTATCTAAATAATCCCTATACTAAAGTACTCCCCATGAATCCTAAATCTGTCTATACCTTATAAAATACTCCCCCTAAATTTATGCCTATATAATATCCTAATTCTATATATAATTTCCCTTAAATATATAACTCTCCCTTAATCTATAATTCTCTATAAATTTCTATAACTCCCCTTAAATCTATGACCATACTAGTCTAGTAACCTTAATAGAAGGATAATAAACTAAGCAAACTAATCAATTCAAACAACCAAATCAATCCAAACAAGCAAATAAAACCAAACAAACAATCTAAACAATTAAATCAACTAAAGCATTCTTGAACCTTCAACTAACCCTTAGAAACTTTAAAACTCCTCCTGAATCTAATACAAGACTAAACCTATCCTATATTACTATTCCCTTTAAATTATAATAAGACTTTAATCTAGATTAAGAAATAACTCTAATATGATATCCTTAAAATTATGATATAAGCAAAGAAATTTAATCCAAACAATCAAATAATTCAAACATAAAACCAAACATTTCTTGTAACTTCTATTTATCCTAAAACATATAAAGCTCCTATCAATTACAAATGCATAAGTATATTTCTAACAAACCTATCAACCACTAATGAAATTTAACCAAGTCAAGTAAGTCAATCAAGTTATTTAAGTCAAACAAATCAAACAAACCAAATAAGTCAATCAATTCAACCAAGCCAAACAAATCAATCAAGTTAATCAAGACAACATAAATGTGTTATGTATTTGATTAATAATCCTAAATTTCTAATTAGGAAAAAAAACTTCTCATAAAGTATGCTTGTTATGTGTGGAGTTAAAGTTAACATGTAATGCAGTGTATGTAGTGTGTTGGTTATAGTGTAGTATGTCATATGCAAAGCTATATGAAGTGATATATTGAATGGAATGCAACTTGTGATGTGAACGATTTTAGTTTGAGATGCACTGCAATTTATAATGCGGAATGATATGAAATAAGATGTGTAATGATAGTATGTAGAATGATTTGGTAATTATATCTATTTAGGTAATATATTCAAAGTACTAACTAACTATTATGCATATACATATATTACAAATTATTTGAATTAAACAAGGATAATATATGTTAATTTCTAGACTTAAGTTAATGATACTTATGAAAGAGATTGAAAGGATAATAAAGATAAAAGTTTTATGGTATTCATAAAATATTTAAAATAATGCTATGAGAAATTTGGAGTTAAATAATCTTAGTAGGATGCTTCTTTAATATAGTAAAAATTGAAGATCTTCTTAAAGAGAATATAAAATTGTATCATATAAAGTAAACATATAGTCATAATTGTATATATAAAAACTATTTTTTTAAAAGGATTTAAAATCTAATTTATTGTGAAATATAAATCAATCTTTTGATACAAATCAATTTTAAAATTAAACTTTTAGAAATCAAAATATATTAATTTGTTAAGGAACCATTTACATGTTAAAACTTCAAAAAGAAATCTATTGTCATAACAAAATTATGAAATCTGGATATAAATTAAACTCTAAAACTATAATTTCTTATATTTAAGACATAAAATCATATATACATATATTATTATTATTTTATACCAAAATATTAGGTTAAATATTATTTAAGCTTTTATAAATCTTAATAAGAAAACAAAATAAGTATTTAAGTTACAAGTAATATTTGTGATAATGTAACACAAAATTGATAGGAAATCATATGAATAATGTATAAGTTAAACTATGCATGTTTAAACTATATAAAAGATGAAGAAATTTATATTTTATAATAATATCAAAAAGTTATATTAATTTTGTATATCATATTAACATGTTTATATAATTTTATTAATTTATATACTTTTGATATATATATATATATATATATATATATATATAGAAACAAGGTATAAGAAAATAAGTAGACAGATAAAGTTAATAACCAAAATTTGAATTGGCATTTTCTTATTGGAAGGATGGAGGGAAGTTTGAAAATTCAAAATTTGAATTTATTGGAACATATGTCGACATGCTCATTTATGTATGTCGACATGCATGTATAATTTCAAAGGACATATGGTTTTGTAACTCTTGGTTTTAAATTATCGGTTTATATTTTAGGATTAACTATTTCCTGAAATAATATTAACCCTAACAAACATTCAAAATTTATTATTATATTCATTATTATTATAATATTGATATTTTGAATTTCAAAATTCAAAATTTGAATTTGAATTTTAAATTTGAATTTTAAATTTCAAGTTTGAATTTTAATTTTCAAATCCAAAACAAAGCAAACAAAACATCCTTTCAACCAAAAAATTAAAAATTAATTAAGGTGTACTGGGTTTTTAGATCCATTTCTTTGATATTCTCTGAATTCTGAATTGTTATGAAAAATATATTTGAATCTCCGGTTTCTGGCTCTCCATCGCTTGATGATGATTCTAAATCATATTTACATCTTCTAGAATTTGAAGATGAGATCGATGATTTAGTAGTTTAACTAACTTGGCTCCAAATTTTTGAGTTTTGAATGAACATACACCTCGACAGCTATAACCCAAAAAGTCATATCTCTTCATCAACTCTCTTTTCTTGATTGATGAATAATCATCTTGGTGTCTCTTGGCTAACAGTTATAAAAAATAACTTCTTTCGTGCAAAACAACATACATTTTCAAAGAATCAGGTGACTTTTCAAAATAACTAATTGTAATTTGAGATAATAACATCATGATGATTCTGTGAGATATATATATATATATATAAACTTTTCAAGAAATCATATCATGATAACTTGAATTTTCAATCAAATTGAATGCAGACTCATCTAATACTGATGCAAGACATGAGTTTAAACTAGAGTTCAAAATTTGCCATATAAAATTTTCAAAAAACAGATTATGAATTTTTTGAAAAACCTTGCTCTGATACCAATTGTTGGGGATTGCGGAAAGGATCGTCAAGGCAAAGCAAACATTAGAGGGGGGGTGAATAGTGTTTTTGAGAATTTAACGAAAATATAAAACTTATATTATAAACTATATGAATCAAACACTATAGAAACAATCACAGACACAGAATCAAACACAGATGCAAAATAAACAGAAATAAAAATGCAGAAAAGGAAATAACGCACCGGATTTTATACTGGTTCGGATTGCTCCTACGTCCAGTCCCACGCAACGCTGGATTGCGTAGAGTTTTATTATTGTATCAAAATCCAATTACAACCTCCTTGATTTCACGGCTACAAGGGATACCACTGATTCCAACCTCCTTGATCTCAATGCTACAAGAGATACCACCGATTACTCGTCCTTGATTTCACGGCTACACGGGGTACCACCGATTACCCCAAATACAACCCAAACAATTACAAACAGCCTTATAACTCTTCAATAGCACTTGATTCACTACACCAGAAATGCTATTTCACAATGGCTTTGAGCCGTTGCAAATTCATTTTGCAACGACTCCAAGACGTTGAAAAATCAGGGGTAGCTAAAATTTTGCAACGGCTCATAGCCGTTGTAAAATATGTATTTTGTAACGGCCTAAAGCCGTTGCAAAATTTCACATTGCAACGGCTTAAATCCGTTGCTATTTTTAGTTTAGCAACGGTTTTTAGCCGTTGCTAATTGACATTATTTCAAAAAAAAAATGCTTTTTTCCCTCACTTTCAGTACTTCCTATTTAGTACAAACGTTTACATATTTGACATAATACCACAAAAGGATATCAATAAAGCAAAAAAATTCCAATATGTTCAACATAAAGACCAAATTTGACAATAAAATTTTAAACTTCAACGATATATTACAAATTTATAAGTTCAAATAGTTTGCAGTAGAAAAAATAATATTACCGTGCATACCAAAGTTCAATAGCAGTTGCCAAAATAATATTACAGTATATATAAACTTCACCACAATAATATTACAGTATATTTCAACTTCACCATAATAATACTACAATATTAATTGTTCATACATATCATACATTACTGTTGCTTTCTTCTTGAGCCAACGCATGTCTATGGCGCTATATATCATCGCTGCTATCATCACCTCCCTACATAAAATCGTTCAAACATCAAAATTAGCAAAAGAACTTAATCTTATATTTCTAACATTAATTCCTAAGAAGGATAAACCTCCAAACTATAGCTGATTAATTCCTAAGAAGGTTAACACCATGGACAGTCGGAACGAAAAATCCAAAATCTATTCTCTTCAACATATCTGGGGGACGGCAATTAGCAATATGATTCACATAATTATTAACCACCATATTCTGACCATAACAATCCAGAAAAAGAATCTAACCAAACTGTGTCACGCGAACAAGGTGAACAAGTCGAATAATCCAAAATAATAGCGTTATATACATGATTGAATTGTTAAAGATCAAAAATGCAATTAAGGCCAGCATCATCCTTGAATCATTGAAAATATCTAATATAAGAATTAATAGACCGTACATAAATGAATTCAAAATAATATCAGTTTGCTAACAACGAAATGGAAAAATATTCTGAGTAATACAGTATGCAATAGATTGGACATAAATGAAGATTTGGTTTACATGGACTTCAGTTGTGCGTGTTTTAAAGTGACAGTGGCAGCTGACAGTTTAAAAACTTACAGTGAAGGGATTTGAATGTAGCATAAGAGAAGCTGCCTGTACACAAACTAAATCAAGTTTTCTAGGTAACTTTGTTTGAGATAAATCCATTTAGAGTTCTTGACGAATACATGAGGGGGAAAACTTCACAAAATATGAATGAACCAAAATCAAACATACCTTAACAATGATCTAGATAAAGCGCGCCTTGATCCCTTCGGCCTTGGAGAATAGCTACACAAAAATTCAACTAATGCTTTACTGGATGCGACCATGACAAGTACCTAGACAAAATTTAAAATTTATATAGAACCTTCGACTGTGGATGCGACTCCGGCTCCTTGAATAGCTTCTCCTAGAATCGTAGTCCTTCACCTGCATCAAAAGTCCGTGAGAACAATGTCAACTTTCCTTCTAATACGTATTTTTTAAACGAAATAATACATATATTTGTTAAAGTTACCCTTATGTAACCTCACGAATCAGGGTCATCAAGTTTCTTTATTTGCACAAAAAATGTCAGAAAGGCTATCAAATATCAACTGAGATTAAGATTTGAACCACATCAAAACTATGCAAATTGATAAAACAATTACTACATATTTCATGCCATCATAATTTGATAGTCAACAATTCTAGTTGTACCTAGCATTTAAGTAAAAATAGGTTGCGTAGATAGAGATATCTTTTTCAAATGATTCAGTTTGTACGCAAGGTGCATATGACATGGTAAAATAAGTGTATTGACAACACTTTAATTTTAAAGATTCTTTTACTTTTTTCTGGTAGGATACCTTTTCAAGATTATTAGCAAACCCCTGTTATTATTACCATCAAAAAATTTCGCATTCAGTTTATGCTTATTTTAATGTGCGTTAGCGACTGGTTATTATGAACTGCGCAAACATCTCAGAACATAACAATTTTCATCATACAAAAGACTTATATAAAAGTTGTTTCTTCTACCGCATTTGCATTATGCATACAACTCAATTGCTATATGATTGTGTAGGAGCCCCATGAATGAATACTATGGCTCCCCTTTGGCTATCAACAAGTCCTTTGCCTACAATAATTTAAGACTAATCATAATGTGAGTCTCCTATGTATTTCAAACTATAGTTGTCGCATTTGGCTATTAAAGTTTCAACTATTTTATTTATAATTTGTGGAACTTAGCTCCAGTTACCTAATTCCCTCACAAACCAACAAGTTTACCCGAATAAGTCTAACAATCGAAAATGCAATACATAGGAGACTCACAAGCATCAGCAGTCAGCAGGTAAGTTAAAACCACTATTTTTTCCATCATCAACGCATTTTGAACATCGCTAATGACTGACGTGCTAAATTTTGCAATCCCGGAGCCACTCCAGGATGACCACAGTAGATTAATTACAAGAACTACTGAAACTTTAAAATTTATGGTTCATACATTAAAAAAAAAAAACTTATGGGAAGTCTGAACGAAGAATGGGTATTTTCAACAAAATATTTTTTATGGATGATTACTATTATAAAAATAGGTAATCGGCCTCTCCAAATCTCGATAACTTCATTATTGTTATGAACGTCAACCATTATCCCTATACAAAGTTGGTCTTGGAAGAAAATTGTAACAACCCGGAAAATCAGAACCAATTTAAAATTTTATTTTAAGATATTTAATATAGAAAATGCATCAGAATATAAAAAAAATTCTATTATTAAATTAAATTGTAAAAAATATAAGAAATAATAACACCATAAAATTTCTAATGTTACCTATGTAATAATACATGAAGTTCAATTTGAGATTATAAGTTTGAATTAGGATTTGAACGTAGAGATTTATGCTTGAATTTCTAATTTGTTTAATTTAATTTGTTCTTGAAAGATTGAATTAAATTTTAAGATTAAATGATTAAATTTATATTCAATTTAAGTTTGTTGATTATAAGTTTACGTTTAGTGATGGAAAGCCTAAATCCTAAGATTTAAATGTTGATTGACATCACTAATGTAGGCGCTTGATTAATGCGCATTCTAAATATACAAAGAGAGAAAAATAACTTTAAAATATTTCCTCAATTAGATGTTAATAACAAGGATGTTGTCCTTAAAGTCCAACAATATTTTGACTACATGCCAAAAAAAATGCCTTAGGAACTTTAATAACATTTATTAATTTATGTTGAAATATTGATTGAAAATAATGTGTAGGTTCCAAATGAAATAAATTCCGACAATATATATATATATATATATGTATATGTATATATCTTTGGTTGTCCTGTTAAAAATTTCCCCTGTCAATTCAAAATGTAACTTTTAGGAATTCAAAACGTAGATTACACGTTCCAAACCTTCATTAATTAGTTAATTTTTGAAATGAGGAAAGTTGTAAACATTCATTTCTAACAATAATATTTAATACTGTAATGTTAGTCCTAATTTCTAATAATTAGCATTAATCTGGTATTCATTTCTTTCCGTTTATTCTCCCTCTCTTCCATTGCTATTTACTTTTGGAATTTTAATAAAATAAAAAGAATAAAAAGATTAAAGTTTGATTAGATATGCTTACATTAAAAAATTCATTTTTAATGTAAAAGAGATTCATTGTTTGAAAATGTGTTAACATTAAAATTTTCATTTTTAATGTAAATGAATCATTAAAAGAGATTGATTGGGTAATAAAAAAATGTTTTGACATTAAAATTTATATTTCTAGTGTAAATGACACATTAGAAAAAGATTCATTGTATAATAAATTGTGTTCACATTAGAAATTATATTTTTAATATAAAAGATGAATCATTAAAAAGGGATTCATAGTTTGATAAAACGTTTTAACATAATAAAAATGTTTCAGAAGTAGAAGATGTACATTTGTTAAATATTAAAATTTACATGCAAACGAAGTTATAAACTTTCTAACAATTGGCATTAAACAATAAATCATGCATTAATTACATTCCCGTTTTCTCTTTTCCTATGTTTTTCTTTTGAATTTTTGAATAGGAGATAAACATTGATTAGATTAACACCTACCTAGTCAGCTAATTTATTTCATTTGTAAATTACTACTTATGTAGAGACAAGTGGGGAATAAAAATCATATATATAACCAAATAAAAAAATATAAATATATATATATATATATATATATATATATTGGCTCCACTATATAACATCCTAAACTTCTCTAAACCTATTCCTAATTACAAAACATCAGCCGCCGCCTTTTATTCTTTCAATGGCCAGCAAGCTCTCTTCTTCTTCCCTCTTATTCTCCTTCCACACGCAATGATTTAACAGAGTTCCAAAGCAAATTATGAAGAGGTCTGGACGGTGAGCATCACGGCGGTTTTGGATCGATTTCAACTAGACTGTGGAGGTGGCAGATTCTAGTCCTAGGTTGGAAGATGGGTTCGGTTTATGTCATGAAGAGCCTGGAATGATGTATAACAAAGAGGAAGGGAATTAGAAATTGATTTCGGGTGCGTTGCAATTGCAGAAACAAGATCTACAACATGGAATAGAGCAGAACTGAAACAGAGGCTGTTGGATTTTTGGTAAAATTAAACGCAAGTTTAATTTTATTAAAACCAATTGTTATATAAAAAATTCCTGAAACCGACCAAGGTGAGATCCCTAGTTTAAATCAAATTTAATGGTTGTTTTTGATGTGAAATTTACAAGTATTCACTATTAAAATTCATGTATGTGATGTAGGAGACTAGATTTGGTTGTTTGGGGTTGAAATGAATTTATTTGATTGAACTGAATTGTGTAAATCTAGAATTTGCTTATACAATTAAAATAATATTTTATTGCATAGAGAAAATAAAATATTCCTTGTTTTAAAATGGAATAAGTTTACAATAAAAATTTACATTTTTATTGTATATAGAAATGATAATAAAATATTCATTGTTTTAAAATGGAATAAGTTTACAATAAAATTAACATTTTATTAAGAATCATGTTATGTTAGATAAAAATAACATTTTATTTAGAATCATGTTATGTTAGATAAAAATATCATTTTATTTAGAATCATGCTATGTTACATAAAAAATGTTATTTTATTTAGAATCATGTTATATTAGATAAAAATAACATTTTATTTAGAATCATGTTATGTTAGATAAAAATAACATTTTGTTTAGAATCATGTTATGTTAGGTAAAAATAACATTTTATTTAGAATCTTGTTATGTTAGGTAAAAATAACATTTTATTTAGAATCATGTTATGTTAGGTAAAAATAACATTTTATTTAGAATCATGTTATGTTAGATAAAAATGTCATTTTATTTAGAATCACGTTATGTTAGATAAAAATAACATTTTATTTAGAATCATGTTATGTTATATAAAAAATGTAATTTTATTTAGAACCATGTTATGTTAGATAAAAATGTCATTTTATTTAGAATCATGTTATGTTAGATAAAAATAACATTTTATTTAGAATCATGTTATGTTAGATAAAAATAACATTTTATTTAGAATCATGTTATTGTAGGATCTAAATTAACCCTAGAGGGGGGTGAATAGGTTTTATTGTAGATTTTTGCTGAGTAATTAATAATAACAACACAGATAATAATCAGAATAAATGCGGAAAGTAAATAACACACAGATATACCCAGCTTCGGCAAAACCCTGCATACTGCTGCATTCCCCAAGATTTCTACTAGGAGTTAAAACAATCTCTACGCTTACAGTCCCCTGTAAACTTGTGACACTCGCTCCCAACTGTTCTTAACCTTACCCTCAAAACCCTACACTGGTTTCTATCCCCGAAACCAGATTTCCCCAAATTACAAACCCTGTAATTCGTCTCCCTAGTTTTAGAGACAAACTAGAAAACTCTAAAACGATTACAAATTGAAAAAACAATAAAAAAACAAATTAAAAAAACAATTTTAAAATCCCCTTAGAATAAAAACCCTAGTTTCTATTTAAATAATGACTCCTTTAGTGCTTAGCCCTTCCAAACAAAACTTGGCCGACCATTTCAAAGTGGTGCACCCTTCTTCATTTATTTTGACCGATCTCCTTTGTCTCTCTTGAAACAAAAATGGGGGCTGGCGATTTGGTTTCCAATCTAGGGTTTCCTTCTGGAAATAAATATGGCGACAGTGATTAGTTCTATGGTTTCGATTCTCTTCAGTTTGAGGCTGCCTCTCTCTCTCTCAAGTGATGCTTTCGAACTTCCAGGAGCTATCTTTGTTTCTTGTACGAGATGAAAAGCCTTGATTTGATCCAAGTAATTTGTTGATGCTCTGGCATGAATTTTCGATTCGAGTTTTTGCTTTTATTTGTTTGAACTTGGATAATCGAGAGCTGATGATGATGTGGGTGTATTTATAGGATTAAAAATCCGAGATAATCTATGATTTCATATGGATTTAGTCATGATATTTGTATGATAATTTTGGCTTGATTGGTCTTGAGTGTTTTAACTTTGAGTCAATCCCTTAATTTCTGGAACTAAATTGTTGCGTGAGGCTTCTAGACTTTGAATTGGTCTTTGATCGTTTCGGCTTTGAGTTAAATCCCTTAATTTCTAGAATTTTTAACTTGGCTCGTGTATTTACTTTTTAGAATATGAACAGATACTCATTGATGCTATTAAGGGCTGATACTATTTGATTTTATCTTGCCTAAAAATAAGAACTCTGATATTGCACTAGACATTGAACTTGTACCATTTTGTTGTACACATGCTCGTTCACTTTGACACTGTATTCTGTCACATTTTGTTTTACTTTTTTGTTTTCTTTAAGCTGATGCACTTGCTCTTTGTATGTTGCTGTGTGACCATGCTGTATCCGTGTACTTTGAACCTATGAATTTGGTTTGAACCAGTCTACTGTTGATGCTCGAGTCTTGACCGGTTTGTTGTAGTTGCACCCATTTCCATTTGTGTTTGCTGAACCTTGGTCTGCTTCATATATGAAACACTACTTCGACTTGTACTAGACATGATCTTCTTGTTGACTATGCACATGTAAACTGGACTTTATTGAACAGTCTGAACTATTTACCCATTGAGCTGCATCTCCATTTTGCTTGGCAAAACTGGCTCATTGATTTGTTGCAAATGTGATAACTGCACACATATTGGTGCATGCACTTCCTATTGCCATTTACATGTTGTATCATTTAACTCATTGCTCCATGTAGTGTACCCCATAGCTACTGTATATGTGCATTTGCAATTCATCATTCAGACATGTCATTTGAACCTGCCATGAACCTATTCTCTGTTTTTGCTGGATTTTTTTTTGACCATATGCTTTATATACCATGTTTTGGCTACACCCTTGTCTTGACATGCCTTCTTGGTTGGGTACACACTGACTTTGATGATACCTGATTAGTTGCACCATTCTTGTAAATGCCACTGAGTTTCTTTGCTTCATGCTAGCATACATAACAATGTGCCGAACCATTTATTTTTGTCACTTGAGTATGCTTCCATATGCTCTAGATTTGTGTATTGTCCATTCTGACCTGATTTGCATGTGCATATATCTACATTGTTTTAGGTGAACCAAATATTTATAAGATGTGTATCCTATTCTAGTTTGACCTGAACCATGTGTATATCAGATTTGCTCCACTTGTTTGAACTAATTTGAGTATTTACTTTGTTACATTACTGAGACATCCATCACCATAAGTATGTGTATACACTGCTTATGTTCTTGAATGTTGTCACATTTGGCTTCTTGGTCCTGAAATTGATTTTGTTCAACACTGTTTTGATCACTCACTGTAACAACCCGAATTTTTATAACATGTTAAAACCATAAATCTAGACAGAATTAAATTTTTAAAATAAGAATCAGGGGAAACGGGTTGCGCCATTGCGTTCATCTCAAAATTCTTCTTGGAAACGAGTTCGAGTTTTCAAAAATCGGACTCCGTATGAGGGAGAAATGTCCCTTCGAAGTTTCAGAAATTTCCAGAACCGAAAACAGCTCAGAAATTCGAATTCAAGACCCAGAAGCGGGCTAGGCGGGAAAATTCCTGCCCAGAGCCCAGGTCGACCTGGGGGTCGACCTGACCAGACCAGGTCGACCATAGGGTCGACCTGGCCAGATCAGGTCGACCATAAGGTCGACCTAGGGGTCGACCTGCCTCCCGAACCCACTTTTTGAACCAGATGCATCCTGATGTACCTGACCTCGTTTTCTGTCCAGATTCATCTGCCTAATCCTATATAAACAGCCTCCTAGCCTCATTCTCCTTACATCATTCTTCTCTAACCTTATATTGCTCAAACTCTTGATGATCATGGCTTCTTCTTCTTCCTCTAAATTAAATTAATTAAATTAAAACATGAAGATTTATTTCTTGAAGACTACGGCTAGGAATTGGGGATTTGCTTCTACAATCAAAGCAAGATTCAACAATTCAACGACAAATTTCTAGACTTGACTTCTGCATCTAAATTTCTTAGACCACGATTTGTAAGTTCCAGTTACTTTTAGATAAAAATTATAAACTTAATATGGACATGTTATAAATTGGAATTAATCTATGTATGATTCATATCTATGCTTGTTCATCTTGGATCGTGACTTTTGGGAATATTGCCTATGACGTTGAAACTATTATTAATGGCATAAGACTATGCCTATGCCTATGACTGTGAACATAAGACTATGCCTATGACTGTGAACATAAGACTATGCCTATGACTGTGAACATAAGACTGTTGCCTATGATTATGACAAGGACAATTATGGCTAATCATGTAAGGACCCGTAACTTCCCCGTGAAGGAAAGAGCGGATACTTTGAGAACAACACACAAATGAACGCAGACGGAAGAACATTTCATTGTTATTACAACAATTCCATCGGATACAAGAATATACAAAGTATAAATGAATACTATACATTCGATAAATATCAGAGATTACAATAAATTACATAGCAGCGGAAAATAATACAAAGCACAACTGAAGGTGATATACGGATATAGAGCTTTCCGGATATCATTCCAGCTGTAAACCAGGATCCTGTGAATATAAATCTGCAAAACCAAAACTACTAGCTGCCCGTGTGGAAATAGGGGCACCCAGAGTTTAGGTTAAAACAATAAACTCCAGGTCAGTCATGTGACTGGTGTGAGAACTAAAATAGTTATTTAAAACTTTACTTTAAGAGAGAGTAATTCAAGGGACCACGCCGTATAACACGGAACGGGTTTCCTCCCAAGAATACCAGTGCTTAGAATAAACGGCGCAATGCTTTTTCGAAAAATGAAGCTATTATAAGACCCAGGTCCCATCACACAATGCAACGCAAGCCGGAGGATAGGGTTTTACCTTATAACAGCCAAACATGCTTGGTACGTTTAAAAACAAATCATTTGATACTATAATAAGTGTATAATGTCAAAACAATTTCAATCATAAATATCAATCATAGACGGCATAGCATCCCATGCTACTATGTCGCCATACTAGGCTCTACAAATAAAGCCGAAATACACATATTGGAAATTGGATTTCCGTCATGAGTCAAGGCAAGGGGCAAGATCCTCTCCGTTTTCGAGACACTCTAGCAAATGCCTCGGGACTACACACTCTGGGTAACCCCTGGATCGGCTGGGCCGGTCCTCTCTTACGTTTGAGGATTAATTATTCCTGAACACACATTTCCCAGTCCTTACAGACCTAAAATCGAGGTGCCTCATTCCAACAACCACATAGGTGAAAAGTATATAAATGTCAGGGCTGGTAAGTCACTGACACCACCAAAGCTAGAAAGAAACGTTGTGCTCTCCCAATGGTCCTTATCCCGTTTTTGACTCATACCGAGGTGTGAGGCTCGCGAATTCACGTTATACACAAATCTGCCACGTAGGCCATGCTTTGATCATCAACCACAAGACTTTGCTTTTCAACAGAAGCCTTGATCCATGCAACTCAGCGTGCCACATAGGCAACTCATGCCATGCGATTGATGTCTATCGAAATATAACCTCTAAGCTCGTACGTCTCAGAGAAGGGTGTTAAGCAAAAGAATAAATTCTCCGCCGCCAAAGAGATGTATATTTAATAGAAATCAATCAACGCAGAATAAAATCCAATGTCAGACACACAATCCATTTACAAGTTCATTCTGGGTATGAACGAAACCGGAGGCGCTTTCCTCGCATATCCATCGATCTCCAAGTACGTCTGGACGACCACCAACTATTTCCATCCTCTTGGATGTACAGCCTAATTAGGATCATCAGTAATTATCCAAACGATGTGAAGACTTCCGGTCTTCAACCACCGTCTTCATCTTCGGCATATCGTCGAATCGGTTATTCAGAATGGGTATAAACCCGGCCTTTCCGAACAACCCGCGTATATTAAAACAAATGTTACACAAACACAACATACGCCTCATTCCAATTCGTTAGTCATTAGCCGTAAATGAGCAAGAGAATAATTTCCCAAATATTAACCCCGAAGGCCGAAACCAACATCATATCAATACCCAGGAAACCATTCTTCTTAGCTAACCTACAGCTAGTTTCTAAATTTCAATTCTTACGGAAAGCTTCCCATTAATTTTATCCAAGATAAATTCTTTAAAATTTATCCTTTAATCTTCCTTTGGATATCATTTCAAACCAGATTATGGTTTTCCAAACTAGTCGAGATTAGCGAACCACTCCGAAGTAATTATTTATTTTATTTCCCAATCCCAACCTATTCATCCCATGAAGCAAAAATGGTAATACTCCATATCTAACACCACGGTGTAATTGGTAAAATTAATTACCATTCCACGTTCAAATCTGATTAAAGATTTAACTATCGCTTTGGAGCAAAACTGGTGATACTCCATTCTTGCTTATTTTCCAAATTTGATAATTTAGATTATCAATGCACATTTCAATCTAATTGCAGATTCATTAAAACTCCTTTTACAGGGTTAAAGAACTAGTGTCATTTAAAACACAGTTCACGATAAACCCAATTCACATTCTATTTATTACCGGGTTAAAGAACTAGTGTTATTTAAAACACCGTTCACAATAAACCCACAAATCAATTCTATTTAAAACCCGTTTCAAATCCAATTTATTTATTTAAAAATAAACGGGTTTAATTTTAGTTCAAAACTAGTTCATTTCGATAAAAATCTATTTTTATCTTTTCAAATATAGAGTTTTTCATCCCAATTTTTCCCAAATCATTTCTTATGATTTTACACAAATTATTACTATTTTTAATAATTTTATCAAGGCCCGTACAGTCGATTTCCAACGATGGCCATCGAACTGCACTTACAGCGACCTTTTCCAAATTTGATTTGGACGTATCTCCAAATCCAACCGTTAGATTTCAAATTTCCAATATTCGTTAGAAAGCTCTTTTCGATACTAACCCAACGGTTCCGGTTTTAGGAGAATCTGACGGTCGGATCTCCCGTAATGTCCGTTCGAAGTCAATGGTCGAAATTCGCGAACTGCCGCGGCGCGGCGCGTTCTATTCAGGCCATTATATTATATATATTATATATATTTCGTCGATTTCTATTTAAAACGAATTTTATAAATAGTTTTAAATTCGTTTCAAAAACAATTTCAACCTTTATTTCAAATTCAAATCAAATTCGTTATATATTCATTTCAAAATCAAATTTCGTTTTCTATTCAACTCAAATTCGATTCATTTTCTATTCAATTCAAATTCAATTCGTTTTCTATTCGATTCAAATTCGATTCGTTTTCTATTCAATTCAAATTCGATTGTTTTCTATTCAAATCAAATTCAATTCGTTTTCTATTCAAATCAAATTCAATTCGTTTTCTATTCAAATCAAATTTAATTCGTTTTCTATTCAATTCAATTCAATTCGTTTTCTATTCAAATCAAATTCAAATTCAATTATAAAACGAATATAATCGATATAAATATCGTTCGCGTCAAAATGGCGCATCTCTAATCAACACGGCTTTATATTTTTCAATAACTTCGTTATTCCATTCAACAAATGAATTTATATTTCTTTCAATACATGATTCTATATTTTTGTCAACACACGACTAATCTCAACGAATGAGTACTGTCCACGTGTGACTATTTTTGTTATTTAATATATTTTATAAAATTGTGATATCTATCGTTTGATTTCAAATCAGACTCGAACCGTAAATTAGTAAGAGAACGATTCCCTAAATATTAACCCCCAATTTTTATCAACTAACAATCCCTTCCTTTCATTGCTATATGTATAAAACTGATTTCATTTATTCAAAACTGATTTTAACAAAGTTTTATATTTAAATAAAATCAGAATTTTAAAAGAAAACTCACCCTTTTGCTTTATTCACGTCGAGCTCAGTTGGAGGGCTGTTGGGGGGGCGGAAGTTGACCCAGGCGGCGGTGGAGCCCATCAGGCCGGCGGTGGCTCACTTTGGGTTCAGAGCTTCCTTCGATTGCGAATGGATCTGCTGGGGGGGTGAACGCTGACGCGAGGTTGAGGGGGTGTTGCTGTCGACCGGAGGGGAAGGAGGAGCAGGTGGCGCGGCGGACAGGGGCCCACGGCATCGTGGATTGGGCTTGGGGGGTTCGGGAACGTCGAACTGAAGGGAAGAGGAAGGGGGAGAGGGGGAAGCGGATCGAGGAGGGCCTGGCGCCAGTAGCGGCGACGCGGTGGTGAGGAGGGAGGCTGGACGAGGATCGACATCGGGTTTTCTCTTCTTTTATTTTTTCATCTGATTTGGGAAAAGAGAAACGGGGGGCTCTATATAAATATATATATTTATTATTAAATTAACTCTAAAAAGCAAATTTTATTATCGACCTCGAAACGAGGCCCACCGCCTGTCGTCCATAGCTAACTACCCTCATTCCGAACACAATGGGATATATATCGTAAGCTGATTCGATCATTTCGATCAGTTTTCGTTAAAATCAACATATAACTCTATACATTGAATTTGAACGCGCATTTCATATTACCGGAGTCACATACTAACTAGAAAAATTCCAGTAAAATATTTTCTAGCTTCGTATTGACGATACGGTCCTAACAAAACTAGTTTCGTCGAATTCTGAGACCGTTAGAAAAATGGCTATTTTCCAGTCGATTAAAATTAATTGGGTCAAACGCGTTTTCCTTTGCCACGCTCACATATTGATTCGGAAAATTATGAAATTTGAAACCTAGCAATAATTTAACATCACGGATCCAACAAAAGTGGTCGTTTGCAAAATTTCCATTTTTAAGGGCCTGAATTCCATAGCGACTATTCAGAATTTTCAACTTGACATATCTTTTGATTCCCGCAATGAAATTTCAATTTTTCGGATTTGTTGGAAAGATACTCTCAATTAGATCCTAATGTTTTTGGTTTCACTAAAATCCGGATTGTTTTGCACCCGGTACATTCAATTGAAGTTTGAAATCGAATTATCGAACTACCGCGCCATTTTCAATTCTATTTATAATTTAAAATAATTATTTATATTCTAACGACGACGTATATAATATATACGTTCAAATTATATTCAAAATAAATTTCTCGTCGATATTATTTAAAATAATTCATTTTAAATGTTCGAAATTCGCTAAAATTGCCAAAAAAAATTAAACTGGCTCGCATTTCCGGGTTGTTACAAATCACCTATCATTCATGACCATGAGGTTATTGCCTAGGATTATGACTATGAAATTAGAGCTAAGCTTGATTTTCTATTCAGACCTATTTTCTTTATTTATCCTTGGATCTTGATTTTGGGGATTTTTCTATTTAAGTTAGATCTATCCGTGTTCTTGAATCTAGATTATTATTCAAACCTTTTTCATGTTCATAATGTTATGCCTGCGATGTTTTGATCAATTTATTCAGTTATGTCATGCCTTGGAAATAAATTGATAACAGAACAATGTTTATTATGTTATATGTGGAATTGAATGATATTGATATATGCCTGTGGTTCTATTTTGAATTGAGAATTAATGAATAAGACTATTCATATATATATATGAATTTGGAGTATAACCCGTTATGACAAGTTGTGTAGTTTATCATGTTATGCAAGTTTTAGGTTGTGAAATCATATCACATATGTGACCAAATGTTAGATCTACATGTTTATGTGTATATGTTAAACCTATGTCATATTTCAAGTTCACACTTATTCATATGTTCGTGATTGATTTGCAAGATCACATATATGTAAGTTGATTTAGTCTATGTTGCAAATTCACATATATGTATGTTGGTTTAGTCTACGTTGCAAGTTCACACATATGATATTCATGTTGATTATTTTGCAAGTACACACCTATGGTGTTCATATTGACTATGCCGAGAATGCCAAGTTTACACCTATGTCATGTTTATGTTAATGAATCGCTTTATGCAAATTTTGTGTACGTTAAATTAGGCAAAGTTGTTAGCCTAATAGTATACGTCAAAAATCATGCGGACGAAGATTAGGCTAAGATTGTTAGCCTAATATTTAGACGGGTAACGTTGGGAAAAATTGGTAATTATAGGAAACTTGGTATGAAACTTATCCTTGAAACTTGACACGAACTTGACATGAAAACTTGAACATGGACATGACACTAGAATGAACATGAAAATGGCAACCTCGAGGTTGGGTTGAGTTTGCAGTGTAATTCTTCCCGGAACCGCCCGGCAAATCTAGTTACTGCAAACAATAGGATCCAATGTGGGTAGTTGTTCATATCGCGCTTGAAACCCGAGGTCAGACTGAGTTATGGTGTAAATCTGCCCGGAACCGCCCGACATATCCAGTGACCACAACAACAGGTCTGATGTGAGAGGTTAGGGTGCATTAATGAATTAATTCCACATGATAGGGTTAAGTCATGAACATGAAAGACAACACTTAACCAACTTGACACATGATTCATAGGGTTAAGTCATGAATTTGAAGGACAACACTTAACCAACTTGACATGCTAGACTGATAGGGGTTAAGTCACGAATTTAAATGACAACACTTAACCTATTAGACGGAAACCCTAGTTACGCGGTCCATTTCAGCAGTAACCCACTAGATGTATCATGGTACCCTGGAACTAGGTAGGGTGGGGCACGATTACTGGGCTGATTGTAAGCGACCAGAATGACGGCTGTGTTGGTGCGCCAATGTAGGTTCAGGCGGGCTATGTTCGTGCACGTGGTCCAGAGTTGAAAAAGCAGGCATTGGGCATCAGTAGGTTTATCTGTGCATGCTTGATTCGTGTCGGTGGTTGGCACCCTAGGGCTTGATACACCCTATGGTGGACCTAGCACAGGTGACTACATTCGTGATAGGGCTGTATGACACAGACACATGACGAGCTAGAACTTGTAGGGAGCCGATCGACTAGTGGATCGTTTCGTTGGACCTAGTAATGGGTCATTTCATGATATTGGGCCAAGGGATCATTTCATGATTTATATAAGACATGGGTTTGGGATTCTAGTACAGTTGATGCAACGAACCTTGAATATGTGATGCTATACTTGATTTATACTTGATTTATCATGTTATCTTAGTCTATCTTGCCCATCTTGACAGCATCCTTATGTTTACTTTCAGTTTATATAGGTCATGTTACCTTTATCTGTTTTTATGCTAAAAGTCACTTGGACTTACCAGTCTTTATGACTGACCCGTTTTCTTTCGCCTCTTTTTCTTTGGTTTCCCCCCCAGGTTCTCAGGGAGGAAACTCTAGCACTTAGCTTGGATTTCACTTGCTTTCGATTCAGCTCATGTACGGTTTGATCTTGAGCTATGCTGTGGCTGCATTTCTGCTACCTTTGGGGAATTAAGCTACTTTTGTTGTTTCAAGTTTATGCTTCTTTATTTATGCAAGACAGAATTTATTGTAATGGAAAATAATGACCTTGGCTATTTGATGTAAAAGGTTTTGACTCTTTTTGAAAGTAATGAAATTTAGCTTTTGAATCTTCCGCTGTTTTATTTATGTTCTGTCTTGTAATAATTCTGTGATTGCTTACCTCGATAACGCTCCTCCAAAACTAGTGCATTCCCTTTGTGAGTGACCCTAGTGGAGGTGGGGTGTTACATTTGGTATCAGAGCAGAAGGTTACCAGACTGGGCAAAAAATTTTGAAAACCTTCTGAAACTATTTTCAAAACCGTTTACAAAGAAGCATTTTTCAAGAAAAGACTTTTGTTATTTAAAGGCTATTCCCCAAAAGCCATTAGCACTATCCTTTGTTTCCTCGTTTGAATCTCTTCTTTTTCATTTCAGCATGTCTGGGAATCTTAACTTTCCAGAGGGCGTGCCAATACCTGGCTGGTTTATGAGGTACTTAGAGGTTAGGGCCAACGATGCAAGCCCAGCAGATATTCCTCCTCCAGCTGCAGCGATTCCTCCTCCTCCCCCTCCTCGTGCAATTGCTTTCTCAAAGATCAGTAAAGATTTTAGGGCCATAGGTGGAAAGGATTTCAAGGGAACTGAATCATTCGTAGAAGCGAGGAACTGGCTCAAAGAAACTGAGGATTTGTTCCTTATCTTCGAGGTGGACGATAGGCAGAAGGTACAATTGGCGGTATAGTTGCTCAAAGACGAAGCTTCCTATTGGTGGGAAGTCACAAATGCTGAGAGGCCGGTTGAAACATGGATGACACTACAAGAAAATCCGCATATAGCAGCGGAAATATCCGCTTCTAATCCGTCGCTAAATAGGCTTTAGCGACGGATTTCCTGCATAATGCTACAGTCGGTAAAAACCATGACGGTATCTGTGTCAGATTTTTGCAACGGAATTTAGCATGAGTTTTCCGACAGTTTTCCGTCATTTTACTAATTATATAATAAAAATATAATTTTATTTATTAATTTAATTTTAATTTATTTACCGACTATTTACCGATGGATAAGTAAATTATTATTTATAAAAGGCGCTGGAAAACCCTTACTAATTGCCAAGGGATTAGCGACGGGTTTTAATTTATGTTAATATTTAAACTAGCATCATCTGTTAGTAATCCGTCGTTGATCCCCTTCTAATATGCAAATATTATATATACACACACACACACACATAAATACATATATATTTATCAAACTAATTAATATCAATCAACTATGAACGCTGAAATAAATATTAAATTTGCAGTTATGATTTATTTCTTCGTTCAGTACATTCAACTTTGACGACTGCATATGTCTTGAACTTTTTAATACGTCCAAGCATACACTAGTAATATACATTTAAACAAAAGCAGTTTGATGGATAACCACCTAACATTACACCTAAAATTACAAGAGACTGCTCTATTGCCATCCAAAGCAGTTTGCTCGATAACTGCAGTGTTTTCTTCCTCTTTCATCGTGGATACTTCATCATCAACGTTACTTTCAAAGAGTGATCCCTCTTCTGTATTTTCCTCCACTGAATTGTTATGCTGATCTCCCATCTCAGAGCTGTCAGCATTATCTCCAATTATGGGAGTACTAGTTTTGATGTTTTCATCTGTGGTCAGTACATAAAACCAAACGCTTTACTTAAATATTTTTACATTCACTGCATATTTTAAGTATTTATGCATGCAAGCATGCACTTGCCAAATAAAATAAGAATACCATAAACAATTGGATCTAATGAAGAGCCACGGCTTAGCTAACCTCCAAACTGTTCACTTTTTTGTTCAACAGCCAAAACATTTGACAAAGTAGCAACAACAGCAGCTCTTTGTGAACCTTGAGTTGATCTAGCTGGTCTTGGGGCATCATTTTTTCCCTTGGAAGGATTAAATGCAGAGCTTAAGGCTACTAATGCTTCTGCTCTTTGAGTGTGTCCACCTTTGGCTGAGTCATAGGATTTAGTTTTAGGCTGCGAAAAATTTCACATAATCCGTAAGGATGATCACTTGCAATGACAGCTTAGGCTCCACTAACTCAACAACAAAGGATTAAATACATACATTACTAAGCATTGAACGCAGAATTTAGAGCAGCTAAAGCTTCAGCTCTTTGCCTGGCCTCACTTTGGACTACATTGTTAGGCTTGCTCGGAGACTAAGTCATATATGAAGATTGTTAACAAACTATAACCAAACCAAGTAATCAGCAATTCTTTAAAACTTCAAATTCACAAGAGCCACGGTTTACAATTATCTTATCATGAATGTCAAAATAGTGCTAATACTAATTAAAATTGGACTCCACCTCAAACTAACTTCGGTTTAGACCGTTAGATTTGTTAGAAGAGTAAAGCAAATAGGTAACTATGAAATTTTAAAATTAAACATTGGTATTATCTTCTGATCTCATATACAATGTTTTTTTAACATAAAGATATTGTTCTTTCACCCTAATAAGAGGGCATGCATATTACTTCTCAATCACTATGCAAAACTTTAATTATTAACTGGTCATCTGGGGAGAGATCCATACCAATGAAGTAAGAAAGGCATAAGATGTCAAAAGGGTAAACTTCAATTCAAAAGGAACAATGTGCATATTAATTAAACGAGATACAAGAGAGAAAAAATTATAAGATTTTGAGTCATTTGTTATGATCAGTGTCAAAAGATGTATAATCAATTTCAGGTGCACGAATACTAACAATTTTGGATGTATTGAACGCATAAGTTAACGGTGCTAAAGCTTCCGCCCTTTGTCCGGGTCCACTTTGGTTTGAATCATCTGTTCGGTCGGACTGCAGGACATACAAAATTTACATATTAGTGCAGCAAAATAGAATAAGGAATTTGATGACTGTTTGTGCAGTTAGTTAAAACTGGTTAGGATAGTTACCAATATATTTATGTTCTTAAACAATCAACTTATATCATATTACTAGAAATGAGTACATGGTGAAATTTTCATATGGTGAAGTAGCAGACCAAAACTTAACAGAAGCAATTTAGCTATAAAAAAATCTTTTAAAACTATAACTCTATATATTAAGGTTTAAAATTTGGATTAGATTTTAATTCAAAGCAAGTAATTTCTGTATGATTCATAAATAACATTACTAGAAACATATGCGAACACATCAACTTAATTTCAGAAAGTAATTCAGGGATCGAAAATCAAAAAGACATGACTTACTGTGAGGCGGAAGTCGAGGAGGATTTGTTGAAGCTTCCATTGGTACCATTTATGAATAAACAATTTCAACCTGAGCTTCGATTGGAGTGTCGTCAGCAGACCTATCAATGTTTGTACCAAATCGTCCTTGTTGTAGTCACCGTGAACCTCCATGAGCTTTCCTGAATCAAACTTAAGAGATTTCAAGATCTTCGCTTTATGAATAAACATGCATAGTGAGCTTTACCCAACAATTTCACAGAATCAGCAACCAGTCGACTAACAAAATAGTTTGAACTTTCATAGAATCGACATACCTAACGTATTCAGCCTCTAATTAGCAAT
This sequence comes from Allium sativum, assembly GCA_030737875.1. Lineage (NCBI taxonomy): Eukaryota > Viridiplantae > Streptophyta > Magnoliopsida > Asparagales > Amaryllidaceae > Allium > Allium sativum. The sequence continues at coordinate 158,456,619 of CM060921.1, read as the reverse complement.
AGAAACCCAAAATATGACTTACCTAACCTATTTGAGCTTTCGATCTATGGAGTCTCATTTGTTTCCATCAACGTGAGGAGGAAAATGGATGAATTGGCATCGTCTTGATCTGACTTCAATCAGATTCCAGTTCGAAGGAAATGGATGAAGTTTAGGCGAGGGGGAAGGAGAAACAAGATCACAAAAGAGAGGTTGATTGAGATTTTAATGTACACAAAGTTTAGAAATAATAAAAGTTGATGTACATGTTCAAGGACTAGTTAACAACCAGAAGGGATGAACTGCACAAACATGCATAAGCATACAATCATAATCTCAACCAAGAATTGACAACAAACTCAGTGATAGTTAATAACTAGCATACAACCATAATCATACTTAACTTACATTTATGAAAAATATTTCTTCAATTTTTAAAATTACCAAAAATATTTACTTTGCCTAAACAAATAAAAGCGCGACGCAATTGAAATTCAGATTTATGAAATTCATGACTTCCTCATAAATATAAACAAAAAATATGTGCAGTCAAAAAGGTTCGAACAAAAAAATATGTGTAATCGTATGGGTCCAAACTAAAAATATGTGCAATAACAGGGGTTCAATGTTTGTGCAAACATACCATTAATGATAAAATTACATTGCAATCGAAAGAGTTATCCAAGGGTAGGGGATATCCTGTTGGAGTCCGATGCAGAACATAAATAGGACTGCTTTTCTCACTATACCTGCTCAATCAACAATATTTAGTCGAAATTTGAATCACGGTTTCAGAAGACGGGCCTTATTTGATCAACGATTGGTCGATCCATAATCAGCGACTAATGACCAGCAGCTAATAGTTGATGATTGTGAATCACAAGTTGAAAGAAGAAGCACACTAAAGTAAACTGGAAAAGAAGCCGAAATCTGAAAGTGGAGAAGGCTTTGAAATTTATTCAAATGCAAGAAACAACAAAAAATAATAAACGGAGAAAAAGAGATTAAACAATACCTAAAAATAAGCTGAATAAACGTTGCTGAAGGGCTGCAATAATGAGAAGATCTGAAGCGATGTAGCGAAGAGGTGGAATAGTGAGAGCGAAGAGCAGGCGTGGAGAAAGCTAGGGATTTGGAAGGATTGTGGAAGGTTATGGCGGCTGCTTCAAAATGTACTGGATTATAGGGTTTCAGGGGCGAAAGCGGGAAATGAATTTTTTTATGAAACGCGAGTCAAAATGTGTTACTGAAAAATAAATTATTGTAAATTTCTTGGGGTAAAACTATTTAGATTTAAAGTCAAAAAATTAGATTGAACCATAAAAAGCTTGCATTGTTATGGATAAAGTTATAAGACTGCAATATACATTACAATAAATTTTATTTTATATTTTACGGATTTCTTTGTCTTCTTATCAAAAGTTCAAAATTACGAATGTTTCTAAATTAACGGTCTCTTCTGTAGTGCTATGTTATATATAAAATTTAAAATTTCATGAAAATTTAAAAGAAACAAAATAAAATGTTATGAATATTTTTTGTTTTATTTTAGTTCTAAGTTTTAACTTATTTAAATTATTGAATATTAAATATAATTATCAATTACAGTTATTAATCATTTAATAGTAATTATTGATTAATAATTATTAATTACTAGGTCTTAATTATTAACTTTTTTTTACTAAATATAAATAAGTAGATATAAAATTTCATTAAATATAAAATATAATCATTGATTATTAACAATAAGTAGTAATTATAATTTATTTAATAATAATCATTAATTATAATTTATTTAATAATAATCATTAATTATATATAATGACCCGTATAACCATCAATATAACAAAATACTTATTTTGCAACTGACTAAAATAAACTTTTAAGGTAATGTTTGTAGTTTTTTAATTTTTGAATTCTTTAATACTTATATGACCAAGTAAAGAATTATCTTATATGACCAAGTAAAGAATTCTGAAAATTCATAAAAAAAAATGAAAAAAAATGAGAAACCACATATATAATGTATGTATATATATATATATGTTATGTATGTGTATATATATACATACATCTATACTATATTATAATTACTGAGTTAGCAACCGAGCTCTCACAAGCCCCCCTGGAATTTCGGCTCCTATCTAAAGCTGAACCGTCTCACTTGCTCTTTCCCGGTTGTTTCTTCTCGAACCCTACCACTTCCCTCAATTCAACGCATTCCAGATCTTGGCCTTTATCCATCTTCCCCCTTCCAACCCTCCGTGTTTAAAGTTTCTTCTCCAACCCTACCACTTACCTCAATTCAACGCATTCCAGATCTTGGCCTTTATCCATCTTCCCCCATCCAACCCTCCGTGTTTAAATTATGTACCACCAACCCACGGCGTTTGGTCTGTCGGCCTCCTCCACCAACAGGCGCACTTAAAGCCAGCTGGAATCTTCCGATAGCTAATTCTTCTCTTCTTACCGCATCGACGGCGTGATTGACGGAAATTATATCCTGATTCGAAGGCTTGCAGTTCGCCCTATGTTGTTCGGCGACATGTTTTAGGGTAAATAGCAACCATCGCCTATTTTGGATTTATCTTCCACTCTTCAACAGCGGTTTGCCTCTTCCCATACGGTTGTTTGGACACGCTGATGCTTAAGCTGCATTCAAGTAAATTTGCTGTAGACTGCAACCGCTCGGAACCACTGTCTTTCTGATTCACCAGGTAATTAAGGTTTCAACTTCCTGTCTAAGCCTAATTTGTTAGTCGAATGCTTTTATTTTATTTTTCGTTGTTCTTTGTCTTTGTAGATTCTAAGCTATTTAATTAGATAACGCTGTTATATAATACTTATTCATGGTTTTCCTAATGCTAAATAAGCATCTCTTATTTTTCTATTTGCTGTTACAAGTTATCAGTAAGGCATCAACTCTTATAAGGTCAGAAATTTGAGTTATCAGTAAGGCATCTACTCTTTTTTCCTTTCAGACCTTATAATAGTTGATTTCAGGATTGTTTTTTTTTCCTATTTCCTATTTGAGATTTCCATGTTACATTTTTTTTACTTTAATGCAGACAGTGCATGAAGTATTAATATTATGGACATAAACATCCTGTTATTTGCATGTCGGCACATACACACATGTACATGTAATAAATTGTAATTATTACTCAAGTATATCTACATATTTTTACCTCATATTTTGTGTTATTATGTAAACTATATACACGTTTTCATGGTTTACCGTGCAAATTTAGTGTGTCATTTTTTTTTAATATCACCAGCAGCACTCTTTCAATGTTAAGATACACTTTAATGTATTGTTATATTTGGTAGCATATGTGAATACATTTGTATTTATTGATTACAAGCTTATACGTCATGCAATATCGTTTCTTTGCTACTGTACTGATGTCTTAACTGTAAAGTTTATGAACTTCAATAGATTGGTATAATAAAATTATAGTTTAGGAAATATTAAAAGTGGTATTCCTTTGTTAATGTACTGACGGCTCTTTGTAATTTTATAGCCTGTTTGAGTTACAATATACATGCTGCACTTGATGTTTTCACCTTAGAAATGCATATTTAATTTGTAGATAGCGTTAAACTGGCTATTCACCTGATCTGCACATTTATTTGACTTGCACATTTGTTTTCAAATACCTTACTGCCTTAAAATTAGCATTTTACCCAAAACAATAGTCGTACTGAACCAAAGTTAATGATGTAGTTTATTTGCATGTCGGCACATGTACACACATGTACATGTAAGAAATTATAATTATTGCTCAAGTATATCTACATATTTTTACCTCATATTTTGTGTCATAATGTAAACTATATGCATGTCTTCATCCTTTTCCATGCAAATTTAGTATGTAATTTTTTTTATATCACCAGTAACACTCTTGCAATGTTAAGATGCATTTTGATGTATTGTTATATTTGTTAGCATATGTGATACATTTGTATTTATTGATTACAAGCTTATAGGACATGCAATATTGTCTCTTTGCTTATGTACTTATGTCTTAACTGTAAAGTTTATGAAGTTCAATAGATTGGCATAATCAAATTATAGTTTAGAAAATATTAAAAGTGGTATTCCTTTGTTAATGTACTGATGGATCTTTTTAATTTTATAGCCTGTTTGAGTTACAATCTACATGCCGCACTTGATGTTTTCATCTTACAAATGCATATTTATTTTGTAGATAGAGTTAAACTGGGTTTTTTTGGCCTCCATCGTCGTTCCTGTTGATCAAGTCATCTTTCAGTTCTTCTTTGCTTTAAACTTGGATCATGTTGCCATGGTCGTTCTTCGCGGCATCGACGAAGTAAGCTTAATTCAAAATTTATTCCAATCAAGGTATGGATTCATTGTTTATATTTAAACGTGCTATGTCTTCCATTCTTTCACCGCTCTGGGATAATTTTAAGTTTCTTCAGTTTGAGTGCACACTTTTCCTAAAAGCGCAACAAAGTTCATTTTATAACCGTAGTAATTCTAACTCTATTCTCCTACCGTTTCTTCATCATATGTTGTTTGTTAGGCTTCCAAGCTACTTATACAATTTCCACAGATTTACCATAAATACAGTTAAAAGATGTATTAACTGTTTATAGTTACACTATTCGCTTTGGTAATATGCACCATTGGGTTTACATTCTAATTTCCGGATTGAAGATTCCGCAAAATACATTTCATTTTTCATTCATTTCATTGTGCAACTATGCAGGTGTAATTGATGTACAAGCCTACTGTATTCACACCCAGTGAGTTTTAATTTTGAACAATCTGCAACATATGGATATTCTACTTCTTGACTATACCTGCATATCACAACGTATATAATAAATGATCTAATGTTGTTCTCTCTTTTTAGTTGCTTCCTCTTTCAAAATGAAATGATATAGTATGAGTAGAAAACATAAATCAATCATAGACTTCATGTCTTCAGCTAACGACCATGCTCCCACGGTAGAGTCTGGTAGTTCAACATGTGCAGAACGTGTAAACATCAATAGCGATGTTCAACCTACAATGTTCTCCCCTCTAAAAAACAAACAATTGACTTCGTGTACACCTACTGTAAGCCGCTTTTTAATTGTCTCCATTTTCTTAGTTGCCCCATCGCAACGTCCATATTTATCTTTTCCATCCATTTGTAGCCGGTGATTGGATTAGATTCGAACCTGTGTCCTCCGCCTGCACCTAAACGATCTAGATCGTACGTTTCAAAGTCATTTTCAGACAGTGTGCGGGAATTCGGTTCAGGTAGGCATGAGCTTTCCTCCACATCACATCGTCAAAAAAAAGGTCTTCGTGGATCAGATAAAATGGAAATTCCTCGGTCTGTCAACTCGAGCTCAATGTCTCAGTCTTGCTGCCCTTCTATCTTGAATTCTAATTTGGATTCACCTGTTCATGACACCAACCAGACTAATAAGGCATGTATTATATTAGTTATTAGTGTGATTGACAACCTTTTTCATTACACCTATGTACGAATACTTTTTGTACTATCTCTTTTTCAAACAAATTCAACCATTATCCACATTACATGTCATTTGATAATGCCTTACCCATTTTTGTACTTACCCTGCTCCTTCATCTAGGTAATCAACTCAGTATTGTCCAATCCAGAACCAAACTCAATGTGTGCAAAAAGCAAACCCTCTTTGACATCCTCCGCCTCTACCGTTAAAGGAAAAAGAAAGAGAGCAAAACCTAACATTCAACGTTCATGCTCCATTCCGCATTTACCTGCATCGTGCACAGGTCACTCTATGCCAGAATCTTTTGAAAGTGCATCCACCTCTTCCTTGCGCCCCGTAGATGTTCTTAAAGATATAGGTATTGCATTTGCATCCTACCCGTAATCATGATTTATCCCTTCATGCTTAGTTATGTTATGGCTTCGTCTTATGCATGTAGTTAAATGGAAGAAACGACGTCATCGAGTTCGTCTGTTGCAATCCTAAAATATATACACATCCAAGAATATGCACCATGGTATTGCGGTTTTTCAATTACTAAATTCCACTTTCTTTATTAACATTTTTTTGTACATCTAAACAATGGCCTTCTCTTCCTTCCAGTTTGGAATCTTTCTTACAGTTCTCCTGCAGCATGTGCAAGATATACTGCATCCGATGGAATTGAGGGAAATAGAATTGATCCTGGGATATCTACCAATGACCTCCGCTACTGTAGTCCACTTACTATTTTCTTCCAAGCCATGCCTGAGCTAGCCACATGTAACGTGCATCAACGTAAGCTTTCATATTCCATTGATTTGTTCACCGCACAGGTTCACAATTGAAACCCTTTTTTCCATTCCGTAATAGGTACCATCTTCAAACCATGGAATTTCGGGCCTCCAAATGCCACGTGCCCAGATTGTGGTGCAGTTGTTTGGTATGCCGAGAGAAATAGGAAAAATGATGGTCCATCCTCTGCTAGATTCTCCATATGTTGTCAAGGCGGAAAGGTTTGTTTGCCACTGTTGCAGCAAACCCCTCCTCTTCTTAAAGGGCTATTAGATTATAACAAAGGTGGAAGATCTGCACGTTTCCGCGAACAAATACGGGTTTATAACTCCATGTTCGCATTCACATCAATGGGCGGACGTGTTGACAATAGTATCAATAATGGTAAAGGAGTTTACGTTTTCCGATTAAACGGTCAAAATCATCATAAAATTGGTTCTCTCCTCCCTGTTGATGGTGTTCCCAAATTTGCACAGCTATACATTTACGACACGGAAAATGAAAGGGAGAATAGATTTCGTGCATGTGGAAATGGCAGCAGGAAGGAGGTCGACCGTACATTGATAGATAGACTTATTGGTATGTTTGATGAGATAAATGAACTTGCAAAGGTTTTTAGAATGGCTAGGGACAGATTTAAGGTTGCTGATTTACATAATGTTACTATTAGAATTCTTGGAAGAAGAAACATTGATGGCAGACAGTACAACTTACCAACAAATTCAGAAATAGCTGATTTAATAGTTGGCAATGACAACCAAGCTGATGTGCATCGAGATATTATCTTACAAGAAAAGACAGGTGTCCTACGTCGTATAAATGAAAAACACCCAAGCTTCATGGCAATGCAGTATCCAATCCTTTTCCCTTTTGCTGAAGATGGTTATAGACCCTATATTGAGTATCGCAATCCTCAATTTGCTGATAATGGTGAGCGAATTTATTTAACAATTCGTGAGTACTATGCCTTTCGTTTACAAAATAGAGATAATGAAGGACAAACTTTAATAAGGGGAGGTCGTTTGTTACAACAATATATTGTTGATGCATACACATGTATTGAGGAAGAAAGGCTTCGATGGGTTAGAAACAACCAAACAAACATTCGATCAGAACTCTATAAAGGGTTGCAAGATGTTGTCCTCGCTGGGGATATATCTGCTAGGTCGATTGGTAAACGTACGATCTTGCCTTCCAGTTTCACCGGAGGTCCAAGATACATGGTTCAAAATTATCAAGATGCAATAGCTATTTGTCGTTGGGGTGGATGTCCGGATTTATTTATCACTTTTACGTGTAATGCAAAGTGGCATGAAATTACATATATGCTTGATGTTATTCCAGGTCAAAAACCAGAACATCGACCTGATATAATTTCCCGTGTTTTCCACATTAAGTTAAAGAAGTTTATAAAGGATATTTACGAAGATGGGCATTTCGGTCGAGCTAAAGCAGGTATTATCTTTTCCCCTACCCACATACAAACAAACTTATAAAAGTACAAACATACATCAATATATTTGAGTTAATTTTCGTAACTCCATTTTAAATGTTTTTTCACAGTTATATACACGGTAGAATTTCAAAAGCGAGGCTTGCCACATGCTCATATCTTACTATTTCTTCATTCTGATGACAAACCAAAAACTCCGTTGCAAGTTGACAAAATAATTAGTGCAGAAGTACCAGATCCTACCATAGATCCAATTGGTTATGACGTCGTTGGACAATTTATGGTTCATGGCCCCTGCGGCCCGGCGTATAAAAGTGCACAATGTATGGAAGGTAATGCGTGTGTTAAGCATTATCCAAAGCCTTTTTCAAACGATACAACCTTTGACAAAGATGGCTTTCCAATTTATAAACGTCGGAAAAATGGCCATTCGATTCTCACATCATCCGACATTAACGTTACAAGTGGATGGATAGTACCTCATAATGTAGATTTATTGGTTAAGTACAGTGCACATATAAATGTGGAGGTATGCAATAAAACAAAATCTGTTAAATATTTGTTTAAATATATCAATAAGGGGCATGATAGAGCTACTGTTGTAATTGAAGAAAATGTAAATGGTACGCAAAGAAATCACGAACAAGTTGATGAGGTAAAACAATATGTTGACTGTCGGTATGTCTCGGCTTCCGAAGCATGTTGGCGTATATTTGAGTTCGAGGAGCAATATCGTAAACCAGCTGTTCAAAGACTAAGTTTTCATTTGCCTGTAGAACATAATGTTACTTTCAACGACAACGATACAATATCGGAGATTATACGTCGACCTAACATACAAAAAACCATGTTCACAGAATGGATGAAAACAAATACGCTTCATTTAGATGCCATACTTTTGCCCTACGTTGATTTCCCAACAAAATGGGTGTGGTACAAAGACGAGAAGCAGTGGAAAAGAAGAAAACAAGGTGAAAAAATTGGTAGAATATATTATGCGCACCCAACATCTGGTGAAAGATTCTACCTACGAATGCTACTTAATGTTGTAAAGGGACTAACGTGTTATGAGGACATCAGAACAGTTAATGGTACGCTATATGATGATTTTCAATCTGCATGTGTTGCTTTAGGCCTGCTGGAAAATGATAACGAATGGAACAATGCTCTTTCAGAAGCAGCTAATTGGTCTTCTGGCAAATGTTTACGTCAAATGTTTGTAACAATGCTCCTTTTCTGTGAAATTTCAAATCCATCCGAAGTTTGGCATACAAATTGGAAATTGCTAGCAGACGATATACAATGGCATCAATGACGTATCCGCAACAATGCAACATTGGTTTTGACTGAAGAAGAATTGAAAATTTTTTGCTTATTAGAACTTGAAAATATGCTTGCTTTAAACAATCGTTCTTTGTCCGACTTCCCCGCCATGCCAACTCCGAATTTATCTATGCAACGTCCTTACCAGAATAGATTAATTGAGGAGGAATTAAACTATGACTGTGTTGGTTTGGAGCATGAAGCTCTCACAATGTTATCGCAGCTAAACATGGAACAACGTACTATATTTGATGTTGTGTCTACGGCTGTTGATCATAATCTAGGAGGTTTTTATTTTGTATATGGTAGTGGAGGTACTGGGAAAACTTTCCTGTGGAAAACCTTAATAACAAATATGCGTTCAAAGGGTAAAATTGTTCTAGCTGTTGCATCATCAGGTATAGCATCTCTACTCCTACCTGGTGGCAGGACAACCCATTCCAGATTTAAAATACCAATTGATGCTGGGGACGATGCAACATGTGGTATTCCAAAACAGTCAAACCTTGCAAAGTTAATTATAAGAACAGACTTAATCATTTGGGACGAGGCTCCTATGGTACATCGTAATTCTTTGGAAGCATTTGATCGGACACTTCGAGATTTAATGGATGATGGCGTTAACTATTTAGCTGAACGCATTTTTGGTGGAAAAACCATATTGCTAGGAGGTGATTTTAGGCAGGTCCTCCCAGTCATACCCAAGGGATCACGTACTACTATCATTCAATCCTCTATTAACAGATCTCACTTATGGACCGAGTGCCGTACTTTCAAGTTAAACATAAACATGCGTTTGGCATCCACTGATGGTACACCCACTGAAATTAAAAAACTAGAAAACTTCACCAAATGGGTGTTGGATGTAGGGGACGGGAAAGTCCTTGCTAGTGCATTGCAAGAGGGTGCTGAGCCTACGTGGATACAAATACCGACAGAATTGTTAATTGAACAAACCTCTAATCCAATCTTAGATATAGTAAATAGTACCTATCCCGATCTACAAAGATGACTGCATGAACGAGACTACTTGCGTGCTCGATGTATTCTAGCACTAAAAATGATTGTGTCGAAGAAATTAATACTTACGTAACAACATCTTTATCTGGATCTTTAACCACTTATCTTAGTGCTGATACAATTAGCCCTGCTTCAGAAGGAATTGAGGATCAACACATATTGTTTCCAACTGAATTTTTGAATACTCTTCAAGTTTCCGACATGCCAAATCATGTATTAAACCTTAAAGTAGGCATTCCAATAATGCTTCTTAGAAATCTAAATCAAAGTATGGGTCTTTGTAATGGTACACGTTTGATTGTCACTCAAATGGCATCAAAGGTAATTGAAGCCGAAATAATCACGGGTGCAAATGTAGGGAATACCGTTTTAATTCCTCGAATTGTGCATACATCATCAAATACAAAATGGCCCTTTGTTCTCCGTCGGTTGCAGTTTGCAGTAAAGGTTTGTTTTGAAAGAGGCTATGCAGCGGTATATGATCGTGTAGTATGGAGAATATGATGTAGAATATATAATAGAATAGTAAGCAGTAAATCACACAGTCGATTTATACTGGTTCGGATCACCGTCCTACGTCCAGTCCCAGACTCCCTTCTGGAATTTCACTAACGCAACAACCCTCACTTCACCCGGAGGAATAGGTTCACAATTACCCGAACAGCCGAACGGGATTTCTTGCCTCAACTGCTGAAGAGGTCTTCACTAGTACAAAGATAAATGTTGACTTAGTGTGTTCTTGATAACATGAATTGTCAAATATTAAGTACACCCTTCCTATAGCCTTTCCTTGATGATAATCGTAAAGCTTGTGAAAGATTATGGAAGTTTAAGATCTCAAAATGTTTGTAAGTAATATGCTTTGAGAAATCAGAATTCTTTTAGAATAATAGAGAGTTAGAATAAGGATTAGTGATCAAAACAATTGTTGAAACCTCTATATATAATATTCAAAGAATTGTAACTGATCATGAAAGGATTCGATGAAGAGAAGTAAGTTGTATCTCTTCAATATAGATGCATCCTTTCAGAAACAGAAGTCTTTAGTTAAAGTTTTCAGAAGTCTCTTTTGATTTGAATTCGAAAATAGGAAGAGTAGTATGTTTGTCTCCAGAAACAGACGTCTGGTAGAATTATGTCAGACGTCTGAAAATTCATACTGAATTTTCTTTGTTTTCAGCAAACAGACGTCTGGTCTGATTATGTCAGACGTCTGTTTCTGTAAACAGACTACTTCTTGCTTCCTTGTTCATTGTTGCTAACATATATTCATAAATACTTTGTGTGTGTATAATCATCAGGAAAGACTTTAACATATCTTATCTAAGACTAATCTAGACTCTTACAGATAATATTTCTCTTGAGTTCTTGAATCCGATTGTCAATAAAGTTTCATCTTCCTGCAAAACAAGGTTAGTCGATAGCATATGAACATATATAGTTGTCATAGTCAAAACGCTATACTTGGCGATTCAACATGTTTTGCAATGACCATTAACAAAAGTCAAGGACAAACTTTGGATAATGTTGGTGTATATTTGCCAAGGCCTGTGTTTTCACATGGCCAACTATATGTAGCCGTTTCAAGAACAACATCGCACCATGGTCTTAAATTGCTTATCAAACAACAGGGTTCAGAGAAAACTGGATCCACCGAAAATATTGTATTTCGTGAAATATTTGACTATTTGTAGACGTCTGTGTTTACAAGTTGACTGTTTGTTTTGTTACATGTCATCATGGAGAATAAAAATGGCAAGTAAATGTCATATGATACTGGGCCCATAACTTATAATCAGTTCGACGTATATGTAAAATGGTTATGAACAACGTTAAGTTAGATATCTTTTTGCTTTACCTTCCCTTACTTTAACTACTCCAGTTTGCCTATAATTACAGTTAATTTTATATGTATAGTAGTAAATTTGAAATTTAGAACTATACCTGCGATCGACGAGCATTTACTTCCCATTATGTCCAACGTATGTATTTCCGGCTTTTCTTATGATTTATATTTCAATAATTATATTGATCATTGTCATTTTTTAGCATATTTACATTATGTTTGAAATACCTTTGCAGACATCCTCAGTAACGCCATCATCCACTGCCAAGTTTACATAATAGTGTAACAAGTTTCGTCATTGGTTACATTTAGGAGATAACCATATATTGAGTGATGAAACTACAAGAATATAAATGAAATTTAAGAACTGTTAAATAATTGTAATTTTCTTTTTTGAAGGTCGATTTATTACACATCTCATTGTCAAATTTATTTTTAAAGTACTTTTCAAAAGATATCAAAAACCCGTACAAGTGCAAAAGCAGAAGGCTTAACAAGACTCACTTTATCTTTGCATGTAAGAATTAAATGTCGCGTATGCTTCTGTTCACTCTACGGTCAACATATTTAAGTCCATATTACTATGTTTAAAATGTATATGTATTAAAGAAAATTAAACCTATCTACTAAAATGTTGATATTAATACATTTCATATTCTCAATTTTTGAAATGTCCATGTGCTCTATGTCCATAATGTATCCAGACAAAATGCTATCTTCATAATCTCTAGCCCACAATTTTTAACTCTATGCACATAATAAAAATAAGCATATTTATTGACTTTGATCTTTCCTAGATCTTACATGCCCTGTATACTATTTACCTGCAATATGATTTGAAGGCTTTACCCATGAAGATTATAGATTTTGTGAACTATTCTACTTTTTTTTGGATAGACATGTATTCATATTTATCTTGAATTAAAGACGATCTTTGTCTTATTTTTTACCTTACACTTTCAAGTTTTCGGTGAAACATCTTCCAATTTACGCCGCATTTGTTCTATTTTCTCCATGGTTTATTTATGCACTATTTTCCATTTTCTATTTTGTTTTACTTTTATGTTGTTAATTTTTCTTATAAAAATATGGCTTTGAAACAAGCATATGGGGTTTACTCAATGAACTACATGTATAATTTTTGGTTATAAATAGAGTGAAAAATAAATCTTTACATTCTGCACGCTGAATAATTTCATTGTTATTGATTTACGTTTCCGTATTTACATGTTTTTAGTTCTTTCATATGAATCACTTTCTTGCTTTATTACTTTTCTTTAAAAGCAGATGATACAAATGTGATTTGTTATGTTGTTAATTATGTTACACAAATTTAGCATAAATTGCATATTGTTACTAATTTAATCACCTAAAGCCATAATAAAATAAAACTTCAATCCACTTCTAAGCAGATCCACCAATTTATTCGATATGTTTCCAATTTCAATACAACAAAATAGGCTTTGTGAACTTTTAAAAAAACCTGCGCATCATATAAAAACAAATCACAAGCAGTAAGCTAAAGTTCATAAATTTATTGGGGAAATATCAACGAAACTGTATGTACGCAAGACAAGGAAAAAAATGCGTGGACTTACAATAAACAAGGAAGGGACACGTACATCAAATCAAATATAAATGGCCGTTGTGTATACACTAAGACTTTTATTACCCAAATGGGTAATTTTTATTTTTGTTATACTAATAAGAAATTAAATAATTTTATTGCCAGTAAGGATTTAAGACAATTAAACCACCAAATAGAAATTGAAAGCATGAGATAATTTGATGAGATGAAACTATAAAAACATAAACTATCAATTAAAAATAGATAAAAATTTGGTGCTTAACTGAAATAAGACATTATATTAATGGAAACGTAAATTATTGGTATGGTCAAATATAAAAGGAGAAAGCCTAAATTGCTACCTTTAATTTTTCATCATCTGCCACTTACATTGTGACCTTTAAATTAAGCTTTCTTGATTTCTGTTTATTCATTATAACGGTTGACAAGACAAAATTACTGTATGAAATACCATTACAATTTGCTGAACTAACGTACTTCCTGTTTTGTTTTGGGTCTTGCGCTTTATTATTAACTCGCCATCCAGTAATACCGAATCCCTCTCCGCGTAATTCTTAATGGTATCGTTTTCTGCTTTATTTGTTTCCACATTGATGAATTACTCTAATCTCATTTTGCCTCATTATTGTTCTGTTGTTTCATTTACCTTTCTTTCAGTTGATTGCAGTACAAATTTTAATGGGATGCTCCTAAATTCTTTGTTTTTTTACTCAACGCTTTACATTTGATACGCCAGGCTATTCAATCATTAAAATATTTAACAATTGAACTTCGAAAAGGTTCGTGCATGCAGGTTAGGTTGAATAATGGGATGGTCTATTCTTCACACTTACTGACAGAAACAAAACGCTTGCAATACAGCTGTCTTAAAGACCAGAGGTTGACGGTTCTATTAAACACAAAATCCATGGCAACGTACTATAACATGGTATATGCAGTGATCTTTTTTCCATTGGAAAAATATCAAAAAAAAGGATACAATAGAGCTGGATCTACAAGAATATGCCTGAAAACTTGCCTCCCTATATGACAGGTACACCCAAATTTTTTTTTCTTTAATTTACTAGCTGCCAGCAACTGATGGATTTTTTTTAACATAAAAAAACCTTTTTCCTTTTTTCTTTTAAATTGTATCAGGAAAAACTCCATATTTTCAAGACAAGCCGGCGGCCATGACAACAAATTAAACTTGACCGCCATAATGTGAGTTAATGATCATGTTAGCACTTTTATTTGCAGTAGCATAATAAGATGTCAGTTCTATATTCATATTTATATGTTAATAGCAGAAGCTTAATATTTTTTGTTCTTGACATGTTCTAGAATTTAATTCACCTTCATACCCTGCTTGGTTGCACATTTAATTAAATAGAATTACATTTCACCACCTGAAATTTGTACTCTAAGGGTCAAGATCATATATGCCCATTGATCTTCCCTCAGTTACATTATTAATTGCTGAGATTATGTTCATATTCTTTATACCAGCCAAAGATAAAAGTTGAAAAGTTATTCTTTATTTAATGCTGCTTTCAATAAATTAACTAGACTACCAAAGGTCATACGTTACATACCTCATTCCCTATAAAAGAATACATTATTGATTACTGTAAAAATCATTTTCCTTCCTACACTACTACAATCAATGGATGTTCAGCATACTCCTCTTAACTCACTTACAATTGGCAATGCAGGGGCTGCAATTCGCGTTCGAATTAGCAGAGTTTGGGATTCCATCAACCTGAAAACAAATGAAGTTTTCGGCTTTAACATGCAGCTATTAGATATCGATGTATCTTCTCCTTTGTTTTACAATCGTTCGCATGTGTATTCGTGTATATATATCATCTCTCTCTATATATATATATATATGTGTGTGTGTGTGTGTGTGTGTGTATGTATGTGTATGTGTGTTTTGACTGAATTTTTTTTCCCATTCTGCAAAGAATATGTTCCTATCTATCTACTCGCATATGTATTTGCAGACTTTCTGTTTTCTACCACAAATCATGTCTGTGCTTATTCCACAGAGAAAATACAATTTTGTAAACATACCTGACCCCAATTTTTTGCATTTAATTATTTCCTTCTTCCATAAATAGTGCCTGTATTAAGTTGTCCCACTTTTCACGTTCTGTAAAACAATAATTGTACAAACTTCTTTCCCTTACTACTTGCTGTGTGAACTTACATTGAATTTTTCTGCAACTAAAAGTTGTTATTTCTTCACTTTTCGAATTATGATATCAATACCATAACTGTCATTTCCATATAACTTTAGAATACTGGGTTGTATAACATATACTTATTTTTGTTTTCAGTTTTTTCCTTTATACATAAACTATATTAGTTATGTCCAATCAGTCTCTAAAATTTACAATGCTTATACACAACATTCTTACATTCGTATTTAAAAAAACATTGGTTTACTATTAATACTTCCACTTCTACCTTTCCATTTTACAGTATGATTCATTCAGATTACATTGTTGATTCTTCTCCTTTCAATTTAAGAACCGAATATTTTAATTGAATAATTTGTACTCATTTTATTGCATTTCATACACGCAGTTCTTCCTAAATGGATATATATAAGAATATATTTTTCCACTGAATATGTTTACTTCATTACACTAATTGGTACACTGAAAACGAAAACTGTAGTGCAAATTAAGATGTCGCTATTAATGTAGTTTTCACCTACAAATGTATGTATGCTCCTACACACAAGACTGTGCATGCAAGTTATCTGTTAAACACAACATGAACTCACTGCTGCACACATGCTAACTGACATATCTTTTTTATACTTGACGTTGCTACTTTTATATGCCATGTATGCACAGTTGTTCATAAAAAAATTCTTTTCCCAATGATTTCCATTCTGCAATTACACCTATTAACTGAAAGATAACATACATGAGTAAAACAACTTGAACCTATAGTGGGGCGAATACATTTATACGCTTTTATAGTTACAAAATTTACATGCGTGAATAAAATTATAACAAATTATAGATTAATTATATTTTTTATCATGCACACTCGCAAGCTTATCTTTCAGAGCTACACGATTTTTTCACATTATGCATTTTACATTGTTATTTATAACCATATACAGAATTATTTATTGTTAAAATAGTGTGGTTTAATTTACAAACTTCAGCTTTTATATGTTTGTTTTTGGTATCTTTAATGGACAATAATTCTTTGGTTTTTATATGGTTACTGTCGTCGTCTTTCAAATTTCCCACTTAACGTATGGATTTGTTTAATTTTCCAAGCTTATTCAACATGTCTATCCTCACAAACGTTGTATTATGTGTTTGACAACTTATGTGGTTTTTTAAAAAAAAATGGTTTTTAAAAGTTTATGTATAACTAATATTCTTTACCACCACATCATCTACTGTATAATTTTACTACTTATATTCATCTTCTGTATCATTGGCAACATTGTTTGGTAAATTTACTTTAAACTACTGATTTACATAACTACATTACCAAAAAAAATTAATTTCATTTTTTCACTTTTAACATATTAATTTGCATATTTTGCTTCAACCTGTCCAAGAATGATTATCTTTAGGTACTGCTTTGTACCATCGATCTACAGCTTAGTCATTCTATTCAGTTTTGCATCTTTTATTTTTTTTCTATCTTCTATTTTTTTTTGTCAACATGTCAATATCCTTTTTTGCCTTCCTAACAGGCCATTGGATTTCAGATGAGTACTTAACAGTTTTTCATGCTTTCATATGCTTAACATGATCACTTCCATTGGATTTTTTTTACCTTTCCATAGGGAGAAGAAATGCATGCAGAAGTGGGAGCACGTTTCATGTCACTCTTCTCTGGGAGAGTAAAAGAAGGATTGGTGTATGACATCACCGAATTCAATGTGGAAGCTGCAGGTATTACCTACCTAACAGTACACAGACCGATCAAGATTCAGTTCAATGCGTTGACGACCGTCACAGAAGTACAGGATGACATTCCTGACATACCGATGCATAAATTCTCCTTCACAGACTACTCAACAATAATAATGAGAACTCACACGATAAAGTACCTAACAGATTTCCCCTATTCCCTCTTTAAATTTAATCAATAATATGCGTGTTAGGCACTCAATAAATATTCTTTTGATTATCAATTTAATGACAGATGTGATTGGAATTTTGCACCATGTTGGTGAGGTTGTTAGCCAATCAACTGGCAACAACGCATCTGCACCAAAGCGCGAACTGGTCTTATACCTGCACTGGTAATCTTTCCGTTTCAATATTATACGTACACTGTACCGATATCACCAACATAAAAGACAACTGACTACTGAACACGGTTTTCACCCATGTGAAGTGGCAACCGAATTTCAGCAACGCTATGGGGAAGTAAAACATCCTTGGTTGATCCAACTGTCCTTGACGAAAATAACAAGACAGTGATCCTTACTTCAATGACAGTCAAAAATTATCTAGGTATATTCTGCTGACAAAAAAATAACCTACTCAACGTACTACACGTCACAATTATCTCACTTCGACTCTACATACTCTACATATCAGGTAAGCCAACCCTCGGATCTACTACCGCAACCTATGTCTACACTAATCTTGATATTGCTGAGGGTAACGAGCTAATTAGGAGGTAACATTTAATCAGATCTTTTCCACTTTTTATGCGCAAAATGTAAAACCACTTTTAACTTAAGTTTTTTTCCCCTAGCTTTCGGAAGAGGAAACTGCCTGCAATTACAGACGACCAAAGCCAGGTTGAAAAACAAGCAGCCATAATTGTTGGAAAAACACTGTCAGAAATACTAAGTTTAGATCTGCCAATGGAGTATGAGGTAACAATATATATATTCAAATTCTAAACTGAAAAGCTAACTGTATTCTCCAGTCAGTTTATAATTTTTTTTTAACACAAAATAATGCTGCCCAGTTTATGTAACCTGTTACGAAAATATTTACTGTCATGCAATTGATATCAATTTACTTCTATAAAGCAACATGATAGTAGTTTTGGACAAACACCATCCACTTTTCCTACCTCTAAGTTCCCACATTATATATATACATATACATATATATATATACATATATATATATTACTAGCATATACACAACATATTTGATCCTCTTACTTACCAAAAACATTTCAAATTGATTTAGATAAACAACTCTAACCAAAAAAGGATTTCTAATTACCTTGGTTCTCCTCAAATATGTATACTTTGTATCCTGCCATGTATATCCTCTTCCAAACCTTTTGTTTTCCCTTACATGGCTGGATACATTAAATGTATGTTTACCCATTTTAATCACCCTTTCTAAACCAGTTTGAACAAATATTTTACCTTTTTTTGCAAACTTGCACACCATCTGTGTTCCAGCCAAGTTTACACAACTTTACCTGCCTTGCTAACATAATTTATATCATTTGCTACCATCCGTGCACATTTCTTACAAGCAATCGACTTAATATGCATAAAGGTTTTTTAATATTAATCTTCTTAACCCACTATTCCACTTTTAACCCACCTTATATTTCTATTTTTTTTCATTAAATTATGGCATCAAATATGCTGTTTTTTCCGATTGCTTTTTACCTTCTATATAACCGCACGCTATTTTCATTTTTCCCAATTTCGAATTATTAATTGCAACAACAGACTTCTTTTGTTACTTTATGCCCGTATTGCAACCACTGTTTTTTTCCTACAAGAATCTTCCTTAAAATTGTTTTTCCTCCATATCTGCAATTTCACCCTAATTGTGAGAGTATTTCCGTTCCTAAACCTGTTCCTCCAATTTGACATCATTTGTGCTCAACATGAAAGTCCACTATTTATTCTTTTGAATCCATATCTGTTTTTCCGCTTTATATATTTCAAACTGCCATGATATGAATTGTTACATTTATTAGTTACCTACACAAGTTTTATTTCTCACATACCCTTACTGCTAACTAAATATCTTACGCCAGTACAAAAATTATAATATATGAATATTCACAACTGCTTTTACAACGCTAACAAATTTATCTTCAGCCGTCAATATTGTGAATCTATACCATCTTATGATAGTCTGGTTAAGGAACACATCTTGGAATGACTTCAATCTACAAACATTTTCTAACACTACACATATGATGTCTTATTTCTAACAAAACTTTAACTTTTTCAACCACTAATACTAAATATGGTACCAAATATTTAACATGTTGTCCATTAACGGTGTTTTTCCCAAATTAAATTTCAAGCTTTGTACACCATCAATTTTAATCAGTGGTTCTCCACCTTAATTTACTCATGATATTCAAAATCACTTATGTATTATATTTTTCTTCAATTTAAAACATCATGACAAAGGATAAAATATATCCACTTCTCACAATATTTGTTGGACCGGAAAATACATTCTATATATTTTTAAACCTAACAATTGCCAACGGATATGAGGTCTATATTTGTTAACCCTCCACCATTTTTCCATACATCCTCAAATTTTGAGCTGCAAAATTATTATTACAAATTGTACAGGCCAATCAACATTACTTTGATTCCCACAGGATAAAACATTTGCATTTCAAGCAAAAATCACTGACGTCAATCTTAGCAACGGGTGGGAGTACCTATCCTGCAACGTCTGCAAGAGAAAAGTTGGAAATTCTATATCCAGTACATACTGCGAAAAATGTGAAGAAGACGCACCTTACCCTCTGTATAGGTAATTCCATCATAGCCCAACAACGCCTAATATGGTTTATTTCCCTCTAAACCAATAGACTATGTACATATCTATTAGGTTCCGTGTAGAATTAATTGTTGACGACGGTACTTTTCCTGCATCAATTGTCCTTTTTGACAAAGTAGTCGAGTACCTCCTCAAACAAAAGGCAGAAACTTTGTACGCTATGCAACAATCTGAGGTGCGCTCATAAAATTTAACCATATTTTTTTAATAACTTCCCCATTTTCATCAGCGTCCCATTTTAACACAATTCCACTTTATGTAACTTTTGAAGGTGGGAGGTTCAAAAAAGGTTGAAACCATCGTCAAACAACTAATAGGGTGCACTGAAATTTTTCATGCAAAATTTGACAAAGTGACAGCTTCTAACAGGCAAAGAAAGCTTATTGCATCTAAGATTGCCACACATGGAAATGATAAGGAAGAACCTAAAACTGCCTCCACATCTGGAAAGGTCTGGTTTCAAATATCATCAATCTTCTATGAACTGAACAAAATTTTTTCTACCATTCTAATTTTAACCTTTACTCCATTTAATTAAATCAAAGATTTTTTTTTTCAATACATACACTACTAAAAATATATCAACTTCCAGGTTGCACCCACTGCTGCAAACAAGGCTGTAACGTCCCGGAAATTTTGACAATTTGGAGTGTGAAATTATTTAAGGATTTAAATACAAATAATCAAATTATATTGATACTAGAGTTACAATCAAATATATAGTTTCAGTTGAATTGAAGTCGATATTTAATTCAGGATGATTGGTTGATAATCAAATATTATTGTAAAATATGTGGATTCAATTTGGTTGAATATTCGAATTTGGTTTGAAATTCGATTGGAAGATATAGATGGTTGAATAAAATAAAATAAAAATAAAAATAAAATAAAAATAAAAATAAAATAAATAATAATACGTTGTATACATATGTCTGGTTACCACCAAGTAAATTTTATTGAATCTAGAACGTTGGAAGAAGAGATACATATAATTTTTGTCATATTTGGAGACTGTATGTACGGTACAAATATTGAGCACCAACGTCAATTTACGGTATAGTTAAACATTGAATTTAATGAAAATAAACTTCTTCCGTTATCACCTACCTTAGAATCACCTACCTCAGTTGATTTCTTAGTCGACCTATATACGGGTATACGCTGACCCTAAAAACCTACTGATTTCGACGTTGATCTTATCCCCTAGTTTTCTCCTATAAAATTCAAGCTTCTCATTTTGCTTCAGCAGAAAAAATTGCTTTCCCCTTTTTATTCTTTAATGGCTGCAACAAAATCGCCATAGCCTATTGAAAATCACCAGCCATCAGAATCGCAACCCAGTTTCACCAAATAATCAAAATCGCACCTTTCCCCTCGCAAGCCCTAACTCCACCACTTTTAAAGATCGAAATTTGTGCCATCAATCGAAGCAACGCTTGAGCATCAGCCTCCTTCTTCTGTTCATCGCACCGCCGTAGCCCTGAATCTCTTCCACTTTCGTCAAATCGAAGCGCTGTCTCGCCTATCATCAAATCCGTTGCCTGCGTCGCCGTGTTAAAAGTGAGTGTCAGCTCACGATGGATTTTGGTTCAAGTCGTTTAATTTCAATTTGAACTAAATACAATAGTTAAGGCCGATGGTTGAATTTACTTGTTGAATTTGGTTCATGCATCCGTATTGTAGTCAATTTACTGATCTGAGTACCTTGACTTGATTTGTGCGATTCTTGTGTGATTTGAGTCATTATATGTTTCCTGGTAACACTTACTTGGCTTGTTAATTAGTTATATATGATGGGAAACCCTATGAATAGACACATATGTTTGAACGGAAAGGAAATAAAATAAAGTATTATACCTGGATTTAATTTTTACAACAGGTTGCGATGCTGCATATAATACCTTAATGCAACAATGCAGTTTTATTATACATGGACAGTTCCTTGCAGTTATTGCCAATCTCATATACATATGTTGTTTTGTAAACCTGAAAATATATCTATACTCTGATCCATTTATACATATTCACCAGCTACATAGATTTTGCCAAACCCATGTAGTAAACTAAACTAGTTGCATACAGTGAGTTGAAAGTACTTGGATGATTGTTGGGGTATCTTACATATGTATCCTGTTAGTTGTATTTCACTATATGTTTTATTTGTCTGTATGAGTTATTCAAATGTTTAAAAACCTGAATCCATATATATGCATTTCAACATATATTTTCCCTCAAGGTTAGTCAAATCTGAAAGAATGAAGAAAGGAAATTTTTATCATCATTATGCGGACCAGTTGGACACAAACCCTTAAAATTTGAGACTGTTTTGAGACTTTTGTGTGTGTGTGTGTGTGTGTGTTAATCTCATTAGTTCATCACCAAATTTTTATTAGCATGATATGAAATGGAATTATTGCGGGTTGTTCTTCTTTACAGTGTTTTAACTTTTGCACAATTCCTCTTCATAATAAACTGTCCATAGTATAGCGTATTACTTACCTTAGTTTTGTACAATCAGTTTGCACAATTAACTTCATAACAACTGTGCTGTTTGGGATGCCAGTTTAAATTATATCCATGGATGTTAATTCCATTAAACTAATTTAAGCTCAATCAGTTATTATGAAACTACTTCACTTCATATACATTGTTAACTAGTCACTATCCCGTATGGTTGTGTCTTCATCTCTTCTGTCTGGTGTTGTGACAAATCAGGGTATTTAGCCTACGCTGAACATTAATCAGCCTGTTTGTGCCAAGCCATATGCCTTTGAATGCCTTTCTTTTCAATTTTTCATAAACTGTATATCTTTGCCATAGTCTTGAATCACTGAATACCATTGCCATACTGTATTGATCTGTTGAGTTCTCACTTTCATAAATGCATGGGTTTATATTGGTTCTGATTAATCATTACATAGGTATACACCCATACATATACGTGTATTTATGTATTGTGCAAAACCTCAAAATCATGTTCATGTAGTTACGACAAGATAAGATATGTATATTTATTTTTCATATATACATGTACGCACCTGTATTAGGCACACTTAGATACCTTTGCATTTGGATGGCCTACAACTGCAGTGATGTTAAACTGATATCGACATGAGCGAATTTTAATGGGCATTTAAATTTCCACTCTGAAATCAAGTTATTTGTCATGTATGGGTTTGTACTTGCTTATGTTTTCACAACCTGAAGTGCATGTATGCTGTTATGGTTTAAGTAAAATTATGGTAACATATTTTAACATCTACAAACCCGTACCCTTGTCCCAGACCTGGCGCTCCTGAATGCATGTTATTACCTTAACATTGACCTTGAATGCTAGTTTGGATACATATTCGAAATTCCATAACTTCATATAGCTTTTGGACACCACTTTAATTTCCTAAGTGCCTGTAGGTTGATGGAAGAATAGTCTGGGTGTGGGTTTTGAAAAGTCCTAAAACATAAATATACACATTTCTGTATATATTCTATACTGTATCGAGCCTGTATGTGTTATTCACATGATTAGAAAAACTGAACATATATATATATATAGACCTATGGACATTGATGTATTTTCCCTTTGCATTACATATACACGCTTGTCAAATTTATATAAATGGGCATAGCAAATCAATTTGCACTCAGGTCACTGTGTCTCTGACTTTGAGTAAATATTCCTATGTTCAATTAGATTATTAAATTTAGCAACCAATGAAACGATACATCAGGAGAGAAAACCTCAAAGGTCTTTGGGACTGGGTTAAAATCTGATACCACTAGTATATTTGCTATGCCATCTATCATTGGGTCTCCGCAACTCAAGTAGTTTTGCTAAATTGTTGTACCCATTGGTATATCGAACCCAGGTGGATTTAAATTGCTGCCAATTATGTTTAGACAGTAGTTATTTGACATTATGTCATCTTGCTTTGGTACCTTTCATCCCTATGAAATTCATTTCACTTGCTGCTTAGCCATTTGTTGCCTGTTGTGTTACTCACTTGATGCTGCGGAATCTATTTTACATTGCTGCTTTCCATATGTACCTTATACTATCTATGTGATCACGTCTACATGTGTTGTTTCGACCCAGTGATGCTGAGGCAGTGCACACATGTACTTGTACATGTGTGTATATGCAAGCTCCTGGAATCACAGTCTCAGAAAAATAAACTGATATGGAGCGAAGCCTATATAACTGTATATTGGGCTTTTGACATAAAATTTTTGTGAAGATTAACTATTATTGTAACGACCCGCAAATCCGAGCTATCTGAGTTGACTAAATACAACACATGTCCAACCCAAATAACACAGAAATACGAACCATTAATAGAAAGAAGTTAGAGGATGAGAAATAGAAAGAAAGAAATATTAGAATAGAAGAAAAACGAAGATCACAAACTCACAGCGGAACGAATAAAATATATTATATAACATAAGCTTTGAAATACAGATCTGTTCTGTACATATATACATACCATCATCAGAGTACACATAACATTTGATCCAGCGGAAGTAACTCTAAATAACTAACGTTGAAGCCTCCAGCTTCAAGCTCCTCCAAGTGTATCTGTAAAAGCCTGAAACACTTGACTGCCCGTACAAATTTGGGCACCCAGGAGTTTAGGGAAAACAAAACAAAATAAACTCTGGGTCAGTCATGGGACTGGTGTGAGTAAACTCCAATCACTTGTTTAACTTTAAAAATCCTTTCAAAAGAAAAGATAATAGTAAGACCAGCCCACACATAAACATGGACGGTTTTTACCTTACTATAACCCAAAACACTTTGATACGGAAATCTAGTGATATTATAATAATGTCTACATCAAG
Organism: Allium sativum; assembly: GCA_030737875.1. Lineage (NCBI taxonomy): Eukaryota > Viridiplantae > Streptophyta > Magnoliopsida > Asparagales > Amaryllidaceae > Allium > Allium sativum. The sequence continues at coordinate 158,431,543 of CM060921.1, read as the reverse complement.
TAAATAACCAAATAGCAGAACGCTTGCATCTCACGCACCACACATATTATAAAATCAAAAACCGCATGGTGCTTATTGGAGATTGGATTTTCAACATGACAAGGTATGGAACCACCTTCCGACTGTGTATCTCTAGAGGCAAATACACCTGGGTTCAACAAGGACATCTTGCAACCCGGCCCACACATGACCGACCACTCATTTCGCTTGAGTGTATCGAATGTATATCACCAACGGTTGGACTCAAACCACCGTTTCCCGAATGGGCAGAATCGATAGATTTAGAAACAAAAGGAATTTCTCTAGATAGGTGATTATACACCCTAATGGGTGCGACCCACATAGCCATGCTGCCTGCCCGATTTTTGTCCTTTCCCGGTTGTTGAGGCCTGAGGCTACGCATACTTACCATTCATTGATAGCACAATTACTTTGAATGCCACATTGTCAGATCCGTTAATCACTAGTTGAGTTTGCACAAATATTCTGGATATTATGCTAAGGGATAAATCCGTTGCAACCATATATATTCATACCGACCAACCCATTTGATCATTGGAAATACTCTGTCAGACATTCGTCCATTTACGTTCGTTCTGGGATTGAACGAAACCGAAGGCACTATTTCTATAAATAGAAAAAAGCCCTTGCACTTCACTCCGTCTTCAATATATTCAGCATACTTGGTTCGCAACGCTTATGCCGATACGGAGTGGTTCTCGGATAATAATCCAACCGGTCTCTCCATATTGACAACGATAGTCAAAAACTTCGATAGTCTGTGATTTAACTATCGAATAAAAACAAGTGTTCATCCAACATGTCAAACAAATCACTGGGCTCTTTAATTAATATTTCATTTATTAAACCTCTTCTCCATTTTCCCTATTAATATTTGTTAACCAAATATTTCAATAACCATATTGGCCCTTTACGCTATTTTTGATTTCGTTTCCTTGTCAAATTCTATATATATCGATATATAGATTTCTAATTGTCAAATTTCTTAAAAATATTCTAACTCCTTAAATTTCCGGAAAAATTCGCCATAACCTCCCCTGTATCGGGAGCATCGGGAAATTTCAAATAGCATCCCGGTATCTTCCAATCTCAAAAAGAAAAAGAAAAAGCCAAGCGGCTTGCCGATACGGCGCATAAAACCCATATACGAATTAAACATGTACCTTTTTGTCGAGCACATAAATTATATACTTTATATACTTCATTCCATACCTGTCCAACATCTGTTCACCTGTTTTCAATTCAATTCAACACTATCTAATTGTTTGAATTCATTTCGCCCATTTATTCTTTAATTAGTCATTTTGCCTATTTCACTTCTTTGTCGAACATAACATGTTCAAACAAAATGTTTAACTCGTTCATAACTAAATTGAATTTCAATTTCAATTCTAGTTCTCTTTTCTATTTCGAATATAAATTTCAAATCGAATTTTCTTATTTAAAGTTCAATATCCATTCAAAATCTCATTTAACTAATTTCCGTTCAAATTAGTAAATTCCATTCAATAAATCAAAATTTGGTTTCTGTTTCAAGAATCATATTTATTTACACAACTTGAATTCGCATATATTTTACAACTCAACTCGGAGATTTTCTAAATAGGAAATTCGGATTTTATTTGCTTAAAATCCCTTTATAATATTAAATAAACTATTATGGTTTTAAAACGATTCTGGCGCTGCTTTTCTGAAAATTTGATTTTGACATAACTCAAAATCTATACGACGAAATTCAGATTTTTCTCTTTCATTAGAAAACTATTATCAAACTGGTCCTGACGTTTCTTGTTTCGAAGAATTTCGACTTCAATTGCACTCTGTATACTCAATTGAAGTTCGAATCGCCAATTTACGAACTGCAGCGCTGCGGCGAGTTCGTTTTAATTATATTTATATATATAATAACTTTAAACTTCGTTTAAAATGAATTCAACTCCACTTAACTCCACTTGAATCTCTTGATTCAAATTCCAATCTTCTTTTGAATTCCATATTTTTAAATCCCAATTCCTTTTCAAATTCAATACTTGCATTTCTATTTGAATTCCCTATATTCAATTCGATGTTTGAATTCATTTGAATTCTCTTATTCAAACTCTATTTTTAAATTCCCTTTGAACTGCTATAATCCAATTTCTATATTTGAATTCTATTGGAATTCAAATATTCAAACTCCTTTTTAAATTCTATATTTGAAATTCCATAGTTTAAGACTCATTTGAATTTCATATTCAAATCCCATAGATTAATTCCTATTCAATTTGAATCTCTTACATTCAAATTCCATTTTTCCATTTCCGACCCCATTTGAATTTCTAATATTCAAATTCATTTTCAACACCATTTGAATTCTAGTATTCAAACCCATTTTCAACGCCATTTGAATTTCTAATATTCAAATTCATTTTAATTCCCTTGAATTCAAATTCCATTTCAAAACCCTTTGGATTTCCTATTTGAAATCCTATTTGAAATTCCATTTCCCGTTCTACTTTGAAATTCTATTTTCAAAGTTTATTTCAAATTCTATTTTAAAATCTCATATTCAAATTTCTACTTGAATTTCTATGTTCAATTCCATGTTCAAATTCAACACTTGAATTTTTATTTCAAATCTCGATTCAAATTTCATATTTAAATTCCATTTCAAATCTCTATTCAAATTTCACATTTGAATTCTTCTTTGAAATACTATATTTCAAATTCTATTTAATTCTTCTTTGAAATTCTATATTTCAAATTTTATTTTGAAATTCTTCTTTCAAATTTCTATTTGAATTTCTTATTCGAATTCCTTTGAATTCCAATTATATTTCAATTCCTTGAATTCAAAATCTATTTTTCATTCTAATTTCATCCATTCAAATTCTATTCGAATTTCCAATATTCAATCTCCTTTTAAAATTCAAATATTAAACTCTCTTTCAAAATTCAAATATTATACTCAAATTTCATTTGAGTTATATATTTAAAAATTTCCTTTCACATCCTGTTTGAAATTTCATTTCAAACTCAAATTCCACAATTGTTTCTATTTCTGAATTATCAAATGATAATTCTTTTTGCTTCATTTATAACTTCGTTATAAAAGAACTATTTATAAACTTCGTTTATAAAGAACTACTTGTTTTATTTTTCAAACAAGTTTATATTTTATTACCATTAAAAATTCAAATTCTATTTAAAAATAGAATTTTTCCCTTTAAACCTCAAATACTCTTTCCACGATATTTTTAAATATCATTACTTAAGCCCAGTGATATTTAAACACACAAGCAACGAATTATTTATTTTTCTAACACGTCATATATAACAATATATATGCAAACAAATAAACAAACAGATAGTATATTTTTGAGGAATCCAGTTGGATTCCTCCAACCTGTTTTCCTGCATCCACAGATGTTAGCACATAAATAATACCCATTCTGCTTCGTGGCAAAATATCGCGGTATAGAAGGTCATCCACTAATCATAGCGTGGGGCGTATAGGGTAATCATCCGCTATGAAACTGCGGGCATCCGCTAATGAGACTGCGGGAATCCAACCAATCAATCAACCCAATATATATATAGCCTAAATAACTAATATATATAAAACAACCATAAAACATTCACACAAGCAACAAACAATTATTTTTAACGAAATAAAAATAATTCTAAAGGTGAGTGAGATTTACTCACCAGGGTTTCATTTGTCGAATATCCTGTTTATCTCCAAACCACTGGCTACGAATCTTCTCGAATGATATTTGATCCTGCGACAATTTTATTTAATTTTACCGATTAACCATTTATTTATTAAATCAATTATTTAAATAAATAAATAACTTTCCTCTATTTTTCTTTTCTATTAATGGTTATTAAATTCCTTCTAACATAACCAATATAATTTATGTTTCATAAAATGATTTTCTCAAAAATTTCTTTTCGGCTTTTATATTACAAGCTTAGCAGTAAACGCCAATTTCCATACTCAAACAAGCACCTCTACTATTTATATATTTACAAACTAGTTCCTTTTATATAAACTAATTCCTATATAAAATAAATGACAAATTTTCAAGCCTTTAATATATATAAATTAAGCATTTCTGATTAAATTCAATTAACTATATATATTTTAATTATACCTTAATTTGTTATCTTCTCTTGCTTTAGAGAACCCAGAATTTCTACTGCAGGTAAAATCCTTATTCTCCTCATTCACTAAGTCGTCCACTTCCAGTTAGACACAAAGCCATTGCATCCCTCAACACGGCGTGCGTCTCCATCCTGTCATTGTTGAAGTCGAGCTCCTGGGAAAACTGTTCGCACCCAGTATCTGAAATCCGTAGGCCATCGACGTTCTTCCAGAAACGACAGAGATCCTTCATTCAATCGCACCAAACTCCTTTCGAACAGACCCCCCCTAACTCCACTGACAATCATTCGCTTCTTCCTGGCGTTGAACCCAAATTAGATTGCTAGCTCGAACCGCTAATAGTTGCGACTGCCCTAGATTCGCAGTCGAGCTCCAGACGCGAATTCGAAATCCAAATCGAATTTGATTTCCCCTCTTCTTCTTTCTGGCCGAATTCGGGTTCCCTTGTGAGTGCGGCCATTTTTATTTTACTTTGCTGAAATCCCTTTCGTGTTTTTTTCCAATTGAATAGAAGGACAATGCGATATATAAAGAAGTGGAAAGGGAGACACTCGTACATACGCCATTAAATTTATGTTTTACTTTGCGTTGAAACATAGAGACAGGATTTGATGCTCGAGAACGATAGGTTGTGGGGATTGATTTCCTTAGGTCTGTGCGATAAAGACTTTAGGGTGGTTGTCTGTACTTAAGGTGGGCGTTAGTTAATATAATTCGATTTTTTTTTTTCTTTTAATAACCAAAATGTCTCGTGTCTTTTAAATCAAAATCCCGAACCACTAATTTAACGCAATGACCGCCGTCACCAGATTATAACGTTATTCTAGACTCATGGAACTGACTCTGAAATTTAATTTAGTCGTAAATACGGAATAACCCTATTAAATTGACGATTTACAAAAAAATCCGATTAAAAATTTAAATCGATTTCAAACAATTAATTTTATCAATAGTAAATTATTATTATCGTTTTCGTATTACGATAATTCGATATATTCGATATTAAATCGAAATTGATTTCTTTAAATCGATAACTTAATATAAAAATTCATTTATATTATCAATTCAATATTTAAAACGATATTAAATATAAATTATTCAAAAATCTGGGTCGTTACATTCTTTCCCCCTTAAAATAATTTCGTCCTCGAAATTGCTAAGTTAGGAAAAATGGTACAACTCCATTACTTTTCAACATCGCCCTTATGTTGAAACTCAACCCCTCATATTTCAATAAATTTACTCCAACCAAAACTTTTGGTTTTCACACATTTGATTCGAATGATCTACGATCAATCCATTTATATCCAATCTATGTTCTATTAAACTAATCCAAATTGATTCTAGTCAATTGATTCACCCGAACCTTTTAACTTGCTTAAGTTAAATCTTAATTCTAGAATCCAAATCCCAGGATTTTCATTTCAAATCCTTTTGAAATCACTTAAATATATACATGTATATTTATTTCCATTTTAAATTCAAAACATTTGAATATTCAAACAAATTTGTTTTCTTTCAAACAAATTTTCATCAAAACTTTCTAAGGTAGCAATTCATCACTTAGAAACTTGGAAATGAACACTGATGATGTTGCAATCATCATCAGAATAATTTCTCAGCCACTGAAGTGAGTTCAGTGTTTTATTATTTCAAAATCCTTCTAAAATGATTTTCTTTCAAATCTTTCTAAAACGAAGCTATATTATTTTACTATACTTTGAAAAATATTTCCAACTTCCTAGGATTTTGAATTCTTAATTCTGGTTCGAATTTAATTCTAATTCATCTCATTGGTATATATTTCATTCATATACAAGTTCTGTTTGGTTCTATATAACCATTTCATTTCTATAATCGTATTTGATTATAATATTAACATTCAACACATCCATATAATATAATAATTTCAGAAAATTATTCTTTTATCTCAAAATAGAATTTCGGGTAAAATTATTTCATTCACCCACTTTAAAACAATATCGTGTTCAATCTTCTGTCCAAGTGTTTAGAAATTCCTATCGACTTTGTGGCGTCCCACTATTCGACCAGAATTCATAAACCACTCAACAGACAAGCCAACACAATATAAAACAATTTTTATATCAATTAACAAATACGCTCTCTCGTATATATAGACTCAACTCATTCTAGGGTACTACTGACCCTATCTCTAATGAGCACATGCCACACAAGCCTAGGTATTCACTCAACCTAAGCTCTGATACCACCTGTAACGACCCGCAAATCCGAGCTATCTGAGTTGACTAAATACAACACATGTCCAACCCAAATAACACAGAAATACGAACCATTAATAGAAAGAAGTTAGAGGATGAGAAATAGAAAGAAAGAAATATTAGAATAGAAGAAAAACGAAGATCACAAACTCACAGCGGAACGAATAAAATATATTATATAACATAAGCTTTGAAATACAGATCTGTTCTGTACATATATACATACCATCATCAGAGTACACATAACATTTGATCCAGCGGAAGTAACTCTAAATAACTAACGTTGAAGCCTCCAGCTTCAAGCTCCTCCAAGTGTATCTGTAAAAGCCTGAAACACTTGACTGCCCGTACAAATTTGGGCACCCAGGAGTTTAGGGAAAACAAAACAAAATAAACTCTGGGTCAGTCATGGGACTGGTGTGAGTAAACTCCAATCACTTGTTTAACTTTAAAAATCCTTTCAAAAGAAAAGATAATAGTAAGACCAGCCCACACATAAACATGGACGGTTTTTACCTTACTATAACCCAAAACACTTTGATACGGAAATCTAGTGATATTATAATAATGTCTACATCAAGTAAATAACCAAATAGCAGAACGCTTGCATCTCACGCACCACACATATTATAAAATCAAAAACCGCATGGTGCTTATTGGAGATTGGATTTTCAACATGACAAGGTATGGAACCACCTTCCGACTGTGTATCTCTAGAGGCAAATACACCTGGGTTCAACAAGGACATCTTGCAACCCGGCCCACACATGACCGACCACTCATTTCGCTTGAGTGTATCGAATGTATATCACCAACGGTTGGACTCAAACCACCGTTTCCCGAATGGGCAGAATCGATAGATTTAGAAACAAAAGGAATTTCTCTAGATAGGTGATTATACACCCTAATGGGTGCGACCCACATAGCCATGCTGCCTGCCCGATTTTTGTCCTTTCCCGGTTGTTGAGGCCTGAGGCTACGCATACTTACCATTCATTGATAGCACAATTACTTTGAATGCCACATTGTCAGATCCGTTAATCACTAGTTGAGTTTGCACAAATATTCTGGATATTATGCTAAGGGATAAATCCGTTGCAACCATATATATTCATACCGACCAACCCATTTGATCATTGGAAATACTCTGTCAGACATTCGTCCATTTACGTTCGTTCTGGGATTGAACGAAACCGAAGGCACTATTTCTATAAATAGAAAAAAGCCCTTGCACTTCACTCCGTCTTCAATATATTCAGCATACTTGGTTCGCAACGCTTATGCCGATACGGAGTGGTTCTCGGATAATAATCCAACCGGTCTCTCCATATTGACAACGATAGTCAAAAACTTCGATAGTCTGTGATTTAACTATCGAATAAAAACAAGTGTTCATCCAACATGTCAAACAAATCACTGGGCTCTTTAATTAATATTTCATTTATTAAACCTCTTCTCCATTTTCCCTATTAATATTTGTTAACCAAATATTTCAATAACCATATTGGCCCTTTACGCTATTTTTGATTTCGTTTCCTTGTCAAATTCTATATATATCGATATATAGATTTCTAATTGTCAAATTTCTTAAAAATATTCTAACTCCTTAAATTTCCGGAAAAATTCGCCATAACCTCCCCTGTATCGGGAGCATCGGGAAATTTCAAATAGCATCCCGGTATCTTCCAATCTCAAAAAGAAAAAGAAAAAGCCAAGCGGCTTGCCGATACGGCGCATAAAACCCATATACGAATTAAACATGTACCTTTTTGTCGAGCACATAAATTATATACTTTATATACTTCATTCCATACCTGTCCAACATCTGTTCACCTGTTTTCAATTCAATTCAACACTATCTAATTGTTTGAATTCAGTTCGCCCATTTATTCTTTAATTAGTCATTTTGCCTATTTCACTTCTTTGTCGAACATAACATGTTCAAACAAAATGTTTAACTCGTTCATAACTAAATTGAATTTCAATTTCAATTCTAGTTCTCTTTTCTATTTCGAATATAAATTTCAAATCGAATTTTCTTATTTAAAGTTCAATATCCATTCAAAATCTCATTTAACTAATTTCCGTTCAAATTAGTAAATTCCATTCAATAAATCAAAATTTGGTTTCTGTTTCAAGAATCATATTTATTTACACAACTTGAATTCGCATATATTTTACAACTCAACTCGGAGATTTTCTAAATAGGAAATTCGGATTTTATTTGCTTAAAATCCCTTTATAATATTAAATAAACTATTATGGTTTTAAAACGATTCTGGCGCTGCTTTTCTGAAAATTTGATTTTGACATAACTCAAAATCTATACGACGAAATTCAGATTTTTCTCTTTCATTAGAAAACTATTATCAAACTGGTCCTGACGTTTCTTGTTTCGAAGAATTTCGACTTCAATTGCACTCTGTATACTCAATTGAAGTTCGAATCGCCAATTTACGAACTGCAGCGCTGCGGCGAGTTCGTTTTAATTATATTTATATATATAATAACTTTAAACTTCGTTTAAAATGAATTCAACTCCACTTAACTCCACTTGAATCTCTTGATTCAAATTCCAATCTTCTTTTGAATTCCATATTTTTAAATCCCAATTCCTTTTCAAATTCAATACTTGCATTTCTATTTGAATTCCCTATATTCAATTCGATGTTTGAATTCATTTGAATTCTCTTATTCAAACTCTATTTTTAAATTCCCTTTGAACTGCTATAATCCAATTTCTATATTTGAATTCTATTGGAATTCAAATATTCAAACTCCTTTTTAAATTCTATATTTGAAATTCCATAGTTTAAGACTCATTTGAATTTCATATTCAAATCCCATAGATTAATTCCTATTCAATTTGAATCTCTTACATTCAAATTCCATTTTTCCATTTCCGACCCCATTTGAATTTCTAATATTCAAATTCATTTTCAACACCATTTGAATTCTAGTATTCAAACCCATTTTCAACGCCATTTGAATTTCTAATATTCAAATTCATTTTAATTCCCTTGAATTCAAATTCCATTTCAAAACCCTTTGGATTTCCTATTTGAAATCCTATTTGAAATTCCATTTCCCGTTCTACTTTGAAATTCTATTTTCAAAGTTTATTTCAAATTCTATTTTAAAATCTCATATTCAAATTTCTACTTGAATTTCTATGTTCAATTCCATGTTCAAATTCAACACTTGAATTTTTATTTCAAATCTCGATTCAAATTTCATATTTAAATTCCATTTCAAATCTCTATTCAAATTTCACATTTGAATTCTTCTTTGAAATACTATATTTCAAATTCTATTTAATTCTTCTTTGAAATTCTATATTTCAAATTTTATTTTGAAATTCTTCTTTCAAATTTCTATTTGAATTTCTTATTCGAATTCCTTTGAATTCCAATTATATTTCAATTCCTTGAATTCAAAATCTATTTTTCATTCTAATTTCATCCATTCAAATTCTATTCGAATTTCCAATATTCAATCTCCTTTTAAAATTCAAATATTAAACTCTCTTTCAAAATTCAAATATTATACTCAAATTTCATTTGAGTTATATATTTAAAAATTTCCTTTCACATCCTGTTTGAAATTTCATTTCAAACTCAAATTCCACAATTGTTTCTATTTCTGAATTATCAAATGATAATTCTTTTTGCTTCATTTATAACTTCGTTATAAAAGAACTATTTATAAACTTCGTTTATAAAGAACTACTTGTTTTATTTTTCAAACAAGTTTATATTTTATTACCATTAAAAATTCAAATTCTATTTAAAAATAGAATTTTTCCCTTTAAACCTCAAATACTCTTTCCACGATATTTTTAAATATCATTACTTAAGCCCAGTGATATTTAAACACACAAGCAACGAATTATTTATTTTTCTAACACGTCATATATAACAATATATATGCAAACAAATAAACAAACAGATAGTATATTTTTGAGGAATCCAGTTGGATTCCTCCAACCTGTTTTCCTGCATCCACAGATGTTAGCACATAAATAATACCCATTCTGCTTCGTGGCAAAATATCGCGGTATAGAAGGTCATCCACTAATCATAGCGTGGGGCGTATAGGGTAATCATCCGCTATGAAACTGCGGGCATCCGCTAATGAGACTGCGGGAATCCAACCAATCAATCAACCCAATATATATATTTATAGCCTAAATAACTAATATATATAAAACAACCATAAAACATTCACACAAGCAACAAACAATTATTTTTAACGAAATAAAAATAATTCTAAAGGTGAGTGAGATTTACTCACCAGGGTTTCATTTGTCGAATATCCTGTTTATCTCCAAACCACTGGCTACGAATCTTCTCGAATGATATTTGATCCTGCGACAATTTTATTTAATTTTACCGATTAACCATTTATTTATTAAATCAATTATTTAAATAAATAAATAACTTTCCTCTATTTTTCTTTTCTATTAATGGTTATTAAATTCCTTCTAACATAACCAATATAATTTATGTTTCATAAAATGATTTTCTCAAAAATTTCTTTTCGGCTTTTATATTACAAGCTTAGCAGTAAACGCCAATTTCCATACTCAAACAAGCACCTCTACTATTTATATATTTACAAACTAGTTCCTTTTATATAAACTAATTCCTATATAAAATAAATGACAAATTTTCAAGCCTTTAATATATATAAATTAAGCATTTCTGATTAAATTCAATTAACTATATATATTTTAATTATACCTTAATTTGTTATCTTCTCTTGCTTTAGAGAACCCAGAATTTCTACTGCAGGTAAAATCCTTATTCTCCTCATTCACTAAGTCGTCCACTTCCAGTTAGACACAAAGCCATTGCATCCCTCAACACGGCGTGCGTCTCCATCCTGTCATTGTTGAAGTCGAGCTCCTGGGAAAACTGTTCGCACCCAGTATCTGAAATCCGTAGGCCATCGACGTTCTTCCAGAAACGACAGAGATCCTTCATTCAATCGCACCAAACTCCTTTCGAACAGACCCCCCCTAACTCCACTGACAATCATTCGCTTCTTCCTGGCGTTGAACCCAAATTAGATTGCTAGCTCGAACCGCTAATAGTTGCGACTGCCCTAGATTCGCAGTCGAGCTCCAGACGCGAATTCGAAATCCAAATCGAATTTGATTTCCCCTCTTCTTCTTTCTGGCCGAATTCGGGTTCCCTTGTGAGTGCGGCCATTTTTATTTTACTTTGCTGAAATCCCTTTCGTGTTTTTTTCCAATTGAATAGAAGGACAATGCGATATATAAAGAAGTGGAAAGGGAGACACTCGTACATACGCCATTAAATTTATGTTTTACTTTGCGTTGAAACATAGAGACAGGATTTGATGCTCGAGAACGATAGGTTGTGGGGATTGATTTCCTTAGGTCTGTGCGATAAAGACTTTAGGGTGGTTGTCTGTACTTAAGGTGGGCGTTAGTTAATATAATTCGATTTTTTTTTTCTTTTAATAACCAAAATGTCTCGTGTCTTTTAAATCAAAATCCCGAACCACTAATTTAACGCAATGACCGCCGTCACCAGATTATAACGTTATTCTAGACTCATGGAACTGACTCTGAAATTTAATTTAGTCGTAAATACGGAATAACCCTATTAAATTGACGATTTACAAAAAAATCCGATTAAAAATTTAAATCGATTTCAAACAATTAATTTTATCAATAGTAAATTATTATTATCGTTTTCGTATTACGATAATTCGATATATTCGATATTAAATCGAAATTGATTTCTTTAAATCGATAACTTAATATAAAAATTCATTTATATTATCAATTCAATATTTAAAACGATATTAAATATAAATTATTCAAAAATCTGGGTCGTTACAATTATATTTCAGTTTCTATTGAAATTAATTTACTTGAACTATGATTAATCCTGACTCGAGTATTGTATGTTTTGCATGGAATGCTCGGGTCAGACCCGAGCAGTGCAGATTTAAAGATTTCAGCTTAGAATACGAGGATGGACGAAGCTGGGGATTTCCGAAGACGGCGCACTCTGAAGTTTTTTAAAACAGTAAAGATTTTCCTTGTATTCAAATTATTTACACTCCGCTGTATATAAATATTTTGTATTCAAAAACTCTGATTTATAAATAAAAGTTTGATTCCGCTGTTTCATACTGTGTTCTTATTTATGTTGCATTTCTGTGTTGATTTTGTATTTTAAACTCTGTAAGCTAATAACGATCCGTCGTTTTGAACGTTTTAAGTTGGTTTAATTACCAGTTTGGAGCGGTTAAAAAGGCGGGACGTTACAAAGGCTCCACAAAACAAGCGATCTTCAAAGAAAATTCGTACGGCAGCTGACTAAACATCCTGCTTTACTATCTACTATCTATCTATGTTAACGAATAATGAACTTTATGTACTTTGTTTGCTTTCTTCCGCGTGTCAAATAAATATTTATGCCTTCGTTCCATAATTTATTACGTACCCTGATCTCTGAGTTTCAGTGTTCTTTTGTTTGTTTTAACACCATAGACATTTCTTTCCATTATGCAACATTGGATTAATACAAATCATCACAATTTAACATGTACAGAACTTCTGTTTGTAACTTGAAATATGAAGTAAACAATACAACATCTAATTAATTTCTGAATATTAATCAAACAATAACCTACCTTTCATGTATTCAAATCAGTTGCATTTATAGTACATACTACATTCAATATACAAACCAATTACAATTACCTCTGCTCAAAATACCTTCGAAATCCGTATACTTTACTACGTAGAAATTGGCAAACAAATTGAAGAAAAGTATTATCATCTCGCTTAACATATACTATTGTTCCCTCTGCTTCCCAATTTCACAACCATTCGTATTGTTACAGGTTTAGACTACACGTTACTCTACTACAATTGGGGACACGAACTAATTGTCAAAAACCGAACGATAACCCACTTACCTGGCCATCTACAATTTACAACAAATCCCACACCGACAAGGGAATATAACAAGGTACAATACACTGAACATTACATAAATAACCAATTGCTATGTACATATAAATAACATTACGTATGTGTACCTAAAACCATGTGTACATACATATTGAAACATACACATACATCCAACTGGATATAGACAGTAAACTACTTGCACAACCCAATAAGACACCATTTCATATAAGAACTAATTAACCTCCTGTTCCTCCTTACATGTCAAAAAAATCCTACCTCCAGAGTGTTACAACTAGCATCCAAATCCACGGGCAGGTATTCTACTGAGTTAACTTTTATCTCCAAAATAAATTATAACAGTACTTACCTCCACCTAACCATGAACTTACCTTCTTCAAACCTACCATATTATCTGTGCAGATCGACGATAATATTACTTTGGCTCGCTCCCTTTTGCATTCACAAGGGATTCAAGTTGATATCTCTACACTTCCAGTTATGTCGCTCTTCATTGTATCAAAATTTAAATTTTAACCAGCTTATGTCTACCTTCGCTCTGCTGCACAATAAAACGTCCGACAAAATATTCGACAAATACTAAATATTATTTCATTAATACTTTCTACCATCAACTATATATCAGGCACCACGAGAACTAAATGCTGCTTTGGAACATTCAAGGAAACAGAAAAAATTTCTAGAACGCATTCTACACAGATCGACATCTACAAAGGTACACTACATACTGCATTTCATCGCATTACATATATATATATATACATACTGACGTTTATTACCTTTACATACTCATCTTTCAACATTACTTCATAGAACTGGAATTAATATCCAACAAGATTCAATATACAGCAGAAAATAAAAGAATTGGAGAGTCATGTCCCATACCACACTACGAGTACTTGCTGCAACGTCAACAAGGTAAACATATTGACTACTGCATATATATATATACATATACATACATACATACATACATACATACATACATATATATATATATATATATATATATATATATATATATATATATAACTATCCTATTTAAACAGGTGACTGTCCGCATTAACAATTCTGTTGGGGGCATAAGCATATCTACCAAAGATTTGCTTCACGTTCTACGTAAACATAAGTTTAACATTGGACCTTTTTCAAGCGAGCGACGTCTGCAGCCATCAAGCTAATCTGAACGGTACATTGAACTAAACTCTTCACCGTAGCACATAAATATGTCACCTATTAAACCATATTGTACACCCTATCTCATACCTGAATTTTTAAATTCACACTGTTAGAAAAAAAATTCTCCACAATGATGACCCTGCTTCTACTATCACTATCACAGTTTACTTATCCTAAAATGGTAACAATAAATTCGTGCACTATGTTTTGATGTATTCAGATTTTTCTACGCCTGCCTTTCAATTATTTTTGCTTTTGTTTCTTTTGCTTTCTATTTTAATTTCGCTTAATAAATCCCAATCAACAATGTTATTTAATTTCCTTTCGAAAATTGTCATTTACTGTGCTTTCATTTATTACTACTAACCTATTTTACGTATTCAACTTATGTAGTTATGCCTATGCCTATATTAATTTGTCCATAATATCTTTTCAGTCATTCTATCACAAAATAAAATATCTGGTAGTTGAACAAGTGCAACTATACTACGTAGCCTCTTTTCCTATAAATTATTTTAGCATTATTATTTAAATATTAATGATGGTTAATTTATATTGCTGGATACACCTGACTGCATTTCCACTGATCTCATACATAAGACAGTAAGACATGCTATTCTCAAAAATAACAAAACTTGAAAGATGCATTTTCAAAGTTCAGTGTTCTTCAAATTGTACACCTAACATTTATAACATATTTGAGTTTAACTTCAAATAGTGCTCAACTTCTTTAATTCTTGGTTCATTTTCATTATACAAGAAACATGGAACATATGATGGTACAGTCTTTAATTTTACCCTCCTCAGTAATCTCAGTTTAAATTATAAGTAACATATAGTCTTCGAAATTTACTTTCTCATTATACTAATCTCTATTCAAATGATTTTGGAACATGTATCTATGTTACATAATCTCAAAAAGGCATTTTATCACCAAGCGATTTGTACTTTTATGATGCCTTAGTTCATATTGTACAAATGCGCGGGTTTTGAGGAATCATTGTAGCAAGTTATATACATAACATGATTGTACCTTCAATTTCATTTGGTCTATACTATGTTGATCCCATGTATCTGCAACCATTAGCGATTGACGGCAGTCCTTCACTGTTATTATTACGTTAGTCAATAATATCAAATTACATGGTTTTCCACTACACTATTTGCAAATTTAATTCCCAGCCCATATCAATTGTTCTTATAAAATAATTCCATCAAAAACAAATAATTTGTTTGATCTTCTTTTGTACCATTGTTTTTTAAATAAAAACAATGGACAAAGAATGAAGGCCATGAATCTGCTGCTTTTTATCTACAAACTTAAGGTATTTATCATTTTCATTTAGAATGTCTGAATTATGTTCAGAAGTAAATTAAATTATCGTTTTTTTTTTTTTTACAAAGGTCTCCATATCAAAGTAAAAATTTGATTTTTATACTGCTTTGGTAAGCTTTGTATAAAAGATCACCCAAATATTGTCAATACATTACTGGAATGTTTTTTTTTTCATTGTTTCATGCACACTGATGTTATTTTTTAATTTAAGAATGGCAAAATATCTTACTAAATCTTTCATAAAAAGAGTAATTTACAGTCATACTACCAAATTATTACATCAGTGGTTATAGATTTAAAATACTAGAGTTCTAATTTCATAAAAAACTCTGTATAACCTCAAAATGACACATGTCGACAACCTTCCATTTGTCAACTTTTTCTACAATTTCATTCACATAAGTTGGATTATGTGTGACAAATTAAAGTTACACCAAAAACAATGTTTGTGAGATTTTATGGCTTTCTTAATGCTTCTCTCCCCCAATCAATGCATATAAATTTATAAATTAATCAACCGTTGTGTGCAATGAATCAATGGCAAATATTAACCTATAAGGAGAAAATATTAAAAAATGATTCCATAATTGTCAGTAAATGTTTTTTTGTGCCAGGATTTCACAATGTCATTTAATGACTCAACATTGATTAATAAATGTGACGGTAATATGATTTTTAATCGCTTCAGTCAAATACTTAGCATCACAAAACAATCAATATACATATTATTGGTTCAAAATTTGATTATTTAAAAATAGACAACATAAAATTAAATTATGAAAATATGATTTTAGATTCTACGATATATCTATAATTTCAAATTACTAATATTGTGATTTTAAATGCAAGCAAATTGTTTATTCTGATTGAATACGGTCTTCAGTTACTACCTTTCCTTAATTTCCTGAAAATTTAACGAGAATAAGTTGCAAATCTTCTACGACAATGACAAAATACAAGTTCCATGTTTTTATTAATCAATATGATCAATAACATTTATATTTTTCTACACTTTATTATATTTGAACTGAAAGTTTCATGTTATTCAATTTGGTACGACGATTGTACACTAATGTTATTACATTTATTACACTTTCTTAAACTGTTGACTAATTTTGATTTCGGTACACATATATTACAAACCTGATTATGCTAAATTATTGTTTCCATTCCACTACTGATATTACAGTCTTCTCTTCCAGGTTTACACTCTTTTTTAATAACCCTTTTTCCCTGCAAACTTAATTCAAATATAATACATAGACACAAGGCTGTAGTTTGTTACCCACTCTGTACAAAATTATGGCAACACTGTTACGTCCTAACAGGTATGATAGCGGGCTACATCAGATAAACCAATATATTCACTTGGCATTTTGCTATGATTTTGTATGTAAATATTACTCACATTTTATATTAACATTAATGAAACACAGTGTACCTTTTTTGCTTTATACTGCGCACAGAGTCACACACTTCAGTACTGTTATAATACACTTTTTTCACTGTCTGTCTATGTTTATAGCTAATTCATACAACTTTTCACTTTCTTGATACTGTAAACAATTTCAGGTAGAACAAAGAAATAGGAATATAAAGCTTGCTTCCAACGAAAAGCTAATAGCAGGGATTTTGTCCTATCAACCTTCAGTAACACATCAGAAGAAACATTTAATCAAATGCATCTACTGGGAATACTTATACACACACACACATATATTTCCTTTAGTCCTAAAAAGAATAGTATATTATTTTCGCTTACATGGTTGGAATTTGTAAAGCTCTTAATTTTTTTTTTTACTGATTCATATTTATGATTTGGTACATTGAACAAACTAAATTAATAAATTGCTTTTGCCATGATTAATTACAACTGAAATTTTTGAATCACTGCATACAAAAAATCTCATTTGTATCCTAAACATTATGGTGTATTGTGAATTTAAATAATTAAAAGCGTTTGATGGTTGTAAAACAATCATTTGATTTTTACTTCTGTTTATAAATGGCCAACGGAGGAGCTGAAGGGTTCCTATTTTTTAAATTCTTTCCAAGTAAATGGAATTTATAATATTCAATCATTCATTTTTGTTTGTGAGAGTTAAATGGCATTCATGATCAATTGTCAGTTAAATTTGCAATATATATATATATATATATATATATATATATATATATATATATATATATATATATATATATATATATATATATAGTTACTTTGCCGTGATTTAGCATTTATTTAACAATACGCGCAGACTGGAGTTTTTCATGTTTACTTAACATATTGGCCATAGTTGTGAATTTTTTATGTTTATTCGACAAACATATTTCCTAAAACGCTGATTTTTTTTTAATGTTTAATCTAATTTAGCGCTTGCCTTAATTGCAATACAGAGAAAACTTGAAAACCATGTGTCTAAAATCAAGTCTTACCTTAATTGCAAAGTTTGAATTTGTAGACAATAAAATAGTGAAGTACACTTCGGCCTAACTTATCATTCGAAGGATTAGGTGCACTTAAAGAAAATTTAATGCAAATTCAGCAACGCTTTGGTCTTCCTTTTATCATCTGTTATTTAGTAGTTTATCGCTTTTAAGATCTTTGCAGTCATTATTTTTATAACTTAAATATTAATTTTTATTCATAAAAATCAACAAAACCGTAAAACATAATTTATTGACTTCAATGTAGGAGTTATGTATATACGCCAGTGAGTATAAATCATCTAAATTATAGTAAATTCCATATTAATATGAAAGATGCAGAAACATGAACATAATATCACACCAATAAAGGTAGCACCTTTTTATACGTGTAACAGGAGGACTGGAAACATTTTTGGCAACCGCAGTAGAAAAATTATGCTTAAATCTTGGATGAAACATTTTTTGGTTTGTTTGAAGTAAATATTTTTATAATATTTAGCAATCTTGGTTGACAGATTAACCAACTCCTGTGCAAATTTGAAATACTGGAAATATCATATAATGTATGGTGCATAATATTAATTATAATATGGTAAAAGAGGTGATTTTGCTGAAGCTTTTACAGTTGCATCCTATTTTGTTTTCTAGCACGCACAATGGCTCTGCTTTTTAAAAAGAATTTACCAATTATTTTGTGCATGATTTTTATCATTGGGCATATGTATTTAATTAGCTTTGTCGTCGGTCTGATAGGAGTACCAAATATAAGTTTTTTAAGCATTGTTGCTAATTTTAAATGGGTGGAATTTTGGTTGGTTTTGACATACTCACTCCCTTCTTTTCAAGACCGTGTATAACAAAGTTTTCCATGATCTGATGTAAAGTGGAGTCATACCACTGTTGGCAACATGATTTGGGGGATTAGGAGAAGTGCTATTCTTTGTGAAGAGGGAAATTGGGAGGATGGAATAATATGTTCAAGTATGCAAAGGTTGACGGGTAGGGATTCATGCTAAAAATAAAGGCGACATGTGCATGCAAGCCAGTGCGATTGTGATTGTAATTGTTGGAAAAAACAAATAAATTGACTTATAATTTGTCATGTTCTGCAATAGTTATATTTTCAACTCCATGTTTCCTAGCAAATAGAAATTACTTCTGAATTACTAGCTAAAGAGAGCAACAATTCAACAAAAGACAGAAAAGCGTTATTTAATCCCTGTTCTGAATCTTTCTCAAGGATCGATTATTCATCATGGTTATTGCTGCACTTTTTTAAACTCTTTTGTGTTATTGACCACGTAGACCATTTCAGTTTAACGCATTATGTAAAAACCATGAATACATGCATCCCATTTTAGTTTGTTTTCATATAACATTCCTAAAATATGTATGTAACGTAAGCCTTAAAACGGGTATGTGTGCACACTATAATTCTAACCGATAAAAAATACAAGTAGTTTCCTTGCGGTTTAATTATGTTAAGAATGTAACATCGTTAGAGAGTGTTTACCAATGAGATGGCGTTTTAAAAACATGTGCAATCAATAGGAAATGGTATGAATGAAATTGTAAATTGTTATGATGTGTAAATTTACGTGGAGTGCAAAAATGGTTGTACCTTCCGAGATTACCCTGCATGAATGATGACATTTATATAGTAGAAATATCAATGAATATTTGAAACAGTCTGTATGAATCCTCAAAACGGAATAACATACAACATTTGAAAACATGAATGAAAATATAAAGACATTCAAAGTGCATGCGCACACATAAAAACTCATTATTCATCATTTATTTTTGTACTTTCATAACAATTGGTTTGAGAAAAATTCATTTTAAAGTAAAGAATTCTTTTTATGCCTTCAAAATTATTAGTTATCAATGTATCGGATATCGTTTGATATTGATTAGCTATATGCGACTATTAAAATTCAGCAATAAAAATGTTTTAAAAATATCCGAATAACCATGGAACTCATACATGAAAATCTTCTTCTGAAGAAAAAATAAATGCAAATTAGATAAAAAATAATGTTTTTTTTTTCAAACACGGTAGAGAAAATAGGGGATTCAAGCATACCTAATAAGCAAAGACTAATAATAAGCAATTCACGGAGATCCAAAGACACAAATTCGAGCAGGATAGACATGTATAAATTACTAATACGAACACAATCGGTCATTGAGTAAAGTTACACCAAAAACAACGTTTATGAGATTTTATGGCTTTCTTAATGCTTCTCTCCCCCAATCAATGTATATAAATTTATAAATTAATCAACCGTTGTGTGCAATGAATCAATGGCAAATATTAACCTATAAGGAGAAAATATTAAAAAATGATTCCATAATTGTCAGTAAATGTTTTTTTGTGCCAGGATTTCACAATGTCATTTAATGACTCAACATTGATTAATAAATGTGACGGTAATATGATTTTTAATCGCTTCAGTCAAATACTTAGCATCACAAAACAATCAATATACATATTATTGGTTCAAAATTTGATTATTTAAAAATAGACAACATAAAATTAAATTATGAAAATATGATTTTAGATTCTACGATATATTTATAATTTCAAATTACTAATATTGTGATTTTAAATGCAAGCAAATTGTTTATTCTGATTGAATACGGTCTTCAGTTACTACCTTTCCTTAATTTCCTGAAAATTTACCGAGAATATGTTGCAAATCTTCTACGACAATGACAAAATACAAGTTCCATGTTTTTATTAATCAATATGATCAATAACATTTATATTTTTCTACACTTTATTATATTTGAACTGAAAGTTTCATGTTATTCAATTTGGTACGACGATTGTACACTCATGTTATTACATTTATTACACTTTCTTAAACTGTTGACTAATTTTGATTTCGGTACGCATATATTACAAACCTGATTATGCTACATTATTGTTTCCATTCCACTACTGATATTACAGTCTTCTCTTCCAGGTTTACACTCTTTTTTGATAACCCTTTTTCCCTGCAAACTTAATTCAAATATAATACATAGACACAAGGTTGTAGTTTGTTACCCACTCTATACAAAATTATGGCAACACTGTTACGTCCTAACAGGTATGATAGCGGGCTACAACAGATAAACCAATATATTCACTTGGCATTTTGCTATGATTTTGTATGTAAATATTACTCA
Organism: Allium sativum; assembly: GCA_030737875.1. NCBI lineage: Eukaryota > Viridiplantae > Streptophyta > Magnoliopsida > Asparagales > Amaryllidaceae > Allium > Allium sativum. The sequence continues at coordinate 158,410,040 of CM060921.1, read as the reverse complement.
CATTTTATATTAACATTAATGAAACACAGTGTACCTTTTTTGCTTTATACTGCGCACAGAGTCGCACACTTCAGTACTGTTATAATACACTTTTTTCAGTGTCTGTCTATGTTTATAGCTAATTCATACAACTTTTCACTTTCTTGATACTATAAACAATTTCAGGTAGAACAAAGAAATAGGAATATAAAGCTTGCATCCAACGAAAAGGTAATAGCAGGGATTTTGTCCTATCAACCTTCAGTAACACATCAGAAGAAACATTTAATCAAATGCATCTACTGGGAATACTTGGTAGCATCTAGCAATATATTTATACTTTAAATGATGTTAACTTATATGTAATTATAATACATTAAATTCAGCAGTTGTCCTTTTACTTTTCTATCTTTATATTATATTACATGTGCCTTTTCATTATATTTGTGGTCAGTTCACATCAGAGTTCCCTTTAAAAGACCGCATTGTCCATGCGTGTCAACATACAACCTGACCCTCCCACACATCCAAGTTGACCTGTGATTTTTTTACACAAATATGCATTATTTCTTTCCCTGATACTCATTACAAATGAATTTACACTGTCCTCGCACTCTTCATCCACATTCACATTTCTACTGTCTTTGTTTAAATTAATAAAATGCACTGTGTTCATTCATTTTTTTTTTCTTTACATTTTAATAATGTAAATGTTTCTTTACTTAATACATTAAGCTCTTTTACGACATTTTATTGAACACTTTAACTTCTATTATTTATTATTATAACCTTCCCTACTGCGAACACTTACACTTCTCCATTTTAAACCTTGGTCTGTACGTATGGCTGACTGCCATTTTGTAACTATTCTGTGCTTCCTACATCGTTGATATTTGATATTTTAACTGACATCTGTTTAATATTGTCCTTATCATATCGATGTTCAAATATTGAACAAGAATTTATTATATTTTCGCGTCGACCCGTGCACGTATTTACTAATTTCGTGTGATTGGTAAAGCATATATTTCCTTGGGAGCTTAGTTTTCACATCTGTAGCTATTTCCAGTTTACTTTTTGGATGCTATTATTTTTTGAAGTTTTTACCCAAATGATGATTGTTTGACGTATTGTACCTTATAGGCTCTTACTGATCTAATACTGGACTTGCTATGATATGCTGTGCCACGTGTGGCTATGGTTTTTTGCAATTTCAGCCATAACGTGGGTTTTTTTCCCTTTATTAGGCTGCTTTATTTTAGTTCACATTTGTTGCTGTGCCTACTGTGTAGGGTTGTAAGGTTTTACTTTCACTTTATATACTATGTCTTTATAATCTCTTTCAAAAGAAAGCGTTCTGCTGTCTATATTTTTACCAAGCCAGTTCTTTTGGTTGTAATGCAAATTAAACCATTTCTTCTCCTTCGTTCGTGATTTGGTTAGTTCTGCATCATTCACATAAAATTAATATACTACTGCATTTTGCCTTTGTCCAGTATGCCTGAAAGTTTACTACTACGCGAAGTTCAGAGGAAACTTAAATCTCTTCGGCAATGGGGCCCCTACTAAGTTGTACGGATTTTTTACGCACTAACTGCAGCTGCTTTTGTGCAAAAACAAACCTACTTTTGTGCGAAAACATTATGCATGAGCCACCAACATGGGAAAATATAGTTCACGTACATAATATTGATACACATATATAAAAAATTAATACGACAACAAATTCTGTACGTGACTCACAGGTTTGACTATGATGCAAAATCTCAACTTTTTTTTCCCTACAACAAATTTATCTTTCTTTAATATTTAATATTTATATTGCTGTCTAAAACCAATTATATTATGCACTCTTTATCCTTTGGAATGGTTAACGTTGCTGTAGCACTTTCTTACCATTGGGCAAGCATATATCAAAGGAACTATATTTATTTTGAAATGCACGTGTGCGAAGCACGGGTGCGCACTTGTTATATATATATAACTTTGAATTGTATAAACCGAGGATGTGTTGTCTCATATTATATTAGAGATAATTGCAATACTTATTGAATTTAGGAAACATGTATACTGAAATCACATTATACACCATTATAAAGAACATGATATTATATATGTATATATAATCTTACAGTTTAAATTCCGATCTTTATAAACTGAAAATGTGTTGTCTCACAATAAATTAGAGATAAGTGTACTACTTAAATCTCATGCTCAGCTGTAATTAATCACTAATTAAATATTTATTATTAATATACATGAAAATAATAACTTGTGTGGTAGTGTTTGAATTTTTTGAATTTCGAAATTCTTTAATATTTATTTAACTTCTTATTTTTAAACTTTGACCATTTTGTTTTTGTTATATTTTAATCGTATTATACATATTATTAATGTTAACATATTATTAATGTTATATTTTGCCCATACCTTAACGTTAACATATTATTAATGTTATATTTTGACCATAACTTATGCTCAGCTATAATTAATGACTAATTAAATATTTATTATTAATTATAGATTATAATTATTAATAGTAGATATTAATTTATAATAACTATTATATACTTATATGACCAAGTAAAGAATTATCTTATATGACTAAGTAAAGAATTCTGAAAACTCAAAAAAAAATAAAAAAATAAAAAACCACATATATAATGTATGTATATATATACATACATTATATATATAACTTTAAATTGTATAAACCGAGGATGTGTTGTCTCATGTTATATTAGAGATAATTGCAATACTTATTGAATTTAGGAAACATGTATACTGAAATCACATTATACACCATTATAAAGAACATGATATTATATATGTATATATAATCTTACAGTTTAAATTCCGATCTTTATAAACTGAAAATGTGTTGTCTCACAATAAATTAAAGATAAGTGTACTACTTACATCTCATGCTTAGCTGTAATTAATCACTAATTAAATATTTATTATTAATATACGTGAAAATAATAACTTGTGTGGTAGTGTTTGAATTTTTTGAATTTCGAAATTCTTTAATATTTATTTAACTTCTTATTTTTAAACTTTGACCATTTTGTTTTTCTTAATTACTAATTATTTATTTAATTTCGAAATTCTTTAATATGTATTAATAATTTCTTGATATTAATTTAATTAATCGTATTAAAGATTACTAAATAATCATTGATTATCAAAACAAATTTAATAAACATCGAACAACAATGTATTTTATTAATTACTATTACCTCTTATTTATATTATATAGTAATTAATAATTAATCAGAATTAATTTTCAAATAAAAAAAATCAACATTAACTATTGAATTTTATTTACTTCTAATAGTTATTATTTATTATTAATTACTAATGTATTATTAACATTAATTATTTAAAATTTAAATTTACTAATTTATTACTAAGTAATACCACAAATTTAAAAAATTTAATAAATAAATAATATAAAAGTTCATTTCAAATCTCTTGGAAAACTGCTGGAAAATAGCATCAAAATTATGTCGACGGTAATCCGACTCTATTAGCAACGGAATTTAGCGTCAAATATTATATGACGGTAAAGAGCTGCAATTTCCATTGATTTAGCGACAGAATTTTTATTCGACGGTAATAATTTATAATAAGATGGCATATAAAATCCAGAATATTTTCTCTTGCAAAGCCCAAGGAAATCCGCCGCTAATTAGCGACGGAATTTTCCGCTGCTAAAAATCTGTCGTTAATCTCGGTTTTTCTTGTAGTGTAAATTTCAGGACAAGGTTCGAGATGAAATTCCTCTCGCAAGCTGAACGAAGTCTACAGTTGGAAAAGTTCTTATCTCTTAAGCAAGGAAGTATGACTGTCAAGGAGTACGCCAATCAATTCAATCAGCTAGCTCGGTTTGGACTGGACTTAGTAAATACCCCTCATAAGAAGGCTCTCCGTTTTGTCAAAGGATTGAATGATCCACTTCACAGCTTGGCTATGACCCACGTACCTATGGGGGCTACTTACGAAAAGCTAGTAGACATGGCGCTCTTAAATGAAGAAGACAAGAGTGACAAGAAGGAGGTCAAGGCGAATGAGCCTCCAAACAAGAAGGTAGACTCCGAGAAAGGAGGCAAGAACAACAACAACAAGAATGATAACAAGACACGCGAGAAAAGAAAATTCCACTTCTGTGGTATTGAGGGGCATATAGCCCAGGATTGTAGAAAGAAGAAGATGAAGATGGGAGCATGCTTTCAGTGTGGTGAAACTGGACATATCAGCAAGAACTGTCCTAAGAAGCAAGGGCAAGCCCCACAAGTAGGACCTTCTGGGGGGTACATCTTTAACTTCTTCTCCTAGATGCTTTGTTTTATCTCGCTTACCTTCTCAATCATATCTTGAGAACCTTAGGTAGAACCCATTTGGATGTAAACATGTGCTTGAAAACATGTTATGGTTGATGTTTGCAAATGGTTGCAAGTGGTTGCTCGTGGTTGCATAACACACATTAGGCACTGGATCGGCTCAGACACATTTTCATATTGCATATGCATGAGTGTTTATACTTGTTTATGGATGAAATTGAATGTGTTATCATATGGATGTTGCATATGGATGGATGTTTGTGCACACATATAGTGTTTATGTGGCTAGGACTATTTGCATACATGTTGGACTCATGGCACTAAACATATTTTGCATTAAGAAGATCAATCAGGCCTGATCATTTACATTAGATAAGGAACATATACACACACTTTCTCCATATGTTCATATAGCATTAGAAATCTTTTAAGGACAATGGTTGCTTTTGGATGATGGTTGAGTAGATGGTTGATTGGATGATAGGATGCATTCTTCTTAACTTGAAGATTTCGGGGACGAAATCCTTTAAGGAGGGAAGAATGTAACAACCCGAATTTTATAACATGTTAAAACCATAAATCTAGACAGAATTAAATTTTAAAATAAGAATCAGGGGAAAAGGTTGAGCCATTGCGTTCGTCTCGAAATTCTGCTTGGAAACGAGTTCGGGTTTCCGAAAATCGGAGTCCGTATGAGGGAGATATGACCCTCTGAAGTTTTAGAAATTTCCAGAACCGAAAACAGCTCAGAAATTCGAATTCAAATTCGAATTCAACACCCAGAAGCGGGCTGGACAGGAAAATTCCCGCCCAGAGCCCAGGTTGACCATAGGGTTGACCTGGGGTTCGACCTGACCAGACCACTTCGACCATAGGGTCGACCTGGCCAGACCAGGTCGACCATAGGGTCGACCTGGGGGTCGACCTGCCTCCCGAACCCACTTTCTGAACCAGATGCATCCTGATGTACCTGACCACGTTTTCTGTCCAGATTCGTCTGCTTAATCCTATATAAACAGCCTCCTAGCCTCATTCTCCTTACACCATTCTTTTCTAACCTTATGTTGCTCAAACTCTTGATGATCATGGCTTCTTCTTCTTCCTTTAAATTAAATTAATTAAATTAAAACGTGAAGATTTATTTCTTGAAGACTACGGCTAGGATTTGGGGATTTGCTTCTACAATCAAAGCAAGATTCAACAATTCAACGACAAATTTCTAGACTTGACTTCTGCATCTAAATTTCTTAGACCACGATCTGTAAGTTCCAGTTACTTTTAGATAAAAATTATAAACTTAATATGGACATTTTATAAATTGGAATTAATCTATGTATGATTCATATTTATTCTTGTTCATCTTGGATCGTGACTTTTGGGAATATTGCCTATGACTTTGAAACTATTATTAATGGCATAAGACTATGCCTATGCCTATGACTGTGAAGATAAGACTATGCCTATGCCTATGACTGTGAACATAAGACTATGCATATGCCTGTGACTGTGAACATAAGACTGTTGCCTATGACTATTACAAGGACAATTATGGCTAATCACCTATGATTCATGACCATGAGGTTATTGCCTAGGATTATGACTATGAAATTGGAGCTAAGCTTGATTTTCTATTCAGACCTATTTTCTTTATTTATCCTTGGATCTTGATTTTGGGGATTTTTCTATTTAAGTGAGATCTATCCGTGTTCTTGAATCTAGATTATTATTCAAACCTTTTTCATGTTCATAATGTTATGCCTGCGATGTTTTAATCAATTTATTCAGTCATGTCATGCCTTGGAAATAAATTGATAACAGAACAATGTTTATTATGTTATATGTGGAATTGAATGATATTGATCTATGCCTGTGGTTCTATTTTTGAATTGAGAATTAATGAATAAGTCTATTCATATGTATATGAATTTGGAGTATAACCCATTATGACAAGTTGTGTAGTTTATCATGTTATGCAAGTTTTAGGTTATGAAATCATATCACATATGTGACCAAATGTTAGATCTACATGTTTATGTGTATATGTTAAACCTATGTCATATTTCAAGTTCACACTTATTCATATGTTCGTGATTGATTTGCAAGTTCACATATATGTAAGTTGATTCAGTCTATGTTGCAAATTCACATATATGTATGTTGGTTTAGTCTACGTTGCAAGTTCACACATATGATATTCATGTTGATTATTTTGCAAGTACACACCTATGGTGTTCATATTGACTATGCCGAGAATGCCAAGTTTACACCTATGTCATGTTTATGTTAATGAATCGCTTTATGCAAATTTTGTGTACGTTAAATTAGGCTAAGTTGTTAGCCTAATATTATATGTCAAAAATCATGCGGACGAAGATTAGGCTAAGATTGTTAGCCTAATATTTAGATGGGGTAACGTTGGGAAAAATTGGTAATTATAGGAAACTTGGTATGAAACTTATCCTTGAAACTTGTCACGTACTTGACATGAAAACTTAAACATGGACATGACACTAGAATGAACATGAAAATGGCCAACTCGAGGTTGGGTTGAGTTTGCAGTGTAATTCTTCCCGGAACCGCCCGACAAATCCAGTTACTGCAAACAATAGGATCCAATGTGGGTAGTTGGTCAAATCGCGCTTGAAACCCAAGGTCAGACTAAGTTGTGGTGTAGATATGCCCGGAACCGCCCGGCATATCCAGTGACCACAACAACAGGTCTGATGTGAGAGGTTGGGGTGCATTAATGAATTAATGCCAGATGATAGGGTTAAGTCATGAACATGAAAGACAACACTTAACCAACTTGACACATGATTCGTAGGGTTAAGTCATGAACTTGAAGGACAACACTTAACCAACTTGACATGCTAGACTGATAAGGGTTAAGTCACGAATTTAAATGACAACACTTAACCTATTGGACGGAAACCCTACTTACGCGGTCCATTTCAGCAGTAACCCATTAGATGTATCATGGTACCCTGGAACTAGGCACGATGGGGCACGATTATTGGGCTGATTGTAAGCGACCAGAACGACGGCTGTGTTGGTGCGCCAGTGTAGGTTCAGGCGGGCTATGGTCGTGCACGTGGTCCGGAGTTGAAAAAGCAGGCATTGGGCATCAGTAGGTTTATCTGTGAATGCTTGATTCGTGTCGGTGGTTGGCACCCTAGGGCTTGATACACCCTGTGGTGGACCTAGCACATGTGACTACATTCGTGATAGGGCCGTTTGACACAGACACATGACGAGCTAGAACTTGTAGGGAGCCGATCGACTAGTGGATCGTTTCGTTGGACCTAGTAATGGGTCATTTCATGATATTGGGCCAAGGGATCATTTCATTATTTATATAAGACATGGGTTTGGGATTCTAGTACAGTTGATGCAGCGAACCTTGAAGATGTGATGCTATACTTGATTTATACTTGATTTATCATGTTATCTTAGTCTATCTTGCCCATCTTGACAGCATCCTTATGTTTACTTTCAGTTTATACATGTCATGTTACCTTTATCTGTTTTTATGCTGAAAGTCACTTGGACTTACCAGTCTTTATGACTGACCCGCTTTCTTTCGCCTCTTTTTCTTTCGTCCCCCCCCCCCCCCCCCACCAGGTTCTCAGGGAGGAAACTCTAGCACTTAGCTTGGATTTCACTTGCTTTCGGTTCAGCTCATGTACGGTTTGATCTTGAGCTATGCTGTGGCTGCATTTCTGCTACCTTTGGGGAATTAAGCTACTTTTGTTGTTTCAAGTTTATGCTTCTTTATTTATGCAAGACAGAATTTATTGTAATGGAAAATAATGACCTTGGCTATTTGATGTAAAAGGTTTTGACTCTTTTTGAAAGTAATGAAATTAAGCTTTTGAATCTTCCGCTGTTTTATTTATGTTATGTCTTGTAATGATTCTGTGATTGTTTACTTCGACAACGCTCCTCCAAAACTAGTGCATTCCCTTTGTGAGTGACCCTAGCGGAGGTGGGGTGTTACACTCATGTTTCCTCGACTATTTAGCTGCTTTGATTTCATGTTGCATTGAGTTGTTCACGCTCTCGACTATATTCATATGCACTGAATTGAGATGGTCCTTGTGGCTACTCCTCAGTTGCTCGCTGATTTTTGATTGGCGAGGCAGTGCACACATGTATATCTATAAACGTGTTTACATGCAGCCATCAGATAATTTTTCCTGTCCCTGCATATCAGACCAAGTCTAGAAAAATGATGAGAAACACACTGAAATTCTGAGGCAAATAAAATTTAAAAAATAATTTTTTATTTGTTTGTATTTAATTTTATTTTTGTTGCAGTCTACTTTGTGTGTTTTATTATTTGTGATAGGTATGAAAAGACAGGACTGACTGAAAGCTGTGAAGACAGAAGACTGAAGATGACAGAGAAAAATATATATAATAATATCTATATATTAGTGAGTCTGTAAACTGAGTGTAGTGTACATGAAAATGTACTGAGTGATGAATGAACTGTAGGGAGGAGCTGTGAGGGAATTGTACTGATTATATGTAATAAACAAATTTGATTGAAATAAAATATTATTTTATTGTTGTCAAACAAACTTGTCTATCGTATTCAGTTTATTTACAAGTACAATCTCATGTGATTGAATAAATAGTGGAGTTATAAATGGTTGTACTGTTTGAATGTTTGAAATATAATATTTAATTTAAATAAAATACTGTATGAATATATGAATGTCTGTACATTCGTATTCTATTTAAATATAATATTATATTCATGTCTGTGATGTATATATAGAACAGTACAATAACAAACACATTTAAAATAATATTTATTTGGTTGTTATCATCAAACAAAAATCATATAATTGTGTATACAACTACGTCATATACAACAATCTCCCCCTTTTGATGATGACAAACAAATAAAAGATCTTGAGCACAATAAATATGTTTGACAGTGAATATCGAACTCTCCTTATTTATTAGCTCCCCCTACAACTGAACTCCCCCTATATATGTGGAAAATATGAATGGTGAAATCCAATTGACCATTCTCCCTCTAGATATTTAATTTCCAATCTTAAAATAATTTTGAATTAAATACTCATCAACCAAAATCTTGACCATTCTCCCCCTTTTGTTATCATCAAAAGAATAATAGAGATCAAAACAATGATGAATTTAGACTATAAATATAAATATAAATTAAGAGAGAGAATATATATCGCAAATCCCATTTAATCAAACAAAAATCATAATAATCTTTAAATCAGAAGCAAATTTCACTTTCAGAATGAATGAATTTACGATGAATTTTATAGAATAAGGAGAGTTCAATAAAAATTGAATATTTGAATATGAATTTTGAAGATTTTAAATATGCTCAAAAATGTATTAAGCACTTGCTAACCACGCATAGCCCAAAGGCCTTTTAAACGGGGTTAGTAGTAACATAACTTTATCCTCTCTAATGAGTTCCATCCATGCACAACCCGAAGGTCTTTTAAGTGAGAATGGAAGCACATAGCGATTAAGGTAATTCACCCACGCATAACCGCGAGGACTTTTAAATAGGAGTGAATACCAAGGATAAATTATATATATATTCTTTTTTTCTTTATTTTTATTTCCAAGATATCTTTCTTTCCAAAAATAATTTGAACTCTCCAAATAAAATAAAATAATGATGGATGACAAAAATATGATAGACATAGAAGATGGTCGTGAAATAAGCTCTAATTCAAAGTTATTATAAAATCTATCCAATCATCATGAGATTTAAAATAACATCTCCTCTAGTTATAAATTATATCATAGTCATAACTCATCACAATTTCATAAATCTATTAATAATTTTGATGAGTCACAAAACGGTTCAAATTAATCAATAATTTCAATTTTTGAATAAATAATCAAAAATAATTTTAAAATGAAAATATCAATTTTAAGAGGAGTTTTTGAAAATATCAATGCAAGTTGAAAGTCAGTTTCAAAAATCATTCAATAGAATATGGAATTTTCTAATATTTCTAACACTGATTGCTCTTAGACAATTTTAACAAAATACTTGTATATGGAATTCAAATTTTAAAGAAATATAATCACCGATTTTTCAACTCATCGTTCAATCACCAAGGTATTCAAACGAATCAAATCAGTTTCCTCATCAGAGCAACACAAGATCATTTTCAAAGTAGGAATCACAAGTGAAATTTTTTTGAGAATTTTTAAATAAGCACAAGAAACAGTCAATGATCAAATCTGAAGGTAATTATTTGAAATCACTTGAAGAAAAATCAAATTTTTATAATCCAAGAAATTCAGCAATCAATAACAAATGTTTTCAAAATCAGCCAAGTAAAAAAATGAAATTTTCATAACTAATCAATCATGGCTTTCAAGTAGTCCGTTGTATTGAGTTCAATTTTTCAATATTTTCAAAATAAATGAATAAGAAGAAACTCAAAACAACAAAAATGTGTGAAATTTCATTAGCATACAAGAACATCATAAATTTTAAAATTCCAATTTACCGTGTTCAAGATGGGCTCAAAAAAATTGCGGCCTTATCAACAAAAAACAACATTAAAAAAAACTAAAAAGGGAAATAAACTAAAAAGGAAATAAAATAAAAATACGAGTTTAGAGATTATACCTGACATACCTTAATCGATATGAACCAATGAATCTCCAACTCTGAAATCTATAGCTTAGGAACTTCAAACAATTCAATAAAGTGGAACAACTTGAATTATATCTCTTTTAAGCACGGTTTTTCCTTAGCCTCCCTCGGTACCTAAAGTTTATATGATCGAGTGGTCTAACAAAAGTTGTTTTACCACTCTTATCTTCATTTACACGTTTTGGTACCCAAATCCATTTATATAACAATCCATTACTATCTATTAAAGTACCTTTTGGAATCAAAATTTGTTTAGACTTATTCAAATTCATTTTGTTATTTTTTGGAATCCAAACATATTTAAATGAATTGTTTTTGAACGATTTATCATTTTGTTTATGGTTTAAAAACCCTTTGAAATTATTAGATTTCAAAATTTCAATATGATCTTTTTCAAAGCCATTTAAAGGATTTTTAAAAACACTAGAATTTTGTTTTTCAACTTGATCAAATCCAAAACCAAGTCCCTTTTTATTATGAACAAAAAATTGAATTTTTAACAACATATTCAACGATTTCTCTCCTTTAGAAAATTTAGCCAAAGCTGACTCAATTCGTTGAATTTTAAATTTAAGACCGCTATTTTCTTTCATTAAATTTGAACAACAATTAATAGAGATTTTCCTCTTTTCAGCATCAGTTTGTTTTAAAACCAAATTTTTGTTTTCAAGTGCTTTGATTTTAGCATAGGACTTAGAAATTTCAATTTCAAATTGTTTTCGCTTTTCAAAATCAAGTTTTTTAGATTCTCTAAGATTTTCAATTTCCTTTTCAAAATCACGATTTTCATTCTTCAAATTCACGTTTTCACTTTTAAGTAACTCAAAATCAGTTTTGATTTTCAAAGGATCATTACTCAAGAATTGACATTTTTCGCATTCTGAAAATGGTGAATTCTTAATTTTTTTCAAGTTTTCTTTCTAAACTGTTATTTTCTTGAACAAATTCTGACCTATAAGATTTTAATTTCTTAACTTTTAGTTCAATAGAATCAACGGTTTTTGTGAGATCGTGACATATTAAAATTAAATCTTTATAAGTAAAATTCGATACCTCGCTTGAATCCTCTTCACTACTTTCCGAATCAGATTGAGCCATAAGACACAAGTTAGCTTCCTCTTCATCACTTTCAGAAACTTCTTCTCCTTCCTCATCATCCCATGTAGCAGCAAAAGCCTTCTTCTTTCTTCTGAACTTCTTCTTCTTTTCATTTTAAGCAGTGGGCAATTTGGTTTGATATGTCTGGGTTTCTAGCAATTGCAGCAAAACACTTCGTCGTCTGAACTTTCTGAACTTTCGGACTTGTTAGTTTTTGAATTCTTCATTTATGGCTTGTAATTACCTTTGGCCCACTTTCTCAAAACCATGGCTAACTCTTCAGTGGGATCATCATCATTACTTTCAACAAAATTATTTAGAGTGATCGTCTTTTTCTTTGATTCAGAATCCTTTCATTCTTCTTTTGCTTTTAACTCCATCTCGTAAGTAATCAAATTTCCGATCAACTCTTCCATGCCTACTTTATTCAGATCTTTTGATTCTTGAATCGCCGTCACCTTAGCTTCAAAATTCATTGGTAGCACTCTCAATATTTTTCTGATCAATTCCACTTCGGTATAAGTTTTGCCAAGAGCTTTTGCATTGTAGACTAGTGATGAGAAGCGTCCATACATCTCTTTTATATCTTCGTCTTTTTGCATAGATAAATTTTCATATTCGTTGCTGAGTAGAGCGAGATGAGATTCCTTCACTTGAGATGTACCTTCGTGTGTGACCTCCAATGTATGCCATATTTCCTGTGCAGTTTCACAATGAGAAATTCGATTAAATTATGTTTTATCAAGAGCATAGATTAAAACATTCATCGCTTTGGCATTAGTTAAAAATAATTTTTTATCATTAGCATCCCACCTGTCTTTTGATTTAGGAATTTCAACACCATTAACAATAACAGTGGGAGATCTATAACCCTTTTAATAATATCCCACACATCATAATCGACTGAACTCAAATAAATTTTCATCCTAGCTTTCCAATAGGCATAATCAATTCCATTAAACATGGGTGGCCTAGCTATGGACTGACCTTGAAAAAAAGCGTTATTAGACAGATTCATGACTCTAGAGTTAAAATAAAATAAAAAATACCTACTTCAATACCACTTGTAGGATCCAAATTAACCCTAGAAGAGGGTGAATAGGGTTTGTTGTAGATTTTTGCTGAGTAATTAAATAATTACAACACATACAATAATCAGAATAAATGCGGAAATTAAAAAACACACAGATATACCCAGCTTCGGCAAAACCCTTTCTACTGCTGCATTTCCCAGGGTTTCTACTAGTAGTTAAAACAATCTCTATGCTTACAATCCCCAAAACCAGATTTCCCCAAATTACAAACCCTGTAATTTGTCTCCCTAGTTTTAGAGACAAACTAGAAAACAATTACAAATTGAAAAAACAATAAAAAAACAAATTTAAAAAAAAAAACTTAGAATAAAAACCCTAGTTTCTATTTAAATAATGACTCCTTTAGTGCTTAGCCCTTCCAAACAAAACTTGGTCGGCCACTTCAAAGTGGTGCACCCTTCTTCATTTATTTTAGACTGATCTCCTTTGTCTCTCTTGTAACAAGAATGGGGGCTGGCGATTTGGTTTCCAATCTAGGGTTTCCTTCTGGAAATAAATATGGCGACAGTGATTAGTTCAATGGTTTCGATTCTCTTCAATTCGAGGCTGCCGCTTTCTCTCAAGTGATGCTTTCGAACTTCCAGGAGCTATCTTTGTTGCTTGTACGAGATGAAAAGCCTCGATTTGATCCAAGTAATTTGTTGATGCTCTGGTATGAATTTTCGATTCGAGTTTTTGCTTTTATTTGTTTGAACTTGGATAATCGATAGCCGATGATGATGTGGGTGTATTTATAGTATTAAAAATCCGAGATAATCTCTGATTTCATAAAGATTTGGTCATGATATATGTACGATAATTTTGGCTTGATTGGTCTTGAGTGTTTTGGCTTTAAGTCGATCCCTTAATTTCTGGAACTAATTTGTTGCGTGAGGCTTCTGGACTTTGAATTGGTCTTTGATCGTTTCGGCTTTGAGTTAAATCCCTTAATTTCTGGAATTTTTAACTTGGCTCGTCTGTATTTACTTTTTAAAATATGAACAGATACTCTTTTATCCTGTTAAGGACTGACACTACTTGATTTTATCTTGCCTAAAAATAAGAACTCTGATATTGCACTTGACATTGAACTTTTAACAATTTTGTAACAACCCGGAAAATCAGAACCAATTTAAATTTTTTATTTTTGGCAATTTTAATGAATTTTGAATATTTAAAATGATTTATTTTAAATAATAACGACGAGAAATATATTTTGAATCGAATTGGAATGTATATATTTATATGAATCGAAATTGGAATATAAATATTTATTTTAATTATAAAAGGAATTGAAAATGGCGCGGTAGTTTGAAAATTTGATTTCAAATTTCAAATGAATGTACAGGATTCAAAATAAACTTGATTTTAGCAAAACCAAAAATATTAGAATCTAATTAAAAATATCTTTCCAACGAATCCGAAAAATTGAAATTTAATAGCGGGAATAAAAAGTTACGTCCAGTTGAAAATCCAGAATAATCGCTATGCAAATATATAGCCCTTGAAAATGGAAATTTTGCAAACGACCTCCGTTTTCGACGAAACAACTTTTGTTGGATCCGGGATGTCAAGTTATTCCTAGATTCCAAAATTCATAATTTTTTGAATCAATATGTGAGCGTGGCAAAAGAAAACGTGTTTTGTCAATTTCAGTCAATTTGGATCGACCAGAAAATGGCCATTTTTCAAACGGTCTTCAAATTTGATGAAATTAGTTTTGTTAGGACCGTATCGTCAATAAAAGCTAGAAATAATTTTTCTGGAATTTTTGGGGTCCGTATGTGGCCCCGGTAAATTGTAATGTGCGTTCAAATATAATATATAGATTTATATTTTGATTTTGATGGAAACTGATCGTAACAGCCGAATGGGGTTATGAAATATATCCCATTGTGTTCGGAATGTGAGTATTACGCTATAGAAGATAGTCATTGGGTCTCATTTGGAGGTCGAAATCAGAAGTCAACTTTCCCGATAATTAAATATAATATAAATTTTTATATAAACCCTTATTTATCCCTTCTCCCCCAAATCCCATCGTTCATTCAAAAGCAAATAAAAAAAGAAAACCGTGGAAGCCCCCCCCCCCCTCCGTCGACGTTCAGCATCGCGCCCCCTCCCCCCACCAGGTGGCGCCGCCGCTAGCGAGACCCCCCCCCCCCGGGCGTCCTCTCTCCTCCTCCTTCCCCGCCCGAGCTCCTCCACCTTTCCCCTTTTCTACGTCCTAGCCCCCCCCCCCTCCCCCCCCTCCCGGCGGCCACAAACACCATTGTCACCGCCTATGGCCATAAACCCCACCTCCGGCGACTGCCCCAGCTCCACCCCGACGTCCCCCTCCTCCAAACAATGTAAGATTTCTGATTTTGATGTATATGAAAGCTTTGATTCAAATAAAAATTAGAATTTTATGTTGTAAAGGTTAAATCTTTATGTTAGTAAAAACCAGATTTGTTTTTTAATAAAAATTAGATCTTTATGTTAATTAAGATTAGATTTTAGCTATATAAAGTAGAATTGTAGGTAAAAAGATTTGATCTTTTATATACGAACAACAATGAAAAGATTTGATCTTTCATATATGAATAACAATGTAAACATTTGATCTTTTATATATGAATGACAATGAAGGAAGATTCGATTTTGAATATGATAAAGATTTGATTTTTATTCATATGAAGTAGCGATAAAAATCTGATTTTTATTTACGTAGAGTAGTAAAAATATGATTCTTATTATCTAGAAAGCGGAGTAAAAATAGGATTTTATATGTATGAAAGGTAAATAAAAATACGATTTTTATTATGAAGTTAGCGAAGTAAAATTACGATTTTTATCATGAAGTAGCGAGAATAAAGATTCGATTTTTATATGAGTAGCGGATTAAAAATAGAATTCTTATATAATAGAGAATATAAAAATGTGATTTTTATTTATGTAGCGAAATTAAAATCTGATTTTTATTATATATCTAGCGTTGAAATAAAAATGTGATTTTTATAGCATTGAAATAAAAATTTGATTTTTACTATGAACAGCGTGAAGAAGATTGCATCGGAATTTTGAACAGAATCCAAACCATCGTCCGTTAAAGAATGGAGGAGTGGATCCCAAAGGTGAGAACTTCTCACTTTAATTTCATTTTCTAGTTAAAATATATATTAGGATGCAGATGGTGCTTAGCAGCACCCGATACCCGTCGTCCACAGACCATGGACGACTTGTTTGTTTGATTGTGTTTTAAAAATTGATTGTGGTGTGAAATGGACTTTGTAAATATTCATATGTTGAATAAAAGTATTTGACTGATAAAAATATCATTTTTATTATATAAATGAACTGTAGAAAATATTCATGTGTTGAAATAAATAGTTTATAGTTAAAATTGTAATTTTTAAAGTGTATATGAGTAAAATAAATATTCATAAACAAATCGGACGATTTTTTTATGTACACACATTTGACTGATATTGATTGGGATGATAAATTTTATACATCGCCCAACTGCACAAATAAAATTCATTATTTGTTGATTGAAACCCCACACGGGTATTGGGATGATATATGACATACACTAGTCCCAATAATTAGCAGTATGTCGAACGATTGTTTGACAGACTGTTATAAGCGTTAAATATTTATATTTAATGCTTATGCAGTGTAGAATGCACTTTGGATGATGGTTGACTGTGTTTGATTGTTGTTGTGTACATGTGTTGTATGAAATCCATATAAATCAAATTATATGGTAATTGACTGTGTCTGATTCTAGTTCAGATAGAATAAATATTTTTAAAATAACGAATATTTTAAAATAATGAATATTTTAAAATAATATTCAGTAAAAGATCAAAATCTGATTTTGATGTCCGATTTGGGATGGACACGAATATATTTAAATATATAAAGCTGTGTTGATTAGATTGATGCCATTTTGACGTGAACGATATTTATATCGATTTTATTCATTTTTATAATGAATATCAAAAAAGAATTGATTTCAAAATCTAATGTTTTGAAAATACTATCATCAATATATCGATGATATGGAATATTCAATTCTAATTTGAAATTGAATATGAAATTTGAAGACCACCGTCTTCATCGTCGACATATCGTCAAATCAGTTATTCAAAATGGGTATAAACCCGACCTTTTCGAATAACTCGTGTATATAATAAACAAGTACTATCAAACACAACATACACCTCATTCCAATTCTGAATATTCTTTTATTCAAATATTCATATACTTTGGGAAAGGTTCCCATTAATTTTATCAAAGATAAATTCTTTAAATTTATTCTTTAATCTTCCTTTGGATGTCAATCCAAACCAGATATGGTTTTCCAAGCTAGTCGGGATTAGTGCACCTTACCAAAGTAATCATTTGTTTTATTTCCCAATCCCAACCTATTCATCCCATGGAGCAAAACTGGTAATACTCCATATCTAACACCACGGTCTTATCGGTAAAATTAATTACCATTTCCCGTTCAAATCTAATTAAAGATTTAACTATCGCTAGGAGCGAAACTGGCGATACTCAATTCTCGATCATTTCCCAAATTTGATAATTTAAATTATCAATTCTCATTTCAATGTAATTAAAGATTCATTGAAACTCCGCTTAGTTTTAATCTTCCCAAAAATCAATATTAATGATTATTTAACTTTGGAAACATAAACATGCCGCATCGACAATCTACACCGTACTATTGATTTCTGCCGATATATAACCTCTGAGCTTGTACGTCTCAGAGAAGGGTGTTAAGCAAGAGAATAAATTCTCCGCCACCAAACAGATATATATTTAGCAGAGATCAACCATACAGTTCGAAATACAATGACAGACATGTAATCCTGTCTTTAACTGGGTTAAAGAACTAATGTCATTTAAAACACAGTTCACGATAAACCCAAATCACATTCCATTAATTATGGAATCTTCACGGAAAAACAAATCAATATATAATCCATATCAATTTCCGTATCTGACCAATAATATAAATGGAATAACGACAACACCTTTTAAATTCCATATGCATTAACAGTCTTCCTCCACAGAAGTTCACTTCGATTATTATCAAATCGAATTCCATTCATTTCCAATTTAATATATTAAATTGGAAAATTTTAATTCCATTCATTTCCAATTTAATATATTAAATTGGAAAACTCTACTTTAAAAAAATTCCCGTTAAATATTAATAAAAAGATTTATAAATTCCCAATCACATTTCACTATAAATCAGGTTAAAGAACAAATGTCGTTTAAAACACAGTTCACAATAAACCCAATTCACATTCCATTTTCTGATCTAATTAAATGTTAATTAATTGGTAATTCTTCTTTAAATATTAATTAAAAGATTTATTTTTTTCACACTGGGTTTAAGAGCAGTGCCATTTAAAACACAGTTCACGACAAACCCAAAATCCCATCAGCCTCTAACCGTAAATTAGTAAGAGAACAATTCCCTAAGTGTTAACCCCGAAGGTCGAAACCAACATCAGATCAATACCCAGGAAACCATTCAACTTAGCTAATCTCCGGTCAGATTCTAATTTTCTTAACTCCATTGGGTTTAAGAATAGTATTATTAAAGATAGCATTCACGACAAACCCAAAATCCAATTTGATATTAAATACAAGGCTCTGAATAGAAAATATATCGGCTTATATTCAATATCAAATTATGAAACCAACAAATATCGTACTCAAAAAACGATATATATATCGGCTGTGTAGTCTCGCGCTACACATCTGTTCTACTCAAAAAAATAACGATATATATATATATATATCTTCCAAATTCCTCCACAATATCCGTATAATCACGGAATCCAATATCGAAATATTCCGAAGATAATTTCGATTCAAATCCATTCCAATTCATATATTGGAAATTCTAGTTATTTTTAAAACCATTTCAAATCCAATTTATTTATTTAAAAAATATTAGATTGTAATTCTAGTTCATTTTGATAAAAATATATTTTTATCTTTTCAAATAGGGAATTTTTAAGCCCAATTCTTTCCAAATCATTTATTATGATTTTACACAAATTATTGATATTTTTAATAATTTTACCAAGACCCGTACAGTCGATTTCCATAAACGGCCATCGAACTGCACTTAAAGCGACCTTTTTCAAATTTGATTTGGACATGATTCCAAATCCAACCGTTAGATTTCAAATATCATGTATTCTTTGGAAATCTCTTTTCGATACGAACCCAACAGTTCCGGTTTTAGGAGGATCCGACGGTCGGATCTCCCGTAATGTCCGTTCGAAGTCAATGGTCAAATTTCGCAAACTGCCGCTGCGTGGCGCGTCCTATTCAGGCCATTATATATATATATATATATATATATATATACATATATATTTCGTCGATTTCCATTTAAAACGTATTTTATAAATCGTTTTAATTTTGTTGTACACATGCTCGTTCACTTTGCCACGGTATTCTTCCACATTCTGTATTACTTTGTTGTTTTCTTTAAGCTGATGCACTTGCTCTTTATATGTTGACATGTGACCATGTTGTATCCATGTACTTTGAACCTATGAATCTGGTCTGAACCAGTCTACTGTTGATGCTCGAGTCTTGACCAGTTTGTTGTAGTTGCACCCATTTCCATTTGTGTTTGATGAACCTTAGTCTGCTTCATATATGAAACGCTACTTCGACTTGTACTATACATGCTCTTCTTGTTGACTGTGCACATGTAATCTGGACTTTATTGAACAGTCTGAACTGTTTACCCATTGAGCTTCATCTCCATTTTGCTTGGCAAAACTGGCTCATTGATTTGTTGCAAATGTGATAACTGCACACATATTGGTGCATGCACTTCCTGTTGCCATTTACATGCTGTATCATTTAACTCATTGCTCCATGTAGTGTAGTCCATAGCTACTGTATATGTGCATTTGCAATTCATCATTCATACATGTCGTTTGACCCTACCATGAACCTGTTCTCTGTTTTTGCTGGGAAAAAAATTTGACCATATGCTTTCTCAACCATGTTTTGGCTGCACCCTTGTCTTGACATGCCTTCTTGGTTGGCTGACTTTGATGATACCTGATTAGTTGCACCATTCTTGTAAATACCACTGAGTTTCTTTGCTTCATGCTAGCATACATAACTATGTGCCGAACCATTTAGTTTTGTCACTTGAGTATGCTTCCATATGCTCCAGATTTGTGTATTGTCCATTCTGACCTGATTTGCATGTGCATATATCTACATTGTTTTGGCTGAACCAAATATTTATAAGATGTGTATCCTATTCTAGTTTGACCTGAACCATGTGTATATTAGATTTGCTCCACTTGTTTGAACTAATTTGAGTATTTACTTTGTTACATTACTGAGACATCCATCACCATAAGTATGTGTACACACTGATTATGTTCTTGAATGTTGTCACATTTGGCTTCTTGGTCCTGAAATTGATTTTGCTCCACACTGTTTTGATCACTATGTTTGCTTGACTATTTAGCGTCTATGATTTCATGTTGCATTGAGTTGTTCACGCTCTCGACCATATTCATATGCACTTAGTTGAGATGGTCCTTGTGGCTACTCCTCAGTTGCTCGCTGATTTTTGATTGGTGAGGCAGTTCACCCGTGTATATTTATACACGTGCGTACATGCAGCCATCAGATAATTTTTTCTGTCCCTGCATATCAGACCAAGTCTAGAAAAATGATGAGAAACACACCAAAATTCCGAGGCAAATAAAATTTTAAAAATAAATTTTTATTTGTTTGTATTTAATTTTATTTTTGTTGCAGTCTACTGTGTGTGTTTTTCTATTTGTGATAGGTATGAAAAGACATGACTGACTGGATGCTGTGAAGACAGAAGACTAAAGATGACAGAGAAAAATATATATAAGAATATCTGTATATGAGTGAGTCTGTAAACTGAGTGTAGTGTATATGAAAATGTACTGAGTGATGAATGAACTGTAGGGAGGAGCTGTGAGAGAATTGTACTGTTTATATGTAATAAACAAATTTGATTGAAATAAAATATTATTTTATTGTTGTCAAACAAACTTGTCTATCGTATTCAATTTATTTACAAGTACAATCTCATGTGAATTGAATAAATAGTGGAGTTATAAATGGTTGTACTGTTTGAGTGTTTGAAATATTATATTTAATTTAAATAAAATACTGTATGAATATATGAATGTCTGTACAGTCGTATTCTATTTAAATATAAATATTATATTCCTGTCTGTGATGTATATATAGAACAGTACAGTAACAAACACATTTAAAATAATATTTATTTGGTTGTTATCATCAAACAAAAATCATATATTTGTGTATACAACTACGTCATATACAACAGTTATGTTACATAAAAATGTCATTTATTTAGAATTTGTCCATGTTAAGTAAACTGTTATATTAGAATAAAAATGTCATTTTTGTTAGAAATGTTATATTAGAATAAAAATGTCATTTTTGTTAGAAATGTTATATTAGAATAAAAATGTCATTTTTGCTAATAAAAATGTCATTTTTGCTAGAAATGTTATATTAGAATAAAAATGTCATTTTTGTTAAAAATGTTATATTAGAATAAATATGTCATTCATGTAGAGAACATATTTTATAAATAAATATGTCATTTAGTTAGAATATGTTTTTGTCAAATAGAAATGTCATTTATTTAGAATAATGCCACGTTGAAATGAAAACGTCATTTTACTAAAACATGGCATGTAAATAAATTATCTATTGATATTGTCATTAGGACATTAAAACATGGCATGTAAATAAATTATCTTTTCATATTGTCATTAGGACATTAAAACAGGCCATGTAAATAAATTATCATTTTATATTGTCGTTAGAATTAGAACATATGTATGTTGACAAAATTATCTTTTATTTTTGTCATTTGAATTTAAAAACATGTATATAGACAAAATTAGCTTTTATTTTTGTCATTAGAAGAATAGAACATGTATGCAAATGAAATACATATTTATTTGACATTAGAAACATGTAGAGAAGATATACATATAAAATGCAACTTTATTTGACATTAGAAATATAATAACATGTTTTGTTCATGATCATCAACATGTTAGTGGAATTAGAATTGGTTAAAATCATTAACCAATGATTTATTTAGATGAACTGTTGTTATTTGAAAACCCCATACGGGCATTGGTATGATATTTGACATACACTAATCCCAATATTTAGTTGTATGTCAATCGATGGATTAAGAGTCTGTGATGAGCGTTATTTATTTTAATGCTCAAACAGTTGTAAATTTCATTCTGGATGTGAATGGATTGTTTATTGATTATTTATCATTATTGTTGCGATGTATGAAATCCATATAACTGAAATTATATGGTAATTGTTTGAGCCGCATTCCGATTCGAAATCTTTTGGAATAAAGAATATTTAAAAAAATAAAGAATCTTTTAAAAATAAAGAATAATTTTAAATAACGAATATTTTAAAATAATATTCAGTGTAGAATAATTATGATTTTGATGTCTGATTTTAAATGGACACAAAGATATTGAAATGTGAAGCCGAATTAAGCAACAAACGTCATTTTAACCCGAACGGGTTTATCGATCGATTTTATTCATTTTATAATGAATATCGAAAAGAAGTGATTTCAAAATTTAATATTTTGGAAATATTATCATTTTAGTATTATAACGATAGAGGGTATTCAATTTTTATTTAAAATTTGAAACGAAATTTAAATCATTTTAAAATAAATTTATAAATATTTTATGAATACGTTTTAATTAGAAATCGACGAAATATATATATTATATATATTTAGTGGCCTGAATAGAACGTGCCGCGCAGCGACCGTTCGCAAATTTCGACCATTAACTTCAAATTGATGTAACGGGAGATCTAACCGTCAGATTCTCCTAAAACCGGAACCGTGGGTTCTTATCGAAAAGAGATTTCCAATGAATATAAGAGTTTTGAAATCTAACGGTTAGACTGGGAATTATGCCCAAATCAATTTCAGAAAAGGTCGTTGTAAATGCAGTTTGGTGACCGTTATTGGAAGCCGACTATACAGGCCTAAATAAAATTATTAAAAATATGGAAAAAATTACGTAAAATCATAATAAATGATTTGGAAGAATTTTGGATGAAAGATTCCAATTTTGTAAAGAAAATTTATATTTTTATCGAAATGAATTTGTTATTAACTATAATAAATCTTTAAATTAAGATTTAATGAAGCTTTCCAATAAATTAATATTTAATTGGAATTAAACAAAATAAATTGGATTTTTGGGTATGTCGTGAATGGTGTCTTAAATAACACTGTTCTTAAAACCCCATATGAAAATAATAAATCTTTTAACTAAGATTATTAGAGTTTCTGATATTATATTTTGTAATTGGAATAAAAGGAAATGTGAATTGGATTTATTGTGAACTGTGTTTTAAACGACATTTGTTCTTTAACCCAATTAACAGTGAAACTATAATTTGGAATTTTTAAATCTTTTATTAAGATTTAAATGGAAAATTTTCCAAAGTCAAGTTTTCCAATTTAATATATTAAATTGGAATTGAATGGAAATTCGATTTGGTAATAATCGAGACGAGCTTCTGTAAAAGAAGAGCATTACTATAAATGGAATTTAAAAGGCTTTTTTGTTATCCCATTTATATTACTAGTCTGATACAGAAATTTATATCGATTATATATTGATTTGTTTTCTGTGAAAATTCCATATTTAATGGAAGATGATTTTGGGTTTATCGTGAACAATGTTTTTAAATGACATTAGTTCTTCAACCCAGTTAAAGATAGGATTAATTTCTTAGATTTGGATACTCATAAAGTAATGATTTTTATATTAAAATCAAATTGGAGTTTTAATGAATTTTTTAATAAAAAAAAGTAGATTAAAGAATAAATTTAAAGAATTTATTTTTGATAAAATTAATGGGAACCTTTCCCTAATAATGTGAATATTTTATTAAAGAATATTCTGAATTGGAATGAGGCGTATGATGTGTTTTTATAGCACTTGATTTTTGATTATAAAATATGTGAGTTAATTGGAAAGACCGGGTTTAACCCATTCTGGATAATTACTACAACTATTAAAAGTCAAAGTAAAAGACGGTGATTGAAGACCGACGATGTTCACATCGAATGGACGGCTACTGATGCCTTTGATTTGAGTTGCTGCCTTGAAAGGGTTAAAGTGGTAGTTGTCCGGACATACTTGTTGATTGTCCGGATAAGCGAGCACCTCTCTTCCATACTGGACATACGGGACGAAGAATAAGGTGTCTCCGGTTTCGTTCAGACCCAGAACGGACTTGTAAATGGATCTGTGTCTGACATTGGATTTCATTCCGTGTGAATTGATTTCTATTTTTTATATATCTGTTTGGTGGCGGAGAATTTATTCTCTTGCTTAACACCCTTCTCTGAGACGCACGAGCTCAGAGGTTATATATTGATAGTTTTTGATCGCATGGCGTGGATTGTCAATGTGGCATGCCAAGATGCAAATGATCAAGGCTTTTGTTGAAAATCAGGGCCTTGTGATTGATGATCAAAGCACAGCCCATTTAGGCATAGCTTTGTGTATAGCGTAAGTTCGCGAACCTCACACCCCGGTAAAAGTCAGAAACAGGATAAGAGACCCAAGGAGTGCATGCGTTTTTTTCTAGCTAGAAGTGGTATCAGGGTTTTGCAAGCCCTGACATTTTACTTATATGGATAATGAATTATGAGGCCTCGGATATATTGGTCGATAGTGACCAATTGATAGGTTCAATAGGACCGGGAAACGTGTGTTTAGGCATAACTAATCCACTAAAATATTTGTGGACCGGCCTTGGAGGATCCAAGGGCTCGCCAGCGTCTGAGTCATGAGATATTTGCTAGAGTGTCTCGAATCGGTAAGGAGATCCTCCCTAGCCTTGACTCATGATGGAAACCCAACTTCCAATACGACACCGTACGGTTTTGAATGTAAAACTAGTATGGCGACATAGTATATGGTAGCTATACCGTCTATGATTGAAACACTACGATTGAAATGTTTTTGAAACATATATACACTAATAATAATATCAAATCTATTTTATCGTATCAAGCATTTTTAATCATTATAAGGTAAAACTCTATCCTTCGGTATGTGTTGCATTGTGTGATGAGACTTGAGTCTTAAAATGGTTTGATTTTTCTAAAAATCATTGCATTGTTTAACGATTTACTTTATTTAATGCACTGACAATCCAATGGAGTAAACCCGTTCCGCGTTAGCGGCGTGGTTCTGTGATTATCCTTATTATTAGAAAAGTTAATTAAGATTTCTCATACCAGTCCCATGACTGACTCGTGGTTTGTTTCACTTGCAAACTCGGGTGCCCTCTTTTTCACATGGGGAGTCGAGTAGCTTATTTTGCAGATATTTTGAGTAGGATTCTGGAT
Organism: Allium sativum; assembly: GCA_030737875.1. Lineage (NCBI taxonomy): Eukaryota > Viridiplantae > Streptophyta > Magnoliopsida > Asparagales > Amaryllidaceae > Allium > Allium sativum. Next base: position 158,384,387 of record CM060921.1, on the reverse strand, counting down.
CGAAGCTTAAAGCTGTGTCCAGAGCATTGTTAGTCTTCCACTGTGTTAGATTTTGAGTTCCGCTGCATTGTATTAAGTCTATTGTAAATTATCTTCCGCTGTGATTATATTTCGATGTACTCTGATATATTCTGTACTCTGATGTAACATTATTATGATGTTTATAAAAGTCTGTCGTTATTTGTTCTGATGTGTTGTATGCCCAGAGTTAGTGCATTCGAGGATTTCCAACTTTTGGACCAGACCTGTGTGGTTTATGGTCTATTCAAAGGGCGGGGATTTTCGGGTCATTACACGTGGTATCAGAGCTTTGGTTAATTCAAATCTTTGGGGTACAACTCGTTAGAACTGAACAAAAGACTCATCAGAGGTAGGATTAGAAATATCCTATAAAAGAATACTCATTAGAGATAGGATCAGTAGCATGCTAGAATGAGACACTCGTTAGAGATGAGGTTAGAAATGCCCTAGAACGAGTTGAGAGTAACAAGTTTATAATTAACATATTTGTGATTATATATATAATCCGACCTTAGAAAATATGATTTTTGAATATATAAAAGTTGTATATATTTGAAAAACTAATCAACTAATTGATTAGTGATTATGTTGTGTGATTTTTAGTTCAACTAAAAAAATCATTGAAAACCAATAAAAAAATTGAGTCGGTTAGTTAAACAATTTTTAGCTTCGTTCCTTTTCGAGGACGAAAAGATTTTAAGTGGGGGAGATTGTAACGACCCGGAAAATCAAAACCAACTTAAAAATTTATTTTAAGAAATTTTAAATAGAAAATGCGTCAGAATATTAAAAAATCTATTATTAAATTAAATTATTAAAAATAAAATAAAATATAATATAATAACATCGTAAAGCTTCTAATGTTATCTATGTAATAACACATGAAGTTCAATTTGAGATTATAAGTTTGAATTAGGATTTGAACGTAGAGATTTATGCTTGAATTTCTAATTTGTTTAATTTAATTTGTTCTTGAAAGATTGTATTAAATTTTAAGATTAAATGATTAAATTTATATGTAATTTAAGTTTGTTGATTATAGGTTTAAGTTTAGTGATGGAAAGCCTAAATCCTAAGATTTAAATGTTGATTGACATCACTCATGTAGGCGCTTGATTAATGCACATTCTAAATATACAAAGAGAAAGAAAAACAACTTTAAAATATTTCCTCAATTAGACGTTAATAGCAAGGATGTTGTCCTTAAAGTCCAACAATCTTTTAACTACATGCCAAAAAAATGCCTTATGAACTTTAATAACATTTATTAATTTATGTTGAAATATTGATTGAAAATAATGTGTAGGTTCTAAATGAAATAAATTCTGACAACATATATATATATATGTATGTATATATGTATATATCTTTGGTTGTCCTCTTAAATATTTCCCCTGTCAATTCAAAATGTAACTTTTAGGAATTCAAAACGTAGATTACATGTTCCAAACCTTCATTAATTAGTTAATTTTTAAAATGTGGAAAGTTGTAATTTGTAAACATTCATTTCTAACAATAATATTTAATACTGTAATGTTAGTCCTAATTTCTAACAATTAGCATTAATATGGTATTCATTTCTTTCCGTTTATTCTCCCTCTCTTTCATTGCTATTTACTTTTGGAATTTTAATATAATAAAAAGAATAAAAAGATTAAAGTTTGATTAGATATGTTTACATTAAAAATTTCATTTTTAATGTAAAAGAGATTCATTGTTTGAAAATGTGTTAACATTAAAATTTTCATTTTTAATCTAAATGAATCATTAAAAGAGATTCATTGGGTAATAAAAAAATGTTTTGACATTAAAATTTACATTTTTAGTGTAAATGATACATTAGAAAAAGATTCATTGTATAATAAATTGTGTTCACATTAGAAATTATATTTTTAATGTAAAAGATGAATCATTAAAAAGGGATTCGTAGTTTGATAAAATGTTTTAACATAATAAAAATGTTTCAGAAGTAGAAGATGTACATTTGTTAAATATTAACATTTACATGCAAATGAAGTTATAAACTTTCTAACAATTGACATTAAACAATAAATCATGCATTAATTACATTCCCGTTTTCTCTCTCTTTATGTTTTTCTTTTGAATTTTTGAATAGGAGACAAACATTGATTAGATTAACACCTACCTAGTCATCTAATTTATTTCATTTATAACTTACTACTTATGTAGAGACAAGTGGGGAATAAAAATCAAATATATAACCAAATAATATATATATATATATATATTGGCTCCACTATATAACATCCTAAACTTCTCTAAAACTATTCCTAATTACAAAACATCAGTCGTCGCCTCTAATTCTTTCAATGGCCAGCAAGCTCTCTTCTTCTTCCCTCTTATTCTCCTTCCACACGCAATGATTTAATAGAGTTCCAAACCAAATTATGAAGAGGTTTTGACGGTGAACATCACGGCGGTTTTGGATCGACTTCAACTGGACTGCAGAGGTGGCAGATTCCAGGCCTAGGTTGGAAGATGGGTTCGGTTTATGTCGTGAAGAGCCTGGAACGATGTATAACAAAGAGGAAGGGAATTATAAATTGATTTCGGGTGCGTTGCGATCGCAGAAACAAGATCTACAACATGGAACAGAGCAGAACTGAAACAGAGGCTGTTGGATTTTTGGTAAAATTAAACGCACGTTTAATTTTATTAAAACCAATTGTTATATAAACAATTCCTGAAACCGATCAAGGTGAGATCTCTAGTTTAAATCAAATTTAATGGTTGTTTTTTTATGTGAAATTTACATGTATTCGCTATTAAAATTCATGTGTGTGATGTAGGAGACTAGATTTGGTTGTTTGTGGTTGAAATGAATTTATTTGATTGAACTGAATTGTGTAAATCTAGAATTTACTTATATAATTAAAATAATATTTTATTGCATAGATGAAAATAAAATATTCTTTGTTTTAAAATGAAATAAGTTTACAATAAAAATTTACATTTTTATTGTATATAGAAATGATAATAAAATATTCATTGTTTTGAAACGGAATAAGTTTACAATAAAATTAACATTTTATTTAGAATCATGTTATGTTAGACAAAAATAACATTTTATTTAGAATCATGTTATGTTAGATAAAAATAACATTTTATTTAGAATCATGTTATGTTACATAAAAAATGTCATTTTATTTAGAATCATGTATGTTACATAAAAATAACATTTTATTTAGAATCACGTTATGTTAGATAAAAATAACATTTTACTTAGAATCATGTTATGTTAGATAAAAATAACATTTTATTTAGAATCATGTTATGTTAGGTAAAAATAACATTTTATTTAGAATCATGTTATGTTTGGTAAAAATAACATTTTATTTCGAATCTTGTTACGTTAGATAAAAATGTCATTTTATTTAGAATCATGTTATATAAGATATAAATAACATTTTATTTAGAATCATGTTATGTTACATAAAAAATGTCATTTTATTTAGAATCATGTTATGTTAGATAAAAATGTCATTTTATTTAGAATCATGTTATGTTAGATAAAAATAACATTTTATTTAGAATCATGTTATATTACATAAAAATGTCATTTATTTAGAATTTGTCCATGTTTAGTAAAATGTTATATTAGAATAACAATGTCATTTTTGTTAGAAATGTTATATTAGAATAAAAATGTCATTTTTGCTAGAAATGTTATATTAGAATAAAAATGTCATTTTTGCTAGAAATGTTATATTAGAATAAAAATGTCATTTTTGTTAGAAATGTTATATTAGAATAAAAATGTCACTTCTGTTAGAAATGTAATATTAGAATAAGTATGTCATTCATGTAGAGAACATATTTTATAAATAAATATGTCATTTAGTTAGAATATGTTTTTTGTCAAATAGAAATGTCATTTATTTAGAATAATGACACGTTGAAATGAAAATGTCATTTTATTAAAACATGTCATTAAATTAATTTTCTTTTGATATTTTCATTAGGACATTAAAACATGGCATGTAAATAAATTATCTTTTTATATTATCATTAGGACATTAAAACAGGCCATGTAAATAAATTATCGTTTTATATTGTCGTTAGAATTAGAACATATGTATGTTGACAAAATTATCTTTTTATTTTGTCACTTGAATTTGAAAACATGTATGTAGACAAAATTACCTTTTATTTTTGTCATTAGAAGAATATAACATGTATGCAAATGAAATACATATTTATTTGACATTAGAAACATGTAGAGAAGAGAAGATATACATATAAAATGCATCTTTATTTGACATTAGAAATATAACAACATGTTTTGTTCATGATCATCAACATGTTAGTGGAATTAGAATTGGTTAAAATCATTAACCAATGATTTATTTAGATGAGCTGTTGTTGTTTGAAAACCCCACACGGGTATTGGGATGATATTTAACATACATTAATCCCAATATTTAGTTGTATGTCAATCGATGGATTGACAGTCTATGATGAGCGTTATTTATTTTAATGCTCACACAGTTGTAAATTTCACTTTGGATATGAATGGATTATTTATTGATTATTTATCATTATTGTTGCGATGTATGAAATCCATATAACTGAAATTATATGGTTATTATTTGAGCCGCATTTCGATTCAGAATATTTTAGAATAAAGAATATTTAAAAAAGAAGAATCTTTTAAAAATAAAGAATATTTTTAAATGACGAATATTTTAAAATAATATTTAGTGTAGAATAAAATTATGATTTTGATGTCCGATTTTAAATGGATATAAAGATATTGAAATATGAGGCCGAATTAAGTAACAAACGTCTTCTTAACCAAAACGGGTTTATCGATCGATTGTATTCATTTTATAATGAATATTGAAAAGAAGTGATTTCAAAATTTAATATTTTGGAAATATTATCATTTTAATATGATAATGATATAGGGTATTCAATTTTTATTCAAAATTAAAAACAAAATTAAAATCATTTAAAAATAAATTTACAAATATTTTATGAATACGTTTTAATTAGAAATCAACGAAATATATATAATATTAATATTATATATACTTAATGGCCTGAAAAGAACGCGCCGCGCAGCGACCATTTGTGAATTTCGACCATTAACTTCAAATTGATGTAACGAGAGATCAGACCGTCAGATTCTCCTAAAACTGGAACCGCTGGGTTCTTATCGAAAAGAGCTTTCCAATGAATATAAGAGTTTTGAAATCTAACGGTTAGATTGGGAATTATGTCCAAATCAATTTCAGAAAAGGTCATTCTAAGTGCAGTTCGGTGGCCGTTATTGGAAACCGACTGTACAGGCCTTAATAAAATTATTAAAAATATGGGAAAATGACGTAAAATCATAATAAATGATTTGGAAGAATTTTGGATGAAAAATTCCAAATTTGTAAAGATAAAATATATTTTTATCGAAATGGACTAGTTATTAACTAGAATAAATCTTTAAATTAAGATTTAATGAAGCTTTCCAATAAATTGATATTTAATTGGAATTAAAAAAAAAAATTGTATTTTTGGGTCTGTCGTGAATGCTGTCTTAAATAACACTGTTCTTAAAACCTTGTGTGAAAAAAATAAATCTTTTAACTAAGATTATTAGAGTTTCCGATATTATATTTTGTAATTGGAATAAAAGGAAATGTGAATTGGGTTTATTGTGAACTGTGTTTTAAACGGCATTTGTTCTTTAACCCAATTAACAGTGAAACTATAATTTGGAATTTTTAAATCTTTTATTAAGATTTAAATGGAAATTTTCCAAAGTCGAGTTTTCCAATTTAATTTATTAAATTGAAATTGAATGGAAATTCGATTTGGTAATAATCGAGATGAGCTTCTGTAAAAGAAGACCGTTGCTATAAATGGAATTTAAAAGGCTTTGTTGTTATCCCATTTATATTATTAGTCTGATACGGAAATTTATATTGATTTGATTTCTGTGAAAATTCCATATTTAATGGAAGACGATTTTGGGTTTATCGTGAACAATGTTTTTAAATGACTTTAGTTCTTCAACCCAGTTAAAGATAGGATTAATTTCTTAGATTTGGATAATCATAAAGTAATGATTTTTGATAATAAAACCAAATTGGAGTTTAATTGAACTTTAAAAAAAAAGTAGATTAAAGAATAAATTTAAAGAATTTATCTTTGATAAAATTAATGGGAACCTTTCCCTAATAATGTGAATATTTTATTAAAGAATATTCTGAATTAGAATAAGGCGTATGATGTGTTTTTATAGCACTTAATTTTTTATTATAAAATATGTGAGTTATTCGGAAAGACCGGGTTTGACTCATTCTGGATAATTACTACGACGATTAAAAGTCGAAGATGAAGACGGTGATTGAAGAACGGCGATGTTCAGATCGAATGAACGGCTACTGATGCCTTTGATTTGAGTTTCTGCCTTGAAAGGGTTAAAGTGGTAGTTGTCCGGACGTACTTGTTGATTGTCTGGATAAGCGAGCACCTCTCTTCCGTATTGGACATACGGGACGAGGAATAAGGTGTCTCTGATTTCGTTCAGACCCAGAACGGACTTGTAAATGGATGTGTGTATGACATTGGATTTCATTCCATGTAAATTGATTTCTATTTAATATATATATGTTTGGTGGCGAAGAATTTATTCTCTTGCTTAACACCCTTCTCTGAGACGCACGAGCTCAGAGGTTATATATTGATAGTTATTGATCGCATGGCGTGGATTATCAATGTGGCATGCCAGATTCAAATGATCAAGGCTTTTGTTGAAAAGCAGGGTCTTGTGATTGATGATCAAAGCATAACCCATTTAGGCATAACTTTGTGTATAGCGGAACTTCGTGAACCTCACACCCTGGTAAGAGTCAGAAAAGGGACAAGGGACCTAAGGAGTGCATGTATTTCTTTCTAGCTAGAAGTGGTATCAGGGTTTTGCAAGCCCTGACATTTTACTTATGTGGATAATGGATTACGAGGCCTCAGATATATTGGTCGATAGTGGCCAATTGATAGGTTCAATGGGACCGGGAAACGTGTGTTCAGGCATAACTAATCCGCTAAAGTATTTGTGGACCGGCCTTGGAGGATCCAAGGGCTCGCCAGCATCCGAGTCCTGAGACATTTGCTAGAGTGTCTCGAATCGGTAAGGAGATCATCCCTAGCCTTGACTCATGATGGAAACCCAACTTCCAATATGACACCGTATGGTTTTGAATGTAAAACTAGTATGGCGACATAGTATATGATAGCTATGTCGTCTATGGTTGATACATTATGATTGAAATGTTTTTGAAACATATATACACTAATAATAATATCTAATCCGTTTTATCGTATCAAACATTTTTGACCATTATAAGCTAAAATTCAATCCTCGCCTTTGCTTTGCATTGTGTGATGGGACTTCAGTCTTATATTGGTTTCATTTTTCTAAAAAGCATTGCGTTGTTTAATGATTTACTTTATTTCATGCACTGGCAATCCAATGGAGTAAACCCGTTCCGCAATAGTGGCGTGGTCCTGTGATTAGCCTTATCACTAGATAAGATAAGTAAGATTTCTCATACCAGTCCCATGACTGACTCATAGTTTGTTTCACTTGCAAACTCGGGTGCCCTCTTTTTCACATGGGCAGTCGAGTAGCTTATTTTGTAGATATTTTGAGCAGGATTCTGGATCGAAGCTTAAAGCTGTGTCCAGAGCATTGTTAGTCATCCGATGTGTTAGATTTTGAGTTCCGCTGCATTGTATGAAGTCTATTGTAAATTACCTTTCGATGTGATTATATTTCGATGTACTCTGATATATTCTGTACTCTGATGTAACATTATTATGATGTTTATAAAAGTCTGTTGTTATTTGTTCTGATTTGTTGTATGCCCATAGTTAGTGCATTTGAGGATTTCCAACTTTTGGATCAGACCTGTGTGGTTTATGGCCGATTCAAAGGGCGGGGATTTTCGGGACATTACAAAAATACACCAATTTCCACCAGTAACAACTCTCTGGACTAGATCCGCAAATGAAGGTGGTAAACTGTGGGAAGGTAGATATAAAGAAAGACAAGAGGGGTTTGAAAATCATAGGCCTGCTCTATGAACGTGGGATGCACCTTTAGATTTTGAAATCCTATTTCTTAATTGTCAGTATAAAAACTTGAATTATTGTTAGTTGCAGATATATACAGTTAAGCCACCATGCTTAATTGTATTCATTTGCACCTTTAGATAAATTTTTGAAAACATAATATGCTTGGAATATGCTTGACGTTGTTGCTATACTACTGCATACTGAATAGTAATGTTTTATTGAAATGTTTTACATTCCTAAGAATATGTTCGACATTATATCTATATTTCTTTGCATTGAATAGCAATGTTTTGTTGAATTTTGTTAAACAATTCACGCCTAGAATATGTTGCATACTGTAACTATACCGTCATTTGCACATTTACGTAAACTCTGTTGTATGACGATATTTCCATGTCATATAGTTACCTATAACAGAATCAAATTTGAACTGTGCTATATTGGAAAACCGAGTAGTTATAAATAGATTGCAATATGGATATCACAGTGTATAATGTAAAATAAATCCGAATGAGCAGATAGCCGCCATAGGTATTCAAAATCTCATGAAATGGGATATCCTCTGTTTCATATAATCGAGTATCTGTTACAATACTTCAATATTTATACACGGTACATATAGTAAGTTAAACCTATGAGTAGGTTCAATTCATTTGGAAGAATTATAAAATGAATTATAAAAAGCTTCAATAATTTGACAGTACAGATGGTAAATCCATTCATTTAAAAGAATTATAAAAAGCTTGGATTCAATATTTATACACAATACTTCATTATTTATTCCAAGTATCCGTTACAATACTTCAATGTATGGAATCAAGAATCATTTCTTGAACAAAGTTATTTCATATATAAATTGGGTGTTGTTATTGACACTCCATTTTTGAATAAGGGGTGTTCAATTTTAAGGGGTTTCCGTAACAAAATAGAGTTACTATGGGGTATCTTAGTGTTAGATTAGTCGTACCAAAAGCACCCTCGTTACTAACATTTGGTTAAAAAATACACGGTAAAAATTCGAAGCTGCGCGCGATTAAGGTTTGAACATTGCCCACTTTTCTTATCAAATGACGTAGTTCGAAAGAAGCAGTGCTCCATCACCATGGTTGGTACAAGAAAACACAGAGGAAGGTGACTGAAAGCATATTCAAGGAGCTAAGGTACGTGAACTGATTCGAATTTGGGGTTAATAACTTAGGGCTATGATTCCATTGGTTTTTTTAATTTAATTTAAAAGTTTCTATGGATTTTGTAGGAATGGATAGCGATTAGGGTTACAAAATGCTTAGTTGGAGAAGATGAAAAAAAAGGGAAATTGTTTGCCAATTTTGTTGTACTATTTCTGCTTACACCATCGATGTATGTTGATAGGATCTGGATTTTTTTTTTGACATATACATGTCTGAAAACTATGCACTAGATTGAAGACATATACATGTCTGAAACAATGCACTGGATTGACTGAATCACAAAAAAAATTGTGTCTTCCATTTTCAACATTCTTCATTCTTCCCATTTAACTTGCTCATAACACTACATCAAATTCACTCTATTACAACGGTGGAACACCGTTGTAAAATACTTTTTACAACGGTGGCACCACCGTCGTGTATTAAGAAGTTGTAATAGACTAAAACTTTTTACAACTTTTATGCACCGTTGTGACATTTGTATTTTACAACTATTTTCCACCGTTGTAATAGACTTTATTACAATTGTAATGTTCCACTGTTGTTATAATTCACTTGTTTACAGATTTTTTTAAAGTCTAGCAATTTAATTTTAGCATTCACTTCTTTATAATAGAAACATGACACCAAGTTCACTAATTAGCCATATGTGCAAAAAAAATATTAGCAAAGAACATATGCATACTGATTAAAAAATAAATAAAGACAATTCAAAACAAAATAAACAATTTTCATTATCAATCTACACTTTCAATCCTTTCTTTCTACACTTTTAATCGACAACTTTCATCTGCATTTTCATCAACCATCAACTACATTTCAATACCTTATATCATCAACTACAACCCATGCCTGCACTAAACACCGTTCCATAGTTTTTGACTTGCAAGCAAAACTGGTTTTCTGAATGTATATCTACAGCTTATAAACTAGAGTTAACAAATCTTCTGAAGGCCACTATACAGATTAGCAGGGATGCATCAAAAGCCTCTAATTCATCACTGATAAAAGTTGATTCCAGGTGACCTCATATTAGCAACATTAATATATATTCTCAAAATCTTGTTGCATTCCTGTGAAAGAATAATAGATGATTAAAATTACTTGGAAGTTAACAAATCATCCATAATCCCACAAACTGGAAAACATAATCCTCCTCCACCATCCATCTACAAAAATCATCCATAAATCGTACACCATTCATCTGCTAAAACCATCAAACTACAACAAATTACCTTTTTGTTAATGCTACAAATATGAAAACAAGCTGCATTAGGCATTCGTAATGCCACACAGTGTGATTCAATACACTTGATACGCAAAAACATGCCAAAACAATGCATCTGAAATGACTAAAAGCCAAAAACAACTGTACTATAAAATAACCTAGCCAACATCGAAGAACATACCATCTATAAGAGAGAAGTACGGCATTAAATGCAAGCAGCACCACCACAGGAAACGATCAATTACATTTCTTTCAAGTATCTAGAGAGGACGAGTTGGGATCTTCCCCCAAACGACCCAGTCACGCGATTTCCTGCAAATTGGGGTTTCCTGCAAATTCAGGGATAAGCACTTGGAGTAGAGGCAGCTTGTTTTAGAGGTGAACCTAGGATAAATGAGCTAGAAAGGAGGAGGGTACAGAAAAGGGGAACTCATGCGATTTTCAACCAGCGACAACGAAGCGAAATGGAGCAAAATCAAGGGTGTTGTTGCAAAAGAGGTAGGATAGCGGATAGGGACTCACACGAGAGAGGAGGAGCAACTGTGAGAAAGAAGAGGATGTTACGGGAGAAAAGAAAATTGAGGTTTGAAAGTGGGCGGTGGCGGAAGAAACAAGAAGGAAATTAGGGTTTGGATAGAAGTGATAAGAGGGAACTGAAAATTAAAAGGAAACGAGGGTGGAGGGAATTGAAATTTTCGTGTACAGTAAGCGGGAAATGAAATTATGTTTTTATTGTAAGCTACCCTACATTTATTACTTAATAATTTAACAAATGATTATACATCTTAGATTATAAACTAACCGGTACCTCTTAAAAAAACATACTTGAACCTCACACGCAAACACATGTGAACTCCAGACAGATGAAGCTTTTTTAGTTGAACAAATTAATAAATATTTGATTAATTATTATTTATTGAAAATTATTATCAATCATTAATTACTAGTATTTAATAGTGAGTTATTTGTAAATTATTAATTAATTAAATTATTATCAATCATTATTAAATATTATTTATCAATCATTATTAGTATTGAAAATTATTATCAATCATTATTTATTGAAAATTATTGAAAACATAAAATTTGTGAATTATTAATTATCAATCATTGTTAGTATTGAAAATTATTACCAATCATTATTTAATGAAAATTTTAGAAAACATAAAAGTTGTGAATTATTGAATTACTAGTATTGAAAATTATTATCAATCATTATTTATTGAAAACATACTTCCCAATTGATTATTAAATATTAATTATTAGTTATTAATTATAAATAATCAATATAAATGTATTAATATTAATTATTAGTTGTTAATTATATTAAAATATAGTCATATATTACAACAGTCAAAAAATAAAAGTTGTGATAGGCATTTTTTACAACTATCAAAATAAACAGTTATTAAAAATAAGTTTATTGCAACTTTTCTGAAAAAAAGTTGTAAAAAACATTTATTACAACGGTGCTTTTACCACCGTTGTAAAATTAAAGTTGTAATATGGTGTTTTTGTTGCAGTGTAAATTTTCAAACATAATCTCCAAAAAGCTTATAAAAAAGGGCAGCATAGTTGCTTCAATTAGGCAAGCTAGACATTGCTCAATCCCTTTTTTTAAAATCTAAAGTCAATAAAGGCTTGTGGGACAGTGAGTCTCACCGACAAAGTATAGTAATTGTGCTTAAACCTTTTCGGCCACTAAGCATGGTTGAATCAATAATATTTTGTGGTAGAGTCGCAAGGCTACTGTGTATAACTAGCTAATAACAGGTATATAAGCTAGCAAGCATATAAGTGTATACTGCTTCAAGTGGATGCCGGCTAAACTAATACAAGACAGGAAAGCATATTTAAGGTTCCTCGGTATAGTATCATATTGTTTAGATTAAATAATATGTTATCTAATGAGACTGACCCTATCTAAAGAGTTACTCATAGCCTCAGTTCATATTAGCTAATCCTCTTATCTAGTGTTTTGATACTTATAACCACAGTTTTAACTCATCCACTCGTGTACAAATTTTTGGCTAAGATTAATTTTTGATTGATGCTAGCTACCATTTACATTGTTATGCAAATCATTATTGTAATTCTTGCTGTTATTTCTGATATGTGGGTGAATATTGTGAAATGGTATAGGTAATTGTTAAAAGGTGTAACATAATATTTCCTTCAGTATAAAAAAATTGAACGTGTCCTACATGATTTGTTACTTTGATTTTTCTTTCCAGTCTCTTGTGTTCGGCGGGCTTTCTGTCATAATTAAAGTTAATTATCAAATGACATGGCCTTTTGATGTTTGAACACGAAACCGTAAACAATATATTGTGGGACTGAGAAAAAGAAAGAAAAATTTAACATTCCTCGGAAGGTTATTTTGATAAAATGGAATCATGTTTATGTTTCTTTCATATTTTCCAGATTTTGCATTTCTTAGTATATTTGCATGTAAAAATTGGTTCATCAATCATTGATAGATCATGACTATTCTTTAGAAGAGACTATCCTTATAAACCACCTAATAATCTTTAATGATGAATTTGATCGCATGGCTTCTAATACTGATACTAGAAATATACAGATCAAAAATGAAGCTTTAAATTTTAATCTGATGTAAGTTCTTGTACATTTTCAATACACTCTCTGGTATTTATGGCAAAAGAAGTATTCGTTACTCACACTTAATCAGTTACTAGAATTGCAGAAATTTACTAATAGGAATTAATATTGCAGTCTTATTATTTAAGATCACAAGTCTAATTAGAGTATTAGATGTGGAAAATTTGTTGTTGCCTGCAGTAATGTGCAGTGCCAAGGTGAATAAACTTATCCTAGTAATGTGCAGTGCAAATGAGATTGCCAAGTGTAAGAAATTCCAGTATTACATATTTTACAAATTTTGCTTGCCTTCATATTTGTTGTTTACTGTGTTTTGAAATTCTGGAATAATTTTCCTCCTGCTATCATGTGTATAAAATAATTTGCATGTTTAGTACATTTGTGTTATCTAATATCCGCTTTTCGAAAGAACACTTATATTACACAATATTGGTTTGCTTTTGCGCAAAAGCAATTATCATTCACTTTTGTTGATTTTCTACACTTCCTGTTTGGTGTAAATTTGCAAGTCTCCACCTGTTATCATTCACATTTTTCTATGGTTTCCTACCCTTTTTTTATTTGTTTTGTGCACTTTGTAACTAATATATATTTACTTTGCTTTTTTCGTACTTGCAGTACACAAAGTGCACTTGCGGTTGGTCGTGTGCCTCCTACTGCATCGAACCGATGGAAATTAGCTTTGGAAAGACAAAAGATGTTGCAACAACAAAAGGGAAAGTTAATAGCAAGGATTGAAATTGAAGATGGTGAGAATGAGGAAAGTTCAAGTCATAGTTATGACGAGGCCGAGGAAACTGTCAACCGCCAAGTCGATGAAGACAATGAGGGTAATGTCGGTGAGGAGGGTGATAATGGTCTGAATGGCTATACCGATGACTCCATTCATGCTAAACAAGAAGAAGTATAAGTCATCGTCGCGGGGGTTCAAGGCTACATACAATTATGCAGGGGAATTTGGATGGTTTGAATGGCAAAATCACCTCTTAAGCGACAATTTGACATCAAAAGAAGTTCATCTGTGGGAGTGCGATGAAACCTTCTTGGGTTGGTACAAAAATGCATCTTATCCACTTGTTGCAAATCCAAAGAATAGAATAATGGTACCTGGGAATGCAAATGACCTTAAATCGATTCTTGTTCGCATTGTAAGTATGATCCTGCTAGTTGTTTACTAATGTCTTGGACACATTGTTACTATGTTACATTAATTTTATTTTTTTAACTTTCAGAAATGTCGATTAGGATACATTGCTAATTTTATCTGATCTTGTGTCCCTAATGAGCCCCTTGCTCAAGTATTGGAACAGGCTGAAAAAATTGAGGAACCAGAACCGTCGGCGCTATTTGAGGAGAACATGGAAGTTGAACAAGATGATGAAGCTTCGAAAGCGAACACAGGCAGAGGAAAAGGAAGATGTAGGAAGAAAGTTAAAGTTACAACAAGAAAGTTGCTAGTAAGAAAAAGAAGATTTGTTTTGAGATGATATATTAGTCGGGTTTGGTTCGATGTTTATTTTGGTGTATTATTTTGGTACGTTTGACGGTAGTTGCTATTGAACTTATGTTATGTATTTGGTGTTGCAATGCTATTGTATGCTACGGTATGAAATGATATGGTACGGTAGTACATTCGATGATATGAATTATATATATATATGTATGTATGTATATGTATGTATATGTATATATATTTGGTGTTGTAGTGCTATGATATTGAATTTCGTTGAGCTAATTTTCTTGTCATGTTATAGATCTGCTATTTTTATGTGATCTACTTCTTTAATTTTTTCTTGTTAGATTTTTATCCAAAATTAAACAGTGATTATATAGTTCCTACTGAATTTGCAGTGGAGCTTTCTGAACTTACTACAGAATTAATTTTTCATTTTCTGTTTCCTTAGGTTTCTAGACTACCAAAAATTTGTATGTCCACTGTTATTTTTGTGTGTTTAATATGATATATACTATTCTAGTTTTCCCAAGTTATTTACAGGTTTTAGTAAATTAATGAGTACACATCCTATAAAGTTGGATATGCATACAGGCTGATTGAACAAACAAGGTTATACATAAACTTGTCAAGAAAGTTTTTGTTATATTCAAAACTGGTCATGAAAGTTTGCGTATATCTTACCTGATGCAAAATTTGAACTCATATCATATATAGCTAAAATTCAAATGTAACAAACAAATAGGACGTTGAGTCATAAGTTATAATACATGGGAGCCAATAGAAGCTATAATGTCACTTAATCCCATGCTCATGTGCAATTTGACAAGAGCTAATGCTCCGTGCCTAAAATTCTCTATCCCTCTATACCCAACCAATCAGGATCCTTAATTTTCACCATTTTGTAATTAAATCACAGAAAAAAGAGGGTTTAATTGCAAAAAGTGGAATTCAAGGGGTGTTTGATTGGTTAAGTATAGAGGGATAAAGAATTTGGGTATAGATGGTTTTATTTGCAATTAGACTGGGGGTGTCGAACTAGACCAAATCTAGAGCAGTAAATATATTATATCATCGTGTGATATTTTCCCGGTATATGTAAAATATATTATAAAATCTTAAACAGTAATTGTATATGTAAAATATTATTTTTCAAAAGTTCATATGTAAAATATGGGTCCAAATAGGTATGACTTTTAGCGGGCTTCAGAGCAATAGCAATGAACCTAGAGATATATGTTTAAACAGTGTGTATGTGTCGTCTTATATATGTTTAAACCCAAATGGTATATGAATGGAAAGTTTCAGGAATTGGATGGTGAATTTTTTTCCTGCACAGTCGAAATAACGGTGTCGATTTTATTTAATCAAAATGGTACACATCGGTCAATTTAAAACAAAATGAAACACAGTTGTTTCTTCTGTTTCTTCTATTCCATTACATCATCAAATGGCCCAGGTTATCTTGTAACACTCTCCTGACTTTGATGTTTCTTCTGTTCTTTTTTTTATGTTGTTTGCTATATACATGTGCATACGATTACAAATAAAAAACAAGCACCGAAAATCATGTTCTGCTTAACAGCACCACCATAAGGGGGGCAGACTTCGATCATCCCCAGCAATGTAGTTGTAGAGAAGCTAGAAGAGGGAAAGCCAAAAGTCATAAAAAGTTAAAACAAAGTGGCATCATAATAACACTCAGAACTGGTGTTGCATTTCAAACTGATGCCTCAGATCTTACCAAAGGATTGCCCGTTTGGCAACGTATGCTTGATACCAAAGAAAAACTTGAAGCTGAGAAAAGGTATAGCTAATATCTTTTATTATTCATGTATTGTATAGACTGTTACATAAACAAAAATTGATTTGATTTGCAGAGCAATGCAGATGCTTGTAATAAGCTCAGTAAAATTTTATGAAGATGGCTCAGTAGATTCCTTCATACATTTCAATTAGGGCTTTAATTATTGTGTAAAACATAATAAGGGTACTTTGGTCCTTCTATAATTAAATTTTAAGGGGTGACAAATTTTAATGCTCACCCCTTAACATAAAAAACAAAAAGTAATTTTGAAGTCGCTCCTTATCCAAAAACGGAGTGTAGATGACAACACCCTATAAATTTATGTCTATATCTACAACTTTGGAAATAGGTTCAGTTATGGTTGGTTGTTCTTTAATGCACGGACCAACATAAAAGAATGAGTTCGAAGTATTAGTGCAGATTCTTCTATTTTTTATTATTATTTAAAAAACATTCAAATTATTGACTTGCCTACTTCATTATTCATTGCGCAACAAATAATTGATCATTTAATTTCATTCATGCAGCCAATCATTATTGTTGCTGACTCAAAATACTAGTATCCTTCTCTTTTTCAAGGGAAGAACCAAACAAAAATAGTTGAAAATGTTGTGTTTTGAATCTAAATGCTTGTATGGTGTAGTGTGACAATTATGACAAATTAGATATTAAATACCGAAAAAAGTAGACTATAAAACCAATACAAAAGGTCAGTAGCTTGACGAAGAACAAACCTTGCAGTCAACGGACTGCTGTAGAAATCTCTGATGATGGGTTTTCCACTATCATCACGAGCTCCAGCACGCTATAATTATAAAATCAAGGTTTGTTAGGATTTATATCAAAGCTATAATCACTATTATGTATTTTTAACAATTACCGCGGGTCCAAAAGGTAACTTAGTAGGAATCTACATTACCGTTTTACAGATAAATTAAAAAAAAAACATAGATTTAAATTTTTAGGATGATGAATAATATAACTCGCTTACAAATTGTCCTTCCACGTTCATTGCATAAATTATGCATGCGAATGCAACATAGGTAATAAGCTTTGTGCGCACGCACAAAGGGTGGTAATAAGAAGCCTATTTTGATAGTGGTTTGTATCTAAGTTTGCATCATAATTTTCGAAGAAAGCATTTTCTTCATGTGTAAAGTGTACACATTTCTTAACCTCGATATGTTTGCTAAAATATGTCATACTTAGCGCATTGTACACAATGCAATGCAATGACTTATATGCTACGTTATTGTTCATTACATAACATCAATGTTCGTACATAAAGCATTTCACACGATGCATAAAATTCAGCTTGAAGCTGTTATGAAATTCTAGTCCCCAATGGAAATAATTCAGCTCAAGCATTATATATATATATATATATATATTTATATATAAACACACTCACTACTTCGAAGTATGCCCTGATTTCCAAATTAACTGCAACGATCACTTTTCACTTGAAGTTGTTATGAAATTCACACAACATATATTAAATCGTTCAACCATCTACATACATGAAACAAGATGAAGCCGTGGGATCCAATAAAACCACCATCTCGCCTCATCCAAAGCTGCAAAGAAGCAGAAGTCTTTTCTTTGTTTGCTCCATGCTCTTAAATTATTCGAACAAACATAGAATTAGTTAGTAGAAAAAAATTTGCTAAGAACTCATGATGCAAATTGTTGACAAAACAAAAGCTTGGAGACAAGAAAAATAAAACCAAAGCCCAGCATATAAAATTGATGACAAAGCAAAAGATGGAAGTTAGAAAAAGAAAATCAAGATGACATGTTTCTTATGCACATGGCATAAGGATAATATGCATGAGAAATTGAAATTCATTGTTGCACGTAATTTTGGAAGAAAGGGATTTTTCCTTTTCTTTTGTGTAGGCGTCAGGAGACAATAGAAACTAGTTGTACTTGGATACAGGGAATGTGTTTAAAAAATTTGGTGAAAAGCAAACAATATTATTTGCATTTTTTACAATATATATAGTATTCTTTCTATACTGAGGACATAACATACAGTGTTGTCCTATTGCATTTCCGGTTAAATGCACTTGTTAACTAATCCCAAGACACATGCAAATGTAGATGTTTAACAGGAAATAATGTTTGTAGCATGAGAACCTGTAACAGGCCGTAATAGGTTTTGAATATAAATAGAAACAATATAATGTTGGTCTAGCTAGGCAAGTAGGAAAAAAGAAACACGTGGAAGCATGCATGTTTAACAACCTGGGAAAGAGGACATGTTTTAGTTGTATCATTATGTTGGGCCTATCATTAACACCCACCTGAATGATAAATCAGGGGATACTAATAACACCATAATTTATACCCAAAAGGATATAAAGTGACTCATCAGTAATACTTACCAATAATGTAGATATTGATATCGATTTACTTCATGTACAATAATTTTTCAATGTTAATTTTTGAAATTTACAAGAAGAACATGATGTTGCTTATGACCAAACTATATTCATAATAACTCACCATATCAAGGAATTTTAGTATAGTTACAAATTGTACGTACTAAAGGGATTGGCCTCATCACTCGTTACACTAAAAGTTTGATATGATTCCATAGGCATAGAATTTATGCAAAATATTTTACAAATCCTGATGTTATCCTCCTTAGGAAACGCTGCCTTAAAACCTTCAAATGCAAACTTGCAGCATAGTCCCAAAATGATAATATCACTAATAATAATACCGCTGGAAAACTGTTGAGATGGTAATATCACTAATAACAAAACCATTAATTCACAAACAAAACCTAAGAAAAGGATATTAGATAGAGAAGGTGTTGTCACTACAAAAATAAAAGCATCCTCCAAAAATTACCTGTGGGCATTGAACCCTAAGCCACCGCTGCCTTTTCAACACCCCAATCTCCTTCCTTCGACTCAATCATCGCTGCCATCTGCTGCGATTTCACCTCCTACGAACCAAAATCCTCTCCCTCGGCATTTAATCCCTCCATTGATATAGATGGGTTTTAAATGGTTGTTTCACCCATGGGTCATAGATTGCGAAATCATTTTTTTCTGATAGGCATCGGGATGGATTTCTGAATGGTTGACTCAGGGGGAGAGAGGAACAGGAGAGATTGAGTTTTCAAGGGCAAACGCCATTTTTTTGTGCGTGAATTAACATCAACATATGTTAATGAACTGAGTAATACGATGGAAACGGGGTGTATTGATGGATGTATATAATTTCAAAACGGATGCAACCTGTTCCAAAATTTACAACGGACTTTGACCGTATTATACGAGTATGCAACGGGCTTAAGCTGTTGCTATTTTGCAATGGCTCTAGCCATTGCGAATTTTCCGCACTTGGGAGTTGCAAAAATGCTTGTATGGTGTAGTGTGTAATGAAATAGAGTGAAAGTGGAGAAGAAGAGATGATTAAAAATTCGAATTCAAGCCCTTTTTATAGTGTGTGAAAGGTTGCAATGCTTTAGAACCGTCACAATTAGTCAACAGACACTTCCTTTCAAATTTAAATTTCTGACAGTTATATGTTGACATACCTATCATATTTTTTATTTTTAACTCATTTTAAAAGTATTTAAATCAATATTTAAATTCTAAAAATTCCTAAAACAAAACTAGTTTCTAAAACATTATTTTTCAAGTATAAAAACATATGAAAATATTACTTAAACATATGATTAAATACTTAGTATATGTGTAATGTGAAAACTATATATAATATAATTATAAACATATATATATATAGGAATTTATAAAGAAATATTTATAAACTATATATATAAACAAAAGGTTATATGAAGAATCAAATATAAACTTAAAATTATTTTTAATAAAACTATAAAAATAAGAATACTTATAAATTAGGAAATATATTTGAAATCATAAGTTTGAAATTCTTTAATCAAAACTTAATAATATAAATAAATATTCTAAAGTGTAAAATCATATGAAATCATATATATATATATATATACTTATAAAGTTATAAGGTTAAAAACTATATAATTATATAAACTTATATAAACATATATAATATAATTAAAAATTTAAACTTATATGTTTGAAATCATATGTAAAATAATTTAGAATTTGAAATTTGAAAATTAGAATTTTGAAATTTGAAAAAGAGAATTTGAAATTTGAGAAACAGAGTTTGAACCTAAAGTGCTATTTAGAGTCCTACATAAACTAGACTCTATTACTATATTTATCTTGAGCTCTTGAAATATTGATTACTCACGAGTCTTGAATCTTGAATCTCTAAAACTGTACAGTCTTCAGTACTTAAGTCCAATATACAAAACCTGCATATATATATCTATATATTCAAGATAGAGATGTTAGCATATATTTATAATCAATGGTAACTGAAATAAGGTTGTTGTCATCGAAACTCCATTCTCCAACAATCTTATCTCTAACAATATGGCTTCCTCCTTCAGAAATACCATTTACTCTTACTTTAATCAGCTAATTATATTATTAAGAGAAAATTAGGACAAATCAACATCAATTTTGGTAAGAGAGATGGTGTAACAACATAGAAATCGATTCTAATGGTTTTTCATTCGAATCTAAAGGAGCTTCTGGGCTAAAAGTGAGTGATTAGTGATTTCCTTACTAACTAGATGAAATTATCTCCTAAACACCTCCTAAAATCTTAGAAAAATAATGATAAACCATGTTTTAATACATTATCACAAATACATGAATTTGGATTGAATTGGATCTTATTTTTAAAAATCAAGATCTTAGGGTACCCTTAAGTATTCATATGAACATGGCACCATTTTTTCTTACCTATACTTTGATTCTCTTTGGCTTGATGTAATTCTTATTTGAGTGTGTTTTACATGTCATATGCTTGCTGCAAAAATATGTGAATGAATTCAAATGTCGATCGATCAGCGAAAATAGTTTAGAAGAGGATATGCTAACGCCTTGACTTCGGGTTTGACCAATCTAGGCAGTTACCCAGATTTGCATGCAAATTGATAGAAACGACAAGGAAGGTCCCCATCAAGTTTCAAGTCATTTAGGGTTCGTATACTCGACTTATGGTTATTGAAATTTCTGAAAAGAGTGTTTCTGATCAAAGTGGATTGGGCTCTTCCTAATTGGAGCAATTCGGATCGGAGCGTTTTGGGTCGAAGTAATTCAAATCAGAGGAGATCAGATTCAAGTGTTTTGGGTCGTAGTAATCCACATCGACAGGAATAAGAATTAGTAGAGTCAGATAAGAGTGATTTCAAATAGCCGTAATTTTTGCAAACTTTCTGCGCTGGACTCATTATGACGAGCTTTATTATTTGTAAGAGAGTAACTTTGAATAGGAGCAACTTCAGGTTGGGGCACTTATGACCTACACGTGCAGATAGTTCAGATCGAGGGTTTCATGCGGTTCCAAAATGACTCCAGACAACGATTTACCATTTTTCTAGAGTCAGAGTGAGCTATGAGGAAGTCAACATAATCGCTTGAGGGGTGCTTAAAGGGAAATTACTGAGATCTTACAACAATTGATGTTCGTAAGGGATGACCCTCATCTGTTATGGCTTAGAGGACAATTGATGAGGTCCCACCGCAATTGATGTCCATCAAGTATGCCCACTTTTCAGATGACCGCTGATGTGAGTTACATCGATGAATCATTAGCTAACTCTGTTATGGAAGGATGCATGCAAAGGAATTATCAATATGGGAACTATGGAGGCACTTGGAGAAGGGTGAGTTGTAATGAGAGTCTCGAGAGGCAGAGTCCAAATGATGTAGGAACTGCCCATACCCTCATCGATCGAGTGGTTTTGAGGTGACAAACATCGTATATCCAACACACTTTACGAGTGTACTTGAGGATGACTTATAATTGTTTGTTTGTTACCACCTTATCATATACACATTTATTTACACTTAGTGACAAGATGATCTTAGAGTAGAGTATATTATAACATGGGCTAACTCTTTGGATGTAGGAACATGTTAGGTATGGTTTCCATACCTATTGTGCTATATTATTTAATACTTGAGATTATTAACGCTTACACTAAACTTTGTCCCAATTGGAGTTTTATTCATTGCTTCTTATTACTCTAGGTACTCTAAATGAGCAGACTAGCGATATGTTAGAAGTGAGCATGAGTAGCTGATCAGGAGGCAAACATGAGGCTATTCCTAGTTTTATTTATATGTTACTTTCTGTTGTTAACTATTATGGGGATTAATAGTACTTTTATCTTAGAGACAGTTTCATTTGGGTTATTTACACTTGTATGACACAATTTCTGTTATATTGTATTATTGATATATTACTCCGTGCTTATGGTTCATTATCCACTATTTACTATCTTGCTTGTTTTATACCAGCTATGTGTTACTTTTATATTTTGTTTCATGAGTTGTGAGATATACGACAGGTCTACCGATTGGTTTCTCTACTCCAACCTTGATGATCGTTTAACATCAATAGAGCACCACCATAACCCACTATTTGGATGTCGAAGGTGTAAGACGGTCATCACAAGTCCTCATAAATCCGAATCAAGATCTACATCATGTTTTTTCGAATCAACCGAACTCTTTTCATATTATGTAGTAGTTTCATTGTAATTAATTTCATTATCTCTCCATTCACATGATCATCATCATTTGTTTCTTCATCAACAATTTCATTCACATACATATTCTCATTGATATGCACTTCATAATCTCCATGTTCCTCGATAACATTGTCAATAGTTTCATCAATAACTTCGCTTGTTTCTCCGACTTAACTTGAACCAATTAATTGTTGTGCCTTTGCCCTGAATAGTTTAGAAACTGCACCCACGAATAATGTAAATATTGCGTCTTGACATTGTTTCACACTTCTATTATAAGATGTGGAGTTCTGTTTTTATTCTCTCATATATTTCTTAGTCTGCTTTTTTATCATTTTGTCTACTATATAATAACAGTTTTCAAATAAACTACATTGCCATAAAACCATTTAAAATAGAGCTATTTCAAATGGTATAGGCATTTCCTAAATAAATCTTTATTAATAATTATCTTGAAAGTGTAACTTTTGGTCCGACTGTGAACTTTCAAAATTGAGCTTCATGTACAATTCTTTAAACAATTGACATTTCAAAAAGTATCATCTAAATGAAAGACCATTAATTTTTATAAATGCTGACTTTGCTTAAAATTAAAATCTAATAGTTTTTTTTTTTACAAATTCAAAATGTTTTTCTCACTTATATTATGTAGCGACCCTGAGAATTCGACGCTCAAATTTCTACAATAACACATACATCCTGTATTACTAGCCAAAACCAAGTATCGAAAACACTAGATAGTTAATAGAAAGAAATTAGAAGGTGAGATAAGAAAGATATAAATATTAGAATAGGAGAGTAAGAAGAAGAACCAACACCATACAGAGTCTCATATTGCTGCGGAATAAAATATAATATAGAAATAAAGCTTTATTGAGAGCCTAAAAAATACTTACAATCATCAGAGTACATCAATAAATCTGTACAGCTGTAACAATCTGTCCTCATATACATCACACAGCGGAATAAATACTAGATATCATACATCTGAACACCTTCAGCCCGTCTCTGGACTTCACAACATCGGATAACCTAACTTGTAAAACCCGGTCTGACCCGAGTATTACAAATGCCGGATCAGTCTGGTGAACCAGAGTGAGAAACCCACTAAGTTTATAACAACATCCAACTTGATTTTAAAGTTAACAAATTCTTTTAGAGAGAAAAGGATAATCATAAGACCGATCCACACATAAACACGGATGGTTTTTACCTTATGATAACTCAAAACATTTTTGAAATCATGTCTTATTCTGATATTATATTAATGTCTAAACACAAATAAATAACAATCTAGCGGAATGCTTGCATCTCGCCTCCACATACATAGTATACAATCAAAACGGCTAGCGCTTATTGGAGATTGGATTCCGACTATGACAAAGTATGGAACCACCTTCCGATAGTGTATCTCTAGAGGGGAATACACTACGTTCAATAGGAAAATCTTGCAACCCGGCCACACATGACCAACCACTATTTCGCTTGAGCGTATCAAATGTATATCACCAACGGTTGGGCTCAAACCACCGTTTCCCGAAAAGGGACAGCATCAGAATAGATTAAAGAAGGAAATGGAATTTATCTAAATAAGTGATTATACACCTTAATTGGGAGCGAACCACTTAGCCATGTTGCTTGCCCGATTTCTGTCATTTCCTGGTTGTAGAGGCTTGAGGCTACGTTTACTTATCTGCACATCAAACTTTGAATGTCACATCGTCAGATCCGTTAAATCACTAATTGACGTCCTCAAAAAAATACGTTGGGCACGTTTGAAGAAATCAACGTATGTGACTAACTAGAAATACTCTGTCAGACAGTCGTCCATACAAGTCATCCAGAAATAGGATGAACTGAAGGCATCCTCCTACTGCATCCAATGGATCAGTAGCGAGTAGTCCTTGCAATCCGCAAAATCTCAACCACGACCGAATCACATCAGAAAACCTCTGGTTGTAAGTAAGTGAAATTCGACAATAATCTTGTCGCTTATGAAGATCCCCGATCTTCAATTGCTCCGTCTTGATCAGCTTCTGAACATCTTCAACATTACGTATTTGCTGGTCAGAATGGTTTTCGAATATAAATTTGATCTCAGTTTCCGTACCAACAATCGATTTGACCAAAATTTGATAGTCGATGATTTAACTATCAAAAATAAACAACCATCATCCATAGAAAAATAAAGCGGATTCATTGGTCAGTATACAACATCACTTGCCCTCCTTAGTTAAACAGTTGTTAATTAAATTTCTAAATCTTCCAACATTTGGAATACTGCTTTTCAATTCTTATTTCCAAATCACTCACTGTATAATTCTTATAATTATAGCACATAATATCCTTCACGGGAATATTATTTAAATTCCCTCAACTGCCCTCGTTTCTAAACTAATAATACCCATGGATAATCCTAAAATCGTTCAAGTTGGGGTATTTTATTTACCTCTCAGACCTTGAGTCGACAACATTCTTATCTTCAGGATAAATACGAGTTTTTGAATGAAATCTCATTCCAATAATTATCCCAACACTTCTATTTACCATACGATTTTAAATATGGGTTTTAACTCCATCTATTCTCTTTTGAAAAACCATATTTCAATTCCAAAATCACGCCTTCTCAATTTAAAACATCTGTATTTCCTCGTCTTTAGGTTTTTAAAGTTCCACCTAACTCCCTTTCGATCACAAATCCCCTTTTGAACTAGGTTCGACTCTTAAAATCATTAATCCATTTATAACTTGCTTTATAATTACCCAATTTGGATTTTTTTTGAAATCCGACCAATAGAATTCTTAGTAAGAGTTCATATTAAATATAAATTTGTTTACAATTTCATTTAAGTACCCATAAGGCTTTATAACTTCATAACTTCCATCAAAAGAATTTAGTTTCAAGATTTATCACTATGATTATTATTCAAATAATAATAATCAATTCCAACATCTTTGAAATCAATTTGTTTACTTCAACATTAATAGTTAATCTTCCTTTCAGATAATTAAAATAATAATCATTTTTAAAAATTATTAGTTAATGACTCGATAATCTATTTAATAATCTATCTTGGTTTAAGGCAGTTAACTTCATCAACTCAAAACAAGGTTAATCTGTTAACCAAGTCCTTTAGTCCTTTCTTTTAATCACTTTAAATAATTTCCTTTAATTTAATTAAAAATCTAATTAAATTAAATAATTGCAATTAATTGTTATTTTAAATAACTAATTCAATCCTTAACCATTTGGTTAATTTCTGCTCATTGCTTATAAAACTCATTAACATAAGAATTTGCTTTATATACTCGGCTTATAGTTACTAGATAAAAATAATTTTTTTTAATAAATCTTTATTCAAATATTATATATATAATAGGTTTCAATATCCGTTTTGGTAATAAAATAAATTCCTATAACCTTAATTCTATCGATTTATGTGACTGTAAATAAACATTTATAAAATGATTCATTTTTAGGCCAACCGTTCCAATTACTCAACCGATAATAAATGTTGAATTTAGTTCAATGATTAATAATAAATCCATCATTCAGTCATACTAGTTAAATAGTTCGTATAATATGATATGAATATAAACAACGTATTTGAGGAATCTGGTTGGATCCCTCTAACCTGTCCTTCTCTGCATCAACATGGGTTACCTCAAATTCAATACAACGTATTTATTTTTATTCATCACGATAAACCTAAACAAACTATTAAACTAATAACAATCAACAAACAATTTATAATGTCCATTTGAGCATCAAATTATTTATTTGAGACATTTATATTATTATAACCATAACCAACAAGGTAAGTTACCTTGTTTGGAATATTCTCGTTAAAATAACGATTAAATTAAATTAAACAAATGTTTAATTTAATCAATGAATACTAAAAAAATATTCAACATCCATTCTAGCAATCGTCAAACCATCAATCATTAGCAAACTACACACAACAATAAAAACCCGGCTTATAAAAATATAAACGGGATAAACCGAGTGAGTTAAACTCACCTTGCTTCATCCGTCACTGAAACGGTTTGTTTTAATTAAATTGAACGAGTGTTTAATTTAATTAGAAACTCCAATAGCTTCCAACTCTGATCAAACCAGCTCCCTAATGTCGTGCGCTCTCTAATACGGACCGACGTCGCTTGTTTCATTCAACTCCGTCGTTGTATGACAAGGATACAGATTTTATACGGTATTCGGTATTTAATTTATTTTATTTATAACTAAATAATATTTTATTATCATAAACCCATTTACGTTAATATAAACCTAGTTAGGCATTTTTGAAACAGTGCACGTTAATGTACATGCAACAAACAGAATCGGCACGTTTTAAAGTTGCGTGTATAACATGTATTGTCACCGTTTAAATTAATATTGTTAATACTATAACAATTATTTCTAAATATAAAATTAACGGTATATACAAACTGTTATTTATCTTAACTAAATAAAGAAAACTGTAAACTTGATTGGCACGTTTAAGTGTGGTTAGGCAGGTTTATGGAAAAAGTTAGGCATATATAAAACCTGTATATAAGAGCATCTCCAACAGTGTTACGGGCCGTAACGTTACGGCCCGTAACATTACGGGAGATATCTTTGATATCTCCCAACGGACACGAGCCAATTTTATCGGCTCGCAGTCTGCGAGCCGATTTTATCGGCTCGCGCCTGTCCCGAGCCTATATATGGCTCGGGGGGGGGGGTGTGGGGTTTGTTATATTAGTTTAATTTTAATTTCCTACTTTTTAATTTCTTTTTAACTCCTTTGTATATACGTTTAAATAACACGGGTTAGTGGACGACCCTAGTTTTAAACTCCTTTTTAACTCCTTCGGGTGCTTAAATGTTTACATTATGAGGATAAGTGGACGACCCTCCTTTTAAACTCCTTTTGAACTCCTTTTTATATACGTGTAAATATCACGGGTTAGTGGACGACCCTAGTTTTAAACTCCTTCGGGTGCTTAAATGTTTACATTATGAGGATAAGTGGACGACCCTCCTTTTAAACTACTTTTTATATACGTGTAAATATCACGGGTTAGTGGACGACCCTAGTTCTAAACTCCTTTTTAACTCCTTCGCGTGCTTAAATGTTTACATTATGCAGATAAGTGGACGACCCTCCTTTTAAAATCCTTTTTAACTCCTTCTTACATACGTGTAAAGAGACACTCAAACCAATAAAGAGACACTCAGACCAATAAACGATTCCAATAAAGAGACACTCAAACCAATAAAGAGACACTCAGACCAATAAAGGATTCCGATAAACATACACTCAAACCAATAAAGAGACACACAAACCAATAAAGAGACACTCAGACCAATAAACGATTCCAATAAAGAGACACTCAGACCAATAAAGAGACACTCAAACCAATAAAGAGACACTCAGACCAATAAAGAGACACTCAAACTTATATGGCTCGGGAAGTTTGGGGGGGTGTGGAATGTGTGTTCATTTGACTAAATATTTGGGTTTTTTTTATCTACTTATTAATTTTTATTAGTAGGAAGATTATATACGAAAGATTATATTTTAAATATATAGAACATGAAATTTTTATATAGGAAAGATTACAATAATTCAACTAGTGGGTTTTCGCATAACAATAACCATACAGATACAACGGACCGTTATAGATACAACACCGAATAATAGTACATGCCTACTACAACATCAACGCAAACATTAAAAGTACAAATTCAATTTCAAGGGAGTCGCATTGCGTTCAGTCGCAACTCTTGAACAAGATTTTCGAGATGCCTAATCTCTCGTTCGAGTTGGTTTGCATATACTATTCCCCTTGGGCACAACGGCTCGTCAATCCATTCCGTGTAGCTGCATCCATTTGGATAGAATCGACATTTCTGCATCCGCCGACCTATATTGTCGCCTTCTGCACGAACCACAACTTCGACCGCATGACCGCAGTAGCTAAGTACAGGATAAGATTCACCTTCATGTTCATGCGGTGGTACTCGGTAGAACTCTACTTCTTGTTGTGGTTGAGCGAGAGTCTGTTCGTTTGCTAGTTGAACATGTGGCACTTGAACTTGTTGTAGATGCTGGAGGTTCCCCTGTTCATGTGATGGTTCATCCTGGGGTGTAATTTGGATTAGAAACTCGAATTCGTCTTCGAGCTCTTGAAGTCTCATCTGTTCGTACGTCTGTTCATCAGAGTCAGTTTCGGATGGCCAAGAAGGCATTTTCGAGTGAGTAAGTAGTAGAATGAGAACGAAGTTGTTTGAGTGAGGTATTATGTGAGTAAATTGCATTGAGATATATAGGCAAGGAGTGTACAAATCAATAAAAAAAATCATGATGGTACCAGTCACTGTTTCGCCTGACGTAATACTGTAGGGAATCACTTTTTCTTACTGTCTTGATGTGAACAGACACTGGCTCTACTTTGTGTGTTGAGGGAGATAAGGTGTGTGAAAGTTGACAGAACCAAATACAATACCTACAACATTTCAGCCTTTGCCACATAATGTTACACAAAATACAGGGAAATAAGACATACAAATACGAAAGCGGTTGCTACAGAAGGAAATACAATGTTACTACAACAACATAATACGAGCATCTACTAATACGAGCATCTACTAATACGAGCAACTACTAATACGTTACTACATCAACTCCGGAAACCTTGACGTTATAATACGACGTTTCATCCCATTCCAAAATTCCTTTTCCAAATAAGACATTCCATCCAGATCTTTGTCAATGATAGCGTTCTCTTCTTGTTCTTTTTTATACGCATCTTGCTGTTTCTTATACTCATCGTGCTCTTTCTTATACGCTAAGTCCTCGGAAAGAATTTGAAGTTTCTTCTCTTCCAGATCAGCAATCCTTTTCAAAACTTTTGTTCTTTCCCTAGCTTCTACAAGCCTTTTTTCCGCTCTACGACTGTGTTCTTCGTGTCGGGAGTTCACTTTTGATTCAAGCTCAACCGTTGTTTTGCCCCTTCTTTTCGCCGCTTTGCATCCCTCAGGTCTAAAATCTTCGTCATTCGTGGCATTGAACTCATCGAATAGGTTTTCCCCTACACATTGAGAAATATTGGCACCTGAGCCGCTAGGACTAGAAGAATAACCCGATTTTGAACTTTTTTTCTTGCCCTTGCTAGCACTTTGAACATCGCGGAGACTCTTGGCAAGTTCTGAGTTCCACTTCGGTTGACTAGTAAGCAGATCATAACAATGCATAAACTGGTAATAGTGTGGCCTTTTCGTCCCATTTTCTCTAGGAAAAAGCTTCTTGAACCCCTCGTTTGCTAGTCGTTTCTACTTTCCAAAAGAAAATGTATCAATTAACATGCTAACAACCACAAATAAAGTACGTACAAATACAAACATACCAGATTATCTTCCCCTCCCATGCCGCTTGGATTCGCTATTTTTAGTTTGTACACTTGTGACTCATAATATTGGGTTTGACGGCTTATTTTCCCAAAACGGCCTTGGATCGCCGATAACGTCCTATGGCATTCCGGATGCCTCTCAACGAAGGCTTTTTCCACTTTTTTCCAAAACGCAACGGCTGTTTGGTCGTTCCCCGTTGCAGAATCTTGTGTGAAATGACAATATATGTTGCATAGAGAAATGTCTTCTTCTTCAATCCACGGACTGGTTCCTTGCCTGCTCGATGGAGTTTCAAATATATTGCTCGTGTTGCCTTGCGAGAACTGAGTTCCATCTATCGTCGGATGCGAAAAATCTCCGAATGGGGAAGACATTATGTAGCAAGACTTGGTGTGGAGTAGAGAGATGTAAAAAGAAGTTATGAATATGTTGTGATGAAGAAAGAATGCGAATGGAATGCTTTTATAACTGAAAATATGGCCGTTAGAAAAGTTTTAACCGTTTTATGGCCGTTGGTAATCAAAATCGAGGCGGAAATGGCCGTTGGAAGCCATTGGAATGAGATAGCCGTTGGGGAATTGGAGAGGGGAGATGGCGAGCCGATTTTACCAGCTCGCCATGTCGCGAGCTGATTTTATCGGCGCGAGCCGATAAAATCGGCTCGCGACATGGCGAGCCGATAAAATCGGCTCGCCGGACCAATTCAGAATTCTGAATTGGTCCCGTAACATTCCGCTGAATGTTACATGGCGTAACGTTTGTTGGGTAGGTTTTTTACCCCGATTCAGTATTAAGGGGCTGAATTCTCCCTTTGTTGGAGATGCTCTAACATATATTTTGGCACGTATATAGTGGATTAGCTAGGCAAAAATCAAAAAGCTACCCAGGTGGCACTTTTCATCTTCGTTGCCACTTTATATCGAAACCCAACTACCCTAATTTCTCACCATGTCCACACTTCACATTCTGTCTTCATCTCTAATTCTCCATCCTGCTCACGAACTCATCTGTCCTTCTCCCATGACAACCATGCACCAACTTTGATCACGTCCTGTTCACCAGAGTCCACCCAAGTCCGCAGATGTCACCTCTAACTATACCTCGTGCCACCTTCGGCCACTCTATTCTAGTCCTGTCAACTGCGACTTCCTCCTCCTCGGTAACTCCGACGGCACCGCTCCTTACCCATCCACTGTGACATCATCCACGGCGTCATCGCATGCCTTCCCATAATATATATTCTCCTCCCCTTAAAGACCCATGCAATTCATTCCCTTACTCTGCTCCAATACGTCATCGCACCAGCTCAAAATGAACACCGCCACACTGCCCACCTTCACTTCTTTCCTGCTATTTTTCTTCTTCTGCTAAGTCTGAACCCACTGCTTAAAGGTCATCACGCCACTTTGAAACCATCACCAATCAAAGAAGGCGCCCGCACAACCTTCCTCCCTACTCAACTGTTGTACATCGCTCCTTTCCCCGGTTGCCACCCCCTTCTGCCTTAGATCGAGAGCACCATTTGTCCTCAATTCACTAGTTAACGAACTTGGATAATTATTTATAGTTGTGGAGATATAAATTTATCTTGCATTGAAGTTTACCATTTTATTTATAATGGAGCCTTTTGTTTTAACTTGCTGAAATGAGAATGAAGAATGAGGCAGTGCTATATGTGTACATATATACAGGTAGGGAGTTTTTGGGATAGACACAACGTCAATTTCGTGGAGTACAACATAGGAGTTTTAGCATGTGTGTGTTATAAGGTAGGTTGTGTGTATTTTCATATCAATGTTTCACATTTTCTTTGGCAAGCGTACTCAAATCTTAGCTTTATGATTTCACCTTTTGAAAATACAGGTCATAGCTGCTGCTTTAGGTTCCCGAAAAATATCTGTAGGCTTGTTAAAAAACAATGGGTAGGCTGTTGGAAACATATAGGTGGCTCGAAAATTAACATGGTACTGTATTGTGTTTTCATTTCGGTGCCTGTAGTTAGGTAGGTGCAGCAATTGATTTTAAGGTAGGAGATCTCAATGTAGACGGTTGGAGAAATAGAGGGTGCTAGTGACAAATCTCTTGTAACGTCCCACCTTTTTCGTCGCTTCAAATTGGAACTTAAACCCACTTAAAACATTCAAATCGACGCGTCGTTATTTATCTTACAGAGTTAAAAACAAAATCAACACAGGAAAACACAGAATAAATAAATAACACAATATTAAATAGCGAAATAAACTTTTATATATTAATCGAAGTTTGATACAAGACTCTTTATATACAGCGGAATTTAAAATAAACAATTTGAATACAAGAAATCTTTATTGTTTTAAAATCTTTAGAGGGCGCACGTCTTCGGAATCCCAGCTTTGCCAACCTTCAAATCTTAAGGTGTAATCTTTAAGTCTTTACTACTCGGGTCTGACCCGACCGTTCCATGCAAAAAGATAAAACACTCGACTCAGGATTAAATCATAGCTCAAGTAATTTAACTTTAATATAAAGTGAAATATAATAGTTAATCCCACCATCAATGTCATATATAAAATAAACAGTGGTGGTATCAATTCATATTAGTGCATCTAGACCAAACGTGGAATCTGCTCATATCAGTGTATCTAGATCAAGTGTGGTATCTGCTAATATCAGTGTATCTAGATCAAGTGTGTTATCTGTTCATATCAGTGTATCTAGATCAAATGAGGTGTCTGTTCATATCAGTTCTATCTATTTCCAAGGATGAACGATTTC
This sequence comes from Allium sativum, assembly GCA_030737875.1. NCBI lineage: Eukaryota > Viridiplantae > Streptophyta > Magnoliopsida > Asparagales > Amaryllidaceae > Allium > Allium sativum. Next base: position 158,351,203 of record CM060921.1, on the reverse strand, counting down.
GGAAGCTTGCGAATGTACGCGTGTATATAATATACACGCATGCACCGCCTCAGCATCCCGAACCGAATATAAATAATAACATAGGTAATTCTAGGAGCTTGCATATACACGTATGTGTATATATACACATACCTGTATTGCCGCAGCATCCTGGATTTTAGAACAAGCCATGTAAATATGGCAACCAATATTTGATATAAAAATGGCTCAGTAAATAATGCAAGTTGAATGGCCATAAATTCCAAATCCCATAAGTGTGAATATCATGCACAGGTTATGTATAAAGTATGACATGGATATGAAGTATGGCAAGCATGTAGTCCTTTAAATTTAGTACAGTTACTCAAAATTTTATGATCAGCAACGAATATGACCCAATACATAATAAACTTCCAAATTTCACATGGAGGGCCAACATGATATATTTTCAAGTTATATGCCTTCCACGAAGGGAAGACATATTTTCATACTGCATGATGTACAATGATGTAAATATAATCTATAAACTGGTATGCACCTCTCGTTCTAAATGGTCCATAATACACCAAGATTCAAGTATTATTATATTTTATCTTATTTTTGACATGGCAATAGGTGCCAAATTTTCAAGTCCAGATAATGAGGCAGAGTAACAAAATGAAAAAAAACAAGTAGAATCCAAAATTTATGCCATACAAATAAAATATGTTTAAACTACCAATTTCACCTATCTGAGCACTAAGCGTCCAACCATTTAAACGTAACAAGCTTTAGGTTAAATAATGATGCTAAGAGCATGAAGCAGGACATCAATCAGTAAGTCAACATGGACATGGAAGGAGCATCAGTCTTTTTATCAGTTTAACCCCGATGCACATATGTACGAAGCATCAGTTTAAGGGTTATTATAGTCTGATATAAATATCTAGTGGAGCATCAACTCTTACAAATGTATGCAGTGTATATACCCAGGTTTACTAGGAATCAGTTTTAAGGTCAAATTATAGAAGAAGAACCCTACATATACTATACAATTTTCAAACGTAGTATCAGCCTTTAACAAAAACAAATATGATCTCAACTTTTATAACATTTAGCAAAACAAAAGCAGTATCAGTTTTTATAAAATCTCAAATATGTGCCAAAGCCACATACCACCAATACTATGTGTAATTACCCAATTCCCTACATATAAATCCCATTCATGGTCAAATATATCGAGTAATAAAGAGTAAAGTAACATGCAGTCTGCTTAACCGGTTTTATTTGGACAGTAAGAAGAAGCTTCGAACGAATGAGTCTGAATTCCAATAAATTAAACTGTAAAGTCTTATTTAAGTAATATGCAAGTATGCCTTATTTATGACTTGTCAACCAAGCAGCTTGGTCTACTAACAAGCAGTTAGTAAACAACAAATATAAACAGTGTGTCAGCATTTAACATAGTAGGTTTATAGATACATAACAGTGTGTCAATATTTAGAGTAGCATAGCAGGTTTATAGATACATAACAGTGTGTGGTTCAAACGAGTTTCAAACTAAAATATTAACTAAATACAACAGAGTAGCCGTTGTTCGGCGCAGATTTCTGCAAGGATGGACTACCGCCATTATCATAAATCTCCAGTATAATTGTTGCATAAATGTTTGAACCCACAAATTTTGATTCTAACCATATTAATGTCAGATTGTCACAGGACAATCTCAATGGATTTCAAGTTGAATTTCTTTGGTTAAGGCATATTATCGAATGTATGGTGATATATGATAAATCAATTAGAAAACTATTGGGTAATCCTGGTGATTGTGGCTAAGGCGAAACCCGCACAGTAAAATTGTATCGTACTTGGTGGATGGGTTTAACCTGCTATTGCCAATTAAGTCGAGCTTGAAACATGCATAGTAAAACTAAAATATATTCATAGGAGACATAAACAAAATTGACTCTATGGATTTCCTATAACCTGACAAATAGCTTAAATAATGTGTAGTATGAATATCATGGTGTGCTACAATTTTTTTCTTGTCAAATAACATTTATTTTAATGCTTCAATATTATTCTTGTCAACGATTTTAATTATTATTAAAACATTCTTGAGCGGTCACAATAAGTCATATACAATTCAATACCTTGAAACACATGATCATTTTATAGGAAAGTTGAAGGGTTTAACAATGGTTGGTTCATGGAAAAAATTGATTTAATGTAGGTTTGAAGAATTCATCTTTTCCATCCCAACAATAAAGGTCACACCAAATCAGAGAATCAGACCCACAACCAATTAAACTAGGGTTTAAATACCCAAATCGTCATAGGCAATCAACATAACAACAAAAATCAACTATTATATCCCTATATTATATTGAAATCAAACTACTTGAATTAAGGTCAATCGTAAGAGGATTCTTACATTAAACGGTGCAGCGGCGATGGAGGGATGCAGTGTGGAGACGGCAGCTCACGGCTAGGCGAGATGGTTGAAGACCGCTACCGGCAAAGCTGGAAAATGGTTGGCTTGAGGCGCGGTTGCGAGGTGGTGCTTTCAAAGCTCGATTTCCAGGTGGAGCGAACTTCGATTGTGTAGGAGCAGTGACGATTTAGGGCTTTGGGTGCTGACGAACGGAGGGGGACCGATTCAGGTGGCGACACAGAGCTCGAGGCATAAGACTGTTAGTGGAGGTGAAAGACCCAAGTCGACGACGGCCATCATTAGGTTTTGGGAAATTTGATTTAGGGGGAAAAGAAATGGTTTTTCACTGGAACTGAAAGAAGGGCGTGGAAATATAAAGGAGTAGAGAAGCTTATCGAAGAAGCAGATAAGTGGGGATAAGAATAACTAAACTCAATAGGGTTAGGGTGCGTCAGAAGTAGGTCGGCTCAAGTTTTACTGAGGGAGGTTATATATGGTTTGCTTAAATATTTGACTGCACTGTAACTGACGTTAAATGCTCAACATTTCTACCCTAATCACAGTCTCCAAATACCACAAAAATTATACGCACTCCTTTGTTTCAACGTTCTGAATTCGATAAAAATAATTTAATTGTAATCTGACTCCATTTGTGTACAACGATATTTTATTTTTTTAAAATTATTTAACGGTTCACTGAATTTATCTTGTTTGTCCACACAACTCCATTCGTTTCCAAATTTGAAACGTTAATTTCAGTTTCCTTATACATACAAATACATCCATATCCCCGCTATCTTTCCCGTATATTTCAACAAATAAAATCTCCAATTTATTTAATGTTAACAACGTTTATTTTTAAATTCAACCATTTATATTTTTCAATCGAATTTCAAATCTAATTTAATTATCCAACCAGATTCAATTCAAATATTCAACAATAAATATTTGATTCTCAACCAACCATTCCGAGTTAAATAGTTAGTTCAATTCATACATAAAACTATATATTCGATTTTAAATTTTTAACTTAAGTATCAATATAAAATTTGTTAACTATAGTTAATTCTTTAACTAATTCCATATTCTAGTTGTCGAAATTTATGGGACGTTACATCTCTCTTGGGAGTTTACGAGGTTTAAAAATTCAAATATAGGGTAGGCTGAACTTGTTAAGTTACTTATGGGTTAAGTTATATATTTACACATTATTTTGTTTGCACACGGTTAGTCAGTCCTACCGTTATTGTCGCTACCATTAAATATACGCAACATCACACATTAATTCCAAACTCAACAAAAATAAATACATCGCTACATCTTAACATTCTGGTCTTAATAAAATTAATTTTGTCAAAATCCGACTCCATTTGCAAAAACGATCTCAATTTAACAGCAGTTTATTTATCGGTTCATATTTAAATTTCATATGCTGACAAAACAACTCTGTTTAGCCCTAAACTGGAAATCTAGCAATAACTGGCTATACGCATTCCAATAAAATTTGTTTCGTCGAAAACGGAGATCGTCGGAAAAACAACTACTTTAAAGTCTATAAAATAACGATTAAATCCAAAGCAATTCAATAATAAATTATTATTATTATTGTATCTCTCGAAATAAAATCTTACCAAGCTTCATAATAAACCAATATATATTTTAAACTCAATATTTGAAATTTTGAATTAACGATATTCAAATATACAAAACCCATAATATTTATTAAATAAACGTTATCGTTTATTAACGAATTTCGTGGCGACCGTCCAAAAATTTGAATAAGACATAACTTGCATCTATAATTCGAAATTTCCAATTTTCTCTTTGATTACAAAATTATAATCAAATTAATTCAAATGTTTCTTATTTCAAAGAATTTCGACTTATATCGGATCATGTATATTCAATTAAAGTTCAGAACTCAATATTACGAACTACCACATCGTTTCAAGCTCGTTTTAATTAATATATATATATATATATATATATATATATATATATATTCGAACTCCATTATTAATAAATAAATTCGATATAAGTTCCATTAATATTACCAAATTAATATTTAAAACAGATTTAAATATTCTCAATATGACAATATATTTATTTTTATTCATCACGATAAACAGAAACAAACAATTAAACCAATAATAGTCAACAAACAATTTATAACGTCCATTTAAGCATCAAATTATTTATTTAATACGTTTATATTATTATAAACGTAACCAAGAAGGTAAGTTACCTTGTTTGGAATATAATCGTTAAAATAACGATTTAATTAAATTAAATTAAACAAATGTTTAATTTAATTAAATTAAACAAATGTTTAATTTAATCAATGAATACTAAAAAAATATTCAACATCCATTCAAACAATCGTCAAACCATCAATCATTAGCAAACTACACACAACAATAAAAACCCGGCTTATAAAAATATAAACGGGATAAACCGAGTGAGTTAAACTCAACTTGCTTCATCCGTCATTGAAACGGTTTGTTTAATTAAATTGGACGAGTGTTTAATTTAATTAGAAACTCCAATAGCTGCCAACTCTGATCAAACCAACTCCCTAATGTCATGCGCTCTCTAATACGGACCGACGTCGCTTGTTTCATTCAACTCCGTCGTTGTATGACAAGGATACAGATTTTATACGGTATTCGGTATTTAAATTATGTTATTTATAACTAAATAATATTTTATTATCATAAACCCATTTACGTTAATATAAACCTAGGTAGGCATTTTTGAAACGGTGCACGTTAATGTACATGCAACAAACAGAATCGGCACGTTTTAAAGTTGCGTGTATAACATGTATTGTCATCGTTTAAATTAATATTGTTAATAATATAACAATTATTTCTAAATCTAAAATTAACGGTATATACAAACTGTTATTTATCTTAACACAATTTTTTTCCCAGCCTACTACAATACTAGGGCATCATAAATTTTTCTTTCAAACATGTGCAGCCTGTTGGGCTGGGGCAACCAAACCCATCGGGCCGGCCCTGCCTTCTCACATGACAACCACGCACCATCTTTCATCACGACCTAGTCACCAGAGTTCACCCTAGTCCGCCGACATCACCTCTAACTGCACTCTGTGCCACCTTCTACCACTCCGTTCCAATCCCGTTGTAATAACCCGAAATTCTGAGCCAATTTAAAAAAAAAATATTTTGGCAATTTTAGTGAATTTTGAATATTTAAAATGAATTATTTTAAATAAAACGACGAGAAATTTATATTGAATAGAAATAGAACGTATATATTTCTATAGATCGTCGTTAGAATATTTTATTTTAATTATAAAAGGAAATGAAAATGGTGCGGTAGTTTGAAATTTCGATCTCAAATTTAAAATGAATGTACAGGATTCAAAATAAACCAGATTTTAGCGAAACCAAAAATATTGGGATCTAATTGAGAATATATTTCCAACGAACCCGAAAAATCGAAATTTCATAGCGGGGATAAAAAGTTATGCCCAGTTGAAAATTCAGAAAAGTCGCTATAGAATTTCGACCCTTAAAAATGGAAATTTTGCAAACGACCTCGGTTTTCGACGAAACCATTTTTGTTGGATCCGGGATGTAAAATTATTGCTAGGTTTCAAAATTCATAATTTTTTGAATCGATATGTGAGCGTGGCAAAGGAAAACGCATTTGTCCAGTTTCAGTTAATTCAATCGACTGGAAAATGGCCATTTTTCAAACGGTCTCGGAATTTGATGAAATTAGTTTTGTTAGGACCGTATCGTCAATACGAAGCTAGAAAATATTTTTCGGGAATTTTTAGAGTCAGTATGTGGCCCCGGTAAATTGAAATGTGTGTTCAAATTCAATATATAGAGTTATATTTTGATTTTGACGAAAACTGATCGAAACGTTCGAATCAGCTTACGATACATATCCCATTGTGTTCGGAATGGGGGTAATTAGCTATGGACGACAAGCGGTGGGTTCGATTTCGAGTTCGAAAATAAAATTTTCTTTTTGGAATTAAATAAATAAAATAAAATCTCTCTCTTCCTTTTACCTCATGCCCCCCCCATTCAGATTCAATTCAAAGAAATAAAAAAAATGAAGGACGAGGAGGAGCCGCGCTCCCCCCAGAAGGCGGCGCCGACCACCGAGGTCACCCTCCCTCTCCTCCCCTTCTCCTCTCCTCTCCTCCTTCTACCGCGTTTTCCCCTATCCCCCCCCCCCCAGAAACCACCGCAACCCAACTTAGCCCGCCACGCAACCCACTTCCGTCGCCCTCTGACCCCCTCCGACCATCCCCTAGCCGCCTGCTCCGATCCCCCCCCCCCCCCCCCCCGGCGCAGCCTCTCCCTCCTTTGTAAAAGAAAAAGGTGTGTTTTTTTTATTTTATCATTCATTTATATAATCTGATTTTTAGTTGTTTTATTATTTTCAGTTTATATATGTATGAAGATATAAAAACATAATTTTTATATAAATTATCAAAGAATAAAAAGTAGGTTTTTAATCATGATAAAGATAGGATTTTCGTATGAATGATTGTAAAAGAAAGATGGGACTTTATGTATGAAAATTCGAGATAAAAAATCAAATCTTTATATATTTGTTAGCAAAATAAAAATGAAATCCTTATAGGCGTAGCGAATAGGAAGCTTTGATTTTTATCTATATTTTTTTAACATAGAAAGCTTTGATTTTTATTTATATTTTTAACATAGAAGGATTTGATTTCTATTCATATGAAGTTTAGATTTTCATTTAAATAAAGATTAGATTTTTATCATTGTAAAGGCGAGATTTTTATTGGTTAAGGACAAGATTTTCATTTGTTTGAAGATGTGATTTTTATAAAGTGAAAAGATGAGATTTTTGCTAGCGGAAAGAATGGATTTTGGTTAGCGAAAATATTATATTTTTCTTTTATGTAAGAATAGAATTTTTATAGTAATGATTTTAGAATAAAAATAGGATTTTTATTATGTATGTATGAAGTTAAAAATATAATTTTTATATAGAGAATAGCGTGATAAAAATATAATTTTTATTATATTGCTAGCGGTGTAAAAATATGATTTTTATATACATAGCAACAATACAAAAATGTGATTTTTATATATGTAGTGGCTACGGATAATGAAATTGACAAAAGACGAGCACGGCGAAGATTTCTACATAAAAAGAGTCGGGCGTTTAGTTTAGCTAGTCGGTGAGAACTCCTCACTTTTATTTCTATTTCTAGTTTGAAATATACACTAGGATGCAGACGGTGCTTAGCAGCACTCGACACCCGTCGTCCACAGACCATGGATGACTTGTTTGTTTGATTGTTGTGTTGTGAAATTTGATTGTGTGATGTGAAATGAAATGAAATATTTTATAGTGGAAAATATTTTATAGTTAAAAATATAATTTTTAACGTATATATAAAATAAATATTTATGAACAAATCGGACGATTTGTTTATATACACTGATTTGACTGATATTGATTGGGATGATAAATTTTACACATCGCCCAACCGCACAAATAAAATATGTGTTTGTTGATTTGAAACTCCACACGGGTATTGGGATGATATTTGACGTACACTGATCCCGATTGTTTAGTTGTATGTCAATCGATGGATTGACAGACTGTGTAAGCGTTAATTATTTATATTTAATGCTTATGCAGTTGTGTGGTGCACTCTGGATGATGGTTGATTATTTATCGTTGCTATTATGTACATGTGTTGTAGAGAATCCATATAATTAACATTATATGGTAATTGATTGGGCCTCATTCCAATTTGGAAATTAGAAATATAAATTCATGTGTTGAATAGAAATATAAATTCATGTATTGAATAAAAATATATATTCATGTGTTGAATAGAAATATATTCATGTGTTGAATAGAAAAATAAATATTCATGTGTTGAATAGAAAATAAATATTCATTTGTTGAATAGAAAATATAAATTCATGTGTTGAATAAAAATATATATTCATGTGTTGAAGAAAATATTCATTTGTTGAATAGAATAGCGAAGTTATTGAAATATATAAAGCCGTGTCGATTAGATATGCGCCATTTTGACGTGAACGATATTTATATCGATTTTATTCGTTTTTATAATGAATATAAAAAAGAAGTGATTTCAAAATATAATATTTTTAAAATATTATCATTTATAGACTAATGATATGGAATATTCAATTTTGATTAGAAATTGAATATGAAGTTGAAATCGTTTTGAAAACGAATTTAAAACGATTTATAAAATACGTTTTAAAAGGAAATCGGCAAAGTATTTATTATATATATTATATAATGGCCTGAATAGAACGCGTTGCGCTGCGGTAGTTCGCGAATTTCGACCATTAACTTCGAATGGATATTCACAGGATCCTGATTTACAGCTAGAATGATACTCGGAAAGCTCTGTATCCGTGTATTACTTCTAGTTGTGTATTGTATTATTTTCCGCTGCTATGTAATGTATTGTAATCTCTGATATTTTATGATGTGTAATATTGATTCATACTCTGTATATTCTTGTATTTTGATGGAATTGTTGTAATTAACAATGAAATGTTCTTCTGTTTGCGTTCTTTTGTGTGTTGTTCTCAAAGTATCCGCTCTTTCCTTCACGGGGAAGTTAAGGGACCTTACATTGGTATCAGAGCTTTGGTTTACAAAGCTCAGAGAACAAGACACATTAGAACCATACGAAAGAATTCATCAGAGATTGGATTAGTAATATCCGACGAGAATGACTCGTTAGATATAGGATCAGTAGTATCCTAGAACGAGTGTGAAGAGTATATCTTTAAAATGAAAACAAATTTTGTTTTGAAAATTTAAATCAATTATTCATATTTGATTATTTATTTTATATTGATTTGGACAATCAAGTATATAAAGATTTTGCGTATACGTCTGATCCACGTGTATTCAAAGTTTTAATATACTGGATAGATATAGAATTACACTCTATTCGCCCGAAAATGATTCTGTTGATGACTACGTAGCATCAGCAGTTTGTGTTCGAGTTTCAAAGGTGTGATATTTATATATTTTCTATTGACTGGTGTGAGAACCAAAATTAGATAGGGCTTATTGTTGCGATTTGGCATCAAAAATCTAATTTTTTAGACTATGTATCAAAGTTATATGATTGAAATGATAATCAACTAATTGATTGCTGGTTGAGTTGTTTGATTATTGTTTGATAAATTGAATGTTGAACCTTTAGCCAAATTGAATCAAATATTGAACTGCATTGAAAATTGTTTGAAAATACATGCATATACATGTACTCACATTGAACAGGTCATAGCAAGGAGGCTAGAGAAGAAGAATAAAATTGTTTGCCCGACAAATAGGTACATGTTTACTAATTTATTGGGTTTTGGATGATTTTATGAGCCGACTGGCTAGCCGCTTGGCTGTTTCTTTTTCTTTTTTGATTGATGAGGGCCATGGGAGGATATTTGAAATATCCCGAAGTCCCCGGTGCAGGGGAGGTTATGGAGAAATTTTTCGAAAATTTAGTGTGCTAGCCAAATTTTTGAAAAATTTGAAAAGTTCTTAGATACTGAAAAGTTGAAGAAATTAAGCCGTAAGGAAAATAGTGAAAGTTGAGTTGATTAGTTAAACAACTTTCGGCTTCATTCCTTTTCGAGGATGAAAAGTTTTAAGTGGGGGAGATTGTAATAACCCAAAACTCTAAGCCAGTTTTTTTTTGGGGGCAATTTTAGTGAATTTTGAATATTTAAAATGAATTATTTTAAATAAAACGACGAGAAATTTATATTGAATAGAAATAGAACGTATACATTTCTATAAATCGTCGTTAGAATATTTTATTTTAATTATAAAAGAAATTGAAAATGGCGCGGTAGTTTGAAATTTCGATCTCAAATTTACTAAGAATGTACAGGATTCAAAATAAACCGGATTTTAGCGAAACCAAAAATATTTGGATCTAATTGAGAATATCTTTCCAACGAACCCGAAAAATCGAAATTTCATAGCGGGGATAAAAAGTTATGCCCAGTTGAAAATTCAGAATAGTCGTTATGGAATTTCGGCCCTTAAAAATGGAAATTTTGCAAACGACCTCGGTTTTTAACGAAACCACTTTTGTTGGATCCGGGATGTCAAAATATTTCTAGGTTTCAAAATTCATAATTTTTCGAATCGATATGTGAGCATGGCAAAGGAAAACGCGTTTGACCAGTTTCAGTTGATTTTAATCAACTGGAAAATGGCCATTTTTCAAACGGTCTCGGAATTTGACGAAATTAGATTTGTTAGGACCGTATCGTCAATACGAAGCTAGAAAATATTTTTCGGGAATTTTTAGAGTCAGTATGTGGCCCCGGTAAATTGAAATGCGCGTTCAAATTCAATATATAGAGTTATATTTTGATTTTGACGAAAACTGATCGAAACGATCGAATCAGCTTACGATACATATCCCATTGTGTTCGGAATGGGGGTAATTAGCTATGGACTACAAGCGATGGGTTCGATTTCGAGTTCGAAAATAAAAGTTGCTTTTTGGAATTAAATAAATAAAATAAAATAAATTCTCTCTCTTCCTTTTACCTCAACCCTCCCCCCCCCCCCCCGTTCAGATTCAATTCAAAGAATTCAAAAAAAATGAAGAACGAGGAGGAGCCGCGCTCCCCCCTAGGTGGCGGCGCTGACCACCGAGGTCACCCCCCTTCTCCCCTCCTCCTTCTAGCAACCCACTTCCGCCGCCCTCTGACCCCGTCCGACCATCCCCTAGCCGCCTGCTCTGATTTCCACACCCCCCCCCCCGGCGCAGCCTCTCCCTCCTTTGTAAAAGAAAAAGGCGTGTTTTTTTATTTTATCATTCATTTATATAATCTGATTTTTTGTTGTTGTTTGTTTTATTATTTTCAGTTTATATATGTATGAAGATATAAAAACATAATTTTTATATAAATTATCAAAGAATAAAAAGTAGGTTTTTAATCATGATAAAGATAGGATTTTCATATGAATGATTTTAAAAGAAAGATGGGACTTTATGTATGAAAATTCGAGATAAAAAATCAAATCTTTATATATTTGTTAGCAAAATAAAAATGAAATCTTTATAGACGTAGCGAATAGGAAGCTTTGATTTTTATCTATATTTTTAACATAGAAAGCTTTGATTTTTATTTATATTTTTAACATAGAAGGATTTGATTTCTATTCATATGAAGTTTAGATTTTCATTTAAATAAAGATTAGATTTTTATCATAGTAAAGGCGAGATTTTTATTGGTAAAAGACGAGATTTTCATTTGTTTGAAGATGTGATTTTTATAAAGTGAAAAGATGAGATTTTTGTTAGTGGAAAGAATGGATTTTGGTTAGCGAAAATATTAGATTTTTCTTTTATGTAAAAATAGAATTTTTAGAGATGTAAAGATAGAATTTTTATAGTAATGATTTTAGAATAAAAATAGGATTTTTATTATGTATGTATGAAGTTAAAAATATAATTTTTATATAGAGAATAGGGTGATAAAAATATAATTTTTATTATATTGCTAGCGGTGTAAAAATATGATTTTTATATACATAGCAACAATATAAAAATGTGATTTTTATATATGTAGTGGCTACGGATAATGAAATTGACAAAAGGCGAGCACGGCGAAGATTTCTACATAAGAAGAGTCATGAAGTTTGGTTTAGCTAGTCGGTGAGAACTCCTCACTTTTATTTCTATTTCTAGTTTGAAATATATACTTGGATGTAGATGGGGCTTAGCAGCACCCGACACCCGTCGTCCACAGACCATGGATGACTTATTTGTTTGATTGTTGTGTTGTGAAATTTGATAGTGTGATGTGAAATGAAATATTATATAGTGGAAAATATTTTATAGTTAAAACTATAATTTTTAACGTATATATAAAATAAATATTTATGAACAAATCGGGTGATTTGTTTATATACACTGATTTGACTGATATTGATTGGGAGGATAAATTTTACACATCGCCCAACCGCATAAAAAAAATATGTGTTTGTTGATTTGAAACCCCACACGGGTATTGGGATGATATTTGACGTACACTAATCCCGATTGTTTAGTTGTATGTCAATCGATGGGTTGACAGACTGTGTAAGTGTTAATTATTTATATTTAATGCTTATGCAGTTGTGTGGTGCACTCTGGATGATGGTTGATTATTTATCGTTGTTGTTATGTACATGTGTTGTAGAAAATCTATATAATTAACATTATATGGTAATTGATTGGGCCTCATTCCAATTTGGAAAATTAGAAATATAAATTCATGTGTTGAATAGAAATATAAATTCATGTGTTGAATAGAAATATAAATTCATGTGTTGAATAAAAATATATATTCATGTGTTGAATAGAAATATATTCATGTGTTGAATAGAAAAATAAATATTCATGTGTTGAATAGAAAATAAATATTCATGTGTTGAATAGAAAATATAAATTCATGTGTTGAAGAAAATATTCATTTGTTGAATAGAATAACGAAGTTAATGAAATATATAAAGCCGTGTTGATTAGATATGCGCCATTTTGACGTGAACGATATTTATATCGATTTTATTCGTTTTTATAATGAATATCGAAAAAGAAGTGATTTCAAAATATAATATTTTGAAAATATTATCATTTATTGATTAATGATATGGAATATTCAATTTTGATTAGAAATTGAATATGAAGTTGAAATCGTTTTGAAAACGAATTTAAAACGATTTATAAAATACGTTTTAAAAGGAAATCGGCGAAGTATATATTATATATATAATATAATGGCCTGAATAGAACGCGCTGCGCTGCGGCAGCTCGCGAATTTCGACCATTAGCTTCGAATGGATATTACGGGAGATCCGACCGTCGGATTCTCCTAAAACCGGAACCGTTGGGTTTGTATCGAAAAGAGCTTTCTAACGAATATTAAATATTTGAAATCTAACAGTTGGATTTGGAATTATGTCCAAATCAAATTTGGAAAAGGTCGCTGTAAGTGCAGTTCGATGGCCGTTGATGGAAATCGACTGTACGGGCCTTGATAAAATTATTGAAAATAGTAATAATTTGTGTAAAATCATAAGAAATGATTTGGGAAGAATTGGGATGAAAAACTCCATATTTGAAAAGATAAAAATAGATTTTTATCGAAATGAACTAGTTTTGAACTAGAATAATAATTTATTTATTTTTAAATAAATAAATTGGATTTGAAATGGTTTTAAACGTTCCAATAATTGAATTGGAATGGATTTGAATCGAAATTATCTTTGGAATATTTCGATGTTGGATTTCGTGATTATACAGAAATTGTTATGGAAATTTGAAAGATACATTTATATCGTTATTTCCAATACGATATTTGTTGGTCGTAGAATTTGATACTGAATATAAGCCGATATATTTTCTATTCAGAGCCTTGTATATAATATCAAATGTGATTTGGGTTTGTCGTGAATGGTATCTTCATTAACACTGTTTTTAAACCCAGTTGAGAAAAAGATTAAATCTTTTTATTTAGATTTAATGAAGTGTATCAATTAAATGGGATTTAATTGGAATTGAATTTGGATTGATTTTTGGGTTAATCGTGAACGGTGTTTTAAATAACACTGGTTCTTTAACCCGATAATAAATGGAATGTGATTTTGGGTTTGTCGTGAACCGTGTTTTAAATAACATTGGTTCTTTAACCCAGTTAAAGACAGGATATTGATTTCTGTGAAGATTAAAATTAAGTGGAGTTTTAATGAATCTTTAATTAGATTGAAATGGTCGAGAATGGAGTATCACCAGTTTTGCTCCAGGCGATAGTTAAATCTTTAATTAGATTCGAACGTGAAATGGTAATGGAATCTACTGATAACACCGTGGTGTTAGATATGAAGTATGACCAGTTTTACTTCATGGGATGAATAGGTGGGGATTGAGAAATAAAATAAATGATTACTTCGGTGTGGTTCGCTAATCCCGACTAGTTTGAATTGATATTCAAAGAAGATTAAAGAATAAATTTAAAGAATTTATCTTCGATAAAATTAATGGGAACCTTTTCCAAAGTATAAGAATATTTGAATAAAAGAATATTCTGAATTGGAATGAGGCGTATGTTGCGTTTGTGTAACACTTGTTTATTATATACGCGAGTTATTCAGAAAGACCGGGTTTATCCCATTTTGAATAACTGATTCGACGTGGTGTCGAGGATGAAGACGGTGGTTGAAGACCGGAGGTCTTCACGTCGTTTGGGTGATTACTGATGATCTTGATTGGGCCGTACACCCAAGAGGAGGGAATCAGTTAGTGATCGTCCAGACGTACTTGGAGATCGATGGATATGCGGGGTACTAGGTGCCTCCGGTTTCGTTCAGACCCAGAACGAACTTGTAAATGGACTGTGTGTCTGACATTGGATTCTATTCTATGTGGTTGATTTCTATTCAATATATATCTGTTTGGCGGTGGAGAATTTATTCTCTTGCTTAACGCCCTTATCTGAGACGTACGAGCTCAGAGGTTATATATTGATGGATATCAAACGCATGGAGTGAATTGCCTGTGTGGCATGCCTAAGTGGCAATATGATCAAGGCTTCTGTTGAAAAGCAGAGTCTTGTGGTTGATGATCAAAGCACGGCCTGTGTGGCATAGCTTTGTGTAGCGTTGATTCGCAAGCCTCACACCTCGGTTGTGAACCAGAAACGGGAGAGGACATCAGGGAGGGCATGTGTTTCTTTCTAGCTAGAAGTGGCATCAGTGGTTTTACACGCCCTGACGAGTTTGACTTATGTGGTTGTTGCTGTTGCGAGGCGCCTCGAATATATCGGTGACTGTGTGGAGCCGAAGGAGTCATTGGACTCATTTACGCCCCCAAAGGGTGGGGAAACGCAGTGTTCAGGCATTTTAATCCACATCGGTGGACCGGCCCTGACGATCCAAGGTGCAGTTGTGGCTGTTCCTGAGACATGGTAGGCTAGATTGTCTCGAAACGGTGAGGACGATCCCTGGACTCAGTTCACAGACGGAAATCCAATTTCCAAATACGTGACTTTGCGGTTTTGATTGTAGAGACTAGTATGGCGACATGATATATGGTACCCATGCCGTCTATGATTGATACTTATGATTGAAATTGTTTTGACACTATACACTTATAGTAATAATAAAACATGAAATTTAGCGTATCAAGCATTCTTTGGCTATTCTAAGGTAAAACCCTATCCTCTGGCTTGTGTTGCATTGTGTGATGGGACTTGCGTCTTATAATAGCTTCATTTTTCTTTATTTAGCATTGCGCCGTTTGTTATATGCACTGGTATTCTTAGGAGGAAACTCGTTCCGTGTTATACGACGTGGTCCCTTGATTTACCTAACTTTAAAATAAAGATTAATAACTGTTTTAGTTCTCACACCAGTCACATGACTGACCTGGAGTTTATTGTTTTAACCTAAACTTTGGGTGCTCTTATTTTGACACGGGCAGCTAGTAGTTTTGGTTTTGCAGATTTATATTCACAGGATCCTGATTTACAGCTGGAATGATACTCGGAAAGCTCTGTATCTGTGACGGCCCGCCCCGCACCAACCGACATTTACTCCAAAGGTGCGCTGTACACATGTCCAGTTAGCACGGAACGGGTCGTCAGAAGGAAAAAGGAAGAAGGAAATGAACACACAAAGAACCTGTAGAATGTCTCACAGCGCATAGAAAAAAATATAATAATAACATACTTGACATAAAACAGGGGAGACAGTGCATAAGCTGAAAATCAGAACTAAACATCATAGCAGCGGAAATCCAAAATACAGCCTATTACAACTTTTCAAACTGTCTCAAAGCAAAAGTAAGATAAATGAGGTACACTACTAATGCCCAAGTAGCGACCACCAACGACACAGGGAGAATGTGTGTATATATATCATACGTGGAAGCCTCATGCCCGCCTCCGAATCAGCTACTCGCGCATCACCAGCTAACATGTCTCTAGTCTGCTCGTGTGAGCACCCAGAGTAATAAGAGGAGACATAAAACTCTGGGTCAGACATAAAGCCTGGTATGAGCGATAAGCATCTAAAGTGAATAATAACAGGTAGACTAAAACATACCTGAACCTGGACCTGCAACCAAAGAGTTAGCACTACATACTGTACAACACTCTAAGGTGCCATATAAAACAATGTATAGATACGGAGGTGGGGGAGGTGTGCATGTCATAGGGATGGCAAACAATCAAGCAAAGCATCCTCACATCTCTCACTCAGTGCGTAAAGTATACGATATTCACCACTTCGATCACCCAACATACCTTGCTACGATCATTTTGCCCCATGAAGTCATAAATGGCTTCATTGCACTGATAACGTAGCCACTGATTCCTCGCTATGTCCACTTGCCTCATGGAGTTATTCACCCCATCTGCGCTGACTCATAGCCTTACCAATCCTTACTATGTCCACTTGCCCCATGGAGTTATTCACCCCATCTGCGCTGGCTCATAGTCTTACTACGCATCACCTTGCCCCTCAGGTCATAATGACCCTACTGCACTGATAACGTAGTCTTACTACCATCACCTTGCCCCTCAGGTCAGAATGACCCTACTGCACTGATAAGTAGCCCATCATTCCTTTTTAGTGGTGAATCGAAGTTATGAACGTCGACAATTCCTTAGCACACGTCCCGCAGCAAAGTCCAACCATGAAGTGAACTCATTGGTTCCCAACTGGATCCTGAGCTCTAACTTCCATTTGGACTACCTTTGCATCTCGGGTTATTGGTCATCACCAGATCGGATCGGGTCGTAGTCTTCAGATCGGATCGGTTCGGAGTCCCGTTTCCTCGTCACCACGGTTCGGATCGGGTTCCCTCATTCGGATCGGGTCACGCCATCAACTCGTGGTCCTCCAGCTCCATCGGATCGGTTCGAGTACTCCTCAGCGGATCGGGTCGAGGTCTCCAAGTCAATCGCCACGGATCGGTTCGTGACAAGCTCCTTCGGATCGGGTCGTGGTCCTTCAAGCGGTTCGGGTCGGAAAGCACTTCTCCAGGTCGACGGATCGTGCTCACCCTTCATGGGCGGATCGGGTCGGGATTGTTGGCGCGGTTCGGACTCATAATCTTCTTCCCATCGGATTGTGTCCTCGATTCGGATCGTGGCATGTGCCCACGATCGGTTCGGGTCGGGTAAAGGGGGTCCGATCCGATCCTGCCTGCAATTTCCTGCAGTTCTTCCAGCGAGCAGTTTACGCCATTCGACGGCGTTTTCGACCATTCTAACTATTCTAATCAATCACAAAGCATACCATACAGTCATAGCAACATACATAATCAACCACAAAAATCAAAACATCAATATGATAGGTAGAAATGGATCAAACATACCCAAAATCCCATATTTCCCCTTAAGCATGTTTAGGTAAAACTAATGATAGGATTAGCAAAACTTAACCAAATTAACCCAAATTCATATCAGAGGTCTAAAACATCATTCTGAATTTTATAAACATTTTTCCAAAAATTTATCATGTTTAAATTCGCTAATTAACACTAATCACCCCTAATTAGCCATAATTAGTGCAAAACTATGCAAATCACTCACCTTAGCCACAAAATAAACTAAGATCTGAAATAATTCTCTGATTTGACGTGAATTTCAATGCCAAACAGCAGCTCCTTTGTTGCTTTGGTGAAGATCTTCCTTGATTAGGGGTTGCTAAGCCAAATCCTTGACCAAAAGATGATTTGGAGGTGATTTAGAGGTTGGAGGCCATTTTTAGGGATCCTTGGTGATAAGTGGAGGCTAGAAAACTGAAATGGAATGATTCTCCATCTCATTTCAGCCCTCCCATAACCCTAATCTCGAAATGGGTTATGGGCCTACTCACTAATCACCCGATTTGGCCCGGTTAAGCAGTTTTTCACCCTCCAAACCTTGTTTCAGCCATATCTCCCAAACGGTAAGTCCATTTGGTTATTGTGACCACTCTACGGAAAGGTAAACCATCAAACGAATCAAATGGAAGTGGTTTCAGGTCAAAATTCCTTTCCAATCAAAAGTTATGGCCAAAACAGTACCAACTAGGGGCAAAATGGTCATTTAAAAATCGACAAAAATCATGAACATGGGAAATGACTCTAATGGATGTTTCCCAAAGTTACATGACCGTACGACTTCACATGGGAGAGAAATAAATATTCTACGATCCTCCGATTCGTATAATGCGGGTCATTACACTCTCCCCCCTTAAGAAATTTCGCCCCCGAAATTCCCTAATCCAAACACACACAACGGTCCCGCATGCCTATCAATCATAAAACAACAATCAAACATGCAAAACAAGTCTACCCTAGCATGCGGAAAACTAAATTGCAAAGTAAATCTTACCAGGCAAAGAGTTCTGGATATGCCTTCCTAATGCTCTCCTCTGTCTCCCAAGTACAATCATTCTCGTCCTCGCCCCACTGAACCTTGACTAGCTTCACCGCCTTCCTTCGAAGTTGCTTCGTATCATGCCCCACAATACGAATCGGCTTGCGGTTCCCAACCGCCTCGGGTTCTACTTCGAAGTCCTCTAACTGATCAGGTGAAATAGTCACATCTGAGCCGTGAACGAACTTCCTTAGTTGGGAAACATGAAATACATTGTGAACTCCCGCCATCTTCTCTGGTAAGCCAACTTTATATGCCAAATTCCCGACTAGATCAAGAACAGGGAATGGGCCAACAAATCTTGGTGCTAATTTGCCTTTCCTGCCAAATCGAATTACGCTCTTTAACAGAGAGATCTTGACAAATACCAACTCACCAACGGAGAATTTCAAGTCTCTTCTCCTCCTATCGGCATAACTCTTCTGCCTATCTTGGGCAGCCTTCATTCGTTGCTGAATGACCTTAATCATGTCTGAAGTTTCCCTCACCACATCTGGTCCAAGCACAAACTTCTCGCCAGTCTCTATCCAACATGATGGTGAGTTGCACGGTCTTCCATACAAAGCTTCATATGGAGCCATACCGATACTGGATTGGTAGCTATTATTATATGCAAACTCTACTAGATGCAAATGGTCATCCCATGATCCACCAAAATCCAATATACAAGCTCTCAAGAGATCTTCCAATATACGATTCACCCTCTCCGTCTGACCATCGGTCTGAGGATGATATGCGGTACTGAGATGTAATCCTGACCCTAGAGCCTCTTGTAAGCTCTTCCAAAACCCACTAGTGAACAACGGGTCTCGGTCACTCACAATGCTTTTGGGTACTCCATGAAATCTCACTACCCACTTCATGTACGATTCTGCCAACTTGGCTGCTGTTCTGGTCGATTTGACTGGTATAAATCTTGCACTTTTAGTCAATCGATCCACAATTACCCAAATGCTGTCATATCCCGATCTAGTCCTTGGTAAACCATCGATGAAATCCATCGAGACTTGCTCCCATTTCCATTCGGGAATCTCTAATGGTTGCAACAACCCACTAGGCTTCTTTTGCTCGGCTTTAACTAGCTGGCAATTCATGCATTTGGATATAAACTTCCCAACGTCTCTTTTCATCCCTTCCCAGTAGTAAGTCTGTCTCATGTCTCAATACATCTTATTACCACCGGGATGTATAGTCAGTTTTGAGTGATGACATTTTCTAAGCACTTCATCTCTCAAACCATTCACGTTGGGCACAACTAGTCTTCCATTCTTCCGAAGCCATCCATCTCGATCAAGCCCATACGCATTCATCTCCTCACCGTTGATGTCCATCTCTAACTTGGAGATGATTTCCAATAGATTAGGATCGTCCCTCTGACTAGAACCAATCCGCTCTATCAAAGTGGGTCTGATCGTCAAACTAGCTAGCATGACTGGATCCAATTCGCACTTTCGTCTGAAATCAAACCCCGCGATATACTCCAGTTGCTTCCACTCAAGAAACATTGCCCCTAAACTGGCATGTCTCCTACTTAAGGCATCGGCTACCGCATTACCTTTCCCAGGTGTGTATGTGATATCAAAATCATACGAAGCCAAGAACTCTAACCATCTCTGCTGATGGAGATTCAGATCTTTCTGAGAGAAGAGATATTTCAACGATTTATGATCGGTAAACAACTCAAATCTTTCTCCCAAGAGATAATGTCTCCACATCTTCAGCGCAAACACAATCGCTGCTAATTCTAAATCATGGGTAGGATACTTCTTCTCATGCGGCTCTAGCTGTCGACTAGCATAAGCTACAACCCTACCTCCTTGCATCAATACAGCACCCAGTCCGGTACCACAAGCATCCGTGTATACCGTCATCTCTTCATTCCCTTTAGGAATGACTAACACTGGCGCACGCGTCAACTTCTCCTTTAGACTCTTGAAGGCATCCTCACACACTCCGTCCCAGACGAAGGACTGATTCTTCTTAGTCAACTGAGTCAACGGTGCTGCTATCTTGGAGAAGTCCCGGATAAACTTACAATAATATCCAGCTAATCCCAAGAAACTTCTCACATCTGTTACATTCTTGGGTGTAGGCCAATCCTGTACCGTAGCCACCTTCGCAGGGTCCACGGCAATACCACTCTCCGAAACAACATGACCCAAGAATCTCACTTCCCTTCTCCAAAAATGACACTTTGAGAATTTCGCTTTCAATTGGTGTTTCCTCAACACCTCCATCACTATCCTCAAGTGTCCCTTGTGTTCCTCTTCTGTCCTTGAGTAAACAAGGATATCATCCACGAACACAAGAACAAACTTATTCAACTGATCTCTGAATACTCGATTCATGAGATCCACAAAGTAGGCTGGTGCATTGGTCAACCCAAATGGCATGACCAACTACTCATAAAATCCAGACGGCGTCCTAAAGGCCGTTTTCGGAACACTCTCATCCGCTACTCGAAGCTGATGAAATCCTGTCGCGAGGTCCAACTGGGAGAACACTCTTGCTCCTTCCAGTTGATCAAACAAATCATCTATCCGCGGTAGAGGATACTTATTCTTCCTCGTTACCTTATTCAACTCGCGATAGTCCACACACAAACGAAGGGAACCATCTGCCTTAGTGGCAAACACAACTGGCGCTCCCCACTCGGAGACACTCCTTCTAATAAATCCCTTCTTCAAAAGATTGCTGACTTGCACCCCGAGCTCTCGCTGCTCCTTTGGTGCCATACGACGAAGTGACATCACTATAGGTCTGGCATCTTTCACTAAATCAATACGGTACTCAATCTCTCGGTGTGGTGGAAGCCCGGTCACCTCCTCGAAGACGTCCGGATACTGGCCAACCACGGGCACATCTGACAACTCATCCTGCGGGATGTCGAGGGAATTTACAAAACTAGCCATAACCCCATCACTAGGTAGACTACCAAACACTACCCTCCGCCCATCATCCGCCCTCACTGTCACCAAAAAGCCCTCACAGTCTACCACCACCCCGTATCTTTGGAGCCAATCGACTCCCAATATAATGCCATGCCCAGTAAAGCCCAAAACAAAGCAATCACATACAAACATACATCCATGACTCGATAAGACCAAATTCCTGCAAATCATACTAAGGCTAGTCGAACCACCAATCGGGTTCGTCACAACCAATGGTCTATCGACTATCTCGGGTTCCAGTCCCAACCTATCTACCATGTCACTAGATATGATGGAACGGGAAGCCCCAGTATCAAACAAAACTCGAACTGGTATATCATAAATAGAAAGCATACCTTGAATAACAACATTCTTTCCTTTCTCCGACGCAGTTGGGGCATTCGACGAAGAAGGAACAGCATTAGTAGCATATGCTTTCACAATCTGCTTCTCCTTAAGAGGTTGCGGACACTTGTCCTTGAAATGTCCCACTTGACCACAGTTGAAGCACTTCTTATCCGCTGGCTTGGCCCGACAATCTTTAGCATAATGGCCCTTCTTACCACAGCTGAAGCACTCAACATCCTTCTTGCTCTTTTTCTGGCCACCTTTTGATTGGTCATGCTTCCTCTTATTCTGAGAATTATTCTTGCCTCCACCGCCTGCTTGCGGCTTTGGCCCTTCTGCAGATGCAGCCTCAGTCTTTGACTTAGGGTAAAGGCTCTCTGATCTCAAAGCTTTCCCCACAATTGATTCAAAAGTCTCATCGATGTGGTTGATAAGCCTTTCCCCCAAGTATCCATACAAACCAGTAATGAACTTCTCATTCTTCTTTTCAGGGGTATCAATGAGAGACAGACCATACTTCGACAAAGTGTCGAACTCAGCAATATAGTCAGAAACTGCCCTCCCATTCTGCTTGAGTTCCAAGAACCTCTTGAACAATACTGACTTCTGGGTAGCTGGAATAAACTTCTCGCTAAAGCGAGCCTTGAACTGATCCCAAGTAACCTGATCCTCTGGAGTAGTTGTTCTAATGGCATTCCACCAATTCATCGCTCGCCCTTGCAGCTGACGAGACGCTAGCCTTCTCTTCATCGCATCCTCAAGACCCAAGTCATCGAAGATACGGTCAAAGCTATCCATTCAGTCCTGAACATCCGTGGCCGAATCCGTTCCGTGGAACGGCTTCCCACAAAGATTAGTGTAATCTTTGCACAACTTGGCGAAATCGACCCTAGGCGCCTGCACTACTGGGCCAACACCAACTCCGGGATTGGGAATTGCCCCTTGCACTTCTCTAAGCATATCTCTCATGAGGTTAGTAAACATCGCCCTCATGTCAGCGGCATTCCCTTGGTTGGTCCCTCTACCAGCACTTCTGGTGTTTCTACTCATCGTTCAATCTATAAAGAGAAAATGATTAACGATCCCATAGTGGTGCTAGTGCAGTGCGACTTCATTCTTATACTACTAATAGTATATACATACATAGCTTTTGAAAACCAAAATAATCACAAATACGCGCTCTCATATACGTACTAACTCTCCCTAGTGTCTTTCCCTAGGTTAACTACGCAACCTAGAGCTCTGATACCAAGTGTGACGGCCCGCCCCGCACCAACCGACATTTACTCCAAAGGTGCGCTGTACACATGTCCAGTTAGCACGGAACGGGTCGTCAGAAGGAAAAAGGAAGAAGGAAATGAACACACAAAGAACCTGTAGAATGTCTCACAGCGCATAGAACAAAATATAATAATAACATACTTGACATAAAACAGGGGAGACAGTGCATAAGCTGAAAATCAGAACTAAACATCATAGCAGCGGAAATCCAAAATACAGCCTATTACAACTTTTCAAACTGTCTCAAAGCAAAAGTAAGATAAATGAGGTACACTACTAATGCCCAAGTAGCGACCACCAACGACACAGGGAGAATGTGTATATATATATATCATACGTGGAAGCCTCCTTCCCGCCTCCGAATCAGCTACTCGCGCATCACCAGCTAACCTGTCTCTAGTCTGCTCGTGTGAGCACCCAGAGTAATAAGAGGAGACATAAAACTCTGGGTCAGACATAAAGCCTGGTATGAGCGATAAGCATCTAAAGTGAACAATAACAGGTAGACTAAAACATACCTGAACCTGGACCTGCAACCAAAGAGTTAGCACTACATACTGTACAACACTCTAAGGTGTCATATAAAACAATGTATAGATACAGAGGTGGGGGAGGTGTGCATGTCATAGGGATGGCAAACAATCAAGCAAAGCATCCTCACATCTCTCACTCAGTGCGTAAAGTATACGATATTCACCACTTCGATCACCCAAAATACCTTGCTACGATCACTTTGCCCCATGAAGTCATAAATGGCTTCATTGCACTGATAACGTAGCCACTGATTCCTCGCTATGTCCACTTGCCCCATGGAGTTATTCACCCCATCTGCGCTGGCTCATAGCCTTACCAATCCTTACTATGTCCACTTGCCCCATGGAGTTATTCACCCCATCTGCGCTGGCTCATAGTCTTACTACGCATCACCTTGCCCCTCAGGTCATAATGACCCTACTGCACTGATAACGTAGTCTTGCTACCATCACCTTGCCCCTCAGGTCGGAATGACCCTACTGCACTGATAAGTAGCCCATCATTCCTTTTTAGTGGTGAATCGAAGTTATGAATGTCGACAACTCCTTAGCACACGTCCCGCGGTAAAGTCCAACCATGAAGTGAACTCATTGGTTCCCAACTGGATCTTGAGCTCTAACTTCCATTTGGACTACCTTTGCATCTCGGGTTATTGGTCATCACCAGATCGGATCGGGTCGTAGTCTTCAGATCGGATCGGTTCGGAGTCCCGTTTCCTCGTCACCACGGTTCGGATCGGGTTCCCTCATTCGGATCGGGTCACACCATCAACTCGTGGTCCTCCAGCTCCATCGGATCGGTTCGAGTACTCCTCAGCGGATCGGGTCGGGGTCTCCAAGTCAATCGCCACGGATCGGTTCGTGACAAGCTCCTTCGGATCGGGTCGTGGTCCTTCAAGCGGTTCGGGTCGGAAAGCACTTCTCCAGGTCGACGGATCGTGCTCACCCTTCATGGGCGGATCGGGTGGGGGTTGCTGGCGCGGTTCGGACTCATACTCTTCTTCCCATCGGATCGTGTCCTCGATTCGGATCGTGGCATGTGCCCACGATCGGTTCGGGTCGGGTAAAGGGGGTCCGATCCGATCCTGCCTGCAATTTCCTGCAGTTCTTCCAGCGAGCAGTTTACGCCATTCGACGGCGTTTTCGACTATTCTAACTATTCTAATCAATCACAAAGCATACCATACAGTCATAGCAATATACATAATCAACCACAAAAATCAAAACATCAATATGATAGGTAGAAATGGATCAAACATACCCAAAATCCCATATTTCCCCTTAAGCATGTTTAGGTAAAACTAATGATAGGAATAGCAAAACTTAACCAAATTAACCCAAATTCATATCAGAGGTCTAAAACATCATTCCGAATTTTATAAACATTTTTCCAAAATTTTATCATGTTTAAATTAGCTAATTAACACTAATCACCCCTAATTAGCCATAATTAGTGCAAAACTATGCAAATCACTCACCTTAGTCACAAAATAAACTAAGATCTGAAATAATTCTCTGATTTGACGTGAATTTCAATGCCAAACAGCAGCTCCTTTATTGCTTTGGTGAAGATCTTCCTTGATTAGGGGTTGCTAAGCCAAATCCTTGACCAAAAGATGATTTGGAGGTGATTTAGAGGTTGGAGGCCATTTTTAGGGATCCTTGGTGATAAGTGGAGGCTAGAAAACTGAAATGGAATGATTTTCCATCTCATTTCAGCCCTCCCATAACCCTAATCCCGAAATGGGTTATGGGCCTACTCACTAATCACCCGATTTGGCCCGGTTAAGCAGTTTTTCACCCTCCAAACCTTGTTTCAGCCATATCTCCCAAACGGTAAGTCCATTTGGTTATTGTGACCACTCTACGGAAAGGTAAACCATCAAACGAATCAAATGGAAGTGGTTTCAGGTCAAAATTCCTTTCCAATCAAAAGTTATGGCCAAAACAGTACCAACTAGGGGCAAAATGGTCATTTAGAAATCGACAAAAATCATGAACATGAGAAATGACTCTAATGGATGTTTCCCAAAGTTACATGACCATACGACTTCACATGGGAGAGAAATAAATATTCTACGATCCTCCGATGCGTAGAATGCGAGTCATTAGAGTATCCGTGTATTACTTCTAGTTGTGTATTGTATTATTTTCCGCTACTATGTAATGTATTGTAATCTCTGATATTTTATGATGTGTAATATTGATTCATACTCTGTATATTCTTGTATTCTGATGGAATTGTTGTAATTAACAATGAAATGTTCTTCTGTTTGCGTTCTTTTGTGTGTTGTTCTCAAAGTATCCGTTCTTTCCTTCACGGGGAAGTTATGGGTCCTTACACCCGTCAACCGCGACTTTCTCCTCCTCAGCAACTCCGACGACACCGCTCCTCACCCACCCACCGTGACATCATCCACCGCGTCATCGCATGCGTTCCCATAATATATATCCTCCTCCCCTTAAAGACCCATGCAATTCATTCCCTTACTCTGCTCCAGTACGTCATTGCGCCAGCTCAAAATGAACACCGTCACGCTGCCCACTTCAACTTCTTTCCTGCAATTTTTTTTTTTCTGCTAGGACCGAACCCACTGCTTAAAGGTCATCACGCCACTTTGAAACCGTCACCAAATCGAAGAAGGCGCCCGCACAGCCCTTCCTCCCCACTCAACTGTTGTACACCGCTCCTTTCCCCGGTTGCCACCCCCTTCCAGTGGCGGATCCAGGAAAACATTTTAGTGGGGTCCTTATGCAACATACAAAGAAAATAAAATACGATAATAAGTCAAAATATATTACTTCAAGACAAAATAGAAATGTTTTACATTCTAGATTTGTTCCCTACGAGTTTTCATCTTTTGGAAACGATCTATTACAACTTCATTGGTAACATTGGCGAGTGCTTGTTTTTCTATAGTCGAAATAAGACAATCACTTAAAAAACCATCGCCGATTCGGTTACGCAAATCCGACTTCACAGGTTTCATTTTAGAAAAGCATCTCACAAGTATGATTTAAAAATTACTGAACATCATAGAAATTACTGAATAGCATAGAAATTATTGAATTAGGGGAAGATCTATTACCTGAATTAGAGCAGAGCCTAGAGGAGCTGAGGTCTGAGGAGGAGGAGGTAGGCGCCGGACGATGTAGCGGCAGTGCAGCGTTGGCAAAGCGAGACGAAGACGGTGGCGGCGAAGCTGATGCGGTGATCTGAAATTGAAAACGCGTGAGGATTGAGGAAACGTTCGTGTCTTTTTATCCGCGATTGGAAAATGGGCTGAGCTGCTAAAGTGAGAAACAGACGGAATATGTGGAGAAAGCAGTGGATTTTGATATAATTTTTTTTTCAATGGGGTCCTGGGACCCCACTCCTTAAGCGCTGCATCCGCCCGTGCCCCCTTCGGCCTTCGATCGGAAGCACCATTTGCCCTCAATTCACTAGTTTACGAACTTGGCTAATTATTTACAGCTGCGGAGATATAAATTTCTCTTGCATTGAAGTTTACCGTTTTATTTATAATGGAGCCTTTTGTTTCAACTTGCTAAAATGAGAATGAAGAATGAGGCAGTGTTATATGTGTACATGTATATATAGGTGGGGAGTTCTTGGGATAGACACAGCGTCAATTTCATGGAGTACACCATAGGGGTTTTAGCATGTGCGTGTTAGAAGGTAGGCTATCTATTTTCGTATCAATGTCTCGCGTTTTCTATGGCAAGCGTACTCAAATCTTAGTTGTATGATTTCACCTTTTGAAAATACAGGTCATAGCTGCTACTTTAGGTTCCCAAAAAATATATGTAGGCTTGTTAAAAAACAATTAGTAGGCTGTTGGAAACATATAGGTGGCTCGAGAATTAACATGGTACTGACGTACTGTATTATGTTTTCATTTCGGTTCCAGTAGTTAGACAGGTGCAGCCATTGATTTAAGGGTAGGAGATCTCAACGTAGACGGTTGGAGAAACACAGGGTGCTAGTGACAATTCTCTGATGGGAGTTTACGAGGCTTAAAAATTCAGATATAGGATAGGTTGAACTTATTCAGTTACTTATGGGTTAAGTTATATATTTACACATTATTTTGTTTGCACACGGTTAGCCAATCCTACCGTTATTTTCGCTACCATTAATATATGCACCGTCACACACTAATTCCAAACTCAACAAAAATAAATACTCCCTCTAGTTTCAAATATTAGTCGTTTTATAAAGTTTCCTACTTTTTTTAATATATGACGTTCTGCAATTGTTAACCTTTCCAATGTGCAGTTGCATTTATGATTTTCCAATGCAGCCGCTGCATGCAGCACTGATCCCCTATGTTATCATACTTTTTGCTCTCATTTTGTTTAATTTGTGCATAAGCCAAGGAGAATGCTACAAAAACCAAGTTAGAATTAAAGCATTTAACATTGGAAAGTGGGAATTTATGGTTTAATTAATTCAGTTTTAACTTTCCTTAATTTGTGTGCAAAATTTTAAAACGTCCAATATTTGGAACTAGAGGGAGTACATCGCTACGTCTTAACGTTCCGGTCTTAATAAAATTAATTTTGTCAAAATCCGACTCTGTTTGCAAAAAGGGTCTTAATTTAGTTCCAACTTATTTATCGATCATAACTAATCAATTAACAAATCAAATTAATCAACCAACATATCATTTTAATCAATTAAAAATAAGTGATAAAACACAACATACAGATTTGTCAAATTTAATCATCTATTAAACGATAAAACAAATTAACCATTTTGTTAAAATGGCCTTGCAAGGTGCACCATGAGCATGTAGCATAAAAACGATGGATGCTCGATCCATGCTCTAACCCTATACTTTTAGCTCGCAAATTGAGAAAGGCACGATTGGAAAATTGTTGAACAACGGACGACATTGTTTTGAAATTAAAACGGTAGGTTGACTGTTGCCCCTTGTACGCACGGGCTTTGATGCAAAAATGAGAACTGAAACATGCAAACTCATTTATTTTTTATTATTTTAAACCCTAGTCTGGGGGCTGTCCCAGCCCATGGGCTTGACGGGCTTCCCCCAAGGACTGCTGTGAGCACATCCAACAAGGCTCTCAGCAAGTTATTTCTCTAATGGACAAGAAAGATAACCGTAACGCATGCACAAATTGCATTTTATTTTACCAGCGTATTCATCATAACACTACCATAATAAAAATAAACGTTCTTTTAATGTTAAGAAGAATAACTCAAATCCATAAGCAGGTGAAGATGCTTCAACAACCCATACAACGTTTGCACTGTGAGGCAAAAGAAATTTCAGACATCTGCCGCTGAAGCATAGTCTCCCACCTGTATAATGAACAATCATGATGTTTTACTGCATGATTTTCGTTTTATCATCGTAGGCTTACAGCTTAGCGTTAGCACGTTCTAATACCTGGTGTGATTTTAAGAAGTCAAGTACAGCTGAAGCTAACTCTTTTTGATGTTTAGTGTAGCAATGGTTAGCACCTTCTACAATGTGAAGCTTGTGGTTGGGTATGAGTTTGGCAAATTCGTATGCATCTTCTACTGGGATAACTTCGTCCTCTGATCCATGAATGATACACACACTGTTCAAAGATTATTATTGAGTTTTTATATACAGAATCAACTTTGGAAGTGGTGTTGGACATACGTATAAAAGAAAGAGAAAATAATACAGTAATTTGTGAAGTATAGTTGTTTTGGTTCTTTAACATCATACAACTGTTATGTAACTTCACAAAGCATCATCCTAGAGAGACAAAAAGCAAACCTGCTATTGCTATCAATGGATTGTACTTCTTTAGCCATGTTTGTGGTCAAACGCTCCATTAAACTTTCCTCTGTAACTCGAAATTCAATCTCTCCTATGAAAGGACATTAAACCACTATTCAGTATCACAAGTATACACATGATGAATAAAATTTGTTCTCAAGAATTTGTGTTTTTAGCTGAGTTTTCAGCTGGGAATAGTACCATTTTTATTCTTCACGTCGATAAACCCTTCTTTCTTAATTTTCCGAAGGTAATCTTTACCAAGACGCTCTTCGATGCCTTTTTCTAAGGCAAAACGACCAGAAACATCGATGACAATGTTGACATCGTGATATTTTGAAGCATACAGGAGTACCACATTCCCTCCTACAATAATACATCCTCAAGTGATAAGGTTGCTAAATATATACTACTATTTTTACGTCCGTATACTTAAGAATATCATCATAACAAGTAATAACATAAATGTTGTTCAGAGATGCTGATTGATTTTAGGATCAATCTCTGCCTTGAATGATAGTTAATAGAACATATGGCACTTTGAGAAGAAAATAAACTCTTAAGCAGCAAAATTTAGAACGGAGCAAATTACAGTATTCTTATACATCTTGGTAGGAGCTAAACTATCGATTTGCAGCATACATAAATTCATATAGTTCCCTGTGAAATTTAGTATAGATACACAATAAGGGACAAAGATATGCACAATATTAAAATATTAAAATTAAACAAGACTACCAACCTTTACTATGCCCAAGTATAGTACAGGTTCGATTTGCATTGAACAGGTATTGAGTTACAGAATGCAAATCTTCCACTTCTTTCTTATAATCTCCAAACTGAAATTCACCTTCGCTTTCTCTGTAAATTAAAGATCATACCGATGGCAAAATAAATTATAAAGTGGTGCAAAGAACATAGGCTGTGCCTATAATAGAAAGAAAAAGAACAAAAATTAACACCAACCAAAAGATATATCGAAAGGGATGAAATCATATTCAAACGAAATCATACAAGTATTTTATGCTAAACTGGTAACACTAATGTACATATCATGGTATTATGTAAGGCGGAGTAATAAAACATACACAAATAATAAGTAAAGTTCTAGGATTCCAAGATCAATGGAGTTGGTTTTAAAAAAAAGGGTAATAACAAAACAAAGAACCATTACAGAATCGCTCGGGATAAAGGTTAGAATTCTAGCTCTTCCATAGTGGTATCTCACTGATGGCTCGGTAACCTTAACTTCAAAGATGAACTTACGTTGTATTATGATTTACCAGCAAAAACATGAACATTGTACCGAAATTTACATCGTTTACTGTATGTCATTCTGATTTCCATCACCCGTATCATATTAAGAAATTGATCAGTTACATGGAAATACCACTTTTCAAGGCTGAAAGGTCAGTTAAAAGGCATATCATAAATTTGATATAACAATAAAAACAACGAAAGGTAATTATGATGTTTCAAAAATGCATTGTTGAACCGCATACAATTGATTCTCTTAATTGATAATAGAGACGTGACAATACCATGTTCAATATCTAGACGTGCAACAATTCAGGGCACTGTGAATGGTTTTATTTTATATTGAGAACTCATGGCAACAAAAAAAATCAGTTAATGCTCTTTTATAGGAATAGTTCATGTTGAAATATATGATATAAATATAAGAATGTGATGCAAACATGCTTGGAAGCGGTTTGGAAAGTGAAGACGCGGAGTACAAAAATTGGAAATAGAAGGTAAATATGATTAACATCACATATCACAATAAAGTCAAGTGAGTGTAATATGGCTCAATACATCCACGAACCCACGCCTCGGCTCAGGATGTGCACTAGAGTGTCGGCCAACTTGTTGAATGAAGTGATATGGACCGCATGCTGCATAGGAGACAATTTCTGAAAATGTAACTTCATGCTAATAGCGAATTAATTATATGATCATTGTCTCCCTTTTACATGAATTTGTTATGCCAGATGTTATCAGTCAGTTATAATTTATTTTACGTTGTATTGCTATATAAATAGTGAATCCGGTAATGAGAAGGGGAAAAAAAAAATTATATTCCTCTAATTTTCTCCCCATTTCTCTCTTCTTCCTTTTGCTCCTCCATTTTAAACAAGATCACGGTTATGAACTATCACTGTTACATACATGAATTTAATTCTTCGTGAAAGCACCAAATGATAGGTTTAGAACGATGATTTCCACTAAAATGTAGGGAGAGGAGAAGAGAGGGAAGAAGCGTGGGGCTGGAGGATGTGAGAGAAAGGGAAAGGGAGGGGAAGACGTGGGGTGTGGTGAAGGAGGGATGGGGGAGAGAGATCTAACTGGGTAATCAAAATCGATTACAACACACAACGGCTGACATAACAAATACTTATAAAGCATAACAGAAATTATACGGAAAATTTAATATTAGTGTCGGAACTGATTATAGAAGATCTAAGGGATTAGGTTTAGAGGCACAATGACGCTTTTCCTAATGCAATATTTGTCACCACTCGCTTAAAGTTTGCTAACGGTTTGATAGCAAAACACTTCCCATAATACAACAAACCCTGGATTCAAAGATATAGCAATGTCTATGGATTGGATGTGAGTTATTGGTTGTAGGATAGATGAAAGCAGAAAAGTGTAGACAAAATTTACTTTGGAGATGTTTACAAGGCCTACGAGTAGTTGTTTAACAAAGGGATGCGACTGTTAAAAATTAAACATAACTGCTTTCAAATAACAATTCAAACTTAAAGAAAAACGAAAAACTTTGAAAAAATACGACTGTTGATCCATAGTCATACCCTTCGGCCTTTCCAAACTCCTCCTCACACGTGCACCTGCAAAGTGCTAGGTTCTTTCCGTTCTGGATGGCAACATCTCCTTTTCCCTTTTCTTTAGTTATTTCAATTAATAAAGCATATGACGTTTCACAAATATACACAAATATTAAAATAACTTTTTTGATGGGAGACTGGTACATTAGCTTCCAATCCAATAAGCAATCTACCTCAACAATCATCAACTAGATTATTTTATTGATGATGATCAATTTTATCTTAGCTTAAAAGTATGCATCATATGTGGTATCTATTTGGCTAAACCACATACTAGTATAAATAGCCTGGTACTTTAACAAAGAGATAGATGGTCTTAACTTAAACCGAGTCTCATTTGACTTATAAACTTGGATATATTACACATGTAACATTATTTTTTCAATAAATTTTCCTTTTTATTAGCAATGTTATGATCATGTGCTCCATCCCAACTTAGTGAAATCTACAAGAGTAAGCCTTATAAACTCTTGCTTAGAAGCGGCACCACTTCCGCATTAATAAAGGTAAGTTCTTTTCCCTTTTAATGTCTACGTACCAGATTACCTATACATTATTAAGAGTTCTCAATTCAACCTCTTCACATATATAACAGTTCGCTCTAATTTGACTTAATGTTTTTTCAATCGTATGGTAGTTTGTTATTAACCATTAAACTTTAAAACTAAATTAAGATTAGGGTTGGGTTGCCACTATCACTGATCATTAATAAGACAGAGTTTAAGACTCATTCCAACTGATGTAGTTCTTACCATTTCTCTAGTCATGGCTCTTGTGAATGTGACCGCCAAATTATCACTAGACCTTATATATACAATCGTAATTATTACATCGTTAGCTATTTGTCTTACATACTCATGCCTGAGCCTTATATGTCTCGACTTTCCACTGTACACATTATTGTATGCTCTAAACATAATAGCAAGACTACCACAACGTAAACATATAGTAGGCATCGATTTCGGTCATAACTTAATATCCAATAACATATTCCATAACCATTCGGCTTCTTTTCCAGTAGCTGCTAGCGCTATGAATTCAAATTTCATAGTAGTGCGTGTAATAAACGTTTGTTTCCTAAATGCCCATGAAGCAACACTCTCTCTTAATATGAAAATCAAACCTAAAGTTTTTTTTATCACCACCAGCACTAGTTATCTAACTTGCATTAGCATAACTCTCTAATACACTTGGAAAACCATTGTAAAATATTCCTAGATTTTTTAGT
Organism: Allium sativum; assembly: GCA_030737875.1. Classification (NCBI taxonomy): domain Eukaryota; kingdom Viridiplantae; phylum Streptophyta; class Magnoliopsida; order Asparagales; family Amaryllidaceae; genus Allium; species Allium sativum. The sequence goes on along the minus strand of CM060921.1, from coordinate 158,317,408 downwards.
CTTTTTAAGGAATTTTTCAATTGTTATCCAATGAGAATTTCCAAGGTTATCGCTATAACGTACAAGTTCGCATACCGTGTATGCTATATTAGGTCATGTACAGTGCATGACATACATTATACTTCCAATGGCGCTAGTGTACTCAAGCTAAGCGATGTTTATTTCCTTATTTTAACCTAGATTGATATTTAAATCTATTAGTCTGTTTGCATCCTTGATATTTAGATGTTCAAATTTCTGAAGCATTTTGTCAATCATTGACTTGGTGCATAATTATCAGTGGTCTTGCTAAACTTTTATCCTCAATGTTTTATCTTACATCAATCAAGTTTTTCATTCCAAATCTCTATAATAAATATTCTTTGGTATCATTTATTCCTTTGATGTCCTTAATATCAATAGTTTCTACATATTGACAAATGACAACTCTATATTTTTTGATGAACTAAGAATACATGTTGTTGGAAAACAATGACTGAGTCGCGGACTAGGTCGCTCTCTTGAAGACGATTCGGCGATCTGGTTGGTGGTGCAAAACCAGTTCGTACTTCCGCCGCCGCCTCTAGGATAAAACAGCTTCTCTAAAATGAATAACTGATTTGCTTTGCACAACAAATCAGTGCAGATTTGCACTTTCTAATTTAACTGCTTGAAAATTTCCGAAAGAATATTTATTTATTTTAATGGTGGAGGAAGAGAAAACAGGTTTTTTTTTTTTTTGTAGCAATCTCGTCTACAACTGAAGATAATATATACAGACGAAAAATAGGATCTGCTCAAAATATTGGGTCAAGAGTTTACCGCTTCATAAACAAAAGTCGGCTCAGAAATATTTTCTGTATTTAAAAATAGTTCAAAAAATGCAGTGTTTTCTGGACCAAAAATATAAGTGTCTACACCAGATAGCCAAGGCCCAAGGCCCAATCCCGAGCCGCGCCGGGCCTCGCCGAGTCGAGTCGGTTGGTCGCGCGCGCATGTGTGATGGTCATGATGCATGGTCTCCCTCCTCACAATAAAGCATGCATTGGGAGCCCAAGACCCCAACATGACTTCTTAGAAACAAGTATAAATATTTGCATCTTTCTTATAATCCCATGATGTGGGACTATTCACAAATATGAGTCATCATAAATTTATTTCATATTTTAAATAATTCATAACATTTCCAACAATCCCCCACTTGAATTTTTTAAAATATTATCGAGCAGTTTCTAAAAATATAAGACTGTGCATAAACAAAGGTATCATCCGACTTGAACCTTTGCGTAGTGAATAAGATTCAGTTTTTACTAGAGTGACACGTAGTCTTGAACTCTATTCCTGACATCAAACCACACACAATCTTTTCTATAATGCAATCAAATAAGCCCGTGCGTTTATGGCCATGCACGTCTATCCCAGTTTAGTGAACGCTCTAGAAGTTTTGCCCGAAACTTCATAGGAAACGACCACATTTCCACATTCACAAAGCTGAGTCTATCAAGAGCACTCCTGAAGGTAGGTACTCCACTCCAAATAGAGTATAGATCTTATTAAGAGTTTTTATTAACTCATCCTCTAATCACTTCAGGAATACATGTTTTTAATTTAAAATTTAGCATGTTCATCTACTATCACTATACAACTTGTTTTTACCCATTGAACCTAGTTCTTGGGATCTCCAGTCATTTAGGTCGGGTTACCATTGTGCGTGATTCCACAATCACAGGGCAATAGTCCCATTCTTTTAGAATTATTAAGGATTTTCTTTCTGGACAGTCCTTTCGTCAAAGGTTCTGCCAAATTATCATCACCTTATATGTGATGTTCTCTAACAATACTGTGCATACGACTGTCATTTCTTACCGTTGTAATATCGGTTCTGTTTTTCTTTCAATAATCGTCAAATTTTTCATCACTATATATGTGATGTTCTTTTACAGTATTGTGCTTACGACGTCGTTTTCTACCGTTGTTATAACGGTTCTATACTTTTTGCAATAGCCGCGGAATTACACCACTAGTGCCTATTTTTCCCATATAGAGATATTAACTAACAGATTTCTTTAGTTATTTGCTTCTTCACTGCCTATTGCTAGTGCTATTATCTCAGTCTCTATAGTAGACTAAGTCAAAATAGTCTGTTTCTTGGATTTTCAAGAGACAGCTTCTCCAGCGATGTTAAACATATAGCTGCTGTTCGCAATAGAATCATCAGATAAAGTATTTCAGTCTGTATCAGAATATCCTTCAAGTACAACTGAAAACTTTTCATAATGTAATCCAAAATTCATAGTTTATTTTAGGTATCTTATGACCCTCTCAATAACATGTTAATGCTCTATACTAGATCTACTGGTAAACTTGCACAATAATCCCATGACATAGGCAATGTCAGGTCTAGTACAATCAGTGGCATCCCGAAGATTGCCAATGATGCTCTCATAATCAGACTGTTTTACACCATCACCCGTGTTCTTAAATAACTTTACACTAGGATCATATGGTGTACATGCAAGTTTACAGTCAATATAATTGTATTTCTTTGGAGTTTTCTCAGTTTAATGGGATTGATCCAAAGAAAATCCCCTTTTTGACCTAGTAATCTTAATATCAGGGATTACACTCGCTTCACCTAGATCTTTCATATTGAAATTGGCACTTAATAAGGATTTGACTGAATTTATGGCATGAATGTTTGACCCAAAGATGAGTAAGTCATCTACATAAAGGCATATAATAGTGCAAATGTCATTCTCAGATTTGTAATAAATGCATTTGTCACTTTCATTAACTTCAAAACCATGTGAAGTGATTAATTATCAAAATTTTCATGCCATTGTTTAGATACTTGTTTTAAACCATATAATGATTTATCTAATTTGCATACTTTATGTTCTTGACCATGTACTACAAATCCTTCAGGCTGGTCCATATAAATTTCTTCTTCTAATTCACCGTTCAAAAATGTGGTTTTTACATCCATTTGGTGTATTCGTAAATTATGAATAGAGACAAGTGAGATTAATACCCAAATGAATGTAATTCTAGTTACTGGTGAAAAATTGTCAAAGAAACCTATATTTTCTTTTTACTTAAAACCTTTAGCTACTAGTCGTGTTTTATATTTATCAATAGTGCCATCAGGTTTTAATTTTTAAGAACTCATTTACAGCCTATAGATTTACAACGGGGGTAAATCTACCAAATGCCAAGTCTTATTGGATTCTAGAGAATCCATCTCATCATTTATAGACTCTTGCCAAAAAATTGGCATCTAAAGAAGGTAAGGCCTCTTGGAGGTTTAAGGGATCCTCCTCTATAGTAAAAACACAAAAATCCGGACCAAAGTCTTTTACGGTTCTCGTTCTTTTACTCCTTCTAGGTTCAACTTCAGAATTTTGATTAAATTCTGTTCTAATAAGCATACTAGAAGTGCCCCCACTATTCCTTAATTTAAAAATTTTTGTTTCATAACAATCGGCACCATTTGTTTCAATTATATTGTGTGTATTTAGGTCATAAAAAAACTGTATGTTTTGCTATTAATAGCATAACCTATAAATACACATTCATATGCTCTACTAGCCAATTTTATTAACTTAGGGTTTGGAGAGAAAACATATGTTAAACAAACCCAAGTTCTAAAATATGACACATTGGATTTATAATTCTTTTTAAAATTTCATAAGGTGAAATTTTATTCTTATATTAAGGGATTCTAAACATAACATAGCATGCAGTCAATAAAATATCCTCCCCCCCCCCAATAATGTTTTGCTGCACCGAAATTTAATAAAATGACAATTACTAATTCGGTAAAGGTCCTATTTTTTCAGCTTTGCCGTTCATTTCAGGTGAATAGGGTGCAGTTCTCTTATGTACAATATATCACATAAAAAATCCAGAATAAAATTTGATTCGTATTCTGTTCCCCTATCACTATGTAGTCTCTTAATTTTCCTATATGCTTGATTTCAATTTTGAATGTTTCAAACATACCAGATGCATCACATCTTTAAGAATCAATGTCTTTCCAATCATATGCTTTATTTTCATTATTACAAGTCTCTACAGCTTAAGTAGTGTGAGGATCTCACAACACACTTTCTGATCGTCAGCAACCGTGTATATTGTGAATATATCACGATCATAGCAAACATGGCGAGAAACACCAATGTCTACTCACCAACCCTCTGATTCACCAACAAGGTGAATCTCAGTAATCATAGCCGTTAGAGGCTCCTCAGTCAGGTTTGCCTGCGGTGCAGGGTCTGGCCTGTTCCGACACTTTTGTGCCATATGACCTGGTTTTCTACATTTGTATTATAGAATAACTGTCCAGAATAATTCATTTGGGTTGGTTGTTGCTGTCGTTTATGGTTTCCTTGCGGATTTCATTCTGTTATTTACTGGCCGGTTGTGGATGCTTACTATTTTAAATGTTCATATGTTTGAGAATTTATATTTTCTCATAGGAAAATATTCATAAACTCAGAGACTAACATAATTGAATCACAGAAAAAAATTAATTTCTGCATTTTTACTTATCAGTCTTAATAGATACTTAGAACTCAATCTCGATCTAAGTCAGAAAATCAAAATCTGCATAAGCATTCTTTACGCTATGTATCTCACAGAGGAAATCTCACAAAAGACAGTGATATCTAGCATTAGTTGCCTATTGGTAATGAAAACTTTGATTTTAATTTAGTATGGAACCATGTTCGGTCAAATCTTGATTGGGGATTGTACATGTGCTCCCAGAATGTCCTTAAACGCATTGTTGGTTTCAAATAATAAGTTCACTACCAAAGATAAAATTATCACTTGGAATGTATCTACCGATCCTAAATGTAATTTGTGCTCAATACCTTCATGAAGACATAAAACTTCTTTATCTTAGCTGCTCATATTCCAAGCAAATTTGGAACTATCTTAGGTGTACCTTGAAAATTCCTAGATCTAACAATTATGAGCAGCATCCTGTTTAAAAACTGTCTACCATTCATGGTTCCATATTTGTTTTATTGCACATAATCTGCATAGAGAATAAATCCCGTTAATAAAATGTACTTTCATGAAGTCTGATTCGCCAAGTGATTACTCCTTTTTATTATCCAGCTTCTTCTACCACTTGCGGCAGAACTTTATTGGAAAATAATGCAACTGTCCGATTGCAATTTGATGAGCAGTCTCTCTAGCAGGTCCAATTTGTTCTGTTTGCCAATTCCAGCTCTTCACTATCCAATCGTTTGTCGCGATGAATGATCATCGACAGCTACCATGAGGTCCAGATCTCCGACCCCTACCGTTGGCTGGAGGATCCAGATGCTGATCAAATTGACTGAATTTGTTCTTAGGCAGTGCGATTTGAGATTAGGTCGCTGAGACTAAATGGGGCAGCAGACAAAGCCATTGTTTCATTTTTCGTATTCAAATTGTTGGGAAACAATGGCTGAGTCGCGGACTAGGTCGCTCTCTTGAAGACGATTCGGCGATCTGGTCGGTGGTGCAAAACCAGTTCGTACTTCCGCCGCTGCCTCTAGGATAAAACAACCTCTCTAAAATGAATAACTGATTTGCTTTGCATAACAAATCAGTGCAGATTTGCACTTTCTAATTTAACTGCTCGAAAATTTTCAAAAGAATATTTATTTATTTTTAATGGCAGAGGAAGAGAAAACAGGTTTTATTTTTTCTGTAGCAATCTCGTTTACAACTGAAGATAATATATATAGACGAAAAATAGGATCTGCTGAAAATACTGGGTCAAGAGTTTACCGCTTCATAAATAAAAGTCGGCTCAAAAATGTTTTCTGTATTTATAAATAGTTCGAAAAATGCAGTGTTTTCTGGACCAAAAATAAAAGTGTCTACACCACATAGCCAAGGCCCAAGGCCCAAGCCCAATCCCGAGCCGAGCCGGGCCGGGTCAAGTCGAGTCGGTCGGTCGGTCGCGCTCGCGTGTGTGGTGGTCATGATGCATGGTCTCCCTCCTCACAACAAAGCATGCATTGGGAGCCCAAGGCTCCAACATGACTTCTTAGAAACAAGTATAAATACTTGCATCTTTCTTATAATCCCATGATGTGGGACTATTCACAAATAGGGGTCATCATAAACTTATTTCATATTTTAAATAATTCATAACATTTCCAACACATGCATTTATCTGCACTATTATATTTGAAACGGTATTCGAAAAATTTCAAGTTGTATTTCTCATGCCACAGTTTACGTACTTGCTTCAGCCCACAAAGTGATTTTTTTTTTATTTGCAAGCTTTATTTTATTACCAGGAAGTGCACACCCTTTTGCCTTTTGGTTATTCCATGTAGACTTCTTCGTTAAGTTCACCATTTAAGAAGGCCGTTTTCACGTCCTTTTGAAGCATGTGCAACAAGTAGATTGACGTGAGAGTTATCAATATTCGAACAGATGTGATTCTTACCAAATGAGCACGTGTATCGAATAAGTTATGTCTAAATCTTTTTGCTACCAATCTGGCCTTAAAAGTTTGTACACTGCCATCATTATTACGCTTTCTATGGAAACACCTATTTGCATCCTATCGTATTTTATCCATGAGGCAAGTCTGTTAATACCCATGTATTGTTTGATAAAGTGGATTCCATTTCATCGTTGATTGCATCGTTCAAGAAGAATCTATAAATGGTATAACATCTTTATTAGTTTTTGGTCATTTTTGTATTAACCACTATAGCTATCTTAATAGGAGTTTCAGTTGTAGTTTCTTCCACAAGAAATGTTATAACTTGAAAAGATATGAAATATGGACCCAAAATTTGTCTCTTTTCCAATTCTTGGTGTCCTTTTTATTCTGTTTTTTCTTTTACCACCATTCTTTTACTGTTAGTAGAAAATGTGGCAGCATCTATTGGTGCTTGACTGATATCTAGGCTTAGTGATGGAGCCAGTTGAATTGTTCTCGAATTTGTTTTCCATAAACATAACATCTCTTGATTCAACGATCATGTTAGAAGATAAATCTAAAAATTGGTATGCTTTGGCATTTTCAGCATATTTTACGAATATACTTTTCAAGGCTCTTGGACCTAGTTTAGTTCGTTTTGGATTAATTACTTTATACAAGGTAATACACCCTCACACCCTTAGGTATTTTAGACTAGGTTTCGACCATTTCATAATTCATAAGAGCAGACTTTGGTTTTCTTTGATATGATTCTATTATGTATATGACAAGCATAGAATAATTCTTCAACCACAAATTACGTGATACTTCAGCATTTAACAATATATAATTTACCATATCAACCAAAGTTCTATTTTTTCTTCCAGCCATGCCATTTTGTTGTGGTGTGTAAGGAGCCGCATGTTGATGTATAATTCCATGCTCTTCGTAGAAGTTAGAAAATTCGATGGAGAAATATTCTCCGAACATGCTACAAGAACCGAAAATAATTATGTCAATACCTGCGAATAATGCAAATTCACAGCTACTTTGTAGGGTGCAATTCAGGAGGGTTTACTCAGTTATCGCTAATTCCCACTATTTGACAAAATTTATTTCGAACAACTAGAATTGTTGATGTTCTCCTCCTCTATTACTTTGTAGGATCTTTATTTTCCTATATTTGTGATTTTAAACTTTTGTTTTGCATTGTTTTAAACATATCAAAGACTTCATTAATATTCCCAAGCAAGTACACACATGAGTATTTAGAGAAATCATCAATAAAGATAACATAATACATGTTTTCGCCTTGGTTTAGTACTCCAATTAATTCACATATGTCGGAGCATATTAAAACTAAGAGTTCTGAATTCTTTTCCATACCTGAGAAAAGTTTCTTAGTAATCTTGGTTTGCATACATATTTTGCACTTATCATGCTCATCGTTGTAATAAAAATAAGACCAAGTTTAGACATATATTCTAGAGATTTATAGTTTAAACATCCATCCCATAAAGATAAGAATCGACAGTATAAGCAGAACATTCCTTTATTTTATTAGTATTAATTTTGAACATCTCATTACAAGCATAACTTTTACTTAGAAACATGTCATTTCTGGACATAATTAAATTATCAGCCTTTAAGACCATTTTGACACCGCTTTTGCATAAGACCAATTTAGAGACCAGATTCTTTTTGATATCAGGAACATGAAACATGTTAGTGGGACTGATCTTCTTGTTGTAAGGGAAATGAATCTCCACGTTTTCTCTTTCTAGAATTTTTGCACCATTATCATTTTCTACGAGCACTTCTTGTGAATCCGTAGCCTCCTTGTAGGTTCTAAATAGAACTTTTTGTTGCAAACATGAACCATTGCACCACGATCGAACCATCGGTCAGAAATTTTAGTTCCAGCAATGGTCACGTGCAAGCCAGTTACAATGCTAAAATGTAAATCGAAAACCATAACAATGATTTCTTGTTCTTCCTCAGAATCTACCATATTCAAATTCGTAGAGTTTCCTTTATTTTGTTTAGGGGGAGCCTTGCATTCTCACTTGTAGTGCCTAAGTTTATCGCAGTTAAAACACCACTTATTAGTTTTGTCTTTTAGATTAGAGTCGTTTCCCTGCTTGCTTTTCTTGTTAGGTTTAAAGTTCCGATTTGATTCTTTTTTCTCTTTGTTCTAGAAGGCATATTATTTCCGATTTGATTCTTTTTTCTCTTTGTTCCAGAAGGCATGTTATTCACGTTAGTAGGCGAAAAAGCACCATATGAATTTCATTTTCTTCTTCAATTTGAATGGGTTTTCCAATCTTTTATAACGTGAGATCCCCAATCACATGCTAGAGCATTTCTATGTAGTTATTCCAACTTGGTGGAAGTTTTATGATTATAGCCTCCACTTGCACTGGTTCTGAAATTTGCACTTTTAAATCGTTCAGTTTGCTAACTAGGACTAGTAAGTCATGCATCTGATGCATAACAGAAAACGCCTTTCATTTGTAATTTAAAGCATTGGAGAGTGAGAAATTCATCTATGCCAATCTTTTCGGTTTTGTATCTTGCATCTAGTGCATCCCAAATCTTTTTAGGTAAATTCATTGGAATGTAGACGTAATACAATCGGTCAGACAAGGTGTTAAGCATATGAAATCACCATATCAGTTCATCGTCTTCGTGCTTCAACCTCTACTTCATTAATTCTTCAGTGTGTTTTTTTGTTGGAGAAGGAAACAACGTAAGGTTTTTCATTCAGTACATAGTAGACCTTCAGGATAGTAAGGAGGAATTTGTATTGTCTTGCCAACGCGTGAAATTGATTCCATGTAGTCTATCTAGCCTGCCAAAGTCTTATTTCATCAGTTTGAATGCAGATTGTGATATTCTGTCCATGGTGAACGTTGTTTTAGGTTTGTTGGAAGTAAGAGTAGAAGATCAGACGAGATTAGGTTTTGAGATGCGATGACACTAGGGCCGTCACTTTCTAACACAACTCGAAACACAATTCGTTACCCGCACGGGAAAAACCTTACCCAACCCATTTATAAACGAGTCAATTTTGGGTCAATCCGCTCTGACCCGTTTAATAAACGGGTGAGTTTCGGATTGACCCGTAAACCCGTTTTTGACCCGCCATGACCTATTTAATATAAAATATATTTGTATTCATCATATGACATATGCAATTATGCATACTCTGACCGGGTTGAGCCTAGACTTAGTGTTGTTACTTTTATTTACTATTTTTGTGAATTCTGCGTACAAACACAATTACGGATTACTCTAGTTTACAGTTTACACCAAGCTGCCACTACCTTCAGCCTTCATAATTTTCACTTTTTCTTTCTTTCTTTTTTTGTTGTCAACTATCTTAGGCTCAGGGATTCAAATCGGCAAGTGGCATAGCAACAACACTAAATCGGCAATAGCACCAGATCGAAAAACATCAACATCAACCTCAGATCATTGGCATCAGATCGACAGATTCGACAAACCATCAAATGGATCAGTTTTTTTCAATTTTAGAATTCTGTTTAGACTTGTGAAGTGCTGAAATGAAAAATCTTTTGGGTTGCGTTTGCTTCAATGAAAAATGATTATCTGTTTTGAAGAGAAGCCGAACCTGGTAAAGTTTTTTAGTGTGCTTGAATATAGTTTTTTTTTTAGTTTTTTAGTCTGCTTGAATTAGGTTGTGGATTTGAATGCTCATGTATTGTATCTTATGTTTATATTTTGCTAAATGCATTTCTAAAATGCAGACTGTTTTTAAGAATATAGTCAAGTAAACGGGTTTATGGGTCAACCTGTTTAACCCGACCCGTTTAAATAAACGGGTTACACGGATCAGGTAGGGTCAACCCGTTTATAAACGGGGTTGGGTTCGAGTTGAGAAAACATGACCCGTTTAATAAACAGGTTGACCCAACCCGTTTAAGAATTGACCCGAACCCGACCCGAACCCGACCCGAACCCAACCCAACCTGACACGACGCATTGACAGCCCTAGAGGACACTTTCCCTTAATAATATTAGACCCCATATGTTCAGAACTTGCTAACGAGTTGATGACAAACTTTTTTCGGGATACAACAAAACCAAAATCCAAAAATATAGCAATGTCAATGGGAGTTTATCAGTTATAGAATGGATGAAAGTAGAAAAGTGAAGACAAAACTGACTTTAGAGACGTTTATATAGTGTACAAGTGGATGTTTAACCAAGGGATATGACTAGAAGAATATAGTCTCAACTGCTTGAAAACAAACGGTCCAAAATTGAAATGGAAAAACAAAATCTAAAAAAATAATACGAATAACAGTTCAAAGTACTTTCCGTGTTAGGACAACGCCTCTATCCTTTCTTCTTTAGTTATTTCAATTAATAGGGCATGTGATGTTTCATATATATACACGAATAATAATATAAATCTCCCGATGTGAGAATGAACGAGTAATATATTTGCTATCACTCCAATAAACAATGTACTTCAACAATAAGTTGCATTCCCTTTATAAGGAATTGTCTCTCATGTAGCACGTAGTCTGTATCACCTTATACAACAACTTGACCAGCATTCAAGCGCACCTCCTATGATGGGCCATATGTCCATGAATGGGCCAAGCTGAACCGGTATGAATGAGTAAGCAAGTGCTTTGTCTAGTAGTTTTTAAGTTGGAGCAAAACGAAGCTAGTTTAAGGTGGGGTAATGTTTTCAATGCGCAGCTTGCTTGTTGTGTGATGCTCGTATCAGCTTAAGAATTTCTTACCATGAACAAGACTGTTTCTTGATAACTGTTGATTTCAAGTTATTCAATTGATATATCAGATCAAAAGGTTATCTAATCAACATAAGCATTGGCAGTACTAAAAATTGCAAGCGAATTCAAATGCTTAATTTTCTGTATGGTTTCCCATACCGCAGTTTACGTACGGTTACAGGTAGCTGAATTAAGCAAGGTTTTCAAAATGGGTTTTAAATCGTAAAGTTCATCCCTTAACGACATCCAAACCATAAATCTTGGATTCAAACAATTCATATTTCGATGATTGTACACAATTTGAAACTGATTTTGATGTTTGAAACTTAAAACTCAATTTTCTCTCTTATTCCATTTTTATTTTATTTCGATAACATTGTAATTAGGATTGTAGATCCAACTAAATATGTTATTCTACGTTGAATGTTCTGTTCAATTGTTAATTTAACTAAGTTTGAATTGAAATATAAATCAAACCGTAAAGGTGAAAGTCTGAACTGAATTGGGATTTAAATCGTAAGATTTAGTGATTTTTGACAACGACGGAATCATGTTCTATAGAATATATTATTAAAGAATAAAGTCATGTCTTTACAACTTTCAGAATGAAACGAAACAAGGGGGAAAATGAGCAGAAAGATAAATGTACCGGAAATGCATTGTAATATTCTTGAAAAACATACCCGTTTCCAGAGAAATCAAAGTTAAATGCACTAATTCCTTGCTTTGTTAAGGCAGCAACAAGATTAAGCATTATCATATCATCCTGCAATTACTAAATCTAGTAAAATAATTGTACTCATAACCAACTTACAAACAAACCAAGATACGTCATTTAGCAAGATCATTCCATAATAGAAAAGTGCAGTAACTGTGGTTTTGATATATGTGGGAATTTCAGTATTCAGATATAACTAAAGCACTTTAGCAAAGAAAACAACAAACTTTGTGATTTCTTCTTCTTCCAGTTTTTTTTCCTTGGAGGTTTTTTTTTTTGGGTTGGGGGGGGGGGGGGGGGGGGGGGGGTCCTTATTCTAATATATATTGAAATGAAGGAGTCAGCAACAAAATATTGTCATGGAGTTTGATCTTATTTTCTGCCAAGCAAAAAACAGTTTCATATCTTAGTAAAAACAATGTGATTAGTACCTGTTTTGTACCTTCAGAGCTATGAAAATTGGTCAGGAACTTAACAGTCAATGCTCAGAAACATAAAGAATGAAATGCTATACACGATCACTTAAGTTCATAGAGAAGTTAAACCATAAGAATGCATCAAAAGCTATGATTCAATGGCCGGAGTAACGCGCTAAGCACCAAAGTTCATAAAATGTGAAAAGAGAAAATAAGTAATCATACGAAATGCAAAATATAAGGTTATGCTTATAACATTGTGAGGAGTTTGGATGTCAAACTCAAAAAATGTAGCTTTAAGCCGTGCTTTGGGCAACACAGATTATTGGTAAACAAAACGACGGTGCTCACAGTTGTATTCCATGACGACTTCCTCTCTCATCTACTCAATTAAGCATGACTCATGTCTTCATTTACAGGATAAACTGGGTTGGCAATGCCAGCGCTTCTTGAACCATGTGTATATTAGCAACATTCTATATGTCCAGTATATACGTTCTCCCTTAGTATATTTGGTATAATATCATACATATTTTGCTCTATCCTCATTTGCCATTGCTGATAACGTGTTCAACTCTAAAAGAGGGAACAATAAACTACGGGATTAAAGGGAAGTTTCCAGCTTCTTTTTGTTTGAGACCTTGACCGTGTAAAAATATTTTACATCCAAAATTATAGTGAAATAATCATTTTGGAATTGGTGATATTTCCCTCATGGTTCTTCCAAATAAATGGGCCAACACAAGAATTGTCGTTGTCATCGGTTATTTTTGCTCAAAGATTATGCAAACCGTTTGTTAGTGAACACAAATAATAAGCTTATAATAATTAAAACCAAATACAAATCTGAAAAAGGTGCCTTGGAGCTTCGAAATCCATGGCATAAAACGACAACATGTGCTGAACCAGTTGAGTGGAGAATGCCTACAAGCTTCTCTCCATACTTGTTTGGGATTATTACCCTTTCTTCACTAACACCTTAATTTATCACACAGAGTTGGAATAATAATAAGTATGTTGTTGTTGTATTATGAGCAATCTAATCTAAAATTAAATTTATAGCGGGTAATCTGAGAAATTGTAAAAAACTTTACCAGAAATCTGGTCGGCCATGGCTCGCTTCAATCCGAACAGAAGTGAGAGTATACTTGGTGTCTGTTATCACTTATTTGATCTAAACATTCGGCCCTTTTTACAGTCAACTGGAGTAACATGAATAAGTTAATAGTTGGCATATCGTTTATGTTAAAATTGTCATGATATTAGCAAAATTAGCAATAAATTTACCATTACCAGTCGATTGGAAACCCTTTTTGATTGAAATCGGTATATCAATTAAAACGGTACGATAACGCTAAATTTACAATTTTTAACGGCAAATTATCGGTAATATTTCTTCAATACCAGCGGTAACGGTAATTTTAACAGTTAATTTAAAACATATGTATATTCATCTGATATGCTTTATTATATGCATTTAAAACCAAATAAATGATTATATTAAGTTCAATAATCAAGTAAAATAATTTCAAAAACACTTGCTTTCTTTCTCATTTATATTTTTCGTATAAACTAACACTACATATCATATAATAAAGATACAACGTGTACAAAAAACATGTCAAGACATAAACTTTGATGGATAAATAGTAATTTACCATTATCAATGTAACGGTTATCGGTATACCAGCCTCCGGCATACCAGTCGATCGGTAACGGTAAGCAATTATGGCTCACTAGTAAAAACGGTACGGTAACGATATTTGCCAAATGGTAGCGATTATCATTACCATAACAACCCTACTTCTCTTAGAGTTAGAGACACCCAACATTTACATCAGATGTACAAGTATTTACATCTTTTATATATAAAAAAGAGGTAACTAGGAAGAAAGACAAACTTTAAAAAATAAAAATCTAAAGAAAATCAAATTTTATTTTTTGTCTAAAGGACAAATTTTAGGAAGAATTAAGCCAAAGAAAAAATGATAAATACAACTAGCATTGTAGTCAATTTTTAAACTATACTGAAATGCTAGTTACAACCAGAATTATATTCAATTTTACACTGCACAAAATTCTAATTATATATAGCATTGTCCTCCAATCTAATAATTTTCAGACTTTGTCCTTCAACCTAAAAAGGAAACTTGGTGTTCTTCAACATATTTTTTTTCAAAGTTTGTCATTGTGTCTATTTTCCAATTGCGAAATTTTGAATAACAATAACTTTAATCTTCAAAATATCGTAACTATTTGGAATATTTTTAAAACGTTATAAGTATGATTTTCTAATCTTGTTAAACATCATTTAATTAATAATCAATGATCCTAGACTCGTTTCGCAAAAATATATTCAAAAATATTTTTTGGGAAAAATGTCGAAAATGTGACCGAAAAAAGTTTTATTGATATATAGCTATTTTCTCAAAAAAAGTTGTTGAAAATTCAAATGAATGTGTAATCAATCAGTAGGAAAGTAATTAGTAAATAAAAATATTTTTTATATTTATGGTTAACTAAATATTTTGATGATGTCATACATGATGTAATCAAAGATATTAGAAAATGAGCAAATGAGGAAAATGAGAAAAAATGAAAATACTTCAATCCTAAGATAAGGGTTTTAAGGGGTTTTTAGTCTTATCTCATTCACCTCTCTTTTCCTATATAAGGAGAGGTATGCCTCTTCGTTTCTTACACAAAATTTACAAAGCTTTAGTAATAAAAACAATTTCATCATCTTCTTCCTCTTTTCATTACTAACTTTCTAAAACTACACTTAAACCAACTTCAAATCAACTCAAACTTTGAGTGAAGCCTTCCTACACTATTACAAGACCTTCTATCCAGTTAGAAGTTGAAAAATCCAAGTCCCCCTCCATTTTCATCTCTTGGTCGTGCGCAATATTCAAGGAAGAAGAAGGAAAAAAGCAAGGAAAATAAGGAAAGAAAGGAGGTTGCTAGCTTGGATCTTGGTTCTTATTCTTGGATCTTGGATTCGATTAGGATTAAGGTGAGTTAACTCATTGTTTTTGACGGAGAAATATAAACCATTTACATGTCTTTAACTATGCTAAAAATTACTTGAATATTAGTAACTTATGTTAAAAACGTTAACTTGATTCTTACTTTAAAAGTAAAGGACATATTTGATCCATGTTAATGGATTGGACTGGACTTGGATTTGAATTGACTTGTATGACAAGTGAAATGGGCTTGAAACAATGAACATAAGGATTAGTAGGAAATTGACATACAATGGACTTAAACTTGAAAGTGCACTTATAGTGATAGTCGCTATAGATGTAGTTTGGAATTGTTGTGTTTTCAACACTTTGTATGGAACTTTGTAAAGACATCTGTAGTGATTTCTTATCATATTAAATCTTGTATTACTTGTATGTTTACTACCTTGAAGTTACAAAATAGTAAAATGCTAAGTAAACTATCGAAATGACCAAAACCTTACTTGTGCAAAACTGCTCTCGTTTAATCTTGATTTAGATTTCAAAGTTTCGTAAAGGCACTTTTAAGTTTTAACCTTGTGTAAATTGTCTTATCTTTTTAATAATATCTCTTAATTCTTACTAAAGTATTTTAAAGTATAAAATATCTTCTTTTCTAAAATATCTTCCTTTCTTAAAATATCTTCTTTTCTAAAAATCCTCTTTCTAAATATCTTCTCTTTTAAAATATTTTTCTAAATAAACCAAAGGTTGGAAAAGGTTATAAATTCCTTAACCCTTTCATGATTAAGTCACTAGATTAAAAGGTAATTGGTAATGCTTAATACTAATAAGCCAACGAAGTAGACTTATCTATTTGTGAGAGTTAAGATTGATGTCGAGTAGGGACAGTGTAATAGGGCTCTAAACTACCGGCTATTCTCTTAGTTGAGGAATAGATAGTTTGGGAATGTTGGTCTAACGAACTAGGATTTTCAACCTTTAGAATCGACATAAAACTCATGTCAACTATTCAAGCATCGAATATACCGGATCATTAATAGAAAGAAGTTAGAGGTTGAGAATAGAAAGAAAGAAAATTAGAATAGAAGAAGAAGAAGAAGAACATAAATACAAGAACATCAGAGTAAACATGAATCTCACAGCAGATCGGATAAAATATATTATATAACATAACTTTGAAATACAAATTTGTACTTGCATACATACCATTATCAGGGTACAACACTTACAACATAACGGAAATAAATAATAGCTATAAACTGTAGAAGCCTCCTGCTCCAAGCTCCTTCAAGTATATCTGTAAAATCTCGACTACTTGACCACCCGTACAAATTTGAGCACCCAAGATTTTAGGGTAAAACAAAACAAAATAAACTCTGGGTCAGTCATAGGCTCCAACCACTTGGTTTAACTTTAAAAAAAAAAAAGGATAATCGTAAGACCAATCCACACATAAACACTGATGGTTTTTACCTTATGATAAACCAAAATATTCTTTATACCAAAGTTCTTCTTATATTATAATAGTGTATAAATCAAATAATTAATAATTTAATGGAATGCTTGCATCTAACGCTCCACACACATAATATACAAAAAAACTACATGCGCTTATTGGGTAATGGATTTCCAACTATGGAAAGACATGGAACCACCTTCCGATAGTGTGTCTCTAGAGGGGAATACACTGGGTTCAACAAGAACATCTTACAATCCGGCCACACATGACCGACCACTCATTTCGCTTGAGTGTATCGAATGTATATCACCAACGTTTGGGATCAACAAACGTTTCCTAAAAGGGCCAACATCGATAGATTTAAGAAGAAAATAAAGTTTCTCCAAGATATACACCCTAATTGGGAGTGACCCACTTAGCCATGCTGCCTGCCCGATTTTCGTCATTTCCGGTTGTGAGGCTAGAGGCCATATTTACCTTTTTGACATATCACATCTTCATTCACTTTGAGTGCCACATCGTCAAACCCGCCAAACCATTTATTGATTTTCCCAAAAATATCATGGGTATAAAGCTAAGAGAAACTAATTCCTCCGCCACCAAACGTAATATGTTGAAGAGATCAACATATATGATTTGTTAGGAATACTCTATCAGACATTCATCCATACAAGTTGTCCTGGGACTGGAAAAATCGAAAGCACCATTCCGTCAATCCATCTTAGGCAATTTCTACTTGGGATTGCAAGAACAACCCTTGCATAGACTCCGTCTTCAATTATCTTAAGCATATTTGGTTCGTAATGCTTATGCCTATATGGAGTGGTTTTCAGATAATAATCTGATCTCGGTCTCTCCGTATTGACAACGGAAAAATGGTCAACAATTGTGATAGCCGGTTATTTATCTATCAAAGGAAATCATCCATACAAACAACGATCTTATTTCTAAATGGAAATTCTATCGATTAATCATTAATCAACATTTATCCCTTTAAATTAATTTATCATTAATTTATTCATTTCCCCATTTCCCGTTTTCCGTATATTTCTTCAAACCTGTTTAGCCTCTCACGATTCTTGGAAAACAATTCAATACACCCACAACTATTAGAAAATATATGATATTAATATCTGAAAACATTTCCATTTCATATTCACGCATCACTATCCTTCCACATTCATCAATCTCTAACTGTAAACTAGTAAGAGAGCAACTCCATAAGTATCAAACCCGAAGGCCGAAATCAACATCAGATTGACACTCAGGAAACCATTCATCTTAACAAATCTCCGATTAGTTTCTAATTTCCTTAACTTCGTTTCTTAACTTTTTATCAACTCATTACTTACACAACTCTCAGATTTAGTTTACGATTCCACTTCTTTCATGAAAATCATTGATTATAACTATAACATTATAAGCTCTACTTCCAAAATATCTAACTTCAAAATATAGCTTTTATTCATTAATTTAAATAAATAAATAAACAATTTATTTATAAATAAAACTTAATTAAAACTCGGAAAGTAAATAATGCTTTCCCGAATTCAATATAATCGAATTTCAACGTATAACTCTCTTTCGAATAATCCCTATTCGGTAACTCTCTTTCAAATAACCTATATTCGATTAACATTCCGAACCTCGAAATAATTTACTGTTTCAAGTCAACTCAATTTCTAAATTCATTTTTGAATCTTTCACTTCCAAACATTTACCTATCTCCTTTGGTAACTATTTTAGTCTACAAAACGTTTGCTTTAAAAAACATTATTCACTTTAAAACGTGAATATTATTGCTTTACAGAAATCTGAACTTGTTTTATCAAATAAAACTTGATTTCGATTTATAAATATTATTATAGGTTCAAATTTCTATTTATCGAGTCATTTTATAAACCCACAATTAATCTATTTTTCCTGAAATAGAATCCACTATTTTATTTTAACGTAATTTCCCATCTCATTCAAATTCCTATTTCAAAACCGAAATTCCTTTATAAATGTTTTTATTTGCAAAATATTAACTTTAATCCATTTTTCACATCGAATGTGAATAACATTTCTTTTATATAATCAGTTCAATTTGATTTCACATTTAAAAATAATATCCCATTTCCAAATTTTATTTACACTTCTGTTTATAGAATTATTCATACAAAATCCTATTTTTATTTCCAATCACCTATAATCTCCTTTATAATTCCCTTTACAAATGTTAAGTTTACATTCCATAATAATATCAGTGTTAAAACCGATTTTTACTTCTTAATGTAATTTCAGACTTATATATATTCAATTTATCCAATAATAGATATTTTAAATAATTTATAAATATCGCTTATAAATTAATTTTCTCAGTTTATTTGATAAAACATATTTCTAACAAAAGTCTACTTTTATCACTCTTATCACAATTCTTTTATATCTCGCAAAATCCCTTTTTTTAATTCTATAAATTTTCCGAGTATTTCCTTTTATAAAATCCATTGATTTTGCAAAATTCTTAAATTCAATACTCACTTCTAAAATTTCCTTTTTTATTCCAATATTGCTTATGGTGTTTAAATATTAAATAAAAAGGATCAATATCATCCAAACACACATAATCAATAACAGGTGTATATATATATCACATCATATATCATATTATATGAAAAACAGTAACATAAATATGAAGGAATCCAGTTGAATCCCTCCAACCTATTTCCCTACATCCGCAAATGTTAATCAACATAAACAACACTAATTTCATATCAATATGAGATATAATAAATAGAATCAATATTCATTCAACATTAATATATATATATAACTGTATATATATTATTCAACCAATTTTCTTCCTATTCATCCAAACAACCATCACACAACATTTAATCATTTTTATCAATATTAAATAACGTTTATAATACTATAAAATCGGACAGAGTTAATGAGTTTACTCACTTTAGTCGTTAATCGTTAAATAACGAATAACGGTCGATTGATCCATTCAGGCGTTTTATTTCGCCGTAAATTGCAGCAAGCTCCGAATATCTCCAAACATGTTCCATTGTGTAGCTTTCGTCCATACGATCCCAATGGATCTTGTCTCGTCAGATTCAGATAACGTGTGACCAAGTTATTAAATCTACAGGGTTTAAATTGAATTAAACGTCATCAACACTTTAAATAATAATTAATTTATCTAATTACTTTTTAAACTCTTAACCAATGATTACCACCTGTTAATATATCCTTCTCCCTCGTTACACAGCACCTGCTTCTCACCATTACGGCCTCTTCGACCACCTCATTCTCCTACATCTTCTCACGAAACTTCACGCGGCAATCACTACAATCCTCCGCTTCATAAACTCCACAACCTCTGGCCATTCATCAACAACTCACACGCACTTCTCAACTCATGCCGAACGCCCTCTCTCCATGACCTACAAAAAACCTGCGATGCCTTTCAACAGTGAAATTCCCATTTTTTGCATACAAGTGGTAAATCACTCAACAAACCCAAGTCTAACATTGGTTTCATCAAACAATGCTTCAATCTCGTGAATCAGTCATCCCTAGGTGATGTGGTTAAATTTCGAGCATCATAGAACATAACCGCACAGAATGAAATTGATATAGGGATGAAGGAAATCATCTAAGGAATTGAAATATATAGGTTCTGTGATTTATAAGATTTTATATGAATTTATGAAGCTCAAGATATTTTACTGGAAGAAGAAACTTATGGCGGAAATATTTTGACTAAGGGAATGAAAAGTTTAGGGTTAGGAGAATGGTAGGGTATTTATAGGATAGGATAGCTTACACGGTAAGCTTCGTATTTTACTTTATTAATTTATATTGTATCGCTACTTGTATTTATCGATTAAAATTTCCTATGATCACATACAGTATCCAAATTCGATGAAAATGGACATACAACTATATTTTGAGAGTTCTGACCCAATGAAACTTGTTTCGTCGAAAAATGAGTCTGTTTGCTCACACAACGCATTTTTAAAGTCAAATTATTGATCGGTTTACATTTAAATTCTGCACAGTCACAAAACAACTCCAATTGGCACGAAATTTGAAATCTAGTAATAATTAATCATTACGGATTTAATAAAATTCATTTCGTCGAAAACGGAGGCCGTTTGTGAAATGGCTAATTTCTAAGGTATAAATAAATCAATAAAGTTTTAAAATATTAAAAATAAATTAATTTAATAATAATAAATTAATATTATCATATATATCCAAATAGAATATCATATAGCTCCAAAATAAACATACTTGAATTTGTAACTCGATATTTCAAAATCCGAGTTAAATCAATATTCAATTTATATTAAAAATCCTTTTATTATATAAATAAATCATTATAAATTATAAACAGATTCCATATCGACTTTCTGAAAATTTGATTTGATCATAACTCACACTCTGCACGATGAAATCTCGATTTTTTTCTTCCATTAGAAAAATATAGTTCACTAGATTCTAACATTTCTTATTTCATAGAAATCCGACTTAAAACGGATTTTGTATATTCAATTGAAGTTCAAAACTCAATATTACGAACTACCGCGACATTACGAATTTGTTTTAAATTATATTATAAATAAATACGTTCAAACTTCGTTAAATAGATTCGTTATTATAATTTAATTCTAAACTGAATTAAATCTCTTAAATGATACAATTCACGCAATATTGCAATTTCAACTATTTCTCACTATTTCAGAAAATAAACATATTATTTCATTATTTATATTGATTGAATATTAAAAAAATATTTAATTCAAGTCATTTAAATTACAAACCATTATTTAAAAAGTTAAATAAATAAATTATTCGACCGTTAAAAATACGGGACGTTACACTTGGAAATGTGTTAATCATGTTAATTACTTACCTATTTATCGAATATCGTAAAAATTGTGCTTAATTCTAATAAGCCGATGAGTAGACTTATCTATATGTGAGTGTCAAGAATGGGGTGCTTAGGCAATGAGTGATATACAATGCTCTAATTTACTTGGCCTCACTCTTGACCGAGGGATAGTATATGTCGAAATGTCGGAAACAAGTTAAGTGTACGAACCATGGTTCCTATAAGCTATTGTTTTTACTAGATAGTCGATTAGTCGACTATCGAACTATATCAAAATAACTTAAGAAGTAACAGAAAGCTTCACGGTTCCATATCAATGAGAACCCTCGGGGAGGAGTGTTGGTATGAAACGTCTCTAGCTTTCACTTACTTTTGAAACCATAATTGAGTTAATTAGGAATTCGTCGACTAGTTTTGAAGAGCAGGGATGGATAAGTGTTCTACTTATCGAATACCACTTCAAAACTATATAAGAGTTCTATGTTTTGGAAACGGTTGTGAAGAATATACATATATAAAGATTTGAATTTTATCGTGATGCTAAGATTTAAGAAGTGATTCGTGATTTATTCAAGAAGTAGGAATCTGATTTGGGATTCATGTTCTGTTCGAGTGATGAAGACTCGTCTGAAAGGCATCGAACGTAACCTCGACATCGGAAATGAAAGAAAACAAAGTAAGACCATAACCTAGGGTTTAGCTAATCCACGATAGAGTATGTTAACTCCATATGTAGAGTATGCTTATAAGTTTTGTGCACGAGAGTTGGATGTACTTGGTTCCATCTGGTGCACATCGGTGTTTTCGTGCATGGGCTAGTTGTGGTTACCTTTTGGTATATTTTATCTAGAAACATTCAATGTTCGAAGGTACTTTCTGACCCTTATCAGAAGGCTGGCTTCAGTTTATCTGGGGATGTCTCCAACGAAAAATCTAATACGCGGATGTACCTTAACGGTTTTGTTTATACCTCAATAGTTGTCAAATGTAACCAATGTAACCATTTCGACTATTTGATTGATTTATGTTCTACACCCTAGACGTTATCTATTATACAACTATAATAAACTTAATGAATGGTTTGTCTCTTTTGAGGGGAATATCGAAGCTGTAATCTGCAGGTCCCATCAGTATTGTTACATGCAACATGTGTCTTAAGTTTCTTATACCAGACTTATGTCTGACGCTTGGTTTTTGTTTTCCCTAAAATCCTTACGTACTCCTTCGAGTAGGCTGAGTAAGGCATATTTCACTTTGGATGCTTTAGAGTTTGGAAGACTATATGGAGACTTCCATTATCTATCTATCTATTTCTATTTTTGTTTACTGTATTAGTTATGTACATATCAACATTGTGAGGATAGGCAGTTATAATTGTCCAGTCTGATGATGGTACTTAGACTTTTATAACTCTGAAATTTCTGTATTCGGGGCAACCCTTTATACTATGTTGATATTATATATTTCCGTTCCGTTGTGAGATTTTGATGTTTTGTTCTTTCTTCCTTGTTCTACTTCTTTTAATTTTATTTTACCCAACAATTCAACTTTACGACACTTGGATGTTCGACACATGAATACCGTGGATATACGTAGCATCGACTATTGAGGTTCGAAAAGTCGGGTCATTACAAAACTAAAAGCATAATAGCTTTGAAATAATTATCACGAGCATTGTGTTTTCAATAAGAGATCAAAATGTACTATACTTGAAATTAGGGGGTCTTGGTTCATTTTCACTAATAGTATATCATCACACTTTTTGGAAAAATCTACGCACTTTTAATGGGCTTTTTCATGGGATAATTATAGTAAAAGGCGATTGAAAAACGCTGAGTAATTATTGGGGATTTTGTAGTTCAAGACGACTATGAGGAAGATATTGTCGTACTTCACACTTCAAAGAGAATGAAATGGATTCTTTCAGACAATAATTTAACCCATCAGGTACAAACGGGTTATCGAACTATCGACTTTCAGGATTCAATGAAGCCTTGTAACAGCATAATCGAATTCAAAGTTTGTATGACTTTTATCTGACCAGGAATACTCTATAATTTTGATTTCTGATGATACAAGTAGAAAATATAATACATGAAGAGGAGAACAGATTTGCAATGCTTTCTAAATTTGAAACACTCAGATGGCGTCACAAAAACAGTGTAACGACAACACTTTTTGACATCACAAAACTGCTCTGTTCTATGAGGAAGAAGAAGGAAAAAGGGATTCTAAAAAACTTTTCCAGCTTGACTATTTATAGGGGTGGAGGGAAGTGTCCTTTCATTTAAACGTCATGACCGTTTGTAAAAGTTTGCAACTATTACAAGTGGCTACACCTTTTCAATTTAAAACGATGCGTCCCTTTATTTCCAACAGCTTAAAAGCATTGCAAATGTCCAGCCTTTGTTTGAATTATTTTTTGGGTCCAAAATGGTATGAAATTTGGCCAGTTACCTTTCTTAAATTCGACTTAAAAATATGTTGTTGCACCCGGTCCAGGTCGGCCCAGTTCGGTCGAACGGACGGCGCCGGCAGCGCTTTTGTGTGGTGCATGACTTCACTCCTCACAACAAAGCATATATCTGGGAGCCTTAAGGCCCCAACATCCTCATGAGAAACTCATTCTTATATTAGAATAATTTCTCCAATTCCATGATGTGGGACTATTGGTTTTCCTCTTCCTTCTTTCTTTCTTCCCTCTTCAAAAACAAAACCAAACCCCAAAAACACTTTGAAATTTTTCAACAATCTCCCTCCATTTTCAAATTAAGAAAAAAATAAATAAAGTGAATGGTTGAATCACTAGAGTGACTTTCTATGTACCCAATTGGTATCAAGCCAATGTAGTTCTAAGATCAAGTTTTAGCATCATCGTGGAAACCAACACATAAATAAAAAGTACCTTTTGGATTTGAACCTTTACTTAATGTAAACCATTCAAAGCCTTATCGAGATTCTATGGTGAACAAGTATTGGACCAAGTATTCCTAATGATAAAACTGGAACAATCACACATGTTGATTTCCTTAGGTAAAGTGTTCTTTATTTTGCTTAGCACGTTAATGGCCATATACTTTTAATCATGGTTCATGAGTCTACTTTAGAAAGCGGTCTTACTTTCCTAGGAAATGACTTGATTTCCATACATATAAGTAAGTATCTTAAGGTGCTTTTGCGAAACACCTTTTAAGGTTTCTAGATTTATTGAGGGCATTTATCCATCCTTTGTTCTTACAGAATCCAACACTAAATATAATGGGATTATTTGATTTAGTGTTTCATAATCATTCTCTTAACTTGTTGGTAACCACTGAACTTTGTCTATCCTTTTCAAGACATAAGTTGGGTTTCCATTAAGGATGATCAGCCTTCATTCACAGACATTAGTCCCATTCCCTTTGACTTTGTAGAAACTATTGGCTTTGTAAGACCTTTTGTGAGTGGATCAGGCCATTTTTTATTTGTTTTTACGTAATCAACAGTTATTACTCCACCTATGATTAACTATCTCAGCATTTGATGTCTTAGACTTCTCATTGTATGTCTTATTGGATACATTATACATCCTCCTTGATTGTCATAGTTAATCAAGACTAGTGGAGATGTCTTCTTCCATGATGAGATTTCCATTAACAAATTCCTAAGCTATTCTGTTTCCTTACATGCATCTGCTAATGCAATCAATTCTGACAACATTGTTAAGTCAGATATGCAGGTCTTCTTCATAGATTTGGATATAGATTCAACATTATTCGAGGATGCATCATGATATCCTTCTATTATAGCAGGATATCCTTAATAAGATGAACCATAGGTAATGATTCTTTCAAATAAGCTAAAACTCTAAAAGTAACTTTTCAACGTTCAAAACTGGGATTACTCGTAAATTGACACAATATGCTTATAGCATGTGTGATGTTTGGTCTAGTGCAATGCATAATATACACAAGACTCCCAATAACACTGGAATACTCTAGTTTAGAAATGGTTCGTCCTAGGGGTGAGCATTATTTGGTTAAACCAAATAAACCAACATAACCAGTATATTTTGGTCGGTTTGGTTTGCTTTTGAAATTAGATCGGTTTGTAATCGATTTTAAAAAATATTTAGTTTCGTTATCGGTTTATCCAAATTAACCAAACTTGTATGATACTTTCAAAATTATCGATATTATAATAAATATTTTAGGTTAGTTTAGTTATCCATGTAAATTTTAATCATCAAATTTGTGTCAGAATTACTTTTAAAATTCATAAGAATCATAAATAATAATACTATAATCATATATTTATAATTTATTTCTAATGATAGTTAATATTAAAAACTTAAAGTCTAAAATATTTTTAGTTTGGTTAAATCGGATAACCAGCCGAACCAACCAAACTTAATTTGGTTGGTTTTGTTTGGTTTTCATTTTTATCTGTTTCAATTCGGTTTGATAATTTTCATCATCGGATTAACCGAACCAACCAACCATATTCCTGTAAGAACTTTTCAATACAATGAGATCGAGTTAGTAATAACTCCTCCCCTTTTCCAATGATTTTAATTCTCAGAATTACATCAGCCTCTCCTAGGTCTTTCACACCAAATTTAGAAGATAAAAACTTCTTAGTTTTATTCACACAAGACGTATTAAAACCAAATATAATCATGTCATCAACGTATACACATATTATAACATAGTCGTTGTTATCTAATTTGCTATAAATACATTAATCGACATCATTAACAATGAATCCATATGATAGTGCATCTTTATCAAATTTCTTATGCCATTGCATGGGAGTTTTGCTTCATCCCATAAAAGATTTTATTAATTTGCAAACTTTATTCTCTTAGCCTAGGTTTTGAAACTTTCAAGTTGTTCCGTACATACATACATACATACATACATATATAAATATATATATATATATATATTATATATATATGTATATATTATATATATATGTATATATATATATGTATATATATATATCTTCTTCTAAATCTCCATTTAGAAAAGTTTTCTTTGCATCCATTTGATGTATGACCAAATTAAGAAATCATGCAAGGGCCATTAAACAGTGCATAACAGATATGCGAAGCACTGAAGCAAATGTATCAAAATAATCTACTCCATATCATTGCTTATATCCCTTAGCAACTAATCTAGCTTTAAACTTATCAATGGATCCATTTGTATTTAACTTTTTCTTGAATATCCATTTGCATCATATAGGTTTAGCACTAGGAGGTAAATCAGTCAAAACCTAAGTTTGGTTTAACATTATGGAATTCATTTCATCGTTGATAGCTCCTTCTAAAAAATAGAATCTCTAGAACTCATAGCCTCAGAATAAGTTTTGAGATTGCCATCGACGTTCATTACATAGCTTGTCAAATTAAGGACTTTGTCCTTACTGCGCCCTTCTACAAGATATGTTATGAAGTCAGGACTATAGTCCTTCTCTATTTTCGCTCTTTTACTTCTCCACTGTTCAGTACTAACATCTGGTACTGATATTTCCTTACTGTTTTTAGCAGGAGCATAGTCATCTTTATTGATATCGTCAGTCATGTTAGGTTCTGGACTAGACGTTCTCAATGTAATCTCAACAGTTTGATTTTCAAAAACTTCTACATCTATGGATTCTATAATTTTAAGGTGTCAAGAATAAGGAACCTATAAGTTATACTATTAAGTGAATATTCTATGAAAACACACTTAAATCCCTATTTCCTAACTTTGGTCGTTGAGGGTCTGGTTTTCTAACATATAACAAGCAACCCCAAATTTTAAATCAAGTAAGGTTAGGTTTTCTATTAAACCATAATTCATAAGGGGAAATATGATTCCTTTTAAATGGTACTCTATCTAATATGTAACATGCAGATAACATAGCATCACCACATATGTTATAAGGTAAATTTGAACTTACGAGCATGACATTAACCTTTTTTAACTAATGTTCTATTTTTCCTCTCAGAAAAACCATTTTGTTGTAGTGTATATAGGGCAGTTCATTGGTGAATTCTACCATGTTATTTACAAAACAAGATGAACTCATTTGAAAAATATTCACCACCATGATCTAAATGCAACACATTAATTTTAACTTCTAGTTATGTTTTGACCTCTGCTTTGTAAACTTTCAATTTAATCAAAAGCCTTGTCTTTAGTTTTCTTTAGACATACATATGCACATCTAGAGTAATCATTAATAAATGTTATATAGTATTAGGTGATATGACTTTTTAAGTCGCCCGCATCACTATATACCAAATCAAGCAAACTAGTTTTCCTTTCTACAGATTTAAAGGATTTTTAGTGTATTTTTGCTTGAACATGTATTTCACATTTAGAGATAATATCGAAATCACAATCAGAAATTAATCCTAATTTATAAATATTTTTAAGAGATTTATAATTAACATGTCCTCGTTTACCATGCCATAAACTAACAGAATCAACAATATAAACAGAAGATTTTGTTTATTAGATTCAACTTAACCATGTCGTTACAAGAATACTATTTTCAATGAATTATTTGTTCTTGGACAACACTAACTTATCAAACTCATACACCATCTTGAATACTTCTTTGTTAATAAGGTATCCATAAACCAAATTCTTACACATATTGGGTACATAAAATACATTGGCTAATGTAAGACCTTTTCCATAGGTGAATGGAAGTTCTATAGTGCCTTTTTATAGAACTTTTCTTGCAACTTGGTTTGCACCAGTAACTTCACTAGTTTCTCCATTATTCTCTTCATAAGTTTTGAACAAATTACGTTATTTGCAAATGTTACTGGTTTCTCCAGTATCAAGCCACCAATCATTATCAACGCCACTAACTGAGTTCGCCTCTTGTACTACAGCCACAAGCGTGTCTTCGATC
This sequence comes from Allium sativum, assembly GCA_030737875.1. Taxonomy (NCBI): domain Eukaryota; kingdom Viridiplantae; phylum Streptophyta; class Magnoliopsida; order Asparagales; family Amaryllidaceae; genus Allium; species Allium sativum. The sequence goes on along the minus strand of CM060921.1, from coordinate 158,288,874 downwards.
ACATTCATTTTTTGTTGTTTCTTTTGTAGACGGCAGTCTTGGGTATAGCGGTCGGGTTTGTTACAATAGTAATAAACACCTTTTTTTGTTGTTCTTGAAATGATTTTTCTTCGTAACTGTGTCTCATTTGGAGGCTTTAACTTTTCAGTAATTTCAACATTATTTGCCTTAGAATGAGACTCAATTGGCAGATTATCGTCTAGTTCTCATTTACAAGAATCCTCTTATATGTGAAGATGACATTGGAAACCATCTAAATCACATCCCATTTCTACATGCTTCAATTTTTTCTTATAATCATTCCAAGCATGTAGGAGTCTAGAAATAGTAACACTAATAACAAAAGATTTAAGGAGATCTGTTCCTACATATTTAAGTTGATTCATCAACAGTAAGATTTCACTTACTTATCCAACTATGGACCCTTTGGCAACCATTTTGAAGTCCATAATATTACAAATAAGAAATTTCTTGTTGCTTGCCTCAGATATGCGATACTTGCTTCCTAATGCAGTCAAGAGTGCCTTTGCAGTTTCCAAGGTTCTATGAGCGTTATAAACTGGAGTGGACAATGCATTCAGAATGTGCCCTTTTGCATAGAAAATCATCCTCTTTGCGCTCTTCATGTTGTGTTGTTTGAGCGGGATCATTCTTGTTAGTTTCCTCTGGTATAACTTCCAATCCGTCTTCCAAAATGTAGAACAATTTGACGGTAATTATAAATAATTTCAACGTTTTCTGCCAACGAGTAAAATTGTCTCCATCAAATCGCTCCAGTCGAGTTAAATGCTGATTCATAACCTGTATTGCACTTGAACCTTCCATGGTTGAAGATTGTTGTTTGAAAATTTATTAGCGACTTGGCTGTTCGAGATTACTATAAGGAAGATATTGCGATACTTCATACTTCAAAGATCTATGAAATATATTCTTTCAGACAATAGTTCAACCACCAGGTACACACAGTTATCAAGCTATCGACTTTCAGGATTCAATGAAGCCTTGGAACAGTGTAACCAAATTCAAAGTTTGTACGACTTTGATTCAATAAATAACACTCTATAATTTTGATTTCTGATGATGCAAGTAAAGAATAGAATAAAGAGGAAAAGAAGAATAGACTTGCAAAGCTTTCTGAATTTGGAACACCCTAAAGGCGTCACAAAAACAATGTAATAGCAACACTTTCTGGTATCACAAAACTGCTTTGTTCTAAGAGGAAGAAGAATGAAAAACTGATTTCGAAATACTTTTCTGGCATGGCTATTTATAGGGGCAGAGGGAAGTGTCCTTTCATTTAATTGTCGTGGTCATTTGTAACTGTTCGCAACTGATACATACGGCTACACCTTTTCAATTCAAAACGATGTGGTCCTTCGTTTCCAATGGCCTAAAGGCGTTGCAAATGTCCCACCTTTATTTAAATTAATTTTCGGGTCCATAACGGGCTGAATTTGGTCATTGGTTTTCTTAAATTCGATCCAAAAATATGCTATTGGATCTGGACCCAAAAGCTGAAACCTGCACCCTGTCCGATCCGATTCGGTCGGATGGATGGCAGTGGCGGCGCATGCATGTGTGGTGCATGACTTCCTCACAATAACGCATAAGTTTGGGACCCCAAGGCCCCATGATCCTCATGAGAAACCTATTCTTATACTAGAATAATTTCTCCAATTCCCATGATGTGGGAATATTCGTTTTCCTCTTCCTTCTTTCTTTATATATTTCTTCCCTCTTCAAAAACAAATTCAAACCCCAAAGTATTTTGAAAATTTCAACAATATCCCCGTATTTTCAATATAAAAATAAATAAATAAATAAAGTGATGGCTGAATCACTAGAATGACTTACTACATACCCAAGTGGGATCAAGCCAATGTAGTTCTAAGATCAAGTTTTGCTTCATCGTGGAAACTAACACATAAATAAAAGGTATCTTTTGGATTTGAATCTTTACTTAGTGTAACTCATTCAATGCCTTATTGAGATTCTATGGTGAACGAATATTGTACCAAGTATTCCTAATGATAAAACTGAAACAATCACACATGTTGATTTCCTTAGGTAAAGTATCCTGTATTGCTTAGAACGTTAATGGCCATATGTTTTTAATCCTGGTTCATAAGTCTACTTTAGAAACCAGTCTTACTTTCCTAGGAAACGACATGATTTCCATACTCATATAGGTCAGTCTCTTAAGGTGTTTTTGCGATAAATCTTTTAAGGTTTCTAGACTTATTAAGGATATTTATCCATCCTTTGTTCTTGTAGAATCCAACACTAAATAGAGAAGGATTATTTGATTTAGTATTCCATAATCGTTCTCTTTAACTTATCAGGACCTATTGAACTTTGTCTACCCTTTTCAAGACATAAGTTGGGTTTTCATTAAGGAGATCAACCTTCATTCACAGACGTTAGTCCTATTTCCTTTGACTTTATAGAAACTATTGCCTTTTGAAGATCTTTCGTAAGTGGATCAAACAAGTTTTCTTTGTTTTTATGTAGTCAATGTTTATTACTCCACTTTTGAGTAACTATCGCACCATTCGATGTCTTAAACTCACATGTCTAGACTTCCAATTATATGACTTATTAGAGACATTATATATCATCGCTTGATTGTCATAGTTAATCAAGACTGTTGGAGATGGCATCTTCCATAATGGGATTTCCATTAACAAATTCGTAATCCATTCTGACTCCTTACTTGCATCTGCTAATGTAATCAATCCGACAACACTGTTGAGTCAAATATAAAAATATGCTTCTTGGAATCCCAAGACACAACATCTCCTTATAATGTAAATATCCATCCTATGGTAGGCTTGGATTTAGATTCAACATTGTTCCAGACAGCATAACTATATCCTTCTATTATCGCATGATGTCCTTTATAAGGTAAACCATAGGTAAGGTTCCTTTCAAATAAGCTAAAACTCTAATAGCTTTCCAATGTTCGAAACCTGGATTACTCGTTAATCGACATAATATGCTTATAGCATGTGCGATGTCTGGTCTAGTGCAATGCATAGCATACATAAGACTCCCAACAATACTAGAAAAATCAAGTTGAGAAATGGTTCATCTGGTTTTCTTTTCTAATTTAAAACTAGGATCTAAAGGAGTTTGTGCTGGTTTGCCATTATAATAACCATAATTTTCTAAGTACTTCTCAATGTAATGAGATTAAGTTAGTAATAACTCCCTTTTTTCTACTAATTTTAATTCCCAGAATTACATTAGCCTCTCCTATGTCTTCCATATCAAATTTAGAAGACTAAAGCTCCTTAGTTTCACTTACACAAGATATATTAGAACCAAATATCAACATGTCATCAACGTATAAACATATTATAACATAACCGTTGTTATCTGATTTGCTATAAAAACATTTATCAGCATCATTAACAATGAATTCATATGACAGTGTAACGTTATCAAATTTCTCATACCATTGCATGGGAGTTTGCTTTAGGCCATAAAGAGATTTTATTAATTTGCAAACTTTCTGTTCTTGGCCTGGGACTTTGAAACCTTCAGGTTGTTCCATACATATCTCCGATATCCATTTAGAAAAGTTGTCTTTACATCCATTTGATGTATGACCAAATTATGAATTGGTGCAAGTACTAATAAACAACGTATAAAAGACATGTGAGCCACTAGAGCATATGTATCAAAATAATCAACTTCATGTATTTGTTTATGTCCCTTAGAAACTAGTTTGGCTTTAAACTTATCAATGGATCCATTTATATCAACCTTTCTCTTGAATATCCATTTACATCATTTAGGTTTAGCACCAAGAGGTAAATCAGTCAAAATCCAAGTTTGATTTAACATTATCGAATTCATTTCGTCATTAATAGCTTCTTCTAGAAAATAGAATCTTTAGAACTCATAACCTCAGAATAAGTTATGGGATCATCATTGATGTTCATGACATATCCTGTCACATTAAGGACCTCGTCCTTATTGCCTTATACAAGATATGTTATGAAGTTAGGACCATGGTCCTTCTCTATTCTTGATCTTTTACTTTTCAGATTTGTTCGGTACTATTATCTCGTATTGATACTAGCTTGCTGTTTTGAGAAGGAGCATAGTCGTCGTCATTGATATCATCAGTCATGTTAGGTTATGGACTAGACAATTTCATAGATATCTCAACAGTTCAATTTTCAAAGAATTCTACATCTACGGATTTTATGACCTCTAAGGTGTACTATTTCGTTCATGTTCTATGCTTATTATACTTTGTTCTGGCCTTTGCTCTGATACCATGTGGTAAATGGTGTCTATCCTCATATGGCCACCACTGGTACCGCAATACCCTAATTTTACAGCCAGCCTCTCGACTATCACACATAGTAACCAACCTAAATGGGACATGTAGGGGTAAGAGTCATTGCTTCGCCATTGATCACAAGGCGAGAAACCCTATTATTTCATATAAACCATACACATACACATCATGTCTCAAAAGAGTAAAGACATAATGACATGAATACATCAATAGACATTTAATACAATAACTTCAAAAGATATAGTCCAAGACAGGTCAACTAACCACAAATCAATAGTAAGAAATGAACTTGAAGAATCTCAGTTTGATCCGAGTATTACAAACATGGATCAGTCTGGCTTGAACATATCGGTTATCAGATGGTAAGTGAAATATGAAGTCACATAGATAGGAATTCCTTTTTATAGAAAAGGAACAAGTTATGCTCAAATCAACAACAAGTTCATGAGGTAATACAACTAAAACAACATATGCGATCTCATGAACAACATAAAGACCCATAAGTGAGAGTTTATTCCCAATAAAATGTGCTAAGCATCAAAGCTAAGCTCAAAGATAACACAACAAAGGGTAACACAAGAACTTCATTAAATAACAACATGTAAACTTGTATATGTGTTTGTTTAACTAAAACTGATTACCATGAATAAGTATCATCAAAATAGCTCCAAGGTTACATAAGGATTTCAATATCCATAAACCAACATGAATTAGATCTAAAGCATCAATAACAATGAAATAAAAAAAATCACATAAAATGGATTCAAGACATTAAAATTAACAAATGACAACAAAGTCACAAACAACATGAGGAGGTTCTGAAAAGATTGCAATAGCCAAGACAATGCGCTAACACGTTTACAAGCAGTTTCATTACTAGGATAATGTCCCTGACACCTCACAAGCAATTTCATCGACCATGGCAAGATCGCTAACACCTCCTCAAGTGGTTTTGTCTTAACAGACAATGTTGCTAACACCTCTCAAGCAGGTTTTTCATCATGATAAGGTCACCAATAACTTCCTCAAATAGTTTTGTCTTAATGCACAAGGTCGTTGACACCTCTCCGGGCAATTTTATCATATGCTAATAATATGATTTCGTGGATGTGTCATAACTCTCAGATAGGAACCCGAAAATGTCAACGTACGTCTCACACTAAACCGTTTACTAGCTTCTAGTAGATTTAACATCAAAAGTAAAAATGTTTACCTCATCTCAATGGTAAACACAACCGAAAGGTCAAAACGATCAAACAGACAAGTCGGGAATTAACTGAAAAGATAAACACACATTTCCCATACCACGTATTTTACCTAATCGTTTAGTTCTTCTCATTTGCTCAACCATTGCAAAGTCTTGTATTTTTTATATTCAAAATACTTGATTTGAGAAAACGAGTTTTTATTGAACGTTTTCAAAATCCTTTGAATATTTTCTTTGAATAGCTATATATTGAAAATACCGTATACTATATAGCCTTAAGACGTGTTCATTTTCAAAACAAATTTAAGAAATCATTGTTGTCTCAAAGCGATGAAAAAAATTATATTCATAAACTACTTATGAAAACATTTGAAAAACATGCATGGTGCCACAAATACACGACATTTCAATATGAAATTAACACACAAAATCATCACGAAACCACAAATCCAAAATACGGATTTTGCATGATATTGGCTTGTCCAAATAGGATCAAAGCCTTTAAAATTAACATCAAAATCTACTTTAAAATCATCTAAGAAGCATGTAAGACTCAACAAGATTTAACAAAATATGCATATCAATTTTTAAATTTCAATAAAATATGCAAGGGGAAAAAGTTAAACCTAGATCTGAAACCTTCTCTGGATTCAACTTTCAAGTAAGTTTTGAATGACCAAACGTTCTTCAAATGATTTAAAAGTTGATATACAAAAACTTGAATAACCAGTCTTTTGATTGGAAAAAGAATCACTGGATTCCGACATGATACAAGAAAGTTATGGAGTCTCAAACATGGACTCAGGCCATGCTGAATTCTGGTTAGGTTTGAAAACTTCACTACAACTTTCGAGCTTGAACTGAATGACTAACCTACATTGGAATGGTTTGAAAATAACAAGCATGAATACTAACATTCAAACTTTATAATGCAAAAAAAATCATGCAAATCGGATTAAAACTGAGGAAGGTACAGTGCCTCGAAGTTGCACCAAGGCATTGCTTTCACTCTGGGAAATCATGCCCAGGTCTGAATCACGACCAGAGTTCGACTTTAGCCACTGGTAACTACTCTCTTAAAGAACTAGTTGCCTTTTTGCTATGCCTATCGATGAATGCACGAATGCTTGCATTGCAGGTTACTATGAATAAGACTGTTGGCTTATCAGATGTCTAGAAAGCCTTGGAGGTCGGCTTCAAGCACACAAGTTACCTCTAAATAAGTTGAAGATTGGCATGCACATAATAGAAAACTTTTGCTTCCTAACAAAATAAGAATCAATGAATTCCAACTAGAAGTAAAACAGTTATGCTTTTCAAATATGGACTCAAGCCATGTCTGTAGAAACTCAGAAAACAAAAAGTTTATAGGCGAAATTTTGGGTCTGTATTGATTTTGCAGCGAAGGTTTCAGATATTGAACGAAAGACTTTTGCTACAAAATTTTGCATGTCTATACTACAACACATGAACCATTAATAAAAGAAAATGTGATGGCATTTCATTGCCGGAATTGAGAGAAAAAGACATGCAAAATAGTACCCACAATGTTTTACAGAAACTAAAAAATCGATAATAAACTCAACCAAACTTAACCTATGAATGAAGATAAATGTTTAAACTAGAATGCATGAGTATAACAGCTCCCCTTGAATGGGTTAACAATGGTTTTCAATGCTTAGCTTGCCAAGATGATAGCTTTAAGCTCCCAAAGCAATGCCCTATAAATTGCAGTCAATTTTGACTTCTTTTGATCTTCATCCACTTTAAATTTACATACCAAATTTATACTTTAGTTATAACATCATAAAGAGGCTTTGGTAAAAATTTGAGAGGATTTGGAGTGGTGGATATTTGGATATAAATTTCGGAAGTAAAACAGTGATAGTTGTGTTTAACAAACAACGCCAGCAAAACGCTTCACTTCCAATAGGTTTTTCACCTTGCCTACTCTTAAAATTTGCAAAAGTTATCAACACAAAAGTTGTTCATTATTGAACTATCTTTCGAACAAAGAAAAGATGAGGCAATTTGGCCAAGTAAATGAAAAAGTATGGCCTTTAAAAGCGAACCAATCATTTCTGGTTTGAAAAATAGAAAAAATAAATGTGCTCACTTCTCACTGATTTTCCCATAAACTACTCTTAAATTTTGCAAAAGTGATCAGAAGGAAGGTTGTTCCATTCTGAATCACCTTTCCAGCAAAATAAAAATCAATTAATTTGAATTAAGGATTCAAATGTTGTGGCTTAAAAACCAAGAGTAAGCATTTCTAAAAATAAAACATATGTTAAAAAATTGCTTTATTTGCATGTGGATTTAGAAAATCATACTCTTAGGACCTTAAAAAGTGTATGAATAATTTTTTTTCATTTTTGAAATATCTTTCCAACCAAAAAAGGATCATCCTATTTGGATATACAGTTCAAAATATACGGCTGAAAGAAAGAGGATTCTTAAAGAAGGTTCTCTTATCAAAAATGACTATGCTCTCGGTATTTTCAAGGCTACTTTAGTTTTTATTTAATTCCTGGACACTTGTCCAATTTCTCCCATTCAAGCTTTTGTATGAGGCTGTATAGCTAATGCCCCGTTATTACCCCCACCGCATCCCCACTATATCGTGTAGCGGATTTCTACCGCTACACTATTTCCAAATAGCCTTTTCGTTTTAAGCCCCACTATATTCTGACATTCCTGGTATATCCTACTATTTCAGCTATATTCCGCTATATCTTCTATAAAAGAAATGAATTTTAAAATGACATTTATACATTATAAAATTTATAAAATTAGTTTTTTAATATAATTTTTTAACATATATTTTTCAAAACATAAAATACTATAATATTTTATTAAATTTAATCAAGATAAATATAACTTTACATTTATTTACATATATTTGTTTATGCTTTTATTAAAAATTAAGTATGTACGAAGTATAATTAAGTCGAATGTTAAGTTTTCATTTATTTATCATTTATATATTTGTAAAAGCATTAAATACGAGTTTTAATGCTATTTTATACTTATCCGGTTATTTCCTCGCTTTATCCCCGCTATAATCTTTTGCACCTCCGCCGCATTGGATTCGTTGAGCACGTTAACTGTACAGATATGAGGATATATGCCCTTTTAGTTGTCAAAAATATTTCTACACATATTAATTTATACTAACACATGCCTACACAAGTTAATGAATAATTATACAAAAGGAGGATGATACAACTTATACACATGTTCATCACAATGACATACACATGATGTTTTAACAAGTAAAAATTCATTTGTTGATAAAATGGTTTTTGATCACATTATTGATGTTTCTTCAAAATTCTCACAAAATCTCCAAAAAAATTGTTTAAATGATTATGCAAGTTAGTCACTTTTGAATTCTTATTTTGTTTTCTCCATCATTAGATAATTACAAATCATATTAAAATTTGTTTACTCAGGGACCCCAAAACCCCGGTTGTTACAAACTTCTAGTTAGGGAACTTCGAACCGACACATGCGTGATAGTTTAGGTCAATGGTTTCCCTCTAAACAATGATTTACCATATTCCTAAAGGAAAAGCAAGCTAGAGGAAATTTTATGTGATCGCTTGAGGGGTGCTTGGAGGGAAATTAATGAAATCTCACGACAATTGATGTTTGTAAGGGATGACCCTCGTCAGTTGCGGCTTGGTGGTCAATTATTAAGGTCCCATGATAATTGATGTCATCGAGGATATCCCACTAATTGGACGACTACTGATGTGAGTTACATTGACGACTCAGTAGCTAACTTTATTAAGGATGGATGCGTCAAAGGAATTATCAGTATTGGGAACTATGGAGGCCCTTAGAGTAGGGTTGCAATGAGACTCTCGAGAGGCAGAGTCCAAATGATGTAGGAATTTCCCATACCCTCATTGATCGAGTGGTTTTGAGGTGACAAATACCATATATCCAACACAATTTTTGAGTGGATTTGAGGATGAATGATGAATGCTTATGCTTGTTTGTTTGTTACCACCTCATCACATGCACATTTATTTACACTTAGGGACATGATGACCTTAGAGTAGAGTACATTATAATATGTGCTAACTCCTAAGGTGCAGGAACATGTTAGGTATGGTTCTCATACCTATTGTGCTATTTTATTTAATGCTTGAGATTATTAACGCTCGCACTAAAGTTTGTCCCACTTGAAATTTTATACAATGCTTCTTGTTACTCTTGGTGCTCTTAAATGTGCAGATTGAAGATATGTTAGAAGTGAGCACGACAAACTGATCAGGAGGCGAGCATGAGGCTCACTACAACAAAAACACCATATTACAACTTTAAATTTACAACTGTCATAAAAGCACAATTGTAATTTTTTTTTTTACAACTTTCAGTTCTCTAAAGCTGTAATAAACATATTTTTAACTACTTTTCATTTTGTTAGTTGTAATAGATGCCTATTACAAACTTCATGTTAATAATATCTATATTTAATAACTAATTATATTAATATTTAATAATAACTAATAATTAATATTAAACTTAGGAATCAATAATATTTATTAATTATTATTAAATAATTAATATTTAATAAGTAGTCATTTATTTTTAATAGTAGATGTTAACTACTTATTAATTAATATTAGTAACATATACATTATAAGCTTTTAATAATTGTTACCCAATTATAACTAAGTAGAAAAATAAGTAAAAGTTAAACAATAACCATTATTAATAAGTAATATTTGATTTGATAGTAACTATTTCAACAGTTTTAATAAATATAATTTTGGCAACTTGTTTGTTCAACAGTTAACAACCAATAGATTTTTTTTTATTTGCATGTAAACTTAATGTTGTAAGTAGTCCCTTGTATATTGTAATTTAATTAAGTACTAATTTCACCTACATAATGCTAAGCGTAAGTTTGAAATACGTTTCACTTTGTTCAGCAGTTAACAATAATTTCCATTGGTTTCCAGCTTTTGATGAATTGTCGCATCTTTTTACCACGGTGTTTTATTTGGTTAGCCATCGGCCTTTTGGATTTCCCTTGCTCCTTTTATGCTTATTCCATCGCAAACCCTAATTTCCCTTTCGTTATTCAGGCCGCCATAACGATCTCTTCTCCATTTCACATCGCCACCGCTTGATTTCTTTCTATCAAAATCACTCTTTCTCCAGTAGCATTGCTCGTCACCGTCTCCATTTCCATCATCCACTACGTATCTTGCCTCCATTCTCTCGCTAGTAAATTTTCATTCATTGTTCCAATTGCATGTGCTTGTAATTTTACTGTTTCACTTCGCTATTGAATTTTTATGAACTTTTGTTTGGTATTTTTCCACTATGGGAGTGCAGACTTTAATTTCTATTAATGTTTACATCATTTGTTGAAAAATGATAATAACACTTGTGCTTGTAGAAAATGGTCACCCATTACTATAATGTTAAAAATTATACCTTTACATCTTGTGACCTCATCAACATTTAATTCATGATAACTGGACGATTGGCATTTTTACTATATTTTACTTGCATTGGTTCTTAATTTTTGTATTTTAGTTACCTTCAACCTCAAATCATACAGTTGACAACAATGTTTAAGGCTACTATAGCAAAATCCTTGATCTATTCATGTGTAGATCACATCTTATTTATGGAATTTTTGTGTGTACTTATTTTGTTTCAATTTTCATTATACTGCATCTAGTTAATAACTGTTGGACCCTGATAAATAAAATATGTTCTTTCAATTTGAAAACATAAGGCACCCATGCATGTGCAATTGCGCATATACAGTGTGCCAATACGTTGTTCTGTAATGATTCAAAATAGAGATGTCCATATAAGCCACCTTAGTCAATCTAACTTGTCATTTCATCCCAACTCAATGTCCATTTCAGTTCAAATGAACTGTAACGACTAAGCTTTCATAACGATGACTGTGGAACTTGAATTAATCCGTTACCATACTCGGTTGATTGCGTGAAACAAGAATAAAGTGGTGCACATATTAGTTTGGGGCTGTCAAAATATTAGGGCAATAATTAAGTCCTTGATCCCGATGCATTCATTTCATTTATAGTTAATTGAAGTAACATATACCAGAAATACTCCTTGCAGACTTGTTCTACTCATCTCATGAAAAATAGCTATCTAAATTGCAGATTTTATGCTTAGTTATATCAATAGTCCTAGTATCCAGAGCCACGATTTAGCGGTATTTGACTTATTCTATTTTTGAGGTGCAATTAATTTAATTGGTGATCTAAATTTGTGAAAGAGGGTAAACAAATACAACATTTTTTTTAATGTTGTTGTCATGTAAAGTTTAGTTCCATGATTTTTACGTTGTATGATGTGACATGTAAAACAATGTAGTTGTGCTGTAAACATTATTTTTTTATTTTTTGAAAACTAATTCAGTATATAAAGAAAATTAATAGTGTGGACTGTGGTGCAACTCGTAAGAATATAAATTATTATGGTACATACTCTAATTGTATGTCAGTTAAGAGCATAGGTATGGAGCTATAGTTGATGTGCTATTTATAAATTCCAAATTTAGGAAAAACATATTTTAGGTTTTAAGTAGTAGCATGAGAATGGAACTTAACACTACAAATGATATGAAAATAATTAAATTTGACTTAGATGTGTGGGCTTTCTTTTTTTGTTATTGTTGGAATGCTTCTAACGAGCATGTTCATGTTTGAGCCTTATACAAAAATAATAGCACACTGAATTTCAGAGCACTATCAACTCATTACTAGGTTTAACCAAGTCATTAATGAACTGTTGAACCATATATGATCATTTTAGATATAAAATTTTAACAAATATATAAGTTGTAATGACCCGGGGATTCTCGACCTCGAAAATCAACACAAAACATAATGTCGACTATTCGAGCATCGGAAATACCAGATCATTAATAGAAAGAAGTTAGAGGGTGAGAAATATAAAAAAAGAAAGTTATCATAGAAGAAGAATATCATAACCCAACAGAATCAGAGTAAACACAAATCTCACAGCAGAACGAATAAAAAATATTACATAACAACTTTTGAAATACAAAACTGTATTTGTACTTACATATACCATCAGAGTACATCACATATGTATCACAGCAGAAATAAACTCTCTCTGTATATATATATAACACTGAAGCCTCCTGCTCTAAGATCCTCCAAGTGTATCTGAAAAATCCCGACTACTTGACTGCCCGTACAAATTTGGGCACCCAAGAGTTTAGGGTAAAACAAAACAAAATAAACTCTGGGTCAGTCATGAGACTGGTGTGAGTAAACTCCAACCATTCGGTTTAACTTTTCAAAACCTTTTCAAAAGAAAAGATAATTGTAAAATCGATCCATACATAAACACGGATGGTTTTTACCTTATGATAACCCATTTTTTTTTTAAAAATCATATCTTTTATGATATTATAATAATGTCTACATACAAATAAATATCAAACTAGCAGAATGCTTGCATATCACGCTCAACATATATAGTATACAATCAAAAACCGCAGGCTCTTAATTGGGTAATGGATTTCCAATTATGACAAGGTATGGAACCATCTTCCGTTCAGTGTACTCTAGAGGGGATACACTGGAGTTCAACAAGAACATCTTACGACTCAGCCACATATGATCGGCCATTCATTTCGCTTGAATGTTCCAAATATTTTGTCACCTTATGGTTGGTATACCAATATAACCGTTCCCGTGAGATACAGAAATGAAAAGAAGTAACAAATATGAATATTCTCTAGATAGTGACAATATGCCCTAATTGGGTGCGACCCACTTAGCCGTGCTGTCTGCCCAATTTTTTTCATTTCCCGGTTGATGAGGCTTGAGGTCATAACGTATCTTCTGACAGATCACACCTTCATTCGCTTTGAATGCCGTATTGTCATACCCGCCAAATCATAAATTGATTTCCCCAAAAATACCACGGGTATAAAGCTAAGAGAAATGAGTTCCTCCGTCACCAAACATAAATACATTTGAAGAGATCAACTTATGCGATCTATTAGATATACTCTGTCATACATTCGTCCATACAAGTTGTCCTGGGACTGGACAAATCGAAGGCACTATTTTGTAAATCCATCTTAGGTAATTTTACCTAGGATCTCCAGAAAATCCCTTGCATAAACTCTGTCTTCAATTATCTTCATCATATTTGATTCGCAACGCTAATGCCCATACAGAGTGGTTTTCAGATAATAATTGTTGACCCGCCTTTTGGCAAGGTCGTCAACCCATGGAACCATCACAGGATCGCTCAGGGCTCGAGCATGGACAAGCCCAGGCATTCATGGCTCGAAACTCCTTGGCTCAAGGGCTCTTGAATCGAAATATTTCATCTCGAAATACCTAGGCTAGATGGTCTTGAGATTGCTTCCACTACAACAATGACTTGGTCATGAGATCTATTTAATAGCCTACTTACTTGGTCCAACTACCTATTCTAAAGCCTATAAACTCGGATCTAGCTACGTTTATGCTGCCACATATTAGAGGGAACTTCTCCACGTAATCAAGACTTAGCTCCATTATCTACTATTCACATGGATCAACTGACACATGGCACCTCCAATTATTGAAGCCCACTGCCTATAAATACACCAAGCAATACAACAAAGAGGGGATCTTCTTCACCTCAGATTAGATCCTTACTCTTTGGCCCACGCATGACTCAATCATGGCTGCCAACCACTTTCATCACGAAATGCTTGCTATATTCCTCAAAAATGATTATGTAGTAGAGATCCTGACGATCTCATTCATTGTATCTCCGACTTTATGATATTATTATGAGATTATAAAGTGGACGTAGGCTTGTTAACGCCGAACAACTATAAAAATGCTGTTGTCTTGATTTTTCTCGCTTTTTCTGATATTTCTTCATATATCATGCTCAAATTTGACTTTTGGCCGTTGATGACCACTTTTTGGCATCAACAGTTTGGTGCTTTCACTGAGAAATGAATTTTCAATGTCTTGAGGGTTTTGCTCAATTTTGGATCACCAAGTCCAAGATAAAATCCTAGTTTCAGTCATCTTCAACATCCATGGTTTACAATACTTCTGCACATGCTTTGGAAAGCAGAAGCATCAACATCTGCATCGCCAACAAACACCAATTTTGTCCAAGTTCTAGGTTCGACCCCAGTCGGATAGGCCCTTCCCGGGTCGACCTCGACCCGACCAGACGACCAATCAATGGAAATTGCACTTTGGAAGGCCCCCCGTATGTAGCTTGGCCCGAAGCAGGTATTGGGTCGGGGTGAGATTGGTTCGAACAACAATCGTCATAATAATGTTCAAGCCCAGGTCGACCAACTACAGATCGACTGACTTTATGAAACCCTCTAGGTCGACCAACTCTTCCAGATATACCAATCCATATTACTATCCATTTCTAAAGCCCTGCACATCAACCCGAGACAGGGTCATTTTCAGAAAAAATACGTTTTTATGATCATTTCAGAAAAGGCTCCATCTTCAAAAATCGAAAGGTCCCCACATTTTTGACCTAACCAGCTAGATCGATCATCGCCGGGACTATGGGGCCCCGGACCCCCACCGGCGTTGCGTCCGCACCCGCTTGACGGCTCGCCTTCGGCTTGGAGCAGGCTTGCCTTCGGCTCGACATATATTTTGGCCAACAATAATCATAAAGACTTATCATCCAAGATTTAGCGGATAGTCCGAGAATATCAACAGCAAGATGGCAACGACTGGGATTCTTCCAAGAGTTATCATCCATATTTACTGAGATTATTCAATCCTGATTGGCTTCATTCGTGCCCGAAGATCAACGAGTTAAAAGTCTGAAACACTCAAGCCATGATGCTGATTGATTGTCTACATTCCCCGATGTGGGATCAAAGGCATAACTGCGGATGGACGAGGCATGCCTACATTGCTATCCTCTGTATCCCACTTCCTGACATGGAAAATGCAAGATTTCTATACGCATGGATCCATTGTTCTCATATCGATCAACGTCTTAGAATCAACAAGATGAGATGCCACCATTAGCGGTTCTAATCTAACTACCTGACCCTTATTCATTACCCTTGATGTGGGGACAAGAAGGCGATTCAAAGGAAACACACCCTCATCATTCACCCACAAAGGCCGCATGATTGTCTTTATTATCCCGATACCCCAATCAAGGTCTGATCGTTCTTGGCATTGCCGGGCCACGAGGATTTGAAAAGACTTCCTTCATCAACTAAAACTTCAGCGGTCATCTCCTATCAGAGATAGGACAAAGCGGAATGGATTGGCAAAGGATATGCGATACCATTCTTAATAATACTCATTCCTTTAACATGATTACTTTTTACCCATATCTCTTATCTTTTCATGCTTCATGAGTTATTGATGTAACTAACTCATATGAATTCATGTGTAAATGATATAGGTACTTAGAGTCTGGTACCGATCAGACTTCCAACAACTGCATGCAGAACTACAGAGTACTACCATAACAAGCCCAATCGAACCTCTCATTTACAAAATCGCGCCCTCCGTCTGAGGGAAGACTTATAGATCAAGGTGGATCTAACATGACCATCCACTCTCATGCATGGTAGTCCTCAAGACAATTGTGCATCAATCAATGCATTTCGAATTTGGGATCCGACTCCAGATGGACGTGGATCGACCATCCATATGGCTAGATAATGTGCTCGACACCGTCGGATTACATGAATCCAAATAGAGGAGGCAACACTGCCCATCAACATACCTATTTTCAAATCATGCATTTTGCCTTTACGTGCTTCTTGAGTTATTGACATGACTAACTCATGCCAATTTTCACATGAATGATGCAGATACCCGAGTTGGGACCAATCACTCCTTCCATAGTTTGATCAGAGGAACGTAAAGCCTTGGCAAACGTGATTCAACTATTCACTCTTTTACCTTTGGCCCGATGCCAATAATCTGACATAAATGAAGTTCGACCGTTCATTCACTGACCTTTTGCCCTTGAAGTAAGGGGCACATGAGTTCTACGTGAGCAATCTATGAAGCCTCCTCAGCCTCTATCCTTTGATTCGCCAGGCAAGACAGAGAGATGTATTCGGGTGTGACATAACCACGTAGTAGATCGATGACTCTACCTCTTGATCCGATTGGAAGAGCGCAACAATGACAGGGGAATGATCCCATAAACAGTATAAAATCTTTTGCCTTCGACATGGGGGCAAAAGAGAAATGTTAAGACGAGGATGAGTATGACTCGGTCGCTCTCCAACAACGTCTTTAACTCTTTCCCATGCTTCCGACAGGAGGAGTATAAACTCAACAGGGACGTGAACTGACCATCCCTGATAGCGACCTTTGCCCTTGACGTGGGAGCAAAGGGACGATGCAAAGGCAAATGTGACCCGACTGTTTGCCCGACTAACTCTAACTCTCACGACTTGAGAGAGTTTATAAACCGAATTGGGTAGTGTGATGTACACCACAATTTAAGACCACTAAACCCATAACTCCATCTCTCACGACTTGGGAGAGAGTATAAAGGATGATGCTGCGACGTGCATGCAACCTCCATCGCCCTCCAACTGAGGAAAGGAATATAAAATACATATGGACTGGACGTCCGAATGACTTACCCTGGTTCCCACCAACGCTGGGGGCATGTGCATGGACTTCTGAATTAACTTCAAACACACTTCAGACGCAACCCGTGTTTCAAAGATAAATGGAGGCCACAGACACTACACCTCCAGACTACAATACTTAACACTCTGACATTTAATAATTCTATGCTACATAGCTTAGTACTTAACATGTTTTTATTTCAAGCTAGACTTGCTTGTGACATAAAACTTGACTTAGTAGCTGGCAAATTAAGCGAATTATTCTATTCGAATTGCAGGATTATGTACAGATACAAAACAAGGACGCGAGGACATACTTGCGTACAACAACAAAGGGCCACGTTCGAAGGGCTGACATCGATGCCTAATGATAGACTTACCACACGACTCAAGGCAACGACCGAAAGGAGGCTATGAGAGTGATATCTCAAATTGACACACATATCCATATGTGACTGATTATAGCCCAAGTGCAACGACGAGTTTCACATCGCAAGCACACTGCATAAAAGATGCAATGACTCGAGCACTTGGATAACACAAACACTTAAGCTTTGAAAGCCATGTCTTTTTTATGCATACATGTATAAATTTGAAATGAGTGTGGTCTGACCATATGTCTTTTGTCATTACCCCCGGACTGGGGTCATAACTATTGAAAGTATTTACAAATGACATAACTTATTTGCATGTACATAACTTGTGCTTTGATCCTGACAGGCCGCATGTGGGCCACGAAAGGGGTGTAGAGTGACCATCCATTGACTGATCCCAACCTACTTCCTAATTGGAAGGGGAAGAATAAGAGTATTCAAAGTGACTACAGTCTGACCTCTCGCAGCCCAACTTCGATCCTCAGAGCTTGGATGGGAGAGCAGAAACCAGTATGGGTTGAGTACCAACGAATCATTTTGCATCCAACTCTAACTCACGACATGATGAGGAAGTATGAATCCGGAAAAGACATGGATTTGAAGTCTGCCACTCAGTCAAGCTCCCAATGACTAGGGTTGAAGAGTGTGATCCATGAAAAGCATGAATCTACTACTCGATTACTCTATGCACATTCTCAACTTCTTAAAGTTTCATAGGATCTCAAACTACAGCAAAAAATGATGACCTCAATGGAACCGAGCATGAAGAACGAACTCGACAAGAGTGTGATGACTATTTTGGACTATGTTACAACATTAAAAAAGAGGCTCTATTGACTCCCTAGCGACGTTTGTTTGTTCGCATTTTGACAAGCTTACTCGACTCTGCGACTTTTCAGACAAGAGTAACTAAGTTCACTAGCGCTCGATGAGGCGGTCCTCACTTTCCGACTAAAGTGAAGGGACAATGCCTAGACAAGTGTGATTCGACTGCTCTGTGTTCAAGTCTAACTCTCGCTGACTTAAGAGAGAGTATAAAACGACTTGGATTGGCTAAGATCGCCAAACCCTCAACTCTAACCTGAAACAACGATGATGAGTATAAAGGCTTAAGGACTGGACGCCCGACTGTCTTAGCTCGACCTCCACTGACGCCGAGGGCATGAGCACTGGCTTTGTTTGTCACCCATCGATGATATGGGCATGAGCGTCGACTTACGGACTGACTTTGAACACGTCCTTGATTTGACATATGATTCAAAGGATATATAGTGTACCTTCAGACCATGACACGATTTGACTTACTTATCCAAGTGAGACAGCTTATGAGCTCGACATGACTTGACCTTACACTTGACCATGTTCTTGACTTGCATAAGAAGATGACACCATTTGGCGAAGACTGTTTATGAACGACTATGTGCAGAAGCCAGTGTCCCAGCTTGATTTATGATGATTTCATTCGACCGAGGTAGATAAGAAAAAAGAATTCAAGCTTCAGTACTACTCCCAAAGACATGACAGTTCGACATTGCTTTATCGAAGATGAATGATATTACAAAGAGATGCAGTTCGACTTATTCAAAGTACATCCTGTCTGCCACAAGATGTACTTTGGGGGGAAAAGTGTTGACCCGCCTTTTGGCAAGGTCATCAACCCATGGACCCATAACAGGATTGTTCAGGGCTCGAGCATAGGCTTGCACTACAAGAAAATATACATATGGTTACACTCATTGGTTGCATTTGATATGTAAATGTAACGAATTTGGTTTTTAGTTTTGTTTTTGGGACTTTGGTTACATTTATATAACAATTGATTAAAATACTTGTTACGTTTGGCTCCTTTCTCCCATTGTGTTTCGTTTCCCTCTTCTATTTCACTTTTTCCGCCTAAACATGAAATTGCTTTCCCCCTCTTTCCCTAAAATACTTACCTCCTTTATCGTCTTTCCCGTTTCAACGTTTGATTTCCAACTTCTCCCTCAATCCACATACCCACGTTCCGTCTTCTTCTTCTGCCAATAAATCTCCCAATTAACTCTTTGACTGACATTCCTTTGCCATCTTTAATGACATTCGAGAAAAAGAAATCCGCCTGGCAAATCGAACCGCAGCCCCTACTCTCCATCGTTCCTCCCACTAGCCTCGCAAAGAAGACGCTCCGTCCCTCGCTCCCTCAGATCGTAACCCTCCTCCCGAGCCTTAAAATACAATAGCCTCAAACCCTAAATCCCAACCGACGATGGAAGACGATGGGTTCCAGCGAGTTGAACGATGTCGTAGCTGCTCCAAAAACATGCAAAACTCCTCTGCTGCCGCAATTTCTGAAAGTTCCTATATGCAAAATCCCCCTGCCTGCTCTGGCGGGAATGAGTTCGGAACATACAACAAACGGATTCAGACAATCTCAGAAAGGCAGCAGAGCCTGGAAAGATATTTTTATAGGTAACCAACTTCCCACCAATCGATAAAAACTCGACTAGTTCGGATGTATGTCGTGAGCTCTTCCTTGCTTTTAGACTTCAGTTCCCAATTTTGGTTTAGAGTTATCAATTTGGTGTTTGATTTAGATGTCCTAACTTAGCTTTGCTGTTTAGTACACTCGTTTTATTGGTTGGAGCTCCTACTTGCATTTTCATGTTGATTACGGATGTATTATTTTGGTTTCAAAATGTATTTTAGACTTTAACGTTGTATGTTTGCTCTTTGCATTATATTTTAGAATGCCGGTGCAACTTGCCTTTGATTACATTCTGCTGCTTGGTGTTTTCAAGTTCCGACTGCAGCGTGTATTAAATAACAACCTATATAATGTTGCTTTGTTGCATGCAGCAGATAGACAATTAACCTATCTTCTAGCTATTTATGTACTTGTTATTTCTATAATAAAACTGGACGGATCACTCAAAAAACCAATTGACATTCCAAAAAATAAAAAATTAATGCTAATTATATAAGTGCCAATGACGGAATGTAGCATCCCCTATGACCTTATGTTAACACTGATGGCATTGACATAAAGCAAGCATGTGATATCTATAAAGCACATATGGGTTACCTTAATGAATCCTTATAGGTCAAAGGTCATGTTGTAATGTTTCCATGAAAACAAAAGCTATGTCTTAAGGGAAGTATAGGCTGTATAGCCTATATCTTAAGTATGCCAACAGTAATATATCATGGCATGAAATTTTATATACTTAAGGAAATTGAAGGTTTATTTTTTCAAACTTAGATAGAGTTTCAACATTGTATAGTGCAACATGGATGCCTTATGTCTTCTATATTGCTATACCGATGGTGGTAATCCATAAATTTCTCGATTTTGATATTGTTTAGTGCATCATGAATGCCATAAATCTTCTATTTTGGTACTAATGGTGGTAAATCATATGCTTTATGATTTTGACATTGTTCATTAGGGATTCAAATGTCTTATATTATTATATGTCATAAGTCTTCACTTTATTTTATATGGATGTGAGTTTTCCTTCAACCCACAATGTTGTAGTTACTATGTCTGTTGGATAGGTAAGCCTATCATGTCGGTAGTTACAGTGTCCTTGGACCAAGCAAAAGCAAAAGTATGACGTCTTTCTAAAAAATTCCAACAAAAACTTGAACAAATTGAGGTATCAAATTATTTAGCTTATGGATCTATGTAAGCTTGTTTATGACCGGTTATGATCGAATCATTGCTGGATGTTTATTTTAGTTGAAATCTTTAGAACAGATGAAATGCAAGAATTTTTGTATTTTTTTAAAATTGGGAACACAAATTTTTTTCCTGAAATATAGTATGTTGCAGCACTAGAAACATTCATATATTTTATCTTCAAATAAAGAATGCATCAATGGTTTTATGAACTGTGAAGTAAGAAAGTATTATCATTGATCTTTTATATTAGAAGTAGCAAAAGTTAAGTGTTCACATCTTCATTTTGCTAAGTGCCGTTTCTTGCAGGTCATAACTACAAACGAAAAAACTTCATGCATGATGCTCTTTTACATAAGAGCTTAGTCATAGCATAATTGACAAGGCTTGATTCAGATTGTGGGCATTGGTTCATATAGTTGATGAAATTTATGGTGTGGATACTACAGAGCACTTTGCTGTCTTTATTCAGTTGCTTGTTCACCACATATTTGCAGGTCAGAATTCTCACCTAATTTTGGTTTTATTTTTCGTCACTGTATTTTTTTTATTTGGATGTCCGCCAACTTGGTTAGTCTTAGTAATTGTTATTATAGATGCATGCATTTACGTGTGGAGTAGGCAATCTTTTGCTCAAACCTTACTACTGAACAAAATTTGGCAGCATATCATAAGTTATTGTAATTATTTAACAGCATATGTCATAAGCTTCATCAAAATAGAAAGGCTTTCTAAGTTTGGACTTCTCACTATTTTCCACCCCAAACTATGCTATAATAGTTTGAAGTCAATGGTGCAACATTGTCGTGACTATTAATCACTGTGTGCAGAAATGCAAGCATAAAAGACATATTATGAGTACACAACAAATACTAAATATTAACCCGTTTGTGCAAAACAAATTTTAGATTAAAAAAAATTCTAATAAAGCATCAAGATGAACTCACACTCTAAAGTTGATCTCCTCATGCATTGAACATCCATTCAACATGAAGGCTGTAAAGTAAGATCTGATTAAAAAAAATAAAAATAGAAAAAATACTCTTATATTTATTGATTAAAAATAGGAAAATACATTATTAATAATATGACGGAAAAAAAAAATAGTTCATTTGCACCTATAGATCTCCATTATCTTGGGAGAAGGACAACAACACATAGCGGATTTAGCATTTAAACATGTCGTTATTCAAAGGAATCTATTGAGAACTGATATCATAAGTTACATCCTTAGTTCGTCATCCATGTATGTGTTAGATATTATATGTTTGTACTATGGCGTTGTCATATGTTAACAAAGTACACTGAAAAGGAAAACAAACCATAACTTCAGTAATGAAGACCCTTATATTATTGATGATCACAAAAATAAGAATGGTATTAGTATTCCCAAACATACTCAAAGAAGGATGCCTCCACCTTACTTCAGCAAGCATGCAACTTGACCAAGTCAGGATATTTCTATAAAAGTAAATATCATTTATCCACCCGTTACATTAATAGTGATGAAGTTCAGTATTATGTAAAAATAATAATTTCATGCAAATAAAATGAATTTTCTCTACAATATGAAAACACCAATCGTCACACCGTTTCTTTCGCAAAACAAACTCTAACATGCATTTGCTGCCCATTTTTCATTTATACCATAACAAGTTAATCTTGCATATAATTGGTCAATTCTTATGATATGTGCATACTTCCTCACTGAAGGAATTTTCACATCCAACTTCATAGAAAATGGGAGTGCTAGCATCTGACTAGTTAAGCTCAATTTTTCTCTCCTACATTAGTTCTTAAAACCTTTACATTCAATAAATTTAGCAAAAACTATTTTCACAGATTAAGAGAATCTCCTATCGATTTAAAAGAATAAATCATTTCTTGAGATGATCATGACAAATTAGCCTTTCCAATACATGCTCTAAAGCTTTTTATAATATAATAATAATGCATGCAAATTTTGCTTTTACTCGTTCTAACTTTAACCCGAAATAGTTCTCTAATTCTTTTCTTTCTAGAAAGGGTAAAACAAATGAGAAATGATCTGAACTAATTTGTTTTTATTTAATAATTTTAGTGGCTTTTGTATGATTAGAGTCGCAATTTGAAATATGATGTAATCAGTATGATCAGGCTGGCAGCAATTATTTTTAATCTGAGGGTATTTGGCTTGATTCCAAAAGGAAAGTCTTCTTTCATATGCTACCTATTTGTAACAGAACTCATCCAAGAGGTGCCAGACCTTGGCCATTTTTGGGTTTGTTTTTGAGCAATTTGATTAGTATAAATAATCGTAAATAATTTTTCGTGGCTTACTAAGTGCAGCCATGCATTCCTTATAATCAACAAGTGAAACTTTTTATATGGACTTATATATATATATATATATATATATATATATATATATATATATATATATATATATATATGGGCGGCTATTTGAACACAAACTTAGAGACACAATGCCTCAACCGTTGGATCTTTTTGTCTTTATGTGGTGATGTGTAATTCATGGGGTGATCCAATGATGTAAATTCATTGTGTCATCAAATATGTATAAATCTTGTGTTCCAATAGACTTTCTCTCTATATATATAATTAAACTAACAAAATATTTTCTTATTGCTTTAAGTGCACTGCTGGATAATACTAATATTGAGGCTAATTGTGTTAATATTTGCGAGACAGAACCACCAAATGAATGTTATGGGCTTGTGCAAGATAACTTGTATTACACTAAAATATGTCAGAATGAAATATCAAGTGAGATTTTCAATCATGACTCAGGGAAACCTATTCATGAATCAAGACAGGGGAAAGAAGAGTTGGCAGAAGATCCTAATAATATTACTAACATGACTGATGGGGCGACACGAAAAAAAATCAATTTGAAGGCTCTTCATTCTCTGATAGTCTTATGGCCTTAGTTCCTTCATCTTATGTGTCTTCAAGCAATGAAAAGCCTACATTTAAATATCAGGTTGATATAAGCAATTCTGTAAAACGCAGCTCATCATCAGTACCTGCTGCTTTGGATGGCCAAAATGAACTAGACATCCCAAATGTTTCCTATGTAGATCCATTGAATGAAGGATCAACAGGCTTGAGTGAAAAACCTACCTTTTCCGAGAAAAATAATTATTATCCTGCAGCAGAAGGGCCAGATCATGGTGCTTTATTATACCAACCTCCTCATGTCCATGTTTCAGATTTCTCTTATTATCTTGTTAGTCCTGGCAATGACCGAGCTTCGAATTTCACATTTATTAAATATGATCTTGTTGGTAATTGCGAAGATAAAGCTTATAGTCCTCTTGGAATTCGGAAATTGATGGAGCCTTCATTCTCAAATATATGTGAAAGTGATTGTACTTATACAGTAAACCTGAACTTACATGAAAATGCAACAGTTGAAAACATCCATAATCACTTGCCTTCTTTCTCAACTGAGAATGTTTTGCCTGAATATCCAAAGCTCAACTCTGGGATTTCAAAAATGCAACAGATTGAAAACTTGGATCCTTTTTATGTAATCAAGAAAGAAATGAAGATTCTGGTGTTAGACATCCTCATCATCCGTGCCTTGATCATCAACATTCAGTACCATTGAGTTTTGGACCTTCTTCTGAAGTTCTTGATGGGAAAGTGGGGCTTTCGGCAACTAATAATATGCCTGCTGGTATACCTGCTGGATGTAATGCAAATGAAGATACTGAAAGATCAATACTTCCATATAACTTTTCGGGAAAACAACCACTCGCAGGAAAAGATGATGACAGTAAAGAAAATGAAAATCCTCATCTTGACACCTTATGTGGTTCTTCATCGCTTCGTTCCCCCCATTCTAAAAAACGTAAGGTTCTTTGTGCATCTGCATCTAATCCATTCAGTGAGCGTGAAAGCGGTCACCTGAATATTATGGCTGAGACCTCAAGCATTAAAAGAGGTGTTGAGTCTTCTTCTACAATTAAATTTCCGGATACTTAGCTAATGGACATGGACATAGACTATTTTTTTCATGAGGTACAATATTTTCATCTGATGATTTACTCAAATTTTTGCTTAATATCTACAAACAATAATGCTGATTTTCTTTTCTTACCATATGATTTTTATCACTCTCCTTTTAAATTCAGTTGCTGATTTTGTTTTCTTACCATATGATTTTTATATCTCCTAACATGTACTCTTATCCTTAAATGACAACTAACAAGTATGACCACTATTTTGACCAAACACTTATAGTATAATAAATTGCCTTTAGAAGCATTAAAATGAAGGAAACGTTATATTAGTTGAATATATTAAATTACTGATCTACAAAAAGAATGCTTTTACTACCACATGTATATAACATCTGGATATAATTTTATCAACTAAGAAAACCATTGTTATTTTAAAATAAATCGTGTCAATTTTATGATTTTGTAAACAATTACAGATTAAGGAAAAATGTTTGAATACAAAGTTTGGATCAGTTGAAAAGCTGATAAATGGATATTTCAAGATACCAATCGCTGGACATTGCATTAAAAGAAACATTTAAAATAATCAAAGGTTGAGTCTACTCCAGGTTTTTGTCTTGCTATACTTTATGTATGCAAACGGATATTTAAGTAATCAATTTTTTTTTTTTTAAATTCTGTAGTAGCACTATGATCTTTTCCTATTTCAAGCTGTTTATACTGCTGGACGAAAAATATACTGTTGACAAACACTGTACTAATCTATTTTTTGCTAACTGACCAAAAATGAGCAACATTGCATGCATAATAATGTGCCATTATAATGTTCTGGTCTTAAAAAGAACATTGCTTTTTTCACTATACGTACTTGGGTTCTTGCTCTGTTGCTGCCTTACCATGAAATAAATTGAAAACTAATAATGTTATTTGAAGTTTTTGTTCATTTTTTATTTTAAAAAAATATATCTAGACATAAGTGGTGTATACATGTTTTTATATGAACCTTCTTCAAGATCAAACTTTTTACACCTAATATCAGTCAACTAATTTTTAAATTGATTATTAGCCAATGACATTTATTGTATCTCATTGTCTCTTCTTAACATGATTTTCCACACTTAAATGGAACCTACCAAGTATCTTTACTATTTTAACCAAACATTGAATTTAAGGGATCATTGTATTAGCTGAACATATTAATTATTAATTACTGATGGACAAAAAGGAATCTTTCACTACCACATGTATATAACATCTAGATATCATTGTATCAGCTTAAAAAAAGCCCATTGTTATTTTTTTTTAAAAAAATCTTATTAATTTTGTACAGCATTACAGGTAGAGCAAAAAGGTCTAAATATGAAGTTTGTATCAGTTGGAAGACTGATGTAAGGATATCTCAAGATACCAACCCTTAACATTGCATTAAAAGAAACATTTAAAATTAGTCAAAGATTGATTCTACTGTAGGTATTTTCTAGCTATACATTTATGTATGCAAACTATTATGTAGGTAATGAAAAATTAATAAATTATGCATGAGTACCATGATTTTGCTGACATATCGATCAATAATGTTGGTGGTGATTTCAATTCTCATTAACGTCAAATATTTTTTAATTAAGTAATTAGATGATAGTACTACAAGTCATATATAAAAGATAGCATGCTACATACCAATGAATATCCGAATCACACTACATGGGTTTGAATCTATGACATTTTTCACAAAAGTTGAAGCATTTAATCATTGGGACTATGGTGTTGGTCTTTAATTTTAATTTTTCCTGACAAGACTTACTGATCGATTTATTGTAAAAAAAAGAACTCTCATTAACATTAAATCAAAGAGGCTTGCACATCAACAACAATTAGAATGGAGCCTTGAAAAAATAATTTCTTCATCATGTTCTTCTAATCAACGTTTGTGTTAAATACTGAGCTTGAGAGTGGCTCAAAATAGGGTCACGCATGTGATTTAACAAACTCTTTTTCATGCAATTATACAGGAGTTAAAATATATATGAAACTTTAATTCATCATGAATACTTACTAAGTTTTACAATTTTACACATCATTGAGTATACATGATCTTTGCTTTAAAAAAAATTGCAATAGCTATGCTGCTGTTATGGCTGCTGTAGTAGTAGCGCAGCAGCAGAGGGAGGATATTTGAATGTTAATCTTGTATGTAAGCAAAAATATGTAAATCTTAATATTAAATGATGTGTTACTAGTGTTTTTGTTATTAACATGTCATGCTTGCTTATACTATATCGTGTTTATGCTATGTTAATTTATTTTACTTTGTATATGTTGATTCTCGTTATCTGTTGAGTGTTTAGTAGGTACAATGGCGTGCTTCGCTTATGGAGCTTGCTTTTGCGCTAAAAACAAGCAAATTTGCTTTATAATGTTAATAAAAGGTACGTATCTTGGATTAAACGTTGCATTTGGGTTGTATTTATTTTTCTTTTCGTCGGGTTTGGGATGCCTCATCGTATGGATGAGATGTATATTAATATATATGTGTTAGGAAATTTTCTGATCAAGGCGTGCAAAAGAGATGCTGCCGAAATTTTCCGTAAATCCGGACATTAGAAAAAAATTAAGTATTAAAATTCTACAATTATTTTCTTTTTACTAAGGTGAAAACTAAGGGAAGGTTTATAAGTAGAGGTATTTTGTATAATTGTAGATATAAGTACGATTATATATGATGTTTCCTTTTCGAGGACAGAAAGTGTTGAGTGAGGAAGAATGTAATGACTAGATAGTTTTAACATTTTTAAAATACAAAGTTAGATAAAATATAACGTTTTAAAATATTGTTTATAACTTGAATTGGACTTAGAGATCTAAAATCTAATTTATTTTAGAGTTTGTAAACTCGATTTCTGAATATAAGATTTAGTATGAATGTTTGATTTGAATGTAAAACTTTAAAGTGATAAGATTACATTTTGAACTTGTTTATTAAAACCAAACATAAAATAGATAATTTATAAAGCATTGATTCATATATTTAGACATTCTGTATAGTAGTAATCGAAATAATTATATAATGGGCTCGTTTTGTTTAAATCGATTTATGTGATCGATGTACGGTAGCAACAACCAATAAATCTATTTAACGTTAGAAAAATTAAAAGTTGAATTAAATTATGAAAATTAATATTTGGGATAGTTCAATTAAATATAACGAAGGAATATGTACGATCCAACAATAGGTGATAAGGTGAAGATTGTTTAGGGTGGTGAGTGGTTTGGTGGTGGAGTGTAGTTTTTTATGCAGCAATACGTATTTAGTCAGATTGTTAAGGGCTGACGAATGTTGTTATGTATGGTGATTGTTGAATGTCACGATGAAGAAGCTGAAATGTACTGCAATTCACCTAAAATGTCATGATGATAAGTTTTGGTTGAGATGGAAGTAAATATGGGGTTGCTGTCTAAATGGTGTGTATGCAATGAGAGAATGTGTCGGTTTGGTGTGGCTGACTGAAAGCTGAACTAAGTAGCAAGACCATATAATTAGCAACAAACAAAGCTCACTAGTGTTTGACCGAACAAAACTAAATATATGTTTTTATATACTTTATTTACCAACTATGATAACTGAAACACTTTAGACCAACATGCCATCAATTATTGAAATTATGTTTAACAGTTTATGAACCTAAACTACATGAGTTTGCAGTGTAACTAATCACCAAATATCACCATTCACGGTCAAAATATGTTGCGGCTACAATCTTCACGTAGCATGCAACCTCCAACAAAAAGATAAGCATCTACGTTATCGTTTCCTTTGATATAAACTATTATTTGAATGATATTCGATAATTCATGGCAAATTATTATCATTGATTATCGAACTTGTCTATTGATAATTGGCTTTTCTGAAGTGAAGACCATCAGCAACAATGGATATGACTTTAATTGTTATATGTATATGTTTTTATATACTTCATCTACCAACTATGATAACTGAAAATACTTTACACCAACATGTCATCTATTATTGAAATTATGTTTAACAGTTTAAGAACCTAAACTACATGAGTTTGCAGTGTAACTAATATCTAAATATCACCATTCACAGTCAAAATATGTTGTTACTGCAATCCACGTAGCATGCAACCTCCAACAAAAAGATAAGCATCTATGTTATCGTTTCCATTGACATTAGCTATTATTTGAATGGTATTCGATAATTCATGGAAAATTCTTTTCATTAATTATCAATCTTGTTTATAGATAATTGGCTTTTCTGGAGTGAAGACCATCAGCAGCAATGGGCATGACTTTAATTGTTATATGTATTATGATATTTGTTAGTGCTTATTGTGTAAATTTGTTTTGAATGTTTATGGTATGTGAATTTGCTAATTTTGTCAAATAACCATTATCTAAATGGTTATGGAAAATACTTATGTAATTAATGTTTTCTCAATTATTTGAATATGGTGATTATATGATTGATTAATTGTTGATTTTAATATAATATTATATAGCTGGTTGTTGAAAATAATATAAGCCATTAACAATGTATAGTAGCATCTAAAATGGGCTATAATAAAACAATCAAACACAATTTAGTAGCGTTTAAGAAACGCTGCAGAAGCAAATGTAACACATCACTAGAATTTTTTGTAGCATAAAATAAATGCAATGAAAAGTTTTTAGTTGTGCAAAATAAACGCTACAGAAAAGTAAAAAATGATCCATGTACAAACCTTTAGCAGCGTTTGGAAAACGCAACTGTACAGAAGATTTGGTAGCGTTTATCAAAACGCAACCAAAAATACAGGACTTTTAGTTGCGGGACCTGTAGTAGCGTTCTTTAAAACGCTGCTAAAATGTTTTGGTAGCGTTTTTCAAACGCTATTAAATGTATTTTCTGGTGTAGTGTTGGACAAGCCCGGACATTCGTGGCTCGAAGCCCCTTGGCTCAAGGGCTCTTGGATCGAAATATTTCAGCTTGAAATACCTAAGCTAGATGGTCTTGAGTTTGCTTACACTACAACAATGACTTGGTCATGAGATCTATTTAATAGCCTACTTACTTGGTCCAACTACCTATTCTAAAGCCTATAAACTCGGATCTAGCTATGTTTATGCTACCACATATTAGAGGGAACTTCTCCATGTAATCAAGACTCAGCTCCATTATCTGCTATTCACATGAATCAACTGACACATGGAACCTCCAATAATTGAAGCCTACTGCCTATAAATACAAAAAGCAATACAACAAAGAGGGGATCTTCTTCAGCTCAGATTAGAGCCTAACTCTTTGGCCCACGCATGACTCAATCATGGTTGTCGACCACTTTCATCACAAAATACTTGCTATATTCCTCCAAAAATGATTACGTAATAGAGATCCTAACGATCTCATTCATTGTATCTCCGACTTTATGATATTATTATGAGATTATAAAGTGGACGTAGGCTCGTTAACGCCGAACCACTATAAAACCGTTGTTGTCTTGCTTATTCTCGCTTTTTCCGATATTTCTTCATATATCATGCTCAAATCTGGCTGTTGGCCGTTGATGACCACTTTTTGGCGTCAACAATAATTCTGGTCCTGGTCTCTCTGCATTGACAAGGAAAAATGGTCAAAAAATAGTCAGTTGTTTAACTATCAAAGGAAAACGTACATACAAACAACGGTCATATTTCCAAATGGAAATCTTACCGACCAATCATCAATCAACACTGACCCCTTTTAATAGATTTATCAACAATCATTTCATTTTCCCAATTTCCTGTATTCCATACTTCCCAAATATTTCTCAAACCCCGTTTTACCTCACACAATCCTGGGAAAGCGTTTCCATCTATTTTAACTATTTATTTTCTATATTTAGAAAATAAATCTTTTTAACACCGGGAATTAATCCCATATATTCACAACTCTTATTTTCTATATTTAGAAAATAATCGTTACTAACATCGGAAAACATTTCCATTACTTATTCACGCATCCCTATTTTTCCCCATTCATCGGTCTCTAACTGCAAACTAGTAAGGGAACAATTTCCCGAGTATCAACCCCGAAGGCCGAAAGAAACATCAGATCGATACTCAAGAAACCATTCACCTTAACTATTCTCCAGTCAGTTTCCAATTCCTTAACTCCATTTCTTAATTTACAAAACTGTATACACAACTCTGATATTCAGTTTACGAATCCACTTCTTTACGGAAATCTTTGATTATAACGATAGCGTTATAATCTCTGCTTTTGAAATGTTAAATTTAAAAATATAAATTTTATTTGAATAAATAAACAAACAATTAATTAATTAGATAAAAATAAATCTTGATTATAACCGAATGGTAAATGGCACTTTCCTGAATTCGATAGAAATCGAATTCCAACGTATAACTCTCTTCTGAATAATCTCCATTCAATTATCGTCCCGATCTCTGAAATAGTATATCGTTTCAGGTTAACTCCATTTCTAAATTTGCTTTTGAATTTATCACTCCCAAAGCCTCACCAAATCCCTTTATAACCATTCACTTTCAAAACTTTTGTTATATTTCACTATTCACTTTAAAATGTGAATACTATTCCTTTACGGAAATCCGAGTTCGTTATATCAATCGAAACTTGATTTTTATTTATAATTACCACCGCAAGATCAAATCTTGTTTATCGAGTGATTTTATAAGTTTCATATTCATATTTCACTTTACAAACTCCATTTATAAATCAGCTTCTTATTAATTATATAACAAGTTTTACCTTAATCTCGACTTCATATTTGATTGTAAATTATTGGTTTCGAGCCAAATATTAACCATCTTGTAAATTTTTAAATTTTATAATATATAATTTCCAAAAATAAATTATTTAAATAACATTTGACATCGTTGAATTCTAATAATAATTCCTTATGGACTTATCAATTCTACTTTCATTCCGAACATCGGACCAAATTCCATTATTTCCCTTTTTTAACCAATTTCTTTTATTTACATTTCCAAATTATTTAATAATTATTATTCAACTTCATTTATAAATATTGTTTACAAGTCAACTACTTGTTTTAATATATTTAAAACAAGTTATTATATTCTAGTTTATTCGAAATTCAACTTCTATTTAAAAATAGATTTCCCCCTTTTTAAAACCCCAAATTCTTTTCTAGTATATTCGAATATATTTTATGGTATTTAAACACCGATTATTTCATGGTTAATGTTATTCAACATCCCAAAACACGCAATAATCAACCACGGATTATTTGTCATATCATATAATGCAATATATGAGAAACAACAATATAATTGTTGAAGAATTCAGTTGGATCCCTTCAACCTGTTTCCCTGCATCCCAGATGTTAATCAACATTAATTTCTTAATAGCACGAGATATTTAAATAAATAGATCAGTATCCAACCAACTGTTTATATATAACTATATATAATATTTCAACCAATTAATTAGCAAACCATCCAAGCAACCATCACACACAACATTCAATTACTTTTATCAATATTAAATAACTTTATAAAATTATAAAACTAGACAGAGTTAGTGAGTTTACCCACCTTGGTCGTTAAATCGTTAAATAACGATTAACCGTCGGTAGATCCAGTCAGTTGTTTTATTCTGCCATAATTTCTAACAAGTTCCAAATAGTTCTAAACTAGCTTCATAATGTAGTCTGTGTCCACACGATTCCAAAGTGATAGACTGCTCCTAATTCTGTTAACAGTTACACTATAAATTATATCATAATTTAATTACATTAACCGCAATTACACTCGACTACTAACATCTTACTGATATTTTACGTTTAATTAATATTAACCGTATTAAACTAGCATATTCTATTTGTTGATATGTTTATACATCGGAAGTAGCGGATTATACGGATTCTACATGGGTAGTGAAACACTTTTCTTTTATAATTTAAACAACTTAATTATTTAAAACTATTTTTAATATTTTAAACATTGAAAACGTTCCCACTTTAAAATCACAAGCCCTTGGCTACGTCACTTCCAACTTCCATGAAGTTTGCCAACTCCAGTGCCATTTTGCATAATCTCCCCTTTATTTCCATTTTAGCCTCAGTTTTTTTTCTTTTTTTTATAAATATCTAGCCCAGGCCCAATCAAAGAAAGCCCACATCCAATTTAAACCCACGTCGCTTGACCCTGCGTACTCCATCTTCCCCATTCAAAACACAAGCTACGCTTGTATTATTCGCTCCTCTTTAAACTCACCATTTCCCAACTTTTGAGCTCCTACTGCTCGTTTTTCTCTTCACAATTTGTTGAAAATGTTTTATAAACATTAGGTGAATTATTAAAAATGTTGGAATAAGTGTATGAATGGCTCTTATATGTGAATAGTCCCACATCATGGAACTATATGGAAGAAGCAAGTATTTATACTTGTTTTTAAGAAGTCATGTTGGGGCCTTGGGGCTCCCAATACATGCTTTGTTGTGAGGAGGAAGACCATGCATCATGACCACCACACGCGCGCGCGACCGATTGACTAGACCGGACCCGGCCCAGCCCGATCCAGTTCGGCTTGGGCTTGGGCTTGGGACTTTGTGGTGTAGACACTTATATTTTTGGACCAGAAAACATTGCTTTTTTTTAACTGTTTTTTTTATGGGAAATTTTTGTGCAATGATAAACTTTTGTCCCGTAATTTCAGCAGATCCGATTTTTTCTCCCACTACTCGGTAAAACCCTAATTCCCGTTCTATATATAGTCTTCGGCTATAGATGAGAAAAAAACACTGAATTACATATTCTCTTATTTTCTCCGCCATTAAAATCTTCTTTTAGAAATTTTCAAGCAGTGCTAAATTTCGACCGTGCAAATCTGCACTGATTTGTTGTGCAAGCAAATCGGTTATTGTTTTCAGAGGCTGTTTTATCCTAGAGGCGGCGATGAAAGTACGAACTGGTTTGCACCTCTGACCAGATCGCCAAATCTTCTTCAAGAAAGCGACGAAGTACGTGACTCAACCATTGTTTCCCAACATAATTAAATCGCCAAAAATCACCAAAACCCCCCTCGTGTCCTCCTCTATCTTCCTATGCCCTGAACACAGAACTCGTGCCCTACCCATTTCTGTGCTCCACTCTTCCACATGAACCGTCACCCAAAACCGACGTAGACAACTCCATACAACCAACACCATATGAAAAAACTAGCACTCCCCCTCCAACCACAACCACTGCCTTACATTGCATCTTCCTCAGCAACCGACAGTCAACACAATAGTACAAACTCGAGTAACCTGTTTTTTTTTCATGAAAATACTTCAAACCCATGGATCAGTCATGCCTAACGGTTGAGAACTTCATGTTCACCTCAGTTCTCTCCAAGACCCTTCATTCTGATCTTCCACCGCTAGTTGAATCCAGCGTTTGGTCTGTTCGGAAACAACATCACGCCTCAAAATATTCGTATAGAACTGTAGAGGAACCTCTCAATGATCCAAACGTAGTTCTGTGTATCATAGACGAGTACTAGATTTTGCTAAAAAAAAGAAAATGGTGTTTGCAATAGTATGTGTTTGTTTGTTTTATTTATTTGTTTGCCATTGAAATGTTTGGCAAATTTCCAAGCTATCAAAATTGTTTGAGCTTAAGTGGCTGAAGCAAGAAATCAAAACATGAACGGTGTATTTATACGGTTAAAGCCTTGATGGCCAAGGAATAGGTATATGTAAGATGGACACCCCCTAGTCTTTAGATCTGCAGGCTTTTTCTTTTCCTTGGTAGGAAGTATTCAAGGAGTGATTTGCGTAAAGTACCTTGCATGACCAGATATGATTTGAGAACACACTTTGGTTAGACTTTAGGCTAGGTACCCTTTCAATTTTTGCCTGTGCTTTGTATATGATACATAGGATAGGTTTTCATTCCCATATACTTTTTTTCCAGGGTGATTTGAAGATACATGATGGCATGAATTGTAAATAGCAAGTGAAAGGAACAGTAGGCAAATGCGGGAGGTACGATGGGTTGGTATAGTATAGGGTTGGCTTAGTGTTTAAGTTTTAAAAAGTCATGTAATTAGAAAGCTATGATCTGAAAACTCATCGCAGTTCGGCAGTCATTTGTTAGATGAGATAGGTTACGATTTTTTTACAGAATTTCTTTGATATTGGGTAAGACTGAAATGTTTGTGTAGTTTAGTCAATTAGGGATATTACATTCCCAATTTTCTGAAGCTGAGCTTACCCAAGATGTACAAGTGGTTTACATTATTATTTCAGTAAGAAAACATCTGTTTTCTGTATATAATGAATTATATCAGTTCTAAGATAAGAACTAATGGTACATGTTGGTTTCATTATGCCACAATGTCACTGTTTCGTTAGGTGTGATCTGCTTGATTCCAACTATGTTTTCAACGTAGGAATATGGCCTATAAACTGTGTGTCCTAGTCCTATTATTCCATGCAACTTTATACTTCCCATTGGTGACTAGTCAAGGTATATAATTAGCGTTTCTATTTCGTTTATGGGAATTCATACATTATGCATGTTTGGTTGTGGATGTGTTAAAGAATATATATATATATATATATATGTATGTATGTATGTATAAACCAATTTACTTTGTGGCTAAGAAATAGTGTAGCATCGCGTAAACTCCGTTCACTTACGAACCTCTATCGATAAAAATAAAATTACTATCTTGTCAAGCGATGTTCCACGATCCCAAAAATATAATAAAGTAGACTAGTTAATTTATTCCATGAAACCCCAAAATGCTGATATAGGGTGTAAAATACTCCAAATAAAAAGTTGCTTATTTTCCGAATTAAAAATTACAGAAAAAAATCTAAAAATTAAATTATCATTACATCTCAAAGATCTTGTCCAAATTCGAAACAAATAATTTATTATAATTAAATAAATCGTTTTGGTTTATAAATGATTGCATAACGACTTTTTGAAAATTTGATTTGGACTTAAGTCACAATCTATGAGACGAAATCTCGATTTTTCAGTTCCATTAGAAAAATACATTTCAATAGATTCGAACGTTTCTTGTTTCGAAGAAATCCGACTTATGATGAATCATGTATACTCCGTTGAAGTTAAAAACTCAATATTCTGAAGTACCGCGATGTAACGGGCTCGTTTTATTATTAATATGTTCAACTGTCGTTTAATTAATATATTCGTTATTATAATTTATTTCTAAACTAAATTAAATCTATTAAATTATCCAATTCACAAAATATTGTTAATTCATCTATTTCCGACTATTTCGGAAATAAATATATTATTAACCCATTAATTATATTATTTGAATATTAAGGATATTTAAATTCAAATCATTTAAATTATCATACCACTATATTAAAATAATTAATTAAATTAATTATTTAATCACTAAAATTCCGGGATATTACATAAGTTGGTATTTGTTACATAAGAGGGGTAATATACCAAGATGGCTGCATATAACCAAGCTGGACAATAATGTTGAGCATAATTATTTCTAGTAGGTTCGAAAATTAAAGGCATTTTACCAAGATGGGCAAAGCATGGGTCAATCTACTAAGGTTTCATCATTTTGGCTATTACTTTCATAGTTATAAGTAATGTGATGCTAAAGGCACATCATTTTCCTCTTACTAATACCACGAATAAAAATAATAAGCATAATAAATTTTATGTACTTCCTAATACCCTTTGTAATATAAGTATTTAAGAATGAGTTTGGTGTTAGGAAGAATGTAATATAAAATTTTATAGTAATAGCAAGAAGAAAACGAGGTGCCATAACATCACACTATAAGTATTTAAGAATGAATATTACTACATTTTTTGTTTTGCAGAATAACAAGCGAATATAGGCAAGTTGTTGCAAATTTTGTATATGGGCATGCTGCGAGTGAAGGAAATCCCGAAAAAATTAGATGCCCATGTCATAATTGTAGGAACCTAATTTGGAAAACATCAAGGGATGTTGTGTCACACTTGATTTGTTTTGTAATAGACCCAACCTATGATGTATGGATTTTTCATGGAGAAAAACAACAATCACAGAATAAAGTGATAATGATACTTACAATATGTATGTTGATGCGGAAATCTATTGTAAAAATCTGAATTCTAACAGACTGATTTTTTTTCAAAATTCTAATCTATCGAAAATCGAGTTGACTTGTCTGGTATCCTGTAGAAAAGACAGAGTTAATAAACATATCAGAGCTCGAAAAAACCTCACAGCGGAATGGAATAAAGTATAACCTAATCAAATATAGCCTTACCAAGGTAATAATACTTCCTAACCAGTATCCAAAGCTATCATATCTCTACCACAAATCTAACCTGTGAGTATGTTATGAAGAGGGGGTTAAAACAAAAGTTCTGGTGACTGGACTTAAACTACACATTCTGGAATAACCTTACATATATCATTCAGTTACATTTTCTTATTTATTAGGTTACTTGGGTTAACAGCACTCAAGGCTTACACACACGTCGTACCTATCTACCTCCTAGTAGATTAGCCTAATATATATATATATATATATATATATATATAACTACCCCCAATATCAAAGTACTCCCCGTAGTACCCTTCTCGCACGATTTCCACCGTTACACCACGAAAGCGTATACAACTCTCATCCTATGCTGGAGCGACATACAGATCTCCATAAAACTATGCCACATTACGCTACTCTTATCCTACGCCGAATTGACGTAGGGATCTCCACGTTATGCATCTACCACCCTACGCCGGAGCGACGTACGGATCTTAACATGGAGTAATGCCCTAACATTTATGATACACCACCCAGTGCGGCGTGCATGTATCTGATTTCTCACACGTACGTACTATCTACTGTACCCTGAGTTATGTAATAGGGCTGCATTTGAATGCATGGAACTCGTTCGGTAGCCTTTTTCAAATATTTGTATTAAAGTATAGATGTTATGGTCTACATTTTCACGGTGGCTATGGTCCCACCCGACCCCTCCCTCAACAAATGAAAGATCGACAGGTGAGAGTTAAGTGACATGCCCCTAACAAACAATCTACATACAAATTGGCGTGTCCCGCAACCAAAGCCTCAATAGTGAAAGGTCGATGGTCTCTTGGTTTAGCTATAGTCTTTCCGCATCACGCTGACTGGTGATGATAGGTACCCAACGATTACTATCCTTCAGATGGTGGTGACCCAGCCTATCCCTAGGCGAAATCGTTGAATCATCTATGTCATACCGCCACAGCCTTCTGACTGCTAACTACATTGCAGTCAAGGTATACTTATTGGATGGTAACGCTTAGACCTAACCTCTACGAGTACTGCTTGAGAATGCACCGCAATAGAGGACCACCATGGAGTACCCTACCACATCCCTCGGAAGCCGCATGTTTCCTTCCAGTACCTCAGAGCTAGTGAGCAGGATACCAGCTGAATAAAAGGAAGAATAATCAAATGGATGTGCGCTCCCCTCGTATCTCAAGACACTACGATGATTCATCCCATTGGGTTCTTCACCTTCAGACGTATGGACTGGCCCAAGCGCATCACGTTAACATGTTATTAGACCCTATGTCTAAACTTTTGATTACGCACTTGCTCTATCTCATTAGACTTCCAGTTAACTTGGTTATCTCTTATTATATTAACTTCTTATTCAAGTTACCAAGTTCTCTCTGAGCCCTTATATCTCTAAGGAATGGACCCCTCTCGTTTCATTAATTTCAGTTATATAACTTAACCCATTTAATTCATTAATATGCTTTTAACAGTTTTTTTTTCTAGATTTCAGGTTTACAGGTTCTTAGGTTTATAGGTTATAATAACATGTTCTTCTTAAAATCAGCAGGTTTCAGGTTCTTACAAACAGCAGGTTTCAAGTTCTATTTATCACAATCAGCAGGTTTCATGTTCTCAGGTTTTCAGATTACTTAATTTATAAAAAAGTACAACTTATCTCATTTCATAAGTTTATCTTATTTCTCTATTTATCACAACCTATTGTTGATACTTACTTATTTACTTAGTTCTCTTTAACTAAGGTTTGCTAATAAGTTTTCTATCGTTTATTACAACTTACATTATAATTTCCACTTGTCCCTAGAACAAGCCTACCTATTATCTTTCATTCTTATAATCAGGTTTATTTATAATAGGTTATTATCATTCCCTGTTCATTCCAATTCTTATACTGTTGTAATCCATCATCTTTATTCACTGTAACATATGTTCCTTATTTTATTAAGGAAAACACTTCATGTACCATATCAGTTTGATTTACAGAAAGAAACAGTAATTTATCCTCATAACATATTCCAATTTGTATCCATAGCTGCAAGTAATTTCTTTTATTTTACTTTGTTCACTGTGTCCTACTTGTAACAATTTCTCAGAAGCAGGTTATTTAGGGAAATACATCACTTTTCCATCAATCAGACTAACTCATTCCATTACATACCTTTCCTTTCGTAATTTCTGAGTTAGATATTTAATTACCATTTAATATAATGTGGCGATTGAGAATTTCGCTCGATCCGAATTGATCGCTAAACCGACCAAGACCGTTCGAAACCCCTGATTGTTTTGAGAACACGACAAATTGGAACACAAACAGAAGAACATTTCATTGCTTATTACAACAATTCCATCAGAATACAAGAATATACAGAGTATGAATAAATATTACACATTTGATAAATATCAGAGATTTAAATTACATTTAAATACATAGCAGCGTAAAATAATACAACACACAACTGAAAGAAATACAGGGATACAGAGATTTCCGAGTATAGTTCCAGCTGTAAACTAGGATCCTGTGAATATAAATCTGTAAACCCAACTACTAGCTGCCCGTGCGGAAAATAAGGGCACCTAGAGTTTAGGTTAAAACAATAAACTCCAGGTCAGTCATGTGACTGGTGTGAGAACTAAGATAGTTATTAATCTTTATTTTTAAAGTTAGGTAAATCAAAGGACCACGCCGTATAACACGGAATGGGTTTCCTCCCAAGAATACCAGTGCTTAAAACAAACAGCGCAGTGCTAAATAAAGAACAATGAAGCTATTATAAGACCCAGATCCCATCACACAATGCAACGCAAGCCAGAGGATAGGGTTTTACCTTATAATAGCCAAAGAATGCTTGATACGCCATCTTTTATTATTACTATAAGCAAAGAAAACAACTTCAAATATAAATGTATCAATCATAGACGACATGAGTACCATATATCATGTCTCCATACTAGTTCAACAATTAAAACCGCAAGATGTCGTATTTGGAAGCTGGATTTCCATCTATGAACTGAGGCAAAAGATAGTTCTCACCGATTTGAGACTCTCTAGCCCGAGCCTCAGGATCAGAGCTCGAGTGACCCTTGGAGCGACAGAGCCAGTCCACCGATGTGGATTAAAATGCCTGAACACTGCGTTTCCCCGCCCTTTGGGGCGTAAATGAGTCCTATGACTCCATCGGCTCCACATAGTCACCGATATATACGAGGCGCCTCGCAATCCAACAACCAAACAGGTGAAAATAATATAAATGTCAGGGCTGGGAGGTCACTGACACCACCCTGGCTAGAAAGAACTCCCTGAGGTCCTCTCCCGTTTCTGGTTCACAACCGGGGTGTGAGGCTCGCGAATTAACGCTACACAAAGCTATGCCACAAAGGCCGTGCTTTGATCATCAATCACAAGACTTTGCTTTTCAACAGAAGCCTTGATCAGTTGCATCTTAGCATGCCACACAGGCAAACCACTCCATGCAACTGATATCCATCAATCACAAAGAATGATATCCAATGTCAGACACACAGTCTATTTACAAGTCTGTTCTGGGTCTGAACGAAACTGGAGGCACCTTGTACCTCGCATATCCATCGATCTCCAAGTACGTTTGGACGATCACCAACTGATTCCCTCCTCTTGGGTGTACAGCCCAATCAAGATCATCAGTAATTATCCAAACGACGTGAAGACCTCTGGTATTTTTGAATGGGATAAACCCGGTCTTTCTGAATGGGTTTGAATAAAAGAATAAACCGTCTTTATCCTCGACACATCGTCGAATCAGTAATTATCCAAACGACGTGAAGACCTCCGGTATTTCTGAATGGGATGAAAATCTAGTTCAAAACTGTTTTCATCCTTGACACATCGTCGAATCAGTTATTCAGAATGGGATAAACCCGGTCTTTCTAAATAACTCGCGTATATAATCAACAAGTGTTACACAAACACAACATACGCCTCATTCCAATTCAAAATATTATTTTATTCAAATATTCTTATACTTTGGGAAAGGTTCCCATTAATTTTATCAAAGATAAATTCTTTAAATTTATTCTTTAATCTTCTTTTGAATATCAATTCAAACTAAATTATGGTTTATCCAAACTAGTCGGGATTAGCAAACCTTACCGAAGTAATCACTTGTTAAATTTCCCAACCCCAACCTATTCATCCCATGAAGTAAAACTGGTCATACTTCATATCTAACACCACGGTGTTATCGGTAAATTCAATTACCATTTCACGTTCAAATCTAATTAAAGATTTAACTATCGCCTGGAGCAAAACTGGTGATACTCCATTCTCGATCATTTCAATCTAATTAAAGATTCATTAAAACTCCACTTGGTTTTAATCTTCCCAAAAATCACTATCAATGATTATTTGACTTGGGAAATCATATACTGTCTTTAACTAGGTTAAAGAACCAATGTCATTTAAAACACGGTTCACGATAAACCCAAAAATCAATTTCAATTCAATTTCAATTCAATTCCAATTAAATATTAATTAATTGGTATACTTCATTAAATCTAAATAAAAAGATTTAATCTTTTTCTCAACTGGGTTAAACAACAGTGTTAATGAAGACACCATTCATGACAAACCCAAATCCCATTTGATATTAAATACAAGGCTCTGAATAGAAAATATACCGCCTTATATTCAATATCAAATACCACAACCAACAAATATCGTATTGGAAATAACGATATAAATATATCTTTCAAATTTCCATAACAATATCTGTATAATCACAAAATCCAACATCAAAATATTCCAAAGACAATTTCGATTCAAATCCATTCCAATTAAATTATTGGAAATTCTGGTTACTTTTAAAACCCTTTTCAAATCCAATTTATTTATTTCAAAAATAAATGGATTATAATTCTAGTTCAAAACTAGTTCATTTTGATAAAAATCTATTTTATCTTTTCAAATATGGAATTTTTCATCTCAATTCTTTCCAAATCATTCCTTATGATTTTACACAAATTATTGCTATTTTTAATAATTTTATCAAGGCTCGTACAGTCGATTTCCATAAATGGCCATCGAACTGCACTTACGACGACCTTTTCCAAATTTGATTTGGACATAATTCCAAATCCAACCATTAGATTTCAAATCTCTAATATTCGTTAGAAAGCTCTTTTCGATACGAACCCAACAGTTCCGATTTTAGGAGAATCCGACAGTCGGTTCTCCCGTAATGTCCATTCGAAGTCAACGGTCAAAATTCGCGAACTGCCGCAGCACGACGCGTTCTATTCAGGCTATTATATCTATAAATAATATAGATATTGTATATTTCATCGATTTCCTTTTAAAACGTATTTTATAAATCGCTTTAAATTCGTTTTCAAAACGATTTCAACTTCATATTCAATTTCAGATCAAAATCGAATATTCGATATCAATAATATATGAATGATAATATGTTCAAAACTTTATATTTTGAAATCACTTCCTTTTCTATATTCATTATAAAAACGAATATAATCGATATAAATATCGTTCGCGTCAAAATGGCGCATATCGAATCAACACGGCTTTATATATTTCAATAACTTCGTTATTCTATTCAACAAATGAATATTTTCTTCAACACATGAATATATATTTTATTCAACACATGAATATTTATTAATTCTTACTTATAATAAAAATGTGAACTTTATTGTATAAATATTTCATTCAACACATGAATTTTCTTTTATTCAACACATGAATATATATTTTATTCAACACATGAATTTTCTTTTATTCAATACATGAATATATATTTTATTCAACACATGAATTTTATTTTATTCAACACATGAATATATATTTCATTCAACACATGAATTTTCTTTTATAATATTCTTTATTTTCCTAATTGGGATGAGACCCAATCAATTACCATATAATGTTAATTATATGGATTCTATACAACACATGTATATAATAGCAACGATAAATAATCAACCATCATCCAGAGTGCACCACACAACGACATAAGCATTAAATATAAATAATTAACGCTTACACAGTCTGTCAACCAATCGGTCGACATACATTTAAATAATTGGGATTAGTGTACGCCAAATATCGTCCCAACACCCGCGTGGGGTTTCAATCCACAAACACTGAATATTGTTTGTGTAGTTGGGCGACGTTTAAAATTTATCGTCCCAATCAATATCCTTCAAATGGGTGTACATAAACAAATCGTTCGATTTGTAAATGAATATTTATTTTATATACACGTTAAAATTTATATTTTTAACTATAAAATATTTTATTCCATTCCACATCACACAATCGACTTTCACAACACATCAATTAAACAAACAAGTCATCCATGGTCTGTGGACGACGGGTGTCGGGTGCTAAAGCACCATCTGCATCCTAGTATATATTTCAAACTAGAAATTAAAATAAATTTGAGGAGTTCTCACCTTGGGTTCCACTCCTCCAAAAACTGTAGAAGGCTCAGTAAAATATTCGGTCTCTTCTAGAATGTGGAAGACGTCCGCACGAGTCCATTGTCTCTTGTTTCACTGGATTTCGACCACATAGAAAAAAGATATGATGTTTTCAACACTTAAAAGTGTAAAAATCAGTTTAAACCATATCAGGCCGTTACCTTATCCGATTGATTCAAAACTAGGTCACCAAATTCTGGCCAAACCGTCGCTCGAGGTCAAGATCGGTAGGCGCCACGTGAATCTGCTCCGAAATCCATACCAGGGTGTCCCCACGCCATTGAACTCGTCGGCGATCTGGAGGAGTGGCGGCGCGCTA
The DNA here is from genome assembly GCA_030737875.1 of Allium sativum. Classification (NCBI taxonomy): domain Eukaryota; kingdom Viridiplantae; phylum Streptophyta; class Magnoliopsida; order Asparagales; family Amaryllidaceae; genus Allium; species Allium sativum. The sequence goes on along the minus strand of CM060921.1, from coordinate 158,244,619 downwards.
AAGGTTCAGACATTGGAGAGGTCGTGCTCGACGATGGAGCAACGATAGATGACGAGGCTGGTCTTAATTTGAAGAGGGAGGAAAGAGCTTTGAAAAGTTGAACGGCGGCGAAGTGTAATGGTGCGTGGTGTGGCTAGATAGTTGGAGAGAAGGGAAGAAGGGAAGGCCATCGTTGATCGTATTAAAGGGGGAAGGGGTTTCTGATTTTTAATGGAAAATTAAATAATGAATAGAAAAATATAATTGGTCGATATTTATATTAGTTTGAAAATTATGGTTTTCATAAACGAACACCAATTCAAAGCCAACGACTGTCGTCCCTAGCTAAATACCCCCCTTTCGAACACAATGGGATATGTTTCGTAGGCTCATTCGACTGTTTCAGTCAGTTTTTCTTCAAATTAAAATATAAAACATTCAATATTTGATTTGAACGTACATTTCAATTTGCCGGGGCCACATACTGATCCCAAAAATTCCATAAAAATAAATCTAGCTATGTTTTGACGATATGGTCCCAACAAAACTAGTTTCGCGAATTCTGAGACCCTTTGAAAAATGGTCTTTTTCTGTTCGATCCAATTTAACTGAAATCAACCAAACACATTTTCCTTCGCCACGCTCACATACTAACTTCAAAAATTATGGAATTTGAAACCTAGCAATAATTTGACATCCCGGATCCAACAAAAGTGGTTTCATCGAAAACAGAGGTCGTTTGCAAAACGGCTATTCTCAAGGGCTATATATTCTTTATAGCGACCTTTCTGAAAATTCATTTGGCCATAAATTTTGATTTCCGCTATGAAATTTCGATTTTTCAGATTCGTTAGAAAGATATTCATAAACAGATTTAAATATTTTTGGTCTCACTAAAATCCGTTTTATTTTGCACCCGGTACAGTCAGTCAAAGATATCCCTGTATTTCTTTCAGATTCGTTATAATAATTCCATCAGAATACAAGAATATACAGAGTATGAATAAATATTACACATTTGATAAATATCAGAGATTTAAATTACATTTAAATACATAGCAGCGGAAAATAATACAACACACAAGTGAAAGAAATACAGGGATACAGAGATTTCCGAGTATAGTTCCAGCTGTAAACCAGGATCCTGTGAATATAAATATGTAAAACCCAACTACTAGCTGCCCGTGCGGAAAATAAGGGCACCTAGAGTTTAGGTTAAAACAATAAACTCCAGGTCAGTCATGTGACTGGTGTGAGAACTAAGATAGTTATTAATCTTTATTTTTAAAGGTAGGTAAATCAAGGGACCACGCCGTATAACACGGAATGGGTTTCCTCCCAAGAATACCAGTGCATAAAACAAACAGCGCAGTGCTAAATAAAGAACAATAAAGCTATTATAAGACCCAGGTCCCATCACACAATGCAACACAAGCCAGAGGATAGGGTTTTACCTTATAATAGCCAAAGAATGCTTGATACGCTAAATTTCATCTTTTATTATTACTATAAGAAAAGAAAACAACTTAAAATATAAATGTATCAATCATAGACGACATGAGTACCATATATCATGTCGCCATACTAGTTCTACAATTAAAACCGCAAGATGTCGTATTTGGAAGCTGGATTTCCATCTATGAACTGAGGCAAAAGATAGTCCTCACAGATTCGAGACTCTCTAGCCCGAGCCTCAGGATCAGAGCTCGAGTGACCCTTGGAGCGACAGAGCCAGTCCACCGATGTGGATTAAAATGCCTGAACACAGCGTTTCCCCGCCCTTTGGGGTGTAAATGAGTCCTATGACTCCATCGGCTCCACATAGTCACCGATATATCCGAGGCGCCTTGCAATCCAACAACCACACAGGTGAAAATAATATAAATGTCAGGGCTGGTAGGTCACTGACACCACCCTGGCTAGAAAGAACTCCCTACGGTCCTCTCCCGTTTCTGGTTCACAACCGGGGTGTGAGGCTCGCGAATTAACGCTATAAAAAACTATGCCACAAAGGTCATGCTTTGATCATCAATCACAAGACTTTTCTTTTCAATAGAAGCCTTGATCAATTGCATCTTAGTATGCCACACAGGTAAACCATTCCATGCAACCGATATCCATCAATCACACAGAATGATATCCAATGTCAGACACAGTCTATTTACAAGTCCGTTCTGGGTCTGAACGAAACCGGAGGCACCTTGTACCTCGCATATCCATCGATCTCCAAGTACGTTTGGACGATCACCAACTGATTCCCTCCTCTTGGGTGTACAGCCCAATCAAGATCATCAGTAATTATCCAAACGACGTGAAGACCTCTGGTATTTTTGAATGGGATAAACCCGGTCTTTCTGAATGGGTTTGAATAAAAGAATAAACCGTCTTTATCCTCGACACATCGTCGAATCAGTAATTATCCAAACGACGTGAAGACCTCCGGTATTTCTGAATGGGATAAAAATCTAGTTCAAAACTGTTTTCATCCTCGACACATCGTCGAATCAGTTATTCAGAATGGGATAAACCCGGTCTTTCTGAATAACTCGCGTATATAATCAACAATTGTTACACAAACACAACATACGCCTCATTCCAATTCAGAATATCATTTTATTCAAATATTCTTATACTTTGGGAAAGGTTCCCATTAATTTTATCAAAGATAAATTCTTTAAATTTATTCTTTAATCTTCTTTTGAATATCAATTCAAACCAAATTATGGTTTATCCAAACTAGTCGGGATTAGCAAACCTTACCGAAGTAATCACTTGTTAAATTTCCCAACCCAACCTATTCATCCCATGAAGTAAAACTGGTCATACTTCATATCTTACACCACGGTGTTATCGGTAAATTCAATTACCATTTCACGTTCAAATCTAATTAAAGATTTAACTATCGCCTGGAGCAGAACTGGTGATACTCCATTCTCGATCATTTCAATCTAATTAAAGATTCATTAAAACTCCACTTGGTTTTTATCTTCCCAAAAATCACTATCAATGATTATTTGACTTGGGAAATCATATCCTGTCTTTAACTGGGTTAAAGAACCAATGTCATTTAAAACACGATTCACGATAAACCCAAAAATCAATTTCAATTCAATTCCAATTAAATATTAATTAATTGGTATACTTCATTAAATCTAAATAAAAAGATTTAATCTTTTTCTCAACTGGGTTAAACAACAGTGTTAATGAAGACACCATTCACGACAAACCCAAATCCCATTTGATATTAAATAAAAGGCTCTGAATAGAAATCAAATACCACAACCAACAAATATCGTATTGGAAATAACGATATAAATATATCTTTCAAATTTCCATAACAATATTTGTATAATCACGAAATCCAACATCAAAATATTCAAAAGACAATTTCGATTCAAATCCATTCCAATTCAATTATTGGAATTTCTGGTTACTTTTAAAACCCTTTTCAAATCCAATTTATTTATTTCAAAAATAAATGGATTATAATTCTAGTTCAAAACTTGTTCATTTTGATAAAAATCTATTTTTATCTTTTCAAATATGGAGTTTTTCATCACAATTCTTTCCAAATCATTCCTTATGATTTTACACAAATTATTGCTATTTTTAATAATTTTATCAAGGCTCGTACAATAGATTTCCATAAATGGCCATCGAACTGCACTTACGACGACCTTTTCCAAATTTGATTTGGACATAATTACAAATCCAACCGTTAGATTTCAAATCACTAATATTCGTTAGCAAGCTCTTTTCGATATGAAACCAACGGTTCCGATTTTAGGAGAATCCGACGGTCGGTTCTCCCGTAATGTCCATTCGAAGTCAACGGTCAAAATTCGCGAACTGCCGCAGCACGACGCGTTTTATTCAGGCCATTATATCTATATAGAATATAGATATTGTATATTTCGTCGATTTCCTTTTAAAACGTATTTTATAAATCGCTTTAAATTCGTTTTCAAAACGATTTCAACTTCATATTCAATTTCAGATCAAAATTGAATATTCCATATCATTAATATATGAATGATAATATGTTCAAAACTTTATATTTTGAAATCACTTCCTTTTCTATATTCATTATAAAAACGAATATAACCGATATAAATATCGTTCGCGTCAAAATGGCTCATATCGAATCAACACGGCTTTATATATTTCAATAACTTCGTTATTCTATTCAACAAATGAATATTTTCTTCAACACATGAATATATATTTTATTCAACACATGAATATTTATTGATTCTTACTTATAATAAAAATGTGAACTTTATTGTATAAATATTTCATTCAGCACATGAATTTTCTTTTATTCAACACATGAATATATATTTTATTCAACACATGAATTTTCTTTTATTCAACACATGAATATATATTTTATTCAACACATGAATTTTATTTTATTCAACACATGAATATATATTTTATTCAACACATGAATTTTCTTTTATAATATTCTTTATTTTCCAAATTGGGATGAGACCCAATCAATTACCATATAATGTTAATTATATGGATTATATACAACACATGTATATAATAGCAATGATAAATAATCAACCATCATCCAGAGTGCACCACACAACGACATAAGCATTAAATATAAATAATTAACGCTTACACAGTTTGTCAACCAATCGGTCGACATACATTTAAATAATTGGGATTAGTGTACGCCAAATATCATCCCAACACCCGCATGGGGTTTCAATCCACAAACACTGAATATTGTTTGTGTAGTTGGGCGACGTGTAAAATTTATCATCCCAATCAATATCCTTCAAATGGGTGTACATAAACAAATCATTCGATTTGTAAATGAATATTTATTTTATATACACGTTAAAAATTATATTTTTAACTATAAAATATTTTATTCCATTCCACATCACACAATCAACTTTCACAACACATCAATTAAACAAACAAGTCATCCATGGTCTGTGGACGACGGGTGTCGGGTGCTAAAGCACCATCTGCATCCTAGTATATATTTCAAACTAGAAATTAAAATAAAAGTGAGAAGTTCTCACCTTGGGTTCCACTCCTCCAAAAATTGTAGAAGGCTAAGTAAAATATTCGGTCTCTTCTAGAATGTAGAAGACGTCCGCACGAGTCCACTGTCTCTTGTTTCACTGGATTTCGAGCGCATAGCAAAAAGATATGATGTTTGCAACACTTAAAAGTGTAAAAATCAGTTTAAACCATATCAGGCCGTTACCTTATCCGATTGATTCAAAACTAGGTCACCAAATTCTGGCCAAACCGTCGCTCGAGGTCAAGATCGGTAGGCGCCACGTGAATCTGCTCCGAAATCCATACCAGGGTGTCCCCACGCCATTGAACTCGTCGGCGATCTGGAGGAGTGGCGGCGCGCTAAAGGTTCGGACATTGGAGAGGTCGTGCTCGACGATGGAGCAACGATAGATGACGAGGCTGGTCTTGATTTGAAGAGGGAGGAAAGAGCTTTGAAAAGTTGAACGGCGGCGAAGTGTAATGGTGCGTGGTGTGGCTAGATAGTTGGAGAGAAGGGAAGAAGGGAAGGCCATCGTTGATCGTATTAAAGGGGGAAGGGGTTTCTGATTTTTAATGGAAAATTAAATAATGAATAGAAAAATATAATTGGTTGATATTTATATTAGTTTGAAAATTATGGTTTTCATAAATGAACACCAATTCAAACCCAATGACTGTCGTCCCTAGCTAAATACCCCCCTTTCGAACACAATGGGATATGTTTCGTAGGCTCATTCGACTGTTTCAGTCAGTTTTTCTTCAAATTAAAATATAAAACATTCAATATTTGATTTGAACGTACATTTCAATTTGTCAGGGCCACATACTGATCCCAAAAATTCCATAAAAATAAATCTAGCTATGTTTTAACGATATGATCACAAAAAAACTAGTTTCGTCGAATTCTGAGACCCTTTGAAAAATGGCCTTTTTCTGGTCGATCCAATTTAACTGAAATCAACCAAACACATTTTCCTTCGCCACGCTCACATACTAACTTCAAAAATTATGGAATTTGAAACCTAGCAATAATTTGACATCCCGGATCCAACAAAAGTGGTTTCATCGAAAACAGAGGTCGCTTGCAAAACAGCTATTTTCAAGGGCTATATATTCTTTATAGCGACCTTTCTGAAAATTCATTTGGCCATAACTTTTGATTTCCGTTATGAAATTTCGATTTCTCAGATTCGTTAGAAAGATTTTCATAAACAGATTTAAATATTTTTGGTCTCACTAAAATCCGTATTATTTTGCACCCGGTATAGTCAGTCAAAGTTTGAATTCAAATTTTGAAACTACCGCGCCTTTTCAATTCCTTTTATAATTAAAATAAAATATTTATATTCTAACGACGATTCAAATAAATATATACGTTCTAATTCTATTCAAAATAAATTTCTCGTCATTATTATTTAAAATAATTCATTTTAAATACTCAAAATTCGCTAAAATTGCCAAAATAAAAATTTTAAATTGGCCCAAAATTTCCGTGTTGTTACATATAATGTTCTTAATTACTGCAATATTTCATAATAATCATATTAATTCTCATTTTTATGTTCACTTTTCAATTCAGATTCCAACATTACAGTATTGCAGAAATTTCATATTTTAGATGAAGGGTACAATTCAGGTTTAATACAATAACAATAATTTCAATGCATTTCAGCAGGTTAATAGATTTCTGTAGGTTTACATTTCAGCAGGTTTATACATTTCAGCAGGTTAAACATTTCAGCAGGTTTACAGTCAATTATCACAATTACCAATTGTTCAGCCGGTTTGTTATACATGTTAGCGGGGAATACAAATGATAGATATACCATTATCAAAAGGTATAACTTAAATCCACTCACCTGACAAATTTTCAATCCTTGAATCTGATCCAGATTTATTGTTCCGTGGTTTCCCTAACTGAGTCTAATATCAAAACAACCGTGGATTCACAAATCTTATTCTAAATGAAGTGGGAAAGAAAGAAACCTAAACAGATCAGATTCGAGAACTTACCTCACGTAGATCAGAATTATAGACGCCTATGTTATGGATTTATATCTATTATCTTCAAACCTTGAATCAAAACCCCTAAGAACTATTATTTTATTTTCTAAAAAGGTTTAGAGAAGGAAGAGAATGGTAGAGTCTAAGTAGCACCTCAGAAAATATGAGAATAAAATTAGGCCCTGCTAGTCTATTTATAGGCGTAGTAGAAAGGTCTGAACCATTAGATTTAAAAAAAAAATCTAAACCGCACACATCAGCAGAGAAACTTCACATATGCGCCCTGAACCATGCTGGGTCGACCCACCAACCACCAGGGTCGACCCATAGGTCGACCCACCTACTACTTGGGTCGACCCATTCAAATGTGGGTCGACCCATTTGGGTCCAGCAAGCAGTTTGGGGTGCAATATTTTATTTGTTGACGTTTTTAATTTTAAACGTTGACTAGTTTCCCCTTTTCTTCCTTTAATTATTTGTGTCTTTTATATATGTTCATTAGGTTTGAATTCATATTCTATGTATGTATAAATACATATAATTTTCTGATTCTTTTAAATGTTAATTAATAACATTTATTTTCTTTCTATTTTACCACAGCTAATTTATAACCTTCATTTTTGAATTGCATGTATAATGCATGCCTTATCTTTGTCATTAGTTCACTATTGCATGCAACTAATTCATTAGATTTGAATTCCCATTGTACATATGTATAAATGAATACATCCTCTGATTACTTAATTCATTGTCACAATTTACATTGTTTGCTTTCTCCTTTTATCATTGCATGCATGTTTATGTTTCTCTTTTTAATAAACTTCCTTATTTTGTCGCATGCACATCTAATTACTTTGCATGCATTAGTTTCTTTCCCCTTTTTAATGCATTATGTTTAAATTATTGCATGTAATTTAATTCCCTTACATGCATCCTTTTCTTTCGTCTTTTTAACGCATGTAGTGATTGCATGCATTACTTTATTACATTATCCTATTTCTTGGATTAAACCTTTTTCATGCATGCATTGCATTTTTTGATTGCATTAATCTTCTTTCTTCCTTTTTAAATGCATGCATCATTTTATTACATGCATCCATTCATTCAAAATTTTCACTTTAATGTTCATGCATATACATACATATATGCACAATTAATTAATCAATAGTTATAAAATGCGGGGTGTTATATCTATGATGAGGGGGTAGAAGACAATGTTGACGCCAATGCTGACGAAAGACATGGGGAATATATTATGTAACACCCCGTATTTTCGGTAAACATTAAAATTACGAATTAAAGAATAATTAATTTCAAATGTAAGAAATAAGGGAAACTGTTTACGCCATTGCGTTCGTCTCGGAATTCTTCTTGAGATAGAGTCCGGGTTTGCGTAAATCGGATTTCGTATGAAGGAGTTATGACCTTTAGAAGATTCAAGAATTTAAATAAACAGTTCAAAATATAGTTCAGAAATTCAAAATTCAAAATCTGAAGTAGAAGCGGGCTGGGCGGGAAATTTCCCACGCAAGGACAGGTCGACCAGAAGGTCAACCAGGGGGTCGACCGCCCCCCATACAGGTCGACCTGGGGGTCGACCTCCCCCTCGTGTCAGATCAAAAATCTGACGTGTTTTCTCTTGTGATGAATTTCTGTGTCATTAGGGCTTGCATGGCACGTTCTGGTTGGTTCTCTTAGTTTGAATGGCTTTGATTTTCTCTACGTTAATCTGACGGCTCCTATTAAACCAAACTTCTACATAAGCAACCTAAATTTAAACCCTAAAGTCACACAAAAATATTCCTAAGACCGTCATGCTGCAACACTCAACCTAGAGTGCCCGCCATCGATGATCTCAATTTCTTTTACTCCACTCAGAAACTATATTCTGCCGGACGACTCGTAGGAGGTGAGAGGGGCATCACAACTATTCTGTACCCTAGAAATTGAGCCATTCTCATTCAACTAGAAAGCAAGTAGGAATTGCAAATCAAATCTAATTCAACTAAGAGAATTCAACATCTACAACAAAGGAGAGCTATTCAAATTCAGAATACAGATCCTAGAACTCAAGACTAGCCTCCTTTTTGTAAGTTCAGTTATTATTCAGACCTAAACGATGTTAGGATTGTGACTAAATAACTGGATATGGAACATCGCCTAATGTAAATCTATGCCTATCCTTTTTGTTAAAACTGAATTGATTGAGACTGTGATTCTTTCTATGCTAAGTTGTGAATCTTATTGTATGTAATTTGATGATCAAAGTTAAATGCTTTGGACCCATGTGTTGTATAATTTGCTAATGACATATATGTTGTGTAGCTTAGCGATGACATATTATACTTTGGCAATGACATATCGTGTTGAATAAATTGGAGATGACATATTATGTTGTATGCTTGGTGATGACATAAATTGGCGATGACATATTATAATTTGGTGATGGCATATCATATTGTGCAGTTTGGCAATGACAAACCATATTGTATAATTTAGTGATGGATATCACATTATGTAAATTTTGGCAATGACATTTCATGTCGCATGATTTGATAATAACACCTATATGTTATATGACAATTTGGTAATTTTGTTATGGTTATGCAAGTTCAACCACGTTCGCATATATGACCAAAACTACATGCTAATATGATTAGGTTCATGTTAGATTAGATCCAACTAATTTGCGAAGTTCATAATTACATGCCTAATGTTAAGTTTATGTAATTCTATGTAAAACCCCTATTACATGATCCATGTTAAGTAGAACTAAATTTGCAAGTTCATAATTGAATGTATATTGTTCTATGCCAAGTTCATATGACACATGTGTAGTTAGATCCATATTTTTATGATGATGGAATTATTACATGTTCCTCTTTTTCCCCTTTTGTGTATAAGTTAGGCTATGTATCGAGCCTAACATTTTATGTGATTCATGCGAACGTTTAATAGGGGTAACGTTGGGGGAAAAATATGAAATTATATATAGTTGGCATATTTGGCTCATGAACATGAAAATGGTTTATGACATAAAGTGGTATAAATTTTTATACCTAAAATTTGTGAACTTGATTTAAAAAGGAAAGTAGGGTTTGACTTGAATGACAATAATTTACATATAAATATAAAGAAGTAAATATGTAAATTTAGAAAAGACGAATATACCTAACCCGAGGTTAGATTGAGTTATGGTGTAAAACTTCCCGGAACCACCAGGCACATCTTGCAACCATAACAATATATGTCTAATGTGGAAGGTTAGTGCATCAAGCCCAAAGGAACCCGAGGTTAGACTGAGTTGCGGTGTAAAACTGCCCGGACCCGACTGGCACATCCAGTAACCGCAATAATACCTGTCTAATGTGAGTGGTTGGTGCTTTAATAAATGAACTAAAGCTAAGTCAGGAATGGTAGGGTTAAGTTAATTAAGGCAACACTTAACTAGTGCAACATGTTAACTAAACTGATCAGTGGGGTTAGGTTAACTTGGACACTTAACCAATTTAACATGTTGACTAGGAAACCCTAGTAACAGGGACCCATTTCAGTAGTAACCCACATAGATATATCATGGTACCCTGAACTAGGTAGGGTGGGGCACGATTACTGGGCTGATTAAGCAGTCAAAACGACGGCGGTTGGTGCGTCAGTGTAGGTTCCGACGGAGCACGGGCATGCACGTACTCCGGAGTGGAAAAAGCAGGCACTAGGCATCAGTAATTATACACTGTGCATCTTGAATCATGTCGGGTTGCCACCATAGGATTTGATACACCCCACGCTGGGACCAGCACAGGTATCTACAATCGAGCGGGGCCGTATGACACAAGTGGTAAACGCGTGCGAGTAGGAGCCGATCAATGAAAAAGGGATCACTGGGTTTTGAACTCACGATAATGGTTAAAATATCTACTAGGTGCAGAGAATATGGACATGAGTGCGATAGTATGATTAGTTTATCTTGCCTTGTTTATCTTGCCCTGTTTAGCTTACCTTATCCTATGTTACCTTATTTCCTTATTATTGTTCTGTGTCCAGCTTATTCAAGTCATGGTTCTCTTATCAGTTTACATGCTGAATAATCACTGGACTTACCAGACTTATGTCTGACCCATTTTCTTTCGCTCTCTTTTCTTCCGTTCTCCCCAAGGTACCCAAGGAGGGAATAACTCAGCCTAATTTGGACCGTTCATCTTTCCAAGCTTGAAGACTCTGTGATGTATAGCTTGGAACTTCTTATATTTGGCTATGTCTTTGGACACACTACTACTTGGGGATTTATGCAGTTTTATTGTGTTTTATGCTTCTTTATGTAATAATCAAGACAGAGATTTTGATGTGGTGATTTGGAAGTTGGTTTGAAACAGTTTGCTGTAATGTTTTGTTATGAACCACGTTTGAAATAAAGTTTGTTTTTCCGCTGCTTATATGCATATCTGTCTTGTAAATTATCTGTATCTTTTACCTATAATGCTCCACCAAAGTTAAGGCATCCCCTTTGTGATCTTAACGGAGGTGGGGTGTTTCACTTGGTATTAGCGCAAAGGTTTACTAGATCAGATAAAAATTTTAAAAATTGTTTTTCAAAAAGAAGTTTAAAGAAGCAATTTTCAAGAAAAAAATGTTTTATTTTAAAACGGCATAATCCCCCAAAACCATATGCACTATCTTTTTATCCTTTGTTTTGAATCTCTCCTTTTTCGTTTCAGCATGTCTGGGGATCTTACCCTTCCAGAGGGCGTGTCGGTACCTAGCTGGTTCAGAAGGTATCTAGAGGCTAGGGCTAATGCCGCAGGCCTAGCAGACGTTCCTCCTCTCCCAGCTGCTGCGGTTCCTCCTCCTCCTCGTGCAAATGCTTTCTCAAAAATATGTAGGGACTTTCGAGCCATGGGTGGAAAGAGCTTCAATGGAAATGAATCCTTCGTGGAAGCAAGAAACTGGCTCAAAGAAACTGAGAATTTGTTCGATATCTTCGAAGGGATGATAGGCAGAAAATACAGTTGGCGGTATGGTTGCTCAAAGACGAAGCCTCCTATTGGTGGGAAGTCACTAACGCTGAAAGACCAATTGAAACTTGGATGGATTTTAGAATGAGGTTTAAAATGAAATTCCTCTCACAAGCTGAACGAAGCCTACAGATGGAGAAGTTCTTAGCTCTCAAACAGGGAAGTATGTCAGTCAAGGAATGCGTTAACCAATTCAATCAACTGGCTAGGTTCAGATTGGATTTAGTGAACGCTCCACATAAGAAGGCTCTCCGCTTTGTTAAAGGATTAAATTAGCCACTGCACAGTGTAGCTATGTCCCATATACCTATGGGTGCGACTTATGAGAGACTGGGGGACATGGCACTGTTACAAGAAGAAGATAAGGTTGGCAAGAAGGAGACAATGGTGGAAGCATCTCAGGATAAGAAAGGGGAAGGATCACAGAGTAAGAAGACAGATTCCAAGAAGGGCGGGAAGAACAACAAAACCCGTGACAAGAGGAAGTGTAATTTTTGTGGCATTCTTGGACATCTGGTTAAGGACTACAGAAGAAGAAAAGGAAGATGGGTGGCTGTTTCCATTGCGGCGAGGCAGGACACATGGCTAGGGACTGCCCAAGAAAGCAAGGGCAGAGAGATGGATCTACTTCGGGAGGGAAGGTTCACGATCTCATGTCACCTCCGCAAGAACAAGGCAGAAATATTTCTATTGAGAGTTTAGTTTATCTTTTTGATCATCATGTTCATACACTCTTTGATTCTGGCGCATCACACTCTTTTATACCTACTACTTTAGTTCAATCTCTGCACCTAGACACCAGTTTATTAGAGGATCCCTTGGTTGTTTCAAATCCAATTGGGGTCTCAACTTATTTGTTGATGATTTGTTTAGATTTGAAAATTTCTATACTAAGTGTGGGGTTTAGATGCAATGCCTATATTTTGGGCTTCACGGACTATGGGTTGATTCTAGGCATGGATTGGCTATCCAGTAATGGTGCCATTCTAAATTGTGAAAGGAGAGTGGTTAGACTCATGACTCGCCTTGGTAACACTCTCGAAATTTCTTGTAATCCCATGAACTCTGTTATGGTTAGCTATCTAGACTCTCTTGATGCGTCCATTGAGGATTTGCAGTCTGTTAGATTAGTCCGTGAATACTCGGATGTCTTTGAAGAGGTTGAAGGGTTACCTCCGAAGCGGGAGATAGACTTCCACGTATACCTCGTTGATAATGCAAAACCCGTTGCTTTACCCGTTAGAAACATGGCTCCAAGGGAGAGGAAAGAACTCAGCAAGAAAGTTAAAGAGTTGCTTGAGAAGGGGTTTATAAAGCGGAGTATTTTTGAATGGGGTGCTCCAGCAGTGTTCGCAACTAAAGCGGACGGTTCGCTTTGCCTATGCGTTAATTATAGGGAGCTAAACAAGCTGACCAAGAAGAATAGGCACCCACTTCCAAGAATAGATGACTTGTTCGATCAACTTGTAGGTGCATCGGTTTTCTCCCAACTAGATTTAGCTACCGGGTTTCATTAGCTGAGAGTGGCTGAAGACAGCATTGATAAGACCGCGTTCAGAACTCCAGATGGTTTCTTCGAGTGGCTTGTCATGCCTTTTGGCCTGACAAATGCACCCGCGTACTTCGTGGATTTGATGAGCAGGGAGTTCCTCAATAAATTTGTGGTGATCTTCGTTGATGACATTTTGATTTTCTCAAAGAGTGAGGAAGAGCATGCTCAGCATTTAAAAGAAGTCATGGATATTCTTCGAGCACGTCAGTTGAAAGCCAAATTCTCCAAATGCCACTTCTGGAGAGAGGAAGTAAGATTTCTTGGACACGTGGTATCCAAGGAAGGGTTAGCCGTGGACCCCGCCAAAGTAGTTGCAGTACAAGATTGGAAGGTTCCACGGAATGCGACCGAGGTCCGGAGCTCCCTCGGGCTAGCAGGCTTTTACCGAAAGTTCATCAAAGACTTTGCGAAAATCTCAACTTCGCTTACAAAGTTGACGAAGAAGAACCTAACTTACAATTGGGATTTGGATTGCGATATTGCTTTCCAACGATTAAAGAGAGCTCTAACAACAACCCCGGTTCTAACTTTGCCGGATTGGAGCAAGATGTTTACCGTATACACAGATGCATATGGTACGGGACTAGGTGCTGTCTTGATGCAAGAGGGGAAGGTAGTAGCTTATGGAGGCAGGAAGTTGAAAGTATATGAGAAAAACTACCCAACCCACGATCTAGAGTTGGCTGCCATCGTCTTTGCGCTTAAGTCTTGACGCCATTATCTCCTAGGTGAGAAATTTGAATTGTATACTGACCATAAATCATTGAAGTACCTTTTCTCGCAGAAAGATCTTAACTTGAGGCAACAAAGGTGGATGGAATTCTTGGCATCCTACGATTTTGAGATTTCCTATACCCCTGGCAAGGGCAATGTAGTAGCAGACGCCTTGAGTAGAATGAAGCTGTCCTTAAGCCCTCTCTTAATTGAAAGGCAGAGCTTGGAGTACATAGCCAATTTTGACTTTAGACCCTCCAGTGATCATGTGATTGGGTTGTTAGCATCGCTAGAGGTGCAGCCTACTCTTTTGGACTCAATAGGAACCACGCAACGTGAAGACCCTCGGCTAGTTGATGTGATGGACAAGCTAATTAGGGGTGAGACTTCTAGTCACCTCAATAGATACTCCATCGATGATAAGGGATGGTTGAGGCAGGATGGAAGGCTATGCGTCCCACAAGCAAGGGATTTAGTGAAGAAGGTTCTCGAAGAGGCGCACCATTCCAATTTGACCATACACCCCGATGGAGACAAGATGTATAGAGACGTAATAAAGGTTTTCTTTTGGGATGGCATGAAGAGGGATGTAGCTGAATTTGTCTTGAAGTGCTTAGTATGCCAGCAAGTCAAGGCGGAGCAAAAGAAGACTGGTGGTTTGCTTCATCCTCTAGAGGTCCCACAGTGGAAATGGGATAGCATTTAAATGGACTTTATTGATGGGCTGCCTAGATCAAGAAGGGGCAATACCAGTATTTGGGTAATAATGGGCAGGCTCACAAAAAGCGCTCACTTTATACCCGTTAAAAGTAGGAGGACTGCCTCACCTTTAGTATCCATTTAACTTAAAGAGATAGTTCGACTCCATGGGATACCCTCCAGCATTGTTAGCGACTGAGATCCTATTTTACGAGCGAGTTTTGGAAGAGCTTGCAAGAGGCTGTAGGCACACAGCTATGCTTAAGCACGTCCTATCACCCCCAAACCGATGGTCAGACGGAAAGGGTGAACAAAGTATTAGAAGACCTCTTGAGATTATGCATTCTTGACTTTGGAGGAACATGGGAGGATCATCTTCTTTTGGTGGAGTTTGCCTACAACAATAGCTACCAAGCCACCATAGGCATGGCACCCTTCGAAGCTTTATATGGAAGACCGTGCCGATCACCAACTTGTTGGTGGGAGTCTACAGATAAGCTCATACTTGGACCGAATGTGATTAGAGAAACTTAAGAGAAAGTGGACTTGATAGGAAAAAGAATGAAGACTACCCAAGATAGACAGAAGTCCTACGCAGATAAGAGAAGGACCGACCTTGAGTTTGAGGACATGGTTTTCCTTAAAGTATCTCCTTTGAGGAACGTCGTTTGCTTCGGATCCGCAGGAAAGTTGGCACCAAGATTTGTAGGGTCGTTTCCTATCATTGAAAGGATTGGGAAGATGGCTTACAGAGTAGAGCTGCCCGAAAGATTGGCTGGAGTTCATAATGTATTTCACGTTTCTCACTTACGAAAGTGCTTACATGAGTCTGCGGAAGTGGTGGAACCAAGCATATTAGAGGAAGTAAAAGTAGAACGAGAGGCGACTGTGAGAAGAGCTCCAACTCATATCTTGGGTACAGAAGTCAAAAAGCTATGCAATCGCGAAGTCAAACTTGTAAAAGTTAGATAGAGTGACGCCGAGGAAGACGCGACTTGGGAGACTGAGGCCAAGATATGCGCAGCCTACCCTTTTCTTTTTTAGGGTACATCTTTGATATCTTTTTCCTTAAATTTGTTCATGCTCGTATCTATCTTTTTAGTATTTTTCCTCAGTGCTGTTCTCAATCCTTAGGTTGAAACCAATGGATGTAAACATGTATTTGAAACATGTTATGGTTGATGGTTGCAAGTGGTTGCAAGTGATTGCTAGTGGTTGCTCGTGGATGCATACACACACACATTAGGATTAGATTGGCTCCGTCACTTTCATATTGCATATGCATATATGTACTTGTATATGATTGAAGCTTGATGTGTTATCATGTGGATGTTGCATTTGTATGAATGATTGTGCACTCATGTAGAAAGTATGATTAGGGAAGATTGCATACATTATGGACGCATGACACCGACATGACTTGCATTAAGGAGGTCAACTGAATCAGTGGACCGCCTGATTTTGCATTAGATAAGGACATGTACACAAACTATGCATATGATCATGAAGCATTAGAAGTCTTTTAAGGACAATGGACGCATGTGTTTGATGGTTGAGTAGACGGGCGATTGGATGGTAGGATATACGTTCTTCTTGACTTGAAGATTTCGGGGACGAAATCCTTTAAGGAGGGGAGAATGTAACACCCCGTATTTTCAGTTAACAATAAAGTTACGAATTAAAGAATAATTAATTTCAAATGTAAGACTTAAGGGAAACGGGTTACGCCATTGTGTTCGTATCGGAATTCTTCTTGAGATAGAGTCTGGGTTTGCATAAATCGGATTCCGTATGAAGGAGTTATGACCTTCGGAAGATTCAAGAATTTAAATAAACAGTTCAGAATATAGTTCAGAAATTTAAAATTCAAAATCTGAAGTAGGAGCGAGCTGGGCAGGAAATTTCCCGCCCAATGCCAGGTCGACCAGGGGGTCGACCTCCCCCCATACAGGTCAACGTAGGGGTCGACCTCCCCCTCGGATCAGATCTAAAATCTGACGTGTTTTCTCCTATGACGAATTTCTGTGTCATTAGGGCTTGCGTGGCATGTTTTGGTTGGTTCTCTTAGGTTTGAATGGCTTTGATTTGCTCTAGGTTAATCTGACGGCTCCTATTAAATCAAACTTCTATATAAGCAACCTAAATCTAAACCCTAAAGCCACACAAAAATATTCCTAAGACCGTCATGCTGTCAACACTCAACCTAGAGCAGCCGCCATTCTCATTCAACTAGAAAGCAAGTAGGAATTGCAAATCAAATCTAATTCAACTAAGAGAATTCAACATCTACAACAAAGAAGAACTATTCAAATTCAGAATACAGATCCCAAAACTCACTAGCCTCCTTTTTGTAAGTCCGGTTATCATTCAGACCTAAACGATGTTAGAATTGTGACTAAATAACTGGATATAGAACATCGCCTAATGTAAATCTATGCCTATCCTTTTTGTTAAAACTGAATTGATTGAGACTATGATTCTTTCTATGCTAAGTTGTGAATCTTGTTGTATGTAATTTGATGATCAAAGTTAAATGCTTTGGACCCATGTGTTGTATAATTTGCCAATGACATATATGTTGTGTAGTTTAGCGATGACATATTATACTTTGGCAACGACATATCACGTTGAATAAATTGGAGATGACATATTATGTTGTATACTTGGTGATGACATAAATTGGCGATGACATATTATAATTTGGAGATGGCATATCATATTGTGTAGTTTGGCAATGACAAAACATATTGTATAATTTGGCGATGGATATCACATTGTGTAAATTTTGGCAATGACATTTCATGTCGCATGATTTGATAATAACACCTATATGTTATATGACAATTTGGTAATTTTCTTATGGTTATTCAAGTTCAACCATGTTCACATATATGACCAAAACTACATGCTAATATGATTAGGTTCATGTTAGATTAGATCCAACTAATTTGCAAAGTTCACAATTACATGCCTAATGTTAAGTTTATGTAATTTTATATAAAACCCCTATTTCATGATCCATGTTAAGTAGATCTAAATTTGCGAGTTCATAATTGAATGTATACTGTTATATGCCAAGTTCATATGATACATGTGTAGTAAGATCCATATTTTTATGATGTTGGAATTATTACATGTTCCTCTTTTTTCCTTTTTGTGTGTAAGTTAGGCTATGTATTGAGCCTAACGTTTTATGTGATTCACGCGAACGTTTAACGGGGGTAACGTTGAGGGAAAAATATGAAATTATATATAGTTGGCATATTTGGCTCATGAACATGAAAATGTTTTATGGCATAAAGTGGTATAAATTTTTATACCTAAAAATTATGAACTTGATTTAAAAAGGAAAGTGGGGCTTGACTTGAATGACAATAATTTACATATAAATATAAAGAAGTAAATATGTAAATTTAGAAAAGACGAATATGCCTATCCCGAGGTTAGATTGAGTTACGGTGTAAGACTTCCCGGAACCGCCCAGCACATCCAGCAACCGTAACAATATATATCTAATGTGGGAGGTTGCATCAAGCCCAAAGGAACCCGAGGTTAGACTGAGTTACGGTGTAAAATTGTCCGGACCCAACCGGCACACCCAGTAACCGCAACAATACATGTCTAATGTGAGTAGTTGGTGCTTTAATAAATGAATTAAAGCTAAGTCGGGAATGGTAGGGTTAAGTTAATTAAGGCAACACTTAACCAGTGCAACATGTTAACTAAACTGATGGGTGGGGTTAGGTTAACTTGGACACTTAACATATTTAACATGTTGACTAGGAAACCCTAGTAACAGTAACCCGTTTCAGCAGTAACCCACATAGATGTATGATGGTACCCTGAACTAGGCAGGGTGGGGCACAATTACTGGGCTGATTATAAGCGGTCAAAACGACGGCGGTTGATGCGTCTGTGTAGGTTCCGACGGAGCATGGGCGTGCACGTACTCTGGAGTGGAAAAAGCAGGCACTAGGCATTAGTAGTTATATACTGTGCATCTTGAATCGTGTCGGGTTTCCACCATAGGATATGATACACCCCATGGTGGGACCAGCACAGGTATCTACAATCGAGCGGGGCCGTATGACACAAGTGGTAAACCCGTGCGAGTAGGAGCCAATCAATGAAAAGGGATCACTGGTTTTTGAACTCACGATAATGGTTAAAATATCTAGTAGGTGCAGAGAATATGGACATGAGTGCAATAGTATGATTAGTTTATCTTGCCTTGTTTATCTTGCCCTGTTTAGCTTACCTTATCCTATGTTACCTTATTTCCTTATTATTGTCCTGTGTCCAGCTTATTCAAGTCATGGTTCTCTTATCAGTTTACATGTTGAATAATCACTGGACTTACCAAACTTATGTCTGACCCATTTTCTTTCTCTCTTTTCTTCCGTCCTCCCCCAGGTACCCAGGGAGGGAATAGCTCAGCCTAATTTGGACCGTTCATCTTTCCAAGCTTGAAGACTCTGTGATGTATATCTTGGAACTTCTTATCTTTGGCTATGTCTTTGGACACATTACTACTTGGGGATTTATGCAGTTTTATTGTGTTTTATGCTTCTTTATGTAATAATCAAGACAGAGATTTTGATGTGGTGATTTGGAAGTTGGTTTGAAACGGTTTGCTGTAATGTTTTGTTATGAACCACGTTTGAAAAGTTTGTTTTTCCGCTGCTTATATACATATCTGTCTTGTAAATTATCTGTATCTTTTACCTATAACGCTCCACCAAAGTTAAGGCATTCCCTTTGTGAGTGATCTTAACGGAGGTGGGGTGTTTCATATTAAGTAAATGATGAAGAATGTCGAAATTCCTTTGTATCCTGGTTGTGCAAGCCATACAAAGTTGTCTGCTACAGTACTTCTTTTCAAGCATAAAGCGCGAAATGGTATATCGAACACAACTTTTACAAAACTTCTTAAACTTCTTAAGGATATGTTGCCTAAAGAAAACATGCTTCCCGATTCTACATATGCAACAAAGAAGTTGCTTAAGTCATTTGGTTTAGGCTATAAGTAGATACATGCATGTGTAAATGATTGTTGTTTCTTTAGAAAAGAGCTTGCAAATAGTGATTTCTGTCCTAAGTGTGGTAAGTCTCGCTGAAAAAAAACAAGTCTACTGAAGATGGGAAGCAAACCAAAATACCTATGAAGGTTTTGAGATACTTCCCACTAATACTAAGACTAAAAATGATGTTTGCATCCCCAGAAACATCAGAACAAGTAAGATGGCATAGCAGTCATAAGAGTGAAGATAGTAAACTGTGTCATCCAGTGGATTCTTCTCAGTGAGCTACAATCGATAGAATGTATCATTCTTTTGCTTCCGATCCACGAAATTTAAGGCTTGGCCTTGCATCTGATGGCTTTAATCCTTTTGGTGATTGGAATTTTGGGTATGGTGGTTGGCCAATGTTCCTTGTTGCTTACAAATTTCCTCTGTGGCTTTGTATGTGATTAACATGAAAATGTGTTTATTTTGTACTCTTATATCTTATCTTTTGTATGTAAATAAATATTATTTGGGTATTATTTTGTCACTTTTACAGATATGCCAACTAAGCCATATGCAGTCAGAAAAATAGAAAAATAAAGATCAAAATGCTGTGTATATACATATGAAGATTTGCAGATGAAGACTTAGCATTGTGTTGCTTTGGAGTTTAAGATATGTTCATGTTTGGCTGAATAAATCTTATGAAATCTTATCTCCCATTAATTAGTCACATGCCAAACAAGGAAGAGATGGAAGGAATAAATTGCTAATTAATATGGGAGGAATAATTGCTAAATAATTGGCAATATATGCATAGATTGGATTAGGGTTTTAGATTGGCTATCTGTCTCCTATATATATCCATGTAATCTCGTTGTAAATGATCATCCTGGAATGAATAAAGTTTTCTTCTTCTTTTTTCTTTTAATTCTCTAATTTTTATTTCCTGCATTTTTTCTATTTCTTAGCAACTAGTGCCATCTACACAATTAGATTTGGTAGAGTACTAGTTGTATTTTACATTTATTTTCATTAGTGATTAATCGTTTGGTTAGTTTCAACGATAATTCTATTTTTATTTCCATTGTTATTTCTATTCTGCACTTTTATTTTCTGCATTTTTATTCTTTTTTTGCAATTTACTTTCATTAGTGATTAATTATTTGATTAGATTCAACGATAATCCTAATTGTTGCATTTCAACTGTTCTATTTTCAACCAAATCTCAAAAGTCGTCTAACTCACCAACGAAATTTTATAAATAATAATTTTTAATTTGCCTCCCTGTGATTCGACCTGCATACTACACAATCTGTGCGCTTGCAGAATTTATTTTAAAATTTCGTGCTTATATATTTCATAGGAAAGCGACGATCAAGTTTTTGGCGCCGTTGCCGGGGAGGCAATAATTAAATTTTATTATTTATTTAATTTCCGATTTGTGTTAGTTTTATTTTATTTTATTTTCTCTTTATTTTTCTTGTATATATATAATTTCTTAATTGGATAGATTATTTATTGTTCAATGATACCGTAATTTTCCAAATACGAGACAAAAATATCTTGCTATTTTTTCTTTACTTCTTTCCTCTTTTCAGCTTCTTTCCCTTTTGTTCCCTTTTTCCATCTAATTCTTTCCTTTGTACAATTTTTTTTCTTGCCAATTTTTCTTTTATTTCTTTCCTTTTTTTGCAATAATTTCTCTCCTTTGTACAAATTTCCTTTTCTTTTACAATTTCCTCTCTCCTTTCCAAAAAAAAACTTGCATTTTTTTATTGATTGCCTTCCAATTATATTTCTCTTTCACCTCCTACAATCTATCTTTCCATTCTTTGTCATTTATTTCTTTCCCCTTTTCAAATTTTTCCTTTTTCATTTTGTTTTCCTCTCTCTTCTAATTTTACAACAATTTAAAAAAACATATCTTTCTGTTTTTGTCTTCTCTTTTATTGCCTTCCTCTTTTTCAATCCCTTTCCAATTTCTTATATTACTTCTTTTACAAATCTTACCAAACAAATAACAAAAAAAAAATTGCCAAATTTTCTTCATTTGTTTCCGACCTTTCTCCTCCTTTCCATATTTTTCTTTTTGTACATTGATTTCTGTCTTTTCTTAAACTAAAAAAAAATCCTTCCCTATATTCTTTTTCCTTCTCTGCCGCCTACCAAACCATCATCATCAACCATTCACAACTCCTTCCACCATCTCACCACCCAACAGACTCCTTCACCGTTTGATAACTCCCCCTCTCGCAGTCTTCTCAAAACATCCATACCCACGTTCACATCCCCAGTGTTCATCAAATTCGCAAACTCCGTTCACAACCTTAACATCCGACCAACCAGCAAGCACTAATCTCCACGCATATTTCCCAAACCACCTTCAAAACCTTCCATCATTTTCCTGCGCCTCCGTGCATCCTCATCAACCCCACTACACCATATTCAACTCCTTACAGATCTACGTTCAAATCATTCACCACATCCATCCCTTTCAAACCATATCATTCACAAGTTCATCAACATCACAACATCAATTCGCACCTTCTCATACAACATCATCTCACCCACATCCATACAAACCACGCCGTGTAATGACCCGCATTGGCAGAGGTATTATAATTGATTTATTTAATTATTGAAATGGTGGTTTAGAGAATTTAATGGTCGTGGAATTTAATAATGGTGAATGTTTAATTAAAATAATAAATTAAATAATATATTTAATTTTGAAATAACCAGAATTGGCTGAAATGACGATATGGTGTGAACCGGATCATCTGTGATATTTAATTCAGCTTGTAATTGATTTTGAATAACGGAATATATTATATAAACGATAGTTTGAACATAGAATTTTAATATAATTAAAATCGAGCTTGAAATGGCGCTGCAGTTCGTAAATTGGCGATTTAAACTCCAACTGAATGTACAGGATTCGTTTGAAGCCGGATTTCTGTGAAACAAGAAACGTGTGGAGCTGGTGGAGTATGTCTTTCTAGTGGAAGAGAAAAATCGGGATTTCGTCGTGTAGATTTTGATTCACGTCCAAATCAAATTTCAGAAAAGTCGCTGTGGAATTCCTTTATAATTTATAAAGGAATTGTTTATATTTTAAAAAGGAATTTCAATATAAATCGAATATCGGGTTGACCCAGATTTGAAATATCAAGTTAGAAATTCATATAGGAATATTCTAGAGCTGTATGGTATTCCACTGTGAATATATATATGATAATATTTATTTTTAAATATTTAATTAAAAGGATTTTTAAATATATTTATATATTTAAATGGGTTTATTTTTAAGTTGGGAAAATAGTGTTTTCGCGAACAGTTTCAGAAATTGACGAAACTGGTTTTATTGAGTCCGAAATAGTGACATATAGCGGAGTGCCAATTTCCGTAGAATTCCGGATTGGTATGAAGTCGTACAGACATATAACGTCGAACCAGAATATAATGAAAATATCTAATCTAAAAATATCTCCTAACAAATATCCTAACAAAAATATCCCACTCCTTTTCACTATAAATAAGACTCAACTTCCACCCTTACAACCTAAAATTTCATTCTACAGCAAACATCAAAATAAAGGCCGCCACTTTCATGAATCCTTCAACGAATAAAATCCACATGAATACTCGATGAAATCGTGCGTTCTTGGATCCGTTGTGATCAACTAACCGCGAGCTTCGTACTGATGACCTTCGTTTGGGTTGCGACGCCATTCGGGGAAGATCCATTTTCGAACAGTCGTGCTAGGGATGAGGGTGACCATCGACGCGGTAGGAGTTGGGCCGTCTTGCGGTGGTCAGTGGGTTTCTCGCAAGGAGGCACGGCTGGTGGTGGTGACGAGAGGGACTCCGGTGCTGGGTGGTAGAAAGCGACGACGGAAGTGTTTGAAGAGGCAGTAGGTCGGTTTCAAGCTTGGGGGATCGAGCGTGAGATAATGGGGACGATGGGGTAGAGAGTTCGACGCTGAGTGGGGTGGTGGTGGCCTCGGTCAACCCGAGTCAGCGGCGGAAGGAGGTCAAAGCAAGGGTCAACGACGTGGAAATTAACTGGAAGGAATCGATTTAAGTAATTGGGGGAAGAAAGGAGACTGGGATTTTAAGGAGCGGACGAGTTAGTGGTTAATGGGTCTTAAGAAAAGAGTAAGCCCATAATTTAATTAAAACTTTAGTTTTAATTTAAATTTTTAATAACCGTATAACTTGTATAACTTATATCTTTTCCATACGAAATCAGAATCACGAACCGTAAGTTGCGTTGGGATCGTATGGACGATATCTTCAAAATGAAGCTGACTGAAAGTGGATTGGGTATCATATGAATTTATGGTGAAATAAACTGTTTGAATCAAATCAAACAACAGTTTATCGTTCTTTAACGATGAACTGCAAATGTGAGTAAATCTCACTAACTCTGAACTGTTATAGTTTCATGTTGTATTTTTAGAACTGTTAAACGTTGGTTGATTGACTTTGTGTTGACTATTTGATTGAACTGCTAGTCAGTTAGATGAATTTCTATATTGATTCTGTTTAACAGAATATATCATACGGAACTGAAAGTGATGTTGATTTTATTGTGTAACATCTGTGGATGCAGGGAAACAGGTTGGATTCCTCAACATTTATTTTACTGTTTTTCATATATTGTGATATATGATGTGTTATATAATCTGTTATGGATTATGTGTGTTGGAATGATATTGATCCTTGTTATTCGATATTTTAAATATCATAAAAGACCTTGGGATGTAAAAAGAATTATTTCAATGTATATTGAAATAAGGGGATTTTATAAAATCAATAGATTTTATAAAAAGAAATATTTCGAAAGTAAATAAAAGGGGAAAAGTTTATAAAACGGATAGAGTTTTATAAAAGGGAAAAATGTTGATAAAATGAATAGAATAGAAAAAGGAAATAACTAGAGTAGAATAAGTAAAGATATACAAGGAAATATTTGTAAACCATTTACAAATAGGATTGAAAAGGAAATAGTGTAAAACCATTAGCAAATAGATTAGAACGAGGAAGGTTTGTAAACCATTTACAAATCAATCAAAAAGAGAAATGTTTGTAAACCATATACAAATGAGATTGAATAGGGGATATTTGTAAAACCATTTACGAATAGAATTAAAAAAGGGAAATCATTTGTAAAGTGAAGAACCGTTACTAAAAGTAAATCTTCTTAAATGAATAGTTTAATCGAGTTAAAAGGAGTTAATCGATGTTAGTTTTATCGAGTTAAAAGGAGTTAATCGATGTTAGTTTAATCGAGTTAAAAGGAGTTAATCGATGTTAGTTTAATCGAAAGGAGTTAATCAATGTTAGTTTAATCGATTAGAGTTAAAGCAAATGAGTTAATCGAATATAGTTTATTCGAATAGAAAGTAAAAGGAGTTAATCGAATATAGTTTATTTGAATAGTAAAAGGAGTTAATCGAATATAGTTTTTTCAAATAGAATAAAGGAGTTAAACGAATATATAGTTTATTCAAATGGAATTAAAAGAGTTATCGAATATAGTTTATTCGATAGGAGTTAAGTGAATAGAGTTAAAGTTAAATCAAAAGAGTTAAGTGAATAGAATAAATTGAATAGAGTTATCGAATATATCTTATCGAAGGAAAGAATTATCGAATAGAAAAGATTTGAAAGAGAGTTACTTAAGGAAGTTTGTTAAAGAATTAGAAGGGTGAACTTTGTCTATTTCAAGGTTAGAAACGTTGTTCAGTTAAGGTCTGAGAGGTAGTATTTACCCCAACTTGATTGACATCATTTTTAACTAAGGTTAAGGTTCGATAGTAAAGGATGGTTAAGTGAATTTAGTAATTAAAGGAAATGGTTTGAGTTGGCATCGCGATGGTTTGTTTAAACATCTGTCTAAGTCCAATGAAGAAGCTTTGGAAATGTTTTCCAAATAAGAAACCAGAAATGTTTTCTAATAAAGAAATCAAGAAATGGAAATGTTTTCCATTGTTAATAACGTATATTTTCCAAATTTAGAAAATAAGAAATATTGAATATAGGGAAACAGGAGATAAGCAAATTAATGAAATAAAGAGATAAATGTTGAATGATGTTTGATCGATATAAATTTCCATTTTGAAATAATATCGTTGTTTGCACACCTGTTTTCTTCGATAGTTAAATCACAGACTATCGAAGTTTTGACCATTTTAACGTTGTTAATATGGAGAGACCAGTTGGATTATATTCCAAAGAACCACTATGTATTGGCATAAGCGTTGCGAATCATATATGCCAAAGGAAATTGAAGACGGAGTTATGCAAGGGCTATCCTGTTTACAGAATAGTGCATTCGGTTCATCCTGTTCCTGGATGGCTTGTATGGATGGATGTCTGACAGAGTATTTCCAGACGATCACGTATATTGATTTCTCCAACCGTACCGAGAGTGGAAGCGGAGAAGGAAACTTCTTTTAGCTAACACATAATGTATGGTTGAGGACGTCAATCGATGATTTGATGGATTTGACGATGTGGCATTCAAAGTGAATTTGGTGTGATGATAAAGCGTAGCTTCTAGCCTTACATCCGGTAAATGACAGAAATCGGGCAGGCAGCATGGCTAAGTTGGTCGCACCGAAGTAGGGTGTATAATCACCTGATCTAGAGTTTCGTTTACTTCTAAAAATCTATTGTTGATGCTGTCCCATTTGGGAAACGGTTGCTGATCCCAACCGTTGGTGATATACAATCGATACACTCAAGCGAAATGAGTGGTCGGTCATGTGTGGCCGGGTTGCAAGATGTTCTTGTTGAACCCAGTGTATTCCTTTCTAGAGGTACACTAGAGAAAGGTGGTTCCATACCTTTTCATAGTTGGAAATCCATTACCCAATACGTGTTTGCGGTTTTGATTGTATATTATATATGTAGAACGTGAGATGAAAGTGTTCTGCTAGATGATTATTATTATTGTGGTTGATAGACATTATTATAATATCAAAAGGTTTTTGATATAAAGATAATTTGGATTCTCATAAGGGAAAACCCCGTTCTGTTATACGGCGTGGTCTTACGAGATATCGATTACTTGCTTGAACTGTTTTAAACTGTTTTACTCATACCAGTCCCATGACTGACCCGGAGTTTGTTTTGTTTTGTTTTCCCTAAACTCTTGGGTGCCCAATTTTGTACGGGCAGTCAAGTAGTCGGAATTTACAGATACTTGAAGAGCTGGAGAAGGAGGCTTCATGATCATATAGCTATAGTTTATTTCCGCTGTGTTGTAAGCATTGTACTTTGATAATGATGTATATTCAAGTACAGATGTATACTTCAAGTTATGTTATATATATTATATGTTATTTGTTCCGCTGTGAGATTCGTGTTACTCTGATATAGTGTTCTTCTTCTTCTTCTTCTTCTTCTATTCTAAGTTTCTATCTTATCTTTCCTCACCCTCTGATTTCTTTCTATTAATTTCCTGATTTCCAGTTTAATTTGGGGGTGGACTTGTGTTTTTGGTCAGCTCAAATTGGACCGGATTTTTGGGTCATTACAGTTGGTATCAGAGCATAAGGTTAAGTTAAGAATTACCGTGGCTCTGTGGCGTGACTTGGTAGAGATAGGGTTAGTAATACCCTAGATTGAGTTTGAGTGTATATATACGAGTGAACGCATTTGTACATAATATAAAAATAATTTTATATTGTGGTGATTTATTGGTTGAGTTGTTTATGGGTTCTGGTCGATCAGTTTGATCCACTGTATCGGTAGGAGTTTATAAACACTCGAATACGATGGGTCGACACGATATGTTTTGAAAAGAGGGTAAACGAAATAATTTTGCCCCAAATTATATTTTGATATAAAGGATTTATATTGGAGTGATTATAATATATTGGATATATTGGTTGTGATTATAATCGAGTAAGATTATAAGTTAAATGGTTATGTAAATAACCAATCAGAATTCATATAAGTGAAATACGTGAAATCAGATGAGTTAAATCTGAAATTTAAGCCAGAAATTGAATAAAATTCTGGAAAATTGGATAAGTGTTTGTAAATGAATTTGGATTAAAAATAAGGAAAATTTAAGATCCTGGGAGATTTTAAATTGTTTTACAAGCAGTGTGAATTATATTTTGAAAGGAATTATAAAGTGGAAATGTTTAGAAATGGTTTTATAGTATTGAACTCACTTCGATCGCTGGAAAATAGATTCCGATGATGACAGCTGCATCATCAGTATTCATTTTCGAGTTGTAAGTGACGAATTACTACCAGAGATACTGTTTTGAATTTGTTTTGATAGAAAGACAAGTTGTGTTGAATTTCAAAATGGGATTTATAATAAAGAATAAATAAAGAAAGTTTGAAATAGAAATTGAATATATGAAATTCAATGGAATTGAAATAGAAATTGAATATATGAAATTCAATGGAAGTGATATAGAATTTGAATATAGAATTCAAATGGAATTTAAACTATAGAATTTGAATATAGAATTCAAATGGAATTTAAACAATAGAATTTGAATAATAGAATTTGATATATAGATTTGAATAATAGAAGTGATATAAAATTTGAATAGAATTAACTAAGTCGAAGAGGAATTAGTTAATCGAGTTTTGAATTTGAAGTTGAACTTTGAAAGGTGAATTGGATTTGTAAATGGATATTCGAAATCGAATATAGAACTTAAATTTGAAATTTGGATTCAAATTAGTTAATAAGCAAGTTAAAATATATTTGAACATGTCATGTTCAAATATAAATGTGAAATAGACTAAAGAGTTAATTAACAAATTAATTAACGAATTGAGTTAAAATGATCAGGTATAGTTAAAATAGATTGGGCAGGTATAAATATACATGAGATAGGTATGGATAAGGTATGAAGGTATATAAATATAATGCTCGACGAAAAGGTATGTATTTAATTCATATATGAGATTTTATGCGCCGTATCGGCTAGCCGCTTGGCTTTTTCTTTTTCTTTTGGATTGGTGAGGGCCATGGGAGGTTATTTGAAATATCCCGATGCTCCTAGTACAAAGGAGGTTATGGCGAATTTTTCCAGGAATTTAAGGAGTTAGAATATTTTTAAGATAATTTGATAGTTAGAAATCAACGTATCGATATATATATATGGAAGTCGATAAGGAAACGAACTTAGAAATAGAATAGTAAAATCAAAAAGGAAGACTAGGAATAAAAACCTAGTAAGAATAGAAAGAGGAAGCGTATACGTGTTTAAAAGTGAATAAGTAGTTGTATGGTATTGATTATTCGAGTAAGTAGTCATATCTGTTTTGACGTTATAAATGTTATTCAGCCAAGGTCTGAGAGGTGGTTATACCCCAACTTGATTGATTTCATTATTAACAAATAAATAGTAAAATTTCAGGCTCGAAGATCAATGTTGAATAAGAGTCGGTTGAATATAGTATTTGGGTTGTCGTAATGATATTTTACACAACATCCGTTTTAACCCAAATAAGTGTAAGCTTGGAAATATAATAAAGAATATTTCCTAAGTATAGAAATAAACGAGATCGGAAAAGAGATAAGTAACTGGGATATTTTCCAATTATAAATAGCATATATTTTCTAAAGTTTAGAAAATAAAGGAAGGCGGTATTCGGAAATGTTTTCCAAATAACATAAAAGGCCAATATGGTTATTGAAAATATTTGGTTAACAAATATTGATAAAGAAATAGAGAAGTGATTTAACTAATGGAATATTAATTAAGGGCTCAGTGACATGTTCAAAAGGAAAATTTGATTTTTGAAAAGAGTAAACTGTTTGAAAACTCCCAGGGAAAGACTGTTTGAATTAAATACGAATTTAACAGAAACGTGTGAAAGCAAATATGAATTAAAGTAAAGCCAGTAAAGTGGTAACTGAGATTGAATTAGAATGATATCAAGACAAATTGGATTGTGAGATTCAAATTTGAAGTGTAATGTGATAATCAAGTTAAGAGTTGGGAATCGAGAAGAAACTCGAGTTGAAATGATATTTGGCTCGGATATAAGCGAATGGTTGTGATGTGGATAAAGGCAGATTGAAATTTGATTGGGATGACCCTTGTATCCACTGAATTGATAACAGGTGGAAAGGATATAATGATATGCCGACAAAAGGTACAAGTTTATATTTCTATTGGATGTAAGATTTATGAGCCGAATTAGCAAGCCGCTTGGCTGTTTGATTTTCTTTTGGGTTGGAGATGGCCCAGAGAGGCGAGTTGGAGTTTGACCGATTGACCAGTACAAAGGAGGTGCTGGCGAAATTTTTCGAAAAGTTAAAGAGTTAGAAAATTTTCAGGATTTTTGGAAATTTTCGTTGATAAGAATTAATTAATATTTAATTGAAATTAAATTGGTTCAGTTGAAACTGGAGTTAAGAAGTGAACAAAAATGTTCTAACCAGTCGATAGGGTCGTTCTCTACCTTAGCAATTTCGAGGACGAAATTATTTTAAGTGGGGAAGATTGTAATGACCCGCATTGGCAGAGGTATTATAATTGATTTATTTAATTATTGAAATGGTGGTTTAGAGAATTTAATGGTCGTGGAATTTAATAATGGTGAATGTTTAATTAAAATAATAAATTAAATAATATATTTAATTTTGAAATAACCAGAATTGGCGGAAATGACGATATGGTGTGAACCGGTTCATCTGTGATATTTAATTCAGCTTGGAATTGATTTGGAATAACGAATATATTATATAAACGATAGTTTGAACATAGAATTTTTAATATAATTCAAATCGAGCTTGAAATGGCGCTGCAGTTCGTAAATTGGCGATTTGAACTTCAACTGAATGTACAGGATTCGTTTGAAGCCGGATTTCTGTGAAACAAGAAACGTGTGGAGCTGGTGGAGTATGTCTTTCTAGTGGAAGAGAAAAATCGGGATTTTGTCGTGTAGATTTTGATTCACGTCCAAATCAAATTTCAGAAAAGTCGTTGTGGCATTCCTTTATAATTTATAAAGGAATTATTTATATTTTAAAAAGGAATTTCAATATAAATCGAATATCGGGTTGACCCAGATTTGAAATATCAAGTTAGAAATTCATATAGGAATATTCTAGAGCTGTATGGTATTCCACTGTGAATATATATATACGATAATATTTATTTTTAAATATTTAATTAAAAGGATTTTTAAATATATTTATATATTTAAATGGGTTTATTTTTAAGTTGGGAAAATAGTGTTTTCGCGAACAGTTTCAGAAATTGACGAAACTGGTTTTATTGAGTCCGAAATAGTGATATATAGCGGAGTGCCAATTTCCGTGGAATTCCGGATTGGTATGAAGTCGTACAGACAAATAACGTCGAACCAGAATATAATGAAAATATCTAATCTAAAAATATCTCCTAACAAATATCCTAACAAAAATATCCCACTCCTTTTCACTATAAATAAGACTCAACTTCCACCCTTACAACCTAAAATTTCGTTCTACAGCAAACATCAAAATAAAGGCCGCCACTTTCATGAATCCTTCAACGAATAAAATCCACATGAATACTTGATGAAATCGTGCGTTCTTGGATCCGTTGTGATCACCTAACCGCGAGCTTCATACTGATGACCTTCGTTTGGGTTGCGACGCCATTCGGGGAAGCTCCATTTTCGAACAGCCGTGCTAGGGCTGAGGGTGACCATCGACGCGACAGGAGTTGGGCCAACTTGCGGTGG
This sequence comes from Allium sativum, assembly GCA_030737875.1. Classification (NCBI taxonomy): domain Eukaryota; kingdom Viridiplantae; phylum Streptophyta; class Magnoliopsida; order Asparagales; family Amaryllidaceae; genus Allium; species Allium sativum. The sequence continues at coordinate 158,212,901 of CM060921.1, read as the reverse complement.
TCAGTGGGTTTATCGCAAGGAGGCGCAGCTGGTGGTGGTGACAAGAGGGACTCCGGTGCTTGGTGGTAGAAAGCGACGGTGGAAGTGTTTGAAGAGGCAGTAGGTCGGTTTCAAGCTTGGGGGATCGGGCGTGAGATAATAGGGACGATGGGGTAGAGAGTTCGACGCTGAGTGGGGTGGTGGTGGCCTCGGTCAACCCGAGTCAGCGGCGGAAGGAGGTCAAAGCAAGGGTCAACGACGTGGAAATTAACTGGAAGGAATCGATTTAAGTAATTGGGGAAGAAAGGAGACTGGGATTTTAAGGAGCGGACGGGTTAGTGGTTAATGGGTCTTTAGAAAAGAGTAAGCCCATAATTTATTTAAAACTTTAGTTTTAATTTAAATTTTTAATAACCGTATAACTTGTATAACTTATATCTTTTCCATACGAAATCAGAATCACGAACCGTAAGTTGCGTTGGGATCGTATGGACGAGAGCTTCACAATGAAGCTGACTGAAAGTGGATTGGGGATCGAATGAATTTATGGTGAAATAAACTGTTTGAATCAAATCAAACAACAGTTTATCGTTCTTTAACGATGAACTGCAAATGTGAGTAAATCTCACTAACTCTGAACTGTTATAATTTCATGTTGTATTTTCAGAACTGTTAAATGTTGGTTGATTGACTTTGTGTTGACTATTTGATTGAACTGCTAGTCAGTTAGTTGAATTTCTATATTGATTCTGTTTAACAGAATATATCATACGGAACTGAAAGTGATGTTGATTTTATTGTGTAACATCTGTGGATGCAGGGAAACAGGTTGGATTCCTCAACATTTATTTTACTGTTTTTCATATATTGTGATATATGATGTGTTATATAATCTGTTATGGATTATGTGTGTTGGAATGATATTGATCCTTGTTATTCGATATTTTAAATATCATGAAAGACCCTGGGATGTAAGAATTATTTCAATGTATATTGAAATAAAAGGATTTTATAAAATCAATAGATTTTATAAAAGGAAATATTTCGAAAGTAAATAAAAGGGGAAATGTTTATAAAATGGATAGAGTTTTATAAAAGGGAAAAATGTTGATAAAACGAATAGAATAGAAAAAAGGAAATACCTAGAGTAGAATAAGTAAAGATATACAAGGAAATATTTGTAAACCATTTACAAATAGGATTGAAAAGGAAATAGTGTAAAACCATTAGTAAATAGATTAGAACGAGGAAGGTTTGTAAACCATTTACAAATCAACCAGAAAGAGAAATGTTTGTAAACCATTTACAAATGAGATTGAATAGAGGATATTTGTAAAACCATTTACGAATAGAATTAAAAAAGGGAAATCATTTGTAAAGTGAAGAACCGTTACTAAAAATAAATCTTTATAAATGAATAGTTTAATCGAGTTAAAAGGAGTTAAACGATGTCAGTTTAATCGAGTTAAAAGGAGTTAATCGATGTTAGTTTAATCGAAAGGAGTTAATCAATGTTAGTTTAATCGATTAGAGTTAAAGCAAATGAGTTAATCGAATATAGTTTATTGGAATAGAAAGTAAAAGGAGTTAATCGAATATAGTTTATTCGAATAGTTAAAGGAGTTAACCGAATATAGTTTATTCAAATAGAATAAAGGAGTAAATCGAATATATAGTTTATTCAAATAGAATTAAAAGAGTTATCGAATATAGTTTATTCGATAGGAGTTAAGTGAATAGAGTTAAAGTTAAATCAAAAGAGTTAAGTGAATAGAATAAATTGAATAGAGTTATCGAATATACCTTATCGAAGGAAAGAAGTATCGAATAGAAAAGATTTGAAAGGGAGTTACTTAAGGAAGTTTGTTAAAGAATTAGAAGGGTGAACATTGTCTATTTCAAGGTTAGAAACGTTGTTCAGTTAAGGTCTGAGAGGTAGTATTTACCCCAACTTGATTGACTTCATTTTTAACTAAGGAATGGTTAAGGTTCGATAGTAAAGGATGGTTAAGTGAATTTAGTAATTAATGGAAATGGTTTGAGTTGGCATCGCGATGGTTTGTTTAAACATCTGTCTAAGTCCAATGAAGAAGCTTTGGAAATGTTTTCCAAATAAGAAACCAGAAATGTTTCTAATAAAGAAAACAAGAAATGGAAATGTTTTCCATTGTTAATAACGTATATTTTCCAAATTTAGAAAATAAGAAACATTGAATATAGGGAAACAAGAGATAAGTAAATTAATGAAATAAAGAGATAAATGTTGAATGATGTTTGATCGATATAAATTTCCATTTTGAAATAATATCGTTGTTTGCACACCTGTTTTCTTCGATAGTTAAATCACAGACTATCGAAGTTTTGACCATTTTAACGTTGTTAATATGGAGAGACCGGTTGGATTATATTCCAAAGAACCACTCTGTATTGGCATAAGCATTGCGAATCATATATGCCAATGGAAATTGAAGACGGAGTTATGCAAGGGCTATCCTGTTTACAGAATAGTGCCTTCGGTTCATCTGTTCCTGGATGGCTTGTATGGACGGATGTCTGACAGAGTATTTCCAGACGATCACGTAAATTGATTTCTCCAACCGTACCAAGAGTGAAAGCAGAGAAGGAAACTTCTTTTAGCTAACACATAATGTATGGTTGAGGACGTCAATCGGTGATTTGATGGATTTGACGATGTGGCATTCAAAGTGAATCTGGTGTGATGATAAAGCGTAGCTTCTAGCCTCACATCCGGTAAATGACAGAAATCGGGCAGGCAACATGGCTAAGTCGGTCGCACCGAAGTAGGGTGTATAATCACCTGATCTAGAGTTTCCTTTACTTCTAAAAATCTATTGTTGATAGTGTCCCATTCGGGAAACGGTTGCTGATCCCAACCGTTGGTGATATACATTCGATACACTCAAGCGAAATGAGTGGTAGGTCATGTGTGGCCGGGTTGCAAAATGTTCTTGTTGAATCCAATGTATTCCTTTCTAGAGGTACACTAGCGAAAGGTGGTTCCATACCTTTTCATAGTTGGAAATCCATTACCCAATACGTGCTTGCGGTTTTGATTGTATATTATATATGTAGAACGTGAGATGAAAGCTTTCTGCTAGATGATTATTATTATTGTGGTTGATAGACATTATTATAATATCAAAAGGTTGTTGATATAAAGATAATTTGGATTCTCATAAGGGAAAAACCCGTTCCGTTATACGGCGTGGTCTTATGAGATATCGATTACCTGCTTGAACTGTTTTAAACCGTTTTACTCATACCAGTCCCATGACTGACCCGGAGTTTGTTTTGTTTTGTTTTCCCTAAACTCTTGGGTGCCCAATTTTGTACGGGCAATCAAGTAGTCGGAATTTGCATATACTTGAAGAGCAGGAGGCTTCAGGATCATATAGCTATAGTTTATTCCCGCTGTGTTGTAAGGGTTGTACTTTGATAATGATGTATATTCAAGTACATATGTATATTTCAAGTTATTTTATATATATTATATGTTATTCGTTCCGCTGTGAGATTCGTGTTACTCTGATATTGTGTTCTTCTTCTTCTTCTTCTACTCTAAGTTTATATCTTATCTTTCCTCACCCTCTGTTTTCTTTCTATTAATTTCCTGATTTCCAGTTTAATTTGGGGTTGGACTTGTGTTTTTGGTTAGCTCAAATTGGACCGGATTTTCGGGTCATTACACGCCGCCTCATCACCCGCAAAGCAAAATCACAGACGCAAATTCCCCCATCGCTGTTACGAACAAACATCACACAGTTCACTGTCCAAATCATCTCCACGCTAATTTCCCAATCGCACCAGAATCAAAGATCCCCAAACAATTTCTTCGAACGACCTCTAGGTCCGTTAAATCTAAACCACACTCAAACCGCTTCTGAACCATTCGATCTATCATCGAACCCTGCATCAGATCCTCAACCAAATCGCAATTCCATGTCCAAAAAAAGGGGCTTTAGTTCTGAGTTTTTTTTCTTAAGTTCGATTTCGGGTTTGTATTTCGAGTGGTATATAGGAGGCGTGCTTTTATTTTTTGTTTTTGGGGGACTTAGCTGAAATTTCTGGAAAACAGGGTGCGTTGTTTTGGGGAAAACAAGGGGCGCGTGGGTATTGTTGGAGGGTAGCCTGATTTGCGTATTCGGTTTTGTGTGGTTTGTGTTATATTGGTTGACTGACTTTTGGATTTTTTTTTCTTTTAATGCGTGTGTGGGTTGTTTGCTTTAAACTGTGTGAGTTCTTGTTTTATTTTCTTTGATAGGTTCAATGTGTGTTAAGTCTAGATAGTGGTTTATTTTTGTTAAGTTTTAGGTCTATTGATTTTTTTTTTCCTTTTTGAGTCTAGTTTTTGTTGAGTTTTTGGTTTAATGGAGTCAAGTGTTGAGTCTAGCTGAGTTATTTTGCTTGTTTTATATTTCTTTTGGTCGAGTCTAGTTTGTTTGTCAACTTAGTTTTTTATTTATTTTAAATTCCAATTTAGATTTGTGACGGCCTGGAATTTCGCTCGATCTGAATCAGTTGTTAAACCGATCTAAACCGTTCGAAATCCCTGATCGTTTGAGAACAGGACAAATCAGAACACAAACAGAAGAACATTTCATTGTTATTACAACAATGCCATCAGATACAAGAATATACAGAGTATAAATGAATAAATTACATTCGATAAATATCAGAGATCACAATAAATTACATAGCAGCGGAAAAATAATACAAAGCACAACTGAAGGTGATATACGGATACAGAGCTTTCCGGATACCATTCCAGCTGTAAACCAGGATCCTGTGAATATAAATCTGCAAAACCAAAACTACAAGCTGCCCGTGCAGAAAATAGGGGCACCCAGAGTTTAGGTTAAAACAATAAACTCTAGGTCAGTCATGTGACTGGTGTGAGAACTAAAATAGTTATTTAAAACTTTATTTTAAAAGAGAGTAATTCAAGGGACCACGCCGTATAACACGGAATGGGTTTCCTCCCAAGAATACCAGTGCATATCAATAAACAACGCAATGCTTTTTCGAAAAATGAAGCTATTATAAGACCCAGGTCCCATCACACAATGCAACGCAAGCCGGAGGATAGGGTTTTCCCTTATAATAGCCAAACATGCTTGATACGTTTAAAACAAATCATTTGATACTATAATAAGTGTATAGTGTCAAAACATTTTCAATCATAAATATCAATCATAGGCGGCATAGCTACCATCTACTATGTCACCATACTAGTTCTACAATTAAAACCGAATCACACGTATTGGAAATTGGATTCCGTCATGAGTCGAGGCAAGGGGCAAGCTCCTCTCCGCGTTCGAGACACTCTAGCAAATGTCCCAGGGCTACGCACTCTGGGCAACCCCTGGATGCGGCTGGGCCGGTCCTCACTTACGTTAGAGGATTAATTATGCCTGAACACACGTTTCCCGGTCCTTACAGACCTATAATCGAGGCGCCTCGCATTCCAACAACCACATAGGTGAAAAGTATATAAATGTCAGGGCTGGTAAGTCACTGACACCACCAAAGCTAGAAAGAAACGTCGTGCTCTCCCAGCGGTCCGTATCCCGTTTTTGACTCATACCGAGGTGTGAGGCTCGCGAATACACGTTATACACAAAGCTTCCACGTAGGCGTGCTTTGATCATCAACCACAAGACTTTGCTTTTCAACAGAAGCCTTGATCCATGCAACTCAGCATGCCACATAGGCAATTCATGTTGTGCGATTGATATCTATCGATATATAACCTCTAAGCTCGTACGTCTCAGAGAAGGGCGTTAAGCAAGAGAATAAATTCTCCGCCGCCAAACAGATATATATTTAACAGAAATCAATCAACACAGAATAAAATCCAATGTCAGACACACAATCCATTTTCAAGTTCGTTCTGGGACTGAACGAAACCGGAGGCACTTTCCTCGCATATCCATCCATCTCCAGGTACGTCTGGACGACCACCAACTATTTCCATCCTCTTGGGTGTACAACCCAATCAGGATCGTCAGTAATTATCCAAACGATGTGAAGACTTCCGGTCTTCGACCACCGTCTTCATCTTCGACATATCGTCGAATCGGTTATTCAGAATGGGTGTAAACCCGGTCTTTCCGAACAACCCGCGTATATTGAAAACAAATGTTACACAAACACAACATACGCCTCACTCCAATTCATTAGTCACTAACCGCAAATTAGCAAGAGAACAATTTCCCAAACATTAACCCCGAAGGCCGAAACCAACATCAGATCAATATCCAGGAAACCATTCTTCTTAGCCAACCTACAGCTAGTTTCTAAATTCCACATTCTTAGGGAAAGGTTCCCATTAATTTTATCCAAGATAAATTCTTTAAAATTTATCCTGTAATCTTCCTTTGGATGTCGTTTCAAACCAAATTATGGTTTTTCTAAACTAGTCGAGATTAGCGAACCACACCGAAGTAATTATTTATTTTATTTCCCAATCCCAACTTATTCATCCCATGAAGCAAAACTGGTAATACTCCATATCTAACACCACGGTGTTATCGGTAAAATTAATTACCATTTCACGTTCAAATCTAATTAAAGATTTAACTATCGCTTTGGAGCAAAACTGGTGATACTCCATTCTCGCTCGTTTTCTAAATTTGATAATTTAGATTACAAATTTACATTTCAACCTAATTGCAGATTCGTTAAAACTCCTTTTACTGGGTTAAAGAACTAGGTGTTATTTAAAACACAGTTCACGACAAACCCAAAAATCAATTCTAGTTCAATTCAAATCAAATATATTAGGAATTCTGATTATTTAAAACCCCCTTTTTAAATCTAATTTATTTATTTAAAAACAAAAACCCGGGTTTTAAATTTAGTTCAATCTAGTTCATTTCAATAAAAATCTATTTTTATCTTTTCAAATATGGAGTTTTTCACCCCAAAATCTTCCCAAATCATTTCTTATGATTTTACATAAATTATTACTATTTTTAATAATTTTATCAAGGCCCGTACAGTCGATTTCCAACAATGGCCATCGAACTGCACTTACAGCGACCTTTTTCAAATTTGATTTGGACATATCTCCAAATCCAACCGTTAGATTTTGAATTTCTAATATTCATTAGAAAGCTCTTTTCGATACGAACCCAACGGTTCCGGTTTTAGGAGAATCCGACGGTCGAATCTCCCGTAATGTCCGTTTGAACAAAATGGTCGAAATTCACGAACTACCGCGGCGCGGCGGCTTCTATTCAGGCCATTATATTATATATATAATATATATATATAATATATATTTCATCAATTTCTATTTAAAATGAATTTTATAAATAGTTTTGAATTCGTTTCAAAATTCATTTCAACTTCCATTTCAATTCAAAGCAAAATTGAATTTTTCTTTATAAATTCGTTTTAAAATTCATTTCTATTCAATTCAAATTTCAATTCAATTTGAATTCATTTCAATTCGCATTCAATTCAATTTGAATTCGTTTTCAATTCAATTCAATTCAATTCAATTTCAAAGTCGTTTTCTATTCGATTCAATTCAAATTGGTTTTCTGTTCGATTCAATTCAAATTGGTTTTCTATTCGATTCAATTCAAATTGGTTTTCTATTCGATTCAATTCAAATTGGTTTTCTATTCAATTCAATTCAAATTGGTTTTCTATCAATTCATTTCGAAATCGTTTTCTAATCAATTCATTTTGAAATCGTTTCATATTCAAATGAAATCAAATTCGTTTTATATTCAATTCATTTTGAAATCACTTTTCTATATTCATTTTTTTTAAATGAATAAAATCGATATAAATATCGTTCACGTCCAAAATGGCGTTAATCTAATCAACACGGCTTCATATAATTCTATTTTCAAATATTCTACTCGACAAATGAATATTTATCCTTTTTTTTCTCCACACACGACTAATCTCAACGAATGAGTACTGTCCACGTGTGGCTATTTTTGTTATTTAAAATATTTTATAAAAATTAAGGTATCTATCGTTTGATATTGAATCAGACTCCAACCGTAATTTAGTGAGAGAACGATTTCCTGAATATTAACCCCGAAGGCCGAAACCAACATCAGATTAATATCCAGGAGACCACTCAACTCATCTATTTTCCAGTTGATTTCTAATTCTATATATGATAAAGATGAGAATTTCATTATTAAAATATTTCGTTCAACACATGACTAATCTCAACGGATGAGTACGGTCAACACATGAACCTTTATATTATATTGATAAAGATGTAAATTTTATTGTTAAAATATTTCGTTCAACACAATACTAATCTCAACGGATGAGTACGGTCAACACATGAACCTTTATATTATATTGATAAAGATGTAAATTTTATTGTTAAAATATTTCGTTCAACACATGACTAATCTCAACGGATGAGTACGGTCAACACATGAACCTTTATATTATATTGATAAAGATGTAAATTTTATTGTTAAAATATTTCGTTTAACACATGACTAATCTCAACGGATGAGTACGGTCAACACATGAACCTTTATATTATATTGATAAAGATGTAAATTTTATTGTTAAAATATTTCGTTCAACACATGACTAATCTCAACGGATGAGTACGGTCAACACATGAACCTTTATATTATAATAATCTTTATTTTCTAAATTTGAATGAGGCCCAATCAATCACCATATAAATTTAATTATATGGATTTTCATACAACACATGTATATAATAGCATTGAAAAATAATCAATCATCAACCAAAGTGCACTACACTGTATAAGCATTAAATATAGATATCTAACGCTTATAACAGCCTGTCAATCTATCGATCGACATATTTAATCAATCAGGATGAGTGAACTTCAAATTTCATCCCAACACCCGTGTGGGGTTTCAAACAATCAAACACAGATTTTATTTGTGCAGTTGAGCGATGTGTAAAATTTATCGACCCAATCAATGTCCTTCAAATAGGTGTACATAAACAAACCGTCTGGTTTATAAATGAATATTTTATTTTATTCACTTTCACTATATTCATATTCACGTTAAAAATTATATTTTTAACGATAAAACATTTTATTTTAACATATGAATTTCTATTCAGTTCATTCTTTAAATAAAATGATATTTTTATTTTTCTAACATATTTTAGAAGATTTCGGCGGCATAACGACACGATACTAGAAACGGGACGAGGCCTAGCCTTATCCCCGGACTAGTGAAGGCCCACGCCATTCACACATCAATCAAATCCATTCATTTCACCAAACAATTCAATTCAAATCAAAACTATCTAACTAATCTATGAAAACAAACAAACAAGTCCATGGTCTGTGGACGATTGTGTCGGGTGCTACTAAGCACCGTCTGCATCCTAGTATATATATATAAATAGAAATGAAATTGAAAGGTGAGAAATTCTCACAGATAGCTATCCTAGCTCCACGGCACTTCATTGATAGAAATCTTCATCGCTATCGCATCTTCGTCATCTTCGTTGCCCGTAGCCACTACATATATAAAAATCACACATTTTTATATTTGCTGATGTCTTTAAAATAAAAATCATGTTTTTATAATCGCTTCCTACATTTAAAAATCGAATTTTTATTCCGTTATTCAATATATAAAAATCGAATTTTTACTACTATGTTATATAGATAAAAATTATATTTTTATCACGCTATTTTCCATATAAAGATTTTGCCTTTTCTAAAATAAAGATTTCGCCTTTATAAAAACATAGACTTCGCCTTTTCAAATTTAAAGATTTCATCTTTATAAAAATCTCATTTTTATTTTTCTACACATATAAAGATGATATTTTTAATATACCTATCATGTAAAAATTATATTTTTAACTCTCTACCTAACCAAAAATCATATTTTTACATCTTCTATATAGTAAAGATTATATTTTTAATACTTTAAAAATATAAAAATCATATTTTTATTATCTATACTATATAAAAATTATATTTTTTACCTCGATAAAAATCGTATTTTTATTTCGATAGTTTCATAATAGAAATCTACATCTTTTCCATATGAAAAATCTCATCTTTTCTATTTTAAAAATCTAAACTTTTGCATTTTAAATAAACTAAAAATCAAAATAAAGTAGAAATCAAAATGAAAATAAAATGGGTCAAGAACTTATAGCGGAGGTTGTTTCCGTCGCGATTCCTTCGAGGAGGGGGGGTTCGAATCGGGTCTGGGGGGGGGGGGGGACGCTGCTTCGCGATAGGGGGGACTGGGTGGCTCGTGGCGCCGTTGGGGGGTGGGGGGTCTCGAGCGAGGTGGCGGCGATCGACTGGGGGGGGTGCTGCGCGCGAGGGTTCGAACAGAGGACGGGAGAGCGAGAGCAGAGGGAGGAGAAGGTGAGGGGGCGTGCGCCTGTGGAGGCGCTGCGATTGGGGGCCCCGCGATAGTGGAAGCGGCGGCTTCCTTCCCCCGCCGATCCCCTTTTTTTTTCTGAAATGATTTTTAAAAAGGGGGGGAGGGCAGAAGGTAATAGGAAAGGAGAGAGAAGGATTTTTTTTAATTATTTAATTCTAAAAGTTGACTTTTACATATGACCTCAAAACGAGGCCCACCGCCTGTCGTCCATAGCGTTTCACCCCCATTCCGAACACAATGGGATATGTATCGTAGGTTGATTCGATCATTTGAATCAGTTTCCATTTAATTTACATTTAAATCACTATATTGAATTTTAAACGTACATTTCAAATTACCGGGGTCACATACTAACTCTAAAAATTCTCAAAAAATATTTTCTACCTTCGTATTGACGATACGGTCCTAACAAAACTAGTTTCGTCGAATTCCGAGACCGTTGGGAAAATGGCCATTTTCCAGTCGATTAAAATCAACTGAAACAGGTCAAACGCGTTTTCCTTTGCCACGCTCACATATTGATTCGGAAAATTATGAAATTTGAAACCTAGCAATAATTTGAAATCACGGACCCAACAAAACTGGTTTCGTCGAAATCCGAGGTCGTTTGCAAAATTTCCATTTTTAAGGGCCTGAATTCCATAGCGACTATTCAGAATTTTCAACTGGACATATCTTTTGATTCCCGCTATGAAATTTTGATTTTTTGGATTCGTTGGAAAGATATCACCAATTAGATCCTAATGCTTTTGGTTTCACTAAAATCCGAATTGTTTTGCACCCGGTACGTTCAATTGAAGTTTGAAATCGAATTATCGAACTACCACGCCATTTTCAATTCTATTTATAATTATATATAATTATTTATATTCTAACAACGACGTATATAATATATACGTTCTAATTATATTAAAAATAAATTTCTCGTCGATATTATTTAAAATAATTCATTTTAAATACTCAAAATTCGTTAAAATTGCCAAAATAAAATTTTTAAACTGGCCCAGAATTTCGGGTTGTTACAATCTCCCCCACTTAAAACTTTTCGTCCCCGAAAAGGAACAAAGTCGAAAGTGGTTTGATTAATCAACTCTACGTTCGATCTGGCTTCCATTCTCCAACTTTTCAGTTTCTGAGAATTTTCAAATTTTCAAAAATTTGGCTAACACCCTAAATTTTCGAAAAATTTCGCCATAACCTCCCTTGCACCGGGAGCATCGGGGAATTTCAAATAGCTTCCCCGGTCCTTCTAATCTCAAAAAGAAAAAGAAAAAGCCAAGCGGCTGGCCAATAGGCTCATAAAATCATCATCACCCAAACAAAACAGTAAATTATAGTAAACATGTACCTATTTGTCGGGCAAACAAATTTTATTCTTCGGCTCTAGCCTCCTTGCTATGACCTGTTCAATGTAAGTATATGTATATGCAAGCAAATGTGACCAATCTTCAATATATTTCAATATTCGGTTCAATTAGGCATAAATGGTTAAAATTATCAAACAAATAAACAGACAACACAAACATCAATCAATTAGTGAATTAGAGTTTCAAATTCATAAATTTGATATTTATACAAAAAATCTTGTTTTTGATGCCAATTCACAACAATGTATTCTAACTATATAAGTTTTGGTTCTCACACCAGTCTAATGGAAGTATATAGATATCATACCTTCGAAACACGAAAATAATTACTGGTGATGGCGCGCCATCATCAGAATCATGTCCGGGCGACTAGAATGTGATTCTATATCTATCCAATATATTAAAACTTCGAATATACGTTCATGACGCGTATATGCAAAATCTTTATATACTAGATTGTCCATATTCAAAATAAATAAATATTCAAATACGTTTAAAACAATTTAAATTTTCAAAACAAAATTGTTTTCATTTGGAAAATATACTCTTCACACTCGTTCTAGGATACTACTGATCCTATCTCTAACGAGTCATTCTAATTGGATATTACTAACCCAATATCTGATGAATTCTTTCGTATGGTTCTAATGTGTCTTGTTCTCGAGCTCTGTAAACCAAAGCTCTGATACCAAATGTGATGGCCTGGAATTTCGCTCGATCTGAATCAGTCGTTAAACCGATCTAAACCATTCGAAATCCCTGATCGTTTGAGAACAGGACAAATCAGAACACAAACAGAAGAACATTTCATTGTTACAACAATGCCATCAGATACAAGAATATACAGAGTATAAATGAATAAATTACATTCGATAAATATCAGAGATCACAATAAATTACATAGCAGCGGAAAAATAATACAAAGCACAACTGAAGGTGATATACGGATATAGAGCTTTCCGGATACCATTCCAGTTGTAAACCAGGATCCTGTGAATATAAATCTGCAAAACCAAAACTAAAAGCTGCCCGTGCGGAAAATAGGGGCACCCAGAGTTTAGGTTAAAACAATAAACTCCAGGTCAGTCATGTGACTGGTGTGAGAACAAAAACAGTTATTTAAAACTTTATTTTAAAAGAGAGTAATTCAAGGGACCACGCCGTATAACACGGAACGGGTTTCCTCCCAAGAATACCAGTGCATATCAATAAACAACGCAATGCTTTTTCGAAAAATGAAGCTATTATAAGACCCAGGTCCCATCACACAATGCAACGCAAGCCGGAGGATAGGGTTTTCCCTTATAATAGCCAAACATGCTTGATACGTTTAAAACAAATCATTTGATACTATAATAAGTGTATAGTGTCAAAACATTTTCAATCATAAATATCAATCATAGGCGGCATAGCTACCATCTACTATGTCGCCATACTAGTTCTACAATTAAAACCGAATCACACGTATTGGAAATTGGATTCCGTCATGAGTCGAGGCAAGGGGCAAGCTCCTCTCCGCGTTCGAGACACTCTAGCAAATGTCCCAGGGCTACGCACTCTGGGCAACCCCTGGATGCGACTGGGCCGGTCCTCACTTACGTTAGAGGATTAATTATGCCTGAACACACGTTTCCCGGTCCTTACAGACCTATAATCGAGGCGCCTCGCATTCCAACAACCACATAGGTGAAAAGTATATAAATGTCAGGGCTAGTAAGTCACTGACACCACCAAAGCTAGAAAGAAATGTCATGCTCTCCCAGCGGTTCGTATCCCGTTTTTGACTCATACCGAGGTGTGAGGCTCGCGAATACACGTTATACACAAAGCTACCACGTAGGCGTGCTTTGATCATCAACCACAAGACTTTGCTTTTCAACAGAAGCCTTGATCCATGCAACTCAGCATGCCACATAGGCAATTCATGCCGTGCGATTGATATCTATCGATATATAACCTCTAAGCTCGTACGTCTCAGAGAAGGGCGTTAAGCAAGAGAATAAATTCTCCGCCGCCAAACAGATATATATTTAACAGAAATCAATCAACACAGAATAAAATTCAATGTCAGACACACAATCCATTTTCAAGTTCGTTCTGGGACTGAACGAAACCGGAGGCACTTTCCTCGCATATCCATCCATCTCCAGGTACGTCTGGACGACCACCAACTATTTCCATCCTCTTGGGTGTACTGCCCAATCAGGATCGTCAGTAATTATCCAAAGGATGTGAAGACTTCCGGTCTTCGACCACCGTCTTCATCTTCGACATATCGTCGAATCGGTTATTCAGAATGGGTGTAAACCCGGTCTTTCCGAACAACCCGCGTATATTGAAAACAAATGTTACACAAACACAACATACGCCTCATTCCAATTCATTAGTCACCAACCGCAAATTAGTTAGAGAACAATTTCCCAAACATTAACCCCGAAGGCCGAAACCAACATCAGATCAATACCCAGGAAACCATTCTTCTTAGCCAACCTACAGCTAGTTTCTAAATTCCACATTCTTAGGGAAAGGTTCCCATTAATTTTATCCAAGATAAATTCTTTAAAATTTATCCTGTAATCTTCCTTTGGATGTCGTTTCAAACTAAATTATGGTTTTTCTAAACTAGTCGAGATTAGCGAACCACACTGAAGTAATTATTTATTTTATTTCCCAATCCCAACTTATTCATCCCATGAAGCAAAACTGGTAATACTCCATATCTAACACCACGGTGTTATCGGTAAAATTAATTACCATTTCACGTTCAAATCTAATTAAAGATTTAACTATCGCTTTGGAGCAAAACTGGTGATACTCCATTCTCGCTCGTTTTCTAAATTTGATAATTTAGATTACAGATTTACATTTCAACCTAATTGCAGATTCGTTAAAACTCCTTTTACTGGGTTAAAGAACTAGGTGTTATTTAAAACACAGCTCACGACAAACCCAAAAATCAATTCTAGTTCAATTCAAATCAAATATATTAGGAATTCTGATTATTTAAAACCCCCTTTTTAAATCTAATTTATTTATTTAAAAACAAAAACCCGGGTTTTAAATTTAGTTCAATCTAGTTCATTTCAATAAAAATCTATTTTTATCTTTTCAAATATGGAGTTTTTCACCCCAAAATCTTCCCAAATCATTTCTTATGATTTTACATAAATTATTACTATTTTTAATAATTTTATCAAGGCCCGTACAGTCGATTTCCAACAATGGCCATCGAACTGCACTTACAGCGACCTTTTTCAAATTTGATTTGGACATATCTCCAAATCCAACCGTTAGATTTTGAATTTCTAATATTCATTAGAAAGCTCTTTTCGATACGAACCCAACGGTTTCGGTTTTAGGAGAATCCGACGGTCGGATCTCCCGTAATGTCCGTTTGAACAAAATGGTCGAAATTCACGAACTGCCGCGGCGCGGCGCGTTCTATTCAGGCCATTATATTATATGTATAATATATATATATATATATATATAATATATATTTCATCGATTTCTATTTAAAATGAATTTTATAAATAGTTTTGAATTCGTTTCAAAATTCATTTCAACTTCCATTTCAATTCAAGGCAAAATTGAATTTTTCTTTATAAATTCGTTTTAAAATTCATTTCTATTCAATTCAAATTTCAATTCAATTTGGATTCATTTCAATTCGCATTCAATTCAATTTGAATTCGTTTTCAATTCAATTCAATTTCAAAGTCGTTTTCTATTCGATTCAATTCAAATTGGTTTTCTATTCGATTCAATTCAAATTGGTTTTCTATTCGATTCAATTCAAATTGGTTTTCTATTCGATTCAATTCAAATTGGTTTTCTATTCGATTCAATTCAAATTGGTTTTCTATCAATTCATTTCGAAATCGTTTTCTAATCAATTCATTTCGAAATCGTTTCATATTCCATTGAAATCAAATTCGTTTTATATTCAATTCATTTTGAAATCACTTTTCTATATTCATTTTTTTTAAATGAATAAAATCGATATAAATATCGTTCACGTCCAAAATGGCGTTAATCTAATCAACACGGCTTCATATAATTCTATTTTCAAATATTCTACTCGACAAATGAATATTTATCCTTTTTTTTCTCCACACACGACTAATCTCAACGAATGAGTACTGTCCACGTGTGGCTATTTTTGTTATTTAAAATATTTTATAAAAATTAAGGTATCTATCGTTTGATATTGAATCAGACTCCAACCGTAATTTAGTGAGAGAACGATTTCCTGAATATTAACCCCGAATGCCGAAACCAACATCAGATTAATATCCAGGAGAACACTCAACTCATCTATTTTCCAGTTGATTTCTAATTCTATATATGATAAAGATGTGAATTTCATTATTAAAATATTTCGTTCATCACATTACTAATCACAACGGATGAGTACGGTCAACACATGAACCTTTATATTATACTGATAAAGATGTAAATTTTATTGTTAAAATATTTCGTTCAACACATGACTAATCTCAACGGATGAGTACGGTCAACACATGAACCTTTATATTATATTGATAAAGATGTAAATTTTATTGTTAAAATATTTCGTTCAACACATGACTAATCTCAACAGATGAGTACGGTCAACACATGAACCTTTATATTATATTGATAAAGATGTAAATTTTATTGTTAAAATATTTCGTTCAACACATGACTAATCTCAACGGATGAGTACGGTCAACACATGAACCTTTATATTATATTGATAAAGATGTAAATTTTATTGTTAAAATATTTCGTTCAACACATGACTAATCTCAACGGATGACTAATCTCAACGGATGAGTACGGTCAACACATGAACCTTTATATTATATTGATAAAGATGTAAATTTTATTGTTAAAATATTTCGTTCAACACATGACTAATCTCAACGGATGAGTACGGTCAACACATGAACCTTTATATTATAATATTCTTTATTTTCTAAATTGGAATGAGGCCCAATCAATCACCATATAAATTTAATTATATGGATTTTCATACAACACATGTATATAATAGCATTGAAAAATAATCAATCATCAACCAAAGTGCACTACACTGTATAAGCATCAAATATAGATATCTAACGCTTATAACAGCCTGTCAATCTATCGATCGACATATTTAATCAATCAGGATGAGTGAACTTCAAATTTCATCCCAACACCCATGTGGGGTTTCAAACAATCAAACACAGATTTTATTTGTGCAGTTGAGCGATGTGTAAAATTTATCGACCCAATCAATGTCCTTCAAATAGGTGTACATAAACAAACTGTCTGGTTTATAAATGAATATTTTATTTTATTCACTTTCACTATATTCATATTCACGTTAAAAATTATATTTTTAACGATAAAACATTTTATTTTAACATATGAATTTCTATTCAGTTCATTCTTTAAATAAAATGATATTTTTATTTTTCTAACATATTTTAGAAGATTTCGGCGGCATAACGGCACGATACTAGAAACGGGACGAGGCCTAGCCTTATCCCCGGACTAGTGAAGGCCCACGCCATTCACACATCAATCAAATCCATTCATTTCACCAAACAATTCAAATCAAAACTATCTAACTAATCTATGCAACCAAACAAACAAGTCCATGGTCTGTGGACGATTGTGTCCGGTGCTACTAAGCACCGTCTGCATCCTAGTATATATATATATAGAAATGAAATTGAAAGGTGAGAAATTCTCACAGATAGCTATCCTAGCTCCACGGCACTTCATTGATAGAAATCTTCATCGCTATCGCATCTTCGTCATCTTCGTTGCCCGTAGCCACTACATATATAAAAATCACACATTTTTATATTTGCTGATGTCTTTAAAATAAAAATCATATTTTTATAATCGCTTCCTACATTTAAAAATCGAATTTTTATTCCGTTATTCAATATATAAAAATCGAATTTTTACTACTATGTTATATAGATAAAAATTATATTTTTATCACGCTATTTTCCATATAAAGATTTCGCCTTTTCTAAAATAAAGATTTCGCCTTTATAAAAACATAGACTTCGCCTTTTCAAATTTAAAGATTTCATCTTTATAAAAATCTCATTTTTATTTTTCTACACATATAAAGATGATATTTTTAATATACCTATCATGTAAAAATTATATTTTTAACTCTCTACCTAACCAAAAATCATATTTTTACATCTTCTATATAGTAAAGATTATATTTTTAATACTTTAAAAATATAAAAATCATATTTTTATTATCTATACTATATAAAAATTATATTTTTACCTCGATAAAAATCGTATTTTTATTTCGATAGTTTCATAATAGAAATCTACATCTTTTCCATATGAAAAATCTCATCTTTTCTATTTTAAAAATCTAAACTTTTGCATTTTAAATAAACTAATAAACTAAAAATCAAAATAAAGTAGAAATCAAAATGAAAATAAAATGGGTCAAGAACTTATAGCGGGGACTGTTTCCGTCGCGATTCCTTCGAGGAGGGGGGGTTCGAATCGGGTCTGGGGGGGGGGGGAGGCTGCTTCGCGATAGGGGGGTCTGGGTGGCTCGCGGCGCCGCTGGGGGGTGGGGGGTCTCGAGCGAGGTGGCGGCGATCGACTGGGGGGGGTGCGCGCGAGGGTTCGAAGAGAGGACGGGAGAGCGAGAGCAGAGGGAGGAGAAGGTGAGGGGGCGTGCGCCTGTGGAGGCGCTGCGATTGGGGGCCCCGCGACAGTGGAAGCGGCGGCTTCCTCCCCCCGCCGATGCCCTTTTTTTTCTTTCTGAAATGATTTTTAAAAAGGGGGGGGTGGGCAGAAGGTAATAGGAAAGGAGAGAGAAGGATTTTTTTAATTATTTAATTCTAAAAGTTGACTTTTACATATGACCTCAAAACGAGGCCCACCGCCTGTCATCCATAGCGTTTCACCCCCATTCCGAACACAATGGGATATGTATCGTAGGTTGATTCGATCATTTGAATCAGTTTCCGTTTAATTTACGTTTAAATCACTATATTGAATTTTAAACGTACATTTCAAATTTCCGGGGTCACATACTAACTCTAAAAATTCTCGAAAAATATTTTCTACCTTCGTATTGACGATACGGTCCTAACAAAACTAGTTTCGTCGAATTCCGAGACCGTTGGGAAAATAGCCATTTTCCAGTCGATCAAATAGGGAATTCAACGGTCAAATTTAAAGAGTTCAAGCGATCAAATAGGGAATTCAACGGTCAAGCGATTCACAAGCAATTAATCTGAATAGCTAGCACTACTCAATTGCACTGAACAATCTGCCACACCCCGCTGTGTAAAATTTTCTAAACTCTACAGGTTCTGCAGCTGCTTGAAAACTTAAGAAATTGCTTGTAAAAATTTTCTGCAGGGGCAGCGGCTTGCTTGTACAATTTTATTTTACTTTCTGCAGTTATTCTTGTCTAATTGTTGTGTGGCCATAATTTCTGAATCAATTTGGTGAGAAACGAATTTTCATAACCGAAGTCATCATTCTCATCATTTTTCAATAATAAAATCTGATTTGATTTTCAAAATATTTAACGACTAGAGTGTATTTTATGAAATTGATTGTCTCAAGGGTTTGATCGCGGATATATATTAGTTCAATTTATTGAACTTCTAGCAAAAGAGGTTGCATACTACCCATAAAACATTGGTCATATCCCTTAGTTTAATACTATACGTGAATGACCATAAGACCCTCTTCCCCCTTCAAATCGAGATTATCAACTAATAAGATATACTTGGGTACGTTATTTATTTTTTAATAAAAGCTACTTATGTCAACGATAAGTTTTGGATTTGCTATATTCAACAACGATGAGTGAAAAAGTGTTAGCCATCATAATTCTCCTAGGGGTTCTCAGATAAACCAAAACTTTACAAACGAGATGGATCGAAATCAAATTAATTACAATTTTAAAAATCTTAATATTGAAATGGATAAACGCTTATCTCTTGGAGATCGATGTTACCCAGCTAGGACTGTTCAAACTTCCGTCATTGTATTTCCACCCGTTAAAGGAAATTTTGAGCTCAAAAATTCTTTTATTCAAGGGGTACCAAAATTTACTGGTACTCAAAATGCCTATGAATTTCTAAGTGAAATTGAATTGTATTCATCCACTACTAAAATGAAACACTTATCTAATGAATCAATCAAGCTAAGGCTAATTTCATTTGCATTACTTGATAGCGCTATGGCTAAATTCTCTTCCAAGACAATCCATACGAAGTTGGGATGAATTTTTCACTGTATTTTTGAAGAAGTTTTTCCCTTTCCATAAAACTCAACAAATCTGAGCTAAAATAAATCAATTCTTCCAAAAACGAAGGGGAAACCTTTTCAAAATATTTTGAGAGATTCAACCAACTTCTGTATAGTTGTCCTCATCATGCAATTCCAAAATATTATTTATGTCAAATTGCATATGAAAGGCTAAACTATCAAACTCGAACACAACTAGAATCAATGTGTGGAGGAGAATTTATGTCTAAAATGGTCGATGAAGCTTGGGAATTCTTAGAAAATTCTTCTAAAAAGGACATGCAGTGGGAGTCAATTCGTGTTCCCATCCGTGCTTCTACTATAGGAGTGCATGTCGTGGATTCAAATCAATTTCCCTTAGAAACTCAAACTCCTCAATTCGAAGGACATCCCCAGTATTACCCTCAAGACCAAGTCAATGTCATATCTCAAAATAATCCTTACTCATCCACGTATAATTCTAGTTAGAGAAATCATCCAAATTTCTCGTGGTCTAATCCCAATAATGTCACGAATCCATCTTTGAATTACCAACACCCAATTTTCAATCATCAAACTTCTCATGTTCCATCTCAATCCATGCTTTCAAATCAACCATGCAGGCATTCTAACTCCCAATCTCCTTCATCTTCTCAATCTCCTCATTAAATTGTCCGATTGGAGGAACAAATAAACAATCAAGATGTAAAAATTAAACAAATGATGAATATGATGAAGGAACTAATGAAAAGTAATGAGAAATTGCCTAGTCAACCGGAAGTAAATCCAAAATATAATTCTTGTTCTATGAACTCTTGTGAGGATGAAAACCATAATTCGGTTAAGTCAGTCACCACCCTTAGGTCTGAAAAAACGTTTGACAGTAATGTCGGTAATCTCGATAATCCTTCGATCCCAACTCCAAATCAACATCTTGAGTCTCACCCGATGGCAACCATTGTCAACTCCTTGGAACCTTCTGAACTCCCATCTTCTTCGAATGTTGGCAATCCCAACATATCTTCTTTTAATGCTGGCAAGCCCGACAATATCTCCTCTTCTAATGTTGGCAATCCCAGTATCTCACCTTCTATTCCTGCACCTCCTTCACTTTCCACATTGACACCTTCTTCTTAGAACGATCAAAATTCTAAAAGAGTCTATAAACCAATAGTTCCTTATCCTCATAGACTGAACAATAAGAAGAAGGATGCAAATTTCGAAAAAATTCTCGAAAACTTCAAAATTTTCGTGTCAATATTCCACTCTTAGACACCATCAAACAAATTCCTCAATATGACAAGTGTTTAAAAGAGCTATGCACCCGAAAACGAGCCACTAACGTTCCTAAAACTGCCTTCTTGACTGCGAAGACTAGCTCTATTTTCTCAAATCCGTCACCCATCAAGTATAAGGACCCTGGTTGCCCCACAATTGGTTGCAGAATAGGAAATACTCACATCAGTCGTGCCCTACTTGATCTTGATGCAAGTGTCAATCTTCTTCCATACACTGTTTATCGACAACTTGGACAAGGGGAATTGAAACCTAAAAACATCACAATTCAAATGGCCGATCGATCTACAAAAAAAACCAATGGGCGTAATTGAAGATGTTTTGATTCAAAATGAACAATTATATTTCCCCGTGGATTTCATAATCATGGATACTAAGCTTGTTTCGAATCCTGATAATCAAATTCCATTGATTTTGGGTCGTCCCTTCTTAGCCACCTCGAGTGCTATCATAAATTGTAGGAGCGGCCAACTTCGACTATCGTTTGGGCACTTAACCATTGAATTGAATATTTTCCATCAACCCAAAGAGATCAAAATAGGAGAAGTCAACATAATAGAAACAGTTTTAGATGCCATGTCTGATTTATCTCCTTAGAAAATGTCACTTTCCTCAGTAGACATGTCCACTATGTCTTTTGAAGAATTATTCGAAGATAAGCTTAAACTTTTAAATGACGAGAATGAATATATGGAATGTCTCAAAGATAATCGTACTTCCATATCGTCAAAAGAAATTGTGGTTAAACAGTCAAATTTAAGGGGTTTTGATAATCTTCTACTGAATGAAACAAATCATTGTCACAATAAACTTTTCATAGGGAAGATTTAGATTTCATACTTTATTGACATGCCTTTTGCACCTCAAAAATCAGATACAAAATCATCATATATCGTTTTCGATAGAGGTAAGTGTGGGGGGAAGAGAAAATATCATTTTTTTCACATAAAACTTACCATCATTATAGATTTCATTTTGTGTATAATTGGCATTCGCATATAGTGGTTAAAAATTCATTTCATTTTACAAATAATTTTGCAATTCATTCACCTTTGGGTACGATCTTTCAAATTTAGGAAACGTTCATAGTGTGGACACTGTTTAGTTCTAGTGTGGGGGGGAGTCTGCATTATATCCTTTTTTTCTTTAATTTTTCTTTCTTTCTTTTCATATAAGACCATCATGCATTTTAGATCATAGTAACATGCCATTTTTTTTTTGGAAAATACGACACATTTTAGATTGATACAACAAGATAAGTTAACGATTGTTAATCAGTTGATAGTATTTTTTTCTCTAAACTAAGATCAAATAAGAAATATGATGAAAAGTTGAATTTTGAGGGATATTAGTGTAACTGGTACATAGGGAGATTCTTAGGTGATGGCCATGAAGTTTATTCTATATTGTAGTCTTTGTTTAAATAAGTGGAGGACTTAACTTACTTATGTTGGCTTTTCAAATCTTTAAAACTAAGTTGTGTTAAGCTGAATTCGCGTAATCTCTCTTGTTCTTATATTTTCAATAATAATAATAACAATCCAAGGGTATCCAACATTGCTTGTATATTTAACATTGGTGTGCAAACCCGCCAAGCTCTATCTGACATGTTGTTGACAAAGTCAACGTCGAAATATCTTGGTCTCATTTTATGAGTTGGACACCTAAGGATTACCAACATGTTGTTGACAAAGTCAGCGTCGGTCTGCACAATCCGCCAAGCTCTGTCCCAACTCTCCATCAGTCCGCAAGGCAGTGTATGGGTGGTATACCTTGGTCTTTTAAGTTAGGTGTATGTAATTAATCATAAATTTTAACTTTTATAGAGACAGAGAATGAGCGATGATGCCAAGCACTTCTTGACCTTATTGATTTAACTAGTCATACACAAGGAAATTAGAATACTACTTTGCGAACTATGACAAGCAAACTAAGAATTTATTTCATGGCTACACTATGTTATCGACTGAACCAACTGGCCAAACTGGAATTTAACATTTGAAAACTTGAGTTGTGTTGAAAATTTGTGACAAATTGAGGTATCTAAAATAAAATCAATTGACTAGAAATTGTCAACTTAATTTATTGTACCATTTTCTAGAAATAAGTCGTGTTTTCATTATTTTTGTTTTCATTCGCATATGTCTATTGCATTCATATAGTTGCATTAAAATCATTGCACATTGCATTTGGATTTTGTGGGTAGTATCCGCTAGAAACTCTTACGAGACACCACTCGTCCTACTAGGGGCACCTAGAGGTTTAACGGCTTGTTGCATACGCTCAATGCAATCGTGTTTCCTATGAAAGTGTGACCTATCTAGTTAGTTTTTAATTTGTGTTTTACTCGAGGACGAGTAAAAGATAAGTGTGGGGGTATTTGATTAACATGAAAATGTGTTTATTTCGTACTCCTATATCTTATCTTTTGTATGTAAATAAATATTACTTGGGTATTATTTTGTCACTTTTACAGATATGCCAACTAAGTCACATGCAGTCATAAAAATAGAAAAATAAAGATCAAAATGTTGTGTATATACATATGAAGATTTGCAGATGAAGACTTAGCATTGTGTTGCTTTGGAGTTTAAGAAATGTTCATGTTTGGCTGAATAAATCTTATGAAATCTTATTTCCCATTAATTAGTCACATGTCAAACAAGGAAGAGATGGAAGGAATAAATTGCTAATTAATATGGGAGGTATAATTGCTAATTAATATGGGAGGAATAATTGCTAATTAATTGGCCCATATATGCATAGATTGGATTAGTGTTTTAGATTGGCTATCTATCTCCTATATATATCCATGTAATCTCATTGTAAATGATCATCCTGGAATGAATAAAGTTTTCTTCTTCTTCTCTTTCCTTTTAATTCTGTAATTTTTATTTCCTGCATTTTTTCTATTTCTTAGCAACTAGTGTCATCTACACAATTAGATTTGGTAGAGTACTAGTTGTATTTTACATTTATTTTCATTAGTGATTAATCGTTTGGTTAGTTTCAACGATAATCCTAATTTTATTTCCATTGTTATTTCTATTCTACACTTTTATTTTCTGCATTTTTATTCCTGTTTTGCAATTTACTTTCATTAGAGATTAATCATTTGATTAGATTCAACGATAATCCTAATTGTTGCAATTTCAATTGTTCTATTTTCAACCAAATCTCAAAAGTCGTCTAACTCGCCAACGAAATTCTATAAATAATAATTTTTAATTTGCCTCCCTGTGATTCGACCTGCATACTACACGATCTGTGCGCTTGCAGAATTTATTTTAAAATTTCGTGCTTTTTTATTTCATAGGAAAGCGACGATCTGTATGTACAAAGATAATATGATGCTATCTTTGTTAATTCGTGGGCCATAAAAACCGGGAAATGACATAGATGTATACTTACAACCGCTTATTGAAGATTTAAAAAAAAATGTAGGATTAAGTGGTGAAAGCGTATGACGCTTACAATTGTAGTGAGTTTAGATTACATGTTATTCTTATGTGAACAATCAATGATTTTCCCGCTTACGGAAATTTAGCTGGTTGCACTGTAAAAGGTAAGATAGCATGTCCTATTTTTGATGTCAATACCTGCTCAGCATGGCTACCATTTAGTAAAAAGTGTGCATACATGGGTCATAGACGATTCCTTGAACCTAACCATGAGCATCGTCAATGGTAAAACTTATTTGATGGAACATAGAGAATAGACAAAGGCCTCAGATACAAAATGGTGTTCAAATCTTTGATGGAGTCCAAAATATTTGTAATGATTGGGGGAAAAAAATTAAAAGAGGAAGAGAAAGGTGAAAGGAAAAGGAAAAATGTGATGAAAAAAGGATGTAAAATGTGGAAGAAGAGTCCATTTTCTTTGACTTGCCTTATTGGAAGGTAAAATTTAACTAGAAACCATTGTTTTTCGTTTTCTATTCATTTTTGCTACTTAGTACTTAATTATTTATGTTTCGTCAACTTTTAGGCACTTCCTTTGCAGCATAACCTAGATGTGATGCATATTTTGAAAAATGTTGGTGAAAGTATTATTGGTACGTTACTTGATATCAAAGGAAAATCAAAAGATGACATCAAATCACGCCAAGAACTAGAAGAATGGGCATTAGAAAAAAAATCATCTTATAGACATTTGAGATAAAGTATTGCTCCCAGCCGCACTGTGCACCTTATCTGATAAAGAAAAAGAGAATTTTTATAGTAGAATGAAGAATTTGAAAGTGTCTGATGGATATAGCTCAAATATTGGATTTTTTTTTGCAAAAGAAGATAAGATTTTATACCTTAAGTCTCATGAATATCATGTTTTGATGCAGCAACTATTGTCTGTTGCATTAGGAGGATTTCTACATATAGGGATAAGGAATGCACTACTACGACTATGTTCATTTTATAATGACATATGCCAAAGAGTGTTGATAGGGATAAACTAGAATTAATCGAGTATCAAGTTGCATTAACACTACATGATCTAGAGAGGTTCTTTCCCTTTACTGTTTTTGATATCATGATTCACTTAACATTACATTTAGCGAGAGAAGCAAAAATTTGTGGGTCAGTTCAATATCGATTGATGTATCCATTTGAGAGGTAATAATTATTATAAATACTTGACGATTAAAAGCATGTATAGTGATGAAAGTAACTTGTTAATGCATTTTTGTTATAGGTATATGAAAATACTAAAAGGGTATGTAAAAATCAAGCACATCCTGAAGGGTGTATTGCTGAGTGCTATGTTGCCGAAGAATGTATGAAATATTGTATTAGATATATTAAAGATGCATTACAGATTGGAGAGCAGAAAAACCGAAATGAAGTGGAACAAAATGATTTTATACTTGAGGGGCGTCCTATTTCCAAAGGAAAACCTATTACAGTCAGTGAGGAGGTGATTAGTGCTGCTCATCGATACATTTTGTTTAATACAGAAGAAGTAGAGTCATATAAAGAGTAATTATAAGTTCAACTTAACTATGATCTACATAATAAATTATATCCTTAATTACGTTTATGTATACAGAATGCACAAAGAGGAGAAAAAATGTTTTCATCCCCATCTTACACGAGACGATTGGAACTATCGAAATTGTAGTCGGAGACTTTAATTTTTTGTTTTAAAAAAAAGGTTTATAGTTATATCTTAAAAAACTATTAATGATGAAAGGAATAGATCAATATAAATATTTATTTAGTATATTGTACTTGTCCAAGTTAGAGATGATAGACATATATCCAATGTCAACAACATAATAAAATGGCTTTCATACGTACCTCGTTCACAAATAATTTCTTGTTTTGGCTATATTGTTAATGGTCGATGTTTTCATACGAAAGACTTGAGAAGGCTACACAAAATAGTGGTGTTTCCATTGAGGCAAGTAATGTTTGTGTTGATGGGTCTATTGAAAATGTAATATATTATAGGGTCTTGCATGAGATTTTCTTGTTGGATTGTCATCAATTTCGAGTTGCCTTGCTTAAATCTGATTGGGCAAATATGTATCGTGGAGTCAAAGTCAAAGATGGATCTACATTGGTCAATTTGCATCAGTTTCAAAATCAGTTTGCTAGCGACCCGTTTATCTTAGAAACACAAGCGGTTCAAGTTTTCTTCTTTAGAGAAGGCAGTTCTTCAAATTGATATGTCATGTTGAGAGCGCGCTTTAGAGGGTTTCATGAATTGGAAAAATAATATGAGGATGGAGAGTCAACTAGTAAACCATTGGATGAGTCACTACTTGACGATAGATATGTAGATAATGGGAATGAAAGTTACATAAGGGAGGGTTGAAACGGTATTTTGGTATGTTATAAGCATATTTTATTGATTTTTTATTTTATGCATGTTCATATATACCATAAAATGTGTTGTTAGATGGTAGAAAAATAATCTGATCTAAGATTGACATCATAGCTTGTATCAAAATAATTTTGTTTCCTATTATATGTGGTCTTTGCATATCAATTTTATTTTGTACATGGTTGTTATAAGATAGTGCTATATTTAGTGTGATGTTCTAATCCTTTGTAAATCATTATGTTTTTTTATAGATTGATCACATAGCAGAAGAAGATTGATCTTGTATTATCCACGAGGAAGATGGTGCTACATGAAGGAGAGGTATTCAAGTTACATATGCATTTTTACCACATGCATTTTTACTTTAGCATTATTTAATTGTTAGTTATTTGTTTTTAATCCGTAGTTAGGTAATACACACAATTTTAGAAAACTTGTGTAACAACCCGTATTTTTAATAACATGTTATAATGTAAATCAAGGCAGAATTAAATTCTAAAATCTGAATCAAGGGAAACGGGCTGTGCCATTGCGTTCGTCTCGGAAAAATACGCGAAATAGAGTCCGAGTTTTTGAAAAACGGAGTCCGTATGACCAAGTTATGGCCCAATGAAGTTTTCAGAAAATTCCAAGCCCGAAAACAGTTCAAATTCGAATTCAGATTCGAATTTCAACCAAGGCAGAATGGGCGGGAATTTTCCCGCCCCAGGCAGGGTCGACACAGGGGTCGACACCAGTGTCGACCCCCCCAATGGGTCGACACCCATGTCGACCCAGGGGTCGACCCCCCCGGTCGGACCAATTTTTCTGGTGCACCATTTTGACAGGTTGGGTCTTGTTCTGGAAGTTTCTGACGGGAGTTGATGGCTCAGATTCGATTTAGGGTTAATCCTATGGTCTAAACTACCCCTAATCTCTATAAAAAGACCCCTAGACCTAGCCTAAACCCTCATTAATCATACCTACAACTAAATGCTGCCCAAATGTTCACCAATCATGGCCTCCACCTTCTTCATGAGAGCATGAGTGTCTCAAATCAATCTATGTCATAAAGGAGCCATCTTTCTTAAGTAAAAGAGCCATCTTTCTTTGTCTTTGGGGTTATTCCTTCTTGTTCTCAAGTCTTGAAGTGGAGTTTATCGTCTTTGGTTGCGGATTTGCTAGTGTGGCTTCGTCTCAATCTTATTTTATATTAATTCTAGTCTTCATAGCATTGTAAGCCCTATACTACTCTTAGATTCTAACTATGAAGTTAAATGTGATATGTTGCAAGTTGAGTTTGGGCCTAAGTATGATATGTGCTTTGATCCTATCATGTTATGCATAAGTTTATTCCATTCATGTTTGTAAAGCCATCACCTTGACCTTATGGGCTAAAAGCTATAAGCTTTATGTTGGAATGTTGCATTATGCAACATGAGAACCCTCATAACCTTTATGAAACTTGCATATAATGTTATATGCGAACTTCTAGCCACCATCCTATGTCATTTATGATCATGTTTCACCTATTTTCTTAAGTTGATATTATGCATGTTTTGAGGCCCATGATGTAATATGTAAGCTTATGAACATATTTATACCTCATATGCCACCATGTTTAACTTGTGGCCAACATTATTACCTTATGCCCCTTTTGTCATGCTTTTGCCAAGTTCCCTCTTTTGATCTATGTTATGTTATGCGAAACGTACATGCGATGGGAATGCGTTGGGTTTGGGTAATATTAATGACATGAAAACATGGTTTTAAAATATGACATGAACATTGACTTGTGATTATGTTTGTAAACATAATGATGTACATGACACTTAGAAAATATGAGTGTGGCCAACTCGAGGTTGGGTTGAGTTAGTAGCATAAATCTACCCAGAACCGACCGGCTTAACTAGTGGCTACAAACAATAAAACCCAATGTGAGTAGTTGGTCATGTCGCACTTGAAACCCGAGGTTAGACTAAGTTGTGGTGTAAAGCTACCCGGACCCGCCCGGCTTAACTAGTAACCACAACAAGGTCTAATGTGAGATGTTGGGTGCATTAAATTAATTAATGCCACATGGTAGGGTTAAGTCATGGACCACTTGAATACTTAACCAATTAAACATGATGGGTTGACGCGGTTAAGTCATGAACCTTGGGTACACTTAACCAACTTGATACTTGATTGGGTAGGGTTAACCACATTTAACCCGCTAGAAACCCTAGTTACGTGGTCCTTTTCACCAGTAACCCTCTTGATTGTATCATGATACCCTAGGGACTAGGCTAGGATGGGGCACGATTACTGGGTTGACATGTAAGCGACCAAACTGACGGCTGAGTAGGTGCGCCGGTGTAGGTTCAGGCGGACTATGGTCGTGCACATGGTCCGGAGTTGAAAAAGCAGACACGGGCACCCTTAGGTTTAGACTGTGTGTGCTTGATTTGTGTCCGTGGTTGGCACCCTAGGACTTGATACACCCTAGGGTGGACCTAGCACAGTTTGACTACACTTCGTGATTGGGCCGTATGACACCGATACTTGACGAGTTAGGCTTATAGGGAGCCGATCGACTAGACCGTGTTGTTGGACCTTGATCTAGGTCATCTCGGGATATTGGGCCAAGATTGGGCCAAGGGATCATTTCTTGTTTATACTTGACATGGATTGGAATACTAGTACACACCTGGTGCAACTTAACCTTGTATATGCGATGCCACACTTGATCTATCTTGTTAACTTTTCACCATGCCAGTTATCACCCTACATCTCATCCCTGTTTTACATGTTCAGTTAACTTTACTAGTTTTTATACTAATAGTAGATAGGACTTACCAGTCTTTTTGACTGACCCGTTTTCTTTCGCCTCTTTTCTTCCGTCCCCCCCCCCTCCCCCAGGTTTGCAGGGTGGGAACACTGTTAACTAGCTGGATCTTTAGCTGCTTTTCTGGATAGCTCACGTATGGTTTGAGCATGCTATGGCCTTATTCTACTTTGGGGATAGTTACTTTATGTTTCTTTTTTTCAGTTTTCAGTTTATGTTCTAGACTTTATTTTATGGGAAAATAATGACCAAGTACTTTGATGTAACTTGACTATGGTTTTGAAATGCTAGTTTTATCCGCTGCTTTACTACTCTGTTTTACTTATATGTTCTGTCTTGTGATATATGCATGCATGTTTACCTCGTTTAACGCCCCTCCAAAGCTAGTGTCCTTGCAAGAGTGGCATTGGCGGAGGTGGGGTGTTACATTTGGTATCAGAGCATAAGGTTTACAAGATTTGAGCAAAAGGTTTTTAAAACTTACCTTTTGAAAAACTATTTTCAAAACCAATTAAGTATTTTCCAAGAAAAGTCTAGTTATTTTAAAAGGCTATTCCCCAAAATCCATTAGCACTATCCTTCGTTTCCTCGTTCTGAATCTATCTTTTTCTTTTTCAGTATGGCTGATCTTAACCGTCCCGAGGGAGTGACCATTCTCGGATGGTTCCGGAGGTACTTGGAAGCTAGGGCCAACGATGTGGGCCCAGCAAACACCCCCACCGTAACTGAGGTTCCTCCTCCTCTCCTCAGAATCCACAAGCAGATTTCGCTAAGGTTTGCAAAGACTTTAAGGCGATGGGTGGCAAGAATTTCATTGGGACGGAGACTTTTGTGGAGGCACGAAATTGGTTGAAAGAAACTAAAGATCTTTTCGCTATCTTTGATGTGGAAGACCATAGAAAGGTTTTATTAGCAGCATGACTATTAAAAGAAGAAGCTGCTTATTGGTGGGAGGTCACCAATGCTACTAGACCTATAGAGACTTGGGCCGACTTTAGGACGAGGTTTGGGCTTAAGTTTCTATCATCAGCTGAGGCGAATCTGCAATTGGAGAAGTTTATATCTTTGAAGCAAGGGGACATGACAGTGAGGGAGTATGTGAATGAGTTTAACCAGCTCGCTTGATTCGGTTTAGACATGGTTAATACTCTCCAGAAGAAGGCTTTATGCTTTGCACGAGGGTTGAATGAGCCATTACAAGGTTTAGCCCTGTCTCATATACCCATGGGGGCCACTTTTGAAGGCCTAGTAGACATGGCATTGCTTTAAGGAGACGATAAGAATGGCAAGAAGGAAGTCAAGACTAATGAGACTCAAACCAAGAAGACGGACTCCAAGTGGGGAGGAAATCAGAGCAATCAGAACAACAAGAACAACAAGGGCAACAAGGCCAAGGCAAAGGACCCAAGAAAATGCAACTTCTGTGGGATTGTTGGGCACATAGCCAAGGATTGCAGAAAGAAGAAGAGGAAGCGGGGTGAATGCTTTCATTGTGGAGAGACTGGACACTTTAGCAAGGATTGCCCCAAGAAGCAAGGACAAGGGCAGAATCAGCGTGCAGGACCTTCTGGAGGGCAAGTGCATGCTCTCAACACTGCTCCAGTTCAGGACCGAGGTAGTATTTCTGTAGAAAGTCTTGTTTATATTTCTGACTTTCCTATTCGCACTTTATTTGATTCTGGCGCATCGCATACCTTTATTTCGTCTGACATTGTTGAAAGTTTGCACCTAAGTACTAGTCTAGTTGAGGATCCCGTCAGTGTTTCAAATCCAATTGGGGGTTCCGCCCATTTATCTATGATTTGTGTGGATTTGAAGATTTCCATCTTGACCGTAGAATTCACGTGTAATGCTTATGTTCTCGGGTTCACGGGATACGGGTTGATCTTGGGCATGGATTGGTTGTCCAGTTATGGAGCCATCCTCGATTGTGAACATAGGGTGGTGAGGCTCATGACTCGCCTCGGTAATACCCTAGAAATTTCTTGCAACCCTAGAGGTCCCGTCATGTTATGTTATCTTGAATCTCTTGACTCGTCCATCGATGATCTGCAATCTGTAAGGGTGGTCCGAGACTATCCTGATGTCTTTGAAGAAGTTAAGGGGTTGCCCCCTAAACGAGAGATAGATTTCCGCATTTATCTAGTCGATAATGCCAAGCCAGTATCATTGCCCGTTAGGCACATGGCCCCACGTGAGAGAAGGGAGTTCAGTAAGCAAATCAAGGAGCTGCTTGAGAAATTTTTTATTAGGCGAAGCATTTCTGAATGGGGTGCTCCGGTGGTATTCGCTACTAAGGCGGATGGTTCGCTTCGTCTATGTGTTGATTATCGAGAGTTGAACAAGCTAACAAAGAAGAATAGGCACCCGTTACCGAGGATTGATGATCTCTTTGACCAGCTTGTTGGTGCTTCTGTTTTCTCTCAGCTCGATCTAGCCACCGGATTCCATCAGCTTAGAGTGGCTGAGGATAGTATTGATAAAACTGCGTTTAGGACTCCAGATGGATTCTTTGAATGGCTTGTCATGCCATTCGGTTTGACTAATGCACCCGCCTACTTCGTAGAATTGATGAGTAGGGTGTTCAGGGAGTTCCTTAACAAGTTTGTTGTTGTCTTCGTGGATGATATTCTGATCTTCTCAAAGGATGAGGAAGAGCATGCTAGGCTTCTCAAGGAAGTGATGGATACACTTAGAGCACATCAGTTGAAAGCCAAGTTCTCCAAATGTCATTTCGGGAGAAGGGAAGTTCGGTTTCTTGGACATATAGTTTCTAAGCAAGGCATAGCGGTGGATCCCGCGAAAGTGGTTGTGGTTCAAGACTGGAAGACTCCTAGGAATGCAACCGAAGTAAGAAGCTTTCTCGGTCTGGCGGGCTACTATAGGAAGTTCATCAGGGACTTCGCTAAGATTTCGGCCCCTCTTACTAAGTTGACAAAGAAGAACTTAGTCTTTGCATGGGACTTAGAGTGTGAGCTTGCTTTTCAAAGGCTCAAGAGGGCTCTTACCACAGCTCCAGTTTTGGCATTACCCGATGGCGGTAAGATGTTTACCGTGTACACCGATGCATGTGGCACGGGGTTAGGTGCTGTTCTGATGCAAGAGGGAAGGGTGATATGTTATGGGGGTAGGCAACTTAAAGTTCATGAGAAGAACTATCCCACTCATGATTTGGAGTTGGCGGCGATCGTCTTTGCACTCAAATCCTGGCGCCACTATCTTCTAGGCGAAAGGTTTGAGTTGTATACTGATCACAAGTCACTCAAGTACCTCTTCTCGCAGAAAGATCTAAATCTAAGGCAGCAAAGGTGGATGGAATTCTTGGCATCATATGACTTCGAGATAGCTTACACCCCTGGCAAGGGTAATGTTGTGGCAGATGCACTAAGCAGAAGGAGGTTGACTTTGAGCCCCTTGTTTATTGAGATGAAGAACTTAGAGTTCTTGGCAACCTTTGATTTCACGACGGCTGTTGAGTCGATGACGGGTTCATTAGCATCCCTTGAGCTTAGACCCACACTTCTTGATCAAGTTGGGGCTTCCCAGAAGGAAGACCCGCAGATAGTCGAAATCATGGACAAGTTGATTCGTGGTGAGACGTCTAGTCACCTTACTAGATATACTATTAATGATAAAGGTTGGCTAAGGCGTGATGGAAGGCTATGCGTTCCTCAAGTAGGAGACTTGGTGCATAAAGTTCTTGAAGAAGCACATCACTCGAAGATGACTATACATCCGGGAGGAGATAAGATGTATAGAGATATGAAGCGCATTTTCTTTTGGGCCGGAATGAAGAAAGATGTGGCGGAATATGTTTCAAAGTGCATGGTGTGCCAACAAGTGAAAGCCGAGTCAAAGAAACCAGGCGGGCTATTACATCCATTGGAGGTCCCGCAATGGAAGTGGGAGAGTATTTCCATGGATTTTGTAGATGGATTGCCTAGGTCAAGGAAAGGGAACACGAGCATATGGGTCATAGTTGACAGACTTACGAAGAGTGCTCACTTCATCCCAGTAAAGAGCAAGAGGACCGCATCATGGCTAGCATCTATTTATCTTCGAGAGATAGTGCGGTTGCATGGAGTTCCTTCTAGCATAGTTAGCGATCGTGACCCAATTTTCACTAGCCAGTTCTGGAATAGTTTGCAAGAAGCAATGGGTACGCGATTGAGTCTGAGTACAGCCTATCACCCCCAGACGGATAGCCAAACCGAAAGGGTGAATAGAGTGCTAGAAGATCTTTTGAGGCTTTGTGTTCTTGACTTTGGTGGTACTTGGGAAGACCACCTTCCTCTTGTAGAGTTTGCTTATAATAATAGCTATCAAGCCAGCATAGGGATGGCACCATTTGAAGCTCTGTATGGGAGGCCGTGTAGGTCACCATCTTGTTGGTGGGAGACAACGGATAGGCTTATACTTGGGCCCGATATGATACGGGACACATCCGAGAAAGTTGAATTGGTGAGAAGACGGATGAAAGCGGCCCAAGATAGACAGAAATCCTATGCTGACAAGCGAAGGGCAGATTTGGAATTCGAAGTGGGAGACATGGTTTTCGTGAAGGTTTCCCCTTTGCGTAATGTGGTTCGTTTTGGAGCAGTTGGGAAACTGGCACCAAGCTTTGTAGGACCCTTCCCTATCATAGAGAGAATTGGAAAGATGGCCTATAAGGTGGAGTTGCCCGAGAAGCTAGCCGGAGTGCATAGTGTCTTTCATGTCTCGCATCTCCGAAAGTGCCTACATGAGTCCGCTGAGGTGGTTGAACCAAGCATTCTTGAAGACGTGGAGGTAGAGAAAGAGGCAACCTTGAGGAGAGCTCCGATTCGTATCTTGGGAACAGAGATCAAGAAGTTAAGGAATCGAGAAGTCAAATTGGTGAAAGTTTAGTGGAGTGAAGCCGATGAAGATGCAACTTGGGAAACCGAGGAGAAGATGCGTGGGCTTTATCCATTCCTTTTTGAGGGTACATTCTCAATCTCCTTTCCTAATTAGCATATCTTTCTTTTTGCTGTCCATGTTTATCTTGTTATCTCGTTGACCTTGTCATGAGAACCTTAAGTAGAAACCCATTGGATGAAACATGTATTTGAAACATGTTATGCTTGATGTTTGCAAGTGGTTGCAAGTGGATACTCATGGATGCATGATACACATTAGGCACCAAGATCGGCTCACACACTTTCATGTTGCATATGCATGAGTGTTTATGCTTATTCATGGATGAAACTTGTTGTGCTATCACGTGGATGTTGCATATGGATGAATGTTATGTGCACTCATGTAGAGATTATAAAATATGATAGGAATTTGCATACATATGGACTTATTTCACTAACATACTTTGCATTAAGGAGGTTTACCAAATCAGTAACCGCCTGATTTTTGCATTAGATAAGTACATATACACACACCTTTTGCATATGTCCATACAGCATTTAGAATCTTTTTAAGGACAATGGTTACTTGTGGATGATGTTTTGAGTAGATGGATGATGGATGGTAGGATACGTTCTTCCTAACTTGGAGATTTCGGGGACGAAATCCTTTAAGGAGGGGAGAATGTAACAACCCGTATTTTTAATAACATGTTATAATGTAAATCAAGGCATAATTAAACTCTAAAATATGAATCAAGGGAAACGGGTTGTGCCATTGCTTTCGTCTCGGAAAAATACGCGAAATAGAGTCCGAGTTTTCGAAAAACGGAGTCCGTATGACCAAGTTATGGCCCAATGAAGTTTTCAGAAAATTCCAAGCCCGAAAATAGTTCAAATTCGAATTCAGATTCGAATTACAACCAAGGCAGAATGAGCGGGAATTTTCCCGCCCCAGGCAGGGTCGACACAGGGGTCAACACCAGTGTCGACCCCCCCCAATGGGTCGACACCCATGTCGACCCAGGGGTCGACCCCCCCGGTCGGACCAATTTTTCTGGTGCACCATTTTGACAGGTTGGGTCTTGTTCTGGAAGTTTCTGACGGGAGTTGATGGCTCAGATTCGATTTAGAGTTAATCCTATGGTCTAAACTACCCCTAATCTCTATTAAAAAAAAAACCTAGACCTAGCCTAAACCCTCATTAATCATACCTACAACTAAATGCTGCCCAAATGTTCACCAATCATGGCCTCCACCTTCTTCATGAGAGCATGAGTGTCTCAAATCAATCTATGTCATAAAGGATCCATCTTTCTTAAGTAAAAGAGCCATCTTTCTTTGTCTTTGGGGTTATTCCTTCTTGTTCTCAAGTCTTGAAGTGGAGTTTATCGTCTTTGGTTGCGGATTTGCTAGTGTGGCTTCGTCTCAATCTTATTTTATATTAATTCTAGTCTTCATAGCATTGTAAGCCCTATACTACTCTTAGATTCTAACTATGAAGTTAAATGTGATATGTTGCAAGTTGAGTTTGGGCCTAAGTATGATATGTGCTTTGATCCTATCATGTTATGCATAAGTTTATTCCATGCATGTTTGTAAAGCCATCACCTTGACCTTGTGGGCTAAAAGCTATAAGCTTTATGTTGGAATGTTGCATTATGCAACATGAGAACCCTCATAACCTTTATGAAACTTGCATATAATGTTATATGCGAACTTCTAGCCACCATTCCTATGTCATTTATGATCATGTTTCATCTATTTGCTTAAGTTGATATTATGCATGTTTTGAGGCCCATGATGTAAGATGTAAGCTTATGAACATATTTATACCTCATATGCCACCATGTTTAACTTGTGGCCAACCTTATTACCTTATGCCCCTTTTGTCATGCTTTTGCCAAGTTCCCTCTTTTGATCTATGTTATGTTATGCGAAACGTACATGCGATGGGAATGCGTTGGGTTTGGGTAATATTAATGACATGAAAACATGGTTTTAAAATATGACATGAACATTGACTTGTGATTATGTTTGTAAACATAATGATGTACATGACACTTAGAAAATATGAGTGTGGCCAACTCGAGGTTGGGTTGAGTTAGTAGCATAAATCTACCCGGAACCGACCGGCTTAACTAGTGGCTACAAACAATAAGACCCAATGTGAGTGTTGGTCATGTCGCACTTGAAACCCGAGGTTAGACTAAGTTGTGGTGTAAAGCTACCCGGACCCGCCCGGCTTAACTAGTAACCACAACAAGGTCTAATGTGAGAGGTTGGGTGCATTAAATTAATTAATGCCACATGGTAGGGTTAAGTCATGGACCACTTGAATACTTAACCAATTAAACATGATGGGTTGACGCGGTTAAGTCATGAACCTTGGGTACACTTAACCAACTTGATACTTGATTGGGTAGGGTTAACCACATTTAACCTGCTAGAAACCCTAGTTACGTGGTCCTTTTCACCAGTAACCCTCTTGATTGTATCATGATACCCTAGGGACTAGGCTAGGATGGGGCACGATTACTGGGTTGACATGTAAGCGACCAAACCGACGGCTGAGTAGGTGCGCCGGTGTAGGTTCAGGCGGACTATGGTCGTGCACATGGTCCGGAGTTGAAAAAGCAGACACGGGCACCCGTAGGTTTAGACTGTGCGTGCTTGATTTGTGTCCGTGGTTGGTACCCTAGGGCTTGATACACCCTAGGGTGGACCTAGCACAGTTTGACTACACTTCGTGATTGAGTCGTATGACACCGATACTTGACGAGTTAGGCTTATAGAGAGCCGATCGACTAGACCGTGTTGTTGGACCTTGATCTAGGTCATCTCGGGATATTGGGCCAAGGGATCATTTCTTGTTTATACTTGACATGGATTGGAATACTAGTACACACCTGGTGCAACTTAACCTTGTATATGCGATGCCACACTTGATCTATCTTGTTAACTTTTCACCATGCCAGTTATCACCCTACATCTCATCCCTGTTTTACATGTTCAGTTAACTTTATTAGTTTTTATACTAATAGTAGATAGGACTTACCAGTCTTTTTGACTGACCCGTTTTCTTTCGCCTCTTTTCTTCCGTTCCCCCCTCCCCCCCCCCACCCCCGAGGTTTGCAGGGTGGGAACACTGTTACCTAGCTAGATCTTTAGCTGCTTTTCTGGATAGCTCACGTATGGTTTGAGCATGCTATGGCCTTATTCTACTTTGGGGATAGTTACTTTATGTTTCTTTTTTTCAGTTTTCAGTTTATGTTCTAGACTTTATTTTATGGGAAAATAATGACCAAGTACTTTGATGTAACTTGACTATGGTTTTGAAATGCTAGTTTTATCCGCTGCTTTACTACTCTGTTTTACTTATATGTTCTGTCTTGTGATATCTGCATGCATGTTTACCTCGTTTAACGCCCCTCCAAAGCTAGTGTCCTTGCAAGAGTGGCATTGGCGGAGGTGGGGTGTTACAACTTGTATCAAATGTTGTTTTAAATCTTGTATCAAATGTTGTTTTATGCCACAAAGGCAGAAAGCTATTTGTTTTAGTAAAATGTTTTAATAGTGGTATATGTGTAATTTGCATCAAAAACGAGATCAAGTTGATAAGTTTTCCTTGCAAAAAAATTCAAAAATTACGATGCAGTAACGACTTACCAATGGATACAGTCTGAGTGCACCTTGCATAGCTACAAAAAGCACTGTAAGTTAGTCATACATGAAATGTACTCTTTTAGACATAACAAGTAAAGATACACATACGTATAACATAAGTTGTTGGTAAGAGTTTGAAGCACATCTGCACTGAAATTGTTCTCATCCTATAACACATGGTAATGAGCATGACAACTTGTTCCCTACATTCATATTCAACAAATATTCACATCCTAAACCTCATATAAAAACTTTGATAATGTTGACATGTAAATCAAAACTATACGTATGGTACTTGTATACCAACATGACTACACAAGTAAAAGTCGAACTCAGTTGGATGACAGATCTTTTAATCCACGACTGCTCCTGAAAAGACAACAATAGTTCTTAAGACAAAAGAAAACCCAAGACAATGCTAAACAGTTTTTTGTTAGAATTCTATTCTAATATGGTAAAATGTTTCTACTTTTACCAACATAACGATTATTCATGTAGTCATTTGCAAATAGTCTTGTATGATGACGATTCAGGACTACAACAAAAGTCACCATTGGTTGATAATTATGCTATAGTGATTCACATGCCTGACACAAATAATCGTATACATCATTATGAATTTAAATAACCGCATACATCATTATGCATTTAAATAACTAGCAGTGAATTAATAGGTTGTTGATAATCATTCCAATTTTATATTCCTTTGTTGTTAGTTGCTGAGATTAAACTCAGTTCAAACCATGCTTAGCTACTGAGATTAAACTTAGTTGTTTGGCCAAGTTTAAGCTCGGTTCAAACTGAGCTAAGCCTAGTCCAAAGCTTAAGATCAGTAGTAAAACCGAGCTTAAGCCAAGCTGTATAACAGTGATATGCTCAGTTTGAACTGAGATTAAGCTCAGTTGTTAGATAGAGGTAAGCTTGGTTGAAACTGTGCTTAAGTGGATATATTTTTTGTCCCATGTTTTTTATTATATAATACTTACGTCTATTGTTTCCTAAATACCTTAATGGCTTGTGCACATGGGACATTCTAGCTATATATATGATTCTTTTTCTTTATGTTACTCTTATTGTTCATGCTTTCTCACTTCAAACTACTAATTTATAGCTTACACAGTGTATATGATATGATGTTGTAGATAGCTGTATTATTTATCATATGTGACTACAGAGCATACTCAAAGCTTAAGATATTAAATTTAACTTCCTTTAGATTTTGATTTTTTAGAGCTCAAAAACAGCAAAGAAAAGAGCAAAAAAACAAAGTTTAGCTGCACTTGTAGTTGTTCATTCTGCCGATGAGAGGGCGGGTGGGGTTAGAATCAACAAAAACCAAGGTAACAATCTTGAAGTTGCTCGTTCGCTTTAGAATTTAAATAGTGCTATAAGAAGGTCTCCTCGAAAGCATGTTGAATACCCAATACGCCCCCTGGCCAAACCGGAAGCAACCTTGGCCACACTACAAAAGGGATGTAGCCCCTTCCTCCTTCCAGTAACATCCCCATCGACACTACAAACCGGAATCAGCCCCCTCCTTCCAGTAACCAGATGCAGCCCCCTCCTTCCAGCAATAGCCCCTTCGACATTACAAACCCAGTACCGTCCCCTGTCCATCAAATACACCTCCAGCAAACTTGAACCACCTTA
Source organism: Allium sativum (assembly GCA_030737875.1). Classification (NCBI taxonomy): domain Eukaryota; kingdom Viridiplantae; phylum Streptophyta; class Magnoliopsida; order Asparagales; family Amaryllidaceae; genus Allium; species Allium sativum. Next base: position 158,172,768 of record CM060921.1, on the reverse strand, counting down.
GATTCCACTCCAAGCCAGCTTCAATCGGATTCTATTGAAGGTCATACATTGACGAAACCTATAAAAAAGAGAGGAAGAACAACGCTGAAATCATTTTCTGTGCTACCGGATGAGAGGCTAGAAATTGAATTTAATGAACGAGGACAAGCCATAGGTCCTAATTCCAAACATTTGCCATCATATATTGGTACTCTAGCAAGGGAGATGGTGCCTTTTACCATTAGCTGATGGAAGAAAGTCGACGATGATTTGCGGAATGATATATGAACTTGTATACAGGTACTGATGTTTGAGTTTAATCTGTCTTAGTTTCCATTAAAAATCCACCAAAACTATATAAAACACCACTGTATTTCTCAGTCCATATTTGTTATGCGGGCTACACATTAAATGCGTAAGGATTTTTATGCTAAAATTTATCCATGTAAATTATGGGTGAGATTTCCTGTAAACAACTCACTTTGGTTAAGGAATCTGTTTTATCAAAACAATTTCTTTGGTTATGATGAAATTGCCAGACAAATTTTGTCACATTTTGAATAATTTATGTGCATCAAATGGAATAAAGATTATTTACATTTTGGATTATTTTAATTTTCAAATCTGCAAACGTGAGACTAATCTAAGATTTTTTTTTTTGGGTGCAGTCAGATTCAAGGTAGATATAGTATATAAGGATTACTTGTTAATATACAAAGATAGCGATGGAAGGAGTCGAAATCAAGGTTAGTTGCAGCTATCAAAAAAGTATCTCAAAATCCCGACTCTACCAATACTTTAGCAGGCCTAAAACCATTAAGTATGAAGAGTGTTAAAGAATGCTTTTGTAAATGAAAAATTGTCAGAAAAGTTTGAGGTGGTTATTTTTATCTGATTGATTTTAACTATTAAATATATTACATTTTCCTGTATCATATTTATTGAATTGATCTTATAAGCAATAAGCCAAAGATTCAAAAGTATCAGAGAAATGAATGAACTTCCACACACACCATGAGTAGAAAAGGTTATGCAAGATGGGAAGAAGAAATGGTAAAATATATTAATATGTTACTGTTAAGAAACTGATGTTGTTGTTAATGTAGTTTTAATTTTAATTTCTTAAAATGTTACTGTTAAGAAACTGATGCTATTATTATGTATTTTTAATTTTAATTTTAAGAAATTGATGCTATTATTAATGTAGTTTTAATTTTAATTTCTTAATATTGATTGTTTTTGAATTCGTAGTCTAAGATAAAGGAGCATCATGCTGCAAGTCAGGATTCTCAGGGAGCAACATCAGTTACTCAAGATGGTGTGTCGACGCTTTTTGGTCAGGAGCATGAAGGATGTGTAAGAAGGCTTGGTTTTGGGGTTGTACCATCTCAACTTCGTATTCGGGCTAACACAGGTGAAGTACATGCATTGCGAAACTAAGTTAGTGGGTTAAAGACCAAAGTACAGGAGCTTACTTCGATGTTGATGGTAAGTATTAATCAAAAATTTATTTTAACGGTGATTTTTCCTATTTTCATGTTAATTAGAAACCAAATTATGTTGAAAAACTTACATATGTTGTACACTGATAGATATTTGGACCTCCTTTGATTGGTTCAATTTGAAAGTAGTAAAGAATTTGATAGTATCAACTTTCAAGTTCTTCAACTTATATGGGTATCAACCACAATGGACGTGAATCTTTTATGCTCATGAATTTCATATTTCTTCAAATATCTGCATTGATTTATTGAAAAGGAACCGGAGTGATTATTTCTAGAAAGATGTCCTGTTTCCCATATTTTTTAGTAGATTAGAAGTTGAAAATGAAGAAGAAACTATTTACGACTTTTAACTTGTGGAAGAGGGTAATTTCGACCTACTAAATGATTAAAATAGTATTCTGTTTTAATCATTTTGCAAGCAGTTTGTCACCATTCAATATATATATTCACTATCCTCATACATGATTGTGTCCAATTATGTGACTTATCTATGTACTTTTCTTATTAGTTATCATAGTCGAAAACCAAAATTATTTTGTTTTAAATTAGAAGTCAAATTAAATCCAATCATCCTTATTAATATTTAATCAAACCTACTTAAAATTAATGTTTAATGCTTCTTTTATGTAGACTCACAAGTAGTCCCCAATCAATCCAATAACACGCCCCTTATGGTTATTTGAACCAGTCACATATTGATAAAACATGCTTTCAAATGTGATTGAATCCACTTTATAATGCCTCTTTCACTACAACAAAAACATCCTATTACAACGCTCTTTTTACAACGGGCACTAGCTGCCCGTTGTGATAGAAAGCTATTACAACGGCCATTTCTGGACCGTTGTAATAAATATCTTGTAAAACGCCCTTTTTACAACAGGTGAGGTCTGTCCGTTGTAATAGAGATCTATTACAACTGTCATTTCAGGACCGTTGTAATAGATATCAATTTTACAACGTTTACAAAATGTCCGTTGTAATAGACGCCTATTTTTCAACGGTCACAAAATGTCCCTTGTAAAATGTGCCAATTTTACAACAGGTAATGCCCGTTGTAATAGATGCCAAATTTACAACGATCATAAAATACTCATTTTAACCGAAACCAATTTTACAATGATCATAAAATGGCCATTGTAATAAATGTCTATTACCAACTTTTGACAATCAATAATTAATAATTACAATACTTTCTTAAAATTAATATTAATTATTTTTTATTAATAATAATTAATCATTAATAAAATTATATTAGTCAATGTTAGTAATTACTAACTATAATATTATATTACTAATTACTAATCATTGATAATATTGTATTATTTATTAATATTTAATAATTAATCTTTAATAATATTGTACTAATCATTTATAACTTATAATAATTAATGATTATAAATAAATAATCACTAACTACTAATTATTATATATAATCAGTATTCCTACAGGCTTAATTTTACTTTTGAACTATTAATAAGTAATATCGAGTAATCAATATTAAATATATAATAATCTATGATTAACAATAAATATTAATAATTTTTTATTAATAATATTACCATTAAAAATTAATGTTGAAATTTTAAAATCAATAATGTATACATATTAATTGTTAACAGTTAATAATTAACATTAAATTATAATTGATAAATATTAATTAACATTTAATAATTAATTTTTACTAATTAATAATTACGATTAAATAATTAATTTTCATGATTTGAGTTTTAACCTAGTGAGTGTCGGTTTGAGCTTTAAGCGAGTGATGTGTAAGAGTTATAGGGATCGTTTGCGTCATTGGTAGAAATTATGCAAGTGATATTACTGACTATAAATTAGTTTTCACTATTAGATGTTTTAACGGTTTTTCTATGAAACAACACTTCTGCAGAACAAATAATTATGCGTGTGGTTATTTTGAAGAAAATTTGTGTACATTTTATTAGCTTTCCGAATTTGTTCTCAAAATTTTAAAAGTCATTTTAGAAAGAAGGGTAATAGCAAACGCTTGAAGACACAATGAGGCCCAACTAGAAAATTAGGTCAAAAGAACGTTGCAGGGCTTAATTAATGCCCAAATCCTATTAGTTAAATTTGAGAAGCCTGCTAACCCTAGCTTTCCTTTCACCAGCCGCCTCCAACTATTATCCAACTAACATTAGCCGTTCCTGCTGAGCATCAGAGAAATCCGTATAGAAAAACAGTGCTCTCTCCTAATCTAAAATGATAAGCAATGGCTCCCAAATTGATTTTAGGGAGCTCTTCCTAGCAAGGAACGGTTGAGAGGGGTGGCGCCCAAATCGATTTTAGCGTGCGCTTCCCAGGAAGCCACGGCTGTGAGGGGAGCAATGGGAAGGGACATCGCCATTTGTGTATGTTGGAGATCTAGTGGAACGCGCCCGATGAGGGTTTGGGGGAAGTCATGGTCGCAAGTCGGATTTTGGTCAGTTTTCCCTTTACTTAGTATCTAATTTTAAATTAAGATTAGACACATGTGAAACCTTCTTGCTTAAATCGGCTAAGTCTGATTCTAGTATGCCACAAAACACACATCTAAATAGATCAAACTTTTAGGAAATATCACTAAAATAAAACAGAATATTATTACCTGAATGTTTCATTATAAGTCGAAATACCAGCTTTATCCGTTAACAAGCATACATATTCTGTATTTTGAACATTGTTCTATTTGCAAGTTATATATCACACTGAACATAATCCCATTTGTAGCAGTCTCTGATTGAGTTTGTCATCCAATTTGGAAATGATTGATGAAAAGGATTATTCGCGAATGAGTACTTGAATGCAACAAATGATGGTCGGTCTTCCTCATTGCATGTTAGGGCGTTTATGCAAACCAATTTTTTTTTACTAATGTGATTATAACGATAACGTAGTTGCCCATTTTAAGGATTAATAGTGAATTACAACCTTGGTTGTAGATTGGCCCAACTTTTATAAGCAACTATGTGGGTGGGGGTACATATAATTTAATGAGCATGCATAGTTTATGAATGGAAATGGCTGCCTTCTTTGATCTTTTCTCCATCGATGAATTGTTTTGTTATTCTATCAACTATCTGGGTGAGGGTACATTATATTTTCTTATATAAATGGAATACGCTATTTCAAGAAACATTATATACTCTATCAACTGAAACGATTTTGTAACTAGTCCTAGATATTTGACCTTGAATGGAGTAATTCACATAGGCTTGAAATCTCATAGTTTACTACTTAATAATGAAATGTGAGTCAAAGTTGCTGACTTTTGGCAATTATTGCCTTAAAACTTTGTGTCAGGCTTTGAAAGGAAACATGGGAAGTTATATATGAGTGGCCTGATATCAATTGAATAGATGTATATAGTTTTATAGTTGTTTTATGGGAATTCATTAATGCTTCTATTGCTTTTCAGGGAATGACAAACTGCTTGTGCTTCTTCTGAGAAGGTGCGGTTTATGTTTCTTCATTTATTTAGTAAGTGTTTACTCTTGGTAACTATATTTGGCAACCACAAGAAAAGGTTTTCTTTCTTCTATAGTTTTATTCAAACTAGTTGTTGATTTAGAAACTGGCTGTTAATGACACAATGTTAATATTAATAGTGAAGCATTAAAATACAATCACACAATACAACGTTTACTAGGATGACATTGATATACAACTGTAGTGAAAGCATACATAAGACAATAACTGACATGCTAAGGTACTACATCTATAAGTTTGATCAACTTCTTTATTAATTTGATAGCTATGTGACCAGTAATTGAGCTTCCTATGGGATGGCTCGTTCATTGAAAGCATTAAAATATTGAGGAAGATAATTGTTGTTTTCATTGATGTCATGTGCAAATTTTTTCTCAGCCTCGATAAATTTAGCATAATAATCTTCATTGCTAGACGAAATAGAAAACAAAGACGATTTTTAAGATGAACCAGCTCCACAATTCATTGCAGAAAGCTACACAATATTTTGAATATACAAATTAAAATAAATAAGTTAAAGACAACATAAAATTATTTTCGTTCGTAGATATTTTTAGGAAGTTAAAACAACATAAAATCATTTTAATGCAAGTCATAATTTCTGTTGTTGGTTTCTAAAAAGCTCCGCTCAGGTAAATAAATAGACAATTGAATTGGTAAACAAATATTTAATAAATTAATAACAAATAAATGAAAGAGTAGGTAAATCATTAGTGCTTGCAGTGCGTATTATATATTAAGGTAACAACGTTGTATATTCCTGATAACCCATTCATATCCCTAGCAGACATTGTGATATAGAACAAAGTTAGTACATCATTTTGTGATAATCCACGATTAACTAACATGAATATGGTAATATAAATCATGTTAATGCCACCCCCCCTTTTTGTATTCAGGCATCACTATAGCTGAGTACGGACATGGGATATAATGTAAGCATGATGGTTGATTCTACCTCACGTTGGGCAGAGGCACTGCGTGAAATATCAGGATGATTGGTGAGTCCTTTATTACAATGTATTTTTGTTCATTTACTTAATTGGATTATTACATGAAATACTTATTTAGTAGCACGTAATATGCTGTTTGCAAATATGTTTCATTTACACATTACAATTTCGGTACTGCTTCTATACTATCGATAAGACCCTTTGTAGCCTTTTTACATGAAACCGTTGGATTTGTCAAATCCGAGGTTAGATTTAATTTAATTATTCAATATACTTTGTCATCCTTTGTTGTTTTTCCTCTCTTACATCACATTGTAATTCAGTCATTTATTCAATAAATCTGATGGTCCATATGAACAACCTACAAAAGGGATAAATTTATGTAATTTTTGGAATGGATTATGATTCTAAGTTCAAGTTACTTGTCAAAGACTAATCTAACAGAAAAATAAATGTTAAAACTCTTTAAATTAGTCAATACCATGTCTTCTTTCATGTGTAATTTCTGCACATTCTGATTTAAATACTCATGCTATACTAATTTTTGCAGAATATCTAAACAATAGATGATCATTATTATTTTAACTTGCAACCTTAGTCACTTCAAGTTCGAAACTTGTGCTTTTATGTTTGAGCAATCAATGGGCATAAATAATAATAATAATAATAATAAAATATAGCACCTGTTTACTTATTTTTTGATTCACTATCCTAGGCTGAAATGCCAGCACACAGTGGCTACCCTGCATATCTTGCTGCACGTCTAGCTTCCTTTTATGAACGTGCAGGTAAAGTAAAATGCCTTGGTGGACCAGATCATACTGGTAATGCTACTATTGTTGGTATTTATTAGTTTTGCAGTCGTGTTACAATAACAAAACAATCTGCATTTCAATGTTAATCCTCAACTGCATACGTTTACATTGCTTTAACCCAATATTACTACATATAGACTGAGTTTCATACACACACGCACAGATGAACTTGAATTTAAGTGACAAAGTACAAAGTGGAGGCATCATATACTATAATTTCTGAATGTATCAAAACTGCAATGTATTTATTGAAAATAAGTAGTTTTTGTAGATTAGTTTCATACTTAAAACATGTTGTCATCAAAGGAACGTTGCGGCGTTGAAACATACGTTTCATTCGACCTTTGATAGCTAAAAATATGTATATGTGGTTGTTAATGGTGATTGGAAAAGCAGACATAAACCGATCATCTCTCATAAATACATAAACTTATCATCTCTCATACTTTCCAACTCTCTGCAGTAGCCACTTTGGCATCAAAACCTGCATTGTAATTTCCACAAACACTCGGCAAAGACCGCTTACTCACCAGCTTATTGCTTTTATTTTATTCTTGATAGGTACGACTGGACAAAATCAAGAAGTCAAATATTTAAAATAGAGTGAAGCATCTTGTTTATTAGCTATTTGTGTATTTAACTAAGGTGAATTTGGAGAAGGTTAATTGAGGTTTCAGGTATTTCATGTTTCTATTTCTCATAACATTCACTTATACAAACTTTATTCCAAGTTTTAATGTATGTTGCCTTGCTCAATGCACATTTTTTAATCTGTTTGTTCTTCTTCGTCCAGTTCTTTTAATGCACATTTTGGATCAATCACCGAAGACGAAGACATTGAGCATGAGAGGGTGTGAGTGAGTGTAATCAAGTGTATGTAGTGAAATAATATTTTTACAAATGAGTATTTTCATATTTTGTATAGTAATTGTGTAATAGAAAGAAATAAAACTATGTATTGTTCAAGTGTGTAATAAAATATTTATATTAAAATAAGAAATTTTGAGTCCAATATTTAATTTATGCAATATTTTTATATTACTACGTTTCGGAATATTTTTTTAAAACAAAACAGATTTTGTACAACGGGCAATGCCCGTTGTAATATAATGTATTACAACGGGTTTATAGCCATTGTCATAGAGTTGTCGCACGTGACAGAGCATGTTATTACAACGGTTTTTTACAACAGTCACAGCCCGTTGTAATTTAATAAGGATCTATTACGACAACGCATATTAGGACGGGCTTTTGCCCGTTGTGAAAAACATATAACAACGGTTTTTGCCCGTTGTAAAAGCACTGTTTTGTTGTAGTGTTTGATCTTAATCCAAACTTGAAAGTCTTTAAATCTAGCTTTGTTTGTATCTTTGGATTGCTCATCTATTGATGTAAATCATTATAATTTTTATGTGATTTATGGTTGATGATTGATGCTAATATCTGTTAATCTTTTTGGAAAACGGAGTTTTTGAGAATGCGAGGGAGAAAATTTTAGGTGAACATGTGATGCATATGGCCTGTAGGTGTTAATTCTTAGTGGACTAAAACATAGTCTCAAATATATATGTGAAAATATGTCATTCTTATCACTCTTTAAGCATGCAACTCCAAATTTCACTTATGAATAAATATCTTCAAGTGTTTGACAACATCTATGCAATGACATTAGTTTCAGGTCATACTTCCTTGAAGTTAAAAAAAAATCTCATTTTAATTATGCATCTTATAATTAACTGCCACTTGTAAATATTTACTTTGAACGTATTGCATACTGCTTTCATAAACACCCATTCTAAACCAAAATTTTTGCAATTTTTGCTAAAATTCCTTTCAAATAATAAACACGTAAGCGAGTATAACATACAGTGGCACAAGAGTGCGGACTTGTGCGAGCATGCCTGATTCAACAACACGTGTACAGAATTATACATACTATTTATTTTATTTGCAAATACAAATTTGTGGTGACATTTCTTTGTGGCATCCTGTTACTTAGCTCGCAATAATCGTTTGATCCATGCTCTTCGGATCCCAGCTCAAGCACCATTGGCCCTATAACAAATATATTCTGATTTGACACGTAATATATCCACTGATTTGATGATAAGATCTGCATTTTCCTTGAATTCATGATAAGATCTACATTGGGCCTGTCATTGTACTCAACCTAAATAGATTCACCGGGGAAAAGTACTTTATTTTCAGAACAATAGAAATTATTGGTTGGATTTTAGATTTGCTAAACATAATATCAAATAATAGCTAGGATATACTGGATATGATATGCAATTAGGAAGGCAGACAATCAGATATGTACTTATCCGTCCTTTAGCCGGGCTTGGATCTTTACCTTAAAATGACACAGTACAATGAAAAATAAGTCATAAAGGGAAGCTGACCCATAAAATACAAGCTAAGTTGATCATATAAAACTAAAGATACCAGTTGATATGTGTCGTTTGCGAACTCGCTCCATTGCAGTGTCTATATCTATATCAATAAACCTGAAATCAAGCAAGGAAATAATAGAAATAACATTGGAAATTAAAGATGAAAGTAAATTATTTAATAGCAGTATGGGGTGTTATTGTGATACTTAGTTCAACTATTCATTGTCAGTAGATGACGCTTATGTGATGGGAACATAATGTATAGTATGAAGTAATTTATAGCTTTGTGACATAGTTAAGGGGGGCCTTTTTATATTATAATTTAACTGATATATGTATTTATAGTTGAGTATATTTTTCCAGTCCATACAATCTTTACAGGAACTAAAAGGAAAGCAAGCAAGTAATACGGAAAATCCTGCAACTCCTGATCCTAAAATGCCCCAGGTATCCTTTTTTATTGGTATATTGGAGTATTTCATGATCATACAAACAATATAACTGTTAAAATGCATAGCAGGTCCAAAATAGAAGTTACAATTTCCATACACATGTCATCATCACTTTCATATATGTTAATCAATACTATTAAAATGCATGGAAGATCCAATATGAACTTGGTTTATATTTGCATGAAACACTTTCATATATGTTAGATTCAACACTGTGGTATGACTGTTAAGCAGAAACACGTTTCTTGAAAACATCATGTGTTTTTGATAGGCAAAATTTGAATAGTTTGCAAAAAAATAAAAAATATATATATAATACATCGTCATTAGCTCAAGTACAAGTAACCATGACCAAAATCACCAACTTTACTCCGCATGGCAGGGACATAAGAGGAGTTTATAATAATTAATCAATCAACATTAGAGCAATAATATCTATTTGCACCTTTATTATGTTAATTTTGTAGTGTCCATATCTGTCATTACAAATGAAAGATATACGGAAAGTTTATATGGAGAAATCTACAGAGTTTGAACCACAACAGTGACATGAAACACACTTTCCTGTACTGAGTTGGGTTTACAAATTTATGAAACATGCTGTCAATAAATTGGAGCACAAGTATATGTAGTCACACTTTCCTGTACCGAGTTTTGCACTGGCAGTAAAGAGAAGAGTCACACCGTGGAAAATTTCCTGTACTGAATTTTGTACTGAGTTTTGCACTGTTAGAATTTATGCCCTGGAGGCAATCCATTTGATGAAATTGATAACAATGTTGTTGTTATTATTTAATTTGGAATAAAATGATATTTATTATATTATATTTACTGCGTAATATAAATATTAATATAATAGAAGCCCTTAGAACTATAATACGGAATTATATAATTCGAGTAAGACTTGAATTTGAGATTATATAATATGATAAGTATTATAATTCTTAAATGTCCCTAGTCGAGTTTTATTGTTTATACATGACAACAATAAAGCGTTGAGACTAGTATATTGATTGACTGATGATCACATCTCATTGATCATTAATATACGTGATATTAAAGTCAAGATATAAATACGTATTGGAGAATAGCGTATTAGACTGACCCACCGTGAGATAACTACATGGAATATAATTAACAGTATCATAAGTTATTCTCATAGTGAAAGTGATGTAATGGTCATCAGACCTAAAATCATTATAATTTTATTCGAGGATATTTGTGTTTTGATATCATCTAAAGTTATTCGTAACAGAGTAACGATAACGGTGATTATTGGATACATCTCGAATAGAATGCAAATTATGAATGATCTAGATGGAATTTAACTATATGATATATTCGTAGTGATATCCATGGTCCTCTTGATTGAGTGCGACTGTGAAATGCATGGCCGTACTCAAATATTGATTTGTTTTAAATAGTTTACTCATCGATCAAGATAAACGGATTAAATTATAAAGAGGATGATACGATTCATGCCTTGAGTTTAATCCTGGATACATTGGTTAAAAGGATTATATTACATCGATACACTGGTCATGGAAAGGTTGTATCGAATCGATGATCTTATCAAATCGACCGTTAGGGAGGTTTGCTTACGGTGGCTTCTATTCAATTTTGGTCTGAAGCCAAAATTTAATGCATCTTTTCTCTCGTTTCTGTCTTCCGTGTTCTTTCCTGTGTTTTCTCCTCCCATTTCGCTTCGCTTTTGTTCTCTGACTTCCTCCGTTCAACCTTCCTATTTACCCTCCGATTAAATTCTCAAATCGAAGACCTACAATGAAAAGGACTTTCTTCTTCAACGTCATGTTAATCTGAAACCCTAATTCCAAGCTCCCAATTGATTTTCAATACCTAGATTTTCAAGATCACTCAACGTATATAAAACAGTTTCGCTGCATAAATCTTACACGCCATCAAGAAAGGATCCCATGAAATCAAGGTCGCAAATCAACTTCAGGTAATGGTAACATGAATTCATTAGCTTCTATTCATCCCCTATCTCATTTCCCAATCAACAATTTTAAACCCTATTCCCCATTTACTTATTTCTTCACTGCCACAATCAGCGCATATTTGTGCCTCCATCACGAGTGTAGATTAATCAACTATCAATTAGAGCTGCTTCTGGACTTCAATAGCCATCTGATTGAATAGAAAAAGTATCTCTCGGATTTGAGTAATATGGTATTTGAGCCAAACGTTTACGCATATTTCTCTGTTATAAAATTTCAAGTAAATATAAAAAAATTGTTTTCAAAAAATACGCCTGTGAATGACAAGCAGTAAAAAAAATTGTAATTAACTTCCATTTCATGCGTATGGTTGTAGGCCCAGGCACATAGGTTACAGTTCTATGGAGGTAGTTGAGAACTCTGGTGCCATTGGGTATGTTCTTTACTTGAACAATCTTTTCCAGTCTTCGAATCTCATAGGCCAACATGGTTGTCTCCTTGTTGTAGTTTGTAGATGGTGATATACCAGTTGCTGCATCGCATGGGTAAGTTCTCTTGTACCATGTTATTAAAAACTTAATATTCTGTTTTCAGTTGAAAGTCTAAATGTTGGCATTTAGAGAGGAAGTTGAATTGTAAAAGACTCTTGAGCCTGCCATTCATGTGATGATCCTAAAAGCATCAAGGGATATATTCGTGTAGAGGTAATTATTTTTAATGATTAGTTTATTCAGACCCAACACTTCAAATTATTCTTTGCAATTTTGCTTATGTAGAGTTGTTTTTACTGATCTTCTATAGTCTGGCACTACTTACACAAATGCTTTTCTTTTGATCATCATCACTGTAATATTTTTTTTCTTCCTTTTTTAGCATAAACTCGCTTCTTAGAGTTCCCAGTCCTTAATGTTATATGAGTGTCTTTAAGCATACATGATGAAGCCCATGGTAAATAAAAAAGGAAATGTTTTGGTTTATGTTTAAAAGCTCTTATAAACTTTTGAAGTAACAATTACAGAACTATCCCTAGTAAGTGCAGGAAACATACATGGATTCATTTCTAAATTTGCTGCAACATTATTGTATGATTGTGTTTAAGTAATCAAACCCATAGTACAACATCGGTCTAAAGCATCAACAAACAAGACTAACTTTCATAATAAAAATATAATTTCTTCTTGCCTTTAAAATAGCTCATTTTGAAAAGTGTGAGGATATAGACACAGTTAATCTTTGGGGGTATTTATGCTTTGTTCCATGTATTTAATGTTCAGGTTTTATTTTCTTTTTATCAGAGGCCATTGTCCACATATTTTATTTTCTTCATGCCTTTTTCCAGTTTCGTTATATTTTTACCCATTCTGATGCACATACATGTCCAAAAGAGAGAAAGCCTTTTGGCATGGTTGTCTAAGAATTGTTTTCACTCATTTTGTGCTTCAAACGCATGCAGTCACCAACTTAGAAGCAAAATCTAGAATGATATTAGTTAAAGAAATAAGTTTGGTCATGACCAGGATACATAATATTTTTTTGATGGTCTGTTTTCATGTAAACTACAGTGGTTGGCTTAAAGCACATCTATATACCCTTAAATTAAATTTTATTAAGGCTACTAAAAAAACCTACAGTGGTTGGTTTTAAATATCTACACAAAACAATAACTTGCCACTCATTTACTCGAAATAATAGATAACATAATAAAGATCAAAATTGTACCACCTGGCCATATATTCAAAATATAATTTGAGAGATAACATGATTAATAAAATGGTAAATGTGATGTAATTGCAGACAAGAATAACTTTCGAAGTAGTTCATGATATAGTGCATAAAAAAACTTGTACTAAATAAACAACACTCGTTAAACTTTTCTACTCTTGATTGCATAACTTTTCTAACATTTCAATTATAACAAAACAACTTACCTACTTGAATCAAGAGTATAATACATTACCCCCACGTTAGTATCTGTTAATAGTAATTTAAGCACAGTAAATCCAAGTTCGTTAGCATTTTGAAAATTGTCTAAGAATTGTTAATAAAATTTCATGCATTTTGTTCTTCAGTATTCATATATCAATTAATGTATTTTGCACCTATTAAGGATAACAAAAACATAGATATTTTTTGTCTTTTAGCTAAACTCAAGTGACATCTTTTCAGCTTTAATATATGCAATGCGCAATAGTAATTAAACTTCCGAATTTGATTTAATATAATCCATCGTTTTGACTTCCTTAGCACATCCTTCAAGTGCTTGTGTCTTATCTATTGTGTTTGTTTACTTCAAAGCTTGGCTTGATTGTTGGTGTGCCAAGTCACAACAAAGTCATTAAACTTTGGTAGTAGCTCAGAAAACTAGAGCTGAAAACAAACTAATTAAGTTGCCATCATTTTTCATTCAATGATAAGAATCACGTTGCTTTGAATTTATACCAACCTAATTTGTTAAAGTATCTGTCAAGTTAATATCATAGCCTTTGTTTACGGCGATGATCAGGGTTAGAGTAATATTCTGTGATCGTCAATCTCCCGAGGACAAAGTGTTATCTGTGGACTACTTGATGACATTAATTAAATCACATAATCCTAAAAGCAACTTGACTGGATTTTGTGGTGGATACCTTACATATATGCTTTTTTGTTCTATTAAAATGTTATCTTCTTCTGCATTTACAAGTTACCTTTTTCCCATTATAAATCAACAGCTTTTGGTTTAACAGTTGCTCTTGATCCTTGTTATCCGACGGGAGGAAATGAAGTTTTATTTGCACAGAAGTCCATTGCGATCGCAGAGGATCTCAAGTAATTAGTTAATCCTGTTGGATACATTTAAATCTGAAGTAATTTTAAACTTGGCTTATCACAAAGGAATGATTGCACAAGTTAACATTCATGTTAAAAGAAAGCAGGTATTGATGTAAGCCACTCACCAAAGACCGAAGTCTTCAGATAAGCTTTTTTTAATGCTCTAGAGATAATTATTTCACGCAACTTGTTAAAAGAAGGCATTTTTCCAGATGAAGGCTATATTACTTTTGCAATGATGTGCTCACCACACTTGTCAACTGAACATAGCACTATACAAGATTTAGCAAGCTTCTTTAATCCCTCAACTAAATTGGGAAGGTCAGAAGCAACCTTTAGTGAACAACATCATGGACAACTGAGTTTCTTCTAGGTTATGTGTGTTAGCTTTGCAGAAATTATGTCTAATGTTATATAGTGACATTGTGACATGTTAGTCATTTGGATATTATAAATTTTGTTGTTATTGAACAACTGGATTATTTATGTTATTGTCCAATTGTTTTGAAAATTTGTTATAAACATTTACATTTTTAGATTTGATATTATTTGTTATTCCATCATCTGTAATGAATTGGAACATCTGATTACAAATTTGCCAAGCAAGAGCTCTTTTGTAGACTGATTTGAGACAACCTACATGGAATCTTTATAATATCAAAGACAAATTACTATTATCTTTTAAATTTGAGACGTACATGGGACTTCAAGCTTATATCTTTATTAATTCAGAGACCTATCTATAAATGTGGTCTCCTTTATGTTGGGACCTGTTTTTAAAGACGGTATTTTTTATCTGAATGAGGTCTCAGATATAAACTTAAGATAAAAATTTTTGTCTAAAGACCATAGCATGAAGTCCTTAACAATCAATTTTTTTTTTTTGTAGTGACTTGATGGGTTCTTGCTTCTTAGCATCATCTACTTCAATAATCATTTTTATTTTCTGTCAAAGTACCCTATAATTTTTTAAATAAAATCTAATTTGAAATATGTTTTAACGAATAATTTTTATTTCATATTGAACACTTTAACGGTCGGTTTTCCCACCGTTGTACGGTAATACTAGTTATAGCTTGGGTAACAACGATGTATTACTAGATACCGCTCACTGTTTACAATTTAAATATTGTTTAAATTGTTGCCAACGTTATAATAACCTATAGGGTCACACAACAGAACGTTATAAAGGAGAATGTTGTAATATATATGTTTTTAAGGGTGAATACGCTTAATGCAAGGGACACTATTGTAATTGATGAGACATGTAAAGCCTATAAATAGAGAGCTTGTGTATGTTGTAAACTGATCTGCATGAATAAAAATGTCCGCTCTCTCTTATTTTCTTGTGTTCTTCTTTTATTTTGTAACACGTTATCAACACGATGTTCTGCGCTATAATAATATAATGTTAATATGTGATTATTTTAAATTAGTTGCTGGCGCTCACCGTTTGTTTTGAAAATTGATTATTATCTAACTATTACCTATTCATACGCCGGATTACCTAGCAATCTGCTATTCATCATTATATTACCTATTCTATCTCACTACCTATTCTTTTGCAATATTTTAACATCTTTATTTCTCTATATATACTAGATCTTTGTTGTCAATATAATTTCGGCAGTTAGAGTTCTCTTTACAAAAGTATATTGGTTCAAAAGTTGGTTCTTCATCTTACCTTCGTCCAAAAAGCAACTGAAGGTTTGTGAACATGTTATACAAGTTTTTATAATATAGAGTGCAATTTCATATTGTATCATTTAATAGCCGTACTATATTATTATAGATGCTATCTTCTCAACAGTACAAACACTACTTTTATCGTTTTTTTTGTTTTGTTTTTGCAAACCAGATAAGTCGTTGTACCTACCGTAAGTTGCTTTTATCATTTTATCATGGAAATATTCTCAGTTTCACTGTTTATATGAACATATGTGGCAATGTCTTGACACATTTACGTTGTAATTTCATGCTCATATTTTACTGAGATGTTTAATTATTGAATCACGTCCTGCTTGTTTCGAATTTCTACTTTTTTATATGCCCTTTCATGATTAATAAGCTTGAATAAGCTGCTTTTGTTTCGGACAAAACGTCCCTGTTTGGCTTACTGAAATGTTTCATTATAGAAATGTTTTGTGATACCGATTTGTTTCATATCCTTTTTCATTTTTCAATACAAGCGTGTATATATTATTAATGTAGCCATATTTGAGACGTTACCAGTTGATGTATATATTATGTAACTTGCATGGTTTCTTAATAGTACTCATGTATGTTTTTGGTCGTTCAATGACTTATTTACAAATGCATGCCATTGATGTGTAGATCTGTTTATGCTACTATTTCATCTTTTATTATCATTATTATCATACAATTTATTCAGTGCAATTTTTTTTTTTGTGTAGTTCTTAAAATGTCGAACATTGCTAAGCTTGAATTCAAAGCTCTAGATATATCTGGGGACAATTATTTGTCATGGATACTAGATGCTGAGATCCATTTACAATCTCAGTGCCTAGAAAATGCCATTAAAAATGGCAACAATATGTCCCAGCAGGACAAAGCAAAGACTCTGATATTTTTAAGACGCCACATCCACGATGATTTAAAATCAGAATATTTAACTGAAAAAGACCCTCTCCACTTATGGAACTCCCTGAAGGAGCGTTATGACCACCAGAAGACGGTAATACTTCCAAATACAAGGCAAGAATGGTTAAACTTGAGGTTTCAAGATTTTAAAACCGTAAGGAAATATAATTCCGCTATGTTTAGAATTACTTCTAAACTAAAATTATGTGGAGAAAAGGTAGATGATGCGCAAATGTTGGAAAAGACCTTCTCAACATTTCATGCTTCGAATGTGCTCCTGCAGCAGCAATATCGAGAGCGTCACTTTACAAAATATTTTGAACTCATAGAATGTCTATTGATTGCTGAACAAAACAATGAACTGCTTCTTAAAAACCACTCCTCAAGACCAACTGGTTCATCTGCATTACCTGAAGTTAATGCTAACTTTGCCCACTCCGGAAGAGGTCGTGGCAGAGGAAGAGGTCGTGGTCGCGGTCGTGGACGTGGACGTGGATACAACCCCAGCAGAGGTGGTTATAATGGTTTGAAGTCAACAAAACTACTAATTTTAAGCAGCAAATGAAAAATGAGCCTGGAAATAGCAATAATTCAGTTGCTGAAAATAAGAAGCATTATGAGGAAATTTGCTACAGATGCGGGCGCACTGGTCACTGGTCACGCACTTGTAGATCATCAAAGAAAACAATCGAAGAATACCATAAATCGAAGAATATCGAGACAAATAACACTGAGAGATTGTCCGATAACACTGACCTGAAGTTAGATGATTTCTTCGAAGACTATGATGGAAATTTGTTCAGCGATGAAAATTTGCATGCAATATTCGAAGAGATGACCGAACCAACCAACAAATAGCCCGAAGCTTATTATGTGATTTTTTTTTTATTATTTCATTTCCCTTCAACATGTATTAGTTTGAAACTTTCATTTGTTTTTCTTTTAGTTTATTCTTATGGAATTGTAGAAATAATGTGTAATGTTGGACTTTGATTAGTTGTTTATTCACATGGACATTTATTTATATTTATGAGTTATTTCTGTTATTGACTGGTTGTATTTATTTCTTAAGGTATGAATCGACAGTGTTTAAGTGATGATATATGTCTGGTTGATAGTGGAACTACTCATACGATATTGAAAAACCCGAAGTTTTTCTCTGAATTATCTGAAAATATTCCATATAAAGTTTTAACTATAGTTGGTTCAGCCAATATAATTGAAGGGTCCGGAAGAGCCCATATAGTATTACCAAATGGTACACATATATTCATTCAAAATGCACTATATTCAAGCAATTCTAAAAGAAATCTGCTTAGCTTCAAAGATATAAGAATGAATGAATATCATATTGAAACTATAAATGAAAACAACAAAGAATATCTTTGTGTTATTTCTAAAATTGAAAGCAAGAAGCTTATTTTAGAAAAATTTGGTACAATTTCAACTGGATTATACTTTACCAAAATTGGCATAGTCGAATCTCATTTTATAAACATGAGCCAGAAGCTCACAGATACAAAGAAATTGATTCTTTGGCATGATCGTTTAGGTCATCCTGGATCAACTATGATGCGTAAAATTGCTAAGAACTCAAATGGGCATGATTTACCAAATCAGTTGAATTTACCAAATGATTACATGTGTACATCATGTGCACAAGGAAAATTAATTACTCGACCTTCATACAGTAAGATCACCTCTGAATCTCCAGCATTTTTGCAAAGAATTCAAGGTGATATATGTGGTCCGATTCATCCCGCTTGCGGGCCATTTAGATACTTTATGGTCTTAATTGATGCATCAACTCGTTGGTCACATGTATGTTTGCTCTCTACTAGAAACATGGCATTTGCCAAATTACTTGCTCAAATAATTAAATTAAGAGCACACTTCCCCGATCATCAAATTAAATCAATACGATTAGATAATGCAGGAGAATTCACTTCTCAAGTATTTGATGATTATTGTTTATCACCGGGAATTGAAATTGAACATCCAGTAGCTCATGTTCACACTCAAAATGGTCTGGCAGAATCATTAATTAAGCGTTTGCAACTTATTGCAAGACCACTGCTTATGCAATCAAAGCTGCCTGTTACAGCTTGGGGACATGCAATTTTGCATGCATTCAAATTGATTAAAATTAAACCAACGGCTTATCATCAATTTTCACCATCACAGCTTTTAACTGGATCCCAACCAAATATTTCACACCTACGAAAATTTGGTTGCACTGTGCATGTACCTATTAGTCCCCCACTTCGTACTAAAATGGGTCCTTAAAGAAGGTTGGGAATTTACGTGGGATTTGATTCACCTTCGATAATTCGTTATCTTGAACTTCTTACGAGTGATGTATTTACTGCAAGATTTGCAGATTGCAAATTTGATGAGTCAAATTTCCCGCCGTTAGGGGGAGAAAAGACCGTTCCAGTAGAACAGCGTGAAATTTCATGGAATAATCCCTCTATGTTTCATTTGGATCCACGTACCAAACAATGTCAATACGAGGTATATACAAAGAATTTTGCATATTCAAAATATTGCAAATCAAATGCCAGATGCATTTAATGATGCTGAAAAAATAACTAAATCTCACATTCCAGCAGCAAATACACCAGCTCGAATTGAAATCCCCGAAGGACCAATAGCAGCAAATGAATCTAAAGCTAGACAAAAACGTGGAAGACCGATAGGTTCAAAAGACTTGGCGCCTAGAAAAAGAAAGTCTAATGAAAAATCATCAATTAGCAAACCTCCTGAAGAGGTTATGAATGATCCAAAGGATAACTCAAAAGAAAATCTCAATTCTCCTAAAATCAGTGAAGGAACTATATCCCAGAAGAAATAATAGAAGCTTCCGAAAATAAAATGGTACCTAATAATAATGAGATCTCAATATTCTATACGAATTATGGAGAAATGTGGGATCGAAATAAAATAACAATTGATGATGTATTCTCTTTCGCAGTAGCTACTGAAATAACTGAAAGTCATGACTATAATGAGAATAATAATAATGAACCAACTAGCATATATGAATGTCGAAAAAGACAAGATTGGCCAAAGTGGAAAGATGCTATTCAGGTTGAGTTATATTCACTTCAAAAACGGTGTATTTGGACCAATAGAGAAAACACCAGAAGGTGTTAAACCAGTCGGTTACAAATGGGTATTCGTTAGAAAACGAAATGATAAAAATGAAGTTGTGAGATACAAAGCAAGACTTGTTGCACAAGGTTTCCTGCAGAGACCAGGTTTTGACTTCAAAGAAACTTACTCTCCTGTTATGGATGTCATAACATTTCGATATTTAATAAGTCTTGTAGTTTCTGAGAAGCTTGACATAAGATTGACTGATGTTGTGACAGCTTATCTATACGGTGAATTAGATACCGATATTTACATGAAAATCCCAGACGGATATAAATTGCCTGAAGCAAAATCAAAGTCAATGTATTCACTAAAATTGAGACGATCACTGTACGGTTTGAAACAATCTGGAAGAATGTGGTATAACCGTCTTAGTAAATATTTAGTAAAAGCTGGATACAAAAACAACCTCATTTGTCCATGTGTCTTTATAAAGAAATCGGTAAAGGGATTTGATATCTTAGCGGTATATGTTGATGATATAAATTTGATTGGAACTCCAGAAGAGATCAATGAAACAATAGATTACCTAAAACAGGAATTTGAAATGAAAGATCTTGGAAAAATCAAATACTGTCTTGGTCTACAGATTGAGCACAGTAAAAATGGCATATTAATCCATCAATCAAATTACATTAAGAAAATCTTGAAGCGTTTTCAAATGGATAAAGCATATCCACTTAGTACACCTATGGTTGTCAGATCACTAGATATTAAAAAGGACCCTTACCGACCAAAAGAAGATGATGAAAATATACTTGGTCCAGAAGTACCATATCTCAGTGTAATTAGTGCATTATTATATTTAGCCCAATGCACAAGACCAGATATTGCATTTTCAGTCAATCTTCTAGCAAGATATAGTTCTGCACCAACTAAAAGACACTGGAATGACATAAAACATATCATGAGATATCTGCGAGGAACCACAGATTTGGGTTTATTTTATTCTAACACAGGCAATAATCCGATTCTAGTTGGTTATGCTGATGCAGGTTACCTTTCTGGTCCACATAAAGCAAGATCACAAACTGGATATGTGTTTACTAACAGCAATGCAGCTATTTCATGGCGATCTACAAAGCAAACGTTGGTAGCAACATCATCTAATCATTCTGAAATATTAGCACTACATGAAGCAAGCCGAGAATGTATTTGGTTAAGATCATTAATCGAACATATTCGAAACACATGTCAACTTCCCTCAACTACAGAAAGATCAACCATTATTTATGAAGACAATGCCGCATGCGTAGCTCAGATTCAAGCAGGATACATCAAGGGTGATAGGACGAAGCACATTTCTCCCAAATTCTTCTTCATACATGAACTTCAAAAAGACAATAAGATAGAAGTGAAGCAAATTCAGTCTCAAGAAAATCCAGCAGATTTATTCATCAAAGCACTTCCAAAGTCAACATTTCAGAAAATGGTTTATAAAATTGGTATGCGTCGTTTGCATCACTAAACTATTTGAATAATGCGTTACGAATCAGGGGGAGCATGTATAATGCTATAGTGTACTCTTTTCCTTCACTAATATTTTTTTCCCACTGTGTTTTTGTTAGTAAGGTTTTTAATGAGACATTATTTTGATTCAGAAGTATCAACCCTCATTGGAACATTGTCAATATGTTACCTAGAGATGAAAATTGTACTCTTTTCCTTGTTTATGATTTTTCTCACAGGGTTTTTCATAAAAAAGTTTTTAATGAGGCAATCAATCTTATCATCTTTGCATATGCATATTCAAGGGGGAGTGTTGTAATACATATGTTTTCAAGGGTGAATACGCTTAATGCAAGGGACACTATTGTAATTGATGAGACATGTAAAGCCTATAAATAGAGAGCTTGTGTATGTTGTAAACTGATCTGCATGAATAAAAATGTCCGCTCTCTCTTATTTTCTTGTGTTCTTCTTTTATTTTGTAATAGAGAAATTATTTTGGGACAAATAAATTATCAAAACGTTGATATTTTATTCAAATTGAAATCGGCATTAGCATTCAGGTTGATACCTATATTTATTGTTAAAATTTGATTTTAAAAAGGAGATATTTTTATTTGGGGATTGTTAATGACACGCCCGATTCGGTTAAGGGGTGTCATTTTGTTAAGGGGAAACCGACGGTGGAAAATTTGTTAAGGGGCAACATCAGGCAAACTTTTACAGGACAAAAATAACCCTGTAAAAACGGTAAGAATATACCGTTTTTATTT
This sequence comes from Allium sativum, assembly GCA_030737875.1. NCBI lineage: Eukaryota > Viridiplantae > Streptophyta > Magnoliopsida > Asparagales > Amaryllidaceae > Allium > Allium sativum. Next base: position 158,150,431 of record CM060921.1, on the reverse strand, counting down.
AATAAAAACGGTTTCATTAGACCATTTTTTCTATCTTTATAAGAAACTTTAACAAACAACGAAAACGGTAAGAGTATACCGTTTTCAGATTAGGGGTATTTTGGTCTTATTGTTGCGAATTGTTAAGGGGTGTCTAGCCTGTAGTGTACGCCCCTTAACAAAATTTTAAAAAGTGATTTTAGTGACACCCCTTAACCAAAAACGGGGTGTCATTAACAATCCCCTTTTATTTCTCCCTTTTATATTAAACGGTAACCTAATAATATGTAATTCAAAAAAAAAAAAAAAAAAAAAAAAAAAAAAAGAAGATAACCCTAATTCTAGAACTCCAAAATCATGGCGGCGGGTAGTGACGCTTTTTCCCCGTTTCTTCTTCAATTTGATTGACGAAGGCAAATGTTCCAGTGGATAAACCGATAGAGGTTCGGCGGCTTGTCGTACTACATCGATTCGTTGTCTCGATTTCAATCTCGAATTTTTCAGATATATTCAAGTCAGGTATGAAATCGTAACCTAGTTATTTCGATTTACTATTTATTGCTAAGATCCTAGTTTTAATTCTGTTAAATCGTCAAATTGGGTGTCGATTAGATCTATCATACCCAACAGTGGTATCAGAGCGAGTTTATGCAAAAAAATTAGTAAATTGAATTACGTTTTGGGCCTATACGTGTTTGATTCCCAAATCTATTTAGGTATTCAATAGATTGATTTAGGAATTCGATTCTAAATTAATTCAGCGAGGTTTTTTTGCAGATTCATATCAGATATGAGCCTGAACTAATGTTTATTTCATTATGTCGAGGATATGGTTATATATATAGTCAGATCTTGCTTGTTTGACATAGTCAGATCTTGCTTGTTTGACATAGTAATTTGAATTGTTAGTATCGAAATGTTTGACTGTCTGACAATTTTGAATGATCAACCTTTTAATTAATGGATCAAAATGTTAATTCATTTAAATCTGATTTGATTTGCCACACTGTTATAAAATTTGTTTGAGAATGAATCACTACTACAAATTTGATTTGTTAGTTATGATTTTAACTTCTGTTGATTTGAATATATGAATCACAATTGTTATTTTAAACCTGTTATGATTCTAATCTATAGCAACAATATTGATTATTGATAAAATAATTTTATTATAGATTCACAGTTTAGTCAAATTTTACTTTTTGCATCATCATGATATTGATCATGAATAAATGATGAATATTAGATCACCATACACATATATTGATCTATAATTCTAATCCTATTTTAAATCTTTGTATGCACATATATAAGAATTTACAGTAAATTCATTTATTATCATGAAATTGTTTCACTGAGAATAAAATCTGTGTTAAATACAAAATTTCAATAAGGGGTTCATTAATGATACTGAACTGATGTTTGGTTTTAAATTTTCTTAAAATTTTCAGCTGCATTAAGGACTCCAATAGATATATCAAAAACTAGTTTTGATTTAACCAATATGTTAAGACATCATGGATTTGAATTCTGGTTTATATTAAGATAATCCAATGAAATGGTTTCATTACAGACAATTTTGTTTTAAAATCTGTATTGAATTATGAACTAATATATGATATTAATTCTAAAGTGTTTCCAGTTTTAACTGTTATACTGATAGTACGAACTCTGGAAGTCTGGTTGAATATATTCATCTCTGGGTGAATAAATTTAGATACTCAGATTTAAACAATTAATTCCTAGTAGAAAGAATATCAAAATGTTTGATAGATAAAAATTATGACCTGACTTTATTATGTATTTTTTTTAAAGAGTGGTTTACTGATTGGTAAATCAGCAAGATTGTTTTCAAATTAATTTTGATTTAATGAAATCAAAATTATATTAGTTTGTTAAGAGATTTTTTATGATCTTTATACCTGGGTATGTAATCAAAATTTGTTTGATTTAGTACTTGACTATATCATACCCTCTTTTAATATTTAGGAAGTCTTTTTTTTCTGATTGCTGAACAGAAGTAAATAATTAAATTCTACTTATATTTGATTTACTGAAATCATTTAGATGAAAGCTGTTTTGACAGTGTTTTCATAAAACAGATCATATGATCGTATTTTGATTCAGTTCAAAATGGTCAGTAGGGTTGTACAACATGAATTAGAGAATAATACGTAGAATTTCTTGATATTAATTTCTCATTACATTGATAATGATCAAGAATACGTTCAGATCGTAATAAATGATTTATGATTTTATCATTCCATAGAATATATATATATTAACATATATGTGCTTGACATATATGTAAAAGTGCAATCTTCTAATCCCATATTTATTATGATAAATACGTGGATATTGTAATTTGATATTAAAACCATATATGAAATATGATTTTACAGAGGATATAGTGTTATATTTCAAATAAAGTAGATCTGCTAAATCCTCATTCTTTAGAACACCTGATGCATAAACGTGCTTGCTTGAATGATATTGATCTAAACAGAGTATTTTAAGCCATTACAAGTTTGTTATTTTAATTTTTTTTTTTTTTTTTTTGATAGATATGCTGTTATCATACATGTATGACATCTAGATTTTGTGTTTACTCAACATTTTTACCAAATGTCATCAGTTGTGATCATTCCACCTAGTCAATATAAACAGGATCATAACATTATAATTTTGATACTTGATCATAATTAATTGTTTGATATTAAGTCTATTTTCATCTTAGCTGTATACAAACTGTACATCTTGTTTGAATGCTACGCCATTTGAGATTTGCTATATGGTTTTATACTGCTTGGATAAACTATGACATTTACACAGTGAATAAGTATTTTAAGTTAAGTTAGCATTAATATTGTTGTTATATCTATTGTCTGATAACATGTTACATACATGAGTTTTCATATTTGCTGTGAGCAAATATGTAACCAAAATGTCTGTTTTGAAGCCTGACTTAATTTTTTAAATGCTCAGTAAATGACACATATGAAAAACTGGGTATACTAATTAAATGATAGCACATTCATGTGAAACAAAAGTTGTTTCTGCTAACGAAGGTTAAAGCCTGAATTTGGTTAAACTTCCATTTATACAGTTAACCATGCTATTTGATTTTGACTTAACGACTTGTCATATATCTGTATGTTAACTGCCTGTTGAGCACATTTGTAACATACCATAGATACATAAATGGTTTTAACAATCCAAACATCATATGATAGGATAATTAATTCCTGATTATATATAAGATGTACATTTCCACCTGCATACAATATATGTTGATATTGCTTGCTTCTTATATATATATATATATATATATATATATATATATATATATATATATATATATATATATATATATATAGGAGCGATCGGGGGCACCCCTGTTTGTGAGCACCCCTTTAGCACCCTTGCCGGTTCGTGAGCTACGGCGGTCCAAATCGAACCAGAATTTGTAGATGTTCAATCCACATATATTTAAGGACCTATCCAAAATTTGAGCTCGTTCCGACATCCGTAGCATATTCAAAATCTTAGCTCAATTATTCATCGTTCAGACATTTATTCAAACCGTTAAATTTAAACATCAAATATATTATTATACGAATGTCGGAACGAGCTCAAATTTTGGATAGGTCCTTAAATATATGTGGATTGAACATCTACAAATTCTCGTTCGATTTGGATCGCCGTAGCTCACGAACCGGCAGGGGTGCTAAAGGGGTGCTCACAAACAGGGGTGCCCCCGATCGCTCCTCTCTCTCTCTCTCTCTCTCTATATATATATATATATATATATATATATATATATATATATATATATATATGAGAAACTCTATTTAGACACAAAATGGGGACATAATAAATCTCAATCACTGGATCCTCCCATGAATTCCACTCTCCACATAAAGACAAACAAATCCAACGGTGGAGGCTTTGTGTTTCTCTCTTTGTGTTTAATTTTGTGTCTGAATAGCCGACCCCTATATATATATATATATAATTTTGATATATATGTTTGAATTTAACATTGTTATATATATACATACATATATAATGCATATATGGTGCAATGTTTATCTTCAAATGGATGATGATCTGCAGTTATCTATATGGATAAATATTTGCAGATGAATCTATAGCAAGGATCAGTGAGACTGAACCAGCATGCTAATATGGGTCAATATGTTGATGAAGAACCTTGGCGGTCACTAAAGCAAGTGGGGTTTTAAGACATTGTAGTTTGACTGCTTGTATAAATTATGATGCAATGTTAATGTAAATTGCTGTGTTTGAGTAAATTACATTACAAACCGCATGTTCCATAGTAAAGAAGAGTGCAAGAAGGAGATGGTTGTGTATGTGAATTGTTTGTTTTATATATGATTAGAATGTGATAAATTGGATTTGATTACTTGCAATGCGCCTGTATATAAGAAGCAGGCAGTTTTAAAACATCAATGCAGTTTTAGTATAATTGCTTACTTCTGGATGAATGTATATGTTATTTACTTATTTAAGTAAACATATGATGCATGCTGCGCTTATAATTCTTCTACCTGTTTTGATCTATGACTTTTCAATAGTGGTAATACATTACACATGTTATGTGTTCTGATGGGATAAACAAGTTTCATAAATTACTTTTATAATTGTTATTTAATGATTCCTTTATTGTGATGTAAATTGAATTGCTGTCTACGTCGTGAAATGTTCAAAAATTGGTAAAATATATTTTATTTCCTTTAACACAAATGCTATTTAAAATATCTTTAAAGTTGCATTAGTGTGGAATTAAAATCACCGGTATGAAATGCATATTTATTGATGTATGTAAATAACTCTGATATTGTTCGCCACTACGAATTATAAATTCATTTTAAAGCAAATTTTGGTAAATTAAGTCATGGAGAAGTCTTCCAATAGTAGATCCATCACTTTCCAATCTCATTGGATGTAACTAACGCCAAAGCGTTGTGCACCTTTTATTTTGGCTATATGCGATATGAGTAATTGTGTGCTTCAACTGTATTATTGGGTCTGACTTAACTAAGGTTGCATAATAGTATTTATGGTCTTAGAGACAATAGCATGAATTATTCTGTATGAGCAAATGAATAATACTGAACAAAATGTTCATCATGCGATCCAAGAATTATATACGATATAATTGACATAAAATGTCTACCTAAAATGTTGTGTTTTGGGTTTAGCCAAAGCTGTGTCAAGGCATGACTAGATATGGATCTTGAAACACCATATTATATATATATATATATATATATATATATATATATATATATATATATATATATATATTGTTTTATTATTTTAACTGCCCGTGTAGAAAAAAAAAAGGGGCACCCGAGTTTGAAAGTGAAACAAACTACGAGTCAGTCATGGTACTGGTATGAGAAATCCATTCAACACATATATAATATGGTTAATCACAGGACCACGCCACTTTCGTGGAACGGGTTTACTCCATTGGATTGCCAGTGCTTTAAAACAAATCTTTCTTTTAAACATCGCTATGCTTTTTGTAAAAATGAAGCCGTTATAAGACTCAGTTCCCATCACACAATGCAACGCAAACCGGAGGATAGAGTTTTTACCTTATAACGGCCAAAATATGCTTGATACGAATAAAACAAAGGCATTTGATATTATTGCTAGTGTCTATATGTTTTGAAAACTATTTCAAATCATAACTATCAATCATAGACGGCATGGGTACCATATATCATGTCGCCATATATATATATACAATCAAAACCGCACGATGTCGTATTTGGAAATTGGATTTCCGTCGTGAACCAAGGCAAAAGATCGTCCTTACCGAATTCGAGACGCTCTAGCCCGCCCCTCAGGCAAGTACTCAGTCAAGCCTTTGGATCGTCAGGGTCGGTCCACCGATGTGGATTAAAATTCCTGAACACTGCGTTTCCCCACCCTTTGGGGTGTAAATGAGCCAACGAATGGCTCCATCAGATCCGAATCGTCCGATCAAACCGAGGCGCCTCGCAACAGCAACAACCACACAGGTGAAAAGTATACAAATGTCAGGGCTGGTAGGTCACTGACACCACCCTAGCTAGAAAGAAACGCAGGCCCTCCCTGATGTCCTCTCCCGTTTCTGGTTCATACCGGGGTGTGAGGCTCGCGATTTTACGTTATACACAAAGCTACGCCACACAGGCGGTGCTTTGGTCATCACCACAAGACTTTGCTTTTCAACAGAAGCCCTGATCACTGCATCTTAGCATGCCACACAGGCAATTCATGCCATGCGACTGATGTCCATCGATATACAACCTCCGAGCTCGTGCGTTTCAGAGGAGGACGTTAAGCAAAAGAATAAATTCTCCGCCGCCAAACAGATGTATATTTAATAGAGATCAATCAACACAGAATAAAATACAATGTCAGACACACAGTCCATTTACAAGTCCGTTCTGGGTCTGAACGAAACCGGAGGCACTAAATACCTCGCAAACCCTTCGATCACCACGTACGTCTGAACGATCACCACTCATTATCCATATTTCGGGATGCCTCCCAATCAGGACCTCGGTTACCATCCAAACGAGGTGAAGATCTCCGGTCTTCGACCACCGTCTTCATCTTCGACTTTCAATCGTCGGTCAATTATTTGAAATGAGAATCAACTCGGCCTTTTCAAACAATTCACGTATATTTAGAATTTTAAATCAATTTATTTCAATGGTTAAATCATTCGACGACACCAACTTTGTTCTTTAATGTAATTTTCACACCAAACACATTCAACCATCAAATACAACATAAATCGAGCAAATTCAGTTTGTTTCCATTTCATATTGTTTATGATATTTTATAACGATTTATCGCTATTTTTATTTATTTAAAAATAGCCAATTATTCAAAACGACGCTTCGGGCCATAACGCGGCCGTGGCGCTGTTTTTCTTCAGATTTGATTTACATATATCTAAAAATCTAACCGTTGGATCTTCATAAAATTTACATCATTAGAAAGGTCTTTTCAAAACGAATCCAACGGTTCCAGTTTCGGGAAATTCCGACGGTCGGATCTCTCGGTACAATCGTTTGAAGTTACGGTTTCAAATCACGAACTGCACGACCACGTTTCGTTTTAATTTTATTTATATTTATATATTTATATAAATATAGTTCATTCAACCATTTCAATATCGTTTTTACTTCAAATATTTCACTAACGCCTTAAAATTTTGGAAAATTTCGCCATAACCTCCTTTGTACGGGAGGGGCTGGGAAAATTCCCAAATAGCCACACGGGCGTCTCATATCGAAAAGAAAAAGAAAAAGCCAAGCGGCTAGCCAACAGGCTCATAAAATCATCACCCAAACAAAACAGTAAATGTGTACCTATTTGTCGGGCACAAAATTTTATTCCTTTCCTCTAGCCCCTTTGCTATAACCTGTTCAATAAATATGCATGTACATATATACAGTTCTTATCACTTATCATTTTCTATTCAACTTCATATTTGATTCCATTTGGTTTAAAAGCACCATTTATTCTAATGTTGCATGTATAGGAAAAATCGTATCATTAGCTAATTAATGAATATTTCAACTCACTCACACACACACACACACACACACACACACACACACACATATATATATATATATATATATATATATATATATATATATATATATATAGGGATGCTAATTTAAGTGGGAGCGTATTTTAATTTAAATATTATATTTATGTTAATATAAATTTTGATTGTCAAAATTTTGAATTTATATTAAATGAATATTATAGAATCAGTTATTATTTATTATCTACTGTAGATATTAAATAACAAAATATCTCCGATAATTTAAATTAATCTTTGAGAAGGACAAATTAAATTAAATCAAATTTCTTGACTAACATTAAAATTTGTGGATTGTCCTCAAATAAATTAAACGTAATTGTTTTAGATATAAAGAGAGGATCTAAAATAAGTTAAAGTATGACTTCAACTGAATAAAATATCAATGTTATAATAATCTACTTATACATTTCTAGTATTAGATACTAGATATAAATTACATAAATGTATGTTGATTTACAGAAATTGCAGAATAAGTTGAAATCTGATAAAAGGACAAGTGGACTTACAATTGGAAATGAAGCAAATGTTGACAGATTATCCATAGGAAGTTGATTCTTGTTGAATATACTGGCTTAATTAAATAAATAAAATAATTGTTATTACGAAATTCCACTTAAAATAAATGTTATAATATATCTTGTTTAGACAAGTTTGAATTTCATTTGTAATAAAATAATAATTGTTATTCATTTTATTTAATTGAAATATCATATGGAATTTCACAAATAGTTAATGATATTTGCAAGTTCATAACTATAATGTACTTGACATTAATAATAACTGGATTAAATTTAGTGATTTAAATCCAATATACCTTTAGTATTACTAGTTAGCCCAATAAACAAGAAATATATCAAAACTTCATAATGATGGAATTTCGAAATCATTTGATTATGAATTATATAAACAATGCAAATCTTGTTTATTAGGCAAAATAATCGAGTCATCTTTCACTTGACATAGTGAATGAATGATATGTATTGGGTCTCATACATAATGATGTACATGAAGCAATGAATACATAAGATAGAGGTAGGTTTAATACTTCATTGTATTCAATGATGATATCAGTAGATACAAATATGTGTATCTTATGAAACACGTATTAGAATCCTTTGAAAAGTTCAAAGAATTGAAAGTGGAGTTAGAAACCAATTTTAAATAGAAAATAAAAAAAACTTTTCGGACAGATCGAAAGAGAATATTTGAGCCAACTATATAATGACTATCAAAATGAGTTTGAAATTGTTTCACAACTCACTCCACCTAGAACATCATATTAGAATGGTGTGTCTGAACGGAGACATCACACCTTATGAGATATAGTACGATTAATGATAAGTCATATAGATCTTCCAACAAATTAAATTTAGAACAATTATATTAAATCCCACTAAAACGATTTAAAGACGCCATATAAGATATGGACTAGGAAATGTCCTAGTGTGTCTAATACAAAGATTTGGGATGTAAGACGTTTGTTAAACGTTCTTCCTCTGATAAGATCGAACCTAAATCAAATAACTAATTTATGGATATAAATTCTATGAGAATAAAATGTTTATTGCTCGATTTGGTATCCTTTTGAAGGAGAGCCCGTCTCTATGACACCAATGGAAATGAAATAGAATTCAAAATGTCTCGGAAACCACAAAATATCATTGAATCTTGTATAGAAAAGAAATTGAGTGGGAGTGACACAATAATTCTAATGTTATTTGATAACACATTAATTATTGTAAATAATGTTAGTTTTAGAACAAGAAATAAATATGGATTCTGAGAAAGAAAATGTTTGGATTAAGAAGTTCATAACTGAACTTAATTCATTGTTGATCCAATGATATACATTGCGATAACAATATGGCTGTTGCTCAGGCCTAAAACATTAAACTCATTATCGATCCAAACATATATTTAAGAAATATAATTCCTATGTGAAGTTGTTCACAGAGGAAATGAACATATATGCAAAAGTTACAAACGTTATAATGTTGCGGACCTACTGAATTAAACTTTGTCGCAGCAGAGGTTTAATAGTCACACTAGTTTCATGAGTATACGATATGTGACTGATTGACTCTAGTGCAAGTGGGAGAATGTTAGAATTTATGCCCTAGAGGCAATCCATTTAATGAGATTGATAACAATGTTGTTGTTATTATTTTATTTGGAATAAAATAATATTTATTATATTATATTTACTTCGTAATATAAATATTAATATAATAGAAGTCCTTAGAACTATTATACGAAATTATAAAATTCGAGTAAGACTTGAATTTGAGATTATATAATATGATAAGTATTATAATTCTTAAGTGTCCCTAGTCGAGTTTTATTGTTTATACAGGACAACAATAAAGCGTTGAGACTAGTATATTGATTGACTGATGATCACATCTCATTGATCATTAGTATACGTGATATTAAAGTCAAGATATAAATACGTATTGGAGAATAGCGTATTGGACTAACCCACCGTGAGATAACTACATGAAATATAATTAACAGTATCATAAGTTATTCTCATAGTGACAATGATGTAATGGTCCTCAGACCTGAAATCATTATAATTTTATTCGAGTATATTTGTGTTTTGATATCATCTAAAGTTATTCGTAACAGAGTAACGATAACAGTGATTATTGGATACATCTCGAATCGAATGAAAATTATGAATGATCTAGATGGAATTTAATCCTATGATATATTCGCAGTGATATCCATGGGCCTCTTGATTGAGTGAGACTGTGAAATGCGTGGTCGTGCTCAAATATTGATTTGTTTTAAATAGTTTACTCATCGATCAAGATAAACGGATTAAATTATAAAGAGAATGATATGATCCATGCCTTGAGTTTAATCCTGGATATGTTGGTTAAAAGGATTATATTACATTGATACACTGGTCACGGAAAGGTTGTATCGAATCAACGATCTTATTATAGCTTGAGTAACAGCGATGTATTACTAGATGCCTGTAATGACCCGCATTGGCAGAGGTATTATAATTAATTAATTAATTTAATTATATATATATATATATATATATATATATTGATATAGTGAATTAAATGGTCGTGGAATTAAATAATGGTGAATATTTAATTAAAATAATAAATTAAATAATATATTTAATTCTGAAATAATCAGAATTGGCCGAAATGACTATACGGTGTGAACTGGATCATCTGTGATATTCAATTCAGTTTGGAATTGAATTTGAATAACAAATATATTATATAAACGACAGTTTGAACATAGAATTATAATATAATTAAAATCGAGCTTGAAATGGCGCTGCAGTTCGTAAATTGGCGATTCGAACTTCAACTGAATATGTACAGGATTCGTTTTAAGCCGGATTTCTGTGAAACAAGAAACGTGTGGAGTTGGTGGAGTATATCTTTCTAGTGGAAGAGAAAAATCAAGATTTCGTGGTGTAGATTTTGAGATATGTCCAAATCAATTTTTAAAATAGTTGCTATAGAATCGTTTATCGACCGTATTGGTTTATTTGATATAAATAGAGATCTGGTTTGAATTTAGACAAGGTTCTTATGGGACATAACGATAATTTAATTTTTAGAATTTTACTGTAATTTTTAATTAATTTAATAAGCGACTTTTTATTTGAAGTATTTCGCACCCTGTAATCAACATTTTGAGGTTTCAAAATATGAGTCAACCTACCGGTATTATTATATTTCTGGGATCGTGACACCTCACGGAGCACGACTGTACTCTTACTTCTGTCTGTAGTTGCTCGACATGAACGAAAATTTAAGTAACGGAGCACACATATTTTGTAACGTAAAACATATACAAGAAGCATGTACGTCCTTTGTTTTATGTATCTTACGATTAGATGTGAAAATGATCCTCCTTGCAAATGTGTTAACTTATGAGAAACAATATGTGTAAACAAAAATAAAGACAAGGAACAATATGTTAGACTGTAATGTATTTAGAGACGTTTGATGTATTATGAGGTAGTGGCTTGAAGTGAAGGACCGAACACTAACAGGGCACCACACATTTAAACCTACCCTACCCTGTACATGGTCACTCCTAAGCCTTAACTATGTTTCACCTACCATTTCTTAACCCCTAAGCCTTCACTCTTATAAATACACGCAAGGACAGTAGTTTTTGCTTTCTTCTTGCTGAAACAAAACACAGTAAAGTAAATGGAAAGCACCATCATAAAATAAAAGGAAAAATGTTTTCCTGTCAAACAAAACACAACGCAAATCCAAAAGACAACGTGAAATACTGGAGAGCATTGATATCGCCACTTCCATGGAGCGCGAGTTAGGAGTCTTCGTTTGAAATAGAAACTGTCGGCCTCCTTTCCTATAGCAGTTTTCTTAAGGGGGGGGACGCGATCTACTCCAGTGGCGAGAGAAAGATGGAGTGCCGAGAAGAAGGAGATGGTGGCACTGGCAATGATTAGGTCAGCCGATGATTTCTGGTGGTGTTGACGATTTCAAAATATGATGGACCGACGGTGTAATGAAGTCGGTGGAACAATGGTAGCAGGGAGATGGGTGTTCGACGGAAATAGGGAATTTCGTTCGAGTGTGGCATGGTCTACACGATGGTGAAGTGAGCTGGATGAGGAGTTCAATGGTTTAAACGGTGTATTGATTTATGAAATATGGAGAGAGAATTTGGAGTAGCAAGGATCGAAATTGGGTGGGGAGCACAGCAGGTTACGGGATTTAATCAGGGAGGAAGATGGATTAACCGGTCTTGGGTTTAAGGGGTGTAGTGGGCCAAGGTAAGGGTGTTAAGGCCCAAAGAAAATAATAATTCAAGTTTATTTAATCCAAATATTTTAATAACTTGTAACCGTTATATCTCGGTCATATGAAATCAGAATCACGAACCGTCAGTCACGTTGGGACCGTATGGACGAGAGCTTCACAATGAAGCTGACTGGGAGTGGATTGGGGCTCGTATGAATTTATGGCGGAATAAATTGTTTGATTCAAATCAAATAACAATTTATCGTTCTTTAACGATGAACTGCCAAAGTGAGTAAATCTCACAAACTCTGAACAGTTTATAATTTCATGTTGTATTTTTAGAACTGTTAAATATTGGCTGATTGACTGTGTGTTGACTGTTTGATTGAACTGCTAGTCAGTTTGTTGAATTTCTATATTGATTCTGTTTAACAGAATATATCATATGGAACTGAAAGTGATGTTATCTATATTGTTTAACATCTGTGATGCAGGAAAACAGGTTGGAGGAATCCAACTGGATTCCTCAACATTTATTTTACTGTGATTCATATATTGTGATATATGATGTGATATATAATCTATTGTTGATTATGTGTGTTTGGATGATATTTATCGTTGTTATATGTTGTGTTAAATACCATAAGAAATACTAGATGTGGGAAAGGGGATTTTAAAGTGTATTTTGAAAATGAATTATTTATATAAAATCGATGGATTTTATATGGAAAAGGAATTTTGTAAAAGAAATTATTTATAAAATCGAAGGATTTTATAAAAAGAGATATTTATTTACAAATAAATAAATAGGATTAAAAAGGTTATTTATTTAGAAAATAAATAAAGGAGTTAAAAAGAGATATTTATTTAGAAACAAATAAATAGGAAATATATTTGGAAACCAAATGTTAAGGGAAATATATTTGTAAACCAAATGTTAAAGGAAATATATTTGTAAACCAAATGTTAAGGGAAATATATTTGGAAAACAAATAGAAAGAGGAAATATTTGTAAAACATTTACTAATAGGATTTAAAGGAGATATTTGTAAAACAATTACAAATAGATTAAATGGAATTATTTAGTTATTTAGGAAACAAATAGAAAAGAAAAGGAATATTAATTTGTTAAGAAAATAGAATAGAGAAAGGGATATATTTGTAAACCATTTACAAATAGAAAAGATAAGAGGAATATTTATTTGTTAAATAAGTAGAATTGAAAAGGAATAGTTATCTGTTAAGTAAAAAAATAGAAAAGGAATAAATCAAAGGAGTTAAATTTAATAGGAGTTAGTCGAAGTGAGTTAACCAAATAGAGTTAATCAATTAGAGTTGATCAGTTAGAGTTAACCAGTTAGAGTTAGAATTAACCAATAGAGAATTCAAATAGAGTTAATCGTATTAGAATAAATCGATTAGAGTTGGTCGAGAAAAGAGTTATCGATTAGTTTAATCGAAGTGAGTTATCAAATATAGTTTATTCGAATAGCATTAAAGGAGTTAATCGAATATAGTTTATTCGAAGGGAGGAGTTATCGAATAGAGATTGTTCGAAAGAGAATTACGTAAGGAAGTGTTAAAGAGTTAAAAGATGAACTTACCCTATTTCGAGATTTGAAATGTTGTTCAGTTAAGGTCTGAGAGGTAGCTATACTCCAACTTGATTGACTTCGTTTTTAATTTAGAAATGGTTAAGGTTCGAGAGTAAAAGTGGTTAAGTGAATTTAGTAAATAAGTATAGTTGTTTGAGTTGTCGTCGCGATGTTGATTTAAACATCTGTTTAAATCCAAGTAAAGAAGATTTGGAAATGTTTTCCAAATAGTTACAGAAACGTAATCAAATATTGAATAAGGAAATATGAATATATATATATAATTGATGATTGATTGATAGAATTTCCATCTGGAAATAATATCGTTGTTTGCACACCTGTTTTTCTTTGATGGTTAAATCACAGACTATCGAAGTTTTGACCATTTTAACATTGTTAATATGGAGAGACCGGTTGGATTATTATCCAAAGAACCACTCTGTATTGGCATAAGCTTTGCGAATCATATATGCCAAAGATAATTGAAGATGGAGTAAAGTGCAAGGGCTATTGTATAAGTCTTAGATAACAGTGTCTAAGATGGATGTATTGAATAGTGCATTCGGTTCATCCTGTTCCTGGATGACTTGTATGGACGGATGTCTGACAGATTATTTCCCGATGATCACGTGTATTGATTTCTCCAATCATACCAAGAGTGGAAGCGGAGAAGGAAACTTCTTTTAGCTAACACATAATGTATTGTTGTAGACGTCAATCGGTGATCTGATGGTTTTGACGATGTGGCATTTGAAGTGAATCTGGTGTGATGATAAAGCGTAGCTTCTAGCCACATCAACCGGTAAATGACAAAAATCGGGCAGGCAGCATGGCTAAATCGGTCGCACCGAAGTAGGGTGTATAATCACCTGATCTAGAGTTTCATTTACTTCTAAAAACCTATTGTTGATGCTGTCCCATTCGGGAAACGGTTGCTGATCCCAACCGTTGGTGATATACATTCGATACACTCAAGCGAAATGAGTGGTCGGTCATGTGTGGCCGGGTTGCAAGATGTTCTTGTTGAACCCAGTGTATTCCTCTCTAGATGTACACTAGCGAAAGGTGGTTCCATACCTTTTCATAGTTGGAAATCCATTACCCTATACGTGCTTGCGGTTTTGATTGTATACTATATATGTAGAACGTGAGATGAAAGCGTTTCTGCTAGATGATTATTATATTGTGTTGAAAGACATTATTATAATATCAAAAGGTTTTTGTTATAAAGATATTTTGGATTCTCATAAGGGAAAAACCCGTTCCGTTATACGGCGTGGTCTTATGAGATATCGATTACTTGTTTGAACTGTTTTAAACTGTTTTACTCATACCAGTCCCATGACTGACCCGGAGTTTATTTTGTTATTTTCCCTCAACTCTTGGGTGCCTAAATTTGTACGGGCAGTCAAGTAGTCAGGATTTACAGATACTGGAAGAGCTTGGAGAAGGAGGCTTCAGGATCATATAGCTATAGTTATTTCCGCTGTGTTGTAAGTGTTGTACTTTGATAATGATATGTATATTCAAGTACAGATTTGTATTTCAAAGTTATGTTATGAAATATATTTATTCGTTCCGCTGTGAGATTCGTGTTACTCTGATATTGTGTTCTTTTTCTTCTTCTATTCTAACTTTCTATCTTATCTTTCCTCACCCTCTAATTTCTTTCATTAATGACCGGTATTTTTGATCCTTGGATGTTCGATATGTGTTGTATATCGGATAACCAAGATCGACAAAAACCCGGGTCATTTTAGTTGGTATCAGAGCTTAAGTTAAGTGAATTACCTTGGCTCTGTGGCGTGACTCGGTAGAGATAGGGGTTGTAATACCCTAGACTGAGTTTGAGTGTATATATACGAGTGAACGTATTTGTTATTGATATAAAAATTGTTTTATATTGTGGAGATTTATTGGTTGAGTTGTTTATGGGCTCTGGTCGATCAGTTTGATCCACTGTATCGGTAGGAGTTACTGAACACTCGAATACGATGGGTCGTCACGATATGTTTTGAAAATAGGGTAAATTAAAATAAGTTTACCCAAGGTATATCTTGATATAGAGAAGATATATATATATATATATATATCAAAATTTTGATATATATTGGGTATATTGGTTGTTATTATAATCGAGTAAGATTATAAATTAAATGGTTATGTAAATAACCAATCAAAATTCATGTAAGTGAAATACGTGAAATCAGATGAGTTAAATCTGAAATTTAAACCAGAAATTTAATTAAAATTCTGGAAAATTGGATAAGTGTTTGTAAATGGATTTGGATTAAAAATAAGGAAAATTTAAGATCCTGGGAGATTTTTAATTATTTTACAAGCAGTGTGAATTATATTTTGAAATGAATTTCAAAGTGGAAATGTTTAGAAATGGTTTTATAGTATTGAACTCACTTCGATCGCTGGAAAATAGATTCTGATGATGACAGCTGCATCATCAGTATTCATTTTCGAGTTGTAAGTGATGAATTACTACCAGAGATACTGTTTTGAATTTGTTTTGGGAAAGACAAGTTGTATTGAATTTCAAAATGGGATTTATAATATAGAATTTGAATAAGAGAATTGAAATGGAATTTGAATATAGGAAATTCAAATAGAATTGAAATGGAATTCAATTAGTTGATAAACAAGTTAAACTTATATTTGAACATGTATATTCAAATAAAAAGGTGAAATAGGTAAACCAGTTAATTAACCATTAGTAAATGGATCTTGAATTGAAGTTGAACTTTAGATAAGTAAAGGGGACTGGTAAATTTATATTTGAAATCGAATATGAAACCTGAGTTTGAAAAAGTAGAATTTGATTAGTTTATAAGTAAGTTAAAATATATTTGAACATGTTATACTCAAATATGAAAGTGAAATAGACTAAAGAGTTAATTAACAAATTAATTAACGAAATTGAGTTAAAATGATCAGGTATAATTAAAATAGATTGGGCAGGTATAAATATACATGAGATAGGTATGGATAAGGTATGAAGGTATATAAATAGAATGCTCGACGAAAAGGTTTGTATTTAATTCGTATATGAGATTTTATGCGCCGTATCAGCTAGCCGCTTGGCTTTTTCTTTTGGATTGGTGAGGGCCATGGGAGGCTATTTGAAATATCCCGATGCTCCTGAAACAAAGGAGGTTATGGCGAATTTTTCCGGGAATTTAAGGAGTTAGAATATTTTTAAGATAATTTGATAGTTAGAAATCAACGTATCGATATATATATATATATATATATATATATATATAGAAGTCGATAAGGAAACGAAATTTGAAATAGAATAGTAAAATAAACAAGGAAGACTAAGAATAAAATCTAGTAAGAATAGAAAGAGGAAGCGTATACGTGTTTAAAAGTGAATAAGTAGTTGTAGGGTATTGATTTTTCGAGTAAGTAGTCATATCTGTTTTGACGTTATAAACGTTATTCTGTCAAGGTCTGAGAGGTAGCTATACCCCAACTTGATTGATTTCATTATTAACAAATAAATAGTAAGATTTCGGGCTCGAAGATCAATATTGAATAAGAGTTAGTTGAATATAGTATTTGGGTTGTAGTAACGATGTTTTACACAACATCCATTTTAATCCAATTAAGTGTAAACTTGGAAATAGAATAATAAATATTTCCTAAGTATAGAAATAAATGAGATCGGAAGAGAGATAAGTAATTGGAATATTTTCCAATTATAAATAGCATATATTTTCTAAAGTTTAGAAAATAAAGGAAGGCGATATTCGGAAATGTTTTCCAAATAACATAAAAGGCCAATATGGTTATCGAAAATATTTGGTTAACAAATATTGATAAGGAAATAGAGAAGTGATTTAACTAATGGAATATTACTTAAGGGCTCAGTGACATGTTCAAAAGGAAAATTTAATTTTTTGAAAAGAGTAAACTGTTTAAAAACTCCTAGGGAAAGTCTGTTTGAATTAAAAACAAATTTAACAGAAATTTGTGAAAGCAAATTTGAATTAAAGTAAAGCCAGTAAAGTGGTAACTGAGATTGAATTAGAATGATATCAAGACAAATTGGATTATGAGATTCAAATTTGAAGTGTAATGTGATAATTAAGTTAAGAGTTGGGAATTGAGAAGAAACTCGAGTTGAAATGATATTTGGCTCGGATATAAGCGAATGGTTGTGTTGTGGATAAAAGCAGATTGGAATTTGATTGGGATGACCCTTGTATCCGCTGAATTGATAACAGGTGGAAAGGATATAATGATATGCCAACAAAAGGTACAAGTTTATATTTCTATTGGATATAAGATTTATGAGCTAAATTGGCAAGCCGCTTGGCTGTTTGATTTTCTTTTGGGTTGGAGATGGCCCAGAGAGGCCAATTGGAGTTTGACGTATTGACCTGTACAAAGGAGGTGCTGGCGAAATTTTTCGATAAGTTAAGATGTTAGAAAATTTTCAGGATTTTTGAAAATTTTCGTTAATAAGAATTAAATGAATAATTTAATTGAAATTAAATTGGTTTAGTTGAAACTGAAATTAAGAAGTGAACAAATAAGTTCTAACCAGTCGATAGGGTTTGTCCTCTACCTTTCAACAATTTCGAGGACGAAATTATTTTAAGTGGGAAAGATTGTAATGACCCGCATTGGCAGATGTATTATAATTAATTAATTTAATTATATATATTGATATAGTGAATTAAATGGTCGTGGAATTAAATAATGGTGAATATTTAATTAAAATAATAAATTAAATAATATATTTAATTCTGAAATAATCATAATTGGCTGAAATGACTATATGGTGTGAACTGGAACATCTGTGATATTTAATTCAGTTTGGAATTGAATTTGAATAACGAATATATTATATAAACGACAGTTTGAACATAGAATTATAATATAATTAAAATCGAGCTTGAAATGGCGCTGCAGTTCGTAAATTGGCGATTCGAACTTCAACTGAATGTACAGGATTCGTTTTAAGCCGGATTTCTGTGAAACAAGAAACGTGTGGAGCTGGTGGAGTATATCTTTCTAGTGGAAGAGAAAAATCAGGATTTCGTCGTGTAGATTTTGAGATATGTCCAAATCAAATTTTAAAATAGTCGTTATAGAATCGTTTATCGACCGTATTGGTTTATTTGATATAACTAAAGATCGGGTTTGAATTTAGACAAGGTTCTTTTGGGACATAACGATAATTTAATTTTTAGAATTTTGCTGTAATTTTTAATTAATTTAATAAGCGACTTTTATTTAAAGTATTTCGCACCTTGTAATCAACATTTTGAGGTTTCAAAATATGAGTCAACGTACCGGTATTATTATATTTCTGGGATCGTGACACCTCACTGAGCACGAATGTACTCTTACTTCTGTCTGTAGCTGCTCGACATGAACGAAAATTTAAGTAACGTAGCACACATATTTTGTAACGTAAAACACATACAAGAAGCATGTACGTCCTTTGTTTTATGTATCTTACGATTAGATTTGAAAATCAACCTCATTGCAAATGTGTTAACTTATGAGAAACAATATGTGTAAACAAAAATAAAGACAAGGAACAATATGTTAGACTGTAATGTATTTAGAGACGTTTGATGTATTATGAGGTAGTGGCTTGAAGTGAAGGACCGAACACTAACAGGGCACCACACATTTAAACCTACCCTACCCTGTACATGGTCACTCCTAAGCCTTAACTAAGTTTCACCTACCATTTCTTAACTCCTAAGCCTTCACTCTTATAAATACACGCAAGGACAGTAGTTTTTGCTTTCTTCTTGCTGAAACAAAACACAGTAAAGTAAATGGAAAGCACCATCATAAAATAAAAGGAAAAATGTTTTCCTGTCAAACAAAACACAACGCAAATCCAAAAGACATCGTGAAATACTGGAGAGCATTGATATCGCCACTTCCATGGAGCGCGAGTTAGGATTCTTCGTTTGAAATAGAAACTGTCGACCTCCTTTCCTGTAGCAGTTTTCTTAAGGGGGGACGCGATCTACTCCGGTGGCGAGAGCAAGATGGAGTGTCTAGAACAAGGAGATGGTGGCGCTGGCAATGATTAGGTCAGCCGATGATTTCTGGTGGTGTTGACGATTTCGAAATATGATGGACCGACGGTGTAATGAAGTCGGTGGAACAATGGTAGCAGGGAGATGGGTGTTCGACGGAAATGGGGAATTTCGTTCGAGTGTGGCATGGTCTACACGATGGTGAAGTGAGCTGGATGAGGAGTTCAATGGTTTAAACGGTGTATTGATTTATGAAATATGGAGAGATAATTTGGAGTAGCAAGGATCGAAATTGGGTGGGGAGCACAGCAGGTTACGGGATTTAATCAGGGAGGAAGATGGATTAATCGGTCTTGGGTTTAAGGGGTGTAGTGGGCCAAGGTAAGGGTGTTAAGGCCCAAAGAAAATAATAATTCATGTTTATTTAATCCAAATATTTTAATAACTTGTAACCGTTATATCTCGGTCATATGAAATCAGAATCACGAACCGTCAGTCACGTTGGGACCGTATGGACGAGAGCTTCACAATGAAGCTGACTGGGAGTGGATTGGGGCTCGTATGAATTTACGGCGGAATAAATTGTTTGATTCAAATCAAATAACAATTTATCGTTCTTTAACGATGAACTGCCAAAGTGAGTAAATCCCACAAACTCTGAACAGTTTATAATTTCATGTTGTATTTTTAGAACTGTTAAATATTGGCTGATTGACTGTGTGTTAACTGTTTGATTGAACTGCTAGTCAGTTAGTTGAATTTCTATATTGATTCTGTTTAACAGAATATATCATATGGAACTGAAAGTGATGTTATCTATATTGTTTACCATCTGTGATGCAGGAAAACAGGTTGGAGGAATCCAACTGGATTCCTCAACATTTATTTTACTGTGATTCATATATTGTGATATATGATGTGATATATAATCTATTGTTGATTATGTGTGTTTGGACGATATTTATCGTTGTTATATGTTATGTTAAACACCATAAGAAATACTGGATGTGGGAAAGGGGATTTTAAAGTGTATTTTGAAAATGAATTATTTATATAAAATCGTTGGATTTTATATGGAAAAGGAAAAGGATTTTTGTAAAAGAAATTATTTATAAAATCGAAGGATTTTATAAAAAGAGATATTTATTTACAAATAAATAAATAGGATTAAAAAGGTTATTTATTTAGTAAATAAATAAAGGAGTTAAAAAGAGATATTTATTTAGAAATAAATAAATAGGAAATATATTTGGAAACCAAATGTTAAGGGAAATATATTTGTAAACCAAATGTTAAAGGAAATATATTGGTAAACCAAACGTTAAGGGAAATATATTTGGAAAACAAATAGAAAGAGGGAATATTTGTAAAACATTTACTAATAGGATTTAAAGGAGATATTTGTAAAACAATTACAAATAGATTAAATGGAATTATTTAGTTATTTAGGAAACAAATAGAAAAGAAAAGGAATATTTATTTGTTAAGAAAATAGAATAGAGAAGGGGATATATTTGTAAACCATTTACAAATAGAAAAGATAAGAGGAATATTTATTTGTTAAATAAGTAGAATTGAAAGGGAATAGTTATCTGTTAAGTAAACAAATAGAAAAGGAATAAATCAAATGAGTTAAATTTAATAGGAGTTAGTCGAAGTGAGTTAACCAATTAGAGTTAATCAATTAGAGTTGATCAGTTAGAGTTAACCAGTTAGAGTTAGAATTAACCAATAGAGAATTCAAATAGAGTTAATCGAATTAGAATAAATCGATTAGAGTTGGTCGAGAAAAGAGTTATCGATTAGTTTAATCGAAGTAAGTTATCGAATATAGTTTATTCGAATAGCATTAAAGGAGTTAATCGAATATAGTTTATTCGAAGGGAGGAGTTATCGAATAGAGATTGTTCGAAAGAGAATTACGTAAGGAAGTGTTAAAGAGTTAAAAGATGAACTTACCCTATTTCGAGATTTGAAATGTTGTTCAGTTAAGATCTGAGAGGTAGCTATACCCCAACTTGATTGACTTCGTTTTTAATTTAGAAATGATTAAGGTTCGAGAGTAAAAGTGGTTAAGTGAATTTAGTAAATAAGTATAGTGGTTTGAGTTGTCGTCGCGATGTTGATTTAAACATCTGTTTAAATCCAAGTAAAGAAGATTTGGAAATGTTTTCCAAATAGAATCAGAAACGTAATCAAATATTGAATAAGGAAATATGAATATATATATGATTGATGATTGATTGATAGAATTTTCATCTGGAAATAATATCGTTGTTTGCACACCTGTTTTTCTTTGATGGTTAAATCACAGACTCTCAAAGTTTTGACCATTTTAACATTGTTAATATGGAGAGACCGGTTGGATTATTATCCAAAGAACCACTATGTATTGGCATAAGCGTTGCGAATCATATATGCCAAAGATAATTGAAGATGGAGTAAAGTGCAAGGGCTATTGTATAAGTCTTAGATAACAGTGTCTAAGATGGATGTATTGAATAGTGCCTTCGGTTCATCCTGTTCCTGGATGACTTGTATGGACGGATGTCTGACAGAGTATTTCCAGACAATCACTTATATTGATTTCTCCAACCATACCAAGAGTGGAAGCGGAGAAGGAAACTTCTTTTAGCTAACACATAATGTATTGTTGTAGACGTCAATCAGTGATCTGATGGTTTTGACGATGTGGCATTCGAAGTGAATCTGGCGTGATGATAAAGCGTAGTTTCTAGCCTCATCAACCGGTAAATGACAAAAATCGGGCAGGCAGCATGGCTAAGTCGGTCGCACCGAAGTAGGGTGTATAATCACCTGATCTAGAGTTTCATTTACTTCTAAAAACCTATTGTTGATGTTGTCCCATTCGGGAAACGGTTGCTGATCCCAACCGTTGGTGATATACATTCGATACACTCAAGCGAAATGAGTGGTCGGTCATGTGTGGCCGGGTTGCAAGATGTTCTTGTTGAACCCAGTGTGTTCCTCTCTAGAGGTACACTAGCGAAAGGTGGTTCCATACCTTGTCATAGTTGGAAATCCATTACCCAATACGTGCTTGCGGTTTTGATTGTATACTATATATGTAGAACGTGAGATGAAAGCGTTTCTGCTAGATGATTATTATATTGTGTTGATAGACATTATTATAATATCAAAAGGTTTTTGTTATAAAGATATTTTGGATTCTCATAAGGGAAAAACCTGTTCCGTTATACGGCGTGGTCTTATGAGATATCGATTACTTGTTTGAACTGTTTTAAACTGTTTTACTCATACCAGTCTTATGACTGACCCATAGTTTATTTTGTTATTTTCCCTCAACTCTTGGGTGCCTAAATTTGTACGGGCAGTCAAGTAGTCGGGATTTACAGATACTGGAAGAGCTTGGAGCAGGAGGCTTCAGGATCATATAGCTATAGTTATTTCCGCTGTGTTGTAAGTGATGTACTTTGATAATGATATGTATATTCAAGTACAGATTTGTATTTCAAAGTTATGTTATGAAATATATTTATTCGTTCCGCTGTGAGATTCGTGTTACTCTGATATTGTGTTCTTCTTCTTCTTCTATTCTAACTTTCCATCTTATCTTTCCTCACCCTCTAATTTCTTTCATTAATGACCGGTATTTTCGATCCTTGGATGTTCGATATGTGTTGTATATTGGATAACCAAGATCGACAAAAACCCGGGTCATTACAATGCCGCTCACTGTTTACAATTTAAATATTGTTTAAATTGTTTCCAACGTTATAATAACCTATAGGGTCACACAACAGAGCATTATAAAGGAGAAATTATTTTGGGATAAATAAATTATCAAAATGTTGATATTTTATTCAAATTGGAATCAACATTCGGTTTGGTACCTATATTTATGGTTAAAGTTTGATTTTAAAAAGGAGATATTTTTATTTCTCCCTTTCATATTAAACGGTAACCTAATAATATATAATTCAATCGATCAGTCATTTTTTTGTAGAGGAAAAAAACCGATAACCCTAATTCCAGAACTCCAAAATTATGGCGGCGGCTAGTGACGCTTTTTCCCCTTTTCTTCTTCAATTTGATTGACGAAGGCAAACGTTCCAGTGGATAACCGATAGAGGTTCGATGGCTTGTCTTACTACATCGATTCATTGTCTCGATTTCAATCTCGAGTTTTTCAGATATATCCAAATCAGGTATGAAATCGTAACCTAGTTATTTCGATTTACTATTTATTGCTAAGATCCTAGATTTAATTCTGTTAGATCGTCAAATTGGGTGTCGATTAGATCTATCATACCCAACATGCACCAAACGTTCCAGTAGATAACCGATAGCGGTTCAATGGCTTGTCGTACTACATCGATTCGTTGTCTCGATTTCAATCTAGAGTTTTTTAGAAATATTCAAGTCAGGTATGAAATCGTAACCTAGTTATTTCGATTTACTATTTATTGCTAAGATCCTAGATTTAGTTATGTTAAATTGTCAAATTGGGTGTCGATTAGATCTATCATACCCAACATGCACAAGTATATGAAGACTCATTTTTCAGTTCATAAAATTACCGGCTTCTTTCGCATCAGTTATATTTTGCATGACTTATTAAAATTGTCGGCTTCATTTTTTTTGCAGTCATACCGTGGATGCAACAAGTTGTGTAGTGACCCTTCTTCTCGGTCGGTCCAAATCAATCATTAAACCGACTTAAATCGAACCAAAAAGGCAGATACGCTAACTTTGGACGCACAACACATCAGAACAAACAACAAAAGACTTTTATAAACATCATAATAATGTTACATCAGAGTATAGAATATCAGTGTATCAAAAATAATATATAGTAGAAATTAAATTTACAATAAATGTAATATAATGCAGCAGAAATAAATAAACTAACACAACGGAAGACTATCAATGCTCTGGACACAACTTTAAGCTTTGATCCAGAATCCTGCTAAATGAAATAATCTACAAAACCAGAACTACTAACTGCCCATGTGAAAAATATGGGCACCCATAGTTTAGGTGAAAACAATAAACTCTGAGTCGGTCATGGGACTGGTGTGAGAACAAAAAAACAGTTATTAAACTTTACTTTAAAATAAAGTAAATCACGGGACCACGCCGTATGTCACCGAACAGGTTTACCCCCATGAATACCAATGCATAACAAGTTGACAGTTCAACAACTTAAACAGACTGAAAAGCAAGCTGAAAATGAGGGCAAAAAATGTAAAATATTGAATTGGGAAAGACAAATAGTTGCAGAAGGAACGTTAGTGTCCATTGATCCTGATTGTTTGGTGCACTTTAAAAAATTTGGACCGTCAGGGTTAGAAAGCTTGGATTGATGTGGCGGTGGATCCAGAAGTTTTCTGGTGGAAGCCGAATTCCGAAATGACTACCATTAGAGAAGCGGTCGGATCAACTGTGGCTTGGAATAAAAATTACGTTGCCTTCGACTAGAGTGCTTTCGTAGGGTATGCAATATTTTATGGACAAAACATCCATCTTTCTTATGTATCTGTTGTGTTAGATCAATGTATGTATTTTGAAACGGTTATGTTTTTTGTAACGGGTCTAGTTGGTGATGTACTATGTGTATGTTTATGTTGATCGAATATTTTGTTAATTAATATAAATGAATGATTCTGTATAGTTATATTTGTTGCATTGAAATATGAATCATATTATTATCAATATACATGAATTCTTATTATTAGTAAGGTGCATATAAGTTACAACAGCAAAAAAAAGTTGTAATAAAATATATTACAACGGTGTGAAAGAGTTGTAATATCTTGGAAGTCACAACGGTGATTAACAGTTGTTATACATATGACCTTATGTTGTTACAATATCTACAACAACGGAGAATAAAAGTTATAATAAGTTATTATTCCTATGATGTTACGTAACTTACGTTATTACAGTATTTACAACAACGGAGAATAAAAGTTGTAATAAAGTTTATTACAATGGTTAGTAACAGTTGTTAAATATACTAAGTCGCAACGATGCAAAAAAGATATAAGTATATTACAACTTCTTAATACACGACTGTTGCAATACCATTGTAAAAAGTGATTTACAACGGTTTTGCACCCTTGTAATATGGTCAATTTGTTGTAGTGGCAATTCCACGTTTTATTTATATGTATTATGTTACTTTCTGTTGTTCACTACTATGAGGCTTAATAGTATTTCTATGGGTTATTTCACTTGTATAACTCAATTTCCGTTATGCTGCATTATTGATATATTACTCTGATATTTATGGTTCATTATCCATTATTTACTATCTTTCTTGTTTTATATCAGTCATGTGTTACTATTATATTTTATTTCATGCATTGTGAGATATACGACAGGTTTTCCGATTGTTTTCTTTACTCTAATTCCGGCGATCGCTTTACATCAGCAGAGCACCACCACAACGCACTATTTGGATGT
The DNA here is from genome assembly GCA_030737875.1 of Allium sativum. Classification (NCBI taxonomy): domain Eukaryota; kingdom Viridiplantae; phylum Streptophyta; class Magnoliopsida; order Asparagales; family Amaryllidaceae; genus Allium; species Allium sativum. Next base: position 158,123,985 of record CM060921.1, on the reverse strand, counting down.
CGAAGGTGTAAGGCGATGGTAACAAGTCCTCATAAATCAGAATAGTGATCAACATCAACAATTTTTGTTCAAATCAAGCGTTCTCTCTTCTATTCAGTACTTGTTTCAGTGTCATTAATTTCATTATCTCTCTATTCACATGATCATCACCATTTGTTTCTTCATCAACAATTTCATTCACATAAATATCCTCATTGACATGCACTTTATAATCTCCATGTTCCTTGATAACATTGTCAATAATTTCATCAATAGCTTTACTTGTTTCTCCAACTTAACTTGAACCAATTAATTGTTGTGCTTTTGCATTGAATTATTTAGAAATTAAACCCACAAATAATGTAAATAATGCATCCTGACATTGTTTCATGCTTTTATAAGATCTAGAGTTTTGTTTTTCATTTCTCATATGTTTCTTCGTCTTCTTCTTTTGTCATTTTATTTACTATATAATAACATATTTCAAATAAACTACGTTGCCATAAAAATATTTAAAATAGAACTATTTTAAACCACTTAAAATAACTTTAAATTTTTTGAATTTTTAATCACAAAACTATTTAAAATAAAGGCATTTTCTGAATAAATAACTAGTAACCGCTTAACAAATCAACTTATAAATGAATCAACTAATCAACCAACATATCATTTTAATTAATTAATCAAGTAGTAAGTGATAACAGATCATACAAATTTCTCAACTTTTTTTTACAAAGTAAAATTAAAATTATTGCCTCATAATAACTTGTGTTTGAGAAGTTACAATAGTGAGAATAGTAAGGGAATCTATACATTTAGCCTTAAACTGTATATAGCAACAACCATTATCTAGCTGTGTATGATTTTATCATACATAATGTTGCGACCTTAACATTCAGAGTTCTAGCCACTAACCAAAAATTAATCTAATTAGGATAATTTAGAAATTAGGGTTACCTATTTCAAAGGTTAATCTGATATCCCCAAATTCTAGTTCTATTCACGCCTTTTCCTCTAACTCAACGCGCGTCTTCCGCCTTGGCTTTTTTCATTTCAAATCCCTACGCGATTCATTCACATAACTTTTTTTTGACTAGTTCTTTTTTGATGCCTTACGTCGGATTTCTGCCTTATCTGATGGTCCTGTTCGCACTGGGTCAGGGCCGACGTTGATGATCTATTAATATAGGCTATTTTATTTTTTTCAAAATTTATCATTTATTAAATAATAAACATAGTAATCATTTTGTTAAAATCACCTTACAGGGTAGCACTGAGAGCATGTAGTATAAAAACGATGGATCCACAACCACAAGACAATAAATTCCATAGCAAAAAAACCTCAATTCACACTCTAACCCTATACTTTTAGTTTTCAAATTGAGAAAAACACGACTGGAAATTTGAAGAACAAGGGCACGACATTGTTTTGAAATTAAAATGTTGTTGCCGCTTGTGCACATGGGCTTTGATTCAGAAATGCAAACTCAACTATTTATTTGTTACTATTATTTAAAATTCTAGCCTTGGGGCTGCCCCAGCTCATGGGCATCTCCCTAGGACGCATGTGAGTACATCCAGCAAGATTTTATCCATGAGCAAGTTATTTCTCCAATGGACAAGAAACGTAATGAAAGATGCACACATGCACAACTAGAATTGATAATTTATTTTATCAATGTATTCATCATAACATTACTATAACATAAATTAACATTCTTTTAATGCTAACAAGAATAACTCAAATCCATAAGTAAAGATACTTTTTGCGCTGTGAGACAAAAGAAATTTCATACATCTGTAGCTTAAGCATAACCTCCCACTTGTATAATGAACAATCATGATGTTTAACTGCATGATTTCCATTTTATCATTATAGGTTTACAACGTAGCTTTAGCACATTCTAATACCTGGTGTGATTTTAAGAAGTCAAGTACAGCTGAAGCCAACTCTTTTTGATGTTTAGTGTAGAAATGGTTAGCACCTTCTATAATGTGAAGCTTGTGGTTGGGTATGAGTTTAGCAAATTCGTATGCATCTTCTACGGGGTTAACTTCATCCGCTGATCCATGAATGATACACACACTGTTCAAAGATTATTATTGAATTTTTATATACAGAATCTACTTTGAAAGTGGTGTTTGACATACATAAAACAAAAAGAGAAAATAATAGAGTAATTTGTGAAGTATGGTAGCCTACGTTGTTTTGGTTCTTTAACATCATACAACTGTTAAATAACTTCACACAGCATCATCCAATAGAAACAAAATTAAAGCAAACCTGCAATTGCTATCAATGGACTGTACTTCTTTAGCCATGTTAGTGTTCAAACGCTCCATTAAACTTTCCTCTGTAGCTCGAAATTCAATCTCTCCTATGAAAGGACATTACACTACTATTCAGTATCACAAGTATACACATGATGAATAAAAAATGTTCTCAAGAATTTGTGTTTGTAGCTGAGTTTTCAGCGGGGAATAGTACCCTTCTTGTTCTTCACGTTGATAAACCCTTCTTTCTTAATTTTTTGAAGGTAATCTTTACCAAGATGCTCTTCGATGCCCCTTTCTAAGGAAAAACGACCAGAAACACTGATGACGGTGTTGACATCATGATATTTTGAAGCATACAGGAGTACCTCATCCCCTTCTACAAGAATATATCCTCAAGTGATAAGGTTGCTAAATATATACTACTACTTTTACGTCCGTATACTTGAATATCATCATAACAAGGAATAACATAAATGTTGTTCAGGGATGCAAATTGATTTTAGGATCAATCTCTGCCTTGAACGATAGTTAATATAACATATGGCTCTTCGAAAAGAATATAAACTCTTAAACAACAAAATTTAGAATGGAGCAAATTACGGTATTTTATACATCTTGGAAGGGATTGAACTATCGATTTGCAGCATACATAAATTCATATATTCACTGTGAAATTTAGTATAGATACCGAATAAGGGACAGTGATATTCTCAATATTAAAATATGAAAATTAAACAAGACTACAAACCTTTACTATGTCCAAGTATAGTACAGGTTCGATTTGCATTGAACAAGTATTGAGTTACAGAACGCAAATCTTCCACTTCTTTCTCATAATCTTCAAACTGAAATTCACCTTCGCTTTCTCTGTAAAATTAAAGATCATACAAGTGGCAAAATAAATTAAAAAGTGGTGCGAAGAACATAGGCTGTGCCAATAATAGATAAAACAAAAAAGAGAACTAACACCAACCAAAAGATGTATCGAAAGGGATGAAATCATATTCAAAAGAAATCATACAAGTATTTTATACTACATGATAACACTAACATACATATCATGGTATTATGTAAGATGAAGTAATAAAACATACACAGATAATAAGTCTAGTCTCTAGGATTCCAAGATCAATGGAGTTGGTTTAAAAATAGCGTGGTGCTAAAGGCACCCCACTTTCTTCCACCTATTACGACAACTAAAAAATACCACAAAAAATATCCTTATACTCTTACTACTACTTCACATTAAAAAATAAGGGTTGCCATCATTTAAACCTATTTCTCTCTTTCATCTTCAATTCGTTCGTTCTTTCTTTTTCGAAAACAACCATCGTAAAATCATTCGATGTTGCTAATGCCGAGAAAGAAGAAAACTGCAGATGCATCGTCGTCTCAACCCCAATCAACTCAATCAATGGTTGAATACATGATTATTTCGATTAGGGTTTTAGATTGAGGTTGCAGAAAGCTGTGAAAAGCAACTACGGCAAATGAACGAACGAATTATGATTTTAGATCAGGCTTGAATACGTGATTATTTCGGCAATCAATTGTTTAGTGAGAGATTAAAAAGGGATCAGTGTGGTATTAGGAAGCATGAAAAATTTAATATATTTTAATTTTTTAGTTGTGGTAATAGGAAGAGAAAATTGGGGTGCTCTAATCACCACACTAAGAATAAGGATAATAACAAACCAAAGAACAAATTACAGAATCTCTTACGTTAACCTTAACTTTAATGATGAACTTACATTGTATTATGATTTACCGGCAAAAACAAGAACATTGTACCTAAATTTACATCATTTATTATATGTGGTTCTGATTACCATCACTCATAACATATTAAGAAGTAAGTTGATGAGTTACATGGAAATGCCACTTTTCAAGGTTGAAAGTTCAATTAAAAGGTTGTATATCATAAATTTGATATAACAATCAAAACAATGAAAGGTACGTATGATGTTTCAAAAATGCATTGTTGAACCTCATACAATTGAATCTCCTAACTAATAATAGAGACGTGACAATACCACGTACATTATCTAGACGTGCAACAATTCAGGGCACTGTGAATAGTTTTATTTTATATTGAGAACTCATGGCAACAAAGATAATCGGTTAATGCTCTTTTATAGGAATAGTTCATGTTGAAATATATGATATAAATAGAAGAATGAGATGCAAACATGCTTGGAAGCGGTTTGGAAATTGAAAATGCGGAGCATAAAAATTGGAAATTGAAGATGCAGAGCATAAAAATTAGAAATAAAAGGTGAGTGATATGTGATATAAATACAAATAACATCACATATCACAATAAAGTCAAGTGAGTGTAATATGGCACAATACATCCACGAATCCACGCCTCGGCCCAGGATGTGCACTAGAGTGTCATCCAACTTGTTGAATGAGGTGATATGGACCGCATGTTGCTAGGAGACAATTTCTGAATATGCTTTTATAATTCTTTCTTTCTTCATGAGTCGAGTTTATATCCATGAATTTCTCATCCTTGCGTTGAACTTCCTAGCCAAATTCCCTCATCCTCATCTTTACCATCCCTGTGTAATCATATTGACAAGTTTCTCAAAAGTTGCCCCCATCGCACGGAAAACCCTTCAAAGCTTGAAAGAAAACTAGCTGCAGGTGAAAATACTATGGCTATAGATGGAAGTCGGGCACTACTTTGCCCTTCGATAGGTATCGTAGTCTTATGAAGCCTACGGAACCGTGCCGCAATGAGGTTACCTCCCAGAAAGCCAGAAGCCCCGAAGACTCAATCAAGAAGGGGACAAGAATTCAAACAGAGGATCAGAAGATAGTGCATATGGCTTTTGGGGAATATGCCTTTAAAACAAAACTTTTCTTTTGAAAAATGCTTCTTTAAAAACCGTTTTGAAAAAGAATTTTTTTTTAATCTTTTATCTGATCCGGTAACCTTCAGCTCTGACACCACGTGTAACACCCCACATTCGTTAAGGTCACTCACAAAGGGAATGCCTTAACTTTGATGGAGAGTTATAAGTAAAAGATACAGATAAATTACAAGACAGACAAAATTAAAAAAAGCGGAAAATAGAACTTAACTTTATTGATCAAATAGCTTGTACAATAATTATTTTCCAATACCAGAATATCTATCTTACAAAATAAAGAAGCATAAAATAACATTTATATTCCCTAATGTAGCATGAGCCGGCCATAACAATGGAAAAGAGAATCCAAGCAAAACTTCGACGAATCTTCAGCTTGGAAAGAAAACTGGGCTAAGTAGTAATATTCCCTCCCTGCGAACATGGGGGGTAGGGGGACGGAAGACAAGAAAGCGAAAGAAAATAGAGTCAGACATAAAGTCTGATAAGTTCAGTAACTTTCAGCATGTGAACAGGTAAAAAGCAACATGGCATGAATTAACTGAATACAAGGCTACACCATGATGATGGGAATTATAAGGTTAGAACAAGATATGATAAGGTAAGATAAACTGGGTGCACTTCTATACTTTCTCTGCTTCGCCACTACCTTGTTATTCTAATTTCTATATCCCTGCACCACCTAACTAATAATCTGTATAAACTGATAAGAACAGATACGTGATCCCAATCTACGCAATTGTGGTTGTTTCAGGTGTACATCTATTATTTATTACCTAGGTCTAACCTAGTGTTTTCTATCGAGAGCATTCTAGATCCAACAAGGGTTTTCGATACCCAGGGCTACTGGGGTTTATGATACCTATTGAATGTTTCTCGGATTTTAGGGTTTACGCGACCTAGATCCAACTAGGGATTATGCTACCTACCGAATGATGCCCCCTAATCTAGGACACACTACCTAGAGCGATATATGTTCCTAGACTTTTCCCACGTATGTGTCGCGAATCGTTATCGCTGTCTAGATGCACATGTCCTCCGTATGTGCAACCCGAGTCTCGTGGTAGGGAAAATCAAGAAACACGGAACTCAGTCGGGAGCTTTCAGATATCTGCCGATGCAGATGCTAAAGTCTATTTTTCCAGTGGCTATGGTCCCACTTGACCCCTCCCTCAACTAATGAAAGGCACACCTTGAAAAATGAGAACTATACGCAGACCCCCCTATGCCCCACTAACCTATGGCCATCCGCAACCATAACTAGATAGCAAGTATATAGTCTTTTGGAGTTCTTCGCCTTTCCACTTCACGTATCTCGATTGACTCAAGATGGTAGGTAGATGACGAGTTGCTATCACAGGGCTACTGGTATCGTCGAATCACATTGGTCGATCCTAGTCTTTAGGTTGCCTTATATTGCAACCAAGGCATACCCTTGGTTCTTCTAACGCAGACCTTAACCTCTGTGAGCCCAGGCGGATCATCTGCAGCCTCACAGAGGGATACCAAGAGTACCCTCACGTCCCCTCGAAGCCGTGTGCTTCGTACCCCAGTTCGTTGGAGCCTCCTTTAAGATCAGATGGATGTTTGCTCCTTCTCGTATTCTACTAAGGGTTACTACTTAGTTCCCTTAACTAAAGTTTACTACTTAGTTTCCTGAACCATCATTTTCTTAATTAAGGTTTACAACTTAGTCCTCTTAACTAAGGTTTGCTACTTAGTTCTCTTTCTCGTCAAGTTGGATTGGTTAAGTGTCATTAGTCAATTCAAGTTAACTTAACCCATTCATTTGTCATGTTAAACGGGTTAAGTGTTATCAGTAGTTCATGTTGACTTAACCCTACCACAAATCAAGTTATATTGGTTAAGTATTTCTTATTATCGAACCCCACCCCTTCATCTTGTATTGGTTAAGTGTTCCCTTAGTTAACTTAACCCTAACATCTGTTTAATTCACATGTTCTAATGGTTAAGTATTGTCCCTTCATGTTTTAACTTAACCTTGTTCATTTGGCACACTATGATGGCTAAGTGTTCTAAGTTTACTTAACTCCATCTTCTAGTCTAGTTAACATGTTAGATTGGCTAAGTGTATTTTACTTTAATTTGTGAAACTTAATGTTTTAGAATTACGGGGTGTTACAATCATACCCGCCAAATCACAAATTGGTTTCTCCCAAAATATCATGGATATAAAGCTAAGAGAAATGAATTCCTCCGCCACCAATGTGAAACGATCAACTTACGCGATCTAGCAGATATACTCTGTCAGACATTCGTCCATTCAAGTTGTCCTAGGACTGGACAACCCGAAGGCACTATTCTGTAAATCCATCTTAGGCAATTTCTACCTAGGATTTACATAACAGCCCTTGCATAACTTCGTCTTCAATTATCTTCATCATATTTGATTCGCAACGCTAATGCCATACGGATTGGTTTTCAGGTAATATATCTGATCCCGGTCTCTCCGTATTGACAATGGAAATGGTCAAAACTTTGATAGTCGGTGATTTAGCTATTAAAGGAAAACATGTGTACAAACAACAGTCGTATTTCCAAATGAAAATCTTACCGATCAATCATAGTTTCATTTCCCAATTTCCTATTTATTTCTTAAAACCCGTTTTAACTTCCCACGATTCTCAGAAAACAATTTCCGTATATTCCCAACTTCCAATTTTCTATATTTAGAAAATATGTGTTACTAGCATTGGAAAACATTTCCATTCCTTATACTCACGCGTCGCTATCCGTCAACGTCCATCAGTCTCTAACCGTAAACTAGTAAGAGAACAACTCCCTAAGTATTAATCCCGAAGGCCGAAACCAACATCAAATTGATACCTCGAAAATTACTCAACTCAGCCAGCATACAACAAGTTCCAATTTTGTAAATCCCTATCATATTCCCTTTAACATTTTTAAAGCGGTTATATTATTATAATCTCACAATTCAATTCAATACTTTTTAAATATCATTTCGCAAAATTAATTAAAATAACTCAACTTTACTTCTGTAAATAATATTACAGATTACATGTCACAACCCTTCGCGTTTTCTTTACGAAATCATTAACTTTACATTTACGAATTCCTTTATCTTTTATATACAAATCCATTTCCTCTAGCTTTATAAATCCATTTCTATTTATCTCCATTCGCTTTATAAACCATAAACTATTCCTTGCATAACTCATTAACTATTCGCTGTATAACTCATTTGCTATTCGCTGTATAACACGTTAACTATTTTCTGTATAAATCATTTACTATTCGCTGTATTACTCATTTTATAAGTAATAACTAGGATGAGACCCGTGCTGCGCACACGGCGGTTGGTAGTGGTTACCGACTTTAAGTTATAAACATAATTATTGATTCCCTATTCAATAACAAATCCAAATATTAATTATCCAGTCAAATCCTGAATTTCATTTCATATAAAATTTATAAGAATAAATTTTCTTTATATTATTCGACATAGTCGAATTATAATTATAGATCCTTACGTATTTATTTCAATCCTATTTCATTTTGAACATCGAAATACTTCCATCGCTTTTCTTTGAAAACAAATCCCAATTTCCTTTTATTTTATTCTTAGATTTATATTTCAAATCTATTTAATAACCGTTATTTCATCCTATTTATAAATATCATTTATAAATCAAACTTACTTGTTTTATATAATTTAAACAAGTTATTTTATTCTAGTTTATTCGAAATTCACTTTCTATTTAAAAATAGATTTCTCTTTTTTTAAAACCCCAAATTCCTTTTCAATATATTCGAATATAATTTACAGTATTTAATTACTAATTATTTCAGTTCAATGTTACTCAAACATCCCAATCACACAATAATCAATCATAGATTATTTATCACATCATATAATACAATATATGAAAAACAACAATAATTGTTGAGGAATTCGCAGATGTCAATCACCATAATAGCACTAATTTCATATAATTGTGAGATATTATAGCAAATAGAATCAATATTTAATTAACAGTTTATATATATATATCCGTATCTAAAATTTCAACCAATTAACAAGCAATTCATTCAAACAACCATCACACATCAATCAGTTATCATTTATCAATATTAAATAACTTTTATAAAAACATAAAGCTGAACAGAGTTAGTGAGTTTACTCACATTGGTTGTAACCGTTAAATAACGATTAACATCGGTCGATTCAATCAGACGTGTTATTTTGTCATAAATCCAAACGAGCTTCAAATCGCTCCAAACTGGTTTCAGTATGTACTCCTTTAACCCACCGTGAACTTCCCGTGTTCCTTGCCAGAAAAAATAATAACGTGCTCCCCTTTAATTTTAATATGGGCTTTCTTTTTCTTCTTTTTCTTTGATTTAGTTTGGGCCTTTGTTTCTTTTCTTTTCACTCTTTTTTCTTTCTTCTCTTAAGGCCCAAGCCCATGTTTTCCTGTAAGAGTCCACGCTCCAACACTTTAGCCACCAAAATAACAGTATCTTCCACACTATATGTGTATATAATGCAAGAGCCTGTAACCGCCATTTTCATCCTTCTGCTCCTCCACCATCCAACTACTTCGACTATTATATGCTTTCTCAACAACGCACAAACTGTCTACCGCCTTCACCATCATTAAACAACCAACTCCATCACACCAACCAGACCATGCTTCACGCCATACAGCACCCTTCTGTACACCAAACTCACTATTTCCATGCCATTTCCCAAGGTTTCCAGCACAAACTACTTCTCTACTTCACGTCAAAAATATAACAACCCAACAAACCCCATACTTCATCTCCCCACTCACCCTGACCCACTCGCAGCAGTCCAAACCAAGCCCCAAAGTTCACACAGTATACCTTTAATATATATACAAAATCTACCTTGCTCCACTCTTTACCCAAAAATATTCCCTCTGAAGCTTCATTTCGGAAGCCAAACTGACCTTCTAAGCCCAAAACCTATGTCTGCTTCCTATTGTTGCTTTCACTCACGAAGCCCAAAGAATCCATGCCACCACAGAGTCGAACTTGGAGTACAACACTTTCAACGTTGCAACCTCACCCGTAACCAATTTGCAGAACCGCGGCCCATTCAACAGACATGCTCACGTTGTTTTATATTTCTTTGTTTGTGGATTATATTTTGTAATGATTTTTCTGCCATTAAAACATGGCTTCGAATTTCTTACCTGCTGAAACAAAATAGAGAAGAAGACGTTGGGCGAATATATATATATATATATAGGGGTAAAACTTAGTTTCTAAGAAAAATAGGGTACAGAAGAAGTGATGGGAAGGAAGTGGCATGTACACATATGTATATAAAGTACACATGCTTAACAGCTAAGTCTTTTTTAAAAGGTAAACTTAGGCATGAAGTTTTCAAACACCCTATGTCATGCCAAAATCTTTAAGGTCTGCGATGTATTCATGTTTCTTTTCTTCTTGAAACATTTGATTTAAGAATATATATATATATATATATATATATATATATATATATATATAAACTATTAGTTAAGATGTCAAACAATATTAGTAATATGTAGCGAAGTTTGGAGCAGAATCACTTGGATTGATGATGATAGGATGATGAGAGGATGTGAGGGAGACAAAAATAAATAGAAGTCAGATATAGGAAACGTTCGTAAGTCTCAAAGCTGAAGTATATCCTATCTTATTTACTACTTTATATAACCTTATTGGTATTATGTGACTGTATTATTTTAAAAAATCCTTCAATTAACATGTAAACTTGCTTCTTTATATATACTATTATGTAATTGTATTAGTGTAAAGAATCCTTTAACTAACATGTAATCCTGCTTCTTTGTACACACTATTTTGACAGTACATTGGTTTTGCATGCTATAATACATATGTGAACTCTTTTTCACGTCATCAAATTATGTACAAGTTCCGTTCTTTTCCTTTCATTCATACTTTGAAGCAGTAATCCAATCTACCAGCTAAAACCAAAGTGCTATCATTAGCCCATGTGCGAAGCACGGATCTCATTCTAATGCATTGATTAAGTTGCTCCTAAAATAGAAATAACCACCACTATTATGGTAGATAACCAGTTTTCAATCCTTCCTCCATAACAAAAGAAATTATTTACAAAATTAACTTAAAGCTATGTATTACTTTACATACCAAAAACGCATTGTTGGTAAGTGGTTGTTGCCTATGTATACTTTAGCCCAGTGGATATATGTTGTAACGGTTAGATTCATCAGGTACTGTGTTACATAAAATTCCATTCATTTATGGCTGACTATCGTCAAAAGTAAAAAATATGGTTGTGTCGAGCAAGGCACCACGATCCCAAAAATATAATAAAATAGCTAGAAAAGTTAGATTATTCTGTGAAACCCCAAAATGCTGGTATAAGGTGCAAAATACTTTAAAATAAAAAGTGCTAATTTTCTAAAATAAAAATTACAAAAAACTCTATAAATAGAATTATAATTACGTCTCAAAGATTTTGTCCAAATTCGAAACCAATATTTAATTATAATTAAATATATCGTCATGGTTTATAAACGATCCCATAACGACTATTTTAAAATTTGATTTGAACATAACTTACAATCTATAAGCCAAAATCTCGATTTTTCGCTTCCATTAGAAAAATACAGTTCGACGGATCTGAACGTTTCTTGTTTCAACGAAATCCGACTTATACGAATCTTGTGTACACTTAATTTAAGTTTGAAACTCAATATTACGAACTACCGCGACATTATGGGCTTGATTATAATTATTACATTCAATCGTCGCTGCTATAAATTTATCGTTATTCTAATCCGAATATAAACTCGATTAAATATCTTATATTATCCAATTTACACAATATTGCAATTTCAACTCATTCTGACTATTTCAGAATTAAATATTATTATTCAACTATTTATATTAATTAAATATTCAAATATTTGAATTCAAACCACTTTATATTTATCAAACCACTACATTAAAATAATAAATAAATTAATTATTAAATTAATGAAAATCCGGGACGTTACAAGGTCGTTGGTTCTTATAAGGATTACATTTGCACAGATAACGGTAGCATATACTTCGAGTGGAAATCTCACACATCGGAAAGAGAAAATATAATATTCAAATAAGATGTACCATTATTTCAAAAATCTCAGAAATACATAGCTACAGTTACATTGGTTCAATAAGTACATCAAATAGTTCATTCTCATAAGATTCCAAGAAAGTAAAGTAATAACTGCTAATAATATCATAATAACCTCATCCTCTTCATCGGCTTCAATCATGACTTCATCCATGGCTTTACCCCATCTACTGACCTGTTGGATGTTAAGGAGAGGCGGTCAGAACAAAAAGTTCTGTGTGACTGGAATATAATGTTACTGCATGTCGATACCTTATATTTTTAGCAGGTTACGTATGTCAAGGTATGTCTACGCAGCACACAACAAACACCAATTTTTTAACCAATGGGGTGGATATCCAAGTCAATCGCCCATTAGTGCTTCTGGGGTAAAGACCCAACGAGGTGGCATTCTCGGTCACTTATGATCCTATTAAGGATAGATTTTTGCTATCTCTTATAGCCCCGAGGCAAACCCCTAGCTCTTTCAAACCCCGTCCTAGTAATTCAACGTTTTTAGTTTATTCTCTCATTTGTAATATGAGAAGTAGTATTGCGAACGTTACTACTTAACTGATATTACCCGGTAGGATACCTATGTCGCTTAAGACTTCCCTTAGATAGTTGGTGAGCATGCAATGTCCAAATATCCTTTCAATTACCAACCAGTCCCTAGTTAAGCCGTTACAAGCTTCTAGAGGAAGTGGACATCTCCGTGAACTACCCTGCTCCATTACCGTTTTATGCCTAACCACTTTCAAAGAAGGAGGACCCAAAGACCTACCTTAATACTATTAAGGGTGGGTCCCATGACTTTGATTCCTCTTCAAGGAGTAAACCTTCGGAGGGATCCTATTTCTAACCACTTAAGACCCAAATTAGATAAAAAGGTGAGTAAGCCACTTAAGACCTTCTTAAGGCGTAGTAAACCTATCTGTTTTCACACATCAGACTTATATATATAGTTATATATTTATATACACGGTAGACCTCTCACATTAAACCGTATACTTGTAGATGCTGGATGTGCTGGTCGGTTCCAGGCAGGCTTCTACTACAAGTCGATCTAACCTCGTGTCTAGTGTACTAGGTTTATGAATGGCCCATGGCACATAGACATCTCATATTAGTTGGGCCCACTTGTGGTTGCTGGATATGTCGGTCGGTTCCGGGCAGGCTTCTACCATAAATGGCAACTAACCTCATGTTTATGTGTCATTATTTATATATTTAAGCCATTCTATATATGCGCACACACAAGCAAACAAATATATATTTATGTACAAATATATATATATATATATGTTTATTTGTTAAGGGGACATTTCAAATTCAAACTCTAACCTAATCGTATTTATTGCGCTAATATAATGTTAGTTTCATTGATTATGTTTATATAAGTAATAAATAATCGTGCTTAATTAACGTAACATCGTATAAACGGGGAAATGTTCTAACGAGGTGGTAATTGTCATTTTATCCAAATTAAGGCATGCAAATTAGGTTTTCCATACTTTTACCGCTACAACATAGGCATAATAACAATATAATAGCATAACAAGTTGCAGTGGATAGAAAAACGTATATACATACAATTTTAATCTTACATCCTAGGCATGTGGAAATGATTTCAATATTAAATTAAAAGTAGAGTGTTACATATATTCTCATATGTATGTTTATAATCCATATTTAACCCAATTCACCCTTTTTGTGGTGGTATACACCCAAGAATGTTTACATTTGACTTCTTCCAATTTATAAATGCGTTTATACCCAAAATAGGATCCAAACCCATTTCAAACTATGAAACAATCAAATCCAAACCTTCTTAGGTTAAATTAAATGAAAATAATGTTGAATCGCATAAAATGTAAATAATAATACAACAATCATATTTACCTTTAATCCAATACAAAAACCATAATTCCACAAACCCTATTCATCATCACAATTTCATACGTAATTACAAGATATAAGATTTGGGGATTTTCATGTTCATATTATTGAATAACTAAATATTCATAGGCATATCAATTCATATGGAAAACTATTAAAAACATGAATATGCCTTTAAGAAAAACTAGATTCCACTCACAAATTAGGTGAAGATGTGGTAGAATTGCAAGATCCACAACGATTCTTAACGTTCAAGCGAGCTCTGATTCTTCTCCTAACAATATGCATATAAGAAACCTATAATTAGATTCATATATATATATATATATGTTTATGCTAAATTCCAAAATCCAATACTTAGATAAATTGAAATAGAGAGATATATAATGGAGTTAGAGAAGTAGAAGAAACCTTCACCCTATTCTCTTTGTTTTTCTATGGAATTTAGCAGCATGGACTCAGAGATGTAGAAGATTAGGGTTTCTAGTGTGGGGTTTGAAGGTTATTTATACTTGCTCGTGTGAGCGTGAGTCGTTGGATTAATAAAATTAAATTTGTGCCTTTCATATAAATATACTCTTAGAACGCCCTTATCCACGTAGGAAGAATTGAGCTTCCCAGCCGCCTAGTAGTCGATCCCCCTTAAGGGGGAGCGGTCGACCCTTTAGGGGCTGAACGCCAAATTTTACTACGTTGCTGAGCTATTTATTTTATTAATTACATTCTTAATTTACTGCATTCTTTTCCGTATATCTGATATACATTGTCCCCAAGATCTTATCTCAAAATTCAAAATTTGAATTTCCCTCTTTTATTTTAAATTACTATTTGGACAATATATATAATATTCACATAATTATATATATATATATTGTGCGTTGACCATTTTTAGCATAATATATATGAAAAGGTTTCAGAATTTTGCCACGAATCCAAATAAAAGAGTTTCGTAGCCTAATTCCTAAAGCTGCAAAATCTCATTTTTCAGCCATATGATTTAATTGCTTGTTTTTAATTATTTAGTTTATTATTGATATTTACGAATTTTATGGGGTGTTACATAAGTACAAGGCATGACATAAGAGGAAACACCAGCATGCAACTTGTCTCGAAGCATGTCTCGATTTGGGGTGAGATCGGTTCGAACAACCATCGTCACAGTAATGTTCAAAATTGGGTTGACCAACTTTGGGTCGATCAACTCCGAGTCAACATCGACCCCACAAGAACCCGAGTCCTCAGAACCTTTTTGGGTCGACCTACTACGGGTCAAATAGACCTGAGCCGACTCTTCCAGGTATATAAACCCGGATCACTAGCCATATATGAACTCCTGCGCATCGACCCGAGACATGGTCAACATTAATCGTCATGACTCAACAACTAAGATTCGACGGTTAGCCCAAGAATGTCAGCAATAAAATGGCAACGACTTGAGTTCTTCCTAGAGTCGTAACCCATTCACTGACATTATTCAACATGGGGAGTTCCTGTACAGATTCAACATACTAACCATGACACAATATACGGGAAAGACATCTTCCCGATAGCCTTCTTTTAAGGGTTTCGACGGCATATACATTACCAATGCAACATATGTTATTTCTGAATGAGTAGTGACCTCTTGGTTTACACAACTTAAACCTATCTGATTGACCAAGTCCAAGATTATGTTGGCATGGAGTTGTACAGACCAAACTTCAGGGATGCCTCTATTTGCAGTGGCGTGGCCAGAAAAATTACAAGGGGGGCAAGATAACGTACACATAAATTATTTCATACCATCAAACAAACACAACTAACTATGTTATATCATTATAATCGATTACAAAAATGATTAATTATTGATCTTTCAAACAAAACAAAACATGCATATATGGTGCACATTAAAGCTGCCCACGTCGAGTTTTGACGTTTTAAAAGCGATCGAAAAGTGTATATCATTGTCAATTTCTTTGAATATTTCTGTTTCTATGTATGCAATGCAACTATCATTCAACCATTCATCTTCTATTTAGTTCCGTAGGTCATTTATCACTATATTTATAGCAGAAAATGCTCTCTCCACAGTTGCAGTTGAAACCAGTAAGATAAGTGATAATGTTAAGAGCTTGTAAACCAAATTATACACGATATTCATTTTTATCAACGCCATCTTCCTAGCCAAATCAGCAATCCCTTTCACATCTTTAAACATATCATTAGACTTCATATCAATTTCATAAATCTCCAACTGATTATAAAGATCAATACATTCTACTTCAGAAAAGTCATTGAGGGTTAAATTCAGATAATTGAACTAGCTTCGCTTTATAAAAAGAGGCAAATGAATCAACTGGATTAAGAGAGGACATACAAAAATGTGATTCTGAATTTACCTCATCGAAGTGGTTGTTAAGCTCAATAATCTGCTTATCTAGACAATTGTATACAAATCAACTTGATAATTATATAAATTTGTAATCATTGGTCCTCTTCTTGATCTACCCAAAATAATGTAATTATCATCCATATTTGAAATAGGAATTTGTCATTTGGTGTAAAAAGAGTCAACCTTATCTGGAAGAGTGCCCCATCCATTAGCTCGCATTTTATTCAATCGTTCTTTAGATATTTTTAACAACGTAAAAGCATTTATGATATCTTGATCTTTCCATTGTAGTGCCTTGGAAAGATCATTAATAATTGCAAGAACAATTCTCATCAAACGAAAAATAAATATGAAACCATAAGACTGCAGTACTTTAATCATAGTGAAAATTAGGCACACATCCATATTGTCTTTTGAAATATAGTGCACATCCCTCCTTATGTTTACATGTAAACCCGGTCCCTCTTTTTAGCTACCGCCCAAACATTTTTGATCCCTTCCGCCTATTCTTGTACCCGCTTACGCCTTTTTCCTTTTTTTGACCAAAAAAAGGTGGTCTCAGATTAAAAATAAAAAATTCTAAATTTTGGAAACGTCCACAGGAGTTATGGAAAAAAACAAAAAAAAAGTTGCATACTTTTGTGCAACTATTGCCAATAGTAGCATACATATATGCATATATTATATAGTGTTTTTATGTTGAAAATCTAGACCAATATACGCATACATGTATGCATCTATTACCAAAAGTCGCATACATGTATGCATATAAAGTTGAACTAAGATTCATGTGTTATGAATGGTTACATACATGATTGCAACTATTCTGTATATATGCATGCATGTGTGCAACAAATTCACAGGGGGTGAAGGCTTTTGAATATGCGCATGAATGTATGCGTGTATTCTGTATAATAACATAGATGCGTGCAACAATGTCTGAAAACGGCGAATGCTTGAAAAAAAAAGCCAGATTTGAATATATGCATAAAAGGATGCGTATAAGGCTATTTAGGTGCATACATATATGCATTTATACTGTAGTTGGACGCAACACTGAAATATAAGCATGAATTTATGCAACTATGTATGAATATGTGCATCTTTTGATGCGTAAACCTGTTATTTCGCTATTTTTGTGTTATTTTGGGTTTTGATGTGGTTTTTGATTGTTTTAACACATGAATTTTTTTGCGTGTATGTGTTTTATTTAATAATGAATTTTCATGATTTTTTTATATTTTTTCAAGAATTTTCGAAAAATATGGACCTAATTTACATGAAAAGTTAGACTGGGTGTGAGCCTAATTTTGAAACTTAATAAGGAACTGTACCAACGGACCCTTAATTATATTTTTGGTTCCTCTTTTTTATCACCAAACATGTCTTCCACTAGATCGACAAGAACATCAATAATAAAAGGAAACAAGACAATCAAATTGACTAATGTACCATAATGTGAACCCCAACGCGTGGCACCTGGTCATTTCAAACAACACTCTTGATTTAATCCCCGACCACTAGATAGTTCACCACTTTCAGGTCGACTAAATATTCTATTAGCATCTTTTTCTCTAAGAATGTGTTGACGTTTACATGAAGCTCCAGCGATGTTTACCAAATTATTAACCAAGTAAAAAACTTGGAAATATGGTCTATATCTTTGGCGACACGAACAAGTGTTAACTGAAGTTGATGTGCAAAACAGCGGACATAGAATGCAGGCTTGTTCTCGTTTAGAGTAAGTGTTTTAATACTATTAAACATATCTTGCATATTACTTGCACCATCATAACCTTGGCCTCGCAACATAAACATGCCCAGTTCATGTCTACTAAAAAAAGCAACAAGTGATGTTTTTAGAGAACTTGATGTTGTATTAGGAACATGCACCATGCCTACAAACCTTTCAATAACACTTTCTGTCTCATCCACAAATCGTAAAACAACTTCCATTTGCTCTTTAATTGATGTATCGCTAGTTTTGTCAATAGGTAGTACAAATGTCCTCCAGAAAGATGTAGATGTTGTAAGATAGCGTCTACAATTTCCACGGCAATACAATTGACTATATCTTTTTGAATATCTGGTGATGTCATTTTATTATTTAGTGGTGCATTTTTTAGAACAATTGCATCAACCAAAGGCTTTCGTGAGTAAACCATTGCCAAAGATCAAGAAATTTTCCTTTATTCATTGATTCTTCAGATTCATCATGGCCACAAAAAGACAAACCTTGTTGTAACAAATATTAGATACACAAAAGAGTTGGAGTTTAATCGATGTCGATAGTCAATTTTGCTCTGAGTTGATTGTCTCTCAATTGCCATTGCAATATGCTGATCTTGATTCATCAATTTCTCGGCCTTTATATATGTTGCTATATGAATATCTTAATTAGCATGTTCTTTTAGCCTTTGGTTATGTTACCAATTCCTAAACCCATCCCGAATAAATGTATCACTTGTATTTCTACTCATCGATTGGGGATGAAATAAGTATCATAGAAAACAATATACTGAATCTTTTTTGATATTATATTCTAACCCATTCTCGTAATCGGTAAACCATAATTGATTACAATGTGTAGCTCTTCCACCAATTATTGTTTGTGGGAATATTTGCAAAGAAGGCTAACAAGGACCTTTTTGTAAATATGCTCTTCTTACTGTATCTCGATCATTTGGATCATAATCCAAAATTTGATGTCTTAGACTAGGAGCGGATGAAAAATTTGATAAATCGACATGAATAGGATTTCGAATTACTGAGTTTGAATTAATGGGTTTCAATTATCATCATTTACCGCATTGCTAAAAGGAGTAGAAGTTTCAACTTCAGTGGAAACATCTTCAGTGGTTCTCTTAAAATATTTTTGTATATCTAGAATTAAAAAAATTATACAATTTATTTTTTCAGCACTCAGTTAAAGACATTGACACTATAAAATGGGATGCAAAGTTTTAGCAATTAAAGTATTAAAGCCAGTTCAATCATTTGGTTTAGTTTTAAATTTAATTGTAGAATGTGTGCATTAATAGTGTTGTGAAAATTCCAACATCAGTTATGCAATAATTAAACCACCATCTATAATTAGAAACACTTTGTACAATCAATCGAACCACTGTCTAAAATTAAAACCTAGATAGATTAAGAAATTGTTTATATTCAATTTGCAGAAATAATGGGAAGCGCTGCCCTATTTCAAAATCAACAAGTTTCAGCAATCTATCAGGTTTTATTCAGTGCCCTATTTCAATTTCCAGCAATCAAAATATTGGTTATCACCCATTTTTGGTAAGGCCGGAGGCGCTGCGTAGTAGAAGGCTAGTTGCGCTGGAGGCAACGACGACGGAGTAGAAGGTTGGAGGCGCTGCATTGGCTAGAGGTGCTACGTTTGCTAGTGGAGCGGCTTCGTACGCTAATGATTGGTTTTTTTTCTTTTTCTTTTCATGAGCGGGAGTCTGGAGTTTTTTCCGTTCATTTTTTTAATTTGAAGATGCGGACTGGGAGGGTCACGTGCCCATCCCAGATTACATGTACCTCCGCCCATCCGATGGCATGATGGAAAACAGTTGTCCTATCACTCACTACTCGAAGAACTCAACAGACCTTGGCAACAATCTTTTGCTATTAACTGGAATGTTGATGATCGATTCCCACCTGATACGTGCTAAGGCAACATACATAGGTGCCCAGCCTTCATGGTCCATGATTGGACCTTTGGGACATCACCAGCCTACATGCTTCCTTAGCTTAGAGATAAGAACTGAAGATCAAAGCAAGTATGACACAGTTATTTTCTCTCTACTCTATGCTCTTATTATGACTGAACATATAAACATCACCCAAAGCTCAACTTGCTATATCCCGGCTTACACAACCAAAGTCTATGTCGGCTAGCTACTACGACGGTCCCTACAATGACCTGAGGGGTCTAGAAGACTGTCAAAATAGAACATTGAAGTAGTCCATTTTGGCATTGCCTATCTCCCTCGGACGGTCATCCTAGGATGGACATCGATGATCTCACTGCGGAATTCACTATCTCAAATGATTCTGCAAAAGCAACAATCAACTTTTCGTTTTATGGAAGATGTATATTAATGGGACTTCCCGCGACAAACATTTCGACATTAGAATGTGAAGATTCACAATACGACTCCCTTAGTCATTTGTGCATCGACTCCTGCTCCAGATGCAGAGGGGCAACATGGAAATCCAAGCCTGAATTACTCTTGGTTCCATCATCTGATTCAAAGCTGATGCAACATAGCCATTCATGACTATACTTGTGCTCGAAGTACGACTAGCTACTTTTGCTACACCTAAAACAAAGCAAGTCAAAGATCTAAAACGCTTAATCCTGGATGTTGCCTAATTGTCCATACGATAGCTCTTGTCATTAGCATAGGACTGAAAGCATAGCTGTGGATAGAGGGAACTAGACTATCATATTGGCCGTCTTACCCCACTTGCCGATGGGGAGAGTGCAAAGCTTCTGTAGATGTGGATCCATTGGTCTTTTGGTGTCTATGAGCTAAGACGCTATAGATTACAAACATAAACCTACCTCCTGACTCCCATTTTTTGTACTTGACATGTGGGGAAAATACTTCAAAGAAGACATGACTTCCTTTCTCGCTCACAAAGATCTCCAAACCACTTTTGTCATTTCAAGACCCCAACTAAGGTCTAATCATCCATGGAACTGCTGCTCTTCAACAATTTGAAAGGATTTTTTCCATTTGTTATACTTTCAATGGTCATCTCCTACCAAAGGCAGGACAGAGCAATGGGCCGATATTCGATGCCATTCTCGCTTTCTTCTAAAAATTTATTTTTCAATTATGCGTCTTGTCTTTGCATGCTTCATGAGTTATCAAGATGACTTACTCAGACGAATTCATATGGGAATGGTCCAAGTACCTAGTGTCTAGCACCAATTAAATCTCTATCAATCATAAATAACTTAAAGTATAGCCTCAACGAGTGCAATGATATCACTCGTTTACCAAAACATCCTCATTGCAAGGACATGAGCCCCACTCAAAGTGGATCTGACATAACTATCCACACCTTATCCCGTGCACTGCGTGTTTCAAGACAATTATGCTTCGCTCAATACATTTCAAAGTTAGTATCCTTCTCCATATGGGCGCGGTTTTATCATCCACGCGACTAGCTCCTATGAATGATGTTCCTTGTGAAGGACAATCCACTTTGCTAGGATGGGCTGGTAGCATCAGAGGACAATCCTCCTCATGGCATCGCTCCTTGGTGCTTGCTTTTGAAGTTCCTAATGGAAGGTGGAGTCGGAATTGCACAAGGAGATCAAGTAGCAGGGCGAGCGTTCTACTCAGTGGAATCCATGATAAATAAAATACGGAGTCAGAGGACAATCCCTCACTTATAGAGGAGGCGGCAACTTAACTGCCAAAGAAAACATCCTAGCTACGACCGTCCGTTCGTTAGCTCAAGGATTGATCCAAGAGAGGACGAAAAGCTAGGAGATAAAAAGACGACTCCTAATGAGATAACGGTGGAGGTTCTGATCGATAAAGACGACCCGGCTAAGGTCTTGAAGATCGGATCCCATCTGCACCCCTTCCGCACAAGGGAGTTGACCGAATTAATCCGTGCAGATCTTGATGTTTTCGCATGGACCCATGTTGACATGTGTGGGATGCCTCCTACATCATGAGCCATTCACTCAACATTGACACGAAGTTCGTTCCTGTCAAGCAGAAAAGGCGTATGCTCGGCCCAGATAGGTCGGCAATTTTGAAGAAAGAAGTTGAGAGGCTAAAGGAAAATGGATTCATTTGGATATGACTTACACCAGATGGATATCAAACCAAGTGCTTGTGAAGAAGGAAAACGGGAAGTGGTGAACGTGCGTTGACTTTTCAAAGTTGAATAAAGCCTGCCCTAAGGATATCTTTCCACTTCCGATGATCGACTAACTTGTCGACTCAACATATGGACACGAACTCCATCTCATTCATGGATGCATATTCAAGATATAACCAGATTGTGATGCATACCCCAGACCAAGACCTTACTAGTTCCATAACGTATCTTGGGGTGTATTGTTATGCAGTTATGCCTTTTGAATTAAAGAGTGCGGGAGCAACATATTAGCGCTTAGTCAGCCGCATGTTCTATGATCAAATTGGGAAGACAAGGGAGGTATATGTAAAGGACATGTTGATGAAGTCAAAACAATCATCTGATCATGTCCGAGACTTGGCGGAGATATTCAACGTTCTCCGTGAATATGGAATGGAGCTCAACCTTTGAAATGCTCTTTTGGCATTGCGTCAGGGAAATTCTTGGGCTTCGTCGTTACCTCTCATGGAATCGAAATAAACCCCGGTCCTATCAAATAAATCAAGGGTATTTGGGAACCTCGGAAAATCAAATATGTGCAAAGCTTGGCAGGAAAGGTTACAACTTTGGGATGATTCATATCCAGAGCTACAGACAAGTGCATTCCCTTCTTTGAGCTGATAAAGCGAGGAAAGCACAACTTCGCTTGGATGCCTGACTATGTCGAAGATTTTCAGAACTTGCTTGATCATTCAGAGAGACCGCCTATCTTGTCCAAGCAAGTCAACCATGAGGATCTGTTCATATACTTGGTAGTGTCCCTACATGCCATTGTAACACCCCTCTCGAAAAGCTAACACAAAGATCTTTTAGCACAATGGTCAGTGCATGATGTTGCCTTCCAGGAGGTCGAGGGTTCGAATATCGTGGTTATCACATCCATCATCTCATTGCTTGCCCATGTGGAAGACCGGGTTCAATGACCAGTATATTATGTGAGCAATAAGTTGAAGGGACCAAAACGTAACAACCAAAAGATCGAGAAATTTGCTTATAGTTTCTTGATCGTATCAAGAAAGCTCTATCATTACTTTCAGGCTTACCCCCAACAAAGCGTACACTGGTCAACCGCTACGACGAGTCCTTCGGCAACCTGAGGCGTCTAGAGGTTACACAAATGGAACATCAAGCTGAGTCAGTTCGACCTCACCTTTATACCAAGAAAGTTTATCTGAGGACAAGCACCGACGGACTTCATAGCCGAACTCAAGACTCCCGAGGATGAAATTCCAATGGACGATGTCAAGCTCCCTTGTGTTAGACCTAGACTTGACACATGGAAGCAATATATAGGTGGAGCTCATGATGATCGACATTCTGGCGTTAGAGTTGTTTTATTAACTCCTGAGGAGGTATCGATTTATTACGCCCTGAGGATTGATTTCCCCGCTACCAACAATGATTCCAAGTTTGAAGCCCTGATTTCTGGGCTGAAGCTTGCGAAGGAGTTAGGGGTAGCAGCAATAGACATTTTTCTATGAATTGCAACTAACTGTATTTTAAGTACGGATGGAGTACCAAACCGGGAACATGACTTGCTGCCTATCTCCAGAGGATAGGGGAGTTATTGGACGATTTTGATCATCATAGTATCTCCTATATTCCAAGGGAAGAGAACCAAAAAGCCAAAAGATTAGCTAAGCTGGCTAGCTCCAATGCTAGAGATGAAGCAGTCATCCCAATAAGACTCGAAGTTCCCACTCACAGAGTAACATACTACAACCCTTGGACAACAAGGCGCTTCTCTTGGAGTCACTAAACATGATAGACGAAAAGAGATAGGAGGCAGCACTGCTCATCAATCCACTCTTCCTCACATTTGATCGGGAGAATACAAAACCTAGGCGAACATTTTTTGACTGTTCTGCCGCTGACTCTTTCCCTCACGTATAGAAGCAGAAGAGGATGGAATTCGGCCATTCATCCCCAACTCTTGCTTTGGATATGGCAACAAGAGTATAAACATGGATGTATGAGACATGTACTATTTATGGATGGACATTCTTGGGGCTCCATCCCTATTTCTGGCCTTTAATCTCCCACGCAAAGTTATATTTGGGTGTGATACATCCACCAAATTGACTAGTAGCTCGATTCCTAGATTCGACGGGAGGAGCACAGGAGTGATAAGAACATGATCCAACCGTCCGCATAATGACTCTTCGCCTTTGACGTGGGGGCAAGAGCATGAGCACACGTGAGTGTGACATGACTTACTTACATCCGGACATACTTCCAAATCCCTCTTTATCTCTAGCCTTTAATCTGCCAGGAATAGTATAAAGATGCACTCGAGGATGATACAACTTCCCAGCTAATTAACAACTCCATCCCTTGACTCGACATGAGGAGTATATAAATGATATGGATATGATCCAATTATCCATACAACGACTATATGTCCTTGACTTGGGGGCAGGAGAATGACACTGAGATGAATGTGAACCGACCGTTCGTCGAAGAACACCTATGCCTTTGACCCACTAGGCAGAATCCAATTTTCCACGGATGAGATTCACTGTTTGCCAGGCAACTTTTGCCTTTGACGTAGGGGAAAAAGAAAATGACTAGGATGAGGGTGAGTCTGACCTGATTGCTCTCCCAACGACATATATAACTCTTCATATGTTTTCAATGGGACAATATAAACGATAGGGATGTGATCCGACCGTCCCTGACGGCGACCTTTGCCCTTGATGTGGGGGCAAAGGGACGATGCCTGAACAAGTGTGGCCCGACTGCTTGCCCAACTAGCTCCATTTCGCAGAGCATGGAATGTATAAACCAAGGAAAAGTCATAGGTGCACCAAGATTAACGGCCACGACGTTCATAACTCTAACCCAGACTGACTTTGGGAGAGTATAAAGGACGAATCACGACGTCGCACTAACTCCATTGTCCTCCGAATCGGGGCAGGAGTATAAAGACTTAAGAACCGAACATCCAACTGACTTAGCTCGGACCTCGCTGACGTGCTGGGCATAGGTGTAGGCTTATTAATTAACTTCGAACATGTCTCGCATGCACTTTACCTTCGAACTACTACACCTGGTACTACGATACTTGGTACCACCGCACGGGACATTACGACACTTAGTGATTATGACCGAGATGGCTTATAGTATAAGTTCCTAAGAGAAATAAGCCTAATAACATAAACATTGTTTTTATTTACATTACAAGTTCATGTAAAAATACAAAGCAAAAGCTCGAGGACCGCACTAAATCCACAAGCCCCATGGTAGGGTAAGGAGTATAAAGACTCAGAGGGATGACAACGACGACTAATGCTGAACTTCCCATGTGACTTAAGGCAACGATCGAAAGGACGCCTTGAGAGTGGGATATTCAATAACATATCACACGATTTAAGGTAATGGCCGAAAGGAGGCCTTGAGAATGATATCTCAAGTCGACACACATCCATGTGTTACTGACTATTTCCCAAGTGCAACGATGAGTATCACACTACAAGTACATTGAATAGAAAATGCGATGACTCGAGCACTTGGATAACCTAATCACTTAAGCTTTGAAAGCAATATCTGTTTTTTATGCATACATGTCTAAATTCGAAATGGGTGTGCTTCGACCACTTGTCTCTTGCCATTACCCCTGGATTGGGGGCATAACTGTTAAAAGTATTCAAAATATGGCGTTATTCGATTGTTTGTATCTAACTTATGTTTCAATCTTGGTAGGATGCTGATGGACCACAAAACGGATGCAGAGTGATCATCCAATGACTGGTCCCATCCTACTTCTCGACTGGAAGGCTCTAATGTGACTAGACATAAATCAACTATCCCACTTTGTACATTAAATGAAAATGGCACATTCGTTAATCCTTGACTATTCCCCTTGGTGCAGAGGGAAAATGAGAACACTCAAGGTGACTATAATATGACTTTTAGTCGTCTAACTCCAATTCCCAAAGCTTGAGCACGAGATCAGTGAGAAGCATGAACGGACTATTCATGCAATGCCATCTCACCTTTGCCATGGTAAATAAAAACCAATAGGCATTGGGCACCAGCTAATCACTCTACTCACAATTCAACGAGAGAGTGTGAATTTAGAAAAGACATGGATTTGACCCCTACTGCTCAACAAAACCCATAGGACTGAGGGTAAACAATACAGGATCCGAGAAGCTTGATTCGACTACCTGATAACTCTAGGCACATTTTCTAACCCTACCATCCTTAGATGGGGTCCAGACGTGCAACCTGGTAAGTAGCAGAAAACTATACCCTACTTTCGACGCTTGTATCCAGATTTCCACAAGATCCTAGGCTACAATTGAAGAAGTGGCTCCTCGCTAAACTCTTTTAAATCAACGCCGAGGCATATGGGCTACCGATCATTATCCAAAAAGGCGACGAATGATGGACTGCAGGTACATTGAATGCAGAGTGCATCATTCAGGCATTCAATGCAAATACCGCCGACGCAGCGACACAATACATGAAGTTCAGCTTAACTTAGCACTGCTTTCAATATATATGGAAGCTTGACAATTGGCCATTGCAAACACAAAATCAATTGTAGTAGATAGTTGATTATGCATGTTGAAAGAATCGAGAATCAGGATCAATTGTCATCTTAAAACTTGAGGATCCATACATACTCAACATTTGACTTCTTGGCCCATAGGGATTTCAGTTATGGAATCTCGGAGAGAGAACTAATTTTAGCGATCAAGTCTACAATCTTGTTTGTTAATCCCCATGGAACCCAGCATGAGTGTGATGACTATTCCCTACTATGTTGAAACGTGAACGAAGGGGCTTGACTAACTCCCAACAACATTCGTTCACTTGCATTTTGATGAGCATACTCAATCCCGAGACTAATCGGATAAGAATAACTAAATTTGAGCTTGACACTGATGCTCGATGAGATGTTCCTCACTTTCTGACTAAAGTGAAGGGACAACGCCTTAGCGAATGTGATACGACCATTCGCGTATTCAACCCTAACTCTCGCTCACTCGAGAGAGAGAGAGAGTATAAAACAACTTGGGTAGGCTAAGACCACTAAACCCGCAACTCTAACCTGAAACAATGACTGAGAGTATAAAGGCTTGAGGACTGGACGTTTGACTGACTTAGCTGAACCCTCATCGATGATGATGGCATAAGCACTGACCTAACTTGTCCTCCACTAACTCTATGGGCATAAGCAATGACTTAACTTAAACCCCAGCAGATGTTAGGGGCATGAGCGTAGACTTGCAGACTAACTTTGAACACGTCCCTGGCTTGGCACGTGATTCAAAATATATACACTATATCTCCGGACTATGACATGATTTGTCTTGCATATTCAAGCGAGATAACTTATGAGTTAGAACTGACTTGACTTACTCATTCAAGCGAGACACCGCATGAGTTAAGCGTGACTTCAAAGACTTAAATCACAACCACATTGAAAGGAAAAGTGAGATAAACTTTTTCAACTGCCTTGTGATTCTGACAAGTATACCAGAAATTGACTCATATGATTCCAACAATATCTCATACTGACTCATAGGTGATCATTGGACCGTTAAACGATCCAGGGCCATCATGGATTTATACAGGAGACTTCTATTTTCCTATAACAGAACATTTCGGTAGTCCAAAATCATATGCAATGTCAAATTTATATGCCAGTTTTGATGTGCTCTATCCCAACAGTCCATATGCTCGCTCAGAACCCGGATTTTTTTTTGTACTACCTCGTGGTTTTATGTGACAAATGGTCTGATTCGACCATGTGCTCGACTTGCGCGAGAAGATGACATCATTTGACAATGACATATATGTGTGCAATCGTGACGAGAGCCAACAACCTAACACGACTAAAGAAAAATAAATTCAGTCTCCCGACTCGACAAAGTTTGGATGCTTATTGGTTCATCTCAACTATTCCGGTCAACGACTTTGGCTCTATAAGTGCTATTGAATGCAGTGCGACGAATAACAAGCTATTTCTACAAACATAATAATCCGAGTACAATGGCACCCCAAACGAACATGACTATTCATTATCACCATTCAACAGACTAGATGACTACTATCAAATCGTTGTTCAACATATTACAAAGCACATCCCGTTTATGACGCGGCATACTTTGGGGGGCAAAGTGTTGACCCACCATTTGGCAAGGCCGTCAAGAATCCAGGCATACCAGAATATGCTACACCTCTCAGCAAATAAAGAGCAGCATCTCCTGGTCGAACTGACTTCAGCTCGATTTGAGCAAGATGTGACAAGCTTCAGCTCAGCTACCTCTAGGCTAGATCAAGACATATAGCACCAAGCTCATATTCACTCGACTCGACTAGAGCTTAGGTCGGTAGAAATCATCGTTTAAGACAAATGTCAATCCAGGGTCAAATGAACTCAGCTCGAATAGAGCAGACCACATGAAAATGAACTAAGGGTGCAAATCCCGATTCGACCTTCCCAGTTCAATCTTCCCAGATCTACCTTCCTGGGCCGACCTTCCCAATTCGACCTTCCTGATTCGACTTTGTCGTGAGCCTGGTCAACACCCAAGGTAATATCTCCTAAAAGACCACTTCCAGCTCCCTACAACAATGTATTTGCTACCACCTGTCCATATCTAACTGGGTCGGGCCTTTTCACATGAAAAGAATGCTTCTTCAGGCACTTCTACAATCTCGGGATGGATACTACGTGTCCTTATCGACCCCAGAATCGCAGCACCTATAAATAGCCCTTCAAATCTACAAATTAAGGACTTTTGGCCAATCTCTTGTCATTTTATGATTACTACAACATTGTACTTATGTTTTAGCCAAAAAACCATCATTTGTACTCAAAATTGATATGTAGTCAAGACATTATACAGTGGACGTAGGCTCGTTAATGCAAACCACTATGAATTGTTGTTGTCTCGCTTTTTCTTACCTTTTTTCAATTATTTCTTCATATTCTATTATCTACGCACGACTTTTGGGTGTTGTGCCACTTTTTGGCGTTGGCAGTAAACATTGAAACTTTTCCTGAAATCTTTTTCAATATTTTTTTTCAAGTTCTTTTTAAAAATTTAATTGTGGGGCTGAGTACAAAGTGGTTTCTTAGCTGTCATTCCCAAAGACTTTGCACGAAATTTTATTTTTTTCATTAGAAATTTCTCTTTCCTACTAATTCCTTCAAAACAATATATGAACTGAAAAATGAGACCAACGCCACTTTTGCGCTAAATGTGTGTGTGTGTGTGTGTGTGTGTGTGTGTATTCATAATCTATTTTCTCTTTCTTATGCTTTCTCAATTTACAAGGTTCTACCACCCAACCCACTAATTTGAAACACCAAAATTTTAGATATTAGCACATGGAACTTTTTTTTGTTCAAACGTATTGCGCATTCTTCTCTCTAGCCACTCATCCGCCTATCATTTTCTCAAATTTCCACAACTATTGCCTTAGTGTACAAAACTGATATCCCACCTTCTACATGTGTTGCTTCACTTATTTAGTGGGTTCCTACATGGACCTAAATAAATATATATATATATATATACATAATATTTATATTTAAAAAATACAAATAAGTTCACCCACTATCTATATAGAAATCCTAAACCTGAGCTATGATACCAAATGTAGCAACCCAAATTTCAATGAATTATATTTTTCCAACGTGTGCAAAATGAAAGGTCTATAATCAATCGCATAATATAGGCGCATAATTCAGTTGTATACATATGTCAACATTACATATTTATACATATTTTACGCATAACCAAAATTCAATATAAAACCGTAAAATTAGACGCAGAAAGGGGGAAAAGAAGATAGAGAAAACATATTATAAATTTTACTGGAATTAAACGATATCATATACCATGAAGAAAAAGGGGGCGGCTACTTAGACACAAACTTAAAGATACAAAGTCTCGACCGTTGGATCATTTTGTCTTTATGTAGAGAGGTGGAATTCAAAGGGGGATCCAATGGTGGAGATTTTGTGTCTCCCCATTTGTGTCTATTTTTTGTGTTCAAATAGACTTTTCCAATAAAAAATATAATTTAAATCCACTCACCTATAGCGCGCTCTAAGGCCTGGATCTACGTTTACTTTCTGTTTGGATTTACAAATTTTTTAAAACAAAGGTATGGGCATGTAAACCTTTAATTTGCTATATTTTCCTCCTATTCTCAAGCCAGATATCCTAAATCTAATAAATTTCATTTCTGAGGAGTTTGGAGGAGAGGAATTGCAGGGCTTTTCTGCCTTCTTAAAAAATATGAGTTTGTCCTAGGCCCTACGGGTTTATTTATAGATGTCGATATAATCCATGTATGTCAGATTTAAATCTAAATAAATTGCACCGTTAAAATCAAACCCGAGCTCGAAAACCATACTGGAAAATGCTTTTGACTGACATGGGTCGACCCAGATCTCATATGGGTCGACGCATGGGTCTATCCAGGTAATCCATGGGTCGACCTACAGCGATTTAATTAAATCGCTGGGTCTTCTTTCGATTTGTGTTTTATTCCTTGCTTCTTTTGATTGATTACGTATTTATTTCTAAACTCATTTATTTATTTATATATTTTATTATATTCTTTTCATGTTTTTGACGTGCATTTAAATTCAAATGCGCAATTAATATGCGCGTATACTTTGAAATTTAATTATGTATATTTACACAAGATTTCAAATGTTATATTTATTTCCAATTTTATTACATATGCATTAATTTTCTTCCGTTTTCAACACGCTTAATCTTGAACTCAGGCTTTAATGTCGTTCCCATTAGGTTCCTATTAATGTCCTTAATAACATGCATTAACTTTAAAAGCGCGTTGCTTTTGAAATTTATAGGTTTATATATTTATATGAAATATATATATATATATATACACACACACACATGCTTACATACGTGTTACTATTAAATGGTTTTCTGTTTTTAAGCTTTAACGTTACAATCTATTTATTAATTTATAATGTGTTATTAATTAACTTCCATTTATTCTTTTGTAATGCTTCTTTTTATTTAATTCTATGTATACCATTGCAACATTATGCTTGCATAATGGAAGCCTTTTTTATTGCTAATTTATTTTTCACTTTGGTATTTGTAATTATTATAATTACTTTTATTATTAAGAATGTGGGGTGTTACATTTATGATGACGAATTTTCATTATAGCCACATGACTAATTTGAGAATTTTAAGATTTGAGATCGCTTTTGCAATGTTAAACTCTTATAAGTTTATTATACACAATTTAGAGTGTAAATTCTAGAATTTATCTTTTGTGAAATTCATTGTTCTGAGTTATTCTATTCCTTTCTAGAAGGAAAGGATCATTTTTCTATGTTTTTGAGTTTATTTGGATTATGGGATTCCTTTTCTTACGAAAAGAAATTGTTCCCCTAATGTTTGTATACTTCACTTATCTTATTATATTGACATGTTTAAGATATACTGACCCATATATTTCATACTCGGGTCAGATGGAGTTGTTTTAGGTTATATCTTATTGTTGATCTGGGTTTAGTAGTTACATCTTGGACTGCAACTCTTGAAGCTATTACTTAAGGTGTACGGTCATGTATTCATACCGTATGTGTATTTATTCTTTTGGAGTATGATATATATATATATACATATATATATGTATGTAAACCATTCAAGTATGTAGCACATGTATATATCATATTGTGCGGTTGTATCTATATGTACCATGTTCTATCATCTATCATTGGTGATATGTTCTGAATACGATTCTTAGCCAGATGAATTGGGTACGTTAATCCACATGAGGTAAGAGGAAAAAACAATATACACTCAATTGACGTATTCGACACTCGTCTAATACAAAAATACGGATGACCACTCTTAACCTGCCGTATTTTCCACTCTAACAGACAATATTACTAAGTAATGCTCTTTATTAGGGTGGACCACGGGTTGGTACGTTACAATTGACGAGATAAATAAATGTCATAAATATATTTCCAACCGCGGAACATGTCTATTATTATTATTTCGATGGAGTAGAAGATGATACCGCTAACATGTATCAGTCAGAATTCTTCAACTCACTTGCCTTTGGTTGGCTTGCCACCACATAAACTGACACTTAAAATAGGATCCCAATAATGTACTTAGAAATATTGACCAAAAAATTGGATTATGTAACAAAACTAGACTAATATGTCATTTCCTTCAGATTAAAAAAAATCATAGATGCAGAAATTATGGTTGGTCATTACTGTGGTACAAAGGTATTTATCCCATGTATACCGTTAAAACCATCTGAAAATACTAACAAGCCTTTTAGTCTAATTTGTACAAAATTCCAAGTTAACCATTCCCGGTATAGAATTTATCTCCCATAACACGTTGTTAGTCGTGGTCAACTATATGTGGCGTTGTCCAGAGAAGTTGCACTATTCAATAATGGTTTTGTTAATAGAAAAATTGCAAGACATAATGGAGCTTACACTAGAAAAGTAGTGTACAAAGATGTTTCGCTATCATGTAATCAAAACCTGAACTACTCAAATCAAGAGCATCGTTTCAATCAAATTCAATTTTTTGTTATAAAATTTTCATTTTCAAGATCCCTTTTTGGTAGTATCATTTTACATTTCCGAAGGAACCATAAAATATAATTTATGTTTCATTTTTTTCTTAATCAACTTTAATTGATGATTAAATTTAAAAATTTCATTTAAGTCAAATAAAAGACAATAATAATTTCAAAATTTTATGTTGATTATAATAACATGGATTACATAACAATAGCCCTTAAAATGTTTTTAACTCCACCATCACATATTAGCTAATGATGCCAGTCTCAATCCCGAATAAAGGAGGAGATAGTGCATTTTAAATGCAAAATGAATACAAATTGTCTCAAATTACCATTATGAATTTTAGTTGGTTGCCCTTAGGAAACTGTTTTGCATAATGTGCATAACTCACAGTTTTCAAATTCTACAATTGTGATACTATTGTTCCATAAAGCTTAAAATTGGATTTAGTTGTATTTCTATTATAATATTGATGCTAAATATTCAAATATAGACTCACTCAGAGTAAATTGAAATATGAATATGATAACTCATATAATTACTATAGTTGTATGTAATTCCATGTACATTAGATTAGTCAAACGGCTTTTGTTCAAGCTTCTACTTTAAACTTATGAGTGTAATGTGTACATACTATATATTATTTCCATTTAATTTCTATGCTAAAACCAAATTGATGATTAAAAATGTAGCTAAGCGTTTGTGAACATTTGTTCATGTTATTCATTAAAAATCATTAGTTTACAATATATGATATTTGAATGCACTTGCATATATACAAAAACTTACACATGTGTTCATGATAACTTGTAATAGAATAAATAAATCTTCTTTTAGTTTTCCTTTTTTACCAAAACGACGTGCCTAACGTACTATTTCATCATAAAATAAATCGACTAATATAGTTGTTAAATATAATTTATGTGTATGACATTTTTTAAAAATATACACAAGACTACTCTAAGTTTTTTTGAATACATTGATCTTAATATCAATGAAAAAATAGGATCTAAGTATTTTTTAAAATTATGATCTAACAAATCAACTTTCATTATTAATTCAAAACACCATTTACCACTAATAATTTAATTAACAATACTGTAAAGTATGCGGATTATCTTATCCAAACCGAACATATATTTTGCTTTTGGGCTTCTGGTATATGGGCCTACATTCTCTCTCAGCCCATTTGTTCTCTCGTGTATTATATAAACACGTTTATGTAGTGTATTTAAACTAGTTTAGTTCATAATAAATTTTACAATTCATTTCGAAGTATGAAACAAAACTATCACAAAGTTTACATGGTATCAGAGCAAAATAAGGCCTAACGGCACATCATCCCTTACCTTCCTCGCTGAACAAGTTGAGAGGAGTGCTGTTTTAGTCTCCTCGGTTTTTAAAACTCATCATCGGAGAGCAACTTCTCTGATCTTGTAGCAGTTGTTCTTATCAAGTCATGCGTGCCAAGCCGGAATTTTCATTCACAACGGCTACAACGACTTTTCCTGGCCATCTGAGATCTGGATCTCATCATTTGGCGCTTTCTTGATTGAAGAATACCAGTTCTTGAATCTTAAAGGAGACAAGAACTGCCTCCACCACCTTTTTCCAACATTTCTTGCGTAGGCTGCCACTCATTTGAATAGGTGGCCTCGCCATTCGCCATTCTTTGATCTGTACTATCACCATGGCCGGACCAGGTGACGACAATTCATCAGCCACATCGAGAACAGGCACTATTGATCCTCCTGGTGACACCCAGACCCTTATAAAGCCCAAGACTCAAGTGATAACCATCCCTCTTGATGAAGAGAATTTCCTCTTATGGAAGTTCCAAATTGAGACAACTTCGAAGGGATACGACCTTCAAGATTATGTCAAAGGAACAAGATTCATTCCTCCAGCCATGATCCTGAATAAAGATGGACAAATGATTAGTAATCCAGTGTATGTTCATCATAAAAAACAGGACAACCTATT
The DNA here is from genome assembly GCA_030737875.1 of Allium sativum. Taxonomy (NCBI): domain Eukaryota; kingdom Viridiplantae; phylum Streptophyta; class Magnoliopsida; order Asparagales; family Amaryllidaceae; genus Allium; species Allium sativum. The sequence goes on along the minus strand of CM060921.1, from coordinate 158,088,994 downwards.
ACCTTCATGGTTACTTTCCTCTATTAACACGAGTCTGCTATCACAAGTCATAGAATGCAACTCATCCCATGAAATATGGACCACCATAAAACAAATCTTCAACTCACAGTCATCTGCTCGAATCATGCATCACAGAAGGGAGTTTCAGAATGCAAGAAAAGGAGAGATGACTATGAGAGAGTATATAGCAAAGGTTAAAGCACTTTGTGACAAACTAAAGGCAGCGGGACACTACATTTCAGACAGTGAACAAGTTCTTACGCTGACAAATGAATTAGATGAAGAGTATGAATCATTAGTTACCTTCATTGCCACTCAACCCGTTTTACCTGACATTCAGATTGTATATTCTGCACTACTAGCACATGAAGGTTGAGTTGAGAAAAAAAAGGCATCTCAAATTGACTACAGTGTGAACTTTGCATCAAATTCAAGAAATATGAACAACAATCAGACAAGAAACTTACCTGGCTTTGGAAGAGGCAACAACCCAGGTCAAAGAGGAAATTCAAGCCAAAAAGGAAGAGGTAGAGGAAGATCCAACAATGCAAATCGTGTTCAATGTCAGATCTATGACAAGCCTGGGCATACAACAAACATATGTTATTTCAGATTCAATATAAATGTCAACAATTCTCAACAAAGTCAACCAGGCACAAGGTAACTTAATGTCAATATGGCACAGGCCAACCAACAAAGCAAATCAAGTGGTGAAACCTCTACAGCTCTCAGTGATGATTCCAGCAATATTGGAGACACAAACAGTGAGGATTGGTTCCCAGATTCAGGAGCAACCAACCACATCACCAATAATCTGCAGAACCTCAATCTTGGAAATAGGAACTACTCAGGTACACAAGTTATTCAGACATGCAATGGTGAAATTATGAATATATTATGCCAAAATGCTCCCTAATCATGGCCTCCATCTTCTTCAACTTGAGAGCTTAAGCTTGATCTAAAGCAAAGGAGCCATCTTTCTTCATCGAAACAAGGATCTTTTTTCTTATTTCTCAAGGCTTGGAGTGGATCTTATCTTTAGTTGGGGATTTCTAGTGTGGCTTCGTCTCAATCTTCTTCTATTGTGTTCTAGTTCTCTTGATCACGCTTTGTAAGCCCCACTCTACTCTTAGATTTAAACTATGAAGTTAATGTGATCATGTAGCAAGTTGAAATAGGACTTTTGGGTATAATACTTGTCTTGGGGCTATATTTGTATGCATAGATCCATTTATGACTCTTTTGATCTATGATTGTGGCACTATCATGAACCTAGTATCATTTACCTTGATTTTTGGGTAGAAAGCTATGAGCTTTATATGGTGGTTATGCATAATGCAACATAGAACTTGGTAGTTATGCATAATGCAACATAGATCCTCTCATAACCTTGATGCTAACTCGCATATGATGTTGAACTATATGCTAATCACAAGTTATCACCCTATGTTAACTATGACCATGATATCACCTATTTGCTAAGTTGATGTCATACATGTTTTGAGGCCAATAATGCCATATGCTAGTTGTGATGAACACCTTTGCCTCATATATCACCATGTTAAACTTGTGATAGACTTTGCCACTTTATGCCCAACTTATCATATCATTATGTTCCCCCTTTTGATCTATTTGTGTTGATGCGAACTTACGTGCGATGAGGTTACGTTATGGGTAAATTTAAATGACATGAAACATGACTTGAAAATATGACATGTGATTATGCTTGAAAACATGAACGTGGACATGACATGTAGAAAACATGAAAGTGGCCAGCTCGAGGTTGGGTTGAGTTTGTAGCATAAATCTACCCGGAACCGACCGGCTTAACTAGTGGCTACAAACAATAGGACCCAATGTGAGTAGTTGGTCATATTGCACTTAAAACCCGAGGATAGACTAGGTTGTGGTGTAAAGCTACTCGGACCTGCCCGGCTTAACTAGTAACCACAACAAAGTCTAATGTGAGAGGTTGGGGTGCATTAAGTTAATTAATGCCACATGGTAGGGTTAAGTCATGGACCACTTGAATACTTAACCAATTGAACACGATGGATTGTTGGGGTTAAGTCATGAACCACTTGGGTATACTTAACCAACTTGATACATGATGGGATAAGGTTAACCACACTTAACCCGTTAGAAACCCTAGTTACGCGGTCCTTTTCAGCAGTAACCCTCTTGGATGTATCAACGATACCCTAGGGACTAGGCTAGGGTGGGGCACGGTTACTGGGCTGATTGTAAGCGACCAGAAAGACGGCTGAGTAGGTGCGCCGGTGTGGGTTCAGGTGGACTATGGTTGTGCACATATTCCGGAGTTGAAAAAGAAGGCACGGGCACCAGTAGGTTTAGACTGTGCGTGCTTGATTCGTGTCAGTGGTTGGCACCCTAGGACTTGATACACCCTAGGGTGGACCTAGCACAGTTTGACTACATTCCGGGATTGGGCCGTATGACACCGACTCTTGACGAGTTAGGCTTATAGTTAGCAGATCGACTAGACCGTGTAGTTGGACCTTGGTTTAGGTCATCTCATGATGTTGGGCCAAATTTGGGCCAAGGGATCATTTCTTGTTTATACTTGGCATGGATTAGAATACTAGTACACTTGGTGCAACTTAACCTTGTATATGCGATGCCACACTTGATCTACCTTGTTAACTTTTCACCATGTCAGTTATCATCCTATGTTTCATCTCTGTTTTACATGTCCAGTTAACTTTATTAGTTTTTATAATAATAGTAGGTAGGACTTACCAGTCTTTTTGACTGACCCGTTTTCTTTCGCCTCTTTTCTTCCGTTCCCCCCCCCAGGTTCTCAGGTTGGGAACACTAGCACCTAGCTTGGATCTTTAGCTTGCTTACTGGATAGCTCATGTACAGTTTGGACTTGAGCTCGCTATGGCTTTACCACGTCTACTTTGGGGATATTTTACTTTATGTTATTTCCAGTTTTCAGTTTATGTTTCTAGACTTATAGTAGTTGGAAAATAATGACTTAGTACTTTTGATGTAAGTTGACTATGGTTTTTAAATAGTAGTTTTATCCGCTGCTTTACTTACTCTGTTTTACTTATATGTTCTGTCTTGTGATATCTTTATGCATATTTACCTTGTCCAACACCCCTCCAAAGCCAATGTACTTGCAAGAGCGACCCTGGCGGAGGTGGGGTGTTACATTTGGTATTAGAGCATAAGGTTTTACTAGACCGGACAAAAGTTTTAAAAACCCTTTTTGAAAAACTATTTTCAAAAACAATTAATTTTTTTCCAAGAAAAGTCTAGTTTATTTTAAAAGGCTATTCCCCAAAAGCCATTAGCACTATCCTTTGTTTCCTCGTCCTAAATCTATCTTTTCCTTTTTCAGCATGGCTGATCTTAACCTTCCCGAGGGAGTACCCATTCCAGGATGGTTCCGAAGGTACTTGGAAGCTAGGGCCAACGATGCGGGTCCAGCAAACACTCCCGCCGTACCTGAGGTTCCTCCTCCTCCTCCTCAGCGTCCACAAGCGGATTTCGCAAAGATTTGCAAAGACTTTAAGGCGATGGGTGGCAAGAATTTTGTTGGGACAGAGACTTATGTGGAGGCAAGAAACTGGTTAAAAGAAACCGAAGACCTCTTTGCCATCTTTGATGTGGAAGACCATAGAAAAGTTCTGTTGGCAGTATGGCTATTGAAAGAGGAAGCTGCTTATTGGTGGGAGGTCACCAACGCTACTAGTCCTATAGAGACTTGGGCCGACTTTAGGATGAGGTTTGGGCTTAAGTTTCTATCATCTGCTGAGGAGAATCTACAAATGGAGAAGTTTATATCTTTGAAGCAAGGGGACATGACAGTGAGGGAGTATGTGAATAAGTTTAACCAGCTTGCTCGATTCGGTTTGGACATGGTGAACACACCCTAGAAGAAGGCTCTACGCTTTTCTCGAGGATTGAATGAGCCATTGCAAGGTTTAGCCATGTCTCATATACCCATGGGGGCCACTTTTGAGAGCTTAGTGGATATGGCATTGCTTCAAGGAGATGATAAGACGAGCAAGAAAGAAGTCAAGCCTAATGAGACTCAAACCAAGAAGACGGACTCCAAGTGGGGAGGAAATCAGAGCAACCAGAGTAATCAGAACAACAAGAACAACAAGAACAACAAGGGTAACAAGGCCAACAACAACAAGGCAAAGGACACAAGAAGGTGCAACTTCTGTGGGATCACTGGACACATAGCCAAAGATTGTAGGAAGAAGAAGAGGAAGTTGGGAGAATGATTTCATTGCGGAGAGTCTGGACACTTCAGTAAGGATTTCCCAAAGAAGCAAGGGCAGGGGCAAGGACAGACTCAGCGAGCAGGACCTTCTGGAGGGCAGATGCATGCTCTCAACACTGCTCCAGTTCCGGACCGAGGTAGTATTTCTGTAGAAAGCCTTGTTTACATTTCTGGTTTTCCTGTTCGAACTTTATTTGATTCTGGCGCATCGCATACCTTTATTTCTTCTAATATTGTTGAAAGTTTGCACCTAAGTACTAGTCTAGTTGAGGATCCCGTTAGTGTTTCAAATCCAATTGGGGGTTCCGCCCATCTATCTATGATTTGTATGGATTTGAGGATTTCTATCTTGACTGTAGAATTCACATGTAATGCTTATGTTCTCAGGTTCATGGGATACAGGTTGATTTTGGGCATGGATTGGTTGTCCAGTTATGGAGCCATTCTCGATTGTGAGCATAGGGTAGTGGGGCTTATGACTCGCCTTGGCAAAACCCTAGAGATTTCCTGTAACCCTCTGGATCCCGTTATGTTATCTTGAATCCCTCGACTCGTCTATTGATAATCTTCAATCTGTGAGGGTGGTCCGAGTATATCCTGATGTTTTTGATGAGGTGAAGGGGTTACCCCCTAAACACGAGATGGACTTCCGTATCTATCTGGTTGATAATGCCAAGCCAGTTTCATTGCCTGTTAGGCACATGGCCCAGCGAGAAAGAAGAGAGCTTAGCAAGCAAATCAAGAAGTTGCTTGAGAAAAATTTCATTAGGCGAAGCATTTCAGAATGGGGTGCTCCGGTGGTATTTGCTACTAAGGCGGATGGTTCGCTTCGTCTATGTGTTGATTATCGTGAGTTGAACAAGCTGACAAAGAAGAATAGACACCCGTTACCGAGGATTGATGATCTCTTTGACCAGCTTGTTGGTGCTTCTGTTTTCTCTCAGCTCGATCTAGCCACCGGATTCCATCAGCTTAGAGTGGCTGAGGATAGTATTGACAAGACCGCGTTTAGGACTCCAGATGGATTCTTTGAATGTCTAGTCATGCCGTTCGGTTTGACTAATGCACCCGCATACTTCATTGATTTGATGAGTAGGGTGTTCAGGGAGTTCCTTAACAAGTTTGTGGTTGTCTTCGTGGATGATATTCTGGTCTTCTTTAAGGACGAGGAAGAGCGTGCTACACACCTCAAGGAGGTTATGGATACGCTTAGAGCTCATCAGTTGAAAGCCAAGTTCTCTAAATGCCATTTCTGGAGAAAGGAAGTTCGGTTCCTTGGGCATATAGTTTCTAAGCAAGGCATAGCTGTGGATCCCGCTAAAGTGGTGGCGGTACAAGACTGGAAAATTCCGAAGAATGCAACTGAAGTGAGAAGCTTTCTCGGTCTGGCAGGATTTTATAGGAAGTTCATTAAGGACTTCGCTAGGATTTCAGCCCCTCTCACTAAGTTAACGAAGAAGAACTTAATCTTGTATGGGACTTAGAGTGTGAGCTTGCTTTTCAAAGGCTCAAGAAAGCCCTCACCACAGCTCCAGTTCTAGCATTACCCGATGAAGGGAAGATGTTTACCGTGTACACCGATGCATGTGGCACGGGATTAGGCGCTGTCCTAATGCAAGAAGGGAGAGTGATATGCTTTGGGGGTAGGCAACTCAAAGCTCATGAGAAGAACTATCCCACTCATGATTTGGAGTTGGCGGCGATTGTGTTTGCACTCAAATCCTGACGCCAATATCTTCTAGGCGTAAGGTTTGAGTTATATACTGATCACAAGTCACTCAAGTATCTCTTCTCGCAGAAAGATTTGAATCTAAGGCAGCAGAGGTGGATGGAATTCTTGGCATCATATGACTTCGAGATAGCTTATACCCCTGGCAAGGGTAATGTTGTGGCGTATGCGCTAAGCAGAAGAAGGTTGACTTTGAGTCCCTTGTTTGTTGAGATGAAGAGCCTAGAGTTCTTGGCAACCTTTGATTTTACACCTGCTGTTGGGTCGATGACTGGTTCGTTAGCATCCCTCGAGCTTAGACCTACACTTCTTGATCAAGTTTGGGCTTCATAGAGGGAAGACCCGCAGATAGTCGAGATCATGGACAAGTTGATTCGGGGTGAGACGTCCAGTCACCTCGCTAGATATACTATTGATGACAAGGGATGGCTAAGGCGTGATGGAAGACTATGTGTCCCACGAGTGGGAGACTTAGTAAAATAAAGTTCTTGAGGAGGCGCATCACTCGAGGATGACCATACATCCCGGAGGGGATAAGATGTACCAGGATATGAAGCGCATTTTCTTTTGGGATGGGATGAAAAAGGATGTGGCAGCGTTTGTTTCTAGATGCATTGTTTGCCAACAAGTAAAGGCCGAGTCGAAGAAGCCCGGTGGGCTACTGCATCCATTGGAGGTCCCGCTATGGAAGTGGGAAAGTATCTCTATGGATTTTTTGGATGGATTGCCGAGATCAAGGAAGGGAAATACTAGCATATGGGTCATAGTGGATAGACTCACGAAGAGCGCCCATTTTATTCCCGTGAAGAGCAAGAGGACCACATCATGGATAGCATCTGTTTATCTTCGATAGATAGTGCGATTGCATGGAGTTCCTTCTAGCATAATTAGCGATCGTGACCCAATCTTTACTAGCCAATTTTGGAGTAGTTTGCAAGAAGCGATGGGTACACGATTGAATCTAAGTACGACCTATCACCCACAGACGGATGGCCAGACCGAAAGGGTGAATAGGGTACTAGAAGATCTGTTGATGCTATGCATTCTAGACTTTGGTGGCACTTGGGAAGACCACCTTCCTCTCGTAGAGTTTGCTTATAATAATAGCTACCAAGCAAACATAGGGATGGCACCATTCGAAGCTTTGTATGGGAGGCCGTGCAAGTCACCAACATGTTGGTGGGAGATGACGGATAAGCTTATACTTGGGCCCGACATGATAAGGGACACATCCGAGAAGGTTGAGTTGATTCGAAGGCGAATGAAAACGGCCCAAGACAGACAGAAATCCTATGCAGACAAGTGAAGGACAGACTTAGAGTTTGAAGTTAGAGATATGGTCTTTGTGAAAGTTTCTCCCTTGCGTAGTGTGGTTCGTTTTGGAGCAGTTGGGAAGCTGGTACCAAGGTTCGTAGGACCCTTCCTTATCATAGAGAGGATTGGGAAGATGGCTTATAAGGTGGAATTGCCCGAGAAGCTGGCCGGAGTGCACAATGTTTTTCATGTCTCGCATCTCCGAAAGTGCCTACATGAGTCAGCCGAGGTAGTTGAGCCTAGCATTCTTGAAGACATGGAGATAGAGAAAGAGGCAACTTTGAGGCGAGCTCCGATTCGTATCTTGGGAACGGAGATCAAGAAGCTGAGGAATTGAGAAGTCAAGTTAGTAAAGGTTCAGTGGAGTGAAGCCGATGAAGATGCAACTTGGGAAACTGAGGAGAAGATGCGTGGGCTTTATCCATTCCTTTTTTAGGGTACATTCTTAATCTCTTTTCCTAGTTAGCATATCTTTCTTTTGCTATCCATGTTTAACTTGTTATCTCGTTAACCTTGTCATGAGAACCTTAGGTAGAAACCCTTTGGATGAAACATGTATTTGAAACATGTTATGCTTGATGTTTGCAAGTGGTTGCAAGTGTTTGCAAGTGGATACTCGTGGATGCATGATACACATTAGGCACTAAGATCGGCTCACACACTTTCATATTGCATATGCATGAGTGCTTATACTTATTCATGGCTGAAACTTGATATGCTATCACGTGGATGTTGTATATGGATGAATGTTATGTGCACTCATGTAGAGATAACGAATTATGTTAGGAATTTGCATACATATGGACTCATTTCACTAACATACTTTGCATTAAGGAGGTTTACTGAATCAGTAACCGCCTGATTTTCGCATTAGATAAGTACATATACACACACCTTTCGCATATGATCATACAACATTTAGAATCTTTTAAGGACAATGACTGCTCGTGGATGATGTTTTGAGTAGATGGATGATGGATGGTAGGATACGTTCTTCCTAAACTTGAAGATTTCGGGGACGAAATCCTTTAAGGTGGGGAGAATGTAACAACCCGTATTTTGAATAACATGTTATAACGTAAATCAAGGCAGAATTAAATGTTAAATTCTTAATCAAGGGAAACGGGTTGTGCCATTGTGTTTGTCTCGGAAAAATACGCGAAATAGAGTCCGAGTTTTCGAGAATCGGAGTCCGTATGACCCAGTTATGGCCCATAGAAGTTTTCAGAAAATTTCAAGTTCAAAAACAGTTCAAAAATCAAATCTGGAGCCAAACAGACTGGGTGGGAAAATTTCCCGCCCAGCCCCCAAGTCGACTGGGGAGTCGACTGGGGAGTCGACTTGGGAGACGACACACCCCAGCTGGTGTCGACTGCCCAGTCGACACCCCTGTCGACCTGGGTGGTTGGGCCAGTTGGCCTGGTGCACCTGTCTTGGCTCCTGGGTCTTGTTTTGTTGGCTTGTGACGTGATTTGATGGCTCAGATCTGAATTAGGGTTAATCCTATGGCCTAAACTAGTCTCTACACCTATAAAAACACCCTAATACCTAGCCTAAATCATCACAAATCATTTCTACAACTAAATTATGCCAAAATGCTCCCTAATCATGGCCTCCATCTTCTTCAACTTGAGAGCTTGAGAGCCTAAGCTTGATCTAAAGCAAAGGAGCCATCTTTCTTCATCAAAACAAGGATCTTTCTTCTTATTTCTCAAGGCTTGGAGTGGATCTTATCTTTAGTTGGGGATTTCTAGTGTGGCTTCGTCTCAATCTTGTTCTATTGTGTTCTAGTTCTCTTGATTACGCTTTGTAAGCCCCACTCTACTCTTAGATTTAAACTATGAAGTTAATGTGATCATGTAGCAAGTTGAAATAGGGCTTTTGGGTATAATACTTGTCTTGGGGCTATATTTGTATGCATAGATCCATTTATGACTCTTTTGATCTATGATTGTGGCACTATCATGAACCTAGTATCATTTACCTTGATTTTTGGGTAGATAGCTATGAGCTTTATTTGGTGGTTATGCATAATGCAACATAGAACTTGGTAGTTATGCATAATGCAACATAGATCCTTTCATAACCTTGATGCTAACTCGCATATGATGTTGAACTATATGCTAATCACAAGTTATCACCATATGTTAACTATGACCATGATATCACCTATTTGCTAAGTTGATGTCATACATGTTTTGAGGCCAATAATGCCATATGCTAGTTGTGATGAACACCTTTGCCTCATATATCACCATGTTAAACTTGTGATAGACTTTGCCACTTTATGCCCAACTTATCATATCATTATGTTCCCCCTTTTGATCTATTTGTGTTGATGCGAACTTACGTGCGATGGGGTTACGTTATGGGTAAATTTAAATGACATGACGCATGACTTGAAAATATGACATGTGTTTATGCTTGAAAACATGAACGTGGACATGACATGTAGAAAACATGAAAGTGGCAAACTCGAGGTTGGGTTGAGTTTGTAGCATAAATCTACCCGAAACCAACCGGCTTAACTAGTGGCTACAAACAATAGGATGCAATGTGAGTAGTTGGTTATATCGCACTTAAAACCCGAGGTTAGACTAGGTTGTGGTGTAAAGCTACCCGGACCCGCCCGGCATAACTAGTAACCACAACAAAGTCTAATGTGAGAGGTTGGGGTGCATTAAGTTAATTAATGCCACATGGTAGAGTTAAGTCATGGACCACTTGAATACTTAACCAATTGAACATGATGGATTGTTGGGGTTAAGTCATGAACCACTTGGGTATACTTAACCAACTTGATACATGATGGGATAGGGTTAACCACACTTAACCCGTTAGAAACCCTAGTTACGCGGTCCTTTTCAGCCGTAACCCTCTTGGATGTATCAACGATACCCTAGGGACTAGGCTAGGGTGGGGCACGATTACTGGGCTGATTGTAAGCGACCAGAACGACGGCTGAGTTGGTGCGCCGGTGTGGGTTCAGGCGGACTATGGTCGTGCACATAGTCCAGATTTGAAAAAGCAGGCACGGGCACCAGTAGGTTTAGACTGTGCATGCTTGATTCATGTCAGTGGTTGGCACCCTAGGACTTGATACACCCTAGGGTGGACCTAGCACAGTTTGACTACATTCCGGGATTGGGACGTATGACACCGACACTTGACGAGTTAGACTTATAGGGAGCCGATCGACTAGACCGTGTAGTTGGACCTTGGTTTAGGTCATCTCATGATGTTGGGCCAAATTTGGGCCAAGGGATCATTTCTTGTTTATACTTGGCATGGATTAGAATACTAGTACACTTGGTGCAACTTAACCTTGTATATGCGATGCCACACTTGATCTATCTTGTTAACTTTTCACCATGCCAGTTATCATCCTATGTTTCATCTCTTTTTTACATGTCCAGTTAACTTTATTAGTTTTTATACTAATAGTAGGTAGGACTTACCAGTCTTTTTGACTGACCCGTTTTCTTTCGCCTCTTTTCTTCCGTTCCCCCACCCCCCCACAGGTTCTCAGGGTGGGAACACTAGCACCTAGCTTGGATCTTTAGCCTGCTTACTGGATAGCTCATGTACGCTTTGGACTTGAGCTCGCTATGGCTTTACCACGTCTACTTTGGGGATAGTTTACTTTATGTTATTTCCAGTTTTCAGTTTATGTTTCTAGAGTTGTAGTAGTTGGAAAATAATGACTTAGTACTTTTGATGTAAGTTGACTATGGTTTTGAAATAGTAGTTTTATCCGCTGCTTTACTTACTCTGTTTTACTTATATGTTCTGTCTTGTGATATCTTTATGCATGTTTACCTTGTCCAACACCCCTCCAAAGCTAGTGTACTTGCAAGAGCGACCCTGGTGGAGCTAGGGTGTTACACAAAAGAGCAGGAACAGACACATGGCACATTAGCCACTCTAACTATATCCAGCACCAGGTCTGGATATAGTTCAAGTGAACAAATGAATGAGGATGATCAATACCAAAATGATGACTTGGAAGACAATGACAATCAGAATGACAGTAATGAAGATAACACATCAGAAAGCAGCAATCATGAAACACCAATACAAGAACTACAGACAGGACATCACATGACAACTAGAGGAAAAAGTGGTATTTTCAAGCCTAAATTCTATGCTACATTGCAGAATGACCACAGACCTACCAATGAACCAGACACATATGACCAGGCAGTCAAATATAATGAATGGTGTAAGGCTATGGATGAAGAATATGAAGCATTGATAAAGAATCAGACATGGAGTTTGGTGTCCATCCCTAAAAATAAAAATGTGGTAACCTGCAAGTGGACTTATAAGTTGAAGAAGGATGCTACCGGTAACATAGTCAAGTACAAGGCAAGGCTGGTTGTAAGAGGTTTTACACAACAGTATGGGTTTGATTTTAACGAGACCTTCTCTCCAGTGGTAAATCCTACTACTATTAGGATCATCTTATCCATGGAATTACATAACAATTGGAACATAAGGCAACTAGATGTGTGCAATGCATTCCTAAATGGGGACTTAAGTGAAGAAGTGTACATGCAACAACCAAGAGGCTATGTGTGTAAAGGCAAAGAAGATCATGTGTGTAAACTTCACAAGGCAATATATGGTTTAAAGCAAGCCTCAAGAGCTTGGTACATCAAATTGAAACATACTGGAGGGTTTTGGATACAAGGCAACAAGGTCAGACAACTCTTTATATGTGAAAAACAACAATCAGAGTGCTGTGTACATACTTGTGTATGTAGATGATACCTTAATGACTGGAAACGACAGCAATGAGATCAATAAAATCATTGCAAAACTTGATAAAACCTTTGGGATAAAGGACATGGGGGAGGTAAATTATTTCCTTGGCATACAAATTCAGAGAAGGTCAAAATCTGAGATTTTCCTTTCTTAAAAGAAATATGTATCTGAAATCTTAACTAGAGCAATCATGAGCAATGCAAAACCTCTCTCTACTCCTATGACTAGCAACCTACGCTTGTCTAAACATGATGGTGACAGCATAGAAAATGTAAAACAATACAGAAGCATCATGGGAGCCTTACAGTACTTAACTATAACTAGGCCAGAAATCTGTTTCAGTGTGAATAAAGTTTGTCAGTTTATGGAAAATCCATCATCTGAACATTGGCGTGCAGTAAAACGTATTCTACGTTACTTACAAGGCACAAAAGAGCATGGTCTAATCATGAAAGCAAGTCAAGATATCAACCTTAATACTTACAGTGATGCAGATTGGGCGAATGGTCCAGACGATCGAAGATCTACATCTGGATACTGCGTGTTCATGGGTCCAAATCCAGTATCCTGGTGCACGAAGAAGCAATCTACAGTCTCTCGCTCCAGCAGAGAAGCAGAGTACAGATCCATAGCTTCAGCTATAGCCAAAGTGATTTGGGTGGAAACACTAATTAAAGAATTAGGGCTTCAATTCACGAAGACATCGACTCTCTGGTGTGACAATCGGAGTACTGTTTCACTCTCTGTCAACATAATTCAGCACTCAAGAACCAAACACATAGAGACAGATCTTCACTTCGTTAGAGAGAGAACCAGCATAGGGAGATTGATGATAAATCATATACCAGCCTTCTATCAGAAGGCTGATATCTTAACCAAGGCTCTCTCCAGGAACAGCTTCGAGAGATTAAGAGAGGAGCTCAAAGTTATTCATGGCGGCGACAAAATGATACAAGAGAAACCCTAGTTCGCTTTGAGGGGGAGTGTAAAGTATGCGGATTATCTTATCCAAACCGAACATATATTTTGCTTTTGGGTTTCAGGTATATGGGCCTACATTCTCTCTCAGCCCATTTGTTCTCTCGTGTATTATATAAACACGTTTATGCAGTGTATGTAAACTAGTTTAGTTCATAATAAATTTTACAATTCATTTCTGAGTATCAAACAAAACTATCACAAAGTTTACAAATACAAATAAAAAGTTAATGAACATTAAGCAGATGTTCCAATTTAAAAATAAATATTCAAATCAGATGAACATGGCTGAATATTTATGCAAATATTTTTCTTTTTAATGTGCATATTTAATTTATGGAAAACCAATGCATGATGTGTGTTAATAAAACAACTTGCTTAAGTAGCTCATAGAACTTCAAACCACATGAAATTATGCGGTATGGTAATGGTAGTTAACTACTAAATATGGTAATTACCATATATTTTTGCATATGTAAATATACATATGTATATCTACATATATGTGTGCGTCTATACACACACACACACACACACACAAATATATATATATATATGTAACATTTTTGTTATGTAGCACCACATTTAAAATATAGCGATTTAATAGAAAATAAAGCAAAATACTATAGTGGTATTAAATTGAATGCAATTCTTATTTTTTATTTTTTAAAGATAATGTAATTTTGTAAAATATTTTAGGTTTTTTTTCTACACAATATAGAAGTGATATATAATCATATAATAGAAAATAACAACTTTTAATATTTACTATTTTAGAATGAAAAATTGTAAACAAATAGATATACAATTTGCAAACAGTAAAAGTTAATCATCTACCTTTGCTAACCATTACCAACCAAAAATCGAATTATCAATTTACCGAACTTCAATTGTTAATGATACTATTTTTCTATTACCACATATATTATGGTATGGTAATTGTTTTGAATGTATATTTTGGGTACTGAACGAATCCAGTCCCACTACCTCCTGAGTTTGCTCAAACTTAAAAAGATTACAGCAATGTGAAGAAAACTGGGCTAACTTTCTGCGGTTTCAGGTCGAACTTTTAGGCCTGAAGGCCAAAATACCCTGCATGCTACATTAGGATATAGGCCCATCAAGTATACAACAGTATCTCCATGGAGCAAGATAGAAAACACCCGAACTCTCCAGAAAACAATTTTCCTTCCAGAATATTGTCAAAAAGAAATCCATGCCCTCTCTGGAGAGTTCAAGCTTGCTTCATTTCATCTGTTATATAATCCGCTTCTTAGCCATTGTTTCATTATCAGGAAATAACAAGCAAGTGAAGCGATCTACTAAATTGATTTCAAATCATTAAAAATGGCGTTGATTCCACGCATCTTTGGACAAAGGAGCAACGTGTTCTATCCATTTTCGCTTGACGTATAGGTTCCATTTCAAGACTGGCCATTCGGCAAAGACATTCAAGGCGGCACCTCTTTGAGCAGCGAGACGTCTGCGCTTGCCAGCACTCGCATTGACTGGAAAGAAACGCCGGAGGCACACATATTTAAAGCGGACATGCCAGGAATAAAGAAGGAAGAAGTGAAAGTGGAGGTGGAAGAAGGAAACGTGCTTCAGATAAGCGGGGAGAGAAGCAAGGAGCAGGATGAAAAAAATGACAAATGGCATAGTATTGAAAGGAGCAGCGGTAAGTTTCTAAGGAGGTTCAGGCTGCCGGAGAATGCAAAGATGGATCAAGTGAAGGCGGCCATGGAGAACGGTGTTCTTACAGTCACTGTGCCCAAGGAAGAAGTAAAGAAACCAGAGGTTAAGGCTATCAAGATTGATGGTTGAATCTGCAATGGTCAGGTTTTGCTCTTTAAATCTGTAAGGCTGTGTGATTATCGTGGGGTCTTGTTATGTGATGGTGTCTGTATGTCATGTCATGAGTTGTGTTTGTGTTGTGTAGCATCCATCTTCGTGAGTTTGAATGAATAAAAGATTGTGGTTTTGATGTAGTAATAATTTGCAAAAATTTTGTTTGATGATGTAAAAATCAAAATTCTACGGTTATCATTCACACTTCTGATGTAAAAATCAAAGATTGTGGAAGTATGCCTGTAGTTTTTTTTTTTGTTCAGTAAAAACCATGGCTTCTTTAATTCCAAATTATGTGATAATCTTTTATTTTGTTCAGTACTAAAAACCATGGCTTCTTTAATTCCAAAATATGTGATAATCCAGCAACTTCATGCTAGTTGATCTGGATCTTCTGTTTAGATACGTTGGTTATGGACATCAATCTGGATCTTTTTACACATGGTGGTTATCAACTTATCATGCCTGGTTCTAGGTCTTGTCTAGCCAGACGGCTCTAGGGTAACCCATGGTGGTGGGGACAATGAAGGTCCTATCCTTGGACGTTTAAGGCAACGAGGAGTAGGGCAAAACAAGGCTATGGACTTAAATGGTGGTGCAGGACATGTTCATATTTCTTTTTAGTTTCACCATTCAGCGGTTTGTGCTCAACAGTCAACACTGCTCGCTTCAAGTGGTGTTGGGCGCGGTGTTGATGGTGGTGCAATATGGCAGTGGCCAGTGGTGTCCTTGGCTGCTCTTTTTGGTCATCTCCGATTGCATTATGGTTTCTGTTGTTAATAGCTCAAATTCTTGTGTTTTGTCCTTACCTTATTCACAAATTAATATCAAATTAATTTGAACATGAAAATTGAGAAGAGGTTGATCCTTGTCTTCTACAGAACTTATTTCGATGAAATTAGTTTTTTTTTTCTTCTTCTCGTATGCGTATGAACTTGTTTGAGGTTAATTACTTGGAATAAGTAAGTTAATGAATTTGCTCGGTGGAGTTCATGAATTTAGAGTGAATGATTAGTAAGTGGTCAAAATCAAATCGAATAATTATTTTGTTGAATTTAATGTTCATTTTAATCTTTTTATATTCGTTAGATTGCTTTGTTTGGTTTAAATATAATTGTTTTATGGTTCATCGCTTAATTTGTTAAATGAATTAAAAAAACTATTTAATGAATATGAATTGATATTCTAAATTTCTTGAGGTTATATAGGGATGTAAGTGAATTTTCTAATGTTTGGTTTGCTTAATAGAGGAGTCTACTTCAAAAAATGTAAGTAGGGGTTGTTTTCGTTAGTTTTTTTGGTTTGATACCATGTTGTCATTATAATATTTTGGCGTTAACAATATTTTGTTATCAACGTTACATTTTATAATTTTATTCTTTATGTAAATTTACGTATATGAAAGTATTATTATTTTACAAAGTAGGGCAATAAAAATAAGAAAAATAAACTTTTTGTTTAGGGCATCTAATACCATCGGGCCGGCCGTGAATGGAAGAAGGAAACGTGCTACAAATAAGCGGGGAGAGAAGCAAGGAGCAGGAGGAAAAGAATGATAGATGGTATAAGATTGAAAGGAGCAGCGGTACGTTTCTGAGGAGGTTTAGGTTGTCGGAGAATGCTAAGATGGACTAGGTGAAGGCGACCGACCATGTAGAATGGTGTTCTTACAGTCACTGTGCCCAAGGAAGACATGAAGAAACCAGAGTTTAAAGCTATCAAGATTGATGGTTTTATAACCTTGATTAAATCCATTTATAAATAATAATTAAAAAGAAGAAAATAAGTTGTTAAGTTTTTGTTTACAAAGATAAGTAGTTCAAAGAAAAATCGATAATGTGACCGAATTTTTTTATATCGATAAACGAGGTTTTGCTTATTAAAAGTTGTTGTAATATCATGTGCATGTAATAATGTTAGAAGAACACATATGTGTATGTATATATCATAGAAGTAACATACAAATGATATATGTGTACATATTCTAGAAAATGAAAATTGGCTTAACATGATAGGGACATGTGTCACCAAAAGAATGGAACACATGTCTTGTAAGTAAATAATGTAATGATACATAACCATATTAGGGGTCCATGTGTAGAAAAATCTAAAGACACCTAATTATACATGTGTCTACATCTTAAAGCATGGTTGTTAAACATGAATATATGTATTCATTTAAGGAAAAATAAATTTAAAATAAGAAGCTTATCATGTAAGCTAAAAGAAAAAGAAAAAAAGAGATAAGGACACATAACCCTCTTAGGTGTCCATGTGTAGAAACATCTTAAAACACCTAAGTAGGCATGTGCCATCATCTTATGGTTTGCATGAATGATAAAGGACAAGTGTCCAAAAACTAAATTACCAAACTAGCCTTGAAAATTTCTATATAAAGGGTGGAAGGGTTCATTTCATATCATGCATTCAAAAACATAAAAAACAAGATTAGAAAAGGAAGAGAGGTTTGGGAGAAGCCTAGATGATAAATACAAGATCAAGGCACAAGTATAAGGTAAGAAAAACGATGTAAGTTCTTATATTCATTTCATATTTTGAAGAAAAGTTGTGGAAGTTACGAAGGAACGATAAAACCCGAAACACTGAAAATAACGTTTGATATTTTGGGCATAACTTTTGCAATTCTTAATGAAATTTCGACTTCTCTATCAATTTGGAAAGTTAATTCGGCCGTTTTCATACTCGAAAACTGGATGCAAAGTGAGGTAAAAAAAATCAACCCGAAAATGACATGTTAAAAATGGCTCATGATGTTTGATTTTACATATCAAATTGAAAAATGATTTTGAGGTTTTCTTTTGATGATAATTAAGTAGACTAAGAGCTCTCCTTACTATAGAAAATTGGAGTCAAAATCTATTTTTATCATAGGGAAACAACGTGAAACATTTTTCCCAAAAACATGCTAAAATATGATTTTCGGAACTTTTTAATAGCACTCCGAAACGCTATCTTTTATATTAATGAAGCAGGAAACTAAGCCAGATCATTTCTATAGCACCTAGAAACGTTGTAGTAGCTGATTTTAGTCTAGAATCATTATAAACCATCCAGAACTTGTCATAGCACTTCTGAAAGCGTTGTCTTTTCTCTGAGTTGACTACCAAGTATTTTAAACGAGTAGAACTTTTCACAGCATGACTAAATGCTGTTATAGATGTTTTGAGTATAAAATCATGGTATGCGACGTATTTAAAAGAGGTATGAAAAATGTTTAAATGAGATTTGATTAGTGTTTCAGCGAGGTATGAATAGTGTGTAAATGAGATATGAATACTGTTCAATCGAGGAATGAATAGTTTGTGATTAAACGAAGCATGATTAGTGTTTTCGAGGTAACGAATGGCATTGAACTTAACTATTTCAGTTAAATCTTTATCTTTCCAAACATATATTAGAGGGATATAAAGGTGTTTTGAGATTGTTTATAAAGGAGTTTGTTTTGCATAAAGAAATAGATTAGTATTTAAAATAAAAGATGTTATCATTTGAAAGGAAGTTCTATAACAGATATGTAGATATTTTTCAAAATAAAAAATAAAAGACTGGAACGTTCTAGGATGACAGAGAGGATAGTGTCTAGACTTGGGTTTGGAAAATATAGTTTCCTACTCTCCCTGACTATCCCTAACTGATCCGACGAACGGGATGGTTAATTCAAAATTATTTGAAAAGTAATTTAAGATTACTTTTGAAAATCTCTGCATGATACAAAGAGTATTTTGAAAGTAAACAATGATGATGATTTTAAATGTTTTGTGTAAAGAAGAACTACGTTGGCTTGATCCTATATCTAATACCCAATTAGATAAAGGTACGTAGGCAGTCACAAGGGGTAGTGACGTATTTTATTTTTATTTTATTTTGTTGATATTACAAAATAGAGTTATCATAAAATGGCAATTCGCGTATTTGAGTTATGAACTTTAAACTTTATAACTTTTGGAATTTAAATCGGATTTTCACCAGACAAAAAACGTTTTATTTATATTGACAAAAGCTTTCAAATGAGTGAAGGCAGATTTTAATTTCGGGGTATAATTTTCAAGTTATGTTTCAAACTGTTTCGGAAAAGAACGCTATAAGTGCAATTATCTACCGTAACCATAAATAGTTATTTTTAATGTTTTAAAAATATGGAAAAATATTGTAAAATTATTATAAATTATGTAAGAGTGGATTGAATTGGATTGGTGCATTTTTCATGTTTATTATTTAAGTCATCCTAATGTGTTTTTCAAGTGTGCAGGAATGAATATTGATGTCAATCTTATTAGAGTTGCACAATGGTAGATTTACGGTAATTGTGTTTAATTTAAGCACAAACCGTTAATTAGATAAGTGGCATTTATTTATTAATTTTTTTTTATGTAGAGCAATTATTGATATTGTATGCTTATCAAATAAATGGCAACTATCATTGTTTGTTGTTTTTGGAATGCACGGGGTTTTCGGTAATTTTGACTGGTCGGAAATCCCGGGGCGTTACAAAATGATCGAATACTATTCAATCGAGCCATGAATAGTATGTGTTTAAATGAGGTATGATTAGTGCTTGAACAAGGTATAAATAGTGTGTAAATGAGGTATGAATACTGTTCAATCGAAGCATGAATAGTATGTGATTAAACGACGTATGATTAGTGCTTTAAATGAGGTATAAGTTGAGTGTTTTTTTTTTGTTTTAATGAGATAATGAATGGTGTTGAGCTTAACTATTTTAGTTCATTCTTTGAAGATCTTTCCAAACATACATTAGAGAAATATAAAGGTGGTTTGAGAATTGATTATGGAGGAGTTTTTGCATAATGAAGATGATTAGTATTTAAAATAAAAGATGCTCGTCTTTTGAAAGAAAGTTCTACAAGAGATATATAGATGTCTTTCGAAATAAAAGACTGGAACGTCCTAGGGTGACAGAGAGGATAGTGTCTAGGCTTGCTTCAAAAAATATAGTTTCCTGCTCTCCCTGGCTATCCCTAACTGATATGATGGACGGGATGGTTAATTCAAAATTAATTTGAAATTATTTGAGTTTAGAAATAATTTAGAATTTTATTTAATATTAAAGAAAAGTAACTTAAGATTACTTTTGCGAATCTCTACATGATATAATGAGTATTTTGAAAGAAAATATTGATTTTAAATGTTTTGAGTAAAGAAGAACTACGTTGGCTTGATCCTATATCTAATTGCATACCCAATTAGATAAAGGTACGTAGGCAGTCACAAGAGGTAGTGATGCAGCTGCTTTATTAATAATTTTTTTTTTGTTTATTATTGATTTTACATTTTGCGTTGATGCATCTTTCATATCATTTAAGCTATACTGACGTTTTATCAAGTGTGCAGGGATGAATATCAATGTCCAATTTGTCAGAGTTGCATGATGGTTGAATTTACGGTAATTGTGTTTAAATTCATACTCGGACAAATGAAATTTATATTATCTTTATTAAAAATATCATCCAGGGCATTTAGAGATGTTGTAAAATAAAATGGTAGCTGCCATTGTATGTTTTTGGGACGCACGAAATTTTCGGTAATTTTGACTGGTCCGAAATTCCAGGGTGTCACAAGTGGTATCAGAGCTTAGGTTAGGTGCCTAAATAAAATTTCACATAAGATTTGAAAATCATTCTAATTTTTTTTTGAAATGAGGTTAGCTTAATTTGATAAATATAACTGGATAGGGTAAGGCACCATTCCTCTGACTAGGGTTATGAGTAATATTTATTTTGTGTGTTTAACTTTTGTTTAGTGTTTATAATTATAATAATAATGTGTTGATTCATTTTCAAGCACCACATAAAGAGGTATAACGAATTTGTAAGTGTATATATCATATTTGTAAGTGCATTATCTACTAGATATATTCGTAAGTCTATCTCACGTTTTGGGGGTAAACCCCTCACCTCATCGAAGACATCAACATATTCACGGACTATACGAACAGAATGTAAATCATCATCAGCTGCGTCAAGGGATTCTAGGTAGCTAAGCATTACTGGACCTCTAGGGTCACAAGAAATATCAAGGGTCTTTACATAACGAGTCAACAATCTAACTACCTTTCTTTCACAATCTAGGATGACCCCGTATCTGGTTAGCCAATCCATACCTAGAATCAAGCCGTAGCCCATGAAGCCAAGAACAAAGGCGTTGCATTCAAACCCAATGCCCAAGATAAACACCCTCAAATCCCAACAAATCATAGGAAGATGAGCCGAATCACCAATAGGATTTGAGACTACTAAGGGATCTGTAACTAAACTAGTATTTAGGTGCAGTGTTTCAACTAATGATGTAGAGATAAACGAATGTGATGCGTCAGAATCGAATAAAGTACGGACAGGATGATCAAACAGAAAAACTAAACTTTCAACAGAAAATTGCTCTACCTCGTTCTTGCAGCGGTGGGACCACGAGAGCCTGAACTTGCCCCCTTGTCTGCCCTGGTGCCATAAGAGCCTGCACCTATCCTCTGCCCTCTTCCCTTTCCTTGGGCAGTCCTTAATCAGATGTCCCGCTTCGCCACTGTGGAAACAACCAGTCTTCTTTTTCTTCCTACAATCTTTGCTTAGATGGCCGGGTGTCCCACAGTTAAAACATCTTTTCTTTCCCTTACCATTGTTGCCTTTACCACCTTTCTTGTTCTGTTGTTGCTGTTGCGGTTTCTTTCGATCCCCTTTCTTCTCGGGTGCCTTATTAGCATTGGCACACTTCTCCTCTTCATGCATAAGCGCCATGTCAACTAGTCTCTCAAAGGTAGCCCCCATAGGGATGTGGGTCATAGCTAGCCCATGAAGCGGCTCGTTCAAACCCTTAACAAATCTCAGGGCCTTCTTTTCTGGTGTATTTACCAAGTCCAAGCCAAATCTCGCCAACTGATTGAATTTGTTGACGTATTCTTTCACCGATAGATTCCCTTGCTTCAATGCCAAAAATCATTCCATATATAAATTCTCTTCATCCTGTGAGAGAAATTTTGCCTCAAACCTCCTCCTGAAATCTGGCCATGTATCAACTGGACGCTCTCCATTAGTGACCTCCCACCAAAACGAGGCCTCATACTTCATTAGCCAGGCAACTAACTGGACCTTTCTTCCATCCTCCACTTCAAAGATCCCAAACAACTCTTCCATCTCCTTTAGCCAATTTCGAGCTTCAACAAATGTCTCCGTCCCGTGAAAAGGTTTTCCACCGATTGCCTGAAAGTCCTTACATATCTTTGCAAAAGTATCGACATGAGGAGGAGGAGGAGCATTTGCTGGACCTACGATGGTGGCCCTAGCCTCCAAATACCTCCTAAACCATCCTGGTATCGGTATCCCCTCGGGCATCTCGGGAATTCCAGACATGCTGAAACGAAAAAGGAAAGATTCAATACAAAAGAACCAAAGGAAAGATATATGGCTCTTGGGGTTATGCTTTCTTAAATAAGCTTTTCTCTTGAAAGTACTTTCCTTAAAACATACTTTTGAAGGTACTTCTTTATAAAAGTGTTTTTGAAAAACAGTTTTTCAAAATTCATATCTGTTCTGATAACCTTCAGCTCTGATACCACGTGTAACACCCCACATCCATTAATGTCACTCACAAAGGGAATGCACTAACTTCTATGGAGCATTTCAAGTGTGTATAGAATAGAAACTTAACAACAAGACAGATGTAAACAGTACGTAAAATTTTTAAATTTTATTCATTGCAACTGTAAACACATAGGTTTGATTACGTCATCAAAAACCAGAGTCAAAGTACATAATATCCATCTTGACTAAATCAGAGTATATAAATTGAAAGACATAACCCCACACAAAATAGCCATAAATAAGATAGGCTGAACTTTTACTTCAGCGATCCAAGCAACTTCTAAAAGCAAGAGATACAGCTGTCCAAAATCAAGCTCCACTGGTGCTAGTTCCACCCTGAGCACCTGGGGGGAAAGGAAGAAAAGAGGTGGAAACAAAGGGGGTCAGACATAAAGTCTGGCGAGTGCGATAACTTTAACAATATAAATACCAAAATAACTAGGCTAAGACATAAGTTGGAAAATAAGGAAATGACTGTGAACAATTGGGTATGACAGAGTAAACAAGGAAATAAGATTGAACAAAGATAACGTTAAAGGCGCACCCAAACCACTATAGGATAATTACTATACTGCACCACCACCAGTCACCCTAAAGGGTTGATCCCGCCTATAGAATTTAATAATGATAATGGTAGTTTCGTGCACCCCTAGTTGCTTTCATAGGTTCCGCCTGCCCCTATCTCCACTAGGTGTATCCACTACCCCCATGTGATCGGCTCCCTAACTCGTAGATACCCGTGCTGGCCCCACAGTAGGGTGTATCACTCCCCAAAGTGGCAACCCGATACCACCAACAATACACGGCTTATACCTACACGATGCAACAACGTCTTACCTACCAGCCCAACCCACACACACACATGAACCCGTTGGACTTGCGTTGCCACCGCTAACCCGTTTTGGCCTCTTACGGTCAATCCCAGTATGCGTGTCCCGTCCTCGACTTGGGTCGAGCCCACAAAGATACTCATAGGTTACTGGTTGAAATGATCCCCCATTACTTGACACAAGCTATCCACCTAAGCTTGGTCCCCTCTAGTACATCCCACTTAACCCTCTTCTTATTCATGTTCACTTACATGTTTCAATTTTGGTTAAGTGTTTCTAATCGTATTTCACAAGCCACCCAAGGCACCCACTTAACCCCCATGTCCCACAACATGTTTATCTGGTTAAGTGTTTCTTAATTCATTAACACCGTAACCTTGTAAAGATTTCCCACATTAGACTGACATTTGTGGCAGCTGGATTTGCCGGGCGGGTCCGGGCAGTCTTACACCACAAACGAGCCTAACCTCGTGTCTTTACGACTGTTACGCATTTAATTTATGCCTAAGAGCTCCCACATTAGACTGACATTTATGGCAGTTGGTTTTGTCGGGCGGGTCCGGGTAGTCTTACACCACAAAAGAGCCTAACCTCGTGTCTTAGGTGATTAATTATCCCCTAATTTGAATTAATTTTCCTATTAAAATTATCAATCAATTACAAATTTAACTATGTCCATAATTGACAATTATGTCCATCTATTTATGGTATGAAAAATTATACCAATTATCATCACAAATTTATTTTATGCCATTTAAGGCATTTATGCCAATTCTCAATATTAAATCTTTTAATATTATCCTATTGCCCCACGTTGTACGTTCGTTCGATTAATGTAAAATATACGTTAGATTCGAATAGTGTAACTTATGAAATAAAGAGAAAACATCACAACATACATAGAAATAAAACTAGATCTAAACAAAAGGGGTGAACTTGCATGTGTGAATGATGTTCTTCATCTAAAAATTTGCATAGGCCAAAGTCACAAACTTGCATAAAACTACATATGTCATAGATCTAAATCTAAAGGTGTAAACTTGTTTAGGTAATAGTCACAAACTTGCATAAACCATGTATGTCATAGATCTAATCATACGGTGTAAACTTGCATAGGCAATAACCACAAACTTACATTACATGATTCATACTCCAAACACACACACACACACACACACACACACACACTCTTGCATATGTGATTTATGCAACATAACGATGGTGTAAACTTACATCTAAACATGTAAACTGGCATGTAGAATTTTGTATACTAGCATATAACTCACATATGTCATAGGCTAACTTTAGATCCAATTTACACATAAAATAGATGTCATGAAACATGTAAGGTTGTATATAATTCACACTAACTTGCATATGATTTATATCTAAATCAACATCTAAACTTGCATACATACATATGATTTATCATATGAATTAGTTCCAACAACATAACCAAACTAGCATATGAAACAACATTATGAATTGATTATACATAAGCCAATCATAGAATTACAACATAGATGATAACATCACAACTTTACAACATAGATGATAACATCATAGAATTTACAACACAGATAATAACATACGGTCAATGATTCACAACATAACCATATAATCCAAATCATAGCTCAATCCAATTAAATTGTTAATTATCTTATTAAAGAAATCGAACTCACAACTCAAAGAAGGTCTTGAGTTCTAAAATCTGAGTTCTGAAATTGATTTAGCTTTCCTTTGAAGAAGACAATTTGTTGCGGTTTAGATTAGAATTAAATTAATTTGCTTTTCTTCCTCTCTAATTGGTGGCGGCTATTCTAGGTTGCAAGGTAACGGCATGGAGGCCATGATTCTAATTTTTATTTGATTTTAGGGTTTGAGTCTACATGTGTTTTTATAGAGTTTAGGATTAATTTAGGCCATCCGATCAACCCAGAATTAACCCCAGCCATTCAGACCAGATCAGAAACCCTAATGACTCAGCATACAGTCATTAAAAGGTCATCAAACAAATCTGCCCAGGGGGGGGGGGGGAGGGGGTAGGTCGACCCCCAGGCTGACCTGGTCCTGGCCCAATCTGACTCTGAAATTCGAATTTTTGAAATCTGTTTAAATTTTTCTGAAACTTCCGATGGCCATAACTTCTTCATACGAAGTCCAATTCACGCAAACTCGGACTCTATCTTAACCAGAATCCCAAGACGAACACAATGGCGCAACCTGTTTCCCTTAATTCTCACATCTGAGATTAGTTATTCTTTAATTTGTGAACATTAGTATTGAAAATTATGGGGTGTTACAATAGCTTTCAAATTGAAATCAAATACTGGAAAAGAGAAAGGGCGAGTTTGAATTCGTGGCTTGAGGTTTCAACTCAACAAGGTTTCAGGGGCGCGATTGAGCTCGATACTTCTACAGGCGTTTTAGGGCTTCGACTAACTTTAATTGGGTCTAGGCAGCGCTTGCGATTTTGGAGCAGTTAAGCATTGTCAGTGGGGGTGCGATGATGATTCCGGAGGTCGACTTTTATATAGGCGATGAAGGGTTACGATTCGAAGTGCGCGATGATGGAGGGCGTGCATTGCAAACTAAAGTTTGACAACAATGGGATGGTGCGATTATTGTTTGAGGGGGGATGGGGCGAATTCGAGTTTGTCAATAGGGTTTCACGTGAATTTGGAAATGGAAGAAGGGGAGTTCGGTGTTGGTTCCGGGTTGCAAGGATGAGGTAACATGTTAGGAGTTTGATCCTTGAGTTGGAGATTGCTAAAATGATGTAGGAACTGAGTAAAGGATGATGTTGCAACGATGGACTGAAGGTTATGAGGGTTCGAAAGAAGGTATTTTGGTGTTCGATCCCTGATTTTGTGGTTGGCCAGTAGGATTGGGGCAGTTCGAACTGCAGTCATGATGGGTTCTAGTGATAAGTGATGGAGTGGTAATGTGAGAAGGGCTGCTGTTCATTTACTGTATGATTTCGGGTATAACTTGTTTTCGAAATGGTACTGAGCTGGAGTTTGGAATCTTGTTTGGGATTGTTCCATAGTTGCAGTCAAGGTGGAGGCAGTAAGGGTGGACTTGGTTTTTGATGGTCTGTAAAGAGAAGGAGCATGGTAATTGCTAACCTTGGAAATCTACTATCGCAGTGTATGTGGCGGAGAAGAATAGTGTAAAGAGACCTTAGTGTCATTGGCACAAATTATAGGTAACTTATTTAAATAAACTTGGGATTTATTTAGTTGATCATATATATATATATATATATATATATATATATTCATGTTAACTTAAGTACAATATTAAAATGTGATTAAATTAGATTAAGGTAAAAAGGAAAAAAAAAGTTAATATACATTAGTTAATAATGTTTAATTATATATATTTTTACATTCAAACCGGTATGAGGAAAAATATGATATCATATCCATCTTAGGTCAAAAATCAAACATGGTTTGTTTTGTTGATTCGCGGTATCGTTATCTACGTGTAGGAGCTGTATCGGATGGATATGGCGCTTAGTGAAATTTCTGCTAATTTCAAGTGCAATTCAGAATCCAATAGAATAAAATAGCGCAAGCTAAGGAATTTAAATCAGATATTCGGAAAATAAAAACCCTGGTGAGTAAATCTCACTCAATTTATTTATTTATAATTACTTTTAGTCATTAAAAATAATTAATGGTTGTTTGGTTGCATTAAAGTATTACTTGGTTGTTAAAAATATATTAGTTATGTAGGATTTGTGTTTGTGGCTATTATATATATATATAGGACAAATTTTCAAAATAGCCTTGTTTTTAAAACTAATAGCGGATTTAGGCTAGTTTTAAAACTATGTGCAGAAATAGGCTTGTTTTGTCCGCCTTAGCGCTGAGGTGGCCAGTTGTTTAAAAAAAAATACACGTGAGCGGACTTGTGAAGTGCGCTCCTTATAAAAATATAAGGGACAAATTTTCAAAATAGGCTTGTTTTTAAAACTAATAGCAGATTTAGGCTAGTTTTGAAACTATTTGCAGAAATAGGCTTGTTTTTGAACAACTATTGCCAAAAACAAGCATATTTCTGCAAATAGTTTCAAAACTAGCCTAAATCTGCTATTCGTTTTAAAAACAAGCTTATTTTGAAAATTTGTCCATATATATATATATATATATTGGTGATTGGTTGGATTCCCGCAGTATCATTAGCGGATGACCCTATACACCCCACGCTATGATAGTGGATGACCTTTTATACTGTGATATCCTTCCTCGAAGCAGGATGGGTATTATTTATGATGGCTAACGTCTGAGGATGTAGGAAAACAGGGTGGAGGGATCCAACGGGATTCCTCAAAACTATTATTGTTTGTTTGTATTCATATATATTATCATATATGATGTGTTATAAAACCCGTGATTTGATAATTGAGTGTTTTGGATGTTTAAATATCACGGGGCAAAAATGTTAATTTATAAAAATATTGTGAAAAGGGATTTTTAGATTTAAAAGGAAAATTTTAATTTTCTAAAATAGAATTTGAATTTCGAATGGGCTGAGGAATATTTACTTTTTTTGAAAAATATAAACAAGTATTGAATTTATAAACGGTGTTTATAAATTAAATAATACAGGAAATTGAAATGAATTTACAAATGGTGTATATAAATAAAATTGATAATTATCATTGGATAATTGGGAAAGTTAAATTCAAATGTGAATTTAAAAATATGAATTGGAAATCGTTTTAAATAGAAAACGATGAAATCTATTCCAATGTTTAGAAATTTAATTGGATAATTAAGTTAGACTATACTGCGTTTATAAAATAAATTATTTCAAGAAGGGATATTAGAATTAAATTAATTAGAGACTAATATTTAAATTAAATATTAAAATAGATTCTATGTTATATATGGGTAAGTTAAAATAAATAAAATATTCCAAAATAAGATTTTGTTTTAAAATAGAATTTTTGAAATGAAGCTTGTATTATTATATAAAACAACGAAGTTGGATTTATAAACAATATTTACAAATCTGGTGAAATAGATTATCATTGGATAATTTGGAGTTAAAGTTGAAAATAGAAAGTGAAAATTGAAATTTGAAAATGGAAATTTGAAAATAGAAATTGAAAATAGAAATTGAAAGTAGAAAATGAAAACAAAATTTGAAATCATTTAGTGGGAACGACGAAATATATTTCAGAATGCAGATTGTAAACAGAATTAAAATAAATCCAAAGGATTTATATTTTATCTCCAAAAGAATTGGAATATTATATATAAGATTGAGTTGTAAATAAAATTTACAATTGAGTTATGAAAATCGACGATTTAGAAAAATTGAAATGTTTAACTTAGATTTGGAAAGCCGATCTTATATATATATATATAATATTAGAATGGAAGTGGAATTTATATATAAACGAAGTTTAAAACGTTTATATATTAAATATAATTAAAACGAACTCGCTGTAGCACGCCAGTTCGTAAATTGGCATTTCAAACTTCAATTGAGCATATAGAACTGAAATTAAGTCGGAATTCTTTGAAACAAGAACCGCCAGGACCAATTAGATAATAGTTTTCTAATGGAACAGAAAAATCTAGATTTCATCAAATAGATTTTGAGTTATGTCAAAAATCAATTTTTCAAAAAAAAAAAAAAAAACAGCGCCTTAAGCATTATAAAACCATAAAGGTTTATTGAGTTAAATATAAGGATTTTAGGAAAATAAAACTTAGATTTACATTATAAAAATCCAGACTTGAGTTGTAAGATATATCTGAACTCAAGTGGAGTAATGAATTGATTTTTGAAACAAAAATCAGATTTTTAATTAATTATTGAATAGAATTAACTAATTTGAATAATAATTAGTTAATGAGATTTTGAATTGGAATTTGGTTTGAATAAGTGGATTCGATTTGGAAATTATATTCGAAATCGAAAAGGAATTTTGAATTGGAAATGGAATTCAATTTGTTTATAAGCAAGTTGATATTATATTTGAACATGTTATGATCAAACAAAGAAGTGAATAGGCAAAAGGGCTAATTAAAGAAAATTAGCGAATTGAGTTAAAATGACGAGATTGAGTTGGAATAAATTGGGAATGGATGTATATAGGTTAAGCAGGTTTGGAATGAAGTATATGAAGATTATAATTTGTGTGCCCGACAATACGGTACATGTTTAAATTCCATATGAGGTTTTATGCGCTGAATCGGCAAGCCACTTGGTTTTTTGATTTTCTTTTTGAATGGAAAGGGCCTATAGAGGTGAGTTGAGGTTTGAACTATCGACCGATACAAAGGAGGTTATAGCGAAATTTTCTGGAAATTTAAGGAGTTAGAATATTTTTAAGAAAAATTGGATAACTAAAAATCAATGTATCGATATATATATATATATATATATATATATAGAATTCGATAAGGAAACAAAATTAAAAATAGATTATTGTAAACAAAAAGGAAATCTATAAATTAGATTTGTTAAAAATAGAAAGCAAACCATACACATGTTTTTCAAATGAATAATTGGTTTTTATGGTGTTGTTTATTCGAGGTAAGTGACCTTGTCTGTTTTGAAGTTAATGATGTTTTCAGTCAAGGTCTGAGAGGTAGTTATACACCAATTTGATTGATTTCATTTTTAACCGATAAGTAGAAAAATATAGTCTCGAAGAGAAATGTTTGAATAAGAGATAGTTGAATGCAGTGTTTTGGGTTGTTGTAACGATGTTTTTTACAACATTCGTTTTAACCCAAGTAAGTGGAATATTGGAAATGTAATAATAAATATTTCCTGAGTATAGAAATAAATGAATGGTCGGGGAAGAGATAAGTAATTGGAATGTTTTCCAATTATTAATAGAATATATTTTCCAAGTATAAAAAATAAAAGAAGGCGATATATGGAAATGTTTTCCAAATAGCGTAAGAGGTCAAGATGATTATCAAAAATACCATGTTAACGAATATGGATAAGGAAATGGAGAAGTGTTTTAATTAATGAAATATCAGTTAAATGGCCCAGTGATTTATTTGATGCTTTGAATGAATGTTTTTTTCTTCAATAGTTAAATAACTAACTATCGAAGTGTTTGCCAATATCGTTGTCAATATGGAGAGATCGGTTGGATTATTATCTGTGAACCACTCTGTATTGGCAGTAGCGTTACGAATCAGATTATATTAAGATAATCGAAGACGAAGTAAAGTCCAAGGACTTTTTCTATTAATAGAAATTGTTCCTTCGGTTTCGTTCAGTCCCAGAACGAAGTGTATGGACGAATGTCTGACGGAGTATTTCCAATGATCGCATAGGTTGTTCTGTACAAATATATATGGTGTCGAAGAATTTATTCTCTTAGCATAATATCCAGAATATATTTGTGTAAATCAATTAATGATTTATGGATCTGACAATGTGGCATTCAAAGTGATTGTGCTATCAATGAATGATAAGGAATCGTAGCCTCAGGCCTCAACAACCGGGAAACGACAAAAATCGGGCAGGCAACATGGCTATGTGGGTCGCTCCCATTAGGGTGTATTATCACATATCTAGAGAAATTCATTTAATTCCTTATTCTATTCGATGCTGTCCCATTCGGGAAACGATTGCTGATCCCAACCGTGGTGATATACATTCGATATACTCAAGCGAAATGAGTGGTCAGTCATGTGTGGGCCAGATTGCAAGATGTTTTTTGTTGAACCCAGTGTATTCCCCTCTAGAGATACACTATCAGAAGGTGGTTCCATACCTTGTCATGTTGGAAATCCAATCTTCAATAAGCACCCTGCGGTTTTTGGTTTTATATCATATATGGAGCGTGAGTTGCAAGCGTTCCGCTAGATTCTTTTTATTTGATGTAGACATTATTATAATATCTCTGATTTGATATCAAAAATATTTTGGGTCATTGTAAGGTAAAAACCATCCGTGTTTATGTGTGGATCGGTCTTACGATTATCATTTCTTTTGAAATGATTTTTAAAGTTAAACAAATGATTGGAGTTTACTCGCACCAGTCCCATGACTGACCTAGAGTTTATTTTGTTTTTGTTTTCCCTAAACTCTTGGGTGTCCAAATTTGTACGGGCAGTCAAGTAGTCGGGATTTTTCAGATTCACTTGGAAGAGCTGGAAGCAGGAGGCTTCACCAGTTAGCTATAGACTATCATATTTCTGCTCTGTACTATGTTGTATCAGGAAACAGGTGTTTATTACTGTTCCAGGAATAACTATTGTGCTCTGATAATGGTATGTATATACAGTTACTAATTTGTATTTCAAAAGTTATGTTATTTAATGTATTTTATTCGTTCCACTGTGAGATTTGTGTTCTTCATTTTTCTTCTATTCTAACTTTTCTTTCTATTCCTCATCCTCTAACTTTTTTCTACTAATAATTCGTATTTCTGTGTCATTTGGGTTGGACGTGTGGTGTTATTAGTCAACTCAGATAGTACAGAAATTCGAGCCGTTACAAAATTCTTCATGAATATTCATCAATAACTAATGCTAATTTGATTTATAACAATAATTGTTTGTGCACCAAAGCAAATGCTTTAAGAATCGTTACTTAGTGAAAATAGAAAGAATACTCTCCTTTAAACTAAAAATATTTACAATAAAATTATTCAAAGCTTTCATACTATAAATGGATGCCATTCTTTGCTCCAGTATTGAACTACATATACAGAATGTGCTACTAAGGATAGAACAAAAGTTGTACATTATAAATGGTTGATGGCATATTTTGAAGTGCTCCTACTGTCTATTACTGAAAATAAGAAACATGAACTCAAATTTGCAAATGGTTCCCATTTGCAAGAATTCAGTA
The DNA here is from genome assembly GCA_030737875.1 of Allium sativum. Classification (NCBI taxonomy): domain Eukaryota; kingdom Viridiplantae; phylum Streptophyta; class Magnoliopsida; order Asparagales; family Amaryllidaceae; genus Allium; species Allium sativum. Next base: position 158,056,807 of record CM060921.1, on the reverse strand, counting down.
ACTATTTCACCTTCACACTTCTTCGCCAACCCACGCTTCCATCAATTCTATTTCTAACCCACACAAAAATTTAGTACTCCTCTTCCATCCATCACACCATAATCTAGCAAACAACAAACACCATTCTTGATCTACTTTCATGCAGACAGGTTCTGTAAGTCCACCTTTGTCCCAAATCCCAATGTATTACAATTTTCTAACTAGCATGGTGGATAAAGCAAGCATGGTCATTGTCTTAGTTGATAATAGGCTTGTGTCTGAGAACTTGTTGTCCGCAGCGTATGGGATGCACAGGTGGATTTGGAGTGCAATTTTGGTGCATAAGTTGATGGTGATTATGGCGATTTTGGCATGTAAAAGTGGATGATGATATTACTGGTGCCAGTACCTCTTATTATGCAGCTTAGCGCATCGAAAGTACAAATGGTAAACTCTTTTACATAACGTAATAATATTTACATTTACCTGTGGACTTGCAAACAATTTTTTTAACCGTCGTCCTACCTAATTTGCATTGACTAACTTAATATTCTAGGTGTATTGATGAGCTCATAACCATATTATTTTCTTCTCTTAGTTGCAAAAGTTTGTTTTTCATTTGTATTTACAATTGACATAAAAAGTTTTAACAAAATCTCGATCACATATTATAAACTAAGTTCATACATTGAAACAAAAAGGAAAAAATTAAAACAAAATAGCTAGCAATGTTATTATTTCCTTGGGAAAATATGTATGATATCTTAGTTCAGTGTGCAATACTTACATTCGACATATGACATAGTTGATTTGGCAGTGTTGATATCTTAGTTTAGAATGCTATGTACCGAGATTAGGAACACATTTCAAACCGTGGAAATGAGTTCGATCGCCTACGTACGCACGCATGCGCCCCCTATTTCAGCCTCGTATAGGAATATAACGAGATCTAATGATCAACATTAATTGATAGCATATTGTGTGCTTTTTTTTTTCCTAAAAAGCCAATACACACGCGCAAGTGTACTGTTTACATGAGTGTGCAAGAAGGAATTGATGGCTCCCCTGTAACACTCCTCAATACCCCCTTCAACTTTGAATTTTTCTATAAAATTCAGTTATCTGTCATCACCATCATTGATTCATTGCACAAAAAATATATATAAACACATTTGTTAATTTCATGTATAAAATTAGATGAACTTACATTTCAGTAGGAATATAAAATAGTTTGGGCTTTTGCATCCATGAGTATTTCAAAAGCTTTTAAGAGTGTCTTTTCTTAAGCAACTTGATTTAGTTTCTAAACATCATGGAGTTTTTGATATTATCAACAAGTTGATTTAGTCTTTTATCTATTTGTTTTAACTTTCAAGTGCCAATTGGCATGTTCTTTCTTTAAAATAAGAACTTAACAAGCACATTTAGTTAGACCAGACCATTAGAATATTGTAAAACATAAGGACATAATCCTAAGCCTCCCTTTCATTGACTGATTGAGTTGCACGTATATTCATTTAATAGATTCGAACTAAATGCATTGCGATAAATTTTTGTACTTTGGGTTTTATTCATATTTGTGGAATTATGCAAGGATGAAAGTTGTGGGCTATCGCACCGAATTACATATCATTTAGCATGATATATATATTCGACAACTCTTATACTGAAATAATGTGTATTCATTGAAAACCTGTGCATTTTTTCCCATATTAGGAGCTAGGACATCAATGTGAACGTCAATAAGATCATTAATTTTTGGGTGAGAACTCTAGTGAGACGCTCAAGCTCGGAGGTGTGTAAATCTCCTGGGTTACATCCAATGCCTCCTTTAGCACTTCCATAAGGAACATTTGCTACAACTGCCTTCCGTGTCATTAACCGAGCCAATGCATTCACTTCATCTGGCTCAATCTACACTAGTTAAAATAATAATCTTAAAACTTATTCTTTGTGAGATTCTTCAATGTATGGATACATGACCAAAAATGACTTAATTGAAATATAGATATGACATCCAGTATGGAGTATCCATGTCTGGTAAAACTGAAACGTAATAATGCTTTACCAAGCGAAGTCTAGAAAACCAAAGGTAGTTTAAGAGATTAAATTCATTGTATGGAATAATTAAGAAAAAAAGAAAACTTGAACATGAAAGAAGAAGCTACTAGAAGCAAAGAAGCTACAAAAAAGAAATGGACCAAAATCAATCTCTTATGAGAAGTTATCTAGACATTTCTTCAAAACCGAAATTTCTAGTAAATATAAGATAAAGCCATTTTATAAGTATGCATCAGGTGAGTCAGTAGTTCAAGTGAATCATAGTGCAGGCAAAGATTTACAGTTTGTATTATTTCCATGAAATTTTTTTAGAACAAATATATATATATATATATATGTGTGTGTGTGTGTGTGTGTGTGTGTATGTATGTGCGTATGTGTAAACCAAAAATGAGATAATAACTAATCTCCGGTGGTTGACAAAAATAGACTACCAGAACAACTAGAAGGCATAAAGCAAAAAGACAAACCCAATATACAAAGAGCCAAACAACAGCACCCCACTCACATAACGAATAGAAAAACTGAATAAAAGCCTCCTGCCCGGACACAGAAAGCACAACAGACAAAGGGAGATCAAATCGGCCTCCCGAACCTCGCAGCAACAGCCTCCAAGGAGAAATCCAATCTGGAAAACTCCACGAGAAGGACGATCCATATACAATTCCTTCTTCATGGAGCTCCAAAGAGTTCCATTAGCGTTGCCAGCAACAACCTGAAATCCAGATCCTGTACTTGTGGAAAACAAAATAAGATGGTGGGAGGGGGAACCCAGAATGTTAGCAGTAATCACTCTACTAACCCAAAAACCAAAAGGATCAACCCATGCCAACACTAGGCAAAGACCGCAGAAAGACATCGAAAAGGCGAGCCAAACTTTGCGAGCGAGAACGGATGGCTCCCCTGAAAGGTATACCACTAAAAGCTTGGAAAACATCACTCTTCACTTGACGAATGATGGAGGACGAGTACATAGGAACCTCTTAGAAAAAGACATCGTTCCATGCACACTGTTAATGATGAGACACACAGATCTTTAGGCATAACTAACACTGGAGGGGGGTGAATAGTGTTTTAAATAGATTATGGAAAACTTAAACAATTAACGATTACTTAAATGACTATATGAATCACAGAATGAATACCATAACAGAAACACTCACATATACAAATATAAACAAAAATGTAATGTAGAAGAAGAAAGAACACACCAGATTTTATACTGGTTCGGATTACTCCTATGTCTAGTCCCATGCAACGCTGGATTGCACAGAGTTTTATTAATACTAGTATCAATCTTACAACACCCTTGATTTCACGGCTACAAGGTTAACACCGATTCCACACCTTTGATTTCATGGCTACAAGATTCACACCGATTCAACGCCCTTGATTTCACGTCTACAAGGTTCACACTGCTCATTTTCCTTGATTTACAGGCTTCAAGGAACACACCCTTTCCTTGACAATTATAAACAGCCCTAGAACTCTTGAATAACACTTCAAACAGAGATTATTTGATAGAGACTGAGAATAGAAAGAGAATGATATAATTTGTATTGAAATCAACATAGTATAAGTGTAGAAATCAGAAAATGAAACTAAAATACTGGTGGTAAGAGTAACGATGAAGAAAGAGAAGATAAGTTGGTTAAAAATTCAAAAATGACCCATTTATGTCATATGTCAACATGTCAAAAACCATATATCAACATATATATATATATATATATATATTTGAATCTTTAAATCATTTTTTCAAGTCTTTAAACTAGTAAATATATTTTGTAAATTCTTGAATCAAAACTAGTTGATAAAATATATTTTTCAAGTTATAAAAACATATTAAACATATGATATAAAACTTACATATATATATATATGATATATATAACTATATTATAATTATAAACATATCTAATGTAATTATAAAACTTTATAATATATTTAAAATATATATTAAACATATATTTGAAAACGTAGGTGAAAACCTTTAATAATTTGAAATCATTTAAAATGGAGCTTGAAAATAATTTGAAATGATGATTTGAAAACAGAATTTGAAATAATTGAAAAACAAAATTTGAAAGTGCTAATCGGAGTTTTACATATAAACTAGACTATATTACTTTGATATTCTTGAACTCTTGAAATTTGATATCTCGATTCTCATGAGTCTTGAATCTTGTATCTTCTTTAGAATCTTGGATCTCTTAAACTGTACAGTCTTCTATATCACATGTATATAATTCCTGCATATGTATGTATATGTATGTATATATATATATATTCTGGATAAAGATGTTAGTATATATTTTATAGTCAATAATTTAATAATTGAAACAAGGTTGTGGTCAACAAAATTCCATTTTCCAATAATCTCTCCCTTTTTTATGATGACAACCTTAGTTTATAAAATATTCATACCTGATATTACATGTCAATTTAATTCTTCGATTACTCCCCCTTTCACCATGAATTTCTTCTAACCCCCCCTTAAACTATACCTATTTTATAATTTCTCCTCCTTTGTCATCAACAAAAAGTATATATATCTAAACTTGGAATAATCCTAGTGACTAATTCTATATTTAACTCCCAATCAATCTATGGCTCTCCCTAAATCTATAACTCCCCCTTAAACTAACACAAAACTAAACCTAGCCTAAACTCTAATACCCTTAAAACTATAATAAGACTTTAATCTAGACTAAGAAATAATTCTGATATATAATATTTCCTTAAAACTATGATATAACTTAAAATTAATATAAGTCAAGTAATGATAAGTCAATATTTAAGAAATTTAATCCAAACAATCAACCAATTTAAGTTTTGTTGTCACAAAACATCAATTCAAACATAAAGCCTAACAAACCTAACAACCACTAATGAAATTCAACCATGTCAAACAAGTCAATCAAGTCAAACTATTCAAACAAGTCAATCAAGTCGAATAAATCAATCAAGCCAAACAAGTTAATCAAGTCACATAAACATGTGTTGTATTTGATTAGTAATCCTATATATTTCTAATTAGATAATAACTCCTCATACAGTATACTAGTCATGTATGGAGATAAAAGTTAACATGTAATGCAATGTGTGCAATATGTTGATTATAATGCATTATGAACTATATGTCATATGCAAAGCAATATAAGATGATATATTTAGTGATATGCAACTTGTGATGTGAATGATTTTATTATGACATGTATTGTAATAAATGAGGTATGATATGAAATTATGATAATAATATATAGAATGATTTGATGATGATATGTATTTCTATAAAAGATACTTAACATAATATATAAATATTATGCATATACATATATACTGTAAGTTATTTGAATCAAACAAAGGTAATATACATTCATTTCTATACTTAGGTTAATGATACTAATGAAAGAAATAAAAGGATAGTAAAGATAAAAGTTATTTAACACATATATATATATATTCATGATAGTTAGTAATCAAAAATAAGTATTCAAAATAATTTCCTAAGAAATATGAATTTAAATAATTTTAGTCATATAAAGTAAACTGTTATGGTATATATATAAACTAATAAAAACTGATGTATTGTGAGATATACATCAGTTTTTTAATACAAATTTACTTTAGGTTTATACTATAGAAATACATTAATTTACTAAAGAAACATTAAAATGTTAAAACTTAAAATTAGAAAATTATTATAATATAAAATCTCTAATTATAACAAAATTAATTTTTTGATAAATTCTGGTAATATAGAGTAAACTATAAAAATATGTTTTATATACCAAAGTAGTATGTTTAAATATACAAGTTTTATAAGTCTAATAAAATAAGATAATAAAAATTAGTATTCAATTTCAAATAGTATTTGTTACAATGTAACCTAAATCTTTATGTAATCATAGGTGATATATATATATATATATATAATTTAGACTATATATGCTTAAATTACATATAAAAGATATATAAAATTATATTTTATAATAATATCAAATGTTTGAAAATTTTAACATATCTATGTACTATAATTTCAATATATATTTTTGAAACAGAATATATGAAACATAGGTAGATAAACAAAATTGATAATTAGAGTTTGAACTGACATTTTCGTATTGAAAAGGTATCCTTTCAATTTTTCAAAGCCAAATCAAAGAGTAATGAAATTAAAATTTAGAATAAGAAAAAAGATTTTAATTAGATTGGTATATTGATATGTATATTATGGTGTATCGTCATATGAATCAAAATGTCTAAAATTATAAAAGAGATAAATTTCTGTACCTAACTATATGCTTAGATGTATATTCCTAAATGTAATGATAATTATGAAAATATTGTAAAGCGTAACTCTTTTAGCAATCCTCCATTTTGTTTGTTCTTCCATTTTCATGAGCCATACATTTACATATTTTAGAATTTGATGGTGAGATATGCTCTATTGCGATAGACTCGTTTTTTGAACAACATAATATATTAATTTGCTGAGTTTGAAGACTGTATGAGAAAGATACTGATGATTTAGTAGTTTAACCAACTTGGCGCCAGAATTTTGAATTTTGAATGAATAGACACTTCAACTACTATAAATAAGCCCAAAAGTCATATCCTTTCATAAACTTTTCTCTTCTACTTCTTCTTCTCGTTTTTCACTTTTAATCAATCTTCCGAAAGGCATATCTTCTTTGTTTCTTAACGGAATTGGGTGAAACCAGTGCCAAATCGAAGAGGAAGGAAAGGCTATGATTTAATAACATTTTGGTGATTAATTTGGATGTTATTATGGTGAATCAGGTAGAAACAATAAGAGGAAAACAAAAAATCCCGTATACAATTTTCTGTTTTGGATAGTCAACTTCAAACTCTCACTCAATTTTAAATGGAATTTGATGATCCACCCATCAAAATGACCATAAAACAAGAACTACAATCTGGATATGGAGTTGGGACAAAATATTTCAAATATATGAGTGAAACATGAGGAATACCAGTGGCAGTTTTGGTTTCTTTTTCTACTTGCGCACCAAAACTTCTTTTGACCATAACTTGGTCATTTCTTGACGGATTCACACAAAACTAATGGCACTGGGAAGCACATGAAGAGAAGAATAGCATTGAATCATATTGTAGAAGAAAATTAAAAGTTTTGTATTGATCAGGTACTCATTTTGTTGTAAATTATCAATTACGTATCCATCATTTTCTTCTTGATTGATGAACGATCATCTAGGTGCCTTTTGACCAGTAGTCATCAGACATAACTCTTCCAATGCAAAATATAACATGTTTACAAAGAATCAAGTGACTTTTCAAAATAACTAATTGTAATTTTAAATAATAACATCATGACGATTCTATGACATATCCATATGAAAAATAGTGTTAAAATATTGCCATTTAAACTTTTCAAAAAAATCATATTATGTTAACTTTAATTTTCAACAGAATAAAATGCAAACTCATCTAATACTGATGCAATGCATGAATTTAAACTAGTATTATAAATCATTTCAAATTTTTTCCATTTAATATTTCCAAAATTCAGATGATGAAATTCGGAAAACCTATGCTCTGATACCAATTGTTATGGATGAGACTAACAAATATTAAGGCTAAACTAACACTAGAGGGGAGTGAGTAGTGTTTTGAAGAAATTATGGAAAACAAAAGAAATTAACGATTACACAAACAAATATATGAATCACAGAATGAATATCATAACGGAAACAATCACATATGCAAATATAAAATGAAATAAAATGCCGAAAAGGAAAGAACACACTCGATTTTATACTTGTTCGGATTACTCCTATGTCCATCCCATACAACGCTGGATTCTGCAGAGTTTTATTAGTACTAATATCAACCTTACAATACCCATAGTTTCATGGCTACAAGGTAAACACTGATACAACGCCCTTGATTTCACGGCTACAAGGTTCACACCGATTTAACACCCTTGATTTCACGGCTACAAGGTTTACATTGCTCCTTTTCCTTCATTTACAGGCTATAAGGAAAACACTCTTTCCTCAACAATTACAAACAACCCTAGAACTCTTGAATAGCACTTCCCAACAAAGATGATTTGATAGAGATTGAGAATAGAAAGAGAATGATATAATTTGTGTTGAAATTGGCAGAGTATAAGTGTAGAAATCTAGAAACGAAAGTAGAATATTGGTGGTAAGAGTGAGGATGAAGCAAGAGAATATAAGTTAGTTAAAAATTCGAAAATGAGCGCTTTATATAGAGTTCCAAAGGTTGCAATAGTTTTGAAACATTTTAAATAATGAAAAGACATTTTCCTTTGAAATTTAAAATTGTGACTGTTATATGTCGACACGTCAAAAAATGTATGTCGACATATATATATATATATATATATATATATATATATATATATAATATTTTTAAATCATTTTTTCAAGTTTTTAAACTAGTATATATATTCTAGAAATTCTTAAATCAAAACTAGTTGTTAAAATATATTTTCAAAGTATAAAAAAATATTAAACATAAGATATAAAACTTGTATATATATACATATATAAATAATACATAACTATATTATAATTATAAACATATATAATGTAATTATAAAACTTTATGGTACATAAACTATATAATAAATATATATTTGAAAACACAAGTAAAAACCTTTAATAATTTGAAATCATTTTAAAAGGAGATTGAAAATAATTTGAAAAGATGATTTGAAAATAGAATTTGAAATAATTTGAAAAACAAAATTTGAAAGTGTTAACCGGAGTTTTACATATTAACTAGGCTCTATTACTTTGATATTCTTGAACTCTTGAAATCTTGATATCTTGATTCTCATGAGTCTTGAATCATGTATCTCCTTTGGAATCTTGAATCTCTTAAACTGTACAGTCTTCTATATCACCCGTTGATAATTCATTCATACATACATACATATATATATTTTTTGGATAAATGATAGTATGCATTTTGTAATCAACAATGTTAATAATTGAAACAAGGTTGTTGTCATCAAAATTCCATCCTCCAACACACACCAAAGGCGACAACAAATTAAACAAGGCAGTAGACGGAAAAGGACCGAACGAAGCGAATGACCTGAATTACCTTCCCACCAAAGGTGGAGTAATCCAAGAAGCATTCATGCATTACCTCATAGATGAACTCGGGTTTCGAAGTAGAGCCAAACTGTTTTGGCACAAAGGCCAGCGAAAAAAAGGTGGTCAGAAGATTCCACTTCACCTGGATGACAACATCTACAACGACATACGATTTTGATCCCGATCCTCCTTAGGTTCGCATCCACTGGTAAATCATCATGGAGGATTTACCATATGAGGATTGAAACCTTCGGGGGAGATCGAGAGTCCCAGATTAAATCCAAACTCGGAAGCCTAGGACTGGAGGTCCTTGCAGAATTCCAAGCAGAATGAATAGAAAAGATGGAATCATTCTAGCCACCCCCTCCTCCAATCGCTTCGAGGAAGGCCTTGACCTACTACATCCATTTCTACATCTCACTAGTATACTATGGGGTCCCGAAGTAGCCTACAGGCAAAAGACGGCGGCACTTCGCAGGAAGGAATGAAGACCACAAAGAATCATTAGATTGGAATCTAGTCCAGAGCTTTTGGGCAAAAGCAGTGCAGACATATCTAGGGATCCAAATCCCAAGACCACCCTCGCACCTAGAGCAGAAAATGATATACTAGGAGATCCAGCCATGGAGATGAGTCGAGTCCTTGTCCCATCAGAAGAAGGACGAGGCTAATGATCAGAAAGAGTGAAAAACAACGAAGTAGGAGTCATGGCGGCGAAGCCATTGGAGCCAATGGAGTCAAGCACCGACTTGACAGGAACAAGTCTGCCCACTTGAGATGAAGAGAAGCATTCCACCTAAAAATATTTCCCCTTGCCTTATCGTAAGGGGATCGAAGATCGCATTCAGCTTGCGACCTCTATAAATCACAATGCCAAGATATGGCATAGGAAGAGAGGCAACCGAAAAACCTGTGAAGGTCTAGACCCATGATACCCTTTCCTGATCCATAGACTGGGCCAGGATGAAACAACTCTTGAAGAATTGACCAATTAACCTGAGCAAATCTCGTAAAGGTGAAGGAAGTAGATTAGGCAAAGAACAAATATGTGGTTCCCGTTCAAAAAGATGATGACGTTGTCAGCGAAGGATAAAGAAGAGATAATTGGACATCTAGAAGGGATCCCAAAACGGTGGATCTAACCTGCAATTGTCAAAGAGTGAATACCTCTGACAAACGCCTCGACAACAATCACAAAAAGGGTAAGGGAAAGGGGGTCACGTTGATGAATACCCCTTCCAGACTAGAAAAAACTTCTAGCCGCTTCGTTGAAAAGAACGGAAAACCAGGAGCTAGAAATGAGCCTCCTGACATGGTCTATAAGCGGATCAAGGAAACCGAAGGCTCTGAGTATCTTTATAATGAAAAACCAAGATATGCGGTCGTACGCCTTGGCCTTATCTAGTTTTATCACCAAATTGGAACCCCTAAACTTACGTTCCAACAAAGAGATGGGTTCTTAGGCCTAAAGGACATTATCCGTAATGAGGCATCCTTTAACAAAGCCAGCTCGAGAAGAGGAGATAAGTGGTCAAGAAATGATGCTAGTTTGGAAGATAACACCTTAAAGATAATCTTGTTTGAGAATTTACACATATTAATTGTCCTAAAGTCAGTGCAAGCTCGAGGAACTTCCACCTTCGAAATGAGAACAAGATTGGTAGATGTCAATCTCCTCGGGAGGGATCCCCCAACGAAGAAGGACTGAATGGACAATCAGAGATCAGCTTGGATGATCGTCCAATCACTTTGATAAAAAATACTATTGAACTCATCTAGACTACTTGAGCTATCTTTGCTTAGGGAAACACACAGGAGTGTATTACCTTTTCCAAAGGAGGAAGGAACAAACCCTCTGATTCCGAAGAATCAATAAGGTGGGAAATGAAGGCCATCAGAGAAGGTTCATAAACCGAAACTGACCGGACCTGGAGAAAGGCTCGAAAGTGCTCCAGGATGGTATCTTTAATGTCAACTGGTGATGTAGCAATTGAAAGATTAGGGCGGAGGATTTCACGAATCGAAAGGCGGTTATTCTTCTTATAGATAGTAAAGTGGACGAATTTGGAGTTATAAACTCCTTCCATTATTTATTTGATTCCCGCTTCTGATGGAGGAAGTCATTCTTGTTGCGCAACTCCAAAGAGATAGCGAACTAAGCTGGAGCCAACCGTTCCTTTTTGGTAAGGGAGGGGTAATCTGTAACAACAAAAATTCCGAAAAACAGATTTTTTTTCAAAATTCTAATCTATCGAAACTCATGTTGGTTTGTCTGGTATCCTACAGAAAAGGAAAAGGTAATGAACATATCAGAGATCAGAAAACATCTTACAGCAGATGGAATAAAATATAATATAATCAAAATATAGCACAGATAATAATACTGCCTAACCAGTAACCAAAGCTATCACATCTCTTCCACAAATCTAACATGTGAGTATGTTATGAGGCAGGGATCAAAACACAAGTCCTGGTGACTGGATTTAAACTACACATTCTGGACAACCCTACATATGCCATCCAGTTACATTTTCTTATTTATAGGTTTCTTGTGTTTATAGCACTCAAGGCTTACACACACATCGTATCCATCTACTACCCAATAGATTAACCAAATAATATATATATATAGCTACCCCCAATTATTAAGGTACACCCGATGGTACCCCAATCGCGCAGTCTCCGTCATACCACCACAGAAATGTATGCAGTCCCTCATCTAATGTCGGGTGACATACAGATCTCAATATAACAAGGTTGCATTCTGCATAGACCCGCCATCACCATGCTACGTAAGCGTACGGACTGCTACCTTCAAATCATACGATTGGACCAGATTCCATCGTATAGTAATCCCTTATAGTCTACGATACACCACACGGAACAGACATGCATGTATTTAGACTTTCTCACATATGTATCATCAATCGTACTTGATGCCTCAACCTCAACGATACATCATCCAAAAACGGTATGCATGGCTAAGTGAAGAAATGCGTGGTTTGTAAAAGGATACGTTATGGCCTCTAGCCTCACAACCGAGAAACGGTATAAAATCGGGTAGGTTGCATGGCTAAGTGGTTAGCTGCCAATTAGGGTGTATTGTCACCTGATCTAGAGAAATTCCATTTTACTTCTATAATCTATTTCGATGTTGTCCCTTTCGGGAAACGGTTGCTGATCCCAACCGTTGGTGATAATACATTCGATACACTCAAGCGAAATGAGTGACTGGTCATGTTTAGCTTGGATTACAATATGTTCTTGTTGAACCCGATGTATTCCTCTCTAGAGATACACTGTCCGAAGGTGGTCCCATACCTTGCCAGTTGGAATTCATTACCCAATAAGCGCTCGTAGTTTTTGATTTTATATTATATATGTGGGACGTGAGATGAAAGCATTCCACTAGATTGCTATTTATTTGATTTAGACATTATTATAATATCAGAAGAGTATGGATGTTAAAAAGAATGTTTTGGTTTATCGTAAGGTAAAAACCATCCGTGTTTATGTGTGGATCGGTCTTACAATTATCCTTTCTTTTAAAAGGATTTTAAAAGTTAAACAAATGTTTGGAGTTTACTCACACCAGTCACATGACTGACCTGGAGTTTATTTTGTTTTGTTTCCCTAAACTCTTAGGTGCCCAATTTTGTACGGGCAGTCAAATTGTCGGGATTTAATGATATACTGAGAGCTTGGAGCAGGAGGCTTCAGGATTATATAGCTATTGTTTATTCTGTTGTATTGTAAGTGTTATACTCTGATAATGTTATTATAAACGCATACTGGTTTTATTTCAAAGTTATGTATCTATTATATATTTTTCATTCTGCTATGAGATTCTTGTTTATTCTGATGTTGTATGTTCTTCTTCTTCTTCTATTCTAAGTTTCTATCTTATCTATCTCACCCTCTAATTTCTTTCGTGGACTATCCGGTGTTTTCGGTTCTTGGATGTTCGACATGGTGTTGTATTCCGATATCCAAGGTCGCAAATTCCCCGGGTCGTTACAGTGGTATCAGAGCTAAAGGTTAAGTAATTACCTTGGCTTTTTGGTGTGACTCAGTGAAGATGGGCTTAGTAATACCCTAGATTGAGTTGAGTGTGTATATACAAGTGAATGTATTTGAAGATTTTATAAAAATGATTTTATATTGTGTAGATTCATTGGTTGAGTAATTTATGAACTTTGGTCGATCAGTTCGATCCACTGTATCGGTAGGGGTTTATAAACACTCGAGTACGATGAACCGACATGGTATGTTTTGAAAAGAGGGTAAATGAAATAATTTTACCCAAATTATATTTTGACATAAAAGAAAAAAATTATATTGAAATGATTATAATATATTGGATATATTGGTTGTTATAATAATCGAGTAAGATTATAAAATAAATGGTTATGTAAATAACCAATTGGAATTCATATAAGGGTAATATGTGAAATCAGATGAATTAAATCTGAATTTAAATCAGAATTGGAATTAAAATTCCGAAAACATGAAAGGTGTTTATAAATGGAATTGGACTAAATATATGAGAATTTTAAAATCCTGGGAGATTTTAAATTGTTTTACAAGCAGTGTGAATGGTGTTTTGAAATGTATTTCAAAATGAAAGTGTTTAGAAATGTTTTTGAAAGTGATATGGTATTGAACTCACTTCGATCGCTGGAAAATAGATTCCGATGATGACAGCTGCATCATCGGTGTTCATTTTTGAGTTGCTAAGTGAAGGATTACTACCAAATTTTTGTTTTTGAATTGTTTTGAGAAAACAAGTTGTTTGAAATCCCATAAAGGAAAGTTTGGTTTTAGAAAAGCAATGCAGTATAAAATTCCCAAAAGAGACTGTTTGGATTAAAAACAAATTGAATTACAATTTTTAAAAGCTAATAGAAATAGAAATTGAATTGAAACCCGTTAAGTGGGAATTAAATTGAAATAACAAATATCAAGAAAAAAAATCGGATGGGCGAATTAAGAGTTGGAATCAAGAATAGGTTTTGAATTTGAAATGAAATTTGGCTTGTATAAGCAAAGTATTTGGTGCAAAGTATTTGGTTTTGAAAAGAAACTGATTGGAGTTTGATTGGAATAACATTGGTATATGTTGGGTGATAGCATATGGAAGTGAGAGATGATATGCCCGACAAAAAGGTACCAGTTTATATTATATATGGGTTTGAGATTTATGAGACGATTTGGCAAGCTGCTTGGCTGTTTGATTTTCTTTTGGGTTGAAGAAGTCCTAGAGATGCGAGTTGTAGTTGTACCGATAACCCGTACAAAGGAGGTGCTGGTGAAATTTTTCGAAAATTTAAGGTGTTAGAAAATTTTCAGGATTTTTGAAAATTTTCGTTAATAAAAATTAATTAATATTTTAGTTGTAAATTTGTTGGTTTAGTGATACTAAAATTTAAGAAGTGAACAAATAATTTTAACCAGCTAACAGGGTTTGTTTTCTACCTTAGCAATTTCGAGGACTAAATTATTTTAAGGGGGAAGAATGTAATGTCCCATATTTTTACGACATAATAATTAATTAATTTAATTATTTAATTAGTGATTTAGTGAATTAAATGGTTGTTTAATTAAATAATATTGAATATTTATATTAAATAATAGAATAATATATTTAATTCTGAAATAATCAGAATATAGCTGAAATGGCAATATTGTGTGGATTGGACAATTTAAAATATATAATGCAGTTTAGAGTTGAATTATATTAACGAATATATTATATAAACGACAGTTGAACGTATAATTATATTATAATTATAATCGAGCTCGAAATGGCGCGGCAGTTCGTAATTCGGCGATTCGAACTTTAAACGAGTATACAAAATCCGTTTTAAGCCGGATTTCTGTGAAACAAGAAACGTTCGGAGCTGGTGAAGTATATTTTTCTGATGGAAGAGAAAAATCAGGATTTCGTCATGTAGATTTTGATTTATGTCCAAATCAAATTTTTAAATAGTCGCTATGGAATTCCTTTATAATTTATAACGATATATAGAAGGATTTCTATTTTTAATTGAATATCGGTTAACTCTGATTATGGAATATCGAGTTATAAATCCGTATATATTTATTTTAGAGCTACATGATATTCTAGTGTGAATATATCCGATAATATTTATTTATAAATATTTAATTTAATTATTTTTAAATATATTTATATTTAAATGGGTTTATTTAGAATAAAAATAGCCAGTTTTGCAAACGACCTCCGTTTTCGACGAAACTAATTTTGTTGGATCCGGGATATTTAATTATAGTTGGATTTCATTTTCCGTGATTTTTGGGGTTAGTGTGTGGTCGTATGAATTTTTAATGTGAATAACAGTCAGTATTTTGATGGTTAAAAATACGCTGTGTGAGCAGATGGAGTTGGAATTCGACGAAACAAGTTTCGTTGGGTCCATAATGTCGAACGATAGCTGCATGTCTATTTTCATGATTCTTGGATATTGTATGTGATCATAGGAATTTTTAATAACGTATACATTAGCGGTTGTTTAAAAATAAATATTAAATTGAAATTTTTTTATTAAAACCTTCCTATATATACCCTTACACATTTTCTAACCCTAACCTAATTTTTCTACGGTCAAACTATTTTTGCGCCGCTGGTTATATCTTCCCAAACCAAAACCGATCATTTCAAAAATCAAAAGAAAATCAAACAAGAATCAATAAATCCCAAAATGTATATGTATGAGATCCTCGTCACTGGCTCAGTCCGCTGGTATGGTTTTCATTCCGTTCGATCACTGTTTGGTCGAGGTCATATTTTTACAGTGATGCTAGGGTTCGAAGTTGTTGGAAATTGAGTCATTGATTCGAAAATCTGAGTTTCGTTAGTGTTTGTGGTGGAGAGTAGTAGTAGCTGTGATATTTTGGGGGATTTTGGGTTCAAAAAGTGTACTGTAGGGGGATGAGATTCTCGAGATCGGATTTTTCATGGTAGGTGCGGGATGTACAAGCTTGGTATGTGGAGATGGATCTCGAGAAGTGGAAGCCGTTGGAAATTTCAGTTTGATTTATAAGATGTTAAGGAGTAAGCTTGGATTTTTCAAAATATTTCAGTGAAAATGGGTTGTGCGAACTACTGAAAATGTGAAATGGGAGAAGGCACTCGAGTTTGATGAAAGGGATACTGGATGATAGAGATTTTGAAATGTAGAATATTGGGTATTTTAGTTTGATGTTTAAATGAAAGAAGGAGGAGATAGGTGCAAGAGAAGGTCATGTAATGGCGTGTTTAACCAGAGGAAGTGATGGTAGTTTATTTCGGGAGAGGACACATTGTTCATGCGCGTTGTACTTGGTCTTGGGCCGGGTGAGTAGAGTAAGGCCCGATGGTGAATTAAATTAGTTTTGTTTTAATTTAAAAACAATTTATAATTTGTAAATGTAATATCTATTCCATACTGTATCAGAATTTCGAACGGTCAGATCCTTTGGGATCGTATGGATGGCGGCTACGCAATGGAACTGACTGGGAGTGAATTGGAGCTCATTACAATTTATAGTGAAATAAATTGTTTGATCTAAATCAACCGACAATTTTCGTTATTTAACGATGATCGTCCAATGTGAGTAAATCTCACTAACTCTGATCAATTTATATTTTTATAAATATAATCTAGTATTGATAAATGATGATTGATTGTTGTGTGTTGATTGTTTGGTTGAATTGTTGATTTATTAGTTGAGATTATAGATAACTATATATATATATATATATACACACATATATATAAATCGTTAATCAAATATTGATTCTGTTTGTTAGAATATTTCATATTGAAATGAAATCGATGTTATTTATATTGTTTAACATCTGTGGATGCAGGGAAACAGGTTGGAGGGATCCAACTGGATTCCTCAATATTATAATACTGTTAGTTTTCATATATTGTGATATATGATGCGATATATAATCTGTGATTGATTATGATGACACTGGTCATGTTATTTTGTATTTTAAATACCATATGAAATACTGGAATGAAAAAAGGAAATGTTCAAAGTAAATATTGAAAATGAAATATTTATATATGAAATAAATATGATATTATAAAAGGAAATATTTGGAAAACAAATATTGGAAAATATAATTAAGGAAATACTTGGGAAATGAGTAGAATTATACAAAAGGATTTATATAAGATAAACAGAATTATATAAAGGGATTTGTAAATGAGGTTTAAATGTTGTAAATGAAATAAGATAAATTAAAGTAAATATTTTGCAAATAAAATATAAATAGAAATTGGATTTGAGATATTGTTTTTAAATACGGAATCAAACTGTTTTGATTATATAAATAAATATTATTTACATTTAATGTGAATAAAGGATTTAAGTAAATATTTTGCAAATAAAATATTATAAAGGAATTTGGGGTTTTGAAATAGGAATTAAAATAGAGTTAAAGGAATTAGAAACTGACTGGAAATTAGTTGAGTTGAACAACTCTCTGTGTATTGATCTGATGTTGGTTTCGGCCTTCGGGGTTAATACGTAGGGGATTATTATCTTACCAATTTACAGTTAGAGACTGATATATGTGAAAAGATAGTGATGCGTGAACCAGAAATGGAAACGTTTTCCAAAGTTAATAACATATATTTTCTAAAACTAGAAAATAAGGATTTGATGAATATATGGAAACGAGAAATGGGTAAATGAATAAATGTTGATTGATGATTGATCGATAGAATTTCCATCTGGAAATAATATCGTTGTTTGCACACATGTTCTTCTTTGATAGTTAAATCACCGACTATCAAAGTTCTTGATCATTTTTCCGTCGTTAATACGGAGAGACCGGGATCAGATATATTATCTGAAAACCACTTCGTATGGCATTAGCGTTGCGAATCAAATATGATGAAGATAATTTAAGACAGAGTTATGCAAGGACTGTTCTGTTTACAGAATAATGCCTTCGGTTTGTCCAGTCCCAGGACAACTTATGCGGAAGAATGTCTGATAGAGGATATCTAATGGATCGCGTAAGTTGATCTCTTCAAACGTAATTACGTTTGGTGGCGGAGGAGTTCGTTTCTCTTAGCTGTATACCCATGGTGTTTTTGGGGAAATCAATTTGTGATTTGGCGAGTATGACGATGTGACATTCAAAGTGAAGAAATGCGTGCTTTGTAAATGGATACGTTATGGCCTTTAGCCTCACAATCGAGAAATGGTATAAAATCGGGTAGGTCTCCTGTCTAAGTGGTTAGCTGCCAATTAGGGTGTATTGTCACCTGATCTAGAGAAATTCCATTATACTTCTATAATCTATTTCGATGCTGTCCATTTCAGGAAATGGTTGCTGATCCCAACCGTTGGTGATAATACATTCGGTAGTGTCAAGCGAAATGAGTGACCGGTCATGTTTAGCCTAGGTTACAAGATGTCCTTGTTGAACCCGGTGTATTCCTCTCTAGAGATACACTGTCAGAAGGTGGTCCCATACCTTGCCAGTTGGTATTCATTACCCAATAAGCGCTCGCGGTTTTTAATTTTATATTATGTATGTGGGACGTGAGATGAAAGCGTTCCACTAGATTGCTATTTATTTGATCTAGACATTATTATAATATCAGAAGAGTATGGATGTTAAAAAGAATGTTTTGGTTTATCGTATGGTAAAAACCATCTGTGTTTATGTGTGGATCGGTCTTACGATTATCCTTTCTTTTAAAAGGATTTTAAAAGTTAAACAAATGTTTGGAGTTTACTCACACCAGTCACATGACTGACCCGGAGTTTATTTTGTTTTGTTTTCCCTAAACTCTTAAGTGCCCAATTTTGTATGGGCAGTCAAATATTCAGGATTTTACAGATATACTGAGAGCATGGAGCAGGAGGCTTCAGGATTATATAGCTATTGTTTATTCCACTGTGTTGTAAGTGTTATACTCTGATAATGTTATTGTATACGTATATTGATTTTATTTCAAAGTTATGTATCTATTATATATTGTTCGTTCCGATGTGAGATTCGTGTTTACTCTGATGTTGTATGTTATTCTTCTTCTATTCTAAGTTTCTATCTTATCTACTCTTACCCTCTAATTTCTTTCATGGACTATCCGGTGTTTTCGGTTCTTGGACGTTCGACATGGTGTTGTATGCCGATATCCAAGGTCGCAAATTCCCCAGGTCGTTACAGACATCCCCCTAACAAACAATCTACATCCGTATTGACGTATCCCGCAACCAAAGCCTCGATAGTATAAGGCCAATGGTCTTTTGGTTTAGCTCTTTGCCTTTCCGCCTCAAGCTGACTGTCGATGACTCGTAACCGATGATTACTATCAATCAGATGGTTAGACTGGCCTAAGGCAAAAGATGAAATGGTCGTAGCCCGCATAGTCACAACGCATTAGACTCATCGAATCACCTCTGCCACCCTACAACCTTCTTACTGCCCACTATCGTGGCAATCAAGTAACGCGCAGACCCAACCTATGGGAGCACATCCTAAGTGCTACCACTGCACAGGGGACTACCAGGAGTACCCTCCATGTCTCAGGAAGCCGAGTGCTTCCCCTTTCAATCCTTTAGAGCCAGCTGAATATCAGCAGAACAATAGGCAGAACAGGAAAAATAATCAGATAGACATGCGCTCCCCTCGTGTCCCATGACACCACGATGATCTACCCCGTTGGGTTCTTCATTTTCAAACGTACAAACTGGTCCAAGCGCCTCAGGTTAACGTGCTATTAGGCCCTATGTCCAAATGTTTAATTACGTGCTTGCTCTACCTCATTAGATTTCCAGTTAACTTGGTTATTTCAAATCATATTAACTTCTTGTTTAGGTTACCAAGTTCTTCTTGCTTATTAAATTTAGTTATATAACTTACCCTATTTAGGTTCATTAATAAGCTTTTAACATGTTATTCTTATCAGCAGACTTCATTTTTTCAGGTTTTTAGACAACATGTTCTTCTTATCAGCAGGATTCAGATTCTCAGGTTTACAGATTACTTAATTCATAATTAAGTACAACTTATTGCATCTCATAATTTTTCCCTTCTTTTCTCTACTTATTACAAACATCAAGTTTCAGGTTTCCAGATTTACAAATTAATTAATTTATAATTAAGTACAACTTATCTCATTACATAAGTTATCTCATTTTCTCCATGGTTTATTATAACCTAAGTTATAATTTCCACTTGTCCCTAGGACAAGCCTACCTATTATCTTTTCTTTTCCCCTTCAGGTTTATTCATAATTGGTTATTATCATTCCTCGTTCATTCCAATTCTTTTAATGTTGTAGGATTCATTCATTTCCGTTAATTACAATTAATGCCATCTAATTCTTTCTAGTTATACACATATGTATTAATGCACCATACCCCTCACATTAAGTTGACCACTTGTGGATGCTGGATTTGTCGGGCGGTTCTGGCAGGCTTCTACCATAAGTTGAACTTAACCTCATGTCTTAGTACCGTTATTTCCAATCAGGTTTATGCACCAGATCTCTCACATTAAATTAACCACTTGTAGATGCTGGATTTGCCGGGCGGTTCCGGGCAGGCTTCTACCACAAGTTGAATTTAACCTCGTGTCTGAGTGCGATTACAATTTCCAATTTATTATAGATTTTCCATACAATTTATGCATATTCATTCTTCCAATTTTTACTATAATTCTATTTACAAACTTTTGGCATAATAATATTCTTAAACAAATATTCATGTTCATTGTAAATTCCATAATTCAAACATTCATAGAAATTCCCAATTCAGATAGGTGATTAATGAAAATAGGCTTTGTACAGCAGAAATGTTCTCAGTTTAGGTTTCAAGATTACAGTACTGCAGAAGTTTCATCATTTATACGAAGGATACTATTCAGTTTTAATTACAACAACACTAATTTCAGCAGGTTAAACATTTCATCAGATGACAACAGGTTAAACATTTCAACAGATTAATCATACATATTAATGGGGAATGCCAAACAATATATATACCATTGCCAAAAGGTATAACTTAACTTGCAAATGTTTTGATAACACGATAATATGTGATTGTAAAATAATAAAAAAGCAACGATCGAAATAAAGGTAGAGCCATCCCTCGCTCCTCAAAATTCGATCCCCTCTTCTTGCTATCAAATCGAACGTCCTGCGGCCCTTCTGCCTGTATTTGACCCCCCGCCTGCTCCCCTTGACCCACCGCCACCCACCTTCACCCTACCGACAGCTTCTTCCGGCAACCTAATTCCTTCAGGCAAACCACCAAGTGTCTCTCTAGCCGAATCGGCGAGCGCTTCGATGACAGCTACCCAAATTAACCCTCAATTGTCAAATTTAAGTGTATGGGCTTCCTTGATTCTGCGTTTTCCCTGCAACACCGGGAAGTAAAAACCCATTGATATGCATCCAACCTAATTCGAAGGAGCTATGAAACATACTAAACTGGTAGTTGACGCTGGTATACCAGTTTGGAAGGATACTTTAGTCATTTTTTTTATTGATAACCCACTTTCATACACAACAGTCGTTCAGAGATGCATATCTATCTGGAAGCCTAAGGGTGACCTGAACATAAAATCTAATGGCGTGCTACTCCTCTTACAATTTGCGTGTGAAGAAGACAAAGAAACATCACTTATGGGAGAGCCGATCATCATGCAAAGTAAGCTTTTAATTATAAAGCCATATGATTCAAATGTTAGTAACTTGCGTGGTGTGGTTAGATCTGTTCCTATCTGGGTTCAATTTTCGAATATCACACTATTTTCTTGGTCACACACTGGTATAAACTGGCTAGCTTGTAGATTCAGAAAAATTATGTTTAGATGAATCAACTGAAAGGCTAGAGAGACTTCACTACGCCAAATGCTTAATCGAAATAAAACCTGCCAAAATTCCGGTTGATGACATTTTGGTTATATTGCCTGGTGTAGGAACACAGCGAGTTAAAAGTAACATATTTATGGAGCGCTATGCTTTGCACCAAGTGCTGTGTCTTTGGACACAAGAATGATGACTGTGACACAGTCAAAGAAATTGTCTCTACACAATGAAATAACTGCAAAGAACCCCAAAACAAGGCAACAGAACAAGAAAAGTTATCTGGAACAAATAAGTGTAAAGAGAAAATCAATGCTTTTAGCAAACAACCTGTGTACAAGAAGGACTATACTCAAGTGATAAAAGAACAAGTTCAGCAGGATATAGCTTGGCACAAAGTTGAAAGAAACAAAGGAAAGGTTGCATTCAAAGCACAAAGATATCCTTACAAGGTTAAAACCAACTTTCCACGAAGAACTGCATATAAAAGGAAATAAATTAGTCTTACTGACTACATAACAGAAGAAAGTGAAATTATAGAAAAAAGCACTCATAAGAAACTGGTGGACAAACTTACATTTAAACAAAGCAACATTGTCTCCAATGGAGTGCCACTTGTAACAAATAATAACTTCAACACCTTGCTCGACATGGGAGAATCTTCCAATGTTATGGAACCTATTAAAGCTAATCACAACATGGCTGATGCCATAAAACAAACCCCTACCACCATGCAACATGAGGATACAAGCTCTCGAAAGATTCTTGCTACCACGAGCCCTCTAGAGAAACTCGCAATCTCTACTTTTCCTAAGGAAAGAAACATTGTCATTCTTCATGACCCTCTTCTCTCCAAGAATGCTCTGTCTAACATGAACGAAGAATTTTTAACTAATGTATCATCTAAAGTCAACGCTTGTACCTTGGATATCTGTCAGCTATCACCTGAACTTAAAGCTGCTACTCCAAAGAAATCACTATCAAACATAGTTGAAGAGTCCAAGGCTAAATATCCACCTAAAGACAACTTTTTCACTTCCGATATTTTCCATCATTCTCTTGATTTAAAAGATGTATCTAGTACGAAAGATTTGGATATGGCTATTATCAATAATGAAAAGGAGGTTAATGAAACATCTTTACCAAGCATAGTGGTTGGAATTACTTTCTCCAGTGTCATTGATGATGCATTTGTGTTTACTGACACTAACTTTGAGCTTGGCATACTTTAACTTATGGCATAGTTGAGTATCTCAAATGTATTACTTTGAATGATAGTCTTGAAGCTAATAAAGGTAAACATGATCCACAAGACAAGGTCCAAACTCCATATAGTGAAAGTGATGCAACTACTAACTCTGGAAGCAAGCAGGTTGAGTATATGTATAACAAAACTCCGCCGCCACCAGGACATAAAGAATCAGAAGATTCACATCCCTTTAAAGCTGACAAGAATAACAGTGAAATTCTGAATGCCAAAATGAACAAAGGAAATAAACAGAACAAGTTTGATTCTCCCAAGGCATCTGGTACAGTATGTAGTCCAGATCTAAATAAGGTCAAAACTAGATCTATGACAAGAAGCTCCGAAAAACATATCGATTTTAATAATGATACACAACCTATGTA
Organism: Allium sativum; assembly: GCA_030737875.1. Lineage (NCBI taxonomy): Eukaryota > Viridiplantae > Streptophyta > Magnoliopsida > Asparagales > Amaryllidaceae > Allium > Allium sativum. The sequence continues at coordinate 158,033,178 of CM060921.1, read as the reverse complement.
TTTGGAACATAAGAGGAGCTCACATGGAAACTAAGCTGGAAAGATGCAAGATTTTAAGCAGGAAATACAATCTCTCCGCCATTGCTCTGCTGGAAACTAAACTTAATAAAGATCTTTCTACCAAAGCTACCAGGTATGTGAATTCTAATTGGCTAATGCTAGATAATTTGGAGGATGCCAGTTATGGTAGGCTCTTAGTTATGTTTGACCCTTCTATTCATCACTTTACTAAGGTCAGTACTTCCAGTCGATATATTCATTACCATAACTTGCATAGAACTTCTTCTACTTCATATTTTATTACTTTTATCTATGCTCATAATTCATTAGCAGCTAGGGAAAACCTCTATCATGTTATGCCTACACTGAAATAGCCGCTAAACCCATGGTTAATTTGTGGGGATTTCAACTCTCCTCTCAAATTAACTAATCAGACTGGCGGATCCACTGTTTCATTAAATGAAATTAGACACATAAATTTGGCTATAATGATTTTATAACTTGTTGAAATAAACTCATATGGTCCCGAATTCACATGGAATAGTTGCAATAGAAATGGCATTCACACCTTTTCTAAAATTGATCACTCTTTTGTAATAACATTACACTCAACACTTGGCCTTGTATTTCAAATGAGATTTCTTTACCTATCCTTTCTAACCATTCGCCTCAAGTAATACACTTGAATGAGCAGATAATTGAAAGAAAACCTGCATTTCGATTTTTTGACATATGGACCAAATAGCAAGATTTTCATCAAATTGTTAAACAAGCTTAGGAATTCCCATGTCACGGCAACCTGATGTATATTCTATACAAAAAGCATAAGCCGCTCAAGAATATTTTGAAATACTGGTCTTCCAAAAACTTTGGAAGTGGGAGCCTGAAATCCCTCACTCATGAGAGACAGCTGGAACATGTGCAGGTTGCAATACAAAACCATCCTTAAAATGAGTCACACTTAGCTGTTGAATACGATATCTTGTGTCAATATAAAGATGCTTTGCACTTGGAATCCATGATGTGAAAACTAAAACTAGGATGAAATGGTTCAAAGACGGTGACAAGAACACGACTTACTTTCATGCAACACTCAAAGCTAAACAAGTTAAGGAAACAATTCACACCGTCACCGAATTGCAAGGTCAGGTACACTCTACTCAGAATTCTATTCAATAAATTTTTGTTAAGCATTTTTCGTATCTTTTTGGTAACAGTGATAACTTCATTCCTTAAATTGAGGATATTAATCCAATTTTATTACCAAAACTCAGCACTATTATGAAAGATTACTTGTGTAAAACAATCACTGATGAGGAAATTAAGGTTGCATTGTTTTCCCTTAACAAATGTTCAAGCGGGGGACCTGATGGATATAATGTTGTATTCTATACTACTTGTTGGAAGGTAGTTTGCAAGGATGTGTGTAATGCTATAAAACAATTTTTCAAAAAGGGACATATGTTTCATTCCTTTAATAACATTATTATTGCGCTTATCCCTGTAACACCCCGTATTTTCTGAGAATATTAAAAAAACAAATTAAGGAATACTTAATTTTTAAAATGAGAATTAAGGGAAACGGGTTATGCCATTGCGTTCGTCTCAGAATTCTGCTTGTGATAGAGTTCGAGTTTGCGTAAAGCGGACTCCGTATGAAGGAGTTATGACCTTTAGAAGATTCAAGAATTTAAATAATAAAACCAGCCCGAAATTCAAATTTAGGTTTCGAAATTCAAAAACCCCGAAGCAGGCTGGGCGGGAAATTTCCCGCCCAGAGACCAGGTCGACCAGGGGGTCGACCTGGGTGTTGACCTGGGTACATAGGTCGACCAGGGGTCGATCTGGGGGTCGACCTCCCCCTCGGGCCAGATCTGAAACCTTACGTGTTTCTTTATGTGACGATTTTCTGAGTCATTAGGGCTTGTGTGGCAAGTTCTAGTTGGTTCTCTTAGGTTTGAATGGCTTTGATTGGTCCTAGGTTGATCTAACGACTCTTATTAAATCAAACTTTTATATAAGCAACCTAAATCTAAACCCTAAACCACACAAATTCATTCCAAGGAGCCACCATGCGGTCAATGGTCATCCTAACCTAGCGACAATTCCTTCTGAAACTAGAAAGCAAGATTAAAGCTACGAATCAAATCAAATCTAAATTAAAAGAACAATTAGTCTACATCAAAGGAGAGCTATTCAGTTTCAGAAAACAGATCCTAGAAAACAAGATTTGCCTTTGTTTTGTAAGTCAGTTACTTTTTAGTTTTGAACACCTAAATTTAACTGTGACATGTAATAAAATGGATATGAGAATATGCCTGATGTAAGCTATCTTTTCATTGAATCTGTGGTTGAGTATATATATATATATCTTTGGAAATCATTTTTGACTATGAAATTGGTCCAATCATATTTATCCTTGTTGTATATTGGAATTGTAATCCTTTTAAATTCATGATGATATTAATATCATATCTATATGCCTGCGATGTATTCTATGCAAAACTTGTCTTTTCAGTACATCAAGTTTATTGGACCAATAGTTCTTATCATCATATGATTATGCCTATCCTTACGATGTTCCATCTTGTTTCTACCCTTATTTTATGAATCTTGAGTTAAAACTCGAAATATGTACGTTATGAATGCGGGGGTAATTGGGTATAACATGAAATTGACATTGTTTGGCATAATTTGGAACATGTAGTATGGCATGACTGTTAAGATGTAATTTGGGGTAATTTGACATGAATATGTAATTTGACATATTGAACCTAAAATTGGCATGAACGATAAAGTATGAAATTGGCATATAAATCAAGTTTGGGGCATAATTGTTATTGTTGCGAATTTGGGGTAACTTGAGTATCGAATCTAGATTGAGCGAAAAATGTAAATTGGAACATTAAATCTAGATTTGGCCTAACTATTGATTTGGGACGCCAAGTAAAATGAATATTGTAATTTTGGGGCATGTTTATTATTACAAACTTAGGAAGATTAGGTGTAGCCTATTTTGAGTAATAACTTGAAATTGAATTTGGGGGCCATTACTTGCAATTAGCTTTGTTGGGCATAACTTGAGAATTGGAATATGACTGGCTAGGATAATTAGCATATAAATCTAGACTTGGACATTTATGGAAAATGTGTCATAATCTGAAATTGAAAACAATTGTGAATAATTCACATATAAACTGTAAATATGTAAATTAGTGAAAAGACGTATGTGCCTAACCAGAGGTTAGATTGAGTTGTGGTGTAAAACTGCACGGAACCGCCCGGCACATCCAGTAACGATGACAACACCTATCTAATATGAGAGGTTAGTGTATTCTGCCCAAGAAAAACTCGAGGTTAGATTGAGTTGTGGTGTAAAACTGCCCGGAACCGCCCGGCACATCCAGTAACCACAACAACACATATCTAAAGTGAAAGGTTGGCGCATTAATAAATCAATTAATGCTAATGAATAAGATGAATGACTAGGGTTAAGTTCATAGGAACACTTAACCAATATAACATGAATGACTAGGGTTAAGTTAATAGGAAACACTTAACCAATATAATTTGATTTGTGGTAAGGTTATGTTAAAACAAGAGGGAAACACTTAACCAATATAACTTGATTTGTGGTAAGGTTAAGTTAAAACAAGAGGGAAACACTTAACCAATATAACTTGATTGGTGTTAAGGTTAAGTTAAAACAAGAGGGAAACACTTAACCAATATAACTTGATTTGTGGTAAGGTTAAGTTAAAACAAGAGGGAAACACTTAACCAATATATCTTGATTTGTCGTAAGGTTAATTTAAAACAAGAGGGAAACACTTAACCAATATAACTTGATTTGTGGTAAGGTTAAGGTAAAACAAGACGGAAACACTTAACCAATATAACTTGATTTGTGGTAAGGTTAAGTTAAAAAAAGAGGGCAACACTTAACCAATATAACTTGATTTATGGTAAGGTTAATTTAAAACAAGAGGGCAACACTTAAACAATATAAACTGATTTGTGGTAAGGTTAAGTTAAAACAAGAGGGCAACACTTAACCAATATAACTTGATTTGTGGTAGGGATAAGTTGACACAAGAAGGCAATACTTAACCAAAAGTAACATGACAAGTAGGTGGGTTAAGTAACTTGAATTGATTGATCACACTTAACCAATATATACAACATGATGAACACGTGGGGTTAAGTTAAAAGAAACGCTTGACCAATATAACTTGATGGATGAACGGGGTTAAGTTAATAAGAAACACTTAACCAATCCAACATGATAAGTGAGGAGGCTTAAGTTAACAAGAAATACTTAACCAACATGACAAGATAAATGTGTGGGTTAAGTTAACATGAATGGACAACACTTAACCAATATGGCATAATGTGCGAGAGGGTTAAGTACATATCAAGCAGGGTGGGTAATATTAGTAAATATAGGCCCACAAACCTAACCATTAAATAAACATGCTTGAATCAGTGAGAGGGTTAAGTACATATCAGGTTGATGGGTAATATTAGTAAATATAGGCCCACAAACTTAACCATTAAATAAACATGCTTGAATCAGTGAGAGGGTTAAATACATATCGGGTTGATGGGTAATACTAGTAAATATAGGCCCACAAACTTTACCAGTAGGAAACCCTAGTAACGGGGACCCATTTCAGCAATAACCCACATAAATGTATCATGGTACCCTGAACTAGGCAGGATGGGGCTCGATTACTAGGCTGATTATAAGCGGTCAAAATAGCGGCAGGGGGTACGTTAGTGTAGGTTCCGACGGTTTACGGGCGTGCACGTACTCCGGAGTGGGAAAAAGCGGGCACTGGGTACCAGTAGTTATATACACTGTGCATCTTGAATCATGTCGGGTTGCTATCATAAGGATTGATACACCTTATGGTGGGACCGACACAGGGTATCTACACGCAAGAGAGGGCCGATTGACACAAACACAAGAGAAATTAATACAAGTAGGGAGCCGATCAATAGGGTAGTAAGGGTACATCTAACATACTCATGGCAATTAGGCAGGTTGAGGTGGAATCCCCATACTAGATGTACACCTGAAGGCTACCACAAATTGTGGGGGATTGAGATCATATTATCATTTTATACAGAATACTAATTAGGACACTAGTTAGGTGGTGCGAAGATATAAAAATTAGAATAACAAGGTAGTAGCGAAGCAGAGAAAGAGTAGATGCACATCCAGTTTATCTTGCCTTATCATATTTATACTAATCCTGTGTTATCTTGTTATCCTTGTTCTCACGGTATTGTCTTAAATTCAGTTTATTCATGTCATGATGCTTTTGCCTGTTTATATGCTGAAATTCACTGGACTTACCAGACTTATGTCCGACCTAGTTTTGTTTCGCCTCTTTTCTTCCGTTCCCCCCCCCCCGGTTCACAGGGAGGAAATGTTACCACTTAGCTCAGTTTTCTTTCCAAGTTCGAAGATAGTCAATGTATTGCTTTGGGCTCTCTCTTCCACTGCTATGGCTAGTTCATGCTTTATTGGGGAATATCATTGTTATTTTATTGCTTCTTTTATACTAGGAAGTTTTTAAAATCAAGACAGAAGTTCTATGTATTACTTTTAAGTATGATTGAGACAACTATTGTAAAAGCTTGACCGAACCACATTGTTTATAAAATGACTTTATTTTCCGCTACTTTATTTGTCTATCTGGTAATTTATCTGCATCTTTTACCTAAAATGCTCCACCGAAGTTAAGGCATTCCCTTTGTGAGTGACCATAACGGAGGTAGGGTGTTTCACTTGGTATCAGAGCTGAAGGTTAACGGATCAGATAAAAGATTTGAAAAATTATTTTCAAAACGGTTTTAAAAGAATCATTTTCAAAAGAAAGGTTTTGTTTAAGGGCATATTCCCCAAAGCCATATGCACTATCTTTTGATCCTTTGTTTGACTCCTTATTTCCTTCTTCCCTGAGTCTCCGGGGCTTCTGTCTTTCTATGAAGTAACCTCATCGTGGCATGGTTCCGTAGGCTCGATGAGACTACGACACCTGTCAAAGGGCGAAGAAGTGCCCAACCTCCATCCATGGTCGTAGTAGTTTCACCTGTGGCTAATTCTCTTCCTAGCTTTGTAGGGTTTCCCATGCGATGGAGGTAACGTTTGAGAGACTTGTCAACATGGTTCACAAAGGAAGTAAAGAGAAGGAGACCAAAGGGGAAGAATCACAAATAAGGGATTGGAATATAAGAAGGGCGTAAAAAATAATAGATCCCTCAACAAGAGGAAGTATATTATCTGTGGTATAGCATGTCATTTAATTATAGGAAGTAAAAGACAAGTGGTTGTTTTCAGCATGGTGAGGCAGGGCATCTTATCAAGGATTGCCCGGAGGACAAGGACATGGACAAAGGACAGGGTTTTCAGGAAGGCAAGTGCATGCTTTCACTGCCAGCGTACTTGAGAGAAAGATAGTAAATTTTAGTTTTTCTTTTTGATCATCCTGTTAGTACTCTTTTTTATTTTAGCACTTCACATTCGTTTATATCTGCTTTCGTAGTTGAATCTCTGCACCTTAGTACTACTATAATAGAAGATCCCATTATTGTCTTAAATCTGGTTGGTGGTTCGGCTCATTTATCTTTGGTTTGTAAGGATTTGAGAATAGCTATGTTAAGTATCGAGTTTAAGTGTAATGCTTATGTTTTTGGGCCATGGGTTGATTCTAGGTATGGATTGGGTAGCTAGTAATTGTGAAAGGAGGGTAGTTAGACTTTTGACTTGCCTCGGGAATACCCTCGAGATTTCGTGCGATCTTAAGGGATCAGTTAGGCTTAGCTACCTAGAATTACTTGATGCAACTATCGATGATTTGCGATCTATTAGAATAGTCCATGAGTACGCAGATGTTTTTGATTAGTTTAGGGATTTTCCCCCTAAAACTTGAGATAGACTTCTAAATATATCTAGTTGACAATGCAAAGACAGTTATGCGATCAACGATAGTTTTGGAGCAAGATTGGCGAGGATAGCCAGAGTCGGTTAAGTGCTCAGTTGTTTAGTTGTTTTGCTAGTATCATCTCACATAAATTGTCCAAATTCAGAGGAGGTATTCCTTGGGTGCTTGTCTGATATTGTTTTAGGCCTTTGGGACTTGTACCTAAGGGATGTCAAATTCGACTAGGATGGTTTGCATGAGAAATAAATGGTTGTGGCAAGCACCCTAAGTAGAAAAAGACTGACCTTAAGAGAGGTAAAAAGTACATAGCAACCTTTAGCTTTAGACCCTCAAAATTGTGACATGATGAATAAGCTAAGTAGAAGAGAGACCTCTAATCATCTTAGTACATACACTTGGTATCGTGGTTAACATCTGTTTATCTTGGAAGGATAGTTCAACTACATTGGATACCCTCTAGCATAGTAAGTGATTGAGGTCCTAATTTTACTAGTGGGTTTTGGAAATGGAAGTCAAGAAGCCTCGCAATCGTGAAGTTAAATTAGTTAAGGTACAGTGGAGTGAAGCTCAAGAAGATGCGACTTAGAAGACTAAATACTAGATACGCGTAGCCTACCCTTTTCTTTTTGAGGGTAGATCCTGGATCTCTCTTTCCTTAAGTTTATGCATGCTTGTATCTACCTTTTAAGTATATCTCCTCAATCCTATTCCCGATCCTTAAGTAGAAACCAATGGATGTAAACATGTGTTTGAAACATGTTATGATTGGTGGTTGCAAGTGGTCGCAAGTGGTTGCTTGTGGATGCATATACACACATTAGGCACTAGATCGACTCAGTCACTTTCATATTGCATATGCATGAGTGAATTTTTGTATATATGAATTGAAACTTGATGTGTTATCATATGTATGTTTCATTTGTATGAATGATTATGCACTCATGTAGAAGTTATTAAGTACGATTAGAAATAATTGCATACATGATGGACTCATGGCACTGACATAATTCGCATTGAGGTGGTCAACTGAATCAGTAGACCGCCTGATTTTGCATTAGATAAGGACATGTACACACACTATGCATATGATCATGAAAGCATTAGAAATCTTTTAAGGACAATGGATGCCTGTGATTGAATGGTTGAGTAGATGGATGTTGGATGTTAGGATATGCATTCTTCTTAACCTAGAGATTTCGAGGATGAAATCCTTTAAGGGGGGGGGGGGGGGGAGAATGTAACACCCCATAGGTCGACCAAGGGGTCGACAGGGGGTCGACCTCCCCCTCGGGCTAGATCTGAAACTGACGTGTTTCTTTGTGTGACAATTTTCTAAGTCATTAGGGCTTGTGTGGCAAGTTCTGTTTGGTTCTCTTAGGTTTGAATGGCTTTGATTGGTCCTAGGTTGATCTAACGGCTCTTATTAAATCAAACTTCTATATAAGCAACCTAAACCACACAAATTCATTCCAAGGAGCCACCATGCTGTCAATGATCATCCTAACATAGCCATCATTCCTTCTCAAACTAGAAAGCAATATTAAAGCTACGAATCAAATCAAAACAAATCTAAATTAGAAGAACAATTAGTCTACATCAAAGGAGAGCTGTTCAATTTCATAAAACAGGTCCCAGAAAACAAGATTTGCCTTTGTTTTGTAAGTCAGTTACTTTTTAGATTTGAGCACCAAAATCTAACTGTGACATGTAATAAAATGGATATGAGAATATACCTGATGTAAGCTATCTTTTCATTGAATCTGTCCTTGAGTAAATATATATATATATATATATCTTTTGAAATCATTTTTGACTTTGAAATTGGTCCAATCATATCTATCCTTGTTGTATATCGGAATTGTAATCCTTTTAAATTCATGATGATATTCATATCATATCTATATGCCTGCGATATATTCTATGCAAAACTTGTCATTTTAGTACATCAAGTTTATTGGACCAATAGTTCTTATCATCATATGATTATATCTATCCTTACGATGATCCATAGTGCTTCTCCCCTTATTTTATGAATCTTGAGTTAAAACTCGAAACATGTATGTCATGAATGCGGGGGTAATTGGGTATAACAAGAAATTGACATTATCTGGCATAATTTGGAACATGTAGTACGACATGACTGTTAAGATGCAATTTAGGGTAACTTGACATGAATATGTAATTTGAAATATCGAACCTAAAATTGGCATGAACGACAAAGTATGAAATTGGCATATAATTCATGTTCTGGGCATAATTGTTATTGTTGCGAATTTGGGGTAACTTGAGCATCGAATCTAGATTGGGCAAAAAATGTAAATTGGAACATTAAATCTAGATTTGGCCTGACTATTGATTTGGGATGCCAAGTAAAATGAATATTGTAATTTTGGGGCATGTCTATTATTACAAACTTGGGAAGATTAAGTGTAGCCTATTTTGAGTAATAACTTGAAATTGAATTTCGCGGCCATAACTTGCAATTAGCTTTGTTGGGCATAACTTGAGAACTGGAATATGACTGGTTGGGATAATTAGCATATAAATCTAGACTTGGACATTTATGGAAAATGTGTCATAATCTGAAATTGACAACAATTGTGAATAATTTACATATAAACTGTAAATATATAAATTAGTGAAAAGACGAATGTGCCTAACCCGAGGTTAGATTGAGTTGTGGTGTAAAACTGCCCGGAACCGCCCGGCACATCCAATAACCACAACAACACCTATCTAATGTGAGAGATTAGTGCATTAGGCCCAAGAAAAACCCGAGGTTAGATTGAGTTGTGGTGTAAAACTGCCCGTAACCACCTGGCACAACCAGTAACCACAACGACACATATCTAATATGAGAGGTTGGTGCATTAATAAATCAATTAATGCTAATGAATATGATGAATGACTAGGGTTAAGTTCATATGAACACTTAACCAATATAACATGAATGACTAGGGTCAAGTTAATAGGAAACACTTAACCAATATAACTTGAATTGTGGTAAGGTTAAGTTAAAACAAGAGGGCAGTACTTAACCAATATAACTTGATTTGTGGTAAGGTTAAGTTAAAACAAGAGGGAAACACTTAACCAATATAACTTGATTTTTGGTAAGGTTAAGTTAAAACAAGAGGGAAACACTTAACCAATATAACTTGATTTGTGGTAAGGTTAAGTTAAAACAAGAGGGAAACACTTATCCAATATAACTTGATTTGTGGTAAGGTTAAGTTAAAACAAGAGGGAAACACTTAACCAATATAACTTGATTTGTGGTAAGGTTAAGTTAAAACAAGAGGGAAACACTTAACCAATATAACATAATTTGTGGTGAGGTTAAGTTAAAACAAGAGGTAAACACTTAACCAATATAGCTTGATTTGTGGTAAGGTTAAGTTAAAACAAGAGGGAAACACTTAACCAATATAAATTGATTTATGGTAAGGTTAAGTTAAAACAAGAGGACAACACTTAATGTAACACCCCGCCTCCGCTAGGGTCACTCGCAAAGGAATGCACTAGCTTTAGAGGGGCATTATTGGTAAACATGCACAGAAATATCACAAGACAGAACATATAAAATAGCGGAAGTAAAATCAAACTTTCATAATCATGAATAAATAAGGTCTAAAGCCTTTTACATCAGAGTACATCAAAACCTGTCTTGCAATAATAAAGAAGCATAAAGACTTTTCCATAAATTATTCCCCAAGTAAAAACAGTAAAGTAGCCATAGCCAAGAAAAGTCCAAGCCATCCATGATGACCTTCAAGCAGAAGAAGTCCGAACTAAACAACAGTATTTCCTCCCTGTAACCTGGGGGGGAAACGGAAGAAAAGAGGCGAAACAAAATGGGTCAGTCAAAAAGACTGAGTAAGCCCTATCTACTATCAGCATAAAAACTAGTAAATTTAACTGACATGAGAAATTGAGATGAACATAAGCATGATGACAAGATAGATAAGCTAAATCAAAATAACAGGATGAACTACTGAACTCAGATAAACTAAGGTGTCATGATAAATTACGATGTCAAGATAAAACAAGGTATCCCATCGTCAGGTTCCTATCAAGTATAATATCCCCAAGATATCTATCACGTATAACATCCCATGGTATCTATCCTGTCTTTTAGCTCTGCACCTACCGTACTAGTATCCCCACCGTATCATGTGTTAACAATGAATGACCCTTACTCAAAAGTCGTGTAATGGTCCATGTCAACCTAATATATCGCATATATAGGTTACTCAACTCGTATGTTTTATTCCATGTAAATGTTCAGTCCCTTGCCGTAGACCATACGGGCTTTCCCATGAGATTCTATACTACTTTAACATAGTTCCATGATCCTTAAGATCATTTTGGATTGTCACCCTATATCTAACTAGGGTCTTTCAACATGAATCATCGTTTGTGCAACTAGGACTTATGCTACCTAGGACTACTAGGGATTATGCTTACCTATTGCACGTTTCCGTATCTCGGTTTTGGTTCAACCACCCAGGGCCACTAGGATTTACGCTAACCGTCAACCGCGCCCTTTTTCCCACGCATTCATCGTGAATCGTTTTTCCATGACTGTATGCACATGTATCACATCGTGCCATCCGAGTCCTGTCACAGGGCAGGTCAGGAAATACAGGACTCGGTCGGGAGCTTTCGGTTTATCCGCCGATGCAGATGCTAAGGTCTGTTTTTCTATACGTGGCTATGGTCCCACGAGACCACTCCCTCAACTAGCGAAAGACAAGACAGGATAAATCCTGTATGAGAACACACTACTGGCCAACCCACAATCTAGCCTTACCGCAACCATAATTAGATAGCAATTATGGTCTTTTGGGTGTTCTCTGCCTTTCCGTACGTACACGCTTGACCAAAGATGGTAGGTAGTCTGACGAAATGCTATCTAGGGTACGACCGTGCATCGTCGACTATCCCCTATCCATCCCCGTCTTTAGGTCGCTCGTATAGCAACCAAGGCATACTCTTGGCTCTTCTAACGCAGACCTTAACCTCTCATGAGCCTAGTATAGTTACCTGGCAGCTCACAGAGGGATACCAAGAATATCCTCACGTTCCCCGAAGCCGCTGCTTCGTTACCCGGTTCGCTGGAGCCTTTATCTAAATCAGATACTTGCTCCTACTCGTATACTTAAACGATGACCTACCATATCAGGTAATTCATCTATCTATGAACTGGTCTAAATTTCCTTGACTAAGAATCATTACTTAGTTATTCTTCAACTAAGGTTTACAACTTAGCCTTATTCCCGTTATCCTTGTTAACTACGGTCATCCACCTAATCCTCAGAACTAGGGTTTACATAATGGATTAAGTGTCACTTAAGTTCATGACTTAACCCGTCTACAAATCATGTCAAAATTGGCTAAGTATCCAAGTTCAAGACTTAACCCTACAAACCATGCTCAAGTTGGTTAAGTATATTAAGCAATTCACGACTTAACCTCGTCCAATTATCATTCTAGATTGGTTAAGTATATTAAGCAATTCACGACTTAACCTTGTCCAATTATCATTCTGGATTGGTTAAGTATATGTTAACTTGACCCTATCAATTTACTTAGTCAAATCGGTCAAGTGTATTCAAGCGGTTCGTGACTTAGCCTTATCATGTTTTCACGTTAGATTGGTTAAGTATAGGTTAACTTAACCTCAATAAATTCACAAGTTAGATTGGTTAAGTATAGGTCACTTAACCACCTCAAATCATCATGTTAGATTAGTTAAGTGTTTAACTTAACTCCATTAAACTACCAAGTGGGATTAATTAAGTCTAGGCTAACTTAACCCCATCCGATTTCCATGTTTAGACTAGTTGAGTCTAATCTTAACCCCATCCATTAACTGTATTTTTCGGTTAAGCGTCATTAAGAAAACTTACTTAACCTTACCAAGTTATCGTGTTGGATTGATTAAGTGTTGGTTAACTTAACCCCATCCACTAGTCGTATAAAAATGGTTAAGTGTCATTAAGCAAATCAAATTACTTAACCTACCCAACCTTGTCATGTTTTGTTAAGTATCATTAGCCTAATCAAATTACTTAACCCATTTGTCCATGTCATATTTGGTTAAGAGTCATTAATCAAATTAACTTAACCCTATCATGTGGCATTAATTACTTAATGCACCTCAACCTCTCACATTAGACTTTGTTGCGGTTACTAGTTAAGCCGGTCGGTTCCGGGTAGCTTTACACCACAACTTGGTCTAACCTCGGGTTCAAGCACAACATGACCAACTTCTCACATTAGGTCCTATTGTTTGCAACTACTAGTTAGGCCGGTCGGTTCCGGGTAGTTTTACGTTGCAAACTCAACCCAACCTCGAGTTGGCCACACTTATATTATCTAAGTGTCATGTCCATCATGTTTCCAAAACATGTTACAAGTTTTCAAGCATTTGGGTAGACCTAACTTAATAGGTAAATTCCTAAAGGGTAGACCTAACTTAATAGGTAAATTCCCAAGCTTATGTTTTTATGTATACTTACATGTCAACTTCCATGTTATATTTCAAGTCATATTTTCAAGTTATATTTTCATGTCACTTAGAAATTACCCATAACATAACCCAACGCTTTTAAACTCGCATATACGTTCGCAACAACGTAATGGATTAAAAGAAGAGACTTGGCAAAGGCATGACAAAAATGGATATTAAGCCACAAGTTAATCATGGTGGCAAATGAGGCACAAATGTGTTCATTAACTTGCATGTTACATTCTTAAGCCTCCAAAACATGCATAAACCCAAACTTGGCACATAAGCGAATCATGGTGACAAAAGACATGGAATGATGACTAGTAAATCGCATATACCATCATATAAGGGTTATGACTTCATATGCAAGTTGACATAAAGGTTATGAGGGTTCTCATGTTGCATAATGCAACATTTCAACATAAAGGTTGTGGCTTTTAGCCCACAAGATCAAGATAATGACTTCATAAACTTGCATGACATGATAGCATGTATCACACCCAATGATCAAACCCAAACTTGCAACATGAACATTTAACTTCATAGTTAATATCTAAGAGTAGGGAAAGGGCTTACATTTCTATGAAGGCACAAATCGAAATGCAAAACAAAATTGTGATGAAGCCTATGCATGCCATCACCCAAAAACCCAAAGATGAAAGCTCCAAATCAATAAAAACCCTATCTTGATGAGCCAAGATCAAAGCTTTAGCCTTGAAATCAACTTGAGAAGCTCTCATACTAACATAGGAACTCTCTAATACTCTCATGATCATGAAACCTCTCATAGAAATGAAGTGGAGGCTAGGATTTTTGAGTGGAGGCCATGAGAGGAGCATTTTTTCCATAGTTTAGTTGCATGAATGAATAATGAGGATTTAGGGAGAGGGTTAGGGGCTTATTTATAGAGATTAGGATTAGTTAGGACCCTTAGATTAACCCTAGGATCAAACTAAAAAGTTAGATTTCAAACCAGGCCCAAAAACCTAGCCAAGACAGAAAATAGGTGCACCAGGCAAAACTGCCCGGCCACCCTGAGTCGACCCCCAAGTCGACAGGGCTGTCGACTTGGGTCAAGACAGGTCGACTCCCAAGTCGACAGGGCTGTCGACTTGGGGTGCCTGGCGGGAATTTTTCCCGCCTAGCCTTCCAGCCCTAATTTTCGAAATTAGAACTCGTTTTTGAACTTGAATTTTCTGAAAACTTCGTCGGACCATAACTTGGTCATACGGACTCCGATTCTCGAAAACTCAGACTCTATTTCGCGTATTTTTCCGAGACGAACGCAATGGCATAGCCCGTTTTACTTGATTCAGAATTTAAAATTAAATTCTGTCTTGATTCTCGTCTTAACACATTATCGAAAAATATGGGTTGTTACATTCTCCCCACCTTTTAGGATTTCGTCCCCGAAATCTCCAAGTTAGGAAGAACATATCCTACCATCCATCATCCATATACTCAAAACATCATCCACAAGCAACCATTGTCCTTAGATGATTTCTAATGCTGTATGAATATATGCAAAATGTGTGTGTACATGTTCCTTAGCTAATGCTAATGATCAGGCCTGAATAATCTTTCTAATGCAAAAATATGTATAGTGCCATGAATCCAACATGTATGCAAATAGTCCTAGTCATATAGATACTATATGCGTGCACAATCATTCATTCATATGCAACAACCGCATGATAATACATTCGATTTCATCCATAAACAAGTATAAATACTCGTGCATATGCAATATGAAATGTGATCGAGTCGAGCTAGTATCTAATGTGTATTCGCGCATCCACGTGCAACCACTTGCAACCACTTGCAACCATATCAATCATAACATGTTTCAAATACATGTTTACATCCATAGGGTTCTACCTAGGATTCCCTGGAACAGGGTCGAGGAGATAAACAAGACAAACTCCTTACGGGGTTTGTAACAGAAAATAGGACCGAGAGGATGCCCACAAAAGATAGCCTACAAGTAAGCTCTACAGAAAACAGGGATCAAGGATACACTCCCAAAAAGAGATATCATGCGCGTATCTAGTCTTTGACCATCAAAGTCGTATTTCCTTGAGCTTAATTCCATTATGCCTTGACCGTCTTTTAACTTCGCGATTTCGTAGCTTCTTATTTCCTGTTTCCATAACATGAGCTGGAACTCATTTCTTCGTCGCCTCTCGTTCCACTTGCACTTATCCTTTTTCTAGAATACTTGGCGCAAACATGACTGCGTACTCATGATCTCATGCAAGCTTTCCAAAATTCCCTGGTGAATCTTGGATCTCGTTTATATACTACAAGGTATTCCATGTAGAAGAACAGATGTCAACCTGGTTATCAAGCGCACTTACTAGGGTGATTTCCATAACCCATGCATAAGTGAAATAAGCCATCCGTCTTATCGGCGAACACCACTCGATCGGGCTTCAAGTTTCTAATAAAGGCATCACGGGATTCTAAGTAACTAATCATGACCGAACCCAAAAGGTTACACTAGACTCCGAGGGTATTACCAAGGCTAGTCAAGAGTCTAACTACCCTCCTATCAAAACCGAGAGTGGCACCCCTTACTGGATAACCACTTCATCCTTAGAATCCATCCATAGCTTATAAACATAAGCATTATTTCCAAACTCAATACTTGGGCATAGACATTCCCAAATCCAAACAAGCCATGAATAAATGGACCGATTCTCCAATAGGACTTGGAGACAAAAATGGGATCCTCTATTATAATAGTACTAAGGTGCAGAGACTCAACTACCAAAGCGGACTTAAATGATGCGGGGATCAAAACAAAGTCTTGGCGGGATGATAGAAAAGAATAACTAGATCTTCAACAAGGATGTTATCCCCCTACTCAGGTACTCTAGTGAGGGTATACAATTGTCTTCACGATGATCTTGTCCTTGTCCCACAATACTTAACTATCCGCCCCGTTTTACCATGTCAAAGGTACTCTCTCGTCATGGGTTTCATTGTTCATCTTTCTCCCTCCTTTGAGGACTAAGCCATACCAACAAGTTGCTCATCCTTAAGCTCGTATCCTTTATCCTCTTTCTCACTATCCTTTCTTATAACGAGGCCACTGGTCTCTCAAAAACCACCTCCATCATATGGAAAGCACTTTCGTAGATAGAAAAGACTAGTCGCAGTTAAAACCACTGTGACAACAGATGGAGGAAAGAAAAGGAAAAGAGATTCAATTAAGGAAACAAGGATAGTGCTAATGGCCCTTGGGGAATAGCCTTTTTCTTTTAAAAGAAAATTTTCTTGAAAAATGCTTCTTTGTAAACGATTTTCAAATAGTTTTCAGAAGGTCTTTAAAAACTTTTGCCCAGTCCGGTAACCTTCTGCTCTGATACCAAATGTAACACCCCGCCTCCGCTAGGGTCACTCGCAAAGGAATGCACTAGCTTTAGAGGGGCATTATTGGTAAACATGCACAGAAATATCACAAGACAGAACATATAAAATAGCGGAAGTAAAATCAAACTTTCATAATCATGAATAAATAAGGTCTAAAGCCTTTTACATCAGAGTACATCAAAACCTGTCTTGCAATAATAAAGAAGCATAAAGACTTTTCCATAAATTATTCCCCAAGTAAAAACAGTAAAGTAGCCATAGCCAAGAAAAGTCCAAGCCATCCATGATGACCTTCAAGCAGAAGAAGTCCGAACTAAACAACAGTATTTCCTCCCTGTAACCTGGGGGGGAAACGGAAGAAAAGAGGCGAAACAAAACGGGTCAGTCAAAAAGACTGAGTAAGCCCTATCTACTATCAACATAAAAACTAGTAAAGTTAACTGACATGAGAAACTGAGATGAAAATAAGCATGATGACAAGATAGATAAGCTAAATCAAAATAACAGGATGAACTACTGAACTCAGATGAACTAAGGTGTCTTGATAAATTACGATGTCAAGATAAAACAAGGTATCCCATCGTCAGGTTCCTATCAAGTATAATATCCCCAAGATATCTATCACGTATAACATCCCATGGTATCTATCCTGTCTTTTAGCTCTGCACCTACCATACTAGTATCCCCACCGTATCATGTGTTAACAATGAATGACCCTTACTCAAAAGTCGTGTAATGGTCCATGTCAACCTAATATATCGCATATATAGGTTACTCAACTCGTATGTTTTATTCCATGTAAATGTTCAGTCCCTTGCCGTAGACCATACGGGCTTTCCCATGAGATTCTATACTACTTTAACATAGTTCCATGATCCTTAAGATCGTTTTGGATTGTCACCCTATATCTAACTAGGGTCTTTCAACATGAATCATCGTTTGTACAACTAGGACTTATGCTACCTAGGACTACTAGGGATTATGCTTACCTATTGCACGTTTTCGTATCTCGGTTTTGGTTCAACCACCCAGGGCCACTAGGATTTACGCTAACCATCAACCGGGCCCTTTTTCCCACGCATTCATCGTGAATCGTTTTTCCATGACTGTATGCACATGTATCACATCGTGCCATCCGAGTCCTGTCACAGGGCAGGTCAGGAAATACAGCTTTCGGTCGGGAGCTTTCGATTTATCCGCCGATGCAGATGCTAAGGTCTGTTTTTCTATACGTGGCTATGGTCCCACGAGACCACTCCCTCAACTAGCGAAAGACAAGATAGGATAAATCCTGTATGAGAACACACTACTGGCCAACCCACAATCTAGCCTTACCGCAACCATAATTAGATAGCAATTATGGTCTTTTGGGTGTTCTCTGCCTTTCCGTACATACACGCTTGACCAAAGATGGTAGGTAGTCTGACGAAATGCTATCTAGGGTACGACCGTGTATCGTCGACTATCCCCTATCCATCCCCGTCTTTAGGTCACTCGTATAGCAACCAAGGCATACTCTTGGCTCTTCTAACGCAGACCTTTACCTCTCATGAGCCTAGTATAGTTACCTGGCAGCTCACAGACGGATACCAAGAATATCCTCACGTTCCCCGAAGCCGCTGCTTCGTTACCCAGTTCGCTGGAGCCTTTATCTAAATCAGATACTTGCTCCTACTCGTATACTTAAACGATGACCTACCGTATCAGGTAATTCATCTATCTATGAACTAGTCTAAATTTCCTTGACTAAGAATCATTACTTAGTTATTCTTCAACTAAGGTTTACAACTTAGCCTTATTCCCGTTATCCTTGTTAACTACGGTCATCCACCTAATCCTCAGAACTAGGGTTTACATAATGGATTAAGTGTCACTTAAGTTCATGACTTAACCCGTCTACAAATCATGTCAAAATTGGCTAAGTATCCAAGTTCAAGACTTTACCCTACAAACCATGCTCAAGTTGGTTAAGTATATTAAGCAATTCACGACTTAACCTCGTCCAATTATCATTCTAGATTGGTTAAGTATATTAAGCAATTCACGACTTAACCTCGTCCAATTATCATTCTGGATTGGTTAAGTATATGTTAACTTGACCCTATCAATTTACTTAGTCAAATCGGTCAAGTGTATTCAAGCGGTTCGTGACTTAGCCTTATCATGTTTTCACGTTAGATTGGTTAAGTATAGGTTAACTTAACCTCAATAAATTCACGAGTTAGATTGGTTAAGTATAGGTCACTTAACCACCTCAAATCATCATGTTAGATTAGTTAAGTGTTTAACTTAACTCCATTAAACTACCAAGTGGGATTAATTAAGTCTAGGCTAACTTAACCCCATCCGATTTCCATGTTTAGACTAGTTGAGTCTAATCTTAACCCCATCCATTAACTGTATTTTTCGGTTAAGCGTCATTAAGAAAACTTACTTAACCTTACCAAGTTATCGTGTTGGATTGATTAAGTGTTGGTTAACTTAACCCCGTCCACTAGTCGTATAAAAATGGTTAAGTGTCATTAGGCAAATCAAATTACTTAACCTACCCAACCTTGTCATGTTTTGTTAAGTATCATTAGCCTAATCAAATTACTTAACCCATTTGTCCATGTCATATTTGGTTAAGAGTCATTAATCAAATTAACTTAACCCTATCATGTGGCATTAATTACTTAATGCACCTCAACCTCTCACATTAGACTTTGTTGCGGTTACTAGTTAAGTCGGTCGGTTCCGGGTAGCTTTACACCACAACTTGGTCTAACCTCGGGTTCAAGCACAACATGACCAACTTCTCACATTGGGTCCTATTGTTTGCAACTACTAGTTAGGCCGGTCGGTTCCGGGTAGTTTTACGTTGCAAACTCAACCCAACCTCGAGTTGGCCACACTTATATTATCTAAGTGTCATGTCCATCATGTTTCCAAAACATGTTACAAGTTTTCAAGCATTTGGGTAGACCTAACTTAATAGGTAAATTCCCAAAGGGTAGACCTAACTTAATAGGTAAATTCCCAAGCTTATGTTTTTATGCATACTTACATGTCAACTTCCATGTTATATTTCAAGTCATATTTTCAAGTTATATTTTCATGTCACTTAGAAATTACCCATAACATAACCCAACGCTTTTAAACTCGCATATACATTCACAACAACGTAATGGATTAAAAGAAGAGACTTGGCAAAGGCATGACAAAAATGGATATTAAGCCACAAGTTAATCATGGTGGCAAATGAGGCACAAATGTGTTCATTAACTTGCATGTTACATTCTTAAGCCTCCAAAACATGCATAAACCCAAACTTGGCACATAAGCGAATCATGGTGACAAAAGACATGGAATGATGACTAGTAAATCGCATATATCATCATATAAGGGTTATGACTTCATATGCAAGTTGACATAAAGGTTATGAGGGTTCTCATGTTGCATAATGCAACATTTCAACATAAAGGTTGTGGCTTTTAGCCCACAAGATCAAGATAATGACTTCATAAACTTGCATGACATGATAGCATGTATCATACTCAATGATCAAACCCAAACTTGCAACATGAACATTTAACTTCATAGTTAATATCTAAGAGTAGGGAAAGGGTTTACATTGCTATGAAGGCACAAATCGAAATGCAAAACAAAGATTGTGATGAAGCCTATGCATGCCATCACCCAAAAACCCAAAGATGAAAGCTCCAAATCAATAAAAACCCTATCTTGATGAGCCAAGATCAAAGCTTTAGCCTTGAAATCAACTTGAGAAGCTCTCATACTAACATAGGAACTCTCTAATACTCTCATGATCATGAAACCTCTCATAGAAATGAAGTGGAGGCTAGGATTTTTGAGTGGAGGCCATGAGAGGAGCAATTTTTCCATAGTTTAGTTGCATGAATGAATAATGAGGATTTAGGGAGAGGGTTAGGGGCTTATTTATAGAGATTAGGATTAGTTAGGACCCTTAGATTAACCCTAGGATCAAACTGAACCGTCAGATTTCAAACCAGGCCCAAAAACCTAGCCAAGACAGAAAATAGGTGCACCAGGCAAAACTGCCCGGCCACCCTGAGTCGATCCCCAAGTCGACAGGGCCGTCGACTTGGGTCAAGACAGGTCGACTCCCAAGTCGACAGGGCTGTCGACTTGGGGTGCCTGGCTGGAATTTTTCCCGCCTAGCCTTCCAGCCCTAATTTTCGAAATTAGAACTCGTTTTTGAACTTGAATTTTCTGAAAACTTCGTCGGACCATAACTTGGTCATACGGACTCCGATTCTCGAAAACTCAGACTCTATTTCGCGTATTTTTCCGAGACGAACGCAATGGCATAGCCCGTTTTACTTGATTCAGAATTTAAAATTAAATTCTGTCTTGATTCTCGTCTTAACACGTTATCGAAAAATATGGGTTGTTACACTTAACCAATATAACTTGATTTGTGGTAAGGTTAAGTTAAAACAAGAGTTCAACGCTTAACCAATATAACTTGATTTGTGGTAAGGTTAAGCTAAAACAAGAGGGCAACACTTATCCAATATAACTTGATTTGTGGTAGTGTTAATTTGACACAAGAAAGCAATACTTAACCAAAAGTAACTTGACAAGCAGGTGGGTTAAGTAACTTGAATTGATTGATGACACTTAACCAATACAACATGATGAACGCATGGGGTTAAGTTAACAAGAAACACTTGACCAATATAACTTGATGGACGAGCGGGGTTAAGTTAATAAGAAACACTTAACCAATCCAACATGATAAGTGGGAGGGTTAAGTTAACAAGAAACACTTAACCAACATGACATAATAAATGGGTTGGCTAAGTTAACATGAATGGACAACACTTAACCAATATGGCATAATGTGCGGGAGGGTTAAGTACATATCAAGATGAGTGGGTAATATTAGTAAATATTGGCACACAAACTTAACCATTAAATAAACATGCTTGAATCAGTGAGATGGTTAAGTACATATCGGGTTGATGGGTAATATTAGTAAATGTAGGCCCACAAACTTAACCATTAAATAAACATGCTTGAATCAGTGAGAGGGTTAAGTACATATCGGGTTGATGGGTAATATTAGTAAATATAGGCCCATAAACTTAACCAGTAGGAAACCCTAGTAACGGGGACCGTTTCAGCAGTAACCCACATAGATGTATCATGCTACCCTGAACTAGGCAGGGTGGGGCACGATTACTGGGCTGATTATAAGCGGTCAAAACAGCGGCAGGGGGTACGTCAGTGTTGGTTCCAACGGTTTACATGAGTGCACGTACTCCGGAGTGGAAAAAATAGGCACTGGGTACCAGTAGTTATACACTATGCATCTTGAATCGTATCCGGTTGCTATCATGATGATTGATACACCTTATGGTGGGACCAACACAGGGTACCTACACGCAAGAGAGGGCCGATTGACAAAGGCATAGGAGAAATTAATAAAAGTAGGGAGCCGATCGATAGGGTAGTTAGCATACTCATGGCAATTAGGCAGGTTGAGGTGGAATCCTCATACTAGATGTACACCTGAAGGCTACCACAAATTGCAAGTGATTGGGATCATATTATCATTTTATATAGATTACTAATTGGGACACTAGTTAGGTGGTGCAGATATATAAAAATTAGAATAACAAGGTAGTAGTGAAGTAGAGAAAGAGTAGAAGCGCATCCAGTTTATCTTGCCTTATCATATCTATACTAATCGTATGTTATCTTGTTATCCTTGTTCTCACGGTATTGTCTTATATTCTGTTTATTCATGTCATGATGCTTTTGCCTGTTTATATGCTGAGAGTCACTGGACTTACCAGACTTTTGTCTGACCTAATTTTGTTTTGCCTCTTTTCTTCCATTTCCCCCCCTCCCCCCCACAGGTTCACAGGGAGGAAATGTTGCCACTTAGCTCAGTTTTCTTCCCAAGCTCGAAGATAGTCAATGTATTGCTTTGGACTCTCTCTTTCACTGCTATGGCTGGTTCATGCTTTATTGGGGAATATCATTGTTATTTTTGTGCTTCTTTTATACTTGGAAGTTTTTAAAATCAAGACAGAAGTTCTATGCATTACTTCTAAGTATGATTGAGACAACTATTGTAAAAGCTTGACTAAACCACATTGTTTTTAAAATGACTTTATTTGTCTGTCTTGTAATTTATCTGCATCTTTTACCTAAAATGCTCCACCGAAGTTAAGGCATTCCCTTTGTGAGTGACCTTAACGGAGGTGGGGTGTTTTCAATCCCTAAAGTGAAGAATGCAAACATTGTGAATGCTTTCAGACTGATTTCTTGCTGCAAAACTATTTACTAATGCATCCCCAAAATTATTGCTAGTAGATTCAAACATGTTCTTCCTACTCTCATATCTGCTAACCAGTCAGCATTTTTACCTAATAGAAATATTCTTGACAATGTTCTACTAGCTCATGAATTAATCAAGGGATATAACATTCAGAATATTACCCCTAGAGCAATGTTAAAACTTGATATTAGGAAAGCTTTTAACACATTGCAGTGGTCTTCTATTATTAGGATTCTTAGCTACATGAACTTTCCTGTTTGTTTTACTACATGGGTTCACACTCTTATGAGTACTGCTCATTTCTCTATTAATATTAATGTCTCTCCTATAGGATTTTTTTGAGAGCAAGTAGGGAATTAGGCAAGGTGATCCTATCTCCTTTTAAATTTTTATCAGTATCGTGGAAATGTTAACTAGAATGTTGGATAATCTTGTTAATTCTTATCTTTTTGATTTACATCTTAAATGCATTGTACCTCATATTACGTCTTTAATGTTTGCAGATGATTTGTTTGTTTTTTGCATTCCGAATGATAAGACTCTAACTAGTATAATGCAAACTCTTGAAAAAAATTATTGGCTTATGGGTCTCAAAATTAATTATGAGAAATTCAATATCATGCTTGCGGGTGTGAGCGAGGCACGTAAGCAATATATTCAAAGTTATACCGGTTTACCCTGCAGTGATTCGACTTTGTCATATCAGGGTTTGCCTATGGCAACTTCTAGAATTACAACCTCACAATGTCTTCCTCTATTTGGCAGAATCACGATCAGATTGAATTGATGGTCTACCAGTTTACTCAGTCAAGCTGGTAGGTTAACTCTAATCTAATCGGTTATCATTTCCATGCAAATATATTGGTCACACACTTATTTACTTCCTAGTAAGCTGCATAACATGATTAAATCTTCTTGCATGAAATTCCTTTGGAAAGGTAGTATACACGCGTAGTATCTTGCACCTATATCTTTTTATAAGCTTGTTAGGCCCAGTAACAGAGGTGGGCTAGGCATTATAAATACGAAAACCTAGAATACATCTTCTGTAACGACCCGGATTTTTCGGAACAGCCAAAATGCTGAAATATCCGTCCGCTTTAAAACTACGAATGAAAACTACCAACTTTCTACACAATTTTTGGTAAATATCCAATGCTACTAAATGTATGGGATACAAATTTTATTATTAACAAACTATTAGAGATCTTTTAATATACTAGGTGTGCTACAATATAAGAAAACTTAAATAAATATATCCACCTTTGCGCCACTCTGATGAGATAGACTGCAAGAAAAACTCCTGCAAACTCAACAAACAAGTAATATGTGGAATAATAAAGTAAGCATAAAAGATACATCAATACTCGATAAATATCAAACAACAAACAGAAAAGAGTTATGTTATTTAAGAGGCTGCATCACTACCACTTGTGACTGCCTACGTACCCTTATCTAATTGGGTACCCAATTAGATACAGGATCAAGCCAACGTAGTTCTCCTATTTACAAATAGGACTCATGGAGCCTACGATGCACAAACAACAATGCAATTCCCAAACAACCCTACAGGCTTAATCTTTACACTTAGATTTATCAAATTTAATCATCTTTATTATTTTCAAAAACCATTCTTCTTGAAAATAATCCCTTCGATCTTAAAATCCCGATTTCATTTCAAATCATTGAAATAATATATTCCTTTTATATCAAATAGTACTTCACTTCGGGATTTAAAAAAATCACTTATGAAAATCTCAAATGTCTACAATACAAGCAAATCAAAATATATGCCACCAGATTGAGATGTTTTCCCCCAATGACAAGGCCACTAGGCACGACCTTCACATGTATCAATACCAATAAATAATGTCTCTCCTTAGAGCAGACCATCTTCTAGGAGTTTAACCCATCTCATACCTTTCTTTAGCAAAGGGTTACCCGAACCTTGGTAACATAACAAATCATTTAGCATCCGCAAGTGATAAATCGTTTCATATTAATAATCACAAATACTTTCAATCATACTTTTGTTGCTTTCAAATATCTTTTAAACAACGGGATTTAAGCCATCGAGATCCTCTTTGTTTATAAAACATAATTTTATAAACCATTTATTATCTTCCAAATATTTTCTATTTCTCTGAAATCAAACATTTCGTTTCATATTGTTTTATGAAAACAATCTTTCAAAATCATTCATTTAAATTTATGTTCATAAATTAAATGAATCAATATTGTCGTCAAACACCTTTCAGTCAAATCGTGAAATAGATCACAAGGCGTTAACACACAAATATTTTCTACCCAACCCAATGCTAAATATAAAAGCATACTTGCTCATAAATTGGTCGAGCATAAATCACAGAATCAATCAAACAATAATAACCAATGATACATGATCATCAATAAAACAACATTTATCAACATTACTTAACTAACATATAAATAATTGTGCAAGTTATTATAAAAGCAAAACACTACTTGATTCTGCTAACAGACGTCACTAATCAAATTTAATTATGTCAACCACAATTAAATCCATAAATACTATTTTATAATTATTCATATACTTAACTCGTTTCCAACATTATCAACTTAACTATTCCTCGCCCGGGATGAGGCCAGGTGAGCCAGGGCACTGGTTTCTCCTGGACATCTCCTTAGTTTAAGCACCTCAACCGAATCTCAGAAATAGATAAGCCTACTCATTGGCTTATTAGAGTTAGTTATGCATTTCGATTACTTTGCAGTGAAGTAATTAAACATGGAAAGGTTTAGAAGAATATATTTATAAGAATTCCATAAAACAAGGGATTAGGAAGTGCACTTACATGACTATTCTAGCTTCAAACACTTTCAAACTGACTTCAATTTAAAATACAAGTTAAACAACCATTTAAACATTAACTCAAGTCCATGCCCATGTTTAAGAGGGTAATAGAAGTAATTCTACATAATATAAAGTTGTCATTTTCTTTCAAAAGCAAGAGGGGTCTAAAGTTAATAACTTTACTTAGTTAATGTCACTTTAACTTTATACTTCATACATAATATATAAACAGTATATAACTAAGAGATAACTAAGATCCATACCTAACCATGAACAAAGCCATAAGAACAAAAATAACTACCTCCTTTCATTACCACTAGCCTAAAGATCCAATCTTTAGCACTTCCAAATCAAGCCAAAATCAATCCTCCTCCTCCTCCACTATTGCTCACAACCTCTTTTTGGAACCACTCCTTCCTCCACTTCTTACTTACTAATCATGCTTTCCATGATGTTTTTAGGCCCAAAGCCAAACTTTAAAAGAGATTAAAGAAGATTCAGTTAACTTTTGAAAAAGTTAGAGAGTAATTAGTGGATTAGTGCTTAAGCACTTCCACCATTTTTAACCTTCCAACTTCTTCTCAAGAAGTACCATTAGAAAGTTGAGTAAGAAAAGAAATTGAATAAATATTCCTAAGGGTATGCCCTTTAAAACCCTTATTTTACAAGTGAAGTATTTCCATTTTTGCTCATTTTCCTTATTTGCTCATTTCCTAAATATCTTCGATTACATCATGCATGACATCATCGAGATATTTAGTTAACCATAAACATGAAAATATTTTCATTAGCTAATTACTTTCCTAATGTATAATTAGGCACTCGTTTAAATTTTCAACAACTTTTATTGAAAAAATAGCTATATATTGATAAAACGATTTTCGGTCATTTTATCAATATTTTTCCAAAAAATATATTGTTGTAAACATTTTTCCAAAAGGAATCTAGTATCATTAATTACCAATTAAATGATGTTAAACAAGGTTATAAAATCATATTTATAATATTTAACAATATTCCAAATAGTTACAATATTCGAAGATAAAGTTCTCGAATTTTCTGGATCTTTGCACTCTCACCCACTTAAAATATTTTGTCCTCGAAATTGAAAGAACAGGAAAATGTAATCAGACGCAAACAACCAAGTTAAGTTTAGCACACTAAAAATAATTCAATCCATATCCCAGTCGGAGGTACGGTGCCTTATCCTGTCCATTTATATTTATTAAATTGAGGTAGTTTCATTTTAAAATTCCTAGGTTAAATTAGTAACCTAGTCGAATTTTCCTTAGGTACATAACCTAAGCTCCGATACCGAATGTAACGACCCGGATATTTCGGCATTTTGACAGTTCCAAAAAATCCGGGTCGTTACATCTTCCATAGCTAAGCATGTTGATGACAGTCTAAACATTAAGTGTAGTTTTTGGGTATTATAGTTAGTTAAGCATGTTCTTAAAGATAGTAGTATTTGGTCTTTGAGAACTCGTCAAAATCTTAGTTGGACTTGGAAGAGTATTATTAAGTTGAAACATTTAATCATTCCTCACTTCAAATTTGGGCAAATCGCCTTTGATCGTATCAAGTTTTGGGAGGATCCATAGTTAGATCGCGGCTTAGTTATTAATGAAAAATTGACATACTTAGAAAAACAAAGCACTGGAATCCACCATAACAGTACGGTGGGTGATTTACTTGTCTGTGATCAGCTTCGCATGCCGAATGCCACTATATGTAATGTGCAACTGCTATGGAATAGAATCGAAGCAACCAATAGCCTTCCGGCATCTAAACATGTAGCTATTTGGAAATGCCAAAGTGAGAGTTTCAATACAAAGTCTATGTACCATGTTTTATCCGATGCTTCATCATTTCCTTTATGTATATGGTATAAATGTGTCTGGAAAATGGACAACTGTGCTAAGGAAAACTTGCAAATGTGGAAGGTGATCTATCAGACTCTGCTAACGAAGGATAAACTAGCCAGCTTAAGGATGCAAATTGGGACTGTGAGTGTCCTTTGTGGAGCTGCATCTGAAAGTATATGACACTTATACTTCGAGTGCGTGACAGTCCAAAACATAATGACTGTTGTTCTGTTATAAGTTGGCCTCACTAACTTCCTAACTTTTAGTAAAGAACAATGGAATTACTTCCAAAGAAAGGCAGGAACGAGAAGGCCTAGACCTAGGCTGATCAACTATTTACTCAAAAAGGTTTTGCACAACATATAGAAGGAGTGGAATGATTGCATTTTTGAAATTGCGCACGTTATGAATTACATGCATTGGAAGAAGCTGATGTGGCATGACATAAAGAATAGATTGAAATACCTCAAATTTATGTATGGTCCGGGGATTTTGTGCTATTAGCTTAGCCAGTTGTTAGATTTTTGTTTGTAAATATGTGTTTGTCTCTTAGAATAGTCATTGGTATGCTTGTTCTCTCTCTGTATTCTTTTCGTTATTTTCTTTCTATGTTGTTTTTTACTCATCTTAGCATATCAATAAAAGTGGTAAGGGTCCACTCAACCCCGTCCTCTTTGCCAAAAAAAGGTAGAACTTAAATCACTCACCTAATAGCTTTCCAATTCTTGAAGCTGGTCCAACCTAGCATTCTATGGCCCTCATAACTGAATCTAGTGTATAAATAACCATGGATTCACAATTCTCAGACTAAAAGAAAAGGGGAAAAAGAACATAAATCTAAATTAACTAGATCCAAGAATATACCTCACTTCGATCACAATTATGAACACCCATTTGTAAATATACATTCTTTTCCTCCATATCTTGAATCAGAATATCCTAAGACTAATTATTCAATTTTATGAAGAGATTTGAGAAAGAAGAAGAATGACAGAGTCTAGACAACCTCTTAGAAAATGTGAAATTTAGGCTAGGCTCTGCTAACCTATTTATAGATGTTCAAGAAAGTGGATATGATCTTGTACACGCAGCGCTGAGTCAGCAACAAATGTGGTTTGAAAAACAGTCTAGATTCGCTGTATGTACCTGCCCAGATCAGGGGTGGGTTGACCCGCACACCCCCGGGTCAACCCATCCCCCTTGGGTCGATCCATTGGTCGACCCAGGCACAGCTTGGGTCGACCCATATAGGTCGAGGTTCCCTTTTTACTTTCCCGCTTCATTCGTTTGAATTTTTGGAATTATTTAAATATTATATTTACATATAAACTCCTTATATGTATATAAAACTTATAGTGCCCATTTTATTCAAACATCATTATCCCGTCATTTAATACTTACCTATTTACACTGTTTGCAGTTTATTTTGAACTTCTCTTATATATATGCGCATATATATGCATATATTTACATATGCATGTATACATATATTTTTGTACTTTCGTATATGTATGTTTTTCCTTATATGTTCGTTTATACATATTTTCCCTTTAGAACATGTATTATTTTAGTCGTTCCTCTAAAATAAAAGCATGGCGCCCGTGCGAATCGAACTTATGCCACTCTCATGAAAGTCACATGCTCTTACCAACTGGACTACATAGGCTTTTGTTAACAAGGCTTAAAACAATGGTGCTGATTGTTCTTTTTCTTATATCTCTTTTTCATGTTTGTTGTAATTTTTATTTAAAGGTATCTCTTTCTTCTTAAATCCGTTTTCTGCCATCCATAGGTCTAAATTGACCAGAAAACCGCCACAGACGCAATGATGCTAGTCTCATGACCAAATTCTGGAAGCTATAAAATTTTATTTTATTATTTAATTAAAAATGTGGGTGTTACATAATCGTCGAAATCCGATTCAGTGATCACTAGAGCCTTTTCAGTAGCACGAACGCGATCGAAAATATTCTTGAAAATAGAGGTGTTTGACTCTTTGAGGTAAGCTTGAGGTGCTTCAGTTTTTGGGGGAACACAGCTAAAGGATGGCCCACAAGGGGAGTCAACCATGATTCTTCCAATACCTTGAAGGAGTGATGGGACCTCCACATAGACTGAAACTGAAAAGATGAAAGACCCGAAGAGAGACGGGAAGAGCAAAAAACAACCCAAGAGGCATGATCGGAGTTGGAACAGTTAAGATGTGAGATGGAGAAGGAGAAAGGAAGGCTAAACCAACCATCCAAGCCGAGGACTCGGTCTAGCCTGAAAGAACCCTGTTGGTCCGTCTTGGTTATTACACCAAGTAAAGGTGGAACCGACAAATGAAACATCCGAAAGACCGAAAGTGACAATAAAAGAGTTGAACTCCTCAACCGCTGCACGGTTTAAAGAATCCTCCCCCTCTCCTCCTCCGAGGAGGAGACGATGTTAAAATTACCGCCGATGACAGACAAAGCAAATCTGAAGTTAGAAAGAGCAAGGATGTCGGCCATAGTGGCAATCGGTCTATGCGGTCACAGCTCGCATACACACGAGATAAAATAAAAGGGGATAGCAAGAGAGGGAAGGAAAACACCATCAACATCAACAGGGAAGTGTCAGAAATCGGACGAGCGGATACTTCCTTAGACCATAAGATCCAGATCTTGTTGGCAGTGTTGGAAATGTTTCCACCAAAATTGAGAGATAGAACAACTGCTGACAGCTCTTCTGTTTCCATCATAGGCTCAAGAATTGCTATCACCCACAAAGAATGCTTACAAATTAGGCCCTTAAGATGTGCCAAAGAGACGTCATTTCGGATGCCTCGAACGTTCCAGAATAAGAAATTATCCATCGATAGAAACAGGAAGGCTGTAATACCAACGAACTAGAAGGGAAAGTAACAAGAATGCAATAGGGGAGGACTCAGATGAGGTATAGGGTGCGTCGAGTAGATCTAACGATCTTTTTGGATGCCGCTATAGAGCGCGCGCGAATGGTGCGAGGGTTATGAGACCCTGACTATAAGCGGGTGCGTGACAAACGGGAAGAAGACCGATAACCATGCCAGGGAGATCGCGCAGAAGAAGAAGGCGAATAGAGAGAAGGGGAGGCACAAGCACCTAGACAACAATCCTAAGAATCTACCCTAGGGGGAGGGAGTTCATACTGAGATGACATAAACGACTGTTAATGGTCGTTTATCTCGTCCTGACTAGGGAAAGGAAAAGAATGAGTCCAGGAGGTCGGAGCCATAGCGGAAGGTAATTGAAAGCAAGACGGACGACCTAAAGAGAAGTGGAAGGAGGGAAAGGAAGGGGATGTGAAAACGACACACGATGTCATTTCAAATTATTGTTAGGAATTGTTAAAGGTCAGAAAGTCGTTACCTTGGTTCCATGATGAAGTAGAGAGGTTCCTAGAAGCAGGGGACCAGGGTAGCATAATTGGACAAGGCTTCCCTTCTTACCAAAGAATAAGCAAGAACCTTGCTACGCAATAGATGAAGTTTCAATGAATTATGTATAGCTATCGGCACATGCGATAACTATTCGGAAGCAACTGAGAACATCGACCATAGTGGAAACACAACAACTCAAAAAGGAGCAACAGATCAACCAGATGCCTAGCATGAAAGACCGTGGCACCAACAAACCATGAAGAGATTTTTCGTGCCACAACCGCTGAACAGACATACCCGGACCTAGTAGGATCACAAGGAACTCGCATCGGTCAAAATCCATAACCAAAAAAAGAACCGAAGAGCCTCACGGAGATTTGTTAGTGTAAAACAAGTGTTTTTTTACTTGTTAACACTCCACTGGTCGAGATCTAGAGTTTTTCCCAATAAATTTTCAATACTAAAGACTACCAAATTGAACTTTAAAGAGGAAATGTTGATGTCAAACATCAAATATGAAATGCATGACAAACCCTAACAGGTATCATAAAAGGGTAAAACTGGAAGCAATAAACTAGAAATCAAAATGCCACAGTTCCAAGCATTAAACTTTAATTGCTAATGGTCCTAGTTTTAGGATGAAAATACAAAGGTTATCAACATTGACATCGTATGTTTTCTCCTTTTGCTTCAATAAAAACGTAATAACTGACAAATACGAAAGTGTACCGACCGTAGAGAAGTTTTACCCTAATATATATATATGTATGTATGTATATATGTATATGTATATATATACACTAACATAAGCAAAATAATTGTAGTGTTGTGCAGAATTACTTTATCATTATGAATAAAATATACATAAGTTCTGGCTGCTACCCAGTAACAACCATATCATATCTTTTAAATAAACATTAAATTTTAATCAATTCCAAACTTCCAACTGACTTTGAAGAATAAAAACAAAGCATCAATAAGTCCAAAGATCAGAAAGCATGTGGCTGCATTTGTCCAACACTTCTAAGCTCAATGAACGAAAAAAATTACACTGAACTACTTATATATTTAAAGGAATAAAAACTATTTACTGGATTTCAAAATTAAGTATGTGGTCATGATAGTAACAAAGAGGAAAAAATTGGTTCCCATCGTTGACCGCATAAACTATATTATTTATTCCATGCTATTAGAAAAGAGGATACAATCGAGATATGTTTAATCTCATTACCTTGTAACTATTTTCAAAAAGTTGAAATGCTCAAACAATGGGTCAATGTTGAAAAACTTTAAAAACATGATCATATAATCTACTTCGATCGATAAAAATTGAAAAGAAGACAAATAGTTTAAAATTATGCATGCACTTTGATCTCTCTAAATGGAATAAGCAAACTCTTTTCCAGTTATAGTCCAGTCCCAGAAGCTTTGCTGATTACCTGAAATTAGATCATATTAATAATTCAATCGAATAAAATATTTATGAAACCCGACAGAAGTACTATCTGAGTTTCTAGTAAAGAGCTATATCAATGAGAATCAAACACTTGCAACCATAATCAATTGGTCAAATTTGTATATCAGCCATTCAACTCACGAAATGCTCCCCATAACTTTGAACAAGAATTACGTAACAAAATAACTTATGCTTTGCAAATCAGATGATTCTGAAAAATAATTTACAAAGTCAGTCCATATATTTTAGGTAACAAAAACATCAGTATCGAATTGAGAGAAAGTATTCTTACCTTAGGAGGTTGCATCCATTTGGCTCTCATCTCCATTTGGTGTAAATCTGATAAGGTCTTACATTTTCTGTGCATTTAAAGCCAAAATCTGATAAATTTTTATAATCCTTACTATCATATGAAGGATGGTTGTCATCCCAAACCCATTTTCCTTGCATATAGTTATAACCTAAATCTTCTAATTACCCTATTTCTACATAGTCATTTTCACTAATTCGACCTCTATAGTATTTATTCCGTACTCCTATTGTCTCCATGTCCCCAAATGTTGAAATTTTTACCATTTCCTACATCGGAAACAAAGCACACAAACAGGAGAAGAAAAAATACTTGCCGATGTGATGAAAAATCTAAATAATACAACTTGCAATATAAACCTTTTGATATGACTAAAAACTCTACTTAAAAAGACTGACCTATCAAAAGCAAGACCTGTCATCGTTGTTGTTGTCATCCACATTAAACTTCACATGATTTATGCAATATACAACTAAAATTACCTTTTCGAAATTGACACCCACCAATCTGCAACCGAAGCTCGAACCCACAACAACCGAAGAATCGCAAACCCGAATCATCCTTCGAACATTGAATATGACTATTGATTTCTGATTTGATATTTATGGATCCGAAATTAGTTTTTATGCTTTTGAATCTTTATTTTGGACTTTGGTTTTGAAAGTTTGGAGTTTTATTTCAAAAATGAATGGTAAAAAGTCAAAGAAAACCCAAAATGATTTGAGAAATATAGGAGAAACATCGGTCACACTTTTAATTCGTCTAAATCCCGATTTGAGAGGAGAAAGATCGAAGAAAAAAATTCATTAGAGAAATGATTTAGAGGAGCAGCAACTGAAACACCCCACCGCTGTTAAGGTCACTCACAAAGGGAATGCCTTAATTTTGGTGGAGGTTTATAAGTAAAAGCCACAGATAAACTCAAGACAGATATAAATACACATATTTTAAACAGTGGAAACCAACAGACTTTTATTCATCCATACGTGTTCCAAAACAAAACATTCCATAACTGTCTCAAAATACTTCCATCATTACTACATCATAACTGTATTGATTATTAAAGAAGCATAAAACATAAATAAAGTGACAAAAATCCCCATAGTGATATCCAAAGCCATAGTCCGAGCAAAAGAGACCCAAATCATACATCTACGTTCTTGGAGCTTGAATAGAACCTGACCGAGCTGAGCTGTTTCCTCCCTTTAGACCTGGGGGGGGGGAACGAAAGAAAAGAAGACGAAAAGAAAATAGGGTCAGACATAAAGCCTGAGTAAATCTAGTAACTCTTCAGTATGTGAATAAGAAAAGGGCATGATAGATATATACTGAAAATAGGATGATGTCACAAGCTAATGGAGTGTTGAATGTACTATCGCACCCATATTATTTCTCTGCATCTACTTGAGTTTACTCTAACTAGCACCCCATGGTAAGGGTGAAGTGATCCCCAACTTTACTTAAAGATCGGCTCCTACTCGCGTTAACATGTGTCATACGGCCCCCAAGAATTGTAGATACCTATGTTTGTCCCACCATGGGGTGTATCAAGACCCATGGTGGAGGCCCCGACACAAATTCTAGAAGGCATAGGTTATACTACTGGTGTCCCCAGTGCCCTGGTTGTCTGCTCCGAAGTGTGTGCATGCCCGCACTCCGTTAGACCTGCACTGTGCACCCACCGCCGTCGTTTGACCGCTTACAATCAGCCCAGTAATCGTGCCCCACCCTGCCTACTTTTAGGGGACCGTTGATACCTAAATTGGGTTACTGTTGAAATGGGTCCCTCGTTACCAAGATTTTCTAGTCAAACATATTAAGTGGTTAAGTGTCTGTATTTACCTAACCCCCACCCATCAATTCTTGTTAACATGTTGAATTTGGTTAAGTGTTATAGTTGACTTAACCCTACCACCTGTCCTTAGCCTCTTAGGAGCACCAGACCACTCACATTAAACAGGTATTGCTACGGTTACTGGATATGCCAGTCGGTTCCGGGCAGGTTTACACCATAGCTCAGTATAACCTTGGGTCTTTATTGGGCTCAATGCTTAACCACCCACATTGGATAGGTATTGTTGTGACTACTGGACAGCCGGGCGGTTCCGGGCAGGTTTACATCACAACTCAATCCAACCTCGGGTTAAGCACATCGTGTTTTCTAAATTTACATATTTTATTATTTCTCAAATGTATATATGTAAATGTCATATCTATTATCTTTCGGTATAACAATTCATACCGCTTTAAATGTCATTGTCATTGGCATGTGCCAAACAAGCCAACATATATTTTCATGTTTTACACCCAACGTTATTACCCCCGTTTATACGTTCGCAACGTTATAACAAATGTTGGGCTTGACACAATTCAGCCCAACTTTATAAGCCTAAGAAAAGGGGAAATTAAGAATATGTAATACTTGACAACATATAAGGGTGTGTGGCGCATGAACTTTACTAACATAAATGATGGGTCATGTGAACTTGCATTCAAATCAAAGTATAACTAAGTAGGTGGCATATGAGATGGCATAGTTTAGGCTAATACAAACTTGTGTTTAAACATGTTTAACTTGGCATAATGTCAAACACAAAACTAGCATGATGTATATTCACCAAAAGGTCCAATTATAACATTTAATTCACATAGCCTATTTCAACATGAACTTGCATAGTTTATGAAACACAAACGATGCTTAACATAGATCCAATTTCACTTGCAAATAAACATGAACTCGCATGATTTGTGAAACCCAAACGATGCTTAACATAGATCCAATTATACTTGCAAATAAATATGAAAGTGATAACATAGGCTTTGGGTCATGTAGACATAAAAGGTTTCAAGTCTAAATCATGTTTACATAAATTCTAATTTAGACTAAGGGAATATGCATAGTCCATGCCATCGACATATACATAAAGGATCAATTTCTAATTTTTGCCACAACTTGCAAGTTCCATTGTTTTCGTATACAATTGTTCAATAGGCTTGCATCAATCAATTTATGCCACAAACGTCAATACACAAGTTATGACAGAATCATCACAATACATAGAATTTTATACAATATAATAACACAATTCTATTTTCATTCACATCGAATCACATCGCAATTCTTATTCATATTCTGAAAGGTCACTATACTTACAACGAATGCAGAATCTTGAATTCAGGATTCTGAATTCTGAAATTGGAATGCGCTCCTTTGGGTAGACTAACGTTGCGTTGAAACCTTTTGATTTAAACTTTAAATCTTCTTCTTAGTTTGAATCGTCTCCAGGCTTTTCTGTTGACGGCTATGTTCAATTCCTCCCTAGCAGCATGACGACTCCTTTCTCATATTTTTGTGTGAATTTTCAGTTGAGAGTTAGGGTGTATTTAAAGATTTTTAAGTTGTTTTGAGCCGTCAGATGAAGTTAGGAGGAATCTAGGCCATTCAAAATTCAAAGAGTCAATCAAGAGGTGACACGTCAGCCCTAGTGACACACAGGGCCTTAGAAATTTGAGCCAGAGCCAGACCTGGCCAGCCAGCTCGACCAGGCAGGTCGACACCCAAGTCGACACTATGGTCGACCAGGGGGGGACCAGGTCGACACCATGGCCGACCTGGGGTGACCAGGTCGACTCCATGGTCGACCCTCCGGTCGACCTAGTCTCTGGGCGGGGATTTTCCCGCCCAGCCCAGTTTGAACCTAAAATTCGAAATTTTGAAATTAAACCGAGCTGTTTGAATTTAAATTTGATTCTGAAACTTCCGAAGGCCATAACTTCTTCATACGGAGTCCAATTCTCGCAAACTCGGACTTTATCTCAAGCAGAATTCCGAGACGAACGCAATGGCGTAACCCGTTTCCCTTAATTCTTTCATTTAGAATTAATTATACTTTAATTTGTGAAGCTTAGCGTTATAGAATTCATGGGGTGTTACATTCTCCCTCCTTAAAAGGATTTCGTCCCCGAAATCTTTAAGTTAAGAAGAATGTATATCCTACCATCCAACAGTCCATCTACTCAATCAACAAACACAGGCATCCACTATCCTTAAAAGACTTCTAATGCTTCATGAACATATGCATAGTGTGTGTACATGTCCTTATCTAATGCAGAAATCAGGCGGTCTACTGATTCAATTGACCTCCTTAATGTGAATCATGTAAGTGTCATGAATCCATTATGTATGCAAATTTTTCCTACTCATAATTCTACATGAGTGCACAACTATTCATACAAATGCGACAACCATATGACAACATATCAAGTTTCAACCATATACAAATGAGAATACACATATGCATATGCAATATGAAGTGATTGAGCCGATCTATAACCTAGGGTGTGTGTGTATATGCATCCACGAGCAACCACTAGCAACCATTTGCAGCCATCATCAACAACATGTTTTCAAATACATGTTTGCATCCATTTGTTTTCTACCTAAGGACTTAGGAAAAGGACCGAGGAGATATACCTAAAAGATAGATAAAAAATAACTTAAGGAAAAAGTGTAACATAGTGATTCCATGCACATGTATTAGTCCAACTTGCCATACAATTAAGCCCAAGTGATTCATAACAACATCAAAATCATGATAAGTTTAACTTGCAACATTGACATAGCAATATTCCCAAATTATGATTCAAAGTTAAACAATATAAACATGGATTAATAATAATTCCTAAATCCGGTTTCAATTCATAGCATGTCCATGTTATTTTAGCGTTTTTGCCTAAAAAGTGACATAGAACTTACAATATGAAGCAAGTAATCCAAATCAAAATTCCAAATCAAATAGCCCCAAATTCGTTGTCTAAAGCGTCGTAGTTGTTGTAGCTTCTAGTTGTAGCCTTCAAGAATCGTCCTTCGTCTTCTATAATTTTGTTCTTTGTATTTTTAATTTAGAGTTCTAGGTTTAATGGCGGCAACATGAGGCTAAAATGAAATAGTATGATTTAGGCTAGGTCTTAGGGTCTTTTTATAGTGTTTGCGAGTTGATTAGGACCGTCGATGGAGCTTGGTTTAATAATAGCCGTTCGTTTGAAGGAGAGACCAACCAGGAGCTGACACCTAGCCCTAGTGACAAGGTAAGGCTCAGAAAATCGACCAAACACTGACCAGGCCAGCCAGGAGGGGCTGGGTTCGACCTGGCTCAAGGGCCAGGTCGACACGCCAGTCGACACGGGTGACCCAGGTCGACTACCCAGTCGACCTGGGTAGCCCCAGGTCGACTACCCAGTCGACCAGGGTGCCTTGGGCGGGAAAATTCCCGCCCTGACCAATCCGGCCCGGTTTTGAATTTTGAATTGGTTTTTCTGAGCTGTTTTGGTCTGTTTGAATTTTAAACTGAATTCTGAAACTTCCGGAGGCCATATCTTCTTCATACGGAGTCCGTTTTATGCAAACTCGGACTCTATCTCAAGCAGAATTCCGAGACGAACGCAATGACGTATCCCTTTTCCCTT
This sequence comes from Allium sativum, assembly GCA_030737875.1. NCBI lineage: Eukaryota > Viridiplantae > Streptophyta > Magnoliopsida > Asparagales > Amaryllidaceae > Allium > Allium sativum. Next base: position 157,994,705 of record CM060921.1, on the reverse strand, counting down.
AATTCTTTGATTTGTATTTTATTATACTTTAATTTGTGAATTTCACTGTTATAGAATACACGGGGTGTTACATTCTCCCCCACTTAAAAAGGATTTCGTCCCCGAAATCTTCAAGTTCAGGAAGAATGTACATCCTAACATCCAAACATCCATCTACTCATTCATCAAACACGAGCATCCATTGTCCTTAAAAGACTTCTAATGCTTCATGATCATATGCGAAGTGTGTGTACATGTACTTATCTAATGCAAAATCAGGTGGTCTACTGATTCAGTTGACCTCCTTAATGCGAATCATGTAAGTGCCATGAATCCATTATGTATGCAAATTTTCCTATTCATGATTCTACATGAGTGCACAACCATTCATATATAAATGCAACATCCATATGACAACACACTAAACTTCATCCATATACGAATAAATACATTTATGCATATGCAACATGAAAATGTGTCTGAGCCGATCTAGTGCCTAATGTGTATTCACGCATCCACGAGCAACCACTTGCGACCACTTGCAACCATTTCGCAATCATAACATGTTTCAATTACATGTTTACATCCAAAAAGATTCTACCTATGGTTCTCAAGATAGGATCGAGGAGAGAAAAAAGATAAAACAAAGCATCTAGAAGAAGTTAACGATGTACCCCCAGAAGGTCCGGTCTGCTTCTTAGGGCAGTCTTTGCTGATGTGTCCAGTCTCCCCACAATGAAAACATTCACCTTGATTTCTCTTCCTCTTTCTACAATCCTTGGCTATGTGCCCTTCCGTACCACAGAAATTGCATTTCCTTTTATCACGTGAGTTGTCGTTCTTGCCTCCTTTCTCGGAGTCTACCTTCTTATTCTGAGAATCGTTGGGCTTGACCTCTTTCTTGCCCTTCTTATCTTCCTCATACAGTAGGGCCATATCCACCAAGCTTTCAAAGGTCGCCCCCATGGGCACATGAGTCATGGCCAAACCATGTAGTGGCTCGTTCAAGCCTCGTGCAAAACGTAGCGCCTTTTTCTGAGGAGTGTTGACTAACTCCAATCCGAAGCGAGCAAGATGATTGAAACGGTTCACATATTCTTTAACCGTCATATTTCCTTGTTTAAGGGCCAGAAACTGTTCCATTTGGAGACTCTCCTCTGCCGATGACAAGAACTTAAGCCCAAATCTCCCTCTAAAGTCCGCCCAAGTCTCAATGGGCCTAGTAGCGTTGGTGACTTCCCACCAATAAGAAGCTTCCTCTTTCATGAGCCACGCCGCCAACTGTACTTTCCTATTGTCCTCTACCTCAAAGATAACAAACAAGTCTTCGGTTTCCTTCAACCAATTCCGTGCCTCAAAAAAAGTCTCAGTTCCTAGGAAATCCTTTCCGCCCATGGCCTTAAAGTCTTGCATATCTTTGAAAAAGCGGTTTCTCGCGGAGGTTGAGGAGGATGAGGAGGAGGATTGGCTGGGCCTGTTACATTAGCCCGAGCCTCGAGGAAACGACGGAACCAAGTGGGTATATTGACACCATCGGGAATATTAAGATCGTCGGCCATGATAAGCTGAAAACGAAAAAGGAAAAGATTCAAACGAGGAAACAAAGATAGTGCTAATGGCTTTTTGGGGAATAGCCTTTTAAAATAAACCAACTTTTCTTGAAAATTGCTTCTTTGTAAATGGTTTTGATAAGAAAAAATTAAAAGGTTTTCAAAACTTTTGCCCAGTCTTGGTAAAACCTTCTGCTCTGATACCAAATGTAACATAGCGATTCCATGGACATGTATTAGTCCAACTTGCCATACAATTTAGCCCAAGTGATTCATAACAACATCAAAATCATGATAAGTTTAACTTGCAACATTGACATAGCAATATTCCCAAATTATGATTCAAAGTTAAACAATATAAACATGGATTAATAATAATTCCTAAATCCGGTTTCAATTCATAGCATGTCCATGTTATTTTAGCGTTTTTGCCTAAAAAGTGACATAGAACTTACAATATGAAGCAAGTAAACCAAATCAAAATTCCAAATCAAATAGTCTCAAATCCGTTGTCTAAAGCGTCGTAATTGTTGTAGCTTCTAGTTGTAGCCTTCAAGAATCGTCCTTCGTCTTCTATAATTTTATTCTTTGTATTTTTAATTTAGAGTTCTAGGTTTAATGGCGGCTGCATGAGGCTAAAATGAAATAGTACGACCAACCAGGAGCTGACACCTAGCCCTAGTGACAAGGCAAGGCTTAGAAAATCGACCAAACACAGACCAGGCCAGCCAGGAGGGGCTGGGTTCGACCTGGCTCAGGGGCCAGGTCGACACGCCAGTCGACACCGTGTCGACTTGGCAGTCGACACGGGTGACCCAGGTCGACTACCCAGTCGACCTGGGTAGCCCCAGGTCGACTACCCAGTCGACCTGGGTGCCTTGGGCGGGAAAATTCCCGCCCTGGCCAATCCGGCCCGGTTTTGAATTTTGAATTGGTTTTTCTGAGCTGTTTTGGTCTGTTTGAATTTTAAACGGAATTCTGAAACTTCCGGAGGCCATATCTTCTTCATACGGAGTCCGTTTTACGCAAACTCGGACTCTATCTCAAGCAGAATTCTGAGACGAATGCAATGACGTATCCCGTTTCCCTTAATTCTTTGATTTGTAATTTATTATACTTTAATTTGTGAATTTAAATGTTATAGAATACACAGGGTGTTATAAAAAGAGAGAGATCAAAGATGTACCCTCAAAAAGAAGAGGGTAGGCATCGCGTATTCCGTCCTCAGTTTCCCAAGTCGCGTCTTCCTCGGCGTCGCTCCACTGAACTTTAACGAGTTTGACTTCGCGGTTGCGTAGATTTTTCACTTCCGTTCCTTAGATGCGGGTTGGAACTCTCCTCACAGTTGCTTCACGTTCCACTTCGGCTTCTTCTAGAATGCTAGGTTCCACCACTTCCGCTGACTCATGCAAACACTTCCGGTGGTGAGAAACATGAAAGACGTTGTGAACTCCGGCCAGTCTCTCGGGTAGCTCTAATCTATAGGCCATCTTTCCAACCTTCTCGATGATAGGAAATGGTCCTACAAATCTTGGTGCTAGCTTTCCGGCGGATTCAAAACGAACGACGTTCCTTAAAGGTGATACCTTAAGGAAAACCCTGTCCCCAACCTCAAACTCAAGGTCGGTCCTTCTTTTGTCAGCGTAGGATTTCTGTCGGTCTTGGGCAGTCTTCATTCTCCTACGTATCAAGTCTACTTTCTCAGAAGTCTCTCGAATCATATCTGGTCCAAGTATAAGCTTATCTGTAGACTCATACCAACAAGTTGGTGATTTGCACGGTCTTCCATACAAGGCTTCGAAGGGCGCCATACCGATGGTAGCTTGGTAGCTGTTGTTATAGGCAAATTCCACTAAAGGAAGGTGATCCTCCCACATCCGTCCAAAGTCGAGAACGCAAAGTCTCAAAAGATCCTCTAAAATTCTATTCACCCTTTCCGTCTGGCCGTCGGTTTGCGGGTGATAGGCCGTGCTCAGACATAACTGTGTGCCTACAGCTTCTTGTAGACTCCGCCAAAACTCGCTTGTGAAGATAGGGTCTCGGTCACTAACAATGCTGGAGGGTACCCCATGGAGTCGAACTATTTCCTTGAGATAAAGAGATGCTAGAGATGCGGCAGTCCTTCTACTCTTGACAGGTATGAAGTGGGCGCTCTTAGTAAGCCTATCCACTAATACCCAAATGCTAGTGTTGCCTTTTCTCGACCTAGGTAGTCCATCAATGAAGTCCATTGAAATGCTATCCCACTTCCACTGTGGGACCTCTAAAGGATAAAGTAGTCCTCCAGGCTTCTTTTGTTCCGCCTTGACCCGCTGGTAGGTCATGCACTTAGAAACGAAATCTGCCACGTCTCGTTTCATGCCGTTCCAAAAGAAAGTCCTTTTTATATCCTTGTACATCTTATCGCCGCCAGGGTGTATGGTCATCTTGGAATGATGTGCTTCTTCGAGATCCTTCTTTGTCAACTCCCTTGCTTGTGGGACGCACAATCTCCCATCTCGCCTCAGCCAGCCCTTATCATCGATGGAGTACCTACTGAGGTGACTAGAAGTCTCACCCCTAATAAGTTTATCAATCACATCAACAAGCTGAGGGTCTTCATGTTGTGCAGCCCCTATTGAGTCCAAGAGAGTAGGGCGTACTTCGAGAGATGCTAGCAAACCCGGTACAAAATCTTAGGAGGGCCTAAAGTTAAAACTGACTATATACTCCAAGCTTTGCCTTTCCACAAAGAGAGGGCTTTAGGTCAGTTTCTTACGGCTCAACGCGTCTGCTACTATGTTGCATTTGCGGGGAGTATACGAAGTTTCAAAGTCATACGAGGCAAGAAACTCCATCCATCTTTGCTGCCTCAAGTTAAGATCCTTCTGCGAGAAGAGATATTTCAATGATTTATGGTCAGTGTATAATTCAAACTTCTCACCTAGGAGATAATGGCGCCAAGACTTGAGCGCAAAGACGATGGCGGCTAACTCAAGATCGTGGGTTGGGTAGTTCTTTACATGAACTTTTAATGGTCTTCCACCATAAGCTACTACCCTTCCTTCTTGCATTAGAACAACGCCTAGTCCCGTTCCACATGCATCCGTGTATACCGTGAACATTTTGCTTCCATCTAGCAAAGTCAGAACCGGGACTGTTGTGAGAGCCCTTTTTAATCGTTGGAAAGCAAACTCGCAATCCAAATCCCAAGTGTACGCCAGATTCTTCTTTGTTAGCCTTGTGAGTGGGGCTGAGATTTTCATGAAATCCCTAATAAACTTTCGGTAAAAACCGGCTAGCCCAAGAAAGCTTCGAACTTCGGTTGCATTTCTTGGTGTCTTCCAATCTTGCACTGCCACCACTTTCGCGAGGTCCACGGCCAACCCTACTTTGGACACTATATGCCCCAGAAATCTTACCTCTTTTCTCCAGAAGTGACACTTGGAGAATTTGGCTTTTAACTGATGTGAACGGAGAGTTTCCATGATTTCTTTCAGATGCTGAGCATGCTCTTCCTCATTCTTTGAGAAGATTAAGATATCATCTATGAAGACAACCACAAATTTGTTGAGGAATACTCTGAACACCCAACTCATTAGGTCTACGAAATAAGCGGGTGCATTTGTCAAACCGAAAGGCATGAAAAGCCACTCGAAGACACCGTCTAGGGTTCTGAACGCCGTTTTATCAATACTATCTTCAGCTACTCTTAGCTGATGGAACCCAGTTGCCAGATCAAGTTGGGAGAAGACCGTTGCACCTACAAGCTGATCAAACAAATCGTCGATTCGGGGAAGAGGGTGCCTATTTTTCTTGGTCAATTTTTTTAACTCCCTATAGTCGACGCAAAGGCGAAGCGAACCGTCCGCTTTGGTTGCGAACACCACTGGAGCACCCCATTCCGAAATGCTCCGTCTACCCTTTTTCGAGAAGTTCTTTAACCTGCTTACTGAGCTCCTTTCTCTCCTTTGGAGCCATGTGTCTGACAAGTAAAGCTACAGGCTTTGCGTTATCCACAAGATATATGCGGAAGTCTATTTCCCGCCTCGGAGGTAAGCCTTTCACCTTCTCAAAGACATCCGAATATTCCCGGACTACTCTAACCGATTGCAAATTTTCATCAGAAGCATCAAGCGACTCTAGATAACTTAGCATAACAGCATTCAAGGGATTACAAGAAACTTCTAGAGTGTTACCAAGCCGAGTCAAGAGCCTAACTACTCTTTTCTCACAATCAAGAATGGCACTATTACTGGATAACCAGTCCATGCCTAAGATCAAACCATACCCCGAGAAGCCTAAGACAAAGGCATCACAACTAAACTCAACGCTGAGAATAGAGATTTTCAAACCCAAACAAACCATTGACAAGTAAGCGGAGACCCCAATTGGATTTGAAACTACTAAGGGATCTTCTACCATACTAGTGTCTAGATGCAGAGATTCTACTAAGGCAGAGGAAATAAAAGAGTGTGATGCGCCAGAGTCAAAAAGTGTACGAACTGGATGATCATAAAGATAGACTACACTTTCTACAGAAATATTACTACTTCTTTCTTGCTGAGGTGCCACTAGCGCATCAACCTGACCCCCTGAAGTGGATCCAGCTTTCTGTCCCTGCCCTTTCTTCTTTGGGCAGTCCTTAGCTTTGTGCCCAGTCCCTCCACAATGGAAGCAACCACCCACCTTCGCCTTTCTTTTCCGGCAGTCTTTTGATATATGGCCCACAATGCCACAGAAATTGCACCTTCTCTTCTCACGGGGCTTATTGTTCTTTCCTCCTTTCTTGAAGTCTGTTTTCTTTGCTTGTAGACCCTCTTTCTTCTCTTTCACCATAACTTCTTTCTTACCGTGATCTTCCTCGTGTAGCAACGCCATGTCCACCAAGCTTTCATAAGTCGCTCCTGTGGATACATGGGTCATGGCAAGGCTGTGTAGAGGCTTATTCAAACCCTTGACGAAGCGAAGTGCCTTCTTGTGTTGGGTGTTTACTAAGTCTAACCCAAATCTGGCCAGCTGGTTAAACTGATTAACATGTTCCCTAATTGTCATGCTTCCCTGTTTCAGAGTTAGGAACTTTTCCGTTTGCAGGCTCCTTTCTTCTTGGGAGAGAAATTTCATTTCAAACCTTGTCCTGAAGTCTTCCTATATTTCCACCGCCCTCTGAGCATTGGTAACTTCCCACCAATAGGAAGCCTCATCCTTAAGCAACCATACTGCTAGTTGTATCATTTGCCTGTCATCCACTCCAAAGATGACAAACAGATCCTCAGTCTCCTTTAGCCAGTTTCTTGTCCCTACAAAGGATTCTGTCCCATAAAAATCTTTTCCACCCATTGCCTTGAAGTCTCTACATATTTTTGTGAAGGCATTTCCACGAGGAGGTGGAGGAGGAGGAGGAACCGCGGCCACTGGAGGAGGGATGTCTGCTGGGCCCGCGCCATTGGCCCTTGCTTCTAAGTATCTACTAAACCAGCCAGGAATTGGCACTCCTTCCGGGAGGTTAAGGTCTCTAGACATGCTGAAACAGAAAGGGAAAAATTCAAAACGAAGGATAGAGAGGGGTAGATGAGGCACATGGCTTTGGAGGATTTTGTCTTTTTCATAAATATAACACTTTTTCTTGAATAACGCTTCTTTAAATTTTCTTTTTGAAAACAATTTAAAAAACTTTTATCTTATCTGGTAAACTTATGCTCTGATACCAAGTGAAACACCCCACCTCTGTTAAGGTCACTCATAAAGGGAATGCCTTAATTTTGGTGGAGGTTTATAAGTAAAAGCCACAGGTAAACTCAAGACAGATATAAATACACATATTTTAAACAGCGGAAACCAACAGACTTTTATTCATCAATACGTGTTCCAAAACAAAACATTCCATAATTGTCTCAAAATACTTCCATCATAACTGTCTTGATTATTAAAGAAGCATAAAACATAAATAAAGTGACAAAAATCCCCATAGTGATATCCAAAGCCATAGTCCGAGCAAAAGAGACCCAAATCATACATCTACGTTCTTGGAGCTTGAACAGAACCTGACTGAGCTGAGCTGTTTGCTCCCTGTGGACCTGGGGGGAACGAAAGAAAAGAAGACGAAAAGAAAATAGGGTCAGACATAAAGCCTGAGTAAATCTAGTAACTCTTCAGTATGTGAATAAGAAAAGGGCATGATAGATATATACCGAAAATAGGATGATGTCACAAGCTACGGGAGTGTCGAATGTACTATCGCACCCATATTATATCTCTGCATCTACTTGAGTTTACTCTAACTGGCACCCCATGGTAAGGGTGAAGTGATTCCCAACTTTACTTAAAGATCGGCTCCTACTCGCGTTAACATGTGTCATACAGCCCCTAAGAATTGTAGATACCTATGCTGGTCCCACCATGGGGTGTATCAAGACCCATGGTGGCGGCCCCGACACAAATTCTAGAAGGCATAGGTTATACTACTGGTGTCCCCAGTGCCCTGGTTGTATGCTCCAAAGTGTGTGCACGCCCGCACTCCGTTAGACCTGCACTGTGCACCCAACGCCGTCGTTTGACCGCTTACAATCAACCCAGTAATTGTGCCCCACCCTGCCTAGTTTCAGGGTACCGTTGATACCTAAATTGGGTTACTGCTGAAACAGGTCCCTCGTTACTAGGATTTTCTAGTCAAACATGTTAAGTGGTTAGGTGTCTGTATTTACCTAACCCCCACCCATCAATTCTTGTTAACATGTTGAATTTGGTTAAGTGTTATAGTTAACTTAACCCTACCACCTGTCCTTAGCCTCTTAGGAGCACCAGACCACTCACATTAGACAGGTATTGCTACGGTTACTAGATATGCCGGTCGGTTCCGGGTAGGTTTACATCGTAGCTCAGTCTAACCTCGGGTCTTTAATTGGGCTCAATGTTTAACCACCCACATCGGATAGGTATTGTTGTGACTACTGGACAACCGAGCGGTTCCGGGCAGGTTTACATCACAACTCAATCCAACCTCGGGTTAAGCACGTCGTGTTTTCTAAATTTACATATTTTATTTTTTCTCAAATGTATATATGTAAATGTCATATCTATTATCTTTGGGTATAACAATTCATACCGCTTTAAATGTCATTGGCATTGGCATGTGCCAAACATGCCAACATATATTTTCATGTTTTACACCCAATGTTGTTACCCCCGTTTATACGTTCGCAACGTTATAACAAATGTTGGGCTCGACCCAATTCAGCCAAACTTTATAAGCGTAAGAAAAAGGGAAATTAAGAACATGTAATATTTGACAACATATAAGGGTGTGTGGCGCATGTACTTGCAATTTAGCGATACTAATATAAATGATGGGTCATGTGAACTTGCATTCAAATCAAAGTATAACTAAGTAGGTGGCATATGAGATGGCATAGTTTAAGCTAATACAAACTTGTGTTTAGACATGTTTAACTTGGGATAATGTCAAACACAAAACTAGCATGATGTATATTCACTAAAAGGTCCAATTATAATATTTAATTCACATAGCCTATTTCAACATGAACTTGCATATTTTATGAAACACAAACGATACTTAACATAGATCCAATTTCACTTGCAAATAAACATGAACTCACATGATTTATGAAACCCAAATGATGCTTAACATAGATCTAATTATACTTGCAAATAAACATGAAAGTGATAACATAGGCTTTGGGTCATGTAGACATAAAAGGTTTCAAGTCTAAATCATGTTTACATAAATTCAAGTTTAGACTAAGGGAATATACATAGTCCATGCCATCGACGTATACATAAAGGATCAATTTCTAATTTTTGCCATAACTTGCAAGTGCCATTGTTTTCATATACAATTGTTCAATAGGCTTGCATCAATCAATTTATGCCACAAACGTCAATACACAAGTTATGACAGAATCATCACAATACATAGAATTTTATACAATATAATAACACAATTCTATTTTCATTCACATCGAATCACATCGCAATTCTTATTCATATTCTGAAAGGTCACTATACTTACAACGAATGCAGAATCTTGAATTCTGGATTCTGAATTCTGAAATTGGAATGCGCTTCTTTGGGTAGACTAATGTTGCGTTGAAAACTTTTGATTTAAACTTTAAATCTTCTTCTTAGTTTACATCATCTCTAGGATTTTCTCTTGACGGTTATGTTCAATTCCTCCCTAGCAGCATGACGACTCCTTTCTCATATTTTTGTGTGAATTTTCAGTTGAGAGTTAGGCTGTATTTATAGATTTTTAAGTTGTTTTGAGCCGTCAGATGAAGATAGGAGGAATCTAGGCCATTAAAAATTCAGAGAGCCAATCAAGAGGTGACACGTTAGTCCTAGTGACACACAAGGCCTCAGAAATTCGAGCCAGAGCCAGACCTGGCCAGCCAAGTCGACCAGGCAGGTCGACACCCAGGTCGACACTATGGTCGACCTGGGGGGTGACCAGGTCGACACCATGGTCGACCTGGGGTGACCAGGTCGACTCCATGGTCGACCTGGTCTCTGGGCGGGAATTTTCCCGCCCAGCCCAATTTGAACCTGAAATTCAAAATTTTCAAATTAAACTCAGCTGTTTGAATTTAAATTTGATTCTGAAACTTCCGAAGGCCATAACTTCTTCATACGGAGTCCAATTCTCGCAAACTCGGACTCTATCTCAAGCAGAATTCCGAGATGAACGCAATGACGTAACCCGTTTCCCTTAATTCTTTCATTTAGAATTAATTATACTTTAATTTGTGAAGCTTAGCGTTATAGAATTCACGGGGTGTTACAGCAACAGAAGAAAAAATTGCATAAAAGAAACCGGCCGGATGTTTTTGGCTTTAAACAAAATTGATTATGCTCCCACAGTAGGCAAGCATCCCTAACAGTCGGTTTGACTAGATACTCTGTCCTTAGTCCATTTTTCAAAGAAATATTTTGCCAAAGCGAAAGCTAGGCTGAAAGCAATTAATATAAAAGATGCCTTAAAAAAAGGAAAATAACATAGCTAACAATCAAGCGGTGTATGTGTTCTACATGAGAAAGGAACTTCTATTCCAGTCCATCGAAATGCTGAATATCCCCTCGTTTCAAAAAAAATAAAGACCAAAATGTCTTTTTTATATTTATTTATTTTTACAGTTTTCTTCATACAACGTAGTTTCCCTACATGATTTCTTAGAGTAACATAGCGGAATTGCATAAAACAAAATTCATGTTTATAACACTTTAATTGCTAAGTCTGTCCATAGGTTGTAAACATCTCTTTATAGCTTTATAAGTTGTGAATGCCATCTTAGGAACATTACATTTATTCCACACAACGTTACACCATTCACATCTATCGGCATGCTTACAAACGCAATCATATGTTAATCGAAGGGTGAAATCTGCACATTCTTCCAAGCCCATATATCACCCATATATCACTATCACAATCATTATAGAGAGGGGAAAATTCAATGTGTATTTTTTTCCTAATTGAGAGGCAAGCCATCCAAGCACCATAGGTTATCGTTCAATAATTGAGCAACCGAAGCCTCCGATCAACCATAGTCCAAATAAGCATCCCATCTAACAAAATCAATAATTGAGCAGCCATTGATCTAGGGGTATCTCCATAAATTAGTCTCACGACCATTGACAATTTCTCTGATACAATTCCTAGATAACATATCATGAGCTTTTATAGTTGCTTTCCATGCAGATGAAGCATTACTTTCAGCGGCCATAGTCTAGAAATTATCCCTAATGTATCTTTTTCTCATCCATCAATCCCATAAACCATTAAAGGAAATTAAAGTCCAAGCTAGTTTGAGTGTGTAAATATCCTTAATTTTTCTTAGATTGCTCAACCCACTCTTCCTTCCTTTTTTGGATGACACAAATCTTGATACTTAATCTTGTGTAGTCCCCTTCTCCATGTAAAATCAGTGCATGCACATTCAATTTTATCAATAGATGCATCATGCAATTGAAAAGTTAGCAACCAAAAATAAACTTTAGCCTAGATGACCAAGTGAACCAGTTCCAATCTACTAGCAAAATAAAGCTACTACAAGCTTGCAACAACTCAAAAATTTTGATATTTTGAAAATTCGAGTTTTTAGGAATTCAAAATAACCTCACACCATTATGGATACATACTCATTTTTCAATACGATTTCAAAAACTATAATGATCAAATAAGTTAATTTTATCAGTTTAACCAACTTATCAGTTCAAAAAAATTTATCCTATATTGCTAGAAAATCAAATTTTGACTTATATTGTCGATTTTGTCAATTAGATCTAAAACAAAAAAAATTGGAATTTAGGTTACATGACTTTTTATATGAATAGATATGTTTTAATTTACATAAGGAAGTAGAAAAATTGTTTTGCGGATTTGTTTACATTAACAAGTTCGTTAAATAAAACGTCAAAATATGATGGTTAATTAATTTTGTCAAAAATCAATGGTTCGTACGAACGTTTTGCAACATCAATAGTGTCATATGAAATTAGTAACATATGTACTAATCACTTTTAAGTTAACAGAAAAATGATTAAATTAGTTAATGAAGTAATTACTTAAGTTAAGCAAATAAAAAAGGAAGTGACATAAAGTAAGTAATGATTACACTTTTTGATGACATGAGAAGTTTACATGGAAAATAAGCAAAAATAAACTCATTATTACTAAAAATCTAATCACCATTAACAAAGGTACCATTAGCCATCATTTCATGCCTAGAAACGAAGCACACTAAACACTGTCATTACCTTACATCAATATCCTAACATAGATATTAGCACTACATCACATAACCCATGATTTCTTTGTCCTCTCCTCACTTACTTAACCCTTAAGTAAATCTTTTCCTATAAATACCCTACACTTCCTCTGTTTTTACCACTTCATTCATAAATCAAAATCATCTTCTTCTTCACCTCCTCTTCATCATTTTAATGCTTCCTAAACTGCCATATCTTTATCATAACTGATCTAAATTCCAAATTTTTTTCCTTAAACCATGTGTAATTCCAGTGGCTACAACATACATGTTGAGCACTTTACCGAGATCTTAACCTAGCTAGTTCAAAAATTCGGTTCTTTGAACACCATTTTCTGTTCAACCAGAAAATGCTCTTTGTTCTTTTGGTTGAAACTTCGTTAAAACAAGTACAAATTTAGAAATTCTTTTTTAAAATATTAGAGAAAAAATCTACAACTTTGTTGTTTATCATTTTTTCCAATTTTGAGTGTAGACCCAATTGAAGTTGACATAATTTTCGGGTACAAATTTTGTGCACTCAAATCCATATCCTTCCACAACCAATCAAGTCTGTTTTTCTCTAAATAATAAGAAAATTTAAAAGAGAGAAAGCGAAGGGATAAAGAGGAAGAAGCAAGTTCAAAGAATTCAAGACATTAGTCGCAACGTGATGAAAGGGAGTGCATTCCGACCTTAAAAAACGGAGGAGTGAAAATTAAAGGTGAGAAATTTATCTTGCAGTTTTGGTTAATAAAAGTGGGAAATTTATCTCACAGCTTTTGGTTAAATCTAATATTATGGGCATATTATATGTTAAGAAAAAATGACACCCTAGTTGAGTTCATGTTCACATGTTATTAAGTTGATTGATTGCTTATATGATTGATTATGTTAGTGAAATGATTGTTGAAATGTTGGATGATTAGCTATGCTAATATATTGATAATCGTCAAGTTATGCGAATGTATGAATGATGATGGTTAAAATCATTATATGTATATCGAATTTGATTGGTGTTAGGTAATTTAGATAAATAAAAGTTTGAATAATCAAAATTGAAAACCAATGTCAACTATATGCTTGAATAAGCAAATTATACCCCGATTTAATATGCTCACTTATATTGTATGTTTAATGTAACACCCCACAATTTTTATTTATATGACAATATTTAAATAAGAAAACAAGCGTAAAAAGATTTAAAAATGTGAACAGTTAAATAGAAGGAAGAAAATGGAACAAAACACAAGTATGAGGTACTAGTTAGTGTTTTCAACTTATTAACAAAAGACATCATAGCTCAGTTGGTTAAGGTGTTGGACGAGTAATCTAATGGTTGAGGGTTCGAACCTCGACGGCGACATAATTTTATATTTTTTTTAAAAAGGCCAACTGAACATATATGTTCCACAAGTAAATACAAATATATGTGCGTATACAAATTCAAAATTTGAAAGGATAAGAATGCACATGTAAATGTAAATATATAGTGTGTATATATACACATAGGTAAGGAGTTCGAAATTCAAAAATATATGAAATTAAAGAAAAATAAATAATAATAATTAATTTAGCACTTTTGAATTTTGAATCTTAGAGGGTTGTGCATATATATATATATATATATATATATATATATATATATGCATAACTTCAAATCTGAAATTGTATATACACCAAATAAATGAGAGACCAGAATTAATAAACGCGCAGACTTAATTTTGTTAAAAATATGGAAATAAAACTAGTGAATAAATATGTGAATTAAGACGTTGTTTGAATTTCAAATGGGATGGGCCAATGGAGGAAAGAATTAATGATAGGCAATGAAGGTAGAAGGTAAACAATAAATATTAACAGAAAGGGACAATTAAATAAGGGATAATTTACAAGGTTATATACATATATATACAAAAGCACAAGTTTGAATTTGAAATCTGAAAACAAGGAATTAATTGAAAGTGATTATATGCATACATACATAGAAGTATATGAATTTCAAAATCATAATTTAAAAGGAGAATGTATGCACATAATAAATAAAGATTAAAAGGAATTAATGTGCATTAGAAAATTCATGAGGCGCCTAATTGGCACATTAATGTGGTAAGAAATGATAATGCATGCTTTGTTTGCTTTATTCTATTGGTCCAGTTCAAAATTATTGTTGACTTGGCAACTTCCTATTGGCCATATAACGTGCAGAGAATAGATTTCATAAGGGAAAATAGACGGTTAGCATCAATTTGAGCTTCATATACAAAGGACCCTACAACCTCCTTTCTCATTTTCTGTTTCTTCAGTCTTTTCTTCCTCCATATAATTTCTGAATAAAACATTTATTAGTTATAATATCGAAGCGCTATCCAAGTGAAGATTAAAAAGAAAATAATCGTCAACAACAACAAATTTAGAAAATAAGGCATTTTCAACTACAACGACAATTCAAATTCTTGTTTCTCCATCTGCAACCAATCCAAAGAGATTCTCTTCTAGATCTGCATATCAATGTGAGTGGATCTAAATTATACCATTTTAAATAACAGTATAATTATCATTCGTATTCCCCGTTATAATTAATTTGCTAAACAGTTTATATTTCTGGAAAATTGTGTATTATAACTGTTTAGGACATGTTAAAAAGTCTATTGTTGTATATGGAACCATCCTAAGAACCTATTAATCTATGGCATATTATGTACTTGAACCCTTAACTATAAGAATTGGGATAATTATATGTTAATCTGTTAGATTAGAATAATTACATGATTGGATGATTACATGTTTTTCTTCTAAATGGAGTTAATTACATGTTAGGAAGAACATGCGATATGATAATCAATTAAAATGGACTTAAGATGATATTAAGTATGATATATAAAAATATGATAATCAGTTCTACTGCCTCCGAAGGACTGGAAGGAGAAGCCCGCGACTTCCTGAGACGTGGAGGGTACTCTTGGTAGTCCTCTGTGCGATAGCAGTGTTTAGGTTGTGCTCGCAGAGGTTGGGTCTGCGCGTACTATTGGTGAGTATACCTGAACTGCAAAATTACCTTTGCGGTCAGAAGGCGGTGACGAGTGTCACTAGGGTGATTCGCGGTCACCTCGACAGGAGGCTGGTTCAGGACCAACACAGGATAGTAGATCGTCGAGTACCCGTTATTGGCTGCCAGTGCGATGCGATAAGACTAGAGCTAAAACCAAGATGCCACTAACATTTCACTATCGAGGCATGGTGGTTGAGGGACACGCCAATTGGATGTTTAGATTGTTTGTTAGGGGCATGTAAATTAGTTGTTGTAGTCTTTATTAGTTGAGGGAGGCGTCGGGTAGGACCATAGCCACTGAAAATGCAGACCATAGCATATGTGTATACAGGTATCTGAAAAGATCTCGACCGAGTTTCGTGTTTCTTGTACAACCCTATTATGGAACTCGGTGAACGGTAAATAATGCATGCGGTTAAGGCATCGAGTACGATTGACGATATATATGTTAGAAAGTCTAGATACATGCATGTCTACTCCAGGTGGTGTATCATAGACAATAAGGCAATACTTCGTGTCAAGACCGAGCTTAGCCGAGAAGTTTGGATATGGAGATCCGTACGTCTCTCTGGCATAGGCTGAAGAGTTGTATACGCTTCCGTGGCATGACAACGTAGACCGTGCAAGAAGGGTACCATGGGAGGTATCTTGATATTGAGGGTAACTACAAATATTATATTAGGAGGCAGATGGGTACGACGTGTTTGTAAAGCCCTGAGTGCTAATTAACCCGAAGCAACCTAATAAATAAATAACATGACTAAACGGTATATGTCGGGTTATTTCAGATTGTGAAATTTAGACCAGTCACCAAAACATGTGTTCTGACCTCCTCCTAATAACACCATCGCATGTTAGGTTATGGAAAAGATTTCATAGCTATGGATACTGGCTAGGCAGTATTATTACTACGGTAAGGCTATATTTGGTTATCTTATATTTTATTCATTCCGTTGTGAGATGTTTTCTGAGCTCTCATATATTTTATATCTCTATCTTTTCTGCAGGATACTAGACAAACGAACACAAGTTTCGATAGATTAGAATTTTGAAAAAAAATCGGTCTGTTGGAATTCGGGTTGTTACATTTGGTATTAGAGCCTAGGTTTAGGATTTTGTATAGATAGTAAGAGAACGCATTTGTATTTTTAAATATAAATATATCATATATATATACCTAGATCCATAGAGGCACCCACTAAATAGAAAGGATGGTTTATGGTAAGTGTTGCGATATTTGTTTTGTACACTAAGGGAATGGACATGGAAATCTGAGACCCCTAGGAAATTTGGGTGGGAAGTGTACAATATGTTTTGTAATAAAGAAAGGTGGATCCCATATGTTAATATTTTAGATTAGTGGTTTTGGCAATAGAACCTTATAAATTGGAAAAAGGTTAAAAAGAGAAAAATAGAGTAGAAATATATAGTTGAGACGATTGACTTTGTGGGATTGTTTAGGAAAGCCTAGGTAAGTTGGAAACCCACATTGAGTCTAACCCCATGGTTAACTTTTAAGAACTTGAAATTTTAAAAGCTTTTGGAAGATGGTTTATGATGTTTTCAAGTTTTGAAATCTCTATTCTTTTAACAATCATTTTTGTTATAATTGTTTTGACATAAAATTTTGTTGGGTGGACAAAATGAGTTGTAGAAATTACGAATACAGTAGATGCTTGCATCTAGTTCTAAGTAAGAATAGTTGTAAACCTGATCGAGTAATAATTATCCTTGTCTACTCCAGTTTTTATGATTTATAAAAAAAATTGTTTAACATTTTTATGAGATGACATGTTTTTATGGTTTGGCAAAAGTAAGCTTTAATGAGGAAAAATAAAGTTTTGATACTTTTAACTTTTGGAAGAAAAGTGGAAAAAAAGGTCAAACCGTGTTTTTTTAAAAATGAAGTAGGTAAGGATTAGTACCTAGGGAAGACAGGTAAAAGTTTTGAGGCTATGAAGTAGATAGCAAGAATTATCTTGGAATAACGGTAAGTTCATGTAGAATGCGTAAGCATTGATAAGCCTAGGTTGTTGCTTGAAAATGACTATTGGTACACAGCTAGGACTAGAGGTGAGTACTAGATAATGAAGAGCAAGTAAGTGTTTAGATCCTATTCCTAATTTTCCTATTAAGGGTAAAATCCATTGTTACATTAGACCATCATCCCTTTTATCCTAGTAATTATTACAATAAAGCCTATTTTCTTTTAGTATCAAGTTGTACCCCTATGTAGAATTCTAATTTATCAGAATAAGTTTTGTATGACACTTTTTCTCTAAGTATGATTACTAGAAAAATAAAAAAATGACATAGGACGTTATAAATAAATTTGTAATGTAAGCGCAAAGCAAATAACTAAAAGAAAAGCAAATAAAATGTATGAGAAGTAATGAAGCCGATAACTGCAATAAATAAGAAAAACAAGAAATTAAATATTTCAAAGTGAGTTTGAAAAAAAAAAAGTTGAAAAAGAAATTCTTCTTGTGTAAACTGTGCTTGGAAAGGAAGTTAGGAATTTTTATAGAATAGTTACTAAGAGTTCCAAGTACAAGGAAAGATGGTGTATAAAAGAGAAGTGAAAAATGTGGAATTTCCCACTTCCTACCTTTTTCCTAGCACAAGAAATTGAATTCGAAAAATTAGATTTTTTTTGAAATTCAAAATTTTAAAATTGGTTGGTATGATCTGGATGAAAAACTTGGATGCACTATGCTCTTACTTTGTAAGAGTATGGGAAAAATTTGGATGGCAAAGTATTTTTATAAAAAGTTCCAGTAAATTTAGGATATGTGCGCATTTTCCTTATTTTCAATAGATGAAAACAGTTGAATCATCATATGGATGTCGCATTTTGGTGAATGGATGTGTATACGTATAGAGTTATCAGTATTATTAGGACTATTTGCATACATATTGGATGCATGACACAAGCATAAATTGCATTAAGGCAGTCGACTGCATCAGCAGACCGCTTGATCTTCGCATTAGTTTAGGGACATATACACAACACCTTTGCATATATTCATAAAAGTGCATTAAAATTCTAAGGGAAATGGATGTCAGTGGATGATTATACGAGTTGATGGATGAATAAGTTGATAACTTTCTTCTAGCCTTGGAGATTTCGGGGACGAAATCCTTTCAAGGAGGGGAGAATGTAACACCCTGCATTTTTATATATATGACAATATTTAAATAAGAAAACAGGTGTAAAAAGATTTAAAAATGTAAACAGTTCAATAAAAGGAAGAAAATGGAACAAAACACAAGTATGAGGTACTAGTATTTTCAACTTGTTAACAAAAGACATCATAGCTCATTTGGTAAAGGCGTTGGGCAAGTAACCGAAAGGTTGAGGGTTTGGACCCCGGCGGCGACACAATTTTATCTTAGTTCTTAGAAGGGCCAACTGAACATATATGTTCCACAAGTAAATAATATATGTGCGTATACAAATTCAAAATTTGAAATGATGAGAATGCACATGTATATGTATATCTTTACTAGTAATGCAAATACTTCAGGGGTGGTGAAGCTTTTTAGGAGTTCCAGAAAAGTTCTTTAACATCTTCACAGCTGAATTATAAAAGTAATTGCAATGCATGACAAAACTGTCTTTCTCTGTACCACTTTCTACTACCACTGCCACACTACGGTTAGTCAACCCATTTCCTCTTTTTCCATTTTCATATCCTGTCTTTCTCCACTCCACTCTTCACGTTCTCCTCTTTTCTTCCCTGCTCTCAACCCTATGCTACCTCAAAATTTCATTATTACTCAACCTTTAATGAATTCGACCTGTAATTTCTTCTCTTCTCACCTCTTATTGCCTTCTCCTTTTCACATATACCATGATTCTGTGCTTCAGGTCTGCCGGATGCTAACTACACCATGCTAAATACTACGCTTTACTTTTCGGTTTCCATCAGATCTACCACTCCTCCTTACATCTACCAGCGGACGAGCCGTTACTCCGCCTCGACGACCAGGTCATGCGTTTAATCGTTTTCTATTTACTTCATTGCTACAAATTAGTCTACTTCGTTTTTTCTACTTTTGTATATTCATATCTGCCACTCGTCACATTTGCTAGCTGATGAGCCGTTATTCTACCTCCACGACCAGATCGTAGGTTAAATCATTTTCTTTTTACTTCGTTGCTACAAATTAATCTATTTTTTGCTGTTGTATGTTTAGATCTAGACCTCCTGCTGTTGTATGTTCAGATCCGACACTCCTTCTCACCTCTGGCCAAAACCTTCTTCCGCCTCGACGACAACATTGTAGGTAAACTCGGTTTATATTTCTTTTGTTTCTGCTAAATTTATTGTTCGATATACCATCGTACCTTGATATGGAAGGTTGGTTATGTGTACATATTATCACATAAATTATAGCTCCATTTTTATTAGTCTGAGGTTAAATTTTGGTAGTTTATTTTAATTTCTATATAAAAATAATAATTTTTTCAGGAAGGAAACGACTGGAGTCGTAAAACCGTCCCAAGTGCACCTAGCTTAGTCTGCGAGCACCACATAAGTGGCTGATCTTAGCATATGCACATGGTAAGCTCTTAGCATGTCATTCCGGGTTTCGAACCCACACCACTATTACCATGGTGTAAGTCCTTATTTCCTATAATTTATTTTTTCTTGTTGTTTTATGTTGTGAGTTACCAATCAAAATAGGGATATGTTCTTCAGATCTGACAATTTGTTACAAGTTTATTGTTGAATATTTCATAGCCCCTAGATACGAAAGGTTGATTATTTTAATAGTTTGACCATAAATTTTGGTACTTTATTTAATTAAACTTGATTATTTTAATAAACAATACTTTATTTTGTTTATGCATACGTCCATCGGAAGTGCCTTCGTACTTTTGAATAAACAAGTGTATGCGATGAATAGTGACTTGGAGTTATTTTGACACAACCTTTGTCAACGAATAACCGTGAGTTAAGTAACTTGGTACTACCGTTATATTCTTAATTTTACATTTACTTCATTCATGTTTTCCCTATTCATTCATGATTTGATTGTGGACAAAACCTCTTTAATATGCTATTTGTTACAAGTTAATCCCTATTATTATTTTTTTGTTTCTTAATGCCACTTCTTTTACTGTAATTGATTGGCTACACTGATAGTAAGCCAAGTAATTGACAATAGCAAATTCTATTTCAACCCATGTTTTTAGTTAGTAGCCCCCCTTAAAAAATTAAAATTTTAATGACTAAAGTACACTTAAGGAGTTATCTTCCCATCTCATCTCATCTCATCTCTGTACAACGTAATATTTACTGTCTGCTAAAACACCAAAGCTTAAAACCCCTAGATTTCAAATCACTCAAGGAAAAATTAATTTGCAAAAAATAATACAATGGATTTTGAAGGAGAAGACGATTCCTCATCGCAATCACAGCAGAAAATTGTAGAAAAAATAAAAATTTGAGTTTTTTTTTCACTTTTCAAGTACAGTTGATGCACAACAAATTGAGTTTTTATATAAAACCACGTAGGGCGAGTCCTAGGAAACTATAAGAACTTGGTAGTAACAAAGAGGGGAAACATACTCAACCTCGTATTGTACTAACGTGGAAAGAAAGCAAACCACGTATACACTCTAGATTTCGTGTGTACCACGCAGCTTGGTAGAATTTGGTCAGTTACTCAAAACCTTAACGTCAAAACCCTAAAATTATAAAGGAGCGTACCTTTTTTGCTGGCTTCTCTGATGAATTCGATCGAATTGAGTAAGAAATGATATGCGCTGAAATTCCTTTGCGTGGAAATGACATGCGATGGAAAAGATTTGGGTTTGCATTGAAATGTTTTTCGTGAGAAATGGAATGAGATACGTGAGGGAGGGGCAAGTTTGGAAAATATGGAATAAATATATGATTACACTTAATTAAATGTTCAGTAGTTTCTATTTTGTTACCACTGTTTTGATTTTCAATTTGCTATATGATATAGTTAATTTTTTTCACATTAGTTAAGTTTTTATTTTACGATAAATGCTTACCAGCTATTTAAATACTTTCAAACATCCTCAACATTTTGCCGGAAACAATATATTATTGGGTAGCATGAATGCATAACCAAATTTGTTTTGTATTTCAATGTTATGTTCAACCTTCAAATGGTATGTTTACAGATGTTTTTACTCTTCTTTTTATTGTTTTGCGATATTTGAGTTTGCAAGAACCAATTTTTAATTACACAATGAAAATACACAGAAAGATTGATATAGCTGGATGTTATACTTGGCCTTTAATGAAATGCTCAAATGTTTCTACTTTTACTGTCATTGTTGTGATCTTTTAATTTGTTATATGACACAGTTTATTATTTTGTATTTCTTAAAATTTTGTTTTGTGGTAATTGATACTTACCAACTATTTAGACATTTTCAGACAACCTCGGCATTTTGCAAGATACGATATTTATTGGCCAACATGAACACACCACCAAAACTATCTCGGGGTCATGCAAAACCTTCAAATGATACATTTGCATCCATTTTTTGCTTATTTTTTCCCACTATTTTGATCTCTAAAATTGTTTTGTGATACAGTTAGTTATATTACAATTATTTACAGAGTCTCATGCATCCTCGACATTTTGCATGAAACATATTATTAGACAACATTAACATCTTACTAAAATCGTTTTATATCTCAGCTTCCCGGCGTGTTCACATCCCATTATTTTGCAGTCTTAAATGTGTAGGAATCACTTTGTAATTATATAGTGAAAGAACCAAAAATTGACATAGTTGATGTTATACGTAATCCTTTAATCAAATGTTCAATGCTTCTACTTTTGTTGTCATTGTTTAAATCTTTTAGTTTGTTTATGGCAGTTGATTATTTTGCGTTAGGTTAAAATTTTGTTTTATGATAATTAGTAATTACTGGCATTTTAAACAATTTCAATTAATCTTGGCATTTTTGGAAAATGTCATATTATTGGGCAGCATGAATACACTACCAAAGTTGTTAGATATCTTTATGTTCTGCTCAACATTCAAATGTTTTGCTTACTGTTTTTACCTTTTTCCACTATTTTTATCCTTAAATGACTTTGTGATAAAGTTAATTATATTGCATTACCTAATATTTTTTATGGCATTCGATACCTGCCAAATATCAACAAGATTGATAATTCAACCTTTATATTTAATTATATTGAGTGGTTAAAGTTTCATCTACTGATGATGGATAACTACCAAATATTTACAAAGTTTTCTAAAAACTTATATCCTTCACAATCACTTTTTTTGCTTCAATACCTAATATTTATCCATTTTCATCTCCATTTATACAACTGATACTTTTTAAAATATATTTCATGTGCCACTACTATGCATATAATATCAGTTTCACGCTCATTAGCTAACCTTCCTTTTGTGCAAATATTGTCTACATTTAAATATAGTTTCGTTTTCGTCCACAATTAATAAAACTTCCATTCAATAATATTTCTTTTCCCTTTATTTATTACGTTTTCTATTTGAAATTCCTTTGTTGATGCTTACCATAACATGCATTAAGTGTCGAGTATTTTCTGCAATCTTAACCTCATGCTCATTGATTAAATTATATTGGTATATTTCCCATTGAACTTTTCTATTTTTAAACACTATTTATAACCATTTACAATTTTATTATCCTTGATTTATAGTAAAGATTACATGAATTATATATTTTTTGTGATCTACATCACTGAGCTAACAGTCGACATAAACATGTATAAAAACATACAAAAAAAATCTTTTTATCATTGCCCTGTCATTTAATAACTACTTTTTATGGATTATATCACCAAATTCACAATTGAGTGCGTCTCACTAATATACATTATAGTGAATATTTACTATGCAAGATTTGAACAAAACAAACTATTTAACCCGATGAATGAGAGAGTTGATAAGAGGATTTTTTGTATATCGACCAAATAGTTGTCACATTATTTTCTTAAGCATTTAAGTAATATGGAATTTTTTTCCCCTTTACAGTCATCGTACAGTTACTGATCTTCAAACATTGGATACCTATCAAACTATCAAATCAGTGTTTTTCCTAAGTTTTATGCAAACATCCTATTTGTACTTACCAAATCAAACTAAAATTATGCCATTTTGTACCAAACTAATACATTTATCATTTTCACAAAAAAATGTTTAATATATACTTCCAATAATCCCATTGCTATTTACTGATTCTGCCTTCTTAAAGAATTTATTATCATAATTATTTATTACTTAGTGTTACATCAAACTTTCAATAAATTATCAACTGATTGTGTATTACTATACATACATGGAAATGAATATTTGATACACAACCTATGTATATAAGTAATTAGTTACCTAATGAATGAGAGATTTTTTGGTCAGGCTTTTAATGGTATGTAGGAGATGTTTCTACTTTTACAACCACTGTTTTAATCTCTTAAATTTCTGTATGATTCTTTTAGGTATATTGCCTGATTAGAATTAGGATAATTGCCAAATTATTGCATTATTTTTTGCTTTTTATGGAAACACGCATGCTATTACAATCACTTTTTAATTTGTGGCTTTTATATCCTTAATGAGTAGATATTAGTCTCTAAATTTTATACACATTTAAGATTTATATGAAATTTTGTTACTGTTTATCGGTTAATAGCTTAGCTAGGCCATACTTTAAAAATTACTATTTTTGCAGGAATTTTCCATCTCTAAGATTCATCAGGGGAGAAATTGTTTCAACGCTGTAGAATGTGATATTTTCGCTAACTGTGACATTTATATTGTACTATATTAATTACCATAGAATATTGATTGTATTCGTTGTTGATGATATACTTACAATCACTTCTATTTTGGTAATTGGAGTCATTAATTATCACAAAGCATTAACTCGTGTGTTCTGCATGATATAAGAACATAGGTCAGTTTAACAAACACCACTGCATAAGAGCATTCACATTGCATATCAATTTCATATGCACATTGAGTTAAAATGGGAACAATCTTCTAGGTTAAATTTATCATCGCTTGCATAACAAATTCCATTTCTTCAATGTTTTACATATAGTTTCCATGTTCAGTTTATTTGCTTTCCACTTTTGCTTTCGCTCAGGTCAGGAGGTAGACAAAAATTACAAAATACAAGATGTTGTACTAGGCTAACATTGTTCACTACATGAAGCTACAGTTTTCACCATATACGCACTAACCAAAGCCGATATGACTTTTTTGTATATTGCTTACAAAGGTACTGAAAATTTTAAATTCTGATTATTTTAATTCAACAATGGTATCCAACTCTCTTTGGGATGCTTTCTTCTGTACTCCTGAAGGGGTTTGTTATTTAATTTTTTATTCAAGATTACTTACTCCCAGTTTGCAATACATAAACTACTACTGAACTCTTTTTTTTAATAGATCGTAGAATATGATAAGCACACTGCAAAGTATTTGGCCAAACAGTCAAGTTAATGCTCATCCCAATTTCAGCTACTTACCTCACTCAGTGGTTATTTCTCTCTGTTCAATAATGTCTGTATTGGAAATAATAAATAACTACTACTTTTAATATGTACTTGAAATAAACATACCTTCCACTATTTTATGTGTACCCATTACATTTTTTATATGTATTTCTGCTCCTATAACTACTGCTTACAAACTTCCACCAACGTGAATCTGTCCCTTTTTAATGATCTTAGTGTTGTGCATACCTTCATCCAGCATTAAACTATACTGTTTTAGTTTATCTAAACTTAGTATTATAATCTGTACGTTGTTGCTAATGGTTTTAGTGATCCATGTTCTTGCTTTCTCTCCAATCTGTGCACATGACCCTTCTTTGCTTCAGTAGTTTATGCACACGTCCATTCAGACGTGCATTTGTACTAGTATATAATATATATATATATATATATATATATATATATATATATATATATATATATATATATATATATATATATATACATAGCTAAGGAATTCAAAATTCAAAAATATGTGAAATTAAAGGAAAATAAATAATAATTAATTTGACATTTTTGAATTTTGAATCTTAGGGGGTTGTGTGTAAATATATAAACGCACAACTTCAAATTTGAAATTATATATACACCAAATAAATGAGAGACCAGAATTAATAAATGTGCAAACTTAATTTTGCTGAAAATATGGTAATAAAGCTATTAAATAAATATGCGCATTAAGGCGTTGCTTGAATTTCAAATGGGATGGGCCAATGGAGGAAAGAATTAATGATAGGCAATGAAGATAGAGGGTAAACAATAAATATTAACGGGAAGAGACAATTAAATAAGGGATACTTTATATGATTATATCCATATGTATACAAAAGCGCAAGTTTGAATTTGAAATCTGGAAACAAGGAATTAATATAAGGAATTAATTGAAAGTGATTGTATGCATACATACTTAGAAATGTATGAATTTCAAAATCATAATTTAAAAGGAAAATGTATGCACATAATAAATAAAGATGAAAAAGGAATTAATGTGCATAACGGTAGAAAATTAATGTGGCGTCTAATTGGCACATTAACATGGTAAGAAATGATAATGCATGCTTTGTTGGCTTTATTCTATTGGTCCAATTCAAAATTATTGTTGACTTGACAACTTCCTATTGGCCATATAATGTGGAGAGAGTAGATTTCATCAGGGAAAATAGATGGTCAACGTCGATTTGAGATTCATATATAAAGGACCCTATCGCTCTCATTTCTCATTTTCAATTTCTGAATAAAATTATTATTAATTATAATTTTGGAGCGCTATCCAAATGAAGATTAAAAAGAAAATTATCATCAACAACAACGAATTCAGAAAATAAGGTGTTTTCAACTGCAATGACAATTCAAATTCTTGTTTCTCCATCGTAGCCAATCCAAATAGAATCTCTTCTAGATCCGCATATCAATGTGAGTGGATCTAAATTATACCATTTTAAATAACAATATATTTATCGTTCATACTCCCCATTATAATTAATTTGCTAAATAGTTTATATTTGTGGAAAAATGTGTATTATAACTGTTTAGGACATGTTAAAAAGTCTACTGTTGTATATGGAACCATCCTAAGAACCTATTTATCTGTGGCAGATTATGTACTTGTACCCTTATCTATAAGAATTGGGATAATTACATGTTAATCTGTTAGATCGGAATAATTACATGATTGGATGATTACATGTTTTTCTTTTCAAATGGAGTTAATTACATATTAGGAAGAACATGCGATATGATAATCAGTTAAAATGGACATAATATGATATTAAGTATGACATGTAAAAATAGATTACAGTAAAATTTAGAAGAATAGATATGTCTAAATTGAATGGAAATTTTAAAGTAATTAAGATATGGTAACTGCACTGAGACATGAGGTTAAATTCAACTAGTGGTAGAAGTCTGCCCAGAACTGCCTAGCAAATCCAGCATCCACAAGTTGTTAATTTAATTTGAGAGGTCTGGTGCATAAACATACATAATGGTACTAAGACACGAGGTTAAGTTTAGCTTGTGGTAGAAGCCTGTCCCGAACTGCTCGACAAATCCAGCATCCACAAGTAGACAACTTAATATGAGAGGTCTGGTTCCCTAACATATGTATAAATATATATGTATAACAGAAAATAAATAAATGGCATTAATTGTAATAAATGGATGTTATAACGGTATAAGAATATGTAATGAACAGGGAATGATAATAACCTATTATAATTAATTACATTAATTAGAATGTTAAATAATAGGTAGGCATGTTCTAAGGACAAGTGGAAATTATAACATAAGTTATAATAAATGAAAAATAGACTTATTAATAAACCTTAGTTAAAAGACAACATGTTGTGATAGTGTAAGATGAAATTATGATTAAATTAGAAAGAATGAAGTAAACTTATGGAATGAAATAAGTTATATTTAATCGTATATAATAAGTGACATTTTAACAGAAAACATGTGGATTGAGATAAAATATATTAAGTATAACATGTTATTATAACTATGAAATCATATAATGAATTACATGGTGATAATGAAAAGTGATTGTAGATTACAGTCCTTGAATTACAATCTAGAGAATAACATGTTATGGGCTTATTAATAAGCCTAAATGAATTAATTTATATAACTGAAATTAATAAGCAAGAGTGGTTCATTCCTTAGAGATATAAGGGGCTCGAAGTGAACTTGGTAACTTGAATAAGAAGTTAATATAATTGGAAATAACCAATTTAATTGGAAATCAGATAAGGTAGAGCAAGCGCGTAACTAAACATTTAGATATAGGGTCTATTAACATGTTAGCGTGATGCGCTTGGGCCAGCCTGCATGTCTGAAGGTGAAGAACCCAATGGGGTAGATCATCGTGGTGTCATGAGGCACGAGGGGAGCGCACATCCATTTGATTATTTTGTCTATTCTGCTAATATTCTGCTGGCTCCGAAGGACTGGAATGGGAAGCACGCAATTTCCTAGGACGTGGGGGGTACTCCTAGTAGTCCTTTGTGCGGTGGCAGTGTTTAGGCTGTGCTCACAAAGATTGGGTCTGCACGTTACTAACGGTGAGTATACCTGGACTGCAAAATTAGATTTGAAGTCAGAAGGCTGTGATGAGATGAAACTAGGGTGATTCGACGATCGCCTCAATAGGAGGCTAGGTCAGATCCAACATAGGATAGTAGATCGTCGGGTACCCGTCATCGGCAGCTAGTGCGATGTGAAAAGACTAGAGCTAAAACCAAGACGCCATCAACCTTTCACTATCAAGGCATGGTAGTTGAGGGATGTGTCAATTGGATGTTTAGATTGTTTGTTAAGGGCACGTCACTTAACTCTTGTAGTCTCTATTAGTTGAGGAAGGGGTCGGGTGGGACCATAGCCACTGAAATGCAGATCATAGCATATGTGTATACAGATATCTAAAAAGCTCCCGACTGAGTTCCGTGTTTCTTGTTCAGCCTTGTTACGGAACTCAGTGTATAGTAGATAATACGTGTGGTTAAGGCTTCGAGTACGATTGACGATACGTATGTGAGAAAGTCTAGATACATGCATGTTTGCTCCGGGTGGTGTATCGTAGACGATAGGGCTTTACTTCGTGTCAAGATCGAGCTTAGCCGAGAAGTTTGGATATAGAGATCTATACATCTCTCTAGCATAGGATGAACAGTTGTATACGATTCTGTGGCATGACGGCATAGACCGTGCGAAAAGGGTACCATGGAAGGTACCTTGATATTGGGGGTAGCTACATATACTATATTAGGAGGTAGATGGGTACGACGTGTGCGTAAAACCCTGAGTGCTAATTAACCCAAAGCAACCTAATAAATAAATAACATGACTGAACGGTATGTGCATGGTTTTTTCAAATTGTGTATTTTAGGCCCGTCATCAGAATTTGTGTTCTGACCCCCTCATAACACCCTCGCAGGTTAGGTTTATGGCAGAGATTTGATAGCTATGGATACTAGTTAGGCAGTTTTATTACTACAGTAAGGCTATATTTGGTTATTTTATATTTTATTAATTCCGCTATGAGATATTTACTGAGCTCTGCAGGATACCAGAAAAACCAACATGAATTTCGATAGATTGGAATTTTGAAGAAAAAATCGATCTGTTG
This sequence comes from Allium sativum, assembly GCA_030737875.1. Lineage (NCBI taxonomy): Eukaryota > Viridiplantae > Streptophyta > Magnoliopsida > Asparagales > Amaryllidaceae > Allium > Allium sativum. The sequence continues at coordinate 157,965,707 of CM060921.1, read as the reverse complement.
GAATTCGGGTTGTTACATTGAATGTTTTATGATTAGTTATGAATATTGATGTAATCATAATCATATACAATTTTGAGTAATTACCCAAGTTATATTATTGAATATATATTCAGACTTGGTTTAACTAACCTATTTGAAAAGTTAAAATTTTGTTTTAAAATGATTTATAATAAGTTCGGAAAGTTTATTTCAAATGTTAAAAATCTTAATAAATGGATATTTTTAAATATAGAAAAATATGAAATAAATTTTATAAATAATGTAGAAGAGATTTGAATTGAAAAATATGAATTCTCAATTATTTTAAAGATGTTTATTTGGCTAAGTTGTACTAATACTTTCCACATCACTTTTGAAACTCTGTAAATATTATTGTTTTAAAATAACAATTTAAACTTAACGGTTTTTCTCCAAATCGATCAAGAATGTTTTAACAACTTATCTAAGTACTATAAAGATGATATAAAACATTTATAACTAATTTCAAAGTTTGATTTATTTGATCAGTAATTGAGTATGTGGAAACGACTAGTACATCTGATACCATTTGTAAGAGTCAATTTATTGGCCGAGTAATGGAACTGATCATTGGGAAAGCCCGAATACTCTATAAACTAAATAGACCAAAAAAGGCTTTAGAATCAATCAAATAACTTGACCACCTTAGGGTGCTAAAACGATATTGTCTGGGCTTGGGTTTAGAAAACCAATTTTCTGCTCTTCTTGGCTATCTGAACTGGCCTAACGGAGGGAATTGTGATTTTGATTTATTCAGATCAATTTTTTTTATAAGAATTGAACTTAGAATAATTACCAAATAATGAAATGAATTTTAAATATCTAAAACAAGTTAAATATAAAAGATTTACAATTTGAAATGAATTTTGATTTCATAAAGATAACCTTCTTATGCTTGGTGTTAAAATCTACAGAGGGAATTTTTGCTATTCGTGGAATTTAAAAAGAGGTCTCACCATTATTTCGCCCACAGCACTCATTGAATATAGAATTCTAAATCGAGTAAAATTTGACAATCTCTATGTTCCCATATACTAAACAATATTAATGAAGATTTGTTTTAGGGTTGTAGTAAATGATGTCTTAAATAACATTGTTTTTAACGTGTTAAGAAGTTAAAGAATTTAGATCATGAGATAAGCAAAGATATTAGTTTTAAATTAACCAATGCATAAAGATGAATTTATTTAGAATTACTCTAGGTCGAAAAGATGAGATTTTGTAATTATATAAAAGGATGAATTAGCCGAATTAAAGTAGATTTTATAAGGGATTGTATTAACGATTTTGGACAGTGGATTTCCCTTTAGTTTTGGACAAACCATAGTAAGGAATTTAGTAAGATTATATTATTCACGATTTTGGATAGTGGATATAAAATGAAAATGTTATTTTAAAAATGAGTTGTCTATAAATTTGATAAGTTGAACATAATCAATTTAATTGGATTAATTAAATGAGTTTCTTAAAGGAAAGATTTATTAATATGGATAATATTTAGCTTTTACAAGAAATATAAAGAAAATTTTCTTTTAATTAAGAAAAGAAGGATTATTGAAAATCTGATTATAATCCATATTCTTTTATTTTAATCGATAATTGGATTCGAAGGAACCAGAATATGATTTGGCTGATATTTGTCCGAGAACCACTTAGAACCAATTTATGTTACAAAGTAATGAATGGTGAGAATGAAGACTTATGAAGACGATGGTTATTGAAGACCAAAGATCTTCACATCGAAAGGACTGCTTGTTGATGTCTCGAGTTCATTACCCATTATTAGATTACTTATAGCATTGGTCTTGATGTATTTGAAATTTTCAGATTGTAAGGGCTACTCGCTAGATGGTGGCCGAGGAAAAGCGCATTTGGTTTCGTTCAGTCCCAGAACGAACTTTTATGGATAATTTTCCCGACAATTGCATTTCTAAACCTCGTGCTTTAACTTTTAACAATTGTACATCACGATGGCAAAGAAGACAAATTCTCTTAGCTTAACACCATTCATTAAGAAGTATGAGCTTAATGGGTTGAATATTTTGTGACAAAGTTGGGTTGTAGTCATTAGAATATGGCAATGTGGAAATCAAAGAAAAATGAAGATGATTTGTGAAGGGTAAATTATTACCTCTATTAAGCCTTACACGTCGGAAATGACAAAAACAAGATAAACGCAGCAAGGCTATCCGGGTCGCTCGTGGCAAACGGGTTTTATCATTTCCTTCTAGATAAAATTATTGTGGTATGGAGCCCTAGTATATTTTAAAAATGGTGTATGGAAATTCCATGCGCTCAGTTTAAAGGTCGTTTATGGTCGAGAAATGAAATATTCGGTACCATCTAAGTGCAGGACACAGAGGTTGGTCGGTGTTGTATTAGCAGAGAATCAATGGATTAATCGGGTTCTATTGTCACCCCTCTAAAGGTGTTCTCAACCGTGCAAAAGTAAAATCTTTTGCCTAGTCATTTGATGGAAATCCAGTTCTTCAATAGGTACCAACTTCTTAGATATATAGCATAGTATCACCGGAATTTAATAATGGTTACAATTTTGGGTACTTGAATATTAATATTTGAAAATCATTCCAAAGATTAGGCATTAACAATAATATCAAATGCTTATATAAAAATGTTTTAGGTATCATAATGCATAAACCTCTCTGTATTTATTTGTGGATGCGGTCTTATGAGATACTGTTTCTTTCAAAAAAAATTCATTCACCCCAAAACTAGTATATACATGGCAATACCATTTATTATTGAGATTTTCTCATGTTGGTTTATCCAAGTCAGATCTGGGTGTTTTCAATACTTGGGTTAGATCCGAGTTGTTTCTGGACTGTGGAAGTTAGTTGAAGTTTTCCACAAGAAGATATGGAGATCTTCATCATACGTATAGACGTACTCTATTATCTGCTATGTATATTTGTTATATTTATTTCTATTGTTTATTAGCAATGGTAAGGGCAATTAGTATAACTGCCCAAGCTGAATCCAGGTTAGATTCTGATATTTTGTTTAGAAAGTTTCCATTGTAAAAATATTGTTCAATAATATATATTGTCCAACCGTTGTAAGCTTCTATTATGTTCTAATTTTCTTATACTACCCCAAAAAAATATGTCTTTTCACACGCTTTGGGTTGGCAAGGGTATTTAGTTGCCAATTTAAAGAGTATGGGATTTCCGGGCGTCACACGCAGTATTAGAGCTTTGGTTAGCAAATACCAAAGCCTGTTATCAGAGATGAAGGTTACGCGAGAACCTTGGCCTTGTTCGGGTAAAGACTCATCGGAGATGGGATTAGTAATATCCTAGGATGAGTATCTCATTAGAGATAGGGTTACTAATGTCATATAATGAGTTTTGAGAGTATTATATATGAGCGTGTATTTGTTAATTTTATATAAAAAGATTTTGTTTTAAAAAATATGGTAAATAAATAATTTTATCTAGGATTATATTTCGAAAATAATACATATTTTAAAAAAATAGATGGGGATTGTTTAAAATTTGGTTTAAATCTAAGACTTGAACATCTTGTGATTAGAATCTTACAGTTTGACTATAAGATGTTTTATAAAGATAATTAAAAAGATAAGGAGCTTTTTAGTGGATGATAATTTGGTTAAAGTAAGATTAGCAAATTTGATTAGCTTAGAGTAAAAATATTGATAAATAAATGATTAATAAGATTAGTAAAAGAAGAAGGTTATATAAGTTATCTTAAAATGAGATTCAAATGAATACACTAGGCTTTGGAACCTAATTAGGATAAATAATCTAAAATATCAATGCCTTGTGAATTTAGTTCCACGATTTGATTATAATATATTTGATTGGATAAGAAAATTAAAAAGAAAAATGGTTAGTCGGATGGGTTATTATATTATCATGCACTTACAAACAAGAAAAGTTAAACACTTGGTAAAGTTTCATATAAGAATAAGTGAATAAGGATAAGTAATCCAAGTAATTAAGGCATTAGGAAAATATAGGGAAAATGGAATATTGATTTTGTACCTTTAGGAGAAAAAGATAGGTGTAAATTATTATTACACACCTAAGTGATAAAGTTGAATACTAAGGTTAGTGATGATAATTTACAGTGGGTTCAGACACTAAACTCTAGTAACGAGGATGAGAATTCCTAAGTAGGGGAGACATTATGTAACGACCCAAACTCGCCCTAACGGGAAATGCAACGACCCAGAATTTTGGGCCGAATTCAAAATTTTTATTTTAATTATTTTAATTATTTTAATGGGTTTTTAATATTTAAAATAATTTATTTTATATAATAACGACTATAAATTTATTTTAATCGAAGTTAAAACGAATAAATTTTATTTAAATTATAAAAGGAGTTAGAAATAGCGCGGTAGTTTCAAAATTTGAATTTTAACTTTGACTGACTGTACAGGATGCGAAATAAATCAGATTTTAGCGAAACCAAAAATATTAGAATCTATTTAGAAATATCTTTCCAATGAATCCGAAAAATTGAAATTTCATAGTGGGAATCAAAAGTTATGCCCAAATCAAGATATCAGAAAAATACGGGAAAATTTATATATATAGGACCCAAAACACTACTTTTTACATACGAATGAATTTAGACTCGAAACCAATTCCATTGAGCTCAAAATGATGTTTCTGCATTGAAAAAATATAAACACTGATATATTTCTAGATTCGGAATTTATTTATTTATATATGTATTTTTAATATAATTTATTTATGCCTTAAAAATTGCCATTTTTCAAACGGTCTTCAAATTCGACGAAAATAGTTTTGTTGGGACCGTATCGTCAAAACAAAACTAGAAATAATTTTTCTGTAATTTTTGGAGTCAGTATGTGGGCGTTATTATTATTTTTTAGTGAAAACGGTCAATTTTCAAACTTTAAGAATTCATGAATAACTCATACGGACTCGGAATTTAACGAAACCAGTTTTTTTGGATTTGTTTCATTGAGAAATAGTTATGTTCCAATTTTCAGCAAATTTGGATAATGTATGCATTCGTATGGTCTTTAAAACATTATAACGGATTAAAATTTGAAGACATTAATAACACAAAGGTTATTAATAAAAAGGGGCTAAATTAAATAAGGACTTAATTAAAATTTACCTATGCCTATATAATATATCATTAGTTGCCCATAACCCTTTTCTAAACCTAAACCTAATCCTTCATCTTAATTTCTTCAATGGCGGCTCCTTTCTCCACTAAAATTTCTTTACACAAAACACCCTGAATCTTCAACAATTTATATCTCCAAATCAGAACAGAATTAAGCCAAATCCTTTCTGGGTTTTTTTTCATCTTCTTATCCTCTATCTTCCACAAAAAATTCAAGACCTATCGTCGCGCGGATTCGCCGGGATTTAGCTTGAAAGACAGAAATCCGATTTCGGGTTTTGGGGTATTACTCACAAACCGTCGAGAACTAGGTGATGGCCCAGTTGGAGAAAATGTAGCCAAGACATAAACAAACAACTTTGCCTTTGTTCATTTCGTTTGAAAGTCGAAGGAAGGGCACGAAAATCGAGAAAAACCGAACTGAAGCAAAATAGCAAAAAACTGAGACCAGAAAACAAAACGATTTTTTTCCCATCGATCAGGGAAGAATCAGGTGATGGAACCTAAGCGAAAGTTCTTCGTCTTCACGATTTCTAGCTATTGTAATTTTTTCATATTTTTTGGTGGAGGGTGGCGGCCTGTGGGCGCCTAGGAGACGAATTTCGCTTTCTGGCGAAATTCCGGCGATCAAAGAATCAACGGCAGCGGCGGCTTGGAGTGTGGGTACGCCTCTCAAAGACGAAGGGGATGGAGGTGGTTTCAGGTCAATCGGAGATTGGAGGAGGGAGAAAAGTGCGGTCAAAGGTGGCGAGGGGCTGTTTGATCGAGATTTGGGGTAACTTTGTAATTCAAACTTTGAAATTGCATATCTCTCTCATACGAATTCAGAATCTGACGATTTCAGATCCGCTGCGATCGTGGCGACAAGATCTTCGCAATGACACTAACTACGTTCAATTCTGAGCAAGTTGAATTTTTGGGTATTTTCGGTAATTTTAATTAATTATTTAATTTTTACAAACTTCGAAAATTCATATCTTTTTTATACGAACTCGAAATCGCACGAAACAGAATTTGCTACGATCATGGCATCAAGAGCTTCGCGTAGACATCAATTTTGTCAACTTTAGAGCATGTTGGATTTTGGGCCAAAATTGGGCCCGAACCGTCAATTAAAGCCCGACAAAGGTGAGAACTCTTTCTCACTATATTTTTGAACAGTTATTTATTTTTATATTCAAAAGTAAGATAATTATCTATGTTGGAATTGTTGTTTGTTGGATAAATGTTGATTGGGATGATTATGTGAATTGTTTGAAAATATGAAATATGTGAACATGTTAAATAATGTTATGTCATTTATGATATTTAGAAATATGTTTACACTGCCATTAACAAGTTTCCTGACTTGTTTATGTTGATTGGATGATAATTTTTCACACATCGTCCAAGAGCACAATTAATGATATATTATTTGAATTTGTGTTGGTTGAAACCCCACACGGGTCTTGGATTGATATTTTGACTACACATCACCCTTGTGATTAGTTTAAATTGCACTCTGGCTGTTGTTGAATGTTTTATCGTTATTATGGAACTAATGCAATGTTTGAAATCCATATAATTAAAATTATATGGTGATGGTTTGGTCTCATTCCAATTTTAGAATTAAAAGAATATTTTAATACAATGTTCCGTTAAACGAATTAAATTATGGTTTTGATGTTTTAAATTAAAAAGATTATTGTTGTATTGTCAAAAAGTTACAATCAAAAGTTTGAAATGAAGAGATTATACTTTATTGTTAAAAAGACAATAAAGAATTATATTTAAAAGAGATCACACTTTATTGTCAATGTGTTGAAATTAGAAGATTTGATTTCAAGATGAAACGCTTTGAAAAGGTTATTATTATATTATTATAATAATATGAAAAGTTCAATTTTTATTAATAATTGAATGGTAAGTTAGAATATTTGAAAACAAAAGATTTTATAAAAGAAACGACGATGTAAAATAAAGATCATTTTTAATAGGGAAACATTTTAATATAAAGTATATTTTGAAATAAAGGGTATTTCAAAATTAAGTTATTTTAATATAAAGAATATTTTAAAATAACATTTTCAGTAAATTAATTATAATCATGAATTATAATTGTACTTAGACACGAGGTTGGGCTACATTTGTGGTGGAAGTCTGCCCGAACCCAACCGGCATATCAGCAACCACAAATGTTGGACCTAATGTGAGGGGTCCAAGTGCGCAAATACGAAACGGGCCATGACACGAGGTTAAGCCCAAATTGTGGGATAAGTCTGCCCGGAACTAACCGGCATATCCAGCATCCACAAGTCGCAGGCTTAATGTGGGAGGTCTGGCCCAGTATAAAATATAAATGAATAAGATAATGAATTGGGCTTTTTAATCTGTTTTAAAGAGTTAATTCCAAAATAAATATTTTGGAAATAATATTATTTTAATATGATAATAGATAGAATATTCAATTTGGATTTAAAATTGAAATAAAAGTTGGAATCGTTTTATAAACGAATTTATAAACATTTTAGAATAAAGATTGAATTGAAAATAAAGTTTGAAATGAAAATATTACATTTTCCAATGTAATAAAGATTGAAATGAAAATATTTCATTTTTCAATGTAATAAAGGTTGAACTAAAAAGATTACATTAAAAAGATTTCATTTTTATTTAAGATTGATTACATTAGAAAGAATACCTTTTTTATAGTTAATTTGTTTCAAAAGAATGAAAAAGATTCATTTTAATGTAAATGTACATTTCAATGTAAAAGAATGGATGATTTATTTATTTTAATAAATTAATTAAAATAAATAAAAGGATTAAAGTGGTTTTAATAAAAACAAGATTTTCCAATGCATATATTGGAATGGATTTGAATGGAAATAATCTTCGGATTATTTCAGTATTGGATTTTGTGATTATACAGATATTATTGTGGGAATTTGAAAGATATTAATATCGTTATTCCCAATTTGATATACGTTAATTTTCAAAATTTGATATTGAACATAAATCGATATAATTTCTATTCAAAGCATGATATTTAATATCAGATTAAAATTTGGGTTTGTCGTGAATAGTGTTTTAAATAACACTGTTCTTAAACCCATTTGGGAAAGAATAAGTCTTTTAACTAAGATTTAAATAAAATTTCCAATTATTAAACATAATTGAAATTAAGTGAAACTGACTTTTGTGTTGATTGGGAACAATGTTTTTAAATGACATTAGTTCTTTAAACCCGATTGACAGTGAAATTTAGATTGGTAATTCATAAATCTTTTAACTAATATTTAGTGAAATATTCTAAAGAGAAGTTTCAATTTAACATATTAAATTGAAATACGATTTTGGGTTTATTGTGAATGATGTTTTTAAGCGACATTTGTTCTTTAACCCAGTTGAAGGCAAGATAATTTCTTGAAAGTTAAATAATCATTAAATAATGATTCTTGAAGATTAAAACTAAATATAGTTTTAATAAAGCTTTAAATTGGATTGAATGAGGATAAAAGTAATTAAATTTACTTAATTCAAGAAATGAATGATAATGGAGTACCACTAGTTTTACTCCAAGCGGTAGTTAAATCTTTAATTAGATTTCGTCGATAAAACGGTAATTAAGTTTACCGTAACACATTGGGTGTTAGATATTGAGTACCACCAGTTTACTCCATGGGTTGTGTAGGTTGGGAATGGGATATTAATAAATGATTACTTCGGTAAGGTGTTAATCCCGACTAGTTGAATAAATCTTAATTTGGTTTAAATTAAAATCAAAGAATATTCTTGATGGGAATGAGGCGTTGGTTTTGTTTTAAAGCACATGATTTTAAATTACGCAAATTATTCAGAAAGACCGGGTTTGACCCATTCTGAATATTTCATACGACGATTGAAGATCGATGATGAAGACGGTTATTGAAGACCGGGAAATTTCCATATCGAGTGGATGATTATTGATATCTTTATTGGACCGTACACCCAAAATGAGGGAAAATTGATGATCATTCAGACGTATTTGGAGATCTACCGGATATGGTTTCGTTCAGACCCAGAATAGACTGATAAATGGATTGTGTGTCTGACATTGTATTCCTTTATATTGTATTCGTTGATCTCTATTTAATATATAGTTGTTTGGTGGCAGAGAATTTATTCTCTTGCTTAACACCCTGTTATATATCGATAGATGAATCAACGATATGGTATAGTCTGATAATGTGGCATGCTAAGATGCATATGGTCAAGGCTTTTATTGAGAAGAAAAGCCTTGTGGATGAAGATCAAAGCATAGCTTTTATATAGCGCCGCTTTGGATACAACGTGACTTCACGGGCCTCACACACCATGGTATGATGGTGAACGATTTGTTTGATAATGTTCGGTTTGACCAATATACTTTATACGGATTTGGGGTCGGCCGATGGGGCTAGGGTGGTCGCTCCACTCTAGAAGTGGGATAGGTCATTTTAGCCGAATCTCATGAGGATAGATCAAATTATTGCTCATCCAAAGTGCGTAGTATATGTATTACGGTGTTTTCTCTTGCCGAGACGTAATCCGTGGAGATACATTCGCGATTTGTCTTTCGAATCAGCAGCCATCATGATGGAAATCCAATTTTCTAATACGAGATTTACAGTTTCAGTTGTACACTTATACGGTGACATAATATATTATGCCGCTTACATAGTATATTATGCCACCTTAGACTGATACATTTATTTTCAAAAATTGATTTCTACACTGTGCACTTATAGTAAAAGATGAATTTCGCGTATTAAGCATTTTTGACCATTATAAGGTAAACTCTATCCTTCGGCTTTCGTTGCAAGGGACTTGAGTCTTATAATGGTTTCATTTTCTAGAAGCATTGCGTTGTTTTTATGCACTGGTATTCTTGGGAGGAAACCCGTTCCGCGATAGCGGCATGGTCCCTTGACTTACCCAACTTTAAAAAAAAGTTAATAACTGTTTTTGAGTTCTCATACCAGCCCATGACTGACCTGGTGTTTATTGTTTTAACCTAAACTCTGGGTGCCCATATTTTCCACATGGGCAGCTAGTAGTTTTGGTTTTGCAGATATTATATTCACAGGATCCTGGTCTACAGCTGAAGCGATATTCAGAAGGCACTGTATCCGTGTATTTCTTTCAGTTGTGTTTTGTATTATTTTTCCGCTGCTATTTAAATTTAATTTAAACTCTGATATTATTGTATTTCCAATATATATTATTATTCATACTCTGGAAAATTCTTATACTCCGATGTAATTGTTGTAATAGCAATAAAATGTTCTTCTGTTTTGTGTTCTGATGTGTGTTGTTCTCAAAGCAGTCCGTCTTTCCTTTACAGGGAAGTTTGGGTCGTCACAGGAAAGCCCGGATTGAGTTGAGAACATGACAAATCAGAACGCAAACAGAAGAGCATTTCACTGTTATTACAACAATTATATTATAGTACAAGAATATTATAGAGTATGAATAATAATATACATCTGATAAATATCAGAGATTTAAATTATAATGAAGTGGAAAAATAATACATAACACAACTGGAAGAAATACACGGATACAGAGCTTTCCTAATATAGCTTCAGTCGTAAATCTAGGATCCTGTGGAAATAATATATGCAAAATAAAACTACTAGTTGTCCGTGTGGAAAATAGGGGCACCCAGAGTTTAGGTTAAAACAATAAACTCCTGGTCATTCATGGGACTGGTATGAGAACAAAAACAGTTATTTAATCTTTACTTTAAAAATAAAGTAAATCAAGGGACCACACCGTATAACACGGAACGAGTTTTCACCCAAGAATAGTGCATAAAATAAACAACGCAACGCTTTTTAGAAAAATGAAGCTGTTATAAGACTCAGGTCCCATCACACAATGCAACGCAAGCTAGAGGATAGAATTTTCACTTATAATAGCCAAATGTTCTTGATACGTTTAAAACAAATCATTTTGATATTACTATAAGTATATAGTATCAAAATCACTTCAAATATAAATGTATCAATCATAGACGGTATAGTATCCCATTTACCATTAAAACTGAAAAGTCACGTATTGGAAATTGGATTCCATCTATGAGTCGAGGCCAGGGATGGCTCCTCACCGATTCGAGACACCCTAGCAAATGCCTCAGGATTATACACCGCGGGGAAACCCTTGGTTCCTGCAGGGTCGGTCCACACATACTTTAGTGGATTAGTTATTCCTGAACATACGTTTCCCGTTCCTATTAGACCTATCCATCGGCCCAGTAGTGACCGATATAACCGAGGCGCCTCACTATCCATCATCCACATAGGTATAAAAATATAAATATCTGTGCTCCATACCATGACACCACCCATATCTAGAAGGAAACGACATGTCCACCCTACATTCCTTATCCCGTTTTTGACTCACACCGAGTTGTGAGGCTTGCGAATTAACGCTATACACAAAGCTATGTTATTTAAAGTCGTGCTTTGATCATCAACCACAAGACTCTGCTTTTCAACAAAAGTCTTGATCATTTGCATCTCAGCATGCCACATTGACAACTCATGCCATGTGATTGATGTCCATCGATATATAACCTCTAAGCTCGTACGTCTCAGGGAAGGATATTAAGCAAGAGAATAAATTCTCCGCCACCAAACAGATATATATTTAATAGAAATCAATCAACATAGAATAAAATCCAATATCAGACACACATCCATTTAATAGTTCGTTCTGGGTCTGAAAGAAACCGGAGGCACCTTATTCCTCATCCTATATGTCCAATATAGGTGAGAGGTCCTCGCATATCCGATCGATCTCCAAGTACGTCTGAACGATCACCACTTATTATTTAACGACCCAGATTTTTACCACTTAATTTAATATTTTAAATTTGGTTTAAATGTCGAATTGGATTTTTAAATGGTTTGAATTTGATAATTTTGAATATTATATTATTTTAAATAATATAAATAATAATTTAATTTCGAAATGATCGAATTTGGCTGAATTTGCAAAGTTGTTCGATTTGATAATATAATAAGATTTATTTAAGTTACATTTAATTTTATTAACGATTTCGATTATAAACGCTGTTTAAAACATTTTATTTATAAATTTAATTATATAATGAGCTGCAGCGGCGCGGTAGTTCGTAATATAGCGTTTTGAACTTCAATTGTTTATACAAAATTCAAAACAAGTCGGATTTCTTCGAAACAAGAAAGTCCGAACCAATTTGATAATATCTTGCTAATGAAGCCGAAAAATCGAGTTTTCATAGTGTAGATTTTGTTTTATGTCCAAATCAAATTTTCAAATAGTCGCTATGGAATTTGTTTATATATTATAGCAATTTATTATATAGAAATAAAGGGTTTTTAATTTATTTAATATCGTTTTGGCTTGGAATTCAGCCTGGGATATTTTATTTTGAAAGTACGTGAAATTCTACTAAGGTATGGCTAATTATAATATTTTAATATTATTATATTGAAGTATTTTAAAATTGGTTTATTTTAATTCAAATTGGACCTTTTAAAAGGAACTTTATTCAAACGATCTCTGTTTTCAGCGAAACAAATTTTATTGGGACCATAACAATAAATTATTGTTATACTTCAAGTTGCACGTCAAACAGGGTTATTCTTTGAGAATGACAAAATAAAATGCGAATAAATCGACCGTTTTGACTTGAACACGCGCCATTTCTACAAACGGACTCAGAATTCGATGAAACAAGATTCAATAGGACCGTAATGTCGAATTATATTATGCTGTCCATTTCCATTACGATTGGAGTTCGTGTGTGATCACAGTAATCAATAAACAGTGGTTGGAAATTGCGATAGGTACGAATAAAAATCGTCAGTCGCGTCAGATAAAACTCGTCATTCAAATCATAAATAAAATAATAAAAATAATTAAAATAATATAATAAAATATAATATTTTCACCCTATAAATATACATCCACCGTGACCATTCTCAGCAACCAAAATTACTTTCCTATCTCCCCGTCCATTCTTGATTCAAACCCAAATTCTTCAGTAAATAGGCCACCTTTAAATTCAATAACAATTCTATAAAAAAATTTATAAAATTCATAGAAATATATTCTTGGATTACTAGAAGTTTTAGCTTCAATTTCATGTAGAAATGGTGTGTGCGATCAAACATTTAGAGCTCAACCATTTCCAGTCATCGGCGGTTTTGGTGTTAGTGTGGGATCTGTAGTTCACCGGAGAGTGTATGGTCAGTGGGAGGTGTAAGCATGAGGCGAGGCCTTCGTCGCGGCGATGGTCTGAGAAGGTCCGTCGTTGTGGTTCGTCGGTGGTGAGGATTTGAACGGAAATAGTTTTGCTGAGTGGGCTTTTTAGTTGTCTTCGGTTTGTGTCACCGTGGTTGAACTGTGGAGCACCGGAGAGGACGAGGTTTGTGCGAAGTGGATGCAGAAAAGGGGGCGGAGGTCTTGGTTGCGGTCCGGTGGGCCAGGATTTGTCAGAGGCGGAGCAGTTTTAAGATTAACGGAGGGGGCTGTTTGAATCTGGGTTCAGCTATTTTGGGTCGTGGTTGAATTGGGGGGCATCGAAGGGGGAACCGGGGTCGGCTTGAGGCGGAGTTGGTTGGTGGCGCGTCAGAGGGAGGTGGCTATAATGTCCCGTATTTTTACGGTATAATAAATAATTTATTTAATTATTTAAAATAGTGATTCAGAGAATTTAATGGTCGTTTAATTAAATAATAGTGAATATTTTATTAATATAAATTATAGAATAATATATTTAATTCGAAATAGTCGAAATCAGTGAATTGACAATATAATGTGAACTGTACAATTTAAAATAATTAATTCAACTTAGAATTGAATTAGAATAACGAATATATTTAAATAACGGCAGTTTGAACATATAATTATAATTAAAATTAAAATCGAGCTCGAAATGGCGCTGTAGTTCGCAATTTGGCGATTTGAACTTTAAATGAATATACAGGGAACGTTTTAAATCGGATTTCTGTGAAACAAGAAACGTTAGGAGCTGGTGAAGTATATTTTTCTAGGGGAAGAGAAAAATCGGGATTTCGTCGTGTAGATTTTGATTCATGTCCAAATCAAATTTTAAAATAGTTGCTATAGAATCGTTTATCGACCGTAACGGTTTATTCAATATAACTAGATACCGATTTTGAATTTAGACAAGATTCTTTTGAGACGTAGTGATAATTTAATTTTTAGAATTTTATTGTAATTTTTGATTAATTAAACAAGCAACTTTTTATTTGGAGTATTTTGCACTCTGTAATCAACATCTTGAGGTTACACAAAATGAGTTAATCTGCTGAAATTATTATATTTTAGGAATCGTGGCATGTCGCTCGACAAGATCGTACTTTAATTTGGTCCTTAGCGGCTCATATGCGAATTTTTTTTATAAAACCTGGTACACTCCACCTTATAACATCAAACTGATATTAAACAAAGCACGATAATATGGCAGAAATGACAACAAAGTTTGCTTAGCCTAGAAGTCTGCAGCAAGGAACTTAATATATAAATATGTTTATATACTCTAGACGTACATATAGAGGATTTTACTACAGCTATACCTAAACAAGCATGTGCAGCTACCTATATGATTTATATTACTTAATACTTAAGTTTTGTGTACACTGTGTTTCCACGTCTAAAGACCTACATCGTTTAATAGCTACCCTATACGATTACTTCCGCCTTAAGTTTGATATGCTTCTATGTCAACCCGTGCCTTTCACTTCTTTCTCGGCTTCTACAATTCGTTTTTTTCTCTCTTCAGCAAATCTAAAACACAAAAATCGAAGAAGGTATTGTGGTGCAGATGAAGTCACAGTGATGAGTATAGGAGAGAGGTGGAGACAGGTTTTATATTAGTAAAAAGGAAAAGGTGAGGGTTTGCATGGGGGAAAAGAGATCCGAAAGGGAAAATGGGAGGGCCGATGACTATTAGGTGATGTGAATGTTGGTGTAGAGGAGGGAGTTGTCAGGTTGGAGGGGAATTGGATGTGTGCGTGTAATATAGGGAAAGTGGGTGGGACGTTGGTTCTTTGACCGTGGATGTGGAGACATGACTATTGGTAAAAGAAGATGGGTTGCGTGACTTACCATTTACTTGAATGGAGCTGGAGCAATGCGTCTGTGGAGAGACGTGAACTGGTGGATCAGAACATGAAGGGAATACTGGGTGGGTGACTGGCGAAGTGATATGGTTGTGGGAAGCTGAAGTTGGGTACAGCAACAGCGCTCGGGTGGATAAAAAGGAGCTGATTGAATGGAAATGGCGGTTCCACTGTGTGTAGGGGACAGATGGTATTGTGAGGAGAAGATAATGCGGATTATCATACGGGCGGGTTTGTTTTGATGTCGGGTAGACATTGAAATGGGTCAGTTTATGACTAAGGCCCAGAAAATAAGAAGATAAGAACAGAAGAGGGCCCGTTCGTATTATCGAGTGCAGTTGTAGCATTTGGGAGTTGAAAACGTAGCTACTACAAATGTGAAGGGAGCGGGTCCGATTAGTTGAGTATGGGCTGAGTAATATAAGGTGTAAGGTCCACGTTTTATTTAAGTTTCAAATTAATTTAAAATAGTATCAATCTTGTTAATATCATAACTTCCTCATACGATATCGAAATTCCGCGAAACAAGATCTACTGGGATCGTATGGACGGTGGCTACGCCATGGAACCGACTGGAAGTGAATTGGAGCCCGTTACAACTTATAGCAAAATAAATTGTCCGTCTGAATCAACAGGCACAAATCGTTATTTAACGATTAACGTGAAATGTGAGTAAAACTCACCAACTCTGAACAGTTATATTTTTATAATGTGTTCTTAGAACTGATAATTATCTTTTGATTTCCGTGTGTTAACTGTTTGGTTGAATTACTTATGTATTGGTTGTAATTATAGATAACGATATAGATATAAATCGTTAATCAAATATTGATTCTGTTTAGCAGAATATTTCATATTGAAATGAAATTGATGTTAATTATATTGTTTAACATCCGTGATGCAGGGAAACAGGTCGGAGGAATCCAACTGGATTCCTCAACATTTATTTTACTGTTTTTCATATAAATTATGATATATGATGTTATATACAATCTGTTTTTGATTGTGTGTGTTTGGGTGATACTGAGCAGTGATATATGGTATTTGAAACACCATAAGAAATACTGAAATATACAAAGGGATTTTTCAAAGTGTATATTGAAATATAAATTATATTTATGGAAACAAATATAATAGAATTGGAAATATTTGTGAAAGTAAATATAATTGAATTGGAAATATTTGTGAAAACAAATATAATAGAAAAGGGATATTTGTGGAAACAAATAGAAAAGGAATATTTATTGGTTAAACAAATAGAATTGAAAAGAATTATTTATTTGTTAAATAATAGAACTAAAATGGAATATTTATTCAAGAAATTAATAGAAGTATAAAAGGGTTATTTATTTAGAAAATAAATATAAAAAGGAAATATTTGTAAACCATTTACAAATAGAATTTGAAAAGGGAATATTTGTAAAACATGTACAAATGAAATTGAAAAGGAAATATTTATTTAGGGAATAAATAAAGTTAAAAGAAATATTTATTTGTTAAATAAATAGAAAAGAGAAAAGAAATATTTATTTGTTAAAGACATAGAATTGAAAAGGGAATAGTTATTTGTTAAGTAAACAAATAGAAAAGGAGATAATTCAAAGGAATAATCAAAGGAGATAATTCAAAGGAATTAATCAAAAGGAGTTAATGCAAAGGAATTAATTAAAGGAGATAATTCAAAGCAATAAATCAAGTAGAGTTAATTGATTAGAGTTAGAGTTAATCAATTAGAGTTAGAATTAATCTGTTAGAATTAATCAGTTAGGATTAATCAGTTAGTATTAATCAGTTAGAGTTAATCATTTAGAATTAATCAGTTAGAGTTAACAGTCAGAGTTAACCAGTTAGAATTAATCAGTTAGAATTAATCGGTTAGATTTAACCAGTTAGAGTTAGAGTTAACCAGTTAGAGTTATTCAAATGGAGTAAAGCGAGTAGAGTTATCGAATATCACTTATTCGAAGTAGAGTTATCGAATATAGTGTATTCGAGAGAAGAGTTATCGAATTTAGTTATTCGAAAGGAGTAAATCGAATATAGTTTATTCGAATAGAAATAAAAGAGTTAATCGAATATAGTTTATTCGAATAGAATTAAAGGAGTTAATCGAATATAGTTTATTCGAATAGAATTAAAGGAGTTAATCGAATATAGTTTATTCGAATAGAATTAAAGGAGTTATCGAATATAGTTTATTCGAAAGGAGTTAAGTGAAAAGAGTTAATCAAAAAGAGTTAATCAAAAATAGTTAATTGATAAGAGTTAACTGAATAGAGTTAATCGAATATAGTTTATTCGAAGAAAGGTTTCTGAATCTAGTTATTCGTAAGAGAGATTATCGAATATAGTTATTTGAAGGGAGGAGATATTGAATAGAGATTTTTCGAAAGAGAGTTACGTAAGGAAGTTTGTTAAAGGTTTAAAAGATAAACTTTGTCCATTCCGAAGTTAAAACGTTGTTCAGTTAAGGTCTGAGAGGTAATTATACCCCAACTTGATTGACTTTCTTCTTAACTAAGGAAAGGGCTAAGTTTTGATAGTAAAGGATGGTTAAGTAAATTTAGTTAGTAAGTGTAATGGTTTGAGTTGGCATAACGATGGTTTTTTTTAAACATCTATCTAAGCCTAATGTAAGAGTTTTGGAAATGTTTTCCAAATAAGAATCAGAAATGTTTTCTAATATAGAAAACAAGAAATGGAAATGTTTTCCAGTGTTAATAACATATATTTTCTAAATTTAGAAAATAAGAAATGTTGAATATATGGAAACAAGAAGTGACAAATGAAATAAATTAATGATAAATTAATTTAAAGGATAAAAGTTGATTGGTGATTGATCGATGTAATTTCCATCTGGAAAAAAGATCGTTGTTTGCACACGTGTTTTTCTTTGATAGTTAACTCATCGACTATCGAAGTTTTCGACCATTTTAACGTTGTTAATATGGGGAGACTGGTTGGATTATTATCCGAAGAACCACTCCGGATAGGCATAAGCGTTACGAATCATATATGCTAAAGATAATTGAAGACAGAGTCAAGTGCAAGGGCTATTGTATAAATCTTAGGTAAAGATTGCCTAAGATGGCTGTACTGATTAGTGCCTTCGGTTTGTCTAGTCCTAGGATGACTTGTATGGAAGAATGTCTGATAGAGTATATTTAATAGATCACATAAGTTGATCTCTTCAAACGTATTTACGTTTGGTGGCGGAGGAATTCGTTTCTCTTAGCTGTATACCCATGGTGTTTTTGGGGAAATCAATTTGTGATTTGGCGGGTATGACGATGTGACATTCAAAGTGAATAAATGTGTGATCTGTCAGAGATAAGTGTGGCCTCTAGCCTCACAACCGAGAAATGACAAAAATCGGGCAGGCAGCATGGCTATGTAGGTTGCACCTATTAAGGTGTATAATCACCTGATCTAGAGTTTCACTTACATCTAAAAATCTGTTGTCGATGCTGTCCCATTCGGGAGACGGTTGTTGATCCCAACCGTTGGTGATATACATTCGATACACTCAAGCGAAATGAGTGGTCGGTCATGTGTGGCTGGGTTGCAAGTTGTTCTTGTTGAACCCAGTGTATTCCTCTCTAGAGGTACACTAGCGAAAGGTGGTTCCATACCTTGTCATAGTTGGAAATCCATTACCCAATACATGCTTGCGGTTTTGATTGTATACTATATATGTAGAACGTGAGATGAAAGCGTTTCTGCTAGATGATTATTATATTGTGGTTGATAGACATTATCATAATATCAAAAGGTTTTTGATATAAAGAAAATTTGGATTCTCATAAGGGAAAAACCCGTTCCGTTATACGGCGTGGTCTTATGAGATAACGTTTTCTTGTTCAAATTGTTTTAAACTGTTTTACTCATACCAGTCCCGTGACTGACCCAGAGTTTATCTTGTTTTGTTTTTCCAAAACTCTTGGGTGCCCAACTTTGTACGGGCAGTCAAGTAGTCGGGATTTACAGATATACTGGAAGAGCTTGGAGCAGGAGGCTTCAGGATTATATAGCTATAGTTATTTCCGCTGTGTTGTAAGTGTTGTACTCGGATAATGTTATTGTATACATATACTGATTTTATTTCAAGGATATGTTATCTATTATATGTTGTTCGTTCTGCTGTGAGATTCGTGTTACTCTGATGTTCTTCTTCTTCTTCTATTCTAAGTTTCTATCTTATCTATTCTCACCCTCTAAATTCTTTCATTAGCTACCGGTATTTTCGATCCTTGGATATTCGATATTTGTTGTATATCGGATAACCAAGATCGACTTTTTGCGGGACGTTACAGTTGGTATCCGAGCTTAAGGTTAAGTAATTACCTTGGCTCTGTGGCATGACTCAGTAGAGATGGGGTTAGAAATACCCTAGATTGAGTTGAGTGTATACATACGAGTGAACGTATTTGTTATTCAATATAAAATGATTTATATTGTGGAGATTTATTGGTTGAGTTGTTTATGAGGTCTGGTCGATCAGTTTGATCCACTGTATCGGTAGGAGTTTCTGTACACTTGAATACGATGGGTCAACACTAAATGTTTTGAAAAGAGGGTAAATGAAATAATTTTACCCAAAGTATATTTTGATATAGAGAAAATATACATATTGGATTTATAGTATATTGGATATATTGGTTGCTATTATAATCGAGTAAGATTATAGATGAAACGGTTATGTAAATAACTAATCAAAAGTCGTATAAGTATTATGATCTGAATTAAATCTGAATTTAAATTAGAATTGAAGTTAAAACCCTGGAAATTTGGAAAGGTGTTTGTAAATGAATCTGGATTGAATATAAGAGAATTTTAAAATCCTAGGAGATTTTAATTTGTTTTACAAGAAGTGCAAATGATATTTTGAATTGATTTCAAAATGGAAATGGTTAGAAATGGTTTTGAAAGTGATATAGTATTGAACTCACTTCGATAACTGGAAAATAATTCCGATAGTGACTGTAGCATCATCAGTGTTCATTTTCGAGTTCTAAGTGACGGATTACTACTAAAGATTTTGTTTTCGAATTATATTGAGAAAATAAGTTGTTGATCCTGAAAAGGAAAGTTTGATTTTTGTGAAAAACAAAATTATTTAAAACTCCCGGGAAAAGATTGTTCGAATTAAAACAAATTTAAATAGAAATTTGTGAAAGTTAGCTGGAATTTAATTGAAATCAGTTAAGTTGAAATAGAATTGGTTTGGTAAATCAATATTTGGAATCAAGAATTGAACTTGAGTTGAAATGGGATTTGCTTTGGATATAAGCAAATAGACGTGTTAAGGATAAATTGATCAGAATTTGATTGGGATAGCATTGGTATATGCTGAGTTGATAGCATATGGAAGCGATAGAGTTGATATGCTCAACAAAAAGGTACAAGTTTATATTTCATATTGGGTATGAGATTTTATGAGCCGATTTGGCAAGCCTCTTGGCTGTTTGATTTTATTTTGGGTTGGAGAAGGCCCAGAGAGGCGAGTTGTAGTTGTACCGATTGATCAGTACAAAGAGGCGCTGGCGAATTTTTTTGAAAAGTTAAGGTGTTAGAAAATTTTCAGAATTTTTGAAAATTTTCACTAATAAGAATTAATTAATAATTTAATTGAAATTAAATTGGTTCAGTTGAAACTGAAGTTAAGAAGTGAACAAATAAGTTCTAACCAGTCGATAGGGTTTGTTTTCTAACTTAGCAATTTCGAGGACGAAATTATTTTAAGGGGGAAGAATGTAATGTCCCGTATTTTTACGGTATAATAATTAATTTATTTAATTATTTAAAATAGTGATTCAGAGAATTTAATGGTCATTTAATTAAATAATAGTGAATATTTAATTAATATAAATAATAGAATAATATATTTAATTTCGAAATAGTCGAAATTAGTGAATTGACAATATAATGTGAACTGGACAATTTAAAATATTTAATTCAGCTTAGAATTGAATTAGAATAACGAATATATTTAAATAACGATAGTTTGAATGTATAATTATATTATAATTAAAATCGAGCTCGAAATGGGGCGGTAGTTCGCAATTTGGTGATTCGAACTTTAAACGAATATACATGGTCTGTTTTAAATCGGATTTCTATGAAACAAGAAACGTTAGGAGCTAGTGAAGTATATTTTTCTAGGGGAAGAGAAAAATCAGGATTTCGTCATGTAGATTTTGATTTATGTCCAAATCAAATTTTAAAACAGTCGTTATAGAATCGTTTATCAACCATAACGGTTTATTCGATATAACTAGATACCGATTTCGAATTTAGACAAGATTCTTTTGAGACGTAGTGATAATTTAATTTTTAGAATTTTATTGCAATTTTTAATTAATTAAATAAGCAACTTTTTATTTGGAGTATTTTGCACTCTGTAATCAACATTTTGAGGTTTCACAAAACAAGTTAATCTACCGATATTATTATATTTTCGGAATCGTGGCACGTCACTTGACAATATCGTACTTTTAATTTAGTCCTTAGCGGCACGTATGCGAACAAAATTTTATAAAACCTGGTACACTCCACCTTATAACATCAAACTGATATTAAACAAAGCACGACAATATGGGAGAAATGACAACAAAGTTTGCTTAGCCTTGAAGTCTGCAGCAAGAAACTTAATATATAAATATGTTTATATACTCTAGACGTACATATAGAGGCTTTTACTACAGCTATACCTAAACAAGCATGTGCAGCTACCTATATGATTTATATTACTTAATACTTAAGTTTTGTGTACACTGTGTTTCCACGTCTAAAGACCCACGTGGTTTAATAACTACCCTGTACGATTACTTCAGCCTTAAGTTTGATCTGCTTCTATATCAACCCGTGCCTTTCACTTCTTTCTTGGCTTCTACAATTCAGTTTTTTCTCTCTTTAGCAAATTTAAAACACAAAAATCGAAGAAGGTACTGTGGTGCAGATGAAGTCACAATGATGAGTACAGGAAGTAACGATGGAGCGAGATGTATATGTGAGCGGTACAAGAGAGAGGTGGAGACTGGTTTTATATTAATAAAAAGGAAGAAGGTGAGGGTTTTACGTTGGGCAAAAGAGGCCCGAAAGGGAAAATGGGAGGGCCGATGACTATCAGGTGATGTGAATGTTGGTGTAGAGGAGGGAGTTTTCAGGTTGGAGGGGAATAGGATGTGTGCGTGTAATATAAGGGAAAGTGGGTGGGACATTGGTGCTTTGACTGTGGGTGTGGAGACATGACTGTTGGTAAAAGAAGATGGGGTGCGTGACTTACCATTTACTTGAATGGAGCTGGAGCAATGTGTCTTTGGAGAGATGTGAACAGGTGGATCAGAATGTGAAGGGAATACTGGGTGGGTGACTGGCGAAGTGATATGGTTCTGGGAAGTTGAAGTTGGGTACAGTAACAGCGTTAGGGCGGATAAAAAGGAGCTGTTTGAATGGAAAAGGCGGTTCCACTGTGTGTCGGGGACGGAAGGTATTGTGAGGAGAAGATGATGCGGATTATCATATGGGCGAGTTTGTTTTGAAGTTGGGTGAACATTGAAATGGGTTAGTTTATGATTAAGGCCCAGAAAATAAGAAGATAAAAACTGAAGACGGCCCATTCGTATTATCGAGTGCTGATGTAGCATTTGGGAGTTTAAAACGTAGCTACTATAAATGTGAAGGGAGCCGGTCCGATTAGTTGAGTATGGGCTGAGTAAAATAAGGGGTAAGGTCCACGTTTTATTTAAGTTTTAAATTAATTTAAAATAGTATCAATCTTGTTAATATCATAACTTCCTCATACAATATCGAAATTCAGCGAAACAAGATCCACTGAGATCGTATGGACGGTGGCTACGCCATGGAACCAACTGGAAGTGAATTGGGGCTCATTATAATTTGTAGCAAAATAAATTGTCCATCTGAATCAACAGACGCAAATCATGATTTAACGGTTAACGCGAAATGTGAGTAAAACTCACCAACTCTGAATAGTTATATTTTTATAATGTGTTCTTAGAACTGATAATTATCTATTGATTTCTGTGTGTTAACTATTTGGTTGAATTGCTTATGTATTGGTTGAAATTATAGATAACGATATAGATATAAATCGTTAATCAAATATTGATTCTGTTTAGAAGAATATTTCATATTGAAATGAAATCAATATTAATTATATTGTTTAACATCTGTAATGCAGAGAAATAGGTCGTAGGAATCCAACTGGATTCCTCAACATTTATTTTACTGTTTTTCATATATATTGTGATATATGATGTGATATACAATTTGTTGTTGATTGTGTGTGTTTGGGTGATACTGAGCAGTGATATATGGTATTTGAAACACCATAGAAATACTGAAATATACACAGGGATTTTTCGAAGTGTATATTGAAATATAAAGTATATTTGTGGAAACAAATATAATAGAATTGGAAATATTTGTGAAAACAAATATAATAGAAAAGGGATATTTGTGGAAACAAATAGAAAAGGAATATTTATTGGTTAAATAAGTAGAATTGAAAAGAGTTATCTATTTATTAAATAATAGAATTAAAATGGAATATTTATTCAAGAAATAAATAGAAGTATAAAAGGGTTATTTATTTAGAAAATAAATAAAATAAATTAAAAAAGGAAATATTTGTAAACCATTTACAAATAGAATTTGAAAAGGGAATATTTGTAAAACATGTACAAATGAAACTGAAAAGGAAATATTTATTTAGCGAATAAATAAAGTTAAAAGAAATATTTATTTGTTAAATAAATAGAAAAGAGAAAAGAAATATTTATTTGTTAAAGAAATAGAATTGAAAAGTGAATAGTTATTTGTTAAGTAAACAAATAGAAAAGGAGATTATTCAAAGGAATTAATCAAAGGAGATAATTCAAAGGAATTAATCAAAGGAGTTAACTCAAAGGAATTAATTGAAGGAGACAATTCAAAGGAATAAATCAAGTAGAGTTAATCGATTAGAGTTAGAGTTAATCAATTAGAGTTAGAATTAGAGTTAGAATTAATCAGTCAGAGTTAATCAGTTTGAATTAATCAGTTAGTGTAAATCAGTCAGAGTTAATCAGTTAGAATTAATAAGTCAGAATTAATCAGTTAGAGTTAATAAGTCAGAATTAATCAGTTAGAGTTAACCAGTTATAGTTAGAGTTAACCAGTTCAAGTTAGAGTTAACCAGTTAGAGTTATTCAAACGGAGTAAATCGAGTAGAGTTATCGAATATCACTTATTCTATGTAGAGTTATCGAATATAGTGTTTTCGAGAGAAGAGTTATCGAATCTAGTTATTCAAAAGGAGTAAATCGAATATAATTTATTCGAATAGAATTAATGGAGTTAAACGAATATAGTTTATTCGAATAGAATTAAAGGAGTTAATCGAATATAGTTTATTCGAATAGAATTAAAGGATTTAATCGAATATAGTTTATTCGAATAGAATTAAAGGAGTTAATCGAATATAGTTTATTCGAATAGAATTAAAGGATTAATCGAATATAGTTTATTCAAAAGGAGTTAAGTGAAAAGAGTTAATCAAAAAGAGTTAATCCAATAAAGTTAGTTGATAAGAGTTAATTAAATAGAGTTAATCGAATATAGTTTATTCGAAGAAAGGTTTTCGAATCTAGTTATTCGTAAGAGAGATTATCGAATATAGTTATTCGAAGGGAGGAGTTATCGAAAAGAGATTTTTCGAAAGAGAGTTACGTTAGGAAGTTTGTTAAAGGTTTAAAAGATAAACTTTGTCTATTCCGAAGTTAAAACGTTGTTCAGTTAAGGTCTGAGCGGTAATTATACCCCAACTTGATTGACTTCCTTCTTAACTAAGCAAAGGGCTAAGTTTGAAAGTAAAGAATGGTTAAATAAATTTAGTTAATAAGTGTAATGGTTTGAGTTGGCAAAGCGATGGTTTGTTTAAACATCTGTCTAAGCCCAATGCAAGAGTTTTGGAAATGTTTTCCAAATAAGAATCAGAAATGTTTTCTAATATAGAAAACAAGAAATGGAAATGTTTTCCAGTGTTAATAACATATATTTTCTAAATTTAGAAAATTAGAAATGTTGAATATATGGAAACTGGAAATGACAAATGAAATAAATTAATGATAAATTAATTTAAAGGATAAAAGTTGACTGGTGATTGATCGATGTAATTTCCATCTCGAAAAAAATCGTTGTTTGCACACGTGTTTTTCTTTGATAGTTAACTCATCGACTATTGAAGTTTTCGACCATTTTAACGTTTTAATATGGAGAGACCAGTTGGATTATTATCCGAAGAACCACTCCGTATAGGCATAAGTGTTGCGAATCATATATGCTAAAGATAATTGAAGACGGAGTCAAGTGCAAGTGCTGTTGTAGAAATCTTAGGTAAAGATTGCCTAAGATGGCTGTACTGAATAGTGCCTTCGGTTTGTCCAGTCCCAGGATGACCTGTATGGAAGAATGTCTGACAGAGTATATTTAATAGATCGCGTAAGTTGATCTCTTCAGACGTATTTACGTTTGGTGGCAGAGGAATTCGTTTCTCTTAGCTGTATACCAGTGGTATTTTTGGGGAAATCAATTTTTTATTTGGTGGGTATGACGATGTGACATTCAAAATGAATAAATGTGTGATCTGTCAGAGATAAGCGTGACCTCTAGCCTCACAACCGGGAAATGACAAAAATCGGGCAGGCAGCATGGCTATGTAGGTCGCACCATTTGGGAAACGGTTGTTGATCCCAACCGTTGGTGATATACATTCGATACACTCAAGCGAAATGAGTGGTCGGTCATGTGTAGCTGGGTTGCAAGATGTTCTTGTTGAACCCAGTGTATTCCTCCCTAGAGGTGCACTACCGAAAGGTGGTTCAATACCTTGTCATAGTTGGAAATCCATTACCCAATACGTGCTTGCTGTTTTGATTGTATACTATATATGTAGAATGTGAGATGAAAGTGTTTCTGTTAGATGATTATTATATTGTGGTTGATAGACATTATTATAATATCAAAAGGTTTTTGATATAAAGATAATTTGGATTCTCATAAGGGAAAAATGAGTTCCGTTATACGGCGTGGTCTTACGAGATATCGTTTACTTGTTCAAACTGTTTTAAACTGTTTTACTCATACTAGTCCCATGACTGACCCAGAGTTTATCTTGTTCTGTTTTTCCAAAACACTTGGGGGCCCAATTTTGTACGGGCAATCAAGTAGTCGGGATTTACAGATATACTGAAAGAGCTTGGAGCAGGAGGCTTCAGGATTATATAGCTATAGTTATTTCCGCTGTGTTGAAAGTGTTGTACTCTGATAATGTTATTGTATACATATACTGATTTTATTTCAAGGATATGTTATCTATTATATGTTGTTCGTTCCACTGTGAGATTCGCGTTACTCTGATGTTCTTCTTCTTCTTCTATTCTAGGTTTCTATCTTATCTATTCTCACTCTCTAAATTCTTTCATTAACTACCGGTATTTTCGATCCTTGGATGTTCGATATGTGTTGTATATCGGATAACCAAGTTCGACTTTTCCGGGACGTTACAATGGCGGTGGCCCAAGGCTCACCGAGCTCACCGATGGTGGTGCTGTGATCGATGAGATGGGAAAGGAAGCATCAGATTTAATTGAAATGAGGGGATCGAATTTTGACTACAGGGAAGGTAATTAACAAAGGAGTTAATTAACATTAATCAAGCAAATTATATTTAATCTGGTAAATAAAACTATTATTAAGATTTGATTTAATTAAATTACACATATGTTATAGGGTTCCAATTGATGTCGGGTTTGAGAAAAGGAGCCACATCGGGTTTTATTTCTACAGGAAAGAAAGGTAATTAAGCCGATGATTATTAATTTAACTAAGGATTTGTATAATCTAACAATAATTAGTTGGTCTATTAATCGTTAACACATTAAAATCAAATGGTGAAAATCATATAACTTTCATGTTCGTGAACAGAATTGGACGAAATTGGATTCTATGGGATCGTATCGACGGTTCCGACGTATACGAACTGGAATGGAGGGATTCAGAGGACGTTGGAAATTTATGTAGTTTTAAACGCCGGTTTGAAACTATATAAAACAACGCAATCTCGTCAGAAACCAAATTGGCGAGTTAACTCTCACACTTCTGAAACACTGTGATGTGTTAAATCCATATTATTAATATTATTATTAATAAGTATAAATTGGCTGAATGGACACTATGCTTGCTATGGTTGATTTTTAGTTATTTATTGGTTGATTGTTTGTTTATGTTAATAAATTGGCCGTTCAAATACATGACATTTCCTATATTAGTGTTAAATGATATTATAAACTGTTGTGCAGGGAAGAACAGGTTGGAGGAATCCAACCGGATTCCTCAAACAAATCGTATTTTATTTGTTGTTTACCCCAATTTATATTATATCCTGTTTAGATTGAATGAATGTTGGTTGTTGAATATAAATTCATCAATTGTCATGTTTCAAATCAATATGTAATATTGATTGAGTAATTGGCAAGATGGTCTATAACCCATCGGTTTGAGATAATTATTCGCCATCAGGCGAATTTACATATTTTTAATTTTTAATTTTTTTTAACTAAATCAAAGTTTCAATTTTATTTTAGTTCTTGGAAAGAAAAAAAGAATTTTAGTAAATGGACCTTTATGACTTTGTTTTGTGATTCATATAGTAACATCTTATGTTAAAATACATAAGAAAGTCAAATATTAACAAGGACGTTGATATTTTGAGATAATCGTTTCCAAGGAAAATGATTAAGTAAGATTTTGTTATTTTAACTTAACGATGGGTTTTGAAAGCTAAATAATCTTAATTTAAGGGGGTTGTTGGACAATTATTATTTATAAAACTAATTATCATTGTAATAACTTATTAAGTAGACTAACTAACCTATTGTTAGTTCACGATGAAGTAATATCCTTTTACTTCAGAAATAAAAAGTTAATTATTATTTTAGAAAGGTTTCACCTTTTTATTGAAATCATGAAAGAATTAATTAAGGGATTCTTAATCAAAGCATGCTAAATGAACTCAAAAAGGGAATGCAGAGAACGAATCCAAGCTTATAAGAAAATGTGGATTTCAAGTTTTGAATTGAGGCGAGGGCTTTAAATAAACATTTTACTTAAGAACTGAATTAAGTAAATGGCATAATCGAAGTGAAATTTGAAAAAGGTAAAAATGATAATTAATGTTTTGAATAAAAGAAATTGGAAAGGGGATTTATGGTTATAAATCTAAAGTTAGATCATATAATGAGAAGGTTTTCGGAAAAAGATATGAGCGAACGGAATAGTGAAATATAATCCAAGTTATACTACATAGGAGTTTTGAAGCAAAAGTTTAAGTTTAATATTTGAGTAAATGATTTACTTAAATATATATTGAGTAGAATGGTGATGGTCGATTGAGGTGTTCAAAAGAAAAGATATGGATTATAAACCATGTTTAAATGAAAATAAGAAGTAAGATCTGATCGATATTATAAGAACGTGTGATTGAAGTAACGAACTTCTATCTACTCTGAGGTAAGAACGTTGTCGATTAAGGTTTGAGAGGTAAATAAAATACCCCAACTTGACCGACTTCACTATTATCGAGGACAGGTATTAGTTTGTACGGTAAAGGAGTTTGGACAGGAGTTATTATTCTCGTAAAACATTTGCAATTCAATTGGAAGATTTGAAATGAAATTTATTACAATAAGTTATAAATTAAACAGTGTACATTAACATTGTTTAGCCGCACTGTTTTTTTGAAATTAGTAATAATACGAGTAAAGCATATTTATTTGAAATGATAAATGATTATGGAAGGATTATACGAATTTTGTAACAGAAATAAACATTTGAAATTTAAGTATTCAAAGCTATTAAGTTTAATAAAGACAACATGTGTCGTTAATAGGGTTTTACCGCATAAGAAGTGGCAATGAAATTATATTAGTGAATTAACGATATATGAGCATTTCCAGAATTTAGTAAATAAATAGTTGATGAAAATATAGCGATGTTTTCAGAATTTAAGGGGAATAAAGCGAAGTGAGAATAAACAAGAGGTATTGTTCACAAATGGCGAAACAAAAGATAAGTTGGCAAGATATTTAAATGGAATCGACTTTAAGTCGAGGAAATGATTTTAAATGATTCGATAAAGAGTTTTAATGAACGGTTTTAAGATGAGAACTTGAGCTGCCAATATACTTGACCGTACTAGTTTGACATTGATAGTTAAGACACCAAACTATCAACGAAATATTTTATTGGACCTTTTTAACGTGTTGTTTCGAAGAGGCCGGGATGGGAACTAGACCAAAACCACTTCGAATCAACGTTACGTACGAAGCGAACTAGCAAGGGATAAAGATAGAGCAAGTGAAGACCATGGATATTCAAAACGGAAGGACTACTTAAGATCTCTGGTCTGCAGCCAAAGATATACTGTGGTTCTGTCGTGATTCAGATCTACGAATTGGTAAGGACTACTCGCTACTGATCTATAGGGTGATTCCTTGGATACGGTAGAAGGGTGCCTTCGGTTCATCATGTTCCTGGATGACTTGTATGGACGAGTGTCTGACAGAGTATTTCTAAAAGGGATTACATACGTTGATTTCCTCAAACGTATTTGTATGGCGGCGGAGAAGACACCTTCTCTTAACTTAACAACCCGAGTATTTTTGTTGAAATCAATTAGTATTATCTGGCGGATCTTACAATGTGACATTCAAAGTGAATGGTGGCCAGATGTTCAAGGCGATAATTCTAACCTCAAGCCTCATCAATCGGGAAATGAAAAAAATCGGGCAGGCAGCATGGCTATGTGGGTCGCTCCCATTACGGTGTATAATCACCTATCTAGAGAAATTCCATTTGTTTCTTTAATCTATTTCGATGCTGTCCCTTTTCGGGAAACGATTGCTGATCCCAACCGTTGGTGATATACAATCGATACACTTAAGCGAAATGATTGATCATCATGTGTGGGCCGGGTTGCAAGACGTTCTTGTTGAACCAAGTGTATTCGCCTCTAGAGATACACTATTGGCAGGTGGTCCCATACCTTGTCATAGTCGGAATCCAATTTCCGATAAGTGGCCGCGGTTTTAATTGTATACTATATATGTGGAGCGTGAGATGCAAGCATTCTGCTAGATTGCTATTTATTTGTGATTTGATAGACACCATTATAATATCAGAATAATATTGTTTTTAAAAATGTTTGTGACGACCCCAAACCCCGTACTGACGGTGGCAAGGGTAATCTTTGGAATATAACACATAAACAGATAATAGCTGAACAGAATTAAATAAATACACTAGATAATGTGCAAATAACACTGGATAAACATAATCACAGTCACATAGTATACATGATCATACTTAGTACAAATACAGTTCAACTATACCTAGATGTCTACAGCGGAAAACAAATATAATATGTACAATAGGAGCTGAACGACATAAAAAGAGATAAATGATAGAATCCATCTTCAGCTCCAGCTATCCAGAAAGAGCCTGCTAAAACCTGAACACAAGGCTGCCCATGTAGAAAAAGGGAGCACCCAAGTTTGCAAGTGAAACAAACTACGAGTCAGTCATGGGACTGGTATAAGAAATATACTTATCACATTTTATAATATGGCTAATCACAGGACCACGCCACTTTCGCGGAACGGCTTTACTCCATTAGATTGTCAGTGCTTTAAAACAGGTAAATCTTTTAAACATCGCAATGCTTTTTACAAAAATGAAGCCATTATAAGACTCAGTTCAGTTCCCATCACACAATGCAACGCAAACCGGAGGATAGTGTTTTACCTTATAATGCCCAAAATTTGTTTGATATGAATAAAACACTTAAAATGTAAGTTTTATCGTTTAATTCTTAATTAGACTCCAACTGTAAATTAGAACGAGAACGATTCCCTAAGTATTATCCCCGAAGGCCGAAACCAACATCAGACCAATACCCAGGAGACCACCCATCTTAGCTCGTTTCCAGTTAGTTTCTAATTTTATAAAACAATCATACATATCAATCATAGATGGCATGGGTACCATATATCATATCGCCATACACACACACACACACACACACACACGCGCGCGCACACACACAATCAAAACCGCACGGTGTCTGTAACACCCCACATCCGCTAGGGTCACTCACAAAGGGAATGCACTAGCTTTGGTGGAGCATTATCTAGGTAAACATACACAGAAATATTACAAGACAGAACATATAAAACAGCTGAAGAAGAACCGAATTTCATTGCTTTAAAATCTAGAAAGATTTAAAGACTTTTACATCAAAATGCTATTAAATCCATTACATCGAAATCTGTCTTGCAATAGTAAAGAAGCATAAAACCATAGTCATAAATCATTCCCCAAGTAAAACAGCAAAGCAAGCTATAACCAAGAGAAATCCAAGCAGTACATGAAAGAGCCTTGGAGCTTGGTAAGATCCGAACTAAGTTATATTCCCAACCTGCGAACTGGGGGGGGGGACGAAAGAAAAAGAGGCGAAACAAACTGGGTCAGTCATAAAGACTGAGTAAGTCCTAGTGGCTTTCAGCATAAAAACAGGTGAAGATAATATGGCATGAATAAACTGAAAGTAAACATAAGCATGATGACAAGGTAAGCTACATGCACGATGAATCAAGTATAACATTGCAAGGTTTCTATTAATTATAACATCGCAAGATTTCTAAGCTTTACCATTCCACTACTTTCTTTGATTTCATATATTCTCTGCACCAACTGTACTAGTACCCCAACCCGTATCATCCTTTCCATGTATACGTACAGTCCCTTGCCGTATATCGTAGGGGTTTCATCACGTATTTCTATACTACTTCAACGTAGTGCCACCATTCTTGAAATCTTTTGGACTGCCACCCTTGTTCTGGCTAGGTTTCCTTATCATGAAATATCGCGTGTTCAACTAGGATTTATGCCACCTAGGACCACTAGGGATTATGCTACCTATTGAACGTTTTCTAGATTCGATTAGGGTTTATGCCACCTAGGACCACTAGGGATTATGCTACCTAACGAATTCCACGTAACGATCTACTAATCGATCGGCTCCTTACAAGTCCTAGCTTGTTCATGTGTCTGTGTCATACGGCCCAATCACGAAATGTAGTCACCTGTGCTAGGTCAACCATAGGGTGTATCAAGCCCTAGGGTGCCAACCACCGACACGAATCAAGCATGCACAGTGTAAACCAACTGGTGCCCAATGCCTGCTTTTTCAACTCCGAACTACGTGCACGATCATAGTCCGCCTGAACCTACAATGGCGCACCAACTCAACCGTCGTTCTGGTCGCTTACAATCAGCCCAGTAATCGTGCCCCACCCTGCCTAGTTCCAGGGTACCGTGATACATCTAGTGGGTTACTGCTGAAAAGGATCGTGTAACTAGGGTTTCCGTTTCAGTAGGTTAAGTGTTGTCATTTAAATTCGAGACTTAACCCCATCAGTCTAGCATGTCAAGTTGGTTAAGTGTTGTCATTCAAGTTCGTGACTTAACCCGCCTACATGTCATGTCAAATTGGCTAAGTGTTATCATTCAAGTTCATGATTTAGCCCTACGAATCATCTGTCAAGTTGGTTAAGTATATTCAAGCGGTTCATGACTTAACCCTATCAAATCATCGTGTTAAATTGGTTAAGTATATTCAAGCGGTTCATGACTTAACCCTATCAAATCATTGTGTCCAATTGGTTAAGTATATTCAAATAATTCATGGCTTAACCCCCCCATGTATCATGCTAAGTTGGTTAAGTATTATCTATATGTTCAAGTTGACTTAACCCTGCCACATGTCAGGTTATGTCGATTGGGTGTTATCAACCTATTCAAGTTAGCCCAACCCATCCGCTAGTCATGTTATAACGGTTAAGTGTCATTAGCCTAGCCACGTTACTTAACCCACCCATTCATATCATAATGGTTGAGCCTACATTTATAAGTTTTACATGTTCTTAACTCATACCGGTTAGGTCCACATTTACATGTCAAATTTTCATGTCATCCCACCTAACCCTCTAACCATACCCACGTCTTATTATGGTTAGTATTCCTTAATTCATTCATTATGACGAACGAATCATGACCTCTCACATTAGACCGTGCATTTTGTGGCCACTGGATTTGCCGGGCGGTTCCAGGCAGATTTACACCACAAACTGGGTCTAACCTCGTGTCATAAATCGTTACGCCTACAATTCGACCTTCGACCTCTCACATTAGACTGAAACTTTGTGGCTACTGCATTTGCCGGGCGGTTCCGGGCAGATTTACACAACAAACTGAGTCTAACCTCGTGTCAAAGGTTCATTAATGGTCGTATTCCACCCAAAAACCCAATATCAGTTCATGTGTTTAACATATAGAAATGTTCATGTTCGTGTTCAAGTCAATTATCCAATACACAGTCATTTTCATGTTTCAAATTCCCAACTTTACATATTAATAAACATATGCCCAAGTTCCAAAATTACATGCCAATTTATATATATACACACACACCCAATCCTAGTCAGTTTACATAAGCCCAATTCTTGCCTATTATATGTATGCCAGGTTTATGCCATTTTACCCATATCAAGTTCTAGCCAAGATTACATGTATTAAGTTTTATATCTAATAAACCCAAATCATGATTCATGATGCAGTTATCCCAAACTATAATCTTTTTATTACAA
This sequence comes from Allium sativum, assembly GCA_030737875.1. Classification (NCBI taxonomy): domain Eukaryota; kingdom Viridiplantae; phylum Streptophyta; class Magnoliopsida; order Asparagales; family Amaryllidaceae; genus Allium; species Allium sativum. Next base: position 157,931,638 of record CM060921.1, on the reverse strand, counting down.
TACATATCAGTGGCCCAAGTTCATAATACATGTTTACACCAATTATCAAGTTTACAATCGCTTTCATGTTCAAATTCTCAATTCTACATATGCCTAATTAACATAAGCCCAATCTTTTGATTTAAGCTTACATAGTCCCAAACTCGTGATTTAATTTACATGCTAATTCATATATGCCCACTTCATGCCAAATTATTTACATGTTATATATACCAAATCTCATGTTACATTACATAGATCCTGTTTGTGCCAAATTCCATGTATATAATATTTATGCAATTTTTTCATAACAAGATTATACCAAAATTTACAGATCACGCCCAAACATGCAAATACAATGGTAATATCCAATTTCATGTTGCCAATTATTACATCATATTCATATAGGAAATAATCCCATAATTCCCCCATATACATATCGTATGCAAATCGCGATTTTAGGCCATGGTCCGAAATTGACCAAGGTTCATGAAATAAAATAAATTGGGGGAGATAGAAATTGAATAAAAATGAGATCAGAGGAAAACATCATCACAGGCATGAATATTACAACTTGATGATAATGTCATTATGAATTAAGAAAACTGCTGAATAGATCATAAAGTTGTCATGAGCATAAAGATAGACAAGTACCAAAACACAAGGTTCAAGGAGCAACAGAAATAGATCAGAATCGATAAACATACTTAAATCCAATTCCACTTTATTCCATGACCACATTATAATTAAATGTTTAAATCTAAAAACAACTAGAACTTACAAAGCATGGCTAGTGAATTAAGAACTGAATTTGTTGTAAAAATTGTTGCGGCGTTGTTGATTATTGTCTTGAATCATTGTTAAAGCTTTGTTCTTCGAATTGATTTGAGTCTGAATGCTTAAGCTTTAATTTGGGGGCGCGGCCATGGTTCAAGAGGGAGTTCAATAGCATAATAGTGTAAGAATGATTTGATACTAATTAGATTAGGTCTAAGGGTGTTTTTATAGGTAGTTTAGGCCCTTAGATTAACCCTAGAATCAAACTGGACCGTCAAAACATGTCTCAGGCTTCAAAAATGAGTTCTGGGTCAAAACAGGCCAACTAGGTCGACCTGAAAGGGGGAGGTCGACACTATGGTCGACCTGGGGGGTAGGTCGACCCTATGGTCGACCCTATGGTCGACCTGGGGGGGGGGGGATGTAGGTCGACCCTATGGTCGACCCCCTGGTCCAGTGCTACCTGAAAACTGCTGAAACTTGTACAGGCCATAACTTCTTCATCCGGACTCCAATTTTCGAAAATTCAGACTCTATTTCATGTAAAATTTCGAGACGAACGCAATGGAATAACCCGTTTCCCCCGATTCTAACTTTAAAATTTAATTCAACCTTGATTTCTTGTTTTAACATGTTATAAAAATATGGGTTGTTACATTCTCCCCTCCTTAAAGGATTTTGTCCCCGAAATCTTCAAGTTAAGAAGAATGTGTCCTACCATCCAATCATCCATCTACTTAATCATCAATCACGTGCATCCACTATCCTTAAGAGATTTCTAATGCTGTATGAACATATGCAGAAAGTGTGTGTATATGTTCCTTATCTAATGCAAATGATCAGGCCTGATTGATCTTCTTAATGCAAAATATGTTTAGTGCCATGAGTCCAACATGTATGCAATTAGCCCTAATCACATAAACACTATATGTGTGCTCAAACATCCATCCATATGTAACATTTACATGATAACACATTCAATTTCATCCATAAACAAGTATAAACACTCATGCATATGCAATATGAAAATGTGTCTGAGCCGATCTAGTGCCTAATGTGTGTTATGCAACCATGAGAAACCACTTGCAACCACTTGCAACCATCAATCATAACATGTCCCAAACACATGTTTCACCCAATTTTTCCTACCTAAAGATATAGCCAAATGATAGAAGCAAGTAAAAACTTTGTGCCCATCTGGCAATGTCAAAACGGGAAATCTATGTCACATATATACTGATTAGGAGAAGAACTCCCTAAGCACCAGCCCCGAAGTCCGAAATCAATATCAGACTGATACCTAAAGAATTGACCAACCAATATATATGTTTCTAGGAAACTAAGCATGATGGACTCCCTTTTGGTCACAAGAAATCCCTTCCTAAGACCAACCTATATCCTATAAAACCCAAAAAGTTTAGTCAACCCAACGGACACCCTCAAGCCCCAACATGTATTACTAACAGATGAGTCATACTCCCTATGGGGTTTGCAACAGAAATAGGATGGAGAATAGTACCGAGAGGTTATACTTAAAAGATAGCATGCAAATAAGTTCTGCAGGAAAAGAGGGATCAAGGATATACTCTTAAAAAGAGATATGATGCGTGTGTCTAGTCTTTAATCTTCTAAGTCACATTTCCTTGAGCTTAACTCCATTGTGCTTTGACCGTCTTTAACTTCACAATTTCGTAGTTCCTTAATTCTTGTTCCCAGAATATGAGTTGGAACTCATTCCACTGTCGCCTCTCATTCCACTTTCGCTTATTCTCTTTCTAGTATACCCGATTCAAACATAACTGCGTACCCATGGTTTCATGCAAGCTCTCCAAAATTCACTAGTGAATTTCGGATCTCGTTCACTTACTAGAATGTATTTCATATAAATGAATTTTCTCTTGAAAATAAACAAATGCCAACCATGTTGCCAAATGTACTTACTAAGGTGATTTTCTATAACTCATGCATAAGCGAAATGAACCATCCGCCTTAGTGGCGAACACTACTCGAGTGGATCGATAAATGTATCAAGAGATTCTAGGTAACTAAACATGGCAGAACCCTAAGGGTTACACTAGACTTCGAGGGCATTACCAAGGCAAGTCAAGAGTCTAACTGCCCTCTTTTCATACTCGAGAATGGTATCATTTCTGGACAACCACTCCATCCCTAGAATCAACCCATAGCCCAAAAACATAAGCTTTACTTCTAAACTCAACACTTAGCATAGACATTCTCAAATCCAAACAAGTCATGAATAAATGAGCCGATTCCCCAATAGGATTTGAGACAAAAATGGGATCCTCTACTATGCTAGTACTAAGGTGCAGAGACTCAACTATTGAAGCAGAAATAAAAAGGATGCGATGTACCATAATCAAAAAGGGTACGAACATGATAGAAATATAAACTAGACTTTCCTATAGAAACATTTCTACCTTCTTGTTCTGAGCCTCATTCGCCTTAACCACTCTTATCCCCTCCTATATAACGTGTTAACAGGTCTCTCGAGAACTACCTCCATCGCACGGCAACCCTACAAAGCTTGAAATAAGATTAGTCGCAGATGGAACTAATGTGACTACAAATGGAGGAAAGAAAGGAAAAGGGATTCGAACAAGGAAACAAAGGATAATGCTAATGGCCTTTGGGGAATAGCCTTTAAAAATAAAACTTTTCTTGAAAAATGCTTCTTTATAAATGGTTTTGAAAATAATTTCAAAAGGTTTTAAAAACTTTTGCCCAGTCTGGTAACCTTCTGCTCTGATACCAAATGTAACACCCCACATCCGCTAGGGTCACTCACAAAGGGAATGCACTAGCTTTGGTGGAGCATTATCTAGGTAAACATACACAAAAATATTACAAGACAGAACATATAAAACAGCGGAAGAAGAACCAAATTTTATTGCTTTAAAATCTAGAAAGATCTAAAGCCTTTTACATCAAAATGCTATTAAATCCATTACATCGAAATCTGTCTTGCAATAGTAAAGAAGCATAAAACCATATTCATAAATCATTCCCCAAGTAAAACAACAAAGCAAGCCATAGCCAAGAGAAATCCAAGCAGTACATGAGAGAGCCTTGGAGCTTGGTAAGATCTGAACTAAGCTGTATTCCCACCCTGCGAACCTGGGTGGGAGGGGGGGAACGAAAGAAAAAGAGGCGAAATAAACTGGGTCACTCATAAAGACTGAGTAAGTCGTAGTGGCTTTCAGCATAAAAACAGGTGAAGAAAATATGGCATGAATAAACTAAAAGTAAACATAAGCATGATGACAAGGTAAGCTACAGGCACGATGAATCAAGTATAACATTGCAAGGTTTCTATTAAGTATAACATCGCAAGATTTCTAAGCTTCACCATTCCACTATTTTCTTTATTTTCATATATTCTCTGCACCAACTGTACTAGTACCCCAACCCGTATCATCCTTTCCATGTATATGTACAGTCCCTTGCCGTATACCGTACGGGTTTCATCACGTATTTCTATACTACTTCAACATAGTGCCACCATTCTTGAAATTGTTTGGACCGCCACCCTTGTTCTGGCTAGGTTTCCTTATCATGAAATATCGCGTGTTCAACTAGGATTTATGCCACCTAGGACCACTAGGGATTATGCTACCTATTGAATGTTTTCTAGATTCGATTAGGGTTTATGCCACCTAGGACCATTAGGGATTATGCTACCTAACGAATTCCACGTAACGATCTACTAATCGATCGGCTCCCTACAAGTCCTAGCTCGTTCATGTGTTTGTGTCATGCGGCCCAATTATGAAATGTAGTCACCTGTGCTAGGTCCACCATAGGGTGTATCAAATCCTAGGGTGCCAACCATCGACACAAATCAAGCACGCACAGTGTAAACCTACTGGTGCCCAATGCCTTCTTTTTCAACTCCGGACTACGTGCACGACTATAGTCCGCCTGAACCTACAATGGCGCACCAACTCAGCCGTCGTTCTGGTCGCTTACAATCAGCCCAGTAATCGTGCCCCACCCTGCCTAGTTCCAGGGTACCGTGATACATTTAGTGGGTTACTGCTGAAAAGGACCGCGTACCTAGGGTTTCCGTTCAGTAGGTTAAGTGTTGTCATTTAAATTCAAGACTTAACCCCATCAGTCTAGCATGTCAAGTTGGTTAAGTGTTGTCATTCAAGTTCGTGACTTAACCCGCCTACGTGTCATGTTAAATTGGCTAAGTGTTGTCATTCAAGTTCATGACTTAGCCCTACGAATCATCTGTCAAGTTGGTTAAGTATATTCAAGCGGTTCATGACTTAACCCTATCAAATCATCGTGTTAAATTGGTTAAGTATATTCAAGCGGTTCATGACTTAACCCTATCAAATCATCGTGTTAAATTGGTTAAGTATATTCAAGCAGTTCATGACTTAACCCTATCAAATCATCGTGTCCAATTGGTTAAGTATATTCAAATAATTCATGGCTTAACCCGCCCACGTATCATGCTAAGTTGGTTAAGTATTATCTATATGTTCAAGTTTACTTAACCCTGCCACGTGTCAGGTTATATCGATTGGGTGTTATCAACCTATTCAAGTTAGCCCAACCCATCCGCTAGTCATGTTATAACGGTTAAGTGTCATTAGCCTAGCCACGTTACTTAACCCACCCATTCATATCATATTGGTTGAGCCTACATTTATAAGTTTTACATGTTCTTAACTCATACCGGTTAGGTCCACATTTACATGTCAAATTTCCATGTCATCCCACCTAACCCTCTAACCATACGCACGTCTTATTATGGTTAGTATTCCTTAATTCATTCATTATGATGAACGAATCATGACCTCTCACGTTAGACCGTGCATTTTGTGGCCACTAGATTTGTCGGGCGGTTCCGGGAAGATTTACAACACAAACTGGGTCTAACCTCGTGTCATAAATCGTTATGCCTACAATTCGACCTTCGACCTCTCAGATTAGACTGACACTTTGTGGATACTGGATTTGCCGGGCGGTTCCGGGCAGATTTACACCACAAACTGAGTCCAACCTCGTGTCAAAGGTTCATTAATGGTCGTATTCCACCCAAAAACCCAATATCAGTTCATGTGTTTAACATATAGAAATGTTCATGTTCGTGTTCAAGTCAATTATCCAATACACAGTCATTTTCATGTTTCAAATTCCCAACTTTACATATTAATAAACATATGCCCAAGTTCCAAAATTACATGCCAATTTATATATATATACACACACACACACCCCCCCCCCCCCAATCCTAGTCAGTTTACATACGCCCAATTCTTGCCTATTACATGTATGCTAGGTTTATGCCGTTTTACCCATATCAAGTTCTAGCCAAGATTGCATGTATTAAGTTTTATATCCAATAAACCCAAATCATGATTCATGATGCAGTTTTCCCAAACTATAATCTTTTTATTACAATACATGTCAGTTGCCCAAGTTCATAATACATGTTTATGCCAATTATCAAGTTTACAATCGCTTTCATGTTCAAATTCTCAATTCTACATATGCCAAATTAACATAAGCCCAATCTTTTGATTTAAGCTTACATAGTCCCAAACTCATGATTTAATTTACATGCTAATTCATGTATGCCCACTTCATGCCAAATTATTTACATGTTATATATACCAAATCTCATGTTACATTACGTAGATCATGTTTGTGCCAAATTCCATGTATATAATATTTATGCAATTTTTTCATAATAAGATTATACCAAAATTTACAGATCACGCCCAAACTTGCAAATACAGTGATAATATCCAATTTCATGTTGCCAATTATTACATCATATTCATATAGGCAATAATCCCATAATTACCCCATATACATATCTTACGCAAATCGCGATTTTAGGCCAAGGTCCGAAATTGACCAAGGTTCATAAAAGAAAACAAATTGGGGGAGATAGAAATTGAATAAAAATGAGATCAGAGGAAACATCATCACAGGCATAAATATTACAACTTGATGATAACTTCATTACGAATCAAGAAAACTGCTGAATTGTAACAACCCGTAAAATGCGGGCCAGTTTAAATTTTTTATTTTGGCAATTTTAGCGAATTTTGATTATTTAAAATGAATTATTTTAAATAATATCGACGAGAAATTTGTTTTGAATATAATTCGAACGTTTATATTATATACGTCGTCGTTAGAATATAAATATTTATTTATAATTATAAATAGAATTGAAAATGGCGCGGTAGTTCGATAATTCGATTTCAAACTTCAATTGAACATACCGGGTGCAAAACAATCCGGATTTTAGTGAAACCAAAAACGATAGGACCTAATTGGTAATATCTTTCCAACGAATCTGAAAAATCAAAGTTTCATAGCGGGAATCAAAAGATATGTCCAGTTGAAAATTCTGAATAGTCGCTATGGAATTCAGGCCCTTAAAAATGGACATTTTGCAAATGACCTCGGATCTCGACGAAACCCGTTTTGTTGGGTCCGCAGTGTCAAATTATTGCTAGGTTCCAAATTTCATAATTTTTCGAATCAATATGTGAGCGTGGCAAAGGAAGACGCGTTTGACCAGTTTCAGTTGATTTTAATCGACTGGAAAATGGCCATTTTCCCAACGGTCTCAGAATTCGACGAAACTAGTTTTGTTAGGACCGTATCGTCAATACGAAGCTAGAAAATATTTTTCTGGATTTTTTTTAGTTAGTATGTGACCCCGGTAATTTGAAACGTACGTTTAAAATTCAATATAGTAATTTAAATGTAAATTTAACGGAAACTGATCGTAACGACTGAACCAACCTACGATGCATATCCCATTGTGTTCAGAATGGGGGTGAAACGCTATGGACGACAGGCGGTGGGCCTCGTTTCGAGGTAGTATGTAAAAGTCAACACTTTGCACAATAAAACAATTAAATAAATTAAAAAGTAAACTTTCTCTCCCTTCTCCCCTTATAAACCGCTGGCCCCCCCTCTTTCATTTCGTTTCAGCAGATTAAAAGAAAAAAAGAAAAAAAAACCCCGACGATCGAATCTCGTCGCCGCCCCCTTTCCCGAGGCCAACGCGCCGCGCCAGAGGCGCCGTAGACCGCCGCAGACCCCCCCCCCCCCGCCTCCCTCCTCCTCTCGCGTCTCCGTCGTCCTCCCTCCCCACCCACGCAACTACCACCGCCAATCCCTCCGAGACCCCACCTGACCCAGTCGAGCCAACCCCCTCCGCCTCACCTACCCTTCCTCCTCGACCAGCACCCGCGAGCAGCCACCAATGCCTGATTTTCAGTGAGTCTTTAAATTGTTTTCTTTGTTTATTTAAAATGTTTTCTTTGTTAAATTAAAAACGAAGTTTGTTAAAGTTAAAAAAAATTGAAAAGTTTATGTTTAAAAACTGATTTTTTTTACTTTTATTTTTAAAACTAAGAAAGTATAGATTTTAAAAAAAATAGAGGAAGCTTAGATTTTTAAAATAGAAAAGACTCGATTTTTATTTATTTAGAAAACTGATTTTTATTTACCTTAAAAACTGGTTTTTTATTTATGTTGTAAAGTTATAAAAATATAATCTTTTATATTGTGGAAGTAAACATATGATTTATATATTTTTAAAGTATTAAAAATATGATTTTTATATTTTTAAAGTATTAAAAATATAATCTTTACTATATAGAAGTGGTAGAAATATGATTTTTGGTTATGTAGAGAAGTAAAAAAATATAATTTTTACATGATAGGAATATTAAAAATATCATCTTTATATGTGTAGCAGCATAAAAATGTGATTTTTATAATGCTATTTTTATAAAGGTGAAAACTTTATTCTTATAAAGGCAAAAACTTCATATTTAAATGGGCGAGGTCTATGAATTTGAAAAGAAGAAATCTTCATATTTGAAAAGGCGAAATCTTTATATGGAAAATAGCGTGATAAAAATATAATTTTTATCTATATAGTGACTACGGGCAACGAAGATGACGAAGATGCGAGAACGATGAAGATTTATATCAAAGAAGAGTCAAGATGATTGGATAGCTATCAGTGAGAACTTCTCACCTTTCAATTTCTTTTTCTAGTTATATATGTATACTAGGATGCAGACGGTGTTTAGTAGCACCCGACACAATCGTCCACAGACCATGGACTTGTTTGTTTGATTGCAAAAATTAGTTAGATTATTTGATTGAAATTGAATGGTTTGGGGAAATGAATGAATTTGATTGATGTGTGAATGGCGTGGGCCTTCACTAGACCAGGGATAAGGCTAGGCCTCGTCCCGTTTCTAGTATCGTGCCGTTATGCCGCCGAAATTTTCTAAAATATGTTAGAAAAATAAAAATATCATTTGATTTAAAGAATGAATTGAATAGAAATTCATATGTTGGAATAAAATGTTTTGTCGTTAAAAATATAATTTTTAACGTGAATGTGAATAAATAAATATTCATTTACAAACCAGACGGTTTGTTTATGTACACCCATTTGAAGGACATTGATTGGGTCGATAAATTTTACACATCGCCCAACTGCACAAATAAAATGTGTGTTTGATTGTTTGAAACCCCACACGGGTGTTGGGATGAAATTTGAAGTTCACTCATCCTGATTGATTAAATATGTCGATCGATTGATTGACAGGCTGTTATAAGCGTTAGATATCTATATTTGATGCTTATACAGTGTAGTGCACTTTGGTTGATGGTTGATTATTTTTCAGTACTATTATTTGTGTGCAATGCATGAAAATCCATATAATTAACTTTATATGGTAATTGATTGGGCCTCATTCCAATTTGAAAAATAAAGAATAATATAAAATAAAGGTTAATGTGTTGACAGTACTCATCCATTGAGATTGGTCATGTGCTGAACGAAATATTTTAGTAATAAAATTTACATTTTTATCAATATAAAATAAAGGTTCATGTGTTGACAGTACTCATCCATTGAGATTGGTCATGTGTTGAATGAAATATTTTAGTAATAGAAATATTTGAAATAGAATATTTGAAAATAGAAATATATGAAGCCGTGTTGATTAGATTGACGCCATTTTGACGTGAACGATATTTATATCGATTTTATTCATTTTGAAATGAATATTGAAAAGTGATTTCGAAATCGAATATTTTGAAATGAAATTTGAATCAAATTAAATAGAAAACGAATCCGAATCGAATTTGTTTTGAATATATATAACGAATTTGATTTCAATGAAATATAAAACGAATTCAAATTGAATTAAAAACGATTTCGAAATGAATTGAATTAAAGACGATTTCGAAATAAATTGAATTGAAAACGAATTCAAATTGAATTGAAAACGATTTCGAAATAAATTGAATTGAAAACGAATTCAAATTGAATTAAAAACGATTTCGAAATGAATTGAATTGAAAACGAATTCAAATTGAATTGAAAGCGAATTGAAATGAATTCAAATTGAATTGAAATTTGAATTGAATAGAAATGAATTTTAAAACGAATTTATAAAGGAGAATTCAATTTTGAATTGAATTGAAAAGAAAAATGAAATTGCTTTTGAAACGATTTTAAAACTATTTATATAATTCGTTTTAAATAGAAATCGACAAAGTATATATTATATATATTATATATATATAATATAATGGCCTGAATAGAACGCGCCGCGCCGCGGCAGTTCGTGAATTTCGACCATTAATTTCAAACGGACATTACGGGAGATCCGACCGTCGGATTCTCCTAAAAGCGGAACCGTTGGGTTCGTATCGAAAAGAGCTTTCTAACGAATATTATAAACTTGAAATCTAACGGTTGGATTTGGAGATACGTCCAAATCAAATTCGAAAAAGGTCGCTGTAAGTGCAGTTCGGTGGCCGTTGTTGGAAATCGACTGTATGGACCTTGATAAAATTATTAAATATAGTAATAATTTGTGTAAAATCATAAGAAATGATTAGAGAAGAATTGGGATGAAAAACTCCATATTTGAAAAGATAAAAATAGATTTTTATCGAAGTAAACTAGTTTTGAACTAGAATTATAATTCTATTTATTTTTAAATAAATAAATTGAATTTGAAATGGTTTTCAAAATAACCAAAATTTCCAATGATTGCATTGGAGTGGATTTGAATCGAAATTGTCTTCGGAATATTTCGATGTTGGAATTCGTGATTATACAGATGTTGTTATGGAAATTTGAAAGATATATATTTATATCGTTATTTCCAATACGACATTTGTTAGTCGTAGAATTTGATATTGAATATAAGCCGATATATTTTCTATTCAGAGCCTTGTATTAAATATCAAATGTGATTTGGGTTTGTCGTGAATGGTGTCATCACTAACACTGTTCTTGAACCCAGTTGAGAAAAGATTAAATCTTTTTATTTAGATTTAATGAAGTGTACCAATTAAATGATATTTAATTGGAATTGAATTGATATTGATTTTTGGGTTTATCGTAAACAGTGTTTTAAATAACACTCGTTCTTTAACCCGATAATTAATGGAATGTGACTTTGGGTTTATCGTGAACCGTGTTTTAAATGACACGGATTCTTTAACCCAGTTAACGATTAAAACTAAGTGGAGTTTTAATGAATCTTTAAATTAGATTGAAATGATCGAAAATGGAGTATCACCAGTTTTGCTCCAGGCGATAGTTAAATCTTTAATTAGATTTGAACGTGAAATGGTAATTGAATTACCGATAACACCGTGGTGTTAGATATGAAGTATTACCAGTTTTACTTCATGGGATGAATAGGTTGGGATTGGGAAATTAAAACAAATGATTACGTCGGTAAGGTTCGCTAATCCCGACTAGTTTGAATTGATATTCAAAAATAGATTAAAGAATAAATTCAGGAATTTATCTTGGATAAAATTAATGGGAACTTTTCCCTATGAATGTGAAATCAGAAACTAACTGTCGGTTAGCTAAGCAGAATGGTTTTCTGGATATTGATCTGATGTTGGTTTCGGCCTTCGGGGTTAATATTTGGGGAATTATTCTCTTGATTAATTTACGGTTAGTGACTAATGAATTGGAATGAGGCGTATGTTGTGTTTGTGTAACACTTATTTAAAATATACGCGAGTTATTCGGAAAGAACGGGTTTATCCCATTCTGAATAACTGATACGACGATAAGTCGAAGATGAAGACGATGGTCGAAGACCGGAAGTCTTCACGTCGTTTGGGTGATTACTGATGATCTTGATTGGGCTGTACACCCAAGAAGATGGAAACAGTTAGTGATCGTCCAGACGTACTTGGAGATCGATGGATATGCGGGGTACTAGGTGCCTGCGGTTTCGTTCAGCCCCAGAACGGACTTGTAAATGGACTGTGTGTCTGACATTGGATTTTAGTCCGTGTGATTGATCTCTATTAAATATATATCTGCTTGGCGGCGGAGAATTTATTCTCTTGCTTAACGCCCTTCTCTGAGACGTACGAGCTCAGGGGTTATATATTGATGGATATCAATCGCATGGAGTGAATTGCCTGTGTGGCATGCCTAAGTGGCAAATGATCAAGGCTTCTGTTGAAAAGCAAAGTCTTATGGTTGATGATCAAAGCACGGCCTTGTGTGGCGTAGCTTTGTGTAACGTTGATTCGCGAGTATCACACCCGGTATGAACCAAAAACGGGAGACGGACCTCGGGGAGGGCATGCGTTTCCTTCTAGCTAAAAAGTGGCGTCAGTGGTTTTACACGCCCTGACGAGTTTGACTTATGTGGTTGTTGCTGTTGCGAGGCGCCTCGGTTTGATCGGACGATCCGGGTCCGATGGAGTCATTTAGTTGGCTCACCTACGCCCCATAGGGTGGGGAATCGCATGTTCAGGCATTTTAATCCACATCGGTAGACCGGCCCTGACGATCCAAAGGCTTGACTGAGTACTTGCCTGAGACACGGGCTAGAGCGTCTCGAATCGGTTGAGGACTATCTTTTGCCTCGGTTCATAGATGGAAACCCAATTTCCAAATACGTGACTTTGTGATTTTGATTGTATAACCTATATATGGCGACATAGTGTTATGGGGCATTCATGTCGCCTATGATTGATACTTATGATTTGAAGTTGTTTTATACACTATGCACTTATAATAGTATCAAACGATTAGTTTTAACCGTATCAAGCATTCTTTGGCTGTTATAAGGGAAAACCGTATCCTCGGCTGCGTTGCATTGTGTGATGGGACCTGGGTCTTATAACAGCTTCATTTTTCTTTATTTAGCATTGCGCTGTTTGTTTTATGCACTGGTATTCTTGGGAGGAAACCCGTTCCGTGTTATACGGCGTGGTCCCTTGATTTACCGAACTTTAAAAATAAAGATTAATAACTGTTTTAGTTCTCACACCAGTCACATGACTGACCTGGAGTTTATTGTTTTAACCTAAACTCTGGGTGCCCTTATTTTGACACGGGCAGCTAGTAGTTTTGGTTTTGCAGATTTATATTCACAGGATCCTGGTTTACAGCTGGAACGATATCCGGAAAGCTTTGTATCTGTATATCTCCTTCAGTTGTGTATTGTATTATTTTCCGCTGATATGTATTTAAATGTAATTTAAATCTCTGATATTTCTGTGTAATATTTATTCATTTATACTCTGTATATTCTTGTAATCTGATGCATTGTTGTAATATACAACGAAATGTTCTTCTGTATACGTTCTGTTGTGGCTTGTTCTCGAACTATCCGACACTTTCCTTTACGGGGAAGTTACGGGTTTTCACAGTTGGTATCAGAGCTTCGGTTTACAAAGCTCAGAGAACACGGCACATTAGAACCATACGAAAGAATTCATCAGATATTGGATTAGTAATATACAATGGGAATGAGTCGTTAGAGATGGGGTCAGTAGTATCCTAGAACGAGTGTGAAGAGTATACCTTTCAAATGAAAACAAATTTTGTTATGAAAATTTAAATCAACTATTCGTATTTGATTATTTGTTTATCTTGATTTTGGACAGTCCAGTATATAAAGATTTTGCATATACGCCTTGCAAACGTGTATTTGAAGTTTTAATATACTGGATAGATATAGATTCACACTCTAGTAGCCCGAGGATGATTCTGATGATTGTAGCTACATCATCAGAATTAGTGTTCGAGTATCGAAGGTGTGATATTTATATATCCCCTATTGACTGGTGTGAGAACCAAAATTAGATAGGGCCTATTGTTGTGATTTGGCATCAAAAATCTGATTTTTGACTATGTATCAAAATTATGAATTTGAAACGTTAATCCACTAATTGATTGATGTTTGTGTTGTTTGTTTATTTGTTTGATAATTTTGAACCATTATGCCTAACTGAATCACGTATTGAATTATATTGGAATAGGTCGCATTTGCTTGCATATACTTGTGCTTACATTGAACAGGTCATAGCAAGGAGGCTAGAGCAGAAAATAAAATTTGTTTGCCCGACAAATAGGTACATGTTTAATACATAATCTACTGTTTTGTTTGGGTGATGATGATTTTATGAGCCTATTGGCTAGCCGCTTGGCTTTTTCTTTTTCTCTTTGAGATCTGAAGGACCGAGGAAGCTATTTGAAATTCCCCGATGCTCCCGGTGCAGGGGAGGTTATGGCGAAATTTTTCAAAAATTTAGGGTGTTAGCCAAATTTTTGAAATTTTGAAAATTCTCAGAAACTGAAAAGTTGGAGAATGGAAGCCAGATCGAGCGTAGAGTTGATTAATCAAACCACTTTCGACTTTGTTCCTTTTCGGGGACGAAAAGTTTTAAGTGGGGGAGATTGTAACAACCCGTAAAATGCAGGCCAGTTTAAATTTTTTTATTTTGGCAATTTTAGCGAATTTTGATTATTTAAAATGAATTATTTTAAATAATATCGACGAGAAATTTGTTTTGAATATAATTCGAACGTTTATATTATATACGTCGTCGTTAGAATATAAATATTTATTTATAATTATAAATAGAATTGAAAATGGCGCGGTAGTTCGATAATTCGATTTCAAACTTCAATTGAACATACCGAGTGCAAAACAATCCGGATTTTAGTGAAACCAAAAACGATAGGACCTAATAGGTAATATCTTTCCAACGAATCTGAAAAATCAAAGTTTCATAGCGGGAATCAAAAGATATGTCCAGTTGAAAATTCTGAATAGTCGCTATGGAATTCAGGCCCTTAAAAATGGACATTTTGCAAATGACCTCGGATCTCGACGAAACCCGTTTTGTTGGGTCCGCAGTGTCAAATTATTGCTAGGTTCCAAATTTCATAATTTTTCGAATCAATATGTGAGTGTGGCAAAGGAAGACGCGTTTGACCAGTTTCAGTTGATTTTAACCGACTGGAAAATGGCCATTTTTCCAACGGTCTCAGAATTCGACGAAACTAGTTTTGTTAGGACCGTATCGTCAATACGAAGCTAGAAAATATTTTTCTCGAATTTTTTTTTTAGTTAGTATGTGACCCCGGTAATTTGAAACGTACGTTTAAAATTCAATATAGTAATTTAAATGTAAATTTAACGGAAACTGATCGTAACGACTGAACCAACCTACGATGCATATCCCATTGTGTTCAGAATGGGGGTGAAACGCTATGGACGACAGGCGGTGGGCCTCGTTTCGAGGTAGTATGTAAAAGTCAACACTTTGCACAATAAAATAATTAAATAAATTAAAAAGTAAACTTTCTCTCCCTTCTCCCCTTATAAACCGCTGCCCCCCCCTCTTTCATTTCGTTTCAGCAGATTAAAAGAAAAAAAGAAAAAAAAAACCGACGATCGAATCTCGTCGCCGCCCCCTTTCCCGAGGCCAACGCGCCGCGCCAGAGGCGCCGTAGACCGCCGCACCCCCCCCCCCCCGCCTCCCTCCTCCTCTCGCGTCTCCGTCGTCCTCCCTCCCCACCCACGCAACTACCACCGCCAATCCCTCCGAGACCCCACCTGACCCAGTCGAGCCAACCCCCTCCCCCTCACCTACCCTTCCTCCTCGACCAGCACCCGCGAGCAGCCACCAATGCCTGATTTTCGGTGAGTCTTTAAATTGTTTTCTTTGTTTATTTAAAATGTTTTCTTTGTTAAATTAAAAACGAAGTTTGTTAAAGTTAAAAAAAACTGAAAAGTTTATGTTTAAAAACTGATTTTTTTTACTTTTATTTTTAAAACTAAGAAAGTATAGATTTTAAAAAAAATAGGGGAAGCTTAGATTTTTAAAATAGAAAAGACTCGATTTTTATTTATTTAGAAAACTGATTTTTATTTACCTTAAAAACTGGTTTTTTATTTATGTTGTAAAGTTATAAAAATATAATCTTTTATATTGTGGAAGTAAACATATGATTTATATATTTTTAAAGTATTAAAAATATGATTTTTATATTTTTAAAGTATTAAAAATATAATCTTTACTATATAAAAGTGGTAGAAATATGATTTTTGTTTATGTAGAGAAGTAAAAAAATATAATTTTTACATGATAAGAATATTGAAAATATCATCTTTATATGTGTAGCAGCATAAAAATGTGATTTTTATAATGCTATTTTTATAAAGGTGAAAACTTTATTCTTATAAAGGCAAAAACTTCATATTTAAAAGGGCGAGGTCTATGAATTTGAAAAGAAGAAATCTTCATATTTGAAAAGGCGAAATCTTTATATGGAAAATAGCGTGATAAAAATATAATTTTTATCTATATAGTGACTACGGGCAACGAAGATGACGAAGACGCGAGAACGATGAAGATTTATATCAAAGAAGAGTCAAGATGATTGGATAGCTATCAGTGAGAACTTCTCACCTTTCTGTTTCTTTTTCTAGTTATATATATATATACTAGGATGCAGACGGTGTTTAGTAGCACCCGACACAATCGTCCACAGACCATGGACTTGTTTGTTTGATTGCAAAAATTAGTTAGATTATTTGATTGAAATTGAATGGTTTGGGGAAATGAATGAATTTGATTGATGTGTGAATGGCGTGGGCCTTCACTAGACCGAGGATAAGGCTAGGCCTCGTCCCGTTTCTAGTATCGTGCCGTTATGCCGCCGAAATTTTCTAAAATATGTTAGAAAAATAAAAATATCATTTGATTTAAAGAATGAATTGAATAGAAATTCATATGTTGGAATAAAATGTTTTGTCGTTAAAAATATAATTTTTAACGTGAATGTGAATAAATAAATATTCATTTACAAACCAGACGGTTTGTTTATGTACACCCATTTGAAGGACATTGATTGGGTCGATAAATTTTACACATCGCCCAACTGCACAAATAAAATGTGCATTTGATTGTTTGAAACCCCACACGGGTGTTGGGATGAAATTTGAAGTTCACTCATCCTGATTGATTAAATATGTCGATCGATTGATTGACAGGCTGTTATAAGCGTTAGATATCTATATTTGATGCTTATACAGTGTAGTGCACTTTGGTTGATGGTTGATTATTTTTCAGCACTATTATATGTGTGCAATGCATGAAAATCCATATAATTAACTTTATATGGTAATTGATTGGGCCTCATTCCAATTTGAAAAATAAAGAATAATATAAAATAAAGGTTCATGTGTTGACAGTACTCATCCATTGAGATTGGTCATGTGCTGAACGAAATATTTTAGTAATAAAATTTACATTTTTATCAATATAAAATAAAGGTTCATGTGTTGACAGTACTCATCCATTGAGATTGGTCATGTGTTGAATGAAATATTTTAGTAATAGAAATATTTGAAATAGAATATTTGAAAATAGAAATATATGAAGCCGTGTTGATTAGATTGACGCCATTTTGACGTGAACGATATTTATATCGATTTTATTCATTTTGAAATGAATATTGAAAAGTGATTTCGAAATCGAATATTTTGAAATGAAATTTGAATCAAATTAAATAGAAAACGAATCCGAATCGAATTTGTTTTGAATATATATAACGAATTTGATTTCAATGAAATATAAAACGAATTCAAATTGAATTAAAAACGATTTCGAAATGAATTGAATTAAAGACGATTTCGAAATAAATTGAATTGAAAACGAATTCAAATTGAATTGAAAACGATTTCGAAATAAATTGAATTGAAAACGAATTCAAATTGAATTAAAAACGATTTCGAAATGAATTGAATTGAAAACGAATTCAAATTGAATTGAAAGCGAATTGAAATGAATTCAAATTGAATTGAAATTTGAATTGAATAGAAATGAATTTTAAAACGAATTTATAAAGGAGAATTCAATTTTGAATTGAATTGAAAAGAAAAATGAAATTGCTTTTGAAACGATTTTAAAACTATTTATATAATTCGATTTAAATAGAAATTGACAAAGTATATATTATATATATTATATATATAATATAATGGCCTGAATAGAACGCGCCGCGCCGCGGCAGTTCGTGAATTTCGACCATTTATTTCAAACGGACATTACGGGAGATCCGACCGTCGGATTCTCCTAAAAGCGGAACCGTTGGGTTCGTATCGAAAAGAGCTTTCTAACGAATATTAGAAATTTGAAATCTAGCGGTTGGATTTGGAGATACGTCCAAATCAAATTTGAAAAAGGTCGCTGTAAGTGCAGTTCGGTGGCCGTTGTTGGAAATCGACTGTATGGACCTTGATAAAATTATTAAAAATAGTAATAATTTGTGTAAAATCATAAGAAATGATTAGAGAAGAATTGGGATGAAAAACTCCATATTTGAAAAGATAAAAATAGATTTTTATCGAAGTAAACTAGTTTTGAACTAGAATTATTATTCTATTTATTTTTAAATAAATAAATTGAATTTGAAATGGTTTTGAAAATAACCAAAATTTCCAATGATTGCATTGGAGTGGATTTGAATCGAAATTGTCTTCGGAATATTTCGATGTTGGAATTCGTGATTATACAGATGTTGTTATGGAAATTTGAAAGATATATATTTATATCGTTATTTCCAATACGACATTTGTTAGTCGTAGAATTTGATATTGAATATAAGCCGATATATTTTCTATTCAGAGCCTTGTATTGAATATCAAATGTGATTTGGGTTTGTCGTGAATGGTGTCTTCACTAACACTGTTCTTGAACCCAGTTGAGAAAAGATTAAATCTTTTTATTTAGATTTAATGAAGTGTACCAATTAAATGATATTTAATTGGAATTGAATTGATATTGATTTTTGGGTTTATCGTGAACAGTGTTTTAAATAACACTCGTTCTTTAACCCGATAATTAATGGAATGTGACTTTGGGTTTATCGTGAACCGTGTTTTAAATGACATGGATTCTTTAACCCAGTTAACGATTAAAACTAAGTGGAGTTTTAATGAATCTTTAAATTAGATTGAAATGATCGAAAATGGAGTATCACCAGTTTTGCTCCAGGCGATAGTTAAATCTTTAATTAGATTTGAACGTGAAATGGTAATTGAATTTACCGATAACACCGTGGTGTTAGATATGAAGTATTACCAGTTTTACTTCATGGGATGAATAGGTTGGGATTGGGAAATTAAAACAAATGATTACTTCGGTAAGGTTCGCTAATCCCGACTAGTTTGAATTGATATTCAAAAATAGATTAAAGAATAAATTCAGGAATTTATCTTGGATAAAATTAATGGGAACTTTTCCCTATGAATGTGAAATCAGAAACTAACTGTCGGTTAGCTAAGCAGAATGGTTTTCTGGATATTGATCTGATGTTGGTTTCGGCCTTCGGGGTTAATATTTGGGGAATTATTCTCTTGATTAATTTACGGTTAGTGACTAATGAATTGGAATGAGGCGTATGTTGTGTTTGTGTAACACTTATTTAAAATATACGCGAGTTATTCGGAAAGAACGGGTTTATCCCATTCTGAATAACTGATACGACGATAAGTCGAAGATGAAGACGATGGTCGAAGACCGGAAGTCTTCACGTCGTTTGGGTGATTACTGATGATCTTGATTGGGCTGTACACCCAAGAAGATGGAAACAGTTAGTGATCGTCCAGACGTACTTGGAGATCGATGGATATGCGGGGTACTAGGTGCCTGCGGTTTCGTTCAGCCCCAGAACGGACTTGTAAATGGACTGTGTGTCTGACATTGGATTTTAGTCCGTGTGATTGATATCTATTAAATATATATCTGCTTGGCGGCGGAGAATTTATTCTCTTGCTTAACGCCCTTCTCTGAGACGTACGAGCTCAGGGGTTATATATTGATGGATATCAATCGTATGGAGTGAATTGCCTGTGTGGCATGCCTAAGTGCCAAATGATCAAGGCATCTGTTGAAAAGCAAAGTCTTGTGGTTGATGATCAAAGCACGGCCTTGTGTGGCGTAGCTTTGTGTAACGTTGATTCGCGAGTATCACACCCGGTATGAACCAAAAACGGGAGACGGACCTCAGGGAGGGCATGCGTTTCCTTCTAGCTAAAAAGTGGCGTCAGTGGTTTTACACGCCCTGACGAGTTTGACTTATGTGGTTGTTGCTGTTGCGAGGCGCCTCGGTTTGATCGGACGATCCGGGTCCGATGGAGTCATTTAGTTGGCTCACCTACGCCCCATAGGGTGGGGAAACGCATGTTCAGGCATTTTAATCCACATCGGTGGACCGGCCCTGACGATCCAAAGGCTTGACTGAGTACTTGCCTGAGACACGGGCTAGAGCGTCTCGAATCGGTTGAGGACTATATTTTGCCTCGGTTCATAGATGGAAACCCAATTTCCAAATACGTGACTTTGCGATTTTGATTGTATAACCTATATATGGCGACATAGTGTTATGGGGCATTCATGCCGCCTATGATTGATACTTATGATTTGAAGTTGTTTTATACACTATGCACTTATAATAGTATCAAATGATTAGTTTTAACCGTATCAAGCATTCTTTGGCTGTTATAAGGGAAAACCCTATCCTCGGCTGCGTTGCATTGTGTGATGGGACCTGGGTCTTATAACAGCTTCATTTTTCTTTATTTAGCATTGCGTTGTTTGTTTTATGCACTGGTATTCTTGGGAGGAAACCCGTTCCGTGTTATACGGCGTGGTCCCTTGATTTACCGAACTTTAAAAATAAAGATTAATAACTGTTTTAGTTCTCACACCAGTCACATGACTGACCTGGAGTTTATTGTTTTAACCTAAACTCTGGGTGCCCTTATTTTGACACGGGCAGCTAGTAGTTTTGGTTTTGCAGATTTATATTCACAGGATCCTGGTTTACAGCTGGAATGATATCCGGAAAGCTTTGTATCCGTATATCTCCTTCAGTTGTGTATTGTATTATTTTCCGCTGATATGTATTTAAATGTAATTTAAATCTCTGATATTTCTGTGTAATATTTATTCATTTATACTCTGTATATTCTTGTAATCTGATGCATTGTTGTAATATACAAAGAAATGTTCTTCTGTATACGTTCTGTTGTGGCTTGTTCTCGAACTATCCGACACTTTCCTTTACGGGGAAGTTACGGGTTTTCACAGTTGGTATCAGAGCTTCGGTTTACAAAGCTCAGAGAACATGGCACATTAGAACCATACGAAAGAATTCATCAGATATTGGATTAGTAATATCCAATGGGAATGAGTCGTTAGAGATGGGGTCAGTAGTATCCTAGAACGAGTGTGAAGAGTATACCTTTCAAATGAAAACAAATTTTGTTATGAAAATTTAAATCAACTATTCGTATTTGATTATTTGTTTATCTTGATTTTGGACAGTCCAGTATATAAAGATTTTGCATATACGCCTTGCAAACGTGTATTTGAAGTTTTAATATACTGGATAGATATAGATTCACACTCTAGTAGCCCGAGGATGATTCTGATGATTGTAGCTACATCATCAGAATTAGTGTTCGAGTATCGAAGGTGTGATATTTATATATCTCCTATTGACTGGTGTGAGAACCAAAATTAGATAGGGCCTATTGTTGTGATTTGGCATCAAAAATCTGATTTTTGACTATGTATCAAAATTATGAATTTGAAACGTTAATCCACTAATTGAATGATGTTTGTGTTGTTTGTTTGATAATTTTGAACCATTATGCCTAACTGAATCACGTATTGAATTATATTGGAATAGGTCGCATTTGCTTGCATATACTTGTACTTACATTGAACAGGTCATAGCAAGGAGGCTAGAGCAGAAAATAAAATTTGTTTGCCCGACAAATAGGTACATGTTTAATACATAATCTACTGTTTTGTTTGGGTGATGATGATTTTATGAGCCTATTGGCTAGCCGCTTGGCTTTTTCTTTTTCTTTTTGAGATCTGAAGGACCGGGGAAGCTATTTGAAATTCCCCGATGCTCCCGGTGCAGGGGAGGTTATGGCGAAATTTTTCAAAAATTTAGGGTGTTAGCCAAATTTTTGAAATTTTGAAAATTCTCAGAAACTGAAAAGTTGGAGAATGGAAGCCAGATCGAGCGTAGAGTTGATTAATCAAACCACTTTCGACTTTGTTCCTTTTCGGGGATGAAAAGTTTTAAGTGGGGGAGATTGTAACAACCCGTAAAATGCGGGCCAGTTTAATTTTTTTTTATTTTGGCAATTTTAGCGAATTTTGATTATTTAAAATGAATTATTTTAAATAATATCGACGAGAAATTTGTTTTGAATATAATTCGAACGTTTATATTATATACGTTGTCGTTAGAATATAAATATTTATTTATAATTATAAATAGAATTGAAAATGGCGCGGTAGTTCGATAATTCGATTTCAAACTTCAATTGAACATACCGGGTGCAAAACAATCCAGATTTTAGTGAAACCAAAAACGATAGGACCTAATTGGTAATATCTTTCCAACGAATCTGAAAAATCAAAGTTTCATAGCGGGAATCAAAAGATATGTCCAGTTGAAAATTCTGAATAGTCGCTATGGAATTCAGGCCCTTAAAAATGGACATTTTGCAAATGACCTCGGATCTCGACGAAACCCGTTTTGTTGGGTCCGCAGTGTCAAATTATTGCTAGGTTCCAAATTTCATAATTTTTCGAATCAATATGTGAGCGTGGCAAAGGAAGACGCGTTTGACCAGTTTCAGTCGATTTTAATCGACTGGAAAATGGCCATTTTTCCAACGGTCTCAGAATTCGACGAAACTAGTTTTGTTAGGACCGTATTGTCAATACGAAGCTAGAAAATATTTTTCTGGAATTTTTTTTAGTTAGTATGTGACCCCGGTAATTTGAAACGTACGTTTAAAATTCAATATAGTAATTTAAATGTAAATTTAACGGAAACTGATCGTAATGACTGAACCAACCTACGATGCATATCCCATTGTGTTCAGAATGGGGGTGAAACGCTTTGAACGAGAGGCGGTGGGCCTCGTTTCGAGGTAGTATGTAAAAGTCAACACTTTGCACAATAAAATAATTAAATAAATTAAAAAGTAAACTTTCTCTCCCTTCTCCCCTTATAAACCGCTGGCCCCCCCCCTCTTTCATTTCGTTTCAGCAGATTAAAAGAAAAAAAGAAAAAAAAAACCCGACGATCGAATCTCGTCGCCGCCCCCTTTCCCGAGGCCAACGCGCCGCGCCAGAGGCGCCGTAGACTGCCGCACCCCCCCCCCCGGCTCCCTCCTCCTCTCGCGTCTCCGTCGTCCTCCCTCCCCACCCACGCAACTACCACCGCCAATCCCTCCGAGACCCCACCTGACCCAGTCGAGCCAACCCCCTCCGCCTCACCTACCCTTCCTCCTCGACCAGCACCCGCGAGCAGCCACCGATGCCTGATTTTCGGTGAGTCTTTAAATTGTTTTCTTTGTTTATTTAAAATGTTTTCTTTGTTAAATTAAAAACGAAGTTTGTTAAAGTTAAAAAAAACTGAAAAGTTTATGTTTAAAAACTGATTTTTTTTACTTTTATTTTTAAAACTAAGAAAGTATAGATTTTAAAAAAAATAGAGGAAGCTTAGATTTTTAAAATAGAAAAGACTCGATTTTTATTTATTTAGAAAACTGATTTTTATTTACCTTAAAAACTGGTTTTTTATTTATGTTGTAAAGTTATAAAAATATAATCTTTTATATTGTGGAAGTAAACATATGATTTATATATTTTTAAAGTATTAAAAATATGATTTTTATATTTTTAAAGTATTAAAAATATAATCTTTACTATATAGAAGTGGTAGAAATATGATTTTTGTTTATGTAGAAAAGTAAAAAAATATAATTTTTACATGATAGGAATATTAAAAATATCATCTTTATATGTGTAGCAGCATAAAAATGTGATTTTTATAATGCTATTTTTATAAAGGTGAAAACTTTATTCTTATAAAGGCAAAAACTTCATATTTAAAAGGGCGAGGTCTATGAATTTGAAAAGAAGAAATCTTCATATTTGAAAAGGCGAAATCTTTATATGGAAAATAGCGTGATAAAAATATAATTTTTATCTATATAGTGACTACGGGCAACGAAGATGACGAAGACGCGAGAACGATGAAGATTTATATCAAAGAAGAGTCAAGATGATTGGATAGCTATCAGTGAGAACTTCTCACCTTTCAATTTCTTTTTCTAGTTATATATATATATACTAGGATGCAGACGGTGTTTAGTAGCACCCGACACAATCGTCCACAGACCATGGACTTGTTTGTTTGATTGCAAAAATTAGTTAGATTATTTGATTGAAATTGAATGGTTTGGGGAAATGAATGAATTTGATTGATGTGTGAATGGCGTGGGCCTTCACTAGACCGGGGATAAGGCTAGGCCTCGTCCCGTTTCTAGTATCGTGCCGTTATGCCGCCGAAATTTTCTAAAATATGTTAGAAAAATAAAAATATCATTTGATTTAAAGAATGAATTGAATAGAAATTCATATGTTGGAATAAAATGTTTTGTCGTTAAAAATATAATTTTTAACGTGAATGTGAATAAATAAATATTCATTTACAAACCAGACGGTTTGTTTATGTACACCCATTTGAAGGACATTGATTGGGTCGATAAATTTTACACATCGCCCAACTGCACAAATAAAATGTGCGTTTGATTGTTTGAAACCCCACACGGGTGTTGGGATGAAATTTGAAGTTCACTCATCCTGATTGATTAAATATGTGATCGATTGATTGACAGGCTGTTATAAGCGTTAGATATCTATATTTGATGCTTATACAGTGTAGTGCACTTTGGTTGATGGTTGATTATTTTTCAGTACTATTATATGTGTGCAATGCATGAAAATCCATATAATTAACTTTATATGGTAATTGATTAGGCCTCATTCCAATTTGAAAAATAAAGAATAATATAAAATAAAGGTTCATGTGTTGACAGTACTCATCCACTGAGATTGGTCATGTGCTGAACGAAATATTTTAGTAATAAAATTTACATTTTTATCAATATAAAATAAAGGTTCATGTGTTGACAGTACTCATCCATTGAAATTGGTCATGTGTTGAACGAAATATTTTAGTAATAGAAATATTTGAAATAGAATATTTGAAAATAGAAATATATGAAGCCGTGTTGATTAGATTGACGCCATTTTGACGTGAACGATATTTATATCGATTTTATTCATTTTGAAATGAATATTGAAAAGTGATTTCGAAATCGAATATTTTGAAATGAAATTTGAATCAAATTAAATAGAAAACAAATCCGAATCGAATTTGTTTTGAATATATATAACGAATTTGATTTCAATGAAATATAAAACGAATTCAAATTGAATTAAAAACGATTTCGAAATGAATTGAATTAAAGACGATTTCGAAATAAATTGAATTGAAAACGAATTCAAATTGAATTGAAAACGATTTCGAAATAAATTGAATTGAAAACGAATTCAAATTGAATTAAAAACGATTTCGAAATGAATTGAATTGAAAACGAATTCAAATTGAATTGAAAGCGAATTCAAATGAATTCAAATTGAATTGAAATTTGAATTGAATAGAAATGAATTTTAAAATGAATTTATAAAGGAGAATTCAATTTTGAATTGAATTGAAAAGAAAATTGAAATTGCTTTTGAAACGATTTTAAAACTATTTATATAATTCGTTTTAAATAGAAATCGACAAAGTATATATTATATATATTATATATAATATAATGGCCTGAATAGAACGCGCCGCGCCGCGGCAGTTCGTGAATTTCGACCATTTATTTCAAACGGACATTACGGGAGATCCGACCGTCGGATTCTCCTAAAACCGGAACCGTTGGGTTCGTATCGAAAAGAGATTTCTAACGAATATTAGAAATTTGAAATCTAACGGTTGGATTTGGAGATACGTCCAAATCAAATTCGAAAAAGGTCGCTGTAAGTGCAGTTCGGTGGCCCTTGTTGGAAATCGACTGTATGGACCTTGATAAAATTATTAAAAATAGTAATAATTTGTGTAAAATCATAAGAAATGATTAGAGAAGAATTGGGATGAAAAACTCCATATTTGAAAAGATAAAAATAGATTTTTATCGAAGTAAACTAGTTTTGAACTAGAATTATAATTCTATTTATTTTTAAATAAATAAATTGAATTTGAAATGGTTTTGAAAATAACCAAAATTTCCAATGATTGCATTGGAGTGGATTTGAATCGAAATTGTCTTCGGAATATTTCGATGTTGGAATTCGTGATTATACAGATGTTGTTATGGAAATTTGAAAGATATATATTTATATCGTTATTTCCAATACGACATTTGTTAGTCGTAGAATTTGATATTGAATATAAGCCGATATATTTTCTATTCAGAGCCTTGTATTGAATATCAAATGTGATTTGGGTTTGTCGTGAATGGTGTCTTCACTAACACTGTTCTTGAACCCAGTTGAGAAAAGATTAAATCTTTTTATTTAGATTTAATGAAGTGTACCAATTAAATGATATTTAATTGGAATTGAATTGATATTGATTTTTGGGTTTATCGTGAACAGTGTTTTAAATAACACTCGTTCTTTAACCCGATAATTAATGGAATGTGACTTTGGGTTTATCGTGAACCGTGTTTTAAATGATACGGATTCTTTAACCCAGTTAACGATTAAAACTAAGTGGAGTTTTAATGAATCTTTAAATTAGATTGAAATGATCGAAAATGGAGTATCACCAGTTTTGCTCCAGGCGATAGTTAAATCTTTAATTAGATTTGAACGTGAAATGGTAATTGAATTTACCGATAACACCGTGGTGTTAGATATGAAGTATTACCAGTTTTACTTCATGGGATGAATAGGTTGGGATTGGGAAATTAAAACAAATGATTACTTCGGTAAGGTTCGCTAATCCCAACTAGTTTGAATTGATATTCAAAAATAGATTAAAGAATAAATTCAGGAATTTATCTTGGATAAAATTAATGGGAACTTTTCCCTATGAATGTGAAATCAGAAACTAACTGTCGGTTAGCTAAGCAGAATGGTTTTCTGGATATTGATCTGATGTTGGTTTCGGCCTTCGGGGTTAATATTTGGGGAATTATTCTCTTGATTAATTTACGGTTAGTGACTAATGAATTGGAATGAGGCGTATGTTGTGTTTGTGTAACACTTATTTAAAATATACGCGAGTTATTCGGAAAGACCGGGTTTATCCCATTCTGAATATCTGATACGACGATAAGTCGAAGATGAAGACGATGGTCAAAGACCGGAAGTCTTCACGTCGTTTGGGTGATTACTGATGATCTTGATTGGGTTGTACACCCAAGAAGATGGAAACAGTTAGTGATCGTCCAGACGTACTTGGAGATCGATGGATATGCGGGGTACTAGGTGCCTCCGGTTTCGTTCAGCCCAGAACGGACATGTAAATGGACTGTGTGTCTGACATTGGATTTTAGTCCGTGTGATTGATCTCTATTAAATATATATCTGCTTGGCGGCGGAGAATTTATTCTCTTGCTTAACGCCCTTCTCTGAGACGTACGAGCTCAGGGGTTATATATTGATGGATATCAATCGCATGGAGTGAATTGCCTGTGTGGCATGCCTAAGTGGCAAATGATCAAGGCTTCTGTTGAAAAGCAAAGTCTTGTGGTTGATGATCAAAGCACGGCCTTGTGTGGCGTAGCTTTGTGTAACGTTGATTCGCGAGTATCACACCCGGTATGAACCAAAAACGGGAGACGGACCTCAGGGAGGGCATGCGTTTCCTTCTAGCTAAAAAATGGCGTCAGTGGTTTTACACGCCCTGACGAGTTTGACTTATGTGGTTGTTGCTATTTCCAGGCGCCTCGGTTTGATCGGACGATCCGGGTCCGATGGATTCATTTAGTTGGCTCACCTACGCCCCATAGGGTGGGGAAACGCATGTTCAGGCATTTTAATCCACATCGGTGGACCGGCCCTGACGATCCAAAGGCTTGACTGAGTACTTGCCTGAGACACGGGCTAGAGCGTCTCGAATTGGTTGAGGACTATCTTTTGCCTCGGTTCATAGATGGAAACCCAATTTCCAAGTACGTGACTTTGCGATTTTGATTGTATAACCTATATATGGCGACATAGTGTTATGGGGCATTCATGCCGCCTATGATTGATACTTATGATTTGAAGTTGTTTTATACACTATGCACTTATAATAGTATCAAACGATTAGTTTTAACCGTATCAAGCATTCTTTGGCTGTTATAAGGGAAAACCCTATCCTCGGCTGCGTTGCATTGTGTGATGGGACCTGGGTCTTATAACAGCTTCATTTTTCTTTATTTAGCATTGCGCTGTTTGTTTTATGCACTGGTATTCTTGGGAGGAAACCCGTTCCGTGTTATACGGCGTGGTCCCTTGATTTACCGAACTTTAAAAATAAAGATTAATAACTGTTTTAGTTCTCACACCAGTCACATGACTGACCTGGAGTTTATTGTTTTAACCTAAACTCTGGGTGCCCTTATTTTGACACGGGCAGCTAGTAGTTTTGGTTTTGCAGATTTATATTCACAGGATCCTGGTTTACAGCTGGAACGATATCCAAAAAGCTTTGTATCCGTATATCTCCTTCAGTTGTGTATTGTATTATTTTCCGCTGATATGTATTTAAATGTAATTTAAATCTCTGATATTTCTGTGTAATATTTATTCATTTATACTTTGTATATTCTTGTAATCCGATGCATTGTTGTAATATACAAAGAAATGTTCTTCTGTATACGTTCTGTTGTGGCTTGTTCTCAAACTATCCGACACTTTCCTTTACGGGGAAGTTACGGGTTTTCACAGTTGGTATCAGAGCTTCGATTTACAAAGCTCAGAGAACACGGCACATTAGAACCATACGAAAGAATTCATCAGATATTGGATTAGTAATATCCAATGGGAATGAGTCGTTAGAGATGGGGTCAGTAGTATCCTAGAACGAGTGTGAAGAGTATACCTTTCAGATGAAAACAAATTTTGTTATGAAAATTTAAATCAACTATTCGTATTTGATTATTTGTTTATCTTGATTTTGGACAGTCCAGTATATAAAGATTTTGCATATACGCCTTGCAAACGTGTATTTGAAGTTTTAATATACTGGATAGATATAGATTCACACTCTAGTAGCCCGAGGATGATTCTGATGATTGTAGCTACATCATCAGAATTAGTGTTCGAGTATCGAAGGTGTGATATTTATATATCTCCTATTGACTGGTGTGAGAACCAAAATTAGATAGGGCCTATTGTTGTGATTTGGCATCAAAAATCTGATTTTTGACTATGTATCAAAATTATGAATTTGAAACGTTAATCCACTAATTGATTGATGTTTGTGTTGTTTGTTTATTTGTTTGATAATTTTGAACCATTATGCCTAACTGAATCACATATTGAATTATATTGGAATAGGTCGCATTTGCTTGCATATACTTGTACTTACATTGAACAGGTCATAGCAAGGAGGCTAGAGCAGAAAATAAAATTTGTTTGCCCAACAAATAGGTACATGTTTAATACATAATCTACTGTTTTGTTTGGGTGATGATGATTTTATGAGCCTATTGGCTAGCTGCTTGGCTTTTTCTTTTTCTTTTTGAGATCTGAAGGACCGGGGAAGCTATTTGAAATTCCCCGATGCTCCCGGTGCAGGGGAGGTTATGGCGAAATTTTTCAAAAATTTAGGGTGTTAGCCAAATTTTTGAAATTTTGAAAATTCTCAGAAACTGAAAAGTTGGAGAATGGAAGCCAGATCGAGCGTAGAGTTGATTAATCAAACCACTTTCGACTTTGTTCCTTTTCGGGGACGAAAAGTTTTAAGTGGGGGAGATTGTAACAACCCGTAAAATGCGGGCCAGTTTAAATTTTTTTTATTTTGGCAATTTTAGCGAATTTTGATTATTTAAAATGAATTATTTTAAATAATATCGACGAGAAATTTGTTTTGAATATAATTCGAACGTTTATATTATATACGTCGTCGTTAGAATATAAATATTTATTTATAATTATAAATAGAATTGAAAATGGCGCGGTAGTTCGATAATTCGATTTCAAACTTCAATTGAACATACCGGGTGCAAAACAATCCGGATTTTAGTGAAACCAAAAACGATAGGACCTAATTGGTAATATCTTTCCAACGAATCTGAAAAATCAAAGTTTCATAGCGGGAATCAAAAGATATGTCCAGTTGAAAATTCTGAATAGTCGCTATGGAATTCAGGCCCTTAAAAATGGACATTTTGCAAATGACCTCGGATCTCGACGAAACCCGTTTTGTTGGGTCCGCAGTGTCAAATTATTGCTAGGTTCCAAATTTCATAATTTTTCGAATCAATACGTGAGTGTGGCAAAGGAAGACGCGTTTGACCAGTTTCAGTTGATTTTAATCGACTGGAAAATGGCCATTTTTCCAACGGTCTCAGAATTCGACGAAACTAGTTTTGTTAGGACCGTATCGTCAATACGAAGCTAGAAAATATTTTTCTGGAATTTTTTTTAGTTAGTATGTGACCCCGGTAATTTGAAACGTACGTTTAAAATTCAATATAGTAATTTAAATGTAAATTTAACGGAAATTGATCGTAACGACTGAACCAACCTACGATGCATATCCCATTGTGTTCAGAATGGGGTGAAACGCTATGGACGACAAGCGGTGGGCCTCGTTTCGAGGTAGTATGTAAAAGTCAACACTTTGCACAATAAAATAATTAAATAAATTAAAAAGTAAACTTTCTCTCCCTTCTCCCCTTATAAACCGCTGCCCTCCCCCCCTCTTTCATTTCGTTTCAGCAGATTAAAAGAAAAAAAGAAAGAAAAAAAAAACCCCGACGATCGAATCTCGTCGCCGCCCCCTTTCCCGAGGCCAACGCGCCGCGCCAGAGGCGCCGTAGACCGCCGCACCCCCCCCCCCCCCCCGCCTCCCTCCTCCTCTCGCGTCTCCGTCGTCCTCCCTCCCCACCCACGCAACTACCACCGTCAATCCCTCCGAGACCCCACCTGACCCAGTCGAGCCAACCCCCTCCGCCTCACCTACCCTTCCTCCTCGACCAGCACCCGCGAGCAGCCACCAATGCCTGATTTTCGGTGAGTCTTTAAATTGTTTTCTTTGTTTATTTAAAATGTTTTCTTTGTTAAATTAAAAACGAAGTTTGTTAAAGTTAAAAAAAACTGAAAAGTTTATGTTTAAAAACTGATTTTTTTTACTTTTATTTTTAAAACTAAGAAAGTATAGATTTTAAAAAAAATAGAGGAAGCTTAGATTTTTAAAATAGAAAAGACTCGATTTTTATTTATTTATAAAACTGATTTTTATTTACCTTAAAAACTGGTTTTTTATTTATGTTGTAAAGTTATAAAAATATAATCTTTTATATTGTGGAAGTAAACATATGATTTATATATTTTTAAAGTATTAAAAATATGATTTTTATATTTTTAAAGTATTAAAAATATAATCTTTACTATATAGAAGTGGTAGAAATATGATTTTTGTTTATGTAGAGAAGTAAAAAAAATATAATTTTTACATGATAGGAATATTAAAAATATCATCTTTATATGTGTAGCAGCATAAAAATGTGATTTTTATAATGCTATTTTTATAAAGGTGAAAACTTTATTCTTATAAAGGCAAAAACTTCATATTTAAAAGGGCGAGGTCTATGAATTTGAAAAGAAGAAATCTTCATATTTGAAAAGGCGAAATCTTTATATGGAAAATAGCGTGATAAAAATACAATTTTTATCTATATAGTGACTACGGGCAACGAAGATGACGAAGATGCGAGAACGATGAAGATTTATATCAAAGAAGAGTCAAGATGATTGGATAGCTATCAGTGAGAACTTCTCACCTTTCAATTTCTTTTTCTAGTTATATATATATACTAGGATGCAGACGGTGTTTAGTAGCACCCGACACAATCGTCCACAGACCATGGACTTGTTTGTTTGATTGCAAAAATTAGTTAGATTATTTGATTGAAATTGAATGGTTTGGGGAAATGAATGAATTTGATTGATGTGTGAATGGCGTGGGCCTTCACTAGATCGGGGATAAGGCTAGGCCTCGTCCCGTTTCTAGTATCGTGCCGTTATGCCGCCGAAATTTTCTAAAATATGTTAGAAAAATAAAAATATCATTTGATTTAAAGAATGAATTGAATAGAAATTCATATGTTGGAATAAAATGTTTTGTCGTTAAAAATATAATTTTTAACGTGAATGTGAATAAATAAATATTCATTTACAAACCAGACGGTTTGTTTATGTACACCCATTTGAAGGACATTGATTGGGTCGATAAATTTTACACATCGCCCAACTGCACAAATAAAATGTGCGTTTGATTGTTTGAAACCCCACACGGGTGTTGGGATGAAATTTGAAGTTCACTCATCCTGATTGATTAAATATGTCGATCGATTGATTGACAGGCTGTTATAAGCGTTAGATATCTTTATTTGATGCTTATACAGTGTAGTGCACTTTGGTTGATGGTTGATTATTTTTCAGTACTATTATATGTGTGCAATGCATGAAAATCCATATAATTAACTTTATATGGTAATTGATTGGGCCTCATTCCAATTTGAAAAATAAAGAATAATATAAAATAAAGGTTCATGTGTTGACAGTACTCATCCATTGAGATTGGTCATGTGCTGAACGAAATATTTTAGTAATAAAATTTGCATTTTTATCAATATAAAATAAAGGTTCATGTGTTGACAGTACTTATCCATTGAGATTGGTCATGTGTTGAACGAAATATTTTAGTAATAGAAATATTTGAAATAGAATATTTGAAAATAGAAATATATGAAGCCGTGTTGATTAGATTGACGCCATTTTGACGTGAACGATATTTATATCGATTTTATTCATTTTGAAATGAATATTGAAATGTGATTTCGAAATCGAATATTTTGAAATGAAATTTGAATCAAATTAAATAGAAAACGAATCCGAATCGAATTTGTTTTGAATATATATAACGAATTTGATTTCAATGAAATATAAAACGAATTCAAATTGAATTAAAAATGATTTTGAAATGAATTGAATTAAAGACGATTTCGAAATAAATTGAATTGAAAACGAATTCAAATTGAATTGAAAACGATTTCGAAATAAATTGAATTGAAAACGAATTCAAATTGAATTAAAAACGATTTCGAAATGAATTGAATTGAAAACGAATTCAAATTGAATTGAAAGCGAATTGAAATGAATTCAAATTGAATTGAAATTTGAATTGAATAGAAATGAATTTTAAAACGAATTTATAAAGGAGAATTCAATTTTGAATTGAATTGAAAAGAAAATTGAAATTGCTTTTGAAACGATTTTAAAACTATTTATATAATTCGTTTTAAATAGAAATCGACAAAGTATATATTATATATATTATATATATAATATAATGGCCTGAATAGAACGTGCCGCGCCGCGGCAGTTCGTGAATTTCGACCATTTATTTCAAATGGACATTACGGGAGATCCGACCGTCGGATTCACCTAAAACCGGAACCGTTGGGTTCGTATCGAAAAGAGCTTTCTAACGAATATTAGAAATTTGAAATCTAACGGTTGGATTTGGAGATACGTCCAAATCAAATTCGAAAAAGATCGCTGTAAGTGCGGTTCGGTGGCGTTGTTGGAAATCGACTGTATGGACCTTGATAAAATTATTAAAAATAGTAATAATTTGTGTAAAATCATAAGAAATGATTAGAGAAGAATTGGGATGAAAAACTCCATATTTGAAAAGATAAAAATAGATTTTTATCGAAGTAAACTTGTTTTGAACTAGAATTATAATTCTATTTATTTTTAAATAAATAAATTGAATTTGAAATGGTTTTGAAAATAACCAAAATTTCCAATGATTGCATTGGAGTGGATTTGAATCGAAATTGTCTTCGGAATATTTCGATGTTGGAATTCGTGATTATACAGATGTTGTTATGGAAATTTGAAAGATATATATTTATATCGTTATTTCCAATACGACATTTGTTAGTCGTAGAATTTGATATTGAATATAAGCCGATATATTTTCTATTCAGAGCCTTGTATTGAATATCAAATGTTATTTGGGTTTGTCGTGAATGGTGTCTTCACTAACACTGTTCTTGAACCCAGTTGAGAAAAGATTAAATCTTTTTGTTTAGATTTAATGAAGTGTACCAATTAAATGATATTTAATTGGAATTGAATTGATATTGATTTTTGGGTTTATCGTGAACAGTGTTTTAAATAACACTCGTTCTTTAACCCGATAATTAGTGGAATGTGACTTTGGGTTTATCGTGAACCGTGTTTTAAGTGACACGGATTCTTTAACCCAGTTAACGATTAAAACTAAGTGGAGTTTTAATGAATCTTTAAATTAGATTGAAATGATCGAAAATGGAGTATCACCAGTTTTGCTCCAGGCGATAGTTAAATCTTTAATTAGATTTGAACGTGAAATGGTAATTGAATTTACCGATAACACCGTGGTGTTAGATATGAAGTATTACCAGTTTTACTTCATGGGATGAACAGGTTGGGATTGGGAAATTAAAACAAATGATTACTTCGGTAAGGTTCGCTAATCCCGACTAGTTTGAATTGATATTCAAAAATAGATTAAAGAATAAATTCAGGAATTTATCTTGGATAAAATTAATGGGAACTTTTCCCTATGAATGTGAAATCAGAAACTAACTGTCGGTTAGCTAAGCAGAATGGTTTTCTGGATATTGATCTGATGTTGGTTTCGGCCTTCGGGGTTAATATTTGGGGAATTATTCTCTTGATTAATTTACGGTTAGTGACTAATGAATTGGAATGAGGCGTATGTTGTGTTTGTGTAACACTTATTTAAAATATACGCGAGTTATTCGGAAAGACCGGGTTTATCCCATTCTGAATAACTGATACGACGATAAGTCGAAGATGAAGACGATGGTCGAAGACCGGAAGTCTTCACGTCGTTTGGGTGATTACTGATGATCTTGATTGGGCTGTACACCCAAGAAGATGGAAACAGTTAGTGATCGTCCAGACGTACTTGGAGATCGGTGGATATGCGGGGTACTAGGTGCCTCCGGTTTCGTTCAGCCCCAGAACGGACTTGTAAATGGACTGTGTGTCTGACATTGGATTTTAGTCCGTGTGACTGATCTCTATTAAATATATATCTGCTTGGCGGCGGAGAATTTATTCTCTTGCTTAACGCCCTTCTCTGAGACGTACGAGCTCAGGGGTTATATATTGATGGATACGTTCTGTTCTGGCTTGTTCTCGAACTATCCGACACTTTCCTTTACGAGGAAGTTACGGGTTTTCACATGAATAGATCATAAACTTGTCATGAGCATAAAGATAGACAAGTTCCAAAACACAAGATTCAAGGAGCAACAGAAATAGATCAGAATCGATAATCATACTTAAATCCAATTCCACTTTATTCCATGGCCACATTATATTTAAATGTTTAAACCTCAAAACAACTAGAACTTACAGAGCATGGCTAGTGAATTAGGAACTGAATTTGTTGTAAAAAATGTTGCGGCGTTGTTGATTTATTGTCTTGAATCATTGTTGAAGCTTTGTTCTTCGAATTGATTTGAGTTTGAATGCTTAAGCTTTAATTTGGGGGCGGCGGCCATGGTTCAAGAGGGAGTTCAGCAGCATAATAGTGTAAGAATGATTTGATATGAATTAGGTTAGGTCTAAGGGTGTTTTTATAGATGTAGGAACTAGTTTAGGCCCTTAGATTAACCCTAGAATCAATCCGGACCGTCAAAACACGTCTCAGGCTTCAAAAATGAGTTCTGGGTCAAAACAGGCCGACCAGGTCGACCTGAAAGGGGGGAGGTCTACACTATGGTCGACCTGGGGGGTAGGTCGACCGGGGGGGGGGGGGAGGGGTAGGTCGACCCCTTGGTCCAGTGCTGCCTGAAAACTGCTGAAACTTGTACATGCCATAACTTCTTCATCCGGACTCCGATTTTCGAAAACTCGGACTCTATTTCATGTAATATTTCGAGACAATCGCAATGGAGTAACCGGTTTCCCCTGATTCTGACGTTAAAATTTAATTCTGCCTTGATTTCTTGTTTTAACATGTTATAAAAATACGGGTTGTTACAGTGTCGTATTTGGAAATTGAATTTCCGTCATGAACTAAGGCAAAAGATTGTCCTTACCGAATTTGAGATGCTCTAGCCCGCCCCTCAGGCAAGTACTCAGTCAAGCCTCTGGAGCGACAGGGCCGGTCCACCGATGTGGATTAAAATTCCAGAACACTGCGTTTCCCCGCCCTTTGGGGCATTAGTGAGCCAACGAATGACTCCATCGGTCCCGGATCGACCAACATATCCGAGGCGCCTCGCAACAGAAATAACCACATAGGTGAAAAATAGTATAAATGCCAGCTAGTTTAAGCACTGACACCACCTCTAGATAGAAAGAAGCGCATTTCCTCCCTGAGGTCCTCTCCCGTTTTTGGTTCATACCGGGGTGTGAGGCTCGTGAATTCACGTTATACACAAAGTTATGCCACACAGGCCGTGCTTTGATCATCAATCACAAGACTTTGCTTTTCAACAGAAGCCTTGATCAATGCATCTTAGCATGCCACACAGGCAATTCACACCATGTTACTGATGGCTATCAATCACACAGAATGAATTCCAATGTCAGACACACAGTCCATTTACAACTTCGTTCTGGTCTGAACGAAACCGGAGGCACTATATACCTCGCATACCCATCGATCTCCACGTACATCTGGACGATCACCACTCATTTTCCATATTTCGGGATGCCTCCCAATCAGGACATCAGTTATCATCCAACCGAGGTGAAGATCTCCGGTCTTCAACCACCGTCTTCATCTTCGACTTCTTATCGTCGATTCGGTTATTCAGAATGGGATATACCCGGTCTTTCTGAGCAACTCGCGTATATAATTAACAAGTGCTACACAAACACAATATACGCCTTATTCCAATTCATTAGTCATTAACTGTTAATTAGTAAGGGAATGATTTCCCAAATATTAACCCCGAAGGCCGAAACTAACATCAGATCAAAACCCAGGAAACCATTCGACTTAGCTAACCTTCAGTTAGTTTCTAAATTTCACATCCCATATCATTTATAATATTTTATAAAGATTTATCGCTATTTTTATTTATTTAAAAATAGCCAATTCATTCAAACGACGCTTCGGGCCATAACTCGGTCGTGGCGCTGTTTTTCTTCAGATTTGATTTACACATATCTAAAAATCTAACTGTTGGATCTTCCCAAATTTTATATCATTAGAAAGATCTTTTCAAAACGAATCCAACGGTTTCAGTTTTGGGAAAATCTGATGGTCGGATCTCCCGGTACACTCGTTTGAAGTTTCGATTCCAAAATACGAACTGCAGCGTCATTATTCGATTTAATTTAATTATATATATATACATATAATCGATTCTAGCGCTGTTTTTCTTCAGATTTCAATTAAACATTCCAGACAATCCAACCGTTGGATCTTTACAAAGTTGGTGTCGTTGGAAAGATATTTCCAAAGCGAACCCAACGGTTTCGGTTTCGGGAAAATCCGATGGTCGGATCTCCCGCACTAATCGTTTGAAATCATGGTTTCAAAACACGAACTGCAGCTTGGTTATTCGATATATTTCAATTATATATATATATATATAAATATAATCGATTCTTCGATTTCAAAACTATTTTCTTTTCATACTTTTGATAAAAAAGATATTTTTATCCAATAGACATTTATTTCAATACTTCAATATTTTTAACGATTCAAGTATATAATAAAAAGGTGATTTTTAATGTAAAACAATTTATTTCAAAAACATGACTATTTTATATAGTTCATATCGATGATAAAAATATGATTTTTATTATAAAACAATTTATTTCAAAACACGACTATTTTATATATTTCATATAGATGATAAAAATATGATTTTTATTATAAAACAATTTATTTCAAAACATGACTATTTTATATAGTTCATATAGATGTTAAAATATGATTTTTATTATAAAACAATTTATTTAAAACACGAATACCATTCAACACATGAATTTCTATTCAACGAATGAATTTCTATTCAACACATGAATGTTTTCTATGGTTTGTATATATAATAAAAATGTGATTTTTATTGTTAAAGAAATTTATTTAAAACATGAATACCATTCAACACATGAATTTCTATTCAGCGAATGAACTTCTATTCAACACATGAATGTGGTTTCAACATATGAAAATAATTTCAACAAATGAAAATAATTCTAACACATGAATATTATTGAAAATTTCGGCAGCATAACGGCGGAGTAGTTAAAACCGGGGTCGTCCCTAGTACGGCTCCTCACTCTACCTTAAAGCCTCACAGCTTTTGACAATGGGGATTTCATGCATCTAGTTTACACGCAGGCGGTTTGTATATTTTTTTTCTTTTCCACAAACTAATCCTATATGGTTTCAACCAAATAATTCTCAACCACAAACGGGTATTTTTCAACCACAATCAATCAAATTTCAACCACAAACAATTCTAATCAACCATTCGCTATCAACCAATTTTCACACCAATCACAATCAATAAATATCGTCCATGGTTTATGGACGAGGGGCGTATATATATATATATATATTTATATATATATATATATATATTTATATAAGTATATTTCACTTCTATTTCAACACATATATAATTTTTACAATGCATATATAACTTACACGTCGAACGTACAACTTATACAATGCTTATACATGAGGTGTACAACGCTTATATAACTCATACATCGACTATATAATTTATACATCGTCGTTTTCCATATCGTTTATAATTCAAAAATCTCACATTGGGTTCCACTCCACCATAATTAGCAGAAGGCTCAGAAAAATATCTGGTCTCTTCTAGAATGTAGAAGACGTCTGCACGAGTCCACTATCTCTTGTTTCCCTGAATTTCGTCAACAAACGAAAAAGATATGATTTTTACAGTGAAATCAAAAACCGTAGCGCTTTAAAGTGCTATAATATAGTTTAAATAATTTACAGCCGTACATCAGCTGAATGGTTCGAAACTAGGTTTCGATTTTACTCGAAATCCGTGAAGCTTGAAGAGGATCGGGCTATGCAGTGGCGAAGGGAGAGGAGCGGCGCACCAGCGCACCAGCGCAGGGGGGTGCGGTGGCGTTCGATCGCCTGAGGCGGCGGCGGCTTGAACATCGCGACTTCGTGGACCCGTAACTCGATGAATACCCAACGATAAAATCCAATCCCTATATGGATTTGAAGCTCTTCTCGAGCTCTCCAAAATCTTCAACTGGAGCTTTCGATATTGGTGAGTGGATTGGCCAGAAAATGAATGGGAAAGACGGAAGCTATTATTGTCGTCGATCTGGAGGGTTTTCGGGGAGAGATAATATGATGTGGCCAATAGGATTTTTCTTATATTTATAAATTTTAAAAATCCAAAAATACCCCCTATCTCATACGAACTCCAATCCAAACCCAACGACTGTCGTTCCTAGCTAAATACCCCCATTTTGAACACAGTGGGATATGTTTTGTAGTCCCATTCGACTGTTTCAGTCAGTTTTTCTTCAAATTAAAATACAAAACATTCAATATTTGATTTGAACGTACATTTCAATTTGCCGGGGCCATATACTGATTCTATAAATTCCCGAAAAATAAATCTAGCTATGTTTTGACGATACGGTCCCAACAAAACTAGTTTCGCCGAATTCTGAGACCGTTTGGAAAAATGGCCCTTTTCTGGTCGATCCAATTTAATAGAAATCGACCAAACACATTTTCCTTTGCCATGCTCACATGCTAGCTTCAAAAATTATGAAATTTGAAACCTAGCAATAATTTGACATCCCGGATCCAACAAAAGTGGTTTCGTCGAATTCTGATGTCGTTTGCAAAATGGTCATTTTCACGGGCTATATAAACTCTATAGCGACCTTTCTGAAAATTAATTTAGCCATAACTTTTTCTTCCCGCTATGAAACTTCGATTTTTCAGATTCGTTAGAAAGATATTCACTAACAGATTTAAATATTTTTGGTTTCATTAAAATCGATTTTATTTTGCACCCGGTACAGTCAGTCAAAGTTTGAATTCAAATTTTGAAACTACAGTGCCATTTCAGGCCATGTTTATAATTAGAATTAATTATATTTATCTACAAACATCGATTCAAACTTACTTTTCGTCGTTATTATTTAAAATATTTATTTAAAATCCACTAAAATAGCCAATTTAAAATTTTCAACCTGGTTCAGATTTTCCGGGTTGTTACAATGTTTTTGGGTTATAGTAAGGTAAAAATCGTCTGTATTTATGTGTGGGCTAGTCTTACTATTATCTTTTCTTTCAAAAAGAATTTCTAAAGTTTAACCGATTGTTGATGTGAATTTAGCACTGAAAGTATTTCAGACTGATCCGTGTGTTTTTGCTTTGCTTCAAAATGTGCTCGGGTCAGACCGAACATATTTGACAGGTTAGTTTTCGCTTAGAGTTTCAGAAGTTGGAAGCAGGAGGCTTCATCGTTAATTTTTTAAAATTATTCCGCTGTATCTGATACATATTGTACTCTGATGATTGGTATGTATGCACAAATTTTCTTTTCTGTTAAGATATGTTGTTATATTATATATTTTGTTCATTCCGCGGTGAGGTTCTGATGTTCTTCTTCTTTCTTCTATTCTAACATTTCTTTCTTTCTCTCCCATCCTCTAATTTCTTTCTCTTAACATTATGCTTTTCTATGTAATTTGGTTTGGCTGTGGTAGTTAAATGTCAGCCTAAATTGTATTGAAAAGTGGGACGTTACAACTTGATATCAGAGCTGGTTTAGTGATAACCTTGACTCTGTGGCTTAACTCGATAGACATGGGGTTAGTAATACCGTAGATTGAGTTTGAGTGTATATATATGAGTGCGCGTATTTATAATTTGAATATAAAAATAGTTTTAAATTATTTTGTAAATAGAGATAAATGAAATATTTTTTCCTAAATTACATTTTGTATAAATAAAAGAAATAATTATCTTAAATTGTTGACTGGTTGTTTGAAACTTGTATTGCCTTGGTTTATTGATTTGAATGTGTTTGATTACGAGGTTGGGTCGGATCAACCAAAGGACATTTCAAAATTGAAATGTGGAATATGGGAATTTAACTCATGTTGGTTGAATAAATCGTATAAGTAAAATTTAAACTTGAATATTGAAATAAGATATAACTTAAGTCAGCACTAATTTGACTTGAGTTGAGAAATAGAAATATCCAAATGGAATGATTTGGGATTATATGGTTGAGATGGATTGCATAAATATGGATTTAAAATTGAATGAACCTGATTGAAACCTGTCTGGAATAGAATTGACTTATTAAGATAAATCCAGGATGGTATGGATATTAAAATTTTACTAGTATTGTTTTGAAACTAATGAAGTGCATTAGAATTGAGAGCAGGGGCAGAAGAGCTAATGTATCTTTAAAAAACATGTCCAAGAAGATTCTGCAGTTAACTGAATACAGTCTGATTGGAGCTGCATATTAATTGAGTAGGCTCACTTATTGTTTATCACTTATCGCGTAATAACGTTCGAAAAAGGTACGCCTACGCAAATATGAATTTTTGGTTTTGATTTGGGGTTTTTTAATTGGATTTTTCCTTTTTCCGACCATGTTGGTCGGGATATATATATTTATTGTACCTGCAATATTGCAGATGTCCCTCCGTATAGGAGAGACTCTGCCAAAAATTTCCCAAAATTTAAGGTGTTAGAAAAATTTCAAATCGTTTTGGAAATTTTTGTTGATAGGAATAAACTTGTTTTTCGATTAAAATTATTTGGATTAGTTTTGATTAAAAATTTAGAAAGTGAAGATTTTAGCTAAAATAGATTTTTGAAATATAATAGGTTTGCAGCATTCTTATTACCTTAGCAATTTCGAGGACGAAATTATTTTAAGGGGAAAGGAATGTAATGACCCAGATTTTTACCGCTTAATTTATTATTTTAATTTTGGTTTAAATGTCGATTTGGGTTTTTAAATGGTTTGAATTTGATAATTTTGAATATTATATTAGTTTAAATAATACAAATAATAATTTAATTTCGAAATGATCGAATTTGGCAAAATTGGCAAAGTTGTTCGATTTGGTAATATAATAAGATTTATTTAAGTTATATTTAATTTTATTAACGATTTTGATTATAAATGCTGTTTAAAACGTTTAATTTATAATTTGAATTATATAACGAGCTGCAGCGGCGCGGTAGTTCGTAATATAGCATTTTGAACTTCAGTTGGTTATACAGAATTCAAAACAAGTCGGATTTCTTCGAAACAAGAAACGTCCGAACCGTTTTGATAATATCTTGCTAATGAAGCCGAAAATCGAGTTTTCATAGTGTAGATTTTATTTTATGTCCAAATCAAATTTTCAAATAGTCGCTATGTGTAACGGCCCAGATTTTTTGACCATTTAGTTTAATATTTAAAAATGTTTTATTATTTTGGAATTTTAAATGGTTTAATTTCAATAATTTTGAATATTTTATTTTATTCCGAGATGGTAGAAATTTAGTGGATCTGCAATATAATGTGAACTGGCAGTATAAAAGGATAAATTTTTAGTTTAAAATAGTACGTTTACAAAGGATGTAGTAGCTAACGAACTCGGATTTCGATGAAATCAGTTTCATTAAATTCGAAATGATGAAATTAGGTAACCAACCAAGTTACGTCAAAAATGACATCCGTATGTGAAAAAAAAAGGCCAAAATTTGAACTAAATTTTGACGGTAATTGGAATTTGCAAATGCTAATGGCAAAACTGGAACCTGAGACCTATCCAGGAAAATTCTAAACATAGGATATTAGCTATATATGAAATCTGGGAAAATCCTATAACGGATATAGAAAGTTATTAAGGAAACAAAATTTAAATAAATTATTTGAAAATCTAAACGAACTCCGATTTTTGATTTGAATACATAGGATTGAAGTACGTTAAAAACCGGACCAGATGGTGGAAGAATTTCTGAAAACCGTTATCGTTTGATACTCCAACATAAGACCGGAAGGTGTTGAAACTAACACAAAACACTATTTGAATTTGAATTTAAATTATTTGAAAGTTCAAACAAATTCAAAATTGATATATTTTTATATAGTATTGAAGAGCAAGAAAAATTGAACAACATGGTTGAAAAATATTTTTGATAAGATATCAATAAGTAAATCAAATTAACGTCCGAATAGGGTTGAGAAAACACACTTTACTATTCATAAATTATTAAATTTATTTATAATTTAATTAATTTAAGGATTAATCCTAGCCATCCATTTTCGACCGTTGGATTCGCGCCACCTCAGCAATCCATGTGACTCCTTCGGCTATAAATAGCCCCCCCCTTCATTTTAAACTCACTCCTCCTCCTCTTTCAAGCTTTGGCAATGGCAGAAATAATAATAAAATATTAGGAAATAGGGAAAAGGGAAGGAAGGGAGAAAGGAGGGCAAGACGGGGAGCTAGGGACTCTTAGGCAGAGGCTTAGGCTTCACGGGGTAAGTTTTTAAATAATATTTATTTATTTATTTGTGTAATATATATATATATATTATAATTAAAATAGAATTTGTAAAAATAAATATCAGAACATTCTAAGGGTGACAGAGAGGATAGTGTCTAAGGCTTGAGTTTGGAAAATATAGTTTCCTGCTCTCCCTGGCTATCCCTAACTGATCTGACGGATGGGATGATTAATTTAAATTTAAAATCTAATTTGAATTTAATTTGAATTTAAAACAAACCAGGGGCATTTTCGTAATTTTTAACTTTAAACTTTAAAAGCTTATAACTTTTTCAAAACAAGTCGGATTTCCACGAAACAAGGACCGTTGGATTCTTATCGGAAAATACTTTAAAATGAGTGGAAGCAGATTTTTGATCCGGGTTAAAAATTTTAAGTTATAATTAAATGAATATTTTTAAATATTTTATTTGAAAATTAAATTAAATTAATATTAAAATGGTTTTTCAATTTTAATTTTTTTTTTTGGATATGGCTAGAGATGGGAAAGTAGGATTTTTTAGAAGTGCAGGGAAGGTAATTTGGCTTATAACGCAATTAGAAATTAATTAAGATAAAAATAATTTAATTAATTTAATTAAATATATATTCATTTAAATTAGGTAAATATTGTAAATAGCATAACTTTTGCATACATTAACGAAATTTAACGAAACAGGATCCGTTGGGATCGTATGGACGAGCACTACGCAATAAAACTGACCACAAGTGGATTGGAGCTCGTTTGGATTTATTGTGAAATTTAACATCTGAACCAAATCAATGACCGATTATCGTTATTCAACGATAAACCATCCAATGTGAGTAAATCTCACTAACTCTGAACACTTTATATTTTTATAAAGTATTTTTAGAACTGATAATAATTGGTTGAATTGCTGAGTGTTGAT
This sequence comes from Allium sativum, assembly GCA_030737875.1. Taxonomy (NCBI): domain Eukaryota; kingdom Viridiplantae; phylum Streptophyta; class Magnoliopsida; order Asparagales; family Amaryllidaceae; genus Allium; species Allium sativum. The sequence continues at coordinate 157,886,929 of CM060921.1, read as the reverse complement.
TGTTTGGTTGAACTGCTAGTCAATTGATTGAAAATACCGATATAGTTATATATATCGTTAACCGATGTTGATTTAGTTTGTCAGAATACCTCATATTGAAATGAAATTGATGTGAATTATATTGTGTAACATCTGTGGATGCAGGGAAACAGGTCGGAGGAATCCAACTGAATTCCTCAACATTTATTTACCTTTTTTCATATATTCTGATATATGATGTGTTATATCATCTGTTGTTGAACCTGTGTGTTTGGATGATGATTGAACCTTTTGATTTGGTATTTTTATACCATAAGTGATACTAGAAAGTGAAAAGGGATTTTCAAAGTTTATTTTGAAAATAAATTATTTATATAAAATCAATAGATTTTATATATAAAAGGAAGAGAATTTCATGAGAGAAAATGATTATAGAATCAAAGCATTTGTAAAAAAAACAAAGATTGGTGAAATCAAATAGAAGGGAAAATATTGGTGAAATCAAATAGAAGGGAAAATATTGGTGAAATCAAATAGAAGGGAAATATTTGTGAAACGATTACAAATAGAAATAAAAAGGGAAACATTCGTAAAAGTATTTACAAATGGAATTGAAAAGGGGATATTCATGTAGGGAATAAAGAAAATTTGAAAGAAATACTTATTTGTTAAATTAATAGAAAAGTTAAAAGAAATATTTATTTGTTGAATAAATAGAAAAGTTAAAGGGAATATTTATTTGTTAAATAAATAGAAGCGAAAAAAGAATAGTTATTTGTTGAGTAAACGAATAGAAAAAGAATCTATTCAAGGGAAGTAATTCAAAGGAATTATTCCAAAGGAATTATTCAAAAGAGAAAAGTCAAAGGGATTAATTCAAAAGAGTTAATCAACTAGAGTTAAACCGTTGGAGTTAAACTGTTAGAGTTAAACCGTTGGGGTTAAACTGTTAGAGTTAAACAGTTGGAGTTAAACTGTTAGAGTTAAACAGTTAGAGTTAAACTGTTAGAGTTAAACCGCTGAAGTTAAACTGTCAGAGTTAAACCGTAAAGTTAAACAGTTAAAGTTAGTTAGTTAGAGTTAACCAGTTAGAGTTATTCAGTTAGAGTTATCCAGTTAGAGTTATTCAGTTAGAATTAACCAGTTAGAGTTAATCAGTTAGAGTTAATCGTTTTGAGTCAAATCGAACTAGAGTTATTCAAATATAGTAATCGAATAAGGGTTAATTGAATATTAGTTATTCAATTAGAATTGATCGAATCTAATTATTCGAGATAGAGTTAAAAATAGACAAAGTTATTTAAGGATGAATTTCCATTTAGCACGACTGCTAGCGTAATTCGTAGGGCTGCAGATAGCCTACGGCGGTCGGATGTTTCCTGGGGGAATCAGGCGTAACCATTGTGATCGCTGCGATCTAGAGTCAAGCAAATGGTGTTAAATCAAATAATAATTAATCAATAGAAGTTAATTAAGTCGAGTTAGTCGAGTATTGGTAAATTAAGTAGGGTTAGTCAAAAAGGGAATTAATCGAATATCACCTATTCGAAGTAGAGTTATCGAATATAGTTTATTCGAGAAGAGTAATCGAATATAGTTCGTTCGAAGTGTGTTAAATCGAATATAGTTATTCGAAGGAGAGAATTATCGAATATGGTTTATTCGAAGTGAGATTTTTCGAATATTAGTTATTCGAAGAAAAGGATTATCGAATATTAGTTATTCGAACAGGGGAATCGATTATAGTTTATTCGAAAGAGAATTATCGGATAGTGATTATTCGAGAGTGAATCATACATGGAAATTCGGTTATATCGAATCAAGGGAAGTAATGTTTACTTTCCATTTCAAATCAAGTTTTAATTATCTGTTAATAAAGTAGTTGGTTGTTTATTTATCCAAATTAAGATATGGAGATATGTTTAAGTTAACATATTTTGAAAGCATGGAATTATAACATTTATAGTTATAATCAAATGATTCAGTAAAGGAAGTGGATTCATAAATAGAATCCGAGAGTTCGCAAGGAAGTTTCTTAAAGAGTGAAGTTTGAACTTTGTTTATTTCGAAGTTAGAAATGTTGTTCAATTAAGGTCTGAGAGGTAATTATACCCCAACTTGATTGACTTCGTTTTTAACTAAGAAGTGGATAAGGTTCGAGAGTGAAAGGGGTTAAGTGAATTTAGTTAATGAGCGAAATGGTTGGTGTTGGCATAGCGATGTTTATTCAAACATCAGTTTAAACCTAATGAAGGAGATTTGGAAATGTCTTCCAAATGAAAATCAGAAATGTTTTCTGGATATAGAAAATGAGAAATGGAATTGTTTTCCATTGTTAATAACGTATATTTTCTAAATATAGTAAATAAGAAATATAGGAAAACAAGAATAAGGAAAAGGGTAAATTTATGATAATTTGATGATGAATGATGATTGATCGATAGAATTTCCATCTGGAAATAATATCGTTGTTTGCACACAGACATGTTTTCATTTGATAGTTAAATCACCGACTATCAAAGTTTTTGACCATTTTACGTTGTTAACATGGAGAGACCGGTTGGATTATTATCCAGAGAACCACTCCGTATTGGCATAAGCGTTGCGAATCAAGTATGCTGAATATATTGAAGACGGAGTTATGCAAGGGCTATCCTATTTACAGAATAGTGCCTTCGGTTTGTCCAGTCCCAGGACAAACGTGAATGGACGAATGTCTGACAGAGTATATTCAAAGGATCGCGTAAGTTGATCTCTTCAAACGTACGTACGTTTGGTGGCGGAGGAATTCGTTTCTCTTAGCTGTATACCCGTGGTATTTTTGGTGAAATCAATTTGTGATTTAGCGGGTATGACGATGTGGCATTCAAAGTAATGGAGGTGGGATCTATCAAAAGATACGTTATGACCTCAAGCCTCATCCACCGGGAAATGACAAAACTCGGGCAGGCAGCATGGCTATGTGGGTCGCACCCATTAGGATGTATGATCACCTATCTAGAGAAATTCCTTTTGTTCTTAAATCTATCGATGCTGCCCCATTCGGGAGACGGTTGCTGATCCCAACCGTTGGTGATATATATTCGATACACTCAAGCGAAATGAGTGGTCGGTCATGTGAGGGCCGGGTTGCAAGATGTTCTTGTTGAACCCAGTGTATTCGCCTCTAGAGATACACTATCGGCAGGTGGTCCCATACCTTGTCAAAGTCGGAATCCAATTTCCAATAAGTGCCCGCGAGTTTGATTTGTATACTATATATGTAGAGCGTGAGATGCAAGCGTTCTACTATATTTTAATTACTTGTGATTAGACATTATTATAATATCAGATAATATTTGATTTCCAAAGTGTTTTGGGTTATCGTAAGGTAAAAACCGTCTGTGTTTATGTGTGGATTGGTCTTATGATTATCATTTCTTTTGAAAAGGATTTTGGATAGTTAAACCAAATGATTTGAGTTTACTCACACCAGTCCCATGACTGACCCAGAGTTTTATTTTGTTTTGTTTTCCCTAAACTCTTGGGTGCCCAAATTTGTACGGGCAGTCAAGTAGTCAGGATTTTACAGATAGACTTGGAGAGCTTGGAGCAGGAGGCTTCAGGACTTATATAGCTATTGTTTATTTCCGCTGTGATGTAAGGGTTGTACTCTGATAATGGTATTGTATGCATATACTGCTTTTGATTTCAAGTTATGTGATATATTATATTTTATTCGTTCCGCTGTGAGATTCGTGTTACTCTGATGTTGTTGTGCTCTTCTTCTTCTTCTATTCTAATTTTCTATCTTATCTATCCTCACCCTCTAAATTCTTTCATTAACTATTCGGTAATTGTCGACCCTTGATGTTCGATATGTGTTGTATATCGGGTAATCAAGGTCGTCTTTTCCCGGGTCGTTACAGCTGGTATCAGAGCTGGTTGCTTAATTGGTACGGATGATAGGGGGTTCTTGCTTCGCGTTTGGTGGCGAACGGGAGACTCTTACCCCTACATCTCCCGACAATGTGGGTTGGTCGAGTCGAGAGGCTGGCCGTAAAAGCAGTTCTGAGGTATCTCTGTAAGCCACGGTGGGAGGTTAGCCCACTACCCCAGGCCGTTACAGTTGGTATCAGAGCTGAAGGTTAAGTGATTTAACTTGGCTCTGTGGCGTAACTCAGTAGAGATGGGGTTAGTAATGCCCTAGACTGAGTTTGAGTGTATATATAAGAGTGAACGTATTTGTTATTTTATATAAAATGATTTTATACCGTGGAGATTTATTGGTTGAGTCGTTTATGAGTTCTAGTCGATCAGTTTGATCCACTGTATCGATAGGAGTTTATAAACACTTGAATACGATGGGTCGACACGATATGTTTTGAAAAAAAAGGTAAATGAAATAATTTTACCCAAATTATATTTTGATATAAGTAAAGTATAGATATTTGAAATTATTAAAGTATATTGAATGTGTTGGTTGTGAATATAATCGAATAAGATTATAAAATGTGAAATGGTTATGTAAATAACAAATCAAAATTCATATAAGTGAAATATATGAAATCAGATGAATTAAATCTGAGTTTAAGTTCAGAATTGGAATTAAAATTGCTAAAATTTGAATAAGCGTTGTAAATGGAATTAAATTGAATATATGTGAATTTTAAAATCCTGGGAGATTTTAAATTTGTTACAAGCATTAAAAAGGGATATTTTGAAATGAATTTCAAAATGAAAGTGTTTAGAAATGGTTTTGAAAGTGACATAGTATTGAACTCACTTCGATAGCTGGAAAATAAATTCCGATGTTGATCCGGACATCATCGGTGTTCATTTTCGAGTTTGTAAGTGCCAGATTACTACCAAAGATTTTGTTTTTGAATTGTTTTGAGAAACCGAGTTGTTTTGATATTCCAAAGGGATATTTGATTTTTGGAAAAGGCAAAGCTATTTGAAACTCCCATGTAAAGATTATTGAAATAAACACAAATTAAATAGAAATTTATGAAAGCAAATTTGAAATTGAATTGATGGCAGTTCAGTGGAAATTGAGTTGAATTGAAATAGAATGGTATCAAGTAGAATTAGACTAGATTAGAGATAATCTGGGATAGAAATGGATGGTCGAGCAAGAAATTTGAATTGAGATTGGAATTGCAGTTTGATTGAAATTTGGCTTGGTTATAAGAGGATGGTCGTATTGAAGATAAAAGTGATTGGGAGTTTGATTGGGATGATAGTGGTATATGCTAAATTGATAGCAGAATTGAATGCTGACAAAAAGGTACACGTACATATTCATAAGAGTTTGATGAGATTTATGAACCTGTTGGGCAAGCCACTTGGCTGTTTGATTTTCTTTTGGGTTGAAGAAGGCCCAGGGAGGCGAGTTGGAGTTCGAGCTATTGACCAGTACAAAGGAGGTGCTGGAGAAAATTTTCAGAAATTTCGAGTGTTAGAAAATTTTCAGAATTTTTGAAAATTTTCGTTTATAGAAATAAATTAATTAGAATAGATTGGTTTAGTGAAATCAGAGTAACCAAATAATTTTAACCTAGTTATAAAGTTCATTTATCTACCTTAGCAATTTCGAGGACGAAATTATGTTAAGGGGGAAAGAATGTAACGGCCCAGATTTTTTGACCATTTAGTTTAATATTTAAAAATGTTTTATTATTTTGGAATTTTAAATGGTTTAATTTCAATAATTTTGAATATTTTATTTTATTCCGAGATGGTAGAAATTTAGTGGATCTGCAATATAATGTGAACTGGCAGTATAAAAGGATAAATTTTTAGTTTAAAATAGTACGTTTACAAAGGATGTAGTAGCTAACGAACTCGGATTTCGATGAAATCAGTTTCATTAAATCCGAAATGATGAAATTAGGTAACTTACCAAGTTACGTCAAAAATGACATCCGTATGTGAAAAAAAAAGGCCAAAATTTGAACTAAATTTTGACGGTAATTGGAATTTGCTAATGCTAACGGCAAAACTGGAACCTATCCAGGAAAATTCTAAACATAGGATATTAGCTATATATGAAATCTGGGAAAATCCTATAACGGATATAGAAAGTTATTAAGGAAACAAAATTTAAATAAATTATTTGAAAATCTAAACGAACTCCGATTTTTGATTTGAATACATAGGATTGAAGTACGTTAAAAACCGGACCAGATGGTGGAAGAATTTCTGAAAACCGTTATCGTTTGATACTCCAACATAAGACCGGAAGGTGTTGAAACTAACACAAAACACTATTTTGAATTTGAATTTAAATTATTTGAAAGTTCAAACAAATTCAAAATTGATATATTTTTATATAGTATTGAAGAGCAAGAAAAATTGAACAACATGGTTGAAAAAGATTTTTGATAAGGTATCAATAAGTAAATCAAATTAACGTCCGAATAGGGTTGAGAAAACACACTTTACTATTCATAAATTATTAAATTTATTTATAATTTAATTAATTTAAGGATTAATCCTAGCCATCCATTTTCGACCGTTGGATTCGCGCCACCTCAGCAATCCATGTGACTCCTTCGGCTATAAATAGCCCCCCCCCTTCATTTTAAACTCACTCCTCCTCCTCTTTCAAGCTCTGGCAATGGCAGAAATAATAATAAAATATTAGGAAATAGGGAAAAGGGAAGGAAGGGAGAAAAGAGGGCAAGACGGGGAGCTAGGGACTCTTAGGCAGAGGCTTAGGCTTCACGGGATAAGTTTTTAAATAATATTTATTTATTTATTTGTGTAATATATATATATATATATTATAATTAAAATAGAATTTGTAAAAATAAATATCAGAACATTCTAAGGGTGACAGAGAGGATAGTGTCTAAGGCTTTAGTTTGGAAAATATAGTTTCCTGCTCTCCCTGGCTATCCCTAACTGATCCGACGGATGGGATGATTAATTTAAATTTAAATTTAAAATCTAATTTGAATTTAATTTGAATTTAAAACAAACCAGGGGCATTTTCGTAATTTTTAACTTTAAACTTTAAAAGCTTATAACTTTTTCAAAATAAGTCGGATTTCCACGAAACAAGGACCGTTGGATTCTTATCGGAAAATACTTTAAAATGAGTGGAAGCAGATTGTTGATCCGGGTTAAAATTTTTAAGTTATAATTAAATGAATATTTTTAAATATTTTATTTGAAAATTAAATTAAATTAATATTAAAATGGTTTTTCAATTTTAATTTTTTTTTTTGGATATGGCTAGAGATGGGAAAGTAGGATTTTTTAGAAGGGCAGGGAAGGTAATTTGGCTAATAACGCAATTAGAAATTAATTAAGATAAAAATAATTTAATTAATTTAATTAAATATATATTCATTTAAATTAGGTAAATATTGTAAATAGCATAACTTTTGCATACATTAACGAAATTTAATGAAATAGGATCCGTTGGGATCGTATGGACGAGCACTACGCAATGAAACTGACCACAAGTGGATTGGAGCTCGTTTGGATTTATTGTGAAATTTAACATCTGAACCAAATCAATGACCAATTATCGTTATTCAATGATAAACCATCCAATGTGAGTAAATCTCACCAACTCTGAACACTTTATATTTTTATAAAGTATTTTTAGAACTGATAATTATTGGTTGAATTGCTGAGTGTTGATTGTTTGGTTGAACTGCTAGTCAATTGATTGAAAATACCGATATAGTTATATATATCGTTAACCGATGTTGATTTTGTTTGTCAGAATACCTCATATTGAAATGAAATTGATGTGAATTATATTGTGTAACATCTGTGGATGCAGGGAAACAGGTCGGAGGAATCCAACTGGATTCCTCAACATTTATTTACCGTTTTTCATATATTCTGATATATGATGTGTTATATCATCTGTTGTTGAACCTGTGTGTTTGGATGATGATTGAACCTTTTGATTTGGTATTTTTATACCATAAGTGATACTAGAAAGTGAAAAGGGATTTTCAAAGTTTATTTTGAAAATAAATTATTTATATAAAATCAATAGATTTTATATATAAAAGGAAGAGAATTTCATGAGAGAAAATGATTATAGAATCAAAGCATTTGTAAAAAAAAACAAAGATTGGTGAAATCAAATAGAAGGGAAAATATTGGTGAAATCAAATAGAAGGGAAAATATTGGTGAAATCAAATAGAAGGGAAATATTTGTGAAACGATTACAAATAGAAATAAAAAGGGAAACATTCATAAAAATATTTACAAATGGAATTGAAAAGGGGATATTCATGTAGGGAATAAAGAAAAGTTGAAAGAAGTACTTATTTGTTAAATTAATAGAAAAGTTAAAAGAAATATTTATTTGTTGAATAAATAGAAAAGTTAAAGGGAATATTTATTTGTTAAATAAATAGAAGCGAAAAGAGAATAGTTATTTGTTGAGTAAACGAATAGAAAAAGAATCTATTCAAGGGAAGTAATTCAAAGGAATTATTCCAAAGGAATTATTCAAAAGAGAAAAGTCAAAGGGATTAATTCAAAAGAGTTAGTCAACTAGAGTTAAACCGTTGGAGTTAAACTGTTAGAGTTAAACCGTTGGGGTTAAACTGTTAGAGTTAAACAGTTGGAGTTAAACTGTTAGAGTTAAACAGTTAGAGTTAAACTATTAGAGTTAAACCGCTGAAGTTAAACTGTCAGAGTTAAACCGTAAAGTTAAACAGTTAGAGTTAGTTAGCTAGAGTTAACCAGTTAGAGTTATTCAGTTAGAGTTATCCAGTTAGAGTTATTCAGTTAGAATTAACCAGTTAGAGTTAATCAGTTAGAGTTAATCGTTTTGAGTCAAATCGAACTAGAGTTATTCAAATATAGTAATCGAATAAGGGTTAATGGAATATTAGTTATTCAATTAGAATTGATCGAATCTAATTATTCGAGATAGAGTTAAAAATAGACAAAGTTATTTAAGGATGAATTTCCATTTAGCACGACTGCTAGCGAAATTCGCAGGGCTGCAGATAGCCTACGGCGGTCGGATGTTTCCTGGGGGAATCAGGCGTAACCATTGTGATCGCTGCGATCTAGAGTCAAGCAAATGGTGTTAAATCAAATAGTAATTAATCAATAGAAGTTAATTAAGTCGAGTTAGTCGAGTATTAGTAAATTAAGTAGGGTTAGTCAAAAAGGGAATTAATCGAATATCACCTATTCGAATTAGAGTTATCGAATATAGTTTATTCGAGAAGAGTAATCGAATATAGTTCGTTCGAAGTGTGTTAAATCGAATATAGTTATTCGAAGGAGAGAATTATCGAATATGGTTTATTCGAAGTGAGATTTTTCGAATATTAGTTATTCGAAGAAAAGGATTATCGAATATTAGTTATTCGAACAGGGGAATCGAATATAGTTTATTCGAAAGAGAATTATCGGATAGTGATTATTCGAGAGTGAATCATACATGGAAATTCGATTATATCGAATCAAGGGAAGTAATGTTTACTTTCCATTTCAAATCAAGTTTTAATTATCTGTTAATAAAGTAGTTGGTTGTTTATTTATCCAAATTAAGATATGGAGATATGTTTAAGTTAACATATTTTGAAAGCATGGAATTATAACATTTATAGTTATAATCAAATGATTCAGTAAAGGAAGTGGATTCATAAATAGAATCCGAGAGTTCGCAAGGAAGTTTCTTAAAGAGTGAAGTTTGAACTTTGTTTATTTCGAAGTTAGAAATGTTGTTCAGTTAAGGTCTGAGAGGTAATTATACCCCAACTTGATTGACTTCGTTTTTAACTAAGAAGTGGATAAGGTTCGAGAGTGAAAGGGGTTAAGTGAATTTAGTTAATGAGCGAAATGGTTGGTGTTGGCATAGCGATGTTTATTCAAACATCAGTTTAAACCCAATGAAGGAGATTTGGAAATGTCTTCCAAATGAAAATCAGAAATGTTTTCTGAATATAGAAAATGAGAAATGAAATTGTTTTCCATTGTTAATAACGTATATTTTCTAAATATAGTAAATAAGAAATATAGGAAAACAAGAATAAGGAAAAGGGTAAATTTATGATAATTTGATGATGAATGATGATTGATCGATAGAATTTCCATCTGGAAATAATATCGTTGTTTGCACACAGACATGTTTTCATTTGATAGTTAAATCACCGACTATCAAAGTTTTTGACCATTTTACGTTGTTAACATGGAGAGACCGGTTGGATTATTATCCAGAGAACCACTCCGTATTGGCATAAGCGTTGCGAATCAAGTATGCTGAATATATTGAAGACGGAGTTATGCAAGGGCTATCCTATTTACAGAATAGTGCCTTCGGTTTGTCCAGTCCCAGGACAAACGTGAATGGACGAATGTCTGACAGAGTATATTCAAAGGATCGCGTAAGTTGATCTCTTCAAACGTACGTACGTTTGGTGGCGGAGGAATTCGTTTCTCTTAGCTGTATACCCGTGGTATTTTTGGTGAAATCAATTTGTGATTTGGCGGGTATGACGATGTGGCATTCAAAGTAATGGAGGTGGGATCTATCAAAAGATACGTTATGACCTCAAGCCTCATCCACCGGGAAATGACAAAACTCGGGCAGGCAGCATGGCTATGTGGGTCGCACCCATTAGGATGTATGATCACCTATCTAGAGAAATTCCTTTTGTTCTTAAATCTATCGATGCTGCCCCATTCGGGAGACGGTTGCTGATCCCAACCGTTGGTGATATATATTCGATACACTCAAGCGAAATGAGTGGTCGGTCATGTGAGGGCTGGGTTGCAAGATGTTCTTGTTGAACCCAGTGTATTCGCCTCTAGAGATACACTATCGGCAGGTGGTCCCATACCTTGTCAAAGTCGGAATCCAATTTCCAATAAGTGCCCGCGAGTTTGATTTGTATACTATATATGTAGAGCGTGAGATGCAAGCGTTCTACTATATTTTAATTACTTGTGATTAGACATTATTATAATATCAGATAATATATGATTTCGAAAGTGTTTTGGGTTATCGTAAGGTAAAAACCGTCCGTGTTTATGTGTGGATTGGTCTTACGATTATCGTTTCTTTTGAAAAGGATTTTGGAAAGTTAAACCAAATGATTTGAGTTTACTCACACCAGTCCCATGACTGACCCAGAGTTTTATTTTATTTTGTTTTCCCTAAACTCTTGGGTGCCCAAATTTGTACGGGCAGTCAAGTAGTCAGGATTTTACAGATAGACTTGGAGAGCTTGGAGCAGGAGGCTTCAGGACTTATATAGCTATTGTTTATTTCCGCTGTGATGTAAGGGTTGTACTCTGATAATGGTATTGTATGCATATACTGCTTTTGATTTCAAGTTATGTGATATATTATATTTTATTCGTTCCGCTGTGAGATTCGTGTTACTCTGATGTTGTTGTGTTCTTCTTCTTCTTCTATTCTAATTTTCTATCTTATCTATCCTCACCCTCTAAATTCTTTCATTAACTATTCGGTAATTGTCGACCCTTGATGTTCGATATGTGTTATATATCGGATAATCAAGGTCGTCTTTTCCCGGGTTGTTACACTATGGAAGTCATTTATATATTATAGCAATTTATTATATAGAAATAAGGGGTTTTAATTTATTTAATATCGTTTTGGCTTGGAATTCAACCTGGGATATTTTATTTTGAAAGTACGTGAAATTCTGCTTGGGTGTGGCTAATTATAATATTTTAATATTATTATATTGAAGTATTTTAAAATTGGTTTATTTAATTCAAATTGGACCTTTTAAAAGGAACTTTATTCAAACGATCTCTATTTCAGCGAAACTAATTTTATTGGGACTGTAACAATAAATTATTGTTATACTTCAAGTTGCACGTCAAACGGGGTTATTCTGTGAGTGTGGCAAAATAAAATGCGAATAAATCGACCGTTTTGACCCGAACAAGCGCCATTTCTACAAACGGACTCAGAATTCAACGAAACAGGATTCATTAGGACCTAACGTCGAATTATATTATGCTGTCCATTTCCATTACGATTTGAGTTCGTGTGTGATCACAGTAATCAATAAACAGTGGTTGGAAATTGCGATAGGTATGAATAAAAATCGTCAGTCGCGTCAGATAAAACTCGTCATTCAAATCATAAATAAAATAATAAAAATAATTAATATAATATAATAAAATATAATATTTTCACCTTATAAATATACATCCACCGTGACCACTCTCAGCAACCAAAATAACTTTCCTATCTCCCCGTCCATTCTTGCTTCAAACCCAAATTCTTCAGTAAATAGGCCGCTTTTAAATTCAATAACAATTATATAAAAATTTTATAAAATTCATAGAAATATATTCTTGGATTACTGGAAGTTTTAGCTTCAATTTCATGTAGAAATGCTGTGTGTGATCAAACATTTGGAGCTCAACCATTTCCAGACATCGGCGGTTTTGGTGTTCGTGTGGGATCTGTAGTTCACCGGAGAGTGTACGGTCAGTAGGAGGTGGAAGCCTGAGGCGAGGCCGTCGTCTCGGCGATGGTCTGAGAAGGTCTGGCGTTGTGGTTCGTCGGTGGTGAGGATTTGAACGGAAGTAGTTTTGCTGAGTGGGCTTTTGATTTGTGTTCGTTTTGTGTCACCGTGGTTGAACCGTGGAGCACCGGAGAGGACGGGGTTTGTGTGAAGTGGAAGCAGAAGAGGGGGCGGAGGTATTGGTGGTGGTCCAGTGGGCCAGGATTTGTCAGAGGCGAAGCTGTTTTAATATAAACGGATGGGGGATGTTTGAATCTGGGTTCAGTTATTTTGGGTCATGGTTGAATTTGGGGTCATCGGAGGGGGAACCAGGGTCGGATTAAGGGGGAGTTGGTTGGTTGCGCATCAGAGGGAGGTGGCGGCGGCCCAAAGCTCACCGATGGTGGTGCTGTGATCGATGAGAAGGGAAAGGAAGCATCGGATTTAATTGAAATAAGGGGATCGAATTTTGACTACAGGGAAGGTAATTAATAAAGGAGTTAATTAACGTCAATCAAGCAAATTGTATTTAATCTGGTAAATAAAACTATTATTAAGATTTGATTTAATTAAATTACACATATGTGACAGGGTTCCAACTGATGTCGGGTTTGATAAAAGGATCCACATCGGGTTTAATTTCTACAGAAGAGAGAATGGTAATTAAGCTGATGATTATTAATTTAATTAAGGATTTGTATAATATAACAATAATTAGTTGGTCTATTAATCGTTAACACATTAAAAGCAAATGGTGAAAATTGTATAACTTTCATGTTCGTGAACAGAATTGGACGAAACTGGATTCTATGGGATCGTATCGATGGTGCCGACGTATACGAACTGGAATGGAGTGATTCAGAGGACACTGGAAATTTATGTAGTTTTAAACGCCGGTTTGAAACTATATAAAACAACGCAACCTCGTCAAAAACCAAATTGGCGAGTTAATTCTCACACTTCTGAAATACTGTGATGTGTTAAATCCATATTATTAATATTATTATTAATAAGTATAAATTGGCTGAATGGACGCTATGTTGCTATGGTTGATTTTTAGTTATTTATTGGTTGATTGTTTGTTTATGTTTATAAATTGACCGTTCAAATACATGACATTTCCTATATTAGTGTTAAACGATATTATAAACTGTTGTGCAGGGAAGAACAGGTTGGAGGAATCCAACCGGATTCCTCAAACAAATCGTATTTTATTTGTTGTTTACCCCAATTTATATTATATCCTGTTTAGATTGAATGAATGTTGGTTGTTGAATATAAATTCATCAATTGTCATGTTTCAAATCAATATGTAGTATTGATTGAGTAATTGGCAAGATGGTCTATAACCCATCCGTTTGAGACAATTATTCGCCATCAGGCGAATTTTCATATTTTTAATTTATAAAATATTTTTTTTAACTAAATCAAAGTTTCAATTTTATTTTAGTTCTTGGAAAGAAAAAAAGAATTTTAGTAAATGGACATTTATGACTTTGTTTTATGATTCATATAGTAATATCTTATGTCAAAATACATAAGAAAGTCAAATATTAACAAGGAAGTTGATATTTTGAGATAATCGTTTCCAAGAAAATGATTAAGTAAGATTTTACTATTTTAACTTAACGATGGGTTTTAAAAGCTAAATAATCTTAATTTAAGGGGGTTGTTGGACAGTTATTATTTATAAAACTAATTATCATTGTAATAACTTATTAAGTAGACTAACTAACCTATTGTTAGTAACGATGAAGTAATATCCTTTTACTTAAGAAATAAAAAGTTAATTATTATTTTTAAAAGGTTTCACCTTTTTAATGAAAACATGAAAGAAGTAATTAAGGGATTCTTAATCAAAGCATGCTAAATGAACTCAAAAAGGGAATGTTGAGAACGAATCCAAGTTTATAAGAAAAAGTGGATTTGAAGTTTTGAATTGAGGCGTGGGCTTTAAATAAACATTTTACTTAAGAACTGAATTAAGTAAATGGCATAATCGAAGTGAAATTTGATAAAGGTAAAAAGGATAATTAATGTTTTGAATAAAAGAAATTGGAAAGGGGGTTTATGGTTATAATCCAAAGTTAGATCATATAATGAGAAGGTTTTTGGAAAAAGATATGAGCGAATGGATTAGTGAAATATAATCCAAGTGATACTACATAGGAGTTTTGAAGCAAGAGTTTAAGTTTAATATTTGAGTAAATGATTTACTTAATTATATATTAAATAGAATGGTGATGGTCGATTGAGATGTTCAAAAGAAAAGATATGGATTATAAACCATGTTTAAATGAAAATAAGAAGTAAGATCTGATCGATATTATAAGAACGTGTGTTTTAAGTTACGAACTTCTATCTACTCTGAGATAAGAATGTTGTCGATTAAGGTCTGAGAGGTAAATAAAATACCCCAACTTGACCGACTTCACTATTATCGAGGAAAGGTATTAGTTCGTACGGTAAATGAGTTTGGAAAGGAGTTATTATTCTCGTAAAACATTTGTAATTCAATTACAAGATTTGAAATGAAATTTAATACAATAAGTTATAAATTAAACAGTGTACATTAACATTGTTTAGCCGCACTGTTTTTTTGAAAATAGTAATAATATGAGTAAAGTATATTTATTTGAAATGATAAATGATTATGGAAGGATTATACTAATTTTGTAATAGAAATAAACATTTGAAATTTAAGTATTCAAAGCTATTAATTTTAATGAAGACAACATGTGTCGTTAACAGGGTTTTACCGCATAAGAAGTGGCAATGAAATTATATTAGTGAAGTAACGAAATATGAGCATTTCCGGAATTTAGGAAGTAAATTGTTGATGAAAATATAGCGATGTTTTCAGAATTTAAGGGGAATAAAGCGAAGTTAGAATAAACGAGAGGTATTATTCACAAATGGCGAAACAAAAGATAAGTTGGCAAGATATTTAAATGGAATCGACTTTAAGTCGAGGAAATGATTTTAAATGATTCGATAAAGAGTTTTAATGAACGGTTTTAAGATGAGAACCTGAGCTGCCAATATACTTGACCGTACTGGTTTGACATTGATAGTTAAAACACCAAACTATCAACGAAATATTTAATTGGACCTTTTTAACGTGTTGTTTCGAAGAGACCAGGATGGGAACTAGACCCAAAACCACTTCGAATCAACGTTACGTACGAAGCGAACTAGCAAGGGATAAAGATAGAGCAAGTGAAGACCATGGATATTCAAAACGGAAGAACTACTTAAGATCTCTGGTCTGTAGCCAAAGGTATACTGTGGTTCTGTCGTGATTGAGATCTACGGATTGGCAAGGACTACTCGCTACTGATCTATAGGGTGATTCCTTGGATACGATAGGAGGGTGCCTTCGGTTCATCCTGTTCCTGGATGACTTGTATGGACGAGTGTCTGACAGAGTATTTCCAAAAGGGACTACATACGTTGATTTCCTCAAACGTATTTCTATGGCGGCGGAGAAGACACCTTCTCTTAACTTAACAACCCGAGTATTTTTGTGGAAATCAATTAGTAATATCTGGCAGATCTTATGATGTGACATTCAAAGTGAATGGTGGCCAGATGTTCAAGGCGATAATTCTAACCTCAAGCCTCATCAACCGAGAAATGACAAAAATCGGGCAGGCAGCATGGCTATGTGGGTCGCTCCCATTACAGTGTATAATCACCTATCTAGAGAAATTCCATTTGTTTCTTTAATCTATTTCGATGTTGTCCCTTTTCGGGAAACGGTTGCTGATCCCAACCGTTGGTGATATACATTCGATACACTCAAGCGAAATGAGTGATCGGTCATGTGTGGGCCGGGTTGCAAGACGTTCTTGTTGAACCAAGTGTATTCGCCTCTAGAGATACACTATTGGCAGGTGGTCCCATACCTTGTCATAGTCGAAATCCAATTTCCAATAAGCGGCCGCGGTTTTGATTGTATACTATATATGTGCAGCGTGAGATGCAAGCGTTCTGCTAGATTGCTATTTATTTGTGATTTGATAGACACTATTATAATATCAGAATAATATTGTTTTAAAAAATGTTTTTGGGTTATAGTAAGGTAAAAATCGTCTGTATTTATGTGTGGGCTGGTCTTACTATTATCTTTTCTTTCAAAAAGAATTTCTAAAGTTTAACCGATTGTTGATGTGAATTTAGCACTGAAAGTATTTCAGACTGATCCGTGTGTTTTTGCTTTGCTTCAAAATGTGCTCGGGTCAGACCGATCATATTTGACCAGTTAGTTTTCGCTTGGAGTTTCAGAAGTCGGAAGCAGGAGGCTTCACCGTTAATTATTTAAAGCTATTCCGCTGTATCTGATACATGTTGTACTTTGATGATTGGTATGTATGTACAAATTTTCTTTTCTGTAAAGATATGTTGTCATATTATATATTTTGTTCATTCCGCTGTGAGATTCTGATGTTCTTCTTCTTTCTTCTATTCTAACATTTCTTTCTTTCTTTCTCATCCTCTAATTTCTTTCTCTTAACATTAGGCTTTTCTATGTAATTTGGTTAGACTGTGGTAGTTAAATGTCAGCCTAAATTGTACCAAAAAGTGGGACGTTACAACTTGGTATTAGAGCTATTGGTTTAGTGATAACCTTGACTCTGTGGCGTAACTCGATAGAGATAGGGTTTGTAATACCCTAGATTGAGTTTGAGTGTATATATATGAGTGCGCGTATTTGTAATTTGAATATAAAATTAGTTTTAAATTATTTTGTAAAGAGAGATAAATGAAATAATTTTTCCTAAATTACATTTTGTATATATAAAAGAAATAATTATCTTAAATTGTTGACTCGTTGTTTGAAACTTGTATTGCCTTGGTTTATTGATTTGAATGTGTTTGATTATGAGGTTGGGTTGGATCAACCAAAGGACATTTCAGCATTGAAATGTGGAATATGGGAATTTAACTCATGTTGGTTGAATAAATCGTATAAGTAAAATTTAAACTTGAATATTGAAATAAGATATTACTTAAGTCAACACTAATTTGACTTGAGTTGAGAAATAGAACTATCCAAATGGAATGATTTGGGATTATATGGTTGAGATGGATTGCATAAATATGGATTTAAAATTGAATGAACCTGATTGAAACCTGTCTGGAATAGAATTGACTTATTAAGATAAATCCAGGATGGTATGGATACTAAAATTTTACTGGTATTGTTTTGAAACTAATGAAGTGCATTAGAATTGAAAGCAGGTGCAGAAGAGCTAATGTATCTTTAAAAAACATGTCCAAGAAGATTCTGCAGTTAACTGAATACAATCTGATTGGAGCTGCATAGTAATTGAGCAGGCTCACTTATTGTTTATCGCTTATCGCGTAATAATGTTCAAAAAAGGTATGCCTATGCAAATATGAATTTTTGGTTATGATTTAAGGTTTTTGAATTGGATTTTTCCGACCATGTTGGTCGAGGTATATATATTTATTGTACCTGCAATATTGCAGATGTCCCTCCGTACAGGAGAGATTCTGCCAAAAAAATTCCAAAATTTAAGGTGTTAGAATTTTTTTGAATCTTTTTGGAAATTTTTGTTGATAGGAATAAACTTGTTTTTCGATTAAAATTATTTGGATTAGTTTTGATTAAAAATTTAGAAAGTGAAGATTTTAGCTAAAATAGATTTTTGAAATATAATAGGTTTGCAGCATTCTTATTCCCTTAGCAATTTCGAGGACGAAATTATTTTAAGGGGAAAGGAATGTAATGAACCAGATTTTTACCGCTTAATTTAATATTTTAATTTTGGTTTAAATGTCGATTTGGATTTTTAAATGGTTTTAATTTGATAATTTTGAATATTATATTAGTTTAAATAATACAAATA
Source organism: Allium sativum (assembly GCA_030737875.1). Taxonomy (NCBI): domain Eukaryota; kingdom Viridiplantae; phylum Streptophyta; class Magnoliopsida; order Asparagales; family Amaryllidaceae; genus Allium; species Allium sativum. The sequence continues at coordinate 157,868,612 of CM060921.1, read as the reverse complement.
ATAAATTAATTTCGAAATGATCGAATTTGGCTGAATTTACCAAGTTGTTCGATTTGGTGATATAATAAGATTTATTTAAGTTATATTTAATTTTATTAACGATTTTGATTATAAATGCTGTTTAAAACGTTTAATTTATAATTTTAATTATATAACGAGCTGCAGCGGCGTGGTAGTTTGTAATATAGCATTTTGAACTTCAGTTGGTTATACAGAATTCAAAACAAGTCGGATTTCTTCGAAACAAGAAACGTCCGAACCGATTTGATAATTTCTTGCTAATAAAGCCGAAAATCAGGTTTTCATAGTGTAGATTTTGTTTTATGTCCAAATCAAATTTTCAAATAGTCGCTATGGAATTCGTTTATGTATTATAGCAATTTATTATATAAAAATAAAGGGTTTTTAATTTATTTAATATCGTTTTGGCTTGGAATTCAACCTGGGATATTTTATTTTGAAAGTACGTGAAATTCAGCTTGGGTATGGCTAATTATAATAATTTAATATTATTATATTGAAGTATTTTAAAATTGGTTTATTTAATTCAAATTGGACCTTTTAAAAGGAACTTTATTCAAACGATCTCTATTTTCAACGAAACAAAATTTATTAAGACCGTAACAATAAATTATTGTTATACTTCAAGTTGCATGTCAAACGGGGTTATTCTATGAGCGTGGCAAAATAAAATGCGAATAAATCAACCGTTTTGACTCGAACAAGTGCCATTTCTACAAACGAACTCAGAATTCGACGAAACAAGATTCAGTAGGACCTAACGTCGAATTATATTATGCTGTCCATTTCCATTACGATTGGAGTTCGTGTGTGATCACAGTAATCAATAAACAGTGGTTGGAAATTGCGATAGGTACGAATAAAAATCGTCAGTCGCGTTAGATAAAACTCGTCATTCAAATCGTAAAAATAATAATTAAAATAATTAAAATAATATAATAAAATATAATATTTTCACCCTATAAATATACATCCACTGTGGCCATTCTCAGCAAACAAAATTACTTTCCTATCTCCCCATCCATTCTTGCTTCAAACCCAAATTCTTCAGTAAATAGGCCACTTTGAAATTCAATAACAATTCTATTAATTTTTTATAAAATTCATAGAAATATATTCTTGGATTACTGAAAGTTTTAGCTTCAATTTCATGTAGAAATGGTGTGTGCGATCAAACATTTGGAGCTCAACCATTTCCAGTCATCGGTGGTTTTGGTGTTCGTGTGGGATCTGTAGTTCACCGGAGAGTGTACGGTCAGTAGGAGGTGGAAGCCTGAGGCGAGGTCGTCGTCTCGGCAATGGTCTGAGAAGGTCTGGCGTTGTGGTTCGTCGGTGGTGAGGATTTGAACGGAAGTAGTTTTGCTGAGTGGGCTTTTGAGTTGTGTTCGTTTTGTGTCACCGTGGTTGAACCGGGGAGCACCAAAGAGGACGGGGTTTGTGTGAAGTGGAAGCAGAAGAGGGGGCGGAAGTCTTGGTGTCGGTCCGGTGGGCCAGGATTTGTCTGAGGCGGAGCAGTTTTAATATTAACGGAGGGGGGATGTTTGAATCTAGGTTCAGTTATTTTGGGTCATGGTTGAATTGGGGGTCATCGGAGGGGGAACCAGGGTCGGATTGAGGGGGATTTGGTTGGTGGCGCGTCAGAGGGAGGTGGCGGCGGCCTAAAGCTCACCGATGGTGGTGCTGTTATCGATGAGATAGGAAATGAAGCATCAGATCAAATTGAAATGAGGGGATCGAATTTTGACTACAGGGAAGGTAATTAACAAAGGAGTTAATTAACGTTAATCAAGCAAACTGTATTTAATCTGGTAAATAAAACTATTATTAAGATTTGATTTGATTAAATTACACATATGTGACAGGGTTCCAACTGATGTTGGGTTTGAGAAAAGGATCCACATCGGGTTTAATTTCTACAGAAGAGAGAAAGGTAATTAAGCCGTTTATTATTAATTTAATTAAGGATTTGTACAATCTAACAATAATTAGTCGGTCTATTAACCGTTAACACATTAAAAGCAAATGGTGAAAATCGTATAACTTTCACCTTCGTGAACAGAATTGGACGAAACTGGATTCTATGGGATCGTATCGATGGTACCGACGTATACGAACTGGAATGGAGTGATTCAGAGGACGCTGGAAAATTATGTAGTTTTAAACGATGGTTTGAAACTATATGAAACAACGCAACCTCGTCAGAAACCAAATTGGTGAGTTAATTCTCACACTTCTGAAATACTGTGATTTGTTAAATCCATATTATTAATATTATTATTAATAAGCATAAATTAGCTGAATGGACGCTCTGTTGCTATGGTTGATTTTAAGTTATTTATTGGTTGATTGTTTGTTTATGTTAATAAATTGGCCGTTCAAATACATGACATTTCCTATATTAGTGTTAAACGATATTATAAACTGTTGTGCAGGGAAGAACAAGTTGGAGGAATCCAACCGGATTCCTCAAACAAATCGTATTTTATTTGTTGTTTACCCCAATTTATATTATATCCAATTTATATTGAATGAATGTTGGTTGTTGAATATAAATTCATCAATTGTCATGTTTCAAATCAATATGTAGTATTGATTGAGTAATTGGCAAGATGGTCTACAACCCATCGGTTTGAGATAATTATTCGCCATCAGGAGAATTTACATATTTTTAATTTTTAATTTTTTTAACTAAATCAAAGTTTCAATTTTATTTTAGTTCTTGGAAAGAAAAAAAGAATTTTAGTAAATGGACCTTTATGACTTTGTTTTGTGATTCATATAGTAACATCTTATGTTAAAATACATAAGAAAGTCAAATATTAACAAGGAAGTTGATATTTTGAGATAATCATTTCCAAGGAAAATGATTAAGTAAGATTTTATTATTTTAACTTAACGAAGGGTTTTAAAAGCTAAATAATCTTAATTTAAGGGGGTTGTTGGACAGTTATTATTTATAAAACTAATTATCATTGTAATAACTTATTAAGTAGACTAACTAACCTATTGTTAGTAACGATGAAGTAATATCCTTTTACTTCAGAAATAAAAAGTTAATTATTATTTTAAAAAGGTTTCACCTTTTTAATGAAAACATGAAAGAAGTAATTAAGGGATTCTTAATCAAAGCATGATAAATGAACTCAAAAAGGGAATGTTGAGAACGAATCCAAGTTTATAAGAAAAAGTGGATTTGAAGTTTTGAATTGAGGCGAGGGCTTTAAATAAACATTTTACTTAAGAACTGAATTAAGTAAATGGCATAATCGAAGTGAAATTTGAAAAAGGTAAAAAAGATAATTAATGTTTTGAATAAAAGAAATTGGAAAGGGGATTTATGGTTATAAATCCAAAGTTAGATCATATAATGAGAAGGTTTTTGAAAAAAGATATGAGCGAATGGATTAGTGAAATACAATCTAAGTTATACTACATAGGAGTTTTGAAGCAAGAGTTTAAGTTTAATATTTGAGTAAATGATTTACTTAATTATATATTAAGTAGAATGGTGATGGTCGATTGAGATGTTCGAAAGAAAAGATATGGATTATAAACCATGTTTAAATGAAAATAAGAAGTAAGATCTGATCGATATTATAAGAACGTGTGTTTTAAGTTGCGAACTTCTATCTACTCTGAGATAAGAAAGTTGTCGATTAAGGTCTGAGAGGTAAATAAAATACCCCAACTTGACCGATTTCACTATTATCGAGGAAAGGTATTAGTGTGTAAGGTAAAAGAGTTTGGAAAGGAGTTATTATTCTCGTAAAACATTTGAAATTCAATTGCAAGATTTGAAATGAAATTTAATACAATAAGTTATAAATTAAACAGTGTACATTAACATTGTTTAGCCACACTGTTTTTTTGAAAATAGTAATAATACGAGTAAAGTATATTTATTTGAAATGATAAATGATTATGGAAGGATTATACGAATTTAGTAAGAGAAATAAACATTTGAAATTTAAGTATTCAAAGCTATTAAGTTTAATAAAGATAACATGTGTCGTTAACAGGGTTTTACCGCATAAGAAGTGGCAATGAAATTATATTAGTGAATTAACGATATATGATCATTTCCAGAATTTAGGAAATAAATAGTTGATGAAAATATAGCGATGTTTTCAGAATTTAAGGGGAATAAAGCAAAGTGAGAATAAACGAGAGGTACTGTTCACAAATGGCGAACAAAAGATAAGTTGGTAAGAAATTTAAATGGAATCGACTTTAAGTCGAGGAAATGATTTTAAATGATTCGATAAAGAGTTTTAATGAACGGTTTTAAGATGAGAACCTGAGATGCCGATATCCTTGACCGTATTGGTTTGACATTGATAGTTAAAACACCAAACTACCAACTAAATATTTTATTGGACCTTTTTAACGTGTTGTTTCGAAGAGACCGGGATGGGAACTAGACCCAAAACCACTTCGAATCAGCGTTACGTACGAAGCGAACTAGCAAGGGATAAAGATAGAGCAAGTGAAGACTGTGGATATTCAAAACGGAAGAACTACTTAAGATCTCTGGTCTGCAGCCAAAGATATACTATGGTTCTGTCGTGATTGAGATCTACGGATTGGCAAGGAATACTCGCTATTGATCTATAGGGTGATTCCTTGGATACGGTAAGAGGGTGCCTTCGGTTCATCTTGTTCCTGGATGACTTGTATGACCGAGTGTCTGAAAGAGTATTTCCATAAAGGATTACGTACGTTGATTTCCTCAAACGTATTTCTGTGGCGGCGGAGAAGATGCCTTCTCTTAAATTAACAACCCGAGTATTTTTGTGGAAATCAATTAGTAATATCTGGCGGATCTTACGATGTGACATTCAAAGTGAATGGTAGTCAGATGTTCAAGGAGATAATTCTAACCTCAAGCCTCGTCAACGGGAAATGATAAAAATCGGGTAGGCAGCATGGCTATGTGGGTCACTCCCATTAGGGTATATAATCACCTATCTAGAGAAATTCCATTTGTTTCTTTAATCTATTTCGATGCTTTCCCTTTTCGGGAAACGGTTGCTGATCCCAACCGTTGGTGATGTACATTCGATACACTCAAGCGAAATGAGTGGTCGGTCATGTGTGGGCCGGGTTGCAAGACGTTCTTGTTGAACCCAGTGTATTCGCCTCTAGATATACACTATCGGCGGGTGGTCCCATACCTTGTCATAGTCGGAATCCAATCTCCAATAAGCGGCCGCGTATTTGATTGTATACTATATATGTGGAGCGTGAGATGCAAGCGTTCTTCTATATTGCTATTTATTTGTGATTTGATAGACACTATTATAATATCAGAATAATATTGTTTTTAAAAATGTTTTTGGGTTATAGTAAGGTAAAAAGTCGTCTGTATTTATGTGTGGGCTGGTCTTACTATTATCTTTTCTTTCAAAAAGAATTTCTAAAGTTAAACCAATTTTTGATGTGAATTTATCACTGAAAGTATTTCAGACTGATCCGTGTGTTTTTTCTTTGCTTCAAAATGTGCTCGGGTCAAACCGAACATATTTGATAGGTTAGTTTTCGCTTGGAGTTTCAGAAGTTGGAAGCAGGAGGCTTCACCGTTAATTATTTAAAGTTATTCCGCTATATCTGATACAAGTTGTACTCTGATGATTGGTATGTGTGTACAAATTTTCTTTTCTGTAAAGATATGTTGTTATATTATATATTTTGTTCATTTAGATTCTGATGTTCTTCTTCTTTCATCTATTCTAATATTTATTTATTTCTCTCTTATCCTCTAAATTCTTTCTCTTAACATTCTGCTTTTCTGTGTAATTTGGGTTGGCTGTGGCAGTTAAATGTCAGCCTAAATTGTACTGAAAAGTAGGACATTACATATTACCTTTCCTTGGGTGTACAACCCAATCAAGACATCAGTAATCATCCAAACAATGTGAAGAACTCCGGTCTTCAACCACCGTCTTCATCGTCAATTTATCGTTGAATCAATTATTCAGAATGGATATAAACCCGGCCTTTTTGAATAACTCGCGTAACTTATAAAAAAGTGCTATAAAAACACAACATACGCCTCATTCCAATCCAGAATATTCTTCTACTCAAATATTCATATCTTTAAATAAAGGTTCCCATTAATTTTTTCAAATGTAAATTCTTTTAAATTTATACTTTAATTGTAACACCCCGTAGTTCTGTAACATTACGTTTCACGAATTAAAGTATAATTAAATTTTAGAAGAAGAATTAAGGGAAACAGGTTATGCCACTGCATTCGTCTCGAAATTCTGCTTGAGACCGAGTTTGCGTAAATCGTACTCCGTACGAAGGAGATATGACCTTCAGAAGTTTAAGAATTTATTTAAAATTCAAACAGCTCGAAAAACAGATTCAAAATTCAAAAATAGGACCAGACCCGGGCTGGGCAGGAAAATTCCTGCCCAGGGCCCAGGTCGACCCTAGGGTCGACAATAGTGTCGACCTGGGTGACCCAGGTCGACAATAGGGTCGACCATAGTGTCGACCTGGTTGACCCAGGTCGACCATAAGGCCGACCCCCCTGTCGACTTGGTCAGGTCTGGCTGGCCTGGTCTGTGTTCTGGTCGAATTTCTAGGCCTGGTCTTGTCACTAGGGCTGAGTTGCCTTCTTTTGATTGGCTCCTCTTTAGAACGGATGGCTTTGATTAAACCTGACTTCATCGACGACTCTAATTAACTTGCAACTCTATAAAAACACCCTAGGTCTCCAACTAAAATTCACACAAAAATAAGAACTTGAGCCGCCATGATGTCAGAAGAAACTAAGGAGAGCCTCCGCTTGAAAAGAGACGAACAACGATTCAAGAAACAAAAGTCTAACCTAATTTCTACGCAACGTTTTCTACTCCAAAGGAAAGCTTTGCAAATTCAGAATAACAGAAACCAGAAAACAAGTTTCAGCGCCCGTTGTAAGTATAGTGGTTTTTTGAATATGAATAGAAATTGCGATGTGATTCGATGTAAATGAAATTAGGGTTTTACTATTGTAAAATATTGATGTAAATTCTGTGTATTGCGTTGATTATGTCATATTTTGTATTGGGTGTTTGTGGCATAAATTGGTTGATGCGAGCCTATTGACATTTGTATATGAAAATAAATATCACTTGCAAGTTTGTAGTAAAAACTAGAATTGACATCTTTATGTTATGTCGTTAACATGGTTAGCATACATTCTTTTTAGGCTTAAGTTGAGACTCATGTAAACATGTTTCAAGTTGAAACCTTTTATGCCTACACACCTCATACGTTATTATGTTTAATTGCAAGTGATAATTGGGTTTATGCAAGTACCTCTTTGGTTACACAAATTATACTAGTTTCATGTTGTAATAGGCTACTTGATGTAAAGTTAGTTTACACCTTTGGGTTATGTCAAAAAGTGGACATTTTTATGCTAGTTTGGTGTTTGACATTATGCCTAGTTATATGTGTGTAAAACCATGTTTAAACAAGTCTAAAAGTACGCCATTTCATGTGACACCTATTATGCTATACCATGTTATATCTTTATAATAGTCCAGAAATTATGATTTACGTGACACCTATCTAACTAGATCCAATATTCATGTGCAAGTTTGTGACATGTTATGCAATGTTATGATTCATGTTATGCGAGATCACCTTATTTATTTAGTTACACCTTTATGTCACACGCTAATCGATAACTATGTTTAGGCTAAATTTCATAGCATAGGTTCATTGAACCTATGCTTCCTTCTTTACTTTGTTTATGGATTGGGCCTATTAGCGGGCCCAATATCTTCATATGATTAATATGAATAATCGAGTAAGGGTAACGTTGGGATTAACTATTAAATTAAAGAATGTTAATATGTCGGCGGGCCTAAAAACCATGAAATGTGTTAAGGCCATAAATGATATAAATTTTGTACCATTAGTTTGGATTAAAACATGTGACATGAGATATTTACATAAGTAAAAGTGTAAATTTAGAAAACACGACATGCTTAACCCGAGGTTGGATTGAGTTGTGATGTAAACCTGCCCGGACCCGCCCGGCTGTCCAGTAGTCACAACAATACCTATCCAATGTGGGTGGTTAAGCATTGAGCCCAATAAGGACCCGAGGTTAGACTAAGCTATGGTGTAAACCTGCCCGGAACCAACCGGCACATCCAGTAACCGTAGCAATACCTGTCTAATGTGAGTGGTCAGGTGCTCTAAGAAGCTAAGTTAGGATTGGTAGGGTTAAGTTAATCTGAACACTTAATCAACTTAACGTGTTAACAAGACAAGACTTGTAGGGGCTAAGTAACTAAGAAAACCACTTAGCCAATTTAACATGTTAAATAGACTAGAAGGTGAGGTTAAGTAAAGTTAATACACTTAACCAATTTAACATGTTAACTAGACTGGAGTGTGAGGTTAAGAAAAATCAGGACACTTAACCATTATAACCTGATAATTAGATAAGTGGGTGAGGTTAATAAAATTTAGAATACTTAACCATTATAACACGTTAACTAGATAAGTGGGCAAGGTTAAGTAAATACACTTAGCCAATTTAATATGTTAGCTGGACTAGAGGGTAGGGTTAAGTAAACTTAGAACACTTAACCATCATAGTGTGATAAATTGAACAGGGTTAAGTTGAAACATGAGGGGACAATACCTAACCATTAGAACATGTTAATTAAACATATGTTAGGGTTAAGTTAACTAAGGGAACACTTAACCATTATAACATGTTAGTTAAAACAGATGGGCAAGATTAGGTTAGGGGACACTTAACCAATACAAGGTGAGTGGGTTGGGTTAAGTAAAAAGAAATACTTAACCAATATAACTTGGTTTGTGATAGGGTTAAGCCAACATGAACTACTGATAACACTTAGCCAGTTTAGTATGACAAAGGAAGGGGTTAAGCTAACCAGAATTGACTAATGACACTTAACCAATCCAACTTGACGAGAAAGAGGGCTAAGTAGTAAACCCTAGTTAAGAAAAAACCGAGAATGGGAGCTAAGTTGAAATCCCCAGTTAAAGAAACTAAGTGATAAACCTTAGTTAACAAGATTTATGGAAAAAGAAACTAAGTGGTAAACCTTAGTTGGGAACAACTAAGTAATAATTCTTAGCCAAGAAAACTAAGCCAGTCCATAATAGATGAATAACCTGATATGGTAGATCATCGCTTAACAAGTACATGAGAAGGAGCAAACGTTTATCCGATTTCGAAAAAGACTTCAGCGGACTGGGTTTAGAAGCACGTAGCTTCGGTGGACATGAGGGTACTCTTGGTATCCCTCCGTGAGGTTGCAGATGATCCGCCTGGGCTCACAGAGGTTAAGGTCTGTGTCAGAAGAACCAAGGGTATGCCTTGGTTGCAATTTAAGGCAACCTAAAGACTAGGATGGACCAGTGTGATTCAACGAGACCAGTAGCCCTGTGATAGCGATGCGTCATCTACCTACCATCTTGAGTCAATCGTAGTACACATGCGGAAAGGCAGAGAACTCCCAACAGACCATATACTTGCTATCTAGTTATGGGTGAAGCTGGCCAATAGGAAATTGGGGCATAGGTGGCAAGAGTATAGTTCTCGTGCTTGATTTTCTTGGATTGCCTTTCATTAGTTGAGGGAGGGGTCACATGGGACCATAATCACTAGTAGAAAAACAGACCTTAGCATCTGCATCGGCAGATATCCGAAAGCTCCCGACTGAGTTCCGTGTTTCTAGAATAGCCCACGGGACTCGGGTCGCACATTTCAGGACATGTGCACCTAGACAGCGATAAACGATTCGCGACACATACGTGGGGAAAGTCTAGGAACATATACCACTTTAGGTAGTGTGTCCTAGACTAGGGGCATCATTCGACAGGTAGCATAATCCCTAGTGGACCTGGGTGGCATAAATCCTGAATCCGAGAAGTATTAGACAAGTCGCAAAAACCCTAGTCGAATCTAGGGAATGCTCAATAGAAAACCCTAGATGAAATCTAGGTAATAAATAAATGTGCGCTTGATGGCAACCACAGTTATAGGGACTAGGATCACGTTATCATTTTATACAGATTACTAGTTGGGATACTAGTTAGGTGGTGCAGAGATTAGTATGGGGTGCGATCGTAATCTCGATTCTAAACTGCTTTGCCTTAGTTTATAGTATTTTCCCATTTTCAGTTTATGCCTGTCATGTCCTTTTCCTTATTCATATACCGAAACACCACTAGACTTACCAGGCTTTATGTCTGACTCTATGTTTTCTTTCGTCTTCTTTTCTTCCGTTCCCCCCCAGGTAGTCAGGGAGGGAATAGCTCAGATTTGTATGGACCTGTTACTCTTTCCAAGCTTGAAGACTCTTTGATGTGCTGCTTTGGACTCTCTGTTCCACCGCTATGGATGGCTAATGTTTTATTGGGGAATATTATTGTATATTTATGCTTCTTTATTTTGTTAAACAAGATAGATACTTTGTTGTTGGAAAACAATCTTTGTACAAGCTATTTATAAATGCAATAAAGTTTTATTCACTTTTCCGCTGCTTTATTTATCTGTCTTGTAATTTATCTGCATCTTTTACCTATAATACTTCACAGAGCTTAGTGCATTCCCTTTGTGAGTGACACTAACAGATGTGGGGTGTTACATTAATATTCCTTTGGATATCAATTCTAAACCAAATTAATGTTTATCAACTAGTCGGGATTATCGAGCCTTACCAAAGTAATCATTTGCTTAATTTCCCAATCCCAACCTATTCATCCCATGGAGCAAAACTTGTAGTACTCCATATCTAACACCACGGTGTCATCGGTAAATTTAATTACCATTTCACATTCAAATCTAGTGTAATGACCCGCATTTTCAGAGGGATTATAATTAATTTAATTAATTATATATATCGTGAGGTAGGGAATTAAATCGTCGTTTAATTAAATTATAGTGAATATTTAATTAATTTAAATAATTAAATAATATATTTAATTCAGAAATAACCAGAATTAGTGAATTGACAATATAATGTGAACTGGGTCATCCCCAGAATTTAATTCAGCTTAGAGTTGAATTATATTGACGAATATTTTCAATCGACATCAGTTAGAAACGTAGAATTTTAATATAATTAAATTAGAGCGCGTAACGACGCGGCAGTTCGCTATTTGGCGATTTGAACTTCAACTGAGTATACAGGGTTCGTTTTAAGCCGGATTTCTATGAAACAAGAAAAGTGTGGAGCTGGTGGAGTATATCTTTCTAGTGGAAGAGAAAAATCGGGATTTCGTCGTGTAGATTTTGAGATATGTCCAAATCAAATTTCAGAAAAGTCGCTATGGAATTCCTTTATAATTCGTAACGCTTTATATACGTTATAAAAGGATTTTCAATGTAAATTGAATATCGATTCAATCTGGACTTGGAATAGCGAGTATATAATTATACTGGAGCTGTATGATATTCCTCGGTGAATATATACGATAATATTAATTTATTAATATTTTATTTAATTTTATTTTAATATATTTATATATTTAAATGGGTCATTCAGAGCTTTAAAAATAGCCATTTTTGCAAATGAAGTCGGAATTCGACGAAACTAATTTTGTTGGATCCGCAACATCAAATAGTTGTTAGAATTCCAGTGTCATGATTTTTAGAGTCAGTATGTGACCGTACGGATTTTTAGAGTGAAAAACAGTCAGTATTTTGACAGTTAAAAATACACTGTGTGAGCATACGGAGTCGGAATTCGACGAAACCAGTTTCGTTGGGACCGTAATGTCGAACTCTAGCTACTTGTCAATTTTCGTGATTTTTGGTTATCGTATGTGGTCACAGGAATTTTTAGAAGGTAAGCACAAATAACATTTGATTATAATTGAATATTATAATGAAAATATCTCCTCCTCTAAATCCTATATAATGCCTTCATCACTTCTAAACCTAATTTCAATCTTCATTTGGTCAACAGACTTATTTTTCTGCCGTTCTTTTTTTGGGTTCTTCCAGTAAAATTCCCCCAAAGAAAAATCAAAACAAAATAGTAGAAAAAATCTATAAATCCCTAGATGAACATATGTGGATTCATCGGAACTTGCTCTTCCTTCTGATACAGTTTTTGTGAGGTGCGAACGCTGTTTGGAATTCAGCGGTTTGGGTTTCAGCAGCTAGGGCTGGGGATTTTGGTCGAATGGAGCATTGATGTAAGAATCGAATACTAGTTTGAGGTTCGGTACATCAAATAGATGGTGTTTGAAATGTTTTGAGTAGTTCCGTACTAAAAGATGTCGATCTCGACTGTGTCAAAGTGAAGAATCGGCTGTCGAACGGAAATTGGAAAGGTGGTGCAGGTTTGGTCTTTTGGGGAGGAATGGAACGAGAAGTTCAATGGTAAATTTTGTTGAAATTTCGGTTGAGGAGATGAGGTGTGGTGGAAGCAAGAAGGAGTGGAAATGTCATGTTTAACTAGAGAAGGTCACGATAGGTATTCTGGGAAAATGAAGGTAGCGGGCTGGTGAGTGTTGTGGAGCTGTGTCTTTGACTTTGGGCCTTAGGGTAATAGAAAAGCCCAATGTTTTAATTTTTATTCAAATTTCTATTTTAACTTAAGTATATGTTAACTTAAAATGGTGGAGGGATATTTGGAGGAGCGGTCTGTACAAACGGGGAAGAAGGAGTATCATTGGGGCGGACTGGTATTTGATTGGGCCGGGATTTGAAAGTTTAGCCCATGTTTAAACTGATTTAAGTATTTAATTAATTTAATTATATCAGATCTTGTAATATTAATAACTTCCACACCGGTAATCAGAATTCAACGAAACAAGATCCACTGGGATCGTATGGACGACGGCTACGCACTGGAACCGACAAGGAGTGGATTGGGGCTCGTATGAATTTATGGCGAAATAAATTATTTGATTCAAATCAAATAACAGTTTATCGTTCTTTAACGATGAACTGCCAAAGTGAGTAAAACTCACCAACCCTGAACAGTTCTATTTTCACGTTGTATTGTTAGAACTGTTAAAATTGTTTGTTTGACTATGTGTTGATTGTTTGATTGAACTGCTAGTCAGTTAGTGAAAATTATATATATATATATATAATTATATATATATATATAAACTGTTAAATATTTATATATTGATTATGCTATCAGAATAATTTATATTGAACTGAAAGTGATGATAATCATATTGTGTAACATCTGTGGATGCAGGGAGACAGGTTGGAGGAATCCGACTGGATTCCTCAACAGTTATTTTATTGTTTTTCATATATTTTGATATATGATGTGAATTATAACCTGTTGTTGATTGTGTGTGTATGGACGATACTGAACATCGTGATTTGATATGACTGAATACCATAACATACGGGATGTTGATAAGGGGATTTTCAAAGTGATATTGAAAACAGAATATTTATAAATTGTAATATTTATAAATAAGAGATATTTATAAATTTAAATATTTATAAATAAGGAATATTTATAAATTGGGATATTTATAAATAGGAGATATTTTAAAAAGGAAATAAATTCAAAACATTTCTTTTGAATGGAAAGGCCTGTGTGGCGGGTTTGGGGATTTTCCCGATGCTCCCGTTACAAAGGAGGTTATGGCGAATTTTCTCGGGAATTTAAGGAGTTAGAATATTTTTAAGAATAAATTTGAAAACGGAATATTTGAAAACCATTTGCAAATAGAATAAAATAGAGAAAAGAAATATTTGTAAACCATTTACAAATAGAATTGAAAGGGGAATATTTAGAAAATAAATAGAGTTAATAAAAAGGGAAATTGGTTTATGAAGGAAACCGTTATAAAAAGGAAAACGTTATTAAAAGGACATTTATAAAGTGAAGAACCGTTACTAATAGTAAATCTTTATAAATGAATAAACGTGTTAAAAAGGGGATCTTTTTAAAATGGATAAACGTTATAAAAAGGAGAAATCGAATATGGTATTCGAAGTTAGTTAATCGAATATGATATTCGAAGTTAGTTAATCGAATATGGTATTCGAAGTTAGTTAATCGAATATGGTATTCGAAAGGAGAAATCGAATATGGTATTCGAAGTTAGTTAATCGAATATGGTATTCGAAGTTAGTTAATCGAATATGGTATTCGAAAGGAGAAAGCAAATATGGTATTCGAAGTTAGTAAATCGAATATAGACATTCGAAAGGAGTTAATCGAATATGGTATTCGAAGTTAGTTAATCGAATATGGTATTCGAAAGTTAGTTAATCGAATATGGTATTCGAAAGTTAGTTAATCGAATATGGTATTCGAAAGTTAGTTAATCGAATATAGACATTCGAAAGGAGTTAATCGAATATGGTATTCGAAGTTAGTTAATCGAATATGGTATTCGAAAGTTAGTTAATCGAATATGTTATTCGAAAGGGGTTAGTCAAGTCGAGTTAGTCAAATAGAGTTAACCAGTTAGAGTTAATCAGTTAGAGTTAACCAGTTGGAGTTAATTAGTTAGAGTTAACCGATTAGAGTTAAAACAAACTAGAGTTAATCAAATATAGTTATTTGAGACAGAGTTAGTCAAACATAGTATTCAGGGTAAGTTGCCATCTTGTACGACTGCTAGCGTAATTCACAGGGCTGTAAATAGCCTACGACGGTCGGATGTTTCCTGAGGGAGTCAGGCGTAACCATTGTGATCGCTGCGATCTAGAGTCAAGCAAATGGAGTTTAATCGAATATTAGTTATTCGATAGGAGTTAATCGAGTTGATCGAGTTGAGAAATAAGTTAAGTTAAATAAGTTGAGTTGATCGGGTCGTTCGACCATGTTAGTCGAGCCTAGTTAATCGAATCGAATTGGTCGAACCAAGTAAGTCGAGTTAGTCGAGTCAAGTTAAGTTAGTCGAGTTAAGTTCGTCGAGTTAAATAAATCGATGTTAGTTTCATCGAAAGGAGTTATCGACGTTAGTTTCATCGAAAGGAGTTATCGATGTTAGTTTCATCGAAAGGAGTTATCGATGTTAGTTTCATCGAAGGGAGTTATCGATTATAGTTTAATCAAAGTGAGATTTTCAAATATGAGATATTTGAAAAGGAAGAGTCATCGAATATTAGTTATTCGAAGAGAGATTATCGAATATCGTT
This sequence comes from Allium sativum, assembly GCA_030737875.1. Classification (NCBI taxonomy): domain Eukaryota; kingdom Viridiplantae; phylum Streptophyta; class Magnoliopsida; order Asparagales; family Amaryllidaceae; genus Allium; species Allium sativum. The sequence continues at coordinate 157,853,473 of CM060921.1, read as the reverse complement.
TATTCGAGAAGGAGTTAATCGAATATAGGTTATTCGAAGAAGAGTTAATCAAATAGAGATTTCTCGAAGAGAGTTAATCGGCAAATTCGATTTATATCGAATTCGGGAAAGTACTTATACTTTTCCAGTGTTTAAATAGAGTTTTGTTTATTTATAAATAAATAAGGGTTAGGTTAATTATTCACTAATAAGAATAGAAGTTATAATTAAAGTTAGATAATTCGAAAGTAGGGATTATAACGTTATCGTTATAACCAATGTTTTAAATATAGAAGTGGATTAGTAAAATTGGATCCGAGAAAAGCGTAAAGAAGTTGTTAAAGATTAAAAGATAAACTTTGACCATTTCGAAGTTATAACGTTGTTCAGTTAAGGTCTGAGAGGTAATTATACCCTAACTTGAGTGACTTCCTTCTTAACTAAGAAATGGTAAGGTTTGATCGTAAAGGAGTTTTGGAAATGTTTTCCAAACGAGAATCAGAAATGTTTTCTGATAAAAGAAAAATAAGAATTTAGAATATAGGGAAACAGGAGATAAGTAAATAAATGAACTAAAGAGATTAATGTTAAATGATGTTTGTTCGATATAATTTCCATCTGGAAATAATATCGTTGTTTGCACACTTGTTTTTCTTTGATAGTTAACTCACAGACTATCGAAGTTTTGACCATTTTAACGTTGTTAATATGGAGAGACCCGTTGGATTATTACCCAAAGAACCACTCTGTATTGGCATAAGCGTTGCGAATCATATATGCCAAAGACAATTGAAGACGGAGTAAAATGCAAGGGCTGTTGTATAAGTCTTAGATAACAGTGACTAAGATGGATATACTGAATAGTGCCTTCAGTTTGTCCAGTCCCAGGACAACTTGTATGGACGAAGGTCTGACAGAGTATATCCAATGGATCACGTAAGTTGATCTGTTCAAACGTATTCACGTTTGGTGGCGGAGGAATTCGTTTCTCTTAGCTGTATACCCGTGTTATTTTTGGATAAGTCAATTTGTGATTTGGCGGGTACGATGTGACATTTCTAAGTGAATGAAGATGGATGTCTGACATAGTATTTCCAGACGGTCATGTACATTGATTTCTTCAACTATACCAAGAGTGAAGCGGAGAAGGAAACTTCTTTTAGCTAACACATAATGTATGGTTGTAAACATCAATTAGTGATTCTGATGGATCTGACAATGTGGCATTCGAATTGAATCTGATGTGATGATAAAGCGTAGCTTCTAGCCTCATCATCCGGTAAATGACAGAAATCGGGCAGGCAGCATGGCTAAGTCGGTCGCACCGAAGTAGGGTGTATAATCACCTATCTAGAGAATATTCATTTGTTTCTTAAATCTATCAATGCTGTCCCATAATATATACGGGAACGGTTGCTGATCCCAACCGTTGGTGATGTACATTCGATACGCTCAAGCGAAATGAGTGGTCGGTCATGTGTGGCTGAGTTACAAGATGTTCTTGTTGAACTCCAGTGTATCGTTCCTAGAGTACACTGATCGGAAGGTGGTTCCATACCTTGTCATAGTTGGAAATCCATTATCCAATACGTGCTTGCGATTTTGATTGTATACTATATATGTAGAACGTGAGATGAAAGCGTTTCTGCTAGTTGATATCTATTTGTACAGACATTATTATAATATCAAAAGGTTTTTGATATAAAGATATTTTGGATTCTCATAAGGGAAAAACCCGTTCCGTTCTGCGGCGTGGTCTTATGAGATATCGTTTACTTGTTCATATACCTGTTTAAACTGTTTTACTCATACCAGTCCCATGACTGACCCGGAGTTTACTTTGTTGTTTTCCCTAAACTCTTGGGTGCCTAAATTTGTACGGGCAGTCAAGTAGTTCAGGATTTACAGATATACTTGAAGAGCTGGAGCAGGAGGCTTCTGGATCATATAGCTATAGTTTATTTCCGTTGTGTTGTAAGTGTTGTACTCTGATAAGTGCTATTGTATACATAACTGTTATATTTCAAAGTTATGTTATCTATTATATGTTATTCGTTCCGCTGTGAGGTTCGTGTTACTCTGATATTGTGTTCTTCTTCTTCTTCTATTCTAAGTTTCTATCTTATCTATTCTCACCCTCTAATTTCTTTTAATATTTACCAGGATTTTTCGATGTTTTGGTTATCGACATCGAGATTACGTCGATAACCAAAGTCGCTCAAAATCCGGGTCGTTACAGTTGGTATCAGAGCTTAAGTTAAGAATTACTTGGCTCTGTGGCGTGACTCGGTAGAGATAGGGTTAGTAATACTCTTGATTGAGTTGAGTGTATATATATACGAGTGCGTATTTGTATTTGATATAAAAATGGTTTTATATTGTGGAGATTCATTGGCTGAGTTGTTTATGAGTTCTGGTCGATCAGTTTGATCCACTGTATCGGTAGGAGTTTTATAAACACTTGAATACGATGGGTTGTCACGATATGTTTTGAAAGAGGGTAAATGAAATAATTTTACCCGAAATATATTTTATATATATTGGAAATATGGTATTGGATATATTGGTGAATATTATAATCGAGTAAGATTATAAGTTGAAATGGTTATATAAGTAACCAATTAGAATTCATATAAGTGAAATATATGAAATGGAACCCAATGAATTAAGTCTGAATTTGAATCAGAATTGGAATTAAAATTCCTGAAATTTGAGTAAGTGTTGATAAATGAATCAGGATTAAAAATAAGGAGATTTTAAGTTCCTGGGAGATTTTGAAAACGTTTTTCAAACTGAAAGTGATATAGTATTGAACTCACTTCGATAGTTGGAAAATAGATTCTGATGATGAATCGCGACATCATCAGTGTACATTTTCGAGCTCTAAGTGACGGATTACTACCAAAGGTTTTGTTTTTGAATTATTTTGAGAAAACAAGTTGTTTGAGAATTCAAAGGTTTTGAATTGTTATTAAGATTTCAAAATGATTCGAAATAAAAGCCCAGGAATTTAAATTCTAGAATTTAAATGTAACTTGTGAAGTTAAGTAAAACTTGGGTTGATCAGAGAATAATCTGTAATGGATTTGGGTTGATGAGTTAAGAATTTGAAATTTGATACTGGAGTTTGAATGGAATTCGACTTGAGAATAAGCGAATGATTTGATTTGACGATATAAAAGTGATTGAGTTTGATTGGGATGACATTGGTATATGTTGGAATGATAACAGATGGAAGGGATATAATGATGTGCCCGACAAAAAGGTACAAGTTTATATTTTATATGAGTTTGGGATTTATGAGCCGAATTGGCAAGCCGCTTGGCTGTTTGATTTTCTTTTGGGTTGAAGAAGGCCCAGAGAGGCGAGTTGGAATTTGAGCTATTGACCAGTACAAAGGAGGTGTTGGCGAAATTTTTCGAAAGGTTAAAGTGTTAGAAAATTTTCGGAATTTTTGAAAATTTAGTTAGTCAGAATAAATTAATATTTTAGTCGATATTAATTGGTTTAGTTAAAATCAGAAATAAGGGGTAAACAAATCTTAGGAATTCCAATAGATAGGGTCGTCCTCTAACTTAGCAATTTCGAGAACGAAAATATTTTAAGTGGGGAAGAATGTAATGACCCGCATTTTAAGAGGGATTATAATTAATTTATTTAATTATATATATCGTGAGGTAGGGAATTAAATCGTCGTTTAATTAAATTATAGTGAATATTTAATTAATTTAAATAATTAAATAATATATTTAATTCAGAAATAACCAGAATTAGTGAATTGACAATATAATGTGAACTGGGTCATCCCCAGAATTTAATTCAGCTTAGAGTTGAATTATATTGACGAATATATTCAATCGACATCAGTTTGAAACGTAGAATTTTAATATAATTAAATTAGAGCACGTAACGACACGGCAGTTCGCAATTTGGCGACTTGAACTTCAACTGAGTATACAGGGTTCGTTTTAAGCCGGATTTCTGTGAAACAAATAACGTGTGGAGCTGGTGGAGTATATCTTTCTAGTGGAAGAGAAAAATCGGGATTTCGTCGTGTAGATTTTGAGATATGTCCAAATCAAATTTCAGAAAAGTCGCTGTGGAATTCATTTATAATTCGTAACGCTTTATATACGTTATAAAAGGATTTTCAACGTAAATTGAACATCGATTCAATCTGGACTCGGAATAGCGAGTATATAATTATACTGGAGCTGTATGATATTCCTCGGTGAATATATACGATTATATTAATTTATTAATATTTTATTTAATTTTATTTTAATATATTTATATATTTAAATGGGTCATTCAGAGCTTTAAAAATAGCCATTTTTGCAAATGAAGTCAGAATTCGAAGAAACTAATTTTGTTGGATCCGCAACATCAAATAGTTGTTAGAATTCCAGTGTCATGATTTTTAGAGTCAGTATGTGACCGTACGGATTTTTAGAGTGAAAAACAGTCAGTATTTTGACAGTTAAAAATACACTGTGTGAGCATACGGAGTCGGAATTCGACGAAACCAGTTTCGTAGGGACCGTAATGTCGAACTCTAGCTACTTGTCAATTTTCGTGATTTTTGGTTATCGTATGTGGTCACAAAAATTTTTAGAAGGTAAGTACAAATAACATTTGATTATAATTGAATATTATAATGAAAATATCTCCTCCTCTAAATCCTATATAATGCCTTCATCACTTCTAAACCTAATTTCAATCTTCATTTGGTCAACAGACTTATTTTTCCACTGTTCTTTTTTTGGGTTCTTCCAGTAAAATTCCTCCAAAGAAAAATCCAAACAAAATAGTAGAAAAAATCTATAAATCCCTAGATGAACATATGTGGATTCATCGCAACTTGCTCTTCCTTCCGATACAGTTTTTGTAAGGTGCGAACGCTGTTCGGAATTCAGCGGTTTGGGTTTCAGCAGCTAGGGCTGGGGATTTTGGTCGAATGGAGCATTGATGTAAGAATCGAATACTAGTTTGAGGTTCGGTACATCAAATAGATGGTGTTAGAAATGTTTTGAGTAGTTCCGTACTAAAAGATGTCGATCTCGACTGTGTCAAAGTGAAGAACCAACTGTCGAACGGAAATTGGAAAGGTGGTGCAGGTTTGGTCTTTTGGGGAGGAATGGAACGAGAAGTTCAATGGTAAATTTTGTTGAAATTTCGGTTGAGGAGATGAGGTGTGGTGGAAGCAAGAAGGAGTGGAAATGTCATGTTTAACTGGAGAAGGCCACGACAGGTATTTTGGGAAGATGAAGGTAGCGGGCTGGTGAGTGTTGTGGAGCGGTGTCTTTGACTTTGGGCCTTAGGGTAATGGAAAAGCCCAATGTTTTAATTTTTATTCAAATTTCTATTTTAACTTAAGTATATGTTAACTTAAAATGGTGGAGGGATATTTGGAGGAGCGGTCTGTACAAACGGGGAAGAAGGAGTATCATTGGGGCGGGCTGGTATTTGATTGGGCCGGGATTTGAAAGTTAAGCCCATGTTTAAATTGATTTAAGTATTTAATTATATCAGATCTTGTAATATTAATAACTTCCACACCGGTAATCAGAATTCAACGAAACAAGATCCGCTGGGATCGTATGGACGACGGCTACGCACTGGAACCGACAAGGAGTGGATTGGGGCTCGTATGAATTTATGGTGAAATAAATTGTTTGATTCAAATCAAATAACAGTTTATCGTTCTTTAACGATGAACTGCCAAAGTGAGTAAAACTCACCAACCCTGAACAGTTCTATTTTCACGTTGTATTGTTAGAACTGTTAAAATTGTTTGTTTGACTGTGTGTTGATTGTTTGATTGAACTGCTAGTCAATTAGTGAAAATTATATATATATATATATATAATTATATATATATAAACTGTTAAATATTTATATATTGTTTATGCTATCAGAATAATTTATATTGAACTGAAAGTGATGATAATCATATTGTGTAACATCTGTGGATGCAGGGAGACAGGTTGGAGGAATCCGACTGGATTCCTCAACAGTTATTTTATTGTTTTTCATATATTTTGATATATGATGTGAATTATAACCTGTTGTTGATTGTGTGTGTATGGACGATATTGAACATCGTGATTTGATATGATTGAATACCATAACATACGGGATGTTGATAAGGGGATTTTCAAAGTGATATTGAAAACAGAATATTTATAAATTGGAATATTTATAAATAAGAGATATTTATAAATTTAAATATTTATAAATAAGGAATATTTATAAATTGGGATATTTATAAATAGGAGATATTTTAAAAAGGAAATAAATTCAAAACATTTATTTTCAATGGAAAGGCCTGTGTGGCGGGTTTGGTGATTGTCCTGATGCTCCCGATACAAAGGAGGTTATGGCGAATTTTCTCGGGAATTTAAGGAGTTGGAATATTTTCAAGAATAAATTTGAAAAGGGAATATTTGAAAACCATTTGCAAATAGAATAAAATAGAGAAAAGGAATATTTGTAAACCATTTACAAATAGAATTGAAAGGGGAATATTTGGAAAATAAATAGAGTTAATAAAAAGGGAAATTGGTTTATAAAGGAAACCGTTATAAAAAGGAAAACGTTCTTAAAAGGACATTTATAAAGTGAAGAACCGTTACTAATAGTAAATCTTTATAAATGAATAAACGTGTTAAAAAGGGGATCTTTTTAAAATGGATAAACGTTATAAAAATGAGAAATCGAATATGGTATTCGAAGTTAGTTAATCGAATATGGTATTCGAAGTTAGTTAATCGAATATGGTATTCGAAGTTAGTTAATCGAATATGGTATTCGAAAGGAGAAATCGAATATGGTATTCGATGTTAGTTAATCGAATATGGTATTCGAAGTTAGTTAATCGAATATGGTATTCGAAAGGATAAATCGAATATGGTATTCGAAGTTAGTAAATCGAATATAGACATTCGAAAGGAGTTAATCGAATATGGTATTCGAAGTTAGTTAATCGAATATGGTATTCGAAAGTTAGTTAATCGAATATGGTATTCGAAAGTTAGTTAATCTAATATGGCATTCGAAAGTTAGTTAATCGAATATAGACATTCGAAAGGAGTTAATCGAATATGGTATTCGAAGTTAGTTAATCGAATATGGTATTCGAAAGTTTGTTAATCGAATATGTTATTCGAAAGGGGTTAGTCAAGTCGAGTTAGTCAAATAGAGTTAACCAGTTAGAGTTAAACAGTTAGAGTTAACCAGTTGGAGTTAATTAGTTAGAGTTAACCGATTAGAGTTAAAACGAACTAGAGTTAATCAAATATAGTTATTTGAGACAGAGTTAGTCAAACATAGTATTTAGGGTAAGTTGCCATCTTGTACGACTGCTAGCGTAATTTGCAGGGCTGTAAATAGCCTACGGCGGTCGAATGTTTCCTGAGGGAGTCAGGCGTAACCATTGTGATCACTGCGATCTAGAGTCAAGCAAATGGAGTTTAATCGAATATTAGTTATTCTATAGGAGTTAATCGAGTTGATCGAGTTGAGAAATAAGTTAAGTTAAATAAGTTGAGTTGATCGGGTCGTTCGACCAAGTTAGTCGAGCCTAGTTAATCGAATCGAATTGGTCAAACCAAGTAAGTCGAGTTAGTCGAGTCAAGTTAAGCTAGTCGAGTTAAGTTCATCGAGTTAAATAAATCGATGTTAGTTTCATCGAAAGGAGTAATCGATGTTAGTTTCATCGAAAGGAGTTATCGATGTTAGTTTCATCGAAAGGAGTTATCGATGTTAGTTTCATCGAAGGGAGTTATCGATTATAGTTTAATCGAAGTGAGATTTTCAAATATGAGATATTTGAAAATGAAGAGTCATCGAATGTTAGTTATTCGAAGAGAGATTATAGAATATCGTTTATTCGAGAAGGAGTTAATCGAATATAGGTTATTCGAAGAAGAGTTAATCAAATAGAGATTTCTCGAAGAGAGTTAATCGGCAAATTCGATTTATATCGAATTCGGGAAAGTACTTATACTTTTCCAGTGTTTAAATAGAGATTTATTTATTTATAAATAAATAAGGGTTAGGTTAATTATTCACTAATAAGAATAGAAGTTATAATTAAAGTTAGATAATTCGAAAGTAGGGATTATAACGTTATCGTTATAACCAATGTTTTAAATATAGAAGTGGATTAGTAAAATTGGATCCGAGAAAAGCGTAAAGAAGTTGTTAAAGATTAAAAGATAAACTTTGACCATTTCGAAGTTATAACGTTGTTCAGTTAAGGTCTGAGAGGTAATTATACCCCAACTTGCGTGACTTCCTTCTTAACTAAGAAATGGTAAGGTTTGATCGTAAAGGAGTTTTGGAAATGTTTTCCAAACGAGAATCAGAATTGTTTTCTGATAAAAGAAAAATAAGAATTTAGAATATAGGGAAACAGGAGATAAGTAAATAAATGAACTAAAGAGATTAATGTTAAATGATGTTTGTTCGATATAATTTCCATCTGGAAATAATATAGTTGTTTGCACACTTGTTTTTCTTTGATAGTTAACTCATAGACTATCGAAGTTTTGACCATTTTAACGTTGTTAATATGGAGAGACCGGTTGGATTATTATCCAAAGAACCACTCTGTATTGGCATAAGCGTTGCGAATCATATATGCCAAAGACAATTGAAGACGGAGTAAAATGCAAGGGCTGTTGTATAAGTCTTAGATAACAGTGATTAAGATGGATATACTGAATAGTGCCTTCGGTTTGTCCAGTCTCAGGACAACTTGTATGGACGAAGGTCTGACAGAGTATATCCAATGGATCGCGTAAGTTGATCTGTTCAAACGTATTCACGTTTGGTAGCGGAGGAATTCGTTTCTCTTTGCTGTATACCCGTGTTATTTTTGGATAAGTCAATTTGTGATTTGGCGGGTATGACGATGTGACATTTCTAAGTGAATGAAGATGGATGTCTGACATAGTATTTCCAGACGTACACGTACATTGATTTCTTTAACTATACCAAGAGTAGAAGCGGAGAAGGAAACTTCTTTTAGCTGACATGTAATGTATGGTTGTAGACGTCAATTAGTGATTCTGATGGATCTGATAACGTGGCATTCGAATTGAATCTGATGTGATGATAAAGCGTAGCTTCTAGCCTCATCATCCGGTAAATGACAGAAATCGGGCAGGCAGCATGGCTAAGTCGGTCGCACCGAAGTAGGGTGTATAATCACCTATCTAGAGAATATTCATTTGTTTCTTAAATCTATCAATGCTGTCCCATAATATATACGGGAACGGTTGCTGATCCAAACCGTTGGTGATGTACATTCGATACGCTCAAGCGAAATGAGTGGTTGGTCATGTGTGGCTGAGTTACAAGATGTTCTTGTTGAACTCCAGTGTATCGTTCCTAGAGTACACTGATCGGAAGGTGGTTCCATACCTTGTCATAGTTGGAGATCCATTATCCAATACGTGCTTGCGATTTTGATTGTATACTATATATGTAGAACGTGAGATGAAAGTGTTTCTGCTAGTTGATATCTATTTGTACATAGACATTATTATAATATCAAAAGGTTTTTGATATAAAGATATTTTGGATTCTCATAAGGGAAAAACCCGTTCTGTTCTGCGGCGTGGTCTTATGAGATATCGTTTACTTGTTCATATACCTGTTAAACTGTTTTACTCATACCAGTCCCATGACTGACCCGGAGTTTACTTTGTTGTTTTCCCTAAACTCTTGGGTGCCTAAATTTGTACGGGCAGTCAAGTAGTTCAGGATTTATAGATATACTTGAAGAGCTGGAGCAGGAGGCTTTTGGATCATATAGCTATAGTTTATTTCCGCTGTGTTGTAAGTGTTGTACTCTGATAAGTGCTATTGTATACATAACTGTTATATTTCAAAGTTATGTTATCTATTATATGTTATTCGTTCCGCTGTGAGGTTTGTGTTACTCTGATATTGTGTTCTTCTTCTTCTTCTATTCTAAGTTTCTATCTTATCTATTCACACCCTCTAATTTCTTTCAATAATTACCAGGATTTTTCGATGTTTTGGTTATCGACATCGAGCTTACGTCGATAACCAAAGTCACTCAAAATCCGGGTCGTTACATCTAGTTAAAGATTTAACTATCGCATGGAGTAAAAACTGTTGGTACTCCATTCTCGATCATTTCCCTAATTTGATAATTTAAATTATCACATTCATATTTTGTAACGACCCAGTTTTTGGACTAGTTTTATAACCTATAATGTACAGATTACACTGTTAATTTAATTTAATTTAATTAATTAGGATTTTATATACTTGGGAAAAATATTTAGGAAATTCTAAATAAATATATTTTTGATGATTAATGTAGTAGCCCGTAACTTCCCAAGTAAGGAAAGCACGGATTGTTTTGAGGACAAGACGAATCAGAACACAAACAGAAGAACATTTCATTGTTTATTACAACAATTCTATCAGAATACTAGAATATACAGAGTATGAATAAATATGACACATCAGAAAAATATCAGAGATTTAAATTACATTACTGCAGCGGAAAAATAAAACAAAACATAACTGAAAGAAATACGCGGATACAGAGCTTTCCGAATATCACTTCAGCAATAAACCAGGATCCTGTGAATCTAAATCTGCAAAACCCAACTACTAGCTGCCCGTGCGGAAAATAAGGGCACCCAGAGTTTAGGATAAAATTATAAACTCCAGGTCAGTCATGTGACTGGTGTGAGAACTAAAACAGTTATTTAAAACTTTACTTTAAAAGTGAGAAATTCAAGGGACCACGCCGTATAACACAGAACGGGTTTTCTCCCAAGAACACTAGTGCATATATCAAAACAACGCAATGCTTTTTGGAAAAATGAAGCTATTATAAGACCCAGGTCCCATCACAAAATGCAACGCAAGCCGGAGGATAGGGTTTTCCCTTATAATAGCCAAACATGCTTGGTACGTTTAAAACAAATCATTTGATACTATTATAAGTGTATAGTGTCAAAACAATTTCAATCATAAATATCAATCTTAAACGGCATGGGTACCATATATCATGTCGCCATACTAGTTCTATAATTAAAACCACAATGTCACGTATTGGAAATTGGATTTCCGTCATGATTCAAGGCAAGGGGAAATCTCCTCTCCGTTCGAGACACTCTAACAAATGTCTTAGGACCACACACAGCGATCCTTAGATCTTCAGGGCCGGTCCTCTCTTACTTTTGAGGATTGGCAATTCCTGAACACACGTTTCCCGATCCTATAGGACCTATATAATGGTCTGTACGTCGGCTCACATAGGGCCAGTTATCGACCATATATTCGAGGCGCCTCGCATTCCAACAACCACACAGGTAAAAAGTATATAAATGTCAGGGCTAGTAGATCACTGACATCACCCATAGCTAGAAAGAAACGTCGTGCTCTCCCTGTAGTCACTATCCCAGTTTTGACTCATACCGAGGTGTGAGGCTCGCGAATTAACGCCATACACAAAGCTGCACCACACAGGCCGTGCTTTGATCATCAACCACAAGACTTTGCTTTTCAACAGAAGCCTTGATCATCTGCCACTTATACATGCCACACAGGCAATTCACTCTATGCGACTAATGTCCATCGATATACAACCTCTGAGCTCGTACATCTCAGAGAAGGGCGTTAAGCAAGAGAAAAATTCTCCGTCGCCAAATAGATGTATATTTAATAGAGATCAATCAACATAGAATAAAATCCAATGTCAGACACACAGTCCATTTACAAGATCGTTCTAGGTCAGAATGAAACCGGAGGCACTTTCCTCGCATATCCATTGATCTCCAAGTACGTCTGGACGATCACCAACTGTTTCCCTCCTCTTGGGTGTACAGCCCAATCAAGATCATCAATTATCATCCAAACGATGTGAAGACTTCCGGTCTTCAACCACCGTCTTCATCTTCGACTTATCGTCGAATCGATTATTCAGAATGGGTATAAACCCGGCCTTTCTGAATAACCCACGTATAAAATAAACAACTGTTACGCAAACACAACATACGTCTCATTCCAATTCAGAATATTCTTTTACTCAAATTTTCACATTCTTAGGGAAAGTTTCCCATTAATTTTATCAAAGATAAATTCTTCTAAATTTATTCTTTAATCTTCCTTTGGATATCATTTCAAACCATGTTAAGGTTTCCCAAACTAGTCGGGATTAGCGAACCACACTGAAGTAATTATTTATTTTATTTCCCAATCCCAACCTATTCATCCCATGGAGTAAAACTGGTAATACTCCATATCTAACACCACGGCGCTATCGGTAAAATTAATTACCATTTCACGTTCAAATCTAATTAAAGATTTAACTATCGCTTTGGAGCAAAACTGGTGATACTCCATTCTCGATCACTTTAATCTAATAAAAGATTCATTAAAACTCCACTTAGTTTTAATCTTCCCAAAAATCAATATCCTGTCTTTAACTGGGTTAAAGAACCAACGTCATTTAAAACACAGTTCACGATAAATCCAAAACCACATTCCATTGTTAATTGGGCTAAAGAGCAGGTGTTATTCAAAACACCGCTCACGATAAACCCAAAAACCAATTTAAATTCAATCCCAATTAAATACCAATTAACTGGACAATTTCATTAAATCTTAATTAAAATATTTATTCTTTTCTAAACTGGGTTCAAGAACAGTGTTATTTAAGACATCATTCACGACAACCCAAAATCTCATTTGGTATTAAATACAAGGCTCTGAATAGAAAATATATCGGCTTATATTCAATATCAAATTCTGAAACCAAAAAATATCGTATTGGAAATAACTATATAAATATATCTTTCAAATTTTCACAACCATATCTGTATAATCACGAAATCCAACATTGAAATATTTCGAAGATAATTTCGATTCAAATCCATTCCAATTCACGTATTGGAAATTCTGATTATTTTCAAAACCATTTCAAATCTAGTTCAATACTAGTTCATTTCGTTAAAAATATATTTTTATCCTTTCAAATGTGTAATTTTTCATCTCGGTTCTTTCCAATTCATATATTATGATTTTACACAAATTATTAATATTTTTAATAATTTTATCAAGGCCCGTACAGTCAGTTTTCAATAATGGCCACCGAACTGCACTTACACCAACCTTTTCCAAATTTGATTTGGACATAATTCCAAATCCAACCGTTTGATTTCAAATTTCTAATATTCATTGGAAAGCTCTTTTCGATATGAACCCAAGGTTCCCGTTTCAGGAGAATTCGACGGTCGGGTCTCCCGCAACGTCAATTCGAAGTCAATGGTCGAAATTCGCGAACTGCCACGGCACGGCGCGTTCTATTCAGGCCATTTAATATATAATATATATATATATATATTATATATTTCGTCGATATCAATTTTAAACATATTTTATAAATCATTTTAAGTTCGTTTTCGAAATGATTTCAACTTCATATTCAATTTCGAATCAAAATTGAATATTCCACATCATCGATTTACAAATGATAATATTTTCAAAACATTATATTTTGAAATCACTTCCTTTTCTATATTCATTATAAAAATGAATATAATCGATATAAATATCATTCGCGTCGAAATGGCGCATCTCTAATCAACACGAATTTATATATTTCAATAACTTCGTTATTCTATTCAACAAATGAATATTTATTCTATTCAACACATGAATCTATATTTCTTTCAACACATGGATATTCTCAACGCATGAGTTGCGTCAACACATGACTATTTTTGTTATTTAATATATTTTATAAAATTTTGATAAAGATGTATATTTTATTGTTTAAAATATTTTACTCAACACATGAATATATATTTTCCTTTCAACACATGAATATATATTTTTCTTTCAACACATGAATATTCTCAACACATGATCATCGTCAACACATGACTATTTATTCTATTCAACACATGAATCTTTATTTTATAATATTCTTTATTTTCCAAATTGAAATGAGGCCCAATCAATTACCATATAATGTTAATTATATGGATTCCATACAACACATGTATATAATAGCAACGATAAATAATTAACCATCATCCAAAGTGCACCACACAACTGCATAAGCATTAAATATAAATAATTAACGCTCATACAGTTTGTCAATCAAACGATCGACATACCACTAAACAACTGGGATTAGTGTACATCAAATATCATCCCAATACCCGTGTGGTGTTTCAATCCGCTGTAACGTCCCGCATTTTTATCGGTTCGTATTTGAATTTTTAGATCAGTTTAAATATTGAATTCAAAATATAAGTGGATTTATATTTTAATTAAAATGAAGTTGAACGTATAAAAATATATATTAAATAAAATCGAGCCCGTAATATCACGGCAGTTCGTAATTCAACGTTCTGAAATTTAATTGAATGTACATGACTCGTTTTAAATCGGATTTCTTCGAAACAAGAAACTTTGGAATCTGTTGAACTGTATTTTTCTAACAAAAGTGAAAAACCAAGATTTCGTCGTATAGACTGCAAAATATGTCCAAATCAAATATTCAGAAAGTCGGTGTAAAATCGTTTATCGACCATAACAGTTTATTTGAAATAACTTGATATCAGATTCGAATCTGGATAAGGTTCTTTTGGGACGTAGTGATAATTTAATTTTTAAAATTTTATTGTAATTTTTTAATAATTAAATACGCAGCTTTTTATTTGGAGTATTTTGCACCCTGTATCGATATTTTGGGGTTTCAAAATATGAGTTAATCTACCGATATTATTATATTTTTGGGATCATGGCTCATCGTTGGACACGACCGTGTTCTTATTTCTGTCCCTAGCGGCTTCGACATGAACGAAATTTACGCAACGGGTTACACTGATTTGTCTTCTTCGGTGCTTAAAAGCATGGGCGCAACTGCTAGCTATCCATGACTTTCACCTAAGGCCTATGTTGCTATAACTTCATGGCAAAGTAATTACCATACCCCTACCCTACATTGGCTATGAAAGCAAGTCATGCTACTCCATCTCACGCATAGGACTAAGTATTTTCACGTGAGACTATATCACAGACCTGTAAGCTATGTTTTCACGCACGCATAACTTTCATTTTTCTATTAAAATCTTAACATATCCTATATCTTTTATCGAATAAGACCTCTACAGGATTCTTATTTCCTTTCACAATGATGATTGCGTTATATTAAGAAATGTCAGCTATAAAATAAAGTGAAACAAGGGAGTACTTAGTTTAGTATACTTAACTTGTTGAGATTTAGAAGAAGTTGGCGTAATCCACTTGAATTAGTAGGTGCTGACCCACAAGTAAGATGCAGACCATACATGGATTGCGAGATATAAGGCACATGCGAACAGTAAGCCTAAGTTAAAAATATTATACATACAGAAGTTTTTCTTATTGGCTAAAGTAAAAGACAAACAACCAGCATAACCCTATAAACCAATTCACGCAGCTAGTTTGGGGTTTTGCCCATACCCTATACTATTACCAATTGCCATACCCTGTACTGATAGAAAGCAACCACTGTATAAGTGATGGCCAATAAGCGAAAAATGTAACCCCTAGCGGAGCTACCCTCCTTACCCTATTTCTTAACAATGAAGTATTTCACTAAAATAAAGCCCAACGCAGTTCTTTTGTTTTGCTTCAGCAAAGTTTTAGCCGAGTTTTCAATGGCCTCCGCAAACAAAATTAAAAACAGTTTCCTCCTCTAGAAATTTCCTATATAGTATATACGTGTATTTAAAACCTTGAATGGTTTCGCTGATTCATGTACTGCAGCAACGAGGGCTTCCTGTGTCGTCAGTAAAGAAGGGTTGGAGGTCGGTGCTTTACTGTATTTGGCGATGGAAGAAGTGTAGTGTATGGAACAGTATACGGATCTGTGTGCAAGTACGGTATAGGGAGCAAGAGCAAGTGTAGAAAGAAGAAGGGTACGCGTTTAAGGGTACTGGGAAAAAGGAAGTGAAAGGCAGAAGGTGTAAATGGACACTAACGTGGAAGCTAATGGCATTTATAGGGGGTATTCATGTAGGAAAAATGAAGTAGCAACAGGTACTGTGGTACCTTGTGCATGAACACGTTTGCATGAGCGTGTGGGTTGGGAGGTTCACGAGCAAAAAGAAGAGATAAAAGAGGGTTACATGAGTTTGTACTGGAGAGGGAAGGATTTGGGACTGTGAAAGAGTAGATAACTTCATGAAGAGAGGGAGGATGGGTACAGTATAATGAAGCACGAGGGAAATATAAAGGAGATTAAAAGCTGGAAAATGTATGGATGTGGAATGACATAAAGAGAAGGGGTTTGTCATGGAGTGCGGTGCGTTGGAACAGGGACAAGAAGGTGGTAGGTGTTGGTATGTGAGGACGGCCGTGGTCTGGGTGCAGTGTGGAGTTGTGTTTTTATTTGGTGTGATCAGGGAGTCGCGGTTTTAGTGCAGCGTTCATTCTTACTCGGGTTTAAGGATATAAAAGTAAAGAGGAGGTGGGATCAAAGAATGAGCAGGTGGTGTGTTAATGAAGAAATGGTGCGTGCGTTACTGGTATATGCGTTTGGGAAAGAAACCATTTTAAATAAGTTGCGTTTTGGGAGGAAAGGTAGAGTGGTCGTGGGTTTTCCAAATCAGTGAATGATGGGAGGAAAGTTCATGACCGTGAAGGGTCTTGGGTCATGGTGAAATGTCGGATCTTGAACAAGGAACGGCTTCACTATTATCAAGGAATAGTATCGGTCTGTAACGGGAAAAGAGATGTCAAAATTTGTTTCAAAAAGAATATGGCAGCGTATTGAAAGTCTTAAACTACAATAATAAAATAAATGCTGTTGACTTGGCTTAAGCGTGACTGTTATGTCAAGATTTAGTTATAAAGGAGAATATTACAGCGTATGAAAAGTTTGAACTATAACAATAAAATAACGTTGTTGACAAGGTAAGTGTGAATGTGATGTTGAGATTAGTTATAAAGAGAATATTACAGCGTATTGCAAGTTTTACTATAGCAATATATTAGCGTTGTTGACCAAACTTAAGCATGATTTTTATATATAGCAGCACTTCGTGGGGAATGAAAACATTTGGTTTGGAATCCTCTTAGTCTAAAGTGATAAGTAACGACATTGGTTTAAAGAAATATGAGAATGAGTTAGAAAGGGAATTAGGGAATCGTGTTAGAAAATGATGACAGCATTTCTATGTTCGAAATGTGATTAGAATTAAACCATTAGGATTTGGAATTTTAATTCGACGATGTCGAATGTATTAAAGTAAATAATCTTTAATTAAAATCTGATAGGATAATTAACATTTAGTTTTAAACAAATAATTGTTTATAGGATAGGAATCAATATTTAGTTATAAACTTGATATCGATTTGATAACAAGTTTGACTTAGAAACAGAGTTTAAAAAGTGGAATAGGAATATAAAAGTAGGAAAGAGATTTTGGTAAACAAGTTAAAGGAAATTATTACATGAATAAAGAGTTATATGATAAAGATGTTCAGATTTCTATAATTGGGATGATATTCACGTTTTAAAGTGAATAATGTTTTAAAAGGGAACGGTTGGCCGATTTAAATATTTATAATGAAATTGGAATTATTTTTCCAATGTGGATAGGGTAGATTATCCAAGCACAGAAATAAAGAACGTGATAAGAACGAAATGTTTCGAACATTAATAACGTATGTTTCTGGAATGTGAGAAAATAAGAGTTTATAATAACTGGAAATGTTTTCCAAGAAGTGTAAAAAGTCTAAAACGGGATTTGAGAATTATCTGGTAAGATATGGGAATTCGAATGATAAAAACGAACGTTAAATAAAAAGTACCCGTGTTTATGTGATGTCTAGTTATACATTAGAATGGATGTTTGTTTTTACTTCGATAGTTAAATAACCGACTATCGAAGTGTTTTGACCATCTTGTCAATATGGAGAGACCGGTTGGATATATTATCCGGAAGCCACTCCGTATAGGCATAAGCGCTACGAATTAGATATGCTGAAGATAATTAAAGGCAGAGTTAAATGCAAGGGTCGTCCAGTTCTAGAATGGTGTTTTCTGTTTGTCCAGTCCCAGGACAACTTGTATGGACGATTGTCTGACAGAGTATTTCCAACGGTCACACCATTGTTTTTTACGAATATACCAAGTTGGTGGGGAGAAGGTAACTTCTCTTTACTTTACACCCAGTGTGCATTTGTGTAATCAATATGTGATTACGGATTTGAAGATGTGGCATTCAAAGTGAATGATGATCAGATGTTCTGAAGATAGACGTAACCTCTAGCCTCACAACCAGGAAGTAACAAAAGTTGGGTTAAGCCGCATGACTAGTTGGGTCATCCCCAAGCAAGGTGTATTGCCACCGATCTAGTGAAAATTCATATTTATACTTCTTTTTGATTCTGTATCTTCGGATGACGGTTGGATGGCCTACAACCGTGATGGCAATATATTTGCGACACTCAAGCTAAATGAGTGAGCGGTCATGTGTGGCCAGGTTGCAAGACGTTCTTGTTGAACCCAGGTGTATTCCCTCTAGAGTACACTGTTTGGAAGGTGCTCCCATACCTTGTCTGTTGGAATCCATTCTCCAAAAAGTGCCCTGCGGTTTATGATTTTATACTATATATATGTGGAGCATGAGATGCAAGCGTTCTGCTACTTGAATAATTATTTGTTTAGACATTATCATAATATCACTGGTTTGATATCAAAGTAAATTGGGTTATAGTAAGGTAAAAGCCGTCCATGTTTATGCGTGGGCTGGTCTTACTATTATCCTTTTGTTTCAAAGGGATTTTCTTCAAAGTAAAACGGTATGGTTAGAATTTACTTACACCAGTCCCATGACAGACCCAAAGTTTATTTTTTTTTGTTTTCCCTAAACTCTTGGGTGCCCAAATTTGTACGGGCAGTCAAGTGTTTCAGGCTTTTACAGATACACTTGGAGGAGCTCAAAGCAGAAGGCTTCACCATTAGTATTTAGAGATTATTTCCGCTGTGATATGATGTATTGTACTCTGATATATGGTATGTATGTACAATACAGTTTTATAACTCAAAGTTATGTTATATAATACATTTTATTTATTCCGCTGTGAGTTTCGTGTTTACTCTGATTCAGTTCAGTGTTGTATTCTCCTTCTTCTATTCTATTAGTTCTATCTTATCTTTCGCACCCTCTAAATTCTTCTATTAATGACCTGAATTTTCATGCACTTTGAGTTGAATGCATAGAATATTAGTCAGCGCAAAATGGCACGGATTTTTGGGCCGTTACAGTTGGTATCAGAGCTGAAGGTTAAGTTATTACGTTGGCTCTGTGGCGTAACTCAATAGAGATGGAGTTAGTAATACTCTATATTGATTTTGAGTGTATATATATATATATATGAGCGTGTATTTGTGAATTAATATAAAAACTGTTTTATATTGTGTTGACTGGTCAGTCGAGTGGTTTATAAATTCTGGTCGAAATAGTAATGTAAACTGTGTCGGTAGGTGTTTCTAAACGCTTGAACAGAGTAATTCGATACAGTATGTTTCGAAAAGAGGGTAAATGAAATAATTTTACCCAAAATATATTTTGATATAAAAGGGAGTATATATCTTGAGATTATTATAGTATTGATTGTTATTATAATCAAATAAAACTTATAATTGAGTTGGTTATATAAATAACCAATCGAAATATTATACAAGTATAATATACAGTATCAGATAGATAAAATCCGTGCTTAAACCAGAATTTGGAAATAAAACTCTAGAAATTGGAAAAAAGCTGGAAATAATGTTTGGATTAAATATAAGGGAATTTTAAAATCCTAGGAGATTTGAAATTGTTTTCAAATTACTGTGAAAGATATTTTGAAGTAATTTCGTTTCAAAACAAGTTTTGAAAATAATATAGTATTGAATTCACTTTGATCACTGGAAAATAAATTCTGATGATGACGGCCGCATTATCAGTGTTCATTTTCGAGTTCCAAGTGACGGATTACTACCAAATATTTTGTTTTGAAATAAATTGTTTGGAAATTCAAATCTTTTGAATTGCTATGTTATAAATATATATATATATATATATATATGATTTCAAACTAACTTGAAATAAATCCCAGGAATTTGAATTCTGAAATAAAGATTTAACTTATGGAGTTAAAATGGTAAAAGTGGAACTTGAACTAAGATAAACAAAATTGAACTGAATTTGGAATGATCTAGAACAAGAATTGTAAAAGAGAATTATTGGAGATTCGTGTTACTAAAATGAATTGATTCTTGAAGAATAAGAATCGAATTTTGGAGATGAAGATAACTGATTTGAGAAATAAATCAGTAAATGGAATTGGTGTTAAAATAGAAATTTGGCTTAGTAAAAGCGAAAGATTAGTTTGAGAATGGATTGATGGGAGATCAACCAAGGATATATGCTGACGGAATATCAGATGGCAGAGATCGTTAGAGTTGAATGCCCAACTGAGAAGGTACACATTTATGTACGAGTATGAGATTTTTATGAACCTGTTTGGAAAGCCGCTTGGTTGTATATTTTCTTTTGGGGTGGAGATGGCCCAGAGAGGCGATTTGTAGTAGTACCTATTGAGCCGTACAAAGAAGATGCTGGCAAAATTTATCGAGAATTTAAGGTGCTAGATTTTTTTTAGAATTATTGGAAATATTCATAAATAAGAAGGAATTAATATTCTAATTAAAATAAACGGGTTCAGGTGCAGCTGAAGTTATAAAATAACATAGATGATTTTTAACCAAGTTAATCAGGATTGTAGCATTTTACCTAGCTCAGTAATTTCGGGGACGAAATTTTTTTAAGGGGGAAGGTATGTAACGTCCCGCATTTTTATCGGTTCGTATTTGAATTTTTACATTAGTTTAAATATTGAATTCAGAATATAAGTGGATTTATATTTTAATTAAAACGAAGTTGAACGTATAAAAATATATATTAAATAAAATCGAGCCCGTAATATCACGGCAGTTCGTAATTTAACGTTCTGAAATTCAACTGAATGTACATGACTCGTTTTAAATCGGATTTCTTCGAAACAAGAAACGTTGGAATCTGTTGAACTGTATTTTTCTAACAGAGGTGAAAAACCAAGATTTCGTCGTATATACTGCAAAATATGTCCAAATCAAATATTAAGAAAGTCGCTGTAAAATCGTTTATCGACCATAACGGTTTATTTGAATTAACTAGATATCGGATTCGAATCTGGATAAGGTTCTTTTGGGACGTAGTGATAATTTAATTTTTAAATTTTTTTGTAATTTTTTAATAATTAAATACGCAGCTTTTTATTTGGAGTATTTTGCACCCTGTATCGATATTTTGGGGTTTCAAAATATGAGTTAATCTACCGATATTATTATATTTTTGGAATCATGGCTCATCCCTGGACACGACCGTGTTCTTATTTCTGTCCCTAGCGGCTCCGACATGAACGAAATTTAAGCAACGGGGCACATTGATTTGTCTTCTTCTGTGCTTAAAAGCATGGGCGCAACTGCTAGCTATCCATGACTTTCACCTAAGGCCTATGTTGCTATAACTTCATGGCAAAGTAATTATCATACCCCTACCCTACATTGGCTATGAAAGCAAGTCATGCTACTCCATCTCACGCATAGGACTAAGTATTTTCACGTGAGACTATATCACAGACCTGTAAGCTATGTTTTCACACACGCATAGCTTTCATTTTTCTATTAAAATCTTAACATATCCTATATCTTTTATCGAATAAGACCTCTACAGAATTCTTATTTCCTTTCACGATGATGATTGCGTTATATTAAGAAATGTCAGCTATAAAATAAAGTAAAACAAGGGAGTACTTAGTTTAGTATACTTAACTTGTTGAGATTTAGAAGAAGTTGGCGTAATCCACTTGAATTAGTAGGTGCTGACCCACAAGTAAGATGCAGACCATACATGGATTGCGAGATATAAGGCACATGCGAACAGTAAGCCTAAGTTAAAAATATTATACATATAGAAGTTTTTCTTATTGGCTAAAGTAAAAGACAAACAACCAGCATTACCCTATAAACCAATTCACGCAGCTAGTTTGAGGTTTTGCCCATACCCTATACTATTACCAATTGCCATACCCTGTACTGATAGAAAGCAACCACTGTATAAGTGATGGCCAATCAGCGAAAAATGTAACCCCTAGCGGAGCTACCCTCCTTACCCTATTTCTTAACAATGAAGTATTTCACTTCTATAAAGCCCAACGCAGTTCTTTTGTTTTGCTTCAGCAAAGCTTTAGCCGAGTTTTCAATGGCCTCCGCAAACAAAATTAAAAACAGTTTCCTCCTCTAGAAATTTCCTATATAGTATATACGTGTATTTAAAAGCTTGAATGGTTTCGCTGATTCTTGTACTGCAGCAACGATGGCTTCCTGTGTCGTCAGTAAAGAAGGGTTGGAGGTCGGTGCTTTACTGTATTTGGCGATGGAAGAAGTGTAGTGTATGGAAGGGTATACGGATCTATGTGCATGTACGGTATAGGGAGCAAGAGCAAGTGTAGAAAGAAGAAGGGTACGCGTTTAAGGGTACTGGGAAAAAGGAAGTGAAAGGCAGAAGGTGTAAATGGAAACTAACGTGGAAGCTAATGGCATTTATAGGGGGTATTCACGTAGGCAAAATGAAGTAGCAACAGGTACTGTGGTACCTTGTGCATGAACACGTTTGCATGAGCGTGTGGGTTGGGAGGTTCACGAGCAAAAAGAAGAGATAAAAGAGGGTTACATGTGTTTGTACTGGAGAGGGAAGGATTTGGGACTGTGAAGGAGTAGATAACTTCATGAAGAGGGGGAGGATGGGTACGGTATAGTGAAGCACGAGGGAAATATAAAGGAGAACAGGAGATGGAAAATGTATGGCTATGGAATGACATAAAGAGAAGGGGTTTGTCATGGAGTGCGGTGCGTTGGAACAGGGACAAGAAGGTGGTAGGTGTTGGTATGTGAGGACGGCCGTAGTCTGGGTGCAGTGTGGAGTTTTTTTTTATTTGGTGTGATCAGGGAGTCACGGTTTTAGTGCAGCGTTCATTCTTACTCGGGTTTAAGGATATAAAAGTAAAGAGGAGGTGGGATCAAAGAATGAGCAGGTGGTGTGTTAATGAAGAAATGGTGCATGCGTTACTAGTATATGCATTTGGGAAAGATACCATTTTAAACAAGTTGCGTTTTGGGAGGAAAGGTAGGAGTGGTCGTGGGTTTTCCAAATCAGTGAATGATGGGAGGAAAGTTCATGACCGTGAAGGGTCTTGGGTCATGGTGAAATGTCGGATCTTGAACAAGGAACGACTTCACTATTATCGAGGAATAGTATCGGTTTGTAACGGGAAAAGAGATGTCAAAATTTGTTACAAAAAGAATATGGCAGCGTATTGAAAGTCTTAAACTATAGCGATAAAATAAACGCTGTTGACTAGGCTTAAGCGTGACTGTTATGTCAAGATTTAGTTATAAAGGAGAATATTACAGCGTATGACAAATTTGAACTATAACAATAAAATAACGTTGTTGACAAGGTAAGTGTGACTGTGATGTTGAGATTAGTTATAAAGAGAACATTACAGCGTGTTGCAACTTTTACTATAGCAATAGATTAGCGCTGTTGACCAAACTCAAGCATGATTTTTATATATAGCAGCACTTCGTGGGGAATGAAAACATTTGGTTTGGAATCCACTTAGTCTAAAGTGATAAGTAACGACACTGGTTTAAAGAAATATGAGAATGAGTTAGAAAATGATGACAGCATTTCGATGTTCGAAATGTGATTAGAATTAAACCATTAGGATTTGGAATTTTAATTTGATGATGTCGAATGTATTAAAGTAAATAATCTTTAATTAAAATCTGATAAGATAATTAACATTTAGTTTTAAACAAATAAATGTTGATAGGATAGGAATCAGTATTTAGTTATAAACTCGATATCGATTTGATAAGAAGTTTGACTTAGAGACAGAGTTTATAAGTGGAATAGGAATATAAAAGTAGGAAAGAGATTTTGGTAAACAAGATAAAGGAAATTATTACATGAATAAAGAGTTATATGATAAAGATGTTCAGATTTCTATAATAGGGATGATATTCACATTTTAAAGCGAATAATGTTTTAAAAGGGACGGTTGGCCGATTTAAATATTTATAATGAAATTGGAATTATTTTTCCAATGTAGATAGGGTAGATTATTGTAAAGACCCGCAAATTCCCACCCTTTGAATCGACCATAAACCACACAGGTCTGACCCAAAAAGTGAAAATCTACGAATACTTTAACTTTGGGCATACAACATATTAAAACAACAACAGAAGACTTTAATAACATATCATCATATAATGTTACATCAGAGTACAGAATATACATATCAGAGTACATTGGAATATAATTACAGCGGAAGATAAATACAAAAAAAGATGTAATATACTGCAACGGAAGAACACAGCGGAAGATGAGACGACCCGATTTCCCGTTCTCACGGAAACAAGGTTATCTTTGGAATATAACACAGAAACAGATAATAGCAGAACAGAATTAAATAAATACACCAGAATGAACAACAAAATATACTGGATAAAAGTAATCATCAGAGTTACACAGTATACAGGATCTTACTTAGTACAAATACAGTTCAGCTATACATAAATGTCTACAGCGGAAATAAACAAAATATGTACAATAGGAGCTGAACAGCATAAAAAGAAATAAATGATAGAATCCATCTTCAGCTCCAGCTATCCAGAAAGAACCAGCTAAACTTGAATACAAGGCTGCCCGTGTAGAAAAAGGGGCACCCGAGTTTGAAAGTGAAACAAACTACGAGTCAGTCATGGGACTGGTATGAGAAATCTACTCAACACATATATAATATGGCTAATCACAGGACCACGCCACTTTCGTGGAACGGGTTTACTCCATTGGATTGCCAGTGCTTTAAAACAAATCTTTCTTTTAAACATCGCTATGCTTTTTATAAAAATGAAGCCGTTATAAGACTCAGTTCCCATCACACAATGCAACACAAACCGGAGGATAGAGTTTTTACCTTATAACGGCCAAAATAAGCTTGATACGAATAAAACAAAGGCATTTGATATTATTGCTAGTGTTTATATGTTTTGAAATCAATTTCAAATCATAACTATCAATCATAGACGGCATTAATGCCCCATACCACTATGTCGCCATATATAGGTATACAATCAAAACCGCACGATGTCGTATTTGGAAATTGGATTTCCGTCATGAACCAAGGCAAAAGATAGTCCTTACCGAATTCGAGACGCTCTAGCCCGTGTCTCAGGAACAGCCGCAACTGCCCCTTGGATCGTCAGGGCCGGTCCACCGATGTGGATTATTATGCCTGAACACTACGTCTCCCCGCCCTTTAGGGCGTAAACGAGCCAACGAATGACTCCATCGGACCCGGATCGTCCGATCAAACCGAGGCGCCTCGCAACAGCAACAACCACATAGGTGAAAAGTATATAAATGTCAGGGCTGGTAGGTCACTGACACCACCCTAGCTAGAAAGAAACGCAGGCCCTCCCTGATGTCCTCTCCCGTTTTAGGTTCATACCGGGGTGTGAGGCTCGCGAATTCACGTTATACACAAAGCTACGCAACATAGGCGGTGCTTTGATCATCACCACAAGACTTTGCTTTTCAACAGAAGCCCTGATCACTGCATCTTAGCATGCCACACAGGCAATTCATACCGTGCAACTGATGGCTATCAATCACACAGAACAAATTCCAATGTCGGACACACAGTCCATTTACAAGTCCGTTCTGGGTCTGAACGAAACCGGAGGCACTAAATACCTCGCAAACCCTTCGATCAATACGTACGTCTGGACGATCACCACTCATTATCCATATTTCGGGATGCCTCCCAATCAGGACCTCGGTTACCATCCAAACGAGGTGAAGATCTCCGGTCTTCGACCATCGTCTTCATCTTCGACTTTCAATCGTCGATCAATTATTCGAAATGAGAATTAACTCGGCCATTCCAAATAATTCACGTATATTTAGAATTTCAAATCGATTTATTTCAATGGTTAAATTATTCGACAACACCAATATTGTTCTTTAATGTAATCTTCACACCAAACACATTCAACCATCAAATACCACACAAATCAAGCAAATTTCAGTTTACTTCCATTCCATATCGCCTATGATATTTTATAACTATTTATCGCTATTTTTATTTATTTTAAAATAGCTAATATATTCAAAACGACGTTTCGGGCCATAACGTGGCCGTGGCGCTGTTTTTCTTCAGATTTGACTTACACATATCTGAAAATCTAACTGTTGGATCTTCACAAAATTTACATCATTAGAAAGGTCTTTTCAAAACGAATCCAACGGTTCCAGTTTCGGGAAAATCCGACGGTCGGATCTTCCGGTACAATCGTTTGAAATTTCGATTTCAAAATACGAACTGCAGCGTCGTTATTCGATTTAATATAATTATATTTATATATATAAATAAATATAATCGTTTCTGGCGCTGTTTTTCTTCAGAATTGAATTAAACATTCCAGACAATCCAACCGTTGGATTTTAACAAGGTTGGTGCCGTTGGAAAGATTATTCCAAGGCGAACCCGACGGTTGAGGTTTCGGGAAAATCCAATGGTCGGATTTCCCGCACTAGTCGATTGAAATCACGGTTTCAAAATACGAACTGCACGGCTTCGTTTCGTTTTAATTTTATTTATATTTATATATTTATATAAATATAGTTCATTCAATGATTTCCATATCGTTTTAGCTTCAAATATTTTTCTAACACCTTAAATTTTGGAAAAATTTCGCCATAACCTCCCCTGCACCGGGAGCATCGGGAAATCGCAAATAGCGTCCCGGTCCTTCTAATCTCAAAAAGAAAAAGAAAAAGCCAAGCGGCTAGCCAACAGGCTCAAAATCATCACCCAAACAAATCAGTAAATGTGTACCTATTTGTCGGGCACAAAATTTTATTCCTCTTCTCTAGCCCCTTTGCTATAACCTGTTCAATGAATATTGCATATACATATATATACAGTTCTTATCATTTATCCTTTTCTATTCGACTTCATATTTGATTTCTATTTGGTTTAAAAACTCCATTCATTCTAATGTTACATAAATAGGTGCAAATCATTTCATTAGCTAATTAATGAATATTTCAACTCATATATGTTTATTTTGAACAAGTGGCTATTTTTAACACTTCACATTTCAATGATTTATGCATACAATAAAAATGCGATTTTTATTGTAAAACGATTCATTTCAAAACACTATTTTTCTATATAGTTCAAGTTGGTGATAAAAATGGGATTTTTATCGTAAAACAATTTATTTCAAAATATGAATACCATTCAACACATGAATTTCTAAACAACGAATGAATATCAATTCAACACATGAATGTTTTCAATAGTTTTTATATATAGATAAAAATGTGATTTTTATTGTTAAACGATTTATTTCAAAATATGAATACCATTCAACACATGAATTTCTAAACAACGAATGAATATCAATTCAACACATGAATGTTTTCAATAGTTTTTATATATAGATAAAAATGTGATTTTTATTATTAAACGATTCATTTCAAAATATGAATACCATTCAACACATGAATTTCTAAACAACGAATGAATATCAATTCAACACATGAATGTTTTCAATAGTTTTTATATATAGATAAAAATGTGATTTTTATTATCGAACAATTTATTTCAAAATATGAATACCATTCAACACATGAATTTCTAAACAACGAATGAATATCAATTCAACACATGAATGTTTTCAATAGTTTTTATATATAGATAAAAATGTGATTTTTATTATTAAACGATTCATTTCAAAATATGAATACCATTCAACACATGAATTTCTAAACAACGAATGAATATCAATTCAACACATGAATGTTTTCAATAGTTTTTATATATAGATAAAAATGTGATTTTTATTATCGAACAATTTATTTCAAAATATGAATACCATTCAACACATGAATTTCTAAACAACGAATGAATATCAATTCAACACATGAATGTTTTCTATACAATGAATAAATATAGTTTAAGCATATGAAAATAATTCAAACACACAAATATTATTCAAAATTTCGGCAGCATAACGGCAGGGTAGTTACACCGGCACCGTCCCTAGTACGGCTCCTCGCTCTACCTTAAAACCTCGCGGTTTTTGACAATGGGGTTCATGCATCTAGTTCGCACGCAGGCGGCATGTATATATTTATTTCATTTCCACAAACTAATCCTAAGTGGTTTTAACCAAATATTTCACAACCACCAATGGGTATTTTTCAACCACAATCAACCAATATCAATCACAAACAATCCCAAACAATCATTCGCTATCAATCAAA
Source organism: Allium sativum (assembly GCA_030737875.1). Taxonomy (NCBI): domain Eukaryota; kingdom Viridiplantae; phylum Streptophyta; class Magnoliopsida; order Asparagales; family Amaryllidaceae; genus Allium; species Allium sativum. The sequence continues at coordinate 157,825,006 of CM060921.1, read as the reverse complement.
TTTCCACAACAATTTCAACCAATAAATATCGTCCATGGTTTGTGGACGAGGGGGCGTATATATATATACATATATATATATATAGATATATATATATATATAGATATATATTTATAGATAGCAATTCACTTTCATTTCACACATATAAAATATAAATTTTAAATCAGAAATCTCACCAATAGCTATCCAACTTCAAGACTCTTCTTTGTATAAAATCTTCGCCTTTTGTCGCTTTCGCCCGTATTCTCTACACATGTAAAAATCGAATTTTTACGATGCTATTCAATATATAAATATATGATTTTGACTTCGGCTTTCGATATATAAAAATATGATTTTTACTTCGGCTTTCAATATATAAAAATATGATTTTTACTTTCGACTTTCGATATATAAAAATATGATTATTTCCTTTTAAATTCCTAATCTCCTTCTAGTTTATAAATCATTTTAAAATCAGTTTTTATATTCCTTTATAAATCAGTTTTTTTAAAATCTCAGAAAAATCAGTTTTTATATTTTTATAAATCAGTTTTTTTTTATTTCTTAAAACAAAAATCAGTTTGAATCCTTTTATAAAAACAGTTCTATACTTTTTAACAAAACAGTTTTTACTTTATTTATAAAAATCATTTTTTTCCTCTAAAAAGAAAATCAGTTTTAAACTAATTAAAATCCAGTTTTTAATTTTTAAAAACCAAATCAGTTTTCAATTCTTTTATAAAATTCAGTTTTTTTCTTTTTATAAAATCAGTTTTATTACTTTTTAAAAATTACATTTTTATTACTTTTTTTAAAAAATTACAGTTTTATACTTTTTTAAAAAAATTCAGTTTTATTACTTTTTTAAAAATTACAGTTTTATACTTTTTTAAAAAAATTCAGTTTTATTACTTTTTTAAAAATTCAGTTTATAACAAAACAAAAATAAAAATAAAAATAAAAAAAATAAAATTACCTAAATTCTCACCGTAGGTTGCGAAAAAAGGGCTCGATGGTCACCTCGGCGCTGGCTTCGAGGTATGGACGGCGGCTTCAGCGTCGTCAGCGGGGGGGGGGGGGGGGCTTCGTCGGAGCTCGTGCGATGGGGGGGGAAGGCTTCGTCGGAGCTCGAGGGATCGGGGGGGGGGAAGGCTTCGTCGGAGCTCGAGGGATCAGGGGGGCTGGCGATTTGATTTAGGTTTTCCTTTTCTTTTTTTTTTTTCTCTTTTTTTTTTATTATTTAATTATTTAATTTTGCAAATAGGTTGACTTTTACATACGACCTCGAAACGAGGCCCACCGCCTGTCGCCCATAGCGTTTTACCCCCATTCCGAACACCATGGGATATGTATCGCAAGCTGATTTGATCGTTACAATCAGTTTCCATTGAATTTACATTTAAATCACTATATTGAATTTTAAACGTACATTTCAAATTACCAGGGTCACATACTGACTAGAAAAATTCCACAAAAATATTCTCTAGCTTCGTATCGACGATACGGTCCTAACAAAACTAGTTTCGTCGAATTCTGAGGCCGTTTGAAAAATGGCCAATTTCCAGTCGATTAAAATCAACGGAAACTGGTCAAATGCGTTTTCTTTTGCCACGCTCACATATTGATTCAAAAAATTATGAAATTTGAAACCTAACAATAACTTGACACTGCGGATCCAACAAAAGTGGTTTCGTCGAAATCCGAGGTTATCTGCGAAATGTCCATTTTTAAGGGCCTGAATTTCATAGCGACTATTCAGAACTTTCAACTGGACATATCTTTTGATTCCCGCTATCAAATTTCGATTGGTCAGATTTGTTAGAAAGATATTACCAATTAGATTCCATTATTTTTGGTTTCACTAAAATCCGGATTGTTTTGCACCCGGTACAGTCCGACAAAGTTTGAATTCAATTTTTGAAACGGCCACGCCATTTCAGGCCTTGTTTATAATTATAATTAATTATATTCGTTTTCAATTGTCGATTCAAACTTAGTTTTCATCGCCATTATTTAAAATATTTATTTTAAATATTTAAAATCCATTATTTTAGCCAATTTAAAATTTTTAAATTGGTTCAGATTTTCTGGGTCGTTACAATCTCCCCCACTTAAAACTTTTCGTCCCCGAAAAGGAACAAAGTCGAAAGTGGTTTGATAAATCAACAACCCCACAATACAACAACCAATTTGTTTCTAATATTCAGAGTATAGAATAAACAATGCACATCCATGGGAAGAAAATAGCAACAGAATAGAGAATTAAATGGTAATGCAAAGTAGGGTAAATGTACCTTGCACCAGAGTCAATCAGAGATATCTACTCGGCATCTAGGATAAGCTTTCTGAATGCTCTCCTCAGTTTCCCAAGTACAATCTCGCGGATCTCCACTCCATTGCACTTTGACTAAGTGAACCTTCTTGTTTCTCAGCTCTTTGGTTTCTTTGCCGATAATCTTTAGCGGCTCTCTTCTCACAGCTAGTTCTGGAGTAATTTCAATATCTTGCTGAGCTGCTTCTTCCACGATCAAGTCTGGATCATGAACGTGCTTTCGAAGTTGAGATATATGAAATACATCATGAACTCCAGGCAACCAGTCAGGCAGTTTGACCCTATAAGCGAGAGTTCCAATCCGTTCCAGAATAGGAAACGGACCAATGAATTTGGGTGCCAACTTTCCAGTTTTACCGAACCGGATAACTCCTCTCATCGGCGATACTTTCAAATATACATAGTCGCCAACTTCAAAGGATATATCTCTTCTTCTTCTATCGGCATAGCTCTTCTGTCGGCTTTGAGCGGCGAGTAATCGCTTCTTCATAAAATCGACTTTGTCGGCAGCTTCTCGAATCATATCAGGACCCAACACAAATCTATTACCTGGCTCGACCCAACAAGCAGGAGATCGGCACGGTCTACCATACAATGATTCGAATGGCGACATTGTCAGACTCGCCTGGTAGCTGTTGTTATAAGAGAATTCGGCCAAATGTAGATGGTCTTCCCATGATCCACCGAAATCTAGAACACAAGCCCGCAATAGATCTTCTAAAATGCGATTCACCCTCTCAGTCTGACCGTCTGTCTGAGGATGATAAGCAGTGCTCAAGTTCAACTTCGTTCCTAGCTCGACTTGAAATGCTTCCCAGAATTTGCTAGTGAATATTGTATCTCTATCACTTACTATACTGAGAGGCACTCCATGTAGTCTAACTATTTCCCTGAAGTATATCTGCGCCAGACTCTGAGCAGTTCTGTTTGATCTGACAGGTATGAAATGGGCGGTCTTCGTGAAACGATCTACGATCACCCAAATACTGTCATTTCCCTTTCTGGTCCTGGGCAAACCATCAATGAAATCCATAGAGATATGCTCCCACTTCCAGCCAGGAACTTCTAGTGGTTGTAACAATCCAGCCAATTTCTGTTGGTCGCTTTTGACTAGCTGGCAAGTAGGGCATCAGCTAACATATATTGAAACGTCTCTCTTCATAGCCTTCCACCAGAATGTTCTTTTGAGATCGTTATACATTTTGGCCACACCAGGATGGATACTCAGCTTGGACTTGTGACACTCGTCTAACACTTCCCTTTTTAGTTCGGGGATGTCAGGAACACAAATCCTTCCTTTCAATCTCAGGGTCCCGTCGTTATCTATTTGAAAACACGAGGGTTCACCTTTCTGAATCCTTTTGATCATATCTTTAATAAAGTTATCCTCCTTCTGAAGAATAGATATTTTGTCAATCAAGGATGTCGTGATAATAAAGCTGGCAATCATTACATTCTTTCGGCTCAGAGCATCGGCCACGACATTGGCTTTCCCTGGAGTATATATAATTTCAAAGTCATATGCTGCAAGAAACTCCAGCCAACGCTGCTGCCTCAAATTTAAGTCCTTCTGAGTGAACAGATACTTTAACGACTGGTGATCTGTAAACAATTCAAATCTCTCGCCCAGAAGACAGTGTCTCCAGATTTTCAAAGAGAATATGATAGCTAATAACTCAAGATCATGAGTTACATAGTTTTTCTCGTGCGGCTTCAGTTGACGGCTAGCATAGGCAATAACTTGACCTCTTTGCATTAACACTGCTCCAAGGCCTTCTCTAGAAGCATCAGTCCAGACTTTTAAATCTTGGTTGCCATCGATGATGGTTAACACTGGAGCAGTAGTTAATCTCAACTTTAGCTCTTCGAAAGCCTCCTCACTTTCCTGAGTCCATTTGAACTTAGAATGCTTCTTTGTAAGCTTCGTTAAGTGGCCAGATATCTTCGAAAAGTCTTTAACGAACTTCCGGTAATAGCTAGCCAATCCGAGAAAGCTGCGGACTTCAGTGGGAGTACTGGGCTGTTTCCAATTCTGAATAGCTGTGATTTTGCTTGGATCCACAACGATTCCATCTTTCGATACGACATGGCCTAGAAATTTCACTTCATCTTGCCAGAATATACATTTGGAAAACTTGGCTTTCAATACATTCCGTCTGAGAATTTCTAACACTTGTTCCAGATGCTTTTCATGTTCGGCCTTTGATTTAGAGAAGATTAGAATATCATCAATAAAAACCAAAACAAATTTATTCAATACTCCTCTGAATACTCTATTCATCAGACCGACGAAGTAAGCTGGAGCGTTACATAAGCCGAATGGCATTACTAACCACTCGTAGAATAGGTCGGGGCCTCTGAACACTGTCATTGGAACACACTCTTCGGCAATTCGAAGTTGATGGAAACCTGTAGCTAGGTCCATTCGTGAGAATACTTGTGCTCCATTTAATCGATCCAACAAATCATCTATTCGCGGCAGTGGATACTTGTTCTTTATTGTCTGTTTGTTCAGATCACGATAATCCACACATAGACGTAGAGTACCGTCAGATTTTGGGACAAATACCACTGCTGCACCCCAATCAGAGAAACTAGGCCTGATCAGTCCTTTCCATACTAGCTGCCGTGTTTGATTGTCTAATTCTTCCTTCTCTTTCAAGGACATTCTTCGAATAGCGTGAACTACCGGCCTTGCATTGGGAATCAAAGCAATCTTGAAATCTATTTCTCTTTGCGGAGGTAAGCGAACAACTTCCTCGAACACATCCGCATAGTTCTTGACGACAGGGATGTCTTTGATGAGGTCAGGAATATTCTCTGCGACTTCAGGAACATTTTCAATTTGGGCTGGAGAAACATTCAAAGCTGCCCAGAAGTCTTTTCTATTTGCATTCTGACCTTCACACGGTATGGTTATATAACCCCCTGATTTAATCTTAGCTCTAACGACTCTCTCGGCGCATCTAACCTCTGCTTCATATTTGGTTAACCAATCCAATCCCAAAATAAGATCGAATTCATCAAAATTCATGACTACAGAGATAATAGGGAATTTATAGCAAGAAAAAGAGACGGGTACTGCACAAACCCAACTAAGATTGATGGAACCTCCAACTGGATTTCGGACAGTCATTGGCTCTTTGAGCTTCTTCAAATTCAAATCCAACTTCTTGACTGCACTCTTTGCAATAAAGCTTCGCGACGCGCCTGTGTCAAACAGTACTTTAACTGGAATGTTTTTGACATTGAGCGTGCCTTTTAAAATGTCGGCCCTTTCTTGACTAGCTGAGGGCTCAGAAGTTTCTGCTACTTCATTCACGTGAACTATTTCAGTCTTTTTCAACTGCCAGCAATCTTGCTTTACATGACCAGCCTGATGGCAGAGATTGCATTTTCTATTCGCTTGAAGTCCTTCTTTGGATTTAAGTCCACCTTTTAATCGCTTCCTTAAGGGCCCGCAGTTTATCGACAAATGCCCCTTCAGATGGCAGTTAGAGCAAGTAGTAGTCGTTGCCGGTTCCTTTTCAGATTTAGCCCTTTTTCTATTGACACTGGGCTTCTTACTGGCTTCAGGAATATCAATTTCAGACTCTGCTTTGTCACTACAACAAACTTCCTCTTCGTCGCGCAACATTCCTTTCTTATGGAGATCTTCATACTGATAAGCCATATAAATCATTTCTGAGAAAGGAAGCTTCACATGCCCCAATACCTTATTCTGGTATTTCCTTTGAAGTCCGTGAATAAATCTAAGATTCTTCCTCTTTGGGTCTTGAATTAGATGAGGAGCAAAATGAGCAAGTTCGTTGAATTTCTTATGATATTCGGGAACGGTCGTATCACCTTGTATCAAATAAGAAAATTCATCACATAATCTCTCGGTCGCTTCGGGAGGAGTAAACCTTTCTAGTCCTTACCGAATTCGAGACGCTCTAGCCCGTGTCTCAGGAACAGCCGCAACTGCCCCTTGGATCGTCAGGGCCGGTCCACCGATGTGGATTATTATGCCTGAACACTACGTCTCCCCGCCCTTTGGGGCGTAAACGAGCCAACGAATGACTCCATCGGACCCGGATCGTCCGATCAAACCGAGGCGCCTCGCAACAGCAACAACCACATAGGTGAAAAGTATATAAATGTCAGGGCTGGTAGGTCACTGACACCACCCTAGCTAGAAAGAAACGCAGGCCCTCCCTGATGTCCTCTCCCGTTTTAGGTTCATACCGGGGTGTGAGGCTCGCGAATTCACGTTATACACAAAGCTACGCCACACAGGCGGTGCTTTGATCATCACCACAAGACTTTGCTTTTCAACAGAAGCCCTGATCACTGCATCTTAGCATGCCACACAGGCAATTCATACCGTGCAACTGATGGCTATCAATCACACAGAACAAATTCCAATGTCGGACACACAGTCCATTTACAAGTCCGTTCTGGGTCTGAACGAAACCGGAGGCACTAAATACCTCGCAAACCCTTCGATCAATACGTACGTCTGGACGATCACCACTCATTATCCATATTTCGGGATGCCTCCCAATCAGGACCTCGGTTACCATCCAAACGAGGTGAAGATCTCCGGTCTTCGACCATCGTCTTCATCTTCGACTTTCAATCGTCGATCAATTATTCGAAATGAGAATTAACTCGGCCTTTCCAAATAATTCACGTATATTTAGAATTTCAAATCGATTTATTTCAATGGTTAAATTATTCGACAACACCAATATTGTTCTTTAATGTAATCTTCACACCAAACACATTCAACCATCAAATACCACACAAATCAAGCAAATTTCAGTTTACTTCCATTCCATATCGCCTATGATATTTTATAACTATTTATCGCTATTTTTATTTATTTTAAAATAGCTAATATATTCAAAACGACGTTTCGGGCCATAACGTGGCCGTGGCGCTGTTTTTCTTCAGATTTGACTTACACATATCTGAAAATCTAACCATTGGATCTTCACAAAATTTACATCATTAGAAAGGTCTTTTCAAAACGAATCCAACGGTTCCAGTTTCGGGAAAATCCGACGGTCGGATCTTCCGGTACAATCGTTTGAAATTTCGATTTCAAAATACGAACTGCAGCGTCGTTATTCGATTTAATATAATTATATTTATATATATAAATAAATATAATCGTTTCTGGCGCTGTTTTTCTTCAGAATTGAATTAAACATTCCAGACAATCCAACCGTTGGATTTTAACAAGGTTGGTGCCGTTGGAAAGATTATTCCAAGGCGAACCCGACGGTTGAGGTTTCGGGAAAATCCAATGGTCGGATTTCCCGCACTAGTCGATTGAAATCACGGTTTCAAAATACGAACTGCACGGCTTCGTTTCGTTTTAATTTTATTTATATTTATATATTTATATAAATATAGTTCATTCAATGATTTCCATATCGTTTTAGCTTCAAATATTTTTCTAACACCTTAAATTTTGGAAAAATTTCGCCATAACCTCCCCTGCACCGGGAGCATCGGGAAATCGCAAATAGCGTCCCGGTCCTTCTAATCTCAAAAAGAAAAAGAAAAAGCCAAGCGGCTAGCCAACAGGCTCAAAATCATCACCCAAACAAATCAGTAAATGTGTACCTATTTGTCGGGCACAAAATTTTATTCCTCTTCTCTAGCCCCTTTGCTATAACCTGTTCAATGAATATTGCATATACATATATATACAGTTCTTATCATTTATCCTTTTCTATTCGACTTCATATTTGATTTCTATTTGGTTTAAAAACTCCATTCATTCTAATGTTACATAAATAGGTGCAAATCATTTCATTAGCTAATTAATGAATATTTCAACTCATATATGTTTATTTTGAACAAGTGGCTATTTTTAACACTTCACATTTCAACGATTTATGCATACAATAAAAATGCGATTTTTATTGTAAAACGATTCATTTCAAAACACTATTTTTCTATATAGTTCAAGTTGGTGATAAAAATGAGATTTTTATCGTAAAACAATTTATTTCAAAATATGAATACCATTCAACACATGAATTTCTAAACAACGAATGAATATCAATTCAACACATGAATGTTTTCAATAGTTTTTATATACAGATAAAAATGTGATTTTTATTGTTAAACGATTTATTTCAAAATATGAATACCATTCAACACATGAATTTCTAAACAACGAATGAATATCAATTCAACACATGAATGTTTTCAATAGTTTTTATATATAGATAAAAATGTGATTTTTATTATTAAACGATTCATTTCAAAATATGAATACCATTCAACACATGAATTTCTAAACAACGAATGAATATCAATTCAACACATGAATGTTTTCAATAGTTTTTATATATAGATAAAAATGTGATTTTTATTATCGAACAATTTATTTCAAAATATGAATACCATTCAACACATGAATTTCTAAACAACGAATGAATATCAATTCAACACATGAATGTTTTCAATAGTTTTTATATATAGATAAAAATGTGATTTTTATTATTAAACGATTCATTTCAAAATATGAATACCATTCAACACATGAATTTCTAAACAACGAATGAATATCAATTCAACACATGAATGTTTTCAATAGTTTTTATATATAGATAAAAATGTGATTTTTATTATCGAACAATTTATTTCAAAATATGAATACCATTCAACACATGAATTTCTAAACAACGAATGAATATCAATTCAACACATGAATGTTTTCTATACAATGAATAAATATAGTTTAAGCATATGAAAATAATTCAAACACACAAATATTATTCAAAATTTCGGCAGCATAACGGCAGGGTAGTTACACCGGCACCGTCCCTAGTACGGCTCCTCGCTCTACCTTAAAACCTCGCGGTTTTTGACAATGGGGTTCATGCATCTAGTTCGCACGCAGGCGGCATGTATATATTTATTTCATTTCCACAAACTAATCCTAAGTGGTTTCAACCAAATATTTCACAACCACCAATGGGTATTTTTCAACCACAATCAACCAATATCAATCACAAACAATCCCAAACAATCATTCGCTATCAATCAAATTTCCACAACAATTTCAACCAATAAATATCGTCCATGGTTTGTGGACGAGGGGCCGCATATATATATATATATATATATATATATATATATATATATATATATATTTATAGATAGCAATTCACTTTCATTTCACACATATAAAATATAAATTTTAAATCAGAAATCTCACCAATAGCTATCCAACTTCAAGACTCTTCTTTGTATAAAATCTTCGCCTTTTGTCGCTTTCGCCCGTATTCTCTACACATGTAAAAATCGAATTTTTACGATGCTATTCAATATATAAATATATGATTTTTACTTCGGCTTTCGATATATAAAAATATAATTTTTACTTCGGCTTTCAATATATAAAAATTTGATTTTTACTTTCGACTTTCGATATATAAAAATATGATTTTTTCCTTTTAAATTCCTAATCTCCTTCTAGTTTATAAATCATTTTAAAATCAGTTTTTATATTCCTTTATAAATCAGTTTTTTTAAAATCTCAGAAAAATCAGTTTTTATATTTTTATAAATCAGTTTTTTTTATTTCTTAAAACAAAAATCAGTTTAAATCCTTTTATAAAAACAGTTCTATACTTTTTAAAAAAACAGTTTTTACTTTATTTATAAAAATCATTTTTTTCCTCTAAAAAGAAAATCAGTTTTAAACTAATTAAAATCCAGTTTTTAATTTTTAAAAACCAAATCAGTTTTCAATTCTTTTATAAAATTCAGTTTTTTTCTTTTTATAAAATCAGTTTTATTACTTTTTAAAAAATTACAGTTTTATTACTTTTTTAAAAAAATTACAGTTTTATACTTTTTTAAAAAAATTCAGTTTTATTACTTTTTTAAAAATTACAGTTTTATACTTTTTTAAAAAAATTCAGTTTTATTACTTTTTTAAAAATTCAGTTTATAACAAAACAAAAATAAAAATAAAAATAAAAAAAATAAAATTACCTAAATTCTCACCGTAGGTTGCGAAAAAAGGGCTCGATGGTCACCTCGGTGCTGGCTTCGAGGTATGGACGGCGGCTTCAGCGTCGTCAGCGGGGGGGGGGGGGGGGGGGGGCTTCGTCGGATCTCGTGCGATGGGGGGGAAGGCTTCGTCGGAGCTCGAGGGATCGGGGGGGGGGGAGGCTTCGTCGGAGCTCGAGGGATCGGGGGGGGGGGGGCTGGCGATTTGATTTAGGTTTTCCTTTTCTTTTTTTTTTCTCTTTTTTTTTTATTATTTAATTATTTAATTTTGCAAATAGGTTGACTTTTACATACGACCTCGAAATGAGGCCCACCGCCTGTCGCCCATAGCGTTTTACCCCCATTCCGAACACCATGGGATATGTATCGCAAGCTGATTTGATCGTTACAATCAGTTTCCGTTGAATTTACATTTAAATCACTATATTGAATTTTAAACGTACATTTCAAATTACCATGGTCACATACTGACTAGAAAAATTCCACAAAAATATTCTCTAGCTTCGTATCGACGATACGGTCCTAACAAAACTAGTTTCGTCGAATTCTGAGGCCGTTTGAAAAATGGCCAATTTCCAGTCGATTAAAATCAACGGAAACTGGTCAAACGCGTTTTCTTTTGCCACGCTCACATATTGATTCGAAAAATTATGAAATTTGAAACCTAACAATAACTTGACACTGCGGATCAAACAAAAGTGGTTTCGTCGAAATCCGAGGTTATCTGCGAAATGTCCATTTTTAAGGGCCTGAATTTCATAGCGACTATTCAGAACTTTCAACTGGACATATCTTTTGATTCCCGCTATCAAATTTCGATTGGTCAGATTCGTTAGAAAGATATTACCAATTAGATTCCATTATTTTTGGTTTCACTAAAATCCGGATTGTTTTGCACCCGGTACAGTCCGACAAAGTTTGAATTCAATTTTTGAAACGGCCACGCCATTTCAGGCCTTGTTTATAATTATAATTAATTATATTCGTTTTCAATTGTCGATTCAAACTTAGTTTTCATCGCCATTATTTAAAATATTTATTTTAAATATTTAAAATCCATTATTTTAGCCAATTTAAAAATTTTAAATTGGTTCAGATTTTCTGGGTCGTTACAGAAGACTCTCTATCTCTGGACACAGCTTTAAGCTTCAACCCAGAATCCTGTTTAATATATCTGCAAAAATAGCTACTCGACTACCCGTGTGGAAAATATGGGCACCCGAGTTTGCCAGTGGACAAACTACAGGTCAGTCATGGGACTGGTGTGAGAATTCTACTTAACCTATTTAATATAATAAGGCTAATCAGAGACCACGCCACTTTCGCGGAACGGGTTTTCTCCTATGGATTGCCAGTGCATGACTAAAGTAAATCGTCAAAATAACGCAATGCTTTTTTGAAAAATGAAACCATTATAAGACCCAAGTCCCATCACACAATGCAACGCAAACCGGAGGATAGGGTTTTACCTTATAATGATCAAAAAATGCTTGATACGATAAACACGGTATTATATAATAATAGTGTGCAACCAATTTGAAGTACATCAAAGTAAATGTATTAATCCTAGACGGCATGAGTGCCCCATCCTACTATGTCGCCATATATAGGTATACAATCAAAACCGCGTGATGTCGTATTGGAAATTTGGGTTTCCATCTGAGTCAAGGCTAGGGAGGAGATCCTTACCGATTCGAGACACTCTAGCAATGCCCCAGGATTGGTACTCTGTCCAACCCTTGGATCCTGCAGGGCCGGTCCACACTTACTTTTGTGGATTGGTTATGCCTGAACACACGCTTCCCGGTCCCTTTGGACCTATACGACGGCCAGTAGCGACCGCATAAACCGAGGCCTCGAACAATCCAACAACCACAATGAATAAATGCCAGCGCTGGTAGGTCCCTGGCACCACTCTAGCTAGAAAGAAACGTGCGCACTCCATGCGTTCCCTTCTCCCGTTTTAGACTCTACCGGGCTGTGAGGCTCGCGAAGTCACGATATACACAAAGTTATGCCTAAATAGACTGTGCTTTGATCATCAACCACAAGGCCTGCTTTTCAACAAAGCCTTGATCAATTGCAACTTGGCATACCACATCAACAACTCATATCATGCGATCGGTAATTATTTAACATACAAAAGGGTGTTAAGCAAGAGAATAAATCCTCCGCCACCATGCATTTATATATTAAATAAAAACCAATTTAATTACATGAAATAAATTTCAATGTCAGGCATGCTATCCATTTACAAGTCCGTTCTGGGTCTGAACGAAACAACGTATCTGTCGATCTCCAGTACGTCTGGAAGATCATCACTTTTTACCTTGCCTTGGGGGATCAGTCCCAATTCAAGATATCAGTCACCATCAACCAAACGATGTGAAGCTCTCCGGTCCTCAGTCACCGTCTTCATCTTCGACTCTTGATCGTCGTGATGATTATCCAGAATGGGTTAGACCCGGTCTTTCTGAATAACTCGCGTATTTGTAATTAAAACCCACCATACGCCACATTCCAACTTTGAATGTCCTTTTAAATAAAAATTATTATTTATGTTAAAAGGTTCTCATTAATTTTATCAAAGATAAAATAAATTACATTTTAATCTTTCTAAAAAGATGTATTAATATTCCAATTTTGATTTTTAATACAAAAATCATTATTACAAGATTATTAATTTTAATAAGCCAATCTTGTCTTAAATTGGGTTAAAGAACTAGTGTCATTTAAGACACAGTTCACGATAAACCCAAAACCAATTTTCAAAATATGGAATTTCTACAGAAATCAAATCAACAAATAATCGTTATAAATTTCTGTATCGGACTAATATTATAAATGGAATAACGGCAAAGCCTCTTAAATTCCATATATAATATCGGTCTTCTTTTACAGAAGTCCATCTCGATTATTATCAATCGAATTTCCACTTAATTCCAATTTAATATATTAATTTGGAAAAGTCTGATTTTTAGAAAATCTTCTTTTAAATTTATAAAATAGATTTATAAATTTCAAATAGTAATTTCAATGTAAATTGGATTAAAGGATAAATGTTATTTAAAACATCGTCCACTGCAAATCCAATTCACATATCAATCACCAAACATAATTGTTAAGATCTAATGATCTTAAATAAAAGATTTATCCTAAAGATATTAATTCATTATTAAGAAAAAAATATTTTAAAATAATCAATAAAATATTTTATATATAAAAGATTCTGAATGTAAAATATACTTTATAATACAAAATCTTTTATTTTACAAAAATCCTTTTATTATATAAAAATTCTTTATTTAAAAAGAAATTCTGCATTGGAATGCGACTCAACCATGTACCATATAATTTGGGTCATATGGGTTTCATACATTTCATGTATAGGGTAATAACAAGAAATAATCCTCAATCCATCCATTAACAACCAGAGTGACAATGTCAACTTTGTGAGCATTAAAATAAAACAATAACGCTCATCGCAGCCTGTCGATCAATCGATAGACATATAATTAAACATTTGGATTATTGTCAGTCAAGTATCGTCCCAATACCCGTGTGGGGTTTTCATCCAACAAACAAATAATAAATTATTTGTGCACTTGGGCGATGTGTAAAAATAATCGTCCCAATCACATAAACAAGTCGGATGACTTGTAAATGGAAGTGTAATATTCAATTCTGAATATACTAACATCACATTTAACACATCAAAATACAACATCACAGGCAAATACTTCAATTCTCTTTATTATGAGCATATGACAATAAAAATCGTGACTTTTATTTATTTACAAAAATGCATATTTTTGGTCTCATTCATTTTAATGACAAAATGAATATCTGACTTCATTATTTTTAATGTATAAAAATATACATCCTTAATTTATTCTTTTTAATGTATGAAAACATACATTTTACATCCATTCTTTTTCTCAACATAAACAAATATGATGATTTTGTTTCTTAACTTCTAATGCAACAAAATGAGAATTTTGTCTAATCTTTTTCAATGAATAAAGATGTCTATTTTTACTTCATTCATTTTAATGTGCCAAAAATGTCCATTTTGTCTAATTCACTTTTAATATACAAAAATGAGTATTTTGTTTTAGTCTCTTTTCTTATGCATAAAAAAATGTTTATTTTTAATTTGATCTTTTTAATGACACCAAGTGTTCATTTCTAATTAGTTCTTTTTAATAACACAAAATGTTCATGTCTAATTAATCCTTTTTAATGACACAAAATGTTCATTTTTAACTAATCCTTTTAATGTATAGAAAGGTTCATTTTCTAATTTTGACATGTTAACTCAAAATGACAATTTAAATTCACTAATCAAGTCTTGACAAGAATGTTGTTCTTTTTCATTTACAATAGAAAATGAAAATAAAAAGAATTCACAGGTCTTGTTCTTTTATTTACCATAGAAATGCCAATAAAATGATCAACATATTTTGGTCTTTTCATTTACAAAAGAAATTGTAAATAAAGTGGTCCTCATATTTTTACTCTTTTCACTTACAATAGGAGTTGTAAATAAATGATTCTCATGTTCCTGTTCTTTTTATTTTCTATTGCACCAAAAATGTCGATAAAAATGAATCACTAACATTGTCTATTTTTATCGCACCAAGAATGTCGATAAAAATGAATCACTAACATTGTCTATTTTTATCGCACCCAAAATGTCGATAAAAATGAATCACTAACATTGTCTATTTTTATCGCACTAAAAATGTCGATAAAAATGAATCACTAACATTTTCTATTTCTATCGCACTAAAAATGTCGATAAAAATGACAACATTAACCATTCTATTTTCACCGCGTTCAAAATGACGATAAAATAATCAACATTAACCATTCTATTTTTACCGCATTCAAAATGACGATAAAATATTCAATATTAACAATTCTATTTTTACCGCATTCAAAATGACGATAAAATATTCAATATTAACAATTCTATTTTTACCTACTATAGAAAATGTAAATAAATATATTTCTAAATTCTATTCTTTTTATTTACAATAGGAAAGGTAAATAAACAATTCACATATTTTGTTCTTCTCATTTACAATAAAAAAAAAATGTAAATAAAGTGATTCATATATTTTGTTCTTTTGATTTTACATTTGAGAATGTAAATATAATGATTCACATATTTATCCTTTTCATTTACAAAAGAAATGGAAGTAAAAACATACTCTCTAAATAAGCCTTTTTAATTTATATTTGACAAATAAGATGTTAAACAAAATGTCCTTTTCTATGTTAAGTCTCTTTTCTACTATTTAATTTGACATAAAAGAATAATTTATGTTAAACCCCCTTTCTAACTTGTTGTTTTAACACAAAAGAAATAATTTATGTTAGACCACTTTTCTAACTTTTTATTTCAACATAAAGATAATATTTATGTTAAACCATTTGTCCAATCTTCTATTCTAACATAAAAAGATAATTTATGTTAAAACTATTTTTTTCTAACTTTATATCTTAACACAAAAAGATAATTTATGTTAAAACTTTTTTTTTCTTTTTTCTCTTTTTTTTCATACATAAAATGAAAATATGTTTGAAATCAAGTCCTTGTCGTTAACAGATACCATGTTACATCAAAATGAATCCTTGATCCTATTCTTTTATTAACAAAATAAATGTTAACAAAATGTATTTTCAAATCTTGTACTTTTATTTTGCAAAGAAAAGAAAAAAAAATAAAATGGTATTACGAACCTTGTCTCTTTTAACTAACAAATATAAAGTAAGAAGAATGTCATTTTTTTTCTCTTGTCTTTTATTTGCAAATAAAAGTGCAAAAATAAAAAAAAATAAAAAGTAATTTCTAACATGTACTATTTCTTTTCTTTTTATTAACAAATAAAGAGGTCAATAAAGTTATGTTTTTCACTCCTACACTTTTATCAACAAATAAAATGTTAATACACATGCACTTTCTAACTTGTCCTTTTTATGTTGAACAATTATCCATTTCAACTTGACAAATAAAATGAGAGTTTTATTTGTTTATATTTTCCAAATTAACCTAGTTGACATCTTACGAAATTCAATAACAATAAAATTCCATAATGAATTTGACATTGTAAATTTGGATAAAATAAAATTTAGACAAATCGAATTTACAACCCAACCAATATTTTAATTAGATTAAATTTCTGGTTTTACCAAACGCGATGTTCTATAACGGATCCATACAGATCTAAGTGATAAACTAACAGATCTGAACAATACAACACAGTACAATCCATTCAAACACAAACAAAACATACCACATCACAGATCTGAACATATATCATACAAATAAATTTTTAAACAGCGGTAAACAATCAATTAAACAATTTAATTGCAAAGATCAGAGATTCTCACATTGAATTTTTGGCCAAAATTTTACTGTCTCCTTTTCAACTGCGGTCTGCGACATCGCGAAGCTCGTAATTTTGTGATTCCAACGCAATTTACGGTTCGTCAAACGGACCTCGTATGAAAGAGTTATGAATTTTTAAAGATCGGGTAATTAAATAATTAAATAATAATAAAATAAAAGAAACAGGTTCCTTCTTCCTCACCACTTCACGTCGGCCGAACACATCAAGCTCCTCCCTCCTTCTGGACGCACGCAACCCGAGGCCACCAGAGACCGATCAAACTCCGCCGTCCCGAAGGCCATCGCGCCACCTACCTCCGCCGTGAGTGGGGCCCAACTCGCACGCCCCAGGGACCCACAAACCACCAATAAACGCAGCCCATTCCCGGTGAGAATTCGCGAAATCCGTGACCCTAATGATGATCATAGCCGTATAGATCTGAAGCTCTCTAAATTCTCTTCGATTTGGTACCAAGTTTGCCAATTTTCGTTGAGCGGATCAAAAAATATTAGCATTTCAAATTCGGTGTTTTCTGGCCTTCGAAAATAAGGGTGGCGGCTGACCATTGTTCTAGGGTTTCGGATTTTTTTTAATATTTTAATAATATAAATTTCGAAATTCGTGAAATAAAGTGGATTTTCGGACTTTCTCGGATTTGGGCCTGCTTACTGTCGATCTTAACGTTTTGAGGCCTTCTGAACGCGATGGGCTATGTCCCAAGGTCCAGTTCTGTTGTCTGTACGTTTTTTTTTCGGTTTTAATTTAAAAATGCAACATTAAATTAATTATTTAATTTCTACCGCACATTTAAATGTGTCGGGGCCACATACGACCTCAGAAAATTCTAAAAAATATATTTTTAGCATTCTTATGATGATACGAATCCAACAAAATTATTTTCGTCGAATTCTGAGACTGTTTGAAAAATGGCTATTTTTAAGGCGTTCAAATTTAACTGAAATAGTCAAAACACATTTTATTTCGCCATGCTCACATATTAATTCGAAAAATTCTGAAAATTGAAACCTAGCAATAATTTGACATTCCGGTTCCAACAAAAGTGATTTCGTCGAAAACCGAGGTCGTTTGAAAAATGACTATTTTTAAGGCCAATATATTTAATATTAAAAATACAATTTTTAAACAAATAAATCCCGAAACTCAAAATATATAAGTATTTACTATTTTTCAATGTAGAAACATCATTCTGAACTCAATGGAAGCGGTTTCGAGTTCAAATCCCTTCGTATGCAAAAAGTAGCATTTTGACCTTATAAATTTCATAGCGACCATTCTAGATTTTAATTTTGACATAACTTTTGATTCCCGTTATGAAATTTCGATTTTTCGGATTTGTTGGAAAGATAAATTTAAATATATTCTAATATTTTTGGTTTCACTAAAATCCGTTAAATTTTGCATCCTGTACGGTCAGTCGAAGTTTAAGTTTGACTTTTCAAACTACGCGCTATTTCTAACTCCTTTGTTAATTAAAATTAAATTATTCATTCTAACTTCGATTTAAATCAAATTTGTGATCATTATTATTTAAATAAATTATTTTATATTGTCAAAATTCATTAAAATTTCCTAAAATAAAATTTTTAAATTGGTCCTGTTTTTGCGGGTTGTTACAATCGCCCCCACTTAAAAACTTTTCGTCCTCGAAAAGGAACGTAGCTAAAAATTGTAAAATTAACTATCTTAATTTTAAATTTTAATGATTAATTATCTCTTCAAAATATATATAAAAATCATATTTCAAAGAATAGATTATAAATATCAAAAATACGTTAATTATAAATTCGTAACTCTGAACTCGTTCTAGGGCATTACTAACCCCATCTCTAACGAGTTTACTCATTCTAGGATACTGCTGATCCTATCTCTAATGAGTATTCTTATTGGACATTATTAATCCAATCTCTGATGAGTCTTTTGTCCAGTTCTAATGAGTTGTACCCCAAAGATTTGAGCTAACCTGGCTCTGATACCAACTGTAAAGACCCGCAAATTCCCACCCTTTGAATCGACCATAAACCACACAGGTCTGACCCAAAAAGTGAAAATCTACGAATACTTTAACTTTGGGCATACAACATATTAAAACAACAACAAAAGACTTTTATAACATATCATCATATAATGTTACATCAGAGTACATTGGAATATAATTACAGCGGAAGATAAATACAAAAAAAGATGTAATATACTGCAACGGAAGAACACAGCGGAAGACTCTCTATCTCTGGACACAGCTTTAAGCTTCAACCCAGAATCCTGTTTAATATATCTGCAAAAATAGCTACTCGACTACCCGTGTGGAAAATATGGGCACCCGAGTTTGCCAGTGGACAAACTACAGGTCAGTCATGGGACTGGTGTGAGAATTCTACTTAACCTATATAATATAATAAGGCTAATCAGAGACCACGCCACTTTCGCGGAACGGGTTTTCTCCTATGGATTGCCAGTGCATGACTAAAGTAAATCGTCAAAATAACGCAATGCTTTTTTGAAAAATGAAACCATTATAAGACCCAAGTCCCATCACACAATGCAACGCAAACCGGAGGATAGGGTTTTACCTTATAATGATCAAAAAATGCTTGATACGATAAACACGGTATTATATAATAATAGTGTGCAACCAATTTGAAGTACATCAAAGTAAATGTATTAATCCTAGACGGCATGAGTGCCCCATCCCACTATGTCGCCATATATAGGTATACAATCAAAACTGCGTGATGTCGTATTGGAAATTTGGGTTTCCATCTGAGTCAAGGCTAGGGAGGAGATCCTTACCGATTCGAGACACTCTAGCAATGCCCCAGGATTGGTATTCTGTCCAACCCTTGGATCCTGCAGGGACGGTCCACACTTACTTTTGTGGATTGGTTATGCCTGAACACACGCTTCCCGGTCCCTTTGGACCTATACTACGACCAGTAGCGACCGCATAAATCGAGGCCTCGAACAATCCAACAACCACAATGAATAAATGCCAGCGCTGGTAGGTCCCTGGCACCACTCTAGCTAGAAAGAAACGTGCGCACTCCCTGCGTTCCCTTCTCCCGTTTTAGACTCTACCGGGCTGTGAGGCTCGCGAAGTCACGATATACACAAAGCTATGCCTAAATAGACTGTGCTTTGATCATCAACCACAAGGCCTGCTTTTCAACAAAGCCTTGATCAATTGCAACTTGGCATACCACATCAACAACTCATATCATGCGATCGGTAATTATTTAACATACAAAAGGGTGTTAAGCAAGAGAATAAATCCTCCACCACCATGCATTTGTATATTAAATAAAAACCAATTTAATTACATGAAATAAATTTCAATGTCAGGCATGCTATCCATTTACAAGTCCGTTCTGGGTCTGAACGAAACAACGTATCCGTCGATCTCCAGTACGTCTGGAAGATCATCACTTTTTACCTTGCCTTGGGGGATCAGTCCCAATTCAAGATATCAGTCACCATCAACCAAACGATGTGAAGCTCTCCGGTCTTCAGTCACCATCTTCATCTTCGACTCTTGATCGTCGTGATGATTATCCAGAATGGGTTAGACCCGGTCTTTCTGAATAACTCGCGTATTTGTAATTAAAACCAACCATACGCCACATTCCAACTTTGAATGTCCTTTTAAATAAAAATTATTATTTATGTTAAAAGGTTCTCATTAATTTTATCAAAGATAAAATAAATTACATTTTAATCTTTCTAAAAAGATGTATTAATATTCCAATTTTGATTTTTAATACAAAAATCATTATTACAAGATTATTAATTTTAATAAGCCAATCTTGTCTTAAATTGGGTTAAAGAACTAGTGTCATTTAAGACACAGTTCACGATAAACCCAAAACCAATTTTCAAAATATGGAATTTCTACAGAAATCAAATCAACAAATAATCGTTATAAATTTCTGTATCGGACTAATATTGTAATGACCCGCATTTTTAGAGATATATAATTAATTTATTTAATTATATAATTGGTGATTTAGAGAAGTTAATGATCGTTTAATTAAATAATATTGAATATTTAATTAATAATTATAATATAATAATATATTATAATGTCGAGGTAGTCGGAAATAGTAGAATTCACAACAGAGTGAATTGAATAGTATACGAGATGTGGTTGAGTTTCGATTCAGAATATATTAACGTATATATGGAATCGACGGCGTTAGAACGTATAGTTTATAATATATTTATAAACGAGCTCGAAATGGCGCGGCAGTTCGTAATTTGGCGATTTGAACTTCAACTGAATGTACAGGATTCGTTTTAAGCCGGATTTCTGTGAAACAAGAAACGTGTGGAGCTGGTGGAGTATATCTTTCTAGTGGAAGAGAAAAATCGGGATTTCGTTGTGTAGATTTTTATTTACGTCCAAATCAAATTTCAGAAAAGTCGCTGTGGAATTCCTTTATAATTTGCGACGCTTTATATACGTTATAAATCGATTTTTCGATACGAACTAAATATCGGGATAATCTGGAGTCTGGAAATCAAGTCATAAAATCTGAGGTGATATTCTGGAGTCGGGCGACATCGTATATGGATATATACGATAATATTAATTTATTAATATTTAATTTAATGATATTTAAATATATTTATATATTTAAATGGGTCATCCAGAGCATTAAAAATAGCCAGTTTTGCAAACGAAGTCGGAATTCGACAAAACTAATTTTGTTGGATCCGCAATGTCAAATAGTTGTTAGATTTCCAGTTTCGTGATTTTTAGAGTCACTGTGTGGCCATACGGATGTTTAGAGTGAGAAACAGTCAGTATTTCAACAGTTAAAAATACGCGGTGTGGGCATGCGGAGTCGGAATTCGACGAAACCAGTTTCGTTGGGACCGTAATATCGAACTGTAGCTGCATGTCCAGTTTGGTGATTTTTAGGTATCGTATGTGATCATACGAATTTTAGAGGACAAATACAAGTAGCGTAGAAGCAAATATTAAATGAAAATCAATATAAAAATATTAAAAAAAAAATCCTATAAATACCCTACTCACTTACTCCTTAAGACCTAAACCTTAAACCATCGGCTGAAAACCAGAAACAGGCCGCCACTATTTTTCCATCCTCAAAACAAAAGTCGAGACCTTTAGAAATCAAAATATAATGGAAGAAAAATCTAAAAATCCCACGACATAGTTATTCGAGATCCTGGAAGTGTTCTCCGCCTTCTGATGTACTTCATTTTGGGTTCGACGCAGCTATTCTTAGCTGTGTTTTCTGTACAGCGAACTAGGGTTGTGGTCTGCCTATGATTTAGCAACCGGTTTGAAGGATAGAGTAGATATTTGAATTCGTGAAGGAGTCCTAGTCGTTTCTACATTCAGTTTGAGGGGTGCGATGCTAGTTGCTGAGGGTCGACGTGCTACAGCAGGCCGAAGTCGCGGGGTTCACTGGTGAACCGAGAGTGATAAAGTGGTAGGGTATTCGTAGAGAAATGGAAGGGGAGTATTGTGATGAGATGGGTTTTTGATTTCGAGGTAGAACGAAGGTGGGAGGGGGACCGGAAGGCAGCGAAATGGTGGAGGATTTGCTGAAGCGCACGACAGTTAAATTTTGGGGAAGAAATAGAGAGGTCGGGTCTGGGTAATTGGGTAGTGGAGTTGGGCTTGGGCCAACGTGAAGAGGGGTAAGGCCCAATGAATTAAAATTCTAAAGTTTATTTAATTTAAAATATCGTATTAACTTGTGAACACTGTATCTAGCTCGTACGAAGCCCGATTAACAAACCGTAAGTTGCGTTGGGATCGTATGGACGGACACTACCAAATGGAACTGACTAGGAGTGAATCCGAGCTCGTTACAAATTTATGGAGAGATAAATTGTCCGACGGAATCAAATAACGCAAACCGATATTTTTCGGTTAACGCGCAAATGTGAGTAAATCTCACTAACTCTGAACAGTTTATATTTTCATGTTATATTTTTAGAACTGTTAAATATGGACTGATTGATTTTGTGTTGACTGTTTGATTGAACTGCTAGTCAGTTAGTTAAATTTCTATATTGATTCTATTTAACAGAATATATCATATGGAACTGAAAGTGATGTTATCTATACTGTCTAACATCTATGATGCAGGGAAACAGGTTGGAGGAATCCGACTGGATTCCTCAACAGTTATTTTATTGTTTTTCATATATTTTGATATATGATGTGAATTATAACCTGTTGTTGATTGTGTGTGTATGGACGATATTGAACATCGTGATTTGATATGATTGAATACCATGACATACCGGAATATGGATAAAGGAGATTTTCCAAAGTGATATTGATAATTAGAATATTTATAAAGTGGAATATTTATAAATAAGGAATATTTATAAATTGGGATATTTATAAATAGGAGATATTTGAAAGGGAAATAATTTCAAACCATTTTCTTTTTGAATGGAAAGGCCTGTGTGGCGAGTTTGGGGATTTTCCCGATGCTCCCGATACAAAGGAGGTTATGGCGAATTTTCCCGGGAATTTAAGGAGTTAGAATATTTCAAGAATAAATTTGTAAAGGGAATATTTGTAAACCATTCACAAATAGAACTAGAAAGGAAACATTATAAAAAGGGAAATCATTTTTAAAGGGTAGAACCATTATTTAAAAGTAAATCCTTTCAAATGAATAAAACGTTGTTATAAAGGAAATCTTTATAAAGTGAATAAAGTAAATCGAATATAGATATTCGAAGTTAGTTAATCGAATATAGACATTCGAAGAAGTTAATCGAATATGGTATTCGAAGTTAGAGAAATCGAATATGGTATTCGAAGTTGGTTAATCGAATATAGACATTCGACAGAAGTTAATCGAATATGGTATTCGAAGTTAGAGAAATCGAATATGGTATTCGAAGTTAGTTAATCGAATATAGACATTCGAAAGAAGTTAATCGAATATGGTATTCGAAGTAGGAGAAATCGAATATGGTATTCGAAGTTAGTTAATCGCATATGGTATTCGAAAAGGGAAATCGAATATGGTATTCAAAGTTAGTTAATCGAATATGGTATTCGAAATGGGTTAGTCAAGTCGAGTTAGTCAAATAGAGTTAACCAGTTAGAGTTAATCAGTTAGAGTTAACCAGTTAGAGTTAATCAGTTAGGGTTAAAACGAACTAGAGTTAATCAAGTATAGTCATTTGAGACAGAGTTAGTCAAACATGGTATTCAGGATAAGTTGCCATCTCGTACGACTGCTAGCGTAATTCGCAGGGCTGTAAATAGCCTAAGGCGGTCGGATGTTTCCTGAGGGAATCAGGCGTAACCATTGTGATCGCTGCGATCTAGAGGCAAGAGAATGGAAGTAAATCGAATATTAGTTATTTGATAGTAGTTAATCCAGTTGAGTAAGTAGGGTTAAATAATTTAAGTAACCAGTTGAGTTAGGTAAGTCAAGTAAACCAGTAAGGTTGAGTAAGTAGGGTTAATCGAGTGGAGTTATCAAATATCACTTATTCAAAGTAGATTTATCGAATATAGTATACTCGAAGAGAAGAGAAATCGAATATAAGTTATTCGAAGTGAGTCATCGAATATTAGTTATTCGAAGAGAGATTATCGAATATCGGTTATTCGAGAAGAAGTTACGAATAGTTGTTCGAATGGAGTTAAATAGAGTTAGTCGAATATAGTTATTCGAATAGAGTTAAATGGAGTTAAATCGAATATTAGTTATTCGATATGAGTAATCAAGTTAAGATAATCAAGTTAAGATGATCGAGTTAAGTAAATAAGTTAAGTTCGTCGAGTTAAGTTATCGATGTTGGTTTCATCGAAGGAGTT
Organism: Allium sativum; assembly: GCA_030737875.1. Classification (NCBI taxonomy): domain Eukaryota; kingdom Viridiplantae; phylum Streptophyta; class Magnoliopsida; order Asparagales; family Amaryllidaceae; genus Allium; species Allium sativum. Next base: position 157,800,432 of record CM060921.1, on the reverse strand, counting down.
ATCGATGTTAGTTTCATCGAAGGAGTTATCGATGTTGGTTTCATCGAAGGGAGTTATCGATTATAGTTTAACCGAAGTGAGATTTTTAAATATGAGATATTTGAAAAGGAAGAGTCATCGAATATTAGTTATTCGAAGAGAGATTATCGAATATCGTTTATTCGAGAAGGAGTTAGTCGAATATAGGTTATTCGAAGAAGAGTTAATCAAATAGAGATTTCTCGAAGAGAGTTAATCGGCAAATTCGATTATATCGAATTCGGGAAAGTACTTATACTTTCCAGTGTTTAAATAGAGGTTTATTTATTTATAAATAAATAAGTGTTAGGTTAATTATTCACTAATAAGAATAGAAGTTAAAATTAAAGTTAGATAATTCGAAAGTAGGGGTTATAACGTTATCGTTATAACCAATGTTTTAAATATAGAAGTGGATCAGTAAAATTGAATCCGAGAAAGGCGTAAAGAAGTTGTTAAAGATTTAAAAGATAAACTTTGACCATTTCGAAGTTATAACGTTGTTCAGTTAAGGTTTGAGAGGTAATTATACCCCAACTTGAGTGACTTCCTTCTTAACTAAGAAATGGTAAGGTTTGATCGTAAAGGAGTTTTGGAAATGTTTTCCAAACAAGAATTAGAAATGTTTTCTGATAAAAGAAAAATAAGAATTTAGAATATAGGGAAACAGGAGATTAGTAAATAAATGAACTAAAGAGATTTACGTCAAATGATGTTTGTTCGATATAATTTCCATCTGGAAATAATATCGTTGTTTGCACACTTGTTTTTCTTTAATAGTTAACTCACCGACTATTGAAGTTTTGACCATTTTAACGTGTTAATATGGAGAGACCGGTTGGATTATTTTCCATAGAACCACTCTGTATTGGCATAAGCGTCGCGAATCATATATGCCAAAGATAATTGAAGACGGAGTAAAATGCAAGGGCTATCCTGTTTACAGAATAGTGCCTTCGGTTTGTCCAGTCTCAGGACAACTAGTATGGACGAAGGTCTGACAGAGTATATCCAATGGATCGCGTAAGTTGATCTGTTCAAACGTATTCACGTTTGGTGGCGGAGGAATTCGTTTCTCTAAGCTGTATACCCGTGTTATTTTTGGATAAGTCAATTTGTGATTTGGCGGGTATGACGATGTGACATTTCTAAGTGAATGAAGATGGATGTCTGATATAGTATTTCCAGAAAGGTCACGTACATTGATTTCTTCAACTATACCAAGAGTGGAAGCGGAGAAGGAAACTTCTTTTAGCTGACACATAATGTATGGTTGTAGATGTCAATTAGTGATTCTGATGGATCTGACAATGTGGCATTCGAAGTGAATCTGATGTGATGATAAAGCGTAGCTTCTAGCCTCATCATCCGGTAAATGACAGAAATCGGGCAGGCAACATGGCTAAGTCGGTCGCACCGAAGTAGGGTGTATAATCACCTATCTAGAGAATATTCATTTGTTTCTTAAATCTATCAATGCTGTCCCATATATATACGGGAACGGTTGCTGATCCCAACCGTTGGTGATGTACATTCGATACACTCAAGCGAAATGAGTGGTCGGTCATGTGTGGCTGAGTTGCAAGATGTTCTTGTTGAACTCCAGTGTATCGTTCCTAGAGTACACTGATCGGAAGGTGATTCCATACCTTGTCATAGTTGGAAATCCATTATCCAATACGTGCTTGCGATTTTGATTGTATACTATATATGTAGTAACGTGAGATGCAAGCGTTTCTGCTAGATTGATATTTATCTGTACTTAGACATTATTATAATATCAGAATGATATTGCTTTGAAAAGTTATTTGGATTCTCATAAGGGAAAAACCCGTTCCGTATTCACGGCGTGGTCTTATGAGATATCATATACCTGTTTAAATGATTTGAGTTTATTCACACCAGTCCCATGACTGACCCGGAGTTTATTTTGTTGTTTTCCCTAAACTCTTGGGTGCCTAAATTTGTACGGGCAGTCAAGTAGTCGGGTTTTACAGATATACTGGAAGAGCGTGGAGCAGGAGGCTTCAAGATCATATAGCTATAGTTATTTCCGCTGTGTTGTAAGTGCTGTACTCTGATAAGTGCTATTGTATACATAACTGTTATATTTCAAAGTTATGTTATCTATTATATGTTATTCGTTCCGCTGTGAGGTTCGTGTTACTCTGATGTTGTGTTCTTCTTCTTCTTCTATTCTAAGTTTCTATCTTATCTATCCTCACCCTCTGTCTTCTTTCATTAATTACCGGGATTTTTCGATGTTTTGGTTATCGACGTCGTGCTTACGTCGATAACCAAAGCCGCTCATTTTTCCGGGTCGTTACAGTTGGTATCAGAGCTTAAGTTAAGAATTACCTTGGCTCTGTGGCGTGACTCGGTAGAGATAGGGTTAGTAACACCCTAGATTGAGTTTGAGTGTATATATACGAGTGCGTATTTGTATTTGATATAAAAATTGTTTTATATTGGGGAGATTCATTGGTTGAGTTGTTTATGAGTTCTGGTCGATCAGTTTGATCCACTGTATCGGTAGGAGTTACTAAACACTTGAATACGTTGGGTCGTCACGATATGTTTTGAAAGGAGGGTAAATTAAAATAAGTTTACCCAAGGTATATCTTGATATACAGAAGGTATATATATCAAAATTTTAATATATTGGATATATTGGTTGTTATTATAATCGAGTAAGATTATAAAGTGAAATGGTTATATATAACCAACCAGAATTCATATAAGTGAAAGATGTGAAATCCGAGGAGTTAAATCTAAAATTTTAAATCAGAATTGAAATCCAAACTCTGGAAATTGGAATAAGTGTTGGGAGATGGATTTGGATTAAGTATAAGAGAATTTTAAGATCCTGGGAGATTTTAAATTATTTTACAAGCAGTGTAAGTTATATTTTGAAATGAATTTCAAAGTGGAAATGTTTAGAAATGGTTTTTTAGTATTGAACTCACTTCGATTGCTGGAAAATAGATTCCGATGATGATCATGACATCATCGGTGTTCATTTTCGAGTTGTAAGTGACGGATTACTACCAAAAGTTTTGTTTTTGAATTGATTTGAGAAAAGCAAGTATTTTGAAGCCTGAAAGGGAAAGTTTGATTTTCGATATGGTAAACTGTTTAAAATTCCCATGGAAAGATTCGTTGAATTAAAACCAAATTTAATTGAAATGTGGTAAAGCAGTAGGAATTGAGTTGAAATCAGTTAAGTGGTAACTGAAAATTGAATTAGAATATATCGAGACAATTTGGATTTGTGAGATTTGAATTTAAAGTGTAATTTGATAATCGGGTTAAGAGTTGGGAATCAAGAATGAAACTCGAGTTTGAAATGATATTTGACCTGGGTATAGGCAAATGATTTGGATAAATGGATTGGATTGATATCGGTATTTGCAGAATTGGTAACAGATGCAAAGGACATAGTGGATATGCCCGACAAAAGGTACCAGTTTATAATATATTGGATATGAGATTTTATGAGCCGAATTGGCAAGCCGCTTGGCGTTTTGATTTTCTTTTGGGGTGAAGATGGCCCAGGGAGGCGAGTTGGAATTTGAGATATTGACCAGTACAAAGGAGATGCTGGCGAAATTTTTCGAAAATTTAAAGTGTTAGGAAATTTTCAGAATTTTTGAAAATTTTAGTTAGTCGGAATGAATAAATATTTTTGTCGATATTAATTGGTTCAGTTGAAATCAGGAATAAGGGGTAAACAACTCTTAGGAGTTCCAACAGATAGGGTCGTCCCCTACCTTTTTGCAATTTCGAGGACGAAATTATTTTAAGTGGGGAAGAATGTAATGACCCGCATTTTTAGAGATATATAATTAATTTATTTAATTATATAATTGGTGATTTAGAGAAGTTAATGATCGTTTAATTAAATAATATTGAATATTTAATTAATAATTATAATATAATAATATATTATAATGTCGAGGTAGTCGGAAATAGTAGAATTCACAACAGAGTGAATTGAATAGTATACGAGATGTGGTTGAGTTTCGATTCAGAATATATTAACGTATATATGGAATCGACGGCGTTAGAACGTATAGTTTATAATATATTTATAAACGAGCTCGAAATGGCGCGGCAGTTCGTAATTTGGCGATTTGAACTTCAACTGAATGTACAGGATTCGTTTTAAGCCGGATTTCTGTGAAACAAGAAACGTGTGGAGCTGGTGGAGTATATCTTTCTAGTGGAAGAGAAAAATCGGGATTTCGTCGTGTAGATTTTTATTTACGTCCAAATCAAATTTCAGAAAAGTCGCTGTGGAATTCCTTTATAATTTGCGACGCTTTATATACGTTATAAATCGATTTTTCGATACGAACTAAATATCGGGATAATCTGGAGTCTGGAAATCAAGTCATAAAATCTGAGGTGATATTCTGGAGTCGGGCGACATCGTATATGGATATATACGATAATATTAATTTATTAATATTTAATTTAATGATATTTAAATATATTTATATATTTAAATGGGTCATCCAGAGCATTAAAAATAGCCAGTTTTGCAAACGAAGTCGGAATTCGACAAAACTAATTTTGTTGGATCCGAAATGTCAAATAGTTGTTAGATTTCCAGTTTCGTGATTTTTAGAGTCACTGTGTGGCCATACGGATGTTTAGAGTGAGAAACAGTCAGTATTTCAACAGTTAAAAATACGCGGTGTGGGCATGCGGAGTCGGAATTCGACGAAACCAGTTTCGTTGGGACCGTAATATCGAACTGTAGCTGCATGTCCAGTTTGGTGATTTTTAGGTATCGTATGTGATCATACGAATTTTAGAGGACAAATACAAGTAGCGTAGAAGCAAATATTAAATGAAAATCAATATAAAAATATTAAAAAAAAAATCCTATAAATACCCTACTCACTTACTCCTTAAGACCTAAACCTTAAACCATCGGCTGAAAACCAGAAACAGGCCGCCACTATTTTTCCATCCTCAAAACAAAAGTCGAGACCTTTAGAAATCAAAATATAATGGAAGAAAAATCTAAAAATCCCACGACATAGTTATTCGAGATCCTGGAAGTGTTCTCCGCCTTCTGATGTACTTCATTTTGGGTTCGACGCAGCTATTCTTAGCTGTGTTTTCTGTACAGCGAACTAGGGTTGTGGTCTGCCTATGATTTAGCAACCGGTTTGAAGGATAGAGTAGATATTTGAATTCGTGAAGGAGTCCTAGTCGTTTCTACATTCAGTTTGAGGGGTGCGATGCTAGTTGCTGAGGGTCGACGTGCTACAGCAGGCCGAAGTCGCGGGGTTCACTGGTGAACCGAGAGTGATAAAGTGGTAGGGTATTCGTAGAGAAATGGAAGGGGAGTATTGTGATGAGATGGGTTTTTGATTTCGAGGTAGAACGAAGGTGGGAGGGGGACCGGAAGGCAGCGAAATGGTGGAGGATTTGCTGAAGCGCACGACAGTTAAATTTTGGGGAAGAAATAGAGAGGTCGGGTCTGGGTAATTGGGTAGTGGAGTTGGGCTTGGGCCAACGTGAAGAGGGGTAAGGCCCAATGAATTAAAATTCTAAAGTTTATTTAATTTAAAATATCGTATTAACTTGTGAACACTGTATCTAGCTCGTACGAAGCCCGATTAACAAACCGTAAGTTGCGTTGGGATCGTATGGACGGACACTACCAAATGGAACTGACTAGGAGTGAATCCGAGCTCGTTACAAATTTATGGAGAGATAAATTGTCCGACGGAATCAAATAACGCAAACCGATATTTTTCGGTTAACGCGCAAATGTGAGTAAATCTCACTAACTCTGAACAGTTTATATTTTCATGTTATATTTTTAGAACTGTTAAATATGGACTGATTGATTTTGTGTTGACTGTTTGATTGAACTGCTAGTCAGTTAGTTAAATTTCTATATTGATTCTATTTAACAGAATATATCATATGGAACTGAAAGTGATGTTATCTATACTGTCTAACATCTATGATGCAGGGAAACAGGTTGGAGGAATCCGACTGGATTCCTCAACAGTTATTTTATTGTTTTTCATATATTTTGATATATGATGTGAATTATAACCTGTTGTTGATTGTGTGTGTATGGACGATATTGAACATCGTGATTTGATATGATTGAATACCATGACATACCGGAATATGGATAAAGGAGATTTTCCAAAGTGATATTGATAATTAGAATATTTATAAAGTGGAATATTTATAAATAAGGAATATTTATAAATTGGGATATTTATAAATAGGAGATATTTGAAAGGGAAATAATTTCAAACCATTTTCTTTTTGAATGGAAAGGCCTGTGTGGCGAGTTTGGGGATTTTCCCGATGCTCCCGATACAAAGGAGGTTATGGCGAATTTTCCCGGGAATTTAAGGAGTTAGAATATTTCAAGAATAAATTTGTAAAGGGAATATTTGTAAACCATTCACAAATAGAACTAGAAAGGAAACATTATAAAAAGGGAAATCATTTTTAAAGGGTAGAACCATTATTTAAAAGTAAATCCTTTCAAATGAATAAAACGTTGTTATAAAGGAAATCTTTATAAAGTGAATAAAGTAAATCGAATATAGATATTCGAAGTTAGTTAATCGAATATAGACATTCGAAGAAGTTAATCGAATATGGTATTCGAAGTTAGAGAAATCGAATATGGTATTCGAAGTTGGTTAATCGAATATAGACATTCGACAGAAGTTAATCGAATATGGTATTCGAAGTTAGAGAAATCGAATATGGTATTCGAAGTTAGTTAATCGAATATAGACATTCGAAAGAAGTTAATCGAATATGGTATTCGAAGTAGGAGAAATCGAATATGGTATTCGAAGTTAGTTAATCGCATATGGTATTCGAAAAGGGAAATCGAATATGGTATTCAAAGTTAGTTAATCGAATATGGTATTCGAAATGGGTTAGTCAAGTCGAGTTAGTCAAATAGAGTTAACCAGTTAGAGTTAATCAGTTAGAGTTAACCAGTTAGAGTTAATCAGTTAGGGTTAAAACGAACTAGAGTTAATCAAGTATAGTCATTTGAGACAGAGTTAGTCAAACATGGTATTCAGGATAAGTTGCCATCTCGTACGACTGCTAGCGTAATTCGCAGGGCTGTAAATAGCCTAAGGCGGTCGGATGTTTCCTGAGGGAATCAGGCGTAACCATTGTGATCGCTGCGATCTAGAGGCAAGAGAATGGAAGTAAATCGAATATTAGTTATTTGATAGTAGTTAATCCAGTTGAGTAAGTAGGGTTAAATAATTTAAGTAACCAGTTGAGTTAGGTAAGTCAAGTAAACCAGTAAGGTTGAGTAAGTAGGGTTAATCGAGTGGAGTTATCAAATATCACTTATTCAAAGTAGATTTATCGAATATAGTATACTCGAAGAGAAGAGAAATCGAATATAAGTTATTCGAAGTGAGTCATCGAATATTAGTTATTCGAAGAGAGATTATCGAATATCGGTTATTCGAGAAGAAGTTACGAATAGTTGTTCGAATGGAGTTAAATAGAGTTAGTCGAATATAGTTATTCGAATAGAGTTAAATGGAGTTAAATCGAATATTAGTTATTCGATATGAGTAATCAAGTTAAGATAATCAAGTTAAGATGATCGAGTTAAGTAAATAAGTTAAGTTCGTCGAGTTAAGTTATCGATGTTGGTTTCATCGAAGGAGTTATCGATGTTAGTTTCATCGAAGGAGTTATCGATGTTGGTTTCATCGAAGGGAGTTATCGATTATAGTTTAACCGAAGTGAGATTTTTAAATATGAGATATTTGAAAAGGAAGAGTCATCGAATATTAGTTATTCGAAGAGAGATTATCGAATATCGTTTATTCGAGAAGGAGTTAGTCGAATATAGGTTATTCGAAGAAGAGTTAATCAAATAGAGATTTCTCGAAGAGAGTTAATCGGCAAATTCGATTATATCGAATTCGGGAAAGTACTTATACTTTCCAGTGTTTAAATAGAGGTTTATTTATTTATAAATAAATAAGTGTTAGGTTAATTATTCACTAATAAGAATAGAAGTTAAAATTAAAGTTAGATAATTCGAAAGTAGGGGTTATAACGTTATCGTTATAACCAATGTTTTAAATATAGAAGTGGATCAGTAAAATTGAATCCGAGAAAGGCGTAAAGAAGTTGTTAAAGATTTAAAAGATAAACTTTGACCATTTCGAAGTTATAACGTTGTTCAGTTAAGGTTTGAGAGGTAATTATACCCCAACTTGAGTGACTTCCTTCTTAACTAAGAAATGGTAAGGTTTGATCGTAAAGGAGTTTTGGAAATGTTTTCCAAACAAGAATTAGAAATGTTTTCTGATAAAAGAAAAATAAGAATTTAGAATATAGGGAAACAGGAGATTAGTAAATAAATGAACTAAAGAGATTTACGTCAAATGATGTTTGTTCGATATAATTTCCATCTGGAAATAATATCGTTGTTTGCACACTTGTTTTTCTTTAATAGTTAACTCACCGACTATTGAAGTTTTGACCATTTTAACGTGTTAATATGGAGAGACCGGTTGGATTATTTTCCATAGAACCACTCTGTATTGGCATAAGCGTCGCGAATCATATATGCCAAAGATAATTGAAGACGGAGTAAAATGCAAGGGCTATCCTGTTTACAGAATAGTGCCTTCGGTTTGTCCAGTCTCAGGACAACTAGTATGGACGAAGGTCTGACAGAGTATATCCAATGGATCGCGTAAGTTGATCTGTTCAAACGTATTCACGTTTGGTGGCGGAGGAATTCGTTTCTCTAAGCTGTATACCCGTGTTATTTTTGGATAAGTCAATTTGTGATTTGGCGGGTATGACGATGTGACATTTCTAAGTGAATGAAGATGGATGTCTGATATAGTATTTCCAGAAAGGTCACGTACATTGATTTCTTCAACTATACCAAGAGTGGAAGCGGAGAAGGAAACTTCTTTTAGCTGACACATAATGTATGGTTGTAGATGTCAATTAGTGATTCTGATGGATCTGACAATGTGGCATTCGAAGTGAATCTGATGTGATGATAAAGCGTAGCTTCTAGCCTCATCATCCGGTAAATGACAGAAATCGGGCAGGCAACATGGCTAAGTCGGTCGCACCGAAGTAGGGTGTATAATCACCTATCTAGAGAATATTCATTTGTTTCTTAAATCTATCAATGCTGTCCCATATATATACGGGAACGGTTGCTGATCCCAACCGTTGGTGATGTACATTCGATACACTCAAGCGAAATGAGTGGTCGGTCATGTGTGGCTGAGTTGCAAGATGTTCTTGTTGAACTCCAGTGTATCGTTCCTAGAGTACACTGATCGGAAGGTGATTCCATACCTTGTCATAGTTGGAAATCCATTATCCAATACGTGCTTGCGATTTTGATTGTATACTATATATGTAGTAACGTGAGATGCAAGCGTTTCTGCTAGATTGATATTTATCTGTACTTAGACATTATTATAATATCAGAATGATATTGCTTTGAAAAGTTATTTGGATTCTCATAAGGGAAAAACCCGTTCCGTATTCACGGCGTGGTCTTATGAGATATCATATACCTGTTTAAATGATTTGAGTTTATTCACACCAGTCCCATGACTGACCCGGAGTTTATTTTGTTGTTTTCCCTAAACTCTTGGGTGCCTAAATTTGTACGGGCAGTCAAGTAGTCGGGTTTTACAGATATACTGGAAGAGCGTGGAGCAGGAGGCTTCAAGATCATATAGCTATAGTTATTTCCGCTGTGTTGTAAGTGCTGTACTCTGATAAGTGCTATTGTATACATAACTGTTATATTTCAAAGTTATGTTATCTATTATATGTTATTCGTTCCGCTGTGAGGTTCGTGTTACTCTGATGTTGTGTTCTTCTTCTTCTTCTATTCTAAGTTTCTATCTTATCTATCCTCACCCTCTGTCTTCTTTCATTAATTACCGGGATTTTTCGATGTTTTGGTTATCGACGTCGTGCTTACGTCGATAACCAAAGCCGCTCATTTTTCCGGGTCGTTACAAATATTATAAATGGAATAACGGCAAAGCCTCTTAAATTCCATATATAATATCGGTCTTCTTTTACAGAAGCCCATCTCGATTATTATCAATCGAATTTCCACTTAATTCCAATTTAATATATTAATTTGGAAAAGTCTGATTTTTAGAAAATCTTCTTTTAAATTTATAAAATAGATTTATAAATTTCAAATAGTAATTTCAATGTAAATTGGATTAAAGGATAAATGTTATTTAAAACATCGTCCACTGCAAATCCAATTCACATATCAATCACCAAACATAATTGTTAAGATCTAATGATCTTAAATAAAAGATTTATCCTAAAGATATTAATTCATTATTAAAAAAAAATATTTTAAAATAATCAATAAAATATTTTATATATAAAAGATTCTGAATGTAAAATATACTTTATAATACAAAATCTTTTATTTTACAAAAATCCTTTTATTATATAAAAATTCTTTATTTAAAAAGAAATTCTGCATTGGAATGCGACTCAACCATGTACCATATAATTTGGGTCATATGGGTTTCATACATTTCATGTATAGGGTAATAACAAGAAATAATCCTCAATCCATCCATTAACAACCAGAGTGACAATGTCAACTGTGTGAGCATTAAAATAAAACAATAACGCTCATCGCAGCCTGTCGATCAATCGATAGACATATAATTAAACATTGGGATTTGTGTCAGTCAAGTATCGTCCCACTACCCGTGTGGGGTTTTCATCCAACAAACAAATAATAAATTATTTGTGCACTTGGGCGATGTGTAAAAATAATCGTCCCAATCACATAAACAAGTCGGATGACTTGTAAATGGAAGTGTAATATTCAATTCTGAATATACTAACATCACATTTAACACATCAAAATACAACATCACAGGCAAATACTTCAATTCTCTTTATTATGAGCATATGACAATAAAAATCGTGACTTTTATTTATTTACAAAAATGCATATTTTTGGTCTCATTCATTTTAATGACAAAATGAATATCTGACTTCATTATTTTTAATGTATAAAAATATACATCCTTAATTTATTCTTTTTAATGTATGAAAACATACATTTTACATCCATTCTTTTTCTCAACATAAACAAATATGATGATTTTGTTTCTTAACTTCTAATGCAACAAAATGAGAATTTTGTCTAATCTTTTCAATGAATAAAGATGTCTATTTTTACTTCATTCATTTTAATGTGCCAAAAATGTCCATTTTGTCTAATTCACTTTTAATATACAAAAATGAGTATTTTGTTTTAGTCTCTTTTCTTATGCATAAAAAAAATGTTTATTTTTAATTTGATCTTTTTAATGACACCAAGTGTTCATTTCTAATTAGTTCTTTTTAATGACACAAAATGTTCATGTTTAATTAATCCTTTTTAATGACACAAAATGTTCATTTTTAACTAATCCTTTTAATGTATAGAAAGGTTCATTTTCTAATTTTGACATGTTAACTCAAAATGACAATTTAAATTCACTAAACAAGTCTTCACAAGAATGTTGTTCTTTTTCGTTTACAATAGAAAATGAAAATAAAAGGAATTCACATGTCTTGTTCTTTTATTTACCATAGAAATTCCAATAAAATGATCAACATATTTTGGTCTTTTCATTTACAAAAGAAGTTGTAAATAAAGTGGTCCTCATATTTTTACTCTTTTCACTTACAATAGGAGTTGTAAATAAATGATTCTCATGTTCCTGTTCTTTTTATTTTCTATCGCACCAAAAATGTCGATAAAAATGAATCACTAACATTGTCTATTTTTATCGCACCAAGAATGTCGATAAAAATGAATCACTAACATTGTCTATTTTTATCGCACCCAAAATGTCGATAAAAATGAATCACTAACATTGTCTATTTTTATCGCACTAAAAATGTCGATAAAAATGAATCACTAACATTTTCTATTTCTATCGCACTAAAAATGTCGATAAAAATGACAACATTAACCATTCTATTTTCACCGCGTTCAAAATGACGATAAAATAATCAACATTAACCATTCTATTTTTACCGCATTCAAAATGACGATAAAATATTCAATACTAACAATTCTATTTTTACCGCATTCAAAATGACGATAAAATATTCAATATTAACAATTCTATTTTTACCTACTATAGAAAATGTAAATAAATATATTTCTAAATTCTATTCTTTTTATTTACAATAGGAAAGGTAAATAAACAATTCACATATTTTGTTCTTCTCATTTACAATAAAAAAAATGTAAATAAAGTGATTCATATATTTTGTTCTTTTGATTTTACATTTGAGAATGTAAATATAATGATTCACATTTTTATCCTTTTCATTTACAAAAGAAATGGAAGTAAAAACATACTCTCTAAATAAGCCTTTTTAATTTATATTTGACAAATAAGATGTTAAACAAAATGTCCTTTTCTATGTTAAGTCTCTTTTCTACTATTTAATTTGACATAAAAGAATAATTTATGTTAAACCCCCTTTCTAACTTGTTGTTTTAACATAAAAGAATTTTTTTATGTTAGACCACTTTTCTAACTTTTTATTTCAACATAAAGATAATATTTATGTTAAACCATTTGTCCAACCTTCTATTCTAACATAAAAAGATAATTTATGTTAAAACTATTTTTTTCTAACTTTATATCTTAACACAAAAAGATAATTTATGTTAAAACTTTTTTTTTCTTTTTTTTTTCAATACATAAAATGAAAATATGTTTGAAATCAAGTCCTTGTCGTTAACAGATACCATGTTACATCAAAATGAATCCTTGATCCTATTCTTTTATTAACAAAACAAATGTTAACAAAATGTATTTTCAAATCTTGTACTTTTATTTTGCAAAGAAAAGAAAATCAAATAAAATGGTATTACGAACCTTGTCTCTTTTAACTAACAAATATAAAGTAAGAAGAATGTCATTTTTTTTCTCTTGTCTTTTATTTGCAAATAAAAGTGCAAAAATAAAAAAAAATAAAAAGTAATTTCTAACATGTACTATTTCTTTTCTTTTTATTAACAAATAAAGAGGTCAATAAAGTTATGTTTTTCACTCCTACACTTTTATCAACAAATAAAATGTTAATACACATGCACTTTCTAACTTGTCCTTTTTATGTTGAACAATTATCCATTTCAACTTGACAAATAAAATGAGAGTGTTATTTGTTTATATTTTCCAAATTAACCTAGTTGACATCTTAACGAATTCAATAACAATAAAATTCCATAATGAATTTGACATTGTAAATTTGGATAAAATAAAATTTAGACAAATCGAATTTACAACCCAACCAATATTTTAATTAGATTAAATTTCTGGTTTTACCAAACGCGATGTTCTATAACGGATCCATACAGATCTAAGTGATAAACTAACAGATCTGAACAATACAACGCAGTACAATCCATTCAAACACAAACAAAACATACCACATCACAGATCTGAACATATATCATACAAATAAATTTTTAAACAGCGGTAAACAATCAATTAAACAATTTAATTGCAAAGATCAGAGATTCTCACATTGAATTTTTGGCCAAAATTTTACTGTCTCCTTTTCAGCTGCGGTCTGCGCCATCGCGAAGCTCGTAATTTGGTGATTCCAACGCAATTTACGGTTCGTCAAACGGACCTCGTATGAAAGAGTTATGAATTTTTAAAGATCGGGTAATTAAATAATTAAATAATAATAAAATAAAAGAAACGGGTTCCTTCTTCCTCACCACTTCACGTCGGCCGAACCCATCAAGCTCCTCCCTCCTTCTGGACGCACGCAACCCGAGGCCACCAGAGACCGATCAAACTCCGCCGTCCCGAAGGCCATCGCGCCACCTACCTCCGCCGTGAGTGGGGCCCAACTCACACGCCCCAGGGACCCACAAACCACCAATAAACGCAGCCCATTCCCGGTGAGAATTCGCGAAATCCGTGACCCTAATGATGATCATAGCCATATAGATCTGAAGCTCTCGAAATTCTCTTCGATTTGGTACCAAGTTTGCCAATTTTCGTTGAGCGGATCAAAAAATATTAGCATTTGAAATTCGGTGTTTTCTGGCCTTCGAAAATAAGGGTGGCGGCTGACCATTGTTCTAGGGTTTCGGATTTTTTTTAATATTTTAATAATATAAATTTCGAAATTCGTGAAATAAAGTGGATTTTCGGACTTTCTCGGATTTGGGCCTCCTTACTGTCGATCTTAACGTTTTGAGGCCTTCTGAACGCGATGGGCTATGTCCCAAGATCCAGTTCTGATGTCTGTACGTTTTTTTGGTTTTAATTTTAAAATGCAATATTAAATTAATTATTTAATTTCTACCGCACATTTAAATGTGTCGGGGCCACATACGACCTCAGAAAATTCTAAAAAAAATATTTTTAGCATTCTTATGATGATACGAATCCAACAAATAATTTTCGTCGAATTCTGAGACTGTTTGAAAAATGGCTATTTTTAAGGCGTTCAAATTTAACTGAAATAGTCAAAACACATTTTATTTCTCCATGCTCACATATTGATTCGAAAAATTCTGAAAATTGAAACCTAGCAATAATTTGACATTCCGGTTCCAACAAAAGTGATTTCGTCGAAAACCGAGGTCGTTTGAAAAATGACTATTTTTAAGGCCAATATATTTAATATTAAAAATACAATTTTTAAACAAATAAATCCCGAAACTCAAAATATATAAGTGTTTACTGTTTTTCAATGTAGAAACATCATTCTGAACTCAATGGAAGTGGTTTCGAGTTCAAATCCCTTCGTATGCAAAAAGTAGCATTTTGACCTTATAAATTTCATAGCGACCATTCTAGATTTTAATTTTGACATAACTTTTGATTCCCGTTATGAAATTTCGATTTTTCGGATTTGTTGGAAAGATAAATTTAAATAGATTCTAATATTTTTGGTTTCACTAAAATCCGTTAAATTTTGCATCCTGTACGGTCAGTCGAAGTTTAAGTTCGACTTTTCAAACTACGCGCTATTTCTAACTCCTTTGTTAATTAAAATTAAATTATTCATTCTAACTTCGATTTAAATCAAATTTGTGATCATTATTATTTAAATAAATTATTTTATATTGTCAAAATTCATTAAAATTTCCTAAAATAAAATTTTTAAATTGGTCCTGATTTTGCGGGTTGTTACAATTATCCAAGCATAGAAATAAAGAACGTGATAAGAATGAAATGTTTCGAACATTAATAATGTATGTTTCTGGAATGTGAGAACATAAGAGTTTATAATAACTGGAAATGTTTTCCAAGAAGTGTAAAAAGGCTAAAACGGGATTTGAGAATTATCTGGTAAGATATGGGAATTCGAATAATAAAAACAAACGTTAAATAAAAAGTACCCGTGTTTATGTGATGTCTAGTTGTACATTAGAATGGATGTTTGTTTTTACTTCGATAGTTAAATAACCGACTATCGAAGTGTTTTGACCATCGTTGTCAATACGGAGAGACCGGTTGGATATATTATCTGGAAGCCACTCCGTATAAGCATAAGCGCTGCGAATTAGATATACTGAAGATAATTGAAGACAGAGTTAAATGCAAGGGTCGTCCCGTTCTAGAATGGTGTTTCCTGTTTGTCCAGTCCCAGGACAACTTGTATGGACGAGTGTCTGACAGAGTATTTCCAACGGTCACACCGTTGATTTTTACGAATATACCAAGTTGGTGGGGAGAAGGTAACTTCTCTTTATTTTACACCCAGTGTGCATTTGTGTAATCAATATGTGATTACGGATTTGACGATGTGGCATTCAAAGTGAATGATGATCAGATGTTCTGAAGATTGACGTAACCTCTAGCCTCACAACCAGGAAGTAACAAAAGTTGGGCTAGGCAGCATGACTAGTTGGGTCATCCCCAAGCAGGGTGTATTGTCACCGATCTAGAGAAAAATCATATTTATACTTCTTTTTTATTCTGTATCTTCGGATGATGGTTGGATGGCCTACAACCGTGATGGCAATATATTCGCGACACTCAAGCTAAATGAGTGAGCGGTCACGTGTGGCCAGGTTGCAAGACGTTCTTATTGAAACCAAGTGTATCCCCTCTAGAGTACACTGTTTGGAAGGTGCTCCCATACCTTGTCTGTTGGAATCCATTCTCCAATAAGCGCCCTACGGTTTATGATTTTATTCTATATATATGTGGAGCGTGAGATGCAAGCGTTCTGCTACTTGAATAATTATTTGTTTAGACATTATCATAATATCACTGCTTTGATATCAAAGTAATTTGGGTTATAGTAAGGTAAAAGCCGTCCATGTTTATGCGTGGGCTGGTCTTACTATTATCCTTTTGTTTCAAAGGGATTTTCTTCAAAGTAAAACGGTATGGTTAGAATTTACTCACACTAGTCCCATGACTGACCCAGAGTTTATTTTGTTTGTTTTCCCTAAACTCTTGGGTGCCCAAATTTGTACGGGCAGTCAAGTGTTTCAGGCTTTTACAGATACACTTGGAGGAGCTCAAAGCAGAAGGCTTCACCATTAGTATTTAGAGATTATTTCCGCTGTGATATGATGTATTGTACTCTGATATATGGTATGTATATACAATACAGTTTTGTAACTCAAAGTTATGTTATATAATACATTTTATTTATTCCGCTGTGAGTTTCGTGTTTACTCTGATTCGGTTCAGTGTTGTATTCTCCTTCTTCTATTCTATTAGTTCTATCTTATCTTTCGCACCCTCTAAATTCTTCTATTAATTACCTGAATTTTCATGCACTTTGAGTTGAATGCGTAGAATATTAGTCTGCTCAAATTGGCATGGATTTTTGGGCCGTTACATCCACAAACACTGAATATTATTTGTGCAGTTGGGCGACGTGTAAAATTTTGTCGTCCCAATCAATATCCTTCAAATAGGTGTACATAAACAAACCGCCGGTTTTTAAATGAATATTTATTCGTTCACATTCACGTTAAAAATTATATTTTTAACGATAATTAATTTATTTCAATACATGAATGTTTTATTATCCATTTCACATCAACATCACAATCAAACTTCACAACACATCAAACAAGCATACAAGTCGTCCATGGTCTGTGGACGACGGGTGTCGAGTGCTGCTAAGCACCGTCTGCATCCTAGTATATATTTTAACTAGAAAACAAGATTTAAAGTGAGAAGTTCTCACCGACTAGCTAAACCAATACACCGCGGCTCTTCATATGTAGAAATCTTCGTCGTGCTCGCCTTTTGTCAATTTCATTGTCCGTAGCCACTACATATATAAAAATCACATTTTTATATTGTTGCTATGCATATAAAAATCACATTTTTATAATCACTCTATATGGATAAAAATCACAATTTTATATCACTACTATACAGATAAAAATTCTATTTTTATACCGCTACTATATAGATAAAAATTCTATTTTTATCTTGCTAATAATATAATAAAAATTATATTTTTATTACCCTACATAAATAAAAATCATATTTTTATTCTTCCTATGGTATAAAAATCATATTTTTGTTCTCTACGTCTTCATATATAAAAGTCTCATTTTTTACTTCGCCATTTCAACTATATAAAGATTCAAACTTTTCTAATTTAAAAATTCGATTTCTATACTATAAAGATTCAATTCTTTTCTTGTCTAAAAAATCAAACTTTTCAAATTAAAAATCCAACCTTTCATATATGATAAAAATCTTATCTTTCTAATAAAAATCTCGCCTTTACTATAATAAAAATCTCGCCTTTTCGTGTGAACTCAAATCATATTTTCACTTTAATAAAAATCACATCTTTATGCTAATAAAAATCATACCTTTAAGCTAGAAAAATTCATATCTTCACATTGTTAAAATTTAAATCTTTCTAGATTAAATACAATATTTTTTTCTATAATAAAAATCAGTTTTTTTTTCTATAATAAAAATCAAAAAGGAAGGCTAAAAACTTACAGCGAGAGGGAGGAGAAAGGAAATCGCAGGGGAGGCTAAAGGGCGGTCGGCAGCGTCGGTCAGTGGGGTGGCGGCGATGGCGGTGGGTTGCGGGTTCGTGGGGTTTAGGGGAAATATGGGGGCGCGGTCAATGATATAGGGGGGCCTTGCTCTGGCGGCGACGCGCTGCTGGGTGGAGCGCGACTCTTCCCCGTTCATCATTTTTTTTCCTTAAATCGATTTGAACTGTAGAGAGAAGGGAAGGGGGGGGGGGTAACGGGTTTGACTGGGTAAAAGCAAAAGGGGGTGGGCCATTTAAATAATTTATATATTTATTTAATTTTATAATCCATAAAGTTACTTTTTATTTCGACCTCAAAACCAAGCCCACCGACTGCCGTCCATAGCTAATTACCCCCATCCCGAACACAATGGGATATGCTTCGCAAGCCAATTCGATCGTTTCTATCAGTTTTCATTAAAATCTAAATATAAATCTATATATTTAATTTGAACGCACATTTCAATTTATCGGGGCTACATACTAACCCTAAAAATTTCGAAAAATATTTTCTAGCTTCATATTGACGATACAGTCCTACCAAAACCAATTTTGTCAAATTCTGAGACCGTTTGAAAAATGGCCATTTTCCAGTCGATTAAAATCAACTGAAACTGGTCAAACGCGTTTTCCTTTGCCACGCTCATATATTGAATCAGAAAATTACGAATTTTGAAACCTAGAAATAACTTGACATCACGGATCCAACAAAAGTGATTTCTTCGAAAACCGAGGTCATTTGCAAAATCTCCATTTTTAAGGGCCAGAATTCCATAGCGACTATCCTGAATTTTCAACTGGAAAAACCTTTTATTCCTACTATGAAATTTTGATTTTTCGGATTCGTTGGAAAGATATTCTCAATTAGATTCTAATATTTTTGGTTTTTCTGAAATCTGATTTATTTTGAATCATACACATTCATTTGAAATTCAAAATCGAAATTTTCGAACTACCATGCCATTTTCAATTCCTTTTATAATTAGAATAAAATATTTATATTCTAACAACGATCTATATAAATATATACGTTCTAATTCTACTCAAAATAAATTTCTCGTCATTTTTATTTAAAATAATTCATTTTAAATATTCAAAATTCATCAAAATTGCCAAAATAAAAAATTTAAATTGGCTCGGATTTCCGGGTTATTAAAATCTCCCCTACTTAAAACTTTTCGTCCCCGAAAAGGAACGAAGCTAAAAGTTGTTTAACTAACCAACTCAACTCTCATTATTTTCTTTACGGCTTAAGTTCTTCAACTTTTCAGTTTCTAAGAACTTTTCAAATTTTTCAAAAATTTGGCTAACACCCTAAATTTCCGAAATTTTTTGCCATAACCTCCCCCGCACCGGGGACTTCGGTATATTTCAAATAGCCTCCCGTGGCCCTTACCAATCCAAAAAGAAAAAGAAACAGCCAAGCGGCTAGCCAATCGGCTCATAAAATCATCCAAACCCAATAAATTTGTAAACATGTACCTATTTGTCAGGCAAACAATTTTATTCTTCTGCTCTAGCCTCCTTGCTATGACCTGTTCAATGTAAGCACATGTATACGTATACAAATGCGACAAATTTTCAATACAATTCACTATTTGATTCAATTTGGCATAATGGTTCAAAATTCTAATTAATCAACCAATAATCAAACAACACAACCATCAATCAATTAGTGGATTAACGTTTCAAATTCATAATTTTGATATATATATATATATATAAAAAATCATGTTTTTGATGACAAATCACAACAAATAATCCTATGTAAATTTTGGTTCTCACACCAGTCGATGGAAATATATAGATATCCCACCTTCGACACTTGAACATCAACTCTGATGACGATGCATCAATCATCAGAACCATCTCTGGGCGACTAGAGTGTGATTCTATATCCATCCAGTATATTAAAACTTCAAATATACGTTCATGACACATATATGCAAAATCTTTATATACTCGATTGTCCAAATTCAATACAAATAAAATATTCAAATACATATACTTAAATTTAACTTTCTAAAAAAATTTGTTTTCAATTTTTAATACTCTTCACACTCGTTCTAGGACACTACTGATCCTATCTCTAACGAGTAATTCTTATTGGATATTGCTAATCCAATATCTGATGAATTCTTTCGTATGGTTCTAATGTGTCTTGTTCTCGAGCTCTATAAACCAAAGCTCTGATACCAACTGTAGTAACCCGTAACTTCCCCGGTAAGGAAAGCATGGATTGCTTTGAGGACAAGACGAATTAGAACACAAACAGAAGAACATTTCATTATTTATTACAACAATTCCATCAGAATACAAGAATATACAGAGTATGAATAAATATTACACATCAGAAAAATATCAGAGATTTAAATTACATTACTGCAGCGGAAAAATAATACAAAACATAACTGAAAGAAATATGCGGATACAGAGCTTTCCGAATATCACTTCAGCTATAAACCAGGATCCTGTGAATCTAAATTTGCAAAACCCAACTACTAGTTACCCGTGCAGAAAATAAGGACACCCAGAGTTTAGGTTAAAACAATAAACTCCAAGTAAGTCATGTGACCGGTGTGAGAACTAAAATAGTTATTTAAAACTTTACTTTAAAAGAGAGTAATTCAAGGGACCATGCTGTATAACAAGGAACGGGTTTCCTCCCAAGAACACTAGTGCATATATCAAAACAGCATAATATTTTTTTGGAAAAATGAAGCTATTATAAGACCCAGGTCCCATCACACAATGCAACGCAAGCTGGATGATAGGGTTTTCCCTTATAATAGCAAAACATGCTTGGTACGTTTAAAACAAATCATTTGATACTATTATAAGTATAGTGTCAAAACAATTTCAATCATAAATATCAATCATAGACGGCATGGGTACCATATATCATGTCGCCATGCTAGTTCTACAATTAAAACCGCAATGTCACGTATTGGAAATGGGATTTCCGTCATGAGTCGAGGCAAGGGGCAAGCTCCTCTCTTTTCGAGACACTCTAGCAAATGTCTCAGGACCACACATAGCGATCCTTGGATCTTCAGGGCCGGTCCTCTCTTACTTTTGAGGATTGGCAATTCCTGAACACACGTTTCCCGGTCCTATAGGACCTATATAATGGTCTGTACGTCTGCTCACATAGTGCCAGTTATCGACCATATATTCGAGGTGCCTCACATTCCAACAACCACACAGGTAAAAAGTATATAAATGTCAGGGTTGGTAGGTCACTGACATCACCCATAGCTGGAAAGAAACGTCGTGCTCTCCCTGTAGTCACTATCCCGTTTTTGACTCATACCATGGTGTGAGGCTCGCGAAATAACGCCATACACAAAGCTGCGCCACACAGACCGTTCTTTGATCATCAACCACAAGACTTTTCTTTTCAACAGAAGCCTTGATCATCTGCCACTTAGGCATGCCACACAGGCAATTCACTCCATGCTACTGATGTCCATCGATATACAACCTCCGAGCTTGTACGTCTCAGAGAAGGGCGTTAAGCAAGAGAATAAACTCTCCTCCGCCAAACAGATGTATATTTAATAGAGATCAATCAACACAAAATAAAGTCCAATGTCAGACACACAATCCGTTTACAAGTTCGTTCTGGGTCTGAACGAAACCGGAGGCACTTTCCTCGCATATCCATTGATCTCCAAGTACATCTGGACGATCACCAACTGTTTCCCTCCTCTTGGGTGTACAACCCAATCAAGATCACCAATAATCATCCAAACGATGTGAAGACTTCCGGTCTTCAACCACCGTCTTCATCTTCGACTTATCGTCGAATCGGTTATTCAGAATGGGTATAAACCCAGCCTTTCTGAATAACCCGCGTGTAAAATAAACAAGTGTTACACAAACACAACATACACATCATTCCAATTTAGAATATTCTTTTGTTCAAATTTTCTCATCCTTAGGGAAAGGTTCCCATTAATTTTATCAAAGATAAATTCTTCTAAATTTATTCTTTAATCTTCCTTTGGGTATCATTTCAAACCATGTTAAGGTTTCCCAAACTAGTCGGGATTAGCGAACCACACCGAAGTAATTATTTATTTTATTTCCCAATCCTAACCTATTCATCCCATGGAGTAAAACTGGTAATACTCCATATCTAACACCACGGTGCTATCGGTAAAATTAATTACCATTTCATGTTCAAATCTAATTAAAGATTTAACTATCGCTTTGGAGAAAAACTGGTGATACTCCATTCTCGATCACTTTAATCTAATTAAAGATTCATTATAACTCCACTTAGTTTTAATCTTCCCAAAAATCAATATCCTCTCTTTAGCTGGGTTAAAGAACCAACGTCATCTAAAACACGGTTCACAATAAACCCATAATCACATTCCATTATTAATCGGGTTAAAGAGCAGGTGTTATTCAAAACACCGCTCACGATAAACCCAAAAACAAATTTAAATTCAATCCCAATTAAATACCAATTAACTGGACAATTTCACTAAATCTTAATTAAAAGATTTATTCTTTTCTAAACTGGGTTCAAGAATAGTGTTATTTAAGACACCATTCACGACGAACCCAAAATCTCATTTGATATTAAATACAAGGCTCTGAATAGAAAATATATCGGCTTATATTCAATATCAAATTCTGAAACCAACAAATGTCGTATTGGAAATAACGATATAAATATATCTTTCAAATTTCCACAACCATATCTGTATAATCACGAATTCCAACATCGAAATATTCCGAAGATAATTTCGATTCAAATCCATTCTAATTCATGTATTGGAAATTCTGATTATTTTCAAAACCATTTCAAATCTAGTTCAAAACTAGTTCATTTCGATAAAATATATTTTTATCCTTTCAAATGTGGAATTTTTCATCCCAGTTCTTTCCAATTCATATATTATGATTTTACACAAATTATTAATATTTTTAATAATTTTATCAAGGCCCGTACAGTCAGTTTTCAATAATGGCCACCGAACTGCACTTACATCGACCTTTTCCAAATTTGATTTGGACATAATTCGGAATCCAACCGTTAGATTTCAAATTTCTAATATTCATTGAAAAGCTCTTTTTGATACGAACCCAACGGTTCTGGTTTCAGGAGAATCCGACGGTCGGATCTCCCGCAACGTCAATTCGAAGTCAACGGTCGAAATTCGCGAACTGCCACGGCGCAGTGCGTTCTATTCAGGCCATTTAATATATATATAATATATATATATATATATATATATATTTTATATTTCATCGATTTCAATTCTAAACGTATTTTATAAATCATTTTAAATTCGTTTTCGAAACGATTTCAACTTCATATTCAATTTTGAATCAAAATTGAATATTCCACATCAACGATTTACAAATGATAATATTTTCAAAACATTATATTTTGAAATCACTTCCTTTTCTATATTCATTATAAAAACAAATATAATCGATATAAATATCGTTCGCGTCGAAATGGCGCATCTCTAATCAACACGGCTTTATATATTTCAATAGCTTTGTTATTCTATTCAACAAATGAATATTTATTCTATTCAACACATGAATCTATATTTCTTTCAACACATGAATATTCTCAACACATGAGTATCGTCAGCACATGACAATTTTTGTTATTTAATATATTTTATAAAATTTTGATAAAGATGTATATTTTATTGTTTAAAATATTTTACTCAACACATGAATATATATTTTTCTTTCAACACATGAATATATATTTTTCTTTCAACACATGAATATTCTCAACACATGAGTATCGTCAACACATGACTATTTATTCTATTCAACACATGAATCTTTATTTTGTAATATTCTTTATTTTCCAAATTGGAATGAGGCCCAATCAATTACCATATAATGTTAATTATATGGATTCCATACAACACATGTATATAATAGCAACGATATATAATCAACCGTCATCCAAAGTGCACCACACAACTGCATAAGCATTAAATATAAATAATTAACGCTCATACAGTCTGTCAATCAAGCGATCGACATACCACTAAACAATTGGGATTAGTGTACGTCAAATATCATCCCAACACCCGTGTGGGGTTTCAATCCACAAACATTGAATATTATTTGTGCAGTTGGGCGACGTATAAAATTTATCATCCCAATCAATGTCCTTCAAATAGACGTACATAAATAAACCGTCCGGTTTGTAAATGAATATTTATTCATTCACATTCACGTTAAAAATTATATTTTTAACGATAATTAATTTATTTCAACGCATGAATGTTTTATTATCTGTTTCACATCAAAATCACAAACAAACTTCACAACACATCAAACAAGCATACAAGTCGTCCATGGTCTGTGGACGATGGGTGTCGGGTGCTGCTAAGCACCGTCTACATCCTAGTATATATTTTAACTAGAAAACAAGATTTAAAGTGAGAAGTTCTCACCGACTAGCTAAACCAATACACCGCGACTCTTCATATGTAGAAATCTTCGTCGTGCTCGCCTTTTGTCAATTTCATTGTTCGTAGCCACTACATATATAAAAATCACATTTTTATATTGTCTCTATGTATATAAAAATCACATTTTTATAATCACTCTATATGGATAAAAATCACATTTTTATATTGCTACTATATAGATAAAAATTCTATTTTTATACCGCTACTATATAGATAAAAATTCTATTTTTATACCGCTACTATGTAGATAAAAATTCTATTTTTATCTTGCTAGTAACATAATAAAATTATATTTTTATTACTCTACATAAATAAAAATCATATTTTTATTCTTCCTATGATATAAAAATCATATTTTTGTTCTCTATGTCTTCGTATATAAAAGTCTCATTTTTACTTCACCATTTCAACTATATAAAGATTCAAACTTTTCTAATTTAAAAATTCGATTTTTATACTATAAAGTTTCAATTCTTTTGTTGTTTAAAAAATCAAACTTTTCAAATTAAAAATCCAACCTTTCATATATGATAAAAATCTTGTCTTTCTAATAAAAATTTCGCCTTTACTATAATAAAAATCTCGCCTTTTCGTATGAACTCAAATCATGTTTTCACCTTAATAAAAATCACATTTTTAAGCTAATAAAAATCATACCTTTAGGCTGGTGAAAATCAAATCTTCACGTTATTAAAATTTAAAATTTTCTAGATTAAATACGATATTTTTTCTATAATAAAAATCAGTTTTTTTCTATAATAAAAATCATAAAGGAAGGCTAAAAACTTACAGCGAGAGGGAGGAGAAAGGAAATCGCCGGGGGGGGGGGGGGAGGGGCTGAAGGGCGGTCGGCAACGTCGGTCAGTGGGGTAGCGGCGATGGCGGTGGGTTGCGGGTTCGTAGGGTTTGGGAGAAATAGGGGGCGCGGTCAACGATCGAGGGAGGGGCTTGCTCTGGCGGCAGCGCGCTGTTGGGGGGAGCGCGGCTCCTCCCCGTTCTTCATTCTTTTTTTTTCCTTAAATAGATTTGAACTGTAGAGAGAAGGGAAGGGGGGTAACGGGTTTGACTGGGTAAAAGCAAAAGGGGGTGGTCCATTTAAATAATTTATATATTTATTTAATTTTATAGTCCATAAAGTTACTTTTTATTTCGACCTCGAAACCAAGCCCATCGAATGTCGTCCATAACTAATTACCCCCATTCCGAACACAATGGGATATGTTTCACAAGCCAATTCGATCGTTTCGATCAGTTTTCATTAAAATCTAAATATAAATCTATATATTTAATTTGAACGCACATTTCAACTTACCGGGGCTACATACTAACCCTAAAAATTCCCGAAAAATATTTTCTAGCTTCGTATTGATGATACGATGGTAACAAAACCAATTTCATCAAATTCTGAGACCGTTTGAAAAATGGCCATTTTCCAGTCGATTAAAATCAACTGAAACTGGTCAAACGTGTTTTCCTTTGCCACGCTCACATATTGAATCAGAAAATTACGAATTTTGAAACCTAGCAATAACTTGACATCACGGATCCAACAAAAGTGGTTTCGTCGAAAACCGAGGGCGTTTGCCAAATCTCCATTTTTAAGGGCCAGAATTCCATAGCGACTATCCTGAACTTTCAACTGGACATAACTTTTTATTCCCACCATGAAATTTTGATTTTTCGGATTCGTTGGAAAGATATTCTCGATTAGATACTAATATTTTTGGTTTCGCTAAAATCCGGTTTATTTTGAATCCTGCACATTCATTTGAAATTCAAAATCGAAATTTTCGAACTACCGTGCCATTTTCAATTCCTTTTATAATTAAAATAAAATATTTATATTCTAACAACGATCTATATAAATATATAAGTTCTAATTCTATTCAAAATAAATTTCTCGTCGTTTTTATTTAAAATAATTCATTTTAAATATTCAAAATTCATCAAAATTGCCAAAATAAAAGTTTTAAATTGGCTCGGATTTCCAGGTTATTACAATTTAAAATTTCCGTAACCAATCTTATATGTGTATATATATATTAGATAATTTATGTTTTATCATTTTGTGATATCTTAATTACTTTTAAACTCCAATAAATATAGATTCCTTAAGCAAGGCATAAAAAGGGAAATGTGATTACTTCAATTGTAATTTAATCTGGATTATTCACTTGAAATTGAAATAATAATTTACATAAGTAAAATATCAATTTATTTTACATGATAATATCATGACTTTAAATAATAAAAAGAAGATGAGTGAATTCTAACTTTTGCCTTAATTTAAATATAAGTAAAATACACATGTAGACAAGTTTACTTTGGTACAATCATAGCATTTAAGATTGTGTATACATTCCAATATTAATATAAATATAGTATGTATGGATGTGTAGTATGTACATTATAAACATGTAAATAAATATATGTGTGTATAAGTCTGGTATGAATTTTGTTGGCTTGCTTTTTGACCAAGCCATCCAGGATCATTCGTGAAAGGAAATCAGGAAACCAAGTCCTCCAGGAAAGTGGAAGAATGGATCGCACGCCATCGTCTCGCCCCACTTGGATCGCACGCCATCGTCTCGCCCCGCTTGGATCGCACGCCATTGTCTCGCCCAGGAATGGATCGCACTCTATCGACTCGCCCAGGGACGGATCGCACTCTATCGACTCGCCCAGGGACGGATCGCTCTCATCTCGTCGACGAACGCCACCTCCAGGCGATCCGATCCCTTGCAACGAACTGAACCCACTGACCCGTTCAACCACGAGCTGGTCTTCAGCGATCCGAATCGCATGGATCTGACGACACCTATTCACAACGTCTAGTTTGACTGTTTCTTCAATGGTGGCGATGCGATCCGAAAATCTCGGGATTTGTGCCACGTGTCCGCGATCCGTCCGACAAAATCAGCTATAAATAGCCCAGAGCTTGGCATTTTTCGGGACCTTTTTGGCAATAGGGAATGCTGAGTCCGCCATTGTTGTCAAACCACTGAAATATTGAGAGAAATCACTGTTGTACTAACTTTCAAAGCATAATCAATAAAATATAAAGTGGACGTAGGCTCGTTAACGCCGAACCACTATAAATTCTGAGTGTTATTTTCTTTTTCCTTGTTCTTCACTTAGAATTCTCTACAGTTCATAACAATTTGGGTGTTAGGTCCAAATTTCGATCTAACATTTTTGGTGATTTCACTGAGAAACTCAGCCTTAAAGTTTCGTCATTCGTTTTCTTGAAGATTCCAGCGATTCGAATTCCATGGCTGGAAAAAGATCTAAAGTCTCGCAGGCCAACGAAACGATCGAGGAGAGTGTGCACGAACTGGGCAACGAAGAGACTCTGGATCGCGGAGCGCAGGGGGCGATCCGATCCGATGAAAACACCTCGCTCCGAGTCGGTGAGAACGAGACGATCCGCGCTACTGAAGGGGTTGTTACTCGATCCCGAGGCAACACCTCGCAGCCTCCGCGCACCATGACCACGAGTCGATCCCAGGGGGGCGTAGCGAACCGCCCTCCACGAACCGCAGCTACCCGGGCTGATGGTCAGAACACAACTTGACCTGGAAAAGAACCCATGACCCACTCCTATCGTCCTGGAACCTCTGCTCGACCCGGTCCGAGCACTATGCCCATAAGAGAAGGTGATGATGACCATTATGATCCTGCTGCTCCTGTTACTGAGGGGGATCTTTCCCGTTTTGTCGAAATGTGGGATAGGTTATTTGATGAGTTAGCCGCCCAAAGGCAGGAAAGTTCGATCCTACGGCAAAACCTGACGGCTATGGATAGAAGACTTGATGAGTTAACAAGGCAAAGAACATCGCCCGTCCGTCCACTCACTCCAGCATATTCCTCTTCATCTGAAGAATCGCCGAGACCTCCGCGGCGACCGTATGAAAGAGCCGAAAACATAGAATAGCTTCGGTTCGGGACCCTGCCCTCACAAGAAGAAGAAGAACTAGGGGCAAGACCCACAAACCGTAATATGGATGGTCAAGCAACGACCCTCAGGACTCGAGGCATGAACAGTCCTGTGCATGACAGACCACCTCAGCCTCGTCGCCATACACGTACTCATGATAACAAGGGGCAGCGAGGCCCCGTCCAAGCCCCAGATTTTGTGGCTGCTCCCCGAAGAGAGATCAGAGAGCCTCGTCGGGCCAGAGGCACTGATCCTGAACCTCCTTTGACCAGTGCAAACGTTGCAGCCATGGTTCACCAGATTTTGGCTGACAGCCGTGGACAGCGGAACGAGGATTGGGGGATTGATCGTAGTCATACTCCTTTTACTGACGATATTTTGGATGCAACTTTTCCAAGGCGTTTCAACATGCCGCAGATGAACCGATATGCAGGAAGATCTGATCTTGTTCAACACCTGATGAGATACTCTTGGTCGATGACTGCTGCCGCCGCTTCTGATGCAGTTAAGTGTAAAGCGTTTCCCATATTCCTGGAAGACGTGGCTCTGCTATGGTTTACTCGCCTGCCAGCAAGATCGATTTCCAGCTTCAGGGAACTAAGCGAGAAGTTCGTAGAGCAATTCCGTATCTACGCACAGAAGACGAAAAGCGTGATCGATCTATTTCTTGTCAAACAGCGACCGGGCGAAAGTCTAAAGATGTACCTGGATCGTTTCAATTTGGCAGCCACTGAGGTCAAAGATCCTCATGAGCCGACCATTGTCGCAGCACTAATTGATGGAGTGGATAAGGATACTGAATTCGGGAGGTACCTGGCAGGCAAACCACCCCACACCAGAGAATTGTTCTATGAGAAAGCCAATGTACATCTACGCCGGGAAGAGGTGTACGCGAACCGAAAGCTTAAAACAACTGATAAGGAAGAAGTTCAGAGCAATGTCGCCATCAAACAGACTGGAGACAGCGCAGGGAAAGTTGAGGTTAACGTCGGAAATCAGAACCAGGGTGGTCGCCGACCGGGTAACAACAGTAACAATGCTAATGGCAACAGCCGGAAGAGGGGCCGAGGGAACGACTCCCAGAGAAGGACTCGTCCCAGGGCCTTTGAAAGTTATACACCCATAAATGATACTCTGGAAAATATCTTCATGGACGCGTATGAAGTCCTCCAAAATAAGAGGCCGCCCCCTAGAGAGTCGACGGAAAAAGAGCGTGAGACATGGAAGTTTTGCCTCTTTCATCAAATTCACGGCCATTCGACGAATGAATGCCGTCACCTGAGGGACGTAGTCGAAAGGTTGCTTCGAGAAGGGAAGCTAGACGAATACAGAGTAGCGCCTAGGGACAGGGGGCAAGCAGTACAGGCCCCGAATCAGAATCAAAATCAACTTGCTGCTAGGCCAACTGCTCAGCAAAAGGGAAAGAATATTGTAATCAACACCGTGATCGGTGGGCTTTACCTTGCTGGGCACAGTTCCAAAGCTCTAGATCAATATGTCAACGCAGCCAAACAACACCTCGAAGTGGGAGAATGCAGCAACCCCGAGGACAGTGTTCCGGTGAAGCAGCAAAAGATGATGACTGATGATGTTGTTTTCCGAGAGCGAGAAAGCATTGGGGTCCATGCTCCAACTGAAGATCCACTTGTAATCACAATACCCATTGGGCCAGCCACTGTTCATAAGGTACTGGTGGACAACGGGAGTTCCGTTAATATCCTTTTCAAAAAAGCCTTTGACCAGATGAATCTTGAGATAAAAGACTTGAAGCCCTGCCAAGGATGGATCCGTGGATTCAACGGAGCATCCACCGCACCTATGGGTTACGTAGAATTGCCAGTTACACTTGGGGAAGGAGAACGCCAGAGAGTGAGAATCCTTCCCTTTGTGGTCTTGGATGTCGAATCGCCATACAATGCCTTCTTGGGCCGGCCGGCCCTCGCAAAATTCAGAGCCTGTATAGCCCCCTGGTGCTTGCTATTGAAGTTCCCCACAGAAGCCGGCGTTGGTATCGTCAGGGGGGATCAAGTTGCTGTGCGAGCATGTTATGTTGCCGAATTAAAGCTGCTTCGCAACGGCGGGGGTATCGAAACTAAAGGCACTCCTCCCCCTTTGGGGGCGGAAGCCTTATAGCAATCAAAGAAGATGGTTGTTGGAGAGTTGCCTAGAGTGACGCCCGAGGATATAGATCCCAGAGAGGATCAAGAACCCGGGGGCAGAACGGCAACTCCCAACGAAGCAACTGTGGATGTGCCAATCGATGACAGTGATCCGGAGAAGGTCCTTAAGATTGGATCCCAGTTAAGTCCGACTCTTACCGAAGAATTGACGACTTTCTTAAAGAACAACTTGGATGTTTTCGCTTGGACCCATGCGGACATGTGCGGGATATCCCCATCAATCATGAGTCATTCTTTGAGCATTAACCCCAAACATCCTCCAGTGAAGCAAAAAAGGCGAGTGCTGGGCCCAGAGAGGTCCGCTGCCTTGAAAGAAGAGGTTGGGAAACTAAAGAGCAATGGATTTATCAGAGATTCAACTTACCCAGATTGGATTTCGAACCCAGTCCTGGTAAAGAAGGCCAACGGGAAGTGGCGAACGTGTATCGATTTCTCGGATTTAAATAAAGCTTGTCCCAAAGATAGTTTTCCTTTACCTCGAATTGACCAGTTGGTAGACTCAACGGCAGGTCACGAGCTTCTTTCATTCATGGATGCTTATTCAGGATACAATCAGATTCCAATGCATGTTCCGGACCAAGAGCATACTAGCTTTATCACTGATCTGGGATTATATTGTTACGTAGTGATGCCCTTTGGCTTGAAGAATGCAGGCGCTACGTACCAACGTTTGGTCAACATAATGTTTTATAACCAAATCGGGAAAACGATGGAAGTATACGTCGACGATATGTTGGTTAAATCCAAGCAATCCTTTCAACACACTACTAACTTGGCAGAGATGTTCGGCATTCTTCGAAAATATGGGATGAAACTCAATCCCACCAAATGTTCATTCGGTGTTGCTTCTGGAAAATTCTTAGGATTCATTGTCAGTTCGCGCGGTATCAAGATTAATCCGGACCAGATCACGGCAATCAGGAACATTCAGGAACCTAGGCAAATTAAGGACGTGCAAAGCCTTGCTGGAAAAGTGGCCGCACTAAGCAGATTTATCTCCAGGGCTACGGATAAGTGCATCCCATTCTTCGAATTAATAAAGCGGGGAAAACGCCACTTTAAATGGACACCTGACTGCGTGGAAGCGTTTCAGAACTTGCTTAGACACTTGGAGAAACCTCCAATTCTATCTAAACCAATAGACCACGAGGATTTATTCGTATATTTGGCAGTATCATCTCATGCAGTCAGCTCAGCATTGGTAAGGGAAGAGGAGAAGGTCCAAAGACCTGTGTATTACGTGAGTAAAAAATTAACAGCGGCAGAACGTAATTATCCACGGATAGAAAAACTGGCGTATAGTTTACTGATTGCCTCCAGAAAACTTCGGCACTACTTTCAAGCACATCCTATTATCATATATACTGATCACCCACTCAAGCAAGTTCTACAGAGACCAGAGGCGTCTGGAAGATTACTCAAATGGAATATTGAGTTAAGTCAATTTGACTTGAACTTTCAGCCCAGACGATCAATTCGGGGGCAAGCGATAGCTAACTTCATAGCAGAATTCACAGTTCCTGAAGAAGACATAGCAAACGAAGAAGTGGAACCCTCAAAATTACTTTTCGACCCTGATGTCTGGAGATTATATACCGATGGTGCTAAAAATAACGAAAGATCCGGCGCCGGAATAGTGCTTGAAACCCCCGAGAAACGATTGATAACTTATGCCATCCGAATGGAGTTTCAGGCCACTAACAACGATTCTGAATATGAAGCTCTGATAGCCGGATTAAAGATTGCAAAGGTGCTAGAAGTCACGAAACTGAACATCTTCTGCGATTCCAAGTTAGTCGTGAACCAAGTTACTGGGAGATTCCAAGCTAAAAGTGCAAGATTGATTCTATACTTAAAGAAAGTGAGAGAGCTGCTGAATGAGTTTGATCACTACAGCATATCTCATATTCCGCGGTCAGAAAATCAGCAGGCAGACAGGTTGGCAAAGATGGCTAGTTCTAACGATCCTGAAGTGATAGGGCTAGCCCCCGTTGAAGTACTTCGGTCTCCCAGCATTGATCAGATGGAAATCGACCTAGTACTAGAGACGGAACCAGAAAAGGAATCGTGGATGACCCCTATAAAGGATTTCCTAATGAATGGAGCGCTTCCGACCAGGAAAAGCGAGAGGCGAAAGGTGATTCGTAAAGCCGCCCGATACGTACTGCAAGGCGGAATCCTTTATAGACAAGGGTATTCAATGCCCCTCCTTTGGTGTATAGCCCACGATGACGTCAAACGTGTGCTGCAACAAGTCCACGAAGGTGAATGTGGCGACCATACCGGGGGGCAAACTTTGGCAAAAAAGATATTACGGCATGGTTACTTCTGGCCTACCATAAACAAGGATGCAGTAAGATATGCACGACGATGTGATGCATGCCAGAGATTTTCAAAGATACCCAGAGCGCCTCCAAGCCAGTTAAAGACAATGATGAGCCCGTGGCCATTTGCTATGTGGGGAATTTATATTATTGGAAGTCTCCCCATAGCAAGGGGTGGAGCAAAGTTCGCCATTGTGGCTGTAGATTATTTCACTAAGTGGGTCGAGGCAGAACCACTAACTACGATCACAACTAAACGGGTGACCAACTTCATCGTGAGAAACATCATCTGTCGATTCGGAATTCCAAAAATTGTGATAACAGACAACGGAACTCAATTTGATAGTGCAGAATTCAGAAACTTCTGCCAAAAATACCACATCGAGAATCGATACACATCTGTGGCACACCCACAATCGAACGGGCAAGTCGAAGCTGTAAATAAAGTAATTAAGTCCATTCTGAAAAGAAGAATGAAGCGGGCTAGAGCCATGTGGGCTGACGAATTTCCCTTGGCACTGTGGGCCTACAGGACGACATATAAATCAGCAACAGGACATACCCCGTTCTCCCTTGCTTTTGGAACGGAAGCAGTCATCCCGATTGAGATAAAGGTACCTTCTCATCGGGTGACGTATTATGATCCAATGTCCAATAATGAACTGCTCCTTGAGTCCCTGGATATGATCGAAGAAAAGAGGGATGAAGCCGACCTGCGTGCTATGAGATGTAAACAACAGGTCGCCCGATACTACAACAGAAAGGTCCGAGCCTGAACCTTGGAACCCGGAGACTTGGTTCTGAAACGTGTCTTTCCACCCCCAACTCATATGGGAGCGAAGTGGGAAGGACCGTATTCTATTCTCAGCAGGCTTGATAACGGAACCTTCAAGCTGGCAACCGTAGATGGAAAGGAGATCCCCAGAGTGTGGAACGCCCAACATCTACGGCCATATCTAACATGAGAAGTTTCAAATCTATTCCTTTGTTTTGTTAAAAAAAAAAACTATGTAACAGGGCATGACTTGCCTAGAACAGTCTGATTTCTTAAAGCAAGGGATTATAAAGTGGACGTAGGTCATGATTCGACCGAACCACTATAAAAATACTGTGTGTCATTTACCTTTGCTGCGTCTTTATTTATTTGCCTATGAAAATCAGTGTGAATATTGCAGGTACCCGAAGTCCAGTGCCGACAGTTCCTATCGTAAACTAATCAGAAGAACCCAAAGCCTTGGTAAATGCTCTAGCTGCTTGTCCGACTGGTTTTAATCCTCGGAGCTTGGATTAAAATGTAAACCTGAGACGAGTTTGGGGAGCAAATAAATCGCTGGGTTCGAACTCTAACTCTCCAAAGAGAGAGAGAGAGAGTATAAAAGCATCTCCGATTGAGCGCTGAGAAAGAGCTCCTTTCCCGCTAAAGGATCGGGGAGCGAATGAATCGCTGAGCTCGAACTCTAACTCTCCAGAGAGAGAGAGAGTATAAAAGCGTCTCCGATTGAGCGCTGAGAAAGAGCTCCTTTCCCGCTAAAGGATCGGGGAGCGAATGAATCGCTGAGCTCGAACTCTAACTCTCCAGAGAGAGAGAGTATAAAGGCGTCTCCGATTGAGCGCTGAGAAATAGCTTCTTCCCCGCTGAAGGATCGGGGGACGAACGAATCGCCAAGCATAAAACTCTAACAATTAATTAGGGGGCATCGCGCTCTCCTATGCGAACACTAAACTTTGATATAACAAGTGTAACATAGCATGAACATTCTTCTTCCTGTTGATTCACTGACTTATAATTATTAATAGCTGGCTAACGACTAAATGTGGAAAGTTTCTATGAATACAGGTACACAATGATGTAAGAAGAAACAAACCCTTGTTTATGTACTGCAAATCAGCAAAGTGAAAACAAGTTAGAAACAAAAGTGAGGGCCAGTCTCACAATTACACTTCCTGGCCAGTGGGAAGCTTAAAAGACAAAATGTCAGTAAACATCCTATTTATGCTTTGATATCTTCTCTCGCTTCTGCCTCTCCAGCCTCTCCTTGTCGGCTTCGGATGGATCCCCCTTTTTCCTTTTTCGCTTGTCCACGAGGGGAGCATCTGACTCCTCTGAGGTTTCCTCTCTCCCATCTTTTCCCTTGCCTCTGCCGGAGAGGGAAGCAGGGAAGTCATCAGGGTTTGCAAAGTGAAGTTGCCGGCTGATGGACTTGGACTGGATTTTCATAATCATCCCAGTTTTGGGATCGAACTCTGCAAGAGGGACCACATCCAAAGCCTCATCCCCCACCTTCTTCAAAGCCAACTCCTTCTCTTGTCTGGCTTTTCGGCTGGCCAGGGGTTCCTCATCATCATCATCGTTGGCTTTCTTGGTGCCGGTGATATCCTCTTCATCATCCACATGCCGACCATCCAAGTCTTTTAAAGCCTCGATAGTCTCAGCATCTTTGGGTACGTCGGCGCTAGGCACCGAGATGCTTCCTTCAGCTGTTGCGGCCTCGACTCGCTCTGAAACATCGATTTCAGCACCCGGCAGGATGATCCCCTCCTCCACCTCTCTCTCTTTTCCAACACCCTTGTCGGCGGGCTCGCCACCTGCATTATGAAAGACACACATTACTAATTCAATGGGTTGCCCTGTTAGACGACGACAATTCGCAATCGCTTTAGCAAATCGTTGGGAATAGAGAAAGGTACCTTCAGCAGATACTCCCTCTTGAGTAGGTCCGGGTGCTCCAACAGCCACGAGAGTTAAGCCTAAGGGGATCAGCGGATCGTCAGGATGATACTCCTCGACTTCGGAAGTTTTAGACTTGGCGGCGGAGCTGGAACCTTCGTCAATTTTGCTTTTGCCTTTAGCCATGGTTCTCTCCTTCTCCATTTCCGCCAAGATTAAGCGACGGCCCTCTGCCAGATCCTCAGGCTCGTTGTCCCTTAGGATGCTTTTCATCAATTCATCTTCATCGATCTCTTCGACCCCTAGTTTATGTTTTTCGCCTTCCACGATGGCATCCCACAAGTTGGCCAAAGTAACATGATAGTCCGGGATCCATGAGATATTGCGAGTCTTGAGAACCTGACCGAGGAAGTCAAAGATCATCTCCTCAAACCCCTCGATTTCTTTCTCTCTTTCCAGGAGTTTGTGGTTGGAGGCAGTGGCCATTTCAATGGCACTATCAACGTTCTTTTCGGCAAGAGCTGCCCGTCTCTCCGCATCGGCCACCTGATCATTCAAAATCACTTTTTCCGCCTCTGCCAGAGCCAACTTTTCTTTTAAGCTTGCTCTTTCCGCCTCCCAAGCAGCCTTCTCCGTCAAAAAATGGCCTTGAGCCGTTGCCAGTTCGATGTTGGCCATTCTGAGGTCTTCAACTTCCTTTTTTAAGGCCATTTTTTCCTGGCTATTGGAATCCAGTTCTAAGTGAAAGCGCTGCTTGGCATTTTCTAATTCAGTTTTATAGTTTGCGGCGTCTCTCTGTGCCAGGGCGAGCTGGGATTGAGCGTCTTCCAGATCCTTCTCTAATTTTGTCCTGGCCCTTTCATTATTTTCGAGTTTTGCTTTAGACCTGTGAGCTTCTATCTCGAGTGTCCGGACGACCTCCGAAAGATCAAGTGCGTGCTTTTTCATCGCCTCGTACTGCTTGGCCACGTGACGGATATGCCCAATAACTTCTTTATCCCAGTTTTTAGGAACTGGCTCCAAGGCAGGAACAAAGACCATCCTATCGAAGAACATTCCTGGAAATTGTTCCCGTAGCTTTTCCAGCCTACCTTGGATTTCAGGACCGTGAACGTAGTCCCGTGAA
Organism: Allium sativum; assembly: GCA_030737875.1. Classification (NCBI taxonomy): domain Eukaryota; kingdom Viridiplantae; phylum Streptophyta; class Magnoliopsida; order Asparagales; family Amaryllidaceae; genus Allium; species Allium sativum. The sequence continues at coordinate 157,763,649 of CM060921.1, read as the reverse complement.
CCGGAGGCAGCTAATTCTGGTTGGCTGGTGGGGACTGTGTTGCTTCTCTCTTGCTCAGTGTCTTTGGATGAATCCCTGTCCCCGTCTTTGGATTCGTGACGCCTTTTGGACGACCGACTGTGGGAGGGCGCACTCTTTGGAGGAGTCAACTCTTTTGGAAGTGTCTTCCCCCCGGTCGGGATTATTGGACGACTCGAAGGCCTGGTAGAGGTTGATTTGGGTGGAGATCGAGGTTGCGAAGAGCTCGGCTTGTGAGGAGGACCGCGAGGGCGCTCAGTACCCGAACGAAGGCTGGGGGTGCCTTCGCGAAGAGAACGGAACGAATAAGATTTCCTGCGTGACATCGCTCCTGCAAAAAAGAAAAGAATAGCATATTATCACATTGAATATCCACGACATAATAGTGCACGGTCAGGCAGTGTGTGCGAGGTGTGCATCCCATATAATTCCCCCTAACAGACCCGGGCCTGGAGACAGGCTCGTCTGGCCCATTTCACGTCCCCTTGTTGAATCAGCCGCCTCTTCGGGAGCTGAAAAGAAAGGCTCCTCGCCGAAGTCTTTTTCCGTGTATTCGATGTCGGGCAAAGGGATTTTATTTAGCTCGTCGAATAACTGTTCTTCTGTCAATTCGTCGTCACCCACAGTTTCCATTGGAGCAAAAGTAGGGATTTCTTTCGACGCATCGCCACGGGACTCATCCCCCCTGTATACATTCAAGTCTTCATCGTCCTGGATGACTATCGGAGAAGGACTTTTGTGAAATTTGGTTGTCTCCACCGCTTGTGAAGTTCCCTCTCCTTCCGTCAGGGGCACGTATTTATAAGGTTTGCCGCCGGTCCCAAGTCCAAATTTCCTATCCAAGAGGTGATGCTTGTGAAGGTTGTCATCCGTAATGCATCTTTTAATCCTTAAAAAGTCGGATCTGCTTTGCAAAAGAATGGATAACCGGTTGTGGTATAATGCACCCTCTGTTTTCGGGAAGACATGATCTGTTTATGACAAAGGAAAAAGCGGAAGAATGTTATTACTTAGACTCCCCAAGCAAGATATTCAACTAGGCGATAAAAATTTACTCGATTTGAGCCATCTCCGTGAGCACCCAGCCTGTCTTCTTATGTAAAACCAGTCAGACTTAGGATCCCCGATGTTGCTGTATCCGTCGTACAGAACTTTCCTATTCGCCACTGATTCAAAAAAGGAAAAGTTGGGAGTTGCAGAAGAGCGGTGCTTGAAGAGAAAGAAGAACACCAGGTCTCTGAATTTTAGTTCGGCGTGCAAGATTTCCGCATAAGCGACATATAAAGAGTATAGAGACGCGTAGGCGTTTGGATGAAGCTGCATTGGGGCAATGCCTAATCGTCTCAAAGTTTCAATGACAATTGGGGGGAACGGAGGAATAGCTCCTACTAGGCACATTGTCCGACTGATCGACATATACCCTTCCGGTGCTAGATGGGGTCTGTCTTCGCTTCCAGGTGTTAAGACATCGTCCCAAGGAATGCCGTGTCTTAAGCAGATTCTCTTGAGTTTTATCTCGTCGAGCTTGGACGCTAAGGAGTCAGAGAATTTATCTATCCCGACTGCGCCTGGAATTTCGTCTGGAGCTCGCTCGTCAGACCCGGAGTTGTCGCTGGATGACGTGCTTTCTGTCGGATCTGATTCTGTGGCTTCGTATTCGGACCCAGAATCTTCACCTTCTGGATTGATTGGAGGAATTTGAGGATTATGCTGTTCAGGAGTCTCGGATTCCGTTTCGGCTACAGATCTTGAGGAAGAGTGGTCGTTCGACATTGCTGCTAGGACGAGAAAATATGAACGATAAGATTAACACTACCCGTCCCCCGTGTGTGCAAGTGCTACTGTGTGTGCTTGTGTGTGCGCATTATTAAAAACGATAATAAAACATGAAAGCAGTCGAGGTTATTAAAAGTCATTAGTCGTCATATGCAGTCAAATCATGAAGTCATTTAGTCCAGAGAGATCAACGTCAGGGCTCTATCCTAACTGTCCAGAGTTTTGTAGCGACAAGGCGCTGATTAAAGACTGAAATTTCTTCGTATCACCAGCCGTGAGGCGGATCGCATAGCAGAGGGATCGCCCCCTTCGACTCGCACGGCAGGGGGATCGCCCCCCCTCCGACTCGCACGACAGGGGGATCGCCCCCCTTCGACTCGCATGGCAGAGGATCGCACCCCTTTCCCGATCGCAGAGCAGAGAGTTTGCCCCTCATCGAATCGCCGGGCGAAGGGAAGGCTCCCTCACGAACCGTTGCGACTGCCGTGGTACGACCCTTGGTTGCCCTCTCAATCTTCCGTCTCGCCACTTGCTTCCGTCCTCAATCACTGACCACGATCCGAGTCAGCCTTCTTTCTCCTTCTCCATCCTTCTTCTTCCTCATCTCCTTCCCATCCTCAAGTTCTGAGCTCCACGTTCAATGGCCATGGCGACTTGGTGATTACTTCGAAAAGTAGCGGATTTATATTGTTTCTCTCTGGAATCAACCGTAGAAATTCAGGAAAGTAGTACGAGGGTACTTCCTATAAAGTTACCTTTCTAAAAACTGAGAGTTCTTGGATTTTCGAAAGTTTTAAAGGGTTGGATTCGTTGTTCGACAGCTCGCGCGAGACGATTCAGTAGAGAGGAGAAAGGAGGAAAGTGAAGAGGGGAACGTCGGCTTATATAGGCAAAGAAGGTGACCGTTTGCCTCCCCTCCTTTGTCTTATTCGGTCCACGAAACGCCCCCCGAGCCACGATCCGAAGACGGAGTCGCAAAAAAGCCCACGAACCGCTTTGAAATGATGGCCCACAAAACTCAGAGCCCGATACGACTCGAAGGAAGATGCGCCCTGTATCGCGCAAGACCCTAGGAACTCAGCACGCGACGAGCAGATGACCAAATCGGACTGTGTCGACCTATGGCGATCCGATCCATCCATGTGTCAATTTGAACCAATGCGACTGTAAACTTGCATCCTTTCAGGAGAGAATCAATAAGTATCTTCGAAGCATGTTTCATCATCAATAAAACATACTTCAAGGGGGCAAAATGTTGGCTTGCTTTTTGACCAAGCCATCCAGGATCATTCGTGAAAGGAAATCAGGAAACCAAGTCCTCCAGGAAAGTGGAAGAATGGATCGCACGCCATCGTCTCGCCCCACTTGGATCGCACGCCATCGTCTCGCCCCGCTTGGATCGCACGCCATTGTCTCGCCCAGGAATGGATCGCACTCTATCGACTCGCCCAGGGACGGATCGCTCTCATCTCGTCGACGAACGCCACCTCCAGGCGATCCGATCCCTTGCAACGAACCGAACCCACTGACCCGTTCAACCACGAGCTGGTCTTCAGCGATCCGAATCGCATGGATCTGACGACACCTGTTCACAACGGCTAGTTTGACTGTTTCTTCAATGGTGGCAATGCGATCCGAAAATCTCGGGATTTGTGCCACGTGTCCGCAATCCGTCCGACAAAATCAGCTATAAATAGCCCAGAGCTTGGCATTTTTCGGGACCTTTTTGGCAATAGGGAATGCTGAGTCCGCCATTGTTGTCAAACCACTGAAATATTGAGAGAAATCACTGTTGTACTAACTTTCAAAGCATAATCAATAAAATATAAAGTGGACGTAGGCTCGTTAACGCCGAACCACTATAAATTCTGAGTGTTATTTTCTTTTTCCTTGTTCTTCACTTAGAATTCTCTACAGTTCATAACAATTTGGGTGTTAGGTCCAAATTTCGATCTAACAAATTTAAAGTATACATGGCATATTAATTTAACATAAATGTATACATGAAGTATCAAAATAAGAGTAAAGTAAAATAGCAATGTAAGCCAAGTCTGAGAAAAATCAAGCTGCAACTTCTTGCCAATCAAATAGATACGAAAATCATACATAGAGTTACCTAGACCTTAGAATCAAAGCTAAGGAAAATTAATGGATAGAAAAGTTGCATCCAAGAAAAGAAAGCCTATACAAATATGACATGAATACATCCTATGAAGTGGTAGGCCTGCAAGTTGGCATTTTAGAGATGTAAGGCAATATTAACCATGTGAAGCACATCTCTGTAGACTGTAATGACAAGCACAATTAAGAGGAGAAATGGTAACCGAAGTACACAAGATCTTGATAGGAAATCAAGTCATTTATGAGTGATCTTGCCTTAGTGTCTAAGTTTACATTATATATATATGTATATGTATGTATGTATGTATGTATGTATGTATGTATATATATATATATATATATATATATATATATGAAGGGACACACTTGCAGTAAGGAAACATGGCTAGCTAGGCTACGAAAACTTAGGAGAAAATAGAGGCAGTAAATCAAAACATCAACATCACTTCTTCAATCGCCGCTGGATATACACCCTTCCTACCAAACACCTACCTGACTTAAACCTCCCACCTTGCATCTATAAATACACTTAGAAAACCTCACAAACACATAGCCAAATACACTGTGAAACAAGTATAAATTGAATAAAACTTAGAAATAAAATGGTAGGAAAAGAAGCGGAAAACAAGAACAAAGCCTGGAAACATAACTGTGGCAAACACAATAAAGAGTGGTGAAGTAAAATCAAAGACTGGAGATAAAAGAAAGCACATACAATAGCTTGGAACTGAAAAAAGGCAGAGGAGAAAATCAAGGACAGAAGCATGATGGACTAGAGAATGGAAGTGGCTAGACAGGGGGTAAATTTTGTGAGTAAACATTTGAAACTATTTTGCTGTTTATATTTAATTCTAGTAGGATCCAAACTGATATTTGACGAAATATATATACCCAACATTTTTTATTCAAGTATGGGTGTTCAGTCCTTGCAAACTGATAGATAGAACTGGATGGTTTTAAAACAACCCGAGAGATCGAATTCAAACACAGTAATATGAAAGTGAGTAAACACACATCTCAACTGTATTTATAAATATATTTAAAATATGGATTTATCTCTGTGCCTATATGAATCTACGTATATGCTATTGAAATACCGATGCGTATACATGGTCAGTACAAGTGGTAAATTTATGGCTGGATTGTTTAAATATACCAGTAAAAATTTTTACATACTGTAAAAGAAATAGGCCCTTCTAACTTCAGATAAATCAATAAGCCAATTTCTGTATGTATTAAGATTTCGGTATAACATGAAACTTGTTCATCTATGACTTAAGTAAAAAAAAATATTGGCAAAGACAGTAAAAAAAATATAAACAGTACAATATCAAACCATAGGAATATGTGAGTAAACTCTTAAACTTGTTACTTTCCAATCTAATTCAAGTTTGCTATGTATTAAATGCAGGTTTACGTCTGCAAATAACTGTTAATGATCATATAATCTTATATAACCATGTGAGAGTGCTTGATTAAATATTGGGAGTAATGAAAAGCTATTGGCGTGTTAACATACGCATCTACTTTGATTCAAACATTAATGATTGATGTTGTTTAAGGGAAGGTCTCAGAAATAGTTAGATTTAGATTGAATATTTGAGAAATACTGGAAATCAGAATATCAGAGCATTAAACACAGTAGGAACTAGAAAGATAGTAAATACATGCTGTAAGTAAACATCCAACAATTTCCTTTACTAATAGTTCTTAGGGACTTAAACTATGAATGTGCCCATTATAGTTAATTTAATCATTTAAGTTAATTAATACTTAATTTCTGAAATTAGATGGTTTAAGATTTAGAACAACCTAGAAACAAAAGCAACAGAAGTAAACTCATAATATAGTAAGATACAAAGTGAGTAAATATTCTTTATTTCCTATTTTATGATGAGGGGTTTATCTATTCAACTTATATATGCATATACAAAATATCTGAAGATGATGGATCGATTGATACTGATCATATATCGAGAGAAAATATAACCCTGTTAATACTAAAAATAAAAGCAAGTGCTGTCAACCAAAAAAATAGCATATATATATATATACACTATGAGAAATACTCCCCTACGTTTTTCCTATCTAATATATGAACATTTCTATGGTGATTCAAATATATATGTAGATATATATACATTTGTTTTGTGGTTTTATCCTGTATCGATTTAATGGTAGGAGAAAATGCACCTGGAAGTGATTCTGTTGGAATATGGAAACACCTATATGTTTTATATAGACACAAAAATAATCCTCCTCTTGATTTAAAGTGAACATATATGAATTCTAGTAGTTTATAGTATTTAAATCCAATATGGAAGATGTGTGATTTGCCTCGAGTTTAGTGTGAAGTCTGTTTCAATACAAACAGTAATATATACTACCAGAGTGTAACGACCCGGATTTCGCCCAACTCGATCGACCGCTAGACCACCCAAGACCGTTCAAAACCCGAATACGTTTACTTTGGGAATACAACACATCAAAACAGATAACAATAGACTTTTATAAACATCATAATAATGTTGCATCAGAGTACAAAATATATCAGAGTACATTGAATATAATAATACAGCGGAAGATTAAATTAAAATAAATGTAATACATTGCAGCGGAACAATTAAATTAACACAGCGGAAGACTACCAATGCTCCAGACACAGCTCTAAGCTTCAATCCAGAATCATGCCTAATATATCTGCAAAATAAGCTACTCGACTGCCCGTGTGGAAAGAGGGCACCCGAGTTTGAAAAGTGAAACAAACTACGAGTCAGTCATGGGATTGGTGTGAGAAATCTTTACTTAACTTATCTAATAAGTAGGCTAATCACAGGACCATGCCGCTAAAGCAGAACGGGTTTACTCCATTGGATTGCCAGTGCATAAATTTAAATAAAGTAAATCGTTAAAACAACGCAATGCTTTTTAGAAAAATGAAACCATTATAAGACTCAGATCCCATCACATAATGCAACACAAGCCGGCGGATAGAGTTTTACCTTATAATGGTCAAAAATGCTTGATACGATAAAAACGGATTTGATATTATTATTAGTGTATATATGTTTTAAAAACATTTCAATCATAACGTATTAATCATAGACGGCATAGCTACCATATACTATGTCGCCATATATAGGTATACAATCAAAATTGCAGAATGTCGTATTGGAAATTGGGTTTCCATCAAGAGTCAAGGCTAGGAACGATCTCCTGACCGATTCGAGACACTGTAGCAATGTCTCAGGATTCAGACGCTGGCGAACCCTTGGATCCTGCAGGGTCGGTCCCCTAATAGTGCAATGGGTTGGATTAGTTATGCCTGAACATACACTTCCCGATCCTATTGGACCTATAAATTGGCCATTGCAGCCAATGAAAATCCGAGGCGCCTCAAAATCCGTCAACCACATAAGTAAAACGCTGGGTCGTGTTAAACCCAAACACCACTTCTAGCTAGAAAGAAACGTGTGCACTCCCTGCGTTCCCTTGCTCCGTTTTTGACTCATACCAGGGTGTGTGGCTCGCGAGGTAACAAAATACACAAAGCTATGCCTAAATAGGCAATGCTTTGATCATCATCCACAAGGCTCTGCTTTTCAATAAAAGACTTGATCAATTGCATCTTGGCATGCCACATTGACAGTCCACACCATACGATCGTTAACTACTAATATATAACCTCTGAGCTCATGCGTCTCAGAGAAGGGTGTTAAGCAAGAGAATAAATTATTTGCCACCAACAGATATATATTAAATAGAAACCAATTTACATGGAATGAAATCCAATGTCAGACACACATCCATTTACAAGTCCGTTCTGGGTCTGAACGAAACCGGAGGCACCTTATACCTCGCATATCCGAACGATCAACCATACACCCGGAACTACCACTGGAACCTTTGTAAGGTAGAAACTCCAATTAAAGGCATCAGTAGTCCTCATCCATTCGATGTGAAGATCGTCGGTCTTCAACCATCGTCTTCATCTTCTACTTTTAATTGTCGTAATAATTATTCAGAATAGGTTAAACCCGGTCATTCCGAATAACTTGCGTATTTTTAAAAATTAAAATCAAGTGTTATAAGAATACATCCAACGCCTCTTTCCAATTCAGAATATTCTTTAGATAAAATACTCATATTATTAGGGAAAAGTTTCCATTAATTTTATCAAAGATAAAATATTTTAAATTTATTGCTAAATCTTATTTTCAAAGATTTATTAAAATTCCAATTCAGTTTTAATATCAAAAATCACTACTTTACAATTATTCCAATTTAAGGAGTAAACCTTATTTTTAACTGGGTTAAAGAATCAATGTCATTTAAAAACAATGTTCACGATAAACCAAAAATCCTTTTCCAATAAATAAATATAAATTGAAATACCAATAATCTTAGTTGAAATATTTATTCTTTATTTAAAAGAAATCCTTTGTTTAAAAAAATATTCTTTATATGTAGGATATTCCGAATCGGAAAGCTACTCAATAATTTACCATATAATTATGGTTATATGGATTTCATACATCGTATGAAAATAACAACAACAATAATTAATCATCAAACCATCCATTCAACATCCAAAGTGAAGTTCTCAACTGTGTGAGCATTAAATGAAATAATAACGCTCATCACAGCCTGTCAATCTATCGATTGACATATGAATAAATATTGGGATGAGTGTATATAAATTATCATCCCAATACTCGTGTGGGGTTTTCAGCCAACAGCAGTACATATAAATAAATAATTGGATAATTAATTTAACTAATTTTAATACTATCAACATGTTGATAATGATGGACAAAAATGATATTTTATTCCTAATTTCAAAATAAAATATATTTGACTCGCATAATTTCTAATATCTAATAGAATGTACTTTACTTATATGACATTATTGCAAATGACAAATAAAAGATAATTTTCATTATACTTTCATTATACTTTATTAGTATGTAATTATTCTTAATTTGAACACATAAAAGGAATAATCCCAATTGTATATATATTCAATGTATAACCCAACCGCTAAAAAAATGTTTATTTAAATTGCATACAAATTCTAATGTATGCAATAACATATAATGATGTCACCTTACCACACTTATACATTCTAATGTATATTTTGACCAATAATGTGATTGTTATAATTGAATATAAGTTCTAATGCAAGTTTGCAAATAAAAAATGATTTTTATATTTGTATATAAATTCTCTTGTATGTTATACAAATAAAAATGATTATTATATTTGCTTGTAAATTCTATTCTATGCTACGCAAATAAAAATGATTATTTTATTTGCATATAAATTCTATCTCAATAAAATGTATAAGAAGAGTGATAAATTCATTTGTCGACAATTCTATTTTATCAAAATGCTATTTGTGTTTAATTCTTATTTGACAAAAATGTCCATTTTGGGTTTCAATCAATATAATTTGACAAAATGAGTGTTTGATTCAACTAATATAAATTGACAAAAGTGATTATTTTGTTCCAACCTTTTTAAAATTACAAAATTAAATAAATTTAGTCTCATTCTATTTAAATGATAAAAATGTATCTTTTTGTATTGCAACAAAAGGACAAATAACCTTCTCTATCTTTTTACTCTTTTTATTGAAGCCAAGATGACACTAAAAATCTACCTTCTTAATTCTAATCTTTTTATTTTAATCTATGATGAAAATAAAATCATTTTGTTTATTTCAACAAAATTACAACTACAATGAATTCATTTTATCGTAATCCTTTTATTTACTCTAGTTTAAAAGTAAAAAATGATATTTTTAATCTTGATCTTTTATATATATCTAAAATGTAACAGAAGTGTAACTTCTTTAACTATGCTTTTTATTTGCATCTAACATGCAAATAAAAATGTAATTTATGATTTATTTGCATCAAGGAATGCAAATAAAAATACAACTTTTATCTTCATATTTTGTTTGCACCAAAGGATGCAAATAAAAATGCAACTTTATAATTCAAGGTTTTATTTGCTACAAGGAATGCGAATAAAAATTCAACCTTTAATTCAGTATTTTATTTGCATCAAGGAATACAAATAAATATGCAACTTTTAATTTCATAGTTTATTTGCATCAAAGAATGCAAATAAAAAGTCAACTTTTAAATACGATGTTTATTTGCATCAAAGAATGCAAATAAAAATTTAACTTTTAAATACTATGTTTATTTGCATTAAGGAATGCAAATAAAATAAGACTTTTTATTGCAATGTCTTATTTGCATCAAAGAATGCAAATAAAATATAACTTTTTATTTCAATGTTTATTTGCATCAAAGTATGCAAATAAAAAAAATACAATCCTTTTACTATGATGTTTACTGGCATCTAAATATGCAAATAAAATATAACCTTTAAACTACGTTGTTTATTTGCATCTAAATTTGCAAATAAAATATAACCTTTTAACTATGTTGTTTATTTGCATTCAAGAATGCAGATAGAAATTCGACCTTTAAATACGGTGTTTATTTGCATCAAAGAATGCAAATAAAAATATAATCCTTTTAACTACGATGTTTATTTGCATCTAAATATGCAAATAAAAATATAGTTTTACTTCTAATGTTGTTTAACTTCTAATGTTTTGTTTGCATCTAAAATAGCAAACAAAAATATAACTTTCCTTATTTCAATGCATATTTGCGTTAGAGAATGCAAATAAAAGAATATTTTATATTCCAATATATATTTGCATAAAAGAATGCAAATAAAAGAGCATTTTTCTATTTCTATGTATATTTGCATAAAAGAATGCAAATAAAAGTACATTTTATATTTCTATGTATATTTGCATAAACAAATTCAAATAAAAGAACCATCTTTATTTATTTAAATTCTTTTTATTGTACACAACATTACATAAAAATGTAATCTTTTACTTTTATTCAATTACATGAAAAATGTAATTTTTACTTTTAAATCTAACTACATTAAAAATGTAACTTTCATTTCTTTAATCTTATTCACATTAAAAATGTTTTCTTTCTTTTATAACAAACATGACGGTGAAAATATTCATTCCATTATTAACACATGACGGTGCAAAATGTTCATTTCTACATTATCACACAACGGTGTAAAAATAATGTCAATTTCTTAACACAAAACGGTGTAAAAAGTGTTCATCACATTTCTAAAAAATGACGGTGCAAAATAATATCAATTTCATTTTAACAAGTGAAGGTGCAAAATAATGTCAATTTCATTTTAAGAAGTGACGGTGCAAAATAATGTCAATTTCAATTTAACAAGAGACAGTGCAAAATAATGTCAATTTCATTTTAACAAGAGACGGTGAAAAATAATATCAATATCATTTTAACAAGATACGATGCAAAATAATGTCAATTTCATTTTAACAAGTGACAGTGCAAAATAATGTCAATTTCATTTTAACAAGTGACCGTGCAAAATAATGTCAATTTCAATTTAACAAGAAACAGTGCAAAATAATGTCAATTTCATTTTAACAAGTGACGGTGCAAAATAATGTCAATTTCAATTTAACAAGATCCATGAATATTTTCATTCTTAACAAAATGATAGTGAAAATCATTCTTCTCTTTTTAACAAAAATGATATCTTTTTACATTTTCAATACAAATACAAAATGATTTTTTTTTTTACATTTTCAAAACAAAGACAAATGATATCTTATACATTTTCAAAAAAAAGACAAAATGATATTTTTTTTTCTTTTATAAACAAAAGTAAATACTTTTATTTACAAACAAAAGTGAATTATATTCATTTACCCACAAAAGTGACTTCTTTTTATTTAAAACCAACAAAATGAAAGCTTTTATTTTAAAACAAAAAATGTTACAATCTTTTAATGTTTACAAACACAATGAATATTTTTCATACATGGATTCAGAATAGAATTCAGATCTACAACTTACATTAAATTAAAAGGGGGAATTCTGGTTTTACCAAACCAGATCTATTACACACGAATAGTACAGACAGTCACCATCAACAACCAATACAATTTTAAGTACAACAATCGCAGATTCAATTAAATAAATACGTACATATGAGATTTAAACAACAAGGAGTAAAATATAATTAAAAAAATAGAAATCTCACATCATTATTGAGTGCGCTGTTCAGATCCAAAATTTGTCAAAAATTCAACTTGCTCCGAATCAGGTCTAGTTAGCTTCATCGCGAAGATCTCGGTCTTACGATCGGAGCGCACCTGAAATCGTTCGAATCCGAGTCCGTACGAGCAAGATATAGTTTAATTAAGATTGGACAATATTTGAATTAATTAAATTGATTGGTCAAAGTATAAAAAGTCAACCTTCCTCATCTTCCTCAAATCAACGTTCCAAGCCATTCATTGAACCCATAGAGTTCAAAATTAGGTTTCCACTTTTCTCGAAATTGGTGAAACTAGAAGTCGATCAGAAGGTGGCAAATCAAAGAGAGAGGGAAGGGCTTTGTGCGCTGGAAAGGGTGGTGGCCGCGGTGGGCCATGGTGGGTGCGGCGGGTCCATTAAGGAGACAGGTTTGGAGGTGAAATCCGGGCATTTTACTTCATGAAATCTAATCATATTCGTATGGAAACAAAGGTCTCGAAAATCTCTCCAATATTGTCTAAAGAATGAGGTGTTAATTCTTTGTGGATTGGGAGAATTTGAGGAAGGAAGAATCGGCCATTCTAGGCCATGGAAATTGCAAGTGGCGGCTGGTCATATTAGATTAGGGTTAGGGTTCTAATATTTATATTATTTTAATCACTGATTAACCCGATTAAGGCCCGTTTTGGCCCGAACTCAGAATTAGACATGCTTACTGTCTAACTATTGGTTTGACATCTTCTGAACGCAATGGCGCTAGTGACAAAGCCCAAATCCGAAGTCTATAGCATGTTTACTTTATTCTTAAAATATAAATCATTTATTTTTAATTCAACCGTACGAAAAAGTTCACCGGGGTCACAAATTAACTCCGAAAAATCCCAAATATTTTTTAGCTATGGTTTGACGATACAGTCCTAACAAAATTAATTTTGTTAAATTCTGAGACCGTTTGAAAAATGGCCATTTTCAAGTTGATTAAAATTGACCGAAATTGACAAAACACGTTTATATTTACTGTGCTCATATACAAATTCTAAAAATTATGGAAAATTAAACTGAACAATAATTTGACATTCCGGTTCCAACAAAAGTTGTTTCATCGAAAACGGAGATTGTTTGTAAAATGACTATTTTTAATATTAAAATATATATATAAATTCTACAACGACTATTCTGAATTTTAAACTGGGCATAACTTTTGATTCCCGCTATGAAAATTCAATTTTTTAGATTCGTTGGAAAGATATTTTCAAAAAGATTCTAATATTTTTGGTTTCACTAAAATCCGGTTTATTTTGTATCCTGTACATCCGGTCAAAGTTTAAGTTTGACTTTTCAAACTACCGTGCTATTTTTAACTCCTTTTATAATTAATATTAAAATTTTCGTTCTAACTTCGATTTAAATAAATTTTCTCGTCGTTATTATTTAAAATAAATTATTTTTAATATAAAATTTCTAAAATAAAAATTTTAAATTGGTTCAGAATTTGCAGGTTGTTACAATCTCCCCCACTTAAAATCTTTTCATCCTCGAAAAGGAACGAAGCTAAAAGTCGTTAAATTAACCAACTCAACTTTTAATTTTAATCAATTTTCAGTTCAGTTCAATATTAATTTTGATTTAGTTAAATTTATCATTCTTTTATATATTGGTTCAATTAGTTAAACTAATTATCAAACATCACAACCAGCAATCAATTAGGTGATTAACTTTTCAAATATATATAACTTTTATATATAGTCAATAGATCGTATTTTTAGTGCAAATCACAGCAATAGGCCCTATCTAGTTTTGGTTCTCACACCAGTCAATGGAAATATGTAGATATACCACTTACGAAACTCGAACATAAATTCTGATGATGTTTCGAACCACCATCAGAACATCTCCGGGCGACTAAAGTGTGATTCTGTATCTATCTAGTATATTTGAGGTTTCGAATACACGCTAGCCAGGCGTATATGCAAAACATTTATATACTCGATTGTCCAAAATAAAATAAAATAATGTATTCAAATACACGTAATAAGATTTTAAATTTTCAAAACTAAATTTGTTTGCATTTTAAATTTAAAAATTAATACTCTTCACACTCGTTCTAGGATGCTACTGATCCCATATCTAACGAGTTATTCTTATTGGATATTACTAATCCAATCTCTGATGAGTCTTTTATTCGGTTCTAACGAGTTGTACCCCAAAGATTTGACCTAATCTGGCTCTGATACCAACTGTAACGACCCGGATTTCGCCCGACCCGATTGACCGCTAGGTCGCCCAAGACCGTTCAAAACCTGAATACATTAACTTTGGGAATACAACACATCGGAATAGATAACAATAGACTTTTATAAACATCATAATAATGTTACATCAGAGTACAGAATATATCAAAGTACGTTGAATATAATAATACAGTGGAAGATTAAATTACAATAAATGTAATATATTGCAGCGGAACAATTAAATTAACACAGCGGAAGACTATGCTCTGGACATAGCTCTAAGCTTCGATCCAGAATCCTGCTCAACATATCTGCAAAATAAGCTAATCAACTGCCCGTGTGGAAAGAGGGCACCCGAGTTTGCAAAGTGAAACAAACTACGGGTCAGTCATGGGACTGGTGTAAGAAATCTTTACTTAACTTATCTAATAAGTAGGCTAATCACAGGACCACGCCGCTAAAGAGGAACGGGTTTACTCCATTGGATTGCCAGTGCATAAATTTAAATAAAGTAAATCGTTAAAACAATGCAATGCTTTTTAGAAAAATGGAACCATTATAAGACTCAGGTCCCATCACACAATGCAAGCAAGCTGGAGGATAGAGTTTTACCTTATAATGGTCAAAAATGCTTGATATGATAAAAACAGATTTGATATTATTGTTAGTGTATATATTTTTTAAAAACATTTCAATCATAATGTATTAATCATAGACGGCATAGCTACCATATACTATGTCGCCATATATAGGTATACAATAAAAACAGCAGGATGTCGTATTGGAAATTGGGTTTCCATCAAGAGTCAAGGCTAGAAACGATCTCCTGACCGATTCGAGACACTCTAGCAATGTCTTAGGATTCGGACATTGGCGAACCCTTGGATCCTACAGGGTCGGTCCCCCAATAGTGCAATGGGTTGGATTAGTTATGCCTGAACATACACTTCTCGATCCTATTGGACCTATAAATTGGCCATTGCGGCCAATAAAAATCCGAGGTGCCTCAAAATCCATCAACCACATAAGTAAAATGTCGGGCCGTGTTAAACCCAAACACCACTTCTAGCTAGAAAGAAACGTGTGCACTCCCTACGTTCCCTTGCTCCGTTTTTGACTCATTCCAGGGTGTGAGGCTCGCGAGGTAACGAAAAACAAAAAGCTATGCCTAAATAGGCTATGCTTTGATCACCATCCATAAGGCTCTACTTTTCAACAAAAGCCTTGATCAATTACATCTTGGCATGCCACATTGATAGTCCACACCATGCGATCGATAACTACTAATATATAACCTCTAAGCTCATGCGTCTCAGAGAAGGGTGTTTGTAACAACCTGGAAAATCTGAACCAGTTTGAAATTTTTAATTTGGCTATTCTAGTGGATTTTAAATATTAAAATAAATATTTTAAATAATAACAACGAAAAGTGTGCTTTAATCGATGTTTGAAAATAAATATAATTATTTCTAATTATAAACAAGGCCTGAAATGGCATGGTAGTTTCAAAATTTGAATTCAAATTTTGACTGACTGTACCGAGTGCAAAACAAAATGGATTTTAGTGAAACCAAAAATATTTAAATATATTAGTGAATATCTTTCTAACGAAACTGAAAAATCGAAGTTTCATAGTGGGAAGCAAAAGTTATGGCTAAATGAATTTTCAGAAAGTTCGCTATAGAGTTTATATAGCCCATGAAAATGGCCATTTTGCAAACGACCTCAAAATTCGACGAAACCACTTTTGTTGGATCCGGGATGTCAAATTATTGCTATGTTTCAAATTTCATAATTTTTGAAGCTAGTATGTGAGCGTGGCAAAGAAAAATGTATTTGGTCGATTTCTATTAAATTGGATTGACCAGAAAAAGGGCCATTTTTCAAACGGACTCAGAATTCGATGAAACTAGTTTTGTTGGGACCGTATCATCAAAACGTAGCTAGATTTATTTTTCAGGAATTTTTAGAATCAATATGTGGCCCTGGCAAATTGAAATGTACATTCAAATTAAATATTGAATGTTTTATGTTTTAATTTGAAGGAAAACTAACTAAAACAGTTGAATGGGCCTACGAAACATATCCCATTGTGTTCGGAATGGGGGTATTTAGCTGGGGACGATAGTCGTTGGGTTTGGATTGGAGGTCGTGTTAGAAAACCCTCTTTTAAAACTTTAAATAGTTCTCGGCCAATCAGAATTTATAAAAAAAAGAAAAAAAATTCTCTCTCTCCCCCATCGCGATCGACGACGGCTGCCTCTCTTTCTTTCCCGTCCATTTTCCGGCGATTCCTCTCACCAAAACCCCTACCCCTTTGGAACTTTTTGAAGATCCTAATGCCCTCTACAAATCCAAAATGGTCTCGACCTCTCTAGTGCTATGTGTATCGAGAACGAAGCCCTCAAAGTCGCCGACTTCATCACCGTCGATCTCCCTCCACAGGCCATCGATCTGAATGAGACCGCCGGCGCCAGGTGCGGGTTTCCAGGCACTTCCACGTCGTGAAACCCGATCTTGTCCCCGTGCCAAGGATTTAAAGATTTTTGCAAACCTAGCTTTGAACGGAAATAGAGAGGTACGGCTGAAATTATATTAAACTATTTAATAGCACTTTAAAGCGCTACGGTTTTTGATTTCACTGTAAAAATCATATCTTTTTCGTTTGTGGATGAAATTTAGTGAAACAAGAGACAGTGGACTCGTGTGGACGCCTTCTACATTCTAGAAGAGGCCGCGTATTTTTCTGATCCTTCTGCTATTTTTGGTGGAGTGGAACCCAATGTGAGATTACTAAATTATAAACGATATGGAAAACGACGATGTATAAATTATATAGTCGATGTATGAGTTATATAAGCGTTGTACACCTCATGTATAAGCGTTGTATAAGTTGTACGTTCGATGTATAAGTTATATATGCGTTGTAAAAAATTATATATGTGTTGAAGTGAAGTGAAATATACTTATATATATATATATATATATATATATACGCCCCTCGTCCACAAACCATGGATGATATTTATTGGTTGTAATTGTTGTGAAAATTGGTTGATGGCGAATGGTTGATTGGAATTGTTTGTGGTTGAAATTGATTGATTGTGGTTGAAAAATACCCGTTTGTGGTTGAGAATTATTTGGTTGAAACCACATAGGATTAGTTTATGGAAAAGACAAAAATATACATGCCGCCTGCGTGCAAACTAGATGCATGAAATCCCCATTGTCAAAAACTGCGAGGCTTTAAGGTAGAGCGAGGAGCCATACTAGGGACGGCCCCGGTTTTAACTACCCTACCGTTATGCTGCCGAAATTTTGAATAATATTCATGTGTTAGAATTATTTTCATGTGTTGAAACTATATTCGTGTGTTGAATAGAAATTCATTCGTTGAATATAAATTCATGTGTTGAATGGTATTCGTGTTTTAAATAAATTGTTTTAACAATAAAAATCACATTTTTAATTTATATATACGAACTATAGAAAACATTCATGTGTTGAACAGAAATTCATTCATTGAATAGAAATTCATGTGTTGAATCGTATTCGTGTTTTAAATAAATTGTTTTAACAATAAAAATCACATTTGTATTTTATATATACGAACTATAGAAAACATTCATGTGTTGAATAGAAATTCATTCGTTGAATAGAAATTCATGTGTTAAATGGTATTTGTGTTTTAAATAAATTGTTTTAACAATAAAAATCACATTTTTATTTTATATATACGAACTATAGAAAACATTCATGTGTTGAATAGAAATTCATTCGTTGAATAGAAATTCATGTGTTGAATGGTATTCATGTTTTGAAATAAATTGTTTTATAATAAAAATCATATTTTTAACATCTATGTGAACTATATAAAATAGTCGTGTTTTGAAAGAAATTGTTCTATAATAAAAATCTTATTTGTATCATCTATATGAACTATATAAAATAGTCGTGTTTTGAAATAAATCGTTTTACAGTAAAAATCACATTTTTATTATATACATGAATTGTTAAAAATAGTGAAGTTTCGAAATAAATGTATGTTGGATAAAAATATCATTTTTATCAGATGTATGAAAATAATATGGTTTTGAAATCGAAGAATCGACTATATTTTATATATATATAAATATAATTAAAATATATTGAATAATGAAGCTGCAGTTCCTGTTTTGAAACCGTGATTTCAAACGATTAGTGCGAGAGATCTGACCATCAGATTTTTCCGAAACCGAAACCGTTGGGTTCGCTTTGGAAATATCTTTCCAACGACACCAACTTTGTGAAGATCCAACGGTTGGGTTGTCCGGAATGTTTAATTCAAATTTGAAGAAAAACAGCGCCAGAATCGATTATATTTATATATATAAATATAATTAAATTAAATTGAATAACGACGCTGCAGTTCGTATGTTGAAATCGGAACTTCAAACGAGTGTACCGGGAAATCCGACCGTCGGATTTTCCGGAAACTGAAACCCTTGGATTTGTTTTGAAAAAACATTTCTAATGATATAAAATTTGTGAAGATCCAATGGTTAGATTTTCAGGTATGTGTAAATCAAATCTGAAGAAAAACAGCGCCACGGCCGCGTTATGGCCTGAACGTCGTTTGAATAAATTGGCAATTTTTAAATAAATAAAAATAGCGATAAATCGTTATAAAATATTATAAACGACATGGAATGTGAAATTTAGAAACTAACTGAAGGTTAGCTAAGTCGAATGGTTTCCTGGGTTTTGATCTGATGTTGGTTTCGGCCTTCGGGGTTAATATTTGGGAAATCGTTCTCTTACTAATTTACGGTTAGTGACTAATGAATTGGAATAAGGCGTATGTTGTGTTTGTGTAGCACTTGTTAATTATATACGCGAGTTGCTCAGAAAGACCGGGTTTATCCCATTCTGAATAACTGAATCGACGATAAGAAGTCAATAATGAAGACGATGGTTGAAGACCCGAGATTTTCACCTCGATTGGATGATAACTGATGTCCTGATTGGGAGGCATCCCGAAATATAGATAATGATGGTGATCGTCTAGACGTACATGGGGATCGATGGGTGTGCGAGGTATATAGTGCCTCCGGTTACGTTCAGACCCAGAACGGACTTGTAAATGGACTGTGTGTCTGACATTGGAATTCATTCTGTGTGATTGATAGCCATCAGTTGCATGGTGTGAATTGCTTGTGTGGCATGCTAAGATGCAGTGATTAAGGCTTCTGTTGAAAAGCAAAGTCTTGTGGTTGATGATCAAAGCACCGCCTGTGTGGCGTAGCTTTGTGTATAACGTGAATTCGCGAGCCTCACACCCCGGTATGAACCAGAAACGGGAGAGGACCTCAGGGAGTGCACGCGTTTCCTTCTAGCTAGAGGTGGTGTCAGTGCTTAAACTGGCTGACATATATATTATTTTCACCTGTGTGGTTGTTGCTGTTGCGAGGCGCCTCGGATATATCGGTGACTATGTGACGCCGATGGAGTCATTCGTTGGCTCATTTACGCCCCAAAGGGCGGGGGAACACAGTGTTCAGACATAATAATCCACATCGGTGGACCGGCCCTGACGATCCAAGGCTTGCCTGCGCACTTGCCTGAGGGGCGGGCTAGAGCGTCTCGAATTCGGTGAGGACGATCCCTTGCCTCGGTTCATGACAGAAATCCAATTTCCAAATACGACATCGTGCGGTTTTGATTGTAAACCTATATATGGCGACATGATATATGGTAACCATGTCGTCTATGATTGATATTTATGATTGTACATAAAATTAGAAACTAGCTGGAAACAAGCTAAGATGGGTGGTTTCCTGGGTATTGGTCTGATGTTGGTTTCGGCCTTCGGGGTTAATACTTAGGAATCGTTCTCTTACTAATTTGCAGTTGGAGTCTGATTTAGAATTGAACGATAATGTTTACATTTTAAATGATTTTACTTTACACGTATTAAGCATATCTTGGTCGATATAAGGTAAAACTCTATCCTCCGGTTTGCGTTGCATTGTGTGATGGGACTTGAGTCTTATATCAGCTTCATTTTTATAAAAAGCATTGCGGTGTTTAAAAGATTTACTTGTTTTAAAGCACTGGCAATCCAATGGAGTAAACCCGTTCCGCAAAAGTGGCGTGGTCCTATGATTAGCCAAATTATATAATGTGTTAAGTAGATTTCTCATACCAGTCCCATGACTGACTCGTAGTTTGTTTCACTTGCAAACTCGTGTGCCCCTTTTTCTACACGAGCAGCCTTGTGTTTAGGTTTTAGCAGGCTCTTTCTGGTGAGATGGAGCTAAAGATGGATTTTATCATTTATCTCTTTTTATGCTTTTCAGCTCCTATTGTACATATTATGTTTGTTTTCCACTGTTGACATTTATGTATAGCTGAACTGTATTTGTACTAAGTATGATCCTGTATACTGCGTAACTCTGATGATTATGTTTATCCAGTATATTATTTGTACATTATCTGGTGTATTTATTTATTTCTGTTCTGCTGTTGTCTGTTTATGTGTTATACTCCAAAGATTACCCTTGCCACCCATTAGTACGGGGTTGGGGTTGTCACAGTGTTAAGCAAGAGAATAAATTTTCCGCCACCAACAGATATATATTAAATAGAAACCAATTGACATGGAATGAAATCCAATGTCAGACACACATCCATTTACAAGTCCGTTCTGGGTCTGAACGAAACCGGAGGCACCTTATACCTCGCATATCTGAACGATCAACCATACGCCCGGACAACTACCACTGGAACCTTTTCAAGGTAGCAACTCCAATCAAAGGCATCAGTAGCCCTTATCCATTCGATGTGAAGATCGTCAGTCTTCAACCACGATCTTCATCTTCGACTTTTAATCGTCGTAATAATTATTCGGAATGGGTTAAACCCGGTCATTCCGAATAACTCGCGTATTTTTTTAAATTAAAAATAAAGTGTTATAAGAATACATCCAACGCCTCTTTCCAATTCAGAATATTCTTTAAATAAAATATTCATATTATTAGGGAAAGGTTCCTATTAATTTTATCAAAGGTGAAATCTTTTAAATTTATTCTTAAATCTTATTTTCAAAGATTTATTAAAATTCCAATTCATTTTTAATATCAAAAATCACTACTTGACAATTATTTCAATTTAAGGAATAAACCTTATTTTTAAATGGGTTAAAGAATCAATGTCATTCAAAAACATTGTTCACGATGAACCCAAAATCCTTTTCCAATAAATAAACATAAATTGAAATACCAATGATCTTAGTTGAAAGATTTATTCTTTGTTTAAACGAAATCCTTTGTTTAAAAAAATATTCTTTATATGAAGGATATTCCGAATCGGAAAGCGACTCAATCATTTACCATATAACTTTGGTTATATGGATTTCATACATCGTATGAAGATAACAACAATAATAATTAATCAACAAACCATCCATTCAACATCCAAAGTGAAGTTCTCAACTGTGTGAGCATTAAATGAAATAATAACGCTCATCGCAGTCTGTCAATCTATCGATTGACATATGAATAAATATTGGGGCTGTTGTATATCAATTATCATCCCAATACCTGTGTGGGGTTTTCAACCAACAACAGTACATATAAATAAATAATTTGATAATTAATTTAACTAATTTTAATACTATCAACATGTTGATAATGATGGACAAAAATGATATTTTATTCCTAATGTCGAAATAAAATATATTTGACTCGCATAATTTCTAATATCTAATAGAATGTACTTTACTTATATGACATTATTGCGGATGACAAATAAAAGATAATTTTCATTATACTTTCATTATACTTTATTAGTATGTAATTATTCTTAATTTGAACACATAAAAGGAATAATCCCAATTGTATTTGTATTCAATGTATAACCCAACCGCTAAAAAAAATGTTTATTTAAATTGCATACAAATTCTAATGTATGCAATAACATATAATGATGTCACCTTACCACACTTATACATTCTAATGTATATTTTGACCAATAATCTAATTCTTATAATTGAATATAAGTTTCAATACAAGTTTGCAAATAAAAAATGATTTTTATATTTGTATATAAATTCTCTTGTATGTTATGCAAATAAAAATGATTATTAAATTTGCATCTAAATTCTATTGTATGCTATGCAAATAAAAATGATTATTTTATTTGCATATAAATTCTATCTCTATAAAATGTATAAGAAGAGTGATACATTCATTTGTCGACAATTCTATTTTATCAAAATGCTATTTGTGTTTAATTCTAATTTGGCCAAAAATGTCCTTTTTGGGTTTCAATCAATATAATTTGACAAAATGAGTGTTTTATTCAACTAATATAAATTGACAAAAGTGGTTATTTTGTTCTGACCTTTTTAAAATGAAAAAATTAAATAAATTTTGTCTCATTCTATTTAAATGATAAAAATGTATCTTTTTGTATTGCAATAAAAGGAAAAATAAACCTTCTCTATCTTTTTAATCTTTTTATTGAAGCCAAGATGACACTAAAAATATACCTTCTTAATTCTAATCTTTTTATTTTAATCTATGATGAAAATAAAATCATTTTATTTATTTTAACAATATTACAACTAAGATGAATTCATTTTATCGTAATCCTTTTAGTTACTCTAGTTTAAAAGTAAAAATGATATTTTTAATCCTGATCTTTTATATATATCTAAAATATAATAGAAGTGTAAATTCTTTAACTATGCTTTTTATTTGCATCTAACATGCAAATAAAAATGTAATATTTTAATTTATGATTTATTTGCATCAAGGAATGCAAATAAAAATACAACTTTTATCTTCATGTTTTGTTTACATCAAAGGATGAAAATAAAAATGCAACTTTCTAATTCAAGGTTTTATTTGCACAAAGGAATGCGAATAAAAATTCAACCTTTATTTCAGTATTTTATTTGCATCAAGGAATGCAAATAAATATGCAACTTTTAATTTCATAGTTTATTTGCATCAAAGAATGCAAATAAAAATTCAACTTTTAAATACGATGTTTATTTGCATCAAAGAATGCAAATAAAAATTTAACTTTTAAATACTATGTTTATTTGCATTAAGGAATGCAAATAAAATAAGACTTTTTATTGCAATGTCTTATTTGCATCAAAGAATGCAAATAAAATATAACTTTTTATTTCAATGTTTATTTGCATCAAAGTATGCAAATAAAAAAAATACAATCCTTTTACTATGATGTTTACTGGCATCTAAATATGCAAATAAAATATAACCTTTAAACTACGTTGTTTATTTGCATCTAAATTTGCAAATAAAATATAACCTTTTAACTATGTTGTTTATTTGCATTCAAGAATGCAGATAGAAATTCGACCTTTAAATACGGTGTTTATTTGCATCAAAGAATGCAAATAAAAATATAATCCTTTTAACTACGATGTTTATTTGCATCTAAATATGCAAATAAAAATATAGTTTTACTTCTAATGTTTTGTTTGCATCTAAAATAGTAAACAAAAATATAGCTTTCCATATTTCAATGCATATTTGCGTTAGAGAATGCAAATAAAAGAATATTTTATATTCCAATATATATTTGTATAAAAGAATGCAAATAAAAGAGCATTTTTCTATTTCTATGTATATTTGCATAAAAGAATGCAAATAAAAGTACATTTTATATTTCTATGTATATTTGCATAAACGAATGCAAATAAAAGAACCATCTTTATTTATTTAAATTCTTTTTATTGTAAACAACATTACATAAAAATGTAATCTTTTACTTTTATTCAATTACATGAAAAATGTAATTTTCACTTTTAAATCTAATTACATTAAAAATGTAACTTTCATTTCTTTATTCTTATTCACATTAAAAATGTTTTCTTTCTTTTATAACAAACATGACGGTGAAAATATTCATTCCATTATTAACACATGACGGTGCAAAATGTTCATTTCTACATTATCACATAACGGTGTAAAAATAATGTCAATTTCTAAATTAACACATAACGGTGTAAAAATTGTTCATCACATTTCTAACAAATGATGGTGCAAAATAATGTCAATTTCATTTTAACAAGTGACGGTGCAAAATAATGTCAATTTCATTTTAACAAGTGACAGTGAAAAATAATGTCAATTTCAATTTAACAAGAGATGGTGCAAAATAATGTCAATTTCATTTTAACAAGAGACGGTGCAAAATAATGTCAATTTCATTTTTACAAGAGACGGTGCAAAATAATGTCAATTTCATTTTATCAAGTG
Source organism: Allium sativum (assembly GCA_030737875.1). Classification (NCBI taxonomy): domain Eukaryota; kingdom Viridiplantae; phylum Streptophyta; class Magnoliopsida; order Asparagales; family Amaryllidaceae; genus Allium; species Allium sativum. The sequence goes on along the minus strand of CM060921.1, from coordinate 157,739,097 downwards.
ACGGTGCAAAATAATTTCAATTTCATTTTAACAAGTGACAGTGCAAAATAATGTCAATTTCAATTTAACAAGAGACGGTGCAAAATAATGTCAATTTCATTTTAACAAGTGACGGTGCAAAATAATGTCAATTTCAATTTAACAAGATCCATGAATATTTTCATTCTTAACAAAATGATAGTGAAAATCATTCTTCTCTTTTTAACAAAAATGATATCTTTTTACATTTTCAAAACAAAGACAAAATGATATATTTTTTTCTTTTATAAACAAAAGTAAATACTTTTATTTACAAACAAAAGTGAATTATATTCATTTACCCACAAAAGTGACTTCTTTTTATTTAAAACCAACAAAATGAAAGCTTTTATTTTAAAACAAACAAAGTTACAATCTTATGTTTACAAACTAAACGAATATTTTTCATACATGGAATCAGAATAGAATTCAGATCTACAACTTAGATTAAATTCAAAGGGGGAATTCTGGTTTTACAAAACCAGATTTATCACACACGAATAGTACAAACAGTCACCATCAACAACCAATACAATTTTAAGTACAACAATCGCAGATTCAATTAAACAAATACGTACATATGAGATTTAAACAACAAGGAATAAAATATAATTTTAAAAAAATAGAAATCTCACATCGTTATTGAGTTCTGCACTGTTCAGATCCAAAATTTGTCAAAAATTCAACTTGTTCTGAATCAGGTCTAGTCAGTTTCATCGCGAAGATCTCGGTCTTATGATCGCGACGCACCTGAAATCGTTCGAATCCGAGTCTGTACGAGCAAGATATGGTTTAATTAAGGTTGGACAATCTTTGAATTAATTAAATTGATTGGTCAAAGTTTAAAAAGTCAACCTTCCTCATATTCCTCAAATCAACGTTCCAAGCCATTCATTGAACCCACAGAGTTCAAAATTAGGTTTCCACTTTTCTCGAAATTGGTGAAACTAGAAGTCGATCGGAAGGTAGCAAATCGAAGAGGGAGGGAAGGGCTTTGTGCACCGGAAAGGGTGGTGGCCGCGGTGGGCCATGGTGGATGCGGCAGGTCCATTAAGGCGACGAGTTTGGAGGTGAAATCCGGGCATTTTACTTCATGAAATCCAATCATATTCGTATGGAAATGAAGGTCTCGAAAATCTCTCCAATATTGTCTAAAGAATGAGATGTTAATTCTTTGTGGATTGGGAGAATTTGAGGAAGGAAGAATCGGCCATTCTAGGCAACAGAAATTGCAAGTGGTGGCTAGTCATATTAGATTAGGGTTAGGGTTCTAATATTTATATTATTTTAATCACTAATTAACCCGATTAAGGCCCGTTTTGGCCCGAACTCAGAATTAGGCATGCTTACTGTCTAACTATAGGTTTTGACGTCTTTTGAACGCAATGGTGCTAGTGACGAAGCCCAAATCCGAAGTCTACAGCATGTTTACTTTATTTTTAAAATATAAATCTTTTATTTTTAATTCAACCGTACGTAAAAGTTCACCGGGGTCACAAATTAACTCCGAAAAATCCCAAAAAATATTTTTAGCTATGTTTTGACGATACGGTCCTAACAAAATTAATTTTGTTGAATTCTGAGACCGTTTGAAAAATAGCCATTTTCAAGTTGAATAAAATTGACTGAAATTGAAAAAATACGTTTATATTTACTGTGCTCTCGTATAAATTCTAAAAATTATGGAAAATTAAACTTAACAGTAATTTGACAATTCGGTTCCAACAAAAGTGGTTTCGTCGAAAACGGAGGTTGTTTGTAACATGACTATTTTTAATATTAATATATATATATATATATTCTACGGCGACAATTCTGAATTTTAAACTGGGCATAACTTTTGATTCCCGCTATGAAAATTCAATTTTTTAGATTCGTTGGAAAGATATTTTCAATATTTTTGGTTTCACTAAAATCCGGTTTATTTTGTATCCTGTACATCCGTTCAAAGTTCAAGTTTGACTTTTCAAACTATCGTGCTATTTCTAACTCCTTTTATAATTATAATTAAAATTTTCGTTCTAAGTTCGATTTAAATAAATTTTCTCGTCGTTATTATTTAAAATAAATTATTTTTAATATTAAAATTTCTAAAATAAAAATTTTAAATTGGTTTAGAATTTGCGGGTTGTTACACAGAGATTCTCATATCACAATAAGAAAGTAAAAATCTAATCTTTTCAAAACATCATTATATTTAGATTCATGTATAGGAGTGGATTAGCGTTTGAAATTCGTGAATTTTAATATAAAAATCACGATTTTTAGTTGACATGGTTAAGAGAATTTTGAGGTCAACCCAATTATTAACTTCGCCCAAATTAAGGCTTAGGGGTGATCGTAACCGTCAGCGCCGGAGCTGGAGGAAGGTGGGGAGTTGGTGAACTCAGGAAAATGCAAATCAATTTTTCTATGGGGTGATTTGTGAGGACAAGGTGAAAATAGGGTAGCTGGGTCTGTTTTCTTAGTTTAGTACAACGTCGAACTGCACGTTGGTGGCAGAGCCACAGACGTTCGCACGTAGGGCGTTAGAAAGTGGGGATGGTCGGCTTCGATTGACTGAAGTACGGTGGCGCCTGGATGTTGGTGGCGGCGATGTTAGGTGATTTGGTGGAGACAAATTTGATTAACTATCTGTTGGAAGCCCAGATTTTTACATGATGGAAGAAACATGATTTAAAGGATGGGAATGGGTTCAGACACGGAGAAGCGGCTTATGGGGTTGATCGGAGCAGCATAATGATGGCGGAGTGGGTGGTGCATGTGCACAAATTGAAGCAGTGTACATGAAGGTGGGGAAGAAGAAGGGTAATAGCAGAGGAAGAAAGGAAATGATAGGGAGGAGAGGAAGCACTGGTCAGATGAGCTGATCAATAATTTTTTGTTTGCCAAACCCGTATTTGGCATGGGGTTTCAATGGTTTGGCAAGTTGGAATGGCAGAAGACGATCGAGCAGGGGAAACATTGAACCAAGCGTATTGTAACAACCCGAAAATCTGGGCCAGTTTAAAATTTTTATTTTGGCAATTATAGCGAGTTTTGATTATTTAAAATGAATTATTTTAAATAATCTCGACGAGAAAATTTATTTTCGACGAAGTTAAAACGAATAAATTTATTTTAATTATATAACGAGCCTGAAAAGGCGCGGTAATTCGAAAATTCGATTTCTAATTTCAATTGAATATACAGAATTCGATATAAGTCAAAATTGAACGAAACAAGAAATATTTGAATCTGTATAACTATATCTTTGTAACGAAGTTAGCAAACTGAGATTTCATTTTAGAAATGATAAGATATGTCCAGTTGAAAATTCTGAATAGTCGCTATGGAATTCAGGCCCTTAAAAATGGACATTTTGCAAATGACCTCGGATTTCGACGAAACCAGTTTTGTTGGGTCCGTGATGTCGAATTATTGCTAGGTTTCAAATTTCATAATTTTTCGAGTCAATATGTGAGCGTGGCAAAGGAAAACGCGTTTGACCAGTTTCTGTTGAATTTAATCGACTGGAAATTGGCCATTTTGCAAACGGTCTCAGAATTCGACGAAACTAGTTTTGTTAGGACCGTATCGTCAATACGAAGCTAGAAAATATTTTTCTGGAATTTTTCTAGTTGTTATGTGACCCCGGTAATTTGAAATGTATGTTTAAAATTCAATATAATGATTTAAATGTAAATTAAACGGAAACTGATTGTAACGATCAAATCAGCTTGCGATACATATCCCATTGTATCCGGAATGGGGGTATTACGCTAGGGACGACAGTCGTTGGATCCAATTCAAAGCCCAAACGAAAAAGCAACTTTACGGAGAATTAATTGAATAAATAATTAAATATATTTTCTTTTATAAACCCCCCCCGTTACTTTCTCATTTCAGAAACAAAAAGAAAAAAAAAAAAAAAAAAACCCGCCTCGTCGATCCCGCCCCCTACCCTAACCACCGCCGCCAGGCGATTTCCGCTCCCTCCCCCAATCGCGCGCCGCTCAGCCCCCCCCCCTCGACGAAGCTTCCTCCCCCCCCTCGTCCTTCCAGTTATCGAACCCCCCCCCCTCCGCAACCAAATCGAGGTCGCGACGCCATCGGTGGGGCCCCAACCACCTGCCGCCGATGAAGTCGATGCCCCCCCTAGAAGCTGCCGCCGATGAAGTCGATGCCCCCCCTTTCACTGAAATTAGTACGTTTTTATTTTTTTTACTGTATGTTTTTTTTTTTAATAGAAAACTGTTTTTTTTTATATAATAGAAAACTGAATTTTATTTTAATAGAAAACTGAATTTTATTTTAATAGAAAACTGAATTTTATTATAATAGAAAACTGAATTTTATTTTTATAGAAAACTGAATTTTATTTTAATAGAAAACTGAATTTTATTTTAATAGAAAACTGAATTTTATTTTAATAGAAAACTGAATTTTATTTTAATAGAAAACTGAATTTTATTTTAATAGAAAACTGAATTTTATTTTAGTATAAAACCGATTTTAAAAGCAAGATAAAAACTGATTTTGTTTTTAAAGATAAAAATAAGAAAAACTGATTTTAAAAGCAAAGGTAAAAATCATATTTTTATATATTGAATAACGAAGTAAAAATTCGATTTTTACATATGTAGTGGCTACAGCAACGAAGATGCGATGACGATGAAGATTTCTACTTTTGAAGTATCGTGGAGCTGGATAGCTATATGTGAGAATTTCTCACCTTTCAATTTAATTTTTCTAGTTATATATATACTAGGATGCAGACGGTGCTTAGTAGCACCCGACACAATCGTCCACAGACCATGGACTTGTTTGTTTGACTGTTTGGTGATTGATTGCGATATTGGTTTGAATGTGGTTTGTGGTGTGAAAAATCGAATCGATAAATTGGTTAGGATTAGACGTGCGCCGTTATAAGGCGAAGGAGTAAGGCTAGGTTAGACTCTTACTCCAAATTTTGTGGTTTGCATAACGAAAGTGATTTGATTGATGTGTGAATGGCGTGGGCCTTCACTAGACCGGGGATAAGGCTAGGCCTCGTCCCGTTTCTAGTATCGTGCCGTTATGCCGCCGAAATTTTCTAAAATAAGTTAGAAAAATAAAATATCATTTTATTTAAAGAATGAACTGGATAGAAATTCATATGTTGAAATAAAATGTTTTATCGTTAAAAATATAATTTTTAACGTGAATGCGAATAAATAAATTATTCATTTACAAACCAGACGGTTTGTTTATGTACACTGATTTGACTGACATTAATTGGGTCGATAAATTTTACACATCGCCCAACTGCACAAATAAAATATTTGTTTGATTGTTTGAAACCCTACACGGGTGTTAGGATGAAATTTGAAGTTCACTCATCCTGATTGATTAAATATGTCGATCGATTGATTGACAGGCTGTTATAAGCGTTGAATATCTATATTTGATGCTTATACAGTGTAGTGCACTTTGGTTGATGGTTGATTATTTTTCAATGCTATGATATACATGTGTTGTATGAAAATCCATGTAATTAACTTTATATGGTAATTGATTGGGCCTCATTCCAATTTGAAAAATAAAGAATATTATAAAATAAAAGTTCATGTGTTGACAGTACTCATTCATTGAGATTGGTCATGTGTTGAACGAAATATTTTGATAATAACAACTATTTTGAAAATAGAAATTTATGAAGCCGTGTTGATTAGATTGACGCCATTTTGACGTGAACGATATTTATATCGATTTTATCGATTTCAAAATGAATTGAAAACGAATTCAAAATGAATGGAAAACGATTTCGAAATGAATTGAATTGAAAACGAATTCAAAATGAATGGAAAACGATTTCGAAATGAATTGAATTGAAAACGAATTCAAAATGAATGGAAAACGATTTCGAAATGAATTGAATTGAAAACGAATTCAAAATGAATTGAAAACGAATTCAAAATGAATTGAAAACGAATTCAAAATGAATTGAAAACGAATTCAAAATGAATTGAAAACGATTTCGAAATGAATTGAATTGAAATGAATTCAAATTGAATTGAAATTTGAATTGAATAGAAATGAATTTTAAAACGAATCTATAAAGAAGAATTCAATTTTGCCTTGAATTGAAATGGAAGTTGAAATAGATTTTGAAATGAATTTTAAAACTATTTATATAATTCGTTTTAAATAGAAATCGACGAAATATATATTATATATATTATATATATAATATAATGGCCTGAATAGAACGCGCCGCGCCGCGGCAGTTCGTGAATTTCGACCATTTATTTCAAACGGACATTGCGGGAGATCCGACCGTCGGATTCTCCTAAAACCGGAACCGTTGGGTTCGTATCGAAAAGAGCTTTCTAATGAATGTTAGAAATTTGAAATCTAACGGTTGGATTTGGGGTTACGTCTAAATCAAATTCGAAAAAGGTCGCTGTAAGTGCAGTTCGATGGCCATTGTTGGAAATCGACTGAACGGGCCTTGATAAAATTATTAAAAATAGTAATAATTTGTGTAAAATCATAAGAAATGATTTAGAAAGAATTGGGATGAAAAACTCCATATTTGAAAAGATAAAAATAGATTTTTATCGAAATAAACTAGTTTTGAACTAGAATTATAATTCTATTTATTTTTAAATAAATAAATTGAATTCGAAATGGGTTTGAAAATAATCAATATTTCCAATGAATGCATTGGAGTGGATTTGAATCGAAATTGTCTTCGGAATATTTCGATGTTGGAATTTGTGATTATACGGATGTTGTTACGGAAATTTGAAAGATATATATTTATATCGTTATTTCCAATACGACATTTGTTAATCGTAGAATTTGATATTGAATATAAGCTGATATATTTTCTATTCAGAGCCTTATATTGAATATCAAAATGTGATTTGGGTTTGTCGTGAATGGTGTCTTCACTAACACTGTTCTTGAACCCAGTTGAGAAAAGATTAAATCTTTTTATTTAGATTTAATGAAGTGTACCAATTAAATAATATTTAATTGGAATTGAATTGATATTGATTTTTGGGTTTATCGTGAACAGTGTTTTAAATAACACTCGTTCTTTAACCCGATAATTAATGGAATGTGATTTTGGGTTTATCGTGAACCGTGTTTTAAATGACACTGATTCTTTAACCCAGTCGAAGATTAAAACTAAGTGGAGTTTTAATGAATCTTTAATTAGATTGAAATGATCGAAAGTGGAGTATCACCAGTTTTGCTCCAGGCGATAGTTAAATCTTTAATTAGATTTGAACGTGAAATGGTAATTGAATTTACCGATAACACTGTGGTGTTAGATATGAAGTATTACCAGTTTACTTCATGGGATGAATAGGTTGGGATTGGGAAATTAAAACAAATGATTACTTCGGTAAGGTTCGCTAATCCCGACTAGTTTGAATTGATATTCAAAAGTTGATTAAAGAATAAATTCAAGAATTTATCTTTGATAAAATTAATGGGGACCTTTCCCTATGAATGTGAAATTAGAAACTAACTGTCGGTTAGCCAAGTAGAATGGTTTTCTGGATATTGATCTGATGTTGGTTTCGGCCTTCGGGGTTAATATTTGGGGAATTATTCTCTTGATTAATTTACGGTTAGTGACTGATGGATTGGAATGAGGCGTATGTTGTGTTTGTGTAACACTTATTTAAAATATACGCGAGTTATTCGGGAAGACCGGGTTTATCCCATTCTGAATAACTGATACGACGATAAGTCGAAGATGAAGACGATGGTCGAAGACCGGAGGTCTTCACGTCGTTTGGGTGATAACTGATGATCTTGATTGGGCTGTACACCCAAGAAGATGGAAACAGTTAGTGATCGTCCAGACGTACTTGGAGATCGATGGATATGCGGGGTACTAGGTGCCTCCGGTTTCGTTCAGACCCAGAACGGACTTGTAAATGGACTGTGTGTCTGACATTGGATTTTAGTCCGTGTGATTGATCTCTATTAAATATATATCTGTTTGGCGGCGGAGAATTTATTCTCTTGCTTAACGCCCTTCTCTGAGACGTACGAGCTCAGGGGTTATATATTGATGGATATCAAACGCATGGAGTGAATTGCCTGTGTGGCATGCCTAAGTGGCAATTGATCGAGGCTTCTGTTGAAAAGCAAAGTCTTGTGGTGATGATCAAAGCACGGCCTTTGTGGCGTAGCTTTGTGTAACGTTTGCTTCGCGAGTTTCACACCCGGTATGAACCAAAAACGGGAGTGGACGTCAGGGAGGGCATGCGTTTCTTTCTAGCTAGAAGTGGCGTCAGTGGTTTTACACGCCCTGACGAGTTTGACTTATGTGGTTGTTGCTGTTGCGAGGCGCCTCGGATTGATCGGTCGTTCTCGAACCGATGGAGTCATTTAGTTGGCTCGTTTACGCCCCATAGGGCGGGGAAATGCATGTTCAGGGTTTAAGTTTAATCCACATCGGTGGACCGGCCCTGAGGATCCAAGGGCCCACCTGAGTCTGGGTCCTGAGGGGCGGGCTAGAGCGTCTCGAATCGGTTGAGGACTATCTTTTGCCTCGGTTCATAGATGGAAATCCAATTTCCAAATACGTGACTTTGCGATTATGATTGTATAACCTATATATGGCGACATAGTGGTATGGGGCATTCATGCCGCCTATGATTGATACTTATGATTTGAAGTTGTTTTATACACTATGCACTTATAATAGTATCAAATGATTTTTTTTAAACGTATCAAGCATTCTTTGGCTGTTATAAGGTAAAAACCCTATCCCCCGGCTTGCGTTGCATTGTGTGATAGGACCTGGGTCTTATAACAGCTTCATTTTTCTTTATTTAGCATTGCGCTGTTTGTTTTATGCACTGGTATTCTTGGGAGGAAACCCGTTCCGTGTTATACGACGTGGTCCCTTGATTTACCAAACTTTAAAAATAAAGATTAACTGTTTTAGTTCTCACACCAGTCCCATGACTGACCTGGAGTTTATTGTTTTAACCTAAACTCTGGGTGCCCTTATTTTGACACGGGCAGCTAGTAGTTTTGGGTTTTGCAGATTTATATTCACAGGATCCTGGTTTACAGCTAGAACGATATCCGGAAAGCTTTGTATCCGAATATCTACTTCTAGTTGTGTATTGTATTATTTTCCGCTGCGATGTATTTAAATGTAATTTAAATCTCTGATATTTCTGTGTAATATTCATTTATACTCTGTATATTCTTGTAATCTGATGCATTGTTGTAATATACAATGAAATGTTCTTCTGTATGCGTTCTGTTGTGGCTTGTTCTCGAACTATCCGACGCTTTCCTTTACGGGGAAGTTGAGGGTCTTTACAGTTGGTATCAGAGCTTTGGTTTACAAAGCTAGAGAACAAGACACATTAGAAACATACGAAAGAATTCATCAGATATTGGATTAGCAATATCCAATGGGAATGACTCGTTAGAGATAGGATCAGTAGTATCCTAGAACGAGTGTGAAGAGTATATTTTTCAAATGAAAACAAAATTTTGTTTTGAAAATTTAAATCAATTATTCGTATTTGATTATTTATTTATATTGATGTGGACAATCCAGTATATATAGATTTTGCGTATACGTCTGATCCGCGTGTATTCAAAGTTTTAATATATTGGATAGATATAGAATCACACTCTAGTCGCCCGGAGATGATTCAGATGATGAGGCCTCATCATCAGTGTTTATATTCGAGTGACGAAGGTGTGACATCTATATATTTCCATTTGACTGGTGTGAGAACCAAAATTAGATAGGGCCTATTGTTGTGATTTGGCATCAAAAATCTGATTTTTGACTATATATCAAAGTTATGCATTTGAAACACTAATCGACTAATTGATTGATGTTTGTGTTGTTTGTTTATTTGTTTGATAATTTTGAACCATTATGCCTAATTGAATCAAATATTGAGTTATGTTGAAAATTGGTCGCATTTGCTTGCATATACATGTATATCATTGAACAGGTCATAGCAAGGAGGCTAGGGCAGAGAATAAAATTTGTTTGCCCGACAAATAGGTACATGTTTACTACATAATTTCCTGTTTTGTTTGGGTGATGATGATTTTGTGAGCCTATTGGCTAGCCGCTTGGCTTTTTCTTTTTCTTTTTGAGATCTGAAGGACTGGGGAAGCTATTTGAAATTCCCCGATGCTCCCGGTGCAGGGGAGGTTATGGCGAAATTTTTCGAAAATTTAGGGTGTTAGCCAAATTTTTGAAATTTTGAAAATTCTCAGAAACTAAAGAGTTAGAGAATGGAAGCCAGGATCGAGCGTAGAGTTGAATTGATCAAACCACTTTCGACTTCGTTCCTTTTCGGGGACGAAAAGTTTTAAGTGAGGGAGATTGTAACAACCCGAAAATCTGGGCCAGTTTAAAATTTTTATTTTGGCAATTATAGCGAGTTTTGATTATTTAAAATGAATTATTTTAAATAATATCGACGAAAAAATTTATTTTCGACGAAGTTAAAACGAATAAATTTATTTTAATTATATAACGAGCCTGAAAAGGCGCGGTAATTCGAAAATTCGATTTCTAATTTCAATTGAATATACAGAATTCGATATAAGTCAAAATTGAACGAAACAAGAAATATTTGAATCTGTATAACTATATCTTTGTAACGAAGTTAGCAAACTGAGATTTCATTTTAGAAATGATAAGATATGTCCAGTTGAAAATTCTGAATAGTCGCTATGGAATTCAGGCCCTTAAAAATGGACATTTTGCAAATGACCTCGGATTTCGACGAAACCAGTTTTGTTGGGTCCGTGATGTCGAATTATTGCTAGTTTCAAATTTCATAATTTTTCGAGTCAATATGTGAGCGTGGCAAAGGAAAACGCGTTTGACCAGTTTCTGTTGAATTTAATCGACTGGAAATTGGCCATTTTGCAAACGGTCTCAGAATTCGACGAAACTAGTTTTGTTAGGACCGTATCGTCAATACGAAGCTAGAAAATATTTTTCTGGAATTTTTCTAGTTGTTATGTGACCCCGGTAATTTGAAATGTATGTTTAAAATTCAATATAATGATTTAAATGTAAATTAAACGGAAACTGATTGTAACGATCAAATCAGCTTGCGATACATATCCCATTGTATCCGGAATGGGGGTATTACGCTAGGGACGACAGTCGTTGGATCCAATTCAAAGCCCAAACGAAAAAGCAACTTTACGGAGAATTAATTGAATAAATAATTAAATATATTTTCTTTTATAAACCCCCCCCCCGTTACTTTCTCATTTCAGAAACAAAAAGGAAAAAAAAAAAAAAAAGAAACCCGCCTCGTCGATCCCGCCCCCTACCCTAACCACCGCCGCCAGGCGATTTCCGCTCCCTCCCCCAATCGCGCGCCGCTCAGCCCCCCCCCCCCTCGGCGAAGCTTCCTCCCCCCCCTCGTCCTTCCAGTTATCGAACCCCCCCCCCCCTCCGCAACCAAATCGAGGTCGCGACGCCATCGGTGGGGCCCCAACCACCTGCCGCCGATGAAGTCGATGCCCCCCCCTAGAAGCTGCCGCCGATGAAGTCGATGCCCCCCCTTTCACTGAAATTAGTACGTTTTTATTTTTTTTACTGTATGTTTTTTTTTTAATAGAAAACTGTTTTTTTTATATAATAGAAAACTGAATTTTATTTTAATAGAAAACTGAATTTTATTTTAATAGAAAACTGAATTTTATTATAATAGAAAACTGAATTTTATTTTTATAGAAAACTGAATTTTATTTTAATAGAAAACTGAATTTTATTTTAATAGAAAACTGAATTTTATTTTAATAGAAAACTGAATTTTATTTTAGTATAAAACCGATTTTAAAAGCAAGATAAAAACTGATTTTGTTTTTAAAGATAAAAATAAGAAAAACTGATTTTAAAAGCAAAGGTAAAAATCATATTTTTATATATTGAATAACGAAGTAAAAATTCGATTTTTACATATGTAGTGGCTACAGCAACGAAGATGCGATGACGATGAAGATTTCTACTTTTGAAGTATCGTGGAGCTGGATAGCTATATGTGAGAATTTCTCACCTTTCAATTTAATTTTTCTAGTTATATATATACTAGGATGCAGACGGTGCTTAGTAGCACCCGACACAATCGTCCACAGACCATGGACTTGTTTGTTTGACTGTTTGGTGATTGATTGCGATATTGGTTTGAATGTGGTTTGTGGTGTGAAAAATCGAATCGATAAATTGGTTAGGATTAGACGTGCGCCGTTATAAGGCGAAGGAGTAAGGCTAGGTTAGACTCTTACTCCAAATTTTGTGGTTTGCATAACGAAAGTGATTTGATTGATGTGTGAATGGCGTGGGCCTTCACTAGACCGGGGATAAGGCTAGGCCTCGTCCCGTTTCTAGTATCGTGCCGTTATGCCGCCGAAATTTTCTAAAATAAGTTAGAAAAATAAAATATCATTTTATTTAAAGAATGAACTGGATAGAAATTCATATGTTGAAATAAAATGTTTTATCGTTAAAAATATAATTTTTAACGTGAATGCGAATAAATAAATTATTCATTTACAAACCAGACGGTTTGTTTATGTACACTGATTTGACTGACATTGATTGGGTCGATAAATTTTACACATCGCCCAACTGCACAAATAAAATATTTGTTTGATTGTTTGAAACCCTACACGGGTGTTAGGATGAAATTTGAAGTTCACTCATCCTGATTGATTAAATATGTCGATCGATTGATTGACAGGCTGTTATAAGCGTTGAATATCTATATTTGATGCTTATACAGTGTAGTGCACTTTGGTTGATGGTTGATTATTTTTCAATGCTATGATATACATGTGTTGTATGAAAATCCATGTAATTAACTTTATATGGTAATTGATTGGGCCTCATTTCAATTTGAAAAATAAAGAATATTATAAAATAAAAGTTCATGTGTTGACAGTACTCATTCATTGAGATTGGTCATGTGTTGAACGAAATATTTTGATAATAACAACTATTTTGAAAATAGAAATTTATGAAGCCGTGTTGATTAGATTGACGCCATTTTGACGTGAACGATATTTATATCGATTTTATCGATTTCAAAATGAATTGAAAACGAATTCAAAATGAATGGAAAACGATTTCGAAATGAATTGAATTGAAAACGAATTCAAAATGAATGGAAAACGATTTCGAAATGAATTGAATTGAAAACGAATTCAAAATGAATGGAAAACGATTTCGAAATGAATTGAATTGAAAACGAATTCAAAATGAATTGAAAACGAATTCAAAATGAATTGAAAACGAATTCAAAATGAATTGAAAACGAATTCAAAATGAATTGAAAACGATTTCGAAATGAATTGAATTGAAATGAATTCAAATTGAATTGAAATTTGAATTGAATAGAAATGAATTTTAAAACGAATCTATAAAGAAGAATTCAATTTTGCCTTGAATTGAAATGGAAGTTGAAATAGATTTTGAAATGAATTTTAAAACTATTTATATAATTCGTTTTAAATAGAAATCGACGAAATATATATTATATATATTATATATATAATATAATGGCCTGAATAGAACGCGCCGCGCCGCGGCAGTTCGTGAATTTCGACCATTTATTTCAAACGGACATTGCGGGAGATCCGACCGTCGGATTCTCCTAAAACCGGAACCGTTGGGTTCGTATCGAAAAGAGCTTTCTAATGAATGTTAGAAATTTGAAATCTAACGGTTGGATTTGGGGTTACGTCCAAATCAAATTCGAAAAAGGTCGCTGTAAGTGCAGTTCGATGGCCATTGTTGGAAATCGACTGAACGGGCCTTGATAAAATTATTAAAAATAGTAATAATTTGTGTAAAATCATAAGAAATGATTTAGAAAGAATTGGGATGAAAAACTCCATATTTGAAAAGATAAAAATAGATTTTTATCGAAATAAACTAGTTTTGAACTAGAATTATAATTCTATTTATTTTTAAATAAATAAATTGAATTCGAAATGGGTTTGAAAATAATCAATATTTCCAATGAATGCATTGGAGTGGATTTGAATCGAAAATGTCTTCGGAATATTTCGATGTTGGAATTTGTGATTATACGGATGTTGTTACGGAAATTTGAAAGATATATATTTATATCGTTATTTCCAATACGACATTTGTTAATCGTAGAATTTGATATTGAATATAAGCTGATATATTTTCTATTCAGAGCCTTATATTGAATATCAAAATGTGATTTGGGTTTGTCGTGAATGGTGTCTTCACTAACACTGTTCTTGAACCCAGTTGAGAAAAGATTAAATCTTTTTATTTAGATTTAATGAAGTGTACCAATTAAATAATATTTAATTGGAATTGAATTGATATTGATTTTTGGGTTTATCGTGAACTGTGTTTTAAATAACACTCGTTCTTTAACCCGATAATTAATGGAATGTGATTTTGGGTTTATCGTGAACCGTGTTTTAAATGACACTGATTCTTTAACCCAGTCGAAGATTAAAACTAAGTGGAGTTTTAATGAATCTTTAATTAGATTGAAATGATCGAAAGTGGAGTATCACCAGTTTTGCTCCAGGCGATAGTTAAATCTTTAATTAGATTTGAACGTGAAATGGTAATTGAATTTACCGATAACACTGTGGTGTTAGATATGAAGTATTACCAGTTTACTTCATGGGATGAATAGGTTGGGATTGGGAAATTAAAACAAATGATTACTTCGGTAAGGTTCGCTAATCCCGACTAGTTTGAATTGATATTCAAAAGTTGATTAAAGAATAAATTCAAGAATTTATCTTTGATAAAATTAATGGGGACCTTTCCCTATGAATGTGAAATTAGAAACTAACTGTCGGTTAGCCAAGCAGAATGGTTTTCTGGATATTGATCTGATGTTGGTTTCGGCCTTCGGGGTTAATATTTGGGGAATTATTCTCTTGATTAATTTACGGTTAGTGACTGATGGATTGGAATGAGGCGTATGTTGTGTTTGTGTAACACTTATTTAAAATATACGCGAGTTATTCGGGAAGACCGGGTTTATCCCATTCTGAATAACTGATACGACGATAAGTCGAAGATGAAGACGATGGTCGAAGACCGGAGGTCTTCACGTCGTTTGGGTGATAACTGATGATCTTGATTGGGCTGTACACCCAAGAAGATGGAAACAGTTAGTGATCGTCCAGACGTACTTGGAGATCGATGGATATGCGGGGTACTAGGTGCCTCCGGTTTCGTTCAGACCCAGAACGGACTTGTAAATGGACTGTGTGTCTGACATTGGATTTTAGTCCGTGTGATTGATCTCTATTAAATATATATCTGTTTGGCGGCGGAGAATTTATTCTCTTGCTTAACGCCCTTCTCTGAGACGTACGAGCTCAGGGGTTATATATTGATGGATATCAAACGCATGGAGTGAATTGCCTGTGTGGCATGCCTAAGTGGCAATTGATCGAGGCTTCTGTTGAAAAGCAAAGTCTTGTGGTGATGATCAAAGCACGGCCTTTGTGGCGTAGCTTTGTGTAACGTTTGCTTCGCGAGTTTCACACCCGGTATGAACCAAAAACGGGAGTGGACGTCAGGGAGGGCATGCGTTTCTTTCTAGCTAGAAGTGGCGTCAGTGGTTTTACACGCCCTGACGAGTTTGACTTATGTGGTTGTTGCTGTTGCGAGGCGCCTCGGATTGATCGGTCGTTCTCGAACCGATGGAGTCATTTAGTTGGCTCGTTTACGCCCCATAGGGCGGGGAAATGCATGTTCAGGGTTTAAGTTTAATCCACATCGGTGGACCGGCCCTGAGGATCCAAGGGCCCACCTGAGTCTGGGTCCTGAGGGGCGGGCTAGAGCGTCTCGAATCGGTTGAGGACTATCTTTTGCCTCGGTTCATAGATGGAAATCCAATTTCCAAATACGTGACTTTGCGATTATGATTGTATAACCTATATATGGCGACATAGTGGTATGGGGCATTCATGCCGCCTATGATTGATACTTATGATTTGAAGTTGTTTTATACACTATGCACTTATAATAGTATCAAATGATTTGTTTTAAACGTATCAAGCATTCTTTGGCAGTTATAAGGTAAAAACCCTATCCCCCGGTGTAACGACCCAGTAGAATTTCGGCCTCGGAAATCGATATAAATACCATGACCGTATCTTATACCGATCCTCTAAGCACCGAAAAACACTGGATAGTTTAGAAAGAATTTAGAGGGTGAGATAAGAAAGAAAGAAATTTTAGAATAGAAGAAAGAAGAAGAACACATCAGAATCTCACAGCGGAACGAATAAAATATAATATCAAATCCCTTTATACAAAGAAACAGTATATACATACCAATCATCAGAGTACAGCATATATACCAATCACAGCGGAATATGACTAGCGGTGAAGCCGCCTGCTTCTAGCTCCTGAATCTCCAAGCGAAACCTAACCTGGAACATACTCGGTCTGACCCGAGCACATTTGATTTAAAACAAAATACACCGGGTCAGTCTGGAATACTATCAGTGATAAATTCACAGCACACACACACTTGTTTACACACACACCTGTTTAACTTTGGAAATCCTTTTCGAAACAAAAGGATAATAGTAAGACCAGCCCACACATAAACACGGACGGTTTTTACCTTACTATAACCCAAACCATTTTGTTTGAAATCATACTTTGATCTGATATTATCATAATGTCTAATTACAAGTAATTAGCAATCTAGAGGAACGCTTGCATCTCACGCTCCCCATATATAGTATACAATCGAAAACCGCGGGCGCTTATTGGATATTGGATTTCCAACTTGACAAGGTATGGGACCACCTTCCGCACGTGTATCTCTAGAGGCGAATACACTGGGTTCAACAAGAACGTCTTGCAACCCGGCCCTCACATGACCGACCACTCATTTCGCTTGAGTGTGCCGAATGTATATCACCGACGGTTGGGATCAGCAACCGCCACCCGAATAGGGTCAGCATCGAAACATAGATTAAAGAAGCAATAGGAATTTCTCTAGATAGGTGATCATACATCCTAATGGGTGCGACCCACATAGCCATGCTGCCTGCCCGATTTTTGTCATTTCCCGGTTGATGAAGCTTGAGGCTAGAATCTCTTTTCAACATCTGGCCACCATTCACTTTGAATGCCACATTGTCAGATCCGCCAGATCACACTTGATTGACGTCCACAAACACACTCTAGCTGTCAGGCTAGAGAATAACCATTTCTCCGCCATCAACTATGGTACGTTTGGAGAAATCAACACATGTAATTCCTTTGGAAATACTCTGTCAGACATCCGTCCATACATGTCATCCAGGATCAGGATGAACCGAAGGTACTCTCATACTGCATCTCATATAGGAATCACCCCATGGATCAGTAGCGAGTAGTCCTTGTAAATCCGGGGATTCAACCATGACAGAATCACAAATCGAATAACTCTGGTTGCAATCCAGAGAGATTCTACCAGTGGTCCTTCCGCTTATGAAGATCCACGGTCTTCACTTGCTCCGTCTTCAATTGACGTCTTCACGTACTTGTTGGTCAGAATGGTATTCGAATATAAATTCAATCCCGGTCTTTCCGAACCAACAATCGTATTGGTCTGGTTTGATAGCCGGTGTTTTAACTATCAAAATAACAGTGTTTCAAACATCACAACAAATGAGTACACTGGTTCAGTATCCAACATCACTTGGTCTTTAACACTTATTTACTTTTTGGTTAAATTAAACCTCTAACTTCTTAATATTCGAAAATACGATATTTGAATCTCTAATTCGATTTAACTCTAATTGATTTACAAATATTTGACTTAATTCCATTCGCTTGACTCTAGATCACAGCGATCACAATGGTTATGCCTGATTTCCTCAGGAAACATCCGACCGCCGTAGGCTATCTGCAGCCCTGCGAATTACGCTAGCAGTCATACGCAAATGGAAACTTTTCTTGATTAACTATATTTGACTAATTCTAACTATATTCGATCAACTTAAATTGGATAACAAATGTTTACTAAAATTTGAAACACATTCTTATTTCTTTGGAACTAACATTATAATTCGATTTGGTTTCCAAACCTTGCATTAGAGTTTGGTATTCTCGTATAGGATCAAATCTCAACACTTCACTTGCTCCCAACTAATACTATTCCTTGATAATAGGGAAGCCAACCAAGTTGGGGTATTTTAGTTACCTCTCAGACCTTAGTCGACAACCTTCTTACCTCAGAATATATCAGCTTGAACTTAACCACTTCACGAATCTTATTTACTATCTGGGTTTCCAATTTGGGTTTAAACTGTTTCTTACATCCGAAGACCCGCTCAAGACTTTCTCTACTTGATTTCTTAATTAAGTAAATATTCACCACCACACTTTAACCCTTCTTTCACCGTTGACCCATTGTTTCATGATATAAATACTTGGTCAAATGTTTTGGGTTCCGTCTACTTAGACATTCCCATAATAACCTTTATTGTCCCTTTTTGATTTCAATCTAGCTTTAAAGCCGTTGTTTGCATTTGAAATCTCATTTAAATCCTTTTTATTTAATTCCTTTATTTAAGTAATACCCATTTAAAGCACTACCTTAACTGCAAGTATCCTTCTGCTTTTACCCCTTTTTGTTTATAAATTAACCCTCATCAGGTAGTTTATTTCCAATTATTTGATCCTTCTTAGGATAAACCTTTATCGCCATTTTGGCCAACCTCATCGTCAATTAAACACTTGTTAATTGGATTCTTATTTACCAAAATCTTGTTTGAAACTTGGATTCACAAACCACTTTAATAAATTCTTACTTGGTATGAAATTGAATTCACTATTTTAAGTTTAAATTAAAGAATTATTTGCTTAAATATCCACTATATAAAAATATAGTTAACTTTATCTTAGTCCAACATAGCATTATTATCATATTTAAAAACTCACTCGATAATAATCAAGGTTATTGACAATAACCAATTTAATTATCCCTTTGGATTATAGTTATCAATGATTAACTAATATCCAACTCTATTCGTTAACTTTAACGAATATTTAACCCAATATATATCACTTTGTCTATTTCACTCAAATACGGTGGATTAACCAACCATACACATCAGTTAACAATTAACTGAATTCAATTTGTCATTTCCCTTTTCTAAAATTAATTAATTAACTTAATTAATTAAAATCACCCTTTAATTGTTTGAAAACAATTAATCCCTTTTTACCCGTTCATGGGAAATGCTTGATTTCTGCTTCTTAGCTGATCCAAACCATTTAACTAAATATCTTAATAACTCGATTTGATATATTTAATTTAAATTCCCAATTTAAATACTCGTATAAAATAATCGAATAACTTTATTTTCTGTTATAAATAAAAATATAACTTTGAAACACCGTCAATTTCCCTGACGGTAAAACTACGTTGAAATCCCACGACTAGACCCGTACTGCCCCTCTACTCAGTCAACACAAACAGTTGATTTAATCACAACAACGATGGTTGTATATACACCCATCAACATTTGAAACAGTTTTTGGTGTCAAACGATGTGAACAATCCATATATATGCACACAACCAAAATACAGTAACATTGAGGAATCCGGTCGGATCCCTCCAACCTGTCCTTCTCTGCATCACAGATGTCAGTCGATCACGATATACGAATTAAATAGTTGGCAGAACATAGATAACTGCAACCATCAAACAACAGCAAACAATTTGCATCCATTTCATCAAATCAGCCAATTTAAACTGTAAACAGTAAAATATATTTAACTGTGAATATACCACATCACAGTATTCCAGAAGGTGTGAGAATTAACTCACCAGAGTTTGTTTTGGTCGACGGTTGACGCGTTTGTCGCTTTTAATTTGAACCGTCCATCCAAAAATAGCTGATTTTTCAACTGTCTCGGATTGGCTCCTAGTCAGTGCCATCGGGTAGGTCTCGTCCCTGCGATCCCAACGGATCTTGTTTCGTTAAATTTCGTTAACGTATGACCGAGATACGGTCGTTCGAAGTTTTGATAATTATACGATTTTTAATCCATATTAATTAACGGATAATTAATAATTAATTACCTTACTTACCCTTCAGTGCCACGTCAACCTCGGATGAAACAAAAACGCGTCTTTCTCTCCTGGACTTCATCTTCCTGATCGTTTCTTCCTTCTTCGAACCAAAACCCACGGGCTCCCTTACTTTAAACCATCGCCGGAGCAACCCTAGTTCACCGGACCACGACCATGCCACTCCATCGTCTCCGCCTCAGTCCCGTGCCCCTTCACCAGAAACCACCGCCCCCACAACCGTCCCTCCCGCCTGAAAACAGAAGTTGAACGGAGAAAGTTCAACCCCTCATAACTCCGGCCACCAACCACCGAGTGACCCCAGACCACCGCCCAACTGACCGCAATCCTCCCTGCTACCTTCGACTTCAGACCATCTCGGCCAACCACTGGCGATGGCGCCGGAATTCCCATAAATGCCGCGCAAGACACTCCTCCTTCAACCGAGAATCCAAGCTCAGATCCCTTCCTTAATGTCCTTATGGCCTAAATCCGAAGCCTTAGGTTCACCAATCGCCTAAGTCGAACCCAGCAAGAGATTTCACACCAGAAGAAAATACATGAGGTTATGAGCTATCGAATACGGGCTCAAAGATTTAACCTTTACCAATTTACAGATTATATTCGAATTCCTTTTGACTCTAGAAAGGAGCGATTTAATTGTTTTGAGGGAAGAGTTTCAGCTTTTACTGAAGGAAAGGAGAAACAAAAAAAAATGATGACTGCGTTTGGCTTTTGCTTCAGAAAGAAATGAAGGTGTTCGGTATTTAAAAGGGGAAGATGGGTTGATGGCCACACAATTGTAGGTAGCTGTAAAAGTAGGGACAAGTAGACTGATTCTCATTGCTTTGTCTGCACGTTTTGATAGTTGGCCAGCAGATGTCTGCGTGTTTTGAAGACAGGTGATGCTGTATATTTTTAGCTGTGGTTTAATACCTTGTCGGCAAGGCTTCCATAGTAGGTTGGCAAATTCTGATATATAGGTCTGTATATATTTACTAGAGGTTTATATGGTACCTATTATAAAGAATTTCATTTATTTATGACCGCTACAGACAGAGGTAAGAATACGGTCATGTCCAGCGAGGTACCACGATCCCAAAAATATAATAATATCGGTAGTTTAACTGATATTATGAAACCCCAAAATGTTGATATAGGGTGCAAAATACCCCAAATAAAAAGTTGCATATTTAATTAATTAAAAATTACAGTAAAATTCTAAAAATTAAATTGTAGCTACGCCTCTAAAGAACCTTACCCAAATGTGAGACCGTTATTCAAATATATTTAAATAACTGTTATGGCCTACATGCGATTCCACAGCGACTTTCTGAAAATTAGATTTGGACGTAATTCACAATATATAAAATGAAATCTTGATTTTCCACTTCCATTAGAAATATACTATTTAATAGATTCACACGTTTCTTGTTTCATTGAATTCTGATTTATACTCGATTCTGAATATTCAGTTGAAGTTTATATCGTAAATTACGAACTACCGCGACTATTTCGAGCTCATTTATAATTTAATTAATAAATTCCATAAAAATTCCTATATATAATTCAAATAATATATTTAAAATAAATTTAAATATCTAGAATTCAATGACTAAAAATCCGGGTCGTTACATTCCTTCCCCCTTAAAATAATTTCGTCCTCGAAATTGCTAAGGTTGAAGAAGTGTCGTCTATTATTGATTTTTCCAAAAATAATAAAATTTAAAACTCGAATTTATTTTCAAACTGACCCTATTGGTTTTAAAACCAATTTATTTCAAAGGAAAGAATTTCCTAAAAAAATTCCAAAAAATTTTCTAACTCCTTGAATTTTAGAAAAATTTCGGCAGAGTCTCCCCTGTACGGAGGGACATCTGCAATATCGCAGGATCAAGAAATATGTATACATCGACTCTCAAGGTCGGAAAATCAAAAATTCAAACTCAAAATCCCAAAGAAAACCAAAAATTTCATATTTGCGTAGACGTACCTTTTGGCGAGCGTTATTATGCGTTAAGCTGTATATTTTATTCGAGCTTGCTTAATTACTTTGCAGCTCTACTCAACTGGATTGAAATAACTCCAGACTTTCTTCTTCTCTGGTTGGGTTTAAAACTGAACTGATTCGTTAGCACCTGTTCTCAACTTCAAACAAACTCATTAGTTATCAACCAATGTTAATCACTTCCAACATCCATACATATCATTTATATCCACCAATCCCACATACTGTTCAATCCATACGGGATTAATTATTGTTTATAATCACTTCATCTATTTCTTTGATTATACATTCACATTTATTTGTCTGGATGGTTTTATCCGAATTATTTATTCCGCATTGGTTTTAACCAAGTCTATTCAGGTTCAGGTTCATATTCAAACAACCAACAACACTGCAACCCTCCAACCAAATCATTTGAATTTTACATTATTGTTTT
This sequence comes from Allium sativum, assembly GCA_030737875.1. NCBI lineage: Eukaryota > Viridiplantae > Streptophyta > Magnoliopsida > Asparagales > Amaryllidaceae > Allium > Allium sativum. The sequence continues at coordinate 157,716,550 of CM060921.1, read as the reverse complement.
CTTATTTAGTTTCACTTTGGTTTCACTTATGCCAGTATCACTAGGTTCATATCACTTTTGATTTCTTATTTAATTGCCAATACGATTAATAATTCCAAGTATTTTATTCAATCCCCAAACCATATCCAATTCTGATCCAACTTGACTTGACCAAGTCAAGTCACATTCCACCTTTGGTTTTAACTCCATCCAAATCAATCCGACAATCAGATATTTCAAAAATTCGATAAAATAGTTTTCTTTTTATAGAAAAATATGCTTTGGGTAAAATTATTTCATTTACCCACTTTTCAAAACAATACTGTATCGAATTGCTCTGTTCGAGAGATTAGAAACACCTATCGATACAGTTGTACACCCTGCATCGACCAGAATTCATAAATCACTCAACAAATCAATCAATACAATATAAAACCATTTTATATCAAATCTACAAATACGCTCTCTCGTATATATACACCCAACTCAATCTAGGGTACTGCTGACCCCATCTCTACTGAGTCACACCACAGAGCCAAGGTTATCTCTAAACCAATAGCTCTGATACCACTGTAACGACCCAGTAGAATTTCGGCCTCGGAAATCGATATAAATACCATGACCGTATCTTATACCGATCCTCTAAGCACCGAAAAACACTGGATAGTTTAGAAAGAATTTAGAGGGTGAGATAAGAAAGAAAGAAATTTTAGAATAGAAGAAAGAAGAAGAACACATCAGAATCTCACAGCGGAACGAATAAAATATAATATCAAATCCCTTTATACAAAGAAACAGTATATACATACCAATCATCAGAGTACAGCATATATACCAATCACAGCGGAATATGACTAGCGGTGAAGCCGCCTGCTTCTAGCTCCTGAATCTCCAAGCGAAACCTAACCTGGAACATACTCGGTCTGACCCGAGCACATTTGATTTAAAACAAAATACACCGGGTCAGTCTGGAATACTATCAGTGATAAATTCACAGCACACACACACTTGTTTACACACACACCTGTTTAACTTTGGAAATCCTTTTCGAAACAAAAGGATAATAGTAAGACCAGCCCACACATAAACACGGACGGTTTTTACCTTACTATAACCCAAACCATTTTGTTTGAAATCATACTTTGATCTGATATTATCATAATGTCTAATTACAAGTAATTAGCAATCTAGAGGAACGCTTGCATCTCACGCTCCCCATATATAGTATACAATCGAAAACCGCGGGCGCTTATTGGATATTGGATTTCCAACTTGACAAGGTATGGGACCACCTTCCGCACGTGTATCTCTAGAGGCGAATACACTGGGTTCAACAAGAACGTCTTGCAACCCGGCCCTCACATGACCGACCACTCATTTCGCTTGAGTGTGCCGAATGTATATCACCGACGGTTGGGATCAGCAACCGCCACCCGAATAGGGTCAGCATCGAAACATAGATTAAAGAAGCAATAGGAATTTCTCTAGATAGGTGATCATACATCCTAATGGGTGCGACCCACATAGCCATGCTGCCTGCCCGATTTTTGTCATTTCCCGGTTGATGAAGCTTGAGGCTAGAATCTCTTTTCAACATCTGGCCACCATTCACTTTGAATGCCACATTGTCAGATCCGCCAGATCACACTTGATTGACGTCCACAAACACACTCTAGCTGTCAGGCTAGAGAATAACCATTTCTCCGCCATCAACTATGGTACGTTTGGAGAAATCAACACATGTAATTCCTTTGGAAATACTCTGTCAGACATCCGTCCATACATGTCATCCAGGATCAGGATGAACCGAAGGTACTCTCATACTGCATCTCATATAGGAATCACCCCATGGATCAGTAGCGAGTAGTCCTTGTAAATCCGGGGATTCAACCACGACAGAATCACAAATCGAATAACTCTGGTTGCAATCCAGAGAGATTCTACCAGTGGTCCTTCCGCTTATGAAGATCCACGGTCTTCACTTGCTCCGTCTTCAATTGACGTCTTCACGTACTTGTTGGTCAGAATGGTATTCGAATATAAATTCAATCCCGGTCTTTCCGAACCAACAATCGTATTGGTCTGGTTTGATAGCCGGTGTTTTAACTATCAAAATAACAGTGTTTCAAACATCACAACAAATGAGTACACTGGTTCAGTATCCAACATCACTTGGTCTTTAACACTTATTTACTTTTTGGTTAAATTAAACCTCTAACTTCTTAATATTCGAAAATACGATATTTGAATCTCTAATTCGATTTAACTCTAATTGATTTACAAATATTTGACTTAATTCCATTCGCTTGACTCTAGATCACAGCGATCACAATGGTTATGCCTGATTTCCTCAGGAAACATCCGACCGCCGTAGGCTATTTGCAGCCCTGCGAATTACGCTAGCAGTCATACGCAAATGGAAACTTTTCTTGATTAACTATATTTGACTAATTCTAACTATATTCGATCAACTTAAATTGGATAACAAATGTTTACTAAAATTTGAAACACATTCTTATTTCTTTGGAACTAACATTATAATTCGATTTGGTTTCCAAACCTTGCATTAGAGTTTGGTATTCTCGTATAGGATCAAATCTCAACACTTCACTTGCTCCCAACTAATACTATTCCTTGATAATAGGGAAGCCAACCAAGTTGGGGTATTTTAGTTACCTCTCAGACCTTAGTCGACAACCTTCTTACCTCAGAATATATCAGCTTGAACTTAACCACTTCACGAATCTTATTTACTATCTGGGTTTCCAATTTGGGTTTAAACTGTTTCTTACATCCGAAGACCCGCTCAAGACTTTCTCTACTTGATTTCTTAATTAAGTAAATATTCACCACCACACTTTAACCCTTCTTTCACCGTTGACCCATTGTTTCATGATATAAATACTTGGTCAAATGTTTTGGGTTCCGTCTACTTAGACATTCCCATAATAACCTTTATTGTCCCTTTTTGATTTCAATCTAGCTTTAAAGCCGTTGTTTGCATTTGAAATCTCATTTAAATCCTTTTTATTTAATTCCTTTATTTAAGTAATACCCATTTAAAGCACTACCTTAACTGCAAGTATCCTTCTGCTTTTACCCCTTTTTGTTTATAAATTAACCCTCATCAGGTAGTTTATTTCCAATTATTTGATCCTTCTTAGGATAAACCTTTATCGCCATTTTGGCCAACCTCATCGTCAATTAAACACTTGTTAATTGGATTCTTATTTACCAAAATCTTGTTTGAAACTTGGATTCACAAACCACTTTAATAAATTCTTACTTGGTATGAAATTGAATTCACTATTTTAAGTTTAAATTAAAGAATTATTTGCTTAAATATCCACTATATAAAAATATAGTTAACTTTATCTTAGTCCAACATAGCATTATTATCATATTTAAAAACTCACTCGATAATAATCAAGGTTATTGACAATAACCAATTTAATTATCCCTTTGGATTATAGTTATCAATGATTAACTAATATCCAACTCTATTCGTTAACTTTAACGAATATTTAACCCAATATATATCACTTTGTCTATTTCACTCAAATACGGTGGATTAACCAACCATACACATCAGTTAACAATTAACTGAATTCAATTTGTCATTTCCCTTTTCTAAAATTAATTAATTAACTTAATTAATTAAAATCACCCTTTAATTGTTTGAAAACAATTAATCCCTTTTTACCCGTTCATGGGAAATGCTTGATTTCTGCTTCTTAGCTGATCCAAACCATTTAACTAAATATCTTAATAACTCGATTTGATATATTTAATTTAAATTCCCAATTTAAATACTCGTATAAAATAATCGAATAACTTTATTTTCTGTTATAAATAAAAATATAACTTTGAAACACCGTCAATTTCCCTGACGGTAAAACTACGTTGAAATCCCACGACTAGACCCGTACTGCCCCTCTACTCAGTCAACACAAACAGTTGATTTAATCACAACAACGATGGTTGTATATACACCCATCAACATTTGAAACAGTTTTTGGTGTCAAACGATGTGAACAATCCATATATATGCACACAACCAAAATACAGTAACATTGAGGAATCCGGTCGGATCCCTCCAACCTGTCCTTCTCTGCATCACAGATGTCAGTCGATCACGATATACGAATTAAATAGTTGGCAGAACATAGATAACTGCAACCATCAAACAACAGCAAACAATTTGCATCCATTTCATCAAATCAGCCAATTTAAACTGTAAACAGTAAAATATATTTAACTGTGAATATACCACATCACAGTATTCCAGAAGGTGTGAGAATTAACTCACCAGAGTTTGTTTTGGTCGACGGTTGACGCGTTTGTCGCTTTTAATTTGAACCGTCCATCCAAAAATAGCTGATTTTTCAACTGTCTCGGATTGGCTCCTAGTCAGTGCCATCGGGTAGGTCTCGTCCCTGCGATCCCAACGGATCTTGTTTCGTTAAATTTCGTTAACGTATGACCGAGATACGGTCATTCGAAGTTTTGATAATTATACGATTTTTAATCCATATTAATTAACGGATAATTAATAATTAATTACCTTACTTACCCTTCAGTGCCACGTCAACCTCGGATGAAACAAAAACGCGTCTTTCTCTCCTGGACTTCATCTTCCTGATCGTTTCTTCCTTCTTCGAACCAAAACCCTCGGGCTCCCTTACTTTAAACCATCGCCGGAGCAACCCTAGTTCACCGGACCACGACCATGCCACTCCATCGTCTCCGCCTCAGTCCCGTGCCCCTTCACCAGAAACCACCGCCCCCACAACCGTCCCTCCCGCCTGAAAACAGAAGTTGAACGGAGAAAGTTCAACCCCTCATAACTCCGGCCACCAACCACCGAGTGACCCCAGACCACCGCCCAACTGACCGCAATCCTCCCTGCTACCTTCGACTTCAGACCATCTCGGCCAACCACTGGCGATGGCGCCGGAATTCCCATAAATGCCGCGCAAGACACTCCTCCTTCAACCGAGAATCCAAGCTCAGATCCCTTCCTTAATGTCCTTATGGCCTAAATCCGAAGCCTTAGGTTCACCAATCGCCTAAGTCGAACCCAGCAAGAGATTTCACACCAGAAGAAAATACATGAGGTTATGAGCTATCGAATACGGGCTCAAAGATTTAACCTTTACCAATTTACAGATTATATTCGAATTCCTTTTGACTCTAGAAAGGAGCGATTTAATTGTTTTGAGGGAAGAGTTTCAGCTTTTACTGAAGGAAAGGAGAAACAAAAAAAATGATGACTGCGTTTGGCTTTTGCTTCAGAAAGAAATGAAGGTGTTCGGTATTTAAAAGGGGAAGATGGGTTGATGGCCACACAATTGTAGGTAGCTGTAAAAGTAGGGACAAGTAGACTGATTCTCATTGCTTTGTCTGCACGTTTTGATAGTTGGCCAGCAGATGTCTGCGTGTTTTGAAGACAGGTGATGCTGTATATTTTTAGCTGTGGTTTAATACCTTGTCGGCAAGGCTTCCATAGTAGGTTGGCAAATTCTGATATATAGGTCTGTATATATTTACTAGAGGTTTATATGGTACCTATTATAAAGAATTTCATTTATTTATGACCGCTACAGACAGAGGTAAGAATACGGTCATGTCCAGCGAGGTACCACGATCCCAAAAATATAATAATATCGGTAGTTTAACTGATATTATGAAACCCCAAAATGTTGATATAGGGTGCAAAATACCCCAAATAAAAAGTTGCATATTTAATTAATTAAAAATTACAGTAAAATTCTAAAAATTAAATTGTAGCTACGCCTCTAAAGAACCTTACCCAAATGTGAGACCGTTATTCAAATATATTTAAATAACTGTTATGGCCTACATGCGATTCCACAGCGACTTTCTGAAAATTAGATTTGGACGTAATTCACAATATATAAAATGAAATCTTGATTTTCCACTTCCATTAGAAATATACTATTTAATAGATTCACACGTTTCTTGTTTCATTGAATTCTGATTTATACTCGATTCTGAATATTCAGTTGAAGTTTATATCGTAAATTACGAACTACCGCGACTATTTCGAGCTCATTTATAATTTAATTAATAAATTCCATAAAAATTCCTATATATAATTCAAATAATATATTTAAAATAAATTTAAATATCTAGAATTCAATGACTAAAAATCCGGGTCGTTACACCCGGCTTGCTTTGCATTGTGTGATAGGACCTGGGTCTTATAACAGCTTCATTTTTCTTTATTTAGCATTACGCTGTTTGTTTTATGCACTGGTATTCTTGGGAGGAAACCCGTTCCGTGTTATACGGCGTGGTCCCTTGATTTACCAAACTTTAAAAATAAAGATTAACTATTTTAGTTCTCACACCAGTCCCATGACTGACCTGGAGTTTATTGTTTTAACCTAAACTCTGGGTGCCCTTATTTTGACACGGGCAGCTAGTAGTTTTGGGTTTTGCAGATTTATATTCACAGGATCCTGGTTTACAGCTGGAACGATATCTGGAAAGCTTTGTATCCGAATATCTACTTCTAGTTGTGTATTGTATTATTTTCCGCTGCGATGTATTTAAATGTAATTTAAATCTCTGATATTTCTGTGTAATATTCATTTATACTCTGTATATTCTTGTAATCTGATGCATTGTTGTAATATACAATGAAATGTTCTTCTGTATGCGTTCTGTTGTGGCTTGTTCTCGAACTATCCGACGCTTTCCTTTACGGGGAAGTTGAGAGTCTTTACACGTATTGATCCTCAAATTTAATTTACCAAATCCACGTTTGGAAATGATTTATTTTTACCTGGCAGAAGAAAAAACAAAATAAAAAGGGATGGATTGTAAATGGGGCATGGGCTGATTGGTATTTCATGTTATTGGTTCTTCAAGCCTAATAATAGTTAAGGTAAAAATGTTTAGATTATTATATTATTTTTATTTTTGCCCTATACCTGTATATAATTCAATGAAGGTGTAATTGACTTAAATAAATTAAAGGAAATGACACATCAGGTTTAGAATATGTACAGGAAAAAATTTAACTGTAACGGACCAGGAAAATTAACGTTGAATATAATTGATTTCTAATAGAAATAAATAAACAAATTTAAAAGGGAGAAAAGGATCGGAATGCTATTGAAGAAATTTGTGCAGATTAAACGTTCTCGTGAAAGCTTTAATTCGGATTTATAATGTTTATATATATGTGTGTATTATATATATATATATATATATATATATATATATATATAGACACACACACACACACACAGTCTATCGGAATAAATATTTAATAAAATCAATGTATTAAATTCCAAAGAAAGGGAATAAATATAATATAAAATTTTCTGTTACCCGAACTGTTAATGAATTAAATGTTATCATTGGTTGGTTATGATTATTATGATGAATGATTATTGTTTATGCTATGAAGCGACGAGTCAAATCTAAAATAAAACATTAACATGTTTTGTTATATTTTGTACTGACTACTGCTCTGAAATCGGAAGTGAGATTATACCAGTTAATCAAATTGAAGGGGCATGTTATGAAGATTATGTATGTTACGGAATAAATTGTTTAAATGTTTCACTCATCTATACTGTTTAATTTTGATAGTTAAAACACGAACTATCAAATAAATATTCGCAAAGTGTTAGTTCGATGAGACCGGGATTGGACCCAAACCACTTCGAACTGACTCTATGTAACTAACTTGCAGGGACGATTATACGATTTAAAGAATTGAAGACCGTAGATCTTCATAAGCGGTAGACTACTTGTTGGAATTCTCTGGTTAGCTCCTAGAGAACTTTCAACAGTGGTTCCATCGTAATTGAAATCTTCAGATTTGCAAGGATTACTCACTACTGATCCATGGGGTGATTCTTATATTGGATGCAGTAGCAGAGTGCCTTCGGTTCATCCTGTTCCTGAATGACTCGTATGGATGAATGTCTGATAGAGTACTTCCTAAAAACCACATACGTTGATTTTTACAAATATACCAAGTTAGTGGCAAAGAAGGGCACTTCTTTTACATCCAGAGAATATTTGTGGACATAAATTAGTGATTTGACGGATCTGACAATGTGGCATTCAAAGTAAATAGTAGCCAGATATTCTGAAGGTAAATTCTAACCTCAAGCCTCATCAACCGGGAAATGACAGAAATCGGGCAGGCAACATGGCTATGTAGGTTGCTCCATTAGGGTGTATAATCACCGATCTGGAGAAATTTTATTTCCTTCTTTAATCTATTCGATGATGTCCCTTTTCAGGAAATGGTGATTAGAGCCCAACCGTTGGTGATATACATTCGATACACTGAAGCGAAATGAGTGGTCGGTCATGTGTGGTCGGGTTGCAAGCCGTTCTTATTGAACCCAGTGTATTCCCCTCTAGAGATACACTATTGGCAGGTGGTTCCATACTTTGTCATAGTTGGAATCCAATCTCCAATAAGCACCCGCGGTTTTGTTTGTATACTATATATGTCGAGCGTGAGATGCAAGCGTTCAACTAGATTGATATTTACTTGTATTTAAACATTATTATAATATCAAAAATAGATATGATTTCAAAAATGATTTGGGTTATCGTAAGGTAAAAGCCATCCGTGTTTATATGTGGATCGGTCTTACGATTATCATTTATTTCAAAAGAATTTTTGAACGATAATCAATCTGTTTTAAAATCGTTTACTCACACCAGTCCCCTGACTGACCCAGAGTTTATTTTTTTTGTTTTTCCTTAGACTCTTAGGTGCCCAAATTTGTATGGGCAGTCAAGTGGTTTCATGATTTTACAAATTCACTTTAAGAAGCTTGGAGCAGGAGACTTCAACATTTGTATAGAGTTATCTCCGTTGTATTTTATATGTTGTACTCTGATGATGCATGTAAGTGTAAAAACCAATTTTGTATTTCAAGTATTGTTATATAATATATTTTATTTGGTTCCGCTTGAGATTCGTGATTACTCTGATTTTGTTGAGTTATGTGCTTCTTTTTCTTCTATTCTAACCTTCTTTCTTTCTATTTCTCACCCTCTAACTTCTTTCTATTAACGATCTGTTAATTTCTGGTGTTTGATTAGTCAGTATGCGATATATGTTATGTATTAGTATCGACGATCAGGCTCGGAAATTTTCGGGTCGTTACAGTTGGTATCAGAGCAATGGTTTAGTAATAACCTTGGCTCTGTGGCATAATTCGATAGGGATGGGGTTAGTAATACCCTATATTGAGTTTGAGTGTGTGCATGTGTGTGTGTGTGTATATATATATATATATATATATATATATATATATATATATATGGGCACGTATTTGTTAATTGGTATAAAAATGTTTTATATTGTGTTGATTAGTTTGTCGAGTGAATTATAAATTCTGATCGATATGTGAGTGCAAACTGTATCGATGAATGTTTCAAAACACTCGAACCGTGTAATTCGACAAAATATTATTTTAAAAAAATTGGGTAAATGAAATAATTTACTCAAAATTATATTCAGATATAAAGGAATAATTTTCTAAGAATTATTATAATTAGATGTGACGGTTTGCTATTATAATCTGGTAATAGGTTATAACATGAAGATAGTTATATAAAACCAAATTGAAATTGTATAAACTAAAATATACAAATGGGATGACCCCAAAAAATCGATTCAGGCTGGAACTTGAATTTGAAATCCCGGAAGTAGAAGGATTTTTGATGGAAGGTTATTTGGAAAAATAAATTATCTTGGGAAATTCAAAGGTGTTGAAAATAAGAAAGGTGTTTTCAAACTATACTCAAACTGATTTGAAATAAAACCGAGAATTTAGATTCAGGATCTTTACAATTTAAATAAGACAAGCCTTGTGGATTTAGGCAGAGAAGGTGCACTGAATGACTAGAGTTGACTGAGGTTATGTAGAATAGGATAAAATTGGATAGGAGTTTAAAAGGAGGAGTCTAAGAAGATAGGTATGGTCAAATAGATTTGATTCAAGCCAATGGTTTTGGAATTATTTTCCAACCATAACAACAGATATCCCTAGTCACGGAAATAAATGTGTTTGATATGAGTCTAAAGATTTTGAATAAAAATTGGAATCACCTCATTACTCTTTAATTTCGGGGACGAAGTTCTTTTAAGGGGGTAGACTGTAAAGACCCAGCTTTTGGACTAGTTTTATAATCTATAATGTATATATTATACTGTTAATTTAATTTAATAAATTAAAATTTTATATATTTGGGAAAAATATCCAGGGAATCCCAAATAAATATATTTTGGACGATTTAAAATTTCTGTAACCAATATTATGTGTGTATATATATATATTAGATAATTTATGTTTTATCATTTTGTGATGTTTTAATTACTTTTAAACTCCTATAAATATAGATTCCTTAAGCAAGGCATAAAAAGGGAAATGTGATTACTTCAATTGTAATTTAATCTGGATTATTCACTTGAAATTGAAATAATAATTTGCATAAGTAAAATATCAATTTATTTTACATGAGAATATCATGACTTTAAGTAATAAAAAGAAGACGAGTGAATTCTAACTTTTGCCTTAATTTAAATATAAGTAAAATACACACGTAGACAAGTTTACTTTAGTACAATCACAACATTTAAGCTTGTGTATACACTTGCATATTAATATAAATATTATATGTATGGATGTGTAGTATGTACATTATAAACATGTAAATAAATATATGTGTGTATAAGTCTGGTATGAATTTAAAGTATACATGGCATATTAATTTAACATAAATGTATACATGAAGTATCAAAATAAGACTAAAGTAAAATAACAATCTAAGCAAAGTTTGAGAAAAACCAAGATGCGACTTCTTGCCAATCAAATAGATACGAAAATCATACATAGAGTAGCCTAGACCTTAGGAATCAAAGCTAAGGCAAATTAATGGATAGAAAAGGTGCATCCAAGAAAAGAAAGCCTATACAAATATGACATGAAGACATCATATGAAGTGGTAGGACTGAAAGTTGGCATTCTAGAGATGTAAGGCAATATTAGCCATGTGAAGCACATCTCTGTAGACTATAATGACAAGCACAATTGAGAGGAGAAATGGTAACCGAAGTACACAAGATCTTGATAGGAAATCAAGTCATTTATGAGTGATCTTGCCATAGTGGATAAGTCTACTTCATATATACATATAAAAGGGCATACCTGCAGTAAGGAAACATGGCCAGCTAGGCAATGAAAACTTAGGAGAAAATATAGGCAGCATGGGATTGTAAATTCAAAACATCAACATCACTTCTTCAATGGCCGCTGCATATACACCCTTCCTGCCAAACACCTACCCGACTTAAACCTCCCACCTTGCATCTATAAATACACTTAGAAAACCTCACAAACACATAGCTAAATACACTGTGAAACAAGTGTAAATAGAATAAACCTTAGAACTAAAATGGTAGGAAAAGAAGTGGAAAACAAGAACAAAGCCTAGAAACAAAACTGTGGCAAACACAATAAAGAGTAGTGAACTAAAGTCAAATACTGGAGATAAAAGAAAGCACATACAATAGCTTGGAACTGAAAAGAGACAGAGGAGAAAACTGAGGACAGAAGCATGAAGGACTAGAGAATGGAAGTGGCTAGACAGGGGGTAAATTTGTGAGAAAAATCCAAAATTATTTTGATGTTTATATTTAATTCTAGTAGGATCCAAACTGATATTTGACGAAATATATATACCCAACATATTTGATTCAAGTGTGGGTGTTCAGTCCTTGCAAACTGATAGATATAACTGGATGGTTTTAAAACAACCCGAGAGACCGAATTCAAACATAGTAATATGAAAGTGAGTAGACACACATCTCAACTGTATTTATAAATATATTTAAAATATGGATTCATCTTTGTGCCTATATGAATCTAGGAATATGCTATTGAAATATTGATGCATATACATGGTCAGTGCAAGTGGTAAATTTATGACTGGATTGTTTAAACATACCTTTAAACATTTTTACATACTGTGAAAGAAATAGTTCCTTCTAACTTCAAATAAGTCAATAAGCCAATTTCTTGTATGTATTAAGATTCCGGTATAACATGAAACATGTTCATCTACGACTTAAGTAAAAAAAAATTGGCAAAGATAGTAAAAATATATGTAAAAATAGTAAACAATATCAAACCATAGAAATATGTGAGTAAACTCTTAAATTTGTTACTTCCCAATCTAATTCAAGTTTGTTGTATATTGAATGCGGGTTTACGTCTGCAAATAACTGTTAATGATCATATAATCTTATATAACCATGTGAGAGTGCTTGATTAAATTTTAGGAGTAATGAAAAGCTATTGGCGTGTTAACATATGCATCTCCTTTGATTCAAACATTGATGATTGATGTTGTTTAAGGGAGGGTCTCGGAAATAGTTAGATTTAGATTGAATATTTGAGAAAAACTGGAAATCAGAATATCAAAGTATTAAACACAGTAGGAACTGGAAAGACAGTAAATACATGTTGTAAATAAACATCCAAAAATTTCCTTTACTATTTATTATTTAGTTCTTAGGGACTCAAACTATGAATGTGCCCATTATTGTTAATTTAATCATTTAAGTTAACTAAGAGTTAATTTCTGAAATTAGATGGTTTAAGATTTAGAACAACCTGGAAACAAAAGCAGCAGCAGTAAACACATAATACAGTAAGATACAAAGTGAGTAAATATTCTTTGTTTCCTGTTTTATGATGAAGGGTTTATCTGTTCAACTTATATATGCATATACATAATATCTGAAGATGATGGATCAATCAGTACTGATCATATATCGAGAGAAAAAATAACCCTGTTAATATTAAAAACAAAAGCAAGTGCAGTCAACCAAAATACAACATATATATATATATATACTCCAAGAAATACTCCCCTATGTTTTTCCTATCTAATATATGAACATTTCTATGGTGATTAAAATATATATGTAGATACATATACATTTGTTTTGTGGTTTCATCCTGTATGGATTTAATGGTAGGAGAAAAATGCACCTAGAAGTGATTCAGCTGGAATTTGGAAACTCCTGTATGTTTTATATAGACACAAAAATAATCCTCCTCTTGATTTAAAGTCAGCAAATATGAATTCTAGTAGTTTATAGTGTTTAAATCCAACATGGAAGATGTGTGATACGCCTCGAGTTTAGTGTGAAGTCTGTTTCAATACAAATAGTAATATACACTACCAGAAATTCTCAAATCATAATAAGAAAGTAAAAATATAATTTTTTTCAAAACATCATTATGTTTAGATTCAAGTATAGCAGTGGATTACATTCGAAATTCGTGAATTTTAATATAAAAATCACGATTTTTAGTTGACTAGGTTAAGAGAATTTTGCGGTCAACCCAATTATTAACTTCGCCCAAATTAAGGCGTTAGGGGTGATCGTAACCGTTGGCGCCGGAGCTGGAAGAAGGTGGAGAGTTAGTGAACTCAGGAAAAATGCAAATCAATTTTTCTATGCGGTGATTTGTACGGACAAGGTGAAAATAGGGTAGTTGGGTCTGTTTTCTTAGTTTAGTACAACGTCGAACTGCATGTTGGTGGCGGAGCCGCAGACGTTCGCACATAGGGCGTTGGAAAGAGGTGATGGTCGGCTTCGATTGACTGAAGTACGGTGGCGCCTGGACGTTGGTGGCGGCGATACTGGGCGATTTGGTGGAGACATATTTGATGAACTATCTGTTGGAAGCCCAGATTTTTACATGATGGAAGAAACATGATTTAAGGGATGGGAATGCGTTCAGACGTTTATAAGCGACTTGTGGGGATGATCGGAGCGGCATAATGATGGTGGAATGGGTGGTGCACGTGCACAAATCGAAGCAGCGTACATGAAGGATAGGGAAGAAGAAGGGTAATAGCAGAGGAAGAAAGGAAATGATAGGGAGGAGAGGAATCACTGGTCTGATGAGCTGATCAATAAATTTTTATTTGCCAAACCGTATCTGGCATGGGGTTTCAATGGTTTGGCAAGTTGGCATGGCAGAAGAAGATCAAGAAGGGGAAACATTGAACCAAGCGTGTTGATCCTCAAATTTACGTTACCAGATCCACGTTTGGCAATGATTTATTTTTACTTGGCAGAAGAAAAAACAAAATAAAAAGGGATGGATTGTAAATGGGGCATGGGCTGATTGGTATTTCATGCTATTGGGTCTTCAAACCTAATAATAGTTAAGGTAAAATATGTTTAGATTATTATATTATTTTTGTTTTTACCTTATATCTGTGTATAATTTCATGACGGGGATATTGACTTAAATAAATTGAAGGAAATGACCAATCAGGTTTAGAATATGTACAGGAAAAAATTTAACTGTAATGGACCAGGAAAATTAACATTGAATATAATTGCTTTCTAAAAGAAATAAATAAACAAATTTAAAAGGGAGAAATGGATCGGAATGCTGTTGAAGGATTTTGTGCAGATTAAATGTTCTCGTGAAAGCTTTAATTCGGATTTATAATGTTTATATATATATGTATAAGTATTATATATATATATAGTCTATCGGAATAAATATTTAATAAAATCAATGTATTAAATTCCAAAGAATTGGAATAAATATAATATAAAATTTTCTGTTACCTGAACGGTTATTGAATTAAATGTTATCATTAGTTTATTGTGATTATTATGACAAATGATTGTTGTTTATGCTATGAAGTGACGAGTCGAATCTTAAATAAAACATTAACATGTTTTGTTATATTTTATACTGATTACTGCTCTGAAATCGGAAGTGAGATTATATAAGTTAATCAAATTGAAGGAGCATGTTATGAAGATTATATATGTTACGGAATAAATTGTATAAATGTTTTACTTATCTATACTGTTTAATTTTGATAATTAAAACACCGATTATCAAATAAATATTCCTAACGTGTTAGTTCAAGAGACCGGGATGGGAACTGGACCCAAACCACTTCGAACTGACTCTACATAACTAAGTTGCAGGGACGATTATACGATTTAAAGAATTGAAGACCGTAGATCTTCATAAGCAGGAGACTACTTGTTGGAATTCTCTAGTTAGCTCTCAAGAACTTTCAGCAGTGGTTCTTCCGTAATTGAAATCTTTGGATTTGCAAGGACTACTCACTACTGATCCATGGGGTGATTCCTATATTGGATGCAGTAGGAGAGTGCCTTCTGTTCATTCTCTTCCTGGATGACTTGTATGGATGAATTTCTGATAGAGTATTTCCTAAAAACCACGTACGTTGATTTTTACAAATATACCAAGCTGGTGGCAAAGAATGGCACTTCTTTTACATCCAGAGTATATTTGTGGACGTTAATTAGTGATTTGACAGATATGACAATGTGGCATTCAAAGTAAACAGTGTCTAGATATTTTGAAGGTAAATTCTAACCTCAAGCCTCATCAACCGGGAAATGACAGAAATCGGGCAGGCGGCATGGCTATGTGGGTCGCTCCAATTATGGTGTATAATCACCTATCTAGAGAAATTCCATTTCCTTCTTTGATCTATTCGATTGGGAAATGGTGGTTTGAGCCCAATCGTTGGTGATATACATTCGATATACTCAAGCGAAATGAGTGGTTGGTCATGTATGGCCGGGTTGCAAGACGTTCTTGTTGAACCCAGTGTATTCCCCTTTAGAGATACACTATCGGCAGGTGGTTCCATATCTTGTCATAATCGGAATCCAATCTCCAATAAGCACCCGCGATTTTGTTTGTGTACTATATATGTTGAGCGTGAGATGCAAGCGTTCAACTAGATTGATACTTATTTGTATTTAGACATTATTATAATATCACAAATAGATATGATTTCAATAATGATTTGGGTTATTGTAAGGTAAAAACCATCCATGTTTATGTGTGGATCAGTCTTACGATTATCATTTATTTCCAAAGGTTTTTTGAACGATAATCAATCTGTTTTATAATCGTTTACTCACACCAGTCCCCTGACTGACCCAGAGTTTATTTTTTGATGTTTTTTCCTTAAACTCTTGGGTGCCCAAATTTGTACGGGCAGTCAAGTGGTTTCAGGATTTTATAGATTCACTTGAAGAAGCTTGGAGCAGAAGACTTCAACATTTGTATAGAGTTATTTCCACTGTATTTTATATGTTGTACTCTGATGATGCATGTAAGTGTAAAAACCTGTTTTGTATTTCAAGTATTGTTATATAATATATTTTATTTGGTTCCACTGTGAGATTCGTGATTATTCTGATTTTGTTGAGTTCTATTCTTCTTTTTCTTCTATTCTAACCTTCTTTCTTTCTATTTCTCGCCCTCTTAATTCTTTCTATTAACAATCTGTTAATTTCTAGTGTTTGATTAGTTGGTATGCGATATATGTTATGTATTAGTATCGATGATCCGGATCAGAAAATTTCAGGTCGTTACACATTTCATCTAATTAAGGATTCATTAAAACTCCACTTAGTTTTAATCTTTCAACAATCATTATTAATGATTATTTAACTTTGGGAAATCAAACATGCCACGTCGACAATCTACACCGTACCATTGATTTCTGCCGATATATAACATCTAAGCTCGTACGTCTCAGAGAAGGGTGTTAAGAAAGAGAATAAATTCTCCGCCACCAAACAGATATATATTTAGCAGAGATCAACAATACGGTTCGAAATACAATGTTAGACATGAAATCCTGTTTTTGACTGGGTTAAAGAACCCACGTCATTTAAAACATATTTCACGATAAACCCAAAATCACATTCCATCAATTATGGAATCTTCACGGAAAACAGATCAATATATAATCGATATCAATTTACGTATCCGACTAATAATATTGATGGAATAATGACAAAGCCTTTTAAATTCCATATATATTAACTGTCTTCCTCCATAGAAACACATCTCGTTTATTACCAAATCGAATTCCATTCAATTCCAATTTAGTATATTAAATTGGAAAACTCTACTTTGGAAAATCTCCATTAAATTTTAATAAAAGATTTATATATTCCAAATCACATTTCACTATTAACCGGGTTAAGGAACGAATGTCATTAAAGACACAGCTCACAATAAACCCAATTCACATTCTATTTTATTCCAATTACTAAATATAATTGGAAACTCTAATAATCTTAATTAAAAGACTTATTCTTTTCACCATGGGGTTTAAGAATAGTGTTATTTAAGACACCATTCACGAGAAGCCCAAAATCCAATTTAATATTAAATATAAGGCATTGAATAGAAATTATGTCGGCTTATATTCAATATCAAATTCTGAAACCAACACATATCGTATAGGGAATAACGATATATATCTATCTTCCAAATTCCTCCACAATATCCGTATAGGCATGGAAACCAATATCGAAATATTCCAAAGATGATTTCTATTCAAATCCATTCCAATTCATACATTGGAAAAATCCTGGTTAAATTAAAACCATTTCCCTATTGAATTTATTTATTTAAGACCATTGGATTATTTTTCTAGTTAATAACTAGTTCATTTTGATAAAAATATATTTTTATCTTTTCAAATATGGAATTTTTCATCCCAATTCTTTCTAAATCATTTACTATGATTATACACAAATTATTAATATCTTTAATAATTTTATTAAGGCCCTTTCAGTCGATTTCCACAAACGGTCATCGAACTGCATTTATAGCGACCTTTTCCAAATTTGATTTGGACATAATTCCAAATTCAACCTTTAGATTTCAAATCTCTTATATTCGTTGGAAAGCTCTTTTCAATATGAACACAACGGTTCCGGTTTTAGAGGAATCCATCGATTGGTTCTCCCATAATGTCAATTCTAAGTCAATGGTCAAAATTCGTGAACGGTCACGGCCCGGCGCGTTCTATTCAGGCCATTATATTATATATATAATTTATGTAATACATATTTCGCTCAAAACGTATTTTATAAATTTGTTTTAAAAACGATTCCCACTTTTATTTCAATTTTAAACCAAAATTGAGTACTCTGTATCATTATAATATTTTCAAAATATCAGATTTTGAGATCATTTCCTTTTCGATATTCATTATAATATGAATAAAATCGATATAAATATCATTCGCGTTAAAATGGTCCAAATCTAATCAACACGGCTTCACATATTTCAATATTTTCGTGTCTATCCTAAATCGGATATCAAAAATCATATTTTAATCCTTTACAGAATATTATTTTAAAATATTCGTTATTCCAGAATTGGAATCAGACACAATCAGTTACCATATATTTTATCTATATGAATTTCATACATCCCATGTACACCACAATAATAGTACACAATCAACCATCATCCAGAGTGCATTACTCAACTGCATATGCATTAAATATAAATAATTGACACTTACAACAGTCTGTCAACCAATCGATTGACATACAACTAAACAATTGGGATTAGTGTACGTCAAATATCATCCCAATAACCATGTGGGGTTTCAACCAACAAATACTGAATATTATTTATGCAGTTGGGCGATGTCTAAAATTTATCGTCCCAATCAATGTCATTTAAATGGGCGTACGTAAACAAATCGTCCGATTTGCAGATGAATATTTATTTTCATTTCAGGAGAATTTAATGCCGTTTATGTATACGTTAAAAATTATAGTTTTAACGATAAAATATTTATTTCAACACTTATTTAATAGTCCGTACATTTAAAAATAAATGGTATTTTTATTGTTTAAAAATTTTATTCAACACATGAATATTTTATACAGTTCATATTCACATTAAAAATTGTATTTTTAATGAATAAATATTTATTTCAGAAAATTTCGGCATTATAACGGCGCGATATTAAAACTGGAGTAATGTCTACCATCACCCCTCTCCTGACACTGGCTCGCGCCATACACAATAATCACAACCAATCAATAAAACCCCAATTCAATCATTTCTCAACACAATCCATTTTACAACCACAATTCAATCCATATAACCAAACAATCATGGTTTGTACAATAAAACAGTGTTAGGGGCTACTAAGCCCCGTCTGCATCCTAGTATATATTTAACTGTAAATCAAATTGAGTGAGAAGGTGTTCTCACCTTTGGTTTCCACTCCGTCATTCTTTAATTAAACGGTTTGGATTTATTTCCAGTGCGTAGTGTACTTCACCGTGGTTCCAGCGCAATCTGTTTCACGCGGTTTATATTAAAAATCACATTTTTATATCGCTACTATATATGTAAAAATCACATTTTTATCTCTACTATATATATATATAAATCACATTTTTATATCGCTACTATATGTATAAAAGTCACATATTTATATCACTACTATATATAAAAAAACACATTTTTATATCGCCAATATATATATATATATATCACATTTTTATATCACTACTATATATATATAAATGTAACGACCCAAGGATTTTCAGCCTTGAAAATCGACATAAATATATTTACCGTACCTCATGCCGATCTTCCAAACACCGAAAAACACTGGAACGTTATTAGAAAGAAGATAGAGGGTGAGATAAGAATAGAAAGAAATATTAGAATAGAAGAACCAACACAACATAGAATCAGAGTCTCACATTGTAGCGGAACAAAATATAATACATAAATAAATCTTTATGAGAGCTTTTAAAATACTTACAATATCAGAGTACATCAACATCACTGGACAGTTATAATAATCTGCCCCATATGCAACACAGTGGAATACACATCATATATATATAATACGTCTGAACTCCTCCAGCTTGTAACGACCTGGATTTTTGGTCGATTTATTTTAAATATTTAGTATAGTTTTAAATATTGAATTTATAATATAAATGGCATTTTATTGAGTTATTGATTAAATAATCGAAATACGATTTATTTTGATAATCATCGTAATACGAGAATTCAAAATAATTCAATTCGAAATTTAAAACTAAGTCAAAAACAATTCAGATAATTTATAGAAGTTAAATTTAAATAGTTATAATAATAAAAATAAATTATTATTGAGGAATTAATTCATTTCTGAGTTTAAAATATATTATATAAATTTCTATGGTTATTTTATAGATACATTCAAATTTTATTTCAGAATATATTCTATTGAGCTCAGAACACCGTTATTACATTGGAACGACGGTCGGTACGCTAAATAGCGGTTCACGATATTTAATTGTGAACCCCGAGATATTTTATTGTGGATAAATTCAAAATCAAATCGATATCATTGTAAAAAGAATAAAAATCTCTTTATTTCAAATTGCATTAAATAGAAATCAAATCGAAATTTATTTCAGTGTACCTTACCCTACTATTACTTCCTCCTGAAGTATTCCTCCCTATAAATGACGCGATACCATTTCCTTTTTCCTCTTAACATCTCGTTTTCTTGAAAGAAATTCCATGGCTTCAGTTAAATGGCTAAACCAAATTCAAGTCTTTGCTTGTATCTTTCCACAATTAAAATACTCTGCTTCTTAACGCAAAAACGAAATTTTAGTCATCGTTTCATTCTCTTCTTCTCAGTCATTAGAATATAAATTGAATTCGTCTTTCAAATAAAAAAGAAAGAAAGAGAAATCAGAATTAGCAATTCGAAAGGGGACAAGTACCTCGAAGCTCGACTTTTCGATGGTTATAGCTGTGACTTCGGAGTCCTCTGCGATAGATTTCAACGATGGATTTTGGGAGCAACAATTGTAAATTTGGAGGTTCATTTGAGGGCGTCGTTCATTGGAGTTCGATTCAGAGGAAATCGAGGAGTGCGATTCAGAAATTGGGGATCTGCGATTTTGGGGTGATAACCAGGTACCGTTGGTGAAGTCGTGATGGACTTTTTGGGTCATGAAGTGGTTACGGTAGTCGGGCCTAGGGTACTGGAGCGCGATGCAAAATAGAGCGTGAATTGGATTGAGTTAGTTCGAGTTCATTGCTGAGTTGTTCGTAGGTGTTGCAGTAGTAGGGCGATCGGGGTTTGAGGAAGATGGGCTGTTGGAGTCTACAGTAGAGTGATTAGGGTGGAGTCGATTATCTGGTGCTGCAGTTGTTGGAATGGGTTCGATTGTGTTGAGGGTATGATTGATGCTTCAGGTCTTTGAAACTACAGATGTTCGAATAGGGGGAAGTTTTCAAGGTGCAACGGTGCTGAATTGGTGATGATAGTGAGGATAAAAGGAGGTGTTTAAGTGATTACGGTATATCATTTAAATTAGGTTACTAATTTTGTTAAATTTCTATTAAGAAAACATTAAATATTTTAAATGGGTAAATATTTAAAATACGTTATTTGTTTTTCATACGAGGTCCGCTTGGGATAAATGAGTCACAATAGGATTTGTTCGAAGTTTATGGAGTAAATCGAAATCAGATTGGAATTCGTTTCTAAACAAAATTAGGAATTAAAATGGAATCAGAACATACCACAAATTCAAATCACAGTGAGTAATTCTCACTCTGTTTTTATTTAGAATTATTTTTATCTGTTAAAAATATTTGTTTGTTGGTTGTTTAGTTGCATAAAAATCTTATTGTGGCTATGAAATATTTATTAGTTATTTAGGATTTATTTGTGGTTATTATATATATATTGGTGGTTGGTTTCCCGCTGTACCATTAGCGGATGCCCGCAGTATCATTAGCGGATGACCCTACGCCCACGTATATAAGTGGATCCCCTTTTATACCGCGATATCCTACCACGAAGCAGGATGGGTATTATTCCTGTTAACAAACGTCTGTGGATGCAGGGAAAGCAGGTTGGAGGGATCCAACTGGGTTCCTCAAAAATATATTATCTATTTTATTTGCTTGATTTCGTATATATTCATATATGACGTGTTAAAAAAATCAAATGATTGAAAATTGGTTAATTTAATTGTTTTAAATATCACTGGGCTAAGTGTTAATTTATAAAAATACCCTGAAAGGGGTACTTGAGATTTAAAAGTGAAATTCTATTTTAGAAAAATAGAATTTAATTTTTAAAATAGATTTGAAATATAAACCTTTTTTGAAATTAAAAACAAGTAGTTCCTTTGTAAACGAAGTTTATAAATAGTTCATTTATAAACGAAGTTTATGAATAAAGTGAAATGAATTATCATTGAATAATTCAGAAATAAAAATCTAAGTGTGAATTTGGAAAGGGAAATTTATTTTTCCAAATAGAGATTCTATTTCAAATGAATTTTAAATGGACTTGTTTAACTATATAAACAAGTAGAATAAATGGTGCTTGTAAATGAAAAGGGAAATTATCATTGGATAATTTGAAGTTTTGAATTCAAATGTGAATTTAAAAATACGAATTGGGAAATCATTTTAAGAAATAAACGATGGAATTTATTCTGATGTTCAGAATATAAATTGAACGAAAATAAATCAATAAGGATTTATGATGTGAATTCGATTAATTCGAATTTATTTAGGTAGAAGTTAAATTGAATATGAAAATAAATTGGTATTTATATTTATAAATTATTATAAATAGAATTTCCAAAATGATATTTTGGATTTAAAAAAAAAAGAAATTTGAAAAGGGAACTTGTTTAAATATTAAACAAGGAAATTTGAAAAATGGTGTTTATAAATAAAATGAATAAATTATCAAGAGATAACTTGAATATTAAATTCAAAGAGATTTGGAATGGAGTTCGAATAAAGAAAATTCAAATATAGATAGAATATAGAAATTCAAATGAAGTTTGAAAATATATTTGAATATAGAAATCCAAATGAAGTTTGAGAATATATTGAAATTCAAATGGAGTTTGAAAATATATTTGAATAAAGAAAGTTTTAATATGGAATTTTGAAAATAGAATTCAAATAGTTTAAATATGGAATTTGAATATAGAATTTAAATAGATTTGAAATGGAATTTAAAAATAGAATTTCAAAATAGAATTTGAAATGGGAATTTGAATATAGATTTCAAATAGAGTTAAAATGGAGTTTGAATATTAGAATTCAAACAGAAATGAAATGGAGTTTGAATATTAGAATTGAATAGAGTTAAAATGGAGTGAATTTATTTTAACGAAGTTTTAAAGTTTATATTTATAAATATAATTAAACTGAACTCGCCGAAGCGCTGAAGTTTGTAAATTGGCGTTTCGAACTTCAATTGAGTATATAGAACTCAATTGATGTCGGAATTCTTTGAAACAAGAAACGTCAGGACCAATTTGATAATAGTTTTCTAATGGAGGAGAAAAATCTGGATTTCGTCGAATAAATTTTGAGTTATATCAAAATCAAATTTTCAGAAAAACAGCGCCATAACCATTTAAAAACCATAAAAGTTTATTTAATTTTATAAAAAGATTTTAAGTGGATAATATCCGAATTTCTATTTAGAAATTTTCAGATTTAAGTTGTAAATTTTATGTGAACTCAAGTGGAGAAATGAATTGATTTTTGAAACCAAAATCAGATTTTTGATTATTGAATATAATTAACTAATTTGAATAGTAATTAGTTAATGAGATTTTGTATTGATATTGGACTTTGAATAAGTGAATTCGATTTGAAAATTTATATTCGAAATCAAAAAGGAAATTAGAATTGAAATTGAAATTCAATTTGGTTATGAGCAAGTTAAATATTTTGTTTGAACATGTTATGTTCAAACAAAGAAGTGAAATAGGCAAAATAGCTAATTAAAGAATAAATGAGTGAAACTGAATTCAAAAGATTGGATTGAGTTGAATTGAATTGGAAACAGGTGAGCATGTGTTAGACAGGTATTGGATGAAGTATATGAAGATTTTAAATTATGTGCCCGACAAAAAGGTATATGTTTTAAATTCATATATGAGGTTTTATGCGCCGTATCGGCTAGCCGCTTGGCTTTTTCGTTTTCTTTTGGATTGGTGAGGGCCATGGGAGGCTATTTGAAATATCCCGATGCTCCCGGTACAAGGGAGGTTATTGTAACAACCCGGAAAATCTGAACCAGTTTGAAAATTTTAATTTGGCTATTTTAGTGAATTTAAAATATTTAAAATAAATATTTTAAATAACAACGACGAAAAGTAAGTTTGAATCGATGTTTGAAAATAAATATAATTAATTTTAATTATAAACAAGGCCTGAAATGGCGCGGTAGTTTCAAAATTTGAAATCAAACTTTGACTGACTATACCGGGTGCAAAACAAAACGGATTTTAGTGAAACCAAAAGTATTTAAATCTGTTAGTGAATATCTTTCTAACTAATCTAAAAAATCGAAGTTTCATAGCGGGAAGCAAAAGTTATGGCCAAATGAATTTTCAGAAAGGTCGCTATAGAGTTTATATACCTCATGAAAATGGCCATTTTGCAAACGACCTCAGAATTCGACGAAACCACTTTTGTTCGATCCAGGATGTCAAATTATTGCTTGGTTTCAAATTTCAAAATTTTTGAAGCTAGTATGTGAGCGTGGCCAAGGAAAATGTGTTTGGTCGATTTCTATTAAATTGGATCGACCAGAAAAAGACCATTTTTCAAACAGTCTCAGAATTCGATGAAACTATTTGGTAGGACCGTATCGTCAAAATATAGCTAGATTTATTTTTCGGGAATTTTTGGAATCAGTATGTGGCCCTGGCAAATTGAAATGTAAGTTCAAATTAAATATCAAATGTTTTATATTTTAATTTGAAGAGAAACTGACTGAAACAATCGAATAGGCCTACGAAACATATCCCATTGTGTTCGGAATCGGGGTATTTGGCTAGGAACGACAGTCGTTGGGTTTGGATTGGTGTTCGTTTGGAGAAACTCTATTTTAAAATTTAATAAGGCATCAACCAACAAGAATTATTCTTCATAATTTAAAAAATAAAAATAAAATAAAAACCCTCGTTCTCCATCGCGATTAACGATGGACGCCGCCTCCCAACTTCCCGATCAAATTCCGACCGCTCCGTCCATCTTCAGACCTCCCTCCAGTTGAGCTTTTTGTAGCCCTCTCCTTCCTCTTCAAATCCGACCAAGCCTCACCCTCCACCGTGCCGTGTGCGACGAGTTCCACCAGCTCGAAGTTCGGAGCTTCGAGGAGCTGCCGCCGTTGACTTGCACAGTTGAACTAGACACCCTCCCCGGCGCACGTGCGCCTCTCCGAGCTCTCTCACGTGGCGTCGGTCGATCGACGCGAAGCTTCACGGATTAGAAGAAAAATCCAAACCTAGTTTTGAAGATTTCAGCTGAGGTACGGCTAATTTTAATTAAACTATATTATAGCACTTTAAAGCGCTACAGTTTTTGATTTCACTGTAAAAATCATATCTTTTTCGTTTGTCGACGAAATTCAGTGAAACAAGAGACAGTGGACTCGTGTGGACGTCTTCTACATTCTAGAAGAGACCGCATATTTTTCTGAGCCTTCTGCTATATTTGGTGGAGCGGAACCAGATGTGAGATTTCTGAATTATAAACGATATGGAAAACGACGATGTATAAATTATATAGTCGATGTATGAGTTATATAGACGTTGTACACCTCATGTATAAGCATTGTATAAGTTGTACGTTCGATGTATAAGTTATATATGCGTTGTAAAAATTATATGGGTTGAATAGAAGTGAAACATACTTATATATATATATATATATATATATGCCCCTCATCCACAAACCATGGACGATATTTATTGGTTGTAATTGTTGTGAAAATTGGTTGATAGCGAATGGTTGATTGGAATTGTTTGTGGTTGAAATTGATTGATTATGGTTGAAAAATACCCGTTTATGGTTGAGAATTATTTGGCTGAAACCACATAGGATTAGTTTGTGGAAAAGAAAAAAATATACATGCCGCCTGTGTGCGAACTAGATGCATGAAATCCCCATTGTCAAAAGCTGCGAGGCTTTAAGGTAGAGCGAGGAGCCGTACTAGGGACGGCCCCGGTTTTAACTACCCTACCGTTATGCTGGCCGAAATTTTGAATAATATTCATCTGTTAGAATTATTTTCATGTGTTGAAACTAAATTCGTGTGTTGAATAGAAAACATTCATGTGTTGAATAGAAATTCATTCGTTGAATAGAAATTCATGTGTTGAATGGTATTCGTGTTTTAAATAAACTGTTTTAACAATAAAAATCACATTTTTATTTTATATATACGAACTATAGAAAACATTCATGTGTTGAACAGAAATTCATTCGTTGAATAGAAATTCATGTGTTGAATGGTATTCGTATTTTAGATAAACTGTTTTAACAATAAAAATCAAATTTTTATTTTATATATACGAACTATAGAAAACTTTCATGTGTTGAATAAAAATTCATTCGTTGAATAGAAATTCATGTGTTGAATGGTATTCGTGTTTTAAATAAACTGTTTTAACAATAAAAATCACATTTTTATTTTATATATACGAACTATAGAAAACATTCATGTGTTGAATAGAAATTCATACGTTGAATAGAAATTCATGTGTTGAATGGTATTCGTGTTTGAAATAAATTATTTTATAATAAAAATCATATTTTATCATCTATATGAACTATATAAAATAGTCGTGTTTTGAAATAAATTGTTTTATAATAAAAATCATATTTTTATCATCTATATGAACTATATAAAATAGTCGTGTTTTGAAATAAATAGTTTTACAATAAAAATCATATTTTTATCATCTATATGAACTATATAAAATAGTCGTGTTTTGAAATAAATTGTTTTGCAATAAAAATCACATTTTTATTATATACATGAATTGTTGAAAATAGTGAAGTGTCGAAATAAATGTCGGTTGGATAAAAATATCATTTTTGTCAAATGTATGAAAAGAAAATAGTTTCGAAATCGAAGAATCGATTATATTTACATATATATATATATATATATAATTGAAATATATCGAATAACGAAGCTGTAGTTCTTGTTTTGAAACCATGATTTCAAACAATTAGTGCAGGAGATCCGACCATCGGATTTTCCCGAAACCGAAACCGTTGGGTTCGCCTTGGAAATATCTTTCCAACGACACCCACTTTGTGAAGATCCAACGGTTGGATTGTCTGGAATGTTTAATTCAAATCTGAAGAAAAACAACGCTAGAATCGATTATATATATATAATTAAATTAAATCGAATAACGACGCTGCAGTTCGTATTTTGAACTCAAAACTTCAAACGAGTATACCGGGAGATCCGACCGTCGGATTTTCCCAAACTGGAACCGTTGGATTCATTTTGAAAAGATCTTTCTAATGATATAAAATTTGTGAAGATCCAACGGTTAGATTTTCACATATGTGTAAATCAAATCTGAAGAAAAACAGCGCTACGGCCGCCTTATGGCCCGAAGCGTCGTTTGAATGAAATGGCTATTTTTAATAAATAAAAATAGCGATAAATCATTATAAAATATTATAAACGATATGGAATGGAAATAAACTGAACTTACCCAGTTTATTGAATATTTGATTATTGAATGTGAAATTTAGAAACAAACTGAAGGTTAGCTAAGTCGAATGGTTTCCTGGGTTTTGATCTGATGTTGGTTTCGGCCTTCGGGGTTAATATTTGGGAAATCGCTCTTACTGATTTACGGTTAGTGACTGATGAATTGAAATAAGGCGTATGCTGTGTTTGTGCAGCACTTGTTTATTATATACGCGAGTTGCTCAGAAAGACCGGGTTTATCCCATTCTGAATAACTGAATCGACGATAAGAAGTCGAAGATAAAGACAGTGTTTGAAGACTGGAGATCTTTACCTCGGTTGGATGATAACCGATGTCCTGATTGGGAGGCATCCCGAAATATGGATAATGAGTGGTGATAGTCCAGACGTACGTGGAGATCGAAGGGTATGCGAGGTATATAGTGCCTCTGGTTCCGTTCAGACCCTGAACGGACTTGTAAATGGACTGTGTGTCTGACATTGGAGTTCATTCTGTGTGATTGATAGCCATCGGTTGCATGGTTTGAATTGCCTGTGTGGCATGCTAAGATGCAGTGATCAAGGCTTCTATTGAAAAGCAAAGTCTTGTGGTTGATGATCAAAGCACGACCTGTGTGGCGTAGCTTTGTGTATAAAGTTAATTCGCGAGCCTCACACCCCGGTATAAACCAGAAACAGGAGAGGACCTCATGGACGACATGCATTTCTTTCTGGCTAGAGGTGGTGTCAGTGCTTAAACTGGCTGACATTCATATTATTTTCACCTGTGTGGTTGTTACTGTTGCGGGGCGCCTCAGATATATCGGTCGATCCGGGACCGATGGAGTCATTCGTTGGCTCATTTACGCCCCAAAGGGACGGGAAACTTAGTGTTCAGGCATAATAATCCACATCGGTGGACTGGCCCTAACGATCCAAAGGGTTGATGTGTTCTGATCCTGAGGCTTAGGCTAGAGAGTCTCGAATTCGGTAAGGGCTATCTTTTGCCTTGGTTCATGACGGAAATCCAATTTCCAAATACGTGACTTTGCGGTTTTGATTGTATACCTATATATGGGACATGATATATGGTGCCCATGCCATCTATGATTGATAGTTATGATTGAAATTGTTTTTGAAACATATAGACATTTGTAATAATATCAAAAGCTTTTGTTTTATTCGTATCAAGCATATTTTGGCCATTATAAAGTAAAACTCTATCCTCCGGCTTGCGTTGCATTGTGTGATGGGAACTGAGTCTTATAATGGCTTCATTTTTGTAAAAAGCATTGCGATGTTTTAAAGATTTACTAGTTGTAAAGCACTGGCAATCCAATGGAGTAAACCCGTTCCGCGAAAGTGGCGTGGTCCTGTGATTAGCCATATTATAAAATGTGTTAAGTAGATTTCTCATACCAGTCCCATGACTGCCTCGTTGTTTGTTTCACTTGCAAACTCAGGTGCCCCTTTTTCTACACGGGCAGCCTTGTGTTCAGGTTTTAGCAGGCTCTTTCTGGATAGCTGGAGCTGAAGATGGATTCTATCATTTATCACTTTTTATGTTGTTCAGCTCTTATTGTACATATTATGTTTGTTTTCCGCTGTAGACATCTATGTATAGCTGAACTGTATTTGTACTAAGTATGATCCTGTATACTGCGTAACTCTGATGATTATGTTTATCCAGTGTATTATTTGTACATTATCTGGTGTATTTATTTATTTTTGTTCTGCTATTATCTGTTTATGTGTTATATTCCAAAGATTACCCTTGCCACCGTGGATACGGGGTTTGGGGTCGTCACAACGTGGTATCAGAGCTTTGGTTAAGCTTAGTGCTGGTATATAACACATTAACGGACTCGTCAGAAATAGAACCAGTAGTGTTCTAGGACGAATAACTCATTACAGATAGGATCAGCAATATCCTAGTATGAGTATAGCAGAATCATAATAACTCGTTAGAGATGGGGTCAGAAGTGCCCAGGAACGAGTTGAGAGTTAGATGTTTATAAATAACGTATTTGTGATTATATATAGTCTGGTTTTAGAAATATAATTTTTGAATATATAAAAGATATATTTTTGAAAATTTAAAAACACATGGATTGTTGTTTGTGTTGTGTGATAGTGGATATGGTTAATTAAATTATTAGAACCATAGTTAATTTAATCAATAAGAGAATGAATGGTAGAATTTATTTGATTAAATCACACATTGAACTAGTTTAAAAATAGATAGAATATATATACATGTGCATTATATATGTTTCAACAGGTAAATGGATTAGCTATTGAGTTAAGAATTTATTTGCGTGCCCGACAAATAGGTAAAACTTAATGAGTTGGTTGCACGATTTTATTATTATATCAACTCCTGTGAATGCCATTGGATGTGGGTGCTGGTTGTTCTGTGTGTAATAATAAATGTCGCCATAGGATAGTAACAATTAATTTTGAACTACACTACATGGCATACTTCTTGAAGATAGGCATACTTCATCATATACCACATAAGCATTTGGAGCTTGTGTGATGAGGTTGAAGATTTACCATACGAGCGAGAGGCTTATATGGCGATGACTATATATTACAGGTTGAACTGATGACTGATATGGACTATGTAAAATATAACGATAAATTGCCAGATTAATAAAAGCCCCACACGGGTCTAGAGATGACAATAGACACGTCTCTCTGGTCATTAAGGCACAAAAAACATTTATAGTTTGAGGAGAATTTATTCTCTGGAGTTATGATCTATACACTCTCCCCTGTGGACACCGGAATATATCACTATAAATATGTGGATACTTATTAGGATTTATTGGGTACCTAATACGGCCCAATAAATTTCAAAACCCCTCCTCGTACAAAGGAGGTTATGGCGAAATTTTTCGAAAATTTAATGTGTTAGCCAAATTTTTGAAGAATTAGAAAATTCTCAGAAACTGAAAAGTTGGAGAATGGAAGCCAGATTGAAAGTAGAGTTGATTAAACAAACCACTTTCGACTTTGTTCCTTTTCAGGGACGAAAAGTTTTAAGTGGGGGAGATTGTAACAATCCAGAAAATCTGAACCAGTTTGACAATTTTAATTTGTCTATTTTAGTGAATTTAAAATAAATATTTTAAATAATAACGATGAAAAGTAAGTTTGAATCGACGTTTGAAAATAAATATAATTAATTTTAATTATAAACAAGGTCTGAAATGGCGCGGTAGTTTCAAAATTTGAATTCAAACTTTGACTGGCTATACTGGGTGCAAAACAAAATGGATTTTAGTGAAACCAAAAATATTTAAATCTTTAGTGAATATCTTTCTAACGAATCTGACAAATCGAAGTTTCATAGCGGGAAGCAAAAGTTATGGCCAAATGAATTTTCAGAAAGGTCGCTATAAAGTTTATATAGCCCGTGAAAATGGCCATTTTGCAAACGACCTCAGAATTCGACAAAACCACTTTTGTTGGATCCGCGATGTCATATTATTGCTTGGTTTAAAATTTTATAATTTTTAAAGCTAGTATATGAGCGTGGTAAAGGAAAATGTGTTTTGTCGATTTCTATTAAATTGGATCGACCAGAAAAGGGCCATTTTTCAAACGGTCTCAGAATTCGATGAAACTAGTTTTGTTGGGATCGTATCGTCAAAACATAGCTAGATTTATTTTTTGGGAATTTTTAGAATCAATATGTGGCCCCGGCATATTGAAATGTAGATTTAAATTAAATATTGAATGTTTTATATTTTAATTTGAAGAGAAACTGACTGAAAGAGTCGAATGGGCCTACGAAACATATCCCATTGTGTTCGGAATGGGGGTATTTGGCTAGGGACGACAGTCGTTGGGTTTGGATTGGTGTTCATTTGGAGAAACGCTATTTTAAAATTTAATAAGGCATCGACCAATAGGATTTATTCTCCATAATTTAAAAAATAAAAATAAAAAACCCTCGTTCTCCATCGCGATTAACGACGGACGCCGCCTCCCAACTTCCCGATCAAATTCCGACCGCTCCGTCCATCTTCAAACCTCCCTCCAGTTGAGCTTTTTGTAGCCCACTACTTCCCCTTCAAATCCGACCAAGCCTCGCCCTCCACCGTGCCCTGTGCGACGAGTTCCACCAGCTCGAAGTTCGGAGCTTTGAGGAGCCGCCGCCGTCGAATGGCACAGTCGAACTGGACACCCTCCCTGGCGCACGTGCGCCTCTCTGAGCTCTCTCACGTGGCGTCGGCCGATCGACGCGAAGCTACACCGATTAGAAGAAAAATCAAAACCTAGTTTTGAAGATTTCAGCTGAGGTACGGCTGATTTTAATTAAACTATATTATAGCACCTTAAAGCGCTACGGATTTTGATTTCACTGTAAAAATCATATCTTTTTCTCTTATTGATGAAATTCGGTGAAACAAGAGACAGTGGACTCGTGTTAACGTCTTCTACATTCTAGAAGAGACCGCATATTTTTCTGAGCCTTCTGCTATTTTTGGTGGAGTGGAACCCAATTTGAGATTTCTGAATTATAAACGATATGGAAAACGACGATATATAAATTATATTGTAACGACCCAGATTTTTGAATAATTAATATTGTTTTAAATATTTAGTTGATAATATAAATGATATTTTATATTGAATTATCAATATAATATGGTTATTTTAATTATACGTTCAGATTAAATTTTAGATTTTTATTCAGTTCAGTTCATAATAATATTACAGTGTTGAAAAGTCAGTGGATACGTTAAAATAACGGTTCAGATTTACGGGTTAAAGGCCACAAGATATTTTAATTTAAAATTCAAATTATAATATTTTTAGTGTTTCATCAGCCGACCTATTAACATAGGCTACCATACAGTATTCATCACGCAAATTTATTTTCTTTTTCTCGAGCAGTAGAAAATGTCGTCTACCCTCAGTATCAAGGAGACATCGATTCAATGGTAAAGTACTTCCTGTCTGCTCATCGCTAATATAAATTGAGCCAAGCCATTCTGCTATTTTCGAATCAAATTAAACCCAATTTCCACTCTTCCCTTTCCGTTCTTTTTCCCCAGTAAATCAAAACTCCTCCAAAAAAAAAAAAAAAAACAATTGAAACCACCGGAGCTCAACGTCGAGGCGAAGACGCTCGTGAATTAGATATCGTGATCCAAAGACCACGGGTTCGCCAGACGACTCGCCACCGTGGTATTCACGAGTTAGGGCATCGCGATTTGAAATCAACGGAGTTTGTAAAGCTCGAAGATATCTAAAGCGTTAGCATTGAGATGAGTTTTGATTAAAGTTTGATTCAAGGGGGATGGAAGAGTGCAATTAGAGGATGAGGTCGGAATGAATCTGGGTGCGTTCGAAGATGGATTCAATTGGGTATTTTACTAAGGTGCGACATTGAAAAGGGGTCGGAGATGTTGAGGGGTTCTGAAGTTCGGAGGGGTAGATGTTGAACTAGGGTGTAGTTTGACAGCATGGAACTAGGGCGGTGCGA
Source organism: Allium sativum (assembly GCA_030737875.1). Taxonomy (NCBI): domain Eukaryota; kingdom Viridiplantae; phylum Streptophyta; class Magnoliopsida; order Asparagales; family Amaryllidaceae; genus Allium; species Allium sativum. Next base: position 157,683,648 of record CM060921.1, on the reverse strand, counting down.
TCTGAAATATGGGAAGATAGGAGCATCAGCGGATGGATTTAAGGTAACTTATTTTAGTTTAATTAGTAAATAATATAATTAGGATTTTTAATTTAGAAATTATTTTAAAAAGAGAAAAAAAAAAAAAAAAAGAAAGAAAAATTGGTCATTCATTTTATATAAGGATTAGCTTATAAGGTTTGTCATTTATTTTATAGAGAAAATTGTTTATATGGGAAAAACTAGTTGGTAAATATATAAAAGGATAGAATAGTTTGGTTGAGTATGGAAATTGGCATTTGCCGCTAAGTTTGAAATATAAAAGCCGTAAGAAAATTATTGAGTAAATCATTTTATGAATCATATATTATATTGGTCAAGATAGAAGAAATTTAGTAACCATTAAAGGAAGAGGAAATAGAAAGGAAAGTTATTTATTTATTTAAATAATTAATTTAAATAAATAAATGTTTAATCGGTAAATTTGGATAAAATCATCGCAGGTGTGAATTTATTCGAAAAAATACATAGCCGAGAAGAAATGGAAATTTATTGGTTGTTCGGCAATTTAAAAACCAGGTGAGTAAATCTCACTCACCTTTTAGAATTATTTTTATTTCATTAAAAATAATTGTCTGTTGCTTGTGTGTATGCTTTCTGCTTGTTTTATATATATTAGTTATTTAGGCTATTATATATACATATATTGGGTTGATTGATTGGTTGGATTCCCGCAGTCTCATTAGCGGATGCCCGCAGTTTCATAGCGGATGATTACCCTATACGCCCCACGCTATGATTAGTGGATGACCTTCTATACCGCGATATTCTGCCACGAAGCAGAATGGGTATTATTTATGTGCTAACATCTGTGGATGCAGGGAAACAGGTTGGAGGAATCCAACTGGATTCCTCAAAAATATATTATCTGTTTGTTTATTTGTTTGCATATATATTGTTATATATGACGTGTTAGAAAAATAAATAATTCGTTGCTTTGTGTGTTTAAATATCACTGGGCCAATTAAAAGGATATTTGAAATTTAAAAAGGGAAAATTCTAATATAAATATAAACTTGTTTTGAAAAAATAAAACAAGTAGTTATTTATAAACGAAGTTTATAAATAGTTCTTTTATAACGAAGTTATAAATGAAGTGGGAAAGAATTATCATTTGATAATTCAGAAATAGAAATACAAGTTTGAAATTGGAATTTGAAATGAAATTTCAAAATAGGATTTGAAATGTAATTTTTAATTATATAACTCAAATGGAATGTGAGTATAACATTTGAATTTTAAAAGGGAGTTAAATATTTGAATTTTAAAAAGGGGATTGAATATTAGAAATTCAAAATAGAAGTTCAAATAGGATTTGAATAGACGAGATTGGGAGGGAAAAATAGAATTTGAATTCAAGAAATTAAATAAAATTTGAATTCAAAGGAATTCGAATAAAGAAATTCAAATGGAGATTTGAATACAGAATTTCAAAATAGAGTTTGAAATATACAATTTCAAAGAAGAATTTAAATAGAATTGGAAATATAGTATTTCAAAGAAGAATTCAAATATGAAATTTGAATAGAGATTTGAAATAGAAATGCGAGTATTGAATTTGAACATGAAATTGAATATAGAAATCCAAGTAGAGATTTGAATATGAGATTTCAAAATAGAATTTGAAATAAACTTTGAAAATAGGATTTCAAAGTAGAATTGAAAATAGAATTTCAAATAGGATTTCAAAATAGGAAATCCAAATGATTTTGAAATGGAATTTGAATTCAAGGGAATTCAAATGGATTTGAATGAAGAAATTCAAATGGCGTTAATAATGAGTTTGAATATTAGAATTTAAATGGGGCTGGAAACGAATTTGAATATTAGAATTCAAATGAAAAATGAAATTTGAATGTAAGAGATTCAAATTGAATTCAAATAGGATTTGATCTATGGGGTTTGAACATGAAATTCAAATGGGTTTTGAACTATGGAATTTTGAATATAGGATTTAAAAGGAGTTTGAATATTTGAATTCCAATAGAATTCAAATATAGAAATTGGAATATAAAAGTTCAAATGGAATTTGAAACATTTAGAATTTCAAATAGAAATTTAAATGGAGTTGGATATTTAAATTCAAGTATGAATTTCAAATATAGAAATTTAAAAAGGAGTTGAATTAAAGTGGGAATTCGAATAGAGGATTTGAAATAGAATTCGAATAAAGAATTTGAGATGAAAATTCGAATAAAGGATTTCAAATGGAATTTGAATACAGGATTTAAAACTATGGAATTTGAAATGTAAAGATTCAAATGGAATCTGGAATATATATATCTATATTAGAAGGGAGTTGAATTCATTTAACGAAGTTAACGTTTATATATATAAATATAATTAAAACGAACTCGCCGCAGCGCTGCAGTTCGTAAAATAGCGATTCGAACTTCAATTGAATATATAGAACTCGATTGAAGTCGGAATTCTTTGAAACAAGAAACGTCAGGACCGATTTGATAATAGTTTTCTAATGAAGGAGAAAAATCTAGATTTCGTCGTATAGATTTTGAGTTATGTCAAAATCAAATTTTCAGAAAAACAGCGCCAGAATCGTTTTGAAACCATAATGGTTTATTTAATATTATAAAAGGATTTTTTTAAACAAATAAAAATCCGAAGTTTCTATTTAGAGAATTTCAGAGTTAAATTGTAAAGTATAGGCGAATTCAAAGTTGTGTAAATAAATATGATTTTTGAAACAGAAATCTTATTTTTGGATTATTGAATAGAATTAACTGATTTGAATGGAAATTAGTTAACGAAATGTTGAAACGGTATTGGACTTCGAATAAGTAAATTCGATTTGAAAATTTATATTCGAAATCAAAAATAAAACTAGAATTAGAATTGAAATTCAACTTGGTTATGAACGAGTTAAATATTTTGTTTGAACATGTTATGTTCAACAAAGAAGTGAAATAGGCAAAAAGGGCTAATTAAAGAATAATTGAGCGAAACTGAATTCAAACGATTCAAAATTGAATTCAAACGAATGGATTTAGTTGAATTGAATTGGAAACAGGTGAACAGGTGTTAAACAGATATGGGATGGAGTATATGAAGATTTTTATGTGCTCGACAATAAGGTACATGTTTAAATTCATATATGAGATTTATGCGCTGTATCGGCAAGCCGCTTGGCTTTTCCTTTTTCTTTTTGATTGAGGAAGATACCGGGAAGCTATTTGAAATTTCCCGATGCTCCCGATACAGGGGAGGTTATGGCGAAATTTTCCGGAAATTTAAGGAGTTAGAATATTTTTAAGATATTTTGATAATTTGAAATCATTGTATCGACGTATTGAATTCGATAGTAAAGTGTATATAAAATCGAATGTTGTAAACAAAAAGGAATAGAGATAAGTGATTGGAATTGTTTCCAATTGCAAATAGAGATTTTTCTAATATATAGAAAATAAAAGAAGTTAATATTTGGAAACGTTTTCCAAATGGCATAAGAGGCCGAGATGATTATTGAAATATTTGGTTAACAAATATTGATAAAGGAAATGGAGAAGTGGTTTAATTAATGAAATATTAATTAAAGAGCCCAGTGATTTGTTTGATATGTTGGATGAACACTTGTTTTTATTCGATGGTTAAATCACAGACTATCGAAGTTTTGACCATCGTTGTCAATATGGAGAGACCGGTTGGATTATTATCCGAAGAACCACTCCGTATCGGCATAAGCGTTGCGAACCAAGTATGCTGAATATATTGAAGACGGAGTAAAGTGCAAGGACTTTTCTATTTATAGAAAAAGTGCCTTCGGCTTCGTTCAATCCCAGAACGAACGTAAATGGACGAATGTCTGACAAAGTATTTCCAATGATCAAATGGGTTGGTCTGTATGAATATATATGGTTGCAACGGATTTATCCCTTAGCATAATATCCAGAATATTTGTGCAAACTCAACTAGTGATTAACGGATCTGACGATGTGGCATTCAAAGTGATTGTGTCATCAATGAATGGTAAGTATGCGTAGCCTCAGGCCTCAACAACCGGGAAGGGACAAAAATCGGGCAGGCAGCATGGCTATGTGGGTCGCTCCCATTAGGGTGTATAATCACCTATCTAGAGAAATTCCTTTTGTTTCTAAAATCTATCGATTCTGCCCATTCGGGAAACGGTGGTTTGAGTCCAACCGTTGGTGATATACATTCGATACACTCAAGCGAAATGAGTGGTCGGTCATGTGTGGGCCGGGTTACAAGATGTTCTTGTTGAACCCAGGTGTATTCGCCTCTAGAGGTACATCATCGGAAGGTGGTCCCATACCTTGTCATGTTGGGAATCCAATCTCCAATAAGCGCCATGCGGTTTGTGATTTTATACTATTTATGTGGAGCGTGAGATGCAAGCGTTCTGCTATTTGGTTAATTACTTGATGTAGACATTATTATAATATCACTGGATTTGATATCAAAGTGTTTTGGGTTATAGTAAGGTAAAAACCGTCCGTGTTTATGTGTGGGCTGGTCTTACTATTACCTTTTCTTTGAAAGGATTTTTAAAGTTAAACAAGTGGTTGGAGTTTACTCACACCAGTCTCATGACTGACCCAGAGTTTGTTTTGTTTTGTTTTCCCTAAACTCTTGGGTGCCCAAATTTGTACGGGCAGTCAAGTGTTTCAGGCTTTCACAGATTCATTTGAAGGAGCTGGAAGCAGGAGGCTTCACCAGTTAGCTATAGACTATCATATATTCCGCTGTGGACCTTGTTTGTATCTGGAAACAGGTGTTTATAACTGTTCCAGAAATGACTGTTGTGCTCTGATGATGGTATGTATATAAAGTTACTGATTTGTATTTCAAAAGTTATGTTATATAATATATTTTATTCGTTCCGCTGTGAGTTGTGATCTTCATTTTTCTTCTATTCTAATATTTTTTCTTTCTATTTCTCATCCTCTAACTTCTTTCTATTAATGGGTCGTATTTCTGGGTTATTTGGGTTGGACGTGTGGTGTTTTAGTCAACTCAGATAGCTCGGATTTGCGGGTCGTTACAGTTGGTATCAGAGCTTAGGTTGAGCGAATACCTAGGCTTGTGTGGGATGTGCTCGTTAGAGATAGGGTCAGTAGCACCCTAGAATGAGTTGAGTATATATACGAGAGAGCGTATTTGTTATTTGATATAAAAATTGTTTTATATTGTGTTGGCTAGTCTGTTGAGTGGTTTATGAATTCTGGTCGAATCGTGGGACGCCACGAAGTCGATAGGGATTTCTAAACACTTGAACAGAAAATACGACATGATATTGTTTTTAAGTGGGTAAATGAAATAATTTTACCCGAAATTTACTTTGATATAGAAAGAGTAATTTTCTAGAATTATTATTATATGGATGTGTTGGATGTTGATTTTATAATCAAATGAGATTATAAAATTAGAATGGTTATTTATAACCAGAATAGAATTTGTGTAGGAATTAAATATACAAATGAGATGAATTAGAATTAAATTCAAACCAGAATTAAGAATTCAAAATCCTGGGAAGTTGGAAATATTTTTCAAAGTATATTAAAGTAATATAGATTTGTTTTAAAGGATTTGAAAGAAAATCATTTTAATGGATTTTGAATGTGGTAAAGCACTGAACTCACTTCAGTGACTGGAAGATAATTCTGATGATGATTGCAACATCATCAGTGTTCATTTTCGAGTTTCTAAGTGATGGATTGCTACCTTAGAAAGTTTTGATGGAAATTTGTTGGAAAAAAAAAACAAATTGGTTTGAATATTCAAATGTTTTGAATTTGTGATGGGAATAAATATATGTATATATTTATGGGATTTCAGAAGGATCTGAAATAAAAACCCTGGATTTGGATTCTGGAATTAAAATTTAACTGAAGCAAGTTAAATGGTTCGAGGTGAATAAATTGACTAGAATCGATTTGAAATAAATTGAAAGGAATATGAATTAGAATGCATATGAATGGAAACCAAAAGCTTTGGTTGAAAATAAAGTCATAGAAATATGAGGAGTTGAGTTTCAACATAAGTGAGATGTTGAAAAGAAATGGATTTGTACCCTTTTTCCTACCTTAGCAATTTCGAGGACGAAATTATTTTAAGGGGGGAAGAATGTAACGACCCAGATTTTTGAATAATTAATATTGTTTTAAATATTTAGTTGATAATATAAATGATATTTTATATTGAATTATCAATATAATATGGTTATTTTAATTATACGTTCAGATTAAATTTTAGATTTTTATTCAGTTCAGTTCATAATAATATTACAGTGTTGAAAAGTCAGTGGATACGTTAAAATAACGGTTCAGATTTACGGGTTAAAGACCACAAGATATTTTAATTTAAAATTCAAATTATAATATTTTTAGTGTTTCATCAGCCGACCTATTAACATAGGCTACCATACAGTATTCATCACGCAAATTTATTTTCTTTTTCTCGAGCAGTAGAAAATGTCGTCTACCCTCAGTATCAAGGAGACATCGATTCAATGGTAAAGTACTTCCTGTCTGCTCATCGCTAATATAAATTGAGCCAAGCCATTCTGCTATTTTCGAATCAAATTAAACCCAATTTCCACTCTTCCCTTTCCGTTCTTTTTCCCCAGTAAATCAAAACTCCTCCAAAAAAAAAAAAAAAAAAAACAATTGAAACCACCGGAGCTCAACGTCGAGGCGAAGACGCTCGCGAATTAGATATCGTGATCCAAAGACCACGGGTTCGCCAGACGACTCGCCACCGTGGTATTCACGAGTTAGGGCATCGCGATTTGAAATCAACGGAGTTTTTAAAGCTCGAAGATATCTAAAGCGTTAACATTGAGATGAGTTTTGATTAAAGTTTGATTCAAGGGGGATGGAAGAGTGCAATTAGAGGATGAGGTCGGAATGAATCTGGGTGCGTTCGAAGATGGATTCAATTGGGTATTTTACTAAGGTGCGACATTGAAAAGGGGTCGGAGATGTTGAGGGGTTCTGAAGTTCGGAGGGGTAGATGTTGAACTAGGGTGTAGTTTGACAGCATGGAACTAGGGCGGTGCGATCTGAAATATGGGAAGATAGGAGCATCAGCGGATGGATTTAAGGTAACTTATTTTAGTTTAATTAGTAAATAATATAATTAGGATTTTTAATTTAGAAATTATTTTAAAAAGAGAAAAAAAAAAGAAGAAAGAAAAATTGGTCATTCATTTTATATAAGGATTAGCTTATAAGGTTTGTCATTTATTTTATAGAGAAAATTGTTTATATGGGAAAAACTAGTTGGTAAATATATAAAAGGATAGAATAGTTTGGTTGAGTATGGAAATTGGCATTTGCCGCTAAGTTTGAAATATAAAAGCCGTAAGAAAATTATTGAGTAAATCATTTTATGAATCATATATTATATTGGTCAAGATAGAAGAAATTTAGTAACCATTAAAGGAAGAGGAAATAGAAAGGAAAGTTATTTATTTATTTAAATAATTAATTTAAATAAATAAATGTTTAATCGGTAAATTTGGATAAAATCATCGCAGGTGTGAATTTATTCGAAAAAATACATAGCCGAGAAGAAATGGAAATTTATTGGTTGTTCGGCAATTTAAAAACCAGGTGAGTAAATCTCACTCACCTTTTAGAATTATTTTTATTTCATTAAAAATAATTGTCTGTTGCTTGTGTGTATGCTTTCTGCTTGTTTTATATATATTAGTTATTTAGGCTATTATATATACATATATTGGGTTGATTGATTGGTTGGATTCCCGCAGTCTCATTAGCGGATGCCCGCAGTTTCATAGCGGATGATTACCCTATACGCCCCACGCTATGATTAGTGGATGACCTTCTATACCGCGATATTCTGCCACGAAGCAGAATGGGTATTATTTATGTGCTAACATCTGTGGATGCAGGGAAACAGGTTGGAGGAATCCAACTGGATTCCTCAAAAATATATTATCTGTTTGTTTATTTGTTTGCATATATATTGTTATATATGACGTGTTAGAAAAATAAATAATTCGTTGCTTTGTGTGTTTAAATATCACTGGGCCAATTAAAAGGATATTTGAAATTTAAAAAGGGAAAATTCTAATATAAATATAAACTTGTTTTGAAAAAATAAAACAAGTAGTTATTTATAAACGAAGTTTATAAATAGTTCTTTTATAACGAAGTTATAAATGAAGTGGGAAAGAATTATCATTTGATAATTCAGAAATAGAAATACAAGTTTGAAATTGGAATTTGAAATGAAATTTCAAAATAGGATTTGAAATGTAATTTTTAATTATATAACTCAAATGGAATGTGAGTATAACATTTGAATTTTAAAAGGGAGTTAAATATTTGAATTTTAAAAAGGGGATTGAATATTAGAAATTCAAAATAGAAGTTCAAATAGGATTTGAATAGACGAGATTGGGAGGGAAAAATAGAATTTGAATTCAAGAAATTAAATAAAATTTGAATTCAAAGGAATTCGAATAAAGAAATTCAAATGGAGATTTGAATAAAGAATTTCAAAATAGAGTTTGAAATATACAATTTCAAAGAAGAATTTAAATAGAATTGGAAATATAGTATTTCAAAGAAGAATTCAAATATGAAATTTGAATAGAGATTTGAAATAGAAATGCGAGTATTGAATTTGAACATGAAATTGAATATAGAAATCCAAGTAGAGATTTGAATATGAGATTTCAAAATAGAATTTGAAATAAACTTTGAAAATAGGATTTCAAAGTAGAATTGAAAATAGAATTTCAAATAGGATTTCAAAATAGGAAATCCAAATGATTTTGAAATGGAATTTGAATTCAAGGGAATTCAAATGGATTTGAATGAAGAAATTCAAATGGCGTTAATAATGAGTTTGAATATTAGAATTTAAATGGGGCTGGAAACGAATTTGAATATTAGAATTCAAATGAAAAATGAAATTTGAATGTAAGAGATTCAAATTGAATTCAAATAGGATTTGATCTATGGGGTTTGAACATGAAATTCAAATGGGTTTTGAACTATGGAATTTTGAATATAGGATTTAAAAGGAGTTTGAATATTTGAATTCCAATAGAATTCAAATATAGAAATTGGAATATAAAAGTTCAAATGGAATTTGAAACATTTAGAATTTCAAATAGAAATTTAAATGGAGTTGGATATTTAAATTCAAGTATGAATTTCAAATATAGAAATTTAAAAAGGAGTTGAATTAAAGTGGGAATTCGAATAGAGGATTTGAAATAGAATTCAAATAAAGAATTTGAGATGAAAATTCGAATAAAGGATTTCAAATGGAATTTGAATACAGGATTTAAAACTATGGAATTTGAAATGTAAAGATTCAAATGGAATCTGGAATATATATATCTATATTAGAAGGGAGTTGAATTCATTTAACGAAGTTAACGTTTATATATATAAATATAATTAAAACGAACTCGCCGCAGCGCTGCAGTTCGTAAAATAGCGATTCGAACTTCAATTGAATATATAGAACTCGATTGAAGTCGGAATTCTTTGAAACAAGAAACGTCAGGACCGATTTGATAATAGTTTTCTAATGAAGGAGAAAAATCTAGATTTCATCGTATAGATTTTGAGTTATGTCAAAATCAAATTTTCAGAAAAACAGCGCCAGAATCGTTTTGAAACCATAATGGTTTATTTAATATTATAAAAGGATTTTTTTAAACAAATAAAAATCCGAAGTTTCTATTTAGAGAATTTCAGAGTTAAATTGTAAAGTATAGGCGAATTCAAAGTTGTGTAAATAAATATGATTTTTGAAACAGAAATCTTATTTTTGGATTATTGAATAGAATTAACTGATTTGAATGGAAATTAGTTAACGAAATGTTGAAACGGTATTGGACTTCGAATAAGTAAATTCGATTTGAAAATTTATATTCGAAATCAAAAATAAAACTAGAATTAGAATTGAAATTCAACTTGGTTATGAACGAGTTAAATATTTTGTTTGAACATGTTATGTTCAACAAAGAAGTGAAATAGGCAAAAAGGGCTAATTAAAGAATAATTGAGCGAAACTGAATTCAAACGATTCAAAATTGAATTCAAACGAATGGATTTAGTTGAATTGAATTGGAAACAGGTGAACAGGTGTTAAACAGATATGGGATGGAGTATATGAAGATTTTTATGTGCTCGACAATAAGGTACATGTTTAAATTCATATATGAGATTTATGCGCTGTATCGGCAAGCCGCTTGGCTTTTCCTTTTTCTTTTTGATTGAGGAAGATACCGGGAAGCTATTTGAAATTTCCCGATGCTCCCGATACAGGGGAGGTTATGGCGAAATTTTCCGGAAATTTAAGGAGTTAGAATATTTTTAAGATATTTTGATAATTTGAAATCATTGTATCGACGTATTGAATTCGATAGTAAAGTGTATATAAAATCGAATGTTGTAAACAAAAAGGAATAGAGATAAGTGATTGGAATTGTTTCCAATTGCAAATAGAGATTTTTCTAATATATAGAAAATAAAAGAAGTTAATATTTGGAAACGTTTTCCAAATGGCATAAGAGGCCGAGATGATTATTGAAATATTTGGTTAACAAATATTGATAAAGGAAATGGAGAAGTGGTTTAATTAATGAAATATTAATTAAAGAGCCCAGTGATTTGTTTGATATGTTGGATGAACACTTGTTTTTATTCGATGGTTAAATCACAGACTATCGAAGTTTTGACCATCGTTGTCAATATGGAGAGACCGGTTGGATTATTATCCGAAGAACCACTCCGTATCGGCATAAGCGTTGCGAACCAAGTATGCTGAATATATTGAAGACGGAGTAAAGTGCAAGGACTTTTCTATTTATAGAAAAAGTGCCTTCGGCTTCGTTCAATCCCAGAACGAACGTAAATGGACGAATGTCTGACAAAGTATTTCCAATGATCAAATGGGTTGGTCTGTATGAATATATATAGTTGCAACGGATTTATCCCTTAGCATAATATCCAGAATATTTGTGCAAACTCAACTAGTGATTAACGGATCTGACGATGTGGCATTCAAAGTGATTGTGTCATCAATGAATGGTAAGTATGCGTAGCCTCAGGCCTCAACAACCGGGAAGGGACAAAAATTGGGCAGGCAGCATGGCTATGTGGGTCGCTCCCATTAGGGTGTATAATCACCTATCTAGAGAAATTCCTTTTGTTTCTAAAATCTATCGATTCTGCCCATTCGGGAAACGGTGGTTTGAGTCCAACCGTTGGTGATATACATTCGATACACTCAAGCGAAATGAGTGGTCGGTCATGTGTGGGCCGGGTTACAAGATGTTCTTGTTGAACCCAGGTGTATTCGCCTCTAGAGGTACATCATCGGAAGGTGGTCCCATACCTTGTCATGTTGGAAATCCAATCTCCAATAAGCGCCATGCGGTTTGTGATTTTATACTATTTATGTGGAGCGTGAGATGCAAGCGTTCTGCTATTTGGTTAATTACTTGATGTAGACATTATTATAATATCACTGGATTTGATATCAAAGTGTTTTGGGTTATAGTAAGGTAAAAACCGTCCGTGTTTATGTGTGGGCTGGTCTTACTATTACCTTTTCTTTGAAAGGATTTTTAAAGTTAAACAAGTGGTTGGAGTTTACTCACACCAGTCTCATGACTGACCCAGAGTTTGTTTTGTTTTGTTTTCCCTAAACTCTTGGGTGCCCAAATTTGTACGGGCAGTCAAGTGTTTCAGGCTTTCACAGATTCATTTGAAGGAGCTGGAAGCAGGAGGCTTCACCAGTTAGCTATAGACTATCATATATTCCGCTGTGGACCTTGTTTGTATCTGGAAACAGGTGTTTATAACTGTTCCAGAAATGACTGTTGTGCTCTGATGATGGTATGTATATAAAGTTACTGATTTGTATTTCAAAAGTTATGTTATATAATATATTTTATTCGTTCCGCTGTGAGTTGTGATCTTCATTTTTCTTCTATTCTAATATTTTTTCTTTCTATTTCTCATCCTCTAACTTCTTTCTATTAATGGGTCGTATTTCTGGGTTATTTGGGTTGGACGTGTGGTGTTTTAGTCAACTCAGATAGCTCGGATTTGCGGGTCGTTACATATATAGTCGATATATGAGTTATATAGACATTGTACACCTCATGTATAAGCATTGTATAAGTTGTATGTTCGATGTATAAGTTATATATGCGTTGTAAAAATTATATGTGTTGAATAGAAGTGAAATATACTTATATATATACGCCCCTCGTCCACAAATCATGGACGATATTTATTGGTTGTAATTGTTGTGAAAATTGGTTGATAGCGAATGGTTGATTGGAATTGTTTATGGTTGAAATTGATTGATTGTGGTTGAAAAATACCCGTTTATGGTTGAGAATTATTTGGTTGAAACCACATAGGATTAGTTTGTGGAAAAGAAAAAAAATATACATGCCGCCTGCGTGCGAACTAGATGCATGAAATCCCCATTGTCAAAAGTTGCGAGGCTTTAAGGTAGAGCGAGGAGCTGTACTAAGGACGGCCCCGGTTTTAACTACCCTGCTGTTATGCTGCCGAAATTTTCAATAATATTCATGTGTTAGAATTATTTTCATGTGTTGAAACTATATTCATGTGTTGAATAGAAAACAATCATGTGTTGAATAGAAATTCATGTGTTGAATGGTATTCGTGTTTTAATTAAATTGTTTTAACAATAAAAATCACAATTTTATTTTATATATACGAACTATAGAAAACATTCATGTGTTGAATAGAAATTCATTCGTTGAATAGAAATTCATGTGTTGAATGGTATTTGTGTTTTAAATAAACCGTTTTAACAATAAAAATCAAAATTTTATTTTATATATACAAACTATAGAAAACATTCATGTGTTAAATAGAAATTCATTCGTTGAATAGAAATTCATGTGTTGAATGGTATTCGTGTTTTAAATAAACTGTTTAAACAATAAAATCACATTTTTATTTTATATATACGAACTATAGAAAACATTCATGTGTTGAATAGAAATTCATTCGTTGAATAGAAATTCATGTGTTGAATGGTATTCGTGTTTGAAATAAATTGTTTTATAATAAAAATCATATTTTTATCATCTATATGAACTATATAAAATAGTCCTGTTTTCAAATAAATTGTTTTGTAATAAAAATCATATTTTTGTCATCTATATGAACTATATAAAATAGTCGTGTTTTGAAATAAATTGTTTTATAATAAAAATCATATTTTTATCATCTATATGAACTATATAAAATTGTCGTGTTTTGAAATAAATTGTTTTGCAATAAAAATCACATTCTTATTATATACATAAATTGTTAAAAATAGTGAAGTGTCAAAATAAATGTCGGTTGGATAAAAATATCATTTTTATCAAATGTATGAAAAGAAAATAGTTTTGAAATCGAAGAATCAATTATATATATATATATATATATATAATTGAAATATATCGAATAACGAAGTTGCAGTTCGTGTTTTGAAACCGTGATTTCAAACGATTAGTGCGGGAGATCGGATTTTCCCGAAACCGAAACCGTTGGGTTCTCCTTGGAAATATCTTTCCAACGACACCCACTTTGTGAAGATCCAACGGTTGGATTGTCTGGAATGTTTAATTCAAATCTGAAGAAAAATAGCGCCAAAATCGATTATATATATATATATATATAAATATAAATATAATTAAATTTAATCGAATAACGACGCTGTAGTTCGTATTTTGAAATCGAAACTTCAAACGAGTATACCGGGAGATCCGACCGTCGGATTTTCCCAAAACTAGAACCATTGGATTCGTTTTGAAAAGATCTTTCTAATGATATAAAATTTGTGAAGATATGATGGTTGGATTTTCATATATGTGTAAATCAAATCTGAAGAAAAACAGCGCCACGGCCGCGTTATGGCCCGAAGCGTCGTTTGAATGAAATGGCTATTTTTAATAAATAAAACTAGCGATAAATCGTTATAAAATATTATAAACGATATGGAATGGAAATAAACCGAACTTACCCGGTTTATGGAATATTTGATGGTTGAATGCGAAATTTAGAAACTAACTGAAGGTTTGCTAAGTCGAATGGTTTCCTGGGTTTCGATCTGATGTTGGTTTCGGTCTTCGGGGTTAATATTTGGGAAATCGTTCTCTTACTGATTTACGGTTAGTAACTGATTAATTGAAATAAGGCGTATGTTGTGTTTGTGTAGCACTTGTTTATTATATACGCGAGTTGCTCAAAAAGACCGGGTTTATCCCATTCTGAATAACTGAATCGACGATAAGAAGTCGAAGATAAAGACGGTGGTTGAAGACCGGAGATCTTCACCTTGGTTCGATGAAAACTGGATTCCTGATTGGGAGGCATCCCGAAATATGGATAATGAGTGCTGATCGTCCAGACGTACATGGAGATCGATGGGTATGCGAGGTATATAGTGCCTCTGGTTCCGTTCAGACCCAGAACGGACTTGTAAATGGATTGTGTGTCTGACATTGGAATTCATTCCGTGTGATTGATAGCCATCGGTTGCATGGTGTGAATTGCCTGTGTGGCATGCTAAGATTGTAACACCCCACGTCCATTAATGTCACTCACAAAGGGAATGCATTAACTTCCATGGAGGTTATAAGTGAATATAGAATAGAAAAATTACAACAAGACAGATAATAAGTAGTACTTGGAAATCTAAAACTTCATTTTATTGCAGCGGAAATTAAACATGTTTATTACATCACAAAACCATTAATCAGAGTCAAGTACATTATCCATCTTCATAAAAACAAAATACACAATCCCATTACACAAATAGCCATTAAAAAGATAACAAGCTGGACTTTACTTCAACGGTCCAAGCTTTCCAAAGAGAGTTGAGTAATCCAATCAAACTCCACTAGAGCTGGGCCAAACCTGAGGACCTGGAGGGGAAAAAGGATAGAAATGGAGGGGGTCAGACATAAAGTCTGGCGAGTATGACAATTCTAACAATACTATTATCAAATTAACTAGACTAAGGCATAAGCTGGGAGACAAGTAAATGTCTATGAACTATTAGGTATTGAATGAACAGATAAAGATAACGTGAAGGATAACGTTAAAGGCATACCTAATTACTATCGAATAATTACTTCACTGCACCGCACCAGTCACCCTAAAGGTTGATCCCACTTGCTTCACACAGAAATATATAAATAGCCTTACGTACCCCTAGCTGACTACATAGGTGCCGTTTGCCCCTACCCCACTAGGTGTACCCCACTACCCACTTTCGATCGGCTCCCTACTCGTAGATACCCGTGCTGGCCCCACAGTGGGGTGTATCACTCCCCTAAAGTGGCAACCCGATACAACTGAGAATGCACGGCTTATACCTACACGATGCAACAACGTCTTACCTACCAGCCCGGGTCCACACACGCATATGAAACCCGTTGGACTTGTGTTGCCACCGCTCCCCGTTTTGGCCTCTTATAGTCAAGCCCAGTATGCGTGTCCCGTCCTCGACTTGGGTCGAGCCCACAAAGATACGTTTGGGATACTGGTTGAAATGGGCCCCCACAAGCTACCCACCTAAGCTTGTCATTAATATATCCCACTTAACCCCCTTAGTCATGTTCATTTACATGTGTGTTTGGTTAAGTCTTACTAATCGTATTTCACCTGCCACTAAGGGCACCCACTAGATTCCTCATGCCACCCAAGGCACCTACTTAACCCCCATGTCCCACTTTACATGCTTATCTGGTTAAGTATTTCTTAATTCATTCAGGCCATAACCTCATAAAGACCTCTCACATTAGACTGGCATTTATGGCAGCTAGATTTGCCGGGCGGGTCAGGGCAGTCTTACACCATAAAAGAGTCTAACCTCGTGTCTTCACAACTGTTATGCTTTAGTTTATGCCTAGGACCTCTCACATTAGGCTGACATTTGTGACCACTGGATTTGCCGGGCGGTTCCGGGCAGGTTTACGTCACAAACGAGTCCAACCTCGTGTCCTAAGCATTGATTGACACTTTCAATCTTTTACCCCAGTTTTAATAATTCCCTATCCAAATTTTTAATTAAGTACACTTTTATTGATGTCAATAATTGACTCAATTATGGTCATCCACTCATGGAATGCAAAATCATATCAATTGCACCCAACATATTATTATTAAATCCTTAATATTACCCCTACCCCACGTTTATACGTTCGCTTATTCAACGCATAATATAGGCTAGACTTGAATAGTCTAACGCATAGCACAAGGACAAATTACCACAACATATAGACAATAAAAATAAATCTAATCATAATAGGGGTGAAACTTGCATAAACTACACATGTTAAGGATCAAAAGGTGTCAACTTGTTAAATGTCACAATTTACACGATATGATCATAGCCCAAATCTATACATAAACTTGCATATGGGGTTTTTAGGCAACATAATGATGGTGTGAACTAGCATAGAATATCACATATGTCATAGCATAATTCTAGGTGTCATAATAGATGTCATGGCATATGTTCACAACTTTCACAAACCAACCTAAACTTGCATATGTGACTTGTCATATAGATCAACACAGCCCAAACATGATGATTTGATTAACATGAACTAACTAGCATAGGCAATAACATCATGATTTCAAAGCATGTATGATTCATCACAACTTTAGCCTAGAAACTTTCAACATACATAACATCATCATAGCATGATTTGAAACATATAGGATATTATCACCACATAGCATAGAATTTATAACATACATGATAACATATGACAATTCACATCATCTACTCATAATCCATTCATGACTCAACCTAATTAAAATGATAATAATCTTGTTAAGACTATCATACTCACAATTTAGAGAAGATGAGAGAGTTTTGCTTTGCTTTAGGGTTGAGAGAATTAGAATTGAATTAGCTTTTCTTCCTTCTTAGTTGGCGGCGGCTCCATTGATTTCCATGGCGACGGTATGACGGTAACTATTCTATTTTTCTTATGAATTAAGGTGAGAGACTACCTAAGTATTTATAGAGTTAGGATTTATTTTAGACCGTTAGATCAGTTCAGAATTAATCCCAGCCAACCAGATTAGGTCAGAAACCCTAATGGGTCATTAGCCCATTAAAAACAGGTCAGCCAGAAACCTTAGCCGCCTGACCCATGTCGACACCCAGGTCAACACTACAGTCGACTTGGGGGGGGGGGAGTCGACAGGGCAGTCGACTTGGGGGGGGGGGGAGGTCGACACTAGTGTCGACTCCCCAGTCGACCTGCCTAGGCGGGAACACTTTTCTGTTTGAATTTTTTAAATTTTCTGCGAGCTGTTTTGAATTTTCTGAAACTTCCGATGACCATAACTTCTTCATACGAACTCCAATTCAAGCAAACTCGGACTATATTTCAACCAGAATTCCGAGACGAACACAATGGCGCAACCCGTTTCCCACAATTCTCACGTCTAAGATTAGTTATTCTTTAATTAATATTAATAGAATTACGGGGTGTTACATTCTCTCCTCCTTAAGGGATTTCGTCCCCGAAATCTTCAAGTCAAGAAGAATGTATATCCTAACATGCAAACAACCATCTACTCAACCATCAAACACAGGCATCCATTTTCCTTATAGACTTCTAATGCTTTCATGTTTAAATGCACAGTGTGTGTATATGTCCCTTTCTAATGCAAAATCAGGCGGTCTACTGATTCAGTTGACCTCCTTAGTGCAACCCATGATAGTGCCATGCATCCATTATGTATGCAAAAGTTCCCTAATGCTACATATTATTTCTACATGCGTGCACACCAATTCACCAAAATGCGGTATCCATATGATAGCACAACCATTATACATCCATTTTACTAAATACAACCATTTATATGCAGTATGCAGTATGAAGTGACTGAGCCGATCTAGTGCCTAATAATGTGTGTGTATGCGTCCACGAGCAACCACTAGCAAACACTTGCATCCACTTTGCATCCATCATACATAACATGTCTCAAACACATGTTACAACCATAGGATTATCCTAACTAAAGGTCAAAGATACTAGCGAGAGGATACGCTAAAGATAAGATAAGTACAAGATAAGCGATAAAGGAGAAATTAAAGGACATACCCTCGAAAAGAAAAGGGTATCGTGAACGCATCTTCTCTTCTGTCTCCCAAGTAGCGTTGCTCTCATCATCTCCCCATTGCACTTTGACTAGTCTGACCTCTTGATTTCTCAGCCTCTTAATCTCCGACCCAAGAATGCATGTAGGAGCTCGTCGAATCGTCGCATCACGCTCTATCTCCACCTCTCTAAGCAAGTTCGGCTCTACTACCTCTGCGGTCTCGTGCAAGCATTTCCTCAAATGTGACACATGAAATACGTCGTGTACACCACTAAGTCTCTCTGGCAACTCCACTCTATATGCCATCTGTCCAATCCTTTCCTTAATAGGAAACAGCCCTACAAACCTTGGTGCTAACTTCCCAACGGACCCAAAGCGAACAACGTTCCGTAATGGAGACACTTTGACAAAGACCATGTCCCCAACTTCAAACTCAAGATCTGTCCTCCTCTTATCCGCATAAGATTTCTGCCTATCTTGCGCTGCTTTCATCCTCCTTCGAATCAAGTCGATCTTCTCCGAAGTCTCTCTAATCATATCGGGCCCAAGTAAGATCTTATCCGTAGATTCCCACCAACATGTAGTTGAACGACAAGGTCGTCCATAAAGAGCTTCGAAAGGTGCCATGCCAATGCTAGACTGAAAGCTGTTATTATATGCGAACTCTTCTAACGGAAGATGCTCTTCCCATGTACCCCCAAAGTCTAGGATACAGCCTCAAAAGATCCTCTAGAATGCGATTCACCCTCTCGGTCTAGCCATCCGTCTGAGGATGATATGCGGTGCTCAAGCATAACTGAGTCCCTACCGCCTCTTGTAAGCTTCTCCAAAATTCGCTAGTGAAAATAGGATCGCGGTCGCTCACTATGCTAGAAGGAACACCATGCAAACGAACTATTTCTCGGACATATACAGAAGCTAACCATGGAGCAGTCCTCTTACTCTTCACAGGAATAAAATGGGCGCTCTTAGTAAGTCTGTATACTATAGCCCAAATACCCGTATTACCCCTCCTCGATCTTGGTAATCCATCCACAAAATCCATCGAGTCACTTTCCCACTTCCATAGTGGAACCTCCAATGGGTAAAGCAACCCACCGGGTTTCTTTTGCTCTGCTTTTACTTGTTGACACACCAAGCATCTAGCGACATACTCGGCCACATCTTTCTTCATGCCATCCCAAAAGTAGACTCGTCTCATGTCCATGTACATCTTGTCCCCGCCTGGATGAATGGTCATCTTCGAGTGATGTGCTTCGTCAAAAATAGTCTTCCTTAGGTCATCGTCTTTAGGTACACAAAGTCTACCGTCCCTACGTAACCAATCCTTATCATCTAGGGTATACCTATGGAGATGGCTTGATAACTCCCCTCCTTTTAGCTTTTCTACTAACTCAACCAACTGTGGGTCATCTCGCTGTGCCTCGCCAATCCGTCCCAAAAGCGTAGGTCTAACCTCCAAGGATGCTAGCAGACCGGGTACAAAGTCAACGGAAGGTCTAAAGTCAAACATCGAAATGAATTCTAAGCTTCGCCTCAACAAACAAAGGACTTAAGGATAATCTTTTTCTACTTAAGGCATCGGCCACTACGTTACCCTTGCCAGGGGTATATGATAACTCGAAGTCGTAGGATGCTAAGAACTCCATCCACCTTTGCTGCCTTAAGTTCAAGTCCTTCCGAGAGAACAAGTATTTTAAAGACTTGTGGTCGGTGAATAATTCGAATTTCTCGCCAAGAAGATAATGACGCCAAGACTTAAGCGCGAGAACAATAGCGGCTAACTCTAGGTCATGTATAGGATAATTTTTCTCATGCGCTCTCAACTGCCTTCCACCATAGGCTATTACCCTACCCTCTTGCATTAAGACTGCGCCTAGTCCTGTTCCATAAGCATCAGTATAAACAGTAAACGACTCACTCCCGTCTGGCAGTACTAAGACTGGGGCTGAAGTCAAAGCTCTCTTCAACCGTTGGAACGCATCATCGCAATCTATGTTCCATGTGAAAACTAGGTTCTTCTTCGTCAAGCGTGTCAACGGAGCTGATATCTTTGCAAAGTCTTTGATAAACTTCCTATAGTAGCCAGCTAACCCCAAGAAACTTCTCACTTCGGTAGCATTTTTAGGAACCTTCCAATCTTGGATGGCCACCACCTTCGCGGGATCCACAGCTATCCCTTCCTTGGAAACCACATGCCCTAAGAATCATATTTCCTTCCTCCAGAAGTGACACTTAGAAAATTTTTCTTTAAGGCTGTGCGCTCGTATGGTCTCCAATACTTCCCTAAGATGTAGGGCATGCTCTTCTTCATCCTTAGAAAAGATCAAGATGTCGTCTACAAAGACTACCACGAATTTGTTAAGGTACTCCCTAAACACCCTACTCATCAGATCAACAAAGTATGCGGGGGCGTTTGTCAAACCGAAGGGCATCACTAGCCATTCATAGAAACCATCCGGAGTCCTAAAGGCAGTCTTGTCTATGCTATCCTCAGCCACTCTCAACTGATGGAAACCAGTGGCTA
The DNA here is from genome assembly GCA_030737875.1 of Allium sativum. Taxonomy (NCBI): domain Eukaryota; kingdom Viridiplantae; phylum Streptophyta; class Magnoliopsida; order Asparagales; family Amaryllidaceae; genus Allium; species Allium sativum. The sequence continues at coordinate 157,662,951 of CM060921.1, read as the reverse complement.
AGTCCAACTGCGAAAACACTGAGGCGCCAACTAACTGATCGAAGAGATCGTCAATCCTCGCCAGTGGGTGTCTGTTCTTCTTAGTAAGTTTATTAAGTTCTCTATAGTCCACACAAAGTCTAAGGGACCCATCCGCCTTCGTGGCAAATACTACTGGAGCACCCCACTCCGATATACTTGTCTTATGAACCCCTTCTCAAGTAACTCCTTCACTTGCTTATCGAGTTCCCTCCTTTCACGAGGAGCCATGTGGCGTATTGGCAAAGATACTGGTTTCGCATTATCCACAAGATATATTCGAAAATCTATCTCTCGCTTCGGAGGTAAGCCCTTCACCTCCTCAAACACATCTGAATACTCTCGGACCACTTTAACAGATCGTAGATTTTCCTCAGACACGTCAAGCGATTCTAAATAACTTAGCATAACGGAATTTATGGGATTACAAAAGATTTCGAGGGTGTTGCCAAGGCGAGTCACGAGCCTAACTACTCTCCTTTAACAATCAAGAACGGCCCCATTTCTGGATAACCAATCCATTCCTAAAATTAGCCCATAGCCCGTGAAGCCCAACACATAAGCATCACATTGAAACTCAACGCTAAGTATAGAAATTTTCAAATCCAAACACATCATGGACAAATGAGCTGAGCCCCCAATTGGATTTGAAACAGCTAAGGGATCCTCTACTAAACTGGTGTTTAAGTGCAGTGATTCAACTAATAATGTAGAGATAAACGAATGCGATGCGCCCGAATCAAATAAGGTACGGACAGGATGATCAAACAGAAAAACTAAGCTTTCAACAGAAATGGTTCTACCTCGTTCTTGCGGCGGTGGGACCGCGAGAGCCTGTACTTGTCCCCTTGCCTGCCCTGGTGCTGTAAGAGCCTGCACCTATCCTCCCGAGGTAGCCCCTGCCCTCTGCCCCTTCCTTGGGCAGTCCTTCACTAGATGTCCCGCATCGCCACAATGAAAACAGCCAGTCTTCTTTTTCTTTCGGCAGTCCTTGCTGAGATGGCCTGGGGTCCCACAGTTAAAACATTTCTTCTTTCCCTCGCCATTATTGTCTTTACCACCCTTCTTGTTTTGCTGTTGGGGTTTCTTTTGATCCCCTTTCTTCTCGGGTGCCTTATCAGCTTTAACACTTTTCTCCTCGTGTATGAGCGCCATTTCTACTAGCTTCTCAAATGTGGCCCCCATAGGGATGTGGGCCATGGCCAACCCTTGCAACAGTTCATTCAAACCATTCACGAACCTTAGAGCCTTCTTCTCTGGCGTGTTCACTAAGTCCAAACCAAACCTTGCTAGCTGATTAAATTTGTTGACATATTCTTTCACTGATGAGCTTCCTTGCTTCAATGTCAAGAACCTTTCCATATATAGATTTTCTTCCGCCCTCGAGAGAAACTTCGCCTCGAACCTACGTCTAAAATCTGCCCAAGAGTCAACAGGACGCTCCCCATTAGTGACCTCCCACTAAAACGAGGCCTCTCCCTTCATTATCCAAGCTGCTAATCTAACTCTCCTCCCTTCTTCCACTTCAAAGATTTCCAGCAATTCTTCCACCTCCTTAAGCCAATCTCTAGCTTCCACAAATGTTTCTGATCCTTGAAAGGGTTTTCCACCCATAGCTTTAAATTCCTTGCACGTCTTTGCAAAAGTATCAACGCGAGGAGGAGGAGGAGGAACGGGTGCAACTGGTGGTGGAGGAACATTGGCTGGACCCGTAACGGCCCTAGCCTCCAACAACCTCCTATACCATCCTGGTATCGCTACACCGTCAGGTAGGTTAAGATCTTCAGCCATGCTGAAACGAAAAAGGAAAGATTCAAAATGGAAAATTCGAAAGATAAAGATATATGGCTATTTGGGGATTATGTTTTTCATAAAAACTTCCTCTTTAAACTTCTCATTAAAACATGTTTTTGAAAACATTTCTTCCAAAAATAACTATTTTTCTAAAGTATTTTTATTTGTTCTGGTAACCTTAAGCTCTGATACCACGTGTAACACCCCACGTCCATTAATGTCACTCACAAAGGGAATGCATTAACTTCCATGGAGGTTATAAGTGAATATAGAACAGAAAAATTACAACAAGACAGATAATAAGTAGTACTTGGAAATCTAAAACTTCATTTTATTGTAGCGGAAATTAAACATGTTTATTACATCACAAAACCATTAATCAGAGTCAAGTACATTATCCATCTTCATAAAAACAAAATACATAATCCCATTACACAAATAGCCATTAAAAAGATAACAAGCTGGACTTTACTTCAACGGTCCAAGCTTTCCAAAGAGAGATGAGTAATCCAATCAAACTCCACTAGAGCTGGGCCCAACCTGAGGACCTGGAGGGGAAAAAGGATAGAAATGGAGGGGGTCAGACATAAAGTCTGGCGAGTATGACAATTCTAACAATACTATTATCAAATTAACTAGACTAAGGCATAAGCTGGGAGACAAGTAAATGTCTATGAACTATTAGGTATGGAATGAACAGATAAAGATAACGTGAAGGATAACGTTAAAGTCATACCTAATTACTATCGAATAATTACTTCACTGCACCGCACCAGTCACCCTAAAGGTTAATCCCACTTGCTTCACACAGAAATATATAAATAGCCTTACGTACCCCTAGCTGACTACATAGGCGCCGTTTGCCCCTACCCCACTAGGTGTACCCCACTACCCACTTTCGATCGGCTCCCTACTCGTAGATACCCGTGCTGGCCCTACAATGGGGTGTATCACTCCCCTAAAGTGGCAACCCGATACAACTGAGAATGCACGGCTTATACCAGCACGATGCAACAACATCTTACCTACCAGCCCGGGTCCACACACGCATATGAAACCCGTTGGACTTGCGTTGCCACCGCTCCCCTTTTTGGCCTCTTATAGTCAAGTCCAGTATGTGTGTCCCGTCCTCAACTTGGGTCGAGCCCACAAAGATACGTTTGGGATACTGGTTGAAATGGGCCCCCCACAAGCTACCCACCTAAGCTTGTTATTAATATATACCACTTAGCCCCTTTAGTCATGTTCATTTACATGTGTGATTGGTTAAGTCTTACTAATCGTATTTCACCTGCCACTAAGGACACCCACTAGATTCCTCATGCCACCCAAGGCACCTACTTAACCCCCATGTGCTACTTTACATGTTTATCTGGTTAAGTATTTCTTAATTCATTCAGGCCATAACCTCATAAAGACCTCTCACATTAGACTGGCATTTATGGCAGCTGGATTTGTCGGGCGGGTCCGGGCAGTCTTACACCATAAAAGAGTCTAACCTCGTGTCTTTACAACTGTTATGCTTTAGTTTAGGCCTAGGACCTCTCACATTGGGCTGACATTTGTGACCACTGGATTTGCCGGGCGGTTCCGGGCAGGTTTACGTCACAAACGAGTCCAACCTCGTGTCCTAAGCATTGATTGACACTTTCAATCTTTTACCCCAGTTTTAATAATTCCCTATCCAAATTTTTAATTAAGTCCACTTTTATTGATGTCCATAATTGACTCAATTATGGTCATCCACTCATGGAATGCAAAATCATATCAATTGCACCCAACATATTATTATTAAATCCTTAATATTACCCCTACCCCACATTTATACGTTTGCTTATTCAACGCATAATATAGGCTAGACTTGAATAGTCTAACGCATAGCACAAGGACAAATTACCACAACATATAGACAATAAAAATAAATCTAATCATAATAGGGGTGAAACTTGCATAAACTACACATGTTAAGGATCAAAAGGTGTCAACTTGTTAAATGTCACAATTTACACGATATGATCATAGCACAAATCTATACATAAACTTGCATATGGGGCTTTTAAGCAACATAATGACGGTGTGAACTAGCATAGAATATCACATATGTCATAGCATAATTCTAGGTGTCATAATAGATGTCATGGCATATGTTCACAGCTTTCACAAACCAACCTAAACTTGCATATGTGACTTGTCATATAGATCAACACAGCCCAAACATGATGATTTGATTAACATGAACTAACTAGCATATGCAATAACATCATGATTTCAAAGCATGTATGATTCATCACAACTTTAGCCTAGAAACTTTCAACATACATAACATCATCACAGCATGATTTGCAACATATAGGATATTATCACCACATAGCATACAATTTTTAACAAACATGATAACATATGACAATTCACATCATCTACTCATAATCCATTCATGACTCAACCTAATTAAAATGATAATAATCTTGTTAAGACTATCATACTCACAATTTAGAGAAGAATAGAGAGTTTTGCTTTGCTTTAGGGTTGAGAGAATTAGAATTGAATTAGCTTTTCTTCCTTCTTAGTTGGCGGCGAATCCATTGATTTCCATGGCGACGGTATGACGGTAACTATTCTATTTTTCTTATGAATTAGGGTGAGAGACTACCTAGGTATTTATAGAGTTAGGATTTATTTTAGACCGTTAGATCAGTTCAGAATTAATCCCAGCCAACCAAATTAGGTCAGAAACCCTAATGGGTCATTAGCCCATTAAAAACAGGTCAGCCAGAAACCCTAGCCGCCAGACCCGTGTCGACACCCAGATCGACACTACAGTCGACTTGGGGGGGGGGGGGGGAAGTCGATAGGGCAGTCGACTTGGCGGGGGGGGAGGTTGACACTAGTGTCGACTCCCCAGTCGACCTGCCTGGGCGGGAACACTTTTCTGTTTGAATTTTTTAAATTTCCAGCGAGCTGTTTTGAATTTTTTGAAACTTCCGATGGCCATAACATCTTCATACGAACTCCAATTCAAGCAAACTCGGACTCTATTTCAACCAGAATTCCGAGACGAACACAATGGCGCAACCCATTTCCCACAATTCTCACGTTTGAGATTAATTATTCTTTAATTAATATTAACAGAATTACGGGGTGTTACAAAGATGCAGTGATCAAGGCTTCTGTTGAAAAGCAAAGTCTTGTGGTTGATGATCAAAGCACGACCTGTGTGGCATAGCTTTGTGTATACCGTTAGTTCGCGAGCCTCACACCACGGTATAAACCAGAAATAGGAGAGGATCTTAGGGAGGACATGTGTTTCTTTCTAGCTAGAGGTGGTGTCAGTGCTTAAACTGGCTGACATTCATATTATTTTCACTTATGTGGTTGTTGCTGTTGCGAGGCGACTCGGATATATCGGTCGATCCAAGACCGATAGAGTCATTTGTTGGCTCATTTACGCCCCAAAGGGCGGGGAAACGAAGTGTTCAGGCATAATTATCCACATCGGTGGACCGGCCCTGACGATCCAAAGGGTTGATGCGTTCTGATCCTGAGGCTTGGGCTAGAGAGTCTCGAATTCGGTAAGGACTATCTTTTGCCTTGGTTCATGACGGAAATACAATTTCCAAATACATGACTTTGCGGTTTTGATTGTATACCTATATATGGCGACATGATATATGGTACCCATGCCATCTATGATTGATAGTTATGATTGAAATTGTTTTTGTAACATATAGACACTTGTAATAATATCAAAAGCTTTTGTTTTATTCGTATCAAGCATATTTTGGCCATTATAGGGTAAAACTCTATCCTCTAGCTTGCGTTGCATTATGTGATGGGAACTCAGTCTTATAATGGCTTCATTTTTGTAAAAAGCATTACGATGTTTAAAAGATTTACTAGTTGTAAAGCACTGGTAATCCAATGGAGTAAACCCGTTCCGCGAAAGTGGCATGGTCCTATGATTAACTATATTATAAAATATTTAAGTAGATTTCTCATACCAGTCCCATGACTGCCTCGTAGCTTGTTTCACTTGCAAACTCGGGTGCCCCTTTTTCTACACGGGCAACCTTGTGTTCAGGTTTTAGCAGGCTCTTTCTGGATAGCTGGAGCTGAAGATGGATTCTATCATTTATCACTTTTTATGTTGTTCAGCTCCAATTGTACATATTATGTTTGTTTTCCGCTGTAGACATCTATGTATAGCTGAACTGTATTTGTACTAAGTATGATCCTGTATACTGCGTAACTCTGATGATTATGTTTATCCAGTGTATTATTTGTACATTATATGGTGTATTTATTTATTTCTGTTCTGCTGTTATCTGTTTATGTGTTATATTCCAAAGATTACCCTTGCCACCATGGATATTGGGTTTGGGGTCGTCATAGTTATGGCTAAATTTTCCGGGAATTCAAGGAGTTAGAATATTTTTAAGATTATTTGATAGTTAGAAATCGATGTATCAATATATATAGAATTCGATAAGGAAAAGAAATTAAAAAAATAGAATATTGTAAACAAATAGGGAAATCTATAAATTAGAAAAAGAAAGAGAACCTTATACATGTTTTGAAAATGAATAATTGGGTTTTATAGTGTGTTTATTCGAGGTTGGTGGTTTTGCCATTTTGAAGTTGAGGATGTTTTCAGTCAAGGTCTGAGAGGTAATTTACCCCAACTCGATTGATTTCAATTTTAATTGATAAATAGTAGGATCCAGTCTCGAAGAGAAGTTTTGGATAATAGTTAGTTGAATAAAATATTTTGGGTTGTTGTAACGATGTTTTACACAACATTCGTTTTAACCCAAGTGATGGAATTTTGGAAATATAAAAGTAAATATTTCCTGAGTATAATTAAAGTAGTCGGGAAACGATAAGTGATTGAAATTGTTTCGATCTCAAATTGAATATATTTTCTAAGTGTAGAAAATAAAAGAAGGCGAGATATAGTAATGTTTTCCAAAGAATGTAAGAGACCGAGATGATAATTGAAAATATTTGTTTAACAAATATTGATAAGGAAATGGAAGGGTGATTTAATAATGAATAGTAATCAAGGGGCCCAATGATTGTTTGATTGTTTGAATGGATGTTTGTTTTTTCTTCTATAGCTAAATAACCGACTTTCAAAGTATTTGCCAATATCGTTGTCAATATGGAGAGACCGGTTGGATTATTATCCGTGAACCACTCAATATTGGCAGTAGCGTTGCGAATCAGATTATATGAAGATAATCAATGACGGAGTAAAGTTCAAGGGATTTTTTCTATTGATAGCAATTTTGCCTTCGGTTTCGTTCAATCCCAGAACGAACGTATATGGACGAATGTCTGACAAAGTATTTCCAATGATCGCATGAGTTGGTCTGTATAAATATATAGTTGCAACGGATTTATTCCCTTAGCATAATATCCAGAATATTTGTGAAAATCAATTAGTGATTAACAGATCTGACAATGTGGGATTTAAAGTGATTGTGCTATCAAGGAATAGAAAGTAATCGTAGCCTCAGGCTTCAACAACCGGGAAATGACAAAAATCGAGCAGGCAACATGGCTATGTGGGTCGCTCCCATTAGGATGTATTATCACCTATCTAGAGATTCATTTAATTCCTTATTCTATTCGATGCTGTCCCATTCGTAAAATGGTTGCTGATCCCAACCGTTGGTGATATACATTCGATACACTCAAGCGAAATGAGTGGTCAGTCATGTGTGGGCCGGGTTGCAAGATGTTCTTGTTGAACCCCAGTGTATCGCATCTAGAGTACACTGATCGGAAGGTGGTTCCGTACCTTGTCATGTTGGAAATCCAATCTCCAATAAGCGCCGTGGTTTTTGATTTTTTACTATGTATGTGGAGCGTGAGATGCAAGTGTTCCGCTAGATTCTATTTATTTGATTCAGACACAGTTATAATATCACTGGATTTTTGTATCAAAGTGTTTTGGGTTATAGTAAGGTAAAAACCAACCATGTTTATGTGTAGGCTGGTCTTACTATAATCATTTCTTTAAAAATATTTTTTAAAGTTAAATAAATGGTTGGAGTTTTCTCACACTAGTCCCATGACTGACCCATAGTTTATTTTGTTTGTTTTCCCTAAACTCTTGGGTGCCCAAATTTGTACGGGCATGCAAGTAGTCAGGAATTTACAGATTCATTTGGAGGAGCTGGAAGCAGGAGGCTTCACCAGTTAGCTATAGACTCATGTATTCCGCTGTGTACTATGTAGTATCTGTAAACAGGTGTTTATAACTGTTCCAGGAATAACTGTTATGCTCTGATGATGGTATGTATATAAAGTTACTGATTTGTATTTCAAAAGTTATGTTATATAATATATTTTATTCATTCTGCTGTGAGATTTGTCTTCTTTGTTTTCTTCTATTCTAACATTTCTTTCTTTCGATTTCTCATCCTCTAACTTCTTTCTAATAATGATTCGTATTTCTATGCAATTTGGGTTGGACGTGTAGTGTTATTAGTCGACTCAGATAGTACGGATTTGTGGGCCATTACAGTTGGTATCAGAGCTTAGGTTGAGCGAATACCTAGGCTTGTGTGGCATGTGCTCATTAGAGATAGGTTCAGTAGTACCTTCGAATGAGTTGAGCATATATATATATATGAGAGAGAGTATTTGTAAATTGATATAAAAACTATTTTATATTGTGTTGGCTAGTCTGTTGAGCTGTTTATGAATTCTGATCGAATAGTCGGATGCCACAAAGTCGATAGGAATTTCTAAACACTTGAACAGAAGGTTGAACACGATATTGTTTTAAAGTGGGTAAATGAAATTATTTTACCCAAAATTATATTTTGATATAGAAAGAATAATTTTTGAAATTATTATAATATTTGGATGTGTTAGTTGTTATTATTATAATCAAATGAGATTATAAGAAATGAAATGGTTATATTGAACCAAATAGAATTGGTATATGGATGAAATATACAATTCGGATGAGTTAAAATTGAATTCAAAACAGAATTCAGAATTTAAATCCTGGAAAGATGGAAAATATCTTTCAAAGTATATTTAAATAATATAGCTTTGTGTTAGAATTATTTTTGAATAAAAGTCATTTTGAATGAATTTCGAAAGTGATAAAGCACTGAACTCACTTCAATGGCTGGGAAATAATTCTGATGATGATTGCAACATCATCAGTGTTCATTTTCGAGTTTCTAAGTGATGGATGGCTACCTTAGAAAAGTTTTTGATGAAAATTTGTTTGGAAGAAAACAAGTTGGGTTTGAAAATTCAAATGCTTTGAATTTGTGATGGAAATAAATATATGTATATATTTATGTGATTTCAAAAGGATTTGTAATAGAAACCCGGGAATTTGAATTCTTGAATTAAGTTTAACTTAGACAAGTAAATTGAATCAAAGTGATTAAATTGAATCAGAATCAAGTTGAATGAATTAGAATGCATATGAAAGAAAACCAAAGTTTTGGTGGAATTAAATTTGTTGAAGTATGAGGAGTTGAGTTTGAACATAAGTGAGATTTTGAAAAGTAATGGATTTGTACCATTTTTCCTACGTTAGCAATTTCGAGCACGAAATTATTTTAAGGGGGAAGAATGTAACGACCCGGATTTTTGGTCGATTTATTTTAAATATTTAGTATGGTTTTTAATATTGAATTTAAAATATAAATGGTATTTTATTGGGATCGAAATACGATTTATTTTGATAATCATCGTAATACGAGAATTTCAAATAATTCAATTCGAAATTTAAAACTAAGTCAAAAACAATTCAGATAATTTATAGAAGTTAAATTTAAATAGTTACGATATTAAAAATAAATTATAACAGAGGAATTAATTCGTTTCTGAGTTTAAAATATATTATATAAATTTTTATGGTTATTTTAAAGATACATTCAAATTTTATTTCAGAATATATTCTGTTGAGCTCAGAACACCGTTATTACATTGGAACGACGGTCGGTACGCTAAAATAGCGTTTCACGATATTTAATTGTGAACCCCGAGATATTATATTGTGGATAGATTCGAAATCAAATCGATATCGTTGTAAAAAGAATAAAAATCTCTTTATTTCGAATCGCATTAAATAGAAATCAAATCGAAATTTATTTCAGTGTACCTTACCCTACTATTCCTTCCTCCTGAAGTATTCCTCCCTATAAATGACGCAATACCATTTCCTTTTTCCGCTTAACATCTCGTTTTCCTGAAAGAAATTCCATTGCTTCAGTTAAATGGCTAAACCAAATTCAAGTCTTTGCTTGTATCTTTCCTCAATTAAAATACTCTGCTTCTCAACGCCAAAACAACATTTTAGTCATCGTTTCATTCTCTTCTTCTCAGTCATTAGAATAGAAATTGAATTCGTCTTTCAAATAAATAAAAAGAGAAAGAGAAATCGGAATTAGCAATTCGAAAGGGGACAAGTTCCTCAAAGCTCGACTTTCCGATGGTTGTAGCCGTGACTTCGGAGTCCTCTACGATAGATTTCAATGATTGATTTTGGGGGCAACAATTGTAAATTTGGAGGTTCATTTGATGGCGTCATTCATTGGAGTTTGATTTAGAGGAAATCGAGGAGTGCGACTCAGAAATTGTGGATCTGCGATTTTGGGGTGATAACCAGGTACCGTTGGTGAAGTCGCAATGGACTTTTTGGGTCACGAAGTGGTTACTATAGTCGGGCCTAGGGTACTGGAGCGCGATGCAAAACAGAGCATGAATTGGATGGAGTTAGTTCGAGTTCATTGCTGAGTAGTTCGTAGGTGTTGCATTAGTTGGGCGATCGGGGTTTGAGGAAGATGGGCTGTTGGAGTCTACAGTAGAGTGATTGGGGTGGAGTCGATTACCTGGTGCTGTAGTTGCTGGAATGGTTTCAATTGTGTTGAGGGTATGATTGATGCTTCAGGTCTGTGAAACTGCAGATGTTCGAATAGGGGGAAGTTTTCAACGTGCAACGGTGTTGAATTGGTAATGACAGTGAGGATGAAAGGAGGTGTTTAAGTGATTAAGGTATATCATTTAAATTAGGTAATTAACTTTGTTAAATTTCTATTAAGAAAACATTAAATATTTTAAATGGGTAAATATTTTTTTTTTTTTTCATACGAGGTCCGCTTGGGACAAATGAGTCATAATAGGATTTGTTCGATGTTTATGGAGTAAATCGAAATCAGATTGGAATTTGTTTCTAAACAAAATCAGAAATTAAAATGGAATCAGAACATACCGCAAATACAAATCACGGTGAGTAATTCTCACTCTGTTTTTATTTAGAATTATTTTTATTTGTCAAAAATATTTGTCTGTTGGTTGTTTGGTTGCATAAAAATCTTATTGTGGCTATGAAATATTTTTTAGTTATTTAGGATTGGTTTGTGGTTATTATATATATATATATATTGGTGGTTGGTTTCCCGCAGTACCATTAGCGGATGCCCGCAGTATCATTAGCGGATGACCCTACGCCCACGTATATAAGTGGATCCCCTTTCATACCGCGATATCCTGCCACGAAGCAGGATGGGTATTATTGCTGTTAACTAACGTTTGTGGATGCAGGGAAAACAGGTTGGAGGGATCCAATTGGGTTCCTCAAAAATATATTATCTATTTGTTTGTTTGCTTGATTTCATATATATTCATATATGACGTGTTAAAAAAATCAAATGATTGAAAATTGGATGATTTGATTGTTTTAAATATCAATGGGCTAAGTGTTAATTTATAAAAATACCCTGAAAGGGGTATTTGAGATATAAAAGTGAAATTCTATTTTAGAAAAATAGAATTTAAATTTTTAAACAGATTTGAAATATAAACTTGTTTTGAAAATAAAAACAAGTAGTTCCTTTGTAACGAAGTTTATAAATAGTTCATTTATAAACGAAGTTTATAAATAAAGTGAAATGAATTATCATTGAATAATTCAGAAATAAAAATCCAATTGTGAATTTGGAAAGGGAAATTTATTTTTCCAAATAGAGATTTTATTTCAAATGAATTTGAAATGGACTTGTTTAACTATATAAACAAGTAGAATAAATGGTGCTTGTAAATGAAAAGGGAAATTATCATTGGATAATTCGAAGTTTTAAATTCAAATGTGAATTTAAAAATATGAATGGGGAAATCGTTTTAAGAAATAAACGACGGAATTTATTCTGATGTTCAGAATATAAATTGAACGAAAATAAATCGATAAGGATTTATGATGCGAATTCGATTAATTCGAATTTATTTAGGTAGAAGTTAAATTGAATATGAAAATAAATTGGTATTTATATTTACAAATTATTATAAATAGAATTTCCAAAATGAGATTTTGGATTCAAAAAAAAAGAAATTTGAAAAGGGAACTTGTTTAAATATTAAACAAGGAAATTTGAAAAATGGTGTTTATAAATAAAATGAATAAATTATCAAGAGATAACTTGAATATTAAATTCAAAGAGATTTGGAATGGAGTTAGAATAAAGAAAATTCAAATATAGATTGAATATAGAAATTCAAATGAAGTTTGAAAATAGATTTGAATATAGAAATCCAAATGAAGTTTGAGAATATATTGAAATTCAAATGGAGTTTGAAAATAGATTTGAATAAAGAAAGTTTAAATATGGAATTTTGAAAATAGAATTCATATAGTTTAAATATGGAATTTGAATATAGAATTCAAATAGATTTGAAATGGAATTTGAAAATAGAATTTCAAAATAGAATTTGAAATGGGAATTTGAATATAGATTTCAAATAGAGTTAAAATGGAGTTCGAATATTAGAATTCAAACAGAAATGAAATGGAGTTTGAATATTAGAATTTGAATAGAGTTAAAATGTAGTGAATTCATTTTAACGAAGTTTAAAAGTTTATATTTATAAATATAATTAAATCGAACTCGCTGCAGCGCTACAGTTCGTACATTGGTGTTTCGAACTTCAATTAAGTATACAGAACTCAATTGAAGTCGGAATTCTTTGAAACAAGAAACGTTAGGACCGATTTGATAATAGTTTTCTAATGGAGGAGAAAAATCTGGATTTCTTCGGATAGATTTTGAGTTATATCAAAATCAAATTTTCAGAAAAACAGCCTCATAACCTTTAAAAAACATAACGGTTTATTTAATTTTATAAAAAGATTTTAAGTGGATAAGATCCGAATTTCTATTTAGAAAATTTTAGATTTAAGTTGTTAGTTTTATGTGAACTCAAGTGGAGAAATGAATTGATTTTTGAAACTGAAATCAGATTTTTGATTATTGAATATAATTAACTAATTTGAATAGTTATTAGTTAATGAGATTTTGAATTGATATTGGACTTTGAATAAGTGAATTCGATTTGAAAATTTATATTTGAAAAGGAAAAGGAAATTAGTATTGAAATTGAAATTCAATTTGGTTATGAGTAAGTTAAATATTTTGTTTGAACATGTTATGTTCAAACAAAGAAGTGAAATAGGCAAAATAGCTAATTAAAGAATAAATGAGCGAAACTGAATTCAAACGATTGGATTGAGTTGAGTTGAATTGGAAACAGGTGAGCATGTGTTAGACAGGTATGGGATGAAGTATATAAAGATTTTAATTTATGTGCCCGACAAAATGGTACATGTTTTAAATTCATATATGAGGTTTTATGCGCCATATCGGCTAGCCGCTTGGCTTTTTCTTTTGGGTTGGTAAGGGCCATGGGAGGCTATTTGAAATATCCCGATGCTCCCGGTACAAGGGAGATTATGACGAAATTTCCGGGAATTTAAGGAGTTAGAATATTTTTAAGATAATTTGATAGTTAGAAATCGATGTATTGATATATATCGAATTCGATAAGGAAAAGAAATTTAAAAAAATAGAATATTTTAAACAAATAGGGAAATCTATAAATTAGAAATAGAAAGCGAACCAGGTATATATTTTAAAAATGAATAATTGGGTTTTATAGTGTGTTTATTCGAGGTTGGAGGTTTTTCCATTTTGAAGTTAAGGATGTTTTCAGTCAAGGTCTGAGCGATAATTTTACCCCTACTCGATTGATTTCATTTTTAATTGATAAATAGCAGGATCCAGTCTCGAAGAGAAGTGTTGGATAATAGTTAGTTGAATAAAATATTTTGGGTTGTTGTAACGATGTTTTACACGGCATTCGTTTTAACCCAAGTGATGGAATTTTGGAAATATAAAAGTAAATATTTCCTGAGTATAATTAAAGTTGTCGGGAAAGAGATAAGTGATTGAAATTGTTTCAATTTCAAATAGAACATATTTTCAAAGTGTAGAAAATAAAAGAAGGCGAGATATAGAAATGTTTTCCAAAGAATGTAAGAGACCGAGATGATAATTGAAAAAATTTGTTTAACAAATATTGATAAGGAAATGGAAGGGTGATTTAATTAATGAATAGTAATCAAGGGGCCCAGTGATTGTTTGATTGTTTGAATGGATGTTTGTTTTTCTTCGATAGTTAAATAACCGACTATCGAAGTTTTGCCAATATCGTTGTCAATATGGAGAGACCGGTTGGATTATTATCCGTGAACCACTCTATATTGGCAGTAGCGTTGCGAATCAGATTATATGAAGATAATCGAAGACGGAGTAAAGTGCCAGGGCTTTTTTCTATTAATAGAAATTGTGCCTTCGGTTTCGTTCAATCCCAGAACGAACGTATATGGACGAATGTATGACAAAGTATTTCCAATGATCGCATGAGTTGGTATGTATAAATATATATGGTTGCAACGGATTTATTCCCCTAGCATAACATCCAGAATATTTGTGCAAATCAATTATTGATTAACGGATCTGACAATGTGGCATTTAAAGTGATTGTGCTATCAATGAATAGAAAGTAATCGTAGCCTCAGGCCTCAACAACCGGGAAATGACAAAAATCGGGCAGGCAGCATGGCTATGTGGGTCGCTTCCATTAGTATGTATTATCACCTATCTAGAGATTCATTTAATTCCTTATTCTATTCGATGCTGTCCCATTCGGGAAACGGTTGCTGATCCCAACCGTTGGTGATATACATTCGATACACTCAAGCGAAATGAGTGGTCGGTCATGTGTGGGCCGGGCTGCAAGATGTTCTTGTTGAACCCCAGTGTATCGCCTCTAGAGTACACTGATCGGAAGGTGGTTCCGTACCTTGTCATGTTGGAAATCCAATCTTCAATAAGCGCCCTGCGGTTTTTGATTTTTTATTATGTATGTGGAACGTGAGATGCAAGAGTTCCGCTAGATTCTATTTATTTGATTTAGACACTATTATAATATCACTTGATTTTTGTATCAAAGTGTTTTGGGTTATAGTAAGGTAAAAACCAACCATGTTTATGTGTGGGCTAGTCTTACTATTATCATTTCTTTAAAAAGGGTTTTTAAAGTTAAACAAATGGTTGGAGTTTTCTCACACCAGTCCCATGACTGACCCAGAGTTTATTTTGTTTGTTTTCCCTAAACTCTTGGGTGCCCAAATTTGTACGTGCAGTCAAGTAGTCGGGATTTTACAGATTCATTTGGAGGATCTGGAAGCAGGAGGCTTCACCAGTTAGCTATAGACTCATGTATTTTGTTGTGTACTATGTGGTATTTGGAAACAAGTGTTTATAACTGTTCCAGGAATAAGTGTTGTGCTCTGATGATGGTATATATATAAAGTTACTGATTTGTATTTCAAAAGTTATGTTATATAATATATTTTATTCGTTCCGCTGTGAGATTTGTCTTCTTTGTTTTCTTCTATTCTAACATTTCTTTCTTTCTATTTCTCATCCTCTAACTTCTTTCTAATAATGATTCGTTTTTCTGTGCAATTTGGGTTGGATGTGTGGTGTTATTAGTCGATTCAGATAATATGGATTTGCGGGCCATTACACGGCTCGTCTCTGGACTTCGCAGCATCCGATAACCTGGACCTGTACAACCCGGTCTATCCCGAGCATTACAAACACCGGGCCAGTCTGGTGAACCAGAGTGAGAAAAACACACTAAGTTTATAGTATCATCCAACTTGGTTTTAAGGTTCAAAATCTTTTCGAAAGAAAAGAATAATCGTAAGACCAAATCCACACATAAATACGGACGGTTTTTACCTTACGATAACCCAAAACATTTTTGAAATCAAAACATTTTCTGATATTATAATAGTGTCTAAATACAAATAAATATCAATCTAGGGGAACGCTTGCATCTCACGCTCCACGTATACAGTATACAATCAAAACCATGGGCGCTTATTGGAGATTGGATTCCGACTATGACAAGGTATGGAACCACCTGCAAATAGTGTATCTCTAGAGGCGAATACACTGGGTTTAACAAGAACTTCTTGCAACCCGACCCACACATGACCGACCACTCATTTCGCTTGAGTGTATCAGATGTATATCACCAACGGTTGGGCTCAAACCATCGTTTCCCGAAAGGGACAGCATCGAAATAGATTAAAGAAGGAAAAAAAATTCTTTAGATAGGTGATTATACAACTTAATGGGAGTGACCCACATAACCATGCTACCTACCCGATTTTTGTCATTTCCCGGTTTATGAGGCTTGAGGTCATAACGTATCTTTTGGAACACCTGTCCATCATTCACTTTGAATGCCACATCGTCAAATCCTCCAAAAGTCACTAATTGATTTCCACAAAAATAATCAGTTTATTAAGTTAGGAGAAGGCGTCTTCTCCGCCGCCACAGAAATACATTTGAGGAAATCAACGGACATAATCCCTTTGGAAATACTCTATCAAACATTCATCCATACAAGTTGTCCTGGGACTGGACAAACCAAAGGCCCCCTCCGACTACATCCTAGGAATCACCCTATAGATTAGTACCGAGAAGTCCTACCAATTCGTAGATTCCAACCACGATAGAATCACTACTGAAATATCTTTGGCCGCTAAACCAGAGAAATTCAACCATTGGTTCTTCCGTTTATGAAGATTCACGGTCTTCAATGTCCCATCTCGATCATCTTCTGATATATTCACGTATTCTTTGGTCGGAATGGTTTTCTAATATAAATTCGATCCCGGTACTTTCGTATCAACAATCGTATTGGGCAGATTTGATAGTCGGTGACTTAACTATCAAAATAAACAGTGATTCAATCATTAACATCCAATGAGTTCACTAGTTCAGTATTCATCATCAATTGGCCTTCTAATTAAAACTATTTTATTTCTGCTTAATTAAAACTTCTAAATCTTTCAATAAAAAAAAATGGTAATTGAATTCCTATTTAACAAATGCCCTCCAAACCATTTCATTATAATACCGAGTAAAATAACTTATAACTATATTCAATTTCCACTTAATTCTCCATTCAAACATTTTCTACGACATTCTTCATTATTTAAATTTGGAAAATCCATTCAACTTATTAATCATAAAACAGCGTTATGAAAAATCCTTTATTTCATTACTAGAAAATAATAACCAATGCTTATTCTTGTAGAATAAACCCAACTTTACATTTCCTTTCTAACTCGAAGATATCAATTTCCCACAATTCCTCTTTGATTTTTTCTTTTACTTGGAATTCTCATTACATATTATCACTTTTTTCTAATTTCCTTTACTTCGGAATTCTCGTTATATATTCTCCAAATTTCCACCAACGTTGCATTATTAATCCGCTAATGGAAATAATAACTTATTACTAACCTCTTTACCCATTTCCAACTAATACCATCTTCAGATAATCCTAATGTTGTTCATATTGGGGTACTTTAATTACCTCTTAGACCTTGATCAACAACGTTCTTATCCTCAGATAAATATAAGTTGTAATCCAAAAACCAATATTCACTCTGATAACAATTCAAATTCCATATAACTGAACTATTCATAATACGGTTTCAGAAAACCTTCTTACCCTTTTGAAAATCTCTTCCTCTGATATACCCATTCTTCCTTAATTCAAGAATAAAACAACTTCTTATAAACCCCCACTTTTCATCTCTACCCCTTTAAACAAATTCATTTTTTTTAATTCGGATCTGGTTATACTACCCTGTGGCCCACTTCTTTAACAAATTCACTTTTCCCAATCATTTTCAAATCCATTCAATCCTTTCCCTCATGAAATTCTAATTTCAATTTCCTAGTTTTACATGATCCCATTATTCAGTAATGTCAATTTAAAATAAACAATATAACACCTTAAGCCTCATTTAAATAACCCTGGTTTTTGTAAAACTTTTTCCTTAATTTCCCTTTACTTAATTAAATAATCAAGTAACATTTATCTAAGTTATCATATTCGCCAGAACTTCTCTTTATAACTTCTTTATAAAAGTTCGGGTTTTAAATATAAACCCCGTTCATAAACTCTTTCACCATTCAACTAGATTTCATTTCAATTCGATTACTTTTTAAATGAATTTCCATTTAAAAATAATTCCCTAAATTATTACTTATTAAAATAACAATTCACTTTGATCATTAACTACTTCCGTAGTTGATTAACTAGAATAAATAATAATTCCCTTTTTAAAACCTTATTAAAATTAAAGTAATATTAATTAAACTATTTTATTAGATTAATTCAAATCAAACTAATTTAATAATCAATTCCCATGTAACATGGTCGACTTTAGTCAACCCAAAATACGATTATCTTGTTAACTGATTTCATTTCGTTTTCACT
Source organism: Allium sativum (assembly GCA_030737875.1). Lineage (NCBI taxonomy): Eukaryota > Viridiplantae > Streptophyta > Magnoliopsida > Asparagales > Amaryllidaceae > Allium > Allium sativum. The sequence continues at coordinate 157,644,462 of CM060921.1, read as the reverse complement.
TTAAATTAATTAATAATATAATTAATTCAAGTAATTCTATTTAATTGTTATCTAAAACAATTATCCAATTTTAACCATTTGGTTAATTTTCTCCTCACTTGTTTTCATATCTGATTAACATCAGAATTTACTTTATTAAATGAATAATTATCCGATAAAAAAATAAACAATAAATATTATTTCCTTTTAATAAACTATTTTCAAAATAATATGTATATTTCAAACTTTATTTCCAGTTATAAAATAATTTTATAACTTCAATTTTATCGATTCACCTGACGATAATCAATATAAACAAAACAATTTGTTTTTAGGCCATTTACTGCCGGTTACTCAAACAATATCGTCAATTGGTTAAAATAAAACGTAGGTTGCAATTCCAGTCAACTATCAATAATCACATCAAACTCCCAACCAAGACAGTTCATATATCGATAATATGGAAATAAATAATATATTTGAGGAACCACGTTGGATCCCTCCCACCTGTTCTTCCCTATACCCAAATATGTTACCTCAGCTCAAATAAATAATGGTATTATAACAGTCAATAACGACAATTCAATGTCATCCAACTTATTTAACACAACCATCACAAGCTAAACAATTTCATTAAACTAATCACATTTATTTATAAGTGTGACCAATAGGGTAAGTTACTTTAATTGGAAACAATCGTTAAAATAACAATTTGGTTTTTCATTGGAGTTAAACAACGTTTAATTTCATGGGTTCGATCAATATATGAACATATATTAAACAAACGACCAACAGTCAACCATAAGCAACCATAACACACAAAATATAAACCCAATTTATATAAAATAAAAGCGGGGAGAACTGAGTGAGTTTAAGTCACCTTGATTTGTTGTGTCAATTAAAACGTTCTAGTTTAGTCAAATTAAACAGTGTTTAGTTTGACTAAAAATTACAGCTGCTTCCATTCCTGGCCAAACCAGGTGCATGATGAAGTGCTCGTCGACATGGTTCCAATGCATCCTGTTTCCCCGAATTCTGACCACGTATGCATTCGATATTAGCATTTCAAGTTTATACGAACATTTAAAAAAAACTTTAATTTCATTAAATTCTTGGGCCTCACCCTTTTTTAATTTCCGTTTAGCCCATTAAGAAAATAACCAGGCCCGTTCAAATTTTTTCCAAATAAAACAGCAGATCCCCCTTTTCACCTTTCACAATCCATCCACCGCCTCCCAGAAAAAGGACTTCCATGGCCGCCATTCAATCGCCTTTCCTCCCTCCTTCTTCGGCCATAAATCCAGAGCCGCTACACTTCCTCCCTCCTTCCTTCGGCCAAAAATCGAGAGCCCCTACACCTCGTTTCCCCTACACAACCACGCCTGGGGCCCCCCTCCGTCGCCCTCCATCTTCTGTCGCTCCGCCAAACCCTAGATCCCCGACCATCCAGCGACGGAGCATCATTCTGACCTCGTCTAGCAACCCCCCCCCCCCTTCCAGAAATGAACAAGCTTCCACTCTCACTCCAAAATGAAGCTTCCATTTCAAAATCTGATGAGCAGGTCCTTGGCACTGAATCACAATCTTCATGAGGCTTATCAAAAGCATACCGAGACGAAGAGGGGGAATTCACGAATCAGATAAGTATCTTACTTAATTTTTAATCGCTGTAGTATTTTGATTTGATTTTTAAGTGGTTCCACAGGGTTTTTCATCACTGTGTTTGTTTATTTGGTTCATTGTGAATGTCGTGGGATGTTATGCATGGATATGCATGTATATATATAGCTGCGGAAAAATCCTGATAAGATCAATGTCAAACTCAAATGGTGAAATCATAGGTTTTATCTTAGCTGTGATATTTCTTTTCATTTCAGCTAAAGATATGTGATCGAACTATGGTACTAGCTGCATGATTATAGAAGGGAAATATGAAGATTTTGTGTTGAACTATCATGTACCATTCTATTCGTATAATGATCGAATTGTAATGTGTTGGAAATGAAAGTTTGGTGGCTGCGTTGCTTACCAGTAAAGTGTGAAGATTTTCCGTTGGATTTACCTTTACTTGTGTTTTCAGATATATTCATACGGTGTTGAACTGTTAAGATAGATTAGGTGATCGATGAAGCTAATGAATTGTTATTTCATTCAGAAATCGGAAAAACCCATATTTTGTAGATTCTATGTTGGATTTTTTTCTTAAATATATGGCAACAGTCTTGCTGAATTTTGTATCTGAAATCGACTATATATATATTAATATATTTACCTGTTCATGTTCTGTATAGATTTGATGTATGAATATACATATATTTGTTTTCTATAGATGTTCAAAATCTGGTCTTTAGCTGTTCATGATCTGTTATTAGCTGTGCAAAGTTTCCCTTTAATGATGCAGGTAAATGAAGACTGTCACAAAGAAGATAGGGAAGCAGTGTACGTGGAGATTTACCGAATAAGGAGATCGCTTAGCAGGAAAAAGTGAAGATTTTGTGTTGACTTTATGACGTACTAGCCTGTTCGGATGTACACATACACTGAACTATTTAGGTACGAATTTTGTGAAGCTATCTCGTCTATTGTGTACTTGTATGGTCCATGTATATGGAGTTACTAAATTGTTTATTCAATTCATAGATTTTAAATTTGTATTTGGTAGGTTCGATGCGTAGCAAGACAGTTTCTTTTTATAGATTTAAACATAAGATTTAGCTATTTCGATTTGCCTGGATTTGATATGCATATATTAGTTTCTGTTCATTGTACTTGTTTTGGTTTAGCTTGTTATTTAGCTGTGAGGCTATGTGTGAGGCAATGAGTGGTTATAACAATGTGCAGATCTGAATTTGATATTGTGGATTTAGTCTATACATTGTGTGGCAGAATATTTTGGTACATGAGATTTTCAGTTGTATATAAACATTTAGCTGTTTTGTTGTTCTATACTGTCTATTATTATACACAAAGTCCAAGCATTAGATATTCGCATATATTCGTGTAAGGTCTGTTTATATGCATTTTGATAAATAGCTTATAAAAACAAAAATCGCTAAATTATCAAATAAAATTCCGAAATTATTAAATTTATATAGTAAGCGTTATCGTTTGTAAACGATTTCCATAACGACTATTTTAAAATTCAATTTGAATACAACTGACCATCTCTAATATAAAATCTGGATTTTACTCTTTTATATGAAAATTATAGTCAATTCGATTTCAACGTTTCTTGTTTCATAGAAATCCGACTTATACCAGATCTTATATATTCAATTGAAGTTCAAACTCCATATTACGAACTGCCGTGCCATTTCGAACTCGATTTATACTTATATAAATATATAACGTTCAAACTTTGTTTAAATAACGAATTAAATATTAAAATCCATTAATATTCCAAATATAATATTTAAAATAATTAATTAAATTAAATATCTGGCTACTAAAATTACGAGGCGTTACATTCTTCCCCCTTAAAATAATTTCGTCCTCGATATTGCTAAGGTGAGAAAAATGCTCCAAATCCCATTAAATCCCAAATCCAGTTTATTATAAATCGAAAACCAATTCATTATTGTAAACAAATATTTTCAAAAATATCAAAAAATTTCTAACACTTTAAAGTCCCGGAAAAATTCGGCAGAGTCTCCCCTGTATGGAGTGACATCTGCGATATCGCAAGAACAAATTATATATATTCATCGGCACACACGGTTGGAAAAAAAAAATCAAAACCCAAAATTTTATATTTCCGCATAGGCGTACCTTTTACGAGCGCTATTGAGCATGCTTGATCAATGTATATGTGATTTACTCAACCAAAAATTAATTTGCCCAGCCATCTAGCACCTGTACTTAACTCAATTCACATATGAGTAATAAATATATGAAACTCTAAGATAATAATTTCCTAATCAATAATATAACTATACCTATTCCAAAATCAAACCGATAGAATCAATTCATTATCAAATATAGGGTTAAATCATAAATTCCAATTCATATGCAGTTTCATTCCAGTTCAATTATACCGTAAATTATTCTTTAGTTTATAACTCATTCAACTCCATTAAATCGGTTATTATTCTATTCAAAAAACTATCATCCAATAACAACCAATACACAAACAAATCAACCAAATCAATTGAATTTACATTCAATATTTATATTTTATTTTGGTTTCACATATTTGAACTTTAATCGATTAATATGCGACTGATTCTATTTGATTGTTATTTATTCAAATTCCAATTTCCAAATCTGTTTTATTTAATTTTGATATCATACTTAATTTAATTTCACTTAACAAAGTTAAGTTTCAATTCAAATTTTCAATCCGATTTGAATTCCATTCAAATCAATCAAACACACTGATATCTCAATAAGTTGATAAAATTATTTCCTTTATATACAAAAACATAATTTGGGTAAAATTATTTCATTTATCCTCTCAACAAAATAATACTGTATCCATTGACAATTCAATGCTTCTCAACACTTGAACCGATCAACATCACAATACAAAACACTTGTACATATAAAATTTACAAATACGCTCTCATATATATATACTCAATCTCAATCTAGGGTATTACTAACCCTATCTCTATCGAGTTATACCACAGAGCCAAGGTTAATACTAAACCAATAGCTTTGATACCACTGTAACAACCCAAGGATTTTCAGCCCTGAAAATCGATATAAATATATTTTTCGTATCTCATGCCGATCTTCCAAACACCGAAAAACACTGGAACATTATTAGAAAGAAGTTAGAGGGTGAGATAAGGAAAGAAATAAATATTAGAATAGAAGAAGAAGAAGAACCAACACAACATAGAGTCAGAGTCTCACATCGCAACGGAACAAAATATAATACAGAAATAAATCTTTACTAAGAGCTTTTAAAATAATTACAATATTAGAGTACATCAACATCACTGGACAATTATAATAATCTTCCCCATATGCAACACATAGCGGAATACACATCATATATATAGTACGTTTGAACTCCTCCAGCTCATTTTTGGACTTCACAGCATCGGATAACCTGGACCTGCACAACCCGGTCTAACTCGAGCATTACAAACACCGGGTCAGTCTGGTGAACCAGAGTGAGAAAAACACACTAAGTTTAGAGTATCATCCAACTTGGTTTTAAAGTTCAAAATCTTTTCGAAAGAAAAGGATAATCGTAAGACCAAATCCACACGTAAATACAGACGGTTTTTACCTAACGATAACGTAAAACATTTTTGAAATCAATATTTTTCTGATATTATAATAGTGTCTAAATACAAATAAATATCAATCTAGCGAAATGCTTGCATCTCACGCTCCACATATATAGTATACAATCAAAACCGCGGGCGCTTATTGGAGATTGGATTCCGACTATGACAAGGTATGGAACCACCTGTCAATAGTGTATTTCTAGAGGCAAATACACCGGTTTTAACAAGAACGTCTTGCAACCCAACCCACACATGACCGACCACTCATTTCGCTTAAGTGTATCGGATGTATATCACCAACGGTTGGGCTCAAACCACCATTTCCCGAAAGGGACAGCAACGAAATAGATTAAAGAAGGAAAAGGATTTTCTCTAGATAGGTGATTATACACCCTAATGGGAGCGACCCACATAGCCATGCTTCCTGCCCAATTTTTGTCATTTCCCGATTTATGAGGCTTGAGGTCATAACATATCCTTTGGAACACCTGTCCATCATTCACTTTGAATGCCACATCGTCAAATCCGCCAGAAATCAGTAATCGATTTCCACAAAAATAATTAGGTTATTAAGTTAGGAGAAGGTGTCTTCTCCGCTGCCACAGAAATACGTTTGAGGAAATCAACGCACGTAATCCCTTTGGAAATACTCTGTCAAACATTCGTCCATACAAGTTGTCCTAGGACTGGACAAACCGAAGTCCCCCTCCTACTACATCCTAGGAATCACCCTATAGATCAATAGCGAGAAATCCTTGCAATCCGTAGATTCCAACCACGAAAAAATCACTACTGAAATATCTCTGGTCGCTAAACCAGAGAAATTCAACTAGTGGTTCTTTTGTTTATGAAGATCCACGGTCTTCAATGTTCCATCTCGATCATCTTCTGATATCTTCACGTACTCGTTAGTCGGAATGGTTTTCGAATATAAATTCAATCCTGGTCTTTCCGTACCAACAATCGTATTATGCAGATTTGATGGTCGGTGATTTAACTATCAAAATAAACGGTGATTCAATCATGAACATCCAATGAGTTCACTAGTTCAGTCTTAAGCATCAATTGGCCTTCTAATTAAAACTATTTTACTTCTGCTTAATTAAAACTTCTAAATCTTTTAATATAAAAGAAATATGGTAATTGAATTCCTATTTAATAAATTCCCTCCAAACCATTTCATTATAATACTGAGTAAAATAACTTATAACTATATCCAATTTCCACTTAATTTTCCGTTCAAACATTTTCTACATCATTCTTCATTACTTAAATTTGGAAAATCCATTCAACTTATTATTCATAAAACAACATTATGAAAAATCCTTTATTACATTACTAGAAAACAATAACAAATGCTTATTATTGTAGAATAAACCCAACTTTACATTTCCTTTCTAACTCGAAGATATCATTATAATTTCCCACAATTCCTCTTTGTTTTTTCCGTTTACTTGGAATTCTCATTACATATTATCACTTTTTGCTAATTTCCTTTACTTCGGAATTCTCGTTATATATTCTCCAAATTTCTACCAATGTTGCATTATTATTCCACTAATGGAAATAATAACTTATCACGAACCTCTTCACCCATTTCCAACTAGTACCATCTTTAGATAATCCTGATGTTGTTCAAGTTAGGGTACTTTAATTACCTCTCAGACCTTGATCAACAACGTTCTTATCCTCAGATAAATATAGGTTGTAATCCAAAAACCAATATTCACTCTGATACCAATTCAAATTCCATTTAACTGAACTACTCATAATACGGTTTCAGAAAAACCTTCTTATCCTTTTGAAAATCTCTTCCTCTGATAAACCCATTCTTCCTTAATTCTATAATTAAACAACTTCTTATAAACCCCCACTTTTCATCTCTACCCCTTTAAACAAATTCATTTTTTTAATTTGGATCTGGTTGTACGACCCTGTGGCCTACTTCTTTTAACAAATTCACTTTTCCCAATCATTTTCAAATCTATTCAATCCTTTCCCTCATGGAATTCTGATTTCAATTTCCCAGTTTTACTTGATCCCATTATTCAGTAATGTCAATTTAAAATAAACAATATAACACCTTAAGCCTCATTTATATAACCATGGTTTATATAAACCTTTTTCCTTAATTTCCCTTTACTTAATTTAAATTATTAAGTAACATTTATCTAAGTGATTATATTCGCCAAAACTTCTCTTTATAACTTCTTTATAAAATTTCGGGTTTTAAATATAAAACCCGTTCATAAACTCCTTCACCATTCAACTAGATTTCATTTCAATTCGATTACTTATTAAATGAATTTCCATTTAAAAATAATTCCCTAAATTATTATTTATTAAAATAACAATTCACTTCGATCATTAACTACTTCCATTGTTGATTAAGTAAAATAAATAATAATTCCCTTTTTAAAACCTAATTAATATTAAAGCAATATTCATTAAACTATTTCATTAGATTAATTCAAATCAAACTAATTTAATAACCAACTCCCATTTAACATGGTCGACTTTAGTCAACCCAAAACACGGTTATCTTGTTAACTGATTTCAATTCGTTTTCACTTTATGTTAATTAATAATATAATTAATTTAAATAATTCTATTTAGTTGTTTTCTAAATCAATTATCCAATTTTAACCATTTTGTTAATTTTCTCCTCACTTGTTTTTATATCTGATTAACACCAGAATTTACTTTATTAAATAAATAATTATCCAGTAAAAAAATAAACAATAAATATTATTTCCTTTTAATAAGCGATTTTCAAAATAATATATATATATATATATTACAAAATTTATTTCCAGTTATAAAATAATTTTATAACTTCAATTTTACCGATTCACCTGACGGTAATCAATATAAATAAAACAATTTATTTTTAGGCCATTTACTGCCGGTTGCTCAACCAATATCGTCAATTGGTTAAAATAAAATACAGGTTGTAATTTCAGTCAACTATCAATAATCACATCAAACACCCAACCAGGACAGTTCATATATCGATAATATGGAACCCAATAATATATTTAAGGAATCCCGTTGGATCCCTCCCACCTGTTCTTTCCTGTACCCAAATATATTACCTCAGCTCAAATAAATAATGGTATTATAACAGTCAATAACGACAATTTAATGTTATCCAACTTATTTAACACAACCATAACAAGCCAATAAATTTCATTAAATTAGTCATGTTTATTTATAAGTGTGACCAATAGGGTAAGTTACTTTAATTGGAAACAATCATTAAAATAACGATTTTGTTTTTCATTGGAGTTAAACAACGTTTAATTTCTTGGGTTCGATCAATATATGAATATATATTAAACAAACGACCAACAGTCAACCATAAGCAACCATAACACATAAAATATGAACCCAACTCATTTAAAATATAAGCGGGGAGAACTGAGTGAGTTTAAGTCACCTTTATTTGTTGTGTTGATTAAAACGTTCTAGTTTAGTAAAATTAAACAGTGTTTAATTTGACTAAAAATTACAGTTGCTTCCAGTCCGGTCCAAACCAAGTGCACAATGAAGTGCTCGTCGACGTGGTTCTAATGCATCCTGTTTCACCGAATTCTGACCACGTATGCATTCGGTAATAGCATTTCAAGTTTATACGAACATTTAAAAAAAACTTTAATTTTATTAAATTCTTGGGCCTCACCCTTTTTTTAATTTCCGTTCAGCCCATTAACAAAATAACCAGGCCCGTTCAACTTTTTTCCAAATATAACAGCGGATCCCCCTTTTCCCCTTTAACAATCCATCCACCGCCTCCCAAAAAAAGGACTTCCATAGCCGCCATTCAATCGCCTTTCCTCCCATCTTCCTTCGGCTAGAAATCGAGAGCTGCTACACTTCCTCCCTCCTTCCTTCGGCCAGAAATCAAGAGCCACTACACCTCGTCTCCCCTACGCAACCACGCCCATGCCACCCACCATCACCCTCCATTTTCTGTCGCTCCGCCAAACCCTAGATCCCCGACCATCCAGCGACGGAGCATCATTCTGACCTCGTCGAGCAACCCCCCGCTTCCATAAATGAACAAGCTTCCACACTCACTCCAAACCGAAGCTTCCATTTCAAAATCTACCGAGCAGGTCCTTGGCACCGAATCAAAATCTTCATGCGGCTCATCAAATGCATACCGAGATGAAGAGGGGGAATTCACGAATCAGATAAGTATCTTACTTAATTTTTATTCGCTGTTGTATATTGATTTGATTTTTAAGTGGTTCCACTAGGTTTTTCTTCACTGTGTTTGTTTATTTGGTTCATTGTGAAAGTCGTGAGATGCTGTGCGTGGATACGCATGTATATATATAGTTGCAAAAAAATCCTGATAAGATCAATGTCAAACTCAAATGGTGAAATCATAGGTTTTATCTTAGCTGAACTAAGATATTAGCTATGATATTTCTTTTCATTTCAGCTAAAGATATGTGATCGAACTGTGGTAATGGTTACGTGATTATAGCAGGGAAATATGAAGATTTTGTGTTGAACTATCATGTACCAGTCTGTTCGTATAGTGATCGAACTATAATGTGTTGGAAATGAAAGTCACGTTGCTTAGTAGTAAAGTGTGAAGATTCTCCGTTGGATTTTCCTGTACTCATGTTTTCAGATATATTCATACAGCGTCGAACAGTTAGGATAGATTAGGTGACCTATGAAGCCAATGAATTGTTATTTCATTCAGAAATCGGAAAAATCCATATTTTGTAGATTCTATGTTGGATTTTTTTTCTTAAATATATGGCAACAGTCTTGATGAATTTTGTATATGAAATCGATTATATATATATGAATATATTTACCTGTTCATGTTCTGTATAGATTTGATGTATGAATATACATATATTGGTTATCTCTAGCAGTTCAAAATCTGGTCTTTAGCTATTCACGATCTGTTCTTAGCTGTGCAAAATTTCCCTTTAATAACGCAGATAAATAAAGACTGTCGCAAAGAAGATAGGTAGTAGTGTACGTGGAGACTTACCGAAGAAGGAGATAGCTTAGCAAGAAAAAGTGAAGACTTTGTGTTGACTTTATGATGTACTAGCTTGTTCGGATGTACACATACACTGAACTGTTTAGGTATGGATTTTGTGAAGCTATGAAGCTATCTCATCTATTGTCTATTTGTATTGTCCATGTATATGGAGTTACTGAATTGTTTATTCAATTCAAAGATTATAAATTGTATTTGGTAGGTTCGATGCATAGCAAGACAGTTTCTTTTTATAGATATATACATGAGATTTAACTGTTTCGATTTGCCTGGATTTGATATGCATATATTAGTTTCTGTTCATTGTACTTGTTTTGGTTTAGCTTGTTATTTAGCTGTGAGGCTACGTGTGAGGGAATGAGTGGTTATATCAATGTGCAGATTTGAATTTGATATCGTGGATTTAGTCTATACATTGTGCGTCAGAATATTTTGGTACATGAGATTTTCGGCTGCATATAAACATTTAGCTGTTTTGTTGTTCTATACTGTCTATTATTATACACGAAGTCCAAGCGTTAGATATTCGCATATATTCATGTAAGGTCTGTTTATATGCATTTTGATAAATAGCTTATAAAACAAAAATCGCTAAATTATCAAATAAAATTCCGAAATTATTAAATTTATTTAGTAAGCGTTATCGTTTATAAACGATTTCCATAGCGACTATTTTAATATTCGATTTGGACACAACTGACCATCTCTAATATGAAATTTGGATTTTGCTCTTTAAATGAAAATTATAGTCAATGCGATTTCAACGCATCTTGTTTCACAGAAATCTGACTTATATCGGATCCTGTATATTCAACTGAAGTTCAAAACTCCATATTACGAACTGCCGCGCCATTTCGAACTCGATTTATACTTATATAAATATATAACATTCAAACTTCATTTTAATAACGAATTAAATATTGAAATCCATTAATATTCCAAATATAATATTTAAAATAATAAATTAAATTAAATATCTGGCTACTAAAAATATGAGGCGTTACAATAAAAATCACATTTTTATATCTCTACTATATATTTAAAAATCGCATTTTTATATCGCTACTATATATATATATATAAATCACATTTTTATATCGCTACTATATATATATATAAATCACATTTTTATATCGCTACTATATATATAAATCACATTTTTATATCGCTACTACATATATGGAAATCACATTTTTATATCGCTACTATATATACCAAAATCACATTTTTATATCGCTATTATATATATATAATCACATTTTCATATTATTACTATATATAAAAATCACATTTTTATATCGCTATTATATATATAAAAATCACATTTTTATATTGCTACTATATATATATATATATAAATCACATTTTTATATCGCTATTATTTATATAAAAATCGCATTTTTATATTGCTACTATATATATATATATCACATTTTTATATCGCTACTATATATATAAAAATCACATTTTTATATCGCTATTATATATATAAAAATCACATTTTTATATCGCTACTATATATATAAATTCACATTTTTATATCGCTACTACATATATATATATATATATATATATCGCATTTTTGTATCGCTACTATGTATATAAAAATCACATTTTATATCGCTACTATATATATATATATATATATATATATAAATCACATTTTTTCTCGCTATTATATATATAAAAATCACATGTTTATATTTCTACTATATATAAAAAATCACATTTTTATGTCGCTATTTCTATTTTAAAATCAATGCTTTTTCCATTTTAAAATTCATATTTTTAACAATACTACCAATATTGAAATATGAAAATAAAATTTAATGTTTTATATTCTTAAAACTGAATTTAAACTTTGTATTCAAATTAAATTAATTAAACAAAAATACTCACCTTTTTTCTTGTAAAAAAATTCAATTTTTGATAGAGGAGGGTCCACCGCTAGAGGAGGGTGCTATGGGGGTGGCGACGGGTGTGGTCGGGCAGCAGGGATCTCTGACGGTCGGCGGCGGTCACGCAGTGGTGGTTGGAGGCAGGTTTCGGGGGAGATATGGGTTGCGGTTTGATTTTGGGGGAGGATGCGAAGGGGTGGGAGTCCAACGGTCGCGCAGTGGTGGTTGGCGGCTGGTTTTGGGGGAGAAACGGGTAGCGGGGCAAGGGGAACTCACGGGATCAGTTTTTTTTCTTTTTCTCTTTTGACCTCGTTTGACTGTGGGTAGGGAGAGAGAGGATTTGACCTAGTTTATATAATTATATTTTTATTTTAATTTATTTTCCAAAAAGTGAATTTTCCATTCGAACTCCAAATCAAACCCAACGACTATCGCCCCTAGCTAAATACCCCCATTCCGGACACAATGGAATATGTTCTGTAAGCCAATTCGATTGTTTCAATCAGTTTTTCTTTAAATTAAAATATAAATTAATATAACGTTCAAAATTGATTTTAACGTACATTTTAATTTACTAGAGCGACATACCGACTCCAAAATTTCCAGAACAATAAATCTGGCTATGTTTTGATGATACGGTCCTAACAAAACTTATTTTGTTGAATTTGGAGACCGTTTGAAAAATGGTCATTTTCCAGTCGATTAAATTCAAACTGAAATTGCCAAACGCGTTTAAATTCACCATGCTCACATATTAACTCCAAAAATTATGAAATTTGGAATCTAGCAATAATTTGACATTATGAATCCAACAAAAGTGATTTCGTTGAAAACGGGGATCGTTTGCAAAATGGCTATTTTTAAGGGCTATATATTATATAAAATATATATAAATTCCATAGCGACTATTCTGAATTTTAAACTGGACATAACTTTTAATTTACATTATGAAATCTGAATTTTTCCCATTCATTAGTAAGATATAATTAAACAGATTCAAATATTTCTTGTTTTACTGAAATCCGATTTATTTTGAATCTTGTACATTCAATTTAAATTTGAAATCGAATTTTCAAACTACCACGCCATTTCAGGCTCGTTATATAATTAAAATAAATTTATACGTTCTAACTTCGTTTTAAATAAATTTTAGTCGTTATTATTTAAAATAAATCATTTTAAATATTCAAAATTCAATAAAATAGCTAAAATAAAAAAAATTAAATTGGTTCTGAAAATCCTGGTTGTTACACTTTAGGAGTAAATTTAGACTAGGAGAATCACTCGATTTTAATATCTGATAAGAAGATAGTTCACGCCTAAGGAGATATCGAAGAACTAATTGTTTAGAATAAAATTGCACAGGAATCTAGCTTAAGTAAAGTTGTATTAAAGTTATAAAATAAGTTGTTGGAAAAGTAAATATAGAAAGATGGTTAACTTGTATACATGAATGAAATTAAACTAAGTACAGGATCATTTAGTAAATTTAAAATAGCTGGAATGTTACTTAATTGAGTTTAGTAAACTTAGGTGTAACGATCCAGAATTTTTAACAAATTTAAAATTGGAATTTTTACTTCTTAATTTGAATTTAAATTTGAATTTAACATAAATATATATGGTTAAGAATATTTAATATTTTTGATAAGTTATATGATATATTTTACTTGAACTATAAATGAGAATGATTATTAATGAGTTTGCATTTATTGATACTATTTGTCGTTCGATCGGATTCGTCAAACCATAACATGAATTAGTAGCATTAGAATTAAATGTTGCCCTTATTTTTCATAGCATTTAAGGGAAAATGCTACCAAAAGCTCACTTTCTCTGTAATGACCCGGATTTTTGGTCAGTTTATTTTAAATATTTAATCTCATTTTAAATATTGTGTTGATAATATAAATGAATTTTTATATTGAGTTATTGATTTAATAATCGATATACGATTTATTTCGAATATATTGAACAATCGTAATACGAAAACAAGTCTAGTTTAATTCGAAATTTAAAACTGAATCGAAAAGATTTAAGTGATCAGTATAAATTCTATTTGAATTTATAAATGATAATAATAATTTATTATTGAGGGATATACATATTTTTGAATTTAATTTATATGGAATTAAATTAATATCTTCTCCAGATGATCGAATTGGACTTCGATACTTGTTCCAGTGTGTTGAGGATAATGGTATAACCCTAGAAATGTCGGTTGTTGTGTTCAGAAAGGAGTCTGGGATCACGGGGTATTTTAAATTTAAGGATACCAGTGAATACCTACCTCAGTTAAATCCTACTCGATAAAATACCTACCTAAATTTCCTTGGTGCTTAAGGATGCATCGTGTATCAAATCGCACCTCATGTTTCTCATTTCCGTTTATAAAATCATCGCGACCTCCTTGTTCCTCATTCATTCCTTCAGCAATAACCGATGCTGAAAGTTTCAGACAAAATAAAATGGCCACTACTAAGTTTAAACCCGCACCGTCCGCCTTTTAAACCCGCATTCACCTTTGTTTGTCATTCTCTAGCAAAATCAAATCGATTTTGCCCTTCATTTTATTCAATTTAAAATTTAGTTTATATAAAAAGGAAATCAAAAACAAATTTTGCGAGTGAATCTGGAGTGATGAAAGGCTATGAAATCACTGTTTGAAAAACCACGAAGTCTCTCTGAAGCTCAAAATTTGGTGCGATGATAATAGGGCTCGATGTCGGCTCGATCTGGAGGCGGAGCTCGGAGAATCGGTGATTGGCGTGTCGTTTATAATGGCAAGGAAAGTCAGGTGTGATGCGCGACATCCAAGGACGCGTTGTCCTTGGGAGCTACAGGTTCGAAGGGATGATAGTAGGGTAATTTGAGGTGAAGAGTACATCGATGAATTTGGTTTGGTGTTTCACGGTAGTTCAAGAAGAAGGGAAACTAACATTAGCAGTAGAATTCGAACTGGGCTGTTGTGATGTACTGAAGCTGATAAAAGGGGATTCAATAGTGGAAAATTTGGAGTTCGAATGGCAGATTGGTGATTAAGGAGGATTGAAGTGCCATAATGGGAGAGGTTGAAAAATGTGAAGCATGGAAATGGAAATGAAATGGTGTTGCTAGAGTGATCGGATTGTACAGCGGTATTCTAAGTGGAGGAGAGTAAAGTGTAGCAACAACAAGGAAGTGAGGTATAAATGTTTTGCAAAATTTAATACGTAGAAAAGTCTGTTATTTTAGTAAATTTAACAAATAAATGGTTAATCGATTGATAAAATTTAATAATCGTAGGTTTTAAATAGATTTGGTCGAGACAATCTGTATCCGTGAAATTCCGAAATAAACAGGATATTCGACAATTGCAAATCACGGTGAGTAAATCTCACTCACCTTTTATTTAGAATTATTTTTATCAGTTAAAAATAATTGTTTGTTGCTTGTTTAGTTGCATTTAATATTTTTGTGCATCTTAAATATATTAGTTATTTAGGCTTGGTGTTTGTTGCTATTATATATATATGGGTGGTTGGATTCCCACAGTATCATTAGCGGATGCCCGCAGTACCATTAGTGGATGATTACCCTATATGCCCCACGTTATGATAGTGGATGACCTTCTATACCGCGATATCCTGCTTCGAAGCAGGATGGGTATTATTTATATTGACTAACGTCTGTGGATGCTGGAAAAATAGGTTGGAGGGATCCAACTGGATTCCTCAAAAATATATTATCTTTTTGTTTGTTTGTTTGCACCTATAATGTCATATATGATGTGTTAGAAAACCTGTCACTTATAATTAGTTGTTTTGATTTTTGTAAAATCACTGGGCCTTAAATGTTGATTTATAAAAATATCGTGAAAGAGATAGTGAGATTTAAAAAGGAAAATTATATTTTCTAAAATAGAATTTGAATTTAGAAAGGGGCTAAAAATATTTACTTGTTTTGAAAATAAATAAAACAAGTATTGATTTTATAAACGATGTTTATAAATTAAATAATACAAGAAATTGAAGTGAATTTATAAACGGTGTTTATAAATAAAATAGATTGATTTTCATTGGATAATCAGATAATTGAAATGAAATTATAAACAGTATTTATAAATAAAGTGCGAAAAATTATCATTGGATAATTTGAATATTTAAATTCAAATGTGAATTTATAAAAATAGAAATGGGGAAATCATTTTAAAGAAATAAACGAGGGAATTTATTCTGATGCTCAGAATATGAATTGAACAAAAATAAATCTGTAAGGATTTATGATTTTGAATTCAATTAATTCGAATTTATTCAAATGGAAATTGAATAAAGAGAATTCAAAT
This sequence comes from Allium sativum, assembly GCA_030737875.1. Classification (NCBI taxonomy): domain Eukaryota; kingdom Viridiplantae; phylum Streptophyta; class Magnoliopsida; order Asparagales; family Amaryllidaceae; genus Allium; species Allium sativum. The sequence goes on along the minus strand of CM060921.1, from coordinate 157,627,989 downwards.
AGAAATTGAATAAAGGGAATTTGAATAGAATTTGAATAAAGAGAATTTGAATAGAAATTGAATAGAATTTGAATAAAGAGAAATTGAATAGAAATTGAATAAAGAGAATTTGAATATAAATTGAATAAAGAAAATTTGAATAGAATTTGAATAAAGAGAATTTGAATTTAGAGAATTCAAATAGAATTTGAATATAGGAAATTTAAATAGAATTGAAATGGAATTTGAATATAGAAGATCGAAGTATAAATAAATTTATTTTCAAGTTAGGAAAAATCGACAATTATAGATAATCAAAAATATTATGTTGAATTGGGAAACTGATTTGATATATATTAAAAATATATTAGAATGGAATTAAAATTTATATATAAACGAAGGTAAAACGTTCATATATATTAATATAATTAAAACGAGCTCGCCGTAGTGCGGTAATTCGTAAATTGGCGATTCGAACATCAATTGAGTGTATAGAACTCAATTGAAGTCGGAATTCTTTGAAACAAGAATCATCAGGACCGATTAGATAATAGTTTTCTAATGGAAGAGAAAATTCTGAATTTCATCGTATATATTTTGAGTTATGTCAAAATCAAATTTTCAGAAAAACAGCGCCATAACCATTTAAAGACCTTAACGGTTTATTTAATTTTATAAAAGGATTTTAAGCGAATAAAATCCAAATTTCTATTTAGAAAATTTCAGATTTTAGTTGTAAAACATATGTGAACTCAAGTGGAGTAATGAATTGATTTTTTTGAAACAGAAATCAGATTTTTAATTATTGAATAGAATTAACTAATTTGAATAGTAATTTGTTAATGAGATTTTGAATTGATATTGGGCTTTAAATAAGTGAATTCAATTTGGAAATTTATATTTGAAATCGAAAAGAAACTTGAATTGAAATTGGAATTTAATTTTGTGATGAGCAAGTTAAGAATTTTATTTGAACATGTTATGTTCAAACAAAGAGGTGAAATAGGCAAAATAGCTAATTAAAGAATAAATGGGCGAAACTGAATTCAAACGATTGGATTGAGTTGAATTGAATTGAAAACAGGTGAACATGTGTTAGACAGGTATGGAATGAAGTATATAAAGAGAATGAAGTTTATAAATTTAGTGCCCGACAAAAAGGTACACGTTTAAATTCCATATTGGGTTTTATGCGCCGTATCGGCAAGCCGCTTGGCTTTTTCTTTTTCTTTTTGATTGGAGAGGCCTGTGTGGAGGTTTGGGGATTTTCCCAATGCTCCCGGTACAAAGGAGGTAATGGCGAAATTTTCTGAAAATTTAAGGAGTTATGTAATAACCCGGAAATTCTGAGCCAGTTTAAAATTTTTGTTTTGGCAATCTTAGCGAATTTTGAATATTTAAAATGGATTATTTTAAATAATATTGACAAGAAATTTATTTGGAATAAAATTCGAACGTATATATTATACGCGTCGTCGTTAGAATATAAATAATTATATATAATTATAAATAGAATTGAAAATGGCGCGGTAGTTCGATAATTCGATTTCAAACTTCAATTGAATGTACCGGGTGCAAAACAATCCGGATTTTAGCGAAACTGAAAATATTATAATCTAGTTGAGAATATCTTTCCAACGAATCCGAAAAAATCGAAATTTCATAGCGGGAATCAAAAGTTATGCCCAGTTGAAAATTCAGAATAGTCGCTATGTAAATTACACATGGCCCAAAAAGTCATATTTTGCATACGGATGAATTTGGACTCGAAACCACTTCCATTGAGTTCAAAATGCCGTTTAGAACTCCGAAAAGTATAAGCTTCGATATATTCCGATATCCGGAATAGTGGCTATGGGCTGGAGTTGTTCGGTTAACAATAGCCCTTAAAAAGTGAAATTTTGCATACGAGCTCAGAATTCGACGAGATAAATTTTTATGGATTCATAATGACAAATCATTGTTGAGTTCCAAATGGCGCGTCGAACAGAGTTAATATGTGGCCGTGCGAGCTGAAACAGTTCCGGGTAAAGCGAGCAGTCATTTTACAAAGGAACATTATTGATACGACCTCGGAATTCAATTCTACTTTTTTTTCTAGATTCGTATCATCTAATAATGGTTAAATCCAAGAGGGCTTGATTTTTTGAGTTAGCATGTGAGCGTGCGGGAAGAAAAGGTGCGCCAAAATCGCATTTTTAGAGCTTATCTGAGCATTTTTGTGATTTTTTTTGAATGGTCAAACGAACTCGGAATTCGACGAAACTTGCTTCGTTGGACTCGTCTTCACGTCTACTATCTCGTGTTCGAAATCCGCGGCCATCGGAGATCGTTTGTGTTCGGACGATACGCGAGAAACTAGCATATAAATACTTTTACTTCCTTTTCTTCTTCACTTTCTTCCTCTTCCTCTTTCTTCACAAAAATTCAAAAATGGCCTCCTCCTCCACCACCACCGCTGCCCCACCTCCACCGCCCACCACCAGCCTCCCTCCGGCCGCCGCACCCCCTCCTCCTCCTCCCCTCCTCTTCCTCCTCCTCTCTCCATTTGCAAACCCTAAGCCCCTACACCCAACCACCACCACCGCGGCCACCATGGGCCCCACCACCGCCACCCACACCCTCCCCCACGTCCATCAGGTCGGCGCCCCCCCTCCAGCCCCCTCAATTCCGGCCGTGGGCCCCGCTACACCCAAAAACCCATTTTCACCAAAATCGCCCGTTTTGCAAATAAGTCCCTGACCGTATTTCGCGAATAACTCCCAAACCGTGCGTTTCTAACTAAAGTTCCTCAAGACCAAAGTTGTAGAGCACGAAATTCTCTTCGATTTGGTATATGATAAGTCCTATTTTGCATTGTGGAGTTGTCGGGAAAACGCGTCCGAAGTCTGCTGATCAAACACTGTCAAAATGCTGTCTTTTCGCGATTTCCGGCGAAATGGCACATTTTCGGCAAGAAGACCACTAGGCAAAAGTTGTTCAGAATGGCGTGCTTGTGCTAGAAAAAAAGATGGTGTGAAGATTGAAGCTCGTTTGCAAATTCTAGGACCCAAACAGCGAATCCGGGCTTTAGAAAAAAAGTGAGTTTTCTCCGTTTTAAAGCTTCTACAGTTTTTGACATATGAAATAAATAAAAATATGATCTTTATATTATAGAGAGGATAAAAATCCTATTTTTAACTTATAGAAGATATAAAGATGAGATTTTTATATAATGTAGATAATAAAAATGTGATTTTTATACATGTAGCGGCTACGGGCAACGAAAGTGACAAAAGGCGAGAACGACAAGATTTTCTACATAAGAAGAGTCGAGATGATTGGATTAGCTAGTTGGTGAGAACTTCTCACTCAAAATCTCTTTTTCTAGTTATATATATATATATATATACTAGGATGTAGACGGTGTTTAGTAGCACCCGACACCCGTCATCCACAGACCATGGATGGCTTGTTTGTTTAATTGTTTGGTTGTGTAGTTGGTTAGATTATTTGGCTTGAATTGAATTGTTTGGTGAATTGAATGGACTTGATTGATGTGTGAATGGCGTGGGCCTTCACTAGACCGGGGATAAGGCTAGGCCTCGTCCCGTTCCTAGTATCGTGCCGTTATGCCGCCGAAATTTCCCAAAATATGTTAGAAAAATAAAAATATCATTTTTATTGGGTAAATGAACTGAATAGAAATGCAAGCGTTGAAATAAATATTTTTGACGTTAAAAATATAATTTTTAACGTGAATGTGAATAAAATAAAATATTCATTTACAAACCGGACGGTTTGTTTATGTACACCTATTTGAAGGACATTGATTGGGACGATAAATTTTACACATCGCCCAACTGCACAAATAAAATCTGTGTTTGATTGTTTGAAACCCCACACGGGTGTTGGGATGAAATTTGGAAGTTCACTCATCCTGATTGATTAAATATGTCGATCGATTGATTGACAGGCTGTTATAAGCGTAAGATATCTATATTTGATGCTTATACAGTGTAGTGCACTTTGGTTGATGGTTGATTGTTTATTATTGCTATTATAAACATGTGTTGTATGGAATCCATATAATTAACATTATATGGTGATTGATTGGGCCTCATTCCAATCGGGAAAATAATGAATATTATAAAAGAAAATTCATGTGTTGAATATAAAAATAGTCATGTGTTGACGATGTTCATGTGTTGAGTGAAATATTTTATACGATGAAATTTACATCTTTATCATATTTAAAATTAGAACTACTTCCCAGTAGAAGTCTAATTAAAAATCAAACGATAGATACCATAGTTTTATAAAATATTTTACATAACAAAAATAGTGATGTGTTGACAGTACTCATGTGTTGAGATTATTCAAGTGTTGAAAGAAATATAGATTCATGTGTTGAATAGAATAAATATTCATTTGTTGAATAGAATAACGGATTTATTGAAATATATAAAGCCATGTTGATTAGAGTTGCGCTATTTTGACGTGTACGATATTTATATCGACTATATTCGTTTTTATAATGAATATAGAAAAGAAGTGATTTCAAAATATAACGATTTGAAAATATTATCATTTATATAGTAATGATATGAAATATTCAATTTTGATTAGAAATTGAATATAGAGTTGAAATGGTTTTGAAAACGAATTTAAAACGATTTATATAATACGTTTTAAAAGGAAATTGACGAAATATATATAATATATATATATATTATATATAAAATGGCCTGAATAGAACGCGCCGCTCCGCGGCAGTTCGTGAATTTCGACCATTGACTTCGAATTGACGTTGCGGGAGATCCGGCCGTCGGATTCTCCTAAAACCGGAACCGTTGGGTTCGTATCGAAAAGAGCTTTCCAATGAATATTAGAAATTTGAAATCTAACGGTTGGATTTGGAATTATGTCCAAATCAAATTTGAAAAAAGGTCGTTGTAAGTGCAGTTCGATAGCCGTTGATGGAAATCGACCGTACGGGCCTTGATAAAATTATTAAAAATATTGATAATTTGTGTAAAATCATAATATGTGAATTGGAAAGAACTGGGGTGAAAAATTCCACATTTGAAAAGATAAAAATAGATTTTTGTCAAAATGAACTAGTTTTGAACTAGAATTAAAATCAATTTATTTGTGAAATGAATAAATTGAATTTGAAAGTGATTTTAAAAATAATCAATATTCCCAATACGTGGATTGGACTGGAGTTGAATCGAAATTATCTTCGGGATATTTCGATGTTGGATTTCGTGACTATACAGATATTGTTATGGAAATTTGAAAGATATATTTTATATCGTTATTTCCAATATGATATATGTTGGTTTCAGAATTTGATATTGAATATAAGCCGATTTATTTTCTATTCAGAGCCTGGTATTTAATATCAAATGTGATTTGGGTTTATCGTGAATCGTGTTTTAGATGACGTTGGTTCTTTAACCAAGTTAAAGGCAAGATATCGATTTTTGAAAAGATTAAAACTAAGTGGAGTTTTAATGAATCTTTAATTAGATTAAAATGTGAATTGATAATTTAAATTATCAAATCTGAAAAGTGATCGAGAGTGGAGTATCACCAGTTTGCTCCAAAGCGATAGTTAAATCTTTAACTAGATTTGAACGTGAAATGGTAATTAATTTTACCGATAACACCGTGGTGTTAGATATGGAGTATCACCAGTTTTGCTCCATGGGATATATAGGTTGGGATTGGGAAATAAAACAAATAATTACTTCGGTGTGGTTCGCTAATCCCGACTAGTTTGAAATGATATCCAAAGGAATATTATAGGATAAATTTAGAAGAATTTATCTTGGATAAAATTAATGGGAACATTTCCCTAAGAATGTGATTTTGTGAATAAAAGAATATTCTGAATTGGAATGAGGCGTTCGTTGTGTTTGTGTAACATTTGTTTATCATATACGTGGGTTATTCAGAAAGGTCGGGTTTATACCCATTCTGAATAATCGATTCGACGAGATGTCGAAGATGAAGATGATGGTTGAAGACCGGAAGTCTTCACATCGTTTGGGTGATTACTGATGATCTTGATTGGGCTGTACACCCTAGATGAGGGAATCAGTTGGTGATCGCCCAGACGTACTTGGAGATGGATGGATATGCGAGGAAAGTGCCTCCGGTTTCGTTCAGACCCAGAACGAACTTGTAAATGGATTGTGTGTCTGACATTGGATTTTATTCTGTGTTGATTGATCTCTATTAAATATACATCTGTTTGGCGGCGGAGAATTTATTCTCTTGCTTAACGCCCTTCTCTGAGACATACGAGCTCAGAGGTTGTATATCGATGGACATCAGTCGCATGGAGTGAATTGCCAATGCGGCATGCGTAAGTGGCAATTGATCAAGGCTTCTGTTGAAAAGCAAAGTCTTGTGGTAGATGATCAAAGCACGACCTGTGTGGCGTAGCTTTGTGTATAACGTGAATTCGCGAGCCTCACACCTCGGTATGAGTCAAAAACGGGAGACGGACCGCTGGGAGAGCACGACGTTTCTTTCTAGCTAGGGTGGTGTCAGTGACCTACCAGCCCTAACATTTATATACTTTTCACCTGTGTGGTTGTTGGATATGAGGCGCCTCGGATATAGGTCTTTAAGGACCGGGAAACGTGTGTTCAGGAATAACTAATCCTCAAAAGTAAGAGAGGACCAGCCCAGCCGATTCCAAGGATCAAAGTGGGGTCCTGGGACATTTGCTAGAGTGTCTCGAACGCGGAGAGGAGCTTGCCCCTTGCCTCGACTCATGATGGAATCCAATTTCCAATACGTGTGTTTCGGTTTTATTTGTAGAACCTAGTATGGCGACATGGTGGTATGGGTCATTCATGCCGCCTCTGATTGATATTTATGATTGAAATTGTTTTGACACTATACACCTATAATAGTATCAAATAATGTGTCTTAAACGTATCAAGCATGCTTTGGCTGTTATAAGGTAAAAACCCTATCCTCCGGCTTGCGTTGCATTGTGTGATGGGACCTGGGTCTTATAACAGCTTCATTTTTCTTTATTTAGCATTGCGCTGTTTGTTTTATGCACTGGTATTCTTGGGAGGAAACCCGTTCCGTGTTATATGGCGTGGTCCCTTGATTTACCTAACTTTAAAACCAATATTAATAACTGTTTTAGTTCTCACACCAGTCACATGACTGACCTGGAGTTTATTGTTTTAACCTAAACTCTGGGTGCCCCTATTTTCCGCACGGGCAGCTAGTAGTTTTGGTTTTGCAGATTTATATTCACAGGGTCCTGATTAACAGCTGGAACGATGCTCGGAAAGCTCTGTATCCGTGTATCACTTCTAGTTGTGTTTTGTATATTTTTCCGTTGCTATGTAATTTATTGTAATCTCTGATATTTGTTGAATGTAATTTATTCATTTATACTCTGTATATTCTTGTATCTGATGGAATTGTTGTAATAACAATGAAATGTTCTTCCGTCTGCGTCCTTTTGTGTGTTGTTCTCAAAGTATTCGTGCTTTCCTTCACGGGGAAGTTACGGGTTCTTTCAAGTTAAATATTTTTAAGGAAATTTGATAGTTAGAAATCAATGTATCAATATATATATAGAATTCGATAAGGCAATGAAATTAAAATAGAATATTATAAACAAATAGAAAATCTATAACCAAATCTGGTAAAATTAGAAAGAGAAGCGTATACAGGTAAAAATGAATAATTAGTTTTATGATGTTGATTATTCGAGGTAGGTGGTTTTGTCTATTTTGAGGTTAATGGTGTTTTCAGTCAAGATCTGAGAGGTAATTAAACCCCAAGTTGATTGATTTCATTTTTGAACGATAAATAGCAAGATCTAGTCTCGAAGAGAAATGTTTAAATAAGGGTTAGTCGAATGCGGTATTTTGGGTTGTTTGTAACGATGTTTTACACAACAGTCTTTTTAACTCAGGTAAGTGGAATTTTGGAAATATATCATAAATATTTCATAAGTATAAAAATAACCGAGTCGTGAAAGAGATAACTGATTGAAAATGTTTTTAATTGCGAATAGAATATATTTTCTAAGTATAGAAAATAAAAGAAGGTGATATAGGGAAATGTTTTTTTTCAACTAGCGCAAGAGATCAATAAGATTACAGAAAATATTTGGTTAAGAAATATTTAATATGGAAATGAAGAAGTGAATTAATTAATGAAATATAAATTAACAGGCCCAGTGATTGTTTGATGTTTTGAATGGATGTTTGTTTGTTTTTCTTCGATAGTTAAATAACCGACTATCGATGTTTGCCAATATCGTTGTCAATATGGAGAGACCAGTTGGATTATTATCCGTGAACCACTCCGTATTGGCAGTAACGTTGTGAATCAGATCATATGAAGATAATCAAAGACGAAGTAAAGTGCAAGGATTTTTTCTATTAGTAGAAATTGTGCCTTCGGTTTCGTTCAACCCTAGAACGAACATATTTGGACGAATGGCTGAGAAAGTATTTCCAATGATCGAATATGATTGTTCTGTACAAATATACATGGTGGCAACGAATTTATTCCCTTAGCATAATATCCAGAATATATTTGTGCAAATCAATTAGTGATTAACGGATCTGACAATATGGCATTCAAAATGATTGTGTTATAAATGAGTGGCAAGGAATCGTAGCCTCAGACCTCAACAACCGGGAAATATAAAAAATCGGGCAGGCAGCATGGCTATGTGGGTCGTTCCCATTAGGGTGTATTATCACCTATCTAGAGATTCATTTAATTTCTTATTCTATTCGATGCTGTCCCTTTCGGGAAACGGTTGCTGATCCCAACCGTTGGTGATATACATTCGATACACTCAAGCGAAATGAGTGGTTGGTTATGTGTGGGCCGGGTTGCAAGATGTTCTTGTTGAACCCACAGTATTCCTCTCTAGAGATACACTATCGGAAGGTGATTCCATACCTTGTCATAGTCGGAATCCAATCTCCAATAAGCGCCATGTGGTTTTTGATTTTATATTATATATGGAGTATGAGATGCAAGCGTTCCGCTAGAATCTATTTATTTGATTAGACATTATTATAATATCACTGGATTTTTGTATCAAAGTGTTTGGGTTATAATAAGGTAAAAAACTGTCCGTGTTTATGTGTGGGCTGGAGTTACTATTATCTTTTCTTTCGAAAGGATTTTTAAAGTTAAACAAATGGCTGGAGTTTACTCACACCAGTCCCATGACTGGCCCAGAGTTTATTTTGTTTTTGTTTTCCCTAAAGTCTTGGGTGCTCTAATGTGCATGGGCAGTCAAGTAGTCGGGATTTTTCGGATTCACTTGGAAGAGATGGAAGCAGGAGGCTTTACCAGTTAGCCATAGACTATCATATTTCCGCTGTGTACTATGTGGTATCTGGAAATAGGTGTTTATAACTGTTGTGCTCTGATGATGGTATGCATATAAAGTTATTGATTTGTATTTCAAAAAGTTATGTTATTTAGTATATTTTATTCGTTCCGCTGTGAGTTTGTGATCTTCATTTTCTTCTATTCTAATATTTCTTTCTATTTCTCATCCTCTAACTTCTTTCTAATAATGATTCGTAATTATGTGCAATTTGGGTTGGACGTGTGGTAATATTAGTCAACTCAGATAGTACGGATTTGCAGGTCGTTACAGTTGGTATCAGAGCTTAGGTTGAGCGAATACCTAGGCTTTGGTAGGATGTACTAATTAAAGATAGGGTCAGTAGTACCCTAGAATGAGTTGAGTGTATATGTACGAGAGCGTGTATTTGTAAATTGATATAAAAGTTATTTTATATTGTGTTGGCTAGTCTGTTGAGTGGTTTATGAATTCTGATCGAATCGTGGGACGCCACGACATCAATAAGAGTTTGTAAATACTTGAACAGAAGATTGAACACGATATTGTTTTAAAGTGGGTAAATGAAATAATTTTGCCCAAAATTCTATTTTTATAGAAAAGGAATAATTTTCTAGAACTCTTATATTATATGGATGTGTTGGATGTTAATATTATAACCAAATTAGATTTTAAAAAATTGGAATGGTTATACGTAACCAAAAGTAAAATTGTATATGAATGAGATGAACTAAAACTGAATTTAAACCAGAATTTGAAATTTAAATCCTAGGAAGTTTTAAAATAATTTCTGAAATATATTAGAACAACATAGCTTTGTGTTTGAAGAATTTGAATAAAAACCATTTTTAAATGGATTTTGAATGTGATAAAGCACTGAACTCACTTCAGTGGCTGGAAAATAATTATGATGATGACTACAGCATCATCAGTATTCATTTTTGGGTTTCTAAGTGATGAATTGCTACCTTAGAAAAATTTCCTTGGTGGTTAAGGATGCATCGTGTATCAAATCGCACCTCATGTTTCTCATTTCTGTTTATAAAATCATCGCGACCTCCTTGTTGCTCATTCATTCCTTCAGCAATAACCGAGGCTGAAAGTTTCAGACAAAATAAAAAGGCCACTACTAAGTTTAAACCCACACCGTCCTCCTTTTAAACCCGCGTTCACCTTTGTTTGTCATTCTCCAGCAAAATCAAATCGATTTTGCCCTTCATTTTATTCAAATTAAAATTTAGTTTGCATAAAAAGGAAATCAAAAACAAATTACGCGAGTGAATCTGGGGTGATGAAAGGCAATGAAACCACGGTTTGAAAAACCACGAAGTCTCTCTAAAGCTCGAAATTTGGTGTGATGATAATAGGGCTCGATGTCGGCTCGATCTGGAGGCGGAGCTCGGAGAATCGGTGATTGGCGTGTCGTTTATAATGGCAAGGAGAGTCAGGTGTGATGCGCGACATCCAAGGACGCGTTGTCCTTGGGAGCTGCAGGTTCGAAGGGATGATAGTAGGGTAATTTAAGGTGAAGAGTACATCGATGAATTTGGTTTGGTGTTTCACGGTAGTTCAAGAAGAAGGGAAACCGACGTTAGCAGTAGAATTCGAACTGGGCTGTTGTGATGTACTGAAGCTGATAAAAGGGGATTCAGTAGTGGAAAATTTGGAGTTCGAATGGCAGATCGGTGATTAAGGAGGATTGAAGTGCCATAATGGGAGAGGTTGAAAAATGTGAAGCATGGAAATGGAAATGAAATGGTGTTGCTAGAGTGATCGGATTGTACAGCGGTATTCTAAGTGGAGGAGAGTAAAGTGTAGCAACAACAAGGCAGTGAGGTATAAATGTTTTGCAAAATTTAATACGTAGAAAAGTCTGTTATTTTAGTAAATTTAACAAATAAATGGTTAATCTATTGATAAAATTTAATAATCGTAGGTTTTGAATAGATTTGGTCGAGACAATCTGTAGCCGTGAAATTCCGAAATAAACAAGATATTCGACAACTGTAAATCACGGTGAGTAAATCTCACTCACCTTTTATTTAGAATTATTTTTATCAGTTAAAATAATTGTTTGTTGCTTGTTTAGTTGCATTTAATATTTTTGTGCATCTTAAATATATTAGTTATTTAGGCTTGGTGTTTGTGGCTATTATATATATATGGGTGGTTGGATTACCGCAGTATCATTAGCGGATGCCCGCAGTACCATTAGCGGATGATTACCCTGTACGCCCCACGCTATGATAGTGGATGACCTTCTATACCGGGATATCCTGCCTCAAAGCGAGATGGGTATTATTTATGTTGACTAACGTCTATGGATGCAGGAAAAACAGGTTGGAGGGATCCAACTGGATTCCTCAAAAATATATTATCTGTTTGTTTGTTTGTTTGCACCTATACTGTCATATATGATGTGTTAGAAAACCTGTCAATTATAATTGGTTGTTTTGATTGTTTGAATATCACTAGGTCTTAAATGTTGATTTATAAAAATATCGTGAAAGAGATTGTGAGATTTAAAAAGGAAAATTCTATTTTCTAAAATAAAATTTGAATATAGAAAGGGGCTAAAAATATTTACTTGTTTTGAAAATAAATAAAACAAGTATTGATTTTATAAACGATGTTTATAAATTAAATAATATAAGAAATTGAAGTGAATTTATAAACGGTGTTTATAAATAAAATAGATTGATTTTCATTGGATAATTAGATAATTGAAATGAAATTATAAACGGTGATTATAAATAAAGTGGGAAAAATTATCATTGGATAATTTGAATATTTAAATTCAAATTTGATTTCATAAAAACAGAAATGGGGAAATCATTTTAAAGAAATAAACGATGGAATTTATTTTGATGTTCAGAATATGAATTGAACAAAAATAAATCCGTAAGGATTTATGATTTTGAATTCGATTAATTCGAATTTATTCAAATAGAAATTGAATAAAGATAATTCAAATAGAAATTGAATGAAGAGATTTTGAATAGAATTTGAATAAAGAGAATTTGAGTAGAATTTGAATAAAGAGAATTTGAATAGAATTTGAATAATGAGAATTTGAATAGAAATTGAATAAAGAGAATTTGAATAGAATTTGAATAAAGAGAATTTGAATATAGAGAATTCAAATAGAATTTGAATATAGGAAATTTAAAAAGAATTGAAATGGAATTTGAAAATAGAAGATCGAAGTATAAATAAATTTATTTTCAAGTTAGGAAAAATCGACAATTATAGATAATCGAAAATATTATGTTGAATTGGGAAACTGATTTGATATATATTAAAAATATATCAAAATGGAATTAAAATTTATATATAAACAAAGGTAAAACGTTCAAATATATTAATATAATTAAAACGAGCTCGCCGGAGCGCGGTAGTTCGTAAATTGGCGATTCGAACTTCAATTGAGTGTACATAACTCAATTGAAGTCGGAATTCTTTGAAACAAGAATCGTTAGGACCGATTAGATAATAGTTTTCTAATGGAAGAGAAAATTTTGAATTTCGTCGTGTATATTTTGAGTTATGTCAAAATCAAATTTTCAGAAAAACAACGCTATAACCATTTAAAGACCATAACGGTTTATTTAATTTTATAAAAGGATTTTAAGCGAATAAAATACGAATTTCTGTTTAGAAAATTTTAGATTTTAGTTGTAAAACATATGTGAACTCAAGTGGAGTAATGAATTGATATTTTTGAAGCAGAAATCAGATTTTTAATTATTGAATAGAATTAACTAATTTGAATAGTAATTAGTTAATGAGATTTTGAATTGATATTGGGCTTTAAATAAGTGAATTCGATTTGGAAATTTATATTCGAAATCGAAAAGAAACTTGAATTGAAATTGAAATTTAATTTTGTGATGAGCAAGTTAAATATTTTATTTGAACATGTTATGTTCAAACAAAGAGGCGAAATAGGCAAAATAGCCAATTAAAGAATAAATGGGCGAAACTGAATTCAAACAACTGGATAGAGTTGAATTGAATTGAAAACAGGTGAACATGTGTTAGACAGGTATGGAATGAAGTATATGAAGAGAATGAAGTTTATAAATTTAGTGCCCGACAAAAAGGTACACATTTAAATTCCATATGAGGTTTTATGCACCGTATCGGCAAGCCACTTGGCTTTTTCTTTTTCTTTTTGATTGGAGAGGCCTGTGTGGCGGTTTGGGGATTTTCCCGATGCTCCCGGTGCAAAGGAGGTTATGGCAAAATTTTCCAGAAATTTAAGGAGTTAGAATATTTTAAAGGAAATTTGATAGTTAGAAATCAATGTATCAATATATATATATATATATATATATATATAGAATTCGATACGGAAACGAAATTAAAATAGAATATTATAAACAAATAGAAAATCTATAACCAAATCTGGTAAAATTAGAAAGAGAAGCGTATATAGGTAAAAATGAATAATTAGTTTTATGATGTTGATTATTCGAGGTAAGTGGTTTTGTCTATTTTGAAGTTAATGATGTTTTCAATCAAGGTTTGAGAGGTAATTATACCCCAACTTGATTGATTTCATTTTTGACCGATAAATAGCAAGATCCAGTCTCGAAGAGAAACGTTTGAATAAGGGTTAGTCGAATGCGGTATATTGGGTTGTTTGTAATGATGTTTTACACGACGGTCGTTTTGACCCAGGTAAGTGGAATTTTGGAAATATATCATAAATATTTCCTAAGTATAAAAATAACCGAGTCGTGAAAGATATAAGTTATTGAAAATGTTTTCAACTGCGAATAGAATATATTTTCTAAGTATAGAAAATAAAAGAAGGTGATATAGGGAAATGTTTATTTTCAACTAGCGTAAGAGATCAATAAGATTACTGAAAATATTTGGTTAACAAATATTTGATAGGGAAATGAAGAAGTGAATTAATTAATGAAATATTAATTAACAGGCCCAGTGATTGTTTGATGTTTTGAATGGATGTTTGTTTATTTTTCTTCGATAGTTAAATAACCAACTATCGATGTTTGCCAATATCGTTGTCAGTATGGAGAGACCGATTGGATTATTATCCGTGAACCACTCCGTATTGGCAGTAACGTTGCGAATCAGATTATATGAAGATAATCAAAGACGGAGTAAAGTGCAAGGACTTTTTCTATTAATAGAAATTGTGCCTTCGGTTTCGTTCAATCCCAGAATGAACGTATATGGACGAATGGCTGACAAAGTATTTCCAATGATCGAATATGATTGTTCTGTACAAATATACATGGTGGCAATGGATTTATTTCCTTAGCATAATATCCAGAATATATTTGTGCAAATCAATTAGTGATTAACGGATCTGACAATGTGGCATTCAAAGTGATTGTGTTATAAATGAATGGCAAGTAATCGTAGCCTCAGGCCTCAACAACTGGGAAATGACAAAAATCGGGCAGGCAGCATGGCTATGTGGGTCGCTCCCATTAGGGTGTATTATCACCTATCTAGAGATTCATTTAATTTCTTATTCTATTCGATGTTGTTCCTTTTGGGAAATAGTTGCTGATCCCAACCGTTGGTGATATACATTCGATACACTCAAGCGAAATGAGTGGTCGGTCATGTGTGGGCCGGGTTGCAAGATGTTCTTGTTGAACCCAGTGTATTCCTCTCTAAAGATACACTATCGGAAGGTGGTTCCATACTTTGTCATAGTCGGAATCTAATCTCCAATAAGTGCCATGCGGTTTTTGATTTTATGTTATATATGGAGCGTGAGATGCAAGCATTCCACTAGATTCTATTTATTTAATTAGACATTATTATAATATCATCGGATTTTTGTATCAAAGAGTTTGGGTTATAGTAAGGTAAAAAACCGTCCATGTTTATGTGTGGGCTGGACTTACTATTATCTTTTCTTTCGAAATGATTTTTAAAGTTAAACAAATGGTTGGAGTTTACTCACACCAGTCCCATGACCGACCCAGAGTTTATTTTGTTTTTGTTTTCCCTATACTCTTGGGTGCCCAAATTTGTACGGGCAGTCAAGTAGTCGGAAGTTTTCAGATTCACTTGGAAGAGATGGAATCAGGAGGCTTCACCAGTTAGCTATAGACTATCATATTTCCGCCGTGTACTATGTGGTATCTGGAAATAAGTGTTTATAACTGTTGTGCTCTGATGATGGTATGCATATAAAGATACTGATTTGTATTTCAAAAAGTTATGTTATTTAATATATTTTATTCGTTCCGCTGTGAGTTTGTGATCTTCGTTTTCTACTATTCTAATATTTCTTTCTATTTCTCATCCTCTAACTTCTTTCTAATAATGATTCGTATTTCTATGTAATTTGGGTTGGACGTGTGGTATTATTAGTCAACTCAGATAGTACGAATTTGCGGGTCGTTACATTCTCTCCTTAAGACAAGTGTAAGGCACTTGTATTTTTGCACGCCTTCTTACATGCATGTCTTCTACTTTCCTCTTTAGGTGTCATTATCTTCTTAACTCTCCATTCCTATATAAGGAGGCATTTTCTCCATTTTCTTACCATTCCATTCCATTTCCTCCTTTCCACCTTCTTAAAGCTTATGTCCATGGTTTCCATGGCATAAGTCTTCCTCTTTTCCACCACCATCTTGCCAAAGTTCGTCGTCATCCTCCTCCTCCTCCTTCTCTTATAAAGAGAGAGACTAATATATATAGTGTATGTATATATATATATATATATTGGTGAAGAAGACGTTGCGCCGAAATACTATCCGACGGTTCGCTTAGCTTGGCTCGCCTACCGTGAAGATTTGGAAAGTTGTTAGGTGATAACTCTTTAACCACAATTTATTTGTTTAATTAGTAGTTCGACTAATTTAAATATAGTGATGGATTATTAGTGGTTAATGATGTTTGATGTTTGTTGTGATGGAGTGGTGGATGCGTAGTTTAGAACACGCACACACTATTAAGCGTTATTGTTTATAACGCTTGTGCACAATTATTATTATTTAATTATTGGATGATGGTTGTCATGGATGTTTTATAATGATTGTTGATGTAGTTTTGCACACACTATGACATAACAATTATGGTATCACATTGATGATCGGAAAATCTCCATCGTAATTGGAAAACAATATCATTACTGAAATTGAAGGTTAATAATTGGGAAAGACCATATGTATGAATTCATATATATTGATAAAGTTTTTTAAATGAATAAATAAATACTGCAACATTCTAGGATGACAGAGAGGATAGTGTCTAAGCTTGGGTTTGGAAATAAAGTTTCCTGCTTTCCCTGGCTATCCCTAACTGATCTGACGAATGGGATGGTTAATTTGAAGTTATTTAAATTTAGAAATGAATTAGAATTTGATTTATTATGCAAAAGATAAAAGTTGAATTTTGAACCCAAAATAATTTGGAAAGTCAATGAAAATGACTTTAGATGGTTTACATGAGTATATAATGGTTTTCTAAGGTATTCTGAAATATTGAAGAATAATTTTTATTACAGTCAAAATAGAGCTTGTCACACAATGGCAATTTGCGTATTTTAGTTACAAACCGTAAATGCTTATAACTTTTGCAATCTAAAGTTCCAAGAAACGAAAAACATTTAATTTATATTAACAAGAGCTTTTAAATGACTGAAAGCGGATTTTCATTTCGGGTTATAATTTTCAACTTATGTTTAAAACCGTTTTGGAAAAGGTCGCTGTAAGAGCAGTTGTCGACCATAACAGTCAATAACTATTTTAAATGTTTTAAAAATATGGAATTTTTTGTAAAATCATTATAAATTATTTAAAAGTGTTTTGAATCATAAAGTTTAAGTTTTGGCTAAGATAAACGATATTTTGATCAAAGTAGTTAAGATAACTGTTTTGTAACACTTTTGTAACACTATGGTAACTCTTTCTTTGAAAACAATCTATTTTGAAGTTGTAAACTGCGAGTTGTTTTCCGTACTATAAGTAATCATTTGTAAATCATTGGTGGAATGTTTTCAAAGATTTAAAAGTATCAAAAATGCTTTCTGTGGGAATTAAATTGATTTATTTGATACTAAAACATGGTTTTCAGTTTTAAATAATTGGATATGGTTGGAGATAAATCTTCGGATGTTTGATATTAATTTGGTAGATGATGACTCTAACTATTTGACGAATTTAGAAGGTAGTTCACCATTATTCCCCTGATAGTGTGTGTTGGATATGGAGATTAATATTGGGGATAAGTTGCTGATATTTCTATCCAGATCTAATTTTAAAGAGTTGGATAAATCTTTTAATTAAGATGCGGGTTTCCCAGTTTGATTGAGATAAGTTAGATAGAAATAATCTTCGGATATTTGATATGAAACTCTTTGGTGTAAACATATATTATTTGAGGAATTTGGAAGATATGATTATTATATCGTTATTCCACTTATAGTACTCATTGATTGTGAGAATTGATATCGAATATAAGTAGGTATAATTTCTATGTAACTTATGTTCAATATCGACTGATTTGAATTTTGTTGTGAATCGTATCTTCAATAATATCATTCTTGAAACCCAATGAGATTGAGTTATGGAAATTCATATCATAATTTGAGAATTTAATCAGATCTTTGATTTGAAGAAATTAAAAGTAAGGAATTGGAAAGAAAGTATAATCTTTTAGTTAAAATTAAAGAATGGAATATTGGAAAATCAATTTAAATGGGAAACTACGGTTGAGATGTGGATTAAGGATTTTCAAAGGAAATTGGATTTCGATAACGAGTTATTAAATGGAAAATTAATTAAGGTTTTGAGGGTAAATTATGTTTGACTTAAGGGATGCATTTTAAAAGAGAAAGGTTAAATATGGATTTCGTAATAATTTGAGAATGGGTTTAAAGAATTTTAATTTTGACAAAATCCAAGACCGAAGGAGATTGGTAGAAAGCATGTGTGTTCCGTAATTGTGTTTTTAATTGTGCTTATTATTTGGAAAGACCGGGATCAGAATTATGTTTAAAACCATTCCAAGTAATAATAAGACGTTGTGGAGCAATTGAAGACATTGGAGACGGCATTGAAGACCGGGACCCTTCATGTCATATGGGTGACTTGCTGGATGTCTTGAATGGTTGGCTCCTCTTCGAAGATGAATTTTATATATTAGTCAAGTGGCAAGAAGCCCGAACGTATTTGAAGGAATTCCGGATTGTTGTTTCGTTCAGACCCAGAACGGAGATGTATGGATTGTGTGTCTAACATTGTAACTGAATGTGTAACGAACTGGGATTTTCGACTCCGAAAATCAACATCAAACTATCATGTTGACCATTCAGACATCGAACATTCCAGATCATTAATAGAAAGAAGTTAGAGGGTGAGATAAGAAAGAAAGAAATATTAGAATAGAAGAAGAAGAACACGACACCACAGAATCTCACATCGCAGCGGAACAAAATATAATACAGAAATAAATCTTTATTGGGAACTTTTAAAATACTTACAATATCAGAGTACACATTTGGACAGTGATAATAATCTGTCCTCATATAACACACAGCGGAATAGTAATATCATACGTCTGGACTCTTCCAGCTCGTCTCTTCACAGCAGTCGATAACCTGGACCTGTACAACCCGGCCTAACCCGAGCATTTACAAAACACCGGGTCAGTCTGGTGAACCAGAGTGAGATAAACTCGCACAGTAATAAGGGTGAACCATCCAATCATGATTTTAAAGTTCAAAACCTTTTCAAAGAAAAGGATAATCGTAAGACCAAATCCACACATAAACACGGACGGTTTTTACCTTACGATAACCCAAAACAGTTTTGAAACCAATATCTTGTTCTGATATTATAATAATGTCTAAATACGAGTAAATAGCCATCTAGTGGAACGCTTGCATCTCACGCTCCACATATATAGTATACAATCAAAAACCGCGGGCGCTTATTGGAGATTGGATTCCAACTTGACAAGGTATGGGTCCACCTGCCGATAGTGTATCTCTAGAGACGAATACACTGGGTTCAACAAGAACTTCTTGCAACCCGGCCCTCACATGACCGACCACTCATTTCGCTTGAGTGTATCGAATGTATATCACCGACGGTTGGGATCAGCACCCGTCTCCCGACAAGGGACAGCATCGAAACATAGATTAAGAAACAAATAGGATTTCCTCTAGATAGGTGATCATACACCCTAATGGGAGCGACCCACATAGCCATGCTGCCTGCCCGATTTTTGTCATCTCCTGGTTGATGATGCTTGAGGCCAGAATTAAATCTTGACATCTGGTCGCCATTTACTTTGAATGCCACATCGTCAAATCCATCAGATATCACTAATTGATATCCACAAAAATACTCTAGCTGGAAGCTAAGAGAGCGGCAATTCTCCGCCAACAACCATAGCACGTTTGAAGAAATCAACGTACGTGATCCTTTGGAAATACTCTATCAGACACTCGTCCATATACATCATCCAGGAACAGGATGAACCGAAGGCACTCTCCTACTGCATCCAATATAGGAATCACCCCAAGGATCAGTAGCGAGAAGTCCTTGCAATCCGTAGATTCCAACTACGACAGAATCACAGTTTATCTCTACTTGCCAGGCAGAGAATATTAGTGGTTCTTCCGTTTATGAAAATCCACGGTCTTCAATGCTCCATCTCGACCATCTTTTGATATCTTCACGTATTTGTTGGTCGGAATGGTTTTCGCATATAAATTCGATCCCGGTCTTTCCGTACCAACAATCGCATTGGACCTATTTGATAGTCGGTGTTTTAACTATCAAAATATACAGTGTTTCAATCATGACACTCCAATGAGTTCACTGGTTCAGTATTCAGCATCACTTGGCCTTTAACAAAACTGATTTATTTTTTTTAAATTAAAACTTCTAACTCTTTAATTGTTCAAAAAAATATGATATTTGAATAACTCTAATTTAATTAACTAACATTCGACTTACTCTATTCGCTCGACTCTAGATCGCAGCGATCACAATGGTTACGCCTGATTCCCTCAGGAAACATCCGACCGCCGTAGGCTATCTGCATCCCTGCGAATTACGCTAGCAGTCGTACGAAATGGCAATTTATCCTGAATAACTATGTTTGATTAACTCTATCTTGGATAACTATATTTTTTTATATACTAATGTCCTCAGAACCATTACGTTATAATACTTAGCAAAATACTTTATAACCATATACAATTTCCACTCCATTCCCCTTTCAAAACATTCGTTGTATTATCATGAACCTCCTTTACGATCGCCATCTAATATCATCTTCAGATAATCCCGATGTTGTTCAAGTTGGGGTATTTTAATTACCTCTCAGACCTTGATCAAACAACGTTCTTTTCCTCAGATGAATATCAGTTGTAATCACAAAATCAATATTCCTATTTCCATCTCGAAATACATTCCATTATAACTTGGGTTTAGTTATACAACCCTATAACCCACTTCCTTAACCAGATTCATTTATTTCCAATCTTCTTTCAAATCTGTTCGACCATTCCCCACTTTTGAAATCATTTTTCAAATTTCCCTTTTTCTTTATCTCATTTTCAAATAACGTTAATTCAATATTAACGATTTACACCTTGAAACTCATTTATATATTCTGGTTTATCTTAAACCCTTTTTAAAACCTTATCTAAATTTAAACGATATTTAACCCAAAAACACATTAATTTGATAATCAATTCAAATTCAAAATGGTCGATTTAATTCACTCAAACTTGATTATCTCGTTAGCCGATTCCAAATAAATTTTCACTTTAAATTAATTAATTAAATAATTAATTTAAATAATTCCATAAATTTCTTCTTCACAAAAACAATTACCAAAGTGTAACTATGCGACCTTATTTCTCATCTTGTACTTACGAATCAGTCTAACATCAACATTTATTCTATAAGATAAATTTTTAACAAATCAAAATCTTAAATAAATAAATATTTATTTGTTTCCCCTTTTATAACTTTTATTCAAAATATATATTCAAAACCAACTCCAGTTATAAAATAAATTTTATAACTTCAACTCTATCGATTCACCTGGCGGTGAATCACCGTCTATAACCCGATTGATTTTAAAGGCCATACTTTGCCAAACACTTAACCAATATCACCTATTTGTTCAAACCAAACAGATGTTGAATATTCAATTAATAATCAACCATCAAATCAATCACACAACAGATCAGTTCATATATGATAATATGAAAATAAATAATACATTTGAGGGATCCGGTTGGGTCCCTCCAACCTGTTCTTCCCTGTATTCAAATGGTTATCTCAAACCAGACTGTTCAATTTTGTTTAACTGATAAACTAAATAACGACCATTTAACATCAACCATAAGCAATTCAAACAATTCAACCATTTTAAACACGTTTATAAATAAACGTGACCAACCAAGGTGAGTCACCTTTATTGGGACCAAACGTTAAAAATAACGATTTGGTATTTCACTGAAATTAAACACCGTTTAATTTCATCAGTAAAATCAACAAATAAATAGATGACTAGCAAAACAGTCAACCATTGGCAAGCAGAGCACACAAAATAAAAATACCCAATTTATACAAAATATAAAAAGGGTAACTGAGTGAGTTTAACTCACCTTGATTTGTTTGCCGCTGAAAACAGTTCGTTTCAGTTAAATTAAACCAACGTTTTATTTAACTGAAAACTCTGGATGTCTTCAATTCTGCCCAAACCAATTTCATCGTGTCATGCTCGTTGATGCGGACCCAATGTCCCTTGTTCTGTTCCGTTCTGTCAGCATACTGGAATGTTATACATATTATACCGATTACGTTTTTATTTAAAGTAATTACTCTTTAAATAAATATTAATTTATGTTACTATTATACGTATATATCATGAAAATTAACCATGTAATGCATATGATTATCACTAGTTGGCTCACCGTACGTCACTGGTACGCTACACTCTTAGGCTAAGCCAACTTAATTGGTAAACTCTAGGACATGTTATATATAATATAATATTAGTTACCTTAAAATGACTTGCGTTAAATAAAACAGGTTTGACATTTGAAATCCTGATCCCATGTAGGGACGCTATATAATTTAGCATATTAATCACACAGTTTTAGGTATGTACTAGCATGATCCCATTCCTATCATGTACTGTCAAGTTATATATATATATAAGATATATATATATATATATACAGCAACAATACATATAGGTTATTTACCTTACTAACTTCCACTTATGTTAAATTTAAAACATACTTAAGTATTATTAATCAAAAATTAAGCATATCATAAACCTGTCTCACCTGCTAAGTTCGAAATGCCCAACGTTTCTTTCCCATTGTTTCACTACGTGCACTGTCTCCATCTCAATACACACGTTGTTCTTCTTCAATGCTTACTCGCGTTCGAACCTGCCAACGGCCTTCCTGTTCAAACCTTCCTTTCCGATTCATTTTCCCATGAATGGTTGCAGTGGCTTCTGTTTTGAAAACACAGTGGACTTGGCACCCCTTTTGCCCAATTATAATCCCTTCCATATGAATAAATATAAATTAGTTAACAGTTAAATTCCATAAATCAAATCTTAATTAAGGTTATCATTAAAGTGTTACGTTCTGAACCCAAACTCCACCGTCTGAACCCCTCTCCTTCCGTCCCCTGACTTGCCTACACGCTGCGCCCCCTTACAGTAAGATTCCCATGCATGAAAATATCCCACTACATGTCTCCACTCCACAAAACACGCGCCACTCCCCTCTTCCCTTTCTTTCCCTGCGTCTTTTCTTCTTCAGTTCTTCTCATCCTTACTTCCTTCTTTGTTACTCTCTTCTTTGCTTGACAAAGTAATACTGCTTCGCCACTTCTTTTCCAAATGTCCCCTCTCGCAACCCATTATGTTCCCTCCACCTCAACTCCATGCAACCAACCAAATTTGTTGTCCACGTCCTTCTACTTTCCTTCGAATGCAACACCTTTCAGATCAAACTCTGGCTACCACTAAGTTTTAAATATGGTTACTGCCGCATGATTTGAACAGCTCGACGGTCTCGAGATCTATGCAGAAGGAAGATTATGGTTCGATTGAAGGATTAAGAGAATTAAAGAAATAAAAATCATGGGTTTCCTGTTGTTAAACAGGGTGAAGGCGGTTGTGTTAGTTTGTTTACGCAGTGGGAAGGTTTGAACCCGGTTTTTGAACTTGAGCTTTCGGTTTTATTGTTGCATGGGAAAAATAACACGAGCAGAGTGGGTTTCATTTGCTTTGGTTACTGGAGTTAAAACGATCCCAAGAAGACTGAATAAAACTGATGGTATTTATAAACGGGAGGACTTGGCAAGCAAGGAAATGGATACTTGGCTATCACGGGTTCGAAGTTTGGCGTGCAAGTAATTGGACCTGTAGGTAGTAGAGTAGCTGAAACTTATGCAGGCTTCAGTCGGCTTCACTTTGATGGAACTGGCGTCTAGTGTAGTAGGTTAGGGGGAAAGAAAAACTAGTGTAGGAACCTTTTTTAAACACCGTATGTGATTGATTTCATATTTCCAAACCGTGACAGTGTGTATAGTGTGTTTTCCTGTCAACCCGTTGTATCAGTACCTCATTTACAGTCTGCGTGTAAGGTAGGTGCAGCTGTATGGTCTCTCTTTTTTTTTTTTTAGGCTATGTACATTTTTATTTCAACGCCAGGTGATGTAAACATTGATGACAATGTGATTGATGTGTCTCGTATAGGGTAGGCAAACAGATCATTGAGGTAAAAGCCGGATGTGAAGATAACTGGGAAAAGTAATTGATTAAAACCACTACAAACGATTCCTGTTTACTGATTAAAAGGCTATTTTCCGTATAAAAAGATATTCCGGATCCAATGAGACAAGTTTCATCAAAATCCGAGGTCGTATGGAAAAATTTCCTTTATAAAACCAGAAATAAACACACGTTTAATTTTTCCATGATCACCAGATAAATCAAATCAACTTGAAACCTTGCAGTCCTATAATAATTCTTCAATACGAACCCAACGGCACTAGTTTCGTCGCATTCTGAGACTGTTTCCCCGGTAGGCTATTTTTACCCCGAACCGCCCTACCCTTTTTAACGCCAAATTTCTCGATCTCTAAAAATAACAAACTATATACCTATCCTGACTCTAATCGACGATACGAACTCAACGGAACTGGTTTCATCGAAAACAGAGTCCGTTTGCAAAACGGCTACTTTAAAGGCCTATAATTTAATAACGATTTTCCATAGCGACTATTTCAAAATTTGATTTGGCCATAACTATCAAACTATAACACGAAATCTAGATTTTTCTATTTCAAATGAAAATTATCGTCAATACGGTCCCAACGTGTCTTGTTTTACAGAAATCCGACTTAAATCGAATTCTGTATTCTCAGTTGAAGTTCAAAACCAAATATTACAAACTGCACGCCATTTCCAAGCTCGAATTATATTATATATAAATTATAACGTTCAACTTCGTTTTTAATAACGAATTAAATATTAAATTCCATTAATATTCCCAACAAAATATTTAAAACTAATTTAAATATTCATATTCAAATGGTCGAAAAACACGGGTCGTTACATTCTTCCCCCCTTAAAATAATTTCGTCCTCGAAATTGCTAAGGTAAGAAAGAACGTTATAAACTCATAAATTTTCAAATCGAATTTATTTTAATTAAAATATTAACTTATTCTTACTAACGAAAATTTTCAAAAGTCCCAAAAATTTCCTAACACCCTAAATTTCTGAAAAATTTCGCCAGCACCTCATTTGTACGGCTCAATCGGTACAACTACAACTCGCCTTTCTAGGCCTTCTCCAATCCAAAAGAAAATAAAACAGCCAAGTGGCTTGCCAAATAGGCTCATAAATCTCCAAACCCATATAAAAATAAACGTGTACCTTTTTGTTGGGCATATTGTTATATCCTTTCTGTCTGTTACCCTGTCACCATATACAAATGCATTCCCAAACAAAATTCCAGTTTTATCCTCAAAACCAAATGCTTCACGCGTCCAAGCGAAATCCCATTCTTAACTCAACTTCCATCCATCATTGATTTCAACTCTTAAATTACCAATCCAACATCATTTCAGATTCCTGTCTCCCAAATTCAAAATCTGATTCGACTAGATATATTATATCTCGATTAAATTTCCAGTTAATTGGTTTCAATTCAATTTATATTTGTTTTCACAATTTCTATTTAATCTTGTTTTTGTTCAAACAATTTCCCTGGGAGTCTTTAAACAGTTCAGTTCTTTCAAAAATTAATATTTCTTTTCAGGCCTCAAAACAACTTGTTTTTCTCAAAGCAATTCAAAACAAATTTTCCGGTAGTAATCCGTCACTTAGAACTCGGAAATGAACACTGATGATGTGGCCAGCATCCTCAGAGTTATTCCCCAGCTATCGAAGTGAGTTCAATACTATATCACTTATCAAAACCATATTCAAACACCTCTATTTTGAAATCTATTTCAAAATACCAAACATACTGCTTGTAAACCAATTTAAAATCTCCCAGGATCTTAAATTTCTCATATAGTTAACCCAATTTCATTTGTAATCACTTTTTCCACTTTTGGGAATTTTAATTCTAATTCTGATTTTAATTTCAGATTTAATAAATCTGCTTTTATATTATACGAAATCCAATTGGTTATTTATATAACCATTTCAATTATAATCAACCAACACATCCAATATACTATAATACTTCAAATATTAATATAATTTGGGTAAAATTATTTCATTTACCCTCTTTCAAAAACATACTGTGTCGAATTATTCTGTTCAAGAGTTTAGAAACACTTATCGACACAGTTTGCATTACTGTATCGACCAGAATTCATAAACTACTCGACAAACCAATCAACACAATATAAGACAGTTTTTATAACAATTTACAAATACACGCTCATATATATACACTCAAACTCAGTCTAAGGTATCACTAACCCCATCTCTACTGAGTTACACCACAGAGCCAAGGTAATTACTTAACCTTCAGCTCTGATACCACTGTAACGAACTGGGATTTTCGACTCCGAAAATCAACATCAAACTATCATGTTGACCATTCAGACATCGAACATTCCAGATCATTAATAGAAAGAAGTTGGAGGGTGAGATAAGAAAGAAAGAAATATTAGAATAGAAGAAGAAGAAGAACACGACACCACAGAATCTCACATCGCAGCGGAACAAAATATAATACAGAAATAAATCTTTATTGGGAACTTTTAAAATACTTACAATATCAGAGTACACATTTGGACAGTGATAATAATCTGTCCTCATATAACACACAGCGGAATAGTAATATCATACGTCTGGACTCTTCCAACTCGTCTCTTCACAGCAGTCGATAACCTGGACCTGTACAACCCGGCCTAACCCGAGCATTTACAAAACACCGGGTCAGTCTGGTGAACCAGAGTGAGATAAACTCGCACAGTAATAATGGTGAACCATCCAATCATGATTTTAAAGTTCAAAACCTTTTCAAAGAAAAGGATAATCGTAAGACCAAATCCACACATAAACACGGACGGTTTTTACCTTACGATAACCCAAAACAGTTTTGAAACCAATATCTTGTTCTGATATTATAATAATGTCTAAATACGAGTAAATAGCCATCTAGTGGAACGCTTGCATCTCACGCTCCACATATATAGTATACAATCAAAAACCGCGGGCGCTTATTGGAGATTGGATTCCAACTTGACAAGGTATGGGTCCACCTGCCGATAGTGTATCTCTAGAGACGAATACACTGGGTTCAACAAGAACTTCTTGCAACCCGGCCCTCACATGACCGACCACTCATTTCGCTTGAGTGTATCGAATGTATATCACCGACGGTTGGGATCAGCACCCGTCTCCCGACAAGGGACAGCATCGAAACATAGATTAAGAAACAAATAGGATTTCCTCTAGATAGGTGATCATACACCCTAATGGGAGCGACCCACATAGCCATGCTGCCAGCTCGATTTTTGTCATCTCCTGGTTGATGATGCTTGAGGCCAGAATTAAATCTTGACATCTGGTCGCCATTTACTTTGAATGCCACATCGTCAAATCCATCAGATATCACTAATTGATATCCACAAAAATACTCTAGCTGGAAGCTAAGAGAGCGGCAATTCTCCGCCAACAACCATAGCACATTTGAAGAAATCAACGTACGTGATCCTTTGGAAATACTCTGTCAGACACTCGTCCATATACGTCATCCAGGAACAGGATGAACCGAAGGCACTCTCCTACTGCATCCAATATAGGAATCACCCCATGGATCAGTAGCGAGAAGTCCTTGCAATCCGTAGATTCCAACTACGACAGAATCACAGTTTATCTCTACTTGCCAGGCAGAGAATATTAGTGGTTCTTCCGTTTATGAAAATCCACGGTCTTCAATGCTCCATCTCGACCATCTTCTGATATCTTCACGTATTTGTTGGTCGGAATGGTTTTCGCATATAAATTCGATCCCGGTCTTTCCATACCAACAATCGCATTGGACCTATTTGATAGTCGGTGTTTTAACTATCAAAATATACAGTGTTTCAATCATGACACTCCAATGAGTTCACTGGTTCAGTATTCAGCATCACTTGGCCTTTAACAAAACTGATTTATTTTTGTTAAATTAAAACTTCTAGCTCTTTAATTGTTCAAAAAAATAGGATATTTGAATAACTCTAATTTAATTAACTAACATTCGACTTACTCTATTCGCTCGACTCTAGATCGCAGCGATCACAATGGTTACGCCTGATTCCCTCAGGAAACATCCGACCGCCGTAGGCTATCTGCAGCCCTGCGAATTACGCTAGCAGTCGTACGAAATGGCAATTTATCCTGAATAACTATGTTTGATTAACTCTATCTTGGATAACTATATTTTTTTATATACTAATGTCCTCAGAACCATTACGTTATAATACTTAGCAAAATACTTTATAACCATATACAATTTCCACTCCATTCCCCTTTCAAAACATTCGTTGTATTATCATGAACCTCCTTTACGATCGCCATCTAATATCATCTTCAGATAATCCCGATGTTGTTCAAGTTGGGGTATTTTAATTACCTCTCAGACCTTGATCAAACAACGTTCTTTTCCTCAGATGAATATCAGTTGTAATCACAAAATCAATATTCCTATTTCCATCTCGAAATACATTCCATTATAACTTGGGTTTAGTTATACAACCCTATAACCCACTTCCTTAACCAGATTCATTTATTTCCAATCTTCTTTCAAATCTGTTCGACCATTCCCCACTTTTGAAATCATTTTTCAAATTTCCCTTTTTCTTTATCTCATTTTCAAATAACGTTAATTCAATATTAACGATTTACACCTTGAAACTCATTTATATATTCTGGTTTATCTTAAACCCTTTTTAAAACCTTATCTAAATTTAAACGATATTTAACCCAAAAACACATTAATTTGATAATCAATTCAAATTCAAAATGGTCGATTTAATTCACTCAAACTTGATTATCTCGTTAGCCGATTCCAAATAAATTTTCACTTTAAATTAATTAATTAAATAATTAATTTAAATAATTCCATAAATTTCTTCTTCACAAAAACAATTACCAAAGTGTAACTATGCGACCTTATTTCTCATCTTGTACTTACGAATCAGTCTAACATCAGCATTTATTCTATAAGATAAATTTTTAACAAATCAAAATCTTAAATAAATAAATATTTATTTGTTTCCCCTTTTATAACTTTTATTCAAAATATATATTCAAAACCAACTCCAGTTATAAAATAAATTTTATAACTTCAACTCTATCGATTCACCTGGCGGTGAATCACCGTCTATAACCCGATTGATTTTAAAGGCCATACTTTGCCAAACACTTAACCAATATCACCTATTTGTTCAAACCAAATAGATGTTGAATATTCAATTAATAATCAACCATCAAATCAATCACACAACAGATCAGTTCATATATGATAATATGAAAATAAATAATACATTTGAGGGATCCGGTTGGGTCCCTCCAACCTGTTCTTCCCTGTATTCAAATGGTTATCTCAAACCAGACTGTTCAATTTTGTTTAACTGATAAACTAAATAACGACCATTTAACATCAACCATAAGCAATTCAAACAATTCAACCATTTTAAACACGTTTATAAATAAACGTGACCAACCAAGGTGAGTCACCTTTATTGGGACCAAACGTTAAAAATAACGATTTGGTATTTCACTGAAATTAAACACCGTTTAATTTCATCAGTAAAATCAACAAATAAATAGATGACTAGCAAAACAGTCAACCATTGGCAAGCAGAGCACACAAAATAAAAATACCCAATTTATACAAAATATAAAAAGGGTAACTGAGTGAGTTTAACTCACCTTGATTTGTTTGCCGCTGAAAACAGTTCGTTTCAGTTAAATTAAACCAACGTTTTATTTAACTGAAAACTCTGGATGTCTTCAATTCTGCCCAAACCAATTTCATCGTGTCATGCTCGTTGATGCGGACCCAATGTCCCTTGTTCTGTTCCGTTCTGTCAGCATACTGGAATGTTATACATATTATACCGATTATGTTTTTATTTAAAGTAATTACTCTTTAAATAAATATTAATTTATGTTACTATTATACGTATATATCATGACAATTAACCATGTAATGCATATGATTATCACTAGTTGGCTCACCGTACGTCACTGGTACGCTACACTCTTAGGCTAAGCCAACTTAATTGGTAAACTCTAGGACATGTTATATATAATATAATATTAGTTACCTTAAAATGACTTGCGTTAAATAAAACAGGTTTGACATTTGAAATCCTGATCCCATGTAGGGACGCTATATAATTTAGCATATTAATCACACAGTTTTAGGTATGTACTAGCATGATCCCATTCCTATCATGTACTGTCAAGTTATATATATATAAGATATATATATATATATATATATATACAGCAACAATACATATAGGTTATTTACCTTACTAACTTCCACTTATGTTAAATTTAAAACATACTTAAGTATTATTAATCAAAAATTAAGCATATCATAAACCTGTCTCACCTGCTAAGTTCGAAATGCCCAACGTTTC
This sequence comes from Allium sativum, assembly GCA_030737875.1. NCBI lineage: Eukaryota > Viridiplantae > Streptophyta > Magnoliopsida > Asparagales > Amaryllidaceae > Allium > Allium sativum. Next base: position 157,597,495 of record CM060921.1, on the reverse strand, counting down.
TTTCCCATTGTTTCACTACGTGCACTGTCTCCATCTCAATACACACGTTGTTCTTCTTCAACGCTTACTCGCGTTCGAACCTGCCAACGGCCTTCCTGTTCAAACCTTCCTTTCCGATTCATTTTCCCATGAACGGTTGCAGTGGCTTCTGTTTTGAAAACACAGTGGACTTGGCACCCCTTTTGCCCAATTATAATCCCTTCCATATGAATAAATATAAATTAGTTAACAGTTAAATTCCATAAATCAAATCTTAATTAAGGTTATCATTAAAGTGTTACGTTCTGAACCCAAACTCCACCGTCTGAACCCCTCTCCTTCCGTCCCCTGACTTGCCTACACGCTGCGCCCCCTTACAGTAAGATTCCCATGCATGAAAATATCCCACTACATGTCTCCACACCACAAAACACGCGCCACTCCCCTCTTCCCTTTCTTTCCCTGTGTCTTTTCTTCTTCAGTTCTTCTCATCCTTACTTCCTTCTTTGTTACTCTCTTCTTTGCTTGACAAAGTAATACTGCTTCGCCACTTCTTTTCCAAATGTCCCCTCTCGCAACCCATTATGTTCCCTCCACCTCAACTCCATGCAACCAACCAAATTTGTTGTCCACGTCCTTCTACTTTCCTTCGAATGCAACACCTTTCAGATCAAACTCTGGCTACCACTAAGTTTTAAATATGGTTACTGCCGCATGATTTGAACAGCTCGACGGTCTCGAGATCTATGCAGAAGGAAGATTATGGTTCGATTGAAGGATTAAGAGAATTAAAGAAATAAAAATCATGGGTTTCCTGTTGTTAAACAGGGTGAAGGCGGCTGTGTTAGTTTGTTTACACAGTGGGAAGGTTTGAACCCGGTTTTTGAACTTGAGCTTTCGGTTTTATTGTTGCATGGGAAAAATAACACGAGCAGAGTGGGTTTCATTTGCTTTGGTTACTGGAGTTAAAACGATCCCAAGAAGACTGAATAAAACTGATGGTATTTATAAACAGGAGGACTTGGCAAGCAAGGAAATGGATACTTGGCTATCACGGGTTCGAAGTTTGGCGTGCAAGTAATTGGACCTGTAGGTAGTAGAGTAGCTGAAACTTATGCAGGCTTCAGTCGGCTTCACTTTGATGGAACTGGCGTCTAGTGTAGTAGGTTAGGGGGAAAGAAAAACTAGTGTAGGCACCTTTTTTAAACACTGTATGTGATTGATTTCATATTTCCAAACCGTGACAGTGTGTATAGTGTGTTTTCCTGTCAACCCGTTGTATCAGTACCTCATTTACAGTCTGCGTGTAAGGTAGGTGCAGCTGTATGGTCTTTTTTTTTTTTAGGCTATGTACATTTTTATTTCAACGCCAGGTGATGTAAACATTGATGACAATGTGATTGATGTGTCTCGTATAGGGTAGGCAAACAGATCATTGAGGTGAAAGCCGGATGTGAAGATAACTGGGGAAAAGTAATTGATTAAAACCACTACAAACGATTCCTGTTTACTGATAAAAAGGCTATTTTCCGTATAAAAAGATATTCCGGATCCAATGAGACAAGTTTCATCAAAATCCGAGGTCGTATGGAAAAATTTCCTTTATAAAACTAGAAATAAACACACGTTTAATTTTTCCATGATCACCAGATAAATCAAATCAACTTGAAACCTTGCAGTCCTATAATAATTCTTCAATACGAACCCAATGGCACTAGTTTCGTCGCATTCTGAGACTGTTTCCCCGGTAGGCTATTTTTACCCCGAACCGCCCTACCCTTTTTAACGCCAAATTTCTCGATCTCTAAAAATAACAAACTATATACCTATCCTGACTCTAATCGACGGTACGAACTCAACGGAACTGGTTTCATCGAAAACAGAGTCCGTTTGCAAAACGGCTACTTTAAAGGCCTATAATTTAATAACGATTTTCCATAGCGACTATTTCAAAATTTGATTTGGCCATAACTATCAAACTATAACACGAAATCTAGATTTTTCTCTTTCATATGAAAATTATCGTCAATACTGTCCCAACGTGTCTTGTTTTACAGAAATCCGACTTAAATCGAATTCTGTATTCTCAGTTGAAGTTCAAAACCAAATATTACGAACTGCACGCCATTTCCAAGCTCGAATTATATTATATATAAATTATAACATTCAACTTCGTTTTTAATAACGAATTAAATATTAAATTCCATTAATATTCCCAACAAAATATTTAAAACTAATTTAAATATTCATATTCAAATGGTCGAAAAACACGGGTCGTTACAGAATGCGTGGCACTGATCTTTATTAATATATATCTGCTTGGTAGCGGAGAATTTATTCTCTTGCTTAACACCCTTCTCTAAGATGTATGAGCTTAGAGGTTATATATTGATGTAAATTAGTGATGCGTAGTAAAGGGACAATGTGGCATACTTAAGTTATGTGATGAGCTACGGATGATCAAAGCATGGATTATTTAACCATAGCTTTGTGTATATCATGACCTCGACGAACCTCACACCCTGGATTGATGGTAAACCGGCGGTCTGATTTATATGTTTGTTTCGTATGTTCGGTGCACCGGGATGTGATGGTGAAAGGGTATTTCGAAGTCCCCAGTCTAGGACGCTATTTGTTGGGTACTCTGATTCATGTATGATGGACTAACATAATGGAGTCCGAGTCTGGACGTTATCCACGGGTACTGGGATGATGCGCGCAAGAAAGTTTGTGAGCCCACAAATGATCTTTGGTACCAAGAACCATCAAGTTGGAAACCCAATCTCCACTACGAGCCCATACAGTTTTGATTGTATAACTTGCTGGTTACCAGAAAGATTACGTTAATATAATGGGATGGGGCATTATGTTGGCTAAGATTAATACATTTACTTGCAAAGAGGTTTTTCACAATATATATAGTAGTAAAAGAGGATTTTCACGTATGAAAGCATTTTTGGTTATCATAAGGCAAAACTCGCCCATCTGGTGTGCGCTTGCATTGTGTGATATGGGACAAGCTTATGATAGCTTCATTTTTCAACAAGTCATTGCGGATTTTTATGCACTGGTATTCACGTGGAGTAAACCCATTCCACATTGGCGGCATGGTCCGTTGAATTACCTAACTTTAAAGTAAACCCAAAAAACAACTGTTTTGAGTTCTCACACCTGTCCCATGACTGATTTGGAGTTTATTGTTCACACACCAAAACTCTTGGTGCACATAATTTTTACACGGGCAGCCTAGTAGTTTGGTTCGCAGATTTGGCCTTGGAGTTTGTTGGACCAGGATTCTAGTATTAGCTGGAGCTATTATGTCTTCGAGCATTCACAATCTTCCGCTGAGTTTAGTATCTCTTCCGCTGCGTAATCGATGTACTTCGATGTATCTCTTGTGACTCTGACGTAATATTATTGTAATGATAATGGAAAAGTTCTTTTCATTTTGTGCAAATGTGTAAGTACCCCTTAACAATCCATCTTTATGAACGGTTTAAGTTGGTTTAATTACCGATGATAACAGGGCAAAAAGTCGGGTCGTTACATTAGGTGTAATGACCCGGAAATTTAGCGATTTTGGTTATCCGATATAAAACACATACAGAACATCCAAGGATCGAAAATAACGGGTTATTAATGAAATAAATTTGAGGGTGAGAATAGACAAGATAGAAACTTAGAATAGAAGAAGAAGAAACACAACATCAGAGTAACACGAACCACACACCGGAACGAATAACATATATATATCCTTGAGATAAAATCAGTATATGTATACAATAACATTTTCAGAGTACAACACTTACAACATAGCGGAAATAAACTATAGCTATATGATCCTGAAGCCTCCTGCTCCAGCTCTTCAAGTATCTGTAAATTCCGACTACTTGACTGCCCGTACAAAATTGGTCACCCAAGAGTTTAGGGAAAACAAAACAAAATAAACTCCGAGTCAGTCATGGGACTGGTATGAGTAAAACAGTTTTAAACGGTTTGAATAAGTAAACGATATCTCATAAGACCATGCCATATAACGGAACGGGTTTTTCCCTTATGAGAATCCAAAATATCTTTATATCAAAAACCTTTTGATATTATAATAATGTCTATCAACCACAGTACAATAATCATCTAGCAGAAACGCTTACATCTCACGTTCTACATATATAGTATACAATCAAAACCGCAAGCACGTATTGGGTAGTGGATTTCCAACTATGACAAGGTATGGAACCACCTTCTGATCAGTGTACTCTAGGAATGATACACTGGAGTTCAACAAGAACATCTTGCAACTCAGCCACACATGACCGACCATTCATTTCGCTTGAGTGTATCGAATGTATATCACCAACGGCTGGGATCAGCAACCGTTTCCCATATATATGGGACAACATTGATAGATTTAAGAAGCAAATGAATATTCTCTAGACAGGTGATTATACACCCTACTTCGGAGCGACCGACTTAGCCATGCTGCCTGCCCGATTTTTGTCATTTCCTGGTTGTTGAGGCCAGAGGTTACGCTTTATCATCACATCAAATTCCCTTCGAATGCTACATTGTCAGATCCATCGAAAATCACTAATTGACGTCTACAATAGTACATTACGTGTTAGCTAAAGAAGTTTCCTTCTTCGCTTCCACTCTTGGTACGGTTGAAGAAATCAATGTACGTTACCTTTCTGGAAATACTCTGTCAGACATTCATCCATACAAGTCATCCAGGAACAGGATGTACCGAAGGCACTATTCAGTACATCAATCTTAGGCACTGTTATCTAAGACTTATACAATAGCCCTTGCACTTTACTCCGTCTTCAATTATCTTTGGCATATATGATTCGCAACGCTTATACCAATACAGAGTGGTTCTTTGGATAATAATCCAACCGGTCTCTCCATATTAACAATGTTAAAATGGTCAAAACTTCGATAGTCTTTGAGTTAACTATCAAAGAAAAGTGCAACAACGATATTATTTCCAAATGGAAATTATATCTATCAATCATCATTGAACATTTATCTCTTTATTTAACTTATTCGTTTTTCATCTCCTGTTTCCATATATTCAATATTTCTATTTTTCTAAATTTGGAAAATATACGTTATTAAAAATGGAAAGCATTTCCCTTTTCTTGTTTTCTTTATTAGAAAACATTTCTGGTTTCTTATTTGGAAAACATTTCCGAATCTCCTTCATTGGATTTAAACAGATGTTTAAATAAACATCGTTATGCCAATTCAAACCATTTACTAAATTCACTTAACTACTTTCACTCTCGAACCTTAACCATTTCTAAATTTAAAACGAACTCAATCAATTTGGGGTATTACTACCTCCCAGACCTTAACTGAACAACATTTCAAATCTCGAAATAGGGTAAGTTCATCTTTTAACCCTTTAACACTTCCTTAAGAACCCACGGATTCTATTTACGAACCCCCTTCTTTTACAAGTTTACGTGATTATAACAATGGTATTATAATCTCCTGCATTTGAAATATATTATCTTTAATATGACTTTTATTTCCTAACTCGAATAATATAACGACAACTAATTTATTTACTCCTATTCGGTTAATTCTAATCTATAACTCTTATTTGAATAACTCAAACCTAATAAATCTTACTGGATTAACTCTTATTCGAATAACTTATATTCGATTTGCTTACTTTCGAATACTTATATTTGATAATCTCTTTCTTCGAATAAATCTTATTCGATTTAACTCCTGTCGAATAACTAGATTCGATCAACTCACTTCGAATATTTCTGATTCGATTATATCACTTTGAATATCTCTAATTCGATTATCTCACTTCGAATATCCACTATTCGATTATCTCACTTCGAATATCTACTATTCGATTATCTCACTTCGAATATTTCTGATTCGATTCACTTCTTCGAATAATTAAATTCGATTAACTCATTTCAACTCTATTCGAATAAACTAAATTCGATTAACTCCATTTGAATAACTCTAGTTCGATTTAACTCTATCCAATAATTCTAGTTCGATTTAACTCTATCGATTTACTCTAACTGGTTTAACTCTACGGTTTTAACATAACTGGTTAACCCAAATGATTTACTCTAATTGATTAACTCTGACTGACCAACCCTAACTGATTAACTCTGATTGGTCAAATCTAATTCATTACTCTAACTCGATTTTACTCTAGTTGATTAACTCAAATTGATTAACTCTAACGGTCTATCACTAATGGGTTTACTCTAATCAATTACCCTAATTGATTAACTCAAATCAATTAACTTAAATCAAATAACTAATATTCGATTAACTCATTTTAATTAACTTCTTTTGATTAGCTCCTTTCAACTCTATTCGAATAAACCATATTCGATAACTCTTTTAACTCTATTTATTTAGCAAATAAATATTCTTTTCAATTCTATTTAAAATGTTTTACAAATATTTTCTCTTTTTATTTCCATTTGTAAATGTTTTACAAATATCTTCTCTTTGCATTTGTTGAAAAAATATTTCCCTTTCTGATCTATTTGTTTTGCAAATATTTTCCTTTATATTTGTTTGACAAATATATTTCCTTTATATTGGTTTGACAAATATATTTCCTTTATATTTGTTTGACAAATATATTCTCTTATATTTGTTTGACAAATATATTCTCCTATATTTGTTTGATAAATATATTCTTTAACCCTTTTGATTCTTATAATTATTTCCTTTTCTAAAAATCCATTTTTTCCTTTTATATATAAAATCCAGTGATTTTATATAAGTAAATTATTTTCCAAATTATTCTTTGAAAATCTCCATTTCCCATTCCGGTATTTCTATGGTACTTAGCACATCAAATCACGATGACCAATATCGTCCAAACACATATAATCAACAACAGATTATAAATCACATCATATATCACAATATATAAAAAAAACAATAAAATAACTGTTGAGGAATCCAGTCGGATTCCTCCAACCTGTTTCCTTGCATCCACAGATGTTACACAATAAAATCAACATCACTTTCAGTTCCATATGATATATTTTGTTAAACAGAATCAATATAGAAATTCAACTTACTCAATCAAACAGTCAACACGTAGTCAATCAGCCAATATTTAACAGTTCTAAAAATACAACATGAAATTATAAACTATTCAGAGTTAGTGAGATTTACTCACTTTGGCAGTTGATCGTTAAAGAATGATAAACTGTTATTTGATTTGAATCAAACAATTTAATTCGCCGGGAATTCAAACGAGCCCCAATCCACTTCCAGTCAGCTTCATTGTGAAGCTCTCGTCTATATGGTCCTGTCGGATCTGACCGTTCGTGATTCTGATATCGTATGGTCTAGATATGAAATTTACAAGTTACATGATTATTTGAATAAATTAAACTTAACAACATCAAAATCGGGCCTCACCCAAACCATCGGCCCATCCAAGATTTCAAACACGCCTACACCAAAGTCTTCTTCCCCGAACTAATGCTATACCTCCTGTAGCCATTCCCATAACTTCATGAAGCTAAGCCTCCCTCCATACTTCATAACTCCACAAACAAAATACATCAATGCTTTCCTCTTCAACTCCTCTTTCACTCCATCCCCAAAACCTGTAACTCGCACCTCCCTCTGTGTTTCCGTTCTCAGCTGTAACACGCACCATCCAAAAGAGGTGCGACATCTTCCATCATGGATCCACCCAAACAAATCAACGCAAGCTCCATACACCCCGCCGAACTCAAAAATCAACACAATCCTTTGATTCAATGCCTCAAACTCCTCACAAATCTAACCCTAGTCGTACTGCCCAAAAACTCCATCGACACAATCATGCGTCGAACCCTATGAAACACACACAGGAAGGAAGAGTTCTACCTCTTGAGTTCAAATATATATTTAGAATGATGTTTAGGCTTTTCTTTGAATCCCTTTTGATTTTTCTTTCCTATCGTTTTTGGGTTTCCCTGAAGAAATGAACGGCGGAAACTTGGTTTGACTTATGAGGGAATTAGGTTTAGAAGGGGTGGGTACTTATAGTGTAAAATTTGGCTTTGTGTACAAACCTTGTCCATTCATTTTATTTATTCTTGCTTTCTGACTTCTAAAATTTCATGTGGTCACAAATGATACCCAAAAATCACGAAACTGGACATACTGCTAGAGTTCGACATTACGGTCCCAAAACTGGTTTCGTTGAGTTCTGACTTTGTTTGCTCACACAGCGTATTTTTAACCGTTGAAATACTGACTGTTTTTCACTCTAAAAATCCGTACGGCCACACAGTGATTCTAAAAATCACAGAACTTAGAATCTAACAAAAATTTGATGTTGCGGATCCAACAAAATTAGTTTCGTTGATTTCCGACTTCATTTGCAAAAGTGGCTTAATTTTACAGCTCTGAATGACCAATTTAAATATATAAATATAATTAAATATAATTAAATTAAATATTTATAAATTTATATTATCGTATATATTCACAGTGGAATACCATACAGCTCTAGAATATTTCTACATGAATTTCTAACTTGATATTCACTTCTGGGTCAACCCGACATTCGATTTATATTGAAATCCCTTTTAAAAATATAAATAATTCCTTTATAAATTATTAAGGAATTCCACATCGACTTTTCTAGAATTTGATTTGAACGTAAATCAAAATCTACACGACGAAATCCTGATTTTTCTCTTCCGCTAGAAAGATATACTCCACCAGCTCCCAACGTTTCTTGTTTCATAGAAATCCGGCTTAAAACGAATCTTGTATATTCAACTGAAGTTCGAATCGCCAATTTACGAACTGCAGCGCCATTTCAAGTTCGATTATAATTATAATATAATTATACATTTAAATTGTCGTTTATATAATATATTCGTTATTCTAATTCAATTCTAAACTGAATTAAATATCACAGATGATCCAGTTCACAACATATCGCCATTTCTGCCAATTCTGATTATTTCAGAATTAAATATATTATTTAATTTATTATTTTAATTAAATATTCACCATTATTTAATTCCACGACCATTTAATTCACTATATCACTATTTATATAATTAAATAAATTAATTATAATACCTCTGCAAATGCGGGTCATTACAATCTTCCCCACTTAAAATAATTTCGTCCTCGAAATTACTAAGGTAGAGAACGACCCTATCGACTGGTTAGAACATATTTGTTCACTTCTTAACTTCAGTTTCAACTGAACCAATTTAATTTCAATTAAATTATTAATTAATTCTTATCAACGAAAATTTTCAAAAATGCTGAAAATTTTCTAACGCCTTAATTTTTTTTGAAAATTTTTGCCATAACCTCTTTTGTACTGGTCGATAGGTCAAACTCCAACTCACCTCTCTGTGCCATCTCCAACCCAAAAGAAAATCAAACAACCAAGCATCTTGCCAATTCGGCTCATAAATCTCATGCTTATATCGAATATAAACTTGTACCTTTTTGTCGGGCATATCAACTCTATCACTTTCATCTGCTGTCAATTCAGCGGATACAAGGGTCATCCCAATCAAATTCCAATCTGCTTTTATCCACAACACAACCATTCGTTTATATCCAAGCCAAATACCATTTCAACTCGAGTTTCTTCTCGATTCCCAACTCTTAACTTGATTGTCATATTACACTTCAAATTTGAATCTCACAATCCAATTTGTCTTGATATCATTCTAATTTAATCTCAGTTACCACTTTACTGGCTTTACTTTAATTCAAATTTGCTTTCACAAATTTTTGTTAACTTTGTTTTTAATTCAAACAGTCTTTCCCTAGAAGTTTTTAAACAGTTTACTCTTTTCAAAAATCAAATTTTCCTTTTTGAAATTCAACACAACTTGTCTTTCCTAAAATAAATTCAAAATAGTATCTCTGGTAGTAATTCGTCACTTACAACTCGAAAATGAATACTGATAATGCAGCTGTCATCATCAGAATCTGTTTTCCAGCGATCGAAGTGAGTTCAATACTATAAAACCATTTCTAAACATTTCCACTTTGAAATCCATTTCAAAATATAATTCACACTGCTTGTAAAACAATTTACAATCTCCCAAGATCTTAAATTTTCCTTATTTTATCCAAATCCATTTACAAATACTTATCCAATTTTCTAGGATTTTAATTCAATTTCTGGTTTAAATTTCAGATTTAACTCATCTGATTTCACGTATTTCACTTATACGAATTCTTATTGGTTATTTACATAACCATTTAATTTATAATCTTACTTGATTACAATAACAACCAATATATCCACTATATTATAATTTTTGATATATATATATATATCTTCTCTATATCAAGATATACCTTGGGTAAACTTATTTTAATTTACCCTCTTTTCAAAACATATCGTGTCGACCCATCGTAATCGAGTGTTTATAAACTCCTACCGATACAGTGGATCAAACTAATCGACCAGAACACATAAACAACTCAACCAATAAATCTCCACAATATAAAACAAATTTTTATATCAAATAACAAATACGTTCACAGTATATATACACTCAACTCAATCTAGGGTATTACTAACCCCATCTCTACTGAGTCACGCCACAGAGCCAAGGTAATTACTTAACTTAAGCTCTGATACCAATTGTAATCACCCGGAAATTAAGCGATCTTGGTTATCCGATATACAACACATATCGAACATCCAAGGATCGAAAATAACGGGTTATTAATGAAAGAAATTAGAGGGTGAGAATAGATAAGATAGAAACTTAGAATAGAAGAAGAAGAAACACAACATTAGAGTAACACGAACCTCACAGCGGAACGAATAACATATAATTGATAATATATCCTTGAGACAAAATCAGTATATGTATACAATAAAATTTTCAGAGTACAACACTTACAACACAGCGGAAATAAACTATAGCTATATGATCCTGAAGCCTCCTGCTCCAGCTCTTCAAGTATCTGTAAATCCCGACTACTTGACTGCCCGTACAAAATTGGGCACCCAAGAGTTTAGGGAAAACAAAACAAAATAAACTTCGGGTCAGTCATGGGACTGGTATGAGTAAAACAGTTTTAAACGGTTTGAACAAGTAAACGATATCTCATAAGACCACGTGTTAGCCTGTTTTATAACCAGGCCACCCAAAGCTCAATTGATCGACATTGATTGGCGATCGCTTAGATGAAGTGGCGGAACATTGGTGAAAACTCAACATCGCATGCACATGAGACAGGACCAGATCAGGATATTCGGATCGGATGGGATATTCGGCTCGGATCGGATGCTTGGCACAAATGGAAGCCACATGACTTCACCAACAAAGCATTCTAGCGAGTCAAACAGAGACAAAGGAGACCGGTTCGGCTCGAAGTTCAATCGCTCAATCCCTTTACACGCACAAGAAGACATAACCGCGTACCAACCATACATCAAATAGCTTCAGCAAGCTAACAACGCACCGGATCGGATGGAGCATAGGACATCAGGTCGAATCGGAATTACATGTCCCAATTCGCTTGTGTTTTGAAACTAATTATTGGGTCACTTCAGCTCACACCACACAGGAGCCAACCTGACTCACTGACCACGAACCTGAAGCATTTACCAATTCCACATTGTCCTATTCCTACGCCTAAAAAAGGGGATCGGATGCCACATGTTTCCCACGAAATGATGACCATTTCCCCACATTATCCACTACAATTTCGAGCTTCGGATGCTGCCATGTGGTGCTCGCCCCTAACCAATTATACACCTATAAATACACTTTCGAACAGCAATTTAGGGTGCTTTTGGCACTTAGATCATTCAGGGCCGCCATGGCTAGTATTCCTCAATAAAAAAATCACTAATTTCTCCAAAAGAATCCATGAATTCGGAGTGATAGCTTCATTGTAATCGAGTGATTGAGCGATTTAAAGCCTTGTAATTGTAATTCTATGTTGAATTAAGAAACTATGAAGTGGATGTAGGCTCATTAATGCCGAACCACTATAAATATCGTGTCTCTGCATGATTTTCTATGTTTTAGATTATTATTCTTCACAAATCCTATTCAATTGGGTGTTAGGACCATTTTTTGGTCTAACACTACGCCGTATAACGGAATGGGTTTTTCCCTTATAAGAATCCAAAATATCTTTATATCAAAAACCTTTTGATATTATAATAATGTCTATTAACCACAGTACAGCAGAAACGCTTTCATCTCACGTTCTACATGTATAGTATACAATCAAAACCGCAAGCACGTATTAGGTAATGGATTTCCAACTATGACAAGGTATGGAACCACCTTCCAATCAGTGTACTCTAGGAACGATACACTGGATTTCAATAAGAACATCTTGCAACTCAGCCACACATGACTGACCACTCATTTCGCTTGAGTGTATCGAATGCATATCACCAACAGTTGGGATCAGCAACCATTTCCCGTATATATGGGACAACATTGATAGATTTAAGAAGCAAATGAATATTCTCTAGATTGGTGATTATACTCCCTACTTCGGAGCGACCGACTTAGCCATGTTGCCTGCCCGATTTTTGTCATTTCCTGGTTGTTGAGGCCAGAGGTTACGCTTTATCATCACATCAAATTCACTTCGAATGCTACATTGTCAGATCCATCGAAAATCACTAATTGAAGTCTACAACAGTACATTACGTGTTAGCTAAAGAAGTTTCCTTCTTCGCTTCCACTCTTAGTACGGTTGAAGAAATCAATGTACGTGACCTTTCTGGAAATACTCTATCAGACATTCATCCATACAAGTCATCCAGGAACAGGATGAACCGAAGGCACTATTCAATACATCCATCTTAGGCACTGTTGTCTAAGACTTATACAATAGCCCTTGCACTTTACTCCATCTTCAATTATCTTTGGCATATATGATTCGCAACGCTTATGCCAATACAGAGTGGTTCTTTGGATAATAATCCAACCGGTCTCTCCATATTAACAACGTTAAAATGGTCAAAACTTCGATAGTCTGTGAGTTAACTATCAAAGAAAAACATGTATGCAACAATGATATTATTTCCAAATGGAAATTATATCGATCAATCATCATTGAACATTTATCTCTTTATTTAACTTATTCATTTTTCATCCCCAGTTTCCATATATTCAATATTTCTATTTTTCTAAATTTGGAAAATATACGTTATTAACAATGGAAACCATTTCCATTTTCTTGTTTTCTTTATTAGAAAACATTTCTGGTTTCTTATTTGTAAAACATTTCCAAAGCTCCTTCATTGGATTTAAACAGATGTTTAAAATAAACATCGCCAAGCCAATTCAAACCATTTAGTAAATTCACTTAACTACTTTCACTCTCGAACCTTAACCGTTTCTAAATTTAAAATGAAGTCAATCAAGTTAGGGTATAACTATCTCTCAGACCTTAACTGAAAAACATTTCAAATCTTGAAATAGGGTAAGTTCATCTTTTAACCCTTTAACACTTCCTTAAGAACCCTCGAATTCTATTTACGAACCCCCTTCTTTTACAAGTTTACGTGATTATAACAATGGTATTATAATCACCTACATCCGAAATATATTATCTTTAATATGACTTTTATTTCCTAACTCGAATAATATAACGACAACTAATTTATTTACTCCTATTCGGTTAATTCTAATCTATAACTCTTATTTGAATAACTCAAACCTAATAACTCTTACTGGATTAACTCTTATTCGAATAACTTATATTCGATTTGCTTACTTTCGAATACTTATATTTGATAATCTCTTTCTTCGAATAAATCTTATTCGATTTAACTCCTGTCGAATAACTAGTTTCGATCAACTCACTTTGAATATTTCTGATTCGATCATCTCACTTCGAATATCTCTAATTCGATTATCACACTTTGAATATCTACCATTCGATTATCTCACTTCGAATATCTACTATTCGATCATCTCACTTCGAATATTTCTGATTCGATTCACTTCTTCGAATGACTAAATTCGATTAACTCATTTCAACTCTATTCAAATAAACTAAATCCGATTAACTGCATTTGAATAACTCTAGTTAGATTTAACTCTATTCAATAACTCTAGTTCGATTTAACTCTATCGATTAACTCTAACTGGTTCAACTCTACGGTTTTAACCTAACTGGTTAACCCAAATGATTTACTCTAATTGATTAACTCTGACTGACCAACCCTAACTGGTTAACTCTGATTGGTCAACTCTAAGTCATTACTCTAACTCGATTTAACTCTAGATGATTAACTCAAACTGATTACCTGTAACGGTCTATCACTAATGGGTTTACTCTAATCAATTACCCTAATTGATTTACTCAAATCAATTAACTTAAATAAATAACTAATATTCGATTAACTCATTTTAATTTACTTCTTTTGAATAGCTCCTTTCAACTATATTCGAATAAACCATATTCGATAACTCTTTTAACTCTATTTATTTAGCAAATAAATATTCTTTTCAATTCTATTTAAAATGTTTTACAAATATTTTCTCTTTTTATTTCCATTTGTAAATGTTTTACAAATATCTTCTCTTTGCATTTGTTGAACAAATATTTCCCTTTCTGATCTATTTGTTTTGCAAATATTTTCCTTTATATTTGTTTGACAAATATATTTCCTTTATATTGGTTTGACAAATATATTTCCTTTATATTTGTTTGACAAATATATTCTCTTATATTTGTTTGACAAATATATTCTCTTATATTTGTTTGACAAATATATTCTTTTAACCCTTTTGATTCTTATAATTATTTCCTTTTCTAAAAATCCTTTTTCCCTTTTATATATAAAATCCAGTGATTTTATATAAGTAAATTATTTTTCAAATTATTCTTTGAAAATCTCCTTTTCCCATTCCAGTATTTCTATGGTACTTAACACATCAAATCACGATGACCAATATCGTCCAAACACATATAATCAACAACAGATTATAAATCACATCATATATCACAATATATAAAAAAGCAATAAAATAACTGTTGAGGAATCCAGTTGGATTCCTCCAACCTGTTTCCCTGCATCCACAGATGTTACACAATAAAATCAACATCACTTTCAGTTCTATATGGTATATTCTGTTAAAGAGAATCAATATAGAAATTTAACTAACTGACTAGCAGTTCAATCAAATAGTGAACACATAGTCAATCAGCCAATATTTAACAGTTCTAAAAAAAACATGAAATTATAAACTGTTCAGAGTTTGTGAGATTTACTCACTTTGGCAGTTCATCGTTAAAGAACGATAAATTGTTATTTGATTTGAATCAAACAATTTAATTCGCCGTGAATTCAAACGATCCCCAATCCACCTCCATTCAGCTTCATTGTGATGCTCTCTTCCATACGGTCCTGTCGGATCCGACCATTCATGATTCTGATATCGTATGATCCAGATATTAAATTTACAAGTTACATGATTATTTGAATAAATTAAACTTAACAACATCAATATCGGGCCTCACCCAAACCATCGGCCCATCCAAGATTTCAAACCCGCCTGCACCAAAGTCTTCTTCCTGAACTAATGCTATACCTCCTATAGCCATTCCCGTAACTTCGTAAAGCTAAGCCTCCCTCCATACTTCATAACTCCACAAACAAAATACATCAATGCTTTCCTCTTCAACTGCTCTTTCACTCCATCCCCAAAACCTGTAACTCGCACCTCCCTCTGTGTTTCCGTTCTCAGCTGTAACACGCCCCATCTAGAAGAGGTGCGACATCTTCCATCGCGGATCCACCCAAACAAATCAACGCAAGCTCCATACACACCCGCCGAACTCAAAAATCAACACCATCCTTCGATTCAATGCCTCAAACTCCTCACAAATCTAACCCTAGTCGTACTGCCCAAAACCCCATCGACACAATCAAGCGTCGAACCCTATGAAACACACACAGGAAGGAAGAGTTCTACCTCTTGAGTTCAAATATATATATTTAGAACGATTTTTAGGCTTTTCTTTGAACCCCTTTTGATTTTCTTTCCTCTCGTTTTTGGGTTTCCCTGAAGAAATGAACGGCGGAAACTTGGTTTGACTTAAGAGGGAATTAGGTTTAGAAGGGGTGGGTACTTATAGTGTAAAATTTGGCTTGGTGTACAAACCTTATCCATTCATTTAATTTTTTCTTGCTTTCTGACTTCTAAAATTTCGTGTGGTCACACATGACACCCAAAAATCACGAAGCTGGACATACTGCTAGAGTTCGACATTACGGCCACAACAAAACTGGTTTCGTCGAATTCCGACTTCGTTTGCTGACAGCGTATTTTTAACCGTTGAAATACTGACTGTTTTTCACTCTAAAAATCCGTACGGCCACACAGTGACTCTAAAAATCACGGAACTTAAAATTTAACAAAAATTTGATGTTGCGGATCCAACAAAATTAGTTTCATCGAATTCTGACTTCGTTTGCAAAAGTGGCTTATTTTTGCATCTCTGAATGACCCATTTAAATATATAAATATATTTAAATATAATTAAATTAAATATTTATAAATTTATATTATCGTATATATTCACAGTGGAATACCATACAGCTCTAGAATATTCCTACATAAATTTCTAACTTGATATTCACTTCTGGGTCAACCCGATATTCGATTTATATAGAAATCCCTTTTAAAAATATAAATAATTCCTTTATAAATTATTAAGGAATTCCACAGTGACTTTTCTAGAATTTTAATTTGAACGTAAATCAAAATCTACACGATGAAATCCCAATTTTTATCTTCCGCTAGAAAGATATACTCCACCAGCTCCAAACCTTTCTTGTTTCATAGAAATCCGGCTTAAAACAAATCATGTATATTCAGTTAAAGTTCAAATCGCCAATTTACAAACTGCAGCGCCATTTCGAGTTCGATTATAATTACAATATAATTATACGTTCAAACTGTCGTTTATATAATATATTCGTTATTCAAATTCAATTCTAAACTGAATTAAATATCGTAGATGATCCAGTTCACACCATATCGCCATTTCTGCCAATTTTGATTATTTCAGAATTAAATATATTATTTAATTAAATATTCACCATTATTTAATTCCATGACCATTTATTTCACTATATCACTATTTATATAATTAAATAAAATAATTATAATACCTCTGCAAATGCGGGTCATTGCATTAGGTTTGAAAAATACAAATATAAGGAAGTGTTAGGAAGGTTATAAACTTAAATAAATGATTTATGGAATAAAATCCTGAGTTCTGTTTATATTTTAAGAAACCATATTGGGTGAATATAGAGTGAAATGAAATGTTGTTATACATAAATTGATGTTAATTAATCATAAATAAATGGATTGATAAAAGTGTTAAACTAAATTTAATATAACGAAATTAATATATAAAGGTTGAACCATATCAATTTGGTTGTAATAAATATGTTAGTTGGATGTTAGATAAATGAATCGAATTCATTAAATGTTTACTGAAAGTTAATTAATAAATTAAAATATAAGCAATTGAATTCAAGTTGAGAAAGTAAAATTAATCTAAATGGAATTGAATTTGATGATAGGAAATTAATATGAATAGTAAGAGTAGTAGTGTTAAAACTATAAGGATAAATACCTTGATTGTGTATAGTTTATTTCCTCAGATAAAAAGATAATTTATATTCGAGTATAGAATTCTAAAGTGTTTACACCAATCCAAAAAAGGATTTATCACTCGATTTTGAAAGAGCGAATTTTGATGAGGATTTGTGGTTGATTACTTGAGTTTTCTATCATAGCTGAGAACTATGGAAGGAAAGCTAATTTATCTAACCAAAAAGACCGATTCTAGTCCGCACTAGAGAATTAGGCGATCGACACAAGTTTGGCATTTAAGTTGTGAATTCAAATAGTTGATCAAAAGGAATACTTCATATAGATGATCTATGTATAACATATAAAATTAAGCTGTGAAAATAAAATTATAAGCAAACTATTCGAGTTTGAATGCGGGTAATTTTGTGGGTGAAATTCTTTTAAGGGAGAATGTAACGACCCAGAATTTCACTTTTTGATGACATGACAAGTTACATGGAAAATAAGCAAAATAAAAATCATCATTACTAAAAATCTAATAACCCTTAACATAAGTACAATTAGCCCTCATTTCATGCCTAGAAACCAAACACACTAAACACCATCATTATGTTACATCAACATCCTAACATAGATACTAGCACCACATCACATCACCCTTAATTTCTTTTTTCCCTCCTTACTTAAGTCTTAAGTAAACCTTTTCCTATAAATACCCTGCCCCTTCCTCCATTTTCACCACTTCGTTCTTAAATTAAAATCTTCCTCTTCACCTACTCTTCATCATTTTAATGGATTCCCTAAAATTGTTATCTTGCTTCCATATATCCAATGTTCCCTCATTCATAGCAATAACATTTACCACTCAATTAAAACACCACCACTCAATTAAAACACCACCACTCAAAACCAAGATCAAAACACAAAATCCACTCAATTTTCCATCAACTTTAATCTGTCATAACTCACTGTTCCAAACAGAAAATCACAAAATTCCTTTTCTAAAACCATACAAAATTTCAAAAGGAACAACTTTCTAGTTCATCACTTTTTCCAATTCTAAGCCAAACTAGCCCAAAAGCACCTATTTCTCCACTTCATTTTCTCTAGCCCGAAATGTGACCCGAAAATATCTCATTTTCAAACTTCCATATCTCTATCATAGCTGATCCAAATTCCAAAAAAAAAAAAAAATCTTATACTATGTGTAACTCCAGTGGATACAACATACATATTAAGCACTTTATCTGGATCTGAACCTAGCTTGTTTAAAAATACAATTCTTTTAACACCATTTTCAAATTTAGAAATATGTTAAATAATAGAGAAAAGAAAAATCTACAATTTTACTATTTATTATTTTTCCCATTTCTGAGTGTAGAATATCCAAAAACTCAATTGAAGTTAACATATTTTTCGGGTATATTTTTTATGTTTGAAACCCCACTCAAGTCCATATCCTTTAACACCCAGTCGAGCTATATTCTCCTCTAAATAATAAGAAAATTTAAAAGATAGAAAGCAAGGGGTTAAGGAGGAAGAATCTAGTTCAAAGAAGTCGGGATGTAAGTTGCCACGCGAAGAAAGAGAGCGGATTTCAACCTTAAAAAATGGTGGAGTGGAAATGAAGGGTGAGAAATTTATCTCGCAGTTTAGGTTAATAAAAGTGAGAAACTTATCACATGGTTTTTGGTAAAACTAATGTTATGAACATATTATATGTTAAGAAAAAATGACACCCTAATTGATTTAGTGTTCATATGTTATTAAGTTGGTTGATTTCTTATATGATTGATTATGTTATTGTAATGATTTTTGAAATGTTAGATAATTAGCTGTGTTAATATAATGATAACGCCAAGTTATGTGAATGGATGAATAATAATTAAATTCATTATATGTATGTTTAATTGGATTGATAATTGGTAGTTTAGATGAATAGAAATTTGAGTAATCAAGAGTGAAACCCAATATTAACCATATGCTTGAATAAGAAAATTATACCCCGATTCACTTATAGTGTATGTTGAATGTTATATGATTAGCTATGAATATTGATGTTATCATAATGATATACAATTTTGAGTATTTACCCAAGTTATGTTATCGAATATATATTCATATTTGGTTTAGCCCGCCTATTTGAAAAGTTAAAATTTTGTTTTAAAATGTTTTAAAATAAGTTTGGAAACTTTATTTCAAATATTAAAAATCTTCATAAATGGATACTTTTAAACATATAAATATGAAATAAATTTTATGAATAATATAAATAATGTAAAAGAGATTTGAATTGAAATTTTTTATTTTTCAATTAATTAAAAGATGTTTATTTGGCTAAGTCATATTAAAACTTTCCACAACACTTTTGAAATGTTATAAATACTATAGTTTTTGAAATAACAAAACAGTTTTTCTCCAAATCATTCAAGAATGTTTTAACTACTTATCTAAGTATTATAAAGATGATTTAAAATATTTATAACTTATTTCAAAGTTTAATTTATTAAATCACTAATTGAGTATAAGGAAATGACCAGTACATCGGATATCATTTGTGAAAGTGAATTTATTGACCGAGGAATGGAATTGATCAAAGGAAAAGTCCGAATACTCTATAAATTAAACAGATGAAAAAAGGTTTATAATCGATCAATTAACTTAACCGCCTTAGGGTGACAAAACTATATTGTCAAGGCTTGGGTTTGGAAAACCAATTTCTTGCTCTTCCTGGCTATCTGAACTGGCCTAACGGAGGGAATTGTGAATTTGACTTATTTGGATCAAAAGAAATTATAAAAATTGAACTTAGAATGATTACCGAATAAAGAAATGAATTTCAAATATCGGAAACATGTTAAGTATGAAAGATTTACAATTTGAAATAAATTTAGATTTCATAAAGATGATCTTCTCATACTTGGTGTTTAAATCCGCAGAGGGAACTTGTCCTATTCGTGAAATTTAAAAGGTGATATCACTGTTATTCCTCCCATTGCACTCGTTGAATACGGAATTTGAGATTGGATAAAATTAGATAGTCTCTATGATCTTCTATACTAAATAATATTAATTAAGATTTGTTTTAGCATTGTAGTAAACGATGTCTTAAATAACATTGTTTTTAACCCATTAAGAAGTTAAAGAATTTGGATCATGAGATAACCAAAGAAATTAGTTTAATATTAACCAATGTGGAAAGTTGAATTTATTTATAACTAGTCTAAGTTGAAAATATGAGATTTTGTAATTATACAAAAGAATGAATTATCCTAATTAAATTACATTTTATAAGGTATTCTATTCACGATTTTGGACAGTGGATTTCTCTTTAGTTTTAAAGAAACCATAGTAAGGAATTTGATAAGATTATATTATTCACAATTTTGGACAGTGGATACAGAATGAAAATGTTATTTTAAAAGCAAGTTATTCATAAATGGGATAAGTTGAATTGGACCAATTTAATTAGAATCATTAAATGAGTTTCTTAAATGAAAATTTTATCAATATGGATAAAATTTAGATTTTACAAGAAATGTAAAAAGAAATTTCTTTTAATTAAGAAAATAAGGGTTACTCAAAATCTGGTTATAATCCATTTTCTTTTATTTTAATCGGTAATTGGTTTCAAAGGAACCAGAATCGGATTTGGCTGATATCTATCTGCAAAGAGCTTCGAAACAATTTATGTTGCAAAGTATTGAATGATGGGAATGAAGACTTACGTAGACGATGATTATTGAAGACCGAAGATCTTCGCGTCGAAAGGACTGCTTGTTGATGTCTGGGTTCATTACCTATTATGAGATTACTTATAGCAGTGGTCTTGACGTATTTGAAATTTTAGAGTTACAAGGGCTTCTCGCCAGATTATGGTCGAGGAAAAATGCCTTCATTTTCTTTTAGTCCCAGAACGAACTTGTATAGATGATTTTTCTTACAATTGCATTACTAGACCTCATGCTTTAACCTTTAACAATTGTACATCACTATGTAGGAGACGACAACTACTCTTAGCTTAACACCATTCCTTGAGACGTATGAGCTGCTTGCGATGAGAATTACGAATCTTAAGGAAAAATTAACACTAGAGGAGGGGGTGAATAGTGTTTTAAAGAGATTATAAAAAACTAAACTATTAACGATTACTTAGACAGCTATATGAAATATAGAATGAATATCACAACAAAAACAATCACAGATGCAGATATAAACAGAAATAAAATGCAGAAAAGGAAAGAACACACCGGATTTTATAATGATTCGGATTACTCATATGTCCAGTCCCACACAATGCTCGGTAGCACAGATTTTTATTAATACTAGTAGCAATCCTACAACACCCTTAATCAAATGGCTACAAGGTTAACACTGATTCCACACCCTTGATTTCATGGCTACAATGTTCACACTGATCCACCGCCCTTGATTCCAAGGCTACAAGGTTCACATTACTCCTTTTCCTTGATTTATAGGCTATAAGGAATACATCATTTCCGTAACAATTACAAACAGCCCTAGAATTCCTTTAATAGCACTTCCAAACAGAGGGTATTTGATAAAGATTGAGTAGAGAAGAAGAATGATAAAATTTGTATTGAAAACGACAGAGTATAAGTGTAGAAATCAAGAATTTAAAGTATGATAGTGGTGGAAAGAGAAGAGACAAAAAAGGAGAAGATAATGAGAAATTCGAAAATGACCCTTTATATAGAGTTCCAAAGGTTGCAACAGTTCTGAAATGTTTCCAATAATGAAAAGACACTTCTTTTGAAAATTAAAATTTGTAACAATTATATGTCGACATGTCCATTGTTGTATGTCGACATATATAGGTTTTTTGAATTTTAAAACATTTTTAAAGTGTTTAAATTACTATGTATATATTCAGGAAATTCTTGAATCAAAACTAGTGTTTCAAATGAATTTTGTAAAGTGTAAAAACATACTAATATATAATATAAACATATTTATAAAATTATATAAAATGAAGCTTTTAAACTATGTATTATAAACATATATATGATAAAAACTTTTTAAACTACAAACTATATATACATATATTTGAAATCATAAGTAAGAATAATTTGAAATCATCAGAGAGGAATTTGGAAATGATTTGAAAATAGAATTTGAAAACAAGATTTGAAAGTGCTAACCGGTGTTTTACATATTAACTAGGCTTTATTACTTGATATTCTTGAACTCTTGAAATCTTGATTTTCATGAATCTTGAAATTTTGAATCTTTGAAATCTTCAATCTCTCAAACTGTATGGCCTTCTATATCTCCTGTACATAATTTCTCCATATATCTATATATATTCTAGATAAAGATGTTAGTATATATTTTATAATCAATAATTGAAACAAGGTTGTTGTCATCAAAATTCCATTGTCCAACAATCTCTCCCTTTTTGATGATAACAACCTTGGTTTATAAAATATTCATACCTGTTATACCTGATAATCTAATTCCTTGATTACTCCCCCTTTCACCAAGCATTCCTTATAACTCCCCCTTAAACTATGCCTATCTTAACTATATCCTATTTTATAATTTCTCCCCCTTTGTCATCAACAAAAAAATTAAACTAATTTATACTCCCCTTAAATCTATGCTATAAATGATCCTCGTGACTTATTATAGGTATAATATTCCTAAGATTACAATATAGAGTTTTATAACTTCTAAATTAATAACTAATGTAATAAGAGTATAAACATTTCAAATAATTCAAACAATCAGTGTTCATATCAAATAAGTCAAATCAAATCCAAACAAATCAACCAATATATACAAGTTTTTAAACCAAGCAAAGCAGACTAAATCAATCAAATTTATACATCTTTTGGAACTACCACCCATCCATCTCCACCGAAGATTGGATCCTTTTTATGAGTTCCCAGTCTTCGTTATCTTTAATGAGAGGTGCTCCATTGATGTTGTTGTCTTCATCTATGGAAAGAGAAAAAATCATCTAACGAATTGCATCAAAGTGTTTGTAAGAATTTAAACAAAATCTAAAACTAATGTGACTACGGGATGAATCAAACACCACAAACACAATCACATATTCAAACACAAATGCAAATTAGAAAAAATAAAGATGCAGAAAAGGAAAGAATCACCGGATTTTATATTGGTTCAAATTGCTCCTACATCTAGTCCCGCATAATGCTGGATTGCGCAGAGTTTTGTTACTATTTCCAATAGTCAAGTGCAACTTCCTTGATTTCTCGGCTACAAGGACACACCGATTCCTACTTCCCTGATTTCACGACTTCAAGGATACACCGATAACTATTTCCCTGATTTCATGGCTACAAGAACACACCGATTCCTATTTCCCTAATTTCACGACTACAAGGACAGACCGTTACTCTACCCAAGCAATTACAAACAGCCCTATAACTCTTCAATAGCACTTAATTTAGAGAATAGAGAGTGTAGAGAGAAGAAGTTTGATCAAAATGGAATTGAATACGGTAGAGTATAAGTGTAAAAACCATAAAAATGATTAAGAATAATGGTGTAGAGAAAGAGGATGAAGTTAGAGAAGAAGAGATGATAAAAAAATTGGTTTTAACCCCTTTTATAGAGTGCGAAAGGTTGCAACGGTTCTAGATCGTTTCAAATAGTGAAAAGACACTTCCTTTCAAAATTGAAAAAATGACAGTTGTATGTCGACATGGTGTTTTTGGTATGTCAACATACCCTTGTATATTTTTGATTTTCAAAGCATTTTTCAAGTGTTTTGAAATGAAAATAATTCTGGAAATTCTTGAGTAAAAATCCAGTATTGTAAATTAATATTATATGATAGAAAAACATATGACAACATAAATTTAAACTATATAAATATATTTATAAATTGTAAGGTTTAAATTATATGAATGTAATGTATAAGAATATAAATATAAAGTATATAAATATATAAAACTTAAGTTTGGAAAACAAAGAAGAATAAAATAAAAATAAATAGAAGAATAAAATAGAGAGTATTGAGGATAGAATTAAAAATCAGAATTTGGAAATTTGAATTTGAACCTGGAGAGCTATTTAGAGTCTTACAAAATCTAGACTCTATAACTATATTAATCTTGAACTCTTGAAATCTTGATTACTAATGAGTCGTGAAATTTCTCTGATCTTTGAATCTCTATCATCTTTATAACTGTATAGTCTTCAGTAATATTTCCTGTATATAATTCCTGCATATATATATTCTATACAAAAAGTGTTAGCATATATTTTATAATCAATGATAATTGAAATAAGGTTGTTGTCATCAAAACTCCACTATCCAACAATCTCCCCCTTTTTGATGATGACATACTTAGTTTATAAAATATCATACCAGTATATACCTATTTGATGATGTTCCTTCTATACTCCTCCTATCTGTAAGAATCCTATAAACTATGCCTATGTTTTATAATTTCTCCCCCTTTGGTATTATTAAAAAGAAATCCTAAAGATACTCTCCCTAAATTGTATAACTTCCCAAATAGAACATAAGTAACTATCCAATAAAAATACCCCCCTTAATTAATCATTCTTTATATTTTAAAGAGAGATAACTAATTATAAATGACAATTTTATTAGACACAACTTCGTACAACTATATAGATGTATACACATACGATACATTGTAAAAATGTAATACAATGAGAATAAAAGGAAACATTAATCACCAAATTTTTTTAACAACGGGAGATTTGTGAATTGGACAGTTTGTATAATGGAGACAAAATTCTCGATTCTTTTCAATCACATCCCATTTTCGTCAAAAAGAACTTCTCCTACAGACTCAACATTATCATCTTCGTCTATAACCATTGGTTGAGTCTCTTGTTGTTCTTCCTCCTCCATCATTTCCACTTCCTCTTCTGGTTCTTCTTCAGGCTCTTCCTCTTCTTCCATGGCTTGATTATCATCGTTGATGGTAATCGAATTAGTCTCTTTATCCATTATAAACTTTAGGAGACTTCTCATCATTTTCCGTTGCCTGTTTTTTCTCCTGATTCATCCTAATCTAGAGTACTTGTAATTCAGCAACCATTTGCAGTAGATACTCCATTTTTTCTTTGATTTTAAGCACACTAGATAGCGTAGATCATTGAAATGGACCCTCAGATGGTCCAGGGTATGAATCAGAGTTGTTTTGAGTGTTTCGATTAGTGGTGGCCATTGTAATTTTTAAATTAGAGTTTTTACAGAGAAGAAGAATAAAAATGAAGAAGAAAAGTGTAACAATAAGGAATTCCGCTCGATCCGAATCGATCGCTAAACCGACCAAGACCGTTCGAAACCCCTTATTGTTTTGAGAATACGACAAACCATAATGCAAACAGAAGAACATTTCATTGTTAATTACAAAAAATCCATCAGAATACAAGAATATACAGAGTATGAATCAATATTACACATCATAAAATATCATAGATTACAATACATTACATAGCAGCGGAAAATAATACAAAACACAACTGAAGGAGATATACGGACACAGAGCTTTCCGGATATCATTCCAGCTGTAAATCAGGTTCCTGTGAATATAAATCTGCAAAACCAAAACTACTAGCTGTCCGTGTCAAAATAAGGGCACCCAGAATTTAGGTTAAAACAATAAACTCCAGGTCAGTCATGTGATTGGTGTAAGAACTAAAACAGTTATTAATCTTTATTTTAAAGTTAGGTAAATCAAGGGACCACACCGTATAACACGGAAAGGGTTTCCTCCAAAGAACACCAGTGCATAAAACAACAACGCAATGGTAAATAAAGAAAAATGAAGCTATTATAAGACCCAGGTCCCATCACACAATGCAACACAAGCCGGAGGATAGGGTTTTACCTTATAATAGCCAAAGAATGCTTGATACGCTAAATTTCATGTTTAATTATTACTATAAGTGTATAGTGTCAAAAACAATTTCAATCATAAATATCAATCCTAGATGGCATGGGTACCATATATCATGTTGCCATACTGTAACGACCCGGAATTTTGGGGCCAATTTAAAATTTTTATTTTAGAAGTTTTAAGGGATTTTAATGTTTAAAATAATTTATTTTAAATAGGAATGACTAAAAATTTATTTTAAAATGAATAAATTCAATTTAATTATAAAAGGAGTTTAAAACAACGCTGTAGTTTGAAAATTTGAACTTTAACTGACTGTACCGGATTCAAAATAAATTAGAATTGAACGAAACAAGAAATATCTAAATCTGTTTAATCATATCCTTCTAACGAATCTGAAAAACTGAAATTTCATCGCAGAAATAAAAAGTTATGTCCAGTTTAAATTTTAGAAAGGTCGTTGTAGAATTTATATATATTTTAATATAATATATTGGCCTTGAAAATAGCCATTTTTCAAACGATCTCGGTTTTCGACAAAACCACTTTTGTTGGATCCGGAATGTCAAATTATTATTAGGTTTCAATTTTCATAAGTTTTTGAATTAATATGTGAGCGTGGCAAAGGAAAACGTGATTTGTCAGTTTCGGTCAAATTTAATCGACTTGAAAAGGCCATTTTTCAAATAGTCTCAAAATTCGACGAAGTTAGTCTCGTTAGGACTGTATAGTCAAAACATAACCAGAAATAATTTTTCTGTAATTTTTAGAGTCCGTATGTGGCCCCGGTAATTTAAAATGTACGTTTGAATTTAATGATTTATAATTAAAATTTAAGAAAAACATATCGTAACAACCGAAATGGGTTACGAAACATATTCCATTGCGTCCGGGACGAGGGTATTTGCCTTGGGACAACTTTTGTCGGGCTGGATTTGAGATTAACATAGGTTAACAGGCTTAAACTAGGATTTGAATGTCATTTTATAATAATAGAATAAAATATTAGAAAACAAAACCCTAATTTCAAAGTCCAGCCGCCACTCCTATTCAATCAATGGCCGAAACCCTTCGAATTTGAATCACCAATTACTCTCAAATAAAATCAAATTAATTCATGAAACCAAAGCAAATGTTGGAGATAAATCTTAGTTCTTTGAATCCATACGGAGATGATGGGGTTTCGTATCCTGTTTTGATCGGTTTGGGGTCTCAAAGTCGGTCGGTTGGAGGCGGGATTCGAGGGAGACGGAGAGGCCGAGATGGCTGAGGTGGCAGGCAAAGGGGCAGCTCTCGATGGTGGTTGACGTAGGGTCCTCGGATGTGGCTCCGGCGAAGCATGGTGTCAAGCGCCGGCAAGGATTCAACGACGATGATTTGGGTTCTTTTTTTCTGTAGTAGACGAAGAAGGAAGATGATTAAGGTTAATTAAGGTTTAACTATAAATTTATTTATTTATTTATTTAATGATTAAAACAAAGTGAATCCATAACTTCCTCGTACAGCAACGAAATCGAACGAAACCAGTTGTGTTGCGATCGTATTGAAGAACACTACAGCATGGGACAAACTAGAACTGAAACAGAGCGAATCAAATTTTAGAGCAAATTCAGATCTGAATCATACAGAACAAAGCAAGGTGAGATTTCTATTTTTAAATTAAAATTAATTGTTTATTTATTTTATTGTATTCATTCAGTATGAAATTCATGTTGTATGTATATACTCATTTAAATGTTGACTGTGCTGTGATTGTGATGGACGATTGATTGTGATTGTGTATTCATGTTTGTTAAAAATTTTGTGTATACGATAAGATCATATTTTATCGTATATATTTGTATAATCAATTTTGTCATATATATTCGAATAATCAATCCTGTCATATATATTAGAATAATCAATTTTTGTCATATATGATAAAAATCAACATTTTTGTATATTAAAAGTGAATTAGACAAAATAAACATTTTTGTTATATAATTGTCATGTTGGGGAAAATAAACATTCTTGTTATATAATTGCTGTGACGATCCCAAAATCCGTGTGACGGTATTAAGGATAATCATTGGAATATAACACATCAATCGTCATAGCAGAGTACAGAAAATAGCAAAAACAATAAATATAATAATTTTACATAGATATGACAGTGGAATCATAATATGTAACAACATCAGAATAGCACAACATAGGATATAACTTAGTAAATAAAAGGGGAATGATCAGTCACCATCGCCATAGGCGGAATATATACATGCAGTGAGACATAATAAGGGTATCAGTCTACATCGCCGGAGGCGGTACATATACATACGATAATAAATACTGGAAGTAAAACAGTCTGCATCGCCATAGGCGGAATCATAATACATATACAATGATGGCGGAAAATGTCAAAGTCATCTCGGTGAAGTCAGCCTCGCCATGAGCCAAAAGTGCACTCCATACTACAGTGCTGAGCCAAAACAACCTGTCATCTGTGAACTAGGCTGCCTGTGTGGAAATAAGGGCACCCGCGTTTGCAAAGTGAAACAAACAACGAGTCAGTCATGGGGACTGGTATGAGAAATCTACTTAACAGTTTAAACAACAGTAATAAGCAAATCATAGGACCATGCCACTTTCGCGGAACGGGTTTACTCCAGTGATTGCTGGTGCATTTAAAACAGAGTAAATTCTTTAAAACAACGCAATGCTTTTAAAAAGAATGTAGCCATTATAAGACTCAAGTCCCATCATACAATGCAACGCAAGCCGGAGGATAGAGTTTTACCTTATAATGGCCAAATATGCTTAAATGTGTAAAGCAAAATCATTTGATATTATTACTAGTGCATATATGTTTCAAAAACGAATTGCATCATAAATATCAATCATAGGTGGCATAAGTGCCCCATACCACTATGTCGCCATACTAGTTCTACAATCAAATCCGTTATTTCGTATTGGAAATTGGATTTCCGTCATGAGTCGAGGCAAGGGGCAAGCTCCTCTCCGCTTCGCGACATTCTAGAAAATGCCTCAGGACTACACAATCTGGGTAACCCTTGGATGCTTCAGGGCCGGTCCTCTCTTACGTTTGAGGATTAATTATTCCTGAACACACATTTCCCGGTCCTTACAGACCTAATATAGAGGCGCCTCGCATTCCAACAACCACATAGGTGAAAAGTAGATATAAATGTCAGGGCTGGTTGGTCACTGACACCACCATAGCTAGAAAGAAACGTCGTGCTCTCCCTGCAGTCCTTATCCCATTTTTAACTCATACCGAGGTGTGAGGCTCGCGAATCCACGCT
The DNA here is from genome assembly GCA_030737875.1 of Allium sativum. Lineage (NCBI taxonomy): Eukaryota > Viridiplantae > Streptophyta > Magnoliopsida > Asparagales > Amaryllidaceae > Allium > Allium sativum. The sequence continues at coordinate 157,567,756 of CM060921.1, read as the reverse complement.
ATACACAAAACCAGGCCATGTAGGCCGTGCTTTGATCATCAAACACAAGACTTTGCTTTGCAACAGAAGCCTTGATCACTGCATCTTGGCATGCCACATAGGCAATCCACTCCATACGACTGATTTCTATCGATATATAACCTCTGAGCTCGTACGTCTCAGAGAAGGGCGTTAAGCAAAAGAATAAATTCCCCGCTGCCAAACAGATATATATTTAACAGAGATCAATCAGTATAGAACAAAATCCAATGTAAGACACAAAGTCCATTTACAAGCCCGTTCTGGGTCTGAACGAAACCGGAAGCGTCAAATTCCTCGTATATCCGTACAATCAACATATACATTCAGACGGCTACTACTTCCGTTCCTTCACGGTAGCTACTCCAATCAGGAACCTCAGCAGCGCCCATCCAACCGATACGAAGATCGTCAGTCTTGAATCGTCTTTGTATTTTCGCCTTCGAATCGTTCGATCAATTATTTGAAATGAGGGTTAGCTCGGCCTTTTCAAATAATTCACGTATAATTAGAATTCAAATCAATTCTTTCCATGGTTATATTATTCGATAACCATATTTCAGTTCTTTAGTATAATTTTCGTGTCAAACACATACAACCATCAAATATCAAGCAGATCAAGGCAAACTGGTTTATTTCCAATCCATGTTGCTTATAATATTTTATAACGATTTTTCGCCATTTTTATTTATTTAAAAATGGCCATATTTAATTAAACGACGTTTCAGGTCGTGCCGTGGCACTAGCGTTGTTTTTCCCCTAATTTGTTTTACACATATCGGAAAATCTAACCGTTGGATTTCTACAAAGTCTGCACCACTGGGAAGATATTCCCAAAGCGAACCCAACGGTTCCAGTTTCGTGAAAATCCGACGGTCCGATCTTCCACACTAGTCGTTTGAAGTTACGGTTTCAAAATTCGAACTGCAGCGTCGTTATTCGATTTAATTTAATTATATTTATATATAAATATAAACGATTCTGGCACAGTTTTTCTTCAGATTTGAATTAAACATTCCAGACAATCCAACCATTGGATTTTTACAAAGTTGGTGCCGTTGGAAAGATATTTCCAAGGCGAACCCAACGGTTGCAGTTTCGGGAAAATCCGATGGTCGGATCTCTCGTACTAATCGATTCAAATTATGATTTCAAAACACGAACTGCACGGCTTCGATTCCTTTCAATTTTATATATATATATATATATATATATACATATATATATATATAGTTCATTCTTTAAATTCCGTATCGTTTTCACTTCAAATATTTCACTAACGCCTTAATATTTCGAAAAATTTCGCCATAACCTCTTTTGTATGGGAAGGGGTTTGGAAATTTATTGGGCCGTGTTAGGTACCCAATAAATCCTATAATTCATTCACATATTTATAGTGATATATTCTGGTGTTTACAGGGGAGCGTGTATAGATAATAACTCCAGAGAATAAATTCTCGTCACCCTGTCAAGCCTGAGGGAGCGTGTATTTTTAATTACTCCAGAGGATAAATCCTCGTCACCTCGTCCCGTGTGGGAATAAATAGTCCATGTGCCGTATCTAATGACTAGAGAGACGTGATTATTGTCAACTCCAGACCCGTGTGGGGTTTTTATTAATCTGGAAATTTATCGTTATATTTTATATAGTCCATATCAGTCATCAGTTCAACCTGTAGGATATATTCATCGCCATGCAAGCCTCTCGCTCGTATGGTAAATCATTAACCTCGTCACACAAGCTCCAAAAGCTTATGTGGAATATGATGAAGTATGCCTATCGTCAAGGAGTATGCCATGTAGTGTAGTTCAAAATTAATTGTTACTATCCTATGGCGATGTTTATTATTTCACACAGAATAACCAGCACTCCGCATCCAATGGCATTCACAGGAGTTGATATAAAAATAAAATTGCGCAGCCAACTCATCAAGGCTTACCTATTTATTGGGCACACAAATAATTTCTTTACTCTACAGCTAATCCATTTTCCCTGTTCGACACATGTATATATATGCAGAACAATGCTAATAATAATATTTCTAGCAAACTAATATTTATTTCAACACGTGTGTTTTTTTATCAAAGCGTATACATGATAAAAAAAATACTTTTATCATCAAAAATATTTATTCAACACGTGAATGTTTTTAACACTTCATATTCACAATAAAAATGTAATTTTTATTGTCTATTCAATTTATTTTAAAATACGAATAACATTCAACACATGAATTTTCAATTCAACGAATGAATTTCAATTCAACACATGAATGTTCTCTATAGTTTGTATATATATAAAAATGTGATTTTTATCGTTAAATCTATTTATTTAAAATTCGAATAACATTCAACACATGAATTTCAATTCAACGAATGAATTTCAATTCAACACATGAATATTCTCTATAGTTTGTATATATATATATAAAAATGTGATTTTTATCGTTAAATCTATTTATTTAAAATTCAAATAACATTCAACACATGAATTTCAATCCAACGAATGAATTTCAATTCAACACATGAATATTCTCTATAGTTTGTATATATAAAAATGTGATTTTTACCGTTAAATCTATTTACTTAAAATTCGAATAACATTCAACACATGAATTTCAATTCAATGATTGAATTTCAATTCAACACATGAATATTCTCTATAGTTTGTATATATATAAAAATGTGATTTTTATCGTTAAAGCTATTTATTTAAAATTCGAATAATATTCAACACATGAATTTTCAATTCAACGAATGAATTTCAATTTAACACATGAATATTCTGTATAGTTTGTATATATATAAAAATGTGATTTTTATCGTTAAAGCTATTTATTTAAAATTCGAATAACATTCAACACATGAATTTCAATTCAACGAATGAATTTCAATTCAACACATGAATATCGGTTTCAACATATAAAAATAATTTCAACAAATGAAAATTATTCTAACACATGAATATTTCAGAAAATTTCGACAGCATAACGGCAGGGTAGTTAAAACCGGGACCGTCCCTAGTACGGCTCCTCGCTCTACCTTAAAACCTCGCGGTTTTTGACAATGGGGAATCATGCATCTAGTTCGCACGCAGGCGGCATGTTTTATTTTCATTTCCACAATCCTATTCTAATTAGTTTCAACCCTAAGAGGGTATTTTTCAACCACAAAGGTATTTTTCAACCACAATATCAACCACAAACAATTATTTCCAACCATTCGTCATACTACATAATTTCACGTCAATCACAAGCAATAAATATTGTCCATGGTCTGTGGACGAGGGGAGTATATATATATATTATTTCTATAATTCACTTGCATTTCATCACAATTCAAAGCATATATGTTTCATACAACGCTTGTATAATTTATACATCGCTAATATAACTTATACAACACATGTACATGAGGTATACAATGCGTATATAATTTACACTTCTCTTATATAATTTATACAACACAATTCCATTCACACAATTTAATTTAGATTCCTCACATTGGTTTTTGAAGTGCTAAAAATCGTTTGTAGATCAAAAAATCCGTGGCTTCTGCTAGATGGTAGAGAGCCTCCCTGCGGTCCCGATGTTTCATGTTTCATCGAATTTCGTTAACACACTAAAAAGATATGATTTTTCAAAGTTTTGCAATATTTAAAAGTGTTATTTTCATTTCAGAATTTTCAAAGCCGATACCTTTTCTAAACCTTCAAAACTAGGTTCAAATTTTACGATCGATCCGTGCAGTATCGTCACGATCAGATGTTGCAACGTCGAAGAGCTTCGAACAGGCTTCCCAACGCCTGTGGTGGCACCTAACTCGATGGCCCCTCTGATGCTCGGTGGCGCTCCAAAGGTGGTGACTTCCTCGAGGTAGAACGACGCAAATACCAAATGATTTCATGCGAGGCTTGGATTGATTGAAAGAGGAGGGGAAGGCAAATGGAAAAGTCAACTGGAGGGGGTGGCGAAAACGCCTGTGGCGGCGGCGATCGGGCCTGGAAGTTTTGAGTGTGTTTCCGTCATTCGTTCTTAGGGGTTTGACCGATTTTTCAGAAGATAGAGAAAAGTGAGGATATTTCTTATTATATTTAATTTTAAATTCCCAAAATATCCCTTTGAACAAATGTACACCAATTTCAACCCAACGACTGTCGCCCCTAGCTAAATACCCCCATTCCGGACACAATGGGATATGTTTCGTTGGCCAATTCGACTGTTACAGTCAGTTATTTTTCAAATTAAAGTATAAAACATTTAATATTCAATTTGAACGTATATTTCAATTTGCCAGGGCCACAAACTGAATCGAAAAATTCTAAAAAAATAAATCTAGCTTTGTTTTGACGATACGGTCCTAACAAAACCAGTTTCGTCGAATTCTGAGATCGTATGCAAAATGGCCATTTTCAGGTTGACCCATTTTAACAGAAATTGACCAATCACATTTTCTTTTGCCCCGCTCACATACTAGCTTCAAAAATTATGAAATTTGAAACCTAGCAATAGTTTGACATCCCGGATCCAACAAAAGTTGTTTCGTCGAATTCTGAGGTCGTATGCAAAATATCTATTTTCAAGGGCTATATATTATATATAGCGTCCTTTCTAAAAATTCATTTGGCCATAACTTTTGATTCCTGCTATAAAACTTCGATTTTTCAGATTCGCTAGAAAGGTATTCATAAACAGATTTAAATATTTTTGGTTTCACTAAAATTTGTTATATTTTCCACCTGGTACAGTCAGAAAATGTTTGTATTCAAATTTTCAAACTGCCTCACTATCTCCAATTCATTACCTTGTTGAAATATGCTATTTCAATTGTTTAAATTATTTGACAATAACCAATTTTAAAAAATTTAAATTGGTTCACATTTTCCAGGTTATTACAATCTCCCCCACTTAAAACTTTTCGTCCTCGAAAAGGAAACAACAGCAAAGTAGGAAACAAAATGTAAATGCAAAGTATTGTAAAGGTACCTTGCACCGGAGTTAGTCAGAGATGTCCACTCTGCATTTGGGGTAGGCTTGCTTAATGCTTTCCTCAGTCTCCCAAGTACAGTCTCTAGGATCACTACTCCACTGCACTTTAACTAAATGAATCTTTTTGCTCCTTAGCTCTCTAGTTTCTTTGCCAACGATCTTTAATGGCTCTCTTCTGACTGCTAATTCTGGAGTTATTTCCAAGTCCTATTGTGCTGCTTCTTCTACAACAAGATCCGGATCATGCACATGTTTTCTGAGTTGAGACACGTGGAACACATCAAGCACTCCAGGTACCCAATCAGTTAATGAAACCCCATATGCAAGAGTTCCAATCCGTTCCAGTATAGGAAAGGGACCAATAAATCTCGGTGCCAACTTCCCAGTTTTTCCAAATTTGATTACTCCCCTCATCGGAGAAACTCTTAAATAAACATAATCGCCAATGGCAAATGATAATCTCTTCTTCTCGCATCAGTATAACTTTTCTGTCGGCTTTGTGCGGTTTTCAATCGCTTCTTGATGAAATCGACTTTATCAGATGCTTCTCGAATCAAATCGGGCCCCAACACAAGTCTATTGCCAGGTTCTACCCAACATGCGGGAGATCTGCACGGTCTACCGTATAACGCTTCAAATGGCGACATTCCCAAATATGCTTGATAGCTATTGTTATAAGAGAATTCGGCTAAATGTAAGTGATCTTCCCATGACCCGGCAAAATCAATAATGCAAGCCCGTAGTAAATCTTCTAGAATTCTATTCACCCGCTCAGTTTGGCCGCCTGTCTAAGGGTGATAAGTGGTGCTTAGATTCAATTTGATTCCCAATTCTGTCTGGAATACTTCCCAGAATTTGCTAGTAAATAGGGGATCTCTATCACTGACTATATTGAGCGGCACTCCATGCAGTTTAACAATTTCTTTGAAGTAAATTTGTGCTAAACTTTGAGCCGTTCTATTGGATCTAACAGGTATGAAATGAGCGATCTACGATCACCCATATACTGTCGTTTCCTTTCTTAGTTCGAGGCAAACCGTCAATAAAGTCCATCGAAATCTGCTCCCACTTCCATCCTGGGATTTCTAATGGTTGAAATAATCCAGCCAATTTCTGCTGATCGCTCTTAACTAGCTAACAAGTGGAGCATCTGCTAACATATAATGAAATATCTCTTTTCATTGTCTTCCACCAAAATGTGCGTTTGAGGTCGTTATACATTTTTCTCACACCGGGATGGATACTGAGTTTGGACCTGTGACATTCATCAAGCACTTCCCTCTTTAGCTCGGAGATGTCAGGAACACAAATTCTTCCTTTTAATCTCAGAACTCCCTCACTATCCACTTGGAAGCTGGAGTCTATGCCTTAATTGATTCTTTTGACCATCTCCTTAGAAAAATTATCTTCTTTCTGAAGGGTCGAGATCTTGTCAATTAATGAAGACGTGATGATAAAGCTGGCGATGATTTCATTCTTTCTGCTGATCGCATCTGCTACAACATTGGCTTTCCCTGGAGTGTATAGAATCTCAAAATCGTATGCTGCAAGGAATTCTAACCAACGTTGTTGTCTCAAGTTAGGATCTTTCTGAGTGAATAGATACTTCAATGATTGATGATCAGTAAACAGCTCGAACTTCACGCCCAATAAATAATGCCTCCAGATTCTCAAAGCAAACACGATAGCTAACAACTCAAGATCATGAGTTGCATAGTTTCTTTCATGCGGCTTCAGCTGACGGCTGGCATAAGCGACCACTTGGCCCTTTTGCATTAATACTGCGCCAAGCCCTCTAATAGAAGCATCTGTCCATACAGTCAAGTCCTGGTTGCCTTCTATAATTGTCAATACTGGAGCAGTTGTCAATTTCAGTTTCAGCTCCTGGAAAGCTTCTTCACATTCGGGAGTCCATTTGAATTTCTCATGCTTCTTTGTAAGCTTTGTTAATACACCAGATATCTTTGAAAAATCCTGAACGAATTTCCAATAGTAACTTGCCAATCCAAGGAAACTTCGAACTTCTGTGGGGATATTAGGTTGTTTCCAGTCCTGAATCACTGTAATTTTGCTTGGATCTACAGCAATCCCTTCTTTTGATACGACATGGCCAAGGAGCTTAACTTCCTCTTGCCAGAAGATACACTTAGAAAATTTATCTTTCAAGACATTTCTCTTCAGAATTATCAACACTTGTTCTAAATGTTTTGCATGCTCGCCTTCTGACTTGGAGTAGATTAAAATGTCATCGATGAAGACTAGAACAAATTTATTCAATACACCATGGAACACTCTGTTCATAAGATCGACGAAGTATGCCGGAGCGTTACACAAGCCGAACGGCATTACTAACCATTCGTAGAATAAATCGGGACCCCTGAAGGCTGTCAAAGGAACACAGTCTTCGGCTATACGTAATTGGTGGAAACCTGTAGCTAGGTCCATTCTGGAGAATATTGTCGCCCCATTTAATTGATCTAACAGATCATCTATCTGTGGCAAGGGATATTTATTCTTCAGTGTCTACTTATTGAGATCTCAGTAGTCAACACAAAGTCTTAGAGTACCGTCTGATTTCGGGACAAACACTACTGCTGCTCTCCAACCTGAAAATCTTGGTCTGATCAGACCTTTCCAAAGCAATTCCCGAGTTTGGCTGCCTAAATCTTCTTTTTCTTTCGGGGCCATTCTTCTAATTGGATGTACTACTGGTCGGGCATTCGGAATTAGATCTATTCTGTATTCAATTTCTCTTTGTGGAGGTAAGTTTTCGACTTCTACAAACACATCCGCATAGTTTTTAACGACCGGTACCTTTTCTAATGAAGTGGGAGTAACTTCTAAAGAAGACCAAAATTCTTTTCTATTCGGATCAGAACCGAGACATGATATAGTGATATGCCCAAGTTTTGTTTTAACTTTCACGATTCTTTCGGCACATGTAACACCCCGCCTCCGCTAGGGTCACTCGCAAAGGAATGCACTAGCTTTAGAGGGGCATTATTGGTAAACATGCACAGAAATATCACAAGACAGAACATATAAAAATAGCGGAAGTAAAATCAAACTTTCATAACATGAATAAATAAGGTCTAAAGCATTTTTCATCAGAGTACATCAAAACCTGTCTTGCAATAGTAAAGAAGCATAAAGACATTTTCATAAATTATTCCCCAAGTAAAAACAGTAAAGTAGCCATTAGCCAAGAAAAGTCCAAGCCATCCATGATGACCTTCAAGAAGAAGAAGTCCGAACTAAACAACAGTATTTCCTCCTTGTAACCTGGGGGGGAAACGGAAGAAAAGAGGCGAAACAAAACGGGTCAGTCAAAAAGACTGAGTAAGCCTTATCTACTATTAGCATAAAAACTAGTAAAGTTAACTAACATGAGAAACTGAGATGAACATAAGCATGATGACAAGATAGATAAGCTAAATCAAAATAACAGGATGAACTACTGAACTCAGATAAACTAAGGTGTCATGGTAAATTACGATGTCAAGATAAAACAAGGTATCACATCGTCAGGTTTCTATCAAGTATAATATCCCCAAGATATCTATCACGTATAACGTCCCATGATATCTATCCTGCATTTTAGCTCTGCACCTACCGTACTAGTATCCCCACCGTATCATGTGTTAACCAAGAATGACCCACACTCAAAAGTCGTGTAATGGTCCATGTCAACCTAATATATCGCATATATAGGTTACTCAACTTGTATGTTTTATTCCATGTAAATGTTCAGTCCCTTGCCGTAGACCATACGGGCTTTCCCATGAGATTCTACATTACTTTAACATAGTTCCATGATCCTTAAGATCGGTTTGGACTGTTACCCTAAACCTAGCTAGGGTCTTCCAACATGAATTATCGTTTGTACAACTAGGACTTATGCTACCTAGGGCCACTAGGGATTACGCTTACCTATTGCACGTTTTCGTATCTCGGTTTTGGTTCAACCACCCCGGGCCACTGGGATTTACGCTAACCGTCAACCGCGCCCTTTTTCCCATGCATTCATCGTGAATCGTTTTCCATGACTGTATGCACATGTATCACATCGTGCCATCCGAGTCCTGTCATAGGGCAGATCGAGAAATACAGGACTCGGTCGGGAGCTTTCGATTTATCTGCCGATGCAGATGCTAAGGTCTGTTTTTCTATACGTGGCTATGGTCCCACGCGACCCCTCCCTCAACTAGTGAAAGACAAGATAGGATAAATCCTGTATGAGAACACACTACTGGCCAACCCACAATCCTAGCCTTACCGCAACCATAATTAGATAGCAATTATGGTCTATTGGGTGTTCTCTGCCTTTCCGTACGTACACGCTTGACCAAAGATGGTAGGTAGTCTGACGAAATGCTATCTAGGGTACGACCGTGTATCGTCGACTATCCCTTATCCATCCCCGTCTTTAGGTCGCTCACATAGCAACCAAGTCATACTCTTGGTTCTTCTAACGCAGACCTTAACCTCTCATGAGCCTAGTATAATCACCTGGCAACTCATAGAGGGATACCAAGAATACCCTCACGTTCCCCGAAGCCGCTGCTTCGTTACCCAGTTCGCTGGAGCCTTTATCTAAATCAGATACTTGCTCCTACTCGTATACTTAAACGATGACCTACCGTATCAGGTTACTCATCTATCTATGAACTGGTCTAAATTTCCTTGACTAAGAATCATTACTTAGTTATTCCTCAACTAAGGTTAACCACTTAGCCTTATTCCCGTTATCCTTGTTAACTACGGTTATCCCCTATCCTCAGAACTAGGGTTTACATAATGGATTAAGTGTCACTTAAGTTCATGACTTAACCCGTCTACCAATCATGTCAAAATTGGCTAAGTATCCAAGTCCAAGACTTAACCCGTCTTCAAATCATGTCAAAATTGGCTAAGTATCCAAGTCCAAGACTTAACCCTACAAACCATGCTCACGTTGGTTAAGTATGTATTAAGCAATTCACGACTTAACCTCGTCCAATTATCATTCTAAATTGGTTAAGTATATATTAACTTGACCCTATCAATTTACTCAGTCAAATCGGTCAAGTGTATTCAAGCGATTCGTGACTTAGCCTTATCATGTTTTCACGTTAGATCGGTTAAGTATAGGTTAACTTAACCTCAATAAATTCACGAGTTAGATTGGTTAAGTATAGGTCACTTAACCACATCAATTCATCATGTTTAGATTAGTTAAGTGTTTAACTTAACCCCATTAAACTACCAAGTGGGATTAATTAAGTCTAGGCTAACTTAACCCCATCCGATTTCCATGTTTAGACTAGTTGAGTCTAATCTTAACCCCATTCGTTAACCGTATTTTTCGGTTAAGCGTCATTAAGAAAACTTACTTAACCTTACCAAGTTATCGCGTTGGATTGATTAAGTGTTGGTTAACTTAACCCCATCCACTAGTCATATAAAAATGGTTAAGTGTCATTAGGCAAATCAAGTTACTTAACCTACCCAACCTTGTCATGTTTTGTTAAGTATCATTAGCCTAATCAAATTACTTAACCCATTTGTCCATGTCATATTTGGTTAAGAGTCGTTAATCAAATTAACTTAACCCTATCATGTGGCATTAATTACTTAATGCACCTTCACCTCTCACATTAGACTTTGTTGTGGTTACTAGTTAAGCCGGTCGGTTCCGGGTAGCTTTACACCACAACTTGGTCTAACCTCGGGTTCAAGCACAACATGACCAACTTCTCACATTGGGTCCTATTGTTTGCAACTACTAGTTAGGCCGGTCGGTTCCAGGTAGTTTTACGTTGCAAACTCAACCCAACCTCGAGTTGGCCACACTTATATTATCTAAGTGTCATGTCCATCATGTTTCCCAAAACATGTTACAAATTTTCAAGCATTTGGGTAGACCTAACTTAATAGGTAAATTCCCAAAGGGTAGACCTAACTTAATAGGTAAATTCCCAAGCTTATGTTTTTATGCATACTTACATGTCAACTTCCATGTTATATTTCAAGTCATGTTTTCAAGTTGTATTTTCATGTCATTAGAAATTACCCATAACATAACCCAACGCTTTTAAACTCGCATATACGTTCGCGACAACGTAATGGATTAAAAGAAGAGACTTGGCAAAGGCATGACAAAAATGGATATTAAGCCACAAGTTAATCATGGTGGCAAATGAGGCACAAATGTGTTCATTAACTTGCATGTTACATTCTTAAGCCTCAAAACATGCATAAACCCAAACTTGGCACATAAGCGAATCATGGTGACAAAAGATATGGAATGATGACTAGTAACTCGCATATATCATCATATAAGGGTTATGACTTCATATGCAAGTTGACATAAAGGTTATGAGGGTTCTCATGTTTCCTAATGCAACATTTCAACATAAAGGTTGTAGCTTTTAGCTCACAAGATCAAGATAATGACTTCATAAACTTGCATGACATGATAGCATGTATCATACTCAATGATCAAACCCAAACTTGCAACATGAACATTTAACTTCATAGTTAATATCTAAGAGTAGGAAAAGGGCTTACATTGCTATGAAGGCACAAAAGATATGACAAAGCCCTTATGTAATCAAATAGACCCAAAATGCAAGCTCTAACATAAAAACCCTTGAGCCAAAATGATCAAAACCCTTGCTTTATGATGCAAAGATAGAAACTTGACTTGAATGCAAGCTAATGACACTCATACAAGCTTGAAAACACTTGTATGCATGGAAAATCTCTCATAGAAACCATTTAGAAATTTTATGAAGAGAGTGGAGGCCATGAGAGGTAAAATTTTGCCATAGTTTAGTTGCATGAATGAACAATGAGGATTTAGGATAGGTTAGGGTCTTATTTATAGATTAGGCAAGTGTTTTAGGCCATAGGATTAAACCTAGATTCAATCCAAGCCATCAAAGCATGTCTTGGGGAAGAAGTCAAGTGTAGGAACCATCTAGGGCCTTTAGATTAAAGATGAACCATGAGAACCATCCAAATGCAAAATCTGCATTTGAGCGAATCGGCCCACGGGTTGACAGCCAAACACCCTGGATTAACCCCTAGTCGACCCAACGGGCTCGGGTCGACCTCAAAAATTGGCCGGTTCGGTTATTCCCCTCTCCCAATTCGCTGTTTTGAACATTTTTGCATATTTATTTATTTAATTTTCAATTATATATATATATATATCAATATATATATTTTTCTGCGCAACCCATTTCACTTAATTAAGTATACTTTAATTTGGGAATTTTTCGTGAAACTTCGCGAGGCCATATCTTGGTCATACGGACTCCGATTTTCGAAAACTCGGACTCTATTTCGCGTATTTTTCCGAGACGAACGCAATGGCATAGCCCGTTTCCCTTGATTCAGATTTTACAGTTTAATTCTGCCTCCATTTATGTTATAACAGGTTATTGAAAATACGGGTTGTTACATTCTCCCCACCTTTTAGAATTTCGTCCCCGAAATCTCCAAGTTAGGAAGAACATATCCTACCATCCATCATCCATCTACGCAAAACATCATCCACAAGCAACCATTGTCCTTAGATGATTTCTAATGCTGTATGAATATATGCAAAACGTGTGTGTACATGTTCCTTAGCTAATGCTAATGATCAGGCCTGAATAATCTTTCTAATGCAAAATATGTATAGTGCCATGAATCCAACATGTATGCAAATAGTCCTAGTCATATAGATACTATATGCGTGCACAATCATTCATTCATATGCAACAACCGCATGATAATACATTTGATTTCATCCATAAACAAGTATAAATACTCATGCATATGAAATATGAAATGTGACCGAGTCGAGCTAGTATCTAATGTGTATTCGCGCATCCACGAGCAACCACTTGCAACCACTTGCAACCATATCAATCATAACATGTTTCAAATACATGTTTACATCCATAGGGTTCTACCTAGAATTCCCTGAAACAGGGTCGAGAAGATAAACAGGACAAACTCCTTACAGGGTTTGTAACGGAGAATAGGACCGAGAGGATGTCCACAAAAGATAGCCTATAAGTAAGCTCTACAGAAAACAGGGATCAAGGATATACTCCCAAAAAGAGATATCATGCACATATCTAGTCTTTGACCATCAAAATCGTCTTTTAACTTCGCGATTTTGTAGCTTCTTATTCCTGTTTCCATAACATGAGCTGGAACTCATTTCTTCATCGCCTCTCGTTCCACTTGCACTTATCCTTTTCCTAGAATACTTGACGCAAACATGACTGCGTACTCATGATCTCATGCAAGCTTTCCAAAATTCACTAGTGAATCTTGGATCTCGTTTATATACTATAAGGCATTCCATGTAGAAGAACTTTCTCTTGAAAGTAAACAGATGTCAATCAGGTTATCATGCGCACTTACTAGGGTGATCTCTATAACCCATGCATAAATGAAGTAAACCATCCGTCTTATTGGCGAACACCACTCGATCGGGCTTCAAATTTCCAATAAAGGCATCAAGGGATTCTAAGTAACTAGTCATGATAGAACCTCAAAAAGGTTACCCGATACTTCGAGGGCATTACCAAGGCTAGTCAAAAGGTCTAACTACCCTCCTATCAAAACCGAGAGTGGCACCCCCTACTGGATAACCACTTCATCCCTAGAATCCATCCATAACTTATAAACATAAGAATTATTTCCAAACTCAACACTTGGCATAGACATTCCCAAATCCAAACAAGTCATGTATAAATGGACTGATTCTCCAATAGGACTTTGAGACAAAAATGGGATTCTCTATTACGCTAGTACTTAAGGTGCAGAGACTCAACTATCGAAGCAGACTTAAATGATACGAACAACGAAGTCCTAACGGGATGATAGAGAAGAAAATCTAAACCTTTAACAAGATCGTTACCCTCCTTCCGAGGTACTCTAGAAATGAGAGCATACTACTGCCCTCCCGATGATCTTGTCCTTGTCCCATAATACTTAACTATCCGCCCCGTTTTACCATGCCAAAGGTACTCTCTCGTCATGGGTTACATTGTTCATCTTTCTCCCTCCTTTGAGGACTAAGCCATACCAACAAGTTGCTCATCCTTAAGCTCGTATCCTTTATCCTTCTTTCTCACGATCCTTTCTTATAACGCGGCCACTGGTCTCTCGAGAACCACCTCCATCGTATGGAAAGCACTTTCGTAGGTAGAAAAGACTAGTCGCAGTTAAAACTACTGTGACTACAGATGGAGGAAAGAAAGGAAAAGAGACCCAATTAAGGAAACAAGGATAGTGCTAATGGCCTTTGGGGAATAGCCTTTTTCTTTTAAAAGAAAATTTTCTTGAAAAATGCTTCTTTGTAAACGGTTTTTTTTTTCAAATAGTTTTCAGAAGGTCTTTAAAAACTTTTGCCCAGTCTGGTAATTGTAATAACCCGGAAAATCTGGGCCAGTTTAAAATTTTTATTTTGGCAATTTTAGCGAATTTCGAACATTTAAAATGAATTATTTTAAATAATATCGACGAGGAAATTTATTTTGAATAGAATTCGAATGTATATATTTTATACGTCGTCGTTAGAATATAAATATTTATATATAATTATAAATAGGAATTGAAAATGGCGCGGTAGTTCGATAATTCGATTTCAAACTTCAATTGAATGTACCGGGTGCAAAACAATCCGGATTTTAGTGAAACCAAAAATAATGGGATCTAATTGTGGATATCTTTCCAACGAATCCGAAATATCAAAATTTCGTAGCGAGAATCAAAAGATATGTCCAGTTAAAAATTCTGAATAGTCGCTATGGAATTCAGGCCCTTAAAAATGGACATTTTGCAAATGACCTCGGATTTCGACGAAACCAGTTTTGTTGGATCCGCAGTGTCAAATTATTGCTAGCTTTCAAATTTCATAATTTTTCGAATCAATATGTGAGCGTGGCAAAGGAAAACACGTTTGACCAGTTTCAGTTGATTTTAATCGACTGGAAAATGGCCATTTTTCTAACGGTCTCAGAATTCGACGAAACTAGTTTTGTTAGGACCGTATCGTCAATACGAAGCTAGAAAATATTTTTCTGTGATTTATCAAGTAAGTATGCGACCCCGGTAATTTGAAATGTACGTTTAAAATTCAATATAGTGATTTAAATGTAAATTTAACGGAAACTGATTGTAACAATCAAATCAGCTTGCGATACCTATCCCATTGTGTTCGGAATGGGGGTAAAACGCTATGGACGACAGGCGGTGGGCCTCGTTTGTAGGTCGTATGTGAAAGTCAACTCTTTAGGATAAAATAAATAAATTAATTAATAAAAAAATATCTCTCTCCCCTTTAATCCTCCTGCCCCCCCCCCCCCCGTTCTAAAATAAATTCAGAATAAAAAAAAAAAGAAAAACCGAGTCTCCCCGTCGCTCAGCCACCGAGCTCCGCCACTGGCGTCGTCGCCCTCCCCAAGACCGACGCCACCTCCTCCCTCGCCCCCACGTCAGCTCCAGCCCCTCCTCTCTCCCGATTTGAAGCCCAAACCCTAGCTCCAGCCCTGATTTGACCGACGCCGCCTGTTGTGGAAGACCCCGACGCCGATGACACCTCCTCCCAGTCGCCCTCTTCCCTGCACCCCTCTTCTCTCTCCTCCTTCTAAACCCCTCCCGATTCAAGACCGCACTGCCACCACTACTGAAGCCCTACCGGCCAGCGCACCTCCTCTGCACCGCGACCAGCGAGCCTCTGCGACCCCTTTCCCCACCGCCAACTCAATCTGAAGCCCTCCCCTTCTCAGTAAAAACCCGAAATCGAAGTGAGTCTTCTATTTTAATTTTATATAATACCCTAGTTTAAATCAGTTTTATTTTATAGAAAAACGTATTAAAAATGCAATTTTTATAATTTATTCATTGTGATAAAAATTCGATTTTTATGTGTGAAGTTTAGGAAAAAAAATTCGATTTTCACGTATGAAGTTTGGAAATAAAAAATTTGATTTTCTTAGAAGTAAAATTCTGATTTTCTTTAACATTGAAGGATTTGATTTTTAAAAAAACTGAAAAGCTTATATTTTTATTTATTTGATATAATCAAAGATGCGATTTATATATAATCAAAGATGCGATTTATATATAATCAAAGTTGCGATTTTTATATAATTAACAAAGATAAGGATTTTTATCTATATAAAAGGTCGGATTTTTCTCTATATGAAGTTGAATTAAAAATTCGATTTTTATATATTGAATAGCGAACTAAAAATTCGATTTTTATATATTGAATAGCGAAGTCAAAATTCGATTTTTAAATAAGTGATAGCGAACTAAAAATTCGATTTTTATATATTGAATAGCGAACTAAAAATTCGATTTTTATATATTGAATAGCGAACTATAAATTCAATTTTTATAAATTGAATAACGAAGTAAAAATTCGATTTTTACATATGAAGTGGCTACGGGCAACGAAGACGACGAAGATGCGATAGCGATGAAGATTTCTATCAATGAAGTGCCGTGGAGCTAGGATAGCTATATGTGAGAATTTCTCACCTTTCAATTTATTTTTCTAGTTATATATATATATATATATATATATATACTAGGATGCAGACGGTGCTTAGTAGCACCCGACACAATCGTCCACAGACCATGGACTTGTTTGTTTGGCTGTGTTGTTAGTTAGATTGTTTGAGTTGATTTGAATTGTTTGGTGAAATGAAATTGATATGATTGATGTGTGAATGGCGTGGGCCTTCACTAGACCGGGGATAAGGCTAGGCCTCGTCCCGTTTCTAGTATCGTGCCGTTATGCCGCCGAAATTTTCTAAAATGTGTTAGAAAAATAAAAATATCATTTTATTTAAAGAATGAACTTAATAGAAATTCATATGTTGGAATAAAATGTTTTATCGTTAAAAATATAATTTTTAACGTGAATGTGAATAAATAAATATTCATTTACAAACCAGACGGTTTGTTTATGTACACCTATTTGAAGGACATTGATTGGGAAGATAAATTTTACACATCGCCCAACTGCACGAATAAAATATTTGTTTGATTGTTTGAAACCCCACACGGGTGTTGGGATGAAACTTGAAGTTCACTCATCCTGATTGATTAAATATGTCGATCGATTGATTGACAAGCTGCTATAAGCGTTAAATGTCTATATTTGATGCTTATACAGTGTAGTGCACTTTGGTTGATGGTTGATTATTTTTCAATGCTATTATATACATGTGTTGTATGAAAATCCATATAATTAACATTATATGGTGATTGATTGGGCCTCATTCCAATTTAGAAAATAAAGAATATTATAAAATAAAAGTTCATGTGTTGACGGTACTCATCCATTGAGATTGGTCATGTGTTGAACGAAATATTTGATAATAAAATTTACATCTTTATCAATATAAAATAACGGTTCATGTGTTGACAGTACTCATCCATTGAGATTGGTCATGTGTTGAACGAAATATTTTGATAATAAAATTTACATCTTTATCAATATAAAATAACGGTTCATGTGTTGACAGTACTCATCCATTGAGATTGGTCATGTGTTGAACGAAATATTTTGATAATAAAATTTACATCTTTATCAATATAAAATAACGGTTCATGTGTTGACAGTACTCATCCTTTGAGATTGGTCATGTGTTGAATGAAATATTTTGATAATAACAACTATTTTGAAAAAGAAATATTTGAAATAAAATATTTGAAATAGAAATTTATGAAGCCGTGTTGATTAGATTGACGCCATTTTGACGTAAACGATATTTATATCGATTTTATTCATTTCGAAATGAAATGAATTGAAAACGATTTCGAAATGAATTGAATTGAAAACGAATTCAAATTGAATTGAAAACGATTTCGAAATGAAAAGAATTGAAAACGAATTCAAAATGAATTGAAAACGATTTCGAAATGAATTGAATTGAAAACGAATTCAAATTGAATTGAAAACGATTTCGAAAGGAAATTGAATTGAAAACGATTTCGAAATGAAAAGAATTGAAAACGAATTCAAAATGAATTGAAAACGATTTTGAAAGGAAATGAATTGAAAACGATTTCGAAAGGAAATGAATTGAAAACGATTTCGAAAGGAAATTGAATTGAAAACGATTTCGAAAGGAAATGAATTGAAAACGATTTCGAAAGGAAATGAATTGAAAACGATTTCGAAAGGAAATTGAATTGAAAACGATTTCGAAAGGAAATGAATTGAAAACGATTTCGAAAGGAAATTGAATTGAAAACGATTTCGAAATGAAAAGAATTGAAAACGAATTCAAAATGAATTGAAAACGATTTCGAAATGAATTGAATTGAAAACGAATTCAAATTGAATTGAAAACGATTTCGAAAGGAAATTGAATTGAAAACGATTTCGAAATGAAAAGAATTGAAAACGAATTCAAAATGAATTGAAAACGATTTCGAAAGGAAATGAATTGAAAACGATTTCGAAAGGAAATTGAATTGAAAACGATTTCGAAATGAAATGAATTGAAAACGAATTCAAATTGAATTGAAAGCAAATTGAAATGAATTCAAATTGAATTGAAATTTGAATTGAATAGAAATGAATTTTAAAACGAATTTTTAAAGAAGAATTCAATTTTGATTTGAATTGAATTGGAAGTTGAAATTTCTTTTGAAACGAATTTAAAACTATTTATATAATTTGTTTTAAATAGAAACTGACGATATATATATTATATATATAATATAATGGCCTGAATAGAACGCGCCGCGCCGCGGGAGTTCGCGAATTTCGACCATTTATTTCAAACGGACATTGCGGGAGATCCGACCGTCGGATTCTCCTAAAACCGGAACCGTTGGGTTCGTATCGAAAAGAGCTTTCTAATGAATATTAGAAATTTGAAATCTAACGGTTGGATTTGGAGATACGTCCAAATCAAATTCGAAAAAGGTCGCTGTAAGTGCAGTTCGATGACCGTTGATGGAAATCGACTGTACAGGCCTTGATAAAATTATTAAAAATAGTAATAATTTGTGTAAAATCATAAGAAATGATTTGAGAAAGAATTGGGATGAAAAACTCCATATTTGAAAAGATAAAAATAGATTTTTATCGAAATGAACTAGTTTTGAACTAGAATTATAATTCTATTTATTTTTAAATAAATAAATCGAATTTAAAAAGGGTTTTAAAAATAACCAAAATATCCAATGATTGCATTGGAGTGGATTTGAATCGAAATTGTCTTCGGAATATTTCGATGTTGGAATTCGTGATTATACAGGTGTTGTTATGGAAATTTGAAAGATATATATTTATATCGTTATTTCCAATACGACATT
The DNA here is from genome assembly GCA_030737875.1 of Allium sativum. Lineage (NCBI taxonomy): Eukaryota > Viridiplantae > Streptophyta > Magnoliopsida > Asparagales > Amaryllidaceae > Allium > Allium sativum. The sequence continues at coordinate 157,548,422 of CM060921.1, read as the reverse complement.
TGTTAGTCGTAGAATTTGATATTGAATATAAGCCGATATATTTTCTATTCAGAGCCTTGTATTGAATATCGACTGTGATTTGGGTTTGTCGTGAATGGTGTCTTCACTAACACTGTTCTTGAACCCAATTGAGAAATGATTAAATCTTTTTATTTAGATTTAATGAAAGGTTCCAATTAAATAATATTTAATTGGAATTGAATTGATATTGATTTTTGGGTTTATCGTGGACAGTGTTTTAAATAACACTTGTTCTTTAACCCGATAATTAATGGAATGATATTTTGGGTTTACCGTGAACCGTGTTTTAAATGACACTGATTCTTTAACCCAGTTAACGATTAAAACTAAGTGGAGTTTTAATGAATCTTTAATTAGATTGAAATAATCGAGAATGGAGTATCACCAGTTTTACTCCAGGCGATAGTTAAATCTTTAATTAGATTTGAACGTGAAATGGTAATTGAATTTACCGATAACACTGTGGTGTTAGATATGAAGTATTACCAGTTTTACTTCATGGGATAAATAGGTTGGGATTGGGGGAAATTAAAACAAATGATTACTTCGGTAAGTTTCGTTAATCCCGACTAGTTGAATCGAAATTCAAAAGGATAGATTAAAGAATAAATATAAAGAATTTATCTTGGATAAAATTAATGGGAACTTTTCCCTATGAATGTGAAATTTAGAAACTAACTGTCGGTTAGCCAAGCAGAATGGTTTTCTGGATATTGATCTGATGTTGGTTTCGGCCTTCGGGGTTAATATTTGGGGAATTATTCTCTTGATTAATTTACGGTTGGTGACTAATGAATTGGAATGAGGCGTATGTTGTGTTTGTGTAACTCTTATTTAAAATATACGCGAGTTATTCGGAAAGACCGGGTTTATCCCATTCTGAATAACTGATACGACGATAAGTCGAAGATGAAGACGGTGGTCGAAGACCGGAAGTCTTCACGTCGTTTGGGTGATTACTGATGATCTTGATTGGGCTGTACACCCAAGAAGATGGAAACAGTTGGTGATCGTCCAGACGTACTTGGAGATCGATGGATATGCGGGGTACTAGGTGCCTCCGGTTTCGTTCAGACCCAGAACGGACTTGTAAATGGACTGTGTGTCTAACATTGGATTTTAGTCTGTGTGATTGATCTCTATTAAATATATATCTGTTTGGCGGCGGAGAATTTATTCTCTTGCTTAACGCCCTTCTCTGAGACGTACGAGCTCAGGGGTTATATATTGATGGATATCAATCGCATGGAGTGAATTGCCTGTGTGGCATGCTAAGATGCAAATGATCAAGGCTTCTGTTGAAAAGCAAAGTCTTGTGGTTGATGATCGAAGCACGGCCTTTGTGGCGTAGCTTTGTGTAACGTTGATTCGCGATTATCACACCCGGTATGAATCAAAAACGGGAGACGGACCTCAGGGAGGACATGCGTTTCTTTCTAGTTAGGAGTGGCGTCAGTGCTTGAACTGGCTGACGAGTTTGACTCATGTGGATGTTACTTATTATTACTTGCTGAAAAGCGAGGCGCCTCGTGATATCGGTTTCGGCCGATGCTTCTGGTCGGCTGACGGGCCAGGCTTACGCCCCAAAGGGCGGGGAAACGTAGTGTTCAGGCATAATAATCCACATCGGTGGACCGGCCCTGACGATCTAAAGGGTCGATGCGCTCTGACCCTGCGGCTCGGGCTAGAGAGTCACAAATCAGTAGAGGATCTTGCCCCTAGCCTCGGTTCATACCATAAATGATAACCCAACTTCCAATACGACGTCTTGCGGTTTTGATTGTAAACTTATATATGGCGACATAGTGTTATGGGGCATTCATGCCGCCTATGATTGATACTTATGATTTGAAGTTGTTTTATACACTATGCACTTATAGTAGTATCAAATGATTTGTTTTAAACGTATCAAGCATTCTTTGGCTGTTATAAGGGAAAACCCTATCCTCGGCTGCGTTGCATTGTGTGATGGGACCTGGGTCTTATAACAGCTTCATTTTTCTTTATTTAGCATTGCGCTGTTTGTTTTAGGCACAGGTATTCTTGGGAGGAAACCCGTTCCGTGTTATACGGCGTGGTCCCTTGATTTACCTAACTTTGAAATAAAGATTAACTGTTTTAGTTCTCACACCAGTCACATGACTGACCTGGAGTTTATTGTTTTAACCTAAACTCTGGGTGCCCTTATTTTGACACGGGCAGCTAGTAGTTTTGGTTTTGCAGATTTATATTCACAGGATCCTGGTTTACAGCTGGAACGATATCCGGAAAGCTTTGTATCCGTATATCTACTTCTAGTTGTGTATTGTATTATTTTCCGCTGCTATGTATTTAAATGTAATTTAAATCTCTGATATTTCTGTGTAATACTCATTTATACTCTGTATATTCTTGTAATCTGATGCATTGTTGTAATATATAATGAAATGTTCTTCTGTATGCGTTCTGTTGTGGTTTGTTCTCGAACTATCCGACGCTTTCCTTTACGGGGAAGTTACGGGTCTTCACAGTTGGTATCAGAGCTTTGGTTTACAAAGCTCAGAGAACAAGACACATTAGAATCATACGAAAGAATTCATCAGATATTGGATTAGCAATATCCAATGGAATGACTCGTTAGAGATGGGATCAGTAGTATCCTAGAACGAGTGTGAAGAGTATATTTTTAAAATGAAAACAAATTTTTGTTTTGAAAATTTAAATCAATTATACGTATTTGACTATTTATTTACATTGATTTGGACAATCAAATATATAGAGATTTTAGTATACGTCTGATCCACGTGTATTGAAGCCTCAAATATATTCGATAGATATAGAATCACACTCTAGTCGCTCGGACATGATTCTAATGATTGACGCGTCATCATTAGAATTTATTTTCGTGTTTCGAAGGTGTGATTTCTATATGTTTCCATTAGACTGGTGTGAGAACCAAAATTAGATAGGGCCTATCGTTGTGATTTGGCATCAAAAACCTGATTTTTGACTATGTATCAAAGTTATCAATTTGAAACTCTAATCCATTGATTGATGTTTGTGTTGTTTGTTTATTTGTTTGCTAATTTTTAGCCATTTAGCCTAATTGAAACAAATATTGAATTGTATTGAAAATTGGTTGCATTTGCTTGCATATACATATATATCATTGAACAGGTCATAGCAAGGAGGCTAGAGCCAGAGAATAAAATTTGTTTGCCCGACAAATAGGTACATGTTTACTACATAATTTACTGTTTTGTTTGGGTGATGATGATTTTATGAGCCTATTTGCTAGCCGGCTTTTTCTTTTTCTTTTTGAGATCTGAAGGACCGGGGAAGCTATTTGAAATTCCCCGATGCTCCCGGTGCAGGGGAGGTTATGGCGAAATTTTTCGAAAATTTAGGGTGTTAGCCAAATTTTTGAAGAATTGGAAAATTCTCAGAAACTGAAAAGTTAGAGAATGGAAGCCAGAATGAACGTAGAGTTAATTAATCAAACCACTTTCGACTTTGTTCCTTTTCGGGGACGAAAAGTTTTAAGTGGGGGAGATTGTAATAAACCGGAAAATCTGGGCCAGTTTAAAATTTTTATTTTGGCAATTTTAGCGAATTTCGAACATTTAAAATGAATTATTTTAAATAATATCGACGAGGAAATTTATTTTGAATAGAATTCGAACGTATATATTTTATACGTCGTCGTTAGAATATAAATATTTATATATAATTATAAATAGGAATTGAAAATGGCGCGGTAGTTCGATAATTCGATTTCAAACTTCAATTGAATGTACCGGGTGCAAAACAATCCGGATTTTAGTGAAACCAAAAATAATGGGATCTAATTGTGGATATCTTTCCAACGAATCCGAAATATCAAAATTTCGTAGCGAGAATCAAAAGATATGTCCAGTTAAAAATTCTGAATAGTCGCTATGGAATTCAGGCCCTTAAAAATGGACATTTTGCAAATGACCTCGGATTTCGACGAAACCAGTTTTGTTGGATCCGCAGTGTCAAATTATTGCTAGCTTTCAAATTTCATAATTTTTCGAATCAATATGTGAGCGTGGCAAAGGAAAACGCGTTTGGCCAGTTTCAGTTGATTTTAATCGACTGGAAAATGGCCATTTTTCTAACGGTCTCAGAATTCGACGAAACTAGTTTTGTTAGGACCGTATCGTCAATACGAAGCTAGAAAATATTTTTCTGTGATTTATCAAGTTAGTATGCGACCCCGGTAATTTGAAATGTACGTTTAAAATTCAATATAGTGATTTAAATGTAAATTTAACGGAAACTGATTGTAACAATCAAATCAGCTTGCGATACCTATCCCATTGTGTTCGGAATGGGGGTAAAACGCTATGGACGACAGGCGGTGGGCCTCGTTTCGAGGTCGTATGTGAAAGTCAACTCTTTAGGATAAAATAAATTAATTAATTAATAAAAAAAATCTCTCTCCCCTTTAATCCTCCTGCCCCCCCCCCCCATTCTAAAATAAATTCAGAAAAAAAAAGAGAAAAAAAAAAGAAAAACCGAGTCTCCCCGTCGCTCAGCCACCGAGCTCCGCCACTGGCGTCGTCGCCCTCCCCAAGACCGGCGCCACCTCCTCCCTCGCCCCCACGTCAGCTCCAGCCCCTCCTCTCTCCCGATTTGAAGCCCAAACCCTAGCTCCAGCCCTGATTTGACCGACGCCGCCTGTTGTGGAAGACCCCGACGCCGATGACACCTCCTCCCAGTCGCCCTCTTCCCTGCACCCCTCTTCTCTCTCCTCCTTCTAAACCCCTCCCGATTCAAGACCGCACTGCCACCACTACTGAAGCCCTACCGGCCAGCGCACCTCCTCTGCACCGCGACCAGCGAGCCTCTGCGACCCCTTTCCCCACCGCCAACTCAATCTGAAGCCCTCCCCTTCTCAGTAAAAACCCGAAATCGAAGTGAGTCTTCTATTTTAATTTTATATAATACCCTAGTTTAAATCAGTTTTATTTTATAGAAAAACGTATTAAAAATGCAATTTTTATAATTTATTCATTGTGATAAAAATTCGATTTTTATGTGTGAAGTTTAGGAAAAAAAATTCGATTTTCACGTATGAAGTTTGGAAATAAAAAATTTGATTTTCTTAGAAGTAAAATTCTGATTTTCTTTAACATTGAAGGATTTGATTTTTAAAAAAACTGAAAAGCTTATATTTTTATTTATTTGATATAATCAAAGATGCGATTTATATATAATCAAAGATGCGATTTATATATAATCAAAGTTGCGATTTTTATATAATTAACAAAGATAAGGATTTTTATCTATATAAAAGGTCGGATTTTTCTCTATATGAAGTTGAATTAAAAATTCGATTTTTATATATTGAATAGCGAACTAAAAATTCGATTTTTATATATTGAATAGCGAAGTCAAAATTCGATTTTTAAATAAGTGATAGCGAACTAAAAATTCGATTTTTATATATTGAATAGCGAACTAAAAATTCGATTTTTATATATTGAATAGCGAACTAAAAATTCGATTTTTATAAATTGAATAACGAAGTAAAAATTCGATTTTTACATATGAAGTGGCTACGGGCAACGAAGACGACGAAGATGCGATAGCGATGAAGATTTCTATCAATGAAGTGCCGTGGAGCTAGGATAGCTATATGTGAGAATTTCTCACCTTTCAATTTATTTTTCTAGTTATATATATATATATATACTAGGATGCAGACGGTGCTTAGTAGCACCCGACACAATCGTCCACAGACCATGGACTTGTTTGTTTGGCTGTGTTGTTAGTTAGATTGTTTGAGTTGATTTGAATTGTTTGGTGAAATGAAATTGCTATGATTGATGTGTGAATGGCGTGGGCCTTCACTAGACCGGGGATAAGGCTAGGCCTCGTCCCGTTTCTAGTATCGTGCCGTTATGCCGCCGAAATTTTCTAAAATGTGTTAGAAAAATAAAAATATCATTTTATTTAAAGAATGAACTTAATAGAAATTCATATGTTGGAATAAAATGTTTTATCGTTAAAAATATAATTTTTAATGTGAATGTGAATAAATAAATATTCATTTACAAACCAGACGGTTTATTTATGTACACCTATTTGAAGGACATTGATTGGGACGATAAATTTTACACATCGCCCAACTGCACGAATAAAATATTTGTTTGATTGTTTGAAACCCCACACGGGTGTTGGGATGAAACTTGAAGTTCACTCATCCTGATTGATTAAATATGTCGATCGATTGATTGACAAGTTGCTATAAGCGTTAAATGTCTATATTTGATGCTTATACAGTGTAGTACACTTTGGTTGATGGTTGATTATTTTTCAATGCTATTATATACATGTGTTGTATGAAAATCCATATAATTAACATTATATGGTGATTGATTGGGCCTCATTCCAATTTAGAAAATAAAGAATATTATAAAATAAAAGTTCATGTGTTGACGGTACTCATCCATTGAGATTGGTCATGTGTTGAACGAAATATTTTGATAATAAAATTTACATCTTTATCAATATAAAATAACGGTTCATGTGTTGACAGTACTCATCCATTGAGATTGGTCATGTGTTGAACGAAATATTTGGATAATAAAATTTACATCTTTATCAATATAAAATAACGGTTCATGTGTTGACAGTACTCATCCATTGAGATTGGTCATGTGTTGAACGAAATATTTTGATAATAAAATTTACATCTTTATCAATATAAAATAACGGTTCATGTGTTGACAGTACTCATCCTTTGAGATTGGTCATGTGTTAAACGAAATATTTTGATAATAACAACTATTTTGAAAAAGAAATATTTGAAATAAAATATTTGAAATAGAAATTTATGAAGCCGTGTTGATTAGATTGACGCCATTTTGACGTAAACGATATTTATATCGATTTTATTCATTTCGAAATGAAATGAATTGAAAACGATTTCGAAACGAATTGAATTGAAAACGAATTCAAATTGAATTGAAAACGATTTCGAAATGAAAAGAATTGAAAACGAATTCAAAATGAATTGAAAACGATTTCGAAATGAATTGAATTGAAAACGATTTCGAAAGGAAATTGAATTGAAAACGATTTCGAAATGAAAAGAATTGAAAACGAATTCAAAATGAATTGAAAACGATTTTGAAAGGAAATGAATTGAAAACGATTTCGAAAGGAAATGAATTGAAAACGATTTCGAAAGGAAATTGAATTGAAAACGATTTCGAAAGGAAATGAATTGAAAACGATTTCGAAAGGAAATGAATTGAAAACGATTTCGAAAGGAAATGAATTGAAAACGATTTCGAAAGGAAATTGAATTGAAAACGATTTCGAAAGGAAATGAATTGAAAACGATTTCGAAAGGAAATTGAATTGAAAACGATTTCGAAATGAAAAGAATTGAAAACGAATTCAAAATGAATTGAAAACGATTTCGAAATGAATTGAATTGAAAACGAATTCAAATTGAATTGAAAACGATTTCGAAAGGAAATTGAATTGAAAACGATTTCGAAATGAAAAGAATTGAAAACGAATTCAAAATGAATTGAAAACGATTTCGAAAGGAAATGAATTGAAAACGATTTGGAAAGGAAATTGAATTGAAAACGATTTCGAAATGAAATGAATTGAAAACGAATTCAAATTGAATTGAAAGCAAATTGAAATGAATTCAAATTGAATTGAAATTTGAATTGAATAGAAATGAATTTTAAAACGAATTTTTAAAGAAGAATTCAATTTTGATTTGAATTGAATTGGAAGTTGAAATTTCTCTTGAAACGAATTTAAAACTATTTATATAATTCGTTTTAAATAGAAATCGACGATATATATATTATATATATTATATATATAATATAATGGCCTGAATAGAACGCGCCACGCCGCGGCAGTTCGCGAATTTCGACCATTTATTTCAAACGGACATTGCGGGAGATCCGACCGTCGGATTCTCCTAAAACCGGAACCGTTGGGTTCGTATCGAAAAGAGCTTTCTAATGAATATTAGAAATTTGAAATCTAATGGTTGGATTTGGAGATACGTCCAAATCAAATTCGAAAAAGGTCGCTGTAAGTGCAGTTCGATGACCGTTGATGGAAATCGACTGTACAGGCCTTGATAAAATTATTAAAAATAGTAATAATTTGTGTAAAATCATAAGAAATGATTTGAGAAAGAATTGGGATGAAAAACTCCATATTTGAAAAGATAAAAATAGATTTTTATCGAAATGAACTAGTTTTGAACTAGAATTATAATTCTATTTATTTTTAAATAAATAAATTGAATTTAAAAAGGGTTTTAAAAATAACCAGAATATCCAATGATTGCATTGGAGTGGATTTGAATCGAAATTGTCTTCGGAATATTTCGATGTTGGAATTCGTGATTATACAGGTGTTGTTATGGAAATTTGAAAGATATATATTTATATCGTTATTTCCAATACGACATTTGTTAGTCGTAGAATTTGATATTGAATATAAGTCGATATATTTTCTATTCAGAGCCTTGTATTGAATATCGAATGTGATTTGGGTTTGTCGTGAATGGTGTCTTCACTAACACTGTTCTTGAACCCAATTGAGAAATGATTAAATCTTTTTATTTAGATTTAATGAAAGGTACCAATTAAATAATATTTAATTGGAATTGAATTGATATTGATTTTTGGGTTTATCGTGGACAGTGTTTTAAATAACACTTGTTCTTTAACCCGATAATTAATGCAATGATATTTTGGGTTTACCGTGAACCGTGTTTTAAATGACACTGATTCTTTAACCCAGTTAACGATTAAAACTAAGTGGAGTTTTAATGAATCTTTAATTAGATTGAAATAATCGAGAATGGAGTATCACCAGTTTTACTCCAGGCGATAGTTAAATCTTTAATTAGATTTGAACGTGAAATGGTAATTGAATTTACCGATAACACTGTGGTGTTAGATATGAAGTATTACCAGTTTTACTTCATGGGATAAATTGGTTGGGATTGGGAAATTAAAACAAATGATTACTTCGGTAAGTTTCGTTAATCCCAACTAGTTGAATCGAAATTCAAAAGGATAGATTAAAGAATAAATATAAAGAATTTATCTTGGATAAAATTAATGGGAACTTTTCCCTATGAATGTGAAATTTAGAAACTAACTGTCGGTTAGCCAAGCAGAATGGTTTTCTGGATATTGATCTGATGTTGGTTTCGGCCTTCGGGGTTAATATTTGGGGAATTATTCTCTTGATTAATTTACGGTTAGTGACTAATGAATTGGAATGAGGCGTATGTTGTGTTTGTGTAACTCTTATTTAAAATATACGCGAGTTATTCGGAAAGACCGGGTTTATCCCATTCTGAATAACTGATACGACGATAAGTCGAAGATGAAGACGGTGGTCGAAGACCGGAAGTCTTCACGTCGTTTGGGTGATTACTGATGATCTTGATTGGGCTGTACACCCAAGAAGATGGAAACAGTTGGTGATCGTCCAGACGTACTTGGAGATCGATGGATATGCGGGGTACTAGGTGCCTCCGGTTTCGTTCAGACCCAGAACGGACTTGTAAATGGACTGTGTGTCTGACATTGGATTTTAGTCCGTGTGATTGATCTCTATTAAGTATATATCTGTTTGGCGGTGGAGAATTTATTCTCTTGCTTAACGCCCTTCTCTGAGACGTACGAGCTCAGGGGTTATATATTGATGGATATCAATCGCATGGAGTGAATTGCCTGTGTGGCATGCTAAGATGCAAATGATCAAGGCTTCTGTTGAAAAGCAAAGTCTTGTGGTTGATGATCGAAGCACGGCCTTTGTGGCGTAGCTTTGTGTAACGTTGATTCGCGAGTATCACACCCGGTATGAATCAAAAACGGGAGACGGACCTCAGGGAGGACATGCGTTTCTTTCTAGTTAGGAGTGGCGTCAGTGCTTGAACTGGCTGACGAGTTTGACTCATGTGGATGTTACTTATTATTACTTGCTGAAAAGCGAGGCGCCTCGTGATATCGGTTTCGGCCGATGCTTCTGGTCGGCTGACGGGCCAGGCTTACGCCCCAAAGGGCGGGGAAACGTAGTGTTCAGGCATAATAATCCACATCGGTGGACCGGCCCTGACGATCTAAAGGGTCGATGCGCTCTGACCCTGTGGCTCGGGCTAGAGAGTCACAAATCGGTAGAGGATCTTGCCCTTAGCCTCGGTTCATACCATAAATGATAACCCAACTTCCAATACGACGTCTTGCGGTTTTGATTGTAAACTTATATATGGCGACATAGTGTTATGGGGCATTCATGCCGCCTATGATTAATACTTATGATTTGAAGTTGTTTTATACACTATGCACTTATAGTAGTATCAAATGATTTGTTTTAAACGTATCAAGCATTCTTTGGCTGTTATAAGGGAAAACCCTATCCTCGGCTGCGTTGCATTGTGTGATGGGACCTGGGTCTTATAACAGCTTCATTTTTCTTTATTTAGCATTGCGCTGTTTGTTTTAGGCACATGTATTCTTGGGAGGAAACCCGTTCCGTGTTATACGGCGTGGTCCCTTGATTTACCTAACTTTGAAATAAAGATTAACTGTTTTAGTTCTCACACCAGTCACATGACTGACCTGGAGTTTATTGTTTTAACCTAAACTCTGGGTGCCCTTATTTTGACACGGGCAGCTAGTAGTTTTGGTTTTGCAGATTTATATTCACAGGATCCTGGTTTACAGCTGGAACGATATCCGGAAAGCTTTGTATTCGTATATCTACTTCCAGTTGTGTATTGTATTATTTTCCGCTGCTATGTATTTAAATGTAATTTAAATCTCTGATATTTCTGTATAATACTCATTTATACTCTGTATATTCTTGTAATCTGATGCATTGTTGTAATATACAATGAAATGTTCTTCTGTATGCGTTCTGTTGTGGTTTGTTCTCGAACTATCCGACGCTTTCCTTTACGTGGAAGTTACGGGTCTTCACAGTAACCTTCTTCTCTGATACCACGTGTAACACCCCGCCTCCGCTAGGGTCACTCGCAAAGGAATGCACTAGCTTTAGAGGGGCATTATTGGTAAACATGCACAGAAATATCACAAGACAGAACATATAAAAATAGCGGAAATAAAATCAAACTTTCATAACATGAATAAATAAGGTCTAAAGCCTTTTTCATCAGAGTACATCAAAACCTGTCTTGCAATAGTAAAGAAGCATAAAGACATTTTCATAAATTATTCCCCAAGTAAAAACAGTAAAGTAGCCATTAGCCAAGAAAAGTCCAAGCCATCCATGATGACCTTCAAGCAGAAGAAGTCCGAACTAAACAACAGTATTTCCTCCCTGTAACCTGGGGAGGAAACGGAAGAAAAGAGGCAAAACAAAACGGGTCAGTCAAAAAGACTGAGTAAGCCCTATCTACTATTAGCATAAAAACTAGTAAAGTTAACTAACATGAGAAACTGAGATGAACATAAGCATGATGACAAGATAGATAAGCTAAATCAAAATAACAGGATGAACTACTGAACTCAGATAAACTAAGGTGTCATGATAAATTACGATGTCAAGATAAAACAAGGTATCACATCGTCAGGTTTCTATCAAGTATAATATCCCCAAGATATCTATCATGTATAACGTCCCATGATATCTATCCTGCATTTTAGCTCTGCACCTACCGTACTAGTATCCCCACCGTATCATGTGTTAACCAAGAATGACCCACACTCAAAAGTCGTGTAATGGTCCATGTCAACCTAATATATCGCATATATAGGTTACTCAACTTGTATGTTTTATTCCATGTAAATGTTCAGTCCCTTGCCGTAGACCATACGGGCTTTCCCATGAGATTCTACATTACTTTAACATAGTTCCATGATCCTTAAGATCGGTTTGGACTGTTACCCTAAACCTAGCTAGGGTCTTCCAACATGAATTATCGTTTGTACAACTAGGACTTATGCTACCTAGGGCCACTAGGGATTACACTTACCCATTGCACGTTTTCGTATCTCGGTTTTGGTTCAACCACCCAGGGCCACTGGGATTTACGCTAACCGTCAACCGCGCCCTTTTTCCCACGCATTCATCGTGAATCGTTTTCCATGACTGTATGCACATGTATCACATCGTGCCATCCGAGTCCTGTCACAGGGCAGATCGAGAAATACAGGACTCGGTCGGGAGCTTTCGATTTATCTGCCGATGCAGATGCTAAGGTCTGTTTTTCTATACGTGGCTATGGTCCCACGCGACCCCTCCCTCAACTAGTGAAAGACAAGACAGGATAAATCCTGTATGAGAACACACTACTGGCCAACCCACAATCCTAGCCTTACCGCAACCATAATTAGATAGCAATTATGGTCTATTGGGTGTTCTCTGCCTTTCCGTACGTACACGCTTGACCAAAGATGGTAGGTAGTCTGACGAAATGCTATCTAGGGTACGACCGTGTATCGTCGACTATCCCCTATCCATCCCCGTCTTTAGGTCGCTCGCATAGCAACCAAGGCATACTCTTGGTTCTTCTAACGCAGACCTTAACCTCTCATGAGCCTAGTATAATCACCTGGCAGCTCATAGAGGGATACCAAGAATACCCTCACGTTCCCCGAAGCCGCTGCTTCGTTACCCAGTTCGCTGGAGCCTTTATCTAAATCAGATACTTGCTCCTACTCGTATACTTAAACGATGACCTACCGTATCAAGTTACTCATCTATCTATGAACTGGTCTAAATTTCCTTGACTAAGAATCATTACTTAGTTATTCCTCAACTAAGGTTTACCACTTAGCCTTATTCCCGTTATCCTTGTTAACTACGGTTATCCCCTGTCCTCAGAACTAGGGTTTACATAATGGATTAAGTGTCACTTAAGTTCATGACTTAAACTGTCTACCAATCATGTCAAAATTGGCTAAGTATCCAAGTCCAAGACTTAACCCATCTTCAAATCATGTCAAAATTGGCTAAGTATCCAAGTCCAAGACTTAACCCTACAAACCATGCTCACGTTGGTTAAGTATGTATTAAGCAATTCACGACTTAACCTCGTCCAATTATCATTCTAGATTGGTTAAGTATATATTAACTTGACCCTATCAATTTACTCAGTCAAATCGGTCAAGTGTATTCAAGCGATTCGTGACTTAGCCTTATCATGTTTTCACGTTAGATCGGTTAAGTATAGGTTAACTTAACCTCAATAAATTCACGAGTTAGATTGGTTAAGTATAGGTCACTTAACCACATCAATTCATCATGTTTAGATTAGTTAAGTGTTTAACTTAACCCCATTAAACTACCAAGTGGGATTAATTAAGTCTAGGCTAACTTAACCCCATCCGATTTCCATGTTTAGACTAGTTGAGTCTAATCTTAACCCCATTCGTTAACCGTATTTTTCGGTTAAGAGTCATTAAGAAAACTTACTTAACCTTACCAAGTTATCGCGTTGGATTGATTAAGTGTTGGTTAACTTAACCCCATCCACTAGTCATATAAAAATGGTTAAGTGTCATTAGGCAAATCAAGTTACTTAACCTACCCAACCTTGTCATGTTTTGTTAAGTATCATTAGCCTAATCAAATTACTTAACCCATTTGTCCATGTCATATTTGGTTAAGAGTCATTAATCAAATTAACTTAACCCTATCATGTGGCATTAATTACTTAATGCACCTTCACCTCTCACATTAAACTTTGTTGTGGTTACTAGTTAAGCCGGTCGGTTCCGGGTAGCTTTACACCACAACTTGGTCTAACCTCGGGTTCAAGCACAACATGACCAACTTCTCACATTGGGTCCTATTGTTTGCAACTACTAGTTAGGCCGGTCGGTTCCAGGTAGTTTTACGTTGCAAACTCAACCCAACCTCGAGTTGGCCACACTTATATTATCTAAGTGTCATGTCCATCATGTTTCCCAAAACATGTTACAAGTTTTCAAGCATTTGGGTAGACCTAACTTAATAGGTAAATTCCCAAAGGGTAGACCTAACTTAATAGGTAAATTCCCAAGCTTATGTTTTTATGCATACTTACATGTCAACTTCCATGTTATATTTCAAGTCATGTTTTCAAGTTGTATTTTCATGTCATTAGAAATTACCCATAACATAACCCAACGCTTTTAAACTCGCATATACGTTCGCGACAACGTAATGGATTAAAAGAAGAGACTTGGCAAAGGCATGACAAAAATGGATATTAAGCCACAAGTTAATCATGGTGGCAAATGAGGCACAAATGTGTTCATTAACTTGCATGTTACATTCTTAAGCCTCAAAACATGCATAAACCCAAACTTGGCACATAAGCGAATCATGGTGACAAAAGATATGGAATGATGACTAGTAACTCGCATATATCATCATATAAGGGTTATGACTTCATATGCAAGTTGACATAAAGGTTATGAGGGTTCTCATGTTGCCTAATGCAACATTTCAACATAAAGGTTGTAGCTTTTAGCTCACAATATCAAGATAATGACTTCATAAACTTGCATGACATGATAGCATGTATCATACTCAATGATCAAACCCAAACTTGCAACATGAACATTTAACTTCATAGTTAATATCTAAGAGTAGGAAAAGGGCTTACATTGCTATGAAGGCACAAAAGATATGACAAAGCCCTTATGCAATCAAATAGACCCAAAATGCAAGCTCTAACATAAAAACCCTTGAGCCAAAATGATCAAAACCCTTGCTTTATGATGCAAAGATAGAAAATTGACTTGAATGCAAGCTAATGACACTCATACAAGCTTGAAAACACTTGTATGCATGGAAAATCTCTCATAGAAACCATTTAGAAATTTTATGAAGAGAGTGGAGGCCATGAGAGGTAAAATTTTGCCATAGTTTAGTTGCATGAATGAATAATGAGGATTTAGGATAGGTTAGGGTCTTATTTATAAATTAGGCAAGTGTTTTAGGCCATAGGATTAAACCTAGATTCAATCCAAGCCATCAAAGCATGTCTTGGGGAAGAAGTCAAGTATAGGAACCATCTAGGGCCTTTAGATTAAAGATGAACCATGAGAACCATCCAAATGCAAAATCTACATTTGAGCGAATCGGCCCACGGGTTGACAGCCAAACACCCTGGATTAACCCCTAGTCGACCCAGCGAGCTCGGGTCGACCTCAAAAATCGGCCGGTTCGGTTATTCCCCTCTCCCAATTCGCTGTTTTGAACATTTTTGCATATTTATTTATTTATTTTTCAATTATATATATATATATATATATATCAATATATATATATATATATTTCTCTGCGCAACCCATTTCACTTAATTAAGTATACTTTAATTTGGGAATTTTTCGTGAAACTTCGCGAGGCCATATCTTGGTCATACGGACTCCGATTTTCGAAAACTCGGACTCTATTTCGCGTATTTTTCCGAGACGAACGCAATGGCATAGCCTGTTTCCATTGATTCAGATTTTACAGTTTAATTCTGCCTCCATTTATGTTATAACAGGTTATTGAAAATACGGGTTGTTACAGCACATCTAACTTCGGCCTTATATTTTGTTAACCATTCCCAAACAAGAATAACATCGAATTCAGAGAGATTCATGACGATTAACCTAAGGGGAAACTTGTAGAAAGAATAGGAGATAGGCACTATGCAGTATGAATTGAGAACCGTAGAACCTCCTATCGGGTTTTGAACTTTAATTGGTTCCTTTAAACTTCTTACTTTTAACTTTAACTTACTAACAGTGTTACTAGAAATGAAGCTACGTGATGCACCAGTATCAAAAAGTACAGAAACAGGAATATTTTTAATGGTAAGGGTACCTCCCAAGACGTCGGGTTTACCTGATCCATTGGTGATAGCTGGCGGGGTCTCCCCGTCATAAACATGAGCCACTTGTGCATTCTGCTTCAAAGGACAATTCCTGCTATAGTGCCCTTTCTTATGGCAGTTGTAGCATTCGGCTGAGCTGTGGTCTGGTTTTTCCTTTAGCTTCTTTGGGGCTTTGCGCACATTAGAAAAATGTCCTGTTTTTCCGCAGTTGTAGCAGCTTCCTTTGGGTATCTTTCCAGATTGCTGAGTAGCGGCTGCGGCAATGCTGGACTCTGGCTGATCTCCTGAAGCTTTGCGCTTGTTTCCGGCTTGGCTTTTGGCGCGGTCTTGGTTGGAGTGTCTTTCATCCAGATCTTCGTAATTGTAGGCCATTTCTACTAATTCTGAGAATGAGAGTTTGATGTTGCTCATGGCCCTGTCATGGTACTTGCGCCGTAGCCCAAATATAAACCTCTTGTTCTTAGCTTTGGTTGTCATAATAAGCTCTGGAGCATAGCGTGACAGCTAAGTGAATTTGTTGAGGTAGTCTTGGATAGAGAGATCTCCTTGCTGGAGATTAGCAAACTGATCACGCATCCGCTCTAAGGCCTGCTCAGGTACGAACTTCTCTTTGAACATGGTCTTGAATTGCTCCCAGGTCCTAACAGTACCCTCCCCATCTTCGGAGGTGATGGCATCCCACCACAACTCGGCCTCTTCCTGTAAGAGCCAAATGCCTAGACGTGCCTTGTGGTGGGTCCCCAGTTCCAGCCCTCAACAATCTTTTCACAAGTCTTCAACCATGCAATAACCTCTGTCACTGTACCAAGGCCAGAAAAGGGTTTTCCTCCCAGGTTCCTGTATCTCTTTGCTACTCTGTCAAGCTCGAAGCCCTGGGGTGCTGGTGGCTGTATAATAGGACCCTCCTCAGCTACGGGGATATTCCCCCGTCCTCCTACTCTGCTTGCTCGGCCTCCTCGGCCACCTCTGGCTGCAGCTACTCGTGTAGCCATCAGATAAAGTACTGTATAAGCAAGAAAAGAGTCAAGCTCACAAAAATGATAACTTTCATATATGATAAAGCAGGAGAACATAAGGAAAGGTAATGATGTACTGATCAAATTGTTTTGCTAATCTTCTTAGCTCATTCTAGGACATCACTAATCCTATCTCTAATGAGCCACTTGCCTTAGAACACAACTGATTCTATTCTGACGAGGTGTTTAATGTGTTAGATTCCGGAACTAAGGTTAACCAAAGCTCTGATACCAACTGTGACGATCCCAAAATCCGTGTGACGGTATTAAGGATAATCATTGGAATATAACACATCAATCATCATAGCAGAGTACAGAAAATAGCAAAAACAATCAATAGAATAATTTTACATAGATATGACAGCGGAATCATAATATGTAACAACATCAGAATAGCACAACGTAGGATATAACTTAGTAAATAAAAGGGGAATGATCAGTCACCATCGCCAAGCTGAATATATACATGCAGTGAGACATAATAAGGGTATCAGTCTACATCGCCGGAGGCGGTACATATACATACGATAATAAATACTGGAAGTAAAACAGTCTGCATCGCCGTAGGCGGAATCATAATACATATACAATGATGGCGGAAAATGTCAAAGTCATCTCGATGAAGTCAGCCTCGCCATGAGCCAAAAGTGCACTCCATACTACAGTGCTGAGCCAAAACAACCAGTCATCTGTGAACTAGGCTGCCCGTGTGAAAATAAGGGCACCCGCGTTTGCAAAGTGAAATAAACAACGAGTCAGTCATGGGGACTGGTATGAGAAATCTACTTAACAGTTTAAACAACAGTAATAAGAAAATCATAGGACCACGTCACTTTCGCGGAACGGGTTTACTCCAGTGATTGCTAGTGCATTTAAAACATAGTAAATTCTTTAAAACAACGCAATGCTTTTAAAAAGAATGTAGCCATTATAAGACTCAAGTCCCATCATACAATGCAACGCAAGCCGGAGGATAGAGTTTTACCTTATAATGGCCAAATATGCTTAATACGTGTAAAGCAAAATCATTTGATATTATTACTAGTGCATATATGTTTCAAAAACGAATAGCATCATAAATATCCATCATAGGCGACATACGTGCCCCATACCACTATGTCGCCATACTAGTTCTACAATCAAATCCATTATTTCGTATTGGAAATTGGATTTCCGTCATGAGTCGAGGCAAGGGGCAAGCTCCTCTCCGCTTCGAGACATTCTAGCAAATGCCTCAGGACTACACACTCTAGGTAACCCTTGGATGCTTCAGGGCCAGTCCTCTCTTACGTTTGAGGATTAATTATTCCTGAACACACGTTTCCCGGTCCTTACAGACCTAATATCGAGGCGCCTCGCATTCCAACAACCACATAGGTGAAAAGTAGATATAAATGTCAGGGCTGGTAGGTCACTGACACCACCATAGCTAGAAAGAAACGTCGTGCTCTCCCTGCAGTCCTTATCCCGTTTTTAACTCATACCGAGGTGTGAGGCTCGTGAATCCACACTATACACAAAGCCAGGCCACGTAGGTCGTGCTTTGATCATCAAACACAAGACTTTGCTTTGCAACAGAAGCTTTGATCACTGCATCTTGGCATGCCGCATAGGCAATCCACTCCATACGACTGATTTCTATCGATATATAACCTCTGAGCTCGTACATCTCAAAGAAGAGCATTAAGCAAAAGAATAAATTCTCCGCCGCCAAACAGATATATATTTAACAAAGATCAATCAGTATAGAACAAAATCCAATGTCTGACACACAGTCCATTTACAAGTCCGTTCTTGGTCTGAACGAAACCGGAGGCGTCAAATTCCTCGTATATCCGTACAATCAACACATACGTTCAGACAACTACTACTTCCGTTCCTTCACGGTAGCTACTCCAATCAGGAACCTCAGCAGCGCCCATCCAACCGATACGAAGATCGTCGGTCATGAATCATCTTTGTACTTTCGCCATCGAATCATTCGATCAATTATTTGAAATGAGGGTTAGTTCGGCCTTTTCAAATAATTCACGTATAATTAGAATTCAAATCAATTCTTTCCATGGTTATATTATTCGACATTCATATTTCAGTTCTTTAGTATAATTTTCGTGTCATACACATACAACCATCAAATATCAAGCAGATCAAGACAAACTGGTTTATTTCCAATCCATGTTGCTTATAATATTTTATAACGATTTTTCGCCATTTTTATTTATTTAAAAATGGCCATATTTAATTAAATGACGTTTCAGGTCGTGCCGTGGCACTGGCGCTGTTTTTCCCCTAATTTGCTTTACACATATCGGAAAATCTAACCATTGGATTTCTACAAAGTCTACACCACTAGGAAGATATTCCCAAAGCGAACCCAACGGTTCCAGTTTCGTGAAAATCCGACGGTCGGATCTTACACACTAGTCGTTTGAAGTTACGGTTTCAAAATTCGAACTACAGCGTCGTTATTCGATTTAATTTAATTATATTTATATTTATATATAAATATAAACGATTCTAGTGCTGTTTTTCTTCAGATTTGAATTAAACATTCCAGACAATCCAACCGTTGGATTTTTACAAAGTTGGTGCCTTTGGAAAGATATTTCCAAGGCGAACCCAACGGTTGCGGTTTCGGGAAAATCCGATGGTCAGTTCTATCGTATTAATCGATTCAAATTACGATTTCAAAACACGAACTGCACGGCTTCGATTCCTTTCAATTCTATTTATATTTATATATTTATATATATATATAAATATACTTCATTCTTTAAATTCCATATCGTTTTCACTTCAAATATTTCACTAATGCCATAATATTTCGAAAAATTTCGCCATAACCTCCTTTGTACGAGAAGGGGTTTGGAAATTTATTGGGCCGTGTTAGGTACCCAATAAATCCTATAAAGCATCCACATATTTATAGTGATATATTCTGGTGTTTATAGGGGAGCGTGTATAGATAATAGCTCCAGAGAATAAATTCTCGTCACCCTGTCAAGCCTGAGGGAGCGTGTATTTTTAATTACTCCAGAGGATAAATCCTCGTCACCTCGTCACGTGTGGGAATAAATAGTCCATGTGCCATATCTAATGACTAGAGATACGTGATTATTGTCAACTCCAGACCCTTGTGGGTTTTTTATTAATTTGGCAATTTATTGTTATATTTTATATAGACCATATCAGTCATCAGTTCAACCTGTAGTATATAATCATCGCCATACAAGCCTCTCGCTCGAATGGTAAATCTTCAACCTTGTCACACAAGCTCCAAATGCTTATGTGGAATATGATGAAGTATGTCTATCGTCAAGGAGTATGCCATTGAGTGTAGTTCAAAATTAATTGTTACTATCCTATGGCGATGTTTATTATTTCACACAGAATAACCAGCACTCCGCATCCAATGGCATTCACAGGAGTTGATATAAAAATAAAATTGCGCAGCCAACTCATCAAGGCTTACCTATTTGTCGGGCACGCAAATAATTTCTTTACTCTACAGCTAATCCATTTTCCCTATTCGACACATGTATATATATGCAGAACAAAGCTAATAATAATATTTCTAGCAAACTAATATTTATTTCAACACGTGTTTATTTTTATCAAAGCGTATACATGACAAAAGAAATATTTTAATCATCAAAAATATTTATTCAACACGTGAATGTTTTTAACACTTCATATTCACAATAAAAATGTAATTTTTATTGTCTATTCAATTTATTTTAAAATACGAATAACATTCAACACATGAATTTTCAATTCAACGAATGAATTTCAATTCAACACATGAATGTTCTCTATAGTTTGTATATATATAAAAATGTGATTTTTATCATTAAATCTATTTATTTAAAATTCGAATAACATTCAACACATGAATTTCAATTCAACACATGAATATTCTCTATATTTTGTATATATATAAAACTGTGATTTTTATCGTTAAATCTATTTATTTAAAATTCGAATAACATTCAACACATGAATTTCAATCCAACGAATGAATTTCATTTCAACACATGAATATTCTCTATAGTTTGTACATATATAAAAATGTGATTTTTATCGTTAAATCTATTTATTTAAAATTCGAATAACATTCAACACATGAATTTCAATTCAACGAATGAATTTCAATTCAACACATGAATATTCTATATAGTTTGTATATATATAAAAATGTGATTTTTATCGTTAAAGCTATTTATTTAAAATTCGAATAATATTCAACACATGAATTTTCAATTCAATGAATGAATTTCAATTCAACACATGAATATTCTGTATAGTTTGTATATATATAAAAATGTGATTTTTATCGTTAAAGCTATTTATTTAAAATTCGAATAACATTCAACAAATGAATTTCAATTCAACACATGAATATCGGTTTCAACATATAAAAATAATTTCAACAAATGAAAATTATTCTAACACATGAATATTTCAGAAAATTTCGGCAGTATAACGGAAGGGTAGTTAAAACCGGGACCGTCCCTAGTATGGCTCCTCGCTCTACCTTAAAACCTCACGGTTTTTGACAATGGGGAATCGTGCATCTAGTTCGCACGCAGGCGACATGTTTTATTTTCATTTCCACAATCCTATTCTAATTTGTTTCAACCCCAAGTGGGTATTTTTCAACCACAAAGGTATTTTTCAACCACGATATCAACCACAAACAATTATTTCCAACCATTCATCATACAATATAATTTCACGCCAATCACAAGCAATAAATATTGTCCATGGTCTGTGGACGAGGGGAGTTTATATATATATATATATATATATATATATATATATATTATTTCTATAATTCACTTGCATTTCATCACAATTCAAAGCATATATGTTTCATACAACGCTTGTATAATTTATACATCGCTAATATAACTTATACAACACATGTACATGAGGTATACAATGCGTATATAATTTACACTTCGCTTATATAATATATACAACACGATTCCATTCACACAATTTAATTTAGATTCCTCACAGTAGTTTTTGAAGTGCTAAAAATCGTATGTAGATCAGAAAAATCCGCGGCTTCTGCTAGATGGTAGAGAGCCTCCCTGCGGTCCCGATGTTTCTTGTTTCATCGAATTTCCTTAACACACTAAAAAGATATGATTTTTCAAAATTTTGCAACACTTAAAAGTGTTATTTTCATTTCAGAAATTTCAAAGCCGATACCTTTTCTAAACCTTCAAAACTAGGTTTAAATTTTACGATCGATCCGTGCAGTATCGTCACGATCAGATGCTGCAACGTCGAAGAGCTTCGAACAGGCTTCCCAGCACCTGTGGTGGCACCTAACTCAATGGCTCCTCTGATGCTCGGCGGCGCTCCAAAGGTGGTGACTTCCTCGAGGTAGAACGACTCAAATACCAGATGATTTCGCGCGAGGCTTGGATTGATTGAAAGAGGAGGGGAAGGCGAACGGAAAAGTCAACTGGAGGGGGTGGCGAAAACGCCTGTGGCGGCGGCGATTGGGCCTGGAAGTTTTGAGGGTGTTTCCGTCGTTCGTTCGTAGGGGTTTGACCGACTTTTCAGAAGAGAGAGAAAAGTGAGGATATTTCTTATTATATTTAATTTTAAATTCCTTTAATGTCCCTTTGAACAAACGTACACCAATTTCAACCTAACGACTATCGCCCTTAGCTAAATACCCCCATTCCGGATACAATGGGATATGTTTCGTTGGCTAATTCGAATGTTACAGTCAGTTATTTTTCAAATTAAAGTATAAAACATTTAATATTCAATTTGAACGTACATTTCAATTTTCCAGGGCCACAAACTGAATCGAAAAATTCCAGAAAAATAAATCTAGCTTTGTTTTGATGATACGGTCCTAACAAAACCAGTTTCGTCGAATTCTGAGATCATATGCAAAATGGCCATTTTCAAGTCGACCCATTTTAACAGAAATTGACCAATCACATTTTCTTTTGCCCCACTCACATACTAGCTTCAAAAATTATGAAATTTGAAACCTAGCAATAGTTTGACATCCCGGATCCAACAAAAGTGGTTTCGTCGAATTCCGAGGTCGTATGCAAAATATCTATTTTCAAGGGCTAAATATTCTTTATAGCGATATTTTTGAAAATTCATTTGGCCATAACTTTTGATTCCTGCTATGAAACTTTGATTTTTCAGATTCGTTAGAAAGGTATTCATAAACAGATTTAAATATTTTTGGTTTCACTAAAATCTGTTATATTTTCCACCCGGTACAGTCAGACAAAGTTTTTATTCAAATTTTCAAATTGCCTCACTATCTCCAATTCATTCCTTGTTGAAACATGCTATTTCAATTGTTTAAATTCATTGACAATAACAAATTTTAAATTTTTTTTAATTGGTTCACATTTTCCGGGTTATTACAATTGCCATGTTATTATAAAATTTTCATTTTAGTTAAAAAATGTTATATTAATATAAAATTGTCTTTTCAGTTTGTTAATGTTATATTAGCATTAAATTGTCACGTTAGATAAAAGATAACATTTTGTTAGGAAATGTTGCATTAGAAATAAAAATATCATTTTATTTAGAATTATCATTTTTAAATATCATGACAGAATGAAGATAATATTTTCTGTTAGAAAGTACACATTTAAGTAAAATTAACATTTGCATTGTAAGATGTGACATTAAAGTAAACTTAACATTCTTTTTTAAATTGAAATATATTATGCAAATCAAAACTACATTTTTATGAATTATGCATATAAAATGACCTTTTGATTTGAAACCTGTTATGAAAATAACATCTTTGTCAAAGTATGATTATAGAAATAAAAATCACAATTTTGTGAAAACATGTTTTATAGAAATTTGTTATATAAATAAAAACACATTTTTGGTCGAAACTTGTTTAGTGAATAAAAATCACATTCTTGTCAAAATAAGATTACAGAAATAAAAACAACCTTTTTATTTGAAATATGTTTTCTAAATCAAAATAACATTTACATTAGAAAAATCATATTTTGATATTAGAAATGTTAACATTAGAAAAACCATATTTTGATATTAGAAATGTTAACATTAGAAAAATTTAACATTAGAAAAATCATATTTTGATGCTAGAAATGTTAACATTAGAAAAATCATATTTTGATACTAGAAATGTGAACATTAGAAAAATCATAGTTAGTTATAAAAAGTTGCATTAGAATAAAATCATGTTTTGTTATAAAATGAGTTTAACCAAAATTATCACTTTTGGTCAATAAAATGGGTTTAAACAAAATTCTCATTTTGTTTGGATTAGAAGTTAATAAACAAAATCATCATATTTGTTTACATTAAAAAGAAGAAGTTAAGAATGTATATTTCTTACATTAAAAAGAATGAGTTAAAATGCATATTTTTATATACATTAAAAATAATGAATTAGTAATGGACATTTTCGTCATATTAAAAAGTATGAAGTAGAAATATACCTTTGCCATTAAAATGAATGAGGCTAAAAATATACATTTTGGTAAATAAATATGAGTTAAGATTTTTATTGTCATTTGTCAACAATAAAAAGAATTGAATTAAAAGATTAGAGTTTATTGCCATTTATTCACAATAAAAAGTATTGAAATGTATGTATGAATGTTGAAATGTGTGATTGGTCAAATATAATGTTTAGTATACTCAAGTTTGAATATTACACTCCCATTTACAATTTACCGGACTTGTTTATGTGATTGGGTCGATAATTTTCACACATCGTCCAAGTGCACAAATATATTATTATTTGTTTGATGGATGAAACCCCACACGGTTATTGGGATGATATTGGATACACACTAATCCCAATATTTAGTTATCTGTCAATCGATGGATTGACAGTCTGTGATGAGCGTCAGTTATTTACTTTTATGCTCACACAGTTATAGGTTCCACTTTGGTCGTCATTTGGATGTTTGATAATTATTTATCATGATTTTTGATTCCATACAAAATATATAGTTGCTGGTTGAGTCAAATTCCAATAAAGAAAATATATTCTAGAAAAAGAATATTTTAGAAAATATATTTTTGAAAAGAATATTTTAGAAAATATATTTTTGAAAAGAATATTTTAGAAAATATATTTTTGAAAAGAATATTTTAGAAAAAGAATATATTTTGGGAAAATATATTTTTATTGAAATGCACTAGTTATCAACTAGAATAAATCATTAAATTTAGATTTAATTTATTAATTCAAATTTTGTCAATATTTAATTGAAATTTAATTAAATTAAGTGGATTTGGGTTTGTCGTGAATAGTGTCTTAAATAACACTGTTCTTAAAACCCATATGAAAAGAATAATCTTTTAATTTAGCTTATTAAAGTTTTTAATTATATTTAGTAAATGAGAATAAAATAAAAGCTGAGTTGGGTTTTTTGTGAACTGTGTTTCTAAGCGACATTTGTTCTTTAACCCAACTGTCAGCGAAAGTATGATTTGGAATTTATAAATCTTTTATTAAGATTTAAATGGAAATTTTCCAAAAGTAAAGTTTTCAAATTTAATATATTAAATTTGAGTCGAATGGAATTTGAATTAATAATAACCGAGATAAGCTTCTGTAAAAGAAGATCGATACTACATATGGAATTTAAAAGGCTTTGCCGTTATTCCATTTATATTATTGGTCGGATACAGAAATTTATAATGATTATATTTTGATTTGATTTCTGTGAAGATTCCATATTTTATGGGAGAAGATTTTGGGTTTACCGTGAACAATGTTTTAAATGACATTAGTTCTTTCACCCAGTTAAAGATAAGGTTAATTTCTTAAATTCAATTAATCATTGAAAAATAATTTGTGATATTTAAAACCAAATTGGGTTCTTAATAAATCTTTAAAAGTAAGATTTAAGAATAATTTAAAGAGTTTATCTTTGATAAAATAATGTGAATATTTTATTTAAAAGAATATTCTGAATTGGAATGAGACGTTGGGTGTGCCTTTATAGTACTTGATTTTAAATTATAAAATACGCCATTTATTCGGGAAGACCAGGTTTAACCCATTCTAAATAATAATTACTACGACGATGAAGAGTCGAAGATGAAGACGGTGGTTAAAGACCGATGATCTTCACATCGAATGGATGTGTTGCTACAGAGACCCTTGATGGGAGTAGCTACCTTGAAGAGGTTTCAGTGGTGGCCGTCCGAACTATTGTTGATTGCTCAGATTTGGTTTTCGCTCAGACCCAGAGCATAAGCTAATAAATGGATGCGTGTTTGACATTGGATTTCGTTCCGTGTGAATTAAATCGATTTCAATTAATGTTTGTCTGTTTGGTGGGGAGGATTTATTCTCTACTTAACACCCTGGTATATATTAATAGTGATTGATCGCATGGCGTGAATTGTCAATGTGGCATGCCAAGATGCAAATGATCAAGGCTTTTGTTGAAAAGTAGGGCCTTGTGGGATGATCAAAGCATAGCCTATTACGGCATAGCTTTGTGTATATCGTGACTTCGCGAGCCTCACACCCCGGTATGAGTCAAAAAGGGGATATGGACCGTAGGGAGTGCACACGTTTCTTTCTAGCTAGTGGTGGTGTCAGCGCTTTAACACGGCCTGGCATTTTACTTATGTGGATGATGGATTTTGATCGACGCTAGTCTAAGAACTAGAAAAGCGCGATATTTAAATTAAATTCTGCAAGCGTACAGGTGTGTAGCATATAGGTCGAACACAGGGAGGTGTAATTAAAAATTAATATTTATTTATTCTTGGGCGTGTTAGACGAAATTTGGAGTTGTTTTTAATGTTGTTGAAATTACTCTGAATCTGAATCTGAATCTAATCAGTATCAAATTCAACAGTTGAAAAGAAAAGAACAATTACAAGAAAAAGAGAATAACAACTAGAACAATAACAGAAGTTAAAAGTAGGATTTCTGTTGAAACTAATCAAACAGTGAATCGCTAACAAGCAGTAATAAAAGAAAATAACAATATGTGTTCTACCCAAACCTAATTAGGTAGATAACACAAACTGTTATGAAATTAAAATAACAATAAAACTAGAAAAGAAAAGACTTTTATTAGAACTAAAAGAGAGTACAGAAGAATGAATCTCTTACAATGGTTACAACGTATATTTATAGAGGAGATAGGAAAAATCCTAATTAAGTCTATGAATAAATGGGTCTCTTTTCCCAAGAAGTAATATCATATCTCTTGCCTTCCTTGACTAGGCTTGTTTGGAAATAATTCTTAAGAATATCTGATGCATATCTTGGTGAATATCTTCCAAATCCTCCGTATGGCTAGTTGATTGGTAATTAGATTGCATGCGATTAATTATTCCAAACAAGGATGCTCATCAAACTCCAAGGGCAACAAAGGATGAAATCTTCAAAATTGATCTTTTCTTGGCAATAAATCAATCAGAAATTCTTCTAATTGGAAATTGAAAATTGAAAATTGAAAAAATGATTGTTCTGAATTGATTTCCATGACTACTCCTGAAATGTCTATAAGTGAATATCATACATACACATGAATATGTATATATATAATATAACACTAATTAATATATTCTTCATAGCAAAGGGGCAGTGTGAACGCGTTCTGTTCTTTGGCAAAAAGTGAGCTCGACGGGGATCGAACTGAGGTCTCTCATTACAAATTTCCATGCAATTACCAGTGAGCTACAACGTCTTTTGTAATTGAGATGGCTTTAATATGGGGAAGTAGCTTTTTATCTGTAGTTGGCCTTTAATTTGAAATGAAGGAGGCATTTCTTGACATCCTGTAAAAACACACAAAAGTAACCAAAGTATCATTTATTTATTTACAAAAGATAAAATATAAGAGCATAAAATAAACACATTTCTATGTTAATCAAATACCCCCACACTTATCTTTTACTCGTCCTCGAGTATAAAAAGAAAATGAAAAACTAACTAGATAGGTCGCACTTTCGTAAGAAACACGATTGCATTGAGCGTATGCAACAAGCCGTTAAACCTCTAGGTGTACCTAGTAGGACGAGTGGTGTCTCGTGAGGGTTTTCAGCGGATACTACCCACAAAATCCAAATGCAGTATGCTATGATTATAATGAAACTACATGAATGCAATGGACATATGCAAATAAAAACGAAAAAAATGAAAACACGACTTATTTCAGGAAAGTGGTACAACAAATTAAGTTAATAATTTCTAATCAGTTGATTTTATTTTAGATACCTCAACTTGTCACAAATTTTCAATATAAATCAAGTTTTCAATTGTTAAATTCCAGTTTGGCCAATTAGTTCGGTCGATAACATAGTGCAGCCATGAAATAAATTCTTAGTTTGCTTGGCACAGTTTGCAAAGTGGTATTCTAATTTTCTCATGTATGGCTAGTCAAATCAATAAGGTCAAGAATTGTTTGGGCATCATCGCTTATTCTTTATTCTATAAAATTTTAAAATTTATGATTAAGTACATACACCTAACTTAGAAGACCAAGGTTTACCACCCATGCACTGCCTCGCGGACTAACGGAGAGTGGGTAAAGAGCTTGGCGGATTGTGCAATCCGACTTTGACTTTGTCAACAACGTGTCGGTAATCCTTAGGTGTCCAATCTCATAAAATGAGACCAAGATATTCCAACGCTGACTTTGTCAACAACGTGTCAGATAGAGCTTGGCGGGTTTGCACACCAACGCTTGATATACAAGCAATGTTGGATACCCTTGGATTACTATTATTATTATTATTGAAATATAAGCACAAAAGATAGTTATGCGAATTCAGCTTAACACAACTTAGTTTTAAAGATTCGAACAGCCAATATAAGTATTTTAAGTCCTCCACTTATTTAAACAAAGTCTACAATATAGAATAGATTTCATGGCCATCACCTAAGAATCTCCCTATGTACCGGTTACACTATTATCCCTCAAAATTAAACTTTTCATTATATTTCAAATTCGAACTTAGCTGAGAGAGAAAAATACTATCAACTGGCTAAAAATTGTAAACTTATTTTGTTGTATCAATTGAAAATGTGTCGTGTTTCAAAAAATTTTTTTTTGGTATGTTACTACGATATAAAATGTATGATGGTCCTATATGAAAAGAAAGAAAGAAAAATTAAAGAAAAATCAAAAGAATGCAATGCAGACTCCCCCCCACATTTGATTGAGACAGTGTCCCAACTGTCTAAGGCAGAAAAACAAAAATAAAATAAAAGAAAAAAAAGAACGTGTACCACCTGATTTCATGGTGGGTGATCAAGCTCATGCAGATCGATAGGGTCATCTTCGTCATATTGCTCGAATTCCAAAAATAGTTTCAGTCGTTGACCATTTACTTTGAAGATTTTTACATCCCTAGGATTTTCAATTTCAACCGCTTCATGAGGATATACTGTTTTCACAACATAAGGTCCAGTCCATCGAGATCTGAGTTTTCCTGGAAACAAGTGAAGTGTAGAGTCGTATAAAAGAACTTTTTGACCTACGTTGAATTCCTTACGAAGTATGTTTTTGTCGTGTTGGGCTTCGATTCTTTCTTTGTAGATTTTCGCATTTTCATACGCCTTATTTCTTAATTCCTCTAATTCAGAAATTTGTAACTTCCTATGTGAGCCGGCTTTCTCTAAGTCAAAATTCAAAAAATTTATGGCCCAAAGAGCACGATGCTCTAATTCAAGAGGTAAGTGACAGGCCTTTCCAAAGACTAATCAATATGGTGACATCCCTAGATTGGTTTTATAAGCAGTGCGAAAATCCCAAAGTGCATCAATCAGTTTTACGGACCAATCTTTTCTATTGGAATTCATGGTTTTCTCAAGAATTTGTTTGATTTGTCTATTGGAAACTTCTACTTGTCCACTAGTTTGTGGATGGTAAGGTGTTGACAGCTTGTGCGTGATTGAGTATTTCTTGAGCAAGGACTCAAAAGCACGATTACAGAAATGAGTGCCATTATCGCTAATGATAGCTCGAGGTGTGCCAAAGCGTGAAAAGATGTTTTCTTTGAGGAATTTGAAAACAACCTTGTTGTCGTTGGTTTTGGTCGGAATGGCTTCAACCTATTTTGAGACATAATCTACCGCAAGCAAGATGTAAAAATTCCCAAATGAATTAGGGAATAGTCCCATGAAGTCGATGCCCCAAACATCAAATAACTCAATCACTAAAATGGGGTTGAGAGGCATCATGTTCCGCTTAGAGATTCGACCCGTTCTTTGACATCGCTCACATTTAGAGCAAAATTCGAAAGCGTCACGGAAGAGTGTGGGCCAATAAAAACCGCTTTGCAAAACTTTTGCAGCAGTTTTTCTTGCTCCAAAGTGACCGCCACAAGCATGGTCATGTGAGAAAGAGAGAATACTTTGGTGTTCATGATCGGGCACACACCTTCGAATGATTTGGTCTGGACAGTATTTGAAAAGATATGGGTCGTCCCAATAGAAGTTTCGAACTTTTGAGAGAAATTTTTATTTATCTTGTTTCGACCATTCAGCGGGTGTTTGTTGTGTGACAAGATAATTCACAATGTCAGCGTACCAAGGGGTGTTAGAGATGGAAAGAATTTGTTCGTCAGGAAAATAGTCATCGATTTGGGTGTCGTTAACATTTTCATGCACAATTCGAGAGTGATGATCAGCTACGACATTTTCAGAACCCTTTTTATCTCGTATTTCTATATCGAATTCTTGAAGAAGAAGGATCCAACGAATCAAGCGGGCCTTGGCATCCTTTTTAGAAAGCAAATATCGGAGGGCAGCATGATTAGTGTAAACTATGACTTTGGATCCTATGAGATATGGTCTGAATTTCTCAAGAGTGAAGACAACTGCCAAAAATTCCTTTTCAGTAGTTGAGTAATTCAATTGGGCCTCGTTTAAGGTTTTGTTAGCGTAATAAATGACTCGAGGGAGTTTATCGATACGCTGACCTAAGATGGCTCC
The DNA here is from genome assembly GCA_030737875.1 of Allium sativum. Lineage (NCBI taxonomy): Eukaryota > Viridiplantae > Streptophyta > Magnoliopsida > Asparagales > Amaryllidaceae > Allium > Allium sativum. The sequence goes on along the minus strand of CM060921.1, from coordinate 157,517,584 downwards.
AATTGCAAAGTCAGAAGCGTCGCACATAAGTTCGAAGGGCTGAGTCCAATCAGGAGGTTGAATGATGGGAGCTGTGGTCAAGAATGACTTAAGAGTTTCAAAAGATGTTTTGCAGTCATTGGAGAATTCGAACTTAACGTCTTTGGCAAGTAAATTTGAGAGAGGTTTTGAAATTTTCGAGAAATCCTTAATGAATCTTCTATAGAATCCCGCATGGCCAAGAAATGAACGAACATCTTTAACAGACTTAGGAGAAGGTAGATTCGCAATCAAATCGATTTTAGATTTGTCGACTTCAAGGCCATCCTTGGAGACGACATGACCCAGAACTATCCCCCTTTTTACCATGAAGTGGCATTTTTCCCAATTAAGCACGAGTGTTTTTTCCTTACAACATTTTAGGACGAGTTCTAAATGAGTGAGGCATTGGGAAAAAGTTGATCCATAGATTGAAAAATCATCCATTGATATTTCCAAGAATTCGTCCACCATGTCAGAGAAGATACTCATCATACACCTTTGGAAAGTCGCGGGGGCATTACAAAGACCAAAAGGCATGCGACGATAAGCAAAGGTTCCAAAGGGACAAGTAAAGGTGGTCTTGTGTTGATCCTCTAAAGTGACAGGGATTTGGTTATAGCCAGGGTATCCATCGAGAAAACAATAGTACTCATGACCCGCTAAGTGTTCGAGCATTTGGTCAATAAAAGGTAAGGGAAAATGGTCTTTTCGTGTGGCTGAGTTGAGCTTTCGATAGTCGATACACACACGCCACTTTGTTTTGATTTTTGTTGGAACAAGCTCATTACTTTAATTTTTGATCACTGTGACTCCCGATTTCTTTGGTACGACTTGTACCGGACTCACCCAGGTACTATCAGAGATGGGATAGATGATGTTATTGTCTAAACATTTGATTATCTCCTCCTTGACCACTTCTCTCATGTTTGGGTTTAATCGCCTTTGAGCCTCACAGATGGGTTTAGCCTCATCAACTAAATGTATGTGATGTTACACAATTGATGGGCTAATTCCTTTTATATCGCTCAGTTCCCACCCCAAGGCTTCTTTATTTTCCCGCAAAATTTCTAAGAGTTTTTCTTCTTGGTCCTCGGTAAGATCAGAGGCCAAGATTACGGGAAGAGTTTCTAAGGAGTCTAAGTATGCGTACTTAAGGTCTTGTGGCAAGGGTTTGAGATCTAACTTAGGATGTTCTTGAGTGTTAACATTGGTTAACATTCCCTGGTTAGATTCAAAAGACGAAGGATTTAAGTCAAGAAATTCATTCAGTTCAGAAATGTATTTAAGTTCGTCGAAATCGGAGTCGAAATGTTCCATACACATTTTCAAGGCTTCAGAAGTGTCATTAGAGGTTTCATCAACTATGGTTTGAATCATGTCGATTTCATCGGTCTCGAAATCCCTAGGTTGTTTGTTGAAATTGAAGATGTTTAGCTCAATGGTTAAGTGCCCGAAGGAAAGTCGAAGTTGACCGTTCCTACAATTTATGATAGCATTTGAGGTTGCTAAGAAGGGTCGTCCTAAAATCAACGGTATTTGAACTTTGGGATTTGAGACAGGCTCTGTGTCTAAAACTATGAAATCGACAGGGAAGTAAAACTGTTCGATCTGTATCAAGACATCTTCGATAATTCCCAATGGCTTTTTGACAGATCGATCGGCTAACTGAAGAGTGATGTTTGTTGGTTTAATTTCCCCTAGCCCAAGTTAACAATAAACTGTATAAGGAAGAAGATTGACACTGGCACCAAGGTCGAGTAGGGCACGAAAGATATGGGTGTTTCCTATTTTGCAATCAATCGTAGGGCAGCCAGGGTCTTTGTACTTGATTTGGGTAAGATTCGAAAGAGCAGAGCATGTATTCGCAGTTAGAAAGGCGGTTTTTGGAACATTAGTTGCACGTTTTTGTGTGCACAATTCCTTAAGACATTTGGCATATTGAGGAATTTGTTCGATTGTGTCTAAAAGGGGAATGTTCACACGGACTTGTTTGAAAATTTCCAAAATTTTATCAAAATTTGCCGCTTTCTTCTTATTATTGAGCCTATGGGGAAATGGAGCTATTGGTTTTTTGACTTTGTGATCAGTTTCATCGTTCGAGGAAGAAGATTTATCCAAGGAAATAGAAAGTGGTAAGGTCGTAGAAGATGGAATGTTGGTATTGCCAACATTAATTTTCGAAGGTGGGTTGGGTTTGTCAACATTGGGAGAAGAACTGTTGGGATTGCCAACATTTGAGGAAAATGGAGGTTTAGAAGAATTGGCATTCGAAGCCAATGGGTGATCATCAAGATTTGGCATTGGGGTCGAGTTAGAAGGTTCGCCAGGGTCGCCCACGTTATTATTAATCCTTTTTCCAGATTGAAGGGTTGTAATAGCGTTGACCGGATTATGGTTTTCGTCCTCACAAGAATTTACAGCACGAGAGTTATACTTTGGATTCATCTCGGGTCGACTAGGCAATTTTCCCCTCTCATTATTTTTTGCCATTTCCTTTATCATATTCATCATTTGGTCCATTTTAGCGTCTTGCGAGTTTATTTTAGCTTCGTAAGAGCTCAACTGTTTTTCTAAACGCACAATTTCTTGTGACGGTTGAGAAGATTGAGAAGATTGGTTCGATGATTGAAAATTGGGGTGCCTATAAGGTTGTTTGGATTGAGGTGCAGCTTGAGAGGTTTGAGAATTGGAAGAAGGAGCTTGGTAATTCGGATTGGGAATAAAGGGTTGCATGTGAGCTGGGTTGGCCGAATTATTGGGGTTTGACCAAGAAAATTTTGGGTGGTTCCTCCAACCAGGATTGTATGTGGATGAGTAAGGATTATTTTGAGCTATGGCATTAGCTTGGTCCCGAGAGTAATAGTGGGGTAACCCTTCTCCGGCTTGAGGAGTTTGATTTTCTAAGGGAATTTGACTTGGGTCCACGACATGCACTCCTCTAGTAGAAGTACAAATGGGAACACGAATTGATTCCCATTGCATGTCCTTTTCAGAATAATCTTCTAAGAATTGCCAAGCTTCATCGGCTGTTTTAGACATAAAGTCTCCTCCACACATTGATTCTAATTGAGTTCTAGTCTGATAGTTTAACCCTTCATATGCAATTTGACATAAGTGATCTTTTAGAATTCCATGATGAGGGCAACTATATAATAGCTAGTTGAATCTCTCAAAGTATTTTGAAAAAGTTTCCCCTTCGTTTTGACAAAATTGATTTATCTCGGTTCGGATTTTTAGAGTTTTATGGAAAGGGAAAAACTTTTTCAAGAATGCAGTGACAAATTCATCCCAACTTCTTATGGAATGTCTTGGAAGAGAATTTAGCCATCTTTTAGCGCTTTCAAGTAGTGCAAATGGAATTAGCCTTAGCTTGATCGATTCGTTAGATAATTGTTGCATTTTTGTTGTGGAAGCATACAATTCAAATTCACTCAGAAATTCATAAGCATTTTCAGACCCAGTAAATTTTGGTACCCCTTGGATAAAAGAATGTTTTAGCTCAGAATTGTTTCCTTCAGCTGATGGGAACACGATGACAGAGGGTTGGACGGTCCTAGTAGGATATCATCGATCACGAAGAGACAAGGGTCTATCCATCTGGATATTGAGATTTTGAAAATTTTGATTTATTTGATTTTGATCTCCAAAGTTTTGAAAGTTTTGATTCACTCGATTTTGATCCAATTCGGTTGGGAAATTTTGGTTGATTCGAGAACCCCTAGGAGAATTTTGTTGGCTAACACTTTTTTCACTCATTGTTGTTAAATGCAAGCACAGAAATTAGCTACAATGAAATTTTCTGTCCTTATTGACTCCTAACCCAAAATTATAAAGTGACGCGTTTGATTACTTGGATCAAAAGATTTCTCAGCCAGTTAACGGACAGGAGTTATCGGTGCACCAGGAATCACCCTAGCAATGCAGCCGAAGGTTTAAGTACCTTCAGAGTAACAACCGATATAATATTTATGAATCACCGTAATATTTATAAACGGTTATTTCTCTGCCGTAGTCTAGACACCAAGAAATAATTCGTTCCAAATGAATCAACTATCACAATACAATGAAGCCCTAGATGAGCCCGTGACTCCCTTAAGTCCAATGTCTAACCGTTATTATTAGTCAGATTCTACGATGAAATGCAATTTGTGGGCTAAGGAAAGGGTGATGAAATCCCTTACCTTATGTGAATTGGGGTGTTGCCCTTAACAGAATGAATAAAAAGTGCAGAAATAACAATAATCACACAAAATAATTGTAGAAATTAAAAATATTACATTCAAGCCGCTGTCCCTGCAGATTTTTTTTTACAACAATTGTCAATATATATATATATTTTTTTCTTTGCGGCAGAGCACCTGTAGAGTTAAAAGAAATTTACAGTGGGGTATGGCGGTCCATCCAGAGCAGCGGAGTAGCACTGATAATTTGAATCGATTGACGTTTGAGTTCTTGTTCGACTGCTTGAACACTATCTCTTGCTTCGCTTGATTTCGAATCCCTTATTGTTGCTTAAGCACTTTACTTCTCGATTTTTGATTTTTTTTTGAGACCTTGATTTGATTTGATACCTTCTTTTTTTTGTTTTAAAAATAAAAACAAATCAAATAAACAAAAGAAATGAAAACTGCAAACTGACTAGGAACTGAAGAAAAAAAACTAGATGAACAAATAAGCTAAACTAACCTAAAGTGGCCTACTTAAAAGAAAATAAGGAAAAAAAAAATTAACCAAAAACAAAACAAAATAAAATAAAAACTCAACCAAAGTGTTATACAAAAGAGCTCAGCCAAATGTCCAAGAACTGACCTCAAGTGCCGCGTCCAATTAAAAATAAAACAGAGAATCAAAAGCAACAAGGCATGAATCAAATATCAAGTTCCCAGAAGAAGAAAATCTCACGCCCCCCTTTTTATAAGTAAACAAATCACGCTCCTTTATTTTATTTTTCAAAACAATTCGTCCCAACAGAATGGAAACAAATAATTCCCTAGCAAAATAGTCGATAGAAATTCACGTTCTTTCCTCTGATTTTTCTTTCCAGACACGCACTATTATAAAAAATAAATAAATAAATAAAAATCGATCCCCCCTTTCGTTGTCAAACAAAAATATTCGAATTCAACTTAAAGTTTCGAACTGAGCTCTCCCTTTTTCTATCGAATTTGGTTTCTATGTTTCAGATCTGGGATTTGGGGTTTGGTACAATTCGGTAGTGGCTTGTGGGTATGGATGCGAGCGACTGGGCTTTAAGTGGATGGGATGTGAACGTGGTGATCGGGTAGGAGGTTTCCGATCTGCGATTAGGGTATGTTACTGATAGTTGGTTTTTGATGGTGGTGGTGAATTTTTGACAGGGGTGTATGAGTTTGTGACTAAAGTTGGGGGGAAGATGGGGTATGTTGATGGGTTTTGATGTCTGTGTAGTTGGAGATTTACGATGATGGTTGGCAATCAGAGCCTGTGAGGGATGTGGTTGGCAACACAAGGAGTTGGGGTTGTGTTGCTTGGTGTTTTGGGCGTGTGACTGAATTTGTGAACTGATGGCAGAGTATGAAGGATTGGGATGTGCTTTGACGTGGGGGGTTTAATGAGAAGTTTGATGAAGATGGGGGAGCTGATGCACTTGTTTTTGCGTTATGGTCCAGGAAGTTTCGGGGCTGGATGTTGACGGAAGAAGATTGTGAACAGGGGGGTTTTGGCAGAAGTTGATGTGGTGCGATTATGAAACGGAGTTGTGAACACGTGATGATTCGGTGATTGGTGAAGTATGGGACGTGTTGTGATAGGAGGTGGATATTTGTAGAAGTGAGAGAAGGTGCCTTCAGGTGGTAAACGTGGTATGGAGGATGGTGAAAGTTTGCATGATGACAGTGTAGATGGTTTTTGCGGTTTGGTATTTGAATGCTGAGGCTATCTGGAGTTGGGCGTTGTGTTGGAGTGGTTTTTGGCTTGAAAATGGGTGTCAGTTTGGTGTACGGCACAGATGAAGGCTGTGTACGGTGGGGAGGAGATGTGGTAGGAAGAAAGCTTATGTTTCTTTTGATGATCGGAGAATTAACAGAGAAGGAAAAGCAGGAGATTTGTAAAAAAAATTTCCAGAAAATTTGTACCAAAAGGAAAGAAATATGAATGTAAAAGGGAAAGAAATAACTGAAAGAGGGAAGAAGATTGTATTGAAATCAGGAAAGAAGGTGGAAAGCGGAAAGAAATAAAAGAGAAAATAGCAAGTTTTTTTTTATAAGAAATAAAACAGAACAAAAGCAAGAAAAAAAATAACACGAATCAGAAATTAAATAAATAATAAAATTTAATCGTTACCTCCCCGGCAACGGCGCCAAAAACTTGATCGACGCTAGTCTAAGAACTAGAAAAGCGCGATATTTAAATTAAATTCTGCAAGCGTACAGGTGTGTAGCATATAGGTCGAACACAGGGAGGTGTAATTAAAAATTAATATTTATTTATTCTTGGGCGTGTTAGACGAAATTTGGAGTTGTTTTTAATGTTGTTGAAATTACTCTGAATCTGAATCTAATCGGTATCAAATTCAACAGTTGAAAAGAAAAGAACAATTACAAGAAAAAGAGAATAACAACTAGAACAATAACAGAAGTTAAAAGTAGGATTCCTGTTGAAACTAATCAAACAGTGAATCGCTAACAAGCAGTAATAAAAGAAAATAACAATATGTGTTCTACCCAAACCTAATTAGGTAGATAACACAAACTGTTATGAAATTAAAATAACAATAAAACTAGAAAAGAAAAGACTTTTATTAGAACTAAAAGAGAGTACAGAAGAATGAATCTCTTACAATGGTTACAACGTATATTTATAGAGGAGATAGGAAAAATCCTAATTAAGTCTATGAATAAATGGGTCTCTTTTCCCAAGAAGTAATATCATATCTCTTGCCTTCCTTGACTAGGCTTGTTTGGAAATAATTCTTAAGAATATCTGATGCATATCTTGGTGAATATCTTCCAAATCCTCCGTATGGCTAGTTGATTGGTAATTAGATTGCATGTGATTAATTATTCCAAACAAGGATGCTCATCAAACTCCAAGGGCAACAAAGGATGAAATCTTCAAAATTGATCTTTTCTTGGCAATAAATCAATCAGAAATTCTTCTAATTGGAAATTGGAAATTGAAAAAAATGATTGTTCTGAATTGATTTCCATGACTACTCCTGAAATGTCTATTAGTGAATATCATACATACACATGAATATGTATATATATAATATAACCCTAATTAATATATTCTTCATAGCAAAGGGGCAGTGTGAACGCATTCTGTTCTTTGGCAAAAAGTGAGCTCGACGGGGATCGAACCGAGGTCTCTCAGTACAAATTTCCATGCAATTACCAGTGAGCTACAACGTCTTTTGTAATTGAGATGGCTTAATACGGGGAAGTAGCTTTTTATCTGTAGTTGGCCTTTAATTTGAAATGAAGGAGGCATTTCTTGACATCCTGTAAAAACACACAAAAGTAACCAAAGTATCATTTATTTATTTACAAAAGATAAAATATAAGAGCATAAAATAAACACATTTCTATGTTAATCAGATTTTGAGGCGCCTCGGATTTTTATAGGCCGATAGTGGTCATATTATAGGTTCAAACGAACCGGGAAACGTGTGTTCAGGCATAACCAATCCACTACCGATAGGCGGGGACCGGCCCTACCGCATCCAAGGGTAAACTGCGGGGGATCCTGAGGCATTTGGTAGAGTGTCTCGAATCGGAAAGGAGCTTGCCCCTAGCCTCGACTCATGATGGAAAACCAACTTCCAATACGACCTTGCGTTTTGATTGTAGAACTAGTATGGCGACATAGTAGGATGGGGTACTATGCCGTCTATGATTAATACATTATGATTGAAATTGATTTTGAAATATATATACCCATAGATATACACACTAATATTAACTCCGTTTTATCGTATCAAGCAATTTTGACCATTATAAGGTAAAACCCTATCCTCCGGTTTGCGTTGCATTCTGTGATGGGACTTGGGTCTTATAATGGTTTCATTTTTCTAAAAAGCATTGCGTTGTTTAACGTTTTACTTAATTTTATGCACTGGCAATCCAATGGAGTAAACCCGTTCCGCGTTAGCGACGTGGTCCTGTGATTAGCCTTTTTATTAGATAAGTTAAGTTAAGATTTCTCATACCAGTCCCATGACTGACCTGTAGTTTGTTTCACTGGCAAACTCGGGTGCCCATATTTTCCACACGGGAAGTCATGTAGCTTTTTACAGATATATTTACAGGATCCTGGCTTATAGCTGAAGCGGTATTCGGAAAGCTCTGTATCCGTGTATTTCTTCCAGTTGTATATTTGTAATATTTTTCCGTTGCTATTTAAATGTAATTTAAAACTCTGATATTATTGTATTCCTATTATGTAATAAGTATTCATGCTCTGTTACATTCTTGTACTCTGATGTAATTGTTGTAATCAGCAATAAAATGTTCTTCAGTTTGTGTTCTGATGTGTTTTGTTCTCAAAGCAATCCAGCCTTTCCTTTACCGGGAAGTTTGGGTCGTTTCAGTTGGTATCATAGCTTTGGTTTACAGAGCTCGAGGACAAGACACATTAGAACCGAGTGAAAGAATTCATCAGAGATTGGATTAGTAATGTCCAATGAGAATAACTCATTAGAGATAGGATCAGTAGTATCCTAGAACGAGTGTGAAGAGTATTATTTCCTTTATAAAAAAATGAAAACAAATTTAGTTTTGAAAATTTTATCCAAATATACGTTTTTAAGTATATTATATTTTAATGTGGAAAATCGAGTATATAAAGGTTTAGAATATACGAGTAATTAATAGATATTCGAAGTTTTAATATACTGGATAGATATAGAATCACACTCTAGTCGCCCGGAGGTAATTCTGGTGATAGGTCGACCATCACCAGTATTTATGTTCGAGTCTCGAAGGTGGGATTTCTATATATTTCCATTTGACTGGTATGAGAACCAACACTTAGTTAGTACACATTGCTATGATTTGCACTAAAAATATGATTTTTGACTATATATAAAGATTATATATTTGAAAAGTTAATCACCTAATTGATTGCTGGTTGCGATGTTTGATAATTAGTTTCACTAATTAAAATATTAGAATGATAATTAATTGAAACCAATAAATAAAATTTAGTTGAGTTAGTTAATTAACAACCTTTTAGCTTCATTCCTTTTCGAGGACGAAAAGATTTTAAGTGGGGGCGATTGTAACGACCCTGAATTTTGGGGCCAATTTAAAAATTTTATTTTAGAAGTTTTAAGGGATTTTAATATTTAAAATAATTTATTTTAAATATGAACGTCTAAAAATTTATTTTAAAATGAATAAATCCAATTTAATTATAAAAGGAGTTTAAAACAGCGCTGTAGTTTGAAAATTTGAATTTGAACTTTGACTGACTGTATCGGATTCAAAATAAATCAGAATTGAACGAAACAAGGAATATCTAAATCTGTTTAATAATATCTTTCTAACAAATCTGAAAAACTGAAATTTCATCGCAGAAATAAAAAGTTATGTCCAGTTTAAATTTTAGAAAGGTCGTTGTAGAATTTATATATATTTTAATATAATATATTGGCCTTGAAAATAACCATTTTTCAAACGATCTCGGTTTTCGACGAAACCACTTTTGTTGGATCCGGAATGTCAAATTATTGTTTGGTTTCAATTTTCATAATTTTTCGAATTAATATGTGAGCGTGGCAAAGGAAAACGTGATTTGTCAGTTTCGGTCAAATTTAATCGACTTGAAAAGGCCATTTTTCAAACAGTCTCAGAATTCAATGAAATTAGTCTCGTTAGGACCGTATCGTCAAAACATAACCAGAAATAATTTTTCTGTAATTTTTCGAGTCCGTATGTGGCCCCGGTAATTTAAAATGTACGTTTGAATTTAATAATTTAATGATTTATAATTAAAATTTAAGAAAAACATATCGTAACAACCGTACTGGGTTACGAAACATATTCCATTGTGTCCGGGACGGAAGTATTTGCCTAGGGACAACTTTTGTCCGGCGGGATTTGAGATTAACATAGGTTAACGGGCTTAAACTAGAATTTGAATGTCATTTTATAATAAATAGAATAAAATATTAAAAAACAAAACCCTAATTTCAAAGTCCAGCCGCCACTCCTATTCAATCAATGGCCGTAACCCTTCGAATTTGAATCACCAATTACTCTAAAATAAAATCGAATTGATTCACGAAACCAAAGCAAATGTTGGAGATAAATCTTAGTTCTTTGAATCCATACGGAGATGATGGGGTTTCGTATCCTGTTTTGATCGGTTTGGGGTCTCAAAGTCGGTCGGTTGGAGGCGGGATTCGAGGGAGAGGCAGAGGCCGAGATGGCTGAGGTGGCAGGCGAAGGGGCGGCTCTCGATGGCGGTTGACGTGGGGTCCTCGGATGTGGTTCCGGCGAAGCATGGTGTCAGGCGCAGGCAAGGATTCAACGGCGATGAGTTGGGTTCTTTTTTTCTGTAGTAGACGAAGAAGGAAGATGATTAAGGTTTAACTATAAATTTATTTATTTATTTAATGATTAAAACTTCGTGAATCCATAACTTGCTCGTACAGCAACGAAATCGAACGAAAGCAGTTGCGTTGCGATCGTATTGAAGAACACTACAGCATGGGACAAACTAGAACTGAAACAGAGCGAATCAAATTTTAGAGCAAATTTAGATCTGAATCGTACAGAACAAAGCAAGGTGAGATTTCCATTTTTAAATTAAAATTAATTGTTTATTTATTTTATTGTATTCATTCAGTATGAAATTCATGTTGTCTGTATATACTCATTTAAATGTTGACTGTGCTGTGATTGTGATGGACGATTGATTGTGATTGTGTATTCATGTTTGTTAGAAATTTTGTGTATACGATAAGATCATATTTTATCGTATATATTTGAATAATCAATTTTGTCATATATATTAGAATAATCAATCCTGTCATATATATTAGAATAATCAATTTTTGTCATATATGATAAAAATCAACATTTTTGTATATTAAAAGTGAATTAGACAAAATAAACATTTTTGTTATATAATTGTCATGTTAGGCAAAATAAACATTCTTGTTATATAATTGCCATGTTATTATAAAATTTTCATTTTAGTTAGAAAATGTTATATTAATATAAAATTGTCTTTTCAGTTAGATAATGTTATATTAGCATTAAATTGTCACATTAGATAAAAGATAACATTTTGTTAGGAAATGTTGCATTAGAAATAAAAATATCATTTTATTTAGAATTATCATTTTTAAATATCATGATAGAATGAAGATAATATTTTCTGTTAGAAAGTACACATTTAAGTAAAATTAACATTTGCATTGTAAGATGTGACATTAAAGTAAACTTAACATTTTTTTTAAATTGAAATATATTATGCAAATCAAAACAACATTTTTATGAATTATGCATATAAAATGACCTTTTGATTTGAAACCTGTTATGAAAATAACATCTTTGTCAAAGTATGATTATAGAGATAAAAATCACAATTTTGTGAAAACATGTTTTAAAGAAATTTGTTATATAAATAAAAACACATTTTTGGTCGAAACTTGTTTAGTGAATAAAAATCTCATTCTTGTCAAAACAAGATTATAGAAATAAAAACAACCTTTTTATTTGAAATATGTTATCTAAATCAAAATAACATTTACATTAGAAAAATCATATTTTGATATTAGAAATGTTAACATTAGAAAAATATATTAGAAATGTTAACATTAGAAAAATCATATTTTGATACTAGAAATGTTAATATTAGAAAAATCATATTTTGATACTAGAAATGTCAACATTAGAAAAATCATAGTTAGTTATAAAAAGTTGCATTAGAATAAAATCATGTTTTGTTATAAAATGAGTTTAACCAAAATTATCACTTTTGGTTAATAAAATGGGTTTAAACAAAATTCTCATTTTGTTTGCATTAGAAGTTAATAAACAAAATCATCATATTTGTTTACATTTAAAAGAAGAAGTTAAGAATGTATATTTCTTACATTAAAAAGAATGAGTTAAAATGTATATTTTTATATACATTAAAAATAATGAATTAGTAATGGACATTTTTTGTCACATTAAAAAGTATGAAGTGGAAATATACCTTTGCCATTAAAATGAATGAGGCTAAAAATATACATTTTGGTAAATAAATATGAGTTAAGATTTGTATTGTCATTTGTCAACAATAAAAAGAATTGAATTAAAAGATTAGAGTTTATTGCCATTTATTCACAATAAAAAGTATTGAAATGTAAGTATGAATGTTGAAATGTGTGATGGGTCAAATATAATGTTTAGTATACTCAAGTTTGAATATTACACTCCCATTTACAAGTTACCGGACTTGTTTATGTGATTGGGTCGATAATTTTCACACATCGCCCAAATGCACAAATATATTATTATTTGTTTGATGGATGAAACCCCACATGGGTATTGGGATGATATTGGATATACACTAATCCCAATATTTAGTTATTTGTCAATCGATGGATTGACAGTCTGTGATGAGCGTCAGTTATTTACTTTTATGCTCACACAGTTATAGATTCCACTTTGGTCGTCATTTGGATGTTTGATAATTATTTATCATGTTTTTTGGTTCCATACAAAATATATGGCTGTTGGTTGAGTCACATTCCAATAAAGAAAATATATTCTAGAAAAAGAATATTTTAGAAAATATATTTTTGAAAAGAATATTTTAGAAAATATATTTTTGAAAAGAATATTTTAGAAAAAGAATATATTTTGGGAAAATATATTTTTATTGAAATGCACTAGTTATCAACTAGAATAAATCATTAAATTTAGATTTAATTTATTAATTCAAATTTTGTCAATATTTAATTGAGATTTAATTAAATTAAGTAGATTTGGGTTTGTCGTGAATAGTGTCTTAAATAACACTGTTCTTAAAACCCATATGAAAAGAATAATCTTTTAATTTAGCTTATTAAAGTTTTTAATTATATTTAGTAAATGAGAATAAAATAAAAGGTGAGTTGGGTTTACTGTGAACTGTGTTTCTAAGCGACATTTGTTCTTTAACCCAACTGACAGCGAAAGTATGATTTGGAATTTATAAATCTTTTATTAAGATTTAAATGGAAATTTTCCAAAAGTAAAGTTTTCAAATTTAATATATTAAATTGGAGTCGAATGGAATTTGAATTAATAATAACCGAGATAAGCTTCTGTAAAAGAAGATTGATACTACATATGGAATTTAAAAGGCTTTGTCGTTATTCCATTTATATTATTGGTCGGATACAGAAATTTATAACGATTATATTTTGATTTTATTTCTGTGAAGATTCCATATTTTATGGGAGATGATTTTGGGTTTACCGTGAACAATGTTTTAAATGACATTAGTTCTTTAACCGAGTTAAAGATAAGGTTAATTTCTTAAATTCAATTAATCATTGAAAAATAATTTGTGATATTTAAAACCAAATTGGGTTCTTAATAAATCTTTAAAAGTAAGATTTAAGAATAATTTAAAGAGTTTATCTTTGATAAAATAATGTGAATTTTTATTTAAAAGAATATTCTGAATTGAAATGAGACGTTGGGTGTGCCTTTATAATACTTGATTTTAAATTATAAAATAAGCTAGTTATTCGGGAAGACCGGGTTTAACCCATTCTGAATAATTACTACGACGATGAAGAGTCGAAGATGAAGACGGTGATTGAAGACCGACGATCTTTACATCGAATGGATGTGTTGCTACAAAGACCCTTTGTAACACCCCACCTCCGCCAATGCCACTCTTGCAAGGGCAATGGCATTGGCGGGGCGTTAAACGAGGTAAACATGCATGCAGATATCACAAGACAGAACATATAAGTAAAAACAGAGTAAATAAAGCAGCGGATAAAACTAGCATTTCAAAACCATAGTCAAGTTACATCAAAGTACTTGGTCATTATTTTCCCATAAAACAAAGTCTAGAACATAAACTGAAAACTGAAAAAGAAACATAAAGTAACTATCCCCAAAGTAGCATAAGGTCATAGCCTTCTCAAACCATACGTGAGCTATCCAGAAAAGCAGCTAAAGATCCAGCTAGGTAACAGTGTTCCCACCCTGCAAACCTGGGGGGGGGGGGAACGGAAGAAAAGAGGCGAAAGAAAACGGATCAGTCAAAAAGACTGGTAAGTCCTATCTACTATTAGTATAAAAACTAATAAAGTTAACTGAACATGTAAAACGGAGATGAGATGTAGGGTGATAACTGGCATGGTGAAAAGTTAACAAGATAGATCAAGTGTGGCATCGCATATACAAGGTTAAGTTGCACCAGGTGTGTACTAGTATTCCAATCCATGTCAAGTATAAACAAGAAATGATCCCTTAGCCCAATGTTGGCCCAAACTCATGAGATGACCTAAATCATGGTCCAACTACTCGGTCTAGTCAATCGGCTCCCTATAAGCCTAACTCGTCGTGTATCGGTGTCATACGGTCCAATCATGAAATGTAGTCGACTGTGCTAGGTCCACCCTAGGGTGTATCCGGCCCCAGGGTGTCAAACACTGACACGAAACAAGCACGCACAGTCAAAACCTATTGGTGCCCAAGTCTGTCTTTCATCCCCGAACAATGTGCACGACCATGGTCCGTCGGAATCTACTATGGCGAACCTACTTTTGCCGTCTTTTTGGTCGCTTACACTCCAGCCCAGTAATCGTGCCCCACCCTAGCCTAGTCCCTAGGGTATCTGATACTCCCTAGTGGGTTACTGTTGAGAAGGACCGCGTAACTAGGGTTTTCTAGTGGGTTAAGTGTGGTTAACCCCATCCAAACCATGTATCAAGTTGGTTAAGTGTTCCTAAAAAGGTTCACGACTTAACCCTATCCAACTAAGCATTGGGTTGGTTAAGTGTGTCCATGTTGACTTAACCCTATCAACCCATCATGTCCATGTGGTTAAGTATATTCAAGTGGTCCATGACTTAACCCTATCATGTGGCATTAATTAATTTAATGCACCCAACCTCTTACATTAGACCTTGTTGTGGTTACTAGTTAAGCCGGGCGGGTCCGGGTGGCTTTACACCATAACTTGGTCTAACCTCGGGTTTCATGTGCGACATGACCAACTACTCACATTGGGTCCTATTGCTTGTAGCCACTAGTTAAGCCGGTCGGTTCCGGGTAGATTTATGCTACAAACTCAACCCAACCTCGAGTTGGCCACTCTCATGTTTTCTAAGTGTCATGTCCATCATTATGTTTACAAACATAATCACAAGTCAATGTTCATGTCATATTTTAAAACCATGTTTTCATGTCATTAATATTACCCAACCCAACGCATTCCCATCGCATATACGTTTCGCATAACTTAACATAGATCAAAAGAGGGAACTTGGCAAAAACATGACAAAAGGGCATAAGGTAATAAGGTTGGACACAAGTTAAACATGGTGGCATATGAGGCATAGATATGTTCATAAGCTTGCATATTACATCATGGGCCTCAAAACATGCATAATATCAACTTAAGCAAATAGGTGAAACATGATCATAAATGACATAGGATGGTGGCTAGAAGTTCGCATATAACATTATATGCAAGTTATCATAAGGGTTATGAGAGTTCTCATGTTGCATAATGCAACATTTCAAATCAAAGGTCATAGCTTTCTATGCATAAGGCAAAGGTGATAGCTTTACAAACATGCATAGAATATGTTTATGCATAACATGATAAGATCAAAGCACATATCATACTTAGGCCCAAACTCAACTTGCAACATGTCATATTAACTTCATAGTTAGAATCTAAGAGTAGTATAGGGCTTACAATGAGCGGTTATGCGATCTAGATCAATATATATAAAGATTGAGACGAAGCCACAAGCAAAATCCGCAAAGAAAATAATAATCTCCACTTAAATGCCTTGAAACAAGAAATAATAACTCCAACGACAAAGAAAGATGGCTCTTTTACTTAAGAAAGATGGCTCCTTTATGACATAGATTGATTTGAGACACTCATGCTCTTATGAAGAAGGTGGAGGCCATGATTGGTGAACAATTGGGCATCATTTAGTTGTAGGAATGATTAATGAGGGTTTAGGCTAGGTCTAGGGGTCTTTTTATAGAGATTAGGGTTAGTTTAGACCATAGGATTAACCCTAAATCGAATCTGAGCCATCCGCTCCCGTCAGAAACTTCCAGAGCAAGACTCAACCTGTCAAAATGGTGCACCAGAAAAATTGGTCCGACCGGGAGGGTCGACCCCTCGGTCGACATGGGTGTCGACCCCTGGGTCGACATGGGTGTCAACCCATTTGTGGGGTCGACACTGGTGTCGACCCCTGTGTCGACCCTGCCTGGGGCAGGAAAATTCCCGCCCATTCTGCCTTGGTTGTAATTTAAATCTAAATTCGAATTTGAACTGTTTTCGGGCTTGGAATTTTCTGAAAACTTCATTGGGCCATAACTTGGTCATACGGACTCCGTTTTTCGAAAACTCGGACTCTATTTCGCGTATTTTTCCGAGACGAACGCAAAGGCACAGCGTGTTTCCCTTGATTCAGATTTTAGAATTTAATTCTGCCTTGATTTACATTATAACATGTTATTAAAAATACGGGTTGTTACATTCTCCCCTCCTTAAAGGATTTCGTCCCCGAAATCTCCAAGTTAGGAAGAACGTATCCTACCATCCATCATCCATCTACTCAAAACATCATCCACAAGTAACCATTGTCCTTAAAAAGATTCTAAATGATGTATGAACATATGCAAAAGGTGTGTGTATATGTACTTATCTAATGCAAAAAATCAGGCGGTTACTGATTCAGTAAACCTCCTTAATGCAAAGTATGTTAGTGAAATGAGTCCATATGTATGCAAATTCCTAACATAATTTATAATCTCTACATGAGTGCACATAACATTCATCCATATGCAACATCCACGTGATAGCATACAAGTTTCATCCATGAATAAGCATAAACACTCATGCATATGCGGTATAAAAGTGTGTGAGCCGATCTTAGTGCCTAATGTGTATCATGCATCCACGAGTATCCACTTGCAAACACTTGCAACCACTTGCAAACATCAAGCATAACATGTTTCAAATACATGTTTCATCCAAAGGGTTTCTACTTAAGGTTCTCATGACAAGGTTAACGAGATAACAAGATAAACAGGATAAACATGGATAGCAAAAAGAAAGGTTTGCTGATTAAGAACGCAGATTGAGAATGTACCCTCAAAAAGGAATGGACAAAGCCCACGCATCTTCTCCTCGGTTTCCCAAGTTGCATCTTCATCGGCTTCACTCCACTGAACTTTCACCAATTTGACTTCTCGATTCCTTAACTTCTTGATCTCTGTTCCCAAGATACGAATCGGAGCTCTCCTCAAGGTTGCCTCTTTTTCTACCTCCACTTCTTCAAGAATGCTTGGTTCAACCACCTCAGCGGACTCATGTAGGCACTTTCGGAGATGCGAGACATGAAAGACATTATGCACTTCGGCTAGCTTCTCAGGCAATTCCACCTTATAGGCCATCTTTCCAATTCTCTCTATAATAGGGAAGGGTCCTACAAACCTTGGTGCCAGCTTCCCACTTGCTCCAAAACATACCACATTACGCAAAGGTGAAACCTTCACGAAAACCATGTCTCCCACTTCGAATTCCAAATCTGGCCTTCGCTTGTCAGCATAGGATTTCTGTCTATCTTGGGCCGCTTTCATCCGTCTTCTCACCAATTCAACTTTCTTGGATGTGTCCCGTATCATATTGGGCCCAAGTATAAGCCTATCTGTTGTCTCCCACCAACAAGATGGTGACCTACATGGTCTCCCATACAAAGCTTCAAATGGTGCCATCCCTATGCTGGCTTGATAGCTATTATTATAAGCAAACTCTACAAGAGGAAGGTGGTCTTCCCAAGTACCACCAAAGTCAAGAACACAAAGCCTCAAAAGATCTTCTAGCACTCTATTCACCCTTTCGGTTTGGCCATCCGTCTGGGGGTGATAGGCTGTACTCAGATTCAATTGCGTACCCATCGCTTCTTGCAAACTATTCCAGAACTGGCTAGTGAAAATTGGGTCACGATCGCTAACTATGCTAGAAGGAACTCCTATCTCCCGAAGATAAATAGATGCTAGCCATGATGTGGTCCTCTTGCTCTTTACAGGAATGAAATGAGCACTCTTCGTAAGTCTATCTACTGTGACCCATATGCTCGTGTTCCCTTTCCTTGACCTAGGCAATCCATCCACAAAATCCATAGAAATACTCTCCCACTTCCATTGTGGGACCTTCAATGGATGTAATAGCCCACCTGGTTTCTTTGACTCGACTTTCACTTGTTGGCACACCATGCACTTTGAAACCTACTCTGCCACATCTTTCTTCATTCCTGCCCTAAAGAAAATGCGCTTCATATCTCTATACATCTTATCTCCTCCAGGATGTATAGTCATCTTTGAGTGATGCGCTTCTTCGAGAACTTTATGCACCAAGTTTCTCACTTGTGGGACGCATAGCCTTCCATCACGCCTTAGCCAGCCCTTGTCATCAACAGTACATCTAGCAAGGTGAATAGACGTCTCACCCCGAATCAACTTGTCCATGATCTCGACTATCTGCGGATCTTCCTTCTGCGAAGCCCTAACTTGATCAAGAAGTGTGGGTCTAAGCTCAAGAGATGCTATCGAACCCGTCATCGACTCAACAGTCGTCGTGAAATCAAAGGTTGCCAAGAACTCTAAGTTCTTCATCTCAATAAACAAGGGACTCAAAGTCAACCTCCTTCTGCTTAGTGCATCTGCCACAACATTACCCTTTCCAGGGGTATAAGCTATCTCGAAGTCATAAGATGCCAAGAATTCCATCCACCTTTGCTGCCTTAAATTCAGATCTTTCTACGAGAAGAGGTACTTGAGTGACTTGTGATCCGTATACAACTCAAACCTTTCGCCTAGAAGATAGTGGCGCCAGGATTTGAGTGCAAAGACGATTGCCGCCAACTCCAAATCATGAGTGGGATAGTTCTTCTCATGAACTTTAAGTTTCCTACCCCCATAGCAAATCACTCTTCCTTCCTGCATCAGAACAGCACCTAACCCCGTACCACATGCATCAGTGTACACGGTAAACATCTTACCACCATCGGGTAATGCCAAAACTGGAGCGGTAGTAAGAGCCCTCTTGAGCCTTTGAAAAGCAAGCTCGCACTCTAAGTCCCATGCAAAGACTAAGTTCTTCTTCGTCAACTTAGTAAGAGGGGCTGAAATCTTAGCGAAGTCCCTGAGGAACTTCCTATAGTAGCCCGCCAGACCGAGAAAGCTTCTTACTTCGGTTGCATTCCTAGGAGTCTTCCAGTCTTGAACCACAACCACTTTCGCGGGATCCACCGCTATGCCTTGCTTAGAAACTATATGTCCAAGAAACCGAACTTCCCTTCTCCAGAAATGACATTTGGAGAACTTGGCTTTCAGCTGATGCGCTCTAAGCGTATCCATCACTTCCTTGAGATGTCTGGCATGTTCTTCCTCATCCTTTGAGAAGATCAGAATATCATCCACGAAGACAACCACGAACTTGTTAAGGAACTCCCTGAACACCCTACTCATCAAATCTATGAAGTAGGCGGGTGCATTAGTCAAACCGAATGGCATGACAAGCCATTCAAAGAATCCATCTGGAGTCCTAAACGCAGTCTTATCAATACTATCCTCAGCCACTCTAAGTTGATGGAATCCGGTGGCTAGATCGAGTTGAGAGAAAACAGAAGCACCAACAAGCTGGTCAAAGAGGTCATCAATCCTTGGTAACGGGTGCCTATTCTTCTTTGTCAGCTTGTTCAACTCTCGATAATCAACACATAGACGAAGCGAACCATCTGCCTTAGTAGCGAATACCACCGGAGCACCCCATTCAGAAATGCTTTGCCTAATAAAATTCTTCTCAAGCAGCTCCTTGATTTGCTTACTGAGCTCCCTTCTTTCACGTGGGGCCATGTGCCTAACGGGCAATGATAATGGCTTGGCATTATCGACTAGATAAATGCGGAAATCTATCTCTCGTTTAGGGGGTAACCCCTTAACTTCTTCAAAGACATCAGGATAGTCTCGGACCACCCTTACAGATTGCATATCATCGATGGACGAGTCAAGAGATTCAAGATAACATAACATGACGGGACCTCTAGGGTTACAAGAAATTTCTAGGGTATTACCAAGGCGAGTCATAAGCCTCACCACCCTATGCTCACAATCGAGGATGGCTCCATAACTGGACAACCAATCCATGCCCAAGATCAACCCGTATCCCGTGAACCCGAGAACATAAGCATTACACGTGAATTCTACGGTCAAGATGGAAATCTTCAAATCCACACAAATCATAGATAAATGGGCGGAACCCCCAATTGGATTTGAAACACTGATGGGATCCTCAACTAGACTAGTACTTAGGTGCAAACTTTCAACAATGTCAGACGAAATAAAGGTATGCGATGCGCCAGAATCAAATAAAGTGCGAACAGGAAAGTCAGAAATATAAACAAGGCTTTCTACAGAAATACTACCTCGGTCCTGAACTGGAGCAGTGTTGAGAGCATGCACTTGCCCTCTAGAAGGTCCTGCACGCTGATTCTGCCCTTTCCCTTGTCCTTGTTGTTCTTGTTGTTCTGATTGCTCTGATTTCCTCCCCACTTGGAGTCTGTCTTCTAGGCTTGAGTCTCATTAGGCTTGACTTCTTTCTTTCCATTCTTATCGTCTCCTTGAAGCAATGCCATGTCTACTAGGCCTTCAAAAGTGGCCCCCATGGGTATATGAGATAGGGCTAAACCTTGTAATGGCTCATTCAACCCTCGTGCAAAGCATAAAGCCTTCTTCTGGGGAGTATTAACCCTGTCCAAACCGAATCGAGCGAGCTGGTTAAACTTATTCACATACTCCCTCATGGTCATGTCCCCTTGCTTCGAAGATATAAACTTCTCCAATTGCAGATTCGCTTCAGCTGATGATAGAAACTTAAGCCCAAACCTCGTCCTAAAGTCGGCCCAAGTCTCTATAGGTCTAGTAGCATTGCTGACCTCCCACCAATAAGCTTCTTCTTCTTTTAATAACCATGCTGCCAATAAAACCTTTCTATGGTCTTCCACATCAAAGATAGCGAAAAGATCTTTAGTTTCTTTCAACCAATTTCTCGCCTCCACAAAAGTCTCCGTCCCAATAAAATTCTTGCCACCCATCGCCTTAAAGTCTTTGCAAACCTTAGCGAAATCTGCTTGTGGATTCTGAGGAGGAGGAGGAGGGACCTCAGTTACGGTGGGGGTGTTTGCTGGGCCCACATCGTTGGCCCTAGCTTCCAACTACCTCCAGAACCATCCGGGAATGGACACTCCCTCGGGAAGGTTAAGATCGACCATACTGAAAAAGGAAAAGATAGATTAAGAACGAGGAAACAAAGGATAGTGCTAATGGCTTTTGGGGAATAGCCTTTTTAAAATAAACTAGACTTTTCTTGGAAAATACTTAATTGGTTTTGAAAATAGTTTCTCAAAAGGTAAGTTTTAAAAACCTTTTGCTCAAATCTTGTAAACCTTATGCTCTGATACCAAATGTAACACCCCACCTCCGCCAATGCCACTCTTGCAAGGGCACTGGCATTGGCGGGGCGTTAAACGAGGTAAACATGCATGCAGATATCACAAGACAGAACATGTAAGTAAAAACATAGTAAATAAAGCAGCGGATAAAACTAGCATTTCAAAACCATAGTCAAGTTACATCAAAGTACTTGGTCATTATTTTCCCATAAAACAAAGTCTAGAACATAAACTGAAAACTGAAAAAGAAACATAAAGTAACTATCCCCAAAGTAGCATAAGGCCATAGCATGCTCAAACCATACGTGAGCTATCCAGAAAAGGAGCTAAAGATCCAGCTAGGTAACAGTGTTCCCACCCTGCAAACTTGGGGGGGGGGGACGAAAGAAAAGAGGTGAAAGAAAACGGGTCAGTCAAAAAGAAAGGTAAGTCCTATCTACTATTAGTATAAAAACTAATAAAGTTAACTGAACATGTAAAACGGAGATGAGATGTAGGGTGATAGCTGGCATGGTGAAAAGTTAACAAGATAGATCAAGTGTGGCATCGCATATACAAGGTTAAGTTGCACCAGGTGTGTACTAGTATTCCAATCCATGTCAAGTATAAACAAGAAATGATCCCTTAGCCCAATGTTGGCCCAAACCCATGAGATGACCTAAATCAAGGTCCAACTACTCGGTCTAGTCGATCGGCTCCCTATAAGCCTAACTCGTCATGTATCGGTGTCATACCGTCCAATCATGAAATGTAGTCGACTGTGCTAGGTCCACCCTAGTGTGTATCCGGCCCTAGGGTGTCAACCACTGACACGAAACAAGCACGCACAGTCAAAACCTACTGGTGCCTAAGTCTGTCTTTCATCCCCGAACAATGTGCACGACCATGGTCCGTCGGAATCTACTATGGAGCACCTACTTTTGCCGTCTTTTTGGTCGCTTACACTCCAGCCCAGTAATCGTGCCCCACCCTAGCCTAGTCCCTAGGGTATCCGATACTCCCTAGTGGGTTACTGCTGAGAAGGACCGCGTAACTAGGGTTTTCTAGTGGGTTAAGTGTGGTTAACCCCATCCAAACCATGTATCAAGTTGGTTAAGTGTTCCTAAAAAGGTTCACGACTTAACCCTATCCAACTAAGCATTGGGTTGGTTAAGTGTGTCCATGTTGACTTAACCCTATCAACCCATCATGTCCATGTGGTTAAGTATATTCAAGTGGTCCATGACTTAACCCTATCATGTGGCATTAATTAATTTAATGCACCCAACCTCTCACATTAGACCTTGTTGTGGTTACTAGTTAAGCCGGGCGGGTCCGGGTAGCTTTACACCATAACTTGGTCTAACCTCGGGTTTCATGTGCGACATGACCAACTACTCACATTGGGTCCTATTGCTTGTAGCCACTAGTTAAGCCGGTCGATTCCGGGTAGATTTATGCTACAAACTCAACCCAACCTCGAGTTGGCCACTCTCATGTTTTCTAAGTGTCATGTCCATCATTATGTTTACAAACATAATCACAAGTCAATGTTCATGTCATATTTTAAAACCATGTTTTCATGTCATTAATATTACCCAGCCCAACGCATTCCCATCGTATGTACGTTTCGCATAACTTAACATAGATCAAAAGAGGGAACTTGGCAAAAACATGACAAAAGGGCATAAGGTAATAAGGTTGGCCACAAGTTAAACATGGTGGCATATGAGGCATAGATATGTTCATAAGCTTGCATATTACATCATGGGCCTCAAAACATGCATAATATCAACTTAAGCAAATAGGTGAAACATAATCATAAATGACATAGGATGGTGGCTAGAAGTTCGCATATAACATTATATGCAAGTTATCATAAGGGTTATGAGAGTTCTCATGTTGCATAATGCAACATTTCAAATCAAAGGTCATAGCTTTCTATGCATAAGGCAAAGGTGATAGCTTTACAAACATGCATAGAATATGTTTATGCATAACATGATAAGATCAAAGCACATATCATACTTAGGCCCAAACTCAACTTGCAACATGTCATATTAACTTCATAGTTAGAATCTAAGAGTAGTATAGGGCTTACAATGAGCGGTTATGCGATCTAGATCAATATATATAAAGATTGAGACGAAGCCACAAGCAAAATCCGCAAAGAAAATAATAAGCTCCACTTAAACGCCTTGAAACAAGAAGTAATAACTCCAACGACAAAGAAAGATGGCTCTTTTACTTAAGAAAGATGGCTCCTTTATGACATAGATTGATTTGAGACACTCATGCTCTTATGAAGAAGGTGGAGGCCATGATTGGTGAACAATTGGGCAGCATTTAGTTGTAGGAATGATTAATGAGGGTTTAGGCTAGGTCTAGGGGTCTTTTTATAGAGATTAGGGGTAGTTTAGACCATAGGATTAACCCTAAATCGAATCTGAGCCATCCACTCCCATTAGAAACTTCCAGAGCAAGACCCAACCTGTCAAAATGGTGCACCAGAAAAATTTGTCCGACCGGGGGTGTCGACCCATTGGGGGGGGTCGACATTGGTGTCGACCCCTGTGTCGACCCTTCCTTGGGCGGGAAAATTCCCGCCCATTCTGCCTTGGTTGTAATTTAAATCTGAATTCGAATTTGAACTGTTTTCGGGCTTGGTATTTTCTGAAAACTTCATTGGGCCATAACTTGGTCATACGGACTCCGTTTTTCGAAAAATCGGACTCTATTTCACGTATTTTTCCGAGACGAACGCAATGGCACAGCCCGTTTCCATTGATTCAGATTTTAGAATTTAATTCTGCCTTGATTTACATTATAACATGTTATTAAAAATACGGGTTGTTACACCCTTGATGGGAGTAGCCACTTTGAAGGGGTTTCAGTGGTGGCCGTCCGGACTATTGTTGATTGCTCGGATTTAGTTTTTGCTCAGACCCAGAGCATAAGCTAATAAATGGATGCGTGTCTAACATTGGATTTCGTTCCATGTGAATTAAATCGATTTCTATTAATGTATGTCTGTTTGGTGGTGGAGGATTTATTCTCGACTTAACATCCTGGTATATATTATTAGTGATTGATCGCATGACGTGAATTGTCAATGTGGCATGCCAAGATGCAAATGATCAAGGCTTTTGTTGAAAAGCCGGGCCTTGTGGGATGATCAAAGCATAGCCTATTACGGCATAGCTTTGTGTATATCGTGACTTCGCGAGCCTCACACCCCGGTATGAGTCAAAAATGGGATATGGACTGTAGGGAGTGCACACGTTTCTTTCTAGCTAGTGGTAGTGTCCGCGCTTTAACACGGCCTGACATTTTACTTATGTGGATGATGGATTTTGAGGCGCCTCGGATTTTTATAGGCCGATAGTGGTCATATTATAGGTTCAAACGAACCGGGAAACGTGTGTTCAAGCATAACCAATCCACTGCCGATAGGCGGGGACCGACCCTACCGCATCCAAGGGTTCACTACGGGCGATCCTGAGGCATTTGCTAGAGTGTCTCGAATCGAAGAGGAGCTTGCCCCTAGCCTCGACTCATGATGGAAAACCAACTTCCAATACGACCTTGCGGTTTTGATTGTAGAACTAGTATGGCGACATAGTAGGATGGGGTACTATGCCGTCTATGATTAATACATTATGATTGAAATTGATTTTGAAATATATATACCCATAGATATACACACTAATATTAACTCCGTTTTATCGTATTAAGCATTTTTGACCATTATAAGGTAAAACCCTATCCTCTGGTTTGCGTTGCATTGTGTGATGGGACTTGGGTCTTATAATGGTTTCATTTTTCTAAAAAGAATTGCGTTGTTTAACGTTTTACTTTATTTTATGCACTGGCAATCCAATGGAGTAAACCCGTTCCGCGTTAGCG
Source organism: Allium sativum (assembly GCA_030737875.1). Lineage (NCBI taxonomy): Eukaryota > Viridiplantae > Streptophyta > Magnoliopsida > Asparagales > Amaryllidaceae > Allium > Allium sativum. Next base: position 157,491,990 of record CM060921.1, on the reverse strand, counting down.
GCATGGTCCTGTGATTAGCCTTATTATTAGATAAGTTAAGTTAAGATTTCTCATACCAGTCCCATGACTGACCTGTAGTTTGTTTCACTGGCAAACTCGGGTGCCCATATTTTCCACACGGGCAGTCGAGTAGCTTTTTGCAGATATATTCACAGGATCCTGGCTTACAGCTGAAACGGTATTCGGAAAGCTCTGTATCCATGTATTTCTTCCAGTTGTATATTTGTAATATTTTTCCGCTGCTATTTAAATGTAATTTAAAACTCTGATATTATTGTATTCCTATTATGTAATAAGTATTCATACTCTGTAACATTCTTGTACTCTGATGTAATTGTTGTAATCAGCAATAAAATGTTCTTCAGTATTTGTTCTGATGTGTGTTGTTCTCAAAGCAATCCAGCCTTTCCTTTACTGGGAAGTTTCGGTCGTTTCACATACTAGGCTCTACAATCAAAGCCGCAAAGTCACGTATTGGAAGTTGGATTTCCATCTGTGAACCAAGCAAAAGATAGTGCTTACCGATTCGAAAGCCTCTAGTCCCCCCCTCAGGTCAGAGCTCGAGTGACCTTTGGATCGTCATGGCCGGTCCACCGAAGTGGATTAAAATGCCTGAACACTGCGTTTCCCCGCCCTTTGGGGTGTAAATGAGCCAAATGACTCCATCGGCTCCACACAGTCACCGATATATCCGAGGCGCCTCGCAACAACTACATAAGTCAAACTCGTCAAGGCATATCAAACCACTAACGCCACTTCTAACTAGAAAGAAACGCATGCCCTCCCTGATGTCCTCTCCCGTTTCTGGTTCACAACCAGGGTGTGAGGCTCGCTAATCAACGTTACACAAAGCTATGCCACACAGGTTGTACTTTGATCATCAACAAGACTCTGTTTTTCAATAGAAGCCTTGATCATTTGTATCTTAGCATGCCACACAGGCAAACCACTCCATGCAACCGATATACATCAATCACACAGAATGATATCCAATGTCAGACACACAGTCCATTTACAAGTCCGTTCTGGGTCTGAACAAAACCGGAGGCACCTTGTACCTCGCATATCCATCGATCTCCAAGTACGTCTGGACGATCACTAACTGATTCCCTCCTCTTGGGTGTACGGCCCAATCAAGACATCAATAATCACCCAAACGACGTGAAGACCTCCAGTCTTTGACCAACATCTTCATCCTCGACACCTCGTCGAATCAGTTATTCAGAATGGGATAAACCCGGTCTTTCTGAATAACTCGCGTATATAATAAACAAGTGTTACACAAACACAACATATGCCTCATTCCAATTCAGAATATTCTTTTATTCAAATATTCTTATACGTTGGGAAAGGTTCCCATTAATTTTATCAAAGATAAATTCTTTAAAATTTTTCTTTAATCTTCCTTTGAATATCAATTCAAATTAGTCGGGATTAGCGAACCACACTGAAGTAATCATTTATTTTATTTCCCAATCCCAACTTATTCATCCCATGAAGTAAAACTGGTAATACGTCATCTCTAACACCACGTGTTATCGGTAAATTCAATTACCATTTCACGTTCAAATATAATTAAAGATTTAACTATCGCCTGGAGCAAAACTGGTGATACTGCATTCTCGATTATTTCAATCTAATTAAAGATTAATTAAAACTCCACTTGGTTTTAATCTTCCTAATAATCACTATCAATGATTATTTAACTTGGGAAATCATATCCTGTCTTTAACTAGGTTAAAGAACCAATGTCATTAAAACACGGTTCACTATAAACCCAAAATCACATTCCATTAATTATCGGGTTAAAGAACAAGTGTTATTTAAAACACCATTCACGATAAACCCAAAAAACAATTCAAATTCAATTCCAATTAAATACCATTTAATTGGTACACTTCATTAAATCTAAATAAAAAGATTTAATCTTTTCTCAACTGGTCTTAAGAACAGTGTTAATGAAGACACCATTCACGACAAACCCAAATCCCATTTGATATTAAATACAAGGCTCTGAATATGTAACACCCTGTAATTCTGTAACACTAAGATTCACAAATCAAGGCAGAATTAAAAGTTAAAATCAAAATCAAGGGAAAAGGGATGCGCCATTGCGTTCGTCTCGGAATTCTGCATGAAAACGAGTCCGAGTTTGCGTAAATCGGAGTCCGTAAGAGGAAGATATGGCCTCCGGAAGATTCAGCGAAGTTCAAATTTCAAAACAGGGCCGAAAAGGAGTTCAAATTCGAAAACAGACCCAGGTTGGGCTGGGCGGGAATTTTACCGCCCAAGGCACCCAGGTCGACTGGGTAGTCGACCTGGGAGTCGACCTGGGGGTCGAACCCCCTACTTTTTCCAGCATTCTGCACCTGGTTCGTTCTGATGTATTTGGTCACGTTCTCTGCCTATTTTTGTCCGCCTAACACTATATAAACAGCCCTAGTCTCCTTCTCTATTCACAATTCTTCTTTACCCTTATGCTGCAAAGATTCTTAGTGAATATGGCTTCTTCTCCTCCTCTTAAAAGAATAATAAATAGAATAATATATATAAAATAAATCAAGACGAGGAGATGCTGCTCAAAGACTTTCAAGAAGAGGTTCAAGTCAGGCTAGGATTTCAAGTGAAGAATCAAAGGCTAGCTCAAACGGTTTCGAGCAACGTCGTACGAATCATAGCAACGCCATCTTTCTTTTCTAATCTAAATCTCTGTAAGTCAGTTACTTTTTAGATTTGAACGTTTTTCTCTATTCGTGACATGAAATTAAAGAAATAAAAGAATATGCCAAATCTTTCTATTCGAATCTGTGCCTATCTCTTTGGACCTAATTAAGAACTGTCATGATTCAAGGACAAATAAGACCATGACTATGAAACTATGGACCTTAGAACCATATGCCTCTGTGACTATGAACATTTCCTATGACTATGAACATTGCCTATGACTATGAACATTGCCTATGACTATGAACATTGCCTATGACTATGGACATTGCCTATGACTGTGATTGTGACTATGAGAATTATTTCCATGACTATGAACACAAGCCTATACCTTTGATTAGGAAGAAAAATTATTGTCTATGACATAAGTTGGACAACTGTGATTAAGCACCTATGGTTCATGACTAGGAAAGTGTTTAAGTTTTGTGACTGTGAAATTGGGACTAAACCTGATTATCTATTCTGTCTGTTCTTTGTTTTCTTTGGTTTTAGACCTTGGGAATTTACCTATTAAGTTAGGTCTACCCATGTTCTTGAACCTACGTTTTATTCTGTCTATTCTTGGTTTTAGACCTTGGGAATTTACCTATTAGGTTAGGTCTACACAAGTTCTTGAACCGACGTCGTTATTCAACCCTTTTTATGACAGTTAGTATGTTTATCTTTTGCATAGCATATTTGGTTCATTTCCTATTTTCTACGAACCTAGCTTTATTTATAATCTAGAATGAATCACGATTATACGAACGGTGGGAATGCGGTTTGGGCAAAATATGAAATTTACTAAAAACGTAGTTTAACTTGGAAATTGGCATAAATTGGGAAATGTATTATGGCACGTTCATAGAAATGCAAATTGGATAAATTTGACATGAATTATAAGAAGTGTAATTTGAATCTAGTATTGACATGTAAATCTAGCATTTACATGAATAGTGAACTAGAGTAATAAGTCTAGTTTGACGTGAATTAGAATGTTGAATCGGAATTAGATTAGCTAATTTGGCACGGTGAGTATATTGGCATAAATGTGAAATTGGCCATAATTGGGAATAACTGTCAGGTTTAGAAAAATCATGGTTAGTGACACTTAATTTGGTATAGTTTACATACCAAAAAGCTTAAATATGATTTAGGAAGGGAAATGGGCCATAGGAATAAATGTTGACAATTTACAATAAAAGAGTAATTGGGAAATAAGTAAATTAGGATTAATTTACTTATAGAATTTGTCCTAAATGAGGAAATGTTAATTTAGAAAAATTAAAGGTTTGTTAACGACATCTCTTTTAATAATAAACCAGAAAGTTCTAGGGTGACAGAGAGGATAGTGTCTAGGCTTGGGTTTGGAAAATACAAGTTTCCTGCTCTCCCTGGCTATCCCTAACTGATCCGACGGACGAGATGGTTACTTTCAAAACCTGATTTTAAAATTAGTCAAAACCCTTTGAACAAGAAAACACGAATAGGCCTAACCCGAGGTTAGACTGAGTTGCGATGTAAATCTGCCCGGAACCAACCGGCACATCCAGTAATCGCAACAATATCTGTCTAATGTGAGTGATTGTGGCTTTAATCTATTTAATTAAAGCTAGAACAAGAATGGTAGGGTTAAGTTCACTAAGACACTTAACCAATTCAACACGATAACCAGACTGGTGGGTGGGGTTAGGGCCATACAGTTAAGCTAGAATGGGAGGGTTAAGTCCATAGGAACACTTAACCAATTTAACACAGTTAAGCTAGGATGGGAGGGCTAAGTCCATAGGGACACTTAGCCAACTTCACATGGTAACAAGACAAGATTTGTAGGGGTTAAGTAAAGTTAATACACTTAGCCAAATTAACATGTTAACTAGACTAGAAGGTGGGGTTAAGTAAAGTTAATACACTTGGCCAAATTAACATGTTAACTAGACTAGATGTTGGGGTTAAGTAAATACACTTAGCCAATTTGATATGTTAGCTGGGCTAGACCATAGGGTTAAGTAAGCTTGAACACTTAACCATCAGATTGTGATAGAGGAATAGGGTTAAGTCTAAAACATGAAGGGATAATACTTAGCCATTAATAACATGTTAGTTAAAACAGACGGGCAAGGTTAAGTTAAAAAGGAACACTTAACCAACATAGGGTGAATGGGTAGGGTTAAGTAATAAATACTTAACCAATATAACTTGGTTTGTGGTAGGGTTAAGTCAACATGAGTTACTGATAACACTTAACCAGCTTAACAGGGTAAATAAAGAGGGTTAAGTTGGCTTGAATTGACTAATGACACTTAACCAATCCAAATTGACGGGAAAGAGAACTAAGTAGTAAACCTTAGTTAAGAAAACAACGATTCTGGAAACTAAGTGGTAAATCTTAGTTAGTAAAACTAAGTGGTAATTCTTAGTATAACACTGGAAGGAGCGAATGTCTGTCTGAGTAGAAAGAAGGCTCCAACGAATTGGGTTACGAAGCCCGAGGCTTCGAGGGGACGTGAGGGTACTCTTGGTATCCCTCTGTGAGGCTGTAGATGATCCTCCTGGGCTCACAGAGGTTAAGGTCTGCGTAGAAGAACCATGAGTGTGCCTTGGTTGCAATACATGGCAAACTAAAGACCAGGATGGACCAGCGTGATTCGGCGAGAAAACGGTAGCCCTGCGATAGCAACTCGTCGTCTACCATCCATCTTGAGTCAATTGAGATACGTGAAGCGGAAAGGCGGAGAACTCCAAAAGACCATATACTTGTTATCTAGTTATGGGTGAGGATGGCCATAGGATAGAGGGGCACCGGGGGCCGGCGTATAGTTCTCATTTTACAAGGTGTGCCTTTCATTAGTTGAGGGAGGGGTCAAGTGGGACCATAGCCACTGGAATAAAAACAGACCTTAGCATCTGCATCGGCAGATATCTGAAAGCTCCCGACCGAGTTCTGTATTCCTTGATTTGCCCTGTCACAGGACTCGGACCGCACATTACAGCACATGTGCATCTAGACAAGTGATAACGATTCGTGATACATGCGTGGGGAAGTATAGGAACATATACCACTCTAGGTAGTGTGTCCTAGACTTGGGGCATCGTTCGACAGGTAGCATAATCCCTAGTTGGACTAGGTGGCATAAATCCTGAATCCAAGAAGCGTTCAGCAGATAGCGTAAACTCTAGCTAAATCTTGAAAGCACTTGATTAAACACCCCTAGATTTGATCTAGGTAATAAATAATGAATGTATGCTGGAAGACAATGGAGAATACAGGGATTGGGATCACGTTATCGTTACTAGTTGGGACACTAGATATGCGGTGCAGAGATATAGAAACCAGTATAACAAGGAAATAGCGAAGCGGCGAAAGTATTAGAGCGTATCCAGTTTATCTTACCTTAGCATATCTTGTGATTACCTTGTCTAATCTTGTTGACCCTATCGTCATGGTGTAATCTTGTATTCAGTTAATTCATGTTCGTTTGTTTTTCCATGTTCACATGCTAGAAGTTACTGAATTTACTCAGGCTTTATGTCTGACTCTGTTTTTCTTTCGTCTTCTTTTCTTCCGTTCCCCCCCTCCAGGTAGTAAAGGAGTGAATAGTTTAGCTCAGGTTAAGTTGGACTGCCACTCTTTCCCAGCTTGAAGATTCGTCGAAGTTTGCTTGGATTCTCTTTTCAGATGCTATGGCTGGCTCTTGCTAAAATCGGGGAATATAAATGTTGTTTTTATGCTTCTTTATTTTGTAAGATAGATGATACTCTTATATTGTAAAGAAACCATTGTACAAACTATTTTATCAATAAAGCAAAGTTTTATTTTCCGCTGTTTAATTTCTGTCTGTCTTGTAATTTATCTGCATCTTTTACCCTAAATGCTCCACAGAACTTAGTGCATTCCCTTTGTGAGTGACACTAACGGATGTGGGGTGTTACACGTAGTATCAAAGCTGAAGGTTACCAGATCAGATAAAGGATTTGAAAAATTATTTTCAAAACGGTCTTTAAAGAAGCATTTTCAAGAGAAAAGATTTGTTTTTAAGACATATTCCCCAAAGCCATACGCACTATCTTCTCTTCCTCTATTTAAATTCTTGTCTCCTTCTTTCTTGATTCTTTGGGGCTCCTGGCTTTCTGGGAGGTAACCTCATCGAAGGGCAAAGTAGTGCTCGGCTTCCATCCATAGCCGTAGTTGTTTCATCTACGGGCAGTTTTCTTTCAAAGCTTATAGGGTTTTCCGGACGATGGAGGCAGTTTTCGAGAGATTTGTCAACATGACTACACACGGAAGGGGATGAGGAGTTTGGCTAAGGATCATAATCCTAGGATGAGGAATTCATGGATGTAGACTTACACACGAAGGAGGAAGAAATTATAAAACCTAAGACCAGAGGAAGTATCTTTACTAGGGTATGATAGGGTAAGAACGAGGAACAAGAATTTCAGAAGGGCAAGTACATACTTTCACCACCAAGCGTACCTAGGAGAAAGGTAGTAAAGTTCTGATGAAAGAGTCTAGTTTTTCTATTCGTACTATTTCCTTTGGGTTTAACGCTTCGCATTAGTTCATATTTGCTTCCATAGTTGAGTCTCTGCACCATAGTACTTGTATAATAGAAAGATCCCACTAGAGTCTCAAATCCATTTGGTGGTCCGACCAGTTTATTTTTGGCTAGTAGGGATTTGAGATAAACTATCGAGTTTGCTTATGTCATCTCACGTAGATCGTCAAAATTCGGAGGAGATATTCCTTGGGTGCTTGTCTGATATTGGTTTAGGCCTTCGGGGCTTGTACTTGAGGAATGTCGAGTTCGACTAGGATGGTTTGCGTGAGAGATGAATAGTTGTGACAGGCACTCTAAAAAGCACGTAGTGACCTTTCAACCCTTATGGTTATGGCATGGTGGATAAGAGAGAAAAACCTCTAAACATCTTAGTACATACACTTGGTACCGTGTTTGACATCTGTTTATTTTGGAAATGGAGATCGGAAACTTCACAATCGTGAAGTAAAATTAGTTAAGATACAAAGGAGTAAAGCTCAAGAAGGCAAGATACTAGCAACATACCCTTTTCCTTAAGGGTGCATCCTTGATTTTCTTTTTGTAGGAGCTTTACGCATAATTGTTTCTCTCTTTCCAAAGTATATCCTCTAGGTCGTATCTTCGATCCTTAGGTAGAAGCCAATGGATGTAAACATGTATTTGAAACATGTTATGGTTGATGGTTGCAAGTGGTTGCTAATGGTTGCTTGTGAATGCATATGCATACGTATTAGGCACTAGATCAAGTTCGGACGCTTTCATCTTGCAATTACAGATATGTATTTGTTTGTAAGTTGAGCTTGATATGGTATCATATGGATGTTGCATATGGATGAATGGTTGTGCACGCATGTAGTATTTACATAACTAGGGATGCTTGCATACATGATTGGACGCATGGCACTGACATGATCCGCATTTAGGAGGTCAACTGAATCAGTAGACCGCCTGATTTTGCATTAGATAAAGACATATAAACACACTATGCATATGAACATGAAAGCATTAGAAATCTTTTAAGGACAATGAATGCCTGTGATTGAATGGTTGAGTAGATGGGTGATTGGATGGTAGGACGCATTCTTCCAAACTTGAAGATTTCAGGGACGAAATCCTTTTAAGTGGGGGAGAATGTAACACCCCGTAATTCTGTAACACTAAGATTCACAAATCAAGGCAGAATTAAAAGTTAAAATCAAAATCAAGGGAAAAGGGCTGCGCCATTGCGTTCGTCTCGGAATTCTGCATGAAAACGAGTCCGAGTTTACGTAAATCGTAGTCCGTATGAGGAAGATATGGCCTCCGGAAGATTCAGCGAAGTTCAAATTTCAAAACAGGGCCGAAAAGGAGTTCAAATTCGAAAATAGACCCAGGTTGGGCTGGGCGGGAATTTTCCCGCCCAAGGCACCCAGCTCGACTGGGTAGTCGACCTTGGGCACCCGAGTCGAGTGGGTAGTCGACCTGGGTCACCCAGGTCGACTGGGTAGTCGACCTGGGGGTCGACCCCCCTGCTTTTTCCAGCTTTCTGCACCTGGTTCGTTCTGATGTATTTGGTCACGTTCTCTGCCTAGGTCTAACACTATATAAACAGCCCTAGTCTCCTTCTCTATTCACAATTCTTCTATACCCTTATGCTGCAAAGATTCTTAGTGAATATGGCTTCTTCTCCTCCTCTTAAAAGAATAATAAATAGAATAATATATATAAAATAAATCAAGACGAGGAGATGCTGCTCAAAGACTTTCAAGAAGAGGTTCAAGTCAGGCTAGGATTTCAAGTGAAGAATCAAAGGCTAGCTCAAACGGATTCGAGCAACGTCGCACGAATCATAGCAACGCCATCTTTCTTTTCTAATCTAAATCTCTGTAAGTCAGTTACTTTTTAGATTTGAACGTTTTTCTCTGTTCGTGACATGAAATTAAAGGAATAAAAGAATATGCCAAATCTTTCTATTCGGATCTGTGCCTATCTCTTTGGACCTAATTAAGAACTGTCATGATTCAAGGACAAATAAGACCGTGACTATGAAACTATGGACCTTAGAACCATATGCCTCTATGACTATGAACATTTCCTATGACTATGAACATTGCCTATGACTATGAACATTGCCTATGACTATGGACATTGCCTATGATTGTGATTGTGACTATGAGAATTATTTCCATGACTATGAACCCAAGCCTATACCTTTGATTAGGAAGCAAAATTATTGTCTATGACATAAGTTGGACAACTGTGATTAAGCACCTATGGTTCATGACCAGGAAAGTGTTTAAGTTTTGTGACTGTGAAATTGGGTCTAAAACCGATTATCTATTCTGTCTGTTCTTTGTTTTCTTTAGTTTTAGACCTTGGGAATTTACCTATTAAGTCAGGTCTACCCATGTTCTTGAACCTACGTCTTTATTCTGTCTATTCTTGGTTTTAGACCTTGGGAATTTACCTATTAAGTTAGGTCTACCCATGTTCTTGAATCGACGTCGTTATTCAACCCTTTTTATGCCAGTTAGTATGTCTATCTTTTGCATAGCATTTTTGGTTCATTTCCTATTTTCTACGAACCTAGCTTTATTTATAATCTAGAATGAATCACGATTATACGAACGGTGGGAATGCGGTTTGGGCAAAATATGAAATTTACTAAAAACGTAGATTAACTTGGAAATTGGCATAAATTGGGAAATGTATTATGGCATGTTCATAGAAATGCAAATTGGATAAATTTGACATGAATTATAAGATGTGTAATTTGAATCAAGTATTGACATGTAAATCTAGCATTTACATGAGTAGTGAACTAGAGTAATAAGTCTAGTTTGACGTGAATTAGAATGTTGAATCGGAATTAGATTAGCTAATTTGGCACGGTGAGTATATTGGCATAAATGTGAAATTGGCCATAATTGGGTATAACTGTCATGTTTAGAAAAATCATGGTTAGTGACACTTAATTTGGTATAGTTTACATACCAAAAAGCATAAATATGATTTAGGAAGGGAAATGGGCCATAGGAATAAATGTTGACAATTTACATTAAAAGAGTAATTGGGAAATAAGTAAATTAGGATTAATTTACTTATAGAATTTGTCCTAAATGAGGAAATCTTAATTTAGAAAAATTAAAGGTTTGTTAACGACATCTCTTTTAATAATAAACCAGAAAGTTCTAGGGTGACAGAGAGGATAGTGTCTAGGCTTGGGTTTGGAAAATACAAGTTTCCTGCTCTCCCTGGCTATCCCTAACTGATCTGACAGACGAGATGGTTACTTTCAAAACCTGATTTGAAAATTAGTCAAAACCCTTTGAACTAGAAAACACGAATAGGCCTAACCCGAGGTTAGATTGAGTTGCGATGTAAATCTGCCCGGAACCAACCGGCACATCCAGTAATAGCAACAATATCTGTCTAATGTGAGTGATTGTGGCTTTAATCTATTTAATTAAAGCTAGAACAAGAATGGTAGGATTAAGTTCACTAAGACACTTAACCAATTCAACACGATAACCAGACTGGTGGGTGGGGTTAGGGCCATACAGTTAAGCTAGAATGGGAGGGTTAAGTCCATAGGAACACTTAACAAATTTAACACAGTTAAGCTAGGATGGGAGGGCTAAGTCCATAGGGACACTTAGCCAACTTCACATGGTAACAAGACAAGATTTGTAGGGGTTAAGTAAAGTTAATACACTTAGCCAAATTAACATGTTAACTAGACTAGAAGGTGGGGTTAAGTAAAGTTAATACACTTGGCCAAATTAACATGTTAACTAGACTAGATGTTGGGGTTAAGTAAATACACTTAGCCAATTTGATATGTTAGCTGGGCTAGACCATAGGGTTAAGTAAGCTTGAACACTTAACCATCAGATTGTGATAGAGGAATAGGGTTAAGTCTAAAACATGAAGGGATAATACTTAGCCATTAATAACATGTTAGTTAAAACAGACGGGCAAGGTTAAGTTAAAAAGGAACACTTGACCAACACAAGGTGAATGGGTAGGGTTAAGTAATAAATACTTAACCAATATAACTTGGTTTGTGGTAGGGTTAAGTCAACATGAGTTACTGATAACACTTAACCAGCTTAACAGGGTAAATAAAGAGGGTTAAGTTGGCTTGAATTGACTAATGATACTTAACCAATCCAAATTGACGGGAAAGAGAACTAAGTAGTAAACCTTAGTTAAGAAAACAATGATTCTGGAAACTAAGTGGTAAATCTTAGTTAGTAAAACTAAGTAGTAATTCTTAGTATAACATGGGAAGGAGCGAATGTCCGTCTGAGTAGAAAGAAAGCTCCAACGAATTGGGTTACGAAGCCCGAGGCTTCGAGGGGACATGAGGGTACTCTTGGTATCCCTCTGTGAGGCTGTAGATGATCCTCCTGGGCTCACAGAGGTTAAGGTCTGCGTAGAAGAACCAGGGGCATGCCTTGGTGGCAATACATGGCAACCTAAAGAGCAGGATGGACCAGCGTGATTCGGCGAGAAAACGGTAGCCCTGTGATAGCAACTCGTCGTCTACCATCCATCTTGAGTCAATCGAGATACGCGAAGCGGAAAGGCGGAGAACTCCAAAAGACCATATACTTGCTATCTAGTTATGGATGAGGATGGCCATAGGATAGAGGGGCACCGGGGGCCGGCGTATAGTTCTCATTTTACAAGGTGTGCCTTTCATTAGTTGAGGGAGGGGTCAAGTGGGACCATAGCCACTGGAATAAAAACAGACCTTAGCATCTGCATCGGCAGATATCTGAAAGCTCCTGACCGAGTTCTGTATTCCTTGATTTGCCCTGTCACAGGACTCGGACCGCACATTACAGCACATGTGCATCTAGACAAGCGATAACGATTCGTGATACATGCGTGGGGAAGTATAGAAACATATACCACTCTAGGTAGTGTGTCCTAGACTTGGGGGCATCGTTCGACAGGTAGCATAATCCCTAGTTGGACTAGGTGGCATAAATCCTGAATCCAAGAAGCATTCAGCAGATAGCGTAAACTCTAGCTAAATCTTGAAAGCACTTGATAAAAAACCCTAGATTTGATCTAGGTAATAAATAATGAATGTATGCCGGAAGACAATGGAGAATACAGGGATTGGGATCACGTTATCGTTACTAGTTGGGACACTATATAGGCGGTGCAGAGATATAGAAACCAGTATAACAAGGAAATAGCGAAGCGGTGAAAGTATTAGAGTGTATCCAGTTTATCTTATCTTAGCATATCTTGTGATTACCTTGTCTAATCTTGTTGACCCTATCGTCATGGTGTAATCTTGTATTCAGTTAATTCATGTAGTTTTGTTTTTCCATGTTCACATGCTAGAAGTTACTGAATTTACTCAGGCTTTATGTCTAACTCTGTTTTTCTTTAATCTTCTTTTCTTCCGTTCCCCCCCCCTCTCCAGGTAGTAAAGGAGGGAATAGTTTAGCTCAGGTTAAGTTGGACTGCCACTCTTTCCCAGCTTGAAGATTCGTCGAAGTTTGCTTGGATTCTCTTTTCAGATGTTATGGCTGGCTCTTGCTAAAATCGGGGAATATAAATGTTGTTTTTATGCTTCTTTATTTTGTAAGACAGATGATACGCTGATATTGTAAAGAAACCATTGTACAAACTATTTTATCAATAAAGCAAAGTTTTATTTTCCGCTGTTTAATTTCTGTCTGTCTTGTAATTTATCTGCATCTTTTACCCTAAATGCTCCACAGAACTTAGTGCATTCCCTTTGTGAGTGACACTAACGGATGTTGGGTGTTACAGAATATAAAATATATCGGGTTATATTCAATATCAAATTCTACGACTAACAAATATCATATTGGAAATAACGATATAAATATATCTTTCAAATTTCCATAACAATATCGGTATAATCACGAAATCCAACATCGAAATACTCCAAAGACAATTTCGATTCAAATCCATTCCAAGTCAATCATTGGAAATTTTGGTTACTTTAAAAACCATTTCAAATCCGCTTTATTTATTTTAAAAATAAATGGAATTATAATTCTAGTTCAAAACTAGTTCATTTCGATAAAAATCTATTTTAATTTTTCAAATATGGAAATTTTCATTCCAATTCTTTCCAAACCATTTCTTATGATTTTACACAAATTATTACTATTTTTAATAATTTTATCAAGGCCCGTACAGTCGATTTCCATCAACGGCCATCGAACTGCACTTCCAGCGACCTTTTCCAAATTTGATTTGGACATAATTCCAAATCCAACCGTTAGAAAGCTCTTTTCGATACGAACCCAACGGTTCCGGTTTTAGGAGAATCTGATGGTTGGATCTCCCGTAATATCCATTTGAAGTCAATGGTCGAAATTCGCGAACTGCCGCGGCATGACGCGTTCTATTCAGGCCATTCTATATATATAATATATATATTTCGTCGATTTCCTTTTTAAAACGCATTATATAAATCGTTTTAAATTCGTTTTCAAAACGATTTCAACTTCATATTCAATTTCGAATCAAAATTGAATATTCCACATCATCGATATACAAATGATAATATTTTCAAAACGTTATATTTTGAAATCACTTCCTTTTCTATAATCATTATAAAAACGAATAAAATCGATATAAATATCGTTCGCATCAAAATGGCGCATATCTAACAAACACGGCTTTATATATTTCAATAACTTCGTTATTCTATTCAACAAATGAATATTTATTCTATTCAATACATGAATCTATATTTCTTTCAACACATGAATATTCTCAACACATGAGTATCGTCAACACATGACTATTTTTATTATTTAATATATTTTATAAAATTGTGCTTTATATCATTTAATTCTTAATCAGACTCTAACCGTAAGTTAGTAAGAGAACAATTCCCTAAATATTAACCCCGAAGGCCGAAACCAACATCAGATCAATACCCAGGAAACCATTCATCTTAAATGATCTCCAATTTGTTTCTAATTTCATATTTGATAAAAATGAGAATTTTATTTTTAAAATATTTTACTCAACACATGATAAGTTTCAACACATGAATATTCTCAACACATGAGTACCGTCAACACATGACTATTTACTCTATTCAACACATGAATTTTCTTTCATTCAACACATGAATTTTCATTTTTATAATATTCTATATTTTCCAAATTGAAATGAGGCCCAATCAATTACCATATAATGTTAATTATATGGATTCCATACAACACATATATATAATAACAACGATAAATAATCAACCATCATCCAGATTGCAATCTACACTGTATAAGCATCAAATATAAATATTCAACGCTTATAACAGCATGTCAATCAATCGATCAACATACAACTAATTATTGGGATTAGTGTATGTCCAATTTCATCCCAACACCCGTGTGGGGTTTCAAACAATCAAACACAGATTTTATTTGTGCAGTTGGGCGATGTGTAAAATTTATCGTCCCAATTAATATCAGTCAAATCGGTGTATATAAACAAATCATTCGATTTGTAAATGAATATTTATTTTATTTCAACACATGAATATATATTTGGTTTCAACACATGAACATATATTTTATTTCAACACATGAATATATATTTGGTTTCAACACATGAACATATATTTTATTTCAACACATGAATATATATTTTATTTTAACACATGAATATATATTTTATTTCAATACATGAATATATATTTTATTTCAACACAGGAATATATATTTTATTCTATTCCACATCACACAATAAAATTTCATAACTCAGCAATCAAACAAACAAGTCATCCATGGTCTGTGGACGACGGGTGCCGGGTGATGCTAAGCACCGTCCGCATCCTAGTATATATTTCAAACTAGAAATAAAAATAAAAGCGAGGAGTTCTCACCTTGGGTTTCCACTCTGTCATTCTTTGATTGTCGATCTATTCGCATACCTACGTTAAAAATCATATTTTTAACCCATTAATAATTATTCTTTGCATGACTATTTTATAAATATCATACATAAGCTAGAAATCATAATTTTTAACTTATAAAAATATTTCCTGAGCTTTTGCTAGTTAAAAATCATATTTTTAACTTATAAAAATATTTTCTTTAACACGATAAAAACAAAGAAAATATATTTTTCGAATCAAAGAAAACATATCTTTCAAATCAAAGAAATCCAATTTTTCAATTCAAGAAAATCGTATATTTCAATTCAAAGAAATCATATTTGCTTCATATCTAAAAAGATTGCTAATTTCATTCTCCTAAACAAATTTTATTTTTCTAAACAAAGTACATTTCATTTTATAAAACAATGTTTGTTTTGTTTTACAGAACAATGTAAATTTTACTATTCAAAACAATGCTACATATATTTTAAAAAATTCTAATCTTATATTTTTAAAACCATATTTTTATTTTCAAAGCAATTTTATTTTAAAATCATATTTTAACAATGTTCTTCATATTAAAATCTAAAAATAAAAATTCAATGCTAAAAAAACTGATTTGAAACAATGTTATTTTAATTAAATCAGAAAAATAAACAATGCCATTTATATTAAATTAGTTATAAGGTTCAAATAATTACACTGCCACTGTTTTACTTCCTTCTCTATTGAAAATCACTTCAGGCTTTAAGCCATCGCTCCAAAAATGTCAGCCCCTAGGGCTCAGATTTGCGCAGCCTGTGATGCGACGGAGTCCAATCCAAGGTAGCCACGAGATGTGCCTGAAGCTCCTCCACCCACGCCTGGCACGGCGCTGCCTTCGGTGGGCCCCAGCGCCGTGGAAAAGGCGACGAAATGTCGTTGTTCATGCTCGAAAATTGAGCCCATTTCTTCATAGTTCCTGATCACCGCGGTATGGAGTTGGACAGTGTGGAGAGCTCTGCGATTTTGTCTCATGGAGTATTCGGTTTTGTTGCGTGGATTACCAGATAATTGATGGAGAAGAAAGGAGTGATTATCGCCCTTCGTTTTGGGTGATCGCGGAACGGTTTCAGAATGAGGATATGGGGGTTTAAAATTTAAATATATATATATATATATAGTTTTAATATTATTTAATTTCAAAAATGTTTTTTTGCATATGAACTCCAAACGAGACCCAATGACTGTCATCCATAACTAATTACCCCCATTCTGATCGCAAGCCAATTCGACTGTTTCAATCAGTTTTCATTAAATTCAAAATATAAATCAGTATATATTGAATTTGAACGTACATTTTAATTTACCGGGGCCACATGCTATGATGGCCCGCCCCGCACCAGCCCGCATTTCCTCCTAAAGTGTGCTGTACACATGCCCGACTAGCACAGGACGGTTGTCAGAAGAAGAGGGAAGAAGGAAATGAACTAATCGAGAACCTGTAAAATGTCTCATAGCGCATGGAGTAAAATATAATAGTAATATACTTGACATAAAACAGGTGAGACAGTGCATAAGCTGATAACTAAAACCAACATCAACATCAGAGCAGCGGAAATCCAAGTACAGCTTATTACAACTTCCCAAAATTTACTGTCTCTAAAACAAAAGAAAGCTAAAGTAGAAGATGCACTACTAATGCCCAAGCAGTGATCTTCAACAACACAGGGAGAATACTATATATATCATACGTGGAAGCCTCCTGCTCGTCTCCGGATCATCTACCCGTGCATCACAAGCTAACATGTCTCTAGTCTGCTCGTGTGAGCACCGAGAGTAATAAGAGGAGACATAAAACTCTGGGTCAGACATAAAGCCTAGTATGAGCGATAAGCATCTAAACAGAACAATAACAGGTATACTAAACCATTCCTGAACCTGGACCTGCAACCAAAGAGTTAGCACTACATACCGTACAATACTCTAAGGTGCCATAACAGATAGTGTAAAGAATACTGGGGGTGGGGTGTGTATGTCATAATGGTGGCAAACAAATTAACCATAGCAACCATCCTCACATCTCTCACCCAGTGCGTAAAGCATATGATGTCCACCGCTGTCAATCACTAGACCCATCGAAGTAGTGACGGAGTTCAACTTGTACAACTACTGCTACTACCAAGCTTACCACATGGAGTCATGACCAAATCTTTACAAATGACCCCACTTCATTGGTCTATAGCCCTTTAGTCGTACCTAGGCAACTGTGGCCCTGAACCCATTCACATACCTCCCATACATAGTGATCCAAAGTCATAGACATTGATGGCCCCTTGGCACACATCCCGCAGCAAAGCCCAATCATGAAGGCCACTCATTGGTTCCCAACTGGATCCTGAATCAAAGCTCCTCATTTGGACTTCCTTTGCATCTCGGATTTGATCGAATTGGAGTTGGTCTTCAGGAAAGTCGTCGCGTAGTAGAGATGGAAGTTCAGTTCGGTTCGGTCTAATCTGCTTCAGTCGGTTCGGTTCGGGTGCCATGCTTCCTAATATGCTCCTGAGTGCAGTTCGGTTCGGTGCTTCCCTTCTAGCTCGGTTCGGTTCGGATGCCTTCTGCCTGGATTTGGTTCGATAGTTGTTCTCTCGCTTCGGTTCGGGTCGAGATGTCCTAGCTCCGGTCCGATCCTCCTCCCTACCTCCGATCCAATCCCCTGCCTTTATTTAACTCATGTGGTCTTTCCCTCCGATCCCACGCCTTCCTGCCGTTTCGATTCGATCCCCTCTGGTCCCTCCGACCTGATCCCTTCACCAACTCTATGCGAATGGCCTTCCTTCTTGCCAAGTCTCCTTTGTGCCAGATTTCAGTTCGGGTCGGGTTCCTTGCCCCGCTCTCCTATCCGATCCGAAACCCTACACAACTTTCTGCAACTTTTTCCAGCAACCTGTTTACGCCATTCGACGACGTTTTCGACCAATCTAACCATTCAAATTATCCACAAATCATCCCAAACAGTCATAGCAACATAGCAAACTAACCACAAACACCAAAACAATGAATTCACATGTCAAAATGGATCAAATATACCTGAAACCCCATATTCTCCCTTAAGCATGTTTAAGCAAAACTAATCATAGGGTTAACAAAACTTAACCAAATTAAACCAAATTTCTAACAGAGGCATAAAATATTATTTTAAAATTTAAAGATATTTTTCCAGAATTCATTAGTGTATAAATTCGCTAATCTTCACTAATTAACCTTAATTAACCGTAATTAGTGCAAAAACTATGCAAATCACTCACCTTGGCCACAAATAAAATTCTCAGAGCTGAACCCTCGCTGATTTGGGTGAATACTGATGTCTAACAGCAGCTCTAACCTTGCTTTCGAGTTTTCTCTCCTTAATTTGATGTAGAATAAGCAAAAACTTGATTAGAAAGTGATTTGGGGATGTTTCTAGATGTTGGCAGCCATTGTTAGGGTTCAAGAATGAAAGTGGCGGCTGGAAAATGAGGATAAGATCGTTCTCTGACTGATTTCAGCCTCCTCATAACCCTAATCCCGAAATCCCCCATTGGGCCTAGCTGTTAATCACCCGGTTAAGCCCAATCAGCTGTTTTTCACTATCAAAAACTTGTTTCAGCCATATTTCCCAAACGGTTAGTCCGTTTGGCTAACGTGACCACTCTACGGAATTGTAAACCATCATCCGGAGCCAATGGAAGTGGTTTCAGGTCAAAATTTCTTTCCAGTCAAAAGTTATGGCCAAAACAGTACCAACTAGGGGTAAAATGGTCATTTAAAAATCGACAAAAATCATGAACATGGGAAATGACCCCATTAGTCGTCTCCCAAAGTTACATGACCATACGACTTCATATGTGAAAGAAATAAATATTCTACGATCCTATGATGCGTAGAATGCGGGTCGTTACACATACTGACTCTGAAAATTCCAGAAAAATTATTTCTAACTTTGTATTGACGATGCGGTCCTAACAAAACTAATTTCGTCAAATTCTGAGACTGTTGGAAAAATGGTCATTTTCCAGTCGATTAAAATCAACTGAAATTAGCCAAACGCGTTTTCCTTTGCCACGCTCACATATTGATTCAGAAAATTATGAATTTTGAAACCTAGCAATAACTATACATCTCGGATCCAACAAAAGAGGTTTCACCGAAAACCGAGGTCGTTTGCAAAATTTCCATTTTTAAGGGCCAGAATTCCATAGCAACTATTCTGAATTTTCAACTGGGCATATCTTTTGATTCCCGCTACGAAATTTCAATTTTTCGGATTCGCTGGAAAGATATTCTCGATTAGATTCAAATATTTTTGGCTTCGCTAAAATCCGGTTTACTTTGAATCCTGTACATTAATTTTAACTTTGAAATTGAATTTTCAAACTACCGTGCCATTTTCAATTCTTTTTATAATTATAAATAATTATTTATATTCTAGCATTGATTCATATAAATATATACATTCTAATTCTATTCAAAATAAATTTCTCGTCGCCATTATTTAAAATAATTCATTTTAAATATTCAAAATTCACTACAATTCTAAAATAAAAATTTTAAATTGGCTCAGATTTCCGGGTTGTTACAATCTCCCCCACTTAAAACTTTTCGTCCCCGAAAAGGAACGAAGCCAAAAGTTGTTTAACTAATCAACTCAACTTTCATTGTTTTCATTATGGCTTAAGTTCTTCAACTTTTCAGCTTCTAAGAACTTTTCAATTTTTTCAAAAACTTGGCTAACACCCTAAATTTTCGAAAAATTTCGCCATAACCTCCCCTGCACCGGGAGCTTCGGGATATTTCAAATAGCCTCTCATGGCCCTTATCAATCCAAAAGAAAAAGAAAAAGCCAATCGGCTCATAAAATCATCAAAAACCCAAGAAATACAATAAACATGTATTTATTTGTCGGGCAAACAATTTTATTCCTCTGCTTTAGCCTTCTTGCAATGACCTGTTCAATGTAAGTACATGTGTATGTATGCAAATGCGACAAATTTTCAATACAATTCACTATTGTTTCAATTTGGCTAAAGGTTCAACATTTAATTAATCGAACAATAATCAAACAACACAATCAGCAATCAATTTGTTGGTTATCATTTCAAGTTCATAATTTTGATATACAGAAAATCATGTTTTTGGTGCCAAATCACAACAATAAGCCCTATCTAGTTTTGGTTCTCGCACCAGTCAATTGGAATCAAATAGAAATCCCACTTTCGAAACTCGAACACAAATACTGATAACGCTGCAGCATCATCAGAATCATCCCCGAGCGACTACAGTGTGATTCTATATCTATCCAGTATATTAAAACTTCAAATACACGCGGATCAGACGTATACACAAAATCTTTATATACCTGATTGTCCAAATCAATATAAAAATAATATTCAAATAGGAATAATTGATTTAAATTTTCAAAACAAAATTCATTTTCATTTTAAAAATATACTCTTCACACTCGTTCTAGGATACTACTGATCCCATCTCTAACGAGTCATTCCCATTGGATATTACTAATCCAATTTCTGATGAATCCTTTTGTTTGGTTCTAACGTGTCTTGTTCTCGAGCTCTGTAAACCAGAGCTCTTATACCAAATGTAACAACAAGGAATTCTGCTCGATCCGAATCGATCGCTAAACCGACCAAGACCATTCGAAACCCCTGATTATTTTGAGAACACGACAAACCAGAACGCAAACAGAAGAACATTTCATTGTTAATTACAACAATTCCATCAGAATACAAGAATATACAAAGTATGAATCAATATTACATCTCATAAAATATCAGAGATTACAATACATTACAGCGGAAAATAATACAAAGCACAACTGAAGGAGATATACAGATATAGAGCTTTCCGGATATCATTCCAGCTGTAAATCAGGTTCCTATGAATATAAATCTGCAAAACCAAAACTACTAGCTACCCGTGTCAAAATAAGGGCATCCAGAGTTTAGGTTAAAATAATAAACTACAGGTCAGTCATGTGACTAGTGTGAGAACTAAAACTGTTATTAATATTTATTTTAAAGTTAGGTAAATCAAGGGACCACGCTTTATAACACGGAACGGGTTTCCTCTCAAGAACACCAGTGCATAAAACAACAGCGCAATGATAAATAAAGAAAAATGAAGCTATTATAAGACCCAGGTCCCATCACACAATGCAACACAAGCTGGAGGATGGGGTTTTACCTTATAATAGCCAAAGAATGCTTGATACGCAAAATTTCATGTTTTATTATTACTATAAGTGTATAGTGTCAAAAACAATTTCAATCATAAATATCAATCCTAGACGGCATGGGTACCATATATCATGTCGCCATACTAGGCTCTACAATCAAAACCGCAAAGTCATGTATTGGAAAATCAAAACCGCAAAGTCATGTATTGGAAAATCAAAACCGCAAAGTCATGTATTGGAAGTTGGATTTCCATCTGTGAACCAAGGCAAAAGATAGTCCTTACCGATTCGAGAGCCTCTAGTCCGCCCCTCAGGTCAGAGCTCGAGTGACCTTTGGATCGTCAGGGCCGGTTCACTCACCGATGTGGATTAAAATGCCTGAACACTACGTTTCCCCTCCCTTTGGGGCGTAAATGAACCAAATGACTCCATTGGCTCCACACAGCCACCGATATATCTGAGGCGCCTCGCAGCAGAAACAACCACATAAGTCAAGCTTGTCAGGGCGTGTCAAACCACTGACGCCACTTCTAACTAGAAAGAAATGCATGCCCTCCCTGATGTCGTCTCCCGTTTTTGGTTCACAACCGGGGTGTGAGGCTCGCGAATCAACGTTACACAAAGCTATGCCACACAGGCCGTGCTTTGATCATCAACCACAAGACTCTACTTTTCAACAGAAGCCTTGATCATTTGCATCTTAGCATGCCACATAGGCAAACCACTCCATGCAACTGATATCCATCAATAACACAGAATGATATCCAATGTCAGACACACAGTCCATTTACAAGTCCGTTCTGGGTCTGAACGAAACCGGAGGCACCTTGTACCTCGCATATCCATCGATCTCCAAGTATGTTTGAACGATCACTAACTGATTCCCTCCTCTTGGGTGTACGGCCCAATCAAGATCATCAGTAATCATCCAAACGACATGAAGACCTCCGGTCTTCGACCGCCGTCTTCATCCTCGACACCACGTCGGATCAGTTATTCAGAATGGGATAAACCCGGTCTTTCTGAATAACTCGCGTATATAATAAACAAGTGTTACACAAACACAACATACGCCTCATTCCAATTCAGAATATTCTTTTATTCTAATATTCTTATACTTTGGGAAAGGTTCTCATTAATTTTATCAAAGATAAATTCTTTAAATTTATTCTTTAATCTTCCTTTGAATATCAATTCAAATTAGTCGGGATTAGTGAACCACACCGAAGTAATCATTTATTTTATTTCCCAATCCCAACCTATTCATCCCATGAAGTAAAACTGGTAATACTTCATCTCTAACACCATGGTGTTATTGGTAAATTCAATTACCATATCACGTTCAAATCTAATTACAGATTTAACTGCCGCTTGGAGCAAAATTGGTGATACTCCCTTCTCGATTATTTCAATCTAATTAAAGATTCATTAAAACTCCACTTGGTTTTAATCTTCCCAATAATCACTATCAATGATTATTTAACTTGGGAAATCATATCATGTCTTTAACTAGGTTAAAGAACCAATGTCATTTAAAACACGGTTCAATATGAACCCAAAATCACATTCCATTTATTATCGGGTTAAAGAACAAGTGTTATTTAAAACACCATTCACGATAAACCCAAAAATCAATTCAAATTCAATTCCAATTAAATACCATTTATTTGGTACACTTCATTAAATCTAAATAAAAAGATTTAATATTTTTCTCAACTGGGCTTAAGAACAGTGTTAATGAAGACACCATTCACGACAAACCCAAATCACATTTGATATTAAATAGAAGGCTCTGAATAGAAAATATATCGGCTTATATTCAATATCAAATTCTACGACTAACAAATATCATATTGGAAATAACGATATAAATATATTTTCCAAATTTCCATAACAATATCTGTATACTCACGAAATCCAACATCGAAATATTCCAAATACAATTTCGATTCAAATCCATTCCAATTCAATCATTGGAAATTCTGGTTACTTTCAAAACCATTTCAAATCCGCTTTATTTATTTTAAAAATAAATGGAATTATAATTCTAGTTCAAAACTAGTTCATTTCGATAAAAATCTATTTTTATCTTTTCAACTATGGAAATTTTCAACCTAATTCTTTCCAAACCATTTCTTATGATTTTACACAAATTATTACTATTTTTAATAATTTTATCAATGCCCGTACAGTCGATTTCCATCAACGGTCGTCGAACTGCAGTTACAGCGACCTTTTCCAAATTTGATTTGGACATAATTCCAAATACAACCATTAGATTTCAAATCTCTAATATTCGTTAGAAAACTCTTTTCGATACGAACCCAACGGTTCCAGTTTTAGGAGAATCAGACGGTCGGATCTCCCGTAATATCTATTTGAAGTCAATGGTCGAAATTCGCAAACTACCGTGGCGCGGCGCGTTCTATTCGGGCCATTCTATATATATTATATATATTTCGTCGATTTCATTTTTAAAACGTATTTTATAAATCGTTTTACATTCGTTTGCAAAACGATTTCAACTTCATGTTCAATTTCGAATCAAAATTGAATATTTCACATCATCGATATACAAATGATAATATTTTCAAAACGTTATATTTTGAAATCACTTCCTTTTCTATAATCATTATTAAAATGAATATAATCGATATAAATATCATTTGTGTCAAAATGGTGCATATCTAACCAACACGGCTTTATATATTTCAATGACTTCGTTATTCTATTCAACAAATGAATATTTATTCTATTCAACACATGAATCTATATTTCTTTCAATACATGAATATTATCAACACATGAGTATCGTCAACACATGACTATTTTTATTATTTAATATATTTTATAAAATTGTGCTTTATATCATTTAATTCTTAATCAGACTCTAATCGTAAATTAGTAAGAGAATGATTCCCTAAATATTAACCCCGAAGGCCGAAACCAACATCAGATCAATACCCAGGAAACCATTCATCTTAACTGATCTCCAGTTAGTTTCTAATTTCATATTGGATAAAAATGAGAATTTTATTATTAAAATATTTTACTCTAACACATGATAAGTTTCAACACATGAGTATCGTCAACACATGACTATTTACTCTATTCAACACATGAATTTTCTTTCATTCAATACATGAATTTTCATTTTTATAATATTCTATATTTTCCAAATTGAAATGAGGCCCAATCAATTACCATATAATGTTAATTATATGGAGTCCATACAACACATGTATATAATAACAACGATAAATAATCAACCATCATCTAGAGTGCAGTCTACACTGTATAAGTATCAAATATAAATATTCAACGCTTATAACAGCCTATCAATCAATCGATCGACAAACAACTAATTATTGGGATTAGTGTATGTCCAATTTCATCCCAACACCCATGTGGGGTTTCAAACAATCAAACACAGATTTTATTTGTGCAGTTGGGCGATGTGTAAAATTTATCGTCCCAATCAATATCAGTCAAATCGGTGTACATAAACAAATCGTTCGATTTGTAAATGAATATTTATTTTATTTTAACACATGAATATATGTTAGATTTCAACACATGAACATATATTTTATTTCAACACATGAATATATATATTTCATTTCAACACATGAATATATATTTTATTTCAACACATGAATATATATATTTTATTTCAATAGATGGGCATATATTTTATTTCAACGCATGAATATATATTTTATTTCAACATATGAATATATATTTTATTTCAACACATGATTTTTTTTCAATACATGAATATATATTTTATTTCAACACATGAATATATATTTTTATTCTATTCCACATCACACAATAAAATTTCACAACTAAGCAATCAAACAAACAAGTCATCCATGGTCTGGACGACGGGTGTCGGGTGCTGCTAAGCACCGTTTGCACCCTAGTATATATTTCAAACTAGAAATAAAAATAAAAGTGAGGAGTTCTCACCTTAGGTTTCCACTCTGTCATTCTTTGATTGTCGATCTATTCAAATACCTACGTTAAAAATCATATTTTCAAACCGTTAATAATTATTCTTTGTATAACTACTTTATAAATATCATACATAGGCTAAAAATCATATTTTTAACTTATAAAAATATTTCCTTAGCTTTTGCTAGTTAAAAATCATATTTTTTTAATTTAAAAAAGTATTTTCTTTAACATGATAAAAACAAAGAAAATATATTTTTTGAATTAAAGAAAATGTATCTTTCAAATCAAAGAAATCGTATATTTCAATTCAAGAAAATCGTATATTTTAATTCAATGAAATCATATTTGCTTCATATCTAAAAAGATTGCTAATTTCATTCTCCTAAACAAAGTTTAATTTTCTAAACAAAGTATATTTTAAACAAAGTATATTTCATTTTATAAAACAATGTTTGTTTCATTTTACAGGACAGTGTAAATTTTACTATTCAAAACAATGCTACATATATTTTAAAACAATTCTAATCTTATATTTTTAAAACCATATTTTTATTTTCAAAGCAATTTTGTTTTAAAATCATATTTTAACAAAGTTCTTCATATTAAAATCTAAAAATAAAAATTCAATGCTAAAAAAACTGATTTGAAACAATGTTATTTTAATTAAATCAGAAAAATAAACAATGCCATTTATATTAAATTAGATGTAAGATTCAAATAATTACACTGCCACTGTTTTACTTCCTTCTCCATTGAAAATCACTTCAGGCTTTAAGCCATCGCTCCAAAAACGTCATCCCTTAGGGCTCAGATTTGCGCAGCCTGTGATGCGCCGGAGTCCGATCCAAGGTGTCCACGAGATGCGCCTGAAGCTCCTCCACCCACGCCTAGCACGGCGCCACCTTCGTTAGGCCTCAGCGCCGTGGAAATGGCGACGAACTGTCGTCGTTCATGCTCGAAAATTGAGCCCATTTCTTCTTGATTCCTGATCACCGCGGTATGGAGTTAGAGAGCATGGAGAGCTCTGCGATTTTGTCCCATGGAATATTCAGTTTTGTTGCATGGATTACCAGATAATTGAGGGAGAAGAAAGGAGAGTTTATCACCCTTCGTTTTGGGTGACGTCGGAACGGTTTCAGAATGAGGATATGGGGGTTTAAAATTTAAATATATATATAATTTCAATATTATTTAATTTCAAAAATGTGTTTTGGCATACGAACTCCAAATGAGACCCAATGACTGTCGTCCATAACTAATTACCCCCATTCCGAACACAATGGGATATGTATCACAAGCCAATTCTACTTTTCCGATCAGTTTTCATTAAATTCAAAATATAAATCAGTATATATTGAATTTGAATGTACATTTTAATTTATCGGGGCCACATACTGACTCTGAAAATTCCAGAAAAATTATTTCTAGCTTCGTATTGACGATACGGTCCTAACAAAACTAATTTCGTCAAATTTTGAGACTGTTTGAAAAATGGTCATTTTCCAGTCGATTAAAATAAACTAAAATTGGCCAAACGCGTTTTCCTTTGCCACGCTCACATATTGATTCAGAAAATTATGAATTTTGAAACCTAGCAATAACTAGACATCCCGGATCCAAAAAAAGTGGTTTCGCCAAAAACCGAGGTTGTTTGCAAAATTTTCATTTTTAAGGGCCAGAATTCCATAGCGACTATTCTGAATTTTCAACTGGGCATATCTTTTGATTCCCGCTATGAAATTTCAATTTTTCGGATTCGTTGGAAAGATATTCTCGATTAGATTCCAATATTTTGGGTTTCGCTAAAATCCGGTTTATTTTGAATCTTGTACATTCATTTGAAAATCGAATTTTCAAACTACTGCGCCATTTTCAATTCCTTTTATAATTATAAATAATTATTTATATTCTAACGTCGATTCATATAAATATATACGTTCTAATTCTATTCAAAATAAATTTCTCATCGTCATTATTTAAAATAATTCATTTTAAATATTCAAAATTCACTACAATTGCCAAAATAAAAAATTTAAATTGGCTCAGATTTCCGGGTTGTTACAAAAAGTCGAATTAAAAGGTTTAAATAGTTGAAATAACTAACTTTTGTGGGAATTAAGTTTAAAATTTTTGGCAGTTATATATCGACATACCAAAAAATCTATGTCGACATAGTCTTGATTTAAATTTCATTATTTTGGTTCCTTATTTTATTTATATATATATATTACTATTATTTAGTTATTCTAACTCAATTAATGAAAATATACCTAGTTCTCTCCTAAATTTAGTGATTGTTGCTTCATTTAATGGTTTAGTTAATATATCTGCTATTTGTTTATTTATTTCTATAAATCAAGTGAAATCTTTTCTTTACTTACATTATCTCTTTGAAATGATGCCGCACATCATTATGTTTTGTTCTCGAATGATGAATAGGATTTTTAGAAATATTTATAGCATTTGTATTATCGCGGTATATGGGTTATTTATTTATACTTAAACCAAAATCGTTTAAAGTTTGTTGCACATATATTACTTGTGAACATGCCAAAGCAGCAGATATATATTATGCTTCAGTTGTTGACAAAGATACAGTATTTTGTTTTTTATTGAACCATGATACAAGGGAATGTCCAAGAAAGTGATATTTTTCACTAGTACTTTTGTGATCGGATTTATATCCTGCATAGTCAGCATCATAGTATGAAACTAAATCGAATGAATCATTCTTAGGATAAAATAATTCAAAGTTTGATGTATGCTTTACATACCTCGGAATTCGTTTTACAGCTGTTAAATGTGTTTCCTTAGGTTGTGATTGTTATCTTGCACAAATACATACATTATGCATTATATCTGGTTTACTAGCGGTGATATATATTAAAGATCCTATCATTCCTCTATATAGTTTTTGATCAATGTCTTTTGATGTATCATCTTTACTTAAAGCAATATTAGTTGCCATAGGTGTTGGTCTATCAATTGTTGTTGTTAAATTATATTTACTAATTAAATCTCTTGCGTATTTTTCTTGATTAATAAACATTCCTTTCTTTAATTTATAAATTTGTAAACCTAAAAAGAATGATAATTCTCCCATATGACTCATTTCAAATTCTTTGGTCATTTTATCATTTGTTGACCCAAAAATTATATCATCAACATATATTTGTACTAGTTATATATCTTTGTTGTTCTTCTTGGTAAACAATGTATTATCTAATTTTCCTATTTTAAAATTTGATTATAACAAATAATTTCGTAATCTGTCATACCAAGCCCTAAGGGACTGTTTTAATTCATATGATGCTTTCTTCAACTTATATACGTGATTTGGTAATTTTTCGTCTTCAAATAGAGGTGGTTGCTCTACATATACGTCTTCCTTGACAAATCCATTTAAAAATGCTCTCTTAACATCCATTTGGTATAATTTGAAGTAATTATAGTTTGCAAAAGCTAGAAAATTCTAATAGCCTCTTGTCTTGCTATTGGGGAAAAAGTTTCATTGTAATCTATTCCATCTTCTTGAGTATAATCTTGTGCTACTGGTCGTGCCTTATTTCTTACTACCTCACCATGTTCATTCATCTTATTTTTATAGACCCATTTGGTTTCTATTATTGTTTTATCCTCTGGTCTAGGAACAAGTTCCCATACTTCATTCCTAGTAAACTGGTTCAATTCTTCTTGCATTGCAAATATCCATGAATCATCAGAAGAAGCTTACTGTTGGACTTTTGGGTTCAATAGTTGATAAAAATGCAGTATCACTCATACTATTTAATTGATTACGAGTTCTAACAATGAATTCAATATCTCCTAAGACATTTTCTACAGGTTGGTCTCTAAGTAATCTCATTCTTTTATTTGGTTGATTATCTTCATAGTTTATTTCATTAAATTCATTTTCATAATCATATTCATTATTTTGAGTTATTCTTTTATAGTTTTCATCAAAAGATATGTTTAATGCTTCTTCTATAGTGTTGGTTCGAGTATTGAAAACTCTATAAGCTTTGCTTCTTTCTGAATATCCAATAAAAATTCCTTTATCGGATTTTGAATCAAATTTGTCTAAATTATCTTTTGTATTTAGTATAAAACATTTACTTCCAAATATTTTAAAATATGATACTTTTGGTTTCTTGTTATACAAGATTTCATATGGATTTTTATAAGTTAAAGGTCTAATTGAAATTCTATTAATAATATAGCAAGCTGTTGCAACTGCTTCAACCTAAAAATTAATTGGTAAATTACTATCAAATAACATAGTTCTTGCACATTCTTGTATCGTTCTATTTTTACGTTCAATGTAACATCCCGTATTTTTACGGTACAATAATTAATTTATTTAACTACTTAAATAGTGATTTAGAGATTTAGATGGTTGTTTAATTAAATAATATTGAATATTTAATTATTATAAATAATAGAAAAATACATTTATTTATGAAATAATTGAAAATAACAAAATTCACAATATTGTGCGAATTGGACAATTTAAAATATATAATTCAGTTTAGAATTGAATTATATTAACGAATTTATTTATAAATGTCGGTTGAACATATAATTTATAATATAATTATAATCGAGCTCGAAATGGCGTGGTAGTTCGTAATTTGGCGATTCAAACTTTAAACGAATATACAGAATCCGTTTTAAGTCGGATTTCTATGAAACAAGAAACGTTCGGAGCTAGTGAAGTATATTTCTAATGGAAGAGAAAAATCAGTATTTCATCAGGTAGATTTTGATTTATGATCAAATCAAATTTTAAAATAGTCGCTATGGAATCATTTATAAACCATAACGATATATTTATTTATAATTTAAATATTGGCTTCGAATTTGGACAAATCTTTTTGGACGTATTTTTATTTTGTAAAATAAGCACTATTTATTTTGGAGTATTTTACACCCTATATCAACATTTCGAGGTTTCACAGAATAAGTTAACGGACCTATATTATTATATTTTTTGGATCATAGCACCTTGCTTGTCACGACTGTAACTTTATTTCTGTCGTTAGCGGCTCGGATGTAAACGAAATTTGTGTAACATGATATGCAAAACTTTATAATTTAAATTATATGTTGTTACCTATCGACACACTCTCATTTCACATTGTTTCCCTCAACCCTCCCCGCATACACCCTACCGTATGAATGAAACCTTAAGTATGAAGCAATCGCTAAAAGTAAACATCACTGTTCAGACTAAGGATAGCTAGTAGCCCATTGTCACGTCCCCTCCTAGGAAGTCTACATGTACCTTTTACTTAGCTAAGGAGTTACAGTTATATTTAATTCTTTTTCCATTTTTCTTAGGTCTGAAGGAAAGTGTGGGTATAAATTCATCAATATAACACTACGTCGTTTCCCTTTTTACTTCAAAAACAGTACTATCCCTTTTGTATCAGTTTCATTTAACAAACATCATGGTTGTCATATGTAAATAAATATAAGAACCAAACCCCTCTTCATTGTGTTTCTTCAGCAAAGATGGAAACAGTTTAATAATGATAAACATATGTGTATATATATATATATATAACTTAGTGTGTGTTGCTGATGGACAACGAATGGTGTTTTTAATCTCTAAGCGTTGCACCTTTTCCCCTCTGCTACGCGTGAGGTCTTGAAGCCGAAGGGGAAAAAGCTTGAAGGGGGCGAGTCGAAGAAGTATGGGTATATTTTCGTGGAGTTTCAGAGGACCACTTTTGGAGAAGAATCACTGTGCGGTATGGGTTTAAGTAAGTGCGGACGGTGATGGGATGGAGAGCGTATGCTAGTTCTTGTAGATAGAGATCTGAACTGTATGGTGTTAAAGAAGAGATGTGGCGTGGCCATTACTGTGAAGTAAAAGACCCTGGGAATATGGCACACAGAGTAAATCTGTCACAGGGTTTTTGGTACCTGCTGTGGGTGGTTCGATGTAGGTTTCAATGGAGTGTGCACAGGATTGTGTGAGGTAGCGGATCTGAAAAACTGTATTAGAGAGAAGGCGTGCGAGCAGGATGAGGAGGGGTACAAAAAGTGGAGGCTTGAACAAGAGATTGAATGGTGGCTTTGCAAGAGAACCCTGTACGTTGACATTTCCGAGAGTAGTACGAGTTTGATTTAATGGAGATGGTGGTGTTGAGATCAGGAAGACATGAAGTTTGGAGTTGGTTTCAGAAATGTTATGAAGTGACGGTGGAGTTCGGTTTGAGGATTACACGGTAATGGTTGTACAAAGTAAGGAGCAGCGCATTTTTAAGTCTGATCGGGGAAGAAGGCATCCAGAGGGTCATTGGGTTTGGCAATGGGCCGCGAATTGAATTGGTAAAGCCCGTTTAATAAATTACACTAAGTTT
The DNA here is from genome assembly GCA_030737875.1 of Allium sativum. Classification (NCBI taxonomy): domain Eukaryota; kingdom Viridiplantae; phylum Streptophyta; class Magnoliopsida; order Asparagales; family Amaryllidaceae; genus Allium; species Allium sativum. The sequence goes on along the minus strand of CM060921.1, from coordinate 157,460,334 downwards.
ATTTTAATTTATTTTGTATATGAACTTGTTAATGCTATAACTTATACATACGTTATTAATTTTGCGAACGGTCAGATCCGTTGGGATCGTATGGACGAGCGCTACACAATGGAACTGACTGGGAGTGAAAGGAGGCCGTTACAATTTATTGCAAAATAAATCGTCCGTCTGAATCAAAGATAATTAATCGTTATTTAATGATAACCAACTAATGTGAGTAAATCTCACTAACTCTGTACAGTTTATATTTTTATAAATGTAATCTAGTATAGATAAATGATAATTGATTGATGTGTGTTGATTGTTTGGCTGAATTGCTGATTTAGTGGTTGAAATTATAGATAATGATATAATATAAATCATTAATCAAATATTGATTCTGTTTATCAGAAAATTTCACATTGAAATGAAATCGATGTTATTTATATTGTTTAACATCTGTGAATGCAGGGAAACAGGTTGGAGGGATCCAACTGGATTCCTCAACATTTATAATACTGTTTGTTTTCATATATTGTGATATATGATGTGATATATAATCTGTGTGTGTGGATAATGTTGATCATGATTATTTGGTATTTTAAATACCATAAGAAATTCCGGAATGTGAAAAGGGAATTTACAAATTGTTAATTGAAAGTAATTTATTTATAAAATCAAAGAATTTTATAAAAGGAATATTTATAAAATTAAAGAATTTTATAAAAGGATTATTTATATAGAAAATAAATGGAAGTATAAAAGGATTATTTATATATAAAATAAATAGAAGTATAAAAGGATTATTTATATAGAAAATAAATAGAAGTATAAAAAGAATATTTATTTAGAAATTAAATAGAATTATAAAAGGTATATTTGACAAGATATAAAAGAATTATGAAAAGATTGTTTAAAGTGGATATTAAATAGAAATCTGTTTTAACAAATACATTGAGAAGATTTATTTATAAATAATGTTTTATAAATTAAATAAAATATTTATCATTTCATAAGCAGAATATATAAGACTGAATTTACATAGAGAAGTAGGAATCGATTTTAATACCGATATTTTAAATGGAATTTGAGCAGCATTTGTAAAGGTGATTATAAATTGGATTATAAGTGTTAGAAGAATAAAATGAGATTTTATATAAATAATTCTATAATTAGAAGTATAAATAGAAACTGGATTTGGATATTGTTTTTAAATACGAAATCAAACTATTTTGATAGCAAAGAATAAATATTATCCACATTTAGTGTGAATAAAGGATTTAAGTAAATATTTGGCAAATAAAATATTATAAAGGAATTTGGGGTTTGAATTAGGAATTTAAATGGAATTACTGAAACTGGAAATTGACTGGAAATTAGTTGAGTTGAGTGGCTTTCTGGGTATCAATCTGACGTTGGTTTCGACCTTTGAGATTTATGCATGGGAAGTTGTTCTCTTACTAGTTTACAATTAGAGACTGATAGAGATGGGAAGATATTGATGCGTGAATCAGAAACGGAAACGTTTTCTGTAACGACACGGATTTTGCCCGGACCTAATCGATCGCAAAATCGACCAAGACCGTTCAAAACTCGCATACGTTAACTTTGGGAATACATTACATCAGAACAAAAAACAGCAGACTTTTATAACATTATAATAACGTTACATCAGAGTACAGAATATCAGAGTACATCGAATAAATATATTACAGCGGAAGATAAATTACAAAAGATTTAATACATTAAATAAAATACAGTAAACAGCAGAAGACTACTAAGCTCTGGACACAGCTTTAGGCTTCGATCCAGGATCCTGCTAAAAGAATAGATATCTGCAAAAAGCTACTCGACTGCCCGTGTGGAAAAGAGGGCACCCGAGTTTGCAAAGTGAAACAAACTACGAGTCAGTCATGGGACTGGTGTGAGAATTCTAAACTAATTTAATTAATAAGACAAATCCAAGGACCACGTCGCTAATATGGAACGGGTTTTATTCCAATGGATTGTCGGTGCATAAACTAAAGTAAATCGAGAAATAACGCAATGTCTTTTTGGAAAAATGAAACCATTATAAGACCCGGGTCCCATCACACAATGCAACGCACACCAGAGGATAGGGTTTTACCTTATAATGGTCAAAAGATGCTTGATACGTGAAAACGATATTATTATTATTAGTGTGTATATATATAGGTATATATATAATATACATTTAAATCATAATGTATCAATCATAGACGGCATAGTACCCCATCCTACTATGTCGCCATACTAGTTCTACAATCAAAACCGCAAGGTCGTATTGGAAATTGGATTTCCATCATGAGTCGAGGCTAGGGGCAAGCTCCTCTCCGATTCGAGACACTCTAGCAAATGCCTCAGGATCCCCCGCAGTGAACCCTTGGATCTTCAGGGCCGGTCCCCGCCTATGGGCAGTGGATTAGTTATGCCTGAACACACGCTTCCCGGTCCCTTTGGACCTATAGTATGACCACCAATGGCCTATAAAAAAAACGAGACGCCTCAAAATCCATCATCCACATAAGTAAAATGTCAGGGCTGGTAGGTCGCTGACACCACTCTAGCTAGAAAGAAACGTGTGCACTCCCTGCAGTCCATATCCCGTTTTTGACTCATACCGGGGTGTGAGGCTCGCGAAGTCACGCTATACACAAAGCTACGCCTAAACAGGCCGTGCTTTGATCATCAACCACAAGGCCTGCTTTTCAACAAAAGCCTTGATCAATGCATCTTAGCATGCCACATTGTCAGTCCATACTATACCATTAATTTCTACCAATATATAACCTCTAAGCTCGTATGTCTCAGAGAAGGGTGTTAACCACCAAACAGATATATATTAAGAGAGATCAACGAATGTAGTATAAGGGACTACAACGTCAGACATACATTCCATTTATAAACTTATGCCCTTGGTCTGAGCGAAAGTCAAATCCGTGCAATCAACACTACGTCCGGACGGCTACTACTGTCGCCCCTTCAAGGTAGTTACTCCCATCATGGGTCTCAATAGCAACACACCCATTCGATGTGAAGATCGTCGGTCTTCAATCACCGTCTTCAACTCTTCGAACGTCGTATCATTATTTGGAATGAGAGTAAACTCGGACTTTCCAAATAATTCTCGCATATATAAATTGGCAAACCATTCTATATCGTTATTTATTCTTTTATAAATATAAATATCGTCCATTCATTTCATGTATATATATATCGTCCATTCATTTCATAAATATCGTCCATTCATTTCATGCGTATAAATATTGTCCATTCATTTCATGCATATAAATATATCGTCCATTCATTTCATGCATATGAATATATCGTCCATTCATTAATCGTGTCAAAGAATTTATAATTCAACAATTTATTCTTTTTATTTCAACAATCATACAAAATAAAAATGATATTTTATTTTATATCATTTCATTAAAGCCAACATATATACAATTAAAGTCTTTTAAACGTTTAATTCTTTTCAAATAAAAAGGACCTTATTTCAATATATAGACACGACATCAAAAATATGTTCATTTTTATTATATGAACATGATCTTAAAAATATATTTATTTTTAATATGGTAGCATAAACCTTAAGTATGTTTGAATATCATACATATATTAAGGCTATCTCAAGATTTGCCTTTCATTTCATATGCAGTAATACTACTCTAAACATGAATTTTTATTTCATATGCGGTTTCTTGATTATGCATTTCATATGCGACTTCATGCTTTTTAAAACATGTTAAATTTTCATATGCGGTTCATGCTTCTAAATCATGTTTCATTTCATATTTATATCTTTTTATTCGCATGTGAAATGTAAATAAAAATTCCCTTCTTATTTTCATCTTTTTATTTACATGTGAAAAGTAAATAAAAGTTTCATTCTTATTTTCATCTTTTTATTTACATATGAAATGTAAATAAAAGTTTCATTACTTTTATTTATATAAAATATATAAATAATATAACCATTTCATGTTTTCATTCATTTATTCATTTATAACATGAAAATATTCATTGCTTTATGGTTCATTTTCCATTTTCGATCACTTTCTTAATTCAGTGATCTTAACTACTTAATTCCCTTTCAATCAAATTAAAGATTTAATTAAAATTTTATTTAGTTTTAATCTTCCAAAGTCATTATTAAATGATTATTCAATTTCTAGGGAATTAATTCTATCATAAATTCGGGGTAAAGAATAAATGTTATTTAAAACATAATTCACGATAAACCCAAATTTAAATTTCATAAATTTCCCATTTAATATATATAATTAGACATCATTTATTTCAGAGTATTTCATTTAATCTAAAATAAAATATTAATCATCTTCGATTTCCTTTATAAAATGTATAACATAATTTACACGGGTTAAAAATGGAGTTACTATTTTAAGATGGACTGAATAGCCCAATTCATTTTCCTTATCCATTTATTAAGTTTATCTTTACATTTTATTATTTAATAGCGGGCCAGACCTCTCACATTAGGCCTACAACTTGCGGATGCTGGATATGCCGGTTGGTTCCGGGCAGACTTCTACCACAGGTTGGGCTTAACCTCGTGTCTTGACCCAATTCGTATTTGCGCACTTGGACCTCTCACATTAGGCCCAACATTTATGGCTGCTGGATATGCCGGTTGGTTCCGGGCAGACTTCCGCCATAAATGTGACCTAACCTCGTGTCCAAGTACAATTAATAATTATAATTATCTCTTAAAAGTATTATTTTAAAATATTTCATATTTTAGAATATCTAATTTCTAAAATATCATTCATTCTTTTACTTATCCTTTCATTTCAATAAACATTAATCTTTCCATATTAATATCATAAAACTATTCCCAAAATGTTTCAATTGTAATGTCAAAAACTTACCATTTTGATATTAAATGAAATCTTCCTCAATTAATCCATTTATGTTAAATTTTAAAATCAAATCTTCTAAATTTACAAGTTAACATAAAAACGAGATTTTTCAATTCAAATCTTCATTATTATAATTGGAATGAAATCTTACCAATTTAAACTTTTTATTTCATCCTTTTTAAATGTGCAATCTTCTTAATTAAATCGTCCATTAATTCCATTAATTGAGTAAATAATGAAAATATTTCAAGTTCCTCAATAACGCTAATTATATATTCACTTTCATGTACAACTTTCATGTGCAATATCCATATATAAATTTTTTTATATTTTTAATCAGAAACACTACGAATATATTTATTTACATATTTTACTTAAAAACGCTTAAAATAAACTTGCATTCATGTTTTGACATAACAATAAAAAATAAAGTTGCATTCATATTTTTATGTAAATAAAAAAATAAAGTTTCATTCATATTTTAACAAAACGATGCAAATAAAGTTTGCATTTATATTTTATCAAAAAGTGTAAATAATGTTTGCTTTCATACTTTCATCAAAACAATGCGAATAATGTTGCATTTATATTTTAGTCAAAACAATGCGAATAATGTTGCATTCTTATTTTATTAACAACAATGAAATTATAATTATTTTCTAAATTTACCTAACTCGCTAAAAATAAGTTTTCAATCTTATTTTAACTTAAACAATGAAAATATATTTATTTTCTACTTTCACTTAACGCGCTAAAAAAATATAACAACACTCATATTTTTACATAAACGCTGGAAATAAGGTTGCATTCCTATTGTGACATTAACTATGAAAATAAGTTTATTTTCTTAAATTTTATTAAGACGCTAAGACTATTTTAATAATCTTATTCTTACTTAAGTGCTAAAAATATAATATAAATTTGCTATTTACACTCACGCACTAAAATGTGGTTATTTTCCTATTTACATGACCGCACTAAAATTATGGTCATCTTCCAATTCACATGACCGCATACGAAAATTAATAACACACAGAATATGGTGTCGCGCTTGCATATCAATAAAATGATAAATAACATAATATGGGGTGTTCAAATCCATTCCAAACCATTCAATGAGCAACATGTAGATTAATGTTAAGCATTCATGTCGACAAACAATAATGACAACATACAATATGGTATTAAATCTTCATGTCATCGCATATAATAACATCATAAGATGTAGTGTCGCATTTTTGTGTCAAGATCCCAACTATTTTTTTTTCTAAGTAAAATAAGATTTTTTTTATATATATTATAAAAAATCCTAACTTGATTTATAAATATAATTAAAAGAGTTAAACTTTCTTTTATAATATAAAAATCCTATCTTTATAAATTTTAAATAAAGATCTAATCTTTATTCTTAACACATCATAAAATAAAAGATCAAATTTTTATTCTCAAAACAACATAAAACACAAAATCTAAATTTTTTTTTATTGTCAAAACAACATAAAAAAAACAAGATCAAATCCATTCGTGTAGATTCCAACAACGCAATTCATATGACAATCATCCAAACACAAATCCAAACCCAAGCATCAACATGTAGTCATACATCACGGATCTAGTTCACTTCTCATTAAATTATTTAAATAACAAAAAATAATAATTAAATTAAAAATAGAATCTCACATTGATTTTTGCTGAAAATTTGACTGTCTCGGATTCAGCTCTGGTCTGCGCCATCGCGAAGAGCTCGGAAAGACGAGTCCAACGCAATTTACGGTTCATCAATCGGACCTCGTACGAGAGAGTTATGATTTATTAAAGTTGGACATAATTAAATAATTAATTAATATTCGTGAAAAATACCTAAAAATTTCACTGTCTCAGAATTGGACAAAATTAGTGTCCACGCGTCCATCTCGTCGCCACGATCCCAACACACCTGAAATCGTCGATTTTCGACTTCGTATGAGTGAGTTATGCAATTTTAAAGTTCTGGAAATTAATTAAATAATTTAAAAATAAAATAGAAAATACCCTCAGCCCGTTGACCGCGAAACACTATTCACCGCAGAACTTTGACCGCCATTTGCCGCTGCTTCAGGCCACCTGACGCCACGGGACCACCGCCAACGTCTTCATCTTGGCGAGACGCACCACCACCAGAAAGAGCCGCCCCAAAAGCTTCTCCGATCATCGGGAAATCGCCTACGAACGATTTCGCCTCGCGGGTCCCACAGGCCGCCTCACACCTCCAAACTGCCTGAAATTTGGCGAGCACCTCCACCTCACGTTGACGAAGAACTTCCGTGTTCGTGACTTCGTCTAATTCTTCCTCGATTCACGGGAATTTCTTGATTTACGTTTTGAGCTTCTGAATTTCGAAAACAGCGAGCTTTAAGACGAGATTCCGGCGAATCCGAGCGCTGTTTGACAAAACCGACTACACCATTAACTTCGTATCGTCGAGACCTTCGAGAGGACATATAATTTGCTATGGTTTGAAGAGATTTTATTTTCGACAAATTTTAGAGGAAGAGAGAGCCGCCATGGAAATTGAGAAAAATGATGGAAAAGAGAAGTGGCTGCTGTGTATTTCGAATTTCAGCCCTAAATTCTGAGGAAAAAGATAATATATACTATGGGTCTACTTTTGGTTTGGACCCAAATATCATTACGTGTCCAATTACTAAATTTTCAACTGTTTTCTTCAATTCAAAAATTCTTATAAATACATGCTGATTTCAAAATTAATAAAATTTTAAACATAATTATTTCAGGTCATTACGAATCCAACGAACCTGATTTCGTAATTTTCCGAGTCCGTATGAATTTATTATGAATTTCCGAAGTCTGAAAATATGCTATTTTTCACTGTAAAAATTATACCGGCCACAAAATAATTCCAAAAATTATAAATTTTAGAATTTAACCTTATTTTAATATTCCGAATCCATAGAAACTGGTCTCGTCGAATTCGGAGTTCGTTTGCAAAAATTCCATTTTTCAGGCGTATATTTTTAATATTTAAAAATACCAAAAATAGTGGAATTTTTCCGAAACTCAAAAATATAAGTTCTTATAGTCAATTTTATATGTAAACAACATTCTGAAACCAATGGAGATGGTTTCGGGTCCTAATTCCTTATTCTGCAAAAATTTTACGTTTCGGGCCTTATATATAATATATACGAATTCTATAGCGTTTTTCTGAAAATTTAATTTTCTCATAACTTACAATTTATAAACTGGAATCTTAATTTCTGAAACTCTTTGGAAAGATATTTTAAATACGGTCCTAGCGTTTCTTGTTTCGTCCAATTCCGATTTATATTTTATTTTATATAATTTTTCAAAGTTGGAATTTCAAATCTGAAATTACCGCGCCGTTTTCAGGCTCGGAATGGATTTAATATAAATTTCAAATTCGCGCTCGAAATAAAATAAGTTTTTCATCGTTATTATTTAAAATAAATAATTTTAAATATATTCATTCATTAAAATTTCTTAAAATAAAATTTTAAAATTAACCCCAAAAATCAGGGTTGTTATAGTCGCCCCCACTTAAAATCTTTTCGTCCTCGAAAAGGAACTAAGGTAAAAGTTGTTTAATTAACTAACTAAATTTTAATTTCTCTTATTAATTTCATTTGTTGACTAACTTATCAAATATACATACTCTTATATATTTAAAAATCATATTTTCAAAAATAGATTATATAATCAAAAATACGCTAATCATAAGCTTATCACTCTGAACTCATTCTAGGGCATTACTAACCCCATCTCTAATGAGTTTTCTCATTCTAGGATACTGCTGATCCTATCTCTAATGAGTATTCTTATTGGACATTACTAATCCAATTCTCTGATGAGTCTTTTGTTCAGTTCTAACGAGTTGTACCCCAAAGATTTGAGCTAACCAAAGCTCTGATACCACCTGTAACGACACGGATTTTGCCCGGACCTAATCGATCGCAAAATCGACCAAGACCGTTCAAAACTCGCATATGTTAACTTTGGGAATACAATACATCAGAACAAAAAACATCAGAGTTTTATAACATTATAATAACGTTACATCAGAGTACAGAATATCAGAGTACATCGAATAAATATATTACAGCGGAAGATAAATTACAAAAGATTTAATACATTAAATAAAATACAGTAAACAACGGAAGACTACTAAGCTCTGGACACAGCTTTAGGCTTCGATCCAGGATCCTGCTAAAAGAATAGATATCTGCAAAAAGCTACTCGACTGCCCGTGTGGAAAAGAGGGCACCCGAGTTTGCAAAGTGAAACAAACTACGAGTCAGTCATGGGACTGGTGTGAGAATTCTAAACTAATTTAATTAATAAGACAAATCCAAGGACCACGTCGCTAATACGGAACGGGTTTTATTCCAATGGATTGTCGGTGCATAAACTAAAGTAAATCGAGAAATAACGCAATGTCTTTTTGGAAAAATGAAATCATTATAAGACCCAGGTCCCATCACACAATGCAACGCACACCAGAGGATAGGGTTTTACCTTATAATGGTCAAAAGATGCTTGATACGTAAAAACGATATTATTATTATTAGTGTATATATATATAGGTATATATATAATATACATTTAAATCATAATGTATCAATCATAGACGGCATAGTACCCCATCCTACTATGTCGCCATACTAGTTCTACAATCAAAACCGCAAGGTCGTATTGGAAATTGGATTTCCATCATGAGTCGAGGCTAGGGGCAAGCTCCTCTTCGATTCGAGACACTCTAGCAAATGCCTCAGGATCCCCCGCAGTGAACCCTTGGATCTTCAGGGCCGGTCCCCGCCTATGGGCAGTGGATTAGTTATGCCTGAACACACGCTTCCCGATCCCTTTGGACCTATAGTATGACCACCAACGGCCTATAAAAAAACGAGGCGCCTCAAAATCCATCATCCACATAAGTAAAATGTCAGGGCTGGTAGGTCGCTGACACCACTCTAGCTAGAAAGAAACGTGTGCACTCCCTGTAGTCCATATCCCGTTTTTGACTCATACCGAGGTATGAGGCTCGCGAAGTCACGCTATACACAAAGCTACGCCTAAACAGGCCGTGCTTTGATCATCAACCACAAGGCCTGCTTTTCAACAAAAGCCTTGATCAATGCATCTTAGCATGCCACATTGTCAGTCCATACTATACCATTAATTTCTACCAATATATAACCTCTAAGCTCGTATGTCTCAGAGAAGGGTGTTAACCACCAAACAGATATATATTAAGAGAGATCAACGAATGTAGTATAAGGGACTACAACGTCAGACATACATTCCATTTATAAACTTATGCCCTGTGTCTGAGCGAAAGTCAAATCCGTGCAATCAACACTACGTCCGGACGACTACTACTGTCGCCTCTTCAAGGTAGCTACTCCCATCATGGGTCTCAATAGCAACACACCCATTCGATGTGAAGATCGTCGGTCTTCAATCACCGTCTTCAACTCTTCGAACGTCGTATCATTATTTGGAATGAGAGTAAACACGGACTTTCCAAATAATTCTCGCATATATAAATTGGCAAACCATTCTATATCGTTATTTATTCTTTTATAAATATAAATATCGTCCATTCATTTCATGTATATATATATCGTCCATTCATTTCATAAATATCGTCCATTCATTTCATGCGTATAAATATTGTCCATTCATTTCATGCATATAAATATATCGTCCATTCATTTCATGCATATGAATATATCGTCCATTCATTAATCGTGTCAAAGAATTTATAATTCAACAATTTATTCTTTTTATTTCAACAATCATACAAAATAAAAATGATATTTTATTTTATATCATTTCATTAAAGCCAACATATATACAATTAAAGTCTTTTAAACGTTTAATTCTTTTCAAATAAAAAGGACCTTATTTCAATATATAGACACGACATCAAAAATATGTTCATTTTTATTATATGAACATGATCTTAAAAATATATTTATTTTTAATATGGTAGCATAAACCTTAAGTATGTTTGAATATCATACATATATTAACGCTATCTCAAGATTTGCCTTTTATTTCATATGCAGTAATACTACTCTAAACATGAATTTTTATTTCATATGCGGTTTCTTGATTATGCATTTCATATGCGACTTCATGCTTTTTAAAACATGTTAAATTTTCATATGCGGTTCATGCTTCTAAATCATGTTTCATTTCATATTTATATCTTTTTATTCGCATGTGAAATGTAAATAAAAATTCCCTTCTTATTTTCATCTTTTTATTTACATGTGAAAAGTAAATAAAAGTTTCATTCTTATTTTCATCTTTTTATTTACATATGAAATGTAAATAAAAGTTTCATTACTTTTATTTATATAAAATATATAAATAATATAACCATTTCATGTTTTCATTCATTTATTCATTTATAACATGAAAATATTCATTGCTTTATGGTTCATTTTCCATTTTCGATCACTTTCTTAATTCAGTGATCTTAACTACTTAATTCCCTTTCAATCAAATTAAAGATTTAATTAAAATTTTATTTAGTTTTAATCTTCCAAAGTCATTATTAAATGATTATTCAATTTCTAGGGAATTAATTCTATCATAAATTCGGGGTAAAGAATAAATGTTATTTAAAACATAATTCACGATAAACCCAAATTTAAATTTCATAAATTTCCCATTTAATATATATAATTAGACATCATTTATTTCAGAGTATTTCATTTAATCTAAAATAAAATATTAATCATCTTCGATTTCCTTTATAAAATGTATAACATAATTTACACGGATTAAAAATGGAGTTACTATTTTAAGATGGACTGAATAGCCCAATTCATTTTCCTTATCCATTTATTAAGTTTATCTTTACATTTTATTATTTAATAGCGGGTCAGACCTCTCACATTAGGCCTACAACTTGTGGATGCTGGATATGCCGGTTGGTTCCGGGCAGACTTCTACCACAGGTTGGGCTTAACCTCGTGTCTTGACCCAATTCGTATTTGCGCACTTGGACCTCTCACATTAGGCCCAACATTTATGGCTGTTGGATATGCCGGTTGGTTCCGGGCAGACTTCCGCCATAAATGTGACCTAACCTCGTGTCCAAGTACAATTAATAATTATAATTATAATTATCTCTTAAAAGTATTATTTTAAAATATTTCATATTTTAGAATATCTAATTTCTAAAATATCATTCATTCTTTTACTTATCCTTTCATTTCAATAAACATTAATCTTTCCATATTAATATCATAAAACTATTCCCAAAATGTTTCAATTGTAATATCACAAACTTACCATTTTGATATTAAATGAAATCTTCCTCAATTAATCCATTTATGTTAAATTTTAAAATCAAATCTTCTAAATTTACAAGTTAACATAAAAACGAGATTTTTCAATTCAAATCTTCATTATTATAAGTGGAATGAAATCTTACCAATTTAAACTTTTTATTTCATCCTTTTTAAATGTGCAATCTTCTTAATTAAATCGTCCATTAATTCCATTAATTGAGTAAATAATGAAAATATTTCAAGTTCCTCAATAACGCTAATTATATATTCACTTTCATGTGCAATATCCATATATAAATTTTTTTTATATTTTTAATCAGAAACACTACGAATATATTTATTTACATATTTTACTTAAAAACGCTTAAAATAAACTTGCATTCATGTTTTGACATAACAATAAAAAATAAAGTTGCATTCATATTTTTATGTAAATAAAAAAATAAAGTTTCATTCATATTTTAACAAAACGATGCAAATAAAGTTTGCATTTATATTTTATCAAAAAGTGTAAATAATGTTTGCTTTCATACTTTTATCAAAACAATGCGAATAATGTTGCATTTATATTTTTGTCAAAACAATGCGAATAATGTTGCATTCTTATTTTATTAACAACAATGAAATTATAATTATTTTCTAAATTTACCTAACTCGCTAAAAATAAGTTATCAATCTTATTTTAACTTAAACAATGAAAATATATTTATTTTCTACTTTCACTTAACGCGCTAAAAAATATAACAACACTCATATTTTTACATAAACGCTGGAAATAAGGTTGCATTCCTATTGTGACATTAACTATGAAAATAAGTTTATTTTCTTAAATTTTATTAAGACTCTAAGACTATTTTAATACTCTTATTCTTACTTAAGTGCTAAAAATATAATATAAATTTGCTATTTACACTCACGCACTAAAATGTGGTTATTTTCCTATTTACATGACCGCACTAAAATTATGGTCATCTTCCAATTCACATGACCGCATACGAAAATTAATAACACACAGAATATGGTGTCGCGCTTGCATATCAATAAAATGATAAATAACATAATATGGGGTGTTCAAATCCATTCCAAACCATTCAATGAGCAACATGTAGATTAATGTTAAGCATTCATGTCGACAAACAATAATGACAACATACAATATGGTATTAAATCTTCATGTCATCGCATATAATAACATCATAAGATGTAGTGTCGCATTTTTGTGTCAAGATCCCAACTTTGTTTTTTTTTTCTAAGTAAAATAAGATTTTTTTTAATGTATATTATAAAAAATCCTAACTTGATTTATAAATATAATTAAAAGATTTAAACTTTCTTTTATAATATAAAAATCCTATCTTTATAAATTTTAAATAAAGATCTAATCTTTATTCTTAACACATCATAAAATAAAAGATCAAATTTTTATTCTCAAAACAACATAAAACACAAAATCTAAATTTTTTTTTATTGTCAAAACAACATAAAAAAAACAAGATCAAATCCATTCGTGTAGATTCCAACAACGCAATTCATATGACAATCATCCAAACACAAATCCAAACCCAAGCATCAACATGTAGTCATATATCACGGATCTAGTTCACTTCTCATTAAATTATTTAAATAACAAAAAATAATAATTAAATTAAAAATAGAATCTCACATTGATTTTTGCTGAAAATTTGACTCTCTCGGATTCAGATCTGGTCTGCGCCATCGCGAAGAGCTCGGAAAGACGAGTCCAACGCAATTTACGGTTCGTCAATCGGACCTCGTACGAGAGAGTTATGATTTATTAAAGTTGGACATAATTAAATAATTAATTAATATTCGTGAAAAATACCTAAAAATTTCACTGTCTCAGAATTGGACAAAATTAGTGTCCACGCGTCCATGTCGTCGCCACGATCCCAACGCACCTGAAATCGTCGATTTTCGACTTCGTATGAGTGAGTTATGCAATTTTAAAGTTCTGGAAATTAATTAAATAATTTAAAAATAAAATAGAAAATACTCTCAGCCCGTTGACCGCGAAACACTATTCACCGCAGAACTTTGACCGCCATTTGCCGCTGCTTCAGGCCACCTGACGCCACGGGACCACAGCCAACGTCTTCGTCTTGGCGAGACACACTACCACCAGAAAGAGCCGCCCCTAAAGCTTCTCCGATCATCGGGAAATCGCCTACGAACGATTTCGCCTCGCGGGTCCCACAGGCCGCCTCACACCTCCAAACTGCCTGAAATTTGGCGAGCACCTCCACCTCACGTAGACGAAGAACTTCCGTGTTCGTGACTTCGTCTAATTCTTCCTCGATTCACGGGAATTTCTTGATTTACGTTTTGAGCTTCTGAATTTCGAAAACAGCGAGCTTTAAGACGAGATTCCGGCGAATCCGAGCGCTGTTTGACAAAATCGACTACACCATTAGCTTCGTATCGTCGAGACCTTCGAGAGGACATATAATTTGCTATGGTTTGAAGAGATTTTATTTTCGACAAATTTTAGAGGAAGAGAGAGCCGCCATAGAAATTGAGAAAAATGATGGAAAAGAGAAGTGACTGCTGTGTATTTCGAATTTCAGCCCTAAATTCTGAGGAAAAAGATAATATATACTATGGGTCTACTTTTGGTTTGGGCCCAAATATCATTACGTGTCCAATTACTAAATTTTCAACTGTTTTCTTCAATTCAAAAATTCTTATAAATACATGCTGATTTCAAAATTAATAAAATTTTAAACATAATTATTTCAGGTCATTACGAATCCAACGAACCTGATTTCGTAATTTTCCGAGTCCGTATGAATTTATTATGAATTTCCGAAGTCTGAAAATATGCTATTTTTCACTGTAAAAATTATACCGGCCACAAAATAATTCCAAAAATTATAAATTTTAGAATTTAACCTTATTTTAATATTCTGAATCCATAGAAACTGGTCTCGTCGAATTCGGAGTTCGTTTGCAAAAATTCCATTTTTCAGGCGTATATTTTTAATATTTAAAAATACCAAAAATAGTGGAATTTTTCCGAAACTCAAAAATATAAGTTCTTATAGTCATTTTTATATGTAAACAACATTCTGAAACCAACGGAGATGGCTTCGGGTCCTAATTCCTTATTCTGCAAAAATTTTACGTTTCGGGCCTTATATATAATATATACGAATTCTATAGCGTTTTTCTGAAAATTTAATTTTCTCATAACTTACAATTTATAAACTGGAATCTTAATTTCTGAAACTCTTTGGAAAGATATTTTAAATACGGTCCTAGCGTTTCTTGTTTCGTCCAATTCCGATTTATATTTTATTTTATATAATTTTTCAAAGTTGGAATTTCAAATCTGAAATTACCGCGTTGTTTTCAGGCTCGGAATGGATTTAATATAAATTCCAAGTTTGCGCTCGAAATAAAATAAGTTTTTCATCGTTATTATTTAAAATAAATAATTTTAAATATATTCATTCATTAAAATTTCTTAAAATAAAATTTTAAAATTAACCCCAAAAATTAGGGTTGTTACATTTTCCAAAGTTGATAACGTATATTTTCTAATTTTAGAAAATAAGGAATTTATGAATATATGGAAATGATAAATGGGAAATTGGTAAATGAAATGATGATTGATCGGTAAGATTTCCAGTTGGGAATACAACCATTGTTTGTACACATGTTTTCCTTTGATAGTTAAATCACCGACTATCAAAGATTTTGACCATTTCCGTTGTCAATACAGAGAGACCGAGATCAGATATATTATCTGAAAACCACTCTGTATGGCATTAGCGTTGCGAATCAAACATGACAAAGATAATTGAAGATGGAGTTATGCAAGGGCTGTTCAGTAAATCCTAGGTAGAAATTTCCTAAGATGGATTTACAGAATAATGTCTTCAGGTTGTCCAGTCCCAGGACAACTTGAGTGGACGAATGTCTGACAGAGTATATCTAGTAGATCGCGTAAGTTGATCGTTCCAGACGTATTTACATTGGTGGAGGAGGAATTCATTTCCCTTAGCCGTATACCCGTGGTATTTTTGGGGAAATCAATTTGTGATTTGTCGGGTATGACGATGTGACATTCAAAATAAATAAAAATGTGATCTATATGTATGGCCTCTAGGCTCACAACCGAGAAATAGTATAAAATCGGGTAGGTCGCATGGCTAAGTGGTTAACTGCCAATTAGGGTGTATTGTCACCTAATCTAGAGAAATTCCATTTACTTCTATAATCTATTTCGATGCTGTCCCTTTTGGGAAACGGTTGCTGATCCCAACCGTTGGTGATAATACATTCGGTACACTCAAGCGAAATGATTGACTGGTCATGTTTAGCCTGGGTCGCAAGATGTTCTTGTTGAACCAGGTGTATTCCTGTCTAGAGATACACTGTCGGAAGGTGGTCCTATACCTTACTAGTTGGAATCCATTACCCAATAAGCGCCCACAGTTGTTAATTACATATTATGTATATGGAACATGAGATGAAAGCGTTCTGCTAGATGATTATTATATTGTGATTGATAGGCATTATTATAATATCAAAAGAGTTTTGATATAAGGATTATCGTTTCTTTCAAAATGATTTTGGAAGTTAAATCAAGTGTTTTTGGATTCTCATAAGGGAAAAAAACCCGTTCCGTGTTATACGGCGTGGTCTTATGAGATTTCGTTTACTTTCTCAAACTGTTTTAAATTGTTTACTCAAACCAGTCCCATGACTGACCTGGAATTTATTTTGTTTTTGTTTTCCCTAAACTCTTGGGTGCCCAATATTGTACGGCAGTCAAGTAGTCAGGATTTTATGGATATACTTGGAGAGCTTGGAGCAGTAGGCTTCCGGATTATATAGCTATTGTCTATTCCGTTGTGTTGTAAGTCTTGTACTCTGATAATGTTACTGTATACATATACTAATTTTATTTCAAAGATATGTTATCTATTATATGTTATTCGTTTCGCTGTGAGATTCGTGTTACTCTGATGTTGTACGTTTTTCTTCCTCTTCTATTCTAAGTTTCTATATTATCTATTCTCACCCTCTATTTTCTTTCATTAACTATCCAGTATTTCCGATGCTTGAATAGTCGACATTGAGTTTACGTCGGTTACTCAGGATCGCGAAAACCCGGGTCGTTAGAGTTGGTATTAGAGATTAAGGTTAAGTAATTACCTTGGCTCTGTGGCATAACTCAATAGGGATGGGGTTAGTAATACCCTAGATTGAGTTGAGTCTGTATACACATATGAGCACGTATTTGTTATTCAATATAAAATGATTTTATATTGTGGAGATTTATTGGTTGAGTGACTTATGAATTCTGGTCGATCAGTTTGATCCACTGTACCGGTAGGGGTTTATAAACACTCGAATATGATGAATTGACTCTGTATGTTTTGAAAAGAGGGTAATGAAATAATTTTACCCAAAAATATTTTTTGATATAAACAAAGTATAGATATTTGAAATATTATCGTATGTTGGATGTGTTGGTTGTTGTTATCATCGAATAAGATTATAATTATGATGGTTATGTAAATAACCAAGCAGAATTCATATAAGTGACAGATGAATTAAATCTGAATTTAAATCAGAACTAGAATTAAAATTCCTTAAAAAAAATTGGAGAAGTGTTTGTAAATGAATTTGGATTAAATATATGGAAATTTTAAAATCCTAGGAGATTTTAAATAGTTTTACAAACATTGAAAGAATATTTTGAAACAAATTTCAAAATAGAAGTATTTAAAAATGAATTTCGAAAAGTGATATAGTATTGAACTCACTTCATTCGCTGGAAAATAACCCTGATGATGATGGCCACATCATCAGTGTCATTTTCAAGTTGCTAAGTAATGAATTACTACCAAAGATTTTGTTTTTGAATTGTTTTGTGGAAAGAAAGTTGTTTTGAATCCTAGAAAGGGATGTCTGGTTTTAGAAAAGCTAAAATGTTTAAAATTCCCTAGGAAAGATTGTTTGAATTATAACAAATTAAAATAGAATTTGTAAAAGCAAATAGAAATAGAAATTGAATTGAACCAGTTAAGTGGAAAATGAATTGAAAATATTGAATTAGATTGGATTAGAGATAATCCAAAATGGAATTGGACTGGTAAGTTAAGAGTTGAAATTAAAAATGGAATCTGAGTTAAGAACAGAAGTTGGCATAGGTATTACCGAATGATTGGGATGACATTGGTATATGCAGAATTGGTAACACATGGAAAGGATATATTGATATGCCCGACAAAAAGGTACCAGCTTATATTATATATGGGTTTGAGATTTTGATGAGCCGAATTGGCAAGCCGATTGGCTGTTTGATTTTCTTTTGGGTTGAAGAAGGCTTAGAGAGGCGAGATTGAGTTTAAGCTATTGACTAGTACAAAGGAGGAGCTGGAGAAATTTTTTGAAAAATTAAGGTATTAGAAAAATTTTCAGGATTTTTGAAAATTTTCGTTAGTAGGAATAAATTATTAATTTAATTGAAATTAATTGGTCAGTTGAAACTGAAGATAAAAAAAGTAAACAAATAATTTTTAACTAGTTAATAGAGTTTGCTTTCTACCTTACCAATTTCGAGGACGAAATTATTTTAAGGGGGGAAGAATGTAACATCCCGTATTTTGCGGTATAATAATTAATTTATTTAATTATTTAAATAGTGATTTAGAGATTTAAATGGTTTTTTAATTAAATAATATTGATTATTTAACTACTATAAATAATAGAATAATATATTTATTTCCGAAATAATCGAAAATAAAAAAATTCACAATATTGTGTGAATTGGACAAAATATATAATTCAGTTTAGAATTGAATCATATTAACGAATTTATTTATAAATTTCAGTTGAACGTATAATTTATATTATAATTATAATTGAGCTCGAAATGGCGTGGCAGTTCGTAATTTGATGATCTGAACTTTAAACGAATATACAGAATTTGTTTTAAGTCGGATTTCTGTGAAACAAGAAACACTCGGAGCTGGTGAAGTATATTTTTCTAATGGAAGAGAAAAATCGGTATTTCATCGGGTAGATTTTGATTGATGATCAAATCAAATTTTAAAATAGTCGTTATGGAATCGTTTATAAACCATAACAATATATTTAATTATAATTTAAATATTGGTTTCAAATTTAGACAAATATTTTTAGACGTAGTTATAATTTAATTTTTAGAATTTTACAGTAATTTTTATTTCATAAAATAAGCACTTTTTATTTTGGAGTATTTTACACCCTATATCAACATTTCAGGGTTTCACAGAATAAGTTAACGGATCTATATTATTATATTTCTGGGATCGTAGCACCTTGCTTGTCACGACTGTAACTTTATTTTTGTCATTAGCGGCTCGGATTAAACGAAATTTGTGTAATAGGATATGAAAAACTTTATAATTTAAATTATGTGTTGTTACCTATTGACACACTCTCATTTCACATTGTTTCCCTCAACCCTCCCCGCATACACCCTACCGTATGGATGAAACCTTAAGTATGAAGCAATCGCTGAAAGTAAACATCACTGTTCACACTAAGGACAACTAGTAGCCCACTCTCACGTCCCCTCCTAGGAAGTCTACATGTACATTTTACTTAGCTAAGGAGTTACAGTTATATTTAATTCTTTTTCGATTTTGCTTAGGCCTAAAGGAAAGTACGGATATAAATTCATCAATATAACACTACGTCGTTTCCCTTTTACTTCAAAAACAGTACTATCCCTTTTGTCTCAGTTCATTTAACAAACATCATGGCCGTCATAAGTAAATAAATATAAGAACCAAACCCCTCTTCGTTGTGTTTCTTCAGCAAAGATGGCAACAGTTTAATAGTGATTATCATATATATGTATATATATATATATATATATATATATATATATATATATATAACTTAACGTGTGTTGCTGATAGACAATGAATGGTGTTTTAATCTCTAAACGTTGCACCTTTTCCCCTCTGTTGTGCATGAGGTCTTGAAGCCGAAGGGGAAAAAGCTTGAAGGGGTTGGCGAGTCGACGAAGTATGGGTATATTTTCAGGGAGTTTTAGAGGACTAGTTTTAGAGAAGAATCACTGTGCGGTATGAGTTTAAGTAAGTGCGGACGGTGATGGGATGGAGAGTGTAAGATAGTTTCTGTATATGGAGATCTGAACTGTGTGGTGTTAAAGAAGAGATGTGGCGTGGCCATTACTGTGAAGTAGAAGACCCTAGGAACATGGCGCAAGGAGTAAATCTGTCATGGGATTTTTGGTACCTGTTGTGCGTGGTTCGACGTAGGTTTCAATGGAGTGTGTACAAGTTTGTGTGAGGTAGCGGATCTGAAAAACTGTATCGGAAAGAGGGTGTGCGAGCAGGATGAGGAGGAGTACAAAAAGTGGAGGCTTGAACAAGAGATTGAACGGTGGCTTTGCAAGAGAACCCTGTACGTTGCCATTTCCGAGAGTAGTACGAGTTTGATTTAATGGAGATGGTGGTGTTGAGATCGGGAAGACAGGAAGTTTGGAGTTGGTTTCAGGAAATGTTATGAAGTGACGGTGGAGTTCGGCTTTGAGGAGTACACGGTAATGGCTGTACAAAATAAGCAGCAACGCGTTTTTAAGTCTGATCGGGGAAGAAGGCATCCAAAGGGTCAATGGGTTTGGCAATGGGCCGCGAATTGAATTGGTAAAGTCCATTTAATAAATTACACTAAGTTTATTTTAATTTATTTTGTATATGAACTTGTTAACGCTATAACTTATTCATACGTTATTAGTTTTGCGAATAGTCAGATCCGTTGGGATCGTATGGACGAGCGCCACACAATGGAACTGACTAGGAGTGAACTGGATATCGTTACAATTTATTGCAAAATAAATCGTCCTTCTGAAGCAAAGATAGTTAATCATTATTTAACTATAACTGTCCAATGTTTGTAAATCTCACTAACTCTGTAAAGTTTATATTTTTATAAATATAATCTAGTATTAATAAATGATGATTGATTGCTATGTGTTGATTGTTTGGTTGAATTACTGATTTAGTGGTTGAAATTATAGATAACGATATAATATGGAAACAGGTTGGAGGGATCCAACTTGATTCCTCAATATTTATAATAATGTTTGTTTTCATATATTGTGATATATGATGTGATATATAATTTATGATGGATTATGGGTGTGTGGATGATGTTGATCATGGTTATTTGGTATTTTAAAAACCATAAGAAATGTCGAAATGTGAAAAGGGAATTTTCAATTTGTAAATTGAAAATAATATATTTATAAAATCAAAGAATTTTATGAAAGGAATATTTATAAAATTAAAGAATTTTATAAAAGGATTATTTATATAGAAAATAAATAGAAGTATAAAAGGAATATTTATATAGAAATTAAATAGAAGTACAAAAGGAATATTTATTTAGTAAGTAAATAGAATTTCAAAAGGGATATTCGACAAGATATAAAAGAATTATGAGAAGCTTGTTTAAAGTGGATATTAAATAGAAATCTGTTTTAACAAGTAGATTGAGAAGATTTATTTATAAATAATGTTTTATAAATTAAATAAAATATTTATCATTTGATAAACGGAATATATAAGACTTAATTTATATAAAAAGTAGGAATCGGTTTTAACACCGATATTTTAAATGGAATTTGAGCAGCATTTATAAAGGTGATTATATATGGGATTATAAGTGTTAGAAGGATAAAATGAGATTTTATATAAATAATTCTATAATTAGAAGTATAAATAGAAACTGGATTTAGATATTTTTTTAAATACGAAATCATATTGTTTTGATTGCAAATAAGAAATTTTATTCACATTTAACGTGAATAAAGGATTTAAGTAAATATTTTGCAACTAAAATATTATAAAGGAATTTGGGGTTTGAATTAGGAATTTAAATGCAATTACTGAAATTAGAAACTGACTGGAAATTAGTTGATTTGAATGGCTTTCTGGGTATCGATCTGACGTTGGTTTCGACCTTCGGGGTTTATGCTTGGGAAGTTGTTCTCTTACTAGTTTACAGTTAGAGACTGATAGAGGTGAGAAGATATTGATGTGTGAATCAGAAATGGAAACGTTTTCCAAAGTTAATAACATATATTTTCTAATTTTAGAAAATAAGGAATTTATGAATATATGGAAACGATAAATGGGAAATTGGGAAATGAAATGATGATTGATCGGTAAGATTTCCATTTGGGAATACGACCATTGTTTGTACACATGTTTTCCTTTGGTAGTTAAATCACCGACTATCATAGATTTTGACCATTTCCGTTGTCAATACGGAGAGATCGAGATCAGATATATTATCTGAAAACCACTTCGTATGGCATTAGCGTTGCGAATCAAATATGATTAAGATAATTGAAGACGGAGTTATGCAAGGGCTGTTCAGTAAATCCTGGGTAGAAATTTCCTAAGACGGATTTACAGAGTAGTGCCTTCGGGTTGTGCAGTCCCAGGACAACTTGAATGGACGAATGTCCGACAGAGAACACCTGGTACATCGCGTAAGTTGATCATTTCAAACGTATTTACATTGGTGGCGAAGGAATTTGTTTCTCTTAGCTGTATACCCATGGTATTTTTGGGGAAACCAATTTGTGATTTGGCGGGTATGACGATGTGACATTCAAAGTAATTAAAAGTGTGATCTAGACGTATGGCCTCTAGCCTCACAACCGAGAAATGGTATAAAATCGGGTAGGTCGCATGGCTAAGTGGTTAGCTACCAATTAGGGTGTATTGTCACCTGATCTAGAGAAATTCCATTTATTTCTATAATCTATTTCGATGTTATCCCTTTCGGGAAATGGTTGCTAATCCCAACCGTTAGTGATAATACATTCGGTACACTCAAGCGAAATGAGTGACCAGTCATGTTTAGCCTGGGTTGCAAGATGTTCTAGTTGAACCCGGTGTATTCCTCGCTAGAGATACACTGTCGGAAGGTGGTCCCATACCTTGCCAATTGGAATCCATTACCCAATAAGCGCACACGGTTGTTAATTACATATTATGTATGTGGAACGGGAGATGAAAGCGTTCTGCTACATGATTATTATATTGTGATTGATAGGCATTATTATAATATCAAAAGAGTTTTGATATAAAGTTATCGTTTCTTTCAAAAGGATTTTGAAAGCTAAATCAAGTGTTTTTGGATTCTCATAAGGGAAAAAAACCCGTTCCATATTATACGGCATGGTCTTATGAGATATCGTTTATTTTCTCAAACTGTTTTAAATTGTTTACTCACACCAGTCCCATGACTGACCCAGAGTTTATTTTGTTTTTGTTTTCCCTAAACTCTTGGGTGCCCAATTTTATATGGCAGTTAAGTAGTCAGGATTTTACGGATATACTTGGAGAGCTTGGAGTAGGAGGCTTCAGGATTATATAGCTATTGTTTATTCCGATGTGTTGTAAGTGTTGTACTCTGATAATGTTACTGTATACATATACTGATTTTATTTCAAAGATGTGTTATCTGTTATATGTTGTTCGTTCCTCTATGAGATTCGTGTTACTTTGATGTTGTACGTTCTTCTTCCTCTTCTATTCTAAGTTTCTATCTTATCTATTCTCACCCACTATTTTCTTTCATTAAATATCCAGTATTTCCGATGCTTGAATAGTCAACATTGAGTTTATGTCGGTTACTCAGGATCGCGAAAACCCGGGTCATTACATTCAACTACTCCATTTTGTTGAGGAGTTCTTGGAATTGAAAATTTGTGGGTTATCCCCTTTTTGTTACAGTATTTTTCAAAATTCTCATTTTTGAATTCTCCGCCATGATCACTACGTATTATTTCAATTTTTAGTGGTAATAACTTTTGAATTCTTTTAGAAAAAGTTTTAAACTGATCAAAAGCATCATTTTTATTTTTAAGAAACAGAGTCCAAGTAAATTTAGAAAAGTCATCGACTATTACGTACACATATTTGTAATGATTTATTGATTGAACTTGGGATGGACCACATAAATCCATGTGTATTAACTCTAATAGTTTTGAAGTAGTAATTTCTTCTTTTGAACTAAATGAACTCTTTTCTAATTTTCCAAATTGACAAGCATCGTATAAGTTATTAAATTTAAATTTCATTTTGGGTAATCCCCTAACTGAATCTAATTTAGAAATTCAAGAAATATGTTTGAAATTTGTATGACCGAATCTCCTATGTCAGATCCAGGGATCACTTGTATTGGCCATAAAACATAAATTATCGTTGGAGAATTTCTTATTTAATATATAGATATTTTTCTTTCTATCTCCTTCGAATATAACTTTTGAATTCCTATCTTCTATGAAACATTTATTCTTTTCAAAATTTATTTTATAACCTTTATCACAAAGTTGACTTATACTTTGTAAGTTGTGTTTTAAATTCCTAGCTAATAAAACATCAGAAATAGTAGGAGTTTCAGAATTACCGACATTGCCGATTCCAATGATGTATCCTTTAGAATTATCTCCGAATTTCACCAATCCGCCATTTTCATACTTCAAATTATTGAGTAGTTCTGGATATCCAGTCATATGTCTCAAACAACCACTATCTAGTATCCATTTGTCATTTTTCATTTCCACCAACCAGAAATTGAATTTTCAACAGCCATGTAACACACTAGTTCTAGACTTGAATTTCCAACAGACATCTTTTCAGAATTTGAATTGCGAACGAACACTCATGTTTTCAACTTTTGAATTTTCAAAAGCCATAGAACTCATTCTTTTCTGAATTGAACAATATTTCAGTAGATCAAATGCATCTTTAACATTATTATATGCAGACTTTTTCAATATTGATGCAATCCATGAATTGACACTAGTATTAATCGAGATTCCAAAATTTTCCATTTTACCAAAATTTCAAAAATCAGATTACGAACTTTTTTGAAAGACCTTGCTCTGATACCAATTGTTAGGGAATGCGGAATGGATCATTAAGGCAAAACAAACACTAGAGGGTGGGGTGAATAGTGTTTGTAAGAATTTAAACAAAATCTAAAAATAATGTAAACTACGGGATGAAGCAAACACCATAAACACAATCACAGACACAGATTCAAACACAAATGCAAAATAACCATAAAAAATGATGCAGAAAAGGAAAGAACGCACCAGATTTTATACTGATTCGGATTGCTCCTACATCTAGTCCGGCACAACGCTGGATTGCGCAGAGTTTTATTACTATTTCCAACAGTCAAGTACAACTTCCTTGATTTCTCGGCTACAGGGACATACCGATTCCTACTTCACCGATTTCACGGCTACAAGGACACACCAATTCCTATTTCCCTGATTTCACGGCTACAAGGACACACTGATTCCTCTTTTACTCAACCCAAGCAATTACAAACAACCTTATAACTCTTCAATAGCACTTGATTCAGAGAGTGTAGAGAGAAGAAGTTCGATCAAAACGGAATTGAATTCGGTAGAGTATAAGTGTAAAAACCATAAAAATGATTAAGAATAACGGTGTAGAGAAAGAGGATGAAGTTAGAGAAGAAGAGATGATAAAAAATTCGGTTTAACCCCTTTTTATAGAGTGTGAAAGATTGCAACTGTAACGACCCAGAAATTTTGACAACTGGAATATCGGATTAATTAAAGCTTTTACGATGAATGATCATTTTTATTGATATTGGAGTTAGAATTCAAAATCAAATGTATTATTTTTGAGTTGAAATGAATTCAATATTTAATTCAGAATAGTTGGTTGAGAATCAAATATTTATCGTTGAGTATCTGAATTGGATTTGGTTGGATATGTGTGTACTAGCGTATATAAAGAAAATAGAATTTTATGTTTCAAATTCGGAATCAAACAGAACAGTGGTGGACAACTGAATAAAATCAACGAACAAAAGAATAATAAAAATATCGTTGCACACAAACGGAGTCGACTTACAATTAAATTAGTTTTAGCGGATTCAAAACGTTAAAACGTAGGGGTACGTATAATTTTTATTTTATTTGAAGACTATGGTTACGGTACAAATATTGATTGT
Organism: Allium sativum; assembly: GCA_030737875.1. Lineage (NCBI taxonomy): Eukaryota > Viridiplantae > Streptophyta > Magnoliopsida > Asparagales > Amaryllidaceae > Allium > Allium sativum. Next base: position 157,434,062 of record CM060921.1, on the reverse strand, counting down.
CAACGACAGTTTACAGTGCAGTTATATATTAAATTAACATAAGTAAATTTTTCTCCAAAAATTACCTATCCCAGATAATCACCTTCCTCAGTTAATATCCATTTCGTTGCCTTGCTACCCACGGGTTCTACTCTTATAAATCACACGCCTCGTTCTTTTGCCCTCAACACAAATCATTTCCTACCTCCTTCAGTTGGCTGAAATCCCTAGTTCCCAAATCGAATTTTGTTTTCTCAAATAAAATCCATGGCCACCGTCTTTCTGATGTAAGTCGCAACGGCCTCCATACCTACACCGAAGCCACCGTCCTCACCCTCGCCTCGCTTCTGATCTTTGTTTGCTGTAACCAACGATGGCCACCGCCCACCATCGTTCGAGCACCCTTCTGGGCCACACGTGACCGAATCCGATTTTCCTCGAACCATCAATTCTTCTTCAAAGTCTGGAGCTGAAGCCAGTCCAGATCCGAAGTCTTCTCCACCTTGGCAAGTTCCAATCCACGCTCGCGCCTTCCTCTGGCTGTTTTAAGGTGAGTTTCTTTTGGAGCTCACAATTGATTAATCTTAGTTCAAGTATTTTAAATTTCAATGGGAATTAGAATACGAAAGCTTGGTTGGATTTGTTTTTGTTGCCTTGCGTGGTTCTGGGATGCCTTAAAATAATGAATCAGATTTATGAATCTGAAGTTGAACTAAATTTGGTTTGGTAGATCACTTAGTCATTGGTCCAAACATGAACACTGTCATACTATTATCAGTGTGTATGCTTGTAGTTCCAAAACCTTCATTTGTGAACACACTTGGTATAGTTGTGGTATTTTTACATGCTCTTTAAGTGTGTCAATGACTGACCCGAACTTGCGATCCTAACTATACGTTCATATCTGTATGCCATGATCCGGATTTTTGAACTAAATGGCCTGACCTGAATGCTGTTTTCACCTGAATACTGTTTTGATATCAATAACCTGAATACTGTTTTGATATCGATAACCTGAATGCTGTTTTCACCTGAATACTGTTTTAATATTGATAACCTGAATACTGTTTAATATTGATAACCTGAATACTGTTGTAACTTAGATAAACCGAATGTGATAACCTGAACATGTTTGGCTGTTGAGTCATTTGACATTTCAGTTGCAGATGTATGTTGCCTCCTCATAACTACATGCTTACCATGTTCACTGATTAATACACTAAGTATGAGTTGCATGTATACCAACTGTAATATCCTCTTACTTAGTCTCGGCCTTTGGTATTCAATACCATGATTTATATACAGTATGGGTGCATATGTGGTGGCCGATCACATACGTGTATATATGTATTGCTATATATGTATATACGTATTAAATGGCATACGCATACACCAAATGCTGCGCTACTATACCTCTGTCTTGCTATTATTTGAGAAATTGTATAGATTTAAAAATATAGGTGTCGGGCCATTTACTTATACCCTTCTAAGTACAACCCAATTATTGTTAAGCTGAACTCGGATATGCGTGAATGTGTATTTACATATTTGGTTCCTCTCACTCATCTTGCTTGCTCTGTTTCGAAGCCGGAACACATGTTCACTAACCCATTATCATACTTCCTAATCACATCAATTATGCATCTGGCTCGGTTCCGGATATGGTGTTTGGTTGTGATAACTGCATTTTTAAGTACAACATGTCCACCTGTATAAGGCCCGAACTATTCATAAACTTCCTGCATTTTTCAAATATGTACATATAGCTGAAGTATTGATAACTGCATTCTATCTATAAAGGCCTAAGTTGATGAATATACCTTCATGAGTAAAAGTGGAAGACTGAACCCATGTATGGTTTAAATTCGATTAGATAAAACTTCGAAGTTCACCATGCCATATATACATTTGTACCAATTTTTGGCATTCCATAGAGTCTCACCGATCTGTTCATTTGAAAATTTTATATGCATGATAAAATTGGAAAGATATTCATGACTATTGCAAACAAATTGATTTGATCATGAATGTTGAGAACTGTTTTGACTTTCTTTAACCAATTGAACTTGAAACTGCATTGTACCTGCTCTTGATTAAATGAGTGTATGCAGCTTGACAACTTGGCTTGCCACTTGATGGTTTACTTGCTGTTGTATTTGAAACTATTGAGCCATGACCTTGTCCATTACCCATATGCACATCATATTCATATGCTGCCTGCGTATTTGAGTTCAACTTGACCATGCATGTCCACTTGAGTCTTGTTTTGCCTTATGCATGTTGCTTGATCATCATGAAATGAATTACCAGTACCATTCTTTGTAAATACATGCGTTGATCTGTCCACTTGTACACTAATGCCACTGTAAGTGTGCATTGCACACATAAAGACATACTTCATTAACCCTGCTTTTGAACTGCTGAGCTGTTGCACTAGTCAGAACTGAATTACTTTGATTTGTACATGCAACCGCACACATGTATTCATTTACCATGCTCTTGTGTTGCTTGCTTCTTTGTGAGCTGCACCTGAGTTACACCATTTTGTTTAACTTGTACTAACATGCTTATCGTGCTGCTCTGTCCCTTGCGCATGTCTACATGTTGCACTTCGCAGTTTAAGATTCATGTTGCTTTGTCTGCTTGAATACGTCTTCTGGCCCTTAGTCTCACTGCTTTGATCATTTTTGGCTACTTGCTGATTTGTGTGCACTGGAAAACGACGCCGATGTCGTTTGTCCCTAGAAGTTGATAGAACTGATATGAACAGATACCGCAACTATTTATTTTAGACATCAATGATCGGATTAACCGTTATATTTTAGTTCCTATTGAAATTAATTACTTGAACTATGATTAATCCTGACTCGAGTATTGTATGTTTTTGCATGGAATGCTCGGGTCAGATCCGAGCAAGTGCTGATTTAGACATCACGGTTCAGGATCCGAAAAATGGAGCTGGGGATTTCAAAGACGGCGCACTCTGAAGATTTTAAAAACAGTAAATATTTTTCCATTCAAGTTGTATTCTATACTCCGATGTATGATAATTCTTGTATCAAAGTTTTGATAAATAAATAAAAGTTATTTTCCTGTTCAATACTGTGTTATGTATTTATTCTGTGTTTTTTTTGTGTTGATTCTGTTTTTAAACCCTATAAGCTAAATACGCTCCGACGATTTGAACGTTTTAAGTTGGTTTGATTACCAATGTTAGAGCGGTCAAATTGCCGAGACGTTACAGTGGTATCAGAGCTTTGGTTTATTCAAAGCTTAGTTTATCGGGTTTAAATGACAGGATCGACATTAGAAAAGCGATTTCCAAAAATAAAAAGTTTTCGAAATTTAAAATTTTGAAAATGAAAATAATTTTAAAGTAAATTTTGAAAAAGGAACTTTTTTTTTGGAAATAATATATAAATTACTCTTTTGGAACTGATACAGCGGAAATAAAAATTTATTTTGAGATTTTAAATTTTTTGTTCGGAATCCCCAGTCTTCAGAAGTCTTCGAATCCAGCTTTGCGAGAATTATTTTTCGATAAGATTCCCTTAGATTTGAATCTAGATCCATCATCGGATGATATCAAACGAAGATAAGTACAAGATAATCAACAAATCAATTTATCTGATCGTGTACTTTAGAATTCAAGGATAACTGAAATTGATTGGAAATAAGAAATTTGATGAAAATTCGAATGAAAAGGAGAAACTTGAAATCGTTCCAAAGATGAGATGGTGAATTTTATTTTGTTGGAAATATAAATTAAAGATATTAAAAGCAAAAAGGTTACAATTAGAATTTGACCGTGTCAAATTTTATTGCTAATTTATTTAGAACTTGGCTAGATGAATTGTAATTGGTATCAAACCAACAATGAAAAATCGAATATATGAATTCGATAGCAAGTTATAAACTTGTTAATTAAATAACAAGAAGTGAATTGTGAATGAGAACTGAAAATGAAGCGATATATGAACGAAGATTGTGAAGTGATTTGAATCAATATTTAACAAAATCAGAATTAATTTGGTGTGACAAGTTCGGATTTTGAAAAAGAAATAATATTTACTTTTTAGAAGTAAATAACGTGTGAAAGCAAAGGTGTTGCAAATGAAAGTGTGGATAAAAGAAATTGAGTTGACCAATACAGTGGGATTATTCTGAAGTTCAGAATATAAGTAAAGTGAGATTTTTTTTCCAAAGTTCGGATTATGTTATCGAATACGGGATTATTCGAAAGAAGATTATGCGTGAAGTCAATTGTGTTGAATTTCAGAAAATGTTTTTTTTTGTTTTAATTAAAAATTTAATGAATAAAGTATTATTTAAAGTTATATATTTCCAAAGGCATTAATTATTGTTATAATTAACAATTTTAGTAAAATTCTTAATTTGAATTCGGAAATTATGAGAATGAGTGTTTTGTTAACTGTGAACTTGATCTATTTCAAAGTTAATAATGTTGTTCAATTAAGGTCTGAGAGATAAATATACCCCAACTTGTTTGACTTCATTGTTTACTAAGAAATAGTCAAGGTTCGATAGTAAGAGTGGTTTAAGTGTTAATTGAGTGTTGGCAGTTAAGCGAAAATAGCGTTATTTTATTTAATATCTGTTTAATCCAAATAACGAATTTAGAAATGTTTCCCAGGATGAATAAAATATATTTTCTATGGAGAATAAAGATTTGTGAATATATGGAAATGTTATCCCCAATGGTAATAAGAGATTTTATTGAATTTAAAAAGAATGAATATGAAGATTTGAAATGTTTTGCAAAAGATCGTGAGCGGCTAACGAGGTTTGATAAATTAGAATGGCAAGAACAAAATAAGAAAGAGTTGCACGTCTAGAACAAAGGACGGTAGAGCGTAAAACAAGGGGATGTGTAAACTGAATTTGAGAATTGCATAGGCAATGATTGATAAGCAAAATTAAGGAATGGAGTTAACAGATTTAGAAACTAACTGGAGATTGGTAAGTTGAATAATTTCCCGAGTGTCGATCTGATGTTGGTTTCGGCCTTCGGGATTGATACTTAGGAGTTGTTCGTTTGCTAATTGACGGTCGAAGGAGGTGAATAAAGAAGAGTAATTATGCAAATGTGGAAAAATTCAGAGATGGTGGGAGTATTAAGATTCGAATTGAGTAAGGGACTTAGGAATTGGAAATTTGGGAGAAAAAAATTAAATTTTAAATCTGAGTTGGAAAAGATGTCAGATATCCGAATTGATTTAGAGATCAAAGCTGAAATATTGAAAATTAATGGAATTTGAGGATATTCGATTTTGGATATGAGAAATAGAAGTTTCCGAAACTTATATGCAAAATATATAAGAATTCAGTGAATTTAAAAACTATTGAATTAGAAGGTAATCGATTTGAAGTGAGATCTTATATAACAAAATTTATATAAGACGAGATGTTTGAAATATGATTTGGGAAGAAAATCTTATGTAAATGACATAAGTATGATTTATGAAATAAAATACTATATGTATATAGTATTATATGTTTTCAAATCAACGATAAGGAAAGTACCTTCTTTCTCCTTGAATTTCGAGCTTGGTTGAGATATGCTGCTGGTGGAAGTAGGTTGTCTGGACATAAAACTCATGAGTTGCCATTAAGAACGGCTGCTAGCGTAATTCGCAGGGTTGCAGATAGCCTACGGCGGTCGGATGTTTCTTGAGGGAATCAGGCGTAACCATTGTGATCGCTGCGATCTAGAGTCGTTGGAATTCGACCGTGTAGCGGAATTCGCAGGGCTGCAGATAGCCTATGGCGGACGGATGTTTCTTGGGGGAACCAAGCGTAACCATTGTGACTGCTGCGATCTACAGTCGAATGTAAGGGCGTAATCCGCAGAGCTGTGAAAGCTTACGGGTATGGATGTTTCCTGGGGGACCCAGGCGTAACCATTGTGTACCTGCGGTCCACAGTATTTGAGATATCTTAGTGATAGTGAGCCACCTGTTTGATGCAGCAGTTAGTCTTCGTGACTTGATTGGTCTTCGTGACCTGATTTGTCTTTGGGACTTGTTTTGTTCCCGTGACTTCAAGTATATTCATAATTCCCTGATTTGTTCCGTGATTCTGAGACAGAGCAATCAACGCTCAGTGACATCAGAATTTCTTTTGATTCTTAAAATATTATCTGTTGATCTGTCCATGACGAAATTCGCAGGGAAGTGATTTCCTACGGGTACGGATGTTTTCTGGGGGATCCAGACGAAACCATTGTGTATCTGCGATTCATGAACAATCAACAAATCAATATCACATTGGTACTTTCCGTATCTGTTTTTAAATGAATTTTTGAATTATTTTCACTGGGAGTTGAAGCAAGAATGTTTAGTACTTGTAGATTTTAGTCGTGCGCCTGGCCAGCGTATGCCTAACATCTGTGAGAACGACAATAGATTTGTCAAACTTCGAGTTATCAAGTATTTCCAAGTCAATAATTTGAAATTAAAGTATATCTAACGTAATAAGTTAAGAAAAAGAATTTTGAAATGTTTTCAAGTACATAGCTTTGATGTAATGATACAAATATTTTTCCGCACGAATTTTGAAATTGGGATTTTTGGAAATTTTCAAGTCGAAAATTTGTATCTGGAAGAGGAGATGTTATTTACACTCTACAATGAGTATTGGAAAGGATTAAATGGATTGAATGTAAGAAGATTGGGTTGGGGGTTGCTAAGCTTAGACCCATTACAGTTGCAACGGTGGATAAGTAACGTTGACAGATGATGTTTAAAATGAAATTTGAAATGATTGAGATGCATAAATCCAGTTTATGCAGAGAGATTGAAATTTAAAAAGAATATGGTTATAAAAAGAAATTATACGATTTTGAATCTCTTAGAGGTTTGGATTAGATGAGGAATTGGGAAATATCTCAAAATAATTTGACATGGAAGTTGGTATGAGCAAAATTGAGTATAGTTCAGAAAGCGTGAAAATAAATAAAACCGAATCGAAAAATAAAGGAAATTGCATTTGATCAAAATTGATTCTAACTATAAGGAAATATGATTTCTGAGTATTTGAATATAATGGATAAGTAAAGAAGGTCAGTAGCTTAAATATTGATATTTAAATTAGTTGTGTTAAGATTTCACACGAATATGAAAATTTGAAGTATACAACTCTAACAATCTCTCCTTTTCGAGGACGAAAAGTTTAAAGGGGGGAAGAATGTAACGACCCAGAAATTTTGACAGCTGGAATATCGGATTAATTAAAGATTTTACGATGAATGATCATTTTTATTGATATTGGAGTTAGAATTCAAAATCAAATGTATTATTTTTGAGTTGAAATGAATTCAATATTTAATTCAGAATAGTTGGTTGAGAATCAAATATTTATCGTTGAGTATCTGAATTGGATTTGGTTGGATATGTGTGTACTAGCGTATATAAAGAAAATAGAATTTTATGTTTTAAATTCGGAATCAAACAGAACAATGGTGGACAACTGAATAAAATCAGCGAACAAAAGAATAATAAAAATATCGTTGCACACAAACGGAGTCGACTTACAATTAAATTAGTTTTAGCGGATTCAAAACGTTAAAACGTAGGGGTACGTATAATTTTTATTTTATTTGAAGACTATGGTTACGGTACAAATATTGATTGTCAACGACAGTTTACAGTGCAGTTATATATTAAATTAACATAAGTAAATTTTTCTCCAAAAATTACCTATCCCAGATAATCACCTTCCTCAGTTAATATCCATTTCGTTGCCTTGCTACCCACGGGTTCTACACTTATAAATCACACGCCTCGTTCTTTTGCCCTCAACACAAATCATTTCCTACCTCCTTCAGTTGGTCGAAATCCCTAGTTCCCAAATCGAATTTTTTTTTCTCAAATAAAATCCATGGCCACCGTCTTTCTGATGTAAGTCGCAACGGCCTCCATACCAACGCCGAAGCCACCGTCCTCACCCTCGCCTCGCTTCTGATCTTTGTTTGCTGTAACCAACGATGGCCACCGCCCACCATCGTTCGAGCACCCTTCTGGGCCACACGTGACCGAAGCCGATTTTCCTCGAACCATCAATTCTTCTTCAAAGTCTGGAGCTGAAGCCAGTCCAGATCCGAAGTCTTCTCCACCTTGGCAAGTTCCAATCCACGCTCGCGCCTTCCTCTGGCTGTTTTAAGGTGAGTTTCTTTTGGAGCTCACAATTGATTAATCTTAGTTCAAGTATTTTAAATTTCAATGGGAATTAGAATACGAAAGCTTGGTTGGATTTGTTTTTGTTGCCTTGCGTGGTTCTGGGATGCCTTAAAATCATGAATCAGATTTATGAATCTGAAGTTGAACTAAATTTGGTTTGGTAGATCACTTAGTCATTGGTCCAAACATGAACACTGTCATACTATTATCAGTGTGTATGCTTGTAGTTCCAAAACCTTCATTTGTGAACACACTTGGTATAGTTGTGGTATTTTTACATGCTCTTTAAGTGTGTCAATGACTGACCCGAACTTGCGATCCTAACTATACGTTCATATCTGTATGCCATGATCCGGATTTTTGAACTAAATGGCCTGACCTGAATGCAGTTTTCACCTGAATACTGTTTTGATATCAATAACCTGAATACTGTTTTGATATCGATAACCTGAATGCTGTTTTCACCTGAATACTGTTTTGATATTGATAACCTGAATACTGTTTAATATTGATAACCTGAATACTGTTGTAACTTAGATAAACCGAATGTGATAACCTGAACATGTTTGGCTGTTGAGTCATTTGACATTTCAGTTGCAGATGTATGTTGCCTCCTCATAACTACATGCTTACCATGTTCACTGATTAATACACTAAGTATGAGTTGCATGTATACCAACTGTAATATCCTCTTACTTAGTCTCGGCCTTTGGTATTCAATACCATGATTTATATACAGTATGGGTGCATATGTGGTGGCCGATCACATACGTGTATATATGTATTGCTATATATGTATATACGTATTAAATGGCATACGCATACACCAAATGCTGCGCTACTATACCTCTGTCTTGCTATTATTTGAGAAATTGTATAGATTTAAAAATATAGGTGTCGGGCCATTTACTTATACCCTTCTAAGTACAACCCAATTATTGTTAAGCTGAACTCGGATATGCGTGAATGTGTATTTACATATTTGGTTCCTCTCACTCATCTTGCTTGCTCTGTTTCGAAGCCGGAACACATGTTCACTAACCCATTATCATACTTCCTAATCACATCAATTATGCATCTGGCTCGGTTCCGGATATGGTGTTTGGTTGTGATAACTGCATTTTTAAGTACAACATGTCCACCTGTATAAGGCCCGAACTATTCATAAACTTCCTGCATTTTTCAAATATGTACATATAGCTGAAGTATTGATAACTGCATTCTATCTATAAAGGCCTAAGTTGATGAATATACCTTCATGAGTAAAAGTGGAAGACTGAACCCATGTATGGTTTAAATTCGATTAGATAAAACTTCGAAGTTCACCATGCCATATATACATTTGTACCAATTTTTGGCATTCCATAGAGTCTCACCGATCTGTTCATTTGAAAATTTTATATGCATGATAAAATTGGAAAGATATTCATGACTATTGCAAACAAATTGATTTGATCATGAATGTTGAGAACTGTTTTGACTTTCTTTAACCAATTGAACTTGAAACTGCATTGTACCTGCTCTTGATTAAATGAGTGTATGCAGCTTGACAACTTGGCTTGCCACTTGATGGTTTACTTGCTGTTGTATTTGAAACTATTGAGCCATGACCTTGTCCATTACCCATATGCACATCATATTCATATGCTGCCTGCGTATTTGAGTTCAACTTGACCATGCATGTCCACTTGAGTCTTGTTTTGCCTTATGCATGTTGCTTGATCATCATGAAATGAATTACCAGTACCATTCTTTGTAAATACATGCGTTGATCTGTCCACTTGTACACTAATGCCACTGTAAGTGTGCATTGCACACATAAAGACATACTTCATTAAACCTGCTTTTGAACTGCTGAGCTGTTGCACTAGTCAGAACTGAATTACTTTGATTTGTACATGCAACCGCACACATGTATTCATTTACCATGCTCTTGTGTTGCTTGCTTCTTTGTGAGCTGCACCTGAGTTACACCATTTTGTTTAACTTGTACTAACATGCTTATCGTGCTGCTCTGTCCCTTGCGCATGTCTACATGTTGCACTTCGCAGTTTAAGATTCATGTTGCTTTATCTGCTTGAATACGTCTTCTGGCCCTTAGTCTCACTGCTTTGATCATTTTTGGCTACTTGCTGATTTTTGTGCACTGGAAAACGACGCCGATGTCGTTTGTCCCTAGAAGTTGATAGAACTGATATGAACAGATACCGCAACTATTTATTTTAGACATCAATGATCGGATTAACCGTTATATTTTAGTTCCTATTGAAATTAATTACTTGAACTATGATTAATCCTGACTCGAGTATTGTATGTTTTTGCATGGAATGCTCGGGTCAGATCCGAGCAAGTGCTGATTTAGACATCACGGTTCAGGATCCGAAAAATGGAGCTGGGGATTTCAAAGACGGCGCACTCTGAAGATTTTAAAAACAGTAAATATTTTTCCATTCAAGTTGTATTCTATACTCCGCTGTATGATAATTCTTGTATCAAAGTTTTGATAAATAAATAAAAGTTATTTTCCTGTTCAATACTGTGTTATGTATTTATTCTGTGTTTTTTTGTGTTGATTCTGTTTTTAAACCCTATAAGCTAAATACGCTCCGACGATTTGAACGTTTTAAGTTGGTTTGATTACCAATGTTAGAGCGGTCAAATTGCCGAGACGTTACAGCAACGGTTCTGAATCATTTCAAATAGTGAAAAGACACTTCCTTTCAAAATTGAAAAAAGGATAGTTGTATGTCGACATGGTGTTTTTGGTATGTCGACATACCCTTGTATATATTTTATTTTCAAAGCATTTTTCAAGTGTTTTGTTATGAAAATAATTTTGGAAATTCTTGAGTAAAAATCTAGTGTTGTAAATTAATATTATATGATAGAAAAACATATGAAAACATAAATTTAAACTATATAAATATATTTATAAAATTATAAGGTTTTAAACTATATAAATATAAAGTATAAGAATATAAATATAAAGCATATAAATATATAAAACTTAAGTTTGGAAAACAAAGAAGAATAAAAAAAAATAGAAGTATAAAATAGATAGGATTGAGGACAGAATTGAAAATCAGAATCTGAAAATTAGAATTAGAATTTGAACCTGGAGTGCTATTTAGAGTCTTATAAAATCTAGACTCTATAACTATACTAATCTTGAACTCTTGAACTTTTGAAATCTTGATTACTCATGAGTCTTGAAATTTCTCTAATCTTTGGATCTCTATCATCTTTATAACTGTATAGTTGTAACAACCCTTGATTTTCAGTATATTTAAATCTAGATTTAAAATAAATAAATGCAATAATATTGGATAAAAGTCAAAATTTGTTGATTATAATGATGACGATTGTTTGAATTGGGTATAAACAAATCTTTAATTTAGTTATTTAGAAAATGTTGTAATATGGAATTTAATATTTTAATGAATAACTAAATTTAAGTTATTTATGTTAAAAAGGAATTCAAATTTGATTTGTCAAACGGTGGAATTAAAGTTGTTTTAGTTAAATTTGAAATTCAAATTTCAATTTGTAAATAATCAAATGTGGGAACTTGAAATTCATGAAATAAATTTATAGAATTTATTTAAGTTATATGTTGATTTAAATTTGAATTTAATGGATATTTAAATATAACTAAATCAGTTAACTAAAAATTTGAATATTTCATCGATTAATTAACTGCAGAATTTAACTGTTTTGGCGACTGTCTCATAATTCGACCAAACCGGTTCCACCGGATCCGGAATGGTGAATTATTATAGAGGTTCAAATTTCATTAAAATCGGGCTTGTCAGTTGATCGTACGGAATAAAATGTGAATGGAATCTATGTAAAGTTGATAATTGTTCATTTATCCTATTTGACCCTCCATATACATGATAATAAAATTCCGTATCCACCTCATCAGCTAATTTCACTATAGGTATATTTTTCCTTCGTCAAATTTTATCTCTAATGGCTGAAAACATATTTCCAAACCCTTTTCCAAATAAAAAATTCAACCTTTAATTTCGAATCTCCAGCAAACTTCGACATATTATGTACCAAATCGAAGATCACGATGAGTAGAATCTAGATCTACAATTCGTTTTTGCATGCAAGCAGTGATTTGACCAGAAATTGGCAGTTTAATCTCGGCCATTGGATGAAGCGGATGAAGATCGTTGGTGGATGGTCAAGCGGAGGGTACCATCGCGTAGAGATCGATGTCAGGACCTCTGATATGCTATTCGTGCTCTAGCGGTTAGATCGTCACAAGGAAATTGGTTAGAGTTTCGGTTCCAAAGCCTTAAGCCTGGCGGCGCGATCACCATAGTTCACCGGAGGGGGCAGCGGTGGAGCAGTAGGCGCGGTGGCAGAAGGGCCTGCCGTTGGTGTCGATCTCAAAGTCTGAAACAATCGGAAGTGGGTGGTTTACTGCTCGCGATGTGGGGTTTTTCCATGAATGTACTGTAGCATGAGATTTTGGGAGCGAGAGGAAGAAAGGGACGACGTGGAAAATGGGTGCTAAGGTGGATAAATGTTCTATATATTAATTAATTATTTATTCTAAACATACATCGAAGGTTCTATCATTAATATCTTGCACACACGAGGTCAGATTCGAGCACGTTGGTTGCATTGGGATCGTGGAGAAATTACGGTCGTTCTGACACTGTTTTGGTTGCATTTGGAGGCAAAAAATTAGGCTTTAGTTGGATGTCCAATCCACTAAACACCCAAAGGTGAGTTATTTTATCGCTCACACCTAACTGAATTGTTCCCATATCTATTGAATTAAATTATGAAATAAATTTGGTTGCATGGTTGTGATTGATTACTGATGTGTTGCCTAAATCTGACATGCAAATGTGCAAATCTGCAAATTTAAGTTGATAACTAGTTATTGCAGTAATTAAACTTCTAGTTAGAAATCCCGACACTCGTTCACCAGTGAAATGATTAAGTATTTACTGTTATCGGTTGTGATGGATGCCTTGTGTTGATATGATTACTGGATTGATATTGACATTGAAATGTTCCTTCGTTCAGTATGTGGATGTTGTATGCCTATCGTGATGATTAATCCCATTTTACCTTAGATGTTACGGGCATCGAATAAAACCCGGGATTAACCGAATAAAATAAATTAAGAACACGTGTTGAAATGTTAAATATCCGTGACCCTGATTTGGATTGAAATGATATATATCTATCCCTGGAATATCGATAAACTAAATTTGAATCTCACTTGGCCACAGGATAGAAAATTATATACGGACATCGGTCGGTTAAATGATTTTTAAACTATGTGGAAATTTATTTGATGGAGATTTTATTTAAAAAGAAATGGGCCTATACCCGATAAATCCAATTTTAAAGATCTGAATTTGGAATGTTTATCGAAAGGGGTTAAGGAAATTTTCCTAAAGAAATTGGAATTCTCAAATTGGGCTTGAATATGATTTGGAATTATTCAAATTAATGGAGTAGATTTGAATGTAATGAATTCTCAGTGAATTTAATTTCAGAATAAAGGAAAATGAGGGTATTCGGAGTTGTTTTAACTCAATTTTGAATATAGATTTGAATCCATGAAATCGAACGGTTGTTTTGAACGATGTTCGAAAATGAGATATGGAAACTAAATGAACTCCATCAAAACTGGAGTATAGATTCAAATATTTGAAATCGGAAGAAAGGAACAATTAAGGTTTAAAGAAAATTTTATTTTTATAAAGAATATATATATATACACACACTTTTTGGTTTCAAATAAACTATCCCTTTTTCTTGAAATTTATTTATTAAACCATTAACATGTATACTATTTGTTATAAATAAATTTCCCTTATATTTTTTTTACTTCAAATTAGTTTGTAAACTTTTAATTTATGTATATAAATAGCGACTTTAAATTATCTTATTTTATTATAACTACTATATTATATATATATAATTTATATAAAGATTTTTCTCTACAATCATCTATTTTAATAATTACATTTTATAAATTATAAATTTCTTCCAAATGGAAAGTGTTGGATTTGAACCATTGGTTCAAATGTAGTTTGATATGAAGTTATGTCCTATTCTGAATATGAATCGATTTTAACGGTTATAATAGTTCAAGGTAGATTATATGCCACTTGAATATAAATGGGATTTCCAAATGATTGAAATGAGTTGATATGGAAATATATATATATATATATATATATTCTATTTGAATATAAATGGATTTCGAATGTATATCGATTTGAATAACTATAATCTTTTGAGATTAAGTATATTCTACGTGAGTATAGATCGATTTTGGAATATTATATGAGTATAATATAATGACATGGGAATATATTCTAGTTTGGAATATAATCGGTTGGGAATGATTGCGATATTTTGATATGAAATTATATTCTATTTTGAATATAAATTGGGTTCAAAACAAACATGATATTTTGATATAAAAGCGAACCTTTGTGAAAAGTAAAATAATCGACCGATGTGTAAAATGTAAACGTTGGTTGTTAAAGAGATCGGAGTCGATAAGTGACGTACTCTCTATCAGTGTCGATACCACTTTAACAACAGTGAACGTTATGACATATCCAGAATGAAATATGATGACTTGGAGGCGATTTTGGATTGTTGAAGATGAACGATGACGAAATAGCCTTGACCTTCGGTTCATAATCGAAATGACTAAAACAGGAGTATGTCGTGACTAATTGAGGTAGCACCTTTGATCAGATGCACTTCTCTGATACTATTCTATGACTATGATGATGATCTGAGCCCTTTTGATTTGGGAGTGTGTTCCGAGGTGGGCGGTAGTGTAACAACCCGAAAATCTGGGCCAGTTTAAAATTTTTATTTTGGCAATTTTAGCGAATTTTGATTATTTAAAATGAATTATTTTAAATAATATCGATGAGAAATTTATTTTGAATATAATTCAAACGTATATATTTATACGCATCGTCGTTAGACTATAAATATTTATATATATTTATAAATAGAATTAAAAATGGCGCGGTAGTTCGATAATTCGATTTCAAACTTCAATTGAATGTACCGGGTGCAAAGCAATCCGGATTTTAGTGAAACCAAAAACATTAGGATCTAATTGATGATATCTTTCCAACGAATCCGAAAAATCAAGATTTCATAGCGGGAATCAAAAGATATGTCCAGTTGAAAATTCTGAATAGTCGCTATAGAATTCAGGCCCTTAAAAATAGGAATTTTGCAAACGACCTCGGATTTCGACGAAACCAGTTTTGTTTGGGTCCGTGGTGTCAAATTATTGCTAGGTTTTAAATTTCATAATTTTTCGAATCAATATGTGAGCGTGGTAAAGGAAAACACGTTTGACCAGTTTCAGTTGATTTTAATCGACTGGAAATTGGCCATTTTTCAAACGGTCTCAGAATTCGACGAAACTAGTTTTGTTAGGACCGTATCGTCAATACGAAGCTAGAAAATATTTTTCTGGAATTTTTAGAGTTAGTATGTGACCCCGGTAATTTGAAATGTACGTTTAAAATTCAATATGGTGATTTAAATGTAAATTCAACGGAAACTGATTCAAACGATCGAATCAACTTGCGATACATATCCCATTGTGTTCAGAATGGGGGTGAAACGCTATGGACGACAGGCGGTGGGCCTCGTTTCGAGGTCGTATGAAAAAGTCAACTTTAGGTTGAATTAAATAATTAAATAATAATAAAATAAAATAAACCCCTTTCCCCTTATCTTCTGGCCCCCCCGGTTCATAATCGAATGTACTGAAATGAAAAAAAAACAAGAAGAGAGAGGGACGAACGATCGTCGATGCCGCCCAGGTGGCGTCGCACCACCGCAGCCCCCATCGGAACCCCGCCTCCTCGCGCCACCCGCTTCTGTCCCCATCGCGAACACCCGCAGTCGAGCATCGCAGACCCCCTCCCCCCAGGAAACCCGAACCCTAGCCTCCCTCCCAACCGCCGACGAGGCCTCCAGCCTCTGACCCACCGCCTCGACGCCCTCCGACGCTCACCAGAGCCCAAAATCCCTCCGAATCGATAATGCAGTAAGTCGTATTGATTTATTTATTTTCGTTTTGTTTTTTTCTACATATATATTATTTTTATTTTCAGTTTTAATGTATATAAGCATTGATTAAAAATTCAGATTTTATGTAGAAAACATAGGATTAAAAATTAGTTTTTTTCTTATTTTTATATAGGTTCATGATGAAAAAAATATTGGATCTTTAATTGAAATAACATTGAACCATGTTCTTTTATTTTTGTTTTCAGCTTTAAATATGATTTTTATATTTTTAAAAGAATTAAAAATATGATTTTTATATTTTTAAAATATTAAAAATATAGTCTTTACTATATAGCGATTATAAAAATATGATTTTTATATTTTTAAAGTAGTAAAAATATCATCTTTATATGTGTAGAAGAATAAAAATGAGATTTTTATAAAGATGAAATCTTTAAATTTGGAAAGGCGAAGTCCATGTGTTTATAAAGGCGAAGTCCATGTGTTTATAAAGGCGAAATCTTTATTTTAGAAAAGGCGAAATATATAGTGTGGAAATGATGTGATTATAAAAATAAAAATAGATATTGTTTTAAAATAAAAATAGATATTGTTTTAAAATAAAAATAGATATTGTTTTAAAATAAAAATAGATATTGTTTTAAAAATAAAAATAGATATGGTTTTGAAAATATAAATAACCTTGGTTTATAAAAATATAAAATAGCATTGTTTTATTTTCAAAAATTCATTTATTAACCTAGGGTTAAAAAGATGTGATTTTTATTCATTCGAAAACGAAAAGAAGTGAAGATAAGAATATGATTTTTATATGTTGAACTTCGAAATAAAAATATGATTTTTATATGTTGAACTTCGAAATAAAAATATGATTTTTATATATTGAATAGCGAAGTAAAAATTCGATTTTTACATAGGTAGTGAAAGCGGGCGACGAAGGTAACAAAAAGGCGAGGAGGAAGAAGCTTTATATCAAAGTAGAGTCAAGATGATTGGATAGCCATCTGTGAGAACTTCTCACCTTTCAATTTAATTTTTCTAGTTATATTTATATACTAGGATGCAGACGGTGCTTAGTAGCACCCGACACAATCGTCCACAGACCATGGACTTGTTTGTTTGGTTGCATATATTAGTTAGATGATTTGATTTGAAATTGAATTGTTTGGTGAAATGAATGGATTGATTGATGTGTGAATGGCGTGGGCCTTCACTAGACCGGGGATAAGGCTAGGCCTTGTCCCGTTTCTAGTATCGTGCCGTTATGCCGCCGAAATTTTCTAAAATAAGTTAGAAAAATAAAATATCACTTTATTGAAAGAATGAACTGAATAGAATATTCATAGGTTGAATAAAATGTTTTATCGTTAAAAATATAATTTTTAACGTGAATGGAAATAAATAAATATTCATTTACAAACCGGACGGTTTGTTTATGTACACCTATTTGAATGACATTGACTGGGACGATAAATTTTACACATCGCCCAACTGCACAAATAAAATCTGTGTTTAATTGTTTGAAACCCCACACGGGTGTTAGGATGAAATTTGAAGTTCACTCATCCTGATTGATTAAATATGTCGATCGATCGATTGACAGGCTGTTATAAGCGTTAGATATCTATATTTGATGCTTATACAGTGTAGTGCACTTTGGTTGATGGTTGATTATTTTTCAATGCTATTATATACATGTGTTGTATGGAATCCATATAATTAACTTTATATGGTAATTGATTGGGCCTCATTCCAATTTGAAAAATAAAGAATATTATAAAATAAAGGTTCATGTGTTGACAGTACTCATCCGTTGAGATTGGTCATGTGTTGAACGAAATATTTTAGTAATAAAATTTACATCTATATCAATATAAAATAAAGGTTCATGTGTTGACAGTACTCATCCATTGAGATTGGTCATGTGTTGAACGAAATATTTTGATAATAACAACTATTTTGAAAAAGAAATATTTGAAATAGAATATTTGAAAATAGAAATTTATGAAGCCGTGTTGATTAGATTGACGCCATTTTGACGTGAACGATATTTATATCGATTTTAACGATTTCGAAGTGAATTGAATTGAAAACGATTTCGAAGTGAATTGAATTGAAAACGATTTCGAAATGAATTGAATTGAAAACGATTTCGAAATGAATTGAATTGAAAACGATTTCGAAATGAATTGAATTGAAAACGATTTCGAAATGAATTGAATTGAAAACGATTTCGAAATGAATTGAATTGAAAACGATTTCGAAATGAATTGAATTGAAAACGATTTCGAAATGAATTGAATTGAAAACGATTTCGAAATGAATTGAATTGAAAACGAATTCAAATTGAATTGAAAGCGAATTGAAATGAATTCAAATTGAATTGAAATTTGAATTGAATAGAAATGAATTTTAAAACGAATTTATAAAGAAGAATTCAATTTTGATTTGAATTGAAAAGGAAGTTGAAATTGCTTTTGAAACGAATTTAAAACTATTTATATAATTCGTTTTAAATAGAAATCAACGAAATATATATTATATATATTATATATATAATATAATGGCCTGAATAGAACGCGCCGCGCCGCGGCAGTTCGTGAATTTCGATCATTTATTTCAAACGGACATTACGGGAGATCCGACCGTCGGATTCTCCTAAAACCGGAACCGTTGGGTTCGTATCGACAAGAGCTTTCTAACGAATATTAGAAATTTGAAATCTAACGGTTGGATTTGGAGATACGTCCAAATCAAATTCGAAAAAGGTCGCTGTAAGTGCAGTTCGATGGCCGTTGATGGAAATCGACTGTACGGGCCTTGAGAAAATTATTAAAAATATTTAGAAAGAATTGGGATGAAAAACTCCATATTTGAAAAGATAAAAATATTTTTTTATCGAAATAAACTAGTTTTGAACTAGAATTACAATTCTATTTATTTTTAAATAAATGAATTGAATATTGAAATGGTTTTGAAAATAACTAGAATTTCCAATAATTGCATTGGAATGGATTTGAATCGAAATTGTCTTCGGAACATTTCGATGTCGAATTTCGTGATTATACAGGTGTTGTTATGGAAATTTGAAAGATATTTATATATCGTTATTTCCAATACGATATTTGTTGGTCGTAGAATTTGATATTGAATATAAGCCGGGATATTTTCTATTCAGAGCCTTGTATTGAATATCAAATGTGATTTGGGTTTGTCGTGAATGGTGTCTTCACTAACACTGTTCTTGAACCCAGTTGAGAAAAGATTAAATCTTTTTATTTAGATTTAATGAAGTGTACCAATTAAATAATATTTAATTGGAATTGAATTGATATTGATTTTTGGGTTTATCGTGAACAGTGTTTAAAATAACACTCGTTCTTTAACCCGATAATTAATGGAATGTGACTTTGGGTTTATCGTGAACCGTGTTTTAAATGACACGGATTCTTTAACCCAGTTAACGATAAAAACTAAGTGGAGTTTTAATGAATCTTTAATTAGATTGAGAAGATCGAGAATGGAGTATCACCAGTTCTGCTCCAGGCGATAGTTAAATCTTTAATTAGATTTGAACGTGAAATGGTAATTGAATTTACCGATAACACCGTGGTGTTAGATATGAAGTACTACCAGTTTTACTTCATGGGATGAATAGGTTGGGATTGGGAAATTAAAACAAATGATTACTTCGGTAAGGTTCGCTAATCCCGACTAGTTTTGAATTGATATTCAAAAATGGATTAAAGAATAAATTCAAGAAATTTATCTTGGATAAAATTAATGGGAACCTTTCCCTATGAATATGAAATTTAGAAACTAACGGTCGGTTAGCTAAGCAGAATGATTTTCTGGATATTGATCTGATGTTGGTTTCGGCCTTCGGGGTTAATATTTGGGAAATTATTCTCTTGATTAATTTACGGTTAGTGACTGATGAATTGGAATGAGGCATATGTTGTGTTTGTGTAACACTTATTTAAAATATACGCGAGTTATTCGGAAAGACCGGGTTTACCCCATTCTGAATAACTGATACGACGATAAGTCGAAGATGAAGACGGTGGTCGAAGACCAGAAGTCTTCACGTCGTTTTGGTGATTACTGATGATCTTGATTGGGCTGTACACCCAAGAAGATGGAAACAGTTAGTGATCGTCCAGACGTGCTTGGAGATCGATGGATATGCGGGGTACTAGGTGCCTCCGGTTTCGTTCAGACCCAGAACGGACTTGTGAATGGACTGTGTGTCTGACATTGGAATTTAGCCCGTGTGATTGATCTCTATTAAATATATATCTGTTTGGCGGTGGAGAATTTATTCTCTTGCTTAACGCCCTTCTCTGAGAAGTACGAGCTCAGGGGTTATATATTGATGGATATCAAACGCATGGAGTGAATTGCCTGTGTGGCATGCCTAAGTGGCAATTGATCGAGGCTTCTGTTGAAAAGCAAAGTCTTGTGGTGATGATCAAAGCAAGGCCTTTGTGGCGTAGCTTTGTGTAACGTTTACTTCGCGTGTTTCACACCCGGTATGAACCAAAAACGGGAGAGGACGTCAGGGAGGGCATGCGTTTCTTTCTAGCTAAAAAGTGGCGTCAGTGGTTTTACATGCCCTGACAAGTTTGACTTATGTGGTTGTTGCTGTTGCGAGGCGCCTCGGATTGATCGGTCGTTCTCGAACCGATGGAGTCATTTAGTTGGCTCGTTTACGCCCCATAGGGCGGGGAAATGCATGTTCAGGGTTTAAGTTTAATCCACATCGGTGGACTGGCCCTGAGGATCCAAGGGCCCACCTGAGTCTGGGTCCTGAGGGGCGGGCTAGAGCGTCTCGAATCGGTTGAGGACTATCTTTTGCCTCGGTTCATAGATGGAAACCCAATTTCCAAATACGTGATTCTGCGGTTTAATTTGTAGAGCATAGTATGGCGACATAGTGGGATGGGGCGCTTATGCCGTCTATGATTGATACTTATGATTTGAAATTGTTTTATACACTATGCACTTATAATAGTATCAAACGATTTGTTTTAAACGTATCAAGCATTCTTTGGCTATTATAAGGGAAAACCCTATCCTCGGCTGCGTTGCATTGTGTGATGGGACCTGGGTCTTATAACAGCTTCATTTTTCTTTATTTAGCATTGCGCTGTTTGTTTTATGCACTGGTATTCTTGGGAGGAAACCCGTTCCGTGTTATACGGCGTGGTCCCTTGATTTACCTAACTTTAAAAATAAAGATTAATAACTGTTTTAGTTCTCACACCAGTCACATGACTGACCTGGAGTTTATTGTTTTAACCTAAACTCTGGGTGCCCCTATTTTGACACGGGCAGCTAGTAGTTTTGGTTTTGCAGATTTATATTCACAGGATCCTGGTTTACAGCTGGAACGATATCCGGAAAGCTTTGTATCCGTATATCTCATTCTAGTTGTGTATTGTATTATTTTCCGCTGCGATGTATTTAAATGTAATTTAAATCTCTGATATTTCTGTGTAATATTCATTTGTACTCTGTATATTCTTGTAATCTGATGCATTGTTGTAATATACAATGAAATGTTCCTTTATATGTGTTCTGTTGTGGCTTGTTCTCGAACTATCCGACACTTTCCTTTACGGGGAAGTTACGGGTCTTCACAGGTAGTGGCTGCTATGCATTACCACAGGTTCGGGAGTGCAATTGGTAGAATCCTACCCTGGGCATTGCCTCGAGTGCCTTGTTATATTTATCCTTATCGAGCACCATACGATTTTGATTTGTATTGTACCTATGGAGTGCCCTCTGATGGCATCGATTATAGTGGGTTTACGGTACTGTATAGACTACGGTATTATAAACGGTGTAAGGGTAAAAATGTAATCCCTCTTGCACTATTTTCATTATGTTTACTTTACTGAATAGACATTACAATAGTAGCGTATTATACTATGTATGTATTAGTTTAAAGGATCCTTGAGAGGTGTAAAAATCCCGTAACATCTCTTGAGTTACTGTACCCATGACATTGATATTATTTCGTATTTTAATTTGACTAATATGAGAATGATTTAGTGTTGATCCGAGTGTTTGTTGTGTTTTCTTTTATGCAATACGTTCGGGTCAGCAGAAGTTGCAGTTAGCGAAGATTTCAATAGATTGGAGGATGAAGACGAGGATTTAGCATATTTATCAATTATAATTATGTTTTTCCATTGCAGTTTAATTCCGCTGTATTACTATATGTATTCGTACAAGTGTAACTTTGATGATTGAGAAAGTATAACTCGAATGTATATGTTTTTCAAATACTTTCGAACCATTATTTGTTTATTATATGTTGTCCTTCCGCTGTGAGATTCTGCGATTGTTTTCTCTTCTTTCTCCTTTTTCTTCTTTTTCCCAATAACTATCTGGGTTGGTGATTGTTTGGTCCGACAAGTGTGGTTTATTGTTGATTTGAACAGTTAAAAATCCAGGTCGTTACAGTTTGTAACGACCCGGATTTTTGGTCGATTTATTTTAAATATTTAGTACGGTTTTAAATATTGAATTTATAATATAAATGGTATTTTATCGGGTTATCGATTAAATAATCGAAATACGATTTATTTTGATAATCATTGTAATAAGAGAATTTAAAATAATTCAATTCGAAGTTAGAGTTAAATAAAAACAATTCAGATAATCAGTATTAATTATATTTGAATACAGATGATAATAAAAATATTTTATTATCAGAGAATTTATTTGTTTTTGAATTTAAAATTATATCATATCAATTTAATATGTTATTTTAAATATGTTCGAATTAAATTATATAGTCTATTCTGTTGAGTTCAAAATAGTGTAATTACATTGGAACGACGGTCGGTACGCTAAAATAGCGGTTCACGATTTTTAATTGTAAACCTCGAGATATTTATAATGGATAAGATCGAAATCAAATCGAGAATCAAATCGATATCTGTTTAAAAAGAAATAAAAATCTTTTTAAGTCAAATCAAATTAAATTAAACTATATTTAAAATCGTAATCGAAATCTTTTAATTCTTTACAAGATATTGCCCTGTACTTGGCCGACCAGGAAAATTAATCATGTCCCTTCTTATTCTATAAATCGGCGACTTTTCACCCTTTCCTATTTATTTTTCCTTTTCCACTCGTCATTTTCTATTCAGAGAAAAATACCCCCTTTTCTATCTTCATTTCTACTTCTCCAGAAGAATAAAAAATCGCAATATCCTCCTGATACTCGAAATTGAAATCGAGATGCTTGCGTGTGGAGGGGCTTAACGATGTAATTCTGGGAGTTGTTCGAAGTGTTCTGGGAGGTGTTAGAAGTGTTCAAGGCAAAAGGGGAAAATCCGATCGAGT
Organism: Allium sativum; assembly: GCA_030737875.1. Taxonomy (NCBI): domain Eukaryota; kingdom Viridiplantae; phylum Streptophyta; class Magnoliopsida; order Asparagales; family Amaryllidaceae; genus Allium; species Allium sativum. The sequence goes on along the minus strand of CM060921.1, from coordinate 157,410,471 downwards.
GTGAATTATTTAAAAGCTCAACTTCCTCCAAAATTTATGCGATCAGTTGTTGAGTGATTTAATTCAAACCAGTAGGCGAGTTTTAGGTTACGGTATTAAAGCGAGCTAGGGAAATCAAGTTCAACGCAAACTCGAGAAATCATGGCAAGATCGAAGGAGTTTGGGAGTCTCGATCATGTGATGAATTCTGGACCGTCGATGTGAAAAGGGGAAGGCTTCATCCTTTTCCTTTTTGTCTTCATGTTCGCGAAATTTCTCCTGGAAAGGTGAATGCACGTTCAACAAGAGTTGAAGCTGCGAATGTACTGTGTTTTTGGGAGAAGGTGCGCAGTGATGATTTTGGAGGAAGCTCGAACAGTGTGATGGGGCGGTAGTAAGAGCCATCGGCCACGACAATGGTGAAGGAGGATCAAGGTCGGTTATCAGTTCAAATTTAGAAGGCAGAGATCAGTATTTATTTAAAAGGGAAATTAAGGTATAAGTAAATTTTTATTTAACTTGTTAATAATCATTTAAATTCGTTTTAAATTGTAACACTTATATAAATATCATATGTGGTCAGGTTTTTTACAAAACAAATGACGATGGGTTCAGAGGGATGTAGGCGGTGCCTTCGAAGTGCTTTGAAATTTTGTTTGAGTTAATTCGAATCAGCTATGCAATTTTAATTTTAATCGAGTATCGTTCGATTTAAATTAAAAGTCTAAATCAGATATGCAATTAAAAATCCCGGTAAGTAAAGCTCACTCACCTTTTATTTAGAATTATTTTTATTCATTAAAAATAATTGTTTGATGCTTGTTTGAATGCTTTCTAATTGATTTAAATATATTAGTTATTTAGGGTTGACTATTATATATATATTGGTTTGGTGATTGGATTGGTTCCCGCAGTATCATTAGCGGATGCCCGCAGTATCATTAGTGGATGACCCTACGCCCATGTATATAAATGGATCCCCTTTTTACCGCGATATCCTGCCTCGAAGCAGGATGGGTAATATTTCTGTTGACTAACATCTGTGGGTGCAGGAAAACAGGTTGGAGGAATCCAATTGGATTCCTCAAAAATATATTATCTGTTCGTTTATTTGTTTGCATATATATACTTTCATATAGGATGTGTTAGAAAATAAATAATTGATTGTTTTGGTGTTTGAATTCACTGGGCCCAAAGGTTGATATTTAAAAATATCGCGGAGAGTTTTTGAGATTTAAAAGGGGAAATTCTATTTTAGAAAAATAGAATTTGAATTTTTAAATAGATTTGAGATATAAACTTGTTTTGAAAAAAATAAAATAAAACAAGTAGTTCCTTTATAAATGAAGTTTATAAGTAGTTCTTCTATAAACGAAATTTATAAATGAAGTGAAAAGAATTATCATTGGATAATTCAGAAATAAAATACTAGTGTGAAATTGAAAAGGGAAATCTATTTTTAAAAGTAAAAATATAAAAGAAATTGAAATCGAGACTTGTTTAAGAATGAATATAAAATTGAAATAGAATTTGATTTTAAAGGAATTCAAATAGAATTTGAATTCAAAGGAATTCAAATGGATTTGAATAAAGAAAGTTCAAATGAAATTTAAAATATAAAATTTGAATATAGAAAAAGTGGAATTGGAAAATGTGTTGAAAAGAGAATTCAAAAGGAGTTTAACTATAGGATTTGAATAATAGAATCCAAATGGAGTTTAAATATAGGAATTGAAATGGAATTTGAATAGAGAATTCAAATGGAATATAAAATATGAAATTTGAATATAGGATTCAAATAGAAAATTCAAAGGGAATTTGAATATAGAAATTCAAATGGAGTTTGAATATATGAAATTCAAAGGAAATTCAAATATATAATTTGAATGTAGAAATTCAAATTGGATTTGAATAAAGGAAATTCGAATATAGAAATTCAAATAGAATTTGAAAAATAGAAGCGAATTGAAATTTGAATATAGAATTTCATATATAAGTGAAATAGATCGGAAATACTATGTTGAATTAGGAAAAACATTGACTTGATATATTAAAAATATATCAGAATGAAGTGGAATTTATTATAAACGAAATTTAAACGTTTATATTTATAAATATAATTAAAACGAACTCGCCGCAGCGTTGCAGTTCGTAAATTGGCGTTTCGAACTTCAATTGAGTATACAGAACTCAATTGAAGTCGGAATTCTTTGAAACAAGAAACGTCAAGACCGATTTGATAATAGTTTTCTAATGAAGGAGAAAAATCTGGATTTCGTCGAATAGATTTTGAGTTATGTCAAAATCAAATTTTCAGAAAAACAATGACATAAACATTACAAAACCATAACGGTTTATTTAATTTTATAAAAGAATTTTAAGCAAATAAAATCCAAATTTCTATTTAGGAAAATCCAGATTTGAGTTATAAAATATATCGGAACTCAAGTGGAGTAATGAGTTGATTTTTGAAACAGAAATCAGATTTTTGGTTATTGAATAGAATTAACCGATTTGAATATAAATTAGTTAACGAGATTTCGAACTGATATTGGGCTTTGAATAAGTAAATTTCGATTTGAAAATTTATATTCGAAATCGAAAGGGAAGCTAGAATTGAAATTGAAATTTAATTTGGTTATGAGCAAGTTAAATATTTTATTTGAACATGTTATATTCAAACAAAGAAGTGTATAAGGCAAAATAGCTAATTAAAGAATGAACGAGCGAAATTGAATTCAAACGAATGGATTGAGTTGAACTGAATTGAAAACAGGTGAACATGTGTTAGACAGGTATGGGATGAAGTATATGAAGGTTTTAATTATGTGCCCGACAAAAATTACATGTTTAAATTCATATATGAGATTTTATACGCCGTATCGGCAAGCCGCTTGGCTTTTTATTTTTCTTTTGGATTGGTGAGGGCCATGGGAGGCTTTTTGAAATATCCCGATGCTCCCGGTACAAAGGATGTTTTGGCGAAATTTTCCGGAAGTTTGAGGAGTTAGAATATTTTTAAGAAAATTTGATAGTTAGAAATCAATATATTGATATATATATAATTTGATATGAAACGAAATTTAAAATAGAATATTGTAAACAAAAAGGGAAATCTATAAATTAGAAAAAGAAAGCGAACCATATACATGTTTTAAAATGAATAATTGGGTTTTATAGTGTGTTTATTCGAGGTAAGTGGTTTCGTCTGTTTTGAGGTTAATGATGTTTTCAGTCAAGGTCTGAGAGGTAATAATTCCCCAACTTGATTGATTTCATTTTTAATTGATAAATAACAGGATCCAGTCTCGAAAAGAAGTGTTCGAAAAAGAGTTAGTTGAATAAAATATTTTGGGTTGTTGTAAAGATGTTTTATACAACATTCGTTTTAACCGAAGTGATGGAATTTTGGGAAATATAAAAGTAAATATTTCCTGAGTATAATTAAGGTAGTCAGGAAAGAGATAAGTGATTGAAATTTGTTTCAATTGCAAATAGAATATATTTTCTAACTATATAAAATAATAGAAGGCGATATATGGAAATGTTTTCCAAATAGCGTAAGAGGCCAAGATGATTATCGAAATTATTTGGTTAACAAATATTGATAGAGAAATAGAGAAGTGAATTAATTAATGGAATATTAATTAACAGGCCTAGTGATTGATTGATGTTATGGATGAATGGATGTTTGTTTATTTTACTTCGATAGTTAAATAACCGACTATCGAAGTATTTGCCAATATTGTTGTCAATATGGAGAGACCGGTTGGAATATTATCCGAGAACCACTCTGTATTGACAGTAGCGTTGCGAATCAGATTATACGAAGGTAATCATAGACAGTGTAAAGTGCAATGGCTTTTTCTATTAATAGAAATTGTGCCTTCGGTTTCGTTCATCGCAGAACGAACGTATATGGACGAATGTCTGACAAAGTATTTCCAATGATCGAATGAGTTGGTCTGTATAAGTATATATGGTTGCAACGGATTTATTCCCTTAGCAAAACATCCAGAATATTTGTGCAAATCAATTAGTGATTAACGGATCTGACAATGTAGCATTCAAAGTGATTGTGCTATCAATGAATAGAAAGTAATCGTAGCCTCAGGCCTCAACAACCGGGAAATGACAAAAATCGGGCAGGCAACATGGCTATGTGGGTCGCTCCCATTAGGGTGTATAATCACCTATCTAGAGATTCATTTAATTCCTTATTCTGTTCGATGCTGTCTCATTCGGGTAACGGTTGCTGATCCCAATCGTTGGTGACATACATTCGATACACTCAAGCGAAATGAGTGGTCGGTCATGTGTGGATAGGGTTGTAAGATGTTCTTGTTGAACCCAGTGTATTCCTTTCTAAAGATACACTATCGGAAGGTGGTTCCATACCTTGTCATAGTTGGAAATCCAATCTCCAATAAGCGCCCTGCGGTTTTTGATTTTATATTATATATGGAGCGTGAGATGCAAGCGTTCCGCTAGATTCTATTTATTTGATTGGACATTATTATAATATCACTGGATTTTCATATCAAAGTGTTTTGGGTTATAGTAAGGTAAAAACCGTCCATGTTTATGTGTGGGCTAGTCTTACTATTATCTTTTCTTTCTAAAGGATTTTGAAAGTTAAACAAATGGTTAGAGTTTACTCACATCATTCCCATGACTGACCCACAGTTTATTTTGTTTGTTTTCCCTAAACTCTTGGGTTCCTAAATTTGTACGGGCAGTCATGTAGTCGGGATTTTTCAGATTCGTTTGGAAGAGCTGGAAGCAGGAGGCTTCACCAGTTAGCTATAGAATATCATATTTCCGCTGTGTACTATGTGGTATCTGGAAACATGTGTTTATAACTGTTCCAGGAATAACTGTTGTGCTCTAATGATGGTATGTATATAAAGTTACTGATTTGTATTTCAAAAGTTACATTATATAATATATTTTATTTGTTCTGCTGTGAGATTTGCCTTCTTTGTTTTCTTCTATTCTAACCTTTCTTTCTTTCTATTTCTCATCCTCTAACTTCTTCCTAATAATGATTCGTATTTCAGTGCAATTTGGGTTAGACGTGTGGTGTTATTAGTCAACTTAGATAGTACAGATTTGTGGGCCTTTACAGTTGGTATCAGAGCTTAGGTTGAGCGAACACCTAGGCTTTGTGGGATGTGCTCATTAGAGATAGGGTCAGTAGTAACCTAGAATGAGTTGCGTATATATATACGAGAGAGCGTATTTGTTATTTGATAAAAAAGTTGTTTTATATTGTGTTGGCTATTCTGTTGAGTGGTTTATGAATTCTTATCGAATCGTGGGACGCCACAAAGTCGATAGGAATTTCAAAACACTTGAATAGAAGATTGAACACGATATTGTTTTTAAGTGGGTGAATGAAATTATTTTACCCAAAATTCTATTTTTGATAGAAAAGGAATAATTTTCTAAAATTATTATAATATATGGATGTGTTGGACGTTAATATTATAATCAAACAAGATTATAAAATTGAATTGGTTATCTATAACCAATTAGAATTTGTATACAAATGAAATGTATACAAATGAGATGAATTAAAACTAAATTCAAACCAGAATTTGAAATTTAAATCCTGGGAAGTTTGAAATATTTTTGGAAGTATATTAGAACAATATAGCTTTGCTTTAAAAGGATTTTGAATGGATTTTTAAATTGTTTAAGCACTGAACTCACTTCGGTGGCTGGGAAATAATTCTGATGATGGTCGCGACATCATCAGTGTTCATTTTCGAGTTTCTAAGTGATGAATTGCTACCGTAGAAAAAATTTTGATGAAAATTTATTTGAAGGAAAACAAATTGGTTTGAAAATTCAAATGTGTTGGATTTGTGATAGATAATAAATATATGTATATATTTATGCGATTTCAAAAGGATTTAAAATGAAATCCCAGGAATGTGAATGTGGAAATTTAAATGAATTAAAGTGAATAAATTGATTTAAAGTCATTTTGAATGAATTTGAATATACATGAGTGAAATATTAATTGAATGTGAATTGTAAATCATTCAGATAAAAATGAATGTGAGTATATATACAGGAAGACCAAAAATTTTGGTGGAATTAAATTTGTTGAAATATGAGGAGTTGAGTTTCAACATAAAGGGATTTTGAAAAGTAATGGATTTGTACCATTTTTCCTACCTTAGCAATTTCGAGGACGAAATTATTTTAAGGGGGAAGAATGTAACGACCCGGATTTTTGGTCGATTTATTTTAAATATTTAGTATGGTTTTAAATATTGAATTTATAATATAAACGGTATTATATTGGATTATCGATTAAACAATCGAAATACGATTTATTTTGATAATCATCGTAATACGAGAATTTAAAATAATTCAATTCGAAGTTAGAATTAAATCAAAACAATTCAGATAATCAGTATTAATTGTATTTGAATATAGACGATAATAAAAATATTTTATTATCAGAGAATTTATTTGTTTTTGAATTTAAAATTATATTATATCAATTTAATATGTTATTTTAAATATGTTCGAATTAAACTATATAGTCTATTCTGTTGAGTTCAAAATAGTGTAATTACATTAGAACGATTGTCGGTATGCTAAAATAGCAGTTCACGATTTTTAATTGTAAACCCCGAGATATTTATAATGGATAAGATCGAAATCAAATCGAGAATCAAATCGATATCTGTTTAAAAAGAAATAAAAATCTCTTTAAGTCAAATCAAATTAAATTAAACTATATTTAAAATCGTAATCGAAATCTTTTTAATTCTTTATAAGATATTGCCCTGTACTTGGTCGACCAGGAAAATTAATCATGTGCCCTTCTTCTTTTATAAATCTGCGACTTCTTCCCCTTTCCTATTTATTTTTCCTTTTCCTCTCGTCATTTTTTTCTCAAAGAAAAATACCACCTTTTCTATCTTCATTTCTACTTCTCCAGAAGAATAAAAAATCGCAATATCTTCCTGATACTCGAAATTGAAATCGAGATGCTTGCATGTGGAGGGACGTAACGATGTAATTCTGGGAGTTGTTCGAAGTGTTCTGGGAGGTGTTAGAAGTGTTCAAGGCAAAAGGTGAAAATCCAATCGAGTGTGAATTATTTAAAAGCTCAACTTCCTCCAAAATTTGTGCGATCGGTTTTTGAGTGGTTTAATTAAAACCAGTAGACGAGTTTTAGGTTACGGTATTAAAGCGAGCTAGGGAAATCAAGTTCAACGCAAACTCGAGAAATCATGGCAAGATCGAAGGAGTTTGGGAGTCTCGATCATGTGATGAATTCTGGACCGTCGATGTGAAAAGGGGAAGGCTCCATCCTTTTTCTTTTCGTCTTCATGTTCGCGAAATTTCTCCTGGAAAGGTGAATGCGTGTTCAACAGGAGTTGAAGCTACGAAGGTATTGTGTTTTTGGGAGAAGGTGCGCATTGATGATTTTGGAGGAAGCACGAACATTGGGATGGGGCTGTAGTTAGAGCCGTCGGCAACGACAATGGTGAGGGAGGCTCAAGGTCGGTTACCAGTTCAAATTTAGAAGGCAAAGATCAGTATTTATTTAAAAGGGAAATTAAGGTATAAGTAAATTTTTATTTAACTTATTAATAATCATTTAAATTTGTTTAAAATTGTAACACTTATACATATATCATATATGGTCAGGTTTTTAACAAAACAAATGACAATGGGTTCATAGGGACGTAGGCGGTGCCTTCGAAGTGCTTTTGAATTTTGTTTGAGTCAATTCGAATCAGCTATGCAATTTTAATTTAAATCGAGTATCGTTCGATTTAAATTAAAAGTTTGAATCAAATATGCATTTAAAAATCACGGTGAGTAAATCTCACTCACCTTTTATTTAGAATTATTTTTATTCGTTAAAAATAATTGTTTGATGCTTGTTTGAATGCTTTCTAGTTGATTTAAATATATTAGTTTTTTAGGGTTGACTAATATATATATATATATATATATATATATATATATATATTAGTCTGGTGATTGGATTGATTCCCACAGTATCATTAGCGGATGCCCGCAGTATCATTAGCGGATGACCCTATGCCCACATATATAAGTGGATCCCCTTTTTACCGCGATATCCTGCCTCGAAGCAAGATGGGTAATATTTCTGTTGACTAACATCTGTGGGTGCAGGAAAACAGGTTGGAGGAATCCAACTGGATTCCTCAAAAATATATTATCTGTTCGTTTATTTGTTTGCATATATATACTGTCATATAGGATGTGTTAGAAAATAAATAATTGGTTGTTTTGGTGTTTGAATTCACTGGGCCAAAAGGTTGATATTTAAAAATATCGCGGAGAGTATTTGAGATTTAAAAGGGGAAATTCTATTGTAGAAAAATAGAATTTGAATTTTTAAATAGATTTGAGATATAAACTTGTTTTGAAAAAAAATAAGTAGTTCCTTTATAAACGAAGTTTATAAGTAGTTCTTTCATAAACGAAATTTATAAATGAAGTGAAAAGAACTATCGTTGGATAATTCAGAAATAAAATACTAGTGTGAAATTGAAAAGGGAAATCTATTTTTAAAAGTAAAAATATCAATTGCAAAAGAAATTGAAATCGAGACTTGTTTAAGAATGAATATAAAATTTAAAAAGGAATTGAAATAGAATTTGAATTTAAAGGAATTCAAATAGAATTTTAATTCAAAGGAATTCAAATGGATTTGAATAAAGAAAGTTCAAATGAAATTTAAAATATAGAATTTGAATATAGAGAAGTGGAATTGGAAAATGTGTTGAAAAGAGAATTCAAATGGAGTTTAACTATAGGATTTGAATAATAGAATCCAAATGGAGTTTAAATATAGGACTTGAATAAGAGGAATTTAAATGGAATTTGAATAGAGAATTCAAATGGAATTTAAAATATGAAATTTGAATATAGGATTCAAATAAAAAATTCAAAGGGAATTTAAATACAGAAATTCAAATGGAGTTTGAATATATGAAATTCAAATTAAATTCAAATATAGAATTTGAACGTAGAAATTCAAATGGGATTTGAATAATGGAAATTCGAATATAGAAATTCAAATAGAATTTGAAAAATAGAAGCGAATTGAAATTTGAATATAGAATTTCAAATAGAAATGAAATAGATCGGAAATACTATGTTGAATTGGGGAAAACATTGATTTGATATATAAAAAATATATCAAAATGAAGTGGAATTTATTATAAACGAAGTTTAAACATTTACATTTATAAATATAATTAAAACGAACTCGTCGCAGCGCTGCAGTTCATAAATTGGCATTTCGAACTTCAATTGAGTATACATAACTCAATTGAAGTCGGAATTCTTTGAAACAAGAAACGTCAAGACCGATTTGATAATAGTTTTCTAATGGAGGAGAAAAATCTGGATTTCATCGAATAGATTTTGAGTTATGTCAAAATCAAATTTTCAGAAAAACACCGCCATAACCATTTCAAAACCATAACGGTTTATTTAATTTTATAAAAGAATTTTATGCAAATAAAATCCAAATTTCTATTTAGAAAAATCCAGATTTGAGTTATAAAATATATCAGAACTCAAGTGGAGTAATGAGTTGATTTTTGAAACAGAAATCAGATTTTTGATTATTGAATAGAATTAACTGATTTGAATAGAAATTAGTTAATGAGATTTTGAACTGATATTGGGCTTTGAACAAGTAAAATTCGATTTGAAAATTTGTATTCGAAATCGAAAGGGGAGCTAGAATTGAAATTCAATTTGGTTATGAGCAAGTTAAATATTTTATTTGAACATGTTATATTCAAACAAAGAAGTGTATAAGGCAAAATAGATAATTAAAGAATAAATGAGCGAAACTGAATTCAAACGAATGGATTGAGTTTAATTGAATTGAAAATAGGTGAACATGTGTTAGACAGGTATGGGATGAAGTATATGAAGGTTTTAATTATGTGCTCGACAAAAGGTACATGTTTAAATTCATATATGAGATTTTACGCGCCGTATCGGCAAGCCGCTTGGCTTTTTCTTTTTCTTTTGGATTGGTGAGGGCCATGGGAGGCTATTTGAAATATCCCGATGCTCCCGGTACAAAGGAGGTTATGGCGAAATTTTTCGGAAATTTAAGGAATTAGAATATTTTTAAGAAAATTTGATAGTTAGAAATCAATATATTGATATATATATATATATAATATATTGATATATATATAATTCGATATGAAACGAAATTTAAAATAGAATATTGTAAGCAAAAAGGTAAATCTATAAATTAGAAATAGAAAGCGAACCATATACATGTTTTAAAATGAATAATTGGGTTTTATAGTGTGTTTATTCGAGGTAAGTGGTTTCGCCTGTTTTGAGGTTAATGATGTTTTCAGTCAAGGTCTGAGAAGTAATAATTCCCCAACTTGATTGATTTCATTTTTAATTGATAAATAGCAGGATCCAGTCTCGAAAAGAAGTGTTTGAAAAAGAGTTAGTTGAATAAAATACTTTGGGTTGTTGTAAAGATGATTTATACAACATTCGTTTTAACCCAAGTGATGGAATTTTGGGAAATATAAAAGTTAATATTTCCTGAGTATAATTAAGGTAGTCAGGAAAGAGATAAGTGATTGAAATTTGTTTCAATTGCAAATAGAATATATTTTCTAACTATAGAAAATAATAGAAGGCGATATATGGAAATATTTTCCAAATAGCGTAAGAGGCCAAGATGATTATCGAAATTATTTGGTTAATAAATATTGATAGAGAAATAGAGAAGTGAATTAATTAATGGAATATTAATTAACAGGCCCAGTGATTGATTGATGTTATGGATGAATGGATGTTTGTTTATTTTACTTCAATAGTTAAATAACCGACTATCGAAGTATTTTCCAATATCGTTGTCAATATGGAGAGACCAGTTGGATTATTATCCGAGAACCACTCTGTATTGGAAGTAGCATTGTGAATCAGATTATACGAAGGTAATCGAAGACGGTGTAAAGTGCAAGGGCTTTTTCTATTAATAGAAATTGTGCCTTCGGTTTTGTTCAGTCCCAGAACGAACGTATATGGACGAATGTCTGACAAAGTATTTCCAATGATCGCATGAGTTGGTGTGTATAAATATATATGGTTGCAACGGATTTATTTCCTTAGCATAACATCTAGAATATTTGTGCAAATCAATTAGTGATTAACGGATCTGACAATGTGGCATTCAAAGTGATTGTGCTATCAATGAATAGAAAGTAATCGTAGCTTCAGGCCTCAACAACTGGGAAATGACAAAAATCGGGCAGGCAACATGGCTATGTGGGTTGCTCCTATTAGGGTGTATAATCACCTATCTAGAGATTCATTTAATTCCTTATTCTGTTCGATGCTGTCCCATTCGGGAAATGGTTGCTGATCCCAACCGTTGGTGATATACATTCGATACACTCAAGCGAAATGAGTGGTCAGTCATGTGTGAGCCGGGTTGCAAGATGTTCTTGTTGAACCCAGTGTATTCCTCTCTAGAGACACTATCGGAAGGTGGTTCCTCATAGTTGGAAATCCAATCTCCAATAAACTCCCTGTGGTTTTTGATTTTATATTATATATAGAGCGTGAGATGCAAGCGTTCCGCCAGATTCTGTTTATTTGATTAGACATTATTATAATATCACTGGATTTTCATATCAAAGTGTTTTTGGTTATAGTAAGGTAAAAACCGTCCATGTTTTTGTGTGGGCTGATCTTACTATTATCTTTTCTTTTGAAAGGATTTTGAAAGTTAAACAAATGGTTGGAGTTTACTCACACGAGTCCCATGACTGACCCAGAGTTTATTTTGTTTGTTTTCCCTAAACTCTTCGGTGCCTAAATTTGTATGGGCAGTCAAGTAGTCGGGATTTTCCAGATTCACTTGGGAGATCTGGAAACAGGAGGCTTCACCAGTTAGCTATGGAATATCATATTTCCGTTGCGTACTATGTGGTATCTGGAAACAGGTGTTTATAACTGTTCCAGGAATAACTGTTGTGCTCTGATGATGGTATGTATATAAAGTTACTGATTTGTGTTTCAAAAGTTACGTTATATAATATATTTTATTCGTTCCGCTTTGAGATTTGTCTTCTTTGTTTTCTTCTATTCTAATCTTTCTTTCTTTCTATTTCTCATCCTCTAACTTCTTTCTAATAATGATTCGTATTTCTGTGCAATTTGGGTTAGACGTGTGGTGTTATTAGTCAACTCAGATAATACGGATTTGCCGGCCTTTACACAGTTGGTATCAGAGGTATGGTTAGCGATAACCTTGGCTCTATTCGGGAATTAACTCATTAGAGACAGGGTTAGTAATGCCCGAGAATGAGTTGAGTGATATATAAGAGAGCGTATTTGTACTTTTGATATAAAAATGGTTTTATATTGTGTTGACTTGTACCGTTGAACACTTATGGACTCTGGTCGATTTATGGGACGCCATGAAATCGATAGGAATTTCTAAGTAGTCGAACAGAATGGATATTTTGTTCGACATAATATGGTTATCGATTATATTTTTAGTTTATTAAATATATTATGGGGTTTAAGTGTATACATATTTGTTGTTTGTAGGTAATAATATTAAGTTATTATGTATTATAGTTGATTCAATAATAAACCTAATATGGAAAATTAAACGGTTTAAAGAAATTTGAAAGTGAAATGTATTAAATACAACTGGGTGCAAAACGATTTGCGATTAAATGAAATGGACTTGAGGATTTGATTCTGGTGCTTTTTGAGATAGCTTTATCAAAGTTTGAAATAATATTGTATTACAAGAAATAATTCTATAAATAGTTTTCAAAAGGATTTTTAAATGAAATAAGTGTAATCCCTTCTTGGATCTTAGGATAACTTCGGTAATGAGTGCACACATTATCGATGTGTATTTTGGAAAGTCTGAGTGAGGGAGACCACTCAATGGTTATTATAACTTGTTTGACAAAGGATTTTGGATTTAATTCTGTATGATATAAATTTTTATATAAAGATATTGGAATATGTTATTTAAAGTTGAAATTTAAATTAAACATACTTTGAAAAATTCTATTTTTTTGGTAATTAAAGATTTGGATTTAAAATTTTATGGCATGTATTTCTATAAAATAGTATAAGTACTTAGATTATTTTAGATTTGGTTTAAACCTGGAATCAAGGTATTTAAATTCGTCTTAACCAATAATATGGATTTAAGTACTAAAGTAACCCAGTTCATTAGAGTTTTGGTTTGAAGCCAGAAAATTTACTTGAGTATTAAGGAAGAGAAGTGGTCGTCAAAATGCTTAAGTATTGTTGATAATAAGTTTAAAGGAATTATAAGTTGGTCGATAGGAGTGTTTGGAAAAATCAAAATTAAGTATGAGCTTAGTTCAATTGAAGTCGATGAAAATGAATTGGAGGAATAAGTTGGATAAAAAAAGTGATAACTCATAGCTTGGAATAATTGATAAGTTATTAAGCTTGTTCAAAAAGAAATGAAGTTTGTAAATGAAATATGAATGATCAATAAATTAGAAATGAAAGAAGGCGGAATGGTAAACCTTATGTAACGGCCTGGAAAATCTGAACCAATTTAAAAATTTTAAACTGGCTATTTTAGTGGATTTTAAGTATTTAAAATAAATATTTTAAATAATAACGATGAAAAGTAAGTTTGAATCAAAGTTGAAAATAAATATAACATGGCCTGAAAGGGCGCAGTAGTTTCAAAATTTTAATTCAAACTTCGACTGACTGTATCGGGTGCAAAACAAAACGGATTTGAATGAAACCAAAAATATTTAAAATCTGTTAGTGAATACCTTTCTAACGAATCTGAAAAATCGAAGTTTCATAGCGGGAAGCAAAAGCTATGGCCAAATGAATTTTCTGAAATGTCGCTATGGAGTTTATATAGCATGTGAAAATGGCCATTTTGCAAACGACCTCGGAATTCGACGAAACCACTTTTGTTGGATCTGGGATGTTAAACTATTACTAGGTTTCAAATTTCATAATTTTTGAAGTTAATATGTGAGTGTGGCAAAGGAAAACGTGTTTTGGTCAATTACGGTTAAATTGGATCGACCAGAAATGGGCCGTTTTTCAAACAGTCTCAGAATTGGATGAAACTAGTTTTGTTGGGACCGTGTCGTCAAAACGTAGCTAGATTTATTTTTCTGGAATTTTTCGAATCATTATGTGGCTTGGCAAATTGAAATGTACGTTCAAATCGAATATTGAATGTTATATATTTTAAATTGAAGGAAAACTGACTAAAACAGTCGAATGGGCCTACGAAACATATCCCATTGTGTTCGGAATGGGGGTAAAATGTTGGGAACAACATCCGTTGGGTTTAGATTGGTGTTCGTGTGTGAAAGAGGGTATTTTGGAGATTTTAAAAATTATAAAATAAAAAAATCCTATTGGCCATCATTCACATTCTCTCTCCCCGATACAAGCAGATCGAAGGCGGAAAAGCTTTCGCCACTTCCTTGCCAAATTCCGGCCACCCCGTTCGTCGTTGACCCCTGCCACCGTTCAAATTTTTGAAGATCTCCCTTCCCTCTCCAAATCAAGACTGGTTACACACCCCCTCGCCTCCCCATTGACGAGAACGACCGCCTGGAAGTTGGCGACTTCAAATCGCCGCCGCCGTCATCTCCGACCGCCGGAGTCCACCGCACCACCATCGTTGGCCACGCCTCTCTCCCCTCTACAGCGTGGCAGTGGCTGATTGACGCAACACTTCATGGATCGAGCGAAAAGTTAAAACCTAGTTTCGAACAGAAATAGAAAGGTACGGCTATTTTTATTTTAAACTATATTATAGCAGTTTAAAGCGCTACGGTTTTTTATTTCACTGTAAAAATCATATCTTTGTCGTTTGTTGACGAAATTCAGTGAAACAAGAGACAGTGGACTCGGGTGGACGTCTTCTACATTCTAGAAGAGACCGCATATTTTTCTGAGCCTTCTGCTATTTTTGGTGGAGTGGAACCCAAGGTGAGATTTCTAAATTATAAACGATATGGAAAACGACGATGTAGAAATTATATAGTCGATGTATGAGTTATATAAGCGTTGTACACCTCATGTATAAGCATTGTATAATTTGTACGTTCGATATATAAGTTATATACGCATTGTAAAAATTATATCTATGTTGAATGGAAGTGAAATATACTTATATATATATATATATACGCCCCTCGTCCACAAACCATGGACGATATTTATTGGCTGTGATTGGTGTGAAAATTGATTGACAACGAATGGTTGATTGGAATTGTTTGTGGTTGAAATTGATTGATTGTGGTTGAAAAATACTCATTTGTGGTTGGGAATTATTTGGTTGAAACCACATAGGATTAGTTTGTGGAAACGAAAAAAATATACATGCCGCCTGCGTGCGAACTAGATGCATGAAATCCCCATTGTCAAAAGCTGCGAGGCTTTAAGGTAGAGCGAGGAGCCGTACTAGGAACGGCCCCAGTTTTAACTACCCTACCATTATGCTGCCGAAATTTTGAATAATATTCATGTGTTAGAATTATTTTCATGTGTTGAAACTACATTCGTGTGTTGAATAGAAAACCTTCATGTGTTTAATAGAAATTCATTCGTTGAATAGAAATTCATGTGTTGAATGGTATTCGTTATTTAAAATAAATTGTTTTATAATAAAAATCATAATTTTATCACCTATATGAACTATATAAAATAATCGTGTTTTGAAATGAATTGTTTTACAATAAAAATCACATTTTTACTATATACATGAGTTGTTAAAAATAGTGAAGTGTCGAAGTGAATGTTGGTTGGATAAAAATATCATTTTTATCAAATGTATGAAAAAAATATAGCTTTGAAATCGAAGAATCGATATATATTTATATAAATAGAATTGAAATATATTGAATAACAAAGCTGCAGTTCGTGTTTTGAAACCGTGATTTCAAACGATTAGTGTGGGAGATCTGACCATCGGATTTACCCGAAACCGAAACCGTTGGGTTCGCTTTGGAAATATCTTTCGAACGACACCAATTTTGTGAAGATCCAACGGTTGGATTGTGTGGAATGTTTAATTCAAATCTGAAGAAAAACAGCGCCAGAATCGATTATATTTATATATATACATATAAATATAATTGAATTAAATCGAATAACGACGTTGCAGTTCGTATTTTGAAATCGAAAATTCAAACGATTAGATCGGGAGATCCGACTGTCGGATTTTCCCAAAACTTGAACCCTTGGATTCGTTTTGAAAAGATCTTTCTAATGATATAAATTTTGTAAAGATCCAACAGTTAGATTTTCAGATATGTGTAAATCAAATCTGAAGAAAAACAGCGCCACGACTGCGTTATGGCCCGAAGCGTCGTTTGAATAAATTGGGTATTTTAAAATAAATAAAAATAGCGATAAATCGTTATAAAATATTATAAACGACATGGATGTGAAATTTATAAATTAACTGAAGGTTGGCTGAGTCGAATGGTTTCCTGGGTTTTGATCTGATGTTGGTTTCGGCTTTCGGGGTTAATATTTGGGAAATCGTTCTCTTATTGATTTACGGTTAGCGACTAATAAATTGAAATGATGCGTATATGTGTTTTTGTTGCACTTGTTTATTATATATATACGCGAGTTGCTCAGAAAGACCGGGTTTATCCCATTCTGAATAACTGAATCGACGATAAGAAATCGAAGATGAGGACGGTGGTCGAAGACCAGAGATCTTCACCTCATTTGGATGCTAACTGATGTCCTGATTGGGAGGCATCCCGAAATATGGATAATGAGTGGTGATCGTCCAGACATACATGGAGATCGATGGGTTTGCGAGGTATATAGTGCCTCCAGTTTCGTTCAGACCCAGAACGGACTTGCAAATGGACGGTGTGTCTGACATTGGAATTCATTCTGTGTGATTGATAGCCATCAGTTGCATGGTGTGAATTGCCTATGTGGCATTCTAAGATGCAGTGATCAGGGCTTCTATTGAAAAGCAAAGTCTTGTGGTTGATGATCAAAGCACCGCCTGTGTGGCATAGCTTTGTGTATAACGTGAATTCGCGAACCTCACACCCCGGTATGAACCAGAAACGGGAGAGGACATCAGGGAGGGCATGCGTTTCCTTCTAGCTAGAGGTGGTGTCAGTGCTTGAACTGGCTGACATTTATATTATTTTCACCTATGTGGTTGTTGCTGTTGCGAGGTGCCTTGGTTATATCAGTCGATCCGGGACCGATGGAGTCATTCGTTGGCTCATTTACGCCCCAAAGGGTGGGGAAACGTAGTGTTCAGGCATTTTAATCCACATCGGTGGACCGGCCCTGACGATCCAAAGGCTTGACTGAGTACTTTCCTGAGACATGGGCTAGATTGTCTCGAATTCGGTGAGGATTATCTTTTGCCTCGGTTCATGAAGGAAACCCAATTTCCAAATACGTGACTGTGCAGTTTTGATTGTATGTATATATATATATATATATATATATATATATATATATATGGTGACATGATATATGGTACCCATGCCGTCTATGATTGATAGTTATGATTCGAAATTGTTTTTGAAACATGTAAACACTAGTAATAATATCAAATTCTTTTGTTTTATTCGTATCAAGCATATTTTGGCCATTATAAGGTAAAACTGTATCCTCCAGTTTTCGTTGCATTGTGTGATGGGAACTGAGTCTTATAATGGCTTCATTTTTATAAAAAGCATTGCGATGTTTAAAAGATTTACTAGTTGTAAAGCACTGGCAATCCAATGGAGTAAACCCGTTCCGCGAAAGTGGCGTGGTCCTGTGATTAGCCCTATTATAAAATGTGTTGAGTAGATTTCTCATACCAGTCCCATGACTGACTCGTAGTTTGTTTCACTTGCAAACTCGGGTGCCCCTTTTTCTTCACGGGCAGCCTTGTATCTAGGTTTAGCCGGCTCTTTCTGGATTGCTGGAGCCAAAGATGGATTCTATCATTTATCTCTTTTTATGCTGTTCAGCTCTTATCGTACATATTATGCTTGTTTTCCGCTGTAGACATTTATGTAAAGTTGAACTGTATTTGTACTAAGTATGATCCTACATACTGTGTAACTCTGATGATTACGTTTATCCAGTGTATTATGTGTACATTATCTGGTGTATTTATTTATTTCTGTTTTGCTATTATCTGTTTATGTGTTATATTCCAAAGATTACCCTTAACACCATCCGTACGGGTTTTGGGGTCGTCACATCGTGGTATTAGAGCTTTGGTTAAGCTTAGTGCTGGAGCATAACATATTAACGAACTCGTCAGAAATAGAACCAGTAGTGTTCTAGGATGGGTAACTCATTACAGATAGGATCAGTAATATCCTAGTATGAGTAAAGCAGAATCGAATACACCCCGATAGACACATTTACATTCAAGTATATGTTTCTATGCTTTAAAATATTCTTTCTTTTGACCTAACACTTGATCTGCTATTTGTAGAAGTACTAGAAAATGAGTGCCAGAAACAGAGGAAGTAATACTGACTCGGATATAGAAGCTCTATTCATGAAATATAGAAATCTGGGTGGGAAACCGTTCTCGGGCGAAGAATCTATTATGAAAACACAAGCTTGGATTCGTTCGGCTGAGAAAATCTTTGAAGGATTAAAGCTGAGGGATGACCAGAAAAGACTACTGGCATCCTGGGCGCTCAAAGACGAAGCTTTGTTCTGGTGGGATTCGGTTATTAAGGATAATCCAGAAGGTGATATCACCTGGGATAGATTCAAAGTGATTTTCCTGGAAAGGTTTACTCCTCCAGAAGTAATTGAGCGGCTATGTGATGAATTTTCTTATCTGATACCAGGAGATATGACCATTCCAGAATATCATAAGAAATTCAATGAACTTTCTCACTTTGCCCCTCATCTAATTCAAAATCCGAAGAGGAAGAATTTGAGATTTATCAACGGGCTTCAAAGAAAATATCAGAATATTGTAATGAGGAATGTGAAGCTTCCTTTTTCTGAAATGATATACATGGCTTACCAGTACGAGGACCTCGACAAGAGAGGTATGTTACAGTACAAAGAGGAAGTCAGTTCTAGTAATAAAGGTGAATTTGAAACTGATCGTCCGGAGGCCAGTACGATGTCAGAGGTCAGTAAGAAGCCTAAAGTAAATCGGAAAAGGGCCAGATCTGAAAAAGAACCAGCAACGACTGCCATATGCAACTGCCATAAGCAAGGGCATTTGCAAGGAAATTGCAGATCTTTAAAGAAGAAAAGTAAGAACGGGTCCAAACCTTCTAAGAAACAAAAGAACCCGCATGGGGAAAGGAGATGCCATAAGTGCCACCAAGCAGGTCATATTGCACGGGAGTGCAAGCTATCAAAGGAATCTGAAACAGTACATATAAATGAAGTAGCAGAAACTTCTGAGCCCTCAGCTAGTCAGGAAAGGCCTGATGTTTTCAGAAGGGACGCTTAATGTCAAAACATTCCCGTTGAAGTACTGTTTGATACAGGCGCATCGCGAAGCTTTATTGCAAAGAATGCGGTTGAAAAACTGGATTTGAATTTGAAAAAGCTCAAAGAAACAATGACTGTCCATAATCCGGTCGGGGGTTCCCTCGATCTCAGTTGGGTTTGTGCGGTACCTGTCTCTTTTTCCTGTTATAAGTTCCCTACCATCTCCATCGTCATGAACTTTACTGAATTCAATCTTATCTTGGGGTTAGACTGGTTGACCAAATATGAAGCTGAGGTTAGATGCATCGAGAGAGTTGTTAGGGCAAAGATTAAATTAGGGAATTATATAACCATACCATGTGAAGGCCCGAATTCAAATAGAAAAGACTTCTGGGCAGCTTTGGATGTTTCTCCTGCTCAAATATAAGATATCTCTGAAGTCACAGAGAATATTCCTGACCTCATCAAATATATTCCTGTCGTAAAAAATTATGCGGACGTGTTTGAAGAAGTTGTTAGCTTACCTCCGCAGAGCGAAATAGATTTCAAGATCGCTTTGATTCCGAACGCAAGGCCAGTAGTGCATGCTATTCGGAGGATGACCCTAAAGGAGAAAGAAGAACTAGACAATCAAACACGACAACTCGTATGGAAGGGTCTAATCAGGCCTAGTTTCTCTAATTGGGGAGTAGCAGTGGTGTTTGTCCCAAAGTCTGACGGTACTCTGCGACTATGTGTGGATTATCGTGATTTGAACAAGCAGACAATAAAGAATAAATATCCATAGCCGCGAATCAATGATTTATTGGATCGTCTGAATGGAGCACAAGTATTTTCAAGGATAGACCTAGCTACAGGCTTCCGTCAGCTTCGTATTGCTGAAGAGTGTGTTCCCATGACAGCATTCAGAGGTCCAGACTTATTCTATGAGTGGTTAGTAATGCCATTCGGCTTATGTAACGCTCTAGCTTACTTCGTCGATTTGATGAATAGAGTGTTCATAGGAGTCCTGAATAAGTTTGTTCTGGTTTTTATTGACGATATTCTAATCTTCTCTAAGTCAAAAGACGAACATGAAAAACATTTGGAACAAGTTCTAGAAATTCTGAGAAAGAATGTATTGAAAGCTAAACTGTCCAAATGTATATTATGGCAAGATGAAGTTAAGTTTCTTGGCCACGTCGTATCGAAAGAAGGAATTGCTGTGGATCCAAGTAAAATCACAACTATTCAAAACTGGAAACAGCCTAGTGCTCCCACAGAAGTCCGAAGTTTTCTTGGATTAGCTAGTTATTACCGAAAGTTCGTTAAAGACTTTTCGAAGATATCTGGTCACTTAACAAAGCTTACAAAGAAGCACGCAAAATTCAAGTGGACTCCAGAATGTGAGGAGGTTTTTGAGGAGCTAAAGTTAAGGTTAACAACGACTCCATTGTTGACGATAATCTACGGCAATCAGGACTTGAAAGTCTGGGCAGACGCGTCTAGAGAAGGCCTTGGTGCAGTGTTAATGCAAAGAGGTCAAGTGAGTGTTTATGCTAGCCGTCAGCTGAAGCCACATGAAAAGAACTACGTCACTCATGATCTTGACTTGTTGGCTACAGTATTTGCTTTGAAAATCTGGAGACACTATCTTCTAGGTGAGAAATTCGAACTGTTTACAGATCACCAGTCGTTAAAGTATCAGTTCACCCAGAAAGACTTGAATCGGAGGCAACAACGTTGGCTAGGGTTCCTTGCAGCATACGATTTTGAGATTCTATACACTCCAGGGAAAGCCAATGTCGTGGCCGATGCGTTAAGCCGAAAGAATGTAATGATCGCCAGTTTTATTATCACGACTTCGTAGATAGATAAAATATCTGCTCTTCAGAAGGATGATCACTTCATTCAGAAGATCAGAGAGATAATTCAGAAAGGCGAACCCTCAAGTTTTCAGGTTGATAATGATCAGATTATAAGGCTAAAAGGTCGAATCTGTGTTCCTAACATTTCTGAGCTCGGAAAGGAAGTATTTGATGAGTGCCCCAAGTCAAAACTTAGTATCCATCCGGGAGTAAGAAAAATGTATAATGACATCAATCGCACTTTCTGGTGGAAGTCGATGAAGAGAGACATTTCTTTATATGTTAGTCGATGCCCTACTTGCCAGCTAGTCAAAAGCGACCAACAAAAACTGGCTGGATTGTTGCAACCGCTGGACGTTCCAGGTTGGAAGTGGGAACATATTTCCAAGGACTTTATAGATGGTTTGCCCAGAACTAGAAAAGTAAATGTCAGTATTTGGGTGATCGTAGATCGCTTCACGAAGACCGCCCATTTCATACCTGTCAGATCAAACAGAACTGCTCAGAGTTTGGCGCAGATATACTTTAAGGAAATTGTTAGACTAACTGGGAACGAAGCTGAACTTGAGCACCGCTTATCATCCTCAGACAGATGGTCAAACTGAGAGGGTGAATCGTATTTTAGAAGATCTATTGCGGCTTGTGTTCTTGACTTTGGTGGATCATGAGAAGACCATTTGCATTTAGCTGAATTCTCTTACAACAAAAACTACTGAGCGAGCCTGACAATGTCACCATTCGAAGCATTGTATGGTAGACCGTGCCGATCCCCTGCTTGTTGGGTCGAACCTGGTAATAGACTGGTATTAAGACCTGATATGATCCGTGAAGCTGCCGATAAAGTCGATTTCGTTAAGAAACGATTACTCGCCGCTCAAAGCCGACTGAAGAGCTATGCCGATAAAAGAAGAAGAGATATATCATTTGCTGTTGGCGACTATGTATATTTGAAAGTATCGCCGATGAGAGGAGTTATCCTTCGGTAAAACTGGGAAGTTGGCGCCCAAATTCATTGGCCCGTTTCCTATTCTTGAATAGATTGGAACTCTCGCTTATAGGGTTCAATTGCCGGATTGGTTGCCTGGAGTGCATGATGTATTTCATATATCTCAACTTTGAAAGCACGTTCATGATCCAGACTTGATCGTGGAAGAAGCAGCTCAACAGGATATTGAAATTACTCCAGAATTAGCTGTTAGAAGAGAGCCGCTAAAGATCATTGGCAAAGAAACCAAGGAACCGAGGAACAAGAAGGTTCACTTAGTCAAAGTGCAATGGAGTGGAGATCTGCGAGATTGTACTTGGGAAACTGAGGAGAGCATTCAGAAAGCCTATCCCTAATGTCGAGTAGATATCTCTGATTGACTCCGGTGCAAGGTACATTTTCCATACTTTGCATTACCATTTGGTTCTTTACTTTCTTGTTATTTTCTTTCCATGGATGTGCACTTTTAATTCTATAGTCTGATTATAAAAAGAGTATATGAATCGATTAGTACATTTTTGAAAAGTTAAAAACAAATTGCTTGTTGTTTGAGTTGGGTGATAGTGGATTTGTTTAACTAAATTATTAGAATAATAGTTAATTAAATCACACATTGAACTGATTTAAAAATAGGTAGAAATGTATACATGTGCATTATATATGTTTGAACAAGTATATGGATTAGCTGTTGAGTAAAGAATTATTTACGTGCCCGACAAATAGGTAAAACTTAATGAGTTGGATGCGAAATATTATTATATCAACTCCTGTGAATGCCATTGGATGCGGAGTGCTGGTTGTTCTATGTGTAATAATAAACGTCGCCATAGGATAGTAAAAATTAATTTTGAACTACACTACATGGAATACTTCTTGAAGATAGGCATACTTCATCATACACCACATAAACACTTGGAGCTTGTGTGATGAGGTTGAAGATTTACCATACGAGCGAGAGGCTTGTATGGCGATGACTATATATTACAGGTTGAACTGATGACTGATATGGACCATATAAAATTGTAATGATAAATTACCATATTAATAAAAACCCCACACGGGTCTGGAGTTGACAATAATCCCGTCTCTCTAGTTATTAGATACGACACATGGATTATTTATTTCCCACATGGGACGAGGTGACGAGAATTTATTCTCTGAAGCAATTAAAATACACACTCCCTTAGGCTTTGACAGGGTGACGAGAATTTATTCTCTGGAGTTATTACCTATACACGCTTCCCTGTAAACACCAGAATATATCACTATAAATATGTGTATGCTTTATAGGATTTATTGGGTACCTAATACGGCCTAATAAATTTCCAAACCCCTCCCCGTACAAAGGAGGTTATGGCGAAATTTTTCAAAAATTCCGGGTGTTAGCCAAATTTTTGAAGAATTTGAAAATTATCAGAAACTGAAAAAGTTGGAGAATGGAAGCCAGGTTGAACGTAGAGTTGATTAATCAAACCACTTTCGACTTTGTTCCTTTTCGGGGATGAAAAGTTTTAAGTGCGGGAGATTGTAACGACCCAGAAAATCTGAACAAATTTAAAATTTTTAAATTGGCTATTTTAGTGGATTTTAAGTATTTAAAATAGATATTTTAAATAATAATGATGAAAAGTAAGTTTGAATCGAAGTTGAAAATAAATATAATTACTTTGAATTATAAACAAGGCCTGAAAGGGCGCGGTAGTTTCAAAATTTTAATTCAAACTTCGATTGACTGTACCGGGTGCAAAACAAGACGGATTTGAGTCAAACCAAAAATATTTTAAATCTGTTAGTGAATACCTTTCTAACGAATCTGAAAAATCGAAGTTTCATAGTGGGAAGCAAAAGTTATGGCCAAATGAATTTTCTGAAAGGTCGCTATGGAGTTTATATAGCCTGTGAAAATGGCCATTTTGCAAACGACCTCGGAATTCGACGAAACCACTTTTGTTGGATCCGGAATGTTAAACTATTGCTATGTTTCAAATTTCATAATTTTTGAAGTTAATATCTGAGTGTGGCAAAGGAAAACGTGTTTTGGTCAATTACGGTTAAATTGGATCGACCAGAAATGGGCCGTTTTTCAAACGGTCCCAGAATTCGACGAAACTAGTTTTGTTGGGACCGTATCGTCGAAACATAGCTAGATTTATTTTTCTGCAATTTTTCGAATCAGTTTGTGGTCCTGGCAAATTGAAATGTACGTTCAAATCGAATATTGAATGTTATATATTTTAAATTGAAGGAAAACTGACTGAAACAGTCGAATGGGCCAACGAAACATATCCCATTGTGTTCAGAATGGGGGTAAAACGCTAGGAACGACAGTCGTTGGGTTTGGATTGGTGTTCGTGTGTGAAAGAGGGTATTTTGGAGATTTTAAAAATTATAAAATAAAAAAATCCTATTGGCCATCATTCACATTCTCTCTCCCCGATACGAGCAGATCGAAGGCGGAAAAGCTTTCGCCACTTCCTGGCCAAATTCCGGCCACCCCGTTCGTCGTTGACCCCTGCCACCATTCAACCTTTTGAAGATCTCCCTCCCCTCTCCAAATCAAGACCGGTTGCACACCCCCTCGCCTCCCCATCGACGAGAACGACCACCTGGAAGTTGGCGACTTCAAATCGCTGCCGCTGTCATCTCCGACCACCGGAGTCCACCGCGCCACCATCGTTGGCCGCTCCCCTCTACAGCGTGGCAGTGGCTGATTGACGCAACACTTCACGGATCGAGCGAAAAGTTAAAACCTAGTTTCGAACAGAAATAGAAAGGTACGACTATTTTTATTTTAAACTATATTATAGCAGCTTAAAGTGCTACGATTTTTGATTTCACTGTAAAAATCATATCTTTTTCGTTTTTTGACGAAATTGAGTGAAATAAGAAACAATGGACTCGTGTGGACGTCTTCTACATTCTAGAAGAGACCGCATATTTTTCTGAGTCTTCTACTATTTTTGGTGGAGTGGAACCCAAGGTGAGATTTCTAAATTATAAACGATATGGAAAACGACGATGTATAAATTATATAGTCGATGTATGAGTTATATAAGCGTTGTACACCTCATGTATAAGCGTTGTATAAGTTCTACGTTAGATATATAAGTTATATACGCGTTGTGTAAATTATATCTGTGTTGAATGGAAGTGAAATATACTTATATATATATATATATATATATATATATACACGCCCCTCGTCCACAAACCATGGACGATATTTATTGGTTGTGATTGGTGTGAAAATTGATTGATAGTGAATGGTTGATTGGAATTGTTTGTGGCTGAAATTGATTGATTGTGGTTGAAAAATACCCGTTTGTGGTTGGGAATTATTTGGTTGAAACCGCATAGGATTAGTTTGTGGAAATGAAAAAAAATATACATGCCGCCTGCGTGTGAACTAGATGCATGAAATCCCCATTGTCAAAAGCTGCGAGGCTTTAAGGTAGAGCAAGGAGACGTACTAGGAACGACCCCGGTTTTAACTACCCTGCCGTTATGCTGCCAAAATTTTGAATAATATTCATGTGTTAGAATTATTTTCATGTGTTGAAACTACATTCGTGTGTTGAATAGAAAACCTTCATGTGTTGAATAGAAATTCATTCGTTGAATAAAAATTCATGTGTTGAATGGTATTCGTGTTTTAAAATAAATTGTTTTGTAATAAAAATCATAATTTTATCATCAATATGAATTATATAAAATAGTCGTGTTTTGAAATAAATCATTTTACAATAAAAATCACATTTTTACTATATACATACAAACTATAGAAAAACTTCATGTGTTGAATGGAAATTCATCCGTTGAATAAAAATTCATGTGTTGAATGGTATTCGTGTTTTTGAAATAAATTGTTTTATAATAAAAATCATATTTTTATTACCTATATGAACTATATAAAATAATCGTGTTTTGAAATGAATTGTTTTACAATAAAAATCACATTTTTACTATATACATGAGTTGTTAAAAATAGTGAAGTGTCGAAGTGAATGTTTGTTGGATAAAAATATCATTTTTATCAAATGTATAAAAAAATATAGCTTTGAAATCGAAGAATCGATATATATATATAAATATAATTGAAATATATCGAATAACGAAGCTACAGTTCGTGTTTTGAAACCGCGATTTCAAACGATTAGTGCGGGAGATCCGACCATCGGATTTTCCCGAAACCGAAACCATTGGGTTCGCTTTGGAAATATCTTTCCAACGACACCAACTTTGTGAAGATCCAATGGTTGGATTGTCTGGAATATTTAATTCAAATCTGAAGAAAAACAGCGCCAGAATCGATTTTATATATATATATAATTAAATTAAATCGAATAACGACGCTGCAGTTCGAATTTTGAAATCGAAACTTCAAACGATTATACCTGGAGATCCGACCGTCGGATTTTCCCGAAACTAGAACCATTGGATTCGTTTTGAAAAGATCTTTCTAATGATATAAATTTTGTGAAGATCCAACGGTTAGATTTTCAGATATGTGTAAGTCAAATCTGAAGAAAAACAGCGCCACGGCCGCATTATGGCCCGACGCGTCATTTAAATAAATTGGCTATTTTAAAATAAATAAAAATAGCGATAAATCGTTATAAAATATTATAAACGATATGGATGTGAAATTTAGAAACTAACTGAAGGTTGGCTAAGTCAAATGGTTTCCTGGGTTTTGATCTGATGTTGGTTTCGTCCTTCGGGGTTAATATTTGGGAAATCGTTCTCTTACTGATTTACGGTTAGCGACTAATGAATTGAAATGATGCGTATATGTGTTTGTGTTGCACTTGTTTATTATATATATACACGAGTTGCTCAGAAAAACCGGGTTTATCCCATTCTGAATAACTGAATCGACGATAAGAAATCGAAGATGGAGACGGTGGTCGAAGACCGGAGATCTTCACCTCGTTTGGATGGTAACTGATGTCCTGATTGGGAGGCATCCCGAAATATGGATAATGAGTGGTGATCGTCCAGACGTACGTGGAGATCGATGGGTTTGCGAGGTATATAGTGCCTCCAGTTTCGTTCAGACCCAGAACGGACTTGCAAATGGACGGTGTGTCTGACATTGGAATTCATTCTATGTGATTGATAGCCATCAGTTACATGGTGTGAATTGCCTGTGTGGCATGCTAAGATGCAGTGATCAGGGCTTCTGTTGAAAAGCAAAGTCTTGTGGTTGATGATCAAAGCACCGCCTGTGTGGCGTAGCTTTGTGTATAATGTGAATTCGCGAACCTCACACCCCGGTATGAACCAGAAACGGGAGAGGACATCAGGGAGGGCATGCGTTTCCTTCTAGCTAGAGGTGGGGTCAGTGCTTGAACTGGCTGACATTTATATTATTTTCACCTACGTGGTTGTTGCTATTGCGAGGCGCCTCGGTTATATCGGTCGATCCGGGACCGATGGAGTCATTCGTTGGCTCATTTACGCCCCCAAAGGGCGGGGAAACATAGTGTTCAGGCATTTTAATCCACATCGGTGGACCGACCCTGACGATCCAAAGGCTTGACTGAGTACTTGCCTGAGACATGGGCTAGATTGTCTCGAATTCGGTGAGGACTATCTTTTGCCTCGGTTCATGACGGAAATCCAATTTCCAAATACGCGACTGTGCAGTTTTGATTGTATATATATGGCGACATGATATATGGTACCCATGCCGCCTATGATTGATAGTTATGATTCGAAATTGTTTTTGAAACATGTAAACAATAGTAATAATATCAAATTCTTTTGTTTTATTCGTATCAAGCGTATTTTGGCCATTATAAGGTAAAACTCTATCCTCCATTTTGCGTTGCATTATGTGATGGGAACTGAGTCTTATAATGGCTTCATTTTTATAAAAAACATTGCGATGTTTAAAAAAAGCACTGGCAATCCAATGGAGTAAACCCGTTCCGCGAAAGTGGTGTGGTCCTGTGATTAGCCCTATTATAAAATGTGTTAAGTATATTTCTCATACCAGTCCCATGACTGACTCGTAGTTTGTTTCACTTGCAAACTTGGGTGCCCCTTTTTCTACACGGGCAGCCTTGTATCCAGGTTTAGCAGGCTCTTTCTGGATAGCTGGAGTCAAAGATGGATTCTATCATTTATCTCTTTTTATGCTGTTCAACTCCTATTGTACTATTATGTTTGTTTTCCGCTGTAGACATTTATGTAAAGCTGTATTTGTACTAAGTATGATCCTGTATACTGTGTAACTCTAATTATTATGTTTATCCAGTGTATTATGTGTACATTATCTGGTGTATTTATTTATTTCTGTTCTACTATTATCTGTTTATGTGTTATATTCCAAAGATTACCCTTAACACCGTCAGTACGGGTTTTGGGGTCGTCACACCTTATTAAGACAATATGTCGAATATAAATATACATATGAATAATGAAATAAATGGATGTAAAGAATTTTTTCCTTTCGAGTGAAATATAACTTAATTTGAGTAAAGGAATCGAGTTAAATAAAATCTTAACTTGGGAAAGCAAATAATAATGGTCTGAGAACTAAGTGCAAAATTTTAATTATAAATAGTCCTTAATTCGATACCAGATTGTGAACCTAATAAATGAATTGGGTTAATGGAATAAGACTTAATTTAAGGTGAAACTAGAATAAATGAATGAAGGAAATAGTTAAACGAATAGAAATGCCAAAACAAAAGAAGTGAGATGTAAATATGTAATTTGGGTTATAAGAAATAAGGTAATAGTTAAGAGAATTCTAATTTGAAAATTTATGATATTGAAATGGGACGTGAAAATAGAACTCAACCTGAGTTGGATGGGTATAATGAAATGAGATCAACTTAGAAAGACTAAATAAGTTGATATAGAATTTATATATATTTGGTTTGAGTAAGTAAAAACTCGATCCATATTAAAGAATAATTTGAAAGTAAGTAAATGAAAATTTAATAAACGATATAAGTTAGAATGGGTTATATAAAAACCATAACTGACCTTAATCCATTAATATAGATTTAAAGTTAACTAAATCAAATGAGGGAAATAAAATAAATTGGAAACTGGAAATATGAAATAAGATATGGGAAAGATAATGAAAGGACCCGTAACTTTCCCATTAAGGAAAGAGCGGATACTTTGAGAACAACACACAAAAGGACGCAGACGGAAAAACATTTCATTGTATATTACAACAATTCATCAGAATACAAGAATATACAGAGTAAGAATAAATATTACACAGAAAATATCAGAGATTTAAATCACAATTAAATACATCGCAGCGAACAATAATACAAAACACCACTAGCAGTAATACACGGATACAGAGCTTTCCGAGTATCGTTCCAGCTGTAAACCAGGATCCTGTGAATATAAATATGCAAAACCAAAACTACTAGCTGCCTGTGTCAAAATAAGGGCACCCAGAGTTTAGGTTAAAACAATAAACTCCAGGTCAGTCATGGGACTGGTGTGAGAACTAAAACAGTTATTAATCTTTATTTTAAAGTTAGGTAAATCAAGGGACCACGCCGTATAACACGGAACGGGTTTCCTCCCAAGAATACCAGTGCATAAAACAAACAGCGCAATGCTAAATAAAGAAAAATGAAGCTATTATAAGACCCAGGTCCCATCACACAATGCAACACAAACCGGAAGATGGGGTTTCTAGCCAAAAATGTTTGATACGTTTTAAAACAAATCATTTGATACTATTATAAGTGCATAGTGTATAAAACAACTTCAAATCATAAGTATCAATCATAGACGGTATGGGTACCATATATCATGTCGCCATACTAGTTCTACAATTAAAACCGCAAAATCACATATTTGGAAATTGGATTTCCATCTATGAACCGAGGCAAAAGATAGTCCTCTACCGATTCGAGACAATCTAGCCTACCATGTCTCAGGATCAGAGCTCGAGTGACCCTTGGATTGTCAGGGTCGGTCCACTCGATGTGGATTAAACTTAAACCCTGAACAATATGTCTCCCGACCCTATGGGGCGCAAATAAGCCAATGAATGACTCCATCGGTCCCGGATCGACCGATAAAACCAAGGCGCCTCGCAACAGCAACAACTACATAGGTGAAAATAATATAAATGTCAGCCAGTTCAAGCACTGACACCACCTATAGCTAGAAAGAGACGCATGCCCTCCCTGATGTCCTCTCCCGTTTCTGGTTCATACCGGGATGTGAGGCTCGCGAATTCACGTTATACATAAAGCTATACCACACAGGCAGTGCTTTGATCATCAACCATAAGACTTTGCTTTTCAACAGAAGCCTTGATCACTGCATCTTAGCACGCCACATAGGAAATTCACACCATGCAACTGATGGCTATCAATCACACAGAATGAATTCCCATGTAAGACACACAGTACAATTGCAAGTCTGTTCTGGGTCTGAACAAAACCGGAGGAACTTTATTCCTCGCATATCCATCGATCTCCAAGTATGTCTGGACGATCACCAACTGATTCCCTCCTCTTGGGTGTACATCCCAATCAAGATCATAAGTAATCACCTAGACGACGTGAAGTCCTCCGGTCTTCAACCACCGTCTTCATCTTCGACTTATCGTCGTATCAGCAATTCAGAATGGGGTAAACCCGGTCTTTCCGAATAACTCGCATATATAATAAACAAGTGTTACACAAACACAACATACGCCTCATTCCAATTCATCAGTCACTAACCGTAAATTAGTAAGAGAACAATTCCCCAAACATTAACCCCAAAGGCCGAAACCAACATCAGATCAATATCCAAGAAACCATTCAACTTAGCTAACCTATAGTTAGTTTCTAATTTTCACATTCTTAGGGAAAGGTTCCCATTAATTTTATTAAAGATAAATTCTTTAAATTGATTCTTTAATCTTCCTTTGAATATCACTTCAAACTAGTCGGGATTAGCGAACCACACCGAAGTAATTATTTATTTTATTTCCCAATCCCAAACTATTTATCCCATGAAGTAAAACTAGTCATACTTCATATCTAACACCACGGTGTTATCGGTAAATTCAATTACCATTTCACGTTCAAATCTAATTAAAGATTTAACTATCGCCTAGAGCAAAACTGGTGATACTCCATTCTCGATCTTTTCAATCTAATTAAAGATTCATTAAAACTCCACTTAGTTTTAATCTTTAACTAGGTTAAAGAATCAGTGTCATTTAAAACACGGTTCACGATAAACCCAAAAATCAATACCAATTCAATTCCAATTAAATATCATTTAATTGGTACACTTCATTAAATCTAAATAAAAAGATTTTATCTTTTTCTCAACTGGGCTTAAGAAGAGTGTTAATGAAGACACCATTCACGACAAACCCAAATCACATTTGATATTAAATACAAGGCTCTGAATAGAAAATATTTCTGCTTATATTCAATATCAAATTCTACGACCAACAAATATCGTATTGGAAATAACGATATAAATATATCTTTCAAATTTCCAGAACAATATCTATATAATCACAAAATCCAACATCGAAATATTCCCAAAGACAAATTCGATTCAAATACATTCCAATTCAATTGTTGGAAATTCTGGTTTTTTCAAAACCATTTCAAATCCACTTTATTTATTTTAAAAATAAATAAATTATTATTCTAGTTCAAAACTAGTTCATTTCGATAAAAATCTACTTTTATCTTTTCAAATATGGAGCTTTTCATCCCAATTCTTCACAAATCATTTCTTATGATTTTACACAAATTATTACTATTTTTAATAATTTTATCAAGGCCCGTACAGTCGATTTCCATCAACGGCCATCGAACTGCACTTACAACGACTTTTCCAAATTTGATTTGGACATATTTCCAAATCCAACTGTTAGATTTCTAATTTCCAATATTCTTAGAAAGCTCTTTTGGATATGAACCCAACGGTTCCGGTTTTAGGAGAACCCGACGGTCGGATCTCCCGAAATATCCATTCGAAGTCAATGGTCGAAATTCGCGAACTGCCGCGGCGTGACGCGTTCTATTCAGGCCATTATATTATATATATAATATATACTTCGTCGATTTCCATTTAAAAAGTATTTTATAAATCGTTTTAAATTCGTTTTCGAAACGATTTCAATTTCATATTCAATTTCAAATTAAAATTGAATATTTCCTTATAAATTCGTTTTAAATTCATTTCAACAAATCGATTTTTAATTCAATTTCAGTTCGTTTTCAATTCAATTCGAATTCATTTCTATTCAATTTCAATTCGAATTCAATTCTATACAATTTCAATTCGAATACATTTTCAATTCGAGTTCATTTTATTTTCAATTCCATTCGAATTCTAATTCGTTTCAATTCAATTTAATCCGAATTTCATTTCAAAATATTCGATTTTGAAATCACTTTTCAATATATAAAAATGAATATAATCGATATATATATCGTTCGCGTCAAAATAGCGCATATCTAATCAACACGGCTTTACTCAAATATTCTCTTCAAATATTCTATTTCAAAACTGGAATGAGGCCCAATCAATTACCATAGATTGTATTTTTATGGATTTCAATACAGCGCATGTATATATCAACAATGACAAATAATCAACCATCATCCAAAGTGCATTCTACACTGTATAAGCATCAAATATAAATATTTAACGCTCATAACAGTCTGTCAATCAATCGATCGACATACAACTAATTATTGGGATTAGTGTATGTCATATATCATCCCAATACCCGTATGGGGTTTCAATCAATCAAACACAGATTTTATTTGTGCAGTTAGGCGATGTGTAAAATTTATCGTCCCAATCAATATCAGTCAAATCAGTGTATATAAACAAATCGTCCGATTCGTTTATAAATATTTATTTATTCACATTCACGTTAAAAATTATATTTTCAACTATAAAATATTTTTAACTACATAAATATTTTATTTCATTTCACATCACATCACACAATCAACTACACATCAAAATCAAACAAACAAGCATACAAGTCGTCCATGGTCTGTGGATTATGGGTGTCTGGTGCTACTAAACACCGTCTGCATCCTAGTATATATTTTAACTAGAAAATTAAATTAAAGGTGAGGATTTCTCACTGACTAGCTAAACCAAATGCCACGACTCTTACTATGTAAAAATCTTCTTCGTGCCCGCCTTTCATCAATTTCATTGTCCGTAGCCACTACATAGATAAAAATCGCATTTTTATATTGTTGCCATGTATATAAAAATCACATTTTTACACCGCTACTATATAGATTAAAATTCTATTTTTATATAGCTACTATATCGATAAAATTTCTATTTTTATATAGCTACTTTATCGATAAAAATTCTATTTTTAATTCTTCTCACTATATAAAAATTATACTTTTATTCTCTATGTCTTCATATATAAAAATCTCATTTTTACTTCACCCTTTCAACTATATAAAGATTCAAACTTTTCTAATTAAAAAAATCCGACCTTTTCTATTCGATTAACTATATAAAAATCCGACCTTTTCTATTTGATTAACTATATAAAAATCCGACCTTTTCTATTCGATTAACTATATAAAAATCCGACCTTTTTATTGATAAAAATGAAATCTTTTCTTTGATAAAAATGAAATCTTTGCATTGATAAAAATGCCAGATCTTAACATTAATGCTCTAGATAGAAACTGATTTTTATTTTACTTAAAACGGATTTCATTAATTAAATAAGAATAAATAAATAAAAATAATCAAAAAGAAAAAAACTTACAGCGAAATATGGGGGGAATAGCTGAGAAGGTACGACGCCGGGGTGCTGACAAGGCTAGGGTGATGCGGCGGTGGCCAGGCTGGAGGCGGAGGCGGATTGGTGTTGTTTGGCTAGGGCTTTTTGGGCCTTCGGGGTTGGGTTTTCGCGCATTGGAGGAAGGGGAAGGAGGCGAGAGTAAGGAGGCGTCTGTGGCGGCAGAGCAGCGGCCAAGGGGGGCGCGATTTCCAGAGCGGCGGTGGGGTGCTTCGGGGTTGGAGAGAAGAGGGAGGGGTTGTTTAATCAGAGGAAAGGGAAGAAGGAGAGGGACGTCGGGGGGAGGGGGGAGGGCTCCTCACCGGAGGCGGCGCTGGTAGGGGCCCCGCGTCAGAGGCCAGGCGGCAGTTCCGGCGTTCATCGATCTCTTTTTTTTTGAAGGGTGCATTAACCGCTTTGATGAGAGGGGGGAGGGTTTTAAATAAAATATATAATAATTTAATATTATATTTTCTCTCATTTGATTTTAAAAGGTACGTTTTTATTTCGAACTCCAACCGAGACCCAATGACTGTCGCCCCTAGCTAATTACCCCCATTCCGAACACAATGGGATAGGTTACGTAAGCCAGTTCGGCTGTTTTGTTCATTTTTCATTTGAATTAAAATTTAAATCTATATATTTGATTTTAATCGCACATTTCAATTTGTCGGGGTCACGTACTAACTCTAAAAATTCCCGAAAAATATTTTCTAGCTTCGTATTGACGATACGGTCCTAACAAAACTAATTTTGTCAAATTCCGAGATCGTTTGAAAAATGGCCATTTTCCAGTCGATTAAAAATCAATTGAAACTGTCAAAACACGTTTTCCTTTGCCACACTCACATAGTGATTCGAAAAATTACGAATTTTGGAATCTAGCATTAACTTGACTTCGCGGTTCCAACAAAAGTGGTTTCGACGAAAACCGAGGTCGTTTGCAAAATTTCCATTTTTAAGGGCCAGAATTCTACAGCGACTATTCTGAATTTTCAACTTGGCATAACTTTTTATCCCCGCTATGAATTTTTTATTTTTCGGATTCGTTGGAAAGATATTCTCAATTAGATTCAAATATTTTTGGTTTCGCTAAAATCTGGTTTATTTTGCACTTGGTACATTCATTTGAAATTTGAAATCGAACTACCGTGCCATTTTCAATTCCTTTTATATATATAAATAAATATTTATATTCTAACGACGATCTATATAATATATACGTTCGAATTCTATTCAAAATAAATTTCTTGTCAACATTATTTAAAATAATTCATTTTAAATAATCAAAATTCGCTAAAATTGCCAAAATAAAATTTTTAAATTCGCTCAGATTTCCGGGTTATTACAATCTCCCCCACTTAAAACCTTTCGTCCCCAAAAAGGAACGAAGCCGAAAGTTGTTTAACTAATCAACTCAACTTTCATTATTTCCATTACAGCTTAAGTTCTTCAACTTTTCAGTTTCTAAGAACTTTTCAAATTTTTCAAAAATTTGGCTAACACCCTAAATTTTCGAAAAATTTCGCCA
The DNA here is from genome assembly GCA_030737875.1 of Allium sativum. Taxonomy (NCBI): domain Eukaryota; kingdom Viridiplantae; phylum Streptophyta; class Magnoliopsida; order Asparagales; family Amaryllidaceae; genus Allium; species Allium sativum. Next base: position 157,374,859 of record CM060921.1, on the reverse strand, counting down.
TAACCTCCCCTGCACCGGGGACTTCGGGATATTTCATATAGCCTCCCATGGCCTTCTTCAATCCAAAAGAAAAAGAAAAAGCCAAGTGGCTAGCCAATCGGCAAATAAAATCATCATCACCCAAACAAAACAGTAAATTATGGTAAACATGTACCTATTTGTCGGGCAAACAAATTTTATTCTCTGCTCTAGCCTCCTTGCAATGACCTGTTCAATTTAAGTACATGTATATGCAAGCAAATGCGACAATTTTCAATCCAATTCACAATTTGATCAATTTGGCTATATGGTTCAAATTTAATTAATCAAATTGTAATCAAACAACACAATCATCAATCAATTAGTTGGTTATCATTTCAAACTCATAATTTTGATATATATTCAAAAAATCAGATTTTTGATGCCAAATCACAACAATAGGCCCTATCTAGTTTCGGTTCTCACACCAGTCAATTGGAAATATATAGAAATCTCACTTTCAAAACACGAAAATAAATATTGGCGATGGTGCCTCGTCACCAGAATTATCCCCGGGCAACTAGAGTGTGATTCTATAACTATCCAGTACATTAAAACTTCGAATACACGTTTGCAAGGCGTATATGCAAAATCTTTATATATTGGATTGTCCCAATTATTTTAATATAAATATTCAAATACATATAAAATGATTTAAATTTCAAAAAAAAAAAATGTTTTCGTTTTTATTTTTTAAAAACATCACTCTTCACACTCGTTCTAGGGTACTACTGATCCCATCTCTAACGAGTCATTCTCATTGGATATTACTAATCCAATTTTTGATGATTTCTTTCGTATGGTTCTAACGTGTCTTGTTCTCTGAGCTTTGTAAACCAAAGCTCTGATACCAACTGAAAGGACCCGTAACTTCCCCGGTAAGGAAAGAGCGTATACTTTGTGAACAACACACAAAAGAACGCAGGCGAAAAAACATTTCATTGTATATTACAACAATTCATCAGAATACAAGAATATACAGAGTAAGAATAAATATTACACAGAAAATATCAGAGATCTAAATCACAATTAAATACATCGCGGCGGAAAATAATATAAAACACCACTAGAAGTAATGCACGGATATAGAGCTTTCCGAGTATCGTTCCAGCTGTAAACCAGGATCCTGTGAATATAAATCTACAAAACCAAAACTACTAGCTGCCCGTGTCAAAATAAGGGCACCCAGAGTTTAGGTTAAAACAATAAAATCCCGGTCAGTCATGGGACTGGTGTGAGAACTAAAACAGTTATTAATCTTTATTTTAAAGTTAGGTAAATCAAGGGACTACGCCGTATAACACGGAACGGGTTTCCTCCCAAGAATACCAGTGCATAAAACAAATAGCGTAATGCTAAATAAAGAAAAATGAAGCTATTATAAGACCCAGGTCCCATCACACAATGCAACACAAACCTGAGGATAGGGTTTTACCTTATAATAGCCAAAAATGCTTGATACGTTTTAAAACAAATCATTTGATACTGTTATAAGTGCATAGTGTATAAAACAACTTCAAATCATAAGTATCAATCATAGACGGCATGGGTACCATAAATCAATTTGCCATACTAGTTCTACAATTAAAACCGCAAAATCACGTATTTGGAAATTGGATTTCCATCTATGAACCGAGGCAAAAGATAGTCCTCTACCGATTCGAGACAATCTAGCCTACCATGTCTCAGGATCAGAGCTCGAGTGACCCTTGGATCGTGAGGGCCGGTCCACTCAATGTGGATCAAACTTAAACCTTGAGCAATACGTCTCCCCGCCCTATGAGGCGCAAATGAGCCAACGAATGACTCCATCGGTCCCGGATCGACCGATAAAACAGAGGCGCCTCGCAGCAGCAACAACCATATAGGTGAAAATAATATAAATGTCAGCCAGTTCAAGCACTGACACCACCTCTAGCTAGAAAGAGACGCATGCCCTCCCTGATGTCCTCTCCCGTTTCTGGTTCTGTAACAACCCAGAAAATCAGGACCAATTTAAAAATTTTATTTTAACAAATTTTAATGGAAAATGCGTCAGAATTTAAAATTTTCATTTTTTTATACTATTGAATGACTTTGTATATAAATTTTATGACTAATGAATGATTTCAAATTTGTTTCTAATAAACAATTATTTGTAATTAAATACGAAATTCTTCTATAATTGTGAAATAAGAAACGTGCGCTGCTTCGTTCACATTAATATAATTTATTTCATAATATTAGAATTTAAAACGAACAACGTTGCTTATACGCAGTACGCGTTTGCTAAAATGTCAAAAAAGAAGAATTCTAGTATACTACAGGCATCAATAGAAATATTTTCAAATGACAAAAGTGAGACAACATTAACGCTAAAAGTCCATTTATTACATTTTCTTACAGAATTGGAAACGTTAGCTAAATATATGTCTAAAATCTCTAAGCACTTAACTGACCTATTTCAACATCAAATGAAATACTTTTAATTCCATTTATGCATTAAGTATTGAATCATCACTTCCATATCAAAAACATAAGGACAACAATAATAATACATGTTGCATGCGGGTTTTTTTTCATGTCCTTTTGTTTCTTTTGATATCTCTCTTTTGCAAACGATTATATTAAAAAAAATGTTTTAATATGAAGCTTGCGAGGATTAGGGAAGGAAAAAAATTAGAAAGAAATTTTGAGAGAATAATCAAATGTGAATATATGTGAGAATAAAAGATGAATGGAAACGTTAGGTAAATTAAAAAGATTGTTATAAATGGATACAAGTCTTATATGGAAAACACTAATGGCCTAAATGAATATTGGGTAAAAGAAAAGAATGGTTTAAATTTAGAAAATAATGGACATGTAAGGGAAACATTAATATTAAGAGAGGTACGTTGAACATAAAAAGGTAATCAATGTTTGCACCAACAAAACCAATCGCATGAATTAAGACTATCTTTCCAGAATAAAATAAATATGCCATATTTTATCCTTTTTTTAAATACAAGAAAGAAAAGATAAGATAAACACCCATTAAATTAAATATTATTTAATATATATATAACCTAAGGTATATATACGGTATAGAATACAAAACCCTAAACACCTTCTTCCAGCCGCCTTCCTTATGAATCAGTGGCCGAACTCCTCCGAACTTAATCCCTTATTTTTTTCCCTAAATGTCTTGAATTAAAACAAATCTCTAACCACAAATTGAAGAACACTTCGAGATCTTGCTAACCAACGGTGATGATCGACGATGGGGGTTTCTAGTGGCCGGAATTGGGTGGAAAAGCGGCGCATTGGGGGCGGATTTCTGGGCGGTGGTGAGGTGCGAGCTGGGGGTCCTTCTGGGCGATGGATGGTGGCTCGATGGTGGTCAGTGTGGTGGTCTCGGATCGAGGTCTGATGCCTCGTACGGCGTGCGCAAGTGAGGAGTTGGCGGTCGATATGGGTTTCAATGTACAACAGAAAGGAACGAAGAATAAAGGGGTTAAGTCCCTTAACCAATGCAATTTATCCTTAATTAATTATTTAATTATTTCATTTTTTGAAATCAAATGTTTATAATACAATAACTTCTTCAAACAGAAACGAAATCGAACAAAACAAAGTTCGTTGAACTCGTATGAACAAGGGCTTCGCTATGAAACAGTCCAGAACTGAAATGGAGCAAATCATGATTTGAGGGAAATTCCAATCTGAACTGATCTGAATGGAAAGCTATTTGTGAGATTTCTATTTTATGATTCAAATTAATTATTTATTGAAATGTGAAATTTATATTTATTTCATAAAGTTCACGTGATGTTGTATATCTTTATTGAAATGTTGGTGTTGTGGCTTGAATTGAAATTTTGGTATGTTCGATTTTTGTTATAATAATGAAAATGAATTGTGATTGTGGTGGAAATATATTTTAGTGTTATGAATAAATTTGTTTATGTTTTAAATAGTAAAACATGAATACATTGGAAACCACATTTAAATGTGAAGTATGTTAATAAAATAGTTCGTGTTAGAAAACTTGTTTTACATTAAAAATTATATTTTAATGTACTGAATATGCATAAACATTTGTTCGTGTTTAGAAAATAAGTTTTACATTAAAATTTTATTTTAATGTATTGAATGTACATAAATATTTGTTCGCATTTATAAAACAAGTTTCACGTTAAATTATATTTTAATGTTAAGAATGTACATAAGAATTTGTTCATATTAGGAAAACACGTTTCACATTAAATTCACATTTTAACGTTATGAAGGTAAACAAATTTTGTCATAGGAAACATCCTTACAAAAACTTTATTTTCAGTGTAATGAATAGATTTACAAAATTGTACATGTTATGAGATGAAACATGTTTTTACACTAAACTTTATTTTTAATAAGATGATCATTTCTAAATAAAAATGTGCACACATTAACTTTACATTTTTAATGTTAATAAGACATTAAAAAGAATCATTGTCAAGTTAAATTATTTTCACATTGGAATTCATATTTCAACGTAAAAGGATCATTATAAAACATGTACTTTTATTGTCATTTGTTACCATAAAATGGATTAAAACAAAAAGAATGTCTTTTTATTGTCACTTGTTTTACAATATAAAGAATGAAATAAAGAGACTAGGTTTCATTATGTCATTTAACAAAAAGGGTAGAATAATATAAATTCTCCATGTTTTAAACTTATAAAACATGTTTACATTAAAAAGTATATTTTAATGTAATGAATGGCGTAATATAAATTGTCCATGTTTTAAACTTATGAAACATGTTTACATTAAAACGTATGTTTTAATATAATGAATGGTTTAACAAAATTTGTTCATGTTTTAAAATTTAAAACATGGTAACATTAAAAACTCTAGTTTAATGTAATATATGAAAAGAACTTTTTTTTTTTGTCATAAACGTTAGTATTAGAATAAAAGAACACTTTTGTCAAAATGCTTAGTTAGAATTAAAACATCGCTTTCGTTAAAAGTGTTTATCTAGAAATAAACTAGTCATTTGTTTAAGGTTAAAATTAACATGTCATTTAAATAAAAACATGTTATGTAAAAACATGTTTTCATTTAAAACTCATATTTTAAATGTCATGAACAGAATGTAGAAAAAGTCATGTTTTAAATAAAAACATGTTTACATTTACAGTTTCACATTTTATATGTAATGTTAGAGTACATAGAAAAGTCATATTTTTATTTTAAAATGTTTTATTTGATTAAAAATGCCTTTTAAGTTATAAAATGTTGTATTAATATGTCAATTTGATAAGAATAGTTAATTAGAATAAAAATATCATTTATGTTAGCATTCAAAGAATGGAATTTATGTTAGAATTAAAAGAACATTTATGTTAGAAATAAACATTTATGTTGGAATTCAAAAATATGCTACACTGCCATTAACAAGTTTCCTGACTTGTTTATGTTGATTGGGACGATAATTTTTACACATCGCCCAAGTGCACAAATAATTTATTTAATTATTTGTTATATGTTATGTGTTGGTTGAAAACCCCAAATGGGTCTTGGGATGATATTCACACATCTCCCTTGTGATTAGTTTTAAGCGTTATTTATTTGACGCTTATACAGTATTAATATTCACTTTGGATGTTTGGATGTTATTAATGATTTTTATCATTACTGTAGAATACATTGCGGTGTTTGAAATCCATATAATTAAATTATATGGTAATTGTTGGGTCCCATACCAATTTTGAATTAAAAGAATATTTTAATATAATATTTAGTTAAAAGAAATCAAATAATGGTTTTGATCTTTTAAAGTTCAAAAGATTTTATTATATGGGTTAAAAAGTTACAATGGAAAGGGTTGAGTTAAAAATACGAAACGGGCCATGACACGAGGTTAAGCCCAACTTATGGGATAAGTCTGCCCGGAACCAACCGGCATATCCAGCATCCATAAGTCACAGGCTTAATGTGGGAGGTCTGGCCCAGTGTAAAATACAAATGAATAAGAAATTGAATTGGCCTATTTAATCTGTTTTAAATAGAAATGCCATTTTAAACCAAACGTGTTTACCGATTTAATGTATTCATTTTAAAATGAATATTAAAAAGAAGTGAATTGTAAACTTAATATTTTAGAAATATTAATATTTTTAATATGATTAGAAAATAAAACATTCAAATTAGACTTTAAATTGAAATAAAGTTAAAACTATTTTAAGGCGAATTTATAAATATTTTATAAAGTACGTTTTAAATAGAAATCGACGATATAATATATATTAAAAAAAAATATTTATTTAATGGCCTAAATAGAACGCGCCGCGCAGCGACCATTCGCGAATTTCGACCATTAACTTTAAATGGACGTAACGAGAGATCCGACCATCGGATTCTCCTAAAACCGGAACCGTTGGGTTCGTATCGAAAATAGCTTTTCAATGAATATAAGAGTTTTAAAATCTAACGGTTGGATTTGGAATTATGTCCAAATAAAATTTAGAAAAGGTCGCTATGGATGCAGTTCGGTGGCCGTTATTGGAAACCGACTGTACGAGCGAAAATAAAATTATTAAAAATATGGAAATATTATGAAAAATCATAATAAATGATTTAAAAGGAATTTAGATGAAAATTTCCAATAATGAAGAGATAAAAATATATTTTATCGATATGAACTAGTTATTAACTAGAACAAATCTTATAATTAAGATTTAATAAAGTTTTCCAATAAGTTAATATGTACTTGGAATTAAATAGAATAAATTGGATTTTTGGGTTGTCGTGAATGGTGTCTTAAATAACACTGTTCTTAACCCCAGTTGAGACAAGAATAAATCTTTTAATTAAGATTTTTAGAGTTTCAATCATATTTGATAATTGGAATAAAATGAAATGTAAATTGGATTTATCTTGAACAGTGTTTTAAACGACACTTGTTCTTTAACCCAGTTTGCAGTGAAATATAATTTGGGATTTATGAATCTTTTATTTAGATTTAAAATGGAATATTTTCCAAGAGTAAAGTTTTCCAATTTAATATATTAAATTGGGATTGAATGGAATTTGATTTAATAATATTCGAGATGAGATTCTGTAAAAGAAGGGCGTTAATATATATGGAATTTAAAAGGCTTTGCCGTTATTCCATTTATATTAATAGCCCGATACAGAAATTCATATCGATTATACATTGGTCTGATTTATATGAAAATCCCCTATTTAATGGGAGATGAATTTGAATTTATCGTGAACTATGTTTTAAATGTCATTAGTTCTTTAATCCAGTTGAAGATAAGATTAATTTCTTAAATTTAAATAATCATTAAAGAATGATTTTTGATTTTTAAAAACCAAATTAGGTTCTTAATAAATCTTTAAAAGAAAGATTTAAGAATAAATGTAAAGGATTTATCTTTGACAAGAACATGTGGACATTTGATCTAGAAGAATAATTCTAAATTGGAATGTGGCGTTGGATGTGTTTGTATAGTAATTGATTTTTAATTATAAAATACGTGAGTTATTCGGGAAGACTGGATTTAACCCATTCCGGATAATTTCTACGACGATGAAGAGTCGAACATAAAGACGGTGATTGAAGACCGACGATCTTCACATGGAATGGATGTGTTGCTACAGAGACCCTTGATGGGAGTAGCTACCTTGAAGGGGTTTCAGTGGGGGTCGTCTGGACTATTGTTGATTGTTCGGATTTGGTTTTCGCTCAGACCCAGAGCATAAGCTAGTAAATGGATGCGTGTCTGACATTGGATTTCGTTCCATGTGAATTAAATCGATTTCTATTAATGTAGGTCTGTTTGGTGGTGGAGGATTTATTCTCCACTTAACACCCTGGTATATATTAACGGTGATTGATCGCATGGCGTGAATTGTCAATGTGGCACGCCAAGATGCAATTGATCAAGGATTTTGTTGAAAAGCAGGGCCTTGCGGGATGATCAAAGCATAGCCTATTACGGCATAGCTTTGTGTATATCGTTACTTCGCGAGCCTCACACCCCGGTATGAGTCAAAAACAGGATACGGACTGCAGGGAGTGCACACATTTCTTTCTAGCTAGGAGTGGTGTCGGTGCTTAAAATGGCTGGCATTTACTTATGTGGTTGATGGATTTTGAGGCGCCTCGGATTTTTATAGGTCGTTGGTGGTCATACTATAGGTCCAAAGGGACCGGGAAGCGTGTGTTCAAGCATAACCAATCCACTACCCTTAGGTAGGGACCGGCCCTGAAGAACCAAGGGTTCACTGTGGGGGATCCTGAGGCATTTGCTACAGTGTCTCGAATAGGAGAGGAGCTTGCCCCTAGCCTCGACTCATGATGGAAATCCAATTTCCAATACGACCTTGCAGTTTTGATTGTAGAACTAGTATGGCGACATTGTTGGATGGGGTACTATGCCGTCTATGATTAATACATTATGATTGAAATTGTTTTTGAAATATATATACCCGTAGATATACACACCAATATTAAATCCATTTTATCGTATCAAGCATCTTTTGACCATTATAAGGTAAAACCCTATCCTCCGGTTTGCGTTGCATTGTGTGATGGGACTTGGGTCTTATAATGGTTTCATTTTTTTCTAAAAAGCATTGCGTCGTTTAACGTTTTACTTTATTTTATTCACTGGCAATCCTATGGAGTAAACCTGTTCCGCGTTAGCGGGGTGGTCCTGTAATTAGCCTTATTATCAGATAGTAAAGTTAGATTTCTCATACCAGTCCCATGACTGACCTGTAGTTTGTTTCACTGGCAAACTCGAATGCCCATACTTTTCCACACGGGCAGTAGAGTAGCTTGTTTTGCAGATATCTATTCTTTAGCAGGATCCTGGATTGAAGCTTAAAGTTGTGTCCAGAGCATTTATAGTCTTCCGCCGTGTATTAATTCATTGTAATCTATCTTCCGCTGTATTTTATTTCGATGTACTCTAATATTCTGTACTCTGATGTAACATTATTATGTTTATAAAAGTCTGTTGTTATTGTTCTGATGTATTGTATTCCCAAAGTTAACGTATGCGAGTTTTGAACGGTCTTGGTCGATTTTGCGATCGATTAGGTTCGGGCAAAATCCGTGCCATTATAGGTTCATACCGGGGTGTGAGGCTCGCGAATTCACGTTATACACAAAGCTATACCACACAGTCAGTGCTTTGATCATCAACCACAAGACTTTGCTTTTCAACAGAAGCCTTGATCACTGCATCTTAGCACGACACACAGGCAATTCACACCATGCAACTGATGGCTATCAATCAAACAGAATGAATTCCCATGTCAGACACACAGTCCACTTGCAAGTCCGCTCTAGGTCTGAACGAAACCGGAGGAACTTTATTCCTCGCATATCCATCGATCTCCAAGTACGTCTGGACGATCACCAACTGATTCCCTCCTCTTGGGTGTACATCCCAATTAAGATCATCAGTAATCACCTAGATGACGTGAAGACCTCCGGTCTTCAACCACCGTCTTCATCTTCAACTTATCGTCGTATCAGCTATTCAGAATGGGATAAACCCGGTCTTTCCGAATAACTCGCGTATACAATAAACAAGTGTTACACAAACACAACATACGCCTCATTCCAATTCATCGGTCACTAACCGTAAATTAGTAAGAGAACAATTCCCCAAACATTAACCCCGAAGGCCGATACCAACATCAGATCAATATCCAAGAAACCATTCAACTTAGCTAACCTACAGTTAGTTTCTAATTTTCACATTCTTAGGGAAAGGTTCCCATTAATTTTATTAAAGATAAATTCTTTAAATTTATTCTTTAATCTTCCTTTGAATATCACTTCAAACTAGTCGGGATTAGCGAACCACACCGAAGTAATTATTTATTTTATTTCCCAATCCCAAACTATTTATCCCATAAAGTAAAATTGGTCATACTTCATATCTAACAACACGGTGTTATCGGTAAATTCAATTACCATTTCACGTTCAAATCTAATTAAAGATTTAACTATCGCCTGGAGCAAAATTGGTGATACTCCATTCTCGATATTTTCAATCTAATTAAAGATTCATTAAAACTCCACTTAATTTTAATCTTTAACTGGGTTAAAGAATTAGTGTCATTTAAAACACGGTTCACGATAAACCCAAAAATCAATACCAATTCAATTCCAATTAAATATCATTTAATTGGTACACTTCATTAAATCTAAATAAAAAGATTTAACCTTTTTCTCAACTGGGCTTAAGAAGATTGTTAATGAAGACACCATTCACAACACATTTGATATTAAATACAAGGCTCTGAATAGAAAATATATCGGCTTATATTCAAAATCAAATTCTACGACCAACAATTATCATATTGGAAATAACGATATAAATATATCTTTAAAATTTCCAGAACAATATCTGTATAATCACGAAACCAAACATCGAAATATTCCAAAGACAATTTCGATCCAAATCCATTCCAATTCAATTATTGGAAAATCTGGTTATTTTCAAAACGATTTCAAATCCACTTTATTTATTTTAAAAATAAATAAATTATTATTCTAGTTCAAAACTAGTTCATTTCGATAAAAATCTACGTTTACCTTTTCAAATATGGAGCATTTTATCCCAATTCTTCACAAATCATTTCTTATGATTTTACACAAATTATTACTATTTTTAATAATTTTATTAAGGCCCGTACAGTGGATTTCCATCAACGGCCATCGAACTGCACTTACAGCGACCTTTTCCAAATTTGATTTGGACATAATTCCAAATCCAACTGTTAGATTTCTAATTTCCAATATTCGTTATAAAGCTCTTTTCGATACGAACCCAACGCTTCCGGTTTTAGGATAATCCAACGGTCGGATCTCCCGAAATATCCATTCGAAGTCAATGGTCGAAATTCGCGAACTGCCGCGACGCGTTCTATTCAGGCCATTATATTATATATATAATATATATATAATATATACTCCATCGATTTCCTTTTAAAATGTATTTTATAAATTGTTTTAAATTCGTTTTCGAAACGATTTCAACTTCATATTCAATTTCAAATTAAAATTGAATATTTCCTTATAAATTCGTTTTAAATTCATTTCAAATTGATTTCAATTCAAATAGATTTTTAATTCAATTTCAGTTCGTTTTCAATTAAATTCAATTTCAATTCGAATTCATTTCTATTCAATTTCAATTCGAATTCAATTCTATTCAATTTCAATTCGAATTCATTTTCAATTCGAGTTCATTTTATTTTCAATTCCATTTGAATTCTAATTCGTTTCAATTCAATTTAATCCAAATTTCATTTCAAAATATTCGATTTTGAAATCACTTTTCAATATGTAAAAACGAATATAATCGATATAAATATCGTTCGCGTCAAAATAGCGCATATCTAATCAGCACGGCTTTATATATTTCTATTTCAAATATTTCTCTTCAAATATTCTATTTCAAAACTGGAATGAGGCCCAATCAATTACCATAGATTTTGTTTCTATGGATTTCCATACAGCGCATGTATATATCAACAATGACAAATAATCAACCATCATCCAAAGTGCATTCTACACTGTATAAGCATCAAATATAAATATTTAACGCTCATAATAGTCTGTCAATCAATCGATCGACATACAACTAATTATTGGGATTAGTGTATGTCATATATCATCCTAATACCCGTGTGGGGTTTCAATCAATCAAACACAGATTTTATTTGTGCAATTGGGCGATGTGTAAAATTTATCGTCCCAATCAATATCAGTCAAATCAGTGTATATAAACAAATCGTCCGATTCATTTATAAATATTTATTTATTCTCATTCACGTTAAAAATTATATTTTCAACTATAAAATATTTTTAACTACATAAATATTTTATTTCATTTCACATCGCATCACATAATCAACTACACATCAAAATCAAACAAACAAGCATACAAGCCGTCCATGGTCTGTGGACGAAGGGTGTCGGGTGCTACTAAACACCGTGAGCATCTTAGTATATATTTTAACTAGAAAATTAAATTAAAGGTGAGGAGTTCTCACCGACTAGCTAAACCAAACGTCATGACTCTTCCTATGTAGAAATCTTCTTCGTGCTCGCCTTTCATCAATTTCATTGTCCGTAGCCAGTACATAGATAAAATTCGCATTTTTATATTGTTGCCATGTATATAAAAATCACATTTTTACACCGCTACTATATAGATAAAAATTCTATTTTTATATAGCTACCATATCGATAAAATTTCTATTTTTATATAGCTACTTTATCGATAAAAATTCTATTTTTAATTCTTCTCACTATATAAAAATTATACTTTTATTCTCTATGTCTTCATATATAAAAATCTCATTTTTACTTCACCATTTCAACTATATAAAGATTCAAACTTTTCTAATAAAAAAAATCCGACCTTTTCTATTCGATTAACTATATAAAAATCCGACCTTTTCTATTCGATTAACTATATAAAAATCCGACTTTTTTTATTCGATTAACTATATAAAAATCCGACCTTTTTATTGATAAAAATGAAATCTTTCCTTTGATAAAAATGAAATCTTTGCATTGATAAAAATTCCAGATGTTAACAATAATGCTCTAGATAGGAACTGATTTTTATTTTACTTAAAAAGGATTTCATTAATTAAATAAGAATAAATAAATAAAAATCATCAAAATGAAAAAAACTTACAGCGAAATGTAGGGGGGATGGCTGAGAAGGTTCGACGCCGGGGTGCTGACGAGGCTAGGGTGGTGCGGCGGTGGCCAGGCTGGAGGCGTAGGCGGATTGGTGTTGTTTGGCTAGGGGTTTTCGGGCCTTCGGGGTTGGATTTTCGTGCATTGGAGGAAGGGGAAGGAGGTGAGAGTAAGGAGGCGCCTGTGGCGGCGGAGCAGCGGCCGGGGGGCGCGATTTCTAGAGCGGCGGTGGGGTGCTTCGGGGTTAGAGAGAAGAGGGAGGGGTTGTTTAATCGGAGGAAAGGGAAGAAGGAGAGGGACGTCGGGGGGGGGGGGGGGGAGGGCTCCTCGCCGGATGCGACGCTGGTAGGGGCCCCGCGTCGGAGGCCATGCGGTGGCTTCCGGGTTCATCGATCTATTTTTTTTTTGAAGGATGCCTTGACCGCTTTGATGAGAGGGGGAGGGTTTTAAATAAAATATATAATAATTTAATATTATATTTTCTCTCATTTGATTTCAAAAGGTACGCTTTTATTTCGAACTCCAACCGAGACCCGGCGACTGTCGCCCCTAGCTAATTACCCCCATTTCAAACACAATGGGATAGGTTTCGTAAGCCAGTTTGGCTATTTCGTTCAGTTTTCATTTGAATTAATATTTAAATCTATATATTCAATTTTAAACGCACATTTCAATTTGCCGGGGTCTCATACTAACACTAAAAATTCCCAAAAAATATTTTCTAGCTTCGTATTGACGATACGGTCCTAACAAAACTAATTTCGTCAAATTCCGAGATCGTTTGAAAAATGGCCATTTACCAGTCGATTAGAAATCAACTGAAACTGTCAAAACACGTTTTCCTTTGCCACGCTCACATATTGATTCGAAAAATTACAAATTTTGGAATCTAGCAATAACTTGACATCGCGGATCCAACAAAAGTGGTTTCGTCGAAAACCGAGGTCGTTTACAAAATTTCCATTTTTAAGGGCCAGAATTCTACAGTGACTATTCAGAATTTTCAACTGGGCATAAATTTTTATCCCCGCTATGAAATTTTGATTTTTCGGTTTCGTTGGAAAGATATTCTCAATTAGATTCAAATATTTTTGGTTTCGCTAAAATCCGGTTTATTTTGCACCCGGTACATTCATTTGAAATTTGAAATCGAATTATCGAACTATCGCGCCATTTTCAATTCCTTTTATATATATAAATAAATATTTATGTTCTAACGACGATCTATAAAATGTATACGTTCGAATTCTAATCAAAATAAATTTCTCGTTGATATTATTCAAAATAATTCATTTTAAATAATTAAAATTCGCTAAAATTGCCAAAATAAAAATTTTAAATTGGCTCAGATTTCCGGGTTATTACAGATAAACCATAGTGTAATCTATTAAATTAGAGTATCGGAAAATTTGGGACTAGGTCGACTTAATTAAGTTGAATGAATTAGTGTAAATGGAACGAAACTCGAGAAATCTCAAAATCTGGTCAGTTTAAATCCAAATACAAAAGAATTGGGGATAGAGTATAGATAAACTTAAATAATTAGAATGAAATTGGCGAATCGACCAAGTTAACGAATTAATGATTTAATATAATCAAGTTAGTTCGGAAAGTAAAATGGATTCAAGTTTTAATTAAAATTAATGCTTGAAACGAAATGGGAAAATAGATAGAAAATATATCGGGAAAGAGTGAGCAATCGAATGTCAATCCGTTTCACAAGTAAGGATATAATAGCAAATTTGAAGTGTTAAAGAATTACCAAATTTTTGAATCAAAAGATTTAAACTTCAGATTTAACAAATCAATGTTATGCAAAAATCTAAAATATTCGGTGAGCTGAAGCTAAAATGACCATAATTTCTGATGGGCTGATCGAAATTCGACCATTCCAGACTTTTTGGAAACCTTAGAAATTGAACTAGGACTTTTGTTGATAGAGCCCTGTCAAATTTTCAGGATGTTAGTTTGAAATCCAAGCGTTAGTTGTAGTTCAACACGCAGAAAATAAAAATCTGAAGTGTATACCTATATTGTTTTGGCCATAACTTCCTAACGGAGCATCGGATTTTGATTTGCGAGTACAATTCGAAAAGCCCAGAATCTGAACTAAAAGCTTCCCTTAATATGCTTTATAAAATTTTGAGATTTAAAGGGGTAAAAACTGGGTTGAACAACTCAGACCTGCATTTTTCAGTATACGGGCTGAGGTGTTCACCTTCACTAAAATGGTCATAACATTTGAATGAATTATCCAAATTCGACGAATCTAGATAATTAGGAAAGCCTGAAAAGAATTCAACAACTTTTTCCTAGTGTGCTTTAGTAAAATTCCAACATTTAAAGGCTGATAATCAATGATTTGTCTGCTGGCCTGTCACGAGTATTGTGGTTTTATTGTTCAAATGATTGGGAAATATTGTGCAAGTTGTGTACATTTGCTATTTATTGTATATATGTTTAGTTCTTATGCCTATGTGAGTATTTAACAGATGTAAGGAGTGTGCGCTACGCTTTGGAGCCTGCTTGCCCTAAATACCAAAGTGCTAAAGTAAATAAACTTTGCAAATAAACGCTAAAGAAAGGTACATATTTGTGTTATTTTGTTTGTGGGTGTATATATATATATATATATATATATATATATATATATATATATGTGTGTGTGTGTGTGTGTGTGTGTGTGTATATATATATATATATTTGTTTCCTCATTGTTGGGATGCCTCATCGTGTGATGAGATGAATATTTGGATTTATATATGTATTGTGATTTTTCTGAACCTCTCCGTACAATGGAGATGCTGCCGAAATTTTCGGTGATTTCAAGAGTTAGAAAAATTTATGAGATTTTACAATTACATAACTTATTTTATAAATACTATTTTATAAAATATGAATTTGAAGTATGATTTGTTTAATACCTTATTTCGTTCTCTTTTCGAGGACGAAAAGATTTTAAGTGGGGGAGAATGTAACAACCCATAATTTTCAGTATATTTAAATCTAGATTTAAAATAAATAAATGGAATAATATTGGATAAAAAATCAAATTTTGTTGATTATAATGATGACGATTGTTTGAATTGGGTATAAACAAATCTTTAGTTTAGTTATTTAGAAAATGTTGTAATATGGAATTTAATATTTTAATGAATAACTAAGTTTAAGTTATTTAAGTTAAAAAGGAATTCAAACTTGATTTGTTAAACGGTGGAATTTAAGTTGTTTAAGTTTAATTTGAAATTCAAATTTCAATTTGTAAATAATCAAATGTGGGAAGTTAAAATTCATGAAATAAATTTATATAATTTATTTAAGTTATAATTTGATTTAAATTTGAATTTAATGAATATTGAAATTTAATTAAATCAGTTAACTAAATATTTGAATATTTTATTGTTTAATTAACTGCGAAATTTAACTGTTTTGGCGATTGTCTTAAAATTCGACGAAACCAGTTCCATCAGATCCGGAATGGTGAATTATTGTAGAGTTTCAAATTTCGTTAAAATTGGGCTTGTCGGTTGATCGTATGGAATAAAATGTGAATGGAATCTATGTAAAATTTATAATTGTTCAATTATCTTATTTAACCCTCTATATACATGATAATAAAATTCCATATCCACCTCATCAGCTCATTTCACTGTACGTATATTTTTCCTTTGTCAAATTTTATCTCTAACGGCTAAAAGCATATTTCCAAACCCTTTTTCAAATAAAAAAAATTCGAGCTCTAATTTTGAATCTCCACCAAACTTCGACATATTATATACCAAATTGAAGATCACGACGAGTAGAATCCAGATCTACAATTCGTTTTTGCATGCAAGCAGTGATTTGATCAGAAACTGGCAGTTTAATCTCGGCCATTGGATGAAGCGGATGATGATCGTTGGTGGATGGTCAAGCGGAGGGTACCATCGCATAGAGATCGATGTCAGGAACTCAGATATGCCATTCGTTAGTGGTTCTAGCGGTTAGACCGTCACTAGGAAATTGATTAGGGTTCTGGCTCCAAAGCCTTAAGGCTGGCAGCGTGATTACCATAGTTCACCGGAGGGGACGGCAGTGGAGCAGTAAGCACGGTGGATGTGACGATCCCAAAATCCGAGGGGCGGTATTAAGGATAATCATTGGAATATAACACATCAATCATCATAGCAGAGTACAGATAATAGCAAAAACAGTAAATAGAGTAATTTACATGAATATGACAGCGGATTCATAACATGTAATAACATCAGAATAGTGCAACGTAGGATATAACTTAGTAAATAAAAGGGAAGTGATCAGTCATCATCGCCAGAGGCGGAATACATACATGCAGTGAGACATAATAAGGGTATCAGTCTACATCGCCGAAGGCGGTACATATACATACAATAAGAAGCACAGAAAGTAAAGCAGTCTGCATCGCCAGTGGCGGAATCATAACATAAGTACAATAATGGCGGAAAATGTCAAAGTCGTCTCTGTGAAGTCAGCCTCGCCATGAGCCAAAATGCACTCTATGCAACAGTGCAGAGCCAAAAACAACCTGTCACCTGTGAACTAGGCTGCCCGTGTGAAAATAAGGGCACCCGCATTTGCAAAGTGAAACAAACAACGAGTCAGTCATGGGGACTGGTATGAGGAATCCATTTAACAGTTTAAACAACAGTAATAAGCAAATCATAGGACCACGCCACTTTCGCGGAACGGGTTTACTCCAGTGATTGCTAGTGCTTTTAAAACAAAGTAAATTCTTTAAAACAACGCAATGCTTTTAAAAAGAATGAAGCCATTATAAGACTCAAGTCCCATCATACAATGCAACGCAAGCCGGAGGATAGAGTTTTACCTTATAATGGCCAAATATGCTTGATACGTGTAAAGCAAAAATCATTTGATATTATTACTAGTGCATATATGTTTCAAAAATGAATAGCATCATAAATATCAATCATAGGCGACATGAGCGTCCCATGCCACTATGTCGCCATATATAAGTTATAATCGAATCCGTTATCTCGTATTGGAAATTGGATTTCCATCATGAGTCGAGGCAAGGGGCAAGCTCCTCTCCGCTTCGAGACATTCTAGCAAATGCCTCAGGACTACGCACTCTGGGTAACCCTGGATCTTCCGGGCCGGTCCTCTCTTACGTTTGAGGATTGGCAATTCCTGAACACACGTTTCCTGGTCCTTACAGACCTATAATCGAGGCGCCTCGCATTCCAACAACCACAAAGGTGAAAAGTAGATATATATGTCAGGGCTGGTAAGTCACTGACACCACCATAGCTAGAAAGAAACGTCGTGCTCTCCCTGCAGTCCGTATCCCGTTTTTAACTCATACCGGGGTGTGAGGCTCGCGAATCCATGCTATACACAAAGCCAGGCCACATGGACCGTGCTTTGATCATCTTCCACAAGACTTTGCTTTGCAACAGAAGCC
Source organism: Allium sativum (assembly GCA_030737875.1). Taxonomy (NCBI): domain Eukaryota; kingdom Viridiplantae; phylum Streptophyta; class Magnoliopsida; order Asparagales; family Amaryllidaceae; genus Allium; species Allium sativum. The sequence goes on along the minus strand of CM060921.1, from coordinate 157,356,705 downwards.
TTGATCACAGCATCTTGGCATGCCACATAGGCAGTCCACTCCATACGATTGATTTCCATTGATATATAACCTTTGAGCTCGTATGTCTCAGAGAAGGTCGTTAAGCAAAAGAATAAATTCTCCCCCGCCAAACAGATATATATTTAACAGAGATCAATCAGTATAGAACAAAATCCAATGTCTGACACACAGTCCATTTACAAGTCCGTTCTGGGTCTGAACGAAACCGGAGGCGTCAAATTCCTCGTATGTCCGTCCAATCAACACATACGTTTAGACGGCTACTACTTCCGTTCCTTCATGGTAGCTACTCCGGTCAGGAACCTCAGTAGCGCCCATCCAACCGATACGAAGATCGTCGGTCTTGAATCGTCTTTGTATCTTCCAATTCGAATCGCTCAATAAATTATTTGAAATGAGGGTTAGCTCGGCCTTTTCAAATAATTCACGTAATTAGAATTTAAATCAATTCTTTCCATGGTTATATTATTCGACATCCATATTTCAGTTCTTTAGTGTTATTTTCGCATCAAACACATACAACCACCAAATATCAAACAATTCAAGCCCAATTGATTTATTTGCAATCTATGTTGCTTATAATATTTTATAACGATTTTTCGCCATTTTTATTTATTTAAAAATGGCCATATTTAATTAAACGACGTTTCAGGTCGTGCTGTGGCACTGGCGCTGTTTTTCCCCTAATTTGTTTTACACATATCGGAAAATCTAACCGTTGGATTTCTATAAAGTCTATATCAGTGGGAAGATATTCCCAAAGCGAACCCAACGGTTCCAGTTTCGTGAGAATCCGACATTCGGATCTTCCACAATAGTCGTTTGAAGTTACGGTTTCAAAATTCGAACTACAGCGTCGTTATTCGATTTAATTTAATTATATTTATATTTATATATAAATATAAACGATTCTGGCACTGTTTTTCTTCAAATTTGAATTAAACATTCCGGACAATCCAACCGTTGGATTTTTACAAGGTTGGTGCCGTTGGAAAGATATTTCCAAGGCGAACCCAGTGCTTGCGGTTTCGGGAAAATCCAATGGTCGGATTTCTCGTACTAATCATTTCAAATTACGATTCCGTAACACGAACTGCACGGCTTCGATTCCTTTTAATTATATTTATATATATATATATAAATATAGTTCATTCTATAATTCCAACTATAGTTCATTCTATATTTTCAACTTCGTTTTCACTTCAAATATTTCACTAACGCCTTAATATTTCGAAAAATTTCGCCATAACCTCCTTTGTACGGGGAGGGGTTTGGAAATTTATTGGGCCGTGTTAGGTACCCAATAAATCCTAAAAAGCATCCACATATTTATAGTGATATATTCTGGTGTTTACGGGGGAGTATGTACAGATAATCACTCCAGAGAATAAATTCTCGTCACCCCGTTTCCGTGTGGAAATAAATAGTCCATGTGCCGTATCTAATAACTAGAGAGACGTGATTATTGTCAACTCCAGACCCGTGTGGGGTTTTCATTAATCTGGCGATTTATCGTTATATTTTATATAGTCCATATCAGTCATCAGTTCAACCTGTAGTATATAATCATCGCCATACAAGCCTCTCGCTAGTATGGTAAATCTTCCACCTCGTCACACAAGCTCCAATTGCTTATGTGGAATATGATGAAGTATGCCTATCGTCAAGAAGTATGCCATGTAGTGTAGTTCAAAATTAATTGTTACTATCCTATGGCGATATTTATTATTTCATACAGAATAACCAGCACTCCGCATCCAATGGCATTCACAGGAGTTGATATAAAAATAAAATTGCGCAGCCAACTCATCAAGGTTTACCTATTTGTCGGGCACACACATAATTTCTTTACTCTACAGCTAATCCATTTTTCCTGTTCAACACATGTATATATATGCAGAACAAAGCTAATAATAATATTTCTAGCAAACTATTATTTATTTCAACACGTGTGTATTTTTATCAAAGCGTATACACGATAAAAGAAATATTTTTATCATCAAAAATATTTATTCAACACGTGAATGTTTTTAACACTTCATATTCACAATAAAATGTAGTTTTTATTATCGATTCATTTTATTTTAAAATACGATAATATTCAACACATGAATTTCAAATCGACGAACGAATTGCAACTCAACACATGAATATTCTACATAGTTCGTATATATATATATAAAAATGTGATTTTTATCGCTAAAGCTATTTGTTTAAATTCAAATAATATTCAACACATGAATTTCAACTCAATGAATGAATTGCAACTCAACACATGAATATTCGATATAGTTTGTATATATATAAAAATGTGATTTTTATCGCTAAAGCTATTTGTTTATATTCAAATAATATTCAACACATGAATTTCAACTCAACGAATGAATTGCAACTCAACACATGAATATCCGCTATAGTTTGTATATATATATATAAATGTGATTTTTATCGCTAAAGCTATTTGTTTAAATTCAAATAATATTCAACACATGAATTTCAACTCAACGAATGAATTGCAACTCAACACATGAATATTCGCTATAGTTTGTATATATATAAAAATGTGATTTTTATCGCTAAAGCTATTTGTTTAAATTCAAATAATATTCAACACATGAATTTCAACTTCAACGAATGAATTGCAACTCAACACATGAATATATATATCAATATTTGTAATTTATTTCAATGAATGAAAATTATTCTAACACATGTATATTTCAGAAAATTTCGGCAGCATAACGGCAGGGTAGTTAAAACCGGGACCGTCCCTAGTACGGCTCCTCGCTCTACCTTAAAACCTCGCGGTTTTTGACAATGGGGATCATGCATCTAGTTCGCACATTGGCGGCATGTTTTATTTTCAATTCCATAATCCTAATCTAATTTGTTTCAACCACAAGAGGGTATTTTTCAACCACAAAGGTATTTTTCAACCACAAAGGTATTTTTCAACCACAATATCCACCACAAACAATTATTTCCAACCATTCGTCATATCATACAATATCACGTCAATCACAAGCAATAAATATCGTCCATGGTCTGTGGATGAGGGGAGTGTGTGTATATATATATATATATATATATATATATATATATTATAATTCACTTGCGTTTCATCACAATTCAAAGCATATATGTTTCATCCAACGCTTGTATAATTTATACATCGCTAATATAACTTATACAACACATGTACATGAGGTATACAATGCGTATATAATTTACACTTCGCTTATATAATTTATACAACGCGATTCCATTCACACAATTTAGTTTAGATTCCTCACATTGGTTATTGCAGTGCTAAAAATCCTAACGAGCTCAGAAAAATCCGCGGCTTCTTCTAGATGGTAGAGAGCCTCCTTGCGGTCACGGTGTCTCCTGTTTCATCAAATTTCGTTAAAGAACGAAAAAGATATTATTTTTCAAAGTTTTGCAACGCTTTATAGTGTTATTTTCATTTCAGAATAATAAAGGTCGTACCTTTATTTTTGATTTGAAACTAGGTCAGCAAAATCCGTCGATCGATGCTTCGATCAGGTAGTGCCACGTGGAAGAGCTACGAACCAGCTCCCTATCGGTGGTGGTGCGGTCCCCTTCGGTGGTCGGAGGAAGGCAGCGCGGCGTCAGGAAGGCGGCGACTTTCTCGGCGTGGTTCAGGCGAAGGTGGGGGGCGGCGTTTGGTCGGATGTGGAGAGGGGAGGAGGGGCTATCGAACGGCGGTGGTGGCGCGGCTTAGCGTCGCCTGTGGCGGTCGGAAAATGAAGGAGAAGCACGGAGCAACGAGGATCGTCGGTTTCGTCTGTGGCGGCTAGGGTTTTGAGATTTTTTTTTATAAAGGAAAAATCCTATTGGTCGAAGCTTTATAGGAAAATGTAAATAGTGTTTTTGCAAACGGACTCGAAATCAAACCCAACGACTGTCGCTCCTAGCTTAATACCCCCATTCCGGACACAATGGGATATGTTTCGTTGGCCAATTCGACTGTTACGGCCAGTTATTTTTCAAATTAAAATATAAAACATTTAATATTTAATTCGAACGTACATTTCAATTTGCCAGGGCCACAAACTGAATCGAAAAATTCCAGAAAAATAAATCTAGCTTTGTTTTGACGATACGGTCCAAACAAAACCAGTTTCGTCGAATTTTGAGCTCATTTGAAAAACAGCCATTTTTAGGTCGACCCTTTTTAACAGAAATTGACCAATCACATTTTCTTTTGCCCCGCTCACATACTAGCTTCAAAAATTATGAAATTTGAAACTTAGCAATAATTTGACATCCCGGACCCAACAAAAGTGGTTTCGTCGAATTCCGAGGTCGTATGCAAAATATCAATTTTCAGGGGCTATATATGCTATATAGCGACCTTTCTGAAAATTCATTTGGCCATAACTTTTGATTCCCGCTATGAAATTTCGATTTTTCAGATTCATTAGAAAGGTAATCATAAACAGATTTAAATATTTTCAGTTTCGCTAAAATCCGTTATATTTTCCACCCGGTACAGTCAGACAAAGTTTGTATTCAAAATTTCAAACTGCAATACTATACCCAATTCTCTATTTTATTGAAATATGCTATTTCAATTATTCAAATTCTTTGGTAATAACCAATTTTAAAAATTTTAAATTGGTTCACATTTTTCGGGTTATTACAATCTCCCCCACTTAAAACTTTTCGTCCTCGAAAAGGAAATAAAAGCTAAGTAGGAAATAAAATGTAAATGCAAAGTATTGTAGAGGTACCTTGCACCGGAGTTAGTTAGAGATGTCCACTCTGCATTTGGGGTAGGCTTTTTTAATGCTTTCTTCAGTCTCCCAAGTACGGTCTCTAGGATCACTACTCCACTGCACTTTGACTAAATGAATCTTTTTGCTTCTTAGCTCTCTAGTTTCTTTGCCAACAATTTTTAATGGCTCTCTTCGGAGCGCTAATTCTGGAGTTATGTCTATACCCTGTTGTGCTGCTTCTTCTACAACAAGATCTGGATCATGAACATGTTTTCTGAGTTGAGACACATGGAGCACATCATGTATACCAGGCAACCAATCAGGTAATGAAACCCTATTTGCAAGAGTTCCAATCCGTTCAAGTATAGGAAAGGGACCAATAAATCTCGGTGCCAACTTCCCAATCTTGCCAAATATGATTACTCCCCGCATTGGAGAAACTCTTAAATAAACATAATCGCCAACGGCAAATGATAAATCTCTTCTTCTCGCATCAGCATAACTTTTCTGTCGGCTCTGTGCGGTTTTCAATCGCTTCTTAATGAAATCGACTTTATCCTATGCTTCTCGAATCATATCGGGCCCTAACACAAGTCTGTTTCCAGGTTCTACCCAACATGCGGGAGATCTGCACGGTCTACCGTATAATGCTTCAAATGGAGACATTCCCAAACCTGTTTGATAGCTATTGTTATAAGAGAATTCGGCTAAATGTAAGTGATCTTCCCATGAGCCTCCAAAATCGATAACGCAAGCTTGCAGTAAATCTTCTAGAATTCTATTCACCCGCTCAGTTTGGCCGTCTGTCTGAGGGTGATAAGCGGTGCTTAGATTCAATTTGGGTCCCAATTCTGTCTGGAATGCTTCCCAGAATTTTCTAGTAAACAGGGGATCTCTATCACTGACTATATTGAGCGGCACCCCATGCAGTTTAACTATTTCTTTGAAGTAAATCTGTGCTGAACTTTGAGCCGTTCTGTTGGATCGGACAGGTATGAAATGGGCAGTCTTCGTGAAGCGATCTACGATTACCCATATACTGTCGTTTCCTTTCTTAGTTCGAGGCAAACCATCAATGAAGTCCATCGAGATTTGCTCCCACTTCCATCCTGGAATTTCTAAGGGTTGTAATAATCCAGCCAATTTCTGCTGATCGCTCTTAACTAGCTGGCAAGTGGAGCATCTGCTAACATATATTGAAATATCTCTTTTCATCGCCTTCCACCAGAATGTGCGCTTGATATCGTTATACATTTTGCTCACACCGGGGTGGATACTTAATTTGGACTTGTGGCATTCATCAAGTACTTCCCTTCTGGGCTCAGGAATTCCAGGCACACAAATTCGCCCTCGTAATCTTAGGACCCCTTGGCTATCAAGGCTAAAATCTGAGGGTTTTCCTTCTCAGATACGCTGGCTAATCCTTTTAATTAATTCATCGTCTTTCTGTAGAATAGTAATCTTATCTTCTAAGGAAGAAGTAATGATAAAACTGGCGATGATTTCATTCTTTCTGCTGAGCGCATCTGCTACAACATTGGCCTTCCCTGGAGTGTATAGAATTTCAAAATCGTATGCTGTAAGGAATTCTAACCAACACTGTTGCCTCAGGTTTAGATCTTTCTGAGCGAATAGATATTTCAAGGATTGATGATCGGTAAATAGTTCGAACTTCTCGCCCAATAAATAATGCCTCCAAATTCTTAAAGCGAACACGATAGCTAATAACTCAAGATCTTGAGTTGCATAGTTTCTCTCATGCGGCTTCAGCTGACGGCTGGCATATGCGACCACTTGGCCTTTTTGCATCAATACTGCGCCTAGCCCTCTAATAGAAGCGTGTGTCCATACAGTCAAGTCTTGGTTGCCTTCTATAATTGTCAATACTGGAGTGGTTGTCAATTTCAGTTTCAGCTCCTGGAAAGCTTCTTCACATTCGGGAGTCCATTTGAATTTCTCATTTCTCATGCTTCTTTGTAAGCTTTGTCAATACACCCGATATCTTGGAAAAATCCTGAACGAATTTCCGATAGTAACTAGCCAATCCAAGGAAACTTCGAACTTCTGTGGGGGTAGTAGGTTGTTTCTAGTTCTGAATCGCTGTAATTTTGCTTGGATCTACAGCAATCCCTTCTTTTGATACGACATGGCCTAGGAACTTAACTTCATCCTGCCAAAAGACACACTTAGAAAATTTTGCTTTCAAGACATTTCTCCTTAGAATTCTCAACACTTGTTCTAAATGTTTTGCATGCTCGCCTTCCGACTTTGAGTAGATTAAGATGTCATCGATGAAGACTAGCACAAATTTATTCAATACACCACGGAACACTCTATTCATAAGATCGACGAAGTATGCCGGAGCGTTACACAAGCCGAACTGCATTACTAACCATTCGTAGAATAAATCGGGACCCCTGAAGGTTGTCAAAGGAATACAGTCTTCTGCTATACGTAATTGGTGGAAACCTGTAGCTAGGTCCATTCTAGAGAATATTGTTGCTCCATTTAATTGATCTAACAGATCGTCTATTCGGGGCAAGGGATATTTGTTCTTCAGTGTCTGCTTTTTGAGATCTCGGTAATCAACGCAAAGTCTTAAAGTACCGTCTGATTTCGGGACAAATACTACTGCTGCTCCCCAAGCTGAAAAGCTCGGTCTGATCAGACCTTTCCAAAGCAATTCTCGGGTTTAACTACCTAACTCTTCTTTTTCTTTCGGGGCCATTCTTCTAATTGGATGTACTACTAGTCGGGCATTCGAAATTAGATCTATTCTAAATTCAATTTCTCTTTGCGGCGGTAAGTTTTCTACTTCTTCAAACACATCCGCATAGTTTTTAACGACTGGTATCTTTTCTAATGAAGGGGGAGTAACTTCTAAAGAAGACCAAAATTCTGTTCTATTAATTGCTGAGCCATGGCATGGTATAGTGATATGCCCAAATTTTGTTTTAACTTTCACGATTCTTTCGGCACATCTAACTACGGCCTTATATTTTGTCAACCAGTCCAGCCCCTGTATAATATCAAATTCGGAAAGGTCCATGACAATCGAATCAAAAGAGAACTTTTAGCAAGAATAAGAGACAGGCACCATACAATACGAACTGAGACTAACCGAACCTCCTATCGGGTTTTGGACTTTAATTGGTTCTTTTAGAATTCTTTGATTCAATTTTAACTTGTGAACAATATTACCAGAAATGAAGCTACGTGATGCACCAGCATCAAAAAGTACAGAAACAGGGATATTTTTAATGGTAAGGGTACCTCCCAAGACGTCGGGTTTACCTGATCCATTGGTGGTAGCTAGCGGGGTCTCCCCGTCATACACATGAGCCACTTGTGCATTCTGCTTCAGAGGACAATTCCTGCTATAGTGCCCCTTCTTATGGCAGTTGTAGCATTCGGCTGAGTCTAGATTTGCCTTTGGTTTCCTCGGGGATTTGCATACATTAGAAAAATGACCTGGCTTCCCGCAGTTGTAGCAATTTCCTTTCAGTATCTTTCCAGGTTTCTGAGTAGCGGCCGCGGTAATGCTAGACTCTGGCTGATCTGCTGAAGCCTTGCGCTTATTTCCAGCTTGACTTTTTGCGCGGTCTTGGCTGGCGTGCCTTTCATCTATATCTTCATAGTTGTAAGCCATTTCTACCAATTCTAAGAAGGAGAGTTTGATGTTGCTCATAGCTCTGTCATGGTACTTGCGCTTTAGCCCAAATATGAATCTCTTGTTCTTTGCTTTATTAGTCATAATAAGCTCTGGAGCATAGTGCGACAACTGGGTGAATTTATTGAGGTAATCTTCGATAGAGAGATCTCCTTGCTGGAGATTAGAAAACTGCTCTCGCATCTTCTCTAGAGCCTATTCAGGTACAAACTTCTCGTTGAACATGGTTTTGAATTGCTCCCAGGTTCTGACAGTACCTGCTGCATCCTCTGAGGTGATGGCATCCCATCTCAGCTCTGCTTCCTCCTGTAGGAGCCAAATACCTAGTCGTGCTTTGTTGTTGGTCCCCAAACCCATTCCTTCAAAGATCTTTTCACAGGTCTTTAACCAAGCAATAGCCTCCGTTACTGTACTAGTGCCAGAAAAGGGTTTTCCCCCCAAGGTTCCTATACCTCTTCGCTACTCTGTCTAGCTCGAAGTCCTTGGGTGCTGGTGGCTGAACAATAGGGCCTTCCTCAACTACGGGGATATTCCCCCGTCCTCCTGCTACTCCTGCTCGGCCTCCACGGCCTCCTGTAGCTGCTGCTGCTCGTGTAGCCATCAAAGAGAATACTGTATAAGCAAGAAAAGAGTCAAGCTCACAGATTTGATAATTTTCATATATGATAAAGCAGGGGAATATAAGGAAAGGAAATGATGTACTGATCAAATAGTTTTGCTAATCTGCTTAGCTCATTCTAGGACATTACTAATCCTATCTCTAATGAGCTACTCGCCTTAGAACTCTATTGATTCTATTCTGACAAGGTGTTTAATGTGTTAGATCCCGGAACTAAGGTTAACCAAAGCTCTGATACCAACTGTGACGATCCCAAAATCCGAGGGGCGGTATTAAGGATAATCATTGGAATATAACACATCAATCATCATAGCAGAGTACAGATAATAGCAAAAACAGTAAATAGAGTAATTTACATGAATATGACAGCGGATTCATAACATGTAATAACATCAGAATAGTGCAACATAGGATATAACTTAGTAAATAAAAGGGAAGTGACCAGTCATCATCGCCAGAGGCGGAATACATACATGCAGTGAGACATAATAAGGGTATCAGTCTACATCGCCGAAGGCGGGACATATACATACAATAAGAAGTACAGAAAGTAAAGCAGTCTGCATCGCCAGTGGCGGAATCATAACATAAGTACAAAAATGGCGGAAAATGTCAAAGTCGTCTCTGTGAAGTCAGCCTCGCCATGAGACAAAATGCACTGTATGCAACAGTGCAGAGCCAAAAACAACCTGTCACCTATGAACTAGGTTGCCCGTGTGAAAATAAGGGCACCCGCGTTTGCAAAGTGAAACAAACAACGAGTCAGTCATGGGGACTGGTATAAGGAATCTATTTAACAGTTTAAACAACAGTAATAAGCAAATCATAGGACCACACCACTTTCGCGGAACGGGTTTACTCCAGTGATTGCTAGTGCTTTTAAAACAAAGTAAATTCTTTAAAACAACGCAATGCTTTTAAAAAGAATGAAGCCATTATAAGACTCAAGTCCCATCATACAATGCAACGCAAGCCGGAGGATAGAGTTTTACCTTATAATGGCCAAATATGCTTGATACGTGTAAAGAAAAAATCATTTGATATTATTACTAGTGCATATATGTTTCAAAAATGAATAGCATCATAAATATCAATCATAGGCGACATGAGCGTCCCATGCCACTATGTCGCCATATATAAGTTACAATCGAATCCGTTATCTCGTATTGGAAATTGGATTTCCGTCATGAGTCGAGGCAAGGGGCAAGCTCCTCTCCGCTTCGAGACATTCTAGCAAATGCCTCATGACTACGCACTCTGGGTAACCCTGGATCTTCAGGGCCGGTCCTCTCTTACGTTTGACGATTGGAAATTCCTGAACACACGTTTCTCGGTCCTTACAGACCTATAATCGAGGCGCCTCGCAATCCAACAACCATAAAGGTGAAAAGTAGATATATATGTCAGGGTTGGTAAGTCACTGACACCACCATAGCTAGAAAGAAACGTCGTGCTCTCCCTGCAGTCTGTATCCCGTTTTTAACTCATACCGGGGTGTGAGACTCGCGAATCCACGCTATACACTAAGCCAGGCCACATAGACCGTGCTTTGATCATCTTCCACAAGACTTTGCTTTGCAACAGAAGCCTTGATCACAGCATCTTGGCATGCCACATAGGCAGTCCACTCCATACGATTGATTTCCATTGATATATAACCTTTGAGCTCGTATGTCTCAGAGAAGGGCGTTAAGCAAAAGAATAAATTCTCCGCCGTCAAACAGGTATATATTTAACAGAGATCAATCAGTATAGAACAAAATCCAATGTCTGACACACAGTCCATTTACAAGTCCGTTCTGGGTCTGAACGAAACCGGAAGCGTCAAATTCCTCGTATATCCGTCCAATCAACACATACGTTTAGACGGCTACTACTTCCGTTCCTTCATGGTAGCTACTCCGGTCAGGAACCTCAGTAGCGCCCATCCAACCGATACGAAGATCGTCGGTCTTGAATCGTCTTTGTATCTTCCAATTCGAATCGCTCGATAAATTATTTGAAATGAGGGTTAGCTCGGCCTTTTCAAATAATTCACGTAATTAGAATTTAAATCAATTCTTTCCATGGTTATATTATTCGACATCCATATTTCAGTTCTTTAGTGTTATTTTCGCGTCAAACACATACAACCACCAAATATCAAACAATTCAAGCCCAATTGGTTTATTTAAAATCTGTGTTGCTTATAATATTTTATAACGATTTTTCGCCATTTTTATTTATTTAAAAAATGGCCATATTTAATTAAACGACGTTTCAGGTCGTGCCGTGGCACTGGCGCTGTTTTATCCCTAATTTGTTTTACACATATCGGAAAATATAACCGTTGGATTTCTACAAAGTCTATATCAGTGGGAAGAAATTCCCAAAGTGAACCCAACGGTTCCAGTTTCGTGAGAATCCGACGGTCGGATCTTCCACACTAGTCGTTTGAAGTTACGGTTTCAAAATTCGAACTGCAGCGTCGTTATTCGATTTAATTTAATTATATTTATATTTATATATAAATATAAACGATTCTAGTGCTGTTTTTCTTCAAATTTGAATTAGACATTTCGGACAATCCAACCGTTGGATTTTTACAAGGTCGATGCCGTTGGAAAGATATTTCCAAGGCGAACCCAGTGGTTGCGGTTTCAGGAAAATCCGATGGTCGGATTTCTCGTACTAATCATTTCAAATTACGATTCCGAAACACGAACTGCACGGCTTCAATTCCTTTTAATTATATTTATATTTATATATATATATATATAGTTCATTCTATAATTCCAACTATATTTCACTCTATATTTTCAAATTCGTTTACACTTCAAATATTTCACTAACGCCTTAATATTTCGAAAAATTTCGCCATAACCTCCTTTGTACGGGGAGGGGTTTGGAAATTTATTGGGCCGTGTTAGGTACCCAATAAATCCTAAAAAGCATCCACATATTTATAGTGATATATTCTGGTGTTTACGGGGGAGTATGTACAGATAATCACTCCAGAGAATAAATTCTCGTCACCCCGTTTTTGTGTGGAAATAAATAGTCCATGTGCCGTATCTAATAACTAGAGAGACGTGATTATTGTCAACTCCAGATCCGTGTGGGGTTTTTATTAATCTGGCGATTTATCGTTATATTTTATATAGTCCATATCAGTCATCAGTTCAACCTGTAGTATATAATCATCGCCATACAAGCCTCTCGCTCGTATGGTAAATCTTCCACCTCGTCACACAAGCTCCAATTGCTTATGTGGAATATGATGAAGTATGCCTATCGTCAAGAAGTATGCCATGTAGTGTAGTTCAAAATTAATTGTTACTATCCTATGGCGATATTTATTATTTCACACAGAATAACCAGCACTCCGCATCCAATGGCATTCACAGGAGTTGATATAAAAATAAAATTGCGCGGCCAACTCATCAAGGTTTACCTATTTGTCGGGCACGCACATAATTTCTTTACTCTACAGCTAATCCATTTTTCCTGTTCAACACATGTATATATATGCAGAACAAAGCTAATAATAATATTTCTAGCAAACTATTATTTATTTCAACACGTGTGTATTTTTATCAAAGCGTATACACGATAAAAGAAATATTTTTATCATCAAAAATATTTATTCAACACGTGAATGTTTTTAACACTTCATATTCACAATAAAAATGTAGTTTTTATTGTTGATTCATTTTATTTTAAAATACGATAATATTCAACACATGAATTTCAAATCGACGAACGAATTGCAACTCAACACATGAATATTCTACATAGTTCGTATATATATATATATATATATATATATATATATAAATTTGATTTTTATCGCTAAAGCTATTTGTTTAAATTCAAATAATATTCAACACATGAATTTCAACTCAACGAATGAATTGCAACTCAACACATGAATATTCGATATAGTTTGTATATATATAAAAATGTGATTTTTATCGCTAAAGCTATTTGTTTAAATTCAAATAATATTCAACACATGAATTTCAACTCAATGAATGAATTGCAACTCAACACATGAATATTCGCGATAGTTTGTATATATATATATAAATGTGATTTTTATCGCAAAAGCTATTTGTTTAAATTCAAATAATATTCAACACATGAATTTCAACTCAACAAATGAATTGCAACTCAACACATGAATATTCGCTATAGTTTGTATATATATATATAAATGTGATTTTATCGCTAAAGCTATTTGTTTAAATTCAAATAATATTCAACACATGAATTTCAACTTCAACGAATGAATTACAACTCAACACATGAATATATATATCAATATATGTAATTTATTTCAACGAATGAAAATTATTCTAACACATGTATATTTCAGAAAATTTCGGCAGCATAACGGCAGGGTAGTTAAAACCGGGACCGTCCCTAGTACGGCTCCTCGCTCTACCTTAAAACCTCGCGATTTTTGACAATGGGGATCATGCATCTATTTCGCACACAGGCGGCATGTTTTATTTTCAATTCCATAATCCTATTCTAATTTGTTTCAACCACAAGAGGTTATTTTTCAACCACAAAGGTATTTTTCAACCACAATATCCACCACAAACAATTATTTCCAACCATTCGTCATATCATATAATATCACGTCAATCACAAGCAATAAATAACGTCCATGGTTTGTGGACGAGGGGAGTATATATATATATATACATATTATATTATAATTCACTTGCATTTCATCACAATTCAAAGCATATATGTTTCATCCAATGCTTGTATAATTTATACATCGCTAATATAACTTATACAACACATGTACATGAGGTATACAATGCGTATATAATTTACACTTCACTTATATAATTTATACAACGCGATTCCATTCACATAATTTAGTTCAGATTCCTCACATTGGTTATTGCAGTGCTACAAATCCTAACGAGCTCAGAAAAATCCGTGGCTTCTTCTAGATGGTAGAGAGCCTCCTTGCGGTCACGGTGTCTCCTGTTTCATCAAATTTCGTTAAAGAATGAAAAAGATATTATTTTTCAAAGTTTTGCAACGCTTTATAGTGTTATTTTCATTTCAGAATAATAAAGGCCGTACCTTTATTTTTGATTCGAAACTAGGTCAGCAAAATCCGTGAAATCCGTCGATCGATGCTTCGATCAGGTAGTGCCACGTGGAAGAGCTACGAACCAGCTCCCTGTCCGTGGTGGTGCGGTCCCCTTCGGTGGTCGGAGGAAGGCGGTGCGGCGTCAGGAAGGCGGCGACTTTCTCGGCGTGGTTCAGGCGATTCAGGCGAAGGTGGGGGCGGCGTTTGGTCGGATGTGGAGAGGGGAGGAGGGGCTGTCGAACGGCGGTGGTGGCGCAGCTTAGCGTCGCCTGTGGCGGTCGGAAAATGGAGGAGAAGCACGGATCAACGAGGATTGTCGGTTTCGTCTGTGGCGGCTAGGTTTTTGAGATTTTTTTTTTATAAAGGAAAAATCCTATTGGTCGAAGCTTTATAGGAAAATTTAGATAGTGTTTTTGCAAACGGACTCGAAATCAAACCCAACGACTGTCGCCCCTAGATAAATACCCCCATTCCGGACACAATGGGATATGTTTCGTTGGCCAATTCGACTGTTATAGTCAGTTATTTTTCAAATTAAAATATAAAACATTTAATATTTAATTCGAACGTACATTTCAATTTGCCAGAGCAACAAACTGAATCGAAAAATTCCAGAAAAATAAATATAGCTTTGTTTTGACGATACGGTCCTAACAAAACCAGTTTCGTCGAATTCTGAGCTCGTTTGAAAAACGGCAATTTTTAGGTCGACCCTTTTTAACAGAAATTGACCAATCACATTTTCTTTTGCCCCGCTCACATACTAGCTTCAAAAATTATGAAATTTGAAACTTAGCAATAATTTGACATCCCGGACCCAACAAAAGTGGTTTCGTCAAATTCCGAGGTCTATGCAAAATATCAATTTTCAGGGGCTATATATGCTATATAGCGACCTTTCTGAAAATTCATTTGGCCATAACTTTTGATTTCCGCTATGAAATTTCGATTTTTCAGATTCGTTAGAAAGGTAATCATAAACAGATTTAAATATTTTCAGTTTCGCTAAAATCCGTTATATTTTCCACCCGGTACAGTCAGACAAAGTTTGTATTCAAAATTTCAAACTGCAATACTATACCCAATTCTCTATTTTATTGAAATATGCTATTTCAATTATTCAAATTCTTTGGTAGTAATGAATTTTAAAAAAATTTAATTGGTTCACATTTTCCGGGTTATTACAGTGGAGGAAGGGCCTGCCGTTGGTGTCGGTCTCAAAGTCTGAAACAATCAGAAGTGGGTGGTTTATTGCTCGCGATGTGGGGTTTTTCCGTGAATGTACTGTAGCACGGAATTTTGGGAGCGAGAGGAAGAAAGGGACTACGTGGAAAATGGGTGTTGAGGTGGATAAATGTTTTATATATTAATTAATTAATTATTCTAAACATATATCGAAGGTTCTAACATTAATATTTTGCACACACGAGGTCGGATTCGAGTGCGATTGGTTGCATTGGGATCGTGGCGAAATTACTAACGTTCTGACACAAATTTGGTTGCGTTCGGAGACAGAAAATTTTGGGCTTTAGTTGGATGTCCAATCCACTAAACATCCAAAGGTGAGTGATTTTATTGCTCACACCTAACTGAAATGTTCACATATTTATTGAATTAAATTATGAAATAAATTTGGTTGCATGGTTGTGATTGATTGCTAATGCGTTGCCTAAATCTGACATGCAAGTGTGTAAATCTGCAAATTTAAGTTGATAACTAGTTATTGCAGTAATTAAACTTCTAGTTAGAAATCCTGACACTTGTTCACCAGTGAAATGATTTAGTATTTACTGTTATCGGTTGTGATGGATGCCTTGTGTTGATATGATTATTGGATTGATATTGACATTGAAAAGTTCCTTTGTTTAGTATATGATGTTGTATTCCTATTGTGGTGATTAATCCCATTTTACCTTAGATGTTGCGGGTATCGAATAAATCCCGGGATTAACCGAGTGAAATAAATTAAGAACACGGGTTGAAATGATAAATATCCGTGAACCTGATTTGGATTGAAATGATATATATCCATCCCTGAAATATCGATAAACTAAATTTAAATCTCATCTGGCCATAGGATAGAAAATTATATATGGACATCGGTCGGTTAAATGATTTTTAGACTATGTGGAAATTTATTTGATGGAGATTTTATACAAAAAAAAAAGTGCCTATACTCGATAAATCCTTTTATAAAGATTTGAATTTGGAATGTTTATCGAAAGGGGTTAAGGAAATTTTCCCAAACAAATTGGAAATTATCAAGTTGGGGTTTGAATATGATTTGGAATTATTCAAATTAATGGTGTAGAATTGAATGTAAAAAAATCTCAGTGAATTTAATTTTGGAATAAAGGAAAATGAGGGTACTCGGAGTTGTTTTAACTCAATTTTGAATATGGATTTGAATCCTTGAAATCGAACGGTTGTTGTGAACGATGTTTGAAAATGAGATATGGAAACTTGTAACGGCCTAGCTCAAAAATCCAAGTATGAAAAGTTTCTAGAGATTTTGAATATGTTAGCTCAATTCGATCCGAAGATTTTAGTATGATAAAAACACATATATGTGTATTCATATATGATATATATATGTATGAATATATACATGACAAAAATGTCATATGTGTACAAATTCTAGAACATGAAATGGCTTAATTTGATAAGCACACATGTTATCAAATTAATGGAACAAATGTCTCATAAGAAAACAAGGTTAAGACACATATGCTCCTTAGGTGTCCATTTGTAGAAACCTCTTAAGACACCTAAGAGGACGTGTCTACATCCTAAAGCATGCATGAAGATAAGGTGCACAAGTGTCCCAAAACAAAATTACCAAACTAGCCTTAAAACATTACTATATAAAGGGGTGAAATGTTTACTTCATTTCATACATTCACAAAAATAAAATTAAGATAAGATAGAGAGGAGAAGCTTAGGAGAAGCTAAGGGGATAAAGAGAAGATAAGGATACAAGTATAAGGTGAGAAAAACTATTTAAGTTCATATTTTCATTTCATGTTCTGAAGTCAAGTTGTGAAAGTTTAGATTGAATGATTACTCTTGATCTTTGAAAACGCTGTTTGGTATTTTGGCCATAACTTTTGCAATTCTTAACAATTCGTTCTAGAATTGCAAAATTTATGGCCAAAATACCGAACAGCGTTTTCAAAGATCAAGAGTAATCATTCAATCTAAACTTTCACAACTTGACTTCAAAACATGAAATGAAAATATGAACTTAAATAGTTTTTCTCACCTTATACTTGTATCCTTATCTTCTCTTTATCCCCTTAGCTTCTCCTAAGCTTCTCCTCTCTATCTTATCTTAATTTTGTTTTTGTGAATGTATGAAATGAAGTAAACATTTCACCCCTTTATATAGTAGTGTTTTAAGGCTAGTTTGGTAATTTGGTTTTGGGACACTTGTGCACCTTATCTTCATGCATGCTTTAGGATGTAGACACATGTCCTCTTAGGTGTCTTAAGAGGTTTCTACACATGGACACCTAAGGAGCATATGTGTCTTAACCTTGTTTTCTTATGAGACATTTGTTCCATTTATTTGATAACATGTGTACTTATCAAATTAAGCCATTTCATGTTCTATACACATATGACATTTGTGTCATGTATATATTCATACATATATATATATCATATATGAATACACATATATGTGTTTTAATCATACTAAAATCTTCGGATCGAATTGACCTAACATATTCAAAATCTCTAGAAACTTTTTCATACCTGGATTTTTGAGCTAGGCCGTTACAAAACAAAATGAACTCCATCGAAATTGGAGTATAGATTCTAATATTTGAAAATCGGAAGAAAGGAATAATTAAGGTTTAAAGAAAATTTTATTTTTATAAAGAATATATATATACACACTTTTTGGTTTCAAATAAACTATCCCTTTTTCTTAAAATTTATTTATTAAACCTTTAACATGTAAACTATTTTGTTATAAATAAATTTCCCTTATATTTTATTACTTAGAATTAGTTAGTAAATTTTTAATTTATGTATATAAATAGCGACTTTAAATTATCATATTTTATTCTAACTACTATATTATATATATATATATATATATATATTATACAAAGATTTTTCTTTATAATCATCTATTTTAATCATTACATTTTATAAATTATAAATTTCTTCCGAACGGAAAGTTGGATTTAAACCATTGGTTCAAATAAAGTTTGATATGAAGTTACGTCCTATTCCGAATATGAATCGATTTTAATGGTTATAATAGTTCAAGGTAGATTATATGCTACTTGAATATAAATGGGATTTCCAAATGATTGAAATGAGTTGACATGGAAAAATATATATTCTATTTGAGTATGAATGGATTTCGAATGTAAATCGATTTGAATAACTATAATCTTTTGAGATGAAGTATATTCTATGTGAATATAGATCGATTTTGAAATATTATATGAGTATAATATATTGACATAGGAATATATTCTAGTTTGGAATATAAGTAGTTGGGAATGGTTGCAGTATTTTGATATGAAATTATATTCAATTTTGAATATAAATTGGGTTCAAAACAAACATGATATTTTGATATAAAATCGAACCTTTGTGAAAAGTAAAAGAACCAACCGATGTGTAAATGTAAATGTTGGTTGTTCAAGAGACCGGAGTCGACAAATGACAAACTCTCTGTCAGTGTCGATACCACTTTTACAACTGTGAACGTTATGACATATCTAGAATGAAATATGATGACTTAGAGGCGATTTTGGATTGCTGAAGATGAACGATGACGAAATAGCCTTGACCTTCGGGTCATAATTGGAATGACTAAAACAGGAGCTATACCGTGACTAATTGAGGTAGCACCTTTGATCGGACGCACTTCTTCGATACTATTCTATGACTATGATGATGATCTGGGCCCTTTTGATTTGGGAGTTGTTCTGAGGTGGGCGGTAGTGGCTGCTATGCGTTACCACCGGTCCGGGAGTGCAATTGGTAGAATCATACCCTGGGCATTGCCTCGAGTGTCTTGTCATATTTATCCTTATCGAGCCCCATACGATTTTGATTTGTATCGTAACTATGGAGTGCCCTCTGATGCCATCGGTTATGGTGGGTTTATGGTATTATGTAGACAACGGTATTATGAACGGTGTAAGGGTAAAAATGTAACCGTGCTTACATTATTTTCATTATGTTTACTTTACTGAATAGACATTACAATAATAGCGTATTATACTATGTACATATTAGTTTAACGGATCCTTTAGAGGTGGAAAAATCCCGTAACATCTCTTGAGTTACTGCACCCATGACACTGATGTTATTTCGTATTTCAATTTGACTAACATGAGATTGATTTAGTGTTGATCCGAGTGTTTGTTGTTTTTTCTTTTATGCAATAAGCTCGGGTCAGCAGAAGTTGCAGTTAGCGAAGATTTCAATAGCTTGGAGGATGCAGACAAGGATTTGGCATATATATCAATTATAAGTTTGTTTTTCCACTGCACTTCAATTCTGTTATTGTAAGGACCCGAAACTCCCCCGATCTCCGAGGAGAAGAGGAAGAACGTATTCCCTTGAGGACAAGATGAATCAGAACACAAACAGAAGAACATTTCATTGTTATTACAACAATTTCATCAGAATACAGGAATATGCAGAGTATGAATAAATATTACACATTTACTAAACATCAGAGATTTAAAGTTACAATGCAGCGGAAAAAAAATACAAAACACAACTGAAAGTAATACACGGATACAGAGCTTTCCAAATATCTCTTCAGCTGTAAATTAGGATCCTGTGAATATAAATCTGCAAAACCAAAACAACTAGCTACCCATGTAGAAAATAGGGGCACCCAGAGTTTAGGTTAAAACAACAAACTCCAGGTCAGTCATGTGACTGGTGTGAGAACTAAAATAGTTATTTAAAACTTTACTTTAAAATTAGATATATCAAGGGACCACGACGTATAACACGGACGGGTTTCCTCCCAAGAACACCAGTGTATATAACAAAACAGCGCCATGCTTTTTGGAAAAATGAAGTTATTATAAGACCCAGGTTCTATCACACAATGCAACGCAAGCCAGAGGATAGGGTTTTCCCTTATAATATCCAAACATGCTTGGTACGTTAAAACAAATCATTTGATACTACAATAAGTGCATAGTGTATAAAATAACTTCAAATATAAATGTATCAATCCTAGACGGCATGGGTACCATATATCATGTCGCCAATACTAGGCCCTACAATCAAAACCGCAAATGTCACACATTATGTGACGACACAGATTTCGCCCGGACCTAATCAATCGCTAAATCGACCAAGACCATTCGAATCTCGCATAAGCTAACTCTGGGTATACAACACATCAGAACAAATAACAGAAGACTTTTATAAACATCATAATAATGTTACATCAGAGTACAGAATATCAGAGTATATCGAAAATAATACACAGCGTAAGATAAATTTACATAAATGTAATACAATGCACAGCGGAAATATAAACTACAGCGGAAGACTGTAAATGCCTGGACACAGCCTAAAGCTTCAGTCCAGAATCCTGGTCAATATATCTGCAAAATAAAACAACTCGACTGCCCGTGTGGAAAATAAGGGCACCCGAGTTTGCAAGGGAAAAGCAAACTACGAGTCAGTCATGGGACTGGTGTGAGAAACTCTAAACAGTTACAATTAACTTATTTAATAATATGGCATATCACGGGACCACGCCGCTAACGCGGAACGGGTTTACCCCCATGACTGCCAATGTATAAACAGTAATCAATACAGGTATATGGATCTACTATGCATCAATCAACATGCAATATCCCAATCTACCCATTTAGATTAATCACCACATGTAGATTTTCTAAATACAATTCAATTTACAGAAATTATTCCTTTGGATGTTATTTCCTGATTTCTATTTCAAATCATCTATTCAAATGAATTCGAATTGAATTGAATTGAATATGAATTCGAATTGAATTGAATAGATGATTTGAAATAGAAATCGGGAAATAACGTCCAAAGGAATAATTTCTATAAATTGAATTGGATTTAGAAAATCTACGTGTGGTGATTAATCTAAATGGGTAGATTGGGATATTGCATGTTGATTGATGCATAGTAGATCCATATACCTATATTGATTACTGTTTATACATTGGCATTCATGGGGGTAAACCCATTCTGCATTAGCGGCGTGGTCCCATGATATGCCATATTATTAAATAAGTTAATTATAACTATTTAGAGTTTCTCACACCAGTCCCATGACGGACTCGTAGTTTGCTTTTCCCTTGCAAACTCGGGTGCCCTTATTTTCCACATGGGCAGTCAGTAGTTTTATTTTGCAGATATATTGAGCAGGATTCTAGATTGAAGCTTTAAGTTGTGTCCAGGCATTTACAGTCTTCCGTTGTGTAGTTTATACTTCCGTTGTGCATTGTATTACATTTATGTAAATTTATCTTCCGCTGTGTATTATTTTCGATATACTCTGATATTCTGTACGCTGATGTAACATTATTATGATGTTTATAAAAGTCTTCTGTTATTTGTTCTGATGTGTTGTATACCCAGAGTTAGCGTATGTGGAACTCGAACGGTCTTGATCGATTTAGCGATCGATTAGGTCCGGGCGAAATCCGTGTCGTTACATATTGGAGGTTGGATTTCCATCTGTGAACCAAGGCAAGAGATTGTCCTTATCGCTTCGAGACAATCTAGCCCATGTCTCAGGAACCAGACACAGGTGGGCCTTTGGATCATCAGGGCCGGTCCACTCGATGTGGATTAAAATGCCTGAACACTGCATTTCCCCGCCCTATAGGGCGTAAACTGGTCATATCCCGACCAAACTATCGGCCCCAGAACGACCGATATAACCGAGGTGCCTTGCAATCCATCATCCACATAAGTAAAATGTCAGGGCTAGTAAAACGCTGACACCACTCCTAGCTAGAAGGAAACGCATGCCCTCCCTGATGTCCTCTCCCATTTCTGCTTCACACCGGGGTGTGAGGCTCGCGAATTAAAGCCACACAAAGCTACGTTATATTAAAGCTATGTTTTGATCATCAACCAAAAGACCCTGCTTTTCAATAGAAGCCTTGATCATTTGCATCTCAGCATGCCACACAGGCAATTCACACTATGCAACCAATGTATATCAATCACACAGAATGAAATCCAATGTTATACACACATCCACTTACAAGTTCGTTCTAGGGTCTAAGCGAAACCGGAGACACCTTATTCCTCCCCCATATGTCCAGTATAAGGGAGAGGTCCTGTAACACCCCACCTCCGCTAGGGTCACTCACAAAGGGAATGCACTAGCTTTGGTGGAGTATTATCTAGGTAAACATGCACAGAAATATTACAAGACAGAACATAAATAAAACAGCGGAAGGAAAACCCAAATTTCATTGCATTAAAATCTAGTAAGGTCTAAAGCCTTTTACATCAAAATGCTATTAAGTCAATTACATCGAAATCTGTCTTGCAATAGTAAAGAAGCATAAAACCATAGTTATAAATCATTCCCCAAAAAAGCAAAGCAAGCCATAGCCAAGAGAAATCCAAGCCGTACATGAAAGAGCTTTGGAGCTTGGTAAGATCCGAACTAAGCTGTATTCCCACCCTGCGAACCTGGGGGGAAACGGAAGAAAAAGAGGCGAAACAAAACGGGTCAGTCATAAAGACTGAGTAAGTCCTGGTGACTTTCAGCATAAAAACAGGTAAAGATAACATGGCCTGAATAAACTGAAAGTGAACATAAGCATGATGACAAGATAAGCTACAGGAAAGATAACCAAGAATAACCTCATATGGTTTTTGTCAAGTATAACATCGCTAGGTTTCCATTCAAGATAAACTAAGTATAATTTCGCAAGATTTCTATCAAGCATCGCAAGATTTCTCTGCTTTACCATCAAAATATTTCTATGATATCTATTTGCTCTGCACCAACCGTACTAGTATCCCAACCCGTGTCATGTGTTGACTATAAAATGATCCCTTGCCCAATGTCATGAAATGATCCATTACTTAGTCTCATGAAACGATCTATTAATCGATCAGCTCCCTACAAGTCCTATCTCATTCATGTGTCTGTGTCATACGGCCCTATCACGAATGTAGACACCTGTGCTAGGTCCACCATTGGGTGTATCAAGCCCTAGGGTGCCAAACACTGACACGAATCAAGCACGCACAATGTAATCCTACTGGTGCCCAATGCCTGCTTTTTCAACTCCGGACTACGTGCACGACCGTAGTCCGCCTGAACCTACAATGGCACACCAACTCAGCCGTCGTTCTGGTCGCTTACAATCAGCCCAGTAATCGTGCCCCACCCTGCCTAGTTCCAGGGTACCAAGATACATCTAGTGGGTTACTGCTGAAAAGGACCACGTAACTAGGGTTTCCGTCCAGCAGGTTAAGTGTTGTCATTTAAATTCGAGACTTAACCCCATCAGTCTTGCATGTCAAGTTGGTTAAGTGTGGTCATTCAAGTTCGTGACTTAACCCGTCTACATGTCATGTCAAATTGGCTAAGTGTTGTCGTTCAAGTTCATGACTTAGCCCTACGAATCATGTGTCAAGTTGTTTAAGTATGTTCAAGCGGTTCGTGACTTAACCCTACCAAACCATCGTGTCAAATTTGTTAAGTATATTCAAGCGGTTCGTGACTTAACCCTATCAAGTCATCGTGTCAAATTGGTTAAGTATATTCAAGCGGTTCATGACTTAACCCTATCAAGTCATCATGTCAAATTGGTTAAGTATATTCAAGCGGTTCATGACTTAACCCTATCAAGTCATCGTGTCAAATTGGTTAAGTATATTCAAGCGGTTCATGACTTAACCCTATCAAGTCATCTTGTCAAATTGGTTAAGTATATTCAAGTGGTTCATGACTTAACCCTATCACGTGGCATTAATTCATTAATGCACTTCAACCTCTCACATTAGACTAACTGTTGTGGTCACTGGATTTGCCGGGCGGTTCCGGGCATATTTACACCACAACATAGTCTAACCTCGGGTTTTACGTGCGATATGACCAAATACCCACATTGGATCCTATTGTTTGCAACCACTGGATTTGCCGGGCGGTTCCGGGCAGATTTACACTACAAACTCAACTCAACCTCGAGTTGGCCATTTTCAAGTTTTTCTAATTATCATGCCCACATTCAAGTTTTCATGTCAAAATTCATGTCGAGTTTTCATGTCATGTTTCATGTCAAATCATGTCAAGTTTTCAAGGCAAGTTTCATATAAAGTCGATGTCAGGTTCGTGTCCATATCCAGGTTCAAGTTATAACAGCGTTCATGTTTCAAGTTTTGTCTATTATCGAGTTCATAATTCATGTTCATAACCAATTCATGTTTTTGCCGATTCTACCCAAATCGTATTCCCATCACACGTGAACGTGAATCGTTCTATACTACAAACAAATCCAAATCTCGAAATAGGGGAATAGCATCAAAACTATGATAGGCAAAAGAGATGAGCATAAAGCGATAAAAAGGGGGGTTACAAGACTAGCATGACATAACTTGAGATAATTGGTTACCACATCACTGACATATAGGATTCCAAACCTAGCAAGATAAGGCGATGGTCATGATAAACACCGACATAAAAGAATAGGTGTGCGAAGGCAAGCCAAATACAAGAATAATGGATCTAGTGGTTTTGGTGTACATAATTGCGAATAAACTAAGCAAGTCACACCCTAGGTATATGATTCAACAAAATGTAAATTCGGTGCACAACACGGTTTTCAACTATGATGTCATGGGCATGAACAATCAACTGTAATAGTCTTAGGCAATTAACCCCAACAGTCATTGGTACAAATCTCATAACTATAAATCATAAGCGAGTCATCACAATGATCATGGATAATTATCAAAAATAGTTCTAGGCAAATAGTCATGGGCAATTAACAGTAATAGTTTCAAAGTCATGGTCATAGATAATGGTCTTATGTTCATAATCATAGGTAATAATCCTCATAGTCAAGAGTCATAGGTGATTAACCACAATTGTCCTTGTCATAGTCATAGGCAACAGTCTTACGTTCACCGTCATAGGCATAGGCATAGTCATATTAGTCATAGGCAGTCTTATGTTCTCAGTCATAGTCCTTGTCCATTAACAATACATTCAACGTCATAGGCATGTTAATGTTATAGACATGAAAGAATTTGATTTACAACATGAATAGGTCCGAAAGTCAAGATCCAAGACGAACAAGAATAGATAAGAATCAATCACCATACATAGATCCAATTCCAATTTACAACATGGATATTAAGTTTACAGCTTTTATCTAAAAGTAACTTGAACTTACATTGATTGGCTAAGAGAGGACAAATCGATTCGTTGTCGCGTTGAAACGGCTAACTTGATTAATCTTCTGATTTGATTCAATATGGTCTAGGCATCGTTGTAGAAGCTTCAATCTCTAGTTTGAATTGAGTTGCTTAGGTTGATGTTGATTAGCTTCTAGTTTTGATTCCAGCAGAGTCGCGATGCCATTTTTTATATTTTTTTAGAACAGAGGCAGAGTAGAAGCAGAATAGAATTGTGTGTAGAGAAGGCTAGGTTTGGGGTTGTTTAAATAGGTTTAGGCAGATGAATCTGGACAGAAATCGGACTAGATACATCAGAACGAACACTGGCCCAAAAATGGGCTCGTGGACCAGGTCGACACCCAAGTCGACTGCCCAGTCGACCTGGAGGGGTGGGTCGACTGCCCAGTCGACTCCCCAGTCGACCTGGGTCTGGGCGGGAAATTTCCCGCCCAGTCTGTTCTGCGTTTGAAATTCGAATTTTGAATTCGAATTCGTGTTGTTTTGAACTCTGAAAATTCCTGAAACTTCGGAGGGTCATATCTCCCTCATACGGACTCCGATTCTCGCGAACTCGGACTCGTTTCCAAGCAGAATTTCGGGACAGACGCAATGGCGTAACCCGTTTCCCTTGATTCTGATCTTAAAATTTAATTCTGCTTTGATTTATGATTTTAACATGTTGTTAAAATTCGGGTTGTTACACTCTCCCCTCCTTAAAGGATTTCGTCCCCGAAATCTTCAAGTTAAGGAGAATGTTTCCTACCATCCAATCATCCATCTACTCAATCATCAATCACAGGCATCCATCGTCCTTGATAGATTTCTAATGCTGCATGAACATATGCAGAAAGTGTGTATATGTTCCTTGTCTAATGCAAATGATTTGGCCTGATTGATCTTCTTAATGCAAAATACGTCTAGTGCCATGAGTCCAACATGTATGCAAATGGTCCTAGTCACAATAACACTACATGTGTGCACAAACATCCATACATATGCAACATCCACATGATAACACATTCAAATTCATCCATAAACAAGTATAAACACTCATGCATATGCAATATGAAAGGTGACTGAGTCGATCTAGTGCCTAATGTGTAAATGCATCCACGAGCAACCACTAGCAACCACTTGCAGCCACTTGCAACCATCAATCATAACATGTCTCAAACACATGTTTACACCCAATTGTTCCTACCTAAAGGTATAGCCGAATGATAGAAGCAAGTAAAAACCTTGTGCCCATTAGGCCATGTCAAAACTGGAAATATATGTCACATATATACTGATCAGGAGAAGAACTCCCTAAGCACCAGCCCCGGAGACCGAAATCAACATCAGGCTGACACCCAAAGAATTACTCAATCAAACCAATATACGTTTCGAGGAAACTAAGCATGATGGACTCCTTTTAAGTCACAAGGGAATCCCTTCCTAAAACCAACCCGTATCCTATAAAACCAAAAGAGTTTAGTCAACCCAACGGACACCCTCAAGCCCCAAAATGTATTACTAACAGATGAGTCATACTCCCTATGGGGTTTGCAACAGAAATTTGATTGAGAATAGGACCGAGAGGAAAAAGATAACATGCAAGTAAGCTCTACAGGAAAAGAGGGACCAAGGATATACTCTTAAAAAGAGATATGATACACGTATCTAGTCTTCAATCTTCTAAGTCGCGTTTCCTTGAGCTTAACTCCATTGTGCTTTTGCCGTCTTTAACTTCACATATTCTTAATTCTTGTTTCCAAAATATGATTAGAACTTATCTCACTGTTGCCTCTCGTTCCACTTTCACTTATCCTCCTTCTAGTATACTTGGCTCAAGCTTAACTACGTACTCATGGTTTCATGCAAGCTCTCCAAAATTCACTAGTGAATCTTGGATCTCGTTCACTTACTAGGAGGTATTCCACACAGAAGAACTATCTCTTGAAAATAACAAATATCAACCATGTTGCCAAATGTACTTACTAAGGTGACTTTCTACAACTCATGCATAAGTGAAATGAACCATCCGCCTTAGTGGTGAACACTACTCGAGCGGATCAATAAATGCATCAAGAAATTCTAGGTAACTAATCATGAGAGAACCCTAAAGGTTACATGCAACTTCAAGGGTATTACCGAGGCAAGTCAAGAGTCTAACTACCCTCTTTTCAAAACCGAGAATGTCACCCTTACTGGATAACTACTCCATCGCTAGAATCAACCCATAGCCCAAAACATAAACATAAGCATTACTTCTAAACTCAACACTTAGCAAAGACATTCTCAAATCCAAACAAATCATGAATACATGAGCCGATTCCCCAACAGGATTTGAGACAAAAATGGGATCCTCAACTACGCTAGTACTAAGGTGCAGAGACTCAACTATCGAGGCAGAATTAAAAGGATGCGATGTATAAAAACAAAGTTCCCATGGTATGATAGAAAAGAGAAGCTAAACTTTTAACAGAAACGTTACCACCTCTCTTAGGTATGCTAGTAGTGAGAGCATACAATTGCCCACTCGACGATCTTGTTCTTTGCCCTTGTCCTTGTCCTATGTTACTTAACTACATGTCCCTTTTTACCATACCAATGATGTTCTTTCTTGTCATGGGTTTTATTATTCTTTTACTTTGACCTCTTCCCTTTCACCTTTTCCTCCTTCGTGGATTACGCCTTATCAACAAGTTTCTCATCCTTAGGCTTGTGTTCTTTATCCTCGTTCTTACTATCCTTGTATAGCTTATTGACAAGTTTCTCAAAAGCTACCTCCATCGCACGGCAACCCTACAAAGCTTGAAATAAGATTAGTCGCGGATGGAACTACTGCGGCTACATATGGAGGTTAGGCACTACTTTGCCCTCCGACATGTGTTGTATGCCCACAAAATATGGTGAAAAAGAAAGAGAGAAGAGACTCAAGGAGAGAATCAAAAGATAGTGCATATGGCTTTGGGGAACATGCCTTTCGTAAAATAAAACTTTTCTTTAGAAAAATGCTTCTTTGTAAACGTTTTGAAAATAGTTTCAGAAGGTTTTTTTTTTAAAATCTTTTGCCCAGTCTGGCAACCTTCTGCTCTGATACCAAATGTAACACCCCACCTCCTCTAGGGTCACTCACAAAGGGAATGCACAAGATTTGGTGGAGTATTATCTAGGTAAACATACACAGAAATATTATAAGACAGAACATAAATAAAACAGCGGAAGGAAAACCCAAATTTCATTGCTTTAAAATCTAGTGAGGTCTAAAGCCTTTTACATCAAAATGCTATTAAGTCAATTACATCGAAATCTGTCTTGCAATAGTAAAGAAGCATAAAACCATAGTTATAAATCATTCCCCAATAAAGCAAAACAAGCCATAGCCAAGAGAAATCCAAGCCGTAACCGAAAGAGCTTTGGAGCTTGGTAAGATCCAAACTAAGCTGTATTCCCACCCTGCGAACCTGGGGGGAAACGGAAGAAAAAGAGGCGAAACAAAACGGGTCAGTCATAAAGACTGAGTAAGTCCTAATGACTTTCAGCATAAAAACAGGTAAAGATAACATGGCATGAATAAACTGAAAGTGAACATAAGCATGATGACAAGATAAGCTACAGGAAAGATAATCAAGAATAACCTCATATGGTTTTTGTCAAGTATAACATCGCCAGGTTTCCATTCAAGATAAACTAAGTATAATTTCGCAAGATTTTTATCAAGCATCGCAAGATTTCTCTGCTTTACCATTAAAATATTTCTATGATACCTATTTGCTCTGCACCAACCGTACTAGTATCCCAACCCGTGTCATGTGTTGACTATAAAATGATCCCTTGCCCAATGTCATGAAATGATCCATTACTTGGTCTCACGAAATGATCTATTAATCGATCGGCTCCCTACAAGTCCTATCTCGTTCATGTGTCTGTGTCATACGGCCATATCACGAATGTAGTCACCTGTGCTAGGTCCACCATAGGGTGTATCAAGCCCTAGGGTGCCAACCACCGACACGAATCAAGCACGCACAGTGTAAACCTACAGGTGCCCAATGCCTGCTTTTTCAACTTCGGACTATGTGCACGACCGTAGTCCGCCTGAACCTACAATGGCGCACCAACTCAGCCGTCGTTCTGGTCGCTTACAATCAGCCCAGTAATCGTGCCCCACCCAGCCTAGTTCCAGGGTACCATGATACATCTAGCGGGTTACTGCTGAAAAGGATCGCGTAACTAGGGTTTCCGTCCAGCAGGTTAAGTGTTGTCATTTAAATTCGAGACTTAACCCCATCAGTCTAGCATGTCAAGTTGGTTAAGTGTGGTCATTAAAGTTCGTGACTTAACCCGTCTACGTGTCATGTCAAATTGGCTAAGTGTTGTCGTTCAAGTTCATGACTTAGCCCTACGAATCGTGTGTCAAGTTGGTTAAGTATGTTCAAGCGGTTCGTGACTTAACCCTACCAAACCATCATGTCAAATTAGTTAAGTATATTCAAGCGGTTCATGACTTAACCCTATCAAGTCATCGTGTCAAATTGGTTAAGTATTTTCAAGCGGTTCATGACTTAACCCTATCAAGTCATCGTGTCAAATTGGTTAAGTATATTCAAGCGGTTCATGACTTAACCCTATCAAGTCATCGTGTCAAATTGGTTAAGTATATTCAAGCGGTTCATGACTTAACCCTATCAAGTCATCGTGTCAAATTGGTTAAGTATATTCAAGTGGTTCATGACTTAACCCTATCATGTGGCATTAATTCATTAATGCACTTCAACCTCTAACATTAGACTAACTGTTGTGGTCACTGGATTTGCCGGGCGGTTCCGGGCAGATTTACACCACAACATAGTCTAACCTCGGGTTTTACGTGCGATATGACCAACTACCCACATTGGATCCTATTTTTTGCAACCACTGGATTTGCCGGGCAGTTCCGGGAAGATTTACACTGCAAACTCAACCCAACCACCAGTTGGCCATTTTCAAGTTTTTCTAATTATCATGCCCACATTCAAGTTTTCATGTCGAGTTTTAATGTCATGTTTCATGTCAAATCATGTCAAGTTTTCAAGGCAGGTTTCATATAAAGTCGATGTCAGGTTCGTGTCCATATCCAGGTTCAAGTTATAACAGCGTTCATGTTTCAAGTTTTGCCTATTATCGAGTTCATAATTCATGTTCATAACCAATTCATGTTTTTGCCAATTCTACCCAAATCGTATTCCCATCACACGTGAACGTGAATCGTTCTATACTACAAACAAATCCAAATCTCGAAATAGATGGAATAGCATCAAAACTATGATAGGCAAAAGAGATGAGCATAAAGCGATAAAAAGGGGGGGTTACAAGACTAGCATGACATAACTTGAGATAATTGGTTACCACATCACTGACATATAGGATTCCAAACCTAGCAAGATAAGGCGATGGTCATGATAAACACCGACATAAAAGGATAGGCGTGCAAAAGCAAGCCAAATACAAGAATTATGGATCTAGTGGTTTTGGTGTACGTAATTGCGAATAAACTAAGCAAGTCACGCCCTAGGTATATGATTCAACAAAATGTCAATTCGGTGCACAACACGGTTTTCAACTATGTTGTCATGGGCATGAACAATCAACTATAATAGTCTTAGGCAATTGACCCCAACAATCATTAGTACAAATCTCATAGCTATGAATCATAAGCGACTCATCACAATGATCATGGATAATTATCAAAAATTGTTCTAGGCAAATAGTCATGGACAATTAACAGTAATAGTTTCAAAGTCATGGTCATAGATAATGGTCTTATGTTCATAATCATAGGTAATAATCCACATAGTCAAGAGTCATAGGTGATTAACCACAATTGTCCTTGTCATAGTCATAGGCAACAGTCTTACGTTCAACGTCATAGGCATAGGCACAGTCATATTAGTCATAGGCAGTCTTATGTTCTCAGTCATAGTCCTTGTCCATTAACAATACATTCAACGTCATAGGCATGTTAAGGTTATAGACACGAAAGAATTTGATTTACAACATGAATAGGTCCGAAAGTCAAGATCCAAGACGAACAAGAATAGATAAGAATCAATCACCATACATAAATCCAATTCCAATTTACAACATGGATATTAAGTTTACAGCTTTTATCTAAAAGTAACTTGAACTTACATTGATTGGCTAAGAGAGGACAAATCGATTCGTTGTCGCATTGAAACGTCTAACTTGATTAATCTTCTGATTTGATTCAATATGGTCTAGGCGTCGTTGCAGAAGCTTCAATCTCTAGTTTGAATTGAGTTGCTTAGGTTGATGTTGATTAGCTTCTAGTTTTGATTCTAGCTGAGTAGCGACGCCATTTCTTTTTTTATTTAGAACAGAGGTAGAGTAGAAGCAGAATAGAATTGTGTGTAGAGAAGGCTAGGTTTGGGGCTGTTTAAATAGGTTTAGGCAGATGAATCTGGACAGAAATCGGGCTAGATACATCAGAATGAACACTGGCCCAAAAATGGGCTCGGGGACCAGGTCGACACCCAAGTCGACTGCCCAGTCGACCTTGGGGGGGGGTCGACTGCCCAGTCGACTCCCCAGTCGACCTGGGTCTGGGCAGGAAATTTCCAGCCCAGTCTGTTCTGCGTTTGAAATTGGAATTTTGAATTTGAATTCGAGCTGTTTTGAACTCTGAAAATTCATGAAACTTCGGAGGGTCATATCTCCCTCATACGGACTCCGATTCTCGCAAACTCGGACTCGTTTCCAAGCAGAATTTCGATACGGACGCAATGACACAACCCATTTCCCTTGATTCTGATCTTAACATTTAATTCTGCCTTGATTTATGATTTTAACGTGTTGTTAAAATTCGGGTTGTTACAGATCCTCGCATATCCGATCGATCTCCAAGTACGTCGGGACAATCACCACTTATTACCTTATCTTGGGTGTACAGCCCAATCAAGACATCAGTAATCATCCACACGATGTGAAGACCTCCGGTCTTCAACCACCGTCTTCATCCTCAACACATCGTCGAATCAGTTATTCATAATGGGATAAACCCGGTCTTTCTGAATAACTCACGTATATATTAAACAAGTGCTATAAAAACACAACATACGCCTCATTCCAGTCCAGAATATTCCTTTATTCAAATGTTCTTATACTTTGGGAAAGGTTCCCATTAATTTTATCGAAGATAAATTCTTTAAATTTATTCTTTAATCTTCCTTTGGATATCATTTCAATCTAATTAAAGATGCATTAAAACTCCACTTGGTTTTAATCTTCCCAAAAATCAATATTAACGATTGTTTAACTTGGGAAATCATATCCTTTCTTTAACTGGGTTAAAGAACCAATGTCATTTAAAACACGGTACACGATAAACCCAAAATCACATTCCATTCCATCAGCCTTTAACCATAAATTAGCAAGTGAACAATTCCCTAAGTATTAACCCCGAAGGCTGAAACCAACATCAGATAAACCCAAAATCACATTCCATTCCATCAGCCTTTAACCATAAATTAGCAAGTGAACAATTCCCTAAGTATTAACCCCGAAGGCTGAAACCAACATCAGATCAATACCCAGGAAACCGTTCAACTTAACTAATCTCCCGTTAGTTTCTGATTTTCTTAACTCCATTGGATCTAAGAACAGTATTATTAAAGATACCATTCACGACAACCCAAAATCTTATTCATGTCTTTAATTAGGTTAAAGAACCAATGTCCTTTAAAACACGGTTCACAAAAAACCCAAAATCACGTACCATTCCATCAGCCTTTAATCGTAAATTAGCAAGTGACCAATTCCCTATGTATTAACCCCGAAGGCCGAAACCAACATCAGATCATTACCCAGGAAACCATTCAACTTAACTAATCTCTAGTTAGTTTCTAATTTTCTTAACTCCATTGGGTCTAAGAACAGTATTATTAAAGACACCATTCACGACAACCCAAAATCACATTCCATTAACAATGGAATCTTCATGGAAAATAAATCGATATATATAATCGATATAAACTTCCATATCCAACCGATAATATAAATGGAATAACGACAAGGCCTTTTAAATTCCATATATATTAACCGTCTTCCTCTATAGAAGCTTACTTCGATCATTACCAAATCGAATCCCATTCAATTCCAATTTAATATGTTAAAGTGGAAAACTTTACTTTGGAAAATCTCCTTTAAATCTTAACAAAAGATTTATAAATTACAAATCACATTTCACTGTAAATCGGATTAAAGAACGAATGTCGTTAAAAACACAGTTCACGATAAACCCAATTCACATTCCATTTTATTCTAGTTATTAAATATAATTGGAAACTCTAACAATCTTAATTGAAAGATTTATTCTCTTTACATGGGGTTCAAGAACAGTGTTACTGAGGATATCGTTCACGACAATCCCAAAATCCCATTTGATATTAAATACAAGGCTCTGAATAGAAAATATCTCGGGTTATATTCAATATCAGATACTACCACCAACAAATATCGTATTGGAAATAATGATATAAATATATATTTCAAATTTCCATAACAATATCTGTATAATCAAGAAATCCAACATCGAAATATTCCCAAGACAATTTCGATTCAAATCCATTTCCAATTTATATATTGGAAATTATGGTTATTTTTAAAACCATTTCAAATTTGATTTATTTATTTAAAAATATTAGATTATAATTCTAGTTCATAACTAGTTCATTTTGATAAAATATATATTTTTATCTTTTCAAATATGGAATTTTTTAGCCCAATTCCTTCCAAATCATTAATTATGATTTTACACAAATTATTGATATTTTTAATAATTTCATCAAGGCCTGTACAGTCGATTTCCATAAACGGCCATCGAACTGCACTTACAGCGACCTTTTCTAAATTTGATTTGGACATAATTCCAAATTCAACCGTTAGATTTCAAATCTCTAATATTCATTAGAAAGCTCTTTTCGATACGAACCCAACAGTTCCGTATTTAGGTGGATCTGACGGTCGGATCTCCCGTAATGTCCATTCGAAGTCAATGGTCAAAATTAGCGAACTACCGCAGCGCGGCACGTTCTATTCGGGCCATTATATATATTATATATATTTCATCGATTTCCATTCAAAACGTATTTTTGTAAATCGTTTTAAATTCGTTTTCAAAATGATTTCAACTTCATATTCAATTTCAAATCAAAATTGAATATTCCATATCATCGATATATAAATGATAGTATTTTCAAAACATTATATTTTGAAATCAATTCCTTTTCGATATTCATTATAGAAATGAATAAAATCGATATAAATATCATTCACATCAAAATGGCGTTATCTAATCAACACGGAATATATTCGTGTCCATCCCAAATCGGACATCAAAATTAAATTTTGATCTTTTACTGAATATTATTTTAAAATATTTGTTATTTTAAAATATTCATTCTTTCTGTACTGGAATCAAATATAGTCAATTATCATATAATTTGATTTATATGGATTTCATACACACATGTACACAACAACAATCAAACACAGTCAACCATCATCCAAAGTGCATTCTATGCTGCGTAAGCATCAAATATAAATATTTAACGCTTATAACAATTTGTCAACCGATCGATTGACATACAGCTAATCGTCGGGACTAGTATATGTCATATATCATCCCAACACCCGTGTGGGGTTTCAATCAACAAATAATGAATTTTATTTGTGCAGTTGGGCGATGTGTAAAATTTATCGTCCCAATCAATATCAGGCAAATGTGTGTACATAAACAAATCGTCTGATTTGTTTATGAATATATATTTTATTCATATACACGTTAAAAATTATATTTTAAACTATAAACTATTTTTAACTATAAAATATTTTATTCCATTCCACATCACACAATCAACTTTTACAACAAAATCAAACAAACGAACAAACAAGTCGTCCATGGTATGTGGACGACGGGTGTGGGGTGCTGCTAAGCACTGTCTGCATCCTAGTATATATTTTAACTAGAAAATAAAATAAAAGTGAGGAGTTCTCACATTTGGGTTCCACTCCGTCTTGCTTTGATTGTCGATCTATGTAGTATACCTACATTAAAAATTATATTTTTAAACAATCAATAATTATTTTTTTGTATGATTATTTTATAAATAACATTCATAGGATAAAAATTATATTTTTATCTTTCTAAAAATAATTTTATATTTTTATAACAACGCTACATAGATAAAAATCACATTTTTCTATCGCTAATGAATATATATAAATCACATCTTTATTTTCTCTATTATATAAAAATCATATTTTTATTATCTCTATAATATAAAAATCATATTTTTACTTATAAAAATCAAATCTTTATAGGTAAAAATCTTATTTTTATAACTCCACTTATATGATAAAAATCATATTTTTATACCGATACCATTTACATAAAAATCCAATTTTTACGATCATACATACATAATAAAAGTCCAATTCTTCTTCGCTAATATCATATATAAAACTGATTTTTGTTTTATAAAACTAATTACAATATATAAATAAAAACAAAGAAATAAAAATAAAGTAAAAACTTACAGGAGGTGGGGATAAAGCGTTGGTGGTTGGAGAGGGTGCTGCAGGGTGGTTGGCGGTTGCCGCCGGTGGTGGGAGGCTGCGGTAGGCGGGGTGGCTGCTTCGATGGGTTGTTCTAGGGTTTCACGAGGGGGGTGCGACTGAGTTACTGGGGCCTGAGGGAAGTTCGCCGGAGGCGTGTGAAGGCCGAGGAGGGGCGCTCGATCGGTGCAGTGGCTTTTTTGGTGGGTGGCGGTGGATCTGGGTGAGGGCAACAGGGGAATCGGGTCTGGGAGGGAGCGGGTTTTTTCTGAATCGGGAAAAGGGTTCTATCGTGTAAAAGGAAATAGGGGATCTTAAGTGAAATATGGTTTTATATTTTATTTTATATTACAATTTTCCTCAAGAAAGTTGACTTTACATTTGAACTCCAAATGAGACCCACCGACTGTTATCCCTAGCTAATTATCACCATTCCGAAAAATATTTTCTAGCTTCGTATTGATGATATAGTTCTAAAAAAACTAATTTCGTCAAATTTAAAGGCTGTTTGAATAATGGCCATTTTCCGGTCGATCCAAATTGACTTAAACTATAAAAACACATTTTACTTTGCCACGCACACTTATTGATTCAGAAAATTACGAATTTTGGAATCTAGCAATAACTTGATATCCTAGATCCAACAAAAGTGGTTTCGTCGAAAACGAAGGTCGTTCGCAAAATTTCCAATTTTAAGGGCTATATTTTCCATAGCGGCTATTTTGAAATTTCAACTTGGCATAACTTTTTATTCGCACTATTAAATTTCAATTTTTTGGATTCATTGGAAAGATATTTTCCAATAAATTCTAATATTTTTGGTTTCGCTAAAATCCAGTTTATTTTGAATCCTGTACATTCGTTTGAAATTTGAAATCGAAATTTCAAACTACAGCGCCATTTTCAATTTATTTTCTAATTAAAATAAATATATATATTCTAACGTCGATTCAAATAAATATATACGTCCTAATTCTATTCAAATTAAATTTCTTGTCGCAATTATTTAAAATAAATCATTTTAAACATTCAAAATTCATTAAAATTGCCAAAATAAAAGTTTTAAATTAGCTCAGATTTTCCGAGTTGTTACACTTGTACTACTATATGTATTTGTACAAGTGTAACTCTGGTGACTGAGAAAGTATAACTCGAATGTTTATGTTTTTAAATACTACTGAACCATTATATGTTTATTATATGTTGTCCTTCTACTGTGAGATTCTGTGATTATTTTCTCTTCTTTCTCCTTTTTCTTCTTTTTCCCAATAACTATGGGTTGGTGATTTGTTTGGGTCGACAAATGTGGTTTATTGTCGATTTGAACGATCAAAAATCCAGGTCGTTACAACAGTCTTCAGTAATATTTCCTGTATGTAATTCATGCATATATATATACATATATATATATATATATATATTATATACAAAAAGTGTTTGCATATATTTTATAATCAATGATAATTGAAATAAGGTTGTTGTCATCAAAACTCCATTCTCCAACATTTAAAATGCAGTTTTTTTGGAAGAAAGAGATATTTATAGGGTGTAGAATTCGTATAAAATGAAGAGACATAAGGTAGTTGCTTAAAAATTTAAATTTGAAACAATTTAAATTTCTTGGCAGTTATATGTTAACATGTCATTTTATATATATGTCGACATACCCATGTTTTATTTATGGGTATTTTTGATTTTTACACAATTTGAGTTATTTCTCATTATATTATGTTATTTTACTTAATTTTAATGTTCTTAAAGATTGTTTTGACAGGAAACAACATCATTCATTAGTACTAAATGATTACAAGCAAATGATACATAAAATTTAAAGCTAGAAATATGATATACGAAAGGAAATACAAGCTACCACGAAAAGATACAAACTATAAAAGCTTAAATCTCAGCGGATGAGGAGGAGGAAGATGATATTCCAAGTTTTCTTCCTATTTTTCTAAAGAACTTGTTCATTTTTGAACACCTTTAATTAAGTGACTTCTTGATCTTCTTTTGGTTCTTTGCTAACTTGACTTGGTTTTGGACAAATAATTCTTTGGATACGGTTCTTTTATTTGTTGGACATTCTGCACTTTCCAAAGAGGATTCTTCTTCGTCGATTTCCACTGGATTTTCCTCTTGTCCCATTCGAGCTTGTTTTTTGGCAAATGTTTCATAAGGCTTAAAAGAGAGTGGAATTTGCATAAGGGATATATTTCCCGAGTAAAAAACCTTTCTTGGCACAAATTCCTCTCCTTTGAGATCCACTCCAAAGTATTTAAAAATGCTGGTGAGACAATTTCCATGATAGAGATTGTTCTCTTTAGTGGACATTTCTTTAGGTTTAAATTCTTTC
Source organism: Allium sativum (assembly GCA_030737875.1). Lineage (NCBI taxonomy): Eukaryota > Viridiplantae > Streptophyta > Magnoliopsida > Asparagales > Amaryllidaceae > Allium > Allium sativum. The sequence continues at coordinate 157,318,200 of CM060921.1, read as the reverse complement.
AAAATAACATTGGCCCAATTAATATGATAATTGCCAAAGATGGCAAAAAGAGCCTTTTGGACCTAAAGGGTAGGATTACTGAAATTTCCGGAACGGGGAGTGAGAGTTTGTTGAAGTAGGAGGATTGACAATTCTTGCTTTTGGACGAAAAACGCGATTTTTAAAATCCATGTGTTCATCTCTTTCAAAGATGTGATGAAACGTTTCCAAATCTTGTTCATCAATTTCAAAATCTGAAAAATCTTAGCCTGTTTTCTTGCAATTTAAAATGTACCCAAAATATCATAATCCAAAATAATTTGAGTGCCATTTAAGCTACTCCAAACTTGATTTTTATTTCTTTCGTAAAAGCCACGATTCAAATTTGCATAAAACATTTTGACTAGATTCGGGTAACAAACTTCATCATTATCCCGAGAATCTATCAAGCTTAAAACTTCATTTTGATGAATAAAAGAACAAAGGTCATAAGTGGGAAAATCTTCGAAGATAGCAAAAATTCCCGTATTGACTTTTCCATTGTAACATAGTCAATATATTTTTTTCACTTTTTTTTCAAAATATATACATAGCAAAACGACGAATTATTTTCTTTTGTTGATTTGATTTATCTGAGAATGAACACAAACTTTTTATATAACCTGGTTTGTTGCCGTTTAGCATCTATCGTCATTTTTTCCCAAACTTTCGTGATTATTTCTCTGAGAATTATTTCTACTTTTATATCTTAGAAATTTTCTGAAATTTCTTGTCATGAAGGCGGTTTCTTCATCATCCTCACTGCTTGAATCAGAACCGTCAGTTGTTGCTTTGAATGCTATAGATTTCTTTTCTATCGACTTATTTTCCCTTCTTTTCTGTAACTGTACTTCGAACGACATCAGATTCCCTATTAACTCCTCAATCTTCATTTCACTGATAATACTGGCCTCTTCAATCGCTAGGGTTTTCTGATCCCAATTCTGAAGTTAGTGAATTAAGGATTTTTCAGACTTGGTCTTCTTCGGTATAAGTTTTTCCAAAGTCATTAATGAATGCACGATTTTCTGGAACTGCAGTACATACCGAAGACAGATTCATTCTGACTCATTTTCAATAACTCAAATTGATTGGTTAGCATTGATATCTTTGTCTATTTAACTTTATTGGTTCCTTCGTGTGTAACTTGCATGGTTTTCCATGTATGATGAGCAGATTTACAAACTGACACTTTATTAAATTCATTTCTATCTAATGAACATAATAACAAATTCATAGCCTTAGAATTACTTTGTGCAGCAACCTTTTGTTCATTAGTCCATTGTGCAAAATTAGTAGTCGGTTCAACATATTCAGTATGTGATATTCCAAGTGTCTAATCCTATATACTGCTAATATATTTTCATCCTACATCCCAATATGAATAATTACTGCCAATAAATAGTGGTGGTCTAACGGTGGACTGACCCTCTAAAAATGAACTATTATTGTTAACAATTCTAGTGTTGGCTGCCATTTAATATTTCCAAAGTTCAGATGATGAAATTTTGAAAACTTATGCTCTAATACCAATTTTTAGGGATGAGAATTACTGACCTTATGATAAAACTAATACTAGAGGGTGGCTGAATAATGTTTTAAAGAGATTATAGAAAAATTAAACTATCGAGATTACTTAGAGAACAATATGAAACACAGAATAAATATCACAACAGAAACAATCGCAGATGTAGGTATAAACATAAATAAAATGCACAAAAGGAAAGAACACAGTGGATTTTATACTGGTTCGGATTAGTCCTACGTCTAGTCCCATACAACGCTGGATTTTACAGAGTTTTATTAATACTAGTATCAATCTTACAACACCCTTGATTTCATGGCTATAAGGTTAACATCGATTCCACACTCTTGGTTTCCCGGCTACAAGTTTCACATTGATTCACCACCCTTGATTTCATGGCTACAAGGTTCACACTACTTCTTTTCCTTGATTTATTGGCTACAAGAAACACACCCTTTCCTTAACAATTACAAACAACCCTAGAACCCTTGAATAGCACTTCCAAGTAGAGAATATTTAATTAAGATTGAGTAGAGAAGAAGAATGATATAATTTGTATTCAAAACGGCAGAGTATAAGTATAGAAATCAAGAAATTAAAGTAAAATAATGGTGGTAAGAGAAGAGATGAAGAAGGAGAAGATAAGATAATTAAAAATTCAAAAATGGCCCCTTTATATTGAGTTCCAAAGGTTGCAACAGTTCTAAAAAGTTTCAAACAATGAAAAGACACTTCTTTTGAAAATTAAAATTTGTAATAGTTGCATGTCGACATGTCCATTATTGTATGCCGACATATATAGGTTTTTTTGAATTTAAAACATTTTTAAAGTGTTTAAATTACTATATATATTCTGGAAATTCTTGAATCAAAACTAGTGTTTCAAATGAATTTTGGAAAGTATAAAAACATTGTAATGTATAATATTAACATATTTACAAAATTATATAATATGAAGCTATAAAATTATATATTATAAACATATATATCATAAAAACTCTATAAACAGTAAATACATATATTTGAAATCATAAGCAAGAATACTTTGAATTCATTTAGAGAGGAGTTTGAAAATGATTTGAAAATACAATTTGAAAACAGAATTTGAGAACAGAATTTGAAAACATAATTTGAAAGTGTTAACCGGAGTCTACCATATTAACTAGACTCTATTACTTGATATTCTTGAACTCTTGAAATCTTGATATCTTGATTCTGATGAGCCTTGAAATCTTGAATCTTTGAAATGTTTAATCTCTTAAACGTACAGTCTTCTACATCTCCTGTGTATAATTCCTGCATATATATATATATATATATATATATATATATATATATATATATTCTAGATAAAAAAAAATTAGTGTATATTTTATAATCAATAATTGAAACAAGGATGTTGTCATCAAAATTCCATTCTCCAACATGAGCTTAAAGGGTTGTATACTTTATGATAAAGTTGGGAAGTATTCAATAGAATATGGAAATCAAAGAATAATGAAGACGATTTGTGAAAGGTAAACGTTACCTATAACAACCCGAAATTTTTGGTAGTAAATAAATTATTTAACAATGGAATTTGACCATGAAACTTGGTATGTTGCGTTCATTATGGAATTCTGATTAACTTTCATGTGTGGAGTTTCGTGAATGGAGTCCGTATGAAAAAGTTATGGACAAAATACGAAAAACGGACGGAAATACTTAAAATAGAATAATATATATATTAACCATTTATTTCCATACCACCTCACTACTAGGTCGACCAAGCGGTCGACCGTTGGCTGTGATCGCTTTATCGAGCCAGGCAGAGGCGACTAGGGTTAAAACCTATAAAACTATTATATTAGCAGATGGATGTTTATTAAATCAAATCTAACAGTTCACTGAAATTTCAACACCTATAAATAAAGGGTTAAACCCCAATTCTTTTCCATATATTTCTGAAGGCAACAGTGAAGCTCTGCCATTTCCTTTTCTCCTCACACAAATTCTAAAACAAAAACACATTCATATACAATCAAACATAAACAATATAGATTTGAAAGGGATAATCAGATTCAAGTTGAAAAGAATATGGATTGGCATCTAGGTTCTTCTTCATCAGATTTCACCCTTATTTTCTTATCTTCTTGCAAATCAACAAATCTTATAGTATCCCCATTTTGAGAATAATTGTGGATATGTAAGAATTTATTCAAATTTCAAATTCGGATGCTTTCAGGTAAATGGGAAATTTATATACAAAGTATACAATGACATAATTATTTCGTTTGTATTAAATCTGAAATATATGCCAATGTGTTCAACATGTCTGTTGAAGTTTTTGTCAGATCTGAAGAATAATCGTGGTTTTGAATAACATTATCGTTGTAACACCCCACGTCCATTAATGTCACTCACAAAAGGAATGCATTAACTTCCATGGAGGTTTTAAGTGAGTATAGAACAGTAAAATTACAACAAGACAGATATAAAATAGTACTTGGAAATTTAAAACTTTATTTCATTGCAGCAGAAGTCAAAACATGTTTGATTACATCATAATACCATAAATCAGAGTCAAGTACAATATCTATCTTGATAAAACAAAATACATAATCCCATTACATAAATAGCCATTAAACAAAAGATAACAAGCTGGACTTTACTTTAGCAGTCCATGCTCTCCAAAAGAGATAAGCAATCCAATCAAATACCACTAGAGCTGGGCCCAACCTGAGGACCTGGAGGGGGAAAAAGATAGAAATAGAGGGGGTCAGACATAAAGTCTGGCGAGTATGACAATTCTAACAATACTATTTTCAAAGTAATCATACTAAGGCATAAGCTGGAGAATAAGGAAATGGCTATGAACTATTGGGTGTGGCAGAACAGGCAAAGTAAATGAGGTTAACCATGGTAACATTAAAGGCATACCTACTAAGGAATAATTATTACGCTGCACCACACCCGTTACTAATCACTAACGTTAATGACGCTTCCTAATCAATATAGGGTAATTACTATACTCTACCGTACTGTACCGTGTTGTACTGTACTAGCACTAACTGCACCCCTACTAGTCACTTTGATCCCTAAATAGAATGATGATAGCTTCGTGTACTACTAGATGTACCCACTATCCTCCACGTTTGACTGTGTATCTCTAGTTGCTATCCTAGGTACCCAACGTGTACCTATCCCTACTAGATGTACCCCCTTAATAATGGTAATTCCACGTACTCCTAGCTGACGTCATAGGTGCCGTCTGCCCCTATCTCCACTAGGTGTACCCTTTTAATACTTAATTAATAATGGTAGCTTCGTGTACTACTAGGTGTACCCACTACCCTGCCCCATTCGATCGGCTCCCTAACTCGTAGATACCCGTGCTGGCCCCACAGTGGGGTGTATCACTCCCATAAAGTGGCAACCCGATACAACTTAAGGATGCACGGCTTATACCTACACGATGCAACAACGTCTTACCTACCAGCCCGGGTCCACTCATGCATATGAACCCGTTGGACTTGCGTTGCCACCGCTAACCCGTTTTGGCCTCTTATAGTCAAGCCCAGTATGCGTGCCCCGTCCTCGACTTGGGTCGAGCTCACAAAGATACGTTTGGGATACTGGTTGAAATGGGCCTCCCACCAAGCTTCCCACCTAGGCTTGGTCCCCTCTAACACATTCCACTTAACCCCCTTCATGTCCACTTACATGTTTTAAATTTGGTTAAGGGTTTCTATTAGTAATTCCACATGACACCAAAGGCACCCACTTAACCTCTATGTCCCACTTACATATTTAATTTGGTTAAGTGTTACTAATCGTATTTTCTCATGCCACCCAAGGCACCTACTTAACCCTCTTCTTAGTCATGTTCATTTGCATGTGTGTTTGGTTAAGTCTTACTAATCGTATTTCAAATGCCACTAAAGGCAACCACTAGATTCCTCATGCCACCCAAAGCACCCACTAGATTCCCATGTCCCACCACATGTTTTCTTTCTAAATTCAAGACCATCCCGTTCATTGGGTCAGTTAGGGATAGCCAGGGAGGGCAGGAAACTTGTTTTCCAAACCCAAGCCTAGACATTATCCTCTCTGTCACCCTAGAACCTTCTGGTGTATGTAGATAGAAAGAATGTTAATTATCTTAAGTGATTAATTAATTAATTAATCTTTCCCAAATTTGAATTAACTTCCCTATCCAAATTAATAATTTATTCAAAATTTAATGATGTCCATAATTGACTCAATTATGTCCATCCATTTATGGTATGATAAATCATACCCTTTTTCACCACAAATTCATTATATGCCATTAAAGGCATTTTATACCAATTTCTCAATCCCTATTCAAATTCAAATTAATCCATAATTAACTTATGACCATTTCTACACATTAATTCTCCAATTAATGTCTTAATTCCATTTTTCGCCTTTTAAGGCAATTCACATATCTCAAATTTGTTATATGCCTTTTTAAGGCTATTTCGTGCAAATTCTCAATATTAATTCTTTTAATATCACCCCTATCCCACGTTGTACGTTCATACGTTAAACGTAAAATATACGTTAGACTCGAATAGTCTAACTCATAGCACAAAGATAAATTATCACAACAACAACATATATGTATATGACTAAAATAGATCTACTCATAAAAAGGGGTGAAACTTGCATATGTGATAGAGGTCCAACACTTAAACTTGCACAGGCTAAGACTACAACTTGCATAAGCTACACATGTTAAAGGTGTCAACTTGTTTGGTTAAATGTCACAGTCTACATAATATAACCCAAATTCATGTATAAACTTGCAACATAATGGTGGTGTGAACTAGTATAGAACTCACACATGTCATGGATCTAATTTTAGATCTAAAATAAGTGTCATGAAACCTACACAATTTTTATTAATCAGTGCCAAAACTTGCATAGGGACATGTATGAATCATCATAGCCCAAACATATACAATATCATGATTTGACTAACATGAACTAACCAACATGGATACTAACATCGTGACTATGTAACATATGTGACATCATTTACAACATATCATCATCTAACTTAATAACATAGGTTCATGTATATGGGTACATCTAACTTAATAGACAAATTCCCATAATCAAGATCCAGGGATAATCATGTATATGGGTACATCTAACTCAATAGACAAATTCCCATTATCAAAATCCAAGGATAATTAAGAATCATGTATATGGATACATCTAACTTAATAGACAAATTCCCATAATAAAAATTCATTTAGTCATAGATTCATGCATACGGGTACACCTAACTTAATAGGCAAATTCCCATAATCATGATCCATTTAATTTTTAGAAAAAAAAAACATAAACTTTAAAACATGATCCAATTTGCATAAATAACAACATCATGATTTTACAACTTGTACGATTCAACACAACTTAACATGATATCATAATCATATAACTTATGGATTTCCAACATATGTGTTAACATGAGATCTACAACATATATAAGATTTATGACATAACATAGCATGATTTACACATAGCATAGCATGATAGCATAACATAGCATAGCATGATTTTCATCATAGCATAACAAAACATTTAGAACATACATGATAACATAAGATTTTACAATAACATATATGACAATTCACATCATTCTCTTATGTTCCATTTACATCTGAATCAAATTAGTTTGCTAATAATCTTGTGAGAATCATCATACTCACAATTTAAGAAGAAAGAGAGAGTCTAGATTGCTTTTAGAATTGATTAGAATTGGATTAGATTAGCTTTCTTCTACTTTGATTTGCGGCGGCTACTCGGAGTTCCATGGCGACGGCATGACGGCGGCTTCTCTAATTTTTCATATGAATTAGAATGAGAGACTACCCACTTATTTATAGAATTTAGGATTCATTTAGGCTATTAGATTTAACCTAGAAATAACCGCAACCGTTCAGACAAGATGGGGTTTATCTTATTGACTCAGCAATGAGTCAGAAGTGACTTAGCAAACACTCAGCAAATAAACTTCTATTCATGTTTACATTAACTGCCCATATATATATAAATATATATATATACACACGCACCTATTCATGAATTCAAATAATGCAAATTAATTGCTTGCCTGAAAAAAAAAGGAAATCGAGCATATAATTTAATTTCCCCTTTTTTTTCTCTACTTTCCTTGCAACATGCAAAATCAATGCATAATGAAGTTACCTACATACATACATATCTACTTATGCATAAATCTTTCCCTCCAAATAAATTGACTGTATTTATCTTCTCAATTATATATATATATATATATACATATATATATTCAATATATATATATATATATATATTTAATTTTTTTGAACCGCGTTCACACTAAGCCGCTTTTTAGCCATTCCCCTAAAACAAAAATATGGCGTTGGCGGGGATCGAACTCTGCACCTCTTGTATGCAAGTCACATGTTCCAACCAAATGAGCTATTATGTCTTTTGCTTACAATTCTTAGAACAATGATAAACATTATTCTTTTCTCATTCCTCTTTTTCCATGTTTTGCTGCAATATTTAATTTAAGGATATCTTTTTCATACGGAGTCCAATTTACGCAAACTCGGACTCTATCTCAAGCAGAATTCCGAGACGAACGCAACGACGCAACCCGTTTCACCTAATTATTTTTCTAAAAATTAATTATATCTTGATTTTTTTTTATGTTCACAGAAAATACGGGGTGTTACAATCGTTTTGTAGGCTTATTAGATTGTTCATATGAAAAACATAAAGGAAAGAGTTGTGTAAATTCATGTACAAACAAAGATTTTAATGTGTTTGTACATAGTTTATATCAACCATTCCAAAAATATACATAGTATATATTTCTTGTGCTTTGAAATATGTTTATTCCTCTTTTAAATATTCAGGCAGAATTTACAATAATTACAGTTAATAGCCTTTTTGTAAGATTTAGAATCTTATTACAGAATTGAACACAAAAAGGAATGTTCGGTTATTAGCTTGAACCAAAATGTTGAATTTGATAATAAAAAAAGAATAGTAACTACGTTAACTATGTGAAACTATATATAAACATATCCATCCAAATCTACATAAAATATAAAATAAATATTGTAACAAATGTTTGTGTGTTTGAATGGCTTTCATTTTATGGAATTATACATGAAAATGTAATCCATATTAAATGGAAATATATATTATGACCGTTGTAGCAATTAATGTAATTGGTTTGCTATAGATAAGGCCACAAAGAAATTGTAATCATTATAACCATCTTTGTTTGGGGAAAACAAATTAAATTAGGTAGTTATGCCTAATGGTTACAATTTAAAACAACGACTAGGAATAAGAATTTAACACCAATTAAATAAATATTTCTTATAACTTAAAATATGTATATATATATGTATATATGTACAAGATTAAATCAAAATAAAGTAAAATAGAAATGTTTAAGGAGTTACAATAATTAGATTAAAAATAAAAAAAGGACTGATATAATAAGGGCATCTAATTGTAAATTAATGTCTTAGGAAATTATGAATGTTAGGTTCACAAGTGACATTAATTATAACCAATGATAGTAAAAAACAATTAAGGGGTTAATTAGCGCCTTTGGAAAATATGACCGTTGTGGTCATAAATGGAAATATCCCTATTAATTAGAAATAAATGAAATTAAAAAGGGGATTAATGGGTATTGGTTGTCGTTTTAAATACTAAGTCCAATAAGGAAATAATTAATTAAATATCCTATACCAGGAAGGATATAATTTTCTTTATTTTATACTAGTTAATCTAGAATTAATAATTAAAAGTTAGAATTGGACTTAATAGGTTAACGATGCGAGGTCAATTGCCTTATTCGACAGAAGTCTGCACTTTCTAGCAGTCAAATATATGTGTAATTGATGTGAGACATCATTAACCATAGGAATCCATGATGATAGTTTGTTTGCATACGTATAGTATTTCTGTAAGGAGAAACTAAATGGAAATAACTCAATAACGGGACCTACTTTGAGGATTAAGGACTTAAGTGGTTAGATCCACTTATGAAATGGTACTAAGCGATCGCGTAGCCCACCTCCCATGAATGAAAGCATTAAAGGCTAATTGGGTACAAGTTCGATAATCTTCACGAATAGTCCGCTTCCTCGGGTCTTAAACGGCTTGGGTCGAGGGGTCCACCTAGGGATGGGTCTTAAAATGTCCGGTATGGTATTGCCATAGGTTTACCTGTCCTACGGGAAGTATTAGGCAACTAGGAGATTATCCAATAAACATAACAAGATAGAAACGAGAAGGTCCACTATTGGGTGGTCTTAAATGGCGTGCTACGTCAACCTAACCGAGTGGTCTTAAGCGGCTGCTTACTATCTCTCGCTTATGCAGGGCATGAGTTTATATGCATGAATGATGGAAGCTTTAATTAGTAGGATCTGTAGCTAGTGTCCTCTAATTTATGTTAGCGTAGAATAAACCAATGTCCAATAGGTCCGTCTTGGGTCTTAAGTGATCAAGAGGATCCACACTTATCTATCATTCGATAGTGACGTCTTAAGTGGCCATATATACATAAATAATTAACCTCTGTAAGGTTAGTGAGTACTTAAGAGCCCACCTCTTAGTTTTTGGTAATTGGTTAAATGATGGTTTAAAGGGTTCGTAAATATACACCTAAATGTTATATCTCAATATTGTTATCATTGGGCATGCTACCTTGGGTATTGTGACGACCGCCCCGTACCTCCCACACAAACCAAGGATTAAGTGCATTGTATAATGTGCCAGGTCGATACAGAACGATCATCAAGGGTAGAGAACACAAGTGGAAACCTATCGTATAACTCACAACCCAAGGATGAAATATAATAGAACAATACAACAGGCATTAATAGTGAAGCCTAGTTGAGTAGAATCTTAAACTTTAATATCATCATGAAATATCCATACATCAACAGAATCTGTACAATCATCCATACTACAAAGTCACTTTGAGTAGCATACATCAAATATAATAGCGGAAACAACTAATAGTATATAGTAGGAAATAATACGCCAGCCTCCTGCTTGTCGTCGCTCTGCAGCATCATTCTCATCAAGATCTTATACCTACTACCTGCTACATAGTCTCCATCCTCAACCGGATGAACAACCCAAGGTAATAAGAGGGAGACATAAAACCTTGCGTCAGACAATTGTTTTAATTAGCGATAAACAACTATCTAACATCATCAATAAAGTATACGAGAAATAGGCAGATTAATCATCTAATCTACCAACACATGAACAGAGAAGAACACCAACCTATCTCCTCCATATCCGGCAGTGATAGCCTCCCAATCAGAAAGAAAGAAACAACAGTACATTTATAACAGTTATCAAGCGTAAACCATCCTAATCGAGTTCGACGTCCCAAAGTACAAGCCCAGAAGGCCCAAACTAACATCAGACAAGCGCACAAGAGATATCTCCTTCAACGTCGGACAATCTTCATAAGACGATGCAAGCAAAACAATAGCATCCTTGACTTTGGTTATCGCAGGCTGCCTTTCCTTGAAACCATCATTAATTATATGACTGGTCACGACATGCCATCCGTCAAGGGCTAATGGTAATCCTGGTTCTAGCAAAACTTCATACACCTTTCAACGATACGTATCTAGGCCTTTCATCGATACTAAAGGGTATTCGACTAATCATCTAGACTTTTAGACGTCCCTATTATACCCCTGCTTTGAGTCCGCTAGAACCTCCGACTAACGATAATTCCTCAGCCTTAAAAATCTCAACCCATCCACCTTGATGACTATCCTATGCTCAAGTGACTTCTCGAGCAACCATTATCTATGTACACAACATCTTTTGATTCGTCTCACATTTTCATTGCATTTGACCGATCAACGAACACTTCACGATGCTCGGACATTCCATCTTGAATTCACATCAAAGCTACATTCGACATCGAACCAAAATAAACATCACTTTGGTCAATATAAGATGGACTGTCCATTTATAGATCACCATCGATCCATGAGGAAAAGCGATCCATTATAACTCGACCACCCATGCGATCCATCCCAGTGCAACGACCCATGCTTCAGATCATATACACAATCCATCATAGCCTGACCGACCCATATTTCTTTTCTATCTCCTACCCATTTCTTTTTATGCACACGTTCCAGGCCATCTCGATCCACGATCCACCAGCATCACGTGATCCATCCCAGAGTCACACCCGACCCGTAGCCCAACGTCCCGACCCAACTATCTCGGCCGACCCTTTGGGTGCTCAACGAACTGACCCATTACGTGCGATCCATCCCATCTTCACTGATCCATCACACCTAAATGACCCATGTCAACACGACCAATCCGAACTCGTGCCACCCGATCCATCACAATATGGCCGATCTACTCGAACTCCCATTTTCCTGATCCATCCCTTTGAAACCGACCCAATCCATAGCTAATCACCACTGATCCATCGTAAGAGTCGAACCGACCCATCAATTCCTTCCCATTTTGGTCCATCTGATCCAAACTCCACCAATTCATGCAATCACAACTCAAACTCAATCAACACACACCCAATTTCAAACAATCATTCAATAATACAATCAAGCGATCATCAAACAAGCACTAACACAACAAATAATCATCAACAAACATATGTAATTCACCAAATCATGATTAAACAATAAACGAATAGATAAATGGATCTAAACCTACATAAACATAGAATCATCATATGAATTTACCGTTATAATCTTGTTAGATTGGATACTATCGTGATCGGAATTCAAAATAACTTACAATGATTAGATCTAGGTGAAAATGACTTGAAATGATGATATAAGATTAAACAATCCACATACTTGATTGTATCTGTGTGAGAGATTCTTATTACTCACCAAATCCATGAAATATCTTGAAATCAATGAATTTATAATCCAAACAGCAAAGAATGGTCTTCAAAATCAACTAATTTGATGCGATCTACTCTTCCTTGATGTTGATCTTCAATCTACTAATGTAGTTCTAAGAATTTAATGGAGTGGAGGTGTATTTGATTGAGCAAAGAGAATCACGAGCTCAACCAAATGAGAGAAATGAAGAAACTAAACCATTCTTCTTGCCTCTACCCCTCTGTTTATAGCCAACAACCCCTAAACTTAATGGTGGTCCCCACTAATCAGCCTACTAATGATTAATTAGTCTATCCAGAAATTGTGTAACCCTAAAACAAGGATTCCTCCCAAACCGCCTAGCCAAATGTTTAATGTGACCACTCTACGGGATTGGAAACATCATTTCCTTTACAATGAAATCGATCCCAGCACCTGATTCGATCCCAGTCAAAAGTTACCCCATATACAAAACTGACAGGGGAAAAATGGTCACAAGTAAAATTGATAAAAATTATGGACATGTCTCACATCCCCATAAACAACATATCAAAAGTTGAGAATGATCCGACCCTTGGGGAATTAAATAAAAACATTTTACGATCCCCCTTTAGGAATTTCGCCTCCGAAATCCTAAGCAGACACAAGCAACCAGAAACAAATCCACATGCCTATCAACCACGAGTAGTCTATCTATCATCCAAACTAGCATCCATCAAGTCATGCATACGTAGCCTTAGCCTAGCATGCAAAACTCTAACAATAACATAAGTTGCAATGGTGTAAGGTGACGCGACATTAATGGGTCATATACACGAAGAGTTCTGGATGGGTCGTCTTCATACTCTCTTCTGTTTCCCACGCATAATCATCATCATCCTCACTCCATTGCACCTTTACTAGCTTAACTGTCTTCCTCCCAAGATGTTTTGTGTCATTCCCCACATCGCGAAGCGGCTTATGAGGTCTCGTAACTACGAAGTTGGCTTCTATGTCTTCGTACTGCTCTAGAGATACCACCACATTCGAATCATGCATAAACTTGCGTAGAAATGACACATGGAAAATATTGTGCACACTCGACATATTCTTGGGTAAATCCGATCTATATGCGAGATTTCCAATTTGCTCGACTATCCAAAATGGTCCAACGAACCTTAGAGATAACTTTCCTTTACTTCCAAATTGAACAACATTCTTCAAAGGTGTAATCTTCACGAAAACCATATTACCAACATTAAACTCCAAATCCTTTCAACATTTATCGGCGTAACTCTTCCGACGATCTTAGGCTGCCTTCATTCGTTTCCAAACAATCTCGATACAATCGGAGGTCTATCTTATCTCTTTTGGCCTAAGCATCAGCTTTCTCTGATCTCTAACGAACATATTGGAGAATTACACGGCCTTCCATACAACGCCTCGTACGGTGCCATCCCAACGCCCGACTGGTAGCTGTTGTTGTATGCAAAATCGACTAGATGTAGATGGTCTTCCCACGATCCCCCGAAGTCCAATACACAAGCTCTAAGGAGATCTTCCAATACTCGGTTAGCTCTCTCGGTTTGACCATCAGTCTAGGGTTAATAATCCATACACAAACATAACTCGTTTCCCAAAGTCTCTTGCAAACTCTTCCAAAATCCATTCGTGAACAATGGATCTCGATCACTCACTATGCTTTTTGGGATACCATGGAATCGAACTATCCATTTAATATATAGCTCAGCCAACTTTGATGTTGTCCTAGTCGATTTGACAAGAATAAACCTCGCGCTCTTGGTCAAAGGATCTACTATGGCCAAAATGTTCTCATTTCCTGCCTGGGTTCTAGGCAGTCCATCGATAAAATCCATCAATATCTACTCCCACTTCTACGTAGGAACTTTTAATGGCTGAAGCAATCCACTCGTTTTCTTCTGATTAGCTTTCACCAACTGATGGTTCATATATTTCGAAATAAACTTTCCAACATCCATCTTTATCCCTTCCCAGTTGTAAGCTCGCTTCATGTCCTGATACATCTTGTTACCACCAGGATGAATCGTCAGCTTAGAGTGAAGACATTCTCATAGAACCTCATCTCTCAATCCATCAGTGTCAAGAACAACCAATCGTCCTTGCTTCCGAAGCCAACCCTCTCGATCAACCTCAAATTCCTTATCCTTTTGTTCCAACCTCCGGATAATCTCGACAAGGTTTGCATCACGCTTCTGGCTTTCGCCAATCCTTTCGATAAGAGTAGGTCTTATCGATAAGCTTGCCAACATTTCGGACTCTAACTCGCACTTAGGCCTGAAATCAAATCCTGCCAAAAACTCAAGGTGCTTCCATTTTGAAAACATTGCTTCTAAACTTGCATGTCTTCGACTTAGCGCATCTTCCGCTACATTACCTTTACCAGGTGTATAGACAATACCAAAGTTATACGATGCCAAAAAATCTAACCATCGTTGTTGCCGAAGGTTCAAATCCTTCTGGTAGAAAAGATACTTTAACAACTTGTGATCCGTAAACAACTCGAATCGAACTCCCAACCGGTAATGTCTCCTCATCTTCAGAGTAAACGCTACCGCTGCCAACACTAAACCATGAATCGGATAATTCCTCTCGTGCGGCTTCAACTGCTGACTCGCATATGCCATAACTCTATCCTTCTGCATCAGCACAGCTCCAAGTCCAGTACCACATGCATTGGTGTATACCACCATTTCTTCATTCCCACTTGGAATCGTTAAAACAAGAGCACTCGTCACTCTCTCTTTCAAAATTCCAAAGGCTTTCTCATGCTTTTCTTCCCATGTGAACACTTGATTCTTCTTCGTCAATCCTGTTAATGGAGCAGCTATTTTGGAGAAATCCTTGATAAATCGACGATAATATCCGGACAATCCAAGGAAACTCCAAACATCCATCGCATTCTTAGGTTTATCCCAATCCTGGATTGTTGCCACCTTAGCTGGATCCACCGCTATTTCATTTCCAAAAACAACAAGGCTTAAGAACCTCACCCTATTCTTCCAGAAGTGACACTTCGAAAACTTAACTCTCAACTGATGCTTTCACAAGATTTCCAAGACAACTATCAAGTGTGTCTTATGCACTTCCTCATTCTGGGAGTGAACCAGAATATCATCCACGAAAACAAGCACAAACTTATTCAACTGATCTCTGAATATCCTATTCATAAGATCTACAAAATACAATGGTGCATTGGTCAATCCAACCAACATCACCAATCACTTAAAGAAACTGGATGGTGTCCTAAAAGTAGTCTTTGGCCCACTATCCTTCGCCACTCTCAACTGGTGAAATCCCGTCGCCAAATTCATCTGGGAAAACACCATGGCCTCGTGAAGCTGATCAAAAAAGTAGTCTATTCTCGGCAATGGGTACTTGTTCTTCTTAATCTCCTTGTTCAGCTCATGACAATCAATACACAATCTCAAAGATCCATCAGCCTTGGTTATAAACACAATTGGTGCAATCCATTCGGGCACGCTCCTCCGATTGAATCCTTTTCCCAAAAGGTCACATACTTGCGACTCTAACTCTCGTTGTTCCTAAGGCGCCATCCGTTTAGGAGGCATGACGATAGGTTTAGCACCTTCGACCAAATCGATCCTGAACTCAATCTCGTGATGCTGCAGCAACCCTTAGACCATATCAAATACATCATCGAACTCACTAGCGATTGGCATAGATGACAAGTCTTCCCGTGAAATCACAAGAGAATATAAAAAGCTTATGAAGACCCCGTCTTCTGGCTTAAATCGAAACCCAACCATTCGCCATTCCACATCCCCGACTGTTAACTCGAGCTTCTCGCAATCCACTTTTGTCGCATACCTCTTAAGCCAACCCGTACCTAAAATGATCCCAAACCCAGTGAAGTTCAGCACAAAGAAATCACACACAAAAGAGCAACCATGACTCAACAACACTAGACCACGACAAATCATACACAAACTGGACGAACCCCTAGCTGGATTAATCATGATCAATGGTCTATCACAAATCTCGGGTTCCAAATCCAAGCGGCACACAAGCTCGTTGCAAACAAAAGAATGCGATGCTCCAGTATCAAACAACAATCAAATTGAAACACTTCCAACAGAAAGCGTACCTTGAACAATAACACTCTTCCCCTTCTCCTTTGCCATAGGAGCTCTCGAAGAAGATGGCACAACTTTCAAAGCATAAGCCTTTACAATATGCTTTCCCTTTGGTTGTTCTAGACAATCCTTCTTGTTATGCCTAGGCTTCCCACAGTTGTAGCACTTCTTTTCAGCTTTCTGATTCTTGCAATGCTTGGAAAAATGGCCCTTCTACTAGCAGTTGTAGCATATCACCTCGCTTTTCTTCTTCTTCTGACTATCTTTTCCTAGCCATTGTTGCTTCCTTTTTCCGTTTCCCTTTTTGTTATTGTCTCCTTGCTGTGGTTTCGGGTCCTATTTGGTTGCAACAACAGTCTCTTCCTTGGGAAACAATCTCTCATGCCTGAAAGCTTTCCTGACACTCTTCTCATAAGTGTCATCTAAGTGATCAACTAGCTAGTCCCCAAGATATTTGCGCAAGCCCATACAGAATTATTGTACTTCTGGTAAGGAGTCTCAACATATGAACGAGTATACTTGGATAAAGCTTCAAAATCTGAAACATACTCCAACACTGGTCGACCATTCTGCTTTGGCTCAATAAATCTCTTGAACAGAACAGACTTCTGAATTGTATAAATGAACTTCGTCTCGAACTTGACGTGGAATTCATCCCACGTGATCTCATCTTCTGGAGTCTCTAAAGTAAAAAAGTTCCACCAATCCATAGCTCTGCCCTACAACTGTCTCGATGCGAGCTTCCTCTTCGTCGCATCATCAATGCCCAAGTCCCCAAATATCTAAATGCAAGTATCAAGCCACCGTTGAATCTCTACAGTTGACCCTGTCCCCTTAAATGGCTTCCCTCCTAGTGTAGTGAAATCCTTGCACAGCTTCATGAAGTTATACACCCTAGGTACTTGGACTTGAACTCCAACATCTACCGCAGCTGTCTCTGGAGTGGGTATCCTCCTTATGATCGCTACCACCATGGTCTGGAACATAGATGGGTAATCAGGTATACCGCCATGTTCCCCTCCAGCAACAGTCTCCTCCTTAGCAATATGTCTCGAAGATGGACAACTCATTCTAAATCTGAAAATAGAATGATTTTCCACTTATGAGAATAACTGCAAATGGAGTTCAAGCGCTACAACACTATACACTATAATATAGCATACATCCATCAGAAAACTACAAATACGTCTCTCATATGTCATTACATCTTCGAACTTTGGATAAAACCGCTTGGCCAAAGCTTTGATACCAAATGTGACGACCGCCTCATACCTCCCGCACAAACCAAGGATGAAGTGTGTTGTATGATGTGCCAAGTCGATACAGGACGATCATCAAGGGTAGAAATCACAAGCGGAAACCCGTCGTATAACTCACAGCGCAAGGATAAAATATAATAGAACATATACAACAGGCATTAATAGTGAAGCATAATTGAGCAGAATTTTAAACTTTCATATCATCATGAAATATCCATACATCAACTAGAATACATTAATAGAATCTGTACAATCAGCCTCACTACAAGGTCACTCAGAGTAGCTACATCAAATATAATAGTGGAAACAACTAATAGTAGATAGTAGAAAATAATACGTCAGCCTCCTGCTCGACTTCACTCTGCAGCATCGTTCTCACCAAGATCTACAACTTACAACCTACTACCTGCTACCTAGTCTGTCTATCCACAACCGGATGAACAACCCAAGGTAATAAGAGGATACATAGAACCTTGAGTCAGAAAATAGTCTTAATGAGCGATAAACAACCATCTATCATCGTCAATAAAGTATAAGAGAAATAGGCAGATTAATCATCTAATTTACCAACATATTGACAGAGAAGAACCCCAACCCATCTCCTCCATATCCGACGGTGATAGCCTCCCAACAAGATAGAAAGAAAACACAATACATTCATAGCAACCAATTATCAAGGGTAAACCATCCTAAGAAAGTTCGACATCCCCCAGGAACAATTCCCGAAGGCCTAAACCAACATTAGACAAGCACCCAAGAGATACCTCCATCGACATCGGACAATCTTCAGAAGACGATACAAGCAAAACAACAACATCCATGAGTTTGGCTATCCCGCATGCCTTGCCTAGAAACCATTGTTAATCGTATTACTAGCCACGACATGCCATCCGTTAAGGACTAACGGTAACCCTGGTTCTAGCAAAATTCCATAAGCCTTTCATTAACACGTATCTAGACCTTTCATCAATACCCAGGGTATTCGACTAATCTTGTAGTCTTTTAGGCATCTGTAGTGTCCCGATATTCCGGTCCAATTTGAGCTGACTAAATAACACAAGTCCAACCCACATTACACTGGAAATCAGAAAACTAACAGAAAGAAAACAGAGGGTGAGGATAGATAAGATAGAAACTTAGAATAGAAGAAGAAGAACGTACAACATCAAAGTAACACGAATCTCACAGCGGAACGAATAACATATAATATATATCTTAACTTTGAAATATAAAGCTGTACTTGAATATACATATCATCTCCAAAGTACAACACTTACAACACAGCAGAAATAACCATAGTTATATAATTTTGAATCCCCCTGCTCCAGCTCTTCAAGTATCTATAAATCCCAACTACTTGACTGCCCGTACAAAATTGGGCACCCAAGAGTTTAGGGAAAACAAAATAAACTCTGGGTCAGTCACGGGACTGGTGTGAGTGAAACAGTTTAAAATAGTTTGAACAAGTAAACGATATCTCATAAGACCACGCCGTATAACGGAACGGGTTTTTCCCTTATGAGAATCCAAAAATATCTTTATATCAAAAACCCTTTTGATATTATAATAATGTCTATCAACCACAATATAATAATCATCCAGCAGAAATGCTTTCATCTCATGTTCTACATATATAGTATACAATCAAAACCGCAAGCACGTAATGGGTAATGGATTTCCAACTATGACAAGGTATGGAACCACCTTTCGCTATTGCACCTCTAGAGAGGAATACACTGGGTTCAACAATAACATCTTGCAACCCGGCCACACATGACCGACCACTCATTTCGCTTGAGTGTATCGAATGTATATCACCAACGGTTGGGATGAGCAACCGTTTCCCGAATGGGACAGCATCGACAATAGATTTTTAGAAGTAAATAAAACTCTAGATCAGGTGATTATACACCCTAATAGGTGCGACCTCCATAGCCATGCTGCCTGCCCGATTTTTGTCATTTCCCGGTTGTGAAGCTAGAGGCCACGCTTATCTCTGACAGATCACACATTTATTCACTTTGAATGTCACATCGTCATACCCGCCAAATCACAAATTGATTTCCCCAAAAATACCACGGGTATACAGCTAAGAGAAACGAATTCCTCCGCCACCAAACGTAAATACGTTTGAAGAGATCAACTTACATGATCTATTAAATATACTCTGTCAGACATTCGTCCATACAGGTTGTCCTGGGACTGGATCAACCAAAGGCATTATTCAGTACAACCATCTTAGGCAATCTTTACCTAAGATTTATACAACAGCCCTTGCACTTTACTCCGTCTTCAATTATCTTTGGCATATATGATTCGCAACGCTTATGCCAATACGGAGAGGTTCTTCGGATAAAAATCCGACCAATCACTCCATATTAACCGCGTTAAAATGGTCAAAACTTTGATAGTCAGTGAGTTAACTATCAAAGAAAAACAGGTGTGCAACCAACGATATTATTTCCAAATGGAAATTTTATCGATCAATCAACATTCAACATTTATCTCTTAAATTAATTTATCATTTATTTATTCATTCTCCATTTCCTGTTTCTGTATATATACAGAAATTCTTATTTTCTAAATTTAGAAAATATACGTTATTAATCATTGGAAAACATTTCCATCTCCTTTCCACGTATCACGACATTCCAGTATTCTTTACCATCCAACATTTCATTTTTTATGATTAGAAGATACCTCTGGTTATATTTGGAAAATGTTTCCAAAACTCATTCCTTGGATTTAAACAGATGTTTAAATAAAACATCGCTATGCCAATTCACCATTACCATCATTATCTATATTCACTTAACCAACCTTCACTATCAAACCTTACCATTCCTTAGTTAAGAAGGAAGTCAATCAAGTTGGGGTATGATTACCTCTCAGACCTTAACTGAACAAAGTTTTAACTTCGTAATAGTCAAAGTTTATCTTTTAAATCTTTAACGAACTTCCTTACATAACTCTCTTTCGAATAAATATCTATTTGATAAATCTTTCCTTCGAATAAACTATATTCGATAATCTCTCTTCTTCGAATAACCTATATTCGAATAACTCTATTCAATTAACACTATTCGATTAACTCTAATCGATTTAATCTTATCAGTTAGCTCTATTAGATTAACTCAATTCTATTAACTCTATTTGATTTACCCTACTAGATTAACTTTATTCAATTAACTCTAACTAATTTACTCTTATCAATTAACTCCTTTCGAATAAACTATATTCGATTAACTCCTTTCGAATAACTAATATTCGATTAACTCCTTTCGAATAACTAATATTCGATAAATTCCTTTCGAATAACTAATAATCGATTAACTCCTTTCGAATAACTAATATTCGATAAACTCCTTTCGAGTAACTAATATTCGATAAACTCCTTTCGAATAACAAATATTCGATTAACTCTAATCAGACTAACTCTAATTCAATTAACTCTATTCGATATAACAAATATTTAACTAACTCTTGTTCAGTTAACTCTATTTGGATATCTCTAGTTCGATTTAACTCTAATCGATTAACTCTAACTGATTAACTCTAACTGATAAACTCTAACTGGTTAACTCTAACTCTAATCGATTAACTCTAACACTAATCGATTAACTCTAACTTTAATCGATTAACTCCTCTAACTCATTTTGATTAACACGTTTTGATTAACTCCTTTGATTAACTCTACGTCCATATTCAGTTTCAAATATCGATGTTGAAATCGATTCTTGCTTCTCTATATAAGTCCCAACTTATATATTCTATTATCCAATGATAAATATTTTATTAAATTTAGAAAATATTATTTATAAATTAATCTTCTTAAACTATTGGTTACAAAAGATTCTATTTAAATTTTTTGCTTTAAATCCATATCATGTTATATCTGTGTGCGAAGCACGGGTCTAAACTTTCCTGATGTAAAATTCTATTCATTTGCCAAATATTTCCTTATATGACATTCTTTTCCATTTCCTAATAAATCCATTTTATAACTCTATTTATTTTCTAAATAAGCATTTCCTTTTTAATTCTATTTGTAAATGTTTTACAAATATTTCCTTTCCACTTCTATTTGTAAATGTTTTACAAATACTCCCTTTTCAATTCCATTTGTAAATATTTTACAAATATCTCCTTTTCAAATCTATTTGTAAATGTTTTACAAATATTTCTCTTTTATATTTGTTTTACAAATAATTTCCTTTATAAAATCCCTTGATTTTATAAATATTCCTTTATATAAAATCCTTTGATTTGAAATCTTCCTTCTATATAAAATCTTTTGATTTTATATAATATTTTATTTCAATATAGTTATTGAAATTTTCCTTTTTCAACCCAGGGTTTTCTTACGGTATTTAAAATACCAAACAACAGTGATCGATATCATTCAAACACGCATAATCAACAACAGATTATATATCACATCATATATCACAATATATGAAATGAAACAGTATTTTATATATTGAGGAACCCAGTTGGGTCCCTCCAACCTATTTCCCTGCATCCACAAATGTTAAACAATATAATTAACATCGATTTCATTGCACAATGAAATATTCTGCTATACAGAATCAATGTTTGATTAACGATTTATATATATATCGTTATCTATAATTTCATCCAATACATAAGCAATTCAACCAAACAGTTAACACACAGCAATCAACAAATACTTATCAGTTCTAAAAATACGTTATAAAAATATAATTGTTCAGAGTTGGTGAGTTTTACTCACATTGGACGATCGTCGTTAAATAACGATAATTGTCGCTTGATTCAGACGGACAATTTATTTCGCTATAAATTATAACGAGATTCGATTCGCTCCCAGTCAGTTCCATTGTGGAGCGCTCGTCCATCAGCGGGTCGAACCGTTCGAAATTCTGATAATGTGGCTACAATATATTAAAGTTACAAGATCGTATACTATTTTAAATAAAAATAAACTTAAATTATTTACTATGGGCTTTACCCAATATTGATCGGCCCATCTCAGCCCACTACCTCTTAAAACCCGCGTCCAACTCCTTTCCATCTTCCCCGATACTTAGCTCAAAACGCTGCTCCTCCTAAAATCCTTCTCCAGACAGAAATTTGAACTCCATCTTCCATTGGAAAATCAAAAAACTCAACTAAGGAAAATTAATGATTCCCAAATTACCCCTTTTACCAAATCGCTTTCTTCCTCTTCAGTTGAACCACCGACCCTCTGCTCTTCATTTCCGCGACTTCATTCTTTACCATTTCCGCACCATAAATCCCATCATCCTCTTCCATCATTTTATTTAAAATCAAGGAAAAATTATAGAAATTTTCCTCTTCGATTTCTCTTAAACTTCAAACAATCCATGCTCACTTCGATGCATCCTCCAGAGGTGCGTTCTCCCCTCCAGGCCGCGTATCCACATCAGACCATCGACAAAAATAATCACAGAATCCCACAAAAATCCGCTTAATGATGCTACTCTCTTTGTCAAAACCCAATTATCAACACCAATTCAAGAATTAAAGCCTCAACACCCCAATCGGTTTAACCCTAGCTCTCAAGCTTTATAGGATAGTGAACAAAAACTATTTCGAGCCCAATAAAATACATATAGGGATGACGAGGGGCTTGCATCCAACTCAGAAAAATATGTTTGGTGATTTAAGGATTTTCATACGATTTTTTATTTATTTTTAAAGATGATGTTATTCATGTTTTTGCTGAAGGGGAGTGGCGGCTTAGGAGAACACTATTATAAGGGGACAGGATTTCCTTGTGTGGCTGAAACATTGAGTGGGTGGCTTGTTTAAGTTCACAAATATTTAGGATATTTTAGTTTTTAATATTCATTTCGCCTTCTAAAAATTTGTATGATAAACCACGACATTCAAAAATCATGAAAATGGTCATGTAGCTACAGTTCGACATTACGGTCCCAACGAAACTGGTTTCATCAAATTCCGACTCTGTTTGCTCATACAACGTATTTTTAACTCTCAAAATATCGACTGTTTTTCACATTAAAAATCGGTACGGCCACATACTGATTTCGAAAATCACGAAAATTGAAATCTAGTAATAATTTAACATTGTGGATCCAACAAAATTAGTTTCGTCGAATTCCGAGTCCGTTTGCAAAAATGGATATTTTTAAAGCTTTAAATAACCCTTTTAAATATATAAATATATTTAAAAATGATTAAATTAAATATTTATAAATAAATATTATCGTACATATTCACAACAGAATATTACACAGCTTCAGAATATTCCTATATGAAGTTCTAACTCGATATTTCAAATCCCGATATAAATCGATATTTGATTTATATTGAAATTCTTTATATATCGTTAAAAATTATGAAGGAATTCCATAGCGACTTTTCTAAAATTTGATTTCGACATAAATCAAAATCTACACAATGAAATCCCGATTTTTCTCTTCCACTAGAAAAATATACTTCACCAGCTCTGAACGTTTCTTATTTCACAGAAATCCGATTTAAAACAGCTTCTGTATATTCAATTAAAGTTCGAATCGCCAAATAACGAACTGTAGCGCCATTTTGAGCTCGATTATAATTATAATATAATTATACGTTCAAACTTCGTTTATCTATTATATTCATTAATATATTTCAACTCTAAACTGAATTATATATTATACATTGTCCAGTTCACATTATATTGTGAATTCCACAAATTCTGATTATTTTAGAATTAAATATGTTATTTAATTATTATTTTAATTAAGTATTCAAAGTTATTTAATTAAACGACCATTATATTCTCTAAATCACTATTTATATGATTAAATAAATTAATTATTATATCTCAAAAATACGGGTCATTACATTCTTCCCCCCTTAAAATAATTTCGTCCTCGAAATTGCTAACGTGGAAAACAAACTCTATTGACTGGTTAGAACTTATTTGTTCACGTCTTAACTTTATAAAATAAACTTGTACCTTTTTCTTGGGCATATCACTATTTCCTTTACATCTGCTGTTAATTCAGCATATACCAATGTCATCCCAATCAGTCTCCAATCATTTTTATCTCCAACACAACCATTCACTTATATCCGAGCCAAATATCATTTCAAACCCGAGTTTTATTCTCGGTTCCAAATCTTGATTTTACCAAACCAATTCTATTTCAACTCATTATCTTACAAATACAATCTTCTCGATATCATTCTAATTCAATTTAAAATTCCACTCAATATGCTTTCAATTCAAGTCCAATTTATTTCCACAATTTTTTATTTAAATTTGTTTTTAATTCATGGTATGTTCCTGGGAGTTTTAAATAGCTTTTCTTTTCTCAAAATCAAACTTTCCTTTTTAGGATTTTAATAACTTATTTTTCTCAAAACAATTCAAAAACAAAATATTTGGTAGTAATCCATCACTTACATACTCGAAAATGAACACCAATGATGTCGCGATTCATCATCAGGGTTATTTCCCAGCTATCGAAGTGAGTTCAATACTATATCACTTTCAAAATCACTCTTAAACACTTTTACTTTGAAATCAGTTCAAAATATCATTCACAAATGCTTGGAATACAATTTAAAATCTCCCAGGATCTTAAAATAAACATATATTTAATCCAAATCCAATTACCAACACTTTTCCACATTTTGGGAATTTCAATTCCAATTATGATTTAAATTTCAGGCTTAACTCATCTGATTTCACGTATTTCACTTATATGAATTCTTATTGGTTATTTACATAACCATTTAATTTATAATCTTACTCGATTATAATAACAACTAATATATCCAACATATTATAATTTCCTCTATATCAGGACATAATTTGGGTAAATTTATTTCATTTACTCTTTTTCACAATATATCGTGTCGACCCATCGCATTCAAGTGTTTATAAACCCCTACCGATATTGTGGTGCCCCACCATCGACTAGAATTCACAAGCCACTCAACCAATAAAGCTCCACAATATAAAACAAATTTGTATATCAAATAACAAATACGCGCTCATATATATCCACTCAAACTCAATCTAGGGTATTACTAACCCCATCTCTACTGGGTCACGCCATAGAGCCAAGGTAATAATTAACCTTATGCTCTAATACCAACTGTAGTGTCCCGAAATTCCGGTCCAATTTGAGCTGACTAAATAACACAAGTCCAACCCACATTACACTGGAAATCAGAAAACTAATAGAAAGAAAATAGAGGGTGAGGATAGATAAGATAGAAACTTAGAATAAAAGAAGAAGAACATACAACATCAGAGTAACACGAATCTCACAGCGGAACGAATAACATATAATATATATCATAACTTTGAAATATAAATTTGTACTTGAATATACATTCATTTCCAAAGTACAACACTTACAACACAGCAGAAATAACCATAGTTATATAATTCTGAATCCCCCTGCTCCAGCTCTTCAGGTATCTGCAAATCGCAACTATTTGACTGCCCGTACAAAATTGGGCACCCAAGAGTTTAGGGAAAACAAAATAAACTCTGGGTCAGTCATGGGACTGGTGTGAGTGAAACAGTTTAAAACAGTTTGAACAAGTACACGATATCTCATAAGACCATGCCGTATAATGGAACGGGATTTTCCCTTATGAGAATCCAAAATATCTTTATATCAAAAACCCTTTTGATATTATAATAATGTCTATCAACCACAATATAATAATCATCTAGCAGAAACTCTTTCATCTCACGTTCTACATATATAGTATACAATCAAAACCGCAAGCACGTATTGCGTAGTGGATTTCCAACTATGACAAGGTATGGAACCACCTTTCGCTATTGCACCTCTAGAGAGGAATACACTGGGTTCAACAAGAACATCTGGCAACCCGGCCATACATGACCGAGCACTCATTTTGCTTGAGTGTATCGAATGTATATCACCAACGGTTGGGATCAGCAACCATTTCCCGAATGGGACAACATCGACAATAGATTTTTATAAGTAAATGAAACTCTAGATCAGCTGATTATACACCCTAATAGGTTCAACCTACATAGCCATGCTGCCTGTCCGATTTTTGTCATTTCCCGGTTGTGAGGCTAGAGGCCACGCTTATCTCTAACAGATCACACATTTATTCACTTTGAATGTCACATCGTCATACCCGCCAAATCACAAATTGATTTCCCCAAAAATACCACGGGTATACAACTAAGAGAAACAAATTCCTCCGCCACTAAACGTAAATACGTTTGAAGAGATCAACTTACACAATGTAACACCCCACCTCCACCAATGCCACTCTTGCAAGGGCACTGGCTTTGGAGGGGCGTTAAACGAGGTAAACATGCATGCAGATATCACAAGACAGAACATATAAGTAAAAACAGAGTAAATAAAGCAGCGGATAAAACTAACATTTCAAAACCATAGTCAAGTTACATCAAAGTACTCGGTCATTATTTTCCACAAAACATAGTCTAGAAACATCAACTGAAAACTAGAAAGAAAATCATAAAGTAACTAACCCAAGGTAGAAGAAAGCCATAGCGAGCTCAAGTCCAAACTGTACATGAGCTATCCAGAAAAGCAGCTAAAGATCCAAACTAGGTACCAGTGTTCCCACCCTGTAAACCTAAGGGGGGGGAACGGAAGAAAAGAGGCAAAAGAAAACGGGTCAGTCAAAAAGACTGGTAAGTCCTATCTACTATTAGTATAAAAACTAATAAAGTTAACTGAACATGTAAAACAGAGATGAGATGTAGGGTGATAACTGGCATGGTGAAAAGTTAACAAGATAGATCAAGTGTGGCATCGCATATACAAGGTTAAGTTGCACCAGGTGTGTACTAGTATTCCATTCCATGTCAAGTATAATCAAGAGATGATCCCTTGGCCCAAAGCTGGCCCACATCATGAGATGACCTAAATCGAGGTCCAACTACTCGGTCTAGTCGATCGGCTCCCTATAAGCCTAACTCGTCGTGTATCGGTGTCATACGGCTTAATCGCGGAATGTAGTTAACTGTGCTAGGTCCACCCCAGGGTGTATCCAGCCCTAAGGTGTAAACCACAGTCACAATTCAAGCACGCACAGTCTAACCTACTGGTGCCCATGTTCAACTCCGGACTTAATGTGCACGACCATGGTCCGCCTGAACAACCGGTGCACCCTTCAGCCGTCTCTTTTGGTCTCTTACAATCAGTCCAGTAATCGTGCCCCACCCCAGCCTAGCCCAGGGTACCCATGATACTTCCAAGTTGGTTACTGCTGAAAAGGACCACGTAACTAGGATTTCAAGTGGGTTAAGTGTGGTTAACCCTATCCTAACCATGTATTGAGTTGGTTAAGTGTATTCAAGCAGTTCATGACTTAACCCTATCAATACATCGGGTTTAATTGGTTAAGTATATTCAAGTAGTCCATGACTTAACCCTACCAATCCATCGTGTTTAATTGGTTAAGTATATTCAAGTAGTCCATGACTTAACCCTACCAATCCATCGTGTTTAATTGGTTAAGTATTCAAGTAGTCCATCACTTAACCCTACCATGTGGCATTAATTAACTTAATGCACCCCAACCTCTCACATTAGACTTTGTTGTGGTTACTAGTTAAGCCGGGCGGGTCTGGGTAGCTTTACACCACAACCTAGTCTAACCTCGGGTTTTAAGTGCGACATGACCAACTACTCACATTGGGTCCTATTGCTTGTAGCCACTAGTTAAGCCGGTCGGTTCCGGGTAGATTCATGCTACAAACTCAACCCAACCTCGAGTTGGCCATTCTCATATTTTCTAGAAGTCATGTCCAAGTCCATGTTTTCAAGCATAAACACATGTCAAACTTTCATGTCATATTTTCAAGTCATGTTCTCATGTTATTTAAGTTTGCCCAACTACCCATAACGTATTCCCATCGCACGTAAATTCATATCAACGCAAATAGATCAAAGAGGGAACATAACTATATGACAAGGTGGGCATAAGATGGGAAAATCTACCACAAATTAAACATGGTGATATTTGAGGCCAAAAGGGGTTCAACATACTAGCATATGGCCTCAACATGTATGATGGCATAAAAGGTGACTTGGCCTCATACATATCAAATAACATAAGGGTGATTTAGCCACAAGCATGCATAACAGCATAAGGGTGCTTTGGCCACAAGTTAAACATGGTGGCATAGGAGGCGAATGTGTTCATAAACTTGCATATTACATTATAAGCCTCAAAACATGCATGATATCAAACTTTAGCAAATAGGTGAAACATGATCATAAATGACATAGGATGATAGCTAGTGATTCGCATATAACATCATATGCAAGATAACATAAGGTTTATGAGAGATCATAAACTTGCATATTACATTATAAGCCTCAAAACATGCATGATATCAAACATTAGCAAATAGGTGAAACATGATCATAAATGACATAGGATGATAGCTAGTGATTCGCATATAACATCATATGCAAGATAACATAAGGTTTATGAGAGATCATAAACTTGCATATTACATTATAAGCCTCAAAACATGCATAACATTCAAACTTAGCGAATAGGTGATACATGGTCCTAGATGACATAGAATGATGACTAGAAGTTCGCATATAACATTATATGCAAGTTATCATAAAGGTTATGAGAGTTCTCATGTTGCATAATGCAACATTTCAACATAAAGCTTATAGCTTTTAGCCCATAAGGTCAAGGTGATAGCTTTACAAACATGCATAGAATAAATCTATGCATAACATGATAGAATCAAAGCACATATCATACTTAGGCCCAAACTCAAACTTGCAACATGTCATATTTAACTTCATAGTTAGAATCTAAGAGTAGTATAGGGCTTACAATGCTATGAAGACTAGAATTAATATAAATAAGATTGAGACGAAGCCACTAGCAACTCTAAACACTCCCAAATGATAAACTCCAATGAAGACCCTTGAGAAACAAGCAAAAGATCCTTGCTTTGATGAAGAAAGATTGAACTTTGGCCTTTAATCAAGCTTAGAAACTCTCAAACAAGCTTAGGAACTCTCATATTAATGAAGATGGAGGCTATGACAAGAGGGTGGAGGCCATGAGTAAACATTTTGGCATAGTTTAGTTGTAGGAATGATTAATGAGGGTTTAGGCTAGGTCTAGGGGTCTTTTTATAGAGATTAGGGGTAGTTTAGACCATAGGATTAACCCTAAATCGAATATGAGCCATCAACTCCCATCATAAACTTCCAGAACAAGGCCCAACATGTCAAAATGGTGCACCAGAAAAATTGGTCCGACCGGGGGGGTCGACCCCTGGGTCGACATGGGTGTCGACCCATTGGGGGGGTCGACACTGGTGTCGACACCTATGTCGACCCTGCGTAGGGTGGGAGAATTCCCGCCCATTCTGCCTTGGTTGTAATTCGAATCTGAATTCGAATTTGAATTGTTTTCGGGCTTGGAATTTTCTGAAAACTTCATTGGGCCATAACTTGGTCATACGGACTCCGTTTTTCGAAAACTCGGACTCTATTTCGCATATTTTTCCGAGACGAACGCAATGGCACAACCCGTTTCCCTTGATTCAGATTTTACAATTTAATTCTGCCTTGATTTACATTATAACATGTTATTAGAAATATGGGTTGCTACATTCTCCCCTCCTTAAAGGATTTCGTCCCCGAAATCTCCAAGTTAGGAAGAACGTATCCTACCATCCATCATCCATCTACTCAAAACATCATCCACATGTAACCATTGTCCTTAAAAAGATTCTAAATGCTGTATGAACATATGCAAAAGGTGTGTGTATATGTACTTATCTAATGCAAAAATCAGGCGGTTACTGATTCAGTAAACCTCCTTAATGCAAAATATGTTAGTGAAATGAGTCCATATGTATGCAAATTCCTAACATAATTTATAATCTCTACATGAGTGCACATAACATTCATCCATATGCAACATCCACGTGATAGCATAACAAGTTTCATCCATGAATAAGTATAAGCACTCATGCATATGCAATATGAAAGTGTGTGAGCCGATCTTAGTGCCTAATGTGTATCATGCATCCACGAGTATCCACTTGCAAACACTTGCAACCACTTGCAAACATCAAGCATAACATGTTTCAAATACATGTTTCATCCAAAGGGTTTCTACCTAAGGTTCTCATGACAAGGTTAACGAGATAACTAGATAAACATGGATAGCAAAAGAAAGATATGCTGATTAAGAAAGGAGATTGAGAATGTACCCTCAAAAAGGAATGGATAAAGCCCACGCATCTTCTCCTCGGTTTCCCAAGTTGCATCTTCATCGGCTTCACTCCACTGAACTTTCACCAATTTGACTTCTCGATTCCTTAACTTCTTGATCTCTGTTCCCAAGATACGAATCGGAGCTCTCCTCAAGGTTGCCTCTTTCTCTACCTCCACGTCTTCAAGAATGCTTGGTTCAACCACCTCAGCAGACTCATGTAGGCACTTTCGGAGATGCGAGACATGAAAGACATTATGCACTCCGGCTAGCTTCTCGGGCAATTCCACCTTATAGGCCATGTTTCCAATTCTCTCTATGATAGGGAAGGGTCCTACGAACCTTGGTGCTATCTTTCCAACTGCTCCAAAACGAACCACGTTTCGCAAAGGAGAAACCTTCACGAAGACCATATCTCCAACTTCAAATTCCAAATCTGCCCTTCACTTGTCAGCATAGGATTGTCTATCTTGGGCCGTTTTCATCCATCTTTGCATCAACTCTACCTTCTCGGATGTGCCCCATATCATGTCGAGCCCGAGTATATGCTCATTCGTCGTCTCCCACCAACATGTTGGTGACTTGCTCGGCCTCCCATACGAAGCTTCGAATGGTGTCATTCCTATGCTTGCTTGGTAGCTGTTATTATAAGCAAACTCTACAAGAGGAAGGTGGTCTTCCCAAGTACCACCAAAGTCAAGAACACAAAGTCTCAAAAGATCTTCTAGCACCCTATTCACCCTTTCGGTTTGGCCATCCATCTGGGGGTGATAGGCTGTACTTAGACTCAATCGCGTACCCATCGCTTCTTGCAAACTATTCTAGAACTGGCTAGTGAAAATTGGGTCACGATCGCTAACTATGCTAGAAGGAACTCCATGCAACCGCATTATCTCTCGAAGATAAACAGATGCTAGCCATGATACGGTCCTCTTGCTTTTCACCGGAATAAAATGGGCTCTCTTTGTAAGTCTATCAATTATTACCCATATCCCATAAAGCCCAAATAGTTTGTTGACGAACATCTTCACCCCAACTATATATCACAAACAGGCGAGTCATACTCCTTATGGGGTTTGCAACAGAACTAAGATTGAGAATAGGACCGAGAGGATATACTTAAAAGATAGCATGCGAGTAAGCTCTACAGAATAGTAGGGATCAAGGATATACTCTTAGAAAGAGATATAATGCGCGTATCTAGTCTTCAATCTTCTAAGCCGCATTTTCTTGTCCTTAATCCCATCGTGCCTTGACCGTCTTTTAACTTCACAATTTCGTAGCTCTTAATTCTTATTTCCAAAATATGAGTTAGAACTCATTTCACCATTGCCTCTCGTTCCACTTCTTTTCCTAAAATACTTGGCTTCCAGATAATTGCGTGCTCATGGTTTCATGCAAGCTTTACAAAATTCGTTAGTGAATCCTGGATCTCGTTTACATACCATATGGTATTCCATGCAGAAGAACTATCTCTTGAAAACAAATGCCACTCTATGTTGCCCAATGTTCTTACTAGGGTGATTTCTATAACCCATGCTTAAGCGGAATGGACTATCCGCCTTCGATTGGATTACAAATTTCCAAAAAGTGCCAAGGGATTCTAGATAACTAATCATGACGGAACCCTAAAGGTCACACGAGATTTCGAGGGTATTACCGAGGCGAGTCACGAGCCTCGCAACCCTATGTTCAAAGTCAAGAATGGCTCCATAACTGGACAACCAACCCATGCCCAACATCAACCCGTGTCCCATAAACCCGAGAACATAAGCATTACTAATGAATTCTACGCTCAAGATAGAGATTTTCAAGTCCATACAAATCGCAGATAGATGGGCGGAACCCTCAATTGGATTTGAAACTTCTAACGGGATCCTCAACTAGACTAGTACTTAGGTGCAAACTTTCAACAAGATCAGAAATAAAACTATGCGATGTGCCAGGATCAAACAAGGTATGAACAGGGAAATCAGAAATGTAAACATGACTTCCTATAGAAACACTACCTCGATCAAAAGCTGGAAGAGCGAGGGGAGCCTGCAACTGCCCTCCAGAGGGTCCTGCTCGCTGAATTTGCCTTTTCTCTTGTCCACGCTTTTTCGGGCAATCCTTGCTATAGTGTCCAGACTTTCCACAATGAAAGCATTCGCCCAACTTCCCTTTCTTCTTCCTACAGTCTTTGGCTATGTGCCCAGAGATCCCACAGAAGTTACACTTCCTCCTTTCTCTTGACTTGTTGTCCTTGCTATTGTTGTTCTTGCCTCCTTTTCCGGAGTCTTCCTTCTCGCCTTGAGACTCATTTGCCTTGACCTCCTTCTTGCCACTCTTATCTTCTTCTTGAAGCAGGGCCATATTCACCAAACTCTCGAAGGTTGCCCCCATGGGTATATGAGACATGGCCAAACCGCACAATGGCTCATTCAATCCTAGAGCAAAGCGTAGGGCCTTTTTCTGAGCTGTGTTAATCAAGTCTAGACCGAACCGAGCAAGTTGATTAAACGTATCCACGTATTCCCTAACTGTCATGTCCCCTTGCTTTAGAGATAGGAGCCTCTCCATCCGAAGGTTCTCTTCTGCTGATGATAAAAACCTTAGTCCAAACCTTCTCCTAAACTCATCCCAAGTCTCAATTGGTCTAGTAGTGGTGGTGACTACCCACCAATAAGCAGCTTCCCCTTTCAATAGCCATACCGCCAACAGAACTTTCCTACGATCTTCCACATCAGAGATAGCAAAGAGGTCTTCAGTTTCCTTTAACCAGTTTCTTGCCTCCACAGAAGTCTCCGTTCCGACAAAATTCTTGCAACCCATCGCCTTAAAGTCTTTGCAAATCTTCGCGAAATCCACTTGTGGATACTGAGGAGGAGGAGGAACCTCAGCTACGGGAGGGGAAGGAATGTTAGCCGCAGGGGAAGGAGGAGGAATGTCCGCGGGGCCGGCTTCATTCGCCCTTGCTTCCATGTACCTTCTAAACCAAATAGGTACTGGTACGCCCTCCAGGATGACAAAATTATCGGCCATACTGAAACAAAGAAAAAGATAGATTGAGAACGAGGGAACAAAGGATAGTGCTAATGGCTTTTGGGGAATAGCCTTTTAAAATAACTAGACTTTTCTTGGAAAATACTTAATTGGCTTTGAAAATAGTTTTCCAAAAAGGTAAGTTTTAAAAACACTTTTTGCTCAAATCTTGTAAACCTTATGCTCTGATACCAAATGTAACACCCCACCTCCACCAATGCCACTCTTGCAAGGGCACTGGCTTTGGAGCGGCATTAAACGAGGTAAACATGCGTGCAGATATCACAAGACAGAACATATAAGTAAAAACAGAGTAAATAAAGCAGCGGATAAAACTAACATTTCAAAACCATAGTCAAGTTACATCAAAGTACTCGGTCATTATTTTCCACAAAACATAGTCTAGAAACATCAACTGAAAACTGGAAAGAAAATCATAAAGTAACTATCCCCAAGGTAGAAGAAAGCCATAGCGAGCTCAAGTCCAAACTGTACATGAGCTATCCAGAAAAGCAGCTAAAGATCCAAGCTAGGTACCAGTGTTCCCACCCTGTAAACCTGAGGGGGGGGGGGGAAACGGAAGAAAAGAGGCGAAAGAAAACGGGTAAGTCAAAAAGACTGGTAAGTCCTATCTACTATTAGTATAAAAACTAATAAAGTTAACTGAACATATAAAACAGAGATGAGACGTAGGGTGATAACTGGCATGGTGAAAAGTTAACAAGATAGATCAAGTGTGGCATCGCATATACAAGGTTAAGTTGCACCAGGTGTGTACTAGTATTCCATTCCATGTCAAGTATAATCAAGAGATGATCCCTTGGCCCAAAGCTGGCCCACATCATGAGATGACCTAAATCGAGGTCCAACTACTCTGTCTAGTCGATCGGCTCCCTATAAGCCTAACTCGTCGTGTATCGGTGTCATACAGCTTAATCGCGGAATGTAGTTAACTGTGCTAGGTCCACCCCAGGGTGTATCCAGCCCTAAGGTGTAAACCACAGACACAATTCAAGCACGCACAGTCTAAACCTACTGGTGCCCATGTTCAATTCCGGACTTAATGTGCACGACCATGGTCCGCCTGAACAACTGGTGCACCCTTCAGCCGTCTCTTTTGGTCTCTTACAATCAGTCCAGTAATCGTGCCCCACCCCAGCCTAGCCCAGGGTACCCATGATACTTCCAAGTTGGTTACTGCTGAAAAGGACCACGTAACTAGGATTTCAAGTGGGTTAAGTGTGGTTAACCCTATCCTAACCATGTATTGAGTTGGTTAAGTGTATTCAAGCAGTTCATGACTTAACCCTATCAATACATCGGGTTTAATTGGTTAAGTATATTCAAGTAGTCCATGACTTAACCCTACCAATCCATCGTGTTTAATTGGTTAAGTATATTCAAGTAGTCCATGACTTAACCCTACCAATCCATCGTGTTTAATTGGTTAAGTATTCAAGTAGTCCATGACTTAACCCTACCATGTGGCATTAATTAACTTAATGCACCCCAACCTCTCACATTAGACTTTTTAGTGGTTACTAGTTAAGCCGGGCGGGTCCCGGTAGCTTTACACCACAACCTAGTCTAACCTCGGGTTTTAAGTGCGACATGACCAACTACTCACATTGGGTCCTATTGCTTGTAGCCACTAGTTGAGCCGGTCGGTTCCGGATAGATTTATGCTACAAACTCAACACAACCTCGAGTTGGCCATTCTCATATTTTCTAGAAGTCATGTCCAAGTCCATGTTTTCAAGCATAAACACATGTCAAACTTTCATGTCATATTTTCAAGTCATGTTCTCATGTTATTTAAGTTTGCCCAACTACCCATAACGTATTCCCATCGCACGTAAATTCGTATCAACGCAAATAGATCAAAGAGGGAACATAACTGTATGACAAGGTGGGCATAAGATGGGAAAATCTACCACAAATTAAACATGGTGATATTTGAGGCCAAAAGGGATTCAACATACTAGCATATGGCCTCAACATGTATGATGGCATAAAAGGTGACTTGGCCTCATACATATCAAATAGCATAAGGGTGATTTGGCCACAAGCATGCATAATAGCATAAGGGTGCTTTGGCCACAAGTTAAACATGGTGGCATATGAGGCAAATGTGTTCATAAACTTGCATATTACATTATAAGCCTCAAAACATGCATGATATCAAACTTTAGCAAATAGGTGAAACATGATCATAAATGACATAGGATGATAGCTAGTGATTCACATATAACATCATATGCAAGATAACATAAGGTTTATGAGAGATCATAAACTTGCATATTACATTATAAGCCTCAAAACATGCATGATATCAAACTTTAGCAAATAGGTGAAACATGATCATAAATGACATAGGATGATAGCTAGTGATTCGCATATAACATCATATGCAAGATAACATAAGGTTTATGAGAGATCATAAACTTGCATATTACATTATAAGCCTCAAAACATGCATAACATTCAAACTTAGCGAATAGGTGATACATGGTCCTAGATGACATAGAATGATGACTAGAAGTTCGCATATAACATTATATGTAAGTTATCATAAAGGTTATGAGAGTTCTCATGTTGCATAATGCAACATTTCAACATAAAGCTTATAGCTTTTAGCCCACAAGGTCAAGGTGATAGCTTTACAAACATGCATAGAATAAATCTATGCATAACATGATAGAATCAAAGCACATATCATACTTAGGCCCAAACTCAAATTTGCAACATGTCATATTTAACTTCATAGTTAGAATCTAAGAGTAGTATAGGGCTTACAATGCTATGAAGACTAGAATTAATATAAATAAGATTGAGACGAAGCCACTAGCAACTCTAAACACTCCCAAATGATAAACTCCAATGAAGACCCTTGAGAAACAAGCAAAAGATCCTTGCTTTGATGAAGAAAGATTGAACTTTGGCCTTAAATCAAGCTTAGAAACTCTCAAACAAGCTTAGGAACTCTCATATTAATGAAGATGGAGGTTATGACAAGAGGGTGGAGGCCATGAGTAAACATTTTGGCATAGTTTAGTTGTAGGAATGATTAATGAGGGTTTAGGCTAGGTCTAGGGGTCTTTTTATAGAGATTAGGGGTAGTTTAGACCATAGGATTAACCCTAAATCGAATCTGAGCCATCAACTCCCGTCAGAAACTTCCAGAACAAGACCCAACATGTCAAAATGGTGCACCAGAAAAATTGGTCCGACCGGGGGGGTCGACCCCTGGGTCGACATGGGTGTCGACCCCTGGGTCGACATGGGTGTCGACCCATTGGGGGGGTCGACACTGGTGTCGACACCTATGTCGCCCCTGCCTGGGGCGGGAGAATTCCCGCCCATTCTGCCTTGGTTGTAATTCGAATCTGAATTCGAATTTGAACTGTTTTCGGGCTTGGAATTTTCTGAAAACTTCATTGGGCCATAACTTGGTCATACGGACTCCGTTTTTTGAAAACTCGGACTCTATTTCGCATATTTTTCCGAGACGAACGCAATGGTACAGCCCGTTTCCCATGATTCAGATTTTACAATTTAATTCTGCCTTGATTTACATTATAACATGTTATTAGAAATACGGGTTGCTACACACGATCTATAAATATACTCTGTCTGACATTCGCCCATACAGGTCGTCCTGGGACTAGACCAATTGAAGGCACTATTCAGTACAACCATCTTAGGCAATCTTTACCTAAGATTTATACAACAACCCTTACACTTTACTTCGTCTTCAATTATTTTTGGCATTTATGATTCGCAACGCTTATGCCAATACGGAGTGGTTCTTCGGATCAAAATCCAACCGGTCTCTCTATATTAACAACGTTAAAATGGTCAAAACTTCGATAGTCGGTGAGTTAATATCAAAGAAAAACAGGTGTGCAACCAACGATATTATTTCCAAATGGAAATTTTATCGATCAATCAACATTCAACATTTATCTCTTAAATTAATTTATCATTTATTTATTCATTCTCCATTTCCTATTTCTGTATATATGCAGAAATTCTTATTTTCTTAATTTAGAAAATATACGTTATTAATCATTGGAAAACATTTCCATCTCCTTTCCACGTATCACTGTCATTCCAGTATTCTTTACCATCCAACATTTCATTTTCTATGATTAGAAGATACCTCTGATTATACTTGGAAAACGTTTCCAAAACTCATTCCTTGGATTTAAACAGATGTTTAAATAAAACGTCGCTATGCCAATTCACCATTACCTTCATTAACTATATTCACTTTACTAACTTTCACTATCAAACCTTACCATTCCTTAGTTAAGAAGGAAGTCAATCAAGTTGGGGTATAATTACCTCTTAGACCCTAACTGAACAATGTTTTAACTTCGAAATAGTCAAAGTTTATCTTTTAAATCTTTAACGAACTTCCTTACATAACTCTCTTTCGAATAAATCTCTATTTTATAACTTTTCCTTTGAATAAACTATATTTGATATTCTCTCTTCTTCGAATAACCTATATTCAACTAACTCTATTCAATTAACATAATTCAGTTAACTCTAATCGATTTACTCTTATCAGTTAGCTCTATTAGATTAACTCAATTCTATTATCTCTATTTGATTTACCCTACTGGATTAACTTTATTCAATTAACTCTAACTAATTTACTCTTATCAATTAACTCCTTTCGAATAAACTATATTCGATTAACTCCTTTCGAATAACTAATATTCGATTAAATCCTTTCAAATAAATAGTATTCGATAAACTCCTTTCGAATAACTAATATTCGATTAACTCCTTTCGAATAACTATTATTCGATAAACTCCTTTCGAATTACTAATATTCAATAAACTCCTTTCGAATTACTAATATTCAATTAACTCTAATCTGACTAACTCTAATTCAGTTAACTCTATTTGATATAACAAATATTCAACTAACTGTTGTTCGGTTAACTCTATTCGAATATCTCTAGTTCGATTTAACTCTAATCGATTAACTCTAACTAATTAACTCTAACTAATTAACTCTAACTGGTTAACTCTACCTCTAATCGATTAACTCTAACTCTAATCGATTAGCTCTAACTCTAATCGATTAACTCCTCTACCTCATTTTGATTAACACATTTTGATTAACTCCTTTGATTAACTCTATGTCCATATTCAGTTTCAAATATCGATGTTGAAATCGATTCTTGCTTCTCTATATGAGTCCCGACTTATATATTCTATTTATCCAATGATAAATATTTTATTAAATTTATAAAATATTATTTATAAATTAATCTTCTCAATCTATTGGTTACAACAGATTCTATTTAAAATATTTGCTTTAAATCCATATCATGTTATATCTGTGTGCGAAGCACGGGTCTAAACTTTTCTAATGTAAAATCCTATTCATTTGCCAAATATTTCCTTATATGACATTCTTTTCCATTTCCCAATAAATCCCTTTTTTAACTCTATTTATTTTCTAAATAAACATTTCTTTTTTAATTCTATTTGTAAATGTTTTACAAATATTTCCTTTCCACTTTTATTTGTAAATGTTTTACAAATACTCCCTTTTCAATTCCATTTGTAAATGTTTTACAAATGTCTCCTTTTCAAATCTATTTGTAAATGTTTTACAAATATTTCTCTTTTATATTTGTTTTATTCCTTTATAAAATCCCTTGATTTTTTAAATATTCCTTTATATAAAATCCTTTGATTTTATAAATATTCTTATTTCAATATACAGTTTGAAATCTTCCTTCTATATAAAATCTTTTGATTTTATATAATATTTTATTTCAATATAGTTATTAAAATTTTCCTTTTTCATCCCAGGTTTTTCTTACGGTATTTAAAATACCAAACAACAGTGATTGATATCATTCAAACACACATAATCAACAACAGATTATATATCACATCATATATCACAATATATGAAACAAAACATATTTTATATATTGAGGAACCCAGTTGGGTTCCTCCAACCTGTTTCCCTGCATCCACAGATGTTAAACAATATAATTAACATCAATTTCATTTCACTATGAAATATTCTGCTAAATAGAATCAACGTTTGATTAACGATTTATATATATATATCGTGATCTATAATTTCATCCAATACATAAGCAATTCAACCAAACAGTTAACACACAGCAATCAACAGATACTTATCAGTTCTAAGAATACGTTATAAAAATATAACTGTTCAGAGTTGTCGAGTTTTACTCACATTGGATGATCATCATTAAATAATGATAATTGTCACTTGATTCAGACGGACAATTTATTTCGCTATAAATTGTAACGAGCTTCGATTCGCTCCCAGTCAGTTCCATTGTGGAGCGCTCGTTCATACGATCCCAACGGATCAAACCGTTCAAAATTCTGATAATGTGGGTACAAGATATTAAAGTTACAAGATCCTATACTGTTTTAAATAAAAATAAACTTAAATTATCTACTCAGGGCTTTACCTAATATTGATCGGCCCATCCCAGCCCACTACCTCTTAAAACCCGCGTCCAACTCCTTTCCATCTTCCCCGATACTTAGCTCAAAACGCTGCTCCTCCTAAAATCCTTCTCCAGACAGAAATTCGAACTCCGTCTTTCATTGGAAAAACAAACAACTCAACTAAGGAAAATTAATGATTCCCTGATTACCCCTTTTACCAAAGTGAATATTAGGCACACATCCCTAAAACGAAACTTAATTAGGCTCACATCCGGTCCTAAACTTATTGTAAATTAGGTCCCTATTTTTCAAAAACATATAAAAAAATATAAAAAAATCACGTAAATTCATAATTAAATAAAACATGTTCACGCTAAAAAAATCAGGTGGAAAATCAATCAACAAACACGTCAAAATCAAAAAATACACAAAACAGCGAAAAATGCAGTAAAATGCATAAAAACATGCACATATTTCAAATAGTTGCATACATGTATGCATCTATTTCAATTCCGCATCATACAGCAGCATATATGCATACATGTATGCATCTATTTCAATTCCGCATCATACAGCAGCATATATGCATACATGTATGCAAATTTTCCGAAATACATGCATGATTTCATGCATCTATTCGATTTCTGCATGGAAAACACGCATGCTTGCATATGTGCATACGAGTATGCAGTTATGCAGAAAATATGCATTCAAGTATGCACATATTGTCACGCCTTCGGCTTTCAACACATTACTGCATACAAGTATGCAGCTATTTTGAATAACAGCATACTTGTATGCAATTATTCAGCAGGCTTGCGGATCTTTTTTGCATGTGTATTTAAAAAGTTGCATACGTGTATGCAACTATCAGTAATAGTTGCATACATGTATGCAACTATCAGTAATAGTTGCATACATGTATGCAACTTTTTTTTTTTCAGTTTGTGTGGGCTCCTGGGATTATTTGCATAATTTAGAAAAAAAAATTTTATGCATGAGCGCATTTTTTTTGGCCACAAATTGAAAAAGGCGAAGGGGACTTGAGGAGCAGGCGAATGGACCAAAAATTTTGGGCGGCATGTGATTTTAGGGACCGGAAACGTATGGAAAAGTATGGGTGGACGTAGCTTTAATTTAAAACTTAAATAAGGACGTGAGACAAAAGTACCCTTTACCAAATCGCTTTCTTCCTCTTTAGTTGAACCACCGACCCCCTGCTCTTCATTTCCGCGACTTCACTCTTTACCATTTCCGCACCATCAATCCCATCATCCTCTTCCATCATTTTATTTAAAATCAAGGAAAAATCATAGAAATTTTCCTCTTCGATTTCCCTTAAACTTCAAACCATCCATGCTCACTTCGATGCATCCTCCAGAGGTGCATTCTCCCCTCCAGGCCGCGTATACACAGTAGACCATCGACAAAAATAATCACAGAATCCCACAAAAATCCGCTTAATGATGCTACTCTCTATGTTAAACCCAATTATCAACACCAATTCAAGAATTAAAGCCTCAACACCCCAACCGGTTTAAACTTAGCTCTCGAGCTTTACAGGATAGCGAATAAAAACTATTTTGAGCCAAATAAAATACATATAGGGGTGAAGAAGGGCTTGCATCCAACTCAGAAAAATATGTTTGGTGATTTACGGATTTTCGTACGATTTTATTTTGATTTTTAAAGAGGATGTTCTTCATGTTTTTACTGAAGAGGAGTGGCGGCTTAGCAGAACACTTTTATAAGGGGACAAGATTTCCTTGTGTGGCTGAAACAATGAGTAGGTGGCTTGTTTAAGTTCACCAATATTTAGGATATTTTCGTTTTTAATATTCATTTAGCCTTCTAAAAATTCGTGTGATCACACACGGTATTCCAAAATCACGAAAATGGTCATGTAGCTACAGTTCGACATTACGGTCCCAACAAAACTGGTTTCGTCGAATTCAGACTCCGTTTGCTTACACAGCGTATTTTTAACTGTTAAAATATATACTGTTTTTCACATTAAAAACCGGTACGACCACATACTGATTTCAAAAATCACGGGAATTGAAATCTGGCAATAATTTAACATTGCGGATCCAATAAAATTAGTTTCGTCAAATTCCGAGTTCGTTTGCAAAACTGGCTATTTTTAAAGCTCTAAATAACCCTTTTAAATATATAAATATATTTAAAAATGATTAAATTTTATATTTATAAATAAATATTATCGTATATATTCACAACAAAATATTATACAGCTTTAGAATATTCCTATATGAAGTTCTTACTCGATATTTCAAATCCCGATATAAATCGATATTCGATTTGTATTGAAATTCTTTATATATATCGTTATAAATTATAAAGGAATTGCATAGTGACTTTTCTAAAATTTGATTTCGACGTAAATCAAAATCTACCCAATGAAATCCCGATTTTTCTCTTCTACTAGAAAAATATACTTCACCAGCTCTGAATGTTTCTTATTTCACGGAAATCTGATTTAAAACGGCTTATGTATATTCAATTGAAGTTCGAATCGCCAAATAACGAACTGCAGCGCCATTTCGAGCTCGATTATAATTATAATATAATTATACGTTCAAACTTCGTTTATATAATATATTCGTTAATATATTTCAACTCTAAACTGAATTATATATTATACATTGTCCAGTGCACATTATATTGTGAATTCCACAAATTCTGATTATTTTTGAATTAAATATATTATTTAATTATTATTTTAATTAAATATTCAAAGTTATTTAATTAAACGACCATTTTATTCTCTAAATTACTATTTATATAATTAAATAAATTAACTATTATATCTCTAAAATACGGGTCGTTACATTCTTCCCCCCTTAAAATAATTTCGTCCTCGAAATTGCTAAGGTGGAAAAATAACTCTATTGACTGGTTCGAACTTATTTGTTCAGTTCTTAACTTCAGTTTCAATTGAACCAATTTAATTTCAATTAAATTATTAAATAATTCTTATTAACGGAAATTTTCAAAAATCCTAAAAAAATTCTAATGCCTTAACTTTTCGAATAAATTTCGCGAGCACCTCCTTTTTACGGCTAAATAGGTACTACAACTCGCCTTTCTGGGCCATCTCCAACCCAAAAGAAAACCAAACAGCCAAGCGGTTTGCCCAACAGGCTCATAAATCACCAAACTCATATAAAATAAACTTGTACCTTTTTGTCGGGCATATCACTATATCCTTTACATCTGCTGTTAAGTCAGCATATACCAATGTCATCCCAATCAATCTCCAGTCACTTTTATCTCCAACACAACCATTCGCTTATATCCGAGCCAAATATCATTTCACACTCGATTTTTATTCTCGATTCCAAATCTTGATTTTGCCAAACCAATTCTATTTCAACTCCTTATCTTACAAATCCAATCTTCTTGATATCATTCTAATTCAATTTAAAACTCCACTCAATTGGCTTTCAATTCAAGTCCAATTTATTTTCACAATTTTATATTTAAATTTGTTTTTAATTCACGGTCTATTCGTGGGAGTTTTAAACAACTTTTCTTTTCTCAAAATCAAACTTTCCTTTTTTAGGATTTCAAACACCTTGTTTTTCTCAAAACAATTCAAAAACAAAATCTTCGCTAGTAATCCATCACTTACATACTCGAAAATGAACACTAATGATGTCTCAATTCATCATCACGGTTATTTCCTAGCTATCGAAGTGAGTTCAATACTATATTACTTTCAAAATCACTCTTAAACACTTTTATTTTGAAATCAGTTCAAAATATCATTCACAAATGCTTGAAATACAATTTAAAATCTCCCAGGATCTTAAAATTTACATATACTTAATCTAAATCCAATTATCAA
Organism: Allium sativum; assembly: GCA_030737875.1. NCBI lineage: Eukaryota > Viridiplantae > Streptophyta > Magnoliopsida > Asparagales > Amaryllidaceae > Allium > Allium sativum. Next base: position 157,273,753 of record CM060921.1, on the reverse strand, counting down.
CACTTTTTCACATTTTGGGAACTTCAATTTCAATTCCAATTATGATTTAAATTTCAGACTTAACTCATCTGATTTCACGTATTTCACTTATATGAATTCTGATTGGTTATTTACATAACCATTTAATTTATAATCTTACTCGATTATAATAACAACTAATATATCCAACATATTATAATTTTCTCTATATCAGGACATAATTTGGGGATATTTATTTCATTTACCCTCTTTTCAAAACATATCATGTCGACCCATCGTATTCAAGTGTTTATAAACCCTACCGATATTGTGGTGCCCCACCATCGACCAGAATTCACAAGCCACTCAACCAATAAAGCTCCACAATATAAAACAAATTTTTATATTAAATAACAAATATGCGCTCGTATATATCAACTCAAACTCAATCTAGGGTATTACTAACCCCATCTCTACTGAGTCACGCCACAGAGCCAAGGTAATACTTAACCTTATGCTTTAATACCAACTGTGGTGTCCCGAAATTCCGGTCCAATCTGAGCTGACTAAATAACACAAGTCTAACCCACATTAGGCTGGAAATCAGAAAACTAACAGAAAGAAAACAGAGGGTGAGGATAGATAAGATAGAAACTTAGAATAGAAGAAGAAGAAGAACATACAACATCAGAGTAACACGAATCTCACAGCGGAACGAATAACATATAATATATATCATAACTTTGAAATATAAATCAGTACATGAATATACATATCGTTTCCAAAGTACAACACTTACAACACAGCAGAAATAACCATAGCTATGTAATTCTGAATTCCCCCGCTCCAGCTCTTCAAGTATCTGTAAATCCCGACTACTTGACTGTCGGTACAAAATTGGGCACCCAAGAATTTAGGGAAAACAAAATAAACTCTGTGTCGGTCATGGGACTGGTGTGAGTAAAACAGTTTGAACAAGTAAACGATATCTCATAAGACCACGCCGTATAACGGAGCGGGTTTTTCCCTTATGAGAATCCAAAATATCTTTATATCAAAAACCCTTTTGATATTATAATAATGTCTATCAACCACAATATAATAATCATCTAGCAGAAACGCTTTCATCTTATGTTCTACATATATAGTATACAATCAAAATCGCAAGCACGTATTGGGTAATGGATTTCCAACTATGACAAGGTATGGAACCACCTTTCGCTAGTGCACCTCTAGAGAGGAGTACACTGGGGTCAACAAGAACATCTTGCAACCCGGCCACACATGACCGACCACTCATTTCGCTTGAGTGTATTGAATGTACATCACCAACGGTTGTGATCAGCAACCGTTTTCCGAATGGGACAGCATCGACAATAGATTTTTAGAAGTAAATGAAACTCTAGATCAGGGGAATATACTTCCTAATAGGTCCGACCTACATAGCCATGCTGCTTGCCCGATTTTTGTCATTTCCCGGTTGTGAGGCTAGAGGCCACACTTATCTCTGACAGATCACACATTTATTCACTTTGAATGTCAAATCGTCGTACCGGCCAAATCACAAATTGATTTCCCTAAAAATACCACGCGTATACAGCTAAGAGAAACGAATTCCTCCGCCACCAAACATAAATACGTTTGAAGAGATCAACTTACACGATCTATTAAATATACTCTGTCAGACATTCGTCCATACAAGTCGTCCTGGGACTAAACCAACCGAAGGCACTATTCAATACAACCGTTTTAGGAAATCTTTACCTTAGATTTATACAACAGCCCTTGCACTTTACTCCATCTTCAATTATCTTTGGCATATATGATTCGCAACGCTTATGCCAATACAGAGTGGTTCTTCGGATAAAAATCCAACCGGTCTCTCCATATTAACAGTGTTAAAATGGTCAAAAATTCGATTATCGGCGAGTTAACTATCAAAGAAAAACAGGTGTGCAACAAACGATATTATTTCCAAATGGAAATTTTATCGATCAATCAACATTAAACAATTATCTCTTAAATTAATTTATCATTAATTTATTCATGCTCCATTTCCCGTTTTTGTATGTATATACAGAAATTCTTATTTTCTAAATTTAGAAAATATACGTTATTAATCATTGGAAAACATTTCCATCTCCTCTCCATGTATCACTGTCATTCCAGTATTCTTTACCATCCAGCATTTCATTTTCGATGATTAGAAGATACCTCTGATTATATTTGGAAAACGTTTCCAAATGTTTAAATAAAACATCCCTATGCCAATTCACCATTACCTTCATTAACTATATTCACTTAACCAACCTTCGCTATCAAACCTTACCATTCCTTAGTTAAGAAGGAAGTCAATCAAGTTGGGGTATAATTACCTCTCAGACCTTAACTGAACAACGTTTTAACTTCGAAATAGTAAAAGTTTATCTTTTAAATCTTTAACAAACTTCCTTTGTAACTCTCTTTCGAATAAATCTCTGTTTGATAACTCTTTCCTTCGAATAAACTATATTCGATAATCTCTCTTCTTCGAATAACCTATATTCGAATAACTCTATTCAATTAACACTATTTGATAAACTCTAATCGATTTATTTTTATCAGTTAGCTCTATTTGATTAACTCAATTCTATTAACTCTATTTGATTTACCCTACAGGATTAACGTTATTCAATTAACTCTAACTAATTTACTCTTATCAATTAACTCCTTTCGAATAAACTATATTCGATTAACTCCTTTTGAATAACTAATATTCGATTAACTCCTTTTGAATGACTAATATTCGATTAACTCCTTTCGCATAACTAATATTCGATAAGCTCCTTCCGAATAACTAATATTCTATTAACTCCTTTCGAATAACTAATATTCGATAAACTCCTTTCGAATAACTAATATTTGATAAACTCCTTTCAAATAACTAATATTCGATTAACTCTTATCTGACTAACTCTAATTCAATTAACTCTATTCGATATAACAAATATTCAACTAACTCTTGTTCGATTAACTCTATTCGCATAACTCTAGTTTGATTAAACTCTAATCGATTAACTCTAACTGATTAACTCTAACTGATTAACTCTAACTGGTTAACTCTAACTCTAATCGATTAACTCTAACTCTAATCGATTAACTCCTCTAACTCATTTTGATTAACACATTTTGATTAACTCCTTTGATTAACTCTACGTCCATATTCAGTTTTAAATATCGATGTTGAAATCGATTCTTACTTCCCTATATAAGTCCCAACTTATATATTCTATTTATCCAATGATAAATAGTTTATTAAATTTATAAAATATTGTTTATAAATTAATCTTCTCAATCTATTGGTTACAACAGATTCTATTTAAAATCTTTGCTTTAAATCCAATCATGTTATATCCGTGTGCGAAGCACGGGTCTAAACTTTCCTAATGTAAAAACCTATTCATTTGCCAAATATTTCCTTATATGACATTCTTTTCCATTTCCCAATAAATTCCTTTTATAACTCTATTTATTTTCTAAATAAACATTTCCTTTTTAATTCTATTTGTAAATGTTTTACAAATACTCCCTTTTCAATTCCATTTGTAAATGTTTTACAAATATCTTCTTTTCAAATCTATTGTAAATGTTTTACAAATATTTCTCTTTTATATTTGTTTTACAAATAATTTCCTTTATAAAATCCCTTGATTTTATAAATATTCCTTTATATAAAATCCTTTGATTTTATAAATATTCTTATTTCAATATACAGTTTGAAATCTTCCTTCTATATAAAAGCTTTTGATTTTATATAATATTTTATTTCAATATAGTTATTGAAATTTTCCTTTTTCATCCCAGGGTTTTCTTACGGTATTTAAAATACCAAACAACAGTGATCGATATCATTCAAACACACATAATCAACAACAGATTATATATCACATCATATATCACAATATATGAAACAAAACATATTTTATATATTGAGGAACCCAGTTGGGTCCCTCCAACCTGTTTCCCTGCATCCACAGATGTTAAACAATATAATTAACATCGATTTCATTTCACTTTGAAATATTCTGCTAAACAGAATCAATGTTTGATTAACGATTTATATATATATCGTTATCTATAATTTCATCCAATACATAAGCAATTCAACCAAACAGTTAACACACAGCAATCAACAGATACTTATTAGTCCTAAGAATATGTTATAAAAATATAACTGTTCAGAGTTGGTGAGTTTTACTCACATTGGACGATCATCGTTAAATAACGATAATTGCCACTTGATTCGGACGGACGCTTTATTTCGCTATAAATTTTAACTAGCTTCGATTCGCTCCTAGTCAGTTCCACTGTGGAGCGCTCGTCCATACGATCCCAACGGATCGAACCGTTTGAAATTCTGATAATATGGTTACAAGATATTAAAGTTACAAGATCGTATACTGTTTTAAATAAAAAATAAACTTAAATTATTTTCTATGGGATTTACCCAATATTGATCGGCCCATCTCAGCCTACTACCTCTCAAAACCCGCGTCCAACTCCTTTCCATCTTCCCCGATACTTAGCTCAAAACGTTGCTCCTCCTAAAATCCTTCTCCAGATAGAAATTCGAACTCCATCTTTCATTGGAAAAACAAACAACTCAACTAAGGAAAATTAATGATTCCCTAATTACCCCTTTTACCAAATCGCTTTCCTCCTCTTCAGTTGAACCACCGACCCCCTGCTCTTCATTTCCGCGACTTCACTCTTTACCATTTCTTCACCATCAATCCCATCATCCTCTTCCATCGTTTTATTTAAAATCAAGGAAAAATTATAGAAATTTTCCTCTTCGATTTCTCTTAAACTTCAAACCATCCATGCTCACTTCGATGCATCCTCCAGAGGTGCGTTCTCCCCTCCAGGCCGCGTATACACAGCAAACCATCGAAAAAAATAATCACAGAATCCCACAAAAATCCTCTTAATGATGCTACTCTCTTTGTTAAACCCAATTATCAATACCAATTCAAGAATTAAAGCCTCAACACCCTAATCGATTTAACCCTAGCTCTCTAGCTTTACAGGATAGCGAACAAAAACTATTTCGAGCTCGATAAAATATATATAGGGATGAAGATGGGCTTGCATCCAACTCAGAAAAATATGTTTGGTGATTTAAGGATTTTCATACGATTTTATTTTGATTTTTAAAGACGAAATTCTTCATGTTTTTGCTGAAGAGGAGTGGCGGCTTTGGAGAACACTTTTATAAGGGGACGGGATTTCCTTGTGTGGCTGAAACAATGAGTGGGTGGCTTGTTTAAGTTTACCAATATTTAGGATATTTTAGTTTTTAATATTCATTTCACCTTCTAAAAATTCGTGTGATCACACACGATATTCAAAAATCACAAAAATGGTCATGTAGCTACAGTTCGACATTACGGTCCCAATGAAACTGGTTTCGTCGAATTCCGACTCCGTTTGCTAACACAGCGTATTTTTAACTATCAAAATATCGATTGTTTTTCACATTAAAAATCGGTACGGCCACATACTGATTTCAAAAATCACGGAAATTGAAATTTAGCAATAATTTAACATTGCGGATCCAAAAAATTAGTTTCGTAGAATTCCGAGTTCTTTTGCAAAACTGACTATTTTTAAAGCTCTAAATAACCCTTTTAAATATATAAATATATTTAAAAACGATTAAATTTAATATTTATAAATAAATGTTATCGTATAGATTCACAACAGAATATTATACAGCTTCAGAATATTCCTATATGAAGTTCTAACACGATATTTCAAATCCCGATATAAATCAATATTCGATTTATATTGAAATTCTTTATATATATCGATATAAATTATAAAGGAATTCCATAGCGACTTTTCTAAAATTTGATTTCGATATAAATCAAAATCTACACAATGAAATCCCGATTTTTCTATTCCACTAGAAAAATATACTTCACCAGCTCTGAACGTTTTTTGTTTCACAGAAATCCGATTTAAAACGGCTTCTGTATATTCAACTGAAGTTCGAATCACCAAATAACGAACTACAACGCCATTTCGACCTCGATTATAATTATAATATAATTATACGTTCAAACTTCGTTTATATAATATATTCGTTAATATATTTCAACTATAAACTGAATTATATATTATACATTGTCCAGTTCACATTATATTGTGAATTCCACAAATTCTGATTATTTTAGAATTAACATATTATTTAATTATTATTTTAAATAAATATGCAAAGTTATTTAATTAAATGACCATTATATTCTCTAAATCACTATTTATATAATTAAATAAATTAATTATTATATCTCTAAAATATGGGTCGTTATAGCATCCCTATTATGCCCTGGCTTTGAGTCCTCTAAAACCTCTGACTAACGATGATTCCTCATCCTTCAATATCTCTACCATCCACCTTGATGACTATTCATAAGCTTAATAGACTTCTCGAGCAACCGTTATCCATGAACTAAACATCTTTTGAGTCTTCTCACATCTTCGTTGCATTTCAACTATCAACGAACACTTCATTATGCTTCAAACATTCCATTTTGAATTCACATCGAAGCTAAGTTCAACATTGAACCAAAACAGACATCACTTTGGTCAATATAAGATGGACCGTCCATTTATAGATCTCCACCGATCCATGCACACGAGTGATCCATTCCGGTGCAATGACCTTTGCTTCGGATCGTATACAAGATCCATCATATCCCGACCAACCCATGTTGCATTTCTGTCTTTTGCCCAAGTCTTTTTGCGCACATATTCCAGGCTATCTCGATCCACGATCCACCGGCATCACGTGATCCATCCCAGAGTCATACCCGATTCATTGCCCAATGACCGACCCAACTGTCTCGGCCAACCCATCGGGTTCTTAATGACCTATCGGGTGCTCAACGACCCGAACCATTGCATGCGATCCATCCCATCTTCACCAATCCATCTCATCCAAATGACCCATGTCAATCAACCCAATTCAAACTCGTGCCACCCCATCCATAACAATATGGTCGATCCACTCGAATTCCCATTTGCCTGATCCATCCCTTTAAAACTGACCCGATCCGTAGCTAATCACCACCGAACCATCGTAAGAGTCGAATTGACCCATCACATCCTTCATGTTTTTGCCCATCCGATCCAAATGCCACCGATCCATGCGATCACAACTCAAACTCGATCAACAAACACCCAATTACAACATAAACATTCGGTAACACAATCAATTGACCACCAAACAAGCACTAACACAACAAATAATCATCAACAAACATATGAAATGCACCAAATCATGATTAAACAATAAACGAATTGATAAATGGATCTAAACCTGCATAAACATAGAATTATCATATGAGTTTACCATTAGAATCTTGTTAGATTAGATTCTATAGTGATCCACATACTTGATTGAATCCGTGTGAGAGATGCTTATCACCCACCAAATCCACAAAATAGCTTGAAGTCAATGAATCTCTAATTCGGATAGTGAAGAACGGTCTTCAAATCAAATAATTTGATGCGATCTACTCTTCATTGATGTTGATCTTCAATCTTCTACCATAAATCAAAGAAAATGTAGTGGAGGTGCATTTGATTGAGCAAGGAGAATAAAGAGCTCAAACAAATGGGATAAAAGAAGAAGCTAAACCATTCTCCTTGCCTCTACCCCTCTATTTATAGCCAACTGCCTCTAACCTTAATAAGGCTCACTAATTAGCCTAATGACTAATTAGTTTGTCCAGAAATTGTTTAACCCCAAAACAACGATTCCTCCCAAAGAGCTCAACCGAATGTTTAATGTGACCACTCTACAGAATTGGAAATATCATTTCATTTCCAAAGAATTCAATCCCTGCACCTGATTTGATCCTGTCAAAAGTTATTTCATGTACAAAACTGGCAGGGGAAATATGGTCACAAGTAAAATTGATAAAAATTATGGATAAGTCTCACATCCCCATAAACAACAAATCAAAAGTTGAGAATGATCCGACCCTTAGGGAATTGAATAAATATACTTTATAATCCTCCGATACATAAAATGCGGGTCGTTACAGGTATGGTAGTTAGAGTCGTTCATTAATGTTTACAAGGTTAGGTTAGAATTACTAGCCTTGATAGACATATGTCTCTGGCTGAACCAAATGAGATACATTTGTGTACTTTAGACCATGTTATACTTTATCTGTTCACCAGAACTTATTGTTCTAGTCCCACCTCATTACAATCCCCTAGGTTCTCTCGAGCAGGTCTGGTTCTCATAGGTGTTAAAGTTTGGCTTTCGGTTCTCGTTCTCTCTCATGCTCAGTATTGACATGGCGACTCACTCTTATAAGATAGTTACCCGAGTTGCTACTAGTTTATCCTATTCTATTCCCGCTGTGAGTTATTTTATCGTATTCTAATTATGCACATGCTCATTTGTTTGCAGGTACCAGATTTATGCTCTCCATGCTTAAATAGGTTTGAGTTTCGATCTTTGTCGAAATTTAGGCTTGGAAAAGTGTGGGGTGTTACAATTGGTATCGTAGCATAGGTTATACGATCAGAGGAAGTAGTAAAATTAGCACTCATGAGAGAATGTTTTCGATTTTCTTTTCTATTTTTTTCTTCATCTTTCATACTCAACTTTAAATTATTTCTACGATGAAATAATTGTGGTTTTTTTATTTTAGATGGGCCTTAAGGCACTAAGAGTTGAAATATGTTGATTTCGAATTTCTAGCCAGTTTTGTCTTACCCTATAGTACGTTGGTGACTTCGTTTTGAAGAGCATGAGGATGACATATGGTGAATCCCGTAGATTTGAGTTTAGAGATTGGACAAAAATCTAGCTACAACTGAGATAGATACATTTTCTGGTTTTTGGTTTCGCTGATAGTTCGAGTCAAAGGCCTTTTTCTTAGTCTGAAATGGGAAACTCATGTGATTATGTCGTATCCATCTGAAATTATAATTACGAGATATATCCATCCGGTACTTCATGAAAATTGCAGAAATTCTTTTGTTGAAAACATTCATATGAATTCTTGGTCTTTTATTCGTGGGAATTTTCATTTTTAAAATTATTTTGCAAAATAAAATGGATTCAAAAGTTTGAAAATTATGGTTTTCGAAAAATATTTTTATAAAGATATGGTTTTAAAAATTTAAAATCTATTCGTGTTTCAGAATTGTTCGGGCTTTGTGAAATTTTGATGAATAATCCAGTTGGTAAAAAGAAGGAAATTGGAAATGACAAGGGATATGCCTAGAAACTTAAAAATAATTAACACCCATTCCTTGTGATTTTTAGTGTTCTTCTTTTTATATATATTGGATGATTTATAGGAATTACCACAATTAATCTTCTAGATTTTTAGGCTTCAACATTTTAGAACATGAAAAGGTTTTTCAGTTAGTGATACAAACTGAAATATAAATCATAATAATAATAAAATTAGATTTATAAATACAAACTTTATTTTGTTATAAATCCATTTCGAAAAGTATTAAATTTTCTTCCGAAAAGGACTAAGGAAAATCCTGTGTTCTGCTTGGGGTATTTGATTTCGTGAATCATTTATTTGTTGTCAGCTAGGTAAAGGGAAAATCCATTTTAATTCAGTTATGGATTTCTAGCTGGATCATTTCTGGAATTCGTTTCTCATGTGGTCGCAGCCTTTTTTGGAGACCACTTTGAATCTTTGGATATGGTTCGGAGTTTGACTATGGTCTTTGATACCACGTGATGAAGATAATTGTTTTTGGGGCCGCGTCAAATCTTAAAAGCTGACATGGGATGATTAATATTTAATTTTGCCTACTAAGGTCAAGGTTCAACCTTTTCCAAAGCTTGTTTGACATTCGATTGTTAAGAATTATAGCTAGAGTGGTCAACTAGTTAATGAGTTTTTGTACAACGTGGACCTAGGATTCACCCATACAAGTTGCATCCAAATCACCCCCTTGACCTCTTTCTTTCATCCTTCCTTCCTTATCTAGCTGAACCACATTCTTATCCTTTTCTCTTTCTATGTTGTTGCCTCAGCTCCTCACTTTCTGTGCTAGTTTGCGCGTTAGATCTTGCCCCACTAGTACTCTAAGATCTAAATCCAAATTCTTTTCACCGATCATGTCTTAGTCCATAATAGCTATTTGCGCTATCCGATCTTATTCTCACCATTCTCATCCTTAGGGAGAAAGATCATTTGGTTAGATCAGAATGAGCATAAGGTCTCACCGCCTTAGGGGTAAAAAAATTTGTCGCGGCAGTTGGACTTGCGCCATTCCTTTGTTTCTAGATCTTTGTATAGGACTGTTGGTTGTGTTGCATACGCCTTTACTATATCTTGTTGTAATATATTCTAATGAAGGCGATCATCATTTCAGAGATGAAAATTAAGCTATCTTTAGATGGTTTTTCTAAGGAGAATCTCGATGAGATTTTAGAGGCATCTATGTTATACGTCGACACGAATGGTCTTTTGTTTGATCGGATTTGTAAATTTTTCAACAGATCCTCTTTTCATTAATGTCGGTTCTAGAGTTTAGGAATCTATGTTCGAACTCCCCATATGGATGTGTGACCAATTCAGCACATTATTCCGTAGATGGGAAGTTATGACTAGATTTGTCTCAAGATGCGGTAATTAATCTTTTGCTTGATCAATGGCGTAAAAATCATTTAGTGCCGCATCATATTTGATTCAACTTGTTGTTCTAGTGTGTTGTCTCATGGAGTTACTTTCTGTAATTTCACCTATACATTTTTGTCTTCAGACAATATTAGGTGGATTTCCATGAGAAGCAGTTTTGCGGTGGGTTTCTTTTTCTATCGCTAATTCTTTTTTGTAAGGGATAGCGATGTGGAAACCTCCAACAACACCAACAGTGTTTGTAACACAAGATTGAGCATTTTGCCGTTAAGATATGATTAATCAAAAGTCATAAAAATGGTTTGAGCTCCTGTCGTGGAGCAAGACATCTCGCTGTTTATTGTTTTGGGAGTTTCGGTGTTGTTGTTTTGTTGTCATCTTTGTTGTTTTCCCTTTCCAGCATTTGGCTTTTGACTTGGTAATTCATGCTTGTAACTGTTAGTGTTTTTTGTCTTTGAAATCCCATGACTCTTAATGAGATTTCTATGTTTAGAAATATTTGTGTCATCCATGCCTGTCTAATTGAAATCTCATTTTTCTTATCTAACAAACAGTTGTGTTAGAGCTGGTAAGAACAGAATTCTATGTTGAATAAATTTTAGTGAAGGGAGGGTCTTTGTGTTGCTTTCATCATGGGTATATTTATCACATGATCCTTTTTAAGCTAAAATTTATTTTGTTTTGTTTGCGTATGGTGTCATTTTTTGCATTTTTACATGGCTGACATTCTTTTTGCCAACATATGACTTGAATCATTTATGTTTACACAAATAATTTTTTTGCAAATGCTGTTTGAAAAAAAAATCCCCTTTAATTTTTATATTTTAGTAATTTACTTTCTTTTATTTCGGTTTGCATGAAAATATGGATTTGGGTACGATAGTTTGTGCATACTTAAGCATTTGTTTTGCATTAAAATAGATGATATGAATGACGCAAAGTGAATGTTTCCAAAATTTTAGTTTTTGTACAAACCTCATATGGAAAGTGAAACAATGTTGAAAGGAAATTTTCAGAATTTATAAAAGAAGTTTTAAAGAAGACATTCATTTTTGTGAAAATTTCGATTTTTGGTAAAACAAACAGCGTAAGGAAGATTTTTTGATGGTCTGTATGACCGGTTTAGCAGTGCAGTAGGGTCGACGATGTGATAAAAATGTTAACGGCAGCAAGGAAAAGGCTGTTTTAGCCTTGGAAATGTTGTTTCCATACCTTATCAACGATGCGCGTGAATTCTCAATTAACTCGTTTTATGTTTTAGAGCTTGTTTTAAGCCTCCTTTACAGTCTACAATTGGAAATATTTGGAATATTTTGGTGAACAAAGGTAAAATTTCCACTGTAGGACGGGAATTGGAATATTTATAAGTGAAGAGAACGTTCAAATTCTTCGCTTTGATTTCCCTTTTCCGGTTTATGAGAAATTTGATAGAAAGCGATTAGATGTGTTGGCGTTTTAGATGGTAAGATTTGGATGAAAAGATTGGTTACATCACACTTCTATTTGTAGTCATATGAGGTCTATGGATGAAAAAAAATTCAAAATTTGCATTTATATAAAACTGTAGTATATTTGGGATGCTTTCCATCAAGTTTTCAAAAGTGTTTTTAAAATTTAATGCATACATATAGGAGGATCCAATTTAGAATCATCATGCATACATGTTTTGTAGTTGAAATGCGTTATTTACCCCGTGCACATGTGCCCTTGGTTGCAAAAATGGATGTACACAAATTGGCAATATATGATAGGATAATCAGGTGTCAGAATTTAGGGACGAAATTCCTTTTGAGGGGGCAAGAATGTAACAACCGAGAATTTTGGCAATAAATAAATTAGTTAATTAGTTAGATTTCCAAAAATAGGAATTTCGGCAAATGATGGAATTTCACCATGAAACTTGGTCTGTTACATTTGTTATAGAATTCTTGTCAACTTTTATGTTTGGAGTTTCACGAACGGAGTCTGTATGAAAAAGTTATGGAAAAAATACGAAAAACGGATGGAGTAAATTAAAATAGAATAATATATATAGTAACCATTTATTACCCTGCAACCCCACTACCAAGTAATGGTGGAAAGGGTTAAAAACTATAAAACTATTATATTAGCAGACATATGTTTATTGAGTTAAATCTATTGGCTCAGGGTCATTTCAACACCTATAAATAAAGGGTTAGCCCCCCATTCTTTTCCACATAGTTCTTCTTACCCTCTTTGTAAGTTTCTCTTTTAAACTATTTGCTTACTAAACATTTCTCTTATTATCCTCGACTTATTAAAATAACTTTGTTTACACTGGATTATCATTACCAATCCTATTTTCAACTTCGTTTACCAAACTCAAATCAAATCCCTTTTTACCAATCCCTTTTCCTTTGGGAAATCTCTTTTAATTCTATTGGTTTTACTTAGTTCCATTATTAAGTATTTCCAATTTATAAATGACTTTTAAACTCATATTCCACTTATAAACCTTGTTTATAATCTTCAGGTTTAACCTAAACCCCTTTATTTCTCCAAAACAATTACTTACTTAAATATATCACATTTAAGAAGTAATTAATCAAACTAAACAAATAAATTACTTTTACATTTATTATTGTAAAATCAGTTTTATTTACAAAGATAAATAATAAAAATCTCTTTAAAATCTTTTTAGAATTCAAATAACCATTTGTTGAATGAATTTATTTAGTTCGTCAACAACTAATTATAGAACCCAACTTAGTTAACACGATTGACTCGGTCAATTCAAAACACAATTACTCCTCCAACCCATTCCAGTAAATTCCCCATTTAAATTAATTAAAATATAATTAATTTAAATAACTTCATTTTAACTGTTCATTTAATGCAATTAATCAAGTACTTAACCACTAGGTTATTACTTCTTATTTGCTTAATAATTCTTATTAACGTAAGAATTTGTTTTCAAAAACGATTTCATAATTTCTTATAAACTTTAATTAATAAATAATCAATATTTATTACCTTAAAATAATTTAAAAAGTAATAACTTTCAAAACCTATTTTCGTTATAAAATATATTTATAGCTCAAATATAATCGATTCACTATCGATAAAACCCATATTTTATAAATTGATTGATTTATCGGCCAGGTGATGGCAATTACCCAACCACACTAACCATCAGAACAAATGTTGAAACATAGTTCAACAATCAACAACAATCAACCATTTCTTTTTATTCGACTGATAATTTCTATAACGATCAACAACCAATTAACAGATCATTCAAACAATTCAAACAATTTCAAACATGTTTATAAACGTGACCAATCAAGGGAAATTACTTTATTTGGGTCAATTCAACACGATTGGCGTTTTACTGAAATTAAACGGCTGTTTAATTTCATTTATTAAATAAATACTAAATATATATAACCAACAAACAGTCAAACACTAACAACCAGAACACGCAAAATAAAAACCCAATTTATATAAAATACAAATGGGGAGAGCTGAGTGAGTTTAACTCACTTTGATTTGAATCTGTCGATAAACAGCCTGTTTTAGTCAAATTAAAATGACATTTAATTCGAGTAAAAAATCTAGTTACTTCAGATCCGGATTGGCCTGCTCCATCTCGAAGTTCTCGTCTCTACGGTCCCAAGGAGACTGACCGCGCTTGAATCTGATAACGTAGTTGCAAGATATCGTATAAACAATTTGACGAAGTAATTAAATTATTTAAACTTAAATTTTAAACAAAATAAGATTGGGCCTTTACCTTTATCTCTGTTCGGCCCACTACCCAACCCGTTCCCCTTTTAAACCCTACCCTTCAATCCTTATTCCATTTATCAGCCGTCACCACTAATTACTCCAGACCGAAACTCCAATCCCTCTTTTCTATCCTCCGCCAATTAGAGCTTATGGCATCGCAATCCCCTTCCGCGGTCAACCACAGACAGCGACCCTCCTCCAACGATCCGCCACCACACCGTCGAGCAACCCGAGCTTTCCAGAACCACAACGAGCGAACCAGATCGAGGCCTGGGTCTTCGGCTTCAACCGATATTGGTCCAAGATCGAAAGCTAAGTTTTTTACTTGATTTTTCTATACTATATTTATTTTCATTTGATTTACTGGTTTCGAATTTGTTCTTGAATCGATGAAAACACGTTGAATGATTGCGTGTATATATAGTTGCGGTTTGAAACTAGATAGGTTCAACGTCTATCAACAGCCACGAATTGTTATTTCAATCAAAATTCGAATCTGTCCTTAGATTTTGATCTAACTGGTTAGATGATAGCTTAGGTGATGATATGTCTATTCAATTCATAGATTTGGAACCTGTATTGTAGATTTTCTGTTTCCATTTTTAAATGTATGAACAGTGAATTTTTTGTATCAGAATTTTACTGTATATACATGTGAGTGTCCTGTTTGATTTGGCCATACAAATTTTGTGTATACCAATACGCATATCAGTCCCTTTCGTCTTAGTTGTTCATGGCATGTTCTTAGCTGTTTTAGCTGTTGATGTATACAATTTCTAGCTGTTCATATCTTTTATCTGTTTGAAATTGATGTATCAACATATGCATATCTTTACTTTAGCTGTGTATTAGTGAATATATAGATAGCTGTTTTCAGCTATCCCTTATGCTATTCACTAGTTGTTTGGGCTATTTGAGTAGTTGTTCTATAAGTTTTTAGCTGTTTTCATTGTTCATGCATGTGAAGACCTTTATGTTTTAACTATTTGTTTTATTTTTTTATTTTTCTTTTGTTGTTCATTACTATCATGAAATCACCCTTTTAATGGGTTTTCTTTTTTTTCCGCAGATCAAAATTCGATGGGGACAATTTGAATCCACTGGTTCGGCAAAAGAAAAAGCATGAAGAAGTTGATCTACAAAATGTTGATTCCTTTCTTTTTAGTTTTGTATATTTTTTTTTGAACATGTACTGTACAAGAATTTGGACTTGGATTGTCACGATAATGTAATTTAATGCTAAAACTATTTTGTTGTTGAACTATATATTGTTGTTAAACTACGGATGGAAACAGATTCAACTATATCTTGTTGTTAGATTTAATTCAAATCGGCATATCTCATCATTTATTCATATTTTATAGATCCACGTGGACTCGAGGAGGCAATGTAGTCTTTATAAACATGCTAAAGTAGTTATGTGGTATTTACCTCTGCTGCTTGTAAAGGCAACCGACAAAGAAGGGTAAAAGGCAATAATCCAAACTGATAACGAAGTTGTTCCCTTCAGCGTGAACATGACACAAATTTGACATTCTTCATTACAGGACCTACGTTCCTTTCCTCGTCTTTCATTATTTATTCTGTCCCGTTTCAGTTATATGCCACTAATGGGACCAACATGTCGTTATACGCAGCGTGCAGAGTCAGTTTAACTTTAAGAAAACTAAATTTAACGAAAATATCTAAATGTCATCATATTTATTAAACAACGTCTTCAACTTCAAATGGTATAGAATTCAAACTCAACATTAAAATTCTAGTTTTAAATAATATTCCAGCTATATAAAATCGTTTAATATAAATAATTAAATCATTATAATTTAAAAATGAATCCACAATGACTATTTGAAAATTTGAATTGGACATAACTTGAAATCTATAAAATGAAATTTCGATTTTTCTCTTTCATTAGAAAATAGAATCGAATCGGTTCAAACATTTCTCGTTTCATAGAAATCCGACTTATATTGGATCCTGTATATTCAGTTAAAGTACAAATCGAAAATTTCTAACTACCGCGACGTTTCGAGCTCGTTTTAATTATTATATAAACATATATATATTCGAATTCAATTTTTATTAAATAAATACGATTAAAATCCATTATATAACAAATTTAAATTTTCGAATTTAAACGGACGAAAACAATCCGGGATGTTACATTCTTCCCCCCTTAAAATAATTTCGTCCTCGAAATTGTAAAGTAAGAAGGATAGTCCGAAACCATATTATTTTAAAATTATTACCTTTGCATTAAATTTGAACTCTAAAAATTTTCTGAAATTTTGCCAGCACCTCCTCTGCATGGCTCGATCGATACAACTTACAACTGTTATTCTGGGCCTCAACTTCTTTGAAAAAAAAAATTCAAAATCCAAATGGCAACCCACTCAGGGTATAAAATTAATCGCTTAACCCATAATATAAGGTTTACCTTTTTGTCGAGCATTCCAATTCAAAATCCAATTCCCATTTCCAAAGCGTATCAAGTAGCTGCTCATCGTCGACATTTCCAGTCTGTATAACAAAATCATCACCACAGCCTTCAAGATTCTGCCCTTATTCCACTTATAATGCAAATAATAATCTGGTTTAAATAATTTCGTTTCCACTTCACAACCAATTTTACTTCCAATTCACTCTACCGGAATTTTCCATCCATACAATTCCTTATTAACCCAACTAGTTAAATTAATATTCAATATCTGGTTTGCATCTGCTTTGGTTTAACATCCATTAATATTAGTCGATTAATATCAAATTAATTCCAATTATTTATCCATTTAATTTTCAAATCCCAATTTATCCAAGTGCACTCAATTTGAATTCATTCTTAACTTGATTTTATTTAACCGGGTTCAGTTTCGCTTTCATATCCGCTTCAATTAACGAATTGATTTTCTAATCAGTTCAAATTTATTTCAAAATTCAAATTTGATTTCAAATCAATTAATCAGAACAAACAAACAAACACCCCACATTACTGTAGTATAGAAAATAAATTCCCTTTTTCTATATAAAAATATACATTGGGTAAAATTATTTCATTTACCCTCTTTTATAAACAATATTGTATCCATTCACTATTTCAACGCTTCTCAACACTTGAACCAGTCAAATAATACAATACAAAATATTTTAAAATTTTACAAATACGCTTTCATATATATACACTCAACTCAATCTAGGGTGTTACTAACCCCATCTCTATTGAGTTACGCCACAGAGCCAAGGTTACTGCCCAACTAATAGCTCTGATATCACCGTAACGACCTAGGGATTTTCGGCCCCCGAAAATAGACATAAATACCTTTACCATACTCATGTCAACCTTCCGACACCGAAAATACTGGAACGTTTATAGAAAGAAATTAGAGGGTGAGATAAGAAAGAAAGAAATATCAGAATAGAAGAAGAAGAAGAACCAATACAACACAGAGTCTCACATTGCAGTGGAACAAAATATAATACAGAAATAAATCTTTATTGAGAGTTTGAAAAATACTTACAACATCAGAGTACATCACATCTCTGGACAGTTAAAATAATATGTCCTCATATATAATCACAGAGCGAAATACATATAAGATATCATTTGTATGAACATCTCAATCTCGTCCCTGGGCTTCGCAGTACTTGATAACCTGAACATGTACACCTCGGGCTAACCCAAGCATTTACAAAACACCGGGTCAGTCTGGTGAACTAGAGTGAGAAAAAACTCGCACAGTATTAAGGTATCACACAACTTGATTTCAAAGTTAAAATCCTTTCGAAAGAAAAGGATAATCGTAAGACCAAATCCACACATAAACACGGACAGTTTTTTCCTTACGATAATCCAAAACAATTTTGAAATCAATATCTTTTCTGATATTATAATAATGTCTAAATACAAGTAAATAACAATCTAGAGGAACGCTTGCATCTCACGCTCCATGTATAAATATACAATCAAAAACCGCGGGCACTTATTGGAGATTAGATTCCAACTAGGACAAGGTATGGGACCACCCGCCGATCATGTATCTCTAGAGGCGAATACCCTGGGTTCAACAAGAACGTCTTACAACCCGGCCCTCACATGACAGACCACTCATTTCTCTTGAGTGTATCGAATGTATATCACCAACGGTTGGGCTCAAACCACCGTTTCCCGAAAAGGACAGCATCGAAATAGATTAAAGAATGAACTGGATTTTCTCTAGATAGTTTATTATACACCCTAATGGGAGCGACCCACATAGTCATGCTGCCTGCCCGATTTTTGTCATTTCCCGGTTGATGAGGCTTGAGGTCAGAACACATCTGGTCATCATACACTTTGAATGCCACATTATCAGATCCGCCAAATCACTAATTGACGTCCACAAAAATATTTTGGTCGTTAAGCTAGATAGGTGCCCCTCTCTGCCACTAACAGAGATATGTTTGTAAAAATCAAATTACGTGACCCTTAAGAAATACTCTGTCAGACATCCATCCATACAAGTCATCCAGGAACAGGATGAACCGAAGGTACTCCCCTACTGCACCCAATATAGGAATCACCCCATGGATCAGTAGCGAGCAGTCCTTGCAATCCACAGATTCCAACCATGATAGAACCCCAGTATATCTCTGGCTCGAATCAGAGATTGTATGTGGTTCTACCGCTTTATGAAGATCTATGGTCTTCACATGCTCCATCTCGATCGTTGTCTGATATCTTCTATATATTCGTATTTGTTGGTCGGAATGGTTTTCGAATATACACTCGATCCCGATCTTCCCAACCAACAATCGTAAAGGTCAGACTTGATAGTCGGTTATTTAACTATCAAGTAAACATCCATGAAATAAAAATAAATTCACTGGTCTAGTACTCAGCATCACCTGACTTCTTTAATCAAAATTTATAAAACCTGAATATTCCAATATCGGAAAACATTTTACTTATCTCTTTAATATACTGATATTTGCAAAACCATTTTATATCTCATCCCTTTACTCATCGAAATTATCGCTCGTTCTCCTTTTTAATTCCGTTACTAGGGAAAATATCATCTCATATTATTTCCGTTACTTTGGAAATCTTAACATACCCTCTTGACATTACCAACTACTATCATCCTTGGATAGTCCCGAAGTCATTCAAGTTGGGGTACTTTAATTACCTCTCAGACCTTGATCAACAACGTTTTTATCTTCAGATAAATACGGGTTGTAATTCAAGAACCAATATTTAATTTAATATCAAAACACATCCCACTTATCTTGTTTATTTAAAATATACACTTGTAGTTCTTCTTACCCTCTTTGGAAGTTTCTCTTTTAAACTATTTGCTTACTAAACATTTCTCTTATTATCCTCGACTTATCAAATTAACTTTGGTTTAAACTGGATTATCATTACCAATCCTATTTTCAACTTCGTTTACCAAACTCAAATCAAATCCCTTTTTACCAATCCCTTTTCCTTTGGGAAATCTCTTTCAATTCTATTGGTTTTACTTAATTACATTATTAAGTATTTCCAATTTATAAACGACTTTTAAACTCATATTCCACTTATAAACCTTGTTTATAAACTTCAGGTTTAACCTAAACCCCTTTATTTCTCCAAAACAATTACTTACTTAAATATATCACATTTAAGAAGTAATTAATCAAACTAAACAAATAATTTACTTTTACATTTATTATTGTAAAATCAAATTTATTTACAAAGATAAATAATAAAAATCTCTTTAAAAGCTTTTTAGAATTCAAATAACCATTTGTTGAATGAATTTATTTAGTACATCAACAACAAATTATAGAACCCAACTTAGTTAACACGATTGACTCGGTCAATTCAAAACACTAGTACTCCTCCAACCCATTCCACTAAATTCCTCTTTTAAATTGATTAAAATAAAATTAATTTAAATAACTTCATTTAGTTGTTCATTTAATGCAATTAATCAAGTACTTAACCACTAGGTTATTACTTCTTATTTGCTTAATAATTCTTATTAACGTAAGAATTTGTTTTCGAAAACCATTTCATAATTTCTTATAAACTTTAATTAATAAATAATCAATATTTATTACCTTAAAATAATTTTAAAAGTAATAACTTTCAAAACCTATTTTCATTATAAAATATATTTATAACTTAAATATTATCGATTCACTGTCGATAAAACCCATATTTTATAAATTGATTGATTTATAGGCCAGGTGATGCCAATTACCCAACCACACTAACCATCAGAACAAATGTTGAAACATAGTTCAACAATCAACAACAATCAATCATTTCTTTTTATTCGACTGATAATTTCTATAACGATCAACAACCAATTAACAGATCATTCAAACAATTTCAAACACGTTTATAAACGTGACCAATCAAGGGAAATTACTTTATTTGGGTCAAATCAACATGATTGGTGTTTTACTGAAATTAAACGACTATTTAATTTCATTTATTAAATCAGTAATAATATATATAACCAACAAATGGTCAAACACTAACAATCATAACATGCAATATAAAAACCAAATTTATATAAAATATAAATGGGGAGAGCTGAGTGAGTTTAACTCACTTTGATTTGAATCTGTCGATAAACAGCCTGTTTTAGTCAAATTAAACTGACGTTTAATTCGAATAATAATTCTAGTTACTTCAGATCCAGATTGGCCTGCTCCATCTCGAAGTTCTCGTCCTTACGGTCCCAACGAGACTGACCGCGCTTGAATCTGATAACGTAGATGCAAGATATCGTATAAACAATTTGACGAAGTAATGAAATTATTTAAACTTAAATTTTAAACAAAATAAGATTGGGCCTTTACCTTTATCTCTATTCGGCCCACTACCCAACCCATTCCCCTTTTAAACCCTACCTTTCAATCCTTATTCCATTTATCAGCCATCGCCACTAATTACTCCAGACCAAAACCCTTATCCCCCTTTTCTATCCTCTGCCAATTCGAGCTTATGGCGTCGCAATCCCCTTCCACGGTCAACCACAGACAGCGACCCTCCTCCAACGATCCGCCACCACACTGTCGAGCAACCAGAGCTTTCCAGAACCACAACGAGCGAACTAGATCGAGGCCTGGGTCTTCGGCTTCAACCGATATTGGTCCAAGATCGAAAGCTAAGTTTTTTACTTGATTTTTCTATACTGTATTTATTTTCATTTGATTTACTGGTTTCGAATTAGTTCTTAAATGGATGAAAACACGTTGAGTGATTGCATGTATATATAGTTGCAGTTTGAAACTAGATAGGTTCAACGTCTATCAATAGCTACGAATTGTTATTTCAATCAAAATTCAAATCTGTCCTTAGATTTTGTGTTCGGATTTTAGTATAGGATTTTCCAGCACTTGTTGCCCTGTTCGAAATGGATTTTTGATCTAACTGGTTAGGTGATAGCTTAGGTGATGAATTGTCTATTCAATTCAGAGATTTGGAACCTGTATTGTAGATTTTCTATTTCCATTTTTAAATGTATGAAAAGTGAATTTTTTATATTAGAATTTTACTGTATATACATGTGAGTGTCCTGTTTGATTTGGCCCTACAAATTTTGTGTATACCAATACGCATATCAGTCCCATTCTTCTTAGCTGTTGAAACGACCCGAACTTCCCTGGTGAGGAAAGCCCGGATTGAGTCGAGAACAAGCCATAGAATAACGCAGACGGAAGAACATTTCATTGTACATTACAACAATTCCATCAGATTACAAGAATATACAGAGTATAAATGAATAAATATTACACAGAAATATCAGAGATTACAATAAATTACATAGCAGCGGAAAATAATACAACACACAACTAGAAGAGATAAACGGATACAAAGCTTTCCGTATATCATTCCAGCTGTAGACCAGGATCCTGTGAATATAAATCTGCAAAACCAAAACTACTAGCTGCCCATGTCAAAATAAGGGCACCTAGAGTTTAGGTTAAAACAATAAACTCCAGGTCAGTCATGGGACTGGTGTAAGAACTAAAATAGTTATTAATCTTTATTTTTAATGTTAGGTAAATCAAGGGACCACGCCGTATAACACGGAACGGGTTTCCTCCCAAGAATACCAGTGCATATAACAAAACAGCGCAATGCTTTTTGGAAAAATGAAGCTATTATAAGACACAGGTCCTATCACACAATGCAACGCAAGCCGGGGGATAGGATTTTCCCTTATAATAGCCAAACATGCTTAGTACGTTTAAAACAAATCATTTGATACTATTATAAGTGCATAGTGTCAAAACAATTTCAAATCATAAGTATCAATCATAGACGGCATGGGTACCATATATCATGTCGCCATACTAGTTCTACAATTAAAACCGCAAAATCACGTATTTGGAAATTGGATTTCCGTCATGAACCAAGGCAAAAGATAGTCCTTACCGAATTCGAGACTCTCTAGCCCGAGCCTCAGGCACAGCCGTAAGCGTACCTCGGATCGTCAGGGCCGGTCCAAACAGAGTGGATTATAATGCCTGAACAATGCGTCTCTCCGCCCTTTTGGGCGTAAATGAGCCAACAAATGACTCCATCGGTCCCGGATCGACCGATATAACCGAGGCGCCTCGCAACAGTAACAACGACATAAGTCAAACTCGTCAGGGCATGTAAAACCACTAACACCACTTCTAGCTAGAAAGAAAACGCACGTCCCCCCTGAGGTCCTCTCCCGTTTCTGGTTCATACCGGGGTGTGTGGCTCGCGATTTCATGTTATACACAAAGTTACGCCACACAGGTGGTGCTTTGATCATCACCACAAGACTTTGCTTTTCAACAGAAGCCCTGATCACTGCATCTTAGCATGCCACACAGGCAATTCACACCGTGCAACTGATAGCTATCAATCACACAGAATAAATTCCAATGTCAGACACACTGTCCATTTGCAAGTCCGTTCTGGGTCTGAACGAAACTGGAGGCACTATATACCTTGCAAACCCTTCGATCTCCACGTACGTCTGGACGATCACCACTTATTATCCATATTTCGGGATGCCTCCCAATCAGGACATCAGTTACATCCAAACGAGGTGAAGATCTCCGGTCTTCGACCACCGTCTTCATCTTCGATTTCTTATCGTCGATTCAGTTATTCAGAATGGGATAAACTCGGTCTTTCTGAGCAACTTGCGTATATAATAAACAAGTGCTACACAAACACCCATACGCCATATTCCAGTTCATTAGTCACTAACTGTAAATCAGTAAGAGAATGATTTCCCAAATATTAACCCCGAAGGCCGAAACCAACATCATATCAAAACCCAGGAAACCATTTTACTTAGCCGACCTTCAGTTAGTTTCTAAATTTCACATTCTAAGGGAAAGATTCCCATTAATTTTATCAAATATAATTTCCTTTAAATTTATTCTTTAATCATCCTTTGAAAATCAATTCAAACCAAATTTTGGTTTATCCAAACTAGTTGAGATTAATGAACCTTACCGAAGTAATCATTTGTTTTAATTTTCCAATCCCAACCTATTCATCCCATGAAGTAAAACTAGTAATACTTCATATCTAACACCATGGTGTTATTGGTAAATTCAATTACCATTTCACATTCAAATCTAATTAAAGATTTAACTATCGCCTGAAGCAAAACTGGTGATACTCCATTCTCGATCTTTTTAATCTAATTAAAGATTCATTAAAACTCCACTTAGTTTTAATCTTTAACTGGGTTAAAGAATCAGTGTCATTTAAAACACGGTTCACGATAAACCCCAAAATCACATCACATTTCAATCAGTCCCTAACCGTAAAATAGTAAGTGAGCAATTCCCTAAATATTAACCCCGAAGGCCGAAAGCAACATCAGATCAATACCCAAGAAACCATTCAACTTAACTAATCTCCAGTTAGTTTCTGATTTTCTTAACTTCGTTGGGTCTAAGAACAGTATTATTGAAGATACCGTTCACGATGACCCAAAATCACATTCTATTAATTATCGGGTTAAAGAACGAGTGTTATTTAAAACACCGTTCACGATAAACCCAAGAATCAGTTCGAATTCAATTCCAATTAAATATTATTTAATTGGTACACTTCATTAAATCTAAAAAAAAGATTTAATCTTTTTTTCAACTGGGCTTAAGAACAGTGTTAATGAAGACACCATTCACGACAAACCCAAATCACATTTGATATTAAATACAAGGCTCCGAATAGAAAATATATCGGCTTATATTCCATATCAAATTCTACGACCAACAAATATCGTATTGGAAATAACGATATATATATCTTTCAAATTTCCATAACAATATCCGTATAATCACGAAATCCAACATCGAAGTAATCCAAACACAATTTCGATTCAAATCCATTCCAATTCAATTATTGGAAATTCTGGTTACTTTTAAAACCCTTTCCAAATTCAATTTATTTATTTAAAAATAAATAGAATTATAATTCTAGTTCAAAACTAGTTCATTTCGATAAAAATCTATTTTTATCTTTTCAAATATGGAGTTTTTCATCCCAAATCTTCACAAATCATTTCTTATGATTTTACACAAATTATTACTATTTTTAATAATTTAATCAAGGCCCGCACAGTCGATTTCCATCAACGGCCATCGAACTGCACTTACAGTGACCTTTTCCAAATTTTATTTGCACATAATTCCAAATCCAACCGTTAGATTTCAAATTTCTAATATTCGTTAGAAATCTCTTTTCGATACGAACCCAACGGTTCCGGTTTCAGGAGAATCCGACGGTCGGATCTCCCGTAATATCCGTTCGAAGTCAATGGTCGAAATTCGCGAACTGCCGCGGCGCGGCATGTTCTATTCAGGCCATTATATTATATATATAATATATATATAATATATACTTCATCGATTTCCTTTTAAAACGTATTTTATAAATTGTTTTAAATTCGTTTTCAAAACGATTTCAACTTCTTTTTCAAATTCAAATCAAAATTGAATTTTCCCTTGCAAATTCGTTTTAAATTCATTTCAAATTGATTTCAATTCAAATCGATTTTGAATTCAATTTCAGTTCGTTTTCAATTCAATTTCAATTCGAATTCATTTCTATTCAATTTCAATTCGAATTCATTTATATTCAATTTCAATTCGAATTCATTTATATTCAATTTCAATTCGAATTCATTTATATTCAATTTCAATTCGAATTCATTTATATTCAATTTCAATTCGAATTCATTTCTATTCAATTTCAATTCGAATTCATTTCTATTCAATTTCAATTCGAATTCATTTCTATTCAATTTCAATTCGAATTCATTTCTATTCAGTTTAATTCGAATTCATTTCTATTCAATTTAATTCGAATTTCAATTCTTTTCAAAATATCAGATTTTGAAATCACTTTCGATATTCATTATAAAATGAATAAAATCGATATAAATATCGTTCACGTCAAAATGGCGTCAATCTAACCAACACAACTTCATATATTTCTATTTTCAAATATTCTATTTCAAATATTTCTATTTCAAATATTTCTTTTTCAAATATTTCTATTTCAAAACTTTCTTTTTCAAAACTGGAATGAGGCCCAATCAATTACCATATAATGTTAATTATATGGATTTTCTACAACACATGTATACAATAACAACGATGAATAATCAACCATCATCCAAAGTGCATTCTACGCTTTATAAGCATCGAATATAAATATTTAACGCTTATAACAGTCTGTCAATCGATCGATCGACATACAACTAACTATTGGGATTAGTGTATGTCATATATCACTCCAATACCCGTGTGGGGTTTTCAAACAATCAAACATAGATTTTATTTGTGCAGTTGGGCGATGTGTAAAATTTATCGTCCCAATCAATATCAGTCAAATGTGTGTATATAAACAAATCGTCCGATCTGTTTATTTTTATTTCATTTTACATACACGTTAAAAATTCTATTCTAAACTATAAAATATTTTAAACTATATAAATATTTTATTTTCATTTCACATCACATCACACAATCAACTGCACAGCAAAATCAAACAAACAAGCATACAAGCCGTCCATGGTCTTTGGACGACGGGTGTCGGGTGCTACTAAACACCGTCTGCATCCTAGTATATATTTATATAACTAGAAAATAAAATCAAAAGTGAGAAGTTCTCACCTTCCAGCTAAACCAACGCCACGACTCTTCTTATGTAGAACATCTTCACTGTGCTCGCCCTTCATCATTTTCGTTGCTCGTAGCCACTACATATATAAAAATCACATTTTTATATTGTTGCCACGTATATAAAAATCATATTTTTATAATCACTCCATATGGATAAAAATTCTATTTTTACATCGCTACTATATAAATAAAAATTCTATTTTTACAACGATGTTCATATAATAAAGATTATATTTTTATCACACTATTCTTCATATAAAGATTTCGCCTTTTCAAATATAAAGATTTCGCCTTTTCAAATATAAAGATTTAATCTTTACTATCTATATAATATAAAAATCGTATTTTTATAATTCTACTTTATAAAAATTACATTTTTATTCTTTCTATAGTATAAAAATCATATTTTTAATCTTCCTATGATATAAAAATTATATTTTTACAACGCCTTCATGATAAGAAAAATCTCACCTTTATACCACTCTCTTCATAATAAAGATCATATTTTTATTTATATCTCTACTTGAATATAGAAGATTATATTTTTATAAAATATTGTCTCTTTATATTTTCAAAACCAAGTCTCTTCATATATTTTGAATGAAATCAAATCTTTTTATATTTCAAAAATCTAAATTCCTTACTTATGAAAAATTGAATCTTTATTGTTAAAAAACCAATTTTTATCACCTTAAAACGAATTACATATATAAAACTGATTAAAAATCATTCTTTTTAATTAACTAAACTAATTATTATAAATGGAAACACTTACAGCGGAGTCCCGGGGTTCTACAGTCGAAATCGAGGTAGGGTAGGGCGGAGGAGGTGGCTGAGGCGTCGGAGAGTGGCTCACGGTGGCGGTTTTAGGTCAAAAATCGGGAAGGACTGCACGGAAATGGGGGAGGAAGGCTTGGGGCGGCGGATCGGAGGGGGAGGGGGGTCGCCGGACGTCGGAGGTGTGGGGGAGGGGGTCGCACGGCTTCACATGCGGCGGCGTGGGCTGAGGCGCTGTCGATAGGGGGGCGACGAGAAAAAAAGCAGCGTTCTTTTTTTTCGTTCGATCTGATAAAGTAACGGGGGGTCCTAAAGGTTATAGGAGGGAAGAGAAAGGTTTTATTTTATTTAATTAATTAATTAATTTCAAAAAGTTGACTTTTTCATTCGACCTCTAAACGAGGCCCACCGCCTGTCGTCCATAGCTAATTACCCCTATTTTGAACACAATGGGATATGTATCGTAAGCTGATTCGATCATTTCGACCAGTTTTCATCAAAATCAAAATATAACTCTATATATTGAATTTGAACGCGCATTTCAATTTACTGGGGCCACATACAGCCTCTAAAAATTCAAGAAAAATATTTTCTAGATTCGTACTGACGATACGGTCCTAACAAAACTAATTTCGTCAAATTCTGAGACCGTTTGAAAAATGGCCATTTTCCAGTCGATTAAAATCAGCTGAAACTGGTCAAACGCATTTTCCTTTGCCACGCTCACATATTGATTCGAAAAATTATGAAATTTGAAACCTAGCAATAATTTCACATCCCGAATCCAACAAAAGAGGTTTCGTCAAAATCCGAGGTCGTTTGCAAAATGGTCATTTTTAAGGGCCGAAATTCCATAGCGACTATTCTAAATTTTCAACTGAACATATCTTTTTATTCCCACTATGAAATTTTGATTTTTCGGACTCGTTGGAAAGATATTCACAATTAGATTCTAATACTTTTGGTTTCACTAATATCCGGTTTATTTTGAATCCTGTACATTCATTTGAAGTTTGAAATCGAATTATCGAACTACCACGCCATTTTCAATTCCTTTTATAATTTAAAATAAATAATTATATTCTAACGATGATCTATATAATATATACGTTTGAATTCTATTTAAAATAAATTTTTCGTCGTTGTTATTTAAAATAATTCATTTTAAATATTCAAAATTCACTAAAATTGCCAAAATTAAATTTTAAATTGGCCCAGATTTCCGGGTTATTACAATCTCCCCCACTTAAAACTTTTCGTCCCCGAAAAGGAACGAAGCCGAAAGTTGTTTAACTAATCAACTCAACTTCCAGTATTTTCACTACGGCTTAAGTTCTTCAGCTTTTCAGTTTCTAAGAACTTTTCAAATTTTTCAAAAATTTGGCTAACACCCTAAATTTTCGAAAAATTTCACCATAACCTCCCCTACACCGGGAAAATCCCGAAATTGCCATACAGGCCCTCTGATCTCAAAAAGAAAAGGAAAAAGACAAGCGGCTAGCCAATCGGCTCATAAAATCATCATCACCCAAACAAAACAGTAAATTATGGTAAACATGTACCTATTTGTCGGGCAAACAATTTTATTCTTCTGCTCTAGCCTCTTTGCTATGACCTGTTCAATGTAAGTACATGTATATGCAAATTTTAATTAATCAACCAATAATCAACAACACAACCATCAATCAATCAGTTGATTAGCTTTTCAAATTCATAACTTCGATACATATTCAAAAAATCAGATTTTTGATGCAAAATCACAACAGTAAGCCCTATCTAGTTTCGGTTCTCACACCAGTCAATTGGAAATATATAGAAATCTCACTTTCGAAACTCGAAAATAAATACTGGTGATGGTGCCCCGTCACCAGAATTATCCCCCGGCACTAGAGTGCGATTCTATAACTATCCAATACATTAAAACTTCGAATACACGTTTGCAAGACATATATGCAAAATCTCTAAATATTGGATTGTCCAAATTCATATAAATAAATAAATAATCAAATACGAATAATTGATTTAAATTTTCAAAACAAAATTCTTTTCATTTTAAAAATATACTCTTCACACTCGTTCTAGGATACTACTGATCCCATCTCTAACGAGTCATTCTAATTGGATATTACTAATCCAATTTCTGATGAATTCTTTCGTATGGTTCTAACGTGTCTTGTTCTCTGAGCTTTGTAAACCAAAGCTCTGATACCATGATGAAACGACCCGAACTTCCCCGGTGAGGAAAGCCCGGATTGAGTCGAGAACAAGCCATAGAAGAACGCAGACGGAAGAACATTTCATTGTGCATTACATCAATTCCATCAGATTACAAGAATATACAGAGTATAAATGAATAAATATTACACAGAAATATCAAAGATTACAATAAATTATATAGAAGCGGAAAATAATACAATACACAACTAGAAGAGATATACAGATACAAAGCTTTCCGGAAATCATTCCAGCTGTAAACCAGGATCCTGTGAATATAAATCTGCAAAACCAAAACTACTAGCTGCCCGTGTCAAAATAAGGGCACCCAGAGTTTAGGTTAAAACAATAAACTCCAAGTCAGTCATGGGACAGGTGTGAGAACTAAAACAGTTATTAATCTTTATTTTTAAAGTTAGGTAAATCAAGGGACAACGCCGTATAACATGGAACGGGTTTCCTCCCAAGAATACCAGTGCATATAACAAAACAGCGCAATGCTTTTTGGAAAAATGAAGCTATTATAAGACCCAGGTCCTATCACACAATGCAACGCAAGCCGGGGGATAGGGTTTTCCCATATAATAGCCAAACATGCTTAGTACGTTTAAAACAAATCATTTGATACTATTATAAGTGTATAGTGTCAAAACAATTTCAAATCATAAGTATCAATCATAGACGGCATGGGTACCATATATCATGTCGCCATACTAGTTCTACAATTAAAACCGCAAAATCACGTATTTGGAAATTGGATTTCCGTCATGAACCAAGGCAAAAGATAGTCCTTACCGAATTCGAGACTCTCTAGCCCGAGCCTCAGGCACAGCCGCAAGCGTACCTTGGATCGTTAAGGCCGGTCCACACGGAGTGGATTATAATGCCTGAACAATGCGTCTCTCTGCCCTTTGGGGCGTAAATGAGCCAACAAATGACTCCATCGGTCCCGGATCGACCGATATAACCTAGGCACCTCGCAACAGTAACAACCACATAAGTCAAACTCGTCAGGGCATGTAAAACCATTGACGCCACTTCTAGCTAGAAAGAAAACGCACGTCCCCCCTGAGGTCCTCTCCCATTTCTGGTTCATCTCGGGGTGTGGGGCTCGCGATTTCACGTTATATACAAAGCTACGCCACACAGGTGGTGCTTTGATCATCACCACAAGACTTTGTTTTTCAACAGAAGCCCAGATCACTGCATCTTAGCATGCCACACAGGCAATTCACACCGTGCAACTGATAGCTATCAATAACACAGAATAAATTCCAATGTCATACACACTGTCCATTTGCAAGTCCGTTCTGGGTCTGAACGAAACCGGAGGCACTATATACCTCGCAAACCCTTCGATCTCCACGTACGTCTGGACGATCACCACTTATTATCCATATTTCGGGATGCCTCCCAATCAGGACATCAGTTACCATCCAAACGAGGTGAAGATCTACGGTCTTCGACCACTATCTTCATCTTCGATTTCTTATCGTCGATTCAGTAATTTAGTATGGGATGAACCCGGTCTTTCTGAGCAACTCGCGTATATAATAAACAAGTGCTACACAAACACCCATACACCATATTCCAGTTCATTAGTCACTAACCGTAAATCAGTAAGAGAACGATTTCCCAAATATTAACCCCGAAGGCTGAAACCAACATCAAATCAAAACCCAGGAAACCATTCGACTTAGCCAACCTTCAGTTAGTATCTAAATTTCACATTCTTAGGGAAAGATTCCCATTAATTTTATCAAAGATAATTTCCTTTAAATTTATTCTTTAATCATCCTTCGAAAATCAATTCAAACCAAATTTTGGTTTATCCAAACTAGTCGGGATTAACGAACCTTACCGAAGTAATCATTTGTTTTAATTTCCCAATCCCAACATATTCATCCCATGAAGTAAAACTGGTAATACTTCATATCTAACACCACGGTGTTATCGGTAAATTCAATTACCATTTCACGTTCAAATCTAATTAAAGATTTAACTATCGCCTGGAGCAAAACTGGTGATACTCCATTCTCGATCTTTTCAATCTAATTAAAGATTCATTAAAACTCCACTTAGTTTTAATCTTTAACTGGGTTAAAGAATCAGTGTTATTTAAAACACGGTTCATGATAAACCCCAAAATCACATCACATTTCAATCAGTCCCTAACCGTAAAATAGTAAGTGAGCAATTCCCTAAATATTAACCCCGAAGGCCGAAAGCAACATCAGATCGATACCCAAGAAACCATTCAACTTAACTAATCTCCAGTTAGTTTCTGATTTTCTTAACTTCGTTGGGTCTAAGAACAGTATTATTGAAGATACCGTTCACGACGACCCAAAATCACATTCTCTTAATTATCGGGTTAAAGAACGAGTGTTATTTAAAACACCGTTCACGATAAACCCAAGAATCAATTCGAATTCAATTCCAATTAAATATTGTTTAATTGGTACACTTCATTAAATCTAAATAAAAGATTTAATCTTTTTTTCAACTGGGCTTAAGAACAGTGTTAATGAAGACACCATTCACGACAAACCCAAATCACATTTGATATTAAATACAAGGCTCTGAATAGAAAATATATCGGCTTATATTCCATATCAAATTCTACGACCAACAAATATCGTATTGGAAATAACGATATATATATCTTTCAAATTTCCATAACAATATCTGTATAATCACGAAATCCAACATCGAAGTAATCCAAACACAATTTCGATTCAAATCCATTCCAATTCAATTATTGGAAATTCTAGTTACTTTTAAAACCCTTTTCAAATTCAATTTATTTATTTAAAAATAAATAGAATTATAATTCTTGTTCAAAACAAGTTCATTTCGACAAAAATCTATTTTTATCTTTTCAAATATGGAGTTTTTCATCCCAAATCTTCACAAATCATTTCTTATGATTTTACACAAATTATTACTATTTTTAATAATTTTATCAAGGCCCGCACAGTCGATTTCCATCAACGGCCATTGAACTGCACTTACAGCGACCTTTTCCAAATTTAATTTGGACATAATTCCAAATCCAATCGTTAGATTTCAAATTTCTAATATTCTTTAGAAAGCTCTTTTCGATACGAACCCAACGGTTCCGGTTTCAGTAGAATCCGACAGTCGGATCTCCCGTAATATACGTACGAAGTCAATGGTCGAAATTCGCGAACTGCCGCGGCGCGGCGCGTTCTTTTCAGGCCACTATATTTTATACATAATATATACTTCGTCGATTTCCTTTTAAAACATATTTTGTAAATCGTTTTAAATTCGTTTTCAAAACGATTTCAACTTCTTTTTCAAATTCAAATCAAAATTGAATTTTCCCTTGCAAATTCGTTTTAAATTCATTTCAAATTGATTTCAATTCAAATCGATTTTGAATTCAATTTCAGTTCGTTTACAATTCAATTCAATTGAATTTGAATTTGAATTCATTTCTATTCAATTTCAATTCAATTTCAATTCGAATTCATTTATATTCAATTTCAATTCGAATTCATTTATATTCAATTTCAATTCATTTCTATTCAATTTCAATTCGAATTCATTTCTATTCAATTTCAATTCGAATTCATTTCTATTCAATTTAATTCGAATTCATTTCTATTCAATTTAATTCGAATTTCAATTCTTTTCAAAATATCAGATTTTGAAATCACTTTCGATATTCATTATAAAATGAATAAAATCGATATAAATATCGTTCACGTCAAAATGGCGTCAATCTAATCAACATGACTTCATATATTTCTATTTTCAAATATTCTATTTCAAATATTTCTATTTCAAATATTTCTTTTTCAAATATTTCTATTTCAAAACTTTCTTTTTCAAAACTGGAATGAGGCCCAATCAATTACCATATAATGTTAATTATATGGATTTTCTACAACACATGCATACAATAACAACAATGAATAATCAACCATCATCCAAAGTGCATTCTACGCTGTATAAGCATCGAATATAAATATTTAACGCTTATAACAGTCTGTCAATCGATCGATCGACATACAACTAACTATTGGGATTAGTGTATGTCATATATCACCCCAATACCCGTGTGGGGTTTTCAAACAATCAAACACAGATTTTATTTGTGCAGTTGGGCGATGTGTAAAATTTATCGTCCCAATCAATATCAGTCAAATGTGTGTATATAAACAAATTGTCCGATCTGTTTATTTTTATTTCATTTTACATACACGTTAAAAATTCTATTCTTAACTATAAAATATTTTCAACTATATAAATATTTTATTTTCATTTCACATCACATCACACAATCAACACACAGCAAAATCAAACAAACAAGCATACAAGCCATCCATGGTCTATGGACGACGGGTGTCGGGTGCTACTAAAACCCGTCTGCATCCTAGAATATATTTATATAACTAGAAAATAAAATCAAAATTGAGAAGTACTCACCATCTAGCTAAACCAACGCCACGACTCTTCTTATGTAAAACATCTTCACCGTGCTCGCCCTTCATCATTTTCGTTGCTCGTAGCCACTACATATATAAAAATCACATTTTTATATTGTTGCCATGTATATAAAAATCATAATTTTATAATCAATCCATATGGATAAAAATTCTATTTTTACATCGCTACTATATAAATAAAAATTCTATTTTTACAACGATGTTCATATAATAAAGATTATATTTTTATCACGCTATTCTTCATATAAAGATTTCGCCTTTTCAAATATAAAGATTTCGCCTTTTCAAATATAAAGATTTAATCTTTACTATCTATATAATATAAAAATCGTATTTTTATAATTGTACTTTATAAAAATTACATTTTTATTCTTTCTATAGTATAAAAATCATATTTTTAATCGTCCTATGATATAAAAATTATATTTTTACAACGCCTTCATGATAAGAAAAATCTCACCTTTATACCGCTCTCTGCATAATAAAGATCATATTTTTATTTATATCTCTACTTGAATATAGAAGATTATATTTTTTATAAAATCTTGTCTCTTTATATTTTCAAAACCAAGTCTCTTCATATGTTTTGAAATCAAATCTTTTTATATTTCAAAAATCTAAACTCCTTACTTATGAAAAATTGAATCTTTATTGTTAAAAATCCAATTTTTATCACCATAAAACGAATTACATATATAAAACTGATTAAAAGTCATTCTTTTTAATTAACTAAACTAATTATTATAAATGGAAACTGTAACAACCCGATAATCTAGGCCAGTTCAAAATTTTTATTTTGGCAATTTTAGCGAATTTTGAATATTTAAAATGAATTATTTTGAATAATATCGACGAGAAATTTATTTTGAACAGAATTCGATCGTATATATTATATACGTCGTCGTTAGAATATAAATAATTATATATAATTATAAATAGAATTGAAAATGGCGCGGTAGTTCGATAATTCGATTTCAAACTTCAATTGAATGTACCGGGTGCAAAATAAACCGGATTTTAGCGAAACCAAAAACATTATGATCTAATTGATAATATCTTTCCAACGAATCCGAAAAATCAAGATTTCATAGCGGGAATCAAAAGATACGCCCAGTTGAAAATTATGAATAGTCGCTATGGAATTCAGGCCCTTAAAATGGAAATTTTGCAAACGACCTCGGATTTTGACGAAACCACTTTTGTTGGATCCGAGATGTCAAGTTATTGCTAGATTCCAAATTTCGTAATTTTTCGAATCAATATGTGAGCGTGGCAAAGGAAAACGCGTTTGACCAGTTTTAGATGATTTTAATCGACTGGAAAATGGCCATTTTCCAAACGGTTTCAGAATTCGACGAAACTAGTTTTGTTAGGACCGTATCGTCAATACGAAGCTAGAAAATATTTTTCTGGGATTTTTCGAGTTAGTATGTGACCCTAGTAAATTGAAATACGCGTTCAAATTCAATATATAGAGTTATATGTTGATTTTGACGAAAACTGATTGAATCAGCCTACGATACATATCCCATTTTGTTCGGAATGGGGGGTAATTAGCTATGGACGACAGGCGGTGGGCCGCGTTTAGAGGTCGTATGTAAAATTCAACTTTTTGAAATTAAAATAATAATAAAAGAATAAAAAAAATAAAAACTCTCCTCTTCCCTTTATTCGTTCTGGCCTCCCCCTTTCTCGTTTTTCATTAGTTCAAAAAAAAAGAAAAAAAAGAAAAAGGAGCAGATCGCGATCGACGATCGCAAGGGGGGCTCGCCGCCGTCGCCGCTGGTGGCAGGCGCACCACCGCCTCCCTCTCTCACGCGCTCTCTTCCTCTTCTTCTCCCCTTCGATTTCAGCCCACCGCGCCGCCTCCCACCGAACCCCATTCCGCCGCCGCCTCCCTCTGGACCCACACCCGACCACCGCACCACCTCCCTGACCTCTCAGCACCCCTACTGCAGCCTCCAACCCCCTCCGATCCCTCTTCTCCCCCATTCGCTGTAAGCTTTCATCTTTTTTTATTTTTATTTATTTATTTATTGATTTATGATAATTTATTTTAAATATTTTGTTAGTTTACTCTTATTTCCGTGAATAAGAATCGATTTTTAAAATAATAAAGACTCGATTTTTAAAATAATAAAGATTCGATTTTTAAAATAATAAAGATTCGATTTGTAACAAAGTAAAAATTCGATTTTTATATATTGAATAGCAAAGTAAATATACGATTTTTATATATTGAATAGCATAGTAAAAATTCGATTTTTATATATTGAATAGCGAAGTAAATATTCGATTTTTATATATTGAATAGCATAGTAAAAATTCGATTTTTATATATTGAATAGCATAGTAAAAATTCGATTTTTATATATTGAATGGCGAAGTAAAAATTCGATTTTTATATATGTAGAGACTACGGGCAACGAAAGTGACAAGAGGCAAGAACGACGAAGATTTCTACCTAAGAAGAGTCGTGGCGTTGGATTAGCAATTATGTGAGAACTCCTTACTCTAAATTTCTTTTTTTCTAGTTATATATATATGTATACTAGGATGTAGATGGTGCTTAGCAGCACCCGACACCCGTCATCCACAGACCATGGATGACTTGTTTGTTTGATTGATGTGATGTGAAATTTTTTTTTGTGATGTTGGCGTGAAATCGATAATAAAATATCGTATATATTGAAGGTGAAAATATTGTATATATTGAAAGTGAAAATATCGTATATATTGAAAGTGAAAATAATATATATATTGAAAGTGAAAATATCATATATATTGAAAGTGAAAATATCGTATATATTGAAAGTGAAAATAATATATATATTGAAAGTGAAAATATCGTATATATTGAAAGTGAAAATATCTCATATACTGAAAATGAAATAATATATATATATTGAAGGTGAAAATATTTTATATATTGAAGGTGAAAATATCGTATATATGAAAAGTGAAAACGATATATATATATGAAATGTGAAAACGATGTATATATGAAATGAAAACGATATATATATATATATATATATGAAACGTGAAAATGATTTGATTGTTAAAAATATAATTTTTAACATATATATACACTGTATAAAATTGTCATGTATATGAAATATTCGATTTTGATATAAATTAGAAAATGAATTCAAATTGAATTGAATAGAAAATGAAAACGAATTCGACTTGAATTGAATAGAAAATGAATTCGAATTGAATAGAAAATGAATTCGAATTGAATTGAATAGAAAACGAATTCGAATTGAATTGAATATAAAATGAATTCGAATTGAATTGAATTAAATAGAAAACGAATTCGAATTAAATTGAATAGAAAACGAATTCGAATTGAATTGAATATAAAATGAATTCGAATTGAATTGGATTGAATAGAAAACGAATACGAATTAAATTGAATAGAATTAGAATTGAATTGAATAGGAAACGAATTCGAATTGAATTGAATTCAATTGAAAACGAACTGAAATAGAATTGAAATCAATTTGAATTGAAATCGATTTGAATTGAAATCAAATAGAAATGAATGTAAAAAGAATTTATAAGGGAAAATTCAATTTGGATTTGAATTTGAAATGAAAGTTGAAATCGTTTCGAAAACGAATTTAAAAACAATTTATAAAATTCGTTTTAAATAGAAATCGACGAAATATATATCATATATATTATATATATAATAAAATGGCCTGAATAGAACGCGCCGCGCTGCGGCAGTTCTCGAATTTCGACCATTGACTTCGAATGGACATTACGGGAGATCCGACCGTCGGATTCTCCTGAAATCAGAACCGTTGGGTTCGTATTGAAAGGAGCTTTCTAATGAATATGAGAAATTTGAAATCTAACGGTTGGATTTGGAATTATGTACAAATCAAATTTGGAAAAGGTCGCTGTAAGTGCAGTTCGATGACCGTTGATGGAAATCGACTGTATGGGCCTTGATAAAATTATTAAAAATAGTAATAATTTGTGTAAAATCATAAGAAATGATTTGGGAAAAATTGGGATGAAAAACTCCATATTTGAAAAGATAAAAATATATTTTTATCGAAATGAACTAGTTATTAACTAGAAAAATAATCCAATGGTTATAAATAAATAAATTGGATTAGATTTGAATTGAAATTATCTTTGGATATTTTCGATATTGGATACCGTGATTATATAGATATTGTGATGGGAATTTGGAAGATGTCGATATCGTTATTCCCGATATGATATCTATTGGTTTCAGGATTTGATGTTGAATATAAGTTGATACTATCTTTATTCAAACCCTTCTATTTAATGTCAAATTGGATTGATTGATTGTTTGGATTGTGCTCGACCAGTTTATGAGCAGAATATGCTTTTACATTTAGCGTTGGGTTGGGTTGAAAATATCTATGTGCTAACGCCTTGTGAAACACTTCACGATTTGGCGATAAGGTGTTTAGCGATGTTGTGTTCGTTTCAAATTTAATGAATGATTGTGAAATGATATTTTTCTTAAGTGAAAAGAAATGTATTCCCGATTTTGGACAGGGAATGTTTTATAAAAATGTTTTATAAAACAGAAAGGATTTCGAGGCCCAAAACCCAATGATTTCTAAAGTGATTTAGAAATGTATTATATGTTACATTGTGGTTCATCACATATTCGATTAGTTGCTATTGATGATGTATCTGTTTGGTGGCGGAGAATTTATTCTCTTGCTTAACACCCTTCTTTGAGATGTACGAGCTCAAAGGTTATGTGATTAATAGTAAATGATCTTATGTGTGAATTACTGATGTGAAGTTCTATATTTTGAAAATATTTGTGATTATTATGTTGTGAAATGATTTTCCCTACTTCGGGATTTGAAATGATTTAGTATGTGGCTAAAGATTCGGGTAACCCTGAGACTAAAAGTATGGGTGAGAGGGCGGTGTATGCTCTCCATGTATGGGAGGTGCATCGTCGGTGTAGCCTACTCCTATGTGGGGTAGGTGCATATTTATATATTGAGTTGCGAGGTACGTACCCTTTGCCTTGTCGATGGGGAGCACGATATTTGGTTGCATACTTGTTTGTATGCATTGTTATGTTTTGGAATTCATATTTCCAGACGATTTGATTTGAGATCCCGAAGTGAAATCTACTTTGATATAGAAAGTTAGATATGTATTTCAAATGATTTGAAATAAGTAATCGGGAATAAAATCCAAAGGAATGATTTCTGTAAATTAAATTGGATTCGGAAAATCTAAGTGTAGTGATTAATATAAGTGGGTAGATTGGGATATTGCATGTTGATTGATACATAGTATGTAACAACCCGTATTTTCAATAACCTGTTATAACATAAATGGAGGCAGAATTAAACTGTAAAATCTGAATCAAGGGAAACGGGCTATGCCATTGCGTTCATCTCGGAAAAATACGCGAAATAGAGTCCGAGTTTTCGAAAATCGGAGTCCGTATGACCAAGATATGGCCTCGCGAAGTTTCACGAAAAATTCCCAAATTAAAGTATACTTAATTAAGTGAAATGGGTTGCGCAGAGAAATATATATATATTGATATATATATATATAATTGAAAATTAAATAAATAAATATGCAAAAATGTTCAAAACAGCGAATTGGGAGAGGGGAATAACCGAACCGGCCGATTTTTGAGGTCGACCCGAGCTCGCTGGGTCGACTAGGGGTTAATCCAGGGTGTTTGGCTGTCAACCCGTGGGCCGATTCGCTCAAATGCAGATTTTGCATTTGGATGGTTCTCATGGTTCATCTTTAACCTAAAGACCCTAGATGGTTCCTACACTTGACTTCTTCCCCAAGACATGCTTTGATGGCTTGGATTGAATCTAGGTTTAATCCTATGGCCTAAAACACTTGCCTAATCTATAAATAAGACCCTAACCTATCCTAAATCCTCATTATTCATTCATGCAACTAAACTATGGCAAAATTTTACCTCTCATGGCCTCCACTCTCTTCATAAAATTTCTAAATGGTTTCTATGAGAGATTTTCCATGCATACAAGTGTTTTCAAGCTTGTATGAGTGTCATTAGCTTGCATTCAAGTCAAGTTTCTATCTTTGCATCATAAAGCAAGGGTTTTGATCATTTTGGCTCAAGGATTTTTATGTTAGAGCTTGCATTTTGGGTCTATTTGATTGCATAAGGGCTTTGTCATATCTTTTGTGCCTTCATAGCAATGTAAGCCCTTTCCCTACTCTTAGATATTAACTATGAAGTTAAATGTTCATGTTGCAAGTTTGGGTTTGATCATTGAGTATGATACATGCTATCATGTCATGCAAGTTTATGAAGTCATTATCTTGATCTTGTGAGCTAAAAGCTACAACCTTTATGTTGAAATGTTGCATTAGGCAACATGAGAACCCTCATAACCTTTATGTCAACTTGCATATGAAGTCATAACCCTTATATGATGATATATGCGAGTTACTAGTCATCATTCCATATCTTTTGTCACCATGATTCGCTTATGTGCCAAGTTTGGGTTTATGCATGTTTTGAGGCTTAAGAATGTAACATGCAAGTTAATGAACACATTTGTGCCTCATTTGCCACCATGATTAACTTGTGGCTTAATATCCATTTTTGTCATGCCTTTGCCAAGTCTTTTCTTTTAATCCATTACGTTGTCGCGAACGTATATGCGAGTTTAAAAGCGTTGGGTTATGTTATGGGTAATTTCTAATGACATGAAAATACAACTTGAAAACATGACTTGAAATATAACATGGAAGTTGACATGTAAGTATGCATAAAAACATAAGCTTGGGAATTTACCTATTAAGTTAGGTCTACCCTTTGGGAATTTACCTATTAAGTTAGGTCTACCCAAATGCTTGAAAACTTGTAACATGTTTTGGGAAACATGATGGACATGACACTTAGATAATGTAAGTGTGGCCAACTCGAGGTTGGGTTGAGTTTGCAACGTAAAACTACCCGGAACCGACCGGCCTAACTAGTAGTTGCAAACAATAGGACCCAATGTGAGAAGTTGGTCATGTTGTGCTTGAACCCGAGGTTAGACCAAGTTGTGGTGTAAAGCTACCCGGAACCGACCGGCTTAACTAGTAACCACAACAAAGTCTAATGTGAGAGGTGAAGGTGCATTAAGTAATTAATGCCACATGATAGGGTTAAGTTAATTTGATTAATGACTCTTAACCAAATATGACATGGACAAATGGGTTAAGTAATTTGATTAGGCTAATGATACTTAACAAAACATGACAAGGTTGGGTAGGTTAAGTAACTTGATTTGCCTAATGACACTTAACCATTTTTATATTACTAGTGGATGGGGTTAAGTTAACCAACACTTAATCAATCCAACGCGATAACTTGGTAAGGTTAAGTAAGTTTTCTTAATGACGCTTAACCGAAAAATACGGTTAACGAATGGGGTTAAGATTAGACTCAACTAGTCTAAACATGGAAATCGGATGGGGTTAAGTTAGCCTAGACTTAATTAATCCCACTTGGTAGTTTAATGGGGTTAAGTTAAACACTTAACTAATCTAAACATGATGAATTGATGTGGTTAAGTGACCTATACTTATCCAATCTAACTCGTTAATTTATTGTGGTTAAGTTAACCAATACTTAACCAATATAACGTGAAAACATGATAAGGCTAAGTCACGAATCGCTTGAATACACTTGACCGATTTGACTAAGTAAATTGATAGGGTCAAGTTAATATATACTTAACCAATCTAGAATGATAATTGGACGAGGTTAAGTCGTGAATTGCTTAATACATACTTAACCAACGTGAGCATGGTTTGTAGGGTTAAGTCTTGGACTTGGATACTTAGCCAATTTTGACATGATTTGAAGATGGGTTAAGTCGTGGACTTGGATACTTAGCCAATTTTGACATGATTGGTAGACGGGTTAAGTCATGAACTTAAGTGACACTTAATCCATTATGTAAACCCTAGTTCTGAGGATAGGGGATAACCGTAGTTAACAAGGATAACGGGAATAAGGCTAAGTGGTAAACCTTAGTTGAGGAATAACTAAGTAATGATTCTTAGTCAAGGAAATTTAGACCAGTTCATAGATAGATGAGTAACCTGATACGGTAGGTCATCGTTTAAGTATACGAGTAGGAGCAAGTATCTGATTTAGATAAAGGCTCCAGCGAACTGGGTAACGAAGCAGCGGCTTCGGGGAACGTGAGGGTATTCTTGGTATCCCTCTATGAGCTGCCAGGTGATTATACTAGGCTCATGAGAGGTTAAGGTCTGCGTTAGAAGAACCAAGAGTATGCCTTGGTTGCTATGCGAGCGACCTAAAGACGGGGATGGATAGGGGATAGTCGACGATACACGGTCGTACCCTAGATAGCATTTCGTCAGACTACCTACCATCTTTGGTCAAGCGTGTACGTACGGAAAGGCAGAGAACACCCAATAGACCATAATTGCTATCTAATTATGGTTGCGGTAAGGCTAGGATTGTGGGTTGGCCAGTAGTGTGTTCTCATACAGGATTTATCCTGTCTTGTCTTTCACTATTTGAGGGAGGGGTCACGTGGGACCATAGCCACGTATAGAAAAACAGACCTTAGCATCTGCATCGGCAGATAAATCGAAAGCTCCCGACCGAGTCCTGTATTTCTCGATCTGCCCTGTGACAGGACTCGGATGGCACGATGTGATACATGTGCATACAGTCATGGAAAACGATTCACGATGAATGCGTGGGAAAAAGGGCGCG
Organism: Allium sativum; assembly: GCA_030737875.1. Lineage (NCBI taxonomy): Eukaryota > Viridiplantae > Streptophyta > Magnoliopsida > Asparagales > Amaryllidaceae > Allium > Allium sativum. The sequence continues at coordinate 157,230,986 of CM060921.1, read as the reverse complement.
GTTGACGGTTAGCGTAAATCCCAGTGGCCCTGGGTGGTTGAACCAAAACCGAGATACGAAAACGTGCAATAGGTAAGTGTAATCCCTAGTGGCCCTAGGTAGCATAAGTCCTAGTTGTACAAACGATAATTCATGTTGGAAGACCCTAGCTAGGTTTAGGGTAACAGTCCAAACCGATCTTAAGGATCATGGAACTATGTTAAAGTAATGTAGAATCTCATGGGAAAGCCCGTATGGTCTACGGCAAGGGACTGAACATTTACATGGAATAAAACATACAAGTTGAGTAACCTATATATGCGATATATTAGGTTGACATGGACCATTACACGACTTTTGAGTGTGGGTCATTCTTGGTTAACACATGATACGGCGGGGATACTAGTACGGTAGGTGGAGAGCTAAAATGCAGGATAGATATCATGGGACGTTATACATGATAGATATCTTGGGGATATTATACTTGATAGAAACCTGACGATGTGATACCTTGTTTTATCTTGACATCGTAATTTATCATGACACCTTAGTTTATCTGAGTTCAGTAGTTCATCCTGTTATTTTGATTTAGCTTATCTATCTTGTCATCATGCTTATGTTCATCTCAGTTTCTCATGTTAGTTAACTTTACTAGTTTTTATGCTAATAGTAGATAGGGCTTACTCAGTCTTTTTGACTGACCCGGTTTGTTTCGCCTCTTTTCTTCCGTTTCCTCCCCAGGTTACAGGGAGGAAATACTGTTGTTTAGTTCGGACTTCTTCTGCTTGAAGGTCATCATGGATGGCTTGGACTTTTCTTGGCTAATGGCTACTTTACTGTTTTTACTTGGGGAATAATTTATGAAAATGTCTTTATGCTTCTTTACTATTGCAAGACAGGTTTTGATGTACTCTGATGAAAAAGGCTTTAGACCTTATTTATTCATGTTATGAAAGTTTGATTTTACTTCCGCTATTTTTATATGTTCTGTCTTGTGATATTTCTGTGCATGTTTACCAATAATGCCCCTCTAAAGCTAGTGCATTCCTTTGCGAGTGACCCTAGCGGAGGCGGGGTGTTACACGTGGTATCAGAGCAGAAGGTTACCAGACTGGGCAAAAGTTTTTAAAGACCTTCTGAAAACTATTTGAAAAAAAAAACCGTTTACAAAGAAGCATTTTTCAAGAAAATTTTCTTTTAAAAGAAAAAGGCTATTCCCCAAAGGCCATTAGCACTATCCTTGTTTCCTTAATTGAGTCTCTTTTCCTTTCTTTCCTCCATCTGTAGTCACAGTAGTTTTAACTGCGACTAGTCTTTTCTACCTACGAAAGTGCTTTCCATACGATGGAGGTGGTTCTCGAGAGACCAGTGGCCGCGTTATAAGAAAGGATCGTGAGAAAGAAGGATAAAGGATACGAGCTTAAGGATGAGCAACTTGTTGGTATGGCTTAGTCCTCAAAGGAGGGAGAAAGATGAACAATGAAACCCATGACGAGAGAGTACCTTTGGCATGGTAAAACGGGGCGGATAGTTAAGTATTATGGGACAAGGACAAGATCATCGGGAGGGCAGTAGTATGCTCTCATTTCTAGAGTACCTCGGAAGGAGGGTAACGATCTTGTTAAAGGTTTAGATTTTCTTCTCTATCATCCCGTTAGGACTTCGTTGTTCGTATCATTTAAGTCTGCTTCGATAGTTGAGTCTCTGCACCTTAAGTACTAGCGTAATAGAGAATCCCATTTTTGTCTCAAAGTCCTATTGGAGAATCAGTCCATTTATACATGACTTGTTTGGATTTGGGAATGTCTATGCCAAGTGTTGAGTTTGGAAATAATGCTTATGTTTATAAGCTATGGATGGATTCTAGGGATGAAGTGGTTATCCAGTAGGGGGTGCCACTCTCGGTTTTGATAGGAGGGTAGTTAGACCTTTTGACTAGCCTTGGTAATGCCCTCGAAGTATCGGGTAACCTTTTGAGGTTCTGTCATGACTAGTTACTTAGAATCCCTTGATGCCTTTATTGGAAATTTGAAGCCCGATCGAGTGGTGTTCGCCAATAAGACGGATGGTTTACTTCATTTATGCATGGGTTATAGAGATCACCCTAGTAAGTGCGCATGATAACCTGATTGACATCTGTTTACTTTCAAGAGAAAGTTCTTCTACATGGAATGCCTTATAGTATATAAACGAGATCCAAGATTCACTAGTGAATTATGGAAAGCTTGCATGAGATCATGAGTACGCAGTCATGTTTGCGTCAAGTATTCTAGGAAAAGGATAAGTGCAAGTGGAACGAGAGGCGATGAAGAAATGAGTTCCAGCTCATGTTATGGAAACAGGAATAAGAAGCTACAAAATCGCGAAGTTAAAAGACAACTTTGATGGTCAAAGACTAGATACGCGCATGATATCTCTTTTTGGGAGTATATCCTTGATCCCTGTTTTCTGTAGAGCTTACTTGTAGGCTATCTTTTGTGGACATCCTCTCGGTCCTATTCTCCGTTACAAACCCTGTAAGGAGTTTGTCCTGTTTATCTTCTCGACCCTGTTTCAGGGAATTCTAGGTAGAACCCTATGGATGTAAACATGTATTTGAAACATGTTATGATTGATATGGTTGCAAGTGGTTGCTCGTGGATGCGCGAATACACATTAGATACTAGCTCGACTCGGTCACATTTCATATTGCATATGCACGAGTATTTATACTTGTTTATGGATGAAATCAAATGTATTATCATGCGGTTGTTGCATATGAATGAATGATTGTGCACGCATATAGTATCTATATGACTAGGACTATTTGCATACATGTTGGATTCATGGCACTATACATATTTTGCATTAGAAAGATTATTCAGGCCTGATCATTAGCATTAGCTAAGGAACATGTACACACACGTTTTGCATATATTCATACAGCATTAGAAATCATCTAAGGACAATGGTTGCTTGTGGATGATGTTTTGAGTAGATGGATGATGGATGGTAGTATATGTTCTTCATAACTTGGAGATTTCGGGGACGAAATCCTAAAAGGTGGGGAGAATGTAACAACCCGTATTTTCAATAACCTGTTATAACATAAATGGAGGCAGAATTAAACTGTAAAATCTGAATCAAGGGAAACGGGCTATGCCATTGCGTTCGTCTCGGAAAAATACGCGAAATAGAGTCCGAGTTTTCGAAAATCGGAGTCCGTATGAACAAGATATGGCCTCGCGAAGTTTCACGAAAAATTCCCAAATTAAAGTATACTTAATTAAGTGAAATGGGTTGCGCAGAGAAATATATATATTGATATATATATATATATATATATATATAATTGAAAATTAAATAAATAAATATGCAAAAATGTTCAAAACAGCGAATTGGGAGAGGGGAATAACCGAACCGGCCGATTTTTGAGGTCGACCCGAGCTCGCTGGGTCGACTAGGGGTTAATCCAGGGTGTTTGGCTGTCAACCCGTGGGCCGATTCGCTCAAATGCAGATTTTGCATTTGGATGGTTCTCATGGTTCATCTTTAATCTAAAGGCCCAAGATGGTTCCTACACTTGACTTCTTCCCCAAGACATGCTTTGATGGCTTGGATTGAATCTAGGTTTAATCCTATGGCCTAAAACACTTGCCTAATCTATAAATAAGACCCTAACCTATCCTAAATCCTCATTATTCATTCATGCAACTAAACTATGGCAAAATTTTACCTCTCATGGCCTCCACTCTCTTCATAAAATTTCTAAATGGTTTCTATGAGAGATTTTCCATGCATACAAGTGTTTTCAAGCTTGTATGAGTGTCATTAGCTTGCATTCAAGTCAAGTTTCTATCTTTGCTTCATAAAGCAAGGGTTTTGATCATTTTGGCTCAAGGGTTTTTATGTTAGAGCTTGCATTTTGGGTCTATTTGATTGCATAAGGGCTTTGTCATATCTTTTGTGCCTTCATAGCAATGTAAGCCCTTTTCCTACTCTTAGATATTAACTATGAAGTTAAATGTTCATGTTGCAAGTTTGGGTTTGATCATTGAGTATGATACATGCTATCATGTCATGCAAGTTTATGAAGTCATTATCTTGATCTTGTGAGCTAAAAGCTACAACCTTTATGTTGAAATGTTGCATTAGGAAACATGAGAACCCTCATAACCTTTATGTCAACTTGCATATGAAGTCATAACCCTTATATGATGATATATGCGAGTTACTAGTCATCATTCCATATCTTTTGTCACCATGATTCGCTTATGTGCCAAGTTTGGGTTTATGCATGTTTTGAGGCTTAAGAATGTAACATGCAAGTTAATGAACACATTTGTGCCTCATTTGCCACCTTGATTAACTTGTGGCTTAATATCCATTTTTGTCATGCCTTTGCCAAGTCTCTTCTTTTAATCCATTACGTTGTCGCGAACGTATATGCGAGTTTAAAAGCGTTGGGTTATGTTATGGGTAATTTCTAATGACATGAAAATACAACTTGAAAACATGACTTGAAATATAACATGGAAGTTGACATGTAAGTATGCATAAAAACATAAGCTTGGGAATTTACCTATTAAGTTAGGTCTACCCTTTGGGAATTTACCTATTAAGTTAGGTCTATCCAAATGCTTGAAAACTTGTAACATGTTTTGGGAAACATGATGGACATGACACTTAGATAATATAAGTGTGGCCAACTCGAGGTTGGGTTGAGTTTGCAACGTAAAACTACCCGGAACCGACCGGCCTAACTAGTAGTTGCAAACAATAGGACCCAATGTGAGAAGTTGGTCATGTTGTGCTTGAACCCGAGGTTAGACCAAGTTGTGGTGTAAAGCTACCCGGAACCGACCGGCTTAATTAGTAACCACAACAAAGTCTAATGTGAGAGGTGAAGGTGCATTAAGTAATTAATGCCACATGATAGGGTTAAGTTAATTTGATTAATGACTCTTAACCAAATATGACATGGACAAATGGGTTAAGTAATTTGATTAGGCTAATGATACTTAACAAAACATGACAAGGTTGGGTAGGTTAAGTAACTTGATTTGCCTAATGACACTTAACCATTTTTATATTACTAGTGGATGGGGTTAAGTTAACCAACACTTAATCAATCCAACGCGATAACTTGGTAAGGTTAAGTAAGTTTTCTTAATGACGCTTAACCGAAAAATACGGTTAACGAATGGGGTTAAGATTAGACTCAACTAGTCTAAACATGGAAATCGGATGGGGTTAAGTTAGCCTAGACTTAATTAATCCCACTTGGTAGTTTAATGGGGTTAAGTTAAACACTTAACTAATCTAAACATGATGAATTGATGTGGTTAAGTGACCTATACTTATCCAATCTAACTCGTTAATTTATTGTGGTTAAGTTAACCAATACTTAACCAATATAACGTGAAAACATGATAAGGCTAAGTCACGAATCGCTTGAATACACTTGACCGATTTGACTAAGTAAATTGATAGGGTCAAGTTAATATATACTTAACCAATCTAGAATGATAATTGGACGAGGTTAAGTCGTGAATTGCTTAATATACTTAACCAACTTGAGCATGGTTTGTAGGGTTAAGCCTTGAAATTGGATACTTAGCCAATTTTGACAGGATTTGTAGACGGGTTAAGTCATGAACTTAAGTGACAATTAATCCATTATGTAAACCCTAGTTCTGAGGATTAGGTGGATAACCGTAGTTAACAAGGATAACGGGAACAATGCTAAGTGGTAAACCTTAGTTGAAGAATAACTAAGTAATGATTCTTAGTCAAGGAAATTTAGACCAGTTCATAGATAGATGAGTAACCTGATACGGTAGGTCATCGTTTAAGTATACGAGTAGGAGCAAGTATCTGATTTAGATAAAGGCTCCAGCGAACTGGGTAACGAAGCAGCGGCTTCGGGGAACGTGAGGATATTCTTGGTATCCCTCTATGAGCTGCCAGGTGATTATACTAGGCTCATGAGAGGTTAAGGTCTGCGTTAGAAGAACCAAGAGTATGCCTTGGTTGCTATACGAGCGACCTAAAAACGGGGATGGATAGGGGATAGTCGACGATACACGGTCGTACCCTAGATAGCATTTCGTCAGGCTACCTACCATCTTTGGTCAAGCGTGTACGTACAGAAAGGCAGAGAACACCCAAAAGACCATAATTGCTATCTAATTATGGTTGCGTTAAGGCTTGGATGTGGGTTGGCCAGTGTTGTGTTCTCATACAGGATTTATCCTGTCTTGTCTTTCACTAGTTGAGGGAGTGGTCTCGTGGGACCATAGCCACGTATAAGAAAAACAAACCTTAGCATCTGCATCGGCAGATAAATCGAAAGCTCCCGGCCGAGTCCTGTATTTCTTGATTTGCCCTGTGATAGGACTCGGATGGCACGATGTGATACATGTGCATACAGTCATGGAAAAGCGATTCACGATGAATGCGTGGGAAAAGGGCGCGGTTGGCGGTTAGCGTAATCCCTAGTGGCCCTAGGTGGTTGAACCCAAACCGAGATACGAAAACGTGCAATAGGTAAGCATAATCCCTAGCAGCCCTAGGTAGCATAAGTCCTAGTTGTACAAACAATAATTCATGTTGGAAGACCCTAGCTAGGTTTAGGGTAACAGTCCAAATCGATCTTAAGGATCATGGAACTATGTTAAAGTAATATAGAATCTCATGGGAAAGCCCGTATGGTCTACAGCAAGGGACCGAACATTTACATGGAATAAAACATACAAGTTGAGTAACCTATATATGCGATATATTAGGTTGACATGGACCATTACACGACTTTTGAGTGAGGGTCATTCTTGGTTAACACATGACACGGTGGGGATACTAGTACGGTAGGTGCAGAGCTAAAATACAGGATAGATATCACGGGGCGTTATACGTGACAGATATCTTGGGGATATTATACTTGATAGAAACCTGACGATGTGATACCTTGTTTTATCTTGACATCGTAATTTATCATGACACCTTAGTTTATCTGAGTTCAGTAGTTCATCCTGTTATTTTGATTTAGCTTATCTATCTTGTTATCATGCTTATGTTCATCTCAGTTTCTCATGTCAGTTAACTTTACTAGTTTTTATGCTAATAGTAGATAGGGCTTACTCAGTCTTTTTGACTGACCCGTTTTGTTTCGCCTCTTTTCTTCCGTTCCCCCCCCCCCAGGTTACAGGGAGGAAATACTATTGTTTAGTTCGGACTTCTTCTGCTTGAAGGTCATCATGGATGGCTTGGACTTTTCTTGGCTATGGCTACTTTACGGTTTTTACTTGGGGAATAATTTAGGAAAAAGTCTTTATGCTTCTTTACTATTGCAAGACAGGTTTTGATGTACTCTGATGTAAAAGGCTTTAGACCTTAATTATTGATGTTTATGAAAGTTCGATTTTACTTCCGCCATTTTTATATGTTCTGTCTTGTGATATTTCTGTGCATGTTTACCTATAATGCCCCTCTAAAGCTAGTGCATTCCTTTGCGAGTGACCCTATCGGAGGCGGGGTGTTACATAGTAGATCCATATATCTATATTGATTGTTGTTTAAACACTGGTATTCATGGGGGTAAACCCGTTCCGCGTTAGCGGCGTGGTCCCGTGATGTACCATATTATTAAATAAGTTAATTATAACTGTTAGAGTTTCTCACACCAGTCCCATGACTGACCTGTAGTTTGTTTTTCCCTTGCGAACTCGGGTGCCCCTATTTTCCACACGGGCAGTCGAGTAGTTTTATTTTGCAGATGTATTGAGCAGGATTCTGGATTGAAGCTTTAAGTTGTGTCCAGAGTATTGATAGTCTTCCGCTGTGTAGTTTATATTTCCGCTGTGCACTGTTTTACATTTATGTAAATTTATCTTCCGTTGTGTATTATATTTCGATATACTCTGATATTCTGTACTCTGATGTAACATTATTATGATGTTTATAGAAGTCTTCTGTTATTTGTTCTGATGTGTTGTATACCCAGAGTTAGCGTATGCGGGATTCGAACGGTCTTGGTCGGTTTAGCGATCGATTAGGTCCGGGCAAAATCCGTGTCGCTTCATTTGGTATCAGAGCTTTGGTTTACAAAGCTTAGAGAACAAGGCACATTAGAACCATACGAAAGAATTCATTAGATGATTGGGTTAGTAATATCCAGTGGGGATGACTCGTTAGAGATAGGATCAGTAGTATCCTAGAACGAGTGTGAAGAGTATATTTTTAAAGTGAAAACAAATTTTGTTTTGAAAATTTAAAATCAATTACTCATATTTGATTATTTATTTATATGAATTTGGACAATCCAATATATAGAGATTTTGCATATATGTCTTGCAAACGTGTATTCGAAGTTTCAATATACTGGATAGTTATAGAATCATACTCTAGTTGCCCGGGGATAATTCTGGTAATGGGGCACCGTCGCCAGTATTTATTTTCGAGTTTCGAAAGTGAGATTTCTATATTTCCATTAGACTGGTGTGAGAATCGAAATTAGATAGGGCTTATTGTTGAGATTTTGCAACAAAAATCTGATTTTTGACTATATATCAAAGTTATGAATATTAAAAGCTAATCAACTAATTGATTGCTGATTGTGTTGTTTGAATATTGGTTGATTTATTAAAATTTTAACCATATAGCCAATTTGATCAAACATTGAATTATATTGAAATTTGGTCGCATTTGCTTGCATATACATCTACTTACATTGAACAGGTCATAGCAAGGAGGCTAGAGCAGAGAATAAAATTTGTTTGCCCGACTAATAGGTACATGTTTACTACATAATTTACTGTTTCGTTTGGGTGATGATGATTTTATGAGCCTATTGGCTAGCCGCTTGGTTTTTCTTTTTCCTTTGGAGATCAGAAGGCCTATATGGCAATTTCGGGATTTTCCCGTGGCTCCCGGTGCAGGGGAGGTTATGGCGAAATTTTTCAAAAATTCCAGGTGTTAGCCAAATTTTTGATATTTTTGAAAATTCTCAAAAACTGAAAAGTTGGAGAATGGAAGCCAAATCGAACGTAGAGTTGAAGATCAAACCACTTTCGACTTTGTTCCTTTTCGGAGACGAAAAGTTTTAAGTGGGGGAGATTGTAACAACTCGAAAATCTGGGCCAGTTTAAAATTTTTATTTTGGCAATTTTAGTGAATTTTGAATATTTAAAATGAATTATTTTGAATAATATCGACGAGAAATTTATTTTGAATAGAATTCGATCGTATATATTATATACGTCGTCATTAGAATATAAATAATTATATATAATTATAAATAGAATTGAAAATGGCGCGGTAGTTCGATAATTTGATTTCAAACTTCAATTGAATGTACCGGGTGCAACATAAACCGGATTTTAGCGAAACCAAAAACATTAGGATATAATTGATAATATATTTCCAACGAATCCGAAAAATCAAGATTTCATAGCGGGAATCAAAAGATACGCCCAGTTGAAAATTCTGGATAGTCGCTATGGAATTCATGCCCTTAAAAATGGAAATTTTGCAAACGACCTCGGATTTCGACGAAACCACTTTTGTTGGATCCGTGATGTCAAGTTATTGCTAGATTCCAAATTTCATAATTTTTCGAATCAATATGTGAGCGTGGAAAAGGAAAACGCGTTTGACCAGTTTCAGTTGATTTTAATCGACTGGAAAATGGCCATTTTCCAAACGGTCTCAGAATTCGATGAAACTAGTTTTGTTAGGACCGTATCGTCAATACGAAGAAAGAAAATATTTTTCTGGGATTATTCAAGTTAGTATGTGACCCCAGTAAATTGAAATACGCATTCAAATTCAATATATAAAGTTATATGTTGATTTTGACGAAAACTGATCGAAACGATCGAATCAGCCTACGATACATATCCCATTGTGTTCGGAATGGGGGGTAATTAGCTATTGACGTCAGGCGGTGGGTCTCGTTTAGAGGTCGTATGTAAAAGTCAACTTTTTGAAACCAAAATAATAAAAAAAATAAAAACTCTCCTCTTCCCTTTATTCGTTCTGCCCCCACCCCTTTCTCGTTTTTCATTAGTTCAGAAAAAAAAGAAAAAAAAAAGAAAAAGGAGCAGATCGCGATCGACGATAGCAAGGGGGGGCTCGCCGCCGTCGCCGCTGGTGGCAGGCGCACCACCGCCTCCCTCTCTCACGCGCTCTCTTCCTCTTCTTCTCTCCTTCGATTTCAGCCCACCGCGCCACCTCCCACCGCACCCCATTCCGCCGCAGCCTCCCTCTGGACCCACACCCGACCACCGCACCACCTCCCTGACCTCTCAACACCCCTGCCGCAGCCTCCAGCCCCCTCCGATCCCTCTTCTCCCCCATTCGCTGTAAGCTTTCATCTTTTTTTTATTTTTATTTATTTATTTTGTTTTATGTTAATTTATTTTAAATATTTTGTTAGTTTAATCTGATTTTCGTGAATAAGAATCGATTTTTAAAATAATAAAGATTCGATTTTTAAAATAATAAAGATTCGATTTTTAAAATAATAAAGATTCGATTTTTATATATTGAATAGCAAAGTAAATATACGATTTTTATATATTGAATAGCATAGTAAAAATTCGATTTTTATATATTGAATAGCGAAGTAAAAATTCGATTTTTATATATTGAATAGCATAGTAAAAATTCGATTTTTATATATTGAATAGCATAGTAAAAATTCGATTTTTATATATTGAATAGCGAAGTAAAAATTCGATTTTTATATATGTAGAGACTACGGGCAACGAAAGTAACAAGAGGCAAGAACGACGAAGATTTCTACCTAAGAAGAGTCGTGGCGTTGGATTAGTAATTATGTGAGAACTCCTCACTCTAAATTTCTTTTTTTCTAGTTATATATGTATATACTAGGATGTAGACGGTGCTTAGCAGCACCCGACACCCGTCATCCACAGACCATGGATGGCTTGTTTGTTTGATTGATGTGATGTGATTTTTTTTGTGTGATGTTGATGTGAAATCGATAATAAAATATCGTATATATTGAAGGTGAAAATATCGTATATATTGAAAGTGAAAATAATATATATATTGAAAGTGAAAATATCGTATATATTGAAAGTGAAAATATCGTATATATTGAAAGTGAAAATAATATATATATTGAAAGTGAAAATATCGTATATATTGAAAGTGAAAATATCGCATATACTGAAAATGAAATGATATATATATTGAAGGTGAAAATATCGTATATATTGAAGGTGAAAATATCGTATATATGAAAAGTGAAAACGTTATATATATGAAATGTGAAAACGATGTATATATGAAATGAAAACGATATATATATGAAACATGAAAATGATTTGATTGTTAAAAATATAATTTTTAACATATATATATACACTGTATAAAATTGTCATGTATATGAAATATTCGATTTTGATATAAAATAGAAAATGAATTCGAATTGAATTGAATAGAAAATGAAAACGAATTCGACTTGAATTGAATAGAAAATGAATTCGAATTGAATTGAATAGAAAATGAATTCGAATTGAATTGAATTGAATAGAAAACGAATTCGAATTGAATTGAATATAAAATGAATTCGAATTGAATTGAATTGAATAGAAAACGAATTCGAATTAAATTGAATAGAAAACGAATTCAAATTGAATTGAATATAAAATGAATTCGAATTGAATTGGATTGAATAGAAAACGAATTCGAATTAAATTGAATAGAAAACGAATTAGAATTGAATTGAATAGGAAACGAATTCGAATTGAATTGAATTCAATTGAAAACGAACTGAAATAGAATTGAAATCGATTTGAATTGAAATCAAATAGAAATGAATGTAAAAAGAATTTATAAGGGAAAATTCAATTTGGATTTGAATTTGAAATGAAAGTTGAAATCGTTTCGAAAACGAATTTAAAAACAATTTATAAAATTCGTTTTAAATAGAAATTGACGGAATATATTATATATTATATATATAATAAAATGGCCTGAATAGAACGCGCTACGGCAGTTCGCGAATTTCGACCATTGACTTCGAATGGACATTACGGGAGATCCGACCGTCGGATTCTCCTGAAATCAGAACCGTTGGGTTCGTATCGAAAGGAGCTTTCTAATGAAGATGAGAAATTTGAAATCTAACGGTTGGATTTGGAATTATGTCCAAATCAAATTTGGAAAAGGTCGTTGTAAGTGCAGTTCGATGACCGTTGATGGAAATCGACTGTATGGGCCTTGATAAAATTATTAAAAATAGTAATAATTTGTGTAAAATCATAAGAAATGATTTGGAAAAAATTGGGATGAAAAACTCCATATTTGAAAAGATAAAAATATATTTTTATCGAAATGAACTAGTTATTAACTAGAAAAATAATCCAATGGTTATAAATAAATAAATTGGATTAGATTTGAATTGAAATTATCTTTAGATATTTTCGATATTGGAATCCGTGATTATATAGATATTGTGATGGGAATTTGGAAGATATCGATATCGTTATTCCCGATATGATATCTATTGGTTTCAGGATTTGATGTTGAATATAAGTTGATACTATCTTTATTCAAACCCTTCTATTTAATGTCAAATTGGATTGATTGATTGTTTGGATTGTGCTCGACCAGTTTATGAGCAGAATATGCTTTTACATTTAGCATTGGGTTGGGTTGAAAATATCTATGTGCTAACGCCTTGTGAAACACTTCAAGATTTGACGATAAGGTGTTTAGCGATGTTGTGTTCATTTCAAATTTAATGAATGATTGTGAAATGATATTTTTCTTAAGTGAAAAGAAATGTATTCCCGATTTTGGACAGGGAAGTTTTATAAAAATGTTTTATAAAGCAGAAAGGATTTCGAGGCCCAAAACCCGATGATTTCTAAAGTGATTTAGAAATGTATTATATGTTACATTGTGGTTCATCGCATATTCGATTAGTTGCTATTGATGATGTATCTGTTTGGTGGTGGAGAATTTATTCTCTTGCTTAACACCCTTCTTTGAGACGTACGAGCTCAAAGGTTATGTGATTAATAGTGACTGATCATATATGTGAATTACTGATGTGAAGTACTATATTTTGAAAGTACTTGTGATTATTATGTTGTGAAATGATTTTCCCTACTTCGGGATATGAAATGATTTAGTATGTGACTAAAGATTCGGGTAACCCTGAGATTAAAAGTATGGGTGAGAGGGCGGTGTATGCTCTCCATGTGTGGGAGGTGCATCGTCGGTGTAGCCTACTCCTATGTGTGGTAGGTGCACATTTATATATCGAGTTGCGAGGTGCGTACCCTTTGCCTTGTCGATGGGGAGCACGATATTTGGTTGCATACTTGTTTGTATGCATTATTATGTTTTGGAATTCATATTTCCAGAAGATTTGATTTGAGATCCCGAAGTGAAATCTACTTTGATATAGAAAGTTGGATATGTATTTCAAATGATTTGAAATAAGAAATCGGGAATAAAATCCAAAGGAATGATTTCTGTAAATTAATTTGGATTTGGAAAATCTAAGTTTAGTGATTAATCTAAGTGGGTAGATTGGGATATTGCTTGTTGATTGATGCATAGTAGATCCATATATCTATATTGATTGTTGTTTATACACTGGTATTCATGGGGGTAAACCCGTTCCGCGTTAGCGGCGTGGTCCCGTGATATACCATATTATTAAATAAGTTAATTATAACTGTTAGAGTTTCTCACACCAGTCTCATGACTGACTTATAGTTTGCTTTTCCCTTGCGAACTCGGGTGCCCCTATTTTCCACACGGGCAGTCGAGTAGTTTTATTTTGCAGATGTATTGAGCAGAATTCTGGATTGAAGCTTTAAGCTGTGTCCAGAGTATTGATAGTCTTCCACTGTGTAGTTTATATTTCTGCTGTGCACTGTTTTACATTTATGTAAATTTATCTTCCGCTGTGTATTATATTTCGATATACTCTGATATTCTGTACTCTAATGTAACATTATTATGATGTTTATAGAAGTCTTCTGTTATTTGTTCTGATGTGTTGTATACCCAGAGTTAGCGTATGTGGGATTCGAACGGTCTTGGTCGGTTTAGCGATCGATTAGGTCCGGGCGAAATCCGTGTCGTTACAGAAACACTTACAGCGGAGTCCCGGGGTTCTACGGTCGAAATCGAGGTAGGGTAGGGTGGAGGAGGTGGCTGAGGCGTCGGAGAGTGGCTTACGGTGGCGGTTTTAGGTCGAAAATCGGGAAGGACTGCACGGAAATGGGGGAGGAAGGCTTGGGGCAGCGGATCGGAGGGGGAGGGGGGTCGCCGGACGTCGGAGGTGTGGGGGAGAGGGTCGCGCGACTCCACCTGCGGCGGCGTGGGCTGAGGCGCCGTCGATAGGGGGGCGACGAGAAAAAAAGCAGCATTCTTTTTTTTTCGTTCGACCTGATAAAGTAACGGGGGGTCCTGAAGGTTATAGGAGGGAAGAGAAAGGTTTTATTTTATTTATTTATTTATTTAATTTCAAAAAGTTGACTTTTTCATTCGACCTCTAAACGAGGTCCACCGCCTGTCATCCATAGCTAATTACCCCTATTTTGAACACAATGGGATATGTATCGTAAGCTGATTCGATCGTTTCGACCAGTTTTCATCAAAATCAAAATATAACTCTATATATTGAATTTGAACGCGCATTTCAATTTACTGGGGCCACATACAGCCTCTAAAAATTCAAGAAAAATATTTTCTAGATTCGTATTGACGATACGGTCCTAACAAAACAAATTTCATCAAATTCTGGGACCGTTTGAAAAATGGCCATTTTCCAGTCGATTAAAATCAACTGAAACTGGTCAAACACGTTTTCCTTTGCCAGGCTCACATATTGATTCGTAAAATTATGAAATTTGAAACCTAGCAATAATTTCACATCCCGAATCCAACAAAAGTGGTTTCGTCGAAATCCGAGGTCGTTTGCAAAATGGTCATTTTTAAGGGCCGAAATTTTATAGCGACTATTCTAAATTTTCAACTGGACATATCTTTTTATCCCCGCTATGAAATTTTGATTTTTCGGACTCGTTGGAAAGATATTCACAATTAGATTCTAATATTTTTGGTTTCACTAAAATCCGGTTTATTTTGAATCCTGTACATTCATTTGAAGTTTGAAATCGAATTATCGAACTACCGCGCCATTTTCAATTCCTTTTATAATTTATAATAAATAATTATATTCTAACGACAATCTATATAATATATACGTTTGAATTCTATTCAAAATAAATTTCACGTCGTTATTATTTAAAATAATTCATTTTAAATATTCAAAATTCACTAAAATTGCCAAAATAAAATTTTAAATTGGCCCAGATTTCCGGGTTATTATAGCTGTTCATGACATGTTCTTAGTTGTTTTAGCTGTTGATGTATACAGTTTTTAGCTGTTCATATCTTTTATCTGTTTGAAATTGATGTATCAACATATGCATATCTTTACTTTAGCTGTGTATCAGTGAATATATAGATAGCTGTTTTCAGCTATCCTTTATGCTATTCACTAGCTTTTTGGGCTATTTGAGTAGTTGTTCTATAGGTTTTTAGCTATTTTCATTGTCCATGCATGTGAAGACCTTTATGTTTTAACTGTTTGTTTTATTTATTTTTATTTTTTTATTTTTCTTTTGTTGTTCATTACTATCATGAAATCACCCTTTCAATGGGTTTTCTTCTTCTTCTTTTTCCGCAAATCAAAATTCGATGGGGACAATTCGAATCCACTAGTTCGGCAAAAGAAAAAGCATGAAGAAGTTGATCTACAAAATGTTGATTCCTTTCTTTTTAGTTTTGTATATTTTTTTTTTGAACTTGTACTGTACAAGAATTTGGACTTGGATTGTGATGATAATGTAATTTAATGCTAAAACTATTTTGTTGTTAAACTAAATCTTGTTGTTAAACTACAGATGGAAACAGATTCAACTATATCTTGTTGTTAAACTGAATTCAAATCGGAATATCTCATCATTTATTCATATTTTATAGATCCACGTGGACTCGAGGAAGCATTGTAGTCTTTATAAACTTGTTAAAGGAGTTATGTGGTATTTAACTCTGCTACTTGTAAAGGCAACCGACAAAGAAGGGTAAAAGGAAAGAATCCAAACCGATAACGAAGTTGTTCCCTTCAACGTGAAGATGCCACAAATTTGACATTCTTCATTACGTGACCTACGTTCCTTTCCTCGTCTTTCATTATTTATTCTGTCCCGTTTCAGTTATATGCCACGTTGGTGCACACACATATGATAATGGGACCAACATGTCGTTATACGCAGCGTGCATAGTCGGTTTAACTTTAAGAAACCGAAATTTAACGAAAATAAATAAATATCATCATATTTATTAAACAACATCTTTAAATTCAAAACGGTATAGAATTCAAACTTAACATTAAAATTCTTGTTTTAAATAATATTCCAGCTATATAAAATCGTTTAATATAAATAATTAAATCGTTATAATTTAAAAACGAATCCACATTGACTATTTGAAAATTTGAATTGGACGTAACTTGAAATTTATAAACTGAAATTTCGAATTTTCTCTTTCATTAGAAAATAGAATCGAATCGGTTCAAACGTTTCTCATTTCACAGAAATCCGACTTATATTGGATCCTGTATATTCAGTTAAAGCTCAAATCAAAAATTTCGAACTACCACAACGTGTCGAGCTCGTTTTAATTAATATATAAATATATATATTCGAATTCAATTTTAATTAAATAAATTCGATTAAAATCCATTATATAACAAATTTAAATTTTCGAATTTAAATGGCCGAAAAAATCCGGGATGTTACATTCTTCCCCCCTTAAAATAATTTTGTCCTCAAAATTGTAAAGTAAGAAGGATAGTCTGAAACCATATTATTTTAAAATTATTACCTTTGCATTAAATTCGAACTCTAAAAATTTTCTGAAATTTTGCCAGCACCTCCTCTGCATGGCTCGATCGATACAACTTACAACTGCTATTCTGGGCCTCAACATCTTTGAAAAGAAAATTCAAAATCCAAATGGCAACCCACTCAGGGTAGAAAATTAATCGCTTAACCCATAATATAAGGTTTACCTTTTTGTCGAGCATTCCAATTCAAATTCCAATTCCCATTTCCAAAGCGTATCAAGTAGCTGCTCATCGTCGACATTTCCAGTCTGTATAACGAAATCATCACCACAGCCTTCAAGATTCTACCCTCATTCCACTTATAATTCAAATAATAATCCGGTTTAAATAATTTCGTTTCCACTTCACAACCAATCTTATTTCCAATCCACTCTACCGGAATTTTCCATCCATACAATTCCTTTTTAACTCAACTGGTTAAATTAATATTCAATATCTGGTTTGTATCTGCTTTGATTTAACATCCATTAATATTAGTCAATTAATATCAAATTAATTCCTATTGTTTATCCATTTAATTTTCAAATCCCAATTTATTAAAGTGCAGTCAATTTGAATTCATTCTTAACTTGATTTTATTTAATCGGGTTCAGTTTCGCTTTCATATCCGCTTCAATTGACGAATTGATTTTCTAATCAGTTCAAATTTATTTCAAAATTCAAATTAGATTTCAAATCAGTTAATCAGAACAAACAAACAAACACCCCACATTACTATAGTATAGAAAATAAATTCCCTTTTTCTATATAAAAATATACATTGGGTAAAATTATTTCATTTACCCTCTTTTATAAACAATATTGTATCCATTCACTAGTTCAACGCTTCTCAACACTTGAACCAGTCAAATAATACAATACAAAACATTTTAAAATTGTAAAAATACGCTCTCATATATATACACTCAACTCAATCTAGGGTGTTATTAACCCCATCTCTATTGAGTTACGCCATAGAGCCAAGGTTACTACTCAACTAATAGCTCTAATACCACTTTAACGACCCAGGGATTTTCGGCCCCCGAAAATCGACATAAATACCTTTACCATACTCATGCTGACCTTCCAATACCGAAAACACTGGAACGTTTATAGAAAGAAATTAGAGGGTGAGATAAGAAAGAAAGAAATGTCAGAATAGAAGAAGAAGAAGAACCAATACAACACAGAGTCTCACATTGCAGCGGAACAAAATATAATACAGAAATAAATCTTTATTGAGAGTTTGAAAAATACTTACAATATCAGAGTACATCACATCTCTGTACAGTTAAAATAATATGTCCTCATATATAATCACACAGCGGAATAAATATTAGATATCATTTGTCTGAACATCTCCATCTCGTCCTTGGGCTTCGCAGTATCTGATAACCTGAACCTGTACACCCAGGGCTAACCCGAGCATTTACAAAACACCGGGTTAGTCTGGTGAACCAAAGTGAGAAAAAAACTCGCACAGTATTAAGGTATCACACAACTTGATTTTAAAGTTAAAATCCTTTCGAAAGAAAAGGATAATTGTAACAACCCGGAATTTTGGGGCCAATTTAAAATTTTTATTTTAAGAATTTTAATGGATTTTAATATTTAAAATAATTTAGTTTAAGTAATAATGAAAAAAATTATTTTAAAAATGAATGAATTTAATTTAATTATAAAAGGAGTTTCAAATAGCGCTGTAGTTTGAAAATTTGAATTTGAACTTTGACTGAATGTACAAGATTCATTTTAAATCAGAATTGAGCGAAACTAGAAATATTTAAATCTGTTTAATTATATCTTTCTAACGAATCTGAAAAACTGAAATTTCACTTAATATTTTGAAAGTTATGTCCAGTTTAAAATTTAGAAAAGTCGCTGTAGAATTTATATATATTTTAATATATTATATTGGCCTTAAAAATAGCCATTTTGCAAATGACATCTGGTTTCGACGAAACCAATTTTGTTGGAACCGGAATGTCAAATTATTGCTGTGTTTAATTTTCCATAATTTTTCGAATCAATACGTGAGCATGGCAAACGAAAATGTGTTTTGTCAATTTTAATCAATTTTAATCGACTTGAAAATAGCCATTTTCCAAACGGTCTAAGAATTCGACGAAATTAGTTTTGATAGGACCGTATCATCAAAACAAAGTTAGGAATAATTTTGTGTAATTTTTAGAGTCAATATGTGGCCCCGGTGAATTTAAGTGTAAGATTGAATTAATCAAATAAATGATTTATATATTAAATTAAATAAAACAAGCTGGAGATGATCAAACGGGCTGATGGGACCTAGCCCATTGCGTCCTGAACAAGGGTATTTGCCTGGGGACAACTTTCTTTGGGATTGAATCGGAGTTGGTATGAAATAATGGGTTATTTGTAAATTTAAAGAATTAATTAGAATATAAAATTATAAATAGGGCCCAAAATTAAAACTCTAATCCTATTACTGTACAACAGCCGCTATCAAGTTTGAATTCCATGAAGCTCCAAAACTAATCCAAGAATTTCTCTCAATCCACATTGATTCATTCGAAACCAATTAAATGAAAATGAAGAGGAGATCGAGATCTCCATTGTGAACGGCTATGATTGGATTTAATCGAGTATGGAGGGTGAATTCTGTGCTCCAAGGTGCTGCGCTCGAGGCTGAATTACGGTGAGGGGGGCCCACCGAGTTGAGTGATACTTGGGGCATGGGGGCGTCTTCGGGTGGCCAACGATGTGGCGGCGAGTGATGGTGGTCTGGCGGCTTCCTGGATGTGCGGTGGCGTGCCCTAATGGATGAATGATGGGTTCGATTTCACTGAAGGGATACGGGAAGAAGATGGAGAAAGAAAAGGGACGGCCAGGATTAATCAGTTCAAAATGTAATTAATTTTTACTGATTTAATTAAGAGATAATTATATTAATAACTTGTAAAGATGATATCTTCCTCATACGAGGTCGGAATGACGAACGGTCAGAAGCGTTAGGTTCATAGTGACAAGATCTACAGCATGGAACAAACCAGATCTGAAATAAAGCAAGTTGGAAATTCAGATAAAATAGATGTGAGATTTCTATTCTTAATAATTAACTAAAATTTAATTATTTTCTTGCTACTTCAAATCGATGTGTGAATGTAACGAAACCAGATCTGTGTTTTTCTGTTAGTTGTCTGTGATGAATTTTAATGTTCATGTTTCGTTAGATTAGATTAAAAATATCACTTTGGTTAGAAGGATGATTTGATTTAAAATAACAACTTTTTTAGAATATATGTTATAATTAACATAACATTTATGTTAGAACATGTTATAATTAAAATAACATTCGTGTTAGAATATGCTATGTAATTAAAAGGAATATTTTGGTTAGAAAATGTACATGAGATAAAAAAAAAGAACATCTTGTTAGAAAATGTTACATGATAATTAAAATAACATTTGTTTGAAAAAAATGTTGTATTAGTATTAAAATATCATTTTGACATAAAATGTTACATTGGAAATTAAAATAACATTTGGCTAAAAATGTTGTATTAGGAATAAAATAACATTTTTTAACAAATGTTACATTAGAAATAAAAATACATTTTTGTTATGAATTGTGTCATTAGAATGAAAACACTATTTGCAAATAAAATGGGACATTTTTTTATTAGACATTGGTTATGTAAATAAAAACCACATTTTTATTAGAAATGTGTTTTGCAAATAAAAATAACATTTTTGAATAGAAATATAGAAATGTAAAATATGATAAAAAGGACATTTTTGTTACGAAATGTAAAATATGATAAAAATTACATTTTTTTTTAGAAATGTAAAATATGATAAAGAGGACATTTTTGGTTAAGAAATGTTTAATATGATTAAAAGAACATTTTTGTTAGGCAATGTTCCTTAGGATTAAAAATATCATTTTTAGGAATGAGAAGTTAGAATAAAGATAACATTTTTATTTGAAATGTTGCATAGAATAAAATAACATTTTTGTATAAAATGTTTTGCTAGAATTAAACGGTCATTTTTGTGATGAATATTTCAAAAAAAATATCATATTAGACTTGTGACAAAATAAAATATCATTTTTGTCACATTAGATTTATGCTAAAATGAAGATTACATTTACATGTAATATTGCTTTCATTAAAGAGAATAGAATTAGAAGATTACATTTACATGTAGTATTGTCCTCATTAAAAAGAATAGAATTTAAAACATACATGTTTATGTAATTTAATTCTCAATAAAAAGAATAGGATTAAAAGGTTGTATTTCTATGTGATATTGAAAATATTCATTTTTGTCCTTTAAAAAGGATTACACCAAAATATACGTTTTTGGTCATTTAAAAGAACTAGACCAAAAAAAAAATTACATTTTTGTTTATTTAAAAGTATTAGACAAAAATTTACATTTTTGTTAGTTTAAAAAGGATTAAACAAAAATGTCATTTTAATGTAAATGTATACATCAAAATTTATATATAAAAGAGGAAACATCATTTTAATTCAAATGCATACATTAGGATTTGTATGCATAATGAAAATACCTTTTTAATGGAAATGTATACATTAGGATTATACTCAAAAGGGACATATCATTCTAATGTAAATATTAGAATTTGTATGCAAACAACAACGACATATATGTTGATTATAAGATGTCATTTATGTTAATTATTTAATGATAGGCATGTTAATTATAAGTGTGACACTAGATTAAAATAACACTTTGTTGTAAATTGTGTCATCAGAATAAAATGACATTTTATTGTTATTTGTCATTAGAATTGAAATTTTAGATTTTTTTATGTCATTTTTCAACAATAAAAAGGAATGGAAATAAAAGACTAGGTTTTTATTGTCGTTTGTTCACAATAAAAAGAATTGAAGCATATGTCTGTGATGTTGAAATGTTTGAGGTGTTAAATATAATGTTAGTATATTCAAACTGAATATTACACTTCCATCTACAAGTCATCCGACTTGTTTATGTGATTGGGACGATAATTTTCGCACATCACCCAAGTGCACAAATAATTTATTATTTGTTTGTTGGATGAAATCCCACACGGGTATTGGGATGATATTTGACAGACACTAATCCCAATATTTAGTTGTAGAATCCACTCTGGTTGTTATTTGGATGTTTGATAATTATTTATCATGATTGTTGATCACATGCAATATATGGTTGTTGATTGAGTCACATTCCAATAAAGAATATTCTAGAAAAAGTATATTTTAGAAAATATCTTAGAAAAATATATTTTTGTTGAAATGAACTAGTTATTAACTAGAATAAATCATTAAATTTAGATTTAATGAAGTCTTCCAATTAGTGAATATTTAATTGAAATTAAATTAAATAAATTGGATTTTGGGTTTATCGTGAATAGTGTCTTAAATAACACTGTTCTTAAACCCTGTATGAAAAGAATAATCTTTTAATTTAGATTATTAAATTTTCAATTGTATTTAGTGATTGGAATAAGATGAAATGTGAGTTGGGTTTATTGTGAACTGTGTTTTTAAGCGACATTTATTCTTTAACTCAACTGACAGTGAAAATATGATTTGGAATTTATAAATCTTTTATTAAGATTTAAATGGAAATTTTCCAAAAGTAAAGTTTTCCAATTTAATATATTAAATTGGAGTTAAATGGAATTCTAATTAATAATAACCGAGATAAGCTTCTGTAAAAGAAGACCGATACTACATATGGAATTTAAGAGGCTTTGCCGTTATTCCATTTATATTATTGGTCGAATACAGAAATTTATAACGAGTATATATTGATTTGATTTCTGTGAAGAATCCATATTTTATGGAAGATGATTATGGATTTACCGTGAACTATGTTTTAAATGACATTAGTTCTTTAACCCAGCTAAAGATAAGATTAATTTCTTAAATTTAGATAATCATTGAATAATGATTTTTGATATTTAAAACCAAATTGGGGTTTTACTAAATCTTTAAAAGAAAGATTTAAGAATAAATATGAAGAATTTATCTTTGATAAGATAATGTGAATATTTTATTTAAAAGAATATTCTGAATTGGAATGAGGCGTTGGATGTGATTTTATGGCGCTTGATTATTAATTATAAAAATACGCGAGTTATTCGAAAAGACCGGGTTTAACCCATTCCGAATAATCAATACGACGATGAAGTGTCGAAGTTGAAGATGGTGATTGAAGACCGACGATCTTCACATCGAATGGATGTGTTGCTACTGAGATCCATGATGGGACTAGCTACCTTGAAGGGTCTTCAGTGGTAGCCATCCAGACGTATTGTTGATTGTCCGTATATGTGAGGACCTCTCAGGTGTCTCCGGTTTCGTTCAGACCCAGAACGGACTTGTAAATGGATGCATGTCTGACATTGGGTTTTGTTCCATGTAAATTAAATTGATTTTTATTAATGTATATCTGATTGGTGGTGGAGAATTTATTCTCTGCTTAACACCCTGGTATATATTAATAGTGATTGATCGCATGGCGTGAATTGTCAATGTGGCACGCCAAGATGCAATTGATCAAGGCTTTTGTTGAAAAGCATGGCCTTGTGGAATGATCAAAGCATAGCCTATTTCGGCGTAGCTTTGTGTATAGCATGACATCGCGAGCCTCACACCTTGGTACGAGTCAAAAACGGGATTAGGACTGCAGGAGTGCACACGTTTCTTTCTAGCTAGGAGTAGGGTCAGTGCTTAAACTGGCTGACATTTTACTTAAGTGGATGATGGATTTTGAGGCGCCTCGGATTCATAGGTCGTTAGTGGTCATATGGAGGTCCAAAGGGACCGGGAAGCGTGTGTTCAAGCATAACCAATCCACTACCGTTAGGTGGGGACCGACCCTGAAGATCTAAGGGTTCACTGCGGGGGATCCTGAGGCATTTGCTAGAGTGTCTCGAATCGGAGAGGACGATCCCTAGCCTCGATTTCATGATGGAAATCCAATTTCCAATACGACACCTTGTGGTTTTGATTGTAGAACTTGTATGGCGACATGATATATGGTACCCATGTCGTCTATGATTGATACATTATGACTGAATTGTTTTTGAAACATATGTACACTAATAGTAATATCAAATCCGTTTTATCATATCAAGCATCTTTTAACCATTATAAGGTAAAACTCTATCCTCTGGTTTGCGTTGCATTGTGTGATGGGACTTGAGTCTTATAATGGTTTCATTTTTCTAAAAAGCATTTCGTTGTTTAACGATTTACCTTATTTTATGCACTGGCAATCCAATGGAGTAAACTTGTTCCGTGTTAGCGGCGTGGTCCTGTGATTAGCCTTATTATTAGAAAAGTTAAGTAAGATTTCTCATACCAGTCCCATGACTGACCTGTAGTTTGTTTCACTGGCAAACTCGGGTGCCCATATTTTCCACATGGGCAGTCGAGTAGCTTTTTGCAGATATTTACAAGATCCTGGTTTATAGCTGAAGCGGTATTCGGAAAGCTCTGTATCCGTGTATTCCTTTCGGTTGTATATTTGTAATATTTTTCCGTTGTTATTTAAATGTAATTTAAATCTCTGATATCATTGTATTTCTCTTGTGTAATAAGTATTCATATCCTATTATATTATTGTACTCTAATGTAATTGTTGTAATCAGCAATAAAATGAACTTCAGTTTGTGCTCTAATGTGTGATGTTCTCAAAGCAATCCAGGCTTTCCTTTACAGGGAAGTTCGGGTCGTTTCATTTGGTATCAGAGCGAGGTTTATAGAGCTCGAGAACAAGACACATTAGAACCGAACGAAAGAATTCATCAGAGATTGGATTAGTAATATCCAATAAGAATATTCGTTAAAGATGGGATCAGTAGTATCCTAGAACGTGTGAAGAGTATTATTTTCTCTAAAATAAAAATGAAAACAAATTTTGTTTTGAAAATTTTATCTTAATATACGTATTTGAGTATATTATTATATTTTAAATTGGACAATCGAGTATATAAAGATTTTGAATATACGAGTAATTAACGGATATTCGAAGTTTTAATATACTGGATAGATATAGCATCACACTCTAGTTGCCCGGAGATGATTCTGGTGATGGAGCTCCATCATCAGTATTTATGTTCAAGTTTCGAAAGTGGTATATCTATATATTTCCATTGACTGGTATGAGAACCAAAACTTAGTTAGAACACATTGTTGTGATTTGCAGTAAAAATATGATTTTTGAATATATATAAAAGTTATATATATTTGAAAAGTTAACTACCTAATTGATTGATGGTTGTGATGTTTGATTATTAGTTTAGCTAATAAAATTATTGGAATGATAATTACTTTAACTAATAAAATTATTGAAAACAATAAATAGAAATTTAATTAAGTTAGTTAATTAAACAACTTTTAGCTTCATTCCTTCTCGACGACAAAAAAATTTAAGTGGGGGCGATTGTAACAACCCGGAATTTTGGGGACAATTTAAAATTTTTATTTTAAGAATTTTTATGGATTTTATAATTTAAAATAATTTAGTTTAAGTATTAACGAATAAAAAAATTATTTTAAAAATGAATAAATTTAATTTAATTATAAAAGGAGTTTAAAACAGCGCTGTAGTTTGAAAATTTGAATTTGAACTTTGACTGAATGTACAGGATTCATTTTAAATCAGAATTGAGCGAAACCAGAAATATTTAAATCTGTTTAATCAAATCTTTCTAACAAATCTGAAAAACTGAAATTTCACTTTATAATTTGAAAGTTATGTCCAGTTTAAAATTTAGAAAAGTCGCTGTAGAATTTATATATTTTTTTAATATAATATATTGGCCTTAAAAATAGCCATTTTGCAAACGACCTCTATTTTCGACGAAACCACTTTTGTTGGAACCGGAATGTCAAATTATTGCTAAGTTTAATTTTCCATAATTTTTCGAATCAATATGTGAGCATGGCAAATGAAAATGTGTTCTGTCAATTTTAACCAATTTTAATCGACTTGAAAATAGACATTTTTCAAATGGTCTCGGAATTCGACGAAATTAGTTTTGGTAGGACCGTATCGTCAAAACAAAGCTAGGAATAATTTTTTGTAATTTTTAGAGTCAGTATGTGGCCCCGGTGAATTTGAATGTAAGATTGAATTAATTAAATAAATGATTTATTTATTAAATTAAATAAAACAAGCTGGAGATGATCAAACGGGCTGATGGAACCTAGCCCATCACGTCCGGAACATGGGTATTTTCGTAGGGACAACTTTCTTTGGGATTGAATCGGACTTGGTATGAAATAATGGGTTATTTGTAAATTAAAATAACTAATTAGAATATAAAATTATAAGTAGGGCCCAAAATCAAAACCCTAATCCTATTACTGTACAACCGCCGCCATCAAGTTTGAATGGCCATGAAGCTCCAAAACTAATCCAAGAATTTCTCTCAATCCACGTTGATTCATTCGAGACCAATTAAATGAAAATGAAGAGGAGATCGAGATCTCCATTGTAAACGGCTATGATTGGATTTAATCGAGTATGGAGGGCGAACTCTATGCTCCAAGGTGCTGTGCTCGAGGCTGAATTATGGTGAAGGGGGCCCACCGAGTTGAGTGATACTTGGGGCACGGGGGTCTTCGGGTGGCCGACGATGTGGCGGCGAGTGATGGTGGTCTGGCGGCTTCCTGGGTGTGCGGTGGCGTGCCCTAATGGATGAATGATGGGTTCGGTTTTACTGAAGGGATACGGGAAGAAGATGGAGAAAGAAAAGGGATGGCCAGGATTAATCAGTTCAAAATGTAATTAATTTTTACTGATTTAATTAAGAGATAATTATATTAATAACTTGTAAAGATGATATCTTCCTCATACGAGGTCGAAATGACGAACGGTCAGAAGCGTTAGGTTCGTAGTGACAAGATCTATAGCATGGAATAAACCAGATCTGAAATAAAGCAGTTTGGAAATTTAGATAAAATAGATGTGAGATTTCTATTCTAAATAATTAATTAAAATTTAATTATTTTCTTGCTACTTGAAATCGATGTGTGAATGTAACGAAACCAGATCTGTGTTTTTCTGTTAGTTGTCTGTGATGAATTTTAATGTTCATGTTTCGTTAGATTAGATTAAAAATATCATTTTGGTTAGAAAGGATGATATGATTTAAAATAACAACTTTTTTAGAATATATGTTATAATTAACATAACATTTATGTTAGAACATGTTATAATTAAAATAACATTCGTGTTAGAATATGCTATGTAATTAAAAGGAATATTTTGGTTAGAAAATGTACATGAGATAAAAAAAGAACATCTTGTTAGAAAATGTTACATTGATAATTAAAATAACATTTGTTTAAAAAAAATGTTGTATTAGTATTAAAATATCATTTTGACATAAAATGTTACATTGGAAATTAAAATAACATTTGGCTAAAAAAATTTGTATTAGGAATAAAATATTATTTTTTAACAAATGTTACATTAGAAATAAAAATACATTTTTGTTATGAATTGTGTCATCAGAATGAAAACACTATTTGTAAATAAAATGGGACATTTTTGATTAGACGTTTGTTATGTAAATAAAAACCACATTTTTATTAGAAATGTTTTTTGCAAATAAAAATAACATTTTTGAATAGAAATATAGAAATGTAAAATATGATAAAAAGGAAATTTTTGTTTTGAAATGTAAAATATGACAAAAATGACATTATTGTTTAGAAATGTAAAATATGATAAAGAGGACATTTTTGGTTAAGAAATGTTTAATATGATTAAAAGAACATTTTTGTTAGGCAATGATCCTTAGGATTAAAAATATTGTTTTTAGGAACGAGAAGTTAGAATAAAGATAACATTTTTATTTGAAATGTTGCATAGAATAAAATAACATTTTTGTATAAAATGTTTTGCTAGAATTAAATGGTCATTTTTGTGATGAATGTTTCAAAAAAAAAATCATATTAGACTTGTAACAAAATAAAATATCATTTTTGTCACATTAGATTTATGCCAAAATGAAGATTACATTTACATGTAATATTGTTTTCATTAAAGAGAATAGAATTAGAAGATTACATTTACATGTAGTATTGTCCTCATTAAAAAGAGTAGAATTTAAAAGATACATGTTTATGTAATTTAATTCTCATTAAAAAGAATAGGTTTAAAAGGTAGTATTTCTATGTGATATTAAAAATATTCATTTTTGTCCTTTAAAAAGAATTACACCAAAATATACGTTTTTGGTCATTTAAAAGAACTAGACCAAATTTTTTTTTTTACATTTTTGTTTATTTAAAAGTATTAGACAAAAATTTACATTTTTTTTAGTTTAAAAAGGATTAAACAAAAATGTCTTTTTAATGTAAATGTATACATCAGAATTTATATATAAAAGAGGAAACATCATTTTAATTCAAATGCATACATTAGGATTTGTATGCATAATGAAAATACCTTTTTAATGGAAATGTATACATTAGGATTATACTCAAAAGGGACATATCATTCTAATGTAAATATTAGAATTTGTATGCAAACAACAACGACATATATGTTGATTATAAGATGTCATTTATGTTAATGATTTAATGACATGCATGTTAATTATAAGTTTGACACTAGATTAAAATAACACTTTGTTGTAAATTGTGTCATCAGAATAAAATGACATTTATTGCCATTTGTCATTAGAATTGAAATTTTAGATTTTTTTTTTTATGTCATTTGTCAACAATAAAAAGGAATGGAAATAAAAGACTATATTTTATTGTCGTTTGTTCACAATAAAAAGAATTGAAGTATATGTCTGTGATGTTGAAATGTTTGAGGTGTTAAATATAATGTTAGTATATTCAAACTGAATATTACACTTCCATCTACAAGTCATCCGACTTGTTTATGTGATTGGGACGATAATTTTCACACATCGCCCAAGTGCACAAATAATTTATTATTTGTTTATTGGATGAAGCCCCACACAGGTATTAGGATGATATTTGACAGACACTAATCCCAATATTTAGTTGTAGAATCCACTCTGGTTGTTATTTGGATGTTTGATAATTACTTATCCTGATTGTTGATTACATGCAATATATGGTTGTTGATTGAGTCACATTCCAATAAAGAATATTCTAGAAAAAGTTTATTTTAGATAATATCTTAGAAAAAGAATATATTTTAGAAAAATGAATTTTTGTTGAAATGAACTACTTATTAACTAGAATAAATCATTAAATTTAGATTTAATGAAGTTTTCCAATTAGTGAATATTTAATTGTAATTAAATTAAATAAGTTGGATTTTGGGTTTTTCGTGAATAGTGTCTTAAATAACACTGTTCTTAAACCCCGTATGAAAAGAATAGTCTTTTAATTTAGATTATTAAATTTCAATTATATTTAGTGATTGGAATAAGATGAAATGTGAGTTGGGTTTATTGTGAACTGTGTTTTTAAGCAACATTTATTCTTTAACTCAACTGACAGTGAAAATATGATTTGGAATTTATAAATCATTTATTAAGATTTAAATGGAAATTTTCCAAAAGTAAAGTTTTCCAGTTTAATATATTGAATTGGAGTTAAATGGAATTCGAATTAATAATAACCGAGACAAGCTTTTGTAAAAGAAGACCGATACTACATATGGAATTTAAGAGGCTTTGCCTTTGTTCCATTATATTATTGGTCGGATACAAAAATTTATAACGAGTATATATTGATTTGATTTCTGTGAAGATTCCATATTTTATGGAAGATGATTATGGATTTACCCTGAACTATGTTTTAAATGACATTAGTTCTTTAACCCAGCTAAAGATAAGATTAATTTCTTAAATATAGATAATCATTGAATAATGATTTTTGATTTTTAAAACCAAATTGGGGTTTTACTAAATCTTTAAAAGAAAGAGTTAAGAATAAATATGAAGAATTTATCTTTGATAAGATAATGTGAATATTTTATTTAAAAGAATATTCTGAATTGGAATGAGGCGTTGGATGTGATTTTATAGCGCTTGATTATTAATTATAAAAATACGTTAGTTATTCGGAAAGACCGGGTTTAACCCATTCCGAACAATTTATACGACGATGAAGAGTCGAAGTTGAAGACGGTGATTGAAGACCGACGATCTTCACATCGAATGGATGTGTTGCTACTGAGATCCATGATGGGAGTGGCTACCTTGAAGGGGCTTCAGTGGTAGCCGTCCAGACGTATTGTTGATTGTCCGGATATGTGAGGACCTCTCTGGTGTCTCCGGTTTCGTTCAGACCCAGAACGGACTTGTAAATGGATGTGTGTCTGACATTGGGTTTTGTTCCATGTAAATTAAATTTATTTTTATTAATGTATGGTGGTGGAGAATTTATTCTCTGCTTAACACCCTGGTATATATTAATAGTGATTGATCGCATGGCGTGAATTATCAATGTGGCATGCCAAGATGCAATTGATCAAGGCTTTTGTTGAAGAGCATGGCCATGTGGAATGATCAAAGCATAGCCTATTTCGGCGTAGCTTTGTGTATAGCATGACTTCGTGAGCCTCACACCCCGGTATGAGTCAAAAATGAGATTAGGACTGCGGGGAGTGCACACGTTTCTTTCTAGCTAGGAGTAGGGTCAGTGCTTAAACTGGCTGACATTTTACTAATGTGGATGATGGATTTTGAGGCGCCTCGGATTTATAGGCCGTTAGTGGTCATATGGAGGTCCAAAGGGACTGGGAAGCGTGTGTTCAGGCATAACCAATCCACTACCGTTAGGTGGGGACCGGACCTGAAGATCCAAGGGCTCACTGCGGCGGATCCTGAGGCATTTGCTAGAGTGTCTCGAATCGGAGAGGACGATCCCTAGCCTCGATTTCATGATGGAAATCCAATTTCCAATACAACACTTTGCGGTTTGATTGTGGAATTAGTATGGCGACATGATATATGGTACCCATGCCCTTTATGATTGATACATTATGATTGAATTGTTTTTGAAACATATGTACACTAATAGTAATATCAAATCCATTTTATCGTATTAAGCATCTTTTAACCATTATAAGGTAAAACTATATCTTCTTTGTGTTGCATTGTGTGATGGGACTTGAGTCTTATAATGGTTTCATTTTTCTAAAAAGCATTTCGTTGTTTAACGATTTACCTTATTTTATGCACTGGCAATCCAATGGAGTAAACCCGTTCCGTGTTAGCAGCGTGTTCCTATGATTAGCCTTATTAGCAGATAAGTTAAGCAAGATTTCTCATACCAGTCCCATGACTGATCTTTAGTTTGTTTCACTGGCAAACTCGGGTGCCCATATTTTCCACACGGGTAGCCGAGTAGCTTTTTGCAGATATTTACAAGATCCTGGTTTACAGCTGAAGCAGTATTCGGAAAGCTCTGTATCCGTGTATTCCTTTCGGTTGTATATTTGTAATATATTTCCGCTGCTATTTAAATGTAATTTAAATCTCTGATATCATTGTATTTCTATTGTGTAATAAGTATTCATATCCTATTATATTCTTTTACTCTGATGTAATTGTTGTAATCAGCAATAAAATGTTCTTTAGTTTGTGCTCTAATGTGTTATGTTCTCAAAGCAATCCAGGTTTTCCTTTATAGGGAAGTTTGGGTCGTTTCAATAACCGTAAGACCAAATCCACACATAAACACGGACGGTTGTTACCTTACGATAACCCAAAACAGTTTTGAAATCAATATCTTTTCTGATATTATAATAATGTCTAAATACAAGTAAATAACAATATAGTGGAACGCTTGCATCTCACGCTCAATGTATATATATACAATCAAAAAACGCAGGCGCTTATTGGAGATTGAATTCCAACTATGACAAGGTATGGGACCACCCGCCGATCGTGTATCTCTAGAGGCGAATACCCTGGATTCAACAAGAACGTCTTACAACCCGGCCCTCACATGACAGACCACTCATTTCTCTTGAGTGTATCTAATGTATATCACCAACGGTTGGGCTCAAACCACCGTTTCACGAAAAGGGACAGCATCGAAATAGATTAAAGAATGAAATGGATTTTCTCTAGATAGGTAATTATACACCCTAATGGGAGCAACCCACATAGCCATGCTGCCTGCCTGATTTTTGCCATTTCCCGGTTGATGAGGCTTGAGGTCAGAACACATCTAGTCATCATATACTTTAATGCCACATAGTCAGATCCGCCAAATCACTAATCGACGTCCACAAAAATATTCTAGTCGTTAAGCTAGAGAGGTGCCCCTCTCCGCCACTAACAAAGATATGTTTGTAAAAATCAACGTACGTGACCCTTAAGAAATACTCTGTCAGACATTCGTCCATACAAGTCATCCAAGAACAGGATGAACCGAAGGTATTCCCCTACTGCACCCAATATAGGAATCACTCCATGGATCGGTAGCGATAGTCCTTGCAATCCACAGATTCCAACCACGAAAGAACACCAGTATATCTCCGGGTCGAATCAGAGATTGTAAGTGGTTCTTCTGCTTTATGAAGATCTATGGTCTTCACATGCTCCATCTCGATTGTCGTCTGATATCTTCTATATTTTCGTATTTGTTGGTCAGAATGGTTTTTGAATATACACACGTTTGCAAAACCATTTTATATCTCACCCCTTTACTCATCGATCGCTCATTCTCCTTTTTAATTCCGTTACTAAGGAAAATATCATCTCATATTATTTCCGTTACTTTGGAAATCTTAACATACCCACTGGACATTACCAACTACTATCATCCTTGGATAGTCCCAAAGTCATTCAAGTTGGGGTATTTTAATTACCTCTTAGACCTTGATCAACAACGTTTTTATCTTTAGATAAATACGGGTTGTAATTCAAGAACCGATATTCAATTTAATATCAAAACACATCCCACTTATCTTGTTTATTTAAAATATACACTTATAGTTCTTCTTACCCTCTTTGGAAGTTTCTCTTTTAAACTATTAGCTTACTCAACATTTCTCTTATTATCCTCGACTTATTAAAATAACTTTGGTTTAAACTGGAATATCATTACCAATCCTATTTTCAACTTCGTTTACCAAGCTCAAATCAAATCCCTTTATACCAATCCCTTTTCCTTTGGGAAATCTCTTTCAATTCTATTGGTTTTACTTAATTCCATTATTAAGTATTTCTAATTTATAAACGACTTTTAAACTCATATTCCACTTATAAACCTTGTTTATAAACTTTAGGTTTAACCTAAACCCCTTTATTTCTCCAAAACAATTACTTACTTAAATATATCACATTTAAGAAGTAGTTAATCAAACTAAACAAATAATTTACTTTTACATTTACTATTGTAAAATCAGATTTATTTACAAAGATAAATAATAAAAATCTCTTTAAAAGCTTTTTAGAATTCAAATAACCATTTGTTGAATGAATTTATTTAGTTCATCAACAACTAATTATAGAACCCAACTTAGTTAACACGATTGACTCAGTCAATTCAAAACACGATTACTCCTCCAACCCATTCCAGTAAATTCCTCTTTTAAATTGATTAAAATATAATTAATTTAAATAACTTCATTTAATTGTTCATTTAACGCAATTAATCAAGTACTTAACCACTAGGTTATTACTTCTTATTTGCTTAATAATTCTTATTAACGTAAGAATTTGTTTTCAAAATCCATTTCATAATTTCTTATAAACTTTAATTAATAAATAATCAATATTTATTACCTTAAAATAATTTTAGAAGTAATAACTTTCAAAACCTATTTTCGTTATAAAATATATTTATAACTTAAATATTATCGATTCACTGTCGATAAAACCCATATTTTATAAATTGATTGATTTATAGGCCACGTGATGCCAATTACCCAACCACACAAACCATCGGAACAAATGTTGAAACAAGTTCAACAATCAACAACAATCAATCATTTCTTTTTATTCGGCTGATAATTTCTATAACGATCAACAACCAATTAACATATCATTCAAACATTTCAAACAATTTCAAACACGTTTATAAACGTGACCAATCAAGGGAAATTACTTTATTTGGGTCAAATCAACACGATTGGTGTTTTACTGAAATTAACCGACTGTTTAATTTCATTTATTAAATCAATACTAAATATATATAACCAACAAACAGTCAAACACTAACAATCAGAACACGCAAAATAAAAACCCAATTTATATAAAATATAAATGGGGAGAGTTGAGTGAGTTTAACTCACTTTGATTTGAATCTGTCGATAAACAGTCTGTTTTAGTCAAATTAAATTGACGTTTAATTCGAATTTAACTCACTTTGATTTGAATCTGTCAATAAACAGTCTGTTTTAGTCAAATTAAATTGACGTTTAGTTCGAATAAAAATTCCAGTCACTTCAGATCCGGATTGGCCTGCTCCATCTCGAAGTTCTCGTCTCTACGGTCCCAATGAGACTGACCGCTCTTGAATCTGATAACGTAGGTGCAAGATATCGTATAAATAATTTGACGAAGTAATTAAATTATTTAAACTTAAATTTTAAACAAAATAAGATTGGGCCTTTACCTTTATCTCTGTTCGGTCCATTACTCAACCCGTTCCCCTTTTAAACCCTACCCTTCAATCCTTATTCCATTTATCAGCCGTCACCACTAATTACTCCAGACCGAAACCCTAATCCCTCTCTTCTATCCTCCGCCAATTCGAGCTTATGGCGTCGCAATCCCCTTCCGCGGTCAACCACAGACAGCGACCCTCCTCCAACGATCCGCCACCACACTGTCAAGCAACCCGAGCTTTCCAGAACCGCAACGAGTGAACCAGATCGAGGCCTGGGTCTTTGGCTTCAACCGATATTGGTCCAATATCGAAAGCTAAGTTTTTTACTTGATTTTTCTATACTCTATTTATTTTCATTTGATTTATTGGTTTCGAATTTGTTCTTGAATGGATGAAAACATGTTGAGTGATTGCGTGTATATATAGTTGCATTTTGAAACTAGATAGGTTCAACGTCTATCAGCAGCCATGAATTTTTATTTCAATCATAATTCGAATCTGTCCTTAGATTTTGTGTTCGGATTTTAGTATAGGATTTTCCAGCACTTGTTGCCCTGTTCGAAATGGATTTTTGATCTAACTGGTTAGGTGATAGCTTAGGTGATGAATTGTCTATTCAATTCAGAGATTTGGAACCTGTATTGTAGATTTTCCGTTTCCATTTTTAAATGTATGAACAGTGAATTTTTTGTATCATAATTTTACTGTATATACATGTGAGTGTCCTGTTTGATTTGGCCATACAAATTTTGTGTATACCAATACGCATATCAGTCCCTTTCTTCTTAGCTGTTCATGGCATGTTCTTAGTTGTTTTAGCTGTTAATGTATACAGTTTCTAGCTGTTCATATCTTTTATCTGTTTGAAATTGATGTATCAACATATGCATGTCTTTACTTTAGCTGTGTATCAGTGAATATATAGATAGTTGTTTTCAGCTATCCCTTATGCTATTCACTAGCTATTTGGCTATTTGAGTAGTTGTTCTATAGGTTTTTAGCTGTTTTCATTGTTCATGCATGTGAAGACCTTTATGTTTTAACTGTTTGTTTTATTTTTTTAATTTTTAATTTTTTTATTTTTCTTTTGATGTTCATTACTATCATGAAATCACCCTTTTAATAGGTTTTCTTCTTCTTTTTCCGTAGATCAAAATTCGATAGGGACAATTCGAATCCACTGGTTCGGCAAAAGAAAAAGCATGAAGAAGTTGATCTACAAAATGTTGATTCCTTTCTTTTTAGTTTTGTATTTTTTTTTTTTTGAACTTGTACTGTACAAGAATTTGGACTTGGATTGTGACGATAATGTAATTTAATGCTAAAAGTACTTTGTTGTTAAACTATATCTTGTTGTTAAACTACATATGGAAACAGATTCAACTATATCTTGTTGTTAAACAGAATTCAAATCGGCATATCTCATCATTTATTCATATTTTATAGATCCACGTGGACTCGAGGAAGCAATGTAGTCTTTATAAACATGCTAAAGGAGTTATGTGGTATTTACCTCTGCTACTTGTAAAGGCAACTGACAAAGAAGGGTAAAAGGCAAGAATCCAAACCGATAACGAAGTTGTTCCTATCAACATGAACATGCCACAAATTTGACATTCTTCATTACGTGACCTACGTTCCTTTCCTCGTCTTTCATTAATTATTCTGTCCCGTTTCAGTTATATGCCACGTTGGTGCAGTATTTATGATGATGGGACCAACATGTCATTATACGCAACGTGCAGAGTCGGTTTAACTTTAAGTAAACTAAATTTAACGAAAATAAATAAATGTCATTATATTTATTAAACAACATCTTCAACTTCAAATAGTATAGAATTCAAACTTAACATTAAAATTCTAGTTTTAAATAATATTCCAGCTATATAGAATCGTTTAATATAAATAATTAAATCGTTATAATTTAAAAATGAATCCACAACGACTATTTGAAAATTTGAATTGGACGTAACTTGAAATCTATAAACTGAAATTTCGATTTTTCTCTTTCATTAGAAAATATAATCGAATCGGTTCAAACGTTTTTCGTTTCACAGAAATCCGACTTATATTGGATCTTGTATATTCAGTTAAAGTTCAAATCGAAAATTTCGAACTACCGCGACGTTTCGAGCTCGTTTTAATTAATATATAAATATATATATTCGAATTCTATTTTAATTAAGTAAATTCGATTAAAATCCATTATATAACAAATTTAAATTTTCGAATTTAAATGGCCAAAAAAATCCGGGATGTTACATTAAACAATCAAAATAACCATTTAGACTAGAATATTAACCAATTAAGCAAGAAATTCATCCGATACATACATGTGAAATGCAGGAAATCATTTATCCATGGGTTTACTGAAATAAATACTTGTTTCATTTTAACTGCATAAATATGTGTGTGTGTGTGTGTGTGTGTATATATATATATGTCTGAGTATACATCTGATATTATCTATGGCTTTAGAAACATTTTTAAGAGATTTTTGGCACTATGCGTAAACTGATTCCAAATGAAATTCAAAACCTAGCTGAGACAAAATGATTGCATTCTTGATTAGAGACCAGCATATAGAAGATCTATTGCTCTCTTAATCAATCATTTACAGAGCCTCATCACCTATACACAAGTATATTGCAGCTCATATAAATGTTTCATGGAAGATTTGCCATAGATCTATACCTTTTGTATGTCCGGATTTCTATAGAGTTTCCAAAGGTATCAGTAAAGGGGTTTTTAAGGGATCAAAAACTGAACAGATTTAAATAATGACTTTAGATCCATAATGCTAAACTCAATAGTGATTTTAAATAGAAATCGGTAGCATTTTTCCAGTCATAAGAAAACAGATGTAATAATCAAAAGATCAAATTCAACTAAAATGAGCATATAAATATATTGGTTGCCTCTTGAAGTCAGGACTTAATGCCATAAGTTTTAGGTGAGAGTACTCACCAAATCTCTTCCTTCTAAGCTAGAAAAAATCAGAAACCCTTGCTTTATCCCCAAGCTTCCCTTCTTCCTTTAAAATAGATTTTTATGTATTTTAACCTGCCTACTCTAGGCAGTTTGATTTTTGCCCAGCTACTCTTATTTATAATATCAGTTTTCTAGGGTTTCAAAGGTTATATGAAAGCAGGTTTATCCTTCAACAAATCATGCCATACGTGTGAATATTTTCCACATAATTTTTCCCTTATTTTAATTAAAATGCTCGGGTGTAAAAACTGCATCACTTTTCAGAGAAAAAGAAAAGCATTAAAAATTATTTGCCCTCCAAAACAGGTCATGACAAAATAATGAACCTTCCTTTTCTAATTCTGACTATACACTATTTTCTCTTAGTGCAATTGTTTTTTCTATTAACATGTATATGCATTGTTTCAAATATCCCTACATGGTGTATTAAAATTGGTCCATAGGATTTAATCAAATGGTTATTGGAAATACACATGTATATTTATATACATGGATCCTACTATATATACATATACCCTAGAATTATGTGTTGCCTTGTGCATATTCCCTTGTTGTACACATGTGCCCACATACTCATACATGCACACAGTCTACAACCCATCAATTCCAAATTAAAATTCTGTAAACATTTTGATTCATGTTAAATGATTTTTCTAAAAAAAATTTGGGTCATTACAAATACCCCACCTATTAGGAATTGTGTCCTTGCAATTTTCTTTATACTGAATAAGAAATTCTATTTAATTCAGAGATTGCAAACTCTGATCAAACACAAATTCATCCAATTATTTAAATTGGCCAAACAAGCATACAACACCTACTTATGAAGTAATTTTCAAAAATAAAGTTACCTTAGTTTGCAAACAGATTAGGATAATCCACTCTAATCTTGTCTTCTAATTCCCATGTGCAATCATTTGGATCAATGCTGCATTGCACTTTCACAACCTTTAAGGTTTTATTTCTTAGTTTCTTTATATCCTTAGCCAAGATTCCCGCTAGCTCTTTTTCATAAACCAAATCTAACTTCACTTGAATCTGGGATGGAGTTTTCAGAATATCATTCTTATCATGAACCCATCTCCTTAATTGTGATACGTGAAAAACATTATGTATCCCTTGCATATCTTTAGGAAGTTCCAATTTATAAGCCAGAGAACTAATTCTTTCCAGAATTTTTTATGGTTCATAGATATCAATTTTCCTTGTTTTCCAAATCTTAACACCTTTTTATTGGTGAAATCTTGATGAAAACAAAGTCATCTACCTGGTACTCACCTGCCTTTTCTTCCTATCTGCATATTTCTTTTGTCTGTCTTGTGCAGCCGCCATTCTTTTCCTTATTAATGCAATTTTCTCAGTTGTTTCTTTTAAATATTCGGGGCCTAAAACTGCTCTTTCCCCGGTTTCAACCCAACATAATGGAGATGAACATGGCCTGCAATATAAAGCTTCAAATGGTGCTATTCCTATAGTGCTTTGATAATTATTATTGTATGTAAATTCAGCTAAATGGAGGTGTTCTTCCCAGTTACCCCCGAAGTCTAAAATATATGCTCTTAATAAATCCTCAAGCACTTTATTAATCACTTCAGTTTGTCCATCTGACTATGGATGGTAAGTCGTGCTCATGCAAAGCTCAGTTCACATAGTCTCCTGAAAACTTCTCCAAAACTTAGATGTAAAAATAGTGTCCCTATCATTTACAATGGTCCTGGGTATACCATGTAATTTCAATATTTCCTTCATAAATATTTAAGCCAATTTTGGTGCATTTCTATCTTCCTTCACTGGTCATATGTGCTACCTTAGTTAGCCTATCAACCACTACCCAAATACTAGTATTTCCTCTCCTTGATCTTGGTAGACCATCTACAAAATCCAAAGAGATGTCCTCCGGTTTCCACTGAGATATACTTAATGGTTGCAATAAACCTGAGGGTCTTTGTGTCTCTGCCTTTATCTATTGGCAAACTACACACTTGGTTGCAAATTTTGCTAAATCAATTTTCATTCCTTTCCACCAATAATTCCTTTTAAGATTATGGTACATTTTGGTGTTTCCTGGGTGTATGGAGTATTTACTCCTGTGGAATTCATTCAATATCTCTTCTTTTAACTCTGAATTTCCAGGTACCCAAATTCTATTTTTATTTCTCACATATCCCTTCTCATCAATATGCAAGGTTTTTCACTTCTTCTCCTGCTTCTAAAAGAGTTTTTTTTTCTAAAATAATGGGATCTTCATTTTGCACGTTTCCTACCTTCAGAACGAAATCAGAATACAAGGTAACCATATTCAACCTCCTCATACTTTCTTGTGCACCATGCATCTACATGTGCATACCATTATCCTCTTTTGTTTTCAGATCAGTGAGTATCATTAAGTTCTTAAATTCCTCTAACATCATCAAACTTATTTTAGCATGTTGCCAACTCAAAGCTTCATCTACCTTATTAGCTTTTCCTGGTGTGTAGAGTAACTCAAAATCATATGCAGCCAAGAATTCTACCCACCTATGTTGCCTCATATTTAAATCCTTTTGTGAAAATGAATATTTCAACGATTTGTAACCTGTGTAGAGCTCAAATTTGGCTCCTAACAAGTAATTTCTCCATAGCTTTAAGGCATACACAACTGCAGCTAACTCTAAATCATGTGTTGCATTCCTGGTCTCATGCGATCTTAATTTCCTTGATGCATATTCCACTACTTGACCTTCTTGCATCAATACTACTCCTAAACCATACCCACATGCATCTGTGTAAATTATTTAGTCATGGTTTCCTTCTGGTACTCTCAATACAGGTGCATTCACTAATGCTTCCTTCATTTCTTCAAATGCTTTTTCACATTTCTCAGTCCATACATAAGCTTGATTCTTCCTAGTTAGATTAGTCAGTGGTGCTGAGATCTTAGAAAAATCTTTAATAAATCTTCTATAATATCCAGCCATTCCCATGAATGATCTAACTTCACTCACTATCTTGGGTCTTTGCCATGTCTGTATGGCAATTACTTTACTGGGGTTAACTGAAATACCTTATGCAGAAATAACATCCCCAAGGAAATTCACTTCTTTCCAAAATGTGCATTTAGAAAATTTTGCATTTAAATTATTCTGCCTTAATCTGCTCAAAACTAAATGCAAATGATTTTTATGCTCCTCCACTGTTTTGGAATATATCAAAATATCATCTATAAAAATTAGCACAAACTCATCCAAATAATCTCTGAATGTTCTATTCATTAAATGAACAAAATAAGATGGTGCATTAGTCAGTCCAAATAGCATTACTAAAAATTCATACAATCCATATCTAGTGTTGAGTGTTGTGTAGTTAATGCTAGACTCTTCTACCTTCATTTGGTGAAAGCCAAAGGCTAAATCAAGTCTAGAAAACACTTTGTACCCGGCCAATTGATCAAAAAGATCATCAATTCTTGGTAAAGGATATTTGTTCTTTATGGTTAATTTATTTAGCTCCCTGTAATCTATACCCAACCTTAAAGAACCATCTTGTTTCTTCACAAAAACCACTGGTGCACCCAACAAGAATTACTTAGTCTTATAAAACCTTTCTCTTCTAACTCCTCTAACATTTTCTTTAGTTTTATGAGTTCGCTTGGCCCCATTCTTGTAGGCTTTTTAATCACTCGACATGCCCCTGGGATTAAGTTGATTTGAAATTCCATTGGCCTGTTGTTTGGGATACCCTTGACTTCCCCAAAAACATCCAAATATTCATTTACTATGGGGATGTGTTCTATTGAAGACTCATAAATTTCATCACCTACCCACATAAATGAAATAACTTTCTTTCCTTAGCTGATTCACAAAGAACTGTAATTCTTTGTTTCTTGCTATTTTGGAGTGAAATGGTGGATGTTTCTAAATTAATTATAGCCCTATATTGCTTTAACCAATCCATACCCAATCTAATACCTATATCTGGGTAATTCAAAACATATAAACTAGAAATGAAAACATTTCCTCCTACAATTAATTTTGCATCCACACAAATCATATCCAAGGCACAAGAACTTCCTATAGGGCTTTTAACAAGTAATGGTCTCTCTAGAAAAATGTAATTCAGTTTCAGGGTTTTAACTATTTCATGGGAGATCAAAGAATGTGTTGCTCTTGTATCAAATAATACTGATATTTGCATTTGGAAAATAGATAATATACCTTCCATTTGTCCAAGATTTTCTGCATCAGACTCTACTATGGATTTGCCTTTTGTCTCTAAAGTTGCCACATTGCCTTGTTGTTTATTCTCAAAGCAATTTCTCTTCAAATGGCCTTCTTTCCCAAAAGTATAGCACCTGAATGCTCGACCCTTCAACTCTGGACATCTTTGCCACAGTTATGACACACCACTTTCTGATTATTTTCATCAGTTTTGGCCTCACTGATCTTCTTACTCCCAGCATCTTCCCTTCTTATTATTGTTGTTCTTAAAATTTCTTAAATTTTCCCTTTCTTTATCATGTTGTTCAAAATTTAGGGCCAAACCTATTACTTGATCAAAAGTCTTATCAGCATAGGGTAACATAGCTCTACTCAACCCTGGATTTAGTCCTTGAATGTACCTGCTATTTTCAGATGCTTCATCAGCAACTAACATAGCTCCATACTTTGATACTCCTTCAAATTCTGAGTGTACT
The DNA here is from genome assembly GCA_030737875.1 of Allium sativum. Taxonomy (NCBI): domain Eukaryota; kingdom Viridiplantae; phylum Streptophyta; class Magnoliopsida; order Asparagales; family Amaryllidaceae; genus Allium; species Allium sativum. The sequence continues at coordinate 157,188,856 of CM060921.1, read as the reverse complement.
CAGTGATACTTAGATTCCCTTTCCTAAGTCTTATAAACTCTTCAAGCAGAGCTGTCTTAGCAGATGTAGGCACAAATCTTGCTTCAATTAGTTCCTTGAATTGGTTCCATGTAATATCATTTTCAGCTCTTCCAGCTATAATTATCTCCCACCAACTCAAAGCTTCTCCTTTCAACTGTCTAGAAGCTACTTGCCTCTTTCTTTGATCATCTAATTGCATGTCTCCAAAAATCCTTTCCAAGGTTCTAAGCCAAACTTGGATTTCCATTACACTTTCAGTTCCTTCAAAGCTTTTGCCTCCAAATGAGCATAAGTCTTTAGTAATTTAGAGAGCTCTTCATTTGGAATCTCATGTCTATGCCATATTCCTTCTCTTAAAGCATTCACTAATTCTTGCATATTCACCATAGGTGTTCCTCTTCCCCTTCCTGCCATGTTTTCTTTAGTAAAGGAAATCTTTGGGTTAGCTAAAATTCCTACACCTATATGGTATTATTTCCCTATATGTGTTCATTGCTTTCAAACACATACACAAGCAACCAATCATACAATTTTAATTGTATTATTCTATCACCCAATAATAAAATGTTGTCTGTGTCTCAGCTCTGATGCCACAATGGAATGACCCTGCCTTTAACTAGATTTTCTAGTCTTTTTTTTTTTGTATTCAAAAGGTTCTATATTTAAAAGCCAGAGCCATCCTTATTCAAAACTATAACCAACATCCAAAAGTTTTGCCAATATAAAATTATTGGTTCATACAGAAATTATTATGATATATATATATATATATATGTATGTATGAAAATATATATATATATCCCTCTTGCTTTAAATCAGAGTAGAAAGAAAGCAAGAGATCCATTGATCTCAGTGTAAATCAATGTTAAACACAGATATTTTAAAACTGATATCCTTGTGCTTACAAAAATGATACTTTTATATCATAAGGATAGAACTGATACTCATGTGTGTGTAAAAATGATACCTATATGCCTACAAAATAATGCTTCCAGAAAAAACTGATACTTCAGTGTATATGAAAATGATATTGTTGTTGCTTCAGAAAATAATGCCTTCAAAAATGACCCCTAATATTATGAAGAAACTACTTGTCAAAAATAGTACCTTTTAAAAATGATACTCTGAGCATATAAAAATGATCCTTTAAGAATGATACTATTTCAAAATGATACTTTGAATTATACTAAAGTGATACCTATAAATGGCTTTATCAAAGCTGATAACACAAGCCTATATAAATGATACTTTCAAACTGAGTGTATCAAAAACTGATAACCATGTGCAGGCATAACTGATACTTTGAAGATTTATTTTTTCTAAAATGACTCCAGATTGACTAATACATATAATATTAGTAAATCTCCATAATTCAAAATATACATTTTTCCATTTCAGTTCATAAAATGATCAAATTAAAATATTACTTCAAATCAGTCATCTGCATACGTATTGCATTTCATTCATCAACCATTTAAAAATATTAGCTTAATAATTACAAGACTAATTCATAAACTACTATCATGGATTCATGCAAATATCATATTTCAAGGCTCTTAATTTCTACACAAGCATGTAAATCATCCAAGAAAACAGCAGACCCCTTAAATTAGATCTACTTAGCTCCATCAATACCCGAAAATGCATTAGAGGCTGGCTCATTATAAAATGAGACACCCCATTTGCCATGAGCAAACAAGGTCAGACTAATGTCTGGTATGAGCATCCCAATTAAAACATAATGGTAAAATCTGTGATATAATTTCGTAAGGAATTTTATTAAAAATGCTCACTTCTTTTCTAGGTTAATAGATAATCTTGTGCAAGTGCACATTTACTGATTTATAAAAACATGCATCATCAGTGTTTAAAATTAATACATGCAAATCAATCAAACATAAGAACATAACAGGTTAATTCACCATGTTAACATCATGATTTTTATTCATAACTGCCCTAGGAAAATTCCTCCAGGAAGACTCAAGTTCCTTATATACTGATTTCTTAGCATTTTCAGTTATTTAAAGTCCCTGGTCTCATCTGTAATAAGGAATCACTAGGACACATTGTAGTAATCTAATTCACACTACTACACAAAGATCTCAGGACAAAAATTAGGCCATGTGCCAGACTTACTACTCAAGGCAAGCCATTCCACATCTTCTTGACCAAAATAATCCTTAATTAAATTACCAAGTGTTCTCATATTTTTCGTTCAGTGACTACTTACCTAAATACGGTAAACTAACATAGTTAGACCCACTGTATAATACTATAGATTTCACAGAAATCACCTCAAACAATAAAAACATCCATTTAGACCAGAATTTTAACCAATCAAGCAAGAAATTCATCCAATATATACATGTGAAATGCAGGAAATCATTTGTCCATGAGTTTACTGAAATAAATCCTTGTTTCATTTTAACTGCATACATACATATATATATATATATATATATATATATATTTGTTTGAGTATACATCTGATATTAATCTATGGCTTTAGAAATATTTTTAAGAGATTTTTTCCACTATGCATAAACTGGTTTCAAATGAAATTCAAAACCAGCTGAGACATAATGATTGCATTCTTGATTAGAGATCAGCACATAAAAGATCTATTGCTCTCTTAATCAATCATTTACCGAGCCTCAGCACCTATACACAAGTATATTGCAGCTCATATAAATGTTTCATGGAATATTTGCCATAGATCTATACCTTTTGTATGTCCAGATTTATATAGAGTTTTCAAAGGTATCAGTAAAGGGGTTTTTAAGGGATCATAAAACTGAATAGATTTAAATAATGACTTTAGATCCATAATGCAAAACTCAATAATGATTTTAAATAGAAATCAGTAGCATTTTTCCAGTCATAAGAAAACAGATGAAATAATCAAAAGATCAAATTCAACTAAAATGAGCATATGAAAATATTGGTTGCCTCTTGAGTTAGGAATTAATGCCATATGTTTTAAGTGAGAGTACTCACCAAATCTCCTCCTTCTAAGCTAGAAAAAAAATCAGAAACCCTTGCTTTATCCCCAAGCTTCCCTTCTTCCTTTAAAGTAGATTTTTATGTATTTTAACCTGCTTACACTAGACAGTTTGATTTTTGCCCGGCTACCCTTATTTATAATATCAGTTTTCTAGGGTTTTAAAGGTTATATAAAGTCATTTTTACCCTTTAACAAATCATGTCGTATGTGTGAGTATTTTCCACATAATTTTTGCCTTATTTTAATTAAAATGCTCGGGTGTAAAAACGGCATCACTTTCCAGAGAAAAAGAAAAGCATTAAAAATTATTTTCCCTCCAAAACAAGTCATGACAAAATATTGGACCCTCCTTTTCTAATTCTGGCTATACATTATTTTCTCTTAGTGCAATTGTTTTTGCCATTAACATGTATATGCATTGTTTCAAATATCCCTACATGGTGTATTAAAATCAGTCCATAGGATTAAATTAAATGGTTACTGGAAATACACATGTATATTTATATACATGGATCCTACTATATATACATATACCTTGGAATTATGTGTTGCCTTGTGCATATTCCCTTGTTGTACACATGTGCACACACACTCATACATGCACACAGTCCACAACCTATCAATTCCAAATAAAAATTCAGTAAACATTTTGAATCATGTTAAATGATTTTTCTGAAAAATTTTGGGTCATTACATTGTTCTTGAGGAGGATCCTGTATCTAATTGTCGTTTGGGAACCATGAGGAAAATTTTGTTTTTTTTTCTAGGGTTTATGTAGGTTTATAATGTTTGAGAAATGAGGAACAAAAGAGAGAGAAGGGTTAATTAGGTTGTAAATGACTGGAACCTGGTATTCGGGTTCCAGTTAACCAGTCGACTGGTAGATATAATACCAGTCGACTGGTTAGTGTTATTTTGTACAGTAACCCTTGTTTTTAATTTTTGAGATTTGTTTCTTGAATGTATATATTTTTTAAACTTATTTAATGAAAAGAAAAGCTATATATATTTATTAATAAACAAAGAATACAATATAACTTCGTTAATAAAAATATCGAAAAGAATTTGCATTATCGATCAATGCAAGTCTTATTGAACGTAAAGAAATATTCCTATTATTTTTCTTCCGATGAAGTTGATTTCCTTGATGTCTTAGCTCCTTCATTTTCTTGATAAATTTTCTCTCAAGAGTTTGGAATTTCCTTTTTGCTTTTTGGAGATTCTCCATGGATTCCATGATGTAGATGGTCTTGGTGATTCAGAAGCCGAAGAGAAAGAGTGATGTCTTGGCTCAACTACAGTTGATCTACCACATATACGGAGTGCAACAGTTTCCAAAAATGTCATCCTGTCCAATGTTTTCTTTTGCTCATAAAATATTTCTCTTTATAATCTCATTTGCTTGTATTGATGTAATATCCCGGAAATTCTAAGCCAATTTAAATTTTTATTTTGGCGATTTTAATGAATTTTTATATTTAAAATGGATTATTTTAAATAATGACGACGAGAAATTTATTTTGAATAGAATTAGAACGTATATATTTATATAGATCGTCGTTAGAATATAAATATTTTATTTTAAATATAAAAGGAATTGAAAATGGCGCGGTAGTTTGAAAATTCGATTTCAAATTTCTAAGGAATGTATAGGATTCAAAATAAATCGGATTTTAGTGAAACCAAAAATATTAGAATTTATTTGAGAAGATCTTTCCAATGAATCCGAAAAATTGAAATTTCATAGCGAGGATAAAATGTTACGCCCAGTTGAAAATTCAGAATAGTCGCTATGGAAAAAAAGCCCTTAGAAATGGAAATTTTGCAAACGACCTCGGTTTTCGATGAAACCACTTTTGTCGGATCCGGGATATCAAATTATTGATAGGTTTCAAAATTCGTAATTTTCTGAATCAATATGTGAGCGTGGCGAAGTTAAGCGTGTTTTAACAGTTTCAGTCAATTTCGATCGACCAGAAAATGGCCATTTTTCAAACGGTCTCAGAATTCGACAAAATTAGTTTTGTTAAGACCATATCGTCAATATTTGAAGCTAGAAATAATTTTTCGGGAATTTTTAGAGTTAGTATGTGGCCCCGGTAAATTGAAATGTACGTTTAATATTGAATATTTAGATTTATATTTTAATCTAAACGAAAACTGATCGAAACGGTCGAATTGGGTTACGAAACATATCCCATTGCGTTCGAAATGGGGGTATTACATTGGGGATGACAGTCATTGGGCCTCTTGGAGTTCAGATGGAAAGTCAAATTTAGTGGGGGATTAAATTAAACTAAATATATATATTCATAAAAACCCCTCCCTTCCCCTTCATTCTTCAGTCAACAAAATCGAATAGGAAAATAAAAAGAAAAAAAAACTGCTTGCCCTCATCATTCAACCCTAGCCTCGTAAGAAGCATCACCGCCCTTGTTCCTGATGCCGTCGTGCCTCAGGCGGAGTCCACTGCCTCCCATCCTCTAGTCGCCCTCTCTCTCCTTCCCTCCCTCTCCAATACGTGAATCCCCAATCGCCACCGCACCCAGACTCGCGGGATAGTCGCGCTTCCACCGCGCCAGCCCTCACCGATGCCCCGTCAACACTCCCTCACTGCTTGAACCGCCATCTCCGACCTCTTATAATCGAACCAAGGTGACTTTTTAATTTATAAATTCAGTTTTTAACGGATAAAATCAGTTTTAAATAAAAAAAACTATGATTTTCATTATCATAAAGTTGTGATTTTAAACATCATAAAGGTTTGGTTTTTAATATGATAAAGGATTTATTTATATATAAAGTTATGATTTGTTTATATATAAAATGAGGAAAGGATTCAGAATTTGATATTGAATATAAGCCAATATATTTTCTATTCAGAGCCTTGTATTTAATATCAAATGGGATTTTGGGTTCGTCGTGAATGGTGTCTTGAATAACACAGTTCTTGAACCCAATTTAGAAAAGAATAAATCATTTAATTAAGATTTAGTGAAATTGTCCAGTTAATTAGTATTTAATTGGAATTGAATTTAAACTGGTTTTTAGGGTTTATCATGAGCGGTGTTTGAATAACACCTGTTCTTTAACCCGATTAACAATAGAATGTGATTTTGGGTTTATCGTGAGCCGTGTTTTAGATGACATTGGTTCTTTAACCCAGTTAAAGACAGGATATTGATTTTTGAGAAGATTAAAACTAAGTGGAGTTTTAATGAATCTTTAATTAGATTAAAGTGATCGAGAACGGAGTACCACCAGTTTTTCTCCAAAGCGATAGTTAAATCTTTAATTAGATTTGAACATGAAATGGTAATTAATATTTACCGATAACACCATGGTGTTAGATATGGAGTATTACCAGTTTTTCTCCATGGGATGAATAGTTTGGGATTGGGAAATAAAATAAATAATTACTTTGGTGATTAGTTTGGAAAACCTTAGCACGGTTTGAAATGATATCCAAAGGAAGATTAAAGAACAAATTTAGAAGAATTTATCTTTGATAAGATTAATGGGAACCTTTCCCTAAGAATGTGAATATTTGAATAAAAGAATATTCTGAATTGGGATGAGGTATGTGTTGTGTTTGTGTAACACTTGTTTATTATATACGCGGGTTATTCGGATAGGCCGGGTTTATACCCATTCTGAATAACCGATTCGACGATAAGTCGAAGATGAAGACAGTGGTTGAAGACCAGAGGTCTTCGCATCGTTTGGATGATTATTGATGATCTTGATTGGGTTGTACACCCAAGAGGAGGGAATCAGTTGGTGATTGTCTAGACGTACTTGGAGATCGATGGATATGCGAGGAATAAGGTTCCTCCGGTTTCGTTCAGAACTAGAACGAACTTGTAAATGGACTGTGTGTCTGACATTGGATTTTATTCTGTGTGATTGATTTCTATTAAATATATATCTGTTTAGCGGCAGAGAATTTATTCTCTTGCTTAACGCCCTTCTCTGAGATGTAAGAGCTTAGAGGTTATGTATCGATAGATATCAATCGCATGGAGTGAATTGCCTGTGAGGCATGCCTAAGTGGCAAATGATCAAGGCTTCTGTTGAAAAGCAAAGTCTTGTGGTTGATGATCAAAGCACGGCCTGTGTGGCATAGCTTTGTGTATAGCGTTAATTCGCGACCCTCGCACCTCAGTATGAGTCAAAAACGAGATAGTGACTCCAGGGAGAGCACGACGTTTCTTTCTAGCTATAGGTGATGTCAGTGACCTACCATCCCTGACATTTATATACTTTTTACTTGTGTGGTTGTTGGATGCGAGGCGCCTCGGATATAGGCCTGTTAGGACCGGGAAACGTGTGTTCAGGAATAACTAATCCTCAAAAGTAAGAGAGGACCAGCCCTGAAGACCCAGGATCGCGCTGTGTGTGGTCCTGAGACATTTGCTAGAGTGTCTCGAACGGAGAGGAACTTGCCGCTTACCTCGACTCATGACGGAAATCCAATTTCCAATACGTGACATTTGGTTTTATGTGTAAAGCCTAGTATGGCGACATGATATATGGTACCCATGCCGTCTATGATTGATATTTATGAATGAAATTGTTTCGATGCTATAAACTTATAATAGTATCAAATGATTTGTTTTAAACGTACCAAGCATGTTTGGCTATTATAAGGGAAAACCCTATCTTCCGGCCTACGTTGCATTGTGTGATGGGACCGGGGTCTTATAATAGCTTCATTTTTCCAAAAAGAATTGCGTTGTTTCGTTATATGCACTAGTGTTCTTGGGAGGAAACCTGTTCCGTATTATACAACGTGGTCCCTTGAATTCCTTTCTTTTAAAGTAAAGTTTTAAATAACTGTTTTAGTTCTTACACCAGTCACATGACTAACCTGGAGTTTATTGTTTTAACCTAAACTCTGGGTTCCCTTATTTTCGACACGGGGAGCTAGTAGTTGGGTTTTGCAGATTTATATTCAAAGGATCCTGGTTTACAGCTGGAACGATACTCGGAAAGCTCTGTATTTGTATATTTCTTTCAGTTGTGCTTTGTATTATTTTTCCGTTGATATGTATTTAAATGTAATTTAAGTCTCTGATATTTATCAAGTGTGTAATATTTATTCATGCTCTGTATATTCTTGTACTCTAATGTAATTGTTGTAATAAGCAATGAAATGTTCTTCTGTTTGTTTTCCGATGTGTGTTGTTCTCAAAGCAATTCGTTCTTTCCTTACCGGGGAAGTCACGGGTTACTACAGTGGTATCAGAGCTTTGGTTTACAAAGCTCGGGAACAAGACACATTAGAACCAAATGAAAGAATTCATCAGAGATTGGATTAGTAATATCCAATGAGAATAATTCGTTAGAGATAGGATCAGTAGTATCCTAGAACGAGTGTGAAGAGTGAAATTTTTGAAATATAAAATTGAAATCAAATTTTGTTTTGAAAGTTAAATTCAAGTATACGTATTTGAATATCTTATTTGTATTCAATTTGGACAATCTAGTATATGAAGATTTTACATACACGCGTCATGAACGTATATTCGAAGTTTTATTATACTGGATAGATATAGAATCACACTCTAGTCGCCCGAAGATGATACTGATGATTTAGATCTCATCATTAGTATTTATGTTCGAGTTTCAAAAGTGGGATTTCCGTATATTTCACTGGTGTGAGAACCAAAACTAGATAGGGCTTATTGTTGTGAATTGGCATCAAAAACTTGATTTTCTGTATATGTATCAAAGTTTTGAATTTGAAAAGCTATTCAACTAATTGATTGATGGTTGTGTTGTTTGATTATTGATTTCATATTTTTAACCATTTAGGCCAAATTGAACCGAATATTGAACTGTATTGAAAAATGATTACAATTGCATGCATATACATGTATATCCGTTGAACAGGTCATAGCAAGGAGGCTAGAGAAGAAGAATAAAATTGTTTGCCCAACAAATAGGTACATGTTTATTGTATTTCTTGGGTTTTTGATGATTTCATGAGCCGATCGGATAGCCTTTTGGCATTTTCTTTTTCTTTTGGATTGGTGAGGGCCATAGGAGGCTATTTGAAATATCCCGAAGCTCCCGGTGCAGGGGAGGTTATGGAGAAATTTTTCGAAAATTTAGGGTGTTAGTCAAATTTTTGAAAAATTTGAAAAGTTCTCAGAAACCGAAAAGTTGAAGAACTTAAGCCATAATTAAAATAATGGAAGTTGAGTCAGTCTGTTAAACAACTTTCAGCTTCGTTCCTTTTCGGGGATGAAAAGTTTTAAGTGGGGGAGATTGTAATAACCCGAAATTCTGAGCCAATTTAAAATTTTTATTTTGGCAATTTTAATGAATTTTGAATATTTAAAATGGATTATTTTAAATAATGACAACGAGAAATTTATTTTGAATAGAATTAGAACGTATATATTTATATAGATCATCGTTAGAATATAAATATTTTATTTTAAATATAAAAGGAATTGAAAATGGCGCGGTAGTTCGAAATTTCGATTTCAAATTTTGAAGGAATGTACAGGATTCAAAATAAAATGGATTTTAGTGAAACCAAAAATATTAGAATCTATTTGAGAATATCTTTCCGACAAATCCGAAAATTGAAATTTCATAGCGGGAAAAAAAAGTTACGCCCAGTTGAAAATTCAGAATAGTCGATATGGAAAAAAAAACCCTTAGAAATGGAAATTTTGCAAACGACCTTGGTTTTCGACGAAACTACTTTTGTTGGATCTCGGATGTCAAATTATTGCTAGGTTTCAAAATTCATAATTTTCTGAATTAATATGTGAGCGTGGCGAAGTTAAACGTTTTTTAACAGTTTCAGTCAATTTCGATCGACCAAAAAATGGCCATTTTTCAAACGGTCTTAGAATTCATGAAATTAGTTTGGTTAGGACCGTATCGTCAATACGAAGCTAGAAATAATTTTTCGAGAATTTTTAGAGTTAGTATGCGGCCCCAGTAAATTGAAATGTACATTTAAAATTGAGTATTTAGATTTATATTTTAATCTAAACGAAAACTGATCGAAACGGTCGAATTGGGTTATGAAACATATCCCATTGCGTTCGGAATGGGGGTATTATGTTAGGGATGACAGTCGTTTGGCCTAGAGTGGAGTTCAGATGGAAAGTCAAATTTAGTAGGGGATTAAATTAAATTAAAAAATATATATTTTTTCATAAAAACCCCTACCTTCCCCTTCATTCTTCAGTCAACAAAATCGAATAGGAAAATAAAAAGAAAAAAAACCGCTTGCCCTCGTCGTTCAACCCTAGCCTCGTAAGAAGCGCCGACGCCCCTGTTCCTGACGCCGCCGCGCTTCAGGCGGAGTCCACCGCCTCCAATCCTCTAGTCGCCCTCTCTCTTCTTCCCCCCTCTCCAATCCGCGAATCCCCAATCGCCATCGCACCCAGACCCGCGGGATAGCCGCGCTTCCACCGTGCCACCCCTCACTGATGCCCCTTCAGCGCCCCCTCACCGCCTGAACCGCCATCTCCGACCTCTTGTTATCGTACCAAGGTGACTTTTTAATTTATAAATTCAGTTTTAAATAAAAAGCTATGATTTTCATTATCATAAAGTTGTGATTTTAAACATCATAAAGGTTTCAGAATTTGATATTGAATATAAGTCGATATATTTTCTATTTAGAGCCTTGTATTTAATATCAAATGGGATTTTGGGTTCGTCATGAATGGTGTCTTGAATAACACTGTTCTTGAACCCAGTTTAGAAAAGAATAAATCTTTTAATTAATATTTAGTGAAATTGTCCAGTTAATTAGTATTTAATTGGAATTGAATTTAAATTGGTTTTTGGGGTTTATCGTGAGTGGTGTCTTGAATAACACCTGTTCTTTAACCCGATTAACAATAGAATGTGATTTTGAGTTTATCGTGAGCCGTGTTTTAGATGACATTGGCTCTTTAACCTAGTTAAAGATAGGATATTTATTTTTGAGAAGATTAAAACTAAGTGGAGTTTTAATGAATCTTTAATTAGATTAAAGTGATCGAGAATGGAGTATCACCAGTTTTGCTTCAAAGCGATAGTTAAATCTTTAATTATATTTGAACGTGAAATGGTAATTAATATTTACCGATAACACCGTGGTATTAGATATGGAGTATTACTAGTTTTTCTCCATGGGATGAATAGGTTGGGATTAGGAAATAAAATAAATAATTACTTCGGTGATTAGTTTGGGAAATCTTAACATGGTTTGAAATGATATCCAAAGGAAGATTAAAGAATAAATTTAGAAGAATTTATCTTTGATAAAATTAATGGGAACCTTTCCCTAAGATTGTGAATATTTGAATAAAAGAATATTCTGAATTGGAATGAGACGTGTGTTGTGTTTGTGTAACACTTGTTTATTATATACACGGTTATTCAGAAAGGCCAGTTTTATACTAATTCTTAATAACTGATTCGACGATAAGTCAAAGATGAAGACGGTGGTTGAAGACTGGCGGTCTTCACATCGTTAGGATGATTATTGATGATCTTGATTGGGCTGTACACCCAAGAGGAGGGAATCAGTTGGTGATCGTCCATACGTACTTGGAGATCGATGGATATGCGAGGAATAAGGTTCCTCCGGTTTCGTTCAGACCCAGAACGAACTTGTAAATGGACTGTGTGTCTGACATTGGATTTTATTCTATGTGATTGATTTCTATTAAATATATATTTGTTTGGCGGAGGAGAATTTATTCTCTTGCTTAACACCCTTCTCTGAGACGTACGAGCTTAGAAGTTATATATGGTGATAACCCGTAACTTCCCCGGTAAGGAAAGCCTGGATTGCTTTGAGGACAAGACCAATCAGAACGCAAACAGAAGAACATTTAATTGTTAATTACAACAATCCCATCAGATACAAGAATATGCAGAGTATGAGTAAATATTACACATTCGATATATATCAGAGATTACAATAAATTACATAGCAGCGGAAAAAATTTACAAAACACAACTGAAAATAATACATGGATACAGAGCTTTCCGAGCATCATTCCAGTTGTAAATCAGGATCCTGTGAACATAAATCTACAGAACCAAAACTACTAGCTGCCCGTGTCGAAAATAAGGGCACCCAGAGTTTAGGTTAAAACAATAAACTCCAGGTCAGTCATGTGACTGGTGTGAGAACTAAAATAGTTAGTTAAAACTTTACTTTAAAAGAGAGTAATTTCAGGGACCACGCCGTATAACACGAAACAGGTTTCCTCCCAAGAATACCAGTGCATGGAATAAACAACGCGATGCTTTTTCGAAAAATGAAGCTATTATAAGACCCAGGTCCCATCACACAATGCAACGCAAGCCGGAGGATAGGGTTTTCCCTTACAATAGCCAAACATGCTTGGTACGTTTAAAACAAATCATTTGATACTATTATAAGTGTATAGTGTCAAAACAATTTCAATCATAAATATCAATCATAGACGGCATGGGTACCATATATCATGTCGCCATACTAGGCTCTACAAATAAAACCGAAATATCTCGTATTGGAAATTGGATTTCCGTCATGAGTCGAGGCAAGGGGCAAGATCCTCACCGCTTCGAGACACTCCAGTAAATGCCTCCGGATTACACACTTTGGGTATCCCTTGGAATCGGCTGGGCGGGTCCTCTCTTACATTTGAGGATTGGCAATTCCTGAACACACGTTTCCCGGTCCTTACAGACCTATAATCGAGGCGCCTCGCAATCCAACATCCACATAGGTATAATAATCGACGATGTCAGGGCTAGAAAAACGCTGACACCACCTATAAATAGAAAGAAACGTCATGTTCTCCCAGCGGTCTGTATCCCTTTTTTAACTCATACCGAGGTGTGAGGCTCGCGAATTCACGCTATACACAAAGCTATGCCACGTAGGCCATGCTTTGATCATCAACCACATGACTTTGCTTTTCAACAGAAGCCTTGATCATTTGCCACTTAGGCATGCCACACAGGCAATTCACTCCATGCGATTGATGTCCATCGATATACAACCTCTGAGCTCGTAGGTCTCAGAGAAGGGCGTTGAGCAAGAGAATAAATTCTCCGCCGTCAAACAGATGCATATTTAATAGAGATCAATCAACACAGAATAAAATCCAATGTCAGACACACAGTCCATTTACAAGTTCGTTCTGGGTCTGAACGAAACCGGAGGCACTTTCCTCGCATATCCATCGATCTCCAAGTACGTCTGGACGACCACCAGTTGATTCCCTCCTCTTGGGTGTATAGCCCAATCAAGATCATCAGTAATCACCTAAACGATGTGAAGACTTCCGGTCTTCAACCACTGTCTTCATCTTCTAATTATCGTCGAATCGATTATTCAGAATGGGTATAAACCCGGCTTTTCCAAATAACCCGCGTATATAATAAATATGTGTTACACAAACACAATATACGCCTCATTCCAATTCAGAATATTCTTTTATTCAAAATTTCACATCCTTAGGGAAAGGTTCCCATTAATTTTATCAAAGATAAATTCTTCTAAATTTATTCTTTAGTCTTCCTTTGGATATCATTTCAAACCATACTATGGTTTTCCAGACTAGTCGGGATTAGCGAACCACACCGAAGTAATTAATTATTTTATTTCCCAATCCCAACCTATTCATCCCATGGAGCAAAACTGGTAATACTCCATATCTAACATCACAACATTATTGGTAAAATTAATTACCATTTCACGTTCAAATCTAATTAAAGATTTAACTATCGCTTTGGAGCAAAACTGGTGATACTCCATTTTCAATCACTTTAATCTAATTAAAGATTCATTAAAACTCCATTTAGTTTTAATCTTCCCCAAAATCAATATCTTGTCTTTAACTGGGTTAAAGAACAAATGTCACTTTAAAACACGATTCATGATAAACCCAAAATCACTTTCTATTATTAATCAAGTTAAAGAACATGAGTCATTCAAAACATCGCTCACGATAAACCCCAAAAACGAATTAAAATTCAATTCCAATTAATATTATTTAATTGGTACACTTCATTAAATCTAAATAGAAAGATTTATTCTTTTTCTCAACTGGGTTTAAAAGCACTGTTAATGTAGACACCATTCACGACAAACCCAAATCACATTTGATATTAAATACAAGGCTATGAATAGAAAATATATCGGCTTATATTCAATATCAAATTCTACGACCTACAAATATCATATTGGAAATAACGATACAAATATAACTTTCAAATTTCCACAACCATATCTGTATAATCACGAAATCCAACATCGAAATATTCCGAAGATAATTTTGATTCAAATCCATTCCAATTCACGTATTGGAAATTCTAATTATTTTCAAAACCTCTTCGAATCCAATTTATTTATTCGAAAATTATGGATTATTTTTCTAGTTCAAAACTAGTTCATTTCGATAAAAAAAATATTTTCATCTTTACAAATGTGGAATTTTTCATCCCAGTTCTTTCCAATTCATATATTATGATTTTACTAAAATTATTAATATTTTTAATAATTTTATCAAGGCCCGTACAGTTGATTTCCATCAACGGCCATCGAACTGCACTTACAGCGACCTTTTCCAAATTTGATTTGGATATAATTCCAAATCCAACCATTAGATTTCGAATTCATAATATTCGTTGGAAATCTCTTTTCAATACGAACCCAACTGTTCCAGTTTTAGGAGAATCCGACGATCGGATCTCCCGTAACATCACTTCGAAGTCAATGGTCGAAATTCGTGAACTACCACGGCACGGCGCGTTCTATTCAGGCCATTATATATGTAATATATATATATATATATTATATTTCGTCAATTACATTTTAAAACGTATTTTATAAATCATTTTAAATTTGTTTTCAAAATGATTTCAACTTCATATTCAATTTCGAATCAAAATTGAATATTCCACATCATCGATATACAAATGACAATATTTTCAAAACGTTATATTTTGAAATCACTTCCTTTTCTATAATCATTATAAAAACGAATATAATCGATATAAATATCGTTCACGTCAAAATAGTTCATCTCTAATCAACACGGCTTTATATTTTTCAATAACTTCGTTATTCTATTCAACAAATGAATATTTATTCTATTCAACACATGAATCTATATTTCTTTCAACACATGAGCACTGTCAGCACATGACTAATTTTGTTATTTAATATATTTTATAAAATTATGATTTCTATCATTTAATTTTTTTAATCAGGCTCCAACCGTAAATTAGTAAGAGAACGATTCCCTAAATATTAACCCCGAAGGCCGATACCAACATCAGATCAATACCCAGGAGACCACTCATCTTATATATTTTCCAGTTAGTTTCTAATTTTATATATGATAAAGATGTAATTTTTATTGTTAAAATATTTCGTTCAACACATGATAAGTTTCAACACATGAATATTCTCAGCACATAAGTACTGTCAACACATAACTATTTATTCTATTCAACACATGAATCTTTATTTTATAATATTCTTTATTTTCCCAATTGGAATGAGACCCAACCAATTACCATATAATGTTAATTATATGGATTCCATACAACGCATGTATATAATAGCAACAATAAATAATCAACCATCATCCAAAAGTGCACCACACAACTGCATAAGCATTAAATATAAATAATTAACGCTTACACAGTCTGTCGACCAATCGATCGACATACAACTAAATAATTGGGATTAGTGTACGCCAAATATCATCCCAACACCCGTGTGGGGTTTCAACCTACAAACACTGAATATTATTTGTGCAGTTGGGCGACGTGTAAAATTTATCGTCCCAATCAATATCCTTCAAATAGGTGTTCATAAACAAACCGTCCGGTTGTAAATGAATATTTATTTATTCACATTCACGTTAAAAAAAAAATATATTTTTAACGATAATTAATTTATTTCAATATATGACTATTTTTAACACTTCACATACATGATAAAAATGTTATTTTTATCGTTCAAAGAATTTATTTCAAACATGAATATTTCATATACTTCATATATACGATAAAAATGTGAATTTTATCATTCAAACAATTTATTCAACATATGAATATTTTATTTACTTCATTTAT
Organism: Allium sativum; assembly: GCA_030737875.1. Lineage (NCBI taxonomy): Eukaryota > Viridiplantae > Streptophyta > Magnoliopsida > Asparagales > Amaryllidaceae > Allium > Allium sativum. The sequence goes on along the minus strand of CM060921.1, from coordinate 157,172,727 downwards.
CTAAAAAATGATATTTTTATTTTTCTAACATATTTTAGAAAATTTTGGCAGCATAACGGCGCGATACTAGAAACGGGACAAGGCCTAGCCTTATCCCCGGTCTAATAATGGCCTGCGCCATACACGTACCAATCTAATCAATTCCATTTCACCCAAACAACAAAATTTAAACCAATAATCCAATCAATTACATAACCAAATTAAAAAGTCGTCCATGGTCTGTGGACGACGGGGAACAGTTTATCTATGCAGTGACATAATAAATAACTGTATAAAAATTTCAGTGAGGAGTTCTTACCTTGGTTTTATTCTAACATGTTTTCTGACTTTCTGAATTGTTGTTCGAGTTCCAGACTTCGCATACAAACTCTAACCTTCAATCCATCCTTTTCCTAGCGTAAGCACGACATTCTGAACATCTTTCGCCTAAGGGACTTTTTTCCGAAAATGCTCCAATTCGCCAGAATTCGCGAAAGTACACGATTTTGACAGCATTTGGACAGCATACTTTGGACGCGTTTTCCGAGCAGCTCCACACTAAAAAAACACGACTTCCATACATCTAAATCGAAGAGAAAATCGTGCTCTACAACTTTGGTCTTTAGGAACTTTCGCCAGAAACGCACCGTTTGATAGTTATGAGGCAAAACAGATCTGGGCTGTAATGTAAAAACGGAATTTTTTGTGAAAAAACGTGTTTTTGGATGTTGGGGGCCCGGACCTGCTGGTGGTGAGGGAAGGCGCAGGTGGCGGGATGGTGGCGGTGGTTGAGGGATTTTGGGATTTGGGGCTTAGGGTTTTTGCAAATCGAGAGAGAAGGAGGAGGAGAGAGAGGAGAGGAGAAGGAGCAGGAGAGAAGGAGACCGGCGGTGGTGGCAGCGCAGCGGGGGGGGGGGGGGGGGGGAGGGCGACTGGTTTTGGGTTCTGGTGTTTTTTTTTGGTGCGTGAGGAATGAGAGAGGGAGGGAGGGTTGACTTATATAATTATTTAATTCCAAAAAGTTCCTTTTTATTTTGAACTCGAAATCAAACCCACCGACTATCGTGCCTAGCTAATTACCCTCATTCCAAACACAATGGGATATGTCCTGTAAGCCAATTCTATCATTTCGATCAGTTTTCGTTAAAATCAAAATATAAAGCTATATATTGAATTTGAACACGCATTTCAATTTACCGGGCGCACATACAGTCTCCAAAAATTTCCGAAAAATATTTTATAACTTCGTATTGACGAAAGGTCCTAGCAAAACTAATTCTGTCAAATTCTGAGATCGTCTGAAAAATGGCCATTTTTCAGTTGATTAAAATCAACTAAAACTGGTCAAACGCGATAGTAAAATCACCAGTTTTGCTCCAAAGCGATAGTTAAATCTTTAATTAGATTTGAACGTGAAATGGTAATTAATTTTACCGATAACACCGTGGTGTTAGATATGGAGTATTACCAATTTTGCTTCATGGGATAAATAGGTTGGGATTGGGAAATAAAATAAATAATTACTTCGGTGTGGTTCGCTAATCTCGACTAGTTTAGAAAACCCTAATTTGGTTTGAAACGACATCCAAAGGAAGATTAAAGGATAAATTCTAAAGAATTTATCTTGGATAAAATTAATGGGAACCTTCCCCACAAGATGTGAATATTTAAATAACAGAATATTCAGAATTGGAATGAGGCGTATGTTGTGTTTGTGTAACATTTGTTTTAATATACGCGGGTTTTTCGGAAAGGCCGGGTTTATACCCATTCTGAATAACCGATTCGACGAGAAGTCGAAGATGAAGACGGTGGTCGAAGACCGGAAGTCTTCACATCGTTTGGATTATTACTGACGATCCTGATTGGGCTGTACACCCAAGAGGAAGGAAATAGTTGGTGGTCGTCCAGACGTACTTGGAGATGGATGGATATGCGAGGAAAGTGCCTCCGGTTTCGTTCAGACCCAGAACGGACTTGTAAATGGATTGTGTGTCTGACATTGGATTTAATTCTGTGTTGATTGATTTCAGTTAAATATATATCTGTTTGGCGGCGGAGAATTTATTCTCTTGCTTAACGCCCTTCTCTGAGACGTACGAGCTTAGAGGTTATATATCGATAGATATCAATCACATGGCATGAATTGCCTATGTGGCACACTAAGATGCAATGATCAAGGCTTCTGTTGAAAAGCAAAGTCTTGTGCTTGATGATAAAAGCACGGCCAACGTGGCAGCTTAATTCGCGAGCCTCACACCTCGGTATGAGTCAAAAACGGGATGAGGACCTAAGGAGTGTACGACGTTTCTTTCTAGCTATGGGTGGTGTCAGTGACCTACCAGCCCTGACATTTATATACTTTTCACCTTTGTGGTTTGGATGCGAGGCGCCTCGATTATAGGTCCTATAGGGCCGGGAAACGTGTGTTCAGGAATTGCCAATCCTCTAACGTAAGTGAGGACCGGCCTTGGAGGATCCCAGGGTTGCCCAGAGTGCGTAGCCCTGAGGCATTTGCTAGAGTGTCTCGAACGCGGAGAGGAGCTTTCCCCTTGCCTCGACTCATGACGGAAATCCAATTTACAATACGTGTATTCCGGTTTTATTTGTAGAGCCTAGTATGGCGACATAGTGGGATGGGGCACTCATGCCGTCTATGATTTATATTTATGATTGAAATTGTTTTGACACTATGCACTTATTATAGTATCAAATGATTTGTTTTAAACGTACTAAGCATGTTTGGCTGTTATAAGGTAAAACCCTATCCTCTGGCTTGCGTTGCATTGTGTGATGGGACCTGGGTCTTATAACAACTTCATTTTTCGAAAAAGCATTGCGTTGTTTATTCTATGCACTGGTATTCTTGGGAGGAAACCCGTTCCGTGTTATACGGCGTGGTCCCTTGAATTACTCTCTTTTAAAGTAAAGCTTTAAATAACTGTTTTAGTTCTCACACCAGTCACATGACTGACCTGGTGTTTATTGTTTTAACCTAAACTCTGGGTGCCCCTATTTTCCGCACGGGCAGCTAGTAGTTTTGGTTTTGCAGATTTATATTCACAGGATCCTGCTTTACAGCTGGAATGATATCCGGAAAGCTCTGTATCCGTATATCACCTTCAGTTGTGCTTTGTATTATTTTCCGCTGCTATGTAATTTATTGTAATCTCTGATATTTATCGAATGTAATTTATTCAATTATACTCTGTGTATTCTTGTATCTGATGGAATTGTTGAAATATAAAATGCAATGTTCTCCCGTCTGCGTTCTGTTTTGTCTTGTCCTCACAGTAATTCGTTCTTTCTCATCTCTTCGGAGACCGGGGAAGTTCGGGTCGCTACATTTGGTATCAGAGCTTTGGTTTACAGAGCTCGAGAACAAGACACATTAGAACCATACAAAAGAATTCATCTGATATTGGATTAGTAATATCCAATTAGAATGACTCGTTAGAGATAGGATCAGTAGTATCCTAGAACGAGTGTGAAGAGTATATTTTCCAAATGAAAACAATTTTGTTTTAAAAATTTAAATCGTTTTAAACGTATTTGAATATTTAATTATTTTGAATTTGGACAATCTAGTATATAAAGGTTTTGCATATACGCGTCATGAACGTATATTCGAAGTTTTAATATACTGGATAGATATAGAATTACATTCTAGACACCCGGAGATGATTCTGACGATTGATATATCGTCATCAGAATTTGTGTTCGTGTTTCGAAGGTTTGATTTCTAAATATTTCCATTAGACTGGTGTGAGAACCAAAACCAATATAGCTAGAACACATTGTTGTGAATTGGCATCAAAAACATGATTTTTTTGTATATGTATCAAAATTATGAATTTAAAACTCTAATTCACTAATTGATTGATGTTTGTGTTGTTTGTTTATTTGTTTGATAATTTTGAACCATTATGCCTAATATAACCAAATATTGAATTGTATTGAAAATTGGTCGCATTTGCTTGCATATACATATACTTACATTGAACAGGTCATAGCAAGGAGGCTAGAGCCGAAGAATAAAATTTGTTTGCCCGACAAATAGGTACATGTTTACTACATAATCTACTGTTTTGTTTGGGTGATGATGATTTTATGAGCCTATTGGCTAGCCGCTTGGCTTTTTCTTTTTCTTTTTGAGATCAGAAGGCCTATATGGCAATTTTGGGATTTTCCCGTGGCTCCCGGTGCAGGGGAGGTTATGGCGAAATTTTTCGAAAATTTAGGGTGTTAGCCAAATTTTTGAAAATTTGAAAATTCTCAAAAACTGAAAAGTTGGGGAATGGAAGCCGGATCGAACGTAGAGTTGATCAATCAAACCACTTTCGAATTTGTTCCTTTTCGGGGACGAAAAGTTTTAAGTGGGGGAGATTGTAACAACCCGAAAATCTGAGCCAGTTTAAAATTTTTATTTTGGCTATTTTAGCGAATTTTGAATATTTAAAATGAATCATTTTAAATAAAAACAAAGGAAAATTTATTTTCAATATAATTCGAACGTATATATTATATACGCCGTCGTTAGAATATAAATAATTATATATAATTATAAAAAGGAATTGAAAATGGCTCGGTAGTTCGATAATTCGATTTCAAACTTCAATTGGACGTACCGGGTGGAAAACAAACCGGATTTTAGTGAAACCAAAAATAGTAGGATCTAATTGATAATATCTTTCCAACGAATCCAAAAAAAATCAAAATTTCATAGCGGGAATCAAAAGATATGTCCAGTTGAAAATTCTGAATAGTCGCTATGGGATTCAGACCCTTAAAAATGGAAATTTTGTGAACGACCTCGAATTTCGACGAAACCACTTTTGTTGGATCCGTGATGTAAATTTATTTCTAGATTCCAAATTTCATAATTTTTCGAATCAATATGTGAGCATGGCAGAGGAAAACGCGTTTGACCAGTTTCAGTTGATTTTAATCGACTGGAAAATGGCCATTTTTCCAACGGTCTCAGAATTCGACAAAACTAGTTTTGTTAGGACCGTATCGTCAATACGAAGCTAGAAAATATTTTTCAGGAATTTTTTTTGAGTTAGTAGCATGTGACCCCGGTAAATTGAAATGCGCGTTCAAAATCAATATATAGAGTTATATGTTGATTTTAACGGAAATTGATTGAAACAATCGAATCAGCTTGCGATACATATCCCATTGTGTTCGGAATGGGGGTAATTAGCTAGGGGCGACAGTCGGTGGGCTTGATTTCGAGTTCAAACGGAAAGTCAACATTAAGTTGAATTAAATAATTAAATAAAATAAAAAATATATCTCTTCTCTCTATATTTCGTTGCCCCCCCCCCCTTCACGTTTCAAATCAGAAAAAGAAAATAAGAAGAAGAAAAATCCCGAATCGACGAACGAGGGAGGTTCCCCCCAACCGCCGTCGGGCGCGCAGCCCCACCGTCATCCAGCGTCGCTCTCCACCCTGCGCCTCCCCTTCTTCTTCCCCTCCTCCTCCAGCCCTTCTCCGTTCTAACCGCACCCTCCAAGGAACAAAACCCTAGCCCAATTCAATCGGACGCCGCACCCCTAGGCCCACGCCCTGCCGTCACCCCCATGTCAGGAGAAGGCGCCGCGACCTCAGCCTCCACCCTCCGATGCGCGATGGCCAGAGGCTTCCCGACCTCCACCTCTTCCGAAAATGGCACACCCCAAGTCGAACAGCAAACCGTGAGTTTCCCCTGACCACAACGCGACTCTGGCGCATCATTTCTCCTTCTCTGTTCTACGTCGAGCATAGTAAGATTTTCATTTTCTATTTTTAGTTTTTATTTCTTTTTATTTATACATAAACTAGGTATTGTATTTTCAGTTTTAAAATAAAATTTATATATGTATAACTTCGAAAGTAGAAGATTTGATTTTTCTAAAGTAAAGATTTGAATTTTTAGAAGAAAAGATCGTATTTTTATATTATAGGAAAGTTAAAAATATGATCTTTATATTTTTAAAGTACTAAAAATATGATTTCTATATTTTTAAAGTATTAAAAATATAATCTTTACTATATAGAAGATGTAAAAATATGATTTTTGTTTCTGTAGAGAAGTAAAAATATAATTTTTACATGATAGCAATATTAAAAATATCATCTTTATATGTGTAGAAAAATAAAAATGTGATTTTTATAATGATATATTTGAAAAGGCGAAATCTTTATATAGAGAATAGCGAGATAAAAATATAATTTTTATCTATATAGTAGCAATGTAAAAATAGAATTTTTATCCATATAGCGTGATTATAAAAATTTGATTTTTATATATTGAATAACAAAGTTAAAAAAATTCGATTTTTATATATTGAATAGCAAAGTAAAAAAATTCGATTTTTATATATTGAATAGCATAATAAAAATTCGATTTTTATATATTGAATAGCGAAGTAAAAATTCAATTTTTACATATGTAGTGGCTACAGCAACGAAGATGACAAAAATGTGATAACGACGAAGATTTCTCTAAATGAAGTGGCGTGGAGTTGGAATAGCTATTGGTGAGAATTTCTCACCTTTCAATTTCTTTTTCTAGTTATATATATGTACTAGGATGCAGACGGTGTTTAGTAGCACCCGACACAATCGTCCACAGACCATGGACTTGTTTGTTTGATTGCAAATTAGTTAGATTATTTGATTGAAATTGAATTGTTTGGTGAAATGAATGGATTTGATTGATGTGTGAATGGCGTGGGCCTTCACTAGACCGGGGATAAGGCTAGGCCTTGTCCCGTTTCTAGTATAATTTTTAAAGAATGAACTGAATAGAAATTCACTAGACCGGGGATAAGGCTAGGCCTTGTGCCGTTATACCGCCGAAATTTTCTAAAATAAGTTAGAAAAATAAAAATATCATTTTATTTAAAGAATGAACTGAATAGAAATTCATATGTTAAAATAAAATGTTTTATCGTTAAAAATATAATTTTTAACGTGAATATGAATATAGTGAATGTGAATAAATAAATATTCATTCACAAACCGGACGGTTTGTTTATGTACACTGATTTGACTGACATTGATTGGGACAATAAATTTTACACATCGCCCAACTGCACAAATAAAATCTGTGTTTGTTGATTTGAAACCCCACACTGGTGTTGGGATGAAATTTGAAGTTCACTCATCCTGATTGATTAAATATGTCGATCGATTGATGGACAGGCTGTTATAAGCGTTAGATATCTATATTTGATGCTTATACAGTGTAGTGCACTTTGGATGATGGTTGATTATTTGTCGTTGCTATTATATACATGTGTTGTATGGAATCCGTATAATTAACTTTATATGGTAATTGATTGGGCCTCATTCCAATTTAAAAAATAAAGAATAATATAAAATAAAGGTTCATGTGTTGACTGTACTCATCCGTTGAGATTAGTCATGTGTTGAACGAAATATTTTAATAATAAAATTTACTTCTTTATCAATATAAAATAAAGGTTCATGTGTTGATTGTACTCATCCGTTGAGATTAGTCATGTGTTGAACGAAATATTTTAATAATAAAATTTACTTCTTTATCAATATAAAATAAAGGTTCATGTGTTGACTATACTCATCCGTTGAGATTAGTCATGTGTTGAACGAAATATTTTAATAATAAAATTTACTTCTTTATCAATATAAAATAAAGGTTCATGTGTTGACTGTACTCATCCGTTGAGATTAGTCATGTGTTGAACGAAATATTTTAACAATAAAATTTACATCTTTATCATATATGAAATTAGAAACTAACTAGAAAATAGATGAGATGAGTGGTCTCCTGAATATTGATCTGATGTTGGTTTCGGCCTTCGGGGTTAATATTCAGGGAATCGTTCTCTTACTAATTTACAGGTCTGATTTCATATCAAACGATAGATACCTTAATTTTTATAAAATATATTAAATAACAAAAATAGTCACACGTGGACAGTACTCATTCGTTGAGATTAGTTGTGTGTTGACAAAAATAAATATTCATTTGTTGAATAGAATATTTGAAAATAGAAATATATGAAGCCGTGTTGGTTAGATTGACGCCATTGTGACGTAAACGATATTTATATCGATTTTATTCATTTTAAAATGAATATTGAAAAGTGATTTCGAAATCGCATATTTTGAAATGAAATTTGAATCAAATTGAATAGAAAACGAATTCGAATTGAATATATAACGAATTGAATTCGAATTGAATATAAAACGAATTTGATTTCAATTGAATATATAATGAATTTGATTCAAATAGAAAACGAAAATGAATGGAGTATAAAACGGTTTCGAAATGAATTGAATAGAAAACCAATTTGAATTGAATTGAATAGAAAACGAATTTGAATTGAATTGAAAACGAATTGAAATGAATTCAAATTGAATTGAAATTTGAATTGAATAGAAATGAATTTTAAAACGAATTTATAAAGAAGAATTCAATTTTGCTTTGGATTGAAATGGAAGTTGAAATTGTTTTTGAAACGAATTTAAAACTATTTATATAATTCGTTTTAAATAGAAATCGACGAAATATATATTATATATATTATATATATAATATAATGGCCTGAATAGAACACGCCGCGCCGCGGCAGTTTGTGAATTTCGACTATTTATTTCAAACGAACATTACGGGAGATCCGACCGTCGGATTCTCCTAAAACCGGAACCGTTGGGTTCGTATCGAAAAGAGCTTTCTAACGAATATCTGAAATTTGAAATCTAACGGTTGGATTTGGAGATACGTCCAGATCAAATTTGAAAAAGGTCGTTGTAAGTGCAGTTCGATGGCCATTGTTGGAAATCGATTGTACGGGCCTTAATAAAATTATTAAAAATAGTAATAATTTGTGTAAAATCATAAGAAATGATTTGAAAAAAATTGGGGTGAAAAACTCCATATTTGAAAAGATAAAAATGGATTTTTATCGAAATGAACTAGTTTTGAACTAAATTTAAAACCTAATTATTTTTAAATAAATAAATTAGATTTTAAAAGGGTTTTTAAATAATCGGAATTTCTAACATATAACGATTGGATTTGAAATGGGTTTATCGTGAACGGTGTTTTAAATAACACTAGCCCTTTAACCCGATAATAAATAGAATGTGATTTGTGTTTGTCGTGAACTGTGTTTTAAATAACACCTAGTTCTTTAACCCAGTAAAAGGAGTTTTAATGAATCTTCAATTAAATTGAAATGTGGATTGATAATTCAAATTATCAAATTTGGCAAATGAGCGAGAATGGAGTATCACCAGTTTTGCTCCAAAGCGATAGTTAAATCTTTAATTAGATTTGAACGTGAAATGGTAATTAATTTTACCGATAACACCGTGGTGTTAGATATGGAGTATTACCAGTTTTGCTTCATGGGATAAATAGGTTGGGATTGGGAAATAAAATAAATAATTACTTCGGTGTGGTTCGCTAATCTCGACTAGTTTAGAAAACCCTAATTTGGTTTGAAACGACATCCAAAGGAAGATTAAAGGATAAATTCTAAAGAATTTATCTTGGATAAAATTAATGGGAACCTTCCCCACAAGATGTGAATATTTAAATAACAGAATATTCAGAATTGGAATGAGGCGTATGTTGTGTTTGTGTAACATTTGTTTTAATATACGCGGGTTGTTCGGAAAGGTCGGGTTTATACCCATTCTGAATAACCGATTCGACGAGAAGTCGAAGATGAAGACGGTGGTCGAAGACCGGAAGTCTTCACATCGTTTGGATTATTACTGACGATCCTGATTGGGCTGTACACCCAAGAGGATGGAAATAGTTGGTGGTCGTCCAGACGTACTTGGAGAGGGATGGATATGCGAGGAAAGTACCTCCGGTTTCGTTCAGACCCAGAACGGACTTGTAAATGGATTGTGTGTCTGACATTGGATTTTATTTTGTGTTGATTGATTTCTGTTAAATATATATCTGTTTGGCGGCGGAGAATTTATTCTCTTGCTTAACGCCCTTCTCTGAGACGTACGAGCTTAGAGGTTATATATCGATAGATATCAATCACATGGCATGAATTGCCTATGTGGCACGCTAAGATGCAATGATCAAAGCTTCTGTTGAAAAGCAAAGTCTTGTGGTTGATGATCAAAGTACGGCCTACGTGGCAGCTTTGTGTATAACGTGAATTCGCGAGCCTCACACCTCGGTATGAGTCAAAAACGGGATGAGGACCCAAGGAGTGCACGACGTTTCTTTCTAGCTATGGGTGGTGTCAGTGACCTACCAGCCCTGACATTTATATATTTTTCACCTTTGTGGTTTGGATGCGAGGCGCCTCGATTATAGGTCCTATAGGGCCGGGAAACTTGTGTTCAGGAATTGCCAATCCTCTAACGTAAGTGAGGACCGGCCTTGGAGGATCCCAGGGTTGCCCAGAGTGCGTAGCCCTGAGGCATTTGCTAGAGTGTCTCGAACGCGGAGAGGAGCTTGCCCCTTGCCTCGACTCATGACGGAAATCCAATTTACAATACGTGTATTCTGGTTTTATTTGTAGAGCCTAGTATGGCGACATAGTGGGATGGGGCACTCATGCCGTCTATGATTTATATTTATGATTGAAATTGTTTTGACACTATGCACTTATTATAGTATCAAATGATTTGTTTAAAACGTACTAAGCATGTTTGGCTGTTATAAGGTAAAACCCTATCCTCTGGCTTGCGTTGCATTGTGTGATGGGACCTGGGTCTTATAACAACTTCATTTTTCGAAAAAGCATTGCGTTGTTTATTCTATGCACTGGTATTCTTGGGAGGAAACCCGTTCCGTGTTATACGGCGTGGTCCCTTGAATTACTCTCTTTTAAAGTAAAGCATTAAATAACTGTTTTAGTTCTCACACCAGTCACATGACTGACCTGGTGTTTATTGTTTTAACCTAAAATCTGGGTGCCCCTATTTTCCGCACGGGCAGCTAGTAGTTTTGGTTTTGCAGATTTATATTCACGGGATCCTGGTTTACAGCTGGAATGATATCCGGAAAGCTCTGTATCCGTATATCACCTTCAGTTGTGCTTTGTATTATTTTCTGCTGTTATATAATTTATTGTAATCTCTGATATTTATCGAATGTAATTTATTCAATTATACTCTGTGTATTCTTGTATCTGATGGAATTGTTGTAATATACAATGCAATGTTCTCCCGTCTGCGTTCTGTTTTGTCTTGTCCTCACAGTAATTCGTTCTTTCTCATCTCTTCGGAGACCGGGGAAGTTCGGGTCGCTACACTACAAACAATAGGACCCAATGTGAGAAGTTGGTCATGTTGTGCTCGAACCCGAGGTTAGACCTAGTTGTGGTGTAAAGCTACCCGGACCCGCCCGGCTTAACTAGTAACCACAACAAAGTCTAATGTGAGAGGTTAAAGCGCATTAAGTTAATTAATGCCTCCTGATTAGGGTTAAGTCATGGTCCACTTAATACTTAACCAATTTGGGCTTGATGGATTAATCGAGGTTAAGTCAGGAGCCTTGGGTACTCTTAACCGATTTAATCCACGTTTGGATCGGGTTAACCACACTTAACCCGTTAAGAAACCCTAGTTGCATGGTCCTTTTCAGCAGTAACCTTCTAGATGTATCATAAGACCCTAGGACTAGGCTAGGGTGGGGCACGATTACTGGGCTGATTGTAAGAGACCAAAAGAGGCGGCTGAATGATGCCCCGGTTGTTCAGGCTGGCCATGGTCGTGCACATCAAGTCTGGAGTTGAACACGGGCAACGGTAGGTTTGGACTGTGCATCATGGTATGGTGTCAGAGGGTTACACCGTAGGGCCAGATACACCCTAGCGTGGACCCTGCACAGTCAACTACATTACATGATTAAGCCGCATGACACCGACACTTGACGAGTTAGGCTTATAGGGAGCCGATCGACTAGACCGAGTAGTTGGACCCTGATTTAGGCCATCTCATGATGTTGGGCCAAGCTTGGGCCAAGGGATCAATTTTTGTTTTTACTTGACATGTTAAAATGCTAGTACACCCGTGGTGCAAAACTTAACCTTAATTATGCGATGACACCTTTATCTATCTTGTTAGTTAATCATCATGCCAGTATGTTGTTATCCTTATGTTCATCTCAGCTTCTCATGCCAGTTAACTTTACTAGTTCATAGACAGATAGTAGTAGGGTTTACCAGTCTTTTTGACTGACCTGTTTTCTTTCGCTTCTTTTCTTCCGTTCCCCCCCCCCCCCTCAGGTTCTCAGGGTGGGAACATTGGAGCTTAGCTTGGATCTTTCTAGCTTGCTTACTGGATTTGCTCATGTACGGGTTTGGACATTGAGCTAGCTATGGTTTATCACTTCACTTTGGGGATAGTACTATATGTATTTCAGTTTTTCAGTTTATGCTTTTATCTAGACTTTGTTTGTTGAAAAATAATGACTAAGTACTTTATTGTAACTTAACTGTGGTTTTGGAAATGCAAGTTTTATCCGCTGCTTTACTACTCTGTTTTACTTATATGTTCTGTCTTGTGATATCTGCATGCATGTTTACCTTGTTTAAGCGCCCCTCCAAAGCTAGTGTCCTTGCAAGAGTGACACTGGCGGAGGTGGGGTGTTACACAAACAGATTTTGTTCAAACTTTTATTTTAAACTTACGAGTGTAATGTATACAAGATACTATTCTCATTTAATACCCATGCAGAAACCAAACTGACGATTAAAAAATATACCTAAAATTTCATGAATACTTGCTCATGCTATTTCAATAAACAAAACATTAACCTGCAGTATATGATACTTGTATAAGACTTGAATATATACAAATACTCACACTTATGATCGTGGTAACTTTACAATAAAATAATTAATTTAGTTTTCTTTATTCACCCATAGGTCGTGACATACTATTTCGCCATAAATGAAATCAACTGATGTACTTATATATATGGCTGCAAAGTTTGTACGAGTATCCGATGTCCGCTCGTGTCCGTGACCGAAATACGTCCGACCGAGTCCGTTCGATTTTCATTTAGGACACGGGTTAGGACAACAAAATTTGTATAAGAAAAAATCATGTTCGCTTCGTGTTCATTCGAATTTGCCTGAATTCCTTGCAACTCAGGATATAGTCGGAGAAAATTTAATAAAAGTATAAAATTTAATATAAATAGCCAAGTCTGATCGGGTCCGTGTCCGAAAAACAAATGCCCACGTCTGACCGATTTTATTTAGGACACGAGTTAGAACAATAAAATTTGTACGATTTTTTTTTTTTTTCCGATCTGATTTTATTTAGGATATAAATTGAACACACCTCAATCCAATCCGGTCCGACCGATTTACACCCCTACTTATATAAGCAAATAGAATATGTGCGTACGTCCATTTTAAAAAAAATAATACAATATTTTTCTCTGTGTTTTCGAACACGTCAAAGGGACGTGCCAAACGTATTTGTAATAATAATATAGATAACAAGTTTTTTTTTTTATAAATAATCATAATATTTTTTATATCACACCTTTTTGATATCAGCTTGAACTACGAAAAAAACCCTGCGTAGATGTTACCGATCTTAGTATCAATAAAAAAGTAGGATCTTAGTATTCCTTAAAATTAAAATTTGATAAATAACCTTTCCTATTAATTCAAAACGCTCTTTACCGCTAATAGTTTAATTAATGATTGATATAGATATTTAAATGGACATTAGTATCATATTATAATTCAAAATAAATATTCAAACTAGCTAAACAAGAATACATATTTATGTATATATTTTCCTTTTTAATGCTCTAATCATATTTAATTTTGTAAATGTTAGGTTTAGGTCTTTAAAATCAAATTTAATACACGAAAATTCTCTCATAAAACTAATTAAACCAACCAAACCAGTTAATTTTGGTTGATTTGGTTCGGTTTTGTAAGTTAATTGGTTGGTTTTGATTTTGTAAGTTAATTGATTGATTTTGGTTTTTGTTTTTTTATTTTACTTCGGTTTATTGGTCGAGTTTGGTTTTTAGTTTTTGAAAACCGAACCAATCAATTAAACCAAATTTAAAATTTTATTTATTTTAAAGATAATTTTTTTAACTACTCTACTATTTACAATATTTTCATAATAATATTGTTTTTCCTTAACTTCATATTAATAGTTTAGAAGAAGAGTTTGTTTTTTAAAATATTTGCATCATTTGAACTCAATTGGTTATTTTAATTCTATTTTACATCAACAACCAGAAAAAATATTTCTTTTTAAGATAAACCGAATAAACTAACCAAACCAAACCAAACCAAATATCATCTGTTTGTTTGGCTAAAAAATAACGGTTTGATTTGGTTCAGTTTATATTCCGTAAATGATTATTTTGATTTCAAAATTATTTTGATTGATTTTAAACCGAACCAACCATTTGGTCACGCGATAATAAAACAACTTGCATCAAGTACCATGCTCGCTCAAACTTAAAGAATTATAACACTGAAGATAACTGGGCTAATTCTCTATCCGTTTCATGTCAAACACTTAAGCCCGATAGCCAAAATATCGCATATGCAACATTAAGATATAGGCCCATCAACCGTCCAACAATATCTCCATTGAGCAAGATGGAAAACACCTGAACTCTCCAGAAAACAATTTTCCTTCCAGAATATCCTCAAAATGAAATCCATGCCCTCTCTCGAGAGTTCGATTCTTCTCCGTTTCATCGGTTATATAATCCGCTTCTTAGCCATCGTTTTTTCGTCAGAAAATAACAAGCAAGCAAAGCGATCTACGAAGTTTCAACCCTTCCGATTTCAAATCCTTATCAGTTCCCTTGGAAATGGCGTTGATTCCACGCATCTTTGGACAAAGGAGCAACGTGTTCGATCCATTTTCGCTTGACGTATGGGATCCATTTCAAGACTGGCCATTCGGCAAAGACATTCAAGGCGGCACCTCTTTGAGCAGCGAGACGTCTGCGCTTGCCAACACTCGCATTGACTGGAAAGAAACGCCGGAGGCGCACGTATTTAAAGCGGACATGCCAGGAATAAAGAAGGAAGAAGTGAAAGTGGAGGTGGAAGAAGGAAACGTGCTTCAGATAAGCGGGGAGAGGAGAAAGGAGCAGGAAGAGAAGAATGACAAATGGCATAGGATCGAAAGGAGCAGCGGTAAGTTTCTAAGGAGGTTCAGGCTGCCGGAGAATGCTAAGATGGATCAAGTGAAGGCGGCCATGGAGAATGGTGTTCTTACGGTCACTGTGCCCAAGGAAGAAGTAAAGAAACCAGAGGTTAAGGCTATCAAGATTGATGGTTGATCTGCAATGGTCAGGTTTTGCTCTTTAAATCTGTAAGGCTGTGTGATTATCATGGGGTCTTGTTATGTGATGGTGTCGGTATGTCTGTATGTCATGTCTGGAGTTGTGTGTGTTGTGTAGCATCCATCTTTGTGAGTTCCAATAAATTAAAAATTGTGATTTTCATGTATCAATAATTTGCAAAAAAATTGTGTGATGATGTGAAAATAAAAATGCTACGGTAATGATATGCACGGTCTAGTTTATCATTCACACTTCTGATGACGCAGACGGTCAGAAAATCAGTTTCTACCCAGTCTTGTGTGCTGTGCTGTGGAGTGTGGAAGTAAGCCAGTTGTTTGGTTTCTATTTTGTTTAGTAAACGCCATGGCTTCTTCAGTTCCAAATTATGCGATAATTCAGCACATTTTCATCATTTGAAAGTTTATCAGCTGGTAACTTCATGCTAGTTGATCTGGATCTTTTGTTTACATGCGTTGGTTACGGACATCGATATGTATCTTTTTATACATGGTGGTTATCACGCCGGGTTCTGGGTCTTCTCTAGTTGTCTAGGGTAACCCATGGTGGAGGCAACAAGGTGGTTGCTATTCTCTTACAGATCTGGATGGTGGTGCAGTATGGAAGTGGCCAGTGGTGTCCTTGGCTGCGTTATATGGTCGTCTCTGATTGCTATATGGATGTCCAATGCTATAACCGACGTTTTGCTCTTCGTCGGCTTCACTACCATTCATCATTTCAACTTCATTCTACGACTATAACCGCACTTTCTCTCTACGGTTACGGTTGCTACTGCAAACTCTTACTGTTTTCATATTTAACCACTCTTAACTATTGCAACTTCTCATATTCGCTTTCAGGATCAAAACAACATTGCCAATCCTACGTTCCTACATCTCATCACTGCTAACTGCAAGAAACAAATCACTCCCTCTTTCTCTCTGCTTCATCTCTTTGCTAACTCCCTATAATGTCAATAGGGTGCATTTTTAGGGGCCGTTGTTTATTCCCGCAACCTATAATGTCGCAACCTATAATACTTTTTAGTTGTATGAAAAAAAATAGATTAATAAAAATGTCAAAGTGGATGTTAAACATTATATCAAGGACATGCCACCCTATTGACACACATATTCAAAATAATGACGTGGTATAATTTCATGATTATTTTTGAATTGGATATCATAAATTGACTTGATACTAATCAAATTTATAAAGGAAACATGATATCATAAAATATTGGTTTAAAATGACAGCTAGTTAATATCATAATATCAAATATCATAAATTGTATGTGCCACAATTTCATATGTATGATATCAAACTTAGATAATAACTTAAATACATTAATCATTCGCGAACCCATGCTACGCACACGGGTTGCTGACGATTCTATATCTAATTTTTATCATTCAATGAAGTAATTTGCATCCTTAGTTTGTTTTAGGCTCTGTTTGCACTGGTAGATGCGGACGAACCAAGTTATGGAGCTCCAAAGAAAATGAAGCAATAGCAAGCTAAAACAATTGAAGTCGCTTGGAGAACTTGGACTATGACAATAATATGTGAGTAGGGCCTGAATTGATGCTTTACTCCAGCAAAATCCAAAAAATGCACATATCAAAACACATGTAACAAACAACAGCCAGTGAGAAAGGAAAAAGCCTAGTTGAGGACACGAATTGACATCTGTTGCGGTCATAGGCGCTGCAGTATGAAATACAATTGTATTGAAATATGTGTTTAACAGCAGGCAGCAATAAAAGTTCAATACGGGAAATGATAGGATGCAACAGAATAATGTGTACAATAGGAAAACATATTGTTGTACCATGCAACGGAATGGTGATACAGAATGTCGATTTCGTTGTTTAAATTCACTTGTTCTGTTCAAAGAACGCACAGTAAAAAAAAAAGGTACGTGACTTGAGGAATAATTATACAGCATACACAACACATCTAGTAAATAGAAAAAATGAATAACTAAACAACTAAAATGGGTATGCAATATCTTGATCAGCATAGTCCAGCGCTTGAAGTTTTGTTGAAGCATGAATGGGCTTTGTTGTACAATGGGCTTCACAGTAATGTAAACCTGGAATAATTTCAGGTGGCATTGAATCAATTGGAAAAAAAGTTAAGAATGTATGATGCGATGTAATTAACAGATGAAATACATGTGTAAAGTAGAATGAAATGTAGCCAGTTAATAATAACGTTCCAGAAAGCTTATTTCTCAAAATTTGTCATGCAATAATGTTGTAGTTTATTTTTACATGCATAAATATTAGAAAATGAGTATAGGTTTTTATTTTCAGATTAATTACCTGGATCACAAAGACTCTGAGGCAGTTTCTGGTCCTGCATGCTATTGGTCCAAAAATATATGCCAAGGTAATCACTATGCTCCTGCATAGAAATACCGAATGCTTAAGAAAATAAAAAGAAGGCAAGTAAAAGCTAGCCTTACTATTTCCATTAAAACACATAAATACACCAGTAAACAACTACATTTTATTTGAAACAAATTACAAAATTGTATCACTAACTAGACTTACTGGTCATTGCTTTGTGCTATGCTGTTGTGTATAAGTAATCGGCCCTAGTAAGTAGTAACCATACTTCATGCGTCCAGTATGATCTTTCTTTCTTTTGGTTCAGAATAATAATTGCTTATTCTAAGTTAATCGAGTGTACTGCTTTTTGTTTCAGATTGTAGGCATGTACGTGAAATACAGTATTAATCGAGTGTCCTAGCACTTGTTACATTTTCTTCTTCTCATTCTGGAGAAAAAAAAATCATGTAAAAGGCACCTTCTTAGTTTGGTTAGAGTATTTTTTTTGTGAAACGTTCCAGTTGGTATCCCCTTGGTTCTACTATGATGAATATTTTATATTATACATATTCATGAATACACTAATTTTTAAAAATTTCTATTTATAACTATTGAATAAGTTTATAAAAGTAAGTATTATAAAAATTTAACAAAGTTAGTTAATTTTTATAAAAATTGACTAAGTATATAAAAATCTAAAATAAGCGATTGCAATACTATTTTACCTAAATAGAATAATTTAATATTATAAAAATTTAACTAAGTTAACTAAGATTTATAAACCTTTACAAGTTATAATATTTTTTTTATAATTATAACTAAAATATTAACAAAATTAAATTATTTTTATAAATATTAACTAAATTTATAATAATAACAACAACAATTTAGAATAGTTTTATAAATAGTAATAGTAAATTAACTTAAATTTATAAAAATTAAATAAACTTATAAAAATTAACTATGTATTATAAAAATTAACTAGCTGTTGTAAAAAGTTAACAAAGTAACTAATTTTATAAATGTTTAGAAATTTAGTTTATAAAAGTTAACTAAGTACATAAAAATATAAAATATTACCAAGTATTCTATAATAATATAGCAGTAATAATTATTAACTAAGATTTATAATAATAATAAGTTAACTAAGATTTATAAATATTAACAAATTTTATTAAAATCAATTAAGTATTGTAAAAATTTAACTAATTACTTAATTTTTTAAAATTAACCAAGTATATAAAACAATTTTGTATAAATTATAAAAATTAAGTAAGTAAACTAAATTTTATGAAAATTAACGAGTTTAGTTTATAAAATTAAACTAAATTTATTATAATAACAAGTTAACTAATATTTATAAATATTTAATAAGTTTATAAAAGTTGACTAAGTATTATAAAAATTTAACAAAGTTAACTAATTTTAAAAAAAATTAACTAAGTATATAAATATGTAAAATAAAGGAAAATCTTATATGATTACAATGATGATGATGATGATGATGATGATGATGTTGTTGATAGTTGTAGCATTAGCAATATAAAATTAACTAAGTATATTGATCTACTTGTCAAAGCATTGCCGATAGAATCAATATGTTATTTGCAATCAAGATTAGAATGCATCGTGTGTTGCTAGAAGAATCATCGACTTTTGAATTTCATTGTAGGTAATCAAAGACCGCTGTTGCAGAAAAAGTAACTTTTTTTTCCTTTTAAGTTAGCATATGTAACTTTTTTGTTATCCATTTTGTAAACTTGATTTATTAATGATGTCTTTGTACGAATATTGTGTTATATAATCTATGTAAATGATCAACAGTTATGTGTTTATACGATAGTTTTTCTATTTGATTCGAATGCGTTATTGATATTAGTTGGTTGATATACATATATATATATATATATATATATATATATATATATTTGAACGTTGGTCATATGTATGTGCATAAATATTTTGATACTGCAAAATGGAAATGTTGTGAAAAAACAAAACAGTAAAAGACGGCATTTATTTAATCTTGGCATTACTCTTAAAACTTACTAACAGCATTTATCTAGTGCTATCATTACATTGAATACTTAATAACAGTGTTTATGAAATGCTGTTGATACATATAAAACAAAACTATATGTGCTTTTGACAGCAGTTTGTAAATATCGTTATAAGTTAATAACAGCGTTTATCACTTGTTGGTGTAAAGGGCAACAACAATCTAAAAAATTTGTCAAAACTATTAAAAACTCAGTATAAACGCTATAAAATAGGGTTTTCTACAGCGGTTTATCTTATGCTGTCGAAAATTATACACCTACGACCGCATGTCATTATACAGCGTTATCACAACGCTGTAATAGCCTACCATAGCTTTTTTTAAATGTTGTTAAAAGTGTTTTCCGGTGTAGTGTATCTCTAGGTAATCTGTCTTTTCACACTCTTTTGGTTGGCAAGCGTGTTTAGTTTCCAATTCAGAGAGTGTGGCATTTCGGGTCGCCACAGAACTTGATCCATAAATTTTATCTCTAATGCTGGAAATAAGGACCGCACATTCTCTATTAGTAATTTTATCAATAGATAGGGGTACTCCTAAGTATTTGAAAGGTAGTGTACCCTCTCTAACGTTCAAAATATGAAGAACTTCATCTTTAAGTTTGAAGTTGACGCTAAAGTAGCATTTTGATTTTTGTTCGTTCACTCTAAGTCCAACAAATTTGTCAAGATAAAGAAAATTCTCTTTGATAGTCTTAGCAAACACTTTACTCAATTTGATGCAAATAATCAGGTCATCAGCATATAATAGATGAGTAATATTTGGTTGTAAATTGTGCACAGTTTGTATAAGCTAGTTATAATTGGCTAGCTCCATTGTAGTGATAAATATTCTATGGCAATAGATAATAAGTATGGGGAAAGAGGGTTGTCTTTTCAAATTCCATGGTTACTCTTAATGAAACAACTGGGATACCATTAACCATGATAGAAAAAGTAGGAGTAGCGATCCATTCACTGATTAGGTCAACAAATTTATCTAGAAAATCCATACACTTCAACATATGTATAATGAACGATCTATTAATTTTGTTGTAAGCTATTTGTTGATCCACCTTCAAATATAATTTATTTGCACCTTTCACGTTGAAGTTTCTAATCAGCTCATGAGCAAGCAATGGGTTTTCATAAATATGACTGCCCGTAATGAAGGCACTCTGGCATTTAGCGATCATATCTAGTAACACTATTTTCATTATGTTGCAAAACACCTTGCTTAAAATCTTATAAATCACGCAGCATGATAATCAGTAATATAAGTAAGTTTTTCAACCTTTGGAATAAGACTTAAGAACGTGTGGTTAACCACTTTTAGGATTTTACCAGGGTTAAGTAACTCTTGAATGGCTGACACAATATAATATTGTATACTAGACCAGTGGCATGGGAAGAACTTAGAGTTAAAGCCATCGAGCCCTAGGGAGAAATCCAAATGGATGTTGCCCGAAGTTCGTTTGACTTCGTCGGAGGAGACAACACTGATCAGCATTCGCATGCCATCAGCATTTATGAGGCGACGGGGACCAACACTCGGTAAGACTTCACAATTTTCACATTCATCACTATTGAATAAACTGTTGAAATAAGATAAATTTTCTCTCTCAATTTTCTTACTATCAATAGAAACTTGACCATCCTGATCAAAAAGTCGAAAATTATTAGTGTTTCTTCTAACAGACATTTTAGTATAAAAAATTTAGTACTGTCATTCCCTTCAATAAGACAAAATCATTTGGATTTTTTCTTTTACTTAACAGCCTTAATATGTGAAGCATTTTTAAGTTGTGATGACCGTCCATAACCCCCGCACTAAATAAGAGGAATAATGCATTGAAGGGTGTGCCAGGAAGCTATGGACGATCATTAGAGTAGGTAAACAACATCGAAACCTGTCGTAGTACTCACAGCGCAAGGATAAAATATAGTTGATTATATACAATAGGTAATAGTAATGAGGCATCATATAGCAAACTTTAGAAAACTTTCTCAACATCATGAAAGATTATTCAATTAATACCAAAGTTTGTACATAAATCCTCAATACAACATCATAGAGCACTCAAACAGTGGAAATAGAAATACTAGATAGTAATAAAACTGGTACGCCAGCCTCCTGCTCGTCTCCGCACGGCAGCATCGTCCTCACCAATCACCTGTAACCTGCTACTTAGTCTGTCCATCCACAACCAGATGAATGGCCCAAGGTAATAAGAGGATACATAAAACCTTGAGTCAGACAACAGTCTTAGTGAGCGATAAAACAACTAACAAACTTCAACAATAAAGTATATGAGAAGGGATAGATGAACATACTAATCCACCCACAACATCAGAGAAGAACTCAACCTTATCTTCCCCACATCGGACAGTGATAGCCTTTATAATAAACAATTCAACCATTCATCCATGGAAACAGAACACCCATTCAATCATGGTAAAGCACTCACAACATCCAGATTATATATATCTCATGTAAACCATCCTAATCGAATTCAACATCCCTCAAGCATAAGCCTCAGAGGGCTAAACCAATATCAGACAAGCACCCAAGGAACATCTCCTTCGACATTGGACAATCTACATGAGACGGTACAAACAGAACAACTAATCATCCATGACTGACTCTGACTATCTAGGCTTTACGACCAACCCGATAGGAGCGACCGACCCCTTTACTCAACCATAGGCTCGCTAAACCGAACTCTTTTTCCTCCAGGCTCGCTCGTCCGCTTGCCTTAAACCTAGCTCGCTCGACCGACCGACTCCCTGGCTCACTCGAGCCTGCTTTCTATCTTGTTTCCCAAGAAATCACATCCTGGAGCGAACGACCCCCTACGTGTGACCCAAAACTGCACTTCATAATTTCTACTCCGATTTCCACGAAAACTTCGCCAAACGATAGATTTGACTAAATCAACTCATCCAATATATCCAATACAATCATAAGCATGTTATGAAACCACTAGCATCATGAAAATGACAATTATCATCAAATTATACAAATTTCACCAAAAACCATAATAAATGAGCATACGATCTAAATTGTGGATCTAACTTGCATAATCATATGAAATAACATAGAAATTACGAAACTAAACTTGTTAAATCATATCATAGGGTGGTTAATATGAAAATGGACTTAATATGGCATAGATCTATGGAAAAACACTTGAATCTGATGAGAAACATGCACAAACACTCATATACTTCATTGCATCCATGTGAGAGATGTAAATCACTCACCAATTCTCCCAAACAAGCAAAGATCAATGAAAAAGGAATCCAGACAGCAAGCACCTCGCACCAAACACCTTGATTCGATGAATCCTTGCTTCAATAGCTGTAGATCTAGCCTTCCATGGTGTAGATCTATGATTTCCCTCCTTATATTTGGATTTTTAATGGTGGAAAGATGTTAGAGGAAGAAGGAGCACAAGACTACCCAATGAGGAAATGAAAAACTAAACTATTTCCCATATCCCTCACCCCCTATTTATACCCTTCCATCAGCCTACTAATGGGCCTCTCCAATTCAGCCCATTATGGCTTACCAAACCTGGACAACCAACTGAAAAACCTTAAAACAGTGATTCCTCCCAAACTGCTGAGTCAAATCTAACAACTTTACAGAAAGGCAATCATCAATTCCTTTCCAATGGCACAGGTCTCACTCTCTGGTTCGACCCGAGTCAAAAGTTATGCCCTGTACAAGACTGACATGGGCAAAATGGTCATAAACAAAATCGGTAAAAATTATGGATATGTCTCACATCCCCATAAGCAACACATCAAAAGATGGGAATGATCCAACCCTGAGAGAATAAAATAAAAATATTTTATGATCTTTCGATACGTGAAATGCGGGCTATTACATAAGTTTAGCCTGAGTTTCGGCGTGTGCCTTCCACACTGAATCATCATCATCGTCACTTTCCAGTTTCTCTAGTAATTCCACATCTTGCTTCTCTGAGTCCTCAATATCGTTAAACTCTTTGGTCCTTTTCGTGTTCCAATCTTTCAATCTTATTGTGGTACTTTTAAGGAATTTAACGAGATGATACATGAAGCTTTCATGATGGATGGCCAATTCTGAGTAGATAACATTATTATGATACCAATTTAGCATATGCTAGTGATTAGCATATCTAAATGGTTTCCCTTTCTCACCATTATCACATGATTTAAGATTAACGTGTACTAGGCAATGCTCACTTGTGGATGGAGGCAACACATTCACTTTAATACCTGCGAACATATTTAAAAATTCAGAGTTAATGAGAGCCATATCCAATTTGCATGATATTTTCCCGCATTCACTACTACGCCAATTATATTGCAAGCCATTACGCACAGATTGTAGCAAATCAGCGGCAATAACACAGTTGTTAAACTCAACAAGCTGTGAAACTCTAAGGGTAAGACCATCTTTTTCTCTTCAGCACGTAGCACATAATTAAAGTTCCCAGAGACAATCCAAGGACCATCAATAGAATCAGACAGAGAATTAATTTGGTCCCATAGAGGTAATTTCGGATTCAGGAGATTGCTCGCATACACTACTATAACGTACAAAACCAAACCACCAGTGTTTTTGGCAGTTAACGTAATTTACTCAGAGTTTAAGAACATGCATATGCCATACAACTTTATTCAAAAGAATGATGATGCAACCCCAAGAGTTAGGGCACAAAATAAGATACACAAATTGTGAATCGTTAGATTTGTTTGTCCTTATGTGGAGGTGGAATTCAGGGAAAGATCTAGTGGTTGAAATTTCTTGTGTCCAATTTTATGCTATTACTTTGTGTTTAAATAGTCTCTCTCTCTCTCTCTCTCTCTCTATATATATATATATATATATATATATATATATATATATATATAGGAGTGATCAAGAGCACCCCAAATAGTCCAGCACCCCTGATTTCCACCACACAATTTCCTTTCACTCTCCTTCCACTAACTCTCTCTCCCCCCACTAACTTAATTAATAATAAATGAGAGGCTATTAAAGAAGTGCAAAAGGGGTGCCAACAAAATGGGGTGCCATATAACCTTCCTCATATATATATATATATATATATATATATATATATGTAACACCCCGAAAATTCTATAATTGTGAAATTCACAAATTAAAGTATAATTAATTTGAAATCAGAGAACTAAGGGAAACGGGATACGCCATTGCGTTCGTCTCGGAAAAATACGCGAAATAGAGTCCGAGTTTTCGAAAAACGGAGTCCGTATGAAGAAGATATGGCCTTCGGAAGTTTTGAATTAAATTTAAAATTCAAACAGAATAAAATAAGCTCAGAAAACAAAAATGGGGCCCAATGGGCCAGGGCGGAAAAAGTCCCGCCTGACGCACCCAGGTCGACTGGGCTGTCGACCTGGTCTAACCAGGTCGACAGGCCTGTCGACAGGGGTGTCGACCTGGTCCAGAGCCAGGTCGAGCCCAGTCTAACCTGGCTGGCCTATGCTATGTTGGTCGATTTTCTGTGGTCTGCTTTGTCATTAGGGCTAGGTGGCAAGCTCTAATTGGTCTCTCTATCGAATGAATGGCTACGATCAATCCAAGCAACATCAATGGTCCTAATCAGTTCCTAACCTCTATAAAAACAACCCTAGGCTAAACCCTAATCTATTCATTCAAAAATAAGAACAAAGCCGCCATGTTGCTGAGGAACGACTAGGAGTAGCCACCAAATTGGAGAGAGGATTAGGAGGAAAATTCTAAGGCATAAAGCAACTCAATCAAATCAAACCGCATCTTCTTATTCCTAAATTAGAGAATTCGCCGCAACCATTGTAAGTAGAGTATTACTTTGGTATGAACAAATAATTGTGTTGATATGTATACTTGATTTGTGGCGA
The DNA here is from genome assembly GCA_030737875.1 of Allium sativum. NCBI lineage: Eukaryota > Viridiplantae > Streptophyta > Magnoliopsida > Asparagales > Amaryllidaceae > Allium > Allium sativum. The sequence continues at coordinate 157,147,187 of CM060921.1, read as the reverse complement.
TAAAGTAATTCATATTTGTGCGTTGGAATATTGTATACGTTTGGATATTCTTGAATTATGTTATTCATTATAAAGAACTACATGCGGTAGTTCTATGCAAGTATACGTTTGGAATATTCGCAAATTATGTAATCCATGTTGAAGCTACATGTATGTAGTTGATTGAAATTCATGCAAGTTTGGGGCTTTGCTATTATGCCATCATAATGTATATTTTTATACAAACATCATTTTTGTGAAGTAATTGGAATAAGTTTGGGTTATCATAATTCATATGAAACTATGTTGGAATTTTGGCACCATGATTTATGTATTAAGACATGCTTTTGTGCTAGAAAAACCTATTTGCAAACTTATGAATAGGACTAGGCTATGATTGATATTTGGCACAATTGAAATCCATGTTTAGTCTATGTTATATGATGTCATATGTGATACATAGCTAGGTTAGATTCAAAATCCCTTTTTGCAAGTTTACATGACTAAAGTAAGAATCATGATTTCATGTTAGAAATATTTATGCCATGGTTATGTGAACAAATTTAACTATACTTATGCCATGCTTATGTTTGATATTATGCCATGCTTATGTTTGACATTATGCCATGCTTATGTTAGAGATATTTATGCCATGCTTATGTTTGACATTATGCCTAAATAAAAATATAGGTTCATGTGTCAATAATGATACCCAATTTAGATTCTTATCTCAACTACAAGTTCACATGCTTTGATTCATGTCACCCACGCTTTATGACCAAAGTATATATGCAAGTACACCAGTTTCTATTTTATATTTCCAACGTCATATTGCAAGTTCATGCGCTCACCTTCCCCTTTTTGTGTATGTAATCACGCTTTAAGCCTCCCCTTTTCGCATGGCTAAGTTGGGCTTTAAAAGGCTAAGCCCAACATATATATAATAAACGGACGTGTTAAACGAGGGAAAATAACGTTGGGTTAAAATTACTAATGAATGAAAATATAAAATAGAAGGGCCCAAATTCAAGTATGGGTTGGGCCCATGATTGGTGTAACCTTTACACCATTAACTTGATAATTGGCCGCAAATATCTACATATAAGAAAATAAAGAAGAAAGACAAAATATGTAAATGTAGAAAATACGATGTGTTTAACCCGAGGTTGGATTGAGTTGTGATGTAAACCTGCCCGGAACCGCCCGGCTGTCCAGTAGTCACAACAATACCTATCCAATGTGGGAGGTTAAACATGGAGCCCAATAAGGACCCGAGGTTAGACTGAGTTGCGGCGTAAGACTGCCCGGAACCAACCGGCAACAGGCAGCCACAACAATACCTGTCTAATGTGAGAGGTCAGGGCCTTAATAAGACAATTAAGGCTGAGTCAGGATTGTTAGGATTAAGTGAATTAAAGACTTAATCAAAATGGAACATGCTAAACTAAACGGACTGGTGGGGGTTAGGTTAGGAAACACTTAACCAACTTAGCATGTTGGCTAGAGATAGAAAACCTAGTAACGGGGGACCCTTTTCAGCAGTAACCCTAGAAGGTGTATCAGGATACCCTGAAACTAGGCAGGGTGGGGCACGATTACTGGGCTGATTGTAAGAGGTCAAATCGACGGCGGTGGTGTAGCAGTGTAGGTTCTAACGGGGTGCGGGCGTGCACACACTCCGGCGCAGAAAAATAAGGCACTGGACACCAGTAGCATACCTGTGCACTCTAAGGTTGTGTCGGGCCGCCACCATGGGACTTGATACACCCTATGGTGGGACCAGCATAGGTAACTACAACATCGGGGGCCGTAAGACACATGTAACTATGCGAGTAGGAGCCGATCATCATAGAATGGATCACTTCACCCTGATTATGGGGTGCCAGTTGGAAACTAGTTTATATGGGTTCAGAGATTTACATGGGGTACGATAGTATATTCGACCCTAGACAACTTAACCAAGTTTAAAGTGCTTTTCCACTTCTTGTTTATGCTTATCATACCCAGTTCTTTATTCATAGACAAAATAGTAGTAGACTTACTCAGGCTTTATGTCTGACTCTACTTTTCTTTCGTCTTCTTTTCTTCCGTTCCCCTCCCCCCCCCCCCCAGGTCCACAGGGAGGGAACACAGCAGCTTGACCAACCTTAACATCCAGAGTGAAGAAGAGAAATGTATTGCTTGGACTTTCCTGTTTTGAACTATGGCTTTGGACAATCCACTATGGGGACTTTTGCAGTTTATCTATGTTTTATTTATGCTTCTTTAAATAATGTACTCAAGACAGATTATGAAAGTGTTATGTTATGTTTTTGGAAAAAGATGTAAGACAATCATGGTGATGTTTTGTAACACGTATTTGCTTTGATGAAATAAAAGTTTGTTGTTTTTCCGCTGTTTACAAATATGTGTTCTTATATCTGTCTTGTATATCTGTGACTTATATTTGTAAACCTCCACCAAAATTAGGGCATTCCCTTTGAGAGTGACCCTAACGGAGGTGGGGTGTTTCACTTGGTATCAGAGCATAGGTTTACCAGATAAGATAAAAAGTTTTGAAAAATTATTTTCAAAAAAGGAAATTTAAAGAAGCATTTTTAAAGGAAAAATATTATTCCACTCCCCAAAGCCATAGGTACTATCTCTTATCCTTCGTTTTGAATCTATCCTTTTTGTTTCAGCATGTCCGAAGATCTTAACTTGCCGGAAGGGGTGCCAATACCTGGTTGGTTTAGACGGTTCTTAGAAGCAAGAGCCACTCAGCCAGGTCCTACCATTCCCCCTCCCCCAGCTGCCGGAAATCATCCAGCTGCAGCGGCACCTTTTCCTCCACCTCCTCCACGGGGAAACACGTTTGCTAAGATATGTAAAGATTTTAAAGCTATGGGAGGAAGGGATTTCCATGGAACTGAGTCCTTCGTGGCAGCTAGAAATTGGCTGAAAGAAACTGAGGACCTATTCATCATCTTTGAGGCAGAAGATAGACAAAAAGTACAACTGGCGGTGTGGCTATTGAAGGGCGAGGCTTCCTACTGGTGGGAAGTCACTAATGCTGAGAGACCAGTGGAGACATGGGAGGACTTTAGGGCAAGGTTTGAGACTAAATTTCTCTCAGATGCGGAAAGAAGTTTGCAGTTGGAAAAATTCTTATTTCTTAAGCAAGGGGACAAGACAGTTAGAGAGTATGTGAATCAGTTCGATGAGCTGGCTAGGTTTGGGCTTGACCTAGTCAATACCCCGCACAAGAAGGCTCTTCGTTTCGTCAAAGGGTTGAATGAGCCATTACACAGTTTGGCCATGACCCATATACCCATGGGGGCCACGTATGAAAGATTGGTGCAAATGGCATTGCTGAATGAAGAGGATAAGGGCAAGAAGGAGACAAAGGCAGAAAGCTCTCAAGGGAAGAAAGAGGGTTTGCAGCCTAAGAAGACAGACTTTAAGAAGGGCGGGAAAGGCAACAAAGAGAAGAGGAAGTGCAATTTCTGTGGCAAAGTGGGGCACTTAGTAAAGGACTGCCGGAAAAAGAAGGCCAAGGAGAATGGTGGGTGCTTTTCTTGCGGTGAGACAGGCCATAGGGCTAAGGACTGCCCAAAGAAACGAGGACAAGGGCAGAGGGCTGGATCCACCCCAGGGGCACAGGTTCATGTGCTGGAAGCGCCACCTCTGCAACAGCGAGGTATAAATACTTCTGTAGAAAGTGTAGTTTATCTTTATGATCTCCCCGTTCGCACCTTATTTGATTCTGGCGCATCACACTCCTTTATCTCGTCTGCTTTAGTAGAATCTCTGCACCTAAAAACTAGTATGGTAGAGGACCCCTTAATTGTTTCAAACCCAATTGGGGGCCCAGCTCATTTGTCTATGATCTGTTTGGGATTGAAAATTTCTATTCTAAGTGTAGAATTTCAATGTAGTGCCTTTGTTTTGGGCTTTTCGGGTTATGGTTTGATTTTGGGTATGGATTGGCTATCCAGTAATGGAGCCATCCTTGATTGTGAGAAAAGGGTTGTTAGGCTCCTAACCCAGCTCGGTAATACTTTGGAAATTTCTTGTAATCCCTCGTATGCGGTTATGCTTAGTTATCTTGAATCGCTAGATGCCTCTGTTGAAAATTTGCAATCAGTTAAAGTGGTCCGGGAATATCCGGATGTCTTCGAAGAGGTGAAGGGCTTGCCTCCGAAGCGGGAAATAGACTTCCGCATATATCTTGTAGATAATGCAAAGCCCGTTGCGTTGCCCGTCAGACACATGGCTCCACGAGAAAGGAAAGAGCTCAGTAAACAGATTAAAGAGCTTCTAGAGAAGGGGTTCATTAGGAGGAGCATTTCAGAATGGGGCGCTCCGGTGGTGTTCGCCACAAAGGCGGATGGTTCACTCCGACTATGTGTTGACTATAGGGAGCTCAACAAGCTAACGAAAAAGAATAGGCACCCTCTCCCTAGAATTGATGATTTATTTGACCAGCTTGTAGGAGCGTCTGTTTTCTCCCAACTCGATTTAGCAACCGGTTTTCATCAGCTAAGGGTGGCTGAAGATAGCATCGATAAAACGGCGTTCAGAACCCCAGACGGCTTCTTTGAATGGCTTGTCATGCCCTTCGGCTTGACAAATGCACCTGCGTACTTCGTGGACCTAATGAGTAGGGTATTTAGAGATTTCCTCAACAAATTCGTAGTAGTCTTCGTAGATGATATCCTTATCTTCTCAAAGAGTGAAGAGGAACATGCTCAGCACTTAAGGGCAATCATGGAAACTTTGCGAGTCCATCAACTAAAAGCCAAATTCTCCAAATGCCACTTTTGGAGAGAAGAGGTGAGGTTCCTTGGGCACATACTATCCAAACAAGGGTTAGCAGTGGACCCTGCTAAGGTAGTGGCGGTACAGGATTGGAAGACACCAAGGAATGCAACTGAGGTCCGAAGCTTTCTAGGACTAGCAGGTTTCTATCGAAAGTTTATAAGGGATTTTGCGAAAATCTCAGCTCCGCTCACGAAATTGACTAAGAAGAATCTGGTGTTTAATTGGGACTTGGATTGCGAGTTTGCTTTCCAACGACTGAAAAGGGCTCTCACAACAGCCCCAGTTTTGACGCTGCCAGATGGGAGCAAGATGTTCACTGTTTATACGGATGCATGTGGGACAGGGCTAGGCGCCGTCTTAATGCAAGAAGGAAGGGTAGTAGCTTATGGCGGGAGGCAGTTGAAAGTGCACGAAAAGAACTACCCAACCCACGATCTTGAGTTAGCCGCCATCGTCTTTGCACTCAAGTCTTGGCGACACTATCTCCTAGGTGAGAAGTTCGAACTTTACACTGACCATAAATCGTTGAAATATCTTTTCTCGCAGAAGGATCTTAACTTGAGGCAACAAAGATGGATGGAGTTTCTTGCCTCGTACGATTTCGAAATCTCCTACACTCCGGGCAAAGGAAACGTAGTGGCAGACGCGTTGAGCCGAAAGAAATTGACCCTAAGCCCGTTGTTTGTTGAAAGACAAAGCCTAGAGTTTATAGCCAGCTTCGACTTTAGGCCTTCCTCCGATTTCGTACCAGGCTTGCTAGCATCTCTCGAAGTGCGCCCAACTTTAGTGGATTCAGTAGGGACAGCACAGCGCGAAGACCCTCAGCTTGTGGAAACAATTGATAGGCTAATTAGGGGTGAGACTTCAAGTCACCTCAACAGATACTCCATCGACGATAAGGGTTTGCTAAGGCGAGACGGAAGACTATGCGTCCCACAGACAAAAGATTTGATAAAGAAGGTTCTCGAGGAAGCACATCACTCCAAGATGACGATACACCCAGGCGGAGATAAAATGTACAAAGATGTAAAAAGGACTTTCTTCTGGAACGGCATGAAAAAGGACGTGGCAGAGTTCGTTTCTAAGTGCATGGTGTGCCAACGAGTTAAGGCGGAACAGAAAAAGCCTGGCGGACTGCTACATCCTTTGGAGGTCCCGCAGTGGAAGTGGGATAGCATCTCAATGGACTTCATCGATGGGCTGCCTAGGTCTAGGAGAGGCAACACTAGCATTTGGGTAATAGTGGATAGGCTTACTAAAAGCGCCCACTTTTTACCTGTCAAAAGTAAAAGAACTGCCTCATCCCTAGCATCACTTTACCTCAAGGAAATCGTTCGACTCCATGGAATACCATCTAGCATTGTTAGTGACCGAGACCCCATCTTCACCAGTGAGTTTTGGCGGAGTCTTCAAGAAGCAGTAGGAACGCAGTTATGCTTGAGCACAGCCTATCATCCCCAAACCGACGGCCAAACAGAGAGAGTGAACAGAGTTTTGGAAGACCTTTTAAGACTATGCGTCCTTGCTTCGGAGGGACATGGGAAGACCACCTTCCTTTGGTGGAATTTGCCTACAACAACATCTATCAAGCAACCATCGGAATGGCGCCCTTCGAAGCTTTATATGGAAGACCGTGCCGATCGCCCACTTGTTGGTGGGAGTCTACGGATAAGCTCATACTTGGACCAGACATGATCCGAGAGACTTCAGAGAAAGTAGACTTAATACGAAGAAGGATGAAGACGGCCCAAGACAGACAAAAGTCGTATGCCGACAAGAGAAGGACCGACCTTGAATTTAAGGTTGGAGACAAAGTTTTTCTCAAGGTATCACCGCTAAGGAACGTTGTTCGTTTTGGAACCACAGGAAAACTAGCACCAAGGTTCGTAGGGCCATTCCCTATCATCGAGAAAATTGGGAAAATGGCCTATAGATTAGAGCTACCCGAGAAGTTGGCTGGAGTCCACAACGTATTTCACGTTTCACATCTCCGAAAATGTCTGCATGAGTCTGCTAAAGTGGCAGAGCCAAATATCCTTGAAGAGGCCGAAGTGGAACGCGAAGCAACCGTAAGAAAAGTTCCAACCCGCATCTTAGGAACGGAAGTGAAGAAGCTACGCAACCGTGAAGTCAAGCTCGTCAAAGTTCAATGGAGCGACGCCGAGGGAGACGCGACTTGGGAAACTGAAGCTAGAATCCGTATAGCCTACCCTTTTCTGTTCGAGGGTACATCCTTGATCTTTCCTTTTCCTTAAGTTGCGCTTTTATCTATCTTTTTAGGTATATTTCCTCGACCTTATCTTTTAGGTAGAAACCCTTTGGATGGAAACATGTAATTGAAACATGTTATGGATGATGGTTGCAAGTGGTTGCAAGTGATTGCTAGTGGTTGCTCGTGGTTGCATATACACACACAATCTAGGTTTTAGATCGGCTCAGTCACTTCATATTGCATATGCATATATGTTTGCATTCGTATATGGTTGAACATTAATGTGTTGTCATGTGGATGTTGCATTTGTATTGAATGATTGTGCACTCATGTAGAATCAAGAATAGGAAAATTTGCTTACATAATGGATTCATGGCACTTACATAATTCGCATTAAGGAGGTCAACTGAATCAGTAGACCGCCTGATTTTGCATTAGATAAGTTCATGTACACACACACTTCGCATATGATCATGAAGCATTAGAAGTCTTTTAAGGACAATGGATGCTCGTGTTTGATGGATGAGTAGATGGATGATTGGATGTTAGGATATACATTCCTCCTAACTTGAAGATTTCGGGGACGAAATCCTTTTAAGTGGGGGAGAATGTAACACCCCGAAAATTCTATAACTGTGAAATTCACAAATTAAAGTATAATTAATTTGAAATCAGAGAACTAAGGGAAACGGGATACGCCATTGCGTTCGTCTCGGAAAAATACGCGAAATAGAGTCCGAGTTTTCGAAAAACGGAGTCCGTATGAAGAAGATATGGCCTTCGGAAGTTTTGAATTAAATTTAAAATTCAAACAGAATAAAATAAGCTCAGAAAACAAAAATGGGGCCCAATGGGCCAGGGCGGAAAAAGTCCCGCCTGACGCACCCAGGTCGACTGGGCTGTCGACCTGGTCTAACCAGGTCGACAGGCCTGTCGACAGGGGTGTCGACCTGGTCCAGAGCCAGGTCGAGCCCAGTCTAACCTGGCTGGCCTATGCTATGTTGGTCGATTTTCTGTGGTCTGCTTTGTCATTAGGGCTAGGTGGCAAGCTCTAATTGGTCTCTCTATCGAATGAATGGCTACGATCAATCCAAGCAACATCAATGGTCCTAATCAGTTCCTAACCTCTATAAAAACAACCCTAGGCTAAACCCTAATCTATTCATTCAAAAATAAGAACAAAGCCGCCATGTTGCTGAGGAACGACTAGGAGTAGCCACCAAATTGGAGAGAGGATTAGGAGGAAAATTCTAAGGCATAAAGCAACTCAATCAAATCAAACCGCATCTTCTTATTCCTAAATTAGAGAATTCGCCGCAACCATTGTAAGTAGAGTATTACTTTGGTATGAACAAATAATTGTGTTGATATGTATACTTGATTTGTGGCGATAAAGTAATTCATATTTGTGCGTTGGAATATTGTATACGTTTGGATATTCTTGAATTATGTTATTCATTATAAAGAACTACATGCGGTAGTTCTATGCAAGTATACGTTTGGAATATTCGCAAATTATGTAATCCATGTTGAAGCTACATGTATGTAGTTGATTGAAATTCATGCAAGTTTAGGGCTTTGCTATTATGCCATCATAATGTATATTTTTATACAAACATCATTTTTGTGAAGTAATTGGAATAAGTTTGGGTTATCATAATTCATATGAAACTATGTTGGAATTTTGGCACCATGATTTATGTATTAAGACATGCTTTTGTGCTAGAAAAACCTATTTGCAAACTTATGAATAGGACTAGGCTATGATTGATATTTGGCACAATTGAAATCCATGTTTAGTCTATGTTATATGATGTCATATGTGATACATAGCTAGGTTAGATTCAAAATCCCTTTTTGCAAGTTTACATGACTAAAGTAAGAATCATGATTTCATGTTAGAAATATTTATGCCATGGTTATGTGAACAAATTTAACTATACTTATGCCATGCTTATGTTTGATATTATGCCATGCTTATGTTTGACATTATGCCATGCTTATGTTAGAGATATTTATGCCATGCTTATGTTTGACATTATGCCTAAATAAAAATATAGGTTCATGTGTCAATAATGATACCCAATTTAGATTCTTATCTCAACTACAAGTTCACATGCTTTGATTCATGTCACCCACGCTTTATGACCAAAGTATATATGCAAGTACACCAGTTTCTATTTTATATTTCCAACGTCATATTGCAAGTTCATGCGCTCACCTTCCCCTTTTTGTGTATGTAATCACGCTTTAAGCCTCCCCTTTTCGCATGGCTAAGTTGGGCTTTAAAAGGCTAAGCCCAACATATATATAATAAACGGACGTGTTAAACGAGGGAAAATAACGTTGGGTTAAAATTACTAATGAATGAAAATATAAAATAGAAGGGCCCAAATTCAAGTATGGGTTGGGCCCATGATTGGTGTAACCTTTACACCATTAACTTAATAATTGGCCGCAAATATCTACATATAAGAAAATAAAGAAGAAAGACAAAATATGTAAATGTAGAAAATACGATGTGTTTAACCCGAGGTTGGATTGAGTTGTGATGTAAACCTGCCCGGAACCGCCCGGCTGTCCAGTAGTCACAACAATACCTATCCAATGTGGGAGGTTAAACATGGAGCCCAATAAGGACCCGAGGTTGGACTGAGTTGAGGCGTAAGACTGCCCGGAACAAACCGGCAACAGGCAGCCACAACAATACCTGTCTAATGTGAGAGGTCAGGGCCTTAATAAGACAATTAAGGCTGAGTCAGGATTGTTAGGATTAAGTGAATTAAAGACTTAATCAAAATGGAACATGCTAAACTAAACGGACTGGTGGGGGTTAGGTTAGGAAACACTTAACCAACTTAGCATGTTGGCTAGAGATAGAAAACCTAGTAACGGGGGACCCTTTTCAGCAGTAACCCTAGAAGGTGTATCAGGATACCCTGAAACTAGGCAGGGTGGGGCACGATTACTGGGCTGATTGTAAGAGGTCAAATCGACGGCGGTGGTGTAGCAGTGTAGGTTCTAACGGGGTGCGGGCGTGCACACACTCCGGCGCAGAAAAATAAGGCACTGGACACCAGTAGCATACCTGTGCACTCTAAGGTTGTGTCGGGCCGCCACCATGGGACTTGATACACCCCATGGTGGGACCAACATAGGTAACTACAACATCGGGGGCCGTAAGACACATGTAACTATGCGAGTAGGAGCCGATCATCATAGAATGGATCACTTCACCCTGATTATGGGGTGCCAGTTGGAAACTAGTTTATATGGGTTCAGAGATTTACATGGGGTACGATAGTATATTCGACCCTAGACAACTTAACCAAGTTTAAAGTGCTTTTCCACTTCTTGTTTATGCTTATCATACCCAGTTCTTTATTCATAGACAAAATAGTACTAGACTTACTCAGGCTTTATGTCTGACTCTACTTTTCTTTCGTCTTCTTTTCTTCCGTTCCCCCCCCCCCCCCAGGTCCACAGGGAGGGAACACAGCAGCTTGACCAACCTTAACATCCAGAGTGAAGAAGAGAAATGTATTGCTTGGACTTTCCTGTTTTGAACTATGGCTTTGGACAATCCACTATGGGGACTTTTGCAGTTTATCTATGTTTTATTTATGCTTCTTTAAATAATGTACTCAAGACAGATTATGAAAGTGTTATGTTATGTTTTTGGAAAAAGATGTAAGACAATCATGGTGATGTTTTGTAACACGTATTTGCTTTGATGAAATAAAAGTTTGTTGTTTTTCCGCTGTTTACAAATATGTGTTCTTATATCTGTCTTGTATATCTGTGACTTATACTTATAAACCTCCATCAAAATTAGGGCATTCCCTTTGAGAGTGACCCTAACGGAGGTGGGGTGTTTCAATAAGGGTCCTATCGTGTTTTTGTAAACGTATCTTCTAACGTAAATGATGGGGATGAAATTTCCTAATTAGTTCATTGTCGTTAGGAAATTGTGTTATACATAATGTGTTCAACTCACAACTTTCAAATTCTATAACTATGATACTACTATTTCATGAAAGCTTATCATTGTATTTATTCATGTTTCTTTTATAATGACGATACCGGATAATCAAATGTATCTAGGCTCACTCAAAGTAAATTAGAACATGAACAAGAGAACTCGTTTAATTAGGATAGCTCCATGTAATTAAACATATAATCATAAAATTTAAATTAATCAAACAGATTTTGTTCAAACTTTTATTTTAAACTTACGAGTGTAATGTATACAAGATACTATTCTCATTTAATATCCATGCAGAAACCAAACTGGCGATTAAAAATATACCTAAAATTTCATGAATACTTGCTCATGCTATTTCAATAAACAAAACATTAACCTGCAGTATATGATACTTGTATAAGACTTGCATATATACAAATACTCACACTTATGATCGTGATAACTTTACAATAAAATAATTCATTTAGTTTTCTTTATTCACCCATAGGTCGTGACATACTATTTCGCCATAAATGAAATCAACTGATGTACTTATATATATGGCTGCAAAGTTTGTACGAGTATCCGATGTCCGTTCGTGTCCGTGACCGAAATACGTCCGACCGAGTCCGTTCGATTTTCATTTAGGACACGGGTTAGGACAACAAAATTTGTATAAGAAAAAATCATGTTCGCTTCGTGTTCATTCGAATTTTCCTGAATTCCTTGCAATTCAGGATATAGTTGGAGAAAATTTAATAAGTATAAAATTTAATATAAATAGCCAAGTCCGATCGGGTCCGTGTCCGAAAAACATATGTCCGTGTCTGACCGATTTTATTTAGGACAAGAGTTAGAATAATAAAATTTGTACGATTTTTTTTTGTCCGATTTGATTTTATTTAGGATATAAACTGAACACACCTCAATCCAATTCGGTCCGACCGATTTACACCGCTACTTATATAAGCAAATAGAATTTGTGCATACGTCCATTTAAAAAAAAATACATAATATTTCTCTCTGTGTTTTCGAACACGTCAATGGGACGTGCCAAATGTATTTGTAACAATAATAAAGAAAACAACTTTTTTTTTATAAATAACCATAATATTTTTTATATCACACCTTTTTGATATCAGCTTGAACTACGAAAAAAACCCTGCGTAGATGTTACTGATCTTAATATCAATAAAAAAGGTATTCCTTAAAATTAAAATTTGATAAATAACCTTTCCTATTAATTCAAAACGCTCTTTACCGCTAATAATTTAATTAACGATTGATATAGATATTTAAATGGACATTAGTATCATATTATAATTCAAAATAAATATTCAAACTAGCTAAACAAGAATACATATTTATGTAAATATTTTCCTTTTTAATGCTCTAATCATATTTAATTTTGTAAATGTTAGGTTTATGTCTTTAAAATCAAATTTAATACACGAAAACTCCCTCATAAAACTAATTAAACCAACCAAACTAGTTAAGTTTGGTTGATTTGGTTCGGTTTTGTAAGTTAATTGGTTGTAAGTTAATTGATTGATTTTGGTTTTTGTTTTTTAATTTTACTTCGGTTTATTGGTCGAGTTTTGTTTTTAGTATTTGAAAACCGAACCAATCAATTAAACCAAATTTAAAATTTTATTTATTTTAAAGATTATTTTTTAACTACGCTATTATTTACAATATTTTCATAATAATATTGTTTTTCCTTAACTTCATATTAACAGTTTAGAAGAAGAGTTTGTTTTTTAAAATATTTGCATCATTTGAACTCAATTAGTTATTTTAATTCTATTTTACATCAACAACCAGAAAAAATATTTCTTTTCAAGATAAAGCGAATAAACTAACCAAACCTAACCAAATATTATCTGTTTGTTTGACTAAAAAATAACGGTTTGATTTGGTTCAGTTTATATTCCGTAAATGATTATTTTGATTTCAATTTTTTTTTGGTTGATTTTAAACCGAACCATCCATTTGGTCACGCGATAATAAAACAACTTTCATCAAGTACCTTGCTCGCTCAAACTTAAGAATTATAACACTGAAGATAACTGGGCTAATTCTCTATCTGTTTCATGTCAAGCACTTAAGCCTGATAGACAAAATATCGCATATGCAACATTAAGATATAGGCCCATCAACCGTCCAACAATATCTCCATTGAGCAAGATGGAAAACACCTGAACTCTCCAGAAAACAAATTTCCTTCCAGAATATCCTCAAAATGAAATCCATGCCCACTCTGGAGAGTTCGATTCTTCTCCGTTTCATCGGTTATATAATCCGCTTCTTAGCCATCGTTTTTTCGTCAGAAAATAACAAGCAAGCAAAGCGATCTACGAAGTTTCAACCCTTCCGATTTCAAATCCTTATCAGTTCCCTTGGAAATGGCGTTGATTCCACGCATCTTTGGACAAAGGAGCAACGTGTTCGATCCATTTTCGCTTGACGTATGGGATCCATTTCAAGACTGGCCATTCAGCAAAGACATTCAAGGCGGCACCTCTTTGAGCAGCGAGACGTCTGCGCTTGCCAACACTCGCATTGACTGGAAAGAAACGCCGGAGGCCCACATATTTAAAGCGGACATGCCAGGAATAAAGAAGGAAGAAGTGAAAGTGGAGGTGGAAGAAGGAAACGTGCTTCAGATAAGCGGGGAGAGGAGAAAGGAGCAGGAAGAGAAGAATGACAAATGGCATAGGATCGAAAGGAGCAGCGGTAAGTTTCTAAGGAGGTTCAGGCTGCCGGAGAATGCTAAGATGGATCAAGTGAAGGCGGCCATGGAGAATGGTGTTCTTACGGTCACTGTGCCCAAGGAAGAAGTAAAGAAACCAGAGGTTAAGGCTATCAAGATTGATGGTTGATCTGCAATGGTCAGGTTTTGCTCTTTAAATCTGTAAGGCTGTGTGATTATCATGGGGTCTTGTTATGTGATGGTGTCGGTATGTCTGTATGTCATGTCTGGAGTTGTGTGTGTTGTGTAGCATCCATCTTTGTGAGTTCCAATAAATTAAAAATTGTGATTTTCATGTATCAATAATTTGCAAAAAAATTGTGTGATGATGTGAAAATAAAAATGCTACGGTAATGATATGCACGGTCTAGTTTATCATTCACACTTCTGATGACGCAGACGGTCAGAAAATCAGTTTCTACCCAGTCTTGTGTGCTGTGCTGTGGAGTGTGGAAGTAAGCCAGTTGTTTGGTTTCTATTTTGTTTAGTAAACGCCATGGCTTCTTCAGTTCCAAATTATGCGATAATTCAGCACATTTTCATCATTTGAAAGTTTATCAGCTGGTAACTTCATGCTAGTTGATCTGGATCTTTTGTTTACATGCGTTGGTTACGGACATCGATATGTATCTTTTTATACATGGTGGTTATCACGCCGGGTTCTGGGTCTTCTCTAGTTGTCTAGGGTAACCCATGGTGGAGGCAACAAGGTGGTTGCTATTCTCTTACAGATCTGGATGGTGGTGCAGTATGGAAGTGGCCAGTGGTGTCCTTGGCTGCGTTATATGGTCGTCTCTGATTGCTATATGGATGTCCAATGCTATAACCGACGTTTTGCTCTTCGTCGGCTTCACTACCATTCATCATTTCAACTTCATTCTACGACTATAACCGCACTTTCTCTCTACGGTTACGGTTGCTACTGCAAACTCTTACTGTTTTCATATTTAACCACTCTTAACTATTGCAACTTCTCATATTCGCTTTCAGGATCAAAACAACATTGCCAATCCTACGTTCCTACATCTCATCACTGCTAACTGCAAGAAACAAATCACTCCCTCTTTCTCTCTGCTTCATCTCTTTGCTAACTCCCTATAATGTCAATAGGGTGCATTTTTAGGGGCCGTTGTTTATTCCCGCAACCTATAATGTCGCAACCTATAATACTTTTTAGTTGTATGAAAAAAAATAGATTAATAAAAATGTCAAAGTGGATGTTAAACATTATATCAAGGACATGCCACCCTATTGACACACATATTCAAAATAATGACGTGGTATAATTTCATGATTATTTTTGAATTGGATATCATAAATTGACTTGATACTAATCAAATTTATAAAGGAAACATGATATCATAAAATATTGGTTTAAAATGACAGCTAGTTAATATCATAATATCAAATATCATAAATTGTATGTGCCACAATTTCATATGTATGATATCAAACTTAGATAATAACTTAAATACATTACACTACAACAAAAAGATTAAATTAAGACAAAAATTTGATACCACAATATTTTTTGTCTCTATAGGAGGACTGGTTAGGCACAAATTAACTTTGTCTCAGATTATTACGCAATTATTAAAAATTATTAAAATAAACGTGATAAGAAAGTCACAAAATAAACACATCGGCCACTTTTCTCACTCACCTTTTCTCTCGCCTTATTCTCCACCGCTTCCGCAAACACGTAATCTTTTCCTCTCTCAAATACAAAAACCCCTAAATTGCTTTTTTTTTCTCCACTCAAAATCTGCCGGCTGATTTCATCTTTCAAAGCCTCAGATTTCATCTTTTCAAAGCCTCAGATTTCGACATATAGCTGATATCTCGTACCTGGTCAAGACGAAGATCATTCGAAGATAATAAAGGTTAGTTTTCTCCGATTTAATTATGTATTAACATGAATTTTGGTTAGTTCTTTTGATACACCATCGAGATTAATTTAACGGGGGCTGCGATTGGCAGATACGTTGTTTTTCATTTAAAAAAAATGAAAAAGGGGAAAATCGGAGCCACGGATGCTCGACTGTGAAGCGTGGAGAACGAGGTATGTAATTTTGAAATTTATTTTGCTATTTATCCGATCTACAATCCTTATCTCTCTATGTTGCAGTTCATATAGACATCCGAGTTTACTTTGAGGTTTGGAACTTATGGTGCAAAACCAGTTAGTATATATGTGATAATTTTGTATTCCAATACTTGTGTTGCTTTTGATTTATTGTAAGAATTATAATGGCCAGCGTTCAAGCATTAAAGTTGTTCTGTTTCAAAATTCATCTTAACTATTAGGTAATTCATGTATATATAAACTGATCACATAACTGTTAATTTTCAATGCATTCAAAATGCAAAAATTTTGATTGGTGATGGAATGCCTGCAGCAGTTGACGTTCCTAAGTTTTGAAATCAATGGTGCGGTATAAAACATGCATTGCAGTGAAGTGTTTTTGTAGCATTTGAATCCGATGTTGTTTAATCTTGATCTGATAAAATCACCACCATCTGAATCCTTTGGTTGCATTGAATTGCTTTGTTGTTTTGAATTGTTGATTCCTGCCTCCTTTCAACTAGATACAACAATTATTATAAAAAAAAAAAAAAAAGATTTGTCCTCATTGGGATATATGAGCAGTTTTAGAAAGGTTTTGGTCATTAAATTTCTCCTTGTTATTCTGTTTAGATTTTATTTTATTTTGTATCGAAGCACCTATGTTCCTCTCCCTTTATACAATAATTTCTAGATACTTCCCTAGGATAGTTTTAATTTACTGGCATATAAAAGACCGTTCGGGTTCATAATTTGTACTTAACATAATGGTTACAGAGGCAAACCAATTATGGAAATAAAACCCTTTCTGCTTATAATTAAGGCATGTAAGTTTTTTTGCCATTTAAGTGTATAAATAATACCCATCTATTACTTACATAAGAAAGCTTTTCCCCTCTTTGAAACTGCTTCTACTTTGTGAAAGCCTACATGATTCCAGTTTTTGAAGATACCAAGGAATTACCAGTATTGACTGTTCTCTCCTTTATTATTGCACTCACGCTTCTCTCCTCTTCACTTTGGCTTCAATTAAATTGAAAAATTATCCGTAGCTCTTTCAGGTTCCTAATTATGCGCTTTTCTAATTTTATAGTTCAAGGGTGCTTGGGACAATGACTCACTGGCATTGCTATTTCATGATTTGTGGAGTGCGATGAATTTAAATTCAGTAGCGTATGGATTCTTTGATTTTCTTTTGATTTACTTCATGTATATTTTTTATTTTATTTGGGTTAAATTTTTCTTTGGTCATCTTTGATTGAGAAATACCCATCAAACACAACATCGATGTTACTGCAGACCTTTTTTTGGCATTATTAACAAGTAGATTTTGATTCCTACCCTAATTTGTTTTTATTGCAAAATTTAGCCTCAGTTTATGTTTTTTTTATGAACTCTGTCTGCAAAATTTAGCATTATAATGTCCACGAATCCAAAATTTTGAGTAGACAAGCTTCATGCCTAATAGTTCTTTATTGAATTTATGTACAGTAACCAATTTGAGTGGTGGCTACACCTTTGCTTTACAAATTTTTCCTAACCATCCTTGGTATAATATTAATAACTATGTCAGTTGTATCTAATTTAAGATATATTTATATACATCCTTTGTTTCACATTTCCTCTAAATATATACTATACTTTTAGATATATTTATATAAGTTCTTTGTTTCACATTTCCTCTAAATATATACCATACCATTGTACTCTTCATTTCCATTGCTTTTTTAATATACGTCGTGACAATAATGGTAAAGCCTAAATGCATGTTCAAGTTAACGTTATTTATATTCTTTGGGATTTCTTACTTAGATCTGGCATGTTTAAGATTCATGTGCATTGCTACTGATTTTGTCCCATTTTATTGAAGATTTGATTACAAATAAACTACTGCAAATTTTGGTGTATTACTCATGACAGTGAGTCAGTTTTTTTGAAATCTGCAGTAGTTGTCTATTTATATGAGAATGAAAGTGAGTATGAAGTACAAAAAATTTAACTCATATTTGTAAACATATTGTTTTATAACTTATAAGAGTACTCTTAATTATATTGACTGATCCGTGATAAAGCCCGAGTCAACTGTTTGTTGCTTACTAGAAACAAAATACCTTTTTGTATTTGAAAAAGAGGTGAATTAAAGTTGAATTTATTTTTGATTAAAATTATGTGTCTTAACATCCTGGAACTTAGGCTGATGTTCTAATCTATAAATAGTAAAAGTTTTTTACTTAAAAATGATGAAAACGATGACAATACATTGGAAATTAGTTGCAAATAAATATGTACATAACGTTTTTATCGAAAACTATTTGTTGGTAAAGACTATTTAGAAGGCTATTAAGGGGACTTTACATTTGGATAGCTAATCTTTTAAGAAACTTTTTGTTGGTATAGGCTATTCAGAAGGCTATTAGGGGGACTTTACATTTGGATAGCTAATCTTTTATTGTCAGTCATTAAAGCACGATATAGTTAATATTAATTTATATCACCTTTTTAGTTTCCTCAAACATAATATTCACCCTATCCAAATTTAGAGTATATTTAATCACCTACGATTCCATTTGCCGAATCACTAGAACATATGTGGCTAGGTAAGAGGACCATTTTAGAAGTTTTTTTTTTCTTCATAGAAGTAACAACCTACAGTACATGAAACATGTTTGAAGTACTTTGTAAATATTACTTGATCAGCAAATATAATACTTTCATGTTTCATTTCGTTTGTTGTAACCGCCAGAGGATATGTTATATAAGACTTGTTTTGAAAAGGATTGAATTGGCAAGCATATCCCTGCCTGCCAAAATTATTTATTAAGCTTTAGAGTTTAGGGATTCATAAGCTGCAAAAGTAAATTACGTGAGTATTTCAGAATACAAGTGTATAAAGGGTGCGTAAATGGTTGCTAGTATATACTAAAATAAACAAAAATAAAAGAACATATAATATAAACACACAATCTTGTAAAATATAAATGAGATGACACCTCAAATAATATTTATGTGAACACAAGCCTGCAAATTATATTCCAGTATCTGGATACTAATTTACGCAATCTATTTATGATCTCACATAATTTCACTGAAAGCATTTCTGATCCAAAGTTGAAAATTGTAAGTAATCAATAAATACTAAGATGTTCTACAAATAAGTGCACTAGAAATAGACTCTAAATCAGGTTATAGATGGCAAATAAAATATAAACAGAGGTTTGGAGGCTGGCTTTTGGCAACCTTCAATGTGACGTAAATAAGATCATATGGTGAAATCCATAAATTGAAAATAAGTTTACTCTAAGGTATAACTCGTTCTCTCTGTCGATTTATAGCTGATGCATGTAATGTTTGGACTCCAATCGACTCTGAGGTCTGAAGAGAACCATACTACACTATGTAACATAATAGGAAGGGGAGGGAGTACATTGCAGCTAAGTTTCAGCTATACAAATGTATGAAATACACTAACACCTATAATTCAGTGCATAAAGGTGTCTTCCAGTAAATGGAGTACATAGCATCAATAGGAAATAGGTTTGCACACCAATCATTTAAGTACCTAGCTATCAATAGCAACTAAGAGCTTACAGTAAACATTTCCTACCGTTTCCCTTGTTAATTTCTCCACTTATCTTGTCTATCTAATCCTAACCAAAGTGACTACTCGTTCAAATACTTGTTATTACATCCCTCGCTTAAGCTTTTGCTTTTTTGCCCTTCATTTCAAGCATTTAATTTTCTGCCTAAAATCTGAAACACTTGAAATTTTCTGAACATAACCAACGTTTGATCCAGTGATAGTGTTGTAAGATCATAGAGCAATTTTTTACTTATAAACTCAAAGGTTCAAAGTATAAAGCTTTGATCGCTTTCGGTTGGATAGAATTGTTGGATCATCCTCTGCAAAGAAAACGTTGTCCTCGGATAAAAATGCTTTTGTTTTTTGCTGAAATTAAGTCATGGATATCGGCTGCAAGCTTGAGAATCATCATTGAAGTGGAATTATCATGTTTGTACTGCTGTAGAATTGCAATCTGTGTGTAATGGTCATTTTAAATTAGTAATTTTATTATCAGGGGAAAAAAGATTCCTTTGCTATTAAAATTTTCTTTTTGTTTAAATTATTCATTTGTTTAAACATTTCAGATCTTATTCATTTGTAAAACATTTTCAGATCCAGCACTTGATTGTTTTATAATTTATATGTTGAAAAAAAAAGGTTTAGAGAACATTACCTAGAAGGACAATTGCTTAGCTATTTTGAGGTTAATCAAAATAGAACAGGAAAACTAGTAATTTGAAAAGAATTAGCTCATTATTATTTTTAGGAAATGAAAGTGAAAAGAAAAAAAAATCATGAAATAAATAAACTGTAAAAGATCATAAGCTAGTTATATTTCTGGAAATGATAGCAAATATGTATATTTAATTGAAAACATAGAATCAAGGTGAAACCACATATAAAAAGGGCCCATCAAACCTACATAATCATATATTATCATTAATTCACACACATGCACATATTGGTATCAAACCATAAAAGGCGTGGAAAACAAATACTTGCTAAAGCAAAGTGAAAAATATACTTACTATAAATAAACAAGAACAGGTGTACATAATTAATCATACTTACTCAACTGATTTGTTTGAAAATTATCAATATAGATTATGTTTAGTGGTTTAATGAATAAGTACATGAAAATGATGTATGTTTCTTGCTTTTAGTTTCTATGTATTGTTATTGTTAATATAACAGTTAAGGGTGATATGTTCAATTCAACACTTTGGATATCATTTGTAATTTTAAATTAGCATTGTCCTTTGTCTCATACAAAACCAATTTTTTTGTTATAGGATTGATATCAAAATGAGCGATCGATCATGGATGTATCGTAGACTTCAAGATGGATATATAAATCTAGAGTTTGTCGATGGCGTTAACAAGTTTGTTGAGTTTGCATTTCTACACGTAGAATATGGAGAAACAATTAGATGCCCATGTTCTATGTGCAAAAATGAAAAATTTCAAGTGAAAGAAGAAATCACTAAGCATTTACTACTAAAAGGTTTTGTTCCACTTTATTCTACTTGGATTTTTCATGGAGAGGAAGAAGTTAACGAGCCAACAATGTCTGAATCACAAGATAGTGATTTGAATGATGAGAACCCATACATGGATATGGTCTTAGATGCAATGGGTGTTGATCACAATACAGAAGAACAACCACCCAATCTCGAAGCTCAAAATTTTTTAGACATATTAAAAGCCGCTGATGAACCCTTATGGGATGGATGCAAAAAAGAAACAAAATTATCTGCATGTGCAAAGATGATGGCCCTTAAATCTCGAAGAGGTTTGACCGAGGCAAGTTTTAAAGATATGAGTACGTTGATTGGTAATATGTTGCCAGATGGGCATAAGCTAGTTCATAATTTTTATGAAGCCAAACGATTGTTGAAACCTCTTGGGCTTGGTTATGAGAAAATTGATGTTTGTCCCAATTTCTGCATGTTGTATTACAAAGAAAATAGTGCAAAGATTTCTTGTGATATTTGTAGAAGTTCTCGTTATAAACCTTGTCAAAACAACATGAAAAATATTCCTGAAAAACAACTTCGTTACTTTCCAATCATCCCAAGATTGAAAAGGTTATACATGTCACCAAATCATGCTAAAGATATGACTTGGCACTATTATAATCAATCTAGTGATGGTACAATGGCTCATCCAGTTGACGGTGAGGCATGGAAGAATTTTGACCGTCGACATCCAGAGTTTGCTTCTTCTAAACGAAATGTTCGATTAGGCTTATGCACCGATGGTTTTAGCCCATTTGGAGTTTCTGCAAAAGTTTATTCATGTTGGCCGGTGATTTTAACAGTTTATAATTTACCACCTTGGAAATGCATGAAACAACCGTTTTTATTTCTAAACACGATTATTCCAGGACCTAAAAACCCTGGAAAGAATCTAGATGTTTTTCTACGACCATTGATTGATGAACTACTAGATCTATGGAATGGTGTTCTAGCGTATGATGTGTATAAAAAGGATAACTTTACTCTAAGAGCGGCTTTGCTATGGACTATTAGTGATTTTCCTGCATATGGTATGTTGTCTGGTTGGAGCACTCATGGAAGATTAGCGTGCCCTTATTGTATGGAGAGAATAAAGTCCTTCACTCTTGAATACGGTGGAAAAGCATGTTTTTTTGATTGTCATCGACAGTTCTTGCCTTTGGATCATTCATATAGAAGACAAAGGGACAAGTTTAGAAGGAATAACATTGAAAATGATATACCACCCATGCGACGTTCTGGTGCGGAGATGAAAAATATAGTGTCTAGCCTGCCTAATGTTGTATTTGGATTCAAAAGTGGAAGTCAAAAAATAGCAGGCTTCGGAGAATCACACAATTGGGTACATAAGAGTATTTTTTGGGATCTTCCTTATTGGGATTCAAATTTGATTCGTCATAATTTAGATGTTATGCATGTTGAAAAGAACTTTTTTGACAATGTATTCCAAACATTAATGGACACTGACAAGACGAAAGATAATCTAAAATCTAGACTTGATCTTGAAAAAATCTGCAGCAAATCACGTTGGATGAGCTTAATTCAACGTCCAAATGGTAATTATTACAAACCCAAAGCTCCTTATTGTCTCTCGAAAAATGAACAGAAAATGGTTTGTAAGTGGGTAAAAAGTTTAAGTTTCCCCGATGGTTATGCCTCAAACATTCAAAGATGCGTGAATGAATCGGAAAATAAAATCAGCGGGTTTAAGAGCCATGATTGTCATGTGTTCATGCAAAGACTTCTTCCCATTGCATTTCGTTCGTTTTTACCCAAAAATATATGGGAAACTTTGATTGAACTTAGTAATTTCTTCCGTGATCTTTGTGCAAAAAATCTCAGTGTTGAAATTATGAATTCACTAGAAAAAAATATTGTTGAAATAATTTGTAAACTTGAAAAAATATTTCCTCCTTCTTTTTTTGATCCTATGGAGCATTTATCCATTCATCTTCCTTATGAAGCTAAAGTAGGCGGTCCTGTTCAGTACCGATGGATGTACCCTTTTGAAAGGTATGGTTAATTAGTATTTTTATTTGTTATCGATCAAATTTCAACCATTAGTAAATTATGTAGGTACTTGTTTTATTTAAAAAAGAAAGTGGGTAATAAGGCGCATGTAGAAGGTTCGATAGCTGAAGCATACCTTATTGATGAGATTTCAAATTTTACATCATGTTATTTTGGTCCAAACGTTGAAACAATATGGAATCAAGCACCAAGAAATGATGATGGTGGAGAAATTGCACCTGATGAACGATTATCAATTTTTCGACATCCGGGCAGAGTATTATCAAATGCGTTCACTAAAAGGAAACTCACCGAAAAAGAACACGTTGCTGCACATAAATACGTGTTATTCAATTGCCTTGAATTCAAGGATTTAATGATGTAAGCAATGCTAAATTGTATTATAACTAAATATATTGTTGCATAATTATTTTAACAAAATTATTTCGTATATATAGCAAGTGCAAAGAAGAACTACGAGGACAACATCCCCATAAAGACGAAAATTTCATTGATACGTTGTTGGAAACATTATTTCCTGATTGGTTAAAATCAAATGTAAGTTTATTGTCTAGATGGAAAAATAAATTATTTCTTATAGTTTGTGAATTTTTAATTGTTGATGTTAAGAATAATTTTTTACTTTTATTTGATAGGTTCCATTTCATCTTGATGGCATTGAGCATCAGTTATATTTGCTTGCACAAGGGCCAAATTTTATAGTCGAGTGTTACAATGGATTTTTCGTAAATGGTTTCAAATTTCATACAATGCGCTATGGAAAGAACAAAAAAACAATGAATAGTGGTGTATGTGTGAAAGGAAGTTGTTATGATGATTTGGAAAGTAATTATTACGGGATGATTAAAGAAGTTATTAAGCTGACATATCTTGGAGACAAAAATGAAATATTTTTATTCAATTGTGACTGGTTTGATACGGTAACAAGAGATGGAATAAGAGTGCACTATACAAACGGATTGATTGAACTAAAGAAAAATTCCAGACTTCGAACAGATGACGTGTTTGTGTTTGCTCAACAATGCCAACAAGTTTATTTCACTTGTCAATCTGATACATCAAGTGAATGGTTAGTAGTTATTAAAACTGCCGCGAGAAGTCGTTTTGCACTTAATGTACCCAACTTGGAGGAGGATGCAGATGTGGATCAAGTAGATGAGATGTGTCAACAATCTGCTGTTCACCTTGACGACAGTCTTGATCAACCAATAACATTTGACCATTATGACGATGTTGATAACGAAGAACTAGAGCATGCAATGGAAAATAATGATGAAAGCGATGAATCAGAAGAGGATATAGAAGTTGATGACGACAACGATGATGAATTTGGAGAGAGTGACGATGATGTGGTAGAAAGGGATGAAGAAGTTGATATTGAAGATGACTATTCTCTTTTTTAGTTTAAGAACAAAATTGGATGATGTCATGAGTGTCATTTTGTATTTTGTTAGAATCTAATAAAAAAAATGTCAAACTTTGCAATTTTGTTTTTGAATGCAATAATAATGTATGCAGTTATTTTATCCTAACTTTTGAGTTCACATTATATATGGTCATGCACATCTCTAGAATTCAACCTTGTTGGTATGTATTCATTTTTTACTAATATTACAGTGGAATGCATATTACAAAGTATCACTTTCATATTAATTTGTGATCAAGTTTATTTAGCTCTTCAATATAGTATGCGGTTAAGATTTTTTTTATCTGTACATTATATTGCAATTGTTTGACTATTTTTTAATTTCAGTTTTCTCAGGTGGATTTGAAGCTCACTGAAGAACTAAGAAAACGTTCGACTTCAATATAAAGGGGTTCACTTTCTAGGTTAACTACAGGTAAATGTCTATATTTTATTCAACTATTTGTCATACATAATATGCTTGCACAAAATATTTAGATAGTTATTAATATATTGTTGACCATTTTTAGATAGCTATTAATATATTGCTGACCATTTTTCTACTTCTATAATAGTACTAGACTTTCGAAAATTTTCCCTCAAATAATCAAATTTATGTGTAGTTGAGACATAATGACAGGTTCAGCTTTACGAAGTCTTATAAGAAAGATGACAAATACTAATTCAACACAATCCGAACATGCGGATAACATGCCAAGACACTCTGTGTTGAACACAAGCACAAATGCAATGCCTGACATATGTGAGGAGAGACTAGAAGTTGTGGATGAAAGAGACGAAGAGGGACTTGAAGAAGTACAACAAGAGATGAGAGACGGTCAACTAGGAATTGAAGAGGATAGTACGGAGGGCGAAGAGGAAGGGGGAGAGGGCGACGATCCAAATGCACGTAAGGGGAACTATATTCCAGTTGGAGGATATGACACTCCAATCGACCCTATTACACAAAAAAGACCACTTGAATGGACAGGAAATCAGTAAGAATCAATAACGCTCCCTTTATATTTTTCGTCTTACGAATATCCTATCATGTATTTCAATATGTTGTTTAGATTTACAAACAAATCCGCCTCGCGTCTTATTGGAAGAATTTGGAACTTGCGGTTTACGGAACCATGGTATACGTTTTCTAAAGTGCCTCATGAAAAAAGAACAATACTGTTTAATGAGTTCAAGGTATGTTTATGCTCTTGTGATTTAAATTATAGATTTTTCTACTGAAATTTATTTTCAATACATTTCAATGTATAGCGGGCATACACATATGATGCTGATTTTGAACAAAAAGTTTATGAGATTTGGACCAAATCAGCATCCTCTATCCTAAAAAAGAAATTGTATCGTGCACGAAAAGAGGCAAAACTGTTGAGACAAACTAATAGGATGATCAACTGTCGAGATACGCCACCAAGTTGGATTCAAAAAAATATTTGGAATCAAATGATTGATATGGAATGGCATAAGCGTACGTATGATGATAAAGGAAACAAGATGAGAATGAATCGTTTGACACCAAAAGAAGGGACTCACACGCGTCATAGTGCTGGTTCGGTGTCTATTGTGTCACACAATGCACAAGTGGTAAGCCAATATTACTTTTCATGCTCATAATATGAAAATAACGACATGTTTCATTAAAATTAGTTTTTTATAAACAAAAAGGCAGTGCATAAGAATATTGACATACATAAACAACTGAAAATTACAAGCTATTCCCTCTTTTTATTAGTGCAAAAAACTATTTGCTGACTTCCTCTTGGATTTCATAATGTGATCTTAATTTGAACTTTAATTACCTGTACAAAGTTATGTGGATTTAACTTTGATTCAGTTATGCATGTTTACATGTATTAAATATTTATGCATGCTTACCAGTTATACTAACATGTGTTAAATGTTTACACATGCTTACTAGTTATACTAATTGTTTTTAATATCCAATTTTGAAGGAACTCGAGACAGGACAATCCGTATCATTTGCTGATGGTTTCCGTTACTGGCATACTAAAAGAGAGAAAGGAAAAAACAAAGTGAAAGAATCCTTGATGCCAAGCAGCGCATTTGTTGACAACAAATCAAAAAAAGTTTATGTAAGTTTTTCTGTTAGAAAATTAATTGCCGACTATCTTTTACTGATTCATCGAATTCACTTTAAGTTACAAGTGTTAGGGTATTAAAATCTGCCATTGAATACAGCAGCAGCTAAAAAGAATAATTAGATTTGGTTACCTTGGTTTCACAGTTTTTAGATGAAGCATGGACACGAAGAATATTTGTATGCCATAATTCCGGTGTAACTAGTTTAAAGAAATAATACCGAAAACGAAATCCATATTATAATTTTTTATCAACATATATAAGCCATTAACCTGTTATAATATATTTTTTATCAACATACTAGTCTAACTCCTACCTAAAATCCGGATGAATCGCCAAAATTCTGGTGTGCGGATGGAATTTTGAATCATATTATAATCCTTCTTAAAAAATGTTTTGAATAATTACTTCATGTAAACTTGATTTAATAATCGTAGTAAAAGCATTGGCTGTAATTTGATGTTCCACTACAATTACATACAAGTTATAAATATATATCAGATTAAATCATTGAATACATCCATGTAAAAATGATGGCGCATACTGAAATGTGGTACGCTGTTTGAAACAACAGATTTATTTTACCATTTACTTCATTAATTTTAAGTTCTCGGCTACTTAGCTTTACCATCTTATAAGAAGTATCAAATGCATAAATTCTAGTGAGCTACTTAAAAATACTTTTGACAACTTATAAGCAATTCTCCAAAGCTCTTAGTTAAAGTTGATAAGAAAGAATAAGCAAGTTTCAACTTATTAGCTCCACATAAGTCAATTAAAAATACAAATTGAAGAAAATAGGTGAACAGAAATTATGAATAAAGGGTATCGCGAACAAGATCACAATCATAAATTCAGCATCGATTTTTTCCCTGTAGACTTTGATCTGCAATTATTTGCTCATATCTGATCAATATAGCATTGCTAGTGTTAAATTGCCTCAACAGTTCAAGTTACATAAATAACTTATAAGATTTTCTCTCTATCATAAAATGTTGCTAAACATGAATAAAGGTTGTTATCGTCTTCCACTTGAATCTTGAAGCTTCTAATTTATTTTTGTAAAGCTTGAAAGTCATCAACTTGGCAGAAATTATGTGACAGCTATAAAACCATGAAGTTCTTATTTTATGCTTGAATAATAATATATTTCATAAGGACCAAAACTTGATCATTGCGACCGCAGCTCATGCAATCAATTTCAAACTGTAAATCTGAGTAAATTACCAAAAATGAGTTGGAACCAAATTCCTTTGAAGGTTAATTTACATGTAACTTGAATTACTCAGCTACATGCCCAAACTCATAAAAAGAACAACAACAACAACAAATTGAAAACTTATTTTATGTTAATTTACGTAAATTCTTTTGAAGGTTAATTTACATGTTTAGATCAGAAAATTTATGACTGGTTTACTCAGTTACATGTTAATTTATACCAAATGCATAAATACAATCATCGTTATGCGCATAAAGTTAATTTATGCTCTGCGCAAACTAAATATTGAAAATAACTCTCACATTTTCCTCATCTTTCTTCTTTTGAAGGTTTGCTAGATCAGTCTGAAAATTGAAGCAAATATAGTAAGCCAGTGGATGAATTACTCACACAAAAAAATAGTTACATCAGACTATGGCATATACAACCGATCAAAGTGTGAATCAAAATAAGTGAATAACGCACATTAAGACAGATTATTGCATTTTAACAAATACAAACTGACGTTTTAATGCACACAAAAGGGGTAAATATACTTTTGGGGATAAATTCTAATGCACATAGAAAAGTAACTGTGTACTTGCATCCATATAAAAGTGCACACAAAAGGGTAAATACTAGGCTTGTGTAATTAAATTCTTGCGTGAGCAAAAGAGTAAAATATGCTTGTCCTTTTTTCTTGCTGTCATGCTGGCATGCATCCAGCTTGGTTGATGGGGGGACGAGGATATTGATCCTAGATGCACATACTTTAAATTCTTTTATTTTCAATTTCAAGTTTCGAATTAAGCATGGGAGTAAAGTGAAGAGAAAAAAAAAAGGTATAATTATTTAATTATGTGGTTGGAATCGACTGGGCTTTGATCGTTGATACACACCGTGACGTTTTGGAGAAGATTGTTGGTTATTTGAAAATTTCTTCTTTACTTCGAATATGCAAAAAAGGAAAGTTTTTTTTTTGAAACAAATAAAAAGATAAAAAGGACAAAAGGAAAATAAAAACACTTTATATACGATGACTTAGCATGTAGCAAGATAAATTTAGATTACGTTTTGATTCTGTTGCTTTAGGTGTGCTATTTTGAACCGAAAGAGGCAAATGAAAAAGGATTATTGAAGGGTATGAAGAAGGGGTAAGTTCGTAAATGAAGATGTGTTCTTTTAACACGTGAAAAGGGAAGGATAAGGCAAAGGACGAGGAACGAGTGGGCCAAAAGACCTAGTTCAATTTGAATGGATGGTTTGGTCCGTCGAACGCTTTCGACGCGTTCGACACGGACGTCGATGTGGATTCGAATTGTCCAAGTTTAAAAAAGAACGCTACCTTATTTTTCTGCCTATAGCACTATTATTGTACTTCTAATGTTTGTTAACATATGAATATGTATGTTATTAACTTATTAGTCATATGTTATTAACTTATTAGTCATTAAATGTGAAGTTTAAATTCATATATACTGCCAATGACATCAAACTAATTTCTTGTGGCATTTAACTAAACAGTAACATTAAAACAATTACATCAAACTAATTTCTTATGGCATTTAACTAATTTCTTGCATTAAGTGAAAAATAACTTGTCCTTTTTTCAACTGAGCATTGATTAATTAAGAACAAATATGGATTGTTTTAACAACCCTGATTAACATCAGTGACCTATTTTTTCAACTGAGCATTAATTAATTAAGATGTGTTTTGGACATGAACTTAAACGAAGAAAAAGATTGTTCATTTTTTATTTTAGTTGCTCTTTGGCCGGAGCAGTTCAAATGTAACAGATGATCAGCAAATATAGTGAACTTCTAAGTATATATATATTTGTGTTGAACTTTGTGTAAAAGTATAAACCAACTGACGATGTTACAATAATAATCTGAACATGTACTATTTTCTGCTTTCATTTATTTCAGCTTGCATGCAATAATAATCTCATATAATCATGTTTTTTTTTACTTTCAGGAAACATATTTGAAAAAGAAAGCGGAGTTAAACGAGGATCCAGCAGAATGGAATCCACAACTTTGGGCAGAGGCGTCCGGGGGACAAATAAGAGGCAGAGTATACGGAGCACCATACATCGATACGAGTAGTCTGGTAAATAAAGGATCTAAATCTTCTATTTTAGCAGATAATATCACTTGCTCTACACAATCCAATTCATCTACAAATATCATGTTGACACCGGAGATCAAAAAATTGATCGAAAAAGAAGTAGAACTGGCAATCGCTAGCAAATATGGTTCAGTTGCACCACCACAGTCACAACAACCACAACAAACAATTGCACCACCACAGCCACAACAACCACAACAAATAGTTGCACCATCACAACCACAACAAACAGTTGCACCACCACAGCCACAACAACCACAACAAACATTCCCACAATTTTCGTTTTTCCAAAATGCTAATCAAATTCCTCAACTATCCGGACAATTTCCGCATTCTTCGTTTCAGTTTATGGAACCGTCTGTTCCGTATCACCAAACACCTGCAAGCTTCCAATCTACTCCTTTGTCCTGCCAGCAAACTTTTGGAAACTTTTCACAGCAGCCTGGGCCGTTTACACAGCTACTTGGACCTATTACAAATGAGTATAATATGCAACCTGGACAATATCGAGCAACACCCGATCATGGTGCGTTTCAGCAATCTCTTAATGACAACATAGAATGAAACTGTTTTTCTTTTTTTTTTACATGTTTAATGTTCTGTTTTTGTTTTGGCTTTTGATGTGAACACTAGGACATGGTTGTTTGTATTTCAGTGAATTATGTTGTACTTTGTATTCTGTTATAGGGATTCCTTTATTGTATCTTTGTTTTAGTTAAGTGTGTTTCAGTTTTTTGTATCTTACTGGTTGTTTTCGGTTTTAGTCATACATCTTTTTGCATGTTTATGTCATATTCTGCTGTTTGCATGTTTATGTCATATTCTGCTGTACATGTGATTTGAATATTAGGTTCCATTTTCTTTTTCATATTATATGTAGCCTGCGTCCTGCTGTACTGTATGCTATTGTGAGAGTTCTTTTTCATGTTATATGTAACCTGCTGTACTGTGTGCTATTCTGAGAGCATTTGGATTTGTTTATCATTTTAGCATGTGCGGATTCATTTGTTGTTAATACGGGGATTTGAGACAAAGCTGCTGTACTCGGTATGTTGTTAATATGTAGATTTGAGACATCTTTATCACCATATTCATGGTCTTACTGCATGCATTTGAGACAATATTTATGTCTCTAGAGAGTATTAGAGAGTATTATGCTTAGTAACAAAGTTAAGACAAATTGGCTGGTCTTAAGTTTCATTGAGACAAATATTTGTTGTCTTTATAGTATTTGGGACTTGATTCTTGATACCACGTTATTTGTATTTATTGGGTCTTAAGAAGAAATTAGAGACAAAATCATTTAAATTAATACCAATATGTTGAGTATCAAACCATGGCAATTTTTGTAGTGTTAATCATTCGCGAACCCATGCTACGCACACGGGTTGCTGACGATTCTATATCTAATTTTTATCATTCAATGAAGTAATTTGCATCCTTAGTTTGTTTTAGGCTCTGTTTGCACTGGTAGATGCGGACGAACCAAGTTATGGAGCTCCAAAGAAAATGAAGCAATAGCAAGCTAAAACAATTGAAGTCGCTTGGAGAACTTGGACTATGACAATAATATGTGAGTAGGGCCTGAATTGATGCTTTACTCCAGCAAAATCCAAAAAATGCACATATCAAAACACATGTAACAAACAACAGCCAGTGAGAAAGGAAAAAGCCTAGTTGAGGACACGAATTGACATCTGTTGCGGTCATAGGCGCTGCAGTATGAAATACAATTGTATTGAAATATGTGTTTAACAGCAGGCAGCAATAAAAGTTCAATACGGGAAATGATAGGATGCAACAGAATAATGTGTACAATAGGAAAACATATTGTTGTACCATGCAACGGAATGGTGATACAGAATGTCGATTTCGTTGTTTAAATTCACTTGTTCTGTTCAAAGAACGCACAGTAAAAAAAAAAGGTACGTGACTTGAGGAATAATTATACAGCATACACAACACATCTAGTAAATAGAAAAAATGAATAACTAAACAACTAAAATGGGTATGCAATATCTTGATCAGCATAGTCCAGCGCTTGAAGTTTTGTTGAAGCATGAATGGGCTTTGTTGTACAATGGGCTTCACAGTAATGTAAACCTGGAATAATTTCAGGTGGCATTGAATCAATTGGAAAAAAAGTTAAGAATGTATGATGCGATGTAATTAACAGATGAAATACATGTGTAAAGTAGAATGAAATGTAGCCAGTTAATAATAACGTTCCAGAAAGCTTATTTCTCAAAATTTGTCATGCAATAATGTTGTAGTTTATTTTTACATGCATAAATATTAGAAAATGAGTATAGGTTTTTATTTTCAGATTAATTACCTGGATCACAAAGACTCTGAGGCAGTTTCTGGTCCTGCATGCTATTGGTCCAAAAATATATGCCAAGGTAATCACTATGCTCCTGCATAGAAATACCGAATGCTTAAGAAAATAAAAAGAAGGCAAGTAAAAGCTTTCTAAAGCTAGCCTTACTATTTCCATTAAAACACATAAATACATCAGTAAACAACTACATTTTATTTGAAACAAATTACAAAAATGTATCACTAACTATTTGCCTTGATTGAAAATTTTCGATAATGATACATGACATAAAGCAAGAACTTCTCATCCTGGTACTAAAATGGTATAAAAGTAATGTGAACGTGCACAGCGAAAGGATTGAAAACAACAAATAAATTGGTTAACTCACACTACAACAAAAAACACTTTTCGCAACAGGCAATATCTGTTGCAGTAGACCAATTGCAACAGGCCTACGCCTGTTGGTATAGCCCAAGTTGCAAAAAGTCTGCAACATTTTCTGCCTGTTGCAATAAAACGTTGCAATATACTTTTTTGCAACTGGCTTTTGTTGTTGCAACAGACCATTTTGCAACAGTATATACCCGTTGCAATAGATTCATAAATCTATTAAAAAATATATATATAGCTTATAGATATTAAATAGTAAATGTATTTGTTTTAGTAATAGCATATATCAAAGAATGAAATAAACAAATAAAATTTTTATTTTAAAAAAGTTTTAATAGTACAAACAATTACAATAAAAGTTTCTACAATTTTCATACACCATTCATGTGTAACAATTTCTTCTCTTACACAACACACTTATTTCAAATAGAGTATTTTCTACTCATATTTCTACCCAATCGTACATATACTATAATAAGAGAATACACTTAGGCCATTGAGGGTCTTCTTTGAGCTGTTGCTTATGCGCCTATTGTAAGAGGGAATATTTGAAGACTGCTCCAGGAACTGGGTCAATAAACCAAGCATGCATAAAAATGAGTCCAAGATCAAGAATATATGACTAAAACTAACAACAGGAACAGTAAATGGAAAGTTTTAGTTTGTGTAAATTTAAATTTGGAAGCATGCACAAATCAATAATAAAACATACCATGACTTCACATGCAACTTCCCATAAAAAGCCCACTCAAGTTGAAACACTCCTAGCAGAATAGTAAAACAAATATACAAAATTAAGAAATAATAAATAGCAAGGCGTGTTACAAGTAAAGACAGTAATGTGATATAAACAATGACTGCTTTTGATTCAATTTTGAGATCTTAAACTTGAGTGGTGCTGCACAAGGATTTCAATAGGGGATTCAAATCGTAAATCGGAAAGTTCAAAATTTGAATCGAAACGGGATTTGAATTGTTAATCATAGATTCAAATCATAAATGTATGTATGTATGTATGTATGTATGTATGTGTGTGTGTGTGTGTGTATATATATATATATATATATATATATATATATATATATATATATGTATGTATGTATGTATGTATGTATATATACATATATATATATATATATATTGCATCTGAAAGTTCAATATTGCATGTATAATATATATTACTGATTTTTTCATGATAGTGTACTAACATAATATTTTTTATTTACACTTGTAGGTCACTGTTGAGTTCACAAGAGTGTGCGCAAGAGTTCATTTTTTGTGTTTATGTACTCAGTGATGTAATAAAAAATTGTTCATAATTTTTATCTATTCGTTTGTACGTTGTGTTATGTAAACTTAAAACCTAATACATAAGGGTCTGTTCAAGCATGCATTGGAAGTAATTCTAGATTCTAGAAAATTAGAAGCCAAAACTACAGCTAGTAAACACATATTGGTTTATCTGGCTAGTAAAAACAGATGCAGTTAGATTTCATATGCAAGTAAAAACAGTACCTAAGGTACAGGAAAAAAAACCAGTATGATAGGCATTACAGAAAAGAAAACATATGGATTCTCTAGCTAGTAAAAGCATGGAGATAGTCACATTTAAAACTAAATTTATAGGTACAAAAAAATAAATAGTACCTATGGTACGCTTTAAAAAAAAATAAAAACAGTATGGTATAGACATTACAAAATATGTATATTCTGTAAGAAAAGTTTTGCCTATATGCTATTATATTCTGTTTTTATATAACCATATAAATAAGCTTAGGTGCTGTAGAAAAAAATAAGCATGGTGTTAACAAAAAGAGATGGTACATATGTGCTATTATCATCAAACCATAAATATATATATAACCAGGGATAATTTATACACATGCAAGCATCACAGAAAAGCATCATTTGGCAGTAATTAAATAATAACATCTAATACACCGAGCCCAGAATAAGCATCAGTACAGTAGATAGCTAAAATTTTGACAACTTATCCCCTCTAATTCAGGCAGCAAATCAGTGCAAGTAAAAAAAAAAAAAAAAAAAAAAAAAAAAAAAAAAGGAATATTATGGGAGGAAGAAGATAAAAGTAAACACAAAAATTAAATATAGAGATTAGAGAGGCTTACCTCTTCACACAGCGCAGCAGCAGGTAGCACTAGTTCGTATCTTTTTCTTTTTTTTTTTTTTCCTTTTTTTGCGTCTTTGTAATTTGGCTGAAGATGGATTGGAGAGCTTCTGATTCAAATGCTATTTTGTAATGAAATGACGAATTGCTTTGAATTCTGGAACTATCGATTGATGCTTCATCTTCAATAATTCAACCGTTGTTCGGATTTTGGGAGAAACGAAGAGAACCGTCGTTCGAAGCAACTTCTTGTTAAAAATCTGCATGGTTTTCAATTGTAAGAACCAGTGCAAAATTTACATAAGAATGTACTTCCTTTAAAAAAATACTAAAACAAAATGACCTTGTGCCAAGGTCGGGCTTTGATATGTGGAAAACTGAAGTCAGTATGGTCTGGATTCATTCACCTGATTTCTTCTCTTATCTGCATACCTAACACCTAATTTACAAACAGTAATGCGGGGTTACTTGTTTATGGAAAGGAAAACAACTATTATGGTGTATATGCAGTTTTTTTTTATAAAGGCAAGGCATGAGATAGTTTTAACCATGCATGTGTAAGCATGGTCCAAATAACAACATACAATAATGAGAACTTGGGTCTAAGCAAAAGAGGGGCAACAACCCATACTGCGTTATGAAATTCGCAATAACAGGGTAGGCATTAAGCAGTGACAAAACTTATACTTCCCAGTCTTTGAACAAAGAAACAGGGTAGGAATGTATGGGGAAAAAATGTGCAGACCCATGCATGTATGCGTCCTCATTTGTAACATTGACCAAACTTGAAGTCAAACAAATAACACACCTGAGTTATGTTAAATTAGCTGTGAGCATATTCATATGCAATGCAATAACACAATGATAAAACATACAAATAAATTAATACAGGTAAACCTCACACTCATATGTTGCTACATGTGAACCATCATTAATCAATTTACACTACTGTTTTTCCCCATTGCTGCTTTCCTTTTTCTTTTATACATGCACTTCTAAATCTAATTTACTAATGCCAATAGTATTATACAAAATATCATTCACAACTTGTAGATCCATTTTCAGAAATCAAAAGCAATTCCATGAAACTATCCTTTATTTCGGATCTTTATATCCCTCATGCACAAACCAGGACATGACTTTATAAAATAATCACATGTGTATAACATATGCTATACAGCCAGTACAGTAACAAATCAAATTATAATTATATTGATGCCTTTCTTCAATAACTAAAACTTGCAAAATTCAAATGCACCTTATCAAATCTAACTTATGAACTCAAAACAAATCAAGTAGTGGCCTTATATGTAACAGTGCATACTCAGCTAGTACTGTGATACATGCAACCTATATATATATATATATATATATATATATATATATATATATATATATTATAACAGTGATCAACACATGCAGAAGCAACGACCAACTAGGACCGAAACATTCCCAAACAGTCTATTTTACTTGAACTATGATTAATCCT
Source organism: Allium sativum (assembly GCA_030737875.1). Classification (NCBI taxonomy): domain Eukaryota; kingdom Viridiplantae; phylum Streptophyta; class Magnoliopsida; order Asparagales; family Amaryllidaceae; genus Allium; species Allium sativum. The sequence goes on along the minus strand of CM060921.1, from coordinate 157,111,121 downwards.
AACTCGAGTGTTTTGTGTTTTGCATGGAACGCTTGTTTCAGGTCCTAAGTGTTCCAGTAAAATAATTTCAATAAGAACTGAAGATAACAGTTAATCCTAATATCAGATTTAAAGCTGCGAATATAGGAACTCCAAGCCACATACATTTCAGTCAAACAGAGGGTGCTATATGCATGTATTTCAATGGCCCAGCAATATAATTTATACTGCAAATTGGCAGTTAATACTAAAGGAATGTGTGCACTAAATCAAGTCACAGTGATTTATATATATTTACTTCAGCAGCCAAGTATAAGTGGAGTCAATTGTCATGATTCCTAGGTACTTCAAATGTTATAAAGTAAATATATGTAAATATATATGCTGTCAGGTGTCAATAAATAAAATGATGTTGGCCTGTATAAGGAACTTAATTAAAATTTTACCAACATGAATTTCTAGCATTCTAACTATATGATAATCATTGATTCATGAACTACATTATACACATATGATAATAAATGATTCACAGAAGGTTTATGAGATTAACATGGCAAGGGAAACCCAAGTAAACTAGTCATGCAAATACATTTCTGACAACAGGAAAAATACTTTTTTTTTTAGCGTGACTCGAGTTCAGGTTACAGTTTTCCTGAGATCCGGTGGCAAAGTTATCAATACTAGCACATTTAATATGGGGACAACAAGTTTCAAATACATTCTATTTCACACTAGCAGGTAGGTGTTTATATATATCATCATGTTTCCAGTTAAACAAATATAGAAATGCTTCAGTTTCCATATGGGAATAACAAGTTTCACATTAGTTGTCCAGATGAGTAGTATCAGTGCTTATCAGCACAACGCATCTCAAGCCAAAAAGCAAAATTTCAAAGTGTCCAGGCAACCCAACAGTAAACAGAAGAGTAAAAGGGAAATTATTTTATTTAGTGCAAACTGAAATCAAATCACTTGAACAATGACGAATCGTGAGTGAATTCTCACCATAAAACAGCGTGAAGCACAGCCAATAGAGGAGCAACAACGATGACTCGCGGACAACGCTATGAAGTACGGTGTCTTCTGGCCTTCGGGTTCTCTTGTGTGAACTGAGTTGGACAGGGCGGGAAGACTTCGAGAGGGTACGGTCAAAAATGCCGATCGTTACATTCGCAGCTGAATCCCACGTCAATCAAACATTAATTGGATAGGAGACATCGATTACTTGCTGGAAAACTTGATCGACGATAACTGAAAACGAGTAGGAATTCGAAAGTCGAATTATGATTTTTTCTACTTGGGAAAGAGGGAGCAATGAGAAGCGTAAAGATTACCTGGGAAAACTAGGATGTAGGAGGCGGCGGAAAATTAGGGTTAGGTCGTAAGAGGCGTAGACTTTGAACAGAGAGATTAATTCAATTTTTTAAGTGAAAAGAGTGGAAATGGCGCTTGGGCGACTGGGCAAGGGATTGTCGGATTGGTTTAAGCGTTGATGTCCTGATAGAGATGCCATTACCGCCATCAATTTTGCTTAGGGTTTCGAATTCGATTTTGGGATAAAGGAATCTGATGCGTCCACATTTAGTTTCTGTCTAATGTAAAGAAGCCTATAGAATTTCGCTTCGGTAGCTAGATTCATCCCCCCCCCCCCCCACCCCGCCCCCACGAAAATTATTTCCCTCCACTCCATCGTCAAACACAGGTTAGTGGATAAACGCAGATCATTGTTTATTATTGTTTTTAAATTATTGATTATTATTGTTTTTTAATTATTCATTATAAGTCACTGTATAATAAAACGTTAAATTAAAGTTGCTAACCTATATTTATGAAATATTGTTTATGAGTTATCAATTATAATATATTACAATATATTAGGTAAATATAATTATTTATACATTATTATTTGTAGTTATTAGTTAAGTACCTAATTATCAATGATTACTTATGCAATCTAATTAATTATAGATTATTAAAATATTACTTATTAATTACCCAAAATGATTATAAGTTATTAAAATACTACTTAATTTGATCTCAAATTTCAAACTCAGCCACAAACGGTATTTTTCGTTCTTCGAACAGGACGCGATGTCCAGCTGAATACATATATTAGTTTTTGGGATGAAAAAAATAAAGGTTGGAGCAAAAAAATTAAAAGTTTGAACCAAAAAAGTTATTGTATTTTTTCTACTTTTTACCAAAAAAAGATATTATTCACTTAAATTTTAATACTAGTTTAATAATGTCAACAATTGTTAGTAAGAACTAAATAATTATTATTCATCCATTTACCGTATATTATTAACATAAATATTTCACATTTCAAAATTATTAGTAATTATTATCCGCTAATTTTTATTATTATTATTTTACTATCATTAGTTCATTACAATCATTTATATTTATCTATTTTCTTAACTTTTTAATTAATTGGTCATTATTATTATTTATTATTTATTGCTTAGTTATTATTTATTGTTTATTAATTAATTATTGCAAGTGGTGAAAACACTTGCTAAAGATAACTTTTTGCAACAGGTTTGGAAACGCAGTTACAAATTATATATATATATATATATATATATATATATATATATATATATATATATATTAACTATTATGCTTATACTTCTTATATTATAATCGAATATTACTTGGGGGAAAATAATTTTTAAAAGTGCGTTTTTTGCAAGTGGCTTTACCTGTTGCAAAAAAATTACAGTTATCGGAACTGCTGAAAACAGTTGCTAAATATATATTTTTTGCAACTGGTTTGAAAGTGGAGTTGCAAATAATATGTCTATTGCAACAGGAATGAAAGAGCAGTTGCTAAAAGTATGTTTTCGCAACAGGCATGAAAGCACTGTTGCGAAAAATATACTTTTCGCAACAGGAAGGAAAAGCTTGTTGTTAAATCTTATCTATTGCAACAGCTACGAAAAGTCTGTTGCTAAATATCACTTACTGCAACTGACATTTGAGGCCTGTTGCAAATAGCTAGTTGCAATAGGGTATTTTTCTTGTAGTGTCATATAACTTAATGCAGAAATTCTACTGTTATGTCTAAGCCACTATTGTAATGCTCCTGAATAAGAAGACACAGAGGAATAGGGGTTAACCTAGGCTACATATACTTAACCAATAGCAAGGTCCATGGAGGACATATCCATTGGTATATAAGTTAAAATGAGGAAATTAACTGGGATAACTTAGAGGGGTAACTAATGGAAAATTTTGAGAACCATTTTTAAGTGGAGTTTTGAAACTGCTTATAAATTTAAAAAGATACAATATATAAACAACACAGTTCATAACACACCAACTAATTACAGATAGTATAGCGCAAGCACAAAATAATCTTACATTTGAAATGTCACGAATAAATGTACCGACTCGTTCAAACTTACATAATTTCACATACGTATACTGTACGTGTAACATGAGTGGGGAATTGCTTTCTGTCATCAAATTTATGACATTTACTGTCTAAACTAACATATAAAATCATAATACTGGGGGATATAATTCAAGAACTTCTCATCCTGATATGCAGAGGAATAAATATAATGATAATTTACTCTGCAAAAGGATTGAAAACATCATACATATAAATTTGGTTAACTACTATAATATAATGCAGAAATTCTACTATTATGCCTTAATCACTATTATTAATGGTCTTGAATCAGAATAAACAAAAGAAATAGGAGTCAACCTTGGCTACATATTTTGCTTAATCGATAGAAAGTTCATTGAACATATCCATAGGTATATCGGTGAAAATGAAAAAATTAAGAGGGATAATTTAGTGGGGTTGACAGATGGAAGATTTTGAGAAATGTTTTGAAGTAAAGTTTAGAAACAATTTCTAAGTTAAAAAGATGCAGCATATAAAGAACAAAGTCCAACACATCAACTACTTGTAGATAATATAGCACAAGCAAAAAAAACTATTCTTGCATCAAAATGCCATGTGTAAGTGTATGGCTCCTACAAACTTACATAATTTAACAATATGTATACATGTAACATGAGTGAGGAATTGTTTTATTTCATTAAATTTATGACAATTATTGTCCAAACTAACATGTAAATACATACTACTGGGTTGTTTGTAACTTTACTTCTTTAACGTAAGTGCTAGTTAAATGCTTGAATATAGACTGCATCAAAATCATACTGCTTACTTTGGAGCCTAGAAGAAATATATTAGCATGCTATCTGTTTACCTAAGTGCTAGTCAAACACTATATATAGAAATTGATGGGAAATCTAAAACTTTGACCTTTCAATTTATAATTGGATAGTAAACAACATCAACTAAACATTTTCAAAGAAAAAAGTGCTTGTTTACAATCACACACCATATATTATATGTAAATCTTCCTATGCACTAAGGGAGATATAAGTAAATAAGTACAAAGCTCCATTTTAGTTTCGTTGTGGAAAAAATTAAAATATAATGCAATGATCAAGATCTTCCTTTGTCTGTTTCTTATACTCATTGAATTGATTAATAAAACAAACACTTCCGAAACAAACTTACTTTTTCTGGTAACTTAAAAGTTGCAGTCAGATGATCACATCCCATCACATTAAGCCGCAGTGTTTTGGACCTAAATATAGCAACCTAAAAAGTCAGCAAATAACACGATTCTGCCAATATGCTCAACAAGTAATATTTCAGGACATAATCATCCAGTTTGAATTTAAAAAAACTCAAATATAAATGGAATGTTAGCTTACAAAATTTCTCATTGGTAAATTGGTTGGACGGTTGTGGTAGAAATTCTTGGGACATAATTTCATCCCATCTAAAAGACCTGCAAAGAAATTTTTACATTTATTAACTCAGTTTCATCCCAAATAAACAACAACACTACACTTAACTAGTAAATCAAATTGAAAAATAAAAGGGGTCAGTACAGATTCACAATTTAACCTAAATAACCTTTCGGAATAATTTGGCTATGGAATGATTCGATGTTTCCATGGGCGAAGGAATGTTGTAACATCACTCTCTTTAATCCCATATGCAATTTATTATCTCCTTTAATTATCTTAAAACACAGAAAAAATATTTTGTTTTATTTTATTCATGCTTTAAAAATCATACTGGAATTTTGCAAAAATTTAGTGCTGATAACCCATTGTTTAGGATTTTACAATGATTATAAGATAACTGACAATATTGTGCCAACCATTGCAAGTAATCTTTGTACATACAACGATCATAAAATGTTTCCCTCTAATTTGCACGCAACTATAATTCGACAGCCTACTGCCTACGTGACGGAATCGAGCTGAGCAATTGCCGGAAAGCCATCAGAAAAGAGTAGCTAAAAAAGACGAAGAATCTTTATGCATTCAGATGTTTACAGGCTTGTAGTGAAGGGCATTATACATTTTTATCGAAATACACTCCATGCATAACTACCATTAAAATACAAAACAAATGAACTTATCTCAAAGCCAGTGAAATAGGCCATCGAGTAACCAAGTTATTTTTAATTTTAGCTTTGCGTTGGCTGTGGAAAAGAGAGGAAACCATTTTAAGTTTCCAATGAAATTGAATAGAAGCAAGGGATAATTTATTGTATTAAAAATACAATGTATAGAATTTTAGCATTTGAAGCTTAAATGATAGAAAACAATGGCTACATATTGCTCTGCTTAGTCATCTATTCTAACGCAACATAGAAAAGTGGGAAAATCCGCTTACTTAGGCTGTTCTGAAGGCAAAAGATATTTAGGAGTACGTAACGAAGCATAATATTTACTTTGAAAAAGAAGGAAAGCAAAATACATTATAATTGTAAAATAATAGTAAAGGATTCAGACTGGGTAAGTTAACATATAGTTTCGTTTGTCGCTAGTTATTTAGCGATTGTCATAGTTTAAACATGTATAGCATTATTTGTCGAAAAGCAATTTTATTGATTTCTTAATAAAGGTAAAATGATCTGATAAAGATATCACACAAGTATTGATATCACTTAAGTTTTATAAATTATTGAAAATAAAATATGTATAAATCATAAATGACTTAAGTTATTTAGGTCTCGTTGCTTGAACTTATAAATTATTGATGTGTTCATTAATTATTATTTCATTGAAGAACTAAAGGCTCTAAAGTATCGTTATATTTCCGGTTGACACAGACGGGAGAAAAGCATGTGTGCCAATGAATATGTAAATGGTTTCCCTCTTTTTTCAAATGATAAAGTAAACTTGTATATGTTGATGTAATCATAAGGTAACTTGCATTTTTAAAAATCTTTGCCATAAACTAAATTAACATGCTTAAATTGTGTACTCTGTACATACATAGGTATAGTTAGCATAAAAACGTCCATCAAATAACCGCATATTTTAATACGATAAAATTTGTCTTTATTTCTGTATTTTTCACCCAAAAAAAAACATTTAATCTTCCCCTTTCAAATAAAAATTATAAGTTAGCTTTCCCTCAGAACAAATTTATTTTAATTGTAAAGAAATAAACTTCATTCCAATACCCAAATTATGTACTTTGAACAGAAGGGAGAACATTAACTCATACAGATTTCCAAAAAATAAAATTCAGTCTTAACTCATTGGTTCTTATATAAGTACTATAACTACTATTTACAATAAGGTAACAATCAACTCTTAAAATAAAAATAGTATCAAATATGAGATCTGAGAATTGTCATTAGCGGATGGTGCAGCAGGGATGAAAATAGCTTTCAGAACAATATCAAAGTATATAAGTCTCTTGAGACACATTAATGAATCAATTCATAATATAGTCGGTGGTGATATACAATTATAATAACCAAAGTGCACTTTTTGGGGAAAGTTTAACACAAGCGAGAGATAATAAAAATATATACTTCACACGCATTACTTTAATTTTAAAGTGTTGCAACATCCAATGAGCGTAACGAACATTTGCTTTCAGAGGAAAATATTTGATAATAATGAATAGTCAAAATGGTATGAATATATGTTTTCCCTCTAACTTTTCATCTCTGATGATAACATGCCTTCAGTAATAATAGAAATGATATCCAGATATTCTTATCATGATATGCTATATTTTTTAAATGGTCAGGAATAGAGAAACCAGACTCGACTAAGCTATAACAATATTCTCCAGTACGCAGGAATAGGGCTTAAAATAGATAACTGTGTTGAGGACTTATCTTTCTTTCCCTTTTTTTCATTGAAATCAGAGGAAGTCTATAGAAAGATCTAACCTCAGTAATTAAAAAAAATCAAGAACTGAAATCAAACAGATCCCCACATAACAATTTATTAATAAAGTACTTAATAAATGCTCATCAGTTTAATATTTTCAATAGTAGATGAATAAATTTGGAAATCTCATTCCTAATTAATCATAGTGTTACCTAAATATAAATGAAATAAAATCTAATTGATCATAAAAGCATAACGATTAAAAAAACCTTAATTTTAAAAATTATGAATGTAAAATAATTCAACATTTTAGTATGTTAGCTTTCTTTTTCTAGCTCATATTGAGGCTACAACTTACAATATCTAATATTGAAATTATTAATTATATATGGTTGTTACAACATAGTCATGTCAATGTTAATACTATATCCAAACATACCTAAGTTCCATATTTGTTTATAATGGAATTGTTCTGGGTTAATTCTGGTTCAGCATGGCAGGAGATAGTATTATAAATTTCCCTAGAGAATGCTAAGATTTTATGTCATAAGAAAAGTAACTTAGTGAATACTGACCTAATGATTATAATAATGTAAGACGGAACGAAATTATCAAACAAAAAGAATAAATGTATGAACAATCGACAGTAAATAGAAAAATGGCCAAATACCTTATTCTTCCTACCTTGGGCGAGTTTCCTTTTAAGAAGGAATTTTTTTTTATAAAATCTTTTATGTTTCAATTCATACTTGTGGTGACATCCCAAATAAAGCAGAGAAATATCAAGAGATGGATCAGACCTCAGCCTACATTGCAGTGTATGTCAAATAAGAAAACAACAGTTGAATTTTCAGTCCCAATTCTTAGCAACAATTTAATATTTAGCTTACAGTATGATCAATAAATTAGTAGCAAAAATACTCGTAGCTTAGATTCTATATACGATAGTTTCATGAAAACAAATATTGGTTCACAACCGAATGTTGTGTTTTGATTCCAGTGTTAATCAATATATGTCAGAACTATTAATATTAGGCTTCAAATAAAATAATCAAGTCAGAGATAATTTTAAAGGGATTTGAACAAATTATTATTCAACAAAACAATTCATAAATATAGTTCAATGCGAAACAAAAAGGAAATAAATAATAAATATATGTGAACTAATAGATGGAAAAAAGGAAAAATGAAGTATTTTATTAAGAGGAGGAAATGAAGAAAACAGAACTTAGCATATTGATTTTACATTTCATATGATCATTGTTGTGATATTTTATTGCTTAATCACCATGGAATCATAATATAGTAAAAATTTATATTTTCTTTAAGGAAATATATAGAATAACAAAATATACGAATGATAAAGTGCAAAAAGTTAGATGTGAAGCATTGAATATACAGTTTTTTAACTTACACATTTATGATTAATTGTATACCTTATTTTTCAAGGTGAGACAACTGGAACAGAAGACTGCAATCGAGACCGAAAACATTCCATATTTTATAAAAAAAAATTGAAATTTTGATCATTATTTTCGATAAAGTGATAACTGAAGCTTTAGGTGAACTCTAACATAAAGAAGGAAGATTTAAAAAAGAAAAAAAAAAGGTAGTAAAATAGATCAACCTAAGTCGGTAATTGGTACCATGAGCATAAACAGTCATAATCCTTATGCGATGTCTGACAACAACAAATTGTCGTTGAACTTAATCAACAGTACGAAATAAACAATACCGATAATAAATTAGCAATCTTTTCACATACACACGTACGCAGATGAAAGATAATGATCCCCATCCTTTATTTGTCTCGATCGCCTCCTCTTAAATGTATTGTACGACATATTTTAGTTGTGGATAAAATAATTTATTTTTTTAGTTTTGATTCACAGACCATAGTTTTACCCAAAAAAAAAAAAAAAACAACTGTTCGACTTCTAGTTTTTCATTAACACAGCATAATGTGAATTGCCGAAAATATTCATTCAATCATTCACTTAAAATTTAGTTTCTATGCAGTTGAACCTCTGAAATAAAGTAAAATTTGTAAAGGTTATATTTGCGATAAGAGAATGATGTTCGAAGTAAAGTAATATATTCAATGAGTTATCAGATATAAACTAATGACATTTTTTAGGACCGAGGAATTTTTTTTAAATCGTATTATAGCATCTGATTAACTTTCCAACATTGCTGAATTAGTGTTCGGGATCTTCCATTTTACTGTTAATTGGAATAAGGTAAACCAAATTGTAATTTTACCGTATATATGGAGCAAAAACATCTTGGAGGTTCTTTAATCCACAGTGCTATCATGCCTTAGACATCCTCAAAGTTGGAAGATTACGATTCCTACCGAACCAAAGCAATTAACTTGTTAACTGAAGCTTGCCGTTTGATCTTTCCAATATCAATGCATGGGGAAACAACATAATTGATATATGCTAAAGTAAAAAGAAATAAATTATACATATGCAATCAACATGGACTTAAAAATTAAACTTAGTAGTGTATTTTGTTTGATCTCTACCAAAACCAAAAAAGGGAAGTAGGAATCTAAGCATTTCAATTGAAACCATGCCTTGGATTGAAGTAATCAGAATAAAGGAAACTCCTACTGGAAATTGATCAACCCTCGAGAAAGTAAAATTTCAATAGAAGGTGGAACCTCTACAATGAAGCATAAGGGCATGTGTGATTCATTTCTATTTTTCATTAATAAAAGACCCCCATTTACTTAAATTAAGATGTTAATATTTAAGCATTAGGACATGTGTGCTTAGCAGCCCTCAACAAAATTATGTGTACTGTGCAAACAAACAACAACATTTCAAAATATCATACAAATAATACATGTACATTCTATTGTCTAAATCTGGGATGAAATCTACAACCACTAAGTTTACATGTTATTATCTCCACAAATATCACAATGGGTTTCATATTTTTAGTGTGGTGCTAAGGGCACCACATTTTCTGCTTTCCGCTACCACGGCCATCGCCGACAGGTTTTTTTTTTTTTTTTTGATTCTTTTTGCCGCCTTCGGCGGTCAAACACTGGCCGAAGGGCGTTGGGGCGGTAGGCTGTGGTAGCCCAAAGCAGGAAATGCAATGCCCTTAGCACCACACTATTTTTAAACACCGAAATCCAACAAAGCAGTATGTAAGAAAGAAATTCTAAATCTGAATTCAAATAGTGATGGATAAAAATATGTGACTCAAAACCAGCAACACGAAAAATCCCGATTGCAAGTGCAGCAGAGAAAACAGTAAGAGCGCAAGTAAATCTGAAGAAAGAACTTCCCACTGCCACAGCTCTGTACCTTATTTTGCTGTGGCTGCTTCAGGCACAGGCATTAAAACTGCCTTCTAGTTTATTCCTAGTAATGAATAGGTAGAAGTATTCAACCAACAAAACCCTTTGTCATGCCAAGTATTGGTGATAATAGAAGACTATAAACTAATTTCCACAAAACGAAGCCTGGTTAGCAGAAGAACAAATCAACCAATTATACCTGAAATGAAACTATGGAGTGCCCGGATGCAAATCAGAGAAGAAATCCTACAAAAAGTCCAAAAAAATTGCACGAATTGAGCGCATATCATGAAGCATCTGTGGATTGTCAGGCGGTGGTGCTGGATAAACCTGTAAATTGACTCCTGACATGGAGATTTTCAATCGACCATAAAGGGACGAACGTTGAAGATGGAAGAGCAAGTGGCAGCAAGAGTTAGGGTTATTTGCTTTTGACAGTGGAAGGATAAATTAGCAATCTTTTGAAGGGGAGAAGTTGGGTGCAGAGAATATTTTGGATTCTAAGTGGATACGGTAAAGAAAGCGACGAACGATAGGGGAAAAAATTCGTGACCCTTCGGTTTCAAATAAGCAGGAGGCTTCTGCGCTCAGCAAATGTAACTCAGTAATTATAATATAGTATAGATAATATGATGCAAGAGCCATGAGGCAAAGCTTGCTTTCTTTTAAGATGCACTTGTGAAGATTGCATTGTGAAGATTGCCAAAATTTTGATTAATTGAAGTTACTAAGTTTTTGAACAAACAATTCAATAAATATCATTTGGAATTTGTATTAAATTCACCCATACAAATATAGGAAATTGTTACTCTGACAGGTTTCAGAACAATCAAGAAAAACAAAAGAGATTGTTGATTTTTATATTTTCTTTTTCAACATATGCATTAATAGCAATTAATATTTTTGTGGTTTTATATTTTTTGATGTTGTCAAGAAGACGTTTCTTTCTTTACAGGGTATGCACTATCTAGCATGTGGTTTTACATGACAACGAACCAAGCAATGTAACTATCTACTCTACATCCACGATTAGTTTATTCAGGCTAAGCATATAATTTGGTTTTCTCTACAAACTTAATGAAAGGTCAAATTTAAATGTGTACACAAACAAACAAAAGCATATATAAAATTATCACATAGCATATATTTTTATAAACTGTCCATGATTGACATTACTTAAATAATATTAGTGTTCAACACTCAACACAATTCAATATGAGAAAAATGCAGGGGAACCACAAAACAAGCATTCCTCAATTTACCTTCTTATTCGTTATGCAATGGAATTTGAATTATATTAGCCCAAAAGCATATAAATCGCTCTATTGATATTGTAAATTTAATCAACTATTATTGTGCTCTATAATTTAAAACTTAAATTTTCTACAAATAAACGAAATTCAAACAATCAATTTTGAAACTTTGGATAAATAAAACAATTTTTAGGAAAATTTATATTATTTTTAATTGATTCAAATGCAAAACTATGACAATTCACAATCACCTAGTCACTCATGATCCTGGCTGTCAACAAAAGGTACTTGAAAATGACATAATTTCCATGTAATTAAACTATCAACTGATTTGTTGTGCGCAGTACCCAGACATTCAAATGTGTATGTATAACATTATACGTGTACTAATATGTCCTTTTAACTTTTTAAAACTAAAGACTAGTTTATTTAACTTTCAGTATGATCCAAACGAGTCCTAAGACATGTTATTAACAAAGCAAAAGAAACTCGTGAAATAAACATCGAATAGGAGTCGGATATTAGAAAGGAACAGAAATGATATCTTGTCATGTTTAGGGAAGAAAAATAAATGATCATGAAAAAGAGGATTTAACATGAGAAAGTGGTGCACACGAAACGATCCGACTTCCAAAAATTTACTTAGTTGGATATGGGTTTTTGCTAGACTACATTGCTCCACCTACTGAAGCATTAGACGTGCATTAAAAAGCCAAATCGTGTAATAACAGACTTTAACGTGCTTTTTCCAAAGCAAAAAAGGTATTCTCAACCGAATTCGAATGAATAAAGTCGACAAAAGATAAATACATGGAACGTAAACCAATAGGATCAGACCGAGTTAAGTGCATTTAGTTTGTTCTAAATAAAATTGAACTGAACATGAATTAAACAAAATATTTTTCTCGTACAAATTTTGTTATGCTAGTTCGTACTCTTAATGAAATTGATCGGACAAAAACATACATTTTTCGAACACGAATACAAACGGATATAGACAAACGTAACAGTTTATATCAAGTTTTATACTTTTGATTAGATTTTTCTCAGTCAGATATAAAAACACCATCGTCATAATCACAAAAGTCCTAATGACATCACTTATCCTATTTCGGAGAACCAGGCACAATGGGAACAGTTGGACTATTAAACTAAGATCATAAAAAATTCATCTACATTTTTCCATAGAAAGCTTTCCAAGAAAAAGGCTTTCGTTAAAGTTCACAGTCACGAGCACATCATTAATTCACTAAAGAAGATAGAAACGAAGGAAAAAGACTTTAGTTGGGCATTTGACACAACACAAATTGAAAAATAAAAGTGATCTAGCATGATTTGTGACTTTAGCTGGGCACCTGACACAACACAAACTGAAAAATAGAAGTGAATTTGCATGATTTGTGACTTTAGCTGGGCATCTGACACAACACAACATCAATACTAACCTGCAATATCATGTGGAAGTAGGCCATACTTGTTGTGCTTTCGGTGTGATAGGGTATCTGATTATAAGGAAAGAAAGAGAACAGAGATAAGCAAGAGAAGTTTGGAAATAAATATTGTATTTCTCACTCTATTTATATCTGCATACAAATCTAATAATAGGGCTGGGTTTTTTTCGTTCTTCCGTTTTGTGCGGAAGTCCCTTCGTCTATCAAACCGATTTCTCTGAAGCCACACAATACCCTACTTTCTTGTTGAGCCATTCCCGGGTCTTTTGCATACCCCTTTCTTCCTATTTTTTCTGATCCTTCTCTCTCGCAAATGTCCTTTTCTTCTCTACATATGTTTACGGAAGAACATTCCATTACAAAAGGGGAAGTCCCCATTTCACGCGCTTACATTCCACTGCATGCTCAGATCGATATTCAGGTTGAAGGAGAGTGCTCAAGGCTTTAGTCTGAGGGGAGTTATTCCAGGTGGTGATATCATCATTCGATATTTGCGGATTAGCGTAATGCTATGAGGAGTTAGAGTCTTCAGCGGGAAAGACATTTCTTGTTGAGTTTTTTTAGATCTTTTAGCTCGACTTTTTCTAGTATTCCTTACATGAGATCTCGGAAGAGCCGATGTTTCCTTCCGCCCGGTAAATAGGAACTCTACATCCTCTAGCTCTTCGTGACCTGTTGTGTCTGCCCTTGACTTAGCCGTCTTAGAATAGAAAGGCCGTTGAATTTAAAATAAACATAATAATCAGATCAAATAGCAAATTGGTAGAGTCTCTGATCCATAAGCTATTTCAATGGAAGCTATGTCTGTAATTAATCTCTCTAAGTCTCTGACAAACTCCTGTCTAAATCCAAACCGGAATCCCCCGTTGCCGTCGATGGGTAGAAGCACGCTTCTGAGTGAGTACCTGTTTGCGACAGTGAGAGATCACCAGGCGACAGTGATGCCGGCAGAATCCAATCCTTATGTTGCTCCTACTTCGGCCAATCAATCTTCTAACTGCAAGTTATCTGTTTTAGCAATTTGTACATTTGCTTTGCAGTAATTGTCAAAAACGTGTTTGCACTGTAGTGAACCTGGTTATTAAAATTCTAATGCAATACATGTATTATTAAAATTCTATAGTGAACTTGGTTATGGCTCCTTCCTATACATCATACTTTACATCACATTTCACCATAGTTTTGTATATAGGAGAGTCTGACATCAAAAAAATGTACTAATTACTTATTGCACAGTAGTAAAAAATGTGAGCTACCTGAAATACAAAACTATCAAGTCGATCCTTTTACCAAACAAGGGACAACAAGAATATCAATTCTGTTTTATAGCTTCTATGCATGTTCCTCTCCATGCACATACAACCGCAGTAAAAAAAAAATGTAAACTGAAGATGTTATCAGAACGTACCCCAAGAATAAAATAACTTTTTCCTATAATTTAATGCCATAGTCAATCCAAAACTGAGTGGAAAGGGGCGTGTGCTATTTTCCACGTAAAGGTGGTAACACTATAGTTTAGTTGATGTAAACTTATTCTCTTTAGTCAAAGTAACATCATGATACCACAAGCCTAATCATACCACTTTGTGAATAGATTATGCAACATGTAGTGGATGGCATACGCATAAGTGCTTGCCTTAATATTGAACCAACGATAAATGTAGGAAAGTGTTTAGTTTCTGCAAAATGAATTTTGCAATAACGAGAAGCTTACGGAAAACCTCCTCCTTTATATAATAGGAACTGATCGTGTAATATGTATACCAATAGAATTCAACAAATGATGGTACAACTAACTATCCTACTACTAGATCATGCTAAAAGTTTAATCAACATAGTGATCCTTGTTCTGATATCTAGAAGTTTAACATTCAACACTATTTTGAGCGAAATAAATAAAGCCTAAATGACAATAATAATTCGCAAATTGATAGACAAGGTAAAAAGAAGAGACTAATGATTTAATTCTTACCGGAGACTGTGAGACAGAGCCATAAGAGACCGGCAATGTTGCGATAAAGTGATAATGAACGACAGAACAGAGGCTGATGGTGGTGAAGGCTATACAACAATGTTGTAGCAGAGATCGATAAAGCTAGATCAGTTAAAATCGCCACAGACGCAACCCTTGTAAACCCAATCTTTACAGATTGTCAACGACAGTCAAGTCCTCCGACGATTGTTGCTTCTTCTTTGGCCGTCTATTCTAAGCTTGATCAGTTAAATAGCAGTTTATTACCGTTAAATTAAACAATGTTTAGTTTAACTGAAATTCTCAGCTGTTTCCATTTCTGTCAAAATTAGTTCCATTATGTCCTGCTCATCAACAGGATTCCAGCAAATCTTGTTTCGTTCGATTCTGGTTGTCAAATAAAAGTTGTAAACACTATTAGATGTACTATTTAATTATTTTAATATAATTAATTTAATTAGTAACTTTTATAAATTAAAGATTAATTAACTTAATTACTTAACACTTCTGCTCCATAATTCCAAACCTTTGTTCACGTCTATTGCCGCTGATTTATGCTTCTACTTTATTAAAAAAACCAAGACTTCTGCTTTTTTAAAAACGATTTGCCCGAAGTTTCATTTATGTCCTTCACCTGCTTCCCATTACTTCCCTTCACTGGTTCGAATATGTAGACACCCCGCAGTACACTGTGCACTCTTTAAAACTTTCGAACCCACGATGAACTATTGTTCATCTTCTCCAACGTTTTATTCATCCTGCTTACTTTTTCTTTGTTGCTATTAACGTTCAGATAAACACTTCACTCTAATACTGCCCTGTGAATTAATCCTGATTCTCTTTTGATTTTATTCATCACGTGTTCAAATATTTCCACTGCCTTTATTTTTCTACACGCATGATTCACGTCCTAAATGCATATGATTCTCTTTTGAATTAATCCCGATTCTCTTTTGATTTTAATCCTCAGCTGGTTGTTGGTTTGTGATGCTCATTTCATGAAGATGCTGTTGATGAGTAAGAATAAGATTGTCTATCATCAAGTAAACAAGTGTATGCTAGGACAACAATGTAAGTGATCATTTGAACTTATTACAATATTTTTCCAGTTTTAATACATATGTGATTTTTGTTGACTTGTTATAACTTCACAACTAAACAATTTTTATCCAGTTTTGTTGACAAGGAAACCTCGCTTACACTTGATTGGAAAAAATCCATTCTCTTTCACAGGTACCTTAGATCAGCTTCCTTCGCAAATGTATAAAAGGGGATATCAGTCCAATGCAAATGTACAAAATTTTCTTTTTCTTGATTTTTGGAGAAATCCCGAGCCTTGGGGACTAAAGGGACAGATTGCTAATCCGTTGTATGAGTTATTTGTACCAAGGGTTCGAATCCCTCTCTCTCCGCTCCCCTTGATCGTTCATCCGCCTAAGAAGTATAGCGATAGGTTCAACACCCTTGACCAAATCGACTCTAAACTCAATCTCACGATGTGGAGACAACTCTTTGATTTCGTCAAAGACATCCTCAAACTCACTTGCGATTAGCATGAATAACAAGTCTTCTTATGAAATTCTAAGCGAATATAACAACTCACAAAGACACCATCTTTGGGTTTACCCGAATCAACACCTTTCGCCCTTCCACATCCCCGACTCTCACCTCAAGTTTTTCGCAGTTCACACTTACCGCATACCTCTTGGGCCAATCCATGCCCAAGATGATCCCAAACCTGGCGAAAGTTACACTAAGCATCCATTCATAAATAAGCATCCATTCATAAATGAACATCCACGATCAAACAATACTGGATCACCAAAAATTATATGAAAAGCAGATGAACCCATACAAGATTGGTTACAACCAAGGGTCTATTACCACTTCAAGTTCCAAAATTATTAGGCATACAATCTTATTATAGGTAAGAGAAAGTGATGCTCTAGTACCAAATAGAACTCAACAACTCCACTAACATAAAGCACATTTAAAATGGAAACTTCTTCTAATTCTCATTAGGAATGCAATAAGAGATCGAAGTTACTTCCACAACACATGCTTCCTCCGGTTGCTTACTCTTCAGATAATTTGGACAATCTTTCTTCTCATGTCCAGGCTTACTGCAATTATAGCACCTCCTCTGGGCTTTCGGCTTCTTACAATCCTTGGCATAATGGCCCTCCAACTGACAGTTGAAGCAGAGGTCACTCTTCTTATTTTTCTTCTTTTGATTACCATTCCTTTTCTGTTGCTTTTACTTCTTATTTAGCTTCTTTGTAGCACTAGGGCCAATAAAGGTTTCTTTATCCGTAGGAGAACAGTCCCTTTGTCGCTTAGCGAGGTCCCTTCTGAGTACTTACACAGGAACACCACGTTCTACCTCCACTTCTGGAATAGGAATCACCAACATAACTATTGCCATCATGGCCGCCCCGAGCATAACTTGATGTTCCAGTGCAACGGCTAAAGCTCCTAATTGGCTTCCATCTCCTACTCTTCCAGTCTCAGGCTCACCCCTAGAGATTTGACGACTCATTCTATATCTAAAATGGAATGATTAGGCCACATACGAAATAAGCTGCAATGTTAATCCAACACTACCCTACTATATGCTAATACATAGTATATATATATATATATATCCATCAAAAATATACAATTACATCTCTCATACGTAATTTCGTCTCTGAACTTTGGCAAAAATCGATAACCAGAGCTCTGATATTGAATGTGACGACTACCCACAACCCCTGCACTAAATAAGAGGAATAATGCGCTGAAAGGTGTGCCATGTAGTTATGGATGATCATCAAGGTAGGTAAACACAAGGCAGAACCTGTCGTATAACTCACAACGCAGGGTAAAATATAATAGAACATGTACAACATGTCGTAATGGTGAAGCATATTTGAGAAGAAACTTAAACCCTCATAAAAATTAGAGAAAATATCTGTACAATCTGGAAATTACCGCATAAGTGTTTATACAAATTTGCCACACTACAGCGCTCTGAGATAAACATCACACAATGTAAATAAAGATACTATATAATAGCAAAGATAATTAATGCGCCAACCTCCTGCTCGCCACCGAACTGCAACTTCGTCCTCACCAAGATATCACCTGTCACCTGTTACTTAGTCTACCCATCCAAAAATCGGATGAACAACCCAAGGTAATAAGAGGGAAACATAAAACCTTGAGTTAGACAATAGTCTTAGTGAGCGGTAAAACATCTATCTAACATCATCAATGAAGTATATGAGAATAGATAGATAAACGAACTAATCCACCAAAACATTAGAGAAGAACCCATGGCTGCCTTCCCCACAGCGGACAGTGATAGCCTTTACATACAAACATTTCAACCATACATCCATGACAATCAGAAGTGATCAAACAATAGTAAAATGACCATGATCCAATAGGAATCATCACTATCTAGTTATATTTCACGTAAACCATCCTAGCCGAGATCAACATCCCCCAAGCACACGCCCCAGAGGCTTAAACCAATATCAGACAAGCAACCAAGAATCATCTCCTTCGACGTCGGACAATCTACGTGAGATGGCACAAATAAAGCAACCTACATCCATGACTGACTCTAGCTATCACCGCCAATCCTTTTTTGAAATCACCGTTAATCGTATAACATTAGAAGCCATTCATTCTGCTATCATAAGCTAAAGGAGAACCCATCAAATAATTCAATGAATAAGTTTTCATTTCATTATATTTTTCAATAGCGACGACTGCATGATCCCATTTTAAAGGAAGACCTCGTAAAAATTTGTCAACTACTTTCTGATCTATAATTTGCTGACCAAAAATTTTCATTTTATTAAATAAAATAGTAACTCTTGTGACATAATCTTACACTGATTCATTACCTTTCATGAAGAGCGTCTTGAAATATCGACGATAGGTCTTAGTTTCACTATCGTTACTTTACTATCTCCACGGAACTCCCTGCCTCAAAATTTCCCATGCTTCCTTCGATTTGGTGACGCTTGCAATGCTTGGAAAGATGGCCTCTATTACAGCTTATTGTAGAACAAGCAGGGCCTTCGCATCTTTCTTACGAAACTCCCTTAGCTCATTTGATAAGTTCCTAAAGGTCTCGAGAATTGACGCAAGTCTTTTTCTAAATGCTCTAGAATTCATAGTTTTCTGCATTAAAGATCGGTATTAAAGCTTGGTTTTGTGGAACATTAAGATAATTCATCTTAATTTGTATTTGCTACTGCACTTTCTCTTTGAAACATAGGCACTCGATTGAACTGCCTTGGCTCTGGTACCAAAATTGTTAGCAAAAACTGAAAAACACACAAAAAAGCTAATGCTTCTGTAATATAGAACTGAATCTCTTTTTCTTACTTTTTCCTCTCATGCACTAAAACAAAGAACTGTAACGATTAAAAACTGACTTTGCCATCAACTTTTATCAGATAAATCTTTAATGAGTGACTTGTTTGTATATAGAGACTATTATTTATTAGGGATGAAGAAACTAATTTATGTCAATATGCATATCATTGACCCATACAGGATACACTTATCTACTCTGTTTCCTTTAATAATTAAGCATGCGCCTAAATTCCTAGCTGAAATTTTTTTAATCAGGCAATTATGGCCTTCATTTGATTAGTTTTTTTAAAAATATATCTGAATCAACACTTTAGTAGTTGAAAAAATCCTAAAATTAAAAGCTTAAAACCCAAAATCCAAATGAAAGTTGAAATATTGTTGTAAAATTCTGAAATACGATGACATTGTTTGTAGCGATTCCTTTTTTTCTCAAATCTAAATTTGGTAGGATCTTAGGTGATATTAATTTTTTAAAACATGCAAATTAAAGTGAAGGAATTTTAATAGAGGAGATAACAGTAATATAATGAAGTGGTGACTTACGGAATAACATTGGTCATTATTAGTATTAATTGCAATCAGGTGCCAAATAAAAAATTGAATTAGAAATTTTCTATTTGAACCAAGTAAGATTTAGCCTAGCTTTAACTTCATATACTAATTTCAAACGAAAGTATATTTATGGTCCAAATTCGTAAAAAATACACATGTTTGTTATTTTAGTTTTCAACATTATAAAAGTATATTCTAATTAGTTGATAAGACGTTCCAGTGATTTAGAATTTATCATGCAAATAAATATTTTCACATAACAATGCTATATTCAGTCACAAGCAGATATTATTACAATTTAATCGTTTACTACAAGTTCGAAAAAATCATACAATTTGAAGCAACTTTATTATCGATTAACAGGATTGAGAAAGCTTATTAGTATTATTACATGAATTCTATATTTTGGGAGGGCAAAACAATTAGAACAATACTCGATGCTCTAAACTGAAAAATCTAGTTGTATTTGCGCTGTGATTACTTGATTCAGCATACTCCGGCGTTAGATGGTCATATTCACTTTCTTCTAATAATTATAGATCAAACTCTTGTATCCTTCGAAGCCAAGCCAAGACTTGTTTCATTGTTGGTCTTTCACTCGCATTTTCCTGTAGACAGTTGCTCAAAAGCTCCGAAAATTTGGTTATTTGTTCTTTCGTCATCACATGCCTGATTTCATCGTCCAAAATTTGTTCGAGACCTTCTTTTTTGAACGTTCGCACAAGGCTTTTTTCTTCTCCGAGCTCATCAAAATACATTACTGTCATTCTAGTTAAAAGCTCCAGAAAGACAATTGCAAAACTATACACGTCGCTTTTTTTGGTCAGTTTACCTATTAACAAACTCTCGGGATCTAAGTAGCCACAAGTACCGGGTACGCCTGTTTCATTTATTTCCATTGGGGGTAACATTGAAGCTCCGAACTCTGATATTTTTACCATATTATTCTCGTTTAGTAGAATGTTTGAAGATTTAATATCCCCGTGAATGATTGAGGGCAAAGAATCATAATGTACGTAACTGAGAGCGGAAGCACAGTCAATTGCGATCCGAAGGCGAAATCTCAATGACATGCTTTGATTCTTTTGTTGAATACGTTGGTACAGTGTGCCTCCAGAGACGAACTCATAAACCAAGATGGGAACTTCAACTTCCAAACAACACCCCAAAATTCGGACTATGTTTTTATGGTTGATGAAAGATAGTATATGCATTTCTTTAACGAATTCCTCCATCCTCTTTTCATTGATCACGGATGCCGTTTTAATAGCAACGTGTCTGTTGTCAATGAGTCCTTCATAAACAATGCCCTAACCTCCACATCCTTTAATGTTACCTTCATCGAAATTGCTTGTTGCATTTGAGATGTTTTTTATGGAAAATATCCTGAACCGAACAGACTGATGTGCATTAATCTGTGCTTGAAGAAACAACCCTCCATTTTGTTTGAAACATTTCGTCCTTGCCCTGTTCAGTTTTATTTTTCCACGTACATAATACACGATAGGAGCGACAAGCAATGCAAAGAGACATGCTGCATATGGCATCAAGAGTTAGTATTGTTTTCATAAACGAATAGCATAAACTTTACATGTAGAACTACAACTTTACTACAAGGAACTATGTCATATGTCTCTTTATTGTAGTTGTAGCCGCTCTTCGTGTTTATTATGATGTTCGATGTTGTTAAAGTCATGGGTTTTATCACTCCTTTTTTTGTTTATATTAATTTACAATTTGAATTACCTATGCTTAAAAATGCATTCCAAAATGGTTGGTTGTCATCCATCAGGTATGCAAAATGTGTTCCATAATAACAAAACATATTAGCATTGTTACCATGGCGGTTGGAAGAAATTAAAATAGTATAATTGCTAGTACGGTGTATGACATGTCTATTAGAAAACTGTAATTATACAGTTGATAAAGAAAGGATCTGTGGTTGTTGTACCGGTTGTATCATTGCACATGATTTGGAAACCATCACGAAAGCATCCATCGTTTATGCCAAATGGATATGAGATGCTCATGTTGCCGCATTTTTCTGGACATTTGGCCGGTGCAGCTGATGTTGCTGAAGTTGAAACTACAATAGCTAACAGCTGAAACTGTGTGAAAAATGTAGAAATAAATACTCTTTTGCATAGTGATTACATTATTGTGTATGAGTTTGAAAAAGAAGCGAAATAATTGCGTGCTTAGTGTGAGCGTAAATATTGAGGAAGAGAGAAAAGAATTCGGAGAAGAAGCTTAGTTTTCATACCATTTCAATTACATACGTCCTACCTAGGATCCTTAGCAGCTCATTTGTAACCTATTTCAGGTGTAACCACCGTCTAAATATAGAAGAAAACCTTGGAATTTTTATAACTAACATTGTTTTTTCTGCTAGGTGTATTAACAGAAGGTGTATCATCCTGCCCTCTTCCTTTTCTGCCAGGTGCATTAACAACAGTTATTTTAGGGCTAGGCGCAGGCGGACACAACGATAAATCTCAACCCGAAAATTTTATGCATCGTTTCCTTATGGGCATCTAACTCGTTGGGCCGAACAAAACGCTCTATTTTTTCCTTTTTAAAACATTTATGTCGTCCTTAACTTAAGAAAAAAATAAACGAGTTATGTTGCACAAAACACTTTTGCTTAAAATTACTGCATAAGCTGCTGTATACTGCACAACTATACTCACATTAACGTTCATGCCTAGCTTATGACTATTATATATAATATATGATAAATTTACGTATATAATTGTTGGACGAAATCTAATTGTTCACATACATGTACTGCATGAATCCCAACGTATAGTTTAATCTTATCTGTTGTACCGGTTAGAAACGATAAAGTATCAATATCAATTTCTTCTAGAAGTTTGAAAATAATGTCGGAAGATTTAATATATATATATATATATATATGATTTTATGTCAGTTATATATATGAGCTTCTGTTATCAGATCCATCTTACAAGTTAACATTTATGGTAGCTATAAGGTTATTATTTAATGTAGAAAACTAATAGTTTATATAAATAATGACTCCCTTTTCCGGTATCTGCTTAAAAGAAGATTCATTGAGTAACCCAAGGACACCGATTCAGAATAATTGAGCATGAAGAGAAGACAGAGAAGCAAACAGGAAAACCAATGAAGCCGATCAAGGATACATCAGGAAGAAGGCATGATTGTGACAGACTGCCTCAAAAAGAAGCACCGTACACATATCAAGCTAATATGAGATGACATGACATAACTTTCTTGTAGTTAAACTATCAACTAATGTGTTGTGCGTAGTACATAGACATTCAAATGTGTATGTATAACATTATACGTGTACTAACATGTCTGTTTTTATGAGTCTATGAAGTTGTATACGTGTTTTTGTGCAGTTAAATCAGCATCATTTAACAAAGTTTCTTTTTAAAATCAAAACGGAACAAAGTTCCAGCAAAAAAAAAAATGATTGTGGTGATTTCCAATGCAAAATAATGCAAACAACAATAGTATAAACAAATTATTTAGTAGCACCTAAAAGATTAATCTAAAAAATTGAAAGAAATGTTGAAACAAATTAAAGAATAGAAAAGCTATGATTAACAAGGGAAAAAAGCAAAAAGAGAAAAAACAGAATTCAAAATTATGCTTTGATTTCAAGCTCTATATTTACTCGGGAAAACGTTCAAAGAACTGTCCTATAAAGCTTTGTTTGATTATTTGAACATAAAGTACATCGAGACACAACACAAATTGAAAAATAATAGTGAACTAGCATGATTTGTGACTTTAGTTGGTCATCCGACACAACACAAATTGAAAAATAAAAGTGAACTAGCATGATTTGTGACTTTAGTTGGTCATCCGACACAACACAAATTGAAAAATAAAAGTGAACTAGCATGTTATTGCCAATATGATTGTGCCAGGGAATAAATCTAAGAAGAAAGCTATTCGCATATTAAATGCATTCACTATACAATATTCAACCTCTAAAATCTTATTTGCTTCTTCAATTGTGTTGGAAATGTTTACAAACATTATGTGAATTATTAAAAATGATTGAATAAGTGTATGAATGGCTCCTATGTTTGAGTAGTCCCACATCATGGGATTATAGGGAAGAGGCAAGGATTTATACTTGTTTCTAAGAAGTCATGTTGGGGCCTTGGGCTCCCAATACATGCATTGTTGTGAGGAGGGAGACCATGCATCATGACCACCACACACGCGCGCGCGACCGACCGACTCGACTCGACCCGGCCCGGCCCGGCCCGGTTCGGTTCGGTTCGGGCTTGGGCTTGGGCTTTGTGGTGTAGGCACTTATATTTTTGGACCATAAAACTTAGTTGTTTTCGAACCGTTTTTTTTATGGAAAAATTATTTTGTGCACCGATATTTATTCTGCAACGGAAAAGTTTTGCAACGGTAAAATAATTAATCCCCCCGAAATTTAGCAGATCCGATATTTTCTCCCAAAACCTAATTCTCGTTCTATATATACTATTTTATCAGACACGAGAAAAACACCGAATTTTATTTTCTCTTCTTCTCAGCCGCCATTAAAACTTCTAAGAAATTTCGAGCAGTGTTTTTCCCGAAAGTGCAAATCTGCACTGATTTGTTTGTGCAAGCGAATCAGTTACTATTTTAGAGGCTGTTTTATCCTAGAGGCGGCGGCGAAGGAACGAATTGGTTTGCACCTCTGACCAAATCGCCGAATCGTCTTCAAGAAAGCGACCTAGTCCGCGACTCAGCCATTGTTTTCCAACAATTTGAAGACGAACTGAAACAATGGCCTCCAACTCAACCATGGACGATTCTGCTCCTCCCTCTGCTTTTCACGGCCCTCTGGTGACTGCTGCTCCTTTCAAGTTCGAAGGTCTGCATTTCAAGCGCTGGCGTCAGAAGATGGAGTTCTTCCTCACGATCAGGAAGGTGGTGGCTGCTCTGACTGCTGAAAAACCGCAGCTACCAGACAAGCCTGACGAGACTGATGCAGCAAAGATGGCATCATGGACTGAACAGTCAAAGCAACTGCAGACCTGGACTGAACAGGATTACTTATGCAAGAATTTCATACTGAATGGACTGAGCGATGATCTGTATGATTATTATAACTCAGATGAAAAGACGGCAAAGGAGATCTGGGAAGCACTAAAGAAGAAATATGACACAGAGGAGGCAGGGGCAAAGAAATACGCTGTAAGTCGCTACCTAAAGTACCAGATGACTGATGATAGATCGGTAGAGATGCAGTCTCATGAGCTTCAGAAAATAGCTCATGAGATCATCTCCGAAGGTATGGTCTTGGACGAACAATTTCAAATTGCTGTTATCATTGACAAATTACCCCCTAGCTGGAAAGATTTTAAGAACACTTTGCGACATAAGACTAAGGAATTTTCCTTAGAGAGTTTGATTACACGCCTCCGTATTGAGGAGGAAGCACGCAAGCAAGACCAGAAAGAAGAGGTGCTGATTGTGAATAACAGCAGTACTAAGAAGACCACTCCCGCTGTTCTGAAACCAAATCAGAAATCTTTTAAGAATCAGAACAGGCGCAACAAACAGAATGGGAATCCGCAAGGAAACCCAAAAGGACAGCAGAAACCAGCCCAAAAGAATGACTCTGGACAGTTGTTTCTTTGTTACAACTGTGGAAAACCAGGGCATATGGCACGAAAGTGCCGGAACAGGCCAAGCTCTGCACCGCAGGCTAACCTGACTGAGGAGCCTCTTACGGCTATGATTACTGAGATTCACCTTGTTGGTGGATCAGAGGGTTGGTGGGTAGACACTGGTGCTTCTCGCCATGTCTGCTATGATCGTGGCATGTTCTCTACATACACGGCTGCTGAAAATCAGAAAGTGCTGTTGGGAGACTCTCACACCACTACAGTTGCGGGGATTGGAAACGTGGAACTCAAGTTCACCTCTGGAAAAACTGTAATTCTGAAAGATGTTATGCACACTCCAGAGATAAGAAAGAATCTGGTCTCTGGCTTCCTCCTTAATAAGGCTGGTTTCACTCAAGTTATTGGGGCTGATTTGTACACTCTTACTTATAAGGGAACTTTTGTGGGAAAGGGTTATGCTTGTGAGGGTATGTTTAAACTGAATGTTGAATCTAATAAAGTGACTTCTTCTGCTTATATGCTTTGTGATTTTAATATTTGGCATTCTAGATTGTGTCATGTTAATAAACGAATAATTCAAAACATGAGCACCCTAGATATGATACCTAAAATGACAGAATCTGAATCTGATAAATGTGAATTCTGTACACAAGCTAAAATCACAAAGAAACCTCACAAATCTGTTGATAGAGTTTCTGAACCCTTAGACTTGATTCATTCTGACATATGTGAACTTGATGGCACTTTAACTAGACAGGGACATCGTTATTTTATCACTTTTATTGATGACTGCTCTGATTTCACGTATGTATATCTTATGAAAAATAAAAGTGATGCTTTTGACATGTTTAAAACATTCAAAACTGAGATTGAGAATCAAGCAAATAGAAAAATTAAGAGATTTCGTAGTGATAGAGGAACAGAATATGAATCTAATTCTATTCTGGATTTCTATAAACAACATGGTATAGTACATGAGAGAACTGCACCCTACTCACCTGAAATGAACGGTAAAGCAGAAAGGAAAAATAGGACCTTTACCGAGCTAGTAGTTGCCATATTATTAAATTCTGGTGCAGCAAAACATTGGTGGGGGGATATTTTATTGACTGTATGCTACGTTCTGAATAGAATCCCTAAATCTAAGAATAAAATTTCACCTTATGAAATTTTAAAGAATCATAAACCCAATGTCTCATACTTTAGAACTTGGGGTTGTTTAGCATATGTTCGCATTCCAGACCCTAAGAGAATAAAATTGGCAAGTAGAGCATATGAATGTGCATTTATAGGCTATGCTATTAATAGCAAAGCATATAGATTTTATGACCTTAATGCACATAATATAATTGAATCAAATGATGCCGACTTTTATGAAACTAAATTTCCTTTCAAATTAAGGAATAGTGGGGGCACTTCAAATATGCCTATTAGAACAGAACTTAATGAAAATTCTGAAGCTGAACCTAGAAGAAGTAAAAGAGCAAGAACCATAAAAGATTTTGGTTCAGATTTTTGTGCCTTTACTATTGAGGAGGATCCTATAAACCTCCAAGAAGCCTTATCTTCTTTAGATGCCGATTTCTGGCAAGAGGCTATAAACGATGAGATGGATTCTTTAGAATCCAATAAGACTTGGCACTTGGTAGATTTACCCCCTGGTTGTAAGTCTATAGGCTGTAAATGGGTACTTAAAAAGAAATTAAAACCTGATGGCACTATAGATAAATATAAAGCACGACTAGTAGCTAAAGGTTTTAAACAAAAGGAAAATATAGACTTCTTTGACACTTTTTCACCTGTAACTAGAATAACATCGATTCGGGTATTAATCTCACTTGCTTCCATTCATAATTTACTTATACACCAAATGGATGTTAAAACTGCCTTTTTGAACGGTGAATTAGACGAAGAAATTTATATGGATCAGCCTGAAGGATTTGTAGTACATGGTCAAGAACATAAAGTATGTAAATTGGATAAATCATTATATGGTTTAAAACAAGCACCTAAACAATGGCATGAAAAATTTGATAACTTAATCATTTCAAATGGTTTTAAAGTTAATGAAAGTGACAAATGCATTTATTACAAATCTGAGAATGACATTTGCACTATTATATGCCTTTATGTAGATGACCTACTCATTTTTGGGTCAAATATTCATGCCATAAACTCAGTCAAATCCTTATTAAGTGTCAATTTTGATATGAAAGATCTAGGTGAAGCGAGTGTAATCCTTGGTATTAAGATTACTAGATCAGAAAAGGGAATTTCTTTGGACCAATCTCATTACATTGAGAAGATACTAAAGAAATATAATTACTTTGACTGTAAACCTGCAAGTACGCCATATGATCACAGTGTAAAGTTATTTAAGAACACTGGTGAAGGTGTAAGACAGTCTGATTATGCGAGCATCATTGGCAGCCTTCGGTATGCCACTGATTGTACTAGACCCGACATTGCCTATGTCGTGGGATTATTGTGCAGGTTTACCAGTAGACCTAGTATAGAGCACTGGCAAGCTATTGAAAGGGTAATGAGATACCTTAAACGAACCATGAACCTTGGATTACATTATGAAAGGTTTCCAGCTGTACTTGAAGGGTATTCTGATGCAGACTGGAATACCTTATCTGATGATTCTAAAGCGACCAGTGGCTACATATTTAGCATCGCTGGAGGAGCTGTTTCTTGGAAATCCAAGAAACAGACTATCTTGGCTCAGTCTACTATGGAGTCTGAGATGATAGCACTAGCTACAGCTAGTGAAGAGGCAGAATATTTGAGAAATCTGCTAGCTGAGATTCCCTTATGGGAAAAACCGATACCAGCAGTGTTGATACATTGCGATAGTACCGCGGCTATTGCAAAAGTTCAGAACCGTTACTATAACGGTAAGAGACGACAAATACGTCGTAAGCACAGCACTGTTAGAGAACTACTTTCCACAGGTACCGTTAGAGTGGATTACGTACGTAGTGAGGAAAATTTGGCAGATCCTTTGACGAAAGGACTGTCCAGAGAGAAAGTCCATAACTCTTCTAAAAGAATGGGACTATTGCCCTTAGATTGTTGAGTCACGCACAATGGTAACCCGACCTAAATGACTGGAGATCCCAAGAACTAGGTTCAATGGGTAATAACAAGTTGTGTAGTGATATGAGTTGAACATGCTATTTAATAAACCAAGAAGCATGTATTCCTGAAGTGATTAGAGGATGAGTTAATAGAAACTCTTAATGAGATCTATACTCTATTTGGAGTGGAGTACCTACCTTCAGGAGTGCTCTTGATAGACTCACCTTTGTGAATGTGGAAATGTGGCCGTTTCCTATGGAGTTTGGGCAAAACTTCTAGAGCATTCACTAAACTGGGATAGACGTGCAGGGCCATAAATGCACGGGCTTATCTGATTGCACTATAGAAAAGGTTGTGTGTGGTTTGATGTCAGGAATAGAGTTCAAGACTACGTGTCACTCTAGTAAAAACTGAATCTTACTCACTATGCAAAGGTTCAAGTCCTTGGACACCTTTGTTTATGCACAATCTTATGTTTTTTAAGAAACTGCTCTAAAATATTTTTAAAAATTCAAGTGGGGGATTGTTGGAAATGTTTACAAACATTATGTGAATTATTAAAAATGATTGAATAAGTGTATGAATGGCTCCTATGTTTGAGTAGTCCCACATCATGGGATTATAGGGAAGAGGCAAGGATTTATACTTGTTTCTAAGAAGTCATGTTGGGGCCTTGGGCTCCCAATACATGCATTGTTGTGAGGAGGGAGACCGTGCATCATGACCACCACACACGCGCGCGCGACCGACCGACTCGACTCGACCCGGCCCGGCCCGGCCCGGTTCGGTTCGGTTCGGGCTTGGGCTTGGGCTTTGTGGTGTAGGCACTTATATTTTTGGACCATAAAACTTAGTTGTTTTCGAACCGTTTTTTTTATGGAAAAATTATTTTGTGCACCGATATTTATTCTGCAACGGAAAAGTTTTGCAACGGTAAAATAATTAATCCCCCCGAAATTTAGCAGATCCGATATTTTCTCCCAAAACCTAATTCTCGTTCTATATATACTATTTTATCAGACACGAGAAAAACACCGAATTTTATTTTCTCTTCTTCTCAGCCGCCATTAAAACTTCTAAGAAATTTCGAGCAGTGTTTTTCCCGAAAGTGCAAATCTGCACTGATTTGTTTGTGCAAGCGAATCAGTTACTATTTTAGAGGCTGTTTTATCCTAGAGGCGGCGGCGAAGGAACGAATTGGTTTGCACCTCTGACCAAATCGCCGAATCGTCTTCAAGAAAGCGACCTAGTCCGCGACTCAGCCATTGTTTTCCAACAAATTGATTGTAGAAAAGTGTAATGTTTGTTGACTGGCCAATAGAACTATAATGCCAATAAAAGTACGTTATGATGAATTGAGAAAAAGTCCGATCTCTAAAACAGCCGAACATATATTTTGAAGAAAAAAATAGAGCTTAGCTTATGCCCAATATCAAATACAAATATCTTCACATCCGTAACCATAAAGAAAATCAACAAAAAACAAAAATGTAACAAATTTTCGTCAACATTAATTATTTGTAGAACTTGTTGCATGTTGACTTGATAGATGGAACAATAAACATAACACATGCCGTTCTAACTTTTACTCAAAACATGATAAAACAGAACGCATAGTGTTTTGACTTTATACCAAGACATATCATGGCATGTTGACTTGGTAAAGAAAGTGGGTTTCATAAATGATAAAACCATTATTTTCTTTTGCCATTTTTCTTTGAATCATCATCGTGCAACAAAAGTCCAGCTAGGAAGGTACTGGATAGTGACATACAGTTTTATGTCGGAGTAGGAAAATATATGTAGTTTATTTACTTAGGCATAGATGTTAAAATGAAATGGACGTACAAAAAGAGCAACTTTGGTTTTCTCTGCAAACTTAATGAAAGGTCAAATTTAAATGTGTACACCCACAAACAAAAGCATATGTAAAATTATCAATCACATAGCATATATTTTTCTAAACCTGCTTTCTATGTTACTAACCTGCAGTATGATGTGGAAGTAGCAAGAGTATCCTTTTTGTTCCATGTATACTTGTTATGCTTCACGTACGTCTGATAGGAGGCGTCTTTGGTTTTCAGCAATAATAAGAAGGATGAAAGAAAGAGCGAGGAAAGAAAGCACTGCAGTTTCCAAATAACAGCCGCAGTATTTATATTTGCCGATTTAGCTAATAACTAATAATAGGGGCAGGTTCGTTTTTTGCGGAACGGAAGAAATTCCTCATCAAACCGAGCGGTCTCACTTTCTTCCACAAACCGACTTTGCGGATATCCATACGTTAACGAAAATTTCCGTTCGATGCGGAAGAAATAACAGCCAGACAATACCCGTTCTTTCTTCCACAAACGCAGTCATCTCCTTCACTTTCTTCCATGCTTTCCCCGTTCACTTCGGATGCCCTACGTTTCTTCTCTGATAAACCTGACTTTTTCGCCGATCCTACAGATCCAGATCTGATGTTCCCCTTCACATCGCAAGCCCCTATTTCTGCTCGCATATACCATCTTTCCTCCTATTCTGCAGATCGTTCAAATCTGATGCTTCCCTTTCTAATCAATTGTTTACTGATTCTTCAAACAAACTTCGGTCCTAAGTTTCGTCTTACCCCATCACGAATCGACTTCCATTCAATCGCGATTTTGTCATCACATAACCAAATGTTAACATGTTTCGGTTTCGATTTTTGGGTTCTTGAAATTTTCATTTTGATCTGTCTTGTGAATTGGATTAAGAACAGACAGTGAAATCGCATTTTTTGGTTTTGAGCTGGTGATTTATTTCTTCTACATAACAGGTATGTGGGATGAATCCATATCTTTTTCCTTTTGTTTTTCTTGGGTTGCCAAACCATCCTTTTCACTTACAAAGCTTATCAAGAATCACTTGAAGTATAATTTCCTCCACGGTTTCATAACTGCTTCAACTTGGAATCAAAATCAAGCACATGGTTTCCCGTCCGCTCCATCTACTGCTGAATCACCAATTTCATCCAACTCTCCCACCTGTTCCGAAATTTTCCTCCCTTCGATTCCCTAATTGGTTCAATCCCCCATTTCTTCAACCGATGTCGTCTGCCCTGATTCAGGTAACGCTATTCTTTTTCCCTCTGGTTAAAGTTTCTCCAACATCATTTCTAATTTTTGCCTGGAATCAACAGCACTGCAGGAACTGAGGAACCCTCGAAACCCGAAGCGGAAGAAGGCAAGCTATTCCCGCAACCTGTAATGTCGCTACCGTGCATTTTTAGGGGCCGTTGTTTTTTTCATGGATTTCCCTTGTCACATGCCACCCTATTGACATTATATCAAAGTTGTTCCTCAGTAGCCTGCTGTACGTCCTTCTTTTAATCTGAAATCTTTTCCTTGCATTTCTTTTCCATCTCTTTTATGAGTTTATCAGCCTTCTCTTTTTCAAAACCTCCACTTTCTCCTCTTCATACTTTCTCTTGATTTCATTTACTGCCAGATCATTTCTTTGTGATAGCTCCTTCAAATGCTTGGACAACTCAATATTTTCTTTTGTTCCAAGTTGTGGTAGCTTTAATGTGACATTTGATATTTTCTACTGTTTCAGATCCAAAAAAAATTTGTCACCCCTAACTGCTTTGCTTGAAGGATTCTGCACAATAAGACAATTGGGGATAGCCTCGTCGTTCTTCTTAAATTCACATTTAGCACTATGATTTGCATCCTCTCTTTTTCCCTCTAAAGAGTTTGCGAGATTAAGAGCTTCACTAATCTTTGATCTCAACAAAGAATTAGGCCGAAGTCGAGGTTAAACAACAAATAGTTTGGGCTGGGTGTCATAACCTTTGTTCAGTATAAAGCCAGAGTCGGAATCGGAACCTTTTTTGCGGCAGGAAAAGAATGGAACAGAGAGGATTGAGATGGTTGTAGGGATGAGGTAAGGGTTCAGTTTAAAGCCCAAGCATATGTAATGCCCTGGCTCCGATGACTGAATTATTTGGTAGACTTTACCATCCCATAGCCTGGGTCAATAGGCCAGAAATGAAAGATCTTTGAAATACACTCTTTTGAATCAAAATGAATATATGTTTCAACAAGTGAATGTATCTAGAGTAATATGTATCTCGTCAAAGCGTAGACGATGCACACAAATACTAAAATTGAATAACTCATATATCAAGAACACATATAAGTTGGTGATGACACACTTGTTGAGATCACAAAGTACGTGGACTATGGATTGCTCAAAATACATCATTTATAACTCGGCAGAGTACGTACAATCCAAAAACTGTGTACTTCAGAAATCCAGCTTCTTCAACCGATATTCAAGAGTGCAATTTTGTTGACACCCAGAAAGGGATGTCAACAAAACTTCCACCCCTGATTGGTGGAAATCAGGGGGGTCCATATGGGTTCCCCTGATTTCCACCAATCAGGGGTGGAAGTTTTGTTCGCACCCCTTTTTTGGGTGTGAACAAAATCGTATTCGATATTCAAGTAGGTAAGTAGTTACTTGGATAGGCACATCACTACTCTTACTCGCAGTCACAGTGGACTGTATTGTGATGTAGATCTTTATTTTCAATCAATGGTTGCTAAACCTAAATTTAATAGTATCACAATGTCCTACGTATTTCCTACGGACAGCTCAATAAACAAACAGACCGATGTTCCATATGTAGAAAACTTGAATACACAACGCATTGGTTTGACCTAAGGTCTTGCCATCTATAGAACAAACCTCAAGTCAGGGAGTCAGGATAATTTAATTGTGAGTGTAATCATGTCTAATAATACCTTACAAGTGTGGCACTGGATAAACGCGTGATATAATGATCAAACATGCTGATGCCACTCTTACTATATAACGTCTAGGCCATAGTTCATTAAAATGGTTTTTGCTAGCCAAATTTATGATTAATACCCCCAATATAGCGTTTTCCAGGAGAATCTCTACTTACGAATGAGGTAAGTGTTGGGTTTCCCTTCTAATATATTGGAATGCTTAACAAATTTTGTGAAAGATGTGAAGACACATCAAATTCTATGCATATTTATGTAAATCCAAATTGAAATATTATTTTCAAGGAAGAAGTTTGAAAGCCACAACTAGCATTGTGAAAGAACCTTTTGTGTTCCACACTTATATATATATATGAGTGTGAGAGAAATACTGTAAACCATCCCAATATTTGTGGTGTTATAATGGAAGAATTGAACTTTTAGTTCGGTGGTTTTTCTCTCGTTGGGTTTTCCACGTAAACAAATTTCTTGTGTTGTTGCTTGTTATTTTCATCTATCTGCTAATTGTTTTACTGTACTTCACTTCTCAGCTTAACTACACAAAGGAAATTATAAAGTATATCTCAACAGTAAGTTTGGTTTGAGTATTGCTTTTGTGACAAAATTCCTGTAGTATGCTTTCGGTGACTTCCGAAGGTAAATTCATGTAGAAAGCAAGATTGAACAATAAGATTTCTGTAGTATTCGAAGATAGTGGTCTATCCCTAAATAGTTTGAATTTCCTATGGGTTCGTTTCCAGTTGATGTTTCTCCAAAGCTTTCGGTATAATCCTTTCGGGTAGGCTAGAGGTCCTTAGTGCCAAGGTCTAAGATAACTTATCCTTTCCACTTTCGAAATACTCACATGGTTTTGGAGGTATCTGTTGGGTAAGACATGCATCAAATCTTTCGTTTAAACATGAAAATGGTATGGAACTCCTATTAGACTTGGTTAATCTTTGAAATCAATAATTATTTACTAGCTTTGGAAGTTTCGATCAAACTTACGAGAGACCTATCAGGACGTTGGAAATGGACTGAGGATCTTAGCAAAATTGCATGGTCTTAGGAAACCATCAATTGGCGTGGCCTTATATGGTTTCGGGTACTAAGGATTCAGAATCAACTATAATGATGTTGGTTGTGCTCTTTCTTAATCTTTCAGTAGGTTTCTTGGACAAATTCTCATATTTCGGAGTTATTCGGTAAGTAATTTGTAAAGTTACGATAATAATAGAAAAATAATTGTATGATTATGACTTCATTACCTTAATTGCTTGACAAAACTTCTTCGTTCATAATCCCAACGATTATAGACTCTTTAGCCCAAACTGATTGGAAATTTAGGTTTACTGCTTAGACTTATGATTACAGGACTGAGAAAAAGAAAAGTTGGTCCCTTATTCTGGACCTCTAGGGTCAAATTATTTTACAGGTACGGGTTGGTCATTCTGCTGGCATATGGGCTCCATCCCTAGGGGTGTAAATTGGTCGGATCGAACCAGATAGAGATGTGTTCAATTTATGTCCTACATAAAATCGGATTAGATATGGACCGAACAAAAAATTTCTCGTAAAATTTCGTTGTCCTAACTCGTGTCTTAAATAAAGTTGGTCGAACACGGACACGAACGAACCCAATCAGACATAACTATTTATATAAAGCTTTACACTTTTTATTAGATTTTCTCTAAACTATATATCGAAGTACGAGGAATTCAGACAAATTCTAATGAACATGGACCAAACTTGTTTTTTTAGTATAAATTTTGTTGTTCTAACTCGTTTTCTAAATAAAAATCGAACGGTCTTATTTTGGTCACAGGCACAAACGAACATCGTACATTCGTACAAAATTTACAGCCTTATCCATTCCGACTTTCCGATGAAATTGCGTATGGAGGCTTCGTGAGTGCGCCTTCCACTAATCTATGGAAGAGTAACTGTAAGGCTAGTGCAAGAGCTTTCGAAAGGGGGATTACAGAGGTCGAGGCCTTAGCAAAATGGTGTGGAGATGGACTTTCTGGAGCGACTGCTGGTGATGCCTAAAGCTTCCCTTTCTTCTCTGTGTGTTTCCTTATTGATGAAGACTCGAGTTTTTCGGTATTTAGTTTCAGGTAAACCGAAAGATATACTAAGCTTAGCTTTTCTCATTTGAAAATTGCATATTTGGTGTTGTTGCCTTTTGGGTTGAGCCAACAGGGGCTTTCTGGAAGATGAGGAAATCTCTTGTAATTTCACCCTTGGTTCTGAAAGTGTATAATGAACTTCTGGTTTCATCTCTTTTGGGGGAACATTAGCGTTTGCAGCCCTTCACCTTGATTTTGGCCTTCGGCTTTTCCTTGTTTACTTTGGTGCTAACATTTGCCCTCCCCCTCCCCTCGTTAGTGAAGGGATGTTCTCGACTTTTCAAGCCAATTAGTCTAGCTGGCATCTGCATTCAGTGAACCTTCATGACTTTTCAAGTCAATTGATCCAGATGGCATTCAGTGAACCTTCATGACTTTTCAAGTCAATTGATCCAGATGGCATCTACATTTAGTCTACATTTAGTGACGATTCAACTTTCACGCCTTTTGGTGCCCTTATCCACCCGTCTAGATCATATCTAACGGTTGGACAATTGGGGATTCTTCTTTGTAAATAGAAACATCTTCTTCTTCATTTTTACTTTTCTGCATTTAAAATGTTTTTTTTTATAAATATCAAAGTTTTCTAGAATTTCTCAAATCGTTCTAACACATCAAGAAGATTAAGGTAACAATTTTATTTTACTTCAGGGCTTGAGTCCCAAAAATTGATTTGTTGTACGATATTCCCCTAAATCTTGATTTTTTGATTTTTTTGACATCAAATTGATTATTTAATAACCAATTTGAAGTTAAATCATGAATTCCTTGGTTTTTTGTATTTCTGGAGTTAATCGTGAATAATTCGAACTTCAACCTAATTTTTCTACATAATTTGAAGTATCCTTGTTTTTTGGAGTAATTTTCTCTAAGATGGAAGTTTGAATTTTTACTAGTTCTCATCAAAAATTACTTACTTTACAATTTACGAAATAGAGATATCCGATTATAAGGGGATAATTATAATGGTCGAAAATTGTCTAATCAATCCCAGGGATTATTTCCCCTTACCGAAGTTACTTGTCGTACGTGTACTCTACTATTATGATATTCGAAGGGTTTCAGTTAAGGTGAGATGTTTTCTTTTCATATTTAGATAATTGTATTCTTCCATCACCATATGTTATTATAATTGGAATAATGTCACCTAGCAACATCATGACTGACAACGAGCTCTAAAGCTCCTATCGCTAGCGAGAGTGAGTCTTCCTAGCAAACTCTAGAGGAGGCTCCCCCGAAGGTTGATACCATTGAGGAGTGTTCCTCTGTTTCATCCTAAGATAAGGTTATGCCATACTAGAAGATTTTGGAATTTCCAAAGCTGAAGTTATTCCTCCGAGGGATGATGATACAATCGTTAACCCTTCAAAAGGGTTATTTGCATTTACTACCGTCAATAGCATGGTGGATTTATCCCCTTTCCCTCTTTCATTAATGTCTTCCTTCATCATTTACGATTTTCCCCGATACAACTTTCCCTAAATACTTATACGTACATACTTTGGTTGGAAGTTCTATCCCGGGAGTCCATGGGCTCTTCTCTTAATTCTTTCATCCTTGAACAATTAGCCCTCTTGGCAAAGCTAAGCCAGATGAACTCTCATATCTTCAAGCCAACCGTTCACCGAAATTGGTCGAATGGAGTATAAACAAATCTCGTGAGAGGGA
Source organism: Allium sativum (assembly GCA_030737875.1). Classification (NCBI taxonomy): domain Eukaryota; kingdom Viridiplantae; phylum Streptophyta; class Magnoliopsida; order Asparagales; family Amaryllidaceae; genus Allium; species Allium sativum. The sequence continues at coordinate 157,073,768 of CM060921.1, read as the reverse complement.
TCATTTATTCTTCTTCCACTACACCATATCAACAAATTTGGCACACCAGGATGCGGGCATAAAATTGGGCTATAAGCCGTATCAAATTTGGCAGTGCTCAAATCCGTATCAAACTAAGTTTTGCGATCCGCACCACACCAAACACCCTTAGTCTGACTGTCCATCAACGAAGTCCCGGATTAGTTCATTTGATGCGGCTTTGGATCGTATGAAATTTGTATCAAATTCCCCCCTCCCCCCGCACCTGTACATAGGCACGATCGAGTTTTGCCTTATCAAAACTTTCGGCCGAATAATCCCTCTTTTTATTTTGCATTGGCAGCCACCGAATACCCAAATTAGGGTTTTGGTACTTGATCGACTTCCTTTATCAATAATCGATCCACCGCAGTCCATGAGTTATCATCATCTCGCGATGCCTTCAGCTGACCGGCGAAGCCTCAGTCCACCGTTGTCCATCCTTCTCGTCGCCTCTGGAGGTGAGTACTAAATCACCGTTAAATTTAAATATAAATTGGGTTTAATTTGAATTCGAATTGGGTTTAAATTAGGTTTAATATGCTGCTATTGTGTTTAAACTGGGTATTATCCCCAGTATTATAGTGCGGCAGTGTATTTGTTATCATTTACTTGTGTTGTATTTATCTACCTTGAATTCAGACACTTTTGATTGTGCTGCCCTGCTCATTTGTGTGTATTATTGCACCATGTACACTAATCCTTATAACTGATCTAAAGTGCATGTATATGATTTGATTTGAGAACTAAAGCATTCTAGTTCTTTTGACTGAGCTGCATGTATCTGGTAATTGATATTGGGAAATTTGTGTGATTGAGTAGAAAAGTCGGTGATGGATGCATGAATGAAAATAGAATGGCATTTATAGGTTGAGATTTAGTCAATTTGTTTGGTGTGTCATGTGTGTCACACTGCGTGTGAGTAAAGGCGTAAAACTGCTTTTCCATTTATGACTTGCTACATTGAACCAAGTTTCTTTGTGCTCATGTAACAAATCATTTTTGTTAGTCAACTTACATGCAAAAATAGAAGCTGACTATTAATATAACATGTGTGTGCAGCATGCAGCCTCCGTCATTTGGGTGAAGCTAATAAGCATGGATGTGAGTTTGTTGATCTAAACTTCAGGTAATATCTCTCTTTTTCTATGAAAATTTATGTGTTATGGTATAGATACATGAAAATTTATGTGCAAAGATACTTCGTTTGATATCTATAACCTTTGCGGCGAGATCAGTTCGGCCACAAGATTTTGCAAGTGCACGTTTTTTTGCTGCAAACATGGTATGAGTCCATTTTTGAGTGTCCATAACTCTTTCATATCAAGTCGGAATTCATTAATTCTTTTAGCCTCAAAGTCGTAACCAGAAGTGATTTTAGATTGGGTCAAAACTAGAGTATGAGTCCATGTTTGAAGCTCTGAATAGGGTTGGTTAAGGGCGAATAGGGCTGGTTAAGGGAGACCACTCGTAGAACTTGCTAATGCAATGTTATATCGACATTGCAGCCAAGTGACAATAATGAGAATTATAATAATATGGACATATCCTCTATATTGCTCTTTAATTAGGCTATAACAACTGTCTTTAATCGAGACTCAGTCTCGACTGAACAAGTAAAAATGTTGTCGACTTGCAATATTCTACTACTAATGAAAATAATAATGTGGACATATATCCTATCCTAAACTATACGGTTTGCACTTTTTTACAGGTCTTTGTAGTGTACGTGCTATATGCTATCCAAGCTAATTTATTACCAGGCCTTGGATAGAATAGCGTGTTGATCTTCCTGAAGGGTTCCTTCATGTCTTGGATAGAATGCAATGTTTTGGTGGATGTTGGATGTTCATCTTGAAGGAAGCATTGATTCAACAAGCTCACGACGCCGGTTCGGGTATTTATCACAGCTTATTGTAATGTAACATTATGTATCTTCTTTAGTGAAATAAAACAGCGTGTACTTATTTATTGTAATGTAATCAAATAGCATGTATCATTATATATTGTAATGTAATGAAATATTTCATAAAAATGTTTCGTTTACTGTTAAAATTGTGAACTAGTGTATCCTGTGTTATATATGCTTTGTGTTACAAATAATATGTGCTGCAGTTTTTGCTTATCAAGCCTTTGCAAAAATGGGTTTCGGCATGGCCGGTGCAGTTGAAATAGCTTCAGCTCCATTTTCTCCAACCGATCTTCCATTTTATTGAGCCTGTTCATGTTCAGATAATTTTGGTGTTTATAGAAGGTTTTGGGTCAACACTCCTGATAAAAGTCGCCTTAGATTTGCATCGTCCAAGATTTAATTGCGGATTCACCTTCTCTCTGCTTGAAACTGTTTGGGAAAAGAAGATAGATAACCGATTCTTATCGGCTTGTTTCACAGGTTCTATTATTTCCTTGCTCTGAATGAATTTGATAATGTTTCCAGATAAGTTGTTCATGGGATGTTAAGGTTTTCTGAATAACCTGTTAGAATTTGAGATTTAATTCATATGGTTTGGGATATCTTGGTTCATACTATGCTGTTTTGGAAAATTTTCAAGTTCATTCAGGATTTGGTAATTGCTGCTGGAGTATTCATACAATACCCAGATCTGGTTTGTTAAGAGTGAAGCAATATCAGTTTCTTTTAGCTATGTAATCCTTATTTGTCGATTCTGACAATATGATTGATTCATAGGCGTCTATGATTCATCAACCAGACCTATTTGTTTGGAACTGTATTTTCTTGTTTTGGGATTCTATTTGCAAGGAGGGCTGAATTTGCAAATTTGTTCCAGTTTTGGGTTCCTCCTACTAATTGATGGGTTGACAATAATATTATTCTTATACATCATTGTTTAATTTTCTACAATGGTGTGAATGGAAAGGATCTACATGTATGAGTTATGGATATTTCAGTGCGTGTGCAAGGTGGAGATGTGGTTTGCTTGATTCAGAAGGGTGTTTGATAGAGAGGAGAATGTATGAGGTGCAGAATATGCACGTAAGCGAGAAGAAGGCCTCATCATGGGTCATTTATTTTAGTTAGGTTATATTTTCTTGTAGTTTCAGTTTTTTCTTTATGCTTTGCTTATGTAAAGGTTAGTATGCTAACCTCTTTCTTGTATGTTTTTTTCAGTAGAAATAAAGGGTACCAATTTTCAAAAAATATATATAAGATACGGTTTTTAGCCATATCTACATACACTTTAGATACGGCTAATAGCTGTATGTTACTCAATTGAGATACGGGTTAAAGAAATATCTAATCATTTAAGATGCCATTTTTTGATACGGCTATTTACCATGCCCAATAGCTTTAGATACGGCTAAAAAACACAGCCTAATCAGCATATATGGTGTAGTGTTCGTTAGATGTCCCCCTCGGCATCTCTGGAACTTTAGCCTAACTTGGTAGTTGTTTCTACTTTAGGATGATAATGCACACTGCTTTCCTCCATTTAACAAGGTTATGACTCCATTTCCAGGTGGGGCGCCAAAGACCCCAAGTGTTGATAATAAGTCTATTATGAAAGAGATGACGAAGAATTATTTGAATATAGGAAAAAGATCTTCTCTTCTGACTTTAGGCCTTCTTGCTAAGCATTCAATTATTCGAACAGGTCAGAAGATTTTAGGCTCCCTCTGGTAATTTGTAACACCCCGTATTTTCTGTGAACGTATAAGTAACAAATCAGAGAATAATTAATTTTTAAAATAAGAATCAAGGGAAACGGGTTGCGCCATTGCGTTCACCTCGAAATTCTTCTTGAAAACGAGTCCGAGTTTTCGAAAAATGGAGTCCGTATGGCCAAGTTATGACCTTCAGAAGTTTATGGGGTTTAAATAAAATTAAACAGCTCGAAATTCGAATTCAAAATCCAGATGCGGGCTGGGCGGGAAATTTCCTGCCCAGGACCCAGGTCGACTGGGTAGTCGACTGGGTAGTCGACCTCCCCCTGACCAGGTCGACTGGGGTGTCGACTGGGTAGTCGACCTCCCCCGACCAGGTCGACTGGTGTGTCGACTGGGTAGTCGACCCCCCTGATTTTCCAGATCCGAACTCTGACATGTTCTGCCACGTGTCGCTCTCTGATTCGTTGTGTGACCTGGCCTGCTGCTATGGACGATTCTGATGGTTTCTGGACTGATCTGATGGCTCTAAACACTTTTATTCTCCTATTTAAACACCCCCAAACCTCACTTTCTCTCCACACAATTTCATTCTGCCTATACTCTACCTCTGTTCTAATTAAAAATAAAAATGGCGTCGCTACTCTGCTGGAATCAAAACTAGGACTGATGCATCTTCTTCCAACCTGAATAGAATTAAAAGAAAAATCAAATCTCAAATCAAAGTTTAGAGCTACAACAACAATTAAAGAGGAATAATTCAGCATTTCTGCATCAACAACAGTTTATTTCCTTTCTTAAACCACGAAAGGCAAGTACAGTTATTTTCCGCTATAAACTGTAACTATAATTGTGACATGATCTGAGGTTGTGTACGTTCTGTTCTGATATATTTTATTCTGTATCTCTTTCTTCTTTCTGTTCTATAGCCAGGCTACCACGAGCCTGCGCCATATCTCATAAGAGATTAACGCACAAACGCTAAATTTTGGGACAAATAATAATGCATAATTGGACATGAGACTATTGCCTATAACTATGATTCATGCCTATGAGACTATTGCCTATGACTATGATTCACGCCTATGAGACTATTGCCTATGACTATGATTCATGACTATGAGACTATTGCCTATGACATTGAATAAGAAACTATTGTGATTAGTCACCCATGACTATTGTGGTTAGTTGCCTATAACTATTGTAGTTAGTTTCTTATGCGTATTCCCTTAATGATGTTAGATCTCATATTTAGTATGTAACTTTGCTAGTTTATTCCCATTCACTGTTATGTACATCGAGCCTATTGGGCCATTATTATTGTATTTGGTCCATTATTGCACGCCTATTCTTTTATATCAATTCTTGTGCTTATCCCCTATTCCTTTTGTTAGGGCCATTTCATGAGTATTTAGAGAACTTGTGGAAACATGTTATACGGGGATTGGGCGTAGCTTAATTAAGTAAATCTGGCATAGAAAATATGTTGGTATAATCTGAATTGGCTATAATAGAGAATGATTTACATGTGTATTAGTCTTGGACATAAATGGTGAACTATAATATTAAATCTAGTTTTGACATGAACTATAAATGGGAATATTAAGGCTAAAATTTGGGGCATATATTGTATTATGAATTATGACCTTGATTTTGGTATGTAAGTTTAGGCTAAATTTATGATTAGGCAAGATATGTAAATAGAGTTTTAGATATATATAATCTGCTAAATCTGTTATCTGCTAAATCTGTTAAATTGCCTAATCCGTTATCTGCTAAATCGATTGAATTGCCTAAACTGCTAAATCTGTTCTCTGCTAAATCTGTTGAATCGCTTAAACTGCTAGATCTGCTACCTGTTGAATTGTCTGATCTGTTGAAAACTAGATAATGGTAATCTGGGTATGGAAATCCGTAGGCTCGACCTAAGATTTACTAGAACATGGAAATTTGATTAATCTGTTATATCCTATGAAGAAGTTTAATCTGTTAAATAAACAAAATTAGTTTGATATCTGAAAAATCTGTATTGGAATGAATTGGCTATGACATGAGGTTAGACTCTGTTTGCGGTAGAAGCCTGCCCGGAACCAACCGGCTTAACCAGCGACCGCAAACTATCAGTCTAATGTGATAAGTCGTAGGCATAACTAAAATATGCTTAGACACGAGGTTAGGTCTGGCTTGTGGCAGAAGTCTGCCCGGAACTGCCCGGCATATCCAGCGGCCACAAGCTACCGACCTAATGTGAGAGGTTTGTGCATTAATATTTAATTAATGCAAATATGGGATAAATATGATGTCTAAAACGTGTTGGGTGGATAGGGTTAAACCAATTGGAGTGAATTTAACAAACCCGTTTTGTGAATCTATAGGCCCAATTTCAAAGTTAGACAAATCTGTAAATCCGTTAAATCCGTATATCTGATCCGTTAGTCTGAAAACTTGTCTGATCTGTGAACTGGTTGATCTAAACTCTGTATGTCTGAACTTGTAAACAAGTTAATCTGAAATATGTTAGTCTGGGGACACAAGGATAGGAGGGAAATTACTTGTGTCATCTGTTGTTTGGGACCCATATTAGTCAGTAACCCTTTCTGGTATCAAAACTTTGATCCAACAGTAGGTAGGGTTCGGGCACGCTTACTGAACTAATTATAAGCGGTTCATTCTGATAATGGCGAGGGGTGTTGATGGTGCGTTCCAACCGAGTCATGTGCGTGCATGGATCCCAGTCTGCCTTTGAGGATGTAAGACGCCGTGACATCTGTAAATAGGTCTGTGCCAATTGGTTGTCACTTTAGGGAGTGATACACCCTACCGTGGGGCCGACACAGGGTATTTATGTATTAGGGAGCCGATCGCTTGGGGTAGGGTTTTAGGGTACACTTAGTTCTGTCTGTTTCTGCTGGAACCGTCTGTTTCTGTTGGGTGGCAACACCTGTCTGTTTCTGCATGGTACCGTCTGTTCGGGTGGTAAAGGCCCATTTACTAGTGTACACCTAATTCTACATTCCGTTTCCGTAGGGATTAATCTGTTTCTGTTTCTGTACCTTCTGTTCGGGTGGTAAAGGCTCATTGTTAGCACTCTGTTTCTGTCTGTTTCTGTTGGGGTGGTAAAGGCCCATTACTAGCATTCTATTTTGTGGAAATTATTCTGTTCCCGTTTCTGTTTCAATTTAGACATTAGGGTGACACCTAATCCTGTTATACAAGTATTAGTGCAGAGAATTGAAAAGTAATATTATTCTGTTTCTTCTGTTTAAACTAAGTACATCTGCTGCTCCTGTTACTGTTATCTCTTGTCCAACTTATTTTCATGTCATAATTATTATAATCTGTTCATATGCTGAAAGTCACTGGACTTGCCAGACTTTATGTCCGACCTTGCTTGTTTTCGCCCCTTTTTCTTCCGTTCCCCCCAGGTTTTCCAAGGAAGGAATACTTTAGCTTAATCCGGATTTCTTCTGCTTGAAGTACTTAGAGTGCTTAAAGTATGGCTTGACTCCTTATGGAAGCTTCTGTGGGGATTATGATTTTAAAGTTTTGTACTCTGATGATTTTCTGAACAAGACTGATATTTATGTACTTAAGTTTTTGGTAAAGATGTAACCATACTGATTTCTGTTTTCCACTGTAATAAAGTTATAATTTCTCAAGTATTATTTATCTGTCTTGAAATTTTCTGTTCTGTTTACTAAAATGCTCCACCAAAGTTAAGGCATTCCCTTTGTGAGTGTCCTTAACGGAGGTGGGGTGTTACATAATTCTTCATAGGTCGATGGGTGCTTGTTACATAACGAGGGGTGACCCTCATAGCTTTTTCGGTCACCCATTCGTCCGATCCTTCTAGTAAGCTTTAGATTCCCTTTTAGACACAAGAAAATTTTGCCGTTACATTGTCTTAACCCTTTTCCTTTTATAACTATTGGCTCCGACTCCCTGGGTGTTGCTCTTCTCGTCATCTCCTGAGCCTTTTAAGAAGTGTGACCTTGAAAAAGAACTTTACACCATCAAAGCAGTGACGCAAAAGAAGCTTTCTGAGCCTCAGGACGGAAGCCAGCCAAAAAGGGCTAAGGTTATTGATTCGACTTCGGTATCAAACTCAAGGAACAAAGATGAGATTCCTATAATTTCCACTTTAGCTTCTATACCGCCACCGTCTATCTCTCAACAATCCCCCGGGAGTGAGGTTCTAGTTATTATTCCTTATACTGAGGTAACTCTCCTTCTGTCCCTTTAGCCTTTTATTTCTTTCTTTTGGGAAGACATTTCTAGGACATTAGGTCCTCTCCATTCCTCTATAGCCTGCAATATTGGGGGTTCTTTGTTAAATCTTCCTTTTGAGGTTCCTTTTCCTAAATTGATAAAGGGGATAGTTGACTCTCCTTCGTTTGTATATCCTCTACTTCCTTCCAGCCCTCTTTCGGAACAAAAACGTAACAACCCAAATTTTAATAAACGATAATTAAATAAAAGATTAATGAATTAAATATTAATCATAAAAGTAACCAGAATTGCGAAACGAGACTAGTACCATTAAGTCCATTGCAATTTTCTGGTTAAGCATTTGATTTTCTAAAATCAGACATAATACGAGTAAGTTACAAGAAGAAGAACTTTAAATAAAAATAAAAATATATAGACAAACATATATATTAACGTTATTGAGAAGGGACAACCCAAACCAAGGATGGGTCGACACACGTATGGGATGGGTCGACCCATGCCATTCAAATAACATACCTTGGTGCGCACGTTGTTATAACGAGCGGTGATTATTCTTCGAATATTATTTTTCTGTCATGGTGGAGTTTTATTAGATGTTTTTGAACCTATTGGTGACATAGTGCTTTCCTATTGGTCCAATGACGTGGCTGGCGCAGATTTTATCTTAATTTTGGACCGTCGAGGATGCCCAGGTAACCCTATAAATAAAGCAGTAGGCTTCACTCCATTCTCCACAGTTATTCTTCTTCTCCCTTCTTCCTAAGGCCTATCCTTTTTAGAAAGGGTCAAATAAAATTTTAAACTTTCATAAGAGGATAAAAATATTCCAAAATTTAAAATATTTATTTTCACTCTTCTGGAGGACGACGTTCTGCTGGAAAGGAAGGCCATGAGGGAGGCAATTTCTATGAGTATTTACTATAATTGCTAAATTAATATAATTTTAGGAATATTTAGAAGGTAGAATAGTTTGTTAATTTCCTTAAATTTATCTACAGTTTTCTGTGTTTATTTTCTGTTGATAATTTCTATAAGTTTAATTATTGTCTCTATTCGTATTTCTCTTTATTTCAGTAATTTACCGTCTATTGTTATATATTCAGTCTTTTCCTATCCCCTTTCTTCATGTTTATTTTATTTACGATTCAGGCTATGCCTTATTTCATTTATAATTCCATTTTATTTGTTTTGAGTTTAGGCCATGCGAGTGTCTAAACTTGTACCCTTTTATTTACGTCGAGTTTAGGCCATTCGAGAGCCTAAACCTCTAACCTATTATTTTTGCGCATATCGGAAAAATACTGATTTTGGGTATAATGGGTTATTTAAGGAATACTGAATAAAAAAAGTAATTAGCTAATGAACTGTAAGTTTCAGGAATAGCTAATAAATTGAATAATTGAAAGGTATAACTGGAATATGATAACTGTATCATAAAATAAATAGGATGTTATACAACCTAAAATATAATAAGAGGTTATACTGAATGAGTATGATTATGAAGTTGACTTAAAATGTGTGTTAAGTTTAATATGGAACATATTAATAAGCATGTATTGGGGGTTTGTTCCGGCAGTGTAAGCTGATTAGGGAAAATAAGTGGCCTAATGAATAATAAGCATGTAGTGGGAGTCTGTTCCTACAGCGATGATTTATTAGAGAAAATAAGTGGCTCATAATTGTGGTCTATTCTGGTAGCATAAGCTTATTAGGGAAAATAAGTAGCCAAACGAAATCATTAGTATATGGTAGCATTGGCGTTTATTGACAGTTCTATTGGGGTCTAGGTAGCTAGGCAGTCGATGATAATTCTATGGTGGCCTTGGCGTTCGTTGACAATTCTATGTGGGTCTATATTAGTAGGCGGTCAACAAAAATAAATTAAATAATAGGGACCAAATATAAGGGTGACTTTAGTCAAATTGCATTTTTGGTTAAGGACACGTATCAGGCAGTATCCCATTTATCATCCTATGGAGGTTTCACATGAGGAGGAGGCGAGGGCACACTTTACTGCACTAGGTAGTAAGCGGTTCAAATGAGGTGGGTACAGACGCGTTCCGGTGGGGCGATGAGCGTGCATCGCGCCGATTTGGTAAAATAATACATTGTAACACCTATGATGAACGCTATGTATTTTAGAGCTAATGGGTTCGGGCCTGATAAACCCGAGCCCCATAGTGAGCGTAGGTTATCATGCTATGTTATAAGAGCCGATCGATGGGCAGAAATTAAGTATGTTGGTGCAGAAACCGTATTGATATGAATGAGAAGACAATCGACTATATCTGTACTTATCTTTCCTATTGCTATATTTATTGCCATTATTCCTTATATTTCTTTAGAATTGTTATTCTTTCTCAACTTCCTTTTATAGTACTCATGCTAGTAACTACAGAACATGCTAGACTAATGTCTAACTGGTTTTCCCAATTCCTTCTTTCTTCTTCCTTCCTTTCCCCCTTCAGGTTCATAGGGCGAAGGAAGTCAGAGTTGATAGGGTTATGTTCTGCTTGGCTTGTTCAAATATTCCCTGCTTGATTCACTTTCTACTTGTTCATGTATTACTCCATTCAGGGTTCACTACTTGTTATTGTATATGACACCGAGAGGGTTGCTTCTCAGTTGTACTATGATTATGATGGTTATTCATAAGACGACTTGTGGTTGTTCTGTGATGATGATTTTTATAATGAAATGATAGTTATGATTTGACTTTAAGTTAAAGTTTTTAATTCCGTTGTGTTTTGTATATTCTGTCTTGTGAATTTTAGTCTATGTAATAATGTTTATTTACACCTATACGATTCACATTCCTTAGCGAAGTCCTTATATGGGTGACGTTAAGGGGTGTGGGGATTACAAAAGAACTGTCATTTCCCATCATTTTCGGTAATTTTTTTATTTTAGCATTCTTTCTTGTTATTCTGCTTTCTCTTTCTAATTTCCTTTTTATTCTTTTGCAGCTCGTAAGGCTATGGTTTTCTTCCCAAAATGATGTTTCTGACTTGCTTGCTACTATGGAAGAGAACCAAAATTTGGAAGCTCAAAATGCTAAATTGTCTAATGTGAAGGACGAAGCTTTGGAGGAGCTTGATGCTACGAAAGCCTCCCTTTAGATGCGAGAGGACTCAACTCAGGTCCTCATAGGTCATAATCCGAGTTTAAGCATTGTGTTGGAGAAATCCAAAAAAGGCTCGAGATCTTAGGCTCAAAATATGTGTCTCTCTCCTCTTATCTCTAGAAGGGTGCTATAGATGGAAAAGGATCTCTTGCGAAAGTTCTTGCTTCTTTCCATAATGCCACAAGGAGACTGACGACTTCCTGACTAATTTATTCAAAGTTTTGAATAATACCGTTACAAATACCTTTATAGATATTTATACCAATAATAAGGAAAAATGCTCTGATATTTGCCTTCTTAATGATCCCCCGGAGATGATGAGAAGATTTCGAAAGAAGGTAGACACTCTTGAGAAGAAAGGGAGAAAATTTCTCAAACAGAGATTGTAAATGTTGAGAGACTTCTTTCCTTTGGAGTTCCCAATATTAACGTGAACATTTAGGAAATATTTGATGGAGAAGAGGATCATTGTGCTTCAGATGATGTCTTAGATGATTGTTCTAAAAGCGGTGATGAAGATGTCAGTGAGAGTTCGAAGGACGACCCTGGCAACTTCAATGCTACAACTAGTGTCATGGGCTCTGGAACTCTCCCAGATAAGGGTGCTAAAAAATATGGTCGATCTTTTAAGAGAGACGACGATCCTGTCGCTGGGAAGGATGCTTATATTAATAAAACTTCAGATGCTTGAGGCATGTTGATTCCATTGAGCTTCCCACGATTCCCGAACAGAGGATACTGTCGAAGCATGCTCAACAAGTGCTTCCTCTAGCGTTTGTTCTTCCGGTATGATATAGTTTTTCCTAATACTAACTGCTAGTAATTAAATCACGCAATGATTTAATATCCTTACATTCGCTGAAGGCATTCTGTACCTTTTAAAGATAAAATTAATAACATGCAAGTGGAAATAAATCCTTTACGAACAAAAATAGATAAACAGAAAAGGGATTATAAGAACTTATCTTATAGATACTTTGAGCTTGATAAGAGTGTTTCCTTCCTGAATGATAAAGCAGGTCCTCGCTTAAAGAAGGCTTCCTTTTGGAATGAGAGCTCAACAATGAAAATAAAGAGTTAATTGCGCTTTTCTGAATGTTAATCAAGGAAAGACATTTCTTGATTAGCTTCCTCTGTGAAGCCTATTTGTATTACACGAAAGTTGAATTTTTATTTTTCAATGATCTTAACGGTGGCTTACTTCGTCGCTTCCATTTTAGATATCTAAGAGTGTTCGGACATGACCTTCATCCAAAGAGAACATGGGACCTCTCGAAAGTGTTTTCATTATCTCTTGATCTTTCTCCTAAAGGACTTTTGTAGTATAAAGGCAAATTAACTCCAAAGATGTAAAAGAATTCAATTTTGTATAAATTGCCTTAAGATTTTATAAATGTCCAATTAAAGTTTAATATGAAATGATTTTCTTCTTAATGTGTTTGAATTCTTAGCGTTACCCTTTTGTACATAAATTATGTGTCACACATACTCTTTGTAAGTAAAATTGTTGTAGACCTTGGCTTTTATCGGGCTTCCCTTCTGACTTTATCTCGTTCTTTGAAGGTTCCCCCGGCTTAAATTATAACTAGCATTAAAGAAGGAAAAAGCCTCAAGTATTTGACTACTTCAAAATTCATAACTCTCTCGCTTTTGAATGGTTCAAAAAGTATCTGGAGCAAAGGGTTATCGTACAAAACCTTCTGGAAGAAAGAAGGGATTTGGAAGGGAAACTTGTCCAACAAGAAAAAAATTTGACTACCATGAAGAATTTGGTGAAGGCCAACCCTACAACAGACTTTGATAGAGATATGGACCCGCGTCAACAAAAAGTTTACAATTTGACATTTCAACTAGAGCACATGCCTGTTGCAATTCTTTGGAATTCATAATAAATGATAACACCCTTGATTTCCCCGTTCCTACAACTAGGATTCCATTTGGCCGTGCCAGAGCAACAAGGCAACAAAAGGAAGTAGTAGAGCATTTTACTCATTCGATAATGGAGAGATTGTAAAAGAATGAGTCAACAAGGTGAAATATGAATTTTGGAGATATTTTGAGCAGAAGAGAAAGGATAGTATTAATGATCACATTTGCATGCTAAAATTCTGAAGAAGCAAATACATAATTTGAGGAAATGTATTGTTGAGTACGAAAAAGAGAACAAGCTCCTTACAAGAACCAATAAAGAATATAATCAGGCCAGCTCCTTACAAGTACAAATAGATCATATAATCGGGCCCTCAAAGCTTATATTAACTCCATTGACAACGCCAATAGGGTCAGAGAGAGAAGAAAAGCTCAAGAAAAGGCTCTAAATTGTTCTGAAACATCTTTCTCATCCTATACTATCAGGAATTATGGAAGAATAGCTTAATAAATTATAAATCTATATACAAATATCTATTCACATGTGACTTGACTAGCTGATCTCAAGTCCATAATGATTTTGTCTTTCCATTTTTCTGTTTGTGTATTATTTAATTTTTCTGAATAAGCATAATATATCGTAATAGTTGTTAGGGTGTCTAAAATTTGAGAGACTTCCCTCTTGAGGTAGGCGAGATAGAGGTCTTGCTGATTTATGAAGTCTCAAATTTAAGCATCGAGACAGTTAGGCTTATATGCTCCTTTATATATGAAGCTTACTTTGGCTTCCATTTATCAGAAAATCCAAAACTAAGATTTGGGTTATAAGAAATTAAAAAATCCAAAAACACCAGCTCTGGAAATATTATACACAAAGCCTCCTTTGGCTTATTAGAAATCCTAAAACCTCGATTCGGGTAATAAAATATTTAGAAATCCAGTAATCCTAAATTTGAAAATAATATATATGAAGCCTACCTCAGCTCATTAGAAATCCAAAAACCCAAATTCATGTAATAAGTAACTTAGAAATCCAAAAATTCCAACTCTAGAAATAATATATATGAAGCCTTCTTTGGCTTATTGGATACTAAAGCGCAAATTCGAGTAATAAGAAACTTAGAAATCATAAATCCCAGCTTTGGAAATAATATATATGAAACCACCTTCGGTTTATTAGAAATCAAGAAACCCAAATTCGGGTAATAAGAAAAATAGAAATCCAAAAATCCCAACTCTGAAAATAATAATATATGCAAAGCCTCATTAGGCTTATTAGAAATCCTAAAACCCAAATTGAGGAATAAGAAACTTAGAAACTCAGAAATCCCAACTTTGAAAATAATATATACGAAGCCTCCTTCGTCTTATTAGAAACTCTGAAACCCAAATTCAGGTAATAAGAAACTCATAAACCAAGAAATCCCTACTCTGGAAATAATACTATATAGGAAGTCTCCTTTAGCTTACCAGAAATCCTGAAACCCATATTTGGGTACTTATGATAATAGAAATCCTGAATGTCCTCTTCCGGTTTCAATAGTTACGTAGCCATCTTTGGATTTAATATAATTCCAGAATGTGCTCTTCCTGTTTGTCTTAGACACAAAAGCGCTTTTGGTTTTAACTAACTCTTTAACTTTTTTAGGCTTTTTCAAAAGAAGAGGCTTAGTATGCTTTGGGTGATCTTTTTGAGCCTGCATCCCTTCTGTGGGATAGAACATAAGTAGAAGCTTGGCATGCTTATGTTTTACTCTAAACCGGTATGCACCGGGAATTGATTACTCGTCCCTCCTCTAAAGGGCACCTTAACTACGTCAAGGACTTTAAGGATCAGGCTCGTATATCCTGGGTTTACTCCAGGGCTAGGCTTGTATGTCTTACGCTTACCCCTTTCCCTCTTAGGGGATGGACCTTGGCATACCAAGAAGTTTAATTGGGTGTCGAGTGTCCAGTACTTACCCTTCCTCCCTTTTGGGAAGCGCCCCAACTACGTCATGAACTTTTAAGTTAATCCATTTATAAAGGGCATTTCACCCTCGACCAAGTTGAATATCTTATTTTTGGATTTTGACTTGTAGGAATTCTTTCTTCAGAATTGAGTTTCATTTCTTTAAAAACTCATTTACAATCCATCAAGTACTCTTTTAATTTTCCTTGTCTACAGAAGTGGATTATCCTTTTTCTAAGGGATTTGCATTGGTTGGTTTCATGACCATTCATTAAGTGGTATTGGCAATAGATGCCTCCCTCATTCCTTTCGTATTTCCTTTCTCTTTTTGTTGACAACCAATAATCAAGGTCTTCTTTCGTTAGTAGAAAAATGTTTTGCATTGAAGTGGTTGATTCATATTCCGTAGGTAAATTGAGTTTTTCATTTTTCTTCGAGGACTTATTCATTAACCTTTTACCTTTAACCAAGATTTTCAATTATTATCAACTATTATCTTATATGGTTTTGTCGTCGATGGGTAGCATGGGGAGACCTCTATAGTGAAACTTGTTCCACTTAATGATGACTTTCTTATGTTTGGTTGCCATTTATGGATGAAGGCCTCATAGCCTTTATTATTTCCTTTTCAAACTTTGTTCCTTTTTAGAAAGTTCGTACCTCCTGCTTCATCTGTAGGAACAAATCACTGCCTTTTTCCAAAGCTTGATCATAAGTGGATAATGACGTCGGTCCTTTCTTGTGCGGGTTTACCCTTCCGATGCCTAACTCATATGCCTCGACCTTAATATAACTAATCATATTTTTGGCCTTCACTCTTAGCATTTACTTTTCATCGGAACCACAAATCCACTTAGGATATTTCTTGTATGATTGGGTTCGAAGATCCTTGCTCTTCCATTTCTTCTTCATTGTTTTCATGGTACAAAGGAATCACAACCTCCCTTTTCTTATTAGACTATGGAGGCGTCTGTCTTACCCTTTCAGACTTATACTTAGTCTTTTGAAAACATTCTTTTGTTTCGTATGAGATCTTTTGCAATTCAGGGTTATTATTGTTTGGCCGATATAAAATATCCTTTATGTTATATATGCAATTCTTCATAATCCATTTTGAGTTTTTAAGTACTTAGAGTCCATTTGTTTATTTTAGAAAAAGTTCTTGTCGGGTTAGGGAGGCTAAGGGTTCTGGAGGTTTAAACCCTCATTTTTGTTGAGTTGGTGTGGCAGCGAATGAATAGTCGCTATGCACTGGATAGATGATGGTCAATATATATATATATATATATATATATAATATATGAAGCATAATAATCATAGTAGCAACAATATAAATATTATAGCAGCGGAAAATATAAAACAAAGTAAATGACACCATAGACTTTTATACTGGTTTGAAACTCTGTCCTACGTCCAGTCCCAGACTCCTTTCAAAATTATTGGTATCAACAATAAATTCTCACTTACTCGGAGGAATAAGTATACAGCACCTGAGAAGCCGGACATGATATTACACATCAGCAACTGAAAAGGACTTCAACGTGCCTGAGCAACAGAATGGAACTTCTACAAATATAAACTATTGTTAACTCTTTGTATTCTTCATAATATGGATATGTCATGGATAATTACCCTTCCTATAATCTTCTCTTCAAGTAAATATATTGTATGTGTGGAGATAAGAAAATATTGCTTAGAATCCAAGTATTGAAATTTTAATTTATAGATTTAACCAATTGTAAGTCTGAAAGTGCTTAGAGAGTATAGAAATTCACAATTTGGACTGTGAAATAAACACACACACACACACACACACATATATATATATATATATGTGTGTGTGTGCATGTATGTATATAGTATTTAAATAGTTACAGCCATTTAGGAAGAGATTCCGTCGAATAGAATCATCCATATCTGTTTTTATGATCATAACTCTTTACGAATGGAGGTGACTCTTCAAAAAATTGGTAGTTAGAGAATTTTCAATTGATTGGATTTTAGTGCTAGTCAACTGATTCGTATGCTCGTGCACGTTTGCATGGTGCACACTTTTTTCAGATTCAGTCGACTGAACTGGTGAAGAATGCACAACAAGTACTTTAATACATACATATATATATATATGTATATGTATATATATATAAGTTATATAAATGTTTCATGTTGAATTATAAACTACTTAAGGATAGATTTTAACAAATATATAACAGTACCAAGACTCAAAATTTAAAGAATAGACACTCTGTATACCAATTTGTAGTCTTATTCACCTCTATAGTTATAAATAATATGAGTGATACTCTTTTGTCGCTCTAATCGTCAAATTGCTTCTTTAAATGATGGTTCCTTGTCATGAATCAATACCATGATTCAACATTCTCCCCTTTTTTGATCGACGACAACCTATAAATGAAGGTACTACATACGGCGATATACTATAAAAATTACATACCTACGCCCCCTGAGTATATGGCGATATATTATACCCTGCATAAAATAGTTACTATACAAAAATTTCTCTCCCTTTGTCATCGACAAAAAAGAATTTTATTCGGTAACAATACATAGGATGATAGGACATAAGCATATAATAACCACAACAAAATACAAAGTACATCATATACTTTTAGAATAAATACAAACCACACATGATCTAAGAGTTTTAACCTGTAGAGAGCAGGAATAAATTTGAAATATGATTTACAAAAAAAAATACCAGATTTTATTTATTAATAGGCACTAGATTATCTGACCGTTCCTTCATTTTTAGCTCTATTTCCAAAGTTATCAGAGATACTGGAACAATTTCTCTTTTATATGTGGTGTACCTGCAAAAATAAGATACATATTTTGCTACCCACTTTCTAAGTAAGGGTAAAAGATTATGTGGAAGGTAATCATAACCAAGAGGGTAAAAGATTATGTGGAAGGTAATCATATTTTGCTACCCACTTTCTAAGTAAGGGTAAAAGATTATGTGCTACCCACTTCTACAAGTATTATGAACATTACTGCTTATAGAAGCACTTGATTTTTTGTGAAAATTAAATCTAGAATTTACTCAAAATCTAGTACTAACATTTCTATCCACGAAAGCATGTTTATTACTATTTCTACGATCAGATTTGATAAACCGTTTTTGTCGTGTAAATATCCATAACTAGATAAAATCATATTTAAAACGTTTCGACCTTTACTAAACTTCTCGAATTCACTTGTACGTTTTCCAAGTTTGGTTTCAAAGTCATGATTGACATTTTTAAAAGAAATTTTATTATTTCTTAAAATATCAATTTTCTTGTTTAATTCAGAATTTTCTTTCTTTAACGCAACATTCTCTTTTTCTAGATGACAAATCTAAGATTATGCACAATCTAAAGATGAATAATAAATTATTTTGTCTTTTCAAAACATAAATTTCTTTTGACAAATTTTCTTTTTCTTTCTAAAATATAGTATATTGACCATCTATAAAATCTTTAAGATTCATAAAATTATTTTTTAAAAACCATTTTGATTTTCCAAATCTTTTTTTTTTCATTTCTGAATTTCTCATTTTCAAGTTTGACAGATTTCGTCTTTTCTAAAATAATGAAATTAAGCGTTAAAATTTTACTAACTAATTCATTGTTATTTTCTATTGGAAGTGGTAAATTAGAAAGTATCTTTTTGTAGTCCTCATTTGCTGTAGCTTTTCTTATTTTAGACTTTTTGTTTTTTGTACTACTACATCATTTTTACTGGCCATTATTCTACAATGTTGTAATGATCAGTAGAATTCCTTGCTCCGATACCAATTGTTGAGTTTGGTGTGACGACGAATGAATAGTCGTTATGCACTGAATCGATAATGGCCAATATACATACATACATACATTATATATAATTTAAAATGCAGTAATCATGAGCAGTGGACAATATAAAAGCAAAAAAGTAAAATGCACTGGTTTGAAGCTTCATCCTACATCCAATCCCAGACTCCCTCTAGAATTATCGTTATCAACATTCAACCGTCACTTAACCTGGAGGAATAGGTATACAACACCCGAGTAGTCGAAAAAGATTTTTTGCCTCAGCGGCCGAAGAGGACTTTAATGTGCCTGAGCAACAGAATAGGACTTCTATAACTATAAATAATAGTTCACTCTTTATGTTCTTGATAACACAGATATGTCATTGATAGTACATCCTTTTTGTAATCTTCTCCTCAAGTGAATATATTGTGTGTGTAAAGATAAGAAATGCAAATTTTGCTTAGAATCAAGAATTGAAATTTTAATTTGTGGATTTAAGCAATTGTAAGTCTAAGATTGCTGGGAGACTATATATTTAGAGAGTATAGAAATTTACAAATTGATTAAGTTATTTGGATTGTAAAATATACATTTATATATAGTATTTAAATAGTTACAACCATTAATGAAGAAATCCAATCGAACAGAAGAATCCATATCTCTTTGTATTAATCGTAATTCTTAATGAATGGAGGTAACTCTTTAGAAAAAGAGCAGTTAGAGTGTTTTCAATTGACCGAATTTCAGTGCTAGTCGACTGAAGTTAATATGCTCATTCATGTATGCATGGTGCACAAATTTTTCAGATCCAGTTAACTGACTACCAGTTGTCAATCGATCGAACTTGTGAAAAATGCACTGCGAGCACTTTAATATATGTAAGTTATAAAACATGCCATGTCGAATTATAAAATATTTGAGGATAGATTTTAATAAATATATAACAATACTAAGACTCAAAATTTAAAAAGCAGACAATCTATATACGAGTTTGTAGTCTTGCCTCCTTTGTAGTTATATTAATGGAGTGATAATGTTTTTTTTCGCTTTGATCATTGAATTTCTTATATGAACGATAAGTTCCTTGTCATGAATCAAAACCATGATTGAACACTTTTAGCGCCAAAAATATTAGCCAAATTTATGGTTAACACAACAATGCAGCATTTTCCAGTAGAATCCCCTACTTATGAATGGGGTAAGTTTGGTTTGAGTATTGCTTCCGTGACCAAATTCATGTAGGATTCTTCTAGCGACTTCCAAAGGTGAATTCTTATAGAAATCAAGATTAAACAATAAGATTCTTGTAGTATTTGAATATAGTGGTCTATCATTGAATAGCTCGAATTTCCTATGGGATCGATTTTCAGTTGATGAAGATCGATTTTCAGACCTTTTGGGTAGGCTAGAGGCCCTTAGTTCCCAGACCTAGGATAACTTATCCTTTCCACTTTCAAAATACTCACATGGTTTCGGAGGTATCCGTTCAATAAGGCAAACAACAAATATTTCGTTTAAACATGAGAATGGTATGGAACTCCTATTAGGCTTGGTTAATCTTTGAAATTGATAATTTGGTTATTAGCTTTGGAAGTTTCGGTTAAACTTACAAGGGACATATAAGGATGTTGGAACTAGACTTAGGATCTTAGCTAAATTGTATGGTATCACTACACCATATATACTAATTAGGCTGTGTTCTTAGCCGCATCTAAAGCATGTAGACATGGCAAAATGTTGTATCAAAAACGATGTGTTAAATTTTTAGATATGGCTCAAAACCGTATCCCAATATGATAACATACGGCTATTGGCCGTATTTAAAGTATAAGTAGATACAGCTATAAACTGTATCTTATATATATATATATATATATATATATATATATAAGCAGAAACTGCAGCATATATTATTTGTAACACAAAGCATATATAACACAAGATACACTAATTCACAATTGTAATAGTAAATGAAAAAAATGTGTGAAATATTTCATTACATTACAATATATAATGATACATGATATTTGATTACAATACAGTAAATAAGATACATGTTGTTTCATTACATTAAAGAAGATACATTAAAATGCAACCACCTGTTGAATCAATGCTTCCTTCAAGATGAACATCCTCCAAAACAGACAAAAGATCATAAACCAGTCAAGCAACATTGCATTCTGTCAAAAAACAATACCAAGGTAATCTCAAACCAAACAAGAACCACCGGCAGAACCAAGCTTATTAGCTTCATCAAAAAGCTAGAAACTAAAACTCAAAGCAGAGAAAACCGACAACTAAATCCATGCTTATTAGCTTCATCCAAATCCATGCTTATTAGCTTCATCCAAATGACGGAGGTTACTGCATGCACACAAATGTTATAATAGTCAGGGGTGAATACAGGAATATATATGAGAAGGGGCAACAACAATCACCCATAAAAAAGTTATATATTGATATACAAAAATTCATCATCCGAACACATATCCATAATATATGTTTCAAGCTGATTCTCAAGTTCCACAATATCATACATAGAAAAATCTTTCGGATAAAATCGAGCAAATTTAATCAACTTTGCAATATTGAAAGCAGAAAATGGATCGATTGGATTAAGACTTCTCATACACAAAAGCAACTCGCTATTTTTCTCTGAATAAAACCAATTGTTTAGTTCCGAAAGTTACTAATCTATGACGGTGTTGCAAACGTCGACTCGTATGTGATGTAAATTTGTAATTTTTTCAACTCTCCGTCTTGAAGGTTTACGAACTACATACTCATCATCCATGTCAGGTACAACAATTCCATTCAAAGAACAAAATAATAACACTTCCTCTAACAAAGATTTCCACTTCACACCATTACATCTCATGTCTTGTAGGCGCATTTGTGATATTTTTACTAAATTCAACGCATTTTCAATCTCTTGATATTTTTTTTGCAATGTCAATGACAAGTCATAACATATGTGTGCCATAAACAAAAATTAATATGAGTGCATTATGTCTAGAAAAACTTGTGCATCGACCTTTTGTTTTGAACTAATACCGTCATCCACATTAATTTCTAATTAACACCTCACGCACTAAAGTGAACATAGTAATAAGTCTAATAAGTGTACCATAGTGCGATTCCCATCAAGTGTCACAGGTCATTGTAAACTTGTTTCTTAATTCAATCCTTTTCCAGTAAGAATCTCTCCTTTAGTCAAAGCTTCAACTTCAGATCAGTAAGGATCAGTGTACATGGTACAATAATACACACAAATTAGTAGGGCAGCACAAGTAAAAGTGTCTGAATTCAAGGTAGACAAATGCAACACAAGTAAATGATAGCAAATACACTGCTGCACTATAAAACTGGGGATAATACCCAATTTAAACATAATAGCAACATGAATTCTAGGTAGACAAGCACGTGCAACTATCTATCATTCATATTTTTGAACTAAGGCATGGAAATTCAAATTAAACCCAATTTAAACCCAATTCGAATTCAAATTAAACCCAATTCATATTTAAATTTAACCGTGTTCTAGTACTCACCTCCAGTGGCGATGAGAAGGATGGACAGTGGTGGACTGAGGCTTCGCTGGGCAGCTGAAGGAAGCGCGAGGTGATGATAACTCATGGACTGCGGTGGATGGTCATTGACAAAGGAATTCGGTCGATTACCAAAACCCTAATTTGGGTACTCGGTGGTCGCCATTGAAAAATAAAAAGAGGATAATTCAGCAGAAAGTTTTGATGTGGCAAAAGTCGATTGTGCCTGAGTGGAGGTATGGGGGTTATAATTTGATATGCATTTCATACGGTCCAAAGCCGTATCAAATTAACTAATCCGGGGCTTCGTCGATGGATAGTCGGATTAAGGGTGTTTAAGGTGGTGCGGATCGCAAAATGTAGTTTGAGACGGCTATGAGCACTATCAAATTTGATATGGCTTAGAGCCGAATTATATATTCGCATCCCTATGTGCCAAATTCGTTGATATGGTGTAGTGTATTAGCAAACCATAGAGAGGTCTAGTCTTACAAGGTTTGGGTACCTGGGCTGTGGAATCAACTATAATGATGTTGGTTGTGCTCTTTCGTAATCTTTCTGTAGGATCCTAGGATAAATTCTCATATTTCAAAGTTATTGTGTAAGCAACCTGCAAAGCTATGATAATAATAGAATAATAATTGTGTAATTATGACTTCATTACCTTGATTTCTTAACAAAAATTCTTCATTGATGATCTTAGCTATTATATACTCTTTTCCCCAAACTAATTTAGAAATTAGGGTTTACTACTCAGATTTATGATTATAAGATTGAGAAATGAAAAGTTGATCCCTTATTCTGCACCTTTAGGGTTATATTTACAAGTGTAGGTTGGCCTTTCCAATGGCATATAGGCCCCATCCTGCCTTTCCAAGAGCTTTCAAAAGGAGCTTCTGAAGTTGGAAGCCTTAGCAAAATGATGTAGAGATTGATTTGCTGGAGTTTCCAACTACCGGTGATGCCTAGAGCTTCCCTTTCCCATATGTACGTTACTTTATTGCTGAAGACTCAAGCTTTCCTATATCTCATTTTAGGTAAACCGATTGGTTCACTAAGCTTAGCTTTTCACGCTTGGAAATTGCATACTTGGGGTTGTTGCCCGTTGGGTTATGCCGAAAGGAGCTTTCTAGAAGAATAGGAAATCTCTTGTCTCTTTACCCTTGGTTCCGAATGCGTATAATAAACTTTTGGTTTCATCTCTTCCAGAAGACTGCTAGCCTCTGCCACCCTTCAACTTGATTTTGGCCTTCAGCTTTTCCTTGTTTACTTTTGTGCTAACAATTTCAGTACACGTATTGTTTCTCTATTTATCGTAAAATGAACCTTTCGAAAGGTTCAGTTTACGAGAATGACATTTTTATTTATACTTATGAGATGACTAAATCATCTTCTCATGAGAAAAGTAAATCATCTTCTAGTTTGTGAATCCTAGTAAGTGGTCACTGAAAAATCTTCTTACTGGATTTGATCTCTATATGGACTACTTCCATGGTAAGTAATCGATTTTTTTTCATATTTATACATCCGATTAGTTGTTGTTTACCCTCTATATGATCCCTTTATTGACATACCCTTCAGGTAATTGGAGATATGATTAACCTTATTTTTGCTATAGTTCACTTCATTATCATATCTTTATATAGCGACTCTTCTTTTATTCGTTTTTGTTATGCCTTTAACAATTAATCAATATCTTAAGTAACTTCATATGCCAAGGCAACAAACCGTATAAGTAGATGAGCGATAATGTCTTCATGATTCAGATTGCATTAGAAAACAATATGTTTGTTACTTCATCTCGTTTGCTTCGGTTGTGCATGTAACTGAAGCAAATAATTTCATTTGCTTTTGCTATGTTAACAACCAAAGCAAATAATGTTATTTGTTTTGTTTTTCCTTATAACTGAAGCAAACAATATTTTGTATTGCCTCCTTAGAAATCAATGAAGATGCACCAAAAAATAGCACTATTTACACCGGCTCCTTAGAAACCAAAACAATTACATATAAGCAAATAGTGTTATTTGATTTAGCTGTCCTTACAGTTGAAACAAATAACGTTATTAACATTGACTCCTTAAGGATCAAAGAAAATATAACAAACTAAATAGTGTTTTTGATTTTCTTTTCTATTTTTTCTTCGTCTTTCGTACTCGACTTTAAATTATTACGACAATGAAATAGTCGTGGGCCCTTTTATTTTAGATGGGCCTTAAGGCACTAAGAGTTGAATTATGTTGAGTTCGAGTTTCTAGCCAGTTTTGTCTTACCCTACAGTACGTTGGTGACTTCATTGTGAAGAGCATGAGGATGATATATGGTGAATCTCGTAGATTCGAGTTTAGATATTAGACAAAAATATAGCTATAACTTAGATAGATACGATTTTTGGTTTTTGGTTTCATTGATAGTTCGAGTCAAAGACCTTTTTCTTAGTCTGAAATGGGAAATTCATGTGAATATGTCGTATCCATCTGAAATTATAATTACAAGATATATCCATCTGGTACTTCATGAAAATTGCAGAAATTCTTTTGTTGAAAACATTCATATGAATTCTTGGTCTTTTATTCGTAGGAATTTTCATTTTTAAAATTATTTTGCAAAATAAAATGGATTCAAAAGTTTTAAAACTATGGTTTTGGAAAAATAGTTTTATAAAGATATGGTTTTAAAAATTTAAAATCTATTCGTGTTTCAGAATTGTTTGGGCTTTGTGAAATTTTGATGAATAATCCAGTTGGTAAAAAGAAGGGAGTTGGAAATGACAAGGGATATGCCTTGAAACTTAAAAATAATTAACACCCATTCCTTGTGATTTTTAGTGTTCCTCTTTTTATATATATTGGATGATTTATAGGAATTACTACAATTAATCTTCTAGATTTTTAGACTCCAACATTTTAGAACACGAAAAGGTTTTCCAGTTAGTGATACAAACTAGAATATAAATCATAATAACAATAAAATTAGATTTATAAATACAAAACTTTATTTTGTTATAAATCTATTTCGAAAAGTATTAAATTTTCTTTAAAAAAGGACTAAGGAAAATCCTGTGTTCTGCTTGGGGTATTTGATTTCGTGAATAATTTATTTGCTTTCAGCTAGGTAAAGGGAAAATCCATTTTAATTTAATTACGGATTTCTAGCTGGATTATTTCGGGAATTCGTTTCTTGTGTGGTCGCAGCCTTATTTGGAGACCACTTTGAATCTTTGGATATGGTTCGGAGTTTGACTATGGTTTTTGATACCGCGTGATGAGGATAATTGTTTTTGGGGTCACGTCAGATCTTAAAAGCTGACATGGGACGATTAATATTTAATTTGGCATACTAAGGTCAAGGTTCAACCTTTTCCCAAGCTCGTTTGACATTCGACCGTTAAGCGTTGTACCTAGAGTGGTCAACTAGTTAATGAGTTTTGGTACAACGTGGACCTAGGATTCAATCGTAAAAGTTGCATCCAAATTACCCCCTTAACTTCTTTCTTTCGTCCTTCCTTCCTTGTCTAGCTGAACCACATTCTTATCCTTTTTCTCTTTCTTTGTTGTTGCCTCAGCTCCTCACTTTCCGTGCTAGTTTGCACGTTAGATCTTGCCCCACTAGTACTCTAAGATCTAAATCCAGTTTCTTTTCTCCGATCGTGTCTTAGTCCATAATACCTATTTGCGCTATCCGATATTACTCTCACCATTTATGTCTCATCCTTAGGGAGAAAGATAATTTGGTTAGATCGGAATAAGCATAAGGTCTCACCGCCTTAGGGCTAAGAAAGTTTGTCGCGGCAGTTGGACTTGCGCCATTCCTTTGTTTCGAGATCTTTGTAGAGGACTGTTGGTTGTGCTGCATACGCCTTTACTATATCTTGTTGTAATATATTATAATAAAGGCAATCGTCATTTCGAAGATGAAAATTAAGCTATCTTTTGATGGGTTTTCTAACGAGAATCTCGATGAGATTTTAGAGGCATCTGTGTTACACGTCGACACAAATGGTCTTTTGTTTGATCGGATTTGTAGATTTTGCAACAGATCTTCTTTTTATTAATGTCGGTTCTCGAGTTTATGAATCTATGTTCGAACACCCCATATGGATGTGTGACCAATTCAGCACATTATTCCGTAGATGGGAAGTTATGACTAGATTTGTCTCATGATGCGGAAATTAATCTTTTGCTTGATCAATGGCATAAAAATCATTCAGTGCCGCATCATATTTGATTCAACTTGTTGTTCTTGTGTGTTGTCTCATGGAGTTACTTTCCGTTATTTCACCTATACATTTTTGTCCTCAGACAATATTAGGTGGATTTCCATGAGAAGCAGTTTTGTGTTGGGTTTCTTTTTCTATCACTAATTCTTTTTTGTTAGGGATAGCGATGTGGAAACCTCCAACAACACCAACAGTGTTTGTAATACAAGATTGAGCATTTTGCCATTATGATATGATTAATCAAAAGTCGTAAAAATGGTTTGATCTCCTGTCGTGAGCAAGACATCTCGTTGTTTATTGTTTTGGGAGTTTCAGTGTTATTGTTTTGTTGTCGTCTTTGTTGTTTTCCCTTTCCAGCATTTGGCTCTTGACTTTGTGGTAATTCATGCATGTAACGGTTAGTGTTTGTTGTCTTGAAATCCCATGACTCTTAATGAGATTTCTATGTTTGAAATATTTGCGTCATTCACGCCTATCTAATTGAAATCTCATTTTTCTTATCTAGAAAACAGTTGTGTTAGAGCTGGAAAGAATAGAATTTTATGTTGAATAAATTTTAGTGAAGGGCGGGTCTTTGCTTTGCTTTCATCATGGGTATATTTATCACCTGTTCCTTTTTAAGCTAAGATTTATTTTGTTTTGTTTGTGTATGGTATCATTTTTTGCATTTTTACATGGCTAACTTTCTTTTTGCCAACATATGACTTGAATCGTTTATGTTTACATAAAATAATTTTTTTGCAGATGTTGTTTAAAAAATCTTTAATCCCCTTTAATTTTTATATTTTAGTAATTTACTTTCTTTTATTTCGGTTTGCGTGAAAATGTGAATTTGGGTACTATAGTTTATGCATATTTAAGCATTTGTTTTGCATTAAAATTGATGATCTGAATGACGCAAAGCGAATGTTACCAAAATTTAGTTTTTGTAAAACCTCATATGGAAAGTGAAACAGTGTTGAAAGGAAATTTTCAGAATTTATAAAGGAAGACATTTATTTTTGTGAAAATTTCGATTTTTGGTAAAATAAATAGCGTAAGGAAGATTTTTGGATGGTCTGTTTGTGCGTTTTAGCAATGCAGTAGGGTCGACGATGTGATAAAAATGTCAACGGCAACAAGGAAAAGGTTGTTTTAGCCTTGGAAATTTTGTTTCCATACCTTATCAACTATGCGCGTGAATTCTCAATCAACTCGTTTTATGTTTTAAGCCTCCTTTACAGTCTACAATTCGAAATATTGGGAATATTTTAGCGAACAAAGGTAAAATTTCCACTATAGGACGGGAAGTGGAATATTTATAAGTGAAGAGAATGTTCAAATTCTTCCTTTGATTTCCTTTTTCCGGTTTATGAGAAATTTGATAGAAAGCGATTAGACGTGTTGGCGTTTTAGATGGCAAGATTTGGATGAAAAAATGGGTTACTTCACGCTTCTATTCGTAGTCGTATGAGGGCTATGGATGAAAAAGAATTTTTAAATTTTGCTCTTATATAAAACTGTAGTACATTTGGGATGCTTTCCATCAAGTTTTCAAAAGTGTTTTTAAAATTTAATGCATACATACAGGAGGATCCAATTTAGAATCATCATGCATACATGTTTTGTATTTGAAATGCGTTATTTACCCCGTGCACATGTGCCATTGGTTGCAAAAATGGATGTACACAAATTGGCTGTATATGATAGGATAATCAGGTGTCAGAATTCCGGGACGAAATTCCCCGAAGAATGTAACAACCCAGAATTTTGGCAATAAATAAATTAGTTAATTAGTTAGATTTCCAAAAATAGGAATTTCTGCAAACGATGGAATTTCACCATGAAACTTGGTCCGTTACGTTCGTTATAGAATTCTTGTCAACTTTTATGTTTGGAGTTTCACGAACGGAGTCTGTATGAAAAAGTTACGGCAAAAATACGAAAAATGGACAAGTTAATTAAAATAGAATAATATATATAGTAACCATTTATGGCCCTGCAACCCGACTGCCAAGTAGTGGTGGCTAGGGTTAAAACCTATAAAACTATTATATTAGCGGACATATGTTTATTAAATTAAATATAATGGTTCAGGGCCATTTCATCACCTATAAATAAAGGGTTAGCCCCCCATTCTTTTCCACATATTTTTTAGAGTAGTAGTGAAGCTCTGCCATTTCCTTTTCGCCTTAAACAAATTCTAAAACAAAAATATGTTCAGATATAATCAAAATCAAACATAAACAATATAGATTTGAAAGGGATAATCAATTTCAAGTGGAAAAGAATGGATTGGCATCTAGGTTTTTCTTCATCAGATTCGTCCTTTCTTTTCATGTCTTCTTGCAAATCTACATATCTGAAAGTTTCCCCTTTTCGGAATAACTGTAGATCTGTAAGAATTTAGGAACTTGTAGGCCTAAAAGATTATTCAGATTTTTGATGCTTTCAGGTGAGTGGGAAATTTATATACAAAGTATACTCCAATGTAATTATTTCATTTGTATTAAATCTAAAATATATGCCTATGTGTTCAACAGATCTATTATAATTTTTGTCAGATCGAAAGAATAGTTGTGGTTTGAATTATATTATCATTTTGTAAGCTTATTACATTGTTCATACCATTGCCAACAATTGTATTTATGAATATTGTGGTTATTGTAAACGCCATGGATATGGATATTAGTCCCATAAATCGCCGTTAAATTGTAGTTTTATTCTAGATCTATAGTTTTGGTGTTGATTTGTAATTTATGTAAATTTTGTTAAAAAAATATGTTTGTTTGTGTTTAGTTTTGTTTGGATTTTAAATTAGTTGTTGTAAATATTTCTTTTTGCTCTTTCTCAATAAAAAGACATTATTTGTAGTCAACATGAAATATTGTATCAAAAAAAAGGAAAGAGATGTTTAAATTCTTGTGCAAACATAGATTTTAATGTGTTTGTACATACTTTACATCAACCATTCCAAAAACATACATGTAATATATTTCTTTTGATTTGAAATATGTTTATTCCTCTTTTAAATGTTCAGGCATAATTTACAATAATTACAGTTAGTAGCCCTTTTGTAAGATTTACAATATTATCATAGAATTGAATGCATAAATGAATGTTTGGTTATTTTTGAACCAAAACATTGAATTTAATAATGATAAAAATAAAAGAATAATAACTACATTAACTACGCGAAACTATAAATATATATACACATTATCCATCGAAATCTACGTAAACAACGAAATATATGTTACAATTAATGTTTGTGTGCTTGAATGGCTTTCATTTTATGGAATTATAAATGAAAATGTAATCCATATTAAATGGAAATATATATTATGACTGCTATATCAGTTAATGTAAATAATTTCTATAAATAAGGTCATAAAGAATTAGTAACCATTGTAACCATCGTTGTACAGGGGAAAACAAATTAAATTAGGTAGTTAGGCCTGAAAAGTTGATGTACACGACTTAAAAAGGATCTATATGGATATAGCGAAAATATATGTGATATGCTAGCTAATTGGTATGCAATAGTTGTGCAAGTAAAATCTAAGTTATAGAGATATATTACAAGTAAATAAATGCGGTAAATAAAGTAAAGTGACACCCGAAATTTTATACTGGTTCGGACTTCCCGCCCCACTCCGATCCCGAAGCTCCTCTTCAGAATTCACTAACAACGCCCTCTGTTAACCCGGAGGAATAGGTCAGTACACCCAAGCCCCAACAAGGATGCCTCTCGCCTGAGCAACTACACAGGTCTTCAACAATTACAAGTATTTGACTCTTGATTTGTGTTCTTGAATCAACACCAATAGCCAACTGTTTGAGTACAACCTTCCTATAATTTGATCCTCGAGTATATGATTTGAATGCGAAAATTTAAGGAGGAAGATTACTTGTTAAATCAAATTATATTAAATTGATTCAAGGATTCAACAAGTATTTGAATTGGAGAGCTTTTTATTTGCAAAGAGTGTGAATGGAGAGAATAGAGATGATCAGTAAAATCAGTAAAATTCGGTTAGGTTCAGTGATTGTAAAACAGAATTGAAGTTGTTTATATAACAATATAAGAGTAGCAATCCTTCATGAAGAGTTTCCATAAAAAGTTATGTCCATTTCC
The DNA here is from genome assembly GCA_030737875.1 of Allium sativum. Lineage (NCBI taxonomy): Eukaryota > Viridiplantae > Streptophyta > Magnoliopsida > Asparagales > Amaryllidaceae > Allium > Allium sativum. Next base: position 157,043,271 of record CM060921.1, on the reverse strand, counting down.
TTTAGGAATCTCTTCATGAAAGATGGTGACTCTTCACAAAACAATTTCTGGGTCGAATTAGTCGACTGGTTAAAAATCATCAGTTGACTGATAGAATTAAATCGTATAAATAAAATTTTCAAAACTAGCCGTTATGTACAAAAACAGGCTGACCGGTCAACTGGTCTATTTCCTACCAATCGACTGGTAGGCTAGTTTTTGTACATTCCTGGCTTTTATAAAGGTTTATATATATATAACTTTGTTTAGCACATTCGTGTATACTTGAGGACAGATTTTAACATAATTCTAACACGACTCAATGTACATATATATATAAATATATAACCTTATCTTTATGATTCGTTTCGAATAATAGCTTCATTCGTCGGCATCGATCAAAATCTTATTATCTAACATTCTCCCCCTTTTTGATTGATGAAAACACTTTGGATTTTCTCCCCCTGAATGTTTAGCTCCCCCTGAATTTCTGCATAAGGTCGTTTGTTCATAATTTTATAACCTTACCATTTGATTCCTGCATTTACAAATGTTAGCACAAGAATGGTATAGTATGTAAATAATAATCATATTAGCATGGAATCATCAGAATGGTATATAACATAGACAACATGAGAGTTATTTCTCCCCCTTTGTCATGGATTAAAAAGAAATTAAGATATTATAAGCATATGATGACCGAAGAACAAATTTATGCTACAATAAAACATAATCATTTCAGGAATGCATGGTGTTTAACACAAAAATAGCAAGGAGGTTCCAAACAAAGATTATTACATAACCAAAATATTAAAGTCATTACACAACCAAAATATGAAAGTCATTACACAGCCAAAATAAGAGTTTGAAAAGGTACTAAAGCAAATTATATTTCCAACGCATTTCGTACTTAGTCTTCATCGGATTTGGTTTCTTCTTCAAAAGTGGTCCAATTAAGTGGAGACATAGGCTTTTTCCCTGGATCCGGCACATGACCATTGTTTACAAGAGTGCAAGAAACTGAATTCCACATCCTCCCAAGAATTTTTTAACCTTGTCAAACTTTTTGTCCATTTTCTTATCCATTCTTTTAAGTCTAGCTTCCAAGATTAGTTTATTTTGTGCAACTACACAGATTTCTTGCCTTGAAGTTTGAGATGGTTCCGTGAGTCTAACATCTTCCGGATTAGCTCGGATAGTAATTGATGATGGTTAATCTAGGCTTCTCTTTTTCCGATCATCTAAACTCATGGTCCGGACTTGTGGAGGAGGCATATGAATTTGCTTTGGATTCTTCTTATCCAAAATTTTGATTTCAATTATTTCGGAGTCTGGTTTTGGAATTTTTGCACTTTCAAAGATACGCATCAAATATTCAGAGTAATTAAAATATGTTGTCACTCCTTGTGTGTAAAGAAGAAGATGCCCCATAATAGTTTGCATCCAATTAATTTTCACATTATCAAAAGTTGCATACAAAGCCCTAAAGGTGTCCGAATACATAAGTTCATGAGTTTCAGATCTCATAGTAGAGTTCTAGTAAGAACATGATGAAAAACCCTTGCATTAGGTTGTAGTCCTTTTGTTTTAGTTCTGTTTGAGTCATCATCAATAAAGAGATGACTAACTACATCCCTTACCCCAATATTCACAAGTTTATTCGGATAAGGAAATTCCATCCGTTGGTGAATTTAGAACCTCTCAAGTCTATCAATTGTGATAAAAACAGGTTGTCCGCAAACAAGACTCCAAACACGATTTTGTGAATTGCTCGGATTTTGATGATCTAGATTCATGTTGGCTAGGAATAACTTGATCATGGTGACACTGATATTGATTTTATTTTGATTATAATCTAAAAGAGACTCAAGCCTACCTTGATGAGCAAGCTATTAATCCATAGGAGTTAAAATCCTCAAACTTTGCAAAAGAACCTGCCATGAATTTTACTTTGGATAGAAGCTTCCGTCTTCTTTTAGCTAGGTCATTCCAAAGCCACTGATCAATTGAGGATTCTGATGTCTTCTTTGATCTTGTTTGGAATGATTCTGCTTTTAACTAGATTTTCTAGTCTTTTTTAGCATACAAAAGGTTCTCTATTTAAAAGCCAAAGCCATCCTTATTCAAAACTACAACCACGATCCAAAAGTTTTACCAATATAAAAATATTGGTTCATACAGGAATTATTATATATATATATATATATGTGTGTGTGTGTGTGTGTGTGTGTGTGTGTGTGTGTGAAGATATATATCCCTCTTGCTTTAAATCAGAGTAGAAAGAAATCAGGAGATCCATTGATCTCAGTGTAAATCAATGTTAAACATAGATATTTTAAAACTGATATCCTTGTGCTTACAAAAATGATACTTTTATATCATAAGGGTAGAATTGATACTCATGTGTGTGTAAAAATGATACCTATATGCCTACAAAATAATGGTTTCAAAAAAAACTGATACTTTAGTGTATATGAAAATGATATTGTTGTTGCTTCAAAAATTAATGCCTTCAAAAATGACCCCTACCATTATGAAGAAATGATACTTATCAAAAATGTACCTTTTAAAAATGATACTCTGAGCATATAAAATTGATCCTTTCAGAATGATGCTATTTAAAAATGATACTTTGAATTATACTAAAGTGATACCTATAAATGGTTTTATCAAAGCTGATAACCATAAGCCTATATAAATGATACTTTCAAACTGAGTGTATCAAAAACTGATAACCATGTGCAGGCACAGCTGATACTTTGAAGATATATTTTTCTAAAATGACTCTAGATTGACTAATACATATAATATTAGTTTATCTCCATAATTCAAAATATATATTTTTCCATTTCAGTTCATAAAATGATCAAATTAAAATATTATTTCAATTCGGTCATCTGCATACGTATTGCATTTCATTCATCTACCATTTAAACATATTACCTTAATAATTACAAGACTAATTCATAAACTACTGTCATGGATTCATGCAAATATCATATTTCAAAGCTCTTATTTTCTACTCAAGCATGTTAATCATCCAAGAAAACAGCAAACTCCTTAAATCAGATCTACTTAGATCCATCAATACCTGAAAATGCATTAGAGGCTGGCTCATTATAAAATGAGACACCCGATTTGCCGTGAGCAAACAAGGTCAGACTAATGTTTGGTATGAGCATCCCAGTTAAAACATAATGGTAAAATCTGTGATATAATTTCATAAAGGAATTTTATTAAAAATGCTCACTTCTTTTCCAGCTTAATAGATAATCTTGTGCAAGTGCACATTTACTGATTTATAAAAACATTCATCATCAATATTCAAAATTAATACATGCAAATAAATCAAGCATAAGAACATAATAGGTTAATTCACCTTGTTAACATCACGATTTTTATTCATAACTGCCCAAGGAAAATTCCTCCAGGAAGACTCAAGTTCTTTATATAGTTATTTCCTAGCATTTTCAGTTATTTAAAGACCCTGGTCTCATCCGTAATAAGGAATCACTGAGGCACATTGTAGTAATCTAATTCACACCACTACACAAAGATCTCAGGACCATAATTAGGCCATGTTCCAGACTTACAACTCAAGGCAAGCCATTCCATATAATCCTTAGTTAAATTACTAAGTGTTCTCATATTTTTCTTTCAGTGACTACTTACCTAAATAAGGTAAACTAACATAGTTAGACCCACTGTATAATACTATGGAATTCATAGAAATCACCTCAAACAATCAAAACAACCATTCAGACAAGAATATTAACCAATCAAGAAAGAAATTCATCCAATACATACATGTGAAATGCAGGAAATCATTGGTCCATGATTTTACTGAAATAAATCCTTGTTTCATTTTAACGGCATATATACATACATACACACACACACACACGCACACACACACATATATATATATATATATATATATATATATATATATATATTTGTCTGAGTATACATCTGATATTAATCTATGGCTTTAGAAATACTTTTAAGAGATTTTTTCCACTATGCATAAACTGGTTTCAAATGAAATTCGAAACCAGCCGAGACATAATCATTGCATTCTTGATTAGAGATCAGCACATAGAAGATCTACTGCTCTCTTAATCAATCATTTACAGAGCCTCAGCACCTATACATAAGTATATTGCAGCTCATATAAATGTTTCATGGAATATTTGCCATAGATTTATACCTTTTGTATGTCCAGATTTCTATAGAGTTTTCAATGGTATCAGTAAAGGGGTTTTTAAGGGATCATAAAACTGAACAGATTTAAATAATGACTTTAGATCCATAATGCTAAACTCAATAATAATTTTAAATAGAAATTAGTAGCATTTTTCCAGTCATAAGAAAACAGATGAAATAATCAAAAGATCAAATTCAACTAAAATGAGCATATGAAAATATTGGCTGCCTCTTGAAGTTAGGACTTAATGCCATATGTTTTAAGTGAGAGTACTCACCAAATCTCCTCCTTCTGAAAATCAGAAACCCTTTCTTTATCCCCAAGATTCCCTTCTTCCTTTAAAGTAGATTTTTATGTATTTTAAACTACTTACACTAGGCAGTTTGATTTTTTGCCAGGCTACCCTTATTTATAATATCAGTTTTCTAGGGTTTTAAAGGTTATATAAAGTCAGTTTTACCCTTCAACAAATCATGCCATATGTGAGTATTTTCCACATAATTTTTTCCTTATTTTAATTAAAATTCTTGGGTGTAAAAATTGCATCACTTTTCAGAGAAAAAGAAAAGCATTAAAAATTATTTTCCCTCCAAAACAAGTCATGACAAAATAATGAACCCTCCTTTTCTAATTTTGGCTATACATTATTTTCTCTCAGTGCAATTGTTTTTGCCATTAACATGTATATGCATTGTTTCAAATATCCCTACATGGTGTATTAAAATCAGTCCATAGGATTAAATTAAATGGTTACTGGAAATACACATGTATATTTATATACATGGATCCTACTATATATACATATACCGTGGAATTATGTGTTGCCTTGTGCATATTCCCTTGTTGTACGCATGTGCACACACGCTTATACATGCACACAGTCCACAGCCCATCAATTCCAAATAAAAATTCTGTAAACATTTTGATTCATGTTAAATGATTTTTCTGAAAATTTTTGGGTCATTACATTGTTCTTAAGGAGGATCCTGTATCTAATTGTCATTTGGGAACCACGAGGAAATTTTCGGTTTTTTTCTAGGGTTTATATAGGTTTAGAATGTTTGAGAAATGAGGAACAAAAGAGAGAGAAGGGTTAAATAGGTTGTAAATGATTGGAACCTGGTATTCGGGTTCTAGTTAACCAGTCGACTGGTAGATATAATACCAGTTGACTGGTTAGTGTTATTTTGTATAGTAATCCTTGTTTTTAATTTTTGAGATTTGTTTCTTAAATGTATATAATTTTTAAACTTATTTAATGAAAAGAAAAGCTATATATATTTATTAATAAACAGAGAATACAATATAACTTCGTTAATCAAAATATCGAAAAGAATTTGCACTATCGATCAATGCAAGTCTTATTGAACGTAAAGAAATGTTCCTATTATTTTTCTTTCGATGAAGCTGATTTCCTTGGTATCTTAGCTCCTTCATTTTCCTGATAAACTTTCCCTTAAGAGTTTGGAATTTCCTTTTTGCTTTTTGGAGATTTTCTCCATGGATTCCATGATGTAGATGGTCTTGGTGATTCAGAAGCCGAAGAGAAAGAGTGATGTCTTGGTTCAACTACAGTTGATCTACCACATATTCGGAGTGCAACAGTTTCCAAAATGTCAACCTGTCCAATGTTTGCTTTTTCTCATAAAATATTTCTCTTTGTAATCTCATTTGCTTGTATTGATAATGTCGAATATCATCTATTTTCTCTTTTGTAGAAGGAGATATCACAATTTCTCTTCTTTTCTTTGAATCAGGAGTATATCCGGATTGATAACCTTGCCATTGGTGTGTTGGTTCTTCACTTGGAAATGGAAATGTTATGATGTTAATCGAAAATGTTGAAGTTTTGTTAGATGGTTACAATTTAAAACAATGAATAGGAATAAAAATAGTAACTCCAGTTAAGTAAGTAAATATTTCTTATAACATAATGTGTATGTATATATATATATATATATATATATATATATATATATATATATATATATATATATTTGTATAAAAGTAAATCAAATTAGAGTAAAATAGAAATGTTAAAGGAGTTGCAGTAATTAGATTGAAAATAAAAAGGGACTGATATAATAAGGTCATTTAAATGTAAATTAATGTCTTAGGAAATTATGATTGTTAGGTTCATAAGTGACATAAACTATAATCAGTAGCAGTAAATAACAATTAAGCGGTTAATAAGCGCTTGAGGAAAATATGACCGTTATGGTCATAAATAGCAACAACCCTATTAAATAGAAATAAATGAAATTAAAAAGAAGGCTAAAGGGTATTGGTTGCCGTTTTATATACTAAGTACAGTAAGGAAATAATCAATTAAGTATCCTAGGGAAGGAAGGACTGTTGAAATTACTCAAAGTTTTCCAGAAGAAGACCTAGAGATCTTCATCAGACTTATAAATGTACTCTATTATTCGCTATGCATATTTATTATATTCATTTTTGTTGTTTATCAGCAATTGTGAGGGCAGGTGCTATAACTGTCCAAGCTGAATCTAGCTAAGACTCTGATATGTATTTTAAAAGTTTTCCATTGTAAAAACATTGTTCAATAATAAACATTGTCCCATCATCGTACGATTATTTATATTTTTCTTATACTAACACTACAAGAAAATTACTCGTTGACAGGAAAATGATACAATGTTCGACATCTAAATGCGGTCTGTTTTGTATTTTCTTCTCATCATCTTTTGTCAAACGCTTTTAGGTAATATTTTAGTCCAAAGACATATAAACCCTTAAAATTTTCGCAGGCCGCCCATAATTTTCTTTTCCCCAAATTTTTTTGTTTCTTTCTTCCATAGCCCTAACCTAAATTTCCATAGCTCGCTCATAATTTTCTTTTCCCCAAATTTTTTCATTTCCTTCTTCCATAGCCCTAACCTAGGTTCTTATCATCTTCATTCACGAAATACATAAGCCTCTACCTCGCTTTCAATCTTCACAAAATCGACTTAAGAAATACCCTAGCGACAAATCACTACCTAATCAACTGCTTCATAAAAATTGCAATATACGACCAACATCGACGTCACACTTCTTGCAGTGCTCAGTTCGTGATTTCGGCCTATTGGATTATGATTTGCAAATACGTCTGACTGGTTACTGAATGAACGAGGTATATTTTCCAGTTTTATATGATTATCTAGGAATTTGATTTTGTTATTGTAATTACCTAATTTCTATTAAGTTTGATGTTAACCTCACTGGTAATGGTTGTGATTTGTGATATTCAATCATAGGTGGAGAAGATGGTATGTTAAATCAGACTGAATGGAAGGAAATTTTTCTAAGAGGGAGAAAGGGTAGATATTGCTTTACCTAATTAATGGGATTTTGTCAGATATTGGTTTCCCTTATTAGGTGGCATAATTGATAAAGATTTGTTTTGAGCAAGTTTTAAGGAGTATTTATTTTTGAGATATTTTAGGGTCCAATTAGGTTTTAGACCTAGTCTTTCTATTTGCATATATAAGCGTCTGACTAGGAGAGAATTACTTGTACTTGAAGGCAAGAAAAACTTGTTTTTTCGGGATTGAGATAAATTCTCAATTATTTTTAGGTTTTCATTGTAATAATTTGGTGGATTAATAAAGGTTTGTTTGGTGGAATTTGCTTGTTATTGTTATCTTCTTCCCTCTTTCAAAATCTAATTGTGTAGTGATCTTGCGGAAACCCTAACAATTGGTATCAGAGCCTTCTACACAAATTTTTTGGAGAGGGTTTGATTATGGATAAAATAATTATTGAAAATCTTAATGGAAGATGGGATTATGGAAGGCAAAGATGGAAGATTTTCTTTATCTTAATGATCTTCATTAACCACTGGAGAATAACGAGGAAAAACCTAGCAATCTATCCGAAGCAAAATGGGAGACTTTGGATAGGAAGGCTGCAGCGTATATTCGATGTTTTTTTTTTGGATAATACAGTGTTTCATATTGTTGCTAATGAAACATTTGCATATACCATATGGAAGGAATTGGAAGGGGTTTATGCGAAGAACTCTGCAACAAATAAGGCTCCTCTTATGAGAAGGTTGGTGAATCTGAAGCTTAAGCAAGGGAGATCAATTGGAGAGCATCTTAATTATTTTCAGGAAATTGTGAATCAATTGGCTACCTTAAATTTTAAGGTGGATGATGAAACACAAGCCTTAACGATGATGAATTCGTTGCCGGAGCGTTGGGAAACACTTGTGGTTGCGTTGAATAACTCAAATTCGGATGGCGTTGTTTCAATGGGTTCAGTGGTCAGTATCTTGCTTAAAGAGGAGATGCGGACGACGAGCCTTATCGAAGGAAGGGATAAGGAGGCAATGGAAATTGAAACTCCAATTGAAAAAGCTTATATTGCAAGGAGGGTTAATCAACGAAATATGGAAAGGCAATCGAAAGAACAGACGTGAGAAAGGAATACATTTGTTTTTACTGTGACAAACCTGGTTATCAACTGAGATTTTGTCATAAGCTTAAGAGGGATAAGGAGAAGATGAAGGCATTGGAAGAAGAGTCGGATGAACAAAAGGACAATGATAATGAGGTGAATCTTGGTGTGGAACTTGAAGGCTGAAACGACCCGCAAATCTGAGCTATCTGAGTTGACTAACTACACCACACGTCCAACCCAAATAACACAGAAATACGAACCATTAATATAAAGAAGTTAGAAGGTGAGAGTAGATAAGATAGAAACTTAGAAGAGAAGAAGAAGAAGAACATAAACACATCATAGAACCTCACATCGCAGCGGAATAAAATATAATATAGATAACAACTTTTTGAATACAAAAAGTTTGACTGTATATACATACATCATTATCAGAGTACACACTTACAATACGGCGGAAATAACACTAGATAACTAACGCTGAAGCCTCCTGCTCCAAGCTCCTCCAAGTGAATCTGAAAAATCCCTACTACTTGACTGCCCGTACAAATTTTGGGCACCCAAGAGTTTAGGGAAAACAAAACAAAATAAACTCTGGGTCAGTCATGGGACTGGTGTGAGTAAACTCCAACCACTTGTTTAACTTTCAAAACTCTTTTTGAAAGAAAAGATAATAGTAAGACCAGCCCACACATAAACATGGACGGTTTTTACCTTACTATAATCCAAAACACTTTGATACGAAAATTTAGTGATATTATAATAATGTCTACATCAAGTAAATAACCAAATAGCAGAACGCTTGCATCTCACGCTCCACATACATAGTATAAAATCAAAAACCGCATGGCGCTTATTGGAGATTGGATTTCCAGCATGACAAGGTATGGAACCACCTTCCGCTAGTGTATCTCTAGAGAGGAATACACTGGGTTCAACAAGAACATCTTGTAACCCGGCCCACACATGACCGACCACTCATTTCGCTTGAGTGTATCGAATGTATATCACCAACGGTTGGGATCAGCAACCGTCTCCCGACTGGGACAGCATCGAATAGAATAAGAAATTAAATGAACCTCTAGATAGGTGATTATACATCCTAATGGGTGCGACCCACATAGCCATGCTGCCTGCCCGATTTTTGTCCTTTCCTGGTTGTTGAGGCCTGAGGCTACGAATACTTACCATTCATTGATGGCACAATCACTTTGAATGCCACATTGTCAGATCCGTTAATCACTAGTTGAGTTTGCACAAATATTCTGGATATTATGCTAAGGGATAAATCCGTTGCAACCATATATATTCATACAGATCAACCCATTTGATCATTGGAAATACTCTGTCAGACATTCGTCCATATACGTTCGTTCTGGGATTGAACGAAACCGAAGGCACTATTTCTAGGTAATAGAAAAAGTCCTTGCACTTTACTCCGTCTTCAATATATTCAGCATACTTGGTTCGCAACGCTAATGCCGATACGGAGTGGTTCTTCGGATAATAATCTAACTGGTCTCTCCATATTGACAACGATGGTCAAAACTTCGATAGTCTGTGATTTAACTATCGAATAAAAACAAGTGTTCATCCAACATATCAAACAAATCACTGGGCTCTTTAATTAATATTTCATTAATTAAATCTCTTCTCCATTTCCTTATCAATATTTGTTAACCAAATATTTTCAATAATCATCTTGGCCTCTTATGCCATTTGGAAAACGTTTCCAAATATCAACTTCTTTTATTTTCTATATATTAGAAAATATCTTTATTTGCAATTGGAAACAATTCCAATCACTTATCTCTATCCCGACTATTTTAATTATACTCAGGAAATATTTACTTTTTATATTTCCAAAATTCCATCACTTGGGTTTAAAACGAATGTTGTGTAAAACATTGTTACAACAACCCAAAATGTTTTATTCAACTAACTCTTTTTCAAACACTTCTCTTCGAGACTGGATCTTGCTATTTATCCATTAAAAATGAAATCAATCAAGTTGGGGTAAAATTACCTCTCAGACCTTAACTGAAAACATCCTCAACTTCAAAACGGCAAAACCACTTACCTCGAATAAACACACTATACAATCCAATTATTCATTTTTAAAACATATATAAAGTTTGCTTTTTATTTCCAATTTATAGATTTCCCTTTTTGTTTACAATATTCGATTTTTATATTCATTTACCTATCGAATTCTATACGTCGATACAATGATTTCTAACTATCAAATTATCTTAAAATATTCTAACTCCTTAAATTTCCGGAAAAATTCGCCATAACCTCCCCTGTATCGGGAGCATCGGGAAATTTCGAATAGCTTCCCGGTATCTTCCTCAATCAAAAGAAAAAGGAAAAAGCCAAGCGGCCTGCCGATACGGCGCATAAAATCTCATATATGAATTTAAACATGTACCTTTTTGTTGAGCACATAAATTTAAATCTTCATATACTTCATATCAAACCTGCTTACACATGTTCACCTGTTTTCAATTCAATTCAATACCATCTAATCGTTTGAATTCAGTTTCGCCCATTTATTCTTTAATTAGTCATTTTGCCTATTTCACTTCTTTGTTGAACATAACATGTTCAAACAAAATATTTAACTCGTTCATAACCAAATTGAATTTCAATTTCAATTCTAGTTCTCTTTTCTATTTCGAATATAAATTTTCAAATCGAATTCACTTATTTAAGGCCCAATATCAATTCAACATCTCATTTACTAATTACTATTCGAATTAGTTAATTCTATTCAATAATCAAAAATCTGATTTCTGTTTCAAAAATCAATTCATTACTCCACCTGAGTTCACATATATTTTATAACTCAAACCTGAAATTTTCTAAATAGAAATTCGGATTTTATTTGCTTAAAATCCTTTTATAAAATGAAATAAACCGTTATGGTTTTTAAATAGTTCTGGCGCTGTTTTTCTGAAAATTTGATTTTGACATAACTCAAAATCTATACGACGAAAGTCATATTTTTCTCTTTCATTAGAAAACTATTATCAAACCGGTCCTGACGTTTCTTGTTTCAAAGAGATCCGACTCCAATTGAGTCCTGTATACTCGATTGAAGTTCGAATCGCTATTTTACGAACTGCAGCGCTGCGGCGAGTTCGTTTTAATTATATTTATATATATAAACCTTTAAACCTCTTTAAAATGAATTCAACTCCATTTTAACTCTATTTGAATTCCTTGATTCAAATTCCAATCTCCTTTTATTTGAATTCTATATTCAAATTCCAATTCCTTTTCTATTTGATATTCAAATTCAATACTTGAATTTCTATTTGAATTCCCTATATTCAAATTCTATGTTTGAATTCATTGGAATTCTCTTATTCAAACTCTATATTTAAATTCCATTTGAACTTCTATATTCCAATTTCTATATTTGAATTCTATTGGAATTCAAATATTCAAACTCCTTTTTAAATTCTATATTCAAAATTCCATAGTTTAAAACCCATTTGAATTTCATATTCAAATCCCATAGATTAAATCCTATTTGAATTCAATTTGAATCTCTTATATTCAAATTTCATTTTCCATTTGAATTCTAACATTCAAATTCATCTCCAACCCCATTTGAATTCTAATATTCAAACTTATTTTTTTACACCATTTGAATTTCTTCACTCAAATCCATTTGAATTCCCTTGAATTCAAATTCCATTTCAAAACCATTTGGATTTCCTATTTTGAAATCCTATTTGAAATTCTATTTCCAATTCTACTTTGAAAATCCTATTTCAAAGTTTATTTCAAATTCTAATTTGAAATTCTACATGCAAATCTCTATTTGAATTTCTTTATTCGAATTCCTTTGAATTCAAATTTTATTTTAATTCCTTGAATTCAAATTCTATTTTTCATTCTAATTTCGTCTATTCAAATTCTATTTGAACTTCTATTTGAATTTCTAATATTCAATCTCCTTTTAAAATTCAAATATTTAAACTCCTTTTCTAATTCTACTATTCAAATGTTATACTCAAATTTCATTTGAGTTATATATTTAAAAATTCATTTCACATCCTATTTTGAAATTTCATTTCAAATTCCAATTTCACACTTGTATTTCTATTTTTGAATTATCAAATGATATTTCTTTTCACTTCATTTATAACTTCGTTATAAAAGAACTATTTTTAAACTTCGTTTATAAAGAAACTACTTGTTTTATTTTTCAAAAATAAGTTTATATTTTTATTTCCATTTAAAATTCAAATTCTATTTAAAAATAGAATTTTTTTCCTTTTTAAATCTCAAATATCCTTCCACGATATTTATATAAATTAACACTTCAGCCCAGTGATAATTTAAACAACCAAATTAATCAATTTCCAATCATTTGATTTTAACACATCATATATGAAAAATATATATGAAATCAAACAGAACAAACAAACAAATAGATAATATATTTTTGAGGAATCCAGTTGGATTCCTCCAACCTGTTTTTCCTGCATCCACAGATGTTAGCACATAAATAATACTCATTCTGCTTCGTGGCAGAATATCGCGGTATAGAAGGTCATCCACTAATCATAGCGTGGGGCGTATAGGGTAATCATCCGCTATGAAACTGCGGGCATCCGCTAATGAGACTGCGGGAATCCAACCAATCAATCAACCCAATATATATATATATATATATATATATAATAGCCTAAATAACTAATATATATAAAGCAAGCAGAAAAATCCAAACGAGCAACAACAATTATTTTTAACGAAATAAAAATAATTGTAAATAAAAGGTGAGTGAGATTTACTCACCGTGATTTTATTCACCGTTTGACGAATACCCCGTTTAAATTTCCAAATCTCACAGCTACGCATTTACTTGAACCATCCCAACCGAATATATTCAATACCTATGATTATTTGAATTTATTTAACGATTAAATTATATTAATTTAAATTACTTGCACTTAAGTAATTTAATCACTCTATGTAAATTTAAATATTGAAAACAATGCATACCTTCTTGGCTTGTAACTACTCGATAAAACCCTAAACATCTCCAAAACAGCATCAGCCCAAATATTTGATCTACCCCACTGCGGCATTTCGTCGAACATCACACTGACACTTCACTAATTTCTTGCTAACAACCCTTCCAAGGTGCGATGTTTGCAGCCCCCTTCCACTGCCAAGCCATGTCGCATAACTCCAGGTCACCTCCTGAACCTTCGAACTCCATATCCCACCCAAAATCGCATCATACATCGTACCAACAAAGCAACTGACGAACCCTCTCAAATTTACCCAGTTTGATTTCACGAAATCGTCATCCACCATCGTCGATCTCCCCTGAAAACACTGAACCGATACTCGACCACATTAACCAATTTTGGACTCGTCAATTCCCTCATCTAAGCTACCTCCTTCACCCAACGAGTTAGACTGAACTTCGGCTCTCAATTCGATATCGCGACCTGGAGAAACGCTCGAGCTCTATAGCCCGACATCGCACCCTTCCTGTTGGCGTCTCTGATGCCTGAGCTTCAGCGAATTCACGATTTTCAAACCACGGTCTTCGATTTTGATTTAACAGGAAGAGGAAAAGTAAAACGAAAGGGAGCAGTTTTTTTAATTTTGGTTTTGATTTGGAAAAAAAGAACGAAGGGAGACATGCTCGAAATGGTTTACTGGTTTCAGAAAAATGAAAGTAATGTAGGTCAAGGCTCTCAATTTATAGAGCCAAACTAAGGAACAGATCCAGTAATTTCCTGTTGGTTTGCCAACGAAAGAAGGAGCAAATATTTTAGCTCGAGGAATAGGTTGGTCTGCGTTGTACCAGTTTTAGGACAACGCCATATAATTTTTCTGATTCCTTTGGAGTGAAGGAAGGAGACAGTATATTTGGCTCGATGAAAATATAGGCTACGTGATTAAGTTTTAGGGTGGCGCTACTTAAACATAGGTCGGCTGATTTGAGAAATTAAAAGATTTAATTGGATTTTGATTTGAATTTTGTTTAATTAAATAACCAAAATATCTCGCGGTTCCTTAACTCCAACCACGTACCTTTATTTTAATTTAACGACCAATGTTATAAGGTTATAACGCTATTTTGAATTCAACGAAATAGACTGTATAATTTAATTCGAACATTAAAAATAACATATTAAAGTGATATAATATGATTTAAATTCAAAACAAATAAATTCCTTAAAAATAAATTACTATTATTATCTTTCAAATTCAATTTAAATTCATATTAACCATTTGAATCACTCAGAATCCATTATAAATTCAAATTGAATTATTTCAGTTCTCGTATTTCGAAAATTATATATATACGAAATAAATCATATATGGATCACTAATTGGTAATTCAATATAAAAATTCTTTTATATTACTAATTCAATATTTAAAAACCATACTAAATATTTAAAACAAATCGATCATAAATCCGGGTCGTTACATTCTTTCCCCCTTAAAATA
This sequence comes from Allium sativum, assembly GCA_030737875.1. Classification (NCBI taxonomy): domain Eukaryota; kingdom Viridiplantae; phylum Streptophyta; class Magnoliopsida; order Asparagales; family Amaryllidaceae; genus Allium; species Allium sativum. The sequence continues at coordinate 157,028,194 of CM060921.1, read as the reverse complement.
ATTTCGTCCTCGAAATTGCTAAGGTAGGAAAAAGGGTACAAATCCATTTCTTTTCCACATCTCACTTATGTTGAAACTCAACTCCTCATATTTCTATGACTTTAATTTCAACCAAAACTTTTGGTCTTCCTTCATTTGATTCGAATGATCTACGATCAATCCATTTATATCCAATCTATATGCCATTAAATCTATTCAAATCGATTCTAGTCAATTTGATTCACCCTGAACCATTTAACTTGCTTAAGTTAAATTTTAATTCCAGAATCCAAATCCCAGGGTTTTCATTTCAAATTCTTCTGAAATCACATAAATGTATAATTATATTTATTTTCATCTCAATTCAAAACATTTGAATTTCCAATCTACTTGTTTTCTTTCAAAACAAATTTCCATCAAAAACTTTCTAAGGTAGCAATTCATCACTTAGAAACTCGAAAATGGACACCGATGATGTTGCAATCATCATCAGAATTATTTTCCAGCCACTGAAGTGAGTTCAGTGCCTTATTATTTCAAAATCCATGATTTTCTTTCAAATCCTTTAAAACAAATCTATATTATTTTAATATACTTTGAAAAATATTTTTCAACTTCCCAGGATTAAAATTCCAAATTCTGGTTTGAATTTAATTCTAATTCATCTCATTTGTATATTTAATTTCATATACAAATTTTATTTGGTTCTATATAACCATTTAATTTTCTTATAGCCTCATTCGATTATAATATTAGCATCCAACACATCCATATATTATAATAAATTCAAAAAAATATTCTTTCTATATCAGAATCTAATTTTGGGTAAAATAATTTCATTCAACCATTTTAAAACAATATCGTGTTCAATCTTCTGTTCAAGCGTTTAGAAATTCGTATCGACTTTGTGGCGTCCCACTATTCGATCAGAATTCATAAACCATTCAACAGACTAGCCAACACAATATAAAACAGCTTTTTATATCAATTAACAAATACGCTCTCTCGTATATATACGCTCAACTCATTTTAGGGTACTATTGGCCCTATCTCTAATGAGCACATGCCACACAAGCCTAGATATTCGCTCAACCTAAGCTCTGATACCAACTGAAACGACCCGCAAATCTGAGCTATCTGAGTTGACTAACTACACCACACGTCCAACCCAAATAACACAGAAATACGAACCATTAATAGAAAGAAGTTAGAAGGTGAGAGTAGATAAGATAGAAACTTAGAAGAGAAGAAGAAGAAGAACATAAACACATCATAGAACCTCACATCGCAGCGGAATAAAATATAATATAGATAACAACTTTTTGAATACAAAAAGTTTGACTGTATATACATACATCATTATCAGAGTACACACGTACAATACGGCGGAAATAACACTAGATAACTAACGCTGAAGCCTCCTGCTCCAAGCTCCTCCAAGTGAATCTGAAAAATCCCTACTACTTGACTGCCAGTACAAATTTTGGGCACCCAAGAGTTTAGGGAAAACAAAACAAAATAAACTCTGGGTCAGTCATGGGACTGGTGTGAGTAAACTCCAACCACTTGTTTAACTTTCAAAACTCTTTTTGAAAGAAAAGATAATAGTAAGACCAGCCCACACATAAACATGGACGGTTTTTACCTTACTATAATCCAAAACACTTTGATACGAAAATTTAGTGATATTATAATAATGTCTACATCAAGTAAATAACCAAATAGCAGAACGCTTGCATCTCACGCTCCACATACATAGTATAAAATCAAAATCCGCATGGCGCTTATTGGAGATTGGATTTCCAGCATGACAAGGTATGGAACCACCTTCCGCTAGTGTATCTCTAGAGAGGAATACACTGGGTTCAACAAGAACATCTTGTAACCCGGCCCACACATGACCGACCACTCATTTCGCTTGAGTGTATCGAATGTATATCACCAACGGTTGGGATCAGCAACCGTCTCCCGACTGGGACAGCATCGAATAGAATAAGAAATTAAATGAACCTCTAGATAGGTGATTATACATCCTAATGGGTGCGACCCACATAGCCATGCTGCCTGCCCGATTTTTGTCCTTTCCTGGTTGTTGAGGCCTGAGGCTACGAATACTTACCATTCATTGATAGCACAATCACTTTGAATGCCACATTGTCAGATCCGTTAATCACTAGTTGAGTTTGCACAAATATTCTGGATATTATGCTAAGGGATAAATCCGTTGCAACCATATATATTCATACAGATCAACCCATTTGATTATTGGAAATACTCTGTCAGACATTCGTCCATATACGTTCGTTCTGGGATTGAACGAAACCGAAGGCACTATTTCTAGGTAATAGAAAAAGTCCTTGCACTTTACTCCGTCTTCAATATATTCAGCATACTTGGTTCGCAACGCTAATGCCGATACGGAGTGGTTCTTCGGATAATAATCCAACCGGTCTCTCCATATTGACAACGATGGTCAAAACTTCGATAGTCTGTGATTTAACTATCGAATAAAAACAAGTGTTCATCCAACATATCAAACAAATCACTGGGCTCTTTAATTAATATTTCATTAATTAAATCTCTTCTCCATTTCCTTATCAATATTTGTTAACCAAATATTTTCAATAATCATCTTGGCCTCTTATGCCATTTGGAAAACGTTTCCAAATATCAACTTCTTTTATTTTCTATATATTAGAAAATATCTTTATTTGCAATTGGAAACAATTCCAATCACTTATCTCTATCCCGACTATTTTAATTATACTCAGGAAATATTTACTTTTTATATTTCCAAAATTCCATCACTTGGGTTTAAAACGAATGTTGTGTAAAACATTGTTACAACAACCCAAAATGTTTTATTCAACTAACTCTTTTTCAAACACTTCTCTTCGAGACTGGATCTTGCTATTTATCCATTAAAAATGAAATCAATCAAGTTGGGGTAAAATTACCTCTCAGACCTTAACTGAAAACATCCTCAACTTATAAACGGCAAAACCACTTACCTCGAATAAACACACTATACAATCCAATTATTCATTTTTAAAACATATATAAAGTTTGCTTTTTATTTCCAATTTATAGATTTCCCTTTTTGTTTACAATATTCGATTTTTATATTCATTTACCTATCGAATTCTATACGTCGATACAATGATTTCTAACTATCAAATTATCTTAAAATATTCTAACTCCTTAAATTTCCGGAAAAATTCGCCATAACCTCCCCTGTATCGGGAGCATCGGGAAATTTCGAATAGCTTCCCGGTATCTTCCTCAATCAAAAGAAAAAGGAAAAAGCCAAGCGGCCTGCCGATACGGCGCATAAAATCTCATATATGAATTTAAACATGTACCTTTTTGTTGAGCACATAAATTTAAATCTTCATATACTTCATATCAAACCTGCTTACACATGTTCACCTGTTTTCAATTCAATTCAATACCATCTAATCGTTTGAATTCAGTTTCGCCCATTTATTCTTTAATTAGTCATTTTGCCTATTTCACTTCTTTGTTGAACATAACATGTTCAAACAAAATATTTAACTCGTTCATAACCAAATTGAATTTCAATTTCAATTCTAGTTCTCTTTTCTATTTCGAATATAAATTTTCAAATCGAATTCACTTATTTAAGGCCCAATATCAATTCAACATCTCATTTACTAATTACTATTCGAATTAGTTAATTCTATTCAATAATCAAAAATCTGATTTCTGTTTCAAAAATCAATTCATTACTCCACCTGAGTTCACATATATTTTATAACTCAAACCTGAAATTTTCTAAATAGAAATTCGGATTTTATTTGCTTAAAATCCTTTTATAAAATGAAATAAACCGTTATGGTTTTTAAATAGTTCTGGCGCTGTTTTTCTGAAAATTTGATTTTGACATAACTCAAAATCTATACGACGAAATTCATATTTTTCTCTTTCATTAGAAAACTATTATCAAACCGGTCCTGACGTTTCTTGTTTCAAAGAGATCCGACTCCAATTGAGTCCTGTATACTCGATTGAAGTTCGAATCGCTATTTTACGAACTGCAGCGCTGCGGCGAGTTCGTTTTCATTATATTTATATATATAAACCTTTAAACCTCTTTAAAATGAATTCAACTCCATTTTAATTCTATTTGAATTCCTTGATTCAAATTCCAATCTCCTTTTATTTGAATTCTATATTCAAATTCCAATTCCTTTTCTATTTGATATTCAAATTCAATACTTGAATTTCTATTTGAATTCCCTATATTCAAATTCTATGTTTGAATTCATTGGAATTCTCTTATTCAAACTCTATATTTAAATTCCATTTGAACTTCTATATTCCAATTTCTATATTTGAATTCTATTGGAATTCAAATATTCAAACTGCTTTTTAAATTCTATATTCAAAATTCCATAGTTTAAAACCCATTTGAATTTCATATTCAAATCCCATAGATTAAATCCTATTTGAATTCAATTTGAATCTCTTATATTCAAATTTCATTTTCCATTTGAATTCTAATATTCAAATTCATCTCCAACCCCATTTGAATTCTAATATTCAAACTTATTTTTTTACACCATTTGAATTTCTTCACTCAAATCCATTTGAATTCCCTTGAATTCAAATTCCATTTCAAAACCATTTGGATTTCCTATTTTGAAATCCTATTTGAAATTCTATTTCCAATTCTACTTTGAAAATCCTATTTCAAAGTTTATTTCAAATTCTAATTTGAAATTCTACATGCAAATCTCTATTTGAATTTCTTTATTCGAATTCCTTTGAATTCAAATTTTATTTTAATTCCTTGAATTCAAATTCTATTTTTCATTCTAATTTCGTCTATTCAAATTCTATTTGAACTTCTATTTGAATTTCTAATATTCAATCTCCTTTTAAAATTCAAATATTTAAACTCCTTTTCTAATTCTACTATTCAAATGTTATACTCAAATTTCATTTGAGTTATATATTTAAAAATTCATTTCACATCCTATTTTGAAATTTCATTTCAAATTCCAATTTCACACTTGTATTTCTATTTTTGAATTATCAAATGATAATTCTTTTCACTTCATTTATAACTTCGTTATAAAAGAACTATTTATAAACTTCGTTTATAAAGAAACTACTTGTTTTATTTTTCAAAAACAAGTTTATATTTTTATTTCCATTTAAAATTCAAATTCTATTTAAAAATAGAATTTTTTCCTTTTTAAATCTCAAATATCCTTCCACGATATTTATATAAATTAACACTTCAGCCCAGTGATAATTTAAACAACCAAATCAATCAATTTCCAATCATTTGATTTTAACACATCATATATGAAAAAAAAATATGAAATCAAACAGAACAAACAAACAAATAGATAATATATTTTTGAGGAATCCAGTTGGATTCCTCCAACCTGTTTTTCCTGCATCCACAGATGTTAGCACATAAATAATACCCATTCTGCTTCGTGGCAGAATATCGCGGTATAGAAGGTCATCCACTAATCATAGCGTGGGGCGTATAGGGTAATCATCCGCTATGAAACTGCGGGCATCCGCTAATGAGACTGCGGGAATCCAACCAATCAATCAACCCAATATATATATATATATATATATATATATATATAATAGCCTAAATAACTAATATATATAAAGCAAGCAGAAAAATCCAAACGAGCAACAACAATTATTTTTAACGAAATAAAAATAATTGTAAATAAAAGGTGAGTGAGATTTACTCACCGTGATTTTATTCACCGTTTGACGAATACCCCGTTTAAATTTCCAAATCTCACAGCTACGCATTTACTTGAACCGTCCCAACCGAATATATTCAATACCTATGATTATTTGAATTTATTTAACGATTAAATTATATTAATTTAAATTACTTGCACTTAAGTAATTTAATCACTCTATGTAAATTTAAATATTGAAAATAATGCATACCTTATTGGCTTGTAACTACTCGATAAAACCCTAAACATCTCCAAAACAGCATCAGCCCAAATATTTGATCTACCCCACTGCGGCATTTCGTCGAACATCACACTGACACTTCACTAATTTCTTGCTAACAACCCTTCCAAGGTGCGATGTTTGCAGGCCCCTTCCACTGCCAAGCCATGTCGCATAACTCCAGGTTACCTCCTGAACCTTCGAACTCCATATCCCACCCAAAATCGCATCAGACATCATACCAACAAAGCAACTGACGAACCCTCTCAAATTTACCCAGTTTGATTTCACGAAATCGTCATCCACCATCGTCGATCTCCCCTGAAAACACTGAACCGATGCTCGACCACATTAACCAATTTTGGACTCGTCAATTCCCTCATCTAAGCTACCTCCTTCACCCAACGAGTTAGACTGAACTTCGGCTCTCAATTCGATATCGCGACCTGGAGAAACGCTCGAGCTCTGTAGCCCGACATCGCACCCTTCCTGTTGGCGTCTCTGATGCCTGAGCTTCAGCGAATTCCCGATTTTCAAACCACGGTCTTCGATTTTGATTTAACAGGAAGAGGAAAAGTAAAACGAAAGGGAGCAGTTTTTTTAATTTTGGTTTTGATTTGGAAAAAAAGAACGAAGGGAGACATGCTCGAAATGGTTTACTGGTTTCAGAAAAATGAAAGTAATGAAGGTCAAGGCTCTCAATTTATAGAGCCAAACTAAGGAACAGATCCAGTAATTTCCTGTTGGTTTGCCAACGAAAGAAGGAGCAAATATTTTAGCTCGAGGAATAGGTTGGTCTGCGTTGTACCAGTTTTAGGACAACACCATATAATTTTTCTGATTCCTTTGGAGTGAAGGAAGGAGACAGTATATTTGGCTCGATGAAAATATAGGCTGCGTGATTAAGTTTTAGGGTGGCGCTACTTAAACATAGGTCGGCTGATTTGAGAAATTAAAAGATTTAATTGGATTTTGATTTGAATTTTGTTTAATTAAATAACCAAAATATCTCGCGGTTCCTTAACTCCAACCACGTACCTTTATTTTAATTTAACGACCAATGTTATAAGGTTATAACGCTATTTTGAATTCAACGAAATAGACTGTATAATTTAATTCGAACATTAAAAATAACATATTAAATTGATATAATATGATTTAAATTCAAAACAAATAAATTCCTTAAAAATAAATTACTATTATTATCTTTCAAATTCAATTTAAATTCATATTAACCATTTGAATCACTCAGAATCCATTATAAATTCAAATTGAATTATTTCAGTTCTCGTATTTCGAAAATTATATATATACGAAATAAATCATATATGGATCACTAATTGGTAATTTAATATAAAAATTCTTTTATATTACTAATTCAATATTTAAAACCCATACTAAATATTTAAAACAAATCGATCAAAAATCCGGGTCGTTACAAAGGCAATGTTTTATGTGTTAATGAAGGCGAAAGCAAAGATTAGATACTTGATTTGGGAGCTTGTTTCCACGCATGTCATCAAAATCAAGCATTTATTGATTATAAAGAACAATCTACTAAAGTGGAATCCACCGATGGTCGAGATTTGCATGTTAAAGGCATAGGTTTAGTCCGATTGAATATGAATGATGGAAAGGTGGTGACGCTAACGGGCGTTAGGTACATCTCGGAAATTAAGAAGAATCTTGCTTCATTTGGACAGTTGGAACAAAAAGGCTGCAATTTCTCGACCAGAGGAGGAGTCACAAAGGTTTGGAGGGCTAACAAGGAGCTTCTGCGCGCAAAAGGGGGAAATGATAACATATATAAATTGCTTGGAAAAACGGAGGAGAATGTTATGAATTCTCAAATTGGATTTGGAGAGGCGAGTTCATCTGAATCAAGGTGGAGCGATCAATGTAAAGCCATAAAGTTTATATGGAGGCCATTGTGGTATTACAAGCAATTTTGAATTTATTGTTGGGAGGTGCATTTCATGTGGGATATGCATCATTTGTAAGTGGTAGATTTGTTTTGAGATTGGAGTTTATTGGAGAGATTTCATATCAAGGTGGAGTGTTGTGATTTGTGATATTCAATCATAGGTGGAGAAGATGGTATGTTAAACCAGATTAAATGGAATGAAATTTTTCTAAGAGGGAGAAAGGGTAGATATTGCTTTTCCTAATTAAGGGGATTTTGATAGATATTGTTTTCCCTTATTAGGTGGCATAATCGATAAAGATTTGTTTTGAGCAAGTTTTATGGAGTATTTATTTCTGAGATATTTTAGGGTCCAATTAGGTTTTAGACCTAGTCTTTCTATTTTCCTACATAAGCATCTCATTAGGGAGAGATTTACTTGTACTTGAAGGAAAGAAAAACTTGTTTTTTTGGGATTGAGATAAATTCTCAATTATTTTTAGGTTTTCATTGTAATAACTTGGTGGATTAATAAAGGTTTGTTTGGTGGAATTTGCTTGTTATTGTTATCTTCTTCCCTTTTTCAAAATCTAATTGTGTAGAAATCTTGCGGAAACCCTAACAGTAACTTCTTGGTAATGAGCGGCTGACTGCTAGTGTCTCCATGTAAAGCTTGATTGATAATAACAGTATGTTTAATGAGACACCCATTTTTTATATCTAAACATATGAGTGCCATATATGCACAACTTTGATTTTGGCAAAAGATCAGTAATTTATCAGTAGCATAATCGATACTTCACTATAGGTTGGATAATTTGATTTTCAGCTATAAGTGTTTCTGTATCATATTAATTCACAATTTCTCACGATCCTTTGTGTTTTGAAGATATGCATAAAACATGCACCAAGTCTAAGTTGCCTGGTGAAGCATTAATCCGGCCATTATTAATACAGTTCAATTGGTGAATTGTTTCTAGCAGGGTTCCTTATTTTTATTTTATTATTGAATTACAAAAAAATGTTTTCTTCAATCGAAAATGTAAAGTTTTCATATTTGACTGTAATTTTTGATTGAATTGGAATATGAATTGGTCAAATCTCCATTATCCCCAACGACATGTTTATAACAAAATAATTTGTTTACTGTTTCCATAAAAATTGAAGGAGTGATCGATTTTGCATTGTTATTTACGAGTTATGAATTATTTTGGTGAAAAATAATACATATGCGAAGTACCGTTTTATTTATTTAAAAGTAAAGGCTATTATTACCAAATAGCTGTTAATTTTTGTGCGCTACATTGAAAATGCTAATCATAGAAACCAGATAATTATCAATTTATAAATATTGTTTTGTAATAGAGAGCTCATATTGTTTTATAGAAAGTCTTCAGTCCTATTTTATAAGGCGGCTGCATTTTAATGCAAGCAGATTGCACTTTATTAATTTGCTGCATTTTACTTTTTGCTACGTTGCACTGTGAACAACAAAAATGTTGATAAGTACGTTAGTGTTTTCTATAGTTCCATGGTACCGGTATTACTTTAAATCAAGGTTAAATGTGCATTTATGTGTGATAAAATAGTAGCATGCCTTTTGGTTTGAGTGGAGAAGAAGGTGTAAGATTTGTCTTCATTCATAGTTTGACAGCAAATGAAACATATCAAGATTATGGTTAATTCGATAGTATATACAATAGACTAGATTAGCATTTTATAAATCTCTAATAATGTTGACTAATGTTTTGGTGGAAACTTCAAGCAAGTTGTTATTCTTCAGCCTATTGTTGCTCCTAGTCAAAGTGCAATTCAATATGCTTAAGAAACAGAAGGTAGTGATCAATTTATAGCATTAAACAATAACAAAGGTACATCTATAGTTTTATAAAATTTGTTACTTTTTCATTATCTATTCATAACTCACTTAGTGAGTAAGCATTTGTTACTTTATTTATAATTCAGTTCTAAAGGAGCAGAAGTCGAGAAGTTTATTCAGTTCTGAAGGAGCTCCTACGAACAACGGTACATGCTTAGCCATTAACTTAGAATCATTTTATTTAATATGGCGATAAGTAAAAGAACCGAAGTTAGGTGAATCTATGTATAATTGGAGAGGGAACATGTAACGACCCACATTCTACGCATTGAAGGATCGTAGAATATTTATTTCTTTCACATACGAAGTCATATGGTCATGTTACTTTAGGAGACGACTATTAGGCTTATTTCCCATGTTCATGATTTTTCCCGATTTTTAAATGACCATTTAGCTCCTAGCAGGTCTTGTTTCGGCCATAACTTTTGATTGGAAAAGAATTTTGATCTGAAACCACTTCCATTGGATTCGTATGATGGTTTACAATCCCATAGAGTGGTCACGTTAGCCAAATGGGCTCACCGTTTGGGAGATATGGCTGAAACAAAGTTTAGAAGATGAAAAACAGCTTAACCGGGCCTAATTTGGGTGATTAGTGAGTGGGCCTATAACCCATTTCGGGATTAGGGTTATGGGAAGGGTGGTAGGTTAGGAAATCCAGTTTCTATCATTTTCCAGCGGCCACTTTTTGTTTCTTCCAGTTTAGCCATGGCCTACACCTGCTAAAACACCTCAAATCACTTTCTAATCGTTAATTAAGCCAAATCTACATAAAATCAAGGAAGATCTTCACCAAATCAGTATTAGGACTGCTGTATTGCCTTGGTATTCGCGCCCAAACAGAGAATCATTTCAAATCTAAAGTTTATTTGTGGCAAAGGTGAGTGATTTGCAAGATTTCTCACTAATTATGGTTAATTAAGGGTAATTAATGTTGATTAGCGAATTTATACACTAATAAATTCTAGAAAAATATTTATAAAATTCAAAAAGATGTTTTAGGCCTCTGTTAGAAAATTTGGATAATTTGGTTAAGTTTTATTAATCCTATCATTAGTTTTGCTTAAACATGCTTAAGGGAAAATATGGGATTTTGGCTATGATTGATCCGTTTTAACCTATCAAAATATTGTTTTTGGTGTTTGTGGTTGATTATACATGTTGCTATGACTATTTGAAATGATTTTTGATTATTTAGAAAAGATAGATTAGCCGAAAACGCCGTCGAATGGCGTAAAACAGTTGCTGGAAAAAGTTGCAGAAAGTTGTGCAGGGTGTCAGGTCGGATCGGATATGGGGCTCGGATCGGATCGATGGACTGGGCAAGAGAGTACGGATCGGACCGGAACATGGCACAAGAGGATGCAAGGGCAAAAAGGAAGGCCATTAAAACCGAGTGGAGTTGGGGTGGGATCGGAACGGTAGGAAGGTGTGGGATCAGATCTACGTGGACCGAACCGAAGCGAGAGAGGCACACGAACCGAACCGAGTTGGAGAATGGCGTCCGAACCGAACCGAATGAAGGAGCTGAGCCAAACCACGATAGGGAATCGGAACCGAACCGGATGGGGAGACCCGAGCCAAACCAGAGGACCCGAAGTGAATGAGAAATCTGAAGATGATGTATAGCCGAACCGAACCAGAATTAATCTACTTCTACGCAACGACTCTTTTGAAGACCAGCTCTAACTCGACCAAAACCCGAGATGCAAAGGAAGTCCAAATAGGAAGTAGAACTCAATATCCAGTTGGGAACCAACGAGTTAACTTCATGAGTTGGGCTTTGCTGCGAGACATGTTCTAAGGGGTTGTCAATGTCTATGACTTTGGATCACTATGTATGGGAGATACGTGGACGGATTCAGGACCACAGTGGCCTAGGTACGACTAGTGGGCTATAGATCAATGAAGTGGGGTCATTTGAAAAGGTTTGGTCATGATCCCATGGGATAAGATTGGTGGTAGCAGTAGTTGTACAAGTCGAACTCCGTCATTACCTCGATGGGTCTAGTGATCAAAGTGGTGGATATCGTATGCTTTACGCACCGAGTGAGAGATGTGAGGATGGTTGCTACGCTTGATTTGTTTGCCATCACTATGATATGCACACCCCCACCCCCGTATTCTTTACACCATATGTTAGTGGCACCTTAGAGTATTGTATAGTATGTAGTGCTAACTCTTTGGTTGCAGGTCCAGGTTCAGGTATGGTTTAGTATACCTGTTATTGTTCTGTTTTGTTGCTTATCACTCATACCAGACTTTTGTCTGACCCAGAGTTTTTTGTCTCTTCTTATTACTCTTGGTGCTCTCACGAGCAGACTAGAGACAGTTTAGTTGGTGAAGCATGAGTAGCTGTACCGGAGACGAGCAGGAGGCTTCCACATATGATATATATAAATATTCTCCCTGTGTCGTTGTAGGGTCACTACTTTGGGCATTAGTAGTGTACATTTTTCCTTTGCTTTATGTTAACCCTCTTTTTGGCAACTGTCTCAATGAGCAAGACCAAAGCCCAAACGCGCAACCAGATATAAGCCGCGCTTTAGGAAGCCCAACAGAAACACAGTCCGAAGCAGTCACATATCCGCCAAAGTCCAGCCTAATCAGATTGACTACATACTCTGGAAGAATCGCTGTCTTAGTCGGCCGAGTATTTCGCTCCCAAGCAGAGCGCGTCGACCGATTATCTCGGGCCAGCGTGGAAACCTTCTACAAAGCCAGTCCACCTAATATCCCGATTTTCAAGGCAGTAAAGGCGGTCAAACCATGTGCGGACAAAGCTCTACTTTTGATATGCCTCTCCACGGATGCCACGTCGGCCACAACTTCCGAGGATACTATTTATGAACAGTGGAATCAGCCTTCCAGCCGCAATTCAAGCCAATAGATGGATTCCACGTGTCCAGGCTTTCCCCAAATGGCCGGACCATCCCGCAACAACCCAAGCAGCATTCTCCCCCTATAAATACCTCTAAGCTTAAAGAAGAAAGGGACTTCTGGAGACTCTGAAGACTCTTGGTTTTCTCTTCAACTCCATTACATCCTATAGGAGTTTGCATCTCTCAACCTCTTATAAGAGGAAGGGAAAATATTCATCTTCTTTATCTTCTTCAAAAAGCATTGTAATTGTAATAAAAAAAAAAGAGAAATAATATATAAAGTGAACGTAGGCATCGTCTTTGCCGAACCACTATAAAAATTCTGTGTGTGCTCCCCGTTATTTTACTTTTTATTGCATTGTTAATCTTTATTCGTGTGTTGATCACACGATTGGGGGTTTATCGTCACTAATAACCAACTTTTGACGTCAACACTTTGGCGTGCCAGGTAGGGGTAGCGCACCGACATCGCCATCGAACTCCTGCTTATCTCAGGTCATGGCAAACAAACGAAAGAAAGATGCAACATCCTCTCATCCCGCAAACGCCGATGCAACTGATACTTATGCTGCAGAAGTAAGCCACGAAGTTTCCTCTCATGACGACATGTCTCGATTCCTTACCCGGGATGACATGGATAAAATCATGGTCGAACTCAGACACCATATGACATCTCAGGGTAAAGTCCTCGAACAACAGCAGCAGTTGATGGATCACCTTCTTGGTCGATTGGAAACAGGGTTGAACGCTTCAACATCAATTCCTCCACAGGCCGAGATTGGGACAACAGCTGACCCTCAGTTTACTCGAAATCAGGCCACCGATCGGGCTACACCTTTATTTCATCCTGGTTTGGTCCCACCAACCAATCCTTCACAACCAGGAATATCACTTCCAGTGACCAGCGCAGCTGTGGCCACAGGATTTCAAGAGGCGGACGATCAAGATCTAGATCAGTCGAACACCCTGCCTCCATTCTTGGGAACATCTCGACCTATCGAACCAGTCGAGCAACCTCCGGGCCCGTCAGAATCAACGCCATTCCCATTACAACCAGGGATCTTGCCACAGGCTAGTCTAACCACTCTTCCTTTTCAACGAAGAGTTGGAGTAACCTTCCCTTCGAACGAGGGAAGCCAACCTACCATGTCGGTCCTCACCGTGGTGGAAGAAAATGCTACCGTAGACCCTCCTAACCTCTCTCCAAGCGGGGGCAATCCCGGGCTCCTAATATCACATCCTATCCTGGATCAGCCTAGACCCTTTGCTACGGGTATGACACGACCCACGACTCATCAGGTTCCAGAGGGGCCATTTTTCCCAGAACCACCCGCCAAATCTCACCTTCCCTCACACCTTCACTCAAATCTCGGAGGTCGAGCCCAGCCAACGACCACCTTTCCGAGCATGCTTTTGTCGGATCCTCGTGCAGAACCCTCTTAGGATGAAGAACTAAATTCATGGCAACGACTCCTCGGAGATGGGAGCCAGCTTGCAATCATCGTCCGACGCTTCACTTGGGGCAACTCTTCGCAACAAGACATAGACAATGTCAATCACAGCCCCTTCACTAGAGAAATCAGAAATTCTCGAAATCCTCCAGACTTCAGGTTCCCAGCCATCGAGCCATACAACAGTCGCACTGACCCGACCATTCACCTCATGCGATACATGCGACATATAGAAGTACTTGGTGCATGAACTAGTTTCATGGCTAAGTGTTTTCCTCTCTTTCTCACAGATATAACCGGTATGTGGTTTCGGCAGCTAACAACGGAGTCGATTAGTAGCTGGAATACTCTTGTCACCCGCTTCATCGAACAGTTTCGAGTGCATATCTCTCGATCGAGAAGTGTCATGTTTTTATCTACCATCAAGCAGCGATCCGGAGAGATGCTAAGATCCTTTCTCGAAAGATTCAACGTAGCTGTAGCATCTGTCGATCGACCCGAGCCATCGATGGTGCTGATGGCAGCCATCACGGGAGTTCAGAAGAGATTAGAATTCTAAAACTCCTTAACCGGAGATCCCCCCCCCCCCCCAAAGATATAGATGACTTTTACTCCGAGGCCAAGAGATTCCTCCGATAAGAGGATGTTCTCCTTGAAATGGAGAGCCTTGAAGTTTTAGTAGCCAAACAACAAGGTCCACTCAACGGCAATGGCCAGAATAAAGGAGGAGGAAAGGCCCCGAAAAAGGATGAACGCAATGTGCGACCTTGAAATGAAAACAAATATGATCGATACACCGAGCTTAATTCTTCTTTGCTCGATATCTACCTCGATGTATGCGAGTTCTTGCCTACTCCAAGACCGCCTCGACAAGAACCGACCCGGATGGAACTCGATTCTGTCAAGCATTATATATTCCACAACGTAGCTGGACATAATACAAATGACTGCCGACATCTGCGCGATTTCATTAAAGGACGAGTCAGGAAAGGGGAACTTGCTGAATATGTCAAAGATCGCGCCCCAGCCATGCCGCCGCGATCCTCTGCTCAAGCTCCTCAGGCTGGTCCGTGAGCTCCTAGAAACGGAAAGGACCCTGAGACAAGCACTCGCGGCATTATCATTAATTAGATTTTTTATCTTTTCTTTCGATGTATTTCTTTCAATAACAAGGACGCCTTGATTTTAGCTCTTGAGAATGCTTTGTAATCAATCGCTGTCCTCGTAGAATTTCTTTCCTTTAGTTGCTTAGCAATTATGAATTTTACTTTTTGTGAAAGTAGATCATGTTGTGAAATCTTTAAGCCAAGCATGGATAATGCTCGCCGCCCTGCTTTGTGTGGTCAGCGTGAAAGCCCACCACCATTTCAAACACCTACTCCTTCAAGTGAGTGAGGTCATATTTTCTAAATACGAAGTGTGGACAACTCTCTCTTCTTTACACCACGAGCATGCATAGCTCGCTAAACTAACCAACCTGGCATGAGTCGAGCATAAGAAACACTTTCCCTAAGCCAAGTATGGTTAATACTCACCCTCTCTAAGCCGAGCATGGTTTATGCTCGCCCCTAAGCCAAGTATGGTTAATACTTGCCCTCTCTAAGCCGAGCATGGTTTATGCTCGCCTTCGTAAACCGAGTATGGTTAATACTCGCCCTCTCTAAGCCGAGCGTGGTTTATGCTCGCCCCTAAGCCGAGTATGGTTAATATTCGCCCTCTCTAAGCCGAGCATGGTTTATGCTCGCCCCTAAGCCGAGCATGATTGATGCTCTCCACCCTCTAAAGCCAAGTATGATAAAATGCTCGACCCATCGCCCTCCTCCAAAACGAGGATAGTTTGTTTTGTATTTACAGGAACCAACACTCGTACAAATGGAAATCATCATATCGGCCTTAATACGATTCCCGATGGTTGTAGGTTTTCTGGCCTTAATACGACCTGGCATGGTCGTCGGGTTTCCGGCCTTAATACAACATCGGACCGTCGGTTTTCTGGCCTCAATATGGTCCGGCGCGACCATAGCAGCTCGAGCGTTTGTGCTCCGGTTCGGATTTCAGAACACATCTCCCTCTGTCGATGAAGATGCATTCTGAGGGGCAAAGTGTTAACCCTTTTTTTGGCAAGAGTCTCAACGAGCAGGACCGAAGCCCAAACGCGCAACCAGAAATAAGCTGCGCTTTAGGAAGCCCAACAGAAACACAGTCCGAAGCAGTCACATATCAGCCTAAGTCCAGCCTAATCAGATTGATTGCTTACTCCGGAAGAATCGCTCTCTTAGTCGTTCGAGTATTTCGCTCCCAAGCAGAGCTCGTCGACCGATTATCTCGAGCCAGCGTGGAAACCTTCTACAAAGCCAGTCCACCTAATATCCCGATTTTCAAGGCAGTAAAGGCGGTCAAACCATATGCGGACAAAGCTCTACTTCTGATATGCCTCTCCGCGGATGCCACGTCAGCCACTACTTCCGAGGATACTATTTATGAACAGTGGAATCAGCCTTCCAGCTGCAATTCAAGCCAATAGATGGATTTCACATGTCCAGGATTTCCCGAAATGTCCGGACCATAGCGCAATAACCCAAACAGCATTCTACACCTATAAATACCTCTAAGCTTAAAGAAGAAAGGGACTTCTGGAGACTCTGGAGACTCATGGTTTTCTCTTCAACTCCATTACATCCTATAGGAGTTTGCATCTCTCAACCTCTTATAAGAGGCAGGGAAAATATTCATCTTCTTTCTCTTCTTCAAAAAGCATTGTAATTGTAACCAAAAAAAGAGAAATAATATATAAAGTGGACGTAGGCATCGTCTTTGCCGAATCACTATAAAAACTCTGTGTGTGCTCTCTGTTCTTTTACTTTTTATTGCATTGTTAATCTTTATTCGTGTGTTGATCACACGATTAGGGGTTGATCGTCACTAGTAACCAATTTTTGACGTCAACACTTTGCTTTAGAGACAGTTTGAAAAGTTGTAATGATGGTGATGTGGAACATAAGCTGTATTTGGATTTCCGCTGCTATGATGTGTAGTTCTAGTTTTCAGCTTATGCACTATCTCGCCTATTTTATGTCAAGTATGTTGTTATTATATTTTATCCCATACGTTGTGAGACATCCTACGGGTTCTTGATTTGTTCATTCTCTTCTTTCCTTTCTTTAGCGACTGTTCCGGGCTAGTCGGGCATGTATACAACGCACTTTCGGAGGAAATGCCGACTGGTGCGGGGCGGGCCATCACACTTGGTATCAGAGCTCTAGGTTGCGTAGTTAACCTAGGGAAGTTATCAGGGAGAGATAGTACATGTATATAAGAGCACGTATTTGTGATTATTTTAGTTTTTAAAAGCTATATATATATATATATATATACTATTAGTATATCTAAGGATGAGGTCGCACTGCACTGGCACCATTATGGAGATGGTTAATCGTTTTCTCTTTACAGATTGAACGATGAGCCGATACGCAAGGGGTGCCGGTAGAGGAGCGAATAATGGGAATGCTGCTGATATGAGGACGATGTTTACTGACCTCATGAGGGAGATGCTTAGAGATGTTCAGGGAGCAGTTCCTAATGCTGGTAATGGTGGTGGTCCAACGGTGCAGGCGCCTAGGGCCAATTTCGCCAAGCTTTGCAAGGATTACACTAGACTTGGAGGAAAGCCGTTCCACGGAATGGAATCGGCTACAGATGGTCAAGAAGTGTTGGATAGCTGGGAGCGTATCTTCGAAGACTTGGGTATCGAGGATGCGATGAAGAGAAGGCTAGCATCCCGTCAGCTGCACGGATGGGCAATGAATTGGGGGAATGCTATAAAGGCAGCTACTCCCGAAGATCAGATTACTTGGGATCATTTTGAGGTTCTCTTTAGTGATAAGTTCATTCCAACTGCTCAGAAGTCGGTGTTGTTTAAGAAATTCTTGGAACTCAAGCAGAATGGTAGAGCCTTCTTGGAGTTTATTGCCGAATTTGACACTTTGTTGAAATATGGGTTATCCCTAATAGATACTTCCGAGAAGAAGAACGAGAAGTTCATAACTGGCTTGGATGAATACTTGGGGGAAAGGCTTATTAACCACATCGATGAGACATTTGAATCGATTGTGGGGAATGCTTTAAGATCGGAAAGTCTTTACCTAAGTCGAAGACTGAGGTCGCATCTGCAAAGGAGCCAAAACCGCAAGCAAGCGGTGGAGGCAAGAGTGGTTCTCAGAATAAGAGGAAGCAGAACCAAAATAAGGATGGCCAGAAGAAGAAGAAAGATGTTGAGTGCTTTAGTTGTGGCAAGTAGGGCCATTATGCTAGTAATTGTCGAGCAAAGCCAGCAGATGGTAAGTGCTTCAACTGTGGCCAAGTGAGACATCACAAGGACAAGTGTCTGCAAACCCCTAAAGAAAAGCAGATGGTGAAAGCATATACCCTTAATGCTATTCCTTCTTCGTCGAATGCCCCAACTGCTGCGGAGAAGGGAAAGAATGTCATTATTCAAGGTATGCTTTCTGTTTATGATGTTCCTGTTAGAATTTTGTTTGATACCGGAGCTTCCAGTTCTTTCGTATCTAGTGACCTGGTAGATAGATTGGGATTGGAGCCCGAGATTGTCGATAGATCTTTAGTAGTGACGAACCGGATTGGTGGTTCGACTAGCCTTAGCATGATTTGTCGTAATATGGTCTTATCGAGTCATGGATGTATGTTTGTTTGTGATTGCTTTTTTTTGGGCTTTACTGGGTTTAGCATTATTTTGGGAGTCGATTGGCTCCAAAGACATGGGGTGGTGGTAGACTATGAGGGCTTTTGGTGACAGCTAGAGCGAATGATGGGAGGAGGGTGGCGTTTGGTGGTCTACCTAGTGATGGGGTAATGGCTAGTTTTCTAAATTCCCTCGACATCCCGCATGATGACTTATCAGGCTTTCCCGTGGTTGGCCAGCATCCGGACATCTTCGAGGAAGTGACTGGGCTTCCACCACATCGAGAGATTGAGTTCTGTATTGATTTAGTGAAAGATTCCAGACCTATAATGATGCCACTTCGTCGTATGGCACCAAGGGAGCAGCGAGGGCTCGGGGTGAAGTAAGCGATCTTTTGAAGAAGGGATTTATCAGAAGAAGTGTTCCTGAGTGAGGAGCACCAGTTGTGTTTGCTACCAAGGCTGATGGTTCCCTTCGATTGTATGTAGACTACCGCGAGTTGAATAAGGTGACGAGGAAGAATAAGTATCCTCTACCGCGGATAGATGATTTGTTTGACCAGTTGAGTGGCGCGAGAGTGTTCTCCCTGTTGGATCTCACAACGGGTTTTCATCAGCTTAGAGTGGAAGCTGAGAGTATAACTAAAACGGCATTTCGGACGCTGTCTAGATTTTATGAGTGGTTGGCCATACCATTCAGGCTGACCAATGCACCAGCATATTTTGTGGATCTTATGAATAGGGTATTCAGAGATCAGTTGAATAAGTTTGTTATTGTATTCGTAGACGATATACTTGTTTATTCAAGGACAGAGGAAGAACAAAAGGAACATTTGAGGATAGTGATGGAGGTGTTGAGAAAACACCAATTAAAAGCAAAGTTTTCTAACTGTCACCTCTGGAGAAGGGAAGTGAGATTCTTAGGCCATGTCGTTTCAGGGAATTGTATTGCCGTGGATCCTGCGAAGGTGGCTACGGTACAAGATTGGTCTACGCCCAAGAATGCAACAGACATAATAAGTTTCTTGGGGTTAGCTGGATATTATCGTAAGTTTATCCAAGACTTCTCCAAGATAGCAGCACCGTTGACTCAGTTGACCAAGAAGAACCAAGCTTTCGTCTGGGACGAAAAGTACGAGAATGCATTCAAGAGTCTAAAGGAAAAGTTGACATGTGCACCAGTGTTAGTCATTCTTAAGTGGAATGAAGGGATGACGGTATACACAGATGCATGTGGTACCAGACTGGAGTACATGTCATTTTAGGGGCTATGTGGTATGATTTCAATATCGTATACACACCAGGAAAGGGCAATGTGGTAGCTGATGCATTGAGTAGAAGACATGTCAGTTTAGGGGCTATGTTTCTAGAATGGAAGCAACTGGAGTACATCGCGGGGTATGATTTCAGACCAAAGTGCGAATTGGATCCAGAAATGTTAGCAAGTTTGACGATCAGACGCACTTTAATTAAGCGGATTGGTCCTGGTCAGAGGAACGATCCTAACCTATTGGAAATCATCTCAAAGTTAGAGATGGGAATCGATGGAGAGATGAAAAAGTATGGGCTTGATCGAGATGGATGGCTAAGAAACAATGGAAGACATGTTGTGCCCAATGTCAATAGATTGAGAGATGAAGTGCTTGGAGAATGTCATCACTCAAAACTGACTATACATCCTGGAGGTAACAAGATGTACCGAGACATGAAGCAAACCTACTACTGGGAAGGGATGAAAAGAGACATTGAGAAGTTTATATCCAAATGCATGAATTGCCAGCGAGTTAAAGCTGAGCAAAAGAAGCCTAGTGGTTTGTTGCAACCATTAGAGATTCCAAAATGGAAATGGGAACAAGTCTCAATGGATTTCATTGTTGGGTTACCAAGGACTAGATTGGGCCATGATAGCATTTGGGTGATTGTGGACCGATTGACCAAGAGTGCAAGATTTATACCCGTCAAGTCGAATAGAACGACAGCTAAGTTAGCTGAACTATATGTAAAATGGGTAGTGAGATTTCATGGAATACCCAAAGGCATTGTGAGTGACCGAGATCGTTGTTCACTAGTGGATTTTGGAAGAGCTTACAAGAGGCGTTAGGATCAGAATTACATCTCAGTACCGCGTATCATCCTCAAACCGACGGACAAACAGAGAGGGTGAATCGAGTATTAAAGGATCTCTTGAGAGCTTGCATATTAGACTTTTATGGATCATGGGATGACCATTTCTATCTAGTAGAGTTTGCATATAATAATAGTTATCAATCCAGTATTGGTATGGCTCCATTTGAAGCTTTGTACGGAATACCGTGCAACTCACCATCATGTTGGTTAGAAACTGGTGAGAAGTTTGTGCTTGGACCAGATGTGATAAGAGAAACTTCAGCTAAGATTAAGGTTGTCCAACAACGAATGAAGGCTGCCCAAGATAGGCAGAAAAGTTATGCTGATAAGAGGAGAAGAGAACTAAAGTTCTCCATTGGCGACTTGGTGTTTGTCAAGATTTCTCCGTTGAAGAGCGTGATACGATTTGGCAGGAGAGGCAAGTTAGCACCAAGATTTGTTAGTCCATTCCCAGTTCTTGAGCAAATTGGAAATTTGGCATATAAAGTTGAATTACCAGACAAGATGGTAGGAGTTAATAACGTGTTTCATGTTTCCCAGCTAAGGAAGTTCGTACACAACCCATATTTGACTATTTCACTTGATCAGTTGGATGATATCGAAGTTGAACCCGAGGCGGTTAGGAACTGCAAGCCTATGCGTATTGTTGGGAAAGATACGAAGCATTTTCGAAGGAAGGCGGTGAAATTAGTCAAAGTTCAGTGGGGCGAGAATGAGAATGACTGTACTTGGGAGATAGAGGAGAGCATTAGGAAGACGTATCCTGTAACAACCCGTATTTCGATAACATGTTAAAACGAGAATCAATGCAGAATTTAATTTTAAATTCTGAATCAAGTAAAACGGGCTATGCCATTGCGTTCGTCTCGGAAAAATACGCGAAATAGAGTCTGAGTTTTCGAGAATCGGAGTCCGTATGACCCGATTAAGGCCCAACGAAGTTTTCAGAAAATTTCTAAGTAAAAAAAGATTTCAAATTCAAGTTTGAAATTGGAAATTTGGGCCAGTTTGGGCCAGGCGGGAAAATTCCCGCCAGAGCACCCAAGACGACAGCCCTGTCGACTAGGGAGTCGACTTGGTTGGACCCAAGTCGACAGCCCTGTCGACTTGGCTGTCGACTTGGTCCAGCCGGGCTGTTTAGCCTAGTGCACCATTTTGAGATTGTGTTGAGCTTGGGGGCCAGATTCGGTTTTAAGAGCTAAGATTGCAACTGGGGTTTAATCCTATGGCCTAAAACACTTGTCTAATCTATAAATAAGACCCTAACCTAACCCTAAATCATCATTATTCATTCATACAACTAAACTATGGAAAAATTTTACCTCTCATGGCCTCCACTCTCTTCATAAAATTTCTAAATTGTTTCTATGAGAGATTTTCCATGCATACAAGTGTTTTCAAGCTTGTATGAGTGTCACTAGCTTGCATTCAAGACAAGTTTCTCTATTTGCATCATAAAGCAAGGGTTTTGATCATTTTGGCTCAAGGGTTTTTATGTTAGAGCTTGCATTTTGGGTCTATTTGATTGCATAAGGGCTTTGTCATATCTTTTGTGCCTTCATAGCAATGTAAGCCATTTCCCTACTCTTAGATATTAACTATGAAGTTAAATGTTCATGTTGCAAGTTTGGGTTTGATCATTGAGTATGATACATGCTATCATGTCATGCGAGTTTATGAAGTCATTATCTTGATCTTGTGGGCTAAAAGCTACAACCTTTATGTTGAGATGTTGCATTATGCAACATGAGAACTCTCATAACCTTTATGTCAACTTGCATATGAAGTCATAACCCTTATATGATGATATATGTGAGTTACTAGTCATCATTCCATGTCTTTTCTCACCATGATTCGCTTATGTGCCAAGTTTGGGTTTATGCATATTTTGAGGCTTAAGAATGCAACATGCAAGTAAATGAACACATTTGTGCCTCATTTGCCACCATGATTAACATGTGGCTTAATATCCATTTTTGTCATGCCTTTGACAAGTTCCTTCTTTGAATCCATTATGCGAGTTTAAAAGCGTTGGGGTCACATTATGGGAAAACATAATGACATGAACATGATTTGGGTAAATGGGTATAAACATGACAACATGTAACGTTAAATATGACATGTGTTTATACTTGAAAACACGACTTGAAATATAACATGGAAGTTGACATGTAAGTATGCTTGAAACATAAGCTTGGGAATTTACCTATTAAGTTAGGTCTACCCTTTGGGAATTTACCTATCAAGTTAGGTCTACCCAAATGCTTGAAAAACTTGTAACATGTTTTGGAAACATAATGGACATGACACTTAGAAAATATAAGTGTGACCAACTCGAGGTTGGGTTGAGTTTGCAACATAAAGCTACCCGGAACCGACCGGCCTAACTAGTAGTTGCAAACAATAGGACCCAATGTGAGAAGTTGGTCATGTTGTGCTTGAACCCGAGGTTAGACCAAGTTGTGGTGTAAAGCTACCCGGAACCGACCGGCTTAACTAGTAACCACAACAAAGTCTAATGTGAGAGGTTGAGGTGCATTAAGTAATTAATGCCACATGATAGGGTTAAGTTAATTTGATTAATGACTCTTAACCAAATATGACATGGACAAATGGGTTAAGTAATTTGATTAGGCTAATGATACTTAACAAAACATGACAAGGTTGGGTAGGTTAAGTAACTTGATTTGCCTAATGACACTTAACCATTTTTATACGACTAGTGGACGGGGTTAAGTTAACCAACACTTAATCAATCCAACACGATAATTTGGTAAGGTTAAGTAAGTTTTCTTAATGACACTTAACCGAAAAAAAATACAGTTAATGGATGGGGTTAAGATTAGACTCAACTAGTCTAAACAGGGAGATCGAATGGGGTTAAGTTAGCCTAGACTTAATTAATCCCACTTGGCCGTTTAATGGGGTTAAGTTAAACACTTAACTAATCTAACATGATGATTTGAGGTGGTTAAGTGACCTATACTATACTTAACCAATCTAACGTGAAAACATGATAAGGCTAAGTCACGAATCGCTTAAATACGCTTGACCGATTTGACTCAGTAATTTGATAGGGTCAAGTTAATATATACTTAACCAACTTGAGCATGGTTTGTAGGGTTAAGTCTTGAACTTGGATACTTAGCCAATTTTGACATGATTTGTAGACGGGTTAAGTCATGAACTTAAGTGACACTTAATCCATTATGCAAACCCTAGTTCTGAGGATTAGGTGGATAACCGTAGTTAACAAGGATAACGGGAATGAGGCTAAGTGGTAAACCTTAGTTGAAGAATAACTAAGTAATGATTCTTAGTCAAGGAAATTTAGACCAGTTCATAGATAGATGAGTAACCTGATACGGTAGGTCATCGTTTAAGTATACGAGTAGGAGCAAGTATCTGATTTAGATAAAGGCTCCAGCGAACTGGGTAACGAAGCAGCGGCTTCGGGGAACGTGAGGATATTCTTGGTATCCCTCTTTGAGCTGCCAGGTGATCATACTAGGCTCATGAGAGGTTAAGGTCTGCGTTAGAAGAACCAAGAGTATGCCTTGGTTGCTATACGAGCAACCTAAAGACGGGGATGGATAGGGGATAGTCGACGATACACGGTCGTACCCTAGATAGCATTTTCGTCAGGCTACCTACCATCTTTGGTCAAGCGTGTACGTACGGAAAGGCAGAGAACACCCAAAAGACCATAATTGCTATCTAATTATGGGTGCGGTAAGGCTTGGATGTGGGTTGGCCAGTGTTGTGTTCTCATACAGGATTTATCCTGTCTTGTCTTTCGCTAGTTGAGGGAGTGGTCTCGTGGGACCATAGCCACGTATAGAAAAACAGACCTTAGCATCTGCATCGGCGGATAAATCGAAAGCTCCCGACCGAGTCCTGTATTTCCTGACCTGCCCTGTGACAGGACTCGGATGGCACGATGTGATACATGTGCATACAGTCATGCAAAAACGATTCACGATGAATGCGTGGGAAAAAAAAGGCGCGGTTGACGGTTAGCGTAATTCCTAGTGGCCCTGGGTGGTTGAACCAAAACCGAGATACGAAAATGTGCAATAGGTAAGCATAATCCCTAGTAGTCCTAGGTAGCATAAGTCCTAGTTGTACAAAAGATGATTCATGTCTAAAGACCCTAGTTAGATGTAGGGTGACAGCCCAAAACGATCTTAAGGATCATGGAACTATGTTAAAGTAGTGTAGAATCTCATGGGAAAGCCCGTATGGTCTACGGCAAGGGACTGAACATTTACGTGGAATAAAACATACGAGTTGAGTGACCTATATATGCGATATACTAGGTTGACATGGACCATTACACGACTTTTGAGTAAGGGTCACTCATGGTTAACACATGATGCGGTGGGGATGCTAGTACGGTAGGTGCAGAGTTAAAAGATAGGATAGATACCATGGGATGTTATACGTGATAGATATCTTGGGGATATTATACTTGATAGGAACCTGACGATGGGATACCTTGTTCTATCTTGACATCGTAATTTATCATGACACCTTAGTTTATCGAAGTTCAGTAGTTCATCCTGTTATTTTGATTTAGCTTATCTATCTTGTCATCATGCTTATGTTCATCTCAGTTAACTTTACTAGTTTTTATGCTAATAGCAGATAGGGCTTACTCAGTCTTTTTGACTGACCCGTTTTGTTTCGCCTCTTTTCATCCGTTCCCCCCCCCCCAGGTTACAAGGAGGAAATACTGTTGTTTAGTTCGGACTTCTTCTGCTTGAAGGTCATCATGGATGGCTTGGACTTTTCTTGGCTATGGCTACTTTACTGTTTTTACTTGGGGAATAATTTTATGGAAAAGTCTTTATGCTTCTTTATTATTGCAAGACAGGTTTTGATGTACTCTAATGTAAAAGGCTTTAGACCTTATTTATTTATGTTATGAAAGTTCCATTTTACTTCCGCTACTTTATATGTTCTGTCTTGTGATATTTCTGTGCATGTTTACCAATAATGCCCCTCTAAAGCTAGTGCATTCCTTTGCGAGTGACCCTAGCGGAGGCGGGGTGTTACACGTGGTATCAGAGCAGAAGGTTACCAGACTGGGCAAAAGTTTTTAAAGACCTTCTGAAAACTATTTGAAAATCGTTTACAAAGAAGCATTTTTCAAGAAAAATTTCTTTTAAAAGAAAAAGGCTATTCCCCAAAGGCCATTAGCACTATCCTTGTTTCCTTAATTGAATCTCTTTTCCTTTCTTTCCTCCATCTGTAGTCACAGTGGTTTTAACTGCGATTAGTCTTTTCTATCTACAAAAGTGCTTTCCATGCGATGGAGGTAGTTCTCGAGAGACCAGTGGCAGCGTTATAAGAAAGGATAGTGAGAAAGAGGATAAAGGATACGAGCTTAAGGATGAGCAACTTGTTGGCATGACTCAGTCCTCAAAGGAGGGAGAGAGATGAACAATGAAACCCATGACGAGAGGGTACCTTTGGCATGGTAAAACGGGGCGGATAGTTAAGTATTATGGGACAAGGACAAGATCATCGGGAGGGCAATAGTATGCTTTTATTTCTAGGGTACCTCGGAAGAAGGGTAACGATCTTGTTAAAGGTTTAGCTTTTCTTCTCTATCATCCCATTAGGACTTCGTTTTTTTTATCATTTAAGTCTGCTTCGATAGTTGAGTCTCTGCACCTTAAGTACTAGCGTAATAGAGAATCCCATTTTTGTCTCAAAGTCCTATTGGAGAATCAGTCCATTTATACATGACTTGTTTGGATTTGAGAATGTCTATGCCAAGTGTTGAGTTTGGAAATAATGCTTATGTTTATAAGCTATGGATGGATTCTAGGGATGAAGTGGTTATCCAGTAGGGGGTGCCACTCTCGGTTTTGATAGGAGGGTAGTTAGACCTTTTTGACTAGCCTTGGTAATACCCTCGAAGTATCGTGTAACCTTTTTGAGGTTCTGTCATGATTAGTTACTTAGAATCCCTTGATGCCTTTATTGGAAATTGGAAGCCCGATCGAGTGGTGTTCGCCGATAAGACGGATGGTTTACTTCACTTATGCGTGGGTTATAGAAATCACCCTAGTAAGTGCGCTTGATAACCTGGTTGGCATCTGTTTACTTTCAAGAGAAAGTTCTTCTACGTGGAATACCTTGTGGTACGAGGTCCGAGATTCACTAGTGAATTTTGGAAAGCTTGCATGAGATCATGAGTACGCAGTCATGTTTGCGTCAAGTATTCTAGGAAAAGGGATAAGTGCAAGTGGAACGAGAGGCGACGAAGAAATGAGTTCCAGCTCATGTTATGGAAACGGGAAATAAGAAGCTACGAAATCGCGAAGTTAAAAAGACGGTTAAGGCACAATGGAATTAAGCTCGAGGAAATACGACTTTGATGGTCAAAGACTAGATACGCGCATGATATCTCTTTTTGGGAGTATATCCTTGATCCCTGTTTTCTGTAGAGCTTACTTGTAGGCTATCTTTTGTGGACATCCTCTAGGTCCTATTTTCTGTTACAAACCCCGTAAGGAGTTTTGTTTATCTTCTCGACCCTGTTTCAGGGAATCCTAGGTAGAACCCTATGGATGTAAACATGTATTTGAAACATGTTATGATTGATATGGTTGCAAGTGGTTGCAAGTGGTTGCTCGTGGATGCGCGAATACATATTAGATACTAGCTCGACTCGGTCACATTTCATATTGCATATGCACGAGTATTTATACTTGTTTATGGATGAAATCGAATGTATTATCATGCGGTTGTTGCATGTGAATGAATGATTGTGCACGCATATAGTATCTATATGACTAGGATTATTTGCATACATGTTGGATTCATGGCACTATACATATTTTGCATTAGAAAGATTATTCAGGCCTGATCATTAGCATTAGCTAAGGAACATGTACACACACGTTTTGCATATATTCATACAACATTAGAAATCATCTAAGGACAATGGTTGCTTGTGGATGATGTTTTGAGTAGATGAATGATGGATGGTAGGATATGTTCTTCCTAACTTAGAGATTTCGGGGACGAAATCCTAAAAGGTGGGGAGAATGTAACAACCCGTATTTCGATAACATGTTAAAACGAGAATCAAGGCAGAATTTAATTTTAAATTCTGAATCAAGTAAAACGGGCTATGCCATTGCGTTCGTCTCGGAAAAATACGCGAAATAGAGTCTGAGTTTTCGAGAATCGGAGTCCGTATGACCCGATTAAGGCCCAACGAAGTTTTCAGAAAATTTCTAAGTAAAAACAGATTTCAAATTCAAGTTTGAAATTGGAAATTTGGGCCAGTTTGGGCCAGGCGGGAAAATTCCCGCCAGAGCACCCAAGTCGACAGCCCTGTCGACTTGGGAGTCGACTTGGTTGGACCCAAGTCGACAGCCCTGTCGACTTGGCTGTCGACTTGGTCCAGCCGGGCTGTTTAGCCTGGTGCACCATTTTGAGATTATGTTGAGCTTGGGGGCCAGATTCGGTTTTAAGGGCTAAGATTGCAACTAGGGTTTAATCCTATGGCCTAAAACACTTGCCTAATCTATAAATAAGACCCTAACCTAACCCTAAATCATCATTATTCATTCATACAACTAAACTATGGCAAAATTTTACCTCTCATGGCCTCCACTCTTTTCATAAAATTTCTAAATTGTTTCTATGAGAGATTTTCCATGCATACAAGTGTTTTCAAGCTTGTATGAGTGTCACTAGCTTGCATTCAAGACAAGTTTCTCTATTTGCATCATAAAGCAAGGGTTTTGATCATTTTGGCTCAAGGGTTTTTATGTTAGAGCTTGCATTTTGGGTCTATTTGATTGCATAAGGGCTTTGTCATATCTTTTGTGCCTTCATAGCAATGTAAGCCATTTCCCTACTCTTAGATATTAACTATGAAGTTAAATGTTCATGTTGCAAGTTTGGGTTTGATCATTGAGTATGATACATGCTATCATGTCATGCGAGTTTATGAAGTCATTATCTTGATCTTGTGGGCTAAAAGCTACAACCTTTATGTTGAGATGTTGCATTATGCAACATGAGAACTCTCATAACCTTTATGTCAACTTGCATATGAAGTCATAACCCTTATATGATGATATATGTGAGTTACTAGTCATCATTCCATGTCTTTTCTCACCATGATTCGCTTATGTGCCAAGTTTGGGTTTATGCATATTTTGAGGCTTAAGAATGCAACATGCAAGTAAATGAACACATTTGTGCCTCATTTGCCACCATGATTAACATGTGGCTTAATATCCATTTTTGTCATGCCTTTGACAAGTTCCTTCTTTGAATCCATTATGCGAGTTTAAAAGCGTTGGGGTCACATTATGGGAAAACATAATGACATGAACATGATTTGGGTAAATGGGTATAAACATGACAACATGTAACGTTAAATATGACATGTGTTTATACTTGAAAACACGACTTGAAATATAACATGGAAGTTGACATGTAAGTATGCTTGAAACATAAGCTTGGGAATTTACCTATTAAGTTAGGTCTACCCTTTGGGAATTTACCTATTAAGTTAGGTCTACCCAAATGCTTGAAAAACTTGTAACATGTTTTGGAAACATAATGGACATGACACTTAGAAAATATAAGTGTGACCAACTCGAGGTTGGATTGAGTTTGCAACATAAAGCTACCCGGAACCGACCGGCCTAACTAGTAGTTGCAAACAATAGGACCCAATGTGAGAAGTTGGCCATGTTGTGCTTGAACCCGATGTTAGACCAAGTTGTGGTGTAAAGCTACCCGGAACCGACCGGCTTAACTAGTAACCACAACAAAGTCTAATGTGAGAGGTTGAGGTGCATTAAGTAATTAATGCCACATGATAGGGTTAAGTTAATTTGATTAATGACTCTTAACCAAATATGACATGGACAAATGGGTTAAGTAATTTGATTAGGCTAATGATACTTAACAAAACATGACAAGGTTGGGTAGGTTAAGTAACTTGATTTGCCTAATGACACTTAACCATTTTTATACGACTAGTGGACGGGGTTAAGTTAACCAACACTTAATCAATCCAACAAGATAATTTGGTAAGGTTAAGTAAGTTTTCTTAATGACACTTAACCGAAAAAAAATACAGTTAATGGATGGGGTTAAGATTAGACTCAACTAGTCTAAACAGGGAGATCGGATGGGGTTAAGTTAGCCTAGACTTAATTAATCCCACTTGGCCGTTTAATGGGGTTAAGTTAAACACTTAACTAATCTAACATGATGATTTGAGGTGGTTAAGTGACCTATACTATACTTAACCAATCTAACGTGAAAACATGATAAGGCTAAGTCACGAATCGCTTAAATACGCTTGACCGATTTGACTCAGTAATTTGATAGGGTCAAGTTAATATATACTTAACCAACTTGAGCATGGTTTGTAGGGTTAAGTCTTGAACTTGGATACTTAGCCAATTTTGACATGATTTGTAGACGGGTTAAGTCATGAACTTAAGTGACACTTAATCCATTATGTAAACCCTAGTTCTGAGGATTAGGTGGATAACCGTAGTTAACAAGGATAACGGGAATGAGGCTAAGTGGTAAACCTTAGTTGAAGAATAACTAAGTAATGATTCTTAG
This sequence comes from Allium sativum, assembly GCA_030737875.1. Classification (NCBI taxonomy): domain Eukaryota; kingdom Viridiplantae; phylum Streptophyta; class Magnoliopsida; order Asparagales; family Amaryllidaceae; genus Allium; species Allium sativum. Next base: position 156,997,693 of record CM060921.1, on the reverse strand, counting down.
TCAAGGAAATTTAGACCAGTTCATAGATAGATGAGTAACCTGATACGGTAGGTCATCGTTTAAGTATACGAGTAGGAGCAAGTATCTGATTTAGATAAAGGCTCCAGCGAACTGGGTAACGAAGCAGCGGCTTCGGGGAATGTGAGGATATTCTTGGTATCCCTTTGTGAGCTGCCAGGTGATCATACTAGGCTCATGAGAGGTTAAGGTCTGCGTTAGAAGAACCAAGAGTATGCCTTGGTTGCTATACGAGCAACCTAAAGACGGGGATGGATAGGGGATAGTCGACGATACACGAGCGTACCCTAGATAGCATTTTCGTCAGGCTACCTACCATCTTTGGTCAAGCGTGTACGTACGGAAAGGCAGAGAACACCCAAAAGACCATAATTGCTATCTAATTATGGGTGCGGTAAGGCTTGGATGTGGGTTGGCCAGTGTTGTGTTCTCATACATGATTTATCCTGTCTTGTCTTTCGCTAGTTGAGGGAGTGGTCTCGTGGGACCATAGCCACGTATAGAAAAACAGACCTTAGCATCTGCATCGGCGGATAAATCGAAAGCTCCCGACCGAGTCCTGTATTTCCTGACCTGCCCTGTCACAGGACTCGAATGGCACGATGTGATACATGTGCATACAGTCATGAAAAAACGATTCACGATGAATGCGTGAAAAAAAAAGGCGTGGTTGACGGTTAGCGTAATTCCTAGTGGCCCTGGGTGGCTGAACCAAAACCGAGATACGAAAATGTGCAATAGGTAAGCATAATCCCTAGTAGTCCTAGGTAGCATAAGTCCTAGTTGTACAAAAGATGATTCATGTCTAAAGACCCTAGTTAGATGTAGGGTGACAGCCCAAAACGATCTTAAGGATCATGGAACTATGTTAAAGTAGTGTAGAATCTCATGGGAAAGCCCGTATGGTCTACGACAAGGGACTGAACATTTACATGGAATAAAACATACGAGTTGAGTGACCTATATATGCGATATACTAGGTTGACATGGACCATTACACGACTTTTGAGTAATGGTCATTCATGGTTAACACATGATGCGGTGGGGATGCTAGTACGGTAGGTGCAGAGTTAAAAGATAGGATAGATAACATGGGATGTTATACGTGATAGATATCTTGGGGATATTATACTTGATAGGAACCTGACGATGGGATACCTTGTTCTATCTTGACATCGTAATTTATCATGACACCTTAGTTTATCGAAGTTCAGTAGTTCATCCTGTTATTTTGATTTAGCTTATCTATCTTGTCATCATGCTTATGTTCATCTCAGTTTCTCATGTCAGTTAACTTTACTAGTTTTTATGCTAATAGTAGATAGGGCTTACTCAGTCTTTTTGACTGACCCGTTTTGTTTCGCCTCTTTTCTTCCGTCCCCCCCTCCCCCCCCCCCAGGTTACAAGGAGGAAATACTGTTGTTTAGTTCGGACTTCTTCTGCTTGAAGGTCATCATGGATGGCTTGGACTTTTCTTGGCTATGGCTACTTTACTGTTTTTACTTGGGGAATAATTTTATGGAAAAGTCTTTATGCTTCTTTATTATTGCAAGATAGGTTTTGATGTACTCTGATGTAAAAGGCTTTAGACCTTATTTATTTATGTTATGAAAGTTCCATTTTACTTCCGCTACTTTATATGTTCTGTCTTGTGATATTTCTGTGCATGTTTACCAATAATGCCCCTCTAAAGCTAGTGCATTCCTTTGCGAGTGACCCTAGCGGAGGCGGGGTGTTACATATCCAGAACTCTTTGCCTGGTAAGATTTCAGTTTCGATTTAGTCTTTCCGCGTGCTAGGATAGGTTTGTTTTATTTATTTTGAATATTTGATTGTTGTATATGATTGGTAGGCATGCGGGATCCTTTGCATGTTTTGGGTTAAGGAATTTCGGAGACGAAATTTCTTAAGGGGGGGGGGAGTGTAACGACCCGCATTCTACGCATCGAAGGATCGTAGAATATTTATTTCTTTCACATACGGAGTCGTACGGTCATGTAACTTTGGGAGACGACTATTGGGGTCATTTCCCATGTTCATGATTTTTCCAGATTTTTAAATGACCGTTTTGCCCTAGCTGGTCTTGTTTCGCCAAACTTTTGACTGGAAAGGAATTTTGACCTGAAACCACTTCCATTGGATTCAGATGATGGTTTACAATTCCGTAGAGTGGTCACATTAGCCAAACGGGCTCACCGTTTGGGAGATATGGCTGAAACAAGGTTTAGAAGGTAAAAACAGCTTAATCGGGCCTAATTTGGGTGATTAGTGAGTGGGCCCATAACCCATTTCGGGATTAGGGTTATGGGAAGGCTGATAGAGTTAGGAAATTCAGTTTCTATCATTTTCCAGCCACCACGTTTTGTTTCTTCAAGTTTAGCCATGGCCTCCACTTGCCAAAATACCCCAAATCACATTCTGATCGCTAATTAAGCCAAATCTACATCAAATCAAGGAAGATCTTCACAAAATTAGTATTAGGACTGCTGTATTACCTTGGTATTCGCACCTAAACAGAGAATCATTTCAGATCTAAAGTTTATTTGTGGCAAAGGTGAGTGATTTGCAAGGTTTCTCACTAATTATGGTTAATTAAAGGTGATTAGTGTTGATTAACGAATTTATACACTAATAAATTCTGGAAAAATATTTATAAAATTTGAAAAGATTTTTTAGGCCTCTGTTAGAAAATTTTGATACTTCGGTTAAGTTTTACTAATCCTATCATTAGTTTTTCTTAAACATGCTTAAGGGAAAATATGGGATTTTGGCTATGTTTGATCCGTTTTAACCTATCAAATTATTGTTTTTGGTGTTTGTGGTTGATTATACATGTTGCTATGACTATTTGGAATGATTTTTTATTATTTAGAAAAGATAGATTAGCCGAAAACGTCGTCGAATGGCGTAAAGCAGTTGCTGGAAAAAGTTGCAGAAAGTTGTGCAGCGTTTCAGGTCGGATCGGATATGGGGCTCGGATCGGATCGGTGGACTGGGCAAGACAGTATGGATCAGACCGGAACCTGGAACAAGAGGATACAAGGGCAAAAAGGAAGGCCGTTGAAACCGAGTGGAGTTGGGGTCGGATCGGAACGGCAGGAAGGTGTGGGATCGGATCTACGTGGACCGAACCGAAGCGAGAGAGGCACCCGAACCGAACCGAGTTGGAGAGTGGCGTCCGAACCGAACCGAATGAAGGAGCTGAGCCAAACCACGATGGGGAATCCGAACCGAACCGAATGGGGAGACCCGAGCCAAACCAGAGGACCCGAACTGAACGAGAAATCTGAAGATGATGTATAGCCGAACCAAACCAGACTTGAGCTACTTCTACGCGATGACTCTTTTGAAGACCAGCTCCAACTCAACCAAAACCCGAGATGCAAATGAAGTCCAAATAGGAAGTAGAACTCAAGATCCAGTTGGGAACCAACGAGTTAACTTCATGAGTTGGGCTTTGCTGCGGGACGTGTGCTAAGGGGTTGTCGATGTCTATGACTTTGGATCACTATGTATGGGAGGTACGTGGACGGATTCAGGACCACAGTGGCCTAGGCACGACTAGTGGGCTATAGAACAATGAAGTGGGGTCATTTGAAAAGGTTTGGTCATGATCCCATGGGATAAGCATGGTGGTAGCAGTAGTTGTACAAGTCGAGCTCCGTCATTACCTCGATGGGTCTAGTGATCAAAGTGGTGGATATCGTATGCTTTACGCACTGAATGAGAGATGTGAGGATGGTTGCTATGCTTGTTTTTTTGCCATCACTATGACATGCACACCCCCACTCCTGTATTCTTTACACCATATGTTAGTGGCACCTTAGAGTATTGTACTGTACGTAGTGCTAACTCTTTGGTTGCAGGTCCAGGTTCAGGTATGGTTTAGTATACCTGTTATTGTTCTGTTTTGCTGCTTATCGCTCATACCAGACTTTTGTCTGACCCAGAGTTTTATGTCTCTTCTTATTACTCTAGGTGCTCTCACAAGCAGACTAGAGACAGGTTAGCTGGTGAAGCACGAGTAGATGTACCGGAGACGAGCAGGAGGCTTCCACGTATGATATATATAGATATTCTCCCTGTGTCGCTGTAGGGTCACTACTTTGGGCATTAGTAGTGTAACTTTTTCCTTTGCTTTGCTTTAGAGACAGTTTGAAAAGTTGTAATAATGGTGATGTGGAACATAAGCTGTATTTGGATTTCCGCTGCTATGATGTGTAGTTCAAGTTTTCAGCTTATACATGTCTCACCTGTTTTATGTCAAGTATGTTGTTATTATATTTTATCCCATGCGCTGTGAGACATCCTACAGGTTCTTGATTAGTTCATTCTCTTCTTTCCTTTCTTTGGCGACCATTCCGGGCTAGTCGGGCATGTATACTGCGCACTTTCGGAAGAAATGCCGATTGGTGCGGGGCGGGCCGTCAGAAAACATGAGAATATAATGAATAAAAAAGAATATGGTTGTCTGAAGAATAATATTCTTCATCCTATAATTGTCAGTTTGAACAATTTGCACTACATTAAATAAACAGCTTTGAAGTGGATATTGCTTCATTTAAAAATATTATTGAATTAGCTATGTTTATCATGAATGTATTTAACAATGATCATATTCCTTTGCTCTTTAAACCTTGTTTGCCTCTCTATTGTTGAAATGTAGCTTATCATCATGGCAGGTCCACTTAATTTAAGGTTAATATGAATCTGAACAGATTGTAATTGCATTGATTTTGTGAAATATTCCAATGGAATGAAAAAGTACTGACGTTGCACTATTTATATATGTACAGGCAATGGTTTACAAGTGTAAATAGAGATAAAGAGAAGTTGGGCTTCAGCCCAGCCCATGAATGTTGTGATAAGTTATGCATCAGGTTATGCTGAGATATCTCTTTCATTAGCCACCCTCAAATCGGTGTAGGGTTTTCCCTTTTCTTCCTGCGCCTCCACCATCATCGATTCTCATATCTTCCATTACATCTTTTTTTATCCTCACGAAATTCTTCACCGAAAGGCCACCATCATCGATCCTCATATCTTCCCTTAGCCTCACGAAATTCTTCACTGAAAGGTGTTTCGTGAGTCTATTTTCTTTTTGAAATAGAGCTGGAACGTGGTTCACATCTAGCTTTCCAGTTATGGTTTGTTCTCACATGAAGTATAGATCGATCTCTATGTGCTTCATGCGAGCATGTTGGACAGGATTGGCTGATAGCGACACCATGTTAAAGTTATCGCACCAAATCACTGGTCTTTTCTTGGGGAGAAACCCTAGTTCTCCAAGCAGCGAGTTTATCCACATGACATTGGCTGTTGCACTGGCTAACGATCGATATTCAGCTTCAGTGCTGGACCGCGAGATGGTTGACTGCTTCTTCGAACACCAGGAGATCAGGTTAGCTCCCATGAATACACAGTATCCTGAGGTTGATCTGCGTTCATCAGGATCCGATGCCTAATCCGAATCACTGTAAGCTTGAACATTTAACTATTTGCTGGATTTCAGTGTGATGTCGTAGTTAATTGTTCCTTTTAAATATCATAGAATACGCTTGACAGCAGTCCAGAGTTCGTTAAGTGGTGTTTGCATAAACTGGCACACTTTATTCACACTGTACCAAATGTCATGTCTGGTTATGGTTAGGTATTGCAAAGCCCCCACTATACTTCTGTATTCCTTGATGTTATGAATAGCTTCACCTCCGTGTTTAGATAGCTTTAGACTGCTCGTCATAGGCGTAGGCATAGGCTTGGCTTTGTCCATCTCAGCTCGAACAAGTAATTCAGAGATGTATTTTCTTTGTGATAGTAGAATTTTAGTCTTAGATTTCTGAATAACCTGTATTCCTAAAAAATAGCTTAGGTTACCCAAATCTTTGATGGAGAAGGCCTGGTTCAAATATTGTATGATTTTATTGATTTCAGCTTGATTACTCCCAGTGATCAGAATGTCGTCAACATATACGAGAATGTAGGTTGTATCTGCCCCACTCTTCTTAATATGTAATGAGTTGTCAGACTTAACTGTGATGAACCCCAAGTTTGAAAAAGTATCTTTGAGTTTGTCATACCAAACCCTCGATGTCTGCTTCAACCCATAGATTACCTTATGTAGTTTGCAAACTAGATGTTTATCATTGGAATTTTTGTACCCCTCTGGCTGCTCCATATAAACATCGTCTTGTAATTCTCCATTTAAAAAGGCGTTATAAACATCCAGATGCCTTATACACCATTGTTTGTGAAGAGAAATACTAATGGTTACCTGTGACCACAGGAGAGAATGTTTCCTTAAAGTCAAAACTGTATTCTTGTGTGTACCCCTTTGCAATGAGTCTCGCTTTATGTTTTAGTATGCACCCATCTGCAGCTTTCTTTAACTTGTACGTCCACTTGCAGCCAACACTATTTTTGTGACTAGGTGCTGTTACTAGACTCCAGGTCTTATTTCTGATAAGTGCATCATACTCCTCATTCATGGCATTTTTCCACTGTTCACACTTTATAGCTTCATTAAAATTGGATGGCTCTATGTCACTAGTTATAGTTGTATAAACTTTGGGCATGAAAATACCATGTTTAGCTCTTGTCATCATGTGATGTCTGTTCTAATCATTTTGTTCATCATCACTACTTGAACTAGTTGTTGTGTTCCCATTGCTGCTAGTGGATAGGTCTCCCACATTCTCAGTATCACCTATGTTATTGTTTGCATCATCATCATCATCCCCATTAAGTGAGTCAACAGGACTGTAGTCAGACCTTGTACTGGGTATGTTTTCTGTTTCTTTGTCTTCTGTTTGCTCTTAAAGTTTGTTACTACATGTCAACTCTTCTGTTAATTCAGGTGGTGCCATAATGTTTCTTTCTGTGTTGATGATTCTTTTAGTAGTTTTGATGCATTTTTCTACAAAAGGAAACACGTGTTCATAAAACACCACATGTCTAGAAATGTATAACCTCCCATTTTCATCTAAACACTTGTATTCTGCATAACCCAGAATCGTACATGGAGGCGATCTCAGACTTAGTTTATGTTTATTATAGGGTCTGAGACAAGGAAAACATAGACAACCAAATGTTTTTAACCTAGAATAATCTGGTTTAAAACCGTACATTGCCTCATGTGGGCTTTTATATTTTAAAACCTTAGTAGACATTCTGTTAGTCAACTATACTGATGTCACAAAGGCTTCTAACCAAATTTTCAAAGGTAAAGATGATTGCGACATTAGTGTAAGCCCTGTTTCAATAATATGCCTATGCTTTCTTTCGACTATCCCATTTTGTTCCGATGTATGTGGGCAAGTTATTCTATGCAATATTCCTTTATTCTCAAAAAATTTCTTTAGTGGCTTAAATTCACCACCCCCATCTGTTTGCAAAGCTTTAACAATGTAGTTAGTTTGCCTTTTAGCAAGAGTAATAAACTATATAGTTGTGACATATGCATCTGACTTACTCTTAAGTGGATATATCCAAGTATATCTGGTAAAAGCATCTACAAAAGAAAGATAATACCTATACCCATGATCTATTTTAACTGAAGAAGGACCCCATAAGTCTGCAGCAACGAGTTCGAGAGGGCTGCAGTATGTTGTGTCGGACCCAGTGAAGGGTAATTTATGATTTTTACCTATTTGACAGTGCTTGCATATATAATGATCAGGTACACAATTGCAATCAATTTTACTTTCATTCAAGACATGTTTAACTGTTTTAACATTGGGATGCCCCAATTTACAATGCCATTCATTAAAAGTATTGTACATGTCATTGCTAACAGTCATAGATTCAATATTATAGCAACAATTTCCATTACCAGTAGCATGTCTTGACTTCAAGTTCTTGAACTTGTACAACCCCTTATCCAAACTACCATGTAGTAATATATTTTTGTTTAGTAAATCTCTAACTAGACAGTAGTTTGGGTGAAACTCGAAGTATACATGATTGTCATTAGCAAATTGAGATACGCTGATTAAGTTTTTCTTAATCTTGGGGACTCTAAGTAAATTATTCAAGTAGAGTTCCCTTTTTCCTTTAATATAACCATGTCCAATGTGTGATATACTAACAGTTTCACCATTACCCATTGAAACAGAACACATATCTGGATAGCTTTTGTTCCCCAGATTTAAATTCTGCAGGTTGTTAGTCACATGATTTATAGCCCCTGAATATGGTTATCAATCGTCAAGATTAATGTCCTCTGACCTGCTTGTGTCTTCTGTGTTTCCACTTTGTGTCTGCATTCTTGACCCTTCACCATTAGTTCTTTGTTGTGCCATTTGAGTCACATTCACATTAGGTCCTCTTGATTTCCCTGTGTTTGCTGATTTACATTATACTCAGTGTTAAATTTGAAATAGCATCGGCTCACAACATGCCAAAACTTTTCACAAATTTGACATTTTACTCTGTTATTGTTGTTGAAACTGCCCCCTCTGCCTCTGCCTCTTTGGCCACCATTGCCTCTGAACTGATTTTCTTGTCTGTTACTTTGACCAGTGTTACCTTTCTACTGGCCTTTATTTCTTACTGTGGAGGCATAGTTGACAGAAAACTCTGACTGAGATAGCTTTTTCTGATCAACTCTACCTTCATGTGCAAGTAGAGTTGAATGTACATACTGTAAATCAGGTGCAGTCTTTTGTGATGCTATGAATGTAACAATAGATTCGTAATCTTCATCTAACCCTCCAGTGATGTAAAGAACATGCTCACTTTCACTAATCATATGTCCAGTGGACCTTAATTTGTCACATAGAGTTTTCACTTTGGTTAGATAATCATTCATGGACATTTCATCTTTCCTAATGCATTATAACTGTTGTCTATATAGCATAACTCTCGCGGCTGATTGTGCACTAAAAATTTGTTCAATGGTATTCCAAATAGCAAAAGAAGTATTACACTATATAACTTATGATAGCTTGTTAGCGCTGATTGATGATATTAACCATGATACAAGAAGGCTATCTTGCTTTTGAAATCTTAGATAATCTTCATTGCTAACCAAATTTCCATCCTTGTCGTGCACCATTGCAGGTGGAATAGTCACAGTGCCTTTGATGAAATCAAGAAGTCCAGATCCTCTAAGTGCCGCTTCAACCTGAAACTTCCATAGCATGTAATTATCCTCGTATAACGGGATGGTAATTATTTGGCTTTTGGGTTTAATCATAGGAAAGTTTGGTGATGGAGGAGGCATGGATGTGGGATTGGTTCCAGAATTGGCTGAACTGAGGGCTTCATTTGTTCCAGCCATTAGAAATCAAGAAGCACCACAGAAATAAGGCTTTCTTGAATGAGAAAGGGGATTCTTGGATGGAAAAATCACTGCAAAGTGATTTCTGCAACCGGATCTCCAGCAAAGCCAATGTAAAATGAACAGAAAAGAGATCTTGGACGACAAAAATTACCTGAAGTGGTGATTTATGCAACCAGATCTCAGGTCAGATGAAGACGGTGATGTCTGATGGCCAAATTGCAGCCAAGAAGGGAGGGAATGATGAAAATACTTTGATTCTACCCCTTGACGAGGCAGTTCTGATCAGGTAACGTCGATAAGAACAGTACACAGATCAGAGAGGGGTATATTCTCCAATGATGAAGATTAACTGAGGAGAATCCACCAAATATACACTCTCTCTATCGAATACTAGTATGTAATCTTAAATTTGTGCCGTTTGGCTTATTTCTGCTTCGATACCATAATATGAATCTGAATAGATTGTAATTGCATTGATTTTGTGTAATATTCCAATGGAATGAAAAAGTACTGACGTTGCACTATTTATATATATGCAGGCAACAGTTTACAAATGTAAATAGAGACAAATAGAAGTTGGGCTTCAGGCTAGCCCATGAATGTTGTGATAAGTTATGCTTCAGGTTACGCTGAGATATATCTTTCATTAAAGGTAAATTGTTTCACATGTGCTTATATTTGCACGGTGATGTTCGCCACGGTGGTGCACTTGCAACATTGCAGTGGTGTACTCGCACCACTAGTGCACTCTACTACATCGGTGCGCTCCACCACTACAGTGGTGCTGCTGCACCATAGTGCAGCAGCACCATAGTGCAGCAGCACCAGTCTGTGGTGCATCCGCAGTGGTGCAGTAGCACTACATCATGGTGCAGCAGCGCCACTGCAGTGGTGCGGTTCACCAACGTGATGCATTTGTACCACTACAGCGGTGCTAGCTATCCACGACACTGAATTCGTGCATGTAACACCCCACCTCCGCTAGGGTCACTCACAAAGGGAATGCACTAGCTTTGGTGGAGTATTATCTAGGTAAACATACACAGAAATATTACAAGACAGAACATAAATAAAACAGCGGAAGGAAAACCCAAATTTCATTGCTTTAAAATCTAGTAAGGTCTAAAGCCTTTTACATCAAAATGCTATCAAGTCAATTACATCGAAATCTGTCTTGCAATAGTAAAGAAGCATAAAACCATAGTTATAAATCATTCCCCAATAAAGCAAAGCAAGCCATAGCCAAGAGAAATCCAAGCCGTACATGAAAGAGCTTTGGAGCTTGGTAAGATCCAAACTAAGTTGTATTCCCACCCTGCGAACCTAGGGGGGAAGAAAAAGAGGCGAAACAAAACGGGTCAGTCATAAAGACTGAGTAAGTCCTAGTGACTTTCAGCATAAAAACAGGTAAAGATAACATGGCATGAATAAACTGAAAGTAAACATAAGCATGATGACAAGATAAGCTACAGGAATGATAACTAAGAATAACCTCATATGGTTTTTGTCAAGTATAACATCGCCAGGTTTCCATTCAAGATAAACTAAGTATAATTTCGCAAGATTTCTATCAAGCATCGCAAGATTTCTCTGCTTTACCATTAAAATATTTCTATGATATCTATTTACTCTGCACCAACCGTACTAGTATCCCAACCCGTGTCATGTGTTGACTATAAAATGATCCCTTGCCCAATGTCATGGAATGATCCATTACTCGGTCTCACGAAACGATCTATTAATCGATCGGCTCCCTACAAGTCCTATCTCGTTCATGTGTCTGTGTCATACGGCCCTATCACGAATGTAGTCACCTGTGCTAGGTCCACCATAGGGTGTATCAAGCCCTAGGGTGCCAACCACCGACACGAATCAAGCACGCACAGTGTAAACCTACTGGTGCCCAATGCCTGCTTTTTCAACTTCGGGCTACGTGCATGACCGTAGTCCGCCTGAACCTACAATGGCGCACCAACTCAGCCGTTGTTCTGGTCGCTTACAATCAGCCCAGTAATCGTGCCCCACCCTGCCTAGTTCCAGGGTACCATGATACATCTAGTGGGTTACTGCTGAAAAGGACCGCGTAACTAGGGTTTCCGTCCAGCAGGTTAAGTGTTGTCATTTAAATTCGAGACTTAACCCCATCAGTCTAGCATGTCAAGTTGGTTAAGTGTGGTCATTCAAGTTCGTGACTTAACCCGTCTACATGTCATGTCAAATTGGCTAAGTGTTGTCGTTCAAGTTCATGACTTAGCCCTACGAATCATGTGTCAAGTTGGTTAAGTATGTTCAAGCGGTTCATGACTTAACCCTATCAAGTCATCGTGTCAAATTGGTTAAGTATATTCAAGCGGTTCGTGACTTAACCCTATCAAGTCATCGTGTCAAATTGGTTAAGTATATTCAAGCGGTTCATGACTTAACCCTATCAAGTCATCGTGTCAAATTGGTTAAGTATATTCAAGCGGTTCATGACTTAACCCTATCAAGTCATCGTGTCAAATTGGTTAAGTATATTCAAGCGGTTCATGACTTAACCCTCTCAAGTCATCGTGTCAAATTGGTTAAGTATATTCAAGCGGTTCATGACTTAACCCTATCAAGTCATTAATTCATTTATGCACCCCAACCTCTCATATCAGACCTGTTGTTGTGGTCACTGGATATGTCGGGCAGTTCCGGGCAGAATTACACCACAACTCAGTCTGACCTCGGGTTTTCAAGTGCGATATGACCAACTACCCACATTGGATTCTATTGTTTGCAGTAACTGGATTTGCCGGGCGGTTCCGGGCAGAATTACACTGCAAACTCAACCCAACCTCGAGTTGGCCATTTTCTAGTTCATTCTAAATGTCATGTCCATGTTCAAGTTTCATGTCAAGTTCGTGTCTAGTTTCATGGCGAGTTTCATGTTTTCACTTATGCCAATGATTCATATTCATAACCAATTCATGTTTCAAGTTCATAAGCATGTTTACGTGCCTTCTAGATGTCCAATACAAACCAACTACCCAAAACCCAACTTAGGCGCGTTCATATTAAACTTTCTCCAAGTCATAAATTATCATATATGTTTCTATTCCAAATTTTTCATAATTAACATATGCCCAAGTTCTAGGTTACATGTCAGTTTTACATATGCCCAATTCATACCAAATTTACATATGTTCTATTCATGCGGTTTTACGTGTATGCTAATTTTATGCCAATTTACACATCTATCAAGATCCATGCCAAATTACATATGCCAATTTATATATGCCTAATCCTAGACAATTTACATTTATACCAAATTTCATGCCCTTTTACATATGTCAAGATCTAGCCAACATTACATGTATTAAGTTTCATATCCAATAAACCCAAATCGTGATTCATGATGTAGTTACCCCAAACCATAACCTTTTTATTACAATACAAGCCAGTTGTCCAATCTTTTGATTTAATTTACATGTTACATTACATAGATCCAAATTTACGCCAAATTCCACGCATATAATATTTATGCAAATTTCCTCATAACAAGATTATACCAAAATTTACATATCAAGCCCCAAACTCGCAAATACAATGATAATATCCAATTTCATGTTGCCAATAATTCCATCATATTCATATAGGCAATAATCCCATAATTCCCCCGTATACATATCGTATGCAAGTCGTGATTTTAGGCCAAGGTCCGAAATTGACCAAGGTTCATCAAAAGAAAATAAATAGGGGAAAGGTAGAATCTTGCATCAAAATAAGATCGGAGAGAAAAACATCATCACAGGCATATTAAGATTGCAACAGGCTGAATAGACCATGAACTAGACATGAGAATAAAGATGAACAAGTCTCAAAACTCAAGGTTCAAGAAGCAAAAGAAATAGATCTGAATCGATAAACATACTTAAATCCAATTCCACTTTATTCCATGGCCATATTATAGTTAAATATTTAAATCGGAAAGCAACTAGAACTTACATTGATTGGCTAAGAGAGGACAAATCGATTCGTTGTCACGTTGAAATGTCTATCTTGATTAATCTTCTGATTTGATTCAATATGGTCTAGGCGTCGTTGCTGTCAATTCGTCCATTTGCACAATCCTTGTTTTGATTTGTTAGAACCCCCTTTTTCTTTTTCTTTGCTTTGTAGATTAATCCCAATTTGATTTTAGCTGGAGGCTATATTCTTAGGTTTCATTTTTCCAGTATAACGGTGGCTAGACGTGTTGTAGTGAATTAGGGTTTAGGCATTAGGGGGTTTATATAGGGTTAGGCGGACGAACCTAGGCAGAAAACGAGACCAGGTACATCAGAATGCACCCAGGCCCAAAAGCAGATTCGGGGACCAGGTCGACACCCAAGTCGACTGCGCAGTCGACCTGGTCCTGGGGGTGTCGACTGCCCAGTCGACTCCCCAGTCGACCTGGGGTGCTGGGCGGGAAATTTCCCGCCCAGTTTGTCTGGGTTTTGAAATTCGAATTTGAACTCGAATTCGAACTGTTTTGAACTCTGAAAATTTCTGAAACTTTGGGGAGCCATAACTTGATCATACGGACTCCGATTTTCGAAAACTCAGACTCGATTGCATGCAGAATTCCGAGACGAACGCAATGGCGCAACCCGTTTCCCTTGGTTCTTATTTTACAATTTAATTCTGCCTAGATTTCTTGTTTTAACATGTTATAAAAATTCGGGTTGTTACAATGCACCACTGCATTGCACTGATTTTCAAAATATGCAAGGTTTGCAAGGATTAACTGAACATGATCAAGTATGTATCGTTATTTTGCATGTTGAAGAATGCAGAGAAGGGAGAGTGAAGAAACAGATATCAGTTGGAGCAAATAGAAGGTTGAAATTTATAGGATATAATTTGACTGTGGCATATCATCGGAATAACTTGTTGGCTCGTTACGGCAGGTAAGACATATGGGTCACATTTAACTTCCACAAACTACAATCTACATCATCATACACGGTATTCAATTTCGTGATAAGTTCCTTAAGTATTTTATTTTAGTAACTTTATGGTTATATGTGTGGCTATGGACATAAACCGTATGGTGCCTATCCCTCTCCAGTCTCCTATATCCACAGGTGCAACTATAAGGCATGATGGTCAGTATGTATAGCAAACAACCATACCCATATGCGTACACAGCTTGACTATTAGTAGGAATATTAGTATATATATTTACTACATTACTGGAAACAATATTTGTTCAAAATTTCAACTAGAATATTAGTAGGAAAAACTAGAATCCACTGAGTACACAGCTGGTACGTAGCTCAAAAAAGAATGAAAATAATTAAACTAAATGGTCAGAGCAGTTTTATATATCTTTTGAGTATATATATTTAAAACTTCTTGTTAACATCTTTGTGACTGTAAGTAGGAACAAACTTTCAAAATAGCATCAAAACTTGAATTAGAGAACTTTATTATTCAGCCCAAAATTCCATTTTCAGCTGAATAAGCATGGAAAGATACGCTTTATAGACATTCATAGTCTTTAAATCCACATGACGTGAGCATATGGCTTCTAAAAAGCTTGACAGTATGCACACCTTATTTTCAACCACCCTAACTTGCAGCGTATATTGCTCCAAAACAGAACCCAACAATGACCATCTATACTTGGAAGCATGCACCACTTTTTTGGAAGCATTCAAAGTGAAAGCAACTGCTACTGTTCATAATGTAAAATCAATTGCAAACAGCAACGGAGCGCTGACAGCCCTCCATCTGCAGGCCGACAAAACTTTAGCAACTGATGGCATATCATATAACATGTTCCATTATTTTAGTAACTGATGATAGTATGTAGCTAAAGCTCTATTTTTAGGTGTTCGGAAAAAAAAAAATCAGTAATTAATACAAGTGAGCCTTTTGCATGTGTTTTTAATTGTAGGTTGAGATTGCTATATCTTTATTCTTTGGAGAAGTACTGAGGAAGTTGTGGTTTATTGAGAAAACATGGTTGTTCTTCCTGGGGTATGGTTCAGATCTATACTTACTAATTTATTAATGATTGCTATATACATATATAAATGAATGAATTATTACCTCATCTACTTATTGCTTTGTTTTATGTATAGTTTGCGAATAAAATTTGTTCTACATATTTAAACCTTTGGATAACAGTTCAAATGTGTCTCACATTGTCCTTAAACATGATTTAAATTTGTTTTTTAGTTAATTCTGGTTTCGCCACTTGCCATATTACTGGTATTTGATTGTTTTATCATAAGTCATGAGTTCTTCTCCTGGGCACATGTTGTAGGCTTGTAACCACGTTAAAACAAATACCTTGAATTTCATAATAAGCATTCATTATTGTGAACCATGATAGTTCCAGCATACTCTATTATTAAAAGTCGGATAGTTGTTTATAATAGACTTACTGGTCATTGCTTTGTGCTATGCTGTTGTGTATAAGTAATCGGCCCGAGTAACCATACTACATGCGTCCAGTATGTTCTTTCTTTCTTTTGGTTCAGAATAATAATTGCTTATTCTAAGTTAATCGAGTGTTCTGCTTTTTGTTTCAGATTGTAGGCATGTACGTGAAATACAGTATTAACCGAGTGTCCTACCACTTGTATAACCAGATTACATTTTCTTCTTCTCATTCTGAAAAAAAAATCATGTAAAAGGCACCTTCTTAGTTTGTTTAGAGTATGTTTTTTGTGAAACGTTCCAATTGGTATCCCCTTGGTTCTACTATGATGAATATTTTATATTATACATATACATGAATACACTAATTTTTAAAAATTTCTATTTATAACTATTGAATAAGTTTATAAAAGTAAGTATTATAAAAATTTAACAAAGTTAGCTAATTTTTATAAAAATTGACTAAGTATATAAAAATCTAAAATAAACGATTGCAATACTATTTTACCTAAATAGAATAATTTAATATAATAAAAATTTAACTAAGTTAACTAAGATTTATAAACTTTTACAAGTTATAATAATTTTTTTATAATTATAACTAAGATATTAACAAAATTAAATTATTTTTATAAATATTAACTAAATTTATAATAATAACAACAACAATTTAGAATAGTTTTATAAATAGTAATAGTAAATTAACTTAAATTTATAAAAATTAAATAAACTTATAAAAATTAACTATGTATTATAAAAATTAACTAGCTGTTGTAAAAAGTTAACAATGTAACTAATTTTATAAATGTTTAGAAGTTTAGTTTATAAAAGTTAACTAAGTACATAAAAATATAAATTATTACTAAGTATTCTATAATAATATAGCAGTAATAATTATTAACTAAGATTTATAATAATAATAATAAGTTAACTGAGATTTATAAATATTAACTAATTTTATTAAAATCAATTAAGTATTGTAAAAATTTAACTAATTACTTAATTTTTTAAAATTAACCAAGTATATAAAACAATTTTGTATAAATTATAAAAATTAAGTAAGAAAACTAATTTTTATGAAAATTATTGAGTTTAGTTTATAATAAACTAAATTTATTATAATAACAAGTTAACTAATATTTATAAATATTGAATAAGTTTATAAAAGTTGACTAAGTATTATAAAAATTTAACAAAGTTAACTAATTTTTAAAAAATTAACTAAGTATATAAAAATGTAAAATAAAGGAAAATCTTATATGATTACAATGATGATGATGATGTTGATGATGATGATGTTGTTGATAGTTGTAGCATTAGCAATATAAAATTAACTAAGTTTATTGATCTACTTGTCAAAGCACTGCCGATAGAATCAATATGTTATTTGCAATCAAGATTATAATGCATCGTATGTTGCTAGCAGAATCATCGACTTTTGAATTTCATTGTAGGTAATAAAAGACCGCTGGTGTAGAAAAAGTAACTTTTTTTTCTTTTTAAGTTAGCATATGTAACTTTTTTGTTATCCATTTTGTTGGTATTCAGTGTAAACTTATTTTATGGATATTGTGTTCTATCTCTAGAAATTGTGACTTTTTTCGACAAGTATTGTGTAAACTTAAGTATGGTATTATTTTTGTTCATGGAAATTTTGTAAACTTGATTTATTAATGATGTCTGTGTACGAATATTGTGTTATATAATCTATGAAAATGATCAACAGTTATGTGTTTATACGATAATTTTTCTATTTGATTCGAATGCATTATTGATATTAGTTGGTTGATATATATATATATATATATATATATATATATATATATATATATATTTGAACGTTGGTCATATGTATGTGCATAAATATTTTGATACTGCAAAATGGGAATGTTGTGAAAAAACAAAACAGTAAAAGACGGCGTTTATTTAATCTTGGCATTACTCTTAAAACTTACTAACAACATTTATCTAGTGTATCATTACTTTGAATACTTAATAACAGTTGAAATGCTGTTGATACATATAAAACAAAACTATATGTGCTTTTGACAGCAGTTTGTAAATATTGTTATAAGTTAATAACAGCGTTTATCACTTGTTGGTGTAAAGGGCAACAACAATCTAAAAAATTTGTCAAAACTATTAAAAACTCAGTATAAACGCTATAAAATAGGGTTTTCTACAGCGGTTTATCTTATGCTGTCGAAAATTATACACCTACGACCGCATGTCATTATACAGCGTTATCACAACGCTGTAATAGCCTACCATAGCTTTTTTTAAATGCTGTTAAAAGTGTTTTCCGGTGTAGTGTATCTCCAGGTAATCGGTCTTTTCACACTCTTTTGGTTGGCAAGCGTGTTTAGTTGCCAATTCAGAGAGTGTGGGATTTCGGGTCGCCACAGAACTTGATCCATAAATTTTATCTCTAATGTTGGAAATAAGGACCGCACATTCTCTATTAGTAATTTTATCAATAGATAGGGGTACTCCCAAGTATTTGAAAGGTAGTGTACCCTCTCTAACGTTCAAAATATGAAGAACTTCATCTTTAAGTTTGAAGTTGACACTAAAGTAGCATTTTGATTTTTGTTCGTTCACTCTAAGTCCAACAAATTTTTCAAGATAAGGAAAATTCTCTTTGATAGTCTTAGCAAACACTTTACTCAATTTGATGCAAATAATCAGGTCATCAGCATATAATAGATGAGTAATATTTGGTTGCAAATTGTGCACAGTTTGTATAAGCTAGTTATAATTGGCTAGCTCCATTGTAGTGATAAATTTTCTATGGCAATAGATAATAAGTATGGGGAAAGAGGGTTGTCTTGTCAAATTCCATGGTTACCCTTAATGAAACAACTGGGATACCATTAACCATGATAGAAAAAGTAGGAGTAGCGATCCATTCACTGATTAGGTCAACAAATTTATCTAGAAAATCCATACACTTCAACATGTGTATAATGAACGATCTATTAATTTTGTTGTAAGTTATTTGTTGATCCACCTTCAAATATAATTTATTTGCACCTTTCATGTTGAAGTTTCTAATCAGCTCATGAGCAAGCAATGGGTTTTCAGAAATATGCCTGCCCGTAATGAAGGCACTCTGGCATTTAGCGATCATATCTAGTGACACTATTTTCATTATGTTGCAAAACACCTTGCTTAAAATCTTATAAATCACGCAGTATGATAATCAGTAATATAAGTAAGTTTTTCAACCTTTGGAATAAGACTTAAGAACGTGTGGTTAACCACTTTTAGGATTTTACTAGGGTTAAGTAACTCTTGAATGGCTGACACAATATAATATTGCAGACTAGACCAGTGGCATGGGAAGAACTTAGAGTTAAAGCCATCGAGCCCTGGGGAGAAATCCAAATGGATGTTGCCCGAAGTTTGTTTGACTTCGTCGGAGGAGACAACACTGATCAGCATTCGCCTGCCATCAGCATTTATGAGGCGACGGGGAACAACACTCGGTAAGACTTCACAATTTTCACATTCATCACTATTGAATAAACTGTTGAAATAAGATAAATCTTCTCTCTCAATTTTCTTACTATCAACAGAAACTTGGCCATCCTGATCAAAAAGTCGAAAATTATTAGTGTTTCTTCTAACAGACATTTTAGTATAAAAATTTTAGTACTGTCATTCCCTTTAATAAGACAAAATCATTTGGATTTTTTCTTTTACTTAACAGCCTTAATATGTGAAGCATTTTTAAGTTGTGACGACCGTCCATAACCCCCGCACTAAATAAGAGGAATAATGCGTTGAAGGGTGTGCCAGATAGCTATGGACAATCATTAGAGTAGGTAAACAACATCGAAACCTGTCGTAGTACTCACAGCGCAAGGATAAAATATAGTTGATTATATACAATAGGTAATAGTAATGAGGCATCATATAGCAAACTTTAGAAAACTTTCTCAACATCATGAAAGATTATTCAATTAATACCAAAGTTTGTACATAAATCCTCAGTACAACATCATAGAGCACTCAAACAGAGAAAATAGAAATACTAGATAGTAATGAAACTGGTACGCCAGCCTCCTTCTCGTCTCCGCACGGCAGCATCGTCCTCACCAATCACCTGTAACCTGCTACATAGTCTTCCCATCCACAACCAGATGAATGGCCCAAGGTAATAAGAGGAGACATAAAACCTTGAGTCAGACAACAGTCTTAGTGAGCGATAAAACAACTAACAAACTTCAACAATAAAGTATATGAGAAGGGATAAATGAACATACTAATCCACCGACAACATCAGAGAAGAACTCAACCTTATCTTCCCCACATCGGACAGTGATAGCCTTTATAATAAACAATTCAACCATTCATCCATGGAAACAGAACACCCATTCAATCATGGTAAAGCACTCATGACATCCAGATTATATATATCTCATGTAAACCATCCTAATCGAATTCAACATCCCTCAAGCACAAGCCTCAGGGGGCTAAACCAATATCAGACAAACACCCAAGGAACATCTCCTTCGACATTGGACAATCTACATGAGACGGTACAAACAGAACAACTAATCATCCATGACTGACTCTGGCTATCACTGCCAATCCTGCCTTGAAAGCATCGTTAATCGTATGATGGCCAACCTTGCCATATGTCAAGTGCTAATGGTAACCCCAGTTCTAGCATAAACTCCATACGCCTTTCAATGATACGTATACATGTCTAACCTTGACAACTAGGCATTTCAACGATACCCAGGGCACTCGACCTACAACCGGTCTTTTGGGTGCCCCCATCGTACCCCTGCTTTGAGCCTGCTAGAACTTACGACAATGATAATCTCTCGGCCTTTGCCTTTCTAGTCATCCAACCTGACTGTTACTCATAACTCAAGCAACCTCCTTAAGCAACCATTATCCACCAACTCACGACCTTTGAGTTGTCATCACATTCGTTCTTCTACACCGATCAACGAACACATTCAACACTTCGAACCTTCCTACTTGAATATACTTCGAAGCCACACCAACACTGAGCCAATTACACCACTGCGCTGCAGCTAGGGTTCGGGGGGGTTGCCCTCTGAAAAATATATTTTTTAGACCTTTTTGTTCAAATATGAGTCACACCCGAAAATATAAATTTTCAGAAATTTTCCCTGTGCGACTGACCCTTCACACTGGTAGAACCAACCAGAGCGACCGACCCTCCCAACTTGGAGCGACTGACCTGCCACTTTACCACTTCCAGGCTTTACGACCAACCCGATAGGAGCGACCGACCCCTTTACTCAACCATAGGCTCGCCAGACCGAACTCTTTTTCCTCCAGGCTCGCTCGTCCGCTTGCCTTACACTTAGCTCGCTCGACCGACCGACTCCTTGGCTCACTCGAGCCTGCTTTCTATCTTGTTTCCCAAGAAATCACATCCTGGAGCGAACGACCCCCTACGTGTGACCCAAAACCTGCACTTCATAATTTCTACTCCGATTTCCACGAAAACTTCGCAAAACGATAGATTTGACGAAATCAACTCATCCAATATATCCAATACAATCATAAGCATGTTATGAAACCACTAGCATCATGAAAATGACAATTATCATCAAATTATGCAAATTTCACCAAAAACCATAATAAATGAGCATACGATCTAAATTGTGGATCTAACTTGCATAATCATATGAAATAACATAGAAATTACGTATCTAAACCTGTTAAATCAGATCATAGGGTGGTTAATATGAAAATGGACTTAATATGGCATAGATCTATGGAAAAACACTTGAATCTGATGAGAAACATGCACAAACACTCATATACTTCATTGCATCCATGTGAGAGATGTAAATCACTCACCAATTCTCCCAAACAAGCAAAGATCAATGAAAAAGGAATCCGGACAGCAAGCACCTCGCACCAAACACCTTAATTCGATGAATCCTTGCTTCAATAGCCGTAGATCTAGCCTTCAATGGTGTAGATCTATGATTTCCCTCCTTATATTTGGATTTTTAATGGTGGAAAGATGTTAGAGGAAGAAGGAGCACAAGGCTACCCAATGAGGAAATGAAAAACTAAACTATTTCCCATATCCCTCACCCCCTATTTATACCCTTCCATCAGCCTACTAATGGGCCTCTCCAATTCAGCCCATTATGGCTTACCAAACCTGGACAACCAACTGAAAAACCTTAAAACAGTGATTCCTCCCAAACTGCTGTGTCAAATCTAACAACTCTACAAAAAGGCAATCATCAATTCCTTTCCAATGGCACAGGTCTCACTCTCTGGTTCGACTCGAGTAAAAGTTATGCCCTGTACAAGACTGACATGGGCAAAATGGTCATAAACAAAATCGGTAAAATTTTTGGACATGTCTCACATCCCTATAAGCAACACATCAAAATATGAGAATGATCCAACCCTGAGAGAATAAAATAAAAATATTTTATGATCTTTCGATACATGAAATGCGGGCTATTACATAAGTTTAGCCTGAGTTTCGGCGTGTGCTGCCACACTGAATTATCATCATCGTCACTTTCCAGTTTATCTAGTAATTCCACATCTTGCTTCTCTGAGTCCTCAATATCGTTAAACTCTTTGGTCCTTTTCGTGTTCCAATCTTTCAATCTTATTGTGGTACTTTTAAGGAATTTAACCAGATGATACATGAAGCTTTCATGATGGATGGCCAATTCTGAGTAGATAACATTATTATGATACCCATTTAGCATATGCTAGTGATTAGCATATCTAAATGGTTTCCCTTTCTCACCATTATCACAGGATTTAAGATTAACATGTACTGGGCAATGATCACTTGTGGATGGAGGCAACACATTCACTTTAATACCTGCGAACATATTTAAAAATTCATAGTTAATGAGAGCCATATCCAATTTGCATGATATTTTCCCGCATTCACTACTACGCCAAGTATATTGCAAGCCATTACGCACAGATTGTAGCAAATCAGCGGCAATAACACAGTTGTTAAACTCAACAAGCTGTGAAACTCTAAGGGTAAGACCATCTTTTTCTCTTCAACACGTAGCACATAATTAAAGTTCCCAGAGACAATCCAAGGACCATCAATAGAATCAGACAGAGAATTAATTTGGTCCCACAGAGGTAATTTCGGATTCAGGAGATTGCTCGCATACACTACTATAACGTACAAAACCAAACCACCAGTGTTTTTGGCAGTTAACATAATTTACTCAGAGTTTAAGAACATGCATATGCCATACAACTTTATTCCAACGAATGATGATGCAACCCCAAGAGTTAGGACACAAAATAAGATACACAAATTGTGAATCGTTAGATTTGTTTGTCCTTATGTGGAGGTGGAATTCAGGGAAAGATCTAGTGGTTGAAATTTCTTGTGTCCAATTTTATGTTATTACTTTGTGTTTAAATAGTCTATCTCTCTCTCTCTCTCTCTCTATATATATATATATATATATATATATATATATATATATATAGAGAGAGAGAGAGAGAGAGAGAGCAGCGATCAAGAGCACCCCAAATAGTCCAGCACCCCTTTAGCCCCCCTGATTTCCACCACACAATTTCCTTTCACTCTCCTTCCACTAACTCCCCCCCCCACTAACTTAACTAATAATAAATGAGAAGCTATTAAAGAGGTGCAAAAGGGGTGCCAACAAAATGGGGTGCCATATAACCTTCCTCATATATATATATATATATATATATATATATATATATATATATATATATATAAGGGTCTTATCGTGTTTTTGTAAACGTATCTTCTAACGTAAATGATGGGGATGAAATTTCCTAATTAGTTCATTGCCGTTAGGAAATTGTGTTATACATAATGTGTTCAACTCACAACTTTCAAATTCTATAGCTATGATACTACTATTTCATGAAAGCTTATCATTGTATTTATTCATGTTTCTTTTATAATGACGATACTGGATAATCAAATGTATTTAGGCTCACTCAAAGTAAATTAGAACATTAACAAGAGAACTCGTTTAATTAGGATAGCTCCATGTAATTAAACATATAATCATAAATTTTAAATTAATCAAACAGATTTTGTTCAAACTTTTATTTTAAACTTACGAGTGTAATGTATACAAGATATTATTCTCATTTAATATCCATGCAGAAACCAAACTGACGATTAAAAATATACCTAAAATTTCATGAATACTTGCTCATGCTATTTCAATAAACAAAACATTAACCTGCAGTATATGATACTTGTATAAGACTTGCATATATACAAATACTCACACTTATGATCGTGATAACTTTACAATAGAATAATTCATTTAGTTTTCCTTATTCACCCATAGGTCGTGACATACTATTTCGCCATAAATGAAATCAACTGATGTACTTATATATATGGCTGCAAAGTTTGTACGAGTATCCGATGTTCGTTCGTGTCCGTGACCGAAATACGTCTGACCGAGTCCGTTCGATTTTCATTTAGGACACGGGTTAGGAAAACAAAATTTGTATAAGGAAAAATCATGTTCGCTTCGTATTCATTCGAATTTGCCTGAATTCCTTGCAATTCAGGATATAGTCGGAGAAAATTTAATAAGTATAAAATTTAATTTAAATAGCCAAGTCCGATCGGGTCCGTGTCCGAAAAACATATGTCCATGTCTGACCGATTTTATTTAGGACACGAGTTAGAATAATAAAATTTGTACGAACTTTTTTTTTGTCCGGTCTGATTTTATTTAGGATATAAACTGAACACACCTCAATCTAATCCGGTCCGACCGATTTACACCGCTACTTATATGAGCAAATAGAATTTGTGCGTACGTCCATTTTAAAAAAAAAATACATAATATTTCTCTCTGTGTTTTCGAACACGTCAATGGGATGTGCCAAACGTATTTGTAATAATAATATAGATAACAACTTTTTTTTTATAAATAATCATAATATTTTTTATATCACACCTTTTTGATATCAGCTTGAACTACGAAAAAAACCCTGCGTAGATGTTACTGATCTTAGTATCAATAAAAAAGGTATTCCTTAAAATTAAAATTTGATAAATAACCTTTCCTATTAATTCAAAACGCTCTTTACCGCTAATAATTTAATTAACGATTGATATAGATATTTAAATGGACATTAGTATCATATTATAATTCAAAATAAATATTCAAACTAGCTAAACAAGAATACATATTTATGTAAATATTTTCCTTTTTAATGCTCTAATCATATTTAATTTTGTAAATGTTAGGTTTAGGTCTTTAAAATCAAATTTAATACAGGAAAACTCCCTCATAAAACTAATTAAACCAACCAAACCAGTTAAGTTTGGTTGATTTGGTTCGGTTTTGTAAGTTAATTGGTTGGCTTTGATTTTGTAAGTTAATTGATTGACTTTGGTTTTTGTTTTTTTATTTTACTTCGGTTTATTGGTCGAGTTTGGTTTTTAGTATTTGAAAACCGAACCAATCAATTAAACCAAATTTAAAATTTTATTTATTTTAAAGATAATTTTTTTAACTACGCTATTATTTACAATATTTTCATAATAATATTGTTTTTCCTTAACTTTATATTAACAGTTTAGAAGAAGAGTTTGTTTTTTAAAATATTTGCATCATTTGAACTCAATTAGTTATTTTAATTCTATTTTACATCAACAACCAGAAAAAATATTTCTTTTCAAGATAAAGCGAATAAACTAACCAAACCTAACCAAATATTATCTGTTTGTTTGGCTAAAAAATAACGGTTTGATTTGGTTCAGTTTATATTCCGTAAATGATTATTTTGACTTCAAATTTTTTTTGATTCATTTTAAACCGAACCAACCATTTGGTCCAGGGCCGATCCTGGCCTAGTGCGAGCCGTGCGACCGCACAGGGCCCATTAGGTCAGGGGGCCCAAAAAAAATTTGTATTATCTTTACTAGAGTTGTTTTTTCTTGTCAGGATGTGTGTACTTGATAGTAATTTATGTATGCAAAAATAGATGATTGTATGCTTTGTTGACATCAATCAATATATTAAAATGAAGATGTGGCTTGTGTGGACTTCTTGTTGACAGATTGAAAATATGGGTAAAACTTTACGAATTTGCTGAAACACGAAATTTCCTCTATGAAGATGCACAGTAGAAAAAACACATTTTCACTTACGTTCAATTTTATTAAAAAAAAAATTTAAAAGCCCAAAATTTTGGGTCCGCACTAGGCCCATAAATACTCAGGGACGACCCTAATTTGGTCACGCGATAATAAAACAACTTGCATCAGGTACCTTGCTCGCTCAAACTTAAGAATTATAACACTGAAGATAACTGGGCTAACTCTCTGGTGTTTCATGTCAAGCACTTAAGCCCGATAGCCAAAATATCGCATAGGCAACGTTAAGATATAAGCCCATCAACCGGCCAACAATATCTCCATTGAGCAAGATGGAAAACACCTGAACTCTCCAGAAAACAAATTTCCTTCCAGAATATCCTCAAAATGAAATCCATGCCCTCTCTCGAGAGTTCAATTCTTCTCTGTTTCATCGGTTATATAATCCGCTTCTTAGCCATCGTTTTTTCGTCAGAAAATAACAAGCAAGCAAAGCGATCTACGAAGTTTCAACCCTTCCGATTTCAAATCCTTATCAAGTTCCCTTGGAAATGGCGTTAATTCCACACATCTTTGGACAAAGGAGCAACGTGTTCGATCCATTTTCGCTTGACGTATGGGATCTATTTCAAGACTGGCCATCCGGCAGAGACATTCAAGGCGGCACCTCTTTGAGCAGCGAGACGTCTGCGCTTGCCAACACTCGCATTGACTGGAAAGAAACGCCGGAGGCACACGTATTCAAAGCGGACACGCCGGGAATAAAGAAGGAAGAAGTGAAAGTGGAGGTGGAAGAAGGAAACGTGCTTCAGATAAGTGGGGAGAGGAGCAGGAAGAGAAGAATGAGAAATGGCATAGGATTGAAAGGAGCAGCGGTAAGTTTCTAAGGAGGTTCAGGCTGCCGGAGAATGCTAAGATGGATCAGGTGAAGGCGGCCATGGAGAATGGTGTTCTTACAGTCACTGTGCCCAAGGAAGAAGTAAAGAAGCCAGAGGTTAAGGCTATCAAGATTGATGGTTAAATCTGTAAGGCTGTATGATTATGATGGGGTCTTGTTATGTAATGGTGTCTGTATGCCGTGTCTTGATAAGTTGTTGTGGTGGAGCATCCATCTTTCTGAGTTGGGATAAACAAAAGATTGTGGTATTTATGTACCAATAATTTGCATATTCTGCACTGCATGCAAATTCAAAACAAATGTTGCCCCTAACATATTTCTGTTAAGATCAGATAGTGGTATTTAGTTGGTTTCAAAAATGTTGTTGCTGTTAAGATCAGATTTTTGTTTAATGCTGTCCCTAACAGTTTGTGAGTAGTGACAGTTGAAGAATGAAATTAGGTTATGAGATGAAAAATATATCTTCAATCTGAGTTGAACGAGATGTTTGCTGAAGTGCTTTTTTCTGACATAGCTTGGGTTATCTATCTATATCTTCTGTGTTATTATTTTAACCCTGGTTTTATTTTTATTTCACTCAGCGATCAGGTAAAAAAAATTCTATTCGTTCAAACATGTTCAGATGGTAATAAAAAGTTAACATTGTTCGCTACACGCGTATGGCTTCGTAAGATGCCTTTTATGTTCCATTGAAGTTCAGCTTTCTGCTACACACGTAAAAGGATGTTAACTTTTCTTGAAGCATATGTAATCAATTGTTCGCTACACACGTAAAAGGATGTTAACTTAGTCCGTGACTCAGCCATTGTTTCCCAACAATTTGAAGACGAATATCAAACGATGGCTGAAACATAAACCCTTCTATTCAATTGAAATTGAACTATGGAATAAAAGCAGGTTTCTCCTTGGTCATCTTCTGGCAAAAATGGTTGGAAATGACGATAAAAGAAGGGAGTTGGATTTTCATGGCTACGGCTCGAGCACCGACCAATATAGCTGTAATCAAGTATTGGGGAAAGCGAGATGAAACCCTAATTTTGTCGATTAATAGCGGTATTAGTGTAACTCTGGATCCGGATCATCTGTCTGCTACTACTACAGCTGCAGCTTACCTTAGCTTTGAGACTGATCGCATGTGGCAAAATGGGAAGGAAATTTCACTCGATGGAGGGAGATTTCAGAGTTGCTTGAGAAAGATTAGGAGCAGGATTATAAGAAGGTTTTGCACACAAACTCATTGATTATTTCTTTGCTTCGCTGGCACCCATTTCTTATATATACCACAAAGTTTGCATAATAATTGGATAAAAAGGTTTGGAAGGATCATTTTGAGTTCCTAAAAAGAGCTTGTGAAATAATGCATGAACCAACTCTAGTACTACATGACACAAAACTACCAGTATCTAGCACTAGCTTCCGCATTTTAGAAACCTTTTCATTCCACTGGTATTATACATGTGCGAAGCATATTTTTCAATATATATTAAGACCGTATGACTTAATGAAGTTGTATAAAATAAGCTTGAAAGTTTATCCGTTTAAGGCATTCTAAATTGGAGGTTCTTCCATAAGAGAATATGATATAGTTATTCTGAGGGATAGACTAGATTTAGGAAGAAATGATGTACACATAAATATTGATGTTTATAATTAGCTAATATAGGCTGTTATTTTGACTCAAAATACAACACAACATGAAAACACAATATTTCTCTCTGTCTTTTCGAACACGGCAAAGGGATGTGCCAAACGTATTTGTAATAATAATATAGATAACAACTTTTTTTTATAAATAATCATAATATTTTTTATATCACACGTTTTTGATATCAGCTTGAACTACGAAAAAAACCCTGCGTACATGTTACCGATCTTAGTATCAATAAAAAAGTAGGATCTTAGTATTCCTTAAAATTAAAATTTGATAAATAACCTTTCCTATTAATTCAAAACGCTCTTTACCGCTAATAATTTAATTAATGATTGATATAGATATTTAAATGGACATTAGCAAATAATTCAAAATAAATATTCAAACTAGTTAAACAAGAATACATATTTATGTAAATATTTTCCTTTTTAATGTTCTAATCATATTTAATTTTGTAAATGTTAGGTTTAGGTCTTTAAAATCAAATTTAATACACGAAAACTCCCTCATAAAATTAATCAAACCAACCAAACCAGTTAAGTTTGGTTGATTTGGTTCGGTTTTGTAAGTTAATTGGTTGGTTTTGATTTTGTAAGTTAATTGATTGGTTATGGTTTTTGTTTTTTATTTTACTTTGGTTTATTGGTCGAGTTTGGTTTTTAGTATTTGAAAACCGAACCAATCAATTAAACCAAATTTAAAATTTTATTTATTTTAAAGATAATTTTTTTAACTACGCTATTATTTACAATATTTTCATAATAATATTGTTTTTTCTTAACTTCATATTAACAGTTTAGAAGAAGAGTTTGTTTTTTAAAATATTTGCATCATTTGAACTCAATTAGCTATTTTAATTCTATTTTACATCAACAACCAGAAAAAATATTTCTTTTTTAGATAAAGCGAATAAACTAACCAAACCTAACCAAATATTATCTGTTTGTTTGGCTAAAAAATAACGGTTTGATTTGGTTCAGTTTATATTCCGTAAATGATTATTTTGATTTTAAAATTTTTTTTATTGATTTTAAACCGAACCATCCATTTGGTCATGCGATAATAAAACAACTTGCATCAAGCACCTTGCTCGCTCAAACTTAAGAATTGTAACACTGAAGATAACTTGGCTAATTCTCTATCTGTTTCATGTCAAGCACTTAAGCCCGATAGCCAAAATATCGCATATGCAACATTAAGATATAGGCCCATCAACCGTCCAACAATATCTCCATTGAGCAAGAAAATACCTGAACTCTCCAGAAAACAATTTTCCTTCCAGAATATCTCAATCCTCAAAATGAAATCCATGCCCTCTCTCGAGAGTTCGATTCTTCTCCGTTTCATCGGTTATATAATCCGCTTCTTACCCATCGTTTTTTCGTCAGAAAATAACAAGCAAGCGAAGCGATCTACGAAGTTTCAACCCTTCCGATTTCAAATCCTTATCAGTTCCCTTGGAAATGGCGTTGATTCCACGCATCTTTGGACAAAGGAGCAACGTATTCGATCCATTTTCGCTTGACGTATGGGATCCATTTCAAGACTGGCCATTCGGCAAAGACATTCAAGGCGGCACCTCTTTGAGCAGCGAGACGTCTGCGCTTGCCAACACTCGCATTGACTGGAAAGAAACGCCGGAGGCACATGTGTTCAAAGCGGACATGCCAGGAATAAAGAAGGAAGAAGTGAAAGTGGAGGTGGAAGAAGGAAACGTGCTTCAGATAAGCGGGGAGAGGAGCAAGGAGCAGGAAGAGAAGAATGACAAATGGCATAGGATTGAAAGGAGCAGCGGTAAGTTTCTAAGGAGGTTCAGGCTGCCGGAGAATGCTAAGATGGATCAAGTGAAGGCGGCCATGGAGAATGGTGTCCTTACAGTCACTGTGCCCAAGGAAGAAGTAAAGAAACCAGAGGTTAAAGCTATCAAGATTGATGGTTGAATCTGCAATGGTCAGGTTATGCTCTTTAAATCTGTAAGGCTGTGTGATTATCATGGGGTCTTGTTATGTGATGGTGTCGGTATGTCTGTATGTCATGTCTGGAGTTGTGTTTGTGTTGTGTAGCATCCATCTTTGTGAGTTCCAATAAATTAAAAATTGTGATTTTCATGTATCAATAATTTGCAAAAAAATTGTGTGATGATGTGAAAATAAAAATGCTACGGTAATGATATGCACGGTCTAGTTTATCATTCACACTTCTGATGACGCAGACGGTCAGAAATTCAGTTTCTACCCAGTCTTGTGTGCTGTGCTGTGGAGTGTGGAAGTAAGCCAGTTTGGTTTTTATTTTGTTTAGTAAACGCCATGGCTTCTTCAGTTCCAAATTATGCGATAATTCAGCACATTTTCATCATTTGAAAGCTTATCAGCTGGTAACTTCATGCTAGTTGATCTGGATCTTTTGTTTAGATGCGTTGGTTACTTGGTTACGGACATCGATATGTATCTTTTTATACATGGTGGTTATCACGCCGGGTTCTAGGTCTTCTCTAGCTGTCTAGGGTAACCCATGGTGGAGGAAACAAGGTGGTTGCTATTCTCTTACAGATCTAGTTGGGCAGTCTTTGTTAGAATCTACGCATGGTTTCACGTCTTATTTTTAGCATTAATGTTTCGAAATGATGTTATCTTGTGGAAGTTTTTGTAAGAAATCTATCAGTCGATAAAGATTTGAGTCAGATTACAATCTGATTTTCAGATTCCTTTTTTGACCAATCCAGGGCGTTTTGTATTTGGTTTTGTGGTACTTCATGATATGAATGCATGAGACTATTGCATAGCTTTTTGTTTTTTGGCTTAGAAAATTAGCCGACCAACTTGCAAGTTTCTACTTTCTACTACCAGCACCAAAGATTGTATAAACATACGATATTAAAAAGCAAACAACTTTGTTACCATAGGCTATCTTCCGATTTAGGAAATCCTGTGTTACTTGTTGTCTACTGCTTAAGTAACACCAGAAAAAGAATTAATAACGAAATGGGTATGTGATGCCTCGATCATATAATTGCATGATGGCACAAAATATTATAAATACAATGTTTGATAACCCCCGACTCTAGCTGATCTATCACAAAATTATTTGTTCATGCTATTCATGCAGTTAGTTTCAATTTAGGCCACTGTAAGTAAAATGTAAGGAAGACCCAAGTGACCAGCCTCTCAATACATCATGGGATCAAGTGTACAATCCTCAAGCAACCACTGGAAATTTGGACATCAATGTCTACGGTAACTAAAGCTCAGTGAAGCGGCTGTGGAAAAACAGAAGTGCAGATGGGAGAAGAAATTGGCAATCTTTGATAAGGAATCATGGCTACCATTTGAGTTTAAGACCGTGGCTTTGTGGGACATGGAGAAAAAGGAGTATATGCTGAAGTTGAACGAAGGGCAATTTGTGGTATTATACATTCCATCGAATGTAAGTGGTCTCGTGGTGAAACCTGAGTATATGCAAGTTGATGTCCGTAACATAGAGTGATTAATCTTTTTTGATAATGGTTATAGGCTTTCGATGCTAAGTTGTTGTTGTTGTTGTTTTTTTTTATTTTTATTTTTTTTATTTTTTTTATTTCCTAGATTTATAAAATCCTTTTTTTTAACTTCAATACAAAGCTCAATTAATGGTATGGATGGTGCAATGCACAAGGGATATGAGATAAAGTTGGGGTTAAAAGCTGATTTTATGATGCAAGCATTTAGGGGTATTACTGCCTTAGTGGGAGAGGAAGGGTTATAGATTGAATGGGAATAAGGGAATTAATTCCTGTGAAGACCGGTGTATGGATGGAGTTTTTTCATCGTTTGGGTGGTTGAGGTAGAGCCGAACGACAATGTCTCATTGAAGTTTAACTTGGAAATAGTGTTTAATGGAAGCTTTTGCTCAATTGAGAAAGACAGACAATTTCTTTATTGACTGGATAAAACCAATTGCACTTTATTAACAACTAATTCATTTACATTGTTATATCTTGAGCCAATATTTCCACATTCTTTCCTATTTTCTCAATTTTGTGAACTTGCATATACTCAGGTTTCATATTCTAAAAAATTAAAACGACAGTGGTGCTAACAATAAAATGTTATTACTACTATCAATTATTACAGATACAAGTAATAACAAAAAAATATTAAAACGTTTTCAAATTATGTTGGTGCAAAATCCAAGTTATCTAGTATACTGCCATTTAAATAGCAGCTGAATATGATAATGGACAATACTCGTGCGCGTAACATGACCTAATCACCTAATCTACCAATATGCAAGTTGTAATCAACTTTAAACATAGCTACTGAACTTCTGACAACAACTTAGCCATTAACAGTGGGATAACACCATCTGCCTCAGATTAGAACAGAAAAAAGCTGTAAGTTTTGTTGGAAATGAATGAGAAAGAGAAAGAGGGCTTTTGGGAGAAGAGAAAGGAAAACAACTTTTAGTCCCACATCATGAAATATGAGTACCAGCTCTTCTACAATCTTATATAAATAAAGGAGAAGAGAGCTCATATCAGGTGTGGTTAAGCCAAGACACAATATTACATTGATGTCAACTTGGGCCTAATGCCTTGGGACTCTTGGAGTCCATGACACAATATTACATTGATGTCAAATAAGGCTTAGTGTCTTGGGACTCTTGGAGTCCATGACACAATATTATATTGATGTCAAATGTGGGCTTAGTGCTATGGGACTATTGGAGTCCATGACACAATATTATATTGATGTCAAATGTGGGTTTAGTGATTTGGGGACTCTTGGAGTCCATGACACAATATTAGTGTCAGTAATTGGGCGTTGGACCTTGGGACTTTTGAGATCTCATGGTTAAATAGGCTGTTGATTTCAGCTTGGGCCTATTGTGCTGAAACGAGTTATTTTGATCATTTTATGATCTGGTATGTCCCTTCTATTGAAGGGATTCAACCGTTTCATCATAAATGCGCACACACATTTAAGCACCGCTTGGTTAAAGGGTCGCAACCTTTTCAAAGGTCATTAATGTTTGTATAGGCATTTCCTCCAGCCTATAAATACATAGCCCAAAAGGAGAGAATAAATATTAATTATTCTTCTCAATTGTTACTCCCTCTTCAAAGCATTCCTCTGTTCAAGTTTCTATAATCTACTTTAGTTCGTCGGAGCTCCGTTTGCTGGCACTGCACTACGGGGCTGGTCCGTTTTATCCTGGAAAACAAATTGCGATCACGTCAATCAGTGCATACGACGGCAATATTGTTTTAAGGAAACAGAATTATTTCTGGACTCGGACATTACGGTTGGTGACGGTTCTGTACCGCTCCAATTCAGTGCACAATCGGTCTTGCTTACTGTCTTTTCTGCAATCACAGTTTGACTTGACAATTGTGGTATTATTGAGTAACATTGATATTGTTACTATTTATTTGCAATACAATTGTGTATTGACAAAAGGATCTAACTTTGTAATACAATTGTGTATTGACAAAAAGATCTTATAACAAGTTTGACTTTCAACAAGGCATTATTTATTTTTTAGACTGTTGTGTCCAGCTTTCTGTGCAGATTCATATAACTCTTTAGAACAATTAGGCTTCAAATCACATTGAAAATAAAAGTTTGGGTGGAGAGTGATTATGACCAATGCATATTGGGTTAAAGAGTGAGTATGTTTGGTGCTTGCTTTGAGATTTCTCTTATCTGTTGGCGGAAATATTTGTTTGCCATTCTGGTTGACACCCAGCTTCATATTCTGCTGGAATGTAAAATGTAATGTAGCACTAGCTTGAAAGAGGGATTAAATATGGTTTAGGTTGCCTTTAAATGAATTTAATTCGTTTATTTGATGCGACTAAGTGTTAGCCTACTTTGTGAACTAGGCAACACAAAGTCAAGATGTCAAGCATTGAAGAACTTTTCTAATTAGAAGACTTCGGTTCGGATCGGAGAGACCATCACTACTTAGATCGGAGAAGACACTATAGCCTAGATCGGACAGCTGCAGTTATTCAGGTCGGGACAAAACAACGTATCGGTTCAGATCGGTTAAAGTCTTCTGTTCGGATCGGTGAACTATTGCTGAGGAAATCAGTAAGGCATAGCTGTTCGGATCGGAGGGCAATATAGTCTCAATTGGATCGCAAAGCCACTTGGTTGCTACGGAGATAGATTGGAGCGGAGCGGAGCAGACTAAAGAGGAGAAAGCGTTGTTTCCAAGCCAATCCGGGTCGGATCGGATATCCCGATCCGAACCCCTTGTACGTGTCCCTCCGACCCGAACCCATTTTCCATATCATTCTCCAGCATAAGCGCCTGGATATCCAGATCGGCTATGACCAGTTCCTGCCCATAACGTCCATTATTCTGATGCGTTGTCAACGTAGAAATCAATCCGAATCCGATGCTGATGGGATGAGTGACACGTGGCTCCGATCCGGATCGGGCTCTGAGCAAATTCCCACCTATAAATACCCCGTCTGGAGACAAAGAAAAGGATCTTTTTTCTGGCACTTGGAGAGTTCAACCACCTTCATAACCCGAATTCCAGCAATCCCGAAAAATCCAAATCTTCTTTCATTATTTGTTTTCTATAATTGAGTGATTATAAGTGAGTTGTGAGAGGAATCAAGTGAATATTTCGTTGTACTAGCAACTAAATCAATAAATATAGTGAGAGACAAGTGGACGTAGGCATTTCTTCGCCGAACCACTATAAATCCTGTGTGTTCATTTTTATTTTTATCTTATTTCATTTGCTTTCAATCAATTTGGGTGTTAGAACCACCTTTTGGTCTAACACTAAGATTATTTCATCAGTTATTGTAATATGTAGATGATTTCCATTGATTCTCCTCTCTTTTTCGGGTCCAATTGAACTATACCACATTTGTGGATCAACTGCAATAATTTCTGCTACTTGGCAAACTGCTCTGGTCAATTTAGTATATAAAAGCATATATGAAAGAAAAAAAATTGTTTTTCCGAGTGTGTGCATCTATATATGTACAAAGTCAGGCAGATATATGTTCGTTTATGTATATTTTTGTATCTCTAAATTTGGTCGTGTTTATGCACACGTCCGCGCACACATGTTTGCATCCATGTTTTTGCTCATCATTGCATGCTTCTTCAACTGTTTTTCCAACCTTTCTTTAATACAGGTAAATAACTAAATACATGCACGTCAATTTTGTTTACTGAAGCTGGATTTTACCTTTAAAAGGTTGGACTATACCTGCCCATTCTGCCGATTCAAGGTTGGCATTTATCGATTAATTGGAGGTGACAAGAAATCGTTCCAACAAACATTTGTTCGATCCCTGGTGTTAAGACTGAATTATTTTCTGGTGCTACCCATTTTCCATCAATAACAACTGCGATTTATGAACTATAATCGTTTCTCATAAACATGCTTACTGACTGAACAGTACAATGCGATTGGTGAATTATTATATTATTTTCATTTGGTTTTGTATTACAATGTTGTTAGTTCTTCCCATTGACAACTCTACATGAGTTTGGCAGCAAGTTTACTCAGTAAATTGTTTTCTTTAATTGTTTTCTGCCCTAATTGACACCGTTCATCGTGTTGTGATATTCAGAACATGTGACTGACCATTTATGTTGGTTTTAAATGTTCTATGGTGTATGTATAATGAAATGATGTTTTTTTTAAACCCCATTTTAATTTTATTTGGTATTTCACGCACAATGTTAGATTCGCTCACGTTCAACAGCTGAGTTTTGATTTAAGTTAGTTTACTTTTTATTTCCCCCTTTATTTTTACTAATTATTAGGTTATTTAGGAATATACAAACGTGCTGCTGACGTGATGATCACCGTTTGGTTAACAATGTTTAATTCTAACTTTTAAATTGATTAAACTTGGCAGTGATTTCGTTTTCTGTAATTTATGTACTCCCGAAGTATTACACATTGGTATGCCGTCCAGGCCCGGCCCGTCATAGTGGGTTGTCCAAGGCCCAACGTAGTAAGAAAATGGTGAAAGGAAGAAAAAAATTGCCCCAAAAATGTTCTTGTTGAGAATTGAACTTGCCATAGTTTGAAGGAGCAACACTACCCTACCACTCAGCCACATAAACCATTACAAAATGTTTCTAGTTCGAATTTACTTCTACAGTATTTGTCAGTCTTCTTCTTCCTCAGCCTTCTTCTTCCTTCCTTGCCCTTCTCGGGTGGGTTGCCCAATTCCGTCGCCTCAGGGGCCTAGACCTGGGGCCGGGCCTGATGCCGTCGTGCCTGATATATTTTCTTTTTTTCTTTTTAACATACCTTTCCAATCTTCCATACCTTAACATAAACCCCTTTTAATGATGCTTAGCAATCTATTATATTAGTAAGTATTTTTAGTTTAAGCAGTCAAAGTGTGTTGCATAGGATACTAAATAGTCTCTGAATTGCTTTTTGCAAGGATACTTGAGGTAAGATCTGGAAAAGGTAATCTGGGAAGCTTGCATAAACTTTTTTAAGGCAGACGTAACTATTGGCAGTTGTGTGTTTTCTTTTGCCATAGAAACACCTATGGCAAGCACCAGAAAGGCAGAAATGCTGTCAAACTTTCTCACCTAAACAAGAACTCTTCAATTTTTCATTGGCGCGTCCACCATAATATTCCAGTTAGATATGTTGGAATAATAAGTTTTGGACACTTCTACATCTTGCTGTCCTTACTGCCGTTTATGGACGCCGGTTACAACAGTTAATGTGTTGATGTTGAATAGTCTTTCCCTTTTGCTTCTGTACGCTTTTTTATCTGTTGATCGGTATTTCCCATTTGCTCCTGCACATTTTTTCTATTTCACCTGACTATCTAAAAACAGCTTATTTGTTGAACAAATATGCTGCCTTGCCATTACAGTGTTACTGGCAATCATGTAATTTTTGCCAATTTCGTGTGCCCATATTTAAAAAACACAATGGAATTTGGAACGCTAACAATACGAACTGACAATCATGTAATTATTGTTGTTGTTATTTATTTGTAATTATATTGATACAAATTGAGTAGAGTCCGCATAGATGTTTAGAGATGAAGCAAAGAAAGTAGAGAGAGGGTTTTAAAATATATGATTTTAGGTTCATAAATTGAACTGACAATTGGAAAAAAAAAAAAGAAAAAAAAAAAAAAAAAAAAAAAAAAAAAAAAAACCCAGGAAGTCCTTTGCATACCAATTTTCGCTTATGAGCAGCTTTATGTTTTTATCCCTATCCTAATGTACTATTTTTCTATGTTTCTGATTTTTATGTTTATAATATTGTTTGTTGCTTTTGTCCACTGTTCATATCATCTACTGTGTTCTATACGCAGCTTGATGTCAAATAAAGCTGGACATCCAATGAGACACACACAGATATGTCAATTTTCGGTAATAAAACTTCAAAAAGTAATTCTTTATCGAATGTATTTAATAACTTCGCATTTTAACTTATGGACAGCTACTGCAAATAAACAAGCGCTGTGACTATTAGCAAATAATATGTTCTTCACTGTACATTTATTACACTACAAGTATTATTCCAATTGTTACAACATAGTTATTGGGTGCATTGCTTTAGTAATCAAGAAATTATGTAATCAAATTTGAAATGCACTGTGGAGCATAAATAATCACTTTTCGTATCCAAGGTGTATACAAGAAAGTTTTGCTGTGGCAAATTTTGCTTATCCAATTTTTTTTACATATTAATGTTTGTGCAAAGCAGTTGACAACAACTTTTTTTTTCTTTCTATTCCTACCATGGTTGTTGGAAAAGTTTATACACTTACCTGACAACTTTGGAGGCATGCACGAGCTAAGCGACATCTTTTTATAGGTGGACAATGGATAAAAGGTGGTCACTCCTTAGGGTGCATTCGCAGCAAGAATTTGGCACGTTTGGGATTTTGGTGGCGTCTGACGCGTCGGACGCCAACACATTTTACCCCGTCCAAGTGGAACGATTTCCGAATGTTGAAAATCAAGGTGTTGGCGTCCGACGCGTCAGACGCCAGTCATTTTATTTGTTAATTAAACGGAGAGTAAGCTGTCACGTATTAATTAACCATCCATATAAGAGCAGCCCTCCTCTTTGTCTGTGAATGAATTTACTTTGCTGTTATCATTTCCCATACGAACGGAGAAAAATGTACCCTTCACAAGGTTAATCAATAACCCAGGTTAATCAATACAATAAGCCAGGTTATCAAGGGACGTATCGTTTCCCATTGACTATTGAATATTGCAAAAAGTGTTAACTAAAGGCGTCAGGTTAATCAATAAATAATGAAACGTTGGTTAGAAATAAATGCTAAAAGTTAGTATTAACTATTGCAATTAGTATTTAATTAAATAAAAACAATTAATTTAACAATTAAATACCCTGTTCAGATTCCACGCTCAAATACCTCGTTCGCAGCTAAAAACACATTCCTCGTTCGCTACAGTATGACGCTCAAATAACCCGCTCGCGTTGGTTAAGAACGCACCCTTAGATGGACTAACTGTCCACATTGCTACGATGTCAGCGAACATATTTCTTCAATAAACTATAAGAACCATCTCTGCCAAGAACATTCCAACGACATTTCCACCATTAAAGGCGGAAATGCAACGATTTAAAACTGAATCACATTTGTCTATATCTTCATGCAGTAAGCATGCATGGCATATTCCGTTATTTATCTCACTTACACAAAAAGTATGTTCAACACATTATTAATTCACATATCTACCTTGATTACAATATGAGCACTGCCACGTAACTACCCGTGTACGAAGCACGGGTTCCAACCTAGTAATATACAAACTTCATCACCATTCAAGATCACACCACCTGCTTGACATGCTTACATCACCTTCAACCACTCTAAACATATCTGTCAGCTTCAACGTCCCAACCCCATTGACTTTAACAGACTCCGCTACATTAAACGAGGCCCTCACATGAAATTTACTCCCCTCATTACCAAGCAAACAAATTCACTTCTACTTCACCAAAGTCGACACAAGCTGCTTCATCATAAACACAACAACCACATTTGCAGTAAACAACCAGCAACTTCACAACTCACCATGACCATCTACATACACCCTTCCAACCTCCTTTACAAACCAAAACCGAGTCTCTTCAAACAGCAGAAGACCTTCACCCTGCTAATCACCTACACCAACATGAAACAACCACCAAAAATACACTAAGATTATCCCTAACAACTCTTCTGCCATCAGTAACCCTCGTAATGCCTCCTTGGCAACAACCACACAATTGCCTCGATCACTTGCTGTCAACATCCTTGGCAACAACCACAAAATTGAGAAGAGGTTGATCCTTGTCTTCTACAGAAATTATTTCGATGAAATTGATTTCTGTCTAATATGCGTATGAACTTGGTTGAGGTTAGTTACTTGGAATAAGCAAGTTAATGAATCTGCTCAGAAGGGTTCGAATTTAGAGCAATTAAATGATTGGTAAATGATCAAAATCTAAGCGAAACTAATGGTTTTTGCAATGGAATACTACTATGTCATTTATTATTTAGCTCATTTATTGATTTGTTATGAATTTTTTTGTTACTGGTTGAATAACCATAGAAATTTTTCCGGGTGTTGTCCTCTTAAATCCCGTAACCTTTTATCTATGTGAGCTGACGTTTTACCTTGGCTAAGCCACTTATTACAACGTTACATTCCAGCTGCTAAGTTTGCAAGATGGGTTGTGGGTGTTTCCATGAGGAGTACATCCATTGTTTGATTGACGAGTATGAGAAAACATTGTTAATAAATTAGAGTGTTGTTGCATAGGAAGTACCAAAAGGGGAAGATGAATTTTTGTAGTTAAAAGTAAACTGTTGTATGGATAACAGAATAAGAACTCTTGGTTGACAGGCTTAGAGCATCTCCAGCAGCGTGAGTAATTCTCTAAAAGGGGATTCTCCCCGTTCGAATTTGCCTCCCCACACTCCAGCAGTGGGAGTTTGAGCGTGGGAAGACGGTTCAAACAGGGAAATCCTCATTTATTTTTTCTGCGGCGATCCGTAGATGGGGTAATGAAACCCGTCTAATGACTAAATGGCTTTTAGAAATCCGTTTATGGTTTGAACGGATTTCAGAAATCCCTTTGTCGTAAAACGGGTTTCATTAAACTGTATTTGATATTTTATTTTATTTTCTTATGTGTTTGGATGTTTAAAGCATACTTCAATGTTTTCTGAGATGCACTAGGGTTTGAGGAAGTGGTGTATGCCTAAATAATTTAATTTGAAGGAATTTAGTTTTAGTTATGGTAATATATCTACATTATTATTTGTTTTAGTACGTAGTTTAGTCAATTTTAGTTTGTATGTTGATGCGAACTAAATTATTTTGCTGCTAAATTATCCTTTTGAAACTGCGTGTAATATATATTTTCAAGTGGCATGTTACATATTTTAAAATTGTAACTTTGGCGAAATATTATAATTCAAGTTGGTTTGAAATATTAAAATCGTCATATAGTATAGGGGCACATGTATATCAAACAATTAATCATATAACAGATAAAAATAACCTGACTAAAGCGTAAAGAAGATGGGATCGTCATCAACTAAAGCAAACTAGTAATTAGAAACAAGCATACATTCTGAAAGCAAAGCGTACTAATTCGAAACCAAACTAGACGTAGAAACCAAAGCAAATAGCGTAGTACTTAAGAAAAACCTAAAGTAGTCACGTGGGCTTCAATATTCCGAACCCCCTTTGTTAGCCGCATACCTCTATTTTTGTGCTTGTAGAATATTACGTTTTTTTGCCATAACGTACCCTAGGTATTCTCCAGTTAATTGAGAAACATCCTTTGACAAAAACTCTACTTCGTTCTCCTCGCGTAAACATCTTTCACGGGACTGAAAGACCCTGGTTCGTTCAACATCTTGTTGAACTTGGGCTTCTAGGATCCGTAACTTTTGCTCTTTTAGTTTTAATCGTTCTTTCCGTTTGGAGTTAGAAGCAATAGAAAAATCACTTAAAAGTGATGTTAGTCATTCACTTTGAATCATCAACTCACTAGATTCCTTATTTCTCAACAATGCCCGTTTACTAGACTTTATGTCCTCTGGCCGTTGTGTAACTCCGCCATACAACATTCCTGAACTAGGTGTTACTGGGCTACTGGTATTACCTTCTGCATCCATTGAGATTGGAGAGTTATTTGAATTTCCGGGAGATGAGTCCATCGAGAATCTCGATGCCACATTTCGTAAATTAGTTTCATCGGTGTCACCCATTCCAACATTATCTTCTTCACCAATTATCACCCAGCGTGGCCTCAACTTCAAGATTTCAAAAGCATCATGTGCCTTGAATTCCGAGCTATACGAATCATTATAGATTTTGTCATAGTCAGATCTCAAGTCACTGACTGTTTGTCCACTTCTTAGTTTATCACCCCTTAGAGTAATAACACCTTTGTATCTAGTACACATCGTATTCAGGTTATACCAAGCCGTTTTGGTGCCTCATATGATCTTTTTTTTTTTGACATTCCGGGTCGTGATTATAGAACTTATTAACCTGTGAGTAAAAGAACTTGCCAGTTGAACGACCATATGGAACTTCGGAAGATCGACACCAAGCATTTGCTAACACTTTATAGTCATGAGGCCTCCACGTCTTACCACTATCATAGCTCGTGTCGATTGAACTGTTGAGTTGGGGCATAGTCGGCATTTTTTTGGTATACGACCACTTTCCTTTATGTCTCACTTTTGAGCTGGAAGGCGGATCGGGCATTTGTAAATTTGGTTGTGAGCCATGAATTGTTGGTGAGCCATGAACTGCGCCGGTTTGAGGAGTTGGACTAAACATACCGCTTTGTTGTGCAAAAGCAAACATTTGACTCTGTTCGTGAGCCATGAACTGTGTTGGTGTCATTGGATGATGGTCGTACTGTGAAAGTAAACTTGTATAATTCGTAAGACCATCATCATACAAGCCAGTTTCACTGGAAGGGGGAGTTATCCATTGAAAAGATTGTTTGTACTGGTAAACAAAGAAATAGGAGGTTTAGTGTTGTGAAATTAACTACATGTGTACTGTTATATATAAGAAACTAGGGAAGACTAAGGAGGTGTATTATTTGAAATATTTGGTTGCGGAGGTATTCACTAAACCGTGAAGATTGCATTGGTTGGAATCATTTCTTGTTTTTTGGATCATATACTGGCTTGTATACATCTTAGTGTTATCTACTCAAAGACTTATTGGGGCATCTTCGTTACTGTTCATTGGAGAGAGGTTTCCTGGCAATCCTTTATTGTAGCACCTAGGGCAGTGTGTAGGGCATTGTTTTGTCCATTCGTATGATAAATTCATTGGTGCAGTTATGGAGAAGGGTAATGTCATGTCAACTATTCCTTGCAGCATTAAGGGATATACATAATGAAGTTTGTTTCTTATTGCACTCACTTTTTGCATCATTTATGATAGCAAAGTTGATAGGGAGATGCTTTTTAAAAATTTATTGCTACATTTTGGGGAATGCAAAAAGCGTGGTATTGTCAAATCAACTTTTCTCTGCTAGTGTGGTGGGACACCCAAAGCATTTAGCTTCCACTATAACTACATGTTGCATAGCACACTACTTTGGTAAACTAAGATTACGAAAAATGGCAAGTCAAGCTTGGATTCCAATAGATTACCTCCCTTTGATAAAAGCGTACATTAAGGCAGACACTATACATATGGAAGAAGAAGTTGATCAAGATTTTTGGGTTACCCTAAATGAAGAGTTCAACAAGTGTCAAGATTGTAGGGTGGTGTGCACGACTCTAGAAACTAGGAGTGAGTTTGTCATGTTCAGTAGGTCCTGCATGAATTACCGCAAACTAATAGCTGAGGTGAAGGAGAAAGATGCTTTCCAGGAAAAACGTTCAACATATGACTCCCGATATCACTTCGTTCACCATACACACTTCGTGGGTAATGCGGCTTTCGAACTATGGAACAAATATATGTTACAATTTGAGTAGTAAAACAAAAGTATTTTAAGTTTTTTTTATTTATGTTCTACGTTCATTTGTATTACGTTTGATTTTAGTAAAATGCATTGCGCTTCTTTGAAATACGTACATGTTTTAACCTATTTTGGATTAGGGACGACCCACAAGTTTTAACTCCTTGTCGTATGGAAAAAGGGGATTGATTCGACAATTCAACGTTGTAGGCAACACATCTCTATGTAGATTGTACCTAGTTTTATTATGCCAAATAGCTTGTCATATAGAGCGTAACAACTTTAATGTTTAATGTCAATGTTGTTTTCCGTAGTGTAGATAAAAAGCGTGTAACATGGTAATACCAACAAGAGCTAATTTAAACATTAAAAGACATAACTTAATAATTGTTAATACAAAACCAAACAAAAGGGAATCTCATAATAGTACAATGCTTGATGGATACTACTTGATGAAACCAATACGTAAAAGTAAAAAACATATTCATTGCAGTACATAACATAAAGACGACGGAAACCACCACCATTCACTAATTTCCCTTAATGTGCTAAAGATGTTCAACTAAATCTGCTCGAAGTTTTTCATGAGTCGCTCGCGACCTAATTCGACGCAAGCATCGTAAGAACGCGTCAATGGTGTCCGAATCTCTCTCGGCAACCACGTGGGTTGTGTTGTCCGGATCGTAGCCCAAGTAAGACGGAAATGTACCTCTCTGTTCTTTAGTTATCATATTACGCATAATAATACTAGAGCGCATAATGTTGCTGAGCGCCCGCGGCTTCCACAATTTGATGGAGTTTTTAACTATTGTGAAACGTGCTTGTGAAACTTCAAAAGCTCTCTCCGCATCCTTTCTTACAGCCTCTTGGTTTTTAGCAAAATGCTTTTCTTTTTCTGTTTTCGGATCTGAAATTGTTTGGACTAGGGTTCCCCATGAAGGATAAATACCATCTGATAAATAGTATCCCATGTTGTACGCATTTCCAGCTATACTGAAGTTACAAGCATGTGAATTACCGTGTGTC
Organism: Allium sativum; assembly: GCA_030737875.1. NCBI lineage: Eukaryota > Viridiplantae > Streptophyta > Magnoliopsida > Asparagales > Amaryllidaceae > Allium > Allium sativum. Next base: position 156,953,349 of record CM060921.1, on the reverse strand, counting down.
AGATCCCTAAAAAGATGTGATTGGTGTAAAACATTAATGTCATTCATGGACCCAGGACAGCCGAAGCACGCATGCCAAAACCAGAGGTCATGGGAGGCTACAGCTTCAAGGATCAAAGTTGCTCTGGGGTAATGACCTATAAATTGACCATGCCAAGCTTTAGGGCAGTTTTTCCACTCCCAATGCATGCAATCGAGACTACCTAACATGCCCGGAAACCCCCTTTTTTCTCCTAATCGTTTAAGTTTATTCACGCCGGTCCGAGTCGGGGATCGCAGGTATTCTACCCCATATAATTCAATAATCGCCACATAGAACCGCTCCAAACTTAAATGGATGGTACTCTCACCCATTCGTACTACTTCGTCGAATGCGTCCGGAGCAATCCCGTATGCCATTACACGCAACGCTCCTATTATTTTTTGATAAGGGGAACATCCTAAGGTACCAGCACTATTTCTTTTTTGAACAAAGTAGTTATCATGAGCAACAACTCCATTAAAAATACGCATAAACATATTCTTACTCATTCAGAATCGTCGACGAAAATCATCAGGGCCGTACGTGCTTGGGTTATTGAAATAATCTTTCAGCAATCTAGCCGTCCCGCCTTGGTGATCACGCATCTTTCTTTTCTCTGCTCGCCCAAAGACACTGCCTTCATGCCTTCCACTTGAAGATCCTTCCATTATGAACCGTTGTACGTTAAGATTATGTACAGTTACTACTTGCATCATAAGCTCTAATTCATCGCTATCGGTGTCGCTCTCTGAAGATAACTGCACAAAAGTTGACTACGTAGACAGATCATACTCAAGATCAGAATCAACTTGGTTTTCTTCGTCGTCGAAACTGTTGTTGTATGGAACCTCGAACCTGCCATTTTCAATTGAATTAGGATAGGTGAAACTATTATTAGTTGTCATTTTTATTTGTGGCTGAATGTATATCCGTTGGTGAAGCGTCAAACTTTATATATAGGAGGATATCGTCGTTGAGTTGTTATAACGGCTATATTCTGCACGTATACTATAACGGCTATAGTTAGCCCATTGAGTACAACAAATACTAATGTAATTGGTCCTACCGAGGACAACCAATTAAGGCTGACAGTCTACTATTCACTGCACAACTCCAAAAGATTTTGCTTTGTCACTATGTCACGAGATTTCACTCTGGCCTATTAGGGTTGAGTTGACTACACTCTAATACAAAACATGCGATTTTACAACATGCCAATTTGCAATGGTATCCAAGTCTGATCACATTGTCTGGCAGAATGAGTAAAGATGAATAGACCGGACCTAATGGTTAAAGGTGTCTTAAAGTAAGGTAGTCACATGTGACATGTCAAACGCTGTCAACAAGTTTGTCTTTCTCCCTTATAAAACGCCAACCAGTATGCCTTTCTCCCTTCATTACTTTTTTGCATTTATAGTTATTAAAACCTGGTTGTTTTGGTGCAACATGTCTAATTGGGAATACGATGATGACGCTATGGTTCAAATGTACGAGGATTACGAACGTGGTGTGACAGCCCGCCACGCACCAACTGGCATTTCCTCCGAAAGTGCGCTGTACACATGCCCAACTAGCACAGAATGGGCGCCAAAGAAAGGAAAAAAGAGAATGAACTAATCGAAAACCTGTAGAATGTCTCACAACGCATGGAACAAAATATAATAATAATGTACTTGACATAAAACAGGCGAGACAGTGCATAAGCTGATAACTAAAACCAACATCAGCATCAGAGTAGCGGAAGTCTAAATACAGCTTATTACAACTTTTCAAATTGCTGTCTCTAAACAAAGGAAAGGAAGAGTGCACTACTAATGCCCAAAGTAGTGACCAGCATCGACACAAGGAGAATATCTATATATGTATCATACGTGGAAGCCTCCTGCTCGTCTCCGGTACGGCTACTCGTGCATCACCAGCTAACCTGTCTCTAGTCTGCTCGTGAGAGCAACCAGAGTAATAAGAAGAGACATAAAACTCTGGGTCAGACAAAAAGTCTGGTATGAGCGATAAGCAGCTAAACAGAACAATAACAGGTATATTAAACCATACCTGAACCTGGACCTGCAACCAAAGAGTTAACACTACATACCGTACAATTCTCTAAGGTGCCACTAAACAGATGGTGCAAAGAATACAGGGGTGGGGGTGTGCATGTCATAGTGAGGCGAACAAATCAAACATAACAACCATCCTCACATCTCTCAATTAGTGCGTAAAGCATACGATGTCCACCACTGTCAATCACTATACCCATCGAAGTAGTGACGGAGTTCGACTTGTACAACTACTGCTACTACCAAGCTTATCCCATGGAGTCATGACCAAATCTTTACAAATGACCCCACTTCATTGGTCTATAGCTCTTTAGTCGTACCTAGGCCACTGTGGCCCTGAATCCGATCACGTACTCCCTACACATAGTGATTCAAAGTTACAGACATCGACAACCCTTTAGCACACGTCCCGCAGCAAAGCCCAATCATGAAGCTCACTCATTGGTTCCCATCTGGATCCTGAGTCAAAGCTTCTCATTTGGACCTCCTTTGCATCTTGGATTTTGGTCGAATTGGAGTTGGCCTTCAGAAGAGTCGTCATGTAGAAATAGAAGTACACGCTCGGTTCGGTTCGGTCACCCATGCTCGGTTCGGTTCGGGTTCATCTCCTCCATGCGGTTCGGTTCAGCTTCTCACATGCGGCTTGGTCCGGTCCGGTGGTAAAGTGCCAAGGTCCTCCTTATAGTGTCAAGTTCCGATCCGATCCAACCTTCCCTGTTGTCTCTTTCGTTTGCACGCCTCAGAAGATGCGAGCTCCGGTTGGGTTCGGTAGCCGATCTGATCTCACGCCTTAGCTCCGATCCGATCGTCTGCCCAACTCCAACCCTAAGCAAATGGCCTTCCTTCTCGCCAAGCCCCTTATGCTAAGTTCCAATCCGAATCAAGTCCACTTGCCCGGTTCTCCTATCCGATCCGAGCCCAATAATCCGATTTGATCCGGTTTGAAACCCAGCACATTTCGTGCAACTTTCCAGCGACTGTTTTACGCCATTCGACAGCGTTTTCGACCAATCTAACACTTCTAGACAATCAGAAATCATACTATACAGTCATATCAATATGTATAATCAATCATAAACACCAAAACAACAACTATAGCATGTAGAATGGATCAAACATATCCAAAATCTCATATTTTCCCTTAAGCATGTTCTAGCATAGTTAATGATAGGATTATCAAAACTTAACCAAATTAACCCAAGTTTCTAACAAAGGTCAAAAACATCATTTTAGAATTTATAAATATTTTTCCAGATTTTAATCATGTCTAAATTCGCTAATTAACACTAATTACCCTTAATTAGCCATAATTAGTGAGGAACTATGTGAATCACTCACCTTGGCCACAAATAAAACCTTTAGAACTGAAACTCTACTGTTTGGGAACGAATACCAATGCAACAAAGCAGCTCTACCTCGATTCTTGTGCTAATCCGCCTTGATTTGATGTTGCTAAACCTAATCCTTGATTAGAAAGTGATTTGGAGGTGTTTTAGAGGTTGGAGGCCATTGTTAGGGTTTCTAAGAGGTAAGTGGCGGCTAGAAAACTGAAATAGAATGAAAACCTAACTCGTTTCAGCCTCCCCAAAGCCCTAATCCCGAAATGGGTTATGGGCCCATTCACTAATCACCTCATTTGGCCCGATTAAGCATTTTCCACCTTCTGAAACTTGTTTCAGCCATATCTCCCAAACATTAAGTCCTTTTGGCTAATGTGACCACTCTACGGAATTGTAAACCATCATCTAGAGCCAATGGAAGTGGTTTCAGGTCAAAAATCCTTTCTAATCAAAAGTTATGGTCAAAACAAGATCAGCTAGGGGTAAAATAGTCATTTAAAAATCGGCAAAAATCATGAACATGGGAAATGACCCCAATAGTCGTCTTCCAAGGTTACATGACTATACGACTCCGTATGTGAAAGAAAGAAATATTCAACGATCCTATGATGCGTAGAATGCGGGTCGTTACACTCTTCCCCCCTTAAAAAATTTCGTCCCCGAAATTCCTCAACCCAGAACATATAAAGGATCCCGCATGCCTACCAATCATATACAACAATCAAACATGCAAAATAGATAAAACAAACCTATCCTAGCATTCGGAAAGACTAAATCGAAACTGAAATCTTACCAGGCGAAGAGTTTTGGATGCCTCTTCCTAATGCTCACCTCTGTCTCCCAAGTACAGTCATTCTCATTCTCGCCCCACTGAACTTTGACTAGATTCACCGCTTTCCTTCGAAGTTGCTTCGTATCATTCCCAACAATACGCATAGGCTTGCGGTTCCCAACCGCCTCGGGTTCAACCTTGATATCATCCAACTGATCAGGTGAAATAGTCACATCTGGGTCGTGTATGAACTTCCTTAATTGGGAAACATGAAATACGTTATGAACTCCTTCCATCTTCTCTGGTAATTCAACTTTGTATGCCAAATTCCCAATTTGCTCAAGAACTGGGAATGGACCAACAAATCTTGGTGCTAACTTGCCTCTCCTGCCAAATCCTATCACGCTCTTCAACGGAGAGATCTTGACAAACACCAAGTCGCCAATGGAGAACTTTAATTCTCTTCTCCTCTTATCAGCATAACTTTTCTGTCTATCTTGGACAGCCTTCATTCGCTGTTGAATGATCTTGATCTTGTCTGAAGTTTCTCTTATCACATCTGGTCCAAGCACAAACTTATCACCAGTTTCTACCCAACATGACGATGAGTTGCACGGTCTTCCGTACAAAGCTTCAAATGGAGCAATACCAATACTGGATTGATAACTGTTATTATATGCAAACTCTACTAGATGCAAATGGTCATCCCATGATCCACCAAAATCCAATAGACAGGCTCTCAAGAGGTCTTCTAATATATGATTCACCCTCTCTGTTTGACCGTCGGTTTGAGGATGATATGCGGTACTGAGATGTAGTTCTGATCCTAACGCCTCTTGTAAGCTCTTCCAAAATCCACTAGTGAACAACGGATCTCGGTCACTCATAATGCCCTTGGGTATTCCATGAATACTCACTACCCACTTTATATATAGTTCCGCTAACTTAGCTGCCGTCCTGTTCGACTTGACAGGTATAAACCTTGCACTCTTACTCAATCGGTCCACAATCACCCAAATGCTATCATGGCCTGATCTAGTCCTTGGTAACCCATCAATGAAATCCATTGACACTTGTTCCCATTTCCATTCTGGAATTTCTAATGGTCGTAACAAACCACTAGGCTTCTTTTGCTCAGCTTTAACTAGCTGGCAATTCATGCATTTGGATATAAACCTCTCAATGTCTCTCTTCATCCCTTCCCAGTAGTAGGTCTGCTTCATGTCTCGATACATCTTGTTACCACCAGGGTGTATAGTCAGTTTTGAGTGATGGCATTCTCTAAGCACTTCATCTCTCAATCCATTGACATTGGGTACAACTAGTCTTCCATTCTTTCTAAGCCATCCATCTCGATCAAGCCCATACTTGTTCCTATCTCCGTCGATTCCCATCTTTAACTTTGAGATGATTTCCAATAGGTTAGGATCGTCCCTCTGACTGGAACCAATCCGCTCAATCAAAGTGGGTCTGATCGTCAAACTTGCTAACATTTCTGGATCCAATTCGCACTTTGGTCTGAAATCATACCTAGCGATGTACTCCAGTTGCTTCCATTCTAGAAACATAGCCCCTAAACTGACATGTCTTCTACTCAATGCATCAGCTACCACATTGCCCTTTCCTGGTGTGTATGCGATATTTAAATCATAGGAAGCTAAGAATTCTAACTACCTTTGTTGTCGGAGATTTAGATCCTTTTGAGAGAAAAGATACTTTAACGATTTATGATCGGTAAATAACTCGAATCTTTCTCCCAAGGGATAATGTCTCCACATCTTCAATACAAACACGATCGCTGCCAATTCCAAATCATGGGTAGGGTATCTTTTCTCATGCGGTTTCAGTTGTCGGCTTGCATAAGCTACAACCCTACCTCCTTGCATCAATACAGCACCTAGCCCTGTTCCACATGCATCTGTATATACTGTCGTCTCTTCATTCCCCTTAGGAATGACTAACACTGGTGCACATGTCAACTTTTCTTTTAGGCTCTTGAATGAATTCTCACACTTTTCGTCCCAGACGAAAGCTTGATTCTTCTTGGTCAACTGAGTCAACGGTGTTGCTATCTTGGAGAAGTCTTGGCTAAACTTACGATAATATCCAGCTAACCCCAAGAAACTTCTTATGTCCGTTGCATTCTTGGGCGTAGGCCAATCTTGTACTGTAGCCACCTTCGCAGGATCCGCGGCAATACCATTCTCTGAAACAACATAGCCCAAGAATCTCACTTCCCTCCTCCAGAAGCGACACTTAGAGAATTTTGCTTTCAACTGGTGTTTTCTTAACACCTCCATCACTATCCTTAAATGTTCCTTGTGTTCTTCCTCTGTCCTCGAATAGACCAAAATATCATCCACGAACACAAGGACAAACTTATTCAACTGACTCTGAATACCCTATTCATAAGATCCACAAAGTATGCTGGGGCATTGGTCAGCCCGAATGGCATGACCAACCACTCATAAAATCCAGACGGCGTCCGAAATGTCGTTTTAGCTATACTCTCAGCTTCCACTCTAAGCTGATGAAAACCTGTCGCGAGATCCAACTGAGAGAATAATCTCGCGCCACTCAACTGATCAAACAAATCATCTATCCGCGGTAGAGGATACTTATTCTTCCTCGTCACTTTATTCAACTCGCGGTAGTCTACACACAAACGAAGGGAACCATCCTCCTTAGTAGCAGACACAACTGGTGCTCCCCATTCAGAAACACTCCTTCTGATAAATCCCTTCTTCAAAAGATCAATGACTTGCACCCCGAGCCCTCGCTGCTCCCTTGGTGCCATACAATGAAGTGGCATCACTATAGGTCTGACATCTTTCACTAAATCAATACGGAACTCAATCTCTAGGTGTGGTGGAAGCCCGGTCACTTCCTCGAAGACGTCCGGATACTGGCCAACCACGGGCAACCCTGACAACTCACCATGCGGGATGTCGAGGGAATTTAGAAAACTAGCCATTGCCCCATCACCGGGTAGACCACCAAACACTACCCTTCGCCCATCATCCGCTCTAGCTGTCACCAAAAAGCCCTCACACTCTACCACCACCCCGTATCTTTGGAGCCAATCGACTCCCAAAATAATGCCAAACCTAGTAAAGCCCAAAACAAAGAAATCACAACCAAACATTCATCCATGACTCGATAAGACCACATTACGACAAATCATGCTAAGGTTAGTTGAACCACCAATCGGGTTCGTCACTACTAGAGGCCTATCGACAATCTCGGGCTCCAATCCCAACCTATCTACCAGGTCACTAGATATGAAAGAACTGGAAGCCCCGGTATCAAACAAAAGTCTAACAGGAACATCATAAACAGAAAGCATACCTTGAATAACGACATTCTTTCCCTTCTCCACCGCAGTTGGGGCATTCGACGAAGAAGGAATAGCATTAAGGGCATATGCTTTCACCATTTTCTTTTCTTTAGGGGGTTGCAGACACTTGTCCTTGTGATGTCCCACTTGGCCACAGTTGAAGCACTTCCTATCCGCTGGCTTGGCCCGACAATTACTAGCATAATGGCCCTTCTTACCACGGCTGAAGCACTCAATATCTTTCTTATTCTTTTTCTGGCCATCCTTATTCTGGTTCTGTTTCCTCTTATTCTAAGGACCACTCTTACCTCCACCACTTTCTTGTGGTTTTGGCTCCTCTGCAGATGCAACCTCAGCCTTTGACTTAGGGTAAAGACTCTCGGACCTCAATGCTTTTCCCACGATCGATTCAAACGTCTCATCGATGTGGTTAATAAGCCTTTCCCCCAAGTATCCATCCAAGCCAGTTATGAACTTGTCATTCTTCTTCTCGGCAGTATCAATAAGAGATAGTCCATACTTCGATAAAGTATCGAATTCTGCAATATACTCCGAGACAGCTCTGCCGTTCTGCTTGAGCTCTAAGAATTTCTTAAACAGCACTGACTTCTGAGCAGTTGGAATGAACTTATCGCTAAAGCGAGCCTTAAACTGCTCCCAAGTAATCTGATCCTCGGGAGTAGCTGCCTTTATAGCATTCCACCAATTTATTGCCCGTCCTTGCAGCTGAAGGGATGCTAGCCTTCTCTTCATCGCATCCTCGATACCCAAGTCTTCGAAGATACGTTCGCAGCTATCCAACCAATCCTGAACATCCGTAGACGACTCCGTTCCATGGAACGGCTTCCTACCAGGACTAGTATAATCCTTGTTCAGCTTGGCGAAATCGGCCCTAGGCGCCTGCACTATTGGACCACCACCATTACCATTATTAGGAGCTGCCCTCTGCACATCCCTTAGCATCTCTCTCATGAGGTCAGTAAACATCGTCCTCATGTCAGCAGCATTCCCATTATTGTCTCCTCTACCGGCACCTCTTACATATCGGCTCATCGTTCAATCTGTAAAGAGAAAACGATTAACCATCTCCATAGTGGTGCTAGTGCAGTGTGACTTCATCCTTAGCTATACTAATAGTATATATATATATAGCTTTTGAAAACCAAAATAATCACAAATACGCGCTCTCATATACGTATGCTATCTCTCCCTGATGGCTTCCCTAGGTTAACTACGCAACCTAGAGCTCTGATACCAAGTGTGACGGCCCGGCCCGCACCAGCCGGCATTTCCTCCGAAAGTGCGCTGTACACATGCCCAACTAGCACAAAACAGTCACCAAAGAAAGGAAAGAAGAGAATGAACTAATCGAAAACCTGTAGAATGTCTCATAGCGCATGGAACAAAATATAATAATAATGTACTTGACATAAAATAGGCGAGACAGTGCATAAGCTGATAACTAAAACCAACATCAACATAAGAGTAGCGGAAGTTTAAATACAACATATTACAACTTTTCAAATTACTGTCTCTAAACAAAGGAAAGGAAGAGTGCACTACTAATGTCCAAAGTAGCGACCAGCAGCGACACAGGGAGAATATCTATATATGTATCATACGTGGAAGCCTCCTGCTCGTCTCCGGTACGGCTACACGTGCGTCACCAGCTAACCTATCTCTAGTCTGCTCGTGAGAGCACCCAGAGTAATAAGAAGCAAAATAAAACTCTGGGTCAGACCAAAAAGTCTGGTATGAGTGATAAGCAGCTAAACAGAACAATAACAGGTATACTAAACCATACCTGAACCTGGACCTGCAACCAAAGAGTTAGCACTACATACCGTACAATTCTCTAAGGTGCCACTAAACAGATGGTGCAAAGAATACGGGGGTGGGGGTGTGCATGTCATAGTGATGGCGAACAAATCAAACATAACAACCATCCTCACATCTCTTACTTAGTGCGTAAAGCATACGATGTCCACCACTGTCAATCACTATACCCATCGAAGTAGTGACGGAGTTCGACTTGTACAACTACTGCTAGTACCAAGCTTATCCCATGGAGTCATGACCAAATCTTTACAAATGACCCCACTTCATTGGTCTATAGCTATTTAGTCGTACCTAGGCCACTGTGGCCCTGAATCCGATCACGTACTCCCTACACATAGTGATTCAAAGTTACAGACATCGATAACCCCTTAGCACACGTCCCGCAACAAAGCTCAATCATGAAGCTCACTCATTAGTTCCCGTCTGGATCCTGAGTCAAAGCTCCTCATTTAGACCTCCTTTGCATCTCGGGTTTTGGTCGAATTGGAGTTGGCCTTCAAGAGAGTCGTCATGTAGAAATAGAGGTACACGCTCGGTTCGGTTCGGTCACCCATGGTCATTTCGGTTCGGATTCATCTCCTCCATGTGGTTCGGTTCAGCTTCTCACATGTGGCTCGGTCCGGTCCGGTGGTAAAGTGCCAAGGTCCTCCTTATAGTGTCAAGTTCCGATCCGATCCAACCTTCCCTGTTGTCTTTTTCGTTTGCACGCCTCAGAAAATGCCAGCTCCGGTTCGGTTCGGTAGCCAATCCGATCCCACGCCTTAGCTCCGATCCGATCCTCTGCCCAACTCCAACCCTAAGAAAATAGCCTTCCTTCTCGCCAAGCCCTTATGCTAAGTTCCAATCCAAATCAAGTCCACTTGCCTGGTTCTCCTATCTGATCCGAGCCCAATAATCCGATCCGATCCGGTTTGAAACCATGCACATTTCCTGCAACTTTCCAGCGACTGTTTTACGCCATTCGACGGCGTTTTTGACCAATCTAACACTTCTAGACAATCACAAATCATACCATACAGTCATAGCAACATGTACAATCAATCATGAACACCAAAACAACAACTATAACATGTAGAATGGATCAAACATACCCAAAATCCCATATTTTCCCTTAAGCATGTTCTAGTATAGTTAATGATAGGATTATCAAAACTTAACCAAATTAACCCAAGTTTCTAACAGAGGTCAAAAACATCATTTAAGAATTTATAAATATTTTTCCAGATTTTAATCATGTCTGAATTCGCTAATTAACACTGATTACCCTTAATTAGCCATAATTAATGAGGAACTATGCGAATCACTCACCTTGGCCACAAATAAAACCTTTAGAACTGAAACTCTACTGTTTGGGCGCGAATACCAATGCAATACAGCAGCTCTACCTCGATTCTTGTGCTAATCCGCCTTGATTTGATGTTGCTAAACCTAATCCTTGATTAGAAAGTGATTTGGAGGTGTTTTAGAGGTTGGAGGCCATTGTTAGGGTTTCTAAGAGGTAAGTGGCGGCTAGAAAACTGAAATAGAATGAAAACCTAACTCATTTCAGCCTCCCCATAACCCTAATTCCGAAATGGGTTATGGGCACATTCATTAATCACCTCATTTGGCCCGGTTAAGCAGTTTTCCACCTTCTGAAACTTGTTTCAGCCATATCTTCCAAACGGTAAGTCCGTTTGGCTATTATGACCACTCTACGGAATTGTAAACCATCATCCGGAGCCAATGGAAGTGATTTCAGGTCAAAACTCCCTTCCAATCAAAAGTTATGGTCAAAACAAGATCAGCTAGGGGCAAAATAGTCATTTAAAAATCGGCAAAAATCATGAACATGGGAAATGACCCCAATAGTCGTCTCCGAAGGTTACATGACTATACGACTCCGTATGTTAAAGAAATTAATACTCTACGATCCTATGATAGTAGAATGCGGGTCGTTACATAAGCAACAGGTGGAAAATGTCGAATTCGTTCCGGAAACGCAAATGGGATTCGAAGTAGATGCTGCAGAGGTCGAATTTGAACTGTTCAGTGCGTCACAACCGAACGTTGCAGTTCGGCGTATCGGACCAGTTCAAAAATCACTCAGCGCTCAGTTGCAGGGAGTACTTGGGCGACAAAACCCTGAAAGGTCATGCTCTAGCATGACGGGTCGTTTAGTGCAGCGTTATTACGGAGTGGAATGTAATGTGCTTGTTTCTAAAAGCCAAACAAATGCAGGTTGACGTTTTTGTGGCTGTAGAGCGTACATTGAAGCCAAAAATCGTTAAGGGTTGGATAGCAGCAATTTTTTTTCATGGGTCGACCCACCATTGACGAAGAGGGGTGTTCAATACGCACTTGAAATGCAGGCTGAGGTTAGTTACTTGGAACGGATGAATGTGGCATTAAAGAATGAAATGCTTCGTGGGTGTTATAGTTTACCATGAAACTAAGAATAGCAGGTCCTTGGTCCCGGGTCGAATTAATGCCTTCTGGTCCTGGATCGTATTTATGTTGTACTACTTTGGCATGTAATTAGGGATATCAAATTTGCTGGTTGCAGTCTACTTGATTAGGATGTTTCGACCCACCGTTGTATCCGTTGTATTTTATATTGAAATTTGAGTATGCAATTTGCTTTTATACATAGTTTTCATAATATAAATTGTACACATCGCAGTCTACATAAAAGATATACACTAGTATATAAATTTTAACTGTAAAATGTCGTACGTAACACGACAATAAAGAATTCTGCTATAACTTGGGATAACGTACAGCAGTGCAAAAGCAAAAATGAAAAGTTGATTCGCTACTGTACGTGCTACTGTGTGGCAGTACTCGATATTAACAAAAGCAGATTCGCTACTGTTTAATGGCAGGCCTACCAGTGATTAATCACATTAGACCCTTTTTTCCCTTTTGGTGCGAAATGGTTATTTAACTTGAAAGGTTTTTCCTATCCTCTCATCACTAAAACATTTTTGTTCCTACGCCTCAAAGCAAAAAAAAACATGCCTTCATGGGCCTCATCCATGGATTTCGACTTTCCTTGGGGTTGGGGTTGGGAGCAACCTCCGGCGGGAAGTCCATGGACAGATACCAATTGGTTAATAGAATACCAGGATTGACACTACGCGGAACTGGAACGCGATCACTCAGAATTAATACAAACCCCAATTCTAGGGGCACTTGAGTATAACCAAGATTTCCTTCGGCATGTGGCTTAACCACAAGTAGAACAGGAGGTGGTAGCCCCGACAGATCCTCAAAAACCAACACCAGCCGTGGTGGATCAATCCTCCGCAGTTCAACAAAATCCTTATGAACAAGAGGTCCGAAACGTTACAATTACCGACACGAGAACTGAACATGAGGTAAACTCGTATCCTGTTTGTTGTCATTGTGGGTACGAGGTGGAAGTAGTTTTAAGGGTGGATGGAGATAACATTGGTCGTCGCCTCATGCTTTGCGCATTATGGCCGAACGGATGTAATTACTTTGAATGGATTGATGAACGTTTATGTCCACGGGGAATTTCTTATGCCAACGAGTTAGAACAAGAGATCAGACAACTCCGAACTAGATTTGAATCTTTGGATATTGACCTTAACAATTAGTTTCCTTTCAGTATTAGTTTCCTGTTTTAGATCCGTTGTACCCTTAGTTGGAGTAGTTATTGCGTGGTTAATATATGTTGTATCCTTTGCTTTATGTACAATATTTCTAGATAACATCCTTTTTGGACTTGCATATGTACATTAATTTCATTCGTACCATTTTTAGGTTATTTATTTGAACAAATTATATAAACTAATTACAACCTTAAACAAATTGCTTAATTTGTTTAATTTCATTCGTACCATATTTAGGTTAGTTTAAATTGTTTAATTTCATTCGTACCATATTTGTTTAATTTGTTCACTTTGTTTAATTATAACCGTAAACAAATTATATAAACAAATTATAACCGTAAACATAGTGACCTTAACAATTAGTGCAATTTCATTCGTGCCATATTTAGGGTAGTTATTTATTTGGTCATACTTTTATTTATTTGAACAAAGTATATAACCTTAAACAAATTTTATAAATAGTTATTTATTTAGGGTAGTTATTTTTTTGGTCATACCTTTATTTATTTGAACAAAGTATGTGATCAGTATGTAATCAATTTTTTTTCTTTTTTCTTTAGCCGGATTTTTGAAATCCCTTTCTGTGTAGAACGGTAAAGTTAAAATTGTTTAGTTTATAAACGGTGAAGATTATACCGTTTAACCGTAAAACGGTCTTCATTTACCCGTCTAAGGGTTTTGCCTCTCTCTTTTTTTTTTGCTGACAACTGCACTAGCTCAACCGAAATGCCTGCAACTGAACAGCAGCCAAAATGCAGAACCGCACCATATAATTTTCACATTCTAAACATGTACATCACTAAAACAACACAGAAGTCTGTTTCATAAACATGCAAAGTAGTTCTACCTCAAAACAAACCTACTGTCTAACTACAAAGCTACTGTATATATACAAAATAGTTCTAACAGCCACTATAAACCTATTGTATCAATACACAAGCCACCATCTACCATGCAAGTTCAGCCGAAGTAGAAGACTACAAACACGACATAAATACAAAGCTACTTGGCCATTCGAATGTCTTCCAACCTCAGTGGACTCTTGTTTTTCCTAAGGCTCGAACGCCCTTTTACTAGCGATTTCACTTTGCTTACAATACCCCCGCTCCTTTGTTTTCCTTCGGCGGCAGTTTTGCCCCCGTCCATTACCTATTTATACAAGAAACACTTGAGTACAACGGTTCATGGTTTCATGTTACATAATGGTCATCACATACATAACAATGAATTTTCATGTTACATAACAAAAAAGAATTTTCAGGTTACATAACCTTACATAAAATTGGTATATTTTTCATGTTACATAACCTTGCACAAAAAAGATTTTTCATGTTACATAACCTTACAAAAAACAATTTTCATGTTACATAACCATACAAACATAACAAAAAAGAATTTCCAGGTTACAACCTTACATAATGTATAAAAATCATAAGGGATAATGTATAAAAATCATACCCTTAAGCACATCACATACAAAAAAGGATTTCAGGTTACATAACTATACATACATTGGTGATTTCAGGTTTTACTTTCATCCGTTACATCGAAAACAGGATTGTAGAATTTATTTGGCAACCCTCACATAATGTATAAAAAAGAATGACGGCATTTATTTGGCACCCAATGCATAATGTATATAGAATTTATTTAGCATCCCTTGCATAGTGTCTAAACAGAATTTTGGAATCCATTACATAATGTAGAAAAAAGAATGATGGAATTTATTTGGCATCCATTACATAATGGATAAAAAGAATGATGGATTTTGTTTTGGAATCCCTTACATAATGTATACACAAAGAATGATGGATTTTTTTGGGAATCTCTTACATTAGGTATCAAAATAATTTTGGATTTTATGTTGGAATCCCTTACATAATGTATATAAGTAATTTTGGAGTTTATTTGCTACCTTTTCTACAAATTGAGAAAAATAAATTACAGCTAATATGGTTCTGCAGAAATTGGTACTACGATAATGTAGACATTTGTAATGCAGAAATTACATTTTTCATATGGTAATGCAGAAATTGGTAATGAGGAAATATGGTACTGCAGAAATTGGTAATACAGGTATTATGGTAATATGATTCCCGGAAATGAAAATATGTTTTATAACTAGAACTTAAATTAATAATGAGTTCATTTAAAATGGCAAGTTTTTCCCGAACAAGTTTTGACCGGTGTTCGTTATTTTAGATTCCTAGCGTTCATAACATGCCCATGAACTAACTATATAAACCTTGTATATAAAACTTTACATACCTAGCGATCATAACTTGTTCGAAGCTAGAATTTAACTACCATTTATAACTTTATATAACTAGTACGTATATCTTGTGTGAAGCTAATATTTCACTAGTATTCATAACTTTACATGTCCCGTGTAAAAATCAAATAGCTTTATATAATTGGTAAGTATTACTAGTTCGAAGTTAGATTCACGGACCTGTAGAAGTTGTCTGGGACGGAGTGGGTACTCTGATCCGAACACCATATCTATTTGTCTCCTTCCCCCAAGGTCTGCTCCACCATCGTCGTTGTCTTCACCGTTGTCGTCGTCTTCAGTGTCGCCTCCATCATCTTCGTCTTCATCATCCTCGTATTCGTCTTCATCATCCTCGTCATCGTCGCTTTTAGCATCGTCTGCATGCTCCTCTTCATTGTCCCCAGCCTCTTCATCATCAGTCTCTTCTTCAGTTGCTTGCATCTCTGCCATGGCTTTCCTTTTCTTTGCAACTTTGGATCGATCACTACCCTTTGTTGCAAGACTCAAACACGGCTTCCGAATAACATGCATATTCTGTACGAAATACGCTATTAGCAACATATCACCATAACCCAAAAAATTTAAAAGCTTACGATATAATCTAAACACAATGGAATTTACAAGAAATGGAACAACGTACGGCAATTGATGCTATGTCATTTATCCTTTGCAAACCTTCTTCGTAATACCGAGATTCCTCAATAGCTAAATGGCGCATGCCTAAGTTCATCTCCCAAAGGATCTCCAGAGTAAACTATGGTGGAACTGGCGGCACATACGGTAAATGTGGAATAGGCAACGGATCTTCACGTCCAGTCCACTGCATAAACCACCCAGGAACTTCTGCCCCACCGACTTAATGACAAGGCGGATTTGGATTGTACTACGACAAATAATTAACTTCGGAAGACGTAACAACTGGAGCATGAATACCCGACTTCAATGTAGAAGGTCCAAAAAAATCCATATTCCCTACACGGACCGTGGCATCCAGTAAAGGGCCTATGTCTCTAGCAATCTGCTGCCAATAAGTATCGTAATCAATTTCCCCACCATCATACAAATATTGCTGGCAAATGTCCTGATAAAGTGTTGTTTGCATTTCCGCATACGAATCGTACGTCATGGTACGTGTCATGAGAAGCAGGGGATCAGTAGGAATAACAATCTACCCAGTCAACTGTCTGTAGCATCGCTCTACTAAAAATAACTCATAACAATCGCCAGGCAGAACAAGTAAAGGCAAGTGCTTCATTGACAAATTACGAGCAACTTGAACTTCTTTTTCATTGATAGCAATCGAGTTTACCCACGGGTTCCAGTTAATATGGCTAGCTTGTCGGTGATCAATATGATATCGTGTAACAGAGAACAAATGTGATACAGTATCGCGTGTTCTCGCTCTGTTCTCTTTCTCCCAAGCTTTTAATCTGGGATACGCCGCCTTCTTAACATCTTCTTTAACAATATATCCCCCGACAGTCATATATTCAAAGAACCAGTACTGCAAAATAAAACATTAAATTTGTTAGTCGATTGACTTATCGAAAAGGTTTGCTGAATTAAACTGAACAAAATTATGGTAATGAGACCTGTAATAACTCGACAAAACCAGTAAGAAGCCCAGTTCGGGTCACAACCACATCCAAACTCTGGTACATGTATCCTAAAATAGCAGAACCCCAATCATACTGCCTGGCTATACCCAAATTTATAACTGCTTCTATATACCCAAGACTGATTGTATCATTTGTCGGCGTAAAGAAAAGAGTGCCCATCATATACAATACAAAAATGCTTGCAATATGTTCGAGGTTGTTCATATTAGCTGCGACATACTCCTCAGTAATATATTTCTTCAAATGTGATATAGCAACGTTACCCTTCCTGATATCTTTTTCGACAAGCAGTGGTAAAAACTCACTAGCAGTACTAAATTCACTCCAACTCTCAGCATACGGTATACTTCGATTATTCACTCCAACCGGTATAGATGTCAGCATCGTAAAATCAAACGGCGTAAAACCAATTTCAGCATTTGGAAATAAAAATGTATGCGTAGTCGGCCACCACCACTCAACTATGGCATGTATGCATCTATTATTCGAATTCCTCAACTCAACATCCATAAACCTACCAAATATATTGACTATAGACTCTCTAATCTGCGGATAAACTTTTAAATACTTCCATCTTTTTTTCATTGTTGTAAACGAACCATGACATCTCATATTATGGTGATTCTATTACAAGCATAATTGTAACATAATTTAGTATCATAACAAGAACACAAATTAAAAGAAAACATAAGATTATAATACTAAATTTACTGTCAACTCTTTCCCGGTCTCGAAAATGTGATGTTTTCCTTCACACAAACTAGTAACGGACCGAAACGGAAATGTGTTGGATATCATTTTTTCCACACCATCACCATATCCTCCATCATCACTGCCAATGGACCGTATGTTTCTTATGGACGATTTCCTTCTTCTGATAAGGCCGGCGGAGCTCGAAGCTTCATCGTTGACGTCTTCCATCCAAAATTCACAAAATACCAAAAAACCCAATGTCAAACCCTAACTTCAAATGAGCTAAATTGGGTAGGAAAGGGGGGAGATAGAGGGGATGAGTATAGAGGAATCGAAATTGAATCGAATTTGTGGCGATTTTTTTTTTCTCACCACCTGATCCCATCGCATTCGTTGCCATTTTTAATGAGCGTTAGGGTTTTTCCTTCGACTGAGAACATACGCCTTTTAGTAAAAAAACAAAACAAAAATGGGTTATTAATAACCGTTTAAGAGTTAAACGGTTTACTGAAAAACCGTTTATACCACTAAACGGTTTTTACTAACCCGTTTAACTGATTAAAAAATATAAAAAAATGGGCTTTCGGATCCCCGTTCACTGCTGGAGCAACGGGAATTCTCCACATTTATAAAGCTTCCCCCACACCCCAAATCCACATAGCTGATGGAGATGCTCTTATGCTGAACAAGAATTCTGGTTTAATAATAGACTGTTATTGAGTAGGAACCCTTTGTAGAAATTGAGAAGCTCTGATACCAATTTGTAAAAACTAATAAGAAGAGGAAATTATTATCGAGGAGGAGGAGGAGGAGCAGGATACACAACAAATTTTGTTTTTTTATAATTCTACTTTTATTACAAACACTCTTCCTTTTTCAGATTTATCCTCACTCACTTTCTCTCACACTTCACTCTTTTTCTTACATACAACACAAAATGACCACCCATATTTATTTAGTGGTCAACATGACCTTACAACTCCAACAGACACCTTTTCATCAATAGACATGACCCTTCATAAATAGACACGACTTTTCACGAATAGACACGACTCTTGACGAACAGACATGACACTTAACAAACAGACACGACTCTTCATGAACAGACATGACTTTTCACTTTAATGGACACAACTCTTCATTTCAACCAACACGACTCTTCGGTTGAACATACATGACTTTTGACTCTAAAGATACTACCTTTTCACTAATTAACATAACCATTCACCTTTTTAAATTTCCCAATAATCTTGCATTTAATGTTTACCCAACAAAACTCCTCCGTAAACTTTAAATGTTTTATTCCTCCAAGGGGGTTGTATACGTCATCGACCAAATCAGCATACGGAGGCCTCTCCTCCTTAGCAGCATCCTTTTTCACATACTCCATGTACTCTTCCAATGTGGTTGCACCAATGCACCTCAGCTGCCAGCTAGCCAACATTGGTTTGAATAAATTGGCAGCATCCCATTTTTCTTCTTGTCTCATATTATTTATTTTCTTTCTTATTTTCTCCATCTTGCTTTTTACTTCACCAGAAACTTCAATAATCTTTTGTTTGTTGCTTTCTTTAACCTCCTCAATGACTTTTTCAACTTTGTTCTTCTCTTGGTGTACGACGCTCTCATCTGATTTTGCCTTTGGAGATTGGACCATCACCGAGTCCGCTAACTCAGATAATCCTTGATTTGTTTCCTCATCAAGGCTCTCTTCTTCTTCACTTTCCATTAGTGCCTCTTCAATCTCGTCCTCTTTTTCGTCATCTTCAAAATTTTCTTCCACTTCTTCCAGTTTTTCTTTGACCACCTCGCCCTCTACTTTTTCAACCTTCTCTTCTACTTTAGGTTTTTTGTCTTTAGCTGTTTTCATTCCCATTAGCTCCGCTTTGAATCTTTCGATCTCTTCTTCATCATCTTCATCAACTTCCTCTCCATCTTCTCCTTTGTAATCCTTTGTATAAACCTCTTTCAGCAAATTCCACGAATCTTTTGCCGTTTTTTCTCCAAGAATATGGTTTTCAGCTTCTTGATCGACGTTCTCACACATCACAACACGAGTTTGGATTTCCATCTCAAACTTTTAAATTCCATACTCTCTTTCTCCGTCATATTTTTAACGTCTTTTGGCCACTCATAGCCATTCTCAACAATCTCCCAAAGCCCTTTGGAGATTAACTCTTCTTTCTTTTCATTACTCCATTGTTCAAAATTTCTTTTTGTGAGAACATACGACATACAAAATAGAAATACCATTATTTCGACCTAGGCTCTGATACCAATTGTAGAAATTGAGAAGCTCTGATACCAATTTGTAAAAACTAATAAGAAGAGGAAATTATTATCGAGGAGGAGGAGGAGGATACACAACAATTTTTTTTTTAATATATAATTCAACTTTTATTACAAACACTCTTTCTTTTTCAGATTTATCCTCACTCACTTTCTCTCACACTTCACTCTTTTTCTTACATACAACACAAAATGACCACCCATATTTATTTAGTGGTCAACATGACCTTACAACTCCAATAGACACCTTTTCGTCAATAGGCATGACCCTTCATAAATAGACACGACTTTTCACGAATATACACGACTCTTGACGAACATACATGAAACTTAACAAACAGACACGGCTCTTCATGAACAGACATGACTTTTCACTTTAACGGACACGACTCTTCATTTCAACCAACACGACTCTTCGGTTGAACGAACATGACTTTTGACTCTAAAGACACTACCTTTTCACTAATTAACAGAACCATTCACCTTTTTAAATTTCCCAATAATCTTGCATTTAATGTTTATCCAACACGCTTGGCCAGTATGCTAAAGCCAAAGAGAAATTCTTGGCCAGTAAACATCGTTGTTACTATAAGCACCCCTAGCTTTACGCAGTAACGACTAGTTGCCTAGAGGGTAGGAAGTGAATTTCTAGAGCTGTACATTGCTTCCTTTTGGGCGGCGGATCATTGTTTCCTTTCAGATCTAGAAGAGCAATGAAAGTTGACCTGGAACATTGTAGCCAAACCGCATTCACTTCTTCTATATATCTTGCATCCATTTTTCTCTTTAAAAATCAACTTGTACTCATAAATAACGGTTGTGTTGTACATAATGTACTTGTTATTCTACATCAAACATATTGGAGGTTACCCCATTTTTAAGCTAACATTCTTTTATGTTTTCATTTAGGACATCCTTCTCAAGCAACCTTCCTATGCAAGATTGGTAATATCATTTGGAATGGGGGAAAATGCAAATGCACCCAAGCACGTAACAATCTACCTTTGTGTTTGTAGATGCCATCATGGAGGGAGTTAGAGATACGCCCTGCCCTAATGGTAATTCTGTAATGTATCTTAAACAATCTACCATGAAATTTTATTGAAAATTAAATATGTTTATTTTATTTTTATAATTGTCTATCGTGCTACATTAATTAGATAATTAATTCTAGTATATTTAATTTTAAAAAACAAATCCTTAAATGGTAAGTTATGAAAAAATCATCGAAGGGAAATCCTTAAATGGTAAGTTAAGCAATAATTATTATAAGTAGTTATTATAATGGGAAAATTTTAAAACATTAAATAACATGTTAGTTTAAATATCCATGATCAACATATTTAGAGTCAAGATATTGATACATTTGTTGAGATAGCGATAGAATGGAATGACAAGCCCAAGCGTTTGTAATGCCCTGGCTCCGACGACTGAATTATTTGGTAGATTTAACATCCTATAGCCTGGATCAATAAGCAAGAAATGAACGATCTCTGAGATACACTCTTTTGAATCAAAATGAATATATGTTTCAACAAGTGAATGTATCTAAAGTAATATGTAACTCGTCAAAGCGAAGGCGATGCACACAAATACTAAAATTGAATAACTCATATATCAAAAACACATATAAGTTAGTGATGACACACTTGTTGAGAAAATACATCATTTATAACTCGGTAGAGCATGTATAATCCAAAAACTGTGTACTTCAAAAATCCATCTTCTTTAACCGATATTCAAGTAGGTGTGTAGTTACTTGAATAGGCTCATCTCCACTCTTACTCGCAATCACAATGGACTGCATTGTGATGTAGATCTTTATTTCCAATCAGTGCTTGCTAAACCCAAATTTAATGGTATCACAATGTACTATGCATTTCCTGTGGACATGTAATGACCCGCATTGGCAGAGGTATTATAATTAATTAATTTAATTATATACATAGTGATATAGTGAATTAATTGGTGGTTGAATTAAATAATCGTGAATATTTAATTAAAATAATAAATTAAATAATATATTTAATTCTGAAATAATCAGAATTGGCGGAAATGGCGATATGGTGTGAACTGGATCATATGTGATATTTAATTCAACTTGGAATTGAATTTGAATAACGAATATATTATATAAACGATAGTTTGAACATAGAATTATAATATAATTAAAATCGAGCTTGAAATGGCGCTGCAATTCATAAATTGGCAATTCGAACTTCAACTGAATGTACAAGATTCGTTTTAAGCTGGATTTCTATGAAACAAGAAACGTGTGGAGCTGGTGAAGTATATTTTTCTAGTGGAAGAGAAAAATCGAGATTTCGTCGTGTAGATTTTGATTTATGCCCAAATCAAATTTTAAAATAGTCGCTATAGAATCGTTTATCGACTGTAACGATTTATTCGATATAACTAGAGATCAGGTTTGAATTTAGACAAGGTTCTTTTGAGACATAACGATAATTTAATTTTTAGAATTTTATTGTAATTTTAAATTAATTAAATAAGAAACTTTTTATTTGGAGTATTTTGCACCCTGTAATCAACATTTCAGGGTTTCGCAGAATAAGTTAATGGACCTATATTATTGTATTTTTGGAATCGTAGCACCTTGCTCGCCTAAATGGTATTTTTAGTTTTGTCGACAGCAGTTTATAAAGGAATGAAATTCTTCGTAACGGGGTACGTTAAAACTTTATAATTTAAAACAAACTGAATATTCTAATTATATTTAAAACAAATAGATTAGACTGTTTGCAATACTTTGAATTATTTCATACATTCAAAGTACTCCACATTCAAAGTTAACAAGGCCAAAGGAAGACCATGTTTTTCAAATCTCTCAATCATAAAAAAAAAGGGTGCGTGGCCTAGTTGTGTCCGAAAATGGTTTGCGTGGTCCATACAAATACAGCAGCTTCCAAATTTTTGTGTATAAAAGATAGATTAAAACCCTATCTCATTTTCTTTTTCGTTGCTCAAAAGAGCTGCCGCCATCAAACTATCGGCCGCCATAAAAGAAAACGTGAGATCCTTCTTCAAAAAAAATCAATAGAAATTCCCAACAAAAATCCATAAATAAAAATACCCTTGTATTCGAGCTCCTGGGATGTTGGCCTTCGGTTTCCACCCATTTTCGTTCAGTTCGACGCTGGTTTGATTGGGCTCGACGGTCTTTCTGGCCTCGGGGTTTGCTACAGCGAGCTGGGTTGTTTGACTGGAAGGGTGCGGATCTGAAGGGTTGGTGAGTCGGGAAAGAAGGACTGGAGAGATAATGTTTGACGTTGCGTGACTGTTGGCAGTGGGGGATTTATGAAGCGGAGAAGTTTGCGGGGCTGATGAATGAAGGTCTGTGAGGGAAGGAATGGCGCGTTCAGCAGGCAGTTCGAAATGAATGGGAGCGGACTTTAATACCGGAACAAGTTACTGGAGGTTATTTCATTTGGGAAAAATGAAGCGTTAACGGTGAAGCCATCATTGTACCTGAGGATGAACAGTGAGGATTGTATAGAGAAGGTGATGTCGAGATTCATAAAGGCAGTATGGAGACGTAAATGGAAATCTTATGATGCGTTCATGAAGAAATGAAGGGAAGTATGTGCGTTATATTTTGCACAAT
This sequence comes from Allium sativum, assembly GCA_030737875.1. NCBI lineage: Eukaryota > Viridiplantae > Streptophyta > Magnoliopsida > Asparagales > Amaryllidaceae > Allium > Allium sativum. The sequence goes on along the minus strand of CM060921.1, from coordinate 156,929,871 downwards.
AGCTTATGGTTATATTGAAGCGGATTGGTGAAGGAATTAATTCTGGAGTGGCTTTTTGTGGGATGTTTATACTCAGGTGTTTTTTTATTGAGGAAGAAGACATACACGGTGGACGGTGGACGCAGGTCGAAGTATTTGGGCCCAGCATGACTAAATGGATGTAAGGCCTTAAGAAAAATAATAAGAAGAAAATGAGGAGGGGCACATGTCTGATCGGGGACGAGTTGCTGGGACCAGAAATTAAAACCGTGCATGACTAAAAGGATTTGAAGATAGGCCGAGGAGATAAAATATGAATCGCGAACAGTCTAATCCGTTGGGATCGTATGGATGAGAGCTACACAATGGAACTGACTGGGAGTGAATTAGAGCTCCTCACAATTTATAGCGAAATAAATTGTCCGTCTGAATCAAGTGACAATTATCGTTATTTAACGATGATCGTCCAATGTGAGTAAATCTCACTAACTCTTAACAGTTTATAATTTCATGTTGTATTTTTAGAACTGTTAGATATTGGTCGATTGACTGTGTGTTGACTGTTTGATTGAACTGCTAGTCAGTTAGTTGAATTTCTATATTGATTCTGTTTAACAGAATATATCATATGAAACTGAAAGTGATGTTGATTTTATTGTGTAACATCTTTGGATGCAGGGAGACAGGTTGGAGGAATCCGACTGGATTCCTCAACATTTATTTTACTGTTTTTCATATATTGTGATATATGATGTGATATATAATCTGTTGTCAATTATGTGTGTATGGGCGATATTGGACATCGTAATTTGATATGTTAAACACCATAACATACCGGGATTTGGAGAAAAGGGAAATTTTCAAAATGAATATTGAAAATAGATTATTTATAAAATCAAACGATTTTATAAAAGAGATAATATTTATAACAATCAAAGGAGATTTTATAAAAGAAATTATTTATAAATGGAATATTTATAAATAGAAAATACTTAGAAATGAAACCCTAAAGGAATTATTTGCAAACCATTTGCAAATAGATTAGAACGAGAAAGGTTTGTAAACCATTTACAAATCAATCAGAAAGAGAAATGTTTGTAAACCATTTACAAATGGAATCGAAAGAGGAGTATTTGTAAAACCATTACAAATGAAATCGAAAAGGAGGTATTTGTAAAACCATTTACAAATAGAATTAAAAAGGAAATATTTAGAAAATAAATAGAGTTATAAAAAGGAAATTTATTTATAACCGAATAGGATGTTATAAAAAGGAAAACGTTATAAAAAGGAAACCGTTACTAAAAAGGAAATCATTTGTAAAGTGAAAAACCGTTACTAAAAGTAAATCTTTGTAAATGAATAGTTTATTCGAAAAGGAGTTAATCGAATATAGTTTATTCGAATAGAATCAATTGAGTCTATCGAATATTAGTTTATTCGAATAAAGTTAAATGGAGTTAAAGGAATAAATCGAGTATAGTTTATTCGAATGGAATTAAAAGAGTTAATCGAATTTGGTTTATTCGAATAAAGTTAAAGGAGTTATCGACTAGAGTTAAATCAAATAGAGTTAATCCAATAGCGTTAGCCCAATAGAGTTAATTGATAAGGGTTAATCGAATAGAGTAAATTGAATAGAGTTATCAAATATACCTTATTCGAAGGAAAGAATTATCGAATAAGAGATAATTCAAAGGAGAGTTACGTAAGGAAGTTGTTAAAGAATTAAAAGGGTGAACTTTGTCTATTTCAAGGTTAGAAACGTTGTTCAGTTAAGGTCTGAGAGGTAGTATTACCCCAACTTGATTGACTCCATTTTTAACTAAGGAATGGTTAAGGTTCGATAGTGAAGGTTGGTTAAAGGTATTTAGTTAATAAGCGTAATGGTTTGAGTTGGCATCGCGATGGTTTGTTTAAACATCTATCTAAGCCCAATGAAGGAGTTTTGGAAATGTTTTCCAAATAAGAACCAGAAATGTTTTCTGATATAGAAAACAAGAAATGGAAATGTTTTCCAAGGGTAATAACATATATTTTTCTAAATATAGAAAATAAGAAATGTTGAATATAGGGAAACAGGAGATGAAAAATGAACTAAGGAGATAAATGTTAAATGATGTTTGATCAATATAATTTCCATCTGGAAATAATATCGTTGTTTGCACACGTTTTTTTCTTCGATAGTTAACTCACCGACTAACGAAGTTTTTGACCATTTTAACGATGTTAATATGGAGAGACTGGTTGGATTATTATCCAAAGAACCACTCTGTATTGGCATAAGCGTTGCGAATCATATATGCCAAAGATAATTGAAGATGGAGTAAAGTGCAAGGGCTATTGTATAAGTCTTAGATAACAGTGTCTAAGATGGATGTATTGAATAGTGCCTTCGGTTCATCCTGTTCCTAGATGACTTGTATGGACGGATGTCTGACAGAGTATTTCCAGATGATCACGTATATTGATTTCTCCAACCGTACCAAGAGTGGAAGCGGAGAAGGAAACTTCTTTTAGCTAACACATAACGTATTGTTGGGGACGTCAATCGGTGATTTGATGGATTTGACGATGTGGCATTCAAAGTGAATCTGGTGTGATGATAAAGCTTAGCTTCTAGCCTCACATCCGGTAAATGACAGAAATCGGGCAGGCAGCATGGCTAAGTCGGTCGCTCCGAAGTAGGGTGTACAATCACCTGATCTAGAGTTTCATTTACTTCTAAAAATCTATTGTTGATGCTGTCCCATTCGAGAAACTGTTGCTGATCCCGACCGTTGGTGATATACATTCGATACACTCAAGCGAAATGAGTGGTCGGTCATGTGTGGTCGGGTTGCAAGATGTTCTTGTTGAACCCAGTGTATTCCTTTCTAGAGGTGCACTAGCGAAAGGTGGTTCCATACCTTGTCATAGTTGGAAATCCATTACCCAATACGTGCTTGCGGTTTTGATTGTATACTATATATGTAGAACGTGAGATGAAAGCGTTTCTGCTAGATGATTATTATATTGTGGTTGATAGACATTATTATAATATCAAAAGGTTTTTGATATAAAGAAAATTTGGATTCTCATAAGGGAAAAACCCGTTCCGTTATACGGCGTGGTCTTATGAGATATCATTTACCTACTTGAACTGTTTTAAACTGTTTTACTCACACCAGTTCCATGACTGACCCGGAGTTTATTTTGTTTTGTTTTCCCTAAACTCTTGGGCACCCAATTTTGTACGGGCAGTCAAGTAGTCGGGATTTACAGATATACCTGAAGAGCTGGAGCAGGAGGCTTCAGGATCATATAGCTACAGTTTATTTCCGCTGTGTTGTAAGTGTTGTACTTTGATAATGATGTATATTCAAGTACAAATGTTTATTTCAAAGATATGTTATCTATTATATGTTATTCGTTCCGCTGTGAGGTTCGTGTTACTCTGATGTTGTGTTCTTCTTCTTCTTCTTCTTCTTCTTCTTCTATTCTAAGTTTCTATCTTATCTTTCCTCACCCTCTAATTTCTTTCATTAATAACCCGTTATTTTCGATCCTTGGATGTTCGATATGTGTTGTATATCGGATAACGAAGATCGCTAAATTTCCGGGTCATCATAGGACAACTCAATAAACAAACAGATAGATGTTCCATATGTAGAAAACTTGAATACACAACACATTGGTTTGACCTAAGGCAGGGACGAAGCCAGGAAATTGGCCCCGGGGGGGAGGGGCAGATTCGAAGGGAGGGCCAATTTTTTTATATACCAGTTTACCCTTAATTTCAACCTATAATGTCGTATATTATCAATAAATTTGCCTTAAAAGTGGTCATCTTTGCTTAAATTCATAAGGTTTTTTTGCTATTTCTTAAAATCTGGAGGGGGGACCGCCCCCACTTATCCCCCTCCGCCCAGCTACGTCCATAACCTAAGGTGTTGCCATCTATATAACAAACGTCAAGCCAGGGGGTCAGGCTAATTTAATTGTGAGTGTAATCATTTCTAATAATAGCTTTTTTAACTAAAGGGTGCTTATATTACAAAGAAAAGGATACAAAAATAAAGATCGAGCTGTTTACAAATGGCCACAGCCCATTGAAACAAATACTATACAAAACATTAAAAAATAAAAAGCACAAGGAAACACAGAAGGCTACCAGATTCAAGCAATAAGACTGCCACTTCAGAAGAGTAGCTACTGCTAGGCAAAAGAGAAGCTCCACACATTCATTCACATAAAAGTGAGATCACCGGAGAGCCAACAACAAAACTTTATCAGACTAAGCACCAAGAAAATAGAAACCATAAAATAATCTGGCCATGCAAACACAAAGCAAAACATATATCATCCGAACAATAGGGGCCAAGAGCACTGGAGGACAAACAACAAGCATGCGATCATGGAGAACTTCAACAAGACCAAACCAAGAAGCCGATACTCTCCAGAAGAATCACATACGCACACAGCTACTAACTTTCTCGAAAACAAAACAAACCCATGTATAAGCAGATAACTCCAAAATAAAAAGTAGCATACCAGAAAAGCCAGAGTGGACTCCAAGACAGATCAAATACTAGCAACTGTAACATGTCATTTTTTGGGTAAACATACTTCAAATTCTAACACCTCCTAAGAACTGAAGCAAGCAAATAAAATCAAAATCGATCATTTCTTAGATACACCTCCCATAGTAACACCACCTAGATTTCCTCCTCCTCTTTTTGCATTTCTTGTTTTGGATCGAGATTGTATTTCCTGCATAAGTTTATTCCACTCTGAATTTTCGACTACCAAGGGTTCTTCAATTTCAAGCTTGTTATCCTTTCTGCATTTACTAAATTTAAATTTTGTTCTCTTTTTTTTAAAACTGTTTGTAGAACTATAAGAACAATAAGAACTATCTGACTCGCTCATAAAAGTATCTCTATTTATTGCATCTTCACCTTTTAGAAACTCAATACAATATCCAAAGTTCTTCATTCCAGTAGCCTTACAATTCTCTCCATCATTCCTATCTCCTTATCTTCCTTATTAGACTGCACACTTATTTCTTTCTTACATCTTTTAGCATCTGAATTTACTATTAACCATTTTGAAACCAGTCTAAACCAACCTTTGATTGATGATCTACAACTCTTTTAGAAGTTTCAGTCTCCCTTTTTGTATATACATATTCACTGCATTTTCCGGTTGATGTTTCTCCAAAGCTTTTGGTATAATCCTTTCGGATAGGCTAGAGGTCTTTAGTGCTAACGTCTGGGATAACTTATCCTTTCCACTTTCAAAATACTCACATGGTTTTGGAGGTATCCTTTGGGTAAGACATGCATCAAATCTTTCGTTTAAACATGAGAATGGTATTGAACTCCTATTAAACTTGGTTAATCTTTGAAATCAATAATTAGTTTACTAGCTTTGGAAGTTTCAAATTAACTTACGAGAGACCTATCAGGATGTTGGAACTAGACTTAGGATCTTAGCAAAATTGTATGGTCTTAGAAAACCATCAATTGGCGTAGCCTTATAGGGTTTCAGATACTAAGGCTTCAGAATCAACTATAATGTTGTTGGTTGTGCTCTTTCATAATCTTTTAGTAGGTTTCTTGGACAAATTCTCATATTTCAGAGTTACTCGGTAAGTAATCTGTAAAGTTATGATAATAATAGAAAAATAATTGTATAATAACGACTTCATTACCTTAATTGCTTGACAAAACATCTTCACTCATAATCCTAACGGTTAGAGACGCTTTAGCGCAATACAAGAAAAACAACAAATAGCAGCGGCAGAATCTGCTTCAAATCCGTCGCTAAACAGGCCTTAGCGATGGATTTCCTACGTAACTTGGTGGTCGGTAAAAATCATGACGGTATCTGTGTCAGATTTTGCGATGGAATTTTGCATGAGGTTTCCGATATTTTATTAATTTGATAATAAAAATAAAATTTATTTATTAATTTAATTTTAATTTATATACCGATTTTTACTGACGGATAATTAAATTATAATAAAATATTTCTTTCAGAAGTAGTTGGTAAACCCTTACTAATTACCAAGGGATTAGCGACAAAAATTTGACCAAAAAAAATTTGGTTTTTTATTTTGTTGGTAAACCCTTTCAATTCAGCAAAGGATTAGGGATGGAAATTAAATTGGGGTAAATTACATTTTTATTGTTATTTTTGGTAATTCGACTGTAAAATCTTTCAAATTAGCCTCGAAATACCGATGCATCATTGTCAACGTTTTTATTTAGCTTTCCTCTTTTGATACTAATACGTCGCTATTCCCTTTCTGATATGGCAATAACTATTTTTACCATCCTCTCCTTTCAGCTTTACAAATTAATATTATTCAGTTACAGTACTGATATAAAAACTAGAAAAAAACAGTATAATTGGTCATCCACATACAAATAACACTATCGTAAGCAACAAGACAACGTAGATAATATTAGCATCACATGAAAAACATCTACAATCCTTCATTTTGTGCACCAAGATGAATTATAAACAATAAAATTATTCAACTGGTGTGAACGTTAAACCACAAACAACCCATAACCATCACAACAATACTAATACCCCATACTACCAAAATAACAAACATATCCATAGTTGTACTACAACCACATCACTACAAAATAAGTCATAACATAACAATCAAGCTAAGCAGATGACGATGGCGAAGGCGCAAGCGAACGAGAAATAGATGGCGAATGCGAACGTGAAACTCTATCTTGACCCTTGAGTGTTGCCATTACCTTTGCCAGTTGTGCTTCAAAGGTCCCCTTATCTGTCTTCTGTTGTTCTTAGAGTCTTGCTCGTTCTTCTCTCTCATTCTCAAGCTCGATGTGCATCTCCTCGATAGTTTTTTGTAGCTCGTGGATGTCATCTTCATGGCCAACAAGCTGACGTTTTGATTGCTGAGAAGACGATGGAAGCTGCATTGTAAAAGTGACATTAAGGCATTAGTACTTTTGGTTTGCTTCGTATAAATGTTGTACTTTTCCTTGAATTGTATAAATATGACCATGTTAAATAGATAAAATACTAATGAATATACTTTCCTTGAACTGAATTGTATAATAATTTCTTATAATATACAGACGAATAGAATAATGTACTTTTCGTTGAACTGTATAAAGTGACATTAAGGTTTACTCTAAAGTGCTTACTGACGTACACATTCAATTGAAAACATAGTAATGAAATATACTTTCAGTGTAAAGTCGAAATGAAAATCGCACGACACGCACCTTAAACAGATAATATTTACACAAATCTACACTAACAAATTTTTTGGGGACTCTACCTATCAAAAACATTATACTATGATTCTCAATTTTAGTGCTTTATCATTGAATTGAAGTAGTGCCGCGCACCTCAGTAATTCAAAAATTATTTAGTTACAACCACAAGCTTTGTTCTTATATTGATCATTTCTACTTGACATGATCATGAATGAAAGTGGATTCATTTATATGTTTTAATACTGAAGCAAACATATCGTCTGACTCTCAGGATTCAGAAGTGAGTTATTAGGTCTAAGCATCCTAAGATCCGAATGTTCGTTCACAGGAAAATCCGCAGTGCATTTGACGTTGCACTCAGTGTACACAAAAATATACTGCAGAGAGACATAGAGGTTGGGAGAAACCTCGGAAACAGAGTACTGTACTGGCTCGATCGAATGAAACCTTCAGCTGAAATCAAGCCACCCAATAGAATCAACCATAGCAATAATAATACTCCCAAACACACTACTGAATCAACGCAGAAGTTTCATACTAAGATCAGCGAGCGGGACTCCAAAGGGAAATTACTTTTTACCCCACTGAGGACAAAATCATTTCCTAACATTGCTGTTATGATGCAATCTATTAGGTCAGCTGGCATCAATTGTCAGACTAGGCAGATCTCGCATTTCCCGACATCAATTTTTGCATGATATGACCAGGGGTCGGCATAAACCGCACCGTAATGCGGAAACCGCCCAGACCAAATCGCAAAAACGGTACGGCAAACCGCACCAGATTCTCTTTCTAAAGCACACAGCCCAAACCGAACTGATTCGCAACGATACGGTCCGGTTGCGGTTTGAACTTTTACCAAACCATATTAAACCGAACCGAACCGCATATCTATACCGACAATGTTATGATAAAAAAATTAACAAATTCCTATCTAACTTTTAATTTAATGATATATATTCTATTTTCAATGTATGTTGTAGTTATATTAATTTAAGATAACTATGTGTTTTAACCTTCAGGTGACACAACGTCATACAATCGTAAATTGATTGTTGATGGAAGTAATTTTCTTGTTTCATATTTAATACGGGTTCAAACCGGACCGAACCAAAATCAAACCGTATTACATCGAAACCGAACCGTTTGAACGGTTAGTATAATGATTTGCATTTTTGATCAACCGTTTGATGCGGTGCGGAAGCGGTTTGAGCTTCAAACCGCACCAAACCAAACTTCGCCCACCCCTGGATATGACAGTGCGTAGTGAAAACAAAAGGTGATTTTTGAAGAGGCAATCTCGAATGATTGTTTTGCAATGATAAGTACATAAAGCAGATCACATTAGATGATAATTTCATAAACAGTCCTTATGCAATAGTCAAACCTGATACCGCAATGGTTAAAAGAACCATTTGTTCGTTACAGAAATAAAAACCGTGATATCGCATAACAAACATGATGCAATCACTATTCTATTTTTTGTATTTCCCTTAAATTGTCATATTAATGGCAATTAACTAAACTGATTAGCTTCATAATTTAATTAGCTTCAATTTGAATTTAAAAGAATAAATATCTTTTTCTTTCACCTTTGACTGTATACATGTTGGACCTATTTTTACACTTGCTAGTACGCCAATTTGAATATCAATAACAGTCTACAGACTGAACTAATTAGTAAAAATAAGTAAAACACTAGTAGTTACAAGCTTAAAACTACCACTATTAATTATAATATTATACAAATACAAGCATCAAAAGGAATGTTATATAAACACGTGATCTTAACATGGGTATATTCAATATCAGGCCATTGGTGGTCATGATAATAAAAGGTAGTAAGTAAATGATTTGAAACCCAGTTCAGTCTGTAGAATGTTATTGATATTCATATAGGCATACTAGCAAGTGTAAAAATAGTTCCAACATTGGTGTGTTCAGAAAGGATATTGCCTTTTTGATGATGAGGAACTGAAAAACAAAAAATTATCTTTTTTTTGATTATTTTTTTTGGTTGGATGTAACTTAATTGGGAGGTTTATTATGTATGTTGTTTTGCTGTGAAAAATAAGGACATGTTATATTACACATTGAACTTGTGTCCAGTTTTAAAATGACAATTTATCCAGGGTGACGATATATATATATATATATATATATATATATATATATATATATATATATATATATATATATATATATATATAAGTTTTAATATTGTTAAAGCCTTAAAAACTGCAGGATAATAAAGTTGATCAAAACTATTTTACAAAAAAAAGCAGTCATTACACAAATTAAAAGAATGGCTCTAAGGGCAGTTTTCAGAATGTCTACATGTAACAATCCAATAAAACAAACATGAATCAACCCAAAACATATCAATGTATGTGAATCCTTTTGGTACAATGAACGTTGTGTAACATGTTCCTATAAATCCCAAAGCCGACAAAACTTAATTATCTGATTTAATACCTACACAAAGACAACTATTTGGTTGTTAGTGCGTACTTGTTTGATATCCAGCAGCAGGATAATTAACAGCTTCAAACCCTCTGTCACTCGGAAACAACATTGCAATCTCCTCTTTGGTTCAAATCGGCTAATTAGTAAAGCATATAATTATATCATATAGTAAGAACATTTGCCCTGGCTGTCGCTCTCTCAACTCCTAGCTTCAACTCATGGATTGACAAGAGTACTCTTTGGGCTGGGCTTGCTTATACTACTATTTTAGTCAAAGCATTACTATTCCCAATATTTTTTATCTTATCTTTATCTTATTTTTTTTCTTCTAATATCATTACTAAAAGATAACATAAAATATTACACCATACTTGTTTTGATATTAGATTTTTTAATAGTTTAACAAACGCATTACTTTTAATTTTTCTGCAAAACGAACAAATGATGATCGAAATCATTTTTTGTGACAATCAACCAACAAACAATAGTAATCCAATACTTGATGGTCATGAAAAACGATATTGATCAATGGTTGTCGTTGGACAACACCACCACCTTATTTGATTTTCGTAAAAAAATGACTTTGGTACTACGATGCATACAATTTTTTTATACATATTTATTATTATTGTCTGTTGTATCATGAAAAGAAAGATACGATGGCTTTAACAATGCACTAAGTACATTAAATCTTTAGCCTAGCTAGATCTTTGAACGTGACTTTCAAGAAAGCCGAATATATTCTACTAGACTTTGGACCTGTCTTGATAAAAATATTTGAGTAATGTTCTCAGTGATTTGAGATTACATGTATGTTCGTACTTGCTAGATTGCTCTCAGTGATTCGAGCTTACCTATTAGTACTAGGATAACAACTTGAATGAAAATATCGATTCTAACCGTTGTATGTACTTCAGTGGGCTGTTTGGACCCTGAAAACTTTAGGGACTTTAAACTAGTTGAGAAAAGGTAGCTCAGGCATAATGTCGCCAAGTTTCGATTTACTTTTCCTATGCCAACATCAGTTCTTGGTCTACCCATTGGTCAACACAATAGTTGCAGGTTGGCTCTCGTTCAAATGATCTATGATGTTTAGTTCTATGTAGTTTTCTTTATATTCAACATGTTATGTCAAAATTTGCTATAATCGTACAAAGGAAAGGACGGTGTCGGAGAAAAAGCAGTTAAGCTTACGCCCCAACCACTTTAGACTCAGATGTTGGCTATTTTGAACTTGTTATAATGGTACATTTTATTTTTACACTTAGCATTATGATAGTTTTTTTGACACATTTGATTTATGATTGAGATCGTGTTTCATGAACTGTAAAAACGAAAGACATGGATTCAAATACAATAAACCAATATTTGTACCTTCTTACAAATTAGAGAAATTGTGGATAATGAATGTTTGAGATGGGGCTTGAGGATGTATCCTTGACAACCTTAAATAGTGTTTCACAGTGAATCGGTGAAATCAAGGTTGCAAAATCACTAGGTGGATGCAAGGCTGAAAACATTCATTGTCCACAAAACGAGATAGGAATTAATCGTCTAGGCGAGAATTAATCAGGGATCAATCGAAATAGGCATTTTGGATGAAATTTGTATTCTGGTTTGTATTTACTAACCCAAAACGAGATTCTATGTTGACACTACTGTTGACACGACATTTATGCAGTATGCAGCCATACATAAAAGACACCAAGACAGTAAAAGAAAACATCAAGACAGTAAGAAAAACAGATTAAGGAGAAGAACAGTAATTTAGTACCTCCAAATTACCAATGGGATAAATACTTTTTTTGCGTTTGTCACTACAAGCGATTCAAATATGCTATCCACTGTCTCCGGGGCCAATTCTGTGATGTCATCACCGGATGTCTCTCGTAGTTCGTTTATATACTCCGCGCAAGCTTTCATCAAATTGTCCTGTAAAGAAATATATTTTTTATAAGATTTTTAAAATATACCCTCAACAATTTTTACTCAAAAAAATAGTTACATACATAAAAATTAGCTACTTTAGGATCTGTCCAAGAATGTGAAGTGGAGTCGATGCTATTACGCGCTGCCGCTTTGATGTGAGTACGTTCAAATACTTCAACCATACGAGAAGGCCTACCAAAATCTTTGCTTTAAATAATTTATTTTGTATGTTAATGGTGGTAGTATTATTTGTCAGCATGCTAAAATAATTAGAGTTACACGAAACAAAAATTTAACCAATTTTATGGCATGTTCCTGTGTAGAAATAGATCTGCAACTATGCAAAGTAGGATTAGAGTTCTTATATGTCGAAGCTTTCTTTGATTTCTCCTTAACTTCTAGAAGATTCCAGTACTAGAGCCACGACTCCCAAATTGCTTGACTAATAAAGATTGGTAGCATTCTTTTCTTTTATATCGCTAACCATATCCGAATATCTTTTGCTAGCCTTTGTCTTCCAGAGCTTTCTGATAGTCTCTATTGGATAAGCTTCATATATAACCATACACCTGACCCTGCAATATGTATATGATATGTTTAATTTCAGTACAGTACATAATTCATGCATATAATTTCTCATATACATGTGCCAGTGTATACACACACACACACATATTTCCAAATAGTAGAAATATATATAGAGACATGGTAGCCAGTGTTAAGCTATGCAAGATAAGGGGAATTCCATATTTTATAATTTTAACACACACTGAATGCGTAGCAACCAAAGTGAACCCAAATATGAGCAATACATAAGAAACACATATGAAAAATAATTCGCAAGTAGCCCACTCAATTGGAATGCACGAATGTCATTAACTATAGATGGTTCATAAGCTAACATTATAGTTGTGTATTTGCAGACATAAGGACTGCTTTTATTTTTAACCCCTTTAAGATAATAAGTCTAAAAGATTATTTTCATAGAGTATTGTACCCAAGATGATGTGTTTGTGACTGTTCAGGCACAAACCAGTGAAGCTATTTGCCGAAACATCTAATAATAACGAATAACATATATTGGGTTATTCTACACCGAAGAGAACTTTCATGAGGTTAAAACAAAGATGAATCCATGATCATTAGTTGCATAAGCTTTGCGTAAACAAAAATGTTATCCAAAACATATTTTATAAGATAGTTTAAATGACTGGATCCCACACACACATATGCAGGTAAACAAATACACACGCGTGCAGTTATGTTGACAGTGCATGATTTATATCCTTTGGCAATAAATTTAAACTAAGATGGATTTTCAATTCCAGTATCCTTCAGTCCAAAATAATGGGGGAAATCATATAACACACAACATTGTGAAATATAAGAAGTAAACACCCAGTCTACCTTTAGATGTAAGGTGACAGACTTGCAGAAATACCATTATATTAAGATATATTGTGAACTACCTAGCTTTGGAAAAATGTTTTGGGGAAAGTTTATAGACAAAGGCATTAGTGGTTTTCTTCCCTAACCAACTACATATCTGGCTTCAGGTTATTGAACAGGATGTATAAGCACACATGATGACTATCAAGTTAACAAAAAGTGCATGGGAAATGACACCATGGACAACAGCAACCATGTGGCACATAAGTAAACAAAATTTTCATATATAGGCCAAGTTTGGCATTTTTCATAGCTATTTATTGCTACAGCAACATGAATTCTTCCTTAAACAATAGCCAAAGTAGACGGTTGTTTCCTTGCTTATATTTTACATATATAGAAGATGTAATGCCTGTAAAGGTACAGAAATGGTCATTAAAACTGGTTCAGGTTCGATACTATCAAGTGAAAGGAGGATGACAAAGACTAACTATTCAGCAATATTAAACAATGTAACATTTATCAAATTTTGACTAACTATTACTAAATTCATAAAGCTTGAACCTAAGGAGTCTAGGCCATTACTATCAAGATCAGAAAATATTAATACTTATAAAAGATGTCAAAATTTACCAAAAAATCTTCAAAAAGAAGATCCTTGCAGTTTGATGGTATCTTTCCAAAAGTGTACCAAAAAACAACCAAACGCTTATGAAAAGACGCAGTCATCCTCCTCGAAATTTCACTGGAAGGATGCATTGAAAGAGTGTTGTATAGAACATATTCCATGTTATCATAATACAAGTCAAACAAAAATAAAATACAAATCACTGCAAAGCACTTACTTATCTTTTGCTTCTATAAGTCGAAGTTCGATACGACCTACTATATTAATCGACTTTGTTGTGGGGATTGTTGCACCATCATGTGTAGTCGTCGAACAAGGACGGCTATGCTCATTCGTATTGCTTTGTGGACTGGGTTGCGAGTTATGCTGAGCACCAAAGTTGGACAAACCTAGATATCACCAGAATAGAGAGTTATTGGTAGAGGACTGGGTTGCGGAGAAGCAGCATGCTGCGGAGACGGCTGGGAAGAAGTAGATTGCCGATTAAGCTGCGGAGAAGGCTGTGATGAAGACTGCAGAGTGGTAGATTGTCGATTAAGCTGTGAAGCACCACGCAGAGGATCATGCTGCGAAGAAGGCTGTGATGAAGACTACGGGGTAGTAGATTGACGATTAAGCTGTGGAGAAGCACCATGCAAGAGATTAGGTTGCGGAGAAGGACAAGGAGAGGTAGATTGTCGATCCGTTTGTGGAGGAGCACTATGCGAAGGAATAGGCTACGGAGACGGCTGTGATGAAGACTGCGGAGTAAATCGTTGACTATGCAGTGGGAAGAGAGGTTGGGAAGAAGTATGCGGTGATGAAAGCCGTGTAGGGCAGCGATGACACAGTGATGCCGACTGATCATTTTTGAATTTACTTTGAGGATATGGTTTAATAGTAAGACTAGGAGGTAGCGTAGACTGAATAAGATGGGGATTTACCCGTCCTCGTCCTCTCACTTTTCCTTGCTCATGTTCATGGGAAGCATACGAATGTCCACGTGTAGCGCCAACCATATCTGTCAATCATGCATGAAATATTTAGAAAGTCATTATATATAGAAACAGTCATATTATAAACAAAAAAACAGTCATAATATAAACAGTCATTATCTTATAAACTACAAAAAAAAAAAAAAAAAACAGAAACAGGAAAACAGTCATAATATTCTGCACATAAACAGTCATTATATTCTATACATAAATAGGCATTGTACTCTTATGAAGGTTTGCTATAGCTATCCGTACAGCAAGCTACAAAATAACAAAACCCAGTCATGAACTTACTAGCACCTTAGCAAATCAATCACTTGAAAATTTATTTCACTTGACATTTTGAATTTACTTGTTGACACAAGATAATAATAAGCCATGATTATATTCACCACTGGGAAGGAGAATGCAGAATGTATTGAGTTGGAAAGGACAATGACTTAATCAGTTTTTATAGTTGCTCTATTGTCAAATGATCAATTACCAAGTGGGGAGTTCTTTATAATATATACTCCAACAATGACTTCTAATTTGTAGTTTACGTAAACAAGTTTGCAGTTTGTTTTAATAGTCGAAGACTAAGTTCATGAGTAAATAATAAGATTATACGTACATAAGCAGAAATCTTATTCCATAAATATGCATGGTTTTAGTTTTATTGGAAAAACTAGCCATAATTTTGAATTCCAGATGGAAACATGATAATAATTAGAGTAAGAAAAATAAAACAACATATAAGTTTGTTTCTGAAATTGAACATGAGGGAACTACAACCACCAAGGCTTAGCACCAAAGATCAATTCTTTTCACAACAATTATAGTTAACAACAACTTGTTCTAATTGTTGTTGTTGTATAAGCTATTCATTTGAAAGTAATAAAGTAAATAAATTAAAAGGAAAATTAACTAACAACAATTATTGTGGTTCGCCCAGCCGATATTCTATGTTCATGTAATAAATTAACATATATTTGTGTGCATTATTTGTGAAACGTATATTTATATAAGCTATTCATCGATTTGTCCACTATCCAGAATGCCAAAATCGTAACAAGCATCGATGGTTTAAAACCTTAAACCAAATGAATGCAAACAGGGTACATAAATAATAAAACATGCAACATGTAGAATTATATTGTTGTTGTATTCATGAATAGTAACCAATTCAACATGCTACAGAAAGATGACTACTTACAACAAAGATTAAAATTCATAAGTTATAAAACTGTTTCAAACTGGGTGCAAATTCTTTAAGCAGAAATAGAAAACAGAAAAATGAAAACAATGGTTTACTAGAAATACAAGTAGAGAAATGAAAACAATGGTTTGCTAGAAATAGAAACAAAGAAATGAAAACAATCAAAACATCAATTTTCTCATTCACAAGTGTTAACAGACTTATCAACTATCATTCTCCATCAACATCTAATTCTTCATCTTCTGAGCTCTCATTTTTACTCTCAAGGTCTACAATTATATTATCATCTTCTTCATCCGTATCAAAAACTTATGTGACCTGAACGCTGTCATTAAGAGGTCCAAAGTCACCTTCTTTGTCCATGGTAAATTCAATGATATGATCGATGCCTTCTTGATAAGCTTGATCATTCAAGATGTTTTCATCAAACATATACCTAGCTTTCGTTTTAAGCACAACCCACCAATCATTTTTGTATCTCCTTTCGGATGGATATGCTACACAATAGACCTGAATTGCCTATGTTGCTAGAATAAATGGATCATACATCTTATACTTGGACTTGTGATTTATTTCAATGAGATTGTACAGAGGATGCACATTAATTCCATTCTTAGGTGTATTTTCAAACCAATGACATTTGAATAAAGTTTTCTGCTCCGGATCGATAGAGTAAGTCATCTCATAAATTTCCTTCAAAATATCATAATAGTCATGCATATGCATTTCTGGGTCATTGCTGCTTTTAACACATACACCACAATTATAAGTTGATTTTCCATACCTGTACTCCTCTGTTTGAAATTTATACCCGTTCACAAATAATACTTTGCCTTTTCTCACTTCCTTTTGAGGTTCAAATGCAATAAACTTTAATCGTTTATCCATGACTTTATTAACAGGATCATATATCTATTATAATAAACATAAATTAATATATACATAAGTATATTTTATACGTTCTAAAAAAAGACCGGGAATTTGTTATATTAATCTTACATAATTGAGAAACCAATCACTAATATTTGATGCAAGTGGAATAGCACAAACTGAATGGAAATTTGGGTTTACTGCTTAGACTTATGATTACAAAATTGAGAAAAGAAAAGTTGGCCCCTAATTCTGGACCTCTAGGGTCAAATAAATTTATAGATACGGGTTGGTCACTCTTTTGTCATATGAACTCCATCCCTAGGGGTGTAAATTGGTCGGATCGGACCAAACAGAGATGTGTTCAATTTTTGTCCTACATAAAATCAGACCAGATAAGTAACAGACAAAAAAATTTCTCGTAAAATTTCGTTTTCTTAACACGTGTCTTAAATAAAATTGGTTGGACACGGACACGAAAGGACCCAGTCAGACATAGCTATTTATATTAAGTTTTATACCTTTATTGGATTTTCTCTCAACTATATATCGAAGTACGAGGAATTCGAACGAATTCGAATGAACACGGACCAAACGTGACTTTTCTCGAATAAATTATATACATTTTGTTGTTCTAACTCTTTTTCTAAATGAAAATCAAACGAACTTATTTTGGTCAGGGGAACAAATGGACATCGTATATTCGTACAAAATTTACAACCCTATCCATTCTGACTTTCCAGTGGAATTGCATATGGAGGCTTCTTGAGTGCGCATTCCACTAATCTATGGAAGAGTAACTGTAAGGCTAGTGCAAGAGCTTTCTAAAGGGGATTACAAAGGTAGAAGCCTTAGAAAAATGGTGTAGAGATGGACAATCTGGAGCATCCGACTGTCGGTGATGCCTATGGCTTCCCGTTCTTCTTTATTTGTCGCCTTATTGACGAAGACTCAAGTTTTTCGGTATTTCGTTTCAGGTAAACCGAAAGATATACTAAGCTTAGCTTTTCACGTTTGAAAATTGCATATTTGGTGTTATTGCCTTTTGGGTTAAGCCGACAAGGCTTTCTGGAAGATGAGGAAATCTCTTGTCTTTTCACCCTTGGTTCCGAAAGTGTATAATGAACTTCTTGTTTAATCTCTTTTGATGGAATGCTAGCCTTTGCAACCCTTCGCCTTGATTTGGGCCTTCGGCTTTTCCTAGTTAACTTTGGTGCTAACATTTTCCCTTCCCCTCCCTCGTTAGTGAAGTTATATTCTCGACTTTTCAAGCCAATTAATCTAGCTGGCATCTGCATTCAGTGAACCTTCACAAATTTCCAAGTCAGATGATCCAGATGGCATCTACATTTAGTGATGATTCAGCTTTCCTACCTTTTGTTACTCTTATCCACCCGTCTAGATCGTATCTAACGGTTGGACAATTGGGGATTCTTCTTCGTAAATAGAAACATCTTCTTCTTCATTTTTACTTCCCTGCATTTAAAATGATTTTTGTATAAATATCAAAGTTTTTTGGAATTTCTCAAATCGTTTTGTTTGCGTTAAAAATGACACAAACACTAAATGGTGCAAATATGCACTTCACCAATTATGTTTAGAGATAAAAATGCAAGGCCGCAATCACAAAAGTAAAAAATATAAAATAAAGACAAGGGAATTTTTATAGTGGTTCGATTTGAGACGAATCTACGTCCACTTTCCAATCATTTCTCATTATGAAGTTCCATTTACAACTTGCATGTAAATCTCTCATACATTCCATTTACGCTCATTCTCTCTTTTTAGCTATAGATCACACTTAAATTCGGGAAGAAATGGATTAGATCTCGTGATTAGATGATTTTCCTTAAATTTTCCGTGAAATTAGTGGTAGATCCGAGCTTTTAGAGAAGATTAATGGCGGTTGGATTGCACTAGAATCGAGTTAGAGCCACTTTGAATGGATGATGGACTTGATTTGACCTTCTTGTTGTAGGAGTGATGTAGTTTGATTCATGGAAGCCATTAATGAAGCTTGAGATGGAGCTTGGAGGTTGAAGAAATGGTTTGGCGGCCCTTCGGGGTAAAGAAAATCCGTCCTCTTTAGAGTTGGGTTGGACCTCTATTTATAGGTTTGAAGAAAATGAGGAGAATGGCCAAAATATGTAGTGTAGGGAACCGGTCGGTCGAGTATTTATTTACAGAAATGCCATTGGGTACAGTTGGCGACAATTAGAAAGTGGTATCGGTCGGTCTTGTACCAGTTGGTCGGTCATAAACCAAGGTACCGGTTGGTATATATATTTGAACAGGACTGACCACCTTATTCAGTTCAATACCGATCACATGCTGCAACATTTTAATATTGGCCCATATATGTTTTACTAACATTAGGGCCGACCAGCTTTAGATAATTGGAACCGACCAGCTTTATATAATTGCCTGGTACTGGTCCGCTTCTAATATTGCCAATCCATCACGTGCTTACGTGGCCTTTACTTTATACATACATTATTCCATACTAATCCACGTGTTAAACCTTACGTTGATCTTGGAATGAATTGAAACCGGCCACGCACTGTAACATGTTGCCACCGACCAGCTTGCTTTTAAGACTCCACTCCATTAAATTACAATCATGCCATCGCATTATTTGGTATCGACCGTTATTAGGCTCTACAAACAAATAGCTAGTGCATGGTACTTTGAATTAACGTTGGTCCATGTGACATAATAGTGCCGACCAGTTTTTATATTTGAGCCGTTTAGCCATGACTTGAATATAAAGTGCATGCCATCCTTGTGTTAGAACACACTGACCTGTAGTAATATGAATGTTTCTTCAGCTGTCTAGTTACGTGTGAACATGTTTGAGCCACCCTATAGGTGTGATAATATATAATTGCTACTCAACGTTCTGTGTTCCATTTGTACAATTAATGCTCACTTCCTTTTGCTAGAACACTTCATTTTGCATTTCAAAACAAGTGTCCCGTTCATGTCCAAGCTACCTGAACTTGCTGAGGCCGACCGGTGTAGTTCCGCAGTGACTGACCGACCAGTTCTGTAGTTCAAACCGATCATTACATATATTATGGCACACGACCGACTGCTTCGCTAATGGTTGATGTGTTGACTTCTGAACCGCGTTGAATAACGGGGTTAACATTTGCCCCTGAATCTTGTATTTTTGCTTGTGAAAAATGCGGGCTTCGAAATGAATGTTGTTGATATATTTTGCATTGAGATGTTTTACGGAACTTTCATTTGCTCCTTGTCGATGCTGCACTAGCATGCGAACACTTTTGATTTTGAATTCTAGAGCCTGTTGCTGACAATATTGTGCTAATGTATGATTGCTCTAGCTTTTACTCGAGCTATTTTTTACCGCTACAACCTGTGATTTATTTTCTGTGCTTCTTTCGGAGAAGTCTCCAATTATTTATGCCCCTCGCCTAGAAGGTCTTTGTTAGTCTTAATTATGGACAAAAACTTTATTGCTCAAAGTTCATATGATGATCAGTTTCAATGTTGGAAACTTCGTTGGATGCCCCTAGTTTTGGAGAGGTCATTTTAATCCAACGTTCATCTTCTTCTGTTGACTGACTTGAGGTTGTAGAGTTCATTGAGTATTGACAATCTCAGCTAAGGAGAGGTTAATTTCTTTATGCAGAGGATTTTTAGATAGCTGCATTGTATCGTAGTGTGAACTTCCGCGAAGTTTGGGTGAGATTGCATCGATCCGCAGGGCGAACCTCAGTCATTGTTCGAAGTCACTTAACTTGGTAAGTGGTCGCTGCTCGACTGAGGTGCCCTAGACTCCAGCAAACCTTTGGTTAAGGCTAAGGTTGATCCGATCCATGGAGCGGGCATCAGTCATCGGTCGGAGTCACTTAACTTGGTAAGTGATCGCTGCCCGACTGAGGTGCCCCGGACCTCCATGAACCATGGGGTAAAAGTTGTTTTGATCCACGGAGCGGGTGTCAGCCTTCAGTCGGAGCTAACTTACCTTTGGTAAGTAATCGCTTCCCGGCTAAAACATCCTGGACCTCCATGAACCGTGAGGTAAGGATTAAGGTTGATCCATGGAGCGGGTGTCAGCCTTCGGTCGGAGTTCACTTACATTTGGTAAGTAATCGCTGCCTGGATGAAATATCCTGACCAGCTTTCGGTCAGAGTTCACTTACCTTTGGTAAGTAATCACTGCCCGGGTAAAACATCCTGGATCTCCATGAACCGTGAGGTAAGGATTAAGGTTGATCCATGGAGTGGGTGTCAGCCTTCGGTCGGAGCTCACTTACATTTGGTAAGTAATCGCTGCCCGGCTGAAACATCCTGGACCTCCATAAACCGTGAGGTAAGGATTAAGGCTGCATCGATCTGCAGAGAAAACGTCAGTCATCGGTCGGAGTTCACTTACCTTTGGTAAGTGAATGTTGCCCGACTAACGTGCCCGAGACTCCCACGAACCTTTGGGGGATGAAGTTTCGAATCCGAGATGGCTTGCTGCCTTACTGTGCATTTGACTCGTTGGGGCTCTCTTGATCAACCACTGAGTTGGAATCATCGGAGTTGTCTCACTTAGTCGGGTTGTAAGAAAGCAAGCGCTCATCGGATAGCCTTGGCATAGTGTGAGCAGAAGCTATATTGCTTGGGCCGGATTGGCCATTTGATGCCCCTTGCCCCTGGGTAGTTGCAGAAGGATTTGCATCCTGGGAATTCTTCACATACTGTTGAAGACGGTTCTTCTTAATCAACTCTTCAATCAATGATCTCAGTTGCCTGCACTCGTTGGTGTTGTGGCATGGCTGATTATGAAACCGGCAAAACTTCCCAGATTTGGTCAGATGATCATTCATTTTTATTGGCCGAGTCTCTGGATTATCTTCCGCATCCTTTGTGGCAAGGTAAATGTTCTCAAGAGTGTCATTCAGAGGTGTCAGACCAGATGAGTAAAGAGGACAAAACTTTTTATTAGCTTTGTTGTTGTTTTCGTTATTGACTCGCTTCTGCCCCTGCATACTCTTCTGATTAGGTTGAACAGCTGAACTTTTAGGAGCTTCAAGTAGTTGGTTACCACCAATGATCTGAAGAGGTATAGGATTATCGTCTACTCTCATGTACTCCTCCGCCTTCTTATTGAACTTGTCAAGCATAGTTGGTTCTTTCATTTTTATCCATCTTCCGAAGTCGCTAGTTTTGTCTATAGCATCGAGTAGAGCCATGAGAATTATGCGTGGTTCTGGATTTCTCACTTCAGACAAGGCAATATTGAATCGGCTGAGGAAGGCTTTGACCATTTCCCCTAGCTTCTGTTTATAGCTGAGAGTGTAATAGCGTCCTTGGCTTTGGTGGCATACAAACAGAACTGCTCTTTGAACTTTCTGGTTAGGTCATAGAAACGGTCAATGGATTTAGGTGGCAGCTTCGTGAACCATAACAATGCAGCACCTTCTAAGTAGAGAGGAAAGTACGTGATTCTCATCTCATCAGTCGCTTTCGCCTCATTCATATGCCATTCATTTTTGAATAAGAAGTAGTTTGGATCAACAAAGCCATTGTACGGAGGCAAAGTAGGAGGATTGAACTTCTTCGGACACTCCGCTTCAAGGATTCTTTCAGTGAATGGAGTCCTGTCGGGAGAGAAGTCCCATTCTCTTTCATCGTCTTTGTTAGCTTGATTCTTTTTCATGACTCGTTCTATCATATCCGAAATGTATTCTTCGGTGTTATGGCGCTCTATGAAGCTGAGCTCTTTTCCAAATGTTCGTTTAGGCATATGATCTTAATTAGAGAGCTTAGGTGCTTTGCCTTCTCGATGAGAGGGTGCCCCCATGATTTGGTTAGCGATCTTTCGAGCATTCACTTTGGAATGATTTTTATCTTTTGATCTCAATTCTTCAATATTAGCTTCATCTCTGTCACTTGCCCCACCATAATCATCTTCCATATCGTTGTTGCGGTTATGATCGGAAGCAGGCGACTTATCATTCCCTTCGAGATCTACATGCACTTTCGGAGGAACTGGATTTGATCAAGCGTTAAGAATGGCGTCAAGTTTCCCCATCATCATTTTGGTAGAGGCATCCATTCGGTTGTTGACGTTAGCAATAGCGGCTTTTAACTCATTTTTGGTCACATCGGCTCCGCTTTTCGAGTTTTCACCAACTTCAAAGTGGTTTGTGAACAGTGTTTCTTCATTAGCAACATTATCGGTTTCTACCGCAGCTTTACTAGCAGTCTTTTTGGATTTGGCCATGATGTCAGATAAGGCTTTGAATTTGGAGGATAATTCGTCGACTGGCCTAGCTCTTAGATTCGCGGAATCTATTGTAGAAGTAGGCTCTTAGAACTTCAATGTGGAGGAAGGAGATGCGAACGCGGCGCCACGGTGGGCGCCAAATGTTTGCGTCAAAAATGACACAAACGCCAAATGGTGCAAATATGCACTTCACCAACTATGATTAGAGATAAAAATGTGAGGCCTCAATCACAAAAGTAAAAAATAAATAAAAAAATAAAGACAAATGAAATTTTATAGTGGTTCGATTCGAGACGAATCTACGTCCACTTTCCAATCATTTCTCATTATGAAGTTCCGTTTACAACTTGCATGAAAATCTCTCATACATTCAATTTACGCTCATTCTCTCTTTTTAGCTATAGATCACACTTGAATTTGGGAAGAAATGGATTAGATCTCGTGATTAGATGATTTCCCTTAACTTTTCCATGAAATTAGTGGTAGATCCGAGCTTTTAGAGAAGATTAATGACAGTTGGAGTGCACTAGAATCGAGTTAGAGCCGCTTTGAATGGATGATGGACTTGATTTGACCTTCTTGCTGTAGGAGTGATGTAGTTTGATTCATGGAAGCCATTAATGAAGCTTGAGTTGGAGCTTGGATGTTGAAGAAATGGTTTTTGCGGCCCTTCGGGGTGAAGAAAATCCGTCCTCTTTAGAGTGGAGTTGGACCTCTATTTATAGGTGTGGAGCAAATGAGGAGAATGGCCAAAATATGTAGTGTAGGGAACCGATCGGTCGAGTATTTATTTACAGAAATGCCACTGGGTATAGTTGGCGATAGCTGGAAAGTGGTATCGGTCAGTCTTATACCGGTCGGTCGGTCATAAACCAAAGTACCGGTCGGTATACATATTTGAACAGGACTGACCGCCTTATTCAGTTCAATCCCGATCACATGCTGCAGCATATTAATACTATGTTTTACTGACATTAGGGCCGACCAGCTTTAGATAATTGGAACCAACCAGCTTTATATAATTGCCTGGTACTGGTCCGCTTCTAATATTGCCAATCTATCACGTGCTTACGTGGCCTTTACTTTATACATACATTATTCCATACTGATCCACGTGTTAAACCTTACGTTGATCCTGGAATGAACTGAAATCTGCCACGCGCTGTAACATGTTGCCATCGACCAACTTTCTTTTAAGCCTCCACTCCATTAAATTACAATCATGCCATTGCATTATTTGATATCGACCGTTATCAGGATCTACAAACAAATAGCTAGTGCATGGTACTTTGAATTAACATTGGTCCATGTGACATAATAGTGCCGACCATTTTTATATTTGAACCATTGAGCCATGACTTGAATATAAAGTGCATGCCATCCTTGTGTTAGAACACGCTGACCTATAGTAATATGTATGTTTCTTCGGCTTTTCTAATTACATGTGAACATGTTTGAGCTACCTTATATGTGTGTTAATATATATTTGCTACTCAACGTTCTATGTTCCATTTGTACTATTAATGCTCAATTCCTTTTGCATGTACACTTCATTTTGCATTTCAAAACAGGTGTCCCATTCATGTCCAAGCTACCTGAACTTGCTGAGGCCGACCAATGTAGTTCTGCAGTAACCGACTGACCAGTTCTGTAGCACAAATCGATCGGTACATATATTATGGCACCTGACCGATCGCTTCGCTAATTGTTGATGTGTCGACTTCTGAACCGCGTTGAATAATGAGGTTAACACGTTCTAACACATCAAAACTGAAGATTGAAGATTAAGGTTACACCTCTAATTAGATTTCAGGGCTCGAGTCCCAAAAATTGATTTGTTGTACGATATTCCCGTAAATCTTGATTATCTAATTTTTGACTTCATATTGATTATTTAATAACCGGTTTGAAGTTAAATCATGAATTCCTTGGGTATTTGCATTTCTGGGGTTAATCATGAATAATTTGAACTTCAGCCTAATTTTTCTGTAGAATTTGAAGTATCCTTTTTTTTGGAGTAATTTTCTCTAAGACGGAAGTTTGATTTTTGATTGGTTCTCATCAAAAATTATTTTCTTTACAATTTACTTTTATTGAGTTTTTATAGTATAATCAATCACAGTGATTAGACCTTTCTTTCCCCTTACCGAAGTTCCTTCTCGTACGTGTACTCTGCTATTATGATATTCGAAGGGTTTCAGTTAAGGAGAGATGTTTTCTTTTCATATTTATATAATTTTATTCTTCCATCTCCTTATGTTATTATAATTGGAATAATGTCACCTAACAACATCATGGCTGACAACCAGCTCTAAAGCTCCTACCGCTAGCGAGAGCTAGTCTTCCTAGTATACTCTAGAGGAGGCTCTCCCAAAGGTTTCTACCGTTGAGGAGTGTTCCTCTGTTTCATCCTAAGACAAGGTATGCCGAACTAGAAAATTTTGGAATTCCAAAGTTAAAGTTATTCCTCTGATGGCTGATGATACAATCGTTAACCCTCCGAAAGGGTTATTTGCATTGACTGCCATCAATATCTAGCATGATGGATTTATCCCCTTTCCCTCTTTCATTAATGTCATGCTTCATCATTTACGAATTTCCCGGATATAGATTTCCCCAAATGCTTATACGTACATACTTCGGTTGGAAGTTCTATCCTGGGAGTCCAGGGGCTATTCTCTTAATGCTTCCGTTCTTGAACAATCAGCCCTCTTGGCAAAGCTAAGCCAAGTGAACTCTCATATCTTCAAGCCAACCCTTCGCCGAAATTGGTCGAATGGAGTATTAACAAATCTCGGGAGAGGGATCGCTTATTCTTCTTCGTTAGATGTTCTCTCCGGCATCTCTGGAACTTTAGCTAACATGGTAACTATTTTTACTTTAGGATGATAATGCACACTGCTTTCCTCCATTTAACAAGGTTATGACTCTATTTCCAGGTGGGGCGCCAAAGACACCAAGTGCTGATAATAAATCTATTATGAAAGAGATAACGAAGACTTCTTTGACTATAGGAAAAAGGTCTTCTCTTCTAACTTTAGGCCTTCCTACTAAGCATTCAATTCTTCTAACAGGTCAGAAGATTTTAGGCTACCTCTGGTAATGCTTCATAGGTTGATGGGTGCTTGTTACATAACGAGGGGTGACCCTCATAGATTTTCCTCTCAGTTACCCAGTCTTCCGATCGTTTTGGTAATCTTTAGATTCCCTTTTAGACATAAGAAAATTTTGTCGTTCCATTGTCTTAACTCTTTTTCCTTTTATAACTTTTGGTTCCGACTCCCTGGGTGTTGCTCCTCTCGCTAGCGTTGCTCCTTAGCCTTCTAAGAAGTGTGACCTTGAAAAAGAACTTTACACCATCAAAGCAGCAGCGCAAAAGAAGCTTTCTGAGCCTCAGGACGGAAGCCATCCAAAAAGGCCTAAGGTTATTGATTCAACTTCGGTATCAAACTCAAGAAGCAAAGGTAAGATTCTTGTAATTTCCACTTCAGCTTCTATACCGCCATCGTCTATCTCTTAATAATCCGTTGGGAGCGAGATTCTAGTTATTATTCCTTATATTGAGGTAACTCTCATTTTGTCCCTTTAGCCTTATATTTCTTTCTTTTGGGAAGACATTCCTGGGATGTTAGGTCCTTCTCCTTTCCTCTATAGCCTCTAATATTGGGGGTTCTTTATTAAATCTTCCTATTGAGGTAACTTTTCCTAAATTGATGAAGGGGGCCAGTTGACTCTCCTTCGTTTATATATCCTCTTCTTCATTCTAGCCTTCTTTCAGAACAAAAACGTAACAACCCGAATTTTAATAAACGATAATTAAATGAAAGATTAATGAATTAAATATTAATCATAAAAGTAGCCAGAATTGTGCAACGAGGCTAGTACCATTAGGTCCATTGCAATTTTTTGGTTCAGATAAGTACTTGATTTTCTAAAATTGGACTTAAAACGAATAAGTTACAAGAAGAAGTTTAAATAAAAATCCGAATATATAAATAAGCATACATATTAACGTTATTGAGATGGGATAACCTAAACCAAGGATGGGTCGACACATGTGTCGACCCATACACATTATGTGTTGACCTATGGGTCGACATACATATGAGATGGGTCGACCCATCTAATTCAAATAACGTACCTCAGTGTGCACTTCGTTACAACGAGTGGTGATTATTCTTCCAATATTATTTTTCTATCATGGTGGAGTTGTATTAGCATTTTTTGAACCTATTGCTGATGTGGCGCTTTCCTATTGGTCCAGTGACAAGGCTGACCCATATTTAATCTTAAATATGGACTATCGGGGACGCCCAATTATCCCCACAAATAAAGCAATAGGCCTCACTCCATTCTCCATAGTTATTCTTCTTCTCTCTTCTTCCCAAGGCCTATCCTTTTTAGAAAGGGCCAAATAATACTATAAACTTTCATAAGAGGATAAAAAGATTCTTAAATTTAAAATATTTATTTTCTCACTTCTAGAGGACGGTGTTCTGTTGGAAAGGAAGGCCATGAGGCAGGCATTTTCTATGAGTATTTACTGTAATTGCTAAATTAATATAATTTTAGGAATATTTAGACAGTAGAATAGTTTGTTAATTTCCTTAAATTTATTTATATTTTTCTGTGTTTATTTTCTATTGATAAGTTTACTTACTGTCTCTATTCCTATTTCTCTGTATTTTAGTAATTTACAGTCTATTGTTATATTTTTAGTCTTTTCCTATCCTCTTTCTTCGTGGTTATTTTATGTACGATTCGGGTTATGCCCCATTTTATTTATAGTTCCATTTGGTTTGTTTTGAGGTTAAGCCATGTGAGTGCCTAAACTTAAACCCTTTTATTTACGTTGAGTTTAGGCCACTCGAGAGCTTAAACTACTAACCTATTATTTCTACGCATATCTAAAAAATATTGATTTTGGGTATAAAGGGTAATTTAAGGCATATTGAATAAAAAAAAGTAGTTAGCTAATGAACAGTAATTTTGGGGAATAGCTAATAAACTGAATAATTGAAAGGTATAACTGGAATATTCTTACTTAGGAATTCACTAAGTAACGGGGATCGGGGTTGTATAATGAATATGATAACTGTATCATAAAATAAATAGGACTTTTGATTCAACCTAAAATATAATAAGAGGTTATGTTGAATGAGTATGCTTATGAAGTAAACATAAAATGTGTGTTAAGTTTAATATGGAATGAATTAATAAGCAAGTAATGAGGGTTCGTTCCGGCAGCATAAGACGATTAGGGAAAACAAGTGGCATAATGAATAATAAGCATGTAGTGGGAGTCTGTTCCTGCAGCAATGACTGATTAGAGAAAATAAGTGGCTCATAGTTGTGGTCTATTCTGGTAGCATAGGTTTATAAGTAGCCAAAAGAAATCATTAATCTATGGTTGCATTAGCATTCATAGACAGTTCTATGGGGGTTTAGGT
This sequence comes from Allium sativum, assembly GCA_030737875.1. Taxonomy (NCBI): domain Eukaryota; kingdom Viridiplantae; phylum Streptophyta; class Magnoliopsida; order Asparagales; family Amaryllidaceae; genus Allium; species Allium sativum. The sequence goes on along the minus strand of CM060921.1, from coordinate 156,901,494 downwards.
AGCTAGGCAATCGATGATAATTCTATGGTGGCCTTGGCGTTCATTGACAATTATATGTGGGTCTATATTAGTAGGCGGTCAATGAAAATAAATTAACTGATAGGAACCAAATCTAGGGGTGACTTTAGTCAAATTGCATTTTTGGTTAAGGACACGAATCAAGCAGTATCCCTTTTATCATTCTGTGGAGGTCTCACACGAGGAGGAGGCAAGGGCACGCTTTACTACACTAGGTAGTAAGCGGTTCAAACGCATTCCGGTGGGACGACGAGCATGCATCGTGCCGATTAGGGAAAATAAGACGTTGTAACACCTGTGATGAACGCTATGTCTTTTAGAGCTGAGGAGTTTGGGCCCGATAAATCCGAGGCCTATAGTGGGCATAGCTTATCATGCTATGTTATAGGAGCCGATCGATAGGCATAAATTAGGTATGTTGGTGCAGAAATCGTATTGATATGAATGAGAAGACAATCGACTATATCTGTACTTATCTTTCCTATTGCTATATTTATTGCCATTATTCCTTAGTTTTCTTTGCAACTGTTATTTTATCTCAACTTACTTTTATTGTACTCATGCTAGTAATTACAGAACACGCCAGACTAATGTCTGATTGGTTTTCCTTATTCCTTCTTTCTTCTTTCTTCTTTCTTCCTTTTCCCCCTCAAATTCATAGGGCGGAGGAAGTCAAAGTTGATAGGGTTTTGTTCTTCTTGGCTTGTTCATATATTTCTTGAATGATTCACTTTCTACTTGTTCATGTATTACTCCATTCATGGTTCGCTACTTGTTATTGTATTTGACATTGAGAGGGATTGTTCTCAGTTGTACTCTGATTATGATGGTTATACATAAGACGACATGTGGTTGTTTTGTGATGATGATTTTTATAATGAAATGATGGTTATAATTTGACTTTAAGTTAAAGTTTTTAATTCCGCTATGTTTTTATATATTCTGTCTTGTGTATTTTAGTCTATGTAATGTTTATTTACACCTATACAATTCACATTCCTTAGCAAAATCCTCATATGGGTGAGGGGTGTTACAAAAGAACTGTCATTTCCCATCATTTTCAGTAATTTCTTTATTCTAGCATTCTTTCCCGTTATTTTTCTTTCTCTTTCTAATATTCTTTTTACTCTTTTGCAGCTCATAAGGCAATGGTTTTATTCCCAAAATGATGTTGCTGACTTGCTTGCTACTAAAGAAGAGAACCACTTGAAAGCTCAAAATGTAAATTGTCTGATGTGAACTTTAGAGGAGCTTAATGCTACGAAAGCCTCCCTTTCGGAGCGAGAAGACTCAACTCAGGTCCTCATAGGTCATAATCTGAGTTTAAGCATTGAGTTGGAGAAATCCAAAAAGGGCTCGAGATCTTAGGCTCAAAATATGTGTCTCTCTCCTCCTATCTCTAGAAGGGTATTGTAGACGGAAAATGATCTCTTGCGAAAGTTCTTGCTTCTTTCCATAATGCCATGAGGAGACTGATGACTTCCTGACTAATTTATTCGAAGTTTTGAATAATACCATTACATATACCTTTATAGACATTTATACCAAGAATAAGGAAAAATGGTATGATATTTTCCTTCTTAATCAACCCCCGGAGATGATGAGTAGATTTCATAGGAAGGTAGACACTCTTGAGAAGAAAGGGAGAAAATTTCTCAAAAAGAGACTGTAGATGTTGAGAAACTTCTTTCCTTTGAAGTTCTTAATATTAACGTGAACACTTCAGAAATAGTTGACAGAGAAGAGATCACTGTGCTTCATATGATGTCTTAGATGATTGTTCTGAAAGCGGTGATGAAGATGTCGGTGAGAGTTCGAAGGACGGCAATGACAACTTCAATGCTACAACTAGTGTCGTAGGCATAAGAACTCTCCCAAATAAGGGTGCTGAAAAAGATGGCCGATCTTCTGAGAGAGACGACGCTGGGAAGGATGCTTATATTAATAAAGCTTCGGATGCTTCAAGGCTTGTTGATTTCATTGAGCTTCCCATGATTCTCGAATGGAGGATACCGTCGAAGCATGTTTAATAAGCGCTTTCTCTAGCGTTTGTTCTTCCGGTATGATATAGTTTTTCCTAATACTTCATTTGATTGTTAGTAATTAAATCACGTAATGATTTCATATCCTTACATTTGTCGAAGGCATTCTATAACTTTTAAAGATAAAATTAATAACATGCAAGTGGAAATAAATTATTTATGGAGAAAAATAGATAAACTGATAAGGGATTATAACCACTCTTATAGATACTTTGAGCTTGATAAGAGTGTTTCCTTCCTGAATGACAAAGCGGGTCCTCGCTTGAAGAAGGCTTCCTTTTGGAATAAGAGCTCAATAATGAAAATAAAGAGTTAATTGCTCTTTTATGAATGTTGATCGAGGAAAGAGATTTCTTGATTAGCTCCTCTAGGAAGCTTACATGAAAGATGAATTTTTATTTTTTGATGATCTTAGCGTTGGCTTACTTCATTGCTTCCATTTTAGATATCTGAGAGAGTTCGGACATGACCTTCATACAAAGGGAACATGGGACCTCTCGAAAGTGTTTTCATTATCTCTTGATCTTTCTCCTAAAAGACTTTTGTAGTATAAAGGCAAATTAACTCCACAGATGTAAAAGAATTCAATTTTGTACAAATTGCCTTAAGATTTTATAAATATCCAATTAAAGTTTAATATGAAATGATTTTCTTTTTAATGTGTTTGAATTCTTAGCGTTACCTTCTTGTCCACAAATTATGTATCACGCATTCTCTTTATAAGTAACATTGTCGTATAATTTGGCTTTTATCTAGCTTCCCTTCCGACCTTATCTCGTTCTTTGAAGGTTCCCCGGCTTAAATTATAACTAGCATTGAAGACGGAAAAACCATATTCATAAATAACGCTCTCACTTTTGAATGGCTCAAAAAGTTTCTGGAGCAAAGGGTTATGGTACAAAAGCTTTTGGAAGAAAGAAGGGATTTGGAAGGGAAACTTGTCTAATAGGAAAATAATTTGACTACCGTGAAGAATTTGGTGAAGGCCAACCCTACGACAAACTTTGATAGAGATATGGACCCGCGTTAGCAAAAAAGTTTATAATTTGACATTTCAACTAGTGCGCAGGCCTCTTGCAAATCTTTGGAATTCATAATAAATGACAACACCCTTGATTTCCCCGTTCCTATAACTGGGATTCAATTTGGCCCTACCATGGCGACAAGGCAACAAAAGGAAGTAGTGGAGAATTTTACTCATTCGATAATGGAGAGACTGTAAAAGAATGGGTCAACAAGGTGAAATATGAATTTTGGAGATATTTTGAGCAGAAGAGAAAGGATAGTATTAATGATCGCATTTGCATGCTAAAATTATGAAGAAGGAAATACATAATTTGAGGAAATGTAATGTTGAGTATGAAAAAGCGAACAAGCTCCTTATAAGAACCAATAAACATATAATCGGGACAACTCCTTACAAGAAATAATAGATCATATAATCGGGCCCTCAAAGCTTAGAATAAATTCATTGACGACGCCAATAGGGTCATAGAGAGAAGCAAAGCTCAAGAAAAGGCTTAAATTGTTTTGAAACATATTTCTTATCCTATATTATCAGGAATTATGGTAGAAAAGATTAATAAATTATAAATATGTATACAAATATCTATTCACATGTGACTTGACTAACTGATCTCAAGTCCATAATGACTTTGTCTTTTCATTTGTCCGTTTGTGTGTTATTTACTTTTTCTGAATAAGCATAATATGTCATAATAATTGTTAAGGTGTCTAAAATTTGAGAGAATTCCCTCTAAAGGTCGAATAGGATTTTGTTCACACTTTTTTTTAAGTGTGAACAAAACACTTTCCTCCTATTGGAGAAATTTGGTGGGTCACATATGGACTCCCTCTGAATTCCTCCAATAGGGTCCGAGTGTTTTGTTCACACTTAAAAAAAAGTGTGAACAAAATCGGACTCCTAAAGGTCGGCGAGATAAAGGTCTTGTTGATTAATGAAGTCTCAAATTTAAGCATTATGACAGTTAGGCTTAGATGCTTCTTTATGAACGAAGCTTGCTTTGGCTTCCATTTATCAGAAAATCCGAAATTGAGATTTGGGTTATAAGAAATTAAAAAATCCAGAAACCCCAACTCTGGAAATATTATACACGAAGCCACCTTTGGCTTATTAGAAATCCCGAAACCTCGATTCGGGTAATAAAATATTTAGAAATCCAGAAATCCTTAAGTTGAAAGTAATATATATGAAGCCTTCTTTGGCTCATTACAAATATGAAAAACCAAATTCAGGTAATAACAAACTTCAAAATCCAAAAATTACAACTCTAGAAATAATATATATGAAGCCTCCTTTGTTTCATTGGAAACCCGAAGCCCAAATTTGAGTAATAAGAAAGCAAGAAATCAATAAATCCTAGCTTTGGAAATAATATATATGAAACCACCTTTGGTTTATTAGAAATCGAGAACCCAAATTCGAGTAATAAGAAAATTAGAAATCCAAAAATCCCAACTTTGAAAATAATAATATATGCAAAGCCTCCTTAGGCTTATTAGAAATCCCAAAACCCAAATTCAGGAATGAGAAACTTAGAAACTCAGAAATCCCAACTTTGAAAATATTATTTACAAAGCCTCCTTCGACTAATTAGAAATCTTGAAACCCAAATTCGGGTAATAAGAAACTTAGAAACCCAGAAATCCCAACTCTGGAAATAATATATACGAAGCCTCCTTCAGCTTATCAGAAACTCTGAAACCCAAATTCAGGTAATAAGAAACTCATAAACCAAGAAATCCCAACTTTGGAAATAATACTATATAGGAAGTCTCCTTCGGCTTATCAAAAATCCTGAAACCCATATTTGGGTACTTATGATAATGGAAATCACGAATGTCCTCTTTCGATTTCAATAGTTACGTAGCCATCTTTGGTTCTAATATAATTCCCGAATGTCCTCTTCTAGTTTGTCTTAGACATAAGAGCGCTTTTGGTTTTAACTGACTCTTTAACTTTTTTAGGATTTTCCGAAAGCAAAGGCTTGGTATGCTTTGGGTGATATTTTTGAGCCTTTGTCCCTTTTTAGGATAGAACATAAGTAGGAGCTTGGCATGCTTTTGTTTTAGTCTAAAACAGTATGCACCGGGAATAGATTATCCGTCCCTACTTTAAAGGGCACCTTAACTAGATCAAGGACTTTGAGGATCAGGCTCGTGCTTCCTGGGTTTACTCTAGGGCTAGGCTTGTATGTATTAGGCTTATCCCTTTCCCTCTTAGGGAAAGGAACTTGGCATACCAAGAAGTTTAATTAGGTGTCGAATGTCCAGTACTTACCCTTCCTCCCTTTTGGGAAGAGTCCCAATTACGTCGGGAACTTTTAAGTTAATCCATTTATGAAATGCATTTCTCCCTCGGCCAAGTAGAATATCTTATTTTTGGTGTTTGACCATGTAGGAATTCTTTCTTCAGAATTGAGTTTCATTTCTTTAAAAATTCATTTACAATTCATCAAGTACTTTTTTAATTTTCCTTGTCTACAAAAGTGTATTATCCTTTTTCTAAGGGCTTCACATTGGTTGGTTGTAACACCCTGCCTCCGCTAGGGTCACTCACAAAGGGAATGCACTAGCTTTGGTGGAGCATTATCTAGGTAAACATACACAGAAATATTACAAGACAAAACATATAAAACAGCGGAAGAAGAACCAAATTTTATTGCTTTAAAAATATAGAAAGGTCTTAAAGCCTTTTTACATCAAAATGCCATTAAATCCATTACATCGAAATCTGTCTTGCAATAGTAAAGAAGCATAAAATCATGGTCATAAATCATTCCCCAAGTAAAAAAGTAAAGTAGCCATAGCCAAGAAAGGTCCAAGCCATATATGATGATCTTGACGCAGAAAGAAGTCCAAACTAAATCATAGTGTTTCCTCCCTGAGAACCTGGGGGGAAAACGGAAGAAAAAGAGGAAAAACAAAACGGGTCAGTCATACAGATTGGTAAGTCCCAGTGACTTTCAGCATAGAAACAAGTAAAGGTAACATGACATGTATAAACTGAAAGTAAACATAAGGATGATGACAAGATAGGTAAGTTAAACTAAGATAGCAAGATAAACTACGGTAACCAGATAAACTAATGTCACAAGAAAAACTAAGGTAACAAGATAAGCTACGTATAGCATCGCATGTTTAACATTCTCTGCACCAACTGTACTAGTATCCCAACCCGTATCATCCTTTCCATGTATATGTACAGTCCCTTGCCGTATATCGTACGGGTTTCATCATGTATTTCTATACTACTTCAACGTAGTGCCACCATTCTTGAAATCGTTTGGACTGCCACCCTTGTTCTGGCTAGGTTTTCTTATCATGAACTTTCGCGTGTTCAACTAGGATTCATGCCACCTTGGACCACTAGGGATTATGCTACCTATTGAACGTTTTCTAGATTCGATTGGGGTTTATGCCACCTAGGACCACTAGGGATTATGGCACCTAACGAACAACACCCTTTTTACACGTAACGATCTATTAATCGATCGGCTCCCTACCAGTCCTAGCTCGTTCATGTGTCTGTGTCATATGGCCCTATCACGGATGTAGTTACCTGTGCTAGGTCCACCATAGGGTGTATCAAGCCCTAGGGTGCCAACCACCGATACGAATCAAGCATGCACAATGTAAACCTATTGGTGCCCAATGCCTGCTTTTTCAACTCCGGACTACGTGCATGACCATAGTCCGCCTGAACCTACAATGGCGCACCAACTCAGCCGTCGTTTTGGTCGTTTACAATCAGCCCAGTAATCGTGCCCCACCCTGCCTAGTTCCAGGGTACTGTGATACATCTAGTGGGTTACTGCTGAAAAGGACCGCGTAACTAGGGTTTCCGTCCAGTAGGTTAAGTGTTGTCATTTAAATTCGAGACTTAACCCCATCAGTCTAGCATGTCAAGTTGGTTAAGTGTTGTCATTCAAGCGGTTCATGACTTAACCCTATCAAATCATCGTGTCAAATTGGTTAAGTATATTCAAGCGGTTCATGACTTAACCCTATCAAATCATCGTGTCAAATTGGTTAAGTATATTCAAGCGGTTCATGACTTAACCCTATCAAATCATCGTGTCAGATTGGTTAAGTATATTCAAGCGGTTCATGACTTAACCCTATCAAATCATCGTGTCAAATTGGTTAAGTATATTCAAGCATTTCATGACTTAACCCTATCAAATCATCATGTCAAATTGGTTAAGTATATTCAAGCGGTTCATGACTTAACGCTATCAAATAATCGTGTCAAATTGGTTAAGTTTATTCAAGCGGTTCATGACTTAACCCTATCAAATCATCGAGTCAAATTGGTTAAATATATTCAAGCGGTTCATGACTTAACCCTATCAAATCATCGTGTCAAATTGGTTAAGTATATTCAAGCGGTTCATGACTTAACCCTATCAAATCATCGTGTCAAATTGGTTAAGTATATTCAAGCGGTTTATGACTTAACCTATCATGTGGCATTAATTCATTAATGCACCCCAACCTCTCACATCAGACCTGTTGTTGTGGTCACTGGATATGCCGGGCGGTTCCTGGCAGAATTACACCACAACTCAGTCTGACCTCGGGTTTTCAAGTGCGATATAACCAACTACCCACATTGGATCCTATTATTTGCAGCAACTGGATTTGCCGGGCGGTTCCGGGCAGAATTACACTGCAAACTCAACCCAACCTCGAGTTGGCCATTTTCGTGTTCGTTCTAGTGTCGTGTCCATGTTCAAATTTCATATCAAGCTCGTGTCAAGTTTCATGGCGAGTTTCATGTCCATATCCAAGTTCAGGTTATAACAGCGTTCATGTTTCAAGTTTTGCCTTTTATCAAGTTCATAATTCATATTCATAACCAATTCATGTTTTGCCTATTCTACCCAAATCGTGTTCCCGTCGCATGTAAATGTGATCAGTCCATACTACAAATAAATCCAAATCTCAGAATAACATCAAAACTATGATAGGCAAGAGGGACGAGCATAAAGCGATAAAAAGGGTTACAAGACTAGCATAACATAACTTGAGATAATTGGTTACAACATCACTGGCATATAGGATTTCAAATCTAGCAAGATAAGGCGATAGTCATGGTAAACGCTGACATAAAAGAATAGGCATGCAAAAGCAAGCCAAATACAAGGATAATGGATCCAATGGTTTTGGTGTACATAATAGCGAATAAACTAAGCAAGTCACACCCTAGGTATACGATCCAACAAAATGCCAATTCGGTGCAAAACATGGTTTTCAACTATAGTGTTATGGGCATGAACAATCAACTATAATAGTCTTAGGCAATTAACCCCAATAGTCATAGGTAGATATCTCATAGTTATGAATCATAAGCGACTCATCACAATAATCATGGATAATTATTAAAAATAGTTCTAGGCAAATAGTCATACGCAATTAACAGTAATAGTTTCAAAGTCATGGTCATAGATAATGGCCTTATGTTCACAATCATAGGTAATAATTCTCATAGTCAAGAGTCATAGGTGATTAGCCACAATTGTCCTCGTCATAGTCATAGGCATAGTCTTATGTTCACAGCCATAGGCATAGTCTTATGTTCTTAGTCATAGGCATAGGCATAGTCTTATGTTCATCGTCATAGTCATCGGCAAAACCTTATGTCCACAGTCTCATAGGCATACTAAGGTTTATAGACATGAAGGAATTTGATTTACAACATGAATAGGCCCCAAATAGAAATAATCCCACAAGTCAAGATCCAAGAATTTATGTTACAATATAGCGTTTAAATAATAAACTAGGTCCAACAACATGAATGGGCATGATTCAGTCGATAAGAAATAATCCCAAAATCATAGATTCAAGAAGGGACAAGAACAGATCCAAATAGATAATCAAGCTTAGGTCCAATTTCATTTTATTCCATGTCCATATCAAATTTAACAAGTTTCAATCTCAAAGTAACTAGAACTTACAGAGCACGGATCGAGAAATAGAGTGTAGAGATTTTCGAAAACTCGGACTCGATTTCATGCAGAATTTCGAGACGAATGCAATGGCGCAACCCGTTTCCCTTGGTTCTTATTTTAAAATTTAATTCTGCCTTGATTTATGGTTATAACATGTTATTAAAATACGGGTTGTTACATTGGTTCAATGACCATTCATTAAGTGGTATTGGCAATAGATGCCGCCCTCATTCCTTTCGTTTTTCCTTTCTCTTTTTGTTGATAACCAATAATCAAGGTCTTCTTTCGTCAGTAGAAAGATGTTTTCCATTAAAGTGATTAATTCATATTTTGTAGGTAAATTGAGTTTTGGATTTTTCTTTAAGGACATTTTCACTAATCTTTTACCTTTTAACCAAGATTTCCTATTATTATCGACTATTCCCCGTTTTGGTTTTGTCGTTGATGGGTAGCATGGGCAGACCTCTATAGTGAAACTTGTTTTCTTCCCATATTCCTTCTATCGGGTACCACTTAATGACAACTTTTTTATGTTAGGTTTCCATTTCTGGGTGAAGGCCTCATCCTTTATTATTTCCATTTCAAACTTTGTTCCTTTTTAGTAAGTTCATACTGCCTGCTTCATCTGTAGGAACAAATCACTGCCTTTTTCCAAAGCTTGACCATAAGTGGATAATGACATTGGTCCTTTCTTGAGCGTGTTTATCCTTCCAATGCCTAACTCATAGGCCTCGACCTTAATATGATTAATCATATTTATGGCCTTTACTCTTAGCATTTACTTCTCATCGGAACCTCAAATCCACATAGGATATTTCTTGTATGATTGGGTTCGAAGATCCTTGCTCTTCCATTTCTACTTCGTTATTTTCATGGTATAAAGGAATTACAACCTCCCTTTTCTTATTAGAATATGGAGGTGTTTGCCTTACCCTTTCAGACTTATACTTAGTCTTTTGAAAACATTCTTTTGTTTCGTATGGAATATGGGATCTTTTGCAATTCAGGTTTATTATTGTTTGGCTTATATAAAATATCCTTTAAGGTATATGTGATTCTTTGTAATCCATTTTGAGTTCTTACATACTTAGAGTCCATTTGTTTATTTTAGAAAAAGTTCTTGTCTGGTTAGGGAGACTAAGGGTTTTGGAGGTTTAAACACTCATTTTTGTTGAGTCGGTCCGGCGAAGAATGAATAGACGCTTTGCACTGGATAGATGATGGTCAATATATATACATATATACACACATATATATATAATTTGAAGCACAATAATCATAGCAACGGAAAATATAAAAGCAAAGTAAAATAACACCATAGATTCTTATACTGGTACAAAGCTGTCCTACGTCCAGTCCCAAACTCCTTTCAAAATTATCGGTATCAACAACAAACCCTCACTTATCTGAAGGAATAAGTATACAACACCTGAGAAGCCGAGCATGATATTACACATCAGAAGCCAAAGACGACTTTAACATGCCTGAGCAACATAATAGAACTTCTACAAATATAAACTATAGTTGAACCTTTGTGTTCTTCATAATATGGATATGTCACTGATAGTTACCCTTCCTGCAATCTTCTCTTCAAATGAATGTATTGTACGTGTGAAGATAAGAAAATATTGCTTAGAATACAAGTATTGAAGGTTTAATTTACAGATTTAAGTAATTGTTAGTCTGAACGTGCTTAGAGAGTATAGAAATTCACAAATCGGATTGTGAAATAAACACACACACACACACACACACACACTAATATATACAAAAATATATAGTATTTAAATAGTTATAACCATTTATGAAGAGATTCTGTCGAACAGAAGCAGCCATATCTCTTTGTATTGATCATAACTCTTTATGAATAGAGGTGACTCTTCAAAAAATTGGTAGTTAGAGAATTTTCAATTGACTGAATTTCAGTGTTAGTCAAATGAAGTTCCTATGCTCGTGCACGTGTTCATGGTGCACACCTTTTTCAGATCCATTCGATTGGACTAGTGAAAAATGCACAAGTATTTTATTATATATATATATATATTATATAAATGTTTCATGTTGAATTATAAACTACGTAAGGATAGATTTTAACAAATATATAACACTACCAAGACTCAAAATTTAAAGAATAGACACTAAATACACCAATTTGTAGTCTTATCTCCTCTATAGTTATAACTAATAAGAGTGATATTCTTTTTGTTTCTCTAATCAACAAATTCCTTCTTTGAGCGATGATTTCTTGTCATGAATCAATACCATGATTCAACATTCTCTCCCTTTTTGATCTACGACAACTTATAAATGAAGATACTACATACAACGATATACTATAAAAACTACATACCTACGGCCCCTGAGTATATGGGAACATATTATACCCTGCATGAAATAGTTAGAATACAAAAATTTCTCCCCCTTTGTCATCGACAAAAAGGAATTTAATTCGGCAATAATTCACGGGATAATATAACATAACCATATAACAACCACAACAAAATACAAAGTACATCATATACTTTCAGAATAAATACATACCACAAATGATATAAGAGTTTTAATTGGTAGAGAGTAGGATGAAGTTTAAAATACGATTTACAAAAAAAAAATAACAGATTTTCTTTATTAGTAGGAACTAAATTCTATGACTGTTCCTTAATTTTTAGCTCTATTTCCAAATTTATCAGAGATACTGAAATAATTTCTCTTTCATACATGGTGTACCTGCAAAATTAAGATATATATATTTTGGCACCCACTTTCTAAGTAAGGGTCAAAAAAGATTATGTGGAAGGTAACCATATCCAAGAGGGTTTAATGAACCTTTAAAAATAAAATTTTCATTATTAACAACTGTATCAAAATGTCGTTAATATATTTTTCTCTATTTTTCCAATTGACAGAAACCCAAATACTTAGATAATTTTTATTCATATTTCTTGTCAATAATTTTGTACTTCTACAAATATGATGAACATTACTACTTAAAGAGACACTTGAATTTTTGTGAAAATTAAATCCAGAATTTACTCAAAATCTAATACTAGTTCTAACATTTTTTCTATCCACGGAAGCATGTTTATTACTATTTCTATGATCAGTTATAATATATCCTAAACCACTTTTATAGTATAAATATCCACAACTAGATAAAATCATATTTAAAACATTTCGACCTTTACTAAATTTCTAGAATTCACTTGTACGTTTTCCTAGTTTGGTTTCAAAGTCATGATTGACATTTTTAAAAGAATTTTTTTTATTTCTTAAAATATTAAGTTTCTTGTTTAATTCAAAATTCTATTTCTTTAATGCAACATTCTCTTTTTCAAGATGAAAAATCGGAGATTCTGCACAATCCAAAGATGAATAATAAATTATTTTGTCTTTTCAAAACATAAGTTTCTTTCTCAAATATAGTATATTGTCCATCTATAAAATCTTTAAGATTCATAAAATTATTTTTTAAACCATTTTGATTTTCCAAATCCATTTTTTCATTTTTGAATTTCTCATTTTCAAGTTTGACAGATTTCATCTTTTCTAAAATAATGAAATTAAGCTTTAAAATTTTACTTACTAATTCATTGTTATTTTCTATTGGAAGTGGTTAATTAGAAAGTAACTTTTTGCAGTCCTCGTTTGCTGTAGCTTTGCTTATTTTAGATTTTTTTGTTTGTTATACTACTAGATCATTTTTGGTGGCCATTATTCTACGATATTGTAATGATCAATAGAATTCCTTGCTCCGATATCAATTGTTGAGTTCGGTGTGATGACGAATGAATGGTCGCTATGCACTAGATCGATAATGGCCAATATACATACATACATACATACATACATACATACATACATACATACATATATACATACATATATGTATATATAATTTGAAGTACAGTAATCACAAGCAGTGGAAAATATAGAAGCAATAAAGTAAAATGCACCAGAGATTTTTATACCGGTTCGGAGCTTCGTCCGACATCTAATCCCATATTCCCTCTAGAATTATCACTATCAACATTCAACTCTCACTTAACCCGAAGGAATAGGTATACAACACCTGAGCAGTTGAAAAAGATTTTTTATCTCAACAGTCGAAGAGGGCTTTAATGTGCTTGAGAAACAGAATAGGACTTCTATAACTATAAATAATAGTTGACTCTTTATGTTCTTGATAACACAGATATGTCATTAATAGTACATCCTTTCTGTAATATTCACCACAAGTAAATATATTGTGTGTATGAGGATAAGAAACGAAAATATTACTTAGAATCAAAGAATTGAAATTTTATTTTGTGGATTTAAGCAATTGTAAGTCTAAGAGTGCTTGGAGAGTATAGATTTAGAGATTATAGAAATTTACAATTGATTAAGTTATTTGGATTGTAAAATAAACATGTATATATAGTATTTAAATAGTTACAACCATTTATGTAGATATTCGATCGAACAGAAGCATCCATATCTCTTTGTATTGATCGTAGTTCTTAACGAATGGAGGTAAGTCTTCAGAAAAAGGGCAGTTAGAGTATTTTCAATTGACCGAATTTCAGTGCCAGATGACGAAAGTTAATATGCTCGTGCATGTATGCATGGTGCACAAATTTTTTAGATCCAGTTGACTGACTGCCAGTGGTCAATCGACCGAACTTGTGAAAAATGCACTGTGAGCACTTCAATATACGTAAGTTATAAAATGTGTCATGTCGAATTATAAACTATTTGTGGATAGATTTAACAAATATATAACAATACTAAGGCTCAAAAATTAAAGAATAGACACTCTATATAGAAGTTTGTAGACTTGCATCCTTTGTAGTTATACTAACGGAGTGATATTGTTTTTGTCGCTCTGATCATTGAATTTCTTATATGAATGATGAGTTCCTTGTCATGAATCAAAACAAAGATTTTTAGCGCCAAAAATGTTAGCCAAATTTATCATTAACACAATAAACTAGCGTTTTCCAGTATAATCCCCTATTTTTGAATGGGGTAAGTTTGGTTTGAGTATTGCTTCCGTAACCAAATTCATGTAGGATTCTTCTAGCAACTTCCAAAGGTGAATTCTTATAGAAAGCAAGATTAAACAGTAAGATTATAGTAGTATTCGAATATAGTGCCTATCATTGAGTAGCTCGAAGTTCCTGGATCGATTTTCAGTTGAAGTTTCTCCAATGCTTTCGGTATAATCCTTTTGGATGGGCTAGAGGCCCTTATTTCCCGGAACTGGGATAGCTTATCTTTTCCACTTTTGAAATACTCACATGGTTTCATAGGTATCAATTCGATAAGGCAAACATCAAATATTTCGTTTAAACATGAAAATGGTATGGAACTCCTATTAGGCTTGGTTAATCTTTGAAATTGATAATTTGGTTACTAGCTTTGGAAGTTTTGGTCAAACTTACGAGGGACGTATCAGGGTGTTGGAAATAGACTTAGGTTCTTAGCCAAATTGTATGCTATTAGCAAACCATAGAGAGGTTTAGTCTTACAAGGTTCGGGTACCTGGGCTTTGGAGTCAACTATAATGATGTTAGTTGTGCTCTTTCATAATCTTTCTGTAGGATCTTAGGACAAATTCTCATATTTCAGAGTTATTGTGTAAGTAACCTGCAAAGTTATGATAATAATAGAATAATAATTGTGTAATTATGAATTCATTACCTTGATTTCTTGACAAAAATTCTTTATTGATGATCTTAGCTATTACAGACCTTTTTCCCCAAACTAATTTAGAAATTAGGGTTTACTACTCATATTTATGACTATAAGATTGAGAAATGAAAAGTTAATCCCTCATTCCGCACCTTTAGGGTTATATTTATAAGTGTAGGTTGGCCTTCCAATGGCATATAGGCTCCATCTTGCCTTTCCGAAAACTTTTGAAAGGAGCTTCTGAAGGTAGAGGACTTAGCAAAATGATGTAGAGATTGATTTACTAGAGCTTCCAACTGCAGGTGATGCCTACAACTTCCCTTTCCCATATGTACGTTACCTTTTTGGTGAAGACTCAAGCTTTCCAATATCTCATTTTAGGTAAACCGAAAAGTTTACTAAGCTTAGTTTTTCATGCTTGGAAATTGCATACTTGGGGTTGTTGCCCTTTAGGGTTAAGCCGAAAGGAGCTTTCTAGAAGAACGTGAAATCTCTTGTCTCTTTACCCGTGGTTTTGAATGTGTATAATAAACTTTTGGTTCCATCTCTTCCGGAGGAATACTAGCCTCTGCCCCCCCTTCATCTTGGTTTTAGCCTTCGGCTTTTCCTTGTTTACTTTTGTGCTAACAATTTCTGTACACATATTATTTCTCTATTTTGTCATAAAATGAACCTTTCGAAAGGTTCATTTTATGAGAATGATGTTTTTGTTTATACATATGAGATGAATAAATCATCTTCTCATGAAAAAAGTAAATCATCTTCTAGTTTATGAATCCTAATAGGTGGTCGTTGACAAATCTCCTTAGTGGATTTGATCTCCATATAGACTATCTTCCATGGTAAGTAATCGAATTTTTTTCATATGTGTACATCCGACTAGTTGTTGTTTACCCCTTATATGATCCCTTTATTGACATACCCTTCAGGTAATTGGAGATATGATAAATCTTATTTGTGTTATAGTTCACTTCATTATCATATCTCTTTATAGCGACTCTGCTTTTATTCGTTTGTGCTATGCCTTTAACAATTAATCAATATCTTAACTAACTTCATATGCCATGGCAACAAACCATATAGGTAGACGAGCAATAATGTCTTCATGATTCGGATTGCATTAGAACAAAATATGTTTGTTCCTTCATCTCGTTTGCTTCGATTGTGCTTGTAACTGAAGCAAATAATTTCATTTGCTTTTGCTATGTTAACAACTAAAGCAAATAATGTTATCTGTTTGTTTTTCTTTATAAATGAAGCAACCAATATTTTGTATTGCCTCCTTGGAAATCGAAGAAGATGCACCAAAACAAATAGCATTATTTACGCCGGCTCCTTAGAAATCGAAACAATTACATATAAGCAAATAGTGTTATTTGATTTAGTGTCCTTGCAATTGAAACAAATAACGTTATTAACATCGACTCCTTAAGGATCGAAGCAAATATAACAACTAAATAGTTTTGGTTGCTTCGATTCCCTAGAAACCGAAGTAACAGTAGATTATTTTAATTGGAGCAAATGTGCACATCAATAATATAAAAAAATCATATATTTGTCATTATTTATAATTTATTGTAATTAGTGATTTTCCATAATTAATTTATGACTATTAATTATTATAAATAACCGATAATTAATTTTCATATTTAATAATTTATTATAGTTAATTATCGATAATTAATAAATTATGGTTAATATTTAATAATTTCATTTAATAATAAATAAATAGTATTGGAAACCGACTTTGTTATAACTGGTTATATAAGCATTATGTTTCGAATCTCACTACTTATTTTGATATGCTTTTGTCCGATGATCATAACAAGTCGAGCATGGTGAGCATTTCAAAGCATCTTAATCGATCATTTACCTTTAAGTTATAGTTGTTGGTTGGGGTACTGAATGATCCACCAAATTAATCAAACCAGCTGTTAGGGTGGTTGCGTATTATTGGAGGCCAATCAAATTCTTCTAAAATAAAAAACACACGAGTACTGTCTTACGTAACTATTCCATGATCCATTTTACGCTTTAGTATTCCATGCTTCTTTTTATTTAACTTTTTTTTACCTGCTCTCATTTCAATTCCCATTTTTCAAAATCAAACTTGCAACATTTTATACCCTCATTTCCTCATATTAAACTTGATATCTCTTTTCGTTATCTTGTTTCTTACCTCTCCAACCCAAAATTCTCCCATCTTGTAGACGTATTGCCTCTACAGTCGACAAATAAAACCACAACTAATGTCACTTGTGACTAATGCCTTTATCATCTAGTTATTGCTCAATTTTGACTCCACAAATCATTCATAAATGGTATTTACCATGAATTGAATTTGATTCTCATACTTCGACCTATTCATTCAATTTTCAATGGACTATAGTTGGGTACATTTAAAGAAATTTATAGGTTATGGGTGCCAACAATTGCCTAAACTAACAAAAATCCTTTTGACAATAGTTGATGTTTCCCTCTATTATCTCAACCATGCTCTTTGTAAATTCAGCAATATTAAAATATGTCTAGCTGAATAACATCAGAGTAGTAAACAACAATCATGTAATCATAAGATAGGATCATCTCTGTTACAACCTGCTTGAAATGGGCTCCATCTCCAAGGCATCACTACTCATCACTAATCCATGTATTCTTATCTACTAGCCTGTTTATGTTAAGAGGAAGGAGGTCGAACATAAAATTCTGGTGAATGAAAATTATATATGTTTAAGAATGACTATTTCCTATATTTGGCAGTGTAAATTCTTCATTCTAGGTCTATGAGAACAAACTTACACACGACTGAACATCTGAGGTGGACATCCTTACAGTCGCTGAAGGCATATATGATTTGTAGGATCTAAATTAACCCTAGAGGGGGGGGGGGGTGAATAGGGTTTATTGCAGTTTTTGTTGAATAATTAAATAATAACAATCGCATATAATAAACAGAGTAAATGCGAAAAATAAATAACATATAGATATACCCAGCATCGGCAAAACACTGCCTACTGTTGCATTCCCCAAGGTTTCTACTAGGAGTTAAAATAATCTCCACGCTTACAATCCCCTGTAAACCTGCGACACTCGCTCCCAACTGTTCTTAACCCTACGCTCAAAACCATGCACTGGTTTCTATCCCCGAAACTAGATTTCCCTGAATTACAAACCCCGTAATTCGTCTCCCTAGTTTTAGAGATAAACTAGAAAACTCTAAAGACGATTACAAATCGAAAAAAAAAATCTTAGAAAATAAGCAAAACCCTAGTTAATTAAATAAAACTTCAAGTCCTTTTAGCCTTTATCATTTTGGCCGCCCGCTTTTCTTTCTTGCTTCACCCTTCTTCATTTATGCCCGATCTATTATTGTCCGAAAATAAAAAAATGGCAGCTCCAAGGGTTTGCTTCTGAAAAAGATGGCAGAGGCGATTGCAATACTAGGGTTTCAATTCTCCTTAGATTTTTAGCGCTGCCCTCTTTGATGTCCTTCGATTTGCAACTTCACTCGATTCAGATCCAAGTAAATATTGGTATGATTTTTCACTTTGAATTTCTCTTTAATTGCGTTGAAACTTGGATAGAATTTATCTCTGTGATGATTGGTGTATTTATATGGGATTAAAATACGATATATGCTCTGATTTCTCTATAGGATTTAGACTTTCATATATACGTGAATTTTGGCTTGAATTGGTCTCGAGTGCTTCAGCTTTGAGTTAATCCCTTAATTTCTGGAACTAATTTGCGAGATGAATTCTGGAAATTTTCTTGAGGCTTCTGGAACTTTATTTGGCATTAAATTGATGAATGAGGTTGCCTTGTTTGATTGCAATTTAATTGTGATTTAAATCTTCTCATGAATGAATTTCCTTTGATTTGAAATCTAGAAAATATTGTGTGATTGTTGCTAAAGAAACTCTTGCTAAAAGTTATACTGTAATATCATATACCATTCATGGTTTACTAAGCATGTATTAGCCCATTCCATCTCCATGAATTTCTATAACACTTTTGTTACCAATTTGGTTATCACACATTCCATAATTTGAGTTGGATCATTTGACCACCTCACTGCCTTGCTCTCACACATTCATGATGCTGATATGTATATGTGAATAGTGTATAAGTTTCCATATATATATATATATATATATATATATATATATATATATATATATATATGCATCCGTGAAATGCTTGTAATGCACCCATATATGCCTTTACTGCCTTGTATACTGCTCACTGTACATGTAGGTCGATACATTTGTAGTTTTTCCTGAAACAGAATGCATTTGTGAAACCTGTTCCCTTTAACACTTGTACATGTTCAATTGAGATGAAATCTGCTCCATGTATTGTCATATATGCACTGTCCATATGGAATTTTTTGTATTCAGCCTTGTGAAGTGGTAGCTGGCATGTTTTTGCTATTTTGAACTAATTGTTGTACATCACTTATGCATGCTTGCTTCACCCACTTTGATATTGTTGTGTACTATATTCATGTACATGCTTCTTATGCTCATTCTTGTGTCTACATGCTTTAGCCAGTTTGAGTTATTGACACTTGATGCTGCACCATGTATAAGACTAATGCACATGTACACTGAATTGTTTATAACGAACTGATTCTTCACTTTGATTATGTATGCCATATACACATTGCACATATTGGCAATAATGCCATGTCTTGCACCTGTGTATTTGCTTGCTTCTACCATGTTCATACATGAATCTGAGCTCTGTTTCCTTCAAGCTGATTTGTGCTCCACCTTGTGCTTTTCTCGGCCATTGATGTTGATTTGCTTTGTACATGATTTAACATCCTTGGCTCGACCCTTTGATATGCCTGGCTCACATATGCTCGGCCCCTTGCTCGACCATGATTGACTTGTATTCATTGATGTTTTTGGTTTGCCTCGACCATATTGATTATTGTTGCACCAAATCGAGATGGTCCACGTGGCTACTCCTCAGTTGCGCACACTGGATTGGCGAGACAGTGCACACATGTATGCATATACACGTGTGTTTATGCAGCCATTCAGAAAATATTCTTGTCCTCGTATATCAGACTAAATCAGAAAAATGATGAGAAACACACTGTAATTCTAAGGCAATTAAAATTTAAAAATAAATTTTTATTTGCTTGTATTTAATTTTATTCTTGTTCTAGTTTACTGTGTGTGTGTTTCTGTGATAGGCATGGAGATGACTGGACTGGATTGGAGCACGTGAAGATTCAGTGTCTCAATGTCAGTGAATGATTAACTGTGTTTGTATATAACTGAGTGATCGAGTGATATATAGTGAGGAATTGAATGTACCGAGTGATGTGAATGTAGTGAGAAACAAACAGAACGAGGAAATTGTACTGATTTTTGTAATAAACAAATTTGATTGAAATAAAATATTATTTTATTGTGTCCAAATCAAATTGTCTATCATATTCAAATTAATTCGTAGTACAATTTCATGTAAAATATTATAACTGTGAATATATAATAGTGGAGTTAGAATGTTGTACTATTTCATATTTTGAAATAAAATATTTAGTTGAATAAATATACCATGAACTGTGTATAATAGTATATTATTCAATAAATATTTATTTCTATGAAATGAAATATAAAATAATATAGTTACAAACATTTAAATAATATTATATGTTTGTTAACATCAAACAAAAAACATACAACACATTGTTGTATCCAACAATCTCCTCCTTTTGACGATGACAAACATATATAAGATTTTGAATGTGTTAAATGTATTTGAACGTGAAATATATTATACTCCCCCTATTTGTTTGCTCCCCTACAACCGAACTCCCCTACAACTCTGCCCCTAGATATTTAATTTCCAATCTTAAAATATTTTTGAATTATATACCCATCAATCAAAACCTTGACCATTCTCCCCCTTTTGTTATCATCAAAAGAATAATATAAATCGAAATAGTGACGAATATGGACCATAAATATAAATTCAAGTTAAGAGATAGAGTATATATCGTAAAACCCATTTAATCAAACAAAAATCATAATAATCTTTAAATAGGAAGCAAATTTCACTTTCAGAATGAATGGATTTACTATGGATTTTATAGAATGAGGGGAGTTCAATAAAACTGAATATTTGAATTGAATTTTAAAGATTTTAAATAAGCTCAAAATTTGTTAAGCACTTGCTAACCACACATAGCCCAAAGGTCTTTTAAATTGGGTTAGTAGTAACTTAACTTTATCCTCTCTAATGAGTTCCATCCATGCACAGCCCAAAGGCCTTTTAAGTGAGAATAGAAGCACATAGCGATTAATGTAACTCACCCACGCATAACCGCGAGGACTTTTAAATGAGAGTGAATACCAAGGATTAATTATATGATTTATATATATATATATATTCTCTTATTTTAATTTTAATTTTATTTCCAAGAATAACTAGAAATCCCCAAATTAAATAAAACCATGATGAATGACAGAAATATGGTGGATATAGAAGATGGTCGTGAAATAAGTTCTAATTCAAAGATATTATAAAATCTGTCCAATCATCATGAGATTTTGAAATTACATATTTTCTAGTTATGAATTATACCAGAGCCACAACTCATCACAATTTCATAAATCAATTAATAATTTTGATGAGTTTGAAAAATGGTTCAAATTGGTCAATAATTTCAATTTTTGAATAAATAATCAAAAATAATTTTAAATTTGAAAATATCAATTTCATGAGGGGTTTTGAAAATATCAATACAAGTTGAAAATCGGTTTCAAAAATCAATCAGTAGAATGTGAAATTATCTAATATTTCTAAAGTTGATTGCTCTTAGACAATTTTAAAACACTTGTATATGAATTGCCTATGGAATTTAAAGAAATCCAATCACTGATTTTCCAA
Source organism: Allium sativum (assembly GCA_030737875.1). Lineage (NCBI taxonomy): Eukaryota > Viridiplantae > Streptophyta > Magnoliopsida > Asparagales > Amaryllidaceae > Allium > Allium sativum. The sequence continues at coordinate 156,879,878 of CM060921.1, read as the reverse complement.
CCCATCACCCAATCACTAAGGTACTCAAGCGAATCAAATCAATTTCCCTATCAGAGCAGCACAAGATTATTTTTAAAGTAAGAATCACAAGTGAATTTTTCAGAGAATTTTTAGATAAGAGCAAGAAACTGTCACTGATTCAAATCAAAGGAGAATTGTTTGACATCACTTAAATAATCAAATTTTATAATCCAAGAAATTCAACAATCAATAACGAATGATTCCAAAATCAAGCCAAGTAAAAAAAAGAAATTTTCACAACTAATCAATCATAGCTTTCAAGTAGTCCGCTGTATTGAGTTCAGTTTTTCAATATTTTCCAAAAATGAATAAGAAGAAACTCAAAACAGCAAAAATGTGTGAAATTTCATTAGCATTCGAGAACATCATAAATTTAAAAATTCCGATTTACAGTGTTCAAGATGTGCTCAAAATGTTATGACCCTGTCAATATAAATCAGCATAAAATAAAATAAAGGAAATAAAATTAAAAGGGAATTAAAAAAAAAAAAGAGTTTAGAGATCATACCTGTCTTACCATAATCAATGTGAACCAATGAATTTCCAACTCTTAAAATCTATAGCTAAGTAACTCCAAATAATTCGATAATATGAATCAATTTGAATTTTATCTCTCTTAAGCATAGTTGTTCCTTAGCCTCCATAGATTCCTAAATGTTTATAGGATCGAGTGGTCTAACAAAAGTTGTTTTAGCACTCTTATCATCATTTACACGTTTTGGTACCCAAACCAGTTTATATAACAATCCATTATTATCTATTAAAGTACCCTTTGGAACCCAAATTCGTTTAGACTTATTCAAATTCATTTTATTATTTTTTGGAATCCAAACATGTTTAAATGAATTGTTTTTAAACGAGTTATTATTTCGTTTATGATTTAAAAACCATTTGAAATTATTAGACTTCAAATTTTCAATTCGATCGTTTTCAAAGAAATTTAAAGGATTTTTAAAATCATTAGGATTTTGTTTTTCAGCTTGATCAAATCCAAAACAAAGACCCTTTTTATTTTGAACAAAAAATTGGTTTTTTAACAACATATTCAAAGATGTCTCTCCTTTAGAAAATTTAGTCAAAGTTGGCTCAAGTCGTTGAATTTTAAATATAAGATCATTGTTTTCTTTCATTGAATTTGAACAATGATTAATAGCGATTTTCCTCTTTTCAGCATCAGTTTGTTTTAAAACCAAATTTTCATTTTCAAGTGCTTTGATTTTAGCATTGGACTTAGAAATTTCAATTTCAAGTTGTTTTCGCTTTTCAAAATCAAGTTTTTCAGATTCTCTAAGCTTTTCAATCTCCTTCTCAAAATCATGATTTTTGTTCTTCAAATTCACGTTTTCACTTTTAAGTAACTCAAAATCAGTTTTGAATTTAAAAAGATCATTACTCAAAAATTAACATTTTTCGCATTCTAAAAATGGTGAATTCTTAACTTTTTCAAATTTGCTTTCTAAACTGTTATTTTCTTGAACTAGTTTTGATCTACCAGATTCAATTTCTTAACTTTTAGTTCAAGAGAATCAATGGTTTTTGTGAGATCGTGACACATTAGAATTAAATCTTTATGAGTAAAATTTGATACCTCACTTGAATCCTCTTCACTACTTTCCGGATCAGATCGTGCCATAAGACACAAATTAGCTTCCTTTTCATCGCTTTCAAAAACTTCTTCTCCATCCTCGTCATTCCATGTAGCAGTAAAAGCCTTCTTCTTTCTTCTGAACTTCTTCTTCATTTCATTTTTAAGCTGTGGGCAATTTGATTTGATATGTCCGGGTTTCTTGCAATTGTAGCAAAATACTTCATCGTCTGAACTATCTGAACTTTCGGACTTGTCGGTTTTTGAATTCTTCTTTCGTGGCTTGTAATTTCTTTTGGCCCACTTTCTCAAAATCATGGCTAGCCCTTCAGCGGGATCTTCATCATCACTTTCAGTAGTATTATTTAGAGCGGTCGTCTTTTTCTTTGATTCAGAATTCTTTTGTTCTTCTCTTGCTTTTAACTCCATCTCGTAAGTAATCAAATTTCCAATCAACTCTTCCATGTTTATTTTATTCAGAACATTTGATTCTTGAATCATTGTCACCTTAACTTCAAAATTCATCGGTAGCACTCTCAATATTTTCTGATCAATTCCACTTCGGTATAAGTTTTGCCAAGAGCATTTGCATTGTAGGCTAGTGATGAGAAGCATCCATGCATCTCTTTTATATCTTCGTCCTTTTGCATAGAAAATTTTTCATGTTCATTGCTGAGTAGAGCGAGACGAGATTCCTTAACTTGAGATGTGCCTTCATGTGTGACCTCCAACGCATGCCATATTTCCTGTGCAGTTTCACAATGAGAAATTCGATTAAATTCAGTTTTATCAAGAGCACATATTAAAGCATTCATCGCTTTGGCATTAGTTGAAAATAATTTTTTGTCATTAGCATCCTACCTGTCTTTCAATTTAGGAACTTCAACATTATTAACAACAACCGTGGGTGATCTATAACCCTATTCGATAATATCCCACACATCATAATCGACTGAACTCAAATAAATTTTCATCTTAGCTTTCCAATAAGCATAATCAGTTCCATTAAACATGGGTGGCCTAGCTATAGACTGACCCTCAGAAAAAGGGTTACTAGACATATTCATGACCCTAGAATTAAAATAAAATAAAAAATACCTGCTCTGATACCACTTGTAGGATCTAAATTAACCCTAGAGGGGGGATGAATAGGGTTTATTGTAGTTTTTGCTGAATAATTAAATAATAACAATCACAGATAATAACTAGAGTAAATGCGAAAAATAAATAACACACAGATATACCCAGCTTTGGCAAAACTCTGCCTACTGCTGCATTCCCCCAGGTTTCTACTAGGAGTTAAAACAATCTCTACGCTTATAATCCCCTGTAACTCGTGACACTCACTCCCAACTGTTCTTAACCCTATGCTCAAAACCCTGCACTGGTTTCTATCCCCGAAACCAGATTTCCCTAAATTACAAACCCCGTAATTTGTCTCCCTGGTTTTAGAGACAAACTAGAAAACTCTAAAGGCGATTACAAAATGAAAACAAATTCTTAGAAAATAAGCAAAACCCTAGTTAATTAAATAAAACTTCAAGTCCTTTTAGCCCTTATCATTTTGGCCGACCACTTTTCTTTCTTGCTTCACCCTTCTTCATTTATGCCCGATCTCTTATTGTCTGGAAATAAAAAATGGCGGCTCCTAGGGTTTTCTTCGGAAAAAGATGGCGGAGGCGATTGCAATACTAGGGTTTCGATTCTCCTTAGATTTGTAGCGCCGCCCTCTTTGATATCCTTCGATTTGCAACTTCACTCGATTCAGATCCAAGTAAATATTAGTATAATTTTTCACTTTGACTTTCTCTTTAATTGCGTTGAAACTTGGATAGATTTTATGCCTGTGATGATTAGTGTATTTATATAGGATTAAAATCCGATATATTCTCTGATTTCTCCATAGGATTTGGTCTTTGATATATACGTGAATTTTGGCTTGAATTCTTCTCGGCTTGAATTAGTCTTGAGTGCTTCAGCTTTGAGCTAATCCCTTAATTTCTGGAACTAATTTGCAAGATGAATTCTGGAAATTTGGTTAAGGCTTCTGGAATCTTACTCGGCATTAAATTTATGAATGCGGTTGCCTTGTATGAATGCAATTTAATTGTGATTTAAATCTTCTCATGAATGAATTTCCTTTGATTTGAAATCTGGAAAATATTGTGTGATTGTTGTTAAAGAAACACTTGCCAAAAGTTATACTGTAATATCATATACCATTCATGGTTTACTAAGCATGTATTAGCCCATTCCATCTCCATGAGTTTCTGCAATACTTTTGTTACCAATTTGGTTATCACACATTCCATAATTTGAGCTGAATCATTTGACCACTTCACTGCCTTGCTCATACACATTCATGATGTTGATATGTATATGTGAACAATGCATAAGTTGCCATATATATATATATATGCATCCCTGTCATGCTTGTAATGCACCCATATATGCCTTTACTGCCTTGTATATTGCTCACTGTACATGTAGGCTGAGACATTTGTTGTTGTTCCTAAAACATAATGCATTTGTGAAACTTGTTCCCTTCACCACTCGTACATGTTCAATTGAGATGAAATCTGCTCCATGCATTGTCATATATGCATTGTCCATATGGCATTTTTTGTGTTCAGCCTTGTGAAGTGGTAGTTGCCATGTTTTTGCTGTTTTGAACTAATTATTGTACATCACTTATGCATGCTTGCTTCACCCATTTTGATATTGCTATGTACTATATTCTTGTACATTCTGCTTATGCTCATTCTTGTGTCTACATGCTTTAGCCAGTTTGAGTTATTGACACATGATGTTGCTTCATGTATAAGACTGATGCACACGTATACTGAATTGTTTATGATGAACCGATTCTTCACTTTGAATATGTATGCCATATACACATTGCACATATTGTCAATAATGCCATGTCTTGCACCTATGCATTTGCTTGCTTCGACCATGTTCATCCATGAATCTGAACTCTGTTTATTTCATGCTGAGTTGTGCTCCACCTTGTGCTTGTGCTTGGCCATTGATGTTGATTTGCTTTGTACATGATTTAACATCCTTGGCTCGACACTTTGATATGTTTGGTTCACATATGCTCGGCCCCTTGCTCGACTATGATTGACATGTATTCATTGATGTTTTTGGGTTGCCTCGACCATATTGATTATTATTGCACTGAGTCGAGATGGTCCACGTGGCTACTCCTCAATTGCACACACTGGATTGGCGAGGCAGTGCACACGTGTATGCATATACACGTGTGTTTATGCAGCCATTCAAAAAATATTCTTGTCCTTTTATATCAGATTGAATCAGAAAAATGACGTGAAACACACCATAATTCTAAGGCAAATAAAATTTAAAAATAAAATTTTATTTGCTTGTATTTAATTTTATTTTTTTAGTTTACTGCATGTGTGTTTTTGTGATAGGTATGGAGATGACTGGACTGGATTGGAGCACGTGAAGATTCAGTGTGTCAGTGTCAGTAAATGTATAACTGTGTTTGTATATAACTGAGTGATCGAGTGATATGTAGTGAGGAATTGAATGTCCTGAGTGATGTGAGTTGTAGTGAGAAACAAACAGAATGAGGAAATTGTACCAATATTTGTAATAAACAAATTTGATTGAAATAAAATATTATTTTTTTGTGTTCAAATCAAATTGTTTATCATATTCAAATTAATTCATAGTACAATTTCATATAAAATATTATAACTGTGAATATATAATAGTGTAGTTACAATGTTGTACTATTTTAGATTTTAAAATAAAATATTTAAATGAATAAATATACCGTGAACTGTGTATAATAGTATATTATTCAATAAATATTTATTTCTATGAAATGAAATATAAAATAGTACAGTTACAAACATTTAAATAGTATTATATGTTTGTTATCATCAAACAAAAAACATACAACACATTGTTGTATCCAACATGTTTATCTAAGGGCGGACATCCTTACAGTCACTTAATATCCCAAATGTAGGGGGACATCCTTATAGTCACTTAATGCCCTACAAGGCAGGCTATACCTAGTCACTTAAGGTCATTACCTAATTTATTAAGGGTGGACATCCCTATAGTCACTTAATACCCTATGGCAGACCCCCTAGCCACTTAAGGCCTCGTTCTAACGTCAAGTTCATTAAATATATACACTCATTGTAGGTTGAGAAATAGTAACGTCCACTTAATACCAGGTTCAGGTAGGAACACAACTTCATTTAAGACCCTCCTGGCGGACTATCTTGTTACTATCTAGCTGTTACTACGGGTGAACACCTAGCCACTTAATACTTTCCTTTGATGGTGGTTCTTTTAGGCCACAAATATAAGTAGTCCCTAGGTTAGCCCTCTCTAAGCCTCTAGATAAGAAGTGGACATTACTTGGAGAACTACCCACTCATACGCTATCGTCAATTAGGGCCATTTAATAACGTGTAAGAGAAAGGCGGACCCAATGACCAACTAAGACCTTCTTATGGGCGAGTCCCATAATTAGGGTCCTAAATCAAGGAGTGATCCTTAGGAATTAACCAAGTCCTAATTACTTAATACCCAAGAAAGGTAGGTTAGCCGGTTAGTACCTTCTAAAGGCAGGCCTACTTCACACACAAATATTTATACACACACGCCAGACCTCTCACATTACACCGACCAGTTGGAGATGCTGAATTTGCTGGGCAGTTCCTGGCATACTTCTACTATAATTTGGGTTTAACATTGTGTCTCGGTGTACTAACCATAATGGCCCATGACACCTAGATCTCTCACATTACCCAGTCTTACATGTAGATGTTGGATATGCCGATTTGTTCTGGATAGGCTTCTACTACAAGTAATGGTTAACCTTGTGCTTGTGTGTCATTAATTTTAATTAAAAGCCATTAACTCACAAACATACAAATTCCTATGGGACATTCAAATACTATGACCTAATTAAAATGTATTTAATATGAAATCTAACACGCGTTAATATTATGTTTAATTACGCTATTAATATATAGCAATAAACGAGATGTAAATTGAATGTTCGTAGAGAAACGACCTAATTCGTTTGAAATGTCAATCCTTAACATAATAAAGGTGTACAAGTCCATTTCCCTATATTCCTCAATGATGGTATAAACATATATTTAAATAAAAAGGGAAATAACCACATAAGCATAAAAAGTTTACAACGACTTGAATGATTATTTCAATAACAGAATAGAGACAAGATGTAATATTTCTCTTTTTGGTATTAATTCACTTTTTATGCAATTTTGGTATGCAAAATTTTAATACTATAATAATTTGCAAGTAATACGCTTCAAACGATCTATTTTAGTAATAGATGCTTAGACCTATTAAATTTGCAATATCCAAGTCCTTAAGCTTTTGCAACCAAATATACATACATATGAACTACAACAAAATGTCATTTCCATAGCATAAGCATACAACATTGCCGCATATCTCCTTTCACAAGCTATTTACAGACCAGGGTTTCAACGCTAGATGATTTGTACAACGCTATTCAACGAAAAGTCGCGCAGGAAATAAAAAAGTTTTGTGCGTGAATTAAAAGAAGCATGAATTGCTTTATCACTTCCTCGTTCATAAAATAATCTTTATTTTATTTTATCACCTCATTATTGTCATCTTCAGAGAAACTTTTTGCGTCGCTGGGTCACCATCATCAACAAAGGCATCTCCGAAATCTGATTAGGGTAATCTCTCCCTCGCAGTCATCCCAAACCCTAAATCTAGGGTAATCTCTCTCACGTAGTCATCCCAAACCCTAAATCTACGTAACAGGCATCTCCGATTTGGTCTTCTAACTGTTGATATCGTCTCCTTTAAAAATCCGAATCGAGCAACCTAGCTAACATCGTCAATAGTGACATCTCCGAAATTCGACATTGGATAATCTGTCCCATGCACTCATCGTGAAACATAGATAGCCTTCATCTTCGATTTGAACTTCCCCAAGAGGTAATATTTGATGTTTATTATTCATTATTATGTTACGGATGTCGTCCTAACGTGGCCTTGTTCAATAATTTTTCATTGCTACATGGTTTGATTTTGAATCCGCTTCCTTTTGTTTTCTTGCCTCAGCTCTTTTTTATGGATACGTACACTCTGCCTTGTTAGCATAAATCTAATAGGCTTCGCTCCTAGATACTTGGTCAATTTGATCTAGAACTTGTAGTAAAATATTTGAATATATTGTATGGGAATTTACAGCAGCTAAGGTGTTTGTATGTTTTTTAATTTCAACTTAATTGCATTTGTTGATTTGGTTTAGACAAATAAGCTATAGTTTGAAATTGTAGTACTTTTGGGTTTAACATTTATTATGTGAATCAAGGAGTATTTATTTGTGTATATTTATAACCGACTTAAAATAAAATAAAAAAATATTGTTTACTCATCACCGATTTCAGACTTAAAAATTAGAAATCATCTACTATAAATTAGCTTCGTTTTCCAATTATTTCAATGATTGTTCTATAATTCCTCTTTTTGATATTTACAAGGTATAATAAGCTTGGTCAGAGTTAAGAACGGTGGACACTTCCTACTGGTATTTCCGCATGATCCAAGTCTCTCATTGCAGTTGGAGACGTCTCCATAAATTTTTAATTGCCGCTTAAGGATTTGATAAGAGGGTTATGACTGGAAGTAGCACTAATGTTGTATTAATTGACAAAACATTTAAGCCTACTTCTAGTGTAACTTTACCAATTCCCCTTATATTCTAAAAGATATGCAAATAACGATTATTTAGTGCTACTATTAACTTATGATAAATTTCCAGGTGCCTAGCAGGTTCTGGACTTGAACGTTGTAATTGTAGATGTAGGTTATTTGGGTTTGACTTTTGAACTAAAAGGTGAATTTGACAATGATGCTAACAAGGCAGAGTGTAGGATTCTTGACGTAAGAAAAAATGATGAAATGGATTTATGCTTCTGTCATTTTTTATTGTTATGTTAGCTATTTGATGTAGCTTTTGTCCATTATAATTTGTATTATGCTAAATCATTTAGTTTCTATATGCTGTAATTCGTAATCATACTTTATAGGACCTTCAAATATTTGTGCTACAACTTTTATCAATATCTGGTGTTGTTTACTGCGGTTTTTTATTATTATATTAGTGTTTTTGTGCAGTATTTACAGTAGTCAATAGTGTTTTTGTGTTTTTAGTGCAATTTAGTGCAGTTTTTACAGCAATCAGTAGTGTTTTTGTGTTTTTAACGCAGTTTAGTGCAGTTTTTACGGCTGTCAGCAGTGTTTTTTCTATTTTTAGTGCAGTTTTTGGTAGATGAATTGGGTCGGGTTGACCTTTTAAATAATCTGGTTAGGTCGGGTCAATCCGTTTATTAAACGGGTTAAACGGGTCGGGTATGTATATACCTTAAATGAGTCGGGTCAAATTCTACCTGACCCTTCTATTATCCGACCCGTTTATTATCCAACCCGACCATTTGATAGGTCTAGACGATGACTGAGGCCATTTCTTAAATTGCCTCAGCTTTCTCTTGGTTCCTTGCTTTGGTATATTTGGTAATATTTTTTTGTTTGCAGTTAGCTAGTTTTTGTTTTAAGGTTGAATTAATTAATCATCAAAGTTAATGCCTTTCTTTGTAGTTGGCTATTTTTTGTTGTCGTTTTTCCTGCAAGCAATCCTAACTCCTTGAAAAAACTATTAGACTGATGGAGTAGAAGTTGCACATTTGGGATATTTGATTAGCTTTTAGAATGTTAGATATAGAAGTTCTTTCTCTTTACTTGAACTTGAAGTGTGTGGGATTTGTATGTTTTCTTTTCTTTTGTTTGAAATGAGTTACTCTTTTTGCATTTTCTAGACTATTTTAATATTTGAAGACATATTAGATACAATGAATTAATTTTTCTTTTGTAGTGCGTGGGCTTTGTATGTTTTCTTTTATTTTGTTTGAAATGAGTTACTCCATTTGCATTTTCTGGACTATTTTTATATTTGAAGACCTATAAGATACAATGAATTATTTTTTCAAATGACTAAAACTCAATTGGCTTGGAATGACCTTACCAGCTATGCTTAAGATGGATTCATCCAAGATCTATTGTGCTTATTTTGAGATTGGAAGTTTGTTTATATGACCAGATTATGGAATATTCAAACCATTATAACAAATTCTATCAAAAAGATCTGGACTATATGTCAAACCAAATTGTAACCATAATTACCGGTATCATTGGCTAGGGGATTGACGTTTATAGAAGGTCCAGAGTAGGGCAAGCATAGAAAATTAGCAAATCCTTCTTTCTCCCTGGATAAGCTCAAGGTTTGTTTTCTATATTTTAATTGTATTATATAATCATATCAGTAGGGTCAACACTCAATAGTAACCCTAAAATATAAAATAACTATATTAGGACACGAGAAAGAGAATGATGATAATAACAATAATAACAGACAAGGAAGTTAAATCAAAGCATATTACCGCTAAATTACCAAAAAATGTTGATGAGAAGTACACACTAGTTACAGCTCCATGCATAATATGACTTGGGCACCACCTTGCATGTGCATTAATCCGCTCCCTGTACAATCAACCCAAGGACATCGGTATTGTACTATTTTGTTTATGCGTGATTCACTTTCTTGTTATCTACACCATGTACAGGTAGGGGTGGATTCGATTCGGTACCAGAACTTTGTGTATAAAACCATTACCATGCTGACTTATATGGTAATGGAAAAATCATACCATTACTAGCCAAAGAAATTGGTTACCAACAGTTTGGTTTATGGTTGGTAATGGATGGTAGAGGTTTGTGATAAGTTTTTGCTGTTTACTAGTATGAGATCTTTTTGGTTACAATATTTCACGTTAAAAGTATTAAATACTAAAATTGTTTTTTTTGCTATTTTATTATTATTTATCTTTTTTATTTTACGTAGGCAAACACGTCAAAAAAAAAACATTATGAATGAACTAAAATATCATATAAATTATACTGTTTCTAAGACATTTGGTAAAAATTGCATTCAATCTTGAATCATAATAGTATCTTCCTAGGTATTTTATTAAATCATTACATAGTAGAAGTTCGATGTTATGTAATAAACATATGTGATGAAATACGAGAATATACATATGTATTGTTTAAGATATGTGGTAGGTATGATAATTACCATTTTTAATGCTCAATTACTGTTACCGTACCGCATATTTTAATGTGGTTTGGCATATCGTACCAATCAAATCGGTTACCAATTTTTTAGTACAACTTTCGTTGGTATCGGTTGGTAATGGTTGGTAAATGGTAATATGGTAAAAATGTCCAGCCCTACATACAGGTGCTTTTATTCTTAGTAAAAAGATGAATACTATTGGAGTATGCTAAACTTTGCATCTACAACTGTAGTTCACATGTTGCTTTACTGCACATAATTGGGTCACATTTGCATTTATCACAGGCCTTGTGTTTGTCCTGAAAAGTGGTATATGAAACACTTGTTCATATATTGTTCTATTTGTTTTTATAGCGAAATTGATGTTTGCTGCACCATGACCTATACTGTGTGTGTTCGTCGCTTTCCTATGAACTAGAAAAGCGCGAAATTTTAAAATAAATTCTGCAAGCGCACAGATCGTGTAGTATGCAAGTCGAATCACAGGGAGGTAAATTAAATTAAATTAATTATATAATTTCTTGGGCGAGTTAGACAAATCTTCGAGGGTGGTTTTGAAAGCAAACGAAATTGAAACTGCAATTAAACTATTATTGAATTGAATCAGATCTAAATCTAATCAAATCTGTATTCAATCCAATTGACCTAAGGAAGCAGTAGAAAGAGCAAAAATTGAAATTGCAGAAAAAGAAGAACAACAAAAAGTAAAATTAGGATTGTCGTTGAAACTAATCAAACGACTAATCACTAATAATAATAAAAATGTAAAATACAATTGGTGTTCTACCAAAACTAATTGTGAAGACAACACCAATTGCTAAGAAAAAGAAAAATGCTAGAAAATAAAAGAAGAAGAAGAACTTTTATTAGTGGAGGTTAAGATAGAAAAATAGGGTGGTGGATACAATGATATTACAAGGGTATTTATAGGAGATAACCAAACCCTAACCCTAATTACAAATGGGCCTAGCTATTTCAAGTAAGTTTTAGGCCTTTTGTCATTTGAAACAAGTTCTAGGCCTTTTCTCCTTTTCTCTTGCAAGCCTCCATTGATTTCAAATGTGCATTGCCTTTTATCAATCATTTTCTTGTCCAACAACAAGTAGATGTGAGATCTTCATCTATAATTCTTCAAAATGTAAATATATAGCAATTTGATCTCTATTTCTCTACTTTTCTGGTTGCATGCGGGCTAGGTTGGAATATCTGTAAAAGTGACAAAACAATACCCAAGTAATATTTATTTACATACAAAAGATAAGATATAAGAGCACAAAATAAACACATTTCTATGTCAATCAAATACCCCCACACTTATCTTTTACTCGACCTCGAGTAAAACAAGAAATAAAAAACTAAACTAGATAGGTCACACTCTCGTAGGAAACACGATTGCATTGAGCGTATGCAACAAGCCGTTAAACCTCTAGGTGTCCCTAGTAGGACGAGTGGTGTCTCGTGAGGGTTTTCAATAGATACTACCCACAAAATCCAAATGCAGTATGTTATGGCTCTAATGTCACTACATGAATGCAGAGGACTTATGCAATTGAAAACAAATAAAGTGAAAACACGACTTATTTCCGGAAAGTGGTACAACAAATTAAGTTAACAAATTCTAGTCAGTTGATTTTATTTTAGATATCTCAACTTGTCACATATTTTCAATATAAATCAAGTTTTCAAATGTTAAATTCCAGTTTGGCCAGTTAGTTCGGTCGATAACATAGTGCAGCCATGAAATAAATTCTTAGTTTGCTTGTCACAGTTTGTAAAGTGGTATTCTAATTTCCTTGTGTATGTCCAGTCAAATCAATAAGGTCAAGAAATGTTTGGGCATCCTCGCTTATTCTCTATCTCTATAAAAGTTAAAATTTATGATAGTTACATACACCTAACTTAAAAGACCAAGGTATACCACCCATACACTGCCTTGCGGGCTGACGGAGAGTTGGGACAGAGCTTGGCGGATTGTGCAGACCGACGCTGACTTTGTCAACAACATGTTGGTAATCCTTAGGTGTCCAATCTCATAAAATGAGATCAAGATATTCCAACGCTGACCTTGTCAACAACATGTTGGATAGAGCTTGGCGGGTTTGCACACCAACGCTAGATATACAAGCAATGTTGGATACCCTTGGATGATTATTATTATTATTGAAAATATAAGCACAAAAGAGAGTTACGTGAATTCAACTTAACACAACTTAGTTTTAGTGATTCGAAAAGCCATTATAAGTATTTTAAGTCCTCCACTTATTTAAACAAAGACTACAATATAGAATAGATTTCATGGCCATCACCTAAGAATCTCCCTATGTACCGGTTACACTATTATCCCTCAAAATTAAACTTTTCATTTTATTTCTTACTCGATCTAAGTTGAGAGAAAAAAATACTATCAACTGATTAATAATCCTTAACTTATTTTGTTGTATCAGTCTAAAATGAGTCATGTTTCAAAAAAAAAAATGGCATGTTACTACAATCTAAAATGAAAAGAAAGAAAAAAAAATGCCATTTTACTACAATCTAAAATGCATGATGGTCCTATTTAAATGGCTGAAAATGAAAAGAAAGAAAAATAAAGGAAAAACGAAAATTAATGAAATGCAGACTCCCCCCCCCCCACTTGGACAAAACAGTGTCCACACTGTAGCACGTTTCCTAAATTTGAATGATAAAACCCATAGATGGATTAGATGCAAAATGATTTGCAGAATGAAATGCAGTCTAACTATATGTAAAAATGGATCATATGTACAATAATATATGTGTTTACGATGCATGCGATGCAAATAATGCCACCAACTTTTCCCCCCACACTTGGTTCTAGCCTGATGAATTATGTTCCCACTATGTCTAGGCATGTTTTTTAATAAGAAAAGGTTTTTGAAAACCATTTCATCTTTATACCTAGATTTATAGAAAGAAAAAAAATTCTGCAATTAAACTATTATTAATTGAATGGCATGTTACTACAATCTAAAATGCATAATGGTCCTATTTAAATGGATGAAAATGAAAAAAAAAATGAATGAGATGCAGACTCCCCCCTCCCCCCCACACTTGGACAAAACAGTGTCCACACTGTAGCACGTTTCCTAAATTTGAATGATAAAACCCATAGATGGATTAGATGCAGAATGATTTGCAGAATGAAATGCAGTCTAACTATATGTAAGAATGGATCGTATGTACAATAATATATGTGTTTACGATGCACGCGATGCAAATAATGCCACCAACTTTTTCCCCCACAATTGGTTCTAGCCCTTTCCCACTATGTCTAGGCATGTTTTCTAATAAGCAAAGGTTTTTGAAAACCATTTCATCTTTATACCTAGATTTATAGTCCAACAAATAAATGTCCAGGGTCATCCTAACATGAAGTTTTTCAACCAAGCCGACATTCCAAAGATAATTCACGTGTTCAACAAATTTATCAGTGTAATTGTTCAAAAATTTGTGATCGTATATAAATTCAGTGAAATTTGAATTCTGAATGTTGTTCAAAACTATGTGATCACATTTCTCAGTTTCATTACTAGACAACATATTTTCGACACTGACAATATCAAGCTCGTTTGACACCTCAAAATCAAAATTTTCAAATTTGGATTGGTGGCTTGACTCTATTTTTTCCTCATTTGGCAACTCATCCTCATATAATCCAAAAAATTCATGTTCATTAAAATCCTTTTCCACTTTTGAGTTTCTGAAAAATTCAACATTTTCATTTTGTTCATTTTCAAAAATTTCAAGTTTCTCGCAGTCTGAAAGAGAAAGATCAAAATCCAAGCTTAATTCTTTTTCCTGAAAAGAATCGAAGTCCAAATCATTTGTTGAATTTTTAACGACTTCATTTAGATCATTATTCTCAATTTCCAAAGTTGTAATCTGAAATTTTTCACTATCAATAATGAGTGGATTATTTTCTGATTCATCGCTTGTTTGAATTTGATTTGTTGCTCTCGTCGTTCTTTCAAAGATGTCATTAAACAAAGAAGTTCATCCATCTTTCTATCTTTTTCATCAAGCTGTCTATCTTGCTTTTCTACCCTCTCTTTAAGAATGTTAAGATGATATTCTTCAGAATCGTTGATTGCAGAGCTCTCATTTTGGATTTCATGATTCACAAAATTATAATCCACATCAATTTTATGATCAATATTATTTCCAATGAGGTGGTTGTTTGGATTTTCAGAAAATTGACAATGATATTGGAAATCATTTTGATCATAGAAATTATGTTCGTAACCAAAACTGTTAAAATTCGAGTGAAAATTGCAATTTTGGTTATTTCAAGATGTTGATGTGGGCTATAATTTTGAGAATTTTGGTTTACAACCCCATATTGATGTGGATCAAAGACATACTAAGATTCAAAGCTATTTTCATGTGGATGTGGCCCATAATCAAAATTATTGAAGTTTGAATTGAAATCGCAATTTCGATCATTTCTATGATTTTGAAAATGTTGGTCATTTGGAAAATTTTGGACATTGTTGATATTGGGACCACAAAATTTTGGAAAATCATGCCTCATGAGTTGTAATTCATAGTCATACTCTTCAAGAGGACGTCTACTCCGATTATTATCCCACATTTTTCTCAATGATTTTTCTGAATCTGACATTTTAAAGAAGTCACGGCAAAACAGAAATTATTTTCACTTCAAGATAGTATAAAATACTAAGAAGCGCTCTATTAATTAACTGACTCAATTAGAAGGGGGAAGAGGGTCTTATGGCCGTTCACGTATAGTATAAATACTAAGGGATGCGACTAATGTTTTACGAGTAGTACGCAACCTCTTTTGCTAATAGTTCAATAAATTGAACTACTATATATCCGCGATCCAATTATATGAGACAATAAACTTCACAGAGCAGCGCTTTTCAGTTATATTATTTTGCAATGTCTATTTTATTGTTGAAAACAATGAGAATGAAGATTTCAGTTATGGAAATATCGGTCACCCACAAAAATGTAGAAATATCAGTCACAAAATAATAATAGAAAATTAAAATATTGTACAAGCAAGCCGCTGCCCTGCAGAAGATTTTTACAAGCAATTTTTGTACATTTTTCAAGCAGCAGAGCACCTGTAGAGTTCAAAAAATATTACAGCGGGTATGGCAGTCCTTCCAAAGCAAATGAATGGTGCTAGTTATTCAAATCCCACCGTTTGCAAATCGGTTGATCTCCGAATCCTTTGTCGCTTGCTTGAATCTGTTTCTTCCTTTGACCTTTGATTTGTTTTGATGTTTTTTCTAGAGAAGAGAAGAAATAAACAAACAATGGAAAAAAATCTAAAACAAAAACTAAACTAAAAACTGATTAGACTAAATAACATAAATGAACAACTAAAACTCAACTTTAAAACGGAACTAAACCAAGCTTGGAAAAAGAAAAAAATCAAAAGAACTTAGTTTCTTTCTTTTTTAAATAAAATGGAAAGGAATTGTAAATAAAAGGGAGGAGAAGGGATGTAAGAAATTGGAAGAAAATTGGTGACAAGCAAAAGGGAAAAAGGAAAAAACAAAGAGAGATTTTTTTTTATTTGTTGAGAAAAAGGAAAGAAGTCGTAAGATGGAAAGAAATGGAAAAGTGGAAAAGAAATTGTTAGATGGAAAAAATAAATGAAAAAAAAGAAGAAAGGAGAAAGAAGTTGAAAACATGAAAGAAACGAAGAAAAATGAAAAAGATTTTTTTCTTCTTCTCTTGTTTAGATGATTACAATATCAACGATCAATACTAAATCTATTAACAGAGACTTTTTTTTATATATACAACAAAATGAAAGGAATCAAAATAAAATAAAACTAACACGAATCGAAAATTAATAAATAATAAAATTTAATCGCTACCACCCCGGCAACGGCGCCAAAAACTTGTTTGTCGCTTTCCTATGAACTAGAAAAGCGCGAAATTTTAAAATAAATTCTGCAAGCGCATAGATCGTATAGTATGCAAGTCGAATCACAGGGAGGTAAATTAAATTAAATTATTTATATAATTTCTTGGGCGAGTTAGGCAAATCTTCGATGGTGGTTTTGAAAGCAAACGAAATTGAAACTGCAATTAAACTATTATTGAATTGAATCAGATCTAAATCTAATCAAATCTGTATTCAATCCAATTGACCTAAGGAAGCATTAAAAAGAGCAAAAATTGAAATTGCAGAAAAAGAAGAACAACAAAAAGTAAAATTAGGATTGTCGTTGAAACTAATCAAATGACTAATCGCTAATAATAAAAAAAATGTAAAATACAATTGGCGTTCTACCAAATCTAATTGTGAAGACAACACCAATTGCTAAGCAAAACAAAAATGCTAGAAAATAAAAGAAGAAGAAGAACTTTTATTAGTGGAGGTTAAGATAGAAAAATAGGATGGTGGCTACAATGATATTACAAGGGGATTTATAGGAGACAACCAAACTCTAACCCTAATTACAAATGGGCCTAGCTATTTCAAGTAAGTTTTAGGCCTTTTGTCATTTGAAACAAGTTCTAGGCCTTTTCTCCTTTTCTCTTGCAAGCCTCCTTTAATTTCAGATGTGCATTGCCTTTTATCAATCATTTTCTTGTCCAACAACAACTAGATGTGAGATCTTCATTTACAATTCTTCAAAATGTAAATATATAGCAATTTGATCTCTATTTCTCTACTTTTTTGGTTGCATGCGGGCCAGGTTGGAATATCTGTAAAAATGACAAAACAATACCCATGTAATATTTATTTATATACAAAAGATAAGATATAAGAGCATAAAATAAACACATTTCTATGTCAATCAGTGTGCAAGTGGATTCAATGTGTTTGATTGGCTTTCATAACCAAGTTTCTAGCATTAGGATATAATAAAAAAGAAACATAGGTTAAAAGACTGCTAATTCTATTCAACTTTTTGAACTACTTCGTCAAACATTGTTTATATATTTTTGGGTTGTTTCAATTATTAGCATGTCTTCTTGAATCCCTTTTCGTATTAGACAAAAGGTGTATTGACGCCGAATTTAAACAGTATGTAATCAGAAGATATTTCTGCCAGAAAGTATTAGAGATCAATTTGACCACACTCCAACAATAATTTGGTATCCAGCAATCTAAATATTTTGATCATTGGACGGAAGGAATATATGATAAGCAGGATTTTTCAATACTTGTACATGTAAAATTCCATGAAATAAAGTTAACCTTCCATGAAAATAAAAATCGGCAGGAAAAAGTATTTAACGCTGTTAGAGTACTCAACATATTCGCCTGATTATGGTATTTAGTTTTTGTACTTTTATTCTTAGCCTGAACAAAAATGTTATTTTACCTAAATGAAAATCGGATGAAATACCCGAATGTGAGATAAAAATGCAGGGACCACCCATGAATTGCTTGAATTCATCCTTAAAATTAGGATGCAGGGTACCATTTTTTTTCTCTTGATCAGCTGAATCACCCAAAATTACTTCGGGTATTGTAACAAAGTTGTAGCCTGAATCAATGGACACAAATGTTGTCATGCTGCATCCTTTCAATTCATTTAAAAGGAGGTTATTCTTCATCCCTGTAAATAAGAAGACAACCAATTATGCATACATTTAGACTACATACATATTTGTGGCTACATCAGTCTGAAAATAATGTTATTGTAGGTGTAATAAATACATATATGAGTATTTACTACCTTTGAATTCATTTATATGGTTATCATTACCTATTTCTAAACTGTTTAGTTTGGACTCTGTGTTATATATATATATATATATATATATATATATATATATATATATATGGGAGCGACTATTGGAACATAAAATTAAACATAGAATTAAAGACAAAAAATCTAGACCGTAGAATTTGTTTGTCTTTATGTGTGAAGTGGAATTCGGGGGAGATCTTATGGTTGAGATTGCTTGTGTCTAAATTTGTGTCAACATTTTGTGTCTAAATAGACTTTCCTATACACACACACACACACACACACATATATATATATATATATATATATATATGCCAGTTTAAATATTTCAAACTAAATATTGCTTGTTTGTATTGTATCCTGACCACATTGCTTATGTTTTGGGGAAAATATCAAAGCAAACAAGAGTAAATCAAGAATTGACTACTTTGTAAGTAACTTGTTAATGCAAGTATATATGATATATTATGGACATTGAAACAATATGTATGAATTGTTAAGTTTGGATATGTGAAAAGTAGTTTGAATCATGTATGAAATAATAAGTTTCAATATATGAATGATGTTTGAATGATATGTCTGGAATGTTATGTTGTAGTCTACATGTTCATTGTTTATGTAAGTGTGTTATGTTTGTATGCATTTGAGAAATAGATAATGATATATATGAATGTTTGAAAGGTACGTATGTATATAAAAATGACGAAAGAGCTAGAATGGTGGTATACAAAGGACAAATGCTATGAAATTGTATGTGATATTATAGCGTTTTAAAAACGCTATGGAAGTATACGAACAAACGCTATTAGAAACAGGTTGTAAACGCTATACAATTGTAGTTATAAACGCTACAATAGAAAGTGATTAAACGCTATATAAATAAGCAAAAAATGCTATAGAAACATATGCACAAACGCTATCAGAAGTCAATATTGGACATTATATTTTATAGTGTTTTTGTTTGATAGCAAACAAAAATGCTATATAAAAGTCATCTTTCATAGCGTTTTTGTTTCCGCTATTCAAAGTAGAAGGTCTAAGATAACATGTCGTTAGATAGCATTTTCTGAAATGCTATGTTAGGTTATAATAGCGTTTTTCAAACGCTATAAAATCCTCATTTTGTTGCAGTAGAATTTACAGACATATAATAAGGAAATTACACCGTATTCAAGAATCATACCAACAACCTTAATGTCATTTCTTCCATTACATCAATAATCTAAATCTAACTATAATTGATTGACCATTTCTACGTATAAACATAAATAATGGAAGATTTGGAGTATTTGACATTATTTTCTTTTCGTATAAATCCAAATCTTCCTAGGCACAATAATCTAAATTTATACTATCAAATCATAGCAGATAGAAAACTTAAAGGATTTCCTCACATTGATTTGAGATAGGAAAACAATAAAATTTGTTGTAGAATTGAATCTAGATTCAGCCTACGGAACTGTGCTCCAATCCTTTTACAATACATATATATACATAAGAATTAGAATCTCATATATATATACACACACACATATATATAAACCTAATCCTAGAATCTTAAATCTATAGCAAACTTAGATTAAAGAAGGTAGAATGAAGGTTATAGAAGTAGAATAGATCCTAACCTTTCTCTGGAATTTCCAATGGTAGAAGGGCAGTATGAAGGCACAGAAAGGAATGAAAATAGGGTTTTGAGTGTGGCTAGGGTGCTCTTTTTATAGTTACAAATGTGAGTATAGACCGTTCGATTATTTAGATTTAATCTAGATGGTCTAACTAATGTAATTTATATAAATCTCCCTAACAAAACATACATCCATCACTACTTCGCCCAGAAACATGGTCGACCCCCTCTATCGGAGGATGATCGACCAGGGAGGTCGACCTCCATTCTAGAGTCGGTTGGGAGGATTCAATCCTCCTATAGTGTTGTTTTGTTATTAATTATGAATTGATCGCTTTGATTATTTCCATATGTTGATTATTTTTGTTCCCCTTGTATATGAATATATACACACAATTTCAAATTCACTTGGAATATTCTTTTCATGCCAATCTATATATAAATATCCCGAATTTATATATAATCTATTTGAATTCCAAACCTTGTGCATTAATATTTACGAACAACCTGTTTTATTAGTATTTTTTACATATAGACTCCATTTTAAGTAAATAAAATATGAAAATGGATCAGAATTTCGCCAACTACTTTTATGGCCCAATTCCCAATTATCAAAAATTCCATTTTCGACCCATTAACTTATTATCGATTAATATTTTTTATTTTAAATTAAATTACCTTATGTTTATTTTAGGTTTATTTTACGGGGGTGTTACATTCTCCCCTTATAAGAGATTTCGTTATAAGTTTTTTGAAGGGGCATATGACACAACTCACTCTAAACAACCATTTTGTACACCCATGTTATTTTTAAGCATCAATAAGCATCCATAACTCATAGTGATTATGAATTGTAGACTTGTTAAAGTGAGCTCAGTCCAAGCGTGTACGTTTAGTAAGTGATGCTATATGTATGAAAACACCATAATATGCATATAATTCTATATGAGTGCACAGTGCATTTTTGTTGCAACCATCTCCTACCATCCAATCTAGCAACCATAATGCAACCATAAACAAAAATTGAAAGGAAATAATTACCCAAGAAAAGCTCTGGATGAGTTTGCCTAATCTTCTCCTCTGTTTCCCAGGTGCTTTCTGTAGGGTTGTCTCACTTTGTACTCGGACTAGACAAATAGATTTTTTGCTGAGTCTTTTGATACCACGCTCCACAATCTTTTTGGTGGCACGGGGCACCCTATACTCTAACTCAAAGATCCCTAAGTATCCTATATCTTATAGCTCAAGTCTGACGGTTGAATCATGAAGCCATCTCTGAAGATGAGGAACAAGAAAAATGTTATGGACCCCCAATAACACTTAGGAAGATCCACACGATAGGCCAGCTTCCCTATCCTATTCACAATCCTAAAATGCCCAATAAACTGGGAAGACAACTTCCAGTCTTTCCAAACTAGAACGTCTTCTTAAGAGGGGAAACTTTCGCAAATACCAAATCTTCAATGATAAAACCATGTTCCTTCCTCCTTCTATTCAGATGTGACTTCTACCAATCCTGGGAAGCCTTCATTGTATGTCGTATCAAAGCAATAACGTAGACTCACGTATAAGGTTTGGTCTGAGTAGAATCTTGTCGGTAGTTTCCCACCAACAAGTAGGCGATTTACATGGTCGTTCGTACAATGCCTCGTAAGGAGCCATACCAATCAGCACTTGGTAACTATTATTATACAAAAATTCTACCGAAGGAAAGTGCTACTCTTAAGCTCCTCCGAAGTCGATGAAGCAAGCTCTATGTAGATCCTTTAGGACTCTGTTTATTCTCACTGTCCGACCGTCTATTTGAGAGTGATAGCCTATGCTCAAACTCAACATTGTTCCCAAGGCTTCTTGCAAGCTACTCCAAAACTCACTAGTATATAAAAGGTCTGCTAGTATTACCCTTTTTAGACTTGAGTATTACAAAGTCCATCGATACGTCTTTCACTTCCATTAGGGTACATCTAAGGGTCAGAGAATTCCTCTGGGCTTCTTCTGCTCTTCCTTAACACTTGGCAGGTAAAACACCTAGGCAAGGATTATGCCACATCTTTCTTCATATCGGGAGAAAGGAGGACCCGCTTCATATATATGTATACATTTTATCACCACCGCAATAGATGGTCTTAGTGATTGTTGTGCCTCAAGTAATACTATACTCACTAAATAACCAGTGCAAAGTACTTGTAACGTACTATCTCCTCTCAGCCATCCCTAGGAATTTATGGAATAATGCTAGAGATGCCTTAAGGACTCTCATTTTCCGATCCTATATATGATATCCACTAATTTCGTATCCTTTCTCTAACTCGAACCAATATGATTAATAAGGGTAGGCTAAACCTACAATGTAGTAAGTAATCTGAGAGTGAAATCCATAAATGGCTGAAATCAAAGGTTGCTATGAACTCCAAACTCCTCCACTCTACAAAAAAGGGACTCAAGGTTGCTCTCTTCCAATTCAGTGTGTCTGTGACTACATTTCCTTTCCCTATGGTATAAGAACTTTTGAAATTGTAGGATCCAAAGACTCCACCCATGGTTTTTGCCTTAAGTTTAAATTTTATTAGCGAAACCAATTACTTCAATGACTTAGGATCCGTGAATAACTCGGACCTCTCACTAAGTATATAGTGTCTCCAAGAATTTAGCGCATACACAATGGTGGCTAACTCCAAGTAATGGATGGGGTAGCTGCTCTCAAAGGTTTTCAACTGTCAACTGCCATTACTCGCTGCACTCCATTCTTGCATTGGAACTGTAGCAAAACTAGTAATACAGGCATAAGTGTAGATATTGGAAGGCTTAAAACCATCTGGAAGTACCATTGAACTAGTAAGAGCTTTCTTCTACTTCCTAAAGGAATCCTCGCAATCATCATCCTATGCAAGTACTATATTCTTCTTGGTAAGGCGGATTAATAGGATAGAGATCTTGGCACATCCTTGATAAACTTCTGGTAATAACTTATGTGACCAAGGAAGCTTTTAACCTTTAAAGCATTCTTTGGGGCTTTCCAATCTTGCACTGCCACCACCTTGGTAAGGTCTACTACCAATCCTTCCTTAAAGACTATATGCCCTAATAAAACACACCTCTCCTCTCTAAAATTGATATTTAGAGAATTTTTCTTTAGCTTATGCGCTTGGAGGGTGCAGAGTACCTCCTCCAAGTGCATAACATACTCCTCTTTACTCCTTCAATAGATTAGAGTTTCATCCACAAAAAAAACAACAAACTTGGTTAGAACATCCCTAGACCGGCTACTCATCCAGTCTACAAAGTATGCGGGAGCATTGGTTAGCCAAAAGGGCATGACTAACCACTTGAAGAATACGTCAGGTGTCTGAAATGTTGTCTTATCAATATGGTCCACCACCATCAACTGATGGAAAAAAGTGGCTAATTCTAACTGACAAAATAATGTAGCTATTGCAAACTGATCAAAAAGATCATCAATGCAAGGGAGAGGGTAGCAGTTCTTTTGGTGAACTTATTAAACTCTCAATAATCAGTGCATTGCCCGAGGGAACTATCTGCCTTTGTAGAAAAATTGACTAGTGTCCCCACTCTTATATAGTCCTTCTTATAAAACCCTTCTCTAAGTGCTCTATAATATGCTTGTGCAATTCTCTTCTTTCTCTTGGAGCGGTGTGGCTTATAGGTAATGCCAAAGGTTTGACATGTTTAGTAAGATTTATTATAAACTCAATCTCTCTCTCTTTGGAGGTAGCCCTCTAACCTCCTCAAAGACATCCAGGAAATCTCAAACTACAAGAACTGAACTAATTATATTTGGGGCTTTTCCCACTATATGAAAAAGAAAGAGAAAGATAAAGATAAAGTTTAATATTCGAAGGAATCAGATGATGGTCTATTGGATTTGATGGGTTTTTGTAAAACTTTTGAATTTTCAAAAATACTTATCTTTGAGAATTCACTTCTTAAAAAAATTACTTTAAAATAATTTTTTTGAAATTTAGTAACCTTAAGTTCAAAACCAAATGTGACACCTCACGCCTCGTAACATAACCCTAACATGTCATGCTAAGGAATGTGGAGCATCTAGATATAACTGAAAACTTATGGAGACTAAAGTTCACACGACATAAAAGTAAATTTTGGTGGAAACATTTCAGAATAAAGCATTTTATTATTTTTCAAACTAACGCCATTTAAACAAAAAATAACTCAAAATGTTTTACGATCCCAATCTCTTAAACCATATCAGAGTTTAATTATAAAACATAATATCCCAGCTTGATCCAACATAATAAGGCCAAATGGAATGATAAAGAAAAAGCAAATACATGAAAGAAAAGGAATATGAAACTCCAAATGATAATCTTTCATCTACCTTGAATCATGCACTGCCCTGTGAGCCTAATGAGGGAAAATGGGAATGAGAATGGATCAGGCATAAAAGTCTAATGAATAAAAAGTTACTACCAGAAAGAGAATAATCAAGTGATACTGGACTTAAGAGAAATTCTAAGTGTTACACAAATTAAGTGTCCGTGCTTTACATAGATGATTACTTTAGTTGATTGTTTGCACTGTAATTCCTATTATAGAAATAAAGTACTATTAGAATGATTCCTAATTTTACCCTAATCGGCCTCCTACTCTCCACCACTAAGTCAATATTTTAATTGATGCCCCTTACACTAAATAGAAATTCGCCTAGACATGAATCGTTAATACAGATCATCCTACCTAGGGGTGAGCAATATTTGGTTTAAACCGAATTAACCGACCAAACTAGTTCATTTCAGTCGGTTTTAAAACTAAGTCGGTATGAATCTGATTTGTAATTTTTTTTTTGGTTAACCAAATTAAATGAACTTTTAATATATTATCTAGTTTTTTGGTATTGTAGTACTTTAAATAAATATTTTAGTGATATAATACAAAGGCATTTGTTGCAAATAGGTCAAATTTTATTATAAACATAAAATTTACTATACAAGATTTCTCCTTACATGAATTTATGATTTACTTTGAGTGAATTCATCATTTGAATAATAGCACATCCTTCAAGTTTGGTTAAATTGGTTACTGAGCAAATAAACCGAAACTAATTCGGTTCAGTTTCGTTTGACTTGGAAAGAAATTAGTTTAATTTTTTTTTCCTCAAAACCATCCGAACCAACAAAACGCTCACCCCTAAACCTAGCTATCATGGTTTTTATTATCGCATTGAAGTTACCGGTGTATCTATTCAGATGGACATTTACCTAGCACAGGAACCGATAGCATCTTACGTACCACTTTGATGCTTCCATGCCCAGTCATCATGGGTAAGCATTGCCTCTAGACATTTTCTATGAGCTGCTTATTTACCGCTCCAACGTGAGTGTACCTTCACCGCTAGTACGAGCCCCCTAACAGTATTCTACTTGCACTCCCATTTCAACCGTTTATGACTGAGTCCTAACTATAAGACACTTATCTACTGCTCCGAGGGGGGGGAGTGGGGGGGAGGGTGTCTATTCGCCGTTAGTACAAGCCCCAAAAAAATTATGTCTAATTATGGATCACTTATTTACCACTTTAGAGAACGTCAAATTTGTTGTTAGTACGGACCCTACTATGATATTTTCTATTATTATGATATTCTATTCCTTTTAGGTCTTTTACTATTTCATGATGACAGTCTCTGTTTTAAAAGTTGTACCTACCTATCATGAGCTAATATCATAATAATTTTAACTCTTTTCTCTTTTTCTTTAATTATATGTTATGATTTATCTATAAGTTTTAAAGGCTTATTCCTTTGCTTCTATCAACTTTTTAGAGCAACTCATTTTCTTCCATTACATATCTACAAAAACTATGTATATTTAGTCTTTCTCATAAATTCTGCATTTTCTATTTAAATCTATGTTACATGAAAATTTCTTTAATTTCTATTATTTTTCACGTTAGTAAAAACAGGTTTAAAAATTGCTTTTATATCTAAAAATTTACAAAATACAAGCTACTTAACACATGTTAAAGAAATGTAAAATAGTTGTAAATAAACTACAAATTAAAAATAAAATATAATAAATTGAAAATAAACTAGAAAATGTATACTAAAGCTATTTTTAAGCTTAAAACGGTAATTTGTTTGATTCTAAAATAGTAACTTTCCACTCACCTATGGTCCTATGCTGATGTCCCTCTGGCCTTTCTCGATCAACTTCTCCCAATCTTATAATATTTTATTTATTATCCTCTTCCTTAAAGAAAATATTTATTTTTTAGGTTCGACCTCTAAAAACTTGGAGGGAACCTAAAGAAAGAGGAATAAGAATGCATAGAAGGAAATGGCTTGGGTACGTTCCATTTATTGGTGTACTAGGAGATCTAGACTATTAGATTAGCTAGATCTAATATGGGTTTGCCATGTCATAGTCTCCTAAATCTGACCATCTATTTCAAAATCATACCTCTTGAGTTCAAAACTCGCAGATCTGCATCCTTTATTCGTACGTGGCCACTTTTAGGGCCAACAATGGAACAAACTTAGAAAGTGAGAAATTTTCATAATTTTGCTATAAAATTGAATTATCAAGAGTTTTTCTATTGTTGCACATCCTAAGGATCATTGAAGCTGCAAATAAGACCATCAATGCCATCTTGAAGAAACAACTAAACGAGCCAAAGGAAACTAGATAGAAGAGTTATCGTTGATGCTTTGGGTATACTAGACCTCTACCAAAATTGGTACAAGTCATAAGCCCTATTCATTAACGTAAGGATGTGAGGCAATGCTTTTGGTTTAATCTGAGGTACCATCATATCATAAAATTGCATATGTGTTCAATCTGAATAAAAAGTTAAAGGGAAAATCTTTGGATTTAATCCCTAGATTAGGAGAACAAGCAGCTATACGAACGACTAAAAATCAAAGGAGAATGTCTAAGTATTATCATGGATGTCAAACTAAGGATTTTCCGAGAGGGGGACTTGGTATTCTAATGGGTAATAGAAAACACCAAGAATCTTGTAGATCGTTCACTAGAGCTAAATTGGGAAGGACCCGGATTATACATGTAATGATACACTTAGATCTTATCGACTATGCCAACTAAATAGCAACATGATTCCAAGAACATGAAATGCCGAAAATTTACGCCCATACTTTCCCACAATGGATGAATGAAATAACCATGACATTCTACATAATTAAGAAATAAAGAAAATACTACTTAGTTGAATGAATAAGAAAACTCAGTAAAGAAATTCATCTGGTTAAATAAATTCAATAAAAATTTAGCTTCGATTTAAGTAAAAGATTCTACATGGTTGGGAGCGGATTGCTTCTTTATTTTGGATGTTAGTGGCTTAAAATGGTAGAAAACCCATCAATCTTGCCTATAAGGCCTGCCGCAAGCCCCAAAATCATCCCAGGGAAATTTGTGGCGGAGGGATGGGTAACCCGTTGGTCCTGCCATATTATAGCTTGGCCAAGGCTCCAAATAAAGCACACTCTGCCTTCATTATTTTTAGAGAAATCCATTCCTTTGTTTTGGTTAGCATGCCCTGCCTGTGCTGTAAAGATGAGCACGTCTTGCCACTGCTTATGACTCGTTCCGTAGAAGGAACGAATGCTCTAGAGATGAGCACTTAAAGCACATCCTACTTTACTGAAAGAGGAGCATGCCCTACTTCAACTTTAAGCCAAAAAAATAAAGGAAGCAAAAAATACCCAAGTTAAGGATATGAGTCTTCTAGTTACTTCCGAAAAAGGCTTCGGGCCTTCTACTATTTCCAGAAGTAGATTTCTAAACTTCAAAATTTCAAATACCCAAATCCAGGTTTTGGGTCTTCTAATTATTTCTGAAATATGTTCGGAACTTCTATTATTTCCAGAATTATATTTTTAGTATTCTAAATTTCAGATACCTGAGTTTGTGTTTCAGGTCTTCTAATTATTTTCGAAAGAGGTTTCAAACCTTCATAATTTTTAGAAGTGGATTTCTGGACTTCTAAAATTCAAATGCTAAATATGGGTTTCGGGTCTTCAAATTATTTCCAAAAGAGATTTCAGACCTTTTATTATTTCCAAAAATAGAATTTTGGACTTTTAAATTTCAAATATCAGAATTTATGTTTCGGATCTTCTAATTATTTCTAAAATATATTTCAAACATTCTACTATATCCAAATTGGGATTTCTATATTTCAAATACCCAAAATAGGGTTTTGGGTCTTCTAATTATTTTCGAAAGAGGTTTTAAGTCTTCAATTATTTCCTAAATTAGATTTTTGATCGTTTAAATTTCAAATACCCGAACTAGGATTTTGGTTCTTCTAATTATTTCCGAAGAAGGCTCCAGAACTTCTATTGTTTTCAGAAGTAGATTTTTGGACTTTAAGTTTCAAATACTCAAATTTGGGTTTTATGACTTCCAATTATTTTCGAAAGAGATTTTAGACCTATTATCTCTAGAAGTAAATTTCTTGACTTCTAAATTTCAAACACCTAAATATCGGTTTTGGATCTTCTAAGTTTTTTCGAAACAGAGTCATGATCTTCTATTATTTCCGAATGTGGATTCCTAGATTTCTTAATTGATAATACCTGAATCTAAGTTTAGGGTCTTGTAGTTATTACCAAAAGAGGATTCGGTACCTTTTATTACTTCAGGAAGTGGATTTTTGAATTTCTTAGTTAATAATACCCAAACTAGGTTTGAGTCTTCTGATTATTACAGAAAGAGGTTTCAGACCTTCTATCTCGATGTAGATTTTGGATTTCTAAGTTTCGAACACCCAAATTCAGGTTTTGGGCCTTCTAATTGTTCCCGAAAGTGGTTTCGGACCTTCAATTATTTCCGTAAATGTAATTTTGGATTTCCTAATCAATAATACCCTAATTTAGTTTTCGAGTCTTCTAATTATTTACAAAAGAGGTTCAAACCTTCTATTATTTTCAGAACTGGGTTACTAGACTTCTAAATTTCAAATACCAAAATTTGGGGTTTGAGCCTTCTAATTGTTTTCGAAAGAGGTTTCTAACGGTCTATATTGAAAGAGGCTATGCAGCGGTAGGATCGTATAGAATGGAGTATAAGTAGAATAATAAAGTAGTAGTAGTAAGTAATATCACACAGTCGATTTATACTGGTTCAAACCACTGTCATACGTCCAGTCCCAGACTCACTTCTAGTATTTCACTAACACTAAAACCCTCACTTCACCCGAAGGAATAGTTTCACAATTACCCGAACCACTGAACGGGATTTCTTGCCTCAACCACTGAAGAGGACTTAACAATTACAAAGGTTTTTGACTTTTGAATGTGTTCCAAACAACACTGAGTAGTCACAATATAGTACAACACTCCTATAGCCCTCACAAATGGTATTTTAGTGGATGTGCAAAGGGTAGGATTAATAGTAGATCGATTATAAAGGATGTGAATGAAAATAATCGATCTTTTTAATAGAATTTGAGAGAATGATAGTTGTAGAGCAATTTTAGAGCAAAATCAATAGATTTGATCAAAGTAGTTGTTGTTAAATCAATGGAGATGTTTGGGGCTTATATAATGATGAAGGGATGTCATTAGAATAGTCACAACCCTTCTGAAAGATCAAATAACTGAAAAGATTTGGTGAAAAACGAAGTGTCTTTTCATAAAATATAGTCGTTATTTACAGCACTTAAGGCAGCACTGAACAGTAGCATTTGGCCCAAAAACGCTTTCATATGTATATTCAAAATATAGCCATTATACCTTATCATAGCGTTTCGGAATATTGCCGTTATAACCTTTAATAGCGTTTCTGGACAAAATGCTACCGATTTCTGCTGCGAAAAATTGTGCAAAAATAGCCTTTTATATTCATCATTTTTTGATTTTTTTTATTGTTTTTCTTGCAATAAAAAATTATAAAAAATTATGAAAAATGCTTTATGATATATTAGATGCTATGTAGAAATTTTAGGTGATTTGAAGTTAATTTGTAGGGCTTTAACAATTCTAGATTATAATGACTTTATGTACACTCAACTTATGATATGCATTCTTCTGAAGCTCTTGAGTCTGTTTCTTCTTGTCTTCTTCCATCATTAGAGTCCAAATAGATTTTCAATCACCATAATAGATATTTAAATGCTTGAACACTACATAATTGATTAGCATCCTTCATGTATACGCTTTTATCCTCTTTTGTACTGTGTATCTTCATGTTGAACTTATTTTCTATTCTCTTTTTGATACCCATGTACCTGCAAGTTAGCTCAGAAGTTCTTTGATATAATTGTATAGTTGTTTCCATCAAAATCCAACAATATAGTTTCCAACATATATTTATAAAATAAGATTTTGGATTCCTTAATTGATAATACTAGAATCTGGGTTTTGGGTCTTTAAATTATCTTTAAAAAGGGTACTGGGTTTTATGTCAAATAATGGTTCAAAGTATTTCCAAAAGGGGATCTCTTATTAGTACCCAAATCTGGGTTTCGGATTAAACAACAAAGATGAAATTCTATCATTTTATTGTTTCTAAGAATGGATTTCAAAATTTCTTCTCAACACCATAATCTAGGTTTCGAAATTATCTACCATTATAAAAGAAAATTTCACGTCTTCTATTACCTCCGATGTAATTGTTATTCAAGGTTTCAAAACAGTCACATTAATTGCCATATGAAGTTATTATCCTTGTATAAAAAATATACACTCTCGTCAACATCTTAATCTGGGTCTATTGCTAGAATTACGAGCCACAAGGTTCAGGTAAGATAATATTTGTTAATACGTCTATCGAAAGCCTGAGTATGATTTTAAATATCCAACTAACGTCATAGTTATTAGAATTATTAAGCTTATATTTAGGTGAAATAAGCTACACTACAACAAAATGACCCTATTACAACGGTGGAATACAGTTGTAATATACATTTAACAACGGTGGGCAAACCGTCGTGTATTAAGAAGTTGTAATAGACTCATATCTTTTACAACGTTTTTACACTGTTGCAACACCGTTGTAATATGTATATTTTACAACTTTTTTCCACCGTTGTAGGAATACATATTACAACATTTTTGCACTGTTGTAGTAGTACATATTACAACTTTTTTTCACCGTTGTAGTAATTCCAGCAACAATTAATTATAACAATACGATTTTTGTTTCGTTATACATTACATTTCATATAAAAATAAATATTTATATTGAATAAAATGATACTACACTGATCTGAAATAATCAATTAAATATTTTATTTCAATATTTGAATTAGTACAACTTTCTGATCCATTATTGTACAACTCACTTTTACATAATATAGTCATAACAATACATACATTCCTCACTACAAACTGATCACTCATTACACTCAGTTACATACACACTTTCGTATAAATATATATACACACTGACATGCACCGAGTCTTTATGCTCCATCATCCCCAATCGATCATCCATTTCAACATCATGCTCATCGTCAAATATCCTTATTACTCTGTGCATTCATTCATGAGTACAGTGATGCCCAAATGCATATATATTTTGCATTTCTTTTTTTTTTGTGTCAAAAAAAAATCAATTTTTTTTATAAGATGTATGTATAATATTATAACTTGCGTATTATAGCTTTTGTATTTGTTTTGAAAGAATCTGATGTGTCTTTCATTCCAGAGCAAACGACCCAATCACAAGTCTTATTCATAGCTAGGAAAATCTGTCATTTTTTTTTCAAACCAACAAAAAAATTAAAAGGAAAAAAACCAACAATGCTTCGTAAATCCTCAACATAAGAAACATCCTTAGAACGAAACATACATGCGCTATTTTGTGATAGTAATCCAAAGACAAAGCAAAGAAATGCTTATCGAATATTAAATTTTGCTTCATGGTAACGATAGAAATGTTTTTATATTTTAGACAGTTTCCTTTCATGGTTCCTAGCAGCAACTATTACTTTCTTTCAACTAAGCATGCACTTAAATATTTAAAAATATTATCTCTCCATAATTTTCATTTATTCCTAAGCAACTTTTTTGTCAAGATTGAGTTCCCTTCAGATTCAACAATGCAAATCTATATGTAAACGCTCTGCAAGGTTGAATTATTGGACACTGTTTAATTCTCCATCTGTGTTCATGTATCCTTACATTAATAAACTTATGTTCTACT
This sequence comes from Allium sativum, assembly GCA_030737875.1. Taxonomy (NCBI): domain Eukaryota; kingdom Viridiplantae; phylum Streptophyta; class Magnoliopsida; order Asparagales; family Amaryllidaceae; genus Allium; species Allium sativum. The sequence goes on along the minus strand of CM060921.1, from coordinate 156,847,603 downwards.
ACTTTTTTTTAATTCAGACTGACTTTTTACGCAAAAGGTAAAGGATAGCGAAAGGTGTGAACAGTTACATAGCTCAAAGATACACGGTTACACACTGTAGCAGACAGTGACAAGAGACATGGCATACCTGATAGGATAACTTCATCCTCCATAGATAGATTCTCAGACATGTACTAATAGAAACAAGATTTAACTGAACAGCAAAGCAAGAGAACCGAAACTGCCAAAGAACAATAAAACTGCCAATGAACAAAACTGCCAATGAACAAAACTGCCAGGCATAGATGGCAGAAGCACATCCCAAAATTGCATTGCGTCTTTGACACCAATGAACAAAACTGCCAATGAACAATAAGACACATCAGAGACACCAATGAACAAAACTGCCACCATAGCTTATAGCTATCGCCGTGGCAGTACGATGATAGGTAAGCTGAACCATGATGTACCCATACCAATGGCATAAGCATATTACATAAGCTCAATAAAATCATGACTTAGAATCACAGACAAGTGCTCCAGAGAGCATCATCACTACCAGACACACTAACAGCAACAACCACCTTAAACCAAATGATAACAGATCCAAAGAACATAAACAAAAATGCTATTCACCCTCAAGGGGACGCAAACCACTGAACATCGACCTCACAGACAATTTTGAAACCCAAAAATTACTGTGAAAATCAACATTACCTCGCCAGCACGATGAAAAGAATCCACTGCAAACAACCACCAGACAAAGCGGAATCCAAAGAAGTAGCAGTCGATCAAAGTCGTTTGAAGATCTGGACCGCGCCGAGCCGCTCCAATAGATGGAGATCAAAGTCGCTCCGATAGATCTGGACCAAAACAGATCTAAGAGAAATCACGCTCGAGAAAGGAAGAAGAGCAACTAGGGTAGAGTGATAGGACCAGTAAAATCTTGGAGAGGTTTGAAGAGAAGAATCGATTTAAGTAGAGGAGCAAAGCGGATAATGGAACTGAAGCGATGAGGGAGGAGGCGGCTAGAAGAAGATGGGGATCGATGTTAAGACGTATTTTTTTTCCAGAGGAATGAAATTGGGGATCGATGTGAGAGAAGAGCAAGAGAGGTCGGCCCACGTGAGGAGAAATACGAAAGTGAGAAGCTTTGGAGCCAAAATTTCGGTCGTCCGCCCAAATTTCATCATTTGTGTTAAGTGGGCAACAAATTTTTGTTTTGTTTTTTTAATTGTTTTATTCTTTGCAAGGAAATAAGTTTTTATAATTTCTAATAAAAACATTTTAATTACTAATTATCAAGAATTAATTGCTAAACATTAGATATTTCTTCTTGATTATTACTTCTTAATTATTAATATTAATGGTTAGTTCTTAATTATTTATTATTAAAAATTAATTATTAAACTTGGAATGATCTTGACAAATAACGAAAAAAATATATTCTAATTTAACTATAAGTTGTTATTAATATTTAATAGGTTTCTAATACATGAAATTGAAAAAAATAGTTGGTATTAATATTATAAATTACAGCATTAAATAGTGGATTATTTAGAAATTATAAATTATAACGAAAATTTCATCGAAATATATAAATTCAAATATAATAAGTCAAAACTAATAAGTAAAAATTATATTAAATAATTTGAACTTTTGAGAATTATATTTTATTTAAACATTAAATATTACTTATAATAATAACTATTATTAGAGAGTACTTATTTCTTCTTAGTTATAATTGAATATCAATTATTAAAAATCAATTACTATGTACATGTTACTAGTTTTGTATTTAAAATTATTAATACTATTTATTAGTTATTATTATTATATCTGTTATTAATTATTTAATGTTAGTTATTCCGTATTTAAAATTAATTATTAATTATTATTAAATATTAATATAATTAGTTATTAAATATAGATATTATAAACATGAAGTTTGTAATGGGCATCTATTACAACTAACAAAATAAAAAGTTGTTAAAAATACGTTTGTTACAACTTTAGGGAATTGACAGTTGTAAAAAACCATTTATTATAACGGTGCTTTTACCACCGTTGTATCAAACCATTTATTACAACAGTGCTTTTACCACCGTTGTAAAAAACATTTTATTACAACAGTGCTTTTACCACCGTTGTAAAAAACAATTTATTACAACAGTGCTTTTACCACCGTTGTAAATTAAAGTTGTAATATGGTGTTTTTGTTGTAGTGCTAACATGAAATATAAGCAATATAGATGTTGGCATATTGATTCAAAAGAAAGAAAAAAGTCATGATCAGGTTTCGGGTATTCTACTGTCACTAAATATAAGTTTTTGACCTATTAATGTTATCACAAAGGTGGTCTTGGTCATCTTCAAAATAGAATTTCTGAATTCCTAATTAAATACCTAAATAGGGGATACAGACCAACAATGGTTGTTATTCAACAAGTCAAGGTTTTCGGACTTCTATTCTCATCTTTCGAATTTGCAAGAGTGAAAACCTTGAATTTCCACCCGGTCCACTTCGACCCCAAACACTAAGAGGGCTTAATGTTAACCAAAATTTGCCCCCAGACAAAAGGTATGAAAGAAGGCTGATAAATCCTAAAGAGCCAACTTTCAGAGAAATAAGAAACAACATACGACGATACCAAAGGGCTAGATGTCGAAAGCATTAAAACAAGCAGGCGAAAGCTATAGAAAATGTTCAAGATCAAAAAGGATAAACCTTCCAGATCAGTGTATTTTTAGCACCAAAAGATATTGTGGCAGTGACAAGAGAAAGCTATGGATAAGGGATAACAAGAGAAAAAAAATCTTCTAGAGAAACCGAAGGCCTTTCATTACATGCTACATCTTCAGAGAAATTTTTTTAAAAAAAGAAGCAAAGTGCACCTTTCGACAAAGACCAACCCTTTAGAAATAACCTTCATACAAGCCAAAAAGGATCTAGTTCATGCCCTTCGAACCAAATATATCTTTTGATTCATCTGAAGGAGGTTCCGCCCATCTAAAACCTAAAGAAAATATCTATTACATAAGAAGAGTTTTTTGTTGGAAAGTGCAACCTTCAGAATCACTGCAAAAAAGGCCTTCGTAGGCGTCATTCTTCTATAAGTGTCACTCTTCTGTTCAGATCATAAGTTGTCCTTCGTTGGACTTGGAATCCACTTGGTGAGCATCGGTCACTCACTCGTACTAGAACCTACTTCCGCTTCTAGATCGTATCAGAAACACCAGAACATAAAGTAATAAAGCCGCTTTTACTAGGCCTGCAAACCAGTATTTTCGAATGCGTCAAGGTAAAGGCATTGTGGTAGAAAAAGGGACAACCTGCACCTATAAATACACCCTTGGGGTCCGGGATCGAAATAGATTTTTCTCATTTCAAAATTTGTAATCAGCATTGTGGAGTAAAAACCTTAAATTAAAAATCAAATAGTGTTTTATATTTCTAGTAATATAATTTGGAAATAAATAATCTAAAAAATAGGATTGGTTGTTATTTGCTTGAGAATATTAATTTCGAAATGAAGAAATTAATCATCACGGATATCTGCTAGTCTAATAACCAATTACACATTATTTATACCTTGATTTTTTTTTCTAATTTGACATATATTCAAGCTGTGTCATGAAGTATATTAAAGATGAACAAGGTTGATGTGCATACTTCCAACCCGAAGGCTAAAGAGTATGCATGTTTGAACAGAATGAATCCCTACTTTCAATGGGATATGAGTAGCTACTAATTGATAGACTTTATGACATGAGAAATATTAACAATCTTTTACGTATTCAAATGAACCTATGATTTAAACTGTTTCGTAGGGGAATTAACCTATGAAAGAGAATATCTTAATCAAGAGCTCCACTGAAAAACCAGTTTAAAAGGCTTTTGACTGCTACAAAAGCCAGAGTTATATTAGAAATAACTCTAGATGCTTCCGATTCTTCTTTCTCTCAGATCTTAACCTTAATGAAAGATAGGGGATGAACCTGAATCCTTTCGTTTTAAAGGAGAAGTCAAAAGGACCCTCTTTAACCTGTCTAAAGGAATCCTTTTTAGGAAAAGAACCCTAATTTTGTCAGGTTATAATTCTGGCAAGCTGAACAACCAACAACATACAAGTAACTTCCTTTTGAAAGTTAATGTTAAACAAAACCTTTGAGGATTCTGACGAAAGGATCAGTTCTTTCCACAACATGAAATTGAAGAGAGCCGGAGGCGTCAAACCTTTTGATTTGCCTTCTATTTACATAGCTTTGCATATCAGACAATGATTGAATTAAAGGAATGAAGGCATGAATTATTTTTTGGAATAAATGACCAAAAGTCAGCAATATAAAGCATCTATAATTTATACAATTGGTTAGACATGCCATAAAAGTCAATTTTAAATAATCAAACTTAGAATTTTAAGTTTTAAAATATTATAATCCAAGGTATCCTATTGATATGGAAAGAGCCATTATGTAGACTGTATGCATAACTAATAGACGAAAACACATTTAATACATATTTCAACCGGTGATGAACCGATTCTTGTGAATTGCACATTCATAAATACATGCATACGTGTACAAACGTATATATATATACACACACACACACATTTATTCTCATAATCATAGTTATGCGGTAAAAAGTCTATTATATTATTATCTTAAGCATGGTAATAACAACTTATGCAAATTTTATAAGATACGTAATACATATCAAAGTGTAAACAAAATTTAGTCAAATTAGTTATAAGCAAATCGATCTCTGTGAAATTAAATTCAAACACCGTAAAATTTGAACTGCATCAAATTTGAACATAAATGTTTCATTTTGCATTCTATATTATTACAGACATGGTAGAATATTATATTTTAGACCACTCTTCACTATGGATTATATAAAAGGAAAGTCTAACTAGAAGTATTTAAATATTATAAGAATATTGTTAATTCGTAACTTTCTAATAATAAAATCTTACTTGATTTTTCAAAGTTTCGTATTTTTGTTAATTTCGTAGATTTGTTATTTTTGTAAGTTTCATATGTTTCCCACACATTATTATGACAATCTAATAATTAGTTTCGTAAATTTTTTAATGTAACGACATTCATTCTAAATCATAATACAATTTAGTATTAAATGGGTCTCCCTTCATTTATACATGTATGCATTGTTTGAAGTCCACAAAGCTTGGAACGCGTATTTAACAGATTAAAGTTTTGATTTTATTAAAGGTCAAGAACTAAAGGTCAAGAAATAAAATGTATCAATATATAACTAATATTTTGAAGAAAAACTATTGTAAACATTTATGTTAATGTGATATTCATATTTTTCCTATGTTTTTCCATTTGCACTTATACATAGGTTTTCAAGATGTATAATGTTAAATTGTAGGTGCAATGCAAAAGTAGTAACATTACTATAATAGAATTCAAATATAATAAAATGGCAGTAGATAATCCAAATCGTTATGTCTACAAGAAAACAAAACAATATGTGACTAAGAAAACAGTGATTACATAAAATGGACATGATAAATTATATAAAAACCTATCTTAAAGAAGGAGGTATGAAAATACATTTTTATAATCTCATACGTCAAATAAAATAAATTAAAGAAAATTTCATCATTGGTTAAAATTTATGTGTTTCTCTCCATATTGGAATTAATCAAAACCACGAAAAGTCATATTTTTTTCAATAGAATCTTTATTTAAATAAATTAAGAGAATGCTTCACAATAATTGTTTATATTATGGCATACCATAATTTTTATAAAATGGCAAGTGGATTATTGAAACCAGCTCCATTTCCGCGTGATTACAGTCAGATTCGTATTCTCTAACCATCTCTTCCTAAACAAAAAAAGAAAATCTGTTACAATAGGGAATAGCTACATATCCAAATAATGTGCATGTATTAGTCTGTTTTGTTGCTTAATAGATTGCCCGGATAATTAAAGTAAGGCAATAAACACTCCATAATGTGCACTGTAGAAATGTTGAAGCATGTACCTATATTTTACCATATGTTCTTTTATTGGAAAAAGAGGAAAACAAAGAATTAGTTAAAGGATAATTAACCAATTTAGGCTAGTTTACAGAAATTATAACAAGTTTAGTATTGTTTTGGAAATATTTACAAACATAGACCTGTTTTTTTCGAGGAGAGGACTGGCGAATTTTGAAAGCTCACCTATGGGCGAATTTTGAAACTTTGCCTGTGTATTTGTACAGTATATAAATACCACCTACTCCTTCATAACTCTGATCCATACCCAACTATATCTTCGTTACTCTGTTTTTCTTAATAATGCCTTAAATGGCCATCATCTGTGGACTGCAATTTCGGCAACGTCGCCTTCTCCCTACCAACGTCTAGTGATTACACTGATATAGATTGGAATATAAACTATCAAGAACAACATTACGAGGACATTGCTCTTGAATACCCGGATCTTGACGTACTCATATTTTAACCGGGACCGAATGAACATGCATATATCCCACGAGTGAATGAACATCATGTTTATCAACCCCATCAAGAACAAGAGGTTGAGCAGGTACCAATAAATTAATCCTCATCTGAACAAGAGGAGGCAAGTCTGTTAGGATTGTCTCACTTGTTGTTAAGGAGGAATGATGGTTTGGATGCAAATCTCACATCACGAAATAAGTTAAAGGAGGTAAGTACAAATATGAGTTGGTAGGCACGTAACATTAGGGATTCCTTTCGTTGTAAGGATGTGAGTGCCAACTCATATGCGTGTACTCTATGTTGGAAAGAGGGGGCTTTGTTCCAACCATCGGTAAATAATAGTGGTATCAGAGCCGAAGGTTACGGAGTAAACCAGGCAGGCAAGAAAGTGCTCTCAAAAGATACTCGTATGATGTGAGTCAAGGGGGAAACTGTTAGGATTGTCTCGCATGTTGTTGAGGAGGAATGATGGTTTGGATGCAAGTCCCACATCGTGAAATAAATTAGAGGAGGCAAGTACACATATGTGCTGGTAGGCACGTGACATTAGGGATTCCTTTTGTTACAAGGATGTGTGTGCCAACTCATATGCGTGTACCCTATGTTGGAAGGAGGGGGCTTTGTTCCGACCGTCAGTACATAACAGTGGTATCAAAGCTAAAGATTACAGACTGGGCCACGCAGGCAAGGAAGTGCTCTCAAAAGATACTCGTATGATGCGAGTCAAGGGGGAGAATGTTAGGATTGTCTTGCTTGTTGTTAAGGAGGAATGATGATTTGGATGCAAGTCCCACATCATGAAATAAATTAGAGGAGGAAAGTATAAATATGAGTTGGTAAGCACGTAACATTAGGGATTTCTTTTGTTACAAGGATGTGTGTGCCAACTTATATGTATGTGCCCTATGTTGGAAGGAGGGGGCTTTGTTCCAACCAGTCGAATACTTCTTTGTTCCAATTATCTTGACGGTTGCAATTTTTCAGAATGGATTGACGAACTGCTGTGTCCAAGGGGCATAACATATGTGAGTAGGATGGAACAAGAAATTAAATGTCTCAATAAACTGCTAGAAAACTTGCAATTTGACCGTAAACACTAGTGTTCCTATTATCTATTGTCGTTGTAGCATTTCGAATATTAATTTGAATTATTGTTTTTGTGTTTGTATGATTGTAGAACTTGGAAGATGAGTGTGAAGTATTGTATGCTTGTTTTTGTCTAAGAACATGTGATCGTTTATTAAATTTGTATGATTCTATCACTGTCTATCAGTCATAGTACACTGAATAAAGCTGGTCTAGAACGTTATATTAGACCACATTGATTAAAGCTGTTTCATATAGTACACCTTGCCATAAAGATGGAATGACAAATCAATGATTAAAGCTGCTTCAAATAGTAAATCATGGCATAAAGTGATGTGGAAAAGCTGGTTGTGTGAAGAAGAGACCATGCCCTACCAAAAAAACTTTGGAAGAGTAAAAATTCAAATGTACATTCACTGATTAAAGCATTTTCAAACAGTACGAAATCACCACATTAAGTAAAGTTGTGCCAAAGTTGTTCCAAACAGTAAGAATTGACTACACTCTGCCATAAAATAGTGACTTGACTACACTCTGACAAACTTGATCCAAAATTATCCATTGTGGTCAAGCTAGGAAAAAGGACAATGACATTACTTTATTTCGAAACAGATGACTTGACTACACTCTACCAAAGCTGATCCAAAACTTGTACATTGTGATAAAGTTGGACAAAGGACAATGACATTGCTTTATTTCGAAACATATGACTTGATTACACTCTGCCAAAACTGATCCAAAACTTGCCCATTGTGATAAAGCTGGACAAAGGACAATGACATTGCTTTATTTCGAAACAATGACAAGGACATTGACATTGCAAAACTGGATAAAGATGGACAAAAGACAATGAAATTGCCGAGATGACTAAACCTGACTTGACAATGATATTTCTGAAATGATTAAAGGTGATTTGACAATGACATTGCTGAGATGTTTTGCCTATTTCAAATCTCTTCAATGCATTATTTCTCATTTCGGAAATGCTTTTTATACCTACTTCAAATATCTTTAAAACTAATTTACTCACCCAACAATAGCTAGAAATTTTTATTCCTACACTTTGCTACTATGGCAGTGAAATAGTCGTGGATGAGCAGCAATATGGAAAGTACGATGGAAGATTCTGCAAACTAAGGACAGTTCGCAAGGGTTGCACACTTGATGCTTTGAAAGAATTGGTCTTCAAAGCAACACAAATTACCCTTAAAAATATGATATTGAGTTATCGATTAACTGGCCTACTAATTCGAGGTTAAGAGAAGTGTCACTCTCAGACAATGAAGATGTAGAAGTAATGTTTTCTGCAGTTACCAAATCAATTCAGCCATTTATTGAAAAAACAGCAAAAGAAGTCATGGAAGAAATCGTCCCACTTCCCATCATGAATCACAAAATAGGTCATTTTGCAACGCTTTTCTAGGTTTAACTTGTAACATATATTACTGTGATAAAATTGTAACAATTATTTTTGCTATAACATAATATAACGGTTAATTCCATTATTACATTTGCGGCATTGGTAAGTACAGGAAAATCCTATGGGCAAAAATGTATTTTGCTGTTGTACTTGTAGTTTCTACCTTGGTAACGCTTCTAACCCCTCTACCCTTCTTTTTCGTTTTTCCTATGTAATTCAAAAAGGAATTCTAGGGTTCGACCCTTCCTTTCCATTCAGATTGTCGAGCGCCTCCTTCTTCGCCTCGTCCGCGCTTCCACCTCCTCCAACCTCGCTTCGTTTCTGATCAAATTGTCACGCTCATCCTCCTTTGCTTCGTCCGCGCTTCCACCTCCTCCAACCTTCCTCCTCGAAGTCAGGTATTTTTTCCTTTGAGTGTTGAGATTTCCTTATCTTTATGGCGATTTTATGTTGTTTTATACTATTATTTTAGTGGATTTTTAAATGTCAATTTAATGCTTTTTAAGATAGAAGGCATAGGTTTTGATGGTTTCGATCCAGGGTTTGTAATTTAGAACTGATGTAGTTTTGGAAACTATTAATCTTTGTCATAATAATTTTTACGTTAATTACATTTTGCATTTAAATGTTTGAATTCAGTTAAATCTAGAGTTTTCATTTGGAAAAACATTAATTTCATCATTTTTAATTGGACTGAATTTTCCATGATTAAAATGACAAAATTCCATGCGATGTAATCTTTAAAAAAAGGATAATAGGATTTAGGTTTGAAGACGTAAAGTGCCACAGATGTTTCCATTTATTTTTAACAGCCATGACTGCATGAGAACTCGTATGAGCAATCCTCAAGTCATTAATTATACAAGAAGAATGATGCACATTTAAATTTTTAGTTATGGTATTCTTTTTTGCACATTGGGAACATACATTTTCAAGCTATGTTAGAGTACGCAGGTTTTTCAATTTCCATTCAATTCATCCAAAATATATGTAACATCTATGCTTTTATACGTATAACTTAGATGTATATTTTTTCACTTTAGAACCAAGCTCCATTAAATCTACTATAGTAATTAACCTCAAAAATATTGAATATTGTAAATCAAAACAGCCGCGATCACGGCTTATCAACTTCCTGCACCCATATACAATCAAAGAAGAAAGCGTTTAATAAAAAGTTTGAGGGTGAGGATACTTATTTTTATAGAATGACAAGTCATCTTCCTCTGATTCGTAGAATGAAAAGTCATCGATTCCAAGTGCGAATGGAAGGAAACATATTTTTGGAAGGAAGCAGTCGGTTCATGCTGTTTTTGGAAGTGGAAAGAGTACGAGTTACTTTGCATTTTAAGATTTTTACATCAGCAATATGTTTTAGTTATTTATGTCCTATTTCCTAATACTGGTAATACGATTAAGCTATTCTAAATATGTATGTGTTATATAGTATAATGAGCACTGCCTTCGATGTTAAAGTTGCTTAATGGTTTCACAAGGGCTATAGATCAATAATACTAGACATGTCAAATGTTGTAATGGGATTCATCTTAGATGATATTTGTATCTTAGAACAAATAACAATTCTACTTTAATAAAATTTAAAGTAAAATAAAACATAAGGAGTATGGGACTAATTGCTAACAAAAGCATCCATGCATCTATGACCACATGTGATTTAGCTGGACAATCAATTGCTTCCAAATGACATTTATTCTCTCCATTCCAATAACTTGATTCAGTGCAAATTTCAAATATTGAAGGCAATAGTTGAAAATTGGAGGCAAAATCCAACGATCAAGATCAATTTTTGATTGGTCTTACATTATTAGTGTAGGAAAAATAAATATTGTTTAGTACTATTTAATAGATCAAAGAATACCCCTACTATGCAGTTTTGATTTTAGGACTACCAAAGATGCTTTAACTTATACTGGATGCCTGAGCCATGATATATGGTCTACGGGTATTGTTTTTTAGGTTTAAAACAGAACTGAACAAGTCAAATTTTTATGTTATAACTATAAAAGTAGGTGCAAAAATAAAAATAAACCACATGACTTAAGGGTTTAGTGATAAATAGTGTTGCTGCAAGCGAATCCGCTAATTTAGAGTGTTTATTTGGGAAGGCATAATGTTGAAGGGTTCTAGGTATTTTATTCTTGCTTTAGCTGGACTTTTGCAAGGTTCTACTGCATAATGAGCATTCTTTTTTCTTTTTCATTTCCCCCTTTTTCCATTTGCAAGAGTAGACATGTATGGTTTATGCATATAATGAGCAGTGCATGATTGAATTAATGTAGTGTAATTGGCCAGAGTGTAGAGTGTGTGCATTAGTTAATATGAATCGAAGTTGTTAAAAGCTTTAAAATTCTGGATATGCAAGTGATAGCTAGTATAATTGACTAAAGACCATTCAGTATTTTTAGTCATATCACCTATATCCCTATACAAAGGGACCTTGAAAGTTGATTTCATCTACTTCTAAAAAAATTACATAAAAGACATCGATTTTTGATGATTATGTTTGAAATCACATGGACTATTCATGGACAACTCTAGACTGTCTAGTTTGACCTCTTTTCTTTCTCTTTTTTTATCGTATTCTAATTTTGTAATCTGACTTCTCATGTTTTGACAACTAAACCATCAGTAACCTTTTGTATTGTGTTGCAGCCGCTGATGCAATATTGTGGAGACAGAAGCAGAGGAATTTTAGCTTCTGTAACTGTTGTTTGGCTTTTATTCGAACGAATGGGATATTATCTGCTTACTTTCGTATGCCATGCTCTTATATTTGTGATTGTTGCATTGTTTGTTTGGTCCAATGCTGCATCATTTGTCAACTGGTATGAACTAATTTTTGAACATTTCAATATTTCCTTTTCGTTTGTCCCAGCCATATCTCTGTTAGTTGGATGTATATATCTACTACTGATCCTAGTTTGCAGTTTTGTACGATTGCAAAGTGGGAGCTTGCTAAGTTCTTTAGTTTAACTTCTGACACACTAGTTGTGCAAGTAATCAGAGTTGATTATTGTTAGCTGCGTGATTGTAGGATAAGTATGATGTTACAAAAACAGACCTCTGCCATTGTCTTTTTTATCAAACCGACTTTGTCGGTTTCTCTTAATTCCACTGTCTCTTCAAGAACTTCCGTTAGTCTAAAGCCAGACAATACGCTTAGGGCCTGTTCTTTTACACAAAACGGACAGTTTTCCCAACGGACCAAAATTGGTTCGTTAGGGTCTGACGCGTCGGACGCGTCCGACGCGTCGGATTTAATTAATCATATTAAGCTTAATTATTTGGTTTAATTAATTATTTTTAACTTTTTAAAAACTTTAAAAATTGATAACTTTTGCATACGAGATCCGTTTGAGACGCGGTTTTTTGCGTTGCGATCGTATCGAAATGTTCTACGTAATGGAGTTAGTTTGAACTGAATTGGAACAACTTATATTTTTTTAATTTTTTAATTAATTTATTTATTTGTCTAAATTATATATATATATTATTTATTAAAAACAAATGATAAATTAATTAACCATTAATTAATTAAATTAGAAAATAAAAATAAAATACTCCGCTTAAATGCTCCGCTAAAATTCTCCGCTTAACGCAAAGAACACATTCTCCGCTAACTACTATTCTCCGCTAACATTCTCCACTCAAATTCTCCGTTCAAAATCTCTCCGCTTCCGCTTGCAAAGAACACAGCCTTGTTTTCTTCTTAAAATGCATCCATGTCTTTCGCTTATACCATTTCTTCTCATTCTTTCCTCCTCGTCTTCTGCTAATGACTTTTCTTTTTTCATCTGATTGACCTTTTCTTCTCCGAATATTTTTTCTTCATCTTCTACCAGTTTTCTCATGCTCCCTATATATTTCAGAAAACACGGTTATTTTCATCCAACCCTTAAATCGACTTCCTTCTCTTCAAATCCGACAAATCCGATCCTCAAATCCACTTTCAACCTTTTCCTCCATTGACGCTGCCGCGTCTTCCTCCGAATCATCTGCCGCGTCTCAAATCCGATCCAGGCAAACTTTGTTTTCACTGGTCCTTTCCTTTTATTTTTCTGAAATCTTATTTCATCTAGATCTCAACCAAATTTTTAATCTTGGACGAGATCTTGGTCGTAATTTAAATGCATGATCTTACCCCATTTTTACTATTGAGTTAAGCTCATTAATTAACACTGAATTTTTCTTTCTGTGTTTTGAGTTTTCATTTTTTTTTAATGATTTTTTCAGTAATTTCTTTAATAGTAAGGTCTGTTTTCAACTAGGAATTGGGTTTAAATTTTGTTATGTTTGGGATATGTAATTTGTTTCTATTCTAGTGCAACAACCTAATATAGTGTAGTTCTTGTATAGTATAGTTCTTATGTTTAGTATTGCATGTAAAATGTTTATAATTATTCAGTTTTCTAATACAATTACAATATATTTCATGCCAGGAGGTGTATAGTTGGACTTGGAGGAACAGAGCCTGGGAAAACAAACCATTAACATTCTATGCTTTGTAAGTTACCACCAACTACGTATCTCCACTTTTTTTTTCAACAGTTTTTTAAAGATTACATTCCCAATATTATGCTTTGTTGTTTGACTTTTGTGCATGACTTTTTACGACAGGAACCATGTAAATAAGTAGGTATTTCTGTGTTATGAAATAATGTTCTTAATTTAAAAAGTATTTCCAAGTTATAAATCATAGTAAGCTAAACTCATTAAAGGGTTGGGAGTATGTGATATAATCCGTACTGTCTCCAAACAGTATGATATAATACTCATGTGCCCAATTAGCTGATTTACATTAATGACATAATTGCATTTTTTTTGGTGGTGTTCAATAGGTCTTTTTCATATGTTGTCACACGCTACAACTAATAAATAGTTAATCGATAGTTGTTTTTGAATGAAAAATCAATGTCTTGTATCTTTTAGTTTCCTTTCTAACACCAAGCATAAAACCTTAGTTTTAAGAAAATAAAATAAAAACATAAAAGTTGACTTACCACCTCTGTACAAGCACAACTAAATTCTGTTGGTGCTTCACCCGTTCATTCTGTAGGTATGCCCAGCTTACTATGGCTAGCAAAATTAGAAATAAATGGCTTAGGAAAAAATGATAAATTTTAAGGAGCCACGTATAGTTTAAAAAAAATGCAAGTACAGCAAGCAAGTTGCGAAACACAAAGATTTAGGTGGACACTTAGAATTTAAACAATGGTTCTACGACTAATGTCCAAAGAAATAATGGGTCAAAATCTAACTAAACATCCTCTAAAAGCATAAGTCTAAGGTGGTTATTCTATCTATATGATTACTTTATATTTGAATTAATTTTGTTGAGCATTGACATTCAAAATAATAATTGCATGAATGGTTAGCGTAAGCATGAGTAAGGGTGAATGCAGAACTGTCTAAATGAGTAGGTCTTCTTCCTGGTCAATGCGCAAAAGTGTGATATCCCTGGAAAAACTATGAGCATGATAGTGCTCTTTAGGAAATAAAAACAGTCTTGGCATGTGTGGGGGGTATCATGTAATTTATGTGTGCTCTGTTGTGTTCGTGCTATGTTTGGGTATTGAGTGTGTGCACATGTTATGTTATGTGTACATATGTGATTGAATATGTGAGTACTGTGAAAAATATATAGTATGTCTCCTAATTTTTCTTTGTGTGTTTTGAGTTCCCCTGCTAGACCCAGTTGGATTAGATTTCAATAATTCATTATGTCATACAAATCCCGTTTTTTTTAAAATTAACGTTTGGTTTGCAGCTTGGTTATCGTTTTGTTTTAGTTTAGATCTTGGGAGCTAATAATTTAATGTCTAATTTAGATATTGCATAGGCGATCAACATACTAGTAATGATCTGAAATGAAAACACAATTTAGATCTTGGGAACTTAGCTGAAATGCCATAAACCTTTAATAAGTAAGCAATCTAAACAATGGAAACCAAGTAAAAGCAACATAACTGATTTGAGGAAAATGCAGAAAGTCGTTGGTTAGAATGTGTATTCACAACCTGATGCCTAGAAAATTCAAACTACCTGTTGTGGAGGAATTTTGCTTCAAGACCGCTCAAATCAATAATCCCCAACGCCGCGGAAAACAAGATCGTGGTAATAGTGCAAAAACAACCAATCGAACAATCTCAATCTTATCCAAGCCAATCACAATCATCAAACAATGGAAATAATAGAGCAATAACGAGAAACTAATTCACACAGGGATTTATAGTGGTTCCACCGACGTCTTGTCAGTGTACGTCCACTTTGAGAGAGAAACCTTTATCAATATCAATAGAAGAGTACAAGAGATTGATTACAATGATCAAATTTACTAGAAACAATTGATTTTGTGGAGAAAGGAATTGAAGAAGATTAGGATTGCCTAAACCCTAATTAGAATAAACTTAGATCTAATCTCCTGATTTGTGATCCACCTCCTTTTGTATTCAATGTAGCTTATATAGGCATAGATAAGTATATGGAAATTCCCAAAATTTCCTCCAAAATTTCCTCTAGATCCAAAATATTCTCCAGATCTAAAATATCCTCTAGATCCAAAATATTCTCTAGATCCAAAAT
Source organism: Allium sativum (assembly GCA_030737875.1). Taxonomy (NCBI): domain Eukaryota; kingdom Viridiplantae; phylum Streptophyta; class Magnoliopsida; order Asparagales; family Amaryllidaceae; genus Allium; species Allium sativum. The sequence goes on along the minus strand of CM060921.1, from coordinate 156,832,031 downwards.
ATCCCCCAGATCCAAAATATTCTCCAGATTCAAAATATTCTCTACAATAGTATCGCATACTTCAACACTCCACCTCGATACTATATCCATCTACATCACAACCTTCAATGCACCCAAGCATTTCCTTCTATCTTCAATCAAGAAAGCTTGAATGTTTCCCCAATGAACTCCGGCATAGCCACCGCCCATTGCACTTCACTAACGAGTTCAGACATAGCCCCCACCCGTCAATAAAGTGTTGAAACATCCAACTCCTAAACCAGTCCCACCGAAAGACAATGTACTCGGGAGTGAAAACAAGTACTTACCATGAAGATAGAACAACAACCTCTCACCGATACTCTTCTACATCCAAGTTTCTCTCTTAACTGTGCCACCTCGTGGCACCTAGCATCTCTCCAAGCGAATTAAGTTCGAGCAATGCTCGAACTTCCCAACCGGCAATGTCTTAGTGAACATGTCCGCCGCGTTATCCTTTGTGTACACTTTCCGAAGGCATACTTGCTTGTCTTCGTCCATGGCTACTAGAAATGACTCTCTCACTTCAATATGCTTCGTTCGTGAGCTAAACGCCAAATTCTCTGCCAAATGTATAGCACTTTGGCTATCACATCGAACATCAATACTCTCATGTTCGAAACCGAAGTCACACGATAGTCGCTTCAAATAGAGTGCCTCCTTTGCCGCTTCCACAGCGGCTATCAACTCCGCCTCCGTAGTGGATAAAGCAACTACGGTCTGCAATCTCGATCTCCAACTAATGGCCGTACCACCAAGTGTGAAGACATATCCGGAAGTTGATTTCCTCCAATCCCTATCACTGGCGTAGTCCGAGTCACAATAACCAACTAACTTGCAACTCAATCCATCACTACCACCAAAAACAAGACCATGAGATGTTGTGCCTTTCAAGTATCTCAATATAGCCTTCACGGCTTCCCAATGCGATTTCCTCGGATTAGCCATATACCGACTAACCACCCCGACGGCATTTGCAATATCGGGCCTTGTACACACCATGACATACATTAAGCTACCAACCGCACTTGCATATGGCACCTTTGCCATATAAGCCTTGTCTTTCTCTCCGATAGGTGATCCCTTATCCGAAAGCTTTATATGCAAAGGTAAAGGTGTATTTGACGCCTTTGCATCCTCCATGCTAAACCGACATAGCACTTTCATAATGTACTCCTTTTGAGTCAATCTCAACTCAAAACGCTTTCGGTCCCTTACAATCACCATGCCTAAGATCTTCTTTGCTTCTCCAAGGTCTTTCATCTCGAACTCCGCCTTTAATTTCTCTTTCAACTTGTTGATTTCTGCCTTGTCCTTAGAAGCAATGAGCATATCGTCCACATACAAGAGTAAATACACCCAACAATCATTTCCTAACCTCTTGAAGTAAACGCAAGCATCATTGATGCTTCGATGGAAGCCACTTTCAAGCATGAAATGATCAAATCTCTTGTACCATTGCCTAGGTGATTGCTTCAAACCATATAGTGATTTCTTCAACTTGCAAACTAGTTCTGACTTACCTTCTACAACAAACCCTTCCGGTTGCTCCATGTAGATGTCTTCATCCAAGAAGGCGGTTTTCACATCTAGTTGCTCCAACTCCAAGTCGTAAATAGAAACTAATGCAAGTAGTATCCGGATAGAAGTATGCCTCACAACCGGTGCGAAGATCTCATCATACTCCTTTCCTTTCCTCTGTGCAAACCCCTTAGCCACTAACCTAGCTTTGTATCTTCCATCGTCCTTCACCTTATATATCCATTTGCACCCAATAGCACGGTTTCCTTGAGGAAGTGGAACCAACTCCCAAGTCTGGTTCTTCATCAACGATTGCATCTCTTCCTCCATGGCGCAAATCCACTTCGAGCTATCACTCGAACCCATGACGTCATCAAGGTCCATCGGCTCATCTTGGACTACATGAAGATCATAGTCCAAATTCTCACAAAAGCTAAGATAGTTCCAATCACCATATCTTTCGGGTGGCCTTATAGCACGCCGACCAACCCGAGTAGCAATACCATCACCCGGTCTTCCTTCAGCTCCACCTTGAACTGAATCTTCTCTAGGCTCGTGCACATCACCAACACTACTAGAGGAATCCTGTGGACTATGTGATGTAACATCAACCGCATTCACCTCGCAAGCACCTCCAACAACTCTACTCTCTCTAGGTCTGAAAGTGGGAATAACTTCCTTCTCCTTTGATTCACCATGAACCAAATCCGGAACATCCTATGAGCCTTCGTTCTCCTTGAACATAGCCGACTCATCAAAAGTAACATGACGAGAAACCATAGCCTTCTTCGTTTCCGGATTCCAAATCCGATAGCCTTTGACGCCATCCATATATCCGAGAAAAATCCGTTTGAAAGCTCTAGGCGAGAGCTTATCATTCCCCGGATCATGCACATAAACAGGACTGCCAAATACACGAAGATAACTCAAGTCAATGCTCTTCCCTTTCCACACTTCCTCCGGAATTTTGTTATCAATAGCCGAGCACGGAATTCGATTAATAATATGCACCGCGGTTGACAAAGCTTCGGCCCAAAATTCCTTAGACAAACCCGATGTCAATCTCAAGCATCGAGCTTTCTCTAGTAGAGTTCGGTTCATTCTCTCCGCCACTCCATTAGATTGCGGATCTCTCGGTGTAGTAAAATGCCTCCGAATACCATGATGCTTGCAAAAATTCAGAAACTCTCCGGAAACATACTCGCCGCCATTATCGGACCTAAGAACCTTCAAAGATTTTCCACTCTCATTCTCAACAAGAGCCTTCCATTCTTTGAATCTTGCAAATGCCTCCGACTTGGCCTTCATTACATACACCCAAACCTTTCGAGAAAAATCATCAATGAAAGAAATATAATATCTTGCTCCTCCCAAAGAAGCTACAGGCGCTGGTCCCCAAACATCCGTGTGCACATACTCAAGAATCCCTCTTGAATCATGTTTTCCTTCACCGAATGATACTCTAGTTTGCTTCCCCATGACACATTCCTCGCAAAACTCCAACTTGCTGAAACTCTCACCATCAATCATCTCCCTTCGACGAAGAACATCTAAACTCTTCTCTGAGACATGACCCAATATCAAATGCCACAGCCGTGTAGCATCTAAGCCACGAGAACTATCAACACTGACACAAGTTTCGCCTTGCACGGTCATTCCTTGAAGCAAATAGATACCATGAGTTCTAGCACCCTTCATAACCACAAGCGCACCCTTCAAAACCCTCAAGCTATCACTCTCAATGGTGATCTTGCAACCTAGAGAATCCAACTGTCCCAAAGAGATAAGTGACTTCCGTAGTCCCGGAACATAGCGCACATTAGTGAGAGTACGAACCAATCCGTCAAACATTCGAATTTGCATGGATCCAATGCCCTTCGACTTGCAAACTGCACCATTTCCCATAAAAATTGAATTTCCTTCTCGATCAACATAAGAAGAAAAACAGTTCCTATTAGGCGTCATGTGGTATGAATCCCCCGAATCAAGCACCCAATCGCTGCCCGAAACATCTGATGCTACTGCCGACAAAACATCTACGTCTCCCTCACCAACATCTCTCTCCACCGCAACTGACGAAGATGCTACTTCCTTCTTCCCCTTCTCTGGACAATCATTCTTCCAGTGATCAGGTTTCTTACATATAAAGCACTTGCCATTTCTTTCCTTTGACTTTCCTCTTCCACCGGGCTTCTTAGACTTAGAACGCCTCCGGTTTCCCTTCTTCTCTGACTTTTCTTTCTCCGCAAATAAACCTTGACCATTACCAGCACCACTACTACCATCACTCAGCTCCTTCATCTGATCTCGCAATTCCTCACTAAGAAGACCCGTCTTGACATCATTTAGAGTCAATGTATCCCGACCATAGATCAAACTGTTTGAGAACCCAGTATAGCGCTCAGGCAACGAACATAGCAATATCATCGCCTTCTGCTCCTCCTCAATCTTCAAATCTACCACCTTCATCTTCATTAGCAAATCATCAAACACATTTAAGTGCGCCTTTAGCGAAGTTCCTTCCTTCATCTTGTAGGTAAAGAAAGTCCGCAACAAGATCAGTCGATTTGTGAGTGATTTCTTCATATACAACTCCTCCAACTTGTTCCAAATACCTTTAGCAGTCGTCTCACCACTAATTTCGGAAATAACATTCTCTCCCATTGCAAGTTGAAGTGTAGTGAATGCCCACTCTTCCATTTCTTCTCTCTCCACATTTGAGATGTCCTCTGGCAATAAATATGTATCAAACACTACGCGATGTACCCGATTCCGCTTAAGAACCGCTTTCATCTTCCACTGCCACTTTTCAAAATCATTATCGCCATTCCACTTGTCGATAACCAATTGTGAACCAGCAGCTGCATACGACCCACGTACATAAGGAGCTACACCACTTGGACCAACTGTTGATGAATTATTTGAACCTGATTCCGGCATTTCTACAACTATCTACCAACACCAATGCTCTGATACCAAATGTTGTGGAGGAATTTTGCTTCAAGACCGCTCAAATCAAAAATCCCCAACGCCGCGGAAAACGAGATCGTGGTAATAGTGCAAAAACAACCAATCGAACAATCTCAATCTTATCCAAGCCAATCACAATCACCAAAAAATGGAAATAATAGAGCAATAACGAGAAACTAAATCACACAGGGATTTATAGTGGTTCCATCGACGTCTTGTAAGTGTACGTCCACTTTGAGAGAGAAACCTTTATTAATATCAATAGAAGAGTACAAGAGATTGATTACAATGATCAAATTTACTAGAAAAAATTGATTTTGTGGAGAAAGGAATTGAAGAAGATTAGGATTGCCTAAACCCTAATTAGAATAAACTTAGATCTAATCTCTTGATTTGTGATCCACCTCCTTTTGTATTCGATGTAGCTTATATAGGCATAGAGAAGTATATGGAAATTCCTAAAATTTCCTCCAAAATATCCTCTAGATCCAAAATATTCTCCAGATCCAAAATATCCTCTAGATCCAAAATATTCTCTAGATCCAAAATATCCTCCATATCCAAAATATTCTCCAGATTCAAAATATTCTCTACAATAATATCGCATACTTCAACACTAACTACCAATGTTAAAATCAAATAAGTTTTATTCAATGCCCGACGGAATGTCCTCTAGGCTCTGGTTTGACTTCTCTATAGAAATGAGGTTGTCTAGCCAACGTTATATCTGAAGTGTCCATGTCATTGGCATAGGTTGACTTCAAAGCTAAAATGTCAGACCATTGAATCAAGTTTTCTTTTTAGATTGCTGTCTAGAATTTCCCATATGAGTATATGCTTTGCACAGTAGAACTTAGCAATCAAATAACTTCCATGTATGGATTCAAACTCCCAAGTGCTAACGTCAAATGGCATATAGGTATTTGTGTATCCTTAAACTTGGTTATCATTGCGCTTGGTTTAGTTTAGATCTTGGGAGCTAATAATTTAATGTTTAATTTAATAATTGCATAGGCGATTAACATCCTAGTAATGATATGAAATGAAAACACAATTTAGAACTTGGGAGCTAATTAACAGAATTGCCATAAACCTATAACAAGTAAGCAATCTAAACAATGGAAACCGAGTAAAAGCCACATAAATGATTTGATTTTTGTAGTTTCAAATTTCAATCCATACTTTTTAGAAGAAATAACGTTTTTTGGTAATATCTTTTGTATTATATGAAATATAATGATGGGATTTCCATGCCAATACAAGTAGTGTAAAAGCCAAGGCTCAATTTTAGATTGACAACATTAAGCCCCCGTTCTTTACTCAAAACGGAGCATCTTATTAATGGACGCGTTCGACGTGTCCGTTAATAACGGGACAAAACGCCTCGTTTGCCCAATGGCTCAAAAGTGAGCTGTTGGGCCTCGACGCATCAGGTCCCAAACAGCCCAATTTTAAGCTGTTGGGTATAAATATTTTTTTTTATTTAATTAATTATTTTAAGTTAATTTATATAAACTTTAAAAATTGATAACTTGTGCATATGAGATCCGTTTGAGATGCCATTTTTTGCATTGCAATCATATCAAAGTGCTCTATGTAATGGAGTTGGTTTGAACTGAATCGGAACAACTTATAATTTTTTTATTTTTAATTTTATTTATTTATTTGTGTAAATTATTGATATATATTATTTATTAAAAACAAATGATAAATTAATTAATTAAATTACGAAATAAAAATAAAATGGTCCGCTTAATGCGCCAAACGCATTCTCCGCTAACTATAATTCTCCGCTTAAATTCTCCTCTCAAATTCTCCGCTTGCGCCGAACACACCCTAACTCTCTTTGGTAAAATGTCAATACAGTAAATGCTAATAAATTTGTGCCTTAATATTGAGTTTAAGAACTCCTTGACTAATGCGTACATCACATTAATTAATTTGCTTATACTACTGTACATATAAACTGGTGCGCATAAATAGGTGGCATAGGTAGCAATAGCCTACAACATCATGTATTTGAATCATGCAATTCAGAATGTTGTGATTTGTGATATGAAATCACATATGAAGACGAGACATTGATGTGCTTGGCGGTAGTGGAGATGGAGCAGCATAGAGAAGGCAAGGGGAAGCAGTTTTTTGTGCTGCGTTTCAGCACAGACGTTTGACAGCATTTGGTCAAACATCTGTTGTCAGGGTTTTGGTAATCCAAGAGCAGGGACAGACGTCTGACCAATCTGGGCCAGACTTCTAAGCGGAGTTTCCTGCGTTTTTGACTTGGTCTTTTCTGTAACTTATTCTGCAAGTAATGAAGGGGCAAATTGGGTATTTGCCTAAGGCTTCTATTCTCCTATAAAAGCAGTACATAGGATTGGATTAATGTATGACCGAATAGAGTGGCAGCTGCGTGCCTCTAGGGCTTGGTGCCCTAGAGAGGATTGGTGCCTTCCAGTTAATCCAAGGCTTAGCCATCGTTCTTCATTGTTCTCCTTCTCCAACAAGAGTTGTAGTCATCTAGATATTCTTTCCCTTTCTCAATAAGGTTATTGATTCTTGTAGTTTGTTTATTGTTGGTTGTTGAACCAGTGAGTGTAAACAAAATTCGTTTTGAGAATCAATAAAGAGGGTGGTTGGGTGGAATATTTTGTGTTTGCGCGTGTGATTTCATATCTGTGTTTGTTTCCATAGAAATTATCTTTAAGTAATTGGATGAATAAGATCCTAGTCGCTTCCGCAAAGGCGCAATTTTCACAACAGTTGGTTTCAGAGCTAGATCATCGCAAAGCTTAGAGTGATTTTGAATTGGAAAAATCAATTTTTTTATGATGGATATGATGGCGTTTTCGAAGATGACTGTTTTTGACGGAAGAAATTAGGGGATTTGGAAGCCTAAGATAGAGGATGTACTTTACCTCAATGATCTTCATGATCCGACTGTTGGAAATGCGGAGAAGCCCTCAGGTGTGAATGAGGGAACGATGGAAGAAGACGAAGATGTTGGCAATTGGTTTGATTTGTCTGTACCTTGGTGATTTGGTTCCTGTTTTCGACAGGGGCCTTCACGTTGATGATGCTCGAGGGATAGAAGTGATCGAGGAAGGAGCTCAGGTCAAGTGGTAGACGGGTGTCGATGTGGAAGGCGAGTGACAGTTGAAGAACCTAGTCCACAGCAAGGTGGAGAGGTTAATTTGGTCACTACTGATGTGTTCGACAGGGGTCTTCATGTTGATGATGCTCAAGGGATCCGAGATGATCAAGGAAGGAGCTCAGATCAAGTGTAAGACGGGTGTCGATGGTATTGCAAGCACTTTTAGGCCGTTGGTTTATGCACGGTGCAACTCAGGTGGTAGATGTATCTTTTGCAGGTGGTGGATTGTGTTTGTAATTGAGGTGTGGTCATAGTCCTTTCAAATCGACTGGGTATGATTGTTGCCCTAAAATCAATTGAGTCCATGTACTCGGAACAGGTGGGGTGTATCTCGTTGCCTGGAAATCGAGGTTGGTTTTAATTGAGAGAAGGTGTAGTTGAAAGAGCTAGATGACTTGAGTGTTGGAAGTTTGTTTGATGTGATGTGATTTCATATCAAGGTGGAGTGTTGTGATTTGTGACATGAAATCACATATGAAGACGAGACATTGATGTGCTTGGCGATAGTGGAGATGGAGCAGCAGAGAGAAGGCAAGGGGAAGCAGTTTTTTGTGCTGCGTTTCAGCACAGACATCTGACAACATTTGGTCAGACGTCTGTTGTCAGGGGTTTGGTAACCCGAAAGCAGGGACAGACGTCTGACCAATCTAGGTCAGACGTCTGAGCGGAGTTTCCTGCGTTTTTGACTTGGTCTTTTCTGTGACTTATTCTGCAAGTAATGAAGGGGCAAATTGGGTATTTTCCTAGGGCTTCTATTCTCCTATAAAAGCAGTACATAAGGTTGGATTAATGTATGAACGAATAGAGTGGCGGCTGCGTGCCTCTAGGGCTTGGTGCCCTAGAGAGGATTGGTGTCTTCCAGTTAATCCAAGGTTTAGCCGTCGTTCTTCATTGTTCTCCTTCTCCAACAAGAGTTGTAGTCATCTAGATATTCTTTCCCTTTCTCAATAAGGTTATTAATTCTTGTAGTTTGTTTATTGTTGGTTGTTGAACCAGTGAGTGTAAACAAAATTCGTTTTGAGAATCAATAAAGAGGGTGGTTGGGTGGAATATTTTGTGTTTGCGTGTGTGATTTCATATCTGTGTTTGTTTCCATAGAAATCATCTTTAAGTAATTGGGTGAATAAGATCCTGGTCGCTTCCGCAAAGGCGCAATTTTCACAACACAGAATATGTATCATTTTAGGAGCATTGCTGGTGATAATAGCATTAATGGTTTGTAACATAACAAATTAATGCTTCCATTACGTGCTCATAACAATTCTTACATTCCATGTAATGTTTGCAAGTAACATATAACTATTTCTGTATAATTTTATTCCTATCAATTGTGTTTATAATTATATGTAGTCTTATATATTTCGTCTGTACTTTATCTTTTAATTTCAGTAATTATGGTGTACACGTTGAGTATTTGATTTGACGCAATATTTGCATTCTTAATAATGGTATACTCAATGTATATTTGTATTGAATTGCAAAGGTTATGGGAAGCTGGTTGGTCTTCTTCTAGACTAGGTAATGGTGAAATCAAGAAATATGCATGCTTAGTAAAGATAAATTTTATGTTACTACTTAAATTTACCATATAATGAATCTTCACTTAACATTAATGCATGGTAAGTTTTATAGTTGTGTCTTGTATCACATTACTAGAAAATCTTGTTGCCCCTTTAAATGTCGGTTAAATGTTTTTCAAACATGGAAGTGGACATATCATATTGCCAGCATGCAGGTCTTATAGAAATAATACAAATTTCTACAAAAGTATGTGTAATATAATGTGTAGTAATCAGTTGAAGCGACCTACAAATCCAGTAACGGAAAAAAAAAATACCAAGTGTAAAATGAATGGTGAAATTACAAATGGGAAGATTTGCTGATCTTTTATTTGTTTCATGGCCGTTTATATGTGTATTCTATGTGGTTTGTTTTGTTTTATAAGGAAATGCATGGGGAAAAATGGTGACCAAGCTGGGATGGAAGGATTTGATTCTGCTAAACGATTGGTTTGTTTTGGACAGCGATGTACACAGTTTGGATTTTATGGTGTGATGATGTTCATTTGTCTATCCGAGATGGTGCTTTTCAATGTTTTCATGTGGCAGTTTGCAACATGTTTTCTGATGTTCGTGATAAACAATTTTCACATGCCAATACTGACTGAGCCAATTGGCTCAGTTTTTACTGATCCAATAGGCTCAGCTTTTACTGAGCCAATAGCCTCAGTAAAAACTGAGCCATTAGGATCAATAAAAACTGAGTTGTTAGGCTCATTTTTTAATGAGAGCTTCAGTAAAAACCGAGCTTGTCATTTAAAACTGAGTCGTGACCCAGTAAAAACAGAGTCGTGGCTCAGTTTTAACTGAGCCATGACTTAGTTTTCACCGAGCTAATCGGCTCAGTTTGAAATGAGAGCCAAACTAAGCCTATTGGCTCAGTTTTTACTGAGTCTACAAGCTCAGTTTTCCTGGGCTGAGTTTAAAACTGAGTTGAGTGATGTTTAATTCCTATTGATGTCTTCATCCCATATAATTTGTCATTGTGTTATTTTATGTTTGTTTCTAACTATGAAATATTTAAGTTGTAAAAATATTTGTTAGAAGGGATCATATGCATTGTTTTCATGTCTTAGCTCATAATATTATATTTGTTGAACATCGCAGTCTTTGGTTGAAGCAACGGAAGCAAGACAAAGAGAAGAAGGTGGTGGTGAAACTTTAGGCCTAGATAATTTTGAGAAAGATCTCATTGCTGAAGTTTTTGGAGATGATAAAAGAAGCTATTATCGTGCGATCGGCTCAACGTGCAATATAAAGTAAGTAAAACTAGCACAAGCTTCAAAAACAATTACCGTGACAAAAGAGAATGCAACTAAACAACAATTAGCTAATTTGGAGAACAACCAAAATCAAATGCACGAAGACGTCAAATCAATGGGTTCAGCAATAGCGTACTTGCAACAATCTATGAAGCTTCTTATCAATCAACATGGAGGAAATATGACATCATGAGAAGAAGTTGCTTTCGATGGAGGGCAAGGTAATAACAATCTACATACTATTTCTAGTGATGTCATTGGATCATCTAGAAGAAATTAACAATCAGTAGTGTTATTGTATGTTAAATCATGATAGTTAGATATTATTTGATATTTGTTTTGGATGATGAAAGGTTGTATGCTAAATTGTGATAGTTCAATGTGTGTCAAATTGGAATTTGCTTTAGGATGCAAATTGTGATATGTTGTATTTGCTTTGAGATATTGTTATCATATGTTGTATATGCTTATTGATATATGCTTTATGAAATTAGTTGGAGCATGTTATGGTTGTTAGTTGTTTAAAGGAATTACCTACAGTAGGGTTGTGTAACATTCACGTTTGCAACAGTTATAACTGTTATTAAATTTATTGTATGAAGTAATAAGCTTTATATACTAACAGTAGTAACTGTTTCATGTTTCATACTTGTAACAGTAATTATTGTTATAAAAATAAATCTTTTTACGGTTATAAGTGTAACAAAATAATAAATTTATAACGGTAATAATCGTTACAATATACACACATTGTAACAGTAATAACCGTTACAACATACACACATTGTAACGATTATAACCATTAAAATATTCGTGACAACAGTTTGTCACGTATGTTATAGTAACGGTTATTACCGTTACAAAGTTAATTAGTAACGGTAATAACTGTTATTAAAACCCTTTTCTGGTGTAATTGTGGTACGAGTTTAGGGTATTTCACAGAAATGTTGCAAACTCATGACCCTTCACTCATCTTTAGTTGTCCTATGTATACCAATCCCTATTTTCATCCGAATGTGGACGAGCAACAATAGCAAACTTTTCAACCAAATGTTCATAAACAACAACAAACTTTTCAGTCAGACGACTATAAGAAACATGCCATCTTCCCTTCTTAGTCAGAACTGTACGATATGAGCCAAAGGTATTTGTTGCACATTATTTTAGTTTGCAAACTACTCGATGAAATGTAAGATGCGATTGAAATGCATTTATTAACAGATTGACTGAAGAATCTGAATTAGACCGGGGTGTCGTACCTTTAGAGAAGAAAATGATCCAAATGCAGACATAGATATCAAAGTTAATGACCGTATTGATTGCATGGTGGTTGCCAGGAGGACAACCGATGATACATGCTAGATGTAATGAATGGAAGTCAATAATGAACTGCTGGACTTTGACTTTCCAAACATGAAAGATAACGAAGATGATAGTGCTGAGGTTTAAATGGAAGTACCATTGGACGATGATCTCTGTACAACACAAATGATGGCCAGATCGGTAGATGTTAATCTATAATTTTCAGGTGAAATTTTTTCGACTGCTTGCGTACAGATGGTTTTGTTGTTGGGACGATATTCCAAAGTAAAGAAAAGTTTCTACACCATCTAACGGAATGGTCTATTTTGCACGGAGTTTCGTACAAGCCAATCAAGTCAAATAAAACAATATATACTGTTGTATGTAATATTGATGCTACCTGTCCATGGAGAATACATGCTATAATGTTCAAGAAATCTCAACTGGATTGTGGGAAATTAGAAAGCTTCCTAATGAACATAACTGTGCCAACCCTACAAATAATTCTAACCACAAGCAAACCATTTCTAGAATTCTTATGTCCAAAATCATGTATTTTGTGAAGACCGCGATTTGGATATCTCAACTGGTATGGTCCAGGTGCTTGTAGATGACCAACTCTTCGTCAAAATCAGTTACATTAAAGCTAGGCGAAGGTTGAATAAAACATGGGAAAAAATTGTGGTAACTGGGACGAATCGTATACGAGTTGCCTCAATATTTTGAAGAAATAAAGAGAAGCAATCCAGGTACAGTTGAACATATAACATATGATGATGTTGGGGTATTTGATCGTGCTTTTGGGCAATTTGGTCCTTTTATTACTGGTTTTCTACATTGTCGTCCTTTGTTATGTACTGATGGTACACATTTGTACAATACAAGGGTGCACTGCTTGTTGCTACTCTGTAGATGCCGACGGCTGCCTCTTTTCATTAGCTTATGCAGTTGTCGAATCTGATTTACTCCAAAATGGGAAGCTAAAATTGAAGCTCGTTTTATTGAAGCACGTCGTTGTAGACTTATTTGATTTGGTCGGTCTGAATGGAAAGTGATTCGTTGTTACACAGACGAATATAAAGTTAAGATCGATGGTTCACGTTGCTCCTGTGCATGCAACATCCCACTTCCGCAGAAGATATTGTGTGCTCATGTGATGGTGGCTTGTTTAGCACAAGACTTTGGTGTAAATAGAGTACATCACGATTTTGCTTCTGAGTGGTACTCCGTCCAAAGTTGTAAAGCTTCCTATCTGCCAGATTTTCATCCTATACATGATAAGAAATACTAGGCACCATACAACGGTCCATGTATATTGCCTCCGCCTACAAGAAGACAACTCAGACAACCTAAATCTAAGAGAATCAAAAATGTTATGGACGAGCATCAATCGCCTAAAACAAGCAGGTGCAACAAATGTGGGTCGCTTGGCAATAACAGAAAGCGGTGTACTTAGTAATCAAAATGGAGATGTATGTGTGTTAATGAGATGTCAGTGCATTGAATTTAGTGTATCTGTGTTTTCTATGTTTCGAACTTATCTATCGCGTATCGGACTTTATATCTATCTAATTTTCGGATACTTGGATTTCTCATTTGATTTATGTTGTTTGGTAGGGCTTTGGATGCTATTTAGATGTATAATTTATAATATAGTTAAAAACGAGCTCGTAACATCGTGATAGTTCGCAGTTTTATGTTTTTAACTTCAACTGAATATATAGGATCCGTCATAAGTCGGATTTCTTTGAAACAAGTAACGTTTGAATCTATTGAACTATATTTTTTTAATGGAAGAGAAAAATGGAGATTTCATATTATAGATTTTGAGTTATGTTCAAATCAAATTTTCAGAAAGTCGCTATGGAATTTTATAGGAAAATACATTGGTGAATTCTGACACTTCGCCTATTAGTAAATTTTCAAAGTTCGTCAACGGAAACCCAAAAACAGGTCTATTCTTGTAATTATTTTTTAAAACATGTCTAAATTTGATATTATTTTGCAAAACAAGGTTAAGGTTGAATTTTTTCCTTAGTTAAAAAGAAGCGTTAGGATCTACTTATTTTTGTAAGGATTGTCTCGCATGTCATTAAGGTAGGAATGACAGCATGAATAAAGTCCAACATCATGGAATAAATTGAAAAAGTAGAGTACTAATTTGAGTTGGTAGACACGTAACAACAGGGATTCTTTTTGTTACCACTATAACAAAATGGGGCTTTCATAGCGTTTGAAAAACGCTATTATATCCTAACATTGCGTTTCAGAGAATGTCATGTAACGACATGCTATGCTATACCTTCTACTTTAAATAGCGGAAATAAAAACGCTATAAAAAATGAATTTTACATAGCGTTTTTGTATACTATAAAAAAAACGCTATACAATATACCATTGATACAATAAGGATAAATTGACAGAAATAATCCGAAGTTTGACGTGTCTTCCCATATTAATCCGAAGTTTGAATTATTTTTAATTAATCCCAAGTTTGGGGGTCCCTTCCCATATTGATCTCGATGACTTATTAACTTGTTGTAGCCAGTTATCAAACTTAAATTTATCTTTCCCAAACTAGTTTCCCACTCCAGAAAAATCATTTGGGAAAGACGAATTTAAGTTTGATAACCGGCTACAACAAGTTAATAAGTCATCGGGATTAATATGGGAAGAGACCCCCTAAACTTGGGATTATTTAAAAATAATCCAAACTTCGGATTAATATCAGAAGACACGTCAAACTTCGGATTATTCCTGTCAATTAATCCTACTTTATATAGCGTTTGTATGTTTGCTTCTATAGCGTTTTTAAAACCCTATCGTTTATATTATTAATCTACAGATTTCGTTTATCATCGTTCCAGCTTCTTCTTTTTTATATTAACACACATTTAAAGATTTTTTTATATGCATATAAATATAACAAATTCTTATAAACAAATATATCAATTACTGCATAATATTTCATATTTCAAATATATCAATTACTGCATAATATTTCATATTTATCATTCAAACAGCTTTTCGTATATCCATACCGTGTATTTCATGCACATCATTCAAATAAATTCTCATATATTCAAACTTAGTATTTCATACAAATTGTTTAATCAACTGTTCCGAATCAACATGTAATATACCATATATAATATTACATTTTTGCATGAACAAGTTACTTACAAAACAGACAAATAATAGATTTAATCTTGCTTTGCTTCTGATATTTTCTCCTTAACTGCAACAATAGTGGTCATGCTAACGTCAAATAAACTATCAAGATGTTAGTAATTGTTATGTCATATTGATAAAGTAAAAGTAACAAAAGGAACAAGAAAAAGTGCAGCAATGACAAAAAATATAATGCACTTAGCAATCCAAACAAGTCCAAGGGATTCCAATAAACAAGACATATGTCGTATTATTAGGTTTAGAGATAACCAGCCGACCGATACTTTTAGTTATCTGGAGAAAATGTTTTAATCCTGCACTAGAATGCTCGGGCCTTTGACCATTGTCATTCAAGTTCAAACCTGAATAAAAAATACGTAAATGGCACTTTTACCTAAATAGTAGGCTAGGACCACCATTAATAGCCATTATTTAATATATTCCGCTAAGTGCAGGTCAAAAATTTCACTCCTTGTTGCTTTGTCACCTGTGACACCTGTGACGTCTTACAATTGATATTTGTTGCTACTATTCTTTATTCAAATGGTAGCCACGTATTCACTCAATGGGACTATGTTTTGCCAAAGATTTATGGATTTAGATCATATGCTTAAAGCACTATAGAACAAATACTATTTTGCTTGTAATACCATGAATACATGTATAAAATAGGGTTCTAGAACAAAAAGCATTAACAAGTAAATAAATCAATATTATTTATATAATATATAACAAACAATGTTTTCTGTTACGCAAAGGAATGAAAATGATGGATACCAAGAACAGGTGAAGTAGAGATCTTGCAGCTCCTTCCAGTGAGGAGAGCAACTGTGATTTGTAGAGGCAGAGACGGTTGCCATTATTGCATTTAGGAAAATGAACAAAGAAGTCACGTTTCAATTACGTTGCTCAACTCTATCACGCACAATGAGAACAGAAACATGAACAGTTGTTAGCTGTAACTTCCCTATGGCTGAAACAGCTGCTAATTAAAGAACCTGCATATTTAAAATACTAATATCATGAATATCACTTATACCTCATATTTAAAATACTTATATGAATATCACTCTTTCATATAAGTTCCTTATACCTCATATTCCCAGCCCGGCCGCGGGTATTAATAACATCCTGGTTGTCAATTAAGCTAAGTTTATGTCAGCTTCCTTGTCCTAAAATTTTATTGCAGCTCTGTCATAAGCTTTGAATCAGCATGGGTTGTATCCAAACCTGCAGAAAATAAACGAAAAGTTTAAATATGCGAAAATTAACAAAATTTAATGCCCACAAATGCATACAAAGACACTCAATTATTGAAGTATCAAAATAGATTTTGCTTTCCACAATCCTACACATAACCCTTGAATCGGATACACAGTAACTGCTAAAATGCACTCAAATTCAGAGGGCTGTTGGATTTGTAATCTGATGGGCCCTATTTTGCAGAGTTATGAGTGACATTATAACGAATATAAAATGCCCCCCCTCCTTCACCAACCATCTCCACCAAATATTCCATCCGTAAAATTAAAAACTGCCCATCTTCTCCTACTCTCCAATTTCCTTCTCTGTACAACAAGAACCCCACAGGATTCCCTCCCTTAACATCATCACTACTCTTATTCACTTGCATTACCATCTAACTATATGTGCTGATAACAAGCATGCAAGCTAGGTTTCCGTCTAACTATATGTGCTGGTGCAATGGCCAGCAGCAAATTCACGGTAAGAAGCATGAAGAATTCCCACTTCTTCAGCAGCTAAACCTTTTTTTTTGTGGCTATTTCTGAAAAGAAAAAAAAAACATGAACGGACGTTCATCTTCATATTTATTCATTTTGTTGTATTATGTTTCTCTTCTTTACAATTATTGTTCTGTTTACCATATTTATTTAATAAATTAAGGAGACCGTATTTTTAAAGTATATACAGTAGTGTTTTCATTGAGTGCACATAAAATACGGAGCACAGTTGGCCTTTTTCATAGGAAATACATAATGATTTCTTAATCATTTCTTGAAAGTAAAAGAGGGAACAACAAAATATTGCTGGAATACTTATTTTCATTTCAGCCACTCGTAAAAATGACACACAGAAATATATATATATATATATATATATATATATATATATGCTTTTAGAACACGAGGCTTTACATGGAACACTAAAGGGATGCTAGTGCTGTCTTGACTAGATCTGCTTGTACTAAATTTAGAGAATAAATTTGAGAGGAGGAGATGAAGAAGATTTTTGTTGAGAAAGACAATTTTTTTTTTATTTCATATATTTCTCTTAATTTCTTGACTTACTTGACATTATAAGATATGCTTCTTTTATACATGCATTTTCTAATCCAAAAGGAAACATCTAGATAAGATGCATTAAAACAATACCAAATAAAACCGATTAAGCAAAACCGAAAATGTAATTAACACATGCAATACTTAATACAATTTTAATTTATTCCAACAATGTCTCCCCTAAATTAAAACTTGCTTCTCACTTCAAATTTTTCTGCATTTCTCCTGAAACTTTGTCCACTAAGTGGCTTCTTGAAGATATCCGTTGTCCTTTTTTATTTTAAGAGAGCTTTCTTCTACATCTTCCATCTTCATGCCATCCTTTACTTCACCTTCTGCTCCAGTCATTTTAGCTTCAACATCACTCTCCTCCTCACTATTTTTCTCGTTCTCATCCTCAGGCTCGTTGTCCTCAAGCTCTGACTTTTTCTCTGATTCTTCCTCTTTAGCAGCTTTATCTCCCATCAGCTCCTCTTCTTTTCTCGCCTTCTCTGCATCTTCTTCTTCTGTTTTTGTTTTATGCATTGCATACACCTCTTTTAATAAATTCCACGAATTTTTCTCCATAAATATGTCTTCATGCTTCTCCATCAACATTCTCACTAATCAAATTACGAGCTTGAAGATATTTCCGTCTCAAGCTTACAAATACTTTACTTTCTTTCCCCATCTTATATTTTGGCCATTCGTAGCCATACTCAACAATCTCCCATAATCCGTTGGAGATCAACTCTTCTTTCTTTTTATTACTCCACTCTTCGAAATTTTCTTTTGTGAGAACAAATAGAAAAACCATAGTTTCAACCAGGCTCTGATACCAATTTGTAGAGAATAAATTTGAGAGGAGGAGATGAAGAAGATTTTTGTTGAGGAATACAATTTTTTTTTCCATATATTTCTCTTAATTTCTTGACTTACTAGACATTACAAGATATGCTTCTTTTATACATGCATTTTCTAATCCAAAAGGAAAAATCTAGATAAGATACATTAAAACAATACCAAATAAAACCGATTAAGCAAAACCGGAAATGTAATTAACACATGCAATACTTAATGACTTATGCAATACTTAATGCAATTTTAATTTATTCCAACAATGTCTCTCCTAAATTAAAACTTGTTTCTCACTTCAAATCTTTCTGCATTTCCCCTGAAACTTCGTCCACTAAGTGGCTTCTTGAAGATATCCGTTGTCCTCTTTTATTTTAAGATAGCTTTCTTCTACATCTCCCATCTTCATGTCATCCTTTACTTCACCTTCTGCTCCCGTCATTTTAGCTTCAACATCTGAAAGTGAAGTAAAAATGGATATGAAAAGAGAAGACAGACGCGAGAATGAAAACATGGATCCCAGAATGACTGAAGTTGACGACGCTCAAGCAGAGGACGATCCAGAAGACAAAGAAGACCATATTACAAAGAATGAAAATGATATAAATGGAGAATCAAAAGAAGCTGAAGAAAAAGCTCCTGCAACTGAAGAGCCAAAAGAAAGCGAGATGGATTCAAAGAATCAAAAAAGGAAGAAAGAAGATGAGAGAAAGGAAATGGAAGAAGAGGAAAGATTGAGAAAAGAGGAGGAAGAACGTAGAAGAGATGTTGGGATCAAACCCGATATCGTAACTTATAATTCTTTGGTTCACGGTTTTAGCAAAGAAGATGAGCTTGACGAAACATTGAAACTTCATAAAGAAATGGAGGCAAAAGATTTGTATCCTGGAGTAGTGACATATAACTCAATAATTCGTAAGTTATGCGAATAGGGTAAAATGATGGCTGCTAATGCCATCTTGAATGAGATGGATAAAAGAAATATTGAGCCTCGGATATCTTCAAGAAGCCACTTAGTGGACAAAGTTTCAGGAGAAATGCAGAAAGATTTGAAGTGAGAAGCAAGTTTTAATTTAGAGGAGATATTGTTGGAATAAATTAAAATTGCATTAAGTATTGCATGAGTCATTAAGTATTGCATGCGTTAATTACATTTCCAGTTTTGCTTAATCGGTTTTATTTGGTATTGTTTTAATGTATCTTATCTAGATTTTTCCTTTTGGATTGGAAAATGCATGCATAAAAGAAGCATATCTTGTAATGTCAAGTAAGTCAAGAAATTAAGAGAAATATATGAAATAAAAAAAATTGTCTTCCTCAACAAAAATCTTCTTCATCTCCTCCTCTCAAATTTATTCTCTACAAATTGGTATCAGAGCCTGGTTGAAACAATGGCTTTTCTATTTGTTCTCACAAAAGAAAATTTTGAAGAGTGAAGTAATAAAAAGAAAGAAGAGTTGATCTCCAAAGGATTATGGGAGATTGTTGAGTATGGCTACGAATGACCAAAAGATAAGACGGAGAAAGAAAGTAAAGCATTTGTAAGCTTGAGACGGAAAATCTTCAACCTCGTAATTTGATGAGTGAGAACGTTGATGGAGAAGCATGGAGACATTTATGGAGAAAAATTCGCAAAAGATTCGTGGAATTTATTAAAAGAGGTGTATGCAATGGATAACACAAAAGCTGAAGAAGAAGATGAAGAGAAGGCGAGAAAAGAAGAGGAGCTGATGGGAGATATAGCTGCTAAAGAGGAAGAACCAGAGGAAAAGTCAGAGCTTGAGGACAACGAACCTGAGGATGAGAACGAGAAAAATAGTGAGGAGAGTGATGTTGAAGCTAAAATGATGGGAGCAGAAGGTGAAGTAAAGGATGACATGAAGATGGAAGATGTAGAAGAAAGCTGTCTTAAAATAAAAGAGGACAACAGTGATGATACAAAAAAGGAGAAAGACAAGGAAAAAAAGAAAAGAAGTACAAGAATGAAGAAGATGAAGGCAAAGAGGAAGAGAAGAAAGAAAGAGAAAGTGAAGTAAAAATGGATATGGAAAGAGAAGACAGATGCGAGAATGAAAACATGGATTCCGGAATGACTGAAGTTGACGACGCTCAAGCAGAGGACAATCCAGAAGACAAAGAAGACCATATTACAAAGAATGAGAAGGATATAAATGGAGAATCAAAAGAAGCTGAAGAAAAAGCTCCTGCAACTGAAGAGCCAAAAGAGAGCGAGATGGATTCAAAGAATCAAAAAAGGAAGAAGAAAGAAGAAGAGAGAAAGGAAATGGAAGAAGAGGAAAGGTTGAAAAAAGAGAAGAAAGAACGTAGAAGAGATGCTGGGATCAAACCCGATATCGTAACTTATAATTCATTGGTTCATGGTTTTTGCAAAGAAGATGAGCTTGACGAAGCATTGAAATTTCATAAAGAAATGGAGGCAAAAAGTTTGTATCCTGGAGTAGTGACATATAACTCAATAATTCGTAAGTTATGCGAAGAAGGTAAAATAATGGCTGCTAATGCTATCTTGAATGAGATGGATAAAAGAAATATTGAGCCTGATAATTTCACTTGCAATGCTTTGATTAATGCTTACAGTAAGAAAGGGAATATGCACTTTGAATGTAATGTGAGGAATAAAATGTGGGAGTTGGGTTTGAAGCTTGATGAATTCACTTATAAAGCTCTTATCCATGGATTTTGCAAGGTTGACGAAATGGAAGAAGCAAAGAAAAAGGAAGTGCTTGTTGAAAATGTGGCAAGGCCTTCTCCAAGGTCTAATCATTCGTTGTTCTTTAATCCACTGAAAGTGACTCAGCTGATTTTGTATGGAAGGGAATTTTACAATGATAACAAGACATTTGTTTATGGCAATGAAAACGAGAACATGGAGGATGTTAAAGATGCCAAAGAAATGCAATGTGGTGGATTGTTATGCTTGTTCAATCGAAGAAAACTTGAACTTGAATCAAGAGTAGGGATATCACTTTTTTTATTGCCGAAGCACTTGAGAAATAAATCAAAGTCTAGATGTTCTCAGAAGCTTTGAAGTTTGAAGAAAGATTCAAAATGATTAAAAAATTGGGTTTTAATGGAGCTTGAGAAAGATGGTTACATTAATGTTAAATATTGCAAAACAGGATAACAAATGGCGGATATCTTCAAGAAGCCACTTAGTGGACAAAGTTTCAGGAGAAATGCAGAAAGATTTGAAGTGAGAAGCAAGTTTTAATTTAGGGTAGACATTGTTGGAATAAATTAAAATTGCATTAAGTATTACATGAGTCATTAAGTATTGCATGTGTTAATTACATTTCCGGTTTTGCTTAATCGGTTTTATTTGGTATTGTTTTAATGTATATTATCTAGATTTTTCCTTTTGGATTAGAAAATGCATGTATAAAAGAAGCATATCTTGAAATGTCAAGTAAGTCAAGAAATTAAGAGAAATGTATGGAAAAAAAATTGTCTTCCTCAACAAAAATCTTCTTCATCTCCTCCTCTCAAATTTATTCTCTACACTAAATTCCATCCATCTCCAACATTAAAATAGATAGTTGTTCACGTACAGAGATACTTCTTCTTTACATGTATAACACCCACTGTTGCTTCATTTAAATTTCTGTTCAGTCTCTCAGATAAACCAATTATTTATTACTGTTTGCAACAAGTCATGTTCTAGTTCTATTGTTGATACAAGTGTGACATAAGAATATCTCATTTTCGTACCAGACAAAGTATGTATACAATAGTGCAATATCTCCTAATTTTGTTGTTGTAAAAAGTTAACTGGAGAAATCTCAAATCAGGGGCAATGTTCTAAAATAAAATGTAGTCGAAAGCCATATTCTAGAGTATTTTAGGTTCTTAGAATACTTGATTTTAATAAAGAAAGTGAAGCCCATCTATGAACTAATATATAGAATGCAAACTTTGGTTCATACATAGTAATGTGGGCTAAAGCCCATTGAAAATGTTTAAAGCTGGGCTCTGGCTGTCAAAAATACAAACATGAAACGCAAAAATTTTAGACATACCCAGTTCAGCTGTTCATCCAGCGCTGCAAACTCAGCTAAGACGTTAATTGACAATCCGATGCAGCTAGCTCAAAAGCCACCACCCAAAATCAATGGTAGGGCAAACCTTCCCACCACGACTACAAAAGGAATTTCCCTGCAACCACAAAACCAAAATTTATGCATCCTTCCAGAAGTCAAAATGAAGTTTACTTAGCAAAGCAACAACATTTGATTTCCACTCCACCTGTATCTTCCACATGTCCAACCTCCAAACCCAGGCCCTCGATTATTACTCCAATTATTGTTGAATGCCACCACATCATTCAGTGCCAGCATTATTAACTCCAATCCATC
The DNA here is from genome assembly GCA_030737875.1 of Allium sativum. NCBI lineage: Eukaryota > Viridiplantae > Streptophyta > Magnoliopsida > Asparagales > Amaryllidaceae > Allium > Allium sativum. Next base: position 156,809,570 of record CM060921.1, on the reverse strand, counting down.
AAGTCGCCACCCTCACCAGTGACATTGCTTCCTCGTCAGATTATTCCCTTATATATGCTACAGCACCATGCAAGTGCAATAAGTATTTCCAGCACAATGGATATTTAAAGTGCAGAAATTAGTTTAAGTATGAAACAAAAACTTAATTGCCATATCAATGACCAAACCTCTTCAAACCTTCCCCAGTCCCATGCTAACCACTTTACACAAAGTTGCAAACAGTGGTGAAAACAAATTTGAGCTCATTTGAGGATTATATTTGGCATTTACATCTTAACTCTTTCAAAATTCAGTTATATTCCACTTTTGGACAAATTAATTCATGGTCATAGTTAGAGTATAAATAACATGTAGTGTCAAATATAAAATATCACTTGTCTTAAAGTTACATCATACCTAGGCAAAGAAAGCGCAGAGAGAGAAAACATTTGAAAGTTTCTGTTCATAGCAACATTAATCGTGTATTTGCACAATACCATTCCCCATCCTCACCATAAACATGCTGACGTTAATGATTTCGATGATGTAAATTGCTGATAACGTGCACAACGTAGAAACCTAAGCATATCAGTCATTGCACAGAATGCATACACAACAATGGATTATCTAACTTTGAATGATATGAAATAGACATTAGTTTAAATAATCATTTCTAGAGTTATTTCCTACAAGTACAAACATGAAAACATAGTGATGTCGGAGTTGAACAAGTATATTTCACAAGATACACAGGAGATTTAATCAGCAAGCGAATCATTTCTTTATATAGAATTAAAAAGAAACACTCCCAGAATTCATTACCCAAACTCTAGGTCACTTCAAAAGGAAAAAAATGATGACATATCAGAAAGCAATACAAGGTGTTATTATTATGAAAAACTGGTAGCATTTTAATAAGGATAGAAGAATACCTGAAGTTATAGCCCCGAGTGTTCTGGAAATAACCCCCCCCCCCCCCCCTTCTCCCTCAAGACGTAATTTTATTTTAAAGAAAGTCTCTGTAGATAGAAAAAAGTAACATTTCTATATGTTTATTGACTTAATGGGATGTCCAACATATAATATTGTGCTTGATTCTATAATAAAAAATACATAGATAATTAAGAATCAAAGAGTGTGCATGGAAGTAAATATATAAAGTTGTAGGATGTATAAACTTAATCAAACATACATCCAATCTTCTTGTTTTCCCAAGCGAGGAAAGAATTTGAAACTAAAGGATAAAACTCACATGGGTTCATATGTACAGATATCATAGTCATAAGAAGAAGCAAAATTGGTGAGCATTTTAGTAAGTGAATCATGATGAATCTGTTAAAGAAAAATATTATGCAAACAAACAAGAAACAATAAGAGATAATACAAATGCATATAAAAAATGTTTGTATTGTTACCACAACAGTTGGTTTGAAACAGAAAGAACATGGACAAAAAAGTAAATCAAATGAACTGTAAGGTGCATATGCTAGTGGGAATAGGATGCAGTGATGACATGCAGGGAAAAAAAGATAATGTGAGTCTGATCCTAATATAGAAGAGACATCCAGAACCACATAACACGGAAAATCGGTTAGGAAACATTATAGACAATATGACTTTAGTAGTGCACCATGAAAATGGCAATACATAGTATAATTATCAATAACTTAACAGTAATATATCACAAACAGTGGAATATAGCAGCAAGGAAATGGAGGAAATTGGGAAAAAATAAAAAAATGCACAGAAACAGAAATTGTTGTTTAAGCAGCGATGAGTTCAAGCATTGTTCAACCACCATAGAAACAATAATCATGGTAATTCGGATGTTCGAAAGGGGCTAGTTAAAAATGATTTATTGAAATTGCAACAAAAAGCAATGAGGCAGAACTACATGACGATGGTACAAGTACTTCCTCAAAAATTCAGACTTTGAATGGTACTTGCACCAACTCTTCAATAAGAGTTATTAGAAAAAAAGAAGAGCTGAAGAAAATACTTTTATCTTAATCTGCATTATGTATTGCAGAGGTATAACAGCCGCTCAATAGTTTAGATGATTTGCTTAGATTTAAAGTAGATCAAAACTCACCATCTTTCTGGCAAAGGCCCAACAAAATTAATACCCGAAATGGCAAAATTACCACATCATTCTCAACATGTAAACTCAGCAAAATTATAATGTTATAGTTTAGAGATGCATGTTTGAGTGGTTGAATTGAAATGAAATTAGGCCGCAACTTTTGGATATGTTACTGCAAAAAAAAAAAAAAAAAAAAAAAAAAAAAAAAAAAACAAAGAAAGAAAGAAAGAAATATATCAATCTTATACATCTTCTATGATCTTTAAGATGAAATGATACATTACTGACTTTGTTTAATACGTAGTTAAAGTATGCATCATGCATAACAATAAATATTTTCTGCTCGGGCTGAAAAGGAATTACCTAAACAATATCATGTAACATGTTGCACATTATACTAAAGCTCCTTTTGTATATGTAAAGAACTACTTTTCTATGGAACCATATCATTTAAAAAAAAAACTATTAAAGCAAGATGAGATGGCAAAGATTGAATTTAAAGCTCATTTCCAAATTTGGTCGAGATTTTATACAAACGTCCATCGGACATGCATACTTGTTATATAAGAGATATGCTATGCCTACAATTAAGTTAATATAATTACCAATAAATTGCGAATGTGGTTCGGGTTTTCTCTAATATCAGAGCAGGTTATAGACCATGCATGTGTAAACCAAAGGTTCAAACTGACTTTGTTTTCATTTCTTTCATTTGAGATACATCGTTCTTCCAAAAGTTCATTTTTTTTTTTTTTTTTTTTTTTTTTTTTTTTGCACTTGAGATGACAATCATAATTCAGGAAAGAACTATAATCCAGAGACATTTTTAATCATAATATAATATGTGAATATTTTGTTTTTCTCAAAAACAAGATATCGTTGTGGTTATTCCCTTTAAGGCATTTGCATTTCGTGGCTCCAATATAAAATCTGATGTTGTATTTCCTGCACAGGCTACTACATCTGGAGACATAACTGTGTCCAACTTAAGTGGTAAAAATGTAGTGCTTATATCAAAAAATTGATACTGGCATACTATTCAAGAAAATCTTGGTCATACCAACATTCAAAATAAATAATTCATATTTTAGTTCATCTTTACTCAGTGGTCTGTTAAGTACGTACTTTAAATAGCTTTCTAAATCCTTTTTTATATATGATGGCAAAAAATTGTGGCTTGTAATGCTGGAGTTGCCACATACATTTCCTCCAGTGTGATCAAGATGCATGCAAATCTATGCAATGGATATAAATAAGATATAGCTACTATAAATCAGATCCATGCAGCTCTGCATTTCAAATGATTTGTTTGAATACAGCAGTATTGTATTTGTATTTCCTGTGCAGTGATATTTTATACCTTGATTTTATATTGAATTACCATAATTATCTCCCACCCGCAATCTATAGATACATTTTCTATACAATTAGCCAAATATTATGTAGATATAACAAAAATTTACAAATTTAATCACTGGAAAATAAACTATTGAACAAACTGACTGATAATAAAATCAAGCAGATATCAATTTTAAATTAATCAAAATCAAACTTGTTAGTACAATTTAGTCATTCAATTAGTAATGTGTATAAAGGAATCGTAGCTTGACGTTAGTAAACATTATCAAAAGGATCTTTAATTGAAGCATGAAATTAGCAAACATTTTCAAAGTAATTGAAATTAATAAGTATTGTCCAAAGGATCTTTGATCAAAGCCTAAAATGAGTAAACATGTAAAAATATTTAACATCAGTACAATTTAATCATTCAAGCAATGTAGTTTCACCACAAAAAAGTAAAATTAAACATTTTGCACAAGAATAATACAAAACCACAATAATGACATAAAATTCTCTTTTATATTGATAGAGTGCATCTAAGAAACATCTCATATCCTTGAGGCATGTTCCTTCAGGTATATAGCTCAGTTCCTGAATTTTTCTCTCGTTAACAGTCATTTATTATTTCAACAAACCCACATTAACAATGAAAACTAGAATGCTATTGTATCAACATACTGGAAACATAAACATCAGTTTCTAGAAGACCAAGGCAAATATTTTTATTAAAAACGCAAACGAGAATTTTGGTAAATTTAGATACTATCTGATTTGGAGCAATCTTCTGTAGATTTAAATGAAACAAAAATACACAGGGTTATCTAGATAAATATTTAAGATGCAAACAAGAATTGAGGTAGACCCATGTAAACGTAAACATATCCAGATTGCTGCTCTGAATTGACTGAAATCAATGATAGATCTCAGAACCAAGTGTTCAGTCCTGCCTACTTTTAGTTTAATCCCAAATTTGATCAATACTCACAGTTGCATATCTATAATCTGTTATGTATGCTGAAATTAATTTAAATCCAAATAAGAAGAAAAAATACCTCTTGTGAAATTTTCGAACACAAACTTAGGCACTTAATTGACCACTGTCCCAATTTTTTGATTTCGGCGGAATTACTCATTTGGTCAATCTATCGCACTTAACTCAATTCCTTCAAGGAAAAAACACTGATTCAATTAAGCAATCAAAAATTCAGTGATTAAATTATTCAAACAAGTAAATAATGAAATCCAAACATAAAATTCAAAATTCAACAAGGAGTTTTGGGAATTCAAATTCGTCTAAAGCCGCAGGAGTGGAGAGTTTACCGATGAATCAATAAGGATGAGCTGTTGGCAAGTTGGCCGCAATGAGCTACTGGCTACTAGAAGTGGATCGCAAATTCATCTAGGGTTTCTTTTTCAACTGATTTGAAGTGAAGAAAATTCCAGCTAAATCGCCTTGCAAATCCTCGGCCTAGGAAAGCAACGATTTATCATGCAAAGCAGGAGGCAAGCGGAGCTTCACGGTATGGATGCAGAGAAAAGATTGGGGATCATTCTGGGGTTTCTTCACTTTTGTGTTGGCGTGAGAAGATAAATAATAGAAAAAGCCACGGCCGGGAAAAAGATAATAAAGCCCGCCTTCTAAAATTTCTAAACACGTCACAAATAGCGTTTTCTAAGGGCCTGTTCTTTTACACAAAACGGACATTTTGGAAACGGACGCGTCCGTTTCCAAACTGTCCATTTTGAACAGTTTTTCCAACGGACCAAAATTGGTCCGTTGGGCTCCGACGCGTCGGACGCGTCCGAAGCATCTGACGCATCGGATTTAATTAATCATATTAAGCTTAATTATTTGGTTTAATTAATTATTTTAAGTTTTTAAAAACTTTAAAAATTGATAACTTTTGCATACGAGATCCGTTTGAGACGCGGTTTTTTGCGTTGCGATCGTATCGAAATGTTCTACGTAATGGAGTTAGTTTGAACTGAATTGGAGCAACTTATATTTTTTCAATTTTTTAATTAATTTATTTATTTGTGTAAATTATTGATATATATTATTTATTAAAAACAAATGATAAATTAATTAACCATTAATTAATTAAATTAAAAAATAAAAATAAAATACTCCGCTTAAATGCTCCGCTAAAATTATCCGCTTAACGCAAAGAACACATTCTCCGCTAACTACAATTCTCCGCTAACATTCTCCGCTCAAATTCTCCGCTTCCGCTTGCAAAGAACACACCCTAATATGTTCGGTTCTGGGACTACTTTCGTATGGCGTTCTGTCGTTGATTTAGTTCTGTTAGTACGTCGAAATATTAACCACTGTTGTTCAAACGCTATACCTCATGCTATTAATACCACTTTTTCTTGTAGTGTACAATGATATGTGTGCCAACTCATATACGTGCGTCCTATGATGGAAGTGAGGAGGGCTTCGCTTCGACCATCGTTTCATAACAATTTTATGCGAAAATCACCACAAAAAAAAATTCTCCAAAAATATTATAGGTTAGCTTCATTAAAATTTATGAGAAACCGCGCAATTTAGTATCGAGCCTTTAACATGTGTTGATATACAAGTCAAAAGGGAAAAAATATACTATAAAATTTACTCTTTGTAAGGAATAAATAGAACTCATTTAATTGAAAGTAATTTGAGAAAAAATTATTTCGGCATCGTAATGTTGTAATTAATTTATAAACTCTATATAAGCGTCCTAGTGCAGTTAATATCTAATTCAATCTAATTGCTAAACAAAGTACTCTTCTTTCGATTCGAACATTATGTAACAAACAATCTTCTTTGATAACCTATACTGATCTTAGAGGGTTATAGGAGGGAAACTAATAAACAATGTTACTCTAGTAAGTATGATTGGGTGATTTGTTATATGGTAACCCTAGCTGAACTAAATTTAGTACAATGTAGTACAACAAGTGATCATATTTCAAATTGTATTCAAAATTCAAATTCTAAGGATGTGGGTTTTTTACTCATCATATGAGTACCACTTATCAAATTTAATTGAACGGTACTTGATTAATGTTTTAAAATAAGCATCATATTCTATAATATATTTCAGTCACCATGTAATTATAACTTGCCATTAAAGATATCTAATTTTTTTTATCTAGCTATTGAGTCGATAATAAATTATGTTGACAGTTTTATCTTATAATTAAATTGAACTGGATAGTATAATTACAATTATATGCCCATAAAAAGAAGCCATGCATTTACATGGAAGCAATCAAAATTCAAAAGGGATGAAGTCTTATATGAAACTAAACTAAAACATATATGACCATATGTTTATACAATTTAAATAATAATACATAAAGTTTTAAGTCAATAAATCAATATTTTAGAGAAGTTGGTGGACTATCAATTAAGAGTTATGTAAATAGTAAAACAAAGTGACCAAAAGTATGTATTTAAATTTTAGTAAATAGATACAGTTGAATACCACCAGAAAAGAGATTATTTAAACCTATGAAGTAAAGTGAAGAAAAAAAAATCTTGGAAGAAACGAAAATAAAAGAGTAAAAGCCACTTAAGTTGGAATATAAACTTCTAATATGTAAGATCGAAAAAGAAATTTAAAGAAAACTTGTAAATGACTACAAATCTTTAGTATTTTATCTACGTGTAGTGTACCACAAATTTTTTTTGCCATATATTTAATATTTAAGGAAGGTTTGTGGCACTTAAAGGAGATGCGACATGAGTAAAACAGATATATGGATAAAGGTATTCCTTTTACCCTAAATAAATTTCTATTCTACTATATAAGAAAGTCACCATTAGTATTCTTACTCCATAATGTATCTCAAACCAAATGCAACCTCCTCCTTTATTTGTGCCAATATTTTAACTTTTCTCCTTCTGGCCTTTCCTCTTTTTATCTTAACAATTGAAAAATTATTTATGTATTTTGAGATTCTTTTAAACATTTTACTTTAAGTCATCCCATCATGAATAAATTGTCAAATTTAACTTGCTTTATTTTGGGGCTAATTAATTAAATTTAATAAATTCATTTACATTAGAATGCACCTCAAGCCAAATGCAACCTCCTCCTTAATTTATGTAAATGTTTTCACTCCTTCCGGTCTTATTTCCTTATTTCTCAACATTTGGTAGATTATTTACACATTCATAGGTTCTCCTAAACATCATACTCCTTAGTTCATGCAATTATTTTTACTTCCCCCTTTTAGCTTTTTCTCCGTTTATCTCAACATTTAGGAGATATTTTTTGTATTAGGATATTCTTCTAAACATTTTATTTTTAGACCATTCCTCTATATACTATTTTAAATTTTAACTTACCTTATTTAAGCCTAACAAATTCCATTTAATATATATATTTACAATACAATGCATCTCAACCCAAATGCAGCCTCCTTCGCAATTTATGTAAATATTTTCATTTTGCGCCTTTTAGCATGCTTTATGTTGACGTCAAAAGTTGGTCTAGTGACGATCAACCCCCAACTTGTGTTAAGAACACACGAGAATATTCACAGAAATGCGAGAAAATGTAAATGACAAGGGAGACACAATATTTTATAATGGTTCAGCTTATATCGGAGCCCGCATCCACTTATAATCTTTGTTTATACCGTCGATTATAGTTTACAGTGATTTTTCAGTGGAAGAAAGTAACGAAAGGGATAATTTAAACACAAAATTCTTGGGTTGAATCTAGAGAATACGACATGCTATTTCGGGTAAGCCGAGAAAGAGGTTTTCTTGTGGATTCTAATCTGCCCTTCCACTTCGGGAGGTAGTTGTATTTATATGCGAGCTAACGGGCCAGGTTTGCATGCGGCGTGGCACACATTTTTTTAGGGCTTTAACACGTGGAACCCAATCCGGTTGAATAACTGTAGGCGGCGGTACCCTGTACTGCTCATGAATAGTTCTTCTTCGAAATATGCGACATACGTGACATTGAATACTTGGAGTGTAAAAAGAAGTGCTGGTCAAAACTTATACGCTGCTCCAGCCTTAGGAATAGAACTTCGTTTGATAGCATATAACTCGCTCTGGTCCGATACTATAGGAAATAATTTTACTTAGATACTTTTCTTCTGGTATTTCAGCCTGATCCGATCTTTTAGGAACAGGTCGGTCAACCCGTTGGTGACTCGACTGATCAGTTTGATTCTTTTTCTTTAGGAGGATGTTGTCTCTATTTACTATGACATAGCTTCGGGTCAATCCATGGTCGATCGACCTAAGGTGACAGTCATCCCTTAAGGTCTGGAATGGGCTGATATCTAGTTGTGAGCTTCAACTTTGGGTTGGATCGCCTTTTGCCAAAAAGCTGGTCAACATTTTCCTTTCATCTTAACATTTGGATAATTATTTATGTATTGACAAATTATCCTAAACATTCAACTTTAGACCATCCTACTTTGAATAAATTTGCAAATTTAATTTATTATTTAAGCTCAACATATTTCATTAATGAAAACGTTTTTTTCTCTAACCAGTTTTATTCAGAAAGTAACACATTGTTTCCTGTTTTCGTTTTACAAAGAGGCACTGTTATTCGCACTCCAAATTTGGTAAAAAGGCAGTCAATTTTAAGGGCACTTCACTCATATTTAGTATCGTTATGGGGTGTACTGAACACAAAATTTAGCATATGAAAATACTCCTACCTTACTTCTTTAGATCGCTTTTTTCTCCGGGGATTGTTACTGACACTCCAAAAATGGTTAATGAGGGACACAGATGAAAACATATTTGGCATACACCCACGATTTTTTGGTTTTTTCATTTTTGTCGATCCTTTTTTGAAATTAAGGGTGAAACTCAGCCTTACCCCACCTAATTCCGCGAATAAATACGACAAAGCCTTGCTGAATTTCACCCGTGTTCCTTGCTTAACAATTTTTTGAGTGTCAATAATAATTCTTTAAGGGTTGTTTGGTCATACTATAATTTTGTTTTAAGGGAGGTTCACATTCTAATGTCCTCCCCTTAGTAAATTTAAAATAAAATATAAAATGAACCACCCCTTAACCAAATTTGAAGTGTGAATGAACCACCCCTTACAAAGAACCCTAATTCACTAAATCAATGTCAACCAATATCAAATGCCTTCGAAAACAGCCAAATTATTAGCCTCCACCAGGTAATCTTCAATCCTCCACAACCATTTTTTTGCATTCCTTTTATTGATTAAATGTATGTGTTTCATTAGTCTTCTACCATTGTTTACTCCTCAAAACTGACAGTGTCATAAGTCTTTCTTTTCAATTTTTAATCTAGTTTTATCACTAATGCTTCTGGCTTTCTTTTGTTATCCATGATTTAAAATGATGTTTTATGCTATATTTTCATGCTATTTCCATTTTATAATAGTTTATAGTAGTATTAATGGGATTACATTTCCTTGGTAGACTATATGTGAGGCCTCGTTGATTTGTTTCTAAACCGTGTGTTGTATACTAATAAAAGATGTTTTTTAGACATTGATTATTGCTCTATAGTTTAGTTTATTTTGACGTATAAACATTGCATATCAAATCAAATATTGAAGGCACTAATTTTACATGTTGATTTTGAAAATTGATTTCTAGATGTTACATGTAAAGAAATTGAATTTGAACAAAGAAGCTAACTATTTAACACGTTGAAATTTTCCATTGTATTTTTCATTGTTATCAATAACTTTTCGGGTAATCACTTTTGTCATGGGATTGAATGATAAAAATCTGTTTGCAAAAATAACACAACACTACAAGAAATATGCCCATTGACAAAGTTGAAAAAACATTGTTATATCCTTTAATAGCGTTTTGTGGACGATGTCTACCGACAAGTTGTTATAGGTCATGGAAATATCATAGTACATATCAAAACGCTGTAGAAAATTGATATACTACAACGTTTCAAATGGTATTGTTCTTATGTTTGTATAGAATTTCAAGTGGTGTTGTTATTATGTTTGTACAGCGCTTTATGTCGTTGTGTTTTTATAGTGTATCACAGTTATTCCTTTTCCATCAAATATTTAACAGTGTTTTATCTCGTTTAGAAATGTTGTTATCATCCACATATCACAACAATTTATATTGTTTAGAAATGTTGTTATCGTCTACATATCACAGCATTTTCCACATATATCACAGCGTTTTATATTATTTAGAAATATTGTTATTTCCGTATATCACGGTGCTCTGCCACATATATCACATCGTTTTATATTGTTTACAAATGTTATCATTTTCCACATATCACCGCGTTTTTTCAAATATCACAACGTTTCTATAGATTTATTGAGGTACATCTGTCAGTAATCACTAAATTCAAACAACACAAAATAATTATAATCTTAAAACTCTATTGCATAAGTTATAATAATTCCATGTGCCAAATAGACAATAGCAATGTTCCCATCTAAGTCTTTCTACAAAAGATGCTTACCAAGAAAAAATAAAATATAAACCGTTGAAGGTCCAAGCTCGTGTGCTCTAAAGTTGAATTTCCTTCATGCATCAAGCATTCACACCTGATTTTTCAATAAGAAAATACATAACTACTTTTGTTGTATATGTATGAGGTTGAGAAACTTCCAATAGCTGAACTAAAAAGTACAGCTAAACATGACAGCGTGAAAAGAAAATGAGGTCAAGTGTGGTCAAGTCATCTTGTCAGAATAAATATAACATTTTCAATATTGGCTTGTTTGACTAGTCGTAGTGCTTATACTACTTGAAGCAGGTGCATAGTTCAGTTCTATGCACAGGCAAAATATTTTTTTTCCAAACAACATCCTAAACTTCACAGCATTTCTTGTGTCAACAAATGTGCGCACGGCTTAGTAAGACCAAATTGCAAGAGAGAAAATTTATATAAGATCAAAATGTTTGAAGTAACATGGACACCGATCTTCTATTTTTGTCAGTTTTGCCTACCTAAACGTAATTTAAATATTAAATTTTAAGAGATAAAAGAGAAATCATACTTACTTTAAGTAAAGAGAAGTATACATGATACTTACTTGAAGTAAAATTATACCATAACAATCATACTAAGGAGTATTTTCATCATTTATACCGACGATAAGCAAAGAGAAGTATAAATCATACTTACTTGAAGACGATTCTGCGGTGACATTGCAGAAGGCCAAGCTATAGTTATTGAATGCACAGGATGGCGCATTTTCCCATCATTGCTTTTGTTACCAAAATGCCATCTTAAATTACCACCTTTTGAGATCTAAACATTCTTCTAGATCTTGGAATGATTTTAAAATATCTCGAAATTTAAATCAGAATGCCATGCATAATTTCATTCGTATGTTCATTAATTCTTCTTCCATCTTGATAAACCACATTTAGGACAATTTTCCAAATCTTTGTACTCTCTTCTAAAAAGGCAATAATCATTTTGACAAGCATGAATTTTTTCAAAACCCATATCGAATATTTTGAGAATTTTTTTTTACCATATAAAATGTCTTCAGAAGTACATTATTTTTTAGCAACAATAATTGTTGCACATTTGTAAGTTTATCGAAGCCAGTATCATACAATCCAGTCTCACATTTAAGATTATATAAGGCGAGGATGACAGATAATTTTGTTTGATCGGTACAATCAGGATACAACGGAGCTTTTGATTCTTCCAAGTTCCTTAACAAATCATGCTCTCGTTTTTGTGCGCTATCTTCATCTTTATCATCATCGAAAAAAGTACAATTGATGAAATCTTCATTTTCATAATCGATAGCTTCAAATAAATCATAAATGTCATCGAACTTAACATCTATGCTTATAGTTATGTGCTTACCATGACAATACCACCTACTTGTCTTATATTCAGGATCCATTCTTCTTATAATCAGATGCTCAACTATAACCTTCTCGTATTGATGACTAAGATTTCGACAATCTAAGTAAGGACATAGAATTTTTTCTACATTCCAGACATTTTCATAGCAGTATGCACAAACATACGAGCTCCTTGTTGACACTCACTACTGGTTGTTTGCAGCAAAAAAAAAAAAAAAATTTAGGTTTTATCAAAATATATTATTTGATTCACAAATTACATTTATGTTGAGAATTATATAGATACTTGTGTAGATGCACCCAATTTTTATCCATCGTCTTCTAATACATAAGCAAGCAAATTTCTAAAATTTGAAGTAATAGTCGATTGTTGAGTACAAGCAAATTAACATAACTACTTAAATAAAACAGTGATATTAAATGATACACAGCAACACATAAACTGGTAATAGCAAAGTCTACATTTTCAGCAGGCATAACATATGTTATAAAAAAACTGAAGCTTGGCTAATCAATGAAAAAGATAATAAAAAGTCAAGGGAATGCTTACATTAAAACTTGAGGACGAAGGGTGCCGGCGTGCCACTGCTGACAACTGTGACTACAAACTTGAGCATGAAGCGGAAACTATGGGTGCGAATTGTACGGAAGTTCCTCCATGGGAACAGATTCGCTTCCATTATGGCAACCAAGACGTAGACCAGATCAAACGGTGCAAATTGAACGAAGATTTCTAATTGAAATGGAGACCAGGCGGACGTCGAAAATTCAAGGAAAGATTTGTAATTAAGTAACTAAAAATTTGTGGATTTTCATTTGGATATGCGGCCGAAGTTAGTACGAGTGGAGGAAAGTAAAAAAAAAATCCGCTTTAATTTATCTTAGCGTTTTAATGTTAAGACCATGTGTTAATGTTTGTTTTTTATAGCATAAGATAACATTGTCTTTTACTATTGTTGATAGCCACTTTTCTTGCAGTGCAAAATGCTCTGATACCAATCTTTTGAGCAAAAATTGCATAGATAGCTCTGATAACAATCTGTTGTGAAAAAATATGTTGCACAAATGCGGAAGCACGATAAGAAAGATCTAGTTTTGCCAATTGAACATCTATTTAACAATAGTTATTTTATTACACAAGTAAATAGTAAGTAACTATAAAGAAGAAAATAAAGAAACGAAATGTTTATATTGGTTTAACTACTATCAATAAGATAGTGTACGTCCAGTTCAAAGGAGAGAAATCTTATTCCACATAAAAGAGAGACGCAAGAGATTACAAGATAAGAGTTTACATAACCAAAATCTCAATTTAGTCTTAACAAGAAGAGACACTCTATTTGGGGATCACTGGCTCCATTCCAGGACGAGTTTACCATGAAGTCTACTCATATATATAGCCAGTGAAATATATGTGAATCATCAATCAAATTACCAAGATATGGTAAGAAATAATGAAGGTCAATTGTAGAGAAAACAAATGGCGCAAACATAGCAAGTAAATTAATCAATTACATTCATTAGCAAAGATGGAAGAAAATAATCTTGCACTTATTTCTGTGGCATCTCATGCAAATGCAATCAATATACATTTCCATGTTAAAAATGTTTACTTTCCATTTTGCATATTTATTTCCACCTATTGTGATTTTGTATCACCAAATTTTACACTCCACCAACACCCCATCTCGAGTCAAATTCTCTTCACAAGATAAAAATCTTCTAAAAAGAACTCCACCATAATACAAAATCTCATAACGAGAAAAACTAAATATTTACCAACTGGGTTCTAGCAAAGCTACCCTCCATCACATCATGTTAACAAGCTCAGAGTACGTCTCCGCCCGCCAACAAATGTTGCAAATATCCAAAATCCATATAAGGTAGATTCCAAAGTAATATCAATACCACTAAGGTCAACGAATCCTCTCAATTACCAATCTAAATACAGAGCTAGAAAATAAAGCCAATTGTCAACAAAAAAGGCTAATCCAAATCTCTATACATACAAAAAAATCTCTTTCCTTCCACTTAATCAAAAGCATTACAAACTTCACTCCCTGTCTGCAAAAGATGCATCTTCCACATGAGATGCACTATGCAAAAACCAATGGTCTAAAAAAAGTTTGTAATACCAAAATGATCTTCGTCTCGACACGCGTCTATCACTTGACCCGAGCTCCTTTCTTGATCATTGGATCCCTCGGGCATCATCAACATGAAAACCCATGTCTGAAACATGATCAAAAGTTCCCAAATCCAATGGCCCCTTCGACACAGTAAACTCATTATCACGTCAAAATTCCTAGATTGGAACGCTCTTCACTCCCAACATAATATCCTCCACCAAAGTCTTCCTTTTCTCCAAAAATAGTAGTAAAATAATTAGCAACAAATTTTGCTCTCTTCATTGAAGCCATTGATATGTAACCTAAACAATTCGCCTTACTCTAATACTAAGTTATTGTGCAAAAATTGCACAAAATGCTCAAATGCCAATCTATTGAGCAAAAATTGGGCAGATGCGGAAGCACAATAAACATGATCTAGATTTTTTAATTGAACATCAATCAGATAATAATTATTCTACTACACCAAGTAAATATTAAATAACTATAAAGAAGAAAATAAAGACACGAAATATTTATATTGGTTCAACTACTATAAATAATATAGTGTACGTCCAGTCCAAAGGAGAGAAATCTTATTCCACATAAGAGAGAGACACAAGAGATTACAATATAAGAGTTTATATAACCAAAATCTCAAATTAGGCTTATCAAGAAGAGACACTCCATCTGGGGATCGTTGGCTCCATTCCAGGATGTGTTTACGATGAAGTCTACCCTTACTATATAGCCAGTAAAATCTATGTGAATCATCAATCAAATTACCAAAATATAGTAAGAAATAATGGAGGCCAGTTGTAGAGGAAACAAATGGTGCAAACATAACAAGCAAATCAATCAATTCCTTTCCTTAGCAAAGATGGAAGAAAATAATTCTGCATTTATTTCTATGTCATCTCATGCAAATGCAATCAATATGCATTTATATATTAAAAGATTTACTTTTCATTTTCCATATTTGTTTCCACCTATTTGTGATTTTGTATCACCAAATTTAACAAAATCACATGTAAAATTACTAGATGTCTTTAATATTTGATTTTATGTGCAATGTTAATATACAAAAATTTCCTTATATACAACGAAATAAATTAAACTAAAAAGTAATGATCAATGTCACAAAATCATCTTTTACTTCAATAAACAACACTTGATCTTGAAACAATTCGGCAATCCCTTAAATATAGTCTAGTAATTGAATAACCTTATATCCTATTACTATTATAGTGAAAACAGAAAGTAGATGCTACTTACTTGCATGTTTAGTTGCAAATCTAATACATTGAATTATTTTGATTCCATCCATTATCTTATCAAGGAGATATAATCTCATCGATACCATAATAGACTATTGTAAAAAGTAAATAGTATGAAAATATAACAAAAGAACACCATTTTAAAGCACGGATAACAAAAGAACGCTTGAAACATAAGTAATTAAAAGTGATTAAAAACTGCAAAGAAAGGCTTGTGATACAGTCGGCTTAACTTAAAATCTGATTTTAGATGAATCTCTCTTGATATAATGAACAAAGTGTAAAGATTTTACTTTATCGATAAAAGAGGATTGATTAAAGAATTGAGAGAGAATGAAAATGTATTCTGTATTTTCGATATCTCATTGTACGTAGCTTAAGCCTATATATAAGTGACAGAATAATACTTAGGCCTAGTCCATTGTTACAAAATGGAATGAATTAAATAAAGGATGTTTGGCTCGATACATCATGCTTCATATAAATGAAAATTAGGGTATCGAATGCTCATTCTAATACCCCTCCCCCCTCCCCCCACACACATAAGCTGACATTAGGTTAGGTTTTTTTTCTCTTTTTCTTCTCCAATCTGATTTTTTTCCCTAAATTGACTGTGCCTTAAGATGAAGTGCTTCATATCTTGCTTGTGCAAGATCCTTATTTCTAGATGCTTTAATTTATGCTTTAGGTTTTTATCGTGGTTTCATGAAGCAATTGAGTGTTATGTAACGACGGTCGGAACAAAGACCCCTTTCTTGCATGCATATGAGTTGGCACACAACTCCCATATAACAAAAGGGATTCCTTATGTTACGTGTCTACCAACTCATATTTATGCTCCACTCCTTCAATTTATTCCATGATGTGCGACTATTGTATCCAAACCATCATTCCTCCTTAAGAACACGCGAGGCAATCCTAACAGTCTCCCCCTTGACTCGCATCCTACGAGTATTTTTTGAGAGCACTTCCTTGCCTGCATGGCCCAGTCCATAACCTTCGTCTCCGATACCACTGTTATGTAACGACGGTCGGAATATAGCCCCCTTCCTTGCACACATATGAGCTGACATACAACTCCCATATAACAAAAGGAATCACTTATGTTACATGCCGACCAACTCATATTTATGCTCCACTCCTTCAGTTTATTCCATGATGTGAGACTATTGTATCCAAACCATCATTTCTCCTTAAGAACATGCGAGGCAGTCCTAACACTGAGCTTTGGTGCTTTATGAATAACAAACCGATCTGGCTTCTAGATGATTTCTTCTTGTTCCTGAAGGTCAAATCTGTCTGGATTGTCAGGTAACCCATTAACTTTGAGGACACTTCTGTATCTAACAAAGTTTAGTGCTAAAAGTGGCTTCGCTGGTGTGTCTGAACGCTGGTAGTATGCTGGTATGTGATTTACCTCAATGTTTCCTTTGGCAAATTGTTCTCTTACAAAGTTAGGTCAATTTCAATATTCTCTGTTATTACGTGTAGAACTGGCTTTGCTGCCATGTACGTAACACTTTGGTTATCCCACCATAATGTCGGTTTGCCACTTGTTTCAACATGTAGTTCTTTTAGTAGTTACTGCACCCACATCACCTCTGTTGTTGCATTTGCCACACTTCTATATTCGGCTTCTGTACTTGACTTGGATATAGCTGCATGTTCTTTAAGCACCATGGGATTAATTTTTCTCCAAGTTAAATGCAAAAGCTTGTAGTGGATTTTCTATCATCTATGTTTGATACCCATTCAGCATTAGCATAACCTGTGATCCTTGGATTGTTTGCAGCTTTCATAGATTGACCATAATTAATAGTTCCCTTCAAGTATCTCAATATTCTTTTCACTGATTTCATATGGTCATCAGCGGTGCCTGCATAAACGACACACTTTATTAGTGATGAATGTTGTATCAGGACGAGTTATAGTTATGTACTGTAGTGCATCTACTATACTCTTATATTCAGATATGTTTAGTATTGGTTCCCTCTGTTTTTAAGTATTGTTGATTGTTGATCATGGGAGTAGCCTGAGGTTTTTTTTCGTGCATCTTTGTTTTATTTAGCAATTCATTGATGTATTTCATTTGCAGTAACATGATTTCTGAGTTTGATACTCTTTTCAACTCATTGCCCAGAAGTAATTTAGTTCTCCTAGTTCGTTTATTGAAAACTGTTTATCCAAGTATATAATCAATTGATTGATTTTTGAGTTGTTATCACTTGTCACAATAAGATCATCAACATATATCAGTATGTATATGGTTATGTTAATATTAACCCTGATAAACAGTCATTTGTCTGATTTGACGGATTAAAACCCTAATTTAACTAGAGTTTTTTTCAATCTGTCAAACCATACTTTGGGTGCTTGTTTAAGCCCATAGATGTCTTTGTTTAGCTTGCACACATGTTGTGTTCTTTTATTATGTCCTTCTGGTTGTTCCATATAGACCTTCTTCTTGTAAACTGCCATTTAGAAATGCATTGTTTACATCCTGTTGTCTTAGGAACCGTCCCTTTTGAAATGCATTAGTTAGAATAACTCTAATTGTTGTATGCTCCACCACTGGGGAGAATGTTTCATTGAAGTCAAATCCTTGCTGTTGTGTGTATCCTTTGGCGACCAACCTGGCCTTATATTTGTTTACTGTGCCACCAGAGTTTTTCTTGATTTTATAAGTCCATTTACATCCAATAATGTTCTTGTCTCTTGGTGGTTGAACTAACTCCCTTTTTTTTTGTTGAGTGCATGAAACTCTTCATTCAAGGTTGCTTTCCATTTGTCACTGACAATGGCTTGGCTGAAAGTGGTTGGCTCATTATCTATCAAGACTGATGAGTACAATTTTGCCTTGAAAATGCCATTTTTAGCTCTAGTGATCATTGGATGTGTAGGTGTAGGTTTTATCTAGTTTCAAATTGCTCTTCTCTGCTTGTTTGAGTACTGCTGCCTTCATTATCTTCCCTTTCATTTTCTGTATCTTCATCTTGCATTTCACTTTCCTGATCCGTTTCTCTTACTAGTGTGTGCTGGATAGACCTGGTAACTCAGGTGCATCTGGTCCTAGCTCATCAGGTTTAAACCTATCCTCACCTGTTTTCCACTCTATAACTCCTGCATTTTCTACATCTGAAAGCGAATGTATACATGTAGTGTACTCTTTTGTATTGTACACCTTATTTGTTGTTTTTACCTCTCTTGTTTTAAATGGAAAATTGTTATCATTGAATACCACATGTCTACATACAAAAATATAGCCCTTTTGATGTGTGCCATATCCAATGAATGTGTATGGTCATGATCTAAACTCTAATTTGTTCTTATTGTAAGGCCTTAAATATGGATAACACAGACATTCAAAAGTCCTTAAGTAACTGTAATCAGGTTTGACTTCATAGAGTTTTTCAAATGGACTTTTGTCATTCAAAACTTAAGTTATAATATGTTTATTAGAAATACAACCGTGTTGAATGCATTAAGCCAGAAATTAGATTCATTGATGCCTTCGCTAATAGAGTCAAACATGTTTCAGCTATATATCTATGTTTTCTTCCGACTAAACTATTTTTCTTCTGATGTACAAATGATTCTATGTTCTATTCCTTTCTAGTGAAAATAGCCTGATAGGGGTTTATATTCGGTCCTACCATCTGTTTGTATTATTTTCACTTGTGTGCCTAGTTGGTTTTCAACATTTGTAATGAATTGTGTTACTATATTGTATGTTTCATCCATGGACTTCATGAAATATATCTGTATATATTCAGTATAGGCATCTACAAATGAAATGAAATACTTGTATCTATAATCAGAGTAAATAGGAGTAGGTCCCCATAAATCAGTAGCTATCATTTCTAGGGGTTTAAAATAATTTGTGGCTGAATAAGGAAATGCTAGTTTATGGCTTTTTGGTATACCAAAACGTGAAATATTGTTATGATTAAGAATTTGCTTTATAGTACTAATGCTTGGATGTCCAAGCTTGTTATGCCATACATCAAACATTTGACTACTCCTTTCTATTGTGTTCTTAACAAGATTGCAGTGGTTTCTTCTGCTGATGTTGTTGCGGTTCACATGACCAAATTTGTAGAGTCCATTTACTTCCTTACCCTACAATAAAATATCTTTAATAAGCATGTCTTTAACCAAGCAGTAGGTAGAATAGAATTCAAAGTTTATCCTTTTGTCATATGTAAATTATGACGCACTCGTAAAAATTTTCTTGATTTTGAGTACTATAAGTAAATTATTTAATAACATTGTTCTTTTACCATCAATTGTACCCTTAATTGTATGAGTGATAGGTAGAGACGTACCATTGCCTATGCACACACTTTGTTTACCTCTGTAATCTTTGTTTCCCGAGCTTAAGTTGTCTAGATTGTTTGTTAGATGGTTGGTATAGCCCTAAAATATGCATACCGGCTCTCATCTTGAACAATTTCTTGACTTGTTACATCACTTTGCTTAGAGTTTCGATTATTTTCATCATTATGCATGCTTATGTCATTGTTAATTTGTGCTATGTTTGCATCTAGGTTCCTTTGATTGCTTGCACTTTGTCCTGCTAAGTAATTTTGATTAAATCTAAGGTAGCATTTTATTGTTGTGTGGCATATTCTTTCACAGATCTAGCATTTGGGTCTTTTATTATTGTTGTACCTGCCTCTTCCCCTAGACCTGTTAGAGTAGCTTCCTCTCTGGTTCTGTCTTTCACCTTTGTTGACATGTCCTTTATTCTTGTTTGTTGTTATATAGTTGATTGACATATCACTTTCTTGGTTTCTATTCTTGCTTTATATGCAAGAAGTATTGCATAAGCAACTTCCATTGAACACATGACCTTTTGAGATGATATAATATCAACTACAGCTCATAGTCATCATTAAGACCATTTAGAATTGTGAGTATTTGTTCATACTCTGCCACTTTTGGCTTGTTGCGTCTAATGTACCGCACGTTGTTTTTATTTTGCCTAAGTAGTCTCTCATAGACAATTATCCTTTTCTCATGTTCTGTAGTTGCTTTCTGTAATACATGACTTTTGCTGTTGATTGGGAATTAAATTTTTTTTCCATTGTTGACCAAATAACATTTGCATTCTTGCACCCAACTACTTGAGACAGTAGCCGTGGACTAATGGCGGATAATAACCAGGAGCTTAATAGTTTGTCTTGCATTTTGAATTTGTTGTATTCTCTATTGCTAACAATCTTGTTATCTTTGTCTGTTATGGATTTTGGAGGAATTGACAGTGTACCATTGATAAATCCCTCTAGGCCGTTGCTTTGAATAATTGTTTCCACCTGTGATTTCCATAAAAGATAGTTATCCTCCTCCAACTTCGCAATAATAAGTTGGCTTTGAGGACTTATTACTGTATTTGCTAGATGCTTCAGGACATTTATGTTTGTTGACTTTGTTCGTTTGCATTGTCTACAGTTAATGATTCTGTTTCTTCAGCCATGACCGGAGAACTTGGATGAAATCTTGATCTGATTTGAACAAGATGCGATTAGGAACTATGAGGAAGTAGCCGAGTAGATGGTGAGATTCACAGAAATTCAGTTTCTGAGGCAGGCAGGTTAGTTCTTGATTTAGAAATGTGCAAACACTCTCAAATAATGTTTGAAAAACTGATGAGATGACTGTATGGCACTTTCTTGGTTTTCTTGAACTGCTTCTCTGCTTCCTTGATTCTGTTTTTCTGGCTTTCACTGAACGATCAGAATTCTGTTGCATAACTCTGATGTGGCCCGATTTATTGATTGTGGCAAGGCACAGAATTATGTGACTAGATTCAACAACTTTGAGATGGTGGTTAACTTGATCAGAGGAGACTCAAGTGATGACATTACTATGATGGGTCAAAATCTTCATCACTCAATGATGATGCTGTTAAGCTTTATTAAGGCTCTAATACCAGTTCGAAATTTGATTTCAGATGAATCTCTCTTGATACAATGAACAGTGTAAAGTTTTTAATTTATTGATGAAAGGGGATTGATTACAGAATTGATAGAGAATGAAAATGTATTATGTACTTTCTACATCTCATTGTACATGGCTTAAGCCTATATATAAGTTACAGGATAATACTTGGGCCTAACCCATTTGTTACATAATGGAATGAACTAAATAAAGGACGCTCAGCCACATTTTCAAATTAAACATTTTTTTTTTATTCAAAAGACGCTGATTTTCATAATCTAACCAATGCTTATGTCCTCATTTCCCCTTTTTTAATGTCCCTCCAATCAAATCTTTCCATTTACGTTTTTTTGTATTTAAATCCTCCAACAATTGTAGGAATTGAAGGATTTGACTGTAAAAGGTAAAAATGAGGGGTTGTGATTTGATGGAGGATAGAGGAAATTGGCACATAACAATTGGTGGGGTCAGCATAACCTAAAGTGCTAACGCATATTTGACAGCCACGTAAGAGTTTAATATTTGAAATGAGCTTAAAATGGATCACAGGCTGAGAGAGGAGGAGTATGCGTAAAATCCTGACAAGTCAAAATTTAGTTGATTCTTCCAACACATGGACACCGTTGGGAATTGAACAGCAATGTAAAATCGTCAAGCGTACCACTCGACTTGTCTGCATTTTGTGACTTTGTGAACAAAAATGTCAATTTGTCGGTTTGCTTCTCTCTTTTTTGCTTGGCACCCACGCAACATTTTGACTTATCGGCTCATGACGATACGTTCAACTTTAAAACACCACGCTTTGCACCGAAGGTCGCACTCCCTTTTTAAAGTTTTTACGAAGAAAAGCGAATATAGCGGTGAGCATAGAAATACAAATTCCAGTTAAACCAAAATCTTTAATTAAAATGACGAACATTTGAGCAAATAAATAAACGTCATTAGACTGTGATGGTAATACTTTGCAACCAAAGTATTGCTTTCCCAGTTATAGACTCTGCAGTCATTGAAAAACAATACTCCTGTTTATTTTCACCATACAACTACTTAACGATCTTGCTAATTTTCTTAATAATGCAGACCCTAGTGGCGAAATTCTGGGTTATTTTCCATTATTGGATAATTTTTGACAAGGTACAAATCTGCTTTGACAATCGAAAAAAAAAAGTCCGACTATAAGCTGCTGATGTAGCTAGTTTTCACTAATCTTTTCAGTGGTTGATTTCAACACCACTAGCTTGAAAGTAATTTGTATAAGTACCAAGTACGCTTGTCGTAGTCGTTTTATCTTCTTCCTTTTTCAGGCTTAAGACAGAAATCAATAATAAGTTGATGGCAGAATCAAAGACGTTTTACAATGAATTTTTTATGTTAACTACAATTGTATTTTACTAATAAAGTTTGAAATCACGGAAACACATATAGATCCCCTGACTTTTTGATCCATTTTAAGCGATATTTCTCTTCAATTAAAAACTAGTTTTATAATGAACAATTTCATGTTCATAGTATTTTGGAAATCTAAAGTTTTCTTAGCCTAAAACATGTTTTAATTTAAGGAAATAATTTAGACTCTTGTTTTGAGATTTAAGCATTGTAGCACAACAACGTTTTAAGTCCATACACCACAAGAGGAAGTGCTTATTTCTAACGAAGATTAACGACATCATGGTGACTCGACATTGGCATGGAGTCCCTAAATTTATTTTCGTTGTTATGACATCACATGGCATCCTTAATCACCTATGCCATGGCGACACAAGAAACATTACTGCAATTTAAAAGTTGGTGTTACGACTTTGGGACGACCTATTGAAAATGGAATCCGACGACCTTTTAAGGTAAAATCCAATTGTTCATTAATCTTGAATCAGCGATTAATATAACAGATCCATCAACTCTAATTTGATTGGCTCGACCGAAATCAAACCTTCGCATATACATTTCCTTAATCGAAATTTTACTCTATCTCCTATTGGTTCTCTCCAGGAAACCTAGTTTTTAAAATCTCAAATTAAACGTCTAGCAATGGTAAGATCAGTGCCAGCCATAATACAGATTGGATTTGGGGTATGAAACAAATTTCGAGGTCAAATGGATGATTCGATTGTCGTTCAGGCATTTGCAGTTTGATGGAAAGATAAGGCTGGGTTGCAATACTTGCCTTTTTTAATCTCACACTATTCTCGTTCTCCGATTTTATTAAAAATTGGCATCTAATGTTTCAAAATTAGTGTTAGACTGTGAGGCACCATGGCTTGTAGGTTATTTGGATTAATCCGCATAAAAAGAAGGCATGAAACATCAGCTTATGATTGTTACTTTAGCATCTTCAAAGGTATTTTTGCTATTTTTTCTTTCTTTGTTGAATAATCTGGTGATTTTCCAAATTTCAGCTTGCAGATTGAATGGTGGATCTCATTTTTTGTGAGATTCGGTTGCGTTAAGTGATGACTTCTATTATATTTTTTTCATTGTGGTATTCAACTATAAATTATGTTTAAATCCTAAATATACCTTTATTTTAATTTTTATAAAATAACTACAATTCTAGTAGGTGTAAAATCATCAATAATGAAGAGGTTGTAATTGAACTTATTTACTCAATTGGATTACCTTTTTCATTTTCTTTGGATTTGTAGCTAAGTGAAGGTAAAAACTATGCATTTGTAGGATCATAAAATAAGCTCCATAGGAATTACACTATTAATATGCCAATAGATTCATTTTTTTTACCACCATCAAAATATTTTAATGTATAGTCAGCCATTGTAGTTTCCAAAAGGAACAAAATCCAGAAAGCTGAATATAGAACGGCATTGTACTGCTTATCAAAGGTACCTTTGATCCTTGCTGTTATTCGATAAAGATTTCAAGCTTGAAAGAATGAGGTAGAATGAAAATATATAATCAGCAACACCGGTAAGTGTAGCATCTCGAACTCGATAAATTTGATGCTCGAATTTTCGACACTAATACCTCCACTGTATTTACGCGTCCAAACATGCTGACCAAAAATCCAGAAGCTAAAAGAAAGAAATTAGAGGGCGAGAAAAGAAAGAAAGTTAGGAATAGAAGAAAGGAAGAAGAACCAAACAGAGATCAACAATACATAGAGTCTCACATCACAGTGCAACAAAATATAATATAGAAATAAATCTTTATTAAGAGCTTGAAAAATACTTACAATTATAATAGTACAGTGGACATTTAACACATCTGGACAACTATAACAGCTTGTCCTCATTTACAACACATAGCAGAAAAATAACTACATACAAATCATACGACAGAACTCCTCCATCTTGTTTCGAGGGATTCGTAGCATCCTATCCTGAACCTGTAAAACTCGGTCTGACCCGGGCATTTCAAACGCCATAGATCAATGTGGTGAACCAACATGAGAAAAACTCACTAAATTAATGGTATTATTCAACTGATTTTACTTTCAAAAAAGAACTTCTTTCGAAAGAAAAGGATAATCGTAAGACCAGTCCACACATAAATACAGACGGTCTTTTACGTTATAATAACCCAAAACATTTGAAATCATACTTGTTCTGATATTATAATAGTGTCTAAATCAAATAAATAACCATCTAGTAGAACACTTGCATCTCACGCTCCATAAACTTAGTATATAATCCAAAAAAGCGGACTCTTATTGGATAATGGTTCTGACTATGACAAGGTATGAAACCACCTTCCGATAGTGTATCTCTAGAGAGGAATACACTGGGCTCAACACGAACATATGCAACCCAGCCCACACATGACAGACTACTCATTTCCCTTGAGTGTATCGAATAGATTATCACCAACGGATGGTATACCAACATAACCGTTCCTGGGAGATACTGAAGCGAAAGAAGAACAAATAGAAATTTCTCTAAATGGTGATAATACACCCTAATGGGAGCGACCCACTTAGCCATGCTGCCAGCCCGATTTATGTCATTTTTGGTTAATGAGGCTTGAGGTTACTATTAAGTTTTTTTAATATCACGTCACCATTCACTTTGAATGCCACATTGTCAGATCCGCCGAACCACTAATTGACGTCCACGAAAATACTCTGGGTGTTTAAGCTAAGAGAAACAAATTTCTCCGCTACCAACAGAAATACTTTTGTAGAAATCAATGTACGTGATCTTTGGAAATAATCTGTTAGGCATTCATCCATACAAGTTATCAAGGAATAGGATGAACCGAAGATACCCTCCTACCACATCCTGAGAATCACCAAATAGATCAGTAAGTAGTCTTTGCAAATCCGTAGATTCGACCACGATAGAATAACAGTATATCTCTGGCCGCTAAACTAGAGATTTTAAGTAGTTCTTCCATTTTATGAAGATCCACGGTCTTCAATTGCTCCATCAAATATCTGCAATGTTTACGTATTTGTTGGTTGGAATGGTTTTCAAATATAAATTCATCTCGGATTTTCAGTACCAACATTCGTATAGGCTGGATTTGATAGTCAGTTACTTAACTATCAAATAAACAACCATTCATTCATAAAAGAAAATTGAATTTACTAATTCAATTGGTCTCTTTAATTAATTATTCGTTAATTAAAAATTCTCGAAATTTCCACATTTGGAATACTCAATTCTCTTCTTATACCAATATAAGAATATTCAAACATTTCATTTTAAAATACTTTAAGAACGTATTACTCATCTTGGTCATCAGTCCTTAATCATAAAATAGTAAGAGAATTGTTAACACCAAAATTTGCACCGACCAAATATAAAGAACCAGAAGATCCGAAGCAACAAGAGCAAAGGTTTCAAGTAGCGAAACCTAAACCATGGAGAAAAGGACCTTGAAGGAGGCTAAGATAAAGAAAGGGCAAAGTCCGAAAGTCAAAACCGACAGCAAAAAGGGTCAAGTTGTGGTCAAGCGTCAACATCGAGTATTGTTGGAAAAGAGATGTTAAGCTCATATATGCATCAAAGAGAAGGATCGAGAGTCCTTAGTCCAGTATCCAAGAATAAGGGTGTCGGTCCGACAACGATAACAGAAGAACAAGGGAAGAAACAACCATAAGTCAAGGCAAAGGGTTGTGCCAATACGAAAGGAAAATACCAGCAGGGCAGTACCGTTACCGAAGGAGATTAGTAAAGGCACATCTCCGAAAGCATCCACTTAAAACCATGAGAAAACAGTGGTGAGAAACCGAAGGCATATAAACCGAAAGCTTAAAGCCTCTGAAGGGAAACCATTACATCAGAAAAGAGAATGCAAAAGGCGTTCGACGCTACTTAACTCAATACCGGTACTAACATTGGAAGACAGTTTATAAGTCATCTGAAAGGGGTCACGGGTTAGTTTATGGTGAGATCCAGACCGGAACCATGGGTCGCCAGAAGAAGAAAGGAGATATCCACTCTAATGTACTTACTCCTGATACCTAGACCAAAAAATGAATGCTACAGAGCCGAAAGCCAAGCTAAAAGGAAGCAAAGGGTTATCAAAACCATCACCAGGAAACAACTTTAAAGTCACCGAGAGGCATACCGAAGGCAGGATATCACTAATTCAAGCTCTCGGATACCGGAAGCGTAGCATGAAAGAAGGAAGATGACAAATCTAGCATCAAGGCATGTAATAAAGCTAAGACAATGAAACCGAAAGGTATGGATGCAGACCGAGACCAGTGGTCTTGAAAATGAGAGCCACAAAAGTCAAACTCTCAGATTCCGAAACCGAGCTATCGAAAGGCATGTCAGCGGAACCACTCGCGATAGCCCTAGATTGATATTTCGAAGGCAAGAAGACATCAATGTAGACATTCGATAAGAAGAAAGGCAGCCGAAACCTTTCTTCCGGAACCAAAAGTCACAAGAGCGGTCGAACCCTTGTTAAAGCATTCGAGAGAGGCTTCTGTTGGTTCCACAACAGAAGGGGTCCTGATTTTCCTATAAATAAAATACCAAGGGTCTAATTTTGGGGGACTTTTCCTCGTTCCATAATCCTGCTCTCATTTCTAAGAAGGCTAACCCTAATTTGTAGATCAATTTGGGGATTTCTCATGCAACCTCCTATATGAATAAAATCATCAAAGCCCTTAAAGTAGACATAGGCTCAGTCTGAACCGAACCACAATAAATTGTTGTGTTCTTTACTATTTCGCATATTACATGATGTATTGTTGTGTTGTTTAGTGCTTCTCAATCCAATCCTTTCAGCAGGTACTTAACTACCTTTTGCTTTCCCTCAACAAAGGCTTCATACGCAAGCCTTATGTTTCAACTAGGCTGCCAAAATACCCTTCTGCGAGCCATTTAGCTTCCTAACTTGCAACGAGCTTACGAAACCCTTATCCCAAAGTAACTATTGGTATTTGAGTTGTGTAAGCGTGATACTCCATACTTGAGGGAAAAGCAACTAATCTTTCGGACTTTAGGCCTTGATATCCCGGAAACAGTGAACTAACTATAGCAAGTGGGAACTAAATATCTCATTTCTCCCTTAAGTCCATTTCCTTAGACCTATCTTTGGTGCTGACAAAAAATATTGTTAACATTTTGGTGCTAGAAGGAGGGCCTGAACCTCCGTTCCATTTTATTACCTTTAACTCTTTGGATGACATTGCCATGTTTCTAACTGTGTTGTTCCGTCCCGGGTTGGACTAGGCTTCGATGAAGCAAGATTATAGATAAAGAGTTTCGGTAAAGAGCTTATGAATACCAATCGCTCAAAACATCAATTATTTAAGCTTTTTGAAGAATAGTATAACCTTGGACCGCCGACCTTATTTCATATACTTCCGCCCTTGTGGTTAACCCTTAATTCTCCCACCCTCCATACTTATCTTAAACCTTCCGACCTTATTTCTCATTCCATCATATCAAGACACTCTGAAAGTAAATTAAAGGATGATTCAATCGAGAAGGAGTTGTAAAGAAGGATCCAACAAGTCATCCATCCCAGAAAACAACGTCAACTCATAAAAACTGCAAATTGGAGGATCTTCAAGCCTAACAAAAATAGCAAGTAATGAATAGGAGATACCACACTTGGCTATGCAGATTGATGCAACTAGGGAATTCATTGAAGTAGACTTGGTCTGAAGGTCCTTTAGAGTGGAATCTTATGAAGAAGAATCAGGAATAATAGCTCCTTGAGAGCGTTATAACCAAATCAAGCCTCCGTCAAGTCTACAAGATAATCCACTTTCGCAGGAAACAATCAAGCATCAAGAGAAGTGGTCGATTCAGAAGAAAGCAAAATCCTAACATGGATAGAAGATAGGAAGTTGCAAGGAATCCCTTTCTCTACGGGGATAATGGTGGCCAAAATTCCACCTGGTATAGAAGTACCACAACTCACATATGATGGGACTACAGACCCCGAAGAACATCTCACTATCTTCAAAAGTTATATGGATTCATACGACGTTTCTGAAGCACTTCGATGCAAGATCATCCTGACAACCCTTCATAAAGAAGTTAGCAAATGGTGTAGACATTATTTTGGCCCTATATCATTACTTGGAAACAATTATCCACAACCTTTATCACACACTTTCATGCGTAGAAAGACTCAACAATCAGCATTTATGATCTGGCTAGAATTGGATAAAAACCAAAAAGTCACTTAACCCTTATTTGAAGAGATTTCATACTGAGTCGCTCAAAGTACGAAGGGCAACAGATAGAGAAAAACTAATAGTTGTGCAGTTAGGATTATTAGCACCATCCTCCATCTGAAAGAGCTTACGTTAGGAGTATGTTAAAATTTGGGTGATATTTACTCTAGAGCCAACAAATTAATCCACATGGAAGAAATAATTAACATAAAGAAAACCTCGGAACAAGGTCAGAAGGCAGGAGGGCTTGATTCAAATCCCTTGCAGAAGGCTCTTTAAAATCGAACAAATGGTAACATTATTGCTCTTATCACAAGACAGAAGGACACAAAACTAGACATTGTTGGAGTTTGATAAAAAGAAATCAAGCCAAAAATAAAGGAAGCTCATTTGAGAAATTCGAAGTAAGACCAGTGGGAAGCTGGTCAGAGACAGCACAACATGTGAGCAAGAACTCAACAACCAGTCTTTGGTCTCAAGTACTTACTTTCATTAGTCATTTCACTTTATATATTTCTTGTAATCAAACAATTATTTATACATGTTCGAGTGCCTTTACAGGTAAAAACCAAAACCTGTTCAAGCTTATGCATGCAACAAGAGCTCAGGGGGAGCACCTAAAGCATGCCTAACCACTGCCTATGCCTTGTCCCGCAGAAGGGAACAAAAGCTCAAAGGGGAGCACTTAAGGAACATAATGCATGATTAAATGCACGACAAAGTTATCAATCGATGACAAGCTTCGGTGAAACTGTACTGATAATTATGCAACAAAGAAATGATTAAGCACCAGTTAGGGCTTGGCTTAAATAATATTCTTCTAAATATTATCTCCCCTATTTCAGAATTTCATGACTTTGTCAAACATATTATATTTACGTACTTAAATGCTTCTATGAAAGGTGTGGAACCTACCCTTGATAAATGATATCAATAAAGCCTTCAGAAGGAAGGGTGAACCGATAGAGCCTTTAGAAGAAAAGGCACAACAAACAAAGCTTCTAGTGGGAGAAGCTACATCAATGAAGCTTCCAGAGGGAGAAGCTACACAAACAAAGTTTCCAGAGAGAAGCAACAACAAACACAACCTCCCAGAAGAGGAGCGTCAAACAAAGCCTCCGAAAGAGAAGCAACAAATAAAGCCTCCAAGAAAAGAAGCCACAAAGTTACATCTCCACCTAGTGGAGTTGGCTCCTAAGTGGGGCTAACAAACAAACATAGTTACGTCTCCACCTTATAGTACTTCTAAGTGGGGCTAGTAATGCCTACATCTTCGCATATACAGGAACCAATGTCACTCTCTTACAGAGCATTCATCTGCATATCCTATGGGTTTGGAATAAGACTAGACATTAGATACTCAATCGCTAGAAAGCCAAGAGGGACATCCACCGAATGACTAATCAACTCAAGATAGAGTTAATTTATTTCGAAAGTAGTCATCTACATATGTGTTCGAGAAGTTATCCTTCAGTATATTTATGACTCTTTCTCTTATGTAGTTTCTCTGAGTAAACTTCCGAGGAACCCAAGATAATTTATGGTTTCTTGATCACTCTCAATAATGTTTGGATATATTAACATTGTACACATATATAACCCTTGGATGATTGTGATGCTTTCATTGGATGACTGTTGAGTAAACTTTCGATGTTTGCTTCATACTCTTATTAAGACATTCCACTTACGGTATTTTCAAGTAACTACCAATTGGTGCATGGTTTCTAAATGATTTCTGATTTCAGTTTACCAAGTATGAGTCTCGAGGTTTCTATTATATTTCAGATATGATATCTGACTTTCTATTTACCCGAGTGCATGTCTCGGGGTTTATATGAGATTTCTAATTTCTATTTTACCCAAGTGTGAATCTCGGGGTTGCTATATGAATTTCTAATTTACCCGAGTGTAAGTCTCGGGGTTTCTATTATTTTTCAGATATGATATCTGACTTTCTATTTACCCGAGTCTGAGTCTTGGAGTTTCTATGAGATTTATGATTTCAATTTTACCCGAGTGTGAGTCTCGGGGTTGCTATATGAATTTCTAATTTACCCGAGTGTGAGTCTCGAGGTTTCTATTATTTTTCAGATATGATATCTGACTTTCTATTTACCCCAGTGTGAGTCTTGGGGTTTCTATGAGATTTCTAATTTCTACTTACCCGAGTGTGAGCCTTCGGATTTTTATGTGATTTCCTATTTCTATTTACCCGAGTGTGAGTCTCAGGGTTTCCATATGATTTCTACCCAAGTATGAGTTTTGGGCTTTATATATTATTTTTGATTTTATACCCGAGTGTGAGTCTCAGGGTTTCTATGTGAATTTATAGTTTCCAACTTACCCGAGTGTGAGTCTCGAGGCTTTCTATATGATTTTCGATTTACACTAACCCGAGTGTGAATCTCGGGGTTTCCATATGAATTCCTACTTACCCGAGTGTGAGTATCGGTGTTTCTATATGATTTCTGATTTCTGCTTACCCGAGTGTGAGTCTTGGGGTTTCTACATGATTTATGATTGTTGCCCGGTATGAATCTTGGATAACTGCTACTTTTAGATAAAGATTTTGTGTTTTCTACCTTCACCGGGTGTAAATCTTAGGATCCCTTTTTTTATGGCTTTCAAGTTTCTGTTATATAAGTCCAAACTTTAATATGGGATATTTTCTTTGTCATTCTAAATTTGCATTTCTAAACTTACAATTTTTAAGAAAATTTACCTCTAGACCCGTTTCCTTCTAACAATCAAGTTTAATTGTGATTTTTCTATGTTAGTTTCCAGAGAGAATGTTAGATTCCTCCTATCATACTTGCATATGGGGCTCGAATATACCATTATTGTTTCAAAGTAAAGGTTCCTAAATCAGTACCCAAGAAGGTACCGCAGACCTCCCATCTGAAGCCTTCCAACAAGGGTTATGATCTCGCAACACTTTGTACAGGGAGTTTTCTAAACTCATGGCACATTTACCCTTAATATTTGCTACCATGAATTATGGTCAAAATTATGTTAGACACATCATATATAAAATATCAGACACTGTGTAAGTTATATCAGCACTACTGATACATTATGTTTGTCAATAAGGAATTTCTAATTTTCTATTTAGAAATGTTCAAATATAGACTTTGGGTTTGCTGCCTCACATTTCTTGATAACCAAATGCCTGAGTAAGAATATTGGGCTTCTCATTTAATGTTGATAGGAGGATGTTAAGCTGTATAACCATAGGATTCCGCATGCAAACATATTTGAGTCTGCACACTGTTTATAACTAGATTTATAAGGGTTCATAATTGGAAGTTATATTCAAGTTCTATTCATTGATAAAGTTCATGTTTCCCCTCGCATCACTGTTTTGAAATTATATGAAACTAATGCTAAAATCTTCCTAATATTTCTTAAGTCATAGAAGAAATGGTACAAGAACTGCAAGATATGTCTTAAAAAATAAAAGCTTTTTTATACTAGGGAGGGGCTAACAGTTAACACCAAAATTTCCACCGGCCAAATATAAAGAACAAAAGATCTGAAGAAATAAGATCAAAGGGTTTTGGGAACCGAAACCTAAACCATGGAGAAAAGGACCTTGAAGGAGGCTAAGCCGATAGAAGGGGAAAATTCCGAAAGTGAAAACCGACAGCAAAAAGGGTCAAGTTGTGGTCAAGCATCAACATCGAGTATTGTTGGAAAAGAGATGTTAGGTTCATGTCTGCATCAAAGAAAAGGACTGAGAGTCCCTAGTCCGATACCTAAGCACAAGGGTGCGGTCCGACAACGACAACTGAAGAACAAGGGAACAAACAAGCATAAGTCAAGGCAAAGGGTTGTGCCAATACGAAGGGAAAATACTGGCAGGGCAGTACCGTTACCGAAGAAGATTAGTAAAGGCACATCTCCGAAAGCATACGACTTGAAACCATAAGCAAATAGAGGTGAGCAACCGAAGGCATATAAACCGAAAGCTTAAAGCCTCTGAATGGAAAGCACTACATCATGAAAGAGAATGCAAAAGGCTGTCAGCGCTACTTAGTTCAGTACCGGCACTAACATTAGATGACAGTTTATAAGTCATCTGAAAGGGGTCATGGGTGAGGTTATTGTGAGACCAAGGCCGAAACCATGGGTTGCCAGAAGAAGAAAGGACATATCCACTCTAACATGCTTAGTCCCGATACCTAGACTAACAAATGAAGGCTACAGAGCCGAAAGCCAAGCTAAGAGGAAGCAAAGGGTTATCGAAACCATCACTAGGAAACAACTTTAAAGTCATCGAGAGGCATACCGAAGGCAGGACGTCACAAATTCAAGCTCTCGGATAAAGGAAGTCGAGCATGAAAGAAGGAAGATGACAAATTTAGCATCAAGGCATGTATTATATCTAAGACACTGAAACCGAAAGGTATGGATGCGGACCGAGACAAGTGGTCCTAAAACCGAGAGCCACCAAAGTTAAGCCCTCAGATTCTGAAACCGAGCTACCAAAAGGCATGTCAGTGGAACCACTACCGATAACCCTAGATTGATATTCCTAAGGCAAGATGACATCAATGTAGACATTCTAAAGAATGGCTGTTGAAACCTTTCTGCTGGAACAAAATGTCACAAGATCGCCCAGAACATTGTTAAAGCATCTGAGAGAGGCTTCTGCTGGGTTCACAATAAGGGGGCCGATTTTCCTATAAATAAGAACCCATGGGTCTCATTTTGGGGGACTTTTCCTCATTCCACAATCCTGCTCTCATTTCTAAGAGAGCTAACCCTAATTCATAGATCAATTTGGGGATTTCTCATGTAACCTCCTCTATGAGTAAAATTATCAAAGCACTTAAAGTGGATGTAGGTTCAATCCGAACCAAACCACTATAAATTGTTGTGTTCTTTACTATTTCACATATTATATGATCTATTGTTGAGCTGTTTAGTGCTTCTCAATCCAACCCTTTTAGCGGGTACTTCACTACCTTATGCTTTCCCTCAACAAAGGCTTCATACGCAAGCCTTACCCTTTCCCCTAGGCTACCAAAATACCCTTCTACAAGCCATTTAGCTTCCTATGTTACAACGAGCTTAGGAAACCCTTATCCCAAGGTAACTGTTGGTCTTTAAGTCACGTAAGCATGATACTCACCCCTTGAGGGAAGGTTAACTAATCTTTCAGACTTTAGGCCTTGATATCTAGGAAACGGTGAACTAACTCAAGTTAGTGGGAACTAAATATCTCAATTCTCTCTTATGTCCATTTCCTTATACCTATCTCCGGTGTTGACAAAAAATTTCGTTAACAAGAATTACTCCATAAGTATCAACCCCGAAGGTCGAAACCAACATATGATCAATACTCATGAAACCATTCAACTTGACTAATCTCCAGTCAGTTTCTAATTCCCCTAACTCCATTTCTTAACTTCTAAACGAATAAAAATTCACAATATCAATTATCACTTTAAATGAGATATTTATCTCAACTTATAACCATTTTAAATATTTTACCTACAAATATGGTTTACAAAATGTTTTCTATAACCATTATCGAATATTGCCTTAAAAATACGGTTCCCAAAACATTTGCTAAAT
Source organism: Allium sativum (assembly GCA_030737875.1). NCBI lineage: Eukaryota > Viridiplantae > Streptophyta > Magnoliopsida > Asparagales > Amaryllidaceae > Allium > Allium sativum. The sequence goes on along the minus strand of CM060921.1, from coordinate 156,774,839 downwards.
ATTTATTCATTTTAAAACTAGAACAAGATTCTTCTTATAACGATACAGTTTCATTAACCAACTCAATTTCATTTTAACCTTCATAAATCCAGGTTTTGTTGAAATCTTGATTTCATAACTAATCTTTATAAACATCTTTATAGGTTCATTACCACTCATCTCAGTTTATTTCAATAACTTCATTCCATTCTAAAATATTCGTATATAAATATCATTTGCAAATTTTTACTATTAATATCCATTGTCTGCAAATCTTAAATAAAATTCTTTAATAAAATCTATATATTATTATTCAAATTAGTTCGACTTAAATTCAATTAGAATTTATAATTTCAAAATCCTTCCTAACTTCCTTCTAACAATTTCCATTTGCAAACTGTTTGCTTTAACACCTATTCACCTCAGTCGTGAATAATATTTCTTAATACAAATTCATACTTGACGTATTTAGCCAACTTGATTTCAAACTTGTAAATTTCAATTTTCAATTCTATTTTAACTTCTACTTTTAGAGTAATTTCATACAATCTCATTTATAATTTTCTTTGTAATCGAAAAAATTTAAATCCATTTAAACATCGGTTTCAAACCCCATTTCCACTTTCCTTCCAAATTCATACTCAAATTATATGTTTCCAAACTCTCAAATAATAGTCTCACTTCTTTATAAACATCGCTTATAAATTGACTTCTCATTTCATTTTAAGAACAAAGCTTTACTTCTCAAATTTACTTATAAATTCGGTTTCTAAATAAACATTTTTATATGAAAATAAAATTTCTCATAAACACTTTTATAATTTAAATTTTGTTTTAAAATCCGTCTATTATTTAGGGTATTCAAATTACTCAAAATCATGGGCTAGTGTTACTTGCACATCCAAACATATCATAGACTATCACAAGTTATAAATCACGTCATATATCAGCATATATGTGAAAAATAATAATTAAATATTGAGTAATCCAGTTGGATCTCTCCAACCCGTTTTCCTGCATCCGTAGATGTTGGACAACATAAATAATACCTATCCTGCTCCAAGGCATGATATCGTGGTATCTACACCATAGATGGCCTACGGTAACCCCATAGAAGTGACGCAATAGGTGCCAAAAAGTGTTGCTATAGGCAAAAAATGATCTGTGGCAACACTTTTTCGGGGTTTCCTTTTGCCGCGTTTCCTAAGAGTCAAAGGCAACACCTTTGCGACCCTATGTTAACATCAGTACAGATGTTGCCACAGGTACCACTAGAACAAAAAAAATACCCTTTCACAACTGCCAAAAACGGTTGTAATATGTCTAGTACAACTGATGACCGTAATAAAGTCAACCTTTTTTACAACTGTTTCTAGTGGTCGTTAAAATTTGCTTTACAACTGTTAAAAGTAATTACACCTCAACTGCTATTAATCAAAGATTTCATAATATTATTATAACACAGTATTTTATTCAAATAAATATTTTATTTTAACATTTCAAATGGTACAAATTTTTGGACTCCACTATTGTACATTCACCCGTGTATTACACAATCATTCATTTTTACAAACATTCCTCACTATATTGTCACTCGATTCACTCATATACAGACTCACACATACAACCATAAGCAAGAAAAATACACGAATATGATTATATAAACTAGTACCTTTATTTTTTCCTTCTGATGATTCACTCGCAAAGTATGCGCAACTTCTCTAGTTCACTGACAACTTGCTAGAAGTCTGATACTTAGTAATTTCTGCTCCTTTATGAAAGGAGCTATTGCAGGCATCAGAAACAACTGCATAAAATGTAACATATAAGAAGCTATTAACTTAGTTAACAGATCTATTTATTCAACATTTCTTGAAACCAAAACATTAAAAATTATGTCATTTGGTAATACAAACACCAAACATACTGGAGAGAACGCTCCAGAAATCCCAACTATAAGCAATCCCAACTATAAACCTCACAAATTTCTAACTGGATTCTATTTGACTATTAATATGACATGGTAGTGCACTACTAGATGGAAAAACAACTTAATTTTAAGCAAATATGGGTCTGCTATATATCTCCACATGCAGAGCCGGTCCTGGAACACATGTTGCCCGGTGCAAATTATAGTACCAAACTGGTGGATATATGCTTAGCCAGTCCTGGAACACATGCAGAGCCGATACTGCTGGATATGCTCAGTGCTTCATATATGCACAAACTATAGTACCAATATCTGCAGTCTCAGCTATTCACATATCTGAAAAAGTTATTTAACATAAAAGAAACTTAAATTAATAGTAGGCTAAAACAAACATTCAATTAAAACTGCATACTTGGTCAAAAATAAAGTATAACACAAATTTGAAACATGGCTTTGCATATTGGAAATCAAAAAATAAGGAGCAGGGAAAGAAAATGTATGCTCAGGACTATTTAAGAAGATTTCATGATTAATCATTTCCATCATTTTTTTCTCTCATTTTGCATTTCCTAGACATATCATGGACCAGTATTAAAAAAAACTTTGAGAATATCAGAAGACAAGTTTATACCTCAGTAGGAAATAGACAGTGGTACATATAAAATAGAAAAAAAAGCTGAAGTACATAGACAAACTCACTTTAGCACAAATGAAACAACTTTAAACAACTAAGTGGAAAGAGAGTAAAAAATCAAAGGGAATAAAGCAGATAAACGTCAAGCAAAGAATCATAGTCCTATAATAATACATGCTGCAAATAAATGGTTGATAAAAAAACATAAGCGCAAATATGAAAAATGAGCATGAAGTGACCAAAAAGAACAACAAGATTTTTGTCTCAATAGGTACATGGGTTGCTTCTACAAACGGCAAGCAGGTTGATTTTCAGAAGGAAATCCAGGATGTGACTTCTAAATTAGTTGGCAAACTCAACATATGACATTCTCAAACTTAACATAGGGTATCCAGGTAATGTATGTGGAGAAACAGGAGTTAATATAGTTGCATTTAAAGTTAAAAGAAGATGAGTGATCAAAAGGGGAGAAAGCATGGGAGAGAACTAGTAGAATGTGCTTCTTGTAAACTTAGAAATCAAAATTTATGTATAAAAAACCTACAGCACAAATGTTCTACATGGGTGACTTGTTTAGATTGCTATTATTGTCAGATGAGCTTAAAGATGCGTCCAAATCTCTTGTTAGTAAACTGTCTAAAGGAACATCAAACTAGCAATAAGATATCAAAAAAAATTAAGTAACCCAAACTTATAAGTAGTGACTTCTAGGCTCTAGAAAATTTAAACATGGCCTTATCAAAGATTTTTTATATTCACACTATTGTTTTATGTATTGTCAAAGGCAATGAAGCACATAATATTTAATGGACTAGAAAATTTACAATGCTCGGACAAACTGCCAATGAATCTATAGTTTAGACTAAAAAGTAAAACACACACAACCATGTGTGTACAAGAGTTCAAAATAAAATAAAATATAAATGAGAAAAATCAGCAGCTATTCCAGAACAATTAGGACTTCCAAGTAAAGAGCACTGCACTGCTCTCGTTTTGGGTTTCAGGACTTCCACTGTACAATATCATCTCAAAACAGTATACTAGACTCCATTTTTGATATCATAAAAGGTGTACATAATCGCAAGAGCATATCTGAAATTATCTGAGAATTTATTGTTAAGCCTTGCAATTAAACCCAAGTAGATAGTGTATACCATATTAAATCCTGCTTTGGGACGAACAGATAATTAACCCAAGTAGGAAATGTTATGCCTGCTTTTACATCATCACGAAGTAATTCGAATGACCACTTAAACCTAAATCAAAATTTTCTGATATAAAATCCAACACCGAATGCACATAATCTTCCAAATCTATAGTTATTGATTCTTACCCAAACACCCAAACACGAAGCACCACACTGCAGTAGTCGAAGTAGAGAATCTATTCAAAATCAATTATTCCAACAACTCAGCGGACAGGATATCTGAAGGTGGATTTGGGTAAATCTGGTAAAACGACGTCAGAATCGGAAATAATTGATAATGGCATAGTTAAGAGAGATTCCATTAATTGGATTTGGTAAAATCAGTGTTAGAAGAAATTCATACGTCTGGTTTGAAATAAGTAACAAGATGGAAATAAAAAGGTGTAAATCGATTATTCATAGACCGATTATTGAAAGGAGTTGATTTTGGATTTGAATTAGAAATTTGGGGTGAAAGAAAATTAGGGATCCAAATGAAAAGGATAAACAAAGGAAAATAGTGTGAATTATGTTTCAGCGGAAAAATGAAAATTTGTAGCAAACTAGTTGAGGGGTGAAGGGAAAATTTGATTGGCGTGGGTCACTAACCTGGACCGTTGGATCGTATTGACGCGGATTGACAATTTTATTCATGCGGCTACTGCAACACATATTGATATTTACGCTAACACATTGAAGCGTGCGTTGCAGTAGACAAAAATAGCATAGCAATGGCAACATTGTAGCTAGCAACGCCATGTATTTTCGTTGCAATAGGTCATCTATGGCGTAGTGTATAAAAGGACATCCACTATATATATATATATATATATATATATATATATATATATATATATATATATATATATTGTTAGGCGCATAGTGAATTCATCTGCTAATATGTATGTATGTATGTATGTATATATGCGAATATATCCAATAACCAATATATATATACACACATTCCATCACCAATTATATATGTACTATATGAATAATACTATATATATACAAGCATCCACATTATATAAATCATCAAACAATAATTTAAATTGAACTATTTGAAAAATAGTTCCCAATAATTTGACTGAGTGAATTTGACTCACCTAGGTTTTCCTTTGCCAAGTATCCAATTAATTCCATATTGCCTCGGCAACGCATCTACATGAATCATCTCAAATGAATCTATCAACAATGATTATTTATTTTTATATAACGATTAAACAATTATTTTTTAATTAACAACCAACATAAACAAATATTTCTAAGTAATTTAAATTTAATAAAAATGTATACCTTATCGCCTTGCCAATTACTCGACTAATCGACAAAACAACTTTTCGATCAACTCCACTATAATCAGCGCAAAACTACTTCATTCCCTTTTTTCTATCATTTGTAGCCACTAACTGCTACCCTATCCAAACGACATCAACATTACTTCCTATCCACTGTCCAGTCACCTCGGTCCTCCTCCTAACCACCATTGCCAATGTACCAACCTTCTACAATAATACAAAGTTGTTTCCATGCTGCATTGCCTCCAAAACCCTTAGTCCTCCTTGTTCGGACTTCTCCTCCCATTGAGAGTCCCTATTCCATTACTTTCGAGCATCCTCCTTCCCAAAATTTATAGACCGACCTCCCTAAACATCCACTACCGCAATCCATATTTTACCATGTCTACCCTCAGTACATCACAGTACTCCATTTCAACTAAACCCAACGTTGGCCTTCAAAACTACATCGTTCTTCCCCAATACTACTACCGAATCAACACCCTCATTCAACATATGTTCGACCATCCAAAATCGCACCCCTTAGAACCCCTTCGAAAATGCACACAAAACATCGGCTTTCCCTCCACGGGCCTTTCTGAAATCATAGTGGCCAATCGCACCTCAACCCGATCGAAAATCCCTCTCCTACTCAACGACTATCCTATGGCAATAGCCCAGTGTCATACCCTCTCAAGAGTGATCCAAAATGATGTAGAGCTTTAGTGCTTGGTGATTTTAGATCGCGATGTGGATTTAATCGCAATTTCCGATTGTGAATTCTTTTCTTATCTAAATCGATCAGTGGAATGGGTATTTGAGAGGAAGAAGCATAGTTTCTTTTTGATTGGGGAAAGAAGAGAAATGTCTTCGTTGGTTTCAAAATGAATAAAATACGAAGGCTTGGGGTTGGTTTTAAAGGCGTGCAAGGGAAATCATCGTACAAAGGCCATTAAATTTTCTGATTCTTTCGTAGTGAAGGAATATGACAATCTGTAAACAAAATGAAAGAATAGGCCTACATTTTGGTAGAGGGCTTGCTATGTGCCTTCTTAGCTTATAAAGAAAGGAATTATTATTTTTCAGTTAGAATTGAACCAGTACGATTTAATTTAATTTAAATTATAATGTGTTTTCGAACTCCTATTTGAACGCAACAACTGGTATTCCTAGAGTTATACCACCATTCTGAACACACCAGAACAAGTTTCGAAGCCTCATTCAATCGTATGTAGAAGATATAAATTTAAACCATTGATTTATAATTAAATTCGATTTAATTATTCCTAAGCGTTTTCTGATCGTACGTACAATTGATAAATCCAAAAGTTACGAAATTCGAAATCTGATAAAAATACTCTATTACAGATCCGATGGAATTGGTTTCACTGAATTCTTAGATCGATTGAAACGTTGCTATTTTCGCGTATAAATAATATCGATTGAATAATAAATCAATTTTAAACACTTATGTTTATCGATAAAAATTTCTTATTACACATTAAATAGATAAATTTAATATTTACATTAATTTCAATTCAAATCAAATATTTAAATGTTTTAAGTGTCCAATGTTAAACGATGAAAAAATAATGGATGTTACATTCCTTCCGCCTGAAAAGAATTTTGTCCTCGAAATTACTAAGCTGAAAAAGTCTTATACCTTATTAACTTCCCACAATCCAGTCATGCGACTAGACATTCACTTCAACATCCTTACTACACAACTAACTCATTAGTTTCCAATTTCACTCAAAAATTCTTAACTTCGATTTTCATTTAAATATTATTATTTTTTCTAAAACTTTTGAAAAAAATTCTAACTCCCTAAATTTAGAAATAATTTCGCCAATGTCTCCTTTGTACGGCTTGATTGGTATAACTACAAATAGTCTCTCTAAACCGTTTCCATTCAAAAAGAAAATTAAAAAACCAAACGGCTTGCCAAATAGGCTCATAAAATCTCATATTGAATTAAATATGTACCTTTTTGTTAAGCATCCAATTTTATTTCCCACCTTTGCTTCCATCCAATAAACCTGTTCAATCATATACACATCCATTTCTAATTGATTATAATCAATTTAATTTATTATTTCAATTCACCAATTCATCCATTAATTTATTCCCTTGCTTAACTCATGATAGTTTAAACATCCATGTTCATATATATATTTTTTCTTATAAACAAGTCGAGTTTTATTTATAACTCAGGTTTATTTTCACTATTCAATACACACATATTCACTTTTATTTAAAAACTCAATTTCATTGCCTAAACTCAATTGAATAATATTCCAAGTCATATTCAATTATTTCTACTCGAATTGGATTTACTCCAAGTTATTTCTTATTCCATTTGGCATATTCAAATTATATGTATTGAGCTCCATTTAGATTATCAACATTCAATTTATTGGCATCTAATCTTGAATTCAAGAATTTTCATTCCATATTAATTTCTAAAGTTTTAATTCACTCGTCCACTTGCTTAATCAAGTTATATTTTAGTCATAACTAATTGATTTCTTAGTTATCTTCATTTTATAATTCAAAATCCGATTTTTATATTACAATAATCTATTTATTCCATTCACCTGAATTCATATTTATTTAATAACTCAATTCTGAATTTTATTAATGAAAATCTAATTATTATTCTCTTAAAAATCCTTCCATTTAATTAATAAATCGTTTTAATTTATAAATGATTTCATAGAGACTTTTTAAAATTTTAATTTTTGACATAACTCAAAATATATAATATAAAATCTTGATTTTTCTCCTTAATTAGAAAATTATAATCCAATAGATTCGGATGATTATTGTTTCAAAGAATTCCGACTCATAGTGAATCTTATATATTGAAGTTCAAATCGTCAAATTACGAACTACCATGACACAATGAGTTCGTTTTTAATTTAATATGGTTTCAATCTCAATCCAAATCTTACCCTTATATCAAGTTCCAATTCATTCACCTCATTATATTAGAATTTTTCCTTTAGCTCCCAATTTATATTTTCAAGTGCTGATTTCATTTCAAAAATAATTTGTTTTATCTTTTGGTTATATTAGTCCAATTCCATAATCTGATTCGAATTCCAATTAGATACCAACATAATTTAAGAAAACTATTACTTTTCTATACAAATATAATTTGGGCAAATTATTTCATTTGCCCTCACAAAATAATATTGTGTCATTTGCCAGTTCAAAATTGAACTGATCAAATAACATAATATAAAACATTTTTATAAAATATACAAATACGCTCTCTCAAATATATACACACACTCAAACTCAACCAAAGGTATTACTAACCCTATCTCTATTGAGTTATATCATAGAGCCAACTATATCACTAAACCATTGCTCTGATACCAACTGTAGTATCCCAAAAAATTCGATGCTCATATTTTCGATACTAATACCTCCATAGTATTTACGTGTCCAAACTCGAGTACCAAAATCCAGAAAGCTAAAAGAAAGAAATTAGAGGGTGAGAAAAGAAAGAAAGTTAAGTATAGAAGAAAAGAAGAAGAACCAATAGATCAATAATACACAGAGTCTCAAATCACAGCGGAAAAATTATAATATAGAAATAAATCTTTATTGAGATCTTGAAAAATACTTACAGTTATCAGAGTACAGTGGACATTCAACATATTTAGACAATCCTAACAGTCTGTCCTCCTTTACAACACACAATGGAAAAAAAAATACATAAGAACCATACGACTGAACTCCTCCGGCTTATTTCCTGGGATTCGTAGCATCCTATCCTAAACCTGTAAAACTCAGTCTGACCCGACCATTTCAAACGCCACGGATCAGTCTGGTGAACCATCGTGAGAAAAACTAACAAAATTATTTGTTTCAATCAACTGATTTTACTTCTAGAAAAATCTTCTTACTAAAGAAAAGGATAATCGTAAGACCAAACCACATATAAATACAGATGGTTTTTACCTTAGGATAACCCAAAACATTTGAAATCATATTTTTTTTGATATTACAATAGTGTCTAAAATAACCATCTAGTAGATCACTTGCATCTCACGCTCCACAACTTAGTGTATAATAAAAAACCACAGACTCTTATTGGATAATGGATTCTTACCATCACAAGGTATGGAACCACGGTCCGATAGTGTATCTCTAGACAGGAATACATTGGGTTTAACAAAAACGTCTTACAGCCCGGCCCATACATTGCCGACCTCTCATTTCTCTTGCGTGTATCGAATAGATTATCACCAACGGTTGGTATACCAACATAAACGTTCCTGGGAAATACAGAAGCGAAAGAAGAAAAAATAGAAATTTCTCTATATGGTGACAATACACCCTTATAGGAGCGACCCACTTAACCATGCTGCTTGCTCGATTTATGTTATTTCTGGTTGGTGAGGCTTGAGGTTACTATAACATTTTTTAATATCACATCACCATTCTTTGAATGCCACATTATCAGATCCGCTGAATCACTAATTGACATCCACAAAAATACTCTAGGTGTTTAAGCTAAGAGAAACGAATTTCTCCGTCACCAACAGAAATACGTTTGGAGAAATCAATGTACGTGATCTTTTGGAAATACTCTGTCATACATTCGTCTGTACGAGTCATCCAGGAACAGGATGAATTGAAGGTACCCAACTACCACGTCCTAGGAATCACCCTATAGATCAATAGTGAGTAGTCCTTGTAAATCAGTAGATTTCAACCGCGACAGAATTACAGTATATCTCTGGCCACTAAACAAGAGATTTTAAGTAGTTCTCCCATTTTATGAAGATCCACGGTCTTCAATTGCTCCATCTCGATCAACATCATAAATCTTCAATGTTATGAAATAAATAACCATTCATCCATAAAAGACATTGAATTTATTCATTCGATATTTAGTCTCTTTAATTATTCATTCGTTAATTAAAATTTCTCATTTTTTTTCACATTCGGAATACTCAATTCTATTCTTATATTAATATAAGAATATTCCACCATTTCATTTTAAAATACTTTAAGAACGTATTACTCATCTTGGTCATCAGTCCCTAACTGCAAACTAGTAAGAGAATAACTCCCTAAGTTTCAACCCTGAAGGCCGAGACCAACATCAGATCAATGCCCAGGAAACCATTCAACTAGACTAATCTCCAGTCAGTTTCAAATTTCCGTAACTCCATTTCTTAACTGCTAAACAAATAGAAATTCAAAATATCAGTTATCTCTTTAAACGAGACATTTATCTCAACTTATAACCATTTTAAATATTTTACTTACAAATATGATTTACAAATTTTTTGCTACAACTATTATCGAATATTCCATTAAAAATACGATCTCCAAAACATTTGCTAAATATTTATTCATTTCCAAGCTGGAATAAGATTTTTCTTATAATGATACAATGTCATTAACCAACTCGATTTTGTTTTAAACTTCATAAATCCAGGTTCTATATAAAATCTTGATTTCATAACTAATATTTATAAACATCTTTATAGGTTTATGTAATAACCCGGAAATCTGGGCCAGTTTAAAATTTTTATTTTGGCAATTTTAGAGAATTTTGATTATTTAAAATGAGTTATTTTAAATAATAATGACGAGAAATTTATTTTGAATAGAATTCGAACGTATATATTATATAGATTGTAGTTAGAATATAAATAATTATTTATATTATAAAAGGAATCGAAAATGGCGCAGTAGTTCGATAATTCGATTTCAAACTTCAATTGAACATACCGGGTGCAAAATAAACCGGATTTTAGTGAAACCAAAAATATTAGAATCTATTTGAGAATTTCTTTCCAACGAATCCGAAAAATTGAAATTTCATAGAGGGAATCAAAAGATATGTCCAGTTGAAAATTCTGAATAGTCGCTATAGAATTCAGGCCCTTAAAAATGGAAATTTTGCAAACGACCTCGGATTTCGACGAAACCACTTTTGTTGGATCCGCGATGTCAAGTTATTGTTAGGTTTCAAATTTCATAATTTTTTGAATCAATATGTGAGCGTGGCAAAGGAAAACGTGTTTGACCAGTTTTAGTTGATTTTAATCGACTGGAAATTGGACATTTTTCAAACGGTCTCGGAATTCGATGAAACTAGTTTTGTTAGGACCGTATCGTCAATACGAAGCTAGAAAATATTTTTCTTAAATTTTTCGAGTTAGTATGTGACCCCAGTAAATTGAAATGCGCGTTCAAATTCAATATATAGAGTAATATGTTGATTTTGACGAAAACTGATTGAAACGATCGAATCAGCTTACGATACTTATCCCATTGTGTTCAGAATGGGGGTAATTAGCTATGGACGACAGGCGGTGGGCCTCGTTTCGAGTTTGAATGAAAAAGTTACTTTTTAAAATTAAAATAAATTAAATATATAATTTTCACTTAACCCCCCTTTCTTTCTTCTTTTTCCCCCAACCATTTCATTTTCAGACAAAAAAAAAGGAAGAAAACCCATCGCCTACCCCCCCTCTCCACCTTCACGTGACGAGACCCCCTTGGCGCCGCTGTGGGCGGAGCGCCGCTTCCCCTCCTCTCTCCGACCATGCTCCGCTCCCTCCTTCCTCCTCAGCCCCCCCCCCCCCAAAACTCACGAAACCCAAGCCTATATCCACTGAACCCCGCCGCCGTTCTCCTTTCCCCCTCCCTCCGATCAGTCCTCCGACCCACCACCGCTTGCCATAGCCTCCGACCATCTTCCCCAACCTCCAGCGCCTCAGGTATGGCCCCCTTCCTCTGTAGAAAAAAAATCAAATTAAAGGTGCGTCTGCTTTATATAATTAGTTTTTTTATATATGCAAAATCATTTTTTAGCTTTGTTATAAAGTTAATATTTGTTATCACATAAAGTTAAGATTTTTAATAAAGTGGAGATGGGATTTGCACGTGTAGGTAGAGATAAAAATTGGATTTTTATATTATATAGATAATAAAGATTTAATTTTTATATTATAGGAAGGTTAAAAATATAATTTCTATAAGTGTAGTAAGATAAAAATTCGATCTTTATTATGTAGGAGGTGTAAAAATATGATTTTTATATTATAGAAAGAATAAAAATGCGATTTTTATATGATGTAGATAATAAAAATATTATCTTTAATTATATAGCGAAATAAAAATCTGATTTTTATTATATATATGTTGAAATAAAAATGCAATTTTTATAGCGATGATATAAAAATTCGATCTTTATGTAAGGAGTAGAAATATAATTTTTGTATAGAATGAAGCGTCGAAAATATATATGAAGAAGAAATAAAAATATGATTTTTTATTTATTTGAATGAAGTGATAAAAATATAATTTTTATTTGAACAGCGTGAAAAGAACTATATTGGAATGTTAAACAGAACGGTTCAGCAGTTCAATAGCAAAGCACGGCGGAGTGGAACCCTCTGTGAGAACTTCTCACCTTTTAATTTTGTTTCTAGTTAAAATATATACTAGGATGCAGACGGTGTTTAGTAGCACCCGACACCCGTCTTCCACAGACCATGGACGGCTTGTATGCTTGTTTGTTTGATTTTGATGTGTAGTAGATTGTGTGATGTGAAATGAAATAAAATATTTATATAGTTGAAAATATTTTATAGTTAAAAATAGAATTTTTAATGTGTATATGAAATGAAATAAAAAAAATAAACAAATCGGATGATTTGTTTGTATACACACATTTGACTGATATTGATTGGGACGATAAATTTTACACATCGCCCAACTGCACAAATAAAATCTGTGTTTGATTGTTTGAAACCCCACACGGGTATTGGGATGATATTTGACGTACACTAATCCTAATAATTAGTTGTATGTCGATCGATGGATTGACAGACTGTTATAAGCGTTAAATATTTATATTTGATGCTTATACAGTGTAGAACGCACTTTGGATGATGGTTGATGATTTATCGTTGTTGTTACATGTGGTAGAAAATCCATATAATTAACATTATATGGTGATTGATTGGGCCTCATTCCATATTTGAAAAATAATATTTGAAAATAGAAATATTTGAAAAGGAAACATTTGAAATAGAAATATTTGAAAAGGAAACATTTGAAATAGAAATATTTGAAATAGAAACATTTGAAATAGAATATTGAAAAATAGAAATATATGAAGCCGTGTAGATTAGATTGACGCCATTTTGACGTGAACGATATTTATATCGATTTTATTCATTTTAAATGAATATCGAAAGTGATTTCAAAATCTGATATTTTGAAAAGAATTGAAATTCAAACTGAAACTGAATAGAAATGAATTCGAATTGAAACTGAATAGAAATGAATTCAAATTGAAACTGAATAGAAATGAATTCAAATTGAAATTGAGTAGAAATAAATTCAAATTGAAACTGAAAAGAAATGAATTCAAATTGAAATTGAATAGAAATGAATTCGAATTGAAATTGAATTGAATTGAAAACGAACTGAAATTGAATTAGAAATCAATTTGAATTAAATCGATTTGAAATGAAATTAAAATGAATTTATGTTGAAAAATTCGATTTTGATTTGAATTTTAAATAGAAATCGAAATCGTTTTGAAAACGATTTATAAAATACGTTTTGAAAAGGGAATCAACGAAATATATATATATATATATTATATATATAATGGCCTGAATAGAACGCGCCGCGCCGCGGCAGTTCACGAATTTCGACCATTGACTTCGAATGGATATTACGGGAGATCCGACCGTCGGATTCTCCTAAAACCGGAACCGTTGGGTTCGTATCGAAAAGGGATTTCTAACGAATATTAGAAATTAGAAATCTAACGGTTGGATTTGGAATTATGTCCAAATCAAATTTAGAAAAGGTCGTTGTAAGTGCAGTTCGATGGCCATTGATGGAAATCGACTGTACGGGCCTTTATAAAATTATTAAAAATAGTAATAATTTGTGTAAAATCATAAGAAATGATTTGGAAAGAATTGGGATGAAAAACTCCATATTTGAAAAGATAAAAATAGATTTTTTATCGAAATGAACTAGTTTTGAACTAGAATTAAAATTCTATTTATTTTTAAATAAATAAATTGGATTTGAAAAGGGTTTTTGAGACGACCCGAAATCCCGTTCCGACGGAGACAAGGGTTATCTTTGGAATATAACACAGAAACAGATAATAGCAGAACGAAATTAAATAAATACACCAGATATGAACAGTAGAATATACTAGATAAAAGTAATCATTAGAGTTACACAGTATACAGGATCTTACTTAGTACAAATACAGTTTAGCTATACATAAATGTCTACAGCGGAAATTAACAAAATATGTACAATAGGAGCTGAACAGCATAAAAAGAGATAAATGATAGAATCCATCTTCAGCTCGAGCTGAACAACATAAAAAGAGATAAATGATAGAATCCATCTTCAGCTCCAGCTATCCAGAAATAACCAGCTAAACCTGAATACAAGGCTGCCCGTGTAGAAAAAGGGGCACCCGAGTTTGAAAGTGAAACAAACTACGAGTCAGTCATTGGACTGGTATGAGAAATCTACTCAACACATATATAATTTGGCTAATCACAGGACCACGCCACTTTCGTGGAACATGTTTACTCCATTGGATTGCCAGTGCTTTAAAACAAATCTTCCTTTTAAACATCGCTATGCTTTTTTGTAAAAATGAAGCCGTTATAAGACTCAGTTCCCATCACACAATGCAACGCAAACCGGAGGATAGAGTTTTACCTTATAACGGCCAAAATATGCTTGATACGAATAAAAAAAAGGCATTTGATATTATGGCTAGTGTTTATATGTTTTGAAAACTATTTCAAATCATAACTATCAATCATAGACGACATGAGTACCATATATCATGTCGCCATATATATATACAATCCAAAACCGCACTGTCACGTATTTGGAAATTGGATTTCAGTCATGAACCAAGGCAAAAGATAGTCCTTACCGAATTCGTGACTCTCTAGCCCGAGCCACAGGAACAGCCACAACTGCCCCAAGGAGCGACAGGGCCGGTCCACCGATGTGGATTATAGTGCCTGAACAATACGTTTCCCCGCCCTTTGGGGCGTAAATGAGCCAACGAATGACTCCATCGGACCCGGATCGTCCGACCAAACCGAGGCGCCTCGCAACAGCAACAACCACATAGGTGAAAAATATATAAATGTCAGGGCTGGTAGGTCACTGACACCACCCTAGCTAGAAAGAAACGCATGCCCTCCCTGAGGTCCTTCCTCCCGTTTCTGGTTCATACCGGGGTGTGAGGCTCGCGATTTCACGTTATACACAAAGATACACCACACAGGCGGTGCTTTGATCATCACCACAAGACTTTGCTTTTCAACAGAAGCCCTGATCACTGCATCTTAGCATGCCACACAGGCAATTCATGCCATGCGACTGATGTCCATCGATATACAACCTCTGAGCTCGTGCGTTTCAGAGAAGGGCGTTAAGCAAAAGAATAAATTCTCCGCCGCCAAACAGATGTATATTTAACGGAGATCAATCAACACAGAATAAAATCCAATGTCAGACACACAATCCATTTACAAGTCCGTTCTGGGTCTGAACGAAACCGAAGGCACTAAATACCTCGCAAACCCTTCGATCACCACGTACGTCTGGACGATCACCACTCATTATCCATATTTCGGGATGCCTCCCAATCAGGACCTCGGTTACGATCCAAACGAGGTGAAGATCTCCGGTCTTCGACTACCGTCTTCATCTTCGACTTTCAATCGTCGGTCAATTATTTGAAATGAGAATTAACTCGGCCTTCTCAAATAATTCACGTACATTTAGAATTTCAAATCAATTTACTTTAATGGTTAAATCACTCGACAACAGCAATTTTGTTCTTTAATGTAATTTTCACACCAAACACATTCAACCATCAAATACTATATAAATCGAGTAAATTCAGTTTATTTCTATTCCATATCGTTTATGATATTTTATAACGATTTATCGCTATTTTTATTTATTTTAAAATAGCCAATTTATTCAAAACGACGCTTCGGGCCATAACGCGGCCGTGGCGCTGTTTTTCTTCAGAATTGATTTACACATATCTGAAAATCTAACCGTTGGATCTTCACAAAATTTACATCATTAGAAAGGTCTTTTCAAAACGAATCCAACGGTTTCAGTTTCAGGAAAATCCGACGGTCGGATCTCCCGGTACAATCGTTTGAAGTTTCGATTTTAAAATATGAACTGCAGCGTCGTTATTCGATTAAATATAATTATAATCATATTTATATATAAATATAATCGTTTCTGGCGCTGTTTTTCTTCAGATTTGAATTAAACATCCCAGACAATCCAACCGTTGGATTTTTACAAAGTTGGTGCCGTTGGAAAGATATTTCCAAGGCGAACCCGACGGTTGAGGTTTCGGGAAAATCCAATGGTCGGATTTCCCGCACTAGTTGTTCGAAATCACGGTTTCAAAATACGAACTGCACGGCCTCGTTTCGTTTTAATTTTATTTATATTTATATATTTATATAAATATAATTTATTCAATGATTTCAATATCGTTTTCACTTCAAATATTTCACTAACGCCTTAAAATTTTGGAAAATTTCGCCATAACCTCCCCTGCACCGGGAGCATCGGGAAATCTCAAATAGCTTCCCCAGTCCTTCTAATCTCAAAAAGAAAAAGAAAAAGCCAAGCGGCTAGCCAACAGGCTCATAAAATCATCACCCAAACAAAACAGTAAATGTGTACCTATTTGTCGGGCACAAAATTTTATTTCTCTTCTCTAGCCCCTTTGCTATAACCTGTTCAATGAATATGCATGTACATATATATAGTTCTTACCATTATCATTTTCTATTCAACTTCATATTTGATTTTTATTTGGTTTAAAAACACCATTCATTCTAATGTTACATACATAGGTACAAATCATATCGTTAGCTAATTAATGAATATTTCAACTCATATATATTTATTTGAACAAGTGGCTATTTTTAACACTTCACATTTCAACGATTCATGTATATAATAAAAATGTGATTTTTATTGTAAAACAACTCATTTCAAAACACTATTATTTTATATATTTCATATTGGTGATAAAAATAGGATTTTTCTTATAAAACAATTTATTTCAAAATATGAATACCATTCAACACATGAATTTCAATTCAACGAATGAATATCGATTCAACACATGAAGGTTTTCTATAGTTTCTATATATAGATAAAAATGTGATTTTTATATTTAAAACGCGAATACCATTCAACACATGAATTTCTAATCAACGAATGAATATCAATTCAACACATGAAGGTTTCCTATAGTTTCTATATATAGATAAAAATGTGATTTTTATATTTAAAACGCGAATACCATTCAACATATGAATTTCTAATCAACGAATGAATATCAATTCAACACATGAAGGTTTTCTATTCAATGAATAAATATAGTTTAAGCTGATGAAAATAATTCAAACACACGAATATTATTCAAAATTTCGGCAGCATAACGGCAGGGTAGTTAAAACCGGGACCGTCCCTAGTACGGCTCCTCGCTCTACCTTAAAACCTCGCGGTTTTTGACAATGGGAATCATGCATCTAGTTCGCACGTAGGCGGCATGTATATATTTATTTCATTTCGACAAACTAATCCTATGTGGTTTCAACCAAATATTTCTCAACCACAAATGGGTATTTTTCAACCACAATCAACCAATATCAACCACAAACAATCCCAAACAATCATTCGCTATCAATCAATTTTCACACCAATCACAATCAATAAATATCGTCCATGGTTTGTGGACGAGGAGCGTATATATAGATATATATATATATATATATATTTATATATAGCAATACACTTTTATTTCAACACATATATAATTTTTAAATTAGAAATCTCACATTGGGTTCCACTCCGCTGTGCTTTGCTTCTGAACTGTTGAACCGTCTGGATCTGCTTGAAATCCCAATGTAGTTCTTTGTCCCGCTGTTCATAATAAAAATTATATTCTTAACCTTTTGCTTATTTAAAAATTATATTTTTATTCTCCACACCATATAAAAATCATATTTTTATAATCTACATTATATAAAAATTATCGTGTTTAATAGATTAAAAGAATCACTTCTTTACATCGTTAAAAATCCCATCTTTCTTTGATTAAAAATCCCATCTTTGTTTATATAAGAATCATACCTTGTAAATATAAAAATCGAACCTTTTATATATTTAAAACCATATTTTTATATTGTTTTCTATGAGAAGAAAAAAAAAACTCATACTCAAATAATTGTATATACAAATAATAAAAACTAATCTTTACTTTTAACTTCTAAAATCTCAGTGTTCTTCATACAAAAATCATGGCGTTATATCGTTAAAAATCCTACCTTTCTATGCTAATATCACATATAAAAATCCGACCTTTCTATGCTAATATCACATATAAAAATCCGACCTTTCCATGCTAATATCACATGTAAAAATCCGACCTTTCCATGCTATAAAACTTTTATCTTCCTTATTAATAATCGTCACTTCAATTTCAGTTCTATAGAAAATAAATAAATAAAATAGAAATAAACTAAATGAAATAAATAAAAATCACCTTTGTTTTGAAGGGGGGAGTTCACCAGCGTTCGGAGGAGGGAGGGGGTCGTGTGGAGGGTTGGGGGGTCCGGCGCAGGGCCTGGGTGTGGCGGTTGTTCTTGCCGACGGTGGATCTGGTGTAGTGGAGGGGGTGTCGCGGGTTCCAAGGCTAGAGGATTTGGGGATGGAGAGAGAGGTTCGCGAAGAGGAGGGTGGGGGAAGCTGACGCGGCGAGGCTGGAGGTGGTGATCGCCTGAGCGACGGCGAGCTCTGGTGCGGCAGAGCAACGAGATGGAGCGCGGTTTTTTTTCCTTTCTTTTTTTATATTGATCGATCTGAAATATAGAGGGGGAGAGGGAGAGTAAGAGGGAATGAGGGCTTATGTGGAAATTTATTTTATATTTTATTTAATTCTTTTAAGAGTTGACTTTTATTTCGAACTCAAAATCAAACCCATCGACTGTCGCCCCTAGCTAAATACCCCCATCCCGAACACAATGGGATATGTCCCGTTGGCTAATTCGGTCGTTTCGATAAGTTTTCGTCAAAATCAAAATATAAAGCTATATATTGATTTTGAACGCACATTTCAATTTACCAGGCCACACACTGAGACGAAAAATTCCAGAAAAATAAATCTAGCTACGTTTTGACGATACGGTCCCAACAAAACTAGTTTCGTCGAATTCTGAGACCGTTTGCAAAAAGGCCCATTTTTGGTCGATCAAATTTAACTGAAATTGTCAAAACACATCCTCTTTTGCCACACTCACATATTGATTCAGAAAATTATGAAATTTGAAACCTAGCAATAACTTAACATCCCGGATCCAACAAAAGTGGTTTCGTCAAATTCCGAGGTCGTTTGCAAAATTTTCATTTTTAAGGGCCTGAATTCCATAGCGACTATTCAGAATTTTCAACTGGACATATCATTTGATTCCCACTATGAAATTTCGATTTTTCAGATTCGTTAGAAAGGTATTTACTAACAGATTTAAATATTTTTGGTTTCACTAAAATCCGGATTGTTTTGCACCCGGTACAGTCCGACAAAGTTTGAATTCAAATTTTGAAACTGCAGCGCCCTTTCAGGCCTTGTTTATAATTATAATTAATTATACTCGTTTTCAATTTTCGATTCAAACTCACTTTCCATTGCCATTACTAAAAATATTTATTTTAAATATTTAAAATCCATTATTTTAGCCAATTTAAAAATTTTAAATTGGTTCAGATTTTCCGGGTCGTTACAATCTCCCCCACTTAAAACTTTTCGTCCCCGAAAAGGAACAAAGTCAAAAGTGGTTTGTTAAATCTATAATCATACAACACAATAACCATTTTGTTTTTAACCTTCCAAAAATATACTAATCAAATCCCCTATTCCTTTAAAAATCATTCAGAGTATAGAATAAATAGTGCACATCCATGGGAAGAAAATAGAAATAGAATAGAGAATTAAATGGTAATGCAAAGTATGGTAAATGCACCTTGCACAGGAGTCAATCAAAGATATCTACTCGGCATCTAGGATAAGCTTCTGAATGCTCTCCTCAGTTTCCCAAGTACAATCTCGCTGATCTCCACTCCATTGCACTTTGACTAAGCGAACCTTCTTGTTCCTCAGCTCTTTGGTTTCTTTGCCTATTATCTTTAGCGGCTCTCTTCTCACAGCTAATTCTGGGGTTATTTCAATGTCATGTTGAGCTGCTTCTTCCACGATCAAGTCTGGATCATGAACGTGCTTTCGAAGTTGAGATATGTGAACTACATCATGAATTTCAGGCAACCAATTAGGCAGTTTGAACCTATAAGTGAGAGTACCGATCCGTTCCAGAATAGGAAACGGACCTATGAATTTGGGCGCTAACTTTCCAGTTTTACCGAACCGGATAATTCCTCTCATCGGCGATACTTTCAAATATACATAGTCGCCAACTTCAAAGGGTATATCCCTTCTTCTTCTATCGGCATAGCTCTTTTGTCGGCTTTGAGCGGCGAGTAATCGCTTCTTAATAAAATCGACTTTGCCGGCAGCTTCTCGAATCATATCAAGACCCAACACAAGTCTATTACCCGGTTCGACCCAACAAGCAGGAGATCGACACGGTCTACCATACAATGCTTCGAATGGCGACATTGTCAGACTCGCCTGGTAGCTGTTGTTATAAGAGAATTCAGCCAAATGCAGATGGTCTTCCCATGATCCACCAAAATCTAGAACACAAGCCCGCAATAGATCTTCTAAAATGCGATTCACCCTCTCAGTCTGGCCGTCTGTCTGAGGATGATAAGCGGTGCTTAGGTTTAACTTCGTTCCCAGCTCGACTTGAAATGCTTCCCAGAATTTGCTAGTGAATATTGTATCTCTATCACTGACTATACTGAGCGGCACTCCATGTAGTCTAACTATTTCCCTGAAGTATATCTGCGCCAGACTCTGAGCAGTTCTTTTTGATCTGACAGGTATGAAATGGGCGTTCTTCGTGAAGCGATCTACGATCACCCAAATACTGTCATTCCCTTTTCTGGTTCTGGGCAGACCATCTATGAAATCCATAGAAATATGTTCCCACTTCCAACCAGGAACTTCAAGCGGTTGCAACAATCCAGCCAATTTCTGTTGGTCACTTTTGACTAGCTGGCAAGTAGGGCATCGGCTAACATATACGGAAATGTCCCTTTTCATCGACTTCCACCAGAAAGTGCGTTTGATGTCATTATACATTTTGCTTACTCCCGGATGGATACTGAGTTTTGACTTGTGGCATTCATCCAGTACTTCCTTCCGAAGCTCAGGAATGTTAGGAACGCATATTCGTCCTTTGAGCCTTAAAATCCCCTCATTATCAACTTGAAAACTCGAGGGTTCGCCTTGTTGAATCATCCCTCTGATCTTCTGAATGAAGTGGTCATCTTCCTGAAGAGCAGATATTTTATCTAGCAATGAAGTCGTGATAATAAAACTGGTGATCATTTCATTCTTTCGGCTTAATGCATCGGCCACGACATTGGCTTTCCCTGGAGTGTATAAAATTTCAAAATCATATGCTGCAAGAAACTCCAGCCAACGTTGCTGCCTCAGATTCAGGTCCTTCTGAGTGAACAGATACTTTAACGACTGGTGGTCTGTAAACAGTTCAAATCTCTCACCCAGAAGATAGTGTCTCCAGATTTTCAAAGCGAATACTATAGCCAATAACTCAAGATCGTGAGTGACGTAGTTTTTCTCGTGTGGCTTCAGTTGACGGCTAGCGTAAGCAATCACTTGACCCCTTTGCATTAACACTGCCCCAAGGCCTTCTCTAGAAGCATCAGTCCAGACTTTTAAATCCTGGTTGCCATCGATGATGGTTAACACTGGAGCAGTTGTTAATCTCAACTTTAGCTCTTCGAAAGCCTCCTCACCTTCTGGAGTCCATTTGAATTTAGAGTGCTTCTTTGTAAGCTTCGTTAAGTGACCTGATATCTTCGAAAAGTCTTTAACGAATTTCCGGTAATAGCTAGCCAATCCGAGAAAACTGCGGACTTCAGTGGGAGTACTGGGCTGTTTCCAGTTCTGAATAGCTGTGATTTTACTTGGATCCACAACGATTCCTTCTTTCGATACGACGTGGCCCAGAAATTTTACTTCGTCTTGCCAGAAGATACATTTGGAAAACTTGGCTTTTAGTACATTCCGCCTGAGAATTTCTAACACTTGTTCCAAATGTTTTTCATGTTCGGCTTTCGATTTAGAGAAGATTAGGATATCATCGATAAAAACCAGAACAAATTTATTTAATACTCCTCTGAATACTCTGTTCATCAGATCGACGAAGTAAGCGGGAGCGTTACATAAGCCGAATGGCATTAATAACCACTCGTAGAATAAGTCGGGACCTCTGAACGCTGTCATTGGAACACACTCTTCGGCAATTCGAAGTTGATGGAAGCCTGTAACTAGGTCCATTCGTGAAAATACTTGTGCTCCATTTAATCGATCCAACAAATCCTCTATCCGCGGCAATGGATACTTGTTCTTTATTGTTTGTTTGTTCAGATCACGATAATCCACGCATAGACATAGAGTACCGTCGGATTTTGGGACAAACACCACTACTGCTCCCCAATAAGAGAAACTAGGCCTGATCAGACCCTTCCATACTAGCTGTCGTGTTTGATTGTCTAATTCCTCCTTCTCTTTCAAGGACATTCTTCGAATAGCGTGAACTACCGGCCTTGCATTTGGAATCAAAGCAATCTTGAAATTTATTTCTCTCTGCGGAGGTAAGCGAATAACTTCTTCGAACACATCCGCATAGTTTTTGACGACAGGAATATCTTTGACGAGGTCAGGAATATTCTCTGCGACTTCAGGGATATTTTCCATTTGGGCTGGAGAAACATTCAAAGCTGCCCAGAAGTCTTTTCTATTAGAATTCGGGACTTCACATGGTATGGTTATATAATTCCCCGATTGGGCCCTTGCTTTAACCACTCTCTCGGCGCATCTAACCTCAGCTTCATATTTGGTTAGCCAATCCCACCCCAATATAAGATCAAACTCCTTAAAATTCATGACGATGGAGATAGTAGGGAATTTATAGCAGGAGAAAGAGACAGGTACTGCACAAACCCAACTGAGATCGATGGAACCCCCAACCGGATTTTGGACAGTCATTGGCTCTTTGAGCTTCTTCAAATCCAGATCTAGCTTCTTAGCTGCATCCTTCGAAATGAAGCTTCATGACGCGCCTGTGTCAAACAGTACTTTAACTGGAATATTTTTGACATTAAGCGTGCCTTCTAAAACATCAGACCTTCCCTGACTATCTGAGGGTGCTGAGGTTTCTGCTACTTCATTTAATTGAGCCTCCTTGGTTGCCTTTAACAGCCGGCAATCCTGTTTTACATGGCCAAACCGATGGCAAATGCCGCATTCTCTAGTCTCTTGAAACTTCTTAATAGACTTAGATCCTTCCTTTCTTTGTTTCTTTAGAGATCGGCAACTTATCGAGAGACGTCCTTGCTTATTGCAGTTAGAGCATACAGTTGTCGTTACTGGTTTCTTCTCAGATTTGGCCCTTTTTCTCTTGGCACTGGCCTTCTTACTGATCTCAGACATTGTACTTGCCTCAGGATAATCAGTTTCAGACTCAATTTTATTACTAGAGCTGACTTCCTCTTCGTACTGTAACATACCTTTCTTATCTAGATCTTCATATTGATAAGCCATATAAATCATTTCTGAAAAAGGAAGCTTCACATGCCCCAATACTTTATTCTGGTATTTCCTTTGAAGCCCGTAAATAAATCTCAGATTCTTCCTCTTCGTATTCTGAATTAGATGGGGAGCAAGGTGAGAAAGTTCGTTGAATTTCTTATGATATTCTGGGATGGTCATATCACCTTGTATCAAATAAGAAAATTCATCACAAAGTCGCTCGATCGCTTCAGGAGGAGTAAATCTTTCCAGGAAAATCACTTTGAATCTATCCCAGGTGATATCACCTTCTGGATTATCCTTAATAACCGAATCCCACCAGAACAAAGCTTCGTCTTCGAGTGCCCAAGAGGCCAGTAATCTTTTTTGGTCATCCCTAAGCTTTAATGCTTCGAAGATTTTCTCGGCCGAACGAATCCAAGCTTGTGTTCTCATAACAGATTCTTCGCCCGAGAACGGTTTTCCACCCAGATTTCTATATTTCATATATAGGGCTTCTATATCCGGGTCAGTATTACTTCTTCTGTTTCTGGCACTCATTTTCTAGTTCTTCTGCAAATAGCAGATCAAGTGTCAGGTCACAGAAAAGGTATTTTAAAATATAGAAACACATACTTCAAATGTAAATGTGTCTATCAGGGTGTAATTTCATTCCGCTACTCATACTAGGATATTACTGATCCTATCTGTATAGAGTTACCCGTCCTAGAACACTACTGGTTCTATTTCTGACGAGTTCGTTCAAATGTTATATTCCAGAACTAAGCTTAACCAAAGCTCTGATACCACGTTGAGACGACCCGAAATCCCGTTCCGACGGAGACAAGGGTTATCTTTGGAATATAACATAGAAACAGATAATAGCAGAACAAAATTAAATAAATACACCAGATATGAACAATAGAATATACTGGATAAAAGTAATCATCAGAGTTACACAGTATACAGGATCTTACTTAGTACAAATACAGTTCAGCTATACATAAATGTCTACAGCGGAAATTAACAAAATATGTACAATAGGAGCTGAACAGCATAAAAAGAGATAAATGATAGAATCCATCTTCAGCCCCAGCTATCCAGAAATAACCAGCTAAACCTGAATACAAGGCTGCCCGTGTAGAAAAAGGGGCACCCGAGTTTGAAAGTGAAACAAACTACGAGTCAGTCATGGGACTGGTATGAGAAATCTACTCAACACATATATAATTTGGCTAATCACAGGACCACGCCACTTTCGTGGAACGGGTTTACTCCATTGCGTTGCCAGTGCTTTAAAACAAATCTTCCTTTTAAACATCACTATGCTTTTTTGTAAAAATGAAGCTGTTATAAGACTCAGTTCCCATCACACAATGCAACGCAAACCGGAGGATAGAGTTTTACTTTATAACGGCCAAAATATGCTTGATACGAATAAAACAAAGGCATTTGATATTATGGCTAGTGTTTATATGTTTTGAAAAATATTTCAAATCATAACTATCAATCATAGACGGCATGGGTACCATATATCATGTCGCCATATATATATACAATCCAAAACCGCACTGTCACGTATTTGGAAATTGGATTTCCGTCATGAACCAAGGCAAAAGATAGTCCTTACCGAATTTGTGACTCTCTAGCCCGAGCCACAGGAACAGCCGCAACTGCCCCAAGGAGCGACAGGGCCGGTCCACCGATGTGGATTATAGTGCCTGAACAATACGTTTCCCCGCCCTTTGGGGTGTAAATGAGCTAACGAATGACTCCATCGGACCCGGATCGTCCGACCAAACCGAGGCGACTCGCAACAGCAACAACCACATAGGTGAAAAATATATAAATGTCAGGGCTGGCAAGTCACTGACACCACCCTAGCTAGAAAGAAACGCATGCCCTCCCTGAGGTCCTTCCTCCCGTTTCTGGTTCATACCGGGGTGTGAGGCTCGCGATTTCACGTTATACACAAAGCTACACCACACAGGCGGTGCTTTGATCATCACCACAAGACTTTTCTTTTCAACAGAAGCCCTGATCACTGCATCTTAGCATGCCACACCGGCAATTCATGCCATGCGACTGATGTCCATCGATATACAACCTCTGAGCTCGTGCGTTTTAGAGAAGGGCGTTAAGAAAAAGAATAAATTCTCCGCCGCCAAATAGATGTATATTTAACGGAGATCAATCAACACATAATAAAATCCAATGTCAGACACACAATCCATTTACAAGTCCGTTCTGGGTCTGAACGAAACCGGAGGCACTAAATACCTCGCAAACCCTTCGATCACCACGTACGTCTGGACGATCACCACTCATTATCCATATTTCGGGATGCCTCCCAATCAGGACCTCGGTTACCATCCAAACGAGGTGAAGATCTCCGGTCTTCGACCACCGTCTTCATCTTCGACTTTCAATCGTCGGTCAATTATTTGAAATGAGAATTAACTCGGCCTTCTCAAATAATTCACGTACATTTAGAATTTCAAATCAATTTACTTTAATGGTTAAATCACTCGACAACAACAATTTTGTTCTTTAATGTAATTTTCACACCAAACACATTCAACCATCAAATACTATATAAATCGAGTAAATTCAGTTTATTTCTATTCCATATCGTTTATGATATTTTATAACGATTTATCGCTATTTTTATTTATTTTAAAATAGCCAATTTATTCAAAACGACGCTTCGGGCCATAACGCGGCTGTGGCGCTATTTTTCTTCAGAATTGATTTACACATATCTGAAAATCTAACCGTTGGATCTTCACAAAATTTACATCATTAGAAAGGTCTTTTCAAAACGAATCCAACGGTTCCAGTTTCGGGAAAATCCGACGGTCGGATCTCCCGGTACAATCGTTTGAAGTTTCGATTTCAAAATACGAACTGCAGCTCTGTTATTCGATTAAATATAATTATATTTATATTTATATATAAATATAATCGCTTCTGGCGCTGTTTTTCTTCAGATTTGAATTAAACATCCCAGACAATCCAACCGTTGGATTTTTACAAAGTTGGTGCCGTTGGAAAGATATTTCCAAGGCGAACCCGACGGTTGAGGTTTCAGGAAAATCCAATGGTCGGATTTCCCGCACTAGTTGTTTGAAATCACGGTTTCAAAATACGAACTGCACGACCTTGTTTCATTTTAATTTTATTTATATTTATATATTTATATAAATATAATTCATTCAATGATTTCAATATCGTTTTCACTTCAAATATTTCACTAACGCCTTAAAATTTTGGAAAATTTCGCCATAACCTCCCCTGCACCGGGAGCATCGGGAAATCTCAAATAGCTTCCCCGGTCCTTCTAATCTCAAAAAGAAAAAGAAAAAGCCAAGCAGCTAGCCAACAGGCTCATAAAATCATCACCCAAACAAAACAGTAAATGTGTACCTATTTGTCGGGCACAAAATTTTATTTCTCTTCTCTAGCCCCTTTGCTATAACCTGTTCAATGAATATGCGTGTACATATATATAGTTCTTACCATTTATCATTTTCTATTCAACTTCATATTTGATTTTTATTTGGTTTAAAAACACCATTCATTCTAATGTTACATATATAGGTACAAATCATATCGTTAGCTAATTAATGAATATTTCAACTCATATATATTTATTTGAACAAGTGGCTATTTTTAACACTTCACATTTCAATGATTCATGTATATAATAAAAATGTGATTTTTATTGTAAAACAACTCATTTCAAAACACTATTATTTTATATATTTCATATTGGTGATAAAAATAGGATTTTTCTTATAAAACAATTTATTTCAAAATATGAATACCATTCAACACATGAATTTCAATTCAACGAATGAATATCGATTCAACACATGAAGGTTTTCTATAGTTTCTATATATAGATAAAAATGTGATTTTTATATTTAAAACGCGAATACCATTCAATACATGAATTTCTAATCAACGAATGAATATCAATTCAACACATGAAGGTTTCCTATAGTTTCTATATATAGATAAAAATGTGATTTTTATATTTAAAACGCGAATACCATTCAACACATGAATTTCTAATCAACGAATGAATATCAATTCAACACATGAAGGTTTTCTATTCAATGAATAAATATAGTTTAAGCATATGAAAATAATTCAAACACACGAATATTATTCAAAATTTCGGCAGCATAACGGCAGGGTAGTTAAAACCGGGACCGTCCCTAGTACGGCTCCTCGCTCTACCTTAAAACCTCGCGGTTTTTGACAATGGGAATCATGCATCTAGTTCGCACGCAGGCGGCATGTATATATTTATTTCATTTCCACAAACTAATCCTATGTGGTTTCAACCAAATATTTCTCAACCACAAATGGGTATTTTTCAACCACAATCAACCAATATCAACCATAAACAATCCCAAACAATCATTCGCTATCAATCAATTTTCACACCAATCACAATCAATAAATATCGTCCATGGTTTGTGGACGAGGGGCGTATATATATATATATAGCAATACACTTTTATTTCAACACATATATAATTTTTAAATTAGAAATGTCACATTGGGTTCCACTCCGCTGTGCTTTGCTTCTGAACTGTTGAACCATCTGGATCTGCTTGAAATCCGAATGCAGTTCTTTGTCCCGCTGTTCATAATAAAAATTATATTCTTAACCTTTTGCTTACATAAAAATTATATTTTTATTCTCCACACCATATAAAAATCATATTTTTATAATCTACATTATATAAAAATTATCGTGTTTAATAGATTAAAAGAATCACTTCTTTACATCGTTAAAAATCCCATCTTTCTTTGATTAAAAATCCCATCTTTGTTTATATAAGAATCATACCTTGTAAATATAAAAATCGAACCTTTTATATATTTAAAACCATATTTTTATATTGTTTTCTATGAGAAGAAAAAAAAACTCATACTCAAATAATTGTATATACAAATAATAAAAACTAATCTTTACTTTTAACTTCTAAAATCTCAGTGTTCTTCATACAAAAATCATGGCGTTATATCGTTAAAAATCCTACCTTTCTATGCTAATATCACATATAAAAATCCGACCTTTCTATGCTAATATCACATAAAAAAATCCGACCTTTCCATGCTAATATCACATGTAAAAATCCGACCTTTCCATGCTATAAAACTTTTATCTTCCTTATTAATAATCCTCACTTCAATTTCAGTTCTATAGAAAATAAATAAATAAAATAAACTAAATGAAATAAATAAAAATCACCTTTGTTTTGAAGGGGGGAGTTCACCAGCGTTCGGAGGAGGGAGTGGGTCGTGTGGAGGGTTGGGGGGTCCGGCGCAGGGCCTGGGTGTGGCGGTTGTTCTTGCCGGCGGTGGATCTGGTGTAGTGGAGGGGGTGTCGCGGGTTCCAAGGCTAGAGGATTTGGGGATGGAGAGAGAGGTTCACGAAGAGGAGGGTGGGGGAGGCTGACGCGGCGAGGCTGGAGGTGGCGATCGCCTGAGCGACGGCGAGCTCTGGTGCGGCAGAGCAACGAGATGGAGCACGGTTTTTTTTTTCCTTTCTTTTTTTATTTTGATCGATCTAAAATATAGAGGGGGAGTGAGAGAGTAAGAGGGAATGAGGGCTTATGTGGAAATTTATTTTTTATTTTATTTTATTTAATTCTTTTAAGAGTTGACTTTTATTTCGAACTCAAAATCAAACCCATCGACTGTCGCCCCCAGCTAAATACCCCCATCCCGAACACAATGGGATATGTCCTGTTGGCCAATTCGATCGTTTCGATAAGTTTTCGTCAAAATCAAAATATAAAGCTTTATATTGATTTTGAACGCACATTTCAATTTACCAGGCCACACATCGAGACGAAAAATTCCTGAAAAAATAAATCTAGCTACGTTTTGACGATACGGTCCCAACAAAACTAGTTTCGTCGAATTCTGAGACCGTTTGCAAAAAGGCCCATTTTTGGTCGATCAAATTTAACTGAAACTGTCAAAACACATCCTCTTTTGCCACGCTTACATATTGATTCAGAAAATTATGAAATTTGAAACCTAGCAATAACTTTACATTCCGGATCCAACAAAAGTGATTTCGTCGAATTCCGAGGTCGTCTGCAAAATTTTCATTTTTAAGGGCCTGAATTCCATAGCGACTATTCAGAATTTTTGACTGGACATATCTTTTGATTCCCGCTAAGAAATTTTTGATTTTTCAGATTTGTTAGAAAGGTATTTACTAACAGATTTAAATATTTTTGGTTTCACTAAAATCCGGATTGTTTTGCACCCGGTACAGTCCGACAAAGTTTGAATTCAAATTTTGAAACTGCAGCGCCCTTTCAGGCCTTGTTTATAATTATAATTAATTATACTCGTTTTCAATTTTCGATTCAAACTCACTTTCCATTGCCATTACTTAAAATATTTATATTAAATATTTAAAATCCATTATTTTAGCCAATTTAAAAATTTTAAATTGGTTCAGATTTTCCGGGTCGTTACAGTTTTAAAAATAACCAGAATTTCTAATGATTGCATTGGAATGGATTTGAATCGAAATTGTCTTCGGAATATTTCGATGTTGGATTTCGTGATTATACAGATGTTGTTATGGAAATTTGAAAGATATATATATCGTTATTTTCAATACGATATTTGTTGGTCATAGAATTTGATATTGAATATAAGCCGATATATTTTCTATTCAGAGCCTTGTATTTAATATCAAATGTGATTTGGGTTTATCGTGAACAATGTTTTAAATAACACTTGTTCTTTAACCCGATAATTAATGGAATGTGATTTTGGGTTTATCGTGAAACGTGTTTTAAAATGACACCGATTCTTTAACCCAGTTAAAGATTAAAACTAAGTGGAGTTTAAATGAATCTTTAATTAGATTGAAAAGGTGTTAGAATGGAGTATCACCAGTTTTACTCCAGGCGATAGTTAAATCTTTAATTAGATTTAAACGTGAAATGGTAATTAAATTTACCGATAACACCGTGGTGTTAGATATGAAGTATTACCAGTTTTACTTCATGGGATGAATAGGTTGGGATGGGGAAATTAAAATAAATGATTACTTCGGTGTGGTTCGCTAATCCCGACTAGTTTGAATTGATATTCAAAGGAGATTAAAGAATAAATTTAAAGAATTTATCTTTGATAAAATTAATGGGAACCTTTCCCAAAATAGAAGAATATTTGAATAAAAGAATATTCTCAATTGGAATGAGGCGTATGTTGTGTTTGTGTAACACGTGTTTATTATATATATACGCGAGTTATTCAGAAAGACCGAGTTTATCCCATTCTGAATAACTGATTCGACGTGGTGTCGAAGATGAAGACGGTGGTTGAAGACCGGAGGTCTTCACGTCGTTTGGATAATTACTGATGATCTTGATTGGGCTGTACACCCAAGAAGATGGAAACAGTTGGTGATCGTCCATACGTACTTGGAGATCGATGGATATGCGGGGTACTAGGTGCCTTCGGTTTCGTTCAGACCCAGAACGAACTTGTAAATGGACTGTGTGTCTGACATTGGATTTTAGTCTGTGTGATTGATTTCTATTAAATATATATCTGTTTGGCGGCGGAGAATTTATTCTCTTGCTTAACGCCCTTCTCTGAGACGTACGAGCTCAGGGGTTATATACTGATGGATATCAAACGCATAGAGTGAATTGCCTGTGTGGCATGCCTGAGTGGCAATTGATCAAGGCTTCTGTTGAAAAGCAAAGTCTTGTGGTGATGACCAAAGTACGGCCTTTGTGGCGTAGCTTTGTGTAACGTTTATTTCGCGAGTTTCACACCCGGTATGAACAAAAAACGGGAGAGGACGTGAGGGAGGGAAAGCGTTTCTTTCTAGCTAGAAGTGGCGTCAGTGGTTTTACACGCCCTGACGAGTTTGACTTATATGGTTGTTGCTGTTGCGAGGCGCCTCGGTTTGATTGGATGATCCGGGTCCGATGGAGTCATTCGTTGGCTCATTTACGCCCCATAGGGCCCGGAAACGCATGTTCAGGCATTTTAATCCACATCGGTGGACCGGCCCTGAGGATCCAAGGGCCCACCTGAGTCTGGGTCCTGAGGCTCGCGCTAGAGAGTCTCGAATCGGTTGAGGACTATCTTTTTCCTCGGTTCATAGATGGAAATCCAATTTCCAAATACGTGACATTTGCGGTTTTAATTGTAGAACTAGTATGGCGACATGATATATGGTACCCATGCCGCCTATGATTGATACTTATGATTTGAAGTTGTTTTATACACTATACACTGATAATAGTATCAAATGATTTGTTTTAAAACGTATCAAGCATTCTTTGGCTGTTATAAGGGAAAACCCTATCCCCCGGCTTGCGTTGCATTGTGTGATAGGACCTGGGCCTTATAACAGCTTCATTTTTCTTTATTTAGCATCGCGCTGTTTGTTTTATGCATTGGTATTCTTGGGAGGAAACCCGTTCCGCGTTAGCGGCGTGGTCCCTTGATTTACCTAACTTTAAAATAAAGATTAACAACTGTTTTAGTTCTCACACCAGTCCCATGACTGACCTGGAGTTTATTGTTTTAACCTAAACTCTGGGTGCCCTTATTTTGACACGGGCAGCTAGTAGTTTTGGTTTTGCAGATTTATATTCACAAGATCCTGGTTTGCAGCTGGAATGATATCCGGAAAGCTTTGTACCCGTATATCTCTTCTAGTTGTGTATTATATTATTTTCCGCTGCTATGTATTGAAATGTAATTTAAATCTCTGATATTTCTATGTAATATTCATTCATACTTTGTATATTCTTGTATTCTGATGGAATTGTTGTAATATACAATGAAATGTTCTTCCGTCTGCGTTCTATTTGTCGTGTTCTCAAAACAATCAAGCGTTTCGAACGGTCTAGATCGGTTTAGCGACTGATTCGGATCGAGCGAGATTCCTTATCGTTACAGTTTATTACTGTTACGGACCGCAGAAAGGATCCTTAAGGCAAAGCAAACACTAGAGAGAGGGGTGTGAATAGTGTTTATAAGAATTTTAAACAAAATTTAAATCTAAATTGAATTATGGAGTGAATCAAACAACACAAACACAATCACAGACACCAATTCAAACACAAATGCAAAATAAACAGAAATAAAGGAAAATGCAGAAAAGGAAAGAACACACCGGATTTTATACTGGTTTGGATCACTCCTACGTCCAGTCCCGCACAACGCGGGATTGTGCAGAGTTTTATTACTATTTTCAAATAGCCAAATATACCCTCCTTGATTTCACGTCTCAACAAGGAGACACCGACTCCTATCCCTTGATTTCACGGCTCAACAAGGGCACACCGATTCCCAAACCTTGATTTCACGGATTCAAGGATAAAACCATTTACTCTTGACTTACAAATTGGATCTTTCAATCCAAGCAATTACAAAATAGCCCTATAACTCTTCAATAGCACTTAATTTAGAGAGTAGAGAGCAGAGAGTGTAGAGAGAAGAAGTTTGATCAATCCAGAAATGAATTCGGCAGAGTATAAGTGTAAAAACCATAAAAATGAATAAGAATAATGGTAGGATGAAAGGGGATGAAGATGGAGAAGAAGAGATGTTAGAAAATTCGGTTTTGGCCTCATTTATAGAGAATGAAGGGTTGCAACGTTTCTGAAACATTTCAAATAGTGAAAAGACACTTCCCTTCAAAATTAAAAAACTAGCCGTTATATGTCGACATACATATTATGCTATGTTGACATACCTATGTACAAAATTGATTTTCAAAGCATTTTCAATTGTTTTGATATAAAACTAATTCTGTAAATTCTTGAATAAAACTGTATTGTTGTAAATCAATATTATCTGGTAGAAAAACGTATGAAAACATATTTTTAAACTATATAAATATATTTAAAAAATTATAAGGTTTTAAACTATAAAATTTAAATAAAGTATATATAAAAGCTTAAGTTTGAAAAACAAAGAAGAATAGAAATATAAAAACAAAATAGAGAGGATTGAGAATAAAATAGAAAAAAAATAAAGAGAATTGGGAAAAAGAAAAATAGAGAGGATTGAGAAAAGAACTGAAAAATCAGAATTTGGATTTGAACCAAGAGTGCTATTTAGAGTCTTACAAAATCTAGACTCTATAATTATATTAATCTTGAACTCTTGTCATCTTGATATCTTGATTACTCATGAGTCTTGAATCTACTCTGAGTTCTGAATCTCTAAAAGCTCTTAAACTGTACAGTCTTCAGTATAATTCCTGTAAACAAATCCTGCATATATGTATATATATATATATATTCTAGATATAGATGTTAGTATATATTTTATAATCAATGATAACTGAAAGAAGGTTGTTGTCATCAAAACTCCATTCTCCAACAATCTCCCCCTTTTTGATGATGACATCCTTGGTTTTTAAAATATCATACCTGCATATACCTGTTTGATGATGACAACCTTGGTTTATAAAATATCATACCTGTATTCCTGTTTGATGATGATCCTCTTATACTCCCCCTATCTATAAGAATTCTATAAAACCATGTCTATATTTTATAATTTCTCCCCTTTTGGCATTATCAAAAAGGAAGATTTAAGATACTTCCCCTAAGTTAAACAATTTTAGAATCTAAATAATATTCCTAAAAATACTCCCCTTAAATTGAATAACACTATGAATAGAATATAAGTAACTATCCTTAAACAATACTCCCCCTTAATTTATTAACTAATTCTAATCTATTTAAACTAAAGAGAATAATACTTAATATGATGATTAAACACAAACCAAATCAAGTATCATTATTACATATGTTTGTCTAATATATATACAGACCAATCCAAACTAAATCACACCATATGTCTTAATATTTACAAGTTCCAATCAATATAGTCTAAATCAAATCACACCATATGTTTTAGAGTAATTAAACAAATCAATCAAATTGTACCAAATAATTAAATGTCTATTGGAACTTCAACCCATTCATCTTGTCCAGTAATTGGATTCTTATGGATATCTTTCCACTCTTCTTCAATGTTATGCGATGTTTGGTTGTTTTCATTTCTGAAATGAGAAGAAATATCCCCACGAATTATGTCAAAATGTTTTTCTTGATGTTTAACCATCCTCATTGGGATTAACTCTACTTTGTGCTGATTACTTAGTCCTATGGAGAGAGCTTTCTTGAAAGAAATCAAAGAATCATCAAGGCTTTCACTTATATTATGAATAGGATTTGCCATGGATTTGATGAGAAATTATTAAAGAAGGAGTAATGAAAAAAATGTAGTTTTCTGGGTGAAATAGACTTAAATAGGGTCTGGAATTCGTTGGATTTTGAATGGACATGAGTGGTAATTTTAATTTATAATTTGAAAAAGTTTGAAATTTTTTCTGTTATATGTTGTAACACGCCACTTCCGTTAAGTTCAATCACAAAGGGAATGCCTTAACTTCGGTGGAACGTTATAAGTAAATAGAACAGAAATTTACAAGACATATATCTAAAGTAGTACTTGAAAAATTTATAACTTTATTACAGCAGAAACAGAAATAAGTTTGGTTACATCACAATACCAAAACCCAAGTACACAAATATTAGTCTTGTACAAAATACTTCAGAATGCATAATTTTAAAGCCATAATCCTGAACAGAGAATGCCATAAATAGGTAAAATCAAAGCCAAGCAACATTTCAAGCACTTCAAACAGTTGGAACCTGATCAAGCTCCTATGTTTCCACCCTGAGAACCTAGAGGAAGGGGGGAAACGGAAGAAAAGAGGCAAAACAAACTAGGTCAGACATAAGTCTGGTAAGTCCAGTGACTTTCAGCATATAAACAGATAACGGTATCATGACATGTGAATAAAACTGGATGAGAGAACCATAACAGGAGTAGTAGGTTAACAGAAGAGACAAAATGATATAGGCTAAACTAAGCTTCTTACTTGGTTTTCACTCCTTTGCACTAATACTAGTATAACAGAATTAGGTGTTGTCCTAATGTCTAAACAGAAAACAGAATGATCTCTTCAGAAACAAGATGGTAGAAATGGGCCTTTACCAACCTAACAGAGACAGACGTTCAGAAACAGAATGCTAGTAATGGGCCTTTACTACCCTAACAAAGACAGACGTTTAGAAACAGAATGCTAGTAATGGGCCTTTACCACCCGAACAAAGACAGAAACAGAATAACCCCTACGGAAATAGAATACTAGAATTAGGTGTACACTAGTAATGGGCCTTTACCACCCCAACAGACGGTACCACATAAAAACAAACAGGTGTTACCAACCCAACAGAAACAGACGATACCCTAACAGAAACAGACAGAACTAAGTGTACCCTAAATTCTACCACAAGCGATCGGCTCCCTAATGCATAAATACCCTGTGCCGACCCCACAGAAGGGTGTATCACTCACTAAAGTGGAAACCTATAGACACAGACCTATTTACAGATGTCATGGTGTCTTACATCCTTAGAGTAGATCAGATTCATGCACGCACATGACCCGGTTGGAATGCGCCATCAACACCCCTCGCCATTATCAGAGTGAACCTCTTACAATTATTTCAGTAAGAGTTCCCTGGACCCCTACCTAGTGTTGGGTCATAGTTTTGATACCAGAAAGGGTTACTGACTAATATGGGTCCCAAATAACTGATGACACAAGTAATTACCCCTCCTAACCTTGTGTCCCCAGACTAACAGATTTCAGATTTACTTGCTTATAGATTTCAGATGTACAAAGTCCAGATTAACTAGTTTTCAGATCAGACATACAGGTTAACAAGTTTTCAGACTAACGGATTAGATATACAGATTAACAAACTTACTGGTTGTTTCACCTAACCTTGTATTGGGCCTGCAGATTTTCAAACGGGTTTATTAGATTCATCAGTCCAGTTTATTTAACCTTATCCACCCAACACGTTTTAGGCATCATATTTATCCTTGATTTTCATTAATTAAATGTTAATGCACAGACCTCTCACATTAGGTCGGTAGCTTGTGGCCGCTGGATGTGCCGGGTGGTTCCGGGCTGACTTCTGCCACAAGCCAGACCTAACCTCGTGTCTAAGCATCTTTATGCTTTTGACCCGTCACATTAGACTGACAATTTGCAGTTGCGGGTTAAGCCGGTTTGGTCCGGGCATGCTTCTACCGCAAAGAGAGTCTAACCTCGTGTCTTAGCATTCTTATTTTTAGCTAAAGTATTCATTAACAGATTATGCCAATATCAGATTAATTATGCCAATTCAACAAATTAACTTCTTTACATGTTACAGCACATTATCCAAAATTCTATTAACATGTTTTGCTCAATTTTAGATCGAGCCTACAGATTTTCATACCCCAAACTACCATATTCAGTTTCAACAGATTTAACAGATTAGACAATTTAACAGATTTAATCATCCCTTAAAATTCCATTGACATACCTCGCCTAATTTTACATGTTTAAATTATGGTCGTAATTCACAATATAACATACGTCCCAAATTTTAGTTAAATTTGCATTGTACAAAATATTCTCTAACAACCCCGAATCATGATGCACAATATAAATTATGCCAAATTATAGCCGTTGATTGCCGCGTATGTCAAATAGCCAAAAGTCCGAATTAGGCGTATTCACATTTATAATTATCCCTATTATAATATAGGTTTTTCAGGCCTAAGTCACATATCCTTTTCTTCTAAGTCATAGATCGTCATATAAAATACGCCCCAATCTAGATCTTAAATTACAACATGTATTATGTCCTCAAAATCAGATCATGAATTATAACATGCATTATGTCCTCAAATTACAAGTCATATGTTGTCATACAATAGTTCTCCTTCTTCCAAATCATAAACCACCATATATAGTATGCCTTGATCTAAATCTTAAATTACAACATATACCCTTTTCCTTAAATCAGTCACAAATCAGTCATGTCCAATTATGCATCATTCATTATTTCCCCCAAATTTAACGTTCGTGCGTCAATCTCTTAAGAGATTTGGCTCAAGCTCGTGGTAGCCTAGCTATAGAACAGAAGGAAGGAAGAGATATAGAGTAGTTACAGTAATATTAATAAGATAGATCTACACAGAAAAATGGATCTAATAAATAGGAATAAGATAGATTTACACAGAAAAACAGATCTGATAAACAGGAATAAGATAGATCTACACAGAAAAACAGATCTGATAAACAAGAATATGCATAATCTCCAATTCAGATTTATAACCATGTCAAGATCATAATTAAATTTCATATCTGAAAATAACTGTGCTTACCTTGGTTGGATTCTAAAAGCAAAAGGGTTGTAGTTGTTCTCTTTTAATCCTATTCAGATTAGAAAAAGAAGGAGCACTTGTTCTAGCTTAGGTTGCAGCAGAGTAGCGACGCCATTGATTTATTTTAATATGAGTTAGGGCAGAGTATAGGCAAAATGAATTATGTGGAGAGAAAATGAGGTTTGGGGGTGTTTAAATAGCTTAGGAGCAACGAATCTAGTCAGAATGGGCGTCTAAATGCAGAAAAACGAATCTGTCCACAGATCTAGAAAGCCGGGGGGGGGGGGGGGGGGGAGGGGGAAGGTCGACCCCATGGTCGACCTGTTCTACCCAGGTTGACCCCCTGGTCGACTTGGTCCTGGCGGGAATTTTCCTGCCCATCCCGGGTGTGTGATTTGATTTTCAAAACTTTAGATTTGAATTCAGGCTGGTTTTTATTTTAAATTCCTGAAACTTCTAAGTGTCATAACTTCTTCATACGAAGTCCGATTTACGCAAACTCAGACTCTATCTCAAGCAGAATTCCGAGACAAACAAAATGGCATAACCCGCTTCCCTTAATTCTTCTCTTAAAAATTAAGTATACTTTGTTTTGTTACTTTATGTTC
The DNA here is from genome assembly GCA_030737875.1 of Allium sativum. NCBI lineage: Eukaryota > Viridiplantae > Streptophyta > Magnoliopsida > Asparagales > Amaryllidaceae > Allium > Allium sativum. The sequence goes on along the minus strand of CM060921.1, from coordinate 156,736,099 downwards.
ATAGAAAATACGGGGTGTTACATATGTCGACATGTTATGTCGACATACTATAGTGTGTTTTTGAAAATTTTGAAAATTTGAATTCTTTTGATTCTTATAATATATTTTATGATTTTTCAGAAACATAAAGATGATTTAAACAGAAATAAAACTCCATTCATTACTTAAAAAAAAGCAAATACATCCAATTAAACAAGACACACTTAGAATACGAGATTCGAAAGCAAATATATGGAAATATATGAAGATAGATTAAACTAGATGGCCTGTTTTCAGATGATGATGAGGGAGATGAAATTCTAAGATTTCTTCCTATCTTGACCATGAATTTGGTCATTTTGGAAAGCTTCTTGTTAAACTTCTTTTGAATTTTGATGATTTTTGCTTGGTTTTGAATAATCGTATCTTTGAGATTACGATTTTAGGTTAGATACTCGATGCTTTCTATAGAAGTCTCTTCTTCTTCTTTGACTTCCACTGGGTCTTGCTCTTGTTGCAATCTATCTTGTTTGGCTTCATATGTCTTATAAGGTTTGAAAGTGATGGGAATTTGCAAGAGATGAATGTTTGAAGCATCAAATACTTTCCTAGGAACAAATTCTTCTCCATGAAGATCAACTACAAAGTATTTGAAAATGCGAGTGAGATAAACACCATAGTAGAGAGTGTTTTCTCTTGAAGATACATCAATGGGCTTAAATTCATTTAGAATCATATCGACCCAATTGGTAAGGTAATTACCCATAATGGCAAAGAGATACTTTTGGACTTTTAGAGTTGGATTGTTGTAATTTCCGGAACGAGGAGTGATGGTGTATTGAAGAAGAAGGTTGACAATTCTTGTTTTTAGATGAAAGAAATGATTTTTGAAATCCTTTGAGGCACTATCTTCGAGGATATCATGATAGGTTTCCAAATCAGTTTCATAGATAGCAAAAGTTGAGAAATCCGTGCCCTTGATTCTACAATTTAAAATTTCTCCTAAAAGACCGGCATCAAGAATAATTTGATTTCCCTTGACACTACTCCAAATTTGATTTTCGTTGCCTTGGTAAAATCCATGGTTGAGATTTGCATAGAACATCTTCACGAGTTTGGGATAACATACTTCTCGGTTGTCTCGAGAGTCAATTAGACTCAAGATTTCATTGTGTTGGAAGAGAGAGACAAGATCATAAGATGGAAAGTCACTAAAGACAGCGAAAGCATCCGTGTTAAATTTAGCATTTGTTAAATAGTCACCATAGGTTTTAATGACCTCTTTGTCATTGTAAAGATAACCTTTTATGGTTTTGGTTATCTTCAATTTCTGAGATGAACTTGAGGAAGCCATTGATATGATAGTTTTGAGGATGATAGATATGAAGAATGTTATTTTGAGTTGTGATGAGAAGTAGAAAGGATGGATTTATATAGAAGATGAAAAGATATGAATTGAATGAATATGAATTGAATAAGCACAACTTTTCAGATTGAAAGGACACTTTTTCATAACTTCAGAGTTAGTGAAAAGATTGGAGGGAAGTTTGAAAGTTTAAAATTTTGAAATTCAAAATTTAAATTTCAAATCTGTTTGATATATTGACATGTTTATTTCTATTTGTCGACATATAAGACTTATTTCAAAAGAAAATTGGTTTTTCAAGTTTTGAATTAGATTATCGATTTAAATTTCAAGTTTAACAATTTCCTAAAATACTTCCAATCCTAATGAACATACAAACAATTTTATTTTATTAATTTATTGATTATTTAATATTCTATTATTATTTTGAATTTCAAAATTCAAAATTCAAATTTGAATTTCAAATTTCAAATAGTTTATTAAATTTTAAATCCAAATCAAAGCAAACAAACAAAGTAGCCATTCAACCAAATAAAAATTAAAATGTAATTAATGCGTACCCGGTTTTTTGATCCTTTTCTTCATGGTCTTCTGAATTCTGAATTGCTACAAAGCATATATTTGTATTTCTGGATTCTGGTTCTTCATCACTTGATGACGAATCTAAATCATCTAATGTTGCTACATATGCTTTCTTTCTTTTTCTTGACTAATTTGAATTGTCTGGTTGTTGACTAAATTTGTTTGGATATGGACACATTTTCCTTATATTCCCTGGTTTGTTGCAGTTAAAGAATCGTCCATCATTTGAATTTGAATTTTCTTTATTATTCCCCTTCCTTCTATATTTTAAGAATCTTCTAAACTGATTTTTCATGAGTGCCATTTCTTCATCATCTTTACTACTCGAGTTAGAATCATTTGTTGTGGCTTTCAGTGCAATAGATTTTATATCAGTTGATCTATTTTCTTTTCTTTTCTGCAACTGAACTTCATAAGACATTAGATTCCCAATTATCTCTTCAATCTTCATTTCATTAACATCGTTGGCTTCTTCTATAGCCAAAGTCTTATGATCCCATTCTTGAGTTAATGAGTTTAATATTTTTCTAACTTGATCTGATTCGAAATAAGTTTTTCTAAGTGCAGTTAGTGAATGCACTATCTCTTGAAATCTTTAATACATATCTAAAATAGACCATTCTCATTCATTTTAAATAATTCAAATTGATTGACTAGAATGCCTATCTTAGTCTGTTTATCTTTACTAGTTCCTTCATGAGTAACTTGTAAAGTTCTCCAAATTTCATGAGCAGTTTTACATATAGATACTCTATTAAACTCATTTCTATTTATTGAACAAAATAACATATTCATGGATTTAGAAATGCTCTGTACAACATCCTTTCATTCATTTGTCCATTGTGCAAATGTAGTTGTGAGTTCAACATATTCATTTTGTGTTCTATTCCACGTGTCTAATCCTACAGATTGTAAATAAATTTTCATTCTACATGCCCAATATGAATAATTACTACCATTAAATAGTAGTGTTCTAACAGTGGATTGACCCTCTGTAAAAGAACTATTATTACTACCAGTGTTGGTTGCCATTTTACCAAATTTTCAAAAATCAGATTATGATCTTTTGAAAGACCTTGCTCTGATACCAATTGTTAGGGACTGCGGAAAGGATCGTTAAGGCAAAGCAAACACTAGAGGAGGGGGGTGAGTAGTGTTTGTAAGAATTTTAAACAAAACTTAAATATAAATAGAATTATGGAGTGAATCAAACAACACAAACACAATCACGGACACCAATTCAAACACAAATGCATAATAAACAGAAATAAAGGAAAATGCAGAGAAGGAAAGAACACATCAGATTTTATATGGGTTCGGATCACTCCTACGTGCAGTCCCGCACAACGCTGGATTGTGTAGAGTTTTATTACTATTTTTAAATAGCCAAATACACCCTCCTTGATTTCACGGCTCAAAAAGGAGACACCGACTCCTATCCCTTGATTTCACGGCTCAACAAGGGCACACAGACTCCTAAACCTTGATTTCACAGATTCAACGATTAAATCGTTTACTCTTGACGTACAAATTGGATCTTTCAATCCAAGCAATTACAAAACAGCCCTATAACTCTTCAATAGCACTTGATTCAAAGAGTAGAGAGTAGAGAGTTAGAGAGAAGAAGTTTGATCAATTCAGAAGTGAATTCGGTAGAGTATAAGTGTAAAAACCATAAAAATGAATAAGAATAATGGTAGGATGAAAGGGGATGAAGATGGAGAAGAAGAGATGTTAGAAAATTCGGTTTTGGCCTCTTTTTATAGAAAATGAAGGGTTGCAACGTTTCTGAAACGTTTCAAATAGTAAAAAGACACTTCCCTTCAAAATTAAAAAACTATCTGTTATATATCGACATACATATTATGCTATGTCGACATACCTATGTACAAAATTGATTTTCAAAGCATTTTCAAGTGTTTTGATATAAAACTAATTCTGGAAATTCTTGAATAAAATTCTAACGTTGTGTAACACCCCGAATTTTCTGAGAATATTAAAACTAAAAAATTCATAAACACTTAATTTTTAGAAGAAGAATTAAGTGAAATGGGTTGCGCTATTACGTTCATCTCAAAATTTTGGTCAAGATAGACATTTGGTTTGCATAAAACGGATACCTTATGAAGAAGTTATTAAGCCTTGAAGTTTGTATGCATATGAGAAATATATATATATATTAAATAAATAAATATGCAAAATAGTTCAAAACAGCGAATCGGGAGGGGAAATAACTGAATCGACCCATTTTTGAGGTCGACCCGAGCCCCGTTGGGTCGACTAGGGGTTGATTCAGGGTGTTTGGCTGTCAACCCGTGGACCGATTCACTCTAAGGCAGATGATTGGTTCTGATGGACTCCTTGCCGAGTCATTAGGGCTGATGTGGCTATTCTATCTTGTCTGAATGGCTTTGATTTGCTCTAGGTTAATCTGACGGTTCCTATTAAATCAAACTTCTATATAAGCAACCTAAATCTAAACCCTAAGCCACACAAAAATATTCCTAGAGCCGTCATGCCATCAATGGTGAACCTAGAATTGTCGTCTTCTCTATCAACTCAAAGGCAATATAGAAGCTACATCAAAATCAAATCAAAACTAATCTAATTCAACTAAGAGAACTCAATGATCTACATCAAAGGCGAGCAATTCAGTTTCAGAATACAGATCCCTGAAATCAAGTTTTTCCTTTTGATTGTAAGTGTAGTTATCTTTTAGATGTGAATAAATTAAAGACATGATATATAATGAACTGTACAATAGAATTGTATCAAGTTGTATGTGATGCTGATTCATGTTTATTCATGTCTATTCTATCATATATGCCTATGAACTATTGTGGTCTATCGAACCTATCATGTTATGTGGAAATTGGTGAGTAAACCTATGATGTTGTATAGGAATTTGGGAATGAAATTATCATATGTAAGTTTGGTGATATTATGATACATGCAAGTTTTAGGCTAAGTCATGTCATTTATGCTTAATTGTTTAGAGCCATTATGCATACATGTTCAGATCTACGACCTTATATGTTTAGATCTATGACTTTGTATGTTAGATCCATATGCCTTTATGATAGATCTAATTTGCAAGTTCACCACTGCATGCCATGTTTAACTTGTATAGTTTTATGTAAATTCATATGCTTCTGGTTCATGTTGCATAGATCAAATTTGCAAGTTCATAGTTAAAAGTATATTGTTCTATGCCAAATCCATGTGACATATGTGTAGTTAGATCCATACTTTTGTATGATGTTGGAATGTTGCAAAGTTCCTCTTTTCCCCTTTTTGTTTTATAAGTTAGGCTAAAATATCGAGCCTAACATTCTATGTAATTTTGCGAACGTACAACGGGGGTAATGTTGGGGAAAACATGAAATTACATGTAATTGGCATGTTTGACACATAATCATGATAAGTGGCATGAAAATGGTATAATCTATATACCTAAAATTTTGAACGTGATTTAGAAGGAATGTGGGCCATGACAATAATTGATTTATAATTTACATATAAATATATAGGATAAACATGAAAAATTACATGGCATAGATTGGTTCATGAAATGTTATATTTAGTATACCATTAATTTTGATCATAATTAAAAGGATAATTATGGCATAATTAAATTGGGAATAATTTACATATGGAATTTGTCATAAATAAGAAATATGTAAATTTAGAAAAGACGAATATGCCTAACCCGAGGTTAGACTGAGTTGTGGTGTAAAACTGCCCGGAACTGACCGGCACATCCAGTGACCAAAACAATACAAGTCTAATGTGGGTGGTTAATGCATTGAGCCCAAAAAGGACCCGAGGTTAGACTAAGTTGTGGTGTAAATGCCCGGAACCGATCGGCACATCCAGTGACCACAACAATACCTGTCTAATGTGAGTGGTTGGTGCTTTAATAAAGCTAAGTCAAGATTGGTAGGGTTAAGTCAATTTAGGAAACACTTAACCAATTCAACATGTTAACTAAACTGATGGGTGAGGTCAACTAAATTTAGAACACATAACCGTTATAATCTATTAATTAGACAAGTGGGTGAGGTTAAGTAAATTTAGAAAACCTAACCGTTATAACATGTTAATTAGACAAGTGGGTGAGGTTAAGTAAATTTAGAACATTTAACCGTTATAACATGTTAATTAAGCAGATGATAGGGTTAAGTTACCTAAAGTAACACTTAACCAAAATATATAATGACTTGTGGTAGGGTTAGGTAGCACAAGAGGATACACTTAACCGATATATAATGACATGTGGTGGGGTTAACTAATACAAGAGGAAACACTTAACCAATTATATAACACGATATATGGGAAGGGTTAAGTTAACACGAGAGGGCAACACTTAACCAATATAACATGATTTGAGGTAGGGTCAAGTTAACACCAGAAGGAAACACTTAACCAACATGACAAGACGAGTGGGAGGGTTAAGTTAACTTGAATTGATTAATGTCACTTGACCAATATAACTTGATAAACGAATGAGGTTAAGTTAAATAGGAAATACTTAACCAATATAACCTGATGAATGAACAGGGTTAAGTTAATAAATCACACTTAACCAATCCAACATGATAAGTGAAAAAGGTTAAGTTAATAAGAACCACTTAACCAACATGGCATGACGAGTAGGAGAGTTAAGTACACGTCGGGTTGGTGGGTAATATTAGTAAATATATAGGCCCACAAAACTTAACCATTATATAAACATGTTTGAATCCGTGGAAAGGTTAAGTATACGTCGGGTTGGTGGGTAATATTAGTAAATACATGCCCACAAAACTTAACTATTAAATAAACATGCTTGAATAGATGGGATGGTTAAGTACATCTCGTGTAGGTGGATAATATTAGTACATATAGGCCCACAAAATTTAACCGTTTATTAAAAATGCTTGAATCGATGGGAGGGTTAAGTATATATCGGGTTGGTGGGAAATATTAGTAAATATAGGCCCACAAACTTAACCAATAGGAAACCATAGTAACGGGGACCCATTTCAGCAGTAACCCACATGGATGTATCACGGTACCTTGAACTAGGCAGGGTGGAGCACGATTACTGAGCTGATTATAAGCGGTCAAAGCAGTGGCAGGGGGTACGTTAGTGTAGGTTCCAATGGTTTACGTGCGTGCACGTACTCCGAAGTAGGAAAAAGCAGGCACTGGGTACCAGTAGTTATACACTGTGCATCTTGAATCGTGTCGGGTTGCTATCATAAGGATTGATACACCTTATGGTGGGACCAGCACATGGTGTCTACACGCAAGAGAGGGCTGATTGACACAGACACATGGAACATGAATACAAGTAGGGAGCCGATCGATAGGGTAGTAAGGGTACATCTAACATGTTCATGGCAATTAGGCTGATTGAGGTGGAATCCTTACGATATATGTACACCTAAAGGCTATAAAAATTATGGGGGTTGGGATCACGATATCATTTTATACAGATTACTAGTTGGGACACTAGTTAGGTGGTGCATAGATAAATATAGAAATCAGATTAACAGAGTAGTAGCGAAGGAGATAAAAAGTAGAAGCGCATTCAGTTCACCTTGCACTTATCTTGTCTTTAGTTACCTTGTTTTTGTGGTATTGTCCTATTTTCGGTTTATTCGTGTCATGATCCTTTATCTTGTTTGCATCCTGAAAGATTATTGGACTTACCAGACTTATGTCTGACATAGTTTTGTTTCACCGCTTTTCTTCCCTTCCCCATCCCCCCAGGTTCTCAGGGAGGAAACACTTCTGCTTAGCTTGGATTACTTGTTGCTTCAAGATCATCATGTATTGCTTTGGATTCTGTCTCATTTCAGCTATGGCTTGCTTTACTCTATTGGGGAATAAATCGATGTTATTTTTATGCTTCTTTTATACTTGGAAGCTTTTAAATCAAGGCAGAAGTTCTATGTATTACTTTTAGTATGATTGAGACAACTATTGTAAAAGCTTGACTGAACCACATTGTTAATAAAATGACTTTATTTTCCATAGTTTTATTTGTCTGTCTTGTAATTTATCTCCATCTTTTACCTATAATGCTCCACCTAAGTTAAGGCATTCCCTTTGTGAGTGACCTTAATAGAGGTGGGGTGTTTCACTTGGTATCAGAGCTGAAGGTTACCGGATCAGTAAAAGATTTGAAAAATTATTTTCAAAACGGTTTTAAAAGAAGCATTTTCAAAAGAAAAGTTTTGTTTTGAAGGTGTATTCCCCAAAGCCATATGCACTATCTTTTGATCCTCTATTTGAATCCTTGTTTCCTTCTTTCCTGAGTATCCGAGGCTTCTAGCTTTATGGGAGGTAACCTCATCGCGGCATGGTTCCGTAGGCTCGACGAGACTACGACACTTGTCAAAGGGAAAACAAGTGCCCAACTTCCATCTATAGCCGTAGTAGTTTCACCTATGACTAATTTTTCTTTCGAGCTTTGTAGGATTTTCCATGCGATGGAGGCAGCTTTCAAAAGACATGTCAACAAGTTACACAAGGATGGCAAAGATGAGAATGAGGGAGTTTGGCTAAGGAGCCCAACCCAAGGGTGAAGAACTCATGGATATAGACTTGGTTCACAAAGGAGGGGAGGAAAGAATAGTAAAACCTAAAACAAGAGGAAGTATCTTTATTATGGTATAACAGGTCATATAATTAAGGACAAGGGAAAGAACAAATGACAGAATTTTCAAGAGGGAAAATGCATGCTCTCGCCGCCAGCATACCTGAGAGAGAGGTTGTAAAGCTTCGGTTGAAAAAGTTTAGTTTTCTTTTGATCATCCTGTTAGTACTCTTTTGATTTTAGCACTTCAAATTCTTTCATATCTGCTTCCATAGTTGAGTCTCTGCACCGTAGAGCTTGTATAGTAGAGGATCCCATTATTTTCTCAAATCCAATCGGTGGTTCGGCTCATTTATCTTTGATTTGTAAGGATTTGAGAATAGTTATATTAAGTACTAAGTCTAAGTGTAATGCTTATGTTTTTGGTTTCATGGGCTATGAGTTGATTCTAGGCATGGATTGATTAGCTAGTAATTGTGAAAGGAGGGTAGTTAGACTTTCAACTTGCCTCGGGAATACCCTCGAAATTTCGTGCGATCCTAAGGGATCAATTTATCTTAGCTACCTAGAATCACTTTATGTATTTATCAATGATTTTCGATCCGTTATAGTAGTCCATGAGTATGCAGATGTTTTTTGATTAAGGTTAGGAGTTTATTCCCTAAAAACTCGAGATAGACTTCCGCATATATCCAGTTGACAATACCAGTTCTGCGATCAACGACTGTTTTGGAGCTAGATTGACGAGGATAGCCAGAGTCGGTTAAGTGCTCAATTGTTTGGTTGTTTTGCTAGTATCACCTCACATAGATCATCCAAATTCGGAGGAGGTATTCCTTGGGTGCTTGTCTGATATTGGTTTAGGCCTTTGGGGCTTGTACTTGAGGGATGTCGAGTTCGACTAGGATGGTTTGCATGAGAGATAAATAGTTGTGGAAGGCGCCCTAAGTAGAAAAAAAACTAACCTTAAGAGAGGTAAAAAGTACATAGCAACCTTTAGGTTTAGACCCTCAGATTTTTGACATGATGGATAACCTAAGTAGAGGAGAGACCTGTAATCATCTTAGTATATACACTTGATATCCTGGTTAACTTCTGTTTATCTTGGAAAGATAGTTCGACATCATTGGATATCCTCTAGCATAGTAAATGATCGAGGTCCTATCTTTACTAGTGGGTTTTGGAAATGGAGGTCAAGAAGCTTCACAATTGTGAAGTTAAATTAGTTAAGGTACAGTGGAGTAAAGCTCAAATAAGATGCGACTTAGAAGACTATATACGCGCATCATACCCTTTTTGATGGTATATCCTCGATTCCTCTTTTTCTGTAAAGTTTATTTGCATGCTAGTCTTTATCTTTTAAGTGTATCCTCTCGGTCCTATCCTCGATCCTTAGGTAGAAGCCAATGGATGAAAACGTGTGTTTGAAACATGTTATGATTGATGGTTGCAAGTGTTTGCTAGTGGTTGCTCGTGGATGCATATACACACATTAGACACTAGATCGGCACAGTCACTTTCATATTGCATATGCATATGAATGTATTTGTATATGGATTGAAACTTAATGTGTTATCATATGGATGTTGCATATGGATGAGTGAATATGCACACATATAGTATTTACATGATTAGGGATATTTGCATACATATTGGACGCATGACACTCTCATGATTCGCATTAAGGAGGTCAACTGGATCCGTAGACCGCCTGATTTTGCACTAGATAAGAGACATACACACACACTTTGCATATGTTCATAGGGCATTAGAAGTCTTTTAAGGACAATGGATGCTTGTGGTTGATGGATGAGTAGATGGATGATTGGATGTTAGGATGCATTCTTCTTAACTTGAAGATTTCGGGGACGAAATCCTTTAAGGAGGGGAGAATGTAACACCTCAAATTTTCTGAGTATATTAAAACTAACAAATTCAAGAACACTTAATTTTTAGAAGAAGAATTAAGTGAAATGGGTTGCGCTATTACGTTCGTCTAAAATTTTTGGTCAAGATGACATTTGGTTTGCGTAAAACAGATACCTTATGAAGAAGTTATTAAGCCTTGAAGTTTGTATGCATATGAGAAATATATATATAGATATATATAAAAGTTAAATAAATAAATATGCAAAAAAAGTTCAAAACAACGAATCGGGAGGGGCAATAACCGAACCTGCCCATTTTTGAGGTCGACCCAAGCCCCGTTGGGTCAACTAGGGGTTGATTCAGAGTGTTTGGTTGTCAACCCGTGGGCCGATTCGCTCTAAGGCAGATGTGGCATCTGATTGGTTCTGATGGACTCCTTGCTAGGTCATTAGGGCTGATATGGCTATTCTATCTTGTCTGAATGGCTTTGATTTGCTCTAGGTTAATCTGACTGTTCCTATTAAATCAAACTTCTATATAAGCAACCTAAATCTAAACCCTAAGCCACACAAAAATATTCTTAGAGCCGTCATGCCATCAGTGGTGAACCTAGAATTACCGTCATCTCTTTCAACTCAAAGGCAAGATAGAAGCTACATCAAAATCAAATCAAAACTAGTCTAATTCAACTAAGAGAATTCAACGATCTACATCAAATGCGAGCAATTCAGTTTCAGAATACAGATCCCTGAAATCAAGTTTTTCCTTTTGATTGTAAGTGTAGTTATCTTTCAGATGTGAATAAATTAAAGACATAATTTGTAATGAATTGTAAAATAGAATTGTATCGAGTTGTATGTGATGTTGATTCATGTCTATTCTATCATATATGTCTATGAACTATTGTGGTCTATCGAACCTATCATGTTATGTGGAAATTGGTGAGTAAACCTATGATGTTGTATAGGAATTTGGGAATGAAATTATCATATGTAAGTTTGGTGATATTATGATACATATAAGTTTTAGGCTAAGTCATGTCGTTTATGCCTAATTGTTTAGAGCTATTATGCATACATGTTTAGATCTACGACCTTATATGTTTAGATCTACAACTTTATATGTTAGATCCATATGCCTTTATGATAGATCTAATTTGCAAGTTCACCACTACATGCCAAGTTTAACTTGTATAGTTTTATGTAAATTCGTATGCTTGTGGTTCATTTTGCATAGATCAAAATTGCATGTTCATAGTTAAAAGTATATTGTTCTATGCCAAATCCATGTGACATATGTGTAGTTAGATCCATACTTTAGTATGATGTTGGAATGCTGCAAAGTTCCTCTTTTCCCCTTTTTGTTTTATAAGTTAGGCTAAAATATCGAGCCTAACATTCTATGTAATTTTGCGAACGTACAACGGGGGTAACATTGGGGAAAACATGAAATTACATGTAATTGGCATGTTTGACACATAAGCATGATAAGTGGCATGAAAATGGTATAATCTATACACCTAAAATTTTGAACGTGATTTAGAAGGAAAGTGGGCCATGACAATAATTGATTTATAATTTACATATAAATATGTAGGATAAACATGGAAAATTACATGGCATAGATTGGTTCATGAAATTGTATATTTAGTATACCATTAATTGTGAGCATAACTAAAAGGATAATTATGGCATAATTAAATTGGGAATAATTTACATATGGAATTTGTCATAAATAAGAAATATGTAAATTTAGAAAAGACGAATATGCCTAACCCGAGGTTAGACTGAGTTGTGGTGTAAAACTGTCTGGAACCGACCGGCACATCCAGTGACCACAACAATACCTGTCTAATGTGGGTGGTTAGTGCATTGAGCCCAAAAAGGACCCGAGGTTAGACTGATTTGTGGTGTAAAACTGCCCGGAACTGACCGACACATCCAGTGACCACAACAATACCTGTCTAATGTGAGTGGTTGGTGCTTTAATAAAGCTAAGTCAAGATTAGTAGGGTTAAGTCAATTAAGGAAACACTCAACCAATTCAACATGTTAACTAAACTGATGGGTGAGGTTAAGTAAATTTAGAACACTTAACCGTTATAACATGTTAATTAGACAAGTGGGTGAGGTTAAGTAAATTTAGAACACTTAACCGTTATAACATGTTAATTAGAAAAGTGGGTGAGGGTAAGTAAATTTAGAAAACTTAACCATTATAACATGTTAATTAAGCAGATGATAGGGTTAAGTTAACTAAAGTAACACTTGAACAAAATATATAATGACTCATGGTAGGGTTAGGTAGCACAAGAGGATACACTTAACCAATATATAATGACATGTGGTGGGGTTAAGTAATACAAGAGGAAAACATTTAACCAATTATATAACACGATGTATGGGCAGGGTTAAGTTAACACGAAAGGGAAACACTTAACCAATATAACATGATTTGAGGTAGGGTCAAGTTAACACCAGAAGGAAACACTTAACCAACATGACAAGACGAGTGGGTGGGTTAAGTTAACTTGAATTGATTAATGACACTTGACCAATATAAATTGATGAACGAATGGGGTTAAGTTAAATAGGAAATACTTAACCAGTATAACCTGATGAATGAACAGGGTTAAGTTAATAAATCACACTTAACCAATCCAACATGATAAGTGAGAAAGGTTAAGTTAATAAGAACCACTTAACCAACATGGCATGACGAGTAGGAGGGTTAAGTATACGTCGGGTTGGTGGGTATTATTAGTAAATATATAGGCCCACAAAACTTAACCATTATATAAACATGCTTGAATCCATGGGAAGGTTAAGTATACGTCGGGTTGGTGGGTAATATTAGTAAATATAGGCCCACAAAACTTAACTATTAAATAAACATGCTTGAATCGATGGGAGGGTTAAGTACATCTCATGTAGGTGGGTAATATTAGTACATATAGGCCAACAAAACTTAACCGTTTATTAAAATGCTTGAATCGATGGGAGGATTAAGTACATATCGGGTTGGTGGGAAATACTGGTAAATATAGGCCCACAAACTTAACCAATAGGAAACCCTAGTAACGGGGACCCATTTCAGCAGTAACCTACATGGATGTATCACAATACCCTGAACTAGGCAGGGTGGGGCACGATTACTGGGCTGATTATAAGCGGTCAAAGTAGCGGCAGGGGTACGTCAGTGTAGGTTCCAACGGTTTACGGGCATGCACGTACTCTGAAGTGGGAAAAAGCAGGCACTGGGTACCAGTAGTTATACATTGTGCATCTTGAATCGTTTCGGGTTGCTATCATAAGGACTGATACACCTTATGGTGGGACCAGTACAGGGTATCTACACGCAAGAGAGGGCCGATTGACACAATGAATACAAGTAGGGAGCCGATCGATAGGGTAGTAAGGGTACATCTAACATGTTCATAGCAATTAGGCTGATTGAGGTGGAATCCTCACGATAGATGTACACCTGAAGGCTACCACAATTATGGGGGTTGGGATCACGATTATCATTTTATACAAATTACTAGTCAGGACACTAGTTAGGCGGTGCAGAGATAAATATAGAAATCAGATTAATAGAGTAGTAGCGAAGCAGAGAAAAAGTAGAAGCGCATTCAGTTCACCTTGCACTTATCTTGTCTTTAGTTACCTTGTTTTTGTGGTATTGTCCTATTTTCGGTTTATTCATGTCATGATCCTTTATCTTGTTTACATGCTGAAATATCACTGGACTTACCAGATTTATGTCTGACCTAGTTTTGTTTTGCCTCTTTTCTTCCGTTTCCCCCCTAGGTTCTCAGGGAGGAAACACTTTTGCTTAGCTTGGATTACTTGTTGCTTCAAGATCATCATGTATTGCTTTGGATTCAGTCTCATTTCAGCTATGGCTTGCTTTACTCTATTGGGGAATAAATGTTATTTTTATGCTTCTTTTATACTTGGAAGTTTTTAAATCAAGACAGAAGTTCTATGTATTACTTTTAGTATGATTGAGACAACTATTGTAAAAGCTTGACTGAACCACATTGTTAATAAAATGACTTTATTTTCCGCTGTTTTATTTGTCTGTCTTGTAATTTTTCTGCATCTTTTACCTTTAATGCTCCACCGAAGTTAAGGCATTCCCTTTGTGAGTGACCTTAACGGAGGTGGGGTGTTTCATGTTATAAATCAATATTATATAATAGAAAAACATATGAAAACATATTTTTAAACTATATAAATAAATTTATAAAATTATAAGGTTTTAAACTATAAAATATAAATAAAGCATATATAAAAGCTTAAGTTTGAAAAACAAAGAAGAATAAAAATATAAAAACAAAATAGAGAGGATTGAGAATAGAAAAACAAAAATAGAGAGAATTGAGAAAAGGAAAAATAGAGAGGATTGAGAAAAGAACTGAAAAATCAGAATTTGAATTTGGATTTGAACCTGGAGTGGTATTTAGAGTCTTACAAAATCTAGACTCTATAATTATATTAATCTTGAACTCTTGACATCTTGATATCTTGATTACTCATGAGTCTTGAATCTACTCTGAATTCTGAATCTCTAAAAGCTCTTAAACTGTACAGTCTGCAGTATTAATTCCTGTATACAAATCCTGCATATGTATGTGTATATATATATTCTAGACAAAGATGTTAGTATATGCTTTATAATCAATGATAATTGAAATAAGGTTGTTGTCATCAAAACTCCATTCTCCAACAATTACCACTCATCTCAGTTTATTTCAATAACTTAATTCCATTCTAAAATATTCGTATATAAATATCATTTGAAAATTCTTACTATTAATATTTATTATCTATAGATCTTATATAACATTCTTTAATAGAATCTATATATTATTATTCAGATTAGCTCGACTCAAATTCAATGAGAATTTATAATTTCAAAACCGTTCCTAACTTCATTCTAGCAATTTCCATTTGCAAACTGTTTTCTTAACTCCTATTCACCTCAATCGTGAATAATATTTCTTAATACAAATCCATACTTGACTTATTTAGTCAACTTGATTTCAAACCCTGTTTCCACCTTTCTTCCAAATCCATACTCAAATTATAATTTTTCGAATTTTGAAATAATAGTTGCACTTCTTTATAAACATAGCTTATAAAATTGACTTCTCATTTCGTTTTAAAAACAAAGCTTTACTTTTCAAGTTTATTTTTATATTCGGTTTCTAAATAAATATTTCTATTTAAAAATAAATTTTCCCTTAAACATTTTTATAATTTAAATTTTGTTTTAAAACCCATATATTATCTAGAGTATTCAAATTACTCAAAATCAAGGGCTAGTGTTACTTACACATCCAAACGTATTATAAACTATCACGGGTTATAGATCACATCATATATCATCTTATATGTGAAAATAAATAATTAATTATTGAGGAGTCCCATTGGATCCCTCCAACCTATTTTCCTACATCCAAAGATGTTAGACAACATAAATAATGCACATCCTGCTTCAAGGCAGGATGTCGTGATATAAAAGGTCATCCACTATATATAGTATGAGGCGCATAGGAAAATCATCTGCATATATACATATATATATATGTATATATATGTGTGCTGGAATATATCCAATCACCAATGTGTGTGTGTGTGTGTATATATATTCGTTTTAATTAAATGAAAGAGGCTTGTTAATGGCGATGGGCGATTTTTATCATCGCCTGTTTTCGCTATGCGTGAGTTTTAACTTTATTTTCATCTGCCACTTCTAATCAATTTTCGCTAGTGATTACAAATCGCTTGTGATCTGTAGATAACCTTCACCAATTCCCCTTTCATTGATAAGCCAAATCAAACTTCAACGAAATTTATTTTGTTAAGACACCTTCTATTTCATTTTATTGCCATAATTCACCAACGTGTTTGTGGTTTTCAATTAACTTCTCCAAAATATCAACTGTATTTTCTAGATCGACGCAACCCTATAAATCTTCATGTTACTCCTAGACTAAGTCGCCCCAGATCTTCGCATTTCCTACTGTTGTTCCCCTTCATTAGTGCGAATTTGTTTGGAAACAGGGGATTAAGCCACAAATGGAGTTGGAATTTGGCATCGCGGTCGTAAGTGTAAGTTCACTTCCGACTGCTCATAACCGATCTACCGGTTTTTCATTATTTTCATACTTTGTTTGAAATATGGGTCGATTTTAGGGTTCAATTTTTCATGTGATTATCGATTGGGAATTTTGATTATTTGCGATTCTCAGAGTTAATGCAGGTTTGACTTTTGTTTTGATCTGAATTTGCTGAGTATGCCAAATTTGGATTTAAATTGGTCAATCTGCGAAATGTGACGCAGCTGGCCTCTTCGTGATTTTTACCTCAACTTGTTAATGGTTTCTTCATGTCCCATATTTCATGGATCCCAGTTGTATATCACAAAAATGAACTGCTCCAGCTCTTTGATGATTTTTTTTACACTCATTAATCAGATCCCTTAGTTATTATGTATTTGGTAATTGGATTCTCTGGTTACATGAAAACTACAGATAATACAGTTGACGATCGCATCTATGTATAAGTTGAATTTTCGTTCATTAATAGTTGTTAATGAAGGGTATCGAACTGCATTATCAATCAGAAACTTCTTTGTAGAAGTTCTTTCTGAAATTTCTACATATTTTTTTGATTTCTGCATGTAGAAATTTTTGATGAATTTAGTGCCATCTACATCTGTTTACTTGAGATCATGGGCTGTTAGAATTACGAACTTCTTTGATAATGTAATGATCATGGACTGGATATGGAATGGGATGCAGCTAAGGCATGAAATGGAGTTCATGGATCAATTTTTAGATTATTCAGTTTTCAACACAGCTGCTGTAATAGCTCGAATTTCTGTACTATCTGAGTTGACCAATTACACCACATGTCCAACCCAAATTGCAAAGAAATACGAATCATTATGGGTTAAAGAAGAAAAAGATAGAAGAAGAACACAAATCACAACACATAATCTCACATCGTAGCGTAATAAAATATAATATATATAACATCTTTTGAAATACAAAATTTTACTTACATACATCATCAGAGTACATCACTTACAACACACCGGAAATAAACGATAGCTATAAAATTGTTGAAGCCTCTTGCTCTAAGCTCCTCCATGTATATCTGTAAACACCTGAACTACTTGACTGCCCATACAAATTTGGGCTCCCATGAGTTTAGGGAAAACAAAACAAAATAAACTCTGGGTCAGTCATGGGACTGGTGTGAGTAAACTTCAACCACTTGGTTTAACTTTAAAAAAATCTTTCTAAAAGAAAGGATAATCGTAAGACCGATCCATACATAAACACGGATAGTTTTTACCTTAGAATAACCCCAAAACATTTCTTTAAAATCAATACTATTCTGATATTATAATAGTGTCTAAATCAAATAAATAGCAATCTAACAGAACACTTGCATCTCATGATCTGCATACATAGTATTAATCAAAACCGCCTGTGCTTATCTGGCAATGGATTTCCAACTATAAAAAGGTATGGAACTGCCTTCCAATGGTGTATCTTTAGAGGGGAATACACTGGGTTCAACAAGAACATCTTGCGACCCGGCCACACATGACCGACCACTCATTTTGCTTGAGTGTATCGAATGTATATCACCAATGGTTGGGATCAGCAACCATTTCCAGAAAGGGACAAAACTGATAAATAAAAGAAAGAAATGAATTTTCTCTAGATAGATGAAAATACACCCTGATTGGGAGCACCCCATTTAGCTATGCTGCCTGCCCCATTTTTGTCATTTCCCGGTTGTTGAGGCCTGAGGCTATGATTACTTACCTTTCATTAATAACACAATCACTTTGAATGCCACATTGTTGTATCTGTTAATCATTAATTGGTTTGCATAAATATATTCTAGATATTATGCTAAGAGAATAAACTCTCCGCCATCATATGTGTATTTGTACAGACCAACATATGTGATAGTTGGAAATACTCTGTCAGACATTCATCCATACAAATTCATTCTGGGACTGAATGAAACCGAAGGCATAGTTTCCATTAATCCATCTTGGGAAATTTCTACCTAAAATTAACAGAAAAAGCACTTCCAATTTACTCTGTCTTCGATTGTCTTCATATAATCTAATTCACAATGCCACTGCTAATATAGAGTCGTTCTCATATAATAATCCAACCTGTCTTTCCATATTGACAACGATATTGGCCGATACTTCGATTGTCGGTTATTTAACTATCAAAGAAAAACAAACATTCATCTGAAGCATCAAGTGATCACTGGGCCCCTTAATTAATATTTCATTAATTAAATCACTTCTCCATTTCCTTATCAATATTTGTTATCCTAATATTTTTAACAAGCATCTTGGCCTCTTACGCTATTCGGAAAACATTTTCACATATCACCTTTTTTTTATTTTCTATACTTAGAAAATATCTTCTATTTATAATTGGAAACCATTCCAATTACTTGTCTCTTTCCCGAACTGATTTATTTCTATACTTAGGAAATATTTATTATTATATTTCCAAAATTCCACTTGCTTGGGTTAAAATGTATGTTGTGTAAAACGTCATTACAACAACCCAAAATACTACATTTAACTAAATCTTATTTAAATATTGATCTTCGAGATCGAATCTTTCTATTTATTGGTTAATAATGAAATCAATCAAATTGGGGTATAATTACCTCTCAGACCTTGACTGAATAACATTCTTAACTTCAAAATGGACAAGACTACTTATCTCGAATAATCAACATCATATGAAACCAATTATCCATTTTTTAAATGTGTATACGTTTCTCTTTCTATTCTTACTAGATTTAAATTTATAATTTTTGTGTTTATGATATTTTATTTTAACTTGGTTTCCTTATCGAATTCTATATATATTAAGATATTGGTTTCTATTTATCAAATTTTCTTAAAAATATTCTAACTCCTTAAATTTCCGGAAAATTTCACCAACATCTCCTTTGTACGGCTCAATCGGTACAACAACAACTCGCCTCTCTAGGCCCTTTCCACTCAAAAAGAAAATCAAAAAGCCAAGCGGCTTACCCAATAGGCTCATAAAATTTTATATGGAATTTAAACATGTACCTTTTTTGTCAGGCATTCAATTTATATCTTTCGTTAACTTCATTCCGTAACTGTTTAACAATACTCATCTAATTCCAATTTATTCCAACTCAATCTAGTCGTTTTTAACTCAATTCGCCAATTTATTCTCTAATTATCTCTTTTTCCAATTGTATTTTTTATTTGAACACAACATGTTCAAATATAATTTAACTTGCTTATAAACTAATTGAATTCAATTTTTGATTTAAGTTTCATATTTGATTTCAATTATGAATTCACAAATCCAATTTACTTATCCAAAGTCAAACTGATCCAAACTCGATTAACTAATTATTATTCTACTTAGTTAATTCTATTCAATAATAAATATCTGATTTTGTTCCAAAAAATCAATCCATTTACTTCACTTGGGTTCATATTTATTTTATAGCTCAAGCACTATTTTTTTCTGAAAATTTGATTTTGACATATCTAGAAATCTTTAAGACGAAATCCAAATTTTTCTTTTCCATTAGAAACATATTATTCAATAGATTCAGATGATTCTTGATTCAAAGAATTCTGACTTAAATTGAGTTATATATACTCGATTGAAGTTCAAAACATCAAATTACGAACTACCGCATCGTAGCAAGCTCATTTTAAATATAAAACATTTAAAACTCATTTATTGATAAATTTTAACTCCATTCTTCCATATTTTTAGTATAAACTAAACTATTTATCCAAATCCAACTTAATATTTCTGATTATCCCTAATCGTCTATTATTTCATTACTCGGTTATAAATTTATTTACAACTCAATCTTTTATATTATGTTCCAATTCCTTTTATTAATTATATTATCTCAACTCAGTTTATATTCTAGATTCCGGAATAAAATCCATCGTTACCTTTTTAAAACGATTCCCAATTCCTTTTAAATTCATGCTTGAATTTATATTTCCAAATTATCCCAAGGTAATTATCCCACTTTATTTATAAAAACCGTTAATATCCTTGTTTTATACATTAAAACAAGTTCCATTTCAAAATCTTTTTGAAACCCGATTCTTAATTTGGAATATTTTATTTTTATAACTTATATATATAATTGTATGATCTATTTTCATATTTAACTTCAGTTTCTATCTAATACAATCTAAATATCCTTCATGGAAATAATTTATTTTTATAAATTCGACATTGTCGAATTCCAATCATAAATCCGTATGCATTATTTTAATTCTATTTATGTTCCGAACATCGGAATAGATTTCGTTATTCCTTTTTGAAACTAATCTCATTTCCCCTTTTAAATTCACATATGAATTTACATCCCTCACATTATCCAATGATTCCATTTCATTTATAAACACCATTTATAAATTCATTACTTGTTCTTATTGTTCAAAACATGTTAATACTTCCTAGCCCATTCGAAATTCAAATTTTAATTTAAAAAAAATAGATTTTCCCTTTAGAACACAAATTTAACAACCCGGAAAATCAGAACCAATTTAAAAAATTTATTTTGGCAATTTTAGTGAATTTTGAATATTTAAAATGAATTATTTTAAATAAGAATGACAAGAAATTTATTTTGAATAGAATTAGAATGGAAATATTTATTTGAATCGAAGTTAGGACAATTTTTTTTTATTTTTAATTATAAAAGGAGTTTAAAATGGCGCGGTAGTTTGAAAATTCAATTTCAAATTTCAAATGAATGTACAGGATTCAAAACAAATCAGATTTTAGAAAAACCAAAAATATTAGAATCTATTTGAAAATATCTTTCCAACGAATCCGAAAAATTGAAATTTCATAGCGGGAATAAAAAGTTATGTCCAGTTGAAAATTCAAAATAGTCGCTATGGAATTTTGGCCCTTAAAAATGGAAGTTTTGCAAACGGCCTTCATTTTCGACGAAACCACTTTTGTTGGATCCAGGATGTCAAATTATTGCAAGATTCCTAAATTCATAATTTTCTGAATCAATATGTGAGCGTGGCAAAAGAAAATGTGTTTTGACAATTTCAGTCAATTTGGATCGACCAGAAATTAGCCTTTTTTAAACAGTCTTCAAATTTGATGAAATTAGTTTTGTTAGGACCGTATCGTTAATACGAAGCTAGAAATAATTTTTCTGGAATTTTCCGAATTAGTATGTGGCCCCGACAAATTAAAATGTACGTTCAAATCTAAAATTGAATGTTTTATATTTTAATTTGAAGAATAACTGATCGCAACAACTGAACTGGGTTATGATACATATTCCATTGTGTTTGGAATGATGGTATTTATCTAGGGGCATCAGTCGTTGGGTTTGATTTGGAGTCCGAATGGACAAACAAGCAAAATTGGAATTTATTGAATTAAATATTAATAAATATTTTATATAAATATAGCCCTCCATCAAAACCCTAATCTCCAAAGGGCCGCCGCCATCAGCAAAATCGACGGCTCAAAAACTTAGAAATTTCAATCCAAAATTCTTTTATTCCAAGGAGATTTAATTCCTGATTTCAAAACAAAATTGTAATACTCCCTCCACTCTACAAACCTATACCACTATGATCGAGTTTAACTTAAAATTGCGCTCGAAATTGCATCTCGAAGTCACCATATTCACGGTGGTTTCCCGCGCCAGTGAGCCCACCGAGCTGGCCCTCGGTCTTGGCGAAGCTGAAGCGCGCAGAGACGGTTCAGGTAGTGGGGGGCGATCGTCGTCAGATCGTCGATGGATGGCGCAGGAACGAACCCTAATTCTCGAGGGCAGGTTGCGTTCGTTTCCAGAAAGAGGAAGATGACGGGGGATTAATTAGAAGAGGATTAAGTTAATTTTCTCCTTAATTATTTAATTAACTCCTTTATTTAATCATACGATGTATAAATATCATATCTTCTGCATACGAAATTATAATTCGTTGATTCAAAATGCGTTGAACTCGCATTGACGAGATCTACACGACAGAACTGACCAAAACTGAAATAGAGAACGCTGGAAATTCGGATAAATTTCAAACCAAATGGTTCATAAATTCAGAAATAAAACCGATGGAGTGGAAAACCAATGTGAGAGTTTCTCACTATAAAATTATTACTGTACATTTATTTATTTTATAACTGCATATATGAACTACTCCCCGTCGTCCACTGACTATGGACGACTTGTTTGCTTGTATTCTGTGTGAGAATATATATACGAAATGTGAAATATATATGAAATAATATATATACGAAATGTGAAATATATATATATATGAAATAATATATATATACAAAATGTTAAAAATATAAATGAAATAAAATATATATATGAAATGTGAAATATAGATATATATGAAAAGTGAAAATTATATATATATATATATATATAGTTAGAAAATAATATATGTATGAAATGAAATATATATATATGAAATGAAGATAATATATATATATATGGAAGGTGAATTAAATATATATGAGATGTAAAAATAATATATATATATATATATACACATACACGATGTGAAAAAAATAATATATATGAGATGTGAAAATAATATATATAGATATGAAATGTGAAATCAATATAAATATATATATGAAAAGTGAAAATGATTTGATTGTTAAAAATATAATTTTCAAAATATATATACATTGTATAAAATATTCATGTATATGGAATATTCAATTTTGATTTGAAATTGAATATGAAGTTGAAATATTTTTGAAAATGAATTTAAAATGATTTATAAAATACGTTTTAAATGGAAATCGACGAAATATATATAATATAATGGTCTGAATAGAACGCGCCGCGCTGCGGCAGTTCGCGAATTTCGACCATTGACTTCGAATGGACATTACGGGAGATCCGACCGTTGGATTCTGCTAAAACTGGAACCATTGTGTTCATATTGGAAAGAGATTTCTAAAGAATATTAGAGATTTGAAATCTATTAGTTGGATTTGGAATTATGTCCAAATTAAATTTGGAAAAGGTCGCTGTAAGTGCAGTTCGATGGTCGTTTATGGAAATCGACTGTATGGGACTTGATAAAATTATAAAAAATATCAATAATTAGTGTAAAATCATAAGAAATGATTTGGAAAGAATTAGGATGAAAAATTCCATATTTGAATAGACGAAAATAGATTTTTATGGAAATGAACTAGTTTTGAACTAGAATTATAATCCAATTATTTTTAAAATTAAATAAATTGGATTTGAAAATGGTTTTAAAATAACCAGAAATTTCATATAAATAAATTGGAATGGTTTGGAATAGAAATAATCTTCGGAATATTTCGATACTGGATTCCGTTATTTTATGGATATTGCAGAGAAATTTGGAAGATATATATATCGTTATTCACATACGATATTTGTTGGTTTCAAAATTTGATGTTGAATATAAGCCGAAACTATTTTTATTCAGAGCCTTATATTTAATATCAAGTTGGAATTTGGGATTTGTCGTGAACTGTGTTTAAATGACATTAGTTCTTTAACCCGAGTAAAAGCAGGATTAATTTCCAAAAAGTAGAACAATCAAGATGAAATGATTTTAGAGATGAAACCAATTGGAGTTTGAATAAATATTTAATTAGATTTGAATGAATGAATGATGATTAAATTTACCAAAACATGAGATGTGGTGCAAACCAAATATACGTGGTTGTTGATATTGATTGTGACTGATTGATTGTTTGGATGGTGCTTGACCAGTTTATGAGCAGAATATGCTTTTACATTTAGCATTGGGTTGGGTAGAAATACTGGTATGCTAACGCCTTGTGAAACACTTCACGATTTGACTATGAGGTGTTAGCGAAGTTGTTGACTTCATTTCAAATTTAATGAATGATTTTGAAATGATATTTTTCTTAAGTGAAAAGAAATGTATTGCCGAATTAGGATAGTGAATGTTTTATAAAAATGTTTTATAAAAGAGGAAGGATTTCGAGGCTTAAACCCAATATTGTCGAAATGATTTGGAAATGTATTATTGTAACAACCCGAAAATCTGGGCCAGTTTAAAATTTTTATTTTGGCAATTTTAATGAATTTTGAATATCTAAAATAAATTATTTTAAATAATATCGACGAAAAATTTATATTGAATATAATTCGAACGTATATATTTATATAGATCGTCGTTAGAATATAAATATTTATTTTAAATTATGAAAGGAATTGAAAATGGCGCGGTAGTTCAATAATTCGATTTCAAACTTCAATTGAATATACTGGGTGCAAAATAATCCGGATTTTTGCGAAACAAAAAATAATGGAATCTAATTGGGAATATCTTTCCAACGAATCCGAAAAATCGAAATTTCATAGCGGGGATAAAAAGATATGTCCAGTTGAAATTTCAGAATAGTCGCTATGGAATTTCGGCCCTTAAAAATTGCCATTTTGCAAACGACCTCGGATCTCGACAAAACCACTTTTGTTGGATTCGCGATGTCAAATTATTGCTAGATTCCAAATTTTGTAATTTTTCGAATCAATATGTGAGCATGGCAAGGGAAAACACGTTTGGCCAGTTTCAGTTGATTTTAATCGACTGGAAAATAGCCATTTTTCAAACGGTCTCAGAATTTGACGAAACTAGTTTTGTTAGGACCGTATCGTCAATACGAAGCTAGAAAATATTTTTTCGGGAATTTTTAGAGGCTGTATGTGGCCTCGGTAAATTGAAATGTGAATTGATAATGAAAATTATCAAATTTGGAAAGTGAGCGAGGATGGATTATCACCAGTTTTGCTCCAAAGCGATAGTTAAATCTTGAATTAGATTTGAACGTGAAATGGTAATTAATTTTACCGATAACACCGTGGTGTTAGATATGGAGTATTACCAGTTTTGCTTCATGGGATGAATAGGTTGGGATGGGGAAATAAAATAAAATAATTACTTCGGTGTGGTTCGCTAATCCCGACTAGTTTGGAAAACCATAATATGGTTTGAAATGATATCCAAAGGAAGATAAAGAATAAATTTAAAAGAAGTTATCTTTGATAAAATTAATGGGAACCTTTCCCTAAGAATGTAAATTATAATTTTTGGTTAATGAAAAAAAATATAATCTTTGATGTAAAAATAGCATTTTAAAAAATATAATTTTATAATGTAGAGATGTCAAAAATATAATTTTTATAATGTAGAGATATTAAAAATATGATTTTTATAGAAGGAGAAAGAATAAAAATATGATTTTTATATAATAGAGAATATAAAAATATTACCTTTATATATGATGAAATAAAAATTCGATCTTTATATATGCAATAAAAATATGATTTTTATTTATTGAAATGAAGTAATAAAAATATAATTTTTATATGAACAGTGTGACAAAGACTGCAATGGGCATTTCAAACCGATCCAGACGATTCAGCAGTTCAACAGCAAAGCACGGCGGAGTGGATCCCTCTGTGAGAATTTCTCACTTTAATTTTCTTTTCTAGTTATATTATAATATATACTAGGATGCAGACGGTGTTTAGTAGCACCCGACACCATCGTCCACAAACCATGGACTTGTTTGTTTAGTTGTGTAGTTGGTTAGATTATTTGATTTGAATTTGATTGTTTGGTGAAATGGAATGGATTAGATTGATATGTGTATGGCGTGGGCCATTATTAGACCGGGGATAAGGCTAGGCCTTGTCCCATTTCTAGTATCGTGCCGTTATGCCGCCGAAATTTTCTAAAATAAATTAGAAAAATAAAGATATCATTTTATTTAATAAATGAACCGAATAGAATATTCATAGGTTGAATAAAATAATTTGGTCGTTAAAAATATAATTTTTAACGTGAATGTGAATAAATAAATATTCATTCACAAACCGGACGGTTTGTTTATGTACACCTATTTGAAGGACATTGATTGGGACGATAAATTTTACACATCGCCCAACTGCACAAATAAAATCTACGTTTGATTGTTTGAAACCCCACACGGGTATTGGGATAAAATACAGCATATACTTATCCCAATAATTAGTTGTATGTCGATCGATGGATCGACAGGCTGTTATAAGCGTTAGATATCTATATTTGATGCTTATACAGTGTAGTGCACTTTGGATGATGGTTGATTATTTATCGTTGCTATTATATACATGTGTTGTATGGAATCCATATAATTAACTTTATGTGGTAATTGATTGGGCCTCATTCCAATTTAGAAAATAAAGAATATTATAAAATAAAGGTTCATGTGTTGACAGTACTCATCCGTTGAGATTAGTCATGTATTGAACGAAATATTTTAACAATAAAATTTACATCTTTATTATATATAAAATTAGAAACTAACTTCTTTATAAAATAAAGGTTCATGTGTTGACAGTACTTATCCGTTGAGATTAGTCATGTGTTGAACGAAATATTTTAACAATAAAATTTACATCTTTATCATATACAAAATTAGAAACTAACTGGAAAATAGATAAGATGAGTGGTCTCCCGGATGTTGATCTGATGTTGGTTTCGGTCTTCGGGGTTAATATTCAGGGAATCGTTCTCTTACTAATTTACGGTTGGAGTCTAATTTGAAATCAAACGATAGATACCATGATTTTTATAAAATATATTAAATAACAAAAATAGTCACACGTGGACAGTACTCATTCGTTGAGATTAGTCATGTATTGACAAAAATATAGATTCATGTATTGAATATGATAAATATTCATTTGTTGAATAGAATAACGGAATTATTGAAATATATAAAGCCGTGTTGATTAGAGATGCGCTATTTCGACGCTAACGATATTTATATCGATTACATTCGTTTTTATAATTGAATTGAATATAAAAGAAATTCGAATTGAATTGAATATAAAACGAATTCGAATTGAATTGAATATAAAAGAAATTCGAATTGAATTGAATATAAAACGAATTCGAATTGAATTGAATATAAAAGAAATTCGAATTGAATTAAATATAAAACGAATTTGAATTTAATTGAATAGAAAATGAATTTGAATTTGAATTTGAATTGAATAGAAAACGAATTCGAATTGAATGGAATTGAAATCGATTTGAATTGAAATCAAATAGAAATGAATATAAAAAGAATTTATAAGGGAAATTTCAATTTTGATTTGAATTAGAAATAAAGGTTGAAATTGTTTTTGAGACAAATTTGAAACGATTTATAAAATTCGTTTTAAAAGGGAAATCGACGAAATATATAATATATATATATATTATATATATAATGGCCTGAATAGAACGCGCCGCGCCGCGGTAGTTCGTAAATTTCGACCATTGACTTCGAACGGACATTACGAGAGATCTGACCGTCGGATTCTCCTAAAACCAGAACCGTTGGGTTCGTATCGAAAAGTGCTTTCCAACGAATATTAGAAATTTGAAATCTAACGGTTGGATTTGGAGATACGTCCAAATAAAATTTGGAAAAGGTCGCTGTAAGTGCCGTTCGATGGCCGTTGATGGAAATCGACTGTACGGGCCTTGATAAAATTATTAAAAATAGTAATCTCTGATATTTATTGAATGTAATTTATTCATTTATACTCTGTATATTCTTGTATCTGATGGAATTGTTGTAATAGCAATGAAATGTTCTTCTGTTTGTGTTCTGATTTGTCCTGTTCTCATACGATCAGGGGTTTCGAACGGTCTTGATCGGTTTAGCGATCGATTCGGATCGACCGAATTTCCTATTCATCACAATTATGGTTTTACATTATAGTTCATCATATATTTGATTAGTTGCTATTAATGATGTATCTGTTTGGTGGCGGAGAATTTATTCTCTTGCTTAACACCCTTCTTTGAGACGTACGAGCTCAAAGGTTATGTGATTAATAGTGACTAATCATGTGTGTGAATTGCTGATGTGAAGTACTATATTTTGAAAGTACTTGTGATTATTATGATGTGAAATGATTTTCCCCACTTCGGGATATAAAAATGATTTAGTATGTGGCTTAAGATTCTGGAAATCCGGACGACTAGAAGTATGGGTGAGATGGGCGGTGTATGCTTCCATGCGTATGAGGTGCATCATCGGTGTAGCCCGCTCCATGCGTGGGAGGTGCAAGTATATATATATATATATATATATATATATATCGAGTTGCTTAGGTGCGTGCCGTTTTCGTTATCTAGGGGGAGCCCGATATTTGGTTGCATAATTGTTTGTATGCATTGTTATGATTTGGAACTCATATTTCCAAATGATTTGATTTGAGATCCCGAAGTGAAATATACATTGATATATAAGCTAGATATGTATTTCGAATGATTTGAAATAGAAATTGGAAAATAAAGTCCAAAGGAATAATTTCTGTAAATTGAATGGATTTCAAAAATCTAATTGTGGCGATTAATCTAAATGGGTAAATTGGGATATTGCATGTTGATTGATGCATAGTAGATCCATATCTATATTACTGATTGTTGTTTATACACTGGCGTTCATGGGAGTAAACCTGTTCCGCGTCAGCAGCGTGGTCCTGTGATTTGTTTTATGATTAAATAAGTTAATTTCAACTATAGAGTTTCTCACACCAGTCCCATGACTGACCTGTAGTTTGTTTTTCCCTTGCAAACCAGTTGCCCCTATTTTCCATACGGGCCGTCGAGTAGTTTTATTTTGTAGATATACTGAGAAGGATTCTGGATTGAAGCTTTAAGCTGTTTTCAGATATTTATAGTCTTCCGTTGTGCATTGTATTACATTTATTGTAAACTAATCTTCTGCTGTATTATTATTTTTCGATATACTCTGATATTCTGTACTCTGATGTAAAATTATTATGATGTTTATAAAAGTCTTCTGTTATTTGTTCTGATGTGTTGTATGCCCAAAGTTAGCGTATCCGGATTTTGAACGGTCTTGGTCAGTTTAGCGATTGATTAGGTCCGGGCGAAATGTGTATCATTACAGCTGGTATCAGAGCTTTGGTTAAACTCAAATCTTTTGGGTACAACTCGTTAGAATGGAATAAAAGACTCATCAGAGGTTGGATTAGTAATATCCAATGAAAGAAAACTCATTAGAGATAGAATCATAGCATTTTAGAATGAGCGACTCATTAGAGATGGGGTTAGTAATGCCCTAGAATGGGTTGAGAGTTATATGCCTACAAATAATGTATTTGTGATTATATATATAATCTGGTTTTAAAAATAGGATTTTTGAGTATATATAAAGTTATATATTTGAAAATTAATTCACTAATTGATTGATGGTTGTGTTGTATGATTATTTGTTATCTAATAAAACCATTATGTGAAAGAACGGTATATGTAACAATCCGGAAATGCGAGCCAGTTTAAAATTTTTATTTTGGCAATTTTAGCAAATTTTGGATATTTAAAATGGATTATTTTAAATAAAAAATGATAAAAAATTTATTTTGAAATGAATTCGACGTATTTATTTATATACGTCGTCGTTAGAATAATAAATATTTATTTATATATTATAAAAGGAATTGAAAATGGCGCAGTAGTTCGATAATTCGATTTCAAAATTCAAATGAATGTTCCAGGTGCAAAATAAACCGGATCTTAGCGAAACTGAAAATATTTGAATCTAATTGAGAATATCTTTCAACGAATTCGAGAAATCAAAATTTCATAGCGGGAATCAAAAGATATGTCTAGTTGAAAATCCTGAATAGTCGCTATGGAATTTAGGCCCTTAAAAATGGAAATTTTGCAAATGACCTCGGTTTTCAACGAAACCACTTTGGATGGATCCGGGATGTCAAGTTATTGCTAGATTGCAATTTTCATAATTTTTCGATTCAATATGTGAGTGTGGCAGAGGAAAACGCATTTGACCAGTTTCAGTTGATTTTAATCGACTGGAAAATGACCATTTTTCAAACGGTCTCAGAATTCGACGAAACTAGTTTTGTTAGGACCGTATCGTCAATACGAAGCTAGAAAATATTTTTCTGAGATTTTTTCGAGTTAGTATGTGGGCCCAGTAAATTGAAATGTGCGTTCAAATTCAATATATAGAGTTATATGTTGATTTTGACGAAAACAAATCGAAACGGTCAAATTAGCTTACGATACATATCCCATTGTGTTCAGAATGGGGTAATTAGCTAGGGGCGACAATCGTTAGGTGTTGTTTGGAGATCGTATGAAAAGTCAATATAAATTGAAAATTAAAATATATAATTATATAAATTCTCTCTTATACCCCCCACCGTCAGTTCATTCAATCGAAAATAATAAAAAAAGAAAAAGAAAAGGGGGGAGTCGCGATTCCCCCCAGGCGATCGTTCGCCTCGTCGCCGCCGCCAGGAGGCGCAGCGCACCCCCTACCCTTCCTCCTCCGCAACTTCTCCTCCTCCTCTGTAAAAACGACGCCGCCTGAGACCCTCGAACCCGCGCCCCTTTCCAACCGCTTCCGACGCATCCCACGCACCCCCTCCACCCTCAGACGATCCTCCGAAACCCCTCTCCTTCCCTCGCTTCGATTTGTATACCCCAAACCCAGATTTGCACCCACCCGCCGGTCTTACCTCAGTCATTAGCGATCATTTCCCCCCTTTTTTTCCCGTCGAGGTCAGTGAACTTCCTCCCCCTTTTAAACAGTTAGTTTATTTCCAATTTCGTTTATTTATTTTCTATAAACCTTGTTTTACAAATCTGAATCTATACGAATAAGATTTTTAAGTAGAAAAGATCGTATTTTTAATCGTGAAAAGATCGTATTTTTAATCATGAAAGGATAAGATTTTTATCATATGAGAGGCATTGTAAAGCTTAGATCTTTGATTAGAAAAGTTATGATTTTTAGTTATAGAAAGAGAAATGATTTTTAATGACAAAAGATTCAATTTTTAGAAAGAGAAAGGTTGGATATTTATCCGAATAAAAGAAGGATTTTTATATAAGTAATAGGATAAAAAGTTTTGATTTGTAAATAGGGAAAGATGCAATTTTTATACGAAGAAAGATCAGATTTTTAATTTAGAAAAGATCAGATTTTTAATTTAGAAAAGATCGGATTTTTTAATATGTGAAAGGTCGGATTTTTATTGATGAAATAGCGAGGTAAAAATGTAATTTTTATATTAAATAGAGGTATAAAAATATGATTTTTATTCATGCAGAGTAATAAAAATATATTTTTTATTATATTTCTAGCAAGTTAAAAATAGAATTTTTATCTATATAGTAGCGAGACAAAAATAATTTTTTTTATCTATATAATAGCAATGTAAAAATAGAATTTTTATCCATATGGAGTGATTATAAAAATATGATTTTTATATACATGGCAACAATATAAAAATATGTTTTTATATATGTAGTGGCTACGGGCAACGAAAGTGACAAAGGACGAAAAGGTGAAGATTTCTACATAAGAAGAGTCGTGGCGTTTGGATTAGCTAGTCGATGAGAACTTCTCACTTTAAATTTCCTTTTCTAGTTAAAAATATATACTAGGATGCAGACGGTGCTTAGTAGCACCCGACACCCGTCGTCCACAGACCATGGATGACTTGTTTGTTTGGTTGCTATGTTGTGAAATTTAATTGTGTGATGTAGAATGAAATAAAATATTTTATAGTGGAAAATATTTTATAGTTAAAAATATAAATTTTAATGTGTATATAAAATAAATATTTACAAACCAATCGGACGATTTGTTTATATACACTGATTTGACCGATATTGATTGGGACGATAAATTTTACACATCACCCAACTGCACAAATAAGGATCTATGTTTGTTGATTTGAAACGCCACACGGGTATTGAGATAAAATACGGCATACACTAATCCCAGTAATTAGTTGTATGTCGATCGACTGATTGACAGGCTGTTATAAGCATTAGATATCTATATTTGATGCTTATACAGAGTAGTGCACTTTGGATGATGAATCGTTGCTATTATATACATGTGTTGTATGGAATCCATATAATTAACATTATATGGTAACTGATTGGGCCTCATTCCAATTGGAAAGATAAAGAATATTATAAAATAAAGGTTCATGTGTTGACAGTATTCATCCGTTGAGATTAGTCATGTGTTGAACGAAATATTTTAACAATAAAATTTACATCTTTATCATATATAAAATTAGAAACTAACTGGAAAGTAGATAAGACGAGTGGTCTCCTAGATATTGATCTGATGTTGGTTTCGGCCTTCGGGGTTATTATTTAGGGAATCGTTCTCTTACTAATTTACGGTTGGAGTCTGATTTGAAATCAAACGGTAGATATAAAATATATTAAATAACAAAAATAGTCGCGTGTTGACAATACTCATTTGTTGAGATTAGTCATGTATTGAAAGAAATATAAATTCATTTGTTGAATAGAATAACAAAGTTATTGAAAAATATAAAGCCGTGTTGATTAGAGATGCGCTATTTTGACGCGAATGATATTTATATCGATTATATTCGTTTTTATAATGAATATTGAAAAGAGATAAAAATCGAATATTTATAACAGAAAATCGAATTGAACTGAATATAGAACGAATTCAAATTGAATTGAATTGAAAAGGAAATCGAATTGAAATCGAACTGAAATTGAATTGAAATCGATTTAAATTGAAATCAATTTGAAATGAATTTAAAACGAATTTATAAGGAAAAATTCAATTTCGATTTGATTTGAAATGGAAGTTGAAACTATTTTTAAAACAAATTTAAAATGATTTATAAAATTCGTTTTGAAAGGAAATCGACGAAATATATATAATATATATATATATATTATATATATATATAATGGCCTGAATAGAATGCGCCGCGCTGCGGCAGTTCGTGAATTTCGACCATTGGCTTCGAATGGACGTTACGGGAGATCCGACCGTCGGATTCTCCTAAAACTGGAACCGTTGGGTTTGTATCGAAAAGAGCTTTCTAACGAATATTAGAAATTTGAAATCTAACAGTTGGATTTGGAGATATGTCCAAATCAATTTCGGAAAAGGTCGCTGTAAGTGCAGTTCGATGGCCGCTGATGGAAATCGACTGTACGGGCCTTGACAAAATTATTAAAAATATCAATAATTTGTGTAAAATCATAAGAAATAATATGTGAAGAACTGGGATGAAAAATCCCACATTTGTAAAGATAAAAATGGATTTTTATCGAAATGAACTAGTTTTGAACTAAAATTAAAACCCAATTATTTTTAAATAAATAAATTGGATTTGAAATGGGTTTTAAATAACCAGAATTTCTAATAAATAAATTGGAATTGAATTAGAAATTGATTTGTGGGTTTATCGTGAATGGTGTTTTAAATAACATTTGTTCTTTAACCCGATAATAATTAGAATGCGATTTGGGTTAATCGTGAACTGTGTTTTAAATGGCATTAGTTCTTTAACCCAGAAAAAGGAATTTTAATGAATCTGTAATTAGATTGAAAAGTGAATTGATAATTTAAATTATCAAATTTGGAAAATGAGCGAGGATGGAGTATCACCAGTTTTGCTCCAAGCGATAGTTAAATCTTTAATTAGATTTGAACGTGAAATGGTAATTAATTTTACCGATAACACCGTGGTGTTGGATATGGAGTATTACCAGTTTTTCTTCATGGGATGAATAGGTTGGGATTGGGAAATAAAATAAATAATTACTTCGGTGTGGTTAGCTAATCCCGACTAGTTTGGAAAACGTTAACATGGTTTGTAATGACATCCAAAGGAAGATTAAAGAATAAATTTAAAAGAACTTATCTTTGATAAAATTAATGGAAACCTTTCCCTAAGAATATAAAATTTAGAAACTAGCTGTAGGTTAGCTAAGATGAATGGTTTCCTGGGTATTGATCTGATGTTGGTTTCGACCTTCGGGGTTAATATTTGGGGAATTGTTCTCTTGCTAATTTACGGTTGACCGCTGAATTGGAATGAGGCGTATGTTGTTTTGTGTAACATTTGTTTATTATACACGCGGGTTATTCC
The DNA here is from genome assembly GCA_030737875.1 of Allium sativum. NCBI lineage: Eukaryota > Viridiplantae > Streptophyta > Magnoliopsida > Asparagales > Amaryllidaceae > Allium > Allium sativum. Next base: position 156,701,658 of record CM060921.1, on the reverse strand, counting down.
GAAAGGCTGGGTTTATACCCATTCTGAATAACCGATTCGACGATAAGTCGAAGATGAAGACGGTGGTTGAAGACCAGAAGTCTTCACATCGTTTGGGTGATTATTGATGATCTTGATTGGGCTGTACACCCAAGATGAGAGAATTAGTTGGTGATCGTCCAGACGAACTTGGAGATCGATGGATATGCGAGGAAAGTGCCTCCGGTTTCGTTCAGACCCAGAACGAACTTGTAAATGGACTGTGTGTCTGACATTGGATTTTATTCTTTGTTGATTGATCTCTATTAAATATACATCTGTTTGGCGGCGGAGAATTTATTCTTTTGCTTAACGCCCTTCTCTGAGACGTATGAGCTCAGAGGTTGTATATCGATGGACATTAGTCGCATGGCATGAATTGCCAGTGTGGCACGCCTAAGTGGAAAATGAACAAGGCTTCTGTTGAAAAGCAAAGTCTTGTGGTTGATGATCAAAGCACGGCCTACATGGCATAGCTTTATGTATAGCGTTGATTCGCGAGCCTCACACCTCGGTATGAGTCAAAAACGGGATAAGGACTGCAGGGAGAGCACGACGTTTCTTTCTAGCTATGGTGGTGCCAGTGACCTACCAATCCTGACATTTATATACTTTTCACCTATGTGGTTGTTGGACGAGGCGCCTCGATTTTAGGTCTGTTAGGACCGGGAAACATGTGTTCAGGAATACTAATCCACTAACGTAAGTGTGGACTGGCCCTGAAGATCCAGGGATTACCCAGAGTGTGTAGTCCCGAGGCATTTGCTAGAGTGTCTCGAAGCGGAGAGGAGCTAGCCCCTTGCCTCGACTTATGATGGAATCCAATTTCCAATACGTGATATTGCGTTTTTATTTGTAGAGCCTAGTATGGCGACATGATAGATGGTACCCATGCCTCCTATGATTGATATTTATGATTTGAATTGTTTTGACACTATACACTTATAATAGTATCAAATGATTTGTTTTAAACGTACCAAGCATGTTTGGCTATTATAAGGGAAAACCCTATCCTCTGGCTTGCGTTGCATTGTGTGATGGGACCTGGGTGTTGTAATAGCTTCATTTTTCCAAAGAGCATTGCGCTGTTTTGTTATATGCACTAGTATTCTTGGGAGGAAACTCGTTCCGTGTTATACGGCGTGGTCCCTTGAATTACTCTCTTTTAAAGTAAAGTTTTAAATAACTGTTTTAGTTCTCACACCAGTCACATGATTGACCTAGAGTTTATTGTTTTAACCTAAACTCTGGTTGCCCCTATTTTCTATACGGGCAGCTAGTAGTTTTGGTTTTGCAGATTTATATTCACAGGATCCTGATTTACAGCTGGAACAATACTCGGAAAGCTCTGTATCAGTGTATTACTTTCAGTTGTGTGTTGTATTATTTTTCCGTGGATATGTAATTTATTGTAATCTCTGATATTTATCGAATGTAATTTATTCAATTATACTCTGTATATTCTTGTGTTTTGATGGAATTGTTGTAATAAGCAATGAAATGTTCTTCCGTCTGCGTTTCGATGTGTATTGTTCTCAAAGTATCCGCTCTTTCCTTCACGGGGAAGTTATGGGTCCTTACAGTGGTATCAGATCTTTGGTTTACAGAACTCTAGAACAAGACACATTCGAACCATACGAAAGAATTCATTAGATATTGGATTAGTAATACCCAATTAGAATGACTCGTTAGAGATGGGATCAGTAGTATCCTAGAACGAGTGTGAAGAGTATATTTTTCAAATGAAAACAATATTGTTTTGAAAATTTAAATCGTTTTATACGTATTTGAATATTTATTTATTTTGAATTTGGACAATCCAATATATAAAGATTTTGCATATACGTGTCATGAACGTATATTCGAAGTTTTAATATACTGGATAGATATAGAATCACACTCTAGTCGCCCGGACATGATTCTGATGATGGCGCGCCATCACTAGTATTTATTTTCGTGTTTCGAAGATGTGATATCTATATATTTCCATCAGACTGGTGTGAGAACCAAAATATAGCTAGTTTTATTGTTGTGATTTGACATCAAAAACATGATTTTCTATATATATATATATATATCAAAATTATGAATTTGAAACGTTAATTCACTAATTGATTGATGTTTGTGTTGTTTGTTTAAAAATTTTGAACCATTTAGCCTAATTGAACCAAATAGTGAATTGTATTGAAAATTGGTTGCATTTGCTTGCATATACATGTACTTACATTGAACAGGTCATAGCAAGGAGGCTAGAGCAGAAGAATAAAATTGTTTGCCCGACAAATAGGTACATGTTTACCATAATTTACTGTTTTGTTTGGGTGATGATGATTTTATGAGTCGATTGGCTTTTTCTTTTTCTTTTTGAGATCAGAGGGCCTGTATGGCAATTTCGGGATTTTCCCGGTGTAGGGGAGGTTATGGCGAAAATTTTCAGAAATTTAGGGTGTTAGCCAAATTTTTGAAAAATTTGAAAAGTTCTTAGAAACTGAAAAGTTGAAGAACTTAAGCCGTAGTCAAAATACTGGAAGTTGAGTTGATTAGTAAAACAACTTTCGACCTCGTTCCTTTTCGGGGACGAAAAGTTTTAAGTGGGGCAGAATGTAACAACCTGGAAATGCGAGCCAGTTTAAAAATTTTATTTTGGCAATTTTAGCGAATTTTGGATATTTAAAATGGATTATTTTAAATAAAAAACGACGAAAAATTTATTTTGAAATGAATTCGACGTATATATTTATATACGTCGTCGTTAGAATAATAAATATTTATTTATATATTATAAAAGTAATTGAAAATGGCGCGGTAGTTCGATAATTCAATTTCAAAATTCAAATGAATATTCCGGGTGCAAAATAAACCGGATCTTAGCGAAACTAAAAATATTTGAATCTAATTGAGAATATCTTTCCAACGAATCCGAGGAATCAAAATTTCATAGCGGGAATCAAAAGATATGTCCAGTTGAAAATCCTGAATAGTCGCTATGGAATTCAGACCCTTAAAAATGGAAATTTTGCAAACGACCTCGGTTTTCAACGAAACCACTTTTGTTGGATCCGGGATGTCAAGATATTGCTAGGTTCCAATTTTCATAATTTTTTGATTCAATATGTGAGCGTGGCAAAGGAAAACGCATTTGACCAGTTTCAGTTGATTTTAATCGACTGGAAAATGGCCATTTTTCAAACGGTCTCAGAATTTGACGAAACTAGTTTTGTTAGGACCGTATCATCAATACGAAGCTAGAAAATATTTTTCTAAGATTTTTTCGAGTTAGTATGTGGGCCCAGTAAACTGAAATGTGCGTTCAAATTCAATATATAGAGTTATATGTTGATTTTGATGAAAACTAATCGAAACGGCCAAATCTTCTTAAGATACATATCCCATTGTGTTCAGAATGGGGGTAATTAGCTAGGCGCGACAGTCGTTGGGTGTTGTTTGGAGATCGTATGAAAAGTCAATATAAATCGAAAATTAAAAAATTAAAATATATAATTATATAAATTCTCTCTCATACCCCCCCCCCCACCGTCAGTTCATTCAATCGAAAAAAAAGAAAGAAAAGGGGGGAGTCGCGATTCCCCCCCAGGCGATCGTTCGCCTCGTCGCCGTCGCCAGGAGGCGCAACACACCCCCTACCCTTCTTCCTCCGCAACCTCTCCTCCTCCTCTGTAAAACCGACGCCGGCTGAGACCCTCGAACCCGCGCCCCTTTCCAACCACTTCTGACGCATCCCATGCACCCCCTCCACCCTCAGACGATCCTCTGAAACCCCTCTCCCTCCCTCGCTTCGATTTGTATACCCCAAACCCAGATTTGCAACCAGCCGCCGGTCTTACCTCAGTCATCAGCGAGCATTTCCCCCCTTTTTTCCCGTCGATGTCAGTGAACTTCCTCCCCCTTTTAAACAGTAAGTTTATTTCCAATTTTATTTATTTTCTATAAGCCTTGTTTTATAAATCTGAATCTATACGAATACGATTTTTAAGTAGAAAAGATCGTATTTTTAATCGTGAAAAGATCGTATTTTTAATCATGAAAGGATAAGATTTTTATCATATGAGAGGCATTGTAAAGCTTAGATCTTTGATTAGAAAAGTTATGATTTTTAGTTATAGAAAGAGGAATGATTTTTAATGACAAAAGTTTCGATTTTTAGAAAGAGAAAGGTTGGATTTTTATCTGAATAAAAGAATGATTTTTATATAAGTAATAGGATAAAAAGTTTTGATTTGTAAATAGGGAAAGATGCAATTTTTATACGAAGAAAGATCATATTTTTAATTTAGAAAAGATCAGATTTTTAATTTAGAAAAGATTGGATTTTTTAATATGTGAAAGGTCGGATTTTTATTGATGAAATGGCAAGGTAAAAATGTTATTTTTATATTAAGTAGAGGTATAAAAATATGATTTTTATTCATGTAGAGTAATAAAAATATAATTTTTATTATATTGCTAGCAAGATAAAAATAGAATTTTTATCTATATAGTAGCGAGATAAAAATAAATTGTTTTATCTATATAGTAGCAATGTAAAAATAGAATTTTTATCCACATGGAGTGATTATAAAAATATGATTTTTATATACATGGCAACAATATAAAAATATGTTTTTATATATGTAGTGGCTACGGGCAACGAAAGTGACAAATGACGAAAATGTGAAGATTTCTACATAAGAAGAGTCATGGCGTTTGGATTAGCTAGTCGGTGAGAACTTCTCACTTTAAATTTCCTTTTCTAGTTTAAAATATATACTAGGATGTAGACGGTGCTTAGTAGCACCCGACATCCGTCGTCCACAGACCATGGATGACTTGTTTGTTTGTTTGCTATGTTGTGAAATTTGATTGTGTGATGTAGAATGAAATAAAATATTTTATAGTGGAAAATATTTTATAGTTAAAAATATAATTTTTAACGTGTATATAAAATAAATATTTATAAACAAATCGGACGATTTGTTTATATACACTGATTTGACTGATATTGATTGGGATGATAAACTTTACACAATGCCCAACTGCACAAATAAAGATCTGTGTTTGTTGATTTGAAACCCCACACGGGTATTGGGATAAAATACGGCATACACTAATCCCAGTAATTAGTTGTATGTCGATCGATTGATTGACAGGCTGTTATAAACATTAGATATCTATATTTGATGCTTATACATAGTAGTGCACTTTGGATGATGATTGATTGTTTATCGTTGCTATTATATACATGTGTTTTACGGAATCCATATAATTAACATTATATGGTAACTGATTGGGTCTCATTCCAATTGGAAAGATAAAGATTATTATAATATAAAGGTTCATGTGTTGACAGTACTCATCCGTTGAGATTAGTCATGTGTTGAACGAAATATTTTAACAATAAAATTTACATCTTTATCATATATAAAATTAGAAACTAACTGGAAAATAGATAAGATGAGTGGTCTCCTGGATATTGATCTGATGTTGGTTTCGGCCTTCGGGGTTAATATTTAGGGAATCGTTCTCTTACTAATTTACGGTTGGAGTCTGATTTGAAATCTAACAGTAGATACCATAATTTTTATAAAATATATTAAACAACAGAAATAGTTGCATGTTGACAGTTCTCATTTGTTGATATTAGTCATGTATTGAAAGAAATATAGATTCATTTGTTGAATACAATAACGAAGTTATTGAAAATTATAAAGCCGTATTGATTAGAGATGCGCTATTTTGACGCGAACGATATTTATATCGATTATATTCGTTTTTACAATGAATATTGAAAAGAGATAAAAATCGAATATTTATAACAGGAAATCGAATTGAATTGAATATAGAACAAATTCGAATTGAATTGAATTGAATATAGAACGAATTCGAATTGAATTGAATTGAATGTAGAACGAATTCGAATTGAATTGAATATAGAATGAATTCGAATTGAATTGAATAGAAAAGGAAATCGAATTGAAATTGAACTGAAATTGAATTGAAATCTATTTAAATTGAAAAAAATTTGAAATGAATTTAAAATGAATTTATAAGGAAAAATTCAATTTCAATTTGATTTGAAATGGAAGCTGAAACTGTTTTTAAAACAAATTTGAAATGATTTATAAAATTCGTTTTGAAAGGAAATCGACGAAATATATATATATATATATATATATATATATATATATATTATATATAATGGCCTGAATAGAACGCGCCGCGCTGCGGCAGTTCGTGAATTTCGACCATTGGCTTCGAGTGGACGTTACGGGAGATCCGACCGTCGGATTCTCCTAAAACCAAAACCGTTGGGTTTGTATCGAAAAGAGCTTTCTAACGAATATTAGAAATTTGAAATCTAACGGTTGGATTTGGAGATATGTCCAAATCAATTTCAGAAAAGGTCGCTGTAAGTGCAGTTCGATGGCCGCTGATGGAAATCGACTGTACGGGCCTTGATAAAATTATTAAAAATATCAATAATTTGTGTAAAATCATAAGAAATGATTTGTGAAGAACTGGGATGAAAAATCCCACATTTGTAAAGATACAAATGGATTTTTATCGAAATGAACTAGTTTTGAACTAAAATTAAAACCTAATTATTTTTAAATAAATAAATTGGATTTGAAATGGGTTTTAAATAACCAGAATTTCTAATAAATAAATTGGAATTGAATTAGAAATTGATTTGTGGGTTTATCGTGAATGGTGTTTTAAATAACATTTGTTCTTTAACCCGATAATAATTAGAATGTGATTTGGGTTAATCGTGAACTGTGTTTTAAATGGCATTAGTTCTTTAACCCAGAAAAAGGAATTTTAATGAATCTGTAATTAGATTGAAAAGTGAATTGATAATTTAAATTATCAAATTTGGAAAATGAGCGAGGATGGAGTATCACCAGTTTTGCTCCAAGCGATAGTTAAATCTTTAATTAGATTTGAACGTGAAATGGTAATTAATTTTACCGATAACACCGTGGTGTTAGATATCGAGTATTACCAGTTTTTCTTCATTGGATGAATAGGTTGGGATTGGGAAATAAAATAAATAATTACTTCGGTGTGGTTCGCTAATCCCGACTAGTTTGGAAAACGTTAACATGGTTTGAAATGACATCCAAAGGAAGATTAAAATATAAATTTAAAAGAATTTATCTTTGATAAAATTAATGGGGACCTTTTCCTAAGAATACAAAATTTAGAAACTAGTTGTAGGTTAGCTAAGATGAATGGTTTCCTTGTTATTGATCTGATGTTGGTTTTGGCCTTCGGGGTTAATATTTGGGGAATTGTTCTCTTGCTAATTTACAGTTAGTGACCGCTAGATTGGAATGAGGCGTATGTTGTGTTTGTGTAACATTTGTTTATTATATACGCGGGTTATTCGGAAAGGCTGGGTTTATACCCATTCTGAATAACCGATTCGACGATAAGTCGAAGATGAAGACGTTGGTTGAAGACCGGAAGTCTTTACATCGTTTGGGTGATTATTGATGATCTTGATTGGGCTGTACACCCAAGATGAGAGAATCAGTTGGTGATCGTCCAGATGTACTTGGAGATCGATGGATATGCAAGGAAAGTGCCTCCGGTTTTCTCAGACCCAGAACAAACTTGTAAATGGACTGTGTGTCTGACATTGGATTTTATTCTATGTTGATTGATCTTTATTAAATATACATCTGTTTGGCGGCGGAGAATTTATTCTTTTTCTTAACGCCCTTCTCTGAGATGTACGAGCTCAAAGGTTGTATATCGATGTACATCAGTCGCATGGCATGAATTTCCAGTGTGGCATGCCTAAGTGGCAAATGATCAAGGCTTCTGTTGAAAAGCAAAGTCTTGTGGTTGATGACCAAAGCACGGCCTACGTGGCATAGCTTGGATTCGTGAGCCTCACACCTCGGTATGAGTCAAAATGGGATAAGGACCGCAGGGAGAGCACGACGTTTCTTTCTAGCTATGGTGGTGTCAGTGACCTACTAGCCCTGGCATTTATATACTTTTCACCTATATGGTTGTTGGACAAGGCACCTCGATTTTAGGTCTGTTAGGACCGGGAAACGTGTGTTCAGGAATACTAATCCACTAACGTAAGTGTGGACCGGCCCTGAAGATCCAGGGGTTACCCAGAGTGTGTAGTCCCGAGGCATTTGCTAGAGTGTCTCGAAGCGGAGAGGAGCTTGCCCCTGCCTCGACTCATGATGGAATCCAATTTCCAATACGTGATATTGCGTTTTTATTTGTAGAGCCTAGTATGGCGACATGATAGATGGTACCCATGCCTCCTATGATTGATATTTATGATTTGAATTGTTTTGACACTATACACTTATAATAGTATCAAATGATTTGTTTTAAACGTACCAAGCATGTTTGGCTATTATAAGGGAAAACCCTATCCTCTGGCTTGCGTTGCATTGTGTGATGGGACCTGGGTGTTGTAATAGCTTCATTTTTCCAAAGAGCATTGCGCTGTTTTGTTATATGCACTAGTATTCTTGGGAGGAAACTCGTTCCGTGTTATACGGCGTGGTCCCTTGAATTACTCTCTTTTAAAGTAAAGTTTTAAATAACTGTTTTAGTTCTCACACCAGTCACATGATTGACCTAGAGTTTATTGTTTTAACCTAAACTCTGGTTGCCCCTATTTTCTATACGGGCAGCTAGTAGTTTTGGTTTTGCAGATTTATATTCACAGGATCCTGATTTACAGCTGGAACAATACTCGGAAAGCTCTGTATCAGTGTATTACTTTCAGTTGTGTGTTGTATTATTTTTCCGCTGATATGTATTTTATTGTAATCTCTGATATTTATCGAATGTAATTTATTCAATTATACTCTGTATATTCTTGTGTTCTGATGGAATTGTTGTAATAAGCAATGAAATGTTCTTCCGTTTGCGTTCCGATGTGTATTGTTCTCAAAGTATCCGCTCTTTCCTTCACGGGGAAGTTACGGGTCCTTACACTATATTTAGCCAAATGGTACCAAATATTGAACTGTATTGAAAAATGTTTGAAATTACATACATGTACATGCATATATGTTGAACAGGTCATAGTTAAGAGGCTAGAGCAGAAGAATAAAATTGTATGCCCGACAAATAGGTACATGTTTACTAATTTCTTAGGTGATGATGATTTTATGAGCCGATTAGCTGTTTCTTTTCCTTTTTCAGATGAGAGGGCTTGTGTGGCGGTTTGGGGATTTTCCTGGTGCTCCCGTACAAAGGTGGTTATGGCGAAATTTTTCGGGAACTTAGGATAGCCAAATTTTTGAAGAAATGGAAAATTCTTAGAAACTAAAAAGTTGAAGAATGAAAGCCAAACTGAATGTTGAGTTGATTAATTAAACAAATTTCAGCTCCATTCCTTTTCGAGGACGAAAAGATTTTAAGTGGGGGAGATTGTAACAACCCGAAAAATCAGAACCAAATTAATTTTTTTTTTTGGCAATTTTAGTGAATTTTGAATATTTAAAATGAATTATTTTAAATAATAATGGCAAGAAATTTATTTTGAATAGAATTAGAATGGAAATATTTATTTGAATCGAAGTTAGAATGATTTTTTTTAAATTATAAAAGGAGCTTAAAATAGCGCGGTAGTTTGAAAATTCGATTTCAAATTTCAAATGAATGTACAGGATTCAAAACAAATCGGATTTTAGTAAAACCAAAATATTAGAATCTATTTGAAAATATCTTTCCAACAAATCCGAAAAATTGAAATTTCATAGCGAGAATAAAAAGTTATGTCCAGTTGAAAATTCAAAATAGTCGCTATGGAATTTTGGCCCTTAAAAATGAAAATTTTGCAAACGGCCTCCGTTTTAACGAAACCACTTTTGTTGGATCCGGGATGTTAAGTTATTGCTGGATTCCAAAATTCATAATTTTCTGAATTAATATGTAAGCGTGGCAAAAGAAAATGTGTTTTGACAGTTTCAGTCAATTTGGGTTGACCAGAAATTGGCCATTTTTCAAACGATCTTCAAATCTAACGAAATTAGTTTTTTAGGACCGTATCGTTAATACAAAGCTAGAAATAATTTTTCTGGAATTTTTCAAATCAGTATGTGGCCTCGACAAATTAAAATGTACAATCAAATCTAAAATTGAATGTTTTATACTTTAATTTGAAGAATAACTGATCGTCACAGCCGAATTAGGTTACGATACATATTCCATTATGTTCGGAATGTGGGTGTTTAGCTAGGGGCAACCGTCATTGGGTCTGGTTTGGAGTCCAAATGGATAAACAAGCAAAATTGGAATTTATTGAATTAAATGTTAATAAATATTTTATATATATATAGCCCTCCATCAAAACCCTAATCTCCAAAGGACCGCCGCCATCAGCAAAATCGATGGCTCAAAAAATCAGAAATTTCAATGCAAAATTCTTCCAATCCAAGGAGATTTAATTCCTGATTTCGAAACAAAATTGTAATACTCCCTCCACTCTTCAAACCTATACCACTATGATCGAGTTTAACTGAAGATTGCGCTCGAAATTGCATCACGAAGTCACCTTATTCACAGTGGTTTCCAGCGCCAGTGGGCCTACCGAGCTAGCCCTCGGTCTTGGCGAAGCTGGAGCGCGCAGAGACGGTTCAGGTGGTGCGGGCGATCATCGTCAGATCATCGATGGATGGGGCAGGAACGAACCCTAGTTCTCGAGGGCGGGTTGCGTTCGTTTCCAGAAAGAGGAAGATGACGGGTGGATTAATTAGAAGAGGATTAAGTTAAAATTTTCCTTAATTATTTATTTAATTCCTTTATTTAATCATACGATGTATAAATAATCATATCTTCTGCATACGAAATCAGAATTCGCTAATTTAAAATGCGTTGAACTCGCATTGACGAGATCAACATAATAGAACTGACCAGAACTAAAATAGAGCACGTTGGAAATTCAGACAAATTTCAAAACAAACAGTTCAGAAATTCAGAATTAAAATCGACGGAGTGGAAAACCAATGTGAGAATTTCAAACTATAAAATTATTATTGTACTGTTATTTATTTTATAACTACATATATGAATTGCTCCCCGTCGTCTACAGACCGTAGACGACTTGTTTGCTTGTATTCTGTGTGAAAATATATGTAACACCCCACGTCCATTAATGTCACTCACAAAGGGAATGCATTAACTTCCATGGAGGTTATAAGTGAATATAGAACAGAAAAATTACAACAAGACAGATAATAAATAGTACTTGGAAATCTAAAACTTCATTTTATTGCAGCGGAAATTAAACATGTTTGTTACATCATAAAACCATAGATCATAACCAAGTACAATATCCATCTTTATAAAAACAAAATACATAATCCCATTATATAAATAGCCATTAAAAAGATAACAAGCTGGATTTTACTTCAACGGTCCAAGCTTTCCAAAGAGAGATGAAGCAATTCAATCAAACTCCACTAGAGCTGGGCCCAACCTGAGGACCTGGAGGGGGAAAAAAGGATAGAAATAGAGGGGTTCAGACATAAAGTCTGGCGAGTATGATAATTCTAACAATACTATTATCAAAATAACTAGACTAAGGCATAGGCTGGAAGACAAGTAAATGTCTATGAACTCTTAGGAAGTTAAAGATAGCGTTTAAGATAACGTTAAAGATAACGGTAAAGGCACACCTAATTACTAACGAATGATTACTACACTGCACCGCACATTACTACACCACACCAGTCACCCTATTGTTTGATCCCACTTGCTTCACACAGAAACTTTATAAATAGCCTTACGTACCCCTAGCTGACTACATAGGTGCCGTCTGCCCCTATCTCCACTAGGTGTACCCCACTACCCACTTTCGATCGGCTCCCTACTCGTAGATACCCGTGCTGGCCCCACAGTGGGGTGTATCACTCCCCTAAAGTGGCAACCCGATACAACTTGAGAATGCACGGCTTATACCTACACGATGCAACAACGTCTTACCTATCATCCCGGGTCCACACTCGCATACGAAACCCGTTGGACTTGCGTTGCCACCGCTCACCGTTTTGGCCTCTAACAGTCGAACCCAGCATGCGTGTCCCGTCCTCGACTTGGATCGAGCCCACAAAGATACGTTTGGGATACTGGTCGAAATGGGCCCCCACAAGCTACCCACCTAAGCTTATCACTAGTATATCCCACTTAACCCTCTTAGTCATGTTCATTTACATGTGTGTTTGGTTAAGTCTTACTAATCGTATTTGACAAGCCACTAAGGGCACCCCCTATATTCCTCATGCCACCCAAGGCACCTACTTAACCCCCATGTCCCACCTTACATGTTTATCTGGTTAAGTATTTCTTAATTCATTCAGGCCATAACCTCATAAAGACTTCTCACATTAGACTGGCATTTATGGCAGCTGGATTTGCCGGGCGCGTCCGGGCAGTCTTACACCATAAAAGAGTCTAACCTCGTGTCTTTACAACTGTTATGCTTTAGTTTAGGCCTAGGACCTCTCACATTGGGCTGACATTTGTGACCACTGGATTTGCCGGGCGGGTCCGGGCAGGTTTACGTCACAAACGAGTCCAACCTCGTGTCCTAAGCATTGATTAACACTTAAAATCTTTTACCCCAGTTTTAATAATTCCCTATTCAAATTATTAATTAAGTCAACTTTTAATGATGTCCATAATTGACTCAATTATGGCCATCCACTTATGGCATGCAAAATCATATCAATTGCACCCCAACTTTTTAATATTAAATCCTTAATATTACCCCTACCCCATGTTTATACGTTCGCTTATTCAACGCATAATATAGGCTAGACTTGTATAGTCTAACACCTAGCACAAAGATAAATTATCACAACATATAGACAATTAAAATAAATCTAATCATATTAGGGGTGAAATTTGCATAAACTGCACATGTTAAGGATCAAAAGGTGTCAACTTGTTAAATGTCTCAATTTACATGATATGATCATAGCCCAAATCTATACATAAACTTGCATATGGGGTTTTTAGGCAACATAATGATGGTGTGAACTAGTATAGGATATCACATATGTCATAGCATAATTCTAGATGTCATAATAGATGTCTTGGCATATGTTCATAACTTTTCTAATCAATCTAACTTGCATATGTGACTTGTCATATAGATCAACATAACCCAAACATGATGATTTAATTAATATGAACTAACTAGCATAGATGGTAACATCATGGCCTTTTTAACATGTATGATTCATCACAACTTAGCATAGAAACTTTCAACATATATAACATCATCATAGCATGATTTACAACATATAAGATATCATTATCACATAACATTGGATTTACAATATACATGATAGCAAAAGGGGTTTACAACAACATATATGATAATTCACATCATCTACTCATAATCCATTCATAACTCAACCTAATTAAAATGATAATAATCTTGTTAAGATCATCGTACTCACAATTTAGAGAAGAAAAGAGAGAGTTTTGCTTTGTTTTAGGGTTGAGAGAATTAGAATTGAACTTGCTTTTCTTCTTTCTTAGTTGGCGGCGGCTCCATTGATTTCAATGGCGATGGTATGACGGTAACTAATCTATTTTAATTAGGTTTAGGGTTAGCATTAGGATGTATTTATAGGTGTAGGAAGTTATTTAGGACCATTGGATTAACCCTGAACCATGAGAACCAATCAAATGAAAAATCTTCATTTGAGCGAATCGACCCACGGGTTGACAGCCAAACACCCTGGATTAACCCCTAGTCGACCCAGCTGGGCTCGGGTCGACCTCAAAAATGGCCCGGTTCGGTTATTTCCCCTCCCAATTCGCTATTTTGAACTTTTTCGCATATTTATTTATTTAATTTTTAATTTATTTATATATATATATATATATATATATTTCTCTACGCAACCCATTTCACTTAATTCTTTTCTAAAAATTAAGTATACTTTAATTTGTGAATTTTAATGTTATAAAATTACGGGGTGTTACATTCTCCCCTCCTTAAAGGATTTCGTCCCCGAAATCTCCAAGTCAAGACGAATGTATATCCTACCATCTAATCGTCCATCTACTCAACCATCAAACACCAGCATCCATTGTCCTTAAAATACTTCTAATGCTTTAATGTTTATATGCACAGTGTGTGTATATGTCCATATCTAATGCAAAATTAGGCGGTCTACTGATTCAGTTGACCTCCTTAGTGCAATTCATGATAGTGCCATGCGTCCAATATGTATGCAAAAGATTCCTAATGATACATATTAATTCTATATGCATGCACAACCATCCACCCGAATGCAGCAACTATATGATAATACAACCATTATACATCCATTTTACTAAATACATCCATATATATGCAATATGCAATATGAAGTGACTGAGCCGATCTGGTGCCTAATAGTGTGTGTGTATATGCATCCACGAGCAATCACTAGCAAACACTTGCATCCACTTTGCATCCACCATACATAACATGTCTCAAACACATGTTTCAACCATAGGATTATCCTAACTAAAGGTCAAAGATACTAGCGAGAGGATATACTAAAGATAAGATAAGTACAAGCTAAGCGATAAAGGAGAAATTAAAAGACATACCCTCAAAAAGAAAAGGGTATCGTGAACGCATCTTCTCTTCTGTCTCCCAAGTAGTGTTGCTCTCATCATCTCCCCATTGCACTTTGACTAGTCTGACCTCTCGATTCCTCAACCTCTTGATCTCCGACCCAAGAATGCGCGTAGGAGCTCGTCGAATTGTCACATCACGCTCTGTCTCCACCTCTCTAAGAAAGCTCGGCTCTACCACTTCCGCGGTCTCGTGCAAGCACTTCCTCAAATGTGACACATGGAATACGTCGTGTACACCACTAAGTCTCTCGGGCAACTCCACTCTATACGCCATCTGTCCAATTTTCTCCTTAATAGGAAACGACCCTACAAACCTTGGTGCTAATTTCCCAACAGACCCAAAGCGAAAAACGTTCCGTAATGGAGACACTTTGACAAAGACCATGTCCCCAACTTCAAACTCGAGATCTGTCCTCCTCTTATCCGCATAAGATTTCTGCCTATCCCGTGCTGGTTTCATCCTCCTTCGAATCAAGTTGATCTTCTCCGAAGTCTCCCTAATCATATCGGGCCCAAGTAAGATCTTATCCGTAGATTCCCACCAACATGTAGGTGAACGACAAGGTCGTCCATAAAGAGCTTCGAATGGTGCCATACCAATGCTGGACTGAAAGATGTTATTATATGCGAACTCCACCAATGGAAGATGCTCTTCCCACGTACCCCCAAAGTCTAGGATACATAGCCTCAACAGATCCTCTAGAATGCGATTCACCCTCTCGGTCTGGCCGTCCGTCTGAGGATGATATGTGGTGCCCAAACATAATTGAGTCCCTACCGCCTCTTGTAAGCTTCTCCAAAATTCGCTAGTGAAAATAGGATCGCGGTCGCTCACTATGCTAGAAGGAACACCGTGCAAATGAACTATTTCTCGAACGTATATGGAGGCTAACCATGGAGCAGTCCTCTTACTCTTTACGGGAATGAAATGGGCGCTTTTAGTAAGTCTATCTACTATAACCCAAATTCCCGTATTACCCTTCCTTGATTGCGGTAACCCATCCACAAAATCCATCGAGACACTTTCCCACTTCCATAGTGGAACCTCCAATGGGTGAAGCAACCCACCGGGTTTCTTTTGCTCCGCTTTTACTTGTTGGCACACTAAGCATCTAGCGACATACTCGGCCACATCTTTCTTCATGCCGGCCCAAAAGTAAACTCTCTTCATGTCTTTGTACATCTTGTCCCCGCCGGGATGAATGGTCATCATCGAACGATGTGCTTCGTCAAGAATAGTCTTCCTTAGGTCATCGTCTTTTGGTACACAAAGTCTACCGTCCCTACGTAACCAACCCTTATCGTCTAGGGTATACCTACGGAGATGGCTTGATGACTCCCCTCCTTTGAGTTTTTCTACTAACTCAACCAACTGCGGGTCGTCTCGCTGTGCCTCGCCAATCCATCCCAAAAGCGTAGGTCTGACCTCCAAGGATGCTAGCAAACCGGGTACGAAGTCTACGGAAGGTCTAAAGTCAAACATCGAAATGAATTCTAAACTTCGCCGCTCAACAAACAAAGGACTTAAGGATAATCTTTTTCTACTTAAGGTGTCTACCACCACGTTACCCTTGCCAGGGGTATAGGCTATTTCGAAGTCGTAGGACGCTAAGAACTCCATCCACCTTTGTTGCCTTAAGTTCAAGTCCTTTTGAGAGAATAGGTATTTTAAAGACTTGTGGTCAGTGAATAATTCAAATTTCTCGCCAAGAAGATAATGACGCCAAGACTTAAGCGCGAAAACAATAGCGGCCAATTCTAGGTCATGTGTAGGATAATTTTTCTCATGCGCTCTCAACTACCTTCCACCATAGGCTATTACCCTACCCTCTTGCATTAAGACTGCGCCTAGTCCTGTCCCACAAGCATCAGTATAAACGGTAAACGGCTTACTCCCATCTGGCAATACTAAGACTAGGGCTGGAGTCAAAGCTCTCTTCAAACGTTGGAACGCATCATCACAATCTACGTCCCATGTGAAAACTAGGTTCTTCTTCGTCAAGCGTGTCAATGGAGCTGATATCTTTGTGAAGTCTTTGATAAACTTCCTATAGTAGCCAGCCAACCCCAAGAAACTTCTCACTTCGGTAGCATTTTTAGGGACCTTCCAGTCTTGGATGGCCACCACCTTCGCGGGATCTACAGCTATCCCTTCTTTGGAAACCACGTGTCCTAAGAACCGTACTTCCTTCCTCCAAAAGTGACACTTAGAAAATTTAGCTTTAAGCTTATGCGCTCGAAGAGTCTCCAACACTTCCCTAAGATGTAGGGCATGCTCTTCTTCATCCTTAGAAAAGATCAAGATGTCATCTACAAAGACTACCACAAATTTGTTAAGGTACTCCCTAAACACCCTACTCATCAAATCAACAAAATATGCTGGGGCGTTTGTCAAACCGAAGGGCATCACTAGCCATTCATAGAAATCGTCCGGAGTCCTAAAGGCAGTCTTGTCTATGCTATCCTCAGCCACTCTCAACTGATGGAACCCAGTGGCTAAGTCCAACTGCGAAAATACTGAGGCGCCAACTAACTGATCGAAGAGATCGTCAATCCTCGGCAGTGGGTGTCTGTTCTTCTTAGTAAGTTTATTAAGTTCTCTATAGCCCACACACAGTCTAAGGGACCCATCCTCCTTCATGGCAAATACTACTGGAGCACCCCACTCTGATATACTTCGTCTTATGAACCCCTTCTCAAGCAACTCCTTCACTTGCTTATCGAGTTCCCTCCTTTCACGTGGAGCCATGTGGCGTACTGGCAAAGATACTGGTTTCGCATTATCCACAAGATATATTCGAAAATCTATGTCCCGCTTCGGAGGCAAGCCCTTCACCTCCTCAAACACATCCGAATATTCTCGGACCACTCTAACAGATCGTAGATTTTCCTCAGACGCGTCAAGCGATTCTAGATAACTTAGCATAACCGAATTTATGGGATTACAGAAGATTTCAAGAATGTTGCCAAGGCGAGTCACGAGCCTAACTACTCTCCTTTCACAATCAAGAACGGCCCCATTTCTGGATAACCAATCCATTCCTAAAATTAGCCCATAGCCTGTGAAACCCAACACATAAGCATCACATCTAAATTCAATGCTAAGTATGGAAATTTTCAAATCCAAACACATCATGGACAAATAAGTTGAGCCCCCTATTGGATTCGAAACAACTAAGGGATCCTCTACTAAAGTGGTGTTTAAGTGCAGTGATTCAACTAATGATGTAGAGATAAACGAATGTGATGCGCCCGAATCGAATAAGGTACGGACAGGATGATCAAACAGAAAAACTAAGCTTTCAACAGAAATGGTTCTACCTCGTTCTTGTAGCGGTAGGACCGCGAGAGCCTGAACTTGTCCCCTAGCCTGCCCAGGTGCCATAAGAGCCTGCACCTGTCCTCCCGAGGTAGCTCCTGCCCTCTGCCCCTTCTTTGGGCAGTCCTTCACTAAATGTCCCGCATCGCCACAATGAAAACATCCTGTCTTCTTTTTCTTTCGGCAATCCTTGCTGAGATGGCCTGGGGTTCCACAGTTAAAGCACTTCTTCTTTCCCTTGCCATTATTGTCTTTTCCACCCTTCTTGTTTTGCTGTTGTGGTTTCTTCTGGTCCCCCTTCTTCTCGGGTGCCTTATCAGCTTTAGCGCTTTTCTCCTCATGCATAAGAGCCATTTCTACTAACTTCTCAAAGGTGGCCCCCATAGGGATGTGGGTCATAGCCAACCCTGGCAATTGTTCATTCAAGCCATTCACGAACCTCAGCGCCTTCTTCTCCGGTGTGTTCACTAAGTCCAAGCCAAACCTTGCTAACTGATTAAATTTATTGACATATTCTTTCACTAATAAGCTTCCTTGCTTCAATGTCAAGAACCTTTCCATATATAGATTTTCTTCCGCCCTTGAGAGAAACTTCGCCTCGAACCTACGTCTGAAATCCGCCCAAGAGTCAACAGGACGCTCCCCATTAGTGACCTCCCACCAAAACGAAGCCTCTCCCTTCATCAACCAAGCTGCTAATCGAACTCTCCTCCCTTCTTCTACTTCAAAGATTTCTAGCAATTCTTCCACCTCCTTAAGCCAATCTCTAGCTTCCACAAACGTTTCTGACCCTTGAAATGGTTTTCCACCCATAGCCTTGAATTCCTTGCACGTCTTTGCAAAAGTATCTACGAGAGGAGGAGGAGGAGGAACAGGTGCAACTGGTGGTGGAGGAATATTGGCTGGACCTGCAGCAGCCCTAGCCTCTAATAACCTCCTATACCATCCTGGTATCGTTAAACCGTCGGGTAGATTAAGATCTTCAGCCATGCTGAAACGAAAAAAGGAAAGATTCAGAATGGAGAATTCGAAAGATAAAGATATGTGGCTATTGGGGATTATGTTTTTCTGAAAAACTTTTCTCTTTAAATTTCTCATTAAAACATGTTTTTGAAAACACTTCTTCCAAAAATAACTATTTTTCTAAAGTATTTTTATCTGGTCTGGTAACCTTAAGCTTTGATACCACGTGTAACACACCACGTCCATTAATGTCACTCACAAAGGGAATGCATTAACTTCCATGGAGGTTATAAGTGAATATAGAACAGAAAAATTACAACAAGATAGATAATAAATAGTACTTGGAAATCTAAAACTTCATTTTATTGCAGCGGAAATTAAACATGTTTGTTACATCATAAAACCATAGATCATAACCAAGTACAATATCCATCTTCATAAAAAAACATAATCCCATTACATAAATAGCCATTAAAAAGATAACAAGCTGGACTTTACTTCAACGGTCCAAGCTTTCCAAAGAGAGATGAAGCAATTCAATCAAACTCCACTAGAGCTGGGCCCAACCTGAGGACCTGGAGGGGGAAAAAGGATAGAAATAGAGGGGGTCATTCATAAAGTCTGGCGAGTATGATAATTCTAACAATACTATTATCAAAATAACTAGACCAAGGCATAAGCTGGAAGACAAGTAAATGTCTATGAACTCTTAGGAAGATAAAGATAGCGTTTAAGATAACGTTAAAGATAATGGTAAAGGCACACCTAATTACTAACGAATGATTACTACACTGCACCGCACATTACTACACTGCACCACACGAGTCACCCTATTGTTTGATCCCACTTGCTTCACACAGAAACTTTATAAATAGCCTTACGTACCCCTAGCTGACTACATAGGTGCCGTCGGCCCATATCTCCACTAGGTGTACCCCACTACCCACTTTCGATCGGCTCCCTACTCGTAGATACCCGTGCTGGCCCCATAGTGGGGTGTATCACTCCCCTAAAGTGGCAACCCGATACAACTTGAGAATGCACGACTTATACCTACACGATGCGACAACGTCTTACCTACCAGCCTGGGTCCACACACGCATACGAAACTCGTTGGACTTGCGTTGCCACCGCTCCCCGTTTTGGCCTCTTACAGTCGAACCCAGCATGCCTGTCCCGTCCTCGACTTGGGTCGAGCCCACAAAGATACGTTTGGGATACTGGTCGAAATGGGCCCCCACAAGCTACCCACCTAAGCTTGTCACTAGTATATCCCACTTAACCCTCTTAGTCATGTTCATTTACATGTGTGTTTGGTTAAGTCTTACTAATCGTATTTCACAAGCGACTATGGGCACCCCCTAGATTCCTCATGCCACCCAAGGCACCTACTTAACCCCCATGTCCCACCTTACATGTTTATCTGGTTAAGTATTTCTTAATTCATTCAGGCCATAACCTCATAAAGACTTCTCACATTAGACTGGCATTTATGGCAGCTGGATTTGCCGGACGGGTCCGGGCAGTCTTACACCATAAAAGAGTCTAACCTCGTGTCTTTACAACCGTTATGCTTTAGTTTAAGCCTAGGACCTCTCACATTGGGCTGACATTTGTGACCACTGGATTTGCCGGGCGGGTCCGGGCAGGTTTACGTCACAAACGAGTCCAACCTCGTGTCCTAAGCATTGATTAACACTTAAAATCTTTTACCCCAGTTTTAATAATTCCCTATTCAAATTATCAATTAAGTCAACTTTTAATGATGTCCATAATTGACTCAATTATGGCCATCCACTTATGGCATGTGTTAGACCAAAAAGTGGTTCTAACACCCAAATTGATTAAAAGCAAATGAAATAAGATAAAAATAAAAATGAACACAAAGGATTTATAGTGGTTCGGCGAAGAAATGCCTACGTCCACTTGTCTCTCACTATATTTACTGATTTAGTTGCAAGTACAATGAAATATTCACTTGATTCCTCTCACAACTCACTTATAATCACTCAATTATAGAAAACAAATAATGAAAGAAGATTTGGATTTTTCGGGATTGCTGGAATTCGGGTTATGAAGGTGGTTGAACTCTCCAAGTGCCAGAAAAAAGATCCTTTTCTTTGTCTTCAGACGGGGTATTTATAGGTGTGAATTAGCTCAGAACCCGATCCGGATCGGAGCCACGTGTCATCCATCCCATCAGCCTCGGGTTCGGATGCATTTCTATGTTGACAACACATCAGAGTAATGGACGTTGTAGGCAGGAACTGGTCATAGCCGATCCGGATATCCAGGCGCTTATGCAGGAGAATGATATGGAAAATGGGTTCGGGTCGGAGGGACATGTACAAGGGGTTCGGATCGGGATATCCGATCCGACCCGGATTGGCTTGGAAACAACGCTCTCTCCTCTTTAGTCTGCTCCGCTCCGATCTATCTCCGTAGCAACCAAGTGGCTTTCCGATCCAATTGAGATTATATTGCCTTCCGATCCGAATAGCTGTGCCTTTCTAATTTCCTCAGCAATAGTTCACCGATCCGAACAGAAAACTTTATCCGATTCGAGCCGCTATCCTGCACCGATCCGACCCGCTTCAGAGTTTTTCTAGTTCTTCAATACTTCATATCTTGACTTTGTGTTGCCCAGTTCACAAAGTGGGCTAACATTTTGCCCCCTCAAAGGATGCTTATGTTGGAGACGAAGCGTGCTTTGATGTTGCCCGAATATTGGTTCTTGAATCTGAATAGTCAGAAAGTCACTTCCGTTCGTTTGTAGAGATGCATTGCTTCATAAAACCATGTCTTTTGTTGCTTATATATAGGTCGTAGAATTTGCGAACAACGTTCTTTGTTTTTGAGTCAAATCCAGAAGTTCTTCTCGACATACAGTGTTTCTCTCAGGTATACTCTTCTTTTATTTTTCATTTGAATTCTATTTGATTCAAATGCCAAGTCAACACGTGAAACGTACTTCGGTTCGGAGTGCGACCTGGGTGTCTCTTCTTCCTGTTTTGCTTTGTACTGCGTCAATGGGCCAGAAGGTGTGGGCTGTTGGGCTCGTACTCCGGACCGAGCGTAAAAATAGGAGGGGAATACGAGTAGCCACCTCCCTCCTGTATATATCCTCTGCCCCCATCTCCTTCTTTCTTCTTCTTCTTCTTCTTCTTCTTCTTCTTCTTTTATTTTCGCTTTTCTTCCAGGAATTACTCCAAAGGAAAAACGAATACCCTAACTTCCCAAAAAGAAAATCAAAACTCCTTTTCGCATCCTTAAATCAATTGTATCGGTAGGTCATAACTTTAATTAAGCTTCTCTTTAACTGATTTCAGTTGTAATTTGCGGTTTAATATGAATGATTTGAGCACATTTACGGTTCAATCTCAATGACACGGCCATCCCCTCCTCTACCACCGTCGCTGATATCTCTGCTACCACCTCGAGGCGTTGATAAGTTGAAGAAGGCGTACGCTTGCTCCTAATTGGAGCTGTTGATATGGGATTGGGTTCGGAGGTGATTGAGGAAGAAGAAGAAGATGAAAAACATGAAAAATCGGTTTGAGCGAGGAAACATGGAAGATGGAGGAGGAGAGCAAAGTTTTATCTTTCCGGTTCGGGTCGGAAGAGTGAAAATGGAAAACAAGGGATAGCCTATCGGATCGGAGGGTGAAAACAGTTAAATAGGGGGCGTCGGTATTCAAACTCATCCGATCCGTTCCTATTACATGTCTCCGAGCCGATCCGGTTGAACATAACCTTTCATCCAGTGCACAACTTTTCTTCACTCCGATCCTATGATGCCTGCCCGAACCGAACCGAGAACCACTCAATCTAAAGCACAAAATTTTGTCCAACTATTTAAAACAATGCTAGATATTACTTCCAACTTCATGAACAGTTAGGATAGTGCCTTGCGAACATAAATGAACATTAAGAATTACTCTGACCATCACTTCCTCTTCAAAGTTTCTCCTTACATTGTTGCATCTTTACTTTGCATTTCTCACATTCACTGCACATATTTTAGTTCACGCACATGCACAGGGCGGTACGGGCTAATTTACTCTAATTTGTGCTATTGCTTCTTCAATAGTTCTACGACCATGAGACCCAGACGCTCTTCCAGACTAGCTGAGAGGAAAGAAGCCCCAGAAACCTCTAACAAAATCACTCTCGAGGACATATCTTCTCCGTCAGATCCAGATTGGGACAATGAGGGTCCAGACTACGGGGTTGGAAATCGGGAAAGCAACGAGGTGTCTTCAGAAAATGAAGTTTCTCTGGGTTTTGAGGAGGAAGGAGGGATTGGCGACGATCGAGCCCCGGATGAATTTGAATCGGCCATTATATTGGAATCACCTCCAGATTCCGTTGAATCAACAATCGACAACGATCGACTTATCCGAATTTGCTTAAAATATGGGATAATGAAAAGGGACACTCTAGTGCCTTCAAGCTTTGACCGTCCCCACAACCCTCCAGAAGGATATATGGCGGTCACTCGATTGATGTGCATGGTTGGCGCTATTCCTCCATTCTCTCCCTTCATCGTTGACTTCTTAAGACAAATGCGGATTGCCCCCATGCAGCTGCATCCCAATTCGTATGCCTACTTGCACACTTTGTACATAGCATATCGTGAAATCTTAGGCATAGAGCTCACGTTCGATGACGTTCACTTCTTCTATAATTTCAAGCATCGGACTCGAGAGACTCCATCTTTCTGCTACTTCGAGTCAGTTCCAAAAAGGAAGATAATCTCAGCACCATTTAGCAGTAAAGCTGGAGATTCCAGACTAGAATGGTTCTACGTGAAGCGACAGCCTGGATGCGCCAAGAGGTGGACAAAGTCAAGTAAAACACTGATTCTCTAAATCCGGGCTCTATACACTTGAATCATCACCTTAACTTGTTTTCCTCTTTGTTTGAAGTTGACAATCCAAAACAAATATCAGATCAGGTGTTCTTTGACCGGATGCACCAACTTCTTAATGGCGATCAAAAATTCTTGACCATCGATGAAGTCCTTAAGGACGAATATCTTCACTTCCATGGGTTGTTATCCGTTTTTCGTAGCATTGGTCATGGGACGGCTCCATACGCATATATTCCTCCAGTGGAGGTAGTCCCAGAGATAGGATAAGGCTCAGGAGTTCCTACAGTGCCTCTTCGAACTTCACCTTCTCCATCTTCTACCCAGGATGACGAATTGGCTAACCTGGCCGAAAAGCATCGTGAAGGATATATTGCCCCCGAGGAGGCTACTTCTCCGGAAAAGTCAACATCCTCCCAAGAGTCGCCACTTAATGCTTCTGAGGGGAATATCCCTAGTACTGATGACCAAATATTTCAGGGTTTGGGGGATCTCCCCTTGCCTGAAACTATATACACTTCAGAGGATTTCAGGAAGGATCCTTTAGTCTTTACCTCTTCTGAAGAGACCACTCCTGCTAAGGCTAAAGAGCCTGCCCGTACTAGTCTAGTTTCAGATTCAGGTTGGTTGGGGGGAAACACACCACTTAGGACACACTTTATACAACAGCATTAGCATTCATTGCACCTCTTTCTCCGTGAATCCATTAATTCTAAATTTCGTATGTCTTATTGTGCTGGTACGATGTCTCGATCCTATTATGATATCAGGAAGCTTCGCCGCAGCATGTCCAATCCTCCCCAGGATGTCGAGTATGATCGTCGTGATGATCGGGGCAGGGATGAGAGAAGGCCTTATGATCCCTATCGTTCTCGACCCTCACGTTCTCGCTCACCAGTTCGGCCGGAACAAGAGAAATACAAGGGTTATCAAAGCCGAAGGGAAGAGGACAGACCACAATCTAAAGACTCCACTTCTTCCCATGAAAAGCGCAGTAGAGAGAGAAGTCCTCCGAAAGAAACCGGGTCTCGGAGTAAGCACAAGGTCCCTGCTACCAAACGACCTAGGACAGACAAAGAAACTACCGAATCCTCCTCACACAGGGACACCGAATTGACAATCCCCGCTCCTCCCCCACTAGATGCGGAAACTGCAGTAAAGCGGGCATATTTGGAGGAGCAATTTCCCGAACACTACTTCGAGACTTTGACTTTTTTACCTGCCCTTGAACCTATTTCTTCTTAGTGGGCAGATGAGGCCAAAGCAAAGATAGATGCGGTTGAAAAACAATATACTGAGATGTTTAAATATTCACGCAATCTTTCCAGAATTATCCGCACTCTAATCACGAATACTGATTCAATGCAAAAGGCCGCGGAGGAGGATGCCAAGTCTTTAAAAGCTCTAGGAAAAGATTTGGAAGACACTCAAGCTCAGCTAGCTGTCGCTCAAAGGGACGCTTCTAACTTCAAACAACAATTTGAGGACATGCAAAAACGCTATCATAACTTGCTTGAATCTCACACTCAAGAGCGTTCTGAATTAAAAAAGCAAGCTGATGAGGCTAAGTCAGAAGCTGCTAAGACACGCCTTGCTTATGCTGAGCTTGAACGGAAAAATGCCGAGTTAGCAAAGAGGAGTGCTGAACTAGAAAAGAAGAATGCTGACTTGGCTTCAAAGCTATTGGAGGCGGAGAACAGAGCTGCCCTGGCTGAGGGCAATGTTGAGTGTGCTATCAAATCTGCGGAGGAAGCCCGCAAACAATTATCTGAGGCGGAGGCTGATATTCAAGGTTTCGGCGAATTAATGATTGAATTCTTCGCACATATCATCCGTCGCCGAAACATTTCTTGGATCGAGGATTATCCATCCACTCTGGTTCAAGTATGGAATCAGATCATCGAGTGGGAAAAAGAGGAACTTAAGGTCGATTCCATCGATGAAGATAAGCTAATGGAGAAATACTTGAGAGATGATGAACCGGAGCGCCTAGCCGAAGGGCGCCGCCTCATTGCTGAGGCCATGGAAGAAGAGAGACGAAAGTCTAAACAGAAGAATGTTCTCGAAGCTGGTTCCTCTTCTTCTGCCCCTGCGACTTCTGAAGTAGAGGGGTATGATCCTGAAAATCCGGGAATTGCTCGAACAACTCTGCTATCCCCTATTCCTGAAACAGCATCAGAGGTAGTAGTCACCCTTGCCGAGAAGTCTTCGGAAGGTATCCCTACCTTTTCTCCTCAATTTGTCAAGGCTATTTCTACCTTTCGCCACATGATTGAGCAATCGATGAAAAACCCATTGTTTTCGCCTGAGTTGATAACTGTTGCTTCTCATTCTGTAGGTGTTGAGCCATCCGAAAAGACAGATGTGACTCAGGGAGCCACCGCCGGGACAAAGCCCGCAGAAAAGGCCAAAAGAGGGGAGGACAAGGCTGCTTCTATAGACTTGGGAGAAGGAAGTGAGCCGACTAAGGCCGCCACTCCCCAGGATGAAGAAATGATAGCAGCTTTAAGGGATGACAGCGGTGACGGGGGTCAGGAAGAGGAACCAGAAGTTGCAATAGTCGGGGAGTCAAAAAGTGCTGATAACGTTACTTTGGCTGCAATGAAAGCTGATCAAGACAAACGCTTGCAATTAAAAGCCGAAGAACTAGACCCTGAAGCCCTCAAGCCCCTCGCAGTTGTGGACGCGGGGTCAAGGTTAGTTGTTAAGCTCTCAACTAGATCTATTACAGAGGAACTTGCTAAAAAATCTTCTCTTGATTCCAGCGCTCCGCCCTCCGGGAAGAAGTCTACTGGCTCCAGCACTGCATCTTCAAGAAAGAAGAAATCAAAACGAATCTTGACAGAGGCTGAGAAAGAAGCAAAGGATGCGGAGAAAGCCGCCAAGAAGTCCAAAGCTCATCCAAAATCTAAATAGTGGATTGCCTTGTATGGTTTTAGCATTTAACGAACCAATAATTGCTGCTACAAGAGTGGCTCCTGCACTTTCTTTTTTAGCTATTTTCCTGTACAAATTCATTCATTTGTAAATAAAAAATAACTCATTTTCTGCAATGTTTGTTTGTCAGTAGTTCTGCACTTATGTAAAAATGCATGTCTTACTATAGCTATGAAATGAAGTTACGGAGGGAGGAAATATGCGTATACATATATGCCCCCAGTCAATTCCCACAAATTATTTAATGCTTAATCAAGCAATCTGAATGCTCCCGATTTTCTGACGGGATAGCATTTCCTGTGTCGTCAGTGCCTGTCGTTTTTCTGGTATTTCTTTTATACTCTCTCTCTCTCTGGAGAGTTAGAGTTAGGGGAAAAATTTCTTTTTCAGCTCTCAGTCGGAGACGCTTTTATACTCTCTCTTTCTCTGGAGAGTTAGAGTTAGGAGAAGAATTCCTTTTTCAGCGCTCAGTCGGAGACGCTTTTATACTCTCTCTCTCTCTCCGGAGAGTTAGAGTTAAGAATGTCGTTTTCTCATTCTTTTATGTCTTGTCGCACAAATAGTCGTTGTGCTTCTTCTTATGTCTAAACTGTCTTCACCCTTTTTAGGTTTTGAATCATCCTGTATTCCATAATCACAACAGAATAATTGATGAATGTATATATGTAATGCATAAAAGTAAATAACACACAATATTTTTATAGTGGTTCGGCTAAGTCGTAGCCTACATCCACTTTATAGTCCTTTATTCATATCGTCAGATTTTCCCAAGGCAAGTCGTGCCTTATTACAGAGTTCATAAGAAAAATAACAAAGAGTATAGCATTTCTAATCCAAATATCGCATTAAGTGTTGGGCATTCCATGCTCTAGGGACTTCTTCGCCATCTACGGTCGTTAACTTGAAGGTTCCTTTTTCAAGTTTCCGTTGGATGACAAAGGGTCCTTCCCACTTTGGACCGAGGTGAGGAAGGGATGGAAAGACTCTCTTTAGCACCAAATCTCCTGGTTCAAAAGTCCTGAGGCGAACTTTTTTGTCGTAATAGCGTGCCATCTGACGTCGATGTCTTGCCGCACGCAAATCTGCTTCGTCCCTTTTTTCTTCGACTTCATCAAGAGACTCAAGTAAGAGCGCCCGATTCGTCATCGGGTCATAATATGTCACCCTGTGCGAAGGAACTTCCAGTTCAACTGGAATTACTACTTCTGAGCCAAAGGAGAGAGAGAAAGGGGTATGACCGGTGGCCGTTTTAAATGTTGTTCGATATGCCCACAAAGCTAGGGGCAATTCGTCAACCCATTTTGCTTTTGCACGCTCTAACCGTTTCTTGAGGATGGATTTTATAACTTTGTTTATTGCCTCTACTTGCCCGTTCGACTGCGGGTAGGCAACTACAGTATATCGTTTGTCAATCTTATACTTCTGGCAGAAATTTCTGAATTCAGTACTATCAAATTGGGCTCCGTTGTCAGTTATAATCGTCCTTGGGATCCCGAATCGGCATATAATATTTCTGACCACAAAACTTATCACCTTTCTTGCCGTGATCTTGGTCAAGGGCTCAGCTTCCACCCACTTCGTAAAATAGTCCACGGCCACTATTGCATATTTAGCTCCTCCTTTAGCAATCGGTAGAACTCCAATGATATCAATTCCCCATGTGGAAAATGGCCAAGGACTCACCATTGATTTAAGTTGGGTCGACGGTGCTCTGGGGATTTTGACGAATCTCTGGCACTTATCGCAGCGTCGTGAATAATCAGCTGCATCTTTATTAATTGTAGGCCAGAAGTATCCGTATCACAATATCTTCTTTGCTAAAGTCTGACCTCCTGTATGATATCCACACTCACCTTCGTGTACTTCTCTTAGTACACGCTTGATGTCGTCGTGTGCTATACATCGTAACAGGGGCATAGAAAATCCTTGCCTATATAGAGTATCATCTTGTATGACATATCTGGTAGCCTTGCGAACTATAGCCCTTCTTTCACTCTTCTTTGACGGGAGTGTTCCATCCTTAAGGAAGTTCTTAATCGGGGTCATCCACGACTCCTTCTCCGGTTCCGCTTCAAAAGCGAACTCAATTTCCATTGACTCAAAGCTTGGCGACTCCAACGTTTCAATTGGAATTATTTCATTCTCTTCTAGATTGTCGGAACTAGCCAGCTTTGCCAACCTATCTGCTTTCTGGTTTTCAGCTCTGGGAATATGTGTGTTGTACCGCTCCAAGCTATTCAATAGCTCTCTCACTTTCCTGAGGTAGGCGAAAAGTCGAGGTCCCCGAGCCACAAATTCTTCTCGTACTTGGCAAACAACGATTTTAGAGTCACAGAATATGTCCAATGTTTTTATTCCGAGGTCTTTAGCAAGCTTCAGCCCGGCAATCAGGGCTTCATATTCAGAGTCATTGTTAGTCGCCGAAAATTCTAATCGTAGAGCGTAATATAACGGCCGTCCTTCAGGAGTGACTAAGACGATTCCAGCTCCGGACCTTCGGTCGTTCTTGGCTCCATCAGTGTATAGTTTCCACGGATCTATCTTTAACTCATCCTCGGACTTAACCACTCTGTCATCGATTACTTCCTCCTCTGGGATGGTGAACTCCGCAATAAAGTCTGCCAGAGCTTGCCCCCTGATTGACTTTCGTGGTTGAAAATTCAAATCAAACCGACTTAATTCTATATTCCATTTGATCAACCTTCCTGATGCTTCGGGTCTCTGCAACACCTGCCTCAAAGGCTGGTCGGTGTATATGGTTATTGGATGAGCATGGAAATAGTGACGAAGTTTTCGGGATGCAATTAGGAGGCTGTAAGCGAGCTTCTCAATCTTTGGGTAATTGCGCTCTGCCGCTGCTAATTTCTTGCTTACATAATACACTGGCCTTTGTACTTTGTCTTCTTCTCGAACCAGGGCTGTGCTAACGGCGTGAGCCGAGACTGCCAAGTAAACAAACAATTCTTCGTGATCTACTGGCTTTGACAAAATCGGCGGTTTCTCTAGCAGTTCCAATAAATTTCGAAAGGCCTCAACACAGTCCGGAGTCCACTCGAAGTTCTTCTTTCCTCTTTTAATCAAATCAAAAAACGGAACGCATTTGTCTATGGCTTTGGAGATGAATCTACTCAGCGCCGCTACTTTCCCTACAAGACTTTGGATGTCTTTAATTCTCCTCGGCTCTTCAATATTTCTAATCGCTGCTATCTGGCTAGGATTGATTTCAATTCCTCGGGAGCTCACAATGAAGCCTAGGAACTTTCCCGATGCCACTCCAAATGAGCATTTCAGAGGATTCAATTTCATCCGATATTTTCGCAGGATACCAAACATTTCCGCCAAGTCTTGCGTATGGCTGGAGGACTGTTTTGATTTGACAAGCATATCATCCACATAAACTTCCATAGTCTTTCCTATTTGATTATAAAACATTCTGTTCACCAAGCGCTGATAAGTGGCTCCAGCGTTTTTCAATCCGAATGGCATTACAACATAACAATACAATCCCAAATTTGTAATGAAGCTCGTATGTTCTTGGTCTGGCACATGCATAGGAATTTGGTTGTACCCAGAGTATGCATCCATGAAAGAGAGAAGTTCATGACCTGCTGTCGAATCTACAAGCTTGTCAATTCTGGGAAGTGGGAAACTATCTTTAGGGCAGGCTTTGTTCAAATCTGAAAAATCAATACAAGTCCGCCACTTTCCATTCGGCTTCTTTACCAAGACGGGATTCGATATCCAGTCGGGATATGTCGAATCTCGAATAAATCCATTCTGCTTCAACTTCTCCACTTCCTCTTTGAGAGCAGCCGACCTCTCTGGGCCCAGCATGCGTCTCTTTTGCTTCATAGGTGGATGTTTCGAGTTTACATTCAATTTGTGACTTATAATGGATGGCGATATCCCACACATTTCAGCGTGGGTCCAGGCAAACACGTCCAAGTTTGCCTTCAAGAAGTCCGTTAGTTCTTTGGCTCGACGTGGATCCAATTGAGAACCAATCTTCAAGACTCTTGTCGGATCAGCGTCATCAATGGGAATTTCCACTGTCGCTTCATTAGGAGTTGCATTCTTAGTCTCTGGTTCCTCGTCTTTTCTGGGATCCAGGTCTTCAGGCGTTCCTTTTAGCAACTCCTTCGGGGCCGATTTCTCTAATTGCTACGCTGAGCCCCCCTTTGGGGGAGGCGAGGCATCTTCACTTCCGATGTTAAGTCCTTTCATCAACATCTTTAGTTCGGCCACATAGCAGGCCCGTCCGGAAACTTGATCCCCTCTCATTACTCCAGTTCCAGCTTCGGTTGGGAACTTAAGCAATAAACACCAGGGGGCGATGCAAACTCTGAATTCAGCAAGGGCAGGCCTCCCCAAAAATGCATTATAAGGCGAATCTACGTCCAATACTACGAACTGAAGCATCCGCACTCTTCTGCGTTCTCCTTGCCCCAAGGTCACGGGCAATTCTATATATCCCATGGGAGCTGTTGACGCCCCATTGAAGCCTCTTATCCATCCTTCACATGGCTTTAAATCTTCAGACTCAAGCTTCATCTGATCAAATGACTTTTTAAACAAAATATTAACGGAACTTCCGTTGTCTACTAATACCTTATGAACCAAGGCCGGCCCAATGGTGGTAGTAATAACCAACGGATCATCAGTGGGTGATTGGATCCCAGTATTATCCCTGCTGCGGAACACTACGTCGTCAAACATGGTCTTCTGTTGTTTTATGGGGGTGACATCTTCCAAATCATCCCCTTCATTCACATCTATGTGCTTGGCAGCATTTACATATTGATCCATTGATCTGAAACTTCGGATTGCTGGGTGAGGTCCGCCCACTATGGAGTTGATAACAATTCCTTTACCTTTCTGCTGCGCTGTAGGCTTGGGAGCAGGTAGAATTTGTTTTGGAGCCTGCTCTCCTTGCCCCCTGTCCCTCGGGGCAACCTTGTATTCATCCAACTTCCCTTCACGCAACAGCTTCTCAATCACATCCCTCAAATGCCGACATTCATTGGTTGAATGCCCATGAGTTCCATGAAACAAACAAAATTTCCCTGTCGCCATTTCTTTCTCGGTCGAATCACGAGGTGGCGGTCTTTTGTACTGCAAAACATTGTACGTATCCAGGTAAATATTCTCCAGGGTGTCGTTCAATGGTGTATAATTCTCGTAGGTCTGGAATCAGGGTCTTTTGTTAGGATCGCTTCCCCTATTTCTGTTTCTTCGGTTACCGTTCGGATTACGGTTATTGTTGTTGTTACCCCCGCTTCCAGCATTGTTGTTTCCACCCTTGTTTCCCACATTTACTTCAACCTTGCCGGAACTTTCTCCAGATTGCTTCACGGCGATATTACTCTGCACATTTTCTTTTGAAGTCGTCTCAGACTTTCTCTTTCGGTTTGCCCTGGCCTCCTCTCACCTTAAATAAATATCGGCTTTTTCATAGAATATCTCTCTTGTGGAGGGTGTCTTCCCAGAAAGGTAATCTCCGAACTCAGATTCAGGATCGACTCCTTCCTTTAATGCCATCAGAATAGTGGGCTCATGCGGGTCACTAACCTCAGTCACAGCTAGGTTAAAACGGTCAAGATATGCCCTCAAAGACTCTCCTGGTGCCTTCTTGATTCTCGATAATTCAATAACACTTTTGGACTTTCGGGCATGGAGTCGAAACTGGTTCATAAAACGTTCGCTCAGTTCCCTGTAATTCGAAATCGAACGAGGAGGAAGTCGGGTAAACCAGAACAGCGTCACATCTTCTAAGTAGATTGGGAATGCTTTGCACTTCACTTCATCAGGGGCAGCAGCAGCATTCATGAGCCACGAGTATCGCATCAAATGCTGTCCCGGATCAGTCCTTCCGTTGTACTTGTCCATCTGTGGCAAGTTAAAGCGCCGGGGAAATTGGAAGTCGAGGATATCGTCGGTGAAAGGAGTATGGCTTCGCTCAATGCCATAATCTTCATTTGTATAGTTCCGGCTCTCGGACATGATCTGGAGAACCATTGCCTGTACATCAGCATTAGTTAGGGGCCGCTCAGGTTCCCTGGCCCTAGTATTCGAGTTCCTTCTGGGCTCTTGTTCAGGAGATGCCCTTCTTCTTCGAGCTGCTTCTGCTCTATTCCGTTCCCTGCGCTCCCGGTCGATCTCGGGAGGAGGGGACTGGAGTCTTTGCCCCCGAGTGGGGTCATTGTTTCCTAGCGCTCGTGCAATATCCTCACGAGATCCCAAAGATCCAAATGTCAGCTGCTCCACATTCTGAGGTCGTTCGAGCGGCCTTCGTTCACGGGGCCGCTCTTCCTCGGAAGATGAAGACTGATCCACTGGTGTGTGACGAACCGGTGATGGAGTTCTCCGTCGACGGAGTTCGCTAATCTCCCTACTCATGAGCCTCATATTCTCCTGCATCATGAGATTAGTGCGCTCGTGGACTTTCATAGCCTCCCTTGTACTTTCAAGCATATCAAGTAGGCGTGAGAAAACTCCTTGAGTAATGGGCGCAGATGGGTTGACCTGATCACCGACCCTGGCGGCTGGAGTCGGAGCATTCGTAGGGACTCGAGTAGAGGTTCCAACTTCACCAAACGTCGGATCGGATCGGAGATAGGAGGTCGGGTCGGTTCGGAGCTAGAGCGCCTGGTCGGGTCGGTACGTGGCAAGCTGCTCGGGTCGGTTCAGATTGGGGGAATGCACTGCTTCAGAATCTCCTACCCGGATCGGATCGGAGCTTTCCCCCTGTAGACAGCTCGGATTTCCTGCATTGGTTCTTCCTGCTGCTGAACTCTATCCACGAGACCTTGTTACAACCGCATTTTGCTGATCTTCGCCAGCTCCATTTCCTCGAACAGATTGAACTTCTTTGCCTTTTCCTTTGGCCATGGTTCTTTGACAATCACTTCGACAAATATCCAAGGGTGTTGAAACTTAAGGATTAACTTCTTTGAACTCAACGGTCCAAAAAGTAGAATGATAATCCCGGAAAACAAAGAATTCAGATGAATTCTCAGTGAAAGCACCAAAATGTTAGACCAAAAAGTGGTTCTAACACCCAAATTGATTAAAAGCAAATGAAATAAGATAAAAATAAAAATGAACACACAGGATTTATAGTGGTTCGGCGAAGAAATGCCTACGTCCACTTGTCTCTCACTATATTTACTGATTTAGTTGCAAGTACAATGAAATATTCACTTGATTCCTCCCACAACTCACTTATAATCACTCAATTATAGAAAACAAATAATGAAAGAAGATTTGGATTTTTCGGGATTGCTGGAATTCGGGTTATGAAGGTGGTTGAACTCTCCAAGTGCCAGAAAAAAGAGCCTTTTCTTTGTCTTCAGACGGGGTATTTATAGGTGTGAATTAGCTCAGAACCCGATCCGGATCGGAGCCACGTGTCATCCATCCCATCAGCCTCGGGTTCGGATGCATTTCTATGTTGACAACACATCAGAGTAATGGACGTTGTAGGCAGGAACTGGTCATAGCCGATCCGGATATCCAGGCGCTTATGCAGGAGAATGATATGGAAAATGGGTTTGGGTCGGAGGGACATGTACAAGGGGTTCGGATCGGGATATCCGATCCGACCCGGATTGGCTTGGAAACAACGCTCTCTCCTCTTTAGTCTGCTCCGCTCCGCTCCGATCTATCTTCGTAGCAACCAAGTGGCTTTCCGATCCAATTGAGATTATATTGCCCTCCGATCCGAACAGCTGTGCCTTTCTAATTTCCTCAGCAATAGTTCACCGATCCGAACAGAAAACTTTATCCGATCCGAGCCGCTATCCTGCACCGATCCGACCCGCTTCAGAGTTTTTCTAGTTCTTCAATACTTCATATCTTGACTTTGTGTTGCCCAGTTCACAAAGTGGGCTAACAGCATGCAAAATCATATCAAT
This sequence comes from Allium sativum, assembly GCA_030737875.1. NCBI lineage: Eukaryota > Viridiplantae > Streptophyta > Magnoliopsida > Asparagales > Amaryllidaceae > Allium > Allium sativum. Next base: position 156,667,010 of record CM060921.1, on the reverse strand, counting down.
TGCACCCCAACTTTTTAATTTTAAATCCTTAATATTACCCCTACCCCACGTTTATACGTTCGCTTATTCAACGCATAATATAGGCTAGACTTGTATAGTCTAACACCTAGCACAAAGATAAATTATCACAACATATAGACAATTAAAATAAATCTAATCATATTAGGGGTGAAACTTGCATAAACTACACATGTTAAGGATCAAAAGGTGTCAACTTGTTAAATGTCTCAATTTACATGATATGATCATAGCCCAAATTTATACATAAACTTGCATATGGGGTTTTTAGGCAACATAATGATGGTGTGAACTAGCATAGGATATCACATATGTCATAGCATAATTCTAGATGTCATAATAGATGTCTTGGCATATGTTCATAACTTTTCTAATCAATCTAACTTGCATATGTGACTTGTCATATAGATCAACATAACCCAAACATGATGATTTAATTAATATGAACTAATTAGCATAGATGGTAACATCATGGCCTTTTTAACATGTATGATTCATCACAACTTAGCATAGAAACTTTCAACATACATAACATCATCATAGCATGATTTACAACATATAAGATATTATCATCACATAACATTGGATTTACAATATACATGATAGCAAAAGGGGTTTACAACAACATATATGATAATTCACATCATCTACTCATAATCCGTTCATAACTCAACCTAATTAAAATGATAATAATCTTGTTAAGATCATCATACTCACAATTTAGAGAAGAAAAGAGAGAGTTTTGCTTTGCTTCAGGGTTGAGAGAATTAGAATTGAATTTGCTTTTCTTCTTTCTTAGTTGGCGGCGGCTCCATTGATTTCCATGGCGATGGTATGACGGTAACTATTCTATTTTAATTAGGTTTAGGGTTAGCATTAGGATGTATTTATAGGTGTAGGAAGTTATTTAGGACCATTAGATTAACCCTGAACCATGAGAACCAATCAAATGCAAAATCTGCATTTGAGCGAATCGGCCCACGGGTTGACAACCAAACACCCTGGATTAACCCTTAGTCGACCCAGCGGGGCTTGGGTCGACCTCAAAAATGGGCCGGTCCGGTTATTTCCCCTCCCAATTCACTGTTTTGAACTTTTTCGCATATTTATTTATTTAATTTTTAATTTTTATTTATATATATATATCAATATATATATATTTCTCTGCATAACTCATTTCACTTAATTCTTTTCTAAAAATTAAATATACTTTAATTTGTGAATTTTAATGTTATAAAATTACGGGGTGTTACAATATATATACGAAATGTGAAATATATACTTGAAATAATATATATACGAAATGTAAAATATATATATGAAATAAAAAATATATACGAAATGTGAAAAATACGTATGAAATAAAATATATATATATATATATATATATAAAATGTGAAATATATATATGAAAGGTGAAAATTATATATATATAGTGAGAAAATAATATATGTATGGAATGAAATATATATATATATGAAATGAAGATAATATATATATGGAAGGTGAATTAAATATATACGAGATGTGAAAATAATATATATCTATATATATACACGATATGGAAAAAAAATGAGATGTGAAAATAATATATATAGATATGAAATGTGAAATCAATATATGTATATATATATATATGAAAAGTGAAAATGATTTGGTTGTTAAAAATATAATTTTTAACATATATATATACACTGTATAAAATTTTCGTGTATATCGAATATTCGATTTTGATTTGAAATTGAATATGAAGTTGAAATCGTTTTGAAAACGAATTTAAAACGATTTATAAAATACGTTTTAAATGGAAATCAACGAAATATATATTATATATATAATGGCCTGAATAGAACGTGCAGCGCTGCGGTAGTTCGCGAATTTCGACCATTGACTTCGAATGGACATTGTGGGAGATCCGACCATCGGATTCTCCTAAAACTGGAACTGTTGGGTTCGTATCGAAAAGAGATTTCTAACGAATATTAGAGAATTGAAATATAATGGTTGAATTTGGAATTATGTCCAAATCAAATTTGGAAAAGGTCGTTGTAAGTGCAGTTCGATGGTCGTTTATGGAAATCGAATGTATGGGCCTTGATAAAATTATTAAAAATATCAATAATTAGCGTAAAATCATAAGAAATGATTTGGAAAAAATTGGGATAAAAAATTCCATATTTGAAAAGATAAAAATAGTTTTTTATCGAAATGAACTAGTTTTGAATTAGAATTATAATCTAATTATTTTTAAAATTAAATAAATTGGATTTGAAAATGGTTTTAAAATAACCAGAAATTTCAAATAAACAAATTGGAATGGTTTGGAATAGAAATAATCTTTGGAATATTTCGATATTGGATTCCATTATTATACGAATATTGCAGAGTAATTTGGAAGATATATATATATCATTATTCCAATACGATATTTGTTGGTTTTAGAATTTGATGTTGAATATAAGCCGAAACTATTTTTGTTTAGAGCCTTATATTTAATATCAAGTTGGAATTTGGGGTTTGTCGTGAACTGTGTTTAAATGACATTAGTTCTTTAACCCGAGTAAAAGCAGGATTAATTTCCAAAAAGTAGAACAATCAATACGAAATGATTTTAGAGATGAAACCAATTGGAGTTTGAATATATCTTTGATTAGATTTGAATGAATGAATGGTGATTAAATTTACCAAAACATCAGATGTGGTGAAAACCAAATATACGTGGTTGTTGATATTGATTGCGACTGATTGATTGTTTGGATGGTGCTCGACCAGTTTATGAGCAGAATATGCTTTTACATTTAGCACTGGGTTGGGTAGAAATATTGGTATGCTAACGCCTTGTGAAACACTTCACGATTTGACTATGAGGTGTTCGCAAATTTGTTGAGTTCATTTCAAATTTAATGAATGATTTTGAAATGATATTTTTCTTAAGTGAAAAGAAATGTATTCCCGATTTTGGACAGAGAATGTTTTATAAAAAAGTTTTATAAAACAGGAAGGATTTCGAGGCCTAAACCCGATATTGTCGAAATGATGTGGAAATGTATTATGATTTTACATTATAGTTCATCACATATTCGATTAGTTGCTATTAATGATATATTTGTTTGGTGGCGGAGAATTTATTCTCTTGCTTAACACCCTTCTTTGAGATGTACGAGCTCAAAGGTTATGGGATTAATAGTGACTAATCATATGTGTGAATTACTGATGTGAAGTACTATATTTTGAAAGTACTTGTGATTATTATGATGTGAAATGATTTTCCCCACTTAGGAATATAAAAATGATTTAGTATATGGCTAAAGTTTCTGGTAACCCGGACGACTAAAAATTTGGGTGAGATGGGTGGTGTATGCTTCCATGCGTGGGAGGTGCATCGTCGGTGTAGCTTGCTCCATGCGTGGGATGTGCACACACACACACACACACACACACATATATATATATGTATATGTATATCGAGTTGCTTAGGGGCGTGCCCTTTGCCTTGTCTAGGGGGAGCCCGATATTTGGTTGCATACTTGTTTGTATGCATTGTTATGATTTGGAACTCATATTTCCAAATTATTTGATTTAAGATCCCGAACTGAAATCTACTTTAATATATAAGCTAGATATGTATTTCAAATGATTTGAAACAGAAATCGGGAAATAAAGTCCAAAGGAATAATTTCTGTAAATTGTATGGATTTGGAAAATCTAATTGTGGCGATTAATCTAAATAGGTAGATTGGGATATTGCATGTTGATTGATGCATAGTAGATCCATATCTATATTACTGATTGTTGTTTATACACTGGAGTTTATGGAGGTAAACCTGTTCCGCTTCAGCGGCGTGGTCCTGTGATTTGTCTTATGATTAAATAAGTTAATTTGAACTGTAGAGTTTCTCACACCAGTCCCATGACTGACCTGTAGTTTGTTTTCCACACAGGTGGTCGAGTAGTTTTATTTTTCACACATGTGGTCGATTAATCTAAATGGGTGCCCCTATTTTCCACACGGGTGGTCGAGTAGTTTTATTTTTCAGATATATTGAGCAGTTTTCTGGATTGAAGCTTTAAGCTGTGTCAAGATATTTATAGTCTTCCGCTGTGCATTGTATTACATTTATTGCAAATTAATCTTCTGCTGTATTATTATTTTTCGATATACTCTGATATTCTGTACTCTGATGTAACATTATTATTATGTTTATAAAAGTCTTCTGTTACTTGTTCTGATGTGTTGTATGCCCAGAGTTAGCGTATCCGGATTTTGAACGGTCCTGGTCGGTTTAGCGATCGATTAGGTCCGCGCGAAATCCGTACCGTTACATCAAAATTCCTTTTCATGATATTTTTATATATCAATATTAGGGAAAATGATATTCAAACAACCAAAATACCCAATTATTCGTCATAGGTTTTCTAACATATCGTATATGATAATATATATGAAAACAACCAATAATAGATTTTGAGGAATCCAGTTGGATCCCTCTAAATTGTTTTTCCTGCATCCACAGACGTTAGCCAACATAAATAATACCCATCCTGCTTCAAGGTAGGATGTCGTAGTATAGAAGGTCATCAGGTCATCTGCTATATATATTGTGGGGTGCATGGGGAAATCATCCGCTAATGGTATAATAGGAAATATGCAGTCTATATATATAATAGCTACAATCACCAATCTTATATAGCTAACATATATATATATATATATATATATATATATATATATATATATATATATGAGGAGTGTTCCGCTACACCTCTTATATTGCACGTGAACTCTCCCCCTTAATCTCCACAACAAATTTCTGCACTCATTCTCTCTCTTTCCATTTGAATATTATTTCTTAGCAGGAAGAGAGAGAATGAATGGAGGAATGAGTGGTGGAGATTAAGGGGGAGAGTTCACGTGCAATATAAGAGGTGTAGCAGAACCCTCCTATATATATATCCACAATAATATTTCGATGCATCCAAACAACCAACAAACAACATATAAAATTATTTAAAATAAAAATTCATTTATAATAAAATTATAAACGAATCCAGAGTGTGAGTTTACTCACCTTGATTTTTATTTGTCGAATATCCAACTTTCCGAATTATCTAAATCCCTAGCTGGCATAGAAAAATCTCTTATCAATCCCAGCTCGTATATTTCGCAATCCAACGTGACATTCCCTACTCAATTCATTCAGTCAACATATAATTATTATATTTTTATATAACTAATATAATAATATTTTTATTGAGCTAATATATTCTTATTCAGTTGATATTTATCCATGGTTCGGTTAATAGTACCGATGAAATATTCGGGTGATGTATTTCAACAAATAATTATTTTTAAACTGTTAAAAGTTACTAATTAACCAAATCTGAGCGAGATTAACTCACTTTGATTTTAACGACGCTTGCCACAATCCATTACAAAGATTTCAGCTGCTTCCTCCATCACCAGCGCTATCTGCTATAACAATCTGAAATCACCCGATCTCCGAAGAGACAGAAAAGGACGGATTGAAATGAGAACACAACGCATCAAAACACAAACACTAGAAGGTTTCATTGCTTTTACAACAATATTACATCAAAGTACAAGAATATATCAGAGTTCAAATAATATACAACAGAAAATATCAAAGTTTTAATTACAAAGCAACGGAAAAATAATACATAAGTACAATGTGTAGCGGGAAATAACGACTGCCACAACTGAAAGAGATATACGGATACAAAGATTTCTGAATATAGCTCCGCTGTAACCTAAGATCCTATTAAATATAAATTTGCGAAAACCAAAACTACTAGCTGTCCGTTTGGAAAATATGGGCACACAGAGTTTGGGCGAAAACAACGAACTCTGAGTCAGTCATGGGACTGGTGTGAGAACTCAAAACAGTTACTAAACTTTATTTTAAAAGTTGGGAAATCATGGGTCCATGCCGTATAACACAGAACGGGTTTACTCCACATGAATCTCAGTTTAAAATAAAACAACGCAATGCTTTTTGAAAAAATGAAGCTATTATAAGACTTAGGTCCCATCACACAATGCAACGCAAGCCAGAGGATAAAGTTTTACCTTATAATAGTCAAACATGCTTGGTACATTTTAAAACAAATCATTTTGATATTACTATAAGGGTATAGTGTCAAAATCACTTCAAATATAAATATATCAATCATAGATGGCATAGTACCCCATCCTACTATGTCGCCATATTAGTCTTACAACAAAAATCGAAAAATATCGTATTGGAAGTTGGATTCTATCTATGAGTCGAGGCAAGCAATGGCTCCCCACCGGTTTTGAGAAACTCTGGCAAATGCCTAAGGACTCGGACGCTGGCGAGCCCTTGGAATTAGTAGGGCCGGTCCACACTTACGTTAGTGGATTGGTTATTCCTGAACACATGTTTCCCGGTCCTATCGGACCTATCTCTAAGCCACTAGGAACTCAATATCCGAGGCGACTTATTCCATCATCCACATAAGTAAAAATGTTAGGGCTCCATACCATGACACCACTTCAAGCTAGAAAGAAACGTCGTGCACTCCCTACGGTCACTATCCCTTGTTTGACTCATACCGGGTGTGAAGCTCGCTAATTAACGCTATACACAAATCTATGCTAAGCCTTGATCATTTTCATCTCAGCATGCCACACTGACAATTCACGCCATGCAACTGATATCTATCAATTTAAAACCTTTTAGCTTGTACGTCTCAGAGAAGGGTGTTAAGAAAGAGAATAAATTCTCCGCCACCAAACAGATATATATTTTGATAGAAATCAATCAACACAGAATGAAAACCAATGTCAGACACACATCCATTTACAAGTCCGTTCTAGGTCTAAAAAAAACCGAAGGCACCTTATTTCTCGTCCCATATGTCCAATATAGGAGAGAGGTCCTCGCATATCCGGTCGATCTCCAAGTACGTCTGGACGATCACCACTTATTACTTTGTCTTTGGTGTACAGCCTAATCAAGACATCAGCAATCATCTAAACGATGTGAAGATCTCTGGTCTTCAACCACTGTCTTCATCGTCGACTTTTAGTCATCGTATTAATTATTCAGAATGGGTTAAACCCGGGCTTTCAGAATAACTCGCTTATTTTATAAACAATAATCATGTTCTATAAAAATACATCATATGCCTCATTCTAATCCAGAATATTATTTTATTCAGATATTCACATCTTTAGGGAAAGGTTCCCATTAATTTTATCAAAGATAAACTCTTTTAAATTTATTCTTTAATCTTCCTTTGGATATCGTTTCAAATATTTTATTTTATCTTTCCACAATTCTAAACCAAATTTAGGTTTATAAAACTAGTCGGGATTATTGAGCCATACCGAAGTAATCATTTATTTATTAATCCCAGTCCCAACCTATTCATCCCATGGAGCAAAACTGGTAGTACCCCCTATCTAACACCTATGGTGTTATCGGTAAATTTAATTACCATTTCACGTTCAAATCTAATTAAAGATTTAACTATCGTCTGGAGTAAAACTGGTGGTACTCCATCTCGAAACATTTCTTGAATTTGAAAATTTTAATTACCCTATTCCCATTTCAATCTAATTAAAGATTCATTAAAACTCTAGTTCAGTTTTAAACTCCAAAAATCATTATTGAATGATTATTCAAATTCAGGAAATAAATCCCGCCTTTAACTGGGTTAAAGAACGAATGTCCTTTAAAACATCGTTCATGATAAACCCAAAGTAATCTTTCATCAAAATGGAATCTACCCAAAAATCATAACAGTGTACAATCGGAATAAACTCCCGTATCAAACTAATAACATAAATGAAATAGCGGCAAAGCCTTTTAAATTCCATATATAGTAACGGTCTTCGTTCACAGAAGCTCATCTCGATTATTACCAAATCGAATTCCATTCAATTCTAATTTAATATATTAAATTAGAAAACTTTACTTTGGAAAATTTCCATTAAATATTAATAAAAAGATTTATAAATTCCAAATCATAATTTCAACTTTAATTGGGTTAAAGAACAAATGTCACTTAAAACATCGCTCACAACGAACCCAAAATCATCTTCTATTTAATTCCAATTAATAAATGTAATCGGAAAACTTCATTAATGTTAATTAAAAGATTTATTCCTTTCTCAACGGGGTTTAAAAACAATGTTATTTAAGACACCATTCATGACAAACCCAAAATCCAATTCGATATTAAATACAAGGCTCTAAATAGAAATTATATTAGCTTATATTCAATATCAAATTCTGAAATCAACAAATATTGTATTGGGAATAACGATATATGTTAGACCCAAAAGTGGTTCTAACACCCAAATTGATTAAAAGCAAATAAGATGAGATAAAAATAAAAATGAACACACAGGATTTATAGTGGTTCGGCGAAGAAGTGCCTACGTCCACTTATCTTTCACTATATTCAATGATTCAGTTGCAAATACAATGTAATTGTCACTTGACTTCACTCACAACTCGCTTATATTCACTCAATAGATTAAAACAAATAATGAAAGAAGATTTGGATTCTCCGGGAGTAATGGAGTTCGGATTATGGAGGTAGTTGAATTCTCAAAGTGCCTAAAAAAGATCCTTCTCTTTGTCTCCAGACGGGGTATTTATAGGTGTGAATTTGCTCAAAACTTGATCCGGGTCGGAGCCACATGTCGTCCATCCCACTATCTTCGGGTTCGGATGAACTATTATGTTGACAACGCATCAAAGGAACGGACGTTATGGGTAGGAACTGGTCACAGCCGGTCCGGATATCCAGGCGCTTTTACAGGAGAATAAAATGGAACATGGGCTCGGGTCGGAGACGCACAGATAAGGGGTTCGGATCGGGATATCCGATCCGACCCGGATTGGCTTGGATGCAACGCTCTCTTCTTCTCTAATCTACTCCGCTCCGATCCATTTTCGTGGCAAACAGGTGGCTTTCCGATCCAATTGAGATCATGTTGCCCTCCGATCCGATTAGATATACCTTACCAATTTCCTCAGCAGCAGTTCACCGATCCGAACAGAAGATTCTATCCGACCCGAACCGATATGTTGCTCTGACCCGACCCGAACAACTGCAGCTATCCAATCTAGGTTGTAGTGTCTTCTCCAATCCGAACCGAAGTCTTCTAATTAAAAATGCTCTTCAATGTCTGGTTTCTTGACTTTGTGTTGCCTAGTTCACAAAGTAGGCTAACACTTTGCCCCCTCAAAGGATGCTTCTGTTGGGAACGGAGCATGCTTTGACTGCCATAGCGCAAAAGCTTCATCTTTCCTTCCGAATTCACACGTTAAGTTGTCGTACTTCATCCTGTTCGGTTCGGATTCCGACCCGAACGGATTTCTGGCTTGGGCTCCGACCCGAACAGATCTCCTTCCTCCTGTACTCTGCGATGAACCAGTGGGCCAAGCTGTGTTACTGGGCTTTTCGAGCCTGTCCGATCGGGAATACGAATAGTCAGCTTGTTGTTTATATAAATTCACTTCTTCTTTCTTCTTTTCTTTCATTTATTGTTTTCGTTTATCCGAACCGATTCCATATCGAAGCTCCAGCCTTTCCAAGAAACTTCAAAATTTTCGCTTCCATCTTCGAATCAAACACATAGGTAGTCTTGTAATCTTGAATCTTGTTTCCATAATCGCTTTTAATTTACATTCGCGGTTAGTTTGAACGACTTTAACAAAGTAATTGAATAATTCCATCACTGCGCCTTCTTCCATCCTCCGCCTTCGTCGTCAATGGCATCGACGCCATTTCGAAGCGTTGGAGGAAAGTATTGACACTTGAGTGCTTAATCTCTCGACTTTAATTAAAGCTTGGGATTTCGAGTTGGGTTCGCTATTTAAGAGGAGGAAGAGGAAGAAAACTGAAGAAGGTTGGTTCGGGTAGGGGAACAGTAGGAGGAAAAGGAAAAGAGAGAAATTTACAGAGCCGGATCGGGTCGGAGCAATTGGGCCAAGAAATGGGCCTTAAACCGCTTGACCGGGTCGGGTCGGATTTACGAATACAATGAAGGTCAACACTTATGCGCTCGGATCGGACCCGGTTGAAAAACAAAAGAGAGAATAGGGGTCTGGTTATCCAAGTTAATCCGACCCGCTCCGGGTGTCAATCTCCGAACCGATCCGGATATATCTTTCTGAGTGTGGGCCTTTGTTCATCCGATCCGAACCTGGTGTCTGCGTCCGAACCGAGCACTACTCAGTCTAAAACATAAACTCTCGTCCAACTATTTAAAAGATATTACTTCCAACTTCACGAACAGTTAGGATAGTGCCTTGCGGACATAAGTGAACATTAAGAACTACTCTGACTATCACTTTCTCTTCAAAGTTTCGTCTTACATTGCTGTACTTTTACTTTGCATTTCTCACATTTGCTGCACACATTTTAGTTCACACACATACACAGGGGGGCACGGGATAATTTACTCTAATCCGTGCTATTGCTTCTTCAATAGTTCTATGACAATGAGGCCCAGACGCTCTTCCCGACTAGCTGAGAGGAAAGAAGCCCCGGAAACTTCTAACAAAATCACTCTTGAGGATATATCTTCTTCGTCTGATCCAGAATGGGACAGTGAGGGTCCAGACTACGGGGTTGGAAATCGAGAAAGCAACGAGGCGTCTTCGGAGAACGAGGTTTCTCTGGGTTTTGAGGAGGAAGGAGGGATCGGTGACGATCGAGCCCCTGACGAATTTGAATCAGCCATTATATTGGAATCACCTCCAGATTCCGTAGAATCGACAATCGACAACGATCGACTTGTTCGAATTTGCTTAAAGTATGGAATAATGAAAAGGGACACCCTAGTGCCCTCACGCTCTGATCGTCCCCACAACCCTCCAGAAGGATATATGACGGTCACTCGATTGATGTGCATGGTCGGTGCCATTCCTCCATTCTCTCCCTCCATTGTTGATTTTTTAAGACAAATGCGGATTGCCCCCATGCAATTGCACCCCAATTCATATGCCTATCTGCACACCTTGTACATAGCATATCGTGAAATCTTAGGCATAGAGCTCACGTTCGATGACGTTCATTTTTTCTATAATTTCAAGCATCGGACTCGAGAAACTCCATCTTTCTGCTACTTTGAATCAGTTCCAAAAAGGAAGATAATCTCTGCACCATTTAGCAGTAAAGCTGGAGATTCCAGATTAGAATGGTTCTACGTGAAGCGACAGCCTGGATGCGCCAGGAGGTGGACAAAATCAAATAAAGCACTGATTTTTTAAATCCGGGCTCTATACATTTGAATCATCACCTTGACTTGTTTTTCCTTTTTGTTTGCAGTTGACAATCCCATACAGATATCAGATCAGGTGTTCTTCGATCGGATGCATCGACTCCTTAATGGCGATCAAAAATTCTTGACTATCGACGAAACCCTTAAGGACGAATACCTTCACTTTCATGGGATGTTTTCTGTTTTTCGTAGCATTGGTCATGGGACGGTTCCATATGCATACATTCCTCCAGTGGAGGTAGTCCCAGAAACAGGAGAAGGCTCAGGAATTCCTACAGCGCCTCTTCACACTTCACCTTCTCCATCTTCTACGCAAGATGATGAATTGGCTAATCTGGCCGAAAAGCATCGTGAAGGATATATTGCCCCTGAGGAAACTACTTCTCTAGAAATGTCAAAATCTTCCCAAGAGTCACCACTTCACGCTTCTGAGGGGGATGCCCCTAGCACTGATGATCAAATATTTCAGGGTTTGGGCGATCTCCCCTTACCTGAGACTATATACACTTCAGAGGATTTCAGGAAGGATCCTTTAGTCTTCACCTCTTCTGAAGAGACCACTCCCGCTAAGGCCAAAGAGCCTGCCCGTACTAGTCTAGCTTCAGACTCGGGTTGGTTGGGGGGAAACACACCACTTAGGATACACTTTACATAACAGCATTAACCTTCATTGCACCTCTCTCCTCGTGAATCCATTAATTCTAAATTTCGTTCGTTTTATCGTGCAGGTACAATGTCTCGATCCTACTACGATATAAGAAAGCTTCGTCGCAGCATGTCCAATCCTCCTCAGGATGTCGAGTATGATCGCCGGGATGATCGTGGTAGGGAGGAGAGAAGGCCTTATGATCCCTATCGCTCTCGACCCTCACGTTCTCGCTCACCCGTTAGGCCGGAACAAGAGAAATACAAAGGTTACCAAAGCCGTAGGGAAGAGGATAGACCACAATCCAAAGACTCCTCCTCTTCCTATGTAAAACGCAGTAGAGAGAAAAGTCCTCCAAAAGAAACCGGGTCTCGAAGTAAGCAAAAGGTCCCTGCTACTAAACGACCTAGGACAGACAAAGAGACTACAGAATCCTCTTCGGGAAGGGACACCGAATTGACAATCCTCGCTCCTCCCCCACTAGATGCGGGAACTGCAATAAAGCGGGCATATTTGAAAGAGCAATTTCCCGAACACTACTTCGAAACTCTGACTTTTTTACCTTCCCTTGAACCTATTTCGTCTAATTGGGCAGATGAGGCCAAAGCAAAGATTGATGCGGTGCAAAAACAATATACTGAGATGTTCAAATATTCACGCAATCTTTCTAGAATCATCCGCACTCTAATCACAAATACTGATTCAATGCAAAAGACCGCGGAGGAGGATGCTAAGGCCTTAAAAGCTCTAGGAAAAGATTTGGAAGACACTCAAGCTCAGCTAGCGGTCGCTCAAAGGGACGCTTCTAATTTCAAACAACAATTCGAGGACATGCAAAAGCGTTATCACGATTTGCTTGAATCTCATACTCAGGAGCGTTCTGAATTAAAAAAGCAAGCTGACGAGGCAAAGTCAGAAGCTGCTAAGACACGCCTTGCTTATGCTGAGCTTGAACGGAAAAACGCCGAGTTAGCAAAGAGGAGTGCTGAATTAGAAAAGAAGAACGCTGACTTGGCTTCAAAGTTGTTGGAGGCAGAGAACAGGGCTGCTCTGGCCGAGGGCAATGTGGAGTGTGCTATTAAATCTGCGGAGGAAGCCCGCAAGCAACTATCAGAGGCGGAGGCTGATATTCAGGGCTTCGGCGAGCTAATGATTGAATTCTTCGCACACATTATTCGTCGTCGAAACATTTCTTGGATCGAGGACTATCCATCCACTCTAGTTCAAGTATGGAATCAAATCGTTGAGTGGGAAAAAGAGGAACTTAAGGTCGATTCCCTCGATGAAGATAAACTGATGGAAAAATACTTGAGAGATGATGAACCGGAGCGCCTAGCTGAAGGGCGCCGCCTCATTGCTGAGGCCATGGAAGAAGAGAGACGGAAGTCTAAACAAAAAACCATTCTCGAAGCTGGTTCCTCTTCCTCTGCCCCTGCAACTCCCAAAGTAGAAGGGTATGATCCCGAAAATCCGGGAATTCCTCGAACAACTCTACTATCCCCTATTCCTGAAATAGCCCCAGAGGTAGTAGTCACCCCCGCCGAGAAGTCTTCGGAAGGTATCCCTATCTTTTCTCCTCAATTTGCCAAAGCTATTACTACCTTTCGCTACGTGATTGAACATTCGATGAGAGACCCATTGTTTTCTCCTGAGTTGATAACTGTTGCTTCTCATTCTGTAGGTGTCGAATCATCCGAAAAGACAGATGTAGCTCAAGGAGCTGCCGTTGGGACAAAGCCCGCAGATGGGGCCAAAAAAGGGGAAGACAAGGCTGCTTCTATAGACTTGGGAGAAGGAAGTGAGCCAACTAAAGTCTCCACTCCCCATGATGAAGAAATGATAGCAGCTTTAAAGGACGATGGCGGAGACGAGGGGCATGAAGAGGAACCAGAAGTTGCAATAACCGGGGAGTCAAAAAGTGCTGATGACGTTACCTTGGCTGCAATGAAGGCTGATCAAGACAAGCGCTTGCAATTAAAGGCCGAAGAACTAGACCCTGAGGTCTTCAAGCCCCTCGCAGTTGTGGATGCGGGTTCAAGGTTAGTTGTTAAGCTCTCAACTAGATCTATTACAGAAGAACTTGCTAAAAAATCTTCTCTTGATTCCAGTGCCCCGCCCTCCGGGAAGAAGTCTACTGGCTCCAGTACCGCATCTTCAGGGAAAAAGAAATCAAAGCGAATCTTGACCGAAGTCGAGAAGGAAGCAAAGGATGCGGAGAAAGCCGCCAAGAAATCCAAGGCTCATTCCAAATCTAAATAGTGGATTGCCCTGTATCTTTTTAGCATTTTTGTGAACCAATAATTGCTGCTACAAAAGCAGCTCCTGCACTTTCTTTTTTAGCTATTTCCCTGTACAAATTCATTCATCTGTAAATAAAAATAATTCACTTTTTGCAATGTTTGTTTGTTAGTAGTTCTGCACTTATGCATGTCTACAGTTGTGAAACGAAGTTGTGGAGGGGGGAAATATGCATGTACATAAATGTCCCCAGTCAATTTCCACCAGTTATTCAATGCTTAACCAAGCAAACTGAAAGCTCCCGATTTTCTGACGGGATAGCACTTCCTGTGCCGTCAGTACCTGTCGTTTTTTCTGGCATTTCTTTTATACTCTCCCTCTTTCTCTTGAGAGTAAGAGTTCGAGTTCAGTCATCTGTCTATTCCCCGATCTTTCAACGGGGAAAGATTTCTTTCTCAGCGCTCAGTCAGAGACGCTTTTATACTCTCTCTCTCTCTCTCTGGAGAGTTAGAGTTAGGAGGAGAATCTCTTTTTCAGCGCTTAGTCGGAGACGCTTTTATACTCTCTCTCTCTCTCTGGAGAGTTAGAGTTAGGAATAGAATCTCTTTTTCAGCGCTCAGTCGGAGACGCTTTTATACTCTCTCTCTCTGGAGAGTTAGAGTTAAGAATGTCGTTTTCTCATTATTTTATGTCTTATCGCACAAATAGTCGTTGTGCTTCTTTTTATGTCTAAACCGTTTTCTACCTTTTTAGGCTGTGAGTCACCCTGTACTTCATACCTACAACAGAATAATTAACAAATATATATATATATACATAGTGCATAAAGGTAAATAACACACAATATTTTTATAGTGGTTCAGCTAAGTCGTAGCCTACATCCACTTTATAGTCCTTTATTCATATCGTCAGATTTTCCCATGGCAAGTCGTGCCTTATTACAGAGTTCATAAGAAAAATAACACAAAGTACAGTGTTTTTAATCCAAATATCGCATTAAGTGTTGGGCATTCCATGCTCTGGGGACTTCTTCGCCATCCACGGTCGTTAACTTGAAGGTTCCTTTTTCAAGTTTCCGTTGAATGACAAAGGGTCCTTCCCATTTCGGACCAAGGTGAGGAAGGGATGGAAAGACTCTCTTTAGCACCAAATCTCCTGGTTCAAAAGTCCTGAGGCGAACTTTTTTGTCGTAATAGCGTGCCATCTGACGCCGATGTCTTGCTGCACGCAAATCTGCTTCGTCCCTTTTCTCTTCAACTTCATCAAGAGACTCAAGTAAAAGTGCCCGATTTGTCATCGGGTCATAATATGTCACCCTGTGGGAAGGAACTTCTAGTTCAACTGGAATTACAGCTTCTGAGCCAAAGGAGAGAGAGAAAGGGGTATGACCGGTGGCCGTTTTAAATGTTGTTCGATATGCCCACAAAGCTAGGGGCAATTCATCAACCCACTTTGCCTTTGCACGCTCTAATCGCTTCTTGAGGATGGATTTTATTACTTTGTTTATTGCCTCTACTTGCCCATTCGATTGCGGATAGGCAACTGCAGTATATCGTTTGTCTATCTTATACTTCTGGCAAAAATTTCTGAATTCAGTGCTATCAAATTGGGTCCCGTTGTCGGTTATAATCGTCCTTGGGATCCCGAATCGGCATATAATATTTCTAACCACAAAACTTATCACCTTTCTTGTTGTGATCTTGGTCAAGGGCTCAGCTTCCACCCACTTCGTAAAATAGTCCACGGCTACTATTGCATACTTAGCTCCTCCTTTTGCAATTGGTAGAACTCCAATGATATCAATTCCCCATGTGGCAAATGGCCAGGGACTCACCATTGATTTAAGCTGGGTCGACGGTGCCCTGGGGATTTTGGCGAATCTCTGGCACTTATCGCAGCGTCGTGAATAATCAGCTGCATCTTTATTGATCGTAGGCCAGAAGTATCCGTACCGCAATATTTTCTTTGCTAAAGTTTGACCTCCTGTATGATCTCCACACTCACCTTCGTGTACTTCTCTTAGTACACGCTTGATGTCGTCGTGTGCTATACATCGTAACAGGGGCATAGAAAATCCTTGCCTATAGAGAGTATCATCTTGTATGACATATCTGGTAGCTTTGCGAACTACAGCTCTTTTCTCACTCTTCTTCGATGGGAATGTCCCATTCTTAAGGAAATTCTTAATTGGAGTCATCCATGACTCCTTCTCTGGTTCCGCTTCAAAAGCGAATTCAATTTCCATTGACTCAAAGCTTGGCGATTCCAACGTTTCAATCGGAATTACTTCAGTCTCTTCTGGATTGTCGGAACTAGCCAGCTTTGCCAGTCTATCCGCTTTCTGGTTTTCAACTCTGGGAATATGTGTTATGTTGTACCGTTCTAAGCTATTCAATAGCTCTTTCACTTTCTTGAGGTAGGCGATCAGTCGAGGTCCTCGAGCCACGAATTCCTCTCGCACTTGACAAACAACAATTTAAGAGTCACAAAATATGTCTATCATTTTTACTCCGAGGTCTTTAGCGAGCTTCAGCCCGGCGATCAGGGCTTCATATTCAGAGTCATTGTTAGTCGCCGAAAATTCTAATCGCAGGGCGTAATATAACGACCGTCCCTCGGGAGTGACTAAGACAATTCCAGCTCCGGACCTTCGGTCGTTCTTGGCTCCATCTGTATATATTTTCCACGGATTCATCTTTAGCTTATCCTCGGACTTAACCACTCTGTCATTGATTATTTCCTCCTCTGGAATGGTGAACTCCGCAATAAAGTCTGCTAGAGCTTGCCCCCTGATCGACCTTCGTGGTTGAAAATTCAAATCAAACTGACTTAGTTCTATGTTCCACTTGATCAACCTTCCCGATGCTTCGGGTCTCTGCAACACCTGCCTCAAGGGCTGGTCGGTGTATATGGTTATTGGATGAGCTTGGAAATAGTGACGAAGTTTTCGGGATGCGATTAGGAGGCTATAAGCAAGCTTCTCAATCTTTGGATAGTTGCACTCTGCCGCTGCTAATTTCTTGCTTACATAATACACTGGCCTTTGTACTTTGTCTTCTTCTCGAACCAGGGCTGTGCTGACAGCGTGAGCCGAGACTGCCAAGTAAACAAATAATTCTTCGTGATCTACGGGCTTTGATAAAATCGGCGGTTTCTCTAGCAGTTCCAACAGATTTTGAAAGGCCTCAACACAGTCCGGAGTCCACTCGAAGTTCTTCTTTCCCCTTTTAATCAAATCAAAAAACGGAACACATTTATCTGTGGCTTTGGAGATGAATCTACTCAGCGCCGCTACTTTCCCTGCAAGACTTTGGACGTCTTTAATTCTCCTCGGTTCTTCGATGTTTCTAATCGCTGCTATCTGGCTAGGGTTGATTTCAATTCCTCGAGAACTCACAATGAAGCCAAGGAACTTTCCCGATGCCACTCCAAATGAGCATTTCAGAGGATTCAAGTTCATCCGGTACTTTCGCAGGATACTAAACATTTCCGCCAAGTCCTGCGTATGGCTGGAGGACTGCTTTGATTTGATAAGCATATCATCCACATAAACTTCCATAGTTTTTCCTATTTGATTATAAAACATTCTATTTACCAAGCGCTGATAAGTAGCTCCAGCGTTTTTCAATCCGAATGGCATTACAACATAACAATATAACCCCAAATTCGTAATGAAGCTCGTATGTTCTTGGTCTGGTACGTGCATAGGAATTTGGTTGTACCCAGAATATGCGTCCATGAAAGAGAGAAGTTCATGACCTGCTGTCGAGTCTACAAGCTGGTCAATCCTGGGAAGCGGAAAACTATCTTTCGGGCAAGCTTTATTTAAATCTGAAAAGTCAATGCAAGTCCGCCACTTTCCGTTTGGCTTCTTTACTAAGACGGGATTCGATATCCAGTCAAGATAAGTCGAATCTCGATAAATCCGTTCTGCTTCAACTTCTCTACTTCCTCTTTGAGAGCAGCCGACCTCTCTGGGCCTAGCATGCGTCTCTTTTGCTTCATAGGCGGATGCTTCGGGTTCACATTCAATTTGTGACTTATAATGGATGGCAATATCCCACACATGTCAGCATGAGTCCAGGCGAACACGTCTAGGTTTGCCTTCAAGAAGTCCGTTAGTTCTTTAGCTCGACGTGGATCCAATTGAGAACCAATTTTCAAAACTTTTGTCGGATCAGCTTCATCAATGGGAATTTCCACTATCGCTTCATTAGGAGTTGCATTCCTAGCCTCTGGTTCCTCGTCTTTTCTGGGATCCAGGTCTTCAGGTGTTCCTTTGGGCAACTCCTCTGGGGTCAATCTCTCTAATTGCTATGCCGAGCCCCCCTTTGAGGGAGACGAGGCATCCTTACTCTCAACGTCAAGTCCTTTCATCAACATCTTTAGTTCGGCCACATAGCAGGCCCGTCCGGAAACTTGATCCCCTCTCATTACTCCAGTTCCGGCTTCGGTTGGGAACTTAAGTAACAAGCACCAAGGGGCGATACAAACTCTGAATTCAGCGAGGGCAGGCCTTCCCAAAAATGCATTATAAGGCGAATCTACGTCCAATACTATGAACTGAAGCATCCGCACTCTTCTACGTTCTCCTTGCCCCAGGGTCACGGGCAACTCTATGTATCCCATGGGAGCTGTCAACGCCCCGTTGAAGCCTCTGATCCATCCTTCACACGGCTTCAAATCTTCAGATTCAAGCTTCATTTGATCGAATGACTTTTTGAACAAAATATTAACGGAACTTCCGTTGTCTACTAACACCTTATGGACCAAGGCCGGCCCAATGGTGGTAGTAATAACCAACGGATCATTGGTGGGTGATTGTATCCCAGTATTGTCTCGGCTGCGAAATACCACGTCGTCAAACATGGTCTTCTGTTGTTTTATGGGGGTGACATCTTCCAAATCATCACCTTCATTCACATCTAGATGCTTGGCAGCATTTACATATTGATCCATTGATCTGAGACTTCGGATTGCTGGGTGAGGTTCGCCTACTATGGAGTTGATAACAATTCCTATACCTTTTTGCTGCGCTGTAGGCTTGGGAGCAGGTAAAATCTGTTTTGGAGCCTGCTCTCCTTGCCCCCTGTCCCTCGGGGCAACCTTGTACTCATCCAACTTCCTTTCACGCAACAGTTTCTCAATCACATCCCTCAAATGCCGACATTCATTAGTTGAATGCCCGTGAGTTCCATGAAACAAACAAAACTTCCCTGTCGCCATTTCTTTCTCGGTCGAATCACGAGGTGGCGGTCTTTTGTATTGTAACACATTATACGTATCCAGGTAAATATTTTCCAGGGTGTCGTTCAATGGTGTATAATCCTCGTAGTTCTGGAATCGGGGTCTTTTGTTAGGGTCACTTCCCCTATTTCTGTTTCTTCTGTTACCATTTGGATTACGGTTATTGTTGTTGTTACCCCCGCTTCCAGTATTGCTGTTTCCACCCTTGTTTCCTACATTTACTTCAACCTTGCCAGAACTTTCCCCAGACTGCTTTACGGCGATGTTACTCTGCACATTCTCCTTTGAAGCCGTCTCGGACTTTCTCTTTCGGTTTGCCCTGGCCTCCTCTCGTCTTAGATAAATATCAGCTTTTTCGTAGAATATCTCCCTTGTGGAGGGTGTTTTCCCAGAAAGGTAGTCTCCAAACTCAGATTCAGGATCGACTCCTTCCTTCAATGCCATCAGAATAGTGGGCTCATGCGGGTCACTGACCTCAGTTACAGCTTGGTTAAAACGATCAAGATATGCCCTTAAAGATTCTCCTGGTGCCTGCTTGATTCTCGATAATTCAATAACACTTTTGGACTTTCGGGCATGTAGTCGGAACTGGTTCATGAAACGCTCGCTTAGTTCCTTGTAATTCGAAATCGAACGAGGAGGAAGTCGGGTAAACCAGAACAATGCCACATCTTCAAAGTAGATTGGGAATGCTTTGCACTTCACTTCATCAGGGGCAGCAGCAGCATTCATGAGCCACGAATACCGCATCAAATGCTGTCCCGGATCAGTCCTTCTGTTGTACTTGTCCATCTGTGGCAAGTTAAAGCGTCGGGGAAACTGGAAGTCGAGGATATCGTCGGTGAAGGGAGTATGGCTTCGCTCAATGCCATAATCTTCATTTGTATAATTCCGGCTCTCGGACATGATCTGGCGAACCATTGCCTGTACATCAGCATTAGTTAGGGGCCGCTCAGGTTCCCTGGCCCTAGCATCCGAGTTCCTTCTGGGCTCTTGTTCAGGAGATGCCCTTCTTCTTCGTGCTGCCTCTGCTCGATTCCGTTCCCTGCGCTCCCGGTCGATCTCGGGAGGAGGGGACTGGAGTCTCTGTCCCCGAGTGGGGTCATTGTTTCCTAATGCTCGTGCAATATCCTCACGAGATCCCAAAGATCCAAATGTCAGTTGCTCCACGTTCTGAGGTCGTTCGAGTGGCCTTCGTTCACGGGGCCTCTCTTCCTCGGAAGATGAAGATTGATCCACTGGTGTGTGACGAACCGGTGATGGAGTTCTCTGTCGACGGAGTTCACTAATTTCCCGACTCATGAGCCTCATATTTTCCTGCATCATGAGATTAGTGCGCTCGTGAACTTTCATGGCCTCCCTCGTGCTCTCAAGCATGTCAAGCAAGCACGAGAAATCTCCTTGAGTGATGGGCGCAGATGGATTGACCTGATCACCAACCCTGGTGGCTGGAATCGGAGCATTCGTAGGGACTCAAGTAGAGGTTCCAGCTTCACCAAGCATCGGGTCGGATCGGAGGTAGGAGGTCGGATCGGTTCGGAGCTGGGGAGCCTGGTCGGATCGGTACGTGGCAAGCAGCTCGGGTCGGTTCAGATTGGGGGAATGCACTGCTTCAGAATCTCTTACCCGGATCGGATCGGAGCTCTCCCCCTGCTGGCGGCTCAGAATTCCTGCATTGGTTCTTCCTGCTGCTGAACTCTGCCCCCGAGACCTTGTTACAACAGCATTTTGCTGATCTTCGCCAGCTCCATTTCCTCGAACAGACTGAACTTTCTTGCCTTTTCCTTTGGCCATGAGTTTTTGACAATCACTTCAACAAATATAAAAAAGCGGAGAAACTTAAGGATTCACTTCTTTGAACTCAACGGTCCAAAAAGTAGAAAGAGATCCCGGAAAATAAAGAATTTAGATGAGGACTCTCAATGAAAGCACCAAAATGTTAGACCCAAAAGTGGTTCTAACACCCAAATTGATTAAAAGCAAATAAGATGAGATAAAAATAAAAATGAACACACAGGATTTATAGTGGTTCGGCGAAGAAGTGCCTACGTCCACTTATCTTTCACTATATTCAATGATTCAGTTGCAAATACAATGTAATTGTCACTTGACTTCACTCACAACTCGCTTATATTCACTCAATAGATTAAAACAAATAATGAAAGAAGATTTGGATTCTCCGGGAGTAATGGAGTTCGGATTATGGAGATAGTTGAATTCTCAAAGAGCCTAAAAAAGATCCTTCTCTTTGTCTCCAGACGGGGTATTTATAGGTGTGAATTTGCTCAAAACTTGATCTGGGTCGGGGCCACATGTCGTCCATCCCACTATCTTCGGGTTCGGATGAACTATTATATTGACAACGCATCAAAGGAACGGACGTTATGGGTAGGAACTGGTCACAGCCGGTCCGGATATCCAGGCGCTTTTGCAGGAGAATAATATGGAACATGGGCTCGGGTCGGAGACGCACAGATAAAGGGTTCGGATCGGGATATCCGATCCGACCCGGATTGGCTTGGATGCAACGCTCTCTTCTTCTCTAATCTACTCCGCTCCGATCCATTTTCGTGGCAAACAGGTGGCTTTCCGATCCAATTGAGATCATGTTGCCCTCCGATCCGATTAGATATACCTTACCAATTTCCTCAGCAGCAGTTCACCGATCCTAACAGAAGATTCTATCCGACCCGAACCGATATTTTGCTCTGACCCGACCCGAACAACTGCAGCTATCCAATCTAGGTTGTAGTGTCTTGTCCAATCCGAACCGAAGACTTCTAATTAAAAATGCTCTTCAATGTCTGGTTTCTTGAATTTGTGTTGCCTAGTTCACAAAGTAGGCTAACAATATATATCTTTCAAATTCCTCAACAATATCCGCATATTCACAGAATTCAATATTGAAATATTCTGAAGATTATTTCCATTCCAAATCCATTCCAATCTATTCATTGGAAAAATCTGAATATTTTAAAACCATTTTCAATCTCATTTATTATTCTAATTATTAACTAGCTCATTTAGATAAAAATATATTTTTATCTTTTCAAAAGTGGAATTTTTCATCCTAGTTCTTTCCAAATCACTTATTTTGATTTTACATGACTTTTCCATATTTTTAATAATTTTAGTATCGCCATTTCAGTCGGTTTCCAATAACGGCCATCGAACTGTATCCATAACGACCTTTTCCAAAACGGATTTGGATATATCTTGAAATCCAACCATTCAAATTTAAATATGTTATATTCATTGGAAAGATCTTTTCGATACAAAGCCAATGGTTCTGGTTTTAGGAGAATTCGATGGACGGGTCCCCCGTTACCTCAATTCGAAGTTAATGGTCGAAATTCACGAATGGTCGCCACGCGGCGCGTTCTATTCAGGCCATTATATATATGTATATATAATATATCATTGCTTTCCATTTAAAACTTATTTTATAAATCGTTTATATATTCGTTATAAAACGATTCCAATTTCATTTTCAATTTTAAATCAAAATTGAACATTCTATATGATTATAATATTAAAATGATAATATTTCCAAAATATCAAATTTTGAAATCCATTTCCCTTTCAAATCCTTTGTAAAATAAATAAAATCGATCGATAAACCCATTCAGCTTAAAATGGCGTTTAACTACGTAACTCGGCTTCACATTTCAATATTTTTGTTTCCATCCAAAATCGGACATCAAAATAATGATTTATTCTTCATTGAATATTATTTTAAAATATTCGTTATTTTCAAATATTCGTTATTTTATGAATCAGAATGTGACTCAATCAATTACCATATAATTTCAGTTATATGGATTTCATACATCACATGTATGCAACACTAATGACAAATAAGCATTAACCATTCAAACGTCATCCAGAGTGCAATTTACTACTGTATAAGCATTAAAATAAATAAATAATGCTCATTACAGCCTGTTAACCCATCGATTGACATACCACTAATTATTGGGATCAGTGTATGTCAAATATCATCCCAATACATGTGTGGGGTTTTCAAACAACAGTCTATTAAATAAATCATTGGTTAATAAATTCAACCAATTCTAATTCGGCTTGAATTATTTTTATATTTAACCAAATTTCACTGTTTAAATATAAATGGATGTTTATAATTTAATTTCAATCACCACATTAATGTTAACATTTTTTTCATATGTTAAACATTTCAACATCACAAACAACACACAATCCAGTCAATTTAATCGTCCAAGGTCTGTGGATGAGGGAGGTGAGCTAATAGGCACCATATACAATTTACAGTGATTAAACCTGATAAATATCTATACTGCCAATTCTATATATTTTTATACATAAATACAATAACATGACAAAGTATATTTTGAGTGAGAAGGAATTCTCTAATTGATTGGTTTCAGAATCAATAAATAAGGATTATTTTAATTAAATTAAAATCGATGTTTAATTTAACCAAAATTTGCATCTGCTTCTGTTTTCGTTCTTGTCAGTTCCATGTTGTATAGTTCGCTATCAAGGTTGCAACGCAATTGAAATCATTCCATTCCGACCTCGTATGTAGGAGATATCGCAGTTAATACATTTGATTACAAAAAATTAAATAAATAAATTAATTAAATAATCACTTTCCCCCTAAACTCGTTTCTCTCCCCGTTACTTTGAAGAAACCGTAACCCATCGATTCATGCCTCCTCTCTCCTCCACGACACCACCACAGTCCCTCCGCCGCCCATTAGAGGTCACTGCCTCCGCCTTCGCACCCTCTACCACCGCCACCAAGCCTGACACAATCGAAGCCCCCAGGATCGCGAAACCCTCCCCCAAACGCACTGACTTCGAGCAGAAAAATCGAGCCAGACTAACCCTTATATCAAATCACCACCGTAGGGATTATATACCTCATATAGACGAACGATTTTTTGTTTTAAACTTTCTTCAATTACAGTTTGGATTTTTATGAAAATTAGGGAAATGTTTTCGAACGATATTGTCCGTTTATTATGATGGATTTGGCGGAATTCTTTGGGGGAGATAGGTTAGGGTTTTGGTGATGAAAACATATATGTATACTGTTATATAATTTAATATTTAATTAGTTTTAAAACTCAAAATCGTCACGATTCAAATCAACACCAATGACTGTCGCCCCCAGCTAAATACCCTCATTCCGAACACATTGGAAGATGTTTTGTAAGCCAATTTGACTATTTCGCTCGGTTTTTATCAAAATTAAAATATAAATAAATATATTGAATTTTAAACGTACATTTTAATTTACTGGGGTCACATATTGACTCCAAAAAATTATAGAAAAATAAATCTAATTATGTTTTGATGATACGGTCCTACCAAAACTAATTTCGTCGAATTTGGAGACCATTTGAAAAATAACCATTTTCCAGTCGATTAAATTCAAACTGAAATTACAATACCACGCTCACATATTAATTCCAAAATCATGGACATTCTGGATCCGACAAGAGTGGTTTCGTCGAAAACGGAGGTCATTTGCGAAATGGCTTTTTTAAGGGCTATATACTATATTAAAATATATATAAATTCCATAGTGACTATTTTAAATTTCAAACTAGTCATAACTTTCAATTTATATTATGAAATCTGAAATTTTCACATTCTTAGAAAGATATAGCTAAATAGATCCAAATGTTTCTTGTTTTACTGAAATCCGATTTATTTGGAATTATGTACATTCATTTGAAATTTAAAATCGAATTTTCAAACTACCGCGCCATTTCAGGCCCGTTTTATAGTTAAAATAAATTTATACGTTCTAACTTTGATTTAAATAAATTTTAGATCATTATTATTTAAAATAAATAATTTTAAATAATCAAAATCCATTAGAAAACTAAAAATAAAATTTTTAATTGGTTCAGAAATTCCGGGTTGTTACAATCTCCACCACTTAAAATCTTTTCATCCTCGAAAAGGAACGGAGCTGAAAGTTGTTTAACAAACCGGCTCAACTTTCATTCTAGCGTTCATTCTTCAACTTTTCGGTTTCTAAGAATTTTCAAATTTCTCAAAAA
Organism: Allium sativum; assembly: GCA_030737875.1. Lineage (NCBI taxonomy): Eukaryota > Viridiplantae > Streptophyta > Magnoliopsida > Asparagales > Amaryllidaceae > Allium > Allium sativum. The sequence continues at coordinate 156,641,521 of CM060921.1, read as the reverse complement.
TTTGGCTAACACCCTTAATTTTCAAAAAAATTCACCATAACCTCCTTTGTACGGGCTGATCGGTCAAACCGCAACTTGCATCACAGGGCCCACATCAATACAAAAGAAAAAGAAAAAGCCAAGCGGCTCATAAAATCATCAAAACCCAAAAAATACAGTAAATATGTACCTATTTGTCGGGCATACAATTTTATTCCTCTTCTTAGTTTCCATGCTATGACCTGTTCATTATATACACATGTACATATATGCAATTCAAATAAATTTTCAGTTCAGTTCAATATTTGATCCGATTTGGCTTAAATTACTTTTCATTTTCATATTGGTTTGATTATTCCAATATTTTTTATTAGTTAAACTAATAATCAAACAACACAACCAGCAATCAATTAGTTGATTAAATTTTCAAACATATTTCTTTTATATATATTCAAAATCATATTTTCAGTGTCAAATCACAAACAATAAATTCTATCTAAGTTTTGGTTCTCACACCAGTCAATTAAAAATATATAGATATCCCACCTATGAAACTCGAACATACACACTGATGATGGAGCTCCATCATCTAAATCATCTCAAAGCGACTAGAGTGTGATTTTATATCTATCTAGTATATTTGAGGCTTCGATTATACGTGTAGTAACCCGCATTTTTAGCTGTTGAATAATTTATTTATTTAATTATTAAATATCGATTTATCGATATCGAGAACGTGATTTAAATAATATTGAATATTTAATTAATAATTATAATATAATAAAATATATTATAATGTCGAAATAATCAAAAATATTGGAAATCACAATATTCTGTGAACGGGGTCATCCCTAAGATGTAATTCAGCTTAGAGTTGAATTATACTGACGAATATATTCAATCGACGACAGTTTGAACGTATAATTATATTTTAATTAAAATCGAGCGCGTAACGACGCGGCAGTTCGCTATTTGGCGATTTGAACTTCAAATGAGTATACAGGGTTCGTTTTAAATCGGATCTCTGTGAAACAAGAAATGTGTGGAGCTGGTGGAGTATATCTTTCTAGTGGAAGAGAAAAATCTGGATTTCCATCGTGTAGATTTTGATTTACGTCCAAATCAAATTTCAGAAAAGTCGCTATGGATTTCCTTTATAATTTGCGATGCTTTAATTACGTTATAAATCGATTTTTCAATATAAATTGAATATCGGGATAATATGGAATTCTGAAATATCATGTTATAAAATCTGATGTGATATTCTGAAGCTGGATGATATTGTATACGAATATATACGAGAATATTAATTTATTAATATTAAATTTAATAATATTTAAATATATTTATATATTTAAAAGGTCAGTTCAGCGCTTGAAAAATAGCCAGTTTTGCATACGACCTCCGTTTTCGACGAAACCAGTTTTGTTGGATCCGCAGCATCAAATTTATTGTTAGATGTCAAGTTTCTTGATTTTTAGAGTCAGTATATAGCCGTACGGATTTTTAGAGTGAGAAACAGTCAGTATTTTGATAGTTAAAAATACGCTGTGTGAGCAAACGGAGTCGGAATTCGACGAAACAAGTTTTGTTGGGACTGTAATGTCAAACTAAAGATGCATGTCAGTTTTCATGATTTTTGGGTGTCAACTGTGATCATGGGGATTTTTAAAAGACAATATAGATAGCGTTTGCTTAAATAAAAATAAAATAATCCAATAAGAAAATAAAAAAAAATCCTATAAGTATACACCTTCATCTCAACCCTAAACAAATTCATTCCACCAGTCAAAGAAAGCGCCGCCATCATTTTCCATAAGAAAACCCAAACGTGAATCTTTGAAAATCAAAATCAAAAGGAATAAAATTCCTAAAATCCTAAATCGAAATGGGTTGAGTTTCTTTTGCAACAAATTTCCATCCTACGCCAGTCTGGGTAGGTGCGGCACCATTTTGTGGAAGTCAAGATTTTCCAGTAACGTGATTTTCCAGTTAGGGTTGGACTATAGGGAAATTTAGTGCATCGATAAATGAATTAAGGTTTGTTGTTGGGTTATTGAGATCGAATGGGTTCTATTGGTGGAGTTTGAGATTTTTCTGTACAAAAACAGTTCGATCGAATCACTGTAGTGCGCGAGGGACAGCTTCGACGGGTTTTACTCCCTGAAGCCGAGACGAGTGAAAGTGGTAGGAGGGTGTTGAGGAGTTGAAGGAGATCGAAATGGTGGTGTCGGTTCTTGAAATCATGGAAGATGGAGCGAATGGTGTTGGTTTGAAAATCGAAAATGGTGTTCGGTTTATTACTGAAGCTCATGATTTACAAGTGAATGGGGAAGAAGGGACTTACGGGCCGGGTGTTTAAAAGGTTAGTGGGCCGGAAAATAAAAGGTGAAATCCCAATGTAAAATTAAATTCAAGTTTTTAATTTAATTAAAATGTGTATTAACTTGTATTGCTTGTATCTAGCTCGTACGAAGCCCGATTTACGAACCGTAAGTTGCGTTAGGACCGTATGGACGAGAGCTTCACAATGAAGCTGACTGGAAGTCCATTGGAGCTCGTTACAATTTATGGTGAAATAAATTGTCCGTCTCAAACAACGAACGCAAACCGATATTTTTCGGTTAACGCGCAAAAGTGAGTAAATCTCACTAACTCTGAACAGTTTATAATTTCATGTTGTATTGTTAGAACTGTTAAAATTGTCTGTTTGACTGTGTGTTGATTGTTTGATTGAACTGCTAGTCAGTTAGTTAAATTTCTATACTGATTCTGTTTAACAGAATATATCATATGGAACTGAAAGTGATGTTATCTATATTGTCTAACATCTGTGATGCAGGGAAACAGGTTGGAGGAATTCGACTGGATTCCTCAACATTTATTTTACTGTTATTTGTATATTGTGATATATACTGTGATATATAATCTGTTGTTGATTGTATATGTTTGGATGATATTGATCATTGACAGTTGGTTGTTTAAAAACAATAGAAAACACTGAAAATGTAGGAAAAGGGGATTTTCAATATTTATATTGAAAATGAATCTATTTATAAAATCGAAGGATTTTATAAAAGGATATTTATTTAGAAATAAATAAATCAAATAAGGGAATGTTTATTTAGATTAAATAAATAGAATAAAGGATATTTAATTAGGGATTAAATAATTAGAGTTATAAAGGAAAATCTATTTAGGAAAATAAATAGATTATACAAAAGGAAATCTATTTAGGAAATAAATAGAAGTTAAAATAAATAGAAATAAAAGAAAAGTTAGTTAGTCGGATAAATATTCGAATCAAGTTAGTTAAGTGGTAAAACCGAGCTAGTCGAACCAAATCGAGCCAAATGGTCGAGTCGAACCAATCGAGTCAAGATGGTCGAGTCAAACCAACCGAGTCGAGCTGGTCGAGTCGAACCAATCGAGTCAAGCTGGTCAAGTTAGTCGAACCTGGTCAGTCGAGTCGAGTAAATCAAACTTAGTAAATCGAAAGGAGGTTATCGATTTAGTTAATCGATAGGAGTTAATTGATTTAGTCAATCGAGATGAGTTAATCGGTTTTAATGAATCGAGAGGAGTTAGTCGAATATGGTATTCGAACCAAATGGTCAAACCAAGTGGTCGAACCAAGTAGTCAAGCCCAGTGGTCAAACCAAATGGGTCAGGTTAGCCAAACCTGGTCAGTCAAACCAAATGGGTCAGGTTAGTCAAACCTGGTCGGTCGAACCAAGTTAGTCGAGTTAGCCGAATAGGGTTAGTCAAATAGAATTAATCGATTAGGCTTAAACCATAGAACTAATCGATTAGAGTTAAACCAATAGAGTTAGTCGAGCCTAGTTAATCGAATCGAATTGGTCGAACCAAGTAAGTCGAGTTAGTCGAGTCAAGTTAAGTTAGTCGAGTTAAAGTTATCGATGTTAGTTTCATCGAAAGGAGTTATCGATGTTAGTTTCATCGAAAGGAGTTATCGATGTTAGTTTCATCGAAAGAAGTTATCGATGTTAGTTCATCGAAGGGGGTTATCGATTATAATTTAATCGAAGTGAGATTTTCAAATATGGGATATTTGAAAAGAAGAGTTATCGAATATTAGTTATTCGAAGAAAGATTGTAACACCCCACACCCGCTACGGTCACTCACTAAGGGAATGCCATAACATCGGTGGAGTATTTTAAGTGAATATAGAACAGAAAAATTACAACAAGACAGATATAAGTAATACTTGAGAATTTAAAACATCATTTCATTGCAGCGGAAAGTAAAACATGTTTGGTTACACCAAAACCATAAACAAGAGTCAAGTACATAATATCCATCCTGATAAAACAAAAGTACATAATCCCACTACATAACTTAATAGCCATAATAGAAAAGATAAACTGAGCTTTACATCCACGGTCCAAGCTCCAAAAGATAGATAAAGCAGTCTGATCAAAGCCCACTAGTGCTAGGCCCACTCTGATAACCTGAGGGTTGGGAAAAAGATAAAAACAACGGGGTCAGACATAAGTCTGAGCGAGTCCTATAACTTTAATAATACAATCATTAAAGTAACCAGAGTAAGACGTAAGCTTGATATACGGTAACGACTGGGGATAAATGGCTACACTAAGCAGCCAACTAGACTTAGGATGAACTAAGATAACCGTAAAGACGCATCTACCCACCCAAGGATAATTACTACACTGCACCACACCAGTCATTCCCAATTTAAAGGTTGATCCCACTAAGTATACTTAGTAATCTATAATTAGTAGTTTCGTGTACCCCTAGCTGACTACATAGGTGCCGTCTGCCCCTATCTCCACTAGGTGTACCCACTACCCCCCATTCGATCGGCTCCCTAACGTAGATACCCGTGCTGGCCCCACAGTGGGGTGTATCATCCCCCAAAGTGGCAACCTGATAATATCAATGGTGCACGGCTTATACCTACACGATGCAACAACGTCTTACTTACCATCCCGGGTCCACACACGCATATGAAGCCCGTTGGACTTGCGTTGCTACCGCTAACCCGTTTTGGCCTCTTACAGTCAAGCCCAATATGCGTGTCCCGTACTCGACTTGGGTCGAGCCCACAAAGATACGTTTGGGATATTGGTTGAAATGGGCCCCCACAAACTACCCACCTAAGCTTGTCATTTCTAGTGAATCCCACTTAACCCTCTAACCATGTCCACTTACATGTTATAAATTTTGGTTAAGTCTTTTAATCATGTTTTAATTGCCACTCAAGGCACCCACTAGATTTCCACATGCCACCCAAGGCACTTACTTGATTCCCACATGCCACCCAAGGCACTTACTTAACCCTTTAATCATGTTTAATTACATGTTCCACTTTGGTTAAGTATTCTAATCGTATTTTCTATTGCCACCCAAGGCAACCCACTAGTTTCCTCATGCCACCCAAGGCACCCCCACTAGTTACTACATGCCACCCAAGGCACCCACTTATCGTAACCTTTGTAAAGACCTCTCACATTAGACTGTCTTTTATGGCAGCTGGATATGCCAGTTGTTCCGGGCAGCCTTACACCATAACAGAGTCTAACCTCGTGTCTTTACACTTGTCACATATTTAGTTTATGACTAAGACCTCTCACATTGGGCCAATCATTTGTAGTCGCTGGATTTGCCGGTCGGTTCCGGGCAGTCTTATGCTACAAAAGGGTCCAACCTCGTGTCTTAGTCGATTAATTACACCTAATTAATCACCCCCATAATTTGTATTAATTATCCCTAATTAATTACAAATATTTAAAAAAATATGGGTAGACCTAACTCAATAGGTAAATTCCCAATTCCATAATATGAGTAGACCTAACTTAATAGGTAAATTCCCAATTATGTCCATCCACTTTATGGTATGCTTAATCATACCCATTTCACACCATTTTATTAACATGCATATTAACCCCATCGTTCCCCACGTAATTCGTTCTCATAACATGACATAATAAAGGGAAGATTCATCACAAATGCCATGGGTTTAACCAACATAGCATATAACTTTATCATGGGTTTAAAAGGTGTCAACTTGCATATATGAGCATACATTAAACCCAACTAGCATTTAACCCAAACTTGCATGAAGCACATATGTCACAAAGGGGGTAACTTGCATATGATTCTTATGTCATACAAAGGTGTGAACTTGCATAGCATATCACATGTTAACTTGCATATTACCAAACACATAACTTGCATAACATGTTACATATGAACTTGCATATAATCATGCACATAACTTGCATTACATGTTACATATGAACTTGCATATAATCATGCACATAGTTTGCATTACATGTTACATATGAACTTGCATATAATCTCACATATAGCTTGCATAACATGTTACATATGAACTTGCATATAATCTCACATATAGCTTGCATAACATGTTACATATGAACTTGCATATAATCTCACATATAGCTTGCATAACATGTTACATATGAACTTGCATATAATCTCACATATAGCTTGCATAACATGTTACATATGAACTTGCATATGTATGTATGACATACAAAGGTAAACTAGCATATGTTATGCATATCACTAATCCAACAACTTGCATAGATTATGCATATTATAGATCCAAACTCATAGGTTAAACTTGCATGTCATGTCACTTATTTCACACATGATTCTAGCATAAAACCAATCATTTAACTTGCATAAAACCAAACACTTAGCATGCATAAAACCAAATACTTAGCATGCATAAAACCCACCACTTAACATGCATAAACCCAAACACTTAACTTGCATAAACATAGTGTCATCATGAATAAGTGTTAAACATAGTGATTAACAAACTAGCATCATAACATATGACCTAAAACCCATTGATCCGCAAGCAAAACCATATGATCTCATCACATCTCATCTACATAGTTTAGGAATTGGTTATTAAAGTGATAGAAACTCACAAACTCCAAGATTAGCTCCTTAGATAGTTGCTAGAGTTGAAGTAGAGGTGAATTAGTAGTTGATTAGCTTGCAATCCTCTTCTCTAATTAGTGGAGGCTCCTTCTAAGTTGCATTTTGGGGCATGATGGCATAGATTCTATTTTTAGTATGGATTAGGGTAGTCTTAGGGTGTATTTATAGGATTAGGTTGTGTTTTAGACCCTTAGATTAACCCTAGGTTAGTTTAGGTCCGTCAGATTTCGTCCCAAGCCCTCCAACCCAGCCCAAAACTCAACCAGGTGCACCCAGGCCAGAATCAGCCGACAGGGCAAGTCGATAGCCCTGTCGACTGCCAAGTCGATAGGCATGTCGACAGGCAAGTCGACAGCCCTGTCGACAGCCAAGTCGACTTGGCTGGGCGGGAGTTTCCAGCTTGGCCCCCTTTCTGCATGTTTCGAAATTCAAATTTCCCGAAAACTTCTTTGGGCCTTAACCGGGTCATACGGACTCCGATTTACAAAATTTCGGACTCTATTTCGCGTATTTTTCCGAGACGAACACAATGATGTAACCCGTTTCCCCTGATTCTCACATCTGAGATTATTAATTCTGTAATTAGTGAATATCAGTGTTAACTGAAATTCGAGGTGTTACAAAGATTATCGAATATCGTTTATTCGAGAAGGAGTTAATCGAATATAGGTTATTCGAAGAAGAGTTAATCAAATAGAGATTTCTCGGAGAGAGTAAATCGGCAAATTCGATTATCGAATTCGGGAAAGTACTTATACTTTCCAGTGTCTAAATAGAGATTTATTTATTTATAAATAAATAAGTGTTAGGTTAATTATTCACTAATAGGAATAGAAGTTAAAAATTAAAGTTAGATAATTCGAAAGGAGGGATTATAACGTTATCGTTATAACCAAAGCCGCTCAAAATCCGGGTTACTACAGTTGGTATCAGAGCAATGGTTAAGTATTACCTTGGCTCTGTGGCGTGACTCGGTAGAGATAGGGTTAGTAATACCCTAGATTGAGTTGAGTGTATATATACGAGTGCGTATTTGTATTTGATATAAAAATAGTTTTATATTGTGGAGATTCATTGGTTGAGTTGTTTATGAATTCTGGACGATCAGTTTGATCCACTGTATCGGTAGGGGTTACTAAACACTCGAATACGATGAACCGTCATGGTATGTTTTGAAAGAGGGTAAATGGAATAATTTTGCCCGAATATATTTGATATAGTATGCTGGTTGTGTTGGTTGTTATTATAATCGAGTAAGATTATAAAAAGGTAAAATGATTATAAATGACTAATCAGAATTCATATAAGTAAAGTATATGAAATAAAATGAAGAAAATCTGAATTTAAATCAGATTGGAATTAAAATAAGGAAATTTTAAGTTCCTGGGAGATTTTGAAAACGTTTTTCAAACTGAAGGTGATATAGTATTGAACTCACTTCGATAGCTGGAAAATAGATTCTGATGATGAATCGCGACATCATCAGTGTTCATTTTCGAGTTCTAAGTGACGGACTACTACCAAAAGTTTTGTTTTTGAATTGTTTTGAGAAAACAAGTTATTTAAAAATTCAAAGGTTTTGAATTGGCATTGAAATTTTCAAATTGATTTGAAGTAGACCCAGGAAATTAAGTTTCAGAATTTAATTTTAACTTATGAAGTTAAATAGAATAAGATAGTAGGAATAAATTGAAATATTAACTTGAACTGAGTTAAATAGAATTGAATTAGATTAGAGAATAATCTGTTATGGAATTGGGTTGATGAGTTAAGGATTTGAAATTTGATACTCGGGTTCGAATGAAATTCGATTTGGTTTTGAGGATATGAACTGATTGGAATTTGATGGAAATAACACTGGTATATGCTGAGTTGATAGCATATGGAAGTGATAGAGTTGATATTCCCGACAAAAAGGTACCAGTTTATATTATATATGGATATGAGATTTATGAGCCGAATTGGCAAGCCGCTTGGCTGTTTGATTTTCTTTTGGGTTGGAGAAGGCCCAGAGAGGCGAGTTGGAGTTTGAGATATTGACCAGTACAAAGGAGATGCTGGCAAAAAATTTCGAAAAGTTAAGGTGTTAGAAAATTTTCAGAATTTTTGAAAATTTAGTTAGTCGGAATAAATTAATATTTTAGTCGATATTAATTGGTTCAGTTGAAACCGGAGACAAGGGGTAAACAGATAAATTTTTACCCAGAAGATAGGGTCATCCCCTAGCTTAGCAATTTCGAGGACGAAATTTTATTAAGGGGGGAAGATTGTAGTAACCCGCATTTTTAGCTGTTGAATAATTTATTTATTTAATTATTAAATTTCGATTTATCGATATCGAGAACGTGAATTAAATAATATTGAATATTTAATTAATAATTATAATATAATAAAATATATTATAATGTCGAAATAATCAAAAATATTGGAAATCACAATATTCTGTGAACGGGGTCATCCCTAAGATGTAATTCAGCTTAGAGTTGAATTATACTGACGAATATATTCAATCGACGACAGTTTGAACGTATAATTATATTTTAATTAAAATCGAGCGCGTAACGACGCGGCAGTTCGCTATTTGGCGATTTGAACTTCAAATGAGTATACAGGGTTCGTTTTAAATCGGATCTCTGTGAAACAAGAAATGTGTGGAGCTGGTGGAGTATATCTTTCTAGTGGAAGAGAAAAATCTGGATTTCCGTTGTGTAGATTTTGATTTAGTCCAAATCAAATTTCAGAAAAGTCGCTATGGATTTCCTTTATAATTTGCGACGCTTTAATTACGTTATAAATCGATTTTTCAATATAAATTGAATATCGGGATAATCTGGAATTCTGAAATATCGTGTTATAAAATCTGATGTGATATTCTGAAGCTGGATGATATCGTATACGAATATATACGAGAATATTAATTTATTAATATTAAATTTAATAATATTTAAATATATTTATATATTTAAAAAGTCAGTTCAGCGCTTGAAAAATAGCCAGTTTTGCATACGACTTCCGTTTTCGACGAAACCAGTTTTGTTGGATCCGCAACATCAAATTTATTGTTAGATGTCAAGTTTCTTGATTTTTAGAGTCAGTATATAGCCGTACGGATTTTTAGAGTGAGAAACAGTCAGTATTTTGACAGTTAAAAATACGCTGTGTGAGCAAACGGAGTCGGCATTCGACGAAACAAGTTTTGTTGGGACTGTAATGTCAAACTAAAGATGCATGTCAGTTTTCATGATTTTTGGGTGTCAACTGTGATCATGGGGATTTTTAAAAGACAATATAGATAGCGTTTGCTTAAATAAAAATAAAATAATCCAATAAGAAAATATAAAAAAATAATCCTATAAGTATACACCTTCATCTCAACCCTAAACAAATTCATTCCACCAGTCAAAGAAAGCGCCGCCATCATTTTCCATAAGAAAACCCAAACGTGAATCTTTGAAAATCAAAATCAAAAGGAATAAAATTCCTAAAATCCTAAATCGAAATGGGTTGAGTTTCTTTTGCAACAAATTTCCATCCTACGCCAGTCTGGGTAGGTGCGGCACCATTTTGTGGAAGTCAAGATTTTCCAGTAACGTGATTTTCCAGTTAGGGTTGGACTATAGGGAAATTTAGTGCATCGATAAATGAATTCAGGTTTGTTGTTGGGTTATTGAGATCGATTGGGTTCTATTGATGGAGTTTGAGATTTTTCTGTACAAAAACAGTTCGATCGAACCACTGTAGTGCGCGAGGGACAGCTTCGACGGGTTTTACTCCCTGAAGCCGAGATGAGTGAAAGTGGTAGGAGGGTGTTGAGGAGTTGAAGAAGATCGAAATGGTGGTGTCGGTTCTTGAAATCATGGAAGATGGAGCGAATGGTGTTGGTTTGAAAATCGAAAATGGTGTTCGGTTTATTACTGAAGCTCATGATTTACAAGTGAATGGGGAAGAAGGGACTTACGGGCCTGGTGTTTAAAAGGTTAGTGGGCCGGAAAATAAAAGGTGAAAGCCCAATGTAAAATTAAATTCAAGTTTTTAATTTAATTAAAATGTGTATTAACTTGTATTGCTCGTATCTAGCTCGTACGAAGCCCGATTTACGAACCGTAAGTTGCGTTGGGTCCGTATGGACGAGAGCTTCACAATGAAGCTGACTGGAAGTCCATCGGAGCTCGTTACAATTTATGGTGAAATAAATTGTCCGTCTCAAACAACGAACGCAAACCGATATTTTTCGGTTAACGCGCAAAAGTGAGTAAATCTCACTAACTCTGAACAGTTTATAATTTCATGTTGTATTGTTAGAACTGTTAAAATTGTCTGTTTGACTGTGTGTTGATTGTTTGATTGAACTGCTAGTCAGTTAGTTAAATTTCTATACTGATTCTGTTTAACAGAATATATCATATGGAACTGAAAGTGATGTTATCTATATTGTCTAACATCTGTGATGCAGGGAAACAGGTTGGAGGAATCCGACTGGATTCCTCAACATTTATTTTACTGTTATTTGTATATTGTGATATATACTGTGATATATAATCTGTTGTTGATTGTATATGTTTGGATGATATTGATCATTGACAGTTGGTTGTTTAAAAACAATAGAAAACACTGATAATGTAGAAAAAGGGGATTTTCAATATTTATATTGAAAATGAATCTATTTATAAAATCGAAGGATTTTATAAAAGGATATTTATTTAGAAATAAATAAATCAAATAAGGGAATGTTTATTTAGATTAAATAAATAGAATAAAGGATATTTAATTAGGGATTAAATAATTAGAGTTATAAAGGAAAATCTATTTAGGAAAATAAATAGATTATACAAAAGGAAATCTATTTAGGAAATAAATAGAAGTTAAAATAAGTAGAAATAAAAGAAAAGTTAGTTAGTCGGATAAATATTCGAATCAAGTTAGTTAAGCGGTCAAACCAAGCTAGTCGAACCAAATCGAGCCAAATGGTCGAGTCGAACCAATCGAGTCAAGATGGTCGAATCAAACCAACCGAGTCGAGCTGGTCGAGTCGAACCAATCGAGTCAAGCTGGTCAAGTTAGTCGAACCTGGTCAGTCAAGTCGAGTAAATCAAACTTAGTAAATCGAAAGGAGGTTATCGATTTAGTTAATCGATAGGAGTTAATTGATTTAGTCAATCGAGATGAGTTAATCGGTTTTAATGAATCGAGAGGAGTTAGTCGAATATGGTATTCGAACCAAATGGTCAAACCAAGTGGTCGAACCAAGTAGTCAAGCCCAGTGGTCAAACCAAATGGGTCAGGTTAGCCAAACCTGGTCAGTTAAACCAAATGGGTCAGGTTAGTCAAACCTGGTCGGTCGAACCAAGTTAGTCGAGTTAGCCGAATAGGGTTAGTCAAATAGAATTAATCGATTAGGGTTAAACCATATAACTAATCGATTAGAGTTAAACCAATAGAGTTAGTCGAGCCTAGTTAATCGAATCGAATTGGTCGAACCAAGTAAGTCGAGTTAGTCGAGTCAAGTTAAGTTAGTCGAGTTAAAGTTATCGATGTTAGTTTCATCGAAAGGAGTTATCGATGTTAGTTTCATCGAAAGGAGTTATCGATGTTAGTTTCATCGAAAGGAGTTATCGATGTTAGTTTCATCGAAAGAAGTTATCGATGTTAGTTCATCGAAGGGGGTTATCGATTATAATTTAATCGAAGTGAGATTTTCAAATATGGGATATTTGAAAAGAAGAGTTATCGAATATTAGTTATTCGAAGAAAGATTATCGAATATCGTTTATTCAAGAAGGAGTTAATTGAATATAGGTTATTCGAAGAAGAGTTAATCAAATAGAGATTTCTCGAAGAGAGTAAATCGGCAAATTCGATTATATCGAATTCGGGAAAGTACTTATACTTTCCAGTGTCTAAATAGAGATTTATTTATTTATAAATAAATAAGTGTTAGGTTAATTATTCACTAATAGGAATAGAAGTTAAAAATAAAAGTCAGATAATTCGAAAGGAGGGATTATAACGTTATCGTTATAACCAAAGCCGCTCAAAATCCGGGTTACTACAATACGTTTGCAAGGCGTATATGCAAAATCTACTAATACTTGATAGTACAAATTCAATATAAAATAAATATTCAAATACAAATAATAAGATATAATTTTCAAAATTAAATTTGTTTTTATAAATAATACTCTTCTAACTTATTCTAGGGTATTACTAACCTTATCTCTAGCGATTCATCCTTATAGAATGTTACTAGTCCTATCTCTGACGAATTCTTTCGTTTGGTTCTAATGTGCCTTGTTCTCGAGCTTTAGAAAACCAGAGCTTTGATACCAAACTATAACGATCTGAAATCCCCCGATCTCCGAAGAGACAGAAAAGGACGGATTGAAATGAGAACATAATGCATCAGAACAGAAACAATAGAACATTTCATTATTATTACAACAATATTACAACAGAGTACAAGAATATATCAGAGTTCAAATAATATACAGTAGAAAATATCAGAGTTTTAAATTACAAAGCAGCGGAAAAATAATACATAAGTACAATGCATAGTGGGAAGAAACAACTGACACAACTGAAAGAGATATACGGATACAGAGCTTTCTGAATATAGCTCCAGCTGTAATCCTGGATCCTGTTAAATAGAAATCTGCGAAAACAAAAACTACTAGCTGCCTGTGTAGAAAATATGGACACCCAGAGTTTAGACGAAAACAATGAAGTCCGAGTCAGTCATGGGACTAGTGTGAGAAGTCAAAATAGTTATTAAATTTTACTTTAAAAGTTGGGAAATCATGGGACCACGCCATATAACATGGAATGGGTTACTCCACATGAATCTTAGTTTAAAATAAAACCGCAATGCTTTTTGGAAAAATGGAGCTATTAAAAGACTCAGGTCCTATCACACAATGCAACGCAAGCCAGAGGATAGAGTTTTACCTTATAATAGCCAAACATGCTTGGTACATTTTAAAACAAATCATTTTGATATTACTATAAGAGTATAGTGTCAAAATCACTTCAAATATAAATGTATCAATCATAGACGACATAGTACCCCATCCTACTATGTCGCCATACTAGTTTTACAACTAAAACCGAAAAATGTCGTATTGGAAATTGGATTCCATCTATGAGTCGAGGCAAGGGATGACTCCTTGTCGGTTTCGAGACACTCTAGCAAATGCCTTAGCACTCGGACGCTGGCAAGCCCTTAAAATCTGTTGGGCCGGTCCACACTTACTTCAGTGGATTGGTTATTCCTGAACACACGTTTCCCAGTCCTATCGGACCTATCTCTGAGCCACTAGGGACTCAATATCCAAGGCGCCTCATTCCATCATCCACATAAGTAAAAATGTCAGGGCTCCATACCATGACACCACTTCTAGCTGAAAATAAACGTCATGTACTCCCTACGGTCACTATCCCGTTTTTGACAAATACCGAGTATGAAGCTTGCGAATTAAGGCTATACACAAAGCTATGCTATTTAAAGCCGTGCTTTATCATCAACCACAAGACATTGCTTTTCAACAAAAGCCTTGATCTTTTGCATCTCATCATGCCACACTGACAATTCACGCCATGCAACTGATGTCTATCGATGTATAACCTCTAAGCTCATACGTCTCAGAGAAGGGTGTTAAGCAAGAGTATAAATTCTCAGCCACCAAACATATATATATTTAATAGAAATAAATCAACAAAGAATGAAATCCAATGTCATACACACATCCATTTACAAGTCCATTCTAGATCTGAACGAAACTGGAGGCAACTTATTCCTCGTCCCATATGTCCAATACAGGAGAGAGGTCCCTAGCATATCCGGTCGATCTCCAAGTACGTCTGGACGATCACCACTTATTACCTTGTCTTGGGTGTACAGCCCAATCAAGACATCAGTAATCATCCAAATGATGTGAAGATCTCCAGTTTTCAACCATCGTCTTCATCGTCGACTTTTAGTCGTCGTATTAATTACCCAGAATAGGTTAAACTCGGGCTTTCCGAATAACTCGCTTATTTTATAAACAATAATCAAGTGCTATAAAAATACATCATGCACCTCATTACCAATCCAGATTTTTTTTTCCAAATATTCACGTCTTCAGGGAAAGGTTCCCATTTATTTTATCAAAGATAAACTCTTTTAAATTTATTCTTTAATCTTTCTTTGGATATCAGTTTCCAAATATTTTATTTTATCTTTCCATAATTCTAAACCAAATTAAGATTTATCAACTCGTCGGGATTACCGAGCCTTTACCCAAATAATCATTTATTTATTAAACCTAACCCCAAACTATTCTTCTCATGGAGCAAAACTGGTAGTACCCCATATCTAACACCCACGGTGTTATTGGTAAATTTAATTACCATTTCACATTCAAATCTAATTAAAGATTTAACTATCGCCTAGAGTAAAACTGGTGGTACTCCATCGTGAAACATTTCTTGAATTTGGTAAATTTGATTACCCCATTCCCATTTCAATCTAATTAAAAATTCATTTAAACTCAGTTCGGTTTTTGCGACGGCACGCCCCGCACCAGCCGACATTCCCAATGAAAGTGCGCAGTGCCAGTGCCCGACTAGCACAGGACGGTCGCCAAAGAAAGGAAAAGAAATGAATTTGAATTAGAAAGGAACCTATAGAATGTCTCACAGCACATGGGATAAAATATAATAATAACATAACTTTGACATAAAATAGGCGAGACAGTGCATAAGCCGAAAACTAAACCATCATAGCAGCGGAAAATTCAAAATACAACTTATGATCCAAACCATCATTATTACAACTTTTAAAACTGTCTCTAAAGTAAAACGAAAGAGGAACACTACTAACGCCCAATGTAGTGACCAGCAACAACACAAGGAATTATATATGTATATATATCATACGTGGAGGCCTTCTGCTCGCCTCCGATACAACTACTCGTGCATAATCACTTGACCTGTCTCTAGTCTGCATGTTTAAGAGCACCTAGAGTAATAAGAAGAGATAGAAAACTCTGGGTCATACAAAAGTCTGGTATGAGCGATAAGCAGCAAAACAGAACAATAACAGGTATACATAACCATACCTGAACCTGGACCTGCAACCAAAGAGTTAGCACAATAGGATGTACAATACTCTAAGGTGGAACTAACACATGGTGTGAAGATAAAGGGGATGGGGTGTGCACGTCATGGTGATAGAAAACATCAAACATAGCGATCATCCTCACATCTCTCACTCAGTGCGTAAAGTACACGATATCCACCACTTTGATCACCCAATTATTTGTTATGATCACTCTGCCCCATGGAGTCATGACGGCTCCACTGTACTGATCTGTAACCACTGATACTTTGCTATGTCCACTCTTCCCTATGGAGTCATTATGGCTCCACTGTACTGGCACATAGCCCTGCTACGATCACTTTGCCCCATGGAGTCACGATGACCCCACTGCACTGATCCATATCCAATAATCCATTCCTCAGTGGTGATTCAAAGTTATAGACATCGATAACCCCTTTGCACATGTCCCGCAACAAAGTCCAATTCATGAGGTTAACTTGTTGGTTCCCATCTGGATCCTGAGTAACGACTTCCTATTTGGACTTCCTTTGCATCTCGGGTTCTGGTCGAATTGGAGTTGGTCTTCAGAAGTGTCGTCGCGTTTAAGTAGTTTAAGTCTGTTTCGGTTTGGCTATACTGTGCTCAAGCTCCCTGTTCGGTTCGGTTTGAATACATCGTCTCTAGGTTTCTCGTTCGGTTCGGGTACTCTGGTTTGGCTCGGGTTTCCCCATCCGGTTCGGTTAGTATTCTTCATCATGGTTTGACTCGGCTCCTTCATTTCCAGCTTTTCTTACGTTGATCCGATCCTGCTCCCTAGATGCAGTCCAATCGGATCTCCACGCCCTTGCTTCAGTCCGATCCGATCTCCACGCCTTTGCTTCCGATCCGAATCCAACTCCAACTCTTATGCAAATGGCCTTCCTTCTTTCCAAGCCTCTTGTGCCAAGTTCCGATTCGAATCGAATCCCCTTGCTCAGTTCCCTTATCCGATCCGAGCCCTATATCCGATCCGATCCGAAACCCAGTGTAACACCCCGGATTTTTGAATAATCGAATTAACTAAATTAAAGAATTAATGTTTAGCATTGTTCTAAGGTTTGTAAGCAAAAGACTTAGTAGCTCATTTGTTTGGAACATGTGACTTGCATACAAGGGGTACAGAGTTCGATCCCTACCAGCGCCATATTTTTGTTTTAGGGGTATGGCTTAAAAATGGCTTAGTGTGAACGCAATTCAAAAGTGGTTTAGTGTTAAAATGGTTAATTAGGAAGATAGAAACATATATAGATATATTTATAAAAATAAAATGAAATTCAATCTAAAATTTAAGAAAAAAATTCAAAACAGCGGAAGCGGGAAGGAAAAACACCAAACCGACCTATTTTATGGGTCGACCCAGAGACCCGCTGGGTCGACCCCAGGGTCGACTCAGGAGCTTTGGAATTGGTCCCGTCGGCCCTAAATGGTCTATGATGAAATTTAATGTTTTAGGGCTTAGGTGGAGATTTCTGGTTGGTCTGTTGACATCATTACTTGGTTTCTAATGCCTAGATGGATTCTAGAGTGATCTGATGGCTGTAAATAAATTCAAAACTCTATAAAAACACCCATAGACTCAAATCCTAAATCAAAACTAAAACTAAAACTATGGCCGTCATGCTGTCGTCTTGAACCCTAGAGCAGCCGCCACCAACTAGAGAGGAAGAACAACAAATTCAACTGCAACAAAGGAACGCTAATAAACTCCAGAACTTCATTGAATGGTGAGTTCGATAACTTTAATAAAATAATTGCTAAATTAATTATGATGTGATATACGTTGGATTATAAGTTGTGGTTGTGAATCTAATTCATATGTTTAATCATGTATGTAAACTTGATTCATATTATATGATGTTATGCAAGTTTTATATATGATGTTATGCAAGTTTCACGTATGATGTTATGCAAGATTAATATGATTATGCAAGTTTCATATATGATGTTATGCAAGTTAATATGATTTTGCAAGTTTCATATATGATATTATGCAAGTTAATATGATTATGCAAGTTTCATATATGATGTTATGCAAGTTAATATGATTATGCAAGTTTCATATATGATGTTATGCAAGTTAATATGATTATGCAAGTTGTACATATGATGTTATGCAAGTTAATAGGATCACGCAAGTTGTATGCGAGTTATATGATGTCATGTAAGTTTGGATCTAAAATATATGCTAGTAGTTCATGATGTTAACTTGTGTCAATGAATCCCTTTTTATAATCCAATCACCTAGGTTTATAACAACAGTTTTTATGCGAATATGGATGTGGAACATATGCTAGTTCGTATAAGTATTATGTTCATATGCAAGTTTAAGTGATAATTGGATTCACATATATACAAGTTCACACCTTTAAAGTTTAGATCCATATTTAGGTTGACATTTTTATGTTGAAACTATGACATGCATAGTTATGCAAGTTTACACCTTTATGTGGATCCATAGTTTACTCAGGTTAACACCTTTTATTGGATCCATAGTTATGCAAGATGACACCTTTACGTTTAGGTTGACGACATACATAGTTTATGTAAGTTTGTGATAATTACCTAGGCTAGTTGAGTGTAAAACTATGTTCATACATGAAAGTTCACACCTTTTAGATCTATGATTTTCGGGTCCTTGATAATACAAAGACTATGCAAGTATGTTGTAATTCTTAATTGCAAGTTAGATGCAAATTAGATCTATTATTGTGTGTATGTGACTTTGTGATGTTTATTCCTTTTTTTTAAGTATTAGACTGTTTGCTAGTCTAATATGTATATGTCATGTTAAGCGAACGAATGACGGGGGTACAATGGGGATAATAGTGGATACACACATATTGTGAATTTGGCATGTAATGGCCTAAAAAGGCATGTAATTAATTTTAAGGAATAAAATTAATTAGTGATGAAATTGGTATAATTTATATACCATAAATAGATGAGCATAATTTAGGTGATAAATTATGAACATAAATAAATATGGAAATTTGAATAGGGAAAGTAATTCAAATTTGTGGAAAATAAATTATGTATAATTAATTGCCTACGACACGAGGTTGGACTCATTTGTGGTGTAAGACTGCCCGGACCCGCCCGGCAAATCCAACAGCCACAAATGGTAGATCAATGTGAGAGGTCAAAGGCCCAAACTAAATGCATAACAATTGTATGAACACGAGGTTAGGCTCGTTTGTGGTGTAAGACTGCCCGGACCCGCCCGACAAATCCAACAGCCACAAATGCCAGTTTAATGTGAGAGGTCCTACAGGGGTTACGGTAGTAATAAATTTAGAAACACTTAACCAAAGTAAAACATGTGGTGGGACATGGGGGTTAAGTGGGTGCCTTGGGTGGCATGAGGAAATACGACTAGTAACACTTAACCAAGGTAAAACATGTAAGTGGGACATAGGGGTTAAGTGGGTGCCTTAGGTGGCATGTGGAATTACTAATAGAAACCCTTAACCAAATTTAAAACATGTAAGTGGACATGAAGGGGGTTAAGTGGGATGTACTAGAGGGGACCAAGCCTAGGTGGAAAGCTTGTGTCAAGCATGGGGGGGCCTTTTCAGTCCAGTAGCCCATTAAGTATCTTTGTGAGCTAGACCCAAGTTGAGGACGGGACACGCCTACTGGGTCTGATTGTTAGAGGCCAAAATGGGTTAGCGGTGGCAATGCAAGTCCAACGGGGTCACATGCGTGCGTGGGTCTGGGCTGGTAGGTAAGAAGTTGTTGCATCGTGTAGTTATAAGCCGTGCATTCCTTGCGTGGTATAAGGTTGCCATATTGGGGAGTGATACACCCTACTGTGGGACCTGCACGGGTATCTACGAGTTAGGGAGCCAATCGAATGGGGCAGGGTAGTGGATACACCTAGTGGAGATAGGAGCAGACGACACCTATGTAGTCGGCTAGGGGTACACGAAGCTACCATTATTATTAATAATTATTAAGGGGGTACAACTAGTGGAGATAGGAGCAGGCGACACCTATGACGTCAGCTAGGAGTACATGGAATTACCATTATTACTTATTAAAGGGGTACATCCAGTGGGGATAGGTACACGCTGGGTACCTATGATAGCAACTAGAGATATACAGTCAAACATGGAGGATAGTGGGTACATCTAGTAGTATACGAAGCTATCATCGTTCTATTTAACCAAGAGGGATCAAATTTCTAGAGTGACTAGTAGGGTGCAGTTAGTGTTAGTACAGTACGATAGAGTATAGTAATTATCCTATATTGATTAGGAAGCGCCATTAACGTTATCTCTGTTTCTCTTGATTGCCTTTCCATACCCATGTGGTTCACACAGTCATTACCTTATTCTCCAGCTTATATCTTATCATATTGCTTTAATAATTATGTTGTTAGAGTTATCAGACTCGCTAGACTTTATGTGTGACCCCCATTGTTTCCACCTCTTTTCTTCCTCCCCCCAAGTTCTAAGGGTGGGACTAGTACTAGTGGAGCTTGATTGGGATTTCTTTGGGAGCACATGGATTTGGATTGCTGAAGTAAAGTTCAGCCTATCATTTTCTTTATTGCTATTTGTAGTAGTGGGATTATGTACTTTGTTTTATCAAGATGGATATTATGTACTTGACTTTGGTTTATGGTTTTTGATGATGTAACCAAACATATTTACCTTCTGCTGCAATAAATAAAGTTTTAAATTTTCAAGTACTGCTTTATATCTGTCTTGTTGTGATTTTCTGTTCTATATTCACTTAAAATGATCCATGGAAGTTAATGCATTCCCTTTGCGAGTGACATTAATGGACGTGGGGTATTACACGTGGTATCAGAGCTGAAGGTTACCAGAACAGATCAGATATTTTGAAAAACTATTTTTCAAAAGCATTTTTATAAAGAATACTTTCAAAAATATGTTTGTAGAAGAGTATTTTTGAAAGAAAGGTTTATTTTAAGAACATAATCCCCAAGAGCTATATATCCTTCCTTCGATTCTCCGTTTTCAATCTCTTCCTCTTTCTCTTTTTGAGTGCCCCCCTCCGCGTATAGATGCTTTTTCTAAGATAAATAAGGACTTCTGTATGAAGGACGGAAAACCACTTCAAGGGACTTAGACGTTTGTCGGGCTAGAAGTTAGTCCAAGGAAGTGGAGGGCTTGTTGGTACCTTTAAGATAGACGATGGGAGGAAGGTCCAAATAGCTGCTTGGTTAACAAAGGACGAAACCTCATCTTGGTGGGAGGTCACGAATGGAGAATGTGAAGAAGAAGGCTAGTTGGTTTGGAGAAATAGGACACCTTAGGATTGTCCAAAGAGGCAAGAACAAAGTACACGATCTTCTGGAGGGTAGCTGTATTCCCTCACGGTTGGAATACCCAATGGGGGTAGGACCGTCTAGGTTGAAATTTGGTTTTCTTTATCATCCCGTTTGAACTTTGTTCGATTCTGGTGCTTCATACTCATTAGTATCTGTTTCGTTAGTTGAAACACTGCACCAAAATACTAGTCTAGTTAAGGATCCCATCCTAGTCTCAAATCCTGTTGGTGGTTCGGCTCATCCTTCAATGGTTTGTCGGGATTTGAGAGTCTATCTTGGGCATTGGATTTGAATGCAACGCCTTCGTCCTTGGTTTCACGGGCTATAGTTTGATTCTAGGGGTGGATCGGCTAGCCAAGTGGGGTGCCATCCTAGATTGTGAAAGGAGGGTAGTTAGACTATTGATTCTTTATGGAAAGACCCTCATATTTCTTGTGACCCTAGGGGTTCAGTGATGCTTAGCTTCCTAGAATCTTCTGACGCATCCAACGATGATTGGGGGTCTATTTGTGTGGTCCGTGAGTATGGAGACGTCTTTGATAAAGTGCGGGGTTTACCCAGAGGCGCGAAATAAGTTTTCGTATGTGCTTAATAGATTAAGCAAAGCCCGTTATGTGATCAGCGGTGGTTTTGGAGCAAGACTGGCAAGGACATCCAAAGTCGGTCAAGTGCTCAATTGGTTGACCGTCTTACTAGTAACATCTCACGTAGGTCGTCCGAATTCGAAGGAGGTATCCCTTCGGTGTTTGTCTGATATTGGTTTAGGCCTTTGGGGCTTGCACTTGGGGGATGTCGAGTTCGACTAGGATGATCTGTGTGAGAGATGGATAGTTGTGATGATTTTGCATGGGATAATATCCTGGTTTTCTCTAGAAGCAGAGAAGAGCATGCCCTACATCTTAGGGAAAGCTTAGGGACCCTATAAGCGCACCGGCTTAAAGCTAAGTTCTCCAAAATACCATTTTTGGAGGAAAGAAGTGAGGATTTTAGGGCACGTGGTCTCTAGGGAAGGGTGATATGTTATGGTGGAAGACAGTCGAAAGTCCATGAGAAGAATTACCCTACCCATGACTCAGAATTGGCTGCCATAGTTTTTGCGCTCAAGTCTTGCCGTCATTATTTTCTTGGTGAGAAGTTTGAGTTGCTTGCAGACCATAAGTCGCTAAAGTACTTGTTCTCTCAGAAAATCTAAACCTGAGGCAACAAAGGAGGATGGAGTTCTTGGCATCCTACGATTTCGAGATAGCATATACCCCTGACAAGGGTAACGTTGTGGCAGATGCCTTGAGTAGGAAAAAGTTGACATTGAGTCCTTTGTTTGTCGAGCGACGTAGCTTATAGTTTATCTCTACCTTTGACTTTAGACCATCCATTGATTTTGTACCCAGTTTGCTAGTGTCCTTGAGGTCAGACCTACGCTTTTGGGACGGGTTGGAGAGGCACAGCATGATGACCCATAGTTGATGGAGTTAGTAGAGAAGCTCAGAAGAGGGGAGTCATCAAGCTACCTAAGTAGGTATACCCTAGATGATAAGGGTTGGTTGCATAGGGACGATCGAATTTGTGTATCACGGGATGAGAGCTTGAGGAAGGCTATTCTTGATGATGCACATCGTTCGAAGATGACCATTCATCCCGGCGGGGACAAGATGTACAAAGACATGAAGCAAGTTTTCTTTTGGGCCGGTATGAAGAGGGTTGTGGCCGAGTATGTCGCTAGACGCTTGGTGTGCCAACAAGTAAAAGTGGAGCAAAAGAAACCTGGTGGGTTGCTTCACCTATTGGAGGTTCCACAATGGAAGTGGGATAGTGCCTCGATGGATTTTTTCGATGGATTACCGAGATCGAGGAAGGGTAATACGTGGATTTGGGTTGTGGTAGACAGACTTGCTAAAGAGCGCCCATTTCATTCCCGTGAAGAGTAAGAGGACTGCTCCATGGTTAGCCTCCGTATACATTCGAGAAATAGTTCGTTTGCACGGTGTTCCTTCTAGCATAGTGAGCGACCGCGATCCTATCTTTACTAGCGAATTTTGGAAGAGCTTGCAAGAGGCGGTAGGGACTTGGTTATGTTTGAGCACCGCATATTATCCTCAGACGGATGGCCAGACCGAGAGGATGAATCGTATTCTAGAGGACCTATTGAGGTTGTGTGTCTTAGATTTCGGAGGTACATGGGAGGAACATCTTCCGTTGGTGGAGTTCACATATAATAACAGCTTTCAGTCTAGCATTGGCATGACATCGTTCGAGGCTCTTTATGGGCGGCCGTGTCGTTCACCTACATGTTGGTGGGAATCTACGTATAAGATCTTTCTTGGGCCCGATATGATTAGAGAGATTTCGGAAAATATCGATTTGATTCGAAGGAGGATGAAGGCGGCGCAAGATAGGCAGAAATCTTTTGCGGATAAGAGGAGGATAGACCTTGAGATTGATATTGAGGACATGGTCTTTATCAAGGTGTCTCCATTATGGAATGTTGTTCACTTTGGGTCTGTTGGGAAGTTAGCACCAAGGTTCGTAGGGCCGTTTCCTATTAAGGAGAGGATTGGACAGATGGCGTATAGAGTGGAGTTGCCCGAGAGACTTAGTGGTGTACACGAGTATTCCATGTATCACATTGGAGGAAGTGCTTGCATGAGACCGCGGAAGTGGTAGAGCCGAGCTTGCTTAGAGAGGTGGAGATAGAGCGTGATGCGATGATTCGAAGAGCTCCCACGTGCATTCTTGGGTCAGAGATTAAAAAGTTGGGGAATCGAGAGGTCAGGTTAGTCAAAGTGCAATGGGGAGATGATGAGAAAGACGCTATTTAGGAGACGGAAGAGAATATGCGTTCATTGTACCCTTTTCTTTTCGAGGGTATGTCTTTTAATTTCTCCTTTATCTCTTAGCTTGTACTTATTCTATCTTTAGTATGTCCTCTCGATAGCATCTTTGACCTATAGATAGGGTAGTCCTATGATTGAAACATGTGTTTGAGACATGTTATGTATGATGGATGCATGTGGATGCAATTGTTTGCTAGTGGTTGCTCGTGGATGCATATGCACACACTTTAGGCACTAGATCAGGTCAGTCACTTCATATTGCATATTGCATATAAATGTGTGTGCATATTTAAGCTAATGGATGTATAATGGTTGTGCTATCATATGGATGTTGCATTTTGGTGAATGGTTGTGCACACATGTAGAAATAATATGTATCGATAGGGTTCTTTCGCATACATAATGGATGCATGGCACTATCATGGTTTGCATTAAGGAGGTCAACTGAATCAGTAGACCGCCTGATTTTGCATTAGATAAGGAACATATACACGCACTTTTTGCATATGTCCATACAGCATTAGAAATTCTATAAGGACAATGGATGTCTGTGTTTGATGGTTAAGTAGATGGTTGTTTGGATGTTTGGATATGCATTCTCCTTAACTTGGAGATTTCTGGGGCGAAATCCTTTAAGGAGGGGAGAATGTAACACCCCGGATTTTTGAATGATCGAATTAACTAAATTAAAGAATAAATGTTTATCATTGTTCTAAGGTTTGTAAGCAAAAGACTTAGTAGCTCATTTGGTTGGAACACGTGACTTGCATACAAGTGGTACAGAATTCGATCCCTGCTAGTGCCATATTTTTGTTTTAGGGGTATGGCTTAAAAATGGCTTAGTGTGAACGCAGTTCAAAAAGTGGTTTAGTGTTAAAATGGTTAATTAGGAAGATAGAAATATATATAGATATATTTATAAAAATAAAATAAAATTCAATCTAAAATTTAAGAAAAAAATTCAAAACAGCGGAAGCGGGAAGGCAAAACACCAAACCGACCTATTTTATGGGTCGACCCAAGACCCGCTGGGTCGACTCAGGAGGTTTTGAATTGGTCCCGTCGGTCCTAAATGGTCTATGACGAAATTTTATGTTTTAGGGCTTAGGTGGCGATTTCTGGTTGGTCTGTTGACATCATTACTTGGTTTCTAAGGCCTAGATGGATTCTAGAGTGATCTGACGGCTGTAAATAAATTCAAAACTCTATAAAAAGACCCATAGACTCAAACCCTAAATCAAAATTAAAACTAAAACTATGGCCGTCATGCTGTCGTCTTGAACCCTAGAGCAGCCGCCACCAATTAGAGAGGAAGAACAGCAAATTCAACTACAACAAAGGGACGCTAATAAATTCCAGAACTTCATTGAATGGTGAGTTCGATCACTTTAATAAAATAATTGCTAAATTAATTATGATGTGATATACGTTGGATTATAAGTTGAGGTTGTGAATCTAATTCATATGTTTAATCATGTATGTTAACTTGATTCATATTATATGATGTTATGCAAGTTTTATATATGATGTTATGCAAGTTTCATGTAAGATGTTATGCAAGATTAATATGATTATGCAAGTTTCATATATGATGTTAAGCAAGTTAATATGATTATACAAGTTTCATATATTGTGTTATGCAAGTTAAAATGATTTTGCAAGTTTCATATATGATGTTATGCAACTTAATATGATTATGCAAGTTTCATATATGATGTTATGCAAGTTAATATGATTATGCAAGTTGCACATATGATGTTATGCAAGTTAATAGGATCACGCAAGTTGTATGCAAGTTATATGATGTTATGTAAGTTTGGATCTAAAATATATGCTAGTAGTTCATGATGTTAACTTGTGTCAATGAATCCCTTTTTATAATCCAATCAACTAGGTTTATAACATCAGATTTTATGCGAATATGGATGTGGAACATATGCTAGTTCGTATAAGTATTATGTTCATATGCAAGTTTAAGTGATAATTTGATTCACATATATACAAGTTCACACCTTTAAAGTTTAGATCCATATTCAAGTTGACATTTTTATGTTGAAACTATTACATGCATAGTTATGCAAGTTTACACCTTTATGTGGATCCATAGTTTATTCAGGTTAACACCTTTTATTGGATCCACAGTTATGCAAGATGACACCTTTATGTTTAGGTTGACGACATACATAGTTTATGTAAGTTTGTGATAATTACCTAGGCTAGTTGGGTGTAAAACTATGTTCGTACATGCAAGTTCACACCTTTTAGATCTATGATTTTTGGATCCTTGATAATACAAAGACTATGCAAGTATGTTGTAATTCTTAATTGCAAGTTAGATGCAAATTAGATCTATTATTGTGTGTATGTGACTTTGTGACATTTATTCCTTTTTTTTAAGTATTAGACTGTTTGCTAGTCTAATATGTATATGTCATGTTAAGCGAACGAATGACGGGGGTACGATGGGGATAATAGTGGATACACATATATTGTGAATTTGGCATGTAATGGCCTAAAAAAGCATGTAATTAATTTTAAGGAATAAAATTAATTAGTGATGAAATTGGTATAATTTATATACCATAAATAGATGAGCATAATTCAGGTGATAAATTATGGACATAAATAAATATGGAAATTTGAATAGGGAAAGTAATTCAAATTTGGGGAAAATTAATTATGTATAATCAATTGCCTAAGACACAAGGTTGGACTCATTTGTGGTGTAAGACTGCCCAGACCCGCCCGGCAAATCCAGCAGCCACAAATGGTTGCCCAATGTGAGTGGTGAAAGGCAAAAACTAAATGCGTAACAATGGTATGGACACGAGGTTAGGCTCGTTTGTGGTGTACTGCCCGGACCCGCCCGGCAAATCCAGCAGCCACAAATGCCAGTCTAATGTGAGAGGTCCTACAGGGGTTACGGTAGTAATAAATTAAGAAACACTTAGCCAAAGTAAAACATGTGGTGGGACATGGGGGTTAAGTGGGTGCCTTGGGTGGCATGAGGAAATACGACTAGTAACACTTTAACCAAAGTAAAACATATAAGTGGGGCATAGGGGTTAAGTGGGTACCTTGGGTGGCATGTGGAATTACTAATAGAAACCCTTAATCAAATTTAAAACATGTAAGTGGACATGAAGAGGGTTAAGTGGGATGTACTAGAGGGGACCAAGCCTAAGTGGAAAGCTTGTGTCAAGCATGGAGGGGGGGCCTTTTCAGTCCAGTAGCCCATTAAGTATCTTTGTGAGCTAGACCCAAGTCGAGGACGGGACACGCCTACTGGGTCTGATTGTTAGAGGCCAAAACGGGTTAGCGGTGGCAACGCAAGTCCAATGGGGTCACGTGCGTGCGTGGGTCCGGGCTGGTAGGTAAGACGTTGTTGCATCGTGTAGTTATAAGCCCTGCATTCCTTGCGTGGTATAAGGTTGCCATATTGGGGAGTGATACACCCCATTGTGGGACCTGCACGGGTATTTACGAGTTAGGGAGCCGATCGAATGGGGCAGGGTAGTGGGTACACCTAGTGGAGATAGGAGCAGACGGCACTTATGTAGTCAGCTAGGGGTACACGAAGCTACCACTATTATTAATAATTATTAAGGGGGTACACCTAGTGGAGATAAGAGCAGGCGGCACCTATGACGTCAGCTAGGAGTACATGGAATTACCATTATTACTTATTAAAGGGTTACATCTATTGGGGATAGGTACACGCTGGGTACCTATGATAGCAACTAGAGATATACAGTCAAACATGGAGGATAGTGGGTACATCTTGTAGTACACGAATCTATCATCGTTCTATTTAACCAAGAGGGATCAAATTTCTTGAGTGACTAGTAGGGGTGCAGTTAGTGTTAGTACAGTACGGTAGAGTATAGTAATTATCCTATATTGATTAGGAAGTGCCATTAACGTTATCTCTGTTTCTCTTGATTGCCTTGCCATACCCATGTGGTTCACACAGTCATTACCTTACTCTCCAGCTTATATCTTATCATATTGCTTTAATAATTATGTTGTTAGAGTTATCGGACTCGCCAGACTTATTGTCTGACCCCCTTTGTTTCCACCTCTTTTCTTCCTTCCCTCCCTCCCCCCCCCCCCAAGGTTCTAAGGGTGGGACTAGTATTAGTGGAGCTTGATTGTGATCTCTTTGGGAGCACTTGGATTTGGATTGCTAAAGTAAAGTTCAGCCTATCATTTTCTTTATGGCTATTTGTAGTAGTGGGATTATGTACTTTGTTTTATCAAGATGGATATTATGTACTTGACTTCGGTTTATGGTTTTTGATGACGTAACCAAACATATTTACCTTCTACTGCAATAAATAAAGTTTTAAATTTTCAAGTACTGCTTTATACCTGTCTTGTTGTGATTTTCTGTTCTGTATTCACTTAAAATGCTTCATGGAAGTTAATGCATTCCCTTTGCGAGTGACATTAATGGACGTGGGGTGTTACACCCTGCACATTCCCTGCAACTTTTCCAGCGATTGTTTTACGCCATACGATGGCGTTTTCGACCAGTCTAACTTTTCTAATCAATCACAAAGCGTTCCATACAGTCATAGCAAATAGAGAAGCGACAATAAACATCAAATCAACGATTTTACAAGTTAAAATGGATCAAACCTACCCAAAACCCATATTTTCCCTTAATCATGTTTAAGCACAACTAATGATAGGATTAGCAAAACATATCCAAATTAACCCATATTTCTATCAGAGCCCTAAAATAATATTTAAGAATTTTTACATATTTTTCCAAAATTCTAACATGCATAATTTCGTTAATTAACACTAATCGCCCCTAATTAGCCGTAATTAGTGAAAAACAATGCAAATCACTCAACTTAGCCACAAATAAAACTTAGATCTGAAAGTATCTCTGATTTGGGTTGAATCTCTATGTGTTCCAGCAGCTCTATCCCAAATTCTTTGCTAATTTTCCTTGGTTTGATGTAGATTAGGCTAAAACTTGATTAAACGGTTATTAGAAGGTGATTTGGGTGTTGGAGGCCATTGTTAGGGTTGAAGGGAGGTAAGTGGCGGTTGGAAAATGACAAAGAAAAGGTTTCTCTAACCTTAATCATCCCTTATATAGCTTAAATCTCGAAATCCCCAATGGGCCTAGCTGCTAATTACCCTATTAAGCCCATTTAAGCTGTTTTTTCACCTTCCAAACCTTAATTCAACCTTATCTCACAAACGGTAAGTCCGTTTGATTAATGTGACCACTCTAAGGAAAGGTAAACCATCATCTGGATATAATGAAAGTGGTTTCAGGTCAAAACTCCTTACCAATCAAAAGTTATAGGCGAAACAAGATTCGCCAAGAGGAAAACAGTCTTTTAAAAATCGGGAAAAATCATGAACATTGGAAATGACCCCAATAGTCGTTCCCCAAAGTTACATGACCATACGACGCCATATGAAAAAGAAATAAATATTCTACGTTCCTTCGATACGTAGAATGCGGGTCGTTACACTCTCACCTCCTTAAGAAATTTTGGCCCCGAAAGTCCTTAACCAAAAACATACAAAGGTATTTTGCATGCCTATCATTCACTCAGAAACAATCAAACATACATAACAAGCACAACAAGCCTACCTTAACATGCGGTTTACTAACAAAGGAAGAAATTATCACTATTAAAATCTTATCAGGCAAAGTGTTCTAGATGTGACTCCCTTATGCTCTCCTCTATTTCCCAAGTACAGTCACTCTCATTCTCGCCCCACTGAACCTTGACCAATTTCACCGCCTTCCTTCGAAGTTGCTTCGTACCGCTCTCGACAATATGGATCGGCTTGTGATTCTCAACCGCCTCGGGTTCTACTTCGATGCCATCTAACTGATCAGGTGAAATAGTCATATCGGGGTCCTGCACAAACTTCCTTAACTGGGAAACATGAAATACGTTGTGGACTCCCACCATCTTATCAAGCAACTCAACTTCATATGCCAAATTTCCAACTTGTTCGAGAACTGAGAATGGACCAACAAATCTTGGTGTTAACTTGCATCTCCTACTAAATTGGATCACGCTCTTTAACGGAGAAATCTTGACAAACACCAAGTCGCCAACGGAGAATTTCAAATCTCTTCGCCTCTTATCAGCATAACTCTTCTGCCTATCTTGGCCAGTCTTCATTCGCTATTGGATAACCTTGATCTTGTCTGAAGTTTCTCTTATTACATCTGGCCCAAGCACAAATTTCTCACCGGTTTCCAGCCAACATGATGGTGAGTTGCACGGTCTTTCGTACAATGCTTCAAAACGGAGCCATACCAATACTGGACTGATAACTATTATTATATGCGAACTCCACTAGATGCAAATGGTCATCCCATGATCCTCCAAAATCCAATATACAAGATCTCAAGCGGTCCTCTAATATAAGATTCACCCTCTCAGTCTGACCGTCGGTTTGAGGATGGTACGCAGTACTGAGATGTAATTCTGATCCTAAAGCCTCTTATAAGCTCTTCCAAAATCCACTAGTGAGCAACGGATCTCGGTCACTTACAATTCCTTTGGGTACTCCATGAAATCTCACTACCCACTTAATATATAGTTCTGCTAACTTAGATGTTGTTCTATTTGACTTGACAGATATAAACCTTGCACTCTTGGTCAATCGGTCCACAATCACCCAAATGCTATCATGGCCCGATCTAGTACTTGGTAACCCATTTATGAAATCCATTGAGACTTGTTCCATTTCCATTCGGGAATTTCTAATGGTTGCAACAAACTACTAGGCTTCTTCTGTTCGGCTTTAACTAGCTGGCAGTTCATACATCTGAATATAAACTTCCTAATGTCTCTTTTCATTCTTTCCCAGTAGTAGGTCTGCATCATGTCTCGATACATTTTGTTACCACTGGGTTGTACAGTTAGTTTTGAGTGATGGCGTTCTCTAAGTACTTCATCTCTCAATCCATTGACATTGGGTACAACCAATCTCCCATTATTTCTAAGCCATCCATCTCGATCAAGCCCATACTTGTTCATCTCCTCGTCGATTCCCATTTCTAACTTGGAGATGATTTCTAATAGACTAGGATCATCCCTCTGACTAGAACCAATCCGCTCAATCAAAGTAGGTCTGACCGTCAAACTTGCTAACATCTCTGGATCCAATTTGCACTTTTGTCTGAAATCATACCAAGTGATGTACTCCAGTTGCTTCCATTCTAGAAACATAGCCTTTAAACCGGCATGTCTCCTACTCAATGCATCAGCTACCGCATTGCTCTTTCATGTTGTATATGCAATATCGAAATCATAGGAAGCCAAGAATTCAATCCATCTTTGCTGACGAAGGTTTAAATCTTTCTGAGAGAAAAGGTGCATTAACAACTTATTATCAGTAAACAACTAGAATCTTTCCCCCAAGAGATAGTGTCTCCACATCTTCAATGCGAATATGATCACTGCCAATTCCAAATCATGGGTAGGATATCTTTTCTCATGCAGTTTCAGTTGCCGACTAGCATAAGCTACAACCCTACCTCCTTGCATCAATACATCACCTAGTCTGCTAATATATGCATCCGTGTATACTGTCATCTCTTCATTTCCTTTATGAATGACTAACACTGGTGCACACGTCAACTTTTCCTTTAGGCTCTTAAATGCATTTTCACACCTTTCGTCCCAAACGAAAGCTTGATTCTTCTTGGTGAACAGAGTTAACGGTACCGTTATCTTGGAGAACTCTTGGATAAACTTACAACAATATCCATCTAATCCCAAGAAAATTCTTACGTCTGTTGCATTCTTGGGCATAGACCAATCTTGTACCATAGCCACCTTTGCTGGATCCACGGCAATGCCATTCTCAGAAACAACATGACCCAAGAATCTCACTTCCCTCCTCCGGAAGTGACACTTAGAAAACTTTGCTTTCAATTGGTGTTTCCTCAACACCTCCATCACTACTCTCAAATGTTCCTTGTGTTCTTCCTCTATCCTCGAATAAACCAAGATATCATCCACGAACACAAGAACAAACTTATTCAATTGATCTCGGAATACTCTATTAATAAGATCCACAAAATATGCTAGTGCATTGGTCAACCCGAATGGCATTACCAACCGCTCATAAAATCCAGACGGCTTCCAAAAGGCCCTTTTAGGAATACTCTCAGCTACTACTCGGAGTTGATGAAATCCTATCGCGAGGTCCAATTGGAAGAACACCCTTGCTCCCTCCAGTTGATCAAACAAATCATCTATCCGTGGAAGAGGCTACTTATTCTTCCTAGTCACTTTATTCAACTCGCGATGGTCCACACATAAATGAAGGGAACCATCTGCCTTGGTAGCAAATACAACTGGTGCTCCCCACTCGGAGACACTTCTTCTGATAAAACGCTTCTTCAAAAATCGCTTACTTGCACCCCGAGATCTCTCTGCTCCCTTGGTACCGTACGGCGAAGTGGCATTACTATAGGTCTAGCATCTTTCACTAAATCAATACGGAATTCAATCTCTTGGTGTGGTGGAAGTCCGGTCACTTCCTCGAAGATATCCGGATACTGGCCAACAATGGGTATTCCTGCTAACTCGTCCTACGGGATGTTGAGGGAATTTAGAAAACTAGCCATCACCTCCTCACTAGGTAGGCCACCAAACACTACCCTCCGCCCTAATAGTCACCGAAAATCCCTCACAGTCTACCACCACCCCATATCTTTAGAGCCAATCGACTCCCAAAATAATGCCAAACCCAGTAAAGCCCAAAACGAAGCAATCACAAGCAAACATATATCCATGACTCGATAAGACCACATTATGACAAATCATACTAAGGCTAGTCGAACCACCAATCGGGTTCATAACCGTTAAAGGTTTATCGACTATCTCGGGTTCCAATCCCAACCTATCTACTAGGTCACTAGATATGAAGGAACGGGAAGCCCCGGTATCAAACAGTACCCGAACATGAATATCATAAATAGAAAGCATACCTTGAATGATGACATTCTTTCCTTTCTCTGCCGCAGTTGGGGCATTCGACGAAGAAGGAACAACATTAATAGCATATGATTTCACAATCTGCTTCTCTTTGGGGGGTTGCGAACATTTATCCTTGTGATGTCCCACTTGGCCATAGTTGAAGCACTTCCTGTACGCTGGCTTTGCTCGACATTCTTTAGCATAATGGGCCTTCTTGCCACAGCTAAAGCACTCTACATCTTTCTTATCTTTCTTTTTTTGGTCGTCCTTGGTCTGACTTTGCTTCCTTTTATTCTGAGAATTATTCTTGCCTCCACCGCTTGCCTGCGGCTTTGGCCCCTCTGTAGATGCAACAGCAGCTTCAGCCTTGGGCTTAGGATAAAGGCTCTCTTATCTCAATGCTTTCCCAACAATCGATTCAAAAGTCTCATCAACATGGCTTATAAGCCTTTCCCCTAAGTACTGATCTAAGCATGTTATGAACTTCTCATTCTTCTTCTCGGGAGTGTCAATAAGGGATAATCCATACTTCGATAAAGTATTGAACTCAGCAATATATTCCGAGACTGCCCTACCATCCTGTTTAAGCTCCAAGAACTTCCTAAACAATTCCGATTTCTGATCAGTTGGGATAAACTTATCACTTAATCGGGCCTTGAACCGATCCCAATTAACTTGATCCTCAGGGGAAGTTGCATTGATAGCATTCCACCAATTCATAGCCCGTCCTTGCAGTTGACGGGATGCTAGCGTCCTCTTCATTGCATCATCGATCCCCGAATCTTCGAAGATGCGCTCACAGCTATCAATCCAATCTTAAATTTCTGTAGCCGATTCCGTTCCGTGGAACGGCTTCCTACGAAGACTAGTGTTACAAAGCTTGGCAAAATTGGCCATAGGCGCCTGCACCGCTGCACCACCACCATTTGCAACAGTAGGAGCTGCCCTCTGAACATCCCTAAGCATCTCTCTCATGAAGTCAGTGAACATCGTTCTCATATTAGGATCATTCCTATTATTGGCTCCTGAACCGATATTCGTCGTATATCGACTCATCGTTCAATCTGTAAGGAGAAAACCTTTAACCATCTCTTCAGTGGTGCTAGCGCAGTGCGACCCCATCCTTAGATATGCTAATAGTATATATATATATGTATAACTTTTAAAAACTCAAAATATAACAAATATGCGCTCTCATATACGTACTATCTCTCCCTGGTGTCTTTCCCCAGGTTAACTACGCAACCTAGAGCTCTGATACCAAGTGTGACGGCCCGCCCCGCACCAGCCGACATTCCCAATGAAAGTGCGTTGTGCCAACGCCCGACTAGCACGGGACGGTCGCCAAAGAAAGGAAAAGAAATGAATTTGAACTAGCGAGGAACCTGTAGAAGGTCTCACAGCGCATGGGATAAAATATAATAATAACATAACTTTGACATAAAATAGGCGAGACAGTGCATAAGCTAAAAACTAAACCATCATAGAAGCGGAAAATTCAAAATACAGCTTATGATCCAAACCATCATTATTACAACTTTTAAAACTGTCTCTAAAGTAAAAAAGAAAGAGGAACACTACTAATGCCCAAACTAGTGAACAGCAACAACACAAGGAGATTATATATATATATATATATATATATATCATAAGTGGAAGACTTCTGCTCGCCTCCGGTACATCTACTCGTGCATAATCACCTGACCTGTCTCTAGTCTGCAGTTTAAGAGTACCCAGAGTAATAAGAAGAGACATAAAACTCTGGGTTAGCCAAAAGTCTGGTATGAGCAATAAGTAGCAAAATAGAACAATAACAGGTATACATAACCATACCTGAACCTGGACCTGCAACCAAAGAGTTAGCACAACAGGATGTACAATACTATAAGGTGGAACTAACACATGGTGTGAAGATAATGGGGAGGGGGTGTGCATGTCATGGTGATAGAAAACATCAAACATAGCGATCATCCTCACATCTCTCACTTAGTGCGTAAAGTATACGATATCCACTACTTTGATCACCTAATTCTTTGTTACGATCACTTTGTCCCATAGAGTTGTGACGGATCCACAACACCGATCCGTAACCACTAATACTTTGCTATGTCCACTCTGCCCCATGGAGTCATGACGGCTCCATTGCACTGTCTCATAGCCCTGCTACGATCACTCTGCCCCATGGAGTCACGATGACCCTACTGCACTGATCCATAGCCAGTAATCCGTTCCTCAGTGGTAAGTCAATGTTATAGACATCGATAGCCCCTTTGCACACGTCCCGCAGCAAAGTCCAATTCATGAGGTTAACTCGCTGGTTCCCATCTGGATCCTGTGTAATGACTTCCTATTTGGACTTCCTTTGCATCTCGGGTTTTGGTCGAATTGGAGTTGGTCTTCAAAAGAGTCATCACATAGAAGTAGTTTATGTCTGGTTCGGTTCGGTTATACTGTGCTCAAGCTCCCTGTTCGGTTCGGTTTGAATACATCATCTCCATGTTTCTCATTCGGTTCGGGTCCTCTGGTTCGGCTCGGGTTTCCCCATCCCGTTTGGTTCGGATTCTTCATCGTGGTTTGACTCGGCTCCTTCATTTCCAGCTCCTCTTACATTGATCCGATCCCACTCCCTAGCTTCAGTCGGATCCGATCTCCACGCCCTTGCGTCAGTCCGATCCGATCTCCACGCCCTTGCTTCAGTCCGATCCGATCCACACGCCTTTGCTTCCGATCCGAATCCAACTCCAACTCTTATGCAAATGGCCTTCCTTCTTGCCAAGCCTCTTGTGCCAAGTTCCATTCCGAATCGAATCGCCTTGGTCAGTTCCCTTATCCGATCCGAGACCTATATCCGATCCGATCCGAAACCCTGCACGTTCCCTGCAACTTTTTCAGCGACTGTTTTTTGCCATACGATAACGTTTTCGACCATTCTAACTTTTCTAATCAATCACAAAGCATTCCATACAGTCATAGCAACATAAAGAAGCGACCATAAACATCAAAGCAACGATTTTACAAGTTAAAATGGATCAAACCTACCCAAAACCCATATTTTTCCTTAATCCTATTTAAGCATAACTAATGAAAGGATCAGCAAAACATATCCAAATTATCCCAAATTTCTATCAAAGCGCTAAAATAATATTTAAGAATTTATACATATTTTTACAGAATTCTAACATGCATAATTTCGTTAATTAACACTAATCACCCCTAATTAGCCGTAATTAGTGAAAAACAATGCAAATATCTCACCTTGGCCACAAATAAAACTTAGATCTGAAAGTATCCCTGATTTGGGTTGAATCTCTATGTGTTCTGGCAGATCTATCCCAAATTCTACGCTAATTTGCCTTTGTTTGATGTAGATTAGGCTAAAACTTGATTAAATGGTGATTAGAGGTGATTTCGGTGTTGAAGGCCATTGTTAGGGTTGAAGGGAGGTAAGTAGCGACTGGAAAATGACAAAGAAAAGGTTTCCCTAACCCTAATCAGCCCTTATATAGATTAAATCCCAAAATCCCCAATGGGCCTAGCTGTTAATTACCCTATTAAGCTCATTTAAGCTGTTTTTTCACCTTCCAAACCTTAATTCAGCCATATCTCCCAAACAGTAAGTCCGTTTGATTAATATGACCACTGTACGGAAAGGTAAACCATCATCTGGATCTAGTGAAAGTGGTTTCAAGTCAAAACTCCTTACCAATCAAAAGTTGTAGGCAAAACAAGACTCGCCAGGGGCAAAATAATCATTTAAAAAACGGCAAAAATCGTGAACATTGGAAATGACCCTAATAGTCGTTCCCCAAAGTTACACGACCATACGACTCCATATGAAAAAGAAATAAATATTCTATGATTCTTCGGTACGTAGAATGCAGGTCGTTACAGTTTTCCAAAAATCATTATTTAATGATTATTTAAATTTAGGAAATAAATCTCATCTTTATCCGGGTTAAAGAACGAATGTCCTTTAAAACACCATTCATGATAAACCCAAAGTCATCTTCCATCGAAATGGAATATACCCGGAAATCATAAAAGTGTACAATCGATATAAATTCCCGTATCAGACCAATAATATAAATGGAATAGCGGCAAAGCCTTTTAAATTCCATATATAGTAACGCTCTTCATTCACAAAAGCTCATCTCGATGATTACCAAATCGAATTCCATTCAATTCTAATTTAATATATTAAATTGGAAAACTTCGGAAAATTTCCATTAAATCTTAATAAAAGGATTTATAGATTCCAAATCACAATTTCACTGTTAATTGGGTTAAGGAACAAATGTCACTTAAAACATCGTTCACAACGAACCCAAAATCTTCTTCTATTTAATTACAATTAATAAATAAAATCGGAAAACTTCATTAATCTTAATTAAAAGATTTATTCCTTTCTCAACAGGGTTTAAGAATAATGTTATTTAAGACACCATTCATGACAAACCCAAAATCCAATTCGATATTAAATACAAGGCTCTAAATCGAAATTATATTGGCTTATATTCAATATCAAATTCTGAAATTAACAAATATCGTATTGGGAATAACGACATACATATCTTCCAAATTCCTCAACAATATCTGCATAATCACGGAATTCAATTTCGAAATATTCCGAAGATTATTTCCATTCCAAATCCATTTCAATTTATTGATTGGAAAATTATGGTTATTTTAAAACCATTTTCAGTCCCATTTATTATTCTAGTAATTAACTAGCTCATTTTGATAAAAATAAAATTTTATCTTTTCAAAACTGGAATTTTTCATCCAAACTCTTTCCAAATCATTTATTATGATTTTACATAATTTTTTTCATATTTTTAATAATTTTAATATCGCTATTTCAGTTGGTTTCCAATAACGGCCACCGAACATCATCCATAGCGACCTTTTCCAAAACTGATTTGGACATATCATGAAATCTGGTCGTTCAAATTTAAACCTCTTATACTCATTGGAAAGATGTAATGACCCGTATATTTTTGTGGTATATAATTAACTTATTTAATTATATGAATAGTGGTTTAGAATTCAAATGGTCGTTGAATTAAATAATAGTGAATATTTAATTAAAATAATAATTAAATAATATATTTAATTCTGAAATAATCAAAATTGGCGGAAATGGCGATATAGTGTAAATTGGGAAATTCAAATTATATAATTCAGTTTAAAATTGAATTACGATAACGAATATATTATATAAACGACAGTTGAATGTATAAATTATATTATAATTATAATCGAGCTCGAAATGGCGCGGCAGTTCGCGATTTGGCGATTCAAACTTTAAACGAATATACAGAATCCATTTTAAATTGGATTTCTATGAAACAAGAAATGTTAGGAGCTGGTGAAGTATATCTTTCTAGTGGAAGAGAAAAATCGGGATTTCGTCGTATAGATTTTGATTTATGTCCAAATCAAATTTTAGAAAAGTCACTATGGGATTCCTTTATAATTTATAAAGGAATTATTTATATTTTAAAAAGGAATTTCATTATAGATCGAATATCGATTTATATCGGGATTTGAAATATCGAGTTAGAAATTCATATAGGAATATTCTAGAGCTGTATGATATTCTGTTTTGAATATATACGATAATATATATTTATTGATATTTAATTTAATTATATTTATATATTTAAAAGAGTTATTTAGAGCTTTAAAAATAGCCAGTTTTGCAAACGACCTCAGAATTTGACGAAACTAATTTTGTTGGATCCGCAGTATTAAATTATTGTTAGATTTCAATTTCCGTGATTTTTGAAGTCAGTATGTGGCCGAATGGGATTTTAATGTGAATAAACAGTCGACATTCTAACGGTTAAAAATACGATGTGTGAGCAAACGTAGTCGGAATTCGATGAAACCAGTTTCGTTGGGACCGTAATGTCGAACTGAAGGTGCATGTCAATTTTCATGATTTTTAGTTATCATGTGTGATCACACGAATTTTTAGAAGGCGAAATGAATATTAAAAATTAAAATATCCTAAGTATGGGTGAATCTAAACAAGCCACCACTCACTGTTTTCATCCACACGAAATTCTCATTCCCTTATATAAAACCGTTCTTTGCAGCTGCCAGTTCATTCTCTTGTCAAAAACAAATCGAAAGGTTTAAAATTCATAAACAAATCCAATAAATTCCTACAAATGTCAATAATTATATATTTGCAATGCATGTAGTTTGCTCTTCATGCTAGTATCCATCTGGTAGAGCTCGAACCCCATTTTTTTCGCTGCGAAGGTCGTATGAACCCGTGATACTAGGGTTAAGGATTCAGTGACATTGAGGCTCCTGATCGAGAAATGGGTTTTGTAATTGGTTCAAGGATGGAAACATCGCACTTGTAGACAAATTTTGGGGGTATTCGGTTGTATTTGGGGTCGGTACTTTTACTGTACCGTGACCGTAAGGATGAGCGACGGATTTTGAAGGTAGGGTGCGAGTTTGATCATATGTATATAGGGAGAAAGAGGAGAAGAAGAGAAAGATTAGGGTGTTTTTTGTTTTGATTTCGGTGAAGAAGAATAGGAGAATAGAGCTTGGGAAGAAACGACAATGGTGAATGGTGTACAGGAGAAGCACGTCACAGTTTTTAATTTTGGGGAGAAGGCTTTGAAGCGGGTAGCGGGTTTGAGGAAAGGGGCGTGGGCCTTTTTTGTAGGTGAGCCTAATAGTGAGTTAATATATGTTTTAATTCAAATTAAAAATGTATTGAACTTATAAATTGTATAACTTGATCATACAATATCATATTGACGAACCATAAGTTGCATTGGGATCGTATGGACGGACACTACCTAATGGAACTGACAAGGAGTGGATTGGAGCTCGTTTGAATTTATGGCGAAATAAATTTTTTGATTCTAATCAAACAACAGTTTATCGTTCTTTAACGATGAACTGCCAATGTGAGTAAAACTCACCAACTCCGAACAATTCTATTTTTATAACGTATATTTAGAACTTATAAATGATGACTGGTTGTTGTGTGTTAACTGTTTGGTTAAATTGTTTGTGTATTGATTGAAATCGTAGATAACGATATATATATATATAAATCGTTAATTGAATATTGATTCTGTTTAACAGAATATTTTATATTCATGTTGTTTACCATCTGTGGATGTAGGGAAACAGGTTGGAGGGATCCGACTGGATTCCTCAATATTTAAAATTCTGTTGTTTCATATAATTGAATATATGATGTGATATATAATCTGTGGGCGATTATATGTATTTGGACGATATTGGTCATCGTGATTTGATGTGTTAAGTACCATACGAAATACCGGAATGTTGAAAAAGGAATTTTCAAAGCGATATTGAAAATAAAATATTTATGAAATCAAAGGATTTTATAAATGGAGATTTTTTTATAAGAAAATATTTATAAAATGGAATATTTATAAATAGGGTTATTGAAGGAAATAATTAGAAAGAATAAATAAGGTATGGTACGAGAAATTTATTTAGTAAATAAATAGAAGATATAAAATGAATTATTTATTTAGAATAAATAAGTAAGATATTATCTTGGGATAATAAATAGGATTATAAAGGAAGATTGACGAGGTATTAAAGGATTATGAATTGATTGAATTTAAGATACATATTAAATAGAATCTGTTCATAATAGATGAATTGGAAGAATAATTTATAAAATGATATTTTACAAATTAAGGGAAATATTTATTAGTAGATAAATAAGGTTATACAAGTCTGAGCTTATATATGAAGAAGTAAACAGTTAAATGGAAAAGATTAATTTATAAATAAGGTTTTATAAATTAAGTAAAATATTTATCATAGGATAAATAGATTTTATAAGTCAGGACTTATATAGAGAAGTAAGAATCGATTTCAACATCGATATTTGAAACTGAATAAGGACTAAGAGTTAACCAATTAGAGTTAACCATTTAGAGTTAACCAGTTAGAGTTAACCAGTTAGAGTTAAGCAGTTAGAGTTAATTCAGTGAGGGTCAATAGAATTAGAGTTAATCAAATAGAGTTAAAGAAATAGAGTTAAGCAAAATTAGAATCTGACTAGAGATTAGTAAGTTGAATAGTTTTCTGAGTATCGATCTGATGTTGGTTTCGGCCCTCGGGGTTTATACTTGGTAAGTTGTTCTGTTATTAGTTTACAGTTAGAGTCTGATAATTGTGGAATGGTAGTGATGCGTGAATAGGAGATGGAAATGTTTTCCATTGTTATAACATATGTTTTCTAAACCTAGAAAATAAGAAATACAGGGAAACAGGAATAAGGATAAAGAATAAATTAATAATAAATTAATTTAAGAGATAACTGATGATTGATGATTGATCGATATAATTTCCTCCTGGAAATAATATCGTTGTTTGCACACCTGTTTTACTTTGATGGTTAAATCACAGACTATCAAAGTATTGACCATTTTAACGTTGTTAATATGGAGAGACCGGTTGGATTATTATCCAAAGAACCACTCTGTATTGCATAAGCGTTGCGAATCATATATGCCAAAGATAATTAAAGACGGAGTAAAGCATAAGAGCTATTGTATAAATCTTAGATAACAATACCTAAGATGGATGTACTGAATAGTGCCTTCAGTTCATCCTGTTCCTGGATGACTTGTATGGATGAATGTCTGACAGAGTATATCCAGAAAGGTCACGTACATTGATTTCTTCAACCGTACCAAGAGTGGAAGCGGAGAAGGAAACTTCTCTAGCTAACACGTAATGTACTGTTGTAGACGTCAATTAGTGATTTTCGATGGATCTGACAATGTGGCATTCGAAGTGAATCTGATGTGATGATAAAGCGTAACCTCAAGCCTCATCAACCGGGAAATGGCAAAAATCGGGCAGGCAGCATGGCTATGTAGGTCACACCTATTAGGGTGTATAATCACCTGATCTAGAGTTTCATTTACTTCTAAAAATCTATTGTTGATGCTGTCCCATTCGGGAAACGGTTGCTGATCCCAACCGATGGTGATATACATTCGATACACTCAAGCGAAATAAGTGGTCGGTCTTGTATGGCCGGGTTGCAAGATGTTCTTATTGAACCCAGTGTATTCCTCTCTAGAGGTACACTAGCGAAAGGTGGTTCCATACCTTGTCATGGTTGGAAATCCATTACCCAATACGTGCTTGTGGTTTTGATTGTGTACTATATATGTAGAACGTAAGATGAAAGCGTTTCTGCTAGATGATTATTATATTGTGGTTGATAGACATTATTATAATATCAAAAGGTTTTTAATATAAAGATATTTTGGATTTTCATAAGGGAAAAACCCGTTCCGTTATATGGCGTGGTCTTATGAGATATCGTTTACTTGTTCAAACTGTTTAAACTGTTTTACTCATACCACTCCCATGACTGACCCGGAGTTTATTTTGTTTTGTTCCCTAAACTCTTGGGTGCCCAATTTTGTATGGGCAATCTAGTAGTTGGGATTTACAGATACTTGAAGAGCTGGAGCAGGAGGCTTCAGGATCATATAGCTATAGTGTATTTCCGCTGTGTTATAAGTGCTGTACTTTGAAATGATATGTATATTCAAATATAGATTTATATTTCAAAGATATGTTATCTATTATATGTTATTCGTTCCGCTGTGAGGTTCGTGTTACTCTGGTGTTGTGTTCTTCTTCTTCTTCTGTTTTAAGTTCTATCTTATCTTTTCCCACCCTCTAATTTCTTTCATTAACCATCCGGTATTTTAGACTCTTGATGTTCGATATGTGTTGTATATCGGATAATCTAGGTCGCATTTTTCCGGGTTGTTACAGTTGGAATCAAAGCAACGGTTAAGTAATCACCTTGGCTCTGTGGCGTGACTCAGTATAGATAGGGTTAGTAGTACCCTAGATTGAGTTGATTGTATATATACGAGAGAACGTATTTGTTGTTAAATATAAAATGATTTTATATTGTGGAGATTTACTGGTTGAGTTGTTTATGTGTTCTGGTCGATCAGTTTGATTCACTGTATCGGTAGGAATTTTGTAGACACTCGAATACGATGAACCATCATGGTATGTTTTGAAAAGAGGGTAAACGAAATAATTTTACCCAAATTATATTTTGATATAAAGTATTTATATTGAAATGATTATAATATATTAGATATATTGGTTGTTATTATAATCGAGTAAGATTATAAAAGTAAAATGGTTATGAAAATAACCAATCAGAATTCATATAAGTGAAATATATGAAAGCAGATGAAATAAATCTGAAATTAAATCCCAGAAATGGGGAAAGTGTTTGTAAATGAATCTGGATTAAGTATAAGGAAATTTTAAAATCCTGGGAGATTTCAAATTTCTTACAAACATTTAAAGGATATTTTGAACTGATTTCAAAATGGAAGTATTCAGAAATGATTTTGAAAATGATATAGTATTGAACTCATTTCGATAGCTGGGAAATAACCCCGATGATGAGCTAGACATCTTCAGTGTTCATTTTCGAGTTGCCGATTGACAGATTACTACCAAATGAATTTGTTTTTGAATTGTTTTGAGAAAACGAAGCTATTTAGAAATCCCAGAATTTGGTTTGTTTAATTTAAGACAAATTAAATAGGAATTTGTAAAAGAAAATTGGAATTAAAGTAAAGCCAGTTAAGTGGAAATAGAAATTGATTTGAAATAATATTGTGTTGGTGAGTTAAGGATTTGGGATCAAGAACGAAACTTGAGTTTGAAATGAAAATTTGGCTTGGTAAAAAGCGAATGGTTGGGTTGGAGATAAAAGTGATTTCAGGATTTGATTGGGATAACATTGGTATAAGCTGAGTTGATAGCGTATGGAAGTGGTAGAGTTGATATGCCCGACAAAAAAGGGTACGAGTTTA
This sequence comes from Allium sativum, assembly GCA_030737875.1. Classification (NCBI taxonomy): domain Eukaryota; kingdom Viridiplantae; phylum Streptophyta; class Magnoliopsida; order Asparagales; family Amaryllidaceae; genus Allium; species Allium sativum. Next base: position 156,597,469 of record CM060921.1, on the reverse strand, counting down.
TATTTCAAATGGTATGAGATTTTGATGAGCCGATTTGGCAAGCCGCTTGGCTGTTTGATTTTCTTTTGGGTTGGAGAAGGCGCAGAGAGGCGAGTTGTGGTTGTACCGATTGAGCTGTACAAAGGAGGTAATGGCGAAATTTTCCGAAAATTTAGAGCGTTAGGAAATTTTCAGAATTTTTGAAAATTTTAGTTAGTCAGAATAAATTAATATTTTAGCGATATTAATTGGTTCAGTTGAAACTGAAGTTAAGGGGTAAACCGATAAATATTTTCCCAGTAGATAGGGTCATCTTCTAGCTTAGCAATTTCGAGGACGAAATTATTTTAAGTAGGGAAGAATGTAATGATCCGTATATTTTGGCGATATATAATTAACTTATTTAATTATATAAATAGTGGTTTAGAATTCAAATGGTCGTTGAATTAAATAACACAGAATATTTAATTAAAATAATAATAAAATAATATATTTAATTCTGAAATAATCAGAATTGACAGAAATGGCGATATGGTGTGAATTGGGAAATTCAAATTATGTAATTCAGTTTAAAATTGAATTACAATAATGAATATATTATATAAATGACAGTTGAACGTATAAATTATATTATAATTATAATCGAGCTCGAAATGGCGCAACACTTCGTGATTTGGCGATTCAAACTTTAAAAGAATATACAGAAGTCGTTTTAAATCGGATTTCTGTGAAACAAGAAACGTTAGGAGCTGGTGAAGTATATCTTTCTAGTGGAAGAGAAAAATCGGGATTTCGTCGTGTAGATTTTGATTTATGTCCAAATCAAATTTTAGAAAAGTCGCTATGGAATTCCTTTATAATTTATAAAGGAATTATTTATATTTTAAAAAGGAATTTCATTATAGATCGAATATCGATTTATATCGGGATTTGAAATATCGAGTTAGAAATTCATATAGGAATATTCTAGAGCTGTATGATATTCTGTTGTGAATATATACGATAATATATATCTATTGATGTTTAATTTAATTATATTTATATATTTAAAAGAGTTATTTAGAGCTTTAAAAATAGCTAGTTTTGCAAACGACCTCAGAATTTGACGAAACTAATTTTGTTGGATCCGCAATATTAAATTATTGTTAGATTTCAATTTCCGTGATTTTTGAAGTCAGTATGTGGCCGAATGGGATTTTAATGTGAAAAAACAATCGATATTCTAACGGTTAAAAATACGATGTGTGAGCGAATGTAGTCGGAATTCGATGAAACCAGTTTCGTTGGGACCGTAATGTCGAACTGAAGGTGCATGTCAATTTTCATGATTTTTAGATATCATGTGTGATCACACGAATTTTTAGAAGGCGAAATGAATATTAAAAACTAAAATATCCTAAGTATGGGTGAACCTAAACAAGCCACCACTCACTGTTTTCATCGACACGAAATTCTCATTCCCTTATATAAAACCGTTCTTTGCAGCCGCCAGTTCATTCTCTTGTCAAAAACAAATCGAAAGGTTTAAGATTCATAAAAAAATCCAATAAATTCCTAAAATTGTCAATAATTATATATTTGCAATCCATGTAGTTTGCTCTTCATGCTAGTATCCATCTGGTAGAGCTCGAACCCCATTTTTTTTCGCTGCGAAGGACCCAGTGTATGAACGGGTGATACTAGGGTTAAGTATTCAGTGACATTGATGCTCCTGATCGAGAAATGGGTTTTGTAATTGGTTCTAGGATGGAAAAATCGCACTTGTAGACAATTTTTGAGGGTATTCGGTTGTATTTGGGGTCGGTACTTTTACTGTACCATGACCGTAAGGCTGAGCGACGGATTTTGAAGGCAGGGTGCGAGTTCGATCATATGTATATCGGGAGAAAGAGGAGAAGAAGAGAAAGACTAGGGTGTTTTTGGTTTTGACTTCAGTGACGAAGAATGGGAGAATAGAGGTTGGGAAGAAATGACAATGGTGAATGGTGTACAGGAGAAGCACGTCGCAGTTTTAAATTTAGGGGAGAAGGCTTTGAAGCGGGTAGCGGGTTTGAGGAAAGGGGTGTGGGCCCGTTTTGTGGGTGAGCCCAATAGTGAGTTAATATATGTTTTAATTCAAATTAAAAATGTATTGAACTTATAAATTGTATAACTTGATCATACGATATCAGATTGACGAACCGTAAGTTGCATTGGGATCGTATGGATGGACAATACCCAATGGAATTGGCTAGGAGTGGATTGGAGCTTGTTTGAATTTATGGCAAAATAAATTATTTGATTCAAATCAAACAACAGTTTATCGTTCTTTAACGATGAACTGCCAATGTGAGCAAAACTCACCAACTCTGAACAGTTCTATTTTTATAACGTATATTTAGAACTGAAAAATGCTGACTGATTTCTATGTATTAACTGTTTGGTTAAATTATTTCTGTATTGATTGAAATCATACATAACGATATATATATATATAAATCGTTAATTGAATATTGACTCTGTTTAACAGAATATTTTATATTCGTGTTGTTTAACATCTGTGGATACAGGGAAACAGGTTGGAGGGATCCAACTGGATTCCTCAATATTTAAAATACTATTGTTTCATATAATTGAATATATGATGTGATATATAATCTGTTGGTGATTATATGTGTTTAGACGATATTGGTCATCGTGATTTGATGTGTTAAGTACCATACGAAATACCGGAATGTTGAAAAAGGAATTTTCAAAGCGATATTGAAAATAAAATATTTATGAAATCAAAGGATTTTATAAATGGAATTTTTTTTAAAAGAAAATATTTATAAATGGAATATTTATAAATAGGGTTATTAAAGGAAATAATTAGAAGGAATAAATAAGGTATGATAAGAGAAATTTATTTAGTAAATAAATAGAAGATATAAAATGGATTATTTATTTAGAATAAATAAATAAGATATTATCTTGGGATAATAAATAGGATTATAAAGGAAGATTGACGAGGTATTAAAGGATTATGAATTGATTGAATTTAAGATAGATATTAAATAGGATCTGTTCATAACAGATGAATTGGAAGAATAATTTATAAAATGATATTTTATAAATTAAGGGAAATATTTCTCAGTAGATGAATAAGGTTATACAAGTCTGAGCTTATATATGAAGAAGTAAACAGTTAACTGGAAAATATTAATTTATAGATAAGGTTTTATAAATTAAGTAAAATATTTATCATTGGATAAATAGATATTATAAGTCAGGACTAATATAGAGAAGTAAGAATCGATTTCAACATTGATATTTGAAACAGAATAAGGACGAAGAGTTAACCAGTTAGAGTTAACCAGTTAGAGTTAATCAGTTAGAGTTAACCAGTTAGAGTTAATTAGTTAGAGTAAACTAGTTAGAGTTAACCAGTTAGAGTTAATCAGTTAGAGTTAACCAGTTAGAGTTAACCGGTTAGAGTTAATCAGTTAGAGTTAACCAGTTAGAGTTAATCAGCTAGAGTTAATCCAGTGAGGGTTAATATAATTAGAGTTAATCAAATAGAGTTAAAGAAATAGAGTTAAGCAAAATTAGAAACTGACTAGAGAATAATAAGTTGAATAGTTTTCAGAGTATCGATCTGATGTTAGTTTCGCCTTCGGGGTTTATACTTGGGAAGTTTTTCTGTTATTAGTTTACAGTTAGAGTCTAATAGTTGTGGAATGGTAGTGATGCGTGAATAGGAGATGGAAATGTTTTCCATTGTTATAACATATGTTTTCTAAACCTAGAAAATAAGAAATATAGGGAAACAGGAATAAGGATAAAGAATAAATTAATTTAAGAGATAACTGATGATTGATGATTGATCGATATAATTTCCTCGTAGAAATAATATCGTTGTTTGCACACCTGTTTTACTTTGATGGTTAAATCACATACTATCGAAGTTTTGACCATTTTAACGTTGTTAATATGGAGAGACCGGTTGGATTATTATCCAAAGAACCACTCTGTATTGCATAAGAGTTGCGAATCATATATGCCAAAGATAATTAAAGACGGAGTAAAGTGCAAGGGCTATTGTATAAGTCTTAGATAACAATGCCTAAGATGGATGTACTGAATAGTGCCTTCGGTTCATCCTGTTCCTGGATGACTTGTATAGATGAATGTCTGACAGAGTATATCCAGAAAGGTCACGTACATTGATTTCTTCAACCGTACCAAGAGTGGAAGCGGAGAAGGAAACTTCTTTAGCTAACACGTAATGTACTGTTGTAGACGTCAATTAGTGATTTTCGATGGATCTAACGATGTGGCATTCGAAGTGAATTTGATGTGATGATGAAGCGTAACCTCAAGCATCATCAACCGGGAAATGACAAAAATCGGGCAAGCAACATGGCTATGTAGGTCGCACTTATTAGGGTGTATAATCACCTGATCTAGAGTTTCATTTACTTCTAAAAATCTATTGTTGATGCTATCCCATTCGGGAAACGGTTGCCGATCTCAACCGATGGTGATATACATTCGATACACTCAAGCGAAATGAGTGGTCGGTCTTGTGTGGTCGGGTTGCAAGATGTTCTTGTTGAACCCAGTGTATACCTCTTTAGAGGTACACTAGCGAAAGGTGGTTCCATACCTTGTCATAATTGGAAATCCATTACCTAATACGTGCTTGCGGTTTTGATTGTATACTATATATGTAGAACGTGAGATGAAAGCGTTTCCGCTAGATGATTATTATATTGTGGTTGATAGACATTATTATATTATCAAAAGGTTTTTGATATAAAGATATTTTGGATTCTCATAAGGGAAAAACCCATTCCGTTATACGACGTGGTCTTGTGAGATATCGTTTACTTGTTTAAACTGTTTTACTCATACTAGTCCCATGACTGACTCGGAGTTTATTTTGTTTTTTTCCTAAACTCTTGGGTGCCCTATTTTGTATGGGCAGTCAAGTAGTCGGGATTTACAGATACTTGAAGAGCTGGAGCAGGAGGCTTCAGGATCATATAGCTACAGTGTATTTCCGCTGTGTTGTAAGTGCTGTACTTTGAAATTATGTATATTCAAATACAGATTTATATTTCAAAGATATGTTATCTATTATATGTTATTTGTTCCGCTGTGAGGTTCGTGTTACTCTGATGTTGTATCCTTCTTCTTCTTCTGTTCTAAGTTCTATCTTATCTTTTCTTACCCTCTAATTTCTTTCATTAACCATCCGGTATTTTCGACTCTTGATGTTCGATAGGTGTTGTATATCGGATAATCAAGGTCGCATTTTTCCGGGTCGTTACAAAAGATCTTTTCATGGTTAATTCGCGAACGGTCGCTGCGCGGCGTGTTTAATTCAAGCCATTAAATATATATATATATATATATATATATATATATATATATATATATGTGTGTGTGTGTGTGTTTGTGTGTGTGTGTGTTATATATATATCATTGATTTCAATTTAAAACGTATTTTATAAATCGTATATTAATTCATTTTAAAACGATTCCAACTTCATTTTCAATTTTAAATCATAATTGAATATTCGATATCAGTATAATATTAAAATGATAATATTTTCCAAATATCAGATTTTGAAATCCATTTCCCTTTCAAATTCATTAAAAATTTAATAAAATTGATCGATAATCCCGTTCGGGTTAAATTGGCATTTAACTACGTAACTCGGCTTCACATTTCAATATTTTTGTGTCCATCTAAAATCGAACATCAAAATAATGATTTTTTTTCTTCATTAAATATTATTTTCAAATATTCGTTATTATCTAAATGGAAATGCGACTCAATCAATTACTATATAATTTCCGTTATATGGATTTCATACATCACATGTATGCAACAATAATGATAAATAATCACTAACCATTCTAACATCATCCAGAGTGCAATTTAAAATAGTATAAGCATTAAAATAAATAAATACCGCTCATCACAACCTATCAACCCATCGACTGACATACCACTAATTATTGGGATTAGTGTATGTCAAATATCATCCCAATACCCATGTGGGGTTTTCAAACAACAACTGTCTATTTAAATAAATCATTTTTTAATAAATTTAACCAATTCTAATTCGGTTTGAATTATTTTTCTATTTAACCAAATTTCACTGTTTAAATTTTAAATGGATATTTATAACTTAATTTCAACCACCACATTAATGTTAACATTTTTTTATACGTTAAACATTTCAGCATCACAAACAACACATAATCCAATCAATTTAACCGTCCATGGTCTGTGGACGAGGGAGGTGAGCTAATAGGCACCGTATACAGTTTGTAATGATTAAACTGATAAAAATCTACACTGGCAATTCTATATATTTTTATACACGAATACAATAACAAGATAAAGTATATTTTTTTAGTGAGAAGGAGTTCTCATATTGATTGGTTTCGGAATCGTTAAATAGCGATTATTTTAATTAAATTAAACCCATTGTTTAATTTAACCATAATTTTCATCTGTTTCCGTTCTTGTTAGTTCCATGTTGTAGAGTTCGCTGCCACGGTTGCAACACAACTGAAATCATTCCATTCCGACCTCGTATGAAGGAGATATCGCAGTTAATACATTTGATTACCAAAAATTAAAATAAATAAATAAATAATCATTTTCCCTCTAAACTCGTTTCTCTCTCCCCGTTACTTTGCAGAAACCGTAACCCATCGATTCATGCCTTCTCTCTCCTCCATGACACTACTACAATCCCTCTGCCGCCAATCGGAGGTCACCACCGCCTCCGCCTTCGCACCCTCTACCGCCGCCACCAAGCGTGACCCAATCGAAGCCCTCAGGATCACGAAACCCTCCCCCAAACGCACCGACTTCGAGCGGAAATATCGAGGCCCCCAAACCCTTATATCAAGTCACCACCGTAGGGATTATATATCTCATATAGACGAACGATTTTTTGTTTTAAACTTTCTTCGATTACAGTTTGGGTTTTTATGAAAATTGGGGAAATGTTTTCGAACGATATTGTCCGTTTATTATGATGGGGGCGACGGAATTCTTTATGGGAGATATGTTAGGGATTTAGTTTGAAATATATATGTATATATATATACTATTATATAATTTAATATTTAATTAGTTTTAAAACTCAAAATCGCCACGAACTCCAAATCAACCTGAACGACTACTGCCTCCAGCTAAATACCTTCATTCCGAATATAATGGAATATGTTTCGTAAGCCAACTCGACTGTTTCACTTAGTTTTTATCAAAATTAAAATATAAATCAATATATTGAATTTTAAACGTACATTTTAATTTACCGGGCTCACATACTGACTCCAAAAATTATAGAAAAATAAATCTAGCTATGTCTTGACGATACACAAAACTAATTTCATTGAATTTGGAGACCATTTAATAAATGGCCATTTTCCGGTTGATTAAATTCAAAATAAATTACAAACGACGTTTAAATTTACCACACTCACATGTTAATTCCAAAAATCATGAATTTTTAAGCCTGACATTTATTTAACATTCCGGATCCAACAAAAGTGGTCTCATCGAAAACAGAGGTCGTTTGCGAAATGGCTATTTTTAAGGGTTATATATTATATTAATATATATATAAATTCCATAGAGACTATTTTAAATTTTAAACTGGCCATAACTTTCTATCTATATTATTAAATCTGATTTTTTCACATTCGTTAGGAAGATATAGCTAAACAGATTCAAATGTTTCTGGTTTTACTGAAATCCAATTTATTTTGAATTCTGTACATTCATTTGAAATTTAAAATCGAATTTTCAAACTACCGCACCATTTCAGGGTCGTTTTATAATTAAAATAAATTTATATGTTCTAACTACTATATAAATTTTAAATCATTATTAATTAAAATAAATAATTTTAAGTAATCTCAATCCATTAAAAAAGCTAATTTTTTTTAAATTGGTTCAGAAATTCCGGGTTGTTACATTTGCCTTCACTACAAACCTGTTGCCCACTGTCAGCACACCACTCTCGCATTACCAATGACCAAAACTTGTTGCTGCTACCACCGAGACTTACCATGATCCTCCTATTTGCTCCAGTGAACTCCTGCAGTCCCTTACGAACACCAATTCACTACAACAACTCCTGACAACAACTCCATCGCACAACAAAGCAACAAATCCTTGTCGTTCCCCCTTAACTTGCGAGCCACAAATCCCCAATATCATTAAAATCCTCACCATTGAACGCGCCTACGCACCAATCTCCGATGTACCCTCTGACACCAACCACTGCTCTCCGATCAACCATATTCTATAGCCTATCTCGAGGGTTCCAAAACTTCAAAGGTATTAACCCCAACATCGAGCGTTTCTAAACTCAATCCAATTCAGTCCATACACAAGTTTCATCTGCATCCCTCCCTTTTTCTTGTATCGCGAACTGACTTGGAACCTACGATGAATGGTGCGATGGTTTTATGCACAGTTTTCTTCCAATCTCCGGTTACAACATCCCCTACGCGATGGCAAACTCACCCATCACCTCTTTTTTTCTCGAAGTCGAGATACTCCCCAACTCCCCATTCCATAGTCGCGAGTCTTGATTTTGATTTGATGAAGATTCAGGAGGGAGGTGACTTTTGATTTAATATTGATTTTTAGAAAGAAGCCATGTTTTTTCGAAGCATTCGATTTTGAATATTGGGGATGAACAAGAGAAAAGAAAATTAAGAGGAGAAAAGGAAAATATATTGGCATATTATAAAGGAAAGGGCATTCCATTTTGATTTTCATAAGTCAGTGGCTTCCATTTGATTTCGTTTTTGGAGAAAAAGGAAATGCAAAATGGAAAAATGTAAAAAGGGAAGAGAAGGCGGCATGCAAATTTAAAGATGGTGAGTACTTAGGCATCAAGGAATTTGGTCTGCGCAAGGTACCACTTTAGGAGATAAGTTTGGGTAGGTTAACTACAACGTTTTTAAATGCGATTTGATTTTTGATTTAATCTAATTTGATTTTAAATTATTGTGATTTGAAATAAAGAGATTTAATTTTATTTAAAATGATATTGATTTGATTTTGAGCTTATCCACTAAAAATAACTTGGGGTTCATAACCAGAAATCACAAAACCTTATTTTAACGTAACGACCGAAGTTTCGATGTTATAATTTATTCTGAAATCAAAGGGATAGAATCTGAAATTTAATTTGAACGTATATATAAAATAACCATATTAGATCGATATAATATTATTTAAATTTAGAAATAATCAATTCCTCGGTAATAAATTATTATTATAGATTTATATTCAAATAGAGTTTATATAGATCATCTAAATCATTTCGATTCAGTTTTAACTTCAAATTCAATTATTCTCGTTTTTGGATTACGGTAATTTTGATACATTTGAAATTTAATCATATATCGATTATTAAATTAATAACTCAATATAAAATCCATTTATATTTTCTAACCCAACATTTAAAATAATTTAAATGTTCAAAATTAATTGACTAAAAATCTGGATTGTTATAGCTGCATGCCATAGTTTTCAAGGGATCTACTCAACGAATTATGTTAATGAAATGAATATGGTCTGGATATTGAACATTGTAACTATGACATGAAATTAAGATCATTCAGTTTTCTAGATAACAGCAAGCTACAATTTTCAAGGCTAGTAGATTTTTGAAATTAATACAAAGAAATGGAACCAACTTTCTTTTTAAGGTGAAGTGTAGCGGGGGTTGGAGCAAGTGGCTCGAGTGAGGTGCAGCAGGTTGCAATAAGTGGGATAGGCCTTATCATGGGTCTGATTTAGGTTTTCAACATTTTATTTACTTGTATTTCTTGTTTTCCTCTTTCACTTTTTTTTTGTAATGTTTAGTATTCTAACCTTCCTTTGTACTTTTTTAATTAGATAATAAAAATGAACCAACTTTCCAATATATATATTCAATCATCAACTATATATGTAATATATAAATAATTCTATATATATATATATATATATATATATATATACTAGCATCCACATTATATCAATCAACAAGCAATAATTTAAATTAAACTATTTGAAAAATAGTTCCCAATAATTTAACAGAGTGAGTTTAACTCACTTCTATTTTCCTTTGTCGAATATCCAATTAATTTCATATTGTCTCGGCTGCGCATCTACTTGGATCGTGTCAAATGAATATATCATCTACGATTATTTATTTTTATTTAACAATTAAATGATTATTTATTTAATTAACTGCCAACATAAATAAATAAATATTTATAAGTGTTTTAAATTTAATAAAAATGTATATCTTATCATCTTGCCAATTACTCGACTAATTAACGGAGCAACTCGTCAATCAATCCATCAATATCAGCACAAAACAACTCCATTCCCTTTTTTCTATCATTCACAATCACTAACTGCTACCGTAGAATGTCCAAACGACCCCGACATTGCTTCCTATCCACTATCCAGTCACCTCGGCCCTCCTCCTAAACATTATTGCCAATGTACCAACCTTCTACAACAATATAATGCCATTTCCATGTTGCATTTCCTCCAAAACCCTCAGTCCAACTCGTCCAGACATCTCCTCCCATTGACAGTCCCCATTCCCTAAACATCCACTACCACACTTCATATTGTACCACGTCTACCCTCAGTACATCGCAACACTCTATTTCAAGCAAATTCAACGTCGGCCTTCAACACTGCATCGTTCTTCCCTAATACTACTGAATCAACACCCTCATTCAACATCTGTTCGACCATCCAAAATTAAACCCCGCGGAACCCCTTCGAAAACACACACAAAACATCGACCTTCCCTCCATAGGCCTTTCTGAAATCGATGTGACCAATCGCACCTCAACCCGGTCGGAAATCCTTTTCGAACTCAGCGACAATCTTATGCATGGCAACACCCCATCGTCGTACCCCCTCACACGAGTGCTCCAAAATGATGTCGAGCTTCAATGCTTGGCGATTTCAGATCGCGATGTGGATTTAATCACGATTTTCGATTGTGAATTTTTTTCAATTTAAATCGATCGGTGGAATTTGTATTTGAGAGGAAGAAGCACAATTTCATTTTGACTGGGGAAAGCAGGGAAATGTCTTCATGGGTTTCAAAATGAATGAATACGAAGGCTTGAGATTGGTTTTATAGGCGCCCAAGAAAAACTATCGTACGAAGGCCATTAAATTTTCTGATTCCTTGGTAGTGAAGGAATGAGGCAATACGTAGACGAAATGATAGAATAGGCATGCACTTTACAATAGGTAGAGTTGTTGTGTACCTTCTTAGCTTAGGAAGGAAAGAATTAATTTATATGTATATATATATATATATGATTTTTTTAATTGGAATTGAACTAGTACGATTTAATTTAAATAATCACCTGTTTTCGAACTGCTATTTGAACGCAACAATCGGTATTCCTTGGGTTAGACCACCATTTTGAATACGCCGGAGTAGGTTTCGAAGCCTCATTCGATCGTATGTAAATGATATACATTTAAATTGATGATTCAAAATTTTAAGTATTTTTAGGCGTTTTCTGATCGTACGTACAATCGATAAATACAAACGTTACGAGATTTGAAATCCGATAATAATACACTATTACAGATCCGATGGAACTGGTTTCGTTGAACTCTGAGATCGTTTGAAACATTTCTATTTTCACATATAAATTATATCAATTAAATAGTAAATCTATTTTAAACACTTATGTTTATCGATAATTTTTTTTATTACACGAACCAAATAGATAGATTTCATATTAACATCCATTTCAATTCAAATCAAATATTTAAATGTTTTAAATGTACAACGTTACACGATGAAAAAATACTGGATGTTTCAGTAGGACAAGTGGAAGTGGTAGTCAAGTCACCATAAGCATAACTATAAGAATAGGAACACGCATTCTTAAAAAATTCTAGAATAGTCCCTTGGTTAGCAAGTGTTAGGACTTCCAAAGTCTCGATATAGCAAAATTCAGGAGGTCCAAAGGCCTTATATGCTCTTTTCCATGCTTCCATTGTATTTCCATTAACCTCTCCTTAAGTTCTTCAAATTACATAACACCGTAAACTCTTCGAAACTCCCTTTCTATTAGGGTATTCAACATACAGAACACTGACCAGGTAAGCAGTCCAACAACCAGTTATACCATAGATCAGCTGAAGTACAATTCCCGATACCATTCCAAGTCGAGAGAATGATATGGCAAATTTAACAAAACTTGAGCAGCTTGATTTGAAGCACAACTGAACCAATTATTGTAAACTGACTCAGCATGCCAAAGGAACTTTTGACACGAAAAGAAGGAAAAGAATGGCCAACTTTGTCAGCTTGAAATTCATTTTTTCTATTACTTCTTGGTCCGAGGTTAATCTTTCTTTGATATGGTAATGGTTGATATAGGAAAACGTTTTGTTAATTTTTTTTTCTCAACGTTTGAATTGTTTGTTTATTTTATTTTTTTATGTTCGCAAAGCTTTGTCGACATACTCCATTAGTTTTTCCTGATTTATTACTATACATTGCAACAACATGCTCACTCCATTAGTTACAAACATTTCACAAGTAAGCTAATCTTTTGCATTTTTCTTTAAGGGACCAAATTTCGGTTAAAAGTTTCAGTTGCAGAATCAGATTAAACATCTATTAACCTTTGTATGAAGTAAGGTTTCTGACTTTTGTTTTTCTATTTTATGCATAAGCTTTCGTTGGTTGCGGGCCCAATGATGTTGTTTTGAGTTGATTAGAGAATTACATGTATTTTATTTTCTAGATTAACATATTTTATTATAATGCTTCAATCGTGCTCATGTTTGATGTTTGGTTTCCTATTTATTGTGTTAGGATAAGGGCTTTTGATGTTTAAACATTTAGATGTATGGTTAGTATTTTTAATTATTACCCCCATTAGCTTAGTGCAAGGCTCATACAAAATGAGCACAATTATTTAATGGTTGTGAGACTAGAAAATTGACATGGAAAATCTGCTAAAAGAGATAATGATGTAGTATAATAATGTTTTTACTGTATTTCGCAAAAATCCTGGGATGGAATGAAAATTTGTGTATTTGTAGAGAAACTCCTAGGTCCCAGTAGAAAAACATAGGTTATACCCATGCATATATAGAAAAACTCCCAAATAAATATTCATCTCCGCATATATATATATATATATATATATATATGTATATCATTTTTGATACACACATCATGGCTACTTACTATGCAAAAAAGAGTATTGCCACTTTGGATATATTCCATAGGGTTCCAAGTGTTCAAGTTTATTTCAGCTAGAAATAGATGAACATCAATGACGATGAGAGGGGATAGGCTCTAGTACGGTTTTGAGTTGATGAGGCTTTGACGTTGGAAGGCAACAGTGGACAACGGATATTGTTTATTTACATGTAAATATTGTTTTATGTACAATGTTTGGAGAGGTTGATCTTCAGTCTAATACTTTTTCGGTGTTAATATTTTTCCAATGGATCTTACTTTCTGTGGTTATAATAGTGCTAAATCCTGTTATTTTCATTCATACATGAATGATCGTATGTCTCTTTGTTATATCTGTTTTACTCTGCATTGTTTTAAATATTCAAGTGAAAACGTGTCATTTTGTTGGAAATGATAGAGAGAAGGCAGCAATTCAAATCATATAAATATTAGATTAAACCGAAGTGCATGATATTTCAGTTCCAAAAAAGAATAAGACGTGAAATTATTGAATTTACATTTTTGATGTTAGAACTTGTAGTTATTATTAAAAAATGATAATAATTGCGAAAATTGAAGTCGCTAGGTGTCCTTAGAAATTTAGCGATGCCAATGTGACCATACTTTTTTTATACAAAACTTGCATCATAATGGTATCGCTAAAAGTTAATGACACCATAGTGACATTTGTTTTTGACACATTAGTGACACCATATGATTTAGTGACCCTCTTTTTTGCCGAAACTTCTGGCGTTAGTATGACATCGCTAAAGTACTTAGGGATGCCATAGTGATGCCAAAAGCACGTCCATAAAATTGCAGATTTATAGTAGTGCCAAATTTTAACTCTCTTATTCGTTTTCTATGATCGAGCACTCATTGAAAAGACACAATAATATGGAAAAAATATTGTTCAGAGATTTGTATGAAAATTTTAAATTTTCTTGATGAAATTGAGGTAGGAGTAAATCTATGTTTGATAATTTGGTTTAAAATTTGTTTCACTTGATAAAAGTACATAACCTTTTATATGCCCCATATTTTTATAGTCTAAAATATGTTTTAAAAAGCTCTTTTAAGTAAAATTATTTTGGAAATAATATCATAAATCCTGAAAGGATACTATATAAAACTTGAGAAGAAATGGTTTTGTCTTTCATGTTAGGGACTGAAATGATGATGATGATGGTTTTGATGACAACAACTTTGTTGCAATGTTGTTTCAACATTGTTCCAATTATTATTGTTATAAAATATATACTAACACTATTATCTATAACATATATATATATATATATATATATAGTAACGACCCGGAAAATCTGAACCAATTTAAAATTTTTAAATTGGCTAAAACAGTGGATTTTAAATATTTAAAATAAATATTTTAAAATAATAACGATGAAAGGTAAGTTTGAATCGACATTGAAAATAAATATAATTACTTTGAATTATAAACAAGGCCTGAAATGGCGCAGTAGTTTCAAAATTTGAATTCAAACTTTGACTGACTGTACCGGGTGCAAAACAAAACGTATTTGAGTGAAACCAAAAATATTTAAATCTGTTAGTGAATACCTTTCAAACGAATCTAAAAAATCGAAGTTTCATAGCAGGAAGCAAAAGTTATGGCCAAATGAATTTTCATAAAGGTCGCTATGGAATTTATATAGCCTGTGAAAATGGCCATTTTGCAAATGACCTCGGAATTCGACGAAACCACTTTTGTTGGATCCGGGATGTGAAGTTATTGCTAGGTTTCAAATTTCATAATTTTTGAAGCTAGTATGTGAGCGTGGCAAAGGAAAATGTGTTTTGGTCAATTACAGTTAAATTGGATCGACCAGAAAAGGGCCATTTTACAAACGGTCTCAGAATCCGATGAAACTAGTTTTGTTCGGACCATATCGTCAAAACATAGCTAGATTTATTTTTCTGGAATTTTTCGAATCAGTTTGTGGCCCTGGCCAATTGAAATGTACGTTCAAATCAAATATTGAATGTTTTATATTTTAGTTTGAATGGAAACTGACTAAAACAGTCGAATGGGCCTATGAAACATATCCCATTGTGTTCGGAATGGGGGTAAAATGCTAGGGACGACAGTCGTTGGGTCTAGATTGGGGTTCGTGTGTGAAAGGGGGTATTTTCGAAATTTAAAAATATATAAATCAAAGAAAAAAATTTCATTGGTCAACAAAAACCTTTCTCTCTCCCCAATACCAGGTCGCGAACGACAGAAAGGACTTCGAAACTTCTCTCTTCGATTTCTCCTTCCACACTCCATGAAACCCAATGCCCCTTTGGAGAATTTTGTAGTGCTCCTCACGATCTTCAAATCCATACCAACCTTGGATTTTTTTCGTGGCCTGTGGAGCTCGAGTCGAGCTCGAGAACATCCAATCTTTGGACCGCCGCAGCCGTCGCCAGAGGCCACCAAAGTGGGGACCCTTCCTGGCGCACGTGCGCCCCACCTGGCTCTTCGACGTTGTGAAGCCTGATCCTCGTATCGAGCAACGGATTGGAAGTTAAATTCAAACCTAGGTTTGAATCAAAAACTGAGAGGTACAGCTTTGTTAATTTCAAACTGATTTTAACACTGTAAAGCGTTGCAAACTTCTAAAAATTGTATCTTTTTGCTATGTGGTCGAAATTCAGTGAAACAAGAGACAGTGGACTCATGTGGACGTCTTCCACATTCTAGAAGAGACAGCATATTTTTCTGAGCCTTCTGCTATTTTCGGTGGAGTGGAACCCAATGTGAGATTTCTAATTTATAAATGATATGGGAAACGACGATGTATAAATTATATAGTCGATGTATGAGTTATATAAGCGTTGTACACCTCTTGTATAAGCGTTGTATAAGTTGTACCTTCGATGTATAAGTTATATATGCATTGTAAAAATTACATATGTGTTGAAATAGAAGTGAAATGCTTATATAAATATAAATATAAATATATATATATATATATATATATATATATATACGCCCCTCGTCCAGAAACCATGGACGATATTTATTGGTGTGAAATTGGTTGATAACGAATGGTTGATTAGAATTGTTTGTGGTTGAAATTGATTGATTGTGGTTGGAAAATACTCGTTTGTGGTTGAGAAATATTTGGTTGGAACCACATAGGATTAGTTTGTGGAAATGAAAAAAATATATACATGCCGCCTGCGTGCGAACTAGATGCATGATTCCCCATTGTCAAAAGTTGCGAGGCTTAAGGTAGAGCGAGGAGCCGTACTAGGGACGGCCCCGGTTTTAACTACCCTGCCGTTATGTTGCCGAAATTTTGAATAATATTCATGTGTTAGAATTATTTTCCTGTGTTGAAACTATATTCGTGTGTTGAATAGAAAACCTTCATGTGTTGAATAGAAATTCATTCATTGAATCATATTCATGTGTTGAAGGGTATTCGCGTTTTGAAATAAATTGATTTATAATGAAAATCATATTTTATCATCTATATGAACTATATAAAATAGTAATGTTTTGAAATAAATTGTTTTGCAATAAAAATCACATTTTTACTATATATATACAAACTATGGAAAACCTTCATGTGTTGAATAGAAATTCATTCGTTGAATCATATTCATGTGTTGAATGGTATTCGTGTTTTGAAATAACTTGTTTTATAATAAAAATCATATTTTTAACATCTATATGAACTGTATAAAATAATCTTGTTTTGAAATGAATTGTTTTACAATAAAAATCACATATTTACTAGATATATACAAACTATAGAAAACCTTCATGTGTTGAATAGAAATTCATTCGTTGAATCATATTCATGTGTTGAATGGTATTCATGTTTTGAAAAAAATTGTTTTACAATAAAAATCATATTTTTAACATCTATATGAACTGTATAAAATAATCGTGGTTTGAAATGAATTGTTTTACGATAAAAATCACATTTTTACTATATACACGAATAGTTGAAAATAGCGAAGTGTTGAAATAATAGTCGGTTGGATAAAAATATCATTTTTATCAAACGTATGAAAAGAATGTAGTTTTGAAATTGAAGAATCGATATATATATATATAATTAAAATATATCGAATAGCGAAGCTGCAGTTCGTGTTTTGAAACCGTGATTTCAAACGATTAGTGCGGGAGATCCGACCATCGGATTTTCCCGAAACCGAAACCGTTGGGTTCGCTTTGGAAATATCCTTCCAACGACACCAATTTTCTAAAGATCCAACGGTTGGATTGTCTGGAATGTTTAATTCAAATCTGAAGAAAAACAGCGCCAGAATCGATTATATATATATATAATTATATTTAATCGAATAACGACGCTGCAGTTCGTATTTTGAAATTGAAACTTCAAAAGATTGTATCGGGAGATCCGACCGTCGGATTTTCCCAAAACTGGAACCGTTGGATTCGTTTTGAAAATATCTTTTTAATGATATAAATTTAGTGATGATCCAACGGTTAGATTTTCAGATATGTGTAAATCAAATCTGAAGAAAAAAAGCGCCACGGCCGCGTTATGGCCTGAAGCGTCGTTTGAATGAATTGGCTATTTAAAATAAGTAAAAATAGCGATAAATCGTTATAAAATATTATAAACGATATGGAAGTGAAATTTAGAATCTAACTGAAGGTTGGCTAAGTCAAATGGTTTCCTGGATTTTGATCTGATGTTGGTTTCGGCCTTCGGGGTTAATATTTGGGAAATCGTTCTCTTTCTAATTTACGTTAGTGACTAATGAATTGAAATGTTGCGTATGTTGTGTTTGTGTAGCACTTGTTTATTATATACGCGAGTTGCCCAGAAAGACCGGGTTTATCCCATTCTAAATAACTGAATCGACAATAAGTAATCGAAGATGAAGACGGTGGCCGAAGACCGGAGCTCTTCACCTCGTTTGGATGGTAACTGATGTCCTGACTGGGAGGCATCCTGAAATATGGATAACAAGTGGTGATCGTCCAGGCGTACGTGGAGATCGATGGGTTTGCGAGGTATATAGTGCCTCCTGTTTCGTTCAGACCCCAAACGGACATGTAAATGGATTGTGTGTCTGACATTGGAATTTATTCTGTGTAATTGATAGCCATCAGTTGCATGGTGTGAATTGCCTGTGTGGCATGCTAAGATGCAGTGAGCAGGGCTTCTGTTGAGAAGAAAAGTCTTGTGGTGATGATCAAAGCACCACCTGTGTGCCATAGCTTTGTGTATAACGTGAATTCGCGAGCCTCACAACCCGGTATGAACCAGAAACGGGATAAGGACCTCAGGGAGGGCATGCGTTTCTTCCTAGCTAGAGGTGGTGCCGGTGCTTAAACTGGCTGACATTTATATTATTTTCACCTATGTGGTTGTTGCTGTTGTGAGGCGCCTCGGTTATATCGGTCGATCCAGGACCGATGGAGT
Source organism: Allium sativum (assembly GCA_030737875.1). Taxonomy (NCBI): domain Eukaryota; kingdom Viridiplantae; phylum Streptophyta; class Magnoliopsida; order Asparagales; family Amaryllidaceae; genus Allium; species Allium sativum. The sequence continues at coordinate 156,578,838 of CM060921.1, read as the reverse complement.
CATTCGTTGGCTCATTTACGCCCCATAGGGCGGGGAAACGCAGTGTTCAGGAATTTTAATCCACATCGGTGGACCGGCCCTGTCGCTCCAAGGGGCAGTTGCGGCTGTTCCTGAGGCTCGGGCTAGGCAGTCTCGAATTCAGTAAGGACTATCTTTTGCCTTGGTTCATGGCGGAAATCCAATTTCCAAATACGTGACTGTGCGGTTTTGATTGTATATACATATGACGACATGATATATGGTACCCATGCCGTCTATGATTGATAGTTATGATTCGAAATTGTTTTTGAAACATGTAAACACTAGTAATAATATCAAAAGATTTTGTTTTATTCGTATCAAGCATATTTTGGCCATTATAAGGTAAAAATCTATCCTCCTGTTTGCGTTGCATTGTGTGATAGGAACTGAGTCTTATAATGGCTTCATTTTTATAAAAAGCATTGCGATGTTTAAAAGAATTATTTGTTTTTAAAGCACTGGCAATCCAATGGAGTAAACCCGTTCCACGAAAGTGGCGTGGTCCTGTGATTAGCCAATTGTATAACGTGATAAGTAGATTTCTCATACCAGTCCCATGACTGACTCGTAGTTTGTTTCACTTTCAAACTTGGGTGCCCCTTTTTCTATACGGGCAGCCTTGTATTCAGGTTTAGCAGGCTCTTTCTGGATAGCTGGAGCTGAAGATGGATTCTATCATTTATCTATTTTATGTTGTTTAGCTCCTATTGTACATATTTTGTTTGTTTTCCGCTGTAGACATTTAAGTATAGCTGAACTGTATTTGCACTAAGTATGATCCTGTATACTGTGTAACTCTGATGATTTCGTTTATCCAGTGTAATATTTGTTCATTATCTGGTGTAATTTTTATTTTTGTTCTGCTATTATCTGTTTATGTGATATATTCCAAAGATTACCCTTGCCACCGTTAGTACGGGGTTCGGGGTCGTCTCATATACACACACACACAAAAACATATATACAGGAAATCTGTGCAGTAATGATTAATGAAGACTTTGCAGTTCAGAGAATCAAGATTTCAAAGTAGAAGAGTTCAAGATTCAAGGCACATGAGTATCAATAATTCAAGAGTTCAATAATTATAGAGTAATTGTGTCTCGATCTCTTTTTAAAACTCTAGTTAGCACTGAAATTTTCAAAATTATTACTTTGTTTTAAAATCTATTTTTCAAATGATTTTAAAATTACTTCCTAATTTTTAAATCTATTTTTCAAATGATTTCAATGTTACTTCCTTATTTTTAATTTATACTTCTTTATTTTTAGAAATATTGTAACACTTGAAATTTATTTTAACTCTTGTTTTTAAATTGTACTTAATATATTTTAACTCCTAATTCAAATAAGTTTTACTTACAAATTTATTACTAATTTTATTGTAGTTACTTATGTTCTCAATTTACTTATTTATACTAAGATTTAATTGTTTTATATTTATACTTTTATATCATTATATATTTACTTTCATCATTTTTTAATTATTTTAACATATGTTTTTAAATATATATTTCTACTTGAAATACTCTATTTTAATATAAAGATATATAGTTTGTTTAAACTCTGGAATCAATATAATTTATTTAAGCATTATTTGATTAAATTTACATCTTTGTTTTTGAAATAATACTATTGTATGTCAACATATAAGAAGCTGTATGTCAACATACTTACCGTTAAATTGTTTTTTAAATTTTAAAAAGAAGTGTCTTTTGAATTCACACCTTTTCAGAAAGGTTGTGGCTATTGGACAACTATAAATAGCCTTCGGAATTATTATTTTTTAATAAGTTTTATCACCTTCTTCCTTAGTCATCCTGTAGCAACCCGAGTAATTCGACACTCGAATCCAGACAGTAACACGTCCTATGTCCAAAACTACAGTATTGAAAACCCAGAAAGCTAATAGAAAGAAGTTAGAGGGTGGGAAAAGAAAGAAAGAAATATGAGAATAGAAGAAATAAGAAAATCAGAATCTCATAGCGTAACTAAAAAAATATAATAATCAATAATACTTTATAAAAGAACTGTATATTACAACATCAGAGTATACATTCAGATTAATACAACACATAGCGGAAATAAACAAGTACCAGTATATATATGGAACACGTCTTGACTTCAACTCCTCTTCCGAAGCTCCAACCGACACCTAACCTGATAATATACTCGGTCTGACCCGAGCACATTTGATTTAAAACAAAATTCACCCGGATCAGTCTGGAATACTTTCAGTGATAAATTCATACAGCTGCCAACTTGTTTAACTTTGAAATCTTTTTGAAAGAAAATGAAAGTAGTAAGACTAGTCCACAGATAAACACGGACGGTTTTTACCCTACTATAACCCAAACCAATTTGAAATCAATATCTTCTTCTGATATTATAATAGTGTCTAAATACAAGTAAATAGAATCTAACAGAATGCTTGCATCTCACGCTCCATATATATAGTATACAATCAAAACTGTGGGCGCTTATTGGAGATTGGATTTCCAACTATGACAAGGTATGGGACCACCTGCTGATAGTGTATCTCTAGAGACGAATACACTGGGTTCAAGAAGAACGTCTTGCAACCCGGCCCACACATGACCGACCACTCATTTCTCTTAAGTGTATCGAGCATATTGTCACCTAATGGCTTTTTATCGCGCGACCACCGTAGTTCCCGGGAGTTACAGAAATGAAAAGAAGTAACAAATATGAATACTCTCTAGATGGTGACAGTACACCCTAATGGGTGCGACCCACATAGCCATGCTGCCTGCCCGATTTTTGTCATTTTTCGGTTGATGAGGCTTGAGGGCCACCATTCACATCGTCCATATACGTCATCCAGGTACAGAATGAACCGAAGGTACCCTCCTACTGCATCCAATATAGGAATCACCCCATGGATCAGCAACGAGAAGTCCTTGCAACCCGTAGATTCCAATCACGACAGAATCACAGTATATCTCTAAGGATCAGCCAAAGATTATAAGTAACTCCTCCGTTTCATGAAGATCTACGGTCTTCAATTGCTTCCATCTCGATCAGCATCTTCGACGTATTCGTGTTTATTGGTCGAAATGGTTTTCGAATATATATTCGATCCCAGTCTTTCCATACCAACAACGTTGGGTCAGATTTTGATAGTCGGTTATTTAACTATCAAAATAAACAACCAAAAAAATAAACAGATACATTGGTTTGTACACAGCATCACTTGGCCGTTTAAACATAATTTATTAGTTGAAATACCCAATAATATTGTAACACCTCGTGAATTCTATAACGCTAAGCTTCAAAAATTAAAGTATAATTAATTCTAAATAAAAGAATAAAGGGAAACGGGTTACGCCATTGCGTTCGTCTCGGAATTCTGCTTGAGATACAGTCCGAGTTTGCGCGAATCAGACTCTGTATGAAGGAGTTATGGCCTTCGGAAGTTTCAGAATCAAATTTAAATTCAAACAGCTCGGTTTAAGTTCAAAATTTCGAATTTCAGGTTCAAACTGGGCTGGGCGGGAAAATTCCCGCCTAGAGACCAGGTCGACCATGGTGTCGACCTGGTCACCCCAGGTCGACTACAGTTCGACCTGGTCCCCCCCAGGTTGACCATAGTGTCGACCTGGCTGGCCAGGTCGGACTCTGGCTCGAATTTCTGAGGCTCTGTGTGTCACTAGGGCTGACGTGTCACCTCTTGATTGGCTCTCTGAACTTTGAATGGCCTAGATTCCTCCTATCTTCATCTGACGGCTCAAAACAACTTAAAAATCTATAAATATACTCTAAGTCTCAACTGAAAATTCACACAAAAAAATGAGAAAGGAGTCGTCATGCTACTAGGGAGGAATTAAACATAGCCGTCAAGAGAAAAGCCTAGAGACGAATCAAACTAAGAAGAAGATTAAAGTTTAAATCAAATTTATCAACGCAATGTTAGTCTACCCAAAGGAGCGCATCTCAATTTCAGAATTCAGAATTCAAGATTCTGCATTCGTTGTAAGTATAGTGACCTTTCAGAATATGAATAAAAATTGTGATGTGATTCGCTGTAAATGAAAATAGAATTGTGTTATTGTATTGTATAAATTCTATGTATTGCGATGGTTCTATCATGACTTGTGTATTGATGTTTGTGGCATAAATTGATTGATGCAAGCCTATTGAACAATTGTATATGAAAGCAATGACACTTGTAATTTTGTGGCGAAAACTAGAAATTGATCCCTTTTTGTTTATGCCTATAACATGGACCTTATACCTTCATTAAGCCTAAATTAAAGCTTATGTAAACATGATTTAGACTTGAAACCTTTTATGCCTACATGACCCAAAGCCTATGATATCACTTCCATGTTTATTTACAAGTATAATTGGACCTATGTTAAGTATCGTTTGTGTTTCATAAACTATGCAAGTTCATGTTTATTTGCAAGTATAATTGGATCTATGTTAAGTATCGTTTGGGTTTCAAAAACTATGCAAGTTCATGTTGAAAAAGGCTATGTGATTAGATGTTATAATTGGACCTTTTGGTGGGTATACATCATGTTAGTTTTGTGTTTGACATTATGCCAAGTTAAACATGTTTAAAACACAAGTTTGTATTAGCCTAAACTATGTCATTTCATATGTCACCTACTTAGTTATACTTTGATTTTAATGCAAGTTCACATGACCCATCATTTATGTGAATATCGCTAAATTGCAAGTTCATGCGCCACACACCCTTATATGTTGTCAACTATTACATGTTCTTGATTTCCCCTTTTCTTACGCTAATAAAGTTGGGCTGAATTGTGTTGAGCCCAACATTTGTTATAACGTTGCGAACGTATAAACGGGGGTAATAACGTTGGGTGTAAAACATGAAAATATATGTTGGCATGTTTGGCACATGCCAATGACAATGACATTTAAGCGGTATAAATTGTTATACCCAAGAATAAAAGATATGACATTTACATATATAATTGAGAAGTAATAATATATGTAAATTTAGAAAACACGATATGCTTAACTCGAGGTTGGATTGAGTTGTGATGTAAACCTGCCCGGAACCGCCCGGATGTCCAGTAGTCACAACAATACCTATCCAATGTGGGTGGTTATGCATTGAGCCCAATAAAGACCCGAGGTTAGACTGAGCTACGGTGTAAACCTGCCCGGAACCGACCGGAATATCCAGTAACCGTAACAATACCTGTCTAATGTGAGTGGTCTGGTGCTCCTAAGAGGCTAAGGACAGGTGGTAGGGTTAAGTCAGCTATAACACTTAACCAAATTCAACATGTTAACAAGAATTGATGGCTGCGGTTAGGTAAATACAGACACTTAACCACTTAACATGTTTGACTAGAAAATCCTGGTAATGAGGGACCTGTTTCAGCAGTAACCCAATTTAGGTATCAACGGTACCCTGAAACTAGGCAGGGTGGGGCACAGTTACTGGGCTGATTGTAAGCGGTCAAACGACGACGGTGGTTGCACAGTGCAGGTCTAACGGGGTGTGGGCGTGCACATACTTCGGAGCAGACAACCAGGGCACTGGGGACACCAGTAGTATAACCTATGCCTTCTAGAATTTGTGTCGGGGACGCCACCATGGGTCTTGATACACCCCATGGTGGGACCAGCATAGGTATCTACAATTCTTGGGGGCCGTATGACACATGTTAACGCGAGTAGGAGCCGATCTTATGAAAATGGGGATCACTTCACCCTCACCATGCGGTGCCAGTTAGAATAAACTCAAGTAGGTGCAGAGATATAGCATGGGCGCGATAGTACATTCGACATTCCCTTAGCTTGTGACACCATCCTATTTTCAGTATATATCTATCATGCCCTTTTCTTATTCACATACTGAAGAGTTACTAGATTTACTCAGGCTTTATGTCTGACCCTATTTCCTTTTCGTTTTCTTTTCTTTCGTTTTCCCCCCAGGTCCACAGGGAGGAAACAGCTCAGCTCAGTTAGGCTCTGTACAAGCTCCAAGAACGTAGATGTATGATTTGGGTCTCTTTTGCTCGGACCGTGGCTTTGGCTATCACTATGGGGATTTTTATCACTTTATTTATGTTTTCTGCATCTTTAATTATCAAGACAGTAATGATGTTGTAATGTTGGAAGTATTTTGAGACAATTATGGAATGTTTGGTTTTGAACACATATTGATGAAATAAAAGTCTGTTTGGTTTCCGCTGCTTAAAATATGTGTATTTATATCTGTCTTGAGTTTATCTGTAGCTTTTACTTATAAACCTCCACCAAAACTAAGGCATTCCCTTTGTGAGTGACCTTAACGGAGGTGGGGTGTTTCACTTGGTATCAGAGCATAGGTTTACCAGATAAGATAAAAGTTTTTGAAATTGTTTTCAAAAAGAAAATTTAAAGAAGCATTTTTCAAGAAAAGTGTTATATTTATAAAAGACAAAATCACCCAAAGCCATGTGCCCCATCTATCTCTCTCTATCCTTCGTTTTGAATTTTTCCCTTTCTGTTTCAGCATGTCTGGAGACCTTAACCTCCCGGAAGGAGTGCTGATTCCCGGCTGGTTTAGGAGGTACTTAGAAGCAAGGGCCAATGGCACGGGCCCAGCAGACATGCCTCCTCCAGTGGCCGCGGTTCCTCCTCCTCCACCTCCTCGTGGAAATGCCTTCGCAAAAACATGTAGAAACATTAAGGCTATGGGTGGAAAAGAATTTTATGGGACAGAATCCTTTGTAGGGGAAAGAAACTGGCTAAAGGAGACTGAGGATCTGTTTGTCATCTTCGGGGTTGATGACAGGCAAAAGATACAAATAGCGGTATGGTTGCTTAAGGATGAAGCTTCCTATTGGTGGGAAGTTACCAATGCTCAAAGGGTAGTGGAAACATGGGAAGACTTCAGGACAAGGTTTGAGATGAAATTCCTCTCCCAAGCTGAAAGAAGCCTGCAAATGGAGAAGTTTCTAACTCTGAAACAAGGGAGCATGACGATCAGGGAATATGTTAATCAGTTTAATCAGCTGGCCAGATTTGGGCTAGACTTAGTAAACATCCAACACAAGAAGGCACTTCGCTTCATCAAGGGTTTGAATGAGCCTCTACACAGCCTTGCCATGACCCAGTTATCCACGGGAGCGACTTATGAAAGCTTGGTGGACATGGCATTGGTACACGAGGAAGACCACAGTAAGAAGGAAACTAAGGTGGAAGAGAAGAAAGAAGGCCTACAAGCAAAGAAAACAGACTTCAAGAAAGGAGGGAAGAATAATAAGCCCCATGAGAAGAGAAGGTGCAATTTCTGTGGCATTGTGGGTCATATATCGAAAGACTGCCGGAAAAGAAATGCGAAGATGGGTGGTTGCTTTCATTGTGGAGAGATTGGGCACCAAGCTAAGGACTGCCCAAAGAAGAAAGGGCAGGGACAGAAAGCCGGGTCCACTTCAGGGTGTCAGGTTCATGCGCTAGTGGCACCTCAGTAGGAACGAGGTAGTAATATTTCTGTAGAAAGTGTAGTCTATCTTTATGATCATCCAGTTCGTCACTTTTTGACTCTGGCGCATAACACTCTTTTATTTCATCTGCCTTAGTAGAATCTCTACATCTAGACACTAGTATGGTAGAAGATCCCTTAGTAGTTTCAAATCCAATTGGGGGGCTCCGCTTACTTGTCAATGGTTTGTTTGGGTTTGAAAATCTCTATTCTCAGCATTGAGTTTAGTTGTGATGCCTTTGTCTTAGGCTTCTCGGGATACGGTTTGATCTTAGGCATGGACTTGTTATCCAGTAATAGTGCCATTCTTGATTGTGAGAAAAGAGTAGTTAGGCTCTTGACTCGGCTTGGTAACACTATAGAAATTTCTTGTAATCCCTTAAATGTTGTTATGCTAAGTTATCTAGAGTTGCTTGATGCTTCAGATGAGAATTTGCAATCAGTAAGAGTAGTCCGGGAATATCCGGATGTCTTTGAGGAGGTGAAAGGCTTACCTCCGAGGCGGGAAATAGACTTCCGCATATATCTTGTGGATAACTCAAAGCCTGTAGCTTTACCTGTCAGACACATGGCTCCAAAGGAGAGAAGGGAGCTCAGTAAGCAGGTTAAAGAACTTTTCGAAAAGGGGTTCATTAGACGGAGCATTTCGGAATGGGGTGCTCCAGTGGTGTTCGCAACCAAAGCGGACGGTTCGCTTTGCCTTTGCGTCGACTATAGGGAGTTAAACAAATTGACCAAGAAAAATAGGCACCCTCTTCCCCGAATCGACGATTTGTTTGATCAGCTTGTTGGTGCGATGGTCTTCTCCCAACTTGATCTGGCAACTGGGTCCCATCAACTAAGAGTAGCTGAAGATAGTATTGATAAGATATGTCGTTCAGAACCCCAGACGGTTTCTTCGAGTGGCTTGTCATGCCTTTCGGCTTGACAAACACACCCGCTTATTTCGTAGACCTAATGAGCAGGGTGTTCAGAGAATTCCTCAACAAATTGGTGGTCGACTTCGTAGATGATATCTTAATCTTCTCAAAGAACGAGGAAGAGCAAGCTCAGCATCTGAAAGAAATCATGGAAACTCTTCGAGCTCATCAACTGAGAGCAAAATTCTCCAAGTGTCACTTCTGGAGAAAAGAAGTTAGATTTCTGGGGCATATAGTGTCCAAAGTGGGGTTGGCTATGGACCCCGCGAAAGTGGTGACAGTGCAAGATTGGAAAACACCAAGAAATGCATCCGAAGTTTGAAGCTTTCTTGGGCTAGCCGGTTTTTACCGAAAGTTTATTAGGGATTTCGCAAAAATATCAGCCCCACTCACAAGGCTAACAAAGGAGAATCTGGCGTTCACTTGGGATTTGGACTGTGAGTTTTCTTTCCAATGATTAAAAAGGGCTCTCACAACAGCCCCGGTTCTGACCTTGCCGGATGGAAGCAAAATGTTCACAGTATACACGGATGCATGTGGAACGGGACTATGTGTTGTTCTAATGCAAGAAGGAAGGGTAGTAGCTTATGGCAGAAGACAACTGAAAGTTCATGAAAAGAACTAGCCAACCCACGATCTTGAGTTAGCCTCCATCGTCTTTGCGCTTAAGTCTTGGCACCATTATCTCCTAGGTAAGAAGTTTGAATTATACACTGACCATAAATCGTTGAAATATCTCTTCTCGTAGAAGGATCTTAACTTGAGGCAGCAAAGATGGATGGAGTTTCTTGCCTCGAACGACTTTGAAATTTCCTATACTCCCTGCAAAGGCAACGTAGTAGCAGACGCGTTGAGCCGAAAGAAACCGACCTTAAGTCCGCTCTTTGTGGAAAGGCAAAGCCTGGAGTATATAGGCAGTTTTAACTTTAGGCCCTCCTCAGATTTTGTACCGGGTTTGTTAGCATCTCTCGAAGTACGCCCTACTCTCTTGGACTCAATAGGGGTTGCACAATGTGAAGACCCTCAGCTTGTTGATGTGATTGATAAACTTATTAGGGGTGAGACTTCTAGTCACCTCAGTAGGTACGCCATAGATAATAAGGGTTGGCTGAGGCGAGATGGAAGATTATGCATCCCACAAGCAAGGGAGTTGACAAAGAAGGTTCTTGAAGAAGCGCAACATTCCAAGATGACTATACACCCTGGGGGTGATAAGATGTACAAAGATATAAAAAGGACTTTCTTTTGGAACGGCATGAAACAAGACGTGGCAAATTTCGTTTCTAAGTGCATGACCTGCCAACGGGTCAAGGTGGAGCAGAAGAAGCCTGGAGGACTACTTCACCCTTTAGAGGTCCCACAGTGGAAGTGGGATAGCATTTCAATGGACTTCATTGATGGACTACCTAGGTTGAGAAGAGGCAACACTAGCATTTGGGTAATAGTGGATAGGCTCACTAAGAGCGCCCACTTCATACCTATCAAGAGTAGAAGGACTGTCGCATCTCTAGCATCTCTTTATCTCAAGGAAATAGTTCGACTCCATGTGATACCCTCCTGCATTGTTAGTGACCGAGACCCTATCTTCACAATCGAGTTTTGGCGGAGTCTGCAAGAAGCTATAGGCACACACTTATGTCTGATCACGGCCTATCACCCCCAAACCGATGGCCAGACGGAAAGGGTGAATAGAGTTTTAGAGGATCTTTTGAGACTTTGCGCCCTTGACTTTGGAGGGACATGGGCGGATCACCTTCCTTTAGTGGAATTTGCCTATAACAACAGCTACCAAGCTACCATCAGTATGGCACCTTTCGAAGCCTTGTATGGACGACCGTGCAAATCACCAACTTGTTGGTGGGAGTCTATAGATAAGCTTATACTTGGGCCAGACATGATTAGAGAGACTTCGGAGAAAGTGGACTTGATACGTAGGAGAATGAAGACTGCCCAAGAAAGATAGAAATTCTACACCGACAAAAGAAGGACCGACCTTGAGTTTGAGGTTGGGGACAGGGTTTTCCTTAAGGTATCACCTTTAAGGAACGTCGTTCGTTTTGGATCCGCAGGAAAGCTAGCACCAAGATTTGTAGGACCGTTTCCTATCATCGAGATGGTTGGAAAGATGGCATATAGGTTAGAGCTACCCGAGAGACTGGCCGGAGTTCACAACGTCTTTCATGTTTCTCATCTCCGGAAGTGTTTGTATGAGTCAGCGGAAGTGGTGGAACCTAGCATTCTAGAAGAAGCCGAAGTGGAACGTGAAGCAACTGTGAGGAGAGTTCCAACCCGCATCTTAGAAACTAAAGTGAAAAAGCTACGCAACCGCGAAGTCAAACTCGTTAAAGTTCATTGGAGCGACGCCGAGGAAGACGCGACTTGGGAAACTGAGGACAGAATACGCGCTGCCTACCCTCTTCTTTTTTAGGGTACATCTTTGATCCCTCTCTTTTTCCTTAAGTTATGCTTTATCTATCTTTTTAGGTATATCTCCTTGGTCCTTTTCCTAACTCCTTAGATAGAAAACAAATGGATGCAAAAATGTATTTGAAAACATGTTACGGATGATGGCTGCAAATGGTTGCTAGTGGTTGCTAGTGGTTGCTTGTGGATGCATATACACACACACCCTAGGTTATAGATCGGTTCAGTCACTTCATATTGCATATGCATATATATGTATTCTCATTTGTATATGGTTGAAAACTTGATATGTTGTCATATGGTTGTCGCATTTGTATGAATAGTTGTGCACTCATGTAGAATTATGAGTAGGAAAAATTTGCATACATAATGGATTCATGACACTTACATGATTCGCATTAAGGAGGTCAACTGAATCAGTAGACCGCCTGATTTATGCATTAGATAAGGATATATACACACACACTATGCATATGATCACGAAGCATTAGAAGTCTTTTAAGGACAGTGGATGCCTATGTTTTTTGGTTGAGTAGATGGACTGTTGGATGATAGGAGATACATTCTTCCTAACTTGAAGATTTCGGGGACGAAATCCTTTTAAGGGGAGGAGAATGTAACACCCCGTGAATTCTATAATGCTAAGCTTCAAAAATTAAAGTATAATTAATTCTAAATGAAAGAATTAAGGGAAACGGGTGACGCCATTGCGTTCGTTTCGGAATTCTGCTTGAGATAAACTCCGAGTTTGCGCGAATCAGACTCCGTATGAAGGAGTTATGGCCTTCGGAAGTTTCAGAATCAATTTTAAATTCAAACAGCTCAGTTTAATTTCAAATTTTCGAATTTCAGGTTCAAACTGGGCTGGGCGGGAAAACTCCTGCCCAGAGACCAGGTCGACCATAGGGTCGACCATGGTGTCGACCTGGTCACCCCAGGTCGACCACAGTGTCGACCTGGTCCCCCCCAGGTCGACCATAGTGTCGACCTGGCTGGTCGACCTGGTTGGTCAGATCTGGCTCTAGCTCGAATTTCTGAGGCTTTTTGTGTCACTAGGGCTGACGTGTCACCTCTTGATTGGCTCTCTGAACTTTGAATGGCCTAGATTCCTCCTATCTTCATCTGACGGCTCAAAACAACTTAAAAATCTATAAATATACCCTAAGTCTCAACTGAAAATTCACACAAAAAAATGAGAAAGGAGTCGTCATGCTGCTAGGGAGGAATTAAACATAGCCGTCAAGAGAAAAGCCTAGAGACGAATCAAACTAAGAAGAAGATTAAAGTTTAAATCAAATTTATCAACGCAATGTTAGTCTACCCAAAGGAGCGCATCTCAATTTTAGAATTCAGAATCCAGAATTCAAGATTCTGCATTCGTTGTAAGTATAGTGACCTTTTAGAATATGAATAAAAATTATGATGTGATTCGATGTAAATGAAAATAGAATTGTGTTATTGTATTGTATAAATTCTATGTATTGCGATGGTTCTATCATGACTTGTGTATTGATGTTTGTGGCATAAATTGATTGATGCAAACCTATTGAACAATTGTATATGAAACCAATGGCACTTGTAATTTTGTGGCAAAAGCTAGAAATTGATCCCTTTTTGTTTATGCCTATGACATGGACCTTATACCTTCATTAAGCCTAAATTAAAGCTTATGTAAACATGATTTAGACTTGAAACCTTTTATGCCTACATGACCCAAAGCCTATGATATCACTTCCATGTTTATTTGCAAGTATAAGTGGATCTATGTTAAGTATCGTTTGTGTTTCATAAACTATGCAAGTTCATGTTTATTTGCAAGTATAATTGGATCTATGTTAAGTATCGTTTTGGTTTCAAAAACTATGCAAGTTCATGTTGAAAAAGGCTATGTGATTAGATGTTATAATTGGACCTTTTGGTGGGTATACATAATGACAGTTTTGTATTTGACATTATGCCAAGTTAAACATGTTTAAAACACAAGTTTGTATTAGCCTAAACTATGCCATTTCATATGTCACCTACTTAGTTATACTTTGATTTTAATGCAAGTTCACATGACCCATCATTTATGTGAATATCGCTAAATTGCAAGTTCATGCGCCACACACCCTTATATGTTGTCAACTATTACATGTTCTTGATTTCCCGTTTTCTTATGCTAATAAAGTTGGGCTGAATTGTGTCGAGCCCAACATTTGTTATAACATTGCGAACGTATAAACGGGGGTAATAACGTTGGATGTAAAACATGAAAATATATGTTGGCATGTTTGGCACATGCCAATGCCAATGACATTTAAGCGGTATAAATTGTTATACCCAAGAATAAAAGATATGACATTTACATATATAATTGAGAAGTAATAAAATATGTAAATTTAGAAAACACGATATGCTTAACCCGAGGTTGGATTGAGTTGTGATGTAAACCCGCCCGGAACCGCCCGGCTGTCCAGTAGTTACAACAATACCTATCCAATGTGGGTGGTTAAGCATTGAGCCCAATAAAGACCCGAGGTTAGACTGAGCTACGATGTAAACCTGCCCGAAACCGACCGGCGTATCCAGTAACCGTAGCAATACCTGTCTAATGCGAGTGGTCTGGTGCTCCTAAGAGGCTAAGGACAGGTGGTAGAGTTAAGTCAGCTATAACACTTAACCAAATTCAACATGTTAACAAGAATTGATGGGTGGGGTTAGGTAAATACAGATACTTAACCACTTAACATGTTTGACTAGAAAATCCTGGTAACGAGGGACCCGTTTAAGCAGTAACCCAATTTAGGTATCAACGGTACCCTGAAACTAGGCAGGGTGGGGCACGATTACTGGGCTGATTGTAAGCGGTCAAACGACGGCGGTGGGTGCACAGTGCAGGTATAACGGGGTGTGGGTGTGCACACACTTCGGAGCAGACAACCAGGGCACTGGGGACACCAGTAGTATAACCTATGCTTTCTAGAATTTGTGTCGGGGCCGCCACCATGGATCTTGATACACCCCATGGTGGAACCAACATAGGTATCTACAATTCTTGGGGGCCGTGTGACACATGTTAACGCGAGTAGGAGCCGATCTTATGAAAATGGGGATCACTTCACCCTCAACATGGGGCGCCAGTTAGAATAAACTCAAGTAGGTGCAGAGATATATCATGGGCGCGATAGTACATTCGACATTCCCTTAGCTTGTGACACCATCCTATTTTCAGTATATAACTATCATGCCCTTTTCTTATTCACATACTGAAGAGTTACTAGATTTACTCAGGCTTTATGTCTGACCCTATTTCCTTTTCGTCTTCTTTTCTTTCGTTTCCCCCCCAAGTCCACAGGGAGGAAACAGCTCAGCTCAGTCAGGCTCTGTACAAGCTCCAAGAATGTAGATGTATGATTTGGGTTTCTTTTGCTCGGACCGTGGCTTTGGATATCACTATGGGGATTTTTGTCACTTTATTTATGTTTTCTGCTTCTTTAATTATCAAGACAGTAATGATGTTGTAATGTTGGAAGTATTTTGAGACAATTATGGAATGTTTGGTTTTGAACACATATTGATGAAATAAAAGTCTGTTTGGTTTCCACTGCTTAAAATATGTGTATTTATATCTGTCTTGAGTTTATCTGTGGCTTTTACTTATAAACCTCCACCAAAATTAAGGCATTCCCTTTGTGAGTGACCTTAACGGAGGTGGGGTGTTTCAAATATATTGGTTTAATATATCATTATACTCAAATCTGTTTTCCTATAACCCTAGAAAATATCTAAAATCATATCTAATTAATCCTACACCAATATTTCAAACCATCCCCATAACATTACTTATCGATTCAAATTTATCAATTAATCATTAAGACATCTTCTTTGGCTTTGTTATTTGGACACCAAAATCACTACTCATCCCTTTTAGAATAATCCCACTCAAACCTCATTTCAATACTTTGAAAATACCGCTTACTTTCACCAATCTCCCTTTTCATTTATTTCATTATAGGGATATAATTTAATACCATCAAGCCCCTTTCTATTTTCTTTTATTTCAGAAAATCTCATTATAAATATATTTCCAAATCCTTCTGATAACGTTACGCTGTTGTTTTCCCAAAATAATTTACTCTAACATCTTCATCATTACGACTAATATCACCTTTCGATAATCCTGAAGTTTTTCAAGTTGGGGTATTTTAATTTCCTCTCAGACCTTGATCAACAATGTTCTTATCGAAAGATAGATATCAGTTGTAATACAAAACCTATACTTATTCCCTATATCATAGAAAATCCCATTTTAATTTCATTGTGATGAAATGTTATGTCTTCTTTAAACAGTGGTCCTATATCGCATCTTGATAACTTATCTCATTTAACTGTTCTAATTCAAACTTGGGTTTTCGTTTGATTTCCCATTTCACATCTCCACTAGTTCCTACCCATAAATCAATCAGAAAATAATTTCCTAAATATTTACCCCGAAGGCTGAAACTAACATCAGATCAATATTCAGGAAATCAGTTATCCCATCTTATTCTTGGTTAAGTTCAAATTCTTTAATTTCCAATCCTGGCCTTTACTTTATTCAAATGACACTTCTAATAACGTGTCCCATTTATATATTCAATAAAACTAGGTTTTGTAACTTCGTATGACTTGGAGTCATAGAATCCATGTAAATCAGTAAAAATTAAGTTAAACTTTGATTTCACATCATACATATTAAATTGTCTTATTAACTATAAACACGGCTTTAAACTTTACCAACTTTCCTTAGTATTTCCCATTTCAAATTATCACCTTGATGAAAAAATTTAACATTTATTAAAAACAAATCTGGGTTACTTAACCATTAACTTCTCTCTTTGAACTGATTTGATCAACAACTTCGGTTAACACTGTAACTCGTTCAAAACATGACTATCCCATTAGTCCATCGTTATTGATCTTGTCATTAAGATTAATTAATAAATAAATGAATCTAAATAATTTTATTTACTTTAATTTTTATTAAATCAATATCAATATAAACTCATTACGTTAATTTTATTCATTTGAATAAAGTCGTTTAACAATCGGTTAACAAGCAAGTGCTTCGCGCACGGTAGATTTGGTACAAAAATGGTGATTCGTGGTTAAACCAATCAATGCATATATGTGGCTGTTTTATTCCCTTTTTAGAAACTTTATTTAAATTAATATATTTAAAAATATATATAGTTGTAAAATAAATTACATAACTTCATTTCTAGCGATTCACCTGACGGTGAATCGAACTTTATAAAACGGTGTATATTTGGGCCATTAGCTATTTATTTCTCAACCAATACTATATATATTGGTTCAAACTAAACCACATTCAACATCCAACAGGGTATAAAGTCAACAGGTTTAAACAGTTCATAAAATATGAAATAACAGCATATTAAATATTTGAGAAACTGGTTTGATTCCTCCTACCTGTTCTTCCCAGCATCACAGATCAATAAAATATTTCATATCAGCATATAGAAATATTTTAAACGACGATAATATAATTAACGTCAACCATTAAATTAATCATAGGCATCCAAGGCATCCAATCAACCAATTAAATTATATTAATTTAGCACATCCTAGTATTTCAGAAATGTGTGAGAATTAACTCACCTTTGTTTCCGATTGTCGGTTCGGCGTTGATTTCTATAATTTCAATTATACGTTTGAAATTATATAGAACTCCAGCTGTCTCCAAATAATTTCAATCCAATTCGTACACATCGCCTTTGCCGATGTGATTCCAAGGTGTCCAATTTTGCGTAATTCTAACAATTTAGGATCATGTTACAGCTGTTACAATGTACTTGCACTTGCGTGCAAACCCCCAACTCCATATCCGTGCCTGTAGCTTGCATGTCCTAGGTCCAATAACCGAACTACCCTGTTGAATCTTTTGTATCTCCTACACGCAAAGATATCTCCACTAAATAGTCCTCCCTCCCACATTACTTTCAATGCCTGCATGTATAAATTTCCACCTGGAACGCTGGACTCTCCTCATATGCCACGCACGCCCAGACAAGCACCCTTCCCACAATTCCCTCCTACTGTACGAGACCTGACCAAACACTCTTTTCTTATTCTTATACGAAGGGGATTCGTTGTTTTTATTTGTTGCTAGGGAGAATTAAAATGGAGCTCGCAGTTTAGTTTGTTGAAGGGGAGCTTTTGTTTCAGCTAGAAAACGATGGCAGAGAAACAACGTATTTATAAATGAAAATAACGTGAGGCGCACGTATACGTGCAAATGAAGTATCCTTGAGGCTGAATGAATTAGTTGTGTGAGGAGCAAGTTGTTTACCCGTGGTCAGCACATTTTGTGTTCCCAAGGTCTGCATGAATGGTCACAGTGAAGAAAGGGTAGGCAATGTTGGGTTAACAATGTGTTTTTCTTTAATGGTGATGGAATTATGCATGTGCACTTCTCACAGTTTTGCTATGTCACTTTCATTATTTAATGTGTTCCATACTGGGATATTTTAGCTGGTAGAATAGGATTTGACTCTCATTTTTTTTCCAGAGTGATGAGAAAAAATAGCAATGACAATGTAATGCAGAAACCAAATAACTAAGGAACAAATCACGGTCTTGGTATTTAAAATGAGTTCTCATTGAATGGCATTTTATTTAATAACGTGCTCTTTTAAATTATATGTTTATTTAAGTTTTCAAAAAAATGCAGTTTAACGGTGCGCCGTAATATATAACTTCATATGCATACGAGCAGTTATGTACAAAAAAATACTGTTGTGTCCAGCGAAGTGCCACGATCCCAAAAATATGATAATATCGGTAGTTCAACTTATATTGTGAAATCCAAAAATGCTGATATAGGGTACACAATACTCTAAATAAAAAATTGCTTATTTTTCCAAATTAAAATTTACAGTAAAATTCTAAAAATTAAATTATAACTACGCCTCAAAGATCTCGTCCAAATTCGAATTCGATATTTAATTATATTAAATAAATCGTTATGGTCTATAATCGATTCCACAGCGACTATTTCAAAATTTGATTTGGACATAAAATAAAATCTATAATATGAAAACTCGATTTTTCTCATCCATTAGAATAATATTATCTACTAGATTCAGACGCTTCTTGTTTCATCGAAATCCGACTTAATATGGATTCGGTATAGTCAATTGAAGTTGAAAATTCAATTTTATGAACTACCACGCTGTTTCGAGTTCGTTTTAAATTAAATATAAATATAAACACTCACTCATCATTTAATTAGCGAATTTGATATTAGATTACATAAATAATTCAAATATAATATTTAAAACAAATTTAAATATTCGAATTCAAATAACCGAAAAATCTGGGACGTTACATTCTTTCCCCCTTAAATAAATTTCGTCCTCGAAATTGCTAGGTAAAAAGAATGCTCCAACCGCAATTATTTTCAAAAGAATTAATTCGAAACATTATAAAAAATACTACCAAGTTATAAAAAAAAATTAAAAAAAAATTCGCCAGCTCCTCCTCTGCATGGTTCGATCGAAACAACTACAAACGCCACTCTGGACCTCTCATATTCATCCGAAGAAAATAAAAGCCAAGCGGCTACCCATCTCGGGTATAAATTCAACCACCCAATCAATAATATTAAGGTTTACCTTTTTATCGGGCAACCAATACTTGAATCACAAAGTTCGGCAACTAACTGCTCTTCTATTTTCAACCTGTACTCAACACAATATGTAATGGAAATAACCAATATAGGGTGAAACCATTTAGTTTTATTTCATATTGATTTTATACTGAAATTTATTTTCTACTTTTAGTTCATTCAACTGTTGATGAATTCTTATATTCGATTAGTCTAGCAACCCATAAACAACAATTCATAATACACAATCACTTTAACCAATTTATTTTAGTTTCCTTTTTTATTTTTATTTAACTTGTCTTCAGTTAAATATTTAACTCCAAACATACAGTCCAGCTAATTTCATTCATCCTGTTTGGATTCATTCGCTTTTTATTTTACCCAACATAAGTCAAATTCTTGTTGGCCTGTTTCATTTCCAATTCAAAAGATTTATTTTAACTCATGCAAGTTAAATTTAATTCCCATTTCATAATTGAAATGCTTCCAACTTCATACAAGTTTTTAATTAAATAATTATTTAAGAAAATTATAAACTTTACCTTCTTATAAAATATTTTGGGTCAAAATAATATGAAAATAATTTTATATTCAAATTACAAATACGCACTCTCGTATATACACTTAACTTGATCTAGGTTATTACTAGCCCAATCTCTATCGAGTTACACCACAGAGCCAAGGTTATTCCTAAACCATTGCTCTGATACCAACTGTAGCGACCCGAGAAATTCGACATTCGAATCCAGACACTAACACGTCCTATGTCCAAAACTCCAGTATCAAAAACCCAGAAAGCTAATAGAAAGAAGTTAGAGGGTGGGAAAAGAAAGAAAGAAATATGAGAATAGAAGAAATAAGAAGATCAGAATCTCACAGCGGAACGAACAAAATATTATAATCAATAATACTTTATAAAAGAACTGTATATTACAACATCAGAGTATACATTCAGATCAATACAACACATAGCGGAAATAAAATAGTACCAGTATATGTATGGAACACGTCTTGACTTCAACTCCTCTTCCGAAGCTCTACCTAACCTGATAATATACTCGGTTTGACCTGAGCACATTTGATTTAAAACAAAATTCACCCGTATCAATCTGGAATACTTTCAGTGATAAATTCATACAGCAACCAACTTGTTTAACTTTGAAATCTTTTTGAAAGAAAATGAAAATAGTAAGACCAGTCCACACATAAACACAGACGGTTTTTACCCTACTATAACCCAAACCAATTTCAAACCAAAATCTTCTTCTGATATTATAATAGTGTCTAAATATAAGTAAATAGAATCTAGCAGAACGCTTGCATCTCAGGCTCCACATATATAGTATACAATCAAAACCGTGGGCGCTTATTGGAGATTGGACTTCCAACTATGACAAGGTATGGGACCACCTTCCGATAGTGTATCTCTAGAGACGAATACACTGGGTTCAACAAGAACGTCTTGCAACCCGACCCGCGCATGACCGACCACTCATTTCTCTTAAGTGTATCGAGCATATTGTCACCTTACGGCTTTTTGTCGCGCGACCACCGTAGTTCCCGGGATATAAAGAAATGAAAAGAAGTAACAAATATGAATACTCTCTAGATGGTGACAATACACCCTAATGGGTGCGACCCACATAGCCATGCTTCCTGCCCGATTTTTGTCATTTTTCCGGTTGATGAGGCTTGAGGCTAAAATCGACTTTTGAATCACCTGGCCACCATTCACATCGTCCATATATGCCATCCAGGTAGAGGATGAACCGAAGGTACCCTCCTACTGCATCTAATATAGGAATCACCCCATTGATCAGCAGCGAGAAGTCCTTGCAACCCGTAGATTCCAATCACGACAGAATCACAGTATATCTCTAGGGATCAGCCAGAGATTGTAAGTAACTCTTCTGTTTCATGAAGATCTACGGTCTTCAATTGCTTCCATCTCGATCAACATCTTTGACCTATTCGTGTTTATTGGTTGGAATGGTTTTCGAACATAAATTCTATCCCGGTCGTTTCGTACCAACAACGTTGGGTCAAATTTTGATAGTCAGTTATTTAACTATCAAAATAAACAACCAAAAAATAAACAGATACATTGGTTTATACACAGCATCACTTGGCCATTTAAACATAATTTATCAGTTGAAATACCCAATAATATATTGGTTTAATATATCATTATACTCAAATCCCTTTTCCTATAACCCTAGAAAATATCTTAAATCATATCTATTTTATCCTACACTAATATTTCAAACCATCCCCATAACATTACTTATTGATTCAAATTTATCAATTAATCATTACGACATCTTCTTTGGCTTTGTTATTTGGACACCAAAATCACTACTCATCCCTTTTAGAATAATCCCACTCAAACCTCATTTCAATACTTTGAAAATACCGCTTACTTTCACCAATCTCCCTTTTTATTTCTTTCATTATAGGGATATAATTTAATACCATCAATCCCCTTTCTATTTTCTTTTATTTCAGAAAATCTCATTATAAATATATTTCCAAATCCTTCTTATAACGTTACGTTGTTGCTTTCCCAAAATAATTTACTCTAACATCTTATCATTACGACTAATTTCACCTTTCGATAATCCTGAAGTTGTTCAAGTTGGGGTATTTTAATTTCCTCTCAGACCTTGATCAACAATGTTCTTATTGTAAGATAGATATCAGTTGTAACAAAAAACCGACACTTATTCCCTATATCATTGCAAATCCCATTTTAATTTCATTGTAATGAAATATCATGTCTTCTTTAAACAATTGTCCTATATCGCATCTTGATAACTTATTTAATTTAACTATTCTAATTCAAACTTGGGTTTTCGTTTGATTTCCCATTTCATATCTCCACTAGTTCCTACCCATAAATCAATCAAAAAATATTTTCCTAAATATTTACCCCGAAGGCCGAAACCAACATCAGATCAATATTCAGGAAATCAGTTATCCCATCTGATTCTTGGTTAATTTCAAATTCTTTAATTTCCAATCCTGGCCTTTACTTTATTCAAATGACACTTCTAATAACGTGTCCCATTTATATATTCTATAAAACTAGGTTTTATAACTTCGTATGACTTGGAGTCATAGAATCCATGTAAATTAGTAAAAATCAAGTTTAACTTTGATTTCACATCATACATATTAAATCGTCTTATTAACTATAAACACGGCTTTAAACTTTACCAACTTTCCTTAGTATTTCCCATTTCAAATTATCACCTTGATGACAAATTTTAACATTTATTAAAAACAAATCTGGGTTACTTAACCATTAACTTCTCTCTTTGAACTGATTTGATCAACAACTTCAGTTAACACCGTAACTCGTTCAAAACATGACTATCCCATTAGTCCATCCTTATTGATCTTGTCATTAAGATTAATTAATTAATTAATTAATAAATCTAAATAATTTTTTTTACTTTAATTTTTATTAAATCAATATCAATATAAACTCATTACGTTAATTTTATTCATTTGAATAAAGTCGTTTAACAACCGGTTAACAAGCACGTGCTTCGCGCACGGTAGATTTGGTACAAAAATGGTGATTCGTGGTTAAACCAATCACTGTATATATGTGGCTATTTTATTCCCTTTTTAGAAACTTTATTTAAATTAATATATTTAAAAATATATTCAGTTGTAAAATAAATCACGTAACTCCATTTCTGGCGATTCACCTGACGTTGAATCGATCTTTATAAAACGGTGTATATTTGGGCCATTAGCTATTTATTTCTCAACCAATACTATATATATATTGGTTCAAACTGAACCACATTCAACAACCAACATGGTTTAAAGTCAACGGGTTTAAACAGTTCATAAAATATGAAATAACAGCATTTTAAATATTTGAGGAACCGGTTTGATTCCTCCTACTTGTTCTTCCCTGCATCACAGATCAATAAAATATTTCATATCAGCATATAGAAATATTTTAAACGACGATAATATAATTAACGTCAACCATTAAATCAATCATAGGCATCTAAGGCATCCAATCAACCAATTAAATTATATGAATTTAGCACATCCTAGTATTTCAGAAATGTGTGAGAATTAACTCACCTTTGTTTCCGATTGTCAGTTCGGCATTTATTTCTATAATTTCAATTATACGTTTGAAATTATATAGAACTCCAGCTGTCTCCAAATAACTTCAATCCAATTCGTACACATCGCCTTTGCCGATGTGCTTCCAAGGTGTCCAATTTTGCACAATTTTGACAATTTATGATCATGTTACAGCTGTTACAATGTTATATATATATTATTTAAATTGGTTTGGGTTTGCTAACAAATGATTAAAACATAATTAACGTTTAAGTTAATTACCTTGCTTATCTGTTCCCTAAACCCGTGTTTAACCCTTAATCACACACTGCTCATCCACGAAGTTGCTACTGTTCTCACACAGTCTCTCCAATGTTTCCTCCATCACATTATTTCTTTTTCTGCTCTTTATTTTATCTTTCCTTTCCTATGAATGGCTCAATTCTCCGATCCATCTTCAGCCCATTGATTCCCTTTGATATTCTTCTTCTTCGTTTATCACTATTCTTTCCTGAGGGAATGGTGCACCATGCAGAAGACTCATCCGTCCAAAATATACTCCACTGCAATTGTTCCCTGTACATCATTCTTTCACCATGAACCCACCTCATCTTTCAGCATGAACCCACCTCAACGCTGAAACAATCCTCACGTTCTCCATCTAAACCCATACTTCCTTCTGTAGCAAACGCACTAACTCCTCTATCCACTGTACATTCTCCAAATTCTCATTCTTCTCGCGTTATAACCTTCTGGGCATGTTCTCCATCCACATTCAAACTTATTTACTTTCGATTGTTTGTTTCTTCTATGTATGAAACTACCATTTCTTCTTCACGTTTACACTAAAATTTTCCCAGGTGTGCTTTCCAAGCCCCCTACATGCCACTACTTCCATCCACCCACGTGAATAACCCATCTAGTAAACAACTTCAAAAACCACGCTTTCATGCGCTTGCGTGCAAACCCCCAACTCCCTATCCGCGCCTGTAGCCTGCACGCCCCAGGTCCAATAACCGAACTTCCCTGTTGAATCTTTTGTCTCTCCTATACGCAAAGATATCTCCACTAAACAGTCCTCCCTCCCACATTACTTTCATTTCCTGTATGTATAAATTTCCACCTGGAACGCTGGACTCTCCTCAAATGCCACGCACGCCCAGGCAAGCACCCTTCCCACATTTCCCTCCTACTGTACGAGACCTGACCACACACTGTTTTCTTATTCTTATACGAAGGGGATTCATTGTTTTTATTTGTTGCTGGGGAGAGTTAAAATGGAGCTCGCAGTTTAGTTTGTTGAAAGGGAGCTTTTGTTTCAGCTAGAAAACGATGGTAGAGAAACAACGTATTTATAAATGAAAATAACGTGAGGCGCACGTATTCGTGCGAATGAAGTATCCTTGAGGCTGAAGGAATCAGTTGTGTGAGGAGCAAGTTGTTTACCAGTGGTCAGCACATTTTGTGTTCCCAAGGTCTGCATGAATGGTCACAGTGAACATAGGGTAGGCAATGTTGGGTTAACAGTGTGTTTTTCTTTAATGGTGATGGAATTATGCATGTGCACTTCTCACAGTTTTGCTATGTCACTTTCATTATTTAATGTGTTCCATACTGAGATATTTTAGCTGGTACAATAGGATTTGACTCTCATTTTTTTTCCAGAGTGATGAGAAAAAATAGCAATGACAATGTAATGCAGAAACCAAATAACTAAGGAACAAACCATGGTCTTCGTATTTAAAATGAGTTCTCATTGCATGGCATTTTATTTAATAACGTGCTCTTTTAAATTATATGTTTATTTAAGTTTTCAAAAAAATGCAGTTTAACGGTGCGCCGTAATATATAACTTCATATGCATACGAGGAGCTATGGACAAAAATAAAAATACAGTTGTGTCCAGCGAGGTGCCACGATCCCAAAAATATGATAATATCGGTACTTCAAATTATATTGTGAAATCCAAAAATGCTGATACAAGGTACACAATACTCCAAATAAAAAGTTGCTTATTTTTCCAAATTAAAAATTATAGTAAAATTCTAAAAATTAAATTATAACTACGCCTCAGAGATCTCGTCCAAATTCGAATTCGATATTTAATTATAATAAATAAATTGCTATGGTCTATAATCGATTCCACAACGACTATTTCAAAATTTGATTTGGACATAAACTAAAATCTATAATATGAAAACTCGATTTTTCTCCTCCATTAGAAAAATATTATCAACTAGATTCAGACGCTTCTTGTTTCACCGAAATCCGACTTAACACGGATTCATTATAGTCAATTGAAATTGAAAATTCAATTTTACGAACTACCGCGTTGTTTCGAGTTCGTTTTAAATTAAATATAAATATAAACGCTCACTCATTGTTTAATTAGCGAATTTGATATTAAATTACATAAATAATTCAAATACAATATTTAAAACAAATTTAAATATTCGAATTCAAATAACCGAAAAATCCGGGACGTTACACATCCCGCCGTTATTCTTCTTAAATTTCTACACTTATACTCTGCCGATTTCCATAGAAATTATATTAATCTTCTTCTCTTTCAATTCTGCGTCAAACTCTCTCTGAAATTCAAGTGTTACTCAAGAGTTATAGGCTGTTTGTAATATAAGATTGCGGAATTAAAGTATATCGAGTCTATCCTCCAAAAACCGATAAGAGAAGGGTGTGGTCATGTCATGGAAATTGAATGGATGTGGTAGTGCTCCGTATAAATCTGCTAGGTGTGCTTGTGTCCGAGAAATCGATTGGGTGTAAAGTTGTGGCCTCGAAAATCAACTAAGTCTCACTGTACTTGGAATCAGTCAGTGTGTTCCCTTGTAGCCCAGAAATCATGAATTGTAATTGGATATTATTGAATAAATATCCACATCTACCCAGCATTATGGGACTGGGTGTAGAGGGGTCTCGAACGAGCATAAAATCCCCATGTGTACTTTCCTTTTACTGCTTTTTATTTTATTTTCTGCATTTTTGATTGATTATGTTATTTGTGATATCTATGATTTGCATAGCACTCTGTTTAATTCAAAAATATTTCAGGAAATTTAATATAATCCATAAAATACTATTCACCCCCTCTAGTGTGCCTTAAGATCCTTAATCCGCATCCCCAACATTTCACAACCACCTTTTATTTAGCGCATCAAATTTTGTTGGCATGCTTAATTTGATATAGCATTATAAAAGTAGTTATAACAAAAACCTCCAACATTGATATTATATGCTATTGTAAAAATATCACTTATAGTTCATGTTGATAAAATATTGCATATTGATATGACATTCCAAAAGTTATGCATGTAAAATATCTCTAAAAGAGAAATATAACACTCTAGAAGAAGTGAGGGAAAAATATCTCGAGTATGGAACTATAAAATATATTTAGAAGAGAAAATATTTATTACTATAACACTCCATAGGTAGACCATTAACATAATAATTTTATCACAACCCTCCAACTATGGCCTTTATAAAATATCCCAAAAGCAATATTATTTCCACGTACAACACATAAAAGAATTTCCTATAGAATATCTATTAGTGCCATTGTTAACATTAATTTTGGTCGATCGAATGCAACACCAAAATCCAAAATGTAAGGCACAGAGTACAGGGTACATAAAGAGTAAATAACATCAAGAGTTTATAGTGGCTCGGCAAGTGCGCCTACATCCACGAGGAGGTAATCTTGTTTATTTATAGTGTATGATTACAAATACAATTCTTTTGTTTATAGAAAAGTGGAGGAAAGAAATTAAGTGTTGGCTATGGAAAATTCCTTGATTAGAGCCAAGAAGAAGATTCGAAAACCCAAAGAGGTACAAAAGTTCAAGAAGCCACAGAAGAATCTCTAAACATGTCCCCAAGTCCCAAAGAATCCCAAGCTAAGCCAAAAATTAAGTCCAAACTAGGCCAAAAGAAAGCCGACCAGCCAAAAAAATCCCGAACTCTATCAAGAAGAGGGCTATTTATAGATGGAGGGAAGTTGGTGAGTGCATGAGAGCATGGCCCAAGTGGCCCAACAAAAATGTCCTGGGATCGCTACTGAACCCGGGGTCGGTACCGATCCTAGATGCCTTAGACAAATCTTCGAAGAATTGATCCACGAAGTTGATTAAGTTCCAGAAAATCGGTGTCCCAAATTTTTATATTGTGGAGCTTCAAATCCTATTCCAAAAGTCGCACCAACCTTGGTATATGAAAATTCCATACCGATCGAACAATGTTTAGAGTTTTTCAACAATCCTTAATCCTTCTATGATCTCGATGTTTTGGGGAGTAATACCGATCCCGAAATACTTAAGAGTAAATTTTGAGTCCGTGGGAAGTTGACAAAGTCAAATACCTATTCCGAGATAGCAATGTAGAAATACTAATCCCAGGAGTTGATTAAAGAATACCTATCCTACTTAGGGATTCACACCGACCCCGTATAGGAATATATACTGATTTCGGTGTACCTAAGAGAAAATGTTGATCCTACGATACTTAACTAAATTCCTAAGTTTCTGTAAACTCCAGGACTTCAACCAAGTTCGAGTGAGTTTGTCCAGGTTTTCCCACATCCATACTCAAGTCTTGACCACTCCGATAGCCAGAAATCCGAAGCGTGATTGCCTTATAAATAGGCGGGTCAACAACTATAATAGCAATTTTGATGATACAACCTCTAGTAATAAAAAAATTATATTTACACTCGTACTAATTATACATATAATGCATACAATGTTGGATATTAATATTGAAGAATGTACAACAATAAGATTGAAGGTTCAGATCGAAGATTAAAGAGTTAGAGAATGAAGTCTCGTGTGCATTGAAGAGTTCAAGGTTTGAAGATATTATCCAAGCATAGATTTCATGTAAAAACTCATATTGCACTTATTTAATCTCCATATATTTTACAGAATGATTTTTCATAATATTCCTATTTTCAAAATGTAACAACCCGAACTTCCCCAGTGAGGAAAGCTCGGATTGAGTCGAGAACAAGCCACATCAGGACGCAGACGGAAGAACATTTCATTGTATATTACAACAATTCATTAGAATACAAGAATATACAGAGTATAAACAAATAATATACATTTGACAAATATCAGAGATTACAATACATTACATAGCATCGGAAAATAATACAAAATACAACTGAAGGAGATATACGGATACAAAGCTTTCCGGATATCATTCCAGCTGTAAACCAGGATCCTGTGAATATAAATTTGCAAAACCAAAACTACTAGCTGCCCCTATCAAAATAAGGGCACCCAGAGTTTAGGTTAAAACAATAAACTCCAGGTCAGTCATGGGACTGGTGTGAGAACTAAAACAGTTATTCATCTTTATTTTAATGTTAGGTAAATCAAGGGACCACCCCGCTAACGCGGAACGGGTTTCCTTCCAAGAACACCAGTGCATAAAACAACAGCGCAATGCTAAATAAAGAAAAATGAAGCTATTATAAGACCCAGTTCCCATCACACAATGCAACGCAAGCCGGAGGATAGGGTTTTTACCTTATAATAGCCAAGAATGCTTGATACGTTTAAAACAAATCATTTGATACTATTATAAGTGCATAGTGTATAAAACAACTTCAAATCATAAGTATCAATCATAGACGGCATAAGCGCCCCATCCCACTATGTCGCCACATAAAGGATTACAACTTAAATCGAAACGTCACGTATTGGAAGTTGGATTTCCGTCATGAACCAAGGCAAAAGATAGTCCTTACCGAATTCGAGACGCTCTAGCCCGTGTCTCAGGCACAGCCGCAACCGTACCTTGGATCGTCAGGGCCGGTCCACACGGAGTGGATTATAATGCCTGAACAATGCGTTTCTCCGCCCTTTGGGGCGTCAATGAGCCAACGAATGACTCCATCGGTCCCGGATTGACCGATATAACCGAGGCACCTTGCAACAGTAACAACCACATAAGTCAAACTCGTCAGGGCGTGTAAAACCACTGACGCCACTTCTAGCTAGAAAGAAAATGCACGTCCCCCCTGAGGTCCTCTCCCGTTTCTGGTTCATACCGGGGTGTGAGGCTCGCGAATTCACGTTATACACAAAGCTACGCCACATCGGCGGTGCTTTGATCATCACCACAAGACTTTGCTTTTCAACAGAAGTCCTGATCATTACATCTTAGCATGCCACACAGGCAATTCACACCGTGTAACTGATGGCTATCCATCACACAGAATGAATTCCAATGTCAGACACACATTCCATTTGCAAGTCCGTTCTGGGTCTGAACGAAACCGGAGGCACTATATACCTCGCAAACCCATCGATCTCCACGTACGTCTGGACGATCACCACTCATTATCCATATTTTGGGATGCCTCCCAATCAGGACATCAGTTACCATCCAGACGAGGTGAAGATCTCCGGCCTTCGACCACCGTCTTCATCTTCGATTTCTTATTGTCGATTCAGTTATTCAGAATGGGATAAACCTGGTCTTTCTGAGCAACTCGCGTATATAATAAACAAGTGTTACACAAACACAACATACGCCTCATTCCAATTCATCAGTCACTATCCGTAAATTAACAAGAGAATAATTCCCCAAGTATTAACCCCGAAGGCCGAAACCAACATCAGATCAATACCCAGGAAACTGTTCTGCTTAGCTAACCTACAGTTAGTTTCTAAATTTCACATTCTTAGGGAAAGGTTCCCATTAATTTTATCAAAGATAAATTCCTTTAAATTTATTCTTTAATCATCCTTCGAAAATCAATTCAAACCAAATTTTGGTTTATCCAAACTAGTCGGGATTAACGAACCTTACCGAAGTAATCAATTGTTAAATTTCCCAACCCCCACCTATTTATCCCATGAAGTAAAATTGTTAATACTTCATATCTAACACTAAGGTGTTATCGGTAAATTCAATTACCATTTCACGTTAAAATCTAATTAAAGATTTAACTATCGCCTGGAGCAAAACTGGTGATACTCCATTCTCGATCTTTTCAATCTAATTAATGATTCATTAAAACTCCACTTAGTTTTAATCTTTGACTGGGTTAAAGAATCAGTGTCACTTAAAACACGGTTCACGATAAACCCCAAAATCACATCACAATTCAGTCATTCCCTAACCGTAAATTAGCAAGTGAGCAATTCCCTAAATATTAACCCCGAAGGCCGAAACCAACATCAGATCAATACCCAAGAAACCGTTCAACTTAACTAATCTCCAGTTAGTTTCTGATTTTCTTAACTTCATTGGGTCTAAGAACAGTATTATTGAAGATACCGTTCACGACGACCCAAAATCACATTCTATTAATTATCGGGTTAAAGAACGAGTGTTATTTAAAACACCATTCACGATAAACCCAAGAATCAATTCGAATTCAATTCCAATTAAATATTATTTAATTGGTACAATTCATTAAATCTAAATAAAAGATTTAATCTTTTTCTCAACTGGGCTTAAGAATAGTGTTAATGAAGACACTATTCACGACAAACCCAAATCACATTTGATAATAAATACAAGGCACTAAATAGAAATTATATCGGCTCATATTCAATATCAAACTCTACGACTAACAAATATCGTATTGGAAATAACGATATAAATATCTTTCAAATTTCCATAACAATATCTGTATAATCACGAAATCCAACATCGAAATAATCCAAAGACAATTTCGATTCAAATCCATTCCAATTCAATTATTGGAAATTCTTGTTACTTTTAAAACCCTTTTCAAATTCAATTTATTATTTAGAAATAAATAGAATTATAATTCTAGTTCAAAACTAGTTCATTTCGATAAAAATCTATTTTTATCTTTTTAAATATGGAGTTTTTCATCCCAAATCTTCATAAATCATTTCCTATGATTTTACACAAATTATTACTATTTTTAATAATTTTATCAAGGCCCACACAGTCGATTTCCATCGACGGCCATCGAACTGCACTTACAGCGACCTTTTCCAAATTTGATTTGGACATAATTCCAAATCCAACCGTTAGATTTCAAATTTCTAATATTCGTTAGAAAGCACTTTTCGATACGAACCCAATGGTTCCGGTTTCAGGAGAATCCGACGGTCGGATCTCCCGTAATATCCGTTCGAAGTCAATGGTCGAAATTCGCGAACTGCCACGGCGCGGCGCGTTCTATTCAGGCCATTATATAATATATATAATACATACATCGTCGATTTCCTTTTAAAACGTATTTTATAAATCGTTTAAAATTCGTTTTCAAAACGATTTTAACTTCTTTTTCAAATTCAAATCAAAATTGAATTTTCCCTTACAAATTCGTTTTAAATTCATTTCAAATTGATTTCCATTCAAATCAATTTTGAATTCAGTTTCAATTCTATTCATTTCTATTCAATTTCAATTCTATTCGATTTCAATTCTATTCATTTCAATTCGAATTCATTTCTATTCAATTTCAATTCGAATTCATTTCTATTCAAAATATCAGATTTTGAAATCACTTTCGATGTTCATAATAAAATGAATAAAATCGATATAAATATCGTTCACGTCAAAATGGCGTAAATATAATCAACACGGCTTCATATATTTCTATTTTCAAATATTCTATTTCAAATATTTCTTTTTCAAATATTTCTATTCAAGTATTTCTTTTGAAAACTGGAATGAGGCTCAATCAATTACCATATAATGTTAATTATATGGATTTTCTACAACACATGTATACAATAACAACAATGAATATTCAACCATCATCCAAAGTGCATTCTACACTGTATAAGCATCAAATATAAATATTCAACGCTTATAACAGTCTGTCAATCAATCGATCGACATACAACTAAACAATCGGGATTAGTGTACGTCAAATATCATCCCAATACCCGTGTGGGGTTTCAAACAATCAAAAACATATTTTATTCATGCAGTTGGGCGATGTGTAAAATTTATCGTCCCAATCAATATCAGTCAAATGTGTGTATATAAACAAATCGTCCGATTTGTTTATTTTTATTTCATTTCATATATACGTTAAAATTCTATTTTTAACTATAAAATGTTTTTAACTATATAAATATTTTATTTCATTTCACATCACAACACACAATCAACTACACATCAAAATCATACAAACAAGCATACAAGCCGTCCATGGTCTGTGGACGACGGGTGTCGGGTGCTACTAAACACCGTTTGCATCCTAGTATATATTTTAACTAGAAAAATTAATAGTGAGAAGTTCTCACAGAGGGATCCACTCCTCCAGTTATATTTCTGAATTTTTGAACATCTGGATTTGCCCGCACTTCCAACATAATCTTTGTTATGCTGTTCACATTAAAAATCACATTTTTATCACTCCGCTATATTTATAAAGATCTAATCTTTTCGCTGCAACATATATAAAAATCGTATTTTTATATTCTCTATCTTATAAAAATTATATTTTTATAATCTTTGCTATATAAAAATTGTATTTTTATTCCTTACATACGATAAGAATTATATTTTTAACCTTTATATTCAAAAAAAATTATATCTTTATTCTTTACATTCAGTAAAAATTATATTTTTATATCGCTATACATACAACAAAGATTATATTTTTATTATGTGTTTGCATATATAAAAATCGTAACTTTATCGTTATAAAAATATGTACTTTATCACTATAAAAATATGTACTTTTTTATGATAAAAATCTATTCTTTTTCGATTTTCAAAATCAAATCTTGTTCTTGTCATTAAAAATCAAACCTTGTTCATTTTAAAGATCGAATCTTTAAATTAATAAAAA
Source organism: Allium sativum (assembly GCA_030737875.1). Taxonomy (NCBI): domain Eukaryota; kingdom Viridiplantae; phylum Streptophyta; class Magnoliopsida; order Asparagales; family Amaryllidaceae; genus Allium; species Allium sativum. The sequence goes on along the minus strand of CM060921.1, from coordinate 156,546,445 downwards.
CTGAATTTTTCTATAAAATAAAAATCGTATCTTTAATTCAAAACCATATAAATAAAAATCGTATTTTTATCATACTAAAAATCAAAACTTTTCATAAATAAAAATCAATTCTTAGCATACGTAAAATCGTATTTTAAACATTATATTTACCATAATCAGCGCAAAGAAATCAAAGGAGGAAACCAAAAAATTCGATTCAGAGAACTCAATTTATTTTCTAGGGTTCGCGGAGGGGCTGAGCGCAGTCATGGAGCGGAGGCGACGTCAGCCGTGGACCAGCGGAGGAGCGCGAATCGCGGTGCGATGCTGGGGTTGGCAGCGTCGATCGAGGCATGGCTCTAGTGGAGTTTGCGTTGGCGATGGAGGATGCGGGGTGCTCGAACGACTGGGGAGGGTTTTGGGGCCTGCGCGAGATTGGAGGAGGCGAGGGGAAAGGTGTCGGAGGTGAGGGCGGCGTGCGAGAGGACCCGCGATGGTGGCGGTGGGCGTGGAGCGTGGCGCGATTGACGAGGAAGTTTTCTTCCCCTTTTTTTATTTAATTTTAATTTCTAAGTGGAATGGGTCAACGAGGGGGGGGGGGGCTGAGAGAGTATAGTGAGAGAGAGGGGGGTTTCTTTTTATTTTATTATTTAATTATTAAATTTCAAAAAGTACTTTTTATTTTGAACTCGAAATCAAACCCATGGACTGTCATCCATAGCTAATTACCCCTATTCCGATCACAATGGGATATGTTACGATGGCCAATTCGATCGTTACGATCAGTTTTCGTTGAATTTACATTTAAATCATTATACTGAATTTTAAACGTACATTTCAAATTACCGGGGTCACATACGTTCTCGAAAAATTCCAGAAAAATTATTTCTAGCTTCGTATTGACGATACGATCCTAACAAAACTAGTTTCATCGAATTCTGAGACCGTTTGAAAAATGGCCATTTTCCAGTCGATTAAAATCAACTGAAACTGGTCAAACGTGTTTTCCTTTGCCACGTTCACATATTGATTCGAAAAATTACGAAATTTGAAACCTAGTAATAACATGACATCACGGACCCAACAAAAGTGGTTTCATCGAAATCCGAGGTCGTTTGCAAAATGGCTATTTTTACGGGCCAGAATTCCATAGCGACTATTCTGAAAATTCATTTGGACATAACTTTTGATTCCCGCTATGAAATTTTGATTTTTCGGATTTGTTGGAAAGATATTCTCAATTAGATTCTATTATTTTCGGTTTCACTAAAATCCGGTTTATTTCGAATCATGTACATTCATTTGAAGTTTGAAATCGAATTATCGAACTACCGCGCCATTTTCAATTCCTTTTACAATTTAAAATAAATATTTATGTTCTAACGACGATCTATATAAATATATACGTTCGAATTCCATTCAAAATAAATTTCTCGTCGTTATTATTGAAAATAATTCATTTAAAATAATTAATTTTAAATAATCAAAATTCGCTAAAATTGCCAAAATAAAAATTTTAAATTGGCTCAGATTTCCGGGTTATTACAATCTTCCCTACTTAAAACTTTTCGTCCCCGAAAAGGAACGAAACCGAAAGTTGTTTCACAAATCAACTCAATTTCCAGTATTTTCATTACGGCTTAAGTCCTTCAACTTTTCAGTTTCTAAGAACTTTTCAAATTTTTCAAAAATTTGGCTAACACCCTAAATTTTTGAAAAATTTCGCCATAACCTCCCCTGCACTGGGAGCACCGAGAAAATCCCGAAATTGCCATACAGGCCCTCTGATCCCAAAAAGAAAAAGAAAAAGCCAAGCGGCTAGCCAATCGGCTCATAAAATCATCATCACCCAAACAGAACAGTAAATTATGGTAAACATGTACGTATTTGTCGGGCAAACAATTTTATTCTTCTGCACTAGCCTCTTTACTATGACCTGTTCAATGTAAGTAAATGTATATGCAAGCAAATGCGACCAATTTTCAATATAACTCACAATTTGATTCAATTTGGCTATATGGTACAAATTTTTATTAATCAACCAATAATCAACAACACAACCATCAATCAATTAGTTGATTAGCTTTTCAAATTCATAACTTTGATACATATTCAAAAAATCAGATTTTTGATGCCAAATCACAACAATAAGCCCTATCTAGTTTCGGTACTCACACCAGTCCATTGGAAATATATAGAAATCTCACTTTCGAAACTCGAAAATAAATACTTGCGATGGTGCCCCGTCACCAGAATTATCCCCGGGCACTAGAGTGCGATTCTATAACTATCCAATACATTAAAACTTCGAATAAACGTTTGCAAGACATATATGCAAAATCTTTATATATTGGATTGTCCAAATTCAATATAAAATAAATAATCAAATACGAATAATTGATTAAAATTTTCAAAACAATTCTTGTTTTTATTTTAAAAATATACTCTTCACACTCGTTCTGGGATACTACTGATCCTATCTCTAACGAGTCATTCTCATTGGATATTACTAACCCAATATCTGATGAATTCTTTCGTATGGTTCTATTGTGTCTTGTTCTCTGAGCTTTGTAAACCAAAGCTCTGATACCACGCTGTAACAAGCCGAACTTCCCCGGTGAGGAAAGCCCGGATTGAGTCGAGAACAGGCCACATCAGGACGTAGACGGAAGAACATTTCATTGTATATTACAACAATTCATCAGAAAATAAGAATATACAGAGTATAAACAAATAATATACATTCGATAAATATCAGAGATTACAGTACATTACATAGCAGCGGAAAATAATACAAAATACAACTGAAGGAGATATACTGATACAAAGCTTTTCGGATATCATTCTAGCTGTAAACCAGGATCCTGTGAATATAAATCTGGAAAAACAAAACTACTAGCTGCCCGTGTCAAAATAAGGGCACCCAGAGTTTAGGTTAAAACAATAAACTCCAGGTCAGTCATAGGACTGGTGTGAGAACTAAAATAGTTATTAATCTTTATTTTAATGTTAGGTAAATCAAGGGACCACGCCGCTAACGCGGAACGGGTTTCCTCCCAAGAACACCAGTGCATAAAACAACAGCGCAATGCTAAATAAAGAAAAATGAAGGTATTATAAGACCCAGTTCCCATCACACAATGCAACGCAAGCCGGAGGATAGGGTTTTTATCTTATAATAGCCAAGAATGCTTGATACGTTTAAAACAAATCATTTGATACTATTATAAGTGCATAGTGTATAAAACAACTACAAATCATAAGTATCAATCATAGACGGCATAAGCGCCCCATCCCACTATGTCGCCATATAAAGGATTACAACTAAAATCGAAACATCACGTATTGGAAGTTGGATTTCCGTCATGAACCAAGGCAAAAGATAGTCCTTACCGAATTCGAGACGCTCTAGCCCGTGTCTCAGGCACAACCGCAACCGTACCTTGGATCGTCAGGGCCGGTCCACACGGAGTGGATTATAATGCCTGAACAATGCGTTTTTCCGCACTTTGGGGCGTCAATAAGCCAACGAATGACTCCATCGGTCCCGGATCGACCGATATAACTGAGGTGCCTCACAACAGTAACAACCACTTAAGTCAAACTCGTCAGGGCGTGTAAAACCACCGACGCCACTTCTAGCTAGAAAGAAAACGCACGTCCCCCCTGAGGTCCTCTCCCGTTTCTGGTTCATATCGGGGTGTGAGGCTCGCAAATTCACGTTATACACAAAGCTACGCCACACCGGCGGTGCTTTGATCATCACCACAAGACTTTTCTTTTCAACAGAAGTCCTGATCAATGCATCTTAGCATGCCACACAGGCAATTCACACCGTGCAACTGATGGCTATCCATCACACAGAATGAATTCCAATGTCAGACACACATTCCATTTGCAAGTCCATTCTGGGTCTGAACGAAACTGGAGGCACTATATACCTCGCAAACCAATCGATCTCCACGTACGTCTGGACGATCACCACTCATTATCCATATTTCGGGATGCCTCCCAATCAGGACATCAATTACCATCCAGACGAGGTGAAGATCTCCGGTCTTCGACCACCGTCTTCATCTTCGATTTCTTATCGTCGATTCAGTTATTCAGAATGGGATAAACCCGGTCTTTCTGAGCAACTCGCGTATATAATAAACAAGTGTTACACAAACACAACATACGCCTCATTCCAATTCATCAGTCACTAACCGTAAATTAACAAGAGAATAATTCCCCAAGTATTAACCCCGAAGGCCGAAACCAACATCAGATCAATACCCAGGAAACTGTTCTGCTTAGCTAACCTACAGTTAGTTTCTAAATTTCACATTCTTAGGGAAAGGTTACCATTAATTTTATCAAAGATAAATTCCTTTAAATTTATTCTTTAATCATCCTTCGAAAATCAATTCAAACCAAATTTTGGTTTATCCAAACTAGTCGGGATTAACGAACCTTACCGAAGTAATCAATTGTTAAATTTCCCAACCCCCACCTATTTATCCCATGAAGTAAAATTGTTAATACTTCATATCTAACACCACGGTGTTATCGGTAAATTCAATTACCATTTCACGTTAAAATCTAATTAAAGATTTAACTATCGCCTGGAGCAAAACTGGTGATACTCCATTCTCGATCTTTTCAATCTAATTAATGATTCATTAAAACTCCACTTAGTTTTAATCTTTGACTGGGTTAAAGAATCAGTGTCACTTAAAACACGGCTCACGATAAACCCCAAAATCACATCACAATTCAATCAGTCCCTAACCGTAAATTAGCAAGTGAGGAATTCCCTAAATATTAACCCTGAAGGCCGAAACCAACATCAGATCAATACCCAAGAAACCGTTCAACTTAACTAATCTCCAGTTAGTTTCTTATTTTCTTAACTTCGTTGGGTCTAAGAACAGTATTATTGAAGATACCGTTCACGACGACCCAAAATCACATTCTATTAATTATCGGGTTAAAGAACGAGTGTTATTTAAAACACCATTCACGATAAACCCAAGAATCAATTCGAATTCAATTCCAATTAAATATTATTTAATTGGTACACTTCATTAACTCTAAATAAAAGATTTAATATTTTTCTCAACTGGACTATTGAACAGTGTTAATGAAGACACTATTCACGACAAACCCAAATCACATTTGATATTAAATACAAGGCTCTGAATAGAAATTATATCGGCTCATATTCAATATCAAACTCTACGACTAACAAATATCGTATTGGAAATAACGATATAAATTTCTTTCAAATTTCCATAACAATATCTGTATAATCACGAAATCCAACATCGAAATAATCCAAAGACAATTTCGATTCAAATCCATTCCAATTCAATTATTGGAAATTCTGGTTACTTTTAAAACCCTTTTCAAATTCAATTTATTTATTTAGAAATAAATAGAACTATAATTCTATTTCAAAACTAGTTCATTTCGTTAAAAATCTATTTTTATCTTTTCAAATATGGAGTTATTCATCCCAAATCTTCACAAATCATTTCCTATGATTTTACACAAATTAGTACTATTTTTAATAATTTTATCAAGGCCCGCACAGTCGATTTCCATTAACGGCCATCGAACTGCACTTACACCGACCTTTTCCAAATTTGATTTGGACATAATTCCAAATCCAACCGTTAGATTTCAAATTTCTAGTATTCTTTAGAAATCTCTTTTCGATACGAACCCAACAGTTCCGGTTTCAGGATAATCCGACGGTCGGATCTCCCGTAATATCCGTTCGAAGTCAATGGTCGAAATTCGCGAACTGCCGCGGCGTGGCGCGTTCTATTCAGGCCATTATATTATATATATAATATATATATAATACATACTTCATCGATTTCTTTTTAAAACATATTTTATAAATTGTTTTAAATTCGTTTTCAAAACGATTTTAACTTCTTTTTCAAATTCAAATCAAAATTGAATTTTCCCTTACAAATTCGTTTTAAATTCATTTCAAATTGATTTCCATTCAAATCAATTTTGAATTCAGTTTCAATTCTATTCATTTCTATTCAATTTCAATTCTATTCATTTCAATTCGAATTCATTTCTACTTAATTTCAATTCGAATTCATTTCTATTTGAAATATCAGATTTTGAAATCACTTTTGGTGTTCATTATAAAATGTATAAAATCGATATAAATATCGTTCACGTCAAAATGGCGTAAATCTAATCAACACGGCTTCATATATTTCTATTTTCAAATATTCTATTTCAAATATTTCTTTTTCAAATATTTCTATTCAAGTATTTCTTTTTCAAAACTGGAATGAAGCCCAATCAATTACCATATAATGTTAATTATATGGATTTTCTACAACACATGTATACAATAATAACGATGAATAACCAACCATCATCCAAAGTGCATTCTACACTGTATAAGCATCAAATATAAGTATTCAACGCTTATAACAGTCTGTCAATCAATCGATCGACATACGACTAAACAATCGGGATTAGTGTACGTCAAATATCATCCCAATACCCGTGTGGGGTTTCAAACAATCAAACACAAATTTTAATTATGCAGTTGGGTGATGTGTAAAATTTATCGTCCCAATCAATATCAGTCAAATGTTTGTATATAAACAAATCGTACGATTTGTTTATTTTTATTTCATTTCATATATACGTTAAAATTCTATTTTTAACTATAAAATATTTTTAACTATATAAATATTTTATTTCATTACACATCACAACACACAATCAACTACACATCAAAATCATACAAACAAGCATATAAGCCGTCCATGGTCTGTGGACGACGGGTGTCGGGTGCTACTAAACACCGTCTGCATCCTAGTATATATTTTAACTAGAAAAATTAAAAGTGAGAAGTTCTCACAGAGGGATCCACTCCTCCAGTTATATTTCTGAATTTCTGAACATCTGGATTTGCCCGCACTTCCAACATAATCTTTGTTATGCTGTTCACATTAAAAATCACATTTTTATCACTCCGCTATATTTATAAAGATCTAATCTTTTCGCTGCAACATATATAAAAATCGTATTTTTATATTCTCTATCATATAAAAATTATATTTTTATAATCTTTGCTATATAAAAATTATATTTTTTTTCCTTACATACGATAAGAATTATATTTTTAACCTTTATATTCAATAGAAATTATATCTTTATTCTTTACATTCAGTAAAAATTATATTTTCATATCGCTATACATACAACAAAGATTATATTTTTATTCTGTGTTTGCATATATATAAATCGTAACTTTATCGTTATAAAAATATGTACTTTATCACTATAAAAATCTGTACTTTTATATGATAAAAATCTATTCTTTTTCGATTTTCAAAATCAAATCTTGTTCTTGCCATTAAAAATCAAACCTTGTTAATTTTAAAGATCGAATCTTTACATTAATAAAAACTGAATCTTTCTATAAAATAAAAATTGTATCTTTAATTCAAAACCATATAAATAAAAATCGTATTTTTATCATACTAAAAATCAAAACTTTTCATAAATAAAAATCAATTCTTAGCATACGTAAAAATCGTATTTTTAACATTATATTTACCATAATCAGCGCAAAGAAATCAAAGGAGGAAACCGAAAAATTAGATTCAGAGAACTCACATTATTTTCTAAGGTTCGCGGAGGGGCTGAGCGCAGTCATGGAGCGGAGGCGACGTCAGCCGTGGACCAGCGGAGGAGCGCGAATCGTGGTGCGATGCTAGGGTTGGCGGCGTCGATCGAGGTGTGGCTCTAGTGGGGTTTGAGTTGGCGATGGAGGATGCGGGGTGCTCGAACGACTGGGGAGGGTTTTGGGGCCTGCGCGAGATTGGAGGAGGCGAGGGGAAGGGTGTCGGAGGTGAGGGCGGCGCGCGAGAGGACCCGCGATGGTGGCGGTGGGCGTGGAGCGTGGCGCGATCGACGAGGAGGTTTTCTTCCCCTTTTTTTTTATTTAATTTTGATTTCTGAGTGGAATGGGTCAACGGGGGGGGGGGGGGGGCTGAGAGAGTATAGTGAGAGAGAGGGGGGTTTTCTTTTTATTTTATTATTTAATTATTAAATTTCAAAAAGTACTTTTTATTTTGAACTCGAAATCAAACCTATGGACTGTCGTCCATAACTAATTACCCCTATTCCGAACACAATGAGATATGTTACGAAGGCCAATTCGATCGTTACGACCAGTTTCCGTTGAATTTACATTTAAATCATTATACTGAATTTTAAACGTACATTTCAAATTACCGGGGTTACATACGGTCTCGAAAAATTCCAGAAAAATTATTTCTAGCTTCGTATTAACGATATGGTCCTAACAAAACTAGTTTCATTGAATTCTGAGACCGTTTGAAAAATGGTCATTTTCCAGTCGATTAAAATCAACTGAAACTGGTCAAACACGTTTTCCCTTGCCACGCTCACATATTGATTCAAAAAATTACGAAATTTGAAACCTAGTAATAACATGACATCACGGACCCAACAAAAGTGGTTTCGTCGAAATCCGAGGTCGTTTGCAAAATGGCTATTTTTAAGGGCCAGAAATCCATAGCGACTATTCTGAAAATTCATTTGGACATAACTTTTGATTCCCACTATGAAATTTTGATTTTTCGAATTCGTTGGAAAGATATTCTCGATTAGATTCTATTATTTTTGGTTTCACTAAAATCCGGTTTATTTTGAATCCTGTACATTCATTTGAAGTTTGAAATCGAATTATCGAACTACCACGCCATTTTCAATTCCTTTTATAATTTAAAATAAATATTTATATTCTAACGACGATCTATATAAGTATATACGTTCGAATTCCATTCAAAATAAATTTCTCGTCGTTATTATTTAAAATAACTCATCTTAAATAATCAAAATTCGTTAAAATTGCCAAAATAAATTTTTTAAATTGGCTCGGATTTCCGGGTTATTACAAAAAATCTATTTTCAAAAGTATTCAAGTCCTTTTTGAGCATTCCTAGTTTTCCAAATGACTTTTCAAAGAATTTCAAAAGGAAATTTTAAGCTTTTAAGTAACTTTACTTTTAATATTTTTGCTTAATTTCAAGAATCATTCTTTTATTTATATGTTGATTTTAGATACCTTATTTTTCAAAATAACTTATTTTGGTTTTTATATTTAAGTTATACATATACTTTTGTTTTTTTATTTAATTATACTTTTATTTTTGTACTTACATTTTGATGTTATACTTTACTCTTTGATTTTACTGATAGTTTAAATTTTGATTTTAAGATATGATTCAATACAACTATAGTTTTGATATTTATATTTGATTATATATAGTTTTAATATATAAATATTATATTTTTATTTAAATTCTTTTGAATTATAAGCTTTACCATGTTTAATATACATTTACTACGTTCAAATAGTTTTACAACGTTTCAAATCATTATACATAAGTTAATATTTTCAAAATGAACTAAGGCACGTTCTTCTAATTATGTTGACATAAACCAATATTTTTCAAAAATCAAATTTGAATGGATGTGTCTATTCGCAATAACCATTCACCAAATGTCATTTTTTCTTACTCCTATATACATATACATATATATATATATATATATATCCTTCTTCCAGAAATGAATTTTAACTTCTCACTCAAATTTCGTCACTTCTTTCTCTTCTTTCTTAAAATCTACAAAATCTATACTTAAATTTTTCCGATTTTCAAATCAAGTCACGTCACTCTTCTTTGATGTGATTCTACATCAAACCCTTCCCTTCTTCAAAGATCGAAGTGCAGTTCTGATTTATATGAGAAATTGTAATCAAGATCTAAAGTTCCAAGTCTGCATTCTTTGTACAAGAAAATCAAAAATCCTTATGGATGTAACTATGTAGTGACGAATCTAGTTGGGTTTGATTGTGCCTAGTTAAAATCAAGTGAGAGTGACTTGTTTGTTTGAATCAAATTGGATGTAACTTGTGGCCCGTGAGTTAAGTTGGCTTGCCTAAAGATCTAGGAATTTGGACGATGTCTCCTTTTGGCCATGAAATCATGGAGTGTAATTGAATTGATAGTGATGAAAGACTATAAACAATGCATAACTTGATGTACGGTAACTCTGAACTAGTATAAAAATTCGATGTGTTCTTCCTTTAAAGCATCTACTTAACTTGCTTTTTATTTTGCTATATGATACGTGATCATTATACATATACTCATAATCATAATGCAAAAGAATTCTAAAAGATTGATAAATTTGAGTAACGTTATTCATCCTCCCTTTAATATTAATCTAGTCTTAAGATCGCTAGTCTGCATCACTTTCATTTGATATCAAAGCAATTGTTTTCAAAAATTTCATAATCTGACTTTTGAAAAGCTTTTAAATAGCTACCAACATTGGTAATATCAACACTATTACTAGTTTATTTTGTATAGGCCAGTGTATTGTTAGATCATTGCTTTTTAATGGCAGTAATTACACTTATTGAGCATGGAGGATGAAAATTTATTTACACTCAATAGGATTAAATATTTGGAATGTTGCACCACTGAGTACATCAAATTCAAGACTAATTAAGCCCAGTGGACTATGGATCAAAGGGCAGTTGCAAAAAGTGATTCTAAGGCCATGAACATATTATTCTGTTCATTAGATAGGAATAAGTTAATAAAGTATTTATCTTTACGTCTACATATGAAATTTGGAGAACTTTGCAAGTTACTCATGAAGGCACTACTAGAGTTAAACAAACTAAGATTTCTATGTTAATTAACCTATTTCAATTAATTAAAATGAGTTCAAATGAATTAGTATATGATATTAGTACTCTGAAAATTGAAGAGTTATTTGGCAACTCAATGCCTTTAACGCTTGGTTGTGGTCATAAGACTTTAGAAATTGAATATATGATATTAGTACTCAGAAAATTAAAGAGTTAATTGGCAGTTCAATACCTTTTGAAGCTCAAATGTAGGGCGGAAGAGGAAGCAAAGAAGTGAAAAGAAGTCAATAGTATGCAATGCAATTACTAAATGAATTTTACTTGTAAAATGATGACGAAGAGATAATACTGACGATAAGTAACTTCAAAAATACTTGAAATACAGAAAAATGAATGACCCAAAAAGAGACTTTTACATCCATATGCCTATTGGAAGATTTACGAATGGAAAGATTGCTACTGTCTTTGCAGGTAAATACCATGTATCTTCATTTTAATCAGTATCGGGGAACAAAATTTTGTACATATATCAACTGGAAAACTATCAGCTTCATACTTTGGATTGCAATAAGAGTTGCCTCCTTTCTTGGACTGATTTTTAGTGGTCAAGGAATTGATTACTGGTGTTAGTTTTTCCTTTGTTGGGTCAGGACTTGATGCACAAATTGGGGTAATTTTCTTCATTTTTGTTCTAATCTTTATTTTTCATTGCACTTTAATTATTCTATAAATATTATATGTTTATGAGAGATATGTGAATTCATTTTATAAATGGAAAGTTCTATCCTAAGATGATCATCTACATGATTTTTTCAAACTGCAGGGAGTGATTCCAATTCCAGAGCAGATCAACTATATCAAAGACTGTATTAACAAGCTTGATAATAAAGTCGGAATGGAAAGAAGAGCAGATTTCATCAAGAAAGCTTGATTTATTTGAAGGTGCCCTTGAAATATTGATTTTTTATTAACATTCAAAATTTTAATTAAAAATTCATGTTCACTAGCTTAAAGCAGCAAATTATTTTCCCACTTAAGCATATGAAACTTCATTGTAAAAATAAGTTCCTATTTAGATCATGTTCATTGGCTTAAAGATTCATGTAACATACCGTGTTTTGTCCACTTCAAGCTGGTAATTAAACTAACATGAACCATTCGAAATGAAAGAATATTATTAGTATCTGAGGTAAATAGAATAAATCATAGAGTCACAGACACAAAAAAAGAATATCTCGCAGTGGAATAAATAAATTATGCAATAGTTGTTCATGAAGCTACTAAATAAAAATAAAAATTTATACATAATATCAGAGTTACAAAATTTAATACAGCGTAAGTCTAAACAAATAATTTCTAATACAAAGGAGAATTAGCCAGAATCAAAAGGTAGAGGTGATATCTTCAATGGTCTCCAGCTTCAAAAGGTGAAATCTCAACATTGCAATGTTCGATCTGACCCGAGCAATAATGCAAAACAAAACAACTCGGATCGGGACTAACATTCTCATGGAAGTAAATCAACTTAAATGAAATATTCAATGAAATGCATCAATAACTTAAAGGATGTTTAGGATCACCATCCTCTAAGGATCCATTAAACTAATATCATATAATATAATACGCTATTATAATAGTGCCTACGGTAAATATACTATTGAAAATAGCGTAAGCGGGATTACATTTTTACCTTTACACTGTTTATAAACATTGTCATAAACATTGCATATAAAGCACCAGTAACGGTCGGTGGATAGGGATCCGCCGCTATACGACAACGTCAAATCAAAACTGTAGGGGTCTCGATCAGGATAATATTACAAGGCACACGAGGAATGCCCAGAGTAGGAATATACTAGTTGCATGCCCGGACTGGTGGTAACGCATAACCGTGACTACCACCCACCTCGAACAACACTCCAAAATCAAGGATGTGCATCAAATCAAATCAATCAAACAAAGGGGCTATAGTAATAAAGGAAGAAGTGTTGCCGATGGAGGTAGCTAACCCTACTTGGTCCGGTATAGCCCTGTTTTAATCATTTTAATTATGACCCGAAGGTCAAGGATATCCATCATCATTCCCTTTTTCAAATCCAGTAATCGCCACCAAACCATCCTACTTCTTTCTGGAAGTCCACCGCGTACACAGTTGTTAAAGTGGTTTTCGGTATTGGCAGAGAGTATGACAATACCCGATCCCGGTCTCTTTAAACATTTACATTTTTCACACCGTGGCCATTTTATAAAATCATATCTTGAAATAAATTGATTTAAGAAATTTCTTAAATTCAAACCAAACAGTCTATGAATCAATTCCAAATGTAAAATTAGTTCAATTCATATTCAATTAATTTATAATCGAATTCATATATTCATATCAACTATATACTCAAATTCCAATTAATTACACAGTTCACGTTCATTTCCTATAAAGTACAATATTTAAGTCAATTCAAAATCGCATTTAGTTGATTTAAAATCAAATTCACTGAATCAAGTATCATTGTATAGATTTAAATCTTTAAACCACGAATTTAAGTCGTAAAACATAACTTATCCACCAATTGAGTTTATCATTAAAGTTTATAAAATATATATAAAATAAGCATTGAAAATATATTTTTAAGTGACAAATTTATATAGAAAATTGCTTTATAAACATATATAGGTTTAAAATAATTTAGAAATAGGTTTAAAAAGAATAATTTATTATAATTAATTTAAAGTTAAAAATACATATATGATTAAATTATATAGTTTAAAATAATAAATTATAAGTAAAATCTTAAATAAGCATTTAAATACATATTTACTCATAAAATCATTTAAAAACATATAATTTAGAATTTACAAATTTTAAGTATAAATCTTTAAAATATAAATATAAAATATAAGATCTTAAATTAATATTATTACAATCAAATTTTCCAAATTATTTTAATTTGAAAACATGACCTACGGTGTCCGTAAATAGTTTTCTACCCTATGGTCAAGTGATACAGATATTTATCATTTCAACCTACAATTTATAAAATTTCTACGGGTTTATCATTTCAACCCGCAATGCCAAATTCAGTAAAAATCGTTTAGGTCTATCATTTCGACCCATAACGATTTTTTCCTAATCTAATGTCTGTTCCGGTATGTGTCATTTCAACCCTTAGTGATTTTTCCTAAACTAGGGGTATCTACAACATAACAAATCACCACATATCATCAATCACATCATAGTCATATATAATTAGTGTACATACATATCATATGAATATCGTGTCACATATGAAAGTGTATATTTTAAAAAAACAATTTCGATTGGCACTCTTATACATTTCATAACAGTTCATTTAGTTGATCTAACATCTATGAAATAATGTGAGTCAAGGGTTTGTGGCCCAAAATGAAAGGATGACTCGTGTAACAACCCTGAATTTTGGGGTAAAGTTAAAAATTTATTTTAAGTAATTTTAATGAGTTTTTGAATATTTTAAATAATCAAAAAAAAAATTATTTTTATGCAAAGCACGTGTTCGATCTTTATTGGTGTTTTTGTTTACATATTTGGTGATGTTTAATTGACGCTTGGAATGAATTAATGTTTCTTTTGAGGTTTCAAAAAATATTTCATTCTAACTTTATAATTTATACAATTTCAGGTATCCTAAGCATAAATGTAAAATAATAATAATAACATAAGGACATCTACATAAATTTCTATTTTATATTACTCATAATGCCAATGTATCAATTTGACTATTTTAAGTGGAATTTTTATTAATGGATATTGTAGCAATTATTCTAGGATTATAGTCTATTAAAATATTTGAGTAAATCATGCTACGTTAATTATTATCATTCTTTTTTAGAGCAAATCATGTTCAACCTGTCAATATTTTAAAATTCTAACATACCTATTTTGCTAACATCATGGAGATAATGCAAATTATTTCATTTATTTAAGTTAATTAGTTTGTCCATGATAATTTGAAGCAGTCAACAATTATAATCATATAATAGTGAGTTATTACCTTTTAAATGTGCACATATGTTTTGTATATGAAGTTAACTTTTGTTATTCAAAATTTATTTGTTTCTATTTCAAAATGAGAGGAAAAAAATGCATATTAACCATGTGCAATATATATATATATATATATATATATTTTGATTTTGTACTTACTTCTTTTTTATACAAATAGATTTACATCATAAATGGCACTTTTTTTTTGGTGATAGAAATAGGATTTATATTTATATATGTAGAAATATATATATATATATATATATATATATATATATATATATATATGCTTAGTGGAATTCCATACTTATGAAAACAAGGTAATAAATTTAAGTTTAAATAAAGGTTCTCATGTTCTTTAGTGCATTAGGAAACAATGAAACCTTTTTGAATTCATTATTACATTTATTGTCATTATAATGAAGTAAAAAAAATATATAAATTATGTAAGAAAATTGATGTCAATGAGATTAGAATGGAATGTATGTGTAACCCAACATAACATTGTGTTGAAATTTGAAAATTCGAAATCTGAATTGATTGTTAAGACAATAAATGAGCATGCATTTCTTTCCTTTATGTTATCAATCTATTCTTTCTAAGACATGCCTGCACGTATCTTTTTTTCAACATGGTATCTTTTTCTTAACCTACTATGCATCCAAATAAAGGGTAATGATATAAATAGGGGATTTATGGCGAATTGTTAATGAATTTAGAATATATTTTTAAATCATTTAACATATTCTGACATTTGTGACGTGTATTGATTGCATATAAATGGGTGGTTTTGTTTATATAGGTAAACAATAAAGGTTAGAATTTTATATTGGTAATAAGCTACAATTAATTGCAATTAATGTCCATTAAAGTGAATTAATAAGGTAACGGTAGAAGACTTATTACAATAGAATAATTGATTTACATATGCAACCATTTTCTTTTGTCCATATATAATAAACATATAGCCATATTTGGATTGCTAATTTTTTTTCTTGTAACTCATTGACATAATTAAATCAAACCAAATTCAGTGGAATTAAATACATATATATATACACACACATACTTGATAAAATCTAATTGAAAATTGTTGTAATAACTAACATGAATTTTTATATGTGAATTTGTTTTTTTTAATAAATGCTTGGCAATTATTTAAGTAATCAAAGCCATATATGTAGAGTGTAGCATACAAAAATAATGAAACATAAATACCCTATTCTCTCTCTCTCTTCCTTTCATATGCCACTCTTGTCCATTCACTTCTATACGTTTCGTATTACTTGCTATTTATTCTACCATTCTTATCCATTCTTCATTCTTTTTTCCCAAACCACTACATCTTTTCCCCTTCCTTTCTATGCATTCATTCCTCCATTTTCTTCTTCCCTTTCTACTCTCTCCTGAAGTTTATTAGTCTCTTAAAAAAAAAAAGTTTTTTTTTTAAAACAAAGGGTCATTGCGAGATCTTTAAAACTATAAAGGTGTGATCGGGAATTATCAACTACAGTCGCCAATTTTCTTCTCCAAAGCCACCAGCGTCGGAGCAGTTTTGCGGGTAGGAGGCACTTGCGAGTTGGCTAAGACTGAGGGGGTGGAAAGCTATTTGTGAGAAATTCTATTCCTTTAAATTTTATAATTTAAATTTGTTAATTATAATTTTAGTGTTACACACGCACTGTAATATTTTGTGTCATTCGTGATTTGATGTGGATTGATGAATCCTCTTATGCCGTTCTGTTGATGGATTAAATTATTTTGATTGTTATAAGATAGTTGAAATTAAACATTTCATGTTGGTTTTGTTGAAAACATATATATCTTGTTTGTTAAGATAGAATAATTGTAAGACAAGTATGTCAATTTGGTTATTATAAAATTTTTGTTAACCAATATCTCATTATTGTTAACATAAAATAGGTGAAAGGAATATATCATTTTGTGGTTGATAAAAAGATTGAATGACAAAATTTATTTTGTCAAATGTAAAGAATGCAATATAATCATTGAAATTGTTCACATATCATTCTTTTTATGACATTTGAATCATTGAAATTGTGAACATATAAAATGTCATTTTTATATGACATTAGAATTCATAAGAATGTTTTACATATAAAATATTATGTTATATGATAACATAGAATATTGATTACCTATAAGTGACCATTTATATGTTCTTAGAAGTCGTAGAAAAATGTGAATATACATGATATTCTTTATATGGTATTAGAGTCCTTAGAGAATGTAAATATATAAAATGTTCTTTCATATGTTATTAGAATACATAAAAAAAAGTAAAACCAAAAATATACATTTTTGGTCGATTTAAAAAGAAAACAATCATTTTTGTTTGAAATAAAAAGAAACATTCATTTTTGTTCATGTTTTGAAAGTTGACAAACAATTTTCATCTTTGGTGAAAGTTAAAAAAAGAACATTTTTAATATTCCTTTGTTAAAATGAAAAGCCATATTATTTACCACCGTTTTTGTCAATTACAAAAGATTTAACTTTTGTTACACCTAAAAAAAAAAATTCACCTTTGGATTTTAAATAAGAAGAATTCCCTTTTTTTGTCATTAAAAAGAATGTCACTCTCATTTTTATACGTCATGAAACAAAGTATAAAAGCATCATTTTTGAGCGTAAGTTGAAAGGGGACATTTTTTTTATGTTAATTTTGGTTAGAATAGGTAATTGACATTATGTACATTGTTATGAGTTAAATTAGAACTTGACATTAATTTCACACCGTTATGTGGTAATTTAGAAATTGAACATTTTGTGATATTAGACAATGATTAAGCAAAAACCATTATATTTGTTCATTGAGAAGGTGATACAAAACTTGACATAGTAATGTTAATGCAATTAAAAGGGAATTTTTACATTGTAAATGAAAGGATAAAATGTGTCATGTAATGAATAATTACATTTTTATGTAATTAAATAAAGGTATGATTTTGTCATGAAATAATTACATTTTTATATGATTAATTAAGACATGAACTTGCAACGGATAATAAAAAAATTACATCTTTATATGTAATTTGTATTTGAACTTGCAATGTAAATTAAAAATTACATTTTTATATGTAACTTAAGATGAGATTTACATTGCAAATTAAAAATTACATTTTTTCTATGTAATTAGAATATGAGTTGCATTGTATAAATAAAAATTACATATTTATATGTAATTAAGGTATGAATTTGCATCGTAAAATAAAATTGCATTTTTTTTTGTAATTTAAAAAGATATAAATTTGCTCTATTATGAAACTTCATTTTTAATGTAACTTAAAAAGAAGGATTTTACAGTATATTGAAAATTACATTTTTAATGTAACTTGGAAAGTTAGGATTTCTCAATGTAATGTTAATTACATTACAATGTAATTTAAAAAAAAGGAAATTTTACAATGCAACTGAGAGATAGGAATTTTACAGTATAATGTTTCTTAATGTAATTAAATGAAGAAATATTACATTTTTATAATATAATAAAAGAAGTTAGAAGAATTGCATTCTTTATAATGTAATAAAAGAGAATATAATGTAAAGAATGGAAAGGAAAATTTACATTTTTTCTATAGTGTAAAGAACAAGAAGAAAATATTACATTTTAAATAAAATAAGAGAAAAAAATAAAATATTACATTTTCAATGTAATTAAGGAATGTAAATGAAATAGAAATTTACATTTCCTTACGTAAATAAAAAGAATTATTTTAGATGATGTTTTCATTTACATTTTCATGTAAATAGGATATGTAGAAGAAAAAGGAACTTATTTACATTTAGGTAAATAAATAAATAAGGAAAAGAAAAAGGAAGACATTTATTACTTATGGTTTTAAATAGATAAGGAAAAGAGAGGTTTTAATAATATTTTCTATGCATTAAAAGGAATGAATTGAAAGTTACATTTTGGTTGTTAATAAGAATAAATATGTCATGTCAATTAGGTTAATATAAGGTATGTCATTTATGATAGTGTAAAAAGTCGGAATTTAAAAAGTTTACCGTTTTAATTGTCCCGGTGTTAAATTAAGAAGAATTTGTTTCCAAAATGTTATCAATTTTGAATTAAAGGAATGTTTTTATTTTATATGCAACTAATGAAATTAATTGACGTTGATGTAGAAAGATTACATCTTTGATGTAAATATGTTAGAGAAAAAAATATGGTTTCAAAATTGGACATCTTGAAAAGATTGTTTTTTTTTAAGAAAATCATAAAAACAGGGAAAGTCACAATTTATATTAAATACTTGAAATCAGGATATTTAAGAATAAAGAATACCTTAGAAGTAGGATCTTTTAAGGGAAAGGATTATTTAAAGAACGACATGTCTAGAAAAAATAATTATAATTATAAATTATAATTGTGCTTGGACACGAGGTTAGGTTACATTTGTGGTAGAAGTCTGCCCGGACCCGACCGGCATATCCAGCAGCCACAAATGTTGAACCTAATGTGAGAGGTCCAAGTGCGCAAATACAAAACGGGCCATGACACGAGGTTAAGCCCAACTTGTGGAATAAGTCTGCCCGGAACCGACTGGCACATCTAGTATCCACAAGTCGTAGGCTTAATGTGAGTGGTCTAGCCCATTATAAAAATATAAAGGGATAAGATAATGAATTGGGCTATTAAATCCATTTTAAAAAAAATATAGCAACACTATTTTTAAACGCGAACGAGGTTATCGATTTATTTTACCCAATTTATAATAAAAATTAAAGGAGGGATAATTTCAAAATGAATATTTTGAAAATTAAAGTAAAACATTATTGTGTGTTATGTTATATATCAAAATGTTATGAAACCAAGTGCTCTTTACTTGTTATGATAATCACAATAATGAAATGGACGAGGAATTATATTTAAATAAATTATATATATATATATATAAATTAAAAGTACTTGAATCGAGCGTGGTAGTTCACATTTTAGGATCGTACTTTTAATTGATTATACTGTATGATCCGACCGCCGGATTTTCCCAAAACTGAAACCGTTAGGTTCGCCTTGGGAAGGTCTTTCCAATGATATGAATTATGTCAAAATCCAATGGTTAGATTTAGAGAAATGTGTAAAACAAATTTGGGTGAAAACAACACTAAGATCTCCTGTTTGCATAAAGTATTGATAAATAGAATTTAATTATTTTTATATAAATAAAAATAAAGACTGATCGTTATAAATTAATATTAACGATATGAAATTGTTTTCAAATTTATATATGCGAGAATTATTTGGAAAGTCCGAGTTAACTCTCATTCCAAATAATGATATGACGTTCGAAGAGTTGAAGACGGTGATTGAAGACCGACGATCTTCACATCGAATGGGTGTGTTGCTATTGAGACCCATGATGGGAGTAGCTACCTTGAAGGGGCGACAGTAGTAGCCGTCCGGACGTAGTGTTGATTGCACGGTTTTGGCTTTCGCTCAAACCCAGAGCATAAGCGCGTAAATGGATTGTATGTCTGACATTGTATTTTTTATACTGTATTCGTTGATCTCTGCTAAACATATATATGTTTGGTGTTTTGCACCCTTCTCTGAACGTATGAGCTCAGAGGTTATATGTTGGTAGAAATCAATGGTATGGTATGGATTGACGATGTGGCATGCTAAGATGCATATGATCAAGGCTTTGTTGAAAACAGGCCTTATGGGATGATCAAAGCATAGCCTGTTTAGGCATAGCTTTGGGTATAGCGTGACTTCACGAGCCTCACACACCGGCGGAGTCTAAAACGGGAGAAGGGAACGCAGGGAGAGCAGCACGTTTCTTTCTAACTAGAGTGGTGTCAGTGACCTACCAGCCCTGACATTTTACTTATGTGGATGATAGAATGAGGCGCCTCGGATAGGTCCTATAGGATCGGGAAACGTGTGTTCAGGAATTGCCAATCCACGAAGCTGTATGTGTGGACCGGCCCTGCAGCTTTCCAAGGGTTAACTGCAGGGAACCCTGAGGCGTTAGCTAGAGTGTCTCGAATCGGTAAGGAGCTCCTCCCTAGCCTTGACTCAGATGGAAATCCAAATTCCAAATACGACCCATACGGATTTGATTGTATTACTAGTACGGAGGCATAACATATAGTACCTATGCTTCCTAGGATTGATACATTTACTTTGAAATGTTTTAAAACATATACACACTAATAATAGTATCGTTTTTATCGTATCAAGCATGTATGACCATTATAAGGTAAAACCCTATCCTCCGGTTTGCGTTGCATTGTGTGATGGGACTTGGGTCTTATGATGGTTTCATTTTTCTACAAAGCATTGCGTTGTTTTGACGATTTACTTAAATTATGCACGGCAATCCATTGGAATAAAACCTGTTCCGCTTTAGTGGCGTGGTCCTTGGATTTGCCTTATTACTATTAGTTATATTAGTTAAAAATTCTCACACCAGTCCCACGACTGACCCGTTGTTTGTTTCCACTTTTGCAAACTCGGGTGCCCTCTTTTCCACACGGGCAGTCGAGTAGCTTTTTGCAGATATTTATCTCTTTAGCAGGATCCTGGATTGAAGCTCAAAGCTGTGTCCAGAGCATAGGAAAGTCTTCCGCTGTCTTAGTTATTTTATTTCCGCTGCACTGTATTAAAGTAATGTAAAATTATCTTCCGCTGTAAATTTATTTAATGTACTCTGATATATATTCTGTACTCTGATGTAACATTTACTATGATGTTATAAAAGTCTGTTGTATTTGTTCTAATGTGTTGTATTCCCAAAGTTAACGTACTCGGGTTTTGAACGGTCTTGGTCGATTTTGCGATCGATCGGGTCGGGCGAAACCGGGGCGTTACATTTGGTATCAGAGCCAGGTTAGCTCAAATCTTTGGGATACAACTTATTAGAACTGAAAAAAAGACTCATCAGAGATTGGATTAGTAATATCCAATAAGAATACTCATTAGAGATAGGATCAGCAGTATCCTAGAATGAGGAAACTCATTAGAGATGGGGTTAGTAATGCCCTAGAATGAGTTGAGAGTAACAGGACTATAATATACGTATTTGTAATTATAATCTATTTTAGAAAATATGATTTTGAATGGATAAAAGATTATATATTTGAAAGTTAATCAACTATAAAATTATTTAAACCAATAAGAGTAGAAAATGGGGTAGGATAATTAAACACTTTTAGCTTCATTCCTTTTCGAGGACGAAAAGTTTTTAAGTGTGGGAGACTGTAACAACCCTGAATTTTGGGGTAATGTTAAAAATTTATTTTAAGTAATTTTAATGAGTTTTTGAATATTTAAAAAAATTATTTTTATGCAAAGCACGTGTTCGATTTTTATTGGTGTTTTTGTTTACATATTTGGTGATGTTTAATTGACGCTTGGAATGAATTAATGTTTCTTTTGAGGTTTCAAAAAATATTTTATTCTAACTTTATAATTTATACAATTTCAGGTATCCTAAGCATAAATGTAAAATAATAATAATAATAATAACATAAGGACATCTACATAAATTCCTATTTTATATTACTCATAATGCCAATGTATCAGTTTGACTATTTTAAGTGGAATTTTTATTAATGGATATGGTAGCAATTATTTTAGGATTATAGTCTATTAAAATATTTGAGTAAATCATGCTATGTTAATTATTATCATTCTTTTTTAGAGCAAATCATATTCAACCTGTCAATATTTTAAAATTCTAACATACCTATTTTGCTAACATCATGGAGATAATGCAAATTATTCCATTTATTTAAGTTAATTAGTTTGTCCATGATAATTTGAAGCAGTCAACAATTATAATCATATAATAGTGAGTTATTACCTTTTAAATGTGCACATATGTTTTGTATATGAAGTTAACTTTTGTTATTCAAAATTTATTTGTTTCTATTTCAAAATGAGAGAAAAAAAATGCATATTAACCATGTGCAATATATATATATATATATATATATATATTTGATTTTGTACTTACTTCTTTTTTATACAAATAGATTTACATCATAAATGGCACATTTTTTTTTGTGATAGAAATAGGATTTATATTTATATATGTAGAAATATATATATATAAATAAATGCTTAGTGGAATTCCATACTTATGAAAACAAGGTAATAAATTTAAGTTTAAATAAAGGTTCTCATGTTCTTTAGTGCATTAGGAAACAATGAAACCTTTTTGAATTCATTATTACATTTATTGTCATTATAATGAAGTAAAAAAAAGAATATAAATTATGTAAGAAAATTAATGTCAATGAGATTAGAATGGAATGTATGTGTAACCCAACATAACATTGTGTTGAAATTTGAAAATTCGAAATCTGAATTGATTGTTAAGACAATAAATGAGCATGCATTTCTTTCCTTTATGTTATCAATCTATTCTTTCTAAGACATGCCTGCACGTATCTTTTTTTCAACATGGTATCTTTTTCTTAACCTACTATGCATCCAAATAAAGGGTAATGATATAAATAGGGGATTTATGGCGAATTGTTAATGAATTTAGAATATATTTTTTAAATCATTTAACATATTCTGACATTTGTGACGTGTATTGATTGCATATAAATGGGTGGTTTTGTTTATATAGGTAAACAATAAAGGTTAGAATTTTATATTGGTAATAAACTACAATTAATTGCAATAAAAGTCCATTAAAGTGAATTAATAAGGTAACGGTAGAAGACTTATTACAATAGAATAATTGATTTACATATGCAACCATTTTCTTTTGTCCATATATAATAAACATATAGCCATATTTGGATTGCTAATTTTTCTTCTTCTTGTAACTCATTGACATAATTAAATCAAACCAAATTCAAGTGGAATTAAATACATATATATATACACACATATACTTGATAAAATCTAATTGAAAATCGTTGTAATAACTAACATGAATTTTTATATGTGAATTTGTTTTTTTTAATAAATGCTTGGCAATTATTTAAGTAATCAAAGCCATATATGTAGAGTGTAGCATACTAAAATAATGAAACATAAATACCCTATTCTCTCTCTTCTTTTCATATGCCACTCTTGTCCATTCACTTCTATACATTTCGTATTACTTGCTATTTATTCTACCATTCTTATCCATTCTTCATTCTTTTTTCCCAAACCACTACATCTTTTCCCCTTCCTTTCTATGCATTCATTCCTCCATTTTCTTC
Organism: Allium sativum; assembly: GCA_030737875.1. Lineage (NCBI taxonomy): Eukaryota > Viridiplantae > Streptophyta > Magnoliopsida > Asparagales > Amaryllidaceae > Allium > Allium sativum. Next base: position 156,522,524 of record CM060921.1, on the reverse strand, counting down.
TTCCCTTTCTACTCTCTCCTGAAGTTTATTAGTCTCTTCAAAAAAAATAAGAATTTTTTTTAAAACAAAGGGTCATTGCGAGATCTTTAAAACTATAAAGGTGTGATCGGGAATTATCAACTACAGTCGCCAATTTGCTTCTCCAAAGCCACCAGCGTCGGAGCAGTTTTGCGGGTAGGAGGCACTTGCGAGTTTGCTAAGACTGAGGGGGTGGAAAGCTATTTGTGAGAAATTCTATTCCTTTAAATTTTATAATTTAAATTTGTTAATTATAATTTTAGTGTTACACACGCACTGTAATATTTTGTGTTATTTGTGATTTGATGTGGATTGATGAATCCTCTTATGCTGTTCTGTTGATGGATTAAATTATTTTGATTGTTATAGGATAGTTGAAATTAAACATTTCATGTTGGTTTTGTTGAAAACATATATATCTTGTTTGTTAAGATAGAATAATTGAAAGACAAATATGTCAATTTGGTTATTATAAAATTGTTGTTAACCAATATCTCATTATTGTTAACATAAAATAGGTGAAAGGAATATATTATTTTGTGGTTGATAAAAAGACTGAATAACAAAATTTATTTTCTCAAATGTAAAGAATGCAATAGAATCATTGAAATTGTTCACATATCATTCTTTTTATGACATTTGAATCATTGAAATTGTGAACATATAAAATGTCATTTTTATATGACATTAGAATTCATAAGAATGCTTTACATATAAAATATTATGTTATATGATAACATAGAATATTGATTACCTATAAGTGACCATTTATATGTTCTTAGAAGTCGTAGAAAAATGTGAATATACATGATATTCTTTATATGGTATTAGAGTCCTTAGAGAATGTAAATATATAAAATGTTCTTTCATATGTTATTAGAATACATAAAAAAAAGTAAAACCAAAAATATACGTTTTTGGTCGATTTAAAAAGAAAACAATCATTTTTGTTTGAAATAAAAAGAAACATTCATTTTTGTTCATGTTTTGAAAGTTGACAAACAATTTTCATCTTTGGTGAAAGTTAAAAAAAGAACATTTTTAATATTCCTTTGTTAAAATGAAAAGCCATATTATTTATCACCGTTTTTGTCAATTACAAAAGATTTAACTTTTGTTACACCTAAAAAAAAAAAAAAAAAATTCACCTTTGGATTTTAAATAAGAAGAACTCCCTTTTTTTGTCAATAAAAAGAATGTCACTCTTATTTTTATACGTCATGAAACAAAGTATAAAAGCATCATTTTTGAGCGTAAGTTGAAAGGGGACATTTTTTTTTATGTTAATTTTGGTTAGAATAGGTAATTGACATTATGTACATTGTTATGAGTTAAATTAGAACTTGACATTAATTTCACACTATTACGTGGTAATTTAGAAATTGAACATTTTGTGATATTAGACAATGATTAAGCAAAAACCATTATATTTGTTCATTGAGAAGGTGATACAAAACTTGACATAGTAATGTTAATTGCATTTTTAATGCAATTAAAAGGGAATTTTTACATTGTAAATGAAAGGATGAAATGTGTCATGTAATGAATAATTACATTTTTATGTAATTAAATAAAGGTATGATTTTGTCATGAAATAATTACATTTTTATATGATTAATTAAGACATGAACTTGCAACGGATAATAAAAAAATTACATCTTTATATGTAATTTGTATTTGAACTTGCAATGTAAATTAAAAATTACATTTTTATATGTAACTTAAGATGAGATTTACATAGCAAATTAAAAATTACATTTTTTCTATGTAATTAGAATATGAGTTGCATTGTATAAATAAAAATTACATATTTATATGTAATTAAGATATGAATTTGCATCGTAAAATAAAATTGCATTTTTTTTTGTAATTTAAAAAGAGATAAATTTGCTCTATTATGAAACTTCATTTTTAATGTAACTTAAAAAGAAGGATTTTACAGTATATTGAAAATTACATTTTTAATGTAACTTGGAAAGTTAGGATTTCTCAATGTAATGTTAATTACATTACAATGTAATTTAAAAAAAAGGAAATTTTACAATGCAACTGAAAGATAGGAATTTTACAGTATAATGTTTCTTAATGTAATTATATGAAGAAATATTACGTTTTTATAATGTAATAAAAGAAGTTAGAAGAATTGCATTCTTTATAATGTAATAAAAGAGAATATAATGTAAAGAATGGAAAGGAAAATTTACATTTTTCTATAGTGTAAAGAACAAGAAGAAAATATTACATTTTAAATAAAATAAGAGAAAAAAATAAAATATTACATTTTCAATGTAATTAAGGAATGTAAATAAAATAGAAATTTACATTTCCTTACGTAAATAAAAAGAATTATTTTAGATGATGTTTTCATTTACATTTTCATGTAAATAGGATATGTAGAAGAAAAAGGAACTTATTTACATTTAGGTAAATAAATAAATAAGGAAAAGAAAAAGGAAGACATTTATTACTTATGGTTTTAAATAGATAAGGAAAAGAGAGATTTTAATAATATTTTCTATGCATTAAAAGGAATGAATTGAAAGTTACATTTTGGTTGTTAATAAATACAAATATGTCATGTCAATTAGGTTAATATAAGGTATGTCATTTATGATAGTATAAAAAGTCGGAATTTAAAAAGTTTACCGTTTTAATTGTCCCGGTGTTAAATTAAGAAGAATTTGTTTCCAAAATGTTATCAATTTTGAATTAAAGGAATGTTTTTATTTTATATTCAACTAATGAAATTAATTGACGTTGATGTAGAAAGATTACATCTTTGATGTAAATATGTTAGAGAAAAAAATATGGTTTCAAAATTGGACATCTTGAAAAGATTGTTTTTTTTTTAGAAAATCATAAAAACAGGGAAAGTCACAATTTATATTGAATACTTGAAATCATGATATTTAAGAATAAAGAATACCTTAGAAGTAGGATCTTTTAAGGGAAAGGATTATTTAAAGAATGACAAGTCTAAAAAAATTAATTATAATTATAAATTATAATTGTGCTTGGACACGAGGTTAGGTTACATTTGTGGTAGAAATCTGCCCGGACCCGACCGGCATATCCAACAGCCACAAATGTTGAACTTAATGTGAGAGGTCCAAGTGCGCAAATACGAAACGGGCCATGACACGAGGTTAAGCCCAACTTGTGGAATAAGTCTGCCCGGAACCGACCGGCACATCCAGTATCCACAAGTCGTAGGCTTAATGTGAGGGGTCTAGCCCATTATAAAAATATAAAGGGATAAGATAATGAATTGGGCTATTAAATCCATTTTAAAAAAATATAGCAACACTATTTTTAAACGCGAACGAGGTTATCGATTTATTTTACCCAATTTATAATGAATATTAAAGGAGGGATAATTTCAAAATGAATATTTTGAAAATTAAAGTAAAACATTATTGTGTGTTATGTTATATATCAAAATGTTATGAAACCAAGTGCTCTTTACTTGTTATGATAATCACAATAATGAAATGGACGAGGAATTATATTTAAACAAATTATATATATATATATATATATATATAAATTAAAAGTACTTGAATCGAGCGTGGTAGTTCACATTTTAGGATCGTACTTTTAATTGATTATACTGTATGATCCGACCGCCGGATTTTCCCAAAACTGAAACCGTTAGGTTCGCCTTGGGAAGGTCTTTCCAATGATATGAATTATGTCAAAATCCAACGGTTAGATTTAGAGAAATGTGTAAAACAAATTTGGGTGAAAACAACACCAAGATCTCCTGTTTGTATAAAGTATTGATAAATAGAATTTAATTATTTTTATATAAATAAAAATAAAGACTGATCGTTATAAATTAATATTAACGATATGAAATTGTTTTCAAATTTATATACGCGAGAATTATTTGGAAAGTCCGAGTTTACTCTCATTCCAAATAATGATACGACGTTCGAAGAGTTGAAGACGGTGATTGAAGACCGACGATCTTCACATCGAATGGGTGTGTTGCTATTGAGACCCATGATGGGAGTAGCTACCTTGAAGGGGCGACAGTAGTAGCCGTCCGGACGTAGTGTTGATTGCACGGTTTTGGCTTTCGCTCAAACCCAGAGCATAAGCGCGTAAATGGATTGTATGTCTGACATTGTATTTTTTATACTGTATTCGTTGATCTCTGCTAAACATATATCTGTTTGGTGTTTTACACCCTTCTCTGAGACGTATGAGCTCAGAGGTTATATGTTGGTAGAAATCAATGGTATGGTATGGATTGACGATGTGGCATGCTAAGATGCATATGATCAAGGCTTTGTTGAAAAGCAGGCCTTGTGGGATGATCAAAGCATAGCCTGTTTAGGCATAGCTTTGGGTATAGCGTGACTTCACGAGCCTCACACACCGGCGGAGTCTAAAACGGGAGAAGGGAACGCAGGGAGAGCAGCACGTTTCTTTCTAGCTAGAGTGGTGTCAGTGACCTACTAGCCCTGACATTTTACTTATGTGGATGATGGAATGAGGCGCCTCGGATAGGTCCTATAGGATCGGGAAACGTGTGTTCAGGAATTGCCAATCCACGAAGCTGTATGTGTGGACCGGCCCTGCAGCTTTCCAAGGGTTAACTGCGGGGAACCCTGAGGCATTAGCTAGAGTGTCTCGAATCGGTAAGGAGCTCCTCCCTAGCCTTGACTCAGATGGAAATCCAAATTCCAAATACGAACCTACGGATTTGATTGTATCACTAGTACGGAGGCATAACATATGGTACCTATACTTCCTAGGATTGATACATTTACTTTGAAATGTTTTAAAACATATATAGGTCTGTCAACGGATACTTTCGGATACGGATAGTGCCATATCCGTATCCGCATCCGAAACCATTTTCGGATATCGGATATCCGCATCCGCGGATACGGACGGATATCGGATAATTATCCGCTCCGCCAACAATCGATAATCAATGAATATAAATGAACTTTTTTAACTTAATATTAAGCTTTTTCAACCTAATTGATTACTAAAGTGCCAAAGATAAATAAATATGATGATAATATATAATTTTGAGCAATTAACATGCGTTTAATAGACTTTCAATTTTACAAATTAGTAAATTAGTATATTTAATTATGTTAAAATACACATAATTTAAGCTATAATCGAAAAAAAAAGCGGACGAATAATTTTTGGATGCGGATATGCCTATATCCGCATCCGTTTTCCCGGATATCGGATATTTATCCGCTTTTCGGATACGGATGCGGACGGATTTCGGATATTTCGGATATCCATTGACAGCCTTAAACATATACACACTAATAATAATATCATTTTTATCGTATCAAGCATGTTTGACCATTATAAGGTAAAACCCTATCCTCCGGTTTGCGTTGCATTGTGTGATGGGACTTGGGTCTTATGATGGTTTCATTTTTCTACAAAGCATTGCGTTGTTTTGACGATTTACTTAAATTATGCACGGCAATCCATTGGAATAAAACCCGTTCCGCTTTAGTGGCGTGGTCCTTGGATTTGCCTTATTACTATTAGTTATATTAGTTAAGAATTCTCACACCAGTCCCACGACTGACCCGTTGTTTGTTTCCACTTTTGCAAACTCGGGTGCCCTCTTTTCCACACGGGCAGTCGAGTAGCTTTTTGCAGATATTTATCTCTTTAGCAGGATCCTGGATTGAAGCTCAAATCTGTGTCCAGAGCATAGGAAAGTCTTCCGCTGTCTTAGTTATTTTATTTCCGCTGCACTGTATTAAAGTAATGTAAAATTATCTTCCGCTGTAAATTTATTTAATGTACTCTGATATATATTCTGTACTCTGATGTAACATTTACTATGATGTTATAAAAGTCTATTGTATTTGTTCTAATGTGTTGTATTCCCAAAGTTAACGTACTCGGGTTTTTGAATGGTCTTGGTCGATTTTGCGATCGATCGGGTCGGGCGAAACCGGGGCGTTACAACTCGCAGGCGTGATTCAGAATGGATTTTAGCTCGATGACCGCCCAATTTTTATTTTATTTTATAAGAGGAGGCTAGGGAATTTTCAATGGATCGGTACGGCTATTTGGGTTTTGGAATGGTTCTCAAACTCAACACCAAACTTGACTCAAAATAAACCAAATAAATTCTTTACACAATATATATATATATATATTATATACAAACACACAGAAAATTTTAACAAATATATATTTAAAATTCAACACAGAAAAATATATTTTATAAATTAAACATTTAAATAAAACACTGTGCTAATGCATACTAAATCATATATAATATATACTTATATATAATATAAAATTTGAAACACACATATAAACTCATACACACACACACACACACCGTAGACACAACAGAAATTATAATAGTATATATATTCTAAATAATACATAAACACACAACAAATCCTTCTTCAAAATAGAATATATATATATATATAATATAAACATATACACAGTAAAACTAATATATACCGATATATTTAAAATTTGACACATTCCAAATCACTTATATATATATTAAATTATATAGCACCAAACCATATATATTTTTAAATTACATACAAAGCAAACACACCCAAATAAAACCGTAAAAATGGTATATATATATAAATAAATATTTAAAACACACACACACACACACACACACACACATATATATATATATATATATATATATATATATGTGTATTCAAAATAATTAAATTTCCAAAGCAACTCAATGCCACGCATTCAACACCAAAATATATGTTTCTTTTATATATAATCATAGATTTATAAACGCACACACATTTATCACACAAAACAATATATGAATATTTTATACAAATTGATGCACATAACCAAACTATATATATCTCTGTAACACCCCACGTCCATTAATGTCACTCTCAAGGGAATGCATTAACTTTCATGGAGTATTATTGGTGTATAGAACAAAATATAACTAGACATATACATATATTGGTACTTGAAAAAATTAAAACATCTTTTATTGCAGCGGAGAAATAGTTTGATTACAACAACATCATAAACCAACAGTAAAACCAAGTACGGTTAATATCCATGTTGACAAATTGTTTTCTGAGTACATAAAGTAAAAAAGCATAACCCCAACATAAGTAGCTATAAAAGAGAAGAGCTGAGCTTTACTTTCAGCAATCCAAGCACTTCCAAAAGAGAGAGAAAGAGGTCCAAATCAAGCTCCACTAGCACTAGTCCTACCTGAGAACCTGTGGGGTGGGGGAAAGGAAGAAAAGAGGCGAAAACAAAGGGGGTCGGACATAAAGTCTGGCGAGTCCAATAACTTTAACAATATAATTATTAAAGTAATTAGGATAAGACATAAACTGGTAAAACAAGAAATGACTTCGAAACAAATGGGCATGACAAAACCAACAAGAGGAATAAGATAACGTTAATTGTGTTCCTCACTATAGGATAATTACTATACTGCACCAATACTAGTCACACTAAAAGTTGATCCTGCCTACAGAACAAAATAATAATAATGGTAGTTTCGTGTACACCTAGCTGTCTTCATAGGTGCCTCCTGCTCCTATCTCCACTAATTGTACCCACTACCCTCCCCATTCTAATTACAACATTTATTCATAATATGGTAGTTGTACTCCTAGCTGTCTTCATAGGTGCCGCCTGCTCCTATCTTCGCTAGTCGTACCCACTACCTTCCCCATTCGATCGGCTCCCTAACTCGTAGATACCCATGCTGGTCCCACAGTGGGGTGTATCATTCCCCAAAGTGGCAACCCAATACCACTAAAGATGCATGGCTTATACCCACATGATGCAACAACGTCTTACCTACCAGCTCGGACCCATGCACGCACATGACCCCGATGGACTTGTGTTGCCACCGCTAACCCGTTTTGACCTCTTACAATCAAACCCAGTAAGCGTGTCGCGTCCTCGACCTTGCTCGAGCTCACAAAGATAGTTAATGTGTTACTGGTTTGAAAAGGGTCCCCCATGCTTGACACAAGCTTTTCATCTATGCTTGGTCCTCACTAGGATTTCCCACTTAACCCCTTCTTATTCGTGTCTTTTTACATGTTTCAACTTGGTTAAGTTTTTATAATTATACCCCACATGTCACCCATGTTACCCACTTATCAAATCAACATGCGTTATTGGTTAAGCTTGTCTTAACCCTATCCGCTTATTAGATCAATATATATTTTATTGGTTAAGCGGGTCTTAACCCTATCCACTTATATATTATTGGTTAAGTTGGTCTTAACCCTATCCACTTATATATTATTGGCTACGATGGTCTTAGCCCTATCCACTTATCAAATCAATATGTATTATTGGTTAAGTTTGTCTTAACCCTATCCACTTATCAGATTAATATATATTATTGGTTAAGCTGGTCTTAACCCTACCTACTTATCAAATTAATATATATTATTGATTAAGCTGGTCTTAACCCTACCTACTTATCAGATTATTGGTTAAGCTGGTCTTAACCCTATCCACTTATCATATTTTATGTATCATATATATATATATATATATATATATATATATATCATATGACATGTTTTACTTAATTTATGATTAAGTACATCTTAGTTCACAAATACATTGGTTAAGAGAATAACTCCCTAAGTATCAACCCTGAAGACCGAAATCAACATCAGATTGGTACTTAGAGAATTACTCAACTCAACCAAACTTCTGTTTGTCATTCATATTCGTCTTTGATCAGCATTAATTAATTATTAATGCACAGACCTCCTACATTAAGTCGATTGCTTGTGGCCGCTGGATATGCCGGGTGGTTCCGGGAAGACTTCCACCACAAGCCAGACTTAACCTCGTGTCTAAGCATCTTTTAATTATGCCTACGACCTCTCAAATTAGACTGCCGTTTGCGGTTGCTGGATGTGTCGGGCGGGTCAAGGCAGTCTTATACCCCAAACGAGTCTAACCTCGTGTCTTAGGCATTTATTACGCATTTAATTTATGCCTTTGACCTCTCACATTAGACTACCATTTGTGGTTGCTGGATTTGTCGGGCGGGTCCGGGAAATCTTATACCACAAATGAGTCAAACCTCGTGTCTTAGGCATTTATTATTACACATTATTATTTAACCCCTATTTGAATTATTATCCCTATTTCAAATTGTCAATAACTTCCAATTTTAATACATGTCCATAATTGTCACTTAAATTATGTCCATAATTTTCAGGTATATAAATTATACCAATTAGTGTCTCAAATTAATTATATGCCTTTAAAGCCATTTTATGCCAATTCACAATTTGTATATTTAATATTTTCCCATTGTCCCCACGATGTTTGTATGTTTAATATAAAATATGCTAGACTCGCAAATAGTCTAACTCATAAAAAGAAAACAAACATCACAACTTGCATAACACATAAAACAGATCTAACTTGCGAATAAGAATTATAACATAAGTTTGCATAGCCAATAACTTGCATAGGCAATGAACATATAGAACATAAATTTGCATAAACTATGTACTGCCATGGATCTAAATATAGATCTAAACATGAAATTGTGAACTTGCATATATGAATACGGTTTTCACCTAAACTTGCATATGTGAATATGGTTTATACCTAAACTTGCATATGTGAATATGGTTTTCACCTATACTTGCATATGGATTCCTACAAACTTGCATATGAATTTAAACATGTAAACTAATATCATATGTTTTACATATAAACTCGCATATGTATATAATTGATTCACGTATAAACTTGTTTATAATTCGCATACAGATTTGCATAAGATTCACATACAAACTAGCATATGTAAAAACATACTTGCATAAGATTCACATACAAACTAGCATATGATTTACATCCCAAACTTGCATATTAACCGATGTCATAAAATGAATCAAGTTAAACATATGTGATTTGACATATGAAATAGATCTACCAATATAAGTTAACAAAACTGTCATATGTTCGCCAACAGATGAAAACAAAGTTAAGTAACATCACATGATTCAACAGACATGTTCTCATAATCCAAATTATAACTCATCATAATTAATTTATTAATTATTTTGTGAAAGAAATTGTACTCACAAAGACGGATTAGAGAAGAGAATAATTCGTTCGTCGTTTGTATTAGAATCCTGACTTGCAATTCCTAAGCTTTAAGAAGAAGAACTATTCTAGCAGTAGCATGGAGGCTAAGAGATTAATTTAGTTTTAGTTTATAGCTTGAGTCTATGCGTGCTTATAAAGAAGTTTAAATCAATATAAGTCGTTAGATTATCATAGGAGCAAATCAGAACCATTCAGACTAGATAGAGTTATCCAGAATTGCCACCTATACCTAGTGACTCAGCAACAGGTCAGAAAAGACTCGGCAACAAGTCAGGATCGTCACAGTTCAGATCTACCTGAGGGGGTAGGTCGATTCCTAGGTCAACCTGTATAGTGGAGGTCGACCCCCTGATAGACCTGGCTTGGGGCGGGAAAAATACCGCATAGCCCGCCTCCTTGTTTGAATTTGAATTTTGAATTTCATTCTGAATTGTTTTTTTTAATTTAAATTTCTGAAACTTCTAAGGGCCATAACTTCCTCATACGAAGTCCGATTTACGAAAATTCCAAGCAGAATTTTGAGACGAACGAAATGGCGTAAACCTTTTCCCTTAATTCTCACTTTAACAATTAAGTATTCTTTAATTTGTTCTTTTAATAGTCACAGAAAATTCAGGGTGTTACATTCTCCCCTCCTTAAAGGATTTCGTCCCCGAAATCTTCAAGTTAAGAAGAATGTATATCCTACCATCCAATCATCCATCTACTCAACCATCAAACACAGGCATCCATTGCCCTTACAAGATTTCTAATGTCGTATGAACATATGCAAAAAGTGTGTGTATATGTTCCTTATCCAATGCAAAATCAGGTGGTCTACTGATTCAGTTGACCTCCTTAATGCAAATCATGATAGTGCCATGCGTCCATTATTTACGTGAAAGAAGATACATATTACTTCTATATGTGTGCACAACCATTCATCAAAATGCGGCATTCATATGATAACACAACCATTATACATCCATTAATATGCACACATATTTATATGGAGTATGAAAGTGATTGAGCCAATCTAATGCCTAATATGTATGTAAATGCATCCACGAGCAACCACCAGCAAACACTTGCATCCACTTGCATCCACCAAACATAACATGTCTCAAACACATGTTTACAACCATAGGATTTTTCCTAACTAATGATCGGAGATATAATCGCGAAGACATACTAATCGATAGGACAAGCGTAAACAAAGCGGTAGAAAAAGGAGAAGTTAAAAACATACCCTCAAAAAGGAAAGGGTACAGCGTACGCATCTCGTCTTCCGTTTCTCAAGTCGTGTCTCCTTGATCATTTCCTCATTGCACTTTGACCAACTTGACCTCTCTGTTGCGTAGCTTTATGACCTCCGATCCAAGGATGCATGTAGGGGCTCGTCAAATCGGGGCATCCCACTCCACTTCCACTTCTCTAAGCCTGCTCGGCTCTACTACTTCCGCGATATCTTGCAAACACTTCCGCAAATGTGATACGTGAAACACGTCGTGAACACCACTAAGCTCGTTGCCTTTTCTCTTGTCCCTCCAAAATCTAGGATACATAACCTCAAAATATCTTCAAGGATTCTATTCACCCCTTTATGTCCATCCATCCATCTATGGATGATAAGAGATGCTCGTACTTGCCGCCTTTTTCATATCACCCTTTCCTCCTGCATCGAAAAATGCTCCAAGCCCTGTTCCGCAAGCACCGGTATATGTATTGTGAATGGTGTACTCCCATCTAGCGAAGCCAAAACTAGGGCTGATATCTTTGCAAAGTCCTTAACGAACTTCCTATAGTAGCCCGTCTATCCAAGAAAACTTCTTACTTCTGTTGCTTTTCTAGGAACCTTCCAAACCTGAATTGCCACCAGCTTTGCAGGATCCACTGCTATTCCTTCCTTAGAGACCATATGCCCTAAGAACCTTACGTCTTTCTTCCAAAAATGACATTTGGTGAACTTAGCTTCGAGTTGATGTGCTCGAAGGGTTTCTATGACTTGCCTAAGATATAGGGCATATTCTTCCTTGCTTCTTGAGAAAATCAAGATATCATCCACAAAGACTACCTTGAACTTGTTTAGAAACTCCTTGTACACTCTACTCAACAAGTCAACGAAATATGTGGGTGCATTCGTCAAACCAAAAGGTATGATGAGCCACTCGAAGAAACCGTCAGGAGTTCTAAATGTGTCTTATTTATGTTGTCTTCAGGCATTCTTAGATGATGAAATCTTGTAGCTAAATCCAACTGCGAGAAAACGAAAGCACCAACCAACTGATCGAATAAATCACCTGTCCTCGGTAGTGGGTGTCTGTTTTTCTTTGTGAGCTTATTCTGCTCTCTATAGTCCACGCACAATCTAAGTGAACTATCAGCCTATGTAGCAAAAACAACCAGAGCACCCCATTCCGAAATGCTTCTTCTTAAGAACCCCTTCTCAAGCAACACCTTTACTTGCTTACGAGTTCTCTTCTCTCTCTCGGAGCCATGTGGCGCATTGGTAATGCAACTGGCTTTGCATTATCTACAAGGTAAATCTATCTCGCGCCTCGGGGGTAAACCCCGAACTTCATCGAAGACGTCACCATATTCATGGACCACACGAACAAATTTCGAATCATCGTTAGACGCGTCAAGAGATTCTAGGTAGCTAAGCATCACCGGACCTCTAGGGTCACAAGAAATATCAAGGGTCTTTCCACAACGAGTCTACAATCTAACTACCCTTCTTTCACAGTCTAGGATGGCACCGTATCTGGTTAACCAATCTATGTCTAGAATCAAGCTGTAGCCCATGAAGCCAAGAACGAAGGTGTTGCATTCAAACCCAACGCCCAAGATAGACACTCTTAAATCCCGATAAGTCATCGAAAGATGAGCCGAACCACCAACAGGATTTGAGACTACTATGGGATCCGTAACTAGACTAATATTTAGGTGCAGTGTTTTAACTAACGAAGCAGAAATAAACGAGTGTGAAGCGCCAGAATTCAAACAAGGTTCGAACAGGATGATCAAAAAGAAAAACCAAACTTCCAACCAAGATATTTCTGCCTCTATCAGGTATGCCAGCCGTGAGGGAACGCGTCTGCCCTCCAGAAGATCATGTACTTTGTCCTTACCTTTGCCTTTTGCTTCTTTGGACGATCCTAATAAGATGTCCTATTTCTCCGTAATGATAACAACTAGTCTTCTTCTTCTTTCTAACATCTTTATTTAAGTAGTCAGGTATTTCACAAGTGTGGCCCTGACTTTTCTCTTGGCCCCTTGTTATCCTTACCGCCTTTCTTTGGATCTACTTTCTTATCGCGTGTCATATCCATGTCTCTCCTGCACATTCTCCATTCATGACCACCTACCAAAATGATCTTCGTCCTTCATTAACCAAGCAGCTAATTGAACCTTCCTCTCATCGTCTATCTTAAAGGTACCAACAAGTCCTCCACTTCCTTCTAGCTTTGACAAACGTCTTAGTCCCATAAAGCGGTTTTCCACCCACCGTACAGAAGTTCTTACATATTTTAGAAAAAAACGTTTATACGTGGAGGAAGAAATTCAAAAAGGAAGGAGGAAGAGATTTAAAACGGAGAATCGAAGGAAAGATATATGGCTCTTGGGGGTTATGTTTTCAAAATAAACTTTTCTCTTAAAAATACTCTCATTAAGACATATTTTTGAAAGTATTTCTTTATAAAAATGCTTTTGAGAAACAATTTTTCAAAATCTCTTATCTGTTCTGGTAACCTTCAGCTCTGATACCACATGTAACACCCCCACGTCCATTAATGTCACCCTCAAGGGATTGCATTAACTTTCATGGAGTACTATTGGTGTATAGAACAGAATATAACAAGACTGATACATATATTGGTACTTGAAAATTTTAAAACAACTTTTATTGCAGCGGAGAAATAGTTTGATTACAACAACATCATAAACCAACAATAAAACCAAGTACACTTAATATCCATCTTGACAAATTGTTTTCTGAGTACATAAAGTAAAAAAGCATAACCCCAACATAAGTAGCCATAAAAGAGATGAGCTGAACTTTACTTTCAGCAATCCAAAGCACTTCCAAAAGAGAGATAAAGAGGTCCAAATCAAGCTCCACTAGCACTAGTCCCACCCTGAGAACCTGAGGAGGGGGGAAGGAAGAAAAGAGGCGAAAACAAAGGGGGTCAGACATAAAGTCTGGCGAGTCCAATAACTTTAACAATATAATTATTAAAGTAATTAGTATAAGGCATAAACTGGTAAAACAAGAAATGATTGTGAAACAAATGGGCATGACAAAACCAACAAGAGGAATCAGATAACATTAATTGCATTCCTAATCACTATAGGATAATTACTATACTGCACCAATACTAGTCACCCTAAAAGTTGATCCCGCCTACTGAACAAAATAATAATAATGGTAGTTTCATGTACACCTAGTTGTCTTCGTAGGTGCCGCCTGCTCCTATCTCCATTAGTTGTACCCACTACCCTCCCCATTCTAATTACAAGATTTATTCATAATTTGGAAGTTGTACTCCTAGCTGTCTTCATAGATGTCGCCTGCTCCTGTCTCCGCTAGTCGTACCCACCACCTTCCCCATTCGATCTGCTCGCTGACTCGTAGACACCCGTGCTGGTCCCACAGTGGGGTGTATCATTACCCAAAGTGGCAACCTGATACCACTAAAGATGCACGACTTATACCTACACGATGCAACAACGTCTTATCTACCAGCCCGGGCCCACGCACGCACATGACCCCGTTGGACTTGCATTGCCACAGCTAACCCGTTTTGACCTCTTACAATCAAACCCAGTAAGCATGTCCCATCCTCGACCTAGCTCGAGCTCACAAAGATAGTTAATGGGTTACTGGTTTGAAAAGGGTCCTCCATGCTTGACACAAGCTTTCCACCTATTCTTGGTCCCCACTAAGATTTCCCACTTAACCCCTTCTTATTCATGTCTTCTTACATGTTTCAACTTGGTTAAGTGTTTATATTTATACCCCACATGCCACCCATGTTACCCACTTATCAAATCAACATGTGTTATTGTTTAAGCTTGTCTTAACCCTATCCGCTTATCAGATCAATATATATTTTATTGGATAAACTGGTCTTAACCCTATCCACTTATATATTATTGGTCAAGTTGGTCTTAACCCTATCCACTTATATTTTATTGGCTAAGTTAGTCTTAGCCCTATCCACTTATCAAATCAATATGTATTATTGGTTAAGTTTGTCTTAACCCTATCCACTTATCAGCTTAATATATATATATATATATATATTATTGGTTAAGCAGGTCTTAACCCTACCCACTTATCAAATTAATATATATTATTGATTAAGCTGGTCTTAACCCTACCTACTTATCAGATTATTGGTTAAGCTGGTCTTAACCCTATCCACTTATAATATTTTATGCATCATATATATATATATATATATATATATATATCGTATGACATGTTTTACTTAATTTATGATTAAGTACATCTTAGTTCACAAATACATTGGTTAAGAGAATAACTCCCTAAGTATCAACCCCGAAGACCGAAATCAACATCAGATTGGTACTCAGAGAATTACTCAACTCAACCAAACTTCTATTTATCATTCATATTCGTCTTTGCTCAGCATTAATTAATAATTAATGTACAGACCTCCCACATTAAGTCAATTGCTTATAGCCGCTGGATATGCCGGGCGGTTCCAGGCAGACTTCCACCACAAGCCAGACTTAACCTCGTGTCTAAGCATCTTTTAATTATGCCTACGACCTCTCACATTAGACTGCCGTTTGCGGTTGCTGGTTGTGTCAGGCGGGTCCGGGCAATCTTATACCACAAAAGAGTCTAACCTCGTGTCTTAGGTATTTATTACGCATTTAATTTATGCCTTTGACCTCTCACATTAGACTACCGTTTGTGGTTGCTGGATTTGTCGGGCGGGTCTGGGCAGTCTTATACCACAAACGAGTCTAACCTCATGTCTTAGGCATTTATTATTACACATTATTATTCAACCCCAATTTGAATTAATATCCCAATTTCAGATTGTCAATAACTTCCAATTTTAATCCATATCCATAATTGTCACTTAAATTATGTCCATAATTTTCAGGTATATAAATTATACCAATTAGTGTCTCAAATTAATTATATGCCTTTAAAGCCATTTAATGCCAATTCACAATTTATATATTTAATATTTTCCCATTGTCCCCACTTTGTTCGTACGTTTAATGTAAAATATGCTAGACTCGCAAATAGTCTTACTCATAAAAAGAAAACAAACATCACAACTTGCATAACACATAAAATAGATCTAACTTGCGAATAAGAATTATAACATAAGTTTGCATAGCCAATAATTTGCATAGGCAATGAACATATATAACATAAATTTGCATAAACTATGTACTGTCATGGATCTAAATATAGATCTAAACATGAAATTGTGAACTTGCATATATGAATATGGTTTTCACCTAAACTTGCATATGTGAATATGGTTTTCACCTAAACTTGCATATGTGAATATGGTTTTCACCTTAACTTGCATATGGATTCCTACAAACCTGCGTATGAATTTAAACATGTAAACTAATATCATATGTTTTACATATAAACTCGCATATCTTGATTCACATATAAACTTGTGTATAATTCGCATACAGACTTGCATAAGATTCACATACAAATTAGCATATGTAAAAACAGACTTGCTTAAGATTCACATACAAACTAGCAAAAGATTTACATCCCAAACTTGCATATAAACTGATGTCATAAAATGAATCAAGTTAAACAGATGTGATTTGACATATGAAATAGATCTACCAACATAAGTTAACAAAACTGTCATATGTTCACCAACAGACGATAACAAAGTTAAGTAACATCACATGATTCAACAGACATGTTCTCATAATCCAAATTATAACTCATCATAATTAATTTATTAATTATTTTGTGGAAGAAATTGTACATAAAAAGACGGATTACAGAAGAGAATAATTCGTTCGTCGTTTATATTAGAATCCTGACTTGCAATTCCTAAGCTTTAAGAAGAAGAACTATTCTAGCAGCAACATGGAGGCTAAGAGATTAATTTAGTTTGGGTTTTGGAGCTTGAGTCTATGTGTGCTTGTATAGAAATTTAAATCAATATGAGTCGTTAGATTATCATAGGGCAAATCAGAACCACTCAGACTAGATAGAGTTATCCAGAATTGTCACCTATGCACTAGTGACTCAGCAACAGGTCAGAAAAGACTCAGCAACAAGTCAGGATCGTCACAGTTCAGATCTACCCAAAAGGGTAGGTCGACCCCCAGGTTGACCCTCAGGTCGACCCCAGGTTGACCCTCAGGTCGACCCCTAGGTCGACCTGTATAAGAGAGGTCGATTCCCTGGTCGACCTGGCCTGGGGCGGGAAAAATTCCACCCATCCCGCTTCCTTGTTTGAATTTGAATTTTGAATTTCATTCTGAACTGTTTTTTATTTTTTTTAATTTCTGAAACTTCTGAGGGCCATAACTTCCTCATACGAAGTTCGATTTACGAAAACTTGGACTCTATTCCAAGCCGAATTTCGAGACGAACGAAATGGCGTAACCTGTTTCCCTTAATTCTCACTTTAACAAATAAGTATTCTTTAATTCATTCTTTTAATAGTCACAGAAAATTCAGGGTGTTACAATCTCTATATATCTATAAATATATATTTCTAAAATAATAAATTTTTGAACAAAAATATGCACACTCAACAAAAGGGAACACACCCAAAATCACTATCACAGACAAACAAGGTCACTCATGCCACATAGTAATGCAAACACACACTGTCAACACACCCACAAACAAAATAACACACGGACATGTTAATACTCATACCTCGACACATGAACGCACACGTAAAACAAACCCCATGAACTTACACAGCTCACCAAACTCACGCATACAACAACTACATACATATTATATAAAGGGAGAAACCATATGAACACAAAATTTTGACACAAATCAGAAGGCATAAAATCTCAACCACATAATTAATTTGTCTTTATGTGAGGGATGATGGTCATGAGGTAATCATATGGTTTAGATTTTTGGGTTACTCAATTTTGCCAAACCTTTGTGTCTATATAGAGTTTCCGTTATATAAATCACACAAACACACACAGAAGAAAAAAAATACAGCACACACTAAATAAAACTCACACACAAACATGTACTAAACATATACACAATATACATACAACGCTCACACAAAAAAATAAAAATAAGAAACTCACGCATGCAAAAGACACGAAGGGGATTGGGTAGAGCTATAGTTAGAGGCTTTGGCGGAGAGGTGTGGGCGGGTGAAGGTCGTAGGATGGAGGACATGGGCGAACTTGGGTTGGCATGCGGTGGGCCTCACAGCGGAAGCAACGGACAATGGCAGTCAGGGGTTTCAAACGCAGAGGTTGAGGGGTTAGCAGATGTAAGGTGTAACGACCCGTATTCTACGCATCATAGGATCGTAGGATATTTATTTCTCTCACATACGAAGTCGTATGGTCATGTAACTTTGGGAGACGACAAATGGGGTCATTTCTCATGTTCATGATTTTTGTCAATTTTTAAATGACCATTTTAACCCTAGTTGGTACTGTTTTGGCCATAACTTTTGACTGGAAAGGAATTTTGACTTGAAACCACTTCCATTGGCTCCGGATGATGGTTTACAATTCCGTAGAGTGGTCACATTAGCCAAACGGACTCACCGTTTGGGAGATATGGCTGAAACAAGTTTCAGATAGTGAAAAACAGCTTAATTGGGCTTAACCGGGTGATTAACAGCTAGGCCCAATGGGTGATTTCGGGATTAGGGTGAGGAAGAGGCTGAAATCAGTTAGAGAACGATCTTATCCTCATTTCCCAGTCGCCACTTTCAATCTTGAACCCTAACAATGGCCGCCAACATCTAGAATCATCCCCAAATCACTTTCTAATCAAGTTTTGGCTTAATCTACATCAAATTAAGGAGAGAAAACACGAAAGCAAGGTTAGAGTTGCTGTTAGACATCAGTATTCACCCAAATCAGCGAGGTTTCAGTTCTGAGAATTCTATTTGTGGCCAAGGTGAGTGATTAGCACTGTTTTGACACTAATTACAGTTAATTAAGGGTAATTAGTGAAGATTAGCGAATTTATACACTAATAAATTCTGGAAAAATATCTATAAATTCAAAAATAATATTTTATGCCTCCAGTAGAAAGTTGGTTTAATTTGGTTAAGTTTTGTTAACCCTATGATTAGTTTTGCTCAAACATGCTTAAGGGAAAATATGGGGTTTTGGGTATATTTGATCCATTTTGATATGTAAATTCATTGTTTTGGTGTTTGTGGTTAGTTTGCTATGTTGCTATGACTGTTTGACATATTTTGT
This sequence comes from Allium sativum, assembly GCA_030737875.1. Taxonomy (NCBI): domain Eukaryota; kingdom Viridiplantae; phylum Streptophyta; class Magnoliopsida; order Asparagales; family Amaryllidaceae; genus Allium; species Allium sativum. The sequence goes on along the minus strand of CM060921.1, from coordinate 156,502,949 downwards.
GATTGATTAGAATAGTTAGATTGGTCGAAAACGTCGTCGAATGGCGTAAACCACTTGTTGGAAGAGTTGCAGGAAAAGTGCAGGATCTGGACCGGATCGGATCGGATATGGGGGGCTCGGATCGGATAAGTTGAACTGGGCAAGGGATTCGATCGGATCGGAACTTGACACTGGCAAAAAGGAAGGCTACGCTAATTGAACTGGGATCGGATCGGATAAAGGAGGAGAGATCGGATCGGAGCATGTGAAGAACGAAGGAGCTGATCGGAGCGGAAGCACGGACTGGATAGGAGATGGCGACCTGACCTGACCCGAAGTGGGGCACCCGACCCGAACCGATGCAACGCTGTGGACCCGAACCGAACCGCTACAGGAGAAGACTACGAACATAACCAACTCAAGGTAGAGGACCCGACCCGAACCGATGGCTAGAAGGTGAACCCGACCCGATCCAGTATTGACCAATAACCCGAGATGCAAAGGTAGCCCAATATGGGAAGTTAGAGCTCAGGATCCAGTTGGGAACCGATGAGTTCACTTCATGATTGGGCTTTGCTGCGGGACGTGTGGAAAGGGGCAGTCGATGTCTATGACTTTGGATTACTATGTATGGGAGGTACGTGAACGGATTCAGGGCTGCAGTGGTTTAGGTACGACTAAAGGGCTATAGACCAATGAAGTGGGGTCATTTGTAAAGATTTGGTCATGACTCCATGTGGTAAGCTTGGTAGTAGCAGTAGTTGTACAAGTTGAACTCCGTCACTACTTCGATGGGTCTAGTGGTTGACAGTGGTGGACATTTTATGCTTTACGCACTGAGTGAGAGACGTGAGGATGGTTGTTATGCTTGATTTGTTTGCCACCCTTATGACATACACACCCCACCCCCGTATTCTCTACACTATTTATTATGGCACCTTAGAGTATTGTACGGTATGTGGTACTAACTCTTTGGTTGCAGGTCCAGGTTCAGGTATGGTTTAGTATACCTGTTATTGTTCTGTTTAGATGCTTATCGCTCATACCAGGCTTTATGTCTGACCCAGAGTTTTATGTCTCTTCTTATTACTCTGGGTGCTCACACGAGCAGACTAGAGACAGGTTAGTTGGTGATGCACGGGTAGATGATCCGGAGACGAGCAGGAGGCTTCCACGTATGATATATATATATATATATATATATATATATATATATATAGTATTCTCCCTGTGAAGTTGAAGATCACCGCTTGGGCATTAGTAGTGCATCTTCTACTTCAGTTTTCTTTTGTTTTAGAGACAGTAAATTTGGAAAGTTGTAATAAGCTGTATTTGGATTTCCGCTACTCTGATGTTGATGTTGGTTTTAGTTATCAGCTTATGCACTGTCTCACCTGTTTTATGTCAAGTATGTTATTATTACATTTTATTCCATGCGCTGTGAGACATTATGCAGGTTCCTCGTTAGTTAATTCCCTTCTTTCCTTTCTTCTGACGACCGTCCCGTGCTAGTCGGGCATGTATACAGCGCACCTTCGGAGGGAATGCAGGCTGGTGCGGGGCGGGCCGTCACACTTGGTATCAGAGCTCTAGGTTGCGTAGTTAACCTAGGGAAGTTATCAGGGAGAGATAATATACGTATACGAGAGAGCGTATTTGTGATTACTTTGGTTTTTAAAAGCTATATATATATATATACTATTAGTAGTATAAGAATGAAGTCGTACTGCACTTGCACCACTATGGGGTCGTTAATCGTTTCCCTTTTTCAGATTGACGATGAGCCGATATGCTAGAGGTACTGGTAGGGGAGCCAATAATGGGAATGCCGCTGACATGAGGACGATGTTTACTGACCTCATGAGAGAGATGCTTAGAGATGTGCAGAGGGCAGCTCCCAATGGTGGAAATGGTGGTGGTCCAATAGTGCAGGCGCCTAGAGTCGACTTCGCCAAGCTGAATAAGGATTATACTAGCCTTGGTGGGAAGCCGTTCCATGGAACGGAGTCGGCTATGGATGTCCAGGATTGGTTGGATAGTTGCGAACGTATCTTCGAGGATTTGGGTATCGAAGATGCGATGAAGAGAAGGCTAGCGTCCCGTCAGCTGCAAGGGCGGGCAATGAATTGGTGGAATGCTACAAAGGTAGCTACTCCCGAAGATCAGATTACTTGGGAGCAGTTTAAGGTTCACTTTAGCGAGAAATTCATTCCAGCTGCTCAGAAGTCAGTGTTGTTTAAGAAATTCTTGGAGCTCAAGCAGAATGGAAGAGCTGTCTCGGAGTATATTGCTGAATTCGATACTTTGTCGAAGTATGGGTTATCCCTTATTGATACTGCCGAGAAGAAGAATGAGAAATTCATAACTGGTTTGGATCAGTACTTGGGGGAAAGGCTCATTAACAACATCGATGAGACATTTGAATCGATTGTAGGGAAAGCATTGAGATCAGAAAGTCTCTACCCTAAGCCGAAGATTGAGGTTGCATCTGCAGAGGAGCCAAAGCCACAAGCAAGTGGTGGAGGCAAGGGTGGTTCCCAGAATAAGAGAAAGCAGAGTCAGATTAAGGATGGCCAGAAGAAAAAGAATAAGTAAGATGTTTAGTGCTTCAGCTGTGGTAAGAAGGGCCATTATGCTAGTAATTGTCGGGCCAAGCCAGCGGATAGGAAGTGCTTCAACTGTGGCCAAATGGGACATCACAAGGACAAGTGTCCGCAACCCCCTAAAGAAAAGCAAATGGTGAAAGCCTACGCCCTTAATGCTATCCCTTCTTCGTCGAATTCCCCAACTGCGGAGGAGAAAGGAAAGAATGTCGTCATTCAAGGTATGCTTTCTATTTATGATGTTCTTGTTAGAGTTTTGTTTGATACCGGAGCTTCCAGTTCTTTCATATCTAGTGACCTGGTAGATAGGTTGGGATTGGAGCCCGAGATTGTCGATAGACCTTTAGTAGTGACGAACCCGATTGGTGGTTCGACTAGCCTTAGCATGATTTGTCGTAATGTGGTCTTATCGAGTCATGGATGCATGTTTGTTTGTGATTGCTTTGTTTTGGGCTTTACTGGGTTTGGCATTATTTTGGGAGTAGATTGACTCCAAAGATACCGGGTGGTGGTAGACTGTGAGGGCTTTTTGGTGACAGCTAGAGAGGATGATGGGCAGAGGATAGTGTTTGGTGGTCTACCCAGTAAGGGGGTATTGGCTAGTTTTCTAAACTCCCTCGACATTCCGCATAGTGAGTTGTCAGGTTTGCCCGTGGTTGGCCAGTATCCGGACATTTTCGAAGAAGTGACCGGGCTTCCACCACATCGAGAGATTGAGTTCCGTATTGATTTGGTGAAAGATGCTAGACCTATAGTGATGCCACTTCGTCGTATGGCACCTAGGGAGCAGCGAGCGCTCGAGGTGCAAGTCAGCGATCTTTTGAAGAAGGGATTTATCAGAAGGAGTGTTTCTGAATGGGGGGCACCAGTTGTGTTTGCTACCAAGGCGGATAGTTCCCTTCGTTTGTGTGTAGACTACCGCGAGTTGAATAAAGTGACAAGGAAGAACAAGTATCCTCTACTGCGGATAGATGATTTGTTCGATCAGTTGAGTGTCGCGAGAGTATTTTCTCAGTTGGATCTCGCGATAGGTTTTCATCAGCTTAGAGTGGAAGCTGAGAGTATAGCTAAAACGACATTTCGAACGCCGTCTGGATTTTATGAGTGGTTTTTCATGCCATTCGGGCTGACCAATACCCCAGCATATTTTGTGGATCTTATGAATAGAGTATTCAGAGATCAATTGAATAAGTTTGTCCTTGTGTTCGTTGATGATATTTTGGTCTATTCGAGGACAGAGGAAGAACACAAGGAACATTTAAGAATAGTGATGGAGGTGTTGAGAAAACACCAATTGAAAGCAAAGTTTTCTAAGTGTCACTTTTGGAGAAGGGAAGTGAGATTCTTGGGCCATGTTGTTTCTGAGAGTGGTATTGCCGTGGACCCTGCTAAGGTGGCTACGGTACAGGATTGGCCTACGCCCAAGAATGTAACAGATGTAAGAAGTTTCTTGGGGTTAGCTGGATATTATCGTAAGTTTATCCAAGGCTTCTCCAAGATAGCAGCACCGTTGACTCAGTTGACTAAGAAGAATCAGTCCTTCGTCTGGGACAGAGTGTGTGAGAATGCATTCAAGAGTCTAAAAGAGAAGTTGACGCGTGCGCCAATGTTAGTCATTCCTAAAGGGAATGAAGAAATGACGGTATACACGGATGCTTGTGGTACCGGACTAGGTGCTGTATTGATGCAAGGAGGTAGGGTTGTAGCTTATGCTAGTCGACAGCTAAAGCCGCTTGAGAAGAAGTATCCTACCCATGATTTGGAACTAGCAGCGATCGTGTTTGCGGTGAAGATGTGGAGACATTATCTCTTGGGAGAAAGATTTGAGTTGTTTACAGACCATAAGTCGTTGAAGTATCTTTTCTCTCAGAAGGATCTAAATCTCCGGCAGCAAAGGTGGTTAGAATTCTTAGCTTCCTATGATTTCGACATCGCATATACACCGGGAAAAGGCAATGCGGTGGCTGATGCATTGAGTAGGAGACGTGCCAGTTTAGGGGCTATGTTTCTAGAATGGAAGCAACTGGAGTACATCGCTGGGTATGATTTCAGAACAAAGTGCGAATTGGATCCAGAAATGTTAGCAAGTTTGACGATCAGACCCACTTTGATTGAGCGGATTGGCTCTAGTCAGAGGGACGATCCAAACCTATTGGAAATCATCTCCAAGTTGGAGATGGGTATCGATGAGGAGATGAACAAGTATGGGCTTGATCGAGATGGATGGCTTAGAAAGAATGGAAAGCTTGTTGTACCCAATGTCAATGGATTGAGAGATGAAGTGCTTAGAGAATGTCATCACTCAAAACTGACTATACACCCCTGTGGTAACAAGATGTATCGAGATATGAAGCAGACCTACTATTGGGAAGGGATGAAAGGAGATATTGGGAGGTTTATATCCAAATGCATGAATTGCCAGCTAGTTAAAGCCGAGAAAAAGAAACCTAGTGGGTTGTTGCAACAATTAGAAATTCCCGAATGGAAATGGGAGCAAGTCTCGATGGATTTCATCGATGGTTTACCAAGGACTAGATCGGGACATGATAGCATTTGGGTAATCGTGGATCGATTGACTAAGAGTGCAAGATTCATACTAGTCAAATCGACCAGAACGACAACCAAGTTAGCAGAATTGTATATGAAGTGGGTAGTGAGATTTCATGGAGTACCTAAAAGCATTGTGAGTGACCGAGACCCGTTGTTCACTAGTGGGTTTTGGAAGAGCTTACAAGAGGCTCTAGGGTCAGAGTTACATCTCAGTACCGCATATCATCCTCAGACCGACGGTCAGACGAAGAGGGTGAATCGTATTTTGGAAGATCTCTTGAGAGCATGTATATTAGATTTTGGTGGATCATGGGATGACCATCTGCATCTAGTAGAGTTTGCATATAATAATAGCTACCAATCCAGTATCGGTATGGCTCCATATGAAGCTTTGTATGGAAGACCGTGCAACTCATCATCATGTTGGATAGAGACTGGCGAGAAGTTTATGCTTGGACCAGATGTGGTGAGAGAAACTTCAGGCAAGATCAAGATCATTCAACAACGAATGAAAGCTGCCCAAGATAGGCAGAAGAGTTATGCTGAGAAGAGAAGAAGAGACTTAAAGTTCTCCGTTGGCAATTTGGTGTTTGTCAAGATTTCTCCGCTGAAGAGCGTGATACGATTTGGCAGGAGAGGCAAGTTAGCACCAAGATTTGTTGGCCCATTCCATGTTCTTGAACCAGTCGGGAATTTGGCATATAGAGTTGGCTTACCAGAGAAGATGGCGGAAGTTCACAATGTATTTCATGTTTCCCAACTAAGGAAGTTCGTTCACGACTCAGATATGACTATATCACCTGATCAGTTAGAGGACTTCGAATAGAACCCGAGGCGGTTGGAAACCGCAAGCCGGCCCGTATTGTCGAGCACGACATGAAGCAACTTCGAAGGAAGGCGGTGAAGTTAGTCAAGGTTCAGTGGGGCGAGGACGAGAATGATTGCACTTGGGAGACAGAGGAGAGTATTAGGAAGATGTATCCAGAACTCTTCGCCTGGTAAGATTTTAACTTCGATTTAGTTTTCCGCATGCTAGGATAGGCTTGTTTGCTTGTTTTGCATGTTTGATTGTTGTATGTGGCTGTTAGGCATGCGGGATCTTTTGTATGTTCTGGGTTAAGGAATTTCGGGGACAAAATTTCTTAAGGGGGGGAGAGTGTAACGACCCGTATTCTACGCATCATAGGATCGTAGGATATTTATTTCTCTCACATACGAAGTCGTATGGTCATGTAACTTTCGGAGACGACTATTGGGGTCATTTCCCATGTTCATGATTTTTGTCGATTTTTAAATGACCATTTTACCCCTAGTTGGTACTGTTTTGGCCATAACTTTTGACTGAAAAGGAATTTTGACCTGAAACCACTTCCATTGGCTCCTGATGATGGTTTACAATTCTGTAGAGTGGTCACATTAGCCAAACGGACTCACCGTTTGGGAGATATGGCTGAAACAAGTTTCAGATAGTGAAAAACAGCTTAATTGGGCTTAACCGGGTGATTAACAGCTAGGCCCAATGGGGGATTTCGGGATTAGGGTGAGGAAGAGGCTGAAATTAGTTAGAGAACGATCTTATCCTCATTTCCCAGCCGCCACTTTCATTCTTGAACCCTAACAATAGCCGCCAACATCTAGAAACATCCCCAAATCACTTTCTAATCAAGTTTTGGCTTAATCTACATCAAATTAAGGAGAGAAAACACGAAAGCAAGGTTAGAGTTGTTGTTAGACATCAGTATTCACCCAAATCGGCGAGGTTTCAGTTCTATAAATTCTATTTGTGGCCAAGGTGAGTGATTAGCACTGTTTTGACACTAATTACAGTTAATTAAGGGTAATTAGTGAAGATTAGCGAATTTATACACTAATAAATTCTGGAAAAATATCTATAAATTTGAAAATAATATTTTATGCCTCTGGTAGAAATTTGGTTTAATTTGGTTAAGTTTTGTTAACCCTATGATTAGTTTTGCTCAAACATGCTTAAGGGAAAATATGGGGTTTTGGGTATATTTGATCCATTTTGACATGTAAATTCATTGTTTTGGTGTTTGTGGTTAGTTTGCTATGTTGCTATGACTGTTTGACATGTTTTGTGATTGATTAGAATAGTTAGATTGGTCGAAAATGTCGTCGAATGGCGTAAAACACTTGCTGGAAGAGTTGCAGGAAAAGTGCAGGTTCTGGACCGGATCGGATCGGATATGGGGGGCTCGGATCGGATAAGTTGAACTGGGCAAGGGATTCGATCGGATCGGAACTTGACACTTGAGAAAACTGGCAAAAAGGAAGGCCACGCTAATTGAACTGGGATCGGATCGGATAAAGGAGGAGAGATCGGATCGAAGCATGTGAAGAACGAGGGAGCTGATCGGAGCGGAAGCACGGACTGGATAGGAGATGGCGACCCGACCCGACCCGAAGTGGGGCACCCGACCCGAACCGATGCAACGCTGTGGACCCGAACTGAACCGCTACAGGAGAAGACTACGAACAGAACCAACTCAAGGTAGAGGACCCGACCCGAACCGATGGCTAGAAGGTGAACCCGACCCGATCCAGTATTGACCAATAACCCGAGATGCAAAGGTAGCCCAATATGGGAAGTTAGAGCTCAGGATCCAGTTGGGAACCGATGAGTTCACTTCATGATTGGGCTTTGCTGCGGGATGTGTGCAAAGGGGCAGTCGATTTCTATGACTTTGGATCACTATGTATGGGAGGTACGTGAACGGATTCAGGGCTGCAGTGGCCTAGGTACGACTAAAGGGCTATAGACCAATGAAGTGGGGTCATTTGTAAAAATTTGGTCATGACTCCATGTGGTAAGCTTGGTAGTAGCAGTAGTTGTACAAGTTGAACTCCGTCACTACTTCGATGGGTCTAGTGGTTGACAGTGGTGGACATTGTATGCTTTACGCACTGAGTGAGAGACGTGAGGATGGTTGTTATGCTTGATTTGTTTGCCACCCTTATGACATACACACCCCACCCCCGTATTCTCTACACTATTTATTATGGCACCTTAGAGTATTGTACGGTATGTGGTACTAACTCTTTGGTTGCAGGTCCAGGTTCAGGTATGGTTTAGTATACCTGTTATTGTTCTATTTAGATGCTTATCGCTCATACCAGGCTTTATGTCTGACCCAGAGTTTTATGTCTCTTCTTATTACTCTGGGTGCTCACACGAGCAAACTAGAGACAGGTTAGTTGGTGATGCACGGGTAGATGATCGGGAGACGAGCAGGAGGCTTCCACGTGTGATATAGATATATATACATATAGTATTCTCCCTGTGTAGTTGAAGATCACCGCTTGGGCATTAGTAGTGCATCTTCTACTTCAGTTTTCTTTTTTTTTAGAGACAGTAAATTTGGAAAGTTGTAATAAGCTGTATTTGGATTTCCGCTGCTCTGATGTTGATGTTGGTTTTAGTTATCAGCTTATGCACTATCTTACCTGTTTTATGTCAAGTATGTTATTATTATATTTTATTCCATGCGCTGTGAGACATTCTGCAGGTTCCTCGTTAGTTAATTCCCTTCTTTCCTTTCTTCTGACGACCGTCCCGTGCTAGTCGGGCATGTATACAGCACACCTTTGGAGGGAATGCAGGCTGGTGCGGGGCGGGCCGTCACATAAGGCTTGGCGGAAGAAGACAGCGTGGTGGAGAGGCTTGCGGGAAAAGGGAATAGAGCAGACTTGTTTTTCGCGATGGTAAGATTTGTCCAAATCTAAAATAAGAAGCGGAGAGGTGATGGAATTAAAAGAAAAAAATTGTAACGGCTGGAAATTTCCGACTCCTCGAGAGTCGGAAATTCCGAGACGTTAGTGGAAGAATTTAGAAGGTGAGAAAGAAAAGATAGAACTAATAGAATAGAAGAAGAAGAAGAACTTACATCATCAGAGTAAACATGAACCTTACAGCGGAACGAATAAAATATAACATAACTTTGAAATACAAATCAGTACTCGTATATACATACCATTTCAAAGTACAACACTTAACAACACAGCGGAATAATAATAGCTATAATCCTGAAGTCTTCTGCTCCAAGCTCTCCAAGTATATCTGTAAATCCCGACTACTTGACTGCCCGTACAAATTTAGGCACCCAAGAGTTTAGGGAAAACAACAAAGTAAACTCCGGGTCAGTCATGGGACTGGTATGAGTAAAACAATTTAAACATGTATATGAACAAGTAAACGATATCTCATAAGACCACGCCGCATAACGGAACGGGTTTTCCCTTATGAGAATCCAAAATATCTTTATATCAAAAACCTTTTGATATTATAATAATGTCTATGTACAAATAGATATCAACTAGCAGAAACGCTTGCATCTCACGTTCTACATACATAGTATAAAATCATAAACCGCAGGGCGCTTAACGGAGAATGGATTCCAACAGACAAGGTATGGGAGCACCTTCTGAATAGTGTACTCTAGAGGTGATACACTCAGGGTTCAACAAGAACGTCTTGCAACCCGGCCACACATGACCGCTCACTCATTTAGCTTGAGTGTCGCGAATATATTGCCACCACGGTTATAGGCCATCAAACCGTCATCCGAAGATACAGAATCAAAAAGAAGTATAAATATGAATATTCTCTAGATCGGTGACAATACACCCTGCTTGGGGATGACCCAACTAGCCATGCTGCCTAGCCCAACTTTTGTTATTTCCTGGTGTGAGGCTAGAAGCTACGTCTATCTTCAGAACATCTGATCACCATTCACTTTGAATGCCACATCGTCATACCCGCCAAATCACAAATTGACTTATTCAAAAATAGCACGGGTATACAGCTAAGAGAAACGAATTCCTCCGCCACCAAACGTGGATACGTTTGAACAGATCAACTTATGCGATCCATTGGATATACTCTGTCAGACCTTCTTCCATATACGTTGTCCTGGGACTGGACAAACCGAAGGCACTATTCAGTATATCCATCTTAGTCACTATTATCTAAGACTTGTACAACAGCCCTTGCACTTTACTCCGTCTTCAATTTATCTTTGGCAGATATTGCTCGCAACGCTTATGCCAATACAGAGTGGTTCTTTGGATAGAAATCCAACCGGTCTCTCCATATTAACAACGTTAAAATGGTAAAAACTTTGATAGTCTGTGATTCAACTATCAAATTAAAACATGTCGGTGTACAAACAACGATCTTATTTCCAAATGGAAATTCGATCGATCAATCATCATATGTTCATATTTCCTTATTTCATATATTTAGAAAATATATGTTATTAATCATTGGAAAACATTTCCATAGCTTATTTTCACATCACTATTATTTCGCAACTATCAGTCCCTAACTGTAACTAGTATGAGAACAATTCTCTAAGTATCAATCCGGAAGGTCGAAACCAACATCAGATCGTCACTTAGAAAACCATTCAACTTACCCTCTCCAGTTAGTTTCTGAATTTGCTTAACTCTATTTCTTAAATTCTTATCATGAAAACATTTCATTTTCTATGTTTAGAAAACATATCTGACTATATTTGGAAAACGTTTCCAAAACTCATTTACGGATTTCCAATGAACGTTGTATAAAACATCGTTACGCTTAATCCATTAATCGCTTATTACTTAACTATATTTCAAATCAACCTTTTCTATCGAACCATAACTATTCCTTTGTCAATTCTGAAGTCAATCAAGTTGGGGTATAATTACCTCTCAGACCTTAATTGAACAACGTCCTTTACTGTGAAATAGATGAAGCTCGTCACTCACTTTTTCCAATCATCTGTTTACGCAAATTCTCGGATTCAGGTTACGAATCCACTTCTTATATGACAGCGTTTGATTTTAACTATAACGTTATAATTCCTACTTCTGCAATATCTAATCTTAATTATAACTTTATCTCCTAACTCGAATAATTTAACAGACACCTAATTTCTAAATCAATAACTAAATCTTGATTTCAACCCTGGAAAGTAAATAGTACTTTCCCGAATTTGCTATAATCGAATTCGACGTATAACTCTCTTTCGAGTAATCTCTATTTGGTTAACTCTTCTTCGAATAACCTATATTCGATTATCTCTCTTCGAATAACTCATATTCGAAATCTCTCTCTTTCGAATAAACAATATTCGATCTCTTTCTTTCGAATATGCTATATTCGAAAATCTCCTTTCGATTTACTAATCGATAACTCCTTTCGATCAAACTAAAATCGTTAACTCCTTTAACTCTACTCGAATAAATAATATTCGACTAACTCCTTTGGATCAACTCATTTGATTAACTCCTTCGAATAACTAATTCGAATAACTTACCTTCGAATAACCAATATTCGATTTACTCTAACTCGATTAACCTGATTCTAATCGATTTACTCCATTTCGATTCAACTTAATTCAAATCGATTAACTTAACTCAAATTGATTAACTCCTTTCGAATAACTAAATTCGATTTAACTCTTCTCGAATAACTAAATTCGATTAACTCAAATTGAATAACTGATATTCAATTTACTCCTACGTGTTTAACTCTATTCGAATAACTAATTCGAATAACTTAATTGATGAATTATATTCACTTCTATCCTATCGAATAAACTGTATTCGATATCTCCTCCAACACTATTCGAATGAACTATATTCGATTAACTTCTCTAACTCTATTCGAATAAATTATATTTGATTAACTCTTTTAACTTTACTCGAATAACTATATTCGATTAACACTTTCTTTCGAATAAGTATATTCGATTAACTCTTTCTTTCGAATAACTATATTCGATTAACTCTTCGACTAACTCCTTTGGATTAACTAACTTCGAATATCTCCTTTGGATTAGCTAACTTCGAATAACTCCTTTGGATTAGCTAACTTCGAATAACTCCTTTGGATTAACTAACTTCGAATAACTCATATTCGATAACTACTCTTTGAATAAATAATATTCGATAACTCTTCTCAAATAAATAACATTTGATTTCTCCACTCGAATAAACTATATTCGATTACTCTTCTCAAATGAATAACATTTGATTTCTCCACTCGAATAAACTATATTCGATAACTCTTCTCAAATGAATAACATTTGATTTCTCTACTCGAATAAACTATATTCGATTTCTCTTCTCTCGAATACACTATACTCGATAATTCCACTTCGGATAACTCTAACTGATCAACTCTAACTGGTCAATTCTAACTGGTCAACTATAACTGGTCAACTCTAACTGGTCAACTTCTAACTGGTCAACTCTAACTGGTCAACTCTAACTGGTTTAACCTAACTGGTTAACTCTAACTGGTTTAACCTAACTGATTAACTCTAACTGGTTAACTCAACTAGTTAACTCTACTGGTTTAACCTAACTGAGTTAACTCATCTTGATTAACTGAACAAATCCACTTAGTTTAACTTAGCTAATTCACGTTGATTAACTCTAACCGATTCACTTAGTTTAACTTAACTAATTTACTTCGATTAACCACTTAGTTAACTTAACTAATTCACTTCGATTAAATCCTTTAGTTTAACTTAACTAATTCACATCGATTAATCCTTTAGTTTAACTTAACTAATTCACATCGATTAATCACTTTAACTTAACTAATTTACTTTGATTAACCACTTAGTTTAACTTAACTAACTTGCTTTGATTTACTTAACCAATTACTTTGTTTACCTCGACTAACTTTGCTTTGGTTAACTTAACCAACTTCTTTGTTTAACTCGACTAACTCGCTTTGGTTAACTTATGGTTTTTAACACATCATCTAACAACGATAAATATCATCCAATCACATGTAATCACAACAGATTATATATATCACATTTATATATCACAATACATAAATCACAGTAAAAATAACTGTTGAGGAATCCAGTTGGATTCCTCCAACCTGTCTCCCTGCATCCACAGATGTTACACAATATGATTATCATCACTTTCAGTTCAATATAAATTATTCTGATAGCAGAATCGATATATAAATATTTAACGGTTTATATATATATATATATATATTTATATATATATATATATAAAATTTCCACTAACTGACTAGCAGTTCAATCAATCAACCAACACACAGCAATCAACAGATGATTAACAGTTCTAAGAATACAATATAAAAATATAACTGTTCAGAGTTGGTGAGTTTTACTCACATTTGCAGTTCATCGTTAAAGAACGATAAACTGTTATTTGATTTGAATCAAACAATTAAATTCGCCATAATTCCAAACGATCCCCAATCCACTTCCAGTCAGCTTCATGTTGTAGCCACCGTCCCTACGATCCTAATGGATCTGACCGTTCATGATTCTGACAACGTATGGTCAAGATATCATATATACAAGTTAGTACACTGTTAATTTAAAACTTGTACTTTACTTAAATTTATTTATATTTTGCTTTTGGCCTTACCTTAGGCTAACCAATCTCACGGCACTCGAAACCCGCTTCAATCAGTGCACCGCCTTTCCTAATGTAAACTCCCGTCCACTTCTCTACTTGGATACAACATTGTTCTTTGGTCATCCCCTTTTTTCTTCCTTTAACTCTAACTTAAAAATACAAATCGAATGGGCCTTAACTTTATTCCGGCCCACGCCCTTGACCCCAAAACCCGCTCGTACTGGCCCATCACCGTTTAATCCCTTCCTCTCCCAAATTATAACACCCGAACTCTGCTCCAATACACCATTTCCAAGAATCCAATGCAACATCGTATTCTTCTCCCTCCTTCTTCTCGGATTCTCTTTCCCACTTGCCTGCTGTACACACCCTGTACACAAACATAACGGATGTGTATAATACCATAGTGCCACCTTCACTACACTTGCGAGTAACCCACTCAATCACCTTCATCTCACCATCCACCGTCTCTCTCTCTCATCAACAAAGAACGTAACCTGCTTCATCTTTCCACATACCAAAAGACCCAAGCTACAGCACCGAAGTGCAGTTCGTTCACCTCAAACAAAACGCATGCACTGAACAACAACAACTACTGTTTGCTCACGTACGTATACACTTCATTTCAGCGTGCATCCCTTAAGCATTACCACCCTTTCTCTTCACGGTTTTCACCAACAAAAGTCACCCATCTTCCTTCCAAATATTGAACAAAAACCCAACCTACTGTCTCCAGTATAAAAAGCTCACCTACCTTCCAGTGAACCTGCGCCGTTGTCGAGGTTCAGACAAACCCCAAAACAGTCCAGCGAGCTCCTTCAGTTCGCTCCCACGATACTCATAAAAAGCTCACGAAAATCTTTTGCAACGAATCCCTCAACACTTCTCACGCCGCTGTTAAAACACTCAAAAGGACCGGATCTGACATCAGAAATCCACAGCGATGTTCAAACTTTCAAAGTTGGAACCCCCCGTCTTCGCTGGAAGAACCTCCAGTGGCAAGCAGATGTTCGGACCCCTTTGAAACTTGTATCGAGATGAAGCTAATTTCAGTTGGGAGTTTTGAAGAAAGTAAGTGGGTTAGGAGACAGATCGAAGTGGAGATTGTGATGTTTTTTTTTGCCATTCATTTTATAGAAGTGGCGGCTCATGTTTTTAAGAATTTGCAGAAGACTTTTTATTAGGTCTTAAGGGATGTGAAGATGTGTATTTATAGGCTATCAAGTTTTAGATATTTGTTAGAGATATTTGTCCTATATTTTTCATTTAATATTTTCGTTTATTTAAATAATTAAATAACTTAATTATTATACCTTTCAAAAACGCGCCATTACAGACTTCCCCCCTTAAAATAATTTCGTCCTCGAAATTGCTAAGCTAGGAGAATGCTACCAACTTTACTAACTAGATTCAAATATCTTTTAGTTTACTTCTCAACTCCAGTTTCAACTGAACCATTTAATTTTCAATTAAATTATTAATTCATTCTGGCTAACTGAATTTCCATAAATCATGAGAATGTTCTAACGCCTGGAATTTTCGAAAAATTTCGCCATAACCTCCTTTGTATTGGTCAATATGACAAACCACCCCTCGCCTCTCTAGGCCTTCTCCAACCCAAAAGAAAATCAAACAGCCAAGCGGCTTGCCAATTTGGCTCATAAAATCCAAACTCATATATAATATAAACTTGTACCTTTTTGTTGGTTATATTATCCTTATCACTTTCACCTGTATCAACCCAGCATATACCAATGTCATCTCAATCCAACCTTTAACTCAAACACTTGGTTTTATCCAAGTCAAATTCTATTCAAACTCCAATATCAGATTTCACACTCTTAACCCATCAACTTAATTCCAATCCAGATTATTCTCTAACCACATCCCGATTTATTTAACTTGGTTCAAGTTAAATTTTAATTTACTTATTTGTTTTTACCATCTTGATTCATTCAACTTAACAAGTTAAATTTTAAATTTCAAGATTTAAATTCCTGGGTTTTTATTTCAAATCAATTTCAAATCCTAACACCAATTCAAAACCTTTGAATTTTTAAACAACTTGTTTTCTCAACACCATTTGAAAACAAAACACTTGGTAGTAATCTGCCACTTAGAAACTCGAAAATCACACCGATGATGTATCGATCCATCCTCGGAATTATTTTCCAGTCATCCAGGTGAGTTAGATACTATATTTATTTCAAATTGAAAAACATTTTCAAAATCTCCCAGGAACTTAAAATTTCCTTATTTTAATTCCAAATTCTGATTTAAATTTCAGATTTTAATTCAACTGATTCCACGTATTTTACTTATAGGAATTCTGATTGGTTATATATATAACCATTTAATTTATAATCTTACTCGATTATAATAACAACCAATATATCTAATATATTAAAATTTTGATATATATATATATATATATATATATATATTTCTATATCAAAATATACTTTGGGTAAAGTTAGATTCACTTACCCTTTTTCAAAACATATCGTGATGACCCATCGTATACGAGTGTTTATTTACTCCTATCGATAAAGTGGATCAAACTGATCGACCAGAACTCATAAACAACTCAACCAATGAATCTCCACAATATAAAACCATGTTTATATCAAATACAAATACGCACTCGTATATATACATTCAAATTCAGTCTAGGATATTACTAATCCTATCTCTACTGAATTACGCCACAGAGCCAAGGTAATCACTTAAACTTAAGCACTGATACCAACTGTAACGGCTGGAAATTTCCGACTCCTCGAGAGTCGGAAATTCCGAGACGTTAGTGGAAGAATTTAGAAGGTGAGAAAGAAAAGATAGAACTAATAGAATAGAAGAAGAAGAAGAACTTACATCATCAGAGTAAACATGAATCTCACAGCGGAACGAATAAAATATAACATAACTTTGAAATACAAATCAGTACTCGTATATACATACCATTTCAAAGTACAACACTTAACAACACAGCGGAATAATAATAGCTATAATCCTGAAGTCTTCTGCTCCAAGCTCTCCAAGTATATCTGTAAATCCCGACTACTTGACTGCCCGTACAAATTTAGGCACCCAAGAGTTTAGGGAAAACAACAAAGTAAACTCCGGGTCAGTCATGGGACTGGTATGAGTAAAACAATTTAAACATGTATATGAACAAGTAAACGATATATCATAAGACCACGCTGCATAACGGAACGGGTTTTCCCTTATGAGAATCCAAAATATCTTTATATCAAAAACCTTTTGATATTATAATAATGTCTATGTACAAATAGATATCAACTAGCAGAAACGCTTGCATCTCACGTTCTACATACATAGTATAAAATCATAAACCGCAGGGCGCTTAACGGAGAATGGATTCCAACAGACAAGGTATGGGAGCACCTTCTGAATAGTGTACTCTAGAGGTGATACACTCAGGGTTCAACAAGAACGTCTTGCAACCCGGCCACACATGACCGCTCACTCATTTAGCTTGAGTGTCGCGAATATATTGCCACCACGGTTATAGGCCATCAAACCGTCATCCGAAGATACAGAATCAAAAAGAAGTATAAATATGAATATTCTCTAGATCGGTGACAATACACCCTGCTTGGGGATGACCCAACTAGCCATGCTGCCTAGCCCAACTTTTGTTATTTCCTGGTGTGAGGCTAGAAGCTACGTCTATCTTCAGAACATCTGATCACCATTCACTTTGAATGCCACATCGTCATACCCGCCAAATCACAAATTGACTTATTCAAAAATAGCACGGGTATACAGCTAAGAGAAACAAATTCCTCCGCCACCAAACGTGGATACGTTTGAACAGATCAACTTACGCGATCCATTGGATATACTCTGTCAGACCTTCTTCCATATACGTTGTCCTGGGACTGGACAAACCGAAGGCACTATTCAGTATATCCATCTTAGTCACTGTTATCTAAGACTTGTACAACAGCCCTTGCACTTTACTCCGTCTTCAATTTATCTTTGGCAGATATTGCTCGCAACGCTTATGCCAATACAGAGTGGTTCTTTGGATAGAAATCCAACCGGTCTCTCCATATTAACAACGTTAAAATGGTAAAAACTTTGATAGTCTGTGATTCAACTATCAAATTAAAACATGTCGGTGTACAAACAACGATCTTATTTCCAAATGGAAATTCGATCGATCAATCATCATATGTTCATATTTCCTTATTTCATATATTTAGAAAATATATGTTATTAATCATTGGAAAACATTTCCATAGCTTATTTTCACATCACTATTATTTCGCAACTATCAGTCCCTAACTGTAACTAGTATGAGAACAATTCTCTAAGTATCAATCCGGAAGGTCGAAACCAACATCAGATCGTCACTTAGAAAACCATTCAACTTACCCTCTCCAGTTAGTTTCTGAATTTGCTTAACTCTATTTCTTAAATTCTTATCATGAAAACATTTCATTTTCTATGTTTAGAAAACATATCTGACTATATTTGGAAAACGTTTCCAAAACTCATTTACGGATTTCCAATGAACGTTGTATAAAACATCGTTACGCTTAATCCATTAATCGCTTATTACTTAACTATATTTCAAATCAACCTTTTCTATCGAACCATAACTATTCCTTTGTCAATTCTGAAGTCAATCAAGTTGGGGTATAATTACCTCTCAGACCTTAATTGAACAACGTCCTTTACTGTGAAATAGATGAAGCTCGTCACTCACTTTTTCCAATCATCTGTTTACGCAAATTCTCGGATTCAGGTTACGAATCCACTTCTTATATGACAGCGTTTGATTTTAACTATAACGTTATAATTCCTACTTCTGCAATATCTAATCTTAATTATAACTTTATCTCCTAACTCGAATAATTTAACAGACACCTAATTTCTAAATCAATAACTAAATCTTGATTTCAACCCTGGAAAGTAAATAGTACTTTCCCGAATTTGCTATAATCGAATTCGACGTATAACTCTCTTTCGAGTAATCTCTATTTGGTTAACTCTTCTTCGAATAACCTATATTCGATTATCTCTCTTCGAATAACTCATATTCGAAATCTCTCTCTTTCGAATAAACAATATTCGATCTCTTTCTTTCGAATATGCTATATTCGAAAATCTCCTTTCGATTTACTAATCGATAACTCCTTTCGATCAAACTAAAATCGTTAACTCCTTTAACTCTACTCGAATAAATAATATTCGACTAACTCCTTTGGATCAACTCATTTGATTAACTCCTTCGAATAACTAATTCGAATAACTTACCTTCGAATAACCAATATTCGATTTACTCTAACTCGATTAACCTGATTCTAATCGATTTACTCCATTTCGATTCAACTTAATTCAAATCGATTAACTTAACTCAAATTGATTAACTCCTATCGAATAACTAAATTCGATTTAACTCTTCTCGAATAACTAAATTCGATTAACTCAAATTGAATAACTGATATTCAATTTACTCCTACGTGTTTAACTCTATTCGAATAACTAATTCGAATAACTTAATTGATGAATTATATTCACTTCTATCCTATCGAATAAACTGTATTCGATATCTCCTCCAACACTATTCGAATGAACTATATTCGATTAACTTCTCTAACTCTATTCGAATAAATTATATTTGATTAACTCTTTTAACTTTACTCGAATAACTATATTCGATTAACACTTTCTTTCGAATAACTATATTCGATTAACTCTTTCTTTCGAATAACTATATTCGATTAACTCTTCGACTAACTCCTTTGGATTAACTAACTTCGAATATCTCCTTTGGATTAGCTAACTTCGAATAACTCCTTTGGATTAGCTAACTTCGAATAACTCCTTTGGATTAACTAACTTCGAATAACTCATATTCGATAACTACTCTTTGAATAAATAATATTCGATAACTCTTCTCAAATAAATAACATTTGATTTCTCCACTCGAATAAACTATATTCGATTACTCTTCTCAAATGAATAACATTTGATTTCTCCACTCGAATAAACTATATTCGATAACTCTTCTCAAATGAATAACATTTGATTTCTCTACTCGAATAAACTATATTCGATTTCTCTTCTCTCGAATACACTATACTCGATAATTCCACTTCGGATAACTCTAACTGATCAACTCTAACTGGTCAATTCTAACTGGTCAACTATAACTGGTCAACTCTAACTGGTCAACTTCTAACTGGTCAACTCTAACTGGTCAACTCTAACTGGTTTAACCTAACTGGTTAACTCTAACTGGTTTAACCTAACTGATTAACTCTAACTGGTTAACTCAACTAGTTAACTCTACTGGTTTAACCTAACTGAGTTAACTCATCTTGATTAACTGAACAAATCCACTTAGTTTAACTTAGCTAATTCACGTTGATTAACTCTAACCGATTCACTTAGTTTAACTTAACTAATTTACTTCAATTAACCACTTAGTTAACTTAACTAATTCACTTCGATTAAATCCTTTAGTTTAACTTAACTAATTCACATCGATTAATCCTTTAGTTTAACTTAACTAATTCACATCGATTAATCACTTTAACTTAACTAATTTACTTTGATTAACCACTTAGTTTAACTTAACTAACTTGCTTTGATTTACTTAACCAATTACTTTGTTTACCTCGACTAACTTTGCTTTGGTTAACTTAACCAACTTCTTTGTTTAACTCGACTAACTCGCTTTGGTTAACTTATGGTTTTTAACACATCATCTAACAACGATAAATATCATCCAATCACATGTAATCACAACAGATTATATATATCACATTTATATATCACAATACATAAATCACAGTAAAAATAACTGTTGAGGAATCCAGTTGGATTCCTCCAACCTGTCTCCTTGCATCCACAGATGTTACACAATATGATTATCATCACTTTCAGTTCAATATAAATTATTCTGATAGCAGAATCGATATATAAATATTTAACGGTTTATATATATATATATATATATATATATATAAAATTTCCATTAACTGACTAGCAGTTCAATCAATCAACCAACACACAGCAATCAACAGATGATTAACAGTTCTAAGAATACAATATAAAAATATAACTGTTCAGAGTTGGTGAGTTTTACTCACATTTGCAGTTCATCGTTGAAGAACGATAAACTGTTATTTGATTTGAATCAAACAATTAAATTCGCCATAATTCCAAACGATCCCCAATCCACTTCCAGTCAGCTTCATGTTGTAGCCACCGTCACTACGATCCCAATGGATCTGACCGTTCATGATTCTGACAACGTATGGTCAAGATATCATATATACAAGTTAGTACACTGTTAATTTAAAACTTGTACTTTACTTAAATTTATTTATATTTTGCTTTTGGCCTTACCTTAGGCTAACCAATCTCACGGCACTCGAAACCCGCTTCAATCAGTGCACCGCCTTTCCTAATGTAAACTCCCGTCCACTTCTCTACTTGGATACAACATTGTTCTTTGGTCATCCCCTTTTTTCTTCCTTTAACTCTAACTTAAAAATACAAATCGAATGGGCCTTAACTTTATTCCGGCCCACGCCCTTGACCCCAAAACCCGCTCGTACTGGCCCATCACCGTTTAATCCCTTCCTCTCCCAAATTATAACACCCGAACTCTGCTCCAGTACACCATTTCCAAGAACCCAATGCAACATCGTATTCTTCTCCCTCCTTCTTCTCGGATTCTCTTTCCCACTTGCCTGCTGTACACACCCTGTACACAAACATAACGGATGTGTATAATACCATAGTGCCACCTTCACTACACTTGCGAGTAACCCACTCAATCACCTTCATCTCACCATCCACCGTCCCTCTCTCTCATCAACAAAGAACGTAACCTGCTTCATCTTTCCACATACCAAAAGACCCAAGCTACAGCACCGAAGTGCAGTTCGTTCACCTCAAACAAAACGCATGCACTGAACAACAACTACTACTGTTTGCTCACGTACTTATACACTTCATTTCAGCGTGCATCCCTTAAGCATTACCACCCTTTCTCTTCACGGTTTTCACCAACAAAAGTCACCCATCTTCCTTCCAAATATTGAACAAAAACCCAACCTACTGTCTCCAGTATAAAAAGCTCACCTACCTTCTAGTGAACCTGCGCCGTTGTCGAGGTTCAGACAAACCCCAAAACAGTCCAGCGAGCTCCTTCAGTTCGCTCCCGCGATACTCATAAAAAGCTCACGAAAATCTTTTGCAACGAATCCCTCAACACTTCTCACGCCGCTGTTAAAACACTCAAAAGGACCGGATCTGACATCAGAAATCCACAGCGATGTTCAAACTTTCAAAGTTGGAACCCCCCGTCTTCGCTGGAAGAACCTCCAGTGGCAAGCAGATGTTCGGACCCCTTTGAAACTTGTATCGAGATGAAGCTAATTTCAGTTGGGAGTTTTGAAGAAAGTAAGTGGGTTAGGAGACAGATCGAAGTGGAGATTGTGATGTTTTTTTTTTGCCATTCATTTTATAGAAGTGGCGGCTCATGTTTTTAAGAATTTGCAGAAGACTTTTTATTAGGTCTTAAGGGATGTGAAGATGTGTATTTATAGGCTATCAAGTTTTAGATATTTGTTAGAGATATTTGTCCTATATTTTTCATTTAATATTTTCGTTTATTTAAATAATTAAATAACTTAATTATTATACCTTTCAAAAACGCGCCATTACAAAAATGGGATGATGGGAGGAAAAAAAAACAAATGCTACTTATATATTATTATTTTGAAAGGACGTATGAATACAAAAAGGGAGCAGCTTTTAAAAGGGGAATGGGAACCTAAATAAAGTAATAAATAGTGACAGTTGAGGTTTCAAAATTTGAATGGTAGAGAGTTCTTGATTGTTTCAATTCACGAACGATAAGGGGAAACGCACTATTTTGGGTAATATAAAATTAACAACAATTTTGCAAATCAAATATAAAATAAACGATATCAAAGAAAAAAATCTAACAATTAAAATTTTGCTATATTTACATCAACAACAATAAATATGAATAGAAATTAAATTAAAGAGCAATTAAAATTTTGCTATATTTACATCAACAACAATCAATATGAATTGAAATTAAATTAAAGATATAATTCCATATTGAAAACTGAGGGTATAACTATACAAATTAAACATTTATATAAAAATTCAAGAATAAATTCAAATAAATAACTCGATTAAATTTACCATATATAAGATTCTAAAGTAGCAAATATTGAAATGTATTATTAAATTGTATTCATATCAAAAATAAAATTCATTTGTTTTATAAAATCCAAACAAAATATTTTTAAATAATAAAAATAAAAATTATTTCCATAAAAAATGCAAACAAATAAAATAAATAAACCAAAATTTTAAATTAAATCATTAATTAAAAAAACTCTAAAATAGAGGTTGTTACAATTTATGTTCATTGGTTTATAATAGCCAATTATTTTTCCACTTTAGCATGTGAAACTTCATTGTGAAAATAAGTTCCTATTTTGATCATGTGTGTGATACATACTTAATCAAGTGATACATATTTATACAAGCACATGAAAATGAAATACGACAATAGTTAACGAGTAAAAGTCTCCTTCGAAAGTAAGATGCTTGAATTATCATGAAATGCACTAAACTTGTACAAGAATATAATTCCATTCAAACAGGTTTCATAGATTTTTCTTTTTTTAGCATTAAGTAACTAATGATTTTTAATAACATATCAAAATCCAATTTGTCTCTGTAGAATCTAGATAGATAAACAGATGTGATCCTTAGTGAAGCTTGAAAATTTATACAAGCAAAAGAAACATACTAAAGATAAATAAATTTCACCTACCACTCAGAAGAATAAGTTTAATTACTGCTTTAACAAGAGTTACGTGAGTCAAATACCCAAACTAGTGTAGCAAATTAGGACTGACTTCATGTATGTTTCTTGAAATAAGCAGCAAGACTAACAAACAAAACTGGTGTATCGGACATGAAAGTTATCTCAAATGATAATGGAACCTAAACCAATGTTTAAAAAATAGATAATTCTGCATCGTAGTTCTTTTTATATCAGTATCATCATATATGTCCTTCACGCTCAACACACGTGCACACACACAAAAAAGAAGAAGGGGCAAGTTCATGTATAAATGTTTGGGCCTTCAATAAAAATTCTTCATTTGATATTACTTGACTTCATATGGTGAATAGCTAAAAAAGATTAATATTCGTTTATGATTATTTTTCTGAAATATATAATAAATTTCCTCATAACGAGGACAGTTTCATTGGGCATTATTGGTTGTATATGGGAATATAATAAAGTTTCTCATAATTTTACATAGTTCATACTTTTTTCCGCTGCATACATGAAAAATGAAAATCATTCACTTTTCTAGGAACATCAATACTATGTTTATTCATCTAACTTGATATAGCCTTTCTGGTTAAGGATTCTTATACAACAAAGCCTAGATGTAAGAAAGGTGTTGGCTTCAAATGTTAAATTTGTCACATGGAAATTCTATTTGTATAGCTTCTCTTCAGGTGCGTACTTAGGAAAACTCTTTCATGTTTCTATTTTCTAATATTCAGTCTTACTACCAATTTTTTTGTTATATTAGGATGTTGAAGCGACAAAAAAGGTAACAAGATATTGGTAGACACTATAGTTAACAGCATAATTTATACTTAGCTAGTAAAATTTCATCGTTGAACCAAATCAATTAATATTTGCGTTCATGTTATGGATATTTATAAGTATGGTCTTAATTTAAGAAAAACGATCAATATTTTTGTTGTTGTAAATGTACTTAGGGTATTTGTGAAATTAAAAGATTTAATTGTTTTCATGGAAAATGGGTAGAGATTTGTGGAAATTGTGACTCCCACAATGCACTGAAAAGTTAGTAATCCTCGCATTGGAGAGTGATGGGAAAATTGTAACTCCCACAATCTGCTTTATTAAAATTTTGGAAGGTTAGTTGTCCCTTACATTGCTATCTTAATTATTTATCTATGATTTTTTTCTTGTTCAAATTAGTAAGAGATTGCACGATGATTAGAAAAAATAGTTGGCAAATTTTGCAAGATTAGCATGACAAAATTTTATTGCTACATAAATAATTGGCAAATATTTAAGGTTTTTATTTGCAAGTATTTGCAATACCTCTTCTTCTACCAATGACAAATAACTAAAGAATGGTACAAGAGACATTTGCTTCTGATTTTGGTATTTGATTTCTACTCTTTTTACCTATTTAACAAATAGCCAAAATATTGATAGGTTCGGTTACTTAAATATCATAAACTTTAAGTCTTGTTGCCAAATCTTTCAGATTTTAATCCTATTTCATATAGTTATTTAAAACAAATGGGTATATTTTTTATTCAAATTTGAATGCATCTTTAATGATATGTGTGTGTGTGTGTGCGTGTGTGTGTGTGTGCGTGAGCGCATGTGCACGCGTGTGCGCATGCACATGTGTACACATATATGTAGACACACATACATTTAAGAGTAGTACACTTACGGATCCAATGGATTATATACAAAGCACATAACCTTATGATATCTTTAATCTCTATATGACCTACTGTAAATTCTTCAACATTTGATTGTGTCCCTATGGAAAAAAGGAAAATTGTGTGCCTACTGCTCCATGGATCATTAGGAAAAAGAGGAAGCATCATTTCATATTTGTAAATTCTGTATGTTGTTTTTAAGAAATTATTTACCTTGCAGACTTTAAGAAATGTGGATGTACTATTACCACTGCATACAAATCATGCCATATACATGAAATGATTTTTCGCTAACCCCTTCTACTGGAGATCTTTCTATTATTTTTCAAAATGGTTTGATTATGAACGTTGCATAATGATTGTAGGTAGGAGCAGGAGAACACATATTCCACTTATTCCACTTAAAGCATTAAAACATGATTCACTATAATTAGATATCTTATCGTTATCCTTGTATTTGATGCATGTGCCATCTACTCCCTCCAGTTCATATTATGGGATGTTTTGTGAAGATTTTTTTTCAAAACATAAGACGTTTTTACGAATAATAAATGGTATCTACTTTATTGACTTGCCATGAAGTGCTTCTATTGGCTCATGTGAGTAGGCGGCTCCTTAGAGAACCGCAACAACTACTTTTTTGTACCTGGAAATAGAGAAAGTAACATAATTTTACATGAAAAAAGGAGCCAATCACCAAAAAGAAGCATTTTAATTTTTTTAATTTTGGTGCAAATCTCTAAAATGACTTATATTATGAACCGGAGGGAGTATTAATTATTCGAGAGTAATGAACGTAAAATTTGAATCTACTGAAGTAGATTTATATCTCGACAAAGTGAAAATCTATCAAGATTCAGTATAATTACATTGTTATACTCCCTCCGGTTCATACATAAGTCGTTTTAGAGATTTGCACGAGAATTGAAAAAAATTAAAATGCTTCTTTTTTGTTGTTGGCTTCTTTTTTTCATGTAATATTACGTTACTTTCTCTATTTCCAAGTACAAAAAGTAGTTATTGCAGTTTTCTAAGGTGTCGCCTACTCACATGAGCCAATAGAAGCACTTCATGGCAAGTTAATAAAGAAGATACAATTTATTATTGGTAAAAAAACGTCTTATATTTTGAAAAACAAAAAACTTCACAAAACGTCCTATAATATGAACTGGAGGGAGTACATTATTTTGAATCCAAGCCATGGTCTTTTCAAATATATTGACTTCTTTTGAACATTCAAATGTAAAATAGTTTTCATATGTTAATTCAAATAAAATTAGCATTAAACCAGTGGAGTAATGTCCTATGTATAATCATATCATTAATAATTGTATCCTCTCACTCCTCTTATTTCTCTCCTTTATTCCACATCAATCCCGAAAACTTCACATGTTTCTCATCATGTTACATGATCGTGTTTTTTTCTTTCCTTTTACCCTTGCTATTGCTGCTACTATATGGTACCTTATGTTAAAGCCCATTTTCTAGTTTACATAGTAAAGCAATTTAACGTTTAAAATTTCAATAATTTTATGAAATCTTTAGTACTCTCTTCTTAGTTTGATATCACGATCAGAGTGGCAAACCCAGTTGAGAAAATAACATGTATGATGATGTAGGGAGAGATATATTTGTTGGGTATTCAAACGCGGAGCTTGTGAATGGGTCATGTTTAGCGTGAGTTTTATTAACTTCTAAACTGTAAATGTTTTCAAGTAGTTTTGAAATGGGGTGGGGTGAAGTAATTAGAATAAATAGTAAAACTGGGTTTCAACCAAGATCAAATCTGCAATAACATGAAAATAAATATCGAGTTAAACAAAAGAAATTAGGAACCCTCATTAATGGCGTCCTCATCTCCCTCCCTTGATTCGCTATCTTCATCTTCTTCTTCTCTTGTCTCATCTATTCTTCCTCCCCATCCAGTTCGTCCTCCACCTCCTGATCCACCTGACTCTCCTCCTAAGGTTAATCTTGATAATGGTCGTTCTTCTGTTTCTCTTGAAAATGTAGTTGCGGATCTTGTTAATTCTGTTTCTGCATTATCGATTCCTCCTTCAGATAATCCTCCTCATATCAACTCAATTCTTGGTAATTATAATCCTAATAATCTTGTGTTGAATTCTTCTCTTCTTGAGACTGTTAATCTTGAAAATATTTTGAATGTCAAATCAATCATTAATGGAGAAGTAGCTTCTGAAGCTTCTAATCCTAATCTTGATCCTAATGTCCCTTTGATTGTAGTTGATCAATCCTATAAATCATTGATTCCTGGTAAATCTGTATCTGGCATTTTATCAAATCTAATTATCTTTCTCTTTTTAATTATCTACCAAGAAATGCAGGAACATACAAACCTGTAGACTTTGATGTTGTAAAAGATGGGTAAAAGAAATATCCTCTTGATTCAGTGAAAGCAGCAGGAGTGAAGTATTGGCAGAATCATTTGGTTGGCTTTTTACTTGATGGTACTCTTTCATACCTTTCTGTTGTTAATATCATGCGCGGTTATTGGCAACTACATGGTGAAGTTGATATTAAATCTGATGGAGTGAACTTCTATTTTAAATTTTCTAATGATTTGGATAAGGATAAAATTTTGAAATCTGATCCCATCTTCATTAGAGGTCGAATGTTCACAGTAACTAGGTGGGATCCATCCATTGGTAGTGCCCAATCACAAATTAGGAAAGTTCCTATCTGGATTCATATGCATCGTATATCTTCATTTCTCTGGACATTGGTGGGCATTAATTGGTTAGCTTTTCACGTTGGCAAATTGATCTGTTTGGATTCAAATTCGGAAAAGATGAAGAGAATTAGATATGCAAAACTTTTGGTACCAGTTTGAATTGATTGGGTGGTCTAAGAGATAAATATCCTCCAGTAATGATTAGCTATGATTGGAGACCACACATATGTACTCACCATAAGGTTTTGGTCATGGTGCTTTAGAATGTGATCAATTTTTAAAAAATAATATGAGGTAGGAAGCTCAAGTTTAAAATCTAAATTTGGACAGCCACCCAATTCAATACCCAAATGCAAAAAAATATCAAAGACAATGCACCTTTGAGGAAAATCAAGGATGGAAGAAAGTCATAAATAAGAGGCAGCAAGTCTGGCAAAGGAAGAAGGATAGTAAGTATGGAACTAATGTGTCTAAAGATGTTGAGGAGGTTATGAATAAAGTAGAACAGGTAAATGGGAATGACTTATCTGGTTTTGCAAAGGAAGCTAATAACACAAAGGAAATGGATTTGAAGGAAGCAACTTTAGGTAGAGACAATAACAAAGTTATAATAGTGGATGAGCATGGAAATAGTGTGGTGCATAGCATTGGTGAAGCAGTGACAAATAGTAATTTGAAAAAGGATATTAAACAAAAAGGAAATCTTGCTATTGATAATTTGCTCAAAGAGGCAGTGGAACAAGAATTTCATGTTAATAATCCCTTCTCAGTTTTGAGTGACATCACAAATGGCTCTTCTTCTAACAGCTCATTTAATCATCATTCAAATTCATAATTTTCTTCTACCCCTTCCCATATTCCTTCTAATCATCAATCTACCTTTTGTGACTCCTCTTTCAGGTTTCAAGTTCATCCTAATTCATCTTTTAGCTGCAAGCTAAATTCACCTTACTCTCATCTTGCTCCCCTCCTAAAATTACTCTTCCACCACCTCCAAATATTGCATCTGATCCTTCTAATTTGGCTTCATCTTATTTGATTAATGAAAACACTGATGTATAGGCTTCTTCTCTGAAAACCCATGTTCAGAATATGCCAGATTCTTTGTCAAAGCCTGCATCGAAATCGAGAAAAGGTAGGAAAAAATGATTATTGAGGATCCATCAAATGTTGATGATCTTGATGATGGAGTAGAATACAAACCAGATGATGACATGCCATCAGGTAGCCAAAATTTTAATAAAAAAGGCACACAAGGAATCATCCTGCACCTCTAATAAATCCATTAAACACTAAGTGATGATTCATAACATTTCTTTTGGGAATGTTAGAGGTATGAATTTAACCTCTAAGCAAAGTATGATAAAGTCTCTTACCAAAGAAAGAAATATTCAGTTACTTTGTTTGTCTGAAACAAAGCTTGATATCCCATCTACTTCTAAAGTTGCATCTTTTATTTCTCATGGTTAGCAATTTGATCATAATCTTGCTATCGCAAGTTTGGTCGGTTGTTAACCATTTGGAATCATTCTATTTTCAGCTTAACTAAATTATCTTCTTCTGGCCAGTACATTCACTACAAATGTTATCATTTGCCTACTAAATCTCTTTTCTTCTTGACTTATGCCTATGCTCAAAATGATGTTTCTTTGAGACATACATTTCTTAACAATTTAAACCTCCTAAATCCTCAATCTGAGCCTTGGTTAATTGGAGGTGATTTCAATTACATGTTTTCATCTCATCAAAAACTGGGCGGTTGTGCTTTATCCATCAATGACATTGCTCCTCTTAATCAAACCATGATTAAATCCAATCTTATTCCTTTACATAGTTTTGGCTTTAACTTTACCTGGTCTAAAAGAAGTCATTCTAATCAGCCTACTTTGTGCAAACTTGATCACATTCTAGTTAATTCATCTTTCCTAAACCTCTGGCCAAAATCTTTCTATCATATTCTGCCTCCATCCATTTCTGATCATAGTCCTTTACTTTTAAATTAGGGAGTAAGTAAAGTCATTAAAAAAGGGAAGTCCACTTTTAAATTTTGGTTTTTGCACGAAGACTTTTCTAATATTCTTTTATAGGTATGGTCTAATTGCTATGGTTCTAACCCTATGGACAAATTATTGTACAAGTTAATGCCGCTCAAATTTCATTTACGAGCGTGGTCATCTTGTCAATTTGGTAAATGATATAAGCATTCAAATATGGTGAGATATGAACTTTTTAGGGTGCAAGAGGAAATGAATAAAAAACCATATGATATTCAGCTTCAGCATTTGGAGACAGGGCTACAACATAGACTAAAATACTTTTTGGATATAGAATTGCAAGCATCTAAGCAATGTTCAACATTAAGAAAGGAACTGGATGGTGATAGGAATACTAAGTATTTCCATAATTCTTTAAGGATAAAGAATAGAGAAGCAATTTTTATCATCAAGGATTTTGAGGATAATATCTATTCAACACAAGCTGAAATTGATATTGCTTTTGTTAAATATTTTACTTCAATTTTATCCCCTGACCCTTTTCCACCCTCAAGTATTTATCCTTTCTTCCATATTATGTTCCCCTTTATTTCTATGCAACAATCATTGGATATGATTACAGTAATCTCCAGGGATGAAATTAAATCTGTTGTATTTGGTTTAGACCCTAATAGTAGTGGAGGACCTGATGGGTATAATGCATAAATTTTGCAAAAATGTTGGCCAATTATTAGTGGTGATGATGTGGAAGCTATGCAATACTTCTTTTTCAATAACACTCTACCGTCCAGTTTGACTGCAAATGTTATTGCATTGATACCAAAGGTTGAGAACCCTTCAAATGTTTCTGATTTCAGGCCAATATCTTATTGTAATGTATTATACAAAATTATTTCAAAAAATTTAGCTAATAGGCTTCTACTGGTATTCCCCTCAGTTTTCTCGATTAACCTGTCAGCCTTTGTTTGTGGTAGAACCATAAATGACAATATGTTAATCACTCAAGAACTTGTTTATGGATATGATAGGAAGTATATCTCCCCTTGCTGCATGCTGAAGCTTGATATTAAGAAAGCTTTTGATACTGTCTCGTGGGATTCTATTTTAGCTATCATTGATGTCAAGAATGAATTTCCTCATCCCTTTTTTGCCTGGATTTACACCTGCATCTCCACTCCAGTGTTTTCTATAGCAAGACATGGAGGTCTTCATGGTTATTTCAATGGTAAACGAGGAGTAAGGCAAGGGGTTCCCATCTCTTCCTAGCTTTTTATCATAGTCATGGAGCTGGTCAACTCTCTTCTTGTTGATCAAGTAAAGATGAAAAAGTTAGAGCTTCACCCTCGATGTAAAAATCATCTTATAACTCATATATTATTTGCAGATGATTTAATCATATTCACTAAGCCTATGCATAGTAATATTCAGTGCATTCTCTCTATGTTGAAAACTTTTTATGAAATAGCTGGTCTGCAAATTAATATGAGTAAGTCACATATTAAAATTGCTGGTTTACCTTTCCATCAAAAGAATAAGAATATTAGATAATCTGGTTTAAAGGAACTCCTATCTGACTCTATGTACTTAGGCCTTCTCCTCTTCAGTTCTAGAGTGCCCAAGGTTAATTGTATGCCTCTGTATGAAAGAATTATAGGTAAGTTGAAACAATGGCCTTCATGCAAGCTTTCTCAGGCTGGAAGATTGACTATCATTCAATCAGTAATTTCCTCTATGACCAATTATTACTCAAGGCACTACATTCTTCCTGTAAGTTTGATTAATATGGTTATTAGTGCTATGAATAAATTCTTGTGGCATGGTGATCCTTTTGCCAAGAAACTGATTCTTATTGCCTTTAATAAATTGTATGATGATAAGAAAAGTGGAGGTTTAGGCATTACTAATCTGTTACATTGGAATAAAGCAGCTATATTAGTTTATATAATAGACTCTATTCTGATGACTCATGCCTTTGGTCTAAATTTGTGAAGAATAATCTAATTGGTAACAAGGATTTTTAGTCGATGGATGTTCCCCAAAACTGTAGTTGGAGTTGGAGGAATATACTCAAACATAGAAGAACCGTTCTACCTTTTATACAATGCAATAATGTTAAAATCAAGGGTCTCTCCTTTTAGCATTCTCCTTGGGTAGGTATTGGCTTAATTCTTAGTCACATTGTTGATTATAATGCAAGAAGAAGTAGTGGAATTTCTGAAGTTGCTATTGTTGATGATTTTATTCACGATGGTGTGCTGATTCTGCCTTATAGTAGCTCTGTTCTATTAAGGAATCTTTGGTCTGAAATTAAGGGTAATTTTAGAATTAAAGTGAAAGTTGCTTGTCTTGGATGGGTAAGAAGCATAATATTTGTCATGTTTATGACATCATTTAAGGTGAGAAACCCCATTTTCCATGGCACGCTCGAATTTGGAATATGAAATCATCAGCTAACTTTAATCTTTTACTTTGGAATGTAACACCCCGCAAATTCTATAACTGTGAAATTTACAAATTAAAGTATAATTAATTTCAAATCAAAGAACTAAGGGAAACGGGATAAGCCATTGCGTTCGTCTCGGAAAAATACGCGAAATAGAGTCCGAGTTTTCGAAAAACGGAGTCCGTATGAAGAAGATATGGCCTTCGGAAGTTTTGAATTAAATTTAAAAATTCAAACAGAATAAAATAATTAAAAATCGGGCCCAATGGGCCAGGGCGGATAAACACCCGCCTAGGCCACCCAGGTCGACTGGGCTGTCGACCTGGGCTACCCATGTCGACAGGGCTGTCGACAGCCCTGTCGACAGGGGTGTCGACCTGGTCGAGCCCAGCCAACCTGGCTGGCCAGGTCTGTGTTTGGCCGATTTTCTATGGTCTGCTTTGTCATTAGGGCTAGGTGGCAAGTTTTAATTGGTCTCTCTATCGAATGGATGGCTACGATCAATCCAAGCAACATCAATGGTCCTAATCAGTTCCTAACCTCTATATAAACAACCCTAGACTAAACCCTAATCTATTCATTCAAAAATAAGATCATAGCCGCCATGTTGCTGAGGAACGACAAAGAGTAGCCGCCAACTAGAGAGAGGATTAGGAGGAAGATTCTAAAGCTTAAAGCAACCTAAACAAATCAATTCAACAAAGGAATTTGCGTCTTCAATCCCTAAATTAGAGAATTCATCACACCATTGTAAGTAGAGTATTACTTTGGTATGAATAAACAATTGTGTTGGTTTGTATGCTTGAATTGTGGCAATAAAGTAATTCATATTTGTGCGTTCTTATCAATTTGAAATATTATATATGTTTGGATATTTATGAATTATGTTATTCATTATAAAGAACTACATGCGGTAGTTCTATGCAAGTATACGTTTGGAATATTTCGCAAATTATGTAATCCATGTTGAAGCTACATGTATGTAGTTGATTTAAATTCATGCAAGTTTGGGGTTTGTTTCTATGCCACCATGATGTATATTTTTGTGCATAAATCATTTTGTAAGTAATTGGAACAAGTTTGGTTATTATCCATATGAAATTATGTTGAGAATTTGGCATCATGTATTAAGCCATGCTTTTGTACTAGAAAACCTATTTGCAAACTTATGAATATGTCTAGGCTATGAATGATATTTGGCATAATTGAAATCCATGATTAAGTCTATCTTGTTTACAAGAATTATATGATGACATATGTGGTACATAGTTAGGATTAGATTCAAAATCCCTTTTTGCAAGTTTACATGACTAAAGTAAGAATCATGATTTCATGTTAGAGATATTTATGCCATGCTTATGTTTGACATTATGCCATGCTTATGCTAGAAATATTTATGCCATGCTTATGTTTGACATTATGCCTAAATAAAAATATAGGTTCATGTGACAATAATGATATCTCAATTTCAAGTTCACATGCTTTGATTCATGTCACCTATGTTACCACTATGCAAGTACACCAGTTTCTATTTTGTATTTCCAACGTCGTATTGCAAGTTCAAGCGCTCACATTCCCCTCTTTGTGTATGTAATTACGCTTTAAGCCTCCCCTTTTCGCATGGCTAATTTGGGCTTTAAAAGGCTAAGCCCAAAATATATATAAACGGACGTGTTAAACGGGGAAAATAACGTTGGGTTAAAATTACTAATGAATGAAAATATAAAATAGTAGGGCCCAAGTTCAAGTATGGGTTGGGCCCATGATTGGTGTAACCTTTACACCATTAACTTAATAATGGGCCGCAAATATTTACATATAAGAAATAAAGAGGAATGACAAAATATGTAAATGTAGAACATACGATGTGTTTAACCCGAGGTTGGATTGAGTTGTGATGTAAACCTGCCCGGAACCGCCCGGCTGTCCAGTAGTCACAACAATACCTATCCAATGTGGGAGGTTAAACATGGAGCCCAGCAAGGACCCGAGGTTAGACTGAGTTGTGGCGTAAGACTGCCCGGAACCAACCGGCAACAGGCAGCCACAACAATACCTGTCTAATGTGAGAGGTCAGGGCCTTAATAAGACAATTAAGGCTGAGTCAGGATTGATAGGATTAAGTGAACTAAAGACTTAATCAAAATGGAACATGCTAAACAAAACGGACTGGTGGGGGTTAGGTTAGGAAACACTTAACCAACTTAGCATGTTGGCTAGAGATAGAAAACCTAGTAACGGGGTACCCTTTTTCAGCAGTAACCCTAGAAGGTGTATCAGGATACCCTGAAACTAGGCAGGGTGGGGCACGATTACTGGGCTGATTGTAAGAGGTCAAAGCGACGGCGGTGGTGTAGCAGTGTAGGTTCTAACGGAGTGCGGGCGTGCACACACTCCGGCGCAGAAAAATAAGGCACTGGACACCAGTAGCATACCTGTGCACTCTAAGGTTGTGTCGGGTTGCCACTATGGGACTTGATACACCCCATGGTGGGACCAGCATAGGTAACTACAACATCGGGGGCCGTAAGACACATGTAACTATGCGAGTAGGAGCCGATCATCATAGAATGGATCACATCACCCTGATTATGGGGTGCCAGTTGGAAACTAGTTTATATGGGTTCATAGATCAACATGGGGTACGATAGTATATTCGACCCTAGACAACTTAACCAAGTTTATAGTGCATGCCCACTTCTTGTTTATACTTATCATACCCAGTTCTTTATTCATAGACAAAATAGTACTAGACTTACTCAGGCTTTATGTCTGACTCTACTTTTCTTTCGTCTTCTTTCTTCCGTTTCCCCCCCCCCCCAGGTCCTCAGGGAGGGAACACAGCAGCTTGACCAACCTCAACATCCAGCTTGAAGAAGAGAAATGTATTGCTTGGACTTTCCTGTTTTGAACTATGGCTTTGGACAATCCACTATGGGGCTCTTGCAGTTTATCTATGTTTTATTTATGCTTCTTTAAATAATGTACTCAAGACAGATTATGAAAGTGTTATGTTATGTTTTTGGAAAGGATGTTGTTGTAACACGTATTTGACTTTATGAAATAAAGTTTGTTGTTCTTCCGCTGTTTACAAATATGTGTTCTTATATCTGTCTTGTATATCTGTGACTTGTACTTATAAACCTCCACCAAAATTAGGGCATTCCCTTTGAGAGTGACCCTAACGGAGGTGGGGTGTTTCACTTGGTATCAGAGCATAGGTTTACCAGATAAGATAAAAAGTTTTGAAAAATTATTTTCAAAAAGGAAATTTAAAGAAGCATTTTTAAAAGAAAAATATTATTTTATTTTAAAAAGGCAAAGTCCACCCCCCCAAAGCCATAGGAACTATCTCTTATCCTTCGTTTTGAATCTATCCTTTTTGTTTCAGCATGTCCCAAGAACTTAACTTGCCGGAAGGGGTGCCAATACCTGGTTGGTTTAGACGGTTCTTAGAAGCAAGGGCCACTCAGCCAGGTCCTACCGTTCCTCCTCCCCCAGCTGCCGGAAATCATCCAGCTGCAGCGGCACCTTTTCCTCCACCTCCTCCTCGGGGAAACACGTTTGCTAAGATATGTAAAGATTTTAAAGCTATGGGAGGAAGGGATTTCCATGGAACTGAGTCCTTCGTAGCAGTTAGAAATTGGCTGAAAGAAACTGAGGACCTATTCATCATCTTTGAGGTAGAAGATAGACAAAAAGTACAACTGGCGGTATGGCTATTGAAGGGCGAGGCTTCCTACTGGTGGGAAGTCACTAATGCTGAAAGACCAGTGGAGACGTGGGAGGACTTTAGGGCAAGGTTTGAGACTAAATTTCTCTCAGATGCGGATAGAAGTTTGCAGTTGGAAAAATTCTTATTTCTTAAGCAAGGGGACAAGACGGCAGAGAGTATGTGAATCAGTTCGATGAGCTGGCTAGGTTTGGGCTTGACCTAGTCAACACCCCGCACAAGAAGGCTCTCCGTTTCGTCAAAGGGTTGAATGAGCCATTACACAGTTTGGCCATGACCCATATACCCATGGGAGCCACGTATGAAAGATTGGTGCAAATGGCATTGCTGAATGAAGAGGATAAGGGCAAGAAGAAAGAGGGTTTGCAGCCTAAGAAGACAGACTTTAAGAAGGGCGGGAAAGGCAACAAAGAGAAGAGGAAGTGCAATTTCTGTGGCAAAGTGGGGCACTTAGTAAAGGACTGCCGGAAAAAGAAGGCCAAGGAGAATGGTGGGTGCTTTTCTTGCGGTGAGACAGGCCACAGGGCTAAGGACTGCCCAAAGAAACGAGGACAGGGGAAGAGGGCTGGATCCACCCCAGGGGCACAGGTCCATGTGCTAGAAGCGCCACCTCTGCAACAGCGAGGTATAAATACTTCTGTAGAAAGTGTAGTTTATCTTTATGATCACCCCGTTCGCACTTTATTTGATTCTGGCGCATCACACTCCTTTATCTCGTCTGCTTTAGTAGAATCTCTGCACCTAAAAACTAGTATGGTAGAGGACCCCTTAATTGTTTCAAACCCAATTGGGGGCCCAGCTCATTTGTCTATGATCTGTTTGGGATTGAAAATTTCTATTCTAAGTGTAGAATTTCAATGTAGTGCCTTTGTTTTGGGCTTTTCGGGGTATGGTTTGATTTTGGGTATGGATTGGCTATCCAGTAATGGGGCCATCCTTGATTGTGAGAAAAGGGTTGTTAGGCTCCTAACCCAGCTCGGTAATACTTTGGAAATTTCTTGTAATCCCTCGTATGCGGTTATGCTTAGTTATCTTGAATCGCTAGATGCCTCTGTTGAAAATTTGCAGTCAGTTAGAGTGGTCCGGGAATATCCGGATGTCTTCGAAGAG
Source organism: Allium sativum (assembly GCA_030737875.1). Taxonomy (NCBI): domain Eukaryota; kingdom Viridiplantae; phylum Streptophyta; class Magnoliopsida; order Asparagales; family Amaryllidaceae; genus Allium; species Allium sativum. The sequence goes on along the minus strand of CM060921.1, from coordinate 156,465,883 downwards.
GTGAAGGGCTTGCCTCCAAAGCGGGAAATAGACTTCCGTATATATCTTGTAGATAATGCAAAGCCCGTTGCATTGCCCGTTAGACATATGGCTCCATGAGAAAGGAAAGAGCTCAGTAAACAGATTAAAGAGCTTCTAGAAAAGGGGTTCATTAGGAGGAGCATTTCAGAATGGGGCGCTCCAGTGGTGTTCGCTACAAAGGCGGATGGTTCACTCCGTCTATGTGTTGACTATAGGGAGCTCAACAAGCTAACGAAAAAGAATAGGCACCCTCTCCCTAGAATTGACGATTTATTTGACCAGCTTGTAGGAGCGTCTGTTTTCTCCCAACTCGATTTAGCAACCGGTTTTCATCAGCTAAGGGTGGCTGAAGATAGCATCGATAAAACGGCGTTCAGAACCCCAGACGGTTTCTTTGAATGGCTGGTCATGCCTTTCGGCTTGACAAATGCACCTGCTTACTTCGTGGACCTGATGAGTAGGGTATTTAGAGATTTCGTCAACAAATTCGTAGTGGTCTTCGTAGATGATATCCTTATCTTCTCAAAGAGTGAAGAGGAACATGCTCAGCACCTAAGGGCAATCATGGAAACTTTACGAGTCCATCAACTAAAAGCCAAATTCTCCAAATGCCACTTTTGGAGAGAAGAGGTGAGGTTCCTTGGGCACATAGTATCCAAACAAGGGTTAGCAGTGGACCCTGCTAAGGTAGTGGCGGTACAGGACTGGAAGACACCAAGGAATGCGACTGAGGTCCGAAGCTTTCTAGGACTAGCGGGTTTCTATCGAAAGTTCATAAGGGATTTTGCAAAAATCTCAGCTCCGCTCACAAAATTGACTAAGAAGAACCTAGCGTTCAATTGGAACTTGGATTGCGAGTTTGCTTTCCAACGACTAAAAAGGGCTCTCACAACAGCCCCAGTTTTGACGTTGCCAGATGGGAGCAAAATGTTCACTGTTTATACGGATGCATGTGGGACAGGGCTAGGCGCCGTCTTAATGCAAGAAGGAAGGGTAGTAGCTTATGGCGGAAGGCAATTGAAGGTGCACGAAAAGAACTACCTAACCCACGATCTTGAGTTAGCCGCCATCGTCTTTGCACTCAAGTCTTGGCGACACTATCTCCTAGGTGAGAAGTTCGAACTTTGCACTGACCATAAATCGTTGAAATATCTTTTCTCACAGAAGGATCTTAACTTGAGGCAACAAAGATGGATGGAGTTTCTTGCCTCGTACGATTTCGAAATCTCCTATACTCCGGGCAAAGGCAACGTAGTGGCAGACGCGTTGAGCCGAAAGAAATTGACCCTAAGCCCGTTGTTTGTTGAAAGACAAAGCCTAGAGTTTATAGCCAGCTTCGACTTTAGGCCTTCCTCCGATTTCGTACCGGGCTTGCTTGCATCTCTCGAAGTGCGCCCGACTTTAGTAGATTCAGTAGGGGCAGCACAACGCGAAGACCCTCAGCTTGTGGAAATGATTGATAGGCTAATTAGGGGTGAGACTTCAAGTCACCTCAACAGATACTCCATTGACGATAAGGGTTTGCTAAGGCAAGACGGAAGACTATGCGTCCCACAGACAAAAGATTTAGTAAAGAAGGTTCTAGAGGAAGCACATCACTCCAAGATGACGATACACCCAGGCGGAGATAAAATGTACAAAGATATAAAAAGGACTTTCTTCTGGAACGGCATGAAAAAGGACGTGGCAGAGTTTGTTTCTAAGTGTATAGTGTGCCAACAGGTTAAGGCGGAACAGAAAAAGCCTGGGGGACTGCTACATCCTCTGGAGGTCCCGCAGTGGAAGTGGGATAGCATCTCAATGGACTTCATCGATGGGCTGCCTAGGTCTAGGAGAGGCAACACTAGCATTTGGGTAATAGTGGATAGGCTTACTAAAAGCGCCCACTTTTTACCCGTCAAAAGTAAAAGAACTGGCTCATCCCTAGCATCACTCTACCTTAAGGAAATCGTTCGACTCCGTGGAATACCATCTAGCATTGTTAGTGACCGAGACCCCATCTTCACCAGCGAGTTTTGGCGGAGTCTGCAAGAAGCAGTAGGAACGTAGTTATGCTTGAGCACAGCCTATCATCCCCAAACCGACGGCCAAACAGAGAGAGTGAACAGAGTTTTGGAAGACCTTTTAAGGCTATGCGTCCTCGACTTCAGAGGGACATGGGAAGACCACCTTCCTTTGGTGGAATTTGCCTACAACAACAGCTATCAAGCAACCATCGGAATGGCGCCCTTCGAAGCTTTATATGGAAGACCGTGCCGATCGCCCACTTGTTGGTGGGAGTCCACAGATAAGCTCATACTTGGACCAGATATGATCCGAGAAACCTCAGAGAAAGTAGACTTAATACGAAGAAGGATGAAGACGGCCCAAGACAGACAAAAGTCCTACGCCGACAAGAGGAGGACCGACCTTGAATTTGAAGTTGGAGACAGAGTTTTTCTCAAGGTATCACCGCTAAGGAACGTTGTTCGTTTTGGAACCACAGGAAAGCTAGCACCAAGGTTCGTAGGGCCATTCCCTATTATCGAGAAAATTGGGAAAATGGCCTATAGATTAGAGCTACCCGAGAAGTTGGCTGGAGTCCACAACGTTTTTCACGTTTCACATCTCCGAAAATGTCTACATGAGTCTGCTGAAGTGGTAGAGCCAAATGTCCTCGAAGAGGCCGAAGTGGAACGCGAAGCAACCATAAGAAAAGTTCCAACCCGCATATTAGGAACGGAAGTGAAGAAGCTACGCAACCGCGAAGTCAAGCGCGTCAAAGTTCAGTGGAGCGACGACGAGGGAGACGCGACTTGGGAAACTGAAGCTAGAATACGTACTGCCTACCCTTTTCTGTTCGAGGGTACATCCTTGATCTTTCTTTTTCCTTAAGTTGCGCTTTTATCTATCTTTTTAGGTATATTTCCTCGACCGTATCTTTTAGGTAGAAATCCTTTGGATGGAAACATGTAGTTGAAACATGTTATGGATGATGGTTGCAAGTGGTTGCAAGTGATTGCTAGTGGTTGCTCGTGGTTACATATACACACACAATCTAGGTTTTAGATCGGCTCAGTCACTTCATATTGCATATGCATATATGTTTGCATTCGTATATGGTTGAACTTTAATGTGTTGTCATATGGATGTTGCATCTGTATTGAATGATTGTGCACTCATGTAGAATCAAGAATAGGAAAATTTGCATACATAATGGATGCATGGCACTTACATAAATCGCATTAAGGAGGTCAACTGAATCAGTAGACCGCCTGATTTTGCATTAGATAAGTTCATGTACACACACACTTCGCATATGATCATGAAGCATTAGAAGTCTTTTAAGGACAATGGATGCTCGTGTTTGATGGATGAGTAGATGGATGATTGGATGTTAGGATATACATTCCTCCTAACTTGAAGATTTCGGGGACGAAATCCTTTTAAGTGGGGGAGAATGTAACACCCCGCAAATTCTATAACTGTGAAATTTACAAATTAAAGTATAATTAATTTCAAATCAAAGAACTAAGGGAAACGGGATAAGCCATTGCGTTCGTCTCGGAAAAATACGCGAAATAGAGTCCGAGTTTTCGAAAAACGGAGTCCGTATGAAGAAGATATGGCCTTCGGAAGTTTTGAATTAAATTTAAAAATTCAAACAGAATAAAATAATTAAAAATCGGGCCCAATGGGCCAGGGCGGATAAACACCCGCCTAGGCCACCCAGGTCGACTGGGCCGTCGACCTGGGCTACCCATGTCGACAGGGTTGTCGACAGCCCTGTCGACAGGGGTGTCGACCTGGTCGAGCCCAGCCAACCTGGCTGGCCAGGTCTGTGTTTGGCCGATTTTCTGTGGTCTGCTTTGTCATTAGGGCTAGGTGGCAAGTTTTAATTGGTCTCTCTATCGAATGGATGGCTACGATCAATCCAAGCAACATCAATGGTCCTAATCAGTTCCTAACCTCTATATAAACAACCCTAGACTAAACCCTAATCTATTCATTCAAAAATAAGATCATAGCCGCCATGTTGCTGAGGAACGACAAAGAGTAGCCGCCAACTAGAGAGAGGATTAGGAGGAAGATTCTAAAGCTTAAAGCAACCTAAACAAATCAATTCAACAAAGGAATTTGCGTCTTCAATCCCTAAATTAGAGAATTCATCACACCATTGTAAGTAGAGTATTACTTTGGTATGAATAAACAATTGTGTTGGTTTGTATGCTTGAATTGTGGCAATAAAGTAATTCATATTTGTGCGTTCTTATCAATTTGAAATATTATATATGTTTGGATATTTATGAATTATGTTATTCATTATAAAGAACTACATGCGGTAGTTCTATGCCAGTATACGTTTGGAATATTTCGCAAATTATGTAATCCATGTTGAAGCTACATGTATGTAGTTGATTTAAATTCATGCAAGTTTGGGGTTTGTTTCTATGCCACCATGATGTATATTTTTGTGCATAAATCATTTTGTAAGTAATTGGAACAAGTTTGGTTATTATCCATATGAAATTATGTTGAGAATTTGGCATCATGTATTAAGCCATGCTTTTGTACTAGAAAACCTATTTGCAAACTTATGAATATGGCTAGGCTATGAATGATATTTGGCATAATTGAAATCCATGATTAAGTCTATCTTGTTTACAAGAATTATATGATGACATATGTGGTACATAGTTAGGATTAGATTCAAAATCCCTTTTTGCAAGTTTACATGACTAAAGTAAGAATCATGATTTCATGTTAGAGATATTTATGCCATGCTTATGTTTGACATTATGCCATGCTTATGCTAGAAATATTTATGCCATGCTTATGTTTGACATTATGCCTAAATAAAAATATAGGTTCATGTGACAATAATGATATCTCAATTTCAAGTTCACATGCTTTGATTCATGTCACCTATGTTACCACTATGCAAGTACACCAGTTTCTATTTTGTATTTCCAACGTCGTATTGCAAGTTCAAGCGCTCACATTCCCCTCTTTGTGTATGTAATTACGCTTTAAGCCTCCCCTTTTCGCATGGCTAATTTGGGCTTTAAAAGGCTAAGTCCAAAATATATATAAACGGACGTGTTAAACGGGGAAAATAACGTTGGGTTAAAATTACTAATGAATGAAAATATAAAATAGAAGGGCCCAAGTTCAAGTATGGGTTGGGCCCATGATTGGTGTAACCTTTACACCATTAACTTAATAATGGGCCGCAAATATTTACATATAAGAAATAAAGAGGAATGACAAAATATGTAAATGTAGAACATACGATGTGTTTAACCCGAGGTTGGATTGAGTTGTGATGTAAACCTGCCCGGAACCGCCCGGCTGTCCAGTAGTCACAACAATACCTATCCAATGTGGGAGGTTAAACATGGAGCCCAGCAAGGACCCGAGGTTAGACTGAGTTGTGGCGTAAGACTGCCCGGAACCAACCGGCAACAGGCAGCCACAACAATACCTGTCTAATGTGAGAGGTCAGGGCCTTAATAAGACAATTAAGGCTGAGTCAGGATTGATAGGATTAAGTGAACTAAAGACTTAATCAAAATGGAACATGCTAAACAAAACGGACTGGTGGGGGTTAGGTTAGGAAACACTTAACCAACTTAGCATGTTGGCTAGAGATAGAAAACCTAGTAACGGGGGACCCTTTTTCAGCAGTAACCCTAGAAGGTGTATCAGGATACCCTGAAACTAGGCAGGGTGGGGCACGATTACTGGGCTGATTGTAAGAGGTCAAAGCGACGGCGGTGGTGTAGCAGTGTAGGTTCTAACGGAGTGCGGGCGTGCACACACTCCGGCGCAGAAAAATAAGGCACTGGACACCAGTAGCATACCTGTGCACTCTAAGGTTGTGTCGGGTTGCCACTATGGGACTTGATACACCCCATGGTGGGACCAGCATAGGTAACTACAACATCGGGGGCCGTAAGACACATGTAACTATGCGAGTAGGAGCCGATCATCATAGAATGGATCACATCACCCTGATTATGGGGTGCCAGTTGGAAACTAGTTTATATGGGTTCAGAGATCAACATGGGGTACGATAGTATATTCGACCCTAGACAACTTAACCAAGTTTATAGTGCATGCCCACTTCTTGTTTATACTTATCATACCTAGTTCTTTATTCATAGACAAAATAGTACTAGACTTACTCAGGCTTTATGTCTGACTCTACTTTTCTTTCGTCTTCTTTCTTCCGTTTCCCCCCCCCCCAGGTCCTCAGGGAGGGAACACAGCAGCTTGACCAACCTCAACATCCAGCTTGAAGAAGAGAAATGTATTGCTTGGACTTTCCTGTTTTGAACTATGGCTTTGGACAATCCACTATGGGACTCTTGCAGTTTATCTATGTTTTATGTATGCTTCTTTAAATAATGTACTCAAGACAGATTATGAAAGTGTTATGTTATGTTTTTGGAAAGGATGTTGTTGTAACACGTATTTGACTTTATGAAATAAAGTTTGTTTTTCTTCCGCTGTTTACAAATATGTGTTCTTATATCTGTCTTGTATATCTGTGACTTGTACTTATAAACCTCCACCAAAATTAGGGCATTCCCTTTGAGAGTGACCCTAACGGAGGTGGGGTGTTTCATGGAAGGTAATGTCCAACGCATTAAACACAAAAGAGAAATTATTTTTGATGGGTATAATCTCTGAAGATAAATGTGCTTTTTGTATAGTGGATGTGGAAAATAATACACATCTATTTTTTGTGTGTTCTTATGTCTTTCTGTCATGGAGCAGATTATTGGTTGTTGGTAGCTTTTACAGACCATCAAGGCATTGTAGAATTGAATGGTTTAATGTATTCAAAGCAACGAGATGGAAATCCCTAAAAGGTTTGTTGCCTTTAAATTTTTTGAAGTTGTTTGTAATGAAATCTGAGCAGAAAGGAACAGGAGGATATTCAGTGGTGTTTCGTTGAATTCAAATGAGATGTATGCAACAATTCATCGAAGAATATTAATTGCTTGAAGAATAGCTGAAGCTTTTGAGATCTTCGAGTAATGCTGCTGAGAGTTTGGTTTCTGATAGTTTGTTGATAAGAAGTCATTTGTATGTTTAACATTTGCAATTTTGAGTTTTTTCTGAGTTTCAGTGTTTATATGTTATAGTTTTTTTCTCATAACTGTAGAATAGTTGTATAGTTTATGTAGTGCCGAACGCATGTAATTACTTGATTTGTGAAGGCAAATTCTATTTCAACCCTTTTTTTAGTTAGTAACCCCCCCTTAAAAAAAATTAATGACTAAAGTGCCCTTAAGAGTTATCTTCTCATCTAAAATCAGAACAACGTAATTTTACTGTCAGTTAAAACACCTAAGCTTAAAAAAAACCCTAGATTTCAAATCATTCAAGGAAAATTTGATTTGCAATCAAGAATACAATGGATTTTGAAGGAGAAGATGATTCCTCATCGCAGTCGCGGCAGGTAATTGAAGAAAAATTTAGAATTTGAGTTTATTTTTTACTTTTCAAGTACAGCCGATGCAGTACGGTTTGAGTGAATTTGCATTAAACCACGTAGGAAAACTCCTAGGAAAGTATGTGAACCTAGTATAAATACTGTGGGGATGTATAGTGAACCACGTAGTTTGACTACGTGGAAACAAGTAAAACCACGTATAAATAATACGTGGTTCTCAGATATTCCAAGTATTTTTTATACCAGGTTTTGTTATATACCACATTGATTTGCAGAATTGGGTAAGTTATATTTTTATGGTTTGAGCTTAAATTTTGTTGTATTTGTTTTGTGCAGATTGTAGCATTCTCTAGTGATGAAGAAAAGGATGATGAGATAGTATTGGATTATTCAAATGAGTTCACAACTTATGATGTACGTTTTCTTTGATTAACGCTGAAATAAATCGTGAAGACTTACATTTTATATAACATTTTAAATGCAGATATATCCTTCATGGAAAAAATTAGTTGATTGGGTTCTTGATACTGGAAAGCGTCTTGGTTTTGTTATTATAATCTTGAAATCAGATACCAGTGCTTCAGTCAAGAAACCAAGAATCACGTTTGCTTGTGAACGAAGTGGCGTTTACAAGAAGCAAAAAGATTTTAAGCCGAAAAATCTTTTGACTTACGGGTACCAAAAAATGCAATTGCCCATTTAGACTGAAAGGCGAGAAACTTGGAACTTTAGATGATTGGAGATTGCATGTTGTCAATGGTGTTCACAATCATTCTGAATTGAAAAATACAGAAGGTCACTCGTATATTGGTTGACTAACCGAAGCTGAGATCAGGTTAGTTATAGAGATGCATAAGAATTTGGTAAAGCCAAAAGAAATTTTAGCCACCATTAAACGAAATGATACTTCTAATTCTACCACAATCAAAACAATCTACAATGTGATAAAAGCACAGAATGCTATTGAACGAGGGCGATCACAAGTTCAATACTTTCTTAGTAAGTTGAAAGAGTTTGATTACTTTGAATGGCACCGTAAGACATTAGATGGTACTGATATTATTAAGGATAAATTTTGGGCACATCCTATTAGTTTGGATTTTTTACGAACATTTCCTAGGGTTATCATATTAGATTGTACGTATAAAATCAATAGATACAAAATGTCGTTACTTAAAATTGTTGGAGTTACTTGCACGGATCTTACATTTTGTACAACCATTGCTTATTTAGTTGCTGAAAAAGAGGAAAATTATATGTGGGCATTAGAGAGGTTGAAATCAGTGTCGGTTGATTGCGAAGTGGAAATGCCATCAGTCTTTATTTCTGATAGAGAAACGGCACTAGTTAATGCCATTGAATTTGTGTTTCCGGAGTTTGCTCATATGTTATGCACGTGGCATATTAAAAATAATGTTCTCACATATATGCAAAAAAAAGTAAAAGGTATGGATCTTGAAGAGAAGAAGTCTTTCTTATTTGATTGGAATGAATTAGTGTGTTCAAAAAATATCATTGCATATAATGAGAATTTACAAGTGTTGCACGAAAAGTATGCAAGCCATACTTCATTTTTGAAGTATATTCACGATATATGGTTGGATACTTACAAAGACATATTTGTGCAAGCATGGACTGACGACTACAAGCATTTTGGAAATTACACGTCTAATCGGTAATTTTGTTTACTAGTTGTTGTAACAATTACTCAAAGAATAATTGTTGTGATTAGTTCTAACTTATGTACATGTGTCAATGCAGGGCCGAGTCTGCTCATTCAAAATTGAAGAAACATTTAGCTAGTAGCTTATGCAATTTAGAACAAGCCTGGACGAAGATGCATACATTATTGGAACTCTCGTTCACAAAACTTAAAGCATCATTTGAGCAAAGTCTAACCAAAGTAAAGCACATATTCCATATACGAGAGTTCAGAAATTTACGAGGGTTTGTTTCTATTAAGGCACTTGATTTGTTGCATTCCGAACTTCCGAGAGTAAAAGATGTTGGTGATGAAGAAAGGTTATGTGGATGTGTTCTTCGTAGAACACATGGATTGCCGTGAGCGCATGAGTTAGCTCAACTTGGACCTGGTACGGTAATATCGCTTGATATGATTGATGTTCATTGGACAAGACTTCATCTTGTTGAAATAAGTGGAAAGAAAGATGCGGGGATAGCGGAGAAAATGGAAAAATTAATAAATGATGTGAAAAAGATGGATGCTCCGTATCAAATGCAAATTTATAAAAAGATATTGGAAGTTGTAGAACCGCAAACGACGTCACTTGCATCTCTGAAAAGAAAAATAAAGATACGTGGAAGAGAAAGCAACAAAAGTTCTAATACTTCGACTAAACGGATGGCTTCGTCGTTTGAGCTTGTTGAAAGTGTTTATTCCCAAAGTTCATATACTTCAAAAAAATCTCATACGGATAAGCTTCCTATTCCTAAACTAAAAGAGGTAATAATCATTTTATTTGAATACATATGAGTTGTATAATAACCTACTTTATTAAATTTGCAACTAGACGAACAAACTAAAGGCATGAGAATGTATCTGGATCAAATTCCATTAGAGATGAGGGCTTTTGTCACAGATGTTGTGGACGTTCGATCGGACGGTAATTGTGGATATCGATGCGTGGCTGCTTTGCTTGGATTGGGAAAATCTAGATGGAGTGAAATTAGAACACAATTGCACGACGAGCTATATGAACACCAGAGTATGTACGATAAAGTTTTTGTAGAACATGGTAGAAGTTCAACTATTCTCAAAAGCATTTTACATGAAGATGAAGACTTTGCACCAATGGAAAAGTGGATGTCAATGCCTGATGTAGGATATATCATTGCAACTAGATACAATGTTGTGCTATTCAGCATTAGTGAAAGGCTTACGATGACAATACCACCATTGAGAGGAAAGATACTTCCACCAGTACTACGCAAAGAAATTGCAATAGCTTTTGTCAACCAAGATCATTTTGTTCAGGTATGTAATGTTTATATTCATAGAATATAAAATATGAAGAATATTTTCAAGCCTCACGGTTCATTGCTTGCAGGTTAAACTTGAGGACAAACATCCTGTACCACCTATTTACCGAAAATGGTTCAAGGCTCGAGACCGGGATGCTAGCGACTGGGAGCATGTTTACAACGATTGGAGACAAGCTTGGGAGGAAAGAAATTCGTATGCAAAGTGGAAATAGTTTGGTTGGCATACGTTTGATTGGTTGGACTTTTGTTTATCTACTGAAATGAGAATGTATTGAGAAATTGGTTGTTCTTTGGATATTGTATTAAACTATTTGGCAATTGGAAAGTGTGTTGTTAATTATTATTTTTCATTATGTGTATATAGTAAGTGTTATTTGTTGATACAGTTTGGTCGACATATATTTTTTTAAATTCTAGGCACACACGGACTGACACAATGTGGTATGTATTCCATCTACATTGACAACATACGTGGTAAGTAACGCAACCTCGTAGGCATCCTACGGGGTTAAACAACGAAGCACGTGACGGTTATACGTGGTTAGTGTAGAAACCATGTTTTTACAGAGCGAGAGAACTTCCCGAAACTCAGTAAAAAATTTGTGTCCTCCCTTTTCTGCGCGGTTGGTTAGAAAACCACGCATTATGCCTACGTGGTAATCAAACCAACCACAGAGTGTTTGTACACGGATTTCCTTCTGACCACGTATAAACTCTACTTGGTTTTCTTCCCTACCACGTTTTTACATAGCGTGGCTATAACAGAAATCAAAAAAAATAAAAATTGTCAAACATGAAAAAGTAAATAATAGTGTGCTGAACGAATGAAAAACATTAATACGAAAATCGACCATAATTAAACCATTAGATCAAATTAAACAATCCAAAATCCATTACGTCAGTAAGTGTTATTTGTTGATACAGTTTGGTCAACATATTTTTTTTTAATTCTGGGCACACACGGACTGACAAAACGTGGTATGTATTCCATCCACGTTGATAGCATATGTGGTAAGCAATGCATCCTCGTAGGCATCCTACGGGGTTAAACAACGAACCACGTGACGGTTATACGTGGTTAGTGTAGAAACCACGTTTTTACAGAGCGATAGAACTTCTCGAAACTCAGTAAAAAAATTGTGTCCTCCCTTTCTGTGCAGTTGATTGGAAAACCGCGCATTATGCCTACGTGGTAATCAAACCAACCACAGAGTGTTTGTACGTGGATTTTCTTCTGACCACGTATAAACTCTACGTAGTTTTCTTTCCTACCATGTTTTTGCAGAGCGTGGCTATAACAGAAATCAAAAAAATAAAAACTGTCAAACATGAAAAAGTAAATAACAGAGTGCTGAACAAATGGAAAACATTAATACGAAAATCGACCACAATTAAACCATTAGATCAAATTAAACAATCCAAAAGCCATTACATTAGCATTCTATTTCCAAAATACTTCACATGATCAAACATGTCCATCCTAATTTAACATTAAAACGGTTACATTACATATCACATCCAAAATAAAAGTTCATCAACCTTAAACTAAACAACACTTAAACGTGAGGTCTGTAGTAGCATCCAACGGCAATCCGAGCATTATCAATTTAAGGGTTTGGTTCATTCAACATCCCATGCACGTCTTGAATGGTCTATAGAAAATAAATCAAACTGAAAATAAAACTGAAAATAAAAATTAAACAAGGATATTATCCTAGAAAAACAAATCTAAAGTAAATAAATAATTGAAACATACCGAGTATAACTGATTATAGGTCGGCTGAAAATGTGGAGCTCTAATCACAATATCATTCGGTAGGTGTAACGGATTGTGAACACGCAAGACACCTTGTTCTCTATACCACTCCATATAATCATCTGTGTAACTCAAGGAGGATTGATGTAGTGGTATTGATATACGCCCTTTTGCTATCACATGATTGTACCAATTCTCCCATATACTTTCCAAGAATTGATATCGTACTCGGGTGTATGTCGTAGAAGTAATACCACGGCATGCGTTTGTTGCTACAGGAGGAATAGGTGCAGCGGGAATGTTATGAACTCTGCCAAACTGTCTGAGTACTCTGTCGGGATGATACGGTTCTACAACATTCATACACAGAATGCAACCACTATACCAAGATATGGGATGGAACGGAGGATAGTGTCGTGCATAAATATAAGGATCAAATATAACCTATTCAAAGATGTAGAAAATTATTACCACTACATGTAATAAATAATTATTAGTTATTTGTGAAATGAAGTAATTTACCTGATCTTCTTGAATGTTATCAAAGAATATACGAAGTTCAACTAGTGAAGCGCCACAATCTATAGACGGATTCCACCGAGCAGCACATGGAAAATTCTCATAGTAAAGATTTGTTGACGGATGAAAGCACGGAAAATGCTCAAATATCCACGACTCAAGTAAACAAAGAAATCCGGCAATTTGTTTCACTCCCATACGAGTTGCTAATCCAAGATGCCTGTACATAAAAGCAAGTGTTGCCGAACCCCAAGAGTATGTGCTAACAGAATCCAACTATTTAAGTGGTTCTAGAAGGCAGACGTGCACATGAGTCTTGATTTTATTCGCAAACAACGTGTTGCCGAGCAAAAACAACAAATACGCCCGAGCGACACGTCTAATAGCTCGATCGGTCCAGTCATCGCTTACATCTTCAAATACACCATGCAACGCAGACAAACTTAGCTTATAATGAACTCGGTCATTCATTTCCATCCTAGCTACTTGTTTAGAAATTCCAAGATACTTGTGAACAAGGCTAACCACTTGTTCCTTGTCATATGTCATGCTCTGTATCGGTTTGCCTTCAATTGGAATGGGTAATAGAGACGCGACATCATCAAAAGTAATTGTCATCTCACCGAATGGAAAATGGAAAGTGTTAGACTCTGGATACCATCGCTCTACGAAAGCCGATATCAAGTTCTTGTTGACGCTCTTAGCAAGTGTTAACAATGGGATATAAACCTGACATCTCAACGACGACTTTAAATCTAGTAGCAACATCCGGTATCTTCCACTCTAATACCTTTTGAGCATGATTTACACATGTTAGCGGTCCTCGGTCCTACACCAATTTATTGGAAAGTTATAAAACTGAAATAGTATAATTCAATTTAATATAAATAATAGCCACGTACCTGATCCAGCCATATCATAGAAGCTACATGATTATCAAACTCTCTAATCACATCATTGATTCTTGGCCCTCCTTTCTCATTTAAAGCTTCTTCATTACCTTCTTCTTCATCACCCTCTTCTTCATCTTGTTGTTCTTCATCCTCTTCTTCATCGTGTTGTTCTTCTACTTCTGTCCGACCGTCACTTCCCCTTACTACAACTCTGAACTGATCCTCAGCTTCATCGTGTCACTCTTCATCCGTCCCCACATTCATGTCTCCACTTGTGCCTTCGGCTGCCTTGCCCGCTCTTCTTCTTCTTTCTGAAGCAGTCATTGCTTTATGAGGAGGCATTTATAAATTTAAAAACAGATTGAGTTAGTTAAAGTCATTGTCGCATATTTTTTTTAAACATTACAGGCTACCACGGAGAACAGATACGTGGTTGATAACCAAACCCCGTACATTTTCTCGGGGGTAAAAAAAATTCCATGTATGCATTATACGTGGTTCTCTTCATTACCCCGTTGTAACTCTATGTGGTTTTTCTATTAACCTCGTACGTACCCTTCGTGGTAACCTAGAAAGTTAAAAAAATAATAGAAAACCCCAAATTCTTTCACGTAGGTACTTCATGAAACCCTAAAGGAGGGTAACCCTAATTGCTATTCCGTGCGATTGAAACCCCCAAACGTTATGTAATCAAGCAAACAGATTAACCCAAACATCAATTCGTGAAACCCTAATGTAAATTACCTTTCTTCTCTTCCCTTGGTTGATGATTGATGAGTATGGTTGGTTGATTTCGTGATTAAGGTTGAAGAGATCGCTTTGAGATGAAATGGAAGTAGCATGCCTGATATGGAAATCGCGTTGAGATGAAATGGAGAGAAAGAAATCGCGTGGAGATGGAGAGAAGTCAATGTGAAGTGAAGGGTAAGGGTAAGATTGGAAATAATGGGGGGCTATTAACTAATTGTATTGGTACATGGGTTTTTTTATTTTTAGGGGGGCAACTACCTAAAAACAAGGGTTGAAATAGATTTTTTTGCCTTTCAAAAAAATTAGTAAAACTGGGTTTCATGTACTAGTAAGATTAGAATAAATATTCACATGGGGGAAAGTTTGACTAATTGAATTGTAATTAGGCTTCTACTTTCTAGCTACAAGATAAAAAGTGAATGGCTTCCTGCAATTGAACTAAAGATATAATCAAGTAATGTACATTGGGCTTGAATTAAACTATACATGGAAACTTTTTTGAAATTCGAACACGTACGCTTCTGTAATTGGGGTTGTGTGGTCACTTATAGCTTTCAGGTACCAACGACCTTAGTATTATGTTTATGTTTTCTTTCTTTCCAATGGTTAGCTTGACTTTTATTTCTTAATCACAGATGCACTGCTTGCGCACTGGTTGTAACAACCCGTAATTTTATAACATGTTAAAGTCATAAATCAAGGCAGAATTAAATTTTGAAATAAGAAATAGGGGAAACGGAGCCCGAGTTTTCGAAAATCGGAGTCCGTATGACCAAGATATGACCCTCCGAAGTTTTAGGAATTTTAATAAAATAAAACAGCTTGAAAATAAAGCCAGAAATTCGAAATTCAAACCCACATAAGGCTGGCGGGAAAATTCCCGCCCATGTACCCAGGTCGACTGGGGAGTCGACCCCCCTCCCCCAGCCAGGTCGACTGGGGTTTCGACCTCCCCATGACCAGGTCGACTGGGGAGTCGACCTAGGGGTCGACCAGCCTCCCGAACCTATTTCCTGAGCCAGATGCATTCTGATGTATTTAGACTTGTTTCGTGACCATATTCGTCTGCCTAACCTATATAAGCAGCCACCTAGCCTCATTCTCTCCACACCATTTCATTCTGCCCTTATGCTGCTTCTTAGATAATCAAAATAATAAGATAAAAAGGAAGAAAAAGGACTGCTTCTTCTCCATCAAGACTACGCTTAGAGATTTTCAAATTGGGGGATTTCAATTAGAACACGATCAATCAAATAAAGATTCAACAATCAAATTCTGCTTTCTAATTCTCGATCCACGCACTGTAAGTTCAAGTTACTTTTAGATAAAAGCTGTAAACTTAACATCCATGTTGTAAATTGGAATTGGATCTATGTACGGTAATTGATTCGTATCTATTCTTGTTCATCTTGGATCTTGACTTTCGTGAATATTGCTTTGGACCTATTCATGTTGTAAATCAAACTATCTCATGTCGATAACCTTAACATGCCTATGACGTTGAAACTATTATTAATGGCCAAGGACTATGACTGTGAACATAAGACTCCGTCTATGCCTATAACTGAGAACATAAGACTATGCCTATGACTGTGAACATAAGACTATGCCTATGCCTATGACAGTGAACATAAGACTATTGCCTATGACTATGACAAGGACAAAGGGTGGCTAATCACCTATGACTCTTGACTATGATACCTATGATTATGAACATAAGGCTATTATCTACGACCACGACTTTGAAACTATCACTGTTAATTGACTATAACTATTTTCCTAGAACTATTTTGGATAATTATCCATGACTGTTGTGATTAATCGCTTATGGTTCATAGTTATGAGATTTCTGCCTATGACCGTGACTATGACTACTGGGGTTAATTACTTAAGACTATTATAGTTGATTGTTCATGCCCATAGTTGAATCCCATGTTGTACACCGAATTTGCAGTTGTTGGATCTCATACCTAGGGTGTGACTTGCTTAGTTTATTCGTTATTATGTACACCAAAAACCATTGACCCATTATCCTTGTATTTGGCTTGCTTTTGCATGCCTATTCTTTTATGTCAAGTTTTTATCAGGACTATCGCCTTATTTTGCTAGATTTGAAAGCTCTGTTAATTTCTATATGCCAGTGATGTTGTAACCGATTATCTCAAGTTATATCATGCCAGTCTTGTAATCTCTTTTATCGCTTTATGCTTGTCCCTTCTACCTGTCATAGCTTTGATGTTATTCCCTTTATCTCCAGATTTAGATTTGCTTGTAATTTAGATCGATTAACGTTTACATGCGATGGGAATACGTTTTGGGTAGATTAGGCAAAACATGAACTGGTTATAAACATGAATCATGAACTTGATAATAGGCATAAGTTGAAACATGAAACTTGACACGAACTTGACATGAAACTTGAACATGGTCACGACACTAGAATGAACTTGAAAATGGCCAACTCGAGGTTGGGTTGAGTTTGCAGTGTAAACCTGCCCGGAACCGCTCGGCAAATCCAGTTACTGCAAACAATAGGATCCAATGTGGGTAGTTGGTCATATCGCGCTTGAAACCCGAGGTCAGACTGAGTTCTGGTGTAAATCTGCCCGTAACCGCCTGACATTTCCAGTGACCACAACAACAGGTCTGATGTGAGAGCTTGGGGTGCATTAATGAATTAAATGCCACATGATAGGGTTAAGTCATGAACAAGAAAGACAACACTTAACCAACTTGAAATATGATTGGTAGGGTTAGGTCATGAACTTGAACGACAACACCTAACCAACTTAACACTGAATGGTAGGGCTAAGTCACGAACTTAAATGACAACACTTAGCCAACTTGATATACTATACTGATGGGGTTAAGTCTCGAATTTAAATGACAACACTTAACCTACTAGAAGAAAACCCTAGTTACGCGGTCCGTTTCAGCAGTAACCCACTAGATGTATCATGGTACCCTGGAACTACGCAGGGTGGGGCATGATTACTGGGATGATTGTAAGCGACCAGAACGACGGCTGTGTGGGTGCGCCAATGTAGGTTCTAACGGAGTGCGGGCGTGCACACACTCCGAAGCAGAAAAAGCAGGCATTGATCATCAGTATGTTTATCTGTGCATTCTTGATTCGTGTTGGTGGTTGGCACCATAGGGCTTGATACACTCTATGGTGTTCCTAGTACAGGTGACTACATTCGTGATTGGGCCATATGACACAGAAACACAACGAGCTAGAATTTGTAGGGAGCCGATCGATTAGTGGATCATTCCGTTGGACCCAGTAATTGGTCATTCACGATTTTGGGCCCAAGGATCTTTTCATGATTAATACTTGACATGGGTTGGGCTACTAGTACAGTTGGTGCAGTGAACCTTGAACATGCGATGCTATACTTGACCTATACTAGATTCATCATGTTATCTTAGTCTACCTTATCCATCTTGACATCGTACTTATGTTTACTTTCAGTTTATACATGTCATGTTACCTTTACCTGTTTTTATGCTGAAAGTCACTTGGACTTACCAGTCTTTATGACTGACCTGTTTCCTTTCACCTCTTTTTCTTTCGTTTCTTCCCCCAGGTTCTCAGGGAGGAAACTCTAGCTCTTAGCTTGGATTTAGCTTGCTTTCTGTCAGCTCATGGACGGTTTGGTCTTGATCTATGCTATGGCTACACGTCTGCTATTTTTGGGGAATAATTTACTTTTGTTATTTTTAAGTTTATGCTTCTTTATTTAGAACTTGATGTAATGGAATAATGACAACTTGTACTTTGGATATATGAGGTTTTGACTCTTTTCTTGAAAGTAATAAGATCTGGTTTTTAATTTCTACCGCTGCTTTATTTATGTTATATCTTGTGATATCTCTATGTATGTTTACCTAGATAATGCTCCACCAAAACTAGTGCGTTCCCTTTATGAGTGACCCTAGCGGAGGTGGGGTGTTACATTTGGTATCAAAGCAGAAGGTTACCAGACTGGGCAAAAGCTTTTAAAAACCTTCTGAAACTATTTTCAAAACCATTTATAAAGAAGCATTTTTCAAGAAAAGTTTATTTTGAAAAGGCTATTCCGCAAAAGCCATTAGCACTTTCCTTTGTTTCCTCGTTTGATTCTCTATCTTTTCGTTTTTCAGCATGTTTGGGAATCTTAACTTTCCCGAGGGCGTGCCAATACCTGGCTGGTTCAGGAGGTACTTAGAGGCTAGGGCTAACGATGCAGGCCCGGCAGATATTCCTCCTCCAACTGCAGCGATTCCTCCTCCTCCTCCTCCTCGTGGAAATGCTTTCTCAAAGACGTGTAAAGACTTCAAGGCTATGGGTGGAAAGGAATTCTATGGGACTGAATCCTTTGTGGAAGCGAGGAACTGGCTGAAGGAGACCGAAGATTTGTTCGTCATCTTCGAAGTTGACGATAGGCAAAAGATATAGCTAGCAGTGAGGTTGCTTAAAGATGAAGCTTCGTATTGGTGGGAGATTACCCATGCTGAAAGGCCACTAGAAACTTGGGAAGACTTCCGGATGAGATTTGAGATGAAATTTCTCTCCCAAGCTGAAAGAAGCCTGCAAATGGAGAGGTTCCTAACTCTTAAGCAAGGAAGCATGACGATCAGGGAGTATGTCAATCAGTTTAATCAGCTGGCCAGATTTGGGCTGGATTTAGTGAACACCCAACACAAGAAGGCTCTTCGCTTCGTCAGAGGTTTGAATGAGCCACTACACAGCCTTGCTATGACTCATGTACCCATGGGGGTGACCTTTGAGAGCTTGGTGGATATGGCCCTACTTCATGAAGAAGACGAGAATGACAAGAAGGAGGTCAAGGCGAATGATTCTCTAAACAAGAAGAAAGACTCCGAGAAAGGAGGCAAGAACAACAACAACAATAATGACAACAAGACACGTGAGAAAAGAAAGTGCCACTTCTGCGGTATTGAAGGGCATATAGTCCAGGATTGTAGAAAGATGAAGATGGGAGCATGCTTTCAGTGTGGTGAAACTGAACATATCAGCAAGAACTGCCCTGAGAAGCAAGGGCAAGCCCCGCAAGCAGGACCTTCTGGGGGTACATCTTTAACTTCTCCTCCTTGATGCTTTGTTTTGTCTTGTATATCTTTTCGATCCTATCTTGAGAACCTTAGGTAGAACCCTATGGATGTAAACATGTATTTGAAATATGTTATGGTTGATGTTTGCAAAAGGTTGCAAGTAATCGCAAGTGGTTGCTCGTGGTTGCATAACACACATTAGGCACTAGATCAGCTCAGACACGTTTTCATATTGCATATGCATGAGTGTTTATACTTGTTTATGGATGAAATTGAATGTGTTATCATGTGGATGTTGCATATGGATGAATGTTTGTGCACACATATAGTGTTTATGTGACTAGGATTATTTGCATACATGTTGGATTCATGACACTAAACATATTTTGCATTAAGAAGATCAAACAGGCCTGATCATTTGCATTAGATAGGGAACATATACACACACTTTCTGCATATGTTCATATAGCATTAGAAATCTTTTAAGGACAATGATTGCTCGTGAATGATGGTTGAGTAGATGGATGATTGTATGGTAGGATATATTCTTCCTAACTTAGAGATTTCGGGGACGAAATCCTTTAAGGAGGGGAGAATGTAACAACCCGTAATTTTATAACATGTTAAAGTCATAAATCAAGGCAGAATTAAATTTTGAAATAAGAATCAGGGGAAACGGGTTGCGCCATTGCGTTCATCTCGGAATTCTGCATGAAATTGATCCGAGTTTTCAAAAATCGGAGTCCGTATGACCAAGATATGACCCTCCGAAATTTTAGGAATTTAAATAAAATAAAACAGCTTGAAAATAAAGCCAGAAATTCGAAATTCAAACCCAGAGAAGGCTGGCGGGAAAATTCCCGCCCATGTACCCAGGTCGACTAGGGAGTCGACCCCCTCCCCCCTCCCCCCATCCAGGTCGACTAGGGAGTCGACTGGGGTGTCGACCTCCCCATGACCAGGTCGATTGGGTAGTCGACCTGGGGGTCGACCTTCCTCCTGAACCTATTTCCTGAGCCAGATGCATTCTGATGTATTTAAATTTGTTTCGTGACTAGATTCGTCTGCCTAACCCTACATAAGCAGCCCCCTAGCCTCATTCTCTCCACACCATTTCATTCTGCCCTTATGCTGCTTCTTAGATAATCAAAATAATAAGATAAAAAGGAAGAAAAATGACTGCTTCTTCTCCATCAAGACTACGCTTAGAGATTTGCAAATTGGGGGATTTCAATTAGAACACGATCAATCAAATAGAGATTCAACAATCAAATTCTGCTTTCTAATTCTCAATCCACGCACTGTAAGTTCAAGTTACTTTAAGATAAAAGCTGTAAACTTAACATCCATGTTGTAAATTGGAATTGGATCTATATATGGTAATTGATTCGTATCTATTCTTGTTCATCTTGGATCTTGACTTTCGTGAATATTGCTTTGGACCTATTCATGTTGTAAATCAAACTCTCTCATGTCTATAACCTTAACATGCCTATGACGTTGAAACTACTGTTAATGGCCAAGGACTATGACTGTGAACATAAGACTCCGCCTATGCCTATGACTGAGAACAGAAGACTATGCCTATGACTGTGAACATAAGACTATGCTTATGCCTATGACAGTGAACATAAGACTATTGCCTATGACTATGACAAGGACAAAGGGTGGCTAATCACCTATGACTCTTGACTATGAGAATTATTACCTATGATTATGAACATAAGGCTATTATCTACGACCACGACTTTGAAACTATCACTGTTAATTGACTATGACTATTTTCCTAGAACTATTTTGGATAATTATCCATGACTATTGTGATTAATCGCTTATGGTTCATAATTATGAGATTTCTGCCTAAGACCGTGACTATGACTACTGGGGTTAATTACTTAAGACTATTATAGTTGATTGTTCATGCCCATAGTTGATTCCCATGTTGTACACCAAATTGGCAGTTGTTGGATCTCATACCTAAGGTGTGACTTGCTTAGTTTATTCGTTATTATGTACACCAAAAACCATTGACCCATTATCCTTGTACTTGGCTTGCTTTTGCATGCCTATTCTTTTATGTCAAGTTTTTTTCAGGACTATCGCCTTATTTTGCTAGATTTGAAAGCCCTGTTAATTTCTATATGCCAGTGATGTTGTAACCGATTATCTCAAGTTATATCATGCCAGTCTTGTAATCTCTTTTATCGCTTTATGCTTGTCCCTTCTGCCTATCATAGTTTTGATGTTATTCCCTTTATCTCTAGATTTAGATTTTCTTGTAATTTAGATCGATTAACGTTTACATGCGATGGGAATACGTTTTGTGTAGATTAGGCATAATATGAACTGGTTATAAACATGAATCATGAACTTGATAATAGGCATAAGTTGAAACATGAAACTTGACACGAACTTGACATGAAACTTGAACATGGTCATGACACTAGAATGAACTTGAAAATGGTCAACTCGAGGTTGGGTTGAGTTTGCAGTGTAAACCTACCCGGAACCGCCCGGCAAATCCAGTTACTGCAAACAATAGGATCCAATGTGGGTAGTTGGTCATATCGCGCTTGAAACCCGAGGTCAGACTGAGTTGTGGTGTAAATCTGCCTGGAACCGCCTGGCATATCCATTGACCACAACAACAGGTCTGATTTGAGAGGTTGGGGTGCATTAATGAATTAAATGCCACATGATAGGGTTAAGTCATGAACATGAAAGACAACACTTAACCAACATGAAATATGATTGGTAGGGTTAGGTCATGAACTTGAACGACAACACCTAACCAACTTAACACGTGAATGGTAGGGCTAAATCCCGAACTTAAATGACAACACTTAGCCAACTTGATATACTAGACTGATGGGGTTAAGTCTCGAATTTAAATGACAACACTTAACCTACTAGACGGAAACCCTAGTTACGCGGTCCGTTTCAGCAGTAACCCACTAGATGTACCATGTTTCCCTGGAACTAGGCAGGGTGGGGCACGATTACTGGACTGATTGTTAGCGACCAGAAGGACGGCTGTGTGGGTGCGCCAGTGTAGTTTCTAACGGAGTGCGGGCGTGCACACACTCCGGAGCAGAAAAAGCAGGCATTGGGCATCAGTAGGTTTATCTGTGCATTCTTGATTCGTGTCGGTAGTTGGCACCATAGGGCTTGATACACTCTATGGTGGACCTAGCACAGGTGACTACATTCGTGATTGGGTCGTATGACACAGAAATACAACGAGCTAGAATTGGTAGGGAGCCGATCAATTAGTGGATCGTTCCGTTGGACCCAGTAATGGGTCATTCACGATTTTGGGACCAGGGATCATTTCATGATTAATACTTGACATGGGTTGGGCTACTAGTACAGTTGGTGTAGCGAACCTTGAACATGCGATGTTATACTTGACCTATACTTGATTCATCATGTTATCTTAGTCTATCTTATCCATCTTGACATCGTACTTATGTTTTCTTTCAGTTTATACATGTCATGTTACCTTTACCTGTTTTTATGTTGAAAGTCACTTGGACTTACCAGTCTTTATGACTGACCCGTTTCCTTTCGCCTATTTTTCTTTCGTTTCTTCCCCCAGATTCTCAGGGAGGAAACTCTAGCTCTTAGCTTGGATTTTGTAAAGACCCGTAACTTCCCCGTAAAGGAAAGCGACGGATAGTTCGAGAACAAACCACAACAGAACACATACAGAAGAACCTTTCATTGTATATTACAACAATGCACCAGATTACAAGAATATACAGAGTATAAATGAATATTACACAGAAATATCAGAGATTTAAATTACATTTAAATACATAGTAGCGGAAAATAATACAATACACAACTAGAAGAGATATACGGATACAAAGCTTTCCGGATATCGTTCCAGCTGTAAACCAGGATCCTGTGAATAAAAATCTGCAAAACCAAAACTACTAGCTGCCCGTGTCAAAATAGGGGCACCCAGAGTTTAGGTCAAAACAATAAACTCCAGGTCAGTCATGTGACTGGTGTGAGAACTAAAATAATTATTTATCTTTATTTTCAAAGTTAGGTAAATCAAGGGACCACGCCGTATAACACGGAACGGGTTTCCTCCCAAGAATACCAGTGCATAAAACGAACAACGCAATGCTAAATAGAGAAAAATGAAGCTGTTATAAGACCCAGGTCCTATCACACAATGCAACGCAAGCCGGGGGATAGGGTTTTCCCTTATAACAGCCAAAGAATGCTTGATACATTTTAAAACAAATCATTTGATACTATTGTAAGTGCATAGTGTATAAAACAATTTCACATCATAAGTATCAATCATAGGCGGCATGAGCGCCCCATCCCACTATGTCGCCATATATAGGATTACAACTAAAACTGCAAAGTCACGTATTTGGAAATTGGGTTTCCATCTATGAACCGAGGCAAAAGATAGTCCTCAACCGATTCGAGACAATCTAGCCTACCATGTCTCAGGAACAGCCGCAACTGCCCCCTGGATCGTCAGGGCCGGTCCACCGATGTGGATTATTATGCCTGAACAATACGTCTCCCCGCCCTTTGGGGCGCAAACGAGCCAACGAATGACTCCATCGGTTCGAGAACGACCGATCAATCCGAGGCGCCTCGCAACAGCAACAACCACATAAGTCAAACTCGTCAGGGCGTGTAAAACCACTGACGCCACTTTTAGCTAGAAAGAAACGCAAGTCCTCCCTGAGGTCCGTCTCCCGTTTTTGGTTCATACCGGGGGTGAAACTCGCGAAGTAAACGTTACACAAAGCTACGCCACAAAGGCCGTGCTTTGATCACCAACCACAAGACTTTGCTTTTCAACAGAAGCCTTGATCATTTGCATCTTAGCATGCCACACAGGCAAACCATCCTATGCAACCGATATCAGTCACACAGAATGAAATCCGATGTCAGACACACAGTCCATTTACAAGTCCGTTCTGGGTCTGAACGAAACCGGAGGCACCTAGTACCCCGCATATCCATCGATCTCCAAGTACGTCTGGACGATCACTAACTGTTTCCATCTTCTTGGGTGTACAGCCCAATCAAGATCATCAGTAATTACCCAAACGACGTGAAGACTTCCGGTCTTCGACCATCGTCTTCATCTTCGACTTATCGTCGTATCAGTTATTCAGAATGGGATAAACCCGGTCTTTCCGAATAACTCGCGTATATTTTAAATAAGTGTTACACAAACACAACATACGCCTCATTCCAATTCATCAGTCACTAACGGTAAATTAATCAAGAGAATAATTCCCCAAATATTAACCCCGAAGGCCGAAACCAACATCAGATCAATATCCAGAAAACCATTCTGCTTGGCTAACCGACAATTAGTTTCTAAATTTCACATTCATAGGGAAAGGTTCCCATTAATTTTATCAACGATAAAATTCTTTAATTTATTCTTGAATCTACCTTTGAATATCAATTCAAATTAGTCGGGATTAACGAACTTTACCGTAGTAATCATTGGTTTTAATTTCCCAATCCCAACCTATTCATCCCATGAAGTAAAACTGGTAATACTTCATATCTAACACCACGGTGTTATCGGTAAATTCAATTACCATTTCACGTTCAAATCTAATTAAAGATTTGACTATCGCCTGGAGCAAAACTGGTGATACTCCATTCTCGACCATTTCAATCTAATTAAAGATTCATTAAAACTCAACTTAGTTTTAATCATTAACTGGGTTAAAGAATCCGTGTCATTTAAAAACACAGTTCACAATAAACCCAAAATCAACTTCATTAATTATCGGGTTAAAGAACGAGTGTTATTTAAAACACTGTCCACGATAAACCCAAAAATCAATATCAATTCAATTCCAATTAAATATTATTTAATTGGTACACTTCATTAAATCTAAATAAAAAGATTTAATCTTTTCACTACTGGGTTCAAGAACAGTGTTAGTGAAGACACCATTCACGACAAACCCAAATCACATTCGATATTCAATACAAGGCTCTGAATAGAAAATATATCGGCTTATCTTCAATATCAAATTCTACGACTAACAAATGTCGTATTGGAAATAACGATATAAATATATATCTTTCAAATTTCCATAACAACATCTGCATAATCACGAATTCCAACATCGAAATATTCCGAAGACAATTTCGATTCAAATCCACTCCAATGCAATCATTGGAAATTTTGGTTATTTTTAAAACCCTTTTCAAATTCAATTTATTTATTTAAAAATAAATAGAATTCTAATTCTAGTTCAAAACTAGTTCATTTCAATAAAAATCTATTTTTATCCTTTCAAATATGGAGTTTTTCATCCCCATTCTTTCTAAATCATTTCTTATGATTTTACACAAATTATTACTATTTTTAATAATTTTATCAAGGCCTGTACAGTCGATTTCCATCAACGGTCATCGAACTGCACTTACAACGACCTTTTTCGAATTTGATTTGGACGTATCTCCAAATCCAACCGTTAGACTTCAAATTTCTAACATTCATTAGAAAGCTCTTTTCGATACGAACCCAACGGTTCCGGTTTTAGGAGAATCCGACGGTCGGATCTCCCGCAATGTCCGTTTGAAATAAATGGTCGAAATTCACGAACTGCCGCGGCGCGGCGCGTTCTATTCAGGCCATTATATTATATATATAATATATATATAATATATTTCGTCGATTTCTATTTAAAACGAATTATATAAATAGTTTTAAATTCGTTTCAAAAGCAATTTCAACTTCCGTTTCAATTCAAATCAAAATTGAATTCTTCTCTATAAATTCGTTTTAAAATTCATTTCTATTCAATTCAAATTTCAATTCCATTTGAATTCATTTCAATTTGCTTTCAATTCAATTTGAATTCGTTTTCAATTCATTTCGAAATCGTTTTCAATTCAATTCATTTCGAAATCGTTTTCAATTCAATTCCTTTCGAAATCGTTTTCAATTCAATTCATTTCGAAATCGTTTTCAATTCAATTCATTTCGAAATCGTTTTCAATTCAATTCATTTCGAAATCGTTTTCAATTCAATTTATTTCGAAATCGTTTTCAATTCAATTTATTTCGAAATCGTTTTCAATTCAATTTATTTCGAAATCGTTTTCAATTCAATTTATTTCGAAATCGTTTTCAATTCAATTCATTTCGAAATCGTTTTCAATTCAATTTATTTCGAAATCGTTTTCAATTCAAATTATTTCCAAATCGTTTTCAATTCAATTTATTTCGAAATCGTTTTCAATTCAATTCATTTCGAAATCGTTGATTTTGAAATCACTTTTCAATATTCATTTTAAAATGAATAAAATCGATATAAATATCGATCACGTCAAAATGGCGTCAATCTATTCAACACGGCTTCATAATTTCTATTTTCAAATTTTCTTTATTTTTCAAATTGGAATGAGGCCCAATCAACTACCATATAAAATTAATTATATGGATTTCCATACAACACATGTATATAATAGCATTGAAAAATAATCAACCATCAACCAAAGTGCACTACACTGTATAAGCATCAAATATAGATATTCAACGCTTATAACAGCCTGTCAATCAATCGATCGACATATTTAATCAATCAGGATGAGTGAACTTCAAATTTCATCCCAACACCCGTGTGGGGTTTCAAACAATCAAACACAGATTTTATTTGTGCAGTTGGGCGATGTGTAAAATTTATCGTCCCAATCAATGTCATTCAAATAAGTGTACATAAACAAACCGTCTGGTTTGTAAATGAATATTTATTTATTCACATTCACGTTAAAAATTATATTTTTAACGATAAAACATTTTATTCCAACTTATGAATTTCTATTCAATTCATTCATTCAATAAAAATGATATTTTTATTTTTCTAACATATTTTAGAAAATTTCGGCGGCATAACGGCACGATACTAGAAACGGGACAAGGCCTAGCCTTATCCCCAGTCTAGTGAAGGCCCACGCCATTCACAAATCAATTTCAATCAATTTCCAATTCAACCATACGAATAAATCAATCACCCAACATTCAACTAAACAAACAAGTCCATGGTCTGTGGACGGGTGTCGGGTGCTTCTAATAAGCACCGTCTGCATCCTAGTATATATATATATATAACTAGAAAAATTAAATTGAAAGGTGAGAAATTCTCACAAATAGCTATCCTAGCTCCACGGCACTTCATTTGCAGAAGTCTTCGTCGTTTCGCCTTTTTGTCACCTTCGTAGTCCGTAGCCACTACATATGTAAAAATCGAATTTTTACTTTGCTATTCAATATATAAAAATCGAATTTTTACTTCGTTGTTCAATATATATAAAAATCATATTTTTAATTCGAAGTTCAATATATAAAAATCCTATTTTTCTATCGAAGTTCAATATATAAAAATCCTATTTTTAATTTGAAGTTCTATATATAAAAATCCTATTTTTCTATCGAAGTTCAATATATAAAAAATCCTATTTTTAATTCGAAGTTCTATATATAAAAATCCTATTTTTCTATCGAAGTTCAATATATAAAAATCCTATTTTTCTATCGAAGTTCAATATATAAAAATCCTATTTTTCTATCGAAGTTCAATATATAAAAATCCTATTTTTCTATCGAAGTTCAATATATAAAACTCCTATTTTTCTATCGAAGTTCAATATATAAAAATCCTATTTTTCTATCGAAGTTCAATATATAAAAATCCTATTTTTCTATCGAAGTTCAATATATAAAAATCCTATTTTTTTATCGAAGTTCAATATATAAAAATCCTATTTTTCTATCGAAGTTCAATATATAAAAATCCTATTTTTCTATCGAAGTTCAATATATAAAAATCCTATTTTTCTATCGAAGTTCAATATATAAAAATCCTATTTTTAATTACTTTAAATTAATAAAGCAAAATAAAAATAATAATAAAAACAACAAAAAAAAATAAAAACAAAAAGGAACTAAACTTACAGCGGGCTGAAGGGGGAAATGGCGGCGTCGGGTGGTCATGGGGTTTTGCGTCGTACAGAAGAGGAGAGAGGAGTGAGTGGCGATGGCAGAGGAGGAGGGTCGATGCAGTTTTGGGGTTCATCGATCGCAGAGGGGGCTGACGCGAGGGGCCTGGTCGGAGGAGCTGTGCGTCGGGCGGTTCTAGGGTTAGGGCGAGGGTTCGATTTGGGTGCGGATTCGAGGAGAGGGGCGAGGCTGGAGGGAAGAAGGAGGGGAGAGGAAGAAGGAGCAGATCGGATGGGGGAGGCGCGTCGGTCACGGCGGAGGTCAGGAGGGAGGGCGCGATTTGAACGATCGGGTTTTTTTTTTCTTTTCCGTGAAGTCAACGTGGGAGGAAGAGGGTTAAGGAGGGAGGGGCCCTTAAATAATAATATATTTTATTTAATTTATTTCAAAAAAAACAACTTTAAAATTCGAACTCGAAATTGAACCCAACGACTGCCGTCCCTGGCGTTTTACCCCCATTCCGAACACAATGGGATATGTAACGCAAGCTGATTTGATCGTTTCGATTAGTTTCTGTTGAATTTACATTTAAATTCTATATTGAATTTTAAACGTACATTTCAATTTACCGAGGTCACATACTAACTCGAAAAATTCTATAAAAATATTTCTAGCTTCGTATTGACGATACGGTCCTAACAAAACTAGTTTCGTCGAATTCTGAGATCGTTTGAAAAATGGCCAATTTCCAGTCGATTAAAATCAACTTAAACTGGCCAAACGCGTTTTCCTTCGCCACGCTCACCTATTGATTTGAAAAATTATGAAATTTGGAATCTAGCAATAACTTAACATCACGGACCCAACAAAACTGGTTTCGTCGAAATCCGAGGTCGTTTGCAAAATTGCTATTTTTAAGGGCCTGAATTCCATAGCGACTATTCAGAATTTTCAACTGGACATATCTTTTGATTCCCGATATGAAATCTTGATTTTTCGGATTCGTTGGAAAGATATTCACTATTAGATTCCATTATTTTTGGTTTCGCTAAAATCTGGATTGTTTTGCACCCGGTACATTCAATTGAAGTTCGAAATCGAATTATCGAACTACCGCGCCATTTTCAATTCTATTTATAATTATATATAATTATTTATATTCTAACGACGACGCGTATAATATATACGTTCGAATTCAATTCAAAATAAATTTCTCGTCGATATTATTTAAAATAATTCATTTTAAATAATCAAAATTCGCTAAAATTGCCAAAATAAAAAGTTTAAACTGGCCCAGATTTTCGGGTTGTTACAATCTCCCCCACTTAAAACTTTTCGTCCCCGAAAAGGAACAAAGTCGAAAGTGGTTTGATTATTCAGCTCTACGTTCGATCCGGCTTCCATTCTCCAACTTTTCAGTTTCTGAGAATTTCCAAAAATTTCAAAAATTTGGCTAACTCCCTAAATTTTCGAAAAATTTCGCCATAACCTCCCCTGCACCGGGAGCATCGGGGAATTTCAAATAGCTTCCCCGGTCCTTCAGATCTCAAAAAGAAAAAGAAAAAGCCAAGCGGCTAGCCAATAGGCTCACAAAATCATCATCACCCAAACAAAACAGGAAATTATGTAGTAAACATGTACCTATTTGTCGGGCAAACAAATTTTATTCTCTGCTCTAGCCTCCTTGCTATGACCTGTTCAATGTAAGTATATGTATATGCAAGCAAATGCGACCAAATTTCAATATAATTCATTATTTGGTTCAATTAGGCATAATGGTTCAAAATTATCAAACAAATAAACAAACAACACAAACATCAATCAATTAGTGAATTAGAGTTTTCAAATTCATAATTTTGATACATATACAGAAAATCTTGTTTTGATGCCAAATCACAACAATGTATTCTAGCTATATTAGTTTTGGTTCTCACACCAGCCTAATGGAAATATATAGAAAATCACACCTTCGAAACTCGAACATAAATGTTGATGATGCGATCGCTATCATCAATATCATCTTCGGGCGACTAGAGTGTGATGCTATATCTATCCAATATATTAAAACTTCGAATACACGCGGATCAGACGTATACGCAAAATCTATATATACTGGATCGTCCACATCAATATAAATAAACAACCAAATACGAATAATTGATTTAAATTTTCAAAACTAAATTTTGTTTTCACTTCAAAAATATACTCTTCACACTCGTTCTAGGATACTACTGATCCCATCTCTAACGAGTCATTCTAGTTGGATATTACTAATCCAATATCTGATGAATTCTTTCGTATGGTTCTAATGTGCCTTGTTCTCTGCTTTGTAAACCAAAGCTCTGATACCACGTGTAAAGACCCGTAACTTCCCCGTAAAGGAAAGCGACGGATAGTTCGAGAACAAACCACAACAGAACACATACAGAAGAACCTTTCATTGTATATTACAACAATGCACCAGATTACAAGAATATACAGAGTATAAATGAATATTACACAGAAATATCAGAGATTTAAATTACATTTAAATACATAGCAGCGGAAAATAATACAATACACAACTAGAAGAGATATACGGATACAAAGCTTTCCGGATATCGTTCCAGCTGTAAACCAGGATCCTGTGAATAAAAATCTGCAAAACCAAAACTACTAGCTGCCCGTGTCAAAATAGGGGCACCCAGAGTTTAGGTCAAAACAATAAACTCTAGGTCAGTCATGTGACTGTTGTGAGAACTAAAATAGTTATTTATCTTTATTTTCAAAGTTAGGTAAATCAAGGGACCACGCCGTATAACACGGAACGGGTTTCCTCCCAAGAATACCAGTGCATAAAACGAACAACGCAATGCTAAATAGAGAAAAATGAAGCTGTTATAAGACCCAGGTCCTATCACACAATGCAACGCAAGCCGGGGGATAGGGTTTTCCCTTATAACAGCCAAAGAATGCTTGATACGTTTTAAAACAAATCATTTGATACTATTGTAAGTGCATAGTGTATAAAACAATTTCACATCATAAGTATCAATCATAGGCGGCATGAGCGCCCCATCCCACTATGTCGCCATATATAGGATTACAACTAAAACCGCAAAGTCACGTATTTGGAAATTGGGTTTCCATCTATGAACCGAGGCAAAAGATAGTCCTCAACCGATTCGAGACAATCTAGCCTACCATGTCTCAGGAACAGCCGCAACTGCCCCCTGGATCGTCAGGGCCGGTCCACCGATGTGGATTATTATGCCTGAACAATACGTCTCCCCGCCCTTTGGGGCGCAAACGAGCCAACGAATGACTCCATCGGTTCGAGAACGACCGATCAATCCGAGGCGCCTCGCAACAGCAACAACCACATAAGTCAAACTCGTCAGGGCGTGTAAAACCACTGACGCCACTTTTAGCTAGAAAGAAACGCAAGTCCTCCCTGAGGTCCGTCTCCCGTTTTTGGTTCATACCGGGGGTGAAACTCGCGAAGTAAACGTTACACAAAGCTACGCCACAAAGGTCGTGCTTTGATCACCAACCACAAGACTTTGCTTTTCAACAGAAGCCTTGATCATTTGCATCTTGGCATGCCACACAGGCAAACCATCCTATGCAACCGATATCAGTCACACAGAATGAAATCCGATGTCAGACACACAGTCCATTTACAAGTCCGTTCTGGGTCTGAACGAAACCGGAGGCACCTAGTACCCCGCATATCCATCGATCTCCAAGTACGTCTGGACGATCACTAACTGTTTCCATCTTCTTGGGTGTACAGCCCAATCAAGATCATCAGTAATTACCCAAACGACGTGAAGACTTCCGGTCTTCGACCATCGTCTTCATCTTCGACTTATCGTCGTATCAGTTATTCAGAATGGGATAAACCCGGTCTTTCCGAATAACTCGCGTATATTTTAAATAAGTGTTACACAAACACAACATACGCCTCATTCCAATTCATCAGTCACTAACGGTAAATTAATCAAGAGAATAATTCCCCAAATATTAACCCCGAAGGCCGAAACCAACATCAGATCAATATCCAGAAAACCATTCTGCTTGGCTAACCGACAATTAGTTTCTAAATTTCACATTCATAGGGAAAGGTTCCCATTAATTTTATCAACGATAAAATTCTTTAATTTATTCTTGAATCTACCTTTGAATATCAATTCAAATTAGTCAGGATTAACGAACTTTACCGTAGTAATCATTGGTTTTAATTTCCCAATCCCAACCTATTCATCCCATGAAGTAAAACTGGTAATACTTCATATCTAACACCACGGTGTTATCGGTAAATTCAATTACCATTTCACGTTCAAATCTAATTAAAGATTTGACTATTGCCTGGAGCAAAACTGGTGATACTCCATTCTCGACCATTTCAATCTAATTAAAGATTCATTAAAACTCAACTTAGTTTTAATCATTAACTGGGTTAAAGAATCCGTGTCATTTAAAAACACAGTTCACAATAAACCCAAAATCAACTTCATTAATTATCGGGTTAAAGAACGAGTGTTATTTTAAACACTGTCCACGATAAACCCAAAAATCAATATCAATTCAATTCCAATTAAATATTATTTAATTGGTACACTTCATTAAATCTAAATAAAAAGATTTAATCTTTTCACTACTGGGTTCAAGAACAGTGTTAGTGAAGACACCATTCACGACAAACCCAAATCACATTCGATATTCAATACAAGGCTCTGAATAGAAAATATATCGGCTTATCTTCAATATCAAATTCTACGACTAACAAATGTCGTATTGGAAATAACGATATAAATATATATCTTTCAAATTTCCATAACAACATCTGCATAATCACGAATTCCAACATCGAAATATTCCGAAGACAATTTCGATTCAAATCCACTCCAATGCAATCATTGGAAATTTTGGTTATTTTTAAAACCCTTTTCAAATTCAATTTATTTATTTAAAAATAAATAGAATTCTAATTCTAGTTCAAAACTAGTTCATTTCAATAAAAATCTATTTTTATCCTTTCAAATATGGAGTTTTTCATCCCCATTCTTTCTAAATCATTTCTTATGATTTTACACAAATTATTACTATTTTTAATAATTTTATCAAGGCCTGTACAGTCGATTTCCATCAACGGTCATCGAACTGCACTTACAACAACCTTTTTCGAATTTGATTTGGACGTATCTCCAAATCCAACCGTTAGATTTCAAATTTCTAACATTCATTAGAAAGCTCTTTTCGATACGAACCCAACGGTTCCGGTTTTAGGAGAATCCGACGGTCGGATCTCCCGCAATGTCCGTTTGAAATAAATGGTCGAAATTCACGAACTGCCGCGGCGCGGCGCGTTCTATTCAGGCCATTATATTATATATAATATATATATAATATATTTCGTCGATTTCTATTTAAAACGAATTATATAAATAGTTTTAAATTCGTTTCAAAAGCAATTTCAACTTCCGTTTCAATTCAAATCAAAATTGAATTCTTCTCTATAAATTCGTTTTAAAATTCATTTCTATTCAATTCAAATTTCAATTCCATTTGAATTCATTTCAATTTGCTTTCAATTCAATTTGAATTCGTTTTCAATTCATTTCGAAATCGTTTTCAATTCAATTCATTTCGAAATCGTTTTCAATTCAATTCCTTTCGAAATCGTTTTCAATTCAATTCATTTCGAAATCGTTTTCAATTCAATTTATTTCGAAATCGTTTTCAATTCAATTTATTTCGAAATCGTTTTCAATTCAATTTATTTCGAAATCGTTTTCAATTCAATTTATTTCGAAATCGTTTTCAATTCAATTTATTTCGAAATCGTTTTCAATTCAATTCATTTCGAAATCGTTTTCAATTCAATTCATTTCGAAATCGTTTTCAATTCAATTTATTTCGAAATCGTTTTCAATTCAATTTATTTCGAAATCGTTTTCAATTCAATTCATTTCGAAATCGTTGATTTCGAAATCACTTTTCAATATTCATTTTAAAATGAATAAAATCGATATAAATATCGATCACGTCAAAATGGCGTCAATCTAATCAACACGGCTTCATAATTTCTATTTTCAAATTTTCTTTATTTTTCAAATTGGAATGAGGCCCAATCAACTACCATATAAAATTAATTATATGGATTTCCATACAACACATGTATATAATAGCATTGAAAAATAATCAACCATCAACCAAAGTGCACTACACTGTATAAGCATCAAATATAGATATTCAACGCTTATAACAGCCTGTCAATCAATCGATCGACATATTTAATCAATCAGGATGAGTGAACTTCAAATTTCATCCCAACACCCGTGTGGGGTTTCAAACAATCAAACACAGATTTTATTTGTGCAGTTGGGCGATGTGTAAAATTTATCGTCCCAATCAATGTCATTCAAATAAGTGTACATAAACAAACCGTCTGGTTTGTAAATGAATATTTATTTATTCACATTCACGTTAAAAATTATATTTTTAACGATAAAACATTTTATTCCAACTTATGAATTTCTATTCAATTCATTCATTCAATAAAAATGATATTTTTATTTTTCTAACATATTTTAGAAAATTTCGGCGGCATAACGGCACGATACTAGAAACGGGACAAGGCCTAGCCTTATCCCCAGTCTAGTGAAGGCCCACGCCATTCACAAATCAATTTCAATCAATTTCCAATTCAACCATACGAATAAATCAATCACCCAACATTCAACTAAACAAACAAGTCCATGGTCTGTGGACGGGTGTCGGGTGCTTCTAATAAGCACCGTCTGCATCCTAGTATGTATATATATATATATATATATATATATATATATAACTAGAAAAATTAAATTGAAAGGTGAGAAATTCTCACAAATAGCTATCCTAGCTCCACGGCACTTCATTTGCAGAAGTCTTCGTCGTTTCGCCTTTTTGTCACCTTCGTTGTCCGTAGCCACTACATATGTAAAAATCGAATTTTTACTTCCCTATTCAATATATAAAAATCGAATTTTTACTTCGTTGTTCAATATATATAAAAATCATATTTTTAATTCGAAGTTCAATATATAAAAATCCTATTTTTCTATCGAAGTTCAATATATAAAAATCCTATTTTTAATTCGAAGTTCTATATATAAAAATCCTATTTTTCTATCGAAGTTCAATATATAAAAAATCCTATTTTTAATTCGAAGTTCTATATATAAAAATCCTATTTTTCTATCGAAGTTCAATATATAAAAATCCTATTTTTCTATCGAAGTTCAATATATAAAAATCCTATTTTTCTATCGAAATTCAATATATAAAAATCCTATTTTTCTATCGAAGTTCAATATATAAAAATCCTATTTTTCTATCGAAGTTCAATATATAAAAATCCTATTTTTCTATCGAAGTTCAATATATAAAAATCCTATTTTTCTATCGAAGTTCAATATATAAAAATCCTATTTTTCTATCGAAGTTCAATATATAAAAATCCTATTTTTCTATCGAAGTTCAATATATAAAAATCCTATTTTTCTATCGAAGTTCAATATATAAAAATCCTATTTTTCTATCGAAGTTCAATATATAAAAATCCTATTTTTCTATCGAAGTTCAATATATAAAAATCCTATTTTTCTATCGAAGTTCAATATATAAAAATCCTATTTTTCTATCGAAGTTCAATATATAAAAATCCTATTTTTAATTACTTTAAATTAATAAAGCAAAATAAAAAAAATAAAAAAAACAACAAAAAAAAATAAAAACAAAAAGGAACTAAACTTACAGCGGGCTGAAGGGGGAAATGGCGGCGTCGGGTGGTCATGGGGTTTTGCGTCGTACAGAAGAGGAGAGAGGAGTGAGTGGCGATGGCAGAGGAGGAGGGTCGATGCAGTTTTGGGGTTCATCGATCGCAGAGGGGGCTGACGCGAGGGGCCTGGTCGGAGGAGCTGTGCGTCGGGCGGTTCTAGGGTTAGGGCGAGGGTTCGATTTGGGTGCGGATTCGAGGAGAGGGGCGAGGCTGGAGGGAAGAAGGAGGGGAGAGGAAGAAGGAGCAGATCGGATGGGGGAGGCGCGTCTGTCACGGCGGAGGTCAGGAGGGAGGGCGCGATTTGAACGATCGGGTTTTTTTTTTCTTTTCCGTGAAGTCAACGTGGGAGGAAGAGGGTTAAGGAGGGAGGGGCCCTTAAATAATAATATATTTTATTTAATTTATTTCAAAAAAAAACAACTTTAAAATTCGAACTCGAAATTGAACCCAACGACTGCCGTCCCTGGCGTTTTACCCCCATTCCGAACATAATGGGATATGTAACGCAAGCTGATTTGATCGTTTCGATTAGTTTCTGTTGAATTTACATTTAAATTCTATATTGAATTTTAAACGTACATTTCAATTTACCGAGGTCACATACTAACTCGAAAAATTCTATAAAAATATTTCTAGCTTCGTATTGACGATACGGTCCTAACAAAACTAGTTTCGTTGAATTCTGAGATCGTTTGAAAAATGGCCAATTTCCAGTCGATTAAAATCAACTTAAACTGGCCAAACGCGTTTTCCTTCGCCACGCTCACCTATTGATTTGAAAAATTATGAAATTTGGAATCTTGCAATAACTTAACATCACGGACCCAACAAAACTGGTTTCGTCGAAATCCGAGGTCGTTTGCAAAATTGCTATTTTTAAGGGCCTGAATTCCATAGCGACTATTCAGAATTTTCAACTGGACATATCTTTTGATTCCCGATATGAAATCTTGATTTTTTGGATTCGTTGGAAAGATATTCACCATTAGATTCCATTATTTTTGGTTTCTCTAAAATCCGGATTGTTTTGCACCCGGTACATTCAATTGAAGTTTGAAATCGAAATATCGAACTACCGCGCCATTTTCAATTCTATTTATAATTATATATAATTATTTATATTCTAACGACGACGCGTATAATATATACGTTCGAATTCAATTCAAAATAAATTTCTCGTCGATATTATTTAAAATAATTCATTTTAAATAATCAAAATTCGCTAAAATTGCCAAAATAAAAATTTTAAACTGGCCCAGATTTTCGGGTTGTTACAGATTTAGCTTGCTTTCTGTCAGCTCATGTACGGTTTGGTCTCTAGCTATGCTATGGCTGCACGTCTGCTATTTTTGAGGAATAATTTACTTTTGTTATTTTTAAGTTTATGCTTCTTTATTTAGAACTTGATGTAATGGAATAATGACAACTTGTACTTTGGATATATGAGGTTTTGACTCTTTTCTTGAAAGTAATAAGATCTGGTTTTTAATTTCTACCGCTGCTTTATTTATGTTCTGTCTTGTGATATCTCTGTGTATGTTTACCTAGATAATGCTCCACCAAAACTAGTGCATTCCCTTTGTGAGTGACCCTACCGGAGGTGGGGTGTTACACTGGTATTGCAATCCGGGAACTTCAACCGAAGAATTGGTGGATGTAGTAAGTGATATTCCATTAAAAGTGCCATTTTATCCCACCTCTTCTACAAAATATTCATGGCGCATGAGTAGGGTCAGTAGTACTAACAGCAACAACACCATTGAAGTAGCAAGAACCAACAGCCATCCCCATCCTTTACCATATCTAGATCATAATACCTCTGCCCTTGCAACAAGACCGAAAATTCCACCTTCCCCTGCACAGTAGCCCAATCCAAAGCGGCCTGAAGCGTCTTCTCATTTCCCCTTGTTTGCCATGCAGAATGTCATGTTCGTCGTATCGTTGCCGGCACCATTCCCGAGTCATTTAATGCAGCTTATATACCGGATTCGCATTCGCACCAAACAACCCCCAGTGCTTCTTTAACTCTTCCCCGGCATCAATCCTCATCATACAACTCATACATTGAATTTTAGAGCCAGAAGCATGAGTTACGACAATATTTGGTCTCAATCCTTACCCTGTCGATTGTGCCCCAACTGAACCAATTGCATGAAATGTTGGACCAGTTGCTTTCAGGTACCAATGTTATGTCGATCATTACTAGATTATGCATTTTAAAAATGATATATAGATAAAAGACCTTAATTTGCCAAGTTGGCTATCCTAAGGCTTAAATACTTAGGATGAATTTTCTGAGTAGAGCCACATAATATTATAATGATGTCGATCAAGAAGCTTTGATGAAAAAAAAATGTTTGAAGAGGACTTGGCAACCTTGAAAGGTGGTGGGAAAATCATAGCAAAAGGGTGAAGAACGGGTACTTGTAAGATTTTGTTAATCCCAACTTTCCAAGTCATGCAGATTACTCTACTTTATCCCAAACAGAGCCTGAAATAGATATTGTCACTTCCCGGTAACCACTCGATATATTGTTTTGACTGAAGAACCAGGACTAAAGTTCCTAATACAAGCACTTTGGCTATTACAAAACTTTTTTGCCAAATGTAAATACAGCTTTGATATAAGGTTAAGAAATATATAATTGTAAAAGGTGAGTAATAGCATTCCAATGAAGCCATGCATGGAAGAGCAAGGCTTGCTGACATGCTGCTAAGTTTTTCAAAGAGATGCCTTAGAACCATTCTATGTTGGAGAATGAGTTTTTAATGGATTAGATTCATGTTCTGGAGGAAATACAATAGCAATGTTATAGTTTAATGTAAAAGATAATGATTAGCGGTTGAAGATCTTAGTGAATATAAGGTAATATTTTTCCACATATAGAATTTATTAGTTGTGGAAAATGTCAATCTAACTCAGTGAAATATTTCATATTTGTAGTGCCATTTGTTATAATCAATTCAGCAGACTACCAAATAGATGCAGTGTAATATAGCCGTGAATATATGTGATTAATAATTAAAAAATAGAGCGCATGACTTATAGTCTATTACAATAACCGACACCACAAAATACCAAGTGTAAGCAGTACTGCACAATTAGATATCCTCACACTGTAGTCTGCTTGTAGAAATAACTGTCACTTCTTATCGCTCGTCACCTTCCAAGCTTCATCATATCTCCCTCTCAAGCATCGCCACCTTCCAAGCTTCATTTACTCCTTCAATAGCTAAGTTTGCATCGTACCTCCGTCGACTGCTCAATTACATCCTTTGGTTTCTCATGCGTCACAGCTCCAACTACCCGGTCTGGTCATTAGGTAAATTTTCTACATATTTATGTTTAGAATGCGAAGTTTGCTTTTTCTATAATGATTGCTGAGTTCACATTTGTAACAACCCGTAATTTTCTATTATTTAATTTTTGAATTTATTATGATTTTTGAGTATTTATGGTTATAAATAAAATTTGATGACTTAATTATGTAAATTTATTTGTAAACTTAATTAGTTGGATTAAGTAATGTATTTTGGTTGTTTACAATAATAATAACTTGTAGTTATTGTAAATGAAATTACAATTGGTTTGTTATTATAAATATTAAAATTTGTAATTAATATTAAAATGTTTGGATGAAATTGATTTATTTAATTTACAATTGATGTAACGACCCAAGGGATTTCGGCCTCGAAAATCAACATAAATACCTCTACTGTATCTCATGTCGATCCTCCAAGCACCGAAACACTGGATAGTTATTAGAAAGAAATTTAGAGGGTGAGATAAGAAAGAAATAAATATTAGAATAGAAGAAGAAGAAGAATCAACACAACACAGAGTCTCACATCGCAGCGGAACAAAATATAATACAGAAATAATCTTTATTGAAAGCTTTAAAATACTTACAGTATCAGAGTACATCATGCCATGGGACAGTTATAATAGCCTGTTCCCATATACAACACACAGCGGAATAGTAGTAATATCATACGTCTGGACTCTTCCAGCTCGTCTCTTCATAGCAGTCGATAACCTGAACCTATACAACCCGGCCTAACCCGACCATTTACAAAACACCGGGTCAGTCTGGTGAACCAGAGTGAGATAAACTCGCACAGTAATAAGGGTGAACCATCCAATCATGATTTTAAAGTTCAAAATCTTTTCAAAAGAAAAGGATAATCGTAAGACCAAATCCACACATAAACACGGACGGTTTTTACCTTACGATAACCCAAAACATTTTTGATACCAATATCTTGTCTGATATTATAATAATGTCTAAATACAAGTAAATAGAAATCTAGTAGAACGCTTGCATCTCACGATCTACATATATAGTATACAAACGAAAACCGCGGGCGCTTATTGGAGATTGGATTCCAACTATGACCAGGTATGGGACCACCTGCCGATAGTGTATCTCTAGAGACGAATACACTGGGTTCAACAAGAACGTCTTGCAACCCGGCCCTCACATGACCGACCACTCATTTCGCTTGAGTGTATCGAATGTATATCACCGACGGTTGGGATCAGCAACCATCTCCCAAAAAGGAACAGCATCGAAACATAGATTTAAGGACAAATAGGAAGTTCTCTAGATAGGTGATTATACACCCTAATGGGAGCGACCCACATAGCCATGCTGCCTGCCTGATTTTTGTCATTTCCCGGTTGATGAGGCTTGAGGCCAGAATTAACTCTTGACATCTGGTCGCCATTTACTTTGAATGCCACATCGTCAGATCCGTCAGATATCACTAATTGATATCCACAAAAGTACTCTAGCTGGAAGCTAAGAGAACGACAATTTCCCCGCCAACAACCATAGCACGTTTGAAGAAATCTACGTACGTGACCCTTTGGAAATACTCTGTCAGACACCCGTCCATACAGTACATCCAGGAACAGGATGAACCGAAGGCACTCTCCTACCGCATCCAATATAGGAATCACCCCATGGATCAGTAGCGAGAAGTCCTGGCAACCCGTAGATTCCAACCACGACAGAATCACAGCTTATCTCTACTTGCCAGGCAGAGAAGATTAGTGGTTCTTCCGTTTATGAAAATCCATGGTCTTCAATGCTCCATCTCGACCATCTTCTGGTATCTTCACGTATTTGTTAGTCGGAATGGTTTTCGAATATAAATTCGATCCCGGTCTTTCCATACCAACAATCGTATTGGGCGGGTTTGATAGTCGGTGTTTTAACTATCAAAATATACAGTGTTTCAATCATGACAATCCAATGAGTTCACTGGTTCAGTATTCGGCATCACGTGGCCTTTAACAAACTGATTTTCTTTTGTTAAATTAAAACTTCTAATTCTTTTAATATTTTAAAATACGATAATCGAATTCTTATCGTTGACCTCTCTTACGATTACCAACTAATATCATCTTCAGATAATCCTGATGTCGATCGAGTTGGAGTATTTTATTTACCTCTCAGACCTTGATCAACAACGTTCATATCTTCAAATAAATATCAGTTGTAATCAAAACCCAATATTCCATTTCCATCTCAAAAACACTTTCCATCATAACTTGGATTAGGTTATAAAATTTTATAACCCACTTCTTTAACCAGCCTCACTTATTTCAATCTCCCTTCAAATCTACTCGACCATTTCCCACTTTGGAAATCCCATTTAAATTCTCCCCTTTTTACTTGATTTCAATTCCAAATAACGTTAATATAATATCAACGCTTTTACACTCAAAATCTCATTTGCATAACCCTGGTTTTATATAACCCTTTATCTTGATTCCCTTCGACTTAATTCAAATATTAAGCATCCATCTAACGTACTCTCTCGTATTCTCTTCCACTTCTCTTTATAACTTCATTATAAAAATTGGGGTTTTAAATATAACCCCACCCATAAACTACTTTCACCATCTCTTTGATTTCATTTTACTTTGATTACTTTTGAAAAGTAATTTTCTAAATTATTATTAATCAAAGTAATAATTTATCTCAATCATTAACTACATTAGTAGTTAATTGTCTTTACTTATTAAAATAAATAGCAAATCTTTTTCTTTATTTTAAAAACCTTATTTACATTTAAACAGTATTCATTTAACTACTTTCAATGAAACACATCAATTTGATAATCAATTTCAATTCAAACTGGACGATTTAATTAACTCAAACTCGATTATCTCTTTAATCAATTCTAAATAAAACCCCACTTTAAATTAATTAAAAATATAATTAATTCAAATAATTTCATTAATTGTTTCCTTTACAAAACAATTATCAAAGTTTAACCATTCGATTCATTTCCTTATTCTCTGATTAACATCAGCGTTTACTTTGTAAAATAAATTAGTAACCAACCAAAGTCTGAAGTTGATAAAATATCTATTTCACTTTAATAACTTTTATTCAAATAATATATTTCAAACTCAACTTTAGTTATAAAATAAATTTTATAACTTCAGTTCTATCGGCTCACCTGACGGTGAATCACGGTCTATAAATCGATTGATTTTAAAGGCCATACTCTGCCAAATACTTAACCAATATCACCCATTGGTTTAAATCAAACAGGCGTTGAATATTCAATCAATAATCAACCATCAAATCAATCACACAAACAGATTAGTTCATATATGATAATGTGAAAACAAATAATACATTTTGAGGAATCCGGTTGGATCCCTCCAACCTGTTCTGCCCTGTATTCAAATGGTTATCTCACATCAGACTGTTCAGTTTTGTTTAACTGATAAACTAAATAACGACCATTTAACCACAAGCAATTCAAACAATTCAACAATTTAAAACACGTTTATAAATAACCGTGACCAACCAAGGTAAATTACCTTTGTTGGAACCAATCATTAAAAATAACGATTTGGTATTTCACTGAAATTAAACACAGTTTAATTTCATCAGTTTAATCAACAAATAAATATATACTGGCAAACAGTCGACCAAAACAAACAGAGCACACAATATAAAAATCCAATTTATATAAAAATATAAATGGGGAAAACTGAGTGAGTTTAACTCACTTATATTTGATTCTGCGGTTTTAACGGTTCGTTTCAGTTGAT
The DNA here is from genome assembly GCA_030737875.1 of Allium sativum. Taxonomy (NCBI): domain Eukaryota; kingdom Viridiplantae; phylum Streptophyta; class Magnoliopsida; order Asparagales; family Amaryllidaceae; genus Allium; species Allium sativum. The sequence continues at coordinate 156,422,604 of CM060921.1, read as the reverse complement.
TCAGACCGTGTCCAGATTGTTCCAAACTTAGTTTCATCGCTACGGCTCCAAAGTAGTTTGTGGTGTTCGAATCTGTCCGTAGAATAAAAGATATTTACAATATAGTTATCATGATTTAATTATACTAAGCAATTCCTTAATTATTTTATTAATTATATAATTAGTATAACTAATTACGTTATAAATTATCGGTCAGTTACTGTTGGAACACTGGGCTGACAGTAGTTCCTTTCCGCTGCTCATTACATCTTTGTTTCTGCACAATCAACAAATTAATGTTCTAAGTTAATATAATTAAATTATTAAATAACATTTCTTAATCATGTTTTATATAGACAAATTTACGGCTCAAGACAAAGGTTGGTTGATCCTTTCATTGCTTCCTTTTGTTCAGTGGCATTTACCCTCTTGCCTGGAAAAATCACATATCAAGTTAATACATTTTAATTTAATTAATTAAACTAGTTAATTATGTTTTGTACTTAAACATTTATAACTAGGTTAGTTTTACGTTTAGAAGAAGAATCAAACCCGGCACCAACGTCTTCCTCTTCTTCTCCTTTTGGGCTCCCTTCATACTGTTGTTCCGATCCCTTCTTTACTTCCTCACGTTCTGTCTCCTTCCAGTTCGGCTTATTGCTTTGTTTTTCAACTGAATGGCCAAACTGTCTCTTCGTTATGCACTGTTTTCTACTCGAACCCGTCACCAGTTCGCAGCTTTCAACCCAACATTCACCAATACAGTTTCGTTCTTCCTTTCGCTCTTCTTCTTGTCTTAGTTCCAGGCACCAAACCCTTAGCCAACGCTGCTCTCGTGATTCCTTTTCAGCGTTTAAATAAACCAAGACCTTCCCGTATTATTCCGTCCATAGCCCCCTTTCAACTGCTCCGTTCTTTTTCTTATTTCCCATTTGTTTCCATTTTCTACTTGTCTTTTTTTTGTATACAAGCTGCCAACTCGTTTTGTTTCTCATTGTTTTGAAAAGGAACACACGGCCGAACTGATTCCCATGCATCACACACAGTCCATCACGCACGCCAGTTTCAACGTCCATCCCACTGCCTTCTTGCTTCTACTCGCCCTCTGTACACAGCTCCGGTCCCCAATTCCCACTGCATTCAACTTCCAATGCAAAACGCCTTGCATACACCATGCCACCGCACTTCAGCCCCACTCTCGGCCTCATGCACCGTGAACAACCCATGCCTGCTGCATGGGACGCAACTACTCCACCTCTGAATTATATACAGTTGCGTTTTTTTTATTAGTGAAGTGGGTGAAATGAACCTGATGATAAAGAGTATTTATAAGAAAGAAGCTCCTTGGTCATCACGGCTCAATTTGTTTGGAACGCAAGGCATTGAAGGGTAGCTAGCTTAGCTGTGAGCTATAGCACTGCTCTACTGTCCTTCTCTCTTTCCAAAACTGAGATGAGTTTTTTTCCTTTCGTTTGATGGAGAGATGTGATTGAGTTAACGGGCTAGGTATACAGGAAGGAAGACCGGGGTAAGAGTAGCATGTGGTGGTCTGTACAAAAGAAGAAAAATGTGAGAGATTGCATGTGCGAATGGCAGGAGAAGAAAAGAGTATAGGCTGCAGTGTACAAATGTTTAGGGTGACTCGTGATGATAGGGGTAGGCGTGAAATTTAATAATTTATTATTAACGAAACTTCGCAGTAAAGTAATTGATAAAAACCTCCACAAACAATTTCTGTCTACTGATAAAAAGGCTAATCCTGGTGTAAAAAGATATTCCGGATCTAATGGGACAAGTTTCGTCGAAATCCGAGGTCGTATGAAAAATTTTCCTTTATAAAACCAGAAATGAACACGCGTTTAATTTTTCCATGGTCACCAGATAAATCAAATCAACTTGAAACTTTCAAATCTTACAATAACTTTTCAATACGAACCCAACGGCACTAGTTTCGTCGCATTCTGAGACTGTTTGCCCGGTAGGCTGTTTTTACCGCGCACCGCACTACCCTTTTTAACACCAAATTTTCCGGTCTCTAAAAATAACAAATTATATATATATCCTGTCTTTAATCGACGATACGAACCCAACGGGACTGGTTTCGTGGTCTAGTTCGATCGTCTGCTCAAGTTACGCCCAAATACCTCTCTGTTAATTGAATTACGCGCTATAGAATTTGAATGGGCGTTTATGGCTATCGTGGTCACATACGACACCGGTTTCCCACGCAATTTGATTTTCTTACAATAATTTAACGATACGGTCCCAATGAAACTGATTTCGTTGAAATCTGAGTCCGTTTGTAAAATGGCCATTTTAAAGGTCGATATTTAAATAACGAATTCCACAGCGTTTTTTCCAAAATTTGATTTAGCCATAACTCGCAACCAATAACACGGAATCTGGATTTTTCTCTTTCATATGAAAGCTATCGTCAACACGCTCCCCACGTTTCTTGTTTCACAGAAATCCGACTTATATCGGACTCTGTATGTCCAGTTGAAGTTCAAACTCGAATTTTCAAACTGCAGCGCTATATTTCAAGCTCTATTTATAATTATATAAATATATAATGTCGAACTTTATTTAAATAGCGAATTAGATATTAATTCCATCGATATTCCAAATGTAATATTTAAATTAAATAAATTAAATTACATATTCAAGTGCCAAAAACACGGGTCGTTACATTCTTCCCCCCTAAAAATAATTTCGTCCTCGAAATTGCTAAGGTAAGAAAGAACGTTATAAACCCAGTAACTTTCAAATCCAATTTAAATCAAAACCCGATTTATTTTCAAATCTAATCCATTTTAAATTAGAAACCAAATTCCATATCATATATAAATATTTTCAAAAATATTGAAAATTTTCTACACCTTGAATTTTCGAAAAATTTCGCCAGCACCTCCTCTGTACGGCTCAATCGGTACAACTCCAACTCGCCTTTCTAGGCCTTCTCCAATCCAAAAGAAAATAAAACAGCCAAGCGGCTTGCCAAATAGGCTCATGAATCACCAAACCCATATAAAAAAAACGTGTACCTTTTTGTCGGGCATAACATTATATCCTTTCCATCTGTTTCCCTGTCAGCATATACAAACGCATTCCCAAACAAACTTCCAATTTTATCCTCAAAACCAAATCCTTCACGTGTCCAATCCAAATCCCACTCTCAATTCAATTTCCATCCATTAACAATTCCAACTCTTAACTTACCAGACCAGCACCATTTCAGTTTCCTGCCTCCACAATTCAAAATCTGATTCCACACGATATATTATATCTCGATTCAATTCCCAATTAATTTGTTTCAATCCAATTTATATTTGCTTTCACAAATTCAATTTAATTTTTCTTTTGTTCAAACAATTTCCCTGGGAGTTTTTAAACAGTTCAGCTCTTTCAAAAATCAAATATTTCTTTTCACGATTTTAAACAGCTTGTTTTTCTCAAAGCAATTCAAACGAAATCCTTGGTAGTAATCCGTCACTTAGAACTCGGAAATGAACACTGATGATGTGGCGAGCATCCTCAGAGTTATTCCCTAGCTATCGAAGTGAGTTCAATACTATATCACTTATCAAAACCATATTCAAACCCTTTCATTTCGAAGTCTATTTCAAAATACCCAACTGAATGTTTGTAAACAAATTTAAAATCTCCCAGGATCTTAAAACTTTCATATATTCAATCCCAGTTCATTTGCAAACACCTTTCTCATTTTCGGGAATTTTAATTCCAATTCTGATTTTAATTTCAGATTTATCTCCTCTGATTTTCATATATTACACTTATATGAATTCTGATTGGTTATATATATAATCATTTCACAATTTATAATTTTATTGGATTATAATCACAACCAACACATCCAATATGTTATAATTCCAATATATATATTTTCTCTATATCAAAATATACTTTGGGTAAAATTATTTCATTTACCCTCTTTTCAAAACATATCGTGACGACCCATCGTATTCGAGTGTTTATAAACCCCTATCGATACAGTGGATCAAACTGATCGATTAGAACTCATAAACAACCCAACCAATAAATATCCACGATATAAAACATTTTTTTTATAAAATCTACAAATACGTTCACTCGTATATATACACTCATACTCAGTCTAGGGTATTACTAACCCCATCTCTACTGAATCACGCCACAGAGCCAAGGTAATCACTTAACCTTCAGCTCTGATACCACTGTAACGACCCAAGGGATTTCGGCCTCGAAAATCAACATAAATACCTCTACTGTATCTCATGTCGATCCTCCAAGCACCGAAACAATGGATAGTTATTAGAAAGAAATTTAGAGGGTGAGATAAGAAAGAAAGAAATATTAGAATAGAAGAAGAAGAAGAACCAACACAACACAGAGTCTCACATCGCAGCGGAACAAAATATAATACAGAAATAATCTTTATTGAAAGCTTTAAAATACTTACAGTATCAGAGTACATCATGCCATGGGACAGTTATAATAGCCTATTCCCATATACAACACACAGCGGAATAGTAGTAATATCATACGTCTGGACTCTTCCAGCTCGTCTCTTCATAGCAGTCGATAACCTGAACCTGTACAACCCGGCCTAACCCGAGCATTTACAAAACACCGGGTCAGTCTGGTGAACCAGAGTGAGATAAACTCGCACAGTAATAAGGGTGAACCATCCAATCATGATTTTAAAGTTCAAAATCTTTTCAAAAGAAAAGGATAATCGTAAGACCAAATCCACACATAAACACGGACGGTTTTTACCTTACGATAACCCAAAACATTTTTGAAACCAATATCTTGTCTGATATTATAATAATGTCTAAATACAAGTAAATAGAAATCTAGTAGAACGATTGCATCTCACGCTCTACATATATAGTATACAAACGAAAACCGCGGGCGCTTATTGGAGATTGGATTCCAACTATGACCAGGTATGGGACCACCTGTCGATAGTGTATCTCTAGAGACGAATACACTGGGTTCAACAAGAACGTCTTGCAACCCGGCCCTCACATGACCGACCACTCATTTCGCTTGAGTGTATCGAATGTATATCACCGACGGTTGGGATCAGCAACCGTCTCCCGAAAAGGAACAGCATCGAAACATAGATTTAAGGACAAATAGGAACTTCTCTAGATAGGTGATTATACACCCTAATGGGAGCGACCCACATAGCCATGATGCCTGCCCGATTTTTGTCATTTCTCGGTTGATGAGGCTTGAGGCCAGAATTAACTCTTGACATCTGGTCGCCATTTACTTTGAATGCCACATCGTCAGATCCGTCAGATATCACTAATTGATATCCACAAAAGTACTCTAGCTGGAAGCTAAGAGAACGGCAATTTCCCCGCCAACAACCATAGCACGTTTGAAGAAATCTACGTATGTGACCCTTTGGAAATACTCTGTCAGACACCCGTCCATACAGTTCATCCAGGAACAGGATGAACCGAAGGCACTCTCCTACCGCATGCAATATAGGAATCACCCCATGGATCAGTAGCGAGAAGTCCTTGCAACCCGTAGATTCCAACCACGACAGAATCACAGCTTATCTCTACTTGCCAAGTAGAGAAGATTAGTGGTTCTTCCGTTTATGAAAATCCATGGTCTTCAATGCTCCATCTCGACCATCTTCTGGTATCTTCACGTATTTGTTGGTCGGAATGGTTTTCGAATATAAATTCGATCCCGGTCTTTCCATACCAACAATCGTATTGGGCGGGTTTGATAGTCGGTGTTTTAACTATCAAAATATACAGTGTTTCAATCATGACAATCCAATGAGTTCACTGGTTCAGTATTCGGCATCACGTGGCCTTTAACAAACTGATTTTCTTTTGTTAAATTAAAACTTCTAATTCTTTTAATATTTTAAAATACGATAATCGAATTCTTATCGCTGACCTCTCTTACGATTACCAACTAATATCATCTTCAGATAATCCTGATGTCGATCGAGTTGGAGTATTTTATTTACCTCTCAGACCTTGATCAACAACGTTCATATCTTCAAATAAATATCAGTTGTAATCAAAACCCAATATTCCATTTCCATCTCAAAAACACTTTCCATCATAACTTGGATTAGGTTATAAAATTTTATAACCCACTTCTTTAACCAGCCTCACTTATTTCAATCTCCCTTCAAATCTACTCGACCATTTCCCACTTTGGAAATCCCATTTAAATTCTCCCCTTTTTACTTGATTTCAATTCCAAATAACGTTAATATAATATCAACGCTTTTACACTCAAAATCTCATTTGCATAACCCTGGTTTTATATAACCCTTTATCTTGATTCCCTTCGACTTAATTCAAATATTAAGCATCCATCTAACTTACTCTCTCGTATTCGCTTCCACTTGTCTTTATAACTTCATTATAAAAATTGGGGTTTTAAATATAACCCCACCCATAAACTACTTTCACCATCTCTTTTATTTCATTTTACTTTGATTACTTTTGAAAAGTAATTTTCTAAATTATTATTAATCAAAGTAATAATTTATCTCAATCATTAACTACATTAGTAGTTAATTGTCTTTACTTATTAAAATAAATAGCAAATCTTTTTCTTTATTTTAAAAACCTTATTTACATTTAAACAATATTCATTTAACTACTTTCAACGAAACACATCAATTTGATAATCAATTTCAATTCAAACTGGACGATTTAATTAACTCAAACTTGATTATCTCTTTAATCAATTCTAAATAAAACCCCACTTTAAATTAATTAAAAATATAATTAATTCAAATAATTTCATTAATTGTTTCCTTTACAAAACAATTATCAAAGTTTAACCATTCGATTCATTTCCTTATTCTCTGATTAACATCAGCGTTTACTTTGTAAAATAAATTAGTAACCAACCAAAGTCTGAAGTTGATAAAATATCTATTTCACTTTAATAACTTTTATTCAAATGATATATTTCAAACTCAACTTCAGTTATAAAATAAATTTTATAACTTCAGTTCTATCGGCTCACCTGACGGTGAATCACAGTCTATAAATCGATTGATTTTAAAGGCCATACTCTGCCAAATACTTAACCAATATCACCCATTGGTTTAAATCAAACAGGCGTTGAATATTCAATCAATAATCAACCATCAAATCAATCACACAAACAGATTAGTTCATATATGATAATGTGAAAACAAATAATACATTTTGAGGAATCCGGTTGGATCCCTCCAACCTGTTATGCCCTGTATTCAAATGGTTATCTCACATCAGACTGTTCAGTTTTGTTTAACTGATAAACTAAATAACGACCATTTAACCACAAGCAATTCAAACAATTCAACAATTTAAAACACGTTTATAAATAACCGTGACCAACCAAGGTAAATTACCTTTATTGGAACCAATCGTTAAAAATAACGATTTGGCATTTCACTGAAATTAAACACAGTTTAATTTCATCAGTTTAATCAACAAATAAATATATACTAGCAAACAGTCAACCAAAACAAACAGAGCACACAATATAAAAATCCAATTTATATAAAAATATAAATGGGGAAAACTGAGTGAGTTTAACTCACTTTGATTTGATTCAGCGGTTTTAACGGTTCGTTTCAGTTGATTCAGACCGTGTCCAGATTGTTCCAAACTTAGTTTCATCGCTACGGCTCCAAAGTAGTTTGTGGTGTTCGAATCTGTCCGTAGAATAAAAGATATTTACAATATAGTTATCATGATTTAATTATACTAAGCAATTCCTTAATTATTTTATTAATTATATAATTAGTATAACTAATTACGTTATAAATTATCGGTCAGTTACTGTTGGAACACTGGGCTGACAGTAGTTCCTTTCCGCTGCTCATTACATCTTTGTTTCTGCACAATCAACAAATTAATGTTCTAAGTTAATATAATTAAATTATTAAATAACATTTCTTAATCATGTTTTATATAGACAAATTTACGGCTCAAGACAAAGGTTGGTTGATCCTTTCGTTGCTTCCTTTTGTTCAGTGGCGTTTACCCTCTTGCCTGGAAAAATAACATATCAAGTTAATACATTTTAATTTAATTAATTAAACTAGTTAATTATGTTTTGTACTTAAACATTTATAACTAGGTTAGTTTTACGTTTAGAAGAAGAATCAAACCCGGCACCAACGTCTTCCTCTTCCTCTCCTTTTGGGCTCCCTTCATACTGTTGTTCCGATCCCTTCTTTACTTCCTCACTTTCTGTCTCCTTCCAGTTCGGCTTATTGCTTTTTTTTCAACTGAATGGCCAAACTATCTCTTCGTTATGCACTGTTTTCTACTCGAACCCGTCACCAGTTCGCAGCTTTCAACCCAACATTCACCAATACAGTTTCGTTCTTCCTTTCGCTCTTCTTCTTGTCTTAGTTCCAGGCACCAAACCCTTAGCCAACGCTGCTCTCGTGATTCCTTTTCAACGTTTAAACAAACCAAGACCTTCCCGTATTATTCCGTCCATAGCCCCCTTTCAACTGCTTCGTTCTTTTTCTTATTTCCCATTTGTTTCCATTTTCTACTTGTCTTTTTTTTGTATACAAGCTGCCAACTCGTTTTGTTTCTCATTGTTTTGAAAAGGAACACACGGCCGAACTGATTCCCATGCATCACACACAGTCCATCACGCATGCCAGTTTCAACGTCCAACCCACTGCCTTCTTGCTTCTACTCGCCCTCTGTACACAGCTCCGGTCCCCAATTCCCACTGCATTCAACTTCCAATGCAAAACGCCTTGCATACACCATGCCACCGCACTTCAGCCCCACTCTCGGCCTCATGCACCGTGAACAACCCATGCCTGCTGCATAGGACGCAACTACTCCACCTCTGAATTATATACAGTTGCGTTTTTTATTTTTATTAGTGAAGTGGGTGAAATGAACCTGATGATAAAGAGTATTTATAAGAAATAAGCTGTAACAACCCGTATTTTTGAATAACATGTTATAACATAAATGGAGGCAGAATTAAACTGTAAAATCTGAATCAAGGGAAACGGGCTATGCCATTGCGTTCGTCTCGGAAAAATACGCGAAATAGAGTCCGAGTTTTCGAAAATCGGAGTCCGTATGACCAAGATATGGCCTCGCGAAGTTTCACGAAAAATTCCCAAATTAAAGTATACTTAATTAAGTGAAATGGGTTGCGCAGAGAAATATATATATATTGATATATATATATATATAATTGAAAATTAAATAAATAAATATGCAAAAATGTTCAAAACAGCGAATTGGGAGAGGGGAATAACCGAACCGGCTGATTTTTGAGGTCGACCCGAGCCTGCTGGGTCGACTAGGGGTTAATCTAGGGTGTTTGGCTGTCAACCCGTGGGCCGATTCGCTCAAATGCAGATTTTGCATTTGGATGGTTCTCATGGTTCATCTTTAATCTAAAGGCCCTAGATGGTTCCTACACTTGACTTCTTCCCCAAGACATGCTTTGATGGCTTGGATTGAATCTAGGTTTAATCCTATGGCCTAAAACACTTGCCTACTCTATAAATAAGACCCTAACCTACCCTAAATCATCATTATTCATTCATACAACTAAACTATGGCAAAATCAATCCTCTCATGGCCTCCACTCTCTTCATAAAATTCCTAAATCAAATTTCTAAGAGATTTCCATGCATACAAGTGTATTTAGGCTTGTATGATCCTCTTTAGCTTGCATTAAAGTCTTGTTTCTCTATTGGCATCATAAAGGAGGAGTCTTGATCAAGTTTTCTTGCATTTTGGGGTTTTAATTTGTTGCATAAGGGGTTTCTTACATTTGCTATACTCATTTGAGTCCACATAAGCATTGTAAGCCTATTTCTACTCTTGTATTTTAACTATGAAGTTAATATGTTATGTTGCAAGTTGAGTTTGGGGTTAATCATGATATGTGCTTTGATCTTATGATTTTATGCATAAGCTTACTCTATGCATGTTAGTAAAGTCATTACCTTGGCTTTATGCATAGAAAGATGTGATCTTTGGTTGGAAATGTTGCATGATGCAACTTTGAAACTCTCATAAACCTTGTATTAACATGCATATAATGTTATATGCATGTTACTAGTCCTTATCTCATGCTATCTATGGCAATGTTCCGCCTATTTGCCAAGTTTGATGTTATGCATGCATATGAACCTTATGCAAGTTGAAACCATGTTATGCATGCATATGAACACTATGCAAGTTAAAATGATGTTATGCATGCTTAGGAATATTTTGCAAGTTGATAACATGATATGCAAGTTTGTGATCACATCTTTGTCTCATATGCCACCATGTTTAACTTGTGGCTCCAACACCTTTATGTCATGATTTTGCCAAGTTCCCTCTTTCTATCCTTTATGCGCTATTGCGATATGTAAGCGAGGGGATTGCGTTTGGGGTTGGGTAAACTTAAAAGACATAAAAACGTAAGCTTGGGAATGTACCTATTAAGTTAGGTCTACCCATTGGGAATTTACCTATTAAGTTAGGTCTACCCAATTGCTTGAAAATTTGTAATGTGTTTTGGAAACATGATGGACATGACACTTAGAAAACATGAGGATGGCCAACTCGAGGTTGGGTTGAGCTTGTAGCATAAACCTACCCGGAACCGACCGGCTTAACTAGTGGCTAAAAGCAATAGGACCCAATGTGAGTAGTTGGTCATGTTGCACGTGAAACCCGAGGTTAGACTAAGTTGTGGTGTAAACCTACCCGGACCCGCCCGGCCTAACTAGTAACCACAACAAGGTCTAATGTGAGAGGTTGGGTGCATTAAATTAATTAATGCCACATGGTAGGGTTAAGTCATGGACCGCTTGAATACTTAACCAATTAAACACGATGGGTTGATAGGGTTAAGTCATGAACCTTGGGTACACTTAACCAACTTGGTACTTGGATGAGTTGGGTTAACCACGTTTAACCCATTAAGGAAACCCTAGTTACGTGGTCCTTTGCACCAGTAACCCTCTTAGTTGTATCATGATACCCTAGGGACTAGGCTAGGGTGGGGCACGATTACTGGGATGACATGTAAGCGACCAAGACGACGGCTGTGTAGGTGCGCCGGTGTAGGTTCAGGCGGGCCATGGTCGTGCACATGGTCCGGAGTTGAAAAAGCAGGCACGGGCACCAGTAGGTTTAAACTGTGCGTGCTTGGTTTGTGTCAGTGGTTGACACCCTAGGACTTGATACACCCTAGGGTGGACCTAGCACAGTTTAGCTACACTTCGTAGTTGGGCCGTATGACACCGACACTTGACGAGTTAGGCTTTAGGAGAGCCGATCGACTAGACCGTGCTAGTTGGACCTTGGTTTAGGTCATTCATGATGTTGGGCCAAACTTGGGCCTGGGGATCACTTCTTGTTTACACATGACATGACTTGTGATACTAGTACACTTGGTGCAAACCTCAACCTTGTATATGCGGTGCCACTTTTGATCTATCTTGTTGACTTTTTCCATGCCAGTTATCATCCTATGACTCATCCTTGTTACATATACAGTTAACTTTATTAGTGGTTGTACAATAGTAGGTAGGACTTACCAGTCTTTTGACTGACCCATTTTCTTTCGCCTCTTTTCTTTCGTTTCCCCCCCCCCCCCAAGGTTTACAGGGCGGGAATACCAGTACTTAGCTTGGATCTTAGCTGCTTTTCCTAGATAGCTCATGTATGCTTTGGACTTGAGCTCGCTATGGTTTTCTACCTTGGGGATAGCTACTTTATGTTTTCCTTTCCAGACTTTGTTTATGGAAAATAATGATCAAGTACTGTGTTGTAACTTAACTTATGGTTTTGATATGCTAGTTTTTATCCGCTGCTATATTTACTCTGTTTTTTTTACTTATATGTTCTGTCTTGTGATATCTGCATGCATGTTTACCTTGTTTAAACGCCCCTCCAAAGTCAGTGCCCTTGCAAGAGTGGCACTGGCGGAGGTGGGGTGTTACATTTGGTATCAGAGCATAAGGTTTACAAGATTGGAGCAAAAAGGGTTTTAAAGTTACTTTTAAAAGCTATTTTCAAAACCAATTAAGTATTTTCCAAAGAAAAGTCTAGTTTATTTTGAAAGGCTATCCCCCAAGAGCCATAAGCACTATCCTTCGTTTCCTCGTTCTAAATCTATCTTTTCCTTTTTTTTCAGCATGGCCGATCTCAATCTTCCTGAGGGAGTCACCATTCCCGGATGGTTCCGGAGGTACTTGGAAGCTAGGGCCAACAATGCAGGTCCAGCAACCACTCCCACTATCACTGAGGTTCCACCCCCTCCTCCTCCTCCTCAGCAACCACAAGCCGATTTCGCCAAGGTTTGCAAGGACTTCAAGGCAATGGGTGGCAAAAATTTTATTGGGACGGAGACTTTTGTGGAAGCAAGAAATTGGTTGAAGGAGACCGAAGATCTCTTTGCCATCTTTGATATAGAGGACCGTAGAAAGGTTCTGTTGGCGGTTTGGCTACTAAAGGAGGAAGCTTCTTATTGGTGGGAGGTCACCAGTGCTACTAGGCCCGTAGAAACCTGGGCCGACTTTAGGGCAAGGTTTGGGCTTAAGTTTTTATCGTCTGCGGAGGCAAATTTGCAACTAGAGAAGTTCATAGCCTTGAAGCAAGGAGACATGACGGTGAGAGAATATGTGAATAAGTTCAACCAGCTTGCCCGATTCGGTTTGGACATGGTCAATACTCCCGAGAAGAAGGCTCTACGTTTTGCACGAGGGTTAAATGAGCCATTACAAGGTCTAGCCATGTCACACATACCCATGGGGGCCACTTTCGAGAGCCTAGTAGACATGGCATTGCTGCAGGGAGAGGATAAGAATGGGAAGAAAGAAGTCAAGCCCAATGAGACTCAGCCTAAGAAGGCAGACTCCAAGTGGGGAGGGAATCAGAGTAATCAGAACAACAAGAACAACAAGGGCAACAAGAACAAGGCAAAGGACACAAGAAAGTGCCACTTCTGTGGGATTGTTGGCCAAAGACTGTAGGAAGAAGAGAATGAAATTGGGTGGATGCTTTCATTGTGGAGAGACGGGACATTTTAGCAAGGATTGCCCTAAGAAGCAGGGGCATGGACAAACTCAGCGCGCAGGTTCATCTGGAGGGCAAGTGCATGCTCTCAACACCACTCCAGTTCAGGACCGAGGTACTATTTCTGTGGAAAGTCTTGTTTATATTTCTGGTTTTCCTGTTCGCACTTTGTTTGATTCTGGCGCATCGCATACCTTTATTTCTTCTGATGTTGTTGGAAGTTTGCACCTAAGTACTAGTCTTGTTGAGGATCCCGTTAGTGTTTCAAATCCGATTGGGGGTTCAGCCCATTTATCTATGATCTGTATGGATTTGAGGATTTCTATCTTGACCGTAGAATTCTCGTGTGATGCTTATGTTCTCGGGTTCACGGGATACGGGTTGATCTTGGGCATGGATTGGTTGTCCCGCTATGGAGCCATTCTCGATTGTGAGCATAGGGTGGTGAGACTCATGACTCACCTGGGTAATACCCTAGAGATTTCTTGCAACCCGCTAGATCCCGTCATGCTATGTTATCTTGAATCTCTTGACTCGTCCATCGATGATCTGCAATCTGTAAGGGTGGTTCGAGAATACCCTAATGTCTTTGAAGAAGTTAAGGGGTTACCCCCTAAGCGAGAGATAGATTTCCGCATTTATCTAGTTGATAATGCTAAGCCAGTCTCCTTACCAGTTAGGCACATGGCCCCGCGTGAAAGGAGAGAGCTCAGTAAGCAAATCAAGGAGCTACTTGAGAAGAATTTTATTAGGCGAAGCATTTCTGAATGGGGTGCTCCTGTAGTGTTCGCTACTAAGGCGGACGGCTCGCTTCGTCTATGTGTTGATTATCGAGAGTTGAACAAGCTGACCAAGAAGAATAGGCATCCATTACCGAGGATAGATGACCTCTTCGACCAGCTTGTTGGTGCTTCTGTTTTCTCTCAGCTTGATTTAGCCACCGGATTTCATCAGCTTAGAGTGGCCGAAAACAGCATTGATAAGACTGCATTTAGGACTCCAGACGGATTCTTTGAATGGCTTGTTATGCCATTCGGCTTGACTAATGCACCCGCCTACTTCGTAGATTTGATGAGTAGGGTGTTCAGGGAGTTCCTTAACAAGTTTGTTGTTGTCTTCGTGGATGATATTCTGATTTTTTCAAAAGACGAGGAAGAACATGCTAGACACCTCAAGGAAGTGATGGATACGCTTAGAGGCCATCAGTTGAAAGCCAAGTTCTCCAAATGCCACTTTTGGAGAAAGGAAGTCCGATTTCTTGGGCATATAGTTTCTAAGCAGGGTATAGCTGTGGATCCCGCGAAAGTGGTTGCAGTTCAAGACTGGAAGACTCCTAGGAATGCAACCGAAGTGCGAAGCTTTCTCGGTCTGGCAGGCTACTATAGGAAGTTCATTAGAGACTTCGCTAAGATTTCGGCCCCTCTCACTAGATTGACGAAGAAGAACTTAGTCTTTGCATGGGACTTAGAGTGTGAGCTTGCTTTTCAAAGGCTCAAAAGGGCCCTTACCACAGCTCCAGTTTTGGCATTACCCGATGGCCGTAAAATGTTTACCGTGTATACCGATGCATGTGGCACGGGGTTAGGCACTGTTCTGATGCAGGAGAGAAGAGTGATATGTTATGGGGGTAGGCAACTTAAAGTTCATGAGAAGAACTACCCCACTCATGACTTGGAGTTAGCGGCGATTGTCTTTGCACTCAAGTCCTGGCGCCACTATCTTTTAGGCAAAAGGTTTGAGTTGTATACTGATCACAAATCACTCAAGTATCTCTTCTCGCAGAAAGATCTGAATCTTAGGCAGCAAAGGTGGATGGAATTCTTGGCATCATATGACTTCGAGATAGCTTATACCCCTGGCAAGGGTAATGTTGTGGCTGATGCACTAAGCAGAAAGAGGTTGACCCTAAGTCCTCTATTCGTTGAGATGAAGAATTTAGAGTATGTGGCAACCTTTGATTTCTCTTTGATAATTGAGTCGATGACCGGTTCATTAGCATCTCTGGAACTCAGACCTACCCTTCTTGATCAAGTTGGGGCTTCGCAGAAAGAAGACCCTCAGATAGTTGAGATTATGGATAAGCTGATTCGAGGAGAGACGTCTAGTCATCTCGCTCGATATTCTATTGATGACAAGGGTTGGCTGAGGAGAGATGGAAGGTTATGTGTTCCAGTGGTAGGAGATCTAGTAAGAAAAATTCTTGAGGAAGCGCATCGCTCTAAGTTGACTATACATCCAGGCAGAGATAAGATGTATAAAGATATGAAGCGTATTTTCTTTTGGCCTGGGATGAAGAAGGATGTGGCAGAGTTTGTTTCTAGATGTATCATTTGCCAGCAAGTTAAGGCCGAGTCGAAGAAGCCAGGTGGGCTATTGCATCCTCTAGACGTTCCACTTTGGAAGTGGGAGAGTATTTCCATGGATTTTATTGATGGGCTACCAAGGTCAAGGAAAGGGAATACGAGCATTTGGGTTATTGTGGACAGACTTACGAAGAGTGCTCATTTCATTCCGGTAAAGAGCAAGAGGACCGCATCTTGGCTAGCGTCTGTATATCTTCGTGAGATTGTGAGACTTCATGGAGTCCCTTCTAGTATAGTCAGTGACCGTGACCCAATCTTTACAAGTCAGTTCTGGAATAGCTTGCAAGAAGCCATGGGCACGAGGTTGAATCTAAGTACTGCTTATCACCCACAGACGGACGGTCAAACCGAAAGGGTGAATAGGGTACTCGAGGATCTGTTAAGGCTTTGTATTCTGGATTTTGGTGGTACTTGGGAAGACCATCTTCCTCTTGTTGAGTTTGCATATAATAACAGTTATCAAGCAAGCATAGGGATGGCACCATTTGAAGCTTTATATGGGAGGCCGTGCAAGTCGCCTACATGTTGGTGGGAGACTACAGATAAGCTTATACTTGGGCCTGATATGATCAGAGATGCATCCGAGAAGATCGAGTTGATTCGAAGACGGATGAAAGCGGCCCAAGACCGACAGAAATCCTATGCTGATAAGCGAAGATCTGATTTGGAGTTTGATGTTGGAGATATGGTTTTCGTGAAGGTTTCTCCTTTGCGGAATGTGGTCCGATTTGGAGCCGTTGGGAAGTTAGCGCCGAGATTTGTTGGACCCTTCCCTATTATAGAGAGGATCGGGCAGATGGCTTATAGAGTGAAATTGCCCGAGAAGCTTGCCGGAGTACACGATGTTTTTCATGTCTCGCATCTCCGGAAGTGTTTACATGAGTCAGCAGAGGTTGTTGAGCCAAGTGTTCTGGAAGATGTGGAAGTGGAGAAAGAAGCTACTTTGAGGAGAGCTCCGATTCGCATCTTGGGGACGGAGACCAAGAAGCTAAGGAATCGAGAGGTCAAGTTGGTGAAGGTTCAATGGGGTGAAGCCGAAGAAGACGCAACTTGGGAAACCGAGGAGAAGATGCGTGGGCTTTATCCATTCCTTTTTTGAGGGTACACTCTCAATCTCTTTTCTTTGTTAGCATATCTTTCTCTTTGCTATCCATGTTTATCTAGTTATCGTGCTAACCTTGTCATGAGAACCTTAGGTAGAAACCCTTTGGATGAAACATGTATTTGAAACATGTTATGCTTGATGGTTGCAAGTGGTTGCAAGTGGATACTCGTGGATGCATGATACACATTAGGCACTAAGATCGGCTCACACACTCTCATATTGCATATGCATGAGTGTTTATGCTTATTCATGGATGAAAATTTTTGTGTTATCACATGGATGTTGCATATGGATGTATGTGATGTGCACACATATAGATGTTATACATTATGTTAGGAATTGCATACATATGGATTCATTTCACTAACATAATCTGCATTGATGATATTTGCATTAGATAAGTACATATACACACACCTTTGCATATGATCATACAGCATTTAGAACCTTTTAAGGACAATGATTGCTCGTGGATGATGTTTTGAGTAGATGGATGATGGATGGTAGGATACGTTCTTCCTAACTTGGATATTTCGGGGACGAAATCCTTTAAGGAGGGGAGAATGTAACAACCCGTATTTTTGAATAACATGTTATAACATAAATGGAGGCAGAATTAAACTGTAAAATCTGAATCAAGGGAAATGGGCTATGCCATTGCGTTCGTCTCGGAAAAATACGCGAAATAGAGTCCGAGTTTTCGAAAATCGAAGTCCGTATGACCAAGATATGGCCTCGCGAAGTTTCACGAAAAATTCCCAAATTAAAGTATACTTAATTAAGTGAAATGGGTTGCGCAGAGAAATATATATATATATATTGATATATATATATATAAATATATATAATTGAAAATTAAATAAATAAATATGCAAAAATGTTCAAAACAGCGAATTGGGAGAGGGGAATAACCGAACCGGCTGATTTATGAGGTCGACCCGAGCTTGCTGGGTCGACTAGGGGTTAATCCAGGGTGTTTGGCTGTCAACCCGTGGGCCGATTCGCTCAAATGCAGATTTTGCATTTGGATGGTTCTCATGGTTCATCTTTAATCTAAAGGCCCTAGATGGTTCCTACACTTGACTTCTTCCCCAAGACATGCTTTGATGGCTTGGATTGAATCTAGGTTTAATCCTATGGCCTAAAACACTTGCCTACTCTATAAATAAGACCCTAACCTACCCTAAATCATCATTATTCATTCATACAACTAAACTATGGAAAAATCAATCCTCTCATGGCCTCCACTCTCTTCATAAAATTCCTAAATCAAATTTCTAAGAGATTTCCATGCATACAAGTGTATTTAGGCTTGTATGATCCTCTTTAGCTTGCATTAAAGTCTTGTTTCTCTATTGGCATCATAAAGGAGGAGTCTTGATCAAGTTTGCTTGCATTTTGGGGTTTTAATTTGTTGCATAAGGGGTTTCTTACATTTGCTATACTCATTTGAGTCCACATAAGCATTGTAAGCCTATTTCTACTCTTGTATTTTAACTATGAAGTTAATATGTTATGTTGCAAGTTGAGTTTGGGGTTAATCATGATATGTGCTTTGATCTTATGATTTTATGCATAAGCTTACTCTATGCATGTTAGTAAAGTCATTACCTTGGCTTTATGCATAGAAAGATGTGATCTTTGGTTGGAAATGTTGCATGATGCAACTTTGAAACTCATATAAACCTTGTATTAACATGCATATAATGTTATATGCATGTTACTAGTCCTTATCTCATGCTATCTATGGCCATGTTCCGCCTATTTGCCAAGTTTGATGTTATGCATGCATATGAACCTTATGCAAGTTGAAACCATGTTATGCATGCATATGAACACTATGCAAGTTAAAATGATGTTATGCATGCTTAGGAATATTTTGCAAGTTGATAACATGATATGCAAGTTTGTGATCACATCTTTGTCTCATATGCCACCATGTTTAACTTGTGGCTCCAACACCTTTATGTCATGATTTTGCCAAGTTCCCTCTTTCTATCCTTTATGCGCTATTGCGATATGTAAGCGAGGAGATTGCGTTTGGGGTTGGGTAAACTTAAAAGACATAAAAACGTAAGCTTGGGAATGTACCTATTAAGTTAGGTCTACCCATTGGGAATTTACCTATTAAGTTAGGTCTACCCAATTGCTTGAAAATTTGTAATGTGTTTTGGAAACATGATGGACATGACACTTAGAAAACATGAGGATGGCCAACTCGAGGTTGGGTTGAGCTTGTAGCATAAACCTACCCGGAACCGACCGGCTTAACTAGTGGCTAAAAGCAATAGGACCCAATGTGAGTAGTTGGTCATGTTGCACGTGAAACCCGAGGTTAGACTAAGTTGTGGTGTAAACCTACCCGGACCCGCCCGGCCTAACTAGTAACCACAACAAGGTCTAATGTGAGAGGTTGGGTGCATTAAATTAATTAATGCCACATGGTAGGGTTAAGTCATGGACCGCTTGAATACTTAACCAATTAAACACGATGGGTTGATAGGGTTAAGTCATGAACCTTGGGTACACTTAACCAACTTGGTACTTGGATGAGTTGGGTTAACCACGTTTAACCCATTAAGGAAACCCTAGTTACGTGGTCCTTTGCACCAGTAACCCTCTTAGTTGTATCATGATACCCTAGGGACTAGGCTAGGGTGGGGCACGATTACTGGGATGACATGTAAGCGACCAAGACGACGGCTGTGTAGGTGCGCCGGTGTAGGTTCAGGCGGGCCATGGTCGTGCACATGGTCCGGAGTTGAAAAAGCAGGCACGGGCACCAGTAGGTTTAAACTGTGCGTGCTTGGTTTGTGTCAGTGGTTGACACCCTAGGACTTGATACACCCTAGGGTGGACCTAGCACAGTTTAGCTACACTTCGTAGTTGGGCCGTATGACACCGACACTTGACGAGTTAGGCTTTAGGAGAGCCGATCGACTAGACCGTGCTAGTTGGACCTTGGTTTAGGTCATTCATGATGTTGGGCCAAACTTGGGCCTGGGGATCACTTCTTGTTTACACTTGACATGACTTGTGATACTAGTACACTTGGTGCAAACCTCAACCTTGTATATGCGGTGCCACACTTGATCTATCTTGTTGACTTTTTCCATGCCAGTTATCATCCTATGACTCATCCTTGTTACATATACAGTTAACTTTATTAGTTGTTGTACAATAGTAGGTAGGACTTACCAGTCTTTTGACTGACCCATTTTCTTTCGCCTCTTTTCTTTCGTTTCCCCCCCCCCCCACCAGGTTTACAGGGCGGGAATACCAGTACTTAGCTTGGATCTTAGCTGCTTTTCCTGGATAGCTCATGTATGCTTTGGACTTGAGCTCGCTATGGTTTTCTACCTTGGGGATAGCTACTTTATGTTTTCCTTTCCAGTTTCCAGTTTTATGTTTCTAGACTTTGTTTATGGAAAATAATGATCAAGTACTGTGTTGTAACTTAACTTATGGTTTTGATATGCTAGTTTTTATCCGCTGCTATATTTACTCTATTTTTTTTACTTATATGTTCTGTCTTGTGATATCTGCATGCATGTTTACCTTGTTTAAACGCCCCTCCAAAGTCAGTGCCCTTGCAAGAGTGGCACTGGCGGAGGTGGGGTGTTACAGAAGCTCCTTGGTCATCACGGCTCAATTTGTTTGGAACGCAAGGCATTGAAGGGTAGCTAGCTTAGCTGTGAGCTATAACACTGCTCTACTGTCCTTCTCTCTTTCCAAAACTGAGATGAGTTTTTTTCCTTTCGTTTGATGGAGAGATGTGATTGAGTTAACGGGCTAGGTATACAGGAAGGAAGAGGGGGGTAAGAGTAGCATGTGGTGGTCTGTACAAAAGAAGAAAAATGTGAGAGATTGCATGTGCGAATGGCAGGAGAAGAAAAGAGTATAGGCTGCAGTGTACAAATGTTTAGGGTGACTCGTGATGATAGGGGTAGGCGTGAAATTTAATAATTTATTATTAACGAAACTTCGCAGTAAAGTAATTGATAAAAACCTCCACAAACAATTTCTGTCTACTGATAAAAAGGCTAATCCTGGTGTAAAAAGATATTCCGGATCTAATGGGACAAGTTTCGTCGAAATCCGAGGTCGTATGAAAATTTTTCCTTTATAAAACCAGAAATGAACACGCGTTTAATTTTTCCATGGTCACCAGATAAATCAAATCAACTTGAAACTTTCAAATCTTACAATAACTTTTCAATACGAACCCAACGGCACTAGTTTCGTCGCATTCTGAGACTGTTTGCCCGGTAGGCTGTTTTTACCGCGCACCGCACTACCCTTTTTAACACCAAATTTTCCGGTCTCTAAAAATAACAAATTATATACATATCCTGTCTTTAATCGACGATACGAACTCAACGGGCTGGTTTCGTGGTCTAGTTCGATCGTCTGCTCAAGTTACGCCCAAATACCTCTCTGTTAATTGAATTACGCGCTATAGAATTTGAATGGGCGTTTATGGCTATCGTGGTCACATACGACACCGGTTTCCCACGCAATTTGATTTTCTTACAATAATTTAATGATACGGTCCCAATGAAACTGATTTCGTCGAAATCTGAGTCCGTTTGTAAAATGGCCATTTTAAAGGTCGATATTTAAATAACGATTTCCACAGCGTTTTTTCCAAAATTTGATTTAGCCATAACTCGCAACCAATAACACGGAATCTGGATTTTTCTCTTTCATATGAAAGCTATCGTCAACACGCTCCCCACGTTTCTTGTTTCACAGAAATCGGACTTATATCGGACTCTGTATGTCCAGTTGAAGTTCAAACTCGAATTTTCAAACTGTAGCGCTATATTTCAAGCTCTATTTATAATTATATAAATATATAACGTCGAACTTTATTTAAATAGCGAATTAGATATTAATTCCATCGATATTCCAAATATAATATTTAAATTAAATAAATTAAATTACATATTCAAGTGCCAAAAACACGGGTCGTTACAATTGACATTCAATTGATTTGGTAAATAATCAATGTTGGAATTAAATACAAATAAAATTGATTTGCAAAGTTAGTTTGAATTTATGTTGATTTGAGTAAAATTAACATATTTGAAATTTAATTAAAAATAAATGTTTAATTGGAAGAAAGTGGTTTAAATTGTTTAGAAATGTAATTGAGAATTTATAGAAAGTTATAAAGACTTAAAATGAATTGATTATTTGTTAATTTGAAATTGTTAGATAATTTAATTTTGAACTTATATTATGCATAATTTTTTCACATAGCTAATATAAGGCCTATATTGGATCAGAATTTAGTGGTAACACTTGGTATTGAATTTAAAGAAAAAAAATTGATTGCTTTATTTGTAAATTTAACCAGTGAGATTCTTAGCCTATAAATGATCATAGATTATATCATTTGTTTCCTATAACTGATTAAGCGGGCGATTATTGATCCTTTGTTAACCAGCCTTACGTTACTTTATATGGCTATTATATTGACATTGAGGAATTTATAGCGAGTTATTAAGACATAAAATAAATTGATTATTTTTAAATTTAATTGCTCAATATAATTTGCATATCCAATTTAATATGATCTTTATTTTTAGTATGATTTAATGGTATATCTTTTACTTATGTTTTCATATATAGATAGTTTTGTAATATTTCGATATCACTGATTGCTGTAAATGTTTGAATTGTCACGCACAATGTATTATTTCAAATTTCAATGAAAGAACAAATAGATTAAAATGGAACATTCTTATTTGCATGCCAACAAATCTTATACTTCCTTTTACGATGGGCTAAATTATTGTTGGTATCTAATGTAATGTAGCAAATATATGGACAGAAAAAAACGCATCAGGTTACAAAACTATCCATATACCGTTTCGTAAAATGAATATTTTATTATATAAATAATTATGTTAATTTATTTTACAAATTGTAGTAAAGGTCCAAGTAATCAAAGTGATATATATATATATATATATATATATATATATATATATAGGGAACCTAAACTAAATCAATTGAAATAAATTTGTATGATGATGACTACAGGATATGAATGTAACATATGTAAATAGAGGCTAAATTTTAGGTAACTTACAATAAGCGATAGAGATGAAAATTTTGGAAATTTAATGTATAAATAATATTTAATTCTGAAACCTTAGCATCCTTCATTTATGTTTGCTAATTCATTTATTCAATGGTCACCATTTTCTCTCAAATGGAAACGTGAAAAACAAAAGCCACGACACCATTTCATCTTCAAAAATTTAAATCTTCCACAATACTCAACGAAATCACTTGTTTTCAGATTCATTCGACTTGTATAGACAAGAGCTTCTTCTGGGTATGCAAATTAGAAGGTTCCAACAAAATTTATGTTGCTTCAATTTTTTTTAGTAAATGATATAAAGTAGGGTGGAGATTTTTGATTTACATAGAGATTAAAGCATGAATCGGACATCGTATTTGAGTTTGGATGGCAAAATTTGAGGAGAATCGACAGAAAAGATGTAGATACCTATAGCATTATGCGTGAAGAACAAATGGGAACGATGTCTTATTGTGATGACTGAGTTGGTCGGGTTGGTGATGTCTTGGTAGAGATTGCGAAAAGAAGAATAACGGTGAAATCGGTTTGGCATTTCGTAAAGAGATGGGCATGGAAGGTGGAAGTGAAAGTGAAAGGGGGATATTTTTGGACATGGGTGATTCGAAATTTGATGTAACAACATTTAAGATAGGAGAGAAAAAGGATGACGTGACATTTATTTGAGGTGAGAAAGTGTTGTTTGTTTCGTTTTAATTTAATTACAAATTTGTATAACGTGTAATTTGTATAACTTTTGCATACGAATTTAGAATGACACACGTATTGATGCGTTGGAATCGTATCGACTAGCTCTTCGCGATGCCGCTGGTTTGGGCTGATTCTAAAAATGTTGAATTTTGGGCTAAAAATTGGATTTCAATCTCGTTTAAATCCAAGGTGAGCGATTAAACCCACTCACGTGTAACTAAAGTATTCTAATATTAGTTAAATTAATATCATGTCATGATATGATTGTATGGATTGATGTTTGATAGTTTAAACTGCATGTTTATATTTATTTGTATCGACAATATAGTTAAATTTAACCGTTAAATCTAATTTTACAGTTAAGTTAAAAATTCGACATTTAATTCTGTTTAAAACCTGAGATCTGAAAAATTGAAAATTTATAGGATATTGGACTGTTTATATGTATTGATGTGATAAATGGTGTGAATTTGATATGTTTGACCTGTTGATGTTAATTGTGTGAATCTACCTGTTATTCATATATGACCATTGTTTATGCTGATTAATCCCAATCATTACCCCAGAGGTTACAGGCATCGGATAAACCCAGGATTAATCATTAAAATGAATTAAGAACGTAAGTTGAAATGATAAATACCTATGAACTTGATTTGGATTGAAATGATATATATCCTTTCCCAAGATACTAAAATTAAAATTTAAGTATCACTTGGCCATAGGATAGAAAATTATATACGGACACCGGTTGGTTAAATAAAATTTGATTTAGCCATGAATTTTGAAATATTGTTTTAAAGACAATATAAGCGATGTTTTATAATTTATTTTCTTTGAACTTGAACCTTAAATTTTGAAATATAAACAAAAAGGGGAAATACATTAGTATTGTAACTGAAGCTAAATAAAGTGAAATATGATGTAAATCGAATTTATTGAAATTAAACAATTTCACCTATCTTTGAAATTTATTAATTATATATGAATTGCGAACTCGATATTTGTTATAAATTGAAAACATTGAAAATGAGAATCTGATTTGGAATGTAACAATTTGAATTAATTTGATTGAATTGGAATGAATGTAAATTGGAAGTTTAATCGATGAGATTATTGAGAATTGAGTTGGTTGAATTGAAGATTGAAATATGACTCCAAGTTTAACTGAAAATGTTAGAGAAATGATTCTAATTCCAATTATAGTATTTCAAATAATTTTATAAACTATTTTAATAATTATTATTATTTTTCTTTATAAACTATTTTTCTTTATTTCTATTTTATTTTATAAATTATTTTAAATAAATTATTTTATAATTAACTATTTATTTTATAAATTACTTAATGTTTTAACTATATATTTTAATAAATTCGATAAATTCTATTTTAATTACAAACTATTTATTTTCAAACTATTTCGATTATATATCTAATTTATTTTAAATATACTGTTAGCTATTTTAATATTCAAATTATTAAAGTTGGAAATGTTTCAAGATTTTAATTGGTTTAAATGGAGATTTTAGTATGAATAATATCCTATCTTGAATATTGAATGATTTTAAAAATCTGATATCTTGATATGAAGTATGAACCTCTTCGAAATGTAAAAGAACTGACTGGTGTGAAAAATGCAACGACTGGTTGTTAAAGAGACCGGGATCGGATATTGTCATACTCTCTGCTAATACCGAAAACCACTTTAACAACTGTGTACGCGGTGGAGTTCCAAAAATGGTGTCGGATGGATTTTGAGGCGATTACTGGATTTGAAGAAAGAGAACGATGGTGGATATCCTTCACCTTTGGGTCATAATTAAAATGAATAAAACAGGGCTATACCATGACCAAGTGGGGTTAGCTACCACCATCGGCAACATTTCTTCCTTTATTACTATAGTCCCTCGGTTTGATTGATTTGATGTGCATCTATGATTTGGGAGTGTTGTCCGAGGTGGGCGGTAGTCGCGGCTATGCATTACCACCAGTCCGGGCGTGCAACTAGTATATTTATACTCTGGGCATTCCTCGTGTGCCTTGTCATAATATCCTGATCGAGCCCCCTACAATTTTGATTTAACATTGTCGTATCACAGCGCATCCCTATCCGCCGACGTACTGGTGTATTATATGCAAACTGTACAACAACGGTATAAACGGTGTAAGGGTAATAATGATAATCCCACTTACATTATTTTATTATGTTATATTTAACCATAGACATTATTATAATAGCGTATTATATTATATAGTATTTGTTTGACGGATCCTTAAGAGATGGAAATTCCCATAACATCTCTTAAGTTATTACACTCATACTATTACATGAAATTTGATTTAACTAATATGAGGATGATTTTGTTCTGATCCGAGTGTTTGTTGTGTTTCTTTTTTTGTAATACGCTCGGGTCAGACCGAGTTGCAGTTAGCGAAGTTTCACTTGCTTTGAAGATACCATTATGAAGATGAAGATGGAGCTCAACAGACGTATTATTATTATTCTACTGCAAATGCATTAGTACGTTGTATGTTAATTTACTCTGATAATAGTCGTAAAATATAATAAAATATATGTTTTAACAGCTTCATGAACTATTATTTATTTATTATATTTTGTCCTTCCGCTGCAAGATTGAGACGACACGAACTTCCCCGTGAAGGAAAGACCGGATTGCGTTGAGGACAAGACGAATCAGAACACAAACAGAAGAACATTTCATTGTTTATTACAACAATTCCATCAGAATACAAGAATATATAGAGTATGAATAAATAAAATACACTCGATAAATATCAGAGATTAGAATAAATTACATAGCAGTGGTAAAACAATACAAAACACAGCTGAAAGTAATACACGGATACAGAGCTTTCCGAGCATCATTCCAGCTGTAAATCAGGATCCTGTGAATATAAATCTGCAAAACCAAAACTACAAGCTGCCCGTGTCGAAAATAGGGGCACCCAGAGTTTAGGTTAAAACAATAAACCCCGGGTCGGTCATGTGACTGGTGTGAGAACTAAAACAGTTATTTAAAACTTTACTTTAAAAGAGAGTACTTCAAGGGACCACGTCGTATAGCACGGAACGGGTTTCCTCCCAAGAACACCAGTGCATAGAATAAACAACGCAATGCTTTTTCGAAAATGAAGCTATTATAAGACCCAGGTCCCATCACACAATGCAACGTAAGCCGGAGGATAGGGTTTTCCCTTATAATAGCCAAACATGCTTGGTACGTTTAGAACAAATCATTTGATACTATTATAAGCGTATAGTGTCAAAACAATTCAAATCATAAATATCAATCATAGGCGGCATGGGTACCATTTATCATGTCGCCATACTAGGCTCTACAAATTAAACCGAAATATCTCGTACTGGAAATTGGTTTTCCGTCATGAGTCGAGGCAAGGGGCAAGCTCCTCTCCGCTTCGAGACAGTCTAGCAAATGCCTCGGGACTACACACTCTAGGTAACCCCTGGATCTTCAGGGCCGGTCCTCTCCTACGTTTGAGGATTGGCAATTCCTGAACACACGTTTCCCGGTACTTTCAGACCTAAAATCAAGGCGCCTCGCATCCAAAAACCACATAGGTGAAAAGTATATAAATGTCAGCTAGTTTAAGCACTGACACCACCACTAGCTAGAAAGAAACGTCGTGCTCTCCCTACAGTCACTATCTCATTTTTGACTCATACCGAGGTGTGAGGCTCGCGAATTCACGCTATACACAAAGCTGCGCCACACAGGCCGTGCTTTGATCATCAACCACAAGACTTTGCTTTTCAACAGAAGCCTTGATCATCTGCCACTTAGGCATGCCACACAGGCAATTCACTCCATGCGACTGATGTCCATCGATATACAACCTCTGAGCTCGTACGTCTCAGAGAAGGGCGTTAAGCAAGAGAATAAATTCTCCGCCGCCAAATAGATGTATATTTAATAGAGATCAATCAGCACAGAATAAAATCCAATGTCAGACACACAGTCCATTTGCAGGTTCGTTTTGGGTCTGAACGAAATCGGAGGCACTTTCCTCGCATATCCATCGATCTCCAAGTACGTCTGGACGACCACCAACTGATTCCCTCATCTTGGGTGTACAGCCCAATCAAGATCATTAGTAATCACCCAAACGATGTGAAGACTTCTGGTCTTCAACCACCGTCCTCATCTTCGACATATCGTCGAATTGGTTATTCAGAACAAGTATAAACCCGGCCTTTCCGAATAACCCGCGTATATAATAAACAAATGTTACACAAACACAACATACGCCTCATTCCAATTCAGCAGTCACTAACCGTAAATTAGTAAGAGAACAATTACCCAAATATTAACCCCGAAGGTCGAAACCAACATCAGATCAATACCCAGGAAACCATTCGACTTAACTGATCCCCAGTTAGTTCCTAAATTTCACGTTCTTAGGAAAAGGTTCCCATTAATCTTATCAAAGATAAATTCTTTAAAATTTATTCTTTAATCTTCCTTTGGATATCATTTCAAACCAAATTATGGTTTTCCAAACTAGTCGGGCTTAGCGAACCACACCGAAGTAATTATTTATTTTATTTTCCAATCCCAACCTATTTATCCCATGGAGCAAAACTGGTAATACTCCATATCTAACACCACGGTATTATCGGTAAAAGTAATTACCATTTCACGTTCAAATCTAATTAAAGATTTAACTATCGCTTTGGAGCAAAACTGGTGATACTCCATTCTTGATCACTTTCCAAAATTGATAATTTAAATTATCAATTCACATTTCAATCTAATTACAGGTTCATTAAAACTCTACTTAGTTTTAATTTTTAACTGGGTCAAAGAACCGATGTCATTAAAAACACGGTTCACGATAAACCCAAAATCACAACCCATTGTTAATCGGGTTAAAGAACAGGTGTTATTCAAGACACTGCTCACGATAAACCAAAAAACCAATTTAAATTCAATTCCAATTAAATACTAATTAGCTGGACAATTTCACGAAATCTTAATTAAAAGATTTATTCTTTTCTAAAATGGGTTCAAGAACAGTGTTATTGAAGACACCATTCACGACAAACCCAAATCACATTCGATATTAAATACAAGGCTCTGAATAGAAAATATATCAGCTTATATTCAATATCAAACTCTGAAACCAACAAATATCGTATTGGAAATAACGATATAGATATATCTTTCAAATTTCCCTAACCATATCAGTATAATCACGAAATCCAACATCGAAATATTCCGAAGATAATTTCGATTCAAATCCATTCCAATTTATATATTGGAAATCCTGGTTATATTAAAACCATTCACGAGTCCAATTTATTTTATTTAAAAATATTGGATTATTTTTCTAGTTATAAACTAGTTCATTTTGATAAAAATATATTTTTAACTTTACAAATGTGGATTTTTTTCATCCCAGTTCTTTTCAAATCATTTATTATGATTTTACACAAATTATAGATATTTTTAATAATTTTATCAAGGCCCGTACAGTCGATTTCCAATAACGGTCGTCGAACTGCACTTACAGCGACCTTTTCCAAATTGCATTTGGACATAATTCCAAATCCAAACATTAGATTTCAAATTTCTAATATTCGTTGGAAAGCTCTTTTCGATACGAACCCAACGGTTCCGGTTTTAGGAGAATTCGACGGTCGAATCTCCCGCAATATCTATTCAAAGTCAATGGTCGAAATTCACAAACTGTCGCGGCACGGCGCGTTCTATTCAGGCCATTATATATATAATATATATATTATATATTTCGTCGATTTCCTTTTAAAACGTATTTTATAAATCGTTTTAAATTCGTTTTCGAAACGATTTCAACTTCATATTCAACTCCGAATCAAAATTGAATATTCGACATCATCGATATACAAATGATAATATTTTCAAAACATTATATTTTGAAATCACTTCAATTTCCATAATTATTATAAAAATGAATATAATCGATATAAACATCGTTCGTGTCAAAATGGCGCACCTCTAATCAACACGGCTTTATATATTTCAATAACTTCGTTATTCTATTCAACAAATCAATATTTATTCTATTCAACACATGAATCTATATTTCTTTCAACACATGACTAATCTCAACACATGAGTACTGTCAACACATGATTATTTTTGTTATGTAATATATTTTATAAAATTTTGATTTCTATTGTTTAATTTTTAATCCGACTCCCACCGTAAATTACTAAGAGAACGATTCCCTAAGCATTAACCCCGAAGGCCGAAACCAACATCAGATCAATACCCAAGAGACAACTCATCTTATCTACTTTCCAGTTAGTTTCTAATTTTATACATAATAAAGATGTAAATTTTATTATTAAAATATTTTATTCAACACATGAATCGATATTTCTTTCAACACATGACTAATCTCAACACATGAGTACTGTCAACACATGAATCTTTATTTTATAATATTCTTTATTTTCCCAATTGGAACGAGGCCCAATCAATTACCATATAATGTTAATTGTATGGATTCCATACAACACATGTATATAATAGCAACGATAAATAATCAACCATCATCCAAAGTGCACCACACAACTGCATAAGCATTAAATATAAATAATTAATGCTCACACAGTCTGTCAATCAAACAATCGACATACCACTAATCAATTGGGATTAGTGTACGTCAAATATCATCCTAACACCCGTGTGGGATTTCAATCTACAAACGCTGAATATTATTTGTGTAGTTGGGCGATGTGTAAAATTTATCGTCCCAATCAATATCCTTCAAATAGGTGTACATAAACAAATCGTTCGATTTGTAAATGAATATTTATTTATTCACATTCACGTTAAAAATTATATTTTTAACAATAAATTCTTTTATTTCAACACATGAATTTCTACTTTGTTCATTTATTCAATAAAATGATATTTTTATTTTTCTAACTTATTTTAGAAAATTTCGACGGCATAACGGCACGATACCAGAAACGGAACAAGGTCTAGCCTTATCCCCGGTCTAATAATGACACGCGCCATACACATACCTATCTAATCAATCTCATTTCATTTCCCAAACGAACCAAACAAATAAATCAATCACCAAACAATCAACTAAACAAACAAGTCGTCCATGGTCTGTGGACGACGAGTGTCGGGTGCTGCTAAACACCATCTGCATCCTAGTCTACATTTTTAACTAGAAACAAGATTAAAGTGAGAAGTTCTTACAGAGAGCTAAACCAAACGCCGCGACTCTTCATATATAGAAAATCTTCGCCGTGCTCGCCTTTTGTCACTTTCGTTGTCCGTATCCGCTACATATATAAAAATCACATTTTTATATTGTTGCTATGTATATACAAATCACAATTTTATAATCACTCTATATGGATAAAAATCACATTTTTATACAGCTACTATATAGATAAAAATTCTATCTTTCTATAACTAATGAATATATAAAAATCACATTTTTATATCGTCACTTCATATGTAAAAATCATATTTTTATCCTATCGCTACAAATATAAAGATCAAATTTTTACTTCATTACATATATAAAAATCATATTTTTATTATCTCTATAATATAAAAATCATATTTTTATTATCTCTATAATATAAAAATCATATTTTTATTTACTTCATATGTAAAAATCCATAGAAGCTTTAAAACGGAGAAAACTCACATTTTCTATCGCCCGGATTTGTTGTTCTGGTTCTAGAATTTGCAAACTAGCTTCAATCTTCACACCATCTCGTTTTTTAGCTTAACCGCTCCATTCCGGACGACTTTCGCCTAGTGGTCTTCCTTCCAAAAATGTGTCATTTCACCGGAAATCGCGAAAACACAACATTTTGACAGTGTTTGGACAGCAGACTTTGGACGCATTTTCCCGACAACTCCGCAATGCAAAATGGGACTATCATATACCAAATCGAAGAGAAAATCATTCCCTTTGACTTTAGTTTAGAGGAGTTTTGGCCAGAAATGCACGGTTTGTGAGTTATTCGAGAAATAGTGACAGGGTGTTATTTGCAAAACGGGATTTTTGGTGAAAATGGATTTTTTGGTGTAGCGGGGCCCACGGCCGGAATTGGGGGGCCTGAGGGGGGCGCTGGACCTGATGGACGTGGGGGAGACCGCTGGTGGCGGGGTGGGGTCCACGGAGGCGGGTGGTGGTGGTTTGGGGGTAGGGTTTGTGATTTTGTAGAGGGAAAGAGGAGGAGAGAGAGGGGAGGAGGAAGAGGTGGCGCCGGAGGGAGGTGGTGGTGGCAGTGGAGGAGAGGCGGTAGCCCTCTTGGAGGAGTAGGAGCCCATTTTTGAGAAAAGAGGAAGAAAAGAGGAAGAGAGAAAAGTGAATGAAGAGAAGGAGGAAAAGTGATTATATGCTCATTTCTCGCGTATCGTCCGAATGCAAACGATCTCTGATTGCCGCGGGTTTCGGACATGACATAGTAGACGTGAAGACGAGTACAACGAAACAAGTTTCGTCGAATTCCGAGCTCGTTTGACCGTCCATTAAAATTCTCAAAAATGCTCAGACAAGCTTTAAAAATGCTATTTTGGCGCACCATTTCTTCTTGCACGCTCACATGCTAACTTCAAAAATCAAGCCCTCTTGGGTTTAACCATTATTAGACGATACGAATCCAGAAAAAAAAGAAGAATCGAATTCTGAGGTCGTATCAATAATGTTCCTTTGTAAAATGACTGCCCGTTTTTGAACAAATGGCTTTGCTTCGCACGACCACATACTGACTCCGTTCGACGTGCCCTTTGGAACTCAACAATAATTTGTAATTATGAATCCATAAAAATTTATCTCGTCGAATTCTGAGCTCATATGCAAAATTTCACTTTTTAAGGGCTATGTATTGCTAACCGAAAAGCTCCTGCCAATTGCCACTATTCCGGATATCGGAATATATCGAAGCTTATACTTTTCGGAGTTCTAAACGGTATTTTGAACTCAATGGAAGTGGTTTCGAGTCCAAATTCATTCGTATGCAAAATATGTCTTTTTGGGCCATGTATAATTTCCATAGCAAATATACTAAATTTTGAATTGAGCATAACTTTTGATTCCCGCTATGAAATTTTGATTTTTCGGATTCGTTGGAAAGATATTCTCAATTAGATTCTAATATTTTTGGTTTCGCTAAAATCCAGTTTATTTTGAATCCTATACATTCATTTGAAATTCGAAATCGAGTTTTCGAACTATCGTGCCATTTCAGGCTCGTTATATAATTAAAATAAATTTATTCGTTTTAACTTACGTCGAAAATAAATTTTCTGTCGTTATTATTTAAAATAATCCATTTTAAATAATCAAATTTCATTAGAATTGCCAAAATTAAAATTTTAAATTAGCTCAGAATTTCCGGGTTTTTACAGAGATTCTGTATTTATTTTCTTCTTTCTTCTTTCTTCTTTTTTCTTATTCTAGTCCCAATAACTATCCGTATTTTTGATCTGTTTATGTCGACATTAAGGATCATTGTCGATTTGAATGGTCAAAAATCTCGGATGTTACATTTGGTATCAGAGGTTTGGTTTAGCGAAAACCTTGGCTCTATTTGGGATTAACTCATTAGAGATAGGGTGGTAATACCCTAGAATGAGTTTGAGTGTATATGAGAGAGCGCATTTGTAATTTTGATATAAAATGATTTTGAATTGTGTTAATTTGTTCTGTTGAGTATTTATGAATTCTGGTCGATACTTGGGTCGCCAAGGCATCGATAGGGATTTCTAAACACTCGAATAGGATTCGTTGACATAATATTGTTTTGAATTGTATTATATATATATAGAATTATTTGAAATATGTTAATTTTTATTTTGTTGCTGATAATATTAAATTTTCATCGTTTATTACTCGATTAATTAATAATTTAAACCATTGGTTGTTGATTGGTTTAAGAAAAACAAATATTGAAATTTGTTGATAATAAAATAAGAAGTAAAATATGAATTTGAGAATTTGATTTCGGGTGGTTTTATAATGTTGATTTGTAAATGATTTTGAAATAATATATTTATATTTTATAAAAAAAAGTTGTTTCATATAGAAAAAATGTTTCATATGAGTTTTAGAAACAAGTGTATACCCTCTTGTCTTGGAAATGATTTCGGTTATGAGTGCACGCATCATCGATGTTTATTTTCAAGAATCTAAGTTGGGAGACATTTAATATTTTCTATACTTTGTTTTACGAAATTGAACATTATTTAAATCTTTTATAGTATGGTTTTATGTAAACGATATATTATATGAAAAAAAATTTGAAAAAAAAGAGCCCGAAAGTTAATTATTTAAATCTTGAATAAGTAATGAATTGAAACATCTGAATATTAAGCGAGTTATAAAAATAAAAATAAAAATCATAAGAATTGGATAATAAATTGAAACGAACGATAACCATTGAACTTATGTAATAATCAATTCGGTTCTATAACACGAAAAACTTACCAATTAACTAAGAAGTTGAATGTTATAAGAATAAGCAATTAATTAATGCACAAGTCTAAGAATGGAAAATCAAAGTTTAAGTTATGTAATAAAACAAGATATACTTAGTCACGTTGCGAAATTCAATTTAACCAAGTAACATGGATTAACCGAACCAATGAAATATCAATTAAGAAAATTATTTAGTAATACACTAAATGTATTGATATTAATGATTGGTTTTGCGAAAATATAAGTGAAAAGGCTTATAATGATAAACTTAACGATGGTTGAACAAATTAATTAAATTAATTAAAAACAAGCTCGTTGCATAGCGGCAGTTTGAAATTTTCCGAATTAAAGTTTAAATGAATGTATAGAGTCTAAAATAAGTCGGAATTCTTTGAAACAAGAATCTTTTGGATCTATTGGAATATAATTTTCTAATGTATGAGAAAATTTATATTTCTACTTGTAGATTTTAAGATATGTGTAAATCAAATTTTCGAAAAAATCGCGGTTTGGTAATTCATGATTCTGAACTAAAATATTATGAAATTGGTTATGTAAACTAACAAACGAGACAAGTTGAATAAGAAATTATATGGCTAAATATATGAATTGACAACTCCCTTACTACGCCTTTTTGAGGACGAAAAGTTTTAAGTGGAGGAGAGTGTAACAACCCGTAATTTTCTATTATTTAATTTTTGAACTTATTATGATTATTGAGTATTTATGGTTATAGATAAAATTTGATGACTTAATTATGTAAATTTATTTGTAAAATTAATTAGTTTGATTAAGTAATGTATTTTGGTTGTTTACAATAGTAATAACTTATAGTTATTGTAAATGAAATTACAATTGGTTTATAATTATAAATATTGAAATTTGTAATTAATATTAAAATGTTTGAATGAAATTGATTTATTTAATTTACGATTGAAATTCAATTGATTTGGTAAATAATCAATGCTAGAGTTAAATACAAATAAAATTGATTTGCAAAGTTAGTTTGAATTTATGTTGACTAGAGTAAAATTAACATTTTTGAAA
The DNA here is from genome assembly GCA_030737875.1 of Allium sativum. Lineage (NCBI taxonomy): Eukaryota > Viridiplantae > Streptophyta > Magnoliopsida > Asparagales > Amaryllidaceae > Allium > Allium sativum. The sequence continues at coordinate 156,387,777 of CM060921.1, read as the reverse complement.
TTTAATTGAAAATAAATGTTTAATTGGAAGAATGTGGTTTAAATTGTTTAGAAATGTAATTGAGAATTTATAGCAAGTTATTAAGACTTAAAATGAATTGATTATTTGTTAATTTGAAATTGTTAGATAATTTAATTTTGAACTTATATTACGCATAATGTATTCACATAACTAATATAAGACCAATATTGGATCAGAATTTAGTGGTAACACTTGGTATTGAATTTAAAGAAAAAAATTGATTGTTTTATTTGTAAATTTAACCAGTGAGATTCTAAGCCTATAAATGATCATAAATTATATCCTTTGTTTCCTGTAACTGATTGAGCGGGCCAGTATTGATCCTTTGTTAACCAGCCTTACGTTACTTTATATGGCTATTATATTGACATTGAGGAATTTATAGCGAGTTATTAAGACATAAAATAAATTGATTATTTTAAATTTAATTTCTCAATATAATTTGCATATCCAATTTAATATGATCATTATTTTTAGTATGATTTAATGGTATATCTTTTACTTATGTTTTCATATATAGATAGTTTTGTAATATTTTGATATCATTGATTGCTGTAAATGTTCGAATTGTCATGCACACTGTATTATTTCAAATTTCACTTAAAGAACAAATAGATTAAAATGGAACATTCTTATTTACATGCCAACAAATCTTATACTTCCTTTTATGATGGGCTAAATTATCGTTGGCATCTAATGTAATGTAGCAAATATATGGACAGATAAAAATGCATCAGGTTACAAAACTATCCATATACGGTTTCGTAAAATGAATATTTTATTATATAAATAAATATGTTAATTTATTTTACAAATTGTAGTAAAGGTCCAAGTAATCAAAGTGATATATATATATATATATATATTGGGAACCTAAACTAAATCAATTGAAATAAATTTGTTTGATGATGACTATAGGATATGAATGTAACATATGTAAATAGAGGCTAAATTTTAGGTAACTTACAATAAGCGATAGAGATGAAAATTTTGGAAATTTAATGTATAAATAATATTTAATTCTGAAACCTTAGCATCCTTCATTTAAGTTTGCTAATTTAATTATTCAATGGTCACCATTTTCTCTCAAACGGAAACATGAAAAACAAAAGCCAAGACACCATTTCATCTTCAAAAAATTAAATCTTCCACAATACTCAACGAAATCACTTGTTTTCAGATTCATTCGACTTGTATAGACAAGAGATTCTTCTGGGTATGCAAATTAGAAAGTTCCAAAAAAAATTTATGTTGCTTCAAATTTTTTTTAGTAAATGACCTAAAGTAGGGTTGATATTTTTGATTTACATAGAGATTAAAGCATGAATCGGACATCGTATTTGAGTTTGGGTGGCAAAATTTGAGGAGAATCGACAGAAAAGATGTAGATGCCTGTAGCATCATGCGTGAGGAACACATGGGAAAGATGTCTTATTGTGATGACTGAGTTGGTCGGGTTGGTGATGTCTTGGTAGAGATTGCGAAAAGAAGAATAATGGTGAAATCGGTTTGGCATTTCGTAAAGAGATGGGCATGGAAGGTGGAAGTGAAAGGGGGATATTTTTGGACATGGGTGAATCGAAATTTGATGTAACAACGTTTAAGATGGGAGAGAAGAAGGATGACATGACATTTATTTGAGGTGAGAAAGTGTTGTTTGTTTCGTTTTAATTTAATTACAAATTTGTATAATGTGCATAATTTTTGCATACGACTTCAGAATGACACACGGTTTGTTGCATTGGAATTGTATCAACGAGCTCTTCGCGATGCCGCTGGTTTGGGCTGATTCTAAAAATGTTGAATTTTGGGCTGAAAATTGGATTTCAATCTCGTTTAAATCTAAGGTGAGTGATTAAACCCACTCACGCGTAACTAAAGTATTCTAATATTAGTTAAATTAATATCATGTCATGATATGATTGTATGGATTGATGTTTGACAGTTTAAATTGCATGTTTATATTTATTTGTATCGACAGCATAGTTAAATTTAACTGTTAAATCTAATTTTATAGTTAAGTTAAAAATTCGACATTTAATTCTGTTTAAAACCTGACATTTGAAAAAATTAAAATTTATAGGATACTGGACTGTTTGTATGTATTGATGTGATGAATGGCATGAATTTGATATGTTTGACCTGTTGATATTAATTGTGTGAATCTTCCTGTTATTCATATATGACCATTGTTTGTGCTGATTAATCCCAATCATTACCCCAGATGTTACGGGCATCGAATAAACCCGGGATTAATCATTAAAACGAATTAAGAACGTATGTTGAAATGATAAATACATATGACCCTGATTTGGACTGAAATGATATATATCCTTTCCCAAAATACTAAAATTAAAATTTAAGTATCACTTGGCCATAGGATAGAAAATTATATACGGACACCGGTTGATTAAATAAAATTTGGTTTAACCATGAATTTTGAAATATTGTTTTAAAGACAATATAAGTGATGTTTTATAATTTATTTCCTTTGAACTTGAACCTTGAATTTTGAAATATAAACAAAAAGGGGAAATAAATTAGTATTGTAACTGAAGCTAAATAAAGTGAAATATGATGTAAATTGAATTTATTGAAATTGAATAATTTCACCCACCTTTGAAATTTATTAATTATATATGAATTGTGAACTCGATATTTGTTATAAATTGAAAACATTGAAAATGAGAATCTGATTTGGAATGTAACTATTTGAATTAATTTGATCGAATTGAAATGAATGTAAATTGGTAGTTTAATCGATGGGATTATTGAGAATTGAGTTGGTTGAATTGAAGATTGAAATATGACTTCAAGTTTAATTGAAAATGTTAGAGAAATGATTCTAATTCTAATTATAGTATTTCAAATAGTTTTATAAACTATTTTAATAATAATTATTTTTTTCTTTATAAACTATGTTTCTTTATTTCTATTTTATAAATTATTTTAAATAAATCATTTTATAATTAACTATTTATTTTATAAATTACTTAATGTTTTAACTATATATTTTAATAAATTCGATAAATTCTATTTTTATTACAAACTATTTATTTTCAAACTATTTCAATCATATATTTAATTTATTTTAAATATACTGTTAACTATTTTAATGTTCAAATTATTAAAGTTGGAATTGTTTCAAGATTTTAATTGGTTTAAATGGATATTTTAGTATGAATAATTTCCTATCTTGAATATTGAATGATTTTGAAAATATGATATTTTGATGTGAAGTATGAACCTCTTCGAAATGTAAAAGAACCGACCGGTGTGAAAAATGCAACGACTGGTTGTTAAAGAGACTGGGATCGGATATTGTCATACTCTCTGCTAATACTGAAAGCCACTTTAACAACTGTGTACGTGGTGGATTTCCGGAAATGGTGTTGGATGGATTTGGAGGCGATTACTGGATTTGAAGAAAGAGAACGATGATGGATATCCTTCACCTTCGGGTCATAATTAAAATGACTAAAACAGGGCTATACCGTGACCAAGTGGGGTTAGCTATCTCCATCGGCCACACTTCTTCCTTTATAGTCCCTCGGTTTGATTGATTTGATGTGCATCCGTGATTTAGGCGTGTTGTCCGCGGTGGGCGGTAGTCGCGGCTATGCGTTACCACCAGTCCGGGCGTGCAACTAGTATATTCATACTTTGGGCATTCCTCGTGTGCCTTGTCATATTATCCTGATCGAGCCCCTAAGATTTTGATTTAACGTTGTCGTATCACGGTGCATCCCTATCCGCCGACGTACTGGTGTGTTATATGCAAACTGTACGGCAACGGTATAAACGGTGTAAGGGTAATAATGGTAATCCCGCTTACATTAATTTATTATGTTATATTTAACCATAGACATTATTATATCCTTAAGAGATGGAAATTCCCGTAACATCTCTTAAGTTATTGCACTCATATTATTATATGAAATTGGATTTAACTAATATGAGAATGATTTAGTTCTGATCCGAGTGTTTTTTGTGTTTCTTTTTTTGCAATACGCTCGGTTCAGGCCGAGTTGCAGTTAGCGAAGTTTCACTTGCTTTGAAGATACCATTATGAATATGAAGATGGAGCTCAACAGACATATTATTATTATTCCGCTGCAAATGCATTGGTATGTTGTATGTTAATTTACTCTGATAATCATTGTAAAATATAATAAAATGTATGTTTTAACAGCTTCATGAACTGTTATTTATTTATTATATTTTGTCCTTCCTCTGTGAGATTCTGTATTTATTTTCTTCTTTCTTCTTTTTTCTTATTTTAATCCCAATAACTATCCTTATTTTTGATCTGTTTATATCGACATTAAGGATCATTGTCGATTTGAACGGTCAAAAATCTCGGATGTTACAACATTGGATTACAGTAGCTATATTTTAGGCTTTTGTCCTTTGGTGCTTACAGTAGGAAAATATATTGCTTATTACTAGCTTGTGAACATTGGATAATTAAGGTCATTTTAGTCTTCTATTTCATGAGGTTTTGACTTTCCCAGGGTTATTTGAAGTGATTTTCCTTTATTGTCTTCAACATGCATTTGGAATGATGCCTATTTGTTATGAAGGATCTAACAATAAAAAAAATTCAAATCAAGTTCTTTTTTTCATTTTGGCGGGTGTTTCTTAAAACAGTATAAAAATGTAAAATGTAAAACAAAGAAAGGTTGAAAATTAATTGGAAATGCGTAAAAGAAATTACGAAAAAAATGTTTGCTTAAAGTAATAATTTCTAAGTAGAAATAACTGAAATCAGTTTTTTGGAATTTAAAGATGAACATTTTTCTAGTTTTCATTTTGAAAGCTTGAAGGCAAGCATGTTTTTAGATTTCTATTATTATTTAAAAGATAACAAAATCAGACATGCTATGAAAATGTTGAAATAGTTGAAAACTAGAAATGTAAAATACAAATTATAAGGGATTAATTTTAGTATTTTACACACTAATTTTAAAATAAGAAAAGTGGTAAACAAGTTATAAGGATGAAAGCTAAATTAAAACATAAAAATATTTTATTGCCAATGTTCTATTAGTCCAGGTGGTAAAAGTCATTATATTGTGGTTGTAGAAGTCTTTGATTTTATCAAGACATCAAAATGAATGTTCTTGAAAATAATAATTTTATCTTAATTTCAGAAAACGTTAATGGTTTTTGTTTAAAAATAAAGTGAAAAAACCCAACTTCAAATGAAATAAAGTAAAGTTGCATTCAAAATAATTTAGAACTGAAAACTGAAAATGGATTCAAAATTGCAAAACTGAAAAACAACTCACTGTCTGTTCCTTTAATTAATTAATTATCCCCAACACGCCATTTTCCTTCGTTTTCCACAACGGACAGTGTTCGATGCATGGGGAACAAAAAACATGAACTTTCTGTGTGCCAAATAGTACCTATGATCTTACTAACTTCAGTAATGAAGAACGATAACAAGGTCATGCTTACTGGCAATGAATTTCAAAGTGTTAATGCCAAATAAGGAGATTTAGGCCAAGTATTTGGTGTAAGTACATCATGTTGCTTTGTTAAACTTTGAACTTGTTAACTTTTTTTACCCTATTTGATGGACATTGTAGTTTTTTCACTAAGTATGTATACAAATAGTATGCTTTCCATCAAGAAGTGGAGGTACTATACTATTTTAACTTGGTCACTGTCCTAATTAAATGTTTGTTATCTTTTTTCTCTTTCTTTAACATAAAATTGAATAAAACAACTACAAATCCGAACACACAATTGAGCAAAATAAATGCTCAACACAATTTTCTTTAAGAAGAATAAAATAAAACAAAATATTAGGGTCTATTTGGCTTGTCGTTTTCAACTTGTGTTTTCGTCCAAAAATCGTACACATGAAGCAATAAGGTAAGTGTTAGATTTGATATTCATCTTGTAGATACTGAATGCTCAAATTTATAAGCTAGAACATTTTATGGTTTTCATTAACAGTATTTTGAATTTATTTAATCCATGTGGAAAATTTTATTTAATCCATGTTTATGAGAGATATGTTTGTTTACATATAGCTAAGCGACGTTGTATTTGTTTACTTGTTTTTTTGAATTATTATTTTTGTTGAAACAGAATTTTTCTATTTGTCCTAACATTGATTATTATTTCTAATTAGATTTCTTTATTTGTCTTTTTAGGTCATGTTGTAGTCTAATCGGTTCAGAAAAGCATGATAACAATTCATTCATCCTTTAACATTTTTTATAAAGGCATTTGAAATCAAATTTGTAGCTTATAAATATTATGTGGTATGGAACAAATCTATGTTTCTTTCGTTTCTTTTGTAGTTGTTTAGTCGTTGTTTAGTATACTATGTTGTAATTGACATATTATTTGAATGATACGTATACAAAATTATTGGTATAATTTACATTTTTTTTTCTTTGAAAATGTGTTATGTTTCTATGCAAGATATATATATATATATATATATATATATATATATATATATGTATGTATGTATGTATGTATGTATATATATATAAGTAGAAGATTGCTCATTATCGGCCTATTTCGTGCTGCAATTTATACTATAAAATTTTATGCAATAGGTTTAAATGGTTTTTGCTGTATCTCATCTCTCCTACGCAATGTGCTTATATTCCGTCTAGATATATTGGCGACAATATATTGCTTGCTCATGAATTGATTAGAGATTTTAAAAAACCGGGTGTAAACAAATTTTGTGTTAAGGTTGATCTTCATAAGGCCTATGATAAAAATTAATCGGGAATTCATATGTCATATTATGAAATGTATGAGATTTCCTATTCATTTTATAAGTGTTGTATATGAATGTATAAAACACCTACTTTTTCTATCATGATTCAAGGGTTCCCAAAGGTTTTATCTCATTGAATCATGGCATCCGGCAAGGAGATCGGTTATCACCATATTTAATTGCGATGGAATTCTTCACCTTTTCCATGAATGAAGTTGTCAAGAAGCGACTGTTTCTCCCTGTGCATAGGCAAGAACCAGTAGTTACGCACTTATTGTATGCTGATGATCTGATGGTATTTGGGAAGTCTTAAATTGGGTGCGCGATTGCTTTGAAATCAGTTTTTGAAAGGCTTGAGAAGTACAGCAGTTTATCTGTGAGTGTTCTCAAGACAAAGTTTTTTTTAGTAAACATGCATTTGCAGTTAATAATATTGCTAATATCCTTAAGGTTAATATTGGTCACTTCCTATAAAATACTTAGGTGTTCCTTTATCAGCTAATTATATCCATTTTCGAGATTGTAATGATCTATTTCATTGAATTCAGAACAAGTTTGCAAGCTTGGGACATTAAGTTTCTTAGTTTCGCTGGTCATGCCGAATTAATTCAATCTGTTGTTAACCTATTGGTGCTTTATTGGTTATTCATGTATCAACTACCTGATCATGTAATTGATAAGATGAATACGATGTGTGTTGATTTTTTTGGGGCAGTTCAAAGCATAAAGTTAAATGGGAAATTCTGTGTTTACCAAAAAGTAAAGGAGGTATTGGTATCAAATCTTTTAGAGATTTGAAGAAGGCTGCTTGTGTAAAGTTAATGTGGAAATTGTTGACTGACCCATCGCTATAGAGTAAATGGATGTTCTCGAAGTACTGCAGGGGTAAATAATTTTGGAACATGGACATTGATAATAATTCGTCTTGTACGTGGAAAGCCATTTTACGACTGCGGTCTAATGGGAAGCAGTTGTTTAATAGAGTGGTTTGTGATGGTTCATCAACATCGTTATGGTTTGATCCGTGGATAAATTGTCGATGTTTAGTAGATATTATTGGAATTTCTAGAGTGCACATGCTTGGTGGTAAGAATGATGCTGTCTCTTCTAATATCCATAATGGCAAGATTTGTGGAAATTTACATGCAGCTACTAAGGAAATTGCACAACACGTTGATAGTATTGTGGTTCATCATAATATAAGTGTTGATCAATATGAATGGAGAAATGGTGGGGATCTTACATTATACGCATGGGAGTATGTAAGAATTTCCAAGCCTGTTCAAGATGTTTTTAAAGTTATATGGCACTCGAAGAATTCAAGGTGTATGTCGTTTGCAACATATCTTGCAACTATTGAGAGATTAAGTACTAAAGACCAGTTATTCAGGTTTGGAATGATTCAAGAGAGTAGATGTGTTTTATGCGGAAATGATGAAGAAACTATAAGGCATCTGTTCTTTACATGTCCATATTTGAGATTTGTTTGGTGGTTCAATTAAAGAAAAGCTTGGTTTATCATCACATATTTTGGGTATCTTAGTTGAAGAGCTTCAAATTTTGTTGTGTAATTTTAAACAAAAGGACCAAATAACTGATGTGGGCTATGCTGCTATTACTACTGCGGTATATTGTCTTTAGCTTGAAAGGAATTTAAGACAATTTTAGAACCGTGCAATTGACAAGGAGGTGAGACTTAAGCTGATTGAAAGGGAAGTGTATTATCTTGTAAAAGGCAATGGCAACAATTTTACAAGATCAGATCGCAATGATGCCTTTGTAAAGAGATGGGGAACTGAAGTATTTGATACAGGTTGATCTGTAGCCGAAAAGAAGACTATGAAGCTGAAGCGTGTTATAGTTCATATTTTTATTTTGTTTTTGATGTTTTTTCCCTATTATAGTTATGATGTTGGATTTGTGATTTGTTAATATATGTATTTTATATGTGCTCGTTTTCCTTGTTGTCGCACCCATATATGTTAGTGGGGCACAAGGTTTTGGTGAGGCATATAAATGAAGTATATGGTTAGTTTGTCGTAATATAGTAAACCAATTTTCAAATATATATATATATATGTGTGTGTGTGTGTGTGTGTGTGTGTGTGTGTCTGTAGAAGAGGAGAAAGAAGGTTGAGAGGTCCATCAAATTGATATACAAATTCATAGCGATTCAAAAATGTTGTGATTTAACAAACGCTATAGTAAGTAGTTCCCTAAACGCTATAAAAAGTCAACGTGAAATGTTGCAGTAAGTGGTAGAGTGTACATCCATAAACGTTATACAATCTTAACAAGAAACACTATATTAAGTAACACAAACGCCACAACAGCCAAAGCCAAAACGCTATCCGGTACTCCAATTAACGCTATAGTACGTTAAATTTGGTTTAGAATTTCCTATTTGATAGCAGTTAAACGCTATAACAGTAAGACTTTGCAGCGTCTTACCAAATGCTATATAAACCAGAAGGTCTATCATAGCATGTTGTTATACAGCGTTCTCTGAAACGCTATATTATCCTATCATCATCGAATTCATGCATTAAAGCTACAAAAATACGAATCAAAAACAAGATAAACTACAAGCTCTTGTATATCGCAGCAAAAAATGCAATTATTTGCAATAGTTGCTGATATTTCAACTTTTTCAATTATTTGCATCACCTATAGAACAACTGCTGATATATCAGCGATTTAAAGCAATAATTGCAGATTTAGCTGCAATTTTTTATCCATCTTTCATTAATTCAGTTTTACATCAAGTAAAATATACTTGTTGATATATCAGCAAATATACAATACTTACTGATATATCAGTAAGTATTCGTAAGACTTCATCGCCTTTAACATAGTTGCTAACATATCAGCAATTATATACAATAATTGCTCATATATCAACAATAATTCACATTGCTTCAATTTTTAATATAGTTGCTGATATATCAGCAACTATATATGAATTATTGCTGATATATCAGCAACTATATATGAATTATTGCTGATATATCAACAATTTTTCATGCAATTATGAATAATTATTGATATATCAGCAATTATTCACTATAATTGCTGATTATGCAGTTTTTTTTTGCATATTGCTCCCTTGAATATTAACAATTTTTTTAAAAAAAATATACATCAATGCCAAAAAAAGATGAAAAACACGAATGGAAACACTAAAAGATAACTAGAATTTCTGAAAATACCGAAATAGAAACGGAATTAGAATAATTTCTGATGACCAGAGCAGAACTAGAAATTGAAAACTTGAACATTGGTGTGACGTCTCAAAAATTTCTACCCTTGGATCGACTATAAACCACACAAGTCCAATCAAAAAGGCAAAAATTATCGAATCGTTATGGGTTACAACACATTAGAATAAAAACACAAAAGAACAGTTCATTGTTATTATAATAATTTTACATCAGAGTACAAGAATATATCAGAGCATATCACAAATATCATAGAATAATAAATCACTATACACAGCGGAAACATAATTACATTCAACGGAAGACTATGAAAGGACTAGAGTATAACTCCAGCCAAAATCCAGAATCCTATTTTAAAAAGACTCCAAGACATATCTGCAAAACCTTAACTACAGACTGCCAGTGTGAAGAATATGAGAACCCAAAGCTTAGGTGGAAAACAATAAACTCTGAGTCAATCATGGGACTGGTGTGAGAACTTAGACGACATAATGCCCCATCCCATTATGTCGCCATATAAGCTTGCAACAGAAAGCACAAAGCTCGTATTGGAAGTTGGATTTTCATCAATGACCAAGGCAAAGGCTCTTCCTTAACTGTTTGGAACATCGTAACAAACATCTCAGGACTCACACGCATGTGATCCTTCGGATCGGCAGAGTCGGCTAGCACTGAACTCGGCTGATTGGAATCTTTCCAAAACATAACGTTCCCCTGGTCGTATTTGATTGTCGTCCTGGTCTCATCCAACCATCACCCGAGATGCCTCAATTCCATCATCCACATAAGTAAATTGTCTCGGCTCCATACTATAGCATCACTTTTTAGCTAGACATACCTTTAAGCAAAATAGCTTAAGGGAGTTTGATTGCTAAAATATAACTTCAAATTTTTTAAGGGAGTTTGATTGCTAAATAATACCTTTAAGCAAAATAGCTTAGTTGCCTATTATTATTAAAAATTCACGTTAGGCATAGATTCAAATCGATCAATTATATTAATTTATTTAACACTCATCGACGAGTTCATGCAAAAAATCATCTTTCATTAAATTTGTTAGATCACAAAAAGATTTATATTCGGAACTCGAGAATTTCAAAACCTTAATTTCCATAAATTTCAAAGTAAAGAGGATTTTTTTTCTTCTTTTATATATTATTTCAAAGCTGTGGATTTGGAAAAAAAAAATAAACTTCCCCTTTCTTAATTTACTGGGTTGAGATTACTTAAGCTTTAATTTCAGGTTATCGATTTATTATTTAGAGTTCGAAAATACTTGTTAACTTGAACTCTAACAAGTTCATCGTCGTTCTTGCAGATTTTAGACATGCGTTGATCAGGTGCGTGACTAAAATATACAAGTATTTAATATACTTGTTTCAACTCCTAATGAAAATACTTATAACTTCTTTAGAAAAATAGATATCGAAAGTACTTCACTTCCCTCATGGATCGCGGCTACACGGCGGTTACACTATTATCCCAATAGAGTCGCTAGAGTCGCTTGTATCCATAGGTATCACATCCCTCGAATCTCTCTTTGTTTTTTTTCCATAGATATTAGTGGCACGGTGGTTACGCTACTATCCCAGTAGAGTCACTTGTACTGCAGGCATCACGACCCCTCAAATTACGCTATGGCATCTAGATTGCGGTTACTTGGCGGTTACGCCACTGTCCCAGTGGAGTCACTTGTACTGTAGGCAGCACGCCCCATGAGTTACGCTAGAAAATCAATCCTCATCATATAATACATGTACATGTACCCATCGCACGGGGATCGATTTCGTGGATTATTAAAACCATGGAGTCCAACGCTGCTGCAGTTTTCAATGGACACTCCCGCGGAGTTCCAGCGTCTTCGCGACTTTCAAATGGACATTCCCGAGGAGTTCCAGCGCCTTCGCGACTTTCGATGGAAGGTCTTCCTCATATCTTAGTTTGAAAACATAGGATACCATATATACATAGTACTTCATATGTCGATATATCTCACTTATATCAGTGTCAATTCAAATAAGATTTCCAAATCATGTTTTCAAACACACCATTCTTATATATATTTCCTTATATGAGATTTCATTTCATATCAATTTTCTTCCAAAACAATAGTTTTCGAATTTATCGCCATTCTTATATAAATCGTTCAAATATAAGTTTCGAAAACTTTCTTATCAAGTACCTTGAAACTTTCATTTCAATCTCAAAATCATTTTTGATTTCTAAATTGGTATGATATTGATCAATATCATTTTCAGATCCAAATTCATATTCTCAAATCCCTCTTATAATCAAAACTTCACCTTTGATTTGGATTTACTCATTACGCATATTGTTGTTCAGTCAAATCTTCATACTCAATTTACACAGACCAAAATCGCTCGGATCAAAATGCATACTTTCTAATATAGTTTGACCAAAATAGTAAATATTTAAAATAACATAAGTTGGATTAAACAAGTCGATCAACAAAAGATAAGGTAAAAGCTTCAAACAAAATAGTTAAGTACAAGAAAATTTGGGTAAAATAGTTCAAGTAAAACAGTAAAGTAAAATGGATATTTTTGGTATAAAATAAATAAATCGAAATAGGTTTGGTATAAATAATTTAATAAAAGACAAGCTTGCAAAAAAGTGAGTTGAAATAAATATGTAGGCTAAATAAGATAGGAAGTTTAAAATACTATAAATTATTGAACATGATAATTTAATTAAAAATAATATATTAGGCACAAATACAAAGGAGCTTGAGAAAACAAAGAATATAATAGATAAAAGCTAAATAATTTAGTACGAGATAAAGAGTTACATAGAAAGGTTTAAATACTATATTTACAATAAATTGTTATATACAATTGGTGAAGACAGAATTGAAGCTAAATAACTAAATATAATTAAAATGGCTAAGACAAAAGTTAAAATATATTATATAAATTGTTAAATACAAATAATCTAGAAAAAGGGTAGAAATCTAGGTACAAAATACAAAAATTGTTGAAATAATGAATAAAATAAATAGTTAAGTATAAATAGGTTTGAAATAAATGGCAAACAAGTTCAATTATAGATTTAATTTAACCAATTTTTTTTAATAAAGATCAAACATATTAAAATAATTAGTACTAATTTCAATCCGATCTAAGTCAATTCAATACCGATTCAGCTCTTGTTTCGATAACCGTTTTCTCAACCGGGTATCGTTCTAATTCCGCTTTGTTAAATTTTATAAGTACCTTTTCGAAAACCCATACTTAATACTTATCCTGATTTTTCAATAAGATCTCTTTCAAAATCACTTGGAAGATTCCAAAACAATTGGAAAACCGATTCGTTAGCCCTTTATATTTTTCTCTGATAATTTCGAATAACTCAACGATGCATTTTGAAAATCTTTATCGCAAAGAGCTTTTAAGTAGGAATTCCAAAAAGGAACTTTTATTTTCGAAAATATTTTCCTTTAAAATATTTTATTTCCAAATCTTCTTCAAAAATATTTTATTTTCAAAATTTCTTCCAAAATTTTCTATTTTTCGAAATTCACTGATTTTAGCATCAATTCCACTAATTCAAGGGTATTTCTACCCTATCTTTAATGAGTTTTTAAACCCAATATGCCAAGCTTTGTATGAACCAAAGCTCTGATACCAACTGTGATGACCTTCTATTTTGTCCGCCACAAGTCGGTAATTAAACAACTCGAAATGTTCAAAACGAAATATTATTATTGTCTTACAGGGTTTAAACAGAATTAACACAGAATCACAGAGCACAATAATTGTAGCGGAATAATTTTTTTTGTAAAAATATCAGAGTTTACAAGATATTGTATAGTGGAAGAAATAAATATATATACATAATATTAAATGAACATGATTCTTAGCTTTATGTTGGGCTTGCGCATGCGTGTGTCTCTACGTGCCTCTCTTCTTTGCGAGCTGAAAATCCTAAAACTTGTAGCATTTAAGGTCTGACCCGAGCGTTCCATGCAAAATCACAAAACATCCGAGTCAGGATTAAACTTATTTCAAGTAAGTCACTTTGAATAAACACATTAATAAAATTGTTAATCCTGACAATATTTTAATAATTCGAGTATAAAACCCATGAAAACTACCGAAAATAAATAGGCAAAAGTCGAAACAAAGCAGCATATAATTTTATGCGTTAAGGCAGCAAATATACAGATAGGTTAACCATAACATATGAAGAAATCAGAGCATACCAACCAAGCAAGGCTTATGCCAGAACAAATAAGTGAGACCAACCAAATATGAATACAAAGTGTCCAGATTTCAACTGCACAAAGCAGCCGAGCGGACTGAAACGAGTGTGGCCATAGGGATTAACGTGTTGCATGGTCAACAACGTCTCAATAAGCCAAATATAAAACTAAGATGAGATATGCAAATAGATTTACATAGTGAATAAGGGAAAACCAAGCATACAAACTGTATAGTGCTTATGCCAGAAAATACAAGTGTGTGTAGCAATGTTTATAACATAAAGAATAATAACTTGCCACAACAAAGGAACAAAAAACCCAAAAGGAAGGACAGTAAGCATGAGTGTCCTTGCATGCTGCTGCAAGGGTAAATAAAAAATGTTCATCCATGCGTGAAAATTGGTCATGTACTAGTGCTAGTAGCATCTTAGGGATGATATCACAGCAAGTATCAAAAGGGATTACTTAAAAAAAAAAACTTGTGCCAAAATGGTGCAACAGTAGGCACGCAATGGACAATCCAAGTCTCGCAGCAATAACGAACGCTGAAGCCATAGATAGGGGGTGTATACACACACACACACACACATTGGTCTACAATAAAAGAAGACATCCCGAACTGATGAGAGAAGGTGGCAAGTTTCAATGGGAATAGAAGCAATGGCTGGTCAACATGAAATATCAACTTACTGGGTACAACCATAGTAACTTAAAAAGGGAAGAGTTCTACATTTCCCTATAGTTCAGCAATGCTAGTGTCAAGGTTATCACAAGGTACATGCAGTGACAATTTGGTGCATATATACACATACAGGGTACGTATATACACGTCCGTAAACTATCGGGATACATATACCAAATTTAAGTAAACAACAACTGAAATCACATCAGAACAGTCAATAAATCGAGGCAGCGAAGACATTGGGTGTAGACGTATGCCGTTAATACATATATACATATAAACGTTAGATATATACATGTATGTAACGACCACCACATTTATATAAATGCAAATCGAATTTGAACTATGGCAGTTGGCCTATTTAGGCGTACGTGCAAGTTGTTCGTTGCGTATCTATATAATAAAATCCCACCCTTGGACAAACAACAAGACAAAGAGTGGTTCAGATTTAATCCCGCAAAAACAAATCCACCGTCGTAATTTAAACACATCCATTGATATTTTGATTGCCACCTCATCCGCATTTGCCTTATATTTAGTTATCACGCGTATCAGTAACTTTGCTCTCCCACTTTCACGTTCCCACGTCTTCCTCCACTTCGTTCTAAATTCTTTCTTCCACCAAACCTTTTTGTATATTTTTAGATAACCTCTTCTGTCTTCTCTTCTCGCAAGTCGCAACTTCACCTTCTCTTCTCATTTAATCCCATCTCCACCCAATTCACGCATTCTAATCTTCCCGCTCAACATTTTTCCGCTTACCAATTCACTTATCGTACACGATGATTATGTCCTCTGTACACGATGCGCGACGACAAGCAGCAAAAATATTTAATAATCTCATCATTCATGGAAATCTTTGGGCGGATGGAGATTATATTGTTTCCAAAATTGTATGTTTGCTACATGAATATGGGGTTAATGTCATTGTGGTTGACAATCATGTAAGTGTTTATCTTTTAGTTATATGCTTACATATTTTAATTTGAGATTATCAGTACATAACACCACCCATATCTTGAAGGGTCGACATGTTTATCCAGACCGGCCTATGCAAATTCGGAGAAGCACATGGCCAAGACAGAGAACAAGTCTAGGAAGTGAAGTATAACCTCTGCTCATGTGTTCGTATACTCTTTAATTTAATTATCAATTCATATTACATTTTTCATATCACATTACAGATTTGGGATAGTGCAATACTGGCCTATAAAGAGGATACAATGAATAATCGACAAACTACTGAATGGCCATTAAAAAGAATTACAGTAAGATAATCTATTGCTTATATTTTGAATACTAAAATAAGTACATTTTTTGTTTTAACCAACTGCTTATTTACTCTTCTTTGCAGTTTAATCTGCACTCAGCACACTGAAGTAAGGACGTGGTGATCGATAATTACACTTTTTTACATGTACTTAAAAATATGTTTAAATGTTGATAATAAGTTTTAATATATATCCTGTATCAAAGTCTGTCATATTTATTTTTGTCCTCTCTGCATTTGCTTTCTGTGAAAAAAAATATATTTCGTGTGATGTGGTTAGCTCAATTTAACATGCTGTGAATACCTCTTGAATCTTGCCTTATGTTACTTATGATTTTGATGTTGCTATATACCTTTTGGAGTCAGTTGAGCATACATACGAAATCTTTACTGTAAGTCAGTCGTGTATATAGCAAAGAAGTTACATAACATAAACTGTTGTATGAATTATATTTTGTTTGCTGATACACATTCTTAGCATCTCATGCATGCAATAAATAGCTTAAATGAAAAGATAAAAATGTGCAAATCATAAGAGCCAATCACCAACAATATTTAATGATACCCAATTTCAACTATGAAATTAGCATTAAATGGGTTGGGGCCTAAAAGCTTCAAAATATATTTGAAATTATGTTGCTATATATAATTTAGCATTAAATGGCTCAATTTAACATGTTGTGAATACCTCTTGAATCTTGTCTTATATTACGTATGATTTTGATGTTGCTATATATAATTTAGCATTAAATGGCTCAATTTAACATGCTGTGAATACCTCTTGAATCGTGCCCTATATTACGTATGATCTTGATGTTGCTATATATAATTTAGCATTAAATGGCTCAATTTAACATGCTATGAATACCTCTTGAATCTTGCCTTATGTTACGTATGATTTTGATGTTGCTATATATAATTTAGCATTAAATGGCTCAATTTAACATGCTGTGAATACCTCTTGAATCGTGCCTTATATTACGTATGATTTTGATGTTGCTATATATAATTTAGCTTTAAATGGCTCAATTTAACATGCTGTGAATACCTCTTGAATCTTGCCTTATGTTACGTATGATTTTGATGTTGCTATATACGTTTTGGAGACATGCGAGCATACATACTCATATTTAATGTAAATGGGTCGTGTATATAGCAAAGAAGTAACATAACAGAAATTGCTGTATGAATTAAATTTTGTTTACTGATACACATTGCTAGCATCTTATGGATGCAATAAATAGCTTAAATGAAAAGATAAAAGTGTGCAAATCCTTAACGTGCACTTTCCTTTCTTTACGTAGTTATCTTTTAGCTAGGAAAATAAATTTTGTCATCCTTAACATGCACATTCCTTTCTTTACGTTAATATTATCCACAAACCTTGATTGTAACCTTTACTAATGCAAAATCTATTTTAAATGTTTGCAATCAAGGGATAAAAAAAGATAGTTTATATATTTGATAATTTAAGTTCTGTTTGTATTCAACTCAATACATGCCATGCATTCACGGTTATGGCATTTCCATAATTTCATGCTAAAGGTCAACTAAATTAATCTTCAATAGAGCATGCAGGGATATAAAGTTTCATTAAACCATGAGGATAGGTGGAATTTCCATCAAAATTTAATATTCAGATTGATTAGCATATTCAACATCTTTACCTACACACACAAGGGAATTCTAATTTTTTAGCATATTTAATGTCTTTACTTAAAAAGGGATTTCAAATTGATTAGCATATTTAACATCTTTACTTAGAAGGGGATGCGATATTTTAACGCTCCTCGAATATTTGTCAAAAGTAAATATTCGTATTAACCAGCATATCTAACATCTTTACTTACACTGGGAGTACGTTTTTCTCTACCACTCTGAATTTTTATTAAAACTCAATATTTGTATTAATTAGCACATATTTAACGTCTTTACACAAAAATGGAGTAAACGTTAGTTAGATATGGAAGTACTACCTTTGTATTTAGGAAATAATTAAGTACTTATGTTATCTTAGGTTGAAACATGTGATAACTTTCATTTCAGCATATCTTCCTCATACCTTTTTTTATTACTTAAGAAAAAAAACTGAATTTCATTTAAATTCATCTCAACATTTGCTAATTAGTATAAAATCATTTGCTAAAATTAACCGTGAAACTCAAAAATGCGTGGATATTTCGGAGTTTTCATGCTGTGAAATTATGGCATATAATTTGAATTAAAATTCAAAAATAATTATAATAATTTGAGCGAAGAAAACATATAAAGGTTCAAAGATTTGGACTTCACTGATATCCTACCGTTTATGATTTTCATTGTCATCTCATATCATTTATTTGTACACTTATGTTAATTGTACTTTAGTTAGCTTGAAAATTATTGCTTTGATGGTGCAAATTATACGATGATTGCGTATAACTTTATTTTCAGTTATATGAGAGTGTTTTCCTTTCAAATTTATAGTTATCAGAGTTTTGAAATAAGTTGTCACATGAAGTGTTTCCTCTTTTACAATGTTAATGTTGGTTATCAATTTGATTACTGTTTTCCCAGCCTGTGTTTAACCTCTTTACATTCTGCATATTAAGTTAACTGTTATATAGCTTTGTCACCGAAAAAGGTCACTAGAAATGTTAACTAGAGCAGCCAACAAATTGATTTGTTTATTTCTAAGATATCAAGGTTCATGTAATTATAATAATTAGCTTATTGGGAAGGTTAACTTGAATAGAATTTGTTAATCATTCAATTTAAATCCATATGTTTTTCAATGTAGAATATCATTGTATTACGATTCAAATCTAGCAGTTAAGGAATCATGGTTAAATTTGATTTAATTTATGATTTTAGAGCTTTAATTATAATAAACTACTGAATAATAACAACCTGATTTAAGATGAGGCTCGACATCATATCTTAAACTCCTACATGTATAAGTATATGCACATTTTCCAAATTCTTTTAATTCATTGGTAAGTCTATTTGTTTCCTTAGCAAAACTATTCATTATGTAAGCTAAATTGTAATTTTCATCCCGAAAGTATGTAACATATGGTAGTTTTGGTAATCGTACGCTGTTGATTATTTGATTAATTTAGTCAAACGGAAATTTACATAAAAGAAGGATTAATAAATGGAATATCTTATCTTATTATAGAAGTATCAGTATTTTGAATACCTCATCTAGAACAAATTTAAGATCTTATATTTGTGATTTGCATCAAAGATTTATTTACATAACAAACTATATAATTTGTCCAATTATCGTAGTTATATTTTTGTGATCTTTCATATAAGAATACCTCCTTTTATTGTATCATGAAATTAACATTTTCATAGCACTAAAAAGGGAAAAAAGACTAATTTATCGTGTGAATATTCTTTTTTCAACGTTGGGTTGTTAAAGTTGTCAGTGCATACTATAAGGAGTGATCTCTTTGGAATTATGTTTTGGATTGATATGGTAATCATTGTTATTTTCCAAAAAAAAGTAGTAAGCAAACGGTTCTCCATTAATGACATTCTTTTTCCCATTGTCAACGGAACATTTACTTTTAAGATTAATGCAATATGTTTATTTCTTCTCTAACTGATCTGGGATTATGACATATTCTTTTAGAACTATTCAATCTCTTTATCCAATTGCACAAAGGATGGTTGTCCATGGTATTTTTCACCTAAGACCACATTAAGTACAAATAATTTTTGTGTTTTACTTCTTTATTGGGTTTCGACGTCTGTTTGTTTATTATATAAATAATGCATTTGCTTCCAAATTTGTAACCTATGTTCTGTAATTTATTAAATTAGGATAGTATTTGCATATGTTTCAATCACTTTTGTGACCAGAAGAAATAGTTAATATACTTCATAATATCTCAAACATAGGCCTGATTATTTGGGTTTCCATAATAATTTTTGGTTCACTTTATGTATAAAGTATAACTATGGTTATTTGAGAACTTTACATTTTTGAAAATATCTCATCAAGCACTTTACATAAAAAAAATATGCTGTAACAATTAACATGGGTAGGGTGAAGTAGGGATGGCAAAAAAATTTGTACCCGCAGTTATCCACGGATAAAATCCGTCATGGGTATGAAATGGATAGTTAAATGGGTATGCATGGGTAAAATAAACGGATATTTTTAATATCCGTTAATTAATGGGGCGGGTACGGATAGTAAGATATCCATGTCCGTGGGTACCCGTGCCCATATTGAATGTGATTTATTGTCAATAGTCAATACAAAAAATATTGTTGTTGGTTGTTCGATACTTGTGTGCGTGCTTTTACTCAATAATTTATAACTGGCTGTTGATATTTTGATGAATACTTTTGTTATTATCTCTTCTTTTTTGGATGTTGGTTCAAATATGTATTGGTATTTTGAGGTTAGCATTTAAGAATTGGTCTAATTTGTTTTTTTTTTTACCAAGTGTACTTTTGAATAATTTCAATAAATGGCTAAAAAATAAATTGAATAAATATAATGGATACCCACGAATACCCGCCATTACCCGCAACCCATTTAAAACCCGTTTAATGGATACCCGTGTGGGTATGGGGCGGGCACGGGGCATAAAATCACCCAACGGGGCGGGTGATGGGGTGGTACTACCCGCGCCCGCCCCGCCCCATTGCCATCTCTAGGTGAAGTAGCTTACGACTTTGTCCCTTCTTGGAAAGTTTAACGATTATTCAAAGAAAGCTCATAAAGTAATATTTGTAATAAGCTAAATTGATAATGCATGCTTTTTCACAGGGTTTCATTGAAGTAGTGTATGTTGCGAACAATGAACTTGCATCGGCTGCTTTAGGTGAAGATTCTAGCGGATGAGTGAATGTTGGTGATATTGTTAAACTGTAAACTGTCCTCCAAGAGATTCTCACATTTTCTTATCCCTATTTTGTCTTTCTGTTTAGTTACCATATTTTTATTTTATACTTTGTAAATTGTGCATATTTTAAATCTTATCAATGTGAAATATTTCCTATAAAAACCAACTATAATACATTTTTTACTGTTTGCTTCATTATCTATTAACATATAGCTTCTCATTTATATTAAACTTTAAACTCCCAACGAGGCCTTATTTAAGGTTAACACTTTCTGGATAAGAAAAAAACAAAGCTTTTAAGTACAGTACATAATTTTATTTTTAATTTGCTATGCTGAAAAACCTTTTTGATTCGTTTTTTTCTCTTTCAACTTTCATTGTATAGTTTGTGATTCACGTGCTTACTCCTTAGCCATCTTAACGTAGAGAAATGACCCGTGCTGCTACAGATCTAATTCATTCCATAGAGAATACCTCAGTCGAGTACAATAATTTAAATTTTGCAAGTTCATGACCTGCTGTTGATGAAAGGCTAGAAACCAAAACAATAATTATACATCCGCAATTGCTTCCTTTCTACACCTGCTGATAATCTAGCCATACATGAATCATTTACTTCTTACTGCAAAATTAGATTTGTACGGTTGAATCCTAACAAATACATGTATCATTTACATTATATATCTCGCTATCATACAACATTTTCTCACTCCTTATTCATAAATGCAAAGTATAATATTCGAAAGTCTATATACTCCCGTGCATTGCATGGGTTTCCACTCGTATACATATATGAGTGCGCATATACACACACACGTAAACGGTCCTAACCCAAATTCAGGTAAACAATAGATGAATTTAACCGAAGACAACTAGCCAACATGACAATAATGCAGTAGCAAAACAGCCCCAACAATTATACCCAGTGCAAAGCAAAGTGGAGAACTTGAAACAAATCAAATCGTAAGGTAAACTTACCTTTTCTTGGTGGGAAGCGGCATCGAACATCTCGGAGGAATGGAGCTTCCGATTGAAGGCAAGAGGGGTACGACAGCTCGGCTTCTTCAAGACAGAGTCGAAGCTCGATTGGGTGACACGCTGTTCAGCGAGTAGAATGTGGTGGAGTGAAAGAAGTGAAGCGAGGTGGAGCTGCTAGTTTCAGGTGCGCGGTGGCCATGCTTCGAGCACGACGCGGGTATGATAGAGGATTGAGTTTTGTCATAGGAAGAAAGAGGGATAGGCACGCCGGCAAAGGGAGAAGGCGCTGAAGAGGGTTCACGGCCCGATGTAGGTGGTGACGCGTGCCTCTGATGATGACCGTGCTTTGGTCCGGCAACCATGAATGGATTGGTGATGGGAATTTTTGATTTGAGGAAGGTAGGAGGACTGGTTCGATCGTTGCGTGAGGCGATGGAGACAGTGCAAAATCGGTTTGTGGCCATTTTTCTCAATTTGGGAAAGAAATTAACTTTGGGTAAAAGCAACTGATTTTGGCAGAAGCAAGAACGTATTGAAATAAGAGTGGAAAGAGGAATTTTTGTTATGTCTTGGACAGAAGAAAAAGGGGGGGGGGGGGGGGGGGGGTACGAATTATATAATGTTGGAAGAGAGCACGGTAGCATAAACAATACACAACATGTAATCTTTTCAGAAGGGTAGGGTAAATACAGGTGTTGATACCGATAAAGACGCAACAACAAGCGACAACAAAATTCAACAATGCGAAAATAAGTGGAAAATATGTTCAGCACCCAAACTTTGACTCAGAATTCTCATATATGGTTTAAGGTAACGCTAGACTGAACATGATTGTACGAACGTTACAAGCGAACGGAATACAGCTGAAATATGCAATGTTATTTACTTGTTTCAAACACGTTATAGATTCAACAACTATTAACAATAAATTAAATTTAATGAGAACACAATAATACGCGTAATTTATTCCACAATTTATTTCTTTGTTTATATTAAATCAACCTTCAAATATTGTTGTTTTGAAATAAATTTTCACTTAACGTTTTATTCGAAACAAAATCAACTAATAAAAGAAAATAATAATAATTTGAACTTCATATTCGAAGCCATGCTTTAAAACAAACTTGATTTCAAGTTCTTAACTTACCACGGATTATATTTTTTTCACATTATTTAAATAAATCCAGATTATGTTAAAACATTAGTTTTGTCATAACGTTCATATTAAAACAACGAAAGCATCCCAACGTTAGATATTCCAATTGGCAAACAATGTAAATCATTATTTGACAAAATGTTTATAAATTTACAAAAGGATTCGTTTAGAAGTAAACTCAAGTTATGCTCAAAATAGATAAAATTTTCAAATTTCCAAACAACTCAAAATAAATACTGACGTTTGCCTTTACAAACGTTCATATTGAAATTTATACATAGATCATATTATTGTAAACGAGCTAATCTTACCAAAATTGTCCAATGATTATATTAAATAACGACATTTCATTTTGCAAAACAAATGTTTAGAATGATTAAATAATTAATATACAAAACGTTAAATCCAGACTAAAGATTTAAATTTACATATCAAATTTATTTGTACTGCAAGCTTTCATATAAGTCATACCCAAAACAATAGGTAAAATGAAACATCGTTGAACTTGAATTTTGTTTCCAAAGCAAAATAAATTAGATTTTCTCTCTATTTAAATTAGTCAAAGATGTTAATATTGTTTATTTGACAAATGTTTATATTTCAAGGTTAAGCTTTAAATATCCCAGTAACTTCAAATCAGCTAAACAATGTTACTAACTTTTGTTTTGACAAACGTTCATATTAACTTTACAAAAGGAATTGTCATCCAAATTATGCTCAAAACAGATAAAAGCCAAATTCTATGTCGAAATCCAAACATAAATATTTATTTTAACTTCAAGTCATGATTTATTTTATATTTTAGACGCCGAAACTTCTAGGCCGTTACATTACCGATCTGTAACTTAGCAGGAGCATTGTATATGAAAATAAACAACTTAAGCATGAGCGTGAAGAATAAATTCAACATTACATCATCCATAACCTAAAATCAAATATAGAAAATTACATCTGATTTACCTAAGTTATTTACGACTTCTTTTGTTTGATGTGTTTAGCCGCTACAAATTGAAGCATTCCCTATAATTATTGATGTAACGATTGACGTGACGAACCCCAAATGCTACATTATCAAATTCTCCCATGTAGGCTTAAAACCAGAGTACCCTGTCGATTTCTAAATATTTGTAACGTTTACATGAAGTACTAACACCGTTTGTAATTTTCATTCATCATGAACTAAAAATCTCTCAACAAGAACGGTTGCAATGACTAAAAGAATCAACTGGATAACAAAAATAATACATTCCTATACCAATAACCAAAGAAAAACAAGATATGCAATTCATCTTTCTTTCTATTTTTAAATTTTGAAAAAAAAACCTTTAAAGCCTAACAAAATTTCCATCAATGGTTTTCCGCCTAGTTTCCAAACAACCAATAAACAAACCAAGAAACCGATCAATTTTCAGATCCTAGATCCAAAGACGTCATCAAATCCTTCAGAAAAAATTGGTACCAGCAAGCCCATGATGCAGCAAATTATGAGCAATCCCATCCCTAACCCTAGCCGCAGTCTCCGACCTCACCCCATCCTCCGCCACCATATCGTCGTCCACCACCTCATACCTACTCTCCTCCTCCATCTTCTCCCCTCTCATCTCGCATATGTTATGTAGCACACAGCAAGCGCCCAGCACCACCGGCAGATCCTGCAGCTTCACCTCCGTCCTCCTCTGCAGGCAGCTCCACCTCCCCTTCAGCCTTCCGAACGCCTCCTTCGCCACCCTCCTCACTTCCCCCATCTTCTCGTTGAACGCGTGCTGCGTCCACGTCAGGTTCCTGTGACTGTACGGCACCAGCACCCACTCCATCAACGGGTAGCTTAACCCACCCACCACCCACCCGTTTAAATCCCCAATGTTCGCCCTGTTGTACAACGCCGATTTCATCAGAACCTGGTCGTCCGGCATCGACCCCGGCCATCCTATGCACACATCGGTGAACGCCCCGTCCGGCCCCACCACCCCCTGCACCGTAATCGAGTACGACGTCTTCTGATTCCGCTCCGTGTGCCTTTTATTGAAGTACATACCCACGCTTATTTTTGGGGCGATTATCGGGATGTGTGTCGTGTACATGGATCCCACCACATTCGGGATTCCCGACATGGATTCGAATTTCGATTTGATTTCTTGTAACCAATTCGGATCAGGCCATTGGAGGAATTTGGGCATGAGCAGGGTACGGATAGCAGAGCAGACTTCAAGAACGAGTTTGTGGCATGTTGAGATCCCAAGCCCAAATCGCTTGGACACAACGCGAAGAGGCTCGCCAGTGGCCAGACGCCAGATGCAGACGGCGACGCGCTGACGAACTGGGATGGCGGCGCGGAGCATCGTATCTTCTTTTACAACCGCAGCTTCCAGCTCTTTACATATGAAATCAAATGTAGCGCGACCCATTCTGAACGCTTTGCGGAATTCAGAGTCCGGGTAATCCGGGTGGTTGCAGCGGTCCCACCAATCGGTGGACCGGTCTCTGACCCATAGCCGTCGTCCGGTGGCCTGACTGGTCGGACCTGTTGGGTGGGTTACTTTTTCAACTGCAGCAGCTGCTGCGGACACGACATTGCTGCTGCTGCGAGATTTATGACGGAGGACGACAGATTCTTCATCGGAGTGCGAGGATTGGAATTTGGAGTAGTAATCGAGTAGGGCGTTGGACTGGAGGTCGTAGGCTGAGCGCAGATGGTGGAGATCATCGCGGGTGGAGTCGATGTGTTGTTTGCGGTCGGAGGATTCTTCGGAGTCAATGGCGGCGAGGGAGGTGAGGATCTTGGCGATGGACTTGATCTTTTTGGGATTGGAGCGGCGGCCATGGCGGCGGTTGGGGGATGGAGGGGTAGGAAGCGGCATTGAAGGGTCTTGGAGGAAGGAGATGTAGTAGGAGTAGTCGGGGTCGGAAGCGGAAATGTTGGTTTTTGGCGGCGTTTTCATCTATTTATCGTTTACAGCTCAATGAAGATAAAACTGAAAGAGGCAAGCAAGTAAATGGATCGATTTCGAAAGGGATTGGTGGGGAAGAAGATGAATATGAAAAGGAGGAGGCGTGAAAATGGAAGCTTTGAATTGAAAGTGATATCTCGTATTTTTCTATAAGAAGAATACGGGGGAAGGTGGGAACGCAATCTATTTGTAGGTAGACCAAAGGGAAAAAGAAAGCGCGTGGTTAGGATGGGAAAGCGTGTTGGGCAGGGAATAGAGGAGGGGTTGGATAGTCAAACACTCTCACTCAAAGGCACTAGAAGCAGCTGTTTTTTCAAAGCGGATTTTGGTTTGAGGTATGATGGTAAATTGTATTTATTTAAGGAGCATTGATTAATTTCCTTTAATGAGAATAAATTTAAGATTTCGACTTGAATAATTTACATATATAATAATCAACTTTCTTTAAATGGTAGATGCTTCCATTCATGTTCTGATCTAAAATACTAGCTTGATTGTTACTATGAATTTTTGTATTGGTTATATATTGATCCAAACTCAAAACCATTCTATAGTACAATTAAATTATTTAAACTATTAAAATTTGGATTCACAGCCTCTAATTTGCATTATTCCTACTATGTTTATATTTAATTAAATATCTTTCGAAATATTTTAATTCTTCAAATCAACTTAATTGGTTTTTGCTAGGAAAATAAATGAATTTAATTTCAAATATCTATCTTTTTTTAATATGATATATTAAATAAATAAATTTTGAATTTCAAAGCTTGTGGTTGTATAAATAACAAAATTTTCTTATTAACCCAGATCATTTCAAAATACTTCATACGCTTAAAATTAGCTGACAATTCTAAATTAGTTTATTTATAGTAAACTAAAACTTCAAAAGTAAGACTTATTTTGTAACATAAAAATGCATGCCTTAATGTGCACGCATAATCCGATTTATACATACATATAGAGACGCTATGTATATGTACACATGTATATGTTTGTATGTACGTACGATAAAGTTAGAGGAGATTCTAGAGGTGGTCGAGCAAGGATGTCGAATATGGCAAACCATGGCGGTGGGACAACCATGGTGGGACATTAGCACAATTGATTATAAACTGTAAATAAAATAACGTTTCTGTATGTTCGTTAATGTATTGCTTCTTAGGTTGATTTGTTGTGCGTTTCATATATTGGAATAAACCAAGGACTAAATCGGGTGTGTTGCTAGTGTTACTATTTATATTTATCCATATTGTTATTTTAGTGTGGTTTTCATGTAGTTTTCCACTAATCGCCTAGGGGAATCAACTACGATTAAAACTTGAATTTTGTAGGGAAACCTTAAACAAAGATTTACATTGTGTAAATTTCAGTAAACCTATATATTTCCACCAAAATATAAAAAGCAATTGTTTTTTCATCAAACTATCAACAATATCTAAAAGAATTATCTAAAAGATGCATTTCAAAAAGATTTAAAGTTTATTGATTAAAAATCAATATATTTCTATGAATATTAATGCAATAACCTAAATCATGTAAGCAGTTTAATGAAAAGTTAAGTTTGCTCTCAAAGTTAGAACTTTATAATATTTATCACTTTATTATATTTATGTAAAGGTTGATTTTTTTTTTCTTTCTAATATTTATCGATGAGAAATCAAATTATCATCCATGTAGTGTCTTCTTACATCTTTTATTGCCTTTCTTCCTTATCGAGCTTCAAATTCACCATCAACAATTTTATTTACACTCACTTATTGCTTTACGAAAATATCACTCTAAAATGATGTATCAAATAAAGTTATACATTTTTAGCAACAACTATAAAATAACATTATATGTAGAATCTGAACTTGGAAAATAAAGATGTGAAACCCAAGAGTTAAAAATAATGATGTTAAACTATTAAAATAATGTTATGCATAAAAAATGTATGTTGTTATGGTGAATTCTTCGTTTAAATCTGTGTTTCTGTACAGAGTTAGAATTGGGCATACTCTATATTCAGTCAAATTTTAGTTATGTTTAGCGACATTGTATTTCTGCTAAATTTAAAATCATACTAAGCTTTTTTTAATGTTGCTTTGTTTGGTACAATTTTGAATTTAAAGGTCATATCAATTTAAAGTTATTAGCAACAGTTTGCTAGTATTTGTTTCGTTAACCGGTTCACTAATCATGCAAGCACAAAGGTGGATAACTAATTTGAAATTTCATACGTAAGAAGTAATACTACAATAAAAATTCATAGTTGGAAGAGAAATGCATGAATATTACAAAATTAAATTATTTAAACTATTAAAACTTGGATCCACAGCCTCTAATTTGCACTATTCGTCTTATGTTTATATTTAATTAAACATCTTGATTAAATATCTTTCAAAATATTTTAATTCTTCAAATCAATTTAATTGGTATTTTCTTGGAATATAAATGGATTTAATTCCAAATATCTGCCCCTTTGAATATGATATATTAGAAATAAATCATGAATTTCAAAGCTTGTTAGTTGTATGAATAACAAATTTCTCTTATTAACCCAGATCAGTTTACTTCAAACGCTTAAAATCAACTGATCATCTATATATAAATTAGTTTATTTATGAAAAACTAAAACTTCAACTATGAGGCTTATTTTGTGAAGTAAAAATCACATGCCTTGATTTGCACGCACAATCCGATTTATACACACATACAGAGATGCTATGTGTATCTACACATGTATGTTTGTATGTATGATAAAGTTAGAAGAGATTTCAGAGGTGGTCGAACAAGGATGTCAAATATGGCAATCCATCACAGTCGGACAAGCGTGGTGGGAACATTAGCACAATTGATTAAAAACTATAAATAAAATGACCTTCTATATGTATGTTAATGTATTGCTTCTTAGGATGGTTTGTTGTGCGTTCATATGTTGGAATGAACCAAGGACTAAATCGGGTGTGTTGTTAATGTTACTATTTATGTTTTATCTTGTTGCCTTTTTAGTGTATTTTTCACGTAGTTTTCGACTAATCGCCTAGGGCAACCGAAGTTATAGCACCAACCCCGATTAGAACTTGAATTTTGTAGGGAAACCTAAAAAAGGTTTACATTGTATAAATTGCAGTAAACCCAAATATTTCAACCAAAATAAAAAAAAAGCAATTGTTTTATCAGCAAACTACCAAAATTATCTAAATGATGTATTTCAAAAAGAATTAAAGTTTATTGATTATAAAGCAATAAATTTATATGAAATTAATGCATTAAACTAAATCATGTAAGAAGCTTAATGGAAAATTAAGTTTGCTCTCAAAATTAGCAGTTTTTAATATTTATCACTTTCTTATATTTATGTAAAGGTCGAATTTTATTTTTCTTACTAATATTTATCCATGAGATATCAAAATTATCATCCATATAATGTCTTCTTACATACTTTGTTGCCTTTCTTCCTTATCGAGCTTCAAATTCACCATCGACAATTTTATTTATGCTCACCTATTGCTTTACGAAAAAATCACCCCAAAATGATGTATTAAATAAATTTATACATTTTTGGTGACAACTATAAAATAACATTATACGTAGAATTTAAGTTTTGAAAATAAAGATGTGAAACCCAAGAGTTAAAAATAATGATGTTAAAATATAAAATAATATTATACATAAAATAATTATGTTGTTATGGCGAATTCTTCATTTAAATCAGTGTTTCTGTACAGAGTTAGAATTGGGCATACTCTATATTACAAAATTGAATTATCTAAACTATTAAAACTTTGATCCACACCCTCTAATTTGCATTATCCATCTATGTTTATATTTAGTTAAACATCTTCATTAAATATCTTTTGAAAATATTTTAATTCTTCAAATCAATTTAATTTGTATTTTCTTGGAAAATAAATGAATTTAATTCCAAGTATCTTCCCTTTTTGAATATGATATATTAGACAAATAAATCTTGAATTTCAAAGCTTACTGGTTGTATAAGCAACAAATTTCTCTTATTAACCCAGACCATTTTACTTCAGATGCTTAAAATTAACTGATCATCTATATATAAATTAGTTTATTTATGGAAAACTAAAACTTCAACTACGAGGCTTATTTTGTAAGGTAAAAATCACATGCCTTCATTTGCATGCACAATTCGACTTATACACACATACAGAGACACTACATTTATGTACACATATATGTTTGCATGTATGTATGATAAAGTTAGAGGTGATTTCAGAGGTGGTCGAGCAAGGATGTCGAATATGGAAATCCATCATAGTTGGACAAGCATGGTAGGAACATTAGCACAATTGATTAGAAACTATAAATAAAATAACCTTTTATATGTATATTAATGTATTTCTTCTTAGGATACTTTGTTGTGCTTTCATATGTTGGAATGAACCAAGGACCAAATCGGGTGTGTTGTTAATGTTAATATTTATATTCTATCTTGGAGCATTTTTAATGTATTTTTCATGTAGTCTTCCACTAATCGCCTAGGGAAACTGAAGATATAGCACCAACTTCGATTAAAACTTGAATTTTGTACGTAAACCGTAAATAAGGTTACATTGTGTAAATTGTAGTAAACCCAGATATTTCAACCAAAATAAAAAAAGCAATTGTTTCATCACCAAACTTTCAAAATTATCTAAAAGATGTATTTCAATAAGATTAAAAGTTTATTGATTATAAATAAATAGATTTCTATAATATTAATGTTGTAGCCTAAATCATGCAAGCAGTTTAATGGAAAATTTAGTTTTCTCTCAAAATTAGCACTTTTTAATATTTATTATTTTCTTATATTTATATAAAGGTCGAAATTGTTTTTTCTTACTAATATTTATCCATGAGATATCAAAATTATCATCCACATAATGTCTTCTTACATACTTTGTTGCCTTTCTTCCTTATCGAGCTTCAAATTCACCATCGACAATTTTATTTACACTCACCTATTGCTTTACAAAAATATCACTCCAAAATGATGTATTACATAAATTTATACATTTTTGGCGACAATTATAAAATAACATTATACGTAGAATCTGAGTTTTGAAAATAAAGGTGTGAAACCAAAGAGTTAAAAATAATGATGTTAAACTATAAAATAATGTTATACATAAAAAAAATTATGTTGTTATGGTGAATTCTTCATTTAAATCCGAGTTTCCGTAAAAAGTTTCTGAGTTTCCGTACAAATTTAGAATTAGGCATACTCTATATTCAATCCTATTATATTTATGTTTAGCAACACCGTATTTTTACTAAAATTAAAATCATACGAAGCGTTTTTTAATGCGGCTTTGTTTAGTACAATTTTGAATTTAAAGGTCATATCAGTTTAAAGTTACCAGCCTAGTGTTCGTGTCGTTTACCAGTTTACTAATCATTGAAGCAGTTCTGGATAAGGAGTATAACTAATTTGAAATTTCATACGTAAGAAGTAATATGATCCAGTATATACACATACATATGTATATGTGTTTGTCTGTATGTATAATAACGCTAGGGTAGGTTTGGAGGTAGTCAAGCAAGGGCATCAAATATGGAAGCCCATCATAGTGGACAAACATGGTGGGAACACTAGTAACAGTTGACTAGAAACTATAAATAAAATAACTTTTTGTATGTATATTAGTGTGATACTTCTTAGGTTGGATTGTTGTGGATTTATATATTTGTGTGAACTAAGGAATAAATCAAGTATATTGTTAATATTACAATTTATATTTTACCTTTGTTACTTTTATGGTGTATTTTTCACATAGTTATTCCAATAATTGTCTGGGGTAATCAGAGCTATAGCACCAACTCTGAATAAAACTTGAGGAAACCGTAAAAAAGGTTTACATTTTGTAAACTGCAGTAAACCAAGATATTTCAACTAAAAATACCAGTGCTCAACTAGTAAACTATCAAAATTACCTAAAAGACATTTCAAAAGAGTTTTTTAGTTTAAAGGACAAACTTATTAAAAAAATTAGTTAAAAAGATGAGAAGTTTGGTAGGGAGAAAGACACTTTTTAGTGTAAAAGAGGAATTCA
This sequence comes from Allium sativum, assembly GCA_030737875.1. Lineage (NCBI taxonomy): Eukaryota > Viridiplantae > Streptophyta > Magnoliopsida > Asparagales > Amaryllidaceae > Allium > Allium sativum. The sequence goes on along the minus strand of CM060921.1, from coordinate 156,355,637 downwards.
TGGGGCCCGTTGCCATTTCCTCTTTTACACTAAAAGGTGGCCTTATGGCTAAATTCTAAAATTTCCATCATTTTCACTAAATTTTTGGCTAAGTTTGTCCTTCAGCCTATTTTCCACTTTTCAAAAAGACTTAAAGTTTATATATTATAAATGAAAACATTTTTATGGATTTAAATGCAATAACCTAAACCACGTAAGCAGTTTAATGGAAATCAAGTTAGTTGTCAAAATTAGCACTATTTAATATTTCTCACTTTTTGATATTTATCTACAGGTCAAATCTATTTTTTCTTACTAATAATTATGATGAAAAATCAAATATATCATCTATGTTATAGTCTTCTTACATCTCTTATTGCCTTTCTTTCTTATCAAGCGTCAAATTCATCATCGACAATTTCATTTACAACTAAAAGTCGCTAAGAATCGCGTAATATGAAAATGTGTGCTATAATATAGACTAAGTGCAGAAGATATGATAAACTCAATAAAAGCAGTAAAGTAAAATATACTAGGAATTTTAATACTAGTTCAGAGCTGCATCCTACGTCTAGTCCCAGACTCCTTCTGGAATTATAACTATTAGCAACCCTCACTTAACCTGAAGGAATAAGTTTACGCCGCCTGGGACACGAGCAGGACTTTGACCACCTGAAGCAACCAAAATAGTATTTTTCCACCTGAATAAATGACCAGACTTCCATGCAATAGAAAAAAATAGTTTGATGCAATGTGCTCTTAAAATAGGATGGATAAGTCACTTTGATTACAACCTTCATATAATCTTCTCCTTGATGATATATAGCGTACCGTACATGAAGTATATGGAAGAGAATGATAATTATCAATCGCAATATGTTTGAACTTGAGTGCAATTGAAAATCAGATAGAAAGAATTAGATATTCTGATTAGATGGTTGAAACAAAGGGTTCTGAAATTATTATGTATAACATTAAGAGTTATTTCTCGTCACGAATAGTTCTGATCAATGGAAACCGATATAACTCTTGATTAAGAGTTGTATCTTTTCATTTGAAGAGACGCACCATTTCAAAAAGTAGCTGTTCAGTTGACTAAAAATGTACTTTAGCTGGCTGAATTGAAATAAAATAGAGGCAACAAAAATGTGACGACCTTTCCATATCTCTTATCTTGAACAAATGAAAAGCGCGATGAATGACGTACCGGACTGATATAGAACGATCGTCAAGGAAGAATAACTCGAAATAAACATGTTGTATAACTCACAGCGCATGGATAACATATAATAGAAAATATACAACATGATATAGTAGTGAAGCAAAATTGAATAGAAGATCAACTCCCCATAACCCAATACAAAATATATGTGAAAGTGAATATCTGTACATCAAGCCTCACTATATATCACACAGAGTCTCAATAGTCATCAATATATAGCGAAATCAACGAGTACTATATAATATAGGAAACAATACACCATCGTCCAGCTCGTCGTCGTACAGCTTCATCAGCACCAAACCCATCACCTGCTATCTCAGTCTACTCACTAACAACATTTATGAGCATCCCAAGGTAATAAGAGAAAACATAAAACCTCGAGTCAGACAACAGTCTTTGTGAGTGATAAAATAGCAATCAACATTCATACAAGATATATGAGTATAGACAATTGTACTATCTGATCTTTCTTAGCAATCACAAAATTAGCACAGAATAATCATCCATCATATGTCGCTCTAGAATAAGAAAAGGACATCCCCCAATCCCACTTCTTTTCGACGACCTACGGTGATAGTCTACCCAGAGAATTTAAAGAAGACAACACACAATCAAAGATAACATCCATAGCAACCAATTTCCTAGCTAACCCTTAGGAAGTTTGTAGAAAAACCCACTATGGAAATTTCAACAAACAAGAAAGAATGAAACAAGAAGAATGTTACTACCAAAATTATCTTAGCATAAGCTTCTATGAAGGGATGTTGAATGAATATAAACATGGAAGGAAGAATCCGAGAGCAATATAGACCGGTACCCCTCAAAAAGAAAGGAGCTCAAGACCTACAGAACGACGACAAAGTTCATTCGGTATGGTCCATCCAACGGAAATTACCCATAGGAGAGCTCCGTGACGAAATGTAACCTAAGACAAGGATCAGGAAAGAGGAGAGCACAAGCTCCGCTTATCGAAACCCAAAAGGACTATCGGGATTAACCCACTTATCACCGATACACCAGAGGAAGAAGAGTATTGGACCAGTACAATAAGATTATCCAGGACCGACTTCCGAGAATCAACTTCATGAATGACGAAGGGCTACCTTTACAAGTAACAGAGATATCACCAGAAGCCACTTTTTGGAGAACCAAACCATCTCAAAAGTCCCCCCAGAAGGCTAAACCAAGACCTAAGCAGGGATACAGGCTAACCGTACTAATCTACTTAGTACCTAAACCAGCAACTGTTTCAAACAGGCATATATCTACGTACATCGTGAGGACAGGATCCTCTAAGTACTCATGATAATTCCGAAAGCCCACATCCGAAAGCTTACATATGAGAGCCAACGACCAAAACTGCTACCGGAGGTTCAAATATCGTCCGCAAACCGCTATGGCAACAAACCCGTGCCAGTCTCGGGGAAGCCCGGGTCGTTCGGGACCTTCACTTCGAAGACCGTAATCGGCACCACAAGGGAAGCCGAGAGCCAAACGCCCGAGACCAAGAGAAAAAGCGGCCGATAGAAGCCTATGCAGGCCCAATAGCCTAGCAACAAAAGGACTCCGGATTCTCTATAGATAGGACTCCAAGAGTCACATAAAGGGGACGAACTCCTGATTCCGCAATTCATTTCTTTTTCTTTTAGAAAAGGAGCAAATCATTAATTCTTATAATACATCTAAAATTTATAAATGGAGAATTTTGGGTCTTAAACATCTTGCGATTTGATAATCTTGTTGTGCCATAATGATGAAATAGAGAGTTAACACTAACCTTTCTGATGAGAAGAACAATAAGGGCAATCTAACAACGGAGAAGGGGCTTTGCAGAAATACGAAGTTTCCTTCCCCTCGCCTTGAGGGTTCGCCATGATTGATCGAAACTTTCATGATGTGCCTAACATTTCCTGATCCTTGAGAAAAGAGGTCATTTGGGGGTTTATAACTTGATCCCCTATGTGATTTGGACCCCTCTCTTGTGTTGGTCCGATGCGGAGCGATAATAAGAGTTAATGAACATCATGATGCCTTCATCCCCGAAATCGGGGGAAACGTTAGCCTGATTTTTTCTTATCACAGTCCATAGTGACACCTTCATGATGTAGGAGCCCATTAATTTCATAAAGCCTAGCAATATCAAGCTAGATAACCTTCCCCGGGTCAGTTCGTAATACCATTGTGTAATATGTGCGATATCCTTCCTTTGGGAGTAAGACAATTAATCATTAGAGTCGTAATTCTGATGCCCAGGGGAGGGCAACCTAGCTTAGATTTACAGGCCTCAGAATGCACTTCGATAACTCTGAGTCATGACGGTGTCAAATCCCATGAACACATGTCCTATGTATTGTAATCCGGATGTTAACGAAAAATGTTGTTAACATTTTGGCGCTAGAAGGTGGGCTTGAACCTCCGTCCTTCTGATTAATTTGTCAAAATTAATTTGGCGAATTTATTTCTCCATGGCAGGAAGATGAAATCAAAAAGATTAGAGGACCAAAACAAAGAGCTGGATCCCAACGCCGCCCTTGAAGGAAATGAGGGTCCAGCGCTTGACACGAATAATAACGAGAAAGGAGCAACATCCAATCCATAACAAACACCAGACTCAAACGCCATGGTGGATAATGTCGCAAGAATCTCGGTCTTGGAGAAGCAACTCCAAGAAATGCAAGATCAAGTCAACGCTATCCAGGCACAAAAGTCCTCGAGGCTAACCAGATCTAGTCAGAGAGAGACGAATGAATCTCTGAAAAGAAAAGCTCCCATTAAACATTCAGAAGAAAAAGAGAAGCTTAAGGTAACTTCTTCTAAGAAGAAGAAGTCCCATCTAACGGGAATAGATCATCAATGGAATTAGTGCAAGCAGAAACAGTCTGGGAGCTCTACCTCCAAAGGTTATGATCCCAAGAGACTGAATTATGACGACACAAAGGCTTACATCAAAGATCTCACTCAAAAGACCGTCAATGTAACGACCCAAAAATTTTCGGCCTTGAAAATCGACATAACTACATTTACCGTACCTCATGCCGACCTTCTAAACACCGAAAACACTGGACAATTATTAGAAAGAAGTTAGAGGGTGAGATAAGGAAGAAAGAAAGTTAGAATAGAAAAAGAAGAAGAACCAACACAACATAGAATTAGAGTCTCACATCACAGCGGAACAAAATATAATATAGAAATAAATCTTTATTGAGAGCTTTTAAAACTACTTACAATATCAAAGTACATCACACATCTGCACAGTTATAATAACTTGTCCTCATATACAACACACATCAGAATAGTAGCTATATAATATCATATGTCTGAACACCTCCAGCTCGTCTTTGGAGTTCGCAGCATCCGATACCCTGGATCTGTACACCTCGGTCTAACCCGAGAATTTACAAAACACCGAGTCAGTCCGCTGAACCAGAGTGAGAAAAACTCACACAGTAATAAGGGAAATCATCAAACTTGATTTTAAAGTTCAAAAATCTTTTCGAAAGGAAAGGATAATCGTATGACCAAATCCACACATAAATACAGATGGTTTTTACCTTACGATAACCCAAAACATTTTGAAATCAATATCTTTTCTGATATTATAATAGTGTCTAAATACAAGTAGATATCAATCTAGTGGAACGCTTGCATCTCAGGCTTCACATATATAGTATACAATCAAAACCACGGGCGCTTATTGGAGATTGGATTCCAACTATGACAAGGTATGGGACCACCTGCCGATAGTGTATCTCTAGAGGCGAATACACTGGGTTCAATAAGAACGTCTTGCAACCCGGCCCACACATGACCGACCACTCATTTCGCATGAGTGTATCGAATGTATATCACCAACGGTTGGGCTCAAACCACCGTTTCCCGAAAGGGACAGCATCGAAAAAGAAACAAAAAGAATTTCTCTAGATAGGTGATTATACACCCTAATGGGAGCAACCCACATAGGCATGCTGCCTGCCCGATTTTTGTCATTTCCTGGTTGATGAGGCTTGAGGTTTGAATTTCCTTTACAATACCTGGTCATCATTCACTTTGGATGCCACATCATTAGATCCGCCAGATATCACTAATTGATGTCCACAAAAATAATCTAGTTGGGAGCTACCCAACTATGACACGTTTGAAGAAATCAACGTACGCGATCCCTTTGGAAATACTCTGTCAGACGTCCGTCCATACAAGTCATCCAGGAATAGGATGAACCAAAGGTACCCTCCTACCACATCCCAGGAATCACCCTATAGATTGGCAGCGAGCAGTCCTTGCAATCCGTAGATTCTAACCACGACAGAACCACAGTACATCTTTGGCTGCAGACCGAAGATTATTAGCAGTTCTTCCGTTTATGAAATTCTACGGTCTTCAATGCTCTATCTCGATCATCTTCTAATATCTTCACGTATTTGTTGGTCGGAATGGTTTTCGAATATGAATTCGATCCCGGTCTTTCCGTACCAACAATCGTATTGGACATATTTGATGGTCGGTTATTTAACCATCAAAATAAACAGTGATTCAATCATGAAAATCCAATGAGTTCACTGGTTCAGTATTCAGCATCAATTGGCCTTTTTAATTAAAATAAATGTGAAGTTAAAACTCTTAAATATTTCAATATAGCTTCTCACTTCTTATTTAACATAAGGATACTCTTTAAACAAAATCATTTTTAGAAAAATTCCTTCTCATATCCATTTTTCTATTTCACTTCCAAACATTTGCCATGTTATTATCTAATAGTGGAAAATCATTTAACTTATTACTCGTAAAACAATGTTACGAAATATCATCTATTTCATTACTTGAACCAATAATCCGTGCATATTCTAATAGAATAAAACTCCACTTTACGTTTCCTTTCCGACTCAAAAATATCATTATTATCTCCTGCAATTCCTTTTTGTTTTCCTTTTACTTTGGAATCATTATTATGTATACATGCTCACTTCTTGTTAATTTCCTTTATTTCGGATCTCTCATTATTTATTCTTCGAATTTTGCCAAACGTTGCATTATTATTCCACCAATGGAAATAATATATTATTACTAACCTCTTTATCATTACAACTAATATCGTCCTCGGATAATCCTGAAGTCGTTCAAGTTAGGGTATTTTAATTACCTCTCAGACCTTGATCAACAACGTTCTTACCTTCAGACAGATACGAGTTGTAACCAAATATTTCATTCCAATATCCACACCAATTCCATTTATCTATTTTATTCGAATACAGTTTCATAAAACTTCCATACTTTTTGAAAACCTCTTTCTGGGATATAACCATTTATTCCTTAATTCCATAATTAAGAAATTTCTTTACAAAACACCAAGTTTTAACTCTGCCACTTTAACCAAACTCCTTTATAAATTCGGGTTTTGTTTACAAACTCTTACGACCCACTTCTTTCTCCGAATTCACTTTCACTAATTCCTTTTCAAATCCATTCAATCGTCCCTACTTTGGAAATCTTATTTTGATTCCCCCTTCTTACTTAATCCCACTATTAAGTAACGTTAATTTAAAATTAACGATATAACACCTCATCGCTTTTATAAATCTTGTTTAAATAAATTCTGGTTTAATCTAAACCTTTTATGCTCTCAATTCCCTTTGTATTTAATTCAAATATTTAAGTCACATTTATTTAAGTCATCGCTTAAATTTCCTTTTTAAAACCTCGTTATAAATCTCTGGTTTTAAAATAAAACTTGTTCGTAAACTCCCTTTACCATTCAATTAGGTTTCACTTCAGTTTCGATTACTTTTAAATGAATGTCAATTAAAAATTAATTCACTAAATTATTAAAATAATAACTTACTTCAATCATTAACTACTTCAGTTGTTAATTTCTTTAAAATAAATAAATAGTAAATTCCCTTTAATTGTTTCTTAACAAAACATTTATCCAAGCCTACCCATTCGATTTATTTCTTATACTCGTACTTATAAATCTGACTTAACCTCAGAATTTACTTTATTAAATCAATTAATAATTAATTATAACTTAAATAATAAATAATAAATATTTATTTCCTTTTAATAAACTTTTATTCAAAATAATATATTTCAAAATCTATTTCCAGTTATAAAATAAATTTTATAACTTCAATTCTATCTATCTACCTGATAGTAAATCAATATAAACAATACAATTTACTTATAGGCCATTTACTGCCGATTACTCAACCAATACAGCCATTGGTTAAAACAAGACACAGGTTGAATTTTCAGTCAATTATCACTACTAAAATCAATTACCCAATCATGACAGTTCATATATGATAATATGAACATAAATAATATATTTGAGTAATCCGTTGGATCCCTCCAACCTGTTCTTCCCTGTATTCAAATGGTTATCGCAAATCAGATCATTCAATTCCATTTAACTGATAATTTCAATAATAGTAAATAACGACTATTTAACATCAAACAATTCAATCAGTTCAAATAATTCAAACAACTAAACACGTTTATTGTATAAACGTGACCAACAGGGTAAGTTACCTTCATTGGATCCAATCGTTAAAATAACGATTTGGATTTTCATTGAAATTAAACAACAATCAACAAATAAATATATAACTAGCAAACAGTCAACCATTGGCAAACAAAACACACAAAATAAAAACCCAATTTATATAAAATATAAATGGGAAGAACCGAGTGAGTTTAAATCACCTGTATTCGGTTGTCGCTAAAACAGTTCATTCTAATTAAATTAAACTGGTGTTTAATTTAACTAAAAATTCTTGTCGCTACCAACTCTGTCCAAACCGGCTCCAAAATGATATGTTTGTCAGCATGGTTCCATCATCCTTTGTTTAATCCGATTCCAGTACTGTATGTACAGTTATAATTTTAATATCTTATTTACTTTAATAAACTAATATTATAAAACCTAATTAATATGTTATTATCTAATCTTCACTAATGGTTGATAACTTTGCACTAGGCGCGCTTGAAACATGGTAGACATATTAAAAGGGACTGAAAAGAACACTAGTGGTATACAGGGACTGGGCACAATTAAAAACTGTATATATACAGGCACGGTTAACATAAAATTTCATGCTTCATCCATTATACTTCATGATGTAGTTATACAATTGGCCCCATGTATTAGGCATGATTTAAATATTCAATTTGGCATATCTAAGTTAGAAACTGCGTTATATATTGTTCAGAGTAATAATATTATATTATATGATATTTTAATCAGACGTACTTACGTTTTTCTTGAACTTTGATTAGGTGCCTTAAATAATATTTGCAGTCACGTATATACTATTTATATGAGCGGTATACTAGAGAACATACCCTGAGTAAAACTGTCACTTTTCTTCCTGTTTGTTCTTTGAAATAGGACCCCTCAGAATTCAGGTAACTACTGTTCATTCCCACTGCAAATACACCTGCTGCAATTTCTACCTTTCTCGATCCCCTCCGGCAAAACTTCCCCCCACAAACCTGCCAAACACCACTGCGGCGCCGCGCTTTCTCTCTCCGCTCGTGGACTCCAACTCCGGACTTCCTGAATTACAGCTCCTTTCTACATTGATTTCCGAACCACTACTCCATGAACCACCCAATGCGTCAAGAACAAGCTTATTCAAACCCCACAAGCTTACTTCGAACACCACTGTGATACAACCTGATGCTAACACCACATCAACCCCGCGAATGTCACCAGTCAGCACTGTTCCCCCACCGACCATTTGTTGTTCGCCCCACGCATTTATATTTGCTTTCCATACTCCAAAAACACGCTGCCATTCCCATCGTTTGTTTCTTTTTACCACGTCAGGATATTTCGGCTTCAACTACCCTTTACTCCCTTTACTTTTTAAACCCACCATGCTCAAATGTCCACTTCTTCATGCGTGCGTTAATCCTTTCTTCCACTTCAACCTGCAACTACATGCACCCAACCCTTCAATTACTTCATCCTCTAGTCCTCGTTAAAATACGGTGGCTTGAAGCTTCGACACCCACAACCGATCTTTCAAAACAAATCAAATCTTCCCCCACTTCTTTAGTTCTCTCTCCCACCTGTGAATATGTGAACCCCGCGGCTTCTCCCCATGGTCAAACCACTGCTCCCCTTGCCTGTTACTGTTAACGTCGGTCCTCTTGTTCTTTTTTCTTTTTGATGCCATGGATCTCGGATCTCGACATTTTTTCTTGGAAGGAGAAAATGGGAACAGTTTCTTGCGTTTATATATGTATATAACCGTGGCACCCAAGTAATCGGGTACGATGTAGGTGAGTGAAAAGTATTAGAGTAGGTGTACACTTATTTATGTTGATTAAGCATTTCCAGTGAAGGTAGAGTCATTTGCATGTGCGAGTTCTCAAGGTAGATGGGACGAGAGAAGATAGTGTAGCAGTGTGATATTTTTATTTTATATATACAAATAGGTCTGCTGTTTTTTTTTCTTCTCTTTTTAGGGTTTGCATACTTATATATTAGGCACGCAAGAGTCTTCATATAGGGTGCGTTTCTACTATGTTTTCACTAAGGTAAGATAGGCCTGCATGTTCTTGGAGTGTGCAGATGGGTTTAGGATAGTTGTTTCCAGCTATTGTTGTCGGTTCCCAAAAATATAAAGAACAATTCATGTTGTATGTTTTGTAGACCGAAAGCTAGGTAGGGTACACCGTATTTGTTTTTACTTGGGTTAAATTAAGTATGTACACGATTTTATTATCTTATTTCTTAGGGTAAAGTTTCTGATTTACTTTGGTTATTAAATTCCTATCGTTATTTAACGTTGTACGTTAAATATATGCACCGTCCCACATAGGCTTCAGACGCAACGAAAACAGACACACTGTTACATCTTGACATTATAGATTCAATGAAATTAATTTCGTTGAAAACCTAGTTCGTTTACACTTTAATTTGTCAGTTCACATTTAAATTGTACGTACGGATAAAACAACCCCTATTGGCTCCAAATCGAAAATCTAACAATAATTACCTATATGTATTTTGACAAAATTCGTTTCCTCGAAAACGGAGATCATTAGAAAAATAAAACATTTTTGAAGCCCATAAAATATCGATAAAATATATTTGAAAATCCATAACAAATCAATATAAAAATAAACCAATATCACCGTATATATCCAAATATAATATACAACTTCAAATATAAACAATATGTATTTTACAACTCAATTTTGACATTTGAAGTTACCGATATCTAAATTTTATCGAAATTCTTATTAAATAAATTTAATAAACTTTATCGTTTTTTAACGAAATCCATAACGACTATTTTAAAATTTGATTTGGCCATAACTAACAAACTATAACATGAAATCTGGATTTTTATCTTTCATTAGAAAATTATCATTAACGAGATTCATATGTTTCTTGTTTCACAGAAATCCGACTTATATTGGATCCTGTATATTCATTTGAATTTCAAAACTCCATATTACGAACTACCGCACCATTTCGAGCTCGATTTATAATTATATAAATATATAACATTCAAATTTCGTTTTAATAACGAATTCAATATTAAAAATCCATTAATATTTCAAATAAAATAATTTAAAAGAAAATTAAATTAAATATTTGATGGCCAAAAATACGGGTCGTTGCATTCTTCCTCCCTTAAAATAATTTCATCCCCGAAATTGCTAAGGTGAGAAAAATGGTACAAATCCCATTAATTTCCAAATCCAATTTATTTTAAATCGAAAACCAATCCATTACCATATATAAATATCTTCCAAAATATCAAAAAAATTATAACACTTTAAATTCCCGAAAAAGTTCGGCAGAGTCTCCCCTGTACGGAGTGACATCTACGATATCGCAGGAACAAATAATATATATACATCGACCCACACAGTCGGAAAACAAAAACCAAAACCCAATTTTTTTTATTTTTGCATAGGCGTACCTTTTACGAGCGCTATTGAGCATAATTGCTCAATGTATATGCGATTTACTCAACCAATGTCAATCTGCCTAGCTATCTGGCACCTATACTTAGCTCAGTTCACATATAAGTAACGTATATATGAAATTCTGATATAATATTTCACTAATCAACTGGTATAACTACACCAATTCCAAAATCAAACAGATGGCATCACTTCATTATCAAATACAGGGCTAAACTATAAATTCCAATTCTTATGCAGTTTCATTCTAATTTAATTATAACGGAGATTATTCTTTAGTTTACAATTCATTTAGCTCCATTAAATTGTTGATTATTTCCATTCAAACAAACCATCATCCAATAACGAACAATTCACAACCAACAACCAATACACAACCAATTCAACCAAATCAATTGAATTTACATTACAATATTAATATTTCGATTTCCCATATTTGAATATCAATCGATTAACATCCGATTGATTTCTATTTGATTATTATTTATTCAAATTCCAAATTTATTTTATTTAATTTCAGTTAACCAGTTTAATTGCTAATTCAAATTTTTAATCAAACTTGAATTCCATTCAAATCAACCAAACACACTAATATTTCAAAAAAATTATAAAACTATTTCTATTCTATATAAAAATATAATTTGTGTAAAATTATTTCATTTACCCTCTTTACAAAACAATATTGTATCCATTGATAGTTCAATGCTTCTCAACACTTGAACCTATCAAACGACACAATACAAAACATTTGTATATGAAATTTACAAATACGCTCTCATATATATACACTTAACTCAATCCAGGGTATTACTGACCCTTTTTTTTATTGAGTTACACCACATAGCCAAGGTTATTACTAAACTAATAGCTCTGATACCACTGTAACGATCCAAAAATTTTCGGCCCTGAAAATCGACATAACTACATTTACCGTACCTCATGCCGACCTTCCAAACATCGAAAACACTGGACCGTTATTAGAAAGAAGTTAGAGAGTGAGATAAAAAAGAAAGGAAGTTAGAATAGAAGAAGAAGAAGAACCAACACAACGCAGAATCAGAGTCTCACATCGCAGCGGAACAAAATATAATACATAAATAAATCTTTATTGAGAGCTTTTAAAACTACTTACAATATCAGAGTACATCACACATCTGCACAGTTATAATAACTTGTCCTCATATACAACATACAACGGAATAGTAGTTATATAATATCATACGTCTGAACACCTCCAGCTCGTCTCTGGAGTTCGCAGCATCCGATACCCTGGACCTGTACACCCCAGTCTATGTAACACCCCGTATTTTTTAATATAATTAAAAATGAAATAAAATATATGAAAATATGCTTATGATAGGTAAATAATGGTGATGCATAAGGAGAATTAATTAATGCATGGAAGAGAAGAAAAATTAGTTTGATAACGGCATATGTAACGGAAAAGATAGTAAAATAAGGATAACTAATTCAAGAATCAGGAATTAGGTAAAATGGACATCACCATTGCATTCCCCTCAGAAAAATACGCGAAATAGAGTCCGAGTTTTCGAAAATCGGAGTCCGCATGACCAAGATATGGCCAAAACAAGATTTCAGTGGACTTTTTGGCTGGCTGACCCAGGTCGACCATAGTGTCGACACTATAGTCGACCTGCCCCCCCCCCCTAAGTCGACTATAGTGTCGACTCCCCCTCTGTACAGGTCGGCCTGGGGTGGCCTAGAACCCATTTTTGAGTCCCAGGATGAGTTTTGATGGTCCGGATTTACTCTAGGGTTGATCTAATGGCCTAAATGAGTTTCCTACACCTATAAAATAACACCTAGACCTAACCTAATTCATAACAAATCATTCTTACACCTAAATGCTGCTGGAATCTCTCTTGAGCCATGGCCGCAGTCTCCAAATTAAAGCTTAAGCGTCCAAACTCAAATCAAATCAAAGATCAATGCTTCTACAACAAATTCAAGGGGATAGATCAATGACACTGCAACTTTCTACGACAAATTCACTCCCTAATTCATTAGCCGTTCTCTGTAAGTTCTAGTTGCTTTCCGATTTAAATATTTAATTATAATGTGGCCATGAATTAAAGTGGAATTGGATTAAGTATGATCTATTCCTGTTGCTTTTTGAATCTTTAGCTTTGAGACTTGTCTACCTTTATTCTCATGACAAGTTTGAGATTTATTCAGCAGTTTCCTTGATTCGTAATGATGTTATCATCAAGTTGTAATCTTTATGCCTATCATGATGTTGTTTTCTCTCTGATCTATTTATTATGCAAATTTCTACCTTCCCCTATTTATTTTCTTTTGATGAACCTTGGTCAACTTCGGACCTTGGCCTAAAATCGCGATTCGCATACGAGATGTATATGTGGGAATAATGGGATTATTGCCTATAAGAATATGATTAATAATTGGCAACATGAAATTGGATGTCATTTTATTTGCAAGTTTGGGGTAGATCTGTAAATTTTGGTATAATCCTGCTATGATAAAATTTGCATAAATATTATATACATGGAATTCGACACCAATTGGATCTATGTAATGTAACATGAAATTTGGTATATATAACATGTATGTAATTTGGCATGTAAAATAAAATTATGAGTTTTGGAGCCTATGTAAATTAAATCAAAAGATTGGGCTTATGTTAATTAGGCATGTGTAGACTTGGAAATTGGAGCATGAAAGCGATTGTAAACTTTATAATTGGCATAAACATGTATTATGAACTTGGGCAATTGGCATGTATTGAAATAAAAAGATTATAGTTTGGGATACCTACATCATGAATCATCGGATTTGGGTTTATTGGGTATAAAACTTGATACATGTAATTTTAGCTAGATCTTGACATATGTAAAAAGGCATGAAACTTGGTATATATGTAAATTGACTAGAATTGGGTACATATATTAGTTGGCATGTAATATCCTTAAAAGAGGGATAAATATAAATTGAGATAAGTTGCCTTTAATGGCCTAAGATAAATTATGGTGAAATTGGTATGATTTTGCATACCATTAATTGATGGACATAATTGAGTCAATTATGGACATCGTTAAATTAGGAATAAATTGATAATTTAAATAGGGGAAATATATTCAAATTGGGCTAAAAGGTTATAAGTAATAATCAATGCTTAAGACACGAGGTTGGACTCATTTGTGAAGTAAACCTGCCCGGAACCGCCCGACGAATCCAGTAGTCACAAATGTCAGCCCAATGTGAGAGGTCCTAGGCCCAAATTAAAAGCGTAATAGTTGTAAAGACACGAGGTTAGACTCTTTTATGATGTAAGACTGCCCGGACCTGCCCGGCAAATCCAGCTGCCATAAATGTCAGTCTAATGTGAGAGGTATTTATAAGGTTACGACCTTAATGAATTAAGAAATACTTAACCGGATAAACATGTGGTGGGACATGGGGGTTAAGTGGGTGACATGTGGAAACACGAATAGTAATACTTACCAACGTAACATGGTAATTAGACTAGTGGGTAGGGTTAAGTAAATAAGAACACTTAACCAATATGATATAAATGGGTGGATTAAGTAATATGATTAGGTTAATCTTGACACTTAACCAATTTAATATGTTGATTACGGGAGTGGGTAAGGTTAAGCAAATGTTTAACCATTATAACATGATTAAACTAGACTAGAGAGTGAGGTTATGTTAATGAGAACACTTAACTAATACAATGGGTTAATTATACAAGTGGTTGCGGTTAAGTAATAACACTTAACCAACATAACAGGACAAGCGGGTGGGTTAAGTTAACTTGAATAAGTTGATAACACTTAACCATTATAATATGACTAGTGGATGGGGTTAAGTTAATATGCACTTATCCAATCTGATGTGATGCGTGGTAGGGTTAAGTAAAACATGGGGTTAAGTCAACAAGAAAATTCTTAACCAATGTAACCAGATAGACGAACGGGGTTAAGTTAATAAACCACACTTAACCAATCAAACATAATAAGCGAGAAAGGTTACGATAACTAAGGTAAACACTTAACCATGGTAACATAACGAGTAGAAGGGTTAAGTACATATCGGGTTGGTGGGTAATATTAGTAAATATAGGCCCACATACACTTAACCATTAAATACACATGCTTGAATTAGTAGCGGGGTTAATTACACATCAGGGTTGGTGGGTAATATCAGAGAATATAGGCCCACAGACTTAACCATTAGGAAAACCTAGTAACGGGGACCCATTTCAGCAGTAACCCACATTAGGTATCAATGGAACCCTGAGCTAGGCAGGGTAGGACACGATTACCGGGCTGATTATAAGCGGTCAAATTAGCGACGGTTGGTGCAGCAGTGCAGGTTCTAACGGAGTGCGGGCGCACACACACTTCGGCGCAGAAAATTTAGCCACTGGGCATTAGTAGGTATAAAGCTATGCATCTTGATTATGTCAGGGTTGCCACCATGGGACTTGATACACCCCATGGTGGGACCAACACAGGTATCTACAAGTAGGGGACCGCGTAACACAAACGAGAACTAGGTCAAGTAGGGAGCCGATCGATAAGGTAGTAAGGGTGCATTGAATATATTCATGGCCATTGGGGTGATCGAGGTGGAATCCTCATAATCGATGTACACCCGAAGGCAACCATAATTGCGGGGGTTGGGATCACGTTGTAATTATTATATAACACGAGCTACTAGTTGGGACACTAGTAGGGGGTACGGATCCTTGTTACACAGGACACTAGTTAAGACACTAGTAGGAATACGGATCATTCCATGTAAGACACTTATGAGGATGCTAGTTAGGTGGTGCAGAGCAAATAGATATCATTTTAATGGTAAAGCTTAGAAACCTTGCGATGTTATTCTTGATAGAAACCATGCGGTGGGATACTTGATAAGAATTATAGGACGTTATACTTGTTTCATCGTGCCCGATGTTTATCTTGTTACCTTAGTTTACCTTGTTATCATAGTTTATCTTGTTGTCTTAGTTTATCTTGCCTACCTTGTCATCATGCTTATGTTTACTTTTAGTTTATTCATGCCATGTTATCTTTGTCTATTTTTATGCTGAAAGTCACTACTCAGTCTTTATGACTGACCCGTTTTGTTTCGCCTCTTTTTCTTCCGTTTCCCCCCAGGTTCACAGGGTGGGAATACAGATTAGTTCGGATCTTACCAAGCTCCAAGGCTCTTTCGTGTATGGCTTGGATTTCTCTTGGCTATGTCTTGCTTTGCTTTATTGGGGAATACTGCAGTTTGTTTTTATGCTTCTTTATTTTTGAGCAAGACAGATATTTTAACTATGAAATTGGGTATTGGAAGTTGATGGGCTTTTCTTGTAAACATAGGCTTTTCTTGTAAACATTTATATTTAATAAATGATTTGAAGTACTTCCACTTTATTTTCCGCTGTTTTATATATGTCTGTCTTGTAATATTTCTGTTCCAGTACCCATAATACTCCATTGAAGTTAAGGCATTCCCTTTGTGAGTGACCTTAACAGATGTGGGGTGTTTCAGTCTAACCCGAGCATTTACAAAACACCAGGTCGGTCTGGTGAACCAAAGTGAGAAAAACTCGCACAGTAATAAGGGAAATCATCCAACTTGATTTTAAAGTTCAAAAATCTTTTCGAAAGAAAAGGATAATCGTAAGACCAAATCCACACATAAATATGGACGGTTTTTACCTTACGATAACCTAAAACATTTTTGAAATTAATATCTTTTCTGATATTATAAAAGTGTCTAAATACAAGTAAATATCAATCTAGTGGAACGCGTGCATCTCACGCTTCACATATATTGTGTACAATCAAAGCCGCGGGCGCTTATTGGAGATTGGATTCCGACTATGACAAGGTATGGGACCACCTGCCGATAGTGTATCTCTAGAGGCGAATACACTGGGTTCAACAAGAATGTCTTGCAACTCGGCCAACACATGACTGACCACTCATTTCGCTTGAGTGTATCAAATGTATATCACCAACGGTTGGGCTCAAACCACCGTTTCCCGAAAGGGACAGCATCGAAATAGATTAAAGAAGCAAAAAGAATTTCTCTAGATAGGTGATTATACACCGTAATGGGAGCGACCCACATAGCCATGCTGCCTGCCCGATTTTTGTCATTTCCAGTTGATGAGGCTTGAGGTTTGAATTTCCTTTACAACACCTGGTCATCATTCACTTTGAATGCAACATCATCAGATTCGCCAGATATCACTAATTGACGTCCAAAATAAAAATCTAGTTGGGAGCTACCCAATTATGACACGTTTGAAGACATCAACGTACGCGATCACTTTGGAAATACTCTATCAAACATCCGTCCATACAAGTCATCCAGGAATAGGATGAACCGAAGGTGCCCTCCTACCACATCCCAGGAATCACCCTATAGATTGGTAGCTAGCAGTCCTTACAATCCGTAGATTCTAACCACGGTAGAACCACAGTAATCTTTGACTGCAAACCAAAGATTATTAGCAGTTCTTCCATTTATGAAATTCTACAGTCTTCAATGTTCCATCTCGATCATCTTCTAATATCTTCACGTATTTGTTGGTCGGAATGGTTTTCGAATATGAATTCGATCCCGGTCTTATGGTACTAACAATCGTATTTGACAGATTTGATAGTCGGTTATTTAACCATCAAAATAAACAGTGATTCAATCATGAAAATCCAATGAGTTCACTGGTTCAATATTCAGCATCAATTGGCCTTTTTAATTAAAATAAATGTAAATTTAAAACTCTTAAATATTTCGATATAGCTTCTCGCTTCTTATTTAACATAAAGTTATTCTTTAAACAAATTCATTTTTATACTTAGAAAAATTCCATCTCATATCCATTTTTCTATTTCACTTCCAAACATTTGCTATGTTATTATCTAATAGTGGAAAATCATTTAACTTATTACTCGTAAAACAATGTTACGAAATATCATCTATTTCATTACTTGAACCAATAATCCATGCCTATTCTGATAGAATAAAACTCCACCTTACGTTTCCTTTCCAACTCGAAAATATCATTATTATCTTTTGCAATTCCTTTTTGTTTTGCTTTTACTTTGGAATCATTATTATGTATATATGCTCACTTTTTGTTAATTTCGTTTATTTCGGATCTCTCATTATATATTCTTCGAATTTCGCCAAACGTTGCATTATTATTCCACACATGGAAATAATATATTATTACTAACCTCTTTATCATTACAACTAATATCGTCCTCAGATAATCCTGAGTCGTTCAAGTTGGGGTATTCTAATTACCTCTCAGACCTTCATCAACAACGTTCTTATCTTTTGATAGATACGAGTTGTAACCCAATATTTCATTCCAATATCCACACCAATTCCATTTAGCTATTTTATTCGAATACGGTTTCATAAAACTTCCTTACTTTTTGAAAACCTCTTTCTGGGATATAACCATTTATTCCTTAATTCCATAATTAAGAAATTTCTTTACAAAACCCCACTTTTTGACTCTGCCACTTTAACTAAACTCCTTTATAAATTCGGGTTTTGTTTACAAACTCTTACGACCCACTTCTTTCACCGAATTTACTTTCACTAATTCCTTTTCAAATCCATTCAATCGTTCCTACTTTGGAAATCTTATTTTGATTCCCCCTTCTTACTTAATCCCACTATTAAGTAACGTTAATTCCAAATTAACGATTTAACACCTCATCACTTTTATAAATCTTGTTTAAATAAATTCTGGTTTAATCTAAACCTTTTCTGCTCTCAATTCCCTTTCTATTTAATTCAAATATTTGAGTAACATTTATTTAAGTCATCACTTAAATTTCCTTTTTAAAACCTCGTTATAAATCTCTTGTTTTAAAATAAAACTTGTTCGTAAATTCCCTTTACCATTCAGTTAGGTTTCATTTCATTTTCGATTACTTTTAAATGAATGTCAATTAAAAAGTAATTCACTAAATTATTTAAATAATAACTTACTTCAATCATTAACTACTTCAGTAGTTAATTTCTTTAAAATAAATAAATAGTAAATTCCCTTTAATTGTTTCTTAAAAAAACAATTATCCAAGCCTACCCATTCAATTTATTTCTTATACTCGTACTTATAAATCTGACTTAACCTCAGAATTTACTTTAATAAATCAATTAATAATTAATTATAACTTAAATAATAAATAATAAATATTTATTTCCTTTTAATAAACTTTTATTCAAAATAATATATTTCATAATCTATTTCCAATTATAAAATAAATTTTATAACTTCAATTTCATCGACCTACCTGAAGGTAAATCAATATAAACAAAACAAATTACTTATAGGCCATTTACTGCCGATTACTCAACCAATACAGCCATTGGTTAAAACAGGACACATGTTGAATTTTCAGTCAATGATCACTACTAAAATCAATTACCCAATCATGACAGTTCATATATGATAATATGAACATAAATAATATATTTGAGGAATTCGTTGGATCCTCTAACCTGTTCTTCCTTGTATTCAAATGGTTATCGCAAATCAGATCGTTTAATTCAATTTAACTGATAATTTCAATAACAGTAAATAACGACTATTTAACATCAAACAATTCAATCAGTTCAAATAATTCAAACAATTAAACACGTTTATTATATAAACGTGACCAAGAGGGTATGTTACCTCCATTGGATCCAATCGTTAAAATAACGATTTGGTATTTCATTGAAATTAAACAAAAGTATAATTTCATTGGTTAAATCAACAAATAAATATATAACTAGCAAACAGTCAACCATTGGCAAATAGAACACACAAAATAAAAACCCAATTTATATAAAATATAAATGACAAGAACTGAGTGAGTTTAACTCACCTGTATTCGGTTGTCGCTGAAACAGTTCGTTCTAATTAAATTAAACTGGTGTTTAATTTAATTAAAAATCCTTGTCGCTACCAACTCTGTCCAAACCGGCTCCAAAATGATATGTTTGTCGGCATGGTTCCATCGTCCATTGTTTAATCTGATTCCAGTACTGTATGTACAGTTATAATTTTAATATCGTGTTTACTTTAATAAATTAATATTATAAAACCTAATTAATATGTTATTATCTAATCTTCACTAACGGTTGATAAATTTGCACCAGGCGCACTTGAAACATTGTAGACGTATTAAAAGGAACTGAAAAGAACACTAGTGGTATATAGGGACTGGGCGCAATTAAAAATTGTATATATACAGGCACAGCTAACGTAAAATATCATGCCTCATCCATTATACCTCATGATGCAGTTATACAATTGGCCCTGTGTATTAGGCATGATATAAATATTCAATTTGGCATATCTAAGTTAGAAACCGCGTTATATATTGTTCTGAGTAATAATATTATATATTATTTTAATCAGACATACTTACATTTTTCATGAACTTTGATTAGGTGCCTTAAATAATATTTGCAGTCACGCATATACTATTTATATGAGTGATATACTAGAGAACATACCCTAAGTAAAACTGTCACTTTTCTTCCCGTTTGTTCTTTGAAATAGGACCCCTCAGAATTCACGCAACTACTGTTCATTCCCACCACAAATACACCTGCTGCCATTTCTACCTTTCTCGATCCCCTCCGGCAAAACTACCCCTCGCAATCCTAGCAAACACCACTGCGTCGCCACGCGTTCTCTCTCCACTCATGGACTTTAACTCCGGACTTCCTGAATTACAGCTCCTTTCTACATTGATTTCCGAACCACTACTCCATGAACCACCCAATGCGTCAGGAACAAGCTTATTCAAACCACACAAGCTTACTTCGAACACCACCGTGATACAACCTGACGCTAACACCACTTCAACCCCGCAAATGTCACCAGTCAACACTGTTTCCCCACCGACCATTTGCTGTTCACCTCACGCATTTATATCTGCTTTCCATACTCCAGAAACACGCTGCCATTCCCATCGTTTGTTTCTTTTTACCACGTCAGAGAAATTCGGCTTCAACTACCCTTTACTCCCTTTACTTTTTAAACCCACCATGCTCAAATGTCCACTTCTTCATGCATGCATTAATCCCTTCTGCCACTTCAACATGCAACTACATGCACCCGACCCGCCAATTACTTCATCCTTTAGTCCTCGTTAAAATACGGTGGCTTGAAGCTTCGACACCCATAGCCAATACTTCAAAACAAATCAAATCTTCCCCCACTTCTTTAGTTCTCTCTCCCACCTGTGAATATATGAACCCCGCGGCTTCTCCCCATGGTCAAACCACTGCTCCCCTCGCCTGTTACTGTTAGCGCCGGTCCTCTTGTTCTTTTGTCTTTTTGATGCCATGGATCTCGGATCTCGGCATTTTTTCTTGGAAGGAGAAAAATGGGAATAATTTCATGCATTTATATATGTATATAATCGTGGCACCCAAGTAATCGGATACGATGTAGGTGAGTGAAAAGTTTTAGAGTAGCTGTACACTTATTTATGTTGATTAAGCATTTCCAGTGATGGTAGAGTCATTTGCATGTGCGAGTTCTCAAGGTAGATGGGACGAGAGAAGATAGTGTAGCAGTGTGGTATTTTTATTTTATATATACAAATAGGTCTGCTTATATATTAGGCACGCAAGAGTCTTCATATTGGGTGCGTTTCTACTATGTTTTCACTAAGATAAGATAGGCCTGCATGTTCTTGGAGTGTGCAGATGGGTTTTGGATAGCTGTTTCCAGCTATTGTTGTCGGTTCCCAAAAATATAAAGAACAATTCATGTTGTAGGTTTTGTAGACAGAAAGCTAGGTAGGGTACACCGCATTTATTTTTACTTGGGTTAAATTAAGTACATACACGATTTTATTATCTTATTTCTTGGGGTAAAGTTTTAGATTTATTTTGGTTATTAAATTCCTATCGTTATTTAACGTTGTGCGTTAAATATAAGCACCGTCCCACATAGGCTTCAGACGCAACGAAAACAGACACACTGTTACATCTTGACATTACAGATCCAATGAAATTAATTTCATTGAAAATCGAGTCCGTTTACACCCAGTCGTTATTTTAATATGGCGGTACACATTTAAATTGTACGTACGAATAAAACAACCCCGATTGGCTCCAAACCGAAAATCTAACAATAATTAGCTATACTTATTTTGAGAAAATTCGTTTCCTCGAAAACGGAGATCATTAGAACAATAAAACATTTCTGAAGCCTATAAAATATCGATAAAATATATTTGAAATTCCAAAACAAATCAATATAAAAATAAACCAATATCACCGTATATATCCGAATATAATATACAGCTTCAAATATAAACAATATTGATTTTACAACTCAATTTTGACATTTCAAGTTACCGATATCTAAATTTTATTGAAATTCTTATTAAATAAATTTAATAAACTTTATCATTTATTAACGTAATCCATAGCGACTATTTTAAAATTTTATTTGGCCATAACTAACAAACTATAACATGAAATCTGGATTTTTTTTCTTTCATTAGAAAATTATCATTAACGAGATTCTTACGTTTCTTGTTTCATAGAAATCCAACTTATATCGGATCTTGTATATTCATTTGAAGTTCAAAACTCCATATTACAAACTACCGCACCATTTTGAGCTCGATTTATAATTATATAAATATATAACATTCAAACTTCATTTTAATAACGAATTCAATATTAAAAATCCATTAATATTTCAAATAAAATAATTTTAAAAAATAAATTAAATTAAATATTTGACGGCCAAAAATAAGGGTCGTTACAGTCAAGGACTTGTCGGTAAGCAAGGGGAAGAGGACCCAAGATGACAGGGCAAACAACAACGAAAGAGTAGCTCCATTCATCGATGAAATTATGAATACCATAATACCATCGAGAGTGAAAATTCCAACCGTAAAGTATCTTGGAACGACTGACCCCGATGATCATCTGATGGCTTCCGACAGCCAGATGGATCACTATAATGCTTCCGGAGCCGTTGGATGCCGCCTTTTTCCAGTTACCATTCAAGGGGTAGCGACGAAGTGGTATCGCCAGTATAGGGGAAAAACCATTTACTCGTGGAAACAATTCTCTTACGAATTTTCCGCGTAGTTCTGCGTCTGCAAAGTTCCAACTGTGGACTATATAGTCATTGCTAACATCAAACAGAGGCAAGCGGAGTCTCTCGGGGATTATTTGAAAAGGTTCAACATCGAGGCCATAAAATCCAAGGATATGAACGACCATGACAAGCTAATTGCCATACACTCAGGCTTAATCGAAAACACCCCCTTTTGGAAGGACCTATATATTCACGGTTGCAAAGACTTGCAAGGTTTCCATTTCCAAGCCGACAAGTTTATTCGCACGGATGAATTGTACTTCACGAAGAGGAAGTTCGGGCCGCAAGGGGAAGGTGGAAGGCCGAACTTGGGATGAAAGCTCCTAGAAGGAAATCAAAAGAGATCGTGGTGGGAAGATTCTAATACCAACTCGGTTTCCCTGAACAAGCCCATCTCGTATGTGTATGCTGTCGCAAAAGAAACGTTCGATAACTTCCCCGTCTCGTTCAAAGCCAAGAACTGCCCCAAACCACATTCCTATGGTAAGTATTGCGAATTCCACAAAACCAACGGACACAAGACTAGCGAGCGCAAGGTATTAGATGAGATTATCCAGAAGCTGATCCGAGAGGGACAGTTGAAGGAATTTATTTTAAACAAGGCAACATCACTTAGCATGTAAGTGGACAGCAGAAGGTTTCGGTAAATGCGATAGGAGTTGCTACGGAGGAGAACAAACTAGATTTGGGGCCACCCATAAACCGAATCAACGTGATTCATAAACGGCCACACCCTCTCGGAAGCTGCCCGAAAGCCAGAAATCAATACATGAAAGAAGCCATGGAGGGAATCTTCTCCATTCAAGAAGAACCATCGTTGAAGAGTGCGCACTATGCTCTTAAAATGCACAACCTAGTCGTTTCTCTAAAAGAAATGAAGAAAGGGTTTCGCCACCCTCATAACAACCCTCTTATGATGACAGAACAAATAGGGCTCTCTGTTGTTTTTCAAAAATTCTTGTGGATACAGGGAGTGCCGTCAATGTCATCTTTAAGCACGCTTTCGATCAGATGGGGATTTCTGAGAATAAGTTAGAACCAAGCAATGAACCAATCTCCAACTTCAACAATAAGGGGTCATCTCTGGTGGGGGCAGTCAACCTTTTGGTACAAGTTGGGCTATCCTCACTTTATAGAACCTTTGAGACTCTCTTTGTTGTGATCGATCAACCGTCCTGCTACAGCGCCTTCTTTGGGCGACCATCTTTGGAAGAAATGGACGCTTTCGTTTCTTCCAAGTACCTCATGTTAAAATTCCTAACCGAACAGGGATGGGGTACCATCAGAGGAGAGCAGTTTAGTTCCCGCGAGTTGTTCTTCGTAGTGATTGACAAATACAAACAGGAGTATTCTTCGTACTTTGATTCTTCTACTGTTTTTATGCCTTCAGATAGGGGATCCTTATATCCTTCATTAAAAGCTAAGGTAAAAATGAATAAGACTGAAAAACGTACTAATGGTAGGTACGCTTCTTTGAAAAGAAAAAGGTAAAGGCCTGACGAGGTGAACTCAGCTGAGGACGGATAAATCATCACTGATTTGGATTCTAGAGGAGACACTGAAAGAATAAAACCAATAGAAGAAGCAGAAGAAGTAAATGTTGATTCGAAGGATAATTCGAAGGTCGTCAACATAGGGAAAAGACTAATGGAACCCCTCAAAAGAGACCTAATTCGGTTCCTACAGCTCAACAAAGATGTTTTCGCTTGGACCCATTCAGACATGATCGGTATCAACCCTTCTATCATGAGAAATGCCTTAAACATTGACCCTTCGGTAACCCCGGTCCGACAAAAGAAGAGACGATATAATAGAGATCAGATAAAGGCCTTGAAAGAGAAAGTCAGAAGGTTGGAAACTAACGGGTTTATCCGAGAAGTCCTTTACTTGAAATGGTTAGCTAATCCCGTGCTAGTGAAGAAGTCCAATGGGAAGTGGAGGACGTGTGTTGATTACACGGATTTAAATAAGGCTTGTCCGAAATATTGTTATCCTCTTCCGTGAATTGATCAATTGGTTGATGCCATGAGTGGTCACAAGGTATTATCCCTTATGGACGCTTACTTAGGATACAACCAAATTCCAATGCACAAACCCGACGAGGAGCATACAAGCTTTACCACTGACTAGGGAACGTTTTTTTATAAAGTGATGCCCTTCGGTTTAAGGAATGCGAGGGCAACATACCAAGACTGGTAAATAGGATGTCTCAAGAGCAAATAGGGCGCAATATGGAAGTATATGTGGATGATATGCTGGTGAAGTTCACCAAAACAGAGAACCATCTAAAGGATCTGGAGGAATTGTTCGATGTCCTATGATGTTACCAAATGAAGCTAAACCCTCAAAAGTGTTCTTTCGGAGTTCAATATGGGAAGTTTTTGGGGTATGTGGTAAGCGAACAAGGAATTGAAGCTAGCCCTGACCAAATACAGGCTATTAAAGATATGGAGGAACCTAAAACAAGCAAGGAAGCCATGAGCCTAGATGGGAAAGTAGCAGTTGTTACTACCAAAGTGATCTCAACACAGGTTGACAGTAAAGGGATTTCGAATGAATATAAGGAAGGGAAGAAGAATTCAGGACCAACTCAGGCCGATACCCCCTCTGAAAAGACGGGACCTGAAACCTACAGAGCGTCAGCAAAGGTTCATCCGACATGATCTACCCGCCAGGGATTAACCGATGTAATGGCAATACATCAGAAGAGGAAGAGTATCGGGTCAGAGCATAAAGATGGTCTGTAGTCGACTCCTGAAAAACGAATCCATAAATGACAAAGGGGTTACCTTCGTAAGTAACATGGGTATCACCTGAAGCTACCTTCCAGGGAGTCAAACCGGAAGGCTAAACCAAGACTCAAGCAAGTATACAGGCTACTCGTACTAATCCACCTAGTTCCTGAACCATCAACAATTCTAAATCTATAGATGTACACGTACATCGTGAGGGATGGACCCTCTAAGTACCCACGATAAAGCCAAAAGCCTACATTCGAAAACTTACACCGAAGGACCGACACTTGGAGGCATCCACCGAGAAATTCAGAACGCCTCCGCAATCCATCTCAGCAACAAACTCCTTTCCACCTTGTGGACTCCCCAATTCACTGGGACCCTCGCTTTGAATACCGTAACTGGCACCTCGAGGATGACCGACAACCAGATGCCTAAGACCAAGGAAAATAGCGGCCGACATGAATCATTCAGGCCTAACACACTACTGATATAAGGACCCCAGATTCTCTATAAATAGGACCCTAGGAACTCCATAAAGGGGGAGGTACTTTTTATTTCTCAATTTAGTTCCTTTCTCCTCAAGAGGAGAAATCATCAATTCTTGTAATATATCTACAAACTATGAATGGAGAATTCCGAGTCTCACACGTCTTACGATTTGATAGTCTTGTTGTGTCATAATGATGAAACAGGGAGTTAACACTAACCTTTCTGATGAGGAGATCAACCAAGGCACCGTAGTGGCAGAGGAAGAGGGCTTTTTGGAAACACGAAGTCCCCTTCTCCTCGCCCTAAGGGTCTTCCATGATTAATCCATATTCTCATGTTGAGCCTAACGCTTCCCGTACATTGATGTAAGGAGATCGTCCACGAATTCCTAACTCGATCCCTGTCGTGATTCAGGCTCCTCTCTTAGGAAGATCTGACACGGAGGAATCATTAGAGTTAACGAATATTGCGATGCCTTCATCCTTGAACTCAAGGGAAACATTAGCTTGTTTTCTTCTTATTGGAATACATAATGTCGTCATCATGGCTTAGATGCTCATCAATTCCATGAATCCTAATGACATCAAGTTAAATAACTTTCCCAGGGTCAAGTCGAAATACCATCGTGCAATACGTGTGGTATTCACCCTTTGGGGGCATGGTTAATGGCTGTTAGGTTTAAAAATTATGATGCCCCCAGGAAGGTGATTCAACTTAAAGATGCAGGCCTAGGATTATATCTTGGAGACTCCGAGTCATGACGATGATAAATCTCATGAACGCATACATTACATACTGTAATCCGGGTGTTGACGAAAGATGTCGTTAACATTTTGGCGCTAGAAGGAGGGCCTGAACCTCTGCCTTTATGATTATTTTGTTTAAATTAATTAGGTGAATTTATTGTTTCATGGTAGGAAACAATGAAGTCAAAGAGATTGGAGGAACGAAACAAAGAGATGGATCCCAATTCCACCCTTGAAGGAAATGAGTGCCCAACACTTAACCCAAATAATAACGAGAAAGAAGCCATTCCCAATCCACAACAACCACCAGACTCAAACGCCATGGAAGATAATGTCGCAAGAATCTCGGTCTTGGAAAGGCGACTTCAAGAAATGCAGGCTCAAGTCAACGCTGTCCAGACACAAAAGTCCTCACGGCTCACTATATATAGTCAGAGAGAGACGAATGAATCTCCAAAAAGGAAGGCTCTTATTCAACAGTCAGAAGCAAAAGGGAAGCCTAAGGCAACTTCTTCCAAGAAAAAGAAGTCTCATCTAACGGGAGTAGATCATTAAGGGAATCAGTGTTAGTAGGAACAGTCTGGGAGCTCCACCTCCAAAGGCTGTGATCCCAAAAGAGAAAACTATGGCAACACAGAAGCTTACATCAGAGATGTCACTCAGAAGACCGTTAAGGACTTGCTGGGAAGCAAGGGAAAGAGAACCCAGGATGACAAGGCTAATGACAATGAAAGAGTAGCACCATTCATCGATGAGATCATGAACGCCATAATACCGTCAAGAGTCAAAGTTCCTATCATAAAATATCTGGGAATGACTGACCCAGACGATCATCTGATGGCTTTCGATAGCCGGATTGATCTTTACAACGCTTCCGGAGCCGTTAGGTGCCGCCTCTTTCCGGTGACCTTCCAAGGGGAAGCAGCGAAGTGGTATCGCCAATATAGGGAAAGAACCATTTACTCGTGGAAACAGTTCTCCTACAAATTCTCCGCACAGTTCTGCATTTGCAAAGATCCAACTGTAGACTATACAGTCATCGCCAACATCAAATAGAGGCAAAGGGAGTGTCTAGGGGACTATCTGAAAAGGTTCAACATCGAAGCCACAAAGGCCAAGGATATGAATGATCGTGACAAGCTGATCACCATACACTCAGGGTTGATTGAGAACACCCCCTTTTGGAAGGAGTTACATATCCATGGCTACAAAGATTTGCAAGATTTCCATTTCTAAGCCGATAAGTTTACCCGCATGGATAAATTGTACTTCACGAAGAGGAAGTTCGGGCCTCGAGGGGAAGGAGGGAGACCGGACTTCAGATGAAAGATCCCAGTAGGGAATCAGAAGAGGTCGAGGTGGGAAGACTCTAACACCAGCTCGGTTTCCTTGAACAAGCCCATCTCGTATGTGTATGTTGTTGCAAAAGAAAGGGTCAATAACTTCCCCGTTTCGTTCAAAGCCAAAAATGGCCCCAAACCTCATGCCGGGGGTAAATAATGCGAGTTCCATAAAACCAACAGGCACAAAACAGACGAGTGCAAGGTATTGGATGGGATTATCCAGAAACTAATCCGAGAGGGACACCTGAAGGAATTTGTTTCAAATGTAGCGGTACCAGCTCAATGTGCAGAAGGGCAGCAAAAGGTCTCGGTAAACATGATAAGAGTCACGATGGGGGAGAACAACCTGGATTTGGGGCCTCCCGTAAACCGAATCAATGTGATCCATTGGGGGCCACACCCTGCCGGAAGCTGTCCGAAGGTCAGAAATCAATATGTGAAGGAAGCCTTGGAGGGAATCTTCTCCATCCAAGAAGAACCATCATAGAAGGGCATGCTTTATGCCCTCAAAATGCATAACATAGTGGTACCTTCAAAAGAAATGAGGAAAGGGGTCCGTCACCCACATAACGACCCCCTTATGATAACGACGCAGATAGGCCTCTTGGTCATTTCTAAAATATTGGTGGATATCGGAAGCATTGTCAAAGTCATCTTCAAGCACGCCTTTGATCAGATGGGAATTTCCGAAAAGAAACTGGAGCCTAGCAACGAACCAATTTTTGGATTCAACAACAAGATTTCAACTCCGGTGGGTCAAATCAACCTTTTGGTTCAAGTGGGGCTTTCCCCTCTTCACTGGACTTTCGAAACTCTCTTCATCGTGATTGGTCAGCCGTCCTATTACAACGCCTTCTTCGGACGACCAGCTTTAGAGGAGATGGATGCCTTTGTTTCTTCCAAATATCTCATATTAATTTTTTTTGACCAAACAGGGACGGGGTACCATCAGGGGAGAACAGTTTAGCTCCCGCAAGTTGTACTTCACGATGGTTGAAAAATACAAAAGGGAGTATTCTTCGTATTTTGATTCTTCAGATGTTTCTATGCCTTCAGATGAGGGATTCTTACGTCCCTCATTCGAAACTAAGATAAAAATAAATAAGACTGACAAACTCATAAATGGTAGGTACGCTTCATTGAAAAGGAAGAGGAAAAGGTCCGATAAAGTAAACTCAACTGAAGAAGGAGAAATCATCACAGAATCTAGAGGAGATATTGAAGGATAAAACCGATAGAAGAAGTAGAAGAAGTAAACGTTGATTCGAAAGATAAATCGAAGGTCATCAACATAGAGAAAAGGCTAACGGAACCTCTCTGAAGCGACTTAATCCGTTTCCTATAGCTCAACAAAGATGTTTTTGCCTGGACCCATTCAGACATGGTTGGTATCGACTGTTCAATTATGAGCCAAACCTTAAACATCGACCCTTCGTTAACCCCGGTTCGACAAAAGAAGAGACAATATAATAGATACCGGATAGAGACCTTGAAGGAGGAAGTCAAAAGGCTGGAAACTAATGGGTTTATCTGAGAGGTCTTTTACCCAAAATGGTTAGCCAATCTCGTGCTAGTGAATAAGTCCAATGGGAAGTGGAGGACGTGTGTTGATTACGTGGATTTAAACAAATCTTGTCCAAAAGATTGTTACCCTCTCCCGCAGATCGATCAGTTGGTTGATGCCACGAGTGGACACAATATACTATCCATTATGAACACTTATTCGGGATACAACCAAATCCCGATGCACAAAGCCGACGAGGAACATACAAGCTTTATCACAGACTGGGGACCATTTTGTTATACAGGAATGCCCTTCGGTTTAAGGAATGCAGGAGCAACATACCAAAGGGTGGTAAACAGGATGTTCCAAGAGCAAATAGGGCTCAATATGGAAGTATATGTGGATGACATGCAAGTGAAGTCCACCAAAAAAGAGGATCATCTAAAGGATCTGGAAGAGATGTTTGGTGTCTTGAGAAGTTACCAGATGAAGCTAAACCCTCAAAAGTGTTCCTTTGGAGTTCAATCGGGGTATTTTTTGGGATATGTGGTAACCGAGTAAGGAATTGAAGCTAGCCCCGACCAAATACAAGCCATTAAGGACATGGAGGAACCTAAAACCATCAAGGAAGTCATGAGCCTAAACAGGAAGGTAGCGGCACTCAGCAGGTTCATTTCTAAAGCCACTAATAAATGTGTTCATTTCTTCAATGTCATAAAGAAAAAGAAGAATTCTGAATGGAACAAAGAGTGTAGGAAGGCATTCCAGGAATTGAAAGTTTATATGGGAACGCCTCTGGTTTTGTCCAGTCCTGAGAAGGGAGAAAATCTATACCTATACATGGCTGTCTCCGGACATGCAGTAAGCTCAGTCCTGATAAGAGAGAATAATGGGACTCAACATCCTATCTATTATGTTAGCCGAAGGCCAAAGGACGCGGAAACCCGATACCCTGTCATAGACAAACTAGCATATTGCTTAATCCTTACAGCACATAAGCTCAGAGGTTATTTCCAGGCTCACCTTACTAAAGTTTAAGCTAGCTTCCCACTCAAACAAGTGTTCAACAAACCGGAAATATCAGGGAGGCTAATTAAATGGGGTATTGAGCTTAGCCAATATGAAATTGAGTTCCACCCTTGGGCAGCAATCAAAGGGCAAGATCTCGCAGATTTCGTGTACGAGTGCACGAACTTCATTTCAGAACAATCGATTAAAGAAAATGACTTAAAGACCAAATGGTAGCTCTTTGTAGATGGAGCTTCAACGAGCAGGGAGCAGGGTCATGTTACGTTATAATCACCCCTGATGGACACCGCTTGCACTATGCTATGAAGTTAGGGTTCCTGGCAACCAACAATGTGGCTGAGTACGAATCCATGATAGCTGGTTTGAATCTGGCACTACAGTTGAAGATACCGAGGATAGAAATTTTCAGCGATTAACAATTAATGTTAAACCAAATAAAATAGA
Organism: Allium sativum; assembly: GCA_030737875.1. NCBI lineage: Eukaryota > Viridiplantae > Streptophyta > Magnoliopsida > Asparagales > Amaryllidaceae > Allium > Allium sativum. The sequence goes on along the minus strand of CM060921.1, from coordinate 156,324,071 downwards.
CATATCAAAACAAGGACAAGCAACTCATCCTATACATGAAGAGGGTATTAAAGATGCTTTCCCTATTTGAGGACGTCTCAATTCATAAAACACCCCACGAGGAGAATACCCAGGCAGATTCGCTAGCCAAATTAGCCAGCTCTCGACGAGCCCTCGAAACCCGAATAGTTCCGGTGGGATATCAGTAAATGCCCAACATCAAACATGAAGAATCAAAAATGGGAAAGTAGTTATTAGTTTTGACCAGATCCCAAGCCTTAAGAAGGGGAGACGGAGAAGACCAAGAAGGAAACTCCGAGAGAGAATCCCTCATAATGGAAACACGCCATGAACAAGAAACTATGTGGTTGACTCCCATAGTAGACTATCTCCTAAGAGGGACGTTACCCATTAGTAAGCAAGACGCAAGAAAGATAAAACACCAAGCTCCCACATTCATAACCATAGACGGCGTACTCTATAAAAAGGGAAATTCACTTCCTTATTTAAGTGTGTAAGTTTCGAAGATGGACTTAGCCTATTAAAAGAAGATCATGAAGGATGGTGCGGGGACAATTCCAGTGGGGTTAAGCTGACCAAAGGATCGTGCGACAAGATTATTATTGGCCGTGGATGGTTAGTCAAGCGGTTGGTATGTCAAGAGATGCGATAAATATAAAAGTACTCTAAGGTGCCACGACTTCCTTCCAGCGACCTAACCACTATATCGAGCCCCTTGCCTTTCGATATATGGGGGATAGATTTAATTGGGCCCTTACCACTCGCCAAAGGCGGAGCTAAAATGTCGTAGTAGCTATCGACTACTTCACAAAGTGGGTGGAGGCGTAACCCCTTCTAATTGTCACATCCAAAAAGTTATTAAGATTCGTAATAAAAAATATCGTTATTCGCTTCGGAATCCCTCATAAAATTATATCGGACAATGAAACACAATTCGAGAGCAAAGAATCACCCGATTCTGTGAGAAAAATGGAATCATCAAAAGTTTCTCCTCAGTAGCCCACCTGAAAGCTAACGGAGTTGTGGAAGCCACAAATAAGAGCATTAAGACAATCCTTAAAAAACGCCTTAATCAGGCTAAAGGAAATTGGGCAGAGGAGTTGCCTCTAGTGCTATGGGCATATAAAACTTCTACCAAAACAGCTATGGGACACACCCTCTTTTCTCTGACATATGGATGCGAAGCTATGCTTCCGGTTGAGGTCGAAATTCCATCACATCGAAGGGTAGCATACACATTTGACCCCAACCAGGAGTTAAGAAAGGAATCACTAGACTTGATACATGGACTAAGGGATGAGGCTGCAATCAGAACCGTTGAATAGCAAAGAAGGATCACAAAATATTACAATTCAAAGGTCAAAGCTAAAACCTTCACTAAAGGTGAATTAGTACTGCGAAGTGTAATAGCTAACATCAAGAACCCAAAAGATGGTCCTCGCAATCCAAATTGGGAAGGACCCCTAGCTTTACATCAAGAAGTCATACCTGGTACATATCGTCTATGCAGGGCCCACGTTGATCTTGTTCCAAGAACATGGAACTCGGAACATTTGTGGCCATATTTCCCAACCAAAAAAAGAATAAAGGACAAGATTTTCCTCCCAAGAAATTATCATACAACCAAGGGCATGGAAACCCTCCCAATAGCTCGAGAGAAATCCAAAAGCGGTCGAGCTGAAAAAAGGATTGAATCCCTCGTCATTGCCAAATTGGCTGGTGCGAGGCATCCCTCGGAGGGGGATGATTTTTTTAGTCTTTCTCCATACCCAAACCAGAGGGGACAGGGTTAAAGCATTGAAAGCATAAGCTGCCGTTTCACACCCGAGATGGTCGTGGTGGTGCATCTAAAAATTAGCGCGCCCTGCCTCTGCTCGTAGAAGAGTACGCCCTACCTCTTCTAGAACTAAGCATGTCCTACCTCTGCTTATGTTCCGCGTTACCCTGAGAAGGGAACGCAAACCCCTATAATTGCCTATGATGGTCGGGATAGGACACCCCTCGGAGGGGGTGGCGTATAAGCCTATATCAGATCCTACGATGGTCTGTATAGAGCATCAAAAGAGTAAACCTTAGTTCTGTGTCTACGATGGCCCCGTCTAAGTTTCTAAGACCTTATCATCGCCTACGATGGTCAGGACAAGGCGCCTCCTGGAGGGAGGCCAGGTAAGTCCTTGGGCCCTGCTTGTGGATAGGCTAGCCAAGCGCTCCGGATGCACAGGCCCAGAGAGTGGCCAACAAAGCACGTACATCCTCTGCTTTGACATCAAAAGCCCAAGCGGAGGCTCAAGAAGCACGTACAACCTCTGCTTCCCAAATCAAATCCAAAAGGGATGCCAAAATGACAAATACCAGAAGGGGTTCCCGGTCTTCAATCTATAAATACCCGAATCTGGTGGATTCGGCTCTTCATTAATACCGAAAGGGGTTCCCGATCTTCAATCCTTAAATACGCGAATCTGGGTGGATTCGGCTCTTCACTAATGCCAGAAGGGGTTCCCGGTCTTCAATATCTATATACCTGAACCTAGGTGGATTTGACTCTTCATTAATACCGGAAGGGTTCCCGGTCTTTAATCTCTAAATACCTGAATCTGGGTGGATTCAACTCTTCATTAATACTTGAAGGCATTCCCGATCTTCAATATCTAAATACCCGAATCTGAGTGAATTTAGCGCTTTATTAATAGCGGAAGGGGTTCCCGGTCTTCAGTCTCTAAATACCCGAATCTGAGTGGATTCGGCTCTTCACTAATACCGGAAGGGGTTCCCAATCTTCAATCTTTAAATACCTGAATCTGGGTCGATTCGGCTCTTCATTAATACCGGAAGGGGTTCCCGGTCTTCAATCTCTAAATACCCGAATCTGGGTGGATTCGACCCTTCATTAATACCGGAAGGGGTTCCCGGTCTTCAATCTCTAAATACCTGAATCTGGGTGGATTCGACCCTTCATTAATACTGGAATGGGTTCCCAGTCTTTAATCTCTAAATACCCGAATTTGGGTGGATTCGGCTCTTCATTAATACAAAACGGGGTTCCCGGTCTTCAATCTTTAAATATCCCAATCTGCGTGGATTTGGCTCTTCATTAATACCATAAGGGGTCCCCGATCTTCAATCACTAAATACCTGAATCTGGGTGGATTTGGCTCTTCTTTAATACCAGAAGGGGTTCCCAGTCTTCAATCTCTAAATACCCGAATCTGGGTGGATTCGACTCTTCATTAATACTGGAAGGGTTCCCTGTCTTCAATCTTTGAATCCCCGAATCTAGGTGGATTCGACTCGTCATTGATGCCAAAAGCATTCTCGGTCTTCAATCTTTAAATATCTGAATCTGGATAGAATTCGACTCTTAATTATTACTGGAAGGAATTTCTGATCTTCCATTTATATCAACGCCCGAATCTGGGTCAGTTGATTTCTCCACAAACGCCGAAAGTGGAACTCTTCCCCAAGATCCATGACGTAATCTAGTACTGAGAGACAACTGGAAAACAGATAGGAAAAAGCTTAGTAAAAGAAGCTTGACTTGGAAAGTCGAAGAAACCACTTCACTAAGGGGGGCAAATGTTACTAGCAAAATTATGTTAGCATAAGCTGATGGTGAAGGGATGTTGAATGAATATAAACACGGAAGGTAGAATCCAAGAGCAACATAGACCAATACCCCTAAAAAAGAAAGGAGCTCAAGACCTACAGAACAACGGCAAAGTCATCTGGCATGGTCTATCCGACGGAGATTACCCGAAGGAGAAATCTGTCAAGAAAAGTAACCTAAGACATGGATCAGCAAAGAGGAGAGAACAGGCTCCGCGCTTATCAAAACTCAGAAGGACTATCAGGATTAACCCACTTAACACCGACAAACCAGAGGAAGAAGAGTATCGGACCAGTACAATAAGATTGTCCAGGACCGACTTCTGAGAATCGACTTCATGAATGACGAAGGGCAACCTTTACAAATAACAGAGATATCACCAGAAGCCACTTTCCGGATAACCGAACCATCTCAAAAGTTCCACTGGAAGGCTAAACCAAGACCCAAGCAGGGATGCAGGCTACCCGTACTAATCTACTTAGTACCTAAACCAGCAATAGTTTCAAACTGGAAGATATCTATGTACATTATGAGGACAGGCTCCTCTAAGTACTCACGATAAAGTCGAAATCCTACATCTAAAAGCTTTCGTCTGAGAGCCAATGACTAGAAGCTGCTACAGGAAGTTCAAATACCATCTATAAACCGTCACAACAACAAACTCGTACCAGTCTCGAGGAAACCCAGGTCGTCCTGGACCTTCACTTCGAAGACCGTAATCGGCACCACAAGTGCAGCCGAGAGCCAAACGCCCGTGACCAAGATAAAAAGCGGCCGACGGAAGCCTATGCAGGCCTAATAGCCTAGCAACAAAAGGAACCCATATTCTCTATAAAATAGGACTTTAAGAGTCACATGAAGGGGACGAACTCCGGATTCCTCGATTTAGTTCTTTTCCTTCTAGAAAAGGAGAAAATCATCAATTCTTGTAGTACATCTACAATTTATAAATGGAGAATTTCAGGTCTTAAACATCTTGCGATTTGATAATCTTGTTCTGCCATATTGATGAAACAGGGAGTTAACACTAACCTTTCTGATGAGAAGAACAATCAAGGCACCATAGAAACGGAGAAGGGGCTTTGTAGAAATACGAAGTCTCCTACCCCTCGCCTCTAGGGTTCACCATGATTGATCGACACTCTCATGATGAGCCTAATGTTTCCCGATCCTTGAGAAAAGAGGTCATTTGTGGGTTTTTAACTTGATCCCCAACGTGATTTGGACCCCTCTCTTGTGCTGGTCCGATGCGGAGTGATCATCAGAGTTAATGAACATCATGATGCCTTCATCCCCAAAATCGAAGGAAATGTTAGCTTGATTTCTTCTTATCACAGTCCATAGTGACACCTTCATGATTTAGGAGCCCATTAATTTCATAAAGCCTAGCAATATCAAGCTAGATAACCTTCCCCGGGTCAGTTCGTAATACCGTTGCGTAATATGTGCGATATCCGTCCTTCTCGAGTAAAATAATTAATCATTAGAGTCGTAATTTTGATGCATAGGGGAAGGCAGACTAGCTTAGATTTATAGGCCTCAAAATGCATTTCGTTAACTCAGAGTCATGACGGTGTCAAATCCCATGAACGCATGTCCTATGTATTGTAATCCGGATGTTGACAAAAAATTTCATTAACAAAGAAGAAGGTGAGCGAATGGATATCGAAGAAGAAGAAGAAGAAGAAGACAAAAACTACTTCCTTAGAAAGTATTGAATTTCCTGCTTACTGTTCCAAGAAATTCCATCTCAAAAATCAAATAATTCTAGCCAAAAACCAAAAGGCATTAAAGAGATCATTTAGTAAGAAATTTGAAAAGATGTATTCCAAAATGAGGAAGTTCTTTGGAAAGGCTGGAAGAAAACTTGGCTTGTCCTCATCCCCATCCTTCTCCGCTGAATTCTAAGTCTATTATCTTGATGTATTAATTTTTTATTTTAATTTTTGTATTTCAACTTCATGTTATGTATTAATCAAATGTATCATTATCATTAGTATGAATGAAGCTTTGTATTTCTGTTTTTTCTTCCTTGAACATCTATGGATTTTCAAATTTGTTTAATTTGAAAACTGCTTTAACCAACTAGTGTCTATTCGTTTCAAACGAATCCCAGAGCTTATTTATAACCATTTCTTTTAGAATAACTCATTTATTCATTCCTCCTTCATTTGCTTCCATTACTTCTTAATAAAATCAATCCCAAATCCATAACTTGACTGAAAATCTTAAAGAAATACTTAATTCATTCAAGAATATTTTCCTTATCATTCTTCGCAATCAGCATCACTTATTATTAAGTCAAATACAGATGATAAAATAACAGGAAAAGCATTTTGATGCAATTCAATGGATGATCTCTTCTCTTTCCAAAGACGAAGACAACAACATCACTGAGCTCCTCTCATTAAAGACAACGAAGAATGGGATGCTACAAAGGTCGATCCAATCTTCGGTGGAGATGGTTGGATAGAATTTCCTAGAAACGCATGAATCTATCTTCAAAATTTTGTGCGATTTGATTGGATTGTTTCTATTTGAATTTGTAAATAAATAACTTTAAGAATGGTTTGATTTGAACTAGATGGCTTAATTGTATTGGTATGTATTGTATATATTGAATTAATTTGGTTTGTATTGTATGCTTTGAATATAGTTTATATTCATTAAAATAATTACTTTGAACAAGTAGTTATTATATTCTGTTCTAATTTTAGGAAGTTAAAGATATTGGAGACATATTAGTCAGTTAATAATTTCCCTTCTCGTTCCTTTTCTATTAAGAGTCGAGTTCTGGCGATAGATTGAAAAATTCAGGGCAAATTGGAACCATTAACAATTTACTTTAAATTAGTCCTTAAATTGAAATTAGTGAAAAGAAAATTGATTTATGACTAATCTCATGTTTTTTTTTTCAAAAAAAATACTTTTCTATTTTAATTATAACAGTATATGTTAACTATGCCTTAGTTTTAGTGGGAATATAATTGTCTAATTAGGAATATATAGTTTTTGAAAGAGGGAGAATTGTAAAATAGTGCTTTGATTAAGGTGAAGTTAGTAGTTTTAGTAGGAATTAATGGAGTACGGGGAAGTAACTGGAAAATCAAGACATCAGGTATGAATATTTTATAAAACAAAGTTGTTATCATAAAAAAGGAGGGGATTGTTAGGGATTGAGATGTTGTTGATGATAGTTTTGATGGAAACAACCTTGTTTCATTTATTATTATTGTTATAAAATATATACTAACATTGTTATATAGAATATATATATATATATATATGTTGACGGCAAAAAAATGTCGTAAACACCCAAGATCCCAATTACTAGGAATTATTAATTTGGTCGTGTAGACAAAAGCGGAAAGTAGTAAATAACACGAGAGAATTATAGTGGTTTAGCGTCGAGAGAGGCCTACGTCCACTTTGAAGAGTTGTTGGAATATTATTAATAACGCCAAGTTACAAGGTCAAGACCATCTTATGAGATCTCATTACATTCATCTCTAAGTCATGTGATGTCATAATTATCATATATTTCATGTATTAGAAAAAAGACACTTTTGCCCTTCTTCTTCCTCAAAGTGGAGATGCCATTAAAGGATCTCTCAAGAGGTCTCAAGCTCACAAATTCCAACCCCTTTGAAGTGTGATGCCATGGGGTATTTATAGAAGAGGGGTTAGGTAGGAGTAGGTGAAAATAGGGGACCATACCCATAATTTCGCACCCGACCCCTGCGCATGCCATAATTTCGCACCCTGCCCTGGGGTGCGAATTTCGCACCCCGTCGGGTGCGAAATTCATACCCCCTGGGGCCATGAATATCGTACCTCGCTGAGTGCGAATTTCGCCCCTGTTGGGTATGAAATTCTTAACCCATTGGGTGCGAATTTTGTACCCTGCTAGGTACGAAATTCGTACTCGAGTGGTACGAATTTAGTACCTCCTAGAGTACGAGATTCATACCCCACAGGTTACGAATTTCACACCCTGTTGGGTGCGAATTTCGTACCCCTTAGGGGTGAGAAGTTCGTGCCTTGAGGGGTGCGAAGGCTATACGTATGGAGGCTCGGGGGCTCGAGATTCGGGTTCGCGGCTCCTAGGGATTCAAAGCCTTGGTTCGGGAATGTGCTAGGAGCACGACGAGACCTTTGGCAGTGCAATCCTTATTCGACTTGTTTCCTCTGCTCCTAGGTGTCCTCCTTGGACTTAACTCCATGCGATGAGTTGAGTTGAGCACTCCTATGTACTTTTGGGAACCGAACCAAAAAGACGGTTAACATTTTCCCCCCAAAGTATGTCTTGTCTCGACATGATGTGCTTTGCATTGGTTGATGTAGTAGCCGGGTTGTTGACTTGTCCTGTAAGTTAAAGGAAAACAGATGTTAGCTGTCGGGCTCGTTTGCTGTGGAATTGCGAGCGAGCTACGTTGGTGTGGCGTTGTGCACGCGTTGCTGAGTATTTGCAGTGCATCGCCTCCGTGTGTTTGCGGTGATTGATATGCATACGTAAGGTGTAACGCCCCACCTCTATACCCATATTATCCAAGAGTATTACTAAGTAATACCCTCAGATAATACGAAGAATGAGGCTGTAGGGGCACACACGTGTAAATTCTCTCGGACTAACACTGGTACATATTAAAATTTCTAAAATATCACTTACTCTTACGTACTCAATGTCGGTACAAAACAATTACACGTGTGCATCCAGGGCAAAACAACGCAAAATATACATGGATACAGAGATCATGGAGTCAATCACATCGATGAATATAATGTATTATATATAACATTTTACACATTTATCTATTACACATCAATATTTATACATCAATCCATATAATACATGGTAATAAATGATATACTAAGCTACTATACTCTACTAAGCCCAATAGATACAAGCTGGTCTCAAGGTCCTTGAACCTGTAATGTCGCAGTCTGATCCGAGTATTATATAAATAATAAATGGATTAGTCTATGTTTAAATCCATTATAGTTAATATAAAATGTTTGTGTTCTCTTAACAAGAATAATTACATAAAGAGGTACAACATTATTTAATCCACAATGATCCTTCAAGTCATAAACCTAATTATTAGGTTCACTTAAATATTGACATTAATGATTCATGCTTCATGGCTAAAATATTATGGAAGCATTTCCATATAAGAATATATGCAAATGACAACATAATCTCATTCACATGAATCTCATTCAAGAGTTATAACGCATTATGGAATCTCCAAAATATCACAATCACCCGATAACTCACAGGCCATCAAAATACAATAACACTGTGAAATCATAAACCGAAGCATCACAATCACACGATAGCTCACATGCCATCAAAATACAATAACATGATGAAATCATAAACGAGAATCATATATGTAAATCACATCGAAATATAAGAAAAAACATAAATGTTCATATGGATACATATCAACATTGGTAAGACTCAGCAACGCTGCACGCATATCAACATTGGCGAGACTCAGCAACACCACACCACTACAACAAAATGACCCTATTACAACGGTGGAACACCGTTGTAATATACATTTTACAACGGTGGGCTAATCGTCGTGTATTAAGAAGTTGTAATAGACTAAAATCTTTTACAACTTTTTTGCACCGTTGCAACACCGTTGTAATATGTATATTTTACAACTTTTTTACATTGTTGTAATAAACTTTATTACAATAGTTTTGCACCGTTGTAATAATATCAACAACTGTTATGCACCGTTGTGATTGACATTTGGGTTTTAAAAAAAATATACATCTTTTGCAACTGAAAAGAACAATATGCTAAACATAGCAATACTCCATAAGCAAATCAGATATTACAATTATTTGCAAACTAATTTATTAAAATACTCAAATATTCAGTATTACAAACAATAAGTTTTAGACAACATTTCGTGCATTACAAACAATAAGTTTCAGATATTACAGAGCTTGATGCGGTCTGAACTCAAAAGACATAGAAGCCTTACTACATGGTCACCACTTAAGCTCGGTCTGCCAGTGAAATGTACTCAGTCATTCGTCCGCCAGTGAAATGTAATCAGTCTTCCTGCAGGATCAACATTTTTGTTATAATTTGAAAATTTCTCATGGTCAAATATATTCATTTCCAAAATATACCTATGTATTAAATTACTTAAACAATATATACATATATATCAGATTATGTATTCCCAATATAATATGCATATATACCAAACTGTTGAGGCAATGATGTAGCAGGACATATTTCCACCATGCAATTTCCGTATATAAATTAAACCAACTAAATAAACATGGTAGGCGATGTGTTCATCAAACACAACATATTTATATCAAACTATCTAATAGCGTCATAGCAAATGAAGTGTTCTTAAAACAAAACACACTTTACTTGTCAACAGACCGAAATTATATATAACTTCAAATAGACATGTATGTTCATGGCAAGTTCTTAAACTATATATCAACTTAAATGTATTCAATTAGCGACCTGCATTTTGTAATTTGATTATACACTAACATATGGAGTTTGTTTCAAATTATTTATAAACCTACAAGTATACGTTATCAGCCATATACATGCTGCATAATACTTCCTAACAAAATATTAGTAGAACTCTCACATATGCTTTATTCTCAAAATGCCTGTATATGTAGTTTTGCACAGCTCAAAATTTAGTTTGATAGTAGATTTTTTTTTTTTTAAGAACAGTGCTAGTCACCTCATTTCAAAGCCGATATAGATGATACATGCACTGTCAATTACCAAACGATGCATAATACTGCTGCTTGATTGTTGCAGCCCTTTTCATTGCGTGGCTTCTACTTGCCTTAGTCTTTGCTTGTAGCAAGGTGTTCTCATTTTATAATCTTCCTATCATGCTTGAATAAATGCTTGTAGCCTAGCTTGTCTATTTTTATTATTTTTGCTTCGTTGTTTGTACAGTGCAATGCCAACTTTTAGTCCATGTTGTCTAAAATTTCTCCTTATTCCAGCTTCCAGAAAGTTTGGTTATCAACAAATACTTCATGCTTAAAAAAAAGTAAAATGAAATTTCTCGCTTTTGTTCAATGTTTATGTTTGAAACCACCTAAAAGATCCTTTCAAACACTGATGCATTTTGTCTTAAAAGGATTTTTCTCTTTAATAGCCAATATACATAGAAGAGCTACGAAGTTTCAGATAGTAATAAAGATATTTTACTAAACATTTGGCAGTTAAACCCTTCAATACACAATTTTTATTGTATTTCACAGTTTGGACTTATCAAATCAGGTCAATACAGCATCACTCATAAAATCAGCCAAATCAACTCAAATAATCACACAACAGACAGGTTTACTTGCATTTACCAGAACCACAGGAAAACATATATGTACATGGCTTCCTATCAAGGTATTATTACCAAATAAAAGAGGAATACACTCACCGAGGGTTTTCTCAAAGTTATCCTCTCCCGATCCTCGGTTTTGGGCTTCGAGATCCGCCAATCCCTCTGAATCCATTGTAGATCTCCCCATGAACCACGAATCCCATTTGCTACGAGTCGTTGGAGCTGGCGAGACGATCTGAATTTGATTTGCCCTAACTTTCGATTTCCTAGGGTTCGTCCATTATTTCGTTTCTTTTTATTTTGAACGAGGAGAACAATCTGGAAACCACGGCCTCTCTATCTTGTTATTGGGTTAATTCCATACGGTTAGGGTTTTTGATTCCTTGCTAATTCCAATTTTACCCCTAGCTTTTGTATTAGCCTGTTATGATAGTTAAGCCTATTTTCCCACAACACTTTAACTAATTTTCATGCTATATTAAACCCAACACTAAACATGAATCTTTACTTACAAATTAAACACACAAATAATATACAAATCAGCATGTATATTTTTCCACAATTTAAACGATGGTATAATTATTAAAGATATTTCTTATTAATCGTTCGTTAATATAAATTAATTATTAAATATAATCTTAGTTATTAATCTCTTCTTCTTAATTATTAATCTCTACTTCTTAATTTTTAATAGCAATCATTGATTATTCATGATTAGCATTAATTATTATATTTTAATTATTAACTATTTAGTAGTAATTATGTATAATATTAGCTATATTTTTTTAATTATTCTTCTTAATTGCTAAGTATTAAATATTACGGATTGATTATTAATAGTATTATTAGTTATTAATTATAAATAATCGATATAAATGTATTAAATATTAATTATTAGTTGTTAATTATAATAAAATATAGTCATATATTACAACAGTCAAAAAATAAAAGTTGTGATAGGCTTTTATTACAACTGTCGAAATAACACAGTTGTTAAAAATAAGTTTATTATAACTTTTCTGGAAAAAAGTTGTAAAAACATTTATTACAACGTTGCTTTTACCACCGTTGTAAAATTAAAGTTGTAATATGGTGTTTTTGTTGTAGTGCACGCATATCAACATTGGCGAGACTGAGCAACGCCGCACGTGCAATGAAAATATCATATACCAGTACTAAACAATTTCGATGCCTGTAATGGAAGATACTCAGATCTCCATAAGTTAGACTCTTAGGTCCAATATGGCATAGTCGCTCGAGACTACCTCGATAGCCTCTCAGGACTATCTAGTATTGGTAAGGAGATAGTCGCTTAAGACTTCTCAGTATAGAGTGGTTTACATTACATTTATCCCTCAATACTCTATATAACAAGTCCAATGAATAACCAGGATAGTGATACTGAAAGTCCCATACCAGACGGCTTCACTAAACCGTTTATTCAAATTTCTCATTACATAGAATACAAATATTATAAATCATATAAAAGTTGTTCAAATCGTCAATAAAATTAAATGAATAGTAAATCATTCACGGTATAAAATTCATGCAAACTTGAAAAGTTGGCGATTATACAAATGATGAATAAATTCAAAAACTATACAAGGAATACATAAAATTCCAACATGATTTATAAATAAGCAAGATCAAACAATAATTCTCAAATGTAATTCAAGTGTATGAAAAACATGAACTTTCATTACAAATTTGTGCAAACAATTAAATATTTTGTACGGAAAATATATCCAATAACATGAAAAATTATCGTAAAAAACTATTTCGTGCTATAATAATATGAAAACTTCTCTGTCGACCATTTCTAAATAATGGTAAAATATTTTAAGTAGTCAAACTAACCAAATAGAGTTATTCTAGAATAAGATATTTAATTGAAAGGGTAAGATTGAGAGTATACATATAATCAAATTAAATTTCATGCTTATATATTTGTCAATAGTATAGATTAAACGCTTATATTTACTTAAAAATAATAAAAATATAAATACCCACACAAACGTGTGACTAAATTTAAATTTTTATCTAGTTATAAATTGGGAGTACAATTCGGTAGTTGAAAATTCGTTGTACACTGTAATTTATAATTCATAATCTAATGGGTCGTATTTTTGTTATTATGTACTAAGAAGTGTGTGTATATATATATATACACACAGGCTTCTCAATTTAATTAAAATCACACAATAGATCAATCGTCAAAACAAACAATTTATATAAATATAATTCAAAAATAAAATTGATAACTTCCCACCAATACATATGAACATCAAACTAACATAAAATTCATCAATCCATTCTAATTCATAAACAATTAGACCAGAACAATATCTACTCAATCAATTCAGTCATGCAAAGAATTCAATCCAATATGAATGATAACATGAAAATATAAATAACTATTATGGAAGAAAATGTAGATGTGAGTGAGGGGAGAAACTCACCAAAATTCGAAGCTTTCATCCCATTTGGACTCATCGTCTTTGCTTACTCATACCTGCTGCACCCTCAATCTTAGCGCAACACCTCCAGCTCTCCCGATTTCTGCTCGCTCAAGCCTCTCATCCCCGAAATAAGCCGTCGATGAACTACTAGTATTATTGTCCATCACTCCCTAATTCTCTTGTCCCAAACTCCACACGTCATTCTCTGGCTGTAACTTGAGTTCACTTCCCCTCCGCTTGGACATGCTCGCGCCATCTAGAAGCAAACGCGTCTGAATTTTTTTCCTGTATTGATTTTTGGTTGAGATGAAAATAGGGATCTCCGTTTTTTTCTATTTGCGTGTGTTATTGGATCCCGAAGAAGTGGCTTCCCAGGGAAGAAAAAGAGGTTAGATTTTTCTAGACTTTGGACTTCATGATTTTTGGGCTTTAATGAACATATTTTGAACATTTACTACTTATTTCTTCTCACATTCTATTATACTTAGAATTTGAATTTAATTATAAATAAATTTCAATCTTAGTGTAAAACAATTCGCGATTCATTCAGGATTTACAACTAGATAATTAACAATTGTATTACATTCGACGCTCGCTTGATTTATTAATTCAGTGTTCAATAAAATGTCTATTACCTTATTGTTTTATTCATATGAATTTATTTAAGAATCCCAAGACTATTCTATATCCTTTACAATTTGTCTCACTTCACGTTCGATTTTTAATTTGCGGGTAATAGATAAATTTATTCAACCCAACACTTCGTAATTTATCTGAAAATCCAATATTTGGTACTAAATAATTATATTTTCCACTTATTTTAAATATGTATGTAACAAAATTATTTAGTATCCCAATCAAATTTTTGTTTAACTTAATCTATGTACTTCATTATTCAACGGTATCAATTCAGACCTAACGCTTTATGTTTAATTACATACGCTTAATTTTGACGGAAAATGTAGGGTTGTTACATAAGGCGGGATATTTCAAAAAAGGGGTACGAATTTTTTTTTTTAGGACGCGGTACTTCGAACCCCGTAGGTACGAAATTTCGAACCTTGGGGGTTTGAAGTTTCGAACCCAGGGGTTCGGAATTTCGAACCTGTTTTTGAGAATACGAAAAGACATTTTCCCTTTTCCTTATAAATAGCCCCCTTTCATTATACTTTCTTCTTCAAACTTTCGGGATCGGCCGCCATTAAAAAGCTTTGACCCTCTGTACTTCGAATTCAAATGCAAATTAGGTCGGTCCCTGAGGTTCTTGGAGGTGAGCGCGGGGGATAGGACTGTGCTAGGAGGATGCATTGAGAAAACTTCGAACCCTGATGGGCTCGAATTCTCGAGCCTCGCCAGGGCTCGAGCTTTCGGACTCTGGTAGGGTTCGAGCTTTCCAACTTCAGTGGTTAGAGCATTCGAACCCTGCGAGGGTTTGAGCATTCGAACTGCAGCGAGGTTCAAGCATTCAAAACCCACGAGGGTTCGAGCATTCGAACCCCGGCGAGGTTCGAGCATTCGAACCCCGGCGAGGTTCGAGCATTCGAACCCCAGCAAGGTTCGAGCATTCGAACCTCATTAAGGTTCGAGTGTTCGAACCCTGATAGGGTTCGAGATTTCGAACCCTGAGGGGTTAAAACCTCCAGACTTTGATGAGTGGTCTCAGGTCTTTGAGCCTTAAGTGGGGTGCGTTTTCATTATTACCCTCATTGCTCTGGTCCTTGTCCTCCCGTGCCACCTCAGTAACTGTATAACTGCATATATTCTGACTCTCTACATAGGATATAGCATATATCTGAGCTATGACTGAACTGTTGGACTGCTTCGAACATTTTTATGTATCTTGACTTTGCATGAAATTGCACACACATATTAACTATCACCAGCACGAGTTGCACAGGTTACTTTACTGCGATGTCTAATGCTGGTATGTTAAAGTATAGCAAGCGATGTAGACAAGATCAAAAACCGGAAAGACCTTGGAATTTGAGGCCTCCTTTCCCTTGTCACATATGTCCGATTCTACCAACAGTGGTAGCTCGAGTGGCAGCAAGTTTGAGAGTACTGAAGGATCAGTTCCTTCTCAAACGGCTAGTTCACCCGAAGTGTCTGAACACTGAAAATAAACGGAGCTGCAACATTCTCTGGTTATTCATGAAGAGGTTGAGAATGTGGATACTATTAGTGAGGATGCCTCAGCGGCTCCGGTGGCCCTAGACATGCTGCCCAACGCCGTTATTTTGGAAAACTTGATATACTCAATACCATCGCACATGGATGCTACAACGATTAGGAAAATGGCACTGTGGTTCAACATACCGGAGGCTGATGTCTGTACCCCGGGAGAGGGTGGTAGGGCTCACTTGCCGCTCGAGGGCTTTACTGCTTGGAACAGGCAAACTTGTTTTTCTGGATGCGTGGCCCCAGCCAATGACTTTATTCAGGATATTTTATGCTATTTCCATTTTGCACAGTCGCAACTATACCCAAATGCTTGTGCTTTATTCTTAGGCACTTATGTTCTCTACCGTGAGTATCGGCATTTGGAACCTACCGGGGAGGATATTCGGTACATTTTACATCTTAGGAGAACGGGGAGCATGTTGCCATCCCAATGGTTCCTGGAAGCGTCATCTGCCATAAAGTTTTTTGTCGGTAAATGGCCCAGGCCATCGATACTCAAACATGAGTGGTTCTTTGTGCGTGACCCTCCTGGCTTCGCAAGGAGATGGATAGAAGGAAGTGAGTATTTTTTGGACTTTGCTTTTTATCGTACAATTTTTCTGATCTAATGCCTCATTTTGTCATGTTTTGACCATGATAGAAAGTCGAGAGGCGCCTACCGGCGATGAGTATCAGCAATGCCTTAATGATCTACGAGCGATCCCCATGGAGTTTCGCAGTACTGGCACAGTGACAAGTCAAGAGCACCTTCGTCATGCCGGGATGCTTCTGGATGGACGGGCCATAATCAGGCCTGCAGTTGTGAGCAGAGTGTTCTGCAAGAGAAAGTGGTGGGAGGCCCCGGGGCTCCTGGTCAAAAAAGAAAGTTGCCCCCTGTTGGACCCAAGCCGAAAAAGGCTGTCAAGTTCCAAGGAGACATTGGTGGAGACGGGGCTCTTGGTCAGGAGAGGGATGCTGAGGACGAGGGTTTGTTGAGCGCTCCAGTCCCGCCTCTGACTGGAGAGGCGGGGGGAAGAACGTTAGACAAACCACATTCTCTGGTGATTTTGACCGAAATCGCCGCCTCGCTCGATGAGGAAGGCCAGTTTGATGGCCTTAATAAACTTGACTTAGAATTGTCCCCGTGGCTAGTTACGGTAAGCATGCAAGAGCTGGCTCTTGCTGTTGAGGGGTTAACTCCTTCGAGTGGACCACAATATGGTTTGTTGAGAGAATACTTAGAGCATACACTCATAAACACCGCATAGCATAAGGACTCATCGGGATGCACTGATCATCTGATCTTGAATTTCTTCTTTGACAGGTGTAATGGCAAGAGGGCGCGAAGGACGAGACCATGGGCATGGAGGCTGCCGACACTCTCGAAATGCCTTTCTCAATGTCTTTAGGAGAGGGGCTAGTTTGTATGGTGAGGCTCTGCACTCACAGGATCGCAGCGGCGAGAGCCGTCACTAGGATAGGCCTCTACCATCTTCAACTCCTCCCCCTCCTCTAATACGAGTGTCCGGGGGAGATTCCCGACTCGACTTAGGGGGGATGAGGCGTCCGTCATCGGCAACTCTTTCGCACACCACTGCTTTGGATCACGTTCAGACTACTAAGGGGAAGGAGCCATTGCTTGGCCAACCAAGGCCGAATAGAGTGACTACAACAGGGTTGCAGGACCTGACGGAACCTCAGGTGCAAGAGTTTTCTATAGAGGAACGGAGATCGTTTTTGAAACTGCGTTTCCCTCGGTATTACTTCGATGAGATGATGTCTCTCCCTGATCTCCATCCATCTCCTGCTAAGGAGTCAGAGGAGATATGGATGCATGTGAAGGGTGTGTATCATCAAGTCAACGAACTTACCAAGTATGCCTTCCATCTCTCGGAGCTGATCAGGAGGAAAATTCTAGAACTTACTAATTAGAAGTTGACTATTGATGCCGAGCAGACCACCATTGGCCATCTGAATGCAGACATAGGTGAGTTTTCTCTTTGTGTTAGGGGCGCGTTGTTGCCCATTTCCATGCCTTTGAATACTAACTCGTGGATCCTGTTGTTTGCATCGGATATGAAGCAAGGGTATGAGACACTCAAGAGGGAGGCTGATCATTCTCGCTCCTTTTTCATGGAAACTGTAGTTGACTTGACTACTGAGAACACAACTCTAAAAAGGGACAAGGCCGATTTGGTGTAAGCGTGTGCCAACTTGGAGAAGGAAAATGCGAGTCACCCAACTCCAGGATGATACTAATGCCCTGAGAGTGGAGAATGAAAGGCTGCGGGCTAAGAATGCCGAGGTTGCTGAGTTGAGGAAGCAGCTTGAGGTTATGAGGAAAGCGAAGGAGGATGCAGAGGCTAGTAACTGAGATGTGTTGAGTACTGTGGATGGTTTGAAAGCCGAGCACCTAATCGAGGTGTAGCGGTTAAGAGGGGAACTTGAGGATACCGAGTCTCGGGTTGAAGAGTCCTTGGTGGACTATATACGGGGCATGTTTTTCGAAGTCCTGAAATTCGACGGGCTTTCGTGGCTCGAGGATTACACCCGAGAGTTAGCCTGAAGCTAGGAGAGGTTGGTGCCCTATGAAGCTCATTTATGTCAAGTGAGTGTCAGGTCTTTAGATGAAACACAACTCATGGTAGATCTCTTGACCCTCAAAGAGCGTAACAAGCTAGAGGAGGAGAAGAAGCTGTTGCTTGAGGATGCCGAGGGAGAAAGGCTAGCAAGGCTCACTGCCTAGAAGGAGAAATCTACCACGACTGGTAGTGTAGTGGTAGCGGAGACATCCAGAGAAGGAATCTCTTACCGGCCACTAATCCCTGAATGCGCTCTGGTTAGCGATCCCACAGCCTTGGCTCGGGCTTCAATTGAAAACAATCTTGAGTTCCCGGAGCAAGGGGACACCAGATTTACCTTATTTGCCACATCGAGCATGCTCCCCGCCTTTCCTACACCGTCCCTAACCAGAGGTAAATTCCCGTTACCATGTACCCCTGAGGATGTCGTTATCCCCGAATTTGCAGACTAAAAGGTTGTGTTTTTACTATGCAACTCTTCCTTAATCGACCATGATGTCAGGCTCTGCCCCCTTGATCCCAAAAGTGACCGAATCTTGGCTAGGATCTATGGGAGTACACTTTAGAGAAGGCGGTGATCAGTTGGACACCTATTCAGATATAAGGATAACGTCCAGCCTTTATGAAAGCCTCATCGAAGAAGGAGAGGTGGTTGATGGACAAAGTGCCACTACTCGGGGCCAAATGGAGGCTGATGTGCCTTCGATGCATGACTTAGTGCAAAATTTGAAGGGCCAGACTGTGGCCAAATGTGAAGAGGTGGAGGAGAAGTGGAGGCAAGACGATGCTGCCAGATAGGAAGTCCTAATGAAGAAAAGACAGGATGCTAAGGGGAGAGCTGCCGAGATGGTTGCACAGAGGAAGGCTAATGAGGACGCGGACAAGAAGAGGGCTGCCGACGAGGCCCAGAAGAAAGGGGAGGATGATGAAGCCCAGCGGAGGGCCATTGAGAACCTCGAGAAAACCAAGGCTAGCAATATTACAACGCATAGGTCCCCGAAGCTTGCTGGGCGATGGGCTACTAGAGAGGCCAAGGAGAAGGTTGAGCGGGAAGGCAAGGAGATCCCCAAGAAGAGTGATGATGTGGTGGGCCTTGCTGCTGGGAGTGCACCCAAGCCGATACCGCATGTCACTCCTATTGATATCACGGGGATCTCGAGCGACGATGGTGCAGACAAGAGGTGTCTCTCAGCTTCTCATGAATCGACTACTTCCCAGAAGGGTCGAGGAGGCAGGAGCGGGTCAGGAATGAAGAGGCCTGGCGCGAAGGATGAACAGTCGAGCGCCGAATCTACAAAGAAAGAGTGCAAACGCAAGAAGAAAAGGCACGATTAGTGTTAGCAACTTAAGTAGAAGTTACCATTATTTTGGTAGTGTAGGCCGATAGTTTACGCAAGTATGGCCCTCGCTTTTGTTTTTTCAAGACATGATGTGGTTTTCATGTACACCCTATCATTAGAAAGAAAGATGTTAGATATGTACTTTGTTTAATGTGTGTGTGGAAATGGAATATGATTTAGTGAAGATCGTGATTTATGTCAAATGTTCGAATGTTCTTCTCATGTTTTCCAGAGTCCTGTACTTGCTTAAGCATACTTATCGTTACAGTTGACAAAAAAGCGATCGGGGGCCGCGCTCTTGGTCGATTATTCCGGAGGGGTGTGACTAAGCGCTGGCCGCTAGTAAGTTTCCCTCAGCTTGGGAAACCCGTAGTTTGTGAAGCCTGGCTGAGCGCCTGCTGTTTTGGGTTGCCCGAGGTATGGGGTTAATCCCAAGTATAGCGAAGGCAAATGACGTTGGGATTTGCGGTCCATACGGTGTGTGGCTCTCCCTTCGTTCATCGGGTTGTTGCGAGCTGCAGGCATCGTTTATTTGATGGGAAGAGAAGCCCGGATCATCAACCTGTAAGGTCCGATCGTGGCCATGGGCTACCCATAAGCCTTGAGAGCTTCAGGGAAGAAAGGATTTAAGGTCGGTCTCGGTGCTACGCCAAGATTCGACTGGCACCCGTAGCCAAGGAAGAGATTGGCATCACTCTTAGTTGGCTGTTGGGTGGCCCCAAGTCGCTTGAGACTTGAATGTGGAATGATTTATCCTCGGTCTCGGCGTGGGGCCGAGGTTCGAGTTTGTGGTTATTTATACTTGGTCGCGCCGCGGGCCAGCGACTTGAGTAGCGTTGCCGACTCCCGTGCTCGGGGTGCCGGTCGTAGACAGTGTAGTTTGGCCTCGAGGCTGGATCGAGGTTTGAATGGCGGTTCCGGCTCTTGTACTCATGGCCGATACGGCGATCGACTGTTCATACACAAGCTGGTTGTCAGGATTAATCAAACGTGTCATGTGCGGAGTAAACACAAAAAGAAGATACGAAGTTGAACATCATTTCCATTAATAACTTTGGCAGTAATAGCCTTTACAATGCCTTGAATTGCTATAAAACAAAACATCGCTGGAAAGCATAAACAACTAAGTTGTGTAAAGTAGTAGCGGAGATGTTCACTATTCCATGCCCTTGGGAGTTCAGCACCATTCACGGTTGCGAGTTTAAAAGTTCCATAGTCGAGCCTTCGTTGTATGGAGTAAGGGCCTTCCCAACGAGGAGCAAGACCTGTTGATGGAGGAAACACCCGTTTCAAGACGAGGTCGCCGATGTTGAGGTCCTTACGGCGGACCTTGAAATTGAAGTATCAGGCGATTTGTTTCCATTGGGCGGCGGCTTGGAGATCAGCTTCGTTCCTTTTTTCCTCTAGTAAGTCGAGTGACCCCAAAAGTAAGTCTTGGTTTGTATTTGTGTCAAGGTAGGTAACTCAATGGGATGGAAGTTTGAGCTCAATGGGAATACCGGCTTCAGACACGTAGGCTAGGGCGAAAGGGGTATGCGGCTCGGAGATCAGCTTCGTTCCTTTTTTCCTCTAGCAAGTCGAGTGACCCCAAAAGTAAGTCTTGGTTTGTATTTGTGTCGAAGTAGGTAACTCGATGGGATGGAAGCCTGAGCTTAATGGGAATAACGGCTTCGGACCCGTAGGCTAGGGCGAAAGGGGTGTGCGGCTCGGAGATCAGCTTCAGTAAGTCTTGGTTTGTATTTGTGTCGAAGTAGGTAACTCGACGGGATGGAATCCTGAGCTCAATGGGACCCGTAGGCCAGGGCGAAAGGGGTGTGTCTGGTTGCTGTCTTGTGGGTGGTTCAGTAAGCCCATAGGGCTAGGGGAAGCTCTTCCACCCACATTCACTCAGACTTTTCCAGACGCTTCTTGACGATGGATTTAGTGACCTTGTTAACCGCCTCGACTTGCCTATTGGCTTGGGGGTGAGCCACCGCCAAGAATGTCTTTTAAGCGTTGTGCCACTGACAGAAAGCTTTGAATTTATCACTCTCGAACTGAGTGTTGTTGTCGAAAATGATAGCTTGAGAGACACCATATCGTGTAATGATGTTGTGGACAACGAAGTTCATCATCTTCTTGGTAGTGATGGCAGCGAGAGCTTCGGCCTTTGCCTATTTGGTAAAATAATCAACTGTGACGACGGCATACCGTGCCCCACCTTTGGCCATTGGAAGAGCTCCAATGATGTCGATTCCCCACATGGTGAATGGCCATGAGCTGACCATTTGTGTTAATTCTATAGCCGGGGCTCTCGAGATCTTTGAGAAGCGCTGGCACTTATCGCATTTGCAAGCATAGTCTGTAGCGTCTTGATCGAGCGTAGGCCAATAATAGCCATGTTTGAGTATTTTTCTTGTCAGGGTTTTCCCTCCAGTTTGGTCGTCGCATTCCCCTTTATGTACACTAGTTAGCACTCTGATGGCGTCACGATAGGCTACGCATCTAAGCAATAGGACAGAGAAACCTCTATGGTAGAGCACCCCATCCATAAGAAGGTAGCGTGGTGAGTGAGTGCTCGTCTTTCTTTGAAGCTTCCCGGAAGGGTCCCGTGTTGCAGGTAGCTCTTGATTGGTGTCATCCAAGATTTAGGTTTGGATTCGGCGTCATGACTGCCTCAGTTTGTGTGTTCTAGATACTTGGGGAGTTGAGCACTTCAATGGGGGCGAACCCCAAGAGCCGTGATTCCTCTAAGCTTGCCAATTTGGCTAGTGAATCTGGTTTTTCATTTTGCTCTCGGGGAATGTTTGTGATGATGAAGTGGTCGAGGTAGGTGAGTAGTTCCTGAACCTGGGTCAATTATAGGGTGAGTCGCTCCCCCTTAGCTTGGTACTCGCCTTTCACCTGGCTCACGACGAGTTATGAATCGGAGAAAATTTGGATGGTCTTTAGCTTGAGCTCAATAGCGATTCTATGTCCGGCTATCAAGACCTCATACTCCACGTCGTTGTTGGTGGCAGGGAAATTTAATTTTAACATGTAGTATATTGGGCGTTCTTCGGGAGTGATGAGTACGACTTCGGCCCCGGAGCATTTGCTGTTAGAGGACCCATCCAAGAATAATTTTTACTGAGTGTTGGGAGCTTTAGCGTTCTCTACCGGAGTCTCCTCGGGAGCAGTGGATTCTACTATGAAATTAGCGAGAGCTTGGACGAGGATGGCTCGATGGGGGATGAAGGTTATCTCAAACTAGCTTAGCTCAATGCTCCATTTCGATAGTCGGCCAGATGCCTCGGGTAGCTGTAGGACTAGACGTAGCGGCTGGTCGGTGAAAACCTTTATGGGATGAGACTGGAAGTATGATCGGAGCTTTCAAGAGGAAATCAATAAGCATAATTTCAGCTTTTCCAGCTTTGGATAATTCTTCTCTTCCCCCATCAATCTTTTTTCTTATGTAGTAGATGGGCCGTTGGACACGGACTTCGATGGTATTAATGTTGAGCTGATTGCCTGCATAGAAACAACCAAATAAATGTATAAGTCCTCTTTGTCTATGGGCTTAGATAAGATAGATGATTGCTCTAAGTGATCCAGAAGGTCCTTCAACGTGGAAACGCATTCAGGGGTCCACTCAAAATTGCGTTTCCCCTTTCGAAGTAAATCGAAGAAAGGAATGCACTTGTTAGTGGCCTTAGAGATGAACCGACTTAGAGCGGCAACCTTTCCATTTCAACTTTGGATATCTTTGATGTTCTTGGGTATTTGGATATCCCAAATAGCTTGAATTTTTTCTGGTTCGTCTTCGATTCCCCAGGAGTTGACGATGGAACCCAAGAATTTTCCTGAAGTGACACCGAAGAAGCACTTTAGGGGATTGAGTTTCATGTCGTACCGTTAAAGGATATCGAACATTTCAGATAGGTCGTGGATGTGGTTGCTGGACACTTTTGATTTGACCAACATGTCATCCACGTACACCTATATGGATTTCCCAATTTGGTTTTTAAAGAGTCGATTAACCATTTGCTGATAAGTGGCGCCGGCATTCTTGAGGCCGAAGGGCATGACGCGATAGAAGTAAAGTCCAAGGTAGGTTATGAAAGAGGTATGATCTTGGTCATGAAGATTCATTGGGATTTGATTTTAGCTTGAATAGGCATCCATGAAAGATAGTAGTTGGTATCCGGCGGTTGAGTCAACAAGTCGGTCGATCTTCGGGAGTGGGAAACTGTCCTTGGGACATGCCTTGTTTAAGTCATAGAAGTCGACGCACGTTCGCCATTTACCGTTGGCATTTTTGACCAGAACTAGATTGGAAACCCATTTGGGTAGTCGGCTTCGTGGGTGAAGTTTTTGTTGAGTAAACGATCTACCTCTTCCTCGAGTGCTCTGGACCTATCGGGTCCCAAGAAGCGGCGTTTCTGCTTGATTGGAGGCGTCGTAGGATCTATACTTAGAAAATGGCAAGAAACCGCAGGATCTATGCCTCTCATGTCAGAGTGAGTCTATGCGAACACGTCTAGGTTAGGCTTTAAGAAATTCACAAGATCCTCTTTGATTGCTGGATGGAGGTGTGACCTTATCTTCAATACCCTTGATGGATCGTCGGGATTGACTGGAACATCCACTGTAGGTTCAATCGGATTAGCCCCCTCGTATTCGGGCTCTTTGTCCTTCTGTGGATCGAGGTCATCGGAAAGACGGCAGTGGCGCCTGAGCCAAGGCCCAGACGCTGCTAATTGCAATGCGTAGGCGGTCTTGATGCAAAAAGGCATGGGCACGGCTTTTCCCTTGTCCTTAGTGCGTGCGTTCTTCCACTCAAATGCATAACATTCTCTGGCTTTGGCTTGGTCACCTCTAACTGTTCTGATCCCGCTTTCTGTCGGGAATTTCATTAGGAGAGACCATGGTGACATGCATACCTGAAATTCTGTGAGGAAAGGACGTCCGAAGAAGAGGTTGTATGGGGATACGATGTCAATAACCACGAAGTTGAGTATTCAAACTCGGCTTCGGTCACCAGTCCCGAGTTCAACGGGTAAGTCAATGATTCCTACCGGACAACTGGAAGCTCCTTTGAAGTCGTGGATCGCGGCATGGCATGGTTTGAGATCCTTTGCTTCTAATTTCATCTGATCGTTAGCCGCTTTGAAAATGATGTTGATCGAGCTTCCTGAGTCAACCAATATTCTTCGGACGGGTGCGACACCAATTTGGGCCGTGATCACCAGAGGATCAGTTGTCAGAATTTCAACTCCCGTAGAATCTCTTTCACGGAAAACAATGTTGTCCCGCATGTTTTTTTGGAGCTTGGCCAGGATGGATTCATCGAGAGCGGAGCAAGCCTCATAAGTAGCATGCTTTATGGAGCTTATATACTCTTCCATTTTCTGAAAGTTATCGTGTGTGGGGCAAGGCCCGCCATATATAGTGTTGATCACGATCTTTCGCCTCAGATTAGATGGCCCCGGAGCTGTCTTGGCGGTCGCCTGAGTGCTGGTGAAGGAGGTTTTTAATTTGCTTTGGGAGGAAAGGGTTCTTAGACGTATTGCTCATGCCATTTCTCACGGATGATGTTCTCAATTGCGTCCTTGAGCAGGCAACATTCATTGATGTTATGTCCATACACGTCATGGTATCGGAAATAACTTCCAATATGTTTCTCGAGGTCGGTTGATTCCCTAGTGTGTGACTTCTTGTAAGGCAGAGTGTTCAATGTCTCCAAGTAAATTATTTCTAAGTCCTCATTCAGTGGAGTGTATGTCTCGTAGGCTCGGTAAGGGTCGGGCTTCCTTGGTTCGGTCAGGGCCTGACCGCTATTCCGGCTACGTTGCCTACCAGTTTTCGGTTTTTGCATGTATGGACCCGTCCCCTTTTTCTGATCAGAGGGCTCTCCCACTTGTCCTCCTCTGTGGTTGTTATTGGCAGCGTCCACTTGAGAATCGTTGGGGCAACTGGTTTCGGAGAGTCGGTTCCATCTCGCTTCCTCTTGGCATAAGTATTGCCCTACCTTTTCGTAGAAAGCCCTTAGTATAGATTGGGTAGAGTGAGAGCGTTCTTTGGAGTCCGGATATGTATCCTGAATTGCTTGACCAACTCTGTCACTAACTGGCCGAAGTTGTTAATGGAATCAAGTGGGAGGCAAGAGAACTATAACAAAGCGGGTCCTGATAAGAAGACTAGGAAGCACTTGCATTTGACCGGGTCATTGCCCCGGCTCAAATCCATTTTTCATTCATATCGGTTCAGGAAGGCATAGGGATCGGTGGTGCCGTCGTAGAGCGACATTTGTGGCATGCTGAAGCGTCGTGGCCACTCAGCTTTGTTTACCCTTCTTGTGAAGGGGTTACACCTAATGTACGCCTCCCATGAATCGTGCACATTCCCTCGAATTTCCCTCAAGATCCTTCGGGCCATGTCGAGAAGATAAGTTAGATGGGGATCCAACATCAGGACCCATGGATTCTGGCGAGGTTCCGAAGTTCTGTTGCGAGGGAGTCTCCTATGATGGATGTCCGGGTCATCTTCTTCCATGCCCTCAACATCTATAATCAGATCGTGGTATGTATGATGAGGCGGAGCGGGTTCTGGGAGAGCGCGGGCCACTGGAATAGTAGGTCCATCATCTCGAGGGGTGACCGTTGAGTTTTGTCGTGGAAGGGATTGGTTGGTCGGACCCGGTCCGTCATCAACGATCAAGCGAGAGCGATCTCGGTATTGTGCCCCCTCGCTATATGTGACCGTAGTTCGGTCGTTGTTGTCATTTCCATTGCCGTTGGCATAGCCATTGTCGTTACCGTTGTCAAGGGCATTGGTGTGAATGACGACGTTGTTGATGAGACTAATCCTTCTTCTTTAATGCGGGCCCCTCGACTCAGAAGATGAAGTTTCCAAGGCAGCTGACCGCGATCGAGCATTGTTCCGAGTTAGCTGGAGTCGCACGACGATGCGCTGACTTTCTTGAAGTTGTCAAATAAGGTCGATGTTATTCCCTAATGCTTGATTGAGCTCAACCGTTGTGTTCTCATATTTTTCACTAAGCGCGCAGATCTGAGCTTGTGTTGCGGGCGTTTTGGGGTCTACAATAGAAGGGATGTTTTCATTTGTGGTCGGGATATCCACCGGTTGAGGCTGTTGAGATGTTCTGGCTTTGGCTGAATAGCCGACCATTGCGTTCTTTGGTCACTTTGCCATCTTAATCGGACACGGCGACAGGTTTAGCAAAGGAACCTAAAGCTCGTCGAAGTCAAGATGACATGGTGCGACAAATGTGCAAATACGAGCTCTGTTCTCAGTGAAAGCACCAAATATCGACGACAAAAAATGTCATAAACATCCAAGATTCCAATTACTAGGAATTATTAATTTGGTCGTGTAGATAAGAGTGGAAAGCGGTAAATAACATGAGAGATTTATAGTGGTTCAACCTCGAGAGAGGCTTACATCCACTATGAAGAGTTGTTGGAATATTATTTATAACACCAAGTTACAAGGTCAAGGTCATCTCATGACATCTCATTACATTCATCTCTAAATCATATGATGTCATAATGATCATATATTTCGTGATTAGGAAAAAGACACTTTTGTCCTTCTTCTTCCTCAAAGTGGAGATGCCATTAAAGGAGCTCTCAAGAGGTCTCAAGCTCACAAATTCCAACCCCTTTCATGTGTGATGCCATAGGATATTTATTGGAGAGGGGTTAGGTAGGAGTAGGTGAAAATAGGGGACCACACCCAGAATTCCACATCCAACCACTACGCATGTCGAAATTTCGCACCCCGTGGTATGCAAAATTCGTACCCTATAGGGGCATAAAATTCATACCTCTTTGAGTGTGAATTTCGTCCCCTCTTGGTTACGAAATTCGTACCCCACTGGGTACAAATTTCTCACCTTGCTGGGTACGAAATTCGTACCTGAGGGGTACGAATTCCGTACCTCATAGGTTATGAGATTCGTACCCCATGGTGTACGAATTTTGCACCCTGCTGGTGGTGAATTTCGTACCCCCTAGGGGTGCGAAGTTCGTGCCCCGAGGGGTGCGAAGGCTATACGTATAGGGGCTCAGGGGCTCGAGATTTGGGTTTGCAGCTCCTAGGGATTTGAAGCCTTGGTTCGGGAATGGGCTAGGGGCGCGACGAGACCTTTGGCGGCGCAGTCCTTATTCGACTTGTTTCCTCTACTCCTAGGTGTCCTCCTTGGCCTTAACTCCATGTGATGGGTTGAGCTGAGCATGTCCTATGTACTTTTGGGAAACAGACTAAAAAGCCGGCTAACAATATATATACATGAAATCTATGCAGTATTGATTATTGAAAACTATATAGTTCAGAGAATAAGGATTTCAAAGAAGAAGAGTACAAGATACAAGACTTATGAGTATCAGAATTCAAGAAACATAAAGTAACTTAGTCTAGATATTTTAGTTAAACTCTAGTTAACGCTGAATTCTTATTTCAACATTACTTCCTTGTTTTTAAATCTATTTTCAATTTGATTTCGACATTCCTTCCTTATACTAAATCTATATCTCTTTATTCTTAAATCTATTTTAGCTCCTGAAATTTATTTTAACTCCTATTTTAAAATTATAGTTTATTTCTTTAACTAGTGTGAACCCGTCGGAGATTACTATTTAATTTGATAATAAAACACTTTTTTTAATTTTATGTAGGAAATCATTTCTTAATGACTTGTGATTTTTCTACGATTAATATTTTTTCTAAAAAACTATTATCAAAAGTTTATTGATAAATTTGTTTGGCAATTTTGTGTCATGGATAGTGTCAAATCCCGAGAATACAAATCATTGTTGATGCTTAATAACTTTATATGAAAAATGTTAGCATTAATTTTCAACTTATTATACAATGGTAATCATTCTATAGTTGAGCTTGGATGTTAATTTTTACATGAAATGTATAATTCAACATGGGATATTTATATATCTAACATACAAATTTAAATACTTATAGATTGGCCAATGATAATGTTTTATACCTCATTTAAATTAATCAAGTATGGAATAGTGTTTCAAATTTATTCAAATAGACAACATTTCCAAATTTTCTTCTTCCAATTTTGATGTTATATGTTAACGATATTTTTCGTCAACACCAGAGATAGGTCTGCGGAAATGTGGGAAAATGGGGTTATTTAGCTTTCACGAGTCTAAGTTAGTTCACCATTTCCTATATATCAAGGTTTAAAACCCAAAATATTAGTTACTCTTCCCTCAATGGGGTAAGCATCACGCTTGAGCGACTTAAGAACCAACAGTTATCTTGGGACAGGGGTTCCCAAAGCACAACCCTCGATAAAAGGCTAAACAGCTTATAGGAAGGGGTTCTGCAATAACTTTGCCGAAAGGTCTAGACTTGAATAGGAACCCGTGACCATGTAGAAAGCATGTAGCATGTTGCATAGGAGATAACTAAGAAATCACATAAAAGACTCGTAATAAAATATGCTAAGTGTTGACCCTCTCTTTATTGATCTTCAATTCGGGGTACATAAGTAATTACAATAGAAATCCCCAAATTGATTTAGAAATTAGGGTTTACTCTAGAGAAAAGAGTACAAGAATGAGAAATGAGAAAATCGGTCCCGAATATGAAACCCTCAGGGTCTTATTTATAGAAATCGGGCCCCTTTCGCTATTGGGCCAGCAGAAGCCCCTGTCGGCTGCTTTTCCCTTTGGTTCTGGTTTCTTTGGCTCTTGGCTGCTCTTTTGGCTTTGCTCGCTCATTTCTTTTTAGGGTGTCGGTTCCGGCTCTTGGAAGAATGGTCTTGGTCTTTGGAACTTCTTTTTGATGTCATGTCAATCTTCTTTGTGTCAATACCAAGCCTGTCGTATGGATAACTTTAGGAAGGCTTTAGGCTTTCGGATATAGGCTCTTCGGTCTTGCTATTAATTCTTCTTGGAACTTGCCTTCATGATTCAAGTGGATGATTACCGGATCTGCCACCCCTATCGGTATCAACACTAAGTAGATTAGTGTGGATAACTCATCACTCTGAGTGGCTCTGACTTGCCTTTTGGTGGATCCTAGAAGTGTATCTCGACTTTTCGGAGGGTTACTTCAGATGCTTTATTGGTTGTTTACTAAAGTGGCATCTCGGTGATCATCTAATGGGGGTCTCAGTAGCTAGCTCCCGTATGATTCCCTTATGTTTCGAACTCTGTGCTTTTAATGTTCTCATCTCTCAATGTATCGGCATTAAGCAAGTTAATACTGATAGCCCTTTCATCCTTCTAGATCACGGTTTGTAGGATTCCTGGTCTTTCTCTTCATTGGCTTCCGGTTTTTGGTGACCCTTCCTCTGGTTATCTTCCCTTCGTGCCGGAACTACCCTGCCAGTATCCTTTCTTTGCATTGGTTTCGAGTTCTTTTCTTTAGTGATGGTGTCGGTTGCTCAGCTTTCGAGTTGTTCCCTTATGCTCTTGATTTTACCCTATGCTTGGTTTTTTCTTACGGGTTATTCTCCTATGCTTGTGATGCTCTATTACCCCTTCGCCGATAGCCTGTCTTGGTGTTAATTTTGATAGTAACATTTGCCTCCTTGGTGAAGGAGTATTTTCGACTTTTTAAGTCAAACTTATGACTTTCTTTTGGTGTGTCGAATCTCTATCTCTTGGCATCCTTCAATCAGACCTGTTGATGGGCTTCTATCTGTATGGCTTGGATTTGTGAGATAATTCGGTATGAATACTTCTCCTTCTTCATCTCCATCATTTACCTGCAAATTAAATACTCAAGCCAGATTATCATTGTTTTCAAGAATTACTCAAGCTTTTTCTCCTAGAATTTCAAATTCGAATCCCTGTAAGTATCTTTATCTCTATTATAACTACTAATCTAAATTATGCATTTAAATCAATTAAGAAATCAATCAAGATTTCATCATACTTAATGTGAGCATAATCAATCAATGATAGCTTCAACAATAATTTATGGCCGAAATGATAGGTTACTTATTCGCCTAATGCATCTCTTTAGGAGGTTTGATATGAAAAATTATCATATAAACGATTAAATTTTATCACGAAGTATGATGTCATGCTCCCAATACGAGAATCCAACTATCACTATTTTTTTGCTTTCGACTTTGCCGACACCGATATTTCTTCATACTTAGCTTCCGTCCCGAGTCTCTTGGGTTAGCTTAAAAATGAGACTGACATACTTATTTAATTCCATTTTGCCTAGTGTCGGTAAAGTTTGTAAACTTAACGTCTAAATATCTCAATCTTGATTTCACTCGTACCGGGTTTGAAAACCAATTAGGTTTTCAGTGATAATATTGAATTATCTAGTTACGGTTGAGCTGCTATTAGACATCATTGACACTTTAATCTTTCCTAGCATATGCCTTTCGTCTTTAAATTTTGACGTTGGAATAACAAATTTTATCATCATCGTAGGCCTAATTGTTTCAAAATTGGGTAAGTAATGTGCAAACCTTTCTAAGATCAATACTTAGGATCAATTTGCTATGTAACAAGTTAAACCATTGATATTAACTAGTTGTACTGCTATGTTGATCTGTTTACTGATGTTATATGCACATTTACGTAAAAAGAATGTAGTGCTAATGCTCATGTTATGAAATGACATCACCTAACAGCATCATGTCTAGCAAAACGAGTCTTATTAAGCCAAATTCCAAGGGCTCCAGTGCTCCACGAACCAAGAAGGACTTTAACTTAAATCCTTCTTTAATCACTTCTAGAGACAAGGTGAAGACCATTCTTGACAGTTTTGGAATATTTGGCATAGATGTTATTGCGGCCTCTGCCCGAGATACCTCCAAGACCCTCCTGAAGGGTACTTCACATACTCGGCGATCCACATTTGTCACAGGGTTTTCCTTCCTTTTCCACCCTTCTTATCCTGGATTTTATGTGATCTGGGAGTTGCCCCCATCCAACTCTCACCCAACACCTATACCCTGCTTCTATGCCTAGAGGTTTTAGCACTTGTAGCAAATTATGCCTTTCTTAGCCCTAAACGTATTCGTTATATGATACGATTCTCTAAAAGCGCTGAGTCATTTATATGGTGTGCAAATCTAATAAAGAGGTTGATAACGACAGTATTAGCAATACCAAGTCCTAAGAAGACTAATTCTTTTACGTTAGGTGTCCCCCGGTATATCGGGGAAGTTTGTTGAACTTGATAAGTTTCATGTCCTTCAAAGGCAACTATATTATCTTCGTACTTCTTGTTTGACTCTTGTTTTTACATAAATACTACTACAAAAAACGCAACTATGTCGGAAGAGGAGACTCGAGTCATTGAGGCTATCTTTAAAGCACCAGAGAAGCTAGGGCGTCGGTCTTCCCTGCTTACTATTTACAAGCTCCACAATATGGTCTTCTTCCTCCAAGGAAAAAGATTTTAGGACAACCACCTATTCAGTTTTCGGGCGCTAAAGGTTTATCGCTGAACTCCAATACGTTTAATGCCGCATCTCTTATGTTCCCACGTACTTTGAATAATACTATACAACTTTTTGGACAAGATATCTCACTTTTACATATTCGTCTTCTTCTTATTAGCCTTCTGACATGGTTATTCCTATCTAGGGTCCATGGCTTCTAAAAGTACCTCTTCCCTTGATGCTTTAGCCCAATGTGATGTTGAAGCCTTAAAGAGGCTTGTTGATTCTGATATTGAGCCATCACCCAAGAGAC
Organism: Allium sativum; assembly: GCA_030737875.1. NCBI lineage: Eukaryota > Viridiplantae > Streptophyta > Magnoliopsida > Asparagales > Amaryllidaceae > Allium > Allium sativum. Next base: position 156,291,894 of record CM060921.1, on the reverse strand, counting down.
CAAAGCATGAAAAGAGAGTTCATCTTTTCAAGGATGTGACTACTATAACTGGAACGCAGGCAACGTCTGAGACTACCGCTTGTGATGTTGATAAGGTCATTGACATTGATATTTCTCCTGCCATTTCCCCAAGGAAAGGAACTATAAGTTGTTCTGTGCCACCTGGCCTCTATAGTGAACTTGATGTCAGAGGGCACAGTTCATATACCACCTCCTCTTCTCAACATGTTATTTTTCCTGCTCTGCACCCGTCGGCTTTAGATTTTGATAGGCTTGTGAATCATGCCCTTTCATCCTTTGAAGTTGCTAACATTTCGCAGTATTCTTTGTTTTTGGACTCGGAGGATTTTCACCAATAATTAATCATAGACCAACTTGTGGTATCAGTTTACTCTCTTTAGCTTATTTTTAAATACGTTATCCTAATATAGAGCTCAATCTGTTCTTTTTCCTTATCCTTTAGGTGACGAGAAGCTGGTTCCTATCTAGAGGAATGGCTTCTTCATTTTCTGCTGACATAACCCCTCTTAGGGAGGAAAATAAGGTTTTGAAAGATAAGGGTGACATCCTATCGCAGGAGAAGATAGAGAGTAATAGTGAATGCAAGAGATTAAAGGCCTTGTTGGAGGAGGAGAAAGAGGCTAAAGGTAGGTTGTCGAAGCAGGTTGAGAATCTCAAGAATGAGAAGACAAAGATAGAAGTCGACCATGCCGTCAAATTGGATAAGATGAACAATGAGATTTCTACTGCAAAACGAATAATTTATGAAGCTAATAACAGGCTATTCGGCTTTCTGAAAGTTCACCTTCACGATATCAGTATGGAGTACTATGAAGATTCCTTTTTTCTTGCTTATTCCGATAATCACAAAAAGTTTCCAGGCATTGATTTTACTTCAATGCATCCCACCATTACAAGTAGGGTTTTAAAGAGGGTCAAGCTGGCTAAGCGAGAAGGCAAGACCCCACATAAATACAAGATAATGCCCGTGTCCTTTTTGTTTATCGAGGAACTTCCTGAGGGTTCTGACAATGAGGAAGAAGAAGATACAATTGTTGACGAGGGGACAGGAGGAGATAGGAGACAATTGGACGAGTCTGGCAGAGACGGTGGAGATTCTTCTTCTACCGTTGTGGGGATACCTAATTTTGAGGGGACCACTATTGACTCCTTGAGCACCTCACCTACTCGAGGCCCATTTGAAGCTCCTTTCAAGGAGGGTGATTCTTCAGAGCTGAAGGATAAAGAAATTTCTGTTCGTCCCGATAACCCTGCCACACAAGTATAGCTTTCACTCTCAAAATGTTTTCTTCCTTCCTGAATATTAATAATTAGCTTCCTCATATTGCGGCATCCCCTTGATTCCCCAAAGGTGTAAGTCATAGTAATGCTTTATATCCGTCGCCTTTAGCTACAAATGATTTCCAGAAAGCTTGTGTTGTAAACCTAAGGAAATTCATCTAGTAGAAGAGTCTATATGTGTTTCTATAAGATACTTTTAATTCCTATATGATTGGTGATTCTATTTCTAATAAAACTTAAGATTAGTTGTATTGTATTAATGTATAATGTGGATGGTATGTGCGCCGACTAGTAGATTTGCGCTAGCGTGATCTTGCTGATGTGTATATTTGTTGAAAAAATTCAGGACTTGTATGGTGGAAGTTCATGTAGGTCTTTTTCCTTTGATATGTATGATATTACTAATGTCATTGTTTGGCGATTAAATCTTATATATCGTCACACTTCATCTTATTTATGGGCAGGAGGACCAATTCCAGAACCCCTCCTCTCAATTCAGGGATGAGCCCTTGATAAAGGCTGGTCGCCAAGATACTTCTGAGGACACTCCCCTTTCAGGATGGAAAAGGATGCACTACCTCCAAAAGATAACCATCAGGAAACTTAAGGAACATGTATCCTTTTTGGATAATCAACTTGAAGAGAAAAATCAGACCATCCATGAGCTGCAATGCCAGCTAAAGGTTGGTGTTTCTACTAGTTCAGATGCGGAGATTGGTAGGTTGCTACATCGAATCGACGAGCTAGAGATTGAATTGAAGAAAACAAAGCAGGTTATGCCTTCCTAGGATTTGCTTTAAAGAATCCTGATTTCGATTAATCAGGATTGGCTACCATGAATTTCCTGTGTGTGAAAATGTGATACCTCCTTCAAGTGTCTTTAATGTAGAACACTTAAGATGGCATTTATGTGTACGCAGCAACTTATGACATAGTTTTATAAACATCTTTGTATATCGTGTGGATATTACTCAGTATGTGATACTCTTTCTTATCTCGGAACGTTCTCTTTCCATAGTCTTATTGTATCATTCTACATAAATTTAATGCACTCTATTAGGCGTTAGACTATAAGGCACGCATGATGTATCATCTATTTTTATTGGGATTGATAGTATCATGGTGTTGGATGTATGATAAGATAACAGGTCTGCTTATATTTTCTACATTAATAAAAGTCTTCTTAGTGTAATAGGTATTTCCAGGAAATCCTCCCTCTGTGGGATTCTTAAAAAAGTATAACCTTTATCCCAAGATTCCGTGAGGGAATCTAAGATACTTATTTGAGCTCACCCCCGAGTTCATGTGCTACTATAGTGTGGCTATTTGTATTTTAGGTGCATTTGATATAGTGAATAAAGATTTAATGTATGTATGAGTTAAAGAAATCTCCCTGAGGAACATGAAAGATCCCCGTCTTTTCTTAAGGGCCTCTTGTGCAATAGGCTCCAGCCATTTTTTTGATGGTGTATTCTATCTCCCAGGATTAGAATCTTTTGTTCTGATCAGAGTATTAAAGATAGAATTCTAGAAACATTCTTCTTGCAGCAATAGGGCTTTGACCCATATTCTAAAACAAGGTAAAAGAACAGGAATCCACTCCTGGTAATGATGGAAGTTTCGACCTAATCTTGATTTGCATTATTAGGAAGACCTAATATTCTTTTTGGTAATAATTTGAAATTTTGAACCAACCCAGATTCAGGTACTTATGATAAGACCGGAATCCACTTCCGGTTATAATTGAAATACGAACCGACCCAGATTCGGGTTATTAAGATAGGACTGGGAATCCTCTTCCGGCAAAAATTAGAATCCAAACCAACCCAGATTCGGGTATTTAAGATAGGAAACTAGAGACAACCTCTGGTTCTAGTTTCGTTACCTCTTTTTGGGTGTGATTTGTGAAGCAGAGGATGTACGTGCTTCTTGAGCCACTCTCTGGGCTTTTTATTGTCAAAGAAGAGGATGAATGTGCTTTTTTAGCCATGCTCTAGGCCTGTGCATTCGGTGCACTTGGCTAGCTTATCCACAAGCAGGGACCAGGGACTAACCCAACCTCCCTCTAGGGGGCGCCTTATCCTGACCATTGTAGGCGATGATAAGGCCTTAGATGCTTAAACCGGGCCATCGTAGACATGGAATTAAGTCTTACTCTTTCGATGCTCTACCTTGGCCATAATAGGCGGTGATAGAGGCTTACACTCCACCCCCTCTAAGGGGTGCCCTTCCTGGCCATCGTAGGCAATGATAAGGGTTTGCGCTCCCTTATGCGGGTAAAGCGGAACATAAGTAGAGGTAGGACGTGCTCTTCTATGAGCATAGGTAGGACGTGCTTATTTCATAGTAGAGGCAGGGCTTGCTAATTAGATGCTTCGTCACGACCATTTCTGGTGTGGTCGGAGGCTTGCACTTTTGATGCTTTAACTTAGCCCTTTTTGATTCGGGTGCAGAGAAAGGCGTGCACACTACCCCCTTCAGGGGGAGTGCCTTGTCTTGGCCAACTCGGCGGTGACAAGGGTTTTTATCCATTTATGGTTTGATCCATCTTGTGTTGCCCCAAGTTTTAAGAGGGTATCCACTCCATCAAATACGTGGATGGTCCTTTCACTAAGGATTTTATTGAACTTAGTTTGATCCTTCTACAAAGTCTTTTAATTCGCCTTGATTTGAGGAACTTGATGATCATTCCTTTGAGGGTTTTGCAATGGTTGGTTTCATGTCCGTTTACCATATGATAATGACAGTAAGGACCTCCCAACTTCCTTTTGTACTTGGTCTTCTTCTTTGCCAACGACCAATAATCGAGTTCTTGCTGAGTTAGGAAGTAAATATTTTCCATTGATGTGGTAAGGTGGCACTCATTAAGCATTCTTGGTATAAAGTCCCTTCCTTGTCATTTGAGTTTATCCCTTTTGTTATTAAATCCTCTTGTTGCATCCATATCCTTACTTCTTCTTTTCAAGGTGTCTCAAGACTGAAGCACTATTCTTTTAGTCCTTTTGAAAGTGAATCGGTTAAAATCCTTCATTATTCTTCTCTGAAAACCATCCCTTCGGCTTAATCATAGATAGCTTCGCTTATATGAGAAAAGGGGTTATACTCCTTTGATGTAGAACCGTTTAGAGTAAAGATTGATGTTTGTCCTACGTAGGAAGGGTTGTCGTTCCAACTATCGAAATTGTATTGTTCTGCTTCCCTTTTCCACTTGCTTATTCATAGGTATTCTACTCTTAACCTTTGTTCTTCCATCACTCTCGGGTCAGTAGTGCCTGACATAGCCATTTGAGATCCAGAAGATTCTCGCTGGGACCTATTGGGCATAATCTTGCTTCTTCAAAGCTTAGTGCAATCCCGAACGGAACAACACAGTTAGATATGTGATTGTTAACCACAAGGTTGGAGGTTTGAGCCCTCCTTCTAGCGCCAAAATGTTAACGATATTTTTCGTCAACATCGGAGATAGGTCTATGGAAGTGGACCTAGGAGGAAAATGGGGTTGTTTAGCTTTTATGAGTCCGGTTTAGTTCACCATTTCCTAGATATCAAGGTTTAATGCCCAAAAGATTAGATACTCTTCCCTCAGTGAGGGGAGCATCACACTTAAGCGACCCAAGAACCAACAGTTATCTTGGGACAAGGGTTCCTTAAGCACAACCCTCGATAAAAGGCTGAATGGCTTGTAGGAAGTGTTTCTGCAATAACTTTGCGGAAGTGTCTAGACTTGAGTAGGAACCCGTGGCTATGTAGAAAGCATGTAGCATGTTGCGTAGGAAACAATTAAGAAATCTCATAAGAGACTCATAAGAAAATATGCTAAGTGTTGATCCTATCTTTATTGATCTTTGATTTAGAGTACATAAATGATTACAATAGAAATACCCAAATTGATTTAGAAATTAGGGTTTACACTTGAGAAAAAGAGTGCAAGAATGAGAAATGAGAAATGAGAAAATCAGTCCCGAAAATGAGACCCTTGGGGTCTTATTTATAGATAAATCGGGGCCCTTTTGCTATTGGGGCAGCAGAAACCCATGTCAGCCCTTTGTTTCCTTTGGTTTTGATTACTTTGGCTCTCGGCCGCTATTTTGGGTTTGCTCATTGCTTTTTAAGGTGCCGGTTCCAGCATCCGAAAGGATGTTTCCGGTCTTCGGAACTTCTTTTTGATGTCATGTCTATCTTCTTTGTGTCAGTACCAAGCATGTTGATTTGGATAGCTTTAGGAAGGCTTTAGGCTTTCAGATATGGACTCCCGGATATAGGCTTTTCGGTCTTTCTATTAATTCTCCGTGGAACTTGCCTTCATGATTCAAGTGGATGGTTACCGGATCCGCCACATTTGTCGGTATCAACACTAAGTAGATTAGTGTGGATAGCTCGTCCCTCTCAGAGAATTTGACTTGCCTTTACGTGGATCCCTGAAGTGTATCTCTGCGTTCTAGAGGGTTGCTTCCGGTGCTTTGTTGGTCGTTTACCAAAAGTTGCCACTCGGTGATCATCTAATGGGGTCTCGGTAGCTGGTTCCCGGATGATTCGCTTATGCCTCAAACTCTGTGCTTTTGATGTTTTTGTCTCTCGATGTACTGTTATTAAGAAAGTTAATATCGATCATCCTTTTGTCCTTCTAGGTCTCGGTTTGTAGGATTCCTGGTCTTTCTCTTCATAGGCTTCTTGTTTTGGGTGACCCCTCGTTATCTGCCCATCGTCCCTGAATTACCCTGCCGGTATCCTTTCTTTGTATAGGTTTCGAGTTCTTTTCGTTAATGATTGTGTCGATTGCCTGACTTTCGAGTTGTTCCCTTATGCTCTTGGTTTTACCCTGTGCTTGGTATTTTCTTACGAATTATTCTTCTATACTTGTGACGGTCTGTTACCCCTTCAACGATAGCCTGTCTCGGCGTTAACTTTGGTGGTAACATTATCTACTACTAATTGAATTTTGAGAACATTTGTTGCTTCAAAGCAATCTGTATGCAAGTATCATTATAAGATGGAAATAATGTACGAAATATGAATGTTGGCAGTCTAATTTCCTGAATAACCAAATAATATTTTCATGCTACTTAATATATTCATACAAAATTAATGATTGAATAATATGACTAGTAGTAAAATTCAAAGTAATATAATCAATTACTTTTATACACAACACCATCAAATACATTTAAAAATGCACTGAAATGGCCTTTTATAAATGATAAAAATAAGATCACTTAGCATAAGTTAAACAAAGCCAACGGATGTAGTTAAATAAAAAACATTATGATATGGCTAATGAATTCATGTAACAAAAGAGCATAACCTATTAAATATATCAATTATTAAACATTGAAGAGAGAATTTAGTAATCTTTTATGTCCGTTATTGGTTTCATTGTAAAACTAAATTATATAATTATAATAATATTGGTAATCTAACCCTTTCTTTACAATTGAAAGAAATAATGTTTGTACTAAATGAACAAATTACAATTGTGAATAGGTTAATGAGCTAATACGGAAAAAGAATTCACAATATAGTTCACAACCTACATTCTCAAGAAAACTAACAAGAAATTTTTTATGGTGCTAGTTTCAGAATATACCTTTCTTCAATTTCCACTATGTTGAGTTAAATTTACTTACCCCAAATACAGATACAAATATATACCACATAGATACCAGTTCATAAGACAATAAATTTCGTCTTCCATGGAGTCCTTTACCATGAACCATCTTTTCTAGCGCCATGAAAATAACGCATGAGAAATTCTATAACAAATCATAAAATTATGTAGTATCCACATAAAACCATTCATCCATCAATCAAGTGGTTTCAACAACCATTTCAACAACATAATCACCAAGTAGAATAATCCCGGTGTTACTTGCATTGCTTCATGCATTGGGTATTTAGATGCAAACTATAAGATATGATGAGAATATGATACAAAGAAGCTTTTCAAAGACAATTCTAATAAAATAAAATAACATCCATGGCAGGGGCGGAGCCAGGATTTCGAACCACCCCAGGTCATGTATGGTCACTTGATGCAAGCTGGGTTTTTCCATTCATTTTTTTTAGATAAGCGAAAGATAATTTGATTATTTGTCTATGCAGAACTGATGGTAGAGAAAATAAAAGGAAACTTGAAATATTATAATATAGAATGAAAAGTAAAAACAGATGGATATGAGTGTGCTATTTTTTGGCGGAAAGTATTTATGTCCAATGTGAGTACGTACAAGTTTTATTATAAAGGAAAGTAACAGCGTATGGTGTAATGATATTTGAAGTAAGTACGAACTAAAGGAAAAAATATAGGACAGTATTATATATTACATAAAAGTACCGAGATAGAAGGCAAAGAGAGAGGCGTAGAATAAAATTGAAATTATATATTACATAAAAGTAACTAAAGTATCTTACTCGCCATTTATGCCTCTGCTTTTTTGTCTCCCAATGTCCTGGTGAGTGACCTCACCAGTCATGCATTGGTGCTCCGCCACTGTATATTAGTAATATACAACTATTTTTCAGCGAATCACCCGGGTTATAGCCCAGGGCGCCTTTGCCATAGATCCGATCCATGGAACTCTAATCTTAAGATGTAACATAAATTTTCTTCCATGAATAGAAATATCACCTTATTTTTACAATCAACATATATAATTACGCAAGAAATTGAGCAGCCATGAACAATAATTAAAAACTACCAAAGTTATCTCCTTAGGATTACTAGACTGAATTGATAACCAAATATCTTCCTTTTCTCATCATCTTATCTCTTCCAAGTTGTAATAAGCTCATATAATTCTCCATTTTTTTTTAAAGAAGATAGAATAATATATCTCTTTAAGAAATCAACTCTTACAAAGACATGATAAACCTACACCACAACCAAACCATTTAAATTCTATTTCACCACAAAAGTCATTTTAACCAACAATGACTAAAGGAAACCATAAACATTTTGTACACAACATAAGAAAACATTTGGTATGCTATTTTTACAAACATTGAGTATCAAAGGATTACGAGATTGATTGTGACGTTCTCAAAACCCCATGCTATGGTTTTAAGGATAATCATTGGAATATAACACATTAATCATCATTAGCAGAGTACAGATAATAGCATAAACAAGAAATAGAATAATTTACACAAATATGACAGCGGAATCATATAAATATCACCACATCAGAGAGCTCAGTGCAAGATACAACTTAGTGCATAATAATACATAATCAGTCTACATCGCCTGTGGCGGAATCATATACGTATAGAGTACATAAACGAAACATTAGTCTACATCGCCTGTGGCGGAATCATATACATGCACAATAATGGCGGAAAAATCATAGTCGTCAACATGTAGTCAAGCCTCGCCATGAGCCAAAAGTGCACCTCAACTGCGGTGCCAAGCCAAAATATGTCAGCTACCTGTAACTAGGCTACCCGTGTGAAAATAAGAGCACCCGAGTTTGCAGGGTGAAACAAACTACGAGTCAGTCATGGGACTGGTATGAGAAATCTACTAAACTAATTAAACCACAATTATAAGGCAAATCAAAGGACCACGCCACTTTCGCGGAACGGGTTTACTCCAATGAGTGCTAGTGCATGAAAATAAAGTAAATTATTAAATCATCGCAATGCTTTTTATAAAAATGAAGCCATTATAAGACTCAGGTCCCATCACACAATGCAACACAAGCCGAAGGATAGAGTTTTTACCTTATAATGGCCAAGAGATGCTTCATACGTATATACAAAAGCGTTTGATATTATTACTAGTGCATATATGTTTCAAAAGCAAATTCAATCATAAATATCAATCCTAGGCGGCATAGCTACCATCTACTATGTCGCCATACTAGTAATACAATCACATCCGCAATTTCGTATCGGAAATTGGATTCCATCATGAGTCGAGGCAAGGGGTAAGCTCCTCTCTGTTCGAGACACTCTAGCAAATGTCCCAGGAACGCACACAGCAATCCTTGGATCTTCAGGGCCGGTCCTCTCTTACTTTTCAGGATTAGTTATTCCCGAATACACGTTTCCCGGTCCTTAAAGACCTATAATCGAGGCGCCTCGCATTCCAACAACCACACGTGTGAAAATTATATATAAATGTAAGGACTGGTAAGTCATTGACACCACCGTTGCTAGAAAGAAACGTCGTGCTCTCCCTGCAGTCACTATCTCGTTTTTGACTCATACCGAGGTGTGAGGCTCATGAATCCACGCTATACACAAAGCTACGCCACACAGGCCATGCTTTGCTCATCAACCACAAGACTTTGCTTTGCAACAGAAGCCTTGATCATATGCCACTTAGGCCTGCCACACAGGCAATCCACTCCATGCGACTGATTTCTGTCGATATATAACCTCTGAGCTCGTACGTCTCAGAGAAGGGCGTTAAGAAAGAGAATAAATTCTCCGCCGTCAAACAGATATAGATTTAATAGAGATCAATCAGCACAGAACAAAATCCAATGTCAGACACACGGTCCATTTACAAGTTCGTTCTGGATATGAACGAAGCCGGAGGCACCAATTCCTCTCATATCCGCACAATCAACAATACGCCTGGACGGCTACTACTTCAGCTCCTTCAAGGTAGCTACTCCAATCATGAGCATCATTAGTGCCCATCCATCCAATGTGAAGATCATCGGTCTTGACCCGTCTTCAACTCTTCGACTTCTCACCGTCGATCGATTATTTGAAATGAGAATTAACTCGGACTTTTCAAATAATCCACGTATATTTAGATTTTCAAATCAATTCTTCACATGGTTAAATCATTCGACATTAACATTTCAGTTATTTAGTATAGTTTTCATGTCAAACACATTCAACCATCAAATATTAAGCAAACCGAGCAGAATCGGTTTATTTCCACTCTATATCGTCTATAATATTTTATAATGATATATCGCCCTTTTTATTTATTTGAAAACGACCCTATTTAAGTAAATGACGTTTCAGGTCGTGCCGAGGCACTGGCGCTGTTTTTTCCAAAATTTGTTTTACAAATATCTGAAAATCTAACCGTTGGATTTCAACAAAGTTTATATCATTGGGAAGATATTCCCAAAGCGAACCTAATGGTTCAAGTTTCGTGAAAATCCGATGGTCGGATCTTTCGGTATAATCGTTTGAAGTTACGATTTCAAAACGCGAACTGCACGACCTCGATTCGTTTTAATTTAATTTTTTTATATATATATATAATATTCATTCAACGATTTCAATATCGTTTTCACTTCAAATATTTCACTAACACCTTTATATTTCGAAAAATTTCGCAATAAACTCCTTTGTACGGGAAGGGGTTTGGAAATTTATTGGGCCGTATTAGGCACCCAATAAATCCTAATAAGCATACACATATTTATAGTGATATATTACGGTGTCCACAGGGAAGTGTGTATAGATCATAACTCCAGAGAATTAATTCTCGTCACCCTATAAATGGTTTTGTGCCTTAATGACCAGAGAGACGTGTTTATTGTCATCTCCAGACCCGTGTGGGGTTTTTATTAATCTTACAATTTACCATTACAATTTATATAGTCCAGATCAGTCATCAGTTCAACCTGTAATATATAGTCATCGCCATACTAGCCTCTCGCTCGTATGATAAATCTTCAACCTCGTCACACAAGCTCCAAATGCTTATGTGGCATATGATGAAGTATGCCTCTCGTCAAGAAGTATGCCATGTAGTGTAGTTCAAAATTAATTGTTACTATCCTATGGCGATGTTTATTACTACACACAGAACAACTAGCACTTCGCATCCAATGGCATTCACAGGAGTTGATTTGATAATAAAATTTGCACATCCAACTCATTAAGGTTTACCTATTTGTCGGGCACGCAAATAAATTCTTTACTCAACAGCTAATCCATGTCCTGTTCAACACATGTATATATATATATATATATATATATATATATATATATATGTGTGTGTGCAAACTAAGCTAAAAATTATATTTCTAGGGAACAAAGGTTTACTTCCACTTATGGTTATTTTTAACACTTCACATTTCACTTAAAAATGATATTTTTGTCGAACTAAAATATATTTCAACACATGACTATTTTATTTAGTTCCTATACATGTTAAAAACAATATTCATAGCAAACAAATATTTATTTCAACATTGTATATTTTTAGCCATTCACACACATGATAAAAATGATATTTTTATAATCAAAAATATTTATTCAACACATGAATGTTTTAACACTTTATATTCTCAATAAAAATGTAATTTTTATTATTCGATCTTTATATTCAACACATGAACTTCTCAACACATGAGCATTTCCACATATGGATATATTTTATATGGTTTGTACATATAAGAAAGATGTTATTTTTATTTTTGAGACAATTTATTTAAAATACGAATATTTTACATACTTCATATATATAAAAATGTGATTTTTATTGTTAAAACTATTTATCTATTCAACACATGAATTATTTCTCAACACATGAACTTCTCAACACATGAGCATTTTCACACATAGATATAGTTTCAACACATGACTTTTGTTTCAACACATGAAAATAATTTCAACATATGAAAATAATTCTAACACATGAATATTATTCAAAATTTCGGCAGCATAACGACAGGGTAGTTAAAACCGGCACCGTCCCGAGTACGGCTCCTCACTCTACCTTAAAACCTCGCGGTTTTTGACAACGAGGATTTCATACATCTAATTCGCACACAGGCGAGTATGATTTTTCTATTCCACAATTTCAATCACAAATGGGTATTTTTCAACCTAGACCAAACAATATCGACCACAAACAATTCTATCAACCATTCGCATTATTCACCAAATTTTTCACGCCAATTCACAATCAATAAATATCATCCATGGTTTATGGATGAGGGTTGTGTGTGTGTGTGTGTGTGTGTGTATATATATATTATTTCCATTCCAACACACATATCATTTATACAATGCATGTATAATTCATACTTCGCTCATATAACTTACACAACGCATATACATGAGGTATATGACACGTGTATAATTTATATCTCGCTTATATTATTTATGCATCACATTTCCATTCACATTTCAGTTTAGAAATCTCACATTGGTTTTCAAGATGCTAAAAATCGTAGCTTGCTCAGAAAAATCCGCGGTCTCTTCTAATTGTAGAGAGCGTCCTTGCGGTCACGATGTTTCCTATTTCATCGAATTTCGTTAACATAGATGAAGATATGATTTTTCAAAGTTTGCAACATTTAAAAGTGTTATTTTCAGTTCAAATATATTAAAGCCGAAACCTTTCACGTTTGTTCAAAACTAGGTTTTGATTTATCGAACAAATGGTTGCATGATATTGGAATCAGCTTATACCACGTCGAAGAGGGTCGAGGGGGCTTCAGGCGCGTGGTGGTGGCGTTCAACTCGGTGGGGCCCAGTGTTCGTGGCAGCGCACGAAAATTCGGAGCTTTGGAGGGGGAAATCTCGAGGTTGGAGCAACGATATGGGGAGTTCTTTATATGGATTTGAAGAGGGGAAGAGAACTACAAAAAGTTCATCTGGGGGTGGGGCTGATTCGGGTTGTGGCGATCGGAAATCGCCTGGGAAACGAGAAGATGCCTTCCGCCGTCGAAATCGGGGTTACGGGGGGTTTTCTGATATTTTTATTTTATTTTAATTATGAATGGAGAAATTCAATTGGTCGATGGTTTTATTAAATTTTAAATTAGTGTTTCTCCACACGGACACCAATTCAAACCCAACGACTGTCGCCCCTAGCTTAATACCCACATCCCGAACACAATGGGATATGTTTCGTAGGCCAATTCAACTGTTACAGTCAGTTATTCTTCAAATTAAAACATAAAACATTCAAATTCTGTTTTGGACGTACATTTCAATTTACCAGGGCCACAAACTGATTCGAAAAATTATTGAAAAATAAATCTAGCTATGTTTTGATGCTACGGTCCCAACAAAACCAGTTTCGTCGAATTCTGAGATCGTTTGAAAAATGGCCATTTTTTGGTCGATCCAATTTAATAGAAATTAACCAATCACATTTTCTTTTGCCACTCTCACATACTAGCTTCAAAAATTATGAAATTTGAAACCTTGCAATAATTTGACATCCCAGATCCAACGAAAGTGGTTTCGTCGAATTCCAAGGTCGTTTGCAAAATGTCTATTTTCAAGGGCTATATATTCTTTATAGCGACCTTTCTGAAAATTCATTTGGCCATAACTTTTGATTCCCGCTATGAAACTTCGATTTTTCAGATTCGTTAGAAAGATATTCATAAACAGATTTAAATATTTTTGGTTTCACTAAAATCCGATATATTTTGCACTCAGTACAGTCAGTCAAAGTTTGAATTCAAATTTTCAGATTGCCATACTATTTCTAATTCACTATTTTATTGAAATATTCTATTTCAATTGTTTGAATTTCTTTGAAATAACCAATTTAAAATTTTTAGATTGGCTCGTAATTTCCAAGTTGTTACAATCTCCCCTACTTAAAGTTTTTCGTCCCCAAAAAGGAAATAATAGTATAGTAGGAAACAAAAATGTAAATGCAAAGTATTGTGAAGGTACCTTGCACCGGAGTTAGTCAGAGAGGTCCATTCTATATTTGTGGTAAGCTTGCTTAATGCTCTCCTCAGTCTCCCAAGTACAGACTCTAGGATCACTACTCCACTGCACTTTAACTAAATGAACCTTCTTGCTCCTTAGCTCCTTACTTTCTTTGCCAAATATTTTTAACGGCTCTCTTCTGACTGCTAATTCTGGAGTAATTTCCAAGTCCTGTTGCGCTGCTTCTTCTACAACAAGATCCGGATCATGCACATGTCTTCTAAGTTGGGATACGTGAAATACATTATGCACTCCAGGCAACCAATCAGGTAATTGAACCCTATAAGTAAGAGTTCCAATTCGTTCAAGTATAGGAAAGGGACCAATAGACCTAGGTGCTAACTTCCCAGTTTTACCGAATCAGATCACTCCTCTCATCGTAGAAACTTTCAAACAAACATAATCACCAACGGTGAATGCCAAATCTCTTCTTCTAGAATCCGCATAACTTTTCTGTCGGCTTTGTGCGGTTTTCAATCGCTTCTTGATGAAATCGACTTTATCAGATGCTTCTCTAATCATATCGGGTCCCAACACAAGTCTATTGCTCGGTTCTACCCAACATGCGGGAGATCTGCACGGTCTATCGTATAATGCTTCAAATGGCGACATTTTTAAACTTGCATGATAGATGTTGTTATATGAGAATTCTGCCAAATGCAAGTGATCTTCCCATGACCCACCAAAATCAATAACACAAGCCCGTAGTAAATCTTCTAAAATTCTGTTCGCTCACTCAGTTTGGCCATCTGTCTGAGGGTGATAAACGGTGCTCATATTCAGTTTTGTTCCCAATTCTGTCTGGAATGCCTCCCAGAATTTGGTAGCAAATATTGGGTCTCTATCGCTGACTATGCTGATGGGAACTCCATGCAGCTTAACAATTTCTTTGAAATATATCTGTGCTAGACTTTGAGCGGTTCTATTGGATCTGACTGGTATAAAATGGGCGGTCTTCGTGAAACGATCTACAATCACCCAAATACTTTCATTACCTTTCTTGGTTCAGGGCAAACCATCTATGAAATCCATGGAAATCTATTCCCATTTCCAACCTGGGACTTCCAACGGTTGCAACAATCCGGCCAGCTTTTGTTGGTCGCTCTTGACTAATTGGCAAGTAGGGCACCTGCGAACATATAAAGAAATGTCCCTCTTCATTGCCCTCCACCAGAAGGTGCGCTTAATATCATTATACATTTTTCTTACACCGGGATGGATACTAAGTTTGGACTTATGGCATTCATCCATGACTTCTCTTCGAAGCTCTGGAATATTTGGGATGCAAACCCTGTCATTTAATCTGAGAACCCCCTTTCCGTCAATACGGAAACTTGTGGTTTCACCTTCCTTGATCCTCTGACTAATTCTCTTAATAAATTCATCGTCTTTATGAAGGACTGCAATCTTATCAATCAATGAAGATGTAAAAGCTATGCTGGCGATGATTTCATTCTTTCTACTGAGCGCATCGGCCACTACGTTAGCCTTTCCTGGAGTATATAGGACATCTAGATCATACGCTGCAAGAAATTCTAGCTAACGCTGCTGTCTCAAGTTCAGATCTTTCTGGGTGAACAAATACTCAATGATTGATGGTCTGTAAATAATTCGAATTTCTCGCCCAGCAAGTAATGTCTCCAGATTTTCAAAGCGAAAACGATAGCTAGCAACTCAAGATCATGAGTTACATAATTCTTCTCATGCGGTTTCAGCTGGCGGCTAGCATAAGCGACTACTTGGCCCCTTTGCATTAATACTGCACCAAGACCTCTAATAGAAGCATCTGTCCAAACCGTCAAATCCTGATTGCCATCGATAATGGTTAATACTGGAGCGGTTATCAATTTCGATTTCAATTCCTGGAAAGCTTCCTCACAGTCGGAAGTCCACTTAAATTTCTCATGCTTCTTTGTGAGCTTTGTCAATGGACCGGATATCTTCGAAAAATCCTTAACGAACTTTCGATAATAACTAGCCAGCCCCATAAAACTTCTGACCTCTGTGGGTGTAGTAGGTTGTTTCCAGTCTTGAATTGCTGTAATTTTGTTCGGATCTACAAAATTCCTTCCTTTGACACGACATGGACAAGGAACTTTACCTCTTCTTGCCAGAAGAGACATTTAGAGATTTTGACTTTGAAGACGTTCTTTCTTAGAATCTCCAATACTTGTTCTAAATGTTTTTCATGCTCAGGTTTTGATTTGGAGTAGATTAAAATATCATCGATGAAAACAAGGACAAATTTATTCAGAACTCCCCTGAACACTTTATTCATTAGATCGACGAAGTATGCTGGAGCGTTGCATAAGCCGAACGACATTACTAGCCATTCATAAAATATGTCTGGATCCCTGAAAGCTGTCAAAGGAACACACTTTTCGGCAATTCTCAGTTGATGGAAACCTGTAACTAGGTCCATTTTTGAAAATACTCTCGCCCCATTTAATTGGTCTAACAGATCATCGATGCGGGGTAACGGGTATTTGTTTTTAAGCGTCTGTTTGTTGAGGTCTCAGTAATCAACACCCAATCGGAGAGTATCGTCTGACTTTGGGACAAACACTACAGCTGCACCCCAACTAGAAAAGCTAGGTCTGATTAGACCCTTCCATAGCAGTTGACGAGTTTGATCGCCTAGTTTTTCTTTTTCCTTTGGAGTCATTCTGCGAATTGGATGTACTACTGGTCTGGCATTGGGAATCAGATCGATTCTGAATTCTATTTCTCTTTGTGGAGGTAAGTTTTCGACTTCTTCAAATACATCCGCATAGTTTCTAGCAACAGGAATCTTTTCTGAGGTAGTGGGGATAACTTCTAGCACAGGCCAACATTCCTTTCTATCTAGATTTGAACCATGGCATGGTACAGTAATATATCCAAGCTTCGTTTTAATTTTTACTATCCTTCCCACACACTTTACTTCAGCTTCGTATTTTGTTAACCAATCTATCCCGAGAATGATATCGAATTCGGGAAAATCCATGGTGATCAAATTAAAAGAAAATTTATAGGACGAATAAGAGACTGGCACTCTACAATATAAACTGAGAATAAGAGATCCTCCTATCGGATTATGAACCTTAACCGATTCTTTAAGCTTTCTTTGTTTAAACTTTAATTTGTGAACCGTGTTACTTATAATAAAACCACGTGATGCATCTGTGTCAAATAATACAGAAACAGGAATATTTTTAATTGTAAGGGTACCTCCCAAAACATTGGGTTTACCTGCTCCATCGGAAGCCGTCGGCGGGTTCGTCTCGTCATATACGTGAGCAACCTCGGCCTTCTTAAGCAAGGGACAGTCTCTAACAAGATGACATGTCCTGCGGCGGTTAAAGCATGAACGAGGGTTCTGAGAGCCCTGGCTTGAACCTTGAGAATCGGTCTTCTGCCGTTTCGGGGCTGTGCAAACATTTGAGTAGTGCCCCACCTTGCCACAATTGTAGCAGCTTCCCTTTGGCGGCCTGCTAGTCTGCTGATTCATGGACGCCGCGTTGCTTGATTCTGGCTGGTTTGTAGAGGGCTTGCGTTTATTCCCCGCCTGGCTTTTAACACGGTCCAGATCGAGGTTCCTTTGATCCAGGTCCTCATAATTGCACGCCATCTCCACTAATTCATTAAATGTCAGCTTGATGTGGACCATTGCCCTGTCTTGGTACTTGCGCTTTAGCCCGAGGATGAACCTCTTGTTCTTGGACTTAGCGGTGGCGATCAACTCGGGAGCATAGCGGGATAACTGTGTAAACTTGTTCAGATAGTCTTGCACAGAGAGATCTCCTTGCTGGAGGTTTGCGAATTCGTCGTGCATGCACTCAAGGGCTTGCTCTGGGATGTACTTTTCTTTGAATAAATCTTTGAATTCATCCCATGTCCTACCAGCATCTCTGTTCCCTGCGGTAAGAGCTTCCCACCATCATTCGGCTTCCTCTTGCAGAAGCCAAGTACCCATGAAAGCTTTGCCTTGATCGCCTAGCCTCTGGCCTCCTAATATCTTCTCGCATGTTTTCAGCCATGCCAATGCGTCAATCACAGTGCCCGTTCCAGAGAATGTTTTGCCTCCTAGATTCTTGTACCTTTTGGCCACGCGGTCGAGCTCGAATGGTTGAGCGACCGGGGGTTGTATTAAGGGTCCATCTTCAGCTGGGACTTCTCCTCGTCCTCTGCCACGGCTAGCTCGGACTCCTCTACCAGCGGCTGCTCGGGGAGCCATTGTTCAAGTTCTGTATAAGCAAGAAAAGAGTCAGCCTATAGAAACGATAATTTTATTGTATGGTAAAGCAGAAGAACATAAGGAAAGACAACGATATACTGATCAAATTATTTTTGCTATTCTGCTTAGCTCATTCTAGGACATTACTAGTCCTATCTCTAATGAGCTATTCGCCATAGAATACTACTGATTCTATTTTGACGAAGTGTTTAATGTGTTAAATTCCAGAACAAAGGTTAACCAAAGCTCTGATACCACCTGTGACGATCTCAAAACCCCGTGGTACGGTGTAAAGGATAATCATTGGAATATAACACATTAATCATCATTAGCAGAGTACAGATAATAGCATAAACAAGAAATAGAATAATTTACACAAATATGACAGCGGAATCATATAAATATCACCACATCAGAGAGCACAGTGCATGATACAACTTAGTGCATAGTAATACATAATCAATCTACATCGCCTGTGGAGGAATCATATATATGTAGAGTACATAAACGAAACATCAGTCTACATCGCCTGTGGTGGAGTCATATATATGTACAATAATGGCGGAAAAATCATAGTCATCAACATGTAGTCAAGCCTCGCCATGAGCCAAAAGTGCACCTCTACTGCGGCGCCAAGCCAAAATATGTCAGCTACCAGTAACTAGGCTGTCCGTGTGAAAATAAGGGCACCCGAGTTTGCAAGGTGAAACAAACTACGATTCAGTCATGGGACTGGTATGAGAAATCTACTAAACTAATTAAACCACAATTATAAGGCAAATCAAAGGACCACGCCACTTTCGCGGAACGGGTTTACTCCAATGAGTGCTAGTGCATGAAAATAAAGTAAATTATTAAATCATCGCAATGCTTTTTATAAAAATGAAGCCATTATAAGACTCAGGTCCCATTACACAATGCAACGCAAGTCGGAGGATAGAGTTTTTACCTTATAATGGCCAAGAGATGCTTCATACGTATAAACAAAATCGTTTGATATTATTACTAGTGCATATATGTTTCAAAAGCAAATTCAATCATAAATATCAATCCTAGGCGGCATAGCTACCATCTACTATGTCGCCATACTAGTAATATAATCACATCCGCAATTTCGTATCGGAAATTGGATTCCATCATGAGTCGAGGCAAGGGGCAAGCTCCTCCCCGTTCGAGACACTCTAGCAAATGTCCCAGGACCGCACACAACAATTCTTGGATCTTCAGGGCCAGTCCTCTCTTACTTTTGAGGATTAGTTATTCCTGAACACACGTTTCCCGATCCTTACAGACCTATAATCGAGGTGCCTCGCATTCCAACAACCACACAGGTGAAAAGTATATATAAATGTCAGGGCTGGTAGGTCACTGACACCACCGTAGCTAGAAGGAAACGTCGTGCTCTCCCTGCAGTCACTATCCCGTTTTTGACTCATACCGAGGTGTGAGGCTCGCGAATCCACGCTATACACAAAGCTACGCCACACAGGCCATGCTTTGATCATCAACCACAAGACTTTGCTTTGCAACAAAAGCCTTGATCATATGCCACTTAGGCGTGCCACACAGGCAATCCACTCCATGCGACTGATTTTTGTCGATATATAACCTCTGAGCTCGTACGTGTCAGAGAAGGGCGTTAAGCAAGATAATAAATTCTCCGTCGCCAAACAGATATATATTTAATAGAGATCAATCAGCACAGAACAAAATCCAATGTCAGACACAAAGTCCATTTACAAGTTCGTTCTGGGTATGAACAAAGCCGGAGGCACCAAATTCCTCGCATATCCGCATAATCAACAATACGTCTGGACGGCTACCACTTCAGCTCCTTCAAGGTAGCTACTCCAATCTTGAGCATCAGTAGTGCCCATCCATCCAATGTGAAGATCGTCGGTCTTGAACCGCCTTCAACTCTTTGACTTCTCACCATCAATCGATTATTTGAAATGAGAATTAACTCGGCCTTTTCAAATAATCCATGTATATTTAGATTTTCAAATCAATTCTTCACATGGTTAAATCATTCAACATTTACATTTCAGTTCTTTAGTATAGTTTTCATGTCAAACACATTCAACCATCAAATATTAAACAAACCAAGCAGAATTGGTTTATTTCCACTCTATATCGTCTATAATATTTTATAACGATATGTTGCCAATTTTATTCATTTAAAAAATGACCCTATTTAATTAAACGACGTTTCAGGTCGTGCCGAGGCATTGGTGATGTTTTTTTCCAAAATTTGTTTTACACATATCTGAAAATCTAACCGTTGGATTTCAACAAAGTTTATATCATTGGGAAGATATTCCCAAAGCGAACCCAACGGTTCCAGTTTCGTGAAAATCCGATGGTCGGATCTTTCGGCATAATTGTTTGAAGTTACGATTTCAAAACGCGAACTACACGACCTCGATTCGTTTTAATTTATATTTATATTTATATAATATAAATATAATTCATTCGACGATTTCAATATCGTTTTCACTTCAAATATTTCGCTAACACCTTTATATTTCGAAAAATTTCGTCATAACCTCCTTTGTACGGGAAGGGGTTTGGAAATTTATTGGGCCGTATTAGGCACCCAATAAATCCTAATAAGCATGCAAATATTTATAGTGATATATTTTGGTGTCCACAGGGGAGTGTGTATAGATCATAACTCCAGAGAATAAATTCTCGTCATCCTATAAATGGTTTTTGTGCCTTAATGACCAGAGAGACGTGTTTATTGTCATCTCCAGACCCGTGTGGGTTTTTTTATTAATCTTGCAATTTACTGTTACAATTTATATAGTCCAAATCAGTCATCAGTTCAACCTGTAATATATAGTCATCGCCATACTAGCCTCTCGCTCGTATGGTAAATCTTCAACCTCGTCACACAAGCTCCAAATGCTTATGTGGCATATGATGAAGTATGCCTCTCGTCAAGAAGTATGCCATGTAGAGTAGTTCAAAATTAATTGTTACTATCCTATGGCGATGTTTATTATTACACACAGAACAACTAGCACTCCGCATCCAGTGGCATTCACAGGAGTTGATATGATAATAAAATTTGCACATCCAACTCATTAAGGTTTACCTATTTGTCGGGCACGCAAATAAATTCTTTACTCAAAAACTAATCCATTTCCTGTTCAACACATGTATATATATGTGCAAACTAAGCTAAAAAATTATATTTCTAGCGAACAAAGGTTTACCTCCACTTATGGTTATTTTTAACACTTCACGTTTCACTTAAAAATGTTATTTTTGTCGAACTAAAATATATTTCAACACATGACTATTTTATTTAGTTCCTATACATGTTAAAAATAATATTCATAGCAAACAAATATTTATTTCAACATTGTATATTTTTAGCCATTCACGCACATGATAAAAATGATATTTTTATCATCAAAAATATTTATTCAACACACGAATGTTTTAACACTTCATATTCTCAATAAAAATGTAATTTTTATTGTTCGACCTTTTTATTCAACACATGAACTTCTCAATACATGAGCATTTCCACACATGGATATATTTTATATGGTTTGTACATATAAGAAAGATGTTATTTTTATTGTTGAGACAATTTATTTAAAATACGAATATTTTACATACTTCATATATATAAAAAATGTGATTTTTATTTTTAAAACTATTTATTTTTTTAACACATGAATTATTTTTCAACACATGAACTTCTCAACACATGAGCATTTCCACACATGGATATAATTTCAACACATGACTTTTGTTTCAACACATGAAAATAATTTCAACATATGAAAATAATTCTAACACATGAATATTATTCAAAATTTCGGCAGCATAACGGCGGGGTAGCTAAAATCGGCACCGTCTCGAGTATGGCTCCTCGCTCTACCTTAAAACCTCGCGGTTTTTGACAATGGGGATTTCATACATCTAATTCGCACGCAGGCGAGTATGATTTTTCTTTTCCAGAATTTATTTCAATCACAAATGGGTATTTTTCAACCACAACCAAACAATATCAACCACAAACAATTCTATCAACCATTCGCATTATTCGCCTAATTTTCCCCACCAATGGTTTGTGGACGAGGGGAGTATATATATATATATATATATATATATATATATATATATATTATTTCCATTCCAACACACATATCATTTATATAATGCATGTATAATTCATACTTCGCTCATATAACTTACACAACGCATGTACATGAGGTATACGACACGTGTATAATTTATATTTCGCTTATATAATTTATACATCACATTTCCATTCACATTTCAGTTTAGACATCTCACATTGGTTTTCGAGATGCTAAAAATCGTAGCTTGCTCAGAAAAATCCGCGGTCTCTTCTAGATTGTTGAGAGCGTCCTTGCAGTCACGATGTTTTCTGTTTCATCGAATTTCGTTAACACATGATAAAGATATGATTTTTCAAAGTTTGCAACACATAAAAGTGTTATTTTCAGTTCAAATATAAAAATGCCGATACCTTTCACGTTTGTTCAAAAATAGGTTTTGATTTATCGAACAAATGGTTGCACGATATTGGAATCAGCTTGTACCACGTCGAAGAGGGTCGAGGGGGCTTCAGGCGCATGGCGGTGGCGTTCAACTCGGTGGGGCCCAGTGTTCGTGGCGGCGCACGAAAATTCGGAGCTTTGGAGGGGGAAATCTCGAGGTTGGAGCAATGATATGGGGAGTTCTTTATATGGATTCGAAGAAGGGAAGGGGAACTACAAAAAGTTCAACTGGGGGTGGGGTTGATTCGGGCTGTGGCGATCGGAAATCGCCTGGGAAACGGGGAGATGCCTTCCGCCGTCGAGATCGGGGTTACGGGGGGTTTTCTGATATATTTTTTTAATTTTAATTATGAATGGAGAAATTTTATTGGTCGATGGATTTATTAAATTTTAAATTAGTGTTTCTCCACACAGACACCAATTCAAACCCAACGACTGTCGCCCCTAGCTAAATACCCCCATCCCGGACACAATGGGATATGTTTCGTAGGCAAATTCGACTGTTACAGTCAGTTATTCTTCAAATTAAAATATAAAACATTCAAATTCTGTTTTGAACGTACATTTCAATTTGCCAGGGCCACAAACTAATTCGAAAAATTCCAGAAAAATAAATGTAGCTATGTTTTGATGCTACGATCCCAATAAAACTAGTTTCGTCGAATTCTAAGATTGTTTGAAAAATGACCATTTTCTGGTCAATCCAATTTAATAGAAATTGACCAATCACATTTTCTTTTGCCACGCTCACATACTAGCTTCAAAAATTATGAAATTTGAAACCTAGCAATAATTTAACATCCCGGATCCAACAAAATTGGTTTCGTTGAATTTCGAGGTCGTTTGAAAAATGTCTATTTTCAAGGGCTATATATTCTCTATAGCGATCTTTCTGAAAATTCATTTGGCCATAACTTTTGATTCCCGCTATGAAACTTCGATTTTTCAGATTCGCTAGAAATATATTCATAAACAGATTTAAATATTTTTGGTTTCACTAAAATCCGTTATATTTTGCACCCGGTACAATCAGTCAAAATTTGAATTCAAATTTACAAACTGCCACACTATTTCTAATTCACTATTTTATTGAAATATTCTATTTCAATTGTTTAAATTTCTTTGAAATAACCAATTTAAATTTTTTAAATTGGCTCGTATTTTCTGGTTTGTTACATTGATGAAAAAGTAATACTATATGCACCAAAAAATGAATACCACTATGCCAAAATAACATCTTTAATTCTAGGTTGACCATTGATATGTTTGTATTGCTAATGAAATAGCCACGGAATAGAATATCGGTATAAAGTGTCATAAAACGTCATATATATTTGATTTAGAGGTGGAATCAGAAATTTAAAATAATCAAAATTAAAGACACTGAATCATATTATAAAACAAACATAAACATAAACAATTTCAACTTTTGGAAAATAAGCCAAGCAAACTAACATCAATTTCCTTTATCAATGTAGATCCACAAAATTCATGTAGTTGCATCTCTTTATAAGTAGCAAGCATTTTCTATGAATGACAATGCATGTAATATCATAATTTGATTCTTCTCCTAGTGTGAGACATTTCAGGGTAAAGCTCATATCTCAAATTAAAATTATTTTTCTTTTCAAAATGAATATTAGTTATATAAAACACATTCATAAACAATATAATTGTGAAATCTTAAAGATATCAATTATTCAATATAAGTAGCAAAGATGATTTAACATAGCTAGAAACGCACAATATTTTTTTGATCGTAACCTGAATCATTACCTCATCAGAGCATATGTCATATATATGTACTACCATTAACTTTTATCTCATTTCAATTTGGGATGCTTCTGCAAACCACATTTCAAAGTATGGTTTTTCTTTCTAAGTAAAGATGTAAGCAGTCTCCAATTACCATCTCGAGAATTATATTTTTCAAAAAAAATTCGTGATTTCTACCATCTAGCACAAAATATATTTATAACTTGTATTGGAAAGTTTCATACCCACTATAAAGAAATTTCTACTTATTGAGTTTTCTATAAAATTGAAATAAGTGATATTTGTATTAAAAAAATGATCATTATGAAGTAGCAGTGTGAAAAGCTTTAAACTTCAATTATGAAAATTAAACAATAAAATGAAAGCAGCAATGTCTAGAATTTATCAAAAAGAGATCAAATCGAAATAAAAACTAGAGCATACTATGGAATGCATAAATTATTCCGAAGAAAATGCAAATATGATGCAATATAAACAAGTGTATACATATATCATATAACAACCTATCATATGCACGAAACCAATGGGTTAAACAACAAACAAAGTTCACAAAAGAAAAAATTGAAAACAAAACCTAAGTATATATACATTTTTCCATCGTTATTTTCAATGTTAAAGAAGCTTAAAAAAAAAATAACATAGAAAAAACACAATTAGATTCCTACTATTTTTCCATCAAAGGAGAAATCACTTCACTAACAACATAAATGAAAATGTACGTAAAAACATCGAATTGATAGGGGTAGTGTTAACAATGTTACCTAGTAACTCTGTCAACAAATTCCTACAATTATAAAGTTAGCAGGTATATTGTATTTCAGTCCTCGCTAGATGATCAATCAACATTTTTTAGTGTAAAATATTTAAAATATAAATATAAGATTAATATTCTAGTATGTTTTAACTAAACATAAAAATCGGTATATAGACCTTAAGCTTCTCATAACTAGACCTGTTAAAATATGACCCTACTCAATTACCTAACCCACTTTACCCTATTTACAACCCTGTTGGGTCAACCTATTTATAACTTTTTATTAAATTGGTCATAAAAGGGTTGACCCATTTTTAAAAGGGTTACAAATTGGTAACCCACTTACCAAATAGTAAAAAAGTAATACTTTAAAACAACAATTTTCAAATTTAAAAATGTCACAATTACAGAAATACCCTTTATTTTGGAAAAAGTGAAAAAATGAAAAAAAAAATCCAGAAATTATGAAATGAAAATTAAAAAAATGAAGTATTCGTAAATAATGATTTTAAAACTAATATGACCAAAATTATGAAAATGCCATTCATATTGGAAAAATTGTAAACAATGAAAAAATTTCAGAAAATCCAGAAAATCACGAAATGAAAAGTAAAAAAAAGAATTATTTTAAAATAACGATTTTTAATGCTAAAATTACGAAAATACCCTTTATTTTGAAAAAAATGAAAGAAATAAATAAATTTTAAAAAATCCAGAAAATTATGAAATGAAAAGTAAAAAAAGAATTATTCAAAAATTACGATTTCTAAAGCTAAAAATGTAAAAATTACGAAAATACCCTTCATATCGGAAAAAGCGGAAAAAAATAAAAAAATTCAAAAAATTTAGAAAATTATGAAATGAAAAGTAATTAAAGAGTTATTCGAAAATAATAATTTTTAAAGTTAAAAAGGCCAAAATTACGAAAATGCCCTTTATGTTGAAAAAAGTGAAAAAAACAAAATAAATTAAAAAAAAACCAGAAAATTACGAAATGAAAAGTAAAAAAAGAATTATTTTAAAATAACTATTTTTAAAGCTAAAAATGCTAGAATTACGAAAATACCCTTTATTTTGGAAAACAGAATTTGTAAAAACAAATAAAAAGATATGTTTAATGGGTATATTTCTGATTCCAGTATTTTTACTGCAGTTTTAAGATGTGTTTTATAGCCTTTTTTATTGTATTAGGGTTATAAGGGTTGTAATGAGTTAACCCTTTAATTAAGAAAGTCAAAAGGGTCGAGCTATTATATGTAGCGAAAGGGTAGGGTCAAATTTTACTTGACCCAAATATGACCCTACCATACCCTTTTGACACGTCTACTCATAACCATCATACTATACACAGATAATTTAATTAATACAAAAATAAATGCCAATTTGCATGTCAAAAAAAAAAAATGTGACTCTAAGCTATTATAAAAGGTGCAGCAGAAATCCAATGTTAGTTATCACATATATGTAAGCAAGTTAACATTTTTATTTACTCAATCCATTTGTGTGCATCCTAAAATAAAAATAATTTTAATCAATAAAATTCAAAAAATACAATAATAATGTAATAACATTATTACAGCAAAATCAAGGTCATGAATCAAAGCATTGACCTGAAACTTGCAACTAAAATCCCTAAGATTTTTTCCTTATAAGTTCTGATTTTTTTGCTTTGTCCAAACTTCACATATTTTTGGTGTATAACCCAAGATGACCTACAATAAAGCCATAATTTAGTCTATTGTTATCACTTTTCATAATTTTGAAAATTTTCTTTTGATTTTAATATACAAATGAGATTGCTTAAGGATTAGAATTAGCATATAACAAATCCAAGGGAAAAAATAGCATGAAAGGTCACCTTTAATGACAAAAACATAGATATGGATTTACTCAAGGTGGTAGTTTGGAGCAAAGTGAAAAAACACAGAAGTAACATAATGAAACAAATAAATAATCTGCATGCAAAAATTAGGGATCGAGGATACCTGACAACTTAAGGAATTTATTGTAGTAAAGGGAAGCAATAAGGCATACTCAATTGAACCCTTTGCTGTAAGGATTAGAGTTGCATTCATATTGAGAAAATTTTAGTTACATATAAGATAATCTCTTAATAACACTAAAGGCATTTTAATTACATATAAGATAATCTCTTAGTAACCCTAAAGACATAAGATATATAGTGTTATGTAACGACGGTCGGAACAAAGCCGCCTTCTTTCCGCATACGGCGCACGCTTATGAGTTGGCACACACATCCATTTAACAAATGGAATCCCTGATGTTACGTGCCTACCAACTCGTATTTGCATTACATTCCTTCAGTTTATTCCGTGATGTGGGACTATTCATTCGAACCGTCGTTCCTACCTTAACAACATGCAAGACAATCCTAACAGTCTCTCTTTTAACTCGCATCCTACGAGTATCTTTTAAGAGCACTGCCTTGCCTGCATAGTCCAACCTGTAACCTTCCTCTCTGATACCACTGTTATGTAACGGCGGTCGAAATAAATCCCCCTTCCTTCCGCATACAGCGCACACATATGAGTTGACACACACATCTTTGTACCAAAAGGAATTACAGATGTTACGCGCTTACCAACTCGTATTTGCACCACACTCCTTCAATTTATTCCGTGATGTGGGACTATTTATTCAAATCGTCGTTCCTACCTTAACAACATGCGAGACAATCCTAATATATGGTAATTAGGATAGTTGAAAACAGATAGCAAGCTGGACTGAAGAGTTTGGAAATGAAGAGGTAGAATGTAATGTAATTATTTTTTGCATTACACGAAGTCATTTTAGATTGAATAATAAGACAATTATTAATTACTTACCCAAATCAATGAGGGATGGATACTTGAGTTTGTTTAGATTGAATAATGATCAAGTATACAAAGAGTCATATATTGTGATGTATATGATTGATACAATATAATAGATATATAAAAGGAAGATAATCAAAAAATATTCATGACTCTATTAGAATTAGTTTAAGAAATACCTACAATAAGCAAAAATTACGACAAATTTAAGACAATTAAACTTCCATTATATAGAAAATTTCTTGGATATTCACCTTAAAAACCAGTTGTTTATGCCAAAAAAAAAAAAATCTTGTACGTAAAAGAATTAAAATTAATTATTTTGATTTGTATAACAAACGTAGAAATAATAAGAATGATAGTGAAGAGTGTAATCGACAATAATGTTAGCAA
Organism: Allium sativum; assembly: GCA_030737875.1. NCBI lineage: Eukaryota > Viridiplantae > Streptophyta > Magnoliopsida > Asparagales > Amaryllidaceae > Allium > Allium sativum. The sequence continues at coordinate 156,263,424 of CM060921.1, read as the reverse complement.
GTATATAGAACTCAAGCTCATCATAATCATCATACTGCACATACATAATTTAATTAATATAAAAATAAATGCCAATTTGCATGTCAAACAAAATAAAAAATCTATGGCTCTAAACTATTATAAAAGGTGCAACAGAAATCCGATGTTAGTTATTACATACATGTAAGCAAGTTAACCTTTTTATTTACTCAATCCATTTGTGTGCATTCTGAAATAAAAATAATTTTAATCAATAAAATTCAAAAAAATACAACAATAATGTGATAACATTGTTATAGCAAAATCGAGGTCATAAATCAAAATATTGACCCGAAACTTGCAGCTAAAATCCCTAAGATTTTTCCTTGTAAGTTTTGATTTTTCCTTTGTCCAGACTTCACCAGTGTTTGGTGTATAACCCAAGATGACCTACTGTAAAGCCATAATTTAGTCTACTGTTGTCACTTTTCATAATTTTGAAAATTTTGTTTTATTTTAATACACAAATGAAATTACTAAAGGATTAGAGTTAGCATATAACAAATCAAAGTGAAAAATTAGCATGAAAGGTCACCTTTAATGACAAAAACATAGATATGGATTTACTGAAGGTTGTAGTTTCTAAAAATGATGGAGCAAAGTGAAAAAACACTGAGATAACATAATGAAACAAATAAATAATCAGCATTCGAAAATTTGGGATGGAGGATACCTGACAATTTGGGGAATATACTGTAGTAAAGGGAAGCACTAAGGCATACTCATTTGAACCCTTTGCTGTAAGGATTAGAGTAGCATTCATATTTAGCAAATTTTAATTACTTATGAGATAATCTCTTAGCAACACTAAAGACATCAGATATATAGTAATTAGGATAACTGAAAACAGAAAGCAAGCTCGGATTAAAGAATTTGGAAATGAAGAGATAGAAAGTAATATCAATATTTTGCGCGTTACACAAAATCACTTTAGATTGAATAATAAGACAGTTATTAATTACTTACCCAAATCAATGAGGCATGGGTACTTGAGTTTAGATTGAATAATGAGCAAGTATACAAAGAGTCATATATTGTGATGTATATGATTGATACAATATAATAGATATATAATAGGAAGATAATCAACAAAATATTCATGACTCTATTAGAATTCGTTTACGAAATATCTACAATAAGGAAAAATTATGATAAATTTAAGACAATTAAACTTCCATTATATGGAAAATTTCTTGGACATAAAAACACTAAAATTAATTATTTTGATTTGTATAACAAATGTAGAAATAATAAGAATGATAGTGACAAGTGTAATCGACAATAATGTTAGCAAGTACGTTAAAAGGAGTTTAGGTTGGTTTCTTTTTAGCATTAATTGAGGAAGTTTTAAACTGTTAATGTTTAAATTGTTAAATTTTGGCGATTAAAATACATTAATGAGAAGGCATTATTTATTTCCATAATCAAGTCAATTATGGGAAACAAATTAATATGGAGAAGGCAATTGATTTAAAGAATCAATCAAGAATTGATGGGGTGACAGAGATATTAATTGTTCCCATAATCAAGCCAAATATGAGAAACAATTAATTGATTTGGAGAATCAATAAAGAATTTATATAGGTGGAAACCAAATTAATCCGCAAGATTTATGGTGAATCAAATCAAGGAAATTCCTAAACATCTTCATCCTTATCTTCTAGAATTCTCTATTCTTCCTATGTATATGATGCCATTTGCTCACTTTTGTACCATCACAAAAAAAGACATCTCTTCATATTATTCCACAATAGATCCCTATTTCCTGTATCTATTATAGAGTGAGAATTAGTATTAAGTTTTTTGTTGTAATTCTTCTCATTTTTGTAACCTCCTCTTGAAGTAAAGAAATAAAGAAGTTGTTGGATCTCCGTGGACGTAGGATATTCATATCCAAACCGCGTTAAATCTTTTGTGTCTTCTTCTCCTCTTCTATTTTTGTTCTTTTGTTTGGTGATATTTTTATTGAGTTAGTGGTTGATAATTAATCGACAAACTAGATCCTATTTTTGCATCGCTTCCGCATTTGTGCAATTTTTGCACAATAGTTTGGTATCAGAGCTAGTTGTCTTGTTCTAGATTAGTTACCAATGGCTAATTCTTCTAGTAGTTGTACGAAAAACTATGGCATCACCAAATTTGTTAGAAGAGAAGTTTTTGGGACATGGAAGATCAAAGTGAAGACTAATGACGGTGTTCTTCAGCAACAACTTCATTCACTTAGAGGAAGAGATAAGATGCGACAGCGCCTTAGAGAATATATGCATAGATCCTACTTCTTGGGTTCTAGAAGAGGTACTTGCTATTATTTTAAGAAGGGACATTTCATACAAAATTGTTCAGCCCTGAGAAAGAAGAAAGAGAAGAAAGAGAAAGCTTCAATTCAGGCAGCATTTAGATCAGATGCAGATAGATGTAATAGTGATACATCATTATTTTCAGCCATTATTTCACCTTTAGAGAGTACAAGTTGGGTGATTGATTCTGGACCCTCTTTTCATATGATGCCAGATAGGAGTTATGAGAAAAGTGACGGTGGAGCAGTTCAGTTGGAGAATGACACGTTTTGTCATGTTGTAGGCGTTGGTAGTGTGAGGTTTAAGATGCATGATGGTGTTATTCGGACTATCACGGATGTTCGACATGTTCCGATGCTGCAAAAGAGTGTTGTCAGTTGGAGCTTTGAGTAGGGTTGGTATGAAGATAATAATAGATGGAGAGAATTTAAGAGTGGCAAAGGGTTCCTTAGTAATGATGAAAGGGGTGCGAGTCGATGATATTTATATGCTTCGTGGAGAGACAATCTTTGGAGATTCAGCAGTTTCTACTGATTGTAGTGTTCCAGATTCTACTCAATTATGGCACATTCGTTTAGGTCATGTTGATGAGGAGAGCCTGGAAGTATTGAAGAAGCGTTGGTTAATTGTTATTGATTCTCAATTAAAGCCTAGCTCTTGTGAAGATCGTTCCTTTTGGAAAGAAGAAGCATATCACATTTGATGTTGGAAGACCTAGAGCTACAGAGTTTCTAGAGTATATTCATTCATATGTTTGGGGACCCACCCCAATTGCATCTTTAGGTGGAGTCAGTTTTTTTGTCATATTTGTGGATGATTTCTCACGTATGGTTTGGGTCTGTTTCATGAAGACTAGATCCGAAATATTTTCCCAATTTCAGAAGTGGAAGACCTTAGTTGAAAAGAAGTTAGGAAAGCGGCTGCAAGTTCTTAGAGTTGGCAAGAATTCACTAGCTATTGTGCGTCCGAGCATGTACTTAGAGATTTTTCTATGATGTCACATTCTTTTGAAGTGGCGGAGAGCATGTGTCGGATATTATGGGAAAGAGCTATGAGCTTGAGACTGACTGCTGGTCTAGAAGAGGGATTTTGGGAAGAAGCGATATCTATGACAGTATTTCTCATCAACCGTACACCTTCTATTGCCATAGATATGAAGATCCCAGAAGAAGTATGGAAAAGAGATCATGTTGATTATTAATTCCTTAAAGTGTTTGGTTGTTCAGCTTATTTAGAAGATGAGAGACTTGATAAGTTGAAGCCTAGAGGAAAGAAGCACATTTTGTTAGGCTATGGAGAAGAAATAAAGAAGTATAGGTTGTGGTGCAAAACAACCAAGAGAATTGTGACTAGCAGGCATGCAATATTTGATGAGAGGTATTTATTGAAGATGGAGCCTATATTAGGTGATGGAGCCTATATTAAGTTTATTGAAAATATTTGGTTAACAAATATTGATAAAGAAATAGATAAGTGATTTAACTAATGGAATATTAATTAAGGGCTCAGTGACATGTTCAAAAGGAAAATTTGATTTTTGAAAAGAGTAAACTGTTTAAAAACTCCCAGGGAAAGACTGTTGGAATTAAAAACAAATTTAACAGAAATTTGTGAAAGCAAATTTGAATTAAAGAAAAGCCAGTAAAGTGGTAACTGAGATTGAATTAGAATGATATCAAGACAAATTGGATTGAGAGATTCAAATTTGAAGTGTGATGTGATAATCAAGTTAAGAGTTGGGAATCAAAAAGAAACTCGAGTTGAAATGATATTTGGCTCGGATATAAGCGAATGGTTGTGTCGTGGATAAAAGCAGATTGGAATTTGATTGGGATGACCCTTGTATCCGCTGAATTGATAACAAGTGGAAAGGATATAATGATATGCCGACAAAAAGGTACAAGTTTATATTTCATATGGTATGAGATTTTGATGAGCCGAATTGGCAAGCCGCTTGGCTGTTTGATTTTCTTTTGGGTTGGAGATGGCCCAGAGAGGCGAGTGGTGGTTTGACGTATTGACCAGTACAAAGTAGGTGCTGGCGAAATTTTTCGAAAAGCTAAGGCGTTAGAAAATTTTCAGGATTTTTGAAAATTTTCGTTGATAAGAATTAATTAACAATTTAATTGAAATTAAATTGTTTCAGTTGAAAACTGGAGTTAAGAAGTGAACAAATATGTTCTAACCAGTCGATAGGGTCGTCCTCTAGCTTTTAGCAATTTCGAGGACGAAATTATTTTAAGTGGGGAAGATTGTAATGACCCGCATTGGCTGAGGTATTTTAATTAATTTCTTTAATTACTGAAATGGTGGTTTAAAGGATTTAATGGTCGTTGAATAAAATAATGGTGAATATTTAATTAAAATAATAAATTAAATAATATATTTAATTTTGAAATAATCAGAATTGGCTGAAATGGCGATATGGTGTGAACTGGATCATCTGTGATATTTAATTCAGCTTGAAATTTAATTAGAATAACAAATATATTATATAAACGATAGTTTGAACGTAGAGTTATAATATAATTAAAATCGAGCTCGAAATGGCGATGCAGTTCGCTATTTGGCGATTCGAACTTCAACTGAATGTACAGGATTCTTTTTAAGACGGATTTCTGTGAAACAAGAAACGTATGGAGTTGGTGGAGTATATCTTTCTAGTGGAAGAGAAAAATCAGGATTTCGTCGTGTAGATTTTGAGATATGTCCAAATCAAATTTTAAAATAGTCGCTACAGAATCGTCTATCGACTTTAACGGTTTATTCGATATAACTAGAGATCGGGTTTGAATTTAGACAAGGTTCTTTTGAGGCATAGCGATAATTTAATTGTTATAATTTTATGGAAATTTTTAATTAATTAAATAATCAACTTTTTATTTGGAGTATTTGGCACCCTGTATTGACATTTCGGGGTTTCACAAAATGAGTTCATCTACCGGTATTAGTACATTTTTGGGACCAGAGCACATCACTCATTTCAATGGTATTTTTGTTTCTGTCCATAACAGTCCCTACGTGAACAGAATATTTCATAGTAGGGTACGCTATGTTTTTAACTTAAAACAAACGAAACTAAATGGTTAACTGGTCAAACGAACTCCAAACCCAACGAAACAAGTTTCATACGAAACCTTAGGAAGAGGTCTAGTGAAACGTCAAGGCCTCATATTTTTAGGATTTTTTCTATAATTTTAAGTAATTAATGCTCTGTGTTTTCATCGATATTTTCTAAGGGATTTTCGCAAATGGTGTCGGAATTGAACGAAACCTGTCCCATTGAGTCCGAAACATTTTTCTACGCTAGGATCAGCTTATTTTGTCAAAAACCGTGATCGTACGAACTTGTTTCAAGAGGATACTTGACGTATAAGAAATACATAATTAAATAATATTAAATGGTCCAAATTCTCTCCTATAAAAGGGCAGCGTTAACCAAATTTATTCGGTCAAATGAAGTTCTGAGGTCAACTCGTTTTGCGCCTCCATTTCTCTTAATAAACGAGCGATAATCCTTCAAATCTTCTGCTATCTTTAAATCCAAATCCGTTCACCATTTCTGATCGTCACCAATACAAAACCTCTTCACCTCAGTAAGCTCTGGTATCTGGATGGTTGTGATCATGTTTGGGGGTTCGTGATAGTCGGATCGAAGGGTTAAAGCAGCGCCGGTTTTGGGGTCTTCACCGTCGATTCAGGGCACCAGATCGGGAACTGCTATGGGTGGAAGTCAAGGAGGTAGAGGCGGTTGATGTGTCATGCTCAGATGGTGGTCCGGCTTAGCGAGGTGGCGCGGGGTTGAGGATGTTTGTGGCAGTGGAGTACAGCGTAGAGCAGATTTTGGTGAAGAGGGATTTAAACGAAAACAACCTGGTATTGTGTTTGTGAATCCCAACCGGAGTACCCACCGTCCAACGAAAACAGTAATAAAAAGTATTTTTAAACCATATTTAGTTAATGTTAAAACCTAATTAACTAATGCATTGGGTTCAGGTTCGAATTAGTGCTGGAAATAGCGAGGACAGGAATCGCAGTCTTCATGAGAAGTGCGATTTGAATGATGAGCACATGATTTTGAAGAGGAGAATATAACGAGAATTGTGGTAGTATTGGTTTGATTTTTAGTAAAGCAGGGAGGATGGATTGTTGAGGAAAAGACTAGGCTATGGTGTTTCTACTGTGAGGAGCTGTATTGGTTACGGGAGGGGGGGGGGAAGAGGAGCGCGGAAATCAGAAGAACGTGATTTAAGGGATTTTGTTAAGTTAATGGGGGAGAGATATAAAGTGAATGATAGAATGGTGGTGATGAAAAATTTGAAGAACAGTGAAGGAATTTTCGGTCTTGGATTTTTTGTAGAAGGAGATGTTGTGTACGGGATGTGTAAAGGAAGAAGGAACACGTGGCGGGCATTATCTTGTGGGCCTGAAGGTTTTGGGCTAAGGGAAAAGGGAAGGGAAAAGAAAAAGAAGCGAGGCCCATTGAATTTAACATAAAAAGTTTAAGTTTATTTTAAAATAAATAATCATTTAACTTGTAATGTTCATATCTTATGCGCATGTTAACGGAATTCAGCGAAACAAGATCCGACAGGATCGTATGGACGGACACTACCCAATGGAACTGACGGGGGGCGAATCGGAGCTCGTTACAATTTATAGCGTCCGTCTGCATCAAGCGATGGTTATTGTTATTAACGATGATCGTCCAATGTGAGTAAATCTCACTAACTCTGAACAGTTTATAATTTCATGTTGTATATTTAGAACTGTTAAATATTGGCTGATTGACTGTGTGTTGACTATTTGATTGAACTGCTAGTCAGTTAGTTGAATTTCTATATTGATTATGTTTAACAGAATATATCATATGGAACTAAAAGTGATGTTATCTATATTGTTTAACATCTGTGATGTAGGGAAACAGGTTGGAGGAACCCAACGGGGTTCCTCAACATTTATTTTACTATTTTTCATATATTGTGATATATGATGTGATATATAATCTGTTGTTGATTATATGTGTTTGGACGATATTGATCATCGTGATTTGATATGTTGAATACCATAACATACCGAAATGTTGATAAGGGAATATTTTTAAGTGATATTTGAAAATAAAATATTTATAAATGGAATATTTATAAATAAGAAATATTTATAAATTGGAATATTTATAAATAGGAGATATTTAGAAAAGGGAAAACGTTATAAAAAGGAAACTGTTATAAGAAGGAAATCATTTTAAAGTAGAGAACCGTTACTAAAAGTAAATCTTTAAAATGAATAAATGTTGTTAAAAAGGAAATCTTTATAAAGCGAATAAAGGAGTTAAATCGAATATGGTATTCGAAAGTAGTAAATCGAATTAGTTATTCGGAAGGAGTTAAATCGAATATGGTATTCGAAAGTAATAAATCGAATTAGTTATTCGAAAGGGGTTAGTCGAGTCGAGTCAGTTGAATAGAGTAATTGAATATTTGTTATTCGAATAAGAGTTAAACCAGTTAGAGTTAACCAGTTAGAGTTAACCAGATGGAGTTAATCAATTAGAATTAACCAGTTAGAGTTAAACCAATTGGAGTTAATCGATTACAGTTAGAGTAAAAGGAGTTAATCGAATATAGTTTATTCGAATAGAGTAAAAGGAGTTAATCGAATTTTGTTTATTTGAATAGAGTAAAAGGAGTTAATCGAATCTAGTTTATTCGCATAGAGTAAAAGGAGTTAATCGAATATAGTTTATTCGAATAGAGTAAAAGGAGTTAATCGAATATAGTTTATTCAAATAGAATAAAGGAGTTAATCGAATATAGTTTATTCGAATAGAGTAAAAGGAGTAAATCGAATATATAGTTTATTCAAATAGAATTTAAAGAGTTATCGAAAATGGTTTATTCGATAGGAGTTAAGTGAATAGAGTTAAAGTTAAATCAAAAGAGTTAAGTGAATAGAATAAATTGAATAGAGTTATCGAATATGCCTTATCGAAGGAAAGAATTATCGAATATAAAAGATTTGAAAGAGAGTTACGTAAGGAAGTTTGTTAAAGAATTATAAGGGTGAACTTTGTCTATTTCAAGGTTAGAAACGTTGTTCAGTTAAGGTCTGAGAGGTAGTATTACCCCAACTTGATTGACTTCATTTTGTAACTAAGGAATGGTTAAGGTTCGATAGTAAAGGATGGTTTAGTGAATTTAGTAATTAAAGGAAATGTTTTGAGTTGGCATCGCGATGGTTTATTTAAACATCTGTCTATGTCCAATGAAGAAGCTTTGGAAATGTTTTCAAAATAAGAAACCAGAAATGTTTTCTAATAAAGAAAACAAGAAATGAAAATGTTTTCCATTGTTAATAACATATATTTTCCAAATTTATAAAATAAGAAATATTAAATATAGGGAAACAAGAGATAAGTAAATTAATGAAATGAAGAGATAAATGTTGAATGATGTTTGATCGATTTAAATTTCCATTTGGAAATAATATCATTGTTTGCACACCTGTTTTTCTTCGATAGTTAAATCACAGACTATCGAAGTTTTGACCATTTTAACGTTGTTAATATGGAGAGACCGGTTGGATTATTATCCAAAGAACCACTCTGTATTGGCATAAGCGTTGCGAATCATGTATGCCAAAGGAAATTGAAGACGGAGTTATGCAAGGACTATCCTGTTTACAGAATAGTGCCTTCGGTTCATCCTGTTCCTGAATGACTTGTATGGACGAATGTCTGACAGAGTATTTCCAGATGATCACGTATATTGATTTCTCCAACCGTACCAAGAGTGGAAGCGGAGAAGGAAACTTCTTTTAGCTAACACATAATGTGTGGTTGAGGACGTCAATCGGTGATTTGATGGATTTGATGATGTGACATTCGAAGTGAATCTGATGTGATGATAAAGCGTAGCTTCTAGCCTCACATTCGGTAAATGACAGAAATCGGGCAGGCAACATGGCTAAGTCGGTCGCTCCGAAGTAGAGTGTATAATCACCTGATCTAGAGTTTCGTTTACTTCTAAAAATCTATTGTTGATGCTGTCCCATTCGAGAAACGGTTGCTGATCCCAACCGTTGGTGATATACATTCGATATGCTCATGCGAAATGAGTGGTCCTTCATGTGTGGCCGGGTTGCAAGATGTTCTTGTTGAACCCAGTGTATTCCTTCCTAGAGATACACTAGCGAAAGGTGGTTCCATACCTTGTCATAGTTGGAAATCCATTATCCAATACGTGCTTGCGGTTTTGATTGTATGCTATATGTAGAACGTGAGATGAAAGCGTTTCTGCTAGATGATTATTATATTGTGTTGATAGACATTATTATAATATCAAAAGATTTTTGATATAAAGATATTTTGGATTCTCATAGGAGAAAAACCTGTTCCGTTATACGGCGTGGTCTTATGAGATATCGTTTAATGGCTCAAACTGTTTTACTCATACCAGTCCCATGACTGACCCGGAGTTTATTTGTTTGTTTCCCTAAACTCTTGGGTGCCTAAATTTGTACGGGCAGTCAAGTAGTCGGGATTTACAGATATACTGGAAGAGCTTGGAGCAGGAGGCTTCAAGATTATATAGCTATAGTTATTTTCGCTGTGTTGTAAGTGCTGTACTTTGATAATGATATGTATATTTCAGTACAGATTTGTATTTCAAAGTTGTGTTATGAAATATATTTATTCGTTCTGCTATGAGATTCGTGTTACTCTAATATTGTGTTCTTCTTTTTCTTCTATTCTAAGTTTCTATCTTATCTTTCCTCACCCTCTGTTTTCTTTCTATTAATTTCCTGATTTTCAGTTTAATTTGGGGTTGGAATTGTGTTACTGGTCAGCTCAAATTGGACCAGATTTTCGGGTCATTACATTACTTTGCCGGTTTTCTAAGTGAACTATATCAAATTCTTTCTCTTTCAATTCTCCATCGAACTCTCTCTGAAATTCAAGTGCTACTCAAGAATCATAGGCTATTTGTAATCAAAGATAGCGAGATTAAGTTCTGTTGAGTCAATACTTCAAAACTGATATTGAGAAAAGGTTTAATTGTAGCTCGGAAATCAATCGGGTGTGATTGTAGCCTGAAAATCATTTGGGTGTTGGTTGTGGCCTGGAAATCAACTAAGGCTCGCTATACTCCGGAAATCAATTGGGGTGTTCCCTCGTAGCCTGAAAATCAAGGAGTGTAATATTCGATATTAGTTTCATAGAACCAAGTGTCGTGTGAGATTAGATGTATGGTAACTCCGAACTAGAATAAAATCCTAGTGTGTATTTTTCTTTTATCGACTTATATTTCTATTTTCTGCATCTATGATTGATTCTGTAATTGTTTATATCTGTGATTTGCATAACATTTTGATAAATCTAAAAAGATTTCAAGAAATTAATAAAATCCATAAAATGCTATGCATCCCCTCTAGTGTTTGTTTTTCCTTAAGATCCTTAATCTGCATCCCCGACATCACCGACTAAAGCTTTGAAATCAAACCCGACAAAATACTTGCTCTAGCTCACAATGAGGTCTGAAATCAAACCTGGCCAAATACTCGAGATGCTTCCTTTTCGATAACATAACTCCCAAACTAGCATGTCCTCTGCTTAACGCGTCCGCCACTGCATTACGTTTACCAGAAGTATATGTGATTCCAAAGTCATACGAAGCCACAAATTCTAACCATCATTGTTGTCGTTGATTCAAGTCCTTTTGGGAGAATACTTCGATGACTTGTGATCCGTAAACAACGCGAATCTAACTCCCAACAAGTAATGCCTCCAAATCTTCAGAGCAAACACTATCGCCGCTAACTCTAAATCATGAGTCAAGTAATTCCTTTCATGTGGCTTCAATTATTGACTCGCATAAGCCACAACTCTATCCTTCTGCCTTAGCACTGCTCCAAGTCCAGTACCACATGAATCGATGAATATCACCATCTCTTCCTTCCTACTCGGAAGAGTCAACACAGAAGCACTCATCAATCTTTCTTTCAAAATTCTAAAAGCTTGCTCACACTTCGCATTCTGTATGAAGACCTGGTTCTTCTTCGTCAATCCAGTAAACAAAGAAGTAATCTTTGAGAAATCCTTGTTAAATCGTCAGTAATCCCGCTAAACTAAGGAAACTCCAACATCCATCACACTCTTGGGTCGGTCCCAATCCTAGGTTGCTGCTACCTTAGCGGGATCCACCGTTATTCCTTATCCCGACACGACATGATCCAAGAATCTCACTTCTTCCTTCCTGAAGTGACATTTCGAAAACTTTGCATACAGATGATGTTTCCATAAGATTTCCAAAAGAATCCTCCAGTGCGTCTTGTGTTCCTCTTTACTATTAGAATAAACAAATATATCATCCACGAACACAAGCATAACTTTTTCAACTAATCTCTGAAAACACGATTCATCAGATCCATAAAATATGCCGACACATTTGTCAATCTAAATGACATCACCATCCACTAATAAAATCCGGACGATGTCCTAAAAGCAGTCTTTGGCACGCTATCCTTAGCCACTCTAAGTTGGTGAAATCCCATCGCTAGATCCATATGGTATAACACCATGGCTTCGTGTAACTATTCAAACAAGTCATTGAATCCTTGTAATAGATACTTGTTCTTCTTAATCACCTTATTCAGCTCACGATAATTCACATACAAACGCAACGATCCATTGGACTTGATCGCAAATACTGCTAATGTGCTCCATTCGGATACGGTTCTCCAAATGAATCCCTTGCACAACAAATCTTTCACTTTCATCTCTAACTCTCATTGTTCCTTAGGCGTTGTCCACCTAAGAGGCATAACAATAGGTCAGACTCCATCCGTTAAATAATTTTGGAACTCAATCTCTTGATGCGGCAACATTCCTTTGGCCTCGTCAAAGATATCTGAAAACTAAGCAGCGAGTGGCACTGATGACAATCCATCCCGTGGAATCACAAGAGAATATAAAAAGATGACCAAAACACCATTGTCTAGTAAACAACATATCAACATCATTCTCCCTTCAGCATTCTCGATCATCACCTCGGGCCTCTCGTAATCCACAATAGTCACTTTCTTCTTGAGCTAGTCATACCCAAAATAATACCAAACCCAGCGAAGTTCAAAATAAAATAATAAAAAAACAAAAGAGCGACCATGACTCAATAGGACTAGACCACGACAATCGTACATAGATTAAAAGATCCTCCAACTTGATTACTAACAACTAATGGTCTATTAACAATCTCAGGTTTTAAATCCAATTTGCAAACAAGCTAATTAGAAATAAAATAATGTGATGCTCTTGTATCAAATGAAACTCGAACTGAAACATCTTTGATAAAATGCATACCTTGCACAACGACACTCTTCCTTTTTTTCACAGCAGTCGGACCTCTCGAGGAAGGCGACACATCATCCAAAGCATATGCTCTCACAACTTACTTTTCCTTAGGTAGTTGCGAACAATTCTTTCTCATATGTATAGGCTTATCATAATTAAAGCACTTTTGGTCCACCTTCGAGTTCTTACAATCCTTAGAAAAATGATCTTTCTCTTAATACTTGTAGCAGGCAACTTCACCCTTTAGTTTCTTTTGGCCATTTTATCTTGTTCTTGCGATTTCCTTTAACCGTTCCACTTTTTCTTACTACCATTACCCTGTTGTGGCTTTGACTCTTCCTTATTCTCATCAACATCCTTTACTTTCTATAAAAACCACAACACCCCACATCACTTAACATCACCAATATGAGGATTGCATTAAGAAAACATAGACCGTATAGGTATAATTACATAAAACATCACAAAGACTAAGATTTCACAAGACACGGACAAATAAGTTTACAACGGAAGAAGAAAACAATTTATTTTAAAATGACAAAAAGCATGTTTATTACAAGTTAACCAAATTGTTACAAAACATAATATCTCAAAATCCTAGTAAAAACAACATTAGAACACAAAATAGTATTATCCCCCAAATAGACAATATAGATACATCCTAACCTTGGAAAAGAGAGAGGAAATAATCCGTCTGTAACAATCCTGAAATTCAGAACCAATATAAAATTTTATTTTAAGGAAATATTGTCAGAAATTAAATCAGAATTTAAAAATTCGATTTTTAAATTAGAGTATAACCCTTAAAAATAGCCATTTTGCAAACGACCTCCGTTTTCGACGAAACCACTTTTGTTGGATCCAGAATGTTAAATCATTGCTAGATTTATAATTCAATAATTTTTGGAATTTATATGTGAGCGTGGTAAATTAAAATGCATTTGGTAATTTCTGTTGAATTGGATCGACCAGTAAAAAGGCCATTTTTCAAATGGTCTCCAAATTCGACAAAATTAGTTTTGTTAGGACCGTATCATCAAAAATAGCTAGATCTATTTTTCGGAAATTTTTGGAATCAGTATGTGGCCCCGGTAAATTAAAATGTACGTTCAAATTCAATATTGAACGTTATATATTTTAATTTATAGAAAAACTGACTGAAACAGTCGAATTAGCTTACGAAACATATTCCAATGTGTTCGGAATGAGGGTATTTTGCTGGGGGCAATAGTCGTTGGGTTTAATTTGGAGTTCATATTGATAAATGGGTATTTTCGGAATAAATGGAATTAAATAATTAAATTATAAAAACATGGGCCAATCAGATTTTGCCGTAACCCAAATTCATTATCCACAGAAAATAAAAAAATCCTTCACCCTCTAAAAATAAAACGCGGAAAGTTATTCGAAGCTTCTCCCTTAAAAATCTCTCCGTCCACTAATCGATTCAAGAGACAATTTGAAGCAACATGGTAGAGAATCGTGTAAGCACCAGATCCATACGAGGTTGAGCATATATCATTGCGTATTTCTCTCGAATATCCACTCCAAAGTTGCTCCGCTTGCCATCGAATTCCGCCGCCATCGCCAGTTCGAGCTCAACGTCGAGCACCTCGCTGAAAAGCTCTCGTGAAGGCCGAAAGCGTGGCACAATCTGATCGACAGTCTGTGCCTCGGTTTGTGCAAAAATTTCAAACCTAGTTTTGAATGGTTAAGAAAAACAACGGCCTGAGTTTGGTTGAAGAAGAAAGGTTAATTTTTTTATTAATTACTTAGTTAATTAATTTTAAAAAGTCATTAACCTCTAAAAATTCACAACTTTCTCATACGGTGTCGAAATCCTATGAAACAGGAGACATTGGACTCGTGACAACGTATTCTACATTCTAGAAGAGACCAGAGGAATTTTAGAGCTTGCTATGAATTAAGGAGGAGTGGAACCCAATGTGATATTTCTAAATTCAAAATAAAATGGAGTAAATTATATATGTGTTGTAAAATCATTATAAATTTTATACTGTGCCTGTTAGCTCACCTCCCTCGTCCACAGACCATAGACAATTTAAATTGACTGTATTGTGTTGGGATTGTGATGCGATGTGAATAAAATATATATATGCGATGTGAATAAAAAATATATATGTGATGTGAATAATATATATATATATATGCGTTGTAGAAAATGTATATGCGATGTATAAAAATTGGTTATGCGTTGTATAATTGGAAATGCAACAAAATTGATTGTGTCATGGAAAATTTAGTTGAATATGGGTTTGTCAACCCTATGATTGATTTGATTGATATGAAATGGTTATGTATGGCGCGAGCCAGTATCAGGAGAGGGATAACGCTAGACATTATTTTGTCGGTTCTAATATCGCGCCGTTATAATGCCGAAATTTTCTAAAACTGTTGTGTTAAAAATAATCATATGTTGAAATATATTTTTGTTCATTAAAATACCCATTTTTATCATATGTATGAAGTAATAAAAATAACCATATGTTGAAATATATTTTTGTTCATTAAAAGTACCATTTTTATCATTTGTATGAAGTAACAAAAATAATCACATGTTGAAATATATTTTTGTTCATTAAAATACCATTTTTATCATATGTATGAAGTAATAAAAATAACCATATGTTAATATATATGTTTGTTCGCCAAAAATACCATTTTTATCATATGTATGAAGTAATAAAAATAACCATATGTTGAAATCTATTTTTGTTCACCAAAAAGTATTATTTTTATCATATGTGTGAAGTAATAAAAATAACCATGTGTTGAAATATATATTTTCATTCGCCAAAAACATTATTTTTAACATGTATGTGAAGTAATAAAAATAGTTGTATGTTGAAATAAATATTTTTATGTTAAAAATATTATTTTTAACATGTATATGAAGTGTTAAAAAAAACAATGTGTTTGAAAGAAATGTTTGTTCATTAATAATATTATTTTTAACAAGCTAATGAAGTAATAAAAATAACCATGGCCTGAAATATATTTTCCTTCGTTAAAAATATAATTTTTAACATGAATATGAAGTGTATAAAATTTCCATGTAATGAAATAGATGTTTGTATGTTAAAAATATATTTTTTAACATGAATATAAAGTGTATAAAATTTACATGTAAAGAAATAAATGTTTGTTCGTTAAAAATAATTTTTTAACATATATATGGAATGGATAAAATTTACATGATGTGGAGTAGTTAATGGTTAGTTAAAAATAAATTTTGTAATTAATGTATGTGTTGAAAATAAGAAATGTGATATTCAAAACAAACCGTATTGATATCATGAAATTGAGACCACAAATTGGTTAATTTAAAATCAGTAATATAGAAATGGATTTATTTATTAGATAGCTATGCATGTGTATAAAATGAATAGGTCATAGCATGGAAGCTAAGAAGAGGAATAAAATTATATGCTCGACAAATAGGTACATGTTTAATGTATTTATTGCGGTTTTGATGATTGTATGAGCCGATTGGCAAGCCGCTTCGCTTTTTCTTTTTCTTTTTGATTGATGAGCGCCCCACAAGGCATGTTGTGGTTTTACCGATCAGCCCGTACAAAGGAGGTTATGGAGAAATTTTCCAAAAATTGAAAGGCGTTAGCCAATTATTTAAAGAATAAATGGTTTTGAAATCGTCAAACGAATTATATTTAAATATATATATATATATATGTATATAAATATATATAAAAATTAAAATAAAACGAATTACGCGCGGTAGTTCGCGTTTTGGAATTGTAATTTTAAATGATTATACCGAGAGATCTGACCATCGATTTTCCCGAAACTGGAACCGTTGGGTTCGCTTTGGAAAGGTCTTTCCAACAATATTAAATTTGTTAAGTTCCAACGGTTAGATCTTGAGAAATGTGTAATTCAAATCTGAATAAAAACAGCGCCAGGGTCGCGTAATGACCTGAAACATTGTTCGAATTAAACGGGCTATTTTTATATAAATATAAATAGCGATAAATCGTTATAAAATATTATAAATGATATGGAATGGAAATAAATCAATTTCACTTGGTTTATAAAGTAATATGGACGGTTAGATTCATTTGACATTAATCTATAGAATTGAATTGAATTTGATCCAGAAAAGAAATGATTTGAATTATATATATTCGAAAATTATATGAAAAGGCCGAGTTAAATCTCATTTCAAATAGTTGAACGACGATTAAAAGTCAAAGGAAACGAAGACGATGCAAGACCAGTAATCTTCACACCGAATGGATTACTATTGATGCCTTCGATATGGGTAGCTCCATTGATGAGGTTACAGTGGTAATGGTCCGGACATATTTGTTGATTGTTCGGATAGGCGAGGATCTCTCTTCCGTATTGGACATATTGTAATGACCCGGGTTTTTGACGACCTTGGTTATCCGATATGCAATACATATCGAACATCCAAGGATCGAAAATACCGGTCATTAATGAAAGAAATTAGAGGGTGGGGAAAGATAAGATAGAAACTTAGAATAGAAGAAGAAGAAGAAGAAGAAGAACACAACATCAGAGTAACACGAACCTCACAGCGGAACGAATAACATATAATAGATAACATATCTTTGAAATAAAAGACTGTACTTGAATATACATATCATCATCAAGTACAGCATTTACAACACAGCAGAAATAAACTATAGCTATATGATCCTGAAGCCTCCTGCTCCAGCTCTTCAAGTATCTGTAAATCCCGACTACTTGACTGCCCATACAAAATTGGGCACCCAAGAGTTTAGGGAAAACAAAACAAAATAAACTCCGGGTCAGTCATGGGACTGGTATAAGTAAAACAGTTTAAACAGTTTGAACAAGTAAACGATATCCCATAAGACCGCACCGTATAACGAAACGGGTTTTTCCCTTATGAGATCCAAAATATCTTTATATCAAAATCCTTTTGATATAATAATAATGTCTATCAACCACAATATAATAATCATCTAGCAGAAACACTTTCATCTCACGTTCTATATATATATATATATATATATATATATATACACACACACAATCAAAACCGCAAGCACGTATTGGGTAATGGATTTCCAACTATGACAAGGTATGGAACCACCTTTCGCTAGTGTACCTCTAGAAAGGAATACACTGGGTTCAACAAGAACATCTTACAACCCGGCCACACATGACCGACTACTCATTTCGCTTGAGTGTATCGAATGTATATCACCAACGGTTGGGATCTGCAACCGTTTCCCGAATGGGACAACATCAACAATAGATTTTTAGAAGTAAATGAAACTCTAGATCAGGTGATTATACACCCTACTTCGGAGCGATCGACTTAGCCATGCTGCCTGCCCGATTTCTGTCATTTACCGGTTGATGAGGCTTGAGGTTACGCTTCATCATCACATCAGATTCACTTCGAATGCCACATTGTTAGCTAAAGAAGTTTCCTTATCCGCTTCCACTCTTCGTACAGTTGAAGAAATTAATGTACGTGACCTTTCTAGAAATACTCTGTCAGACATTCATCCATACAAGCCATCCAGGAATAGGATGAACCGAAGGCACTATTCAGTACATCCATCTTAGGCACTGTTATCTAAGACTTATACAATAGCCCTTGCACTTTACTCCGTCTTCAATTATCTTTGGCATATATGATTCACAACGATTATGCCAATACAGAGTGGTTCTTTGGATAATAATCCAACCGGTCTCTCTATATTAACAACGTTAAAATGGTCAAAAACTTCGAAAGTCGGTGAGTTAACTATCAAAGAAAAACACGTGTGTAAACAACGATATTATTCCAGATGGAAATTCTATCAATCAATCATCAATCATATATATATATATATATATATATATGAAAATTGGTTCACTTTATTATGGTAAAAAGCAGTACAGTAGACAGGTTAGCATACTAACCGTTACATTTAGAAAACATCAAAACAAAAATACAGAAAAACAAGAAAATACAAGAAACTCTAAAACTAAACTAAAATAAACCCGGCCCATGATGAGGCCAACCTCCTTGAGACTCGCTAACCAGAGCAAAGAGCTCCACACCAAAACACTCAGCGTCGCAACAAGCAACTTATCTTCTGACTTAACCCATTCAGTAATCACCTTCATAAATCCTTCGCAGTACCAATGTCAACCCTTACTCCAAACCAAACCAAACCAGTAAGATATAACAACAGCAAGTATAGTAAATACTGCAAGAGTGCTTCAATTTCAAGCATTAAATCTGGTTGACGACTCACAGACACCTGTGAATCAGTCTTAATGCGAGAAATTTATATTAATTGTATCCAAACCCTGCCGTGTTATATTTACTGAAAATCCATTGGCCTTTGAGTATTAGAATTCATGAACAAACCAACTGCAATACATCAGATCTGCTAATAAGAAACCCCATTAAACTCTGTTCTTATATTTCCAAAAACCATCTGAATGAACAATTCAAATATCTATTAAAACTTGAGTACTTAGAAGGATTTTGGAACTGAAGACAAATCATGTACTGGAGCATATAAAATGGGTTCCGATCTCACTGCATCGGATCTGACTTATTTTATGGATCTGGTGATAAGGTCTAAAATTTGGCAGATCTAATGTTAAATTGTTAAAGAAAGATGAAATAAAACAAATGGCTTATCAACGTTATGTAATCGTTGAAATTTGCAGATGTAAAACAAGGGTTAAATGATGAAATAAAATCCCAAACCAGATCTGAGCAAAAATAAAACCAAAATCATCATTCCACTCCAACAAAACCAGCTCGAAACCTGAATCAAAGAACCTTTAGGTCTCAACCGATGCACTAAGATCCGCAGCTGCTTTGAATTTTAAATAAACTCGACTGCAGTAGGCCCTACAACATAGATCTGAAAGCTAGAAGAGGACGTTGATACACAAATGGAAAGCCAGATTTAGCTGAACCCAAGAACCTTGATTCGCTGTACTTCGAAAAACCACCATAAACCATTATGGATCTGAAAGTGACGGCTCCACTAATCTCAAGACTGTAGATCTGCGATTTAGGCTTAAATATATCTCAGTTTAGGCCAGATCTGGGTACACAAGTTGCAAATCTAAAACCAAAAATGAGAAAACCGATAGAAAATGAAACGAAAAACAAAAGTAAGGCTGAAGTTTTATCAACGAAAAAGGATCGTTGAAGGTTGATGTAGTAAAACACTCGTAAGAAGATAGATTAGGTAGGAAAAGTTGATAGAAATGAAGGCTCTCACGCATGGTGAAATCCGGAGAAATTTTCTCCAGTCGCCATTAACGAGGCCAAGCTTATGCGTCACTTATATATATATATCCTTATTTTCTACGTTTAGAAAATATACGTTATTAACACTGGGAAACATTTCCATTGTTATTTACATATCTCTATCATTTCACAACTATCAGTCCCTGACTGTAAACTAGTAGGAGAACAATTCTCTAAGTATAAACCCCGAAGGCCGAAACCAACATCAGATCGATACTCAGAAAACTATTCAAGTTAACTAATCTCTAATCAGTTTCTAATATTGTTTAACTCTATTTCTTTACCTCTATTCGATTTACTCTATTTGATTAACTCAAATTCGAATAACTAATATTCGATTAATTCTTATTGATTTACTCTAACTGATTAACTCTAACTGATTTAACTCTTTTAACTCTATTTGATTAAAATATATTCGAATAACTCCCCTTTAACTCTATTTATTTAACAAATAATTATCTCCTTTTAATTCTATTTATTTATACAAATACATATCTCCTTATCTCATCCTATTTATTTTACAAATAAATAATCCATTATCTTATTTATTTATTTACTAAATAAATAAATTCACTTTATAAATATTCTATTTATAAAGATTTCTTTCATTTATAATTCCCACTTAAATGTATTTCCTATTTATAAATATTCCATTTATAAATATTTCTATTCATAAATATTTTGTTTATAAATATTCTCTTTTATAAAATCCTCTGATTTTATAAATATTCTCTTTTCAGTATTCACTTTGACAAATTCCCCTTTTCTCCAAATCCCGGTATGTTATGGTGTTTAACATATCAAATTACGATGTCCAATATCGTCCATATACACACAATCAACAACAGGTTATAATTCACATCATATATCAACAACATATGAAAAACAATAAAATAACTGTTGAGGAATCCAGTCGGATTCCTCCAACCTGTTTCCCTGCATCCACAGATGTTACACAATAAAATTAACATCACTTTCAGTTCCATATGATATATTCTGTTAAACAGAATCAATATAGAAATTCAACTAACTGACTAGTAGTTCAATCAAACAGTCAACACACATCAATCAACAAATAATTATCAGTTCTAAATATACGTTAGAAAAATATAACTGTTCAGAGTTGGTGAGTTTTACTCACTTTGGAAGTTCATCGTTAAAGAACGATAAACTGTTTGTTTGATTTGAATCAAACAATTTATTTCGCCATAAATTCAAACGAGCTCCACTCCACTCCCAGTCAGTTCCAGTGGATAGTGTCCGTCCATATGATCATGTTGGATCTAATTTTGTCTGATTCTGATAATATATGACACAGTTATGACTTAAACAAGTTAATACCATTTTATTTAAATAAAACATGGGTATTTATTTTCAATGGGTCTTATCCTTCCTTACCTCAGCCCATTTACAAACCCCACCAGCAAATTCTTCAACCTCAACTGATCAGCAAACTTCACAACAAGATCCACCATCAATAAAATCCTTAATATTAAACAAATTTCCAGCTTAAAACTCCAACTCCCCGTTCACTACTTCATATGCCCTCCGCCATGATACATCAACCAACAACGATCTTGAAATCAAAACAAAAACCAAGTTACAAGGCCTTCCTTCCCCATGAATCATCACGCAAGCCTCCTTTACTTCACACAGCAATCCACCCCCTTCAACCTTGGCCAAAAATACACCTGCACCTTCTTCTTCTCCTCATTCCACTTGACAAAACTTCAAATTAAAAACATGGTTAAACTTCTCTTTAGACACTCATCCTTTCCATACCACTAAGATCAAACCCGCTCAACCTTCTCACTCCCTCTTTCACGCACCTCGCTCCCCCTTGAACGAAAGGCGACATCAGCTTCAAGCTGGAAACTCGCGACATCGATGGGTGCGAAATTCCCAAAAGTTAACACAATCGAAACCCTTCAACACCCTCAATCCAAATACCAACCCATAATTGCAAATTAATGACCCAAAATCACAAAACCCCTAACCCTGGGAGCTGCGGTGACATCTCGATCATCATATAACATAACCAAACCAACTGAAATTGCTATAGAGGTGAAGGAAATCACTTAAGGAGCGGAAATATACAGGGTTTGGGATTTGTAAGGTTTTATCCAATTTGATTTAAATTTCCCAAACCTGCGTTTGCTAAAGAAGTATTTGAGGAAGTAATGGCGGAAAATTCTTTGACTACAGAATGAATTTTCTAGGGTTGTTGGTTAAGTTAGGATATTATATAGGTAAATAATAATATTATTTTAATTGATTATTTAATTTAATTTTAAGCAATCACTAATTATATTCGTCCTTAAAATTCCTGTGATCACATACGATACCCAATAATCATGAAAATTGGCATGTACCTACAGTTCCGCATTGCGGACCCAACGAAACTGGTTTCGTCGAATTCCGACTTCGTTTGCTCATACAGCGTATTTTTAAAGGTCGATTTATCAACTGTTTTTCACATTAAAATCCCGTACGGCCACATACTGACTTCAAAAATCACGGAAATTGAAATCTAGCAATAATTTAATATTGCGGATCCAACAAAATTAGTTTCGTCGAATTCTGAGGTCGTTTGCAGAATTGGCTATTTTTAAAGCTTTTAATGACCCATTTAAATATATAAATATATTTAAAAACAATTAAATTTAATATTTAAAAATAAATATTATCGTATATTGGAATAGCATACAGCTCTAGAATATTCCTATATGAATTTCTAACTTGATATTTCAAATCTGGGTCAACCCGATATTCGATTTATATTGAAATTTCTTTTTAAAATATAAATAATTCCTTTATAAATTATAAAGGAATTCCACAACGACTTTTCTAAAATTTGATTCGGACATAGATCAAAATCTACACGATGAAATCCCAATTTTTCTCTTCCACTAGAAAGATATACTCCACCAGCTCCACACGTTTCTTGTTTCACAGAAATCCGGCTTAAAACGAATCCTGTACATTTAGTTGAAGTTCAAATCGCCAAATAATGAACTACCGCACCATTTCAAGCTCGATTTTAATTGTATTATAACTCTACGTTCGAACTGTCGTTCAAATAATATATTCATTTTTCTAATTCAATTCTAAACTGAATTAAATATCATAGATGATCCGGTTCACACCATATCGCCATTTCAGCCAATTCTGATTATTTCAGAATTAAATATATTATTTAATTTATTATTTTAATTAAATATTCACCATTATTTAATTCCACGACCATTAAATCCTTTAATTCACTATTTAAATAATTAAATTAATTAATTATTATACCGTTGAAAATGCGGGTCATTACATTCTTCCCCACTTAAAATAATTTCATCCTCGAATTTGCTAAGGTCGAAAACAACTCTATTAACTGGTTATAACTTATTTGTTCACTTCTTAACTTTAGTTTCCAACTGGACCAATTTAATTTCAATCAAATATTAATTAATTCTTATCAACGAAAATTTTCAAAAATCCTGAAAATTTTCTAACACCTTAATTTTTTTTTTGAAAAATTTCGCCAGCACCTCCTTTGTACTGGTTAATACGTCAAACTCCAACTCGCCTTTCTGGGCCATCTCGAACCCAAAAGAAAATCAAACAGCCAAGCGACTTGCTAATTCGGCTCATAAATCTCATGCTTATATCGAATATAAACTTGTACCTTTTTGTCGGACATATCAACTCTATCACTTTCACCTGCTGTCAATTCAGCGGATACAAGGGTCATCCCAATCAAATTCCAATCTGCTTTTATACACAACACAACCATTTGTTTATATCCGAGCCAAATATCATTTCAACTTGAGTTTCCTCTCGATTCCCAACTCTTAACTTGATTATCACATTACACTTCAAATTTGAATCTCACAATTCAATTTGTCTTGATATCATTCTAATTCAATATCAGTTACCACTTTACTGGATTTACTTCAATTCAAATTTGCTTTCACAAATTTCTGTTAAATTTGTTTTTAATTCAAACAGTCTTTCCCTGGAAGTTTTTTAAACAGTTTACTCTTTTCAAAAATCAAATTTCCTTTTTGAAATTCAACACAACTTGTCTTTCCCAAAACAATTTCAAAACAGTATCTCTGGTAGTAATTCGTCACTTACAACTTGAAAATGAATACTGATGATGCAGCTGTCATCATCAGAATCTTTTTTCCGGCGATCGAAGTGAGTTCAATACTATAAAACCGTTTCTAAACATTTCAACTTTGAAATTCATTTCAAAATATAATTCACATTGCTTATAAAACAATTTAAAATCTCCCAGGATCTTAAATTTTCCTTATTTTTAATCCAAATCCATTTACAAACACTTATCCAATTTTCCAAAATTTTAATTCAATTTCTGGTTTAAATTTCAGTTTTAACTCATCTGATTTCACGTATTTCACTTATATGAATTTTGATTGGTTATTAACATAACCATTTAATTTATAATCTTACTCGATTATAATAACAACCAATATATCCACTATATTATAATTTTGATATATATATCTTCTCTATATCAAGATATACCTTGGGTAAACTTATTTTAATTTACCCTCTTTTCAAAACATATCGTGTCGACCCATCGTATTCGAGTGTTTATAAACTCCTACCGATACAGTGGATCAAACTCACCGACCAGAACCCATAAACAACTCAACCAATAAATCTCCACAATATAAAATTATTTTTATATCAAATAACAAATACATTCACTCGTATATATACACTCATAACTCAATCTAGGGTATTACTAACCCTATCTCTAACGAGTCACGCCACAGAGCCAAGGTAAAACTTAACTTAAGCTCTGATACTAACTGTAATGACCCGGGTTTTTAACGACCTTGGTTATCGAATATACAACACATATCGAACATCCAAGGATCGAAAATACCGGTCATTAATGAAATAAATTAGAGGGTGAGGAAAGATAAGATAGAAACTTAGAATAGAAGAAGAAGAAGAACACAACATCAGAGTAACACGAACCTCAGAGCGGAACGAATAACATATAATAGATAACATATCTTTGAAATAAAAGATTGTACTTAAATATACATATCATCATCAAGTACAACACTTACAACACAGTGGAAATAAACTATAGCTATATGATCCTGAAGCCTCCTGCTCCAGCTCTTCAAGTATCTGTAAATCCCGCCTACTTGACTGTCCGTACAAAATTGGGCACCCAAGAGTTTAGGGAAAACAAAACAAAATAAACTCCGGGTCAGTCATGGGACTGGTATAAGTAAAACAATTTAAAAAGTTTGACCAAGTAAACGATATCTCATAAGACCACGCTGTATTACGGAACGGGTTTTTCCCTTATGAGATCCAAAATATCTTTATATCAAAAACCTTTTGATATTATAATAATGTCTATCAACCACAATATAATAATCATCTAGCAGAAATGCTTTCATCTCACGTTCTACATATATATATATACAATCAAAATGTGACGAAAAGGAATTTCGCTCGGTCCGAACCAGTCGCTAAACCGACCCAGACCGTTCGAAACGCCCTATCGTTTGAGAACACGACAAATCAGAACGCACACGGGAGAACATTTCATTGTATATTACAACAATGCATCAGATTACAAGAATATACAGAGTATAAATGAATATTACACAGAAATATCAGAGATTTAAATTACATTTAAATACATCGCAGCGGAAAATAATACAATACACAACTAGAAGAGATATACGGATACAAAGCTTTCCGGATATCGTTCCAGCTGTAAACCAGGATCCTGTGAAAATAAATCTGCAAAACCAAAACTACTAGCTGCCCGTGTCAAAATAAGGGCACCCAGAGTTTAGGTTAAAACAATAAACTCCAGGTCAGTCATGTGACTGGTGTGAGAACTAAAACAGTTAATCTTTATTTTTAAAGTTTGGTAAATCAAGGGACCACGCCGTATAACACGGAACGGGTTTCCTCCCAAGAACACCAGTGCATAAAAAAAACAGCGCAATGCTAGATAAAGAAAGATGAAGCTGTTATAAGACCCAGGTCCTATCACACAATGCAATGCAAGCCGGGGGATAGGGTTTTCCCTTATAACAGCCAAAGAATGCTTGATACGTTTAAAACAAATCATTTTGATAGTACTATAATAAGTGCATAGTGTATAAAACAACTTCAAATCATAAGCGGCATGAATGACCCATACCACTATGTCGCCATATATAAGTTTACAATCAAAACCGCAAGACGTCGTATTGGAAGTTGGGTTATCATTTATGGTATGAACCGAGGCTAGGGATCGTCCTCTACCGATTCGTGACTCTCTAGCCCGAGCCACAGGCAAGCGCGCAGGCAAGCCTTTAGATCGTTAGGGCCGGTCCACCGATGTGGATTATTATGCCTGAACACTACGTTTCCCCACCCTTTAGGGCGTAAGCCTGGCCCGTCAGCCGACCAGAAGCATCGGCCGAAACCGATATCACGAGGCGCCTCGCTTTTCAGCAAGTAATAATAAGCAACATCCACATGAGTCAAACTCGTCAGCCAGTTCAAGCACTGACGCCACTCCTAACTAGAAAGAAACGCATGCCCTCCCTGAGGTCCGTCTCTCGTTTTTGGTTCATACCGGGTGTGAAACTCGCGAATCAACGTTACACAAAGCTACGCCACACAAGGCCGTGCTTTGATCATCAACCACAAGACTTTTCTTTTCAACAAAAGCCTTGATCCATGCAACCTAGCATGCCACATTGTCAGTCCATACTGTACCACTGATTTCTGCCAATATATAACCTCTAGGCTCGTACGTCTCAGAGAAGGGTGTATAGCAAGAGAATAAATTATCTGCCACCAAACAGATATATATTTAGCAGAGATCACCAAATACAGTATAAAGGAATACAACGTCAGACACACTATCCATTTACAAGTCCGTTCTGGGTCTAAACGAAACCGGAGGCACCTTGTACCTCGCATATCCATCGATCTCCAAGTACGTCTGGACGATCACCAACTGTTTCCATCTTCTTGGGTGTACAGCCCAATCAAGATCGTAAGTAATCACCCAAACGACGTGAAGACTTCCGGTCTTCGACCAACGTCTTCATCATCGACTTATCGTCGTATCAGATATTCAGAATGGAATAAACCCGTTCTTCCCGAATAACTCGCGTATACTTTAAATAAGTGTTACACAAATACAACATACGCCTCATTCCAATTCACCAGTCACTAACCGTAAATTAATCAAGAGAATAATCCCTCAAATATTAACCCCGAAGGCCGAAACCAACATCAGATCAATATCCAGAAAACCGTTCTGCTTAGCTAATCGACAGTTAGTTTCTAAATTTCACATTCATAGGGAGAGGTTCCCATTAATTTTATCCAAGATAAATTTCTAGAATTTATTCTTTAATCTATTTTTGAATATCAATTCAAACTAGTCGTGATTAGCGAACTTTACCGAAGTAATCATTGGTTTTAATTTCCCAATTCCAACCTATTCATCCCATGAAGTAAAACTGGTAATACTTCATATCTAACACCACGGTGTTATCGGTAAATTCAATTACCATTTCACGTTCAAATCTAATTAAAGATTTAACTATCGCCTGGAGTAAAACTGGTGATACTCCATTCTCGATCTTTTCAATCTAATTAAAGATTCATTAAAACTCCACTTAGTTTTAATCTGTGACTGGGTTAAAGAATCAGTGTCATTTAAAACACAGTTCACGATAAACCCCAAATCACATTCCATTAATTATCGGGTTAAAGAACGAGTGTTATTTAAAACACTGTTCACGATAAACCCAAAAATCAATATCAATTCAATTAAATATTATTTAATTGGTACACTTCATTAAATCCAAATAAAAAGATTTAATCTTTTCTCAACTGGGTTCAAGGACAAAGTTAGTGAAGACACCATTCATGACAAACCCAAATCACATTTGATATTCAATACAAGGCTCTGAATAGAAAATATATTGGCTTATATTCAATATCAAATTCTACGATTAACAAATGTCGTATTGGAAATAACAATATAAATATATATCTTTCAAATTTTCATAACAACATCCGTATAATCACGAAATCCAATATCGAAATATTTCGAAGACAATTTCGATTCAAATCCATTCCAATGCAATCATTGGAAATTCTGGTTATTTTCAAAACCATTTCAAATTCAATTTATTTATTTTAAAAATAAATAGGATTATAATTCTAGTTCAAAACTAGTTCATTTCGATAAAAATCTATTTTTATCTTTTCAAATATGGAGTTTTTCATCCCAATTCTTTCTAAATCATTTCTTATGATTTTACACAAATTATTACTATTTTTAATAATTTTTATCAAGGCCCGTACAGTCGATTTCCATCAATGGCCATCGAACTGCACTTACAGCGACCTTTTTCAAATTTGATTTGGACATAATTCCAAATCCAACCGTTAGAATTCTAATTTCTCACATTCGTTAGAAAGCTCTTTTCGATACGAACCCAACGGTTCTGGTTTTAGGAGAATCCGACGGTCGGATCTCCCGTAATATTCGTTTGAAGTCAATGGTCGAAATTCGCAAACTGCCGCGCCGTGGCGCGTTCTATACAGACCATTATATTATATATATAATATATAATGTATACTTCGTCGATTTCAATTCAAAACGTGCTTTATAAATCGTTTTAAATTCATTTTCAAAACGGTTTCAACCTCATATTCAATTTCAAATCAAAATTGAATATATCAATTTATATTCATTTTAAATTCATTTCAAATTGATTTCAATTCAAATTGATTTCTATTTCAGTTTCAGTTCGTTTTCAATTCAATTCAATTTCAATTCGAATTCGTTTATATTCAATTCCAATTCGAATTCGTTTATATTCAATTTCAATTCGAATTTATTTATATTCAATTCTTTTTTCGGATTCATTTCTATTCTATTTCAATTCAAATTCATTTCTATTCAATTTCAATTCGAATTCATTTCTATTCAATTTCAATTCGAATTCATTTCTATTCAATTTCAATTCGAATTCATTTATATTCAATTTCAATTCGAATTTATTTCTATTCAATTTCAATTCGAATTCATTTCTATTCAAAATATCAGATTTTGAAATCACTTTCGATATTCGTTATAAAATGAATAAAATCGATATAAATATCGTTCAAGTCAAAATGGCGTCAATCTAATCAACACGACTTCATATATTGATATTTTCAAATATTCCATTTCGGATATTTCTATTTCAAATATTCTATTTCAAATATTCTATTTCAAATATTTCTATTTCAAATATTCTATTTCAAATATTTCTATTTCAAATATTTCTATTTCAAAACTGGAATGAGGCCCAATCAATTACCATATAATGTTAATTATATGGATTTTCTA
Organism: Allium sativum; assembly: GCA_030737875.1. Classification (NCBI taxonomy): domain Eukaryota; kingdom Viridiplantae; phylum Streptophyta; class Magnoliopsida; order Asparagales; family Amaryllidaceae; genus Allium; species Allium sativum. The sequence goes on along the minus strand of CM060921.1, from coordinate 156,234,058 downwards.
CAACACATGTATATATCAACAACGATGAATAATCAACCATCATCCAAAGTGCATTCTACACTGTATAAGCATCAAAGATAAATATTCAACGCTTATAACAGCCTGTCAATCAATCGATCGACATATTTAATCAATCAGGATGAGTGAACTTCAAATTTCATCCCAACACCCATGTGGGGTTTCAAGCAATCAAACACAGATTTTTATTTGTGCAGTTGGGCGATGTGTAAAATTTATCGTCCCAATCAATGTCCTTCAAATAGGTGTACATAAACAAACCGTCCGGTTTGTAAATGAATATTTATTTATTCACATTCACGTTAAAAATTATATTTTTAACGATCAAACTATTTTATTCAACCTATGAATATTCTATTCGGTTCATTTATTAAATAAAATGTTATCTTTATTTTTTTTCTAACTTATTTTTAGAAAATTTCGGCGGCATAACGGCACGATACTAGAAACGGGACAAGGCCTAGCCTTATCCCCGGTCTAGTGAAGGCCCACGCCATTCACACATCAATCAAATCAATTTCATTTCACCAAACAATTCAATTCAAACCAAATATCTAACCAACTACACAACCAAACAATTAAACAAACAAGCCATCCATGGTCTGTGGATGACGGGTGTCGGGTGTTACTAAACACCGTCTACATCCTAGTATATATATATATATATAACTAGAAAAAGAGATTTTGAGTGAGAAGTTCTCACCTTTGGGTTCCACTCCGCCATTTCATTTCTGAATTTCTGAACCGTTCGTATTTTCCCACAATATCAACGCAATCCTTTTTCACGTTGTTCATAGTAAAATCACCTTTTTAATATGATGATCCTGTACTCAAAAATTCCATTTTTCATAGCGCTACTTTTAAAGTAAAAATCCCATTTTTATTTTGTTATTCATATAATAAAAATCGAATTTCTATTTTGCCACAACTTATAAAAAAACTAATCTTTTCTTGTTCAAAAATATAATCTTTTCTATATTAGAGGTTTCATCCCTTATAATTTAAAAATATAATCTTTTATGAATTAAAAATCAAACCTTTCATGATATTAAAAATTAAACCTTTCATGAGATAAAAGATCAAACCTTTAATTTTCAGTTTTATAGAAAATAAATAATAAAAACAACACTGAAATAAAATGAATAAATTTTACCTTAATTTTGGAGAGAGGGGAGGATTCATCAACGTTGGAGGTCGTCGGGGGGGGGGGGGGGGGGTGAAGGTGCTTTGCAATGAAGGAAAAAATTGGGTTTTCAGATCTTGAACAATAAAGAAAAAGGGTTTTTATTGGCCGGAGGTGCTCATGGTGGCGGTGGAGGTCGCCTGAGGTGGCGTAGGTGGCGGGGGAAGTGGTGACAGGTCAGTGGTTGTCGGCGGCGGTCCTCATTAGCGATGGCGGCGCTGCTTTTGTTCTAGGGTTTTGGGAAAAGGAGAGGCCGCGAGAGGAGGGGAGGAGATAGGGGGAGGGTCGCGGGTGGTGTTGGCCGGAGGCGCGCCGGCCAGGGAAGTGGGTGGCGGCGACCTAGTGGGCGGCGGGTTAGGTCTGAACGAGGGAAGCGGGGTCGATTTTTTTATTTGGGGGTTGACTGAGGGAGAATAGAGGGGTAAGGGGTTTTATATAAAATTATATTATATTATATTTATAATAACTAAAAAGTTGACTTTTTTATATGATCTCCAAACGAGACCCAACGACTGTCGCCTCTAGCTAATTGCCCCTATTCCAAACACAATGAGATATGTTTCGTAAGCCAATTTGGCCGTTACGATCAGTTTCCGTTAAAATTACAATTTAAATTAATATAACGTTCAAATTTGATTTTAACGTACATTTCAATTTACCGGGCCCACATACGAACTCGAAAAATTCCATAAAAATATTTTCTAGCTTCGTATTGACGATACGGTCCTAACAAAACTAGTTTCATCGAATTCTGAGACCGTTGGAAAAATGGGCATTTTCCAGTCGATTAAAATCAACTGAAACTGGTCAAACACGTTTTCCTTTGCCACGCTCACATATTGATTCGAAAAATTACGAAAATTGAAATCTAGCAATAACTTTACATCGCGGACCCAACAGAAGTGGTTTCATCGAAATCCGAGGTCGTTTGCAAAATTCCCATTTTTAAGGGCTTGAATTCCATAGCGACTATTCAGAATTTTCAACTGGACATATCTTTTAATTCCCGCTACGAAATCTCAATTTTCCGGATTCGTTGGAAAGATATTCTCAATTAGATTCCATTTTTTTTTGTTTCACTAAAATCCGGATTGTTTTGCACCCGGTGCATTCAATTGACGTTTGAAATCGAATTATCGAACTACCACGCCATTTTCAATTCCTTTTATAATTATATATAATTATTTATATTCTAACGACGATGTATATAATATATACGATCGAATTCTATTCAAAATAAATTTCTCGTTGATTTTATTTAAAATAATCTATTTTAAATAATCAAAATTCGCTAAAATTGCCAAAATAAAATTTTTTAACTGGCCCAGATTTTCGGGTTGTTACACAAAACCACAAGCACGTATTGGGTAATGGATTTCCAACTATGACAAGTTATGGAACCACCTTTCGCTAGTGTACCTCTAGAAGGGAATACACTGGGTTCAACAAGAACATCTTGCAACCCGGCCACACATGACCGACCACTCATTTCACTTGAGTGTATCGAATGTATATCACCAACGGTTGGGATAGCGACCGTTTCCCGAATGGGACAGCATCAACAATAGATTTTTAGAAGTAAATGAAACTCTAGATCAGGCGATTATACACCATACTTCGGAGCGACCGACTTAGCCATGCTGCCTGTCCGATTTCTGTCATTTACCGGTTAATGAGGCTTGAGGTTACGCTTCATCATCACATCAGATTCACTTCGAATGCCACATTATCAGATCCATCGAAAATCACTAATTAACGTCTATAACAGTACATTACGTGTTAGCTAAGAAGTTTCCTTCTCCGCTTCCACTCTTGGTACGGTTGAAGAAATCAATGTACGTGACCTTTCTGGAAATACTCTGTCAGACATTCATCCATACAAGTCATCCAGGAACAGGATGAACCGAAGGCACTATTCAGTACATCCATCTTAGGCACTGTTATCTAAGACTTATACAATAACCCTTGCACTTTACTCCATCTTCAATTATCTTTGGCATATATGACCAATACAGAGCAGTTCTTTGGATAATAATCCAACTGGTCTCTCTATATTAACAACGTTAAAATGGTCAAAAACTTCGATAGTCGGTGAGTTAACTATCAAAGAAAAATGCATGTGCAAACAACGACATTATTCCAGATGGAAATTCTATCAATCAATCATCAATCATATATATATTTATCCTTATTTTCTATGTTTAGAAAATATACGTTATTAACACTGGAAAACATTTCCATTGTTATTTACATATCACTATCATTTCACAACTATCAGTCCCTGACTGTAAACTAGTAGGAGAACAATTCTCTAAGTATCAACACCAAAGGACGAAACCAACATCAGATCGATACTCAGAAAACTATTCAACTTAACTAATCTCTAGTCAGTTTCTAGTCTTGTTTAACTCTATTTCTTTACCTCTATTCGATTTACTCTATTTGATTAACTCAAATTCGAATAACTAATATTCGATTAATTCTTATTGATTTACTCTAACTGATTAAACTCTTTTAACTCTATTTGATTAAACTATATTCGAATAACTCCCCTTTAACTCTATTTATTTAACAAAAAAGTATCTCCTTTTAATTCTATTTATTTGTACAAATACATATCTCCTTATCTCATCCTATTTATTTTACAAATAAATAATCCATTATCTTATCTTATTTATTTACTAAATAAATAATTTCACTTTATAAATATTCTATTTATAAAGATTTCTTTCATTTATAATTCCCACTTAAACGTATTTCCTATTTATAAATATTCCATTTATAAATATTTCTATTCATAAATATTTTATTTATAAATATTTTATTTTATAAAATCCTCTGATTTTATAAATATTCTCTATTCAGTATTCACTTTGACAAATTCCCCTTTTCTCCAAATCCCGGTATGTTATGGTGTTTAACATATCAAATTACGATGTCCAATATCGTCCATATACACACAATCAACAACAGGTTATAATTCACATCATATATCAACAACATATGAAAAACAATAAAATAACTGTTGAGGAATCCAATCGGATTCCTCCAACCTGTTTCCCTGCATCCACAAATGTTACACAATAAAATCAACATCACTTTCAGTTCCATATGATATATTCTGTTAAACAGAATCAATATAGAAATCCAACTAACTGACTAGCAGTTCAATCAAACAGTCAACACACATCAATCAACAAATAATTATCAGTTCTAAATATACGTTAGAAAAATATAACTGTTCAGAGTTGGTGAGTTTTACGCACTTTGTCAATTCATCGTTAAAGAACGATAAACTGTTTGTTTGATTTGAATCAAACAATTTATTTTGCCATAAATTCAAACGAACTCCACTCCACTCCTAGTCAGTTCCATTGGATAGTGTCCCTCCATATGAACATGTTGGATCTGATTTTGTTTGATTCTGATAATATATGACACAGTTATGACTTAAACAAGTTAATACCATTTTATTTAAATAAAACATGGGTATTTATTTTCAATGGGCCTTATCCTTCCTTACCTCAGCCCATTTACGAACCCCACCAGCAAATTCTTCAACCTCAACTGATCAACAAACTTCACAACGAGATCCACCATCAATAAAATCCTTAATGTTAAACAAATTTCCAGCTTAAAACTCCAACTCCCCGTTCACTACTTCATATGCCATCCACCATGATACATCAACCAACAACGATCATGAAATCAAAACAAAAACGAAGTTACAAGGCCTTCCTTCCCCATGAGTCATCACGCAAGCCTCCTTTACTTCACACAGCAATCCGCCCCCTTCAACCTTGGCCAAAAATACACCTGCACCTTCTTCTTCTCCTCATTCCACTTGACAAAACTTCAAATTAAAAACACGGTTAAACTTCCTTTAGACACTCATCCTTTCCATACCACTAAGATCAAACTCGCTCAACCTTCTCACTCCCTCTTTCATGCACCTCGGCCCCTTAAACGAAAAGCGACGTCAGCTTCAAGATGGAAATTCGCGACATCGATGGGTACGAAATTCCCAAAAGTTAACAACATCGAAACCTTTCAACACCCTCAATCCAAATACCAACCCATAATTTCAAATCGATGACCCAAAATCGCAAAACCCTAACCATGGGAGCGGCGGTGACATCTCGATCATCATAGAACATAACCGAACCAATTGAAATTGGTATAGAGGTGAAGGAAATCACTTAAGGAGCTGAAATATATAGGGTTTGGGATTTATAAGGTTTTATCCAATTTGATTTGAATTTCCAAAACCTGCGTTTGCTAAAGAAGTATTTGAGGAAGTAACGGCGGAAAATTCTTTGACTACAGAATGAATTTTCTAAGGTTGTTGGTCAAGTTAGGGTATTATATAAGTAAATAATAATATTATTTTAAATGATTATTTAATTCTATTTTAAGAAATCACTAATTGTATTCGTCCTCTAAAATTCCTGTGATCACATACGATACTCAAAAATCATGAAAATTGGCATGTAGCTACAGTTCGGCATTGCGGACCCAACGAAACTGGTTTCGTCGAATTCCGACTTCGTCTGCTCACACATCGTATTTTTAAAGGTCGAATTATCGACTGTTTTTCACATTAAAATCCCGTACGGCCACATACTGACTTCAAAAATCACGGAAACTGAAATCTAGAAATAATTTAATATTGCGGATCCAACAAAATTAGTTTCGTCGAATTCTGAGGTCGTTTGCAAAACTGGCTATTTTTAAAGCTCTGAATGACCAATTTAAACATATAAATATATTTAAAAACAATTAAATTTAATATTTAAAAATAATTATTATCGTATATATTCACAGTGGAATACCATACAGCTCTAGAATATTCCTTTATGAATTTCTAACTTGATATTTCAAATCTGGGTCAACCCGATATTCGATTTATATTGAAATTTCTTTTTAAAATATAAATAATTCCTTTATAAATTATAAAGGAATTCCACAGCGACTTTTCTAAAATTTGATTTGGACATAGATCAAAATCAACACGACGAAATCCTGATTTTTCTCTTCTATTAGAAAGATATACTCCACCAGCTCCACACGTTTCTTATTTCACAGAAATCCGGCTTAAAACGAATCTTGTACATTCAGTTGAAGTTCAAATCGCCAAATAACGAACTGCTGCACCATTTCAAGTTCGATTTTAATTATATTATAACTCTACGTTCAAACTCTCGTTCAAATAATATATTCGTTATTCTAATTCAATTCTAAACTGAATTAAATCACAGATGATCCAGTTCACACCATATCGCCATTTCAGCTAATTCTGATTATTTCAGAATTAAATATATTATTTAATTTATTATTTTAATTAAATATTCACCATTATTTAATTCCACGACCATTAAATCCTTTAATTCACTATTTAAATAATTAAATTAATTAATTATTATACCGCTGAAAATGCGGGTCATTACACATATGGAACAAGGAATAAGGTGCCTCCGGTTTCGTTCAGACTCAGAACGAACTTGTAAATGGATGTGTGTCTGACATTGGATTTCATTCTGTGTTGATTGATCTCTATTAAATATTTATTTGTTTGGTGGCGGAGAATTTATTCTCTTGCTTAACACCCTTCTCTGAGATGCATGAGCCTAGAGGTTATATATTGATAAACATCAGTCGTATGGCGTGAATTGTCAGTGTGGCATGCTAAGATGCAAATGATCAAGGCTTATTGTTGAAATCAAAGCCTTGTGGATAATGATAAAAGCACAGCTTTAAATAGCGTAGCTTTGTGTATAGCGTTAATTCGCAAGCCTCACACCTCGGTATGAACTAGAAATGGGATGAAGGATCCAGGGAGGACATGCGTTTCTTTCTATCTAGGAGTGGTGTTTGGTATGTAGCCCAGACATTTTACTTATGTGGACGATGGAAAGCGAGGTACCTCGGACATGACGGTCGACATACTGACCAGATTTTACACCCCATAGGGCAGGGAAACGTATTGTTTAGAAATTATAATCCACTAAAGTAAGTGTGGACCGGCCATGTGGCTCCAATGGACGATACGTTCTGTTCCTAAGACATGGGCTAGATTGTCTCGAATTTGGTTAGGACGATCCCTTGCCTTGTTTCATAACGGAAATCCAATTTCCAATTCGACATTGTGCAGTTTTGATTGTAAAACTAGTATAGCGATGTAGTAGGATGGGGTACTATGCCGTCTATGATTAATACATTTATATTGAAAATGTTTTAAACTGACCAGACACTAATAATAATATCAAAATATTCTTGTTTTATACGTATCAAGCATATTTGGCCATTATAAGGTAAAACTCTATCCTTTGGAATGTGTTGCGTTGTGTGATGGGACCTGAGTCTTATAATGGCTTCACTTTTCTAAAAAGCATTGTGATGTTTGAAGGATTTAATTTATTTATGCACTAGCAATCCAATGGAGTAAACTCATTTCGCGCTAGCGGCGTGGTCCTGTGATTAGCCTTATTATTAAATAAGTTAAATAAAATTTCTCGTACCAATCCCATGACTGACTCGTAGTTTGTTTTCACTTACAAACTCGGGTGCCTTTATTTTTACACCGGCAGCCAAGTAAACAAGTAATAGGCTTCATTTTGGATATGCACCATGGCATGGGGTGCTCTTTGTGCTGAAAATGAAGACTTATCTTTTATCGTTCTTTTCGACTTTTAGACATTACATTATGTATGTTGAACTATGTTATGTACTAAGTATGATCCTGTATCTTTCATCATCAACATAAGTGAAAATGTCTGGGCTCCATACCATGACACCACTCCTAGCTAGAAAGAAATGCAAGTCCTCCCTATCGTCCTCGTTCCGTTTTTGACTCATACCGCGGTGTGAGGATCGCGAAGTAACACTATACACAAAGCTATGCTAATTAAAGTTGTGCTTTGATCATCAACCACAAGGCTCTGCTTTTCAACAAAAGCCTTGATCATCTGCATCTTAGCATGCCACATTGACAATCCACGCCATGCAACTGATGTCTATCAATATATAACCTCTAAGCTTGTACGTCTCAGAGAAGGGTGTTAAGCAAGAGAATAAATTCTCCGCCACCAAACATATATATGTTTAATAGAAATCAATTCACACACAACGAAATCCAATGTCAGACACACATCCATTTACAAGTCTGTTCTGGGTTTGAACGAAACCGGAGACACCTTATTCCGCGTGTCGTATGTCCAATACAGAAGAGAGGTTCTCGCATATCCGGACAATCAACAAGTAAGTCCGGACAACAACTACCTTAACTCTTTCCTAGGAGCAAAACCAATCCAGGACATCAGTAGTCTTCCATTCGATGTGAAGATCGCCGGTCTTCAACCACCATCTTCAATGTCTTTGACTTTAAATCGTTGTATAATTATTTGAAATGAGATTGAACTTGGTCTTTTCAAATAATTCTCGAATATATATAATTCAAATCATTTCGTATCGTTAATATTATTTTATAACGAATTATCGCTATTTTTATTTATATAAAAATAACCCATTTAATTCGAACGAAGAATCAGGCCGTTACGCGGCCCTGGCGCTGTTTTCATCCAATTTTGAATTACACATTTCTCAAAATCTAACCGTTGGATCTTAACAAATTTAATATCGTTGGAAAGATCTTTCCAAAGTGAACCTAATGGTTCCAGTTTTGGGAAAATCCGACGGTTGGATCTTTTTGTATAATTGTTTAAAGTTATGATGCCGAAACGCGAACTACCGCGCGCGATTCGTTTTATTTTAATTTATATTTATATATTATTTATAAATATAATCCATTCGATAATTTCAACACCATTTATTTTATTACATGTAAATTTTGTGCAACCCAAGTTCATGTCAAAAATTATATTTTTAATGAACAAAATATATTTATCAAGACATGTAAATTTTTTATACATTTTACATACATGTTAAAAGTGATGTTTTTAACAAACAAAATATATATTTTAAACATTTAATTATTTAATCCTAACTATTATGCTAAAAGTGTTATTTTTAACTAATAAAACATATATATTTTAACATGTAATTATTTTATTCTAACTAATATGTTAAAAATGTCATTTTTCATGACAAACATGTTATACATAAATTCCCTTTTTATTTTACCTAACATGATAAAATGTTTTGTTTAATGACAAAACATACATGTTTTTTTTCTCTACTCTAACATAATAAAATGTCACATGTTAATGGAAAAACATGTATTAACATGTTTTTCTTCTTATTCTAATCTAACATAATAAAATGTCACATTTCAAATGGAAAAATATGTTTTTATTTTTATTCTAATCTAACATAATAAAATAACGCATTTTAAATGGAAAAACATGTATTAACATGTTTTTGTTTTTATTTTTATTCTAATCTAAAATAATAAAATGCCACATTTTAAGTGGAAAAACATGTATTAACATGTTTTCCTTTTTATTCCACTTCGCTAATATGTGAATGACATTATTCTAAAGAATCAATACACATTATTGTTTTTTCTTACTTCGCTAACATGCAAATAATAATGTTTTAATAAACAAAGCATGTATTGACAAGTGATCATTTTCCTTTGTCGCTAACATGTAAATGGTTACATTTTTATTTAACAAAACCTCTTTAATGAATCAAACAATAGAAATATACCTTTTATTGTCTAATCTTTTTATTTAAAACATGATTCTTTTCATTGAATCAAACATACACCAAACATGTTAATTTTAATTTATAAACATTTTATTTAAAACATGATTCTTTTTATTGAATCTAACATACACTAAAAATGTCATTTTTAATGTTTAAACAATTTATTTAAAACCTGATCCTTTTTAATTAATCTAACATACACTAAAAATGTCATTTTTAATGTTTAAACAATTTATTTAAAACATGATCCTTTTTAATGAATCTAACATACACTAAAAATGTCATTTTTAATGTTTAAACAATTTATTTAAAACATGATCCTTTTTAAAGAATTTAACATACACTAAAAATGTCATTTTTAATGTTTAAACAATTTATTTAAAACATGATCCTTTTTAATGAATCTAACATACACTAAAAATGTAGTGACCCGTGTTTCCCGGCCGGCCTTAACCGAACAAGAAGGCGGACTACTTCAAGAACAAGACAAATCGAGCACAAACATAAGAACATTTCATTGCTATTTACAACAATTTACATCAGAGTACAAGAATATTCATAGTATGAATAAATATTACATAGAAAAATATCAGAGATTAAAATACATAGCAGCGGAAATAAAATGTAAAAATACAATGCGTAGCGGAAATACATTAACAAATACAACCGAAAGAAATACACGGATACAGAGCGTTCCAAATACTGCTCCCGCTGTAAATCCAGGATCATGTATAAATAAATTTGCAAAACCAAAACTACTAGCTTCCCGTGTGGAAAATAGGGGCTCCCAGAGTTTATGTTAAAATAATAAACTCCAGGTCAGTCATGGGACTGGTGTGAGAACTAAAATAGTTATTAAAACTTTACTTTAAAATGAGGTAAATCAAGGGACCACGCCATATAACACGGAAAGCGTTTACCCCCAAGTATACCAGTGCCTAAAACAAACAACACAATGCTAAATAAAGAAAAATGAAGCTATTATAAGACTCAGGTCCCATCACACAATGCAATGCAGTCGAGGATAAAGTTTTACCTTATAATAGACAAATATGCATGGTAAGTTTTAAAACAAATCTTTTATTATTACTATAAGTGAAGAAATCAACTTCAAATATAAATGTATCAATCATAGACGGCATGAGCGCCCCATCCCACTATGTCACCATATATAGTATACAATTAAAACCGCAAAATGTCGTATTTGAAAGTTGGATTTCCATCATGGTGGTTACTGATTCGAAAGACCGATTGCGTAGTGCAATTCACCATGATTTACGTCGTAGGCATGCGAAAACACCGTAATGCACATCCGCACTATACAGGAAACAAGTTACCGCGGCTTACGTCCAAGCATTGGAAAACACCGCTAACTCTATCTATCTGGGGATCGAGGGGTGTGACCCTATCCCTACTGGTGTCGGGCGACCACACCCAATATCACCTTGGTCGACCGAATCCATAACAACTCGTAGGATGTCTATCCTCATCTCTAAAGTATACCGATCTAACCATCAGCTTACCACCATACAGGTGTGTGAGGCTCGCGAATTACCTCGACACAAAGTTGTGCTATATTGAAGCTATGCTTTGATCATCATCCACCAAAGTCTTCTTTTCAACAACAGCTTGGATCACTGCATCTCAGCATGCCACACTATCAATCCATATTGTACCACTGATTTCTGCAGATATATAACCTCTGAGCTCGTACGTCTTAGAGAAGGGTGTTAAGCAAGAGAATAAATTCTCCGCCACCAAACAGATATATATTTAGCAGAGATCAACGAATACAGTATAAAGGAATACAATGTTAGACAAACCATCCATTTACAAGTCCGTTCTAGGTCTGAACGAAACCGGAGGCACCTTATTCCTTGTCCCGTATGTCCAATACAGGAGAGAGGCCCTCACATATCCGTACAATCAACAAGTACGTCCGGGCAGCTACCAATGTAGCCCCTTAAAGGTAGCTACTCCAATCATGGGCATCAGTAGCAACCCATCCATTCGATGTGAATATTGTCGGTCTTGCACTATCCTCAATCTCTTCGACTATTAGTCGTCGAATCAGTTATTCAAAATGGGCATAAACCCGGTCTTTCCGAATAACCCGTGTATCTTATGATCAAGTGTTATAACAACACATCATACGCCTCATTCCAATCCAAAATATTCTTTTATTCAAATATTCTTTTCACAATTTAAATAAAATTAAGGTTTTCCAAACTAGTCAAGATTATCGAACCTTACCGAAGTAATCATTTGTTTATTTTCCCAACCCCAACCTATTCATCCCATGGAGCAAAACTGGTAATACTCCATATCTAACACCACAGTGTTATCGATAAAAATTAGTGAATATTAGGCTCACATCCCTAAAAGCAAACTTAATTAGGCTCACATCCTTGTCATGTTTCAAATTAGAACCCGCCCCCTATTTTTGTCTCTGCCTCCTTCATTTCAGGGACTTCCGCTCCCATCCATTACTCACTTGCGCCTTCTTCAATTTCTTGCAGAAAAAAATGCGACCCTAATTAAAAAAAATATCTAAAATCTGGAAATATTGTCAGAAGCTCCCGACCAAAAAAAAATAAAAAAATTGCATACATGTATGCAACTATTACGAATAGTTGCATACATATATGCAACTATTTGAATACACATGCATATATTTGTACAAGGCTATTGAATTATTGCATACATGTATGTAGTTTTTCTGTATAAATGCATAGGTGTATGCAGATATGTCAAAATATATGCAAAAGTGAAAAAATTGAACGTATGTATGCAGGGTTTAAATCAGTGCATCAGAATATGCATGTATTTACAATATGTGCATACATGTATGCATTTACACTGCAGTTTTGACGCAGAATTGAAATAAATGCATACATTTATGCAACTAATTAAATTATATGCATCTTCTGATGCATTTTACTGCATTTCATTGTTTTTTTGTAATATTTGATTTTGACGTTGTTTTTGATGTTTTTTTGATCTGTTTTTTTCACGATTAATTGTTTTAATTACTTACAAATTTAAGTGATTTTTTATATTATATTTTTATTTTTTTGTTGATTTTTCGAAAAATAGGGACTAAATTTACAATAAGTTTATGACCGGACCTGAGCCTAATTTAAAACGTTAATAGGGAGCTGTAAAAAAGGCACCCTAAAAATTAATTACCATTTCACGTTCAAATCTAATTAAAGATTTTATTATCACTTGGAGCAAAACTGGTGATACTCCATTCTCGATCATTTTCTTGAATTGATAATTTTAATTATCACATTCTCTTTTCAATCTAATTAAAGATTCATTAAATCTCCACTTAGTTTTAATCTTCCCAAAAATCAATATTAATGATTATTTAACTTTGGGAAATCAAACATGCCGCATCGACAATCTACACCGTACCATTGATTTCTGCCGATATATAACCTCTAAGCTCGTACGTCTTAGAGAAGTGTGTTAAGAAAGAGAATAAATTCTCTAGCACCAAACAGATACATATTTAGCAGAGATCCACGAATACAATATCAAAATACAATGTGAGACATGTAATCCTGTCTTTATCTGGGTTAAAGAACCAACATCATTTAAAACACGGTTCACGATAAACCCAAAATCACAGTCCGTTAACCATGGAATCTTCACGGAAAACTGATCAATATATAATCGATATCAATTTCCGTATGCGACTAATAATATAAATGGAATAACGACAAAGCCTTTTAAATTCCATATATATTAACAGTCTTACTCCAAAGAAGCTCATCTCGATTATTACTAAATCGAATTCCATTCAATTCCAATTTAATATATTAAATTAGAAATCTTTACTTTGGAAAATTCCATAATTCTTAATTAAAAGATTATAAATTCCAAATCATATTCCTCACTGTTAATTGGGTTAAATAACAAGTTTTATTTAAAACACCTTCCATGATAAACCCAAAAATCCAATTTTTATTCAATTCCAATTAATATTAATTAATTGGAAAACTTCACTAAATCTTAATTAAAAGATTTATTCCTTTTTCAACTGGGTTTAAGAACAGTGTTAATGAAGACACCATTCACGACAAACCCAATTTCAACCCTATTAAATATTAACTAATTGGTAAAATTCACTAAATATTAATAAAAAGATTTATTCTTCTCTCAACTGGGTTTAAGAACAGTGTTATTAAAGACACCGTTCGCGAAAAACCCAAAATCCAATTTGATATCAAGTACAAGGCTCTGAATAGAAATTATACCGGCTTATATTTTGTATCAAATTCTGAAACCAACCAATATCGTATTGGGAATAACGATATATATATCTTCCAATTTCCTTAACAATATCCGTATAATCATGGAATCCAATATCGAAATATTCCGAAGTTTATTTCCATTTCGAATCCATTCCAATTTATTCTTTGGAAAATTCTGGTTATTTCAAAACCATTTACAAATCCAATTTATTTATTTCTAAAAATAATTAAATTATTATTCTAGTTAATAACTAGTTCATTTCGATAAAAATATATTTTTATCTTTTCAAAACTGGAATTTTTCATCCAAAATCTTTCCAAATCATTTATTATGATTTTACATAATTTTTCCATATTTTTAATAATTTTATTATCGCCCTTTCAGTCGGTTTCCAATAACGGCCACCGAACTGCATCCATAGCAACCTTTTCCGAAATTGATTTGGACATATCTCAAAATTCAACCATTAGATTTTAAATCTCTTGTATTCATTGGAAGGTTCTTTTTGATACGAACCCAATGGTTCCGGTTTTAGGAGAATCCGACTGTCGGATCTCCAGTAACATCAATTTGAAGTTAATGGTCGAAATTCACGAATGATCGCAGCATGGCGCATTTTATTCAGGCCATTAAATATATATGAAATATATATTATATATGTTTCATCGATTTCCCTTTTAAAAAGAATTTTATAAATCGTTTTTAATCCGTTTTATAAACAATTTCCACTACCATTTCAATTTTAAATCAAAACTGAATATTCCATTGTAAATTTGTTTTAAATTCATTTCAAAACGATTTCCATTTCTTTTTCAAATTCAAAATTGAATATTCCATTATAAATTCGTTTTAAATTCATTTTAAAACGATTTCCATTTTATTTTCAAATCAAAATTGAATATTCCATTTTAAATTAATTTTAAATTCATTTTAAAACGATTTCAATTTTATTTTCAAATTCATATCAAAATTGAATATGCCATTATAAATCCGTTTATAATTTCATTTTAAAACGATTTCAATTTGATTTTCAAATTCAAATCAAAATTGAATATTCCGTTATAAATTCGTTTTAAATTCATTTTAAAACAATTTCAATTTGATTATCAAATTCAAATCAAAATTGGATATTACATTATAAATTCGTTTTAAATTCATTTTAAAACAATTTCAATCTGATTTTCAAATTCAAATCAAAATTGAACATTCCATATCATTTTAATATTAAAATGATAATATTTTCAAAATATCAGATTTGAAATCACTTGTTGATATTTATTACAAAATGAATAAAATCGACAAAATTTTCGTTCGTGTTAAAATGGCGTTTAACTACTTAACACGGCTTCACATTTCAATATTCGATGAATATTATTTTAAAATATTCGTTAATTCTGAACTAGAATCAGACTCAATCAATTACCATATAATTTCAGTTACATAGATTTCATACATCACATGTATACAACAATAATGATAAACAATCATTAAAAATTCATACAACATCCACAGTGCATTCTACAACTGTATAAGCATTAAAATAAATAAATAACGCTTATACAGTATGTCAACCCATCGATTGACATACTAGTAATTATTAGGATCTGTGTATGTCAAATATTATCCCAATACCCGTGTGGGGTTTTCAAACAACAAATATTGTTTGTTATTTGTGCAATTGGGCGATGTGTAAAATTTATCGTCCCAATCAATATCAGATAAATGGGTGTACATAGACAAATCGTTCGATTTGTAAATGAATATTTATTTTATTCATATACATGTTAAAAATTATATTTTTAACTATAAAATATTTTATTTCAACGCATGAATATTTTATTTTCCATTTCACATAACAACCACAATCAATTTCCAGAACACAATACAATCAAACAAGTCATCCATGGTCTGTGGACGACGGAGAGCAGTTCATATATACAGTTATAAAATAAATAACTACATAAGAAATTTTAGGAGTTCTCACAGCCGGTTTCCACTTTGTTAGTTTTATTTCTGAATTTCTGAACGGTTTGGATTTGATTTTGCCCGAAATTCTAACCAGCTCCGTTTTGGACGTAGTCAGTTTCGTTGTGATTCTCTCGTCCCCATGATCGCAACGGATACAGTTTCGCGCGATTCCGACCTCGTATGAGCAAGATATGATTTTTACAATGTTGATGTCATTTTAAAATTAATTAACTAAAAAAATAATTAAAATAAAAAGCACCTTCTTCCTCTTTCAGTTCAGGTCACCGTGGAACTTCATTTCTTCAAGACTAGGGTTTAGATTTCCGGCCACCTGAGTCGCCGTGACCACGATCAGCCTTCGCCACCCCATCAGGCGTCGAAAGCCACGCCTCCTCCCCCTTCCATGGCCAACTCGGTGGCGAACTGGTAGCGGATTCCGACGATGAGCGGCTCGACTTTCAAAGCCCGATTTGAATAAAATAGTCAATTATAGGGTACCAAACTTGTATGGATGTGGAGAGGGGAGAAATCTCTACAAAATTGCCTCAAGAGTCGTTTGATTTCATTGAGTGAATCGTGAGTTATGGAGGAGGGAAGATTGGAAGCATTTTCCGCCGTTCGACGAAGGGGTTACGGGAATTTTCCAAGAAATTATATAATGAATGGAAATTTTCTATTGGCCGGTTTTATAATTAAATTATTTTAATTTCTAAAAAGGTGATTTTTCATCCGAACTCCAAACAAATCCCAATGACCGTCGCCTTTAGCCAAATACCCCTATTTTGAACACAATGGGACATGTTTCGTAAGCCAATATGACTATTTTAATCAGTTTTCAACTAAATTAATTATAAATCTGTATATTCAATTTTAAACGTACATTTTAATTTACCGGGGTCACATACCGACTCCAAAAATTCCAGTAAATCTGCTTATGTTTGACGTTACTGTCCTAACAAAACTAATTTCGTCCAATTTGGAGACTGTTTGAAAAACGGACATTTTCCAGTCGATTAATCAAATTAAAATTGCCAAACACGTTTAAATCCACCACGCTCACATATTAATTCCAAAAACTGTGAAATTTGAAACCTAGCAATAATTTGACATTCTGGATCCAACAAAGTGGTTTCATCGAAAACAGAGGTCGTTTGCAAAATGGCTATTTATTATATTGTATTAAATTCCATAGCAACTATTTTAAATTTTAAACTGGACATAACTTTTTATTCCCGTTATGAAATCTGGATTTTTCACATTCGTTGGAAAGATATTTTTAAAAAAATTCAAATATTTCTTTTTTCACTAAAATCCAATTTATTTTGAATCCTGTACATTCATTTGAAATTTGAAATCAAATTTTCAAAATACCGCGCCATTTCTTGTTTGTTTTATAATTAAAATAAATATTTTTTCGATTTAAATAAATTTATATATTCTAATTCTATTCAAAATAAATTTCTAGTAGTAATTATTTAAAATAAATCATTTTAAATGTTCAAAATACATTAAAATTGCCAAGATAAAATTTTTAAATTGGTTCTGATTTTCCAAGTTGTTAGCAAAAATGTCATTTTTAATGTTTAAACAATTTAATTAAAACATGACAAATTTTGCGATTCATATATACAATAAAAAAAAAGTAATTTTTATTGTATAAACAATTTTTCCAACATGACAAGTCATACTTTAACATATTTTTATTTTTAATGAATCAATAATATAATAAAGATGTAATTTTCAATGTTAACATATTTTATTCAAAACAATGAATATATTGTTTATTCATACATACAATAAAAATGCGATTTTTATTGTATAAACAATTTCTTTTCAAACGATGAACATTTTATATATATATATATATATATATATATATATATATACAATAAAAATACGATTTTTATTGTATAAACAAATTTTATTCAACAAGAACATTTTATCTACATATATATACAATAAAAATATGATTTTTATTGTATAAACAAACTTTATTCAACATGAACATTTTATCAACATATATATACAATAAAAATATGATTTTTATTGTATAAACATATTTTTACCAAACTTGATTTTTTTATTGATTCAAAGTACAATAAAAATATGATTTTTATTGTATAAACAATTTCTTATCAAACATGAACATTTTTCTAGCATACACAATTCTATCCATTCGTTCATTGCAATCACAAACAATCAATTCAAATTTTATACAACACATATATGAATTTCACATTGAAATCAATAACAAATTTTATTTTAAATTATAGATCTCACATTGTGATTTATAAATGGATATTTATAATTTAATTTCAACTACCACATTAATGTTAACATTATTTTTAATATGTTAAACATTACAATCACAACACAATACAGTCAATGAAATCATCCATGGTTTTCAAACAACAGTGGATGTGAACTAACAGGCACAGTACAACATTTTATGATAATTAAAAACAGATAACAATCAACATTGACAATCGATGTATGCAGTTATGAAATAAATAACTGTAAAAATATTTTAGTGAGAGAGTTATCACCTTGACTGGTTTAGAAATCATTATTAAAATGATTGTTTTAATAAATCAGACATATATATAATTTTGTCAATAATCCTTGGTGCTTCCGTTTCTGTCCCAATCGGTTCTGAAGTGTCGGTCTTGAATTTTCGGTCCCAACACTTTCAGATTCATCAAATTCTGATTAGTATTGAATAAGATACTAAGTTTTAAACATTTAATTTCTTAAGATAATTAAGCTTATAGTTAATTAAATTAATTTTCCATATTACCCTTCTAATTAATCAAGGCCGCACATCTTTAACATCGTATTCCGTTTCTTCTTCGTTAACCTCCAGACCGTCGCTGAAACCAAATCTTTCATGAACAAAGCATCACCGCACCAACCACAAATGAATGGAAGGCCATCTGAACCCATCGTTATTTAGCCACCAGCGCGCGCCACCATTGCCGAGAGAGGCAGCCACCTCGGTGGGGCCCTAACGCCCGAAACCTGCCTTGATCGGCGGCAGGTTTGAGGTCAAAATCGGCCAGAATATGAAGCTACAATTGATCATCACCGTTGAATTTATCGAGCTCAGAGAGCTGAGCAATTTTTCCTTTAGAAGTTTGTGGAGATAGTGAACGGATTAGGAAAATCAAGGGGAGGAAGTCGACAAAGTTCTGGCCAATGATATAAGAAAATGGCGGTGGAAGATGATAGAGTGATTAGATTTAGTGTTTCTTAGTCTTAGGGGTATTTATAGTTTAATTATTTAATTCTCTAATTCTAAAAAGGCTCGTTAATTCATACTAACTCCAAATTAAGCCCAACAATTGTCGCATGTAGCCAAACACCCCCATTCAGGACACAATGGACCATGTTTTGTATGCCCATTTGACTGTTTCATCCTGTTTTTCTTTATATTAAAATATAAAACATTCAATATTATATTTGAATGTACATTTTAATTTACCGTGGCCACATACTGATTCCAAGAATTCTCGAAAAATAAATCTAGCGACGTTTTGATGATACGGACCTAACAAAATTAATTTCGTTGAATTTGGAGACCGTTTGAAAAATGACCAATTTCTGGTAGATCCAATTCAGATTAAAATTAACAAAACACATTATCTTTTGCGACCAGGCCCGACCCTTTACCAAAGATGATAAAGCTTTTGCTTAGGGCTGCCAAAAACTTAGGGCACCAGTTCGTTCATGACCCAGCCGGCAGCAGAAATCAAATCGGGAACTAGTAGCATCGCAAATGGCATAGGAACAAGACTGGTGACTTTAACGAGGGATACGTAGTGACGACTTCATCTTCTCCAAATCAATTGAAAGCGAGTCATCTCCAAAAACTCCTCAAATTGATGATGGGAGCTCGGGAAGCACAAATTGACCTTTAGGTAGAGTCTGATTCTATGCAGCTATAAGTTGTTGAAACCTAAAAATGGTTTAGGTATTTCACGGTCTCAATGTTATATGATGCCAATTTTATTTTGATTTCTAGTTTTAGTTTTTTTTTTCTATGGCAGATGGCCATTCTATTTCAAGTTTTAGTAAAGTAGTTTTACTTTATCACTTCTTCATCTTCGGGTCGCTACGCTTCCAGTAAGTATCATATGAGGATTGGGTGCAGTTTTTCCATTTTGGCATTTAGTATTATGAATGCATCCTGATGTCTTTTTCTCGATGACGCAGTATATGATTGTAGACTTGAAAGTTCACAAGTCTAGCTAAGATAATGGTGCATCTTTGTTCATCTATATTTGCTAAAGGTGATGTGTCATAGTTTTATATCGTTTGAGTTATTTCTTTAGCAATGGCACAGTTTTGCATCTTGTCGCTATTTGTAGCTTGTATCATAGTCTTAGTTAGTTAATAAAAAATATATATTAATTGAAGGAAATATTTGTATAATAATTCTAAATATCAAATAAAAACTAATATATTCAAATTGTTATTTGGTATAATTGTATTATATGATTGGTTTTGTTAATGGATCTTTAGATGTTTTGTTAATGTCAAATTCATTAATAATTAATAGGAATTTATATTTAATGTTTTTCGATAGAATCAATTAGTTAAAAGAAAATTGTGCTTTAAATTATCGTTGTAAATATTTTTAAGTAGAATAAATTAGTTCTTACACAAGGGTCTTCATTTTATAATTGGCTTTGGGCATAGAAACTCCTAGGACCGGCCTGCTTGCGACGCTCACATATTGATTCCAAAAATTATGAAAATTGGAATCTAGCAATAATTTGACATTCCGGATCCAACAAAAGTGGTCTCATCGAAAACGAAGGTCATTTGCAAAATGGTTATTTTTAAGGGCTATATATTATTTAAAATGAATATAAATTCCATAGCGACTATTTTGAATTTTAAACTTGTAACAACCCGGAAAATCAGAACCAATTTAAAATTTTTATTTTGGCTATTCTAATGAATTTTGAATATTTAAAATGATTTATTTTAAATAAAAACACTAGAAAATTATTTTGAATAAAATTAGAACGTATAAATTTATTTAAATCGAAATTAGAATATAAATATTTATTTTAAATATAAAAGGAATTGGAAATAGCGCGGTAGTTTGAAAATTCAATTTCAAATTTCAAATGAATGTACAAGATTCAAAATAAACCGGATTTTAGTGAAACCAGAAATTTTTGTATCTATTTGAAAATATCTTTCCAACGAATGTGAAAAATCCAGATTTCGTAGCGGGAATAAAAAGTTATGTCCAGTTGAAAATTCAGAATAGTTGCTATGGAATTTATATAAAATATGGCCCTTAAAAATAGCGATTTTGCAAATGACCTCCATTTTCAACGAGACCACTTTTGTTGACTCTGGAATGTCAAATTATTGCTAGATTCTAATTTTCAGAATTTTTGGAGTCAACATGTGAACGTGGTAAATTTAAACGTGTTTGGTAAATTCAGTTTGAATTTAATTGACTGGAAGTTGACCATTTTTCAAACGGTCTCCAAATTCGACGAAATTAGTTTAGTTAGGACCGTATCGTCAAAACATAGCTAAATTTATTTTCCAGGAATGTTTGGAGTTAGTATGTGGCCTCGGTAAATTAAAATGTGCGTCTGAATTTAAAATATAACGAATTATATTTTAAATTTAGCGGAAACTAATCGTAACAGCTGAATTGGGTTACGAAACATATCCCATTGTGTTCAGAATGTGGGTAATTAGCTAGGAGCGAAAGTCGTTGGGTCTCGTTTGGAGTTGGGATAAAAAGTCAACCCTTTTTGGAAAATAAAAGAAAAAAATATATAATAAACATATATATTATCTCAGCCCCCTGGTGTATTTTCTAAACCTAAATTGAAAATTTGAAAACCCGCTGACGCCCTCAGTTCCTCTCACCCGCCGTCGCTTCCTGCTTACCCACCGCCGCCCACCACTAGGTCGCGCCACCAGGACCATCGCCGTCCCCTCCTCCTTCTCCACTCGCTCCACCTCCTTCTTGAAGCCCTAGCGCCCTAAACACTGGAAACCCCTCACCCTAACCCTTCCACCACCGGAGGCACCCTACACCCCCGCGACTCCTCCTTCCCCTCCACAGCGACATGAAACACCTCCCCCCTCTGTCCGTTATTGTAAGTTTTTTTATTTTTATTTTATCTTTTTAGTTGTTTATTTTTATTTAAAATTAATTAGTTTATAGAAGTAAAAAAGGATTTTAAATTATTTTTAAATAAAGATTTGATTTTTAATTTTAATAAAGATTTAATTTCTAAAAATAGAAAAATATTTGATTTTTAAAATAGAAAAATATTTGATTTTTAAAAACAGAAAAAGATTTGATTTTTAAAAATAGAAAAAGATTTGATTTCTAAAAACAGAAAAAGATTGGATTTTTAAACATAGAAAAAGATTTGATGTTTAAAAATAGAAAAAGATTTGATTTTTAAAAATAGAGAAAGGTAAGATTTTTAAAACAGAAAAGGTAAGATTTTTATAATAGAAAAGATTCGATTTTTATTATTTGAATAGCGATATAAAAATATATTTTTTATATATGAAGTAGCAGTGTAAAAATATGATTTTTATATTGGTAGTAGATTAAAAATATGATCTTTATATATGTAGAAGCTATATAAAGGTATAATTTTTAACAGTATAAAAATGTGATTTTTATATATATTGTAGCGAGATAAAAATGTGATTTTTAAATATAAATATCGTTGATAAAAAATATGATTTTTAATGAATAAACGTCATATTAAAATTGTTATTTTTACTATGAATAGCCTGGAAAAGGGTCGCATTAACATTACGGGAAAATCCGAACTGTTAAGAAATTCATAAATAAAACTGGAGGGGTGGATCCCAAAGGTGAGAACTTCTCGCTCTAATTTATTTTCTAGTTTAAAATATACACTTGGATGCAGACGGTGCTTAGTAGCACCCGACACCTTTGTTTGAAACCATGTTTGTTTGGTTGATTAGATTATTTGGCTGAATTTGGTTTGGGAAATGAAATGAAATGATTAGAATTTGGTTTGTACATGGCGCGAGCCATTATTAGGCGAGGGATAAGGCTAGACCTTATTCCGGTTCTAGTATCGCACCGTTATGCTGTCGAAATTTTCTAAAAATATTAGAATAATAAAGATATCATTTTTATTGTATAAATGAACTGTATAAAATATTCATGTGTTGAAATAAATATTCTATAGTTAAAAATTTAATTTTTAAAGTGTATATGAATAAAATAAATGTTCATTTACAAGTCGGACGATTTGTTTATGTACACACATATGACTGATACTTATTGGGACGATATATTTTATACATCGTCTAACTGCACAAATGATAATCAGTGTTTATTGTTTGAAAACTCCACACGGGTATTGGGATGATATTGGACATACACTAATCCCAATATTTAGTTGCATGTCAATCGATGGGTTGACAGAATGTTGTAAGCGTTAATTATTTATATTTAACGCTTATGCAGTTGTGTAATGCACTCTGGATGATGGTTGACTGAGTTTAATTATTGTTT
Source organism: Allium sativum (assembly GCA_030737875.1). Lineage (NCBI taxonomy): Eukaryota > Viridiplantae > Streptophyta > Magnoliopsida > Asparagales > Amaryllidaceae > Allium > Allium sativum. The sequence continues at coordinate 156,210,413 of CM060921.1, read as the reverse complement.
TGTACATGTGTGTATGAAATCCATATAAATAAAATTATATGGTAATTGACTGTGTCTGACTCCAATTCGAAAAGAATAAATATTTTATATTAAAGAATATTTTAAAATGACGAATAATGAATATTTTAAAATAACTAATATTTTAAAATAATATTCAGTAACGGATCAAAATATGATTTTGATGTCCGATTTGTGATGGACACGAAAATATTTAAATATATAAAGCCGTGTTGATTAGATTAACGCCATTTTGACACGAACGATATATATATCGAATTTATTCTTTTTTATAATGAATATCGAAAAGGAAGTGATTTCAAAATCTAATGTTTTGAAAATATTATCATTTATATATTAATGATATGGAATATTAAATTTTGATTTAAAATTGAGTATGAAGTTGAAATCGTTTTGAAAACAAATTTAAAACGACTTATAAAGTACGTTTTAAATGGAAATCGACAAAATATAATATATATATATATATATATATTTAATGGCCTGAATAGAACGCGCTGCACAGCGGTAGTTCGCGAATTTCCTCTATTGACTTCGAATTTACATCACGGGAGATCCGACCGTTGGATTCTCCTAAACCCGGGACCGTTGGGTTCATATCGAAAAGAACTTTCCAACAAATACAAGAGATTTGAAATCTAATGGTTGGATATGGAATTATGTCCAAATCAAATTTGGAAAAGGTCGTTGAAAGTACAGTTCGATGACCGTTTATGGAAATCAACTATATGGGCCTTGATAAAATTATTAAAGATATCAATAATTTGTGTGAAATCATAAAAAATGATTTGGAAAGAATTTGGGTGAAAAATTCCACGTTTGTAAAGATAAAAATATATTTTTATCGAAATGAACTAGTTATTAACTAGATTTGAAATCTAAATTTTTTAAATAAAATAAATTGGATTTGTGAACGGTTTTAATATAACAAGAATTTCCAATATATGAATTGGAATGGATTTGAATCAAAATCATCTTCGGAATATTTCGATATTGGATTCCGTGATTATACTGATATTGTTATGGAAATTTGGAAGATATATTTTATATCGGTATATCCAATACGATATTTATTGGTTTCAGAATTTGGTATTGAATATAAGCCAATATAATTTCTATTCAGAGTCTTGTATTTAATATCAAATGGGATTTTGGGTTTGTCGTGATTGGTGTCTTCATTAACACTGCTCTTAAATCCAGTTGAGAAAAGAATAAATCTTTTCAGAAAGATTTAGTGAAAATTTCCAATTAATTAATATTTAATTGGAATTGAATGAAAGAATTGGATTTTGGGTTTGTCGTGAATGGTGTCTTCATTAACACTGTTCTTAAACACCGTGTGAAAAGAATAAATTTTTTAATTAAAATTATTAGAGTTTCCATTTATATTTAGTAGCTGGAATAAAAATGAAATGTGAATTGGGTTTATTGTGAACTGTGTTTTTAATGACATTCGTTCTTTAACCCGATTTACAGTGAAATGTGATTTGGAATTTATAAATCTTTTAACTAAGATTTAATGGAAAATTTTCAAAGTAAAGTTTTCCAATTTAATAAAACAAATTGGAATGGAATGGAATTCGATTTGGTAATAATCGAAGTGAATTTCTACGGAGGAAGACTACTAATGTATATGGAATTTAAAAGGCTTTGCCTTTGTTCCATTTATATTATTAGTCGGATATGAAAGTTTATATCAATTATATATATATTGATCTGTTTTCCGTGAAGATTCCCTAATTAATGGAATGTGATTTTGGGTTTATTGTGAGCTATGTTTTAAATGACATTAGTTCTTTAACCCGGTTAAGGACAAGATTTATTTCTTGAATTTGAACAATCATTAAGTAAATACTTTTGGAGATTAAAACTAAATATAGTTTTAATGAATCTTTAATTAGATTGAAAGGTGAATATGATAACTAAAATTATCAAATTTGTTAAATGATCGAGAATGGATTATCACCAGTTTAGCTCCAAGCGATAGTTAAATCTTTAATTAGATTTGAACACGAAATCGTAATTAATTTTAATGATAACACTGTGGTGTTAGATATGAAGTATTACCAGTTTTGCTTCATGGGATGAAAAGGTTGGGGTTGGGAAGTATAATAAATGATTACTTCGGTAAGGTTCGCTAATCCGGACTAGTTTGGATAAACCTCAATTTGGTTTGAATCGATATCCAATGGAAGATTAAAGAATAAATTTAAAGAAATTATCTTTGATGAAATTAATGGGAACCTTTCCCAAAGGATATGAATATTTAAATAAAAGAATATTCAGAATTGGAATGAGGCGTATGTTGTGTTTTTATAGCACTTGTTTATTATATACGCGAGTTATTCAGAAAGACCGGATTTATCCCATTCTGAATAACTCGATCGACGATAAGTCGATGATAAAGATGGTGGTTGAAGACCAGAGGTCTTCACATCGTTTGGATGATTACTAATGTCTTGATTGGGCTGTACACCCAAGACGAGGTAATAATTGGTGATCGTCCAGACGTACTTTGAGATTTACGGATATGCAAGGACCTCTCTCCTGTATTGGACATTTGGAACGAGAAATAAGGTGCCTACGGTTTCGTTCAGACCCGGAACGTTCTTGTAAATGGATATGTGTCTGACATTGGATTTTATTCTGTATTGATTGATCTCTATTAAATATACATTTGTTTGGCGGCGGAGAATTTATTCTCTTGCTTAACACCCTTCTCTGAGTCGTACGAGCTCAGAGGTTATATATCGATAGACATCAGTCGCATGGCGTGAATTGCCTGTGTGGCATGCTGAGATGCAAATGATTAAGGCTTCCATTGAAAAGCAGATCTTGTGGTTGATGATCAAAGCACGACTTTAATATAGCATAGCTTTGTGTATAGCATTAATTCGCGAGCCTCACACCCCGGTGTGAACCAGAAACGGCAAGGACCTCAAGGAGGACATGCGTTTCCTTTTAGCTAGGCATGGTGTCAGGGTTTTGCATGCCCAAACGTTTTACTTATGTGGATGATGGTTAATGAGGCGCCTCAGATATATCGGTTACTATGGAGTCGATGGATATTGAGTCATCTGGCTCATTTACGCCCAATAGGACGGGGAAATGTATTGTTCAGGCATTTTAATCCACTCCATGCGGACCGGCCCTGACGATCCAAAGGCTTGACTAAGTACTTGACCGAGACATGGGCTAGATTGCCTCGAAGCGGAAAGGATGATCCCTTGCCTTGGTTCACAGACGAAAATTCAACTTCCAATACGTGACATTTCTGTTTTGATTGTAGAGCCTAGTATTAGAGACATGATATATGGTGCCCATGTCGTCTATGATTGATACATTTATATTTGAAGTTGCTTTATACACTATGCACTTATAATAGTATCAAATGATTTGTTTTAAATGTACCAAGCATGTTTGGCTATTGTAAGGGAAAACCCTATTCTCCAGCTTGCGTTGCATTGTGTGATGGGACCTGGGTCTTATAACAGCTTCATTTTTCCAAAAAGAATTGCGCTGTTTGTTTTATGCACTGGTATTCTTGCGAGGAAACTCATTCCGTGTTACACGGCATGGTCCCTTGATTCACTTTAAAATAAAGATTTAATAACTGTTTTAGTTCTCACACCAGTCACATTACTGACTTGGAGTTTATTGTTTTAACCTAAACTCTGGATGCCACTATTTTCCACTTGGGTAGCTAGTAGTTTTGGTTTTGCAGATTTATCCACAGGATCCTGATTTACAGCTGGAATGATATTCGGAAAGCTCTGTATCCGTGTATTCCTTTCAGTTGTGTTTTGTATTGTTTTCCGCTGCATTGTAATTTGTAAATCTCGGATATTTATCAAATGTATATTATTTGTTCATACTCTATATATTCTTGCACTCTGATGTAAATTGTTGTAATAAGCAATGAAATTTTCTTCTGTTTGCGTTCCGATTAGTCGTGTTCTCAGACAATTCGTTCTTTCTCTTCTCTTTGGAGACCAGGGAAGTTCAGATCGTTATAGTTTGGTATCAGAGCTTTGGTTTTACAGAGCTCGAGAACAAGACATATTAGAACCGAATGAAAGAATTCATCAGAGATTGGATTAGTAATATCCAATGAGAATGACTCGCTGGAGATAGGATCAGTAGTATCCTAGAATGAGTGTGAAGAGTAGTGTTTTTAAAACAAAAATGAAAACAAATTTTCGTTTTGGAAATTTACATTAATTATACATATTTGAATGTTTATTTTAGATTGATTTGGACAATCGAGTATATAAATATTTTGCATATACGCCTTGCAAGCGTGTATACGAAGCCTTGAATATACTGTATAGATATTGAATCATACTATAGTCGCCCGGGCATGCTTCTGATGATGTGGCCATATCATCAACATCTATGCTCGAGTTTCAAAAGTGGGATATCTATATATTTCCAACTGGCTGGTGTAATAACCAAAACTAGATAGGATTATTGTTGTAAATTGGTATCAAAAACATGATTTTTTGTGTATATATATATATATATCAAAGTTATGAATTTGAAAATTTAACCAACTAATTGATTGCTAGTTGTGTTGTTTCATTATTGGTTAGATTAATTAATTTTTTTAACTGTTAAGCCAATTTGAATCAAATGTTGAACTGAATTGAAAACCGATTGAAATTGCATGCATACACATGTATATACATTGAACAGATCATAACAAGGAGGCTAGAGAAGAGGAATAAAAATTGTATGCCCAATAAATAGGTACATGTTTACAAATTTATTGGGTTTTGGATGATTTGTATAAGCCAATTGGCTAGACGCTTGGCCTTTTCTTTTTGGATGGTGAGGGCCCTGCGTGGTTAGTTGAGGTTTTAAATGTCTCCCCGTACAAAGGAGGTTATGGCGAAATTTTTCAAAAATTTAGGGTGTTAGCCAAATTTTTGAAGAATTAGAAATTTTTAGAAATTGAAAAGTTGAAGAATGAAAGCCAGAATGAAAGTTGAGTTGATTAATTAAACAACTTTCAGGTCCGTGCCTTTTTGAGGACGAAAACATTTTAAGTGGGGGGAGATTGTAACAACCCGGAAAATCAGAACCAATTTAAAATTTTTATTTTGGCTATTCTAATGAATTTTGAATATTTAAAATGATTTATTTTAAATAATAACGACAAGAAATTTATTTTGAATAGAATTAGAACATATAAATTTATTTAAATCAAAATTGAAATATAAATATTTATTCTAAATATAAAAGGAATTGGAAATGGCACGATAGTTTGAAAATTCGATTTCAAATTTCAAATGAATGTACATGATTCAAAATAAACCGGATTTTAGTGAAACTAGAAATATTTGAATCTATTTGAAAATATCTTTCCAAGAATGTGAAAAATCCAGATTTCATTATGGGATTAAAAAGTTATGTCGCGTTGAAAATTCAGAATAGTTGCTATGGAATTTATATAAAATATAGCTCTTAAAATAGCGATTTTGCAAACGACCTACGTTTTCGACGAGACCACTTTTGTCGAATCTGGAATGTCAAATTATTGCTAGATTTCAATTTTCAGAATTTTTGGAATCAAAATGTGAGCGCGGTGAATTTAAATGTGTTTGGTAAATTCAATTTGAATTTAATCTACTGGAAAATGACCGTTTTTCAAACGGTCTCCAAATTCCACGAAATTAGTTTTATAAGACCATATCGTCAAAACCTAGCAAGATTTATTTTTTGGGAATTTTTGGAGTTAGTAGGTGGCCCCGGTAAATTAAAATGTGCGTTTGAATTAAAATATAAGGAATTATATTTTAAATTTAGCGGAAACTGATCGTAACAGCCGAATTGGGTTACGAAACATATCCCCTTGTGTTCGGAATGGGGGTAATTAGCTAGGGGCGAAAGTCCTTGGGTCTCGTTTGGAGTTAGGGTAAAAAGTTGACCCTTTTTGGAAAATAAAAGAAAATAGTAATAATAAACTTATATATTATCTTAGCCCCTCCCCCCATGTATTTTCTAAGTCTAAATTGAAAATTTGAAAACCCGCCGACGCCTTCAGTTCCTCTCACCTGCCGTCGCCACCTCTTTCCCTACAACCGCCCACCACCACATCGCACCACCAGGACCATCGTCGCCCCCTCCTCCTTCTCCACTCACTCCTCCTTCTTCTTGATGCCCTAGCGACCCAAACACTGAAAACCCCTCACCCTGACCCTGCCACCGCCGCCGCCAATCACCGGAGGCACCCCGCACCCCCAACGACTCCTCCTCCCCCTCCTCAACGACGTGAAACACCCTCCTTACTGTAAGTTTTTTTAATCTTTTTTATTTGTTTATTTTTATTTAAAAGTAACTAGTTTATTGAAGTAAAAATAGGGTTTTATATTATATTTAAATAAAGATTTGATTTTTAATTTAAATAAATATTTGATTTTTAATTTAAATAAAGATTTAATTTTTTAAAATAGAAAAAGATTTGATGTTAAAAATAGAAAAGATTTGATTTTCAAAAATAGAAAAAGATTTGATTTTTAAAAATCGAAAAAGATTTGATTTTAAAAATAGAAAAGATTTGATTTTTAAAAATAGAAAAGATTTGATTTTTAAAAATAGAAAAAGATTTGATTTTTAAAAATAGAAAAACGTAAGATTTTTAAAATAGAAGATTCAATTTTTATTATTTGAATAGCGATATAAAAATATATTTTTTATATATGAAGTAGCGGTGTAAAAATATGATTTCTATATAGGTAGTAGATTAAAAATATGATCTTTATATATATAGAAGCAATACAAAGATATAATTTTTAATAGTATAAAAATATGATTTTTATATATATTGTAGCGAGATAAAAATGTGATTTTTAAATATAAATATCGTTGATAAAAAATATGATTTTTAATGTGTAAACATTGTATTAAAAATTAGATTTTTACTATGAACAATGTGAAAAAGGATTGCTTTGACGTTACAGGAAAATCCGAACTGTTCAGAAATTCAGAAATAAAACCGGAGCAGTGGATCCCAAAAGTGAGAACTTCTCACTCTAATTTGTTTTCTAGTTAAAAATATACACTAGGATGCAGACGGTTCTTAGTAGCACCCGACACCTTTGTTTGAGACCATGTTTGTTTGGTTGTTCGGTTGATTGGATTTTTTGGTTGAATTAGGTTTGGGAAATGAAATGAATTGATTAGAATTTGGTTTGTACATGGCGCGAGCCATTATTATGCGAGGGATAAGGCTAGACCTTATTCTGATTCTAGTATCGCGCCGTTAAGCTGCCGAAATTTTCTAAAAATACTAGAATAATAAAAATAACATTTTATTGTATAATGAACAGTATAAAATATTCATGTGTTGAAATAAATATTTTATAGTTAAAAATAAATTTTTAACATGTATATGAATAAAATAAATTTTCATTTACAAATCGGACGATTTGTTTATGAACACACATTTGACTGATACTGATTGGGACGATATATTTTACACATCGCCCAACTGCACAAATGATAATCAGTGTTTATAGTTTGAAAACCCCACACGGTTATTGGGATGATATTGGACATAAAATAATCCCAATATTTAGTTGTATGTCAATCGATGGGTTGACAGATTGTTGTAAGCGTTAATTATTTATATTTAACGCTTATGTAGTTGTGTAATGCACTCTGAATGATAGTTGACTGCGTTTGATTATTGTTGTGTACATGTGTGTATGAAATCCATAAAAATAAAATTGTATGGCAATTGACTGTGTCTGACTCCAACTCGGAAAGAACGAATATTTTATATTAAAGAATATTTTAAAATGACGAATAATGAATATTTTAAAATAATATTCAGTAATGGATCAAAATGTGATTTTGATGTCCAATTTGGGATGGACACGAAATATTTAAATACATAAAACTGCGTTGATTAGATTAACGCCATTTCGATGTGAACGATATTTATATCGATTTTATTAATTTTTATAATGAATATAAAAAAGGAAGTAATTTCAAAATCTAGTGTTTTGAAAATATTATCATTTATATATTAATGATATGGAATATTCAATTTTGATTTAAAATTGAATATGAAGTTGAAATCTTTTTGAAAACGAATTTAAAACGACTTATAAAATACATTTTAAATGCAAATCGACGAAACATATATAATACATATATTATATATTTAATGGCCTGAATAGAACGCGCCGCGCCGCGGTAGTTCGTGAATTTCGACCATTGAATTCAAATTGACATCACGGGAGATCCAACCATCGGATTCTCTAAATACGGGACCGTTGGGTTCGTATCGTAAAGAGCTTTCCAATGAATACAAGAGATTTGAAACCTAATGGTTGGATTTGGAATTATGTCCAAATCAAAGTTGGAAAAGGTCGTTGTAAGTGCAGTTCGATGACCGTTAATGGAAATCGACTGTACGGGGCTTGATAAAATTATTAGAAATATCAATAATTTGTGTAAAATCATAATAAATGATTTGGAAAGAATTTAGGTGAAAAATTCCACGTTTGTAAAGATAAAAATATATATTGAATTGCATGTGCTCTTGCTTAACACCCTTCTCTGAGACGTACGAGCTCAGAGGTTATATATCGATAGACATCAGTCGCATGGCATGAATTGCCTGTGTGGCATGCTGAGATGCAAATGATCAAGGCTTCCATTGAAAAACAGAGTCTTGTGGTTGATGATCAAAGCACGTCTTTAATATAGCATAGCTTTGTGTATACCGTTAATTCGTGAGCCTCACACCCCGGTGTGAACCAGAAACGGGAAGGACCTCAGGGAGGACATGCGTTTCCTTCTAGCTAGGAGTGGTGTCAGGATTTTGCATGCCTAGACGTTTTACTTATATGGATGCTGGATAGCGAGGCGCCTTGGATATATCGGTTACTACGGAGCCGATGGATATTGAGTCACCTGGATCATTTACGCCCCATAGGGCGGGGAAACGTATTGTTCAGGCATTTTATTCCACTCCATGTGGACCGGCCCTGACGATCCAAAGGCTTGACTGAGTACTTGCCTGATACATGGGCTAGATTGTCTCGAAGCGGTATGGACGATCCCTTGCCTTGGTTCATAGACGGATATCCAACTTCCAATACGTGACATTTTGGTTTTGATTGTAGAGCCTAGTATTGGCGACATAATATATGGTACCCATGTCGTCTATGACCGATTCATTTATATTTGAAGTTGTTTTATACACTATGAACTTATAATAGTATCAAATGATTTTTTTAAACGTACCAAGCATGTTTGGCTATTTTAAGGGAAAACCCTATCCTCCGGATTGCGTTGCATTGTGTGATTGGACCTAGGTCTTATAATAACATCATTTTTTCAAAAAGCATTGTGCTATTTGTTTTATGCACTGGTATTCTTGGGAGGAAACCCGTTCCGTGTTATACGGCGTTGTCCCTTGATTCACTTTAAAATAAATATTTAATAACTGTTTTAGTTCTCACACCAGTCACATGACTGACCTGAAGTTTATTGTTTTAACCTAAACTATGGGTGCCCCTATTTTCCACACGGGTAGCTAGTAGTTTTGGTTTTGTAGATTTATATTCACAGGATCCTGGTTTACAGCTGGAATGATATTCGAAAGGCTCTGTATCCGTGTATTCCTTTCAGTTGTGTTTTGTATTATTTTCCGCTGCATTGTAATTTGTAAATCTCGGATATTTTTCAAATGTATATTACTTGTTCATACTCTGTATATTCTTGTACTCTAATGTAAATTGTTGTAATAAGCAATGAAATGTTCTTCTGTTTGCGTTCCGATTAGTCGTGTTCTCAGATAATCCGTTCTTTCTCTTCTCTTCGGAGAACGGGGAAGTTCGGGTCGTTATAAAACTAGACATAACTTTCAATTTATATTATGAAATTTGGATTTTTCACATTCGTTAGAAAGATATAATTAAACAAATTCAAATATTTCTGGTTTTACCGAAATCTGATTTATTTTGAATCTTGTACATTCAGTTGAAATTTAAAATCAAATTTTCAACCACGCCATTTCAGGCTCGTTACGTAATTAAAATATATTTATTCGTTCTAACTTCGATTTAAAATAAATTTTAAATCGTTATTATTTAAAATAAATCATTTTATATATTCAAAATTAATTAAAATAACCAAAATAAAATATTTAAATTGGTTCAGAAAATCCGGGTTGTTACAAGGAGGCTTCAGAGTCAGATATATATAGTGTTTATTTCCATTGTGATATTATATGATAATGGTACGTATGTACAGTTATCAGTTTGTATTTCCAAAGTTGTTATATAATATATTTTATTTGTTACGCTGTGAGATTCGTGTTTACTCTATTCAGTTGTGTTCTTCTTCTTATATTCTAAGTTTCTTTTTTTCTATTCCTCATCCTCTAACTTCTTTCTATTAATGATCCGGTATTTCCGATACTTGGATAGTCGATATGGTGTTTTATATCGATTTTCATGGTTGAAAATTCACGTTCGTTACATTTAAAATATCATTAAAAAAAGAATTTGCATATATTAAAGGGAATTTTATTTTCCAGAATAGAATTGAATTTCAAATAAGATTTGATATAGAACTTATTTAACATATAAAACAAGAAGTATAATTTATAAACGATGTTTAAAATAAAGTGAATAATCATCTTTGAATAATTGGAAATATGAATTCAAGCATAAATTAAGAAAAGGGAATGGGAAATTGTTTCAAATGAAACGATGGGGTTCATTCCGAGGATCGCCATGCAAATTTGATCGAAAATGAATCTATAGAGGTTAGTAATTGGAATTCGACTACGTCGGATCTTATAAAAATAACTTATGGTCTGAAAGGATGCTAATTTAGTTGGAATTCAGTTAAAAAACTATAATGTGAAATTTAATAATCTAGGAAGCTAGAGTTTCAGTATATAAAGATATAAAATAAAAAATGAACTTTGTTTTTTGTAAAATAAGTAATGTAATAACGTAGTATTACGTTAGTTTGGAGTTTTCTAAATTAAAAAGGGATTTGCGGGAATCAAATAAAAGGTGTGTTAAATATTATAAAAGTTATGGCTTGGGAATCTTTTAAAAGAGAGTGTTAAGTATTTAAATAAAATGATAAGATTTTTTTGTAAACAAATAGTTTAAACGCTTATAATTTAATTGTGTAAATGACAAATAGGAATTTGGCAAGTACATTTCCATTATATATTGAACCAATAGTTTCTATGTAACAACTCGGGATTTCTGAACCAATTTAATTTTTTTATTTTAGCTATTTTTATGGATTTTTAATATTTAAAATGATTTATTTTAAATAATAACGACTAAAAATTTATTTTAAATGAAGTTAGAACGTATAAATTTATTTTAATTATAAAACGAACTCGAAATGGCGCGGTAGTTTGAAAATTCGATTTTAAATTTCAAATGAATGTACAGAATTCAAAATAAATCGGATTTCAATAAAACAAGAAAAGTTGGAATCAATTTAATTATATCTTTCTAACGAATGTGAAAAATTGAGATTTCACTTTATAAATTGAAAGTTATGTCCAGTTTAAAATTTGAAATAGTCGTTATGGAATTTATATTTATATTTATATATATCCCTTACAAATAGCTATTTTGCAAACAACCTCCATTTTCGATGAAACCACTTTTGTTGGATCCGGAATGACAAATAATAGCTAGGTTTCCAATTTCATAATTTTTGGAATTAATATGTGAGCGTAGTGAATTTAAATGTGTTTTGAAATTTCAATTTGAATTTAATCGACTGGAAATTGGCCATTTTTCAAACGATCTCCGAATTTGACGAAATTAATTTTGTTAGAACCTATAGTCAAAACATAGCTAAATTTATTTTTCTATAATTTTTGCAGTCGGTATGTGGCTCCAGTAAATTAGAATGTACGTTTAAAATTCAATATATTGATTTATATTTTAATTTAAAGAAAAACTGTTTAAAACCATTGAATTAGCTTACGAAACATATTCCATTGTGTTCGAAATGGGGGTATTTATCTGGAGACGACAGTCGTTGGGTTTGATTTGGAGTTCCTATGTAAAAACACATATTTTTGGAATTAAAATGAAATAAAATAATTATATAAATAGCCTACCGCTTTCAAAACCCTAGTTCCTTACGAAAATGTGCCACCACTCAGTTTTAATGGCTGAAGCGATCCAAAATTCGTCCAATAATTTCTCTTAATATACGAAGAATTAAAACATGAAATCAGAACAAAAATTATCAAGCTTTCCACGCTCTTTCAATTTTTATGGGTTTGATCATTTCTGTTATTGTGTGGAGCTCGAATTTCGTTCCTGAAGTGGTGACGTTCGTCGTGGTTTCTGAGGGAGGGGGTGTTGGATCTAGATTAACCCTAGAGGGGGGGGGGGGTGAATAGGGTTTATCACAGTTTATCAGGTAATTAAAAATAATTGCAGCACAGATAAAGTAGAGTAAGTAAATACGGAAAGAAAATAACACACAGAGATACCCAGCTTTGGCAAATCTTGCCTACTGCTGCATTCCTAATGTTTCTACTAGGTGATAGAACAGATCCCGCATACAAGACCATGTACACTTGCGACTCTCGCTCCTATTCTAACCCTACGCTCAAAACACTAGACTGACGAATGTACACTCGATCAGATTTCCCTGTTTACGACCCCGTAACCAGTAACCCAGATTTTACAGACTCTGTAACCGACAGTCAACACACTGACTGATATCCTAGACTTTACGGATCTAGACACTGTTTGAATTCATTTTACAAGACAAATTAAAAAAACAACAAAAAGAAAAAGAATTAAAACCCTAGGAGTTTAAAAGAAGGGTCATCCCCTTTGGATTTTGGCCGGCCCATTTATCATTTGCTCGATCCCTTTCCCTTTTTATAAAAAATGGCGGCGGCTACGAATGGAAGACAGCTAGGGCTTCTCTTCGAATAACTCCCCCAAATCGATTTGATGGCTTCTAGTATTGATGAAACTGTGGCTCGCGTCTTTGTGACTATGTGATTCTTCACTCTGAATTTCTCTGATTTGGGAGTTAGGGTTTTCTACGCTCCAAATCTCGAACGTATGCTTCTGGAATTAAATCTCTGCTGCTTGAGGATATCGTTGCCCCTGTTCTTCGATTGATTTGAGTTGGCTCTTGATCGAAAATTAATTGTGAGTATTCGACTTTTATTTCTCTGACAGTTCTTGATTTTGTTGTTGATTCTCGATCGAATTGTTTTGTGGTTTTCGATCCCCTATATGCCGATGATGATTTGGTGTGACTAAATAGGGTAAAAAAATAGAAAACCCTAAATCACTTCTCTGATTTCGCTATTATGACTTGGCTGATTGGCTCGATTTCCTCTTTTTAATACCTTGAATAAACGGCTTAGAATGATTTCAAAAAAATTGCTTTTGTTTGCTGATGAACCTGGTATTGTTCTTGGCCTTGAATGTATTTACCGAACTGATTTTACCCCTTGCGTGATTTTGTTTGTTGCCTTGAATTTCCTGATTAATTCAAAACTAGAAACAAATATAAATTGTCCCAAAATTGCTTTCCCAAACTTTACTGTGATTTCTGAATATATTAAATGCCTTGCCATAAACTGTTTACTGACTTTCTGGTAATAATTGATTCATTCGAAAATTGATTTCTTGCCCAAGATAAAACCTTTGATTTCATAAAAAGATATGAACTCTGGTCTTGTTCAAATCTGGACACTATTAAATCTCTTGCATGTTTGTATTTCTTTCCAAAGATGATTTCCTCTGTCTTTGTTCCCTGTTAGCTTGCACCAAATATGACTTGTGCTCGACCCTGAAATGTGTAGATATACTGCACCATTTTTATTAGCATTATCATGCTGAGATACCATATATGTTTATGCACACTCATTCACTTGCCATTTCATGTATAAGCTGCTGTGAACTTGACCATTTCACCATGTTATTGGTTTCATCATAGTTTTGATCATTTCTGTGACATTGCCTCGGCTGAAATGGACTTTTGTTGCCTTGATTGAGTTGCATGAATTCCTGAATTTGTTGCCTTAAAAAAATATTCGATTTGAATTGAATTTGCTGGCAAGATTTCTTTTGGTCGAATTATTGTGGTCCCTTGAATAATGATCATTTCTGGAATAATACTTGCCAAAAAAGAATTTATTGGATTCATGAGTCATTTCAGGAAGAAACGCTACTTTCCCAAAAATGTTGTCTTCGATTTTCCTTGAGAGAAAAAATTATGTATTCATCCAGTATTGAATACTTGCTATATATTCTTCCACAAACATAGCTACTTTGAAATGTACTGTCATTCAATTTGGCAATTAGGAAAAACTGAGTTATTTCCCTTGTCATATATGTGAATTTCTACTCTTCATGTATTCTTGCATGTGAACATTTGTTTCACCATGTTCACCGACTTTTTATAAAAACTGTGTATACACCATTTGCTCGGCTTAGGTGTTATACTGTTTGATTTACTATTGACATACTTGTAGCCGCTGCTCCATACATGAGCTATATCCTTTTGTTTGATGTTCTGACTTCATTCATGCACATGCATGAATTTTGTATACATGCACTCATTTGTTGTAGCTTGAGTACTGCTGAAACCATGTTAGACCTGTTTGACCCTGCATACTGTTCACCATAGCTTGACCACTTGCTCACTGCTGTATATGTGTCATTGATTTCTTGTACTGTGCACACATGTTGCATGCATTGTCTTTTGCTCGACCACATTCATCCTGCTATGTCCGCACCTTTAAATTCCATGATTATCTCACCATGCTTGCTCGACATATCTTCACCATGATCACTTGTGTGCATGTATGTTGGCTTGCCCTTGTGCTGATATGTTTTTGGGCTGATTTGCAAACTGTCTTGATTTCGACCATTTCCATGTATATGTTGAGTTGTTTTTTATGAATGCACTGAGTTGAGCAGGTCCACGTGGCTACTCCTCAGTTGCTCGATGATTGGCGAGGCAGTGCACACGTGTGTATATACGCACGTGTGCATTTGCAGCCATCAGTAGAGTTGTCCCTGTCCCTGCACTGTTATATGTGTATATACATACACATGTGTGTGTATACATGTATGTGCGTGCTATATTCAGATCAAGTCATGAAAAATGATGAGAAACACACCAGAAAACTGAGGCAAATAAAATTTTTTAAAAATAAAATTTATATTTGCGTGCATTAGAATATATTTCTGTTCTGCATACTGTGTGTGTGTTTCTGTGAATGACAGGTATGAAGACTGGACTGACTGGATAACTGGACTGGATTGACTGAGCAGTGAAGACTGGACTGGACTGGCAGAAGACTATGTATATGTGTATATGAGTATATGAATGAAAATGTATATCGAGTGTGAATGTTGTAGTGAGTCAGTAGTAAAGGAGCTGTGTATATGAAAGAGATTGTACTGTTTATTTGTAATAAACAAATTTGTCTGAAATAAAATATCATTTTATTGATGTCAAACAAAACTTGTCTATTATATTCTGTTTATATACAAGTACAATATACAGTGAATGTTTAAATAGTGGAGTTATAAAAAGTTGTACTGTTTGAATGTTTGAAATATAATATTCAATTCAAATATTATATTCCTATCTATGTTGTATATATATAAAACAGTACAATAACAAACACATTTATAATAATATATATTTGTTTGTTATCATCAAACAAAAATCATACAATTGTGTATACAACTGCGTTATATACAACAATCTCCCCCTTTTGATGATGACAAACAAATAAAAGATTTTGATTACAATAAATGTGTTTGACAGTGAATTCTGAACTCCCACTATTTATTAGCTCCCCCTACAACAGAAACTCCCCCTATAACTGTGCATGAGTGAAAAGAATGTAAAAAGATTCAGAATTCTGAAAATTAAAATATTTATAAAATATTCACTCATAAATCAAAATCTAATCCATTCTCCCCCTTTTGTTATCATCAAAAGGATATAGAATTTAAAATATCGATAAAAATGACTAAAAAATATAATTTCAGCTTAAGAGGAGGAATGGTCATCATAAATCTCAATTAGTCAAACAAAAATCATAATAAACTAAGAACTAGTGGCATATTTCACAATGCAGAAAATGTCTGATTTACGACGAAATTTATATAAATGAGGAGAGTTATATAAAAATGAATTTCAATTAATTTTCAAACGAATTTTCATAAAAATGAGGCTCAAAAAACAGTGATGGATTTGAATTATAATTATAATTCAATTTAAGTGACAAAAACGAATAATCTCAAATCCCAATACCTATCAATCAACAAATCATAATACGTCATAAAATTTCAACACATTTCACAGATTAGAAAGTGGATTGATAGGCTGGTTATTATACACCAAGGATAATTTCATATTAAAAAAATATTGCACATTATTTTCTTTTCTTTTTCTTTTGATTTAAGAGCACCCTGACCACGCATAACCAAAGCTTGGATTTTTAAATGAGGTCAGTCGCAGCTTAAATTGTAAGTTGTCTCATAACCATGCATAACCAGAGCTTGGATTTTTAAATGAGGTTAGAGACATGCTTATGTATCAATTATATATTTTATCATTTTCAGCTTTAAATATGAAAAACTCCCCAGTATATACAACCAATATGAATGATAGAAATGTGATAGGTACAGAAATGGACTGTGAAATAAATTTCTAAATTAATTATATTATGAAATATGACCAACTGTACCGGGATTATTGAAAATTTTCAATTGACACTAATTCTGAAAAATAACATAACCACAATTCCATCACAAATATTTTCACTGTTTATTCAAGATGATTTTTAAAAAATATTAAACTCTCCACATTTATAAAAAAAAATTCATGGATGGCAGAATGATGATAGATAATGAGTATGGTCGTGAAATAATTGCCAGTTCAAAGATATTATAACAAATATTCAACCATCATGAAAATCCAGATAAAATCTCCTCTTGTTGTGAAATATATTGCAGTCATAATTCATCACAATTTCAGATTCTGATATATTTTGATGAATTATAAATACAGAACAATTTGGATATTGATTTCAATTTCTGAATGAATAGAAAATTAATTACAAGAGGAATATAAAGAGCTATACAGGACAAGAGTGATTAAAATATATACAAAAAAAAAAATCAGCACATCTGATACCAATTGTAGTCTCCCTCTCGAGGATTTTAATTACACCCTGATGGACCATCATGGACATCTCAGACCAAAGAAATTTAAACACAAACCCAGCCAGACAAATCAAACAATAAGCAATTATCTAAGAACAGTATCAGAGCAGTGCAGAACACAATATCACATCAGACTTGTCTGGGGATGGTCACATAAGAACTTTCATGATCCAAGATTAGAACTACCGTTTATTTGAAATCATTTGAGGAATATGAAAAATATCTAGATTCAATGAATCGATCACAAAAAATCATTATTTTCACATTCAGAATATGTGTGTGATTCAATAAATCAATAATTTCAAATGATTTTAAACAAAAAATCATTCAAATCAAATAACCATGAAATAGTAGAGAGATTTAACACCAATTTTTCAAAGAATTTTTCACAAGAATTTCAGACAAGCCCAAAGAAAATCAGATCATTTACATCAGATTTGATAGATATTCATGATCCAAAATAATTTATTTGAAATCACTTGAATCAATGTCAAGTTTTGAAATATAATGAATCAGTCACACAAGGTTGATAATTTCAAATTTAGGAGGTGTGTGATTATTCAAGATATTAATAGTTTCAGATGATTTCAAACAAACAAATTCTAACCATAATGATCATGAATAACAATGATTTTTAAGATGTATCACTGAGATTCTAGACAATTTTAAAAAATTCAAGCCAATCTGAATATTTCTGAAATTATCACAACTGATGAATAACAAAGTGCTGTAATGAGTATAATATATTGAGCTTTTCTAAAATAGATTAGAAGAGACTCAAAAACAGCAGAGGTGTGTGAAATTTCATTAAATTTTCAGATCTTCAAAAATTTTTGAATTTATACTAACAGTGTTCAAGATATGATATGAACGCTTCAGCACTGTTAGAATTTCAGAAAAAAAAAATAAACTCCAAAACAATTGCAGATATATACAAGTTTAAATTCAGATTCTGGAAGAATTAAAACATGACAGTTTTATACAGATTAAACGAATTTCCAGAAAATCATAAGTACTGCAATCGGAAGTTAATGAAGCGCAGAATAAGAAGAATATGGCAGTGTCAAATCAACTCAGGACAAACAAAAATAAAAAAAATAAAAAGGAAAGGGGTAGAAGAAGAAATAAACAAAAAAATATTTACAAAGACAAGTTCAGAGATCATACCTGAAATCAGTGTAAACCAGAATCTCTAACTCAGTAAATCTTGGCCAAGGAACTGTAAAGAATACAGAAATATAGAACAACTTGAAATCATTCTCTTTTCAGCATAGCAGTTCCTCAACCTTCACTGGTACCTAGCAGTTAAGTGGATCAAGTGGTCTAACAAAATTTGTAAAACCACTCTGAAATTTGTTTACCACTTTTGGTACCCAAACCTATTTGTATAACATCCCATTCGAATCTATCTTTGTGCCTTTAGGAACCCAAACTTGTTTAGTTTTTCCAAAAATCATTTTATTTCCTTTTGGGGTCCACATCTGTTCAACTGGATTGTTATCAAACCAATTCTTGTCTCGTTTGTGATTTAAAAACCTTTTGGAATTGTCAAAATTCAAATTTTCAGAAAGACCCTTTTTAAAGCAATTTAAAGGATTTTTAAAATCACAAGAATTCAATTTTTCAAAAACACTTGTTTTTCCAAAACCAAGACCTTGTTTATGACCAACCGAAAATTGGTTTTGTAACAGCATATTCAACGATTTTTCTCCATTCGAAAATTTATCCAAAGTTGATTCTAATCGTTGAATTTTGGATTTAAGATCAGAGTTTTCTTTTATCAGATTTGAACAACGATTAATGTTGATCTTTCTCCTTTCAGTCTCATTTTGTTTCAAAGACAAATTTTCGTTTTCAAGAAGTTTGATTTTGGTCTTGGACTCAAAGATTTCAGATTCAAATTTAACTTGTTTTTCAAATTCAAGTTTCTTGAAATTCTCAATCTCTTTTTCAAGCTCATTTAAAATTAAATCACTTTTCAACAAGCTTTCTTTCTCAGCAATTTCATGTTTGGAACTTTTGATGGCCTTAAAATTATTAAATTCTTTTTGCAATGAATTGTTTGAATCTTTTAACTCAACCTCGTTATCTTTTAAAATCAGAATTTCCTCTTTAAGCCTTTGAATATTTTTATTGAGATGAACGAGGTCAGTTTTCAAATTCAAACAACTTTCACAGTCAGAATTTTCTAATTTCATGACATTTGTAGATTCTGATTCCAAACAGTTAATTTTGCTATTTAACTCGTGATTTTTAGATTTCAAGTATTTGTTTTTACGATGGAGTTTATCAACGATTTTTGTTAAATCAGTACACATATAAACCAACTCTTCATATGAGAAGCTTTCAGTCTCATTGTCTGTTGAGTCTCCATCGTCTGATCTACTTGAATTTTCATTTGTTTCTTCTCCTGAGCATAGATCTGAATCTGAGTTGACCACTTTGGGTTTTGAGCTGCTGTTGTCGATCTTTCCATACTTTCTATTGAGAAAATCCCATATTTCCTGCGCAGTCAAGCAATGAGAAATGAGGTTATATTGGACATCATCAATATAAGAATACAAAGTGTGAATAGCACGAGAATTAAATCCAATATCGTTCCTATTGACCATATCATAACCATTAATAACAGTATCCCAACATTTAATATCAATAGATTTTAAATATAATTCCATTTCTAATTTCCAATTTGAAAAATCTGTACCATCGAAAATAAATGGAGTACGACTGGACTGATTCTCAGAAGACTGACAACTAGAATTCACCATTTCTCTAGAGTTAAAAAATACCTGCTCTTATACCACTTGTTGGATCTAGATTAACCCTAGAGGGGGTGGGGTGAATAGGGTTTATCACAGTTTATCAGGTAATTAAAAATAATTGCAGCATAGAGAAAGTAGAGTAAGTAAATACAGAAAGAAAATAACACACAGAGATACCCAGCTTCGGCAAATCTTGCCTACTGCTGCATTCCTAATGTTTCTACTAGGTGATAGAACAGATCCCGCATACAAGACCATGTACACTTGCGAATCTCGCTTCTATTCTAACCCTACGCTCAAAACACTAGACTGACGAATGTACACTCGATCAGATTTCCCTGTTTACGACCCCGTAACCAGTAACCCAGATTTTACAGACTCTGTAACCGACAGTCAACACACTGACTGATATCCTAGACTTTACGGATCTAGACACTGTTTGAATTCATTTTACAAGACAAATTAAAAAAACAAAAAAAAGAAAAAGAATTAAAACCCTAGGAGTTTAAAAGAAGGGTCATCCCCTTTGGATTTTGGCCGGCCCATTTATCATTTGCTCGATCCCTTTCCCTTTTTATAAAACATGGCGGCGGCTACGAATGGAAGACAGCTAGGGCTTCTCTTCGAATAACTCCCCCAAATCGATTTGATGGCTTCTAGTATTGATGAAACTGTGGCTCGCGTCTTTGTGACTATGTGATTCTTCACTCTAAATTTCTCTGATTTGGGAGTTAGGGTTTTCTACGCTCCAAATCTCGAACGTATGCTTCTGGAATTAAATCTCTGCTGCTTGAGGATATCGTTGCACCTGTTCTTCGATTGATTTGAGTTGGCTCTTGATCGAAAATTAATTGTGAGTATTCGACTTTTATTTCTCTGACAGTTCTTGATTTTGTTGTTGATTCTCGATCGAATTGTTTTGTGGTTTTCGATCCCCTATATGCCGATGATGATTTGGTGTGACTAAATAGGGCAAAAAATATAGAAAACCCTAAATCACTTCTCTGATTTCGCTATTATGACTTGGCTGATTGGCTCGATTTCCTCTTTTTAATACCTTGAATAAACGGCTTAGAATGATTTCAAAAAAAATGCCTTTGTTTGCTGATGAACCTGGTATTGTTCTTGGCCTTGAATGTATTTACCGAACTGATTTTACCCCTTGCGTGATTTTGTTTGTTGCCTTGAATTTCCTGATTAATTCAAAACTAGAAACAAATATAAATTGTCCCAAAATTGCTTTCCCAAACTTTACTGTGATTTCTGAATATATTAAATGCCTTGCCATAAACTGTTTACTGACTTTCTGGTAATAATTGATTCATTCGAAAATTGATTTCTTGCCCAAGATAAAACCTTTGATTTCATAAAAAGATATGAACTCTGGTCTTGTTTAAATCTGAACGCTATTAAATCTCTTGCATGTTTGTATTTCTTTCCAAAGATGATTTCCTTTGTCTTTGTTCCCTGTTAGCTTGCACCAAATATGACTTGTGCTCGACCCTGAAATGTGTAGATATACTGCACCATTTTTATTAGCATTATCATGCTGAGATACCATATATGTTTATGCACACTCATTCACTTGCCATTTCATGTATAAGCTGCTGTGAACTTGACCATTTAACCATGTTATTGGTTTCATCACAGTTTTGATCATTTCTGTGACATTGCCTCGGCCGAAATGGACTTTTGCTGCATTGATTGAGTTGCATGAATTCCTGAATTTGTTGCCTTAAAAAAATATTCGATTTGAATTGAATTTGCTGGCAAGATTTCTTTTGGTCGAATTATTGTGGTCCCTTCAATAATGATCATTTCTGGAATAATACTTGCCAAAAAAGAATTTATTGGATTCATGAGTCATTTCAGGAAGAAACGCTACTTTCCCAAAAATGTTGTCTTCGATTTTCCTTGAGAGAAAAAATTATGTATTCATCCAGTATTGAATACTTGCTATATATTCTTCCACAAACATAGCTACTTTGAAATGTACTGTCATTCAATTTGGCAATTAGGAAAAACTGAGTTATTTCCCTTGCCATATATGTGAATTTCTACTCTTCATGTATTCTTGCATGTGAACATTTGATTCACCATGTTCACCGACTTTTTATAAAAACTGTGTATACACCATTTGCTCGGCTTAGGTGTTATACTGTTTGATTTACTATTGACATACTTGTAGCAGCTGCTCCATACATGAGCTATATCCTTTTGTTTGCTGTTCTGACTTCATTCATGCACATGCATGAATTTTGTATACATGCACTCATTTGTTGTAGCTTGAGTACTGCTGAAACCATGTTAGACCTGTTTGACCCTGCATACTGTTCACCATAGCTTGACCACTTGCTCACTGCTGTATATGTGTCATTGATTTCTTGTACTGTGCACACATGTTGCCTGCATTGTCTTTTGCTCGACCACATTCATCCTGCTATGTCCGCACCTTTAAATTCCATGATTATCTCACCATGCTTGCTCGACATATCTTCACCATGATCACTTGTGTGCATGTATGTTGGCTCGCCCTTGTGCTGATATGTTTTTGGGCTGATTTGCAAACTGTCTTGATTTCGACCATTTCCATGTATATGTTGAGTTGTTTTTTATGAATGCACTGAGTTGAGCAGGTCCACGTGGCTACTCCTCAGTTGCTCGCTGATTGGCGAGGCAGTGCACACGTGTGTATATACGCACGTGTGCATTTGCAGCCATCAGTAGAGTTGTCCCTGTCCCTGCATTGTTATATGTGTATATACATACACATGTGTGTGTATACATGTATGTGCGTGCTATATTCAGATCAAGTCATGAAAAATGATGAGAAACACACCAGAAAACTGAGGCAAATAAAATTTTTTAAAAATAAAATTTATATTTGCGTGCATTAGAATATATTTCTGTTCTGCATACTGTGTGTGTGTTTCTGTGAATGACAGGTATGAAGACTGGACTGACTGGATAACTGGACTGGATTGACTGAGCAGTGAAGACTGGACTGGACTGGCAGAAGACTATGTATATGTGTATATGAGTATATGAATGAAAATGTATATCGAGTGTGAATGTTGTAGTGAGTCAGTAGTAAAGGAGCTGTGTATATGAAAGAGATTGTACTGTTTATTTGTAATAAACAAATTTGTCTGAAATAAAATATCATTTTATTGATGTCAAACAAAACTTGTCTATTATATTCTGTTTATATACAAGTACAATATACAGTGAATGTTTAAATAGTGGAGTTATAAAAAGTTGTATTGTTTGAATGTTTGAAATATAATATTCAATTCAAATATTATATTCCTATCTATGTTGTATATATATAAAACAGTACAATAACAAACACATTTATAATAATATATATTTGTTTGTTATCATCAAACAAAAATCATACAATTGTGTATACAACTGCGTTATATACAACAGGGGGAGGCGGCGAGCTTGACGAGGTTGAGGGAGAAGGGGGAGCATGCGATGGCGCATGGTGTGGTGGTCTCCGATCAGGAGCTAGTCGACTGTGGCGGTGATTCTTCTGAACCTAGCGGCGAAGCAGGTTTAGGATTAAGAAATGAAGATGAAGAAGGAACAATAGCATTTTTAAAAAGCTATTAAAAGGGTAATTTGTGTGATTAATTTAATAAATTAAAATTTAATTATTTGTTTATGTAATTAATGTATTAATCATCGTATCTTTTTCATACGAGCACATAATCGCGTGACTTCGAATCTATTGCGATCATGGAGTCGAGTGCTTCACAAAAAAACTGATTGGGTTCAATTTGGAGCAAGTTAGAATTTCAGGCAAATTCCAATCGGAATAGAAATAAAACCATCAATTAAAGAATGACGGAGTGGAAATCAATGTGAGAGCTCCTTCTCAATGAAAATTATTTTACCATGTTATTGTATTCATGTATAAAAGTATATAGAATTGCTAGTGTATATTTTTATCAGTTTAATCATTATAAATTGTATACGGTGCCTGTTAGCTCACTTCCCTCGTCCACAGACCATGGATGATTTAGTTGACTGTATTGTGTTTTGTTTGTGATGTTGGAATGTTTAACATATTAAAAATAATGTTAATATTATTGTGGTAACTGAAATTAAATTATAAATATCCATTTATAATTTAAATAGTAAAAATGGGAATAAATATCCATTTACAAGTCGGACGACTTGTTTACGTACACCGATTTATCTGATATTGATTGGGACGATAAATTTTACACATCGCCCAACTACGCAAATAATAATCAGTATTTGTTGTTTGAAAACACCAATTGGGTATTGGGATGATATTTGACATATACTAATCCCAATATTTAGTTGTATGTCAATCGATGGGTCGACAGGCTGTGATGAGCGTTATTTATTTTAATGCTTATACAGTTGTAAATTGCACTCTGGATGATGTTTATGGTTGATGATTATTTTTCATTATTGTTGAATACATGCGATATATGAAATCCATATAACTAAAATTATATGGTAATTGATTGAATCACATTCCGTTTTAGAATATAAACGAATATTTTAAAATAATATTCAATGAATTACCAAAAAAATGATTTTGATGTCCGATTTTGGATGGACATGAAAATATTAAAGTGAATGAAGCCGAGTTAAGTAGATTTGCTCCATTTTAACTCAAACGGATTTTTATATTGATTTTATTCATTTAATAATGAATATCGAAAGGATTTGATTTCAAAATCAGATATTTTGAAAATATTATCATTTTAATGTTATAATGATATGAAATATTCACTTTTGATTTAAAATTGAAAATGAAGTTGAAATTGTTTTAAAATGAATTTATAAACGATTTATAAAATAAGTTTTAAAAGGAAGTCAATGATATATATATACATATTATATATAATGGCCTGAATAGAACGTGCCGCACAGCGACCGTTCGCGAATTTCGACCATTAACTTCAAATTGACGTAACGGGAGATCTAACCATCGGATTCTCCTAAAACTGGAACCATTGGGTTCGTATCGAAAAGATTTTTCCAGCGAATATAAGAGATTTAAAATCTAGCCGTTGGATTTGGAGTTATGTCCAAATCAATTTCAAAAAAGGTCATTGTAAGTGCAGTTTGATGACCGTATATGGAAATCGACTGTAAGTGCCTTAATAAAATAATTAAAAATATGGAAAATTTGTGTAAAATGATAATAAATGATTTGGAAAGATTTTGGGTGATAAAATCCAAATTTTGAAAAGATAAAAATACATTTTTATCTAAATGAACTAGTTATTAACTAGATTAATAATCCAATGGTTTTTAGATTAATAAATTGGATTTATAAAGGGTTTTAAAATAACCAATGTTTTCCAAGTCATGAATTGGAATGGATTTTGAATGGAAATAATCTTCGGAATATTGTGGTATTGGATTCCATGATTATATGGATATTATTGAGGAATCTGAAAGATATATATATCGTTATTCCGAATACGATATCCGTTAGTTTCAAATGTTGATATTGAATATAAGCCGATATTATTTTCTATTCAGGGCCTTGTATTTAATATCAAATTGGGTTTTGGGTTTGTTGTGAATGGTTTCTTAAATAACACTGTTCTTAAACCCCGTTGAGAAAAGAATAAATCTTTTAAATAAGATTAAGAGAAGTTTACCAATTAATTAATCTTTAATTGGAATTGAATTGAAATTGGATTTTTGGGTTTATCGTGAACGGTGTTTTAAATAACACTTGTTCTTTAACCCAATTAACAGTGAAGAGATGATTTGGAATTTATAAATCTTTTTATTAAGATTTAATGGAAATTTTCCAAAGAAAAGTTTTCCAATTTAATAAAAGAAATTCGAATTTAATGGAATTCAATTTTGGTAATAATCGAGATGAGCTTCTATGAATGAAGTCCATTGCTATTTATTGAATTTAAAAGGCCTTGCTGTTATTCCATTTATAGTATTGATTTGATACGGAAATTTATATCGATTAGTTATTGATCTATTTTCCATGAAGATTCCATAGTTAATGGAGCTGATTTGGGTTTATCGTGAACTGTGTTTTAAATGACATTGGTTCTTTCACCCAGTTAATGACAGGATTAATTTTCTTAAAAATTTGAATAATCATAAAGTAATGATTTATGATATTAAAACCAAGTTGGAGTTTAATGAATCTTTAATTAGATTGAAATGAGAATGGGGTAATTAAATTTATCGAATTCGAGAAATTATCGAGAATGGAGTACCACAAGTTTTACTTCACGCGATAGTTAAATTTTTAATTAGATTTGAAATGAGAAATGGTAATTAATTTTACCAATAACACAGTGGGTGTTAGATATGGTTTACTACTAGTGTTGCTCCATGGGATGAATAGATTGGGATTAGGATAATAAAATAAATGATTACTTCGATAAGGTTCGCTAATCCCGACTAGTTTGATAAATCTTAATTTAGTTTAAATTGAGAAAAAAATATTTGAATAAAATAATATTCTGAATTGGAATGAGGCATATGATGTGTTTTTATAGCACTTGATTATAAAATACGCGAGTTATTCAGAAAGACCGGGTTTAACCCATTCTGAATAACTTTTGCGACGATTGAATGTCGACGATGAAGATGGTGGTTGCAGATGGAAGATCTTCACATCGTATGGATGATTATTGATGTCTTGATTGGGATGTACACCTAAGACAAGGTAATAAGTGGTGATCGTTCGGACGTACTTGGAGATCGACCGGATCTGCGAGGGCCTGTCTCCTGTATTGAACATATGGGACGAGGAATAAGGTGCCTTCGGTTTCGTACAAACCCAGAATGGACATGCAAATGGATGGTATGCCTGACATTGTATTCCTTTATATTGTATTCGCTGATCTCTGCTAAATATATATCTGTTTGGTGGCAGAGAATTTATTCTCTTGCTTAACACCCTTCTCTGAGACGTACGAGCTTAGAGGTTATATATTGGTGGAAATCAGTGATACGGTATGGATTGACAGTGTGGCATGCTGAGTTGCATGGATCAAGGCTTTTGTTGAAAAGAAGATTCTTGTGGATGATGATCAAAACACAACTTTAACTAGCATAGCTTTTTGTAGCATTAATTCGCGAGCTTCACACTCCGGTATGAACCGGAAACGGGATGAGGACCTGAGGGAAAGTTACATATGTTAGTTTCTAGCTAGGACTAACGTCAGGGTATGAAGCCCAGACTATTTACTTATGTGGATGTAGGACAACTTCATTGACGGAAAGCGAGGTACCTCGGATTTGAGTACCTAGTGGCTCTTTGTAATAGAACCGACTAAAAGGTTCTAGATGGTTGACTGGACTGACCATTTTGTAGGTTCCATAGAACTGGCTAACATATATTTTATGCTATTGCCAATTATCGACGGATGACTGGCCCTAACTCTAACCGCAGGTGCAGTTGCGACTGAATTCTGAGGCTCGGGCTAGAGAGTCTCGAGTCGGTAGGGAGGATCGCTTGCCTTGGTTCATATATGGAAACCCAATTTCCAATACGTGATTTCACGATTTTAGTTGTAAATATATATATATATATATATATATATATATATATATATATATGGTGACGTAATATTATGGTACCTGCGACGCCTATGATTGATACATTTATATTTGAAGTTGATTTCTTCACTTATAGTAATAATAAAAGATGAAATTTCGTGTATCAAGCATACTTGGCTATTATAAGGGAAAACTCTATCCTTGACTGCATTCATTGTGTGATGGGACCTAAGTCTTATAATAGCTTAATTTTTTCTCTTTAGTATTGCGCTGTTTATTTTTATGCACTGGTATCCATAAGGGATAAACCCGTTCTGTATTATACAGCGTGGTCCCGTGATTTACCTAACTTTAAAAAACAAGTTAATAATTGTTTTAGTTCTCACACCAGTCCCATGACTGACCTGGAGTTTATTGTTTTAACCTAAACTCTGGGTGCCCATATTTTCCACACGGGCAGTCAGTAGTTTCGGTTTTGCAGATTTTTCTACACACAGGATCCTGGATTTACAACTGGAGCTATATTCGGAAAGCTTTGTATCTGTGTATTTCTTTCAGTTGTGTCAGTTGATGTATTTCCACTATGCATTGTATTTTTACATTTTATTTCCGCTGCTATGTATATTTAATCTCTGATATTTTCCGTCGTGTAATATTTGTTCATACTCTGAAATATTCTTGTATTCTGATGTAAATTGTCGTAATAGCAATGAAATGTTCTTGTGTTTGTGTTCTGATGCATTGTGTTCTCAAAGCAATCCGAGCTCCTCCGTCTCTTCCAGGATCGGGGAAGTCTGGGTCGTTTCATTTTGGTATCAGATCTTTGGTTTACAAAGCTCGAGAACAAGGCACGTTGGAGCCAAATGAAAGAATTCATCAGAGATAGGATTAGTAACATCCTATAAGAATGACGCGTTAGAGATAGGGTTAGTAATACCCTAGAATGAGTTTGAAGGATATTTTCTCTAAAAAAGAAATTAATTTTGAAAATTATATCTATTATTTGTATTTGAGTATTTTATTTTAAATTGATTTTGGACTATCGAGTATAAGAAGATTTTTAATGTACATCTGATCCACGTGTATTATAAATCTCAGATATACTAGGTGGATATAGAATCACACTCTAGTCGCCTGGAGATGATTCTGATGATAGCTCGAGCATCATTAGCATTTATGTTCGAGTTTCGAAAGTGGGATATCTATATATTTCCAATTGACTGGTGTGAGAACCAAAACTTAGTTAGAGTTATTGTTGTGATTTGACTCTAAAAATATGATTTTTTGGGTATACATTAAAGTTATATGATTGAAAATTTAATCAACTAATTGATTGTTGGTTGTGATGTTTCATTATTAATTTAACTAATTAAATTATTGGAATGATAATTAATTTAACCAGTATGAGAATGAATGGCGAATTTAGCCAAATCGAATCAAATATTGAACTGAATTGAAAATTGATTGAAATTGCATATATATATATATACATACATGTGTATATATTGAGCAGGTCATAACATGGAAGCTAAGAAGAGGAATAAAATTGTATGCTCGACAAATAGGTACATATTTACTGTATTTATTGGGGTTTCATGATTTTGTGAGCCGATTGGCTTTCTCTTTTTCTTTTGGATTGATGAGGGCTCTATGTGGCGAGTTGTGGTTTTACCGATAGGGCTGTACAAAGGAGGTTATGGCGAAAAATTTCAAAAATTTAGGGTGTTAGACAAAATTTTGAGAAATTAGAAAATTCTTAGAAACTAAAAAGTTGAAGAATGAAAGCCAAAATGAAAGTTGGGTTGGTTAGTTAAACAACTTTCAGCTCCGTTCATTTTCGAGGATGAAAAGATTAAGTGGGGGAGATTGTAACAACCCGGAATTTCTGAACCAATTTAAAATTTTTATTTTAGCAATTTTAATGGATTTTTAATAGTTAAAATGATTTACTTTAAATAATAACGACTAAAAATTTATTTTAAATGAAGTTAGAACGTATAAATTTATTTTAATTATAAAACGAACTCGAAATGCGCGGTAGTTTGAAAATTTGATTTTAAATTTCAAATGAATGCACAGAATTCAAAATATATCGGATTTTAGTAAAACAAGAAATGTTGGAATCTATTTAATTATATCTTTCTAATGAATATGAAAAGTTGAGATTTCACTTTATAAATTGAAAGTTATGTCCATTATAAAATTTGAAATGGTCGCTATGGAATTTATATATATTTTAATATAATATATAGCCCTTAAAATAGCCATTTTGCAAATTGTAACACCCCACACCCGCTAAGGTCACTCACTAAGGGAATGCCTTAACTTCGGTGGAGTATTTTAAGTGAATATAAAACAGAAAAATTACAACAAGACAGATATAAATAATACTTGTTAACTAAAACATCATTTCATTGCAGTAGAAGGTAAACATGTTTGGTTACAATAACAAAACCATAAAACAAGAGTCAAGTACTAAATATCCATCCTGATAAAAACATAAGTACATAATCCCACTACATAACTAATAGCCATAATAGAAAAGATAAGCTGAGCTTTTACATCAACGGTCCAAGCTCCAAAAGATAGATAAAGCAATCTGATCAAAGCCCACTAGTGCTAGGCCCACTCTGAGAACCTGAGGGTTGGGAAAAAGATAAAAAAAACAACGGGGTCAGACATAAGTCTGAGCGAGTCCTATAACTTTAACAATACAATCATTAAAGTAATTAGGGTATGATATAAACTTGGTACGGTAACGACTGGGGATAAATGACTACACTAAGCAGCAAACTAGATATAGGAAGAACGAAGATAACGGTAAAGACGCATCTACCCACCCAAGGATAATTACTACACTGCACCACACCAGTCATTCCTAACTTAAAGGTTGATCCCACGCAAGGGCTTAGAAAATTTAACTAGTAGTTTCGTGTACCCCTAGCTGACCACATAGGTGTCGTCTGCCCCTATCTCCACTAGGTGTACCCACTACTCCCCAAGCGATCGGCTCCCTAACGTAGATATCCGTGCTGGTCCCACAGTGGGGTGTATCATTCCCCAAAGTGGCAACCCGATACCAACACTGATGCACGGCTTATACCTACACGATGCAACAACGTCTTACCTACCAGCCCGGGTCCACACACGCATATGAAACCCGTTGGACTTGCGTTGCCATCGCTAACCCGTTTTGGCCTATTATAGTCAAGCCTAGTACGCGTGTCCCGTCCTTGACATGGGTCGAGCCCACAAAGATACATATGGGTTACTGGTTGAAATGGGCCCCCACAAGCTACCCACCTAAGCTTGCTCCCTCTAGTGTATCCCACTTAACCCTTTAGTCATGTTTAATTACATGTTTCCACTTTGGTTAAGTATTCTAATCGTATTTTCTATTGCCACCCAAGGCAACCACTAGATTTCCACATGCCACCCAAGGCACCCACTTAACCCCTCATGCCCCACTACATGCTTATCTAGTTAAGTGTTTCTTAATTGATTAAGACCATAACCTTTGTAAAGACCTCTCACATTAGACTGTCTTTTATGGCAGCTGGATTTGCCGGTCGGGTCCGGGCAGCCTTACGCCATAACAGAGTCTAACCTCGTGTCTTTACACTTGTCACGTATTTAGTTTATGCCTAAGATCTCTCACATTGGGCCAATCATTTGTAGCCGCTGGATTTGCCGGTCGGGTCCGGGCAGTCTTATGCTACAAAAGGGTCCAACCTCGTGTCTTAGTCGATTAATTACACCTAATTAATCACCCCCATATTTTG
Source organism: Allium sativum (assembly GCA_030737875.1). NCBI lineage: Eukaryota > Viridiplantae > Streptophyta > Magnoliopsida > Asparagales > Amaryllidaceae > Allium > Allium sativum. The sequence continues at coordinate 156,179,093 of CM060921.1, read as the reverse complement.
AATTAATTTTCCCTAATTAATTCCAACTTAATGATGTACATAATTGACTCAATTATGTCCATCCACTTATGGTATACAACATCATACCAATTTCACCACAATTTTGTTAACATGAATATTAACCCCCTCGTTCCTCACGTAATACGCTAACATGACATACTTAAAAGGGAAGATTCATCACAAATACAATGGGTTCAACTTAGCATAACATTAGCATCAACATGGGTTTTAAAGGTGTCAACTTGCATATATGACTATAGTATCAAACCCAACTAGCATAAATAATCAACCCAAACTTGCATGAATCACATATGTCATAAAGAGGGTAACTTGCATAGATGTTCATGTCATAGACCTATCATAAAGGGATAAACTTGCATACATGTCATAGGTCTAAAAAGGGATGAACTTGCATATGTTACTCATATCATAAAAAGGGGTAAACATGCATATATATGCATGACATACAAAGGGGTAAACTTGCATATGTATGCATATCATACAAAGGTGTAAACTTGCACATGTTACTTGCACATAATCAAACACCAAACTTGCATAACATGTCATATATGAACTTGCATATAATCAAACACCAAACTTGCATAACATGTCATATATGAACTTGCATATAATCAAACACCAAACTTGCATAACATGTCATATATGAACTTGCATATAATCAAACACCAAACTTGCATAACATGGTGTCATAATGGATCAATGTTTATCACAGTGATTTGCATAACTAGCATCATGAACATAATAAAACTTGCATAACTAGCATCATGGACATATAGCATAAAACTTGCATAACTAACATCATGAGCACATAGCATATGATAACATAACTTGCATTGATCCACATTTATAACCATAACCTCATTACATCCTATCATAATTAGTTTAGCAATTGCTTGCTAAAGGCATAGAAACTCACAACTTGTTGATTAGCACTCCTATGAAGAAGATTTAGTTGCTAGAGTTGATTAGAAGTTGATTTGAGAAGCTATCTTCCTCTCTAATTTGTGGAGGCTCCTTCTAAGTTGCATTTTGACGGCATGATGACGTTGTATCTATTTTTAGTATGGATTAGGGTAGTCTTAGGGTGTATTTATAGATTTAGGATGTAGTTTAGGCCCTTAGATTAACCCTAAATTAGTTTAGAGCCATCAGGTCTCGTCACAAGCCCCAAAACACAGTCCAAACCCCTTCAGACTGCACCCAGGCCAACCTGGTCGAGTATCCAGGTCGACACCCGTGTCGACTGGGCAGTCGACATGGGTTGGGGTGGTGTCAATTGGGCAGTCGACACCCCTGTCGACTTGGCCTGCACGGAAATTTTCCCGCCTTCCCCCTGTGTGTTGAATTTCGAATTTGGCTTTAGTTTTAAACTGTTTTTAAACTTGAATTTTCTGAAAACTTCGTTGGGCCATAAATTGGTCATACGGACTCCGATTTACAAAAACTCGGACTCTATTTCGCGTATTTTTCCGAGACGAACGCAATGGCATAGCCCATTTCCCCTGATTCAGATCTTAAAATTTAATTATGCCCTGATTTATATTATAACAAGTTATTCAACATACGGGGTGTTACATTCTCCCCTACTTAAAGGATTTCGTCCCCGAAATCTCTAAGTCAAGAAGAAAGTATCCTACCAACCAAACAACCATTTACTAAACCATCAAACACTGGCATCCAATGTCCTTAAAATTTCTAATGACGTATGAACATATGCAAAAAGTGTGTGTATATGTTCCCTGCCTAATGCAAAATCAGGCGGTCTACTGATTCAGTTGACCTCCTTAATGCAAACCATGATAGTGCCATGCATCCAATATGTATGCGAAAGAACCCTATTGACACATACTATTTCTACATGTGTGCACAACCATACACCAAAATGCATCATCCATGTGATAACACAACCATAATACATCCATTAATATAGATACCTACACACAATTATATGCAATATGCAATATGAAGTGACTGAGCCGATCTAGTGTCTAAAGTGTGTGTATATGCATCCACGAGCAACCACTAGCAAACACTTGCATCTACATGTATCCATCATACATAACATGTCTCAAACACATGTTTCAACTATAGGTTTACCCTATCTAAAGGTCAAAAGTACTAACAAGAGGACATACTAAAGATAAGATAAGCACAAGATAAGCGATAAAGGAGAAGTTAAAAGACATACCCTCGAAAAGGAAAGGGTACAATGAACGCATCTTCACTTCTATCTCCGAAGTAGAGTTGCTCACATCATCTCCCCATTGCACTTTGACTAGTTGAACCTCTCTGTTTCTCAACTTCCTAGTCTCTGACCCAAGGATGCGAGTAGGAGCTCGACGAATCGTCGCATCACGCTCTACCTCCACTTCTCTAAGCAAGCTCGGCTCTACCACCTCTGCGGTCTCATGTAGGCACTTCCTCAAATGTGACACATCGAATACGTCATGTACACCACTAAGTCTCTCGGGCAACTCTACTCTGTATGCCATCTGTCCAATCTTTTCCTTAATAGGAAACGGCCCTACAAACCTTGGTGCTAACTTCCCAACGGACCCGAAGCGAACAACATTCCGTAATGGAGATACTTTAACAAAGACCATGTCCCCAACATCAAACTCAAGATCTGTCCTCCTCTTATCCGCGTAGGATTTCTGTCTGTCTTGCGCCGCTTTCATCCTTCTCCGAATCAAATCAATCTTTTCCGAAGTCTCTCTAACCATATCAGGCCCAAGCAAGATCTTTTCCGTAGATTCCCACCAACATGTAGGTGACCGACAAGGCCTTCCATAAAGAGCTTCGAATGGAGCCATACCAATACTAGACTGAAAGCTGTTATTATACGCGAACTCCACCAATGGAAGATGCTCTTCCCATGTACCTCCAAAATCTAAGATACATAGCCTCAAAAGGTCTTCTAAAACACGATTCACCCTCTCTGTCTGGCCATCCGTCTGAGGATGATATGCGGTGTCAAACACAACTGAGTCCCTACCGCCTCTTACAAACTCTTCCAAAACTCGCTAGTGAAGATAGGATCTCGATTGCTCACTATGCTAGAAGGTACACCATGTAACCGAACTATCTCTCGAATGTAGACTGAAGCTAGCCATGGAGCAGTCCTCTTACTCTTCACGGGTATGAAATGGGCGCTCTTAGTAAGTTTGTCTACCACAACCCAAATTCCCGTATTACCCTTCCTCGATCTCGGTAACCCATCAATAAAATCCATCGAGACGCTATCCCACTTCCATTGCGGAACCTCCAATGGGTGAAGCAACCCACCGGGTTTCTTTTGCTCCGCTTTCACTTGTTGGCACACTAAACATCTAGCGACATACTCGGCCACATCCTTCTTCATACCAGCCCAAAAGAAAACTCGCTTCATGTCTTGGTACATCTTGTCCCCACCAGGATGAATGGTCATCTTCGAACGATGTGCATCATCAAGAACAACCTTCTTCAAACCCTCGTCTTGCGGTACACAAAGTCTACCGTCTCTATGCAACCACCCCTTACCAACTAGGGTGTACCTACTCAAATGGCTGGACGACTCCCCCCTTATGAGCTTCTCTACTAACTCAACCAACTGTGGGTCGTCCCGCTGTGCCTCACCAATCCGTCCCAAAAGAGTAGGTCTGACCTCTAAGGATGCTAGCAAACCGGGTATAAAGTCAACGGAAGGTCTGATGTCGAACATCGAGATAAATTCCAAGCTTCGTCGTTCAACGAACAATGGAATCAAAGACAACCTTTTTCTGCTTAAGGCGTCTGCAACCACGTTACCCTTGCCAGGTGTATACGCTATCTCAAAATCATAGGATGCTAAGAACTCCATCCACCTTTGCTGTCTTAAGTTCAAATACTTTTGAGAAAACAAATACTTCAAAGATTTATGGTCGGTGAACAATTAGAAGCTCTCGCCAAGAAGATAATGGCGCCAAGTCTTAAGCGCAAAAACAATAGCGGCCAACTCTAGATCATGCATAGGGTAATTTTTCTCATGCACTCTCAACTGCCTTCCCCCATAGGCTATTACCCTTCCCTCTTGCATTAAGACTGCGCCTAGTCCTTTCCCACAAGCATCGGTATAAACAACAAATGGCTTACTCCCATCCGGCAGCACTAAGACTGGAGCTGTGGTTAAAGCTCTCTTTAACCATTGGAACGCATCATCACAATCTACGTCCCATGTGAAAACTAGATTCTTCTTCATCAAGCGAGTTAATGGGGCTGATATCTTCGCGAAGTCCTTGATAAACTTCCTATAGTAGCCAGCCAACCCCAAGAAACTCCTCACCTCGGTAGCATTCTTCGGAACCTTCCAATCTTGGATGGACACTACCTTCGCAGGATCCACAGCTATCCCTTCTTTGGAGACCACGTGCCCTAAGAACCGCACCTCCTTCCTCCAAAAATGACATTTAGAGAATTTAGCCTTAAGGCTATGCGCTTGAAGAGTCTCCAACACTTCCCTAAGATGTAGGGCATGCTCTTCTTCACTCTTAGACAAGATGTCATCCACAAAGACCACCACGAACTTATTAAGGTACTCCCTGAACACCCTACTCATCAAATCAACAAAGTATGCAGGGGCGTTCTTCAAACCAAAGGGCATCACCAGCCACTCATAGAAACCATCTGGAGTCCTAAAGGCAGTCTTCTCTATACTATCCTCAGCCACTCTCAACTGATGAAACCCCGTGGCTAAGTCCAACTACGAAAACACTGAGGCGCCAACCAACTGATCAAAGAGATCATCAATCCTTGGCAATGAGTGTCTATTCTTCTTTGTAAGTTTGTTGAATTCTCTATAGTCTACACAAAGTCTGAGGGACCCATCCGCCTTCGTGGCAAAAACTACTGGAGCACCCCACTCTGATATACTTCGTCTTATGAACCCCTTCTCAAGCAACTCCCCGACTTGCTTATGGAGTTCCCTCCTCTCGCGAGGAGCCATGTGGCGCACTGGCAAAGATACTGGCTTAGCATTGTCCACCAGATATATTCGGAAGTCTATCTCCCGCTTCAGAGGTAAGCCCTTCACCTCCTCAAACACATCCGAGTATTCCCGGACCACTCTAACAGATCGCAAACTCTCGACCGAAGCGTCAAGCGATTCAAGATAACTTAGCATAACAGAATTCATGGGATTACAAGAGATCTCGAGAGTGTTCCCCAAGCGGGTCATGAGCCTAACAACTCTCCTTTCGCAATCAAGAACGGCACCATTACTGGATAACCAGTCCATGCCCAAAATTAACCTATAGCCCGTGAAGCCCAAAACAAAAGCATCACATCTAAACTCAATGCTAAGTATGGAAATCTTCAAACCTAAACATATCATGGACAAATAAGTGGAGCCTCCAATTGGGTTTGAAACAACCAAGGGATCATCTACTAGACTGGTGTCTAAGTGCAGTGACTCAACTAATGATGATGAGATAAACGAATGCGATGCGCCAGAGTCAAACAAAGTACGGACAGGATGATCAAACAGAAAAACTAGACTTTCAACGAAAATAGTTCTACCTCTTTCCTAAATCGGTGGAACCGCGAGAGCCTGAACTTGCCCCCTTGCCTGACCTGGTGCCATAAGAGCTTGCACCTGTACTCCTCAGGTAGATCCCGTCCTCTGCCCCTTCTTAGGGCAGTCCTTCACTAGATGCCCTGCTTCGCCACAGTGGAAGCAGCCATCTTCTTCTTCTTCCGACAATATTTGCTGAGGTGGCCTGGTGTCCCACAGTTGAAGCACTTCTTCTTTCCCTTGCCACCGTTGCCTTTCCCACCCTTTTTTGCTGTTGCTGTTGAGGTCTCTTCTGATCTCCTTTCTTCTCGGGTGCCTTATTAGCATTGGGACCCTTCTCTTCCTCATGCATGAGTGCCATATCTACTAGCTTCTCAAAGGTGGCCCCCATAGGGATGTGAGTCATAGCCAATCCATGCATCGGTTCATTCAAGCCCTTAACGAACCTCAAAGCCTTCTTCTCCGGTGTATTCACCATGTCTATGCCAAATCTTGCTAGCTGATTAAACTTGTTGACATATTCCTTCACTGATAAGTTTCCTTGCTTTAGTGTCAAGAACCTTTCCATATACAGATTTTCTTCCGCTCGTGAAAGAAACTTCGCCTCAAACCTTTGCCTGAAATCCGCCCAAGAGTCAACTAGGCGTTCTCCATTAGTGACCTCCCACCAGAACGAGGCCTCTCCCTTCATTAACCAAGCAGCTAACTTGACTTTCTTTCCTTCTTCCATCTCAAAGATGTCTATCAACTCTTCTGTTTCCTTAAGCCAATCCCTAGCTTCCACAAAAGTTTCTGATCCTTGAAAAGGTTTCCCTCCCATAGCCTTAAATTCCTTGCAAGTCTTAGCAAAAGTATCCGTGCGAGGAGGAGGAGGGGGAGGAAGATCGGGTGCAACTGGTGGTGGAGGAACATTTGTTAGACCCGCAGCGGCGGCCCTAGCCTCCATCAATCTCCTATACCATACTGGTATCGCTACACCCTCCGGAAAGTTAAGATCTTCAGCCATACTGAAACGAAAAGGAAAGATTCAAAATGGAGAATTCGAAAGATAAAGATATGGCTATTAGGGATTATGCTTTTCTTTCAAAAACTTTTCTCTTAAAAGACATGTTTTTGAAAATACTTCTTCCAAAAATGTTTTTAGAAAAATAGTTTTTCTAAAAAAAAATATCTGTTCTGGTAACCTCTAGCTCTGATACCACGTGTAACACCCCACACCCGCTAAGGTCACTCACTAAGGGAATGCCTTAACTTCGGTGGAGTATTTTAAGCGAATATAGAACAGAAAAATTACAACAAGACAGATATAAATAATACTTGTTAACTAAAACATCATTTCATTGCAGCAGAAGGTAAACATGTTTGGTTACAATAACAAAACCATAAAACAAGAGTCAAGTACTAAATATCCATCCTGATAAAAACATAAGTACATAATCCCACTACATAACTAATAGCCATAATAGAAAAGATAAGCTGAGCTTTTACATCAACGGTCCAAGCTCCAAAAGATAGATAAAGCAATCTAATCAAAGCCCACTAGTGCTAGGCCCACTCTGAGAACCTGAGGGTTGGGAAAAAGATAAAAAAAACAACGGGGTCAGACATAAGTCTGAGCGAGTCCTATAACTTTAACAATACAATCATTAAAGTAATTAGGGTATGATATAAACTTGGTACAGTAACGACTGGGGATAAATGACTACACTAAGAAACAACCTAGACATAGGAAGAACGAAGATAACGGTAAAGACGCATCTACCCACCCAAGGATAATTACTACACTGCACCACACCAGTCATTCCTAACTTAAAGGTTGATCCCACGCAAGGGCTTAGAAAATTTAACTAGTAGTTTCGTGTACCCCTAGCTGACCACATAGGTGCCGTCTGCCCCTATCTCCACTAGGTGTACCCACTACTCCCCAAGCGATCGGCTCCCTAACGTAGATATCCGTGCTGGTCCCACAGTGGGGTGTATCATTCCCCAAAGTGGCAACCCGATACCAACACTGATGCACGGCTTATACCTACACGATGCAACAACGTCTTACCTACCAGCCTGGGTCCACACACGCATATGAAACCCGTTGGACTTGCGTTGCCACCGCTAACCCGTTTTGGCCTCTTATAGTCAAGCCCAGTACGCGTGTCCGGTCCTCGACATGGGTCGAGCCCACAAAGATACATATGGGTTACTGGTTGAAATGGGCCCCTACAAGCTACCCACCTAAGTTTGCTCCCTCTAGTGTATCCCACTTAACCCTTTAATCATGTTTAATTACATGTTTCCACTTTGGTTAAATATTCTAATCGTATTTTCTATTGCCACCCAAGGCAACCACTAGATTTCCACATGCCACCCAAGGCACCCACTTAACCACTCATGCCCCACTACATGCTTATCTGGTTAAGTGTTTCTTAATTGATTAAGACTGTAACCTTTGTAAAGACCTCTCACATTAGACTGTCTTTTATGGCAGCTGGATTTGCCGGTCGGGTCCGGGCAGCCTTACGCCATAACAGAGTCTAACCTCGTGTCTTTACACTTGTCCTGTATTTAGTTTATGCCTAAGACCTCTCACATTGGGCCAATCATTTGTAGCCGCTGGATTAGCCGGTCGGGTCCGGCAGTCTTACGCTACAAAAGGGTCCAACCTCGTGTCTTAGTCGATTAATTACACCTAATTAATCACCCCCATATTTTGAATTAATTTTCCCTAATTAATTCCAACTTAATGATGTACATAATTGACTCAATTATGTCCATCCACTTATGGTATGCAACATCATACCAATTTCACCACAATTTTGTTAACATGAATATTAACCCCCTTGTTCCCCACGTAATACGCTAACATGACATACTTAAAAGGGAAGATTCATCACAAATACAATGGGTATTCATCACAAATACAATGGGTTCAACTTAGCATAACATTAGCATCAACATGGGTTTTAAAGGTGTCAACTTGCATATATGACCATAGCATCAAACCCAACTAGCATAAATAATCAACCCAAACTTGCATGAATCACATATGCCATAAAGAGGGTAACTTGCATAGATGTTCGTGTCATAGACCTATCATAAAGGGATAAACTTGCATACATGTCATAGGTCTAAAAAGGGATGAACTTGCATATGTTACTCATATCATAAAAAGGGGTAAACATGCATATATATGCATGACATACAAAGGGGTAAACTTGCATATGTATGCATATCATACAAAGGTGTAAACTTGCACATGTTACTTGCACATAATCAAACACCAAACTTGCATAACATGTCATATATGAACTTGCATATAATCAAACACCAAACTTGCATAACATGTCATATATGAACTTGCATATAATCAAACACCAAACTTGCATAACATGTCATATATGAACTTGCATATAATCAAACACCAAACTTTCATAACATGGTGTCATAATGGATCAATGTTTACCATAGTGATTTGCATAACTAGCATCATGAACATATAGCATAAAACTTGCATAACTAGCATCATGGACATATAGCATAAAACTTGCATAACTAACATCATGAGCACATAGCATATGATAACATAACTTGCATTGATCCACATTCATAACCAGAACCTCATTACATCCTATCATAATTAGTTTAGCAATTGCTTGCTAAAGGCATAGAAACTCACAACTTGTTGATTAGCACTCCTATGAAGAAGATTTAGTTGCTAGAGTTGATTAGAAGTTGATTTGAGAAGCTATCTTCCTCTCTAATTTGTGGAGGCTCCTTCTAAGTTGCATTTTGACGGCATGATGACGTTGTATCTATTTTTAGTATGGATTAGGGTAGTCTTAGGGTGTATTTATAGATTTAGGATGTAGTTTAGGCCCTTAGATTAACCCTAGATTAGTTTAGAGCCATCAGATCTCGTCACAAGCTCCAAAACACAGCCCAAACCCCTTCAGACTTCACCCAGGCCAACCTGGTCGAGTACCCAGGTCGACACCCGTGTCGACTAGGCAGTCGACATGGGTTGGGGTGGTGTCGACTGGGCAGTCGACACCCCCGTCGACTTGGCCTGCACGGGAATTTTCCCGCCTTCCCCCTGTGTGTTGAATTTCGAATTTGGCTTTAGTTTTAAACTGTTTTTAAACTTGAATTTTCTGAAAACTTCGTTGGGCCATAACTTGGTCATACGGACTCTGATTTACAAAAACTCGGACTCTATTTCGCGTATTTTTCCAAGACGAACGCAATGGCATAGCCCGTTTCACCTGATTCAGATCTTAAAATTTAATTCTGCCCTGATTTATATTATAACAAGTTATTCAACATACGGGGTGTTACACAAATGACCTCCGTTTTCGACGAAACCACTTTTGTTGGATCTGGAATGGAAAATTATAGCTAGTTTTAATATTTTATAATTTTTTGAATTAATATGTGAGCGCAGTGAATTTATATGTGTTTTGAAATTTTAGTTTGAATTTAATCGATTGGAAATTGGCCATTTTTCAAATGATCTCCAAATTCGAAGAAATTAGTTTTGTTAGGACCGTATCGTCAAAATATAGCTAGATTTATTTTTTTGTAATTTTTGGAGTCAGTATGTGGCCCTCGTAAATTAAAATGTACGTTTAAAATTCAATATATTGATTTATATTTTAACTTAAAGAAAAACTGTTTAAAACGATCGAATTGGCTTACGAAACATATTCCATTTTGTTCGGAATAGGGGTTTTTAGCTGGAGACGACAGTGGTTGGGTTTAATTTGGAGTTTGTTTGTAAAAACACATATTTTTGGAATTAAAATAAAATAAAATAATTATATAAATAACCTACCCCTTTCAAAACCCTAGTCCCTTAAGAAAATGCGCCGCCACTCAGTTTTAACAGCTGAACCGAACCAAAATTCATCCAATAATTTCTCTTAATATACAAAGACTAAAACATGAAATCAAAACAAAAATATCAAGCTTTCCGTGCTCTTTCAATTGGTGCGGGTGTGATCGTTTCTTGTATTGTGTGGTGCTTGAATTTCATTCCTGAAGTGACGTCGTTCGTCGTGGTTTCTAGGGCAGGTGGAGGCAGCGAGCTGGACGAGGTTGAGGGAGAAGGGGGCTCATGCGACGATGCATGCTGTGTTGGTTTCCGGTCAAGAGCCAGTCGGTTGTGGCGGTGGTTCTTCTGAACCCTAGTGGCGAAGTAGGTTTAGGATAAGGAACGAAGATGAAGAAGGAATGGTAGCATTTTTTAAATGTAATTAAAAGGGTAAATTAGTGTGATTAATTTAACAAATTAAAATTTAATTATTCGTTTATGTAATTAGTGTATTAATCATCGTATATTTTTCATACGAGAACGAAATCGCATGATTTCAAATCCGTTGCGGTCGCGGAGTCGAGAACTTCACAACAAAACTAACTGGGTCCAATTTGGGGCATGTTAGAATTTTAGTAAAAATCCGATCCAAACAGAAATAAAACGTCAATTAAAGAATGATGGAGTGGAAATCAATGTGAGAACTCCTTCTCACTCAAAAATATTTTATCATGTTATAGTATTCATGTATAAAAATACATAGAATTGCCAGTGTAGATTTTTATCAGTTTAATCATTATAAATTGTATACGGTGCCTGTTAGCTCACTTCCCTCGTCCACAGAGCATGGACGATTTAATTGACTGTATTGTGTTTTGTTTGTGATGTTGGAATGTTTAAAATATTAAAAACAATGTTAATATTGTTGTGGTAATTGAAATTAAATTATAAATATCCATTTATAATTTAAACAGTAAAAATGGGAATAAATATCCATTTACAAGTCGGATGACTTTTTATGTACACCGATTTATCTGATATTGATTGGGACAATAAATTTTACACATCGCCCAACTGCACAAAAAATAATCAGTATTTGTTGTTTGAAAACCCCACATGGGTATTGGGATGATATTTGACATACACTAATCCCAATATTTAGTTGTATGTCAATCGATGGTTTGACAGGCTGTGATGAGCATTATTTATTTATTTTAACACTTATACAGTTGTAAATTGCACTCTAGATGATGTTTGAATGGTTGATAATTATTTTTCATAATTATTGAATACATGCGATGTATAAAATCCATATAACTGAAATTATATGGTAATTGATTGAGTCGCATTCCAATTCAGAATATAAACGAATATTTTAAAATAATATTCAGTGAATAACAAAAATTATGATTTTGATGTCCGATTTTGGATGGACACAAAAATATTAAAGTGAATGAAGCCGAGTTAAGTAGATTTGCGCTATTTTAACTCGAACGGATTTTTATATCGATTTTATTCATTTTACAATGAATATCAAAAGGATTTGATTTCAAAATTAGATATTTTGAAAATATTATCATTTTAATATCATGGTGATATGAAATATTCAGTTTTGATTTAAAATTGAAAATGAAGTTGGATTTTTTTAAAACGAATTTATAAACGATTTATAAAATACATTTTAAATAGAAACCGATGATATATATATATATATATATATATATATATATATATAATGGCCTGAATAGAACGCGCCGCGCAGCGACCGTTCGCGAATTTCGACCATTAACTTCAAATTGACGTAACTGGTGATCCGACCGTCGGATTCTCCTAAAACTAGAACCGTTGGGTTCGTATCGAAAAGTGCTTTCCAATGAATATAAAAGATTTAAAATCTAACTTTTGGATTTGGAATTATGTCCAAATCAATTTCTGAAAAGGTCGCTGTAAGTGCAGTTCGATGACCGTATATGGAAATTGATTGTAAGGGCCTTAATAAAATTATTAAAAATATGGAAAAATTGTGTAAAATCATAATAAATGATTTGGAAAGATTTTGAGTGATAAAATCCAAATTTTGAAAAGATAAAGTTATATTTTTATCTAAATGAACTAGTTATTAACAAGATTAATAGTCCAATGGTTTTTGAACTAATAAATTGGATTTATAAAGGGTTTTAAAATAACCAGAGTTTTCCAATTCATGAATTGGAATGGATTTTGAATGGAAATAATCTTTGGAATGTTGCGGTATTGAAAGATATATATATGGATACTGTTGAGGAAATTGAAAGATATATTGTTATTCCCAATATGATATCCGTTAATTTAAAATTTTGATATTGAATATAAGCCGATATTATTTTCTATTCAGGGCCTTGTACTTAATATCAGATTGGGTTTTGGGTTTGTCGTGAATGGTGTCTTAAATAACACTGTTCTTAAACCCGGTGAGAAAAGAATAAATCTTTGAAATAAGATTAAGAGAAGTTTACCAATTAATTAATATTTTATTGGAATTGAATTGAAATTGGATTTTTGGGTTTATTGTGAATGGTGTTTTAAATAACACTTGTTCTTTAACCCAATTAATAGCGAAGAGATGATTTGGAATTTGTAAATCTTTTTATTAAGATTTAATGGAAATTTTCCAAAGAAAAGTTTTCCAATTTAATTAAACAAATTGGAATTTAATGGAATTCAATTTGGTAATAATCGAGATGAGCTTCTGTGAATGAAATCCGTTACTATATATGGAATTTAAAAGCCCTTGCCTATTCTATTTATAATGTTGATTTGATATGGAAATTTATATTGATGGGATATTGATCTGTTTTCCGTGAAGACTCCATAGTTAATGGAGCTGATTTGGGTTTATCGTGAACTGTGTTTTAAATTACATTGGTTCTTTAACCCAGTTAATGACAGGATTAGTTTTCTTAAAGAGTTGAATAATCATAAAGTAATGATTTATGATATTAAAACCAAGTTTGAGTTTTACTGAATCTTTAATTAGATTGAAATGAGAATGAGATAATTAAATTTATCGAATTCGAGAAAGGATCGAGAATGGAGTACCACAAGTTTTACTCCACGCGATAGTTAAATCTTTAATTAGATTTGAAATGAGAAATGGTAATTAATTTTACCAATAACACAGTGGGTGTTAGATATGGAGTACTACCAGTTTTGCTCCATGTGATGAATAGGTTGGGAATAGGATAATAAAATAAATGATTACTTCAGTAAGGTTCACTAATCCCGACTAGTTTGAAAAAACTTAATTTGGTTTAAATTGTGAAAAGAATTGAATAAAATAATATTCTAAATTGGAATGAGGCATATGATGTGTTTTTATAGCACTTGATTATAAAATACACGAGTTATTCGGAAAGACCGGGTTTAACCCATTCTGAATAACTGTTATGATGATTGAAAGTCGACGATGAAGAAGGTAGTTGAAGACTGTAGATCTTCACACTGTTTGATGATTACTGATATCTTGATTGGGATGTACACCCAAGACAAGGTAATAAGTGGTGATCGTCCAGACGTACTTGGAGATCGACCGGATATGCGAGGGCCTCTCTCCTGTATTGGACATATGGGACGAGGAATAAGGTGCCTCCGGTTTCGTTCAAACCCAGAACGGACTTACAAATGGATGGTGTGTCTGACATTGTATTCCTTTATACTATATTCGCCGATCTCTGCTAAATATTTATCTGTTTGTTGGCGGAGAATTTATTCTCTTGCTTAACACACTTCTCTGAGATGTACGAGCTTAGCGGTTATATATTGGTGGAAATCAGTGGTACGGTATGGATTGACAGTGTGGCATGCTGAGTTGCATGGATCAAGGCTTATGTTGAAATGCAGAGTCTTGTGGATGATGATCAAAGCATAGCTTTAATTAGCATAGCTTTGTGTAGCGTTAATTCGCGAGCTTCACATCCCGATATGAACCAAAAAGGGGATGATGACCTCCAGGAAATGGACATATGTTAGTTTCTAGCTAGGAGTAACGTCAGGGTATGGAGCCCAGACTGTTTACTTATGTGGATGTTGGAAAATTTCATTTACGGAAAGCGAGGTACCTTAGATTTGAGTCCCTAGTGGCTCTCTGTACTAGAACTGACTAAAAGGTTCTAGATGGTCGACTAGACTGACCATTTTGTAGGTTCCATAGAACCGGCTAACATATAGTTTATGGTATTGCCAGTCATCGACGGATGACCGGCCATGGCGCTAGCCGTAGGTGTAGTTGCGACTAAATCCTGAGGCTCGGGCTAGAGAGTCTCGAGTCGGTAAGGAGGATCGCTTGCCTTGGTTCTTATATGGAAACCCAATTTCCAATACGTGATTTCACGATTTTAGTTGTATATATATATATATATATTTTTTGAAAATTGGTTCACTTTATTACTTAAAACCAAATAAAAAACCTCCCCCATAAGCCTCGTTAAAACCCCATAACCCCCTAGTGGGTACCTTATAGGGAAAAAGAGTACTCATGAGCTTGGTATACATCATAGCAATGACCATCGTCATAAACAAAAGAAAATACATCAAAAACGACTAATATATCAAAAGATAAAAGCCTCTCTTCTCAGCCCATATATTCAGGACCAACCATCTCCCTTCAAACACAAAGTCAAAAGTCATCCTGTATCTCGAAGTTCAATACCCCACTTCAAAAGTAGTCTCTCGTTCTTCAAAGTACGAATGGATCTAGATCCGTTGTTTTGAACCATCAGCACAATTTCTCATTCAATTCTAGTTAGGGTTGATGATGAATGATTTCTCCTACCCTGAAAAACTCTCAAATTCCTTTCTCGCCAGATGAAATAAATTGTTGTTACCAGAGATCCACAAGCTATGTCCCTTAATTGATCCCTTGATTTAAATTCTTCATGTAATTGTCTTGCTTCTTCTTTTAAATCCTGATTAATTGTTAAAGGAAGTTCCAATTTTTGCTTCAGGGACATCCAGATGAAGGAAGCGAAATCACACTGGAAGAAAAGATGTTCAATTGATTCAGGATGATTCTCGCAAAGAGGACATAGAGGATTAACTGCTGAATTATAGCGCAAGACTCTATCTTTAGTATTCAATCGTCCCAAAATCGCCAGGTATGATATAAAGGACATTCTTCAACTATTCTTTTTATGCCAAATGACTGAAAATATTAGATCTGGATTTTCATGACTACGAATAAAGTCCCAGACTTTATGAAAAGAAAAGGGTCCACCTTCACACCATTCATAGTTATCTTGAATTAGATTTGGATGAGTTTGAATTGCGTTTATTTCATCTAATAACTCTCTTGTTGCAGGATGTATTTGAGGATGAAACTCTTCATTTCTGATGATGTCAGATACCTTTTCATTAATTTGGCCTATAATATGCAATCTGTCAAAACCAAGAAGATCAACCATGCATTTACAGTTTATCCAGGGCTCCAACCATAGATAAGTATTTTGACCTTTTTCTATTATTTTATTAAAGTATTGTTTTGATCTGGATCTATGTCTTAGAATTGATTTCCAAGTGCTTGAAGCATTCACATCCAAAGCCATAGTCCAAATAAATTCCTGCTTACAATACCTATTTCGAACCCATTTGCTCCACAAGGACTTATTAGAAAGAAAGTTCCACATCAGTTTTATACAAGCTACTTTTTTTAGATCATTAAAATTCTTCAATCCAATACCCCCTTCTTCTTTTGGCTTACATAAAGATGACCATGCTACTTTATGTGATGTTCCACCCCAAAAAAGTCTGCACATAGAATCTGTAATTTGCTAAGTGTAAACTCTGGAATCTGATATATACATAGCCAATATAATACTATAGGGGTAATGACTGAATTTACAAGTTCTGCTCGACCTGCAAAACTAAGTAGCTTAGCTTTCCAGCCTTGAATTTTACTTTGAACTCTTTGAATTAAAGAATTGCATTCTGAATAATGCAAATAATTTGAGGATAGAGGAACTCCAAGATATTTAATTGGGAGATTGCCTTGTTCATATCTTAAAATATTCAAGATATCATCTGCATTTGTTACTGATTTGCTGAAGAATATCTTTATTTTTGAAGCATTCACATTTAAATCTGCAAACTGACTTAGATTCTGAAAAATTTCTTTAAGTGAATTTGCATTTTGAGTTGAAGCTTTTCCAAAAATCATTAAATCATCAGCATATAGTAAATGAGAGATTATAGGTTGCACTTGACTACTAGGTTGGAATCCTCTTGAATTGGTAGCTTTGTCTATCATAAATGTGAAGTACTGCATTGCAATAGCAAACAGATATGGTGATAGAGGATCACCCTGCCTCAGACCCCTTGTAGATGTTATGAAACCTTTGGGAATTCCCTGAATGATAATAGAAAAAGTAGCAGTATCCATGCATTCAAAAATCACATTTATAAAGTGTACAGGAAAGTTCATCTTAGACATCAAAAAACATATGAGTTTCCTGTTTACTTTGTCATAAGCCTTTTGTAAATCTACTTTCACACACATTTTAGGCATTCGACCCTTTTTGAAATCTCTTAATAACTCATGTGCTAGCAATATATTATCTCCAATATACCTTTCAGGTATAAAAGCAGTGGTGATATCAATGATGAAAGAAAAGGCTTTAGTCTATTACTTAAAATTTTTGAATTTTTTTTATAATAGACATTACAACATGAAATAGGCCTGTAGTGAGAAATCTCTATGGGTCTATCATTCTTTGGGATTAAAGTTATAAAAGTATGATTTAAAGATTTTGGAAGATTACCAGACTTGAACATATCTGACATGGCTGCATGTAGATCATCTTTTATTACATCCCAATGAAATTTAAAAAATTTAGCACTCATTCCATCAGGGCCAGGACTAGAATCATCATGAATTGAAAAAACTGCCTCTCTGACTTCTGATAATTCAATATTTCTGAGTAGAAATTTATGGCCAAGCTCATTTATGGTTGATATTGGTTGAAATATAGGAAAATCAGATCCACATGAACCATTAAACATAGTCTGAAAATAATTGATGGCCTCTACCTCAATCTCTTCTGATTTGAACAGCAAATTACCACTAGAATCTATAAGAGCTCTTATATGATTAAAGTATCTCCTGTTAGACATTCTTGAGTAAAAAAATTTGGAATTTGTATCACCTTGTTGAAGCCATGCTACTTTGGACTGTTGCTTTAAACCACTCAAATATATTGCTTGCAAACTCTGAAGATTTCTTTTTGCATGCAGATATTCATCAAAAACTTGTACATCTTCTGGGTCAAGATCAATTGCTTCTTCCAAATTGGCAACTAAGGTTTCAGCTTGTTCAAGACTAGATGAGTTTCTACTTCTCACTTTATTCCAAATTTTAAGCTCTTTTTTACAGTTACTCAATTTTTGTAAAAACTGGCAACTATCAAAACCCCAAACTGAACCACTCAATCCTTTTAAAATTGCATCATGATAACCATCCTGAAGAAACCAATCATTTTTATATCTAAAAGGAAATCCTTTAATTTCAGGTGTAGGAATTATTTCTAACAAAATTGGGTTATGATCACTTGAGTTTTGGGGAAAGGATAAAGCCTTCATATTTAGAAATTGATGCATAGAGATATTATTCACCAATATTTTATCTGTATGTGTTGCTATACCTCTTCTACGCCAAGTAAACTGAAAACCCAAAGGCTTTAATTCTGATAAACTGGTCTGTATTAAGAACTTTTGAAATTCTCTAATTTGAAAATAAGGAACAGGGAGCCCTCCTTTTTTTGTCATATGGTGATAGAACATTATTAAAATCACCCATTAAGATCCAAGAATTAAGAATATAGCTTGATTCATTAATAAGCTGATTCCATAACATAATCCTTTCACCAAAAGTATTACTACCATAAATCACTGTGAAAGTCATTATCAAGCCTCCTTTATTTTTAGCACTTACTGTCAAATGTTGAGGAGATGTAAACATCACATCCAAATCCCAAATATTTGAATTCCAGATCAATAGAATTCTTCCAGTGGACAATGAAGAATTATTAGTTATAAATTTCCAGTCATTTGGTAGAAGAGAAGAAAACAGAACTAGGTTGTTTGGATTTAACTTTGTTTCTACTAAACCAACAAGAGTTGATTTTGTAGAGTGTAGGAGTTTGATCACTTCTTTCATTCTAAAAGAAGTATTCATTCCCCTAACATTCCAAACTAACAATGTCATTTTATTGATGTAGAAATCCTCGTTGTTCTTTTAGCAGGAGTTGGAATTGTTTGTTTAGCAGCCTGTAGATAACTAGTATTCTTATTCACAAATGCCGACACATCCACCTGTTTTCCTTTTTCTAAATTTTTTGCTTTATCATTTTCTGTAATAACATCAGCAATGTTATTTAAATCATCTGGCATTACCTGATCAGGTAGTTTGGTATTCAAGAATGAAAGATCATCTTGATCATTTGAGCTTGATGGGTCTAAGTTGCTTGATGAAATATTTATTACATTTGCTTCAGTTGAGTGGGTTTGATCATTTGCAACTTTAAATCCTGGATCCATATTGTCAGTTTTTTCAGATTCATCATGAGTTTCAGAATTTATTTGATGTTCTTCAGAAACATCAGGAGGAATCCACCTTGGATCTTTTGCTACTTCATGGTACTCATCATCATGACCAAAAAGTTTACACTGAGAACACATTGAAGGTATGAATTCATACTCAACCTTAATTTTGAGTTTCTCCCCATTATGAAGCAAAGTTGGTATTTCAGTTATCAGATCTGTTTGAGTATCTATTTCAATTAACACTCTCGCATACTTTGTGTATTTTTTCTCAGCTGTATTTTCATCTAAGAGAAGAGGTTTTGAAATAAAGCTTGCTAAGATCTGAATTGCTTCCTTTGTCCATAACTCTAACGGTAAATCAATTAGTCTGATCCAGATCTGAACCAGATTACTTTCTTTTCCTTTAAATACAAAACCAGGATGCCATGATTCTACATATAGCAATCTCCCAAAATAAGAATAAGTTGAGCTTTCAGTTATTCTTTGAAAATCATCACTATTTTCAAATTGTACCACAAAATCATAGCTGGGAGAAACATGTATGTTGAAATTACCCAATGGTTTCCATACCTTTGTTATAAATTCTTTTAGCTTGACTGTTGATAATCTGAAAAATATAGGGATCAAAGCTATCGTATTCTTCCAAGAAAACTCTGATTGGTTATAAACTTTTTCAGGAACGAAGACATACTCCAGTGAAGGCTTGATGAATTCAAGTTTCCTGCTCTGAGATTTTGAAACTGGATCTGATTTCGTTTGAGACGCATTTGGATCTGGAACATTAGATTTGAGATCAGATCTGAGATTAGAATTTGAATTCGATTGTAAAACTTTTGATTGAGGTTGTATAAATGAAAAAGTAGATGTTGATGGATTTGCTCTATCCGCCATTAAAATGTAAATCTGATGAAAAAGTTCTTTGAATATATATATATATATATATATATATATATATATATATATATAAATATGGCGACGTAATGTAATGGTACATACGCCGCCTATGATTGATACATTTATATTTGAAGTTGATTTCCTCACTTATAGTGATAATAAAATATGAAATTTCGCGTATCAAGCATATTTGGCTATTATAAGGGAAAACTCTATCCTCGACTGCGTTCATTGTGTGATGGGACCTGAGTCTTATAATAGCTTAATTTTTCTCTTTAGCATTGCGCTGTTTATTTTTATGCACTAGTATCCATAGGGGATAAAACCCGTTCCGTGTTATACAACGTGGTCCCGTGTTTACCTAACTTTAAAAATCAAGTTAATAACTGTTTTAGTTCTCACAGCAGTCCCATGACTGACCTGGAGTTTATTGTTTTAACCTAAACTCTGGTTGCCCATATTTTCCACACAGGCAGTCGGTAGTTTCGGTTTTGCAGATATTTTCATACACAGGATCCTGGATTTACAGCTGGAGCTATATTCGGAAAGCTTTATATCCGTGTATTTCTTTCAGTTGTGTCAGTTGATGTATTTCCACTATGCATTGTATTTTTACATTTTATTTTCGTTTCTATGTATGTTTAATCTCTGATATTTTCCGTTGTGTAATGTTTATTCATACTCTGAAATATTCTTATATTTTGATGTAAATTGTTGTAATAGTAATGAATTGTTCTTGTGTTTGTGTTCTGATGCATCATGTTCTCAAAGCAATCCAGGCTCCTCGGGTTATTTCGGGATCGGGGAAGTCTAGGTCGTTTCATTTTGGTATCAGAGCTTTGGTTAACAAAGCTCGAGAACAAGGCACGTTGGAACCAAACGAAAGAATTCATCAGAGATAGGATTAGTAACATCCTATAAGAATGACTCATTA
Source organism: Allium sativum (assembly GCA_030737875.1). Lineage (NCBI taxonomy): Eukaryota > Viridiplantae > Streptophyta > Magnoliopsida > Asparagales > Amaryllidaceae > Allium > Allium sativum. Next base: position 156,158,342 of record CM060921.1, on the reverse strand, counting down.
GAGATAGGGTTGGTAATACCCTAGAATGAGTTTGAAGAGTATTATTTCTAAAATTGAAATTAATTTTGAAAATTATATCTATTATTCGTATTTGTGTATTTTGCTTTAAATTGATTTTGGACTATCGGGTATAAGAATATTTTTAATATACATCTGATCCACGTGTATTGGATGTCTCAAATATACTGGGTGGATATAGAATCACAATCTAGTCGCCCGGAGATGATTTTGATGATAGCTTGAGCATCATCAGAATTTATGTTTGAGTTTCGAAAGTGGGATATCTATATATTTCCAATTGACTGGTGTGAGAACCAAAACTTAGTTAGAGGTATTGTTGTGATTTGACTCTAAAAATACGATTTTTGGGTATATATTAAAGTTATATGATTGAAAATTTAATCAACTAATTGACTGCTGAATGTGATGTTTGATTATTAATTTCATTAATAAAATTATTGGAATGATAATTAATTTAACCAGTATGAGAATGAATGATGAATTTAGCCAAATCAGATCAAATATTCAAACTGAATTGAAAATTGATTGAAATTGCATATATGTACATGTGTATATATTGAACAGGTCATAGCATGGAAGCTAAGAAGAGGAATAAAATTGTATGCCCAACAAATAGGTACATATTTATTTAATTTATTAGGGTTTGATGATTTTATGAGCCGATTGGCTAGCCGCTTGGATTTCTCTTTTTCTTTTGGATTAACGAGGGCCTTGTGAGGCGAGTCGTGGTTTTACCGATAGGGCTGTACAAAGAAGGTTATGGCGATTTTTTTTGAAAATTTAGGGTGGTAGCCAAATTCTTGAGAAATTGGAAAATTCTTAGAAACTGAAAAGTTGAAGAATGAAAGCCAAAATGAAAGTTGAGTTGGTTAGTTAAACAACTTTCATCTTCGTTCCTTTTCGAGGATGAAAAGATTTTAAGTGGGGGAGACTGTAACAACCCAGAATTTATGAACTGATTTAATTTTTTTATTTTAGCCATTTTAATGGATTTTTAATATTTAAAATGATTTATTTTATATAATAACGACTAAAAATTAATTTTAAATGAAGTTAGAGCATATAAATTTATTTTAATTATAAAACGAACTCGAAATGGTGCAGTAATTTGAAAATTCGATTTTAAATCTCAAATGAATGTACATAATTCAAAATAAATCGGATTTCAATAGAACAAGAAACGTTGGAATATCAATGAAATGTATAGAATTAAAAATAAATTTATTTCTGCTGCTACGTATTTTTAATCTCTGATATTTTCCGTTGTGTAATATTTATTCATACACTGAAATATTCTTGTACTCTGATGTAAATTGTTGTAATAGAAACGAAATGTTCTTGTGCTTGTGTTCTAATGCGTCATGTTCTCAAAGCAATTCGGGCTCCTCCGTGTAATAACCCGGAAAATACGAGCCAATTCAAAATTTTTAAATTGGTGATTTCAAACGAATTTGAACAATTGAAATGGAATATTTCAATAAAATAATAAACTAGAGTTTGAAAATTTGAATTCAAACTTTGACTGACTGTGCAGGGTGGAAAATATAACGGATTTTAGTGAAACAAAAAATATTTAAATCTGTTAGTCAATACCTTTCTAACGAATCTGAAAAATCGAAGTATCATAACGGGAATCAAAAGTTATGGCCGAATGAATTTTCAGAATGGTCGCTATATAGAATATATAGCCCTGGAAAATTGATATTTTGCATACGACCTTGGAATTCGACGAAACCACTTTTGTTGGGTCCGGGATGTCAAACTATTGCTAGGTTTCAAATTTCATAATTTTTGAAGCTAGTATGTGAGCGTGGAAAAAGAAAATGTGTTTGGTCAATTTCTGTTAAATTGGATCGACCAGAAAATGGCCATTTTTCAAACGACATCAGAATTCGACGAAACTAGTTTTGTTGGGACCGTAGGGTCAAAACATAGCTAGATTTATTTTTCTAGAATTTTTTGAATCAGTATGTGGCCCTGGCAAATTGAAATGTACGTTCAAAGTTAAAAATTGAATGTTTTATATTTTAATTTGAAAAATAACTCACTGTAACAGTCATATTGGCCAACAAAACATATCCCATTGTGTCCGGGATGGGGGTATTTAGCTAGGGGCGACAATCATTGGGTTTAGAAAGGAGTTCGTTGGAGAAAACACTATTTAAAAATATATATATATATATATATATATATATATATATATATATCGGCCAATCAGAATTTTTCTTTCATAATTAAAAAAAAAACCCCGTAACCTTCGATTTCAACGGCGAAACCCGTTCGCCGCTTCCCTCCCCTTTTTCGACCGACTCCTCCACTTCTAGGCGCTGCCGCCACCAATCCTCGATGCAGCTCTGCCTCCTCTTCAAATCCGACCCCAACACCCCCTCCCTCGACGCCTCCTCCGCTTGAATCGAGCGCCCAAAGTCCACCGCTTCCCATCACCGCCGCCGCTCCGATCTGCCACCGAGCGCCACCAAACCACCACCGACAGGACCGCCACTCGAAGCTCTTCCACGTCATCACCCCCGATCGTCCCCACGTGCCACGGATTTCGCGAAAACCTCAAACCTAGTTTCGAACCAAACAGAAAGGTGAGTCCTTTTTGATGTCTTCACTTTGAAAAATCATATCTTTTTGGTGTGTTGACGAAATTCGATGAAACAGGAAACACCGGGACCGCAACGAAGCTCTCTACCACATAGAAGAAGCCGCAGATTTTTCTGAGTCATGTACGATTTTTAGCACTCCGCAAACCAATGTGAGAAATCTAAATTAATTGAATTTGAATGGAAAATGTCGTGTATAAATTATATAAGCGAAATATAAATTACACACGTGTTGTATACCTCATGTACATGCGATGTGTAAGCTATATATGCGAAGTATGAATTATACATGCAATGGATAATTGATATATGTGTTGAAATGCAAGTGAAATATAGCAATAATATATATATATATATATATATATATATATATATATATATATATATATATACTCCCCTCGTCTACAAACCATGGACGGTATTTATTGTTGTGAATTGGTGTGAAATACTGGATAAAAAATACAAATGGTTGAATAATTGTTTGTGGTTGATATTGTTTGGTGGTGGTTGAAAAATACCCATTGGTGATTGAAATGAATTGGAAATATTTGTGGAAATAAAAATAAAACATGCCGCCTACGGGCGAATTAGATGCATGAATCCCCATTGTCAAAAACCGCGAGGTTTTAAGGTAGAGCGAGGACCCGTACTAGGGACGGTGCCGGTTTTAACTACCCTGCCGTTATGCTGCCGAAATTTTGAATAATCTTTATGTGTTAGAATAATTTTCATATGTTGAAATTATTTTCATGCATTGAAATTAAAGTCATATGTTGAAACTATATCCATGTGTGGAAATGTTCATGTGTTGAAAAGTGATGTGTGAAAATTAAATTCATTTGTGAATGAATGAAGTGTCTAAACAATAAAAATCACCTTTTTATAATATATATGAAGTATGAAAAATATTCGCCTTATATATAAATAGTTTCAACAATAAAAATTCCATCTTTCTAATATGAACAACATAAATAAAATATCCATGTGTGGAAATGCTCATGTGTTGAGAAATGTGTGTAGTGGAAAAGTTCATGTGTTGAATAAAAAGATCGAACAATAAAAATTACATTTTTATTGAAACTATGAAGTGTTGAAAACATCCATTTTTCGAATAAATATTTTAAATGATAAAAATACCATTTTTATCATATATGTGATATGCCAAAGATATGCAGACGTTGAAATAAATATTTGTGAAGAAATATTATTTTTAACATGCATAGGAACTAAATAAAATAGTCATGTGTTGAAATGTATTTTAGTTCGCCAAAATTATCATCTTTGAAATGTGAAGTGTTAAAAATAACCACTTGTTCGAATAAATGTGCATGAGTTGAAATATACATTAATTAGCTAATGATATGATTTTAGCCTATGCATGCAACATTAGAATGAATGGTGTTTTTAAACCAAAGTAAATCGAATATGAAGTTGAATGGAAAATGATAAGTGATGAAAATTGTATATATGTACATGCATATTTATTGAACAGGTTATAGCAATGGGGCTAGAAAAGAGGAATAAAATTTTGTGCCCGACCAATAGGTACATATTTACTGTTTTGTTTGGGTGATGATTTTATGAGCCTGTTGGCTAGCCGCTTGGCTTTTTCTTTTTCTTTTTGACATGAGACGCCCGTGTGGCTATTTGGGAATTTTCCCAGCCCCTCCCGTACAAAGGAGATTATGGCGAAAGTTTCCAAAATTTAAAGTCATTAGTGAAATAATTGAAGTGAAAACGATATAGGAATTTTTGAATGAACTATATTTATAAAAATATATAAATATAAATAAAATTAAAACGAAAAGTGGCCATGCAGTTCGTGTTTTGAAACCGTGATTTCAAATGACTAGTGCAGGAAATCCGACCATTGGATTTTCCCGAAACCGCAACCGTTGGGTTCGCCTTGGAAATATCTTTCCAACGGCACCAACTTTGTGAAGATCTGACGGTTGGATTGTCTGGAATGTTTAATTCAAATCTGAAGAAAAACAGCGCCAGAAACGATTATATATATATATATAAATATAATTAAATTAAATCGAATAATGACGCTGGAGTTCGTAAATTGAAATCGTAACTTCAAATGGCTAGTGTGGAAGATCCGACCGTCGGATTTTCCCAAAACTGAAACCGTTGGATTCGTTTTGAAATGATCTTTCTAATGATGTAAAATTTGTGAAGATCCAACGGTTAGATTTTCAGATATGTGCAAAACAAAATTAGTGAAAAGCAGCGCCAGTGCATCGACACGACCTGAAATGTCGTTTAATTAAATATGGTCGTTTTAAAATAAATAAAATGGCAATATATCGTTATAAAATACTATAGACGATATAGAGTGGAAATAAACCAATTTCGTTGTGTTTGCTTGATATGTGATGGTTGAATGTATTTGACATGAAAACTATAACTAAATAACTGAAATGTGAATGTTGAATAGTCCAACCATGTGATTAATTGATTTGAAAATCTAAATATACGTGGGTTATTTGAAAAGGCCGAGTTCATCTCATTTCAAATAATCGATCAACGTCGAGAAGTCGAAGAGTCGAAGATGGTTGAAGACCGACGATCTTCACATTGGATGGATGGGCGCTACTGATGCTCGTGATTGGAGCAGCTACCATGAAGGAACTGAAGTAGTAGCCGTCCAAACATACTGTTGATTGTACGGATATGCGAGGAATTGGTGCCTCCGGTTTCGTTCAGACCCAGAACGGACTTGTAAATGGACTGTGTGTCTGACATTGGATTTTGTTCTGTGCTGATTGATCTTTGTTAAATATATATTTCTGTTTGGCGGCGGAGAATTTATTCTCTTGCTTAACGCCCTTCTCTGAGACGTACGAGCTCAGAGGTTATGTATTGATAGAAATCAGTCGCATGGAGTGGATTGCCTGTGTGGCACGCCTAAGTGGCATATGATCAAGGCTTCTTTTGCAAAGCAAAGTCTTGTGGTTAATGATCAAAGCATGGTCTGTGTGACGTAGCTTTGTGTATGACGTGAATTCGCGAGCCTCACACCTCGGTATGTGTCAAAAACGGGAGATGGATCACTGGGAGAGCACAACGTTTCTTTCTAGCTATAGTGGTGTCAGTGACCTACCAGCCCTGACATTATATATACTTTTCACCTGTGTGGTTGTTGGAATGCGAGGCGCCTCGATTATAGGTCTGTAAGGACCGGGAAACGTGTGTTCAGGAATTGCCAATCCTCAAAAGTAAGAGAGGACCGGCCCAGCCGATTCCAAGGATCATAGTGGGGTCCTGGGACATTTGCTAGAGTGTCTCGAACGGAGAGGAGCTTGCCCCTTGCCTTGACTCATGAAGGAATCCAATTTCCAATACAAAATATGCGGACGTGATTGCATTACTAGTACGGCGACATAGTGGTATGGGTCATTTATGCCGCATATGATTGATATTTATGATTAAAATCGCTTTTGAAATATATATACACTAGTAATAATATCAAACACTTTTGTTTTATTCGTATGAAGCATTTTTGGCCATTATGAGGTAAAAACTCTATCCTCTGGCTTGCGTTGCATTGTGTGATGGGACCTGAGTCTTATAATGGCTTCATTTTATAAAAAGCATTGCGATGATTTAATCATTTACTTTATTTCATGCACTAGCACTCACTGGAGTAAACCCGTTCTGCGAAAGTGGCGTGGTCCTTTGATTGGCCTTATTATTGTTGTTAATAAGTTAAGTAGATTTCTCATACCAGTCCCATGACTGACTCGTAGTTTGTTTCACCTTGCAAACTCGGGTGCCCTCATTTTCACACGGCCAACCTAGTTACAGGTTTCTGACACACCTTTTGGCTCATGGCGAGGTTTGACTACACCGTGCTGACGTGGATTTTCTCCGCCATTATTGTATCTATATTATGATTCCGCCATTGGCGATGTAGACTGATATTTATTTTGTGTACTCTTTATGTATGATTCCGCCTCTGGCGATGGTGACTGACTATGCATCATTATGCACTAAGTTGTATCCTGTACCGTGCTTCTCTGATGTGATGATATCTATATGATTCCGCTGTCATATGTGTGTAAATTATTCTATTTTCTGTTTATGCTGTGATCTGCTAATGATGATTAATGTGTTATATTCCAATGATTATCCTTAACACCGTGTAACGGGGTTTTGGGATCGTCACAGCTGGTATTAGAGCTTTGGTTAACCTTAGTTCTGGAGTCTAACACATTAAACACTTCGTCATAATAGAATCAGTAATATTCTAGGGCGAGTCGCTCATTAGAGATAGGACTAGTAAAGTCCTAGAATGAGCCGAGCAGAATAGCAAAAACAATTTGATCAGTCCATCGTTATCTTTCGGTAAATTTTCTGCTTAACTACGCAATAAACTATCATTTCTGTTAGCTGACTTTCCTTGCTTATACAGAATTTGACAAATGGCTACCAGAGCAGCCGCCGCTAGAGGAGGCCGTGCAGGCCGTGGCAGAGGAAGGGGAGAAGCCCCAGTTCAAGAAGGACCTTTGATACAACCTCCGGCCGCTCAATACTTCGAGCTAGACCGTGTATCTAAGAGATATAAAACCCTAGGAGGCAATACCTTCTCGGGGACTGGCACAGTAATAGAGGCCCTTGAATGGCTCAAAACATGCAAGAAAATTCATGAAGGCCTAAGGCTTGGAGACCAACACAAAGCTGTTATGGGCGCCTGGCTTATGCAAGAACAAGCTGAACTTTGATGGGAATCTCTCACCGCTGGGAATAGAGAAGCTGGAAGAACCTGGGATGGATTCAAAGAACTCTTCAAGGAGAAATATGTTCCGGAACAAGCAATGGAACGAATGCACGATGACTTCGCCAACCTCCAGCAGGGGGATCTTTCCGTGCAGGATTATCTGAATAAATTTACACTGTTATCGCCCTATGCTCTAGAGCTCGTCGCCACTGCAATATCCAAAAATAAGAGGTTTATCCTTGGGCTAAGGCGACAGTATCATGATAGAGCCATGGCCCATGTCAAGCTGGAATTTAACAAACTGGTGAAAATGACATGTAACTACGAAGACCTTGACCATAGACATCTGGAGCAGGATCGGGCTAGAAGCCAAGCCGGGAACAAACGCAAGCCTGCTGCGAATCAAGCTGAGTCAAGCCAAGCAGCATCTTCAAAACCTCAGACTGGCAAGCCGCCAAGAGGAAGTTGCTTTAACTGTGGCAAAGTTGGGCATTACTCTAATGTGTGCACAGCCCCGAAGAGGCAGAAGACAAATTCACAAGGGTCAAGCCAGGGTTCTCAGAACCCTCGCTCCTGCTTTAATTGCTGCAAGACCGATCATCTAGTCAAAGACTGTCCTCTGCTGAAGAAGGACACAGTAGCTCACGTATATGACGGGTCAAGCCCGCCAGCTGCTTCCGATGGAGCAGGTAAACCCGATGTTTTGGGAGGTACCCTTACAATTAAAAATATTCCTGTCTCTGTATTGTTTGACACAGGTGCATCGCGTAGTTTTAGTGCTAGAAACACAGTGCACAAATTAAAGTTAAAACAGTGAAAGCTCAAAGAATCGGTTGAAGTACATAATCCGATAGGAGGATCTCTCATTCTTAGTTCATATTGTAAAGTACTCGCTTCTTTTTCTCGATACAAGTTTCCCTTTGATTTGATCATCATGGATTTTCCCGAATTAGATATCTTTCTCAGGCTTGATTGGTTAACGAAATACGAAGCCGAAGTGAAATGTGCAGAAAGAATCATTAAAATTCGAACGAAGCTTGGATATATTATGGTACCCTGTCATGGTTCGAATCCAAATAGAGAAGAATTTTGGTCGGCATTAGAAATTATCCCCACTTCCATAGAAAAGATTCCTATTGTCAGAAACTATGTGGATGTGTTTGAAGAAGTTGAAAGCTTACCTCCGCAAAGAGAAATAGAATTCCGAATCGATCTAATTCCCAATGCCAGACCGGTGGTACATCCAATTCGCAGAATGACTCCGAAGGAAAAAGAAGAATTAGGCGATCAAACTCGTCAACTATTGTGGAAGGGTCTAATCAGACCTAGCTTTTCTAATTGGGGTGCAGCTGTTGTGTTTGTCCCAAAGTCAGACGGTACTCTTCGATTATGCGTTGATTACCGAGACCTCAACAAACAGACGCTCAAAAACAAGTATCCATTACCCCGCATCGATGATTTGCTAGACCAATTGAATGGGGCGAAAGTATTTTCCTGAATGGACCTAGCTACATGTTTTCACCAATTGAGAATAGCAGAAGAGTGTGTTCCTTTGACAGCTTTCAGAGGTCCAGACATATTTTATGAATGGTTAGTAATGCCGTTTGGCCTGTGCAACGCTCCAGCATACTTTGTCGATCTAATGAATAGAGTGTTCAGGGGAGTTCTGAATAAGTTTGTCCTTGTATTCATCGATGATATTTTAATCTACTCCAAATCAAAACCCGAGCATGAAAAACACTTAGAACAAGTATTGGAGATTCTATGAAAGAACGTCTTCAAAGCCAAATTCTCTAAATGTGTCTTCTGGGAAGAAGAAGTCAAGTTTCTTGGCCATGTCGTGTCAGAGAAAGGGATTTCTGTTGACCCAAGGAAAATAACAGCAATTCAAGACCGGAAACAACCCACTACTCCCACAGAAGTTAGAAGTTTTATAGGGTTGGCTAGTTATTATCGAAAGTTCGTTAAGGATTTTTCGAAGATATCCGGTCCGTTAACGAAGCTCACGAAGAAGCATGGGAAATTTAAGTGGACTTCTGACTTTGAAGAAGCTTTCCAGGAATTGAAATCGAAACTGACGACTGCTCCGGTGTTAACAATTATTGATGGCAATCAGGATTTAACGGTTTGGACAAATGCTTCTATTAGAGGTCTTCGTGCAGTGTTAATGCAAAGAGGCCAAGTAGTCGCCTATGCAAGCCGCCAACTGAAACCGCATGAGAAGAATTATGTAACTCATGATCTTGAGTTGCTAGCTATCGTTTTTGCATTGAAAATCTGGAGGCATTATTTATTGGGCAAGAAATTTATACTGTATACAGATCATCAATCATTAAAGTATTTATACACCCAGAAAGATCTGAATTTGAGATAGCAGCGTTGGCTAGAATTTCTTGCAGCGTATGATCTTGATATCCTGTATACGCCGGGAAAGGCTAACGTTGTAGCGGATGCACTTAGTAGGAAAACCGCAATCATTGCCAATCTTATAATTACGCCAGGACTGATTGGTAAAATATCTGTTCTTCAGAAAAGTGACAATTTTGTGAAAGAGATAATAAGAAGGATTCAAAGGGGCGAAGGCTCCAGTTTCCAAGTGGATAGTGAGGGAGTTCTAAGGTTGAATAAAAGAATATGTGTTCCCGACATTCCTGAGCTCAAAAGAAAATCCAAATTTTTCATCCATCCTGGGGTAAGTAAAATGTACAACGATATCAAACGCACTTTCTGGAGGAAGGCAATGAAAAGGGATATTTCTTTGTATGTTAGCAGATGCTATACTTGTCAATTGGTCAAGAGCGACCAACATAAGCTAGTTGGATTGTTGCAACCGTTGGAAGTCCCAAGTTGGAAATGGGAACGGATTTCCATGGATTTCATAGATGGCTTGCCACGAAGCAGGAAAGGTAATGATAGTATTTGGGTAATCGTAGATCGCTTCACGAAGACTGCCCATTTTATACCTGTCAGATCCAATAGAACCGCTCAAAGTCTAGCACAAATATATTTCAAAGAAATCGTTAAGCTGCATGGAATTCCCATCAGCATAGTCAGTCATAGAGACCCGATATTTGCTAGCAAATTCTGGGAGGCTTTCCAGATAGAATTGGGAACGAAACTGAATATGAGCACCGCTTATCACCCTCAAATAGATGGCCAGACTGAGCGGGTGAATAGAATTCTAGAAGATTTATTGCGGGCTTGTATAATTGATTTTGGTGGGTCATGGGAAGATCACTTGCATTTGGCAAAATTCTCATATAACAATAGCTATCAAGCAAGTTTGGGAATGTCGCCATTTGAAGCATTATATGGCAGACCCTGCAGATCTCTAGCATGTTGGGTAGAACTTGGCAACAGACTTGTGTTAGGACCTGATATGATTAGGGAAGCATCTGATAAAGTCGACTTCATCAAAAAGCATTTGAGAACCGCGCAAAGCCGACAGAAAAGTTATGCAGATTCTAGAAGGAGAGATTTGACATTTGCTGTTGGTGATCATGTTTATTTGAAAGTTTCTCCGATGAGAGGAGTAATCAGATTTGGCAAAACCGGGAAGTTGGCACCGAGATTTATTGGTCCCTTTCCTATACTCGAACGAATTGGAACTCTTGCTTATAGGGTTCAATTACCAGATTGGTCGCCTAGAGTGCATGATGTATTTCACATATCTCAACTTAGAAGACATGTGCATGATCCGGATCTTGTTGTAGAAGAAGCAGAGCAATAGGATATAGACATAACTTCAGAATTAGCACTCAGAAGAGAGCCATTAAAAATTGTTGGCAAAGAAACTAGAGAACTAAGAAGCAAAAAGGTTCATTTAGTTAAAGTGCAGTGGAGCAGTGATCCTAGAGACTGTACTTGGGAGACTGAGGAAAGCATTAAGCAAGCTTACCCCAAATGCAGAGTGGATATCTCTGACTAACTCCGGTGCAAGGTACCTTTACAATATTTTGCATTTACATTTTGTTTCCTACTTTACTGTTGTTTCCTTTTCGAGGACGAAAAGTTTTAAGTGGGGGAGATTGTAATAACCCGGAAAATACGAGCCAATTTAAAAATTTTAAATTGGTGATTTCAAAGGAATTTGAACAATTGAAATGGAATATTTCAATAAAATAATGCATTAGAAATAGTGAGTCAGTTTGAAAATTTGAATTCAAACTTTGACTGACTGTGCAGGGTGGAAAATATAACGGATTTTAGTGAAACCAAAAATATTTAAATCTGTTAGTCAATACCTTTCTAACGAATCTGAAAAATCGAAGTTTCATAACGGGAATCAAAAGTTATGGCCGAGTGAATTTTCAGAATGGTCGCTATATAGAATATATAGCCCTGGAAAATTGATATTTTGCATACGACCTCGGAATTCGACGAAACCACTTTTGTTGGGTCCGGGATGTCAAACTATTGCTAGGTTTCAAATTTCATAATTTTTGAAGCCAATATGCGAGCGTGGCAAAAGAAATTGTGTTTGGTCAATTTCTGTTAAATTGGATCGACCAGAAAATGGCCATTTTTCAAATGACCTCAGAATTCGACGAAACTAGTTTTGTTGGGACCGTAGGGTCAAAACATAGCTAGATTTATTTTTCTAGAATTTTTCGAATCTGTTTGTGGCCCTGACAAATTGAAATGTACGTTCAAAGTTAAAAATTGAATGTTTTATATTTTAATTTGAAAAATAACTGACTGTAACAGTCGAATTGGCCAACGAAACATATCCCATTGTGTCCGGGATGGGGGTATTTAGCTAGGGGCGACAGTCGTTGGGTTTAAAAAGGAGTTCGTTGGAGAAAACACTATTTAAAAATATAATATATATATCGGCCAGTCAGAATTTTTCTTTCATAATTAAAAAAACAAAAAAAAAACCCGTAACCCTCGATTTCAACGGCGAAACCCGTTCGCCGCTTCCTTCACCTTTTCCGACCGACTCCGCCACTTCCAGGCGCCGCCGCCACCACCCCTCGACGCAGCTCCGCCTCCTCTTCAAATCCGACCCCAGCACTCCCTCCCTCGACGCCTCCTCCACTAAATCGAGCGCCCAAAGTCCACCGCTTCCCATCGCCGCCGCCGCTCCGATCTGCCACCGAGCGCCACCAAACCACCACCGACAGGATCGCCACTCGAAGGTCTTCCACGTCAGCACCCCCGATCGTCCCCACGAGCCACGGATTTCGCGAAAACATCAAACCTAGTTTCGAACCAAACAGAAAGGTGAGTCCTTTTTGATGTCTGCACTTTGAAAAATCATATCTTTTTGGTGTTTTGACGAAATTCGATGAAACAGGAAACACCGAGACCGCAAGGAAGCTCTCTACCACATAGAAGAAGCCGCGGATTTTTCTGAGTCATCTACGATTTTTAGCACTCCGCAAACCAATGTGAGAAATCTAAATTAATTGAATTTGAATGGAAAATGTCGTGTATAAATTATATAAGCGAAATATAAATTACACACGTGTTGCATACCTCATGTACATGCGATGTGTAAGCTATATAAGCGAAGTATGAATTATACATGCAAAGGATAATTGATATATGTGTTGAAATGCAAGTGAAATATAGCAATAATATATATATACATATACATATACATATATATATATACTCCCCTCGTCCACAAACCATGGACAATATTTATTGTTGTGAATTGGCGTGAAATATTGGATGAAAAATACGAATGGTTGAATAATTGTTTGTAGTTGATATTGTTTGGTGGTGGTTGAAAAATACCCATTGGTGATTGAAATGAATTGGAAATATTTGTGGAAATAAAAATAAAACATGCCGCCTACGTGCGAATTAGATGCATGAATCCCCATTGTCAAAAACCGCGAGGTTTTAAGATAGAGCGAGGAGCCGTACTAGGGACGGTGCCGGTTTTAACTACCCTGCCGTTATGCTGCCGAAATTTTGAATAATTTTTATGTGTTAGAATAATTTTCATATGTTGAAGTTATTTTCATGCGTTGAAATTAAAGTCATATGTTGAAACTATATCCATGTGTGGAAATGTTCATGTGTTGAAAAGTGATGTGTGAAAATTAAATTCATTTGTGAATGAATGAAGTGTCTAAAAATTAAAAATCACCTTTTTATAATATATATGAAGTATGAAAAATATTCGCCTTATATATAAATAGTTTCAACAATAAAAATTCCATCTTTCTAATATGAACAACATAAATAAAATATCCATGTGTGGAAATGCTCATGTGTTGAGAAATGTGTGTAGTGGAAAAGTTCATGTGTTGAATAAAAAGATCGAATAATAAAAATTACATTTTTATTGAAACTATGAAGTGTTGAAAACATCCATTTGTCGAATAAATATTTTAAATGATAAAAATATCATTTTTATCATATATGTGATATGCTAAAGATATGCGGACGTTGAAATAAATATTTGTGAAGAAATATTATTTTTAACATGCATAGGAACTAAATAAAATAGTCATGTGTTGAAATGTATTTTAGTTCGCCAAAATTATCATCTTTGAAATGTGAAGTGTTAAAAATAGCCACTTGTTCGAATAAATGTGCATGAGTTGAAATATACATTAATTAGCTAATGATATGATTTTAGCCTATGCATGCAACATTAGAATGAATGGTGTTTTTAAACCAAAGTAAATCGAATATGAAGTTGAATGGAAAATGACAAGTGATGAAAATTGTATATATGTACATGCATATTTATTGAACAGGTTATAACAAAGGGGCTAGAAAAGAGGAATAAAATTTTGTGCCCGACAAATAGGTGCACATTTACTGTTTTGTTTGGGTGATGATTTTATGAGCCTGTTGGCAAGCGTTTTGGCTTTTTCTTTTTCTTTTTGACATGAGACGCCCATGTGGCTATTTGGGAATTTTTCCAGCCCCTCCCGTACAAAGGAGGTTATGGCGAAATTTTCCAAAATTTAAAGGCGTTAGTGAAATAATTGAAGTGAAAACGATATAAGAATTTTTGAATGAACTATATTTATATAAATATATACATATAAATAAAATTAAAACGAAACGTGGCCGTGCAGTTCGTGTTTTGAAACTGTGATTTCAAATGACTAGTGCGGGACATCCGACCATTGGATTTTCCCGAAATCACAACCGTTGGGTTCGCCTTGGAAATATCTTTCCAACGGCCCCAGCTTTGTGAAGATCCGACGGTTGGATTGTCTGGAATGTTTAATTCAAATCTGAAGAAAAACAGCGCCAGAAACGATTATATTTATATATATATATAAATATAATTAAATTAAATCGGATAACGACGCTGCAGTTCGTAAACTGAAATCGTAACTTCAAATGGCTAGTGTGGAAGATCCGACCGTCGGATTTTCCCAAAACTGAAACGTTGGATTCGTTTTGAAATGATCTTTCTAATGATGTAAAATTTGTGAAGATCCAACGGTTAGATTTTCAGATATGTGCAAAACAAAATTAGTGAAAAGCAGCGCCAGTGCATCGACACGACCTGAAATGTCGTTTAATTAAATATGGCTGTTTTAAAATAAATAAAAATGGCGATATATCGTTATAAAATACTATAGACGATGTAAAGTGGAAATAAACCAATTTTGTTGTGTTTGCTTGATATGTGATAGTTGAATGCATTTGACATGAAAATGTAACTAAAGAACTCAAATGTGAATGTTGAATAGTCCAACCCTGTGATTAATTAATTTGAAAATCTAAATATACGTGGGTTATTTGAAAAGGCCGAGTTCATCTCATTTCAAATAATCGATCGACGTCGAGAAGTCGAAGAGTCGAAGATGGTTGAAGACCGACGATCTTCACATTGGATGGATGGGCGCTGTTGATGCTCGTGATTGGAGTAGCTACCATGAAGGAACTGAAGTAGTTGCCGTCCAAACATACTGTTGATTGTACGAATATGCGAGGAATTGGTGCCTCCGGTTTCGTTCAGACCCAGAACGGACTTGTAAATGGACTGTGTGTCTGACATTGGATTTTGTTCTGTGCTGATTGATCTCTGTTAAATATATACCTGTTTGGCGGTGGAGAATTTATTCTCTTGCTTAACGCCCTTCTCTGAGACGTACGAGCTCAGAGGTTATGTATTGATAGAAATTGGTCGCATGGAGTGGATTGCCTGTGTGGCACGCCTAAGTGGCATATGATCAAGGCTTCTGTTTCAAAGCAAAGTCTTGTGGTTGATGATCAAAGCATGGTCTGTGTGACGTAGCTTTGTGTATGACGTGAATTCGCGAGCCTCACACCTCGGTATGAGTCAAAAACGGGAGACGGACTACTAGGAGAGCACGACGTTTCTTTCTAGCTATGGTGGTGTCAGTGACCTACCAGCCCTGACATTATATATACTTTTCACCTGTGTGGTTGTTGGAATGCGAGGCGCCTCGATTATAGGTCTGTAAGGACCGAGAAACGTGTGTTCAGGAATTGCCAATCCTCAAAAGTAAGAGAGGACCGGCCCAGCCGATTCCAAGGATCATAGTAGGGTCCTGGGACATTTGCTAGAGTGTCTCGAACGGAGATGAGCATGCCCCTTGCGTCGACTCATGAAGGAATCCAATTTCCAATACGAAATATGCGGACGTGATTGCATTACTAGTACGGCGACATAGTGGTATGGGTTATTTATGCCGCCTATGATTGATATTTATGATTGAAATCGCTTTTGAAATATATATACACTAGTAACAATATCAAACACTTTTGTTTTATTCGTATGAAGCATTTTTGGCCATTATAAGGTAAAAACTCTATCCTCCGGCTTGCGTTGCATTGTGTGATGGGACCTGAGTCTTATAATGGCTTCATTTTATAAAAAGCATTGCGATGATTTAATCATTTACTTTATTTCATGCACTAGCACTCATTGGAGTAAACCCGTTCTGCGAAAGTGGCGTGGTCCTTTGATTGGCCTTATTATTGTTGTTAATAAGTTAAGTAGATTTCTCATACCAGTCCCATGACTGACTCGTAGTTTGTTTCACCTTGCAAACTCGGGTGCCCTCATTTTCACACGAGCAGCCTAGTTACAGGTTTCTGACGCGCCTTTTAGCTCATGGCGAGGCTTGACAACACCGTGCTGACTTGAATTTTCTCCGCCATTATTGTATCTATATTATGATTCCTCCATTGGCGATGTAGACTGATATTTATTTTGTGTACTCTTTATGTATGATTCCGCCTCTGGCGATGGTGACTGACTATGCATCATTATGCACTAAGTTGTATCCTGTACCGTGCTTCTCTGATGTGATGATATCTATATGATTCCGCTGTCATATGTGCGTAAATTATTCTTTTTTCTGTTTATGCTATAATCTGTGATCTGCTAATGATGATTAATGTGTTATATTCCAATGATTATCCTTAACACCGTGTAACGGGGTTTTGGGATCGTCACACTCCGTCTCTTCCGAATCGGGGAAGTCTGGGTCGTTTCATTCTAACTCAATCTGAAGTTGGAATTAATTGTATAAATCAAATTCAAATAATTTGTGCTTAAATGAAATTTGAAAATATGGAAACTTATAATAGAATTTTATATGGGAAGGAATTTTACAAATGGAAGCTATAAAATTGAATGAGAATTAATAATACTCAGAATGTTATAATTATTGATCTATAAGTAAATTATGGATTGTATAAGCAAAGAGAAGAGATATTAAAAAGTGAAATGTATAAACGTTTCGGAAATGGATAATTGGATATTTTGAAATGGAATTTTAAATTGAAGTTGAAATTGTTTTGTATAATGAATGACAGTTTAAAAGAAAACGTTTTTGATTATTCTGAAATTCGGAATCAAATCGAGATGAGTTCATTTCGGAGTTCAGAATGTTATATTCCGAAGATCCGAATGTTATATTCTGAAGTTACGAATGTAAATCGAATATGAGATTTATTCGAAGAAGTTATGATTTGAATTTGACAATGTCAAATTAGGGAAAGTATCAATTACTTTCCGTTTGAAATAAAGATTAATTCCTTTATTTATTTTTAAAAATTTATTTATTCACTTATTTAAAGAAATGGAACAAAGGTTATATTTTAAAGTTAAATATTTCAAAAGCGTGTAATATAACACTATCGTTTTAACCAAATGGAATTCGCAAAAGAAGTGGGTTCTTAAATGGAATCAGAGAAAGTTACGCAAGCGATATTCGTTGAGTTAAAATTGTGACCTTTAATCATTCCAAGTTGAGAATATTGTTCAGTTAAGGTCTGAGAGGTAATTATACCCCAACTTGATTGACTTCATTATTAACTAAGGAATGGTTAAGGTTCAACAACGAGAATTGTTTAAAGATACGGTTGTTAGTAAATGTGTTGAGTTATCTACGTTTTATATAGTGTCTGTTTTAAACACAAGCAAAGGAGTTTGGAAACGTTATCCAAAGTGATTTCAAATATGATTTCAAATTATAGAAAATAAAATGTTTGATCAAATGGTAATTACGTTTATTTTCTGAGTATAAGATACTAATGCTTTGGTGAATATATATGAGAAATATTTCCAATGATTAAAAAGAAATATGTTCTGGAATGTAGAAAATAAATAGTTTATAATAGATGGAAATGTTTTCTAAGAATCGTAAGAGTCTAAAACGAGTTGGATAAATATTTGGGTAAAGATATTGAAGAGAAAATGGGAATTGAATAATTGAATAATTTAATGATAAAGTAATTTATAGGGCTCAATGTTAATTGTTGATTGATCGATAAAATTTCCATTTGGAAATAGGATCGTTGTTTGTATGGATGTTTTCCTTTGATAGTGAAATAACCGGTTATCAATGTTTTTGACCATTTTTCCGTTGTTAATATGGAAAAACCGGGATTAGAATTATTATCTAGAAACCACTATGTATTGGCATAAATGTTGCGAGTCAAATATGCTGAAGACAATTGAAGACGAAGTTTATGCAAGGGTTGTTCTGGCAATCCCAAGTAGAAATTTCCTAAGATGAATTAACGAAATGGTGCCTTCAGTTTGTCCAGTCCGAGGACAAATTAGTATGAATGAATGTCTGACAGAGTATGCCTAACAGATCAAATACACTGATCTCTTCAAACGTATTATGTCTGGTGGTGGAGAAATTTGTTTCTCTTAGCTTTATACCCATGATATTGTTGGAAAACCGATAAATGGTTTGGTAGGTTTGACGATGTGGCATTCATAGTGAATGAAGATTTGGCATGTCAAAAATAAGCATGACCTCAAGCCTCACAACTGCGAAATGATATAAAATCGGGTAGGTTGCATAGATAAGTGGGTAGCTCCCATTTGGGTGTATTGTCACCTGATCTAGAGAAAATCCATTTTCTTCTTTAATATATTTCAATGTTGTCCCTTTCGGGAAAAGGTTGCTAACCCCAACCGTTGGTGATAATACATTCGGTACACTCAAGCGAAATGAGCGACTGCTGTCCTTATTAGCCTGGGCTGCAAGATGTTTTTGTTGAACCCGGTGTATTCCTCTTTAGAGGTACACTGTTGTAAGGTGGTTCCATACCTTTCCAGTTGGAATCCAGTATCCAATAAGAGCCCATTGTTTTTATTGTATACTATGTATATGGAGCGTGAGATGCAAGCGTTCAGCTATATTGATATTTGTTTTAGACACTATTATAATATCAGAATGGTATTGATTTCAAAGAATGTTTCGGGTTATCGTAAGGTTAAAACCATCTGTGTTTATGTGTGGATCGGTCTTATGATTATCCTTTCTTTTAATAGGGTTTTAAAAAGTTAAACCAAATGGTTGGAGTTTACTCACACCACTCTCATGACTGACCCAGTGTTTATTTTGCTTTGTTCTACCTTAATCTCTTGGGTGACCAAATTTGTACGGGCAGTCAAGCAGTTCAGGTATTTACAGATATACTTGGAGGTGCTTGGAGCAGGGGGTTTCAGTGTTAGTTATATACCTATTATTATTTCCGCTGTGTTGTAAGTGTTGTACTTTGATAATGGTATGTTTATATAGTTAAAGTTTTGTATTTCAAAAGCTGTTATATATTATATTTTATTCCGCTGTGATATGAGATTCTGTATTGTACTTCTGTTCTTCTTCTTATATTCTATTATTTCTTTCTTTCTATTTCTCACCCTCTGACATCTTCTATTAATGATTCGGTAAATTTCTGGTCTTAGTTAGTTGATATCGTATTTGTGTCGATAATCAGGATCGGGAATCTGTTTGTTTGTTACACTTATTATGTTTACAATTTTTTAATTTTTAAGATTCTGATTTCTTTTAGCAAAATTCTTAAAATTTTCAAATGTCTCGCTTTTTTTGTTTTTTAGAAAAATAGCCCAAGTATATCTTGAAAAATCATCCACTGTAACAAACACATATTTTTTATGATTTATAGATTGAATTTGAGTTGGACCAAAAAGATCCGAATGCAAAAATTCTAATGGTTGTACAATAGAAATGTTTTTCTTTAATTTAAATTATGATTTCGATTGTTTTCTTAATTGATAATCATCACAAATATTACTTACTTTAAAGTTCATTTTTGGTAGTCCCTTTGCTAAATCATTTTTAGATAATTTATTTATAGCTTTCAAATTAATATGAGAAAGTCTTTTGTACCACAACCTAGGTTCATTTTCTTTGGCCAGTACGCACAAATTTGTATTATGATTTATGTTCATATTTAAAATATAAATATTTTTCTCTTTAAAACCTTTGAAAGTAAAAAAATTATTTTGATAAAAAATGTTATACTTATTTTAAAAAAAATGAGATATGAAGTCCTTTGTCACACAATTAGCTGATGCTAAGTAAATTATGTTCTGAATCTTTAACTGATAAAGCTTCAGTAATAAGGGGTTAGTAAAATGTACCATTATTACTTACATCGCCTTTGCCGATGACACATCCTTTGAAATTATCTCCAAATGTGATAGAGCCTCCATATGAGTAGATAATGTTCATTAGCATGTCCTTGCTTCCTGTCATATGTTTTAAGCAACCATTATGTAAAATACATTTCCCTCTTTCTATGGTGGTTCCTGCAAGGTATAAATAAAACATTGATACCCACCTTTTTGTTAGGGTCCTAAGAGTTAGGTTTTAGGAAACCAAACCCAAACGAATTCAATATTCCCTTTATAAGTATTTTATTTTTATTTTTATGAACATCGTTTATAAAGGATTTAATATATCTAATCCTAATCAAAGAATTGCTAGTCTTAGGTACCCAAATCTTCATAGTTTTAAGAGATTTTAAAGTTTTAGAAATTGGCTTTGTTATAACATTTTAACTTCTTTGATTATATGAAGAGTTATTGTTGTTAGAAGTAAATTTTGAAATTTTCTTATATTCTAATAACTTTTTTTTGAAATATCTTGAGAATTCTTCAAAATTTTAGAAAGATTTCCTTTACCTTTAATTAAAATTAGAGATATTTTTAGTGATATTATCGAAATAGGTTTTATGGCTAGAATTATCTAATTCTAAAATCTTGATATTCTTCTTTAAGATCCAAGTTTTCAGGAGGTAAGGCGTCATTATTTTCTTATTGAGTTTCTATTTCTTGACTTAGTATTGAAAGTTGAGATGTCGTATTTGAATAAGATCCTTGAGTAATTTTAAGTTCTTCTTCTAAGATTTTCTTTCAATCTCGAAGCATATCTACTTCTTTTTCAAGTCTATTTATTATTTTCAAGATTTTCTATATTTTTCCTTTTGGTACACATTAATTTATCAAGTAATTCATAGTTTATTTCCAAAAGATCATCAAAAGTTAAATCAGTTATATCGCCTTTTGTGACCATAAAACAAAGGTTGGCTTGTTTCATATATCTATCAGAATCATTGTTCGATGATGAAGATGACAGTTAATCGTCTTAAGTGACAGAGAATGTAACAACCCTGAAATTTAGAACCAATTTAAAAATTATATTTTTTAAAAAATTTATTAGAAATTTTGTCATAATTTAAAAATTCAATTTTTTAAATTAGAATATAACCCTTAAAAATAGCCATTTTGCTAATGACCTAACTTTTCTACGAAACCATTTTTGTTGGATCCGGAATGTCAAATTATTGTTGATTTTAAAATTCCATAATTTTTGGAATCAATATGTGAGCGTGGTAAATTAAAACGCGTTTGGTAATTTCAGTTGAATTGGATCGACCAGTAATAAGGCTAATTTTCAAACAGTCTCCAAATTTGATGAAATTAGTTTTGTTAGGACTGTATCGTCAAAACTTAGCTAGATTTATTTTTCGAGAATTTTTGGAGTCAGTATGTGGCCTTGGTAAATTAAAACGTACATTCAAATTCAATATTGAACATTATATATTTTAATTTAGAGAAAAACTGAATGAAACAGTTGAATGGGCTTACGAAACATATTCCATTGTGTTTGGAATGGGGGTACTTAGCTAGGGGCGATAGTCATTGGGATTCGTTTGGAGCTCGGATAAAAATTCTACCTTTTTGGAATTAAAAGAATTAAATATATAAACAAATATAAGTGGCCAATCACGTAACCCTAAAAATCATTATCTGGAAAATAAAAAAAACCGTCACTCTCTCGTTCAACATGGAAGAGGGTTCAATCTTTCTTCCTTTAAAATCTTTGCATCCACTAATCGATTCAAGATATAATATGAACGAAATCTGTAGAGAATATTAAGAGCTTCAAATCCATACAGATTTGATCTTCTAGAATTGCGTGGTTTGATCGAATCACCCTCTCAAACATCCGCCGCTCACCATCAATTTCCGCGCCTGAGGAGCCGCCAAGTTCGCTGGCGTGGCATGCGCTGGAAGCTCTCTCTAAGCTCTTCAACGTGGTACCATCCGATCGTCTTCAAGCTTCACGGATTGAGCGCAAAATCAAAACCTAGTTTTCGAACTCAGTTTTGAAAGTGCAGTTGTGTTATTGAGAAGGAAGAAAGGTTTGAATTTTAATTAATTACTTAGTTAATTAATTTTAAAATGTCTTTAGCCTTTAAAAATTCACGACTTCCTCATATGGTGTCGAAATCCGGTGAAACAGGAGACATTGGACTCGTGACATTGTATTCTACATTCTAGAAGTGACCGGGAGAATTTTAGAGCTAGCCACAAATTAACTAGGAGTCAAACCCAATGTGGGATCTCTACATTCAATTGAAATGGATATATATATATATATATGTATGTATGTATGTATGTATGTGTGTGTGTGTGTTGTAAAATCATTATAAATTGTATACGTTGCATGTTAGCTCACCTTCCTCGTCCACAGACTATGGACGATTTAAATTGACTGTATTGTGTTGTGATTGCGATGTATATGCATAGTAAAAAATATTTATATGCATAATATATATATATACACGATTATATATATGCGTTGTAGAAAATGCATATGCAATGTATAAAAATTGGTTATGCGTTGTATAAATTGGAAATGTGTAACAACCCAGATTTCCGAGCCAATTTAAAATTTTTATTTTGGCAATTTTAGTGAATTTTGAATATTTAAAATGAATTATTTTAAATAATAACGATGAAAAATTTATTTTGAATAGAATTCGAACGTATATAGTTATATAAATCGTCGTTAGAATATAAATATTTATTTTAAATTATAAAAGGAATTGAAAATGGCGTGGTAGTTCGATAATTCGATTTCAAATTTCAATTGAACATACCGGGTGCAAAATGAACCGGATTTTGGCGAAACCAAAAATATTTGAATCTAATTGATAATATCTTTCCAACGAATCCGGTAAATCAAAATTTCATAGCGGGAATCAAAAGTTGCGTCCAGTTGAAAATTCATAATAGTCGCTATGGAATTCTAGCCCTTAAAAATGGAAATTTTGCAAACGACCTCGGGTTCCGACGAAACCACTTTTGTTGGATCCGGGATGTCAATTTATTGCTAGGTTTCAAAATTCATAATTTTCTGAATCAATATGTGAGCATGGCGTAGTTAAACGCGTTTGACCAGTTTTAGTTGAATTTAATCGACTGGAAAATGGCCATTTTTCAAACGGTCTCATAATTCGACAAAATTAGTTTTGCTAGGACCGTATCGTTAATACGAAGCTAGAAAATATTTTTCGGGATTTTTTCGGGTTAGTATGTGGCCCCGGTAAATTGAAATGTGCGATCAAAATCAATATATAGAGTTATATTTTGATTTTGACGAAAACTGATCGAAATAGTCGAATCAGCTTGCGATACATATCCCATTGTGTTCGGAATGGGGGTATTACCCTAGGGGCGACAGTTTTTGGGCCTCGTTTGGAGTACAAATGGAGAGTCAACCTTTTTGAGATTAAATAGAAAATAAATTAAATAAAGTAATATCTAAATTCACTAAACCCCCCCCCCCCCCCCCCTCTCTCTTTATTTTCTCTTTAACCAAAATCGATTAGCCCCTCTTTAAAACCGCTGCTCATCCATCGCCTCTCCCTCAGTAGACCACCACCTCCGATCGTCGTCCGCCCCACCTGAAACCCTCCGCCGCACCAGACCTCGCCACACCCCCCTCATCGATTCCCCCCATCTCCTACCTGCGCCCCGCACCCCCTTTCCACCCAGAACCACCGCGATTCACCACCCTAGCCACGTCAACCTCCTGCGCCTCCGCCTGGGCCACCATACCACCGACGATCTCCAGAAACCCTATGCCCCCTGCTTCTGCCTCCTTCGATCAAAACCCGCACCTGACTCCGCCTCCAGACCACCTCGACAGCTGCGCAACCCCCCCTCCGTGAAGACCTCCGACGAACTACGATTCCAGCCCCTCCTTCCTCCAATGCGGTGAGCTTTTTCATTTAAAATTTAATCTTCTTTTCAGTCCTTTCGTTTAGATTTTTTTTAAAGTAAAGCTATGATTTTAATTTTCAGTTTTAACATTGGATAACGATTAAAAATCTGATCTTTACAAGTTTGAGTAATGATTAAAGTACTAATAGGAAAACGAGATATTTATTGAATATAAAAATACGATTTTTATAGTATATATTTAAAATAAGAAGATTTGATTTTAAAAGCGAAGAGATTATATTTTTAATAACAAAAGGGATATGATTTTTAAAGGTAAAAAGATTATATAAATACACTAGAAAAGACGATAGTTTTAAAGTAGAAAGGACGATATTTTTAAAAATAGAAAATGTGAAAAGATAATATTTTTATATATATTCAGTTGAGGTATAAAAATGTGATTTTTACCAAATATGTAGCAAAAAAAAATATGATTTTTGAATTGGAAGTGAACAAATAAAAATGTGATTTTTATTTTAAGGATAGTAGTTTAAAAATATAATTTTTAACGCAAACGGTGTTGAACAGATTTCGATAAAAAGCACGGTGAAGATTTCCTACACATGAAGAGTCCCGACATTTGGTTTAGCGAAAGGGTGAGAATCTCCCACTTTGAATTTTCTTTTCTAGTTTAAATTATATACTAGGATGCAGACGGTGCTTAGTAGCACCCGACACCCGTCGTCCACAGACCATGGACGGCTTGTATGCTTGTTTGATGTGTTGTGAAATTTGTTTGTGATGTTGGTGTGAAATCGATAATAAAATGTAGATATTTAAAAATATTTTATCGTTAAAAACATAATTTTTAACGTGAATGTGAATAAATAAATATTCATTTACAAACCGGACGGTTTCTTCATGTACACCTGTTTTAAGGACATTGATTGGGACGATAAATTTTACACATCGCCCAACTGCACAAATAATATTCAGTGTTGTGGATTGAAACCCCACACGGGTGTTGGGATGATATTTGGCGTACACTAATCCCAATTATTTAATTGTATGTCGATCGATTGGTCGACAGACTGTATGAGCATTAATTATTTATATTTGGTGCTTATGCAGTTGTAGTGCACTTTGGACGATGGTTGATTATTTATCGTTGTTATTTTATACATGTGTTTTATGGAATCCATATAACTAACATTATATGGTAATTGATTGGGCCTCATTCCAATTTAGAAAATAAAGAATATTATAAAATATCGATTCATGTGTTGACAGTACTCATTCGTTGAGATTAGTCATGTGTTGAACGAAATATTTTAACAATAAAATTTACATCTTTATCATATATAAAATTAGAAACTAACTGGAAAATAGATAAGATGAGTGGTCCCCTGGATATTGATCTGATGTTGGTTTCGGCCTTCGGGGTTAATATTTAGGGAATCGTTCTCTTACTAATTTACGGTTGGAGTCTGATTTAAAATCAAACGATAGATACCATAATTTTTATAAAATATATTAAATAACAAAAAAAGCCGCGTGTTGACAGTACTCATTTGTTGAGATTAGTTATGTATTGAAAGAAATATAGATTCATTTGTTGAATAGAATAACGAAGTTATTGAAAAATATAAAGCCGTGTTGATTAGAGATGCGCTATTTTGACGCGAACGATATTTGTAAAGACCCGCAAATCCCCGCCCTTTGAATCGACCCTAAACCACACAGGTCTGACCCAAAAAGTGAAAATCTACGAATACTTTAACTTTGGGAATACAACATATTAAAACAACAATAGAAGACTTTTATAACATATCATATAATGTTACATCAGAGTACAGAATATCAGAGTACAGCAGAAGAATAAGTTACAATAATTAAAATATATTGCAGCGGAAGAAACACAGCGGAAGACTCTCTATCTCTGTACACAGCTTTAAGCTTCAACCCCGAATCCTGCTTAATATATCTGCAAAAATAGCTACTCGACTGCCCGTGTGGAAAATATGGGCACCCGAGTTTGCCAGTGGACAAACTACAGGTCAGTCATGGGACTGGTGTGAGAATTCTACTTAACCTATAAAATATAATAAGGCTAATCACAGGACCACGCCACTTTCGCGGAACGGGTTTTCTCCTATAGATTGCCAGTGCATAAAGTAAAGTAAATCGTAGAATAACGCAATGTCTTTTTGAAAAATGAAACCATTATAAGACCCAAGTCCCATCACACAATGCAACGCAAAGCGGAGGATAGGGTTTTACCTTATAATGATCAAAAGATGCTTGATACGATAAACACGGTATTATATAATAATAGTGTGCAACCAATTTGAAATACATCAAAGTAAATGTATTAATCCTAGACGACATGAGTGCCCCATCCCACTATGTCGCCATATATAGGTATACAATCAAAACCGTGTGATGTCGTATTGGAAATTTGGGTTTCCATCTGAGTCAAGGCTAGGGAGGAGATCCTTACCGATTCGAGACATTCTAGCAATGCCCCAGGATTGGTACTCTGTCCAACCCTTGGATCCTGCAGGGCCGGTCCACACTTACTTTTGTGGATTAGAAATGCCTGAACACACGTTCCCCGGTCCTTTTGGACCTATAATACGGCCAGTGGCGACCGCATAAACCGAGGCCTCGAAAAATCCAACAACCACAATGAATAAATGCCAGCGCTAGTAGGTCCCTGGCACCACTCTAGCTAGAGAGAAACGTGTGCACTCCCTGCGTTCCCTTCTCCCGTTTTAGACTCTACCGGGCTGTGAGGCTCGCGAAGTCACGATATACACAAAGCCATGCCTAAATAGACTGTGCTTTGATCATCAACCACAAGGCTCTGCTTTGCAACAATAAGCCTTGATCAAGTGCAACTTGGCATACCACATCAACAACTCATATCATGCGATCGGTAATTATTTAACATACAAAAGGGTGTTAAGCAAGAGAATAAATCCTCCGCCACCATGAATTTATATATTAAATAAAAACCAATTTAATTACATGAAATAAATTTCAATGTCAGGCATGTTATCCATTTACAAGTCCGTTCTGGGTCTGAACGAAACAACGTATCCGTCGATCTCCAGTACGTCTGGAAGATCATCACTTTTTACCTTGCCTTGGGGGATCAGTCCCAATTCAAGATATCAGTCACCATCAACCAAACGATGTGAAGCTCTCCGGTCTTCAGTCACCGTCTTCATCTTCGACTCTTGATCGTCGTGATGATTATTCAGAATGGGTTAGACCCGGTCTTCCTGAATAACTCGCGTATTCTTAATTAAAATCAACCATACGCCACATTCCAACTTTGAATATCCTTTTAAATAAAAATTATTATTTATATTAAAAGATTCTCATTAATTTTATCAAAGATAAAATAAATTACATTTTAATCTCTCTAAAAAGATTTATTAATTTTACAATTTTGATTTTTAATACAAAAATCATTATTACAAGATTATTAATTTTAATAAGCCAATCTTGTCTTAAATTGGATTAAAGAACTATTGTCATTTAAAACACAGTTCACGATAAACCCAAAACCAATTTTCAAAATATGGAATTTCTATAGAAATCAAATGAACCAATAATCGTTATAAATTTCTGTATCGGACTAATATTATGAATGGAATAACGGCAAAGCCTCTTAAATTCCATATATAATATCGATCTTCTTTTACAGAAGCCCATCTCGATTATTATCAATCGAATTTCCACTTAATTCCAATTTAATATATTAATTTGGAAAAGTCTGATTTTAGAAAATCTTCTTTTAAATTTATAAAATAGATTTATAAATTTCAAATAGTAATTTCAATGTAAATTGGATTAAAGGATAAATGTTATTTAAAACATCGTCCACTACAAATCCAATCTACATATCAATCACCAAACATAATGGCTAAAATCTAATAATCTTAAATAAAAGATTTATCCTAAAGATATTAAATCATTACTATATAAAAAAAACATATTTTAAAATAATCAATAAAATATTCTTTATAATACAAAATCTTTTATTTTACAAAAATCCTTTCATTATATAAAAATTCTTTATTAAAAAAAGAAATTCTGCATTGGAATGCGACTCAACCATGTACCATATAATTTGGGTCATATGGGTTTCATACATTTCATGTATAGGGTAATAACAGGAAATAATCCTCAATCCATCCATTAACAACCAGAGTGACCATGTCAACTGTGTGAGCATTAAAATGAAACAATAACGCTCATCGCAGCCTGTCGATCAATCGATAGACATATAATTAAACATTGGGATTTGTGTCAGTCAAGTATCATCCCAATACCCGTGTGGGGTTTTCAGCCAACAACAATTCATATAAATAAATAAATAAATAATTGGTTAATAGGTTTAACCAATTTCAATTTCACTGCACATGTCACTTATATCGAGTAAGAATGTATTTTACTCGTATGATCTCACTATATAATCCTAAAGTTACATAAAGGGCAATTTATTTATATAGCTTTATTGTGGATGACTAATGGGATATAATTTCCATTATTCTTTATTTGTATGAAGTTTTTTAACAATACTTTTCAATGTATATTTTGACCAACAATACAATTGTATATTAATATAAATTCAAATGCAAGTTTTGCAAATAAAAATTGGATTTTATATTTGTGTATAAATTCTACTGTATATTATGCAAATAAAAGTGATTCTTATATTTGCACATAAATTCTGTTTCCTACAAAGATGAGTGAAAGTCATATACTCATTTCGTTAACAATTCTATTTCAACAAATACAATGTAAATAAAAGTGTGTTTCTAATCTTGTACTTTTGTTTGTACATAAAACACAAATAAAAATGTCTCTCATGTATTTGTCTTTTTTTTTTGACAAAACAATGTTAATAAAAATGTTCTTTTATATCTTGTACTTTTATTTAACAAAACGATGGTAAATAAAATGTCTTTTTAACTCTTTTACTTTTTCTTTACAATAGAAAATGTAAATAAAATGGTTCACACAATTTTGTTCTTTTTCTTTACAATAGAAAATGTAAATAAAAGGATTCAAATTATTTTGTTCTTTTTATTTACAATAGAAAATGTAAATAAAAGGATTCACATTATTTTGTTCTTTTTCATTTACAATAGGGAATGTAAATATGTGTATTTCTAAATTCCATTCTTCTTATTTACATAAGAAAATGTAAATAATTGTAATTCCAAATTCCATTCTTTTTACTTACATAAGAAAATGTAAACAAATATATTTCTAAATTTTATTCTTTTTATTTACATAAGAGAATGTAAATAATTGCATTGTATGTGCGATGCGAATTTCACGTCTTTTAATTACATAAGAATGTTATTTTCCATATCATGCGAATTCTCAAATTTCTAGTTACATATAAAAGTGTAATTCTTAATTTACAATGCAAATCCCCATTTCTAATTACATAAAATGTAACTTTTTAATTCACGATGCAAATTCTCTTATCTCATTACATAAAAATGTAATTTTATTTATTCGTGAATCTTACTTCTTTATTACATTATAAAAAATGTAATTTTTATTTTACATTATAAATTCATGTCCCAATTACATAAAGAAATGTATTTTTCATAATACAATACAAATTCATATTTTAATTTCATTGAAAAATATAATTTTTATCATACCGTTATAACTCATATATAAATTACATAGAAAAATGTCATTTTTATTTTATCGTTCTAATTCACATCTAAATTACACAGAAAAATGTAATCTTTATTATGCAATGGGAATTCATATTTTAATTACATGGAAAAATGTAATTCCTATCATACGACATAAATTCATTTTTAAATTACATCTAAAAATGTAGTTTTTATCCTACAGTGCAAATTCACATTTTAATTACATGTAAAAATGTAATTTTCATTCTACCGTTATTTTTCATCTCTAAATTACATTGAAAAATGTAATTTTAATCATGCAATGTAAATTTACATTTTTATATCATAGAAAAATGCAATTTTTGTCATACGGTGCAAATTCATATATAAATTATATATAAAAATATAACCTTTGTTATGCAAAGTAAATTCACCTTTTTAATTACGTATAAAAATGTAATTTTATTCATACGGTGGAAATTCATTCATAAATAACATATAAAAATGTAATTTATTTCATGTGATGAAAATTCATTCATAAATTATGGAAAAAAAAATGTTGTTTATTTCATGCTGTGGAAATTTATTCATAAATTCCATAATAAAATATACTTTACTTCACACAATGTAAAAACACCATCTTTTTATGTACAATACAAAAATATCATCTTTTTATATTTATAATATATTAACTTCACTATTTTACGATGTAAAAAATATGATCTTTTATATTTTACAAAGTAAAAGTATCAACTTTACTATTTTACAATGTAAAAATATCAACTTTACTATTTTACAATGTAAAAATATAATCTTTTCTATTTTACAATGTAAAAATATTCATTTTCCTATTTTGAAATGTAAAAATATGACTTTTTCTAATTTACAATGCAAAAATATGACTTTTTCTATTTTGCAATGTAAAAATATGACTTTTTCTATTTTACAATGAAAATAATAACTTCTTTATTTGAAATATAAAAAGATCGTCTTTTTATTTTCATCATCAAAATTTCATCTTTTTGTTTACAATATAAAAAGATTGTCTTTTTATCTTAAATATAAAAAGATCGTCTTTTCCTTTTCAACATCAAAAAGATCGACTTTTTATAATAAAAAACAAAGTTATAATTTTTGTAACCGAAATCAAAGTTATAATCTTTGCAAACAAAATCAAAGTTGTAACCTTTGTTAACAAAACCAAAGGTATAATCTTTATTAACAAAATCAAAGGTTCAATTTTTATAAATAAAAATAAAGTTTTAATCTCTATAACCAAAAATAAAGTTTCAAGCTTTATAAACAAAAACAAAGATTTAATCTTTTATAAACAAAAACAAAGATTGGTTCTTTGTAAACAAAATCAAAGATTCGTTCTTTAGTAACCAAAACAAAATTTCATCCTTCATAAAAAAAAACAAAGAATTTGTCTTTATGAATAAAAAAAAGGTTTCATCTCTATAAATAAACAAAAAAAGATTTCATGTTTTATAAATAAAACAAAGATTCATTTTATACAAACAAAAACAAAGATTCATTTTAATGAATCAAAAATAAGGATCGAATCTTTATTAATGTTATTCATTTCAAAATAAAAATCAAAACTTTGATTTGTCAATCATGATAAAAGATTAAACTTTATTTATAAATCAAAACCAAAGATTAAACTTTTTATTATAATCTTTCTACTTGTCATCGAATAACAATTCCCACAATCAATTCCAACACCAATCATACAACACATCAATAACAATATAGGCCACAAACATCAATTTCCACCATACAACAATTCAATCCATACAACATTCATTTTGTATAATGATAATATAATTAAATTAATTATATAAAAAAAAGAAAAATATAGAATCTCACCTTGCTTGTTTCTGAAATGAAGTGATTTAAATCAGATCTCGTGTTTGGAGTCACAGCGGTTACGGATCTGAAAGATTTCGAATTGAAATTTATGTAAAAATTAGAATTCTGGCCTTTAACAACTGACACAGTGACGCTTAAAAGCGTGACAAAATCTGAAGCTATTTACCTCAATTTTCAGAATTGTTCAAAACTTTGAATGCGGATTTCGGGAGCTATAGTCGACGGTTTTATGAACGATTTGCGGGAGATTGAAGAGCTACGAGAGGGCTATCTTCACCGGGAAGATGAAGGGGTGCGACTGCAAGGAGGAGGTGCGGCGGCGGCATGTTTGGCCGAACTTTGCGGAGGTGAATCGAGAGCTACGGGCAACGGTTTGATGTGAGATTTGTTGGAGAAGAAAGAGGAAGAGAAGAGCTTCAAAAAGTTTCACTACGACATGATCTAATTCTTAGTGGTTTGGGAGATAGGGAGGAGAGAAGTTTCGGCCATGATGGGTTACATGGTCCGACTTTTATAATATTATAATATTAGGGTTATTTAATTATTATTTAATTAGCCCGTTAAAGCCCGTTTTGGTCCGAACTCCGATTTAGGCCCAACGACTGTCGCTCCTACCATTTAGCCCCCATTTCAAACTCATCTAGACATGTCTTGTCAGTCCAAACTGTCATCTAAGCCTCCGTTTTGCAGTTTTAAAATTTAAGTCCTTTATTTCTAATTTTTCCGTACAAATAATTTTATCGGGGACACAAATTAACTCAGAAAAATCCAGAAAAATTGTTTTTGGCTTTCTTATGTCAATACGGTTCTAACAAAATTTATTTCATCGAATTCTGAGACTGTTTGGAAAATGTCTATTTTTAAGGCATTTAAATTTAACTAAAATAGTCAAAACACATTTTCTTTTCCCACGCTCACATATTAATTCGAAAAATTCTGTAAATTGAAACCTAGCAATAATTTGACATTCCGGTTCCAACAAAAGTGATTTCGTCGAAAATCGAGGTCGTTTGAAAAATGACTATTTTTAAGGCCAATATATTTAATATTAAAAATACATTTTTAAACAAATAATTTCCGAAACTCAAAATATATATGTGTTTACTGTTTTTTTAATGTAGAAACATCATTCTGAACTCAATGGAAGTGGTTTCGAGTTCAAAAAAGTAGCATTTTGACCTTTATAAATTTCATAGCGACCTTTCTAAATATTGAATTGGCCATAACTTTTGATTTACGCTATGAAATTTCAATTTTTCGGATTCGTTGGAAAGATATTTTAAATAGATTCTAATATTTTTGGTTTCACTAAAATCCGTTAAATTTTGCATCCTGTACGGTCAGTCAAAGTTCAAGTTTGACTTTTCAAACTACCGCGTTATTTCTAACTCTTTTGTTAATTAAAATTAAATCATTCATTCTAACTTCGATTTAAATCAAATTTGTGATCATTATTATTTAAATAAATTATTTTATTTTGTCAAAATTCATTAAAATTTTCTAAAATAAAATTTTTAAATTGGTTCTGATTTTTGCGGGTTGTTACAATCGCCCCCACTTAAAAACTTTTCGTCCTCGAAAAGGAGCGTAGCTAAAAATTGTAAAATTAACTATCTTAATTTTAAATTTTAATGGTTGATTATCTTTTCAAAATATATACAACTTTATATTTATAAAAATCATATTTCAAAGAATAGATTATAAATATCAAAATTGCGTTAATTATAAATTCGTAACTCTTAACTCGTTCTAGGGCATTACTAACCCCATCTCTAACGAGTTTACTCATTCTAGGATACTGCTGATCCTATCTCTAATGAGTATTCTTATTGGATATTACTAATCCAATCTCTGATGAGTCTTTTGTTCAGTTCTAACAAGTTGTACCCCAAAGATTTGAGCTAACCAGAGCTCTGATACCAACTCTAAAGACCCGCAAATCCCCGCCCTTTGAATCGACCCTAAACCACACAGGTCTGACCTAAAAAGTGGAAATCTACGAATACTTTAACTTTGGGAATACAACATATTAAAACAACAACAGAAGACTTTTATAACATATCATATAATGTTACATCAGAGTACAGAATATCATAGTACAGCGGAAGAATAAATTACAATAATTAAAATATATTGCAGCGGAAGAAACACAGTGGAAGACTCTCTATCTCTGGACACAACTTTAAGCTTCAACCCAGAATCCTGCTTAATATATCTGCAAAAATAGCTACTCGACTGCCCGTGTGGAAAATATGGGCACCCGAGTTTGCCAGTGGACAAACTACAGGTCAGTCATGGGACTGGTGTGAGAATTTTACTTAACCTATAAAATATAATAAGGCTAATCACAGGACCACGCCACTTTCGCAGAACGGGTTTTCTCCTATAGATTGCCAGTGCATAAAGTAAAGTAAATCGTAGAATAACGCAATGTCTTTTTGAAAAATGAAACCATTATAAGACCCAAGTCCCATCACACAATGCAACGCAAACCAGAGGATAGGGTTTTACCTTATAATGATCAAAAGATGCTTGATACGATAAACACGGTATTATATAATAATAGTGTGCAACCAATTTGAAATACATCAAAGTAAATGTATTAACCCTAGACGGCATGAGTGCCCCATCCCACTATGTCGCCATATATAGGTATACAATCAAAACCGTGTGATGTCGTATTGGAAATTTGGGTTTCCATCTGAGACAAGGCTAGGGAGGAGATCCTTACCGATTCGAGACATTCTAGCAATGCCCCAGGATTGGTACTCTGTCCAACCCTTGGATCCTGCAGGGCCGGTCCACACTTACTTTTGTGGATTAGAAATGCCTGAACACACGTTCCCCTGTCCTTTTGGACCTATAATACGGCCAGTGGCGATCGCATAAACCGAGGCCTCAAAAAATCCAACAACCACAATGAATAAATTCCAGCGTTGGTAGGTCCCTGGCACCACTCTAGCTAGAGAGAAACGAGTGCACTCCCTGCGTTCCCTTCTCCCGTTTTAGACTCTACCGGGCTGTGAGGCTCGCGAAGTCACGATATACACAAAGCTATGCCTAAATAGACCGTGCTTTGATCATCAACCACAAGGCTCTGCTTTGCAACAATAAGCCTTAATCAAGTGCAACTTGGCATACCACATCAACAACTCATATCATGTGATCGGTAATTATTTAACATACAAAAGGGTGTTAAGCAAGAGAATAAATCCTCCGCCACCATGCATTTATATATTAAATAAAAACCAATTTAATTACATGAAATAAATTTCAATGTCAGGCATGCTATCCATTTACAAGTCCGTTCTGGGTCTGAACGAAACAACGTATCCGTCGATCTCCAGTACGTCTGGAAGATCATAACTTTTTACCTTGCCTTGGGGGATCAGTCCCAATTCAAGATATCAGTCACCATCAACCAAACGATGTGAAGCTCTCCGGTCTTCAGTCACCGTCTTCATCTTCGACTCTTGATCGTCGTGATGATTATTCAGAATGGGTTAGACCCGGTCTTCCTGAATAACTCGCGTATTCTTAATTAAAATCAACCATACGCCACATTCCAACTTTGAATATCCTTTTAAATAAAAATTATTATTTATATTAAAAGATTCTCATTAATTTTATCAAAGATAAAATAAATTACATTTTAATCTCTCTAAAAAGATTTATTAATATTCCAATTTTGATTTTTAATACAAAAATCATTATTACAAGATTATTAATTTTAATAAGCCAATCTTGTCTTAAATTGGATTAAAGAAATATTGTCATTTAAAACACAGTTCACGATAAACCCAAAACCAATTTTCAAAATATGGAATTTCTATAGAAATCAAATCAACCAATAATCGTTATAAATTTCTGTATCGGACTAATATTATGAATGGAATAACGGCAAAGCCTCTTAAATTCCATATATAATATCGGTCTTCTTTTACAGAAGCCCATCTCGATTATTATCAATCGAATTTCCACTTAATTCCAATTTAATATATTAACTTGGAAAAGTATGATTTTAGAAAATCTTCTTTTAAATTTATAAAATAGATTTATAAATAAAATCATCACGAGACACCACTCGTCCTACTAGGGACACCTAGAGGTTTAACGGCTTGTTGCATGCGCTCAATGCAATCGTGTTTCCTACGAAAGTGCGACCTATCTAGGTGTCCCTAGTAGGACGAGAGCTGTGGGTTGCACGATTTTGTTTGATGAATTCTGAATTATAAAGGGGCGTGACTTTTATTTTTGTGTACGTGGCTTTTAGTTTTTTGGGAAAGAAGCCCATTAATCTTTTGGGAAGGGTTGCATCGACTCTTAATTAGTGCTGTGTTTTCTATTTTTTTTTTTTATATAACCAAGTGACATGAGCAAGACTTGTGTCTAGGACTTTAGTGAATACCTGGTCGCGGGAGTCTTAGTATTGTTTTTATTTTGCTTAGTTTTTCTTTATTTCAACTTAGTTTAGTTTTTTTTTTAGAGTTGAGTCTAGTTGTTCATTTTAGTTACGTTTGTCATTTTCTTTTCAAAAAAAAAAAAAGAAAAGAAAAAAAAAAAAGGGAGAATTTTTCAAAAACAGGTACAGCTGAAATTTAAAAAAAAGGGTCTTAAAA
Organism: Allium sativum; assembly: GCA_030737875.1. Classification (NCBI taxonomy): domain Eukaryota; kingdom Viridiplantae; phylum Streptophyta; class Magnoliopsida; order Asparagales; family Amaryllidaceae; genus Allium; species Allium sativum. The sequence goes on along the minus strand of CM060921.1, from coordinate 156,122,085 downwards.
AAAAATTTTCGGGCTCCTAGCCCGAACCCGTGCCGCAGCGCAGTCAAGCAATTAATAGAAGGGGACAACAACAGAAATCCGCGGACGATTCAGATAGGTTGGAGCGGTTGCACACCAAGTGGGGTGTGAACGCGCTAGCGCTTCCCAAATTCACTGGAGGACTGCCGATCAAGGTGAAAACTTTTAAAACTCTACAGGTGCTCTGCTGCAAAAAGGAAAAAAATATATATAGAAATTGTGTGTAAAAATCTTCTGCAGGGGCAGCGGCTTGCTTGTACAAATTTTTTATTCTGCTATTGTTCTGTGACTGTTCTGTGATTGAATTTTTCTTAATCTGTTTAGTTAGGAATTATTTTCCATAACTAAAATCATCACGCTCGTCGTTTTTCAATAATAAAACTTGATTTGATTTTCAAAATAATATAATTGAAAAGTGGTGTTTTGTGAAGTTGACTGTCTCATATAATTGGATCGCGGATATATAGTAGTTCAATTCATTGAACTATTAGCAAAAGAGGTTGCATACTACCCGTAAAACATTGGTCGTATCCCTTAGTTTTATACTATACGTGAACGGCCATAAGACCCTCTTCCCCCTTCCAATTGAGTCAGTTAATTAATAGAGCACAACTCATTCTTTTATATTATTTTGAAATAGGAATAATTTATGTCTTACCCTGACTTCATTCAAATGTCTAATTCAAAAAAAACCCTGAGAGAAATGTGGGATAATAGTCGGAGTAGACGTCCTCTTGAAGAGTATGAGCATGAAATACAACTCATGAAGCAAGATTTTCCAAAATTTCGTGAGCCCGATGCCAATTTTCAAAATTTTCCAATTGACCAACATTTTCAAAATCATAGATATAATCGAAACGACGATTTCAATTTAAATTTCAATAACTTCGATTATGGGCCACATCCACATCAAAACGGTTTTGAATCGCAATGTACCTTTGATCAATATGGGGTTGGAAACCAATTCAAAAATAATTTTGAAAATGATTTTCAAATCGATCAAAATTTTCAAAATTACAACCCATATCAACATCTTGAAAATAACCAAAATTTCAATTTTCTATCGAATTTCAACAGTTTTGGTTATGACCCTAATTTTCAAAATCAAAATGATTTCCAATATCATTGTCATTTTTTGGAAGATTCAAACAACCACCACATTGGGAATGATATTGATCGTGAAATTGATGTGGAATATAATTTTGAGAATCAAGAAATCCAAAACGAGAGCTTTCAAATCAACGATTCTGAAGAATATCATCTTAACATTCTTAGAGAGAGGGTAGAAAACCAAGATAGAAAGCTTGATGAACTTCTTTGCTTAATGAAATCTTTTAAAGAACAACAAGAGCAACAAAATCAAATGAGCATTGAATCAGAAAATAATCCAATTTCTACTGACATTGAAAATTTTCAAATAACGACTTTGGAAATTGAGAATAATCATCTTGATGAAGATTTTCAAAATTCAACAAATGATTTGGACTTCAACTCTTTTCAGAAAAAAGACTTAAGCTTAGATTTTGACCTTCCTCTTTCAGGATGTGAAAAACTTGAAATTCTAGAAGTTGAACAAAATGATAATGTTGAATTTTTCAAAAACTCAGAGTTGGAGAAGAATTTCAATGAACATGAATTTTTTGGATTGAATGAAGAGGAGTTGCCGAATGAGGATGCAACAGAATTAGGTCACGAATCCAAGTTTGAAAATTTTGAGATTTCAAATGAACTTGAAATTGTCAGTGTCGAAAATACATTGTCAGTTAATGATGAGAAATGTGATCACATAGTGTTGAACAACACTCAGATTTCAAATTTCACTGAATTTATATGCGATCACAATTTTTTGAAAAATTACACTGATAAATTTGTTGAACACATGAACTATTTTTGGAATGTTAGTTTGATTGAAAAACTTCATGTTAGGACGACCTTGAACATTCATTTACTGGACTATAAATCTAGGTTTAAAGATGAGATGGTTTTCAAAAACCTTTGCTTATTAGAAAACACACCTAGACATAGTGGGAATGGGACTCATAGGGCTAGAACCAAGTGTGGGGGGAAAAGTTGGTGGAACTCTTTGCATCGCATACATCGCAAACACATATATCAGTATACATATGATCCATTTCTCCATATAGTTAAACTGCATTTCATTTTACAAATAATTTTGCATTTAATCCATCTCTGGGTACGATCTTTCAAATTTAGAAAAAGATTACAGTGTGGACACTGTTTAGTTCTAGTGTGGGGGAAGTCTGCATTACATCCTTTTATTTTTATTTAAATTTTTTCTTTCTTTTCATATAGGACCATCATGCATTTTAGACTGTAGTAACATACCATAAATTTTTTTATTTTTTTTTGGAAAATACGACTCATTTTCAATTGATACAACAAAATAAGTTTACAATTTTTAGCCAGTTGATAGTATTTTTCTCTCTCAACTTAGATCGAATTTGAAATATAATGAAAAGTTAATTTTGAGGGATAATAGTGTAACCGGTACATAGGGAGATTCTTAGGTGATGGCCATGAAATCTATTCTATATTGTAGACTTTGTTTAAATAAGTGGAGGACTTAAAATACTTATATTGGCTTTTCAAATCTTTAAAACTAAGTTGTGTTAAGTTGAATTCGCATAACTCTCTTTTGTGCTTATATTTTCGATAATAATAATAATAGTATTCCAAGGGTATCCAACATTGCTTGTATATCGAGCGTTGGTGTGCAAACCCGCCAAGCTCTATCCGACACGTTGTTGACAAAGTCAAAGTTGGAATATCTTGGTCTCATTTTATGGGATTGGACACCTAAGGATTACCGACACGTTGTTGACAAAGTCAAAGTCGGCCTGCACAATCCGCCAAGCTCTTTACCCACTCTCCGTTAGTCCGCGAGGCAGTGCATGGGTGGTAAACCTTGGTCTTTTTAGGTGTATGTACTTAATCATAAATCTTAAAATTTTATAGAATAAAGAATAAGCGATGATACCCACACACTTCTTGACCTTATTGATTTGACTAGCCATACATGAGAAAATTAGAATACCACTTTGCAAACTGTGCCAAACAAACTAAGAATTTATTTCATGGCTGCACTATGTTATCAACCAAACTAACTGGCCAAACTGGAATTTAACATTTGAAAACTTGATTTATATTGAAAATTTGTGACAAGTCGAGGTATCTAAAATAAAATCAACTGATTAGAAATTATTAACTTAATTTGTTGTACCACTTTCATGAAACAAGTCGTGTTTTCATTTTTCGTTTTTAGTTGCATATGTCCATTGCATTCATGTAGTTTCATTAGAATTATAACATACTGCATTTGGATTTTGTGGGTAGTATCCGCTGAAAACCCTCACGAGACACCACTCGTCCTACTAGGGACACCTAGAGGTTTAACGGCTTGTTGCATGCGCTCAATGCAATCGTGTTTCCTACGAAAGTGCGACCTATCTAGTTAGTTTTTAATTTTTGTTTTACTCGAGGACGAGTAAAAGATAAGTGTGGGGGTATTTGATTGACATAGAAATGTGTTATTTTTATGCTCTTATATCTTATTTTTTTGTATATAAATAAATATTACTTGGGTATTGTTTTGTTACGTTTACAGATATTCCAACCCAGCCCGCATGCAACCCGGAAAGTAGAGAAATGGAGATCAGATTGCGTTGCAGATGAAGATTTCACATCACATTGCTTTTTGGATAAGAAAATAATTGGTAGACGGGCTTTGCACCTCACAAATCAATGAAGAATTGTCAAAGAACCAAGAGGAAAAGAAGAAAGGCCAAAAATTTAGGAGATTTAACTAGGGCCCATTTGAGATTCTCATTGTAAACTAATTAGTAATATAATGGCTAGGCCCATTTGTAATTAGGGTTAGGGTTTGGTTCTCCTATAAATACCCTTGTAATCCCCTTGTAGCCACCATCCTGTATCATATTTTCTCTTCTTAATAAAGTTCTTCTTTTATTTTCTAGCATTTTTCTATTTTCTTAGCAATTAGTGTTGTCTACACGATTAGATTCGGTAGAGCACCAATTGTATTTTACAATTTTTTTACTTAGAGATTAGTCGTTTGATTAGTTTCAACGACAATCCTAATTTACCTTTTGTTGTTCTTCTTTTCTTGTAATTTTAATTTCTTCATTCTTGTTCTTGCTTCGCTATTTACTTTTTTTGTGATTAATCGTTCGATTAGATTCGACGATAATCATAAGTTTGCAATTTCAATTTTATTGTTTTCAAAACAAATCTCCAGGCTTCGTCTAACTCGCCCAAGAGATTAGATAAATAATTTAATTTTAATCTACCTCCCTGTGTTCGACCTGTATGCTACACACCTGTATGCTTGCAGAATTTAATTTAAATGTCGCGCTTTTCTAATTCATAGGAAAGCGACGATCAAGTTTTTGAAAATAACCGTACTCCCCTTACTTTTTTTTTTTGGCGATTCGAATCGTTTTTGTCTTTAGGGCCGAAGTGGGTTTTGAGTGTTCGAAATCGGGTTTCTAGGGTTCGGTCTTTGAGGCTCGTTCTGACTTGGATGGTGAAGCAGAATTGGGTTCGAAGTAATTGCAGATTTCTGGGAATTTGGGACTGCGTCGTATGGTGGAAAATTGACCTGGGAGATTGTGATTTCTGGTGCGTGGATAGGGAATTTGCGGATTGGGTATGATGCGTAGTCTTTGATGATGTTGTTTTGTGGGTTTTCGGGATAGGTAGGGCTTGGAGTATTGCCTGGGTTGCGTTTCGGGGTATTGGATCGGTGATGAGGGACAGTGGTGAACTTTGGTTCAGTGGAGACGTGATGTGGGGTTTTTTTATGTGTGGGAGATGATCAGGCTAAAACCTGTTGCTATAGGGGAAGGTGGAAAAGTATGATTTGAAGGAGACAGATGGTTGGCGTTGAACAGAACTGTTTGACGAGGAGTTGGAGATGTACGGATGTTGGTTTGAGAGAGTAATATGGTGTTGACGTGGTGATTGATGAGGTTGTCTGTATGAATGAGAAGGGGATGGATGCTTTGTGATGATGGTGGGATTTTGTGGAGATGGACGAGGTGTTGTTCAGGTGAGAAGAACGTGATGAGTTATTTGTTTGTGGCGACAGGGGTGTTTGATGATCGGCACAAAAAAAAATTACAAAAAGGGAAGTTGTTTTTTTTTTTTTCTGTTTTTGTTTTTGTTTATAGAGGAAAGGAAGAAAATAGATAAAGAAAGAAATTGAAAGCAAATAATGGCAAGATTTTTTTCTCTTATTTGAAAGATTATGGTATCATTGAACAACACCAAATCTACTCAATTAAGATTTTTTTTTTTTATATATAGAAGAAAACAAAAGGAAACTAAAATAAATAAATAAAAACTAACACGAATCAGAAATTAAATAAATAATAAAACTTAATCGTTACCTCCCCGGCAACGGCGCCAAAAACTTGATCGTCGCTTTCCTATGAATTAGAAAAGCGCGACATTTAAATTAAATTCTGCAAGCATACAGGTGTGTAGCATACAGGTCGAACACAGGGAGGTAGATTAAAATTAAATTATTTATCTAATCTCTTGGGCGAGTTAGACGAAGCCTGGAGATTTGTTTTGAAAACAATAAAATTGAAATTGCAAACTTATGATTATCGTCGAATCTAATCGAACGATTAATCACAAAAAAAGTAAATAGCGAAGCAAGAACAAGAATGAAGAAATTAAAATTACAAGAAAAGAAGAACAACAAAAGGTAAATTAGGATTGTCGTTGAAACTAATCAAACGACTAATCTCTAAGTAAAAAAATTGTAAAATACAATTGGTGCTCTACCGAATCTAATCGTGTAGACAACACTAATTGCTAAGAAAATAGAAAAATGCTAGAAAATAAAAGAAGAACTTTATTAAGAAGAGAAAATATGATACAGGATGGTGGCTACAAGGGGATTACAAGGGTATTTATAGGAGAACCAAACCCTAACCCTAATTACAAATGGGCCTAGCCATTATATTACTAATTAGTTTACAATGAGAATCTCAAATGGGCCTAGTTAAATCTCCTAAATTTTTGGCCTTTCTTCTTTTCCTCTTGGTTCTTTGACAATTCTTCATTGATTTGTGAGGTGCAAAGCCCGTCTACCAATTATTTTCTTATCCAAAAAGCAATGTGATGTGAAATCTTCATCTGCAACGCAATCTGATCTCCATTTCTCTACTTTCCGGGTTGCATGCGGGCTGGGTTGGAATATCTGTAAACGTAACAAAACAATACCCAAGTAATATTTATTTATATACAAAAAAATAAGATATAAGAGCATAAAAATAACACATTTCTATGTCAATCAATTTCAAATAGTAATTTCAATGTAAATTGGATTAAAGGATAAATGTTATTTAAAACATCGTCCACTACAAATCCAATCTACGTATCAATCACCAAACATAATGGCTAAAATCTAATAATCTTAAATAAAAGGTTTATCCTAAAGATATTAAATCATTACTATATAAAAAAAACATATTTTAAAATAATCAATAAAATATTCTTTATAATACAAAATCTTTTATTTTACAAAAATCCTTTCATTATATAAAAATTCTTTATTAAAAAAAGAAATTCTGCATTGGAATGTGACTCAACCATGTACCATATAATTTAGGTCATATGGGTTTCATACATTTCATGTATAGGATAATAACAGGAAATAATCCTCAATCCATCCATTAACAACCGAAGTGACGATGTCAACTGTGTGAGCATTAAAATGAAACAATAACGCTCATCGCAGCCTGTCGATCAATCGATAAACATATAATTAAACACTGGGATTTGTGTCAGTCAAGTATCGTCCCAATACCCGTGTGGGGTTTTCAGCCAACAACAATTCATATAAATAAATAAATAAATAATTGGTTAATAGGTTTAACCAATTTCAATTTCACTACATATGTCACTTATATCGAGTAAGAATGTATTTTACTCGTATGATCTCACTATATATTCCTAAAGTTACATAAAGGGCAATTTATTTATATAGCTTTATTGTGGATGACAAATGGGATATAATTTCCATTATTCTTTATTTGTATGAAGTTTCTTAACAATACTTTTCAGTGTATATTTTGACCAACAATACAATTGTATATTAGAATATAAATTCTAATGCAAGTTTTGCAAATAAAAATTGGATTTTATATTTGCGTATAAATTCTACTGTATATTATGCAAATAAAAGTGATTCTTATATTTGCACATTAATTCTGTTTCCTACAAAGATGAGTGAAAGTGATATACTCATTTCGTTAACAATTCTATTTCAACAAATACAATGTAAATAAACGTGTGTTTCTAATCTTGTACTTTTATTTGTACATAAAACACAAATAAAAATGTCTCTCATGTATTTGTCTTTTTTTTGACAAAACAATGTTAATAAAAATGTTCTTTTATATCTTGTACTTTTATTTAACAAAAACGATGGTAAATAAAATGTCTTTTTAACTCTTTTACTTTTTCTTTACAATAGAAAATGTAAATAAAATGGTTCACACAATTTTGTTCTTTTTCTTTACAATAGAAAATGTAAATAAAAGGATTCAAATTATTTTGTTCTTTTTATTTACAATAGAAAATGTAAATAAAAGGATTCACATTATTTTGTTCTTTTTCATTTACAATAGGGAATGTAAATATGTGTATTTCTAAATTCCATTCTTCTTATTTACATAAGAAAATGTAAATAATTGTAATTCCAAATTCCATTCTTTTTACTTACATAAGAAAATGTAAACAAATATATTTCTAAATTTTATTCTTTTTATTTACATAAGAGAATGTAAATAATTGCATTGTATGTGCGATGCGAATTTCACGTCTTTTAATTACATAAGAATGTTATTTTCCATATCATGCGAATTCTCAAATTTCTAGTTACATATAAAAGTGTAATTCTTAATTTACAATGCAAATCCTCATTTCTAATTACATAAAATGTAACTTTTTAATTCACGATGCAAATTCTCTTATCTCATTACATAAAAATGTAATTTTATTTATTCGTGAATCTTAATTCTTTATTACATTATAAAAAATGTAATTTTTATTTTACATTATAAATTCATGTCCCAATTACATAAAGAAATGTATTTTTCATAATACAATACAAATTCATATTTTAATTTCATTGAAAAATATAATTTTTATCATACCGTTATAACTCATATATAAATTACATAGAAAAATGTCATTTTTTATTTTATCGTTCTAATTCACATCTAAATTACATAGAAAAATGTAATCTTTATTATGCGATGGGAATTCATATTTTAATTACATGGAAAAATGTAATTCCTATCATACGACATAAATTCATTTTTAAATTACATCTAAAAATGTAGTTTTTATCCTACAGTGCAAATTCACATTTAATTACATGTAAAAATGTAATTTTCATTCTACCGTTATTTTTCATCTCTAAATTACATTGAAAAATGTAATTTTAATCATGCAATGTAAATTTACATTTTTATATCATAGAAAAATGCAATTTTTGTCATACGGTGCAAATTCATATATAAATTACATATAAAAATATAACCTTTGTTATGCAAAGTAAATTCACCTTTTTAATTACGTATAAAAATGTAATTTTATTCATACGGTGGAAATTCATTCATAAATAACATATAAAAATGTAATTTATTTCATGTGATGAAAATTCATTCATAAATTATGAAAAAAAATGTTGTTTATTTCATGCTATGGAAATTTATTCATAAATTCCATAATAAAATATACTTTATTTCACACAATGTAAAAACACCTTCTTTTTATGTACAATATAAAAATATCATCTTTTTATATTTATAATATATTAACTTCACTATTTTACGATGTAAAAATATGATCTTTTATATTTTACAAAGTAAAAATATCAACTTTACTATTTTACAATGTAAAAATATCAACTTTACTATTTTACAATGTAAAAATATAATCTTTTCTATTTTACAATGTAAAAATATTCATTTTCCTATTTTGCAATGTAAAAATATGACTTTTTCTAATTTACAATGTAAAAATATGACTTTTTCTATTTTGCAATGTAAAAATATGACTTTTTCTATTTTACAATGAAAATAATAACTTCTTTATTTGAAATATAAAAAGATCGTCTTTTTATTTTCATCGTCAAAATTTCATCTTTTTGTTTACAATATAAAAAGATTGTCTTTTTATCTTAAATATAAAAAGATCGTCTTTTCCTTTTCAACATCAAAAAGATCGACTTTTTATAATCAAAAACAAAGTTAAAATTTTGTAACCGAAATCAAAGTTATAATCTTTGCAAACAAAATCAAAGTTGTAACCTTTGTTAACAAAACCAAAGGTATAATCTTTATTAACAAAATCAAAGGTTCTTTTGTAACCAAAACAAAATTTCATCCTTCATAAAAAAAACAAAGAATTTGTCTTTATGAATAAAAAAAAGGTTTCATCTTTATAAATAAACAAAAAAAGATTTCATGTTTTATAAATAAAACAAAGATTCATTTTATACAAACAAAAACAAAGATTCATTTTAATGAATCAAAAATAAGGATCGAATCTTTATTAATGTTATTCATTTCAAAATAAAAATCAAAACTTTGATTTGTCAATCATGATAAAAGATTAAACTTTATTTATAAATCAAAACCAAAGATTAAACTTTTTATTATAATCTTTCTACTTGTCATCGAATAACAATTCCCACAATCAATTCCAACACCAATCATACAACACATCAATAACAATATAGGCCACAAACATCAATTTCCACCATACAACAATTCAATCCATACAACATTCATTTTGTATAATGATAATATAATTAAATTAAATTAATTATATATAAAAAAATATATAGAATCTCACCTTGCTTGTTTCTGAAATGAAGTGATTTAAATCAGATCTCGTGTTTGGAGTCATAGCGGTTACAGATCTGAAAGATTTCAAATTGAAATTTATGTAAAAATTAGAATTCTGGCCTTTAACAACTGACACAGTGACGCTTAAAAGCGTGACAAAATCTGAAGCTATTTACCTCAATTTTCAGAATTGTTCAAAGCTTTGAATGCGGATTTCGGGAGCTATAGTCGACGGTTTTATGAACGGTTTGTGTGAGATTGAAGAGCTACGAGAGGGCTATCTTCACCGGGAAGATGAATGGGTGCGGCTGCAAGGAGGAGGTGCGGCGGCAAGTTTGGCCGAACTTTGCGGAGGTGAATCGAGAGCTACTGGCAACGGTTTGATGTGAGATTTGTTGGAGAAGAAAGAGGAAGAGAAGAGCTTCAAAAAGTTTCACTACGGCATGATCTAATTCTTAGTGGTTTGGGAGATAGGGAGGAGAGAAGTTTCGGCCATGATGGGTTACATGGTGCGGCTACATCACGTTGGAGGAAGAAGAACCCCGACTTTTATAATATTATAATATTAGGGTTATTTAATTATTATTTAATTAGCCCGTTAAAGCCCGTTTTGGTCCGAACTCCGATTTAGGCCCAACAACTGTCGTTCCTACCATTTAGCCCCCATTTCGAACTCATCTAGACATGTCACGTCGCCCAAACTATCATCTAGGCCTCCGTTTTGCAGTTTTAAAATTTAAGTCCTTTATTTCTAATTTTTCCGTACAAATAATTTTACCGGGGACACAAATTAACTCAGAAAAATCCAGAAAAATTATTTTTGGCTTTCTTATGTCAATACGGTTCTAACAAAATTTATTTCGTCGAATTCTGAGACTGTTTGGAAAATGTCTATTTTTAAGGCGTTTAAATTTAGTGAATATTAGGCACACATCCCTAAAACGAAACTTAATTAGGCTCACATCCGGTCCTAAACTTATTGTAAATTAGGTCCCTATTTTTCAAAAACATATAAAAAAATATAAAAATATATAAAAAAATCACGTAAATTCATAATTAAATAAAACATGTTCACACCAAAAAAATCAGGTGGAAAATCAATTAACAAACACGTCAAAATCAAAAAATACACAAAACAACGAAAAATGCAGTAAAATGCATAAAAACTTGCACATATTTCAAATAGTTGCATACATATATGCATCTATTTCAATTCCGCATCATACAGCAGCATATATGCATACATATATGCAAATTTTCCGAAATACATGCATGATTTCATGCATCTATTCGATTTCTGCATGGAAAACACGCATGCTTGCATATGTGCATACGAGTATGCAGTTATGCAGAAAATATGCATTCAAGTATGCACATATTGTCACGCCTTCGGCTTTCAACACATTACTGCATACAAGTATGCAGCTGTTTTGAATAACAGCATACTTGTATGCAATTATTCAGCAGGCTTGCGGATCTTTTTTGCATGTGTATTTAAAAAGTTGCATACATGTATGCAACTATCAGTAATAGTTGCATACATGTATGCAACTTTTTTTTTCAGTTTGCGTGGGCTCCTGGGATTATTTCCAGAATTTAGAATTTTTTTTTTATGCATGAGCGCATTTTTTTTGGCCACAAATTGAAAAAGGCGAAGGGGACTTGAGGAGCAGGCGGAAGGGATCAAAATTTTTGGGCGGCATGTGATTTTAGGGACCGGAAACGTATGGAAAAGTATGGGTGGACGTAGCTTTAATTTAAAACTTAAATAAGGACGTGAGACAAAAGTACCCTTAAATTTAACTGAAATAGTCAAAACACATTTTCTTTTCCCACGCTCACATATTAATTCGAAAAATTCTGTAAATTGAAACCTAGCAATAATTTTATATTCCGGTTCCAACAAAAGTGATTTCGTCGAAAATCGAGGTCGTTTGAAAAATAACTATTTTTAAGGCCAATATATTTAATATTAAAAATACATTTTTAAACAAATAATTTCTAAACTCAAAATATATATGTGTTTACTATTTTGCAATGTAGAAACATCATTCTGAACTCAATGGAAGTGGTTTCGAGTTCAAATTCCTTCGTATGCAAAAAGTAGCATTTTGACCTTTATAAATTTCATAGCGACCTTTCTAAATATTGAATTGGCCATAACTTTTGATTTCCGCTATGAAATTTCAATTTTTCGGATTCGTTGGAAAGATATTTTTAAATAGATTCTAATATTTTTGGTTTCACTAAAATCCGTTAAATTTTGCATCCTGTACGATCAGTCAAAGTTCAAGTTTGACTTTTCAAACTACCGCGTTATTTCTAACTCTTTTGTTAATTAAAATTAAATCATTCATTCTAACTTCGATTTAAATCAAATTTGTGATCATTATTATTTAAATAAATTATTTTATATTGTCAAAATTCATTAAAATTTTCTAAAATAAATTTTTTAAATTGGTTCTGATTTTTGCGGGTTGTTACAATATTTATATCAATTATATTCGTTTTTATAATGAATATTGGAAAGAGATAAAAATCGAATATTTATAACAGGAATTCGAATTGAATTGAATTGAATAGAAAATGAATTCGATTTGAATTGAATAGACAACGAACTCGAATTGAATTGAATAGAAAACGAATTCGATTTGAATTAAATAGAAAACGAATTCGATTTGAATTGAATAGAAAACGAATTCGAATTGAATTGAATAGAAAATGAATTCGATTTGAATTGAATAGAAAACGAATTCGATTTGAATTGCATAGAAAACGAATTCGATTTGAATTGAATAGAAAACGAATTCGAATTGAATTGAATAGAAAATGAATTCGAATTGAATAGAAAACAAATTCGAATTGAATTGAACAGAAAACGAATTTGAATTTGAATTTAATAGAAAACGAATTAGAATTAAATTGAATAGGAAACGAATTTGAATTGAATTGATTTCAATTGAAAACGAACTGAAATAGAATTGAAATCGATTTGAATTGAAATCGATTTGAATTGAAATCAAATAGAAATGAATGTAAATTCAATTTTGATTTAAATTTGAAATGAAGGTTGAAATTGTTTTCAAAACAAATTTGAAACGATTTATAAAACTCGTTTTAAAAGTGAAATCGATGAAATATATAAAACATATATGCATTATATATATAATGTCCTGAATAGAACGCGCTGCGCCGCGGTAGTTCGTAAATTTCGACCATTGACTTCGAACGGACATTACGGGAGATCCGACCATCGGATCCTCCTAAAACCGAAACCGTTGGGTTCATATCGAAAAGAGCTTTCTAAGAGTATTAGAAATTTGAAATCTAACGGTTGGATTTGGAGATACGTCCAAATCATATTTGGAAAAGGTCGCTGTAAGTGCAGTTCGGTGGCCGTTGATGGAAATCGACTGTACAGGCCTTGATGAAATTATCAAAAATATCAATAATTTGTGTAAAATCATAAGAAATGATTTGTGAAGAATTGGGATTAAAATCCCACATTTGTAAAGATAAAAATAGATTTTTATCGAGATGAACTAGTTTTGAACTAAAGTTAAAACCCAATTATTATTATTTTTAATAAATAAATTGGATTTGAAATGGGGTTTTAAATAATCGGAATTTCTAATATAGTTGATTGGAATTGAATCAGAATTGATTTGTGGGTTTATCGTGAACGGTGTTTTAAAATAACACTTGTTCTTTAACACGACAATAAATAGGATGTGATTTGGGTTTATCGTGAACTTTGTTCTAAATGACATTAGTTCTTTAACCCAGTAAAAGGAGTTTTAATGAAACTGCAATTAGATTGAAATGTGAATTGATAATTTAAATTATCAAATTTGGAAAACGAGCGAGAATGGAGTATCACCAGTTTTGCCCCAAGCGATAGTTAAATCTTTAATTAGATTTGAACGTGAAATCGTAATAAATTTTACCGATAACACCGCGGTATTAGATATGAAGTATTACCAGTTTTGCTTCATGGGATGAATAGGTTGGGATTGGGAAATAAAATAAATAATTACCTAGGTGTGGTTCGCTAATCTCGACTAGTTTGGAAAACCATAATTTGGTTTGAAATGATATCCAAAGGATGATTTAAGAATAAATTTAAAAGAATTTATCTTTGATAAAATTAATGGGAACCTTTCCCTAAGAATGTGGAATTTAGAAACTAACTGTAGGTTAGCTAAGAAGAATGGTTTCCTGGGTATTGATCTGATGTTGGTTTCGGCCTTCGGGGTTAATATTTGGGGAATTGTTCTCTTGCTAATTTACGGTTAGTGACTGATGAATTGGAATGAGGCGTGTGTTGTGTTTGTGTGACATTTTTTTACTATATACGCGGGTTATTCAGAAGGGCCGGGTTAACACCCATTCTGAATAACCTGTTCGACGATATGTCGAAGATGAAGACGGTGGTTGTAGGCCGGAAGTCTTCACATCGTTTGGGTGATTACTGATGATCTTGATTGGGTTGTACACCCAAGAGGAGAGAATTAGTTGGTGATCGTCCAGACGTACCTGGAGATCGGTGGATATGCGAGGAAAGTGCCTCCTGTTTCGTTCAGACCCAGAACGAACTTGTAAATGGACTGTGTGTCTAACATTGGATTTTATTCTATGTTGATTGATCTCTATTAAATATACATCTGTTTGGCGGCGGAGAATTTATTCTCTTGCTTAATGCCCTTCTCTGAGACGTACGAGCTCAGAGGTTGTATATCGATGGACATCGGTCGCATGGCACGAATTGCCTGTGTGGCATGCCTAAGTGGCAAATGATCAAGGCTTTTGTTGAAAAGCAAAATCTTGTGGTTGATGATCAAAGCACGGCCTTTGTGGCATCGCTTTGTGTAGCGTTGATTCGTGAGCCTCACACACCGGTATGGTGGTAAACTGATGGTTTGATTAGTATACCTTTTTTTGAGGATAGACGCCTTAGTGGTGTCGTGGATTCGGTCGACCAAGATGAGCTTAGTGCTCAGAGGGATATAATAAGCGGTGTTTTCTCTCACTGGGACGTAAGCCACGGTGATACTTGAGTCCCAAAAGTGCGGATGTGGGTTACGGTGTTTTCTCTTGCTGGGACGTAAGCCGTGGGGAATTGCACTACGCGATCGATCTTTCGAATCAGGAGCCACCATGATGGAAATCCAACTTTTCGATACGTGACATGTGCGGTTTTGATTGTAGAGCCTAGTATGGCGACATAGTGGGATGGGGCGCTTATGTTGTCTATGATTGATACTTATGATTTGAAGCTGTTTTATACACTATGCACTTATAATAGTATCAAATGATTTGTTTTAAACGTATCAAGCATTCTTGGCTATTATAAGGTAAAAACCCTATCCTCCGGCTTGCGTTGCATTGTGTGATGGGACCTGGGTCTTATAATAGCTTCATTTTTCTTTATTTAGCATTGCGCTGTTGTTTTATGCACTGGTGTTCTTGGGAGAAAACTCGTTCCGTGTTATACGGCGTGGTCCCTTGATTTACCTAACTTTGAAAATAAAGATAAATAACTGTTTTAGTTCTCACACCAGTCCCATGACTAACCTAGAGTTTATTGTTTTAACCTAAACTCTGGGTGCCCTTATTTTGACACGGGCAGCTAATAGTTTTGGTTTTGCAGATTTATATTCACAGGATCCTGATTTACAGCTGGAACGATGCTCGGAAAGCTCTGTATCCGTGTATTACTTTCAGTTGTGTTTTATATTGTTTTTCCGCTGCTATGTAATTTATTGTAATCTCTGATATTTTTCTGTTGTATAATATTCATTTATACTCTGTATATTCTTGTATCTGATGGAATTGTTGTAAATAACAGTGAAATGTTCTTCTGTTTGCGTTCTGATTTGTCCTGTTCTCAAAACGATCAGGGGTTTCGAACGGTCTTGGTCGGTTTAACGATCGATTCGGATCGAGCGAAATTCCTTACCGTTACATAATGCAACAAAATTGATCGTGTTGTGGAAAATTTGGTTGAATATGGGTTTGTAAACCCTATGGTTGATTTGATTGAATTGAATAATTATGTTTGGCGCGAGCCAAGGGCAGGAGAGGGATGCTGCTAGACATCATTTTCCCGGTTCTAATATAATGCCGTTATAATGCCGAATTTTCAGAAATGAACTATATAAAATTTACATGTGTTGAAATAAATGTTTGTTCATTAAAAATATCATTTTTAACATGAATATGAAGTGTATAAAATTTACATGTCTTGAAATAAATGTTTTTTCATTAAAAATATCATTTTAACATGAATATGAAGTGTATAAAATTTACATGTCTTGAAATAGATGTTTGTTCATTAAAAATATCATTTTTAACATGAATATAAAGTGTGTAAAATTTACATGTGTTGAAATAAATGTTTATATGTTAAAAATATCATTTTTAACATGAATATGAAGCGTATAAAATTTTCATGTGTAAAAATAAATGTTTTTTCATTAAAAATAACATTTTTAACATGAATATGAAGTGTATAAAATTTACATGTCTTGAAATAAATGTTTTTTCCATTAAAAATATCATTTTTAACATGAATATGAAGTGTTAAAATAACCATGTGTTGAAATAAATGTTTGTATGTTAAAAATATAATTTTAACATGAATATGAAGTGTATATAATTTCCATGTAATGAAATAAATGTTTGTATGTTAGAAGTATAATTTTTCGCATGAATATGAAGTGTATAAAATTTACATATAATGAAAAAAAAAATGTTGGATCGTTAAAAATAATATTTTTAACGTATACATGGAACGGATAAAATTTACATGCTATGGAGTAGTTATTGGTTAGTTAAAAATATAATTTTTAAATAATGTATGTGATGAAAATAAGAAATGTGATATTCAAAGCAAACCATACTGATATCATGAAATTGTGACCATAAATTGATTTATTTAAAATCAATAATATAGAACTGGATTTATTTATTAGATAGCTACGCATGTGTATATAATGAACAGGTCATAGCATGGAAGCTAAGAAGAGGAATAAAATTATATGCCCGACAAATAGGTACAGGTTTAATGTATTTACTGGGGTTTTGATGATTTTATGAGCCGATTGGCAAGCCGCTTGGCTTTTTCTTTTTCTTTTTGATTGATGAGGGCCCTGCGAGACATGTTATGGTTTTTCCGATCAGCCCGTACAAGGGAGGTTATAGCGATTTTTTCCAAAATTTAAAGGCGTTAGCCAATTTTTAGAAGAATAAATGGTTTTGAAATCGTCGAACGAAATATATATATATATATATATATATATATTAAAATTAAACGAATCGCGTGCGATAGTTCACGTTTTGGAATCATAATTTTAAACAATTATACCAGGAGATTCGACCATCGGATTTTCTCGAAACTAGAACCATTGGATTCGCTTTGGAAAGATCTTTCTAACGATATTAAATTTGTTAAGATCCAACGGTTAGATTTTGAGAAATGTGTCATTCAAATTTGAATGAATACATTGCCAATGCCACGACATGACATGAAACGTTGTTTAGTTAAAATGGACCATTTTTATATAAATAAAAGTAGCGACAAGTCTTTTTTAAATATTATAAACGATTTGGAATGAAAATAAACCAATCTTACTTGATTTATATAGAAATATGGACGGTTAAGATTTATTTGACATGTAACTATAGAAATGAATTGAAATCGTGAATGTCAACTAATTTAACCAAGGAAAAAAATGATTTGAATTGTATATTCATGCGAAAATTATTTGAAAAGGCCGTGTTAAATCTCATTTCGAATAATTGAATGATGACTAAAAGTAAAAGGAAATGAAGACGGTGCAAGACCGGTAATCTTCACATCGAATAGATTACTACCGATGCCTTCGATATGGGTAGCTTCCTTGATGAGGTTACAGTGGCAGTGGTCCGGACGTACTTGTTGATTGTCTGGATAAGTGAGGACCCCTCTTCCGTATTGGACATATGGAACGAGGAACAATGTAACGACCCAACGGTTTTCGGCCCCGAAAATTGACATAAATACCCTTACCGTAACTCATGCCGACCCTCCAAGCACCAAAAACACTGGATAGTTATTAGAAAGAATTTAGAGGATGAGATAAGAAAGAAAAATTAGAATAGAAGAAGAAGAACAACAACACAACACAGAGTCTCACATCGCAGCGGAACAAAATATAATACAGAGATAAATCTTTATTGAGAACTTTTAAAAATACTTACAGTATCAGAGTACATCACAAAATGGAACAGTTATAATAACCTGTTCCCATATATAACACAGAGCGGAATAGTAGCTATATAATATCATACGTCTGAACATCTCCAGCTCGTCTGTGGACTTCATAGCATTCGATAACCTGAACCTGTACACCCCGGGCTAAACCGAGCATTTACAAAACACCGGGTCAGTCTGGTGAACCAAAGTGAGAAAACTCGCACATTATTAAGGGTAAATCATCCAATCATGATTTAAAGTTCAAAATATTTTCGAAAGAAAAGGATAATCGTAAGACCAAATCCACACATAAACACGGACAGTTTTTACCTTACGATAACCCAAAACAGTTTTGAAACCAATATCTTGTCTGATATTATAATAATGTCTAAATACAAGTAAATAGAAATCTAGTAGAACGCTTGCATCTCACGCTCCACATATATAATATACAATCAAAACCGCGGGCGCTTATTGGAGATTGGATTCCGACTATGACAAGGTATGGGACCACCTGCCGATAGTGTACCTCTAGAGGCGAATACACTGGGTTCAACAAGAACGTCTTGCAACCCGTCATACACATGACTGACCACTCATTTCTCTTGAGTGTATCGAATGTACATCACCGATGGTTGGGATCAGCAACCATCTCCCGAAAAGGGACAGCATCGAATACAAATTAAAGAAGTAAATAGGAATTTCTCTAGATAGATGATTATACACCCTAATGGGAGCGACCCACATAGCCATGCTGCCTGCCTGATTTTTATCATTTCCTGGTTGATGAGGCTTGAGGTTTAGATTAACTTTTAACACATGGTCACCATTCACTTTGAATGCCACATCGTCAGACCCTCCATATATCACTAGTTGACGTCCACAAAAATACTCTAGTTAGAAGCCAAGAGAATGGCACTTCTCCACCAACAACTATAGCACGTTTGAAGAAATCAACGCACGTGACCCTTTGGAAATACGCTATAAGACATCCGTCCATACAAGTCATCCAGGAATAGGATGAACCGAAGACACTCTCCTACTGCATCCAATATAGGAATCACCCCATGGATTCGTAGCGAGTAGTCCTTGCAACCCGTAGATTCCAACCACGACAGAATCACAACTTATCTCTGCTTGCCAGGCAGAGAATTTTAGTGGTCCTTCCGTTAATGAAAATCCATAGTCTTCAATGCTCCATCTCGATCATCTTCTGAGATCTTCACGTATTTGTTGGTCGGAATGGTTTTCGAATATAAACTCAATCCCGGTCTTTCCATACCAACAATCGTATTGGACATGTTTGATAGTCGATGATTTAACTATCAAAATAAATAGTGATTCAATCATGACACTCCAATGAGTTCACTAGTTCAGTATTCAGCACCACTTGGCCCTTTTAACAAACTGATTCACTTCAGCTTGATTAAAACGTCTAACTCCTTTAAATCTTTTAAAAATATGATAATTGAATTCTTATGTACTAACGATCTCAAAACCCTTTCTATATAATACTTAGTTAAATAACTCATAACCATATTAAATTCTTATTTTAATTCTCCTTTCAAACATTCATTACATTATTCTTTATTATTTCAAACTTGGGAAAATCCATTCAACTTATTATTTTATAAACCACGTTACGTAATATCGTTTATTCCATTTTTGAAACGATAACTAATATCCATTAGTATAAAATAAAACCAACTTTACATTCCCTTTCTACTAATTTCCTCTACTTTGGATCTCACGTTATATATATTTCCCAATTCTCACCAATGTTACATTATTCCACTAATGGAAATAATGAACCATCACCAGCCTCTTTTACGATTTCCAACTAATATCATCTTCAGATAATCTTGATGTCGTTCAAGTTGGGGTATTTTAATTACCTCTCAGACCTTGATCAACAATGTTCATATCCTCAAATAAATATAAGTTAAAATCAAACCAATATGTCATTCCAGTCTCAAAACAAATTCTATTATAAATCGTATTCGGTTATACAACCCTATGACCCAATCTTTAACCAAATTTACTATTACCAATCTCCATTCAAATCTATACAGCCATTTCCCACTTTTGAAATCTTATTTCAAATTCCCTTTTTACTTGATCTCATTGTCAAGTAACGTTAATGTAAAATTAACGCTTTTACTCTTTTAAACCTCATTTATAAAATTCCGGTTTATTAAAAACCCTTCTCATCTTTCTATCCTTTTTCTTAATCCAAGTATCCTTTTAAATTAAGCCCTCGTATTCGCTTACCATTCTCTTAATAACTTTGTCATAAAAATTCGGGTTTTAAATATAAAACCCGTTCATAATTCCTTTCACCATTCACTTTGATTATATTTCACCATCGATCACTTTTAATTGCATTCCCATTTAAAAAGTAAATTTCCAAATCATCGTTAATTACAAAAATAACTTATTTCAATCATTAACTATTTCAATAGTTAATTCCTTTATTAACTAAATTAAATAGTAAATCTCTTTTTAAACTTTATTTAAATTTAAACAATATTCATTTAACCATTTTAATCAAAACACATTAATTTGATAATCAATTCCAATTCGAACTGGTCAATTTAATTAACACAAAACTCGATTATCTTATTAACCGATTCTAATTTATCCTCGCCTTAAATTAATTAAAAATATAATTAATTTAAATAATCCCATAAATTGTTTTCTTTACAACAATTATCAAATTTTACCAATCGATTTGTTCCTTATCCTCGTACTTGTAAATCAAATTAACATCAGAAAATAAATTTATAATAAATCAAAGTCTTAAATAAATAAAAAATTTATCTATTTCTCTTTGATAACTTTTATTCAAAATGATATATTTCGAATCTATCTCCAGTTTCACCTGACGGTGAATCAATATTTGTAAAGCGATTGATTTTTATAGGCCAAATGCTGCCAAATACTCAACCAATACTACCCATTGTTTTAAACTAACAAATGTTGAATATTCAATAATCAACAATCAAATCAATCAACCCAAATAGGACAGTTCATATATGATAATATGAAAATAATTAAATAATATATTTGAGGAATCCGGGTGGATCCCTCCAACCTGTTCTTCCCTATATTCAAAACGGTTATCACAAACCAGATCATTCAGTTTTGTTTAACTGATAACACTAAATAGCAACCATTTAACATCAACTGCAAGAGACTTAAACAGTTCAACAATTTAAAACACGTTTATAGATAAACTTGCCCAATAAGGTAAGTTACCTTTATTGGAACCAACCGTTAAAAATAACGATTTGGTATTTCACTGAAATTAAACAACGGTTTAATTTCATCAATTTAATTAACCAATAAATTTTATAACTAGCAAACAGTAAACATCAACGATCAGAGCACACAAAATAAAAACCCAATTTATATAAAATAAAAATGGGAAAACTGAGTGAGTTCAACTCACCTTGTTTTCCGTTGTCGCTGAAGCGGTTCGGTTTCAACTCCTATTAAATTAAACTAGTGTTTAATTTAACAATAAATTTCCAGCAGTCTCCAGCTCTGACCACATCAGTTCCAGAATGTACTGCTCTCTGATATGATTCCATTACTTCTTATTTGGTCTAATTCTGATCATAGAATAATACATTAAATATTTATAACATTTATGATTTAATTAAATAAATTATTTCTAGTTAAATAAATTACTTTAGATTAAGGTAACGACCAATTAATCCTTCAATATACATCTTTGTTTCAGAATTAATGAACCCAACTTTGTTTCTTAGAACTTGAACACATAGCTTCCTGTAACAAGCAAGATTAAATTTTAAAAATTAATTTTTATTAAATTAAATTTTATAATTATACTTCGTTACTTTGGTTCACAAATATACCAGACTAAAACTTTTTCCCCATAATGCTCGTCCACTTCTGTCCCTTTGTTCTGCACACTTTCCTCATCCCGTACAGTGTCCTGCATCATTCCCAAACCATGATCCAATTAATATATGATTAAAGTAAACTAACTAATTTTTGCTAAATCGCTAATTTAACAAATCAATTATGTTTTAATTAAATACCGCCAATGTAAATTTCTTTTACTTCACTATTGTGCTTATACCCTCTTGGTTCATGTGTTCCTTAATTATTGTAAATTTTAGGGTTACGGCCAAAACGTTTTCTTCCTTCCTGAGTCTTACTTTCTGCACAATGGACCTGC
Source organism: Allium sativum (assembly GCA_030737875.1). Lineage (NCBI taxonomy): Eukaryota > Viridiplantae > Streptophyta > Magnoliopsida > Asparagales > Amaryllidaceae > Allium > Allium sativum. The sequence goes on along the minus strand of CM060921.1, from coordinate 156,099,713 downwards.
ATGTAGATTAACGTTTCAAGTCAAATACTCTTTTTAGTTATATTAATTAATATAGTTTAATATACTTTAATTTCTTAAACCAATACCCTTTCATTTGAAATCATCAGGTTCCGGCTTCACTGCTCATGGTCATGAAGACCACCGAAACTATTCCAACTCCTTGTAACTGCTCTATCATATTTTACTTCTTCGATTTGTTCCTCATTCTATAAACCAACAATTACTTAATTCATGTTATTATTGTGTATAAGTTAATTACTTAATTAAAACTTTACTGTACATCTCAATTTAGAACTGGGTTGTTTCTTTTGGTGCTTCTTTTGTTTTTCATTCCGGGTTCCTCTCAATACCCCAACGTTGATTAGAAACCCACCACCCTCGTGCCACCGTACTCCCATCAGTAACCTTCGACGCAAGCGCCTTCCCTTCCTCTTCCCTCGACTCAAGCCACGTCCTGCCAAGCCTCGTCGTCCGCCCTACTACACCAGAACAGTCTTTACCATGGAAGTTTAAATTTCGGTGGCCATTTATTTTTTAAAAGAGCTGAACCACCATTGAGGCTTCCTGCTACCCCAAGTCCTTCACCGAGCACGACTCACCTTGACTACCCCACTTCCTTTTCATAGTTTTTCAAAGCCATGAAAATCTCTTCAGTTGTTTGTTTTGATTTGCTAAACAATGGAGATAGCCAAGCTGCTATATATATATATATATATATATATATATATGAGGGAATATAGGATAGAATCAATGTCGCTTCATAGGTGGTTGTGCTCCTTCCATCTCCATCCAGCTGTGTTACTTGGTGGGTTAGTATCTGTTGATGGCATCAGCAAATAGGGTAGGCCTGCGTGAATGGTCTTGGTGAAAATACTTCTCTAGGCTATGCGTAGATAGGCTTACAGAAAAGAAAATGGTAGGAGCAGATATATAGGGTAACATGCACTCGTTGGATCTCATGAAAGATTGAAAAGAAAGGTAGGGAAAGTATTTTCATTTCATACGTCCCTATAAAGTATATGTTGATGGAGAAAATACGTACAAAGTTGCCCAGAAATATAGGTCAGTGCATCAGAGAATAGGATATAAGTTGGAAGATAATCTTCTGGGGTAGGACTGCATGTGGTTGCGTTGATTGATACAGACAAGACAAGATGGTTAGATTTTAAGTTGTACGTTTTTGTGTGGAAATAGGGAAGCAAATACTCAAAGGTGAAGAACTCATATATTGTTAAACGAAACTTCATCGTGAAGTACCACGTAAAACTGACCATAATCGACTTCTGTTTACTGATAAAAATGCAAATCCTAATGTAGAAAAACATTCCGGACCCAATGGGACAAGTTTCGTCGAAATCCGAGGTCATATGAAAAAATTTCCTTTATAAAACCGGAAATAAACACGCGTTTAATTTTTCTGAGACGATCCCAAAACCGCGTGACACGGTGTTAAGGATAATCATTGGAATATAAAACATTAATCATCATTAGCAGATCACAGATAATAGCATAAACATAAAATGGAATAATTTACACACATATGACAGCGGAATCATATAGATATCACCACATCAGAGAGCACAGTGCAGGATACAATGCATAATAATACATAATCAGTCACCATCGCCAGAGGCGGAATCATACATAAAGATTACACAAAATAAATGTCAGTCTACATCGCCAATGGCGGAATCATAATACATATACTAAAATGGCGGAGAAAGTCAAGGTCAGCACGGTGTAGTCAAGCCTCGCCATGAGCCAAAAGTGCACCAGATACCTGTAACTAGGATGCCCGTGTGAAAATGAGGGCACCCGAGTTTGCAAGGTAAAACAAACTACGAGTCAATCATGGGACTGGTATGAGAAATCTACTTAACTTATTAACAACAATAATAAGGCAAATCAAAGGACCATGCCACTTTCGCGGAACGAGTTTACTCCAATGAGTGCTAGTGCATGAAATAAAGTAAATGATTAAATCATCGCAATGCTTTTTATAAAATGAAGCCATTATAAGACTTAGGTCCCATCACACAATGCAACGCAAGCCGGAGGATAGAGTTTTACCTTATAATGGCCAAAAAGGCTTCATACGCATAAAACAAAAGTGTTTGATATTATTACTAGTGCATATATGTTTCAAAAGCAAATTCAATCATAAATATCAATCCTAGGCGGCATAGCTACCATCTACTATGTCGCCATACTAGTAATACAATCACGTCCGCATATTTCGTATTGAAATTGGGTTCGTTCGTGAGTCGAGGCAAGGGGCAAGCTCCTCTCCGATTTGAGACACTCTAGCAAATGCCTCGGGACCGCACACAGCAATCCCTGGATCCTCCAAGGCCGGTCCTCTCTTACTTTTGAGGATTAATTATTCCTGAACACACGTTTCCCGGTCCTTACAGACCTATAATCGAGGCGCCTCGTATTCCAACAACCACACAGGTGAAAAGTAGATATAAATGTCAGGGCTGGGAGGTCACTGACACCACCATAACTAGAAAGAAACGTCGTGCACTCCTTGGGTCCTTCTCCCGTTTTTGACTCATACCGGGGTGTGAGGCTCGCGAGTTCACGTTATACACAAAGCTACGTCACACAGACCATGCTTTGATCACCAACCACAAGACCTTGCTTTGCAATAGAAGCCTTGATCATATGCCACTTAGGCGTGCCACATAGGCAATCCACTCCATGCGACTGATTTCTATCAATACATAACCTCTGAGCTCGTACGTCTCAGAGAAGGGCGTTAAGAAAGAGAATAAATTCTCCGCCGCCAAAAATATATATATTTAACAGAGATCAATCAGCACAGAACAAAATCCAATGTCAGACGCACAGTCCATTTACAAGTCCGTTCTCGGCCTGAACGAAACCGGAGGCACCAATTCCTCGCATATCCGTACAATCAACAGTATGTTTGGACGGCTACTGTTTCAGCTCCTTCACGGTAGCTACTCCAATCACGAGCATCAGTTGCGCCCATCCATCCAGTGTGGAGATTGTCGGTCTTCAACCGTCTTCGACTCTTCGACTTCTCAACGTCGATCGATTATTTGAAATGAGATGAACTCGGCCTTTTCAAATAACCCACGTGAATTTAGATTTTCAAATCAATTTATCACATGGTTGGACTATTCAACATTCACATTTCAGTTCTTTAGTTATAATTTTCATGTTAAATACTTTCAACCATCACATATCAAGCAAACACAACAAAATTGGTTTATTTCCACTCTATATCGTTTATAGTATTTTATAACGATATATCACCATTTTTATTTATTTAAAACAGCCATATTTAATTAAACGACGATTCAGGTCGTGCCGATGCACTGGCGCTGTTTTTCACTAATTTTGTTTGACACATATCTGAAAATCTAACCATTGGATCTTCACAAATTTTATGTCATTAGAAAGATCATTTCAAAACGAATCCAACGGTTTTAGTTTTGGGAAAATCCGACGGTCGGATCTTCCACACTAGCCATTTGAAGTTACGATTTCAATTTACGAACTGCAGCGTCATTATTCGATTTAATTTAATTACATTTATATATATAAATATAATCGTTTCTGGCGCTATTTTTCTTCAAATTTGAATTAAACATTTCAGACAATCCAACTGTCGGATCTTCACAAAGTTGGTGTCGTTGGAAAGATATTTCCAAGCGAACCCAACTGTTGCGGTTTCAGGAAAATCCAATGGTCGGATTTCCCGCACTAGTCGTTTGAAATCACGGTTTCAAAACATGAACTGCACGGCAACGTTTCGTTTTAATTTTATTTATATTTATATATTTATATAAATATAGTTCATTCAAAAATTCCTATATCGTTTTCACTTCAGATATTTCACTAACGCCTTTAAATTTTGGAAAATTTCGCCATAACCTCCTTTGTACAGGACGGGCTGGGAAAGTTCACAAATAGCCACACGGGCGTCTCATGTCAAAAAGAAAAAGAAAAAGCCAAGCGGCTAGCCAACAGGCTCATAAAATCATCACCCAAACAAAACATTAAATGTGTACCTATTTGTCGGGCACAAAATTCTATTCCTCTTCTCTAGCCCCTTTGCTATAACCTGTTCAATAAATATGCATGTACATATATGCAATTCTCATCACTTATCATTTTCCATTCAACTTCATATTTGATTTACTTCGGTTTAAAAACACCATTCATTCTAATGTTGCATGCATAGGCAAAAATCATATCATTAGCTAATTAATGTATATTTCAACTCATGCATATTTATTGAACAAGTGGCTATTTTTAACACTTCACATTTCAAAGATGATAATTTTGGCGAACTAAAATATATTTCAATACATGACTATTTTATTTAGTTCCTATGCATGTTAAAAATAATATTTCATTCACAAATATTTATTTCAACGCTCGCATATCTTTAGCATATCACAAATATGATAAAAATGATATTTTTATCATTCACAATATTTATTCAACACATGAATGTTTTCAACACTTCATAGCTTCAATAAAAATGTAATTTTTTTTGTTCAATCTTTTTATTCAACACATGAACTTTTCCAATACACACTTCTCAACACATGAGCATTTCCACACATGGATATTTTATATATGTTGTTCATATAAGAAAGATGAAATTTTTATTGTTGAAACTATTTATATATAAGGCGAATATTTTACATACTTCATATATATTATAAAAATGTGATTTTTATTGTTTAAACACTTCATTCACTCACACATGAATTTAATTTTCACACATCACTTCTCAACACATGAACATTTCCACACATGGATATAATTTCAACACATGACTTTAATTTCAACACATAAAGATAATTTCAACATATGAAAATAATTCTAACACATGAATATTATTCAAAATTTCGATAGCATAACGGCAGGGTAGTTAAAACCGGCACCGTCCCTAGTACGACTTCTCGCTCTACCTTAAAACCTCGCGGTTTTTGACAATGGGGATTCATGCATCTAATTCGCATGCAGGCGGCATGTTTTATTTTTATTTCCACAATTATTTCCAATTCATTTCAATCACCAATGGGTATTTTCCAACCACAACCAAACAATATCAACCACATACAATTATTCAACCATTCGCATTTTTCATCCAATATTTCACACTAATTCACAACAATAAATATCGTCCATGGTTTGTGAACGAGGGGAGTATATATATATATATATATATATATATATATATATATATATATATATATATATCACTTGCATTTCAACACATATATCAATTATTCTATGCATGTATAATTCATACTTCGCTTATATAGCTTACACCACGCATGTACATGAGGTATACAACACGTGTGTAATTTATATTTCGCTTATATAATTTATACATGACATTTTCCATTCAAATTCATTTAATTTAGATTTCTCACATTGGTTTTCGGAGTGCTAAAAATCGTAGATGACTCAGAAAAATCCGCGGTCTCTTCTATGTGGTAGAGAGCTTCCTTGCGGTCCCGATGTTTCCTGTTTCATCGAATTTCGTCAACACACCATAAAGATATGATTTTTCAAAGTGCAAACATCAAAAAGAACTCAACTTTCACAATGGTTCAAAACTAGGGTTGCGGTTTTCGCGAAAACCGAGGCACGATAGGATGATCAGAGGGTACAGCGTGGAAGAGGGAGGAGAGGGGAGTCGGTCGGTGGTGGTTTGAGGTGGTTCGGTGGTCGGTGGCGCACGTGGCGGCGCTGGAAAGTCGGCGACTTGGAGGGCTCGATTCAGGCGATACGGTAGTCGAGGGGGTGTGAGGGTTGGTCGGATCTGAAGAGGAGGAGGAGGCGCGTCGACGGAGGTAGGTGGCAGAGGCTGGAGATGGCCGAGGCGACGACGATTTACCTGGGAAGGTTGGAGCTCGCGACGCCGTCGATCGGGGAAGAAAAAAAGGGTTTTTTTTTTAAATAATGAATGGCTAATTTTGATTGGCCCATGGTTTTATTATATTTTAAAATATTGTTTCTCCACACGGACACCAATTCAAACCCAACGACTGTCGCCCTAGCTAAATTTCCCCATCCCGGACACAATGGGACATGTTTCGTTGGCCAATTCGACGGTTACAGTCAGTTATTCTTCAAATTAAAGTATAAAACATTTAATTTTTAACTTTGAACGTACATTTCAATTTGCCAGGGCCACAAACTGATTCGAAAAATTCCAGAAAAATAAATCTAGCTATGTTTTGATGCTACGGTCCTAACAAAACTAGTTTCGTCGAATTCCGAGGTCGTTTGAAAAAATGGTCATTTTCTGGTCGATCCAATTTAACAAAAATTGACCAAACACATTTTCTTTTGCCACGCTCACATACTAGCTTCAAAAATTATGAAATTTGAAACCTAGCAATAGTTTGACATCCCGGACCCAACAAAAGTGGTTTCGTCGAATTCCGAGGTAGTTTGCAAAATATCAATTTTCCAGGGCTATATATTCTATATAGCGACCTTTCTGAAAATTCATTCGGCCGTAACTTTTGATTCCCGTTATGAAACTTCGATTTTTCAGATTCGTTAGAAAGGTATTCACTAACAGATTTAAATATTTTTGGTTTCGCTAAAATCCGTTATATTTTCCACCCTGCACAGTCAGTCAAAGTGTGAACTCAAATTTTCAAACTGACTCACTATTTCTAATTCACTATTTTATTGAAATATTCTATTTCAATTGTTCAAATTCCTTTGAAATGACCAATTTAAAATTTTTAAATTGGCTCGTATTTTCCAGGTTGTTACAATCTCCCCCACTTAAAACTTTTCGTCCTCGAAAAGGAAACAACAATAAATTAGGAACAAAATGTAAATGCAAAGTATTGTAAAGGTACCTTGCACCGAGGTTAGTCAGAGATGTCCACTCTGCATTTGGGGTAAGCTTGCTTAATGCTTTCCTCAGTCTCCCAAGTACAGTCTCTAGGATCACTACTCCACTGCACTTTAACCAAATGAACCTTTTTGCTTCTTAGTTCTCTAGTTTCTTTGCCAACAATCTTTAATGGCTCTCTTCTGACTGCTAATTCTGGAGTTATGTCTATATCCTGTTGCGTTGCTTCTTCTACAACAAGATATGGATCATGCACATGTTTTCTAAGTTGAGATACGTGAAATACATCATGCACTCCAGGCAACCAATCTGGTAATTGAACCTTATAAGCAAGAGTTCCAATTCGTTCGAGTATAGGGAAGGGACCAATAAATCTCGGTGCCAACTTCCCAGTTTTGCCAAATCTGATTACTCCTCTCATCGGAGAAACTTTCAAATAAACATGGTCACCAACAGCAAATGTCAAATCACTTCTTCTAGAATCTGCATAACTTTTCTGTCGGCTTTGCGTGGTTCTCAATCGCTTTTTGATGAAGTCGACTTTATCAGATGCTTCTCTTATCATATCGGGTCCTAACACAAGTCTATTGTCGGGTTCTACCCAACATGCTGGAGATCTGCACGGTCTGCCATATAATGCTTCAAATGGCGACATCCTCAAACTTGCTTGATAGCTATTGTTATATGAGAATTCTGCCAAATGCAAGTGATCTTCCCATGACCCACCAAAATCAATTATACAAGCCCGCAATAAATCTTCTAGAATTCTATTTACCCGCTTAGTCTGGCCATCTGTTTGAGGGTGATAAGCGGTGCTCATATTCAGTTTCGTTCCCAATTATATCTGGAAAGCCTCCCAGAATTTGCTAGCAAATATTGAGTCTCTATCACAGACTATGCTGATGGGAATTCCATGCAGCTTAACGATTTCTTTGAAATATATCTGTGCTAGACTTTGAGCGGTTCTATTGGATCTGACAGGTATGAAATGGGCAGTCTTCGTGAAGCGATCTACGATTACCCAAATGCTGTCATTACCTTTCCTGGTTCGCAACAAACCATCTATGAAATCCATGGAAATCTGTTCCCATTTCCAACCTGGGACTTCCAACGGTTGCAACAATCCAGCTAGCTTCTGTTAGTTGCTCTTTACCAATTGACAAGTAGGGCATCTGCTAACATATAAAGAAATATCCCTCTTCATTGCCTTCCACCAGAAAGTGCGTTTGATATCGTTGTACATTTTACTCACACCAGGATGAATGCAAAATTTGGATTTATGGCATTCGTCTAGCACTTCTCTTCGAAGGCCTGGAATATTTGGAATGTAAATCCTATCATTTAACCTGAGAACCCCCTTATCGTCAATACAGAAACTTGTGGTTTCACCTTCCTTGACCCTCTGACTGATTCTCTGAATGAATTCATCATCTTTTTGAAAGGCTGAAATCTTATCAATCAATCCAGGCGTAATTATAAGATTGGCAATGATTGCGGTTTTTCTACTAAGCGCATCCGTCACAACGTTAGCCTTTCCCGGTGTATACAGGATATCAAGATCATACGCTGCAAGAAATTCTAGCCAACGCTGCTGTCTCAAATTCAGATCTTTCTGGGTGTATAAATACTTCAACGATTGATGATCCGTATACAATACAAATTTCTCTCCCAATAAATAATGCCTCCAGATTTTCAATGCAAAAACGATAGCTAGCAACTCAAGATCATGAGTTACATAATTCTTCTCATGCGGTTTTAGTTGGCGGCTTGCATAAGCAACTACTTGGCCTCTTTGCATTAACACTGCACCAAGACCTCTAATAGAAGCATCTGTCCAAACCATTAAATCCTAATTGCCATCAATAATGGTTAACACTGGAGTAGTTGTCAGTTTCGATTTCAATTCCTGGAAAGCTTCTTCACAGTTGGAAGTCCACTTAAATTTCTCATGCTTCTTCGTGAGCTTCGTTAACGGACCGGATATTTTCGAAAAATCCTTAACGAACTTTCGATAATAACTAGCCAACCCCATAAAACTTCAAACTTATGTGGGAGTAGTGGGTTGTTTCCAGTCTTGAATCGCTGTTATTTTGCTCGGATCTACAGAAATCCCTTTCTTTGACATGACATGGCCAAGAAACTTCACTTCTTCTTGCCACAAGACACATTTAGAGAATTTGGCTTTGAAGACGTTCTTTCTTAGAATATCCAATACTTGTTCTAAGTGTTTTTCATGCTCGGGTTTTGATTTGGAGTAAATTAAAATATCATTGATGAATACAAGGACAAATTTATTCAGAACTCCCCTGAACACTCTATTCATTAGATCGACAAAGTATGCTGGAGCATTGCACAGGCCGAACGGCATTACTAACCATTCATAAAATATGTCTGGACCTCTGAAAGCTATCAAAGGAACACACTCTTCTACTATCCTCAATTGATGAAAACCTGTAGCTAGATCCATTCGGGAAAATACTCTCGCCCCATTTAATTGGTCTAGCAGATCGTCGATGCGGGGTAATGGGTATTTGTTTTTGAGCGTCTGTTTGTTGAGGTCTCGGTAATCAACACACAATCGAAGAGTACCGTCTGACTTTGGGACAAACACTACAGCTGCACCCCAATTAGAAAAGCTAGGTCAGATTAGACCCTTCCACAACAGTTGACGAGTTTGATCGCCTAATTCTTCTTTTTCTCTTGGAGTCATTCTGCGAATTAGATGCACCACTGGTCTGGCATTGGGAATTAGATCAATTCGGAATTCTATTTCTCTTTGCGGAGGTAAGTTTTCAACTTCTTCAAACACATCCGCATAGTTTCTAACAATTGGAATCTTTTCCATGGAAGTGGGGATAACTTCTAATGCCGACCAAAATTCTTTTCTATCTGGATTCAAACCATGACAGGGTATAAATATATGTCCAAGCTTCGTTCAAATTTTAACGATTCTTTTTGCAAAATTAACCTCAGCTTCGTATTTCGTTAACCATTCTAACCCAAGGATAACGTCGAATTCGGGAAAATCCATAACGATTAAATTAATGGGAAATTTGTAGAAAGAATAAGAGATTGGCACTCTACAACATGAACTGAGAATAAGAGATCCTCCTATCGGGTTATGAACTTCCACTGATTCTTTAAGCTTTCTCTGTTTAACTTTGATTTGTGAAGTGTGTTACTAGCGATAAAACTACGCGACGCACTCGTGTCAAACAATACAGAGACAGGAATATTTTTAATTGTAAGGGTACCTCCCAAAACATCGGGTTTACCTGCTCCATCAGAAGCAGCCGGCGGGCTCGACCCGTCATAGACATGAGCTACTGTGGCCTTCTTCAGCAAAGGGCAGTCTTTGACAAGATGATCCGTCTTGCGGTAATTAAAGCAGGAGCGAGGGTTCTGAGAACCCTGGCTTGAACCTTGTGAATTTGTCTTATGCCTCTTCGGGGCAGTGCACACATTAGAGAAGTGCCCCCATTTTGCCACAGTTATAGCAACTTCCTCTTGGCGGCTTGCCAGTCTGAGGTTTCGAGGATGCTGCTCGGCTTGACTCAGCTTGATTCACAACAGGCTTGCGTTTGTTCCCGGCTTAGCTTTTAGCGCGAACCTGCTCCAGATGCCTTTGGTCAAGGTCTTCGTAGTTGCATGTCATTTCCACCAGTTCATTAAATTCCAGCTTGACGTGGGCCATGGCTCTATCATGATACTGTCGCTTTAGCCTGAGGATAAACCTCTTATTTTTGGACTTTGCAGTGGCGATGAGCTCTGGAGCATAGGGGGACAACTGTGTAAATTTATTCAGATAATCCTGTACTGAAAGATCACCCTGCTGGAGGTTGGCGAAGTCATCGTGCATTCATTCAAGTGCTTGTTCCAGGACATATTTCTCTTTGAAGAGTTCTTTGAATCCGTCCCAGGTTCTTCCAGCTTCTCTATTCCCGGTGGTGAGAGATTCCCACCATAGTTCAGCTTGTTCCTGCATAAGCCAGGCGCCCATAATAGCTTTATCTTGGTCTCCAAGCCTTAGGCCTTCTAGAACTTTCTCGTATGTTTTGAGCCATACAAGGGCCTCTATTACTGTGCCAGTTCTCGAGAAGGTCTTGCCTCCTAGGTTTTTATATCTCTTAGCTACGCGGTCTAGCTCGAAGTATTGAGCAGCCGGGGGTTGTATCAAAGGTCCTTCTTCAACTGGGGCTTCTCCCTGTCCTTTGCCACGGCCGGCATGACCTCCTCTAGCGGCGGCTGCTCTGGTAACCATTTTTCAAGTTCTGTATAAGAAATAAGAGAGTCAGCTAACAGAAATGATAATTTATTGCATGATTAAGCAGAAAATTTACGGAAAGATAACGATGGACTGATCAAATTGTTTTTGCTATTCTGCTCGGCTCATTCTAGGACTTTACTAGTCCTATCTCTAATGAGCTACACGCCTTAGAATACTACTGATTCTATTTAGACGAATTGTTTAATGTGTTAGACACCAGAACTAAGGTTAACCAAAGCTCTGATACCAACTGAGACGATCCCAAGGCCCCGTGACACGGTGTTAAGGATAATCATTAAAATATAACACATTAATCATCACTAGTAGATCACAGATATTAGCATAAACATAAAATGGAATAATTTACACACATATGACAGCGGAATCATATAGATATCACCACATCAGAAGCACAGTGCAGGATACAACTTAGTGCATAATAATACATAATCAGTCACCATCGCCAGAGGCGGAATCATACATAAAGAGTACACAAAATAAATGTCAGTCTACATCGCCAATGGAGGAATCATAATACATATACTAAAATGGCGGAGAAAGTCAAGGTCAGCACGGTGTAGTCAAGCCTCGCCATGAGCCAAAAAGTGCACCAGATACCTGTAACTAGGTTGCCCGTGTGAAAATGAGGGCACCCAAGTTTGCAAGGTGAAACAAACTACGAGTCAGTCATGGGACTGGTATGAGAAATCTACTTAACTTATTAACAACAATAATAAGGCAAATCAAAGGACCACGCCACTTTCGCGGAACGGGTTTACTCCTATGAGTGCTAGTGCATGAAATAAAGTAAATGATTAAATCATCGCAATGCTTTTTATAAAATGAAGCCATTATAAGACTCAGGTCCCATCACACAATGCAACGCAAGCTGGAGGATAGAGTTTTACCTTATAATGGCCAAAAATGCTTCATACGCATAAAACAAAAGTGTTTGATACTATTACTAGTGCATATATGTTTCAAAAGCAAATTCAATCATAAATATCAATCCTAGGCGGCATAGCTACCATCTACTATGTTTTCATACTAGTAATACAATCACGTCCGCATATTTCGTATTGGAAATTGGGTTCCTTCATGAGTCGAGGCAAGGGGCAAGCTCCTCTCCGATTCGAGACACTCTAGCAAATGCCTCGGGACCGCACACAGCAATCCCTGGATCCTCCAAGGCCGGTCCTCTCTTACTTTTGAGGATTAATTATTCCTGAACACACGTTTCCCGGTCCTTACAGACCTATAATCAAGGCGCCTCGTATTCCAACAACCACACAGGTGAAAAGTAGATATAAATGTCAGGGCTGGGAGGTCACTGACACCACCATAGCTAGAAAGAAACGTCGTGCACTCCTTGGGTCCTTCTCCCGTTTTTGACTCATACCGGGGTGTGAGGCTCGCGAGTTCACGTTATACACAATGCTACGTCACACGGACCATGCTTTGATCATCAACCACAAGACCTTGCTTTGTAATAGAAGCCTTGATCATATGCCACTTAGGCGTGCCACATAGGCAATCCACTCCATGCGACTGATTTCTATCAATACATAACCTCTGAGCTCGTACGTCTCAGAGAAGGGCGTTAAGCAAGAGAATAAATTCTCCGCCGCCAAACAGATATATATTTAACAGAGATCAATCAGCATAGAACAAAATCCAATGTCAGACACACAATCCATTTACAAGTCCGTTCTGGGTCTGAACGAAACCGGAGGCACCAATTCCTCGCTTATCCGTACAATCAACAGTATGTTTGGACGGCTACTACTTCAGCTCCTTCACGGTAGCTACTCCAATCACGAGCATCAGTAGCGCCCATCCATCCAGTGTGGAGATCGTCGGTCTTCAACCGTCTTCGACTCTTCGACTTCTCAACGTCGATCGATTATTTGAAATGAGATGAACTTGGCATTTTCAAATAACCCACGTATATGTAGATTTTCAAATCAATTTATCACATGGTTGGACTATTCAACATTCACATTTCAGTTCTTTAGTTATAATTTTCATGTTAAATACCTTCAACCTTCACATATCAAGCAAACACAACAAAATTGGTTTATTTCCACTCTATATCGTCTATAGTATTTTATAACGATATATCTCCATTTTTATTTATTTAAAACAGCCATATTTAATTAAACGACGATTCAGGTCGTACCGATGCACTGGAGCTGTTTTTCACTAATTTTGTTTTACACATATCTGAAAATCTAACCGTTGGATCTTCACAAATTTTATGTCATTAGAAAGATCATTTCAAAACGAATCCAACGGTTTAGTTTTGGGAAAATCCGACGGTCGGATCTTCCACACTAGCCATTTGAAGTTACGATTTCAATTTACGAACTACAGCATCGTTATTCGATTTAATTTAATTATATTTATATATATATATATATAAATATAATCGTTTCTGGCACTGTTTTTCTTCAGATTTGAATTAAACATTCCAGACAATCCAACCGTCGGATCTTCACAAAGTTGGTGCAATTGGAAAGATATTTCCAAGGCGAACCCAACGGTTGCGGTTTCGGGAAAATCTAATTGTCGGATTTCCCGCACTAGTCGTTTGGAATCACGGTTTCAAAACACGAACTGCACGACCACGTTTCGTTTTAATTTTATTTATATTTATATATTTATATAAATATAGTTCATTCAAAAATTCCTATATCGTTTTCACTTCAGATATTTCACTAACGCCTTTAAATTTTGGAAAATTTCTCCAGAACCTCCTTTGTACGGTAGGGGCTGGGAAAATTCCCAAATAGACACACGGGCGTCTCATGTCAAAAAGAAAAAGAAAAAGCCAAACGGCTAGCCAACAGGCTCATAAAATCATCGCCCAAACAAAACAGTAAATGTGTACCTATATGTCGGGCACAAAATTTTATTCCTCTTCTCTAGCCCCTTTGCTATAACTTGTTCAATAAATATGCATGTACATATATGCAATTCTCATCACTTATCATTTTCCATTCAACTTCATATTTGATTTACTTCGGTTTAAAAACACCATTCATTCTAATGTTGCATGTATAGGCAAAAATCATATCATTGGCTAATTAATGTATATTTCAACTCATGCATATTTATTGAACAAGTGGCTATTTTTAACACTTCACATTTCAAAGATGATAATTTTGGCGAACTAAAATATATTTCAATACATGACTATTTTATTTAGTTCCTATGCATGTTAAAAATAATATTTCATTCACAAATATTTATTTCAACGCTCGCATATCTTTAGCATATCACAAATATGATAAAAATGATATTTTTATCATTCACAATATTTATTCAACACATGAATGTTTTCAACACTTCATAGCTTCAATAAAAATGTAATTTTTTTTGTTCAATCTTTTTATTCAACACATGAACTTTTCCAATACACACTTCTCAACACATGAGCATTTCCACACATGGATATTTTATATATGTTGTTCATATAAGAAAGATGAAATTTTTATTGTTGAAACTATTTATATATAAGGCGAATATTTTACATACTTCATATATATTATAAAAATGTGATTTTTATTGTTTAAACACTTCATTCACTCACACATGAATTTAATTTTCACACATCACTTCTCAACACATGAACATTTCCACACATGGATATAATTTCAACACATGACTTTAATTTCAACACATAAAGATAATTTCAACATATGAAAATAATTCTAACACATGAATATTATTCAAAATTTCAGCAGCATAACGGCAGGGTAGTTAAAACCGGCACCGTCCCTAGTACGACTCCTCGCTCTACCTTAAAACCTCGCAGTTTTTCAGGCGACATGTTTTATTTTTATTTCCACAATTATTTCCAATTCATTTCAATCACCAATGGGTATTTTCCAACCACAACCAAACAATATCAACCACAAACAATTATTCAACCATTCGCATTTTTCATCCAATATTTCACACCAATTCACAACAATAAATATCGTCCATGGTTTGTGGGCGAGGGGAGTATATATATATATATATATATATATTATTTCTATATTTCACTTGCATTTCAACACATATATCTATTATTCTATGCATGTATAATTCATACTTCGCTTATATAGCTTACACCACGCATGTACATGAGGTATACAACACGTGTGTAATTTATATTTCACTTATATAATTTATACACGACATTTTCCATTCAAATTCATTTAATTTAGATTTCTCACATTGGTTTTCGGAGTGCTAAAAATCGTAGATGACTCAGAAAAATCCGCGGTCTCTTCTATGTGGTAGAGAGCTTCCTTGCGGTCCCGGTGTTTCCCGTTTCATCGAATTTCGTCAACACACCATAAAGATATGATTTTTCAAAGTGCAAACATAAAAAAGAACTCACCTTTCACGATGGTTCCAAACTAGGGTTGCGGTTTTCGTGAAAACTGAGGCACGATGGGATGATCAGAGGGTACAGCGTGGAAGAGGGAGGAGAGGGGAGTCGGTCGGTGGTGGTTTGAGGGTTCGGTGGCGCACGTGGCGGCGCTGGAAAGTCGGCGACTTGGAGGGCTCGATTCAGGCGATACGGTAGTCGAGGGGGTGTGAGGGTTGGTCGGATCTGAAGAGGAGGAGGAGGCACGTCGACGGAGGTAGGTGGCGGAGGCTGGAGATGGTCGAGGTGGCGGCGATTTGCCTGGGAAGGTTGGAGCTCGCGTCGCCGTCGATCGGGGAAGAAAAAAAGGGTTTTGCTTTTTTTTTTTTTAAATAATGAATGGCTAATTTTGATTGGCCCATGGTTTTATTATATTTTAAAATACTGTTTCTCCCCACGGACACCAATTCAAACCCAACGATTGTCGGCCCTAGCTAAATACCCCCATCCCGGACACAATGGGACATGTTTCGTTGGCCAATTCGACTGTTACAGTCAGTTATTCTTCAAATTAAAGTATAAAACATTTAATTTTTAACTTTGAACGTACATTTCAATTTGCCAGGGCCACAAACTGATTCGAAAAATTCCAGAAAAATAAATCTAGCTATGTTTTGACGCTACGGTCCTAACAAAACTAGTTTCGTCGAATTCCGAAGTCGTTTAAAAAAATGGCCATTTTCTGGTCGATCCAATTTAACAGAAATTGACCAAACACATTTTCTTTTGCCACGCTCACATACTAGCTTCAAAAATTATGAAATTTGAAATCTAGCAATAGTTTGACAGTACTCATTCGTTGAGATTAGTCATGTGTTGAACGAAATATTTTAACAATAAAATTTACATCTTTATCATATATAAAATTAGAAACTAACTGGAAAATAGATAAGATGAGTGGTCCCCTGGATATTGATCTGATGTTGGTTTCGGCCTTCGGGGTTAATATTTAGGGAATCGTTCTCTTACTAATTTACGGTTGGAGTCTGATTTGAAATCAAACGATAGATACCATAATTTTTATAAAATATATTAAATAACAAAAAAAGTCGCGTGTTGACAGTACTCATTTGTTGAGATTAGTTATGTATTGAAAGAAATATAGATTCATTTGTGGAATAGAATAACGAAGTTATTGAAAAATATAAAGCCGTGTTGATTAGAGATGCGTTATTTTGAAGCGAACGATATTTGTAAAGACCCGCAAATCCCCGCCCTTTGAATCGACCCTAAACCACACAGGTCTGACCCAAAAAGTGAAAATCTACGAATACTTTAACTTTGG
Source organism: Allium sativum (assembly GCA_030737875.1). NCBI lineage: Eukaryota > Viridiplantae > Streptophyta > Magnoliopsida > Asparagales > Amaryllidaceae > Allium > Allium sativum. The sequence goes on along the minus strand of CM060921.1, from coordinate 156,082,873 downwards.
GAATACAACATATTAAAACAACAATAGAAGACTTTTATAACATATCATATAATGTTACATCAGAGTACAGAATATCAGAGTACAGCGGAAGAATAAGTTACAATAATTAAAATATATTGCAGCGGAAGAAACACAGCGGAAGACTCTCTATCTCTGGACACAGCTTTAAGCTTCAACCCAGAATCCTGCTTAATATATCTGCAAAAAAAGCTACTCGACGGACCGTGTGGAAAATATGGGCACCCGAGTTTGCCAGTGGACAAACTACAGGTTAGTCATGGGACTGGTGTGAGAATTCTACTTAACCTATAAAATATAATAAGGCTAATTACAGGACCACGCCACTTTCGCGGAACGGGTTTTCTCCTATAGATTGCCAGTGCATAAAGTAAATCGTAGAATAACGCAATGTCTTTTTGAAAAATGAAACCATTATAAGACCCAAGTCCCATCACACAATGCAACGCAAACCGGAGGATAGGGTTTTACCTTATAATGATCAAAAGATGCTTGATACGATAAACACGGTATTATATAATAATAGTGTGCAACCAATTTGAAATACATCAAAGTAAATGTATTAATCCTAGACGACATGAGTACCCCATCCCACTATGTCGCCATATATAGGTATACAATCAAAACCGTGTGATGTCGTATTGGAAATTTGGGTTTCCATCTGAGTCAAGGCTAGGGAGGAGATCCTTACCGATTCGAGACATTCTAGCAATGCTCCAGGATTGGTACTCTGTCCAACCCTTGGATCCTGCAGGGCCGGTCCACACTTACTTTTGTGGATTAGAAATGCCTGAACACACGTTCCCCGGTCCTTTTGGACCTATAATACGGCCAGTGGCGACCGCATAAACCGAGGCCTCGAAAAATCCAACAACCACAATGAATAAATGCCAGCGCTAGTAGGTCCCTGGCACCACTCTAGCTAGAGAGAAACGTGTGCACTCCCTGCGTTCCCTTCTCCCGTTTTAGACTCTACCGGGCTGTGAGGCTCGCGAAGTCACGATATACACAAAGCTATGCCTAAATAGACGGTGCTTTGATCATCAACCACAAGGCTCTGCTTTGCAACAATAAGCCTTGATCAAGTGCAACTTGGCATACCACATCAACAACTCATATCATGCGATCGGTAATTATTTAACATACAAAAGGGTGTTAAGCAAGAGAATAAATCCTCCGCCACCATGAATTTATATATTAAATAAAAACCAATTTAATTACATGAAATAAATTTCAATGTCAGGCATGTTATCCATTTACAAGTCCGTTCTGGGTCTGAACGAAACAACGTATCCGTCGATCTCCAGTACGTCTGGAAGATCATCACTTTTTACCTTGCCTTGGGGGATCGGTCCCTATTCAAGATATCAGTCACCATCAACCAAACGATGTGAAGCTCTCCGGTCTTCAGTCACCGTCTTCATCTTCGACTCTTGATCGTCGTGATGATTATTCAGAATGGGTTAGACCCGGTCTTCCTGAATAACTCGCGTATTCTTAATTAAAATCAACCATACGCCACATTCCAACTTTGAATATCCTTTTAAATAAAAATTATTATTTATATTAAAAGATTCTCATTAATTTTATCAAAGATAAAATAAATTACATTTTAATCTCTCTAAAAAGATTTATTAATTTTACAATTTTGATTTTTAATACAAAAATCATTATTACAAGATTATTAATTTTAATAAGCCAATCTTGTCTTAAATTGGATTAAAGAACTATAGTCATTTAAAACACAGTTCACGATAAACCCAAAACCAATTTTCAAAATATGGAATTTCTATAGAAATCAAATCAACCAATAATCGTTATAAATTTCTGTATCGGACTAATATTATGAATGGAATAACGGCAAAGCCTCTTAAATTCCATATATAATATCGGTCTTCTTTTACAGAAGCCCATCTCGATTATTATCAATCGAATTTCCACTTAATTCCAATTTAATATATTAATTTGGAAAAGTCTGGTTTTAGAAAATCTTCTTTTAAATTTATAAAATATATTTATAAATTTCAAATAGTAATTTCAATGTAAATTGGATTAAAGGATAAATGTTATTTAAAACATCGTCCACTACAAATCCAATCTACATATCAATCACCAAACATAATGGCTAAAATCTAATAATCTTAAATAAAAGGTTTATCCTAAAGATATTAAATCATTACTATATAAAAAAACATTTTTTAAAATAATCAATAAAATATTCTTTATAATACAAAATCTTTTATTTTACAAAAATCCTTTCATTATATAAAAATTCTTTATTAAAAAAAGAAATTCTGCATTGGAATGCGACTCAACCATGTACCATATAATTTGGGTCATATGGGTTTCATACATTTCATGTATAGGGTAATAACAGGAAATAATCCTCAATCCATCCATTAACAACCAGAGTGACCATGTCAACCGTGTGAGCATTAAAATGAAACAATAACGCTCATCGCAGCCTGTTGATCAATCGATAGACATATAATTAAACATTGGGATTTGTGTCAGTCAAGTATCATCCCAATACCCGTGTGGGGTTTTCAGCCAACAACAATTCATATAAATAAATAAATAAATAATTGGTTAATAGGTTTAACCAATTTCAATTTCACTGCACATGTCACTTATATCGAGTAAGAATGTATTTTACTCGTATGATCTCACTATATATTCCTAAAGTTACATAAAGGGCAATTTATTTATATAGCTTTATTGTGGATGACAAATGGGATATAATTTCCATTATTCTTTATTTGTATGAAGTTTCTTAACAATACTTTTCAGTGTATATTTTGACCAACAATACAATTGTATATTAGAATATAAATTCAAATGCAAGTTTTGCAAATAAAAATTGGATTTTATATTTGTGTATAAATTCTACTGTATATTATGCAAATAAAAGTGATTCTTATATTTGCACATAAATTCTGTTTCCTACAAAGATGAGTGAAAGTCATATACTCATTTCGTTAACAATTCTATTTCAACAAATACAATGTAAATAAAAGTGTGTTTCTAATCTTGTACTTTTGTTTGTACATAAAACACAAATAAAAATGTCTCTCATGTATTTGTCTTTTTTTTTTGACAAAACAATGTTAATAAAAATGTTCTTTTATATCTTGTACTTTTATTTAACAAAACGATGGTAAATAAAATGTCTTTTTTAACTCTTTTACTTTTTCTTTACAATAGAAAATGTAAATAAAATGGTTCACACAATTTTGTTCTTTTTCTTTACAATAGAAAATGTAAATAAAAGGATTCACATTATTTTGTTCTTTTTATTTATAATAGAAAATGTTAATAAAAGGATTCACATTATTTTGTTCTTTTTCATTTACAATAGGGAATGTAAATATGTGTATTTCTAAATTCCATTCTTCTTATTTACATAAGAAAATGTAAATAATTGTAATTCCAAATTCCATTCTTTTTACTTACATAAGAAAATGTAAACAAATATATTTCTAAATTTTATTCTTTTTATTTACATAAGAGAATGTAAATAATTGCATTGTATGTGCGATGCGAATTTCACGTCTTTTAATTACATAAGAATGTAATTTTCCATATCATGCGAATTCTCAAATTTCTAGTTACATATAAAAGTGTAATTCTTAATTTACAATGCAAATCCTCATTTCTAATTACATAAAATGTAACTTTTTAATTCACGATGCAAATTCTCTTATCTCATTACATAAAAATGTAATTTTATTTATTCGTGAATCTTACTTCTTTATTACATTATAAAAAATGTAATTTTTATTTTACATTATAAATTCATGTCCCAATTACATAAAGAAATGTTTTTTTCATAATACAATACAAATTCATATTTTAATTTCATTGAAAAATATAATTTTTATCATACCGTTATAACTCATATATAAATTACATAGAAAAATGTCATTTTTATTTTATCGTTCTAATTCACATCTAAATTACACAGAAAAATGTAATCTTTATTATGCAATGGGAATTCATATTTTAATTACATGGAAAAATGTAATTCCTATCATACGACATAAATTCATTTTTAAATTACATCTAAAAATGTAGTTTTTATCCTACAGTGCAAATTCACATTTTAATTACATGTAAAAATGTAATTTTCATTCTACCGTTATTTTTCATCTCTAAATTACATTGAAAAATGTAATTTTAATCATGCAATGTAAATTTACATTTTTATATCATAGAAAAATGCAATTTTTGTCATACGGTGCAAATTCATATATAAATTACATATAAAAATATAACCTTTGTTATGCAAAGTAAATTCACCTTTTTAATTACGTATAAAAATGTAATTTTATTCATACGGTGGAAATTCATTCATAAATAACATATAAAAATGTAATTTATTTCATGTGATGAAAATTCATTCATAAATTATGAAAAAAAAATGTTGTTTATTTCATGCTGTGGAAATTTATTCATAAATTCCATAATAAAATATACTTTATTTCACACAATGTAAAAACACCTTCTTTTTATGTACAATACAAAAATATCATCTTTTTATATTTATAATATATTAACTTCACTATTTTACGATGTAAAAAATATGATCTTTTATATTTTACAAAGTAAAAGTATCAACTTTACTATTTTACAATGTAAAAATATCAACTTTACTATTTTACAATGTAAAAATATAATCTTTTCTATTTTACAATGTAAAAATATTCATTTTCCTATTTTGAAATGTAAAAATATGACTTTTTCTAATTTACAATGTAAAAATATGACTTTTTCTATTTTGCAATGTAAAAATATGACTTTTTCTATTTTACAATGAAAATAATAACTTCTTTATTTGAAATATAAAAAGATCGTCTTTTTATTTTCATCGTCAAAATTTCATCTTTTTGTTTACAATATAAAAAGATTGTCTTTTTATCTTAAATATAAAAAGATCGTCTTTTCCTTTTCAACATCAAAAAGATCGACTTTTTATAATCAAAAACAAAGTTAAAATTTTGTAACCGAAATCAAAGTTATAATCTTTGCAAACAAAATCAAAGTTGTAACCTTTGTTAACAAAACCAAAGGTATAATCTTTATTAACAAAATCAAAGGTTCATTTTTTATAAATAAAAATAAAGTTTTAATCTCTATAAACAAAAATAAAGTTTCAAGCTTTATAAACAAAAACAAAGATTTAATCTTTTATAAACAAAAACAAAGATTGGTTCTTTGTAAACAAAATCAAAGATTCGTTCTTTTGTAACCAAAACAAAATTTCATCCTTCATAAAAAAAAACAAAGAATTTGTCTTTATGAATAAAAAAAAGGTTTCATCTTTATAAATAAACAAAAAAAGATTTCATGTTTCATAAATAAAACAAAGATTCATTTTATACAAACAAAAACAAAGATTCATTTTAATGAATCAAAAATAAGGATCGAATCTTTATTAATGTTATTCATTTCAAAATAAAAATCAAAACTTTGATTTGTCAATCATGATAAAAGATTAAACTTTATTTATAAATCAAAACCAAAGATTAAACTTTTTATTATAATCTTTCTACTTGTCATCGAATAACAATTCCCACAATCAATTCCAACACCAATCATACAACACATCAATAACAATATAGGCCACAAACATCAATTTCCACCGTACAACAATTCAATCCATACAACATTCATTTTGTATAATGATAATATAATTAAATTAATTATTAAAAAAAAGAAAAATATAGAATCTCACCTTGCTTGTTTCTGAAATGAAGTGATTTAAATCAGATCTCGTGTTTGGAGTCACAGCGGTTACGGATCTGAAAAATTTCGAATAGAAATTTATGTAAAAATTAGAATTCTGGCCTTTAACAACTGACATAGTGACGCTTAAAAGCGTGACAAAATCTGAAGCTATTTACCTCAATTTTCAGAATTGTTCAAAACTTTGAATGCGGATTTCGGGAGCTATAGTCGACGGTTTTATGAACGATTTGCAGGAGATTGAAGAGCTACGAGAGGGCTATCTTCACCGGGAAGATGAAGGGGTGCGGCTGCAAGGAGGAGGTGCGGCGGCGGCATGTTTGGCCGAACTTTGCGGAGGTGAATCGAGAGCTACGGGCAACGGTTTGATGTGAGATTTGTTGGAGAAGAAAGAGGAAGAGAAGAACTTCAAAAAGTTTCACTACGGCATGATCTAATTCTTAGTGGTTTGGGAGATAGGGAGGAGAGAAGTTTCGGCCATGATGGGTTACATGGTCCGACTTTTATAATATTATAATATTAGGGTTATTTAATTATTATTTAATTAGCCCGTTTTGGTCCGAACTCCGATTTAGGCCCAACGACGGTCGTTTCTACCATTTAGCCCCCATTTCGAACTCATCTAAACATGTCTCGTCAGCCCAAACTGTCATCCAAGCCTCCGTTTTGCAGTTTTAAAATTTAAGTCCTTTATTTCTAATTTTTCCGTACAAATAATTTTATCGGGGACACAAATTAACTCAGAAAAATCCAGAAAAATTGTTTTTGGCTTTCTTATGTCAATACGGTTCTAACAAAATTTATTTCATCGAATTCTGAGACTGTTTGGAAAATGTCTATTTTTAAGGCATTTAAATTTAACTAAAATAGTCAAAACACATTTTCTTTTCCCACGCTCACATATTAATTCGAAAAATTCTGTAAATTGAAACCTAGCAATAATTTGACATTCCGGTTCCAACAAAAGTGATTTCGTCGAAAATCGAGGTCGTTTGAAAAATGACTATTTTTAAGGCCAATATATTTAATATTAAAAATACATTTTTAAACAAATAATTTCCGAAACTCAGAATATATATGTGTTTACTGTTTTTTCAATGTAGAAACATCATTCTGAACTCAATGGAAGTGGTTTCGAGTTCAAAAAAGTAGCATTTTGACCTTTATAAATTTCATAGCGACCTTTCTAAATATTGAATTGGCCATAACTTTTGATTTCCGCTATGAAATTTCAATTTTTCGGATTCGTTGGAAAGATATTTTAAATAGATTCTAATATTTTTGGTTTCACTAAAATCCGTTAAATTTTGCATCCTGTACGGTCAGTCAAAGTTCAAGTTTGACTTTTCAAACTACCGCGTTATTTCTAACTCTTTTGTTAATTAAAATTAAATCATTCATTCTAACTTCGATTTAAATCAAATTTGTGATCATTATTATTTAAATAAATTATTTTATATTGTCAAAATTCATTAATTTTTTCTAAAATAAAAATTTTAAATTGGTTCTGATTTTTGCGGGTTGTTACAATCGCCCCCACTTAAAAACTTTTCGTCCTCGAAAAGGAGTGTAGCTAAAAATTGTAAAATTAACTATCTTAATTTTAAATTTTAATGGTTGATTATCTTTTCAAAATATATACAACTTTATATTTATAAAAATCATATTTCAAAGAATAGATTATAAATATCAAAATTGCGTTAATTATAAATTTGTAACTCTTAACTCGTTCTAGGGCATTACTAACCCCATCTCTAACGAGTTTACTCATTCTAGGATACTGCTGATCATATCTCTAATGAGTATTCTTATTGGATATTACTAATCCAATCTCTGATGAGTCTTTTGTTCAGTTCTAACAAGTTGTACCCCAAAGATTTGAGCTAACCAGAGCTCTGATACCAACTCTAAAGACCCGCAAATCCCCGCCCTTTGAATCGACCCTAAACCACACAGGTCTGACCTAAAAAGTGGAAATCTACGAATACTTTAACTTTGGGAATACAACATATTAAAACAACAACAGAAGACTTTTATAACATATCATATAATGTTACATCAGAGTACAGAATATCATAGTACAGCGGAAGAATAAGTTACAATAATTAAAATATATTGCAGCGGAAGAAACACAGCGGAAGACTCTCTATCTCTGGACACAACTTTAAGCTTCAACCCAGAATCCTGCTTAATATATCTGCAAAAATAGCTACTCGACTGCCCGTGTGGAAAATATGGGCACCCGAGTTTGCCAGTGGACAAACTACAGGTCAGCCATGGGACTGGTGTGAGAATTTTACTTAACCTATAAAATATAATAAGGCTAATCACAGGACCACGCCACTTTCGCAGAACGGGTTTTCTCCTATAGATTGCCAGTGCATAAAGTAAAGTAAATCGTAGAATAACGCAATGTCTTTTTGAAAATTGAAACCATTATAAGACCCAAGTCCCATCACACAATGCAACGCAAACCGGAGGATAGGGTTTTACCTTATAATGATCAAAAGATGCTTGATACGATAAACACGGTATTATATAATAATAGTGTGCAACCAATTTGAAATACATCAAAGTAAATGTATTAACCCTAGACGGCATGAGTGCCCCATCCCACTATGTCGCCATATATAGGTATACAATCAAAACCGTGTGATGTCGTATTGGAAATTTGGGTTTCCATCTGAGACAAGGCTAGGGAGGAGATCCTTACCGATTCGAGACATTCTAGCAATGCCCCAGGATTGGTACTCTGTCCAACCCTTGGATCCTGCAGGGCCGGTCCACACTTACTTTTGTGGATTAGAAATGCCTGAACACACGTTCCCCTGTCCTTTTGGACCTATAATACGGCCAGTGGCGACCGCATAAACCGAGGCCTCGAAAAATCCAACAACCACAATGAATAAATGCCAGCGTTGGTAGGTCCCTGGCACCACTCTAGCTAGAGAGAAACAAGTGCACTCCCTGCGTTCCCTTCTCCCGTTTTAGACTCTACCGGGCTGTGAGGCTCGCGAAATCACGATATACACAAAGCTATGCCTAAATAGACCGTGCTTTGATCATCAACCACAAGGCTCTGCTTTGCAACAATAAGCCTTAATCAAGTGCAACTTGGCATACTACATCAACAACTCATATCATGTGATCGGTAATTATTTAACATACAAAAGGGTGTTAAGCAAGAGAATAAATCCTCCGCCACCATGCATTTATATATTAAATAAAAACCAATTTAATTACATGAAATAAATTTCAATGTCAGGCATGCTATCCATTTACAAGTCCGTTCTGGGTCTGAACGAAACAACGTATCCGTCGATCTCCAGTACGTCTGGAAGATCATAACTTTTTACCTTGCCTTGGGGGATCAGTCCCAATTCAAGATATCAGTCACCATCAACCAAACGATGTGAAGCTCTCCGGTCTTCAGTCACCGTCTTCATCTTCGACTCTTGATCGTCGTGATGATTATTCAGAATGGGTTAGACCTGGTCTTCCTGAATAACCCGCGTATTCTTAATTAAAATCAACCATACGCCACATTCCAACTTTGAATATCCTTTTAAATAAAAATTATTATTTATATTAAAAGATTCTCATTAATTTTATCAAAGATAAAATAAATTACATTTTAATCTCTCTAAAAAGATTTATTAATATTCCAATTTTGATTTTTAATACAAAAATCATTATTACAAGATTATTAATTTTAATAAGCCAATCTTGTCTTAAATTGGATTAAAGAACTATTGTCATTTAAAACACAGTTCACGATAAACCCAAAACCAATTTTCAAAATATGGAATTTCTATAGAAATCAAATCAACCAATAATCGTTATAAATTTCTGTATCGGACTAATATTATGAATGGAATAACGGCAAAGCCTCTTAAATTCCATATATAATATCGGTCTTCTTTTACAGAAGCCCATCTCGATTATTATCAATCGAATTTCCACTTAATTCCAATTTAATATATTAACTTGGAAAAGTATGATTTTAGAAAATCTTCTTTTAAATTTATAAAATAGATTTATAAATTTCAAATAGTAATTTCAATGTAAATTGGATTAAAGGATAAATGTTATTTAAAACATCGTCCACTAAAAATCGAATCTACATATCAATCACCAAACATAATGGCTAAAATCTAATAATCTTAAATAAAAGGTTTATCCTAAAGATATTAAATCATTACTATATAAAAAAAACATATTTTAAAATAATCAATAAAATATTCTTTATAATACAAAATCTTTTATTTTACAAAAATCCTTTCATTATATAAAAATTCTTTATTAAAAAAAGAAATTCTGCATTGGAATGCGACTCAACCATGTACCATATAATTTAGGTCATATGGGTTTCATACATTTCATGTATAGGGTAATAACAGGAAATAATCCTCAATCCATCCATTAACAACCGAAGTGACGATGTCAACTGTGTGAGCATTAAAATGAAACAATAACGCTCATCGCAGCCTGTCGATCAATCGATAGACATATAATTAAACATTCGGATTTGTGTCAGTCAAGTATCGTCCCAATACCCGTGTGGGGTTTTCAGCCAACAACAATTCATATAAATAAATAAATAAATAATTGGTTAATAGGTTTAACCAATTTCAATTTCACTACATATGTCACTTATATCGAGTAAGAATGTATTTTACTCGTATGATCTCACTATATATTCCTAAAGTTACATAAAGGGCAATTTATTTATATAGCTTTATTGTGGATGACAAATGGGATATAATTTCCATTATTCTTTATTTGTATGAAGTTTCTTAACAATACTTTTCAGTGTATATTTTGACCAACAATACAATTGTATATTAGAATATAAATTCTAATGCAAGTTTTGCAAATAAAAATTGGATTTTATATTTGCATATAAATTCTACTGTATATTATGCAAATAAAAGTGATTCTTATATTTGCACATAAATTCTGTTTCCTACAAAGATGAGTGAAAGTGATATACTCATTTCGTTAACAATTCTATTTCAACAAATACAATGTAAATAAACGTGTGTTTCTAATCTTGTACTTTTATTTGTACATAAAACACAAATAAAAATGTCTCTCATGTATTTGCCTTTTTTTTGACAAAACAATGTTAATAAAAATGTTCTTTTATATCTTGTACTTTTATTTAACAAAAACGATGGTAAATAAAATGTCTTTTTAACTCTTTTACTTTTACTTTACAATAGAAAATGTAAATAAAATGGTTCACACAATTTTGTTCTTTTTCTTTACAATAGAAAATGTAAATAAAAGGATTCAAATTATTTTGTTCTTTTTATTTACAATAGAAAATGTAAATAAAAGGATTCACATTATTTTGTTCTTTTTCATTTACAATAGGGAATGTAAATATGTGTATTTCTAAATTCCATTCTTCTTATTTACATAAGAAAATGTAAATAATTGTAATTCCAAATTCCATTCTTTTTACTTACATAAGAAAATGTAAACAAATATATTTCAAAATTTTATTCTTTTTATTTACATAAGAGAATGTAAATAATTGCATTGTATGTGCGATGCGAATTTCACGTCTTTTAATTACATAAGAATGTTATTTTCCATATCATGCGAATTCTCAAATTTCTAGTTACATATAAAAGTGTAATTCTTAATTTACAATGCAAATCCTCATTTCTAATTACATAAAACATAACTTTTTAATTCACGATGCAAATTCTCTTATCTCATTACATAAAAATGTAATTTTATTTATTCGTGAATCTTAATTCTTTATTAGATTATAAAAAATGTAATTTTTATTTTACATTATAAATTCATGTCCCAATTACATAAAGAAATGTATTTTTCATAATACAATACAAATTCATATTTTAATTTCATTGAAAAATATAATTTTTATCATACCGTTATAACTCATATATAAATTACATAGAAAAATGTCATTTTTTATTTTATCGTTCTAATTCACATCTAAATTACATAGAAAAATGTAATCTTTATTATGCGATGGGAATTCATATTTTAATTACATGGAAAAATGTAATTCCTATCATACGACATAAATTCATTTTTAAATTACATCTAAAAATGTAGTTTTTATCCTACAGTGCAAATTCACATTTAATTACATGTAAAAATGTAATTTTCATTCTACCGTTATTTTTCATCTCTAAATTACATTGAAAAATGTAATTTTAATCATGCAATGTAAATTTACATTTTTATATCATAGAAAAATGCAATTTTTGTCATACGGTGCAAATTCATATATAAATTACATATAAAAATATAACCTTTGTTATGCAAAGTAAATTCACCTTTTTAATTACGTATAAAAATGTAATTTTATTCATACGGTGGAAATTCATTCATAAATAACATATAAAAATGTAATTTATTTCATGTGATGAAAATTCATTCATAAATTATGAAAAAAAATGATGTTTATTTCATGCTATGGAAATTTATTCATAAATTCCATAATAAAATATACTTTATTTCACACAATGTAAAAACACCTTCTTTTTATGTACAATATAAAAATATCATCTTTTTATATTTATAATATATTAACTTCACTATTTTACGATGTAAAAATATGATCTTTTATATTTTACAAAGTAAAAATATCAACTTTACTATTTTACAATGTAAAAATATCAACTTTACTATTTTACAATGTAAAAATATAATCTTTTCTATTTTACAATGTTAAAATATTCATTTTCCTATTTTGCAATGTAAAAATATGACTTTTTCTAATTTACAATGTAAAAATATGACTTTTTCTATTTTGCAATGTAAAAATATGACTTTTTCTATTTTACAATGAAAATAATAACTTCTTTATTTGAAATATAAAAAGATCGTCTTTTTATTTTCATCGTCAAAATTTCATCTTTTTGTTTACAATATAAAAAGATTGTCTTTTTATCCTAAATATAAAAAGATCGTCTTTTCCTTTTCAACATCAAAAAGATCGACTTTTTATAATCAAAAACAAAGTTGTAATTTTTGTAACCGAAATCAAAGTTATAATCTTTGCAAACAAAATCAAAGTTGTAACCTTTGTTAACAAAACCAAAGGTATAATCTTTATTAACAAAATCAAAGGTTCAATTTTTATAAATAAAAATAAAGTTTTAATCTCTATAACCAAAAATAAAGTTTCAAGCTTTATAAACAAAAACAAAGATTTAATCTTTTATAAACAAAAACAAAGATTGGTTCTTTGTAAACAAAATCAAAGATTCGTTCTTTTGTAACCAAAACAAAATTTCATCCTTTATAAAAAAAACAAAGAATTTGTCTTTATGAATAAAAAAAAGGTTTCATCTTTATAAATAAACAAAAAAAGATTTCATGTTTTATAAATAAAACAAAGATTCATTTTATACAAACAAAAACAAAGATTCATTTTAATGAATCAAAAATAAGGATCGAATCTTTATTAATGTTATTCATTTCAAAATAAAAATCAAAACTTTGATCTGTCAATCATGATAAAAGATTAAACTTTATTTATAAATCAAAACCAAAGATTAAACTTTTTATTATAATCTTTCTACTTGTCATCGAATAACAATTCCCACAATCAATTCCAACACCAATCATACAACACATCAATAACAATATAGGCCACAAACATCAATTTCCACCATACAACAATTCAATCCATACAACATTCATTTTGTATAATGATAATATAATTAAATTAAATTAATTATATATAATAAAAAAAATAGAATCTCACCTTGCTTGTTTCTGAAATGAAGTGATTTAAATCAGATCTCGTGTTTGGAGTCACAGCGGTTACAGATCTGAAAGATTTCAAATTGAAATTTATGTAAAAATTAGAATTCTGGCCTTTAACAACTGACACAGTGACGCTTAAAAGCGTGACAAAATCTGAAGCTATTTACCTCAATTTTCAGAATTGTTCAAAGCTTTGAATGCGGATTTCGGGAGCTATAGTCGACGGTTTTATGAACGGTTTGTATGAGATTGAAGAGCTACGAGAGGGCTATCTTCACCGGGAAGATGAATGGGTGCGGCTGCAAGGAGGAGGTGCGGCGGCAAGTTTGGCCGAACTTTGCGGAGGTGAATCGAGAGCTACGGGCAACGGTTTGATGTGAGATTTGTTGGAGAAGAAAGAGGAAGAGAAGAGCTTCAAAAAGTTTCACTACAGCATGATCTAATTCTTAGTGGTTTGGGAGATAGGGAGGAGAGAAGTTTCGGCCATGATGGGTTACATGGTGCGGCTACATCACGTTGGAGGAAGAAGAACCCCGACTTTTATAATATTATAATATTAGGGTTATTTAATTATTATTTAATTAGCCCGTTAAAGCCCGTTTTGGTCCGAACTCCGATTTAGGCCCAACGACTGTCGTTCCTACCATTTAGCCCCCATTTCGAACTCATCTAGACATGTCACGTCGCCCAAACTATCATCTAGGCCTCCGTTTTGCAGTTTTAAAATATAAGTCCTTTATTTCTAATTTTTCCGTACAAATAATTTTACCGGGGACACAAATTAACTCAGAAAAATCCAGAAAAATTATTTTTGGCTTTCTTATGTCAATACGGGTCTAACAAAATTTATTTCGTCGAATTCTAAGACTGTTTGGAAATTGTCTATTTTTAAGGCATTTAAATTTAGTGAATATTAGGCACACATCCCTAAAACGAAACTTAATTAGGCTCACATCCGGTCCTAAACTTATTGTAAATTAGGTCCCTATTTTTCAAAAACATATAAAAAAATATAAAAAAATCACGTAAATTCATAATTAAATAAAACATGTTCACGCCAAAAAAATCAGGTGGAAAATCAATCAACAAACACGTCAAAATCAAAAAATACACAAAACAGCGAAAAATGCAGTAAAATGCATAAAAACTTGCACATATTTCAAATAGTTGCATATATGTATGCATCTATTTCAATTCCGCATCATATAGCAGCATATATGCATACATATATGCAAATTTTCCGAAATACATGCATGATTTCATGCATCTATTCGATTTCTGCATGGAAAACACGCATGCTTGCATATGTGCATACGAGTATGCAGTTATGCAGAAAATATGCATTCAAGTATGCACATATTGTCACGCCTTCGGCTTTCAACACATTACTGCATACAAGTATGCAGCTATTTTGAATAACAGCATACTTGTATGCAATTATTCAGCAGGCTTGCGGATCTTTTTTGCATGTGTATTTAAAAAGTTGCATACATGTATGCAACTATCAGTAATAGTTGCATACATGTATGCAACTTTTTTTTTTCAGTTTGCGTGGGCTCCTGGGATTATTTCCAGAATTTAGAATATTTTTTTATGCATGAGCGCATTTTTTTTGGCCACAAATTGAAAAAGCCGAAGGGGACTTGAGGAGCAGGCGGAAGGGATCAAAATTTTTGGGCGGCATGTGATTTTAGGGACCGGAAACGTATGGAAAAGTATGGGTGGACGTAGCTTTAATTTAAAACTTAAATAAGGACGTGAGACAAAAGTACCCTTAAATTTAACTTAAATAGTCAAAACACATTTTCTTTTCCCACGCTCACATATTAATTCGAAAAATTCTGTAAATTGAAACCTGGCAATAATTTTATATTCCGGTTCCAACAAAAGTGATTTCGTCGAAAATCGAGGTCGTTTGAAAAATAACTATTTTTAAGGCTAATATATTTAATATTAAAAATACATTTTTAAACAAATAATTTCTAAACTCAAAATATATATGTGTTTACTGTTTTGCAATGTAGAAACATCATTCTGAACTCAATGGATTTGGTTTCGAGTTCAAATTCCTTCGTATGCAAAAGGTAGCATTTTGACCTTTATAAATTTCATAGCGACCTTTCTAAATATTGAATTAGCCATAACTTTTGATTTCCGCTATGAAATTTCAATTTTTCGGATTCGTTGGAAAGATATTTTTAAATAGATTCTAATATTTTTGGTTTCACTAAAATCCGTTAATTTTTGCATCCTGTACGATCAGTCAAAGTTCAAGTTTGACTTTTCAAACTACCGCGTTATTTCTAACTCTTTTGTTAATTAAAATTAAATCATTCATTCTAACTTCGATTTAAATCAAATTTGTGATCATTATTATTTAAATAAATTATTTTATATTGTCAAAATTCATTAAAATTTTCTAAAATAAAAATTTTAAATTGGTTCTGATTTTTGCGGGTTGTTACAATATTTATATCAATTATATTCGTTTTTATAATGAATATTGGAAAGAGATAAAAATCGAATATTTATAACAGGAATTCGAATTGAATTGAATTGAATAGAAAATGAATTCGATTTGAATTGAATAGACAACGAACTCGAATTGAATTGAATAGAAAACGAATTCGATTTGAATTAAATAGAAAACGAATTCGATTTGAATTGAATAAAAAACGAATTCGAATTAAATTGAATAGAAAATGAATTCGATTTGAATTGAATAGAAAACGAATTCGATTTGAATAGAATAGAAAACGAATTCGATTTGAATTGAATAGAAAACGAATTCGAATTGAATTGAATAGAAAATGAATTCGAATTGAATAGAAAACAAATTCGAATTGAATTGAACAAAAAACAAATTTGAATTTGAATTTGAATTTAATAGAAAACGAATTAGAATTAAACTGAATAGGAAATGAATTTGAATTGAATTGATTTCAATTGAAAACGAACTGAAATAGAATTGAAATCGATTTGAATTGAAATCAAATAGAAATGAATGTAAATTCAATCTTGATTTAAATTTGAAATGAAGGTTGAAATTGTTTTCAAAACAAATTTGAAACGATTTATAAAACTCGTTTTAAAAGTGAAATCGACGAAATATATAAAACATATATGCGTTATATATATAATGTCCTGAATAGAACGCGCTGCGCCGCGGTAGTTCGTAAATTTCGACCATTGACTTCGAACGGACATTACGGGAGATCCGACCATCGGATCCTCCTAAAACCGAAACCGTTGGGTTCATATCGAAAAGAGATTTTTAAGAGTATTAGAAATTTGAAATCTAACGGTTGGATTTGGAGATACGTCCAAATCATATTTGGAAAAGGTCGCTGTAAGTGCAGTTCGGTGGCCGTTGATGGAAATCGACTGTACAGGCTTTGATGAAATTATCAAAAATATCAATAATTTGTGTAAAATCATAAGAAATGATTTGTGAAGAATTGGGATTAAAATCCCACATTTGTAAAGATAAAAATAGATTTTTATCGAGATGAACTAGTTTTGAACTAAAGTTAAAACCCAATTATTATTATTTTTAATAAATAAATTGGATTTGAAATGGGGTTTTAAATAATCGGAATTTCTAATATAGTTGATTGGAATTGAATTAGAATTGATTTGTGGGTTTATCGTGAACGGTGTTTTAAAATAACACTTGTTCTTTAACCCGACAATAAATAGGATGTGATTTGGGTTTATCGTGAACTTTGTTCTAAATGACATTAGTTCTTTAACCCAGTAAAAGGAGTTTTAATGAATCTGCAATTAGATTGAAATGTGAATTGATAATTTAAATTATCAAATTTGGAAAACGAGCGAGAATGGAGTATCACCAGTTTTGCCCCAAGCGATAGTTAAATCTTTAATTAGATTTGAACGTGAAATGGTAATTAATTTTACCGATAACACCGCGGTATTAGATATGAAGTATTACCAGTTTTTCTTCATGGGATGAATAGGTTGGGATTGGGAAATAAAATAAATAATTACCTCGGTGTGGTTCGCTGATCTCGACTAGTTTGGAAAACCATAATTTGGTTTGAAATGATATCCAAAGGATGATTTAAGAATAAATTTAAAAGAATTTATCTTTGATAAAATTAATGGGAACCTTTCCCTAAGAATGTGGAATTTAGAAACTAACTGTAGGTTAGCTAAGAAGAATGGTTTCCTGGGTATTGATCTAATGTTGGTTTCGGCCTTCGGGGTTAATATTTGGGGAATTGTTCTCTTGCTAATTTACGGTTAGTGACTGATGAATTGGAATGAGGCGTGTGTTGTGTTTGTATGACATTTTTTTTACTATATACGCGGGTTATTCAGAAGGGCCGGGTTAACACCCATTCTGAATAACCTGTTCGACGATATGTCGAAGATGAAGACGGTGGTTGTAGGCCGGAAGTCTTCACATCGTTTGGGTGATTACTGATGATCTTGATTGGGCTGTACACCCAAGAGGAGAGAATTAGTTGGTGATCGTCTAGACGTACGTGGAGATCGGTGGATATACGAGGAAAGTGCCTCCTGTTTCGTTCAGACCCAGAACAAACTTGTAAATGGACTGTGTGTCTAACATTGGATTTTATTCTGTGTTGATTGATCTCTATTAAATATACATCTGTTTGGCGGCGGAGAATTTATTCTCTTGCTTAATGCCCTTCTCTGAGACGTACGAGCTCGGAGGTTGTATATCGATGGACATCGGTCGCATGGCACGAATTGCCTGTGTGGCATGCCTAAGTGGCAAATGATCAAGGCTTTTGTTGAAAAGCAAAATCTTGTGGTTGATGATCAAAGCACGACCTTTGTGGCATCGCTTTGTGTAGCGTTGATTCGTGAACCTCACACACCGGTATGGTGGTAAACTGATGGTTTGATTAGTATACCTTTTTTTGAGGATAGACGCCTTAGTGGTGTCGTGGATTCGGTCAACCAAGATGAGCTTAGTGCTCAGAGGGATATAATAAGCGGTGTTTTCTCTCACTGGGACGTAAGCCACGGTGATACTTGAGTCCCAAAAGTGCGGATGTGGGTTACGGTGTTTTCTCTTGCTGGGACGTAAGCCGTGGGGAATTGCACTACGCGATCGATCTTTCGAATCAGGAGCCACCATGATGGAAATCCAACTTTCCGATACGTGACATGTGCGGTTTTGATTGTAGAGCCTAGTATGGCGACATAGTGGGATGTGGCGCTTATGTTGTCTATGATTGATACTTATGATTTGAAGTTGTTTTATACACTATGCACTTATAATAGTATCAAATGATTTGTTTTAAACGTATCAAGCATTCTTGGCTATTATAAGGTAAAAACCCTATCCTCCGGCTTGCGTTGCATTGTGTGATGGGACCTGGGTCTTATAATAGCTTCATTTTTCTTTATTTAGCATTGCGCTGTTGTTTTATGCACTGGTGTTCTTGGGAGAAAATTCGTTCCGTGTTATACGGCGTGGTCCCTTAATTTACCTAACTTTGAAAATAAAGATAAATAACTGTTTTAGTTCTCACACCAGTCCCATGACTGACCTAGAGTTTATTGTTTTAACCTAAACTCTGGGTGCCCTTATTTTGACACGGGCAGCTAATAGTTTTGGTTTTGCAGATTCATATTCACAGGATCCTGATTTACAGCTGGAACGATGCTCGGAAAGCTCTGTATCCGTGTATTACTTTCAGTTGTGTTTTATATTGTTTTTCCGCTGCTATGTAATTTATTGTAATCTCTGATATTTTTCTGTTGTATAATATTCATTTATACTCTGTATATTCTTGTATCTGATGGAATTGTTGTAAATAACAGTGAAATGTTCTTCTGTTTGCGTTCTGATTTGTCCTGTTCTCAAAACGATCAGGGGTTTCGAACGGTCTTGGTCGGTTTAACGATCGATTCGGATCGAGAGAAATTCCTTACCGTTACATAATGCAACAAAATTGATTGTGTTGTGGAAAATTTGGTTGAATATGGGTTTGTAAACCCTATGGTTGATTTGATTGAATTGAAAAATTATGTTTGGCGCGAGCCAAGGGCAGGAGAGGGATGCTGCTAGACATCATTTTCCCGGTTCTAATATAATGCCGTTATAATGCCGAATTTTCAGAAATGAACTTTATAAAATTTACATGTGTTGAAATAAATGTTTGTTCATTAAAAATATCATTTTTAACATGAATATGAAGTGTATAAAATTTACATGTCTTGAAATAAATGTTTTTTCATTAAAAATATCATTTTAACATGAATATGAAGTGTATAAAATTTACATGTCTTCAAATAGATGTTTGTTCATTAAAAATATCATTTTTAACATGAATATAAAGTGTGTAAAATTTACATGTGTTGAAATAAATGTTTATATGTTAAAAATATCATTTTTAACATGAATATGAAGCGTATAAAATTTTCATGTGTAAAAATAAATGTTTTTTCGTTAAAAATAACATTTTTAACATGAATATGAAGTGTATAAAATTTACATGTCTTGAAATAAATGTTTTTTCCATTAAAAATATCATTTTTAACATGAATATGAAGTGTTAAAATAACCATGTGTTGAAATAAATGTTTGTATGTTAAAAAATATAATTTTAACATGAATATGAAGTGTATATAATTTCCATGTAATGAAATAAATGTTTGTATGTTAGAAATATAATTTTTCGCATGAATATGAAGTGTATAAAATTTACATATAATGAAAAAAATGTTGGATCGTTAAAAATAATATTTTTAACGTATACATGGAACGGATAAAATTTACATGCTATGGAGTAGTTATTGGTTAGTTAAAAATATAATTTTTAAATAATGTATGTGATGAAAATAAGAAATGTGATATTCAAAGCAAACCATACTGATATCATGAAATTGTGACCATAAATTGATTTATTTAAAATCAATAATATAGAACTGGATTTATTTATTAGATTGCTACGCATGTGTATATAATGAACAGGTCATAGCATTGAAGCTAAGAAGAAGAATAAAATTATATGCCCGACAAATAGGTACAGGTTTAATGTATTTATTGGGGTTTTGATGATTTTATGAGCCGATTGGCTTTTTCTTTTTCTTTTTGATTGATGAGGGCCCTGCGAGACATGTTATGGTTTTTCCGATCAGCCCGTACAAGGGAGGTTATAGCGAATTTTTCCAAAATTTAAAGGCGTTAGCCAATTATTAGAAGAATAAATGGTTTTGAAATCGTCGAACGAAATATATATATATATATATATATATATTAAAATTAAACGAATCGCGTGCGATAGTTCGCGTTTTGGAATCATAATTTTAAACAATTATACCGGGAGATTCGACCATCGGATTTTCTCGAAACTAGAACCATTGGATTCGCTTTGGAAAGATCTTTCTAACGATATTAAATTTGTTAAGATCCAACGGTTAGATTTTGAGAAATGTGTCATTCAAATTTGAATGAAAACATTGCCAATGCCACGACATGACATGAAACGTTGTTTAGTTAAAATGGACCATTTTTATATAAATAAAAGTAGCGACAAGTCTTTTTTAAATATTATAAACGATTTGGAATGAAAATAAACCAATCTTACTTGATTTATATAGAAATATGGATGGTTAAGATTTATTTGACATGAAACTATAGAAATGAATTGAAATCGTGAATGTCAACTAATTTAACCAAGGAAAAAAATGATTTGAATTGTATATTCATGCGAAAATTATTTGAAAAGGCCGTGTTAAATCTCATTTCGAATAATTGAATGACGACTAAAAGTAAAAGGAAATGAAGACGGTGCAAGACCGGTAATCTTCACATCGAATAGATTACTACCGATGCCTTCGATATGGGTAGCTTCCTTGATGAGGTTACAGTGGCAGTGGTCCGGACGTACTTGTTGATTGTCTGGATAAGTGAGGACCCCTCTTCCGTATTGGACATATGGAACGAGGAACAATGTAACGACCCAACGGTTTTCGGCCCCGAAAATTGACATAAATACCCTTACCGTAACTCATGCCGACCCTCCAAGCACCAAAAACACTGGATAGTTATTAGAAAGAATTTAGAGGATGAGATAAGAAAGAAAAATTAGAATAGAAGAAGAAGAACTACAACACAACACAGAGTCTCACATCGCAGCGGAACAAAATATAATACAGAGATAAATCTTTATTGAGAACTTTTAAAAATACTTACAGTATCAGAGTACATCACAAAATGGAACAGTTATAATAACCTGTTCCCGTATATAACACACAGCGGAATAGTAGCTATATAATATCATACGTCTGAACATCTCTAGCTCGTCTGTGGACTTCATAGCATTCGATAACCTGAACCTGTACACCCCGGGCTAAACCGAGCATTTACAAAACACCGGGTCAGTCTGGTGAACCAAAGTGAGAAAACTCGCACATTATTAAGGGTAAATCATCCAATCATGATTTAAAGTTCAAAATATTTTCGAAAGAAAAGGATAATCGTAAGACCAAATCCACACATAAACACGGACAGTTTTTACCTTACGATAACCCAAAACAGTTTTGAAACCAATATCTTGTCTGATATTATAATAATGTCTAAATACAAGTAAATAGAAATCTAGTAGAACGCTTGCATCTCACGCTCCACATATATAATATACAATCAAAACCGCGGGCGCTTATTGGAGATTGGATTCCGACTATGACAAGGTATGGGACCACCTGCCGATAGTGTACCTCTAGAGGCGAATACACTGGGTTCAACAAGAACGTCTTGCAACCCGTCATACACATGACTGACCACTCATTTCTCTTGAGTGTATCGAATGTACATCACCGACGGTTGGGATCAGCAACCATCTCCCGAAAAGGGACAGCATCGAATACAGATTAAAGAAGTAAATAGGAATTTCTCTAGATAGATGATTATACACCTTAATGGGAGCGACCCACATAGCCATGCTGCCTGCCTGATTTTTATCATTTCCTGGTTGATGAGGCTTGAGGTTTAGATTAACTTTTAACACATGGTCACCATTCACTTTGAATGCCACATCGTCAGACCCCCCATATATCACTAGTTGACGTCCACAAAAATACTCTAGTTAGAAGCCAAGAGAATGGCACTTCTCCGCCAACAACTATAGCACGTTTGAAGAAATCAACGCACGTGACCCTTTGGAAATACGCTATAAGACATCCGTCCATACAAGTCATCCAGGAATAGGATGAACCGAAGACACTCTCCTACTGCATCCAATATAGGAATCACCCCATGGATTCGTAGCGAGTAGTCCTTGCAACCCGTAGATTCCAACCACGACAGAATCACAACTTATCTCTGCTTGCCAGGCAGAGAATTTTAGTGGTCCTTCCGTTAATGAAAATCCATAGTCTTCAATGCTCCATCTCGATCATCTTCTGAGATCTTCAAGTATTTGTTGGTCGGAATGGTTTTCGAATATAAACTCAATCCCGGTCTTTCCATACCAACAATCGTATTGGACATGTTTGATAGTCGATGATTTAACTATCAAAATAAATAGTGATTCAATCATGATACTCCAATGAGTTCACTAGTTCAGTATTCAGCACCACTTGGCCCTTTTAACAAACGGATTCACTTCAGCTTGATTAAAACTTCTAACTCCTTTAAATCTTTTAAAAATACGATAATTGAATTCTTATGTACTAACGATCTCAAAACCCTTTCTATATAATACTTAGTTAAATAACTCATAACCATATTAAATTCTTATTTTAATTCTCCTTTCAAACATTCATTACATCATTCTTTATTATTTCAAACTTAGGAAAATCCATTCAGCTTATTATTTTATAAACCACGTTACATAATATCGTTTATTCCATTTTTGAAACGATAACTAATATCCATTAGTATAAAATAAAACCAACTTTACATTCCCTTTCTACTAATTTCCTCTACTTTGGATCTCACGTTATATATATTTCCCAATTCTCACCAATGTTACATTATTCCACTAATGGAAATAATGAACCATCACCAGTCTCTTTTACGATTTCCAACTAATATCATCTTCAGATAATCCTGATGTCGTTCAAGTTGGGGTATTTTAATTACCTCTCAGACCTTGATCAACAATGTTCATATCCTCAAATAAATATAAGTTAAAATCAAACCAATATGTCATTCCAGTCTCAAAACAAATTCTATTATAAATCGTATTCGGTTATACAACCCTATGACCCAATCTTTAACCAAATTTACTATTACCAATCTCCATTCAAATCTATACAGCCATTTCCCACTTTTGAAATCTTATTTCAAATTCCCTTTTTACTTGATCTCATTGTCAAGTAACGTTAATGTAAAATTAACGCTTTTACTCTTTTGAACCTCATTTATAAAATTCCGGTTTATTAAAAACCCTTCTCATCTTTCTATCCTTTTTCTTAATCCATGTATCCTTTTAAATTAAGCCCTCGTATTCGCTTACCATTCTCTTAATAACTTTGTCATAAAAATTCGGGTTTTAAATATAAAACCCGTTCATAATTCCTTTCGCCATTCACTTTGATTATATTTCACCATCGATCACTTTTAATTGCATTCCCATTTAAAAAGTAAATTTCCAAATCATCGTTAATTACAAAAATAACTTATTTCAATCATTAACTATTTCAATAGTTAATTCCTTTATTAACTAAATTAAATAGTAAATCTCTTTTTAAACTTTATTTAAATTTAAACAATATTCATTTAACCATTTTAATCAAAACACATTAATTTGATAATCAATTCCAATTCGAACTGGTCAATTTAATTAACACAAAACTCGATTATCTTATTAACCGATTCTAATTTATCCTCGCCTTAAATTAATTAAAAATATAATTAATTTAAATAATCCCATAAATTGTTTTCTTTACAACAATTATCAAAATTTACCAATCGATTTGTTCCTTATCCTCGTACTTATAAATCAAATTAACATCAGAAAATAAATTTATAATAAATCAAAGTCTTAAATAAATAAAATATTTATCTATTTCTCTTTGATAACTTTTATTCAAAATGATATATTTCGAATCTATCTCCAGTTTCACCTGACGGTGAATCAATATTTGTAAAGCGATTGATTTTTATAGGCCAAATGCTGCCAAATACTCAACCAATACTGCCCATTGTTTTAAACTAACAAATGTTGAATATTCAATAATCAACAATCAAATCAATCAACCCAAATAGGACAGTTCATATATGATAATATGAAAATAATTAAATAATATATTTGAGGAATCCGGGTGGATCCCTCCAACCTGTTCTTCCCTATATTCAAAACGGTTATCACAAACCAGATCATTCAGTTTTGTTTAACTGATAACACTAAATAGCAACCATTTAACATCAACTGCAAGAGACTTAAACAGTTCAACAATTTAAAACACGTTTATAGATAAACTTGCCCAATAAGGTAAGTTACCTTTATTGGAACCAACCGTTAAAAATAACGATTTGGTATTTCACTGAAATTAAACAACGGTTTAATTTCATCAATTTAATTAACCAATAAATTTTATAACTAGCAAACAGTAAACATCAACGATCAGAGCACACAAAATAAAAACCCAATTTATATAAAATAAAAATGGGAAAACTAAGTGAGTTCAACTCACCTTGTTTTCCGTTGTCGCTGAAGCGGTTCGGTTTCAACTCCTATTAAATTAAACTAGTGTTTAATTTAACAATAAATTTCCAGCAGTCTCCAGCTCTGACCACATCAGTTCCAGAATGTACTGCTCTCTGATATGATTCCATTACTTCTTATTTGGTCTAATTCTGATCATAGAATAATACATTAAATATTTATAACATTTATGATTTAATTAAATAAATTATTTCTAGTTAAATAAATTACTTTAGATTAAGGTAACGACCAATTAATCCTTCAATATACATCTTTGTTTCAGAATAAATGAACCCAACTTTGTTTCTTAGAACTTGAACACATAGCTTCCTGTAACAAGCAAGATTAAATTTTAAAAATTAATTTTTATTAAATTAAATTTTATAATTATACTTCGTTACTTTGGTTCACAAATATACCAGACTAAAACTTTTTCCCCATAATGCTCGTCCACTTCTGTCCCTTTGTTCTGCACACTTTCCTCATCCCGTACAGTGTCCTGCATCATTCCCAAACCATGATCCAATTAATATATGATTAAAGTAAACTAACTAATTTTTGCTAAATCGCTAATTTAACAAATCAATTATGTTTTAATTAAATACCGCCAATGTAAATTTCTTTTACTTCACTATTGTGCTTATACACTCTTGGTTCATGTGTTCCTTAATTATTGTAAATTTTAGGGTTACGGCCAAAACGTTTTCTTCCTTCCTGAGTCTTACTTTCTGCACAATGGACCTGCATGTAGATTAACGTTTCAAGTCAAATACTCTTTTTAGTTATATTAATTAATATAGTTTAATATACTTTAATTTCTTAAACCAATACCCTTTCATTTGAAATCATCAGGTTCCGGCTTCACTGCTCATGGTCATGAAGACCACCGAAACTATTCCAACTCCTTGTAACTGCTCTATCATATTTTACTTCTTCGATTTGTTCCTCATTCTATAAACCAACAATTACTTAATTCATGTTATTATTGTGTATAAGTTAATTACTTAATTAAAACTTTACTGTACATCTCAATTTAGAACTGGGTTGTTTCTTTTGGTGCTTCTTTTGTTTTTCATTCCGGGTTCCTCTCAATACCCCAACGTTGATTAGAAACCCACCACCCTCGTGCCACCGTACTCCCATCAGTAACCTTCGACGCAAGCGCCTTCCCTTCCTCTTCCCTCGACTCAAGCCACGTCCTGCCAAGCCTCGTCGTCCGCCCTACTACACCAGAACAGTCTTTACCATGGAAGTTTAAATTTCGGTGGCCATTTATTTTTTAAAAGAGCTGAACCACCATTGAGGCTTCCTGCTACCCCAAGTCCTTCACCGAGCACGACTCACCTTGACTACCCCACTTCCTTTTCATAGTTTTGCAAAGCCATGAAAATCTCTTCAGTTGTTTGTTTTGATTTGCTAAACAATGGAGATAGCCAAGCTGCTATATATATATATATATATATATATATATATATATATATATATATATATGAGGGAATATAGGATAGAATCAATGTCGCTTCATAGGTGGTTGTGCTCCTTCCATCTCCATCCAGCTGTGTTACTTGGTGGGTTAGTATCTGTTGATGGCATCAGCAAATAGGGTAGGCCTGCGTGAATGGTCTTGGTGAAAATACTTCTCTAGGCTATGCGTAGATAGGCTTACAGAAAAGAAAATGGTAGGAGCAGATATATAGGGTAACATGCACTCGTTGGATCTCATGAAAGATTGAAAAGAAAGGTAGGGAAAGTATTTTCATTTCATACGTCCCTATAAAGTATATGTTGATGGAAAAAATACGTACAAAGTTGCCCAGAAATATAGGTCAGTGCATCAGAGAATAGGATATAAGTTGGAAGATAATCTTCTGGGGTAGGACTGCATGTGGTTGCGTTGATTGATACAGACAAGACAAGATGGTTAGATTTTAAGTTGTACGTTTTTGTGTGGAAATAGGGAAGCAAATACTCAAAGGTGAAGAACTCATATATTGTTAAACGAAACTTCGTCGTGAAGTACCACGTAAAACTGACCATAATCGGCTTCTGTTTACTGATAAAAATGCAAATCCTAATGTAGAAAAACATTCCGGACCCAATGGGACAAGTTTCGTCGAAATCCGAGGTCATATGAAAAAAATTCCTTTATAAAACCGGAAATAAACACGCGTTTAATTTTTCTGAGACGATCCCAAAACCGCGTGACACGGTGTTAAGGATAATCATTGGAATATAACACATTAATCATCATTGGCAGATCACAGATAATAGCATAAACATAAAATGGAATAATTTACACACATATGACAGCGGAATCATATAGATATCACCACATCAGAGAGCACAGTGCAGGATACAACTTAGTGCATAATAATACATAATCAGTCACCATCGCCAGAGGCGGAATCATACATAAAGATTACACAAAATAAATGTCAATCTACATCGCCAATGGTGGAATCATAATACATATACTAAAATGGCGGAGAAAGTCAAGGTCAGCACGGTGTAGTCAAGCCTCGCCATGAGCCAAAAGTGCACCAGATACCTGTAACTAGGCTGCCCGTGTGAAAATGAGGGCACCCGGGTTTGCAAGGTAAAACAAACTACGAGTCAGTCATGGGACTGGTATGAGAAATCTACGTAACTTATTAACAACAATAATAAGGCAAATCAAAGGACCACGCCACTTTCTCGGAACGAGTTTACTCCAATGAGTGCTAGTGCATGAAATAAAGTAAATGATTAAATCATCGCAATGCTTTTTATAAAATGAAGCCATTATAAGACTTAGGTCCCATCACACAATGCAACGCAAGCCGGAGGATAGAGTTTTACCTTATAATGGCCAAAAAGGCTTCATACGCATAAAACAAAAGTGTTTGATATTATTACTAGTGCATATATGTTTCAAAAGAAAATTCAATCATAAATATCAATCCTAGGCGGCATAGCTACTATCTACTATGTCGCCATACTAGTAATACAATCACGTCCGCATATTTCGTATTGAAATTGGGTTCGTTCGTGAGTCGAGGCAAGGGGCAAGCTCCTCTCCGATTTGAGACACTCTAGCAAATGCCTCGGGACCGCACACAGCAATCCCTGGATCCTCCAAGGCCGGTCCTCTCTTACTTTTGAGGATTAATTATTCCTAAACACACGTTTCCCGGTCCTTACAGACCTATAATCGAGGCGCCTCGTATTCCAACAACCACACAGGTGAAAAGTAGATATAAATGTCAGGGCTGGGAGGTCACTGACACCACCATAACTAGAAAGAAACGTCGTGCACTCCTTGGGTCCTTCTCCCATTTTTGACTCATACCGGGGTGTGAGGCTCGCGAATTCACGTTATACACAAAGCTACGTCACACAGACCATGCTTTGATCACCAACCACAAGACCTTGCTTTGCAATAGAAGCCTTGATCATATGCCACTTAGGCGTGCCACATTGGCAATCCACTCCATGCGACTGATTTCTATCAATACATAACCTCTGAGCTCGTACCTCTCAGAGAAGGGCGTTAAGAAAGAGAATAAATTCTCCGCCGCCAAACAGATATATATTTAACAGAGATCAATCAACACAGAACAAAATCCAATGTCAGACGCACAGTCCATTTACAAGTCCGTTCTCAGCCTGAACGAAACCGGAGGCACCAATTCCTCGCATATCCGTACAATCAACAGTATGTTTGGACGGCTACTGCTTCAGCTCCTTCACGGTAGCTACTCCAATCACGAGCATCAATAGCGCCCATCCATCCAGTGTGGAGATCGTCGGTCTTCAACCGTCTTCGACTCTTCGACTTCTCAACGTCGATCGATTATTTGAAATGAGATGAACTCGGCCTTTTCAAATAACCCACGTATATTTAGATTTTCAAATCAATTTATCACATGGTTGGACTATTCAACATTCACATTTCAGTTCTTTAGTTATAATTTTCATGTTAAATACCTTCAACCATCACATATCAAGGAAACACAACAAAATTGGTTTATTTCCACTCTATATCGTCTATAGTATTTTATAACGATATATCGCCATTTTTATTTAATTAAAACAGCCATATTTAATTAAACGACGATTCAGGTCGTGCCGATGCACTGGCGCTGTTTTTCACTAATTTTGTTTGACACATATCTGAAAATCTAACCATTGGATCTTCACAAATTTTATGTCATTAGAAAGATCATTTCAAAACGAATCCAACGGTTTTAGTTTTGGGAAAATCCGACGGTCGGATCTTCCACACTAGCCATTTGAAGTTACGATTTCAATTTACGAACTGCAGCGTCGTTATTCGATTTAATTTAATTACATTTATATATATAAATATAATCGTTTCTAGCGCTATTTTCTTCAGATTTGAATTAAACATTCCAGACAATCCAACTGTCGGATCTTCACAAAGTTGGTGTCGTTGGAAAGATATTTCCAAGCGAACCCAACTGTTGCGGTTTCAGGAAAATCCAATGGTCGGATTTCCTGCACTAGTCGTTTGAAATCACGGTTTCAAAACATGAACTGCACGGCAACGTTTCGTTTTAATTTTATTTATATTTATATATTTATATAAATATAGTTCATTCAAAAATTCCTATATCGTTTTCACTTCAGATATTTCACTAACGCCTTTAAATTTTGGAAAATTTCGCCATAACCTCCTTTGTACAGGAGGGGCTGGGAAAGTTCCCAAATAGCCACACGGGCGTCTCATGTCAAAAAGAAAAAGAAAAAGCCAAGCGGCTAGCCAACAGGCTACCCAAACAAAACAGTAAATGTGTACCTATTTGTCGGGCACAAAATTTTATTCCTCTTCTCTAGCCCCTTTGCTATAACCTGTTCAATAAATATGCATGTACATATATGCAATTCTCATCACTTATCATTTTCCATTCAACTTCATATTTGATTTACTTCGGTTTAAAAACACCATTCATTCTAATGTTGCATGCATAGGCAAAAATCATATCATTAGCTAATTAATGTATATTTCAACTCATGCATATTTATTGAACAAGTGGCTATTTTTAACACTTCACATTTCAAAGATGATAATTTTGGCGAACTAAAATATATTTCAATACATGACTATTTTATTTAGTTCCTATGCATGTTAAAAATAATATTTCATTCACAAATATTTATTTCAACGCTCGCATATCTTTAGCATATCACAAATATGATAAAAATGATATTTTTATCATTCACAATATTTATTCAACACATGAATGTTTTCAACACTTCATAGCTTCAATAAAAATGTAATTTTTTTTGTTCAATCTTTTTATTCAACACATGAACTTTTCCAATACACACTTCTCAACACATGAGCATTTCCACACATGGATATTTTATATATGTTGTTCATATAAGAAAGATGAAATTTTTATTGTTGAAACTATTTATATATAAGGCGAATATTTTACATACTTCATATATATTATAAAAATGTGATTTTTATTGTTTAAACACTTCATTCACTCACACATGAATTTAATTTTCACACATCACTTCTCAACACATGAACCTTTCCACACATGGATATAATTTCAACACATGACTTTAATTTCAACACATAAAGATAATTTCAACATATGAAAATAATTCTAACACATGAATATTATTCAAAATTTCGATAGCATAACGGCAGGGTAGTTAAAACCGGTACCGTCCGTAGTACGACTTCTCGCTCTACCTTAAAACCTCGCGGATTTTGACAATGGGGATTCATGCATCTAATTCACATGCAGGCGGCATGTTTTATTTTTATTTCCACAATTATTTCCAATTCATTTCAATCACCAATGGGTATTTTCCAACCACAACCAAACAATATCAACCACAAACAATTATTCAACCATTCGCATTTTTCATCCAATATTTCACACTAATTCACAACAATAAATATCGTCCATGGTTTGTGAACGAGGGGAGTATATATATATATATATATATATATATATATATATATATATATCACTTGCATTTCAACACATATATCAATTATTCTATGCATGTATAATTCATACTTCGCTTATATAGCTTACACCATGCATGTACATGAGGTATACAACACATGTGTAATTTATATTTCGCTTATATAATTTATACATGACATTTTCCATTCAAATTCATTTAATTTAGATTTCTCACATTGGTTTTCGGAGTGCTAAAAATCGTAGATGACTCAGAAAAATCCGCGGTCTCTTCTATGTGGTAGAGAGCTTCCTTGCGGTCCCGATGTTTCCTGTTTCATCGAATTTCGTCAACACACCATAAAGATATGATTTTTCAAAGTGCAAACATAAAAAAGAACTCAACTTTCACAATGGTTCAAAACTAGGGTTGCGGTTTTCGCGAAAACCGAGGCACGATAGGATGATCAGAGGGTACAGCGTGGAAGAGGGAGGAGAGGGGAGTCGGTCGGTGGTGGTTTGAGGTGGTTCGGTGGTCGGTGGCGCACGTGGCGGCACTGGAAAGTCGGCGACTTAGAGGGCTCGATTCAGGCGATACGGTAGTTGAGGGGGTGTGAGGGTTGGTCGGATCTGAAGAGGAGGAGGAGGCGCGTCGACGGAGGTAGGTGGCAGAGGCTGGAGATGGCCGAGGCGGCGACGATTTGCCTGGGAAGGTTGGAGCTCGCGACGCCGTCGATCGGGGAAGAAAAAAAGGTTTTTTTTAAAAAAAAATAATGAATGGCTAATTTTGATTGGCCCATGGTTTTATTATATTTTAAAATATTGTTTCTCCACACGGACACCAATTCAAACCCAACGACTGTCGCCCTCGCTAAATATCCCCATCCCGGACACAATGGGACATGTTTCGTTGGCCAATTCGACTGTTATAGTCAGTTATTCTTCAAATTAAAGTATAAAACATTTAATTTTTAACTTTGAACGTACATTTCAATTTGCCAGGGCCACAAACTGATTCGAAAAATTCCAGAAAAATAAATCTAGCTATGTTTTGATTCTACGGTCCTAAGAAAACTAGTTTCGTCGAATTCCGAGGTCGTTTGAAAAAATGGTCATTTTCTGGTCGATCCAATTTAACAGAAATTGACCAAACACATTTTCTTTTGCCACGCTCACATACTAGCTTCAAAAATTATGAAATTTGAAACCTAGCAATAGTTTGACATCCCGGACCCAACAAAAGTAGTTTCGTCGAATTCCGACGTAGTTTGCAAAATATCAATTTTCCAGGGCTATATATTCTATATAGCGACCTTTCTGAAAATTCATTCGGCCGTAACTTTTGATTCCCGTTATGAAACTTCGATTTTTCAGATTCGTTAGAAAGGTATTCACTAACAGATTTAAATATTTTTGGTTTCGCTAAAATCCGTTATATTTTCCACCCTGCACAGTCAGTCAAAGTGTGAATTCAAATTTTCAAACTGACTCACTATTTCTAATTCACTATTTTATTGAAATATTCTATTTCAATTGTTCAAATTCCTTTGAAATGACCAATTTAAAATTTTTAAATTGGCTCGTATTTTCCAGATTGTTACAATCTCCCCCACTTAAAACTTTTCGTCCTCAAAAAGGAAACAACAATAAATTAGGAACAAAATGTAAATGCAAAGTATTGTAAAGGTACCTTGCACCGAGGTTAGTCAGAGATGTCCACTCTTCATTTGGGGTAAGCTTGCTTAATGCTTTCCTCAGTCTCCCAAGTACAGTCTCTAGGATCACTACTCCACTGCACTTTAACCAAATGAACCTTTTTGCTTCTTAGTTCTCTAGTTTCTTTGCCAACAATCTTTAATGGCTCTCTTCTGACTGCTAATTCTGGAGTTATGTCTATATCCTGTTGCGTTGCTTCTTCTACAACAAGATATGGATCATGCACATGTTTTCTAAGTTGAGATACGTGAAATACATCATGCACTCCAGGCAACCAATCTGGTAATTGAACCTTATAAGCAAGAGTTCCAATTCGTTCGAGTATAGGAAAGGGACCAATAAATCTCGGTGCCAACTTCCCAGTTTTGCCAAATCTGATTACTCCTCTCATCGGAGAAACTTTCAAATAAACATGGTCACCAACAGCAAATGTCAAATCACTTCTTCTAGAATCTGCATAACTTTTCTGTCGGCTTTGCGTGGTTCTCAATCGCTTTTTGATGAAGTCGACTTTATCAGATGCTTCTCTTATCATATCGGGTCCTAACACAAGTCTATTGCCGGGTTCTACCCAACATGCTGGAGATCTGCACGGTCTGCCATATAATGCTTCAAATGGCGACATCCTCAAACTTGCTTGATAGCTATTGTTATATGAGAATTCTGCCAAATGCAAGTGATCTTCCCATGACCCACCAAAATCAATTATACAAGCCCGCAATAAATCTTCTAGAATTCTATTTACCCGCTTAGTCTGGCCATCTGTTTGAGGGTGATAAGCGGTGCTCATATTCAGTTTCATTCCCAATTATATCTGGAAAGCCTCCCAGAATTTGCTAGCAAATATTGAGTCTCTATCACAGACTATGCTGATGGGAATTCCATGCAGCTTAACGATTTCTTTGAAATATATCTGTGCTAGACTTTGAGCGGTTCTATTGGATCTGACAGGTATGAAATGGGCAGTCTTCGTGAAGCGATCTACGATTACCCAAATGCTGTCATTACCTTTCCTGGTTCGCAACAAACCATCTATGAAATCCATGGAAATCTGTACCCATTTCCAACCTGGGACTTCCAACGGTTGCAACAATCCAGCTAGCTTCTGTTGGTTGCTCTTTACCAATTGACAAGTAGGGCATCTGCTAACATATAAAGAAATATCCCTCTTCATTGCCTTCCACCAGAAAGTGCGTTTGATATCGTTGTACATTTTACTCACACCAGGATGAATGCAAAATTTGGATTTATGGCATTCGTCTAGCACTTCTCTTCGAAGGCCTGGAATATTTGGAATGTAAATCCTATCATTTAACCTGAGAACCCCCTTATCGTCAATATAGAAACTTGTGGTTTCACCTTCCTTGACCCTCTGACTGATTCTCTGAATGAATTCATCATCTTTTTGAAAGGATGAAATCTTATCAATCAATCCAGGCGTAATTATAAGATTGGCAATGATTGCGGTTTTTCTACTAAGCGCATCCGTCACAACGTTAGCCTTTCCCGGTGTATACAGGATATCAAGATCATACGCTGCAAGAAATTCTAGCCAACGCTGCTGTCTCAAATTCAGATCTTTCTGGGTGTATAAATACTTCAACGATTGATGATCCGTATACAATACAAATTTCTCTCCCAATAAATAATGCCTCCAGATTTTCAATGCAAAAACGATAGCTAGCAACTCAAGATCATGAGTTACATAATTCTTCTCATGCGGTTTTAGTTGGCGGCTTGCATAAGCAACTACTTGGCCTCTTTGCATTAACACTGCACCAAGACCTCTAATAGAAGCATCTGTCCAAACCATTAAATCCTAATTGCCATCAATAATGGTTAACACTGGAGTAGTTTTCAGTTTCGATTTCAATTCCTGGAAAGCTTCTTCACAGTCGGAAGTCCACTTAAATTTCTCATGCTTCTTCGTGAGCTTCGTTAACGGACCGGATATTTTCGAAAAATCCTTAACGAACTTTCGATAATAACTAGCCAACCCCATAAAACTTCTAACTTATGTGGGAGTAGTGGGTTGTTTCCAGTCTTGAATCGCTGTTATTTTGCTCGGATCTACAGAAATCCCTTTCTTTGACACGACATGGCCAAGAAACTTCACTTCTTCTTGCCACAAGACACATTTAGAGAATTTGGCTTTGAAGACGTTCTTTCTTAGAATATCCAATACTTGTTCTAAGTGTTTTTCATGCTCGGGTTTTGATTTGGAGTAAATTAAAATATCATTGATGAATACAAGGGCAAATTTATTCAGAACTCCCCTGAACACTCTATTCATTAGATCGACAAAGTATGCTGGAGCATTGCACAGGCCGAACGGCATTACTAACCATTCATAAAATATGTCTGGACCTCTGAAAGCTATCAAAGGAACACACTCTTCTGCTATCCTCAATTGATGAAAACCTGTAGCTAGATCCATTCGGGAAAATACTCTCGCCCCATTTAATTGGTCTAGCAGATCGTCAATGCGGGGTAATAGGTATTTGTTTTTGAGCGTCTGTTTGTTGAGGTCTCGGTAATCAACACACAATCGAAGAGTACCATCTGACTTTGGGACAAACACTACAGCTGCACCCCAATTAGAAAAGCTAGGTCTGATTAGAACCTTCCACAACAGTTGACGAGTTTGATCGCCTAATTCTTCTTTTTCTCTTGGAGTCATTCTGCGAATTAGATGCACCACTGGTCTGGCATTGGGAATTAGATCAATTCGGAATTCTATTTCTCTTTGCGGAGGTAAGTTTTCAACTTCTTCAAACACATCCGCATAGTTTCTAACAATTGGAATCTTTTCCATGGAAGTGGGGATAACTTCTAATGCCGACCAAAATTCTTTTCTATCTGGATTCGAACCATGACAGGGTATAAATATATGTCCAAGCTTCGTTCGAATTTTAACGATTCTTTTTGCAAAATTAACCTCAGCTTCGTATTTCGTTAACCATTCTAACCCAAGGATAACGTCGAATTCGGGAAAATCCATAACGATTAAATTAATGGGAAATTTGTAGAAAGAATAAGAGATTGGCACTCTACAACATGAACTGAGAATAAGAGATCCTCCTATCGGGTTATGAACTTCCACTGATTCTTTAAGCTTTCTCTGTTTAACTTTGATTTGTGAAGTGTGTTACTAGCGATAAAACTACGCGACGCACTCGTGTCAAACAATACAGAGACAGGAATATTTTTAATTGTAAGGGTACCTCCCAAAACATCGGGTTTACCTGCTCCATCAGAAGCAGCCGGCGGGCTCGACCCGTCATAGACATGAGCTACTGTGGCCTTCTTCAGCAAAGGGCAGTCTTTGACAAGATGATCCGTCTTGCGGTAATTAAAGCAGGAGCGAGGGTTCTGAGAACCCTGGCTTGAACCTTGTAAATTTGTCTTATGCCTCTTCGGGGCTGTGCACACATTAGAGAAGTGCCCCCATTTTGCCACAGTTATAGCAACTTCCTCTTGGCGGCTTGCCAGTCTGAGGTTTCGAGGATGCTGCTTGGCTTGACTCAGCTTGATTCACAACAGGCTTGCGTTTGTTCCCGGCTTAGCTTTTAGCGCGATCCTGCTCCAGATGCCTTTGGTCAATGTCTTCGTAGTTGCATGTCATTTCCACCAGTTCATTAAATTCCAGCTTGACGTGGGCCATGGCTCTATCATGATACTGTCGCTTTAGCCTGAGGATAAACCTCTTATTTTTGGACTTTGCAGTGGCGATGAGCTCTGGAGCATAGGGGGACAACTGTGTAAATTTATTCAGATAATCATGTACTGAAAGATCACCCTGCTGGAGGTTGGCGAAGTCATCGTGCATTCATTCAAGTGCTTGTTCCAGGACATATTTCTCTTTGAAGAGTTCTTTGAATCCGTCCCAGGTTCTTCCAGCTTCTCTATTCCCGGTGGTGAGAGATTCCCACCATAGTTCAGCTTGTTCCTGCATAAGCCAGGCGCCCATAATAGCTTTATCTTGGTCTCCAAGCCTTAGGCCTTCTAGAACTTTCTCGCATGTTTTGAGCCATACAAGGGCCTCTATTACTGTGCCAGTTCTCGAGAAGGTCTTGCCTCCTAGGTTTTTATATCTCTTAGCTACGCGGTCTAGCTCGAAGTATTGAGCAGCCGGGGGTTGTATCAAAGGTCCTTCTTCAACTGGGGCTTCTCCCTGTCCTCTGCCACGGCCGGCATGACCTCCTCTAGCGGCGGCTGCTCTGGTAACCATTTTTCAAGTTCAGTATAAGGAAGAAGAGAGTCAGCTAACAGAAATGATAATTTATTGCATGATTAAGCAGAAAATTTACGGAAAGATAACGATGGACTGATCAAATTGTTTTTGCTATTCTTCTCGGCTCATTCAAGGACTTTACTAGTCCTATCTCTAATGAGCTACACGCCTTAGAATACTACTGATTCTATTTAGACGAAGTGTTTAATGTGTTAGACACTAGAACTAAGGTTAACCAAAGCTCTGATACCAACTGAGACGATCCCAAGGCCCCGTGACACGGTGTTAAGGATAATCATTAGAATATAACACATTAATCATCATTAGTAGATCACAGATATTAGCATAAACATAAAATGGAATAATTTACACACATATGACAGCGGAATCATATAGATATCACCACATCAGAAGCACGGTGCAGGATACAACTTAGTGCATAATAATACATAATCAGTCACCATCGCCAGAGGCGGAATCATACATAAAGAGTACACAAAATAAATGTCAGTCTACATCGCCAATGGCGGAATCATAATACATATACTAAAATGGCGGAGAAAGTCAAGGTCAGCACGGTGTAGTCAAGCCTCGCCATGAGCCAAAAAGTGCACCAGATACCTGTAACTAGGCTGCCCGTGTGAAAATGAGGGCACCCGAGTTTGCAAGGTGAAACAAACTACGAGTCAGTCATGGGACTGTTATGAGAAATCTACTTAACTTATTAACAACAATAATAAGGCAAATCAAAGGACCACACCACTTTCGCGGAACGGGTTTACTCCTATGAGTGCTAGTGCATGAAATAAAGTAAATGATTAAATCATCGCAATGCTTTTTATAAAATGAAGCCATTATAAGACTCAGGTCCCATCACACAATGCAACGCAAGCTGGAGGGTAGAGTTTTACCTTATAATGGCCAAAAATGCTTCATACGCATAAAACAAAAGTGTTTGATACTATTACTAGTGCATATATGTTTCAAAAGCAAATTCAATAATAAATATCAATCCTAGGCGGCATAGCTACCATCTACTATGTTAACATACTAGTAATACAATCACGTCCGCATATTTCGTATTGGAAATTGGGTTCCTTCATGAGTCAAGGCAAGGGGCAAGCTCCTCTCCGATTCGAGACACTCTAGCAAATGCCTCGGGACCGCACACAGCAATCCCTGGATCCTCCAAGGTCGGTCCTCTCTTACTTTTGAGGATTAATTATTCCTGAACACACGTTTCCCGGTCCTTACAGACCTATAATCGAGGCGCCTCGTATTCCAACAACCACACAGGTGAAAAGTAGATATAAATGTCAGGGCTGGGAGGTCACTGACACCACCATAGCTAGAAAGAAACATCGTGCACTCCTTGGGTCCTTCTCCCGTTTTTGACTCATACCGGGGTGTGAGGCTCGCGAGTTCACGTTATACACAATGCTACGTCACACGGACCATGCTTTGATCATCAACCACAAGACCTTGCTTTGCAATAGAAGCCTTGATCATATGCCACTTAGGCGTGCCAAACAGGCAATCCACTCCATGCGACTGATTTCTATCAATACATAACCTCTGAGCTCGTACGTCTCAGAGAAGGGCGTTAAGCAAGAGAATAAATTCTCCGCCGCCAAACAGATATATATTTAACAGAGATCAATCAGCATAGAACAAAATCCAATGTCAGACACACAATCCATTTACAAGTCCGTTCTGGGTCTGAACGAAACCGGAGGCACCAATTCCTCGCTTATCCGTACAATCAACAGTATGTTTGGACGGCTACTACTTCAGCTCCTTCGCGGTAGCTACTCCAATCACGAGCATCAGTAGCGCCCATCCATCCAGTGTGGAGATCGTCGGTCTTCAACCGTCTTCGACTCTTCGACTTCTCAACGTCGATCGATTATTTGAAATGAGATGAACTTGGCATTTTCAAATAACCCACGTATATGTAGATTTTCAAATCAATTTATCACATGGTTGGACTATTCAACATTCACATTTCAGTTCTTTAGTTATAATTTTCATGTTAAATACCTTTAACCTTCACATATCAAGCAAACACAACAAAATTGGTTTATTTCCACTCTATATCGTCTATAGTATTTTATAACGATATATCTCCATTTTTATTTATTTAAAACAGCCATATTTAATTAAACGACGATTCAGGTTGTGCCGATGCACTGGCGCTGTTTTTCACTAATTTTGTTTTACACATATCTGAAAATCTAACCGTTGGATCTTCACAAATTTTATGTCATTAGAAAGATCATTTCAAAACGAATCCAACGGTTTTAGTTTTGGGAAAATCTGACGGTCGGATCTTCCACACTAGCCATTTGAAGTTACGATTTCAATTTACGAACTACAGCATCGTTATTCGATTTAATTTAATTATATTTATATATATAAAAATATAATCGTTTCTGGCACTGTTTTTCTTCAAATTTGAATTAAACATTCCAGACAATCCAACCGTCGGATCTTCACAAAGTTGGTGCAATTGGAAAGATATTTCCAAGGCGAACCCAACGGTTGCGGTTTCGGGAAAATCCAATTGTCGGATTTCCCGCACTAGTCGTTTGAAATCACAGTTTCAAAACACGAACTGCACGGCCACGTTTCGTTTTAATTTTATTTATATTTATATATTTATATAAATATAGTTCATTCAAAAATTCCTATATCGTTTTCACTTCAGATATTTCACTAACGCCTTTAAATTTTGGAAAATTTCTCCAGAACCTCCTTTGTACGGGAGGGGCTGGGAAAATTCCCAAATAGCCACACGGGCGTCTCATGTCAAAAAGAAAAAGAAAAAACCAAACGGCTAGCCAACAGGCTCATAAAATCATCGCCCAAACAAAACAGTAAATGTGTACCTATTTGTCGGGCACAAAATTTTATTCCTCTTCTCTAGCCCCTTTGCTATAACTTGTTCAATAAATATGCATGTACATATATGCAATTCTCATCACTTATCATTTTCCATTCAACTTCATATTTGATTTACTTCGGTTTAAAAACACCATTAATTCTAATGTTGCATGCATAGGCAAAAATCATATCATTAGCTAATTAATGTATATTTCAACTCATGCATATTTATTGAACAAGTGGCTATTTTTAACACTTCACATTTCAAAGATGATAATTTTGGCGAACTAAAATATATTTCAATACATGACTATTTTATTTAGTTCCTATGCATGTTAAAAATAATATTTCATTCACAAATATTTATTTCAACGCTCGCATATCTTTAGCATAACACAAATATGATAAAAACGATATTTTTATCATTTACAATATTTATTCAACACATGAATGTTTTCAACACTTCATAGCTTCAATAAAAATGTAATTTTTATTGTCCAATCTTTTTATTCAACACATGAACTTTTCCAATACACACACTTCTCAACACATGAGCATTTCCACACATGGATATTTTATATATGTTGTTCATATAAGAAAGATGAAATTTTTATTGTTGAAATTGTTTATATATAAGGCGAATATTTTACATACTTCATATATATTATAAAAATGTGATTTTTATTGTTTAAACACTTCATTCACTCACACATGAATTTAATTTTCATACATCACTTCTCAACACATGAGCATTTCCACACATGGATATAGTTTCAACACATGACTTTAACACACATAAAGATAATTTCAACATATGAAAATAATTCTAACACATGAATATTATTCAAAATTTCAGCAGCATAACGGCAGGGTAGTTAAAACCGGCACTGTCCCTAGTACGGCTCCTCGCTCTACCTTAAAACCTCGCAGTTTTTGACAATGGGGATTCATGCATCTAATTCGCACGCAGGCGGCATGTTTTATTTTTATTTCCACAATTATTTCCAATTCATTTCAATCACCAATGGGTATTTTCCAACCACAACCAAACAATATCAACCACAAACAATTATTCAACCATTCGCATTTTTCATCCAATATTTCACACCAATTCACAACAATAAATATCGTCCATGGTTTGTGGACGAGGGGAGTATATATATATATATATATATATATATATATATATTTCTATATTTCACTTGCATTTCAACACATATATCTATTATTCTATGCATGTATAATTCATACTTCGCTTATATAGCTTACACCACGCATGTACATGAGGTATACAACACGTGTGTAATTTATATTTCGCTTATATAATTTATACACGACATTTTCCATTCAAATTCATTTAATTTAGATTTCTCACATTGGTTTTCGGAGTGCTAAAAATCGTAGATGACTCAGAAAAATCCGCGGTCTCTTCTATGTGGTAGAGAGCTTCCTTGCGGTCCCAATGTTTCCCGTTTCATCGAATTTCGTCAACACACCATAAAGATATGATTTTTCAAAGTGCAAACATAAAAAAGAACTCACCTTTCACGATGGTTCCAAACTAGGGTTGCGGTTTTCGTGAAAACTGAGGCACGATGGGATGATCAGAGGGTACAGCGTGGAAGAGGGAGGAGAGGGGAGTCGGTAGGTGGTGGTTTGAGGTGGTTCAGTGGCGCACGTGGCGGCGCTGGAAAGTCGGCGACTTGGAGGGCTCGATTCAGGCGATACGGTAGTCGAGGGGGTATGAGGGTTGGTCGGATCTGAAGAGGAGGAGGAGGCACGTCGACGAAGGTAGGTGGCGGAGGATGGAGATGGTCGAGGTGGCGGCGATTTGCCTGGGAAGGTTGGAGCTCGCGTCGCCGTCGATCGGGGAAGAAAAAAAGGGTTTTTCTTTTTTTTTATTTTTAAAATAATGAATGGCTAATTTTGATTGGCCCATGGTTTTATTATATTTTAAAATACTGTTTCTCCACACGGACACCAATTCAAACCCATCGATTGTCGGCCCTAGCTAAATACCCCCATCCCGGACACAATGAGACATGTTTCGTTGGCCAATTCGACTGTTACAGTCAGTTATTCTTCAAATTAAAGTATAAAACATTTAATTTTTAACTTTGAACGTACATTTCAATTTGCCAGGGCCACAAACTGATTCAAAAAATTCCAGAAAAATAAATCTAGCTATGTTTTGACGCTACGGTCCTAACAAAACTAGTTTCGTCGAATTCCGAGGTCGTTTAAAAAAATGGCCATTTTCTGGTCGATCTAATTTAACAGAAATTGACCAAACACATTTTCTTTTGCCACGCTCACATACTAGCGTCAAAAATTATGAAATTTGAAATCTAGCAATAGTTTGACATCCCGGACCCAACAAAAGTGGTTTCATCGAATTCCGAGGTCATTTGCAAAATATCAATTTTCCAGGGCTATATATTCTATATAGCGACCTTTCAGAAAATTCATTCGGCCATAACTTTTGATTCCCGTTATGAAACTTTGATTTTTCAGATTCATTAGAAAGGTATTCGCTAACAGATTTAAATATTTTTGGTTTCGCTAAAATCCGTTATATTTTCCACCCTGCACAGTCAGTCAAAGTTTGAATTCAAATTTTCAAACTGAATCACTATTTCTAATTCACTATTTTATTGAAATATTCTATTTCAATTGTTCAAATTCCTTTGAAATGACCAATTTAAAATTTTTAAATTGGCTCGTATTTTCCGGGTTGTTACATTTCCACGGTAACTAGATAAATCAAATCAACTTGAAACTTTGAAATCCTACAATAATTTGTTGATACGAACCCAACGGCACTAGTTTCGTCGCATTCTGAGACTGTTTCCCTGGTAGGCTATTTACACACATCGCAATGCCATTTTTGACACCAAATTTCCCGGTCTCCAAAAATAAAAAGCTATGTACTTATCCTGACTCTAATCGACGATACGAACTCATCGGGACTAGTTTCGTGGCCTAATTCGATCGTCTGCTCAAGTTACACTCAAATACCATTTATTCATTTAAATACGCGCTATAGAAAATAATTGGGTGTATACGGCTACCGTGGTCACATACGACATCGGTTTTCCACGCCATTCACCACCGTACAATAATTTAACGTTTCGGTTCTAATGAAACTGATTTCGTTGAAATCCGAGATCATTTGCAAAATGGCCATTTTAAAGGCCTATAATTTAATAACGATTTCCATAGCGTTTTTTTCAAAATCTGATTTAGCCATAATTATCAAACTACAACACGAAATCTGAATTTTTCTCTTCCATATGGAAATTATAGTCAACACGCTCCCAACATTTCTTGTTTCGCAGAAATCCAACTTATATCGGATCATGTATATTCGGTTGAAGTTCAAAACTCGAATTTACGAACTGCACGCCATTTTCAAGATCGATTTATAATTATATAAATATATAACGTTCGAACATCATTTAAATAACGAATTCAATATTAAATTCCATCGATATTCCAAATAAAATATTTAAAACTAATTTAAATATTCAGATTCAAATGGTCGAAAAACACGGGTCGTTACATTCTTTCCCCCTTAAAATAATTTCGTCCTCGAAATTGCTAAGGTAAGAAAAGACGATACAAATCCACTAACTTTCAAATCCAAAT
Source organism: Allium sativum (assembly GCA_030737875.1). NCBI lineage: Eukaryota > Viridiplantae > Streptophyta > Magnoliopsida > Asparagales > Amaryllidaceae > Allium > Allium sativum. Next base: position 156,039,287 of record CM060921.1, on the reverse strand, counting down.
TATTTTAAATTAGAAACCAATTTCAATACCATATATAAATATTTTCAAAAATATTGAAAATTTGCTTACACCTTAAATTCCCGAAAAATTTCGCCAGCACCTCCTTTGTATGGCTCAATCGGTACAACTACAACTCGCCTTTCTAGGCCTTCTCCAATCCAAAAGAAAATAAAACAACCAAGCGGCTTGCCAAAAAGGCTCATAAATCTCCAAACCCATATAAAAATAAACATATACCTTTTTGTCAGGCATATCATTATATCCTTTTCATCTGCTACTATGTTATCATAAACAAATGTATTTCCAAACAAAATTCCAATTTTATCCACAAAACCAAATCCATCACGCGTCCAAGCCAAATCCAACTCTTAACTCAACTTCCATCCATTATCGATTTCAACTCTTAACTTACCAGTCCTATATCATTTCAGATTTCTGTCTCACAATTCAAAATCTGATTCTACTCGATATATTATATCCCGATTCAATTTCCAGTCAATTGGTTCCAATTCAATTCGTATTTTTTTCCAATTTCTATTTAATTTTGTTTTTGTTCAACAATTTCCCTGGGAGTTTTTAAACAGCTCAGCTCCTTCAAAAATCAAATATTCATTTTCAGTATTCAAAACAACTTGTTTTTCTCAAAGCAATTCAAAACAAGATTTTTGGTAGTAATCCGTCACTTAGAACTTGGAAATGAACACTGATGATGTGGCCAACATCCTCAGAGTTACTTCCCAGTTATCGAAGTGAATTTAATACTATATCACTTCAGAACTCCAATTTTAAACACTTTCATTTTGAAATCTATTTCAAAATAAAATTCACGATGTTTGTAAACCATTTAAATTCTCCCAGGATTTTACAATTCTCATATGTTCAATCTAAGTTCATTTGCAAATTCCTTTTCCACTTTTAGGAATTTTAATCCCAATTCTGATTTTAATTTTAGATTTTATGAATTTGCTTTTATATTAGACGAATTCTAATTGGTTATTTATATAACCATTTCAATTATAATCAATCGACACATCCAATATACTATAATACTTCAAATATTAATCATTCTTTTATATTAAAATATTATTTGGGTAAAATTATTTCATTAACCCTCTTTCAAAACATACTGCGTCGATTCATCGTTCTTGAGTGTTTAGAAACCCCTATCGATACTGTGGATCAAACTGATCGACCAGAACTCATAAACAACTCAACCAATAAATCTCCACAATATAAAACAATTTTTATAAAATCTACAAATACGTTCACTCGTATATATATATTCAACTCAATCTAGGGTATTGCTAACCCCATCTCTATTGATTCACGAAACAGAGCCAAGGTAATCACTTAACCTTCGCTCTGATACCACTGTAACGACCCAGCGGTTTTCAGCCCCGAAATCGACATAAATTCCCTTAACGTAACTCATGCTGACCCTCCAAGCACCGAAAACACTGGATAGTTATTAGAAAGAATTTAGAGGATGTGATAAGAAAGAAAGAAATATTAGAATAGAAGAAGAAAAAGAACAACAACAACACAACACAGAGTCTTACATCGCAGCGGAACAAAATTTAATACAGAGATAAATCTTTATTGAGAACTTTTAAAAATACTTACAGTATCAGAGTACATCACACAATGGGACAGTTATAATAACCTGTTCCCATATACAACACACATCGGAATAGTAGCTATATAATATCATACGTCTGAACATCTTCAGCTCGTCTCTAGACTTCATAGCATTCGATAACCTGAACCTGTACACCCCGGGCTAACCCGAGCATTTACAAAACACCGGGTCAGTCTGGTGAACCAGAGTGAGATAAACTCGCACAGTATTAAGGGTAAATCATCCAATCATGATTTATAGTTCAAAATCTTTTCGAAAGAAAAGGATAATCGTAAGACCAAATCCACACATAAACACGGACGGTTTTTACCTTACGATAACCCAAAACATTTTTGAAACCAATATCTTGTCTGATATGATAATAATGCCTAAATACAAGTAAATAGAAATCTAGTAGAACGCTTGCATCTCACGCTCCACATATATAATATAGAATCAAAACCGCGGGCGCTTATTAGAGATTGGATTCCGACTATGACAAGGTATGGGACCACGTGCCGATAGTGTATCTCTAGAGGCGAATACCTTGGGTTCAACAAGAACGTCTTGCAACCCGGCCCACACATGACCGACCACTCATTTCGCTTGAGTGTATCGAATGTACATCACCGACGGTTGGGATCAGCAACCGTCTCCCGAAAAGGGACAGCATCGAATACAGATTAAAGAAGTAAATAGGAATTTCTCTAGATAGATGATTATACACCCTAATGGGAGCGACCCACATAGCCATGATGCCTACCCGATTTTTGTCATTTCCCAGTTGATGAGGCTTGAGGTTTAGATTAACTTTTAACACATGGTTACCATTCACTTTGAATGTCACATCATCAGACCCGCCAGATATCACTATTTGACGTCCACAAAAATACTCTAGTTTGAAGCTAAGAGAATGGCACTTCTCCGCCAACAACTATAGCACGTTTGAAGAAATCAACGTACGTGACCCTTTGGACGTACGCTATCAGACATTCGTCCGTACAAGTCATCTAGGAATAGGATGAACCGAAGGCACTCTCCTACTGCATCCAATATAGGAATCACCCCATGGATTAGTAGCAAGAAGTCCTTGCAACCCGTAGATTCCAACCACAATAGAATCACAGCTTATCTCTGCTTGCCAGGCAGAGAATTTTAGTGGTCCTTCCGTTTATGAAAATCCACAGTCTTCAATGCTCCATCTCGATCATCTTCTGAGATCTTCATGTATTTGTAGGTCGGAATGTTTTTCGAATATAAATTCGATCCCGGTCTTTCCATAGCTACAATTGTATTGGACATGTTTGATAGTCGGTGATTTAACTATCAAAATAAACAGTGATTCAATCAAGACACTCCAATGAGTTCACTGGTTCAGTTTTCAGCACCACTTGGCCCATTTTACAATTTGATTCACTTCAGCTTGATTAAAACTTCTAACTCCTTTAAATCTTTTAAAAATCCGATAATTGAATTCTTATATACTAACGATCTCAAAACCCTTTCTATATAATACTTAGTAAAATAACTCATAACCATATTAAATTCTTATTTTAATTCTCCTTTCAAACATTCATTACATCATTCTTTATTATTTCAAACTTGGGAAAATCCATTCAACTTATTATTTTATAAACCATGTTACGTAATATCGTTTATTCCATTTTTGAAACGATAACTAATATCCATTAGTATAAAATAAAACCAACTTTACATTCCCTATCTACTAATTTCCTCTACTTTGGATCTCACATTATATATATTTTCCAATTCTCACCAATGTTACATTATTCCACTAATGGAAATAATGAACCATCACCAACCTCTTTTACGATTTCCAACTAATATCATCTTCAGATAATCCTGATGTTGTTCAAGTTAGGGTATTTTAATTACCTCTCAGACCTTGATCAACAACGTTCATATCCTGAAATAAATATAAGTTGAAATCAAACCAATATGCCATTCCAGTCTCAAAACAAATTCTATTATAGATCGTATTCGGTTATACAACCCTACGACCCAATCTTTAACCAAATTTACTATTACCAATCTCCATTCAAATCTATTCAACCATTTCCCACTTTTGAAATCTTATTTCAAATTCCCTTTTTATTTGATCTCATTGTCAGGTAACGTTAATGTAAAATTAACGCTTTTACTCTTTTAAACCTCATTTATAAAATTCCGGTTTATTAAAAACCCTTCTCATCTTTCTATCCTTTTTCTTAATCCAAGTATCCTTTTAAATTAAGCCCTCGTATTCGCTTACCATTCTCTTAATAACTTTGTTATAAAATTTGGGTTTTAAATATAAAACCTGTTCATAATTCCTTTCACCATTCACTTTGATTACATTTCACCATCGATCACTTTTAATTGCATTCCCATTTAAAAAGAAAATTTCCAAATCATCGTTAATTACAAAAATAACTTATTTCAATCATTAACTATTTCAATAGTTAATTCCTTTATTAACTAAATTAAATAGTAAATCTCTTTTTAAACTTTATTTGAATTTAAACAATATTCATTTAACCATTTTAATCAAAACACATTAATTTTATAATTAATTCCAATTCGAACTAGTCGATTTAATTAACTCAAAACTCGATTATCTTATTAACCGATTCTAATTAATCCTCACTTTAAATTAATTAAAAATATAATTAATTTAAATAATCCCATAAATTGTTTTCTTTACAACAATTATCAAAATTTACCATTCGATTTGTTCCTAATCCTCGTACTTGTAAATCAGATTAACATCAGAAAATAAATTTATAATTAATCAAAGTCTTAAATAAATAAAATATTTATCTATTTCTCTTTGATAACTTTTATTCAAAATGATATATTTCAAATCTATCTCCAGTTTCACCTGACGGTGAATCAATATTTGTAAAGCGATTGATTTTTATAGGCCAAATGCTGCCAAATACTCAACCAATACCGCCCATTGTTTTAAACTAACAAATGTTGAATATTCAATAATCAACAATCAAATCAATCAACCCAAATAGGACAGTTCATATATGATAATATGAAAATAATTAAATAATATATTTGAGGAATCTGGGTGGATCCCTCCAACTTGTTCTTCCCTATATTCAAAACGGTTATCACAAACCAGATCATTCAGTTTTGTTTAACTGATAACACTAAATAGCAACCATTTAACATCAACTGCAAGAGACTTAAACAGTTCAACAAATTAAAACACGTTTATAGATAAACTTGCCCAATAAGGTAAGTTACCTTTATTGGAACCAACCGTTAAAAATAACGATTTGGTATTTCACTGAAATTAAACAACGGTTTAATTTCATCAATTTAATTAACCAATAAATTTTATAACTAGCAAACAGTAAACATCAACGATCAGAGCACACAAAATAAAAACCCAATTTATATAAAATAAAAATGGGAAAATTGAGTGAGTTCAACTCACCTTGTTTTCCGTTGTCGCTGAAGCGGTTCGGTTTCAACTCCTATTAAATTAAACTAGTGTTTAATTTAACAATAAATTTCCAGCAGTCTCCAGCTCTGACCACATCAGTTCCATAATGTACTGCTCTCTGATATGATTCCATTACTTCTTATTTGGTCTAATTCTGATCATAGAATAATACATTAAATATTTATAACATTTATGATTTAATTAAATAAATTATTTCTAGTTAAATAAATTACTTTAGATTAAGGTAACGACCAATTAATCCTTCAATATACATCTTTGTTTCAGAATAAACGAACCCAACTTTGTTTCTTAGAACTTGAACACATAGCTTCCTGTAACAAGCAAGATTAAATTTTAAAAATTAACTTTTATTAAATTAAATTTTATAATTATACTTCGTTACTTTGGTTCACAAATATACCAGACTAAAACATTTTCCCCATAACGCTCGTCCACTTCTGTCCCTTTGTTCTGCACACTTTCCTCATCCCGTACAGTGTCCTGCATCATTCCCAAACCATGATCCAATTAATATATGATTAAAGTAAACTAACTAATTTTTGCTAAATCGCTAATTTAACAAATCAATTATGTTTTAATTAAATACCGCCAATGTAAATTTCTTCTACTTCACTATTGTGCTTATACCCTCTTGGTTCCTGTGTTCCTTAATTATTGTAAATTTTAGGGTTACGGCCAAAACGTTTTCTTCCTTCCTGAGTCTTACTTTCTGCACAATGGACCTGCATGTAGATTAACGTTTCAAGTCAAATACTCTTTTTAGTTATACTAATTAATATAGTTTAATATACTTTAATTTCTTAAACCAATACCCTTTCATTTGAAATCATCAGGTTCCGGCTTCACTGCTCATGGTCATGAAGACCACCGAAACTATTCCAACTCCTTGTAACTGCTCTATCATATTTTGCTTCTTCGATTTGTTCCTCATTCTGTAAACCAACAATTACTTAATTCATGTTATTATTGTGTATAAGTTAATTACTTAATTAAAACTTTACTGTACATCTCAATTTAGAACTGGGTTGTTTCTTTTGGTGCTTCCTTTGTTTTTCATTCCGGGTTCCTCTCAATACCCCAACGTTGATTAGAAACCCACAACCCTCGTGCCACCGTACTCCCATCAGTAACCTTCGACGCAAGCGCCTTCCCCTCCTCTTCCCTCGACTCAAGCCACGCCGTGCCAAGCCTCGTCGTCCGCCCTACTGCAGCAGAACAATCTTTACCACGGAAGTATAAATTTCGGTGGCCATTTATTTTTCAAAAGAGCTGAACCACCATTGAGGCTGCCTACTACCCCAAGGCTTTCACCTAGCATGGCTCTCCTTGACTACCCCACTTCCTTTCCATAGTTTTGCAAAGCCATGAAAAACTCTTCTGTTGCTTGTTTTGATTTGCTAAACAATGGAGATAGCCAAGCTGCTATATATATATATATATATGTATATATATATATATGAGGGAATATAGGATATAATCAATGTCGCTTCATAGGTGGTTGTGCTCCTTCCATCTCCATCCAGCTGTCTGACTTGATGGGTTAGTATCTGTTGATGGCATCAGCAAATAGGGTAGGCCTGCGTGAATGGTCTTGGTGAAAATACTTCTCCAGGCTATGCGTAGATAGGCTTACAGAAAAGAAAATGGTAGGAGCAGATATATAGGGTAACATGCACTCGTTGGATCTCATGAAAGATTGAAAAGAAAAGTAGGGAAAGTGTTTTCATTTCACACATCCCTATCGCGTTTATGTTGATGGAGAAAATACATATAAAGTTGCCCAGAAATATAGGTCAGTGCGTCAGAGAATAGGATATAAGTTGGCAGATAATCTTCTGGGGTAGGACTGCATGTGGTTGCGTTGATTGATACAGACAAGACAAGATGGTTAGATTTTAAGTTGTACGTTTTTGTGTGGAAATAGGGAAGCAAATACTCAACGGTGAAGAACTCGTATATTATTAACGAAACTTTGTCGTGAAGTACCACATAAAACTGACCATAATCGACTTCTGTTTACTGATAAAAATGCTAATCCTAACGTTGAAAAACATTTCGGACACAATGGGACAAGTTTCGTCGAAATCCGAGGTCGTATGAAAAAATTTCCTTCATAAAACCAGAAACAAACTCGCGTTTAATTTTTCCACGGTCACTAGATAAATCAAATCAACTTGAAACTTTGAAATCCTACAATAATTTGTTGATACGAACCCAACGGCACTAGTTTCGTCGCATTCTGAGTCTGTTTCCCTAGTAAGCTATTTTTACGCACACCGCAATGCCATTTTTGACACCAAATTTCCCGGTCTCCAAAAATAACAAACTATATACTTATCTTGACTCTAATCGACGATACAAACTCAACGGGACTGGTTTCATGGCCTAATTCGATCGTCTGCTCAAGTTACACTCAAATACCCTTTATTCATTTAAATATGCGCAATAGAAAATAATTGGGTGTTTACGGCTACCATGGTCACATACAACATCGGTTTTCCATGCTATTCACCACCGTACAATAATTTAATGTTACGGTTCTAATGAAACTGATTTCGTCGAAATCCGAGATCGTTTGCAAAATGTCCATTTTAAAGGGCTATAATTTAATAACGATTTCCACAACGTTTTTTTCAAAATTTGATTTAGCCATAATTATCAAACTACAACACGAAATCTGAACTTTTCTCTTCCATATGAAAATTATAGTCAACACGCTCCTAATGTTTCTGGTTTTGCAGAAATCCGACTTATATCGGGTCCTGTATATTCAGTTGAAGTTCAAAACTCGAATTTACGAACTGCACGCCATTTTCAAACTCGATTTATAATTATATAAATATATAACGTTCGAACTTCGTTTAAATAACGAATTCAATATTAAATTCCATTGATATTCCAAATAAAATATTTAAAACTAATTTAAATATTCAGAATTAAATGGTCAAAAAACACGGATCGTTACAAATAAGTTGCCTCCGGTTTCATTCAGACCTAGAAAGGACTTGTAAATGGATGTGTTTATGACATTGGATTTCATTCTGTGTTGATTGATTTCTCTTAAATATATATATATATATATATATATATATATATATGTTTGGTGGCATAGAATTTATTCTCTTTGCTTAACACCCTTCTCTGAGACATACGAGCTTAGAGGTTATATATCGATTGACATCAGTAGCTTGGCGTGTATTGTCAATGTGGCATGCTAAGATGCAAATGAAAGGCTTTTGTTGAAAAGCATAGTCTTGTGGATGATGATCAAAGCACAACTTTAATTAGCATAACTTTTTTTATAGCATTAATTTGCGAGCTTCACACCTCGATATGAACCAGAAACGGGAGAGGACCGCAAGGAGGACATGCGTTTCTTTCTAGCTAGAGTGGTGTCAAGGTATGGAGCCCAGACATTTTACTTATGTGGATGTTGGAAAGCGAAGTACCTCGTATTTGATGGTCGACATACTGACCAGATTTTATGCCCCATAGGGTAGGGAAATGTACTGTTTAGGAATTGTTAATCCACTAAAGTAAGAGTGGACCAACCCTGCCAGATCCAAGGGCTCACGTGAGTCTGAGCCTTAGGCATGGGCTAGAGTGTCTCGAATTTGGAAGGAAGATCCCTTGCCTTTGTTCAAGATGGTAATCCAATCTCCAATACGACATCATTTGGTTTTGATTGTAAAACTAGTATGGCGACATAGTATATAGTAGTTATGCCATCTAGGATAGATACATTTATATCGAAAGTGTTTTAAATTGACCAGATCCTGATAATAATATCGAATGATTTTTGTTTTATGTGTATCAAGCATATTTGGCCATTATAAGGTAAAACTCTATCCTCCATCATGTGTTGCATTGTGTTATGGGACTTGAGTCTTATAATGGCTTCATTTTTCTAAAAAACATTGTGTTGTTTAAATGATTTACTTTATTTATGCACTGGTGATCCAGTGGAGGAAACCCTTTCTGCGTTAGCAGCGTGGTCCTTTGATTAGCCTTATTATTAAATAAGTTAAGTAAGATTTCTCATACCTATCCCATGATTGACTTGTAGTTTGTTTTCACTTGCAAACTCGGATGCCCTTATTTTTACACGGGCATCTAGGTAAATAGGTATCTGGCCTTATTTTGGATATGCACCATAGCATGTAGTGCTCTTTTGGCTGAAGACAAAGACTTATCATTTATCAGTTATTTTGGAACTTTATATATTGCCTATGCATCTTTGATTCTGATGTAGACTTACTATCTCTATTTATGTACTAAGTATGCTCCTGTATCTGTGTAACTCTGATGATGACATTTATGATTCTGCTGTTATGATGATGTGTATTATTCCATGATTTCATGTGGTATGCTATTATCCGCTGATGTGATTAATGTGTTATATTCCAATGATTATCCTTGCTTCCGTGGCACGGGGGTTTAGGTTGTCACAAACGTGGTATCAGAGCTAATGGTTAACCTTAGTTCTGGAGTATAACATGTTAACGAACTCATTAGATATGGGATTGGAAATATCCTAGAATGAGTGTAGAAGGATAGCATATAACTTGATCATTACATCATTATTCATGCTTTTACCATTCCTTAAGATACCTTTCTTATTTGCCTGACCCTTTTCTTAATATTGGCAGATTTAACAGAAAAATGAGTGGCAGGGGCAGAAGAAGTAATCTTGTAATTCAGCAACAACCCCTACAACCACTGTTTGATCTAGATGTGGTCGCTAAGAAGTATAAATATTTGAGTGGCCTACCATTCACTGGCACTGGAACAGTAACCGAAACTCAAGCTTGGTTAAGGTCGTGCGAACGGATCTTCGCGGGCCTAGAATTACCCAATCATAGGAAGACGTTTATGGTAGCTTGGCTACTTAAGGATGAGGCCTTGATATGGTGGGATGCAATAACTATTGGCGATCTGGAAGTTGACATGATATGGGCTAGGTTCACAGAAATTTTTAATGAAAGGTTTCTCCTTCGACAAGAAGTCGAGCGCTTGCACGATGAGTTTGCTAATATCTAGCAAGGAGATCGAACCATTCATAAATATGTGAATAAATTTAGTGAACTTTCTTGCTATGGACCCGAACTGATTCAGGAACCAATTCATACGAACAAGCAATTCATAAAGGATCTTCATCGAAAGTACCATAGTCGGGTGACTGCACACATTAAACTTCCATTTGCCAAGATGGTTGAAATGGCTTGTAGCTATGAGAATATTAATAAGAAACATGCTTTGGAAGATAAAGAAAAAGGCAGTTCTAGTAGGAAGAGAAAGTGAGAAAGTCTGAAAGTGAGAATCCTAAGGCAAGTAAGAAGCCTGAGGAAAGTAATAACCCTGAAGCTAGTAAGAAAATGGTTAGGCGTAAGGAAGAACGGTTGATGACTACCATATATTTCAACTGCAGTAAGCAAGGACATCTTTCAAAGAATTTTAAGTCTTTGAAGAAACAAATGAAGTCTCAAGATATTAGGGAATGCCAAAAATGTCACGAGACTGGTCATATTGCGAAGAATTACCCACGATCAGGAAAATCTAATGTAGCACATGTAAATGAAGTGGCAGAAGCTCTAGCATCCTTAACTAGTACTGGAAGGCCTGATGTTTTGGAAGGCACTCTTGCAGTCAACAATATACTAGTTAAAGTATTTTTTGATATGGGCATGTCACAAAGTTTTATTTCAAGTGATATGGTAAAGAAATTGAATTTAAAATTGAGAAGCCTCAAAGAATCCATCAGTTTCCATAATCTGATTGGTGGTTCTCACGTTCTTAGTTGGTATTGCAGAGTGCCCATCTCCTATTCTCGTTTTCGGTTTTCATTTGACTTGATCGTTATGAATCTTACTAAGATCGATATCATACTTGGGTTGAATTGGTTGACGATGTACGAAGCGAAAGTTAGGTCTGCTAAAAAAATTGTGAAAGTTAACACCTAGTTTGGGAATATTGTCACTGTACCATGAAAGGGCCCAGATTCAGACAGAAAAAAATTTTGATCTGCTCTTGAAATATCTCCTACTCCTATTGAGAATATTCCTGTTGTTAAAGATTATGTGGATGTGTTCGAAGAAGTTGATAGCTTACCTCCGCGAAGGGAAATTGACTTCAGGATTGACCTGATTCCAAATGCAAGGCAAGTTGTACATGCAATTCAGAGAATGACATTGCAAGAGAAAGAAGAGTTGGGTGATCAAACTTGACAGCTTTTATGGAAAGGTCTGATCAGGCCTAGTTTTTTGAATTGGGGTGCAGTAGTAGTGTTTGTTTCAAAGTCAGACGGTACTCTTAGATTGTGTGGGGATTACCGAGACCTTAACAAGCAAACACTAAAGAATTAATATCCATTACCGCGTATTGAATATTTATTAGATCGCTTGAATGGAGCTCAAGTATTTTCTAGAATGGACCTAGCTACAGGTTTCCATCAGCTACAAATCGCCGAAGAATGTGTTCCTTTGACAACTTTCAGAGGTCCAGACTTATTTTATGAGTGGTTAGTAATCTCGTTCGGCTTATGCAACGCTCCTGCTTATTTTGTGGATTTAATGAATAGGGTATTCGCGATGTCTTGAATAAATTGATGCTAGTTTTCATTGATGATATTTTAATCTTCTCTAAGTCAGCTAGTGAGCATGCTAAGCATTTGGAAGAAGTTTTGGAAATTCTAAGAAAAAATGTATTAAAAGCCATATTTTCTAAATGCATATTCTGGCAAGAAGAAGTAAAGTTCCTTAGTCATGTAGTATCGTAGGAAGGAATTTCAGTGGATCCAGGTAAGATCACAGCCATTCGAGATTGGAAGCAGCCTAGCAAGCCAATAGAAGTCAGAAGTTTTCTGGGATTGGCTAGCTGTTATCGGAAATTCGTTAAAGATTTTTCGAAGCTATCTAGTCCATTAACGAAGCTTACCAAAAAGCATGCAAGTTTTAACAAGGCGACTAATTGTGAGGCAGCTTTCCAAGAGCTGAAATTAAGGTTGACTACTGCTCCAGTATTAACTATTATCGATGGCAATCAGGATTTGACAGTCTATACGGATGCTTCTCATGAAGGAGTATGTGCGGTATTAATGCATAGAGGCCAAGTAGTTGCTTATGATAGCCATCAGTTGAAGCCGCATGAGAAAAAGATATGTTACTCATGATCTTGAATTGTTAACCGTCGCGTTTGCTTTGAAAATATGGAGGCACTATCTTTCGGATAAGAAGTTCGAATTATATACAGATCATAAGTCATTGAAATATTTGTTCACCCAGAAAGGCTTGAATTTGAGACAGCAGCGTTGGTTTGAATTTCTTGTAGCATACGATCTAGATATTTTGTATACTCATGGGAAGGCCAATGTTGTAGCATATGAGCTTAGTTGAAAGAATGCAATCTGTAACAGCAAGGAATTTCGCTCGATCTGAATCGATCGTTAAACCGACTAAGATCGTTCAAAACCCCTGATCGTTTTGAGGACAGGACAAATTGGAATGCAAACAGAAGAACATTTCATTGTTTATTACAACAATTCCATCAGATTACAAGAATATACAGAGTATGAATAAATATTACACATTTCACAAATATCATAGATTACAATAAATTACATAGCAGCGGAAAAATAATAATACAAAACACAACTAGAAGTAATACACGGATACAGAGCTTTCCGAGTATCGTTCCAGCTGTATACCAGGATCCTGTGAATATAAATCAGCAAAACCAAAACTACTAGTTGCCCGTGTAGAAAATAAGGGCACCCAGAGTTTAGGTTAAAACAATAAACTCCAGGTTAGTCATGTGACTGGTGTGAGAACTAAAAATAGTTATTAATCTTTATTTTAAAGTTCGGTAAATCAAGGGACCACGCCGTATAACACGGAACGGGTTTCCTCCCAAGAATACCAGTGCATAAAACAAACAGGGCAATGCTAAATAAAGAAAAATGAAGCTATTATAAGACTCAGGTCCCATCACACAATGCAACGCAAGCCGGAGGATAGGGTTTTTACCTTATAATAGCCAAAGCATGCTTGATACGTTTAAAACACATTATTTTGATAATACTATAAGTGTATAGTGTCAAAACAATTTTAATCATAAATATCAATCATAGGCGGCATGAATGACCCATACCACTATGTCGCTATACTAGATTCTACAAATAAAACCGCAATATCACGTATTGGAAATTGGATTTCCGTAATGAGTCGAGGCAAGGGACAAGCTCCTCTCCGTTCGAGACACTCTAGCGAATGTCCAAGGATCGCACACAGCGGTCCTTGGAATCGGCTGGGCTGGTCCTCTCTTACTTTTGAGGATTGGCAATTCCTGAACACACATTTCCCGGTCCTTACAGACCTATATCCGAGGCGCCTCACATTCCAACAACCACACAGGTGAAAAGTAGATATAAATGTCAGGGCTGGTAGGTCACTGACACCACCATAGCTAGAAAGAACCGTCGTGCTCTCCCAGCGGTCCGTCTCCCGTTTTTGACTCATACCGGGGTGTGAGGCTCGCGAATTCACGTTATACACAAAGCTGCGCCACACAGGCCGTGCTTTGATCATCAACCACAAGACTTTGCTTTGCAACAGAAGCCTTGATCATATGCCACTTAGGCGTGCCACATAGGCAATTCACTCCATGCGACTGATTTCTATCGATATATAACCCCTGAGCTCGTACGTCTCAGAGAAGGGCGTTAAGCAAGAGAATAAATTCTCCGCCGCCAAACAGATATATATTTAACAGAGATCAATTAGCACAGAACAAAATCCAATGTCCGACACACAGTCCATTTACAAGTTCGTTCTGGGTCTGAACGAAACCGAAAGCACTTTCCTCGCATATCCACCGATCTCCAAGTACGTCTGGACGATCACCAACTGTTTCCCTCATCTTGGGTGTATAGCCCAATCAAGATCATCAGTAATCACCCAAACGATGTGAAGACTTCCGGTCTTCAACCACCGTCTTCATCTTCGACATATCGTCGAATCGGTTATTCAGAATGGGTATAAACCCGGCCTTTCTGAATAACTCACGTATATGATAAACAAATGTTACACAAACACAACAAACGCCTCATTCCAATTCAGAATATTCTTTTATTCACAAAATCGCATTCGTAGGGAAAGGTTCTCATTAATTTTATCAAAGATAAATTCTTCTAAATTTATTCTTTAATCTTCCTTTGGATATCATTTCAAACCATTTTATGGTTTTCCAAACTAGTCGGGATTAGCGAACTACACCGAAGTAATTATTTGTTTTATTTCCCAATCCCAACCTTTTCATCCCATGGAGAAAACCGTTGATACTCCATATCTAACACCATGGTGTTATCAGTAAATATTAATTACCATTTCACGTTCAAATCTAATTAAAGATTTAACTATCGCTTTGGAGCAAAACTGGTGGTACTCCATTCTCGATCACTTTTCAGATTTGATACTTTAAATTATCAATTCACATTTCAATCTAATTAAATATTTCATTAAAACTCCACTTAGTTTTAATCTTCTCAAAAATCAATATTCTGCTTTTAACTGGGTTAAAGAACCAATGTCACCTAAAACACGATTCACGACCAACCCAAATCACATTTGATATTAAATAACTATAACAGCCCGCACCTCCGTTCACGCAAGATATCGGCTTATATTCAATATCAAATTCTAAAACCAACAGATATCGTATTGGAAATAACGATATAAATATATCTTTCGAATTCCCATAACAATATCTGTATAATCACGGAATCCAACATCGAAATATCCCAAAGACAATTTCGATTCAAATCCACTTCCACTTTATATATATTGTAAATTCTGGTTATTTTCAAAACCAATTCAAATTCAATTTATTTATTTCAAAATTAAATTGATTTTAATTCTAGTTCAAAACTAGTTCATCTCGATAAAAATATATTTTTATCCTTTCAAATGTGGAAATTTTCATCCCAGTTCTTTTCAAATCATTTCTTATGATTTTACACTAATTATTGATATTTTTAATAATTTTATCAAGGCCCGTACAGTCGATTTCCATCAACGGCCATCGAACTGCACTTACAGCGACCTTTTCCAAATTTGATTTGGACATATTTCCAAATCCAACCGTTAGATTTCAAATTTCTAATATTCATTGGAAAGCTCTTTTCGATACAAACCCAACGGTTCTGGTTTTAGGAGAATCCGACGGTCGGATCTCCCGCAACGTCAATTCGAAGTCAATGGTCGAAATTCACGAACTGCCGCGGCGCGGCGCGTTCTATTCAGACTGTTATGTATATAATATATATATATATTATATATATTTCATCGATTTCCTTTTAAAACGTGTTTTATAAATCGTCTAAAATTCGTTTTCAAAACCATTTCAACTCTATATTCAATTTCAAATCAAAATTGAATATTTCATATCATTACCATATAAATGATGATATTTTCCAAACGTTATATTTTGAAATCACTACCTTTTTTATATTCATTTTAAAAACGAATAGCGCAACTCTAATCAACACGGCTTTATATTTGTCAATAAATTCGTTATTCTATTCAACAAATGAATATTCATTCTATTCAACACATGAATCAATATTTCTTTCAACACATGACTAATCTAAACACATGAGTACTGTCAACACATGACTATTTCTGTTATGTAATATATTTTATAAAATTATGGTATCCATCGTTTGATTTTTAAATCAGACTCCACCGTGTAGTAGTTTCTGATTTTAAATATGATAAAGATGTAAATTTTATTATTAAAATATTTTACTCAACACATAAGTAGTTTCAACACATGAACATCGTCAACACATGACTATTTTTATATTCAACACATGAATTTTCTTTTATAATATTCATTATTTTCCCAATTGGAATAAGGCCCAATCAATTACCATATAACGTTAATCATATGGATTCCATACAACACATGTATATAATAGCAACGATAAACAATCAACCATCATCCAAAGTGCACCACACAACTGCATAAGCATCAAATATAAATAATTAATGCTTGCACAGTCTGTCGACCAATCGATCGACATACAATTAAATAATTGGGATTAGTGTACGCCAAATATCATCCCAACACCCGTGCGGGGTTTCAAATCAACAAACACAGATTTTTATTTGTGCAATTGGGCGATGTGTAAAATTTATCATCCCAATCAATATCAGTCAAATCAGTGTATATAAACAAATCGTTCGATTTGTTTATAAATATTCATTTATTCACATTCACGTTAAAAATTATATTTTCAACGATAATTAATTTATATCAACCATCTACAATTTATTATCGATTTCACGTCAACATCACAAACAAATTTCACAACACATCAAACAAGCATTCAAGCCATCCATGGTCTGTGGACGACGGGTGTCGGGTGCTACTAAACACCGTCTGCATCCTAGTATATATTTCTAACTAGAAAAGTAAATTTAAAGTGAGAAGTTCTCACCAAAACTATCCCAACTCCACGACACTTCAAATGTAGAAGTCTTCGCTGTTTTCGCCTTTCGTCACTTTCTTTACCCGTAGCCACTACATATATAAAAATCACATTTTTATATTCTTGCTATGTATATAAAAATCATATTTTTATAATCACTCCATATGGATAAAAATTCTATTTTTACACCGCTACTATATAGATAAAAATTCTATTTCTACATCGCTACTATATAGATAAAAATTCTATTTTTACATCGCTACTATATAGATAAAAATTCTATTTTTACATCGCTACTATATAGATAAAAATTCTATTTTTACACCGCTACTATATAGATAAAAATTCTATTTTTACATCGCTACTATATGGATAAAAATTCTATTTTTACATTGTTACTATATAGATAAAAATTCTATTTTTACAACAATGTTCATATAATAAAGATTATATTTTTATCACGCTATTCCGTATATAAAGATTTCGCCTTTTCATTTCATCACTATAAAAATCACATTTTTATTTCAACGTATATATAATAAAAATCAGATTTTTGTTTCGCTACATATATAAAGATAATATTTTTATATTCTCTATTATATAAAAAAATCATATTCTTAATACTTCTACTTTATAAAAATTATATCTTTGACCTTCTACTATAATAAAAATTACATTTTTATTATCTCTACCCTATAAAAATTATATTTTTATTCTTTCCGCTAACTTCCATATAAACATTCGATCTTTCCACTCTCTACATACATATGTAAATCATGTTCTTCCTCACCATTTGATATATTAAAAATCAAAATTTTCTACTATGTTTTCTATAAACTAAAACTGAGAATAAACAAAGAAAATTCATATGTATAAAGATAAAGGAGAAGGCTCACTTCGATTTTCAAGGGGGAGGGAGTGATCGGAGTTACTGTTCCTGGTGGTGGAGGCCTTCCAGGTCGGCAGCAGGCCATCAGGTGGCCCGACGGTGGGATCTCGGCCACAGGGGTTCGCGGTTCTTCGATCTGGGCTGGAGTGGTAGGGGTTTACGGCAGGTTGGGTTCGGTTTTGAGAAGGGGAGAGAGAATCGAGGGGGGGTGAGGCTGCGGAGAGGGTGCGGTGGCAGATCGACGGAGGGGGCAGCGTTCATGGTGGCGCGATAAGTCTAGGGCTTTTTTTTCTTCTGCAAGACGATAGAAGAGGGGGGCTGTTTGACCAATGGGAAGGGATAAAGGAGTAGAGGGAATTATATTATTTATTTAATTTATTTTTAATCCACCAAAAAGTAACTTTTTCTTTTGAACTCAGAATCGAACCCACTAACTGTCGTTCACAGCTAATTACCCCCATTTCGAACACAATGGGATATGTATCGTAAGCTAATTCGATCGTTCCGACCAGTTTTCATCAAAATCAACATATATCTCTATATACTGAATTTGAACGCACATTTCAATATACTGGGGTCACATACTAACCCTAAAAATTCCCGAAAAACATTTTCTAGCTTCGTATTGAAGATGCAGTCCTAACAAAACTAGTTTTGTCGAATTCTAAGACCATTTAAAAAATGGTCATTTTCCAGTTGATTAAAATCAACTGAAACTGGTCAAACGCGTTTTCCTTTTCCACACTCACATATTGATTCGAAAAATTATGAAAATTTGAAACCTAGCAATAACTTGACATCACGGATCCAACAAAAGTGGTTTTGTCGAAATCCGAGGTCCTTTGCAAAATTTCCATTTTAAGGGCCTGAATTCCATAGCGACTATTCAGAATTTTCAACCAGACATATCTTTTGATTCCCGCTATGAAATTTCAATTTTTTGGATTAGTTGGAAAGATATTCACAAATAGATTCTACTATTTTTGGTTTTGCTAAAATCCAGTTTATTTTGCACTCGGAACATTCAATTTAAATTTGAAATCGAATTATCGAACTACCGCGCCATTTTCAATTCCTTTTTATAATTATATATAATTATTTATATTCTAACGACGATCTACATAATATATACGTTCTAATTCTATTCAAAATAAATTTCTCATCGATATTATTTAAAATAATTCATTTTAAATATTCAAAATTCGTTAAAATTGCCAAAATAAAAATTTTAAACTGGCTCGCATTTTCCGAGTTGTTACACAATCAATGCTAATCTGATTATTACGCCTTTATTGATTGATATGATTCTGTTCTTCAGAAAGATGATGAATTTATTCAGAGGATTAGCAAAACAATTCAGGAAGGAGAACCCTCGGGTTTCCAGATTGATAGCAAGGGAGTTCTGAGGTTATTAGGCCGAATTTGTGTTCCGAATATTCCTGAGCTCTGAAGAGAAGTAATGGATGAATGTCACAAATCCAAGCTAAGTATTCATCCAGGGGTGAGTAAGATGTATCATGATCTCATGCGCACGTTCTGGTGGAGATCTATGAAAAGAGACATTTCCTTATATGTTAGCAGGTGTTCTACTTGCCAACAAGTCAAGAGTGATCAGCAGAAACTCGCAGGATTGTTGCAGTAATTAGAGGTTCCAGATTGGAAGTGGGATCAAATTTCCAAGGATTTCATTGACGGTTTGCCTAGAACCAATAAAGGCAATGACAGTATATGGATGATCGTAGATCGTTTCACGAAGACCACCCATTTTATTCCTGTAAAGCCAAATAGAACGGCTCAAAGTCTAGTGCAAATGTACTTTAAAGAAATTGTTAGACTACATGGAGCGCCCAATAATATTGTTAATGATAGAGATCTGATTTTCGCAAGTAATTTCTGGGAAGAGTTTCAGGAAGAGTTGGGAACAAAGCCGAATCTTAGCACCGCATATCATCCTCAGACAGATGACCAAACTGAGAGGGTGAATCATATATTAGAAGATTTGTGACGGGCTTGTATTCTTGATTTTGGAGGACCTTGAGAAGATCACTTATATTTGGTTGAGTTCTCATATAATAACAGCTATCAAGCGAGCTTGAAAATGTCACCATTTGAAGCATTGTATGGTAGACCATGTAGATCTCCTACATGTTGGGTAGATTCAGGAAATCGATAGGTACTGGGTCCAGATATGATCCGAAAAGCTTCAGATAAAGTGGATTTCATTAAGAAGCGACTACAAGCAGCTCAGAGATGATAAAAGAGTTATGCAGATTCTAGAAAAAGAGATTTGGCATATTCTGTTGGTGATCACGTGTATTTGAGAGTTTCTCCAATGAGAGGAGTAGTCCGATTCAGGGAGACAGGGAAGTTGGCACCTAGATTTATTTGTCTGTTTCCTATACTCGAAAGGATAGGAACTCTTGGTTACCGGGTACAATTGCCAGACTGGTTTCCCGGAGTGCATGATGTGTTTCACGTTCACAACTTCGTAAACATGTGCATGATCCAGACTAAGTCGTAGAAGAAGCATCATAAGAAGATTTGGATATTACTCCGAGTTTGGCTATGCATAGAGAGCCAGTGAAGAGTATTGGAAAAGAAACTAAAGTTCTCATGAACAAAAAGGTGCATTTAGTCAAAGTGCAGTGGAGCGGAGATCCTAGGGACTGTACATGTGAAACAGAAGATAGCATTAAGTAGGCATATCCCAAGTGCAGGGTGGACATCTCTGATTAGCTCTGGTGAAAGGTACATTTACAATATATTCTATTTCAGTTGTGTTTCCTACTTTACTATTGTTCCCTTTTCGGAGACGATAAGTTTTAAGTGGGGGAGAATGTAACCACCCTTAAATTAAGAACCAATTTAAAAATTATTTTTTAGGTAATTTTATCAGAAATTATGTCAGAATTTAAAAATTCAATTTTTTAAATTAGAATATAACCCTTAAAAACAGTCATTTTGCAAATGACCTCCTTTTTCAACGAAAGCACTTTTGTTGGATCCGGAATGCCAAATTATTTCTAGGTTTAAAATTCCGTAATTTTTAGAATTGATATGTGAGCGTGGTAAATTAAAACGCATTTGGTAATTTCTGTTGAATTAGATCGACAAGTAATAAGGCCATTTTTCAAACGGTCTCCAAATTTAACAAAATTAGTTTTGTTAGGACTGTATCGTCAAAACATAGCTAGATTTTTTTTCGGAAATTTTTGGAGTCGGTATGTGGCCCTGGTAAATTAAAATGTATGTTCAAATTCAATATTGAATGTTATATATTTTAATTTGGAGAAAAACTGACTGAAATAATTGAATGGGCTTACGAAACATATTTCATTATATTCGAAATGAGGGTATTTAGCTACGGGCGATAGTCATTGGGATTCGTTTGGAGTTCTGATAAAAATTCTACCTTTTTGGAAATTAAAAGAATTAAATATATAAATAAATATAAGTGGCCAATCACGTAACCTAAAAATCATTATCCAGAAAATAAATAAATAAACCAGTCGCTCACTCGTTCAACGCGGAAAGGGTTCAATCTTTCTTCCCTTAAAATATTTGCATCCACTAATCGATTCAAGATATAATATGAACGAAATGTGTAAAGAATCTTGAGAGATTCAAATCCATACGAATTTGATCATTTGGAATTGCGTGGTTTTCTCGAATCACCCCCTCAAAAATCCACCGCTCGCCGTCGATTTTCACAACTGAGGAGCCGTCGAGTTCGCTGGCGTGGTAGGTGCTGGAAGCTCGCTCGAAGCTCTTCGATGTGTTACCATCCGATCGACTTCAAGCTTCATGAATTGAGCGCAAAATCAAAACCTAGTTTTGAACTCAATTTTGAACGTGTGGCTATGTTATTGAGAAGGAAGAAAGGTTTAAATTTTAATTAATTACTTTGTTAATTAATTTAAAAATGTTATTAGCCTTTAAAAATTCACAACTTTCTCATACGGTGTCGAAATCCAGTGAAATAGGAGACATTGGACTCGTGATAGCGTATTCTACAATTTAGAAGTGACCAGGAGAACTTTAAATCTAGCCACAAATTAAGGAAGAGTGGAACCAAATGTGAGATCTCTAAATTCAATTGAAATAGATATATACATACATATATATATATATATGTGTGTGTGTGTGTGTGTGTGTGTGTGTGTGTGTGTGTGTGTGTGTGTGTGTGTGTAGTAAAATCATTATAAATTGTATATGGTTCCTGTTAGCTCACCTCCCTCATCCATAGACCATGGACGATTTAAATTGACTGTATTGTGTTGTGATTGCGATGTATATGCACAGTAGAATATATACATATGCATAATATATACATATATATATATATATATATATATATGCGATCTGTAATATATATATATATGCATTATAAAAAATGCATATATGATGTATAAAAATTGGTTATGCGTTGTATAAATTGGAAATGCAACAAAATTAATTATTTTGTGGAAAATTTGGTTGAATATGGGTTTATCAACCCTATGATTGATTTGATTGAATGGAATGGTTATGTATGGCGCGAGCCAAGGGCAGGAGAGGGATGCTGCTAGACATCATTTTCCCAATTCTAATATAGTGCCGTTATAATGCCAAAATTTTCTGAAATGAACTATATAAAATTTACATGTGTAGAAATAAATGTTTGTTCATTAAAATTATCATTTTTAATATGAATATGAAGTGTATAAAATTTAAATTTCTTTAAATAAATGTTTGTTCATTAAAAATATCTTTTTTAATATGAATATGAAGTGTATAAAATTTACCTGTCTTGAGATAGATGTTTGTTCATTAAAAATATCATTTTTAACATGAATATGAAGTGTACAAAATTTACATGTGTTGAAATAAATATTTTTATGTTCAAAATATCATTTTTAACATGAATATGAAGTGTATAAAATTTACATGTGTAAAAATAAATGTTTGTTCATTAAAAATATCATTTTTAACATGAATACAAAGTGTATAAAATTTACATGTCTTGAAATAAATGTTTGTTCATTAAAAATATCATTTTTAACATGAATATGAAGTGTTAAAATAACCATATGTTGAAATAAATGTTTGCATGTTAAAAATATAATTTTTAACATGAATATGAAGTGTATAAAATTTTCATGTAATGAAATAAATGTTTGTATGTTAAAAATGTAATTTTCAACATGAATATGACGTGTATAAAATTTACATGTAATGAAAAAAAATGTTGGTTCGTTAAAAATAAAATTTTCAATGTATATATCGAATGGATAAAATGTACATGCTATAGAGTAGTTATTGGTTAGTTAAAAATATAATTTTTAACTAATGTATGTGATGAAAATAAGAAATGTGATATTCAAAAAACAAACTGTATTGATATCATGAAATTGTGACCATAAATTGATTTATTTAATATCAATAATATAGAGTTGGATTTATTTATTAGATAGTTATGCATGTGTATATAATGAACAGGTCGTAGCATGAAAGCTAAGAAGAGGAACAAAATTATATGCCTGACAAATACGTATATGTTTAATGTATTTATTAGGGTTTTGATGATTTTATGAGCCGATTGGCAAGCCGCTTGGCTTTTTCTTTTTGATTGATGAGGGCCCTGCGAGGCAAGTTGTGGTTTTTCCGATCAGCCCGTACAAGGGAGGTTATGGAGAAATTTTCCAAAATTTAAAGGCGTTAGCCAATTATTTGAAGAATAAATGATTTTGAAATCGTCGAACGAATTATATATATATGTATGTAGAAATTAAACGAATCGCACGCAGTAGTTCGCGTTTTGGAATCATAATTTTAAACGATTATACTGGGAGATCCGAACATCGGATTTTCCCGAAACTGGATCCGTTGGATTCGCTTTCGAAAGATCTTTCCAACGATATTAAATTTGTTAAGATCCAACAGTTAGATTTTGAGAAATGTGTAATTCAAATCTAAATGAAAATAGTGCTAGTGCCACGGCATGACCTGAAACATCGTTTAATTAAAACGGACTATTTTTGTATAAATAAAAATAGTGATAAATCGTTCTAAAATATTATAAACGATTTGAAATGGAAATAAACCAATCTCACTTGTATTATAAAGAAATATGGATGGTTAAGATTTATTTGACATGAAACTATAGAAATGAATTGAAATCGTGAATGTCAACTAATTTAACCAAGGAAAGAAATGATTTGAATTGTATATTCATGCAAGAATTATTTGAAAATGCCGAGTTAAATCTCATTTCAAATAATTGAACGATGACTAAAAGTCAAAGGAAATGAAGATGGTGCAAGACCGGTAATCTTCACATCGAATGTATTACTACTGATGCCTTCGATATGGGAAGCTCCCTTGATGAGGTTACAGTGGTATTGGTCCGAACGTACTTGTTGATTGTCCGGATAAGCGAGGACCTCTCTTCCGTATTGGACATATGGAATAAAAAATAAGGTGCCTCCGGTTTCGTTCAGTCCTAGAACGGACTAGTAAATGGATGTGTATCTGACATTGGACTTCATTCTATGTTGATTGATTTCTATTAAATATATATCTGTTTGGTGGTGGATAATTTATTCTCTTGCTTAACACCCTTCTCTGAGACGTACAAGCTTAGAGGTTATATATTGATAGATATCAGTCACTTGGCTTGGATTGTCAATGTGGCATGCTAAAATGCAAATGAACAAGGCTTTTGTTGAAAAGCAAAGTCTTGTGGATGATGATCAAAGCACAGATTTAATCAGCATAGCTTTGTGTATAGCGTTAATTCGCGAGCTTCACACCCCGGTAAAAACCAGAAACGAAAGAAGACCGCAGGGAGGACATGTGTTTCTTTCTATCTAGGAGTTGTGTCATGGTTGGAGCCCAGACATTTTACTTATGTGGATGTTGGAAAGTGAGGTACCTCAGATTTGATGATCGACGTACTGACCAGATTTTATTCCCCATAGGGCAGGGAAACGTATTGTTCAGGAATTGCCAATCCGCTAAAGTAAGTGTGGACTGGCCCTGCCAGATCCAAGGGCTCACCTGAGTCTGAGTCCTGAGGCATGGGCTAGAGTGTCTTGAATTTGGAAGGAAGATCCTTGCCTTGGTTCATGATTGTAATCCAATCTCCAATACGACATCATTCGGTTTTGATTGTAAAACTAGTATGGCGACATAGTATATGGTAGCTATGCCTTCTAGGATTGATACATTTATATTAAAAGTGTTTTAAATTGACCAGACACTAATGATAATATCGAATGATTTTTGTTTTATGCGTATCAAGCATATTTGGCCATTATAAGGTAAAACTCTATCCTCCGGCTTGCCTTGCATTGTGTGATGGGACCTGAGTCTTATAATGGCTTCATTTTTCTAAAAAGCATTGCGTTATTTAAATGATTTACTTTATTTATGCACTGGCAATCCAATGGAGTAAACCCATTTCACGTTAGCGGAGTGATCCTGTGATTAACCTTATTATTAAATAAGTTAAGTAAGATTTCTCATACTAGTCCCATGACTGACTCGTAGTTTGTTTTCACTTGCAAACTCGCGTGCCTTTATTTTTACACGGGAAGCCAAGTAAACATGTATCTGGCTTTATTTTGGATATGCATCATAGCATGAGGTGCTCTTTTGGCTGAAGACGGAGACTTATCTTTTATCAGTTATTTTTGACTTTTAGACATTGCCTATGTATCTTTGATTCCAATGTAGACTTACTTTCTCTATTTATGTACTAAATATGATCCTGTATCTGTGTAACTCTGATGATGATGACATTTATGATTCCACTGTTATGATGATGTATATTATTCCATGATTTCACGTGTGACGCTATTATTGTAATCTACTTATGTGATTAATGTGTTATATTCCAATAATTATCCTTGCTTCCGTGGCACGAGGGTTTGGGTTGTCACAGAGAAATCTTTATTTTTGGATATATTCTTTTATGTTTAGGTTTATCTTTCTTTCGATTAGGATGGTCTTTCTACAAATGGACTTTCTTTTGACATTCATAACACTTTGAGTCTAATGATGCCTTGTTGTTGTTTTTATTATTGCTGGAGCTATTCTTATTGCTTCTAAATTATTTTCCCTTTCTAAATTTCAAAATCTTTTTTGAAGTTTTTAGCAATGAATGCCATATTTCTTCATTTGAATCTGATTCTTCTTGTGTTGCTTGAAATGTTATATTCTTCTTATCTTGTGCATGCACTCGTTTTGCATGGAGATAAACTTGATAAGACATTAGATTTCCTATCATTTATTCTAGTCTTATGACTAAAATATCACTAGCTTCTTCAATTTCTATAACATTTTTTTCCCACTCATCCGTTAAAGAGTTGAGGATTTTTGGAACAACATCGAAGTCCGTTAAAATTTCTTCTAATCCTAATAGAGAATGATATATATCTTGGAATCTAGAGTACATCTCATTAATAGCTTCATCTTGCTTCATTTTGAAATTTTGAAACTGATTTTTGAACATAAAATTTAACTTTGTTTTAGTTTATTAGTACCTTCATATGTAACCTTAAGTGTATGTTAAATATCATAAGCTGATTTACTAATGCTTGCTCTACTAGACTTATTCGTGTCTAATGCACAATATAATATATTCTTAACTTTAGCATTGGAAGTAGCATCTAGTTTCTACTTTTTTGACCATTTTGAATATTCCGTAGTTGGAACTATATATTCTTTTTGCATTATATTCAAAGTTCCATAACTATTTGCTTGTATATAAATTCTCATCCTAGTAACCCAATAGTTATAGTTTACTCCATTAACTAGCAATGTTCATGCAGTAGATTGACCTTCTAGAAAGCTAGTGTTAGTAACAATACTAGTGTTGTTTTCCACATTAACATGATATCAAATAACAATTTTACGGGTACAAGATGTCCAGGTTATGATACCGATTAAAAGTCTTTAAGGATCGAGTAATATGGAAATGTGTACTATAATATAGACTAAGTGCGGAAGATATAATAAAATATCTTAAAGCAGTAAAGTAAAAGACAAGATGAATTTTTATATTGGTTTGGAGCTCTGTCCTACGCCCAGTTCATACTTCTTTTGAAATTATAACTATCAACGACCCTCACTTAACCTATAGGAATCAGTTTACATTGTCTGAGACACCAAGCAGAACTTTGACCAACAGAAGCAATAGAAACAGGATTTTTTCCACCTAAATAAACAATCATGACTTCATTACAATAGACAAAAAGTAGTTAATGCAATGTGCTTTTAAATTAGCACGTATAAGTCACTTTGATTACAACCTTCCTATAATCTTCTCCCGGGTGATATATAGTGTATTGTACACTAAGAATATGGAAGAGAACAATGATGTCAATCACAAGACGTTTGACCTTGAGTGCAATTGAAAATCAGAGAGCAAGTAGATATAAAGAATCAGATCAAATTAGATGATCGAAACAAATGATTTTGAGTTATTTTATATAGTATAAAGAGTTGTTTCTCTTCATGAATAGTTTTGATCAATGGAAACAGATATAACTCTTGATTAAGAGTTGTATCTTTTCATTTGAAGAGAAGTGTGACGGCACGAAAATTTAGACCTTTTGAATCGAAAATAAACCAAACAAGTCCAATCGAAACGACAAGAATCCTCGAGATTACAGGTATGCGACTAATAAGAACACTAAACGAAATAACTTTTCTTATTATCGTTGTAGTAACTTTTAATCGAAGTACAAATATATCATAGTACAACAATAAATACCACACACAACAGAAATAACAATATCAAAGTATAAAATGTATACAACAGAAATATAAGCTTAGTGGAAGCAATAAAATGCTCTAGATACAACTTTAGCTTCAATCCTGCACCTTCTTTATAGAATATCTGCAAACCAAAACTACTAGCTATCCGTGTGGAAAATATGGGAACCTAGAGTTTAGGTGGGAAACAATAAACTGCATATCAGTCACGTGACTGGTGTGAGAATTAAAACAGTTATTAATCTTTATTTTAAAGTTAGGTAAATCATAGGACAATGCCGTATAACACAAAATGGATTTTCTCCATATGAATACCAATCATAAACTACTCATAGTGCTTCTTGAAAAATGAAGCTAATATAAGACTCAAGTCCCATCACACAATGCAATGAAAACCGGAGGAAAGAGTTTTACCTTAGAGGAACCAAACATGCTTGATACGCAAATTCTCTTTTATTATTACTAGTGCATAGTATCGAAATCACTTTTGAAAGTAAATGTATAAATCTTAGCTCGCATAATCCCCCATCCTATCATGTTGGCTATTAGGTTACAACTGAAAACAAAAAGCTCGTATTGGAAGTTGGATTCCATCAATGACCAAGGCAAAAGATCTTCCTTAACCGTTCGGATCATCTCTAGCAAGATGTCCAGGTCTCACACATGTGATCCATCAGAGCAGCAGAGCCGTCCCACCAGTTCCCAGTGAGTTCAGGTTTCTCCTAAACATAACATTCCCCGGTCATATCTAACTGTCATCCTGGTTGTATTTAACCTTCATCCAAGGCGCCTCGATCCATATTCCACATTAGTAAACCTACCTAGGTTCCAAACCATAGCATTACTTTTTAGCCAAAATAGGAAACGTATGTCCTTATTCTGCGGTCCAACATCCTGTTTTTGGCACTCACGGATTGTGAGGCTTTATAGTCACATTTCAACACAAATTTATGCTATATCATCCATGCTTTTATCATCATCCGCAAAGCTCTACTTTTCAACAAGAACTTTGATTGGCTCAGTACTTATCATGCCACATTGTCAATTCACAATATATAATCGGTGTTTATTAATATATAACCATTGAGTATATAAGTCTTAGAGGAGGGTATTAAGCTAAGATAATAAATTATCTACCACCAACTAATATAACATCAGTAGAAACCAATTGGTTATGCTATAAAATATAAAGTTAGACACACATCCATTTACAAGTCCGTTCTAAGTTTGAAAAAAACTGAAGGCACCTTATTCCTCGTCCAATTAAGGAGAGCGCTCCTTGCTTATCCGATCAATCTCCAAGTATGTCCGGACGACCACGACATATAACCTCATCTTGGGTGTACCTCTCAATCGAGACATCAACAATAATCCAAACGATGTGAAGATCTCCGGTCTTCCACCACCGTCTTCAGTATTTTCAATACTCGTCTCATGGTTATTCAGAATGGGTGGAGACCCGGTCTTTCCGAAATAACCAACGAATCTTTCAAACCAATTGATATATGAACATATCATGAGTCTCATTCCATTTCGAAATATTCATTTACTCAAATCATTCTTTCCATTGGGAATTACTCCCTTAATTCTTATAAAAGATTTACGTTTCTTTAAACGCTTGTTTAAATCTCTCCTTGGAAATCATTCTAATAGATTATAAAATCTCATGTCATAACTTTAACACAAATCAAGGTTTTATAAGCCTTATTGGGATTACAAAACCATACAAAAAGTTAATTTCTCAAATCGTTACCCATTACCATCTGATTCATCCCATGGAGCAAAACTAGTGGTACTCTATATTTAATACCAAAAATCGTACTTACGATTTCTTAATCTTATCGCTTATGTGAAAAACATGCTTATCTTCTTTTAAGCGATTTTTAAACTCGTTCCCATTATCATTGGTTAGGAAAAACTCTATCATTAAAAATTTATAATCAAATTAAATAAAGGTTTCGTTTTAACAGATCTTGGAGAATCATCTTTTCCATTACATGGGTTAAACAACAAACATTATTTAAAATGTCGTTCACGACAACGCAAAATCTTTCTTTCATTAACAATGAATCATCAAGGAAGTCATATCAGCTTGTAAACGACATGAATTAAGGTATCAGACTAATATTATAAGCGGAATAATGGCAAAGCCTTTTAAATTCCTCCAATAGTAAAGGTCTTCCTCCATAGTGATTAATCACGATTATTACTAAATCGATTCCCATCCAATTCCAATTAAAATTATTAATCGGAAAACTAAACCTTGGAAATTTCGTTAATCTTAATTAAAAGGATTAGTCCATAATTTCATCTTCAATTGGGTTAAATAACAGTGATATTGAAGATACCATTCACGAAAAACCCTATGTAACAACCCTCATTCTACGTATCGGGGGATCATATAATATTTTTTTATTTTCATACGAAGTCATATGGTCATGTAACTTTGGGAAATGAGTATTGGGATCATTTCCCACATTCACGATTTTTGCCGAAATTTTAAATGACCATTTTGCCCCTAGCGAATCTTGCTTCACCTGATTGGCAAGGAGCTTAGACCTTAAACCACTTCCATTGGATTCGGGTGATGATTTCCCATTTTGTAGAGTCGTCACATTAATCAAATGGATTTACCGTTAGGGAGATATGGCTGAAATAAGATTTGAAGATGGAAAAACAGTCTAATTGGGCTTAGCAGGGTGATTGCAGCTAGGCCCATAACCCATTTTGGGATTAGGGTTATGGGAGACCTTAAAGGAGTTGGAAAATCATCTCCTTTCAGTTTTCTAGCCGCCACAAGCATTTCTCTAACCCTAATCATGGCTTCCATCTTCCAAATCTCTCCCTAATCACTTTCTAATCACTAATTGATCGAATCCACATCAAATCAAGTCGGATTAACTTCAAACTAGAGTTAGAGCTACTGCACCACATTGGAATCTGAGTCAAATTAGTAAAAGTTTCAGATCTAAAATTTATTTTTGGCTAAGGTGAGTGATTTGCATGTTTATACACTAATTATGGCTAATTAGGGGTGATCAGTGATAATTAGCGAAATTATACATCTAAAAATTCTGGAAAAATATGTGAAAATTCTAAAATCGTATTTTATGTTGCTGGTATGAATTTTGGTTAATTTGAATCAAGTTTGCTAATCCTATAGTTAGACATGGTTATGGGGAAAATCATATGGTTAAGTGGAAATTCATGGTTTTGGGTATGTTTGATCCAAAATAACATATGAGATCATTGTTTTGATGTTATTGGTTGTTTCTACATTTTACCAGTGTTATTTGGTATGTTTTGTGATTACATAGGAAAGTTAGAATGGTTGAAAACGTCGTCATTTGGCGAAATTAGCTTGTTGGAAAAGATGTAGGGTTTCGGTTCCTGATGGTGGCCATGACTCATGAGCCGCCAGGAGGGTAATGAACCGCCAGGAGGGGTAGGTCACGAACCGCCAAGAGGGGAGTACTATGCACCGCGACCGGGGGGACCACGAACTGCCCGACGCGGTGGACCAAGAACCGCCCGGCTGGGGGGACCACGAACCGTCGGCTGGAGGGGACCACGAACCGCCCGGCTGGGGACTACAAACCGCCCGACTGGGGAGACCACAAACCGCCCAGGAAGGACCATGACCCAACCTCGATGATGACTGCGAACTGAGACGTGATGGTGACTCCGAATTGAACTGGATTTGAGCTTCTACCACGCGACAACGATCATGAACTCTTCTGAAGATCAAATCCAATCCGACCAAATCCCAAGATGCAAAGTAAGTCCAAATGGGAAATTATTTCTTAGGATCCAGATGGGAACCAATGAGTTAACTTCTAGAGTTGGGCTTTGTTGCGGGACGTGCGCAAAGGGGTTATCAATATCTATAACATTGGTTCACCGTTGAGAGAGGGGGCAAGAAGACGAACTGGTGCCAAGGAAGTGTGGACCGATTAGGGTTATTGACAATAGACCAAAAGGGCATGGTTATAGCAATAGTTATGCGGAGTCCAGTGCGAAATGGACCCGTCATGGCCCCAATGGATTTGGTGATCAAAGCGGTGGATATCGTGTGCTTTACACACTGAGTGAGAGATGTGAGGATGATTGCTATGTTTGATGTTTGCAATCACTATGACATACACACCTCTCCATTTTACACTATATTAGTGTTTACCTTAGAGTACTATACATCGTGTTGTGCTAACTCTTTGGTTGCAGGTCTAGGTTAGGTATGATTATGTATACCTGTTATTGCTCTATTTAGTGATATAGATTTGCTATTGCTCATACTAGACTTTCGTCTGCCAAGAGTTTTATGTCTCTTCTTATTACTCTAGGTGCTCCTAAACGAGCAGGCTAGAGGCAAGTTAGGTGGTTATGAATGAGTAGCTATCTAGAGACGAGCAGGAGGCTTCCATGTACTTTATATATTTTCTCCCTGTGTTGTTGTTGTTCACTGCTTCGGGCATTAGTAGTGTACCTCTTTTATTTCCTTTTAGAGACAGTATTTTAAAGTTGTAATAATTGGATATGAAGATGTATTTTGGATTCCGTTACTTTGATGGATATGGTTTAATTTCCAGCTTATGTACTGTCTCGCCTGTTTTATATCAAGTTATGCTATTATTATATTTTATTTTATACGTTGTGTGATATACTATAGGTTCTTGGTAATTAATCTTTTCAACCCTTTTGACGATTGTCCCGTGCTAGTTAGGCATTGGCACAACGCATTTCAGGGAAATGTCTGATGGTACGGGGCAACCATCACACCAAAATAGAATTTATATCCGCTTATATTCAACACCAATTCTCATTATCAACGAATACTATAAGTGGAATAACGAAATAAATATTTTCCAAAATCCTCAAAATGGTAAACATCTACATAACGGTAATCAATACCAAATATCCGAAGATCATCTCTATACCAAATCCTTATTCCCATGAATCTTAATAAAAATATTTCTCAAAACTCATCTTCTCAATTCGATAAACAAATATTCAGAAATCTTAAGTTCATTTAACTTAAATTCACAAAACGTTTACCATTTTCAATTAGTTAGGCTGAAAATACGAATATCCATAATATAGATTGAAACTTATTATTTCTTTTTCGAATCACTTTAAAATCATTAATTATTATTTATCATAATTTTTCCATAAATTTAATAATTTAAAAATAGCTCGTTTTATTAAAATCCATTTTGGGTCACTAACAGCTTTATTCAAATTTGATTTGAAATTATGTTAAAATCTAATCGTTGGATTTTAAAACTTTACATATCATTGAAAATCCTTTTTCTTTCCAACCAAACATTTTTCGTTTTGGGAAAATCCGACAGTCGGATATCCTGGTAGGTTAATTTGAAGTCAACGGTCGAAACTCATGAACGGTCGCTACGCGACACGTTCTATTCAAACCATATTATTATGTAAATAAAATTAGTCTGTTCAATTCAAACATATTTTATGAAACGTTTACAAATTCATTTAAAAACGATTCAAACTTCAAATTCAATTTTTATATAGAAATTGAATATTTCATATTATTATAATAATAAAATAATACTATTTTTCAAAATATAATATTTTGAAATTCAAACTTGTTTAAAATCCATTATAAAAATAAATAAGAACATTTGAACAATCCATTTGAATTAAATACGTCGTTTATATATATAACTCAAATTCACTTTTTTAATTTACAATTCAATATCAATATTAAATTAGAATAGGTCATTTCTAATTCAAAACTCATTCAAATCTATTTCAACCTTCTCAATAGTTATTTGAAAACATTTTAACTTCATTTCCGAAAAGTTTTGGATTTAAAAATCCAATTTCCATTTTTATGCCTTGTTTCAATTAAATGAGTATATTATTCATTTAATATTCCAATGAAACTCGATTCAATCAATTTCCAAATAATTGTATATCCATTGTATGAATTGTGTGAACAATAATGACAAAACCCATAATAGTTCATCAATCAACAGTCATAAGATACGCATTTATAATTTTAACGCTTAAATGTACAATAAATAGTATATATAGAATTGTAAATAAACGTCCATCATCCACAAATCAACCGTAGCAATCATAAGCAATCAATATATAATCAAATAAAATTGTAATAACTTTTAAATCAATTCAGGGAGTTCTCGCGTTGAGTTTTGATCGTTATAATAACAATCGCTTTTTGGATTAAATTAAACATGGGTTTAATTTAATCCAAAATTTCAACTTGCTCCAAATTCGTCCAAATCAGTTTTCTTGTGAAGCTCTCGACTGCACAATTCCAATGGATCAAGTCTCGTTCGAATCTGAGTTTGTATGAACAAGTTATTAATGTACAAACATTGAACGAATATTAAACTATTTAATTAAAAATGTTATTTAAACCATTTCCTCCCCAATTCAAATCCGTCCAGCTCCTCCCACCACGTTCACCATTGCGCCTCCATGGAGCCATTACCGATCGATCTGACACCACCATCAGTTTCCCCTTCGAATGGCATGCCGATGCCACCAGTCCGCCTCCCCAATTTGACGTAGCCTTCTAGAATTTCAAGCTCGACCACGAAATGGTCGGGGACCGATTGCCGCCTCCACAGGCAATGGTTTTCCAGGAAATTTGAACACCAGTCGGTCTCACTAAGACGAAGAGATCTCATGTTAACAACTTCCTCAAACAACGCCTCGTGTTGCTGGAATTCACGAAAATAGGTTTGTTACTCATCAAAACTTAACACCTTCGATCATCTCGATATTACCGCCACCACAACCACCTTTAAGAAAATCCCCCAACTACAATGTTATAGCTTTGTCTCCTACCTCCAACTTTCTAGTTGGTGACTTCGGCTTACTCTTGATGTATTGCTCTCAAATCACCAAAACTGAAACCTACCTCATCACAATCGATATGAGATTACGGCAAACTCCATCACCCATTTGCCACCAAATTTTTACAGCAAGTAGCTTGCATGCCTTGTCCATTAGGTTATAAGTTTTTATTCAATCGCTGTCTCTGATCGTCATTTAAAAATTAGAACGGGAAATACAACCCCGTTCAGGGTGAAAATTGATAAGTAGCTACAGTTTGGCAGTATGGTCCTAATGAAACTTATTTCGTTGAATTTCGAGTCTGTTTGCTCAAAAAGCTCTAGTTCGGGTTCAAATTAATCATTTGTTCACATCTTAATTACAAATGGTTACTAAGCAACATCGAATGACGCGAAATTTGAAATATAGCAATAATTTACTATTTTGGATCCAATAAAGTTGGTTTCATCGATAAAAGAGGTCGTTTGCAAAATACCTACTTTTAAAGCCTATGTAATATTATTATAATATTATTAAATTTTGCAACAATTCAATTTAATAATAACTAATTATTAAAATCGTATATATCCCAATAGAATGTCATATAGTTCCGACATAAACATACCTGTGCTTATAACTCAGCATTTCAATTTTTTAGTTAAACCGATACTCAATATATATGAAAATCCTTTTATTTTTGTAAATACCAAAATTTGCACTGGCCAAATATAAAGATATTGAAGATCCAAAAAAGGATTTCGAGTAGCAAAGACGGAGCAAAGTGTAAAAATCCCCGAAAGCATGTTCTGATAACTATTGAACCGACATCGAGTGCCAAAGCCAGAAAGCTACTGCCAATGGCAAGAGGTTTGGGTAGCAACTATGCTTCAAATCTTAGTATAGTTAAAGGGGCGTTACAAGATTACATTTTCATCAAAAGTAGAGGCCCAAAAGGCTCAAGGCTGAGAGCACAAGGGTGTCAGTCTGACAATGATAAAAGAAGATTAGTAGCAGTAGTGATAACACCAAGGCAGTAGTGATAACGCCAAGGTAGCAGGAAAGGAAAGAGAAAAGTATGGTGTCGGCACTGACATATAATGAAATACAAGACTGATGACGACACTAAACAAAGGAAAGCAAGTACACGAAATTGATACTAGATAGTAAAGTGTTAATAAGTGAACAATCATAACAATAATTCCAAAAGAGCAAGGAAAAAGGAAGATAAATACACGTTGTCAACACCAACGTGCATTAAACAATTAGCTTGGCGTCGACATTTGAACAAGAAGACAATTTTATGGAGACGATACCGAAGTAAAAAGGAGGTCAAAGTACACCAAGGCAAGGGAAATATTGGATCAGAAGGACCGACACCAACTACTTAAGTTGAAAACGCGAAACCGAAATCAGACTCATCAAAGAAGTAAAGGGTTGCAAGCAAGCAGAATGGAGCAAACAAAGAACTATCGGGACCCATAGTTACAATATCAATACTAACAAACGAAAGCAGCATCCATCGGTACAGATAATGGAAAGGGGAGCCAAATGCATAAAGAGATAGAGATAGCCGAGACGGACACCAAAATATCCATGATTCGATACCGAAAGTCGAAGATAAGGAAGAAAAGATAATGAAACCGATATGAATCTACTAAAACAATTAAAGACGAATGTGGAAACATGATGATTTAGTCAAAAAGCTATCGACGCCAACATAAGTGAAGAAAGGCATGGTACCAATGCGGAAGGAGACAACAACAAAGTAGTGCCTACACTTAAGGCAATCAACACCGAGACACAGCTTCAAAAGTCATCAAGACGTGTACTGAAAGCACGCTACCGCAAGATCAACACCAAGTCCAAAGACTCAACGAATGTAAACTGAAGCTAGATTGGACCCAATAACAATGCTAAGTAGAAGGAAAAGTGTAACACCCCACCTCCGTTAGGGTCACTCACAAAGGGAATGCACTAGGTTTGGTGAAGCATTATCGAGGTAAACATGCACAGAAATATTACAAGACAGAACATATATAAAACAGCGGAAGTAAAGCAAATTTCATTACCTTATAAAATAGTAAGGCCAAAAGCCTTTTACATCAGAATACATCAAAACCTGTCTTGCAATAGTAAAGAAGCATAAACCATTTCATAAATTATTCCCCAAGTAAAACAGTAAGGTAGCCATAGCCAAGAAAAGTCCAAGCCATGCATGATGACCTTCAAGCAGAGAAAGTCCGAACTAAATAACAGTGTTTCCTCCCTGAAAACCTGGGGGGGGGGGACGGAAGACAAAGAGGCGAAGCAAAACGGGGTCAGTCATAAAGACTGGTAAGTCCTATCGACTTCCAGTATAAAAACAGGTAAAGGTAACATGACATGCATAAACTGAAAGTAAACATAAGGATGACGACAAGATAGATAAGCTAAACCAAGATAACCAG
Source organism: Allium sativum (assembly GCA_030737875.1). Lineage (NCBI taxonomy): Eukaryota > Viridiplantae > Streptophyta > Magnoliopsida > Asparagales > Amaryllidaceae > Allium > Allium sativum. The sequence goes on along the minus strand of CM060921.1, from coordinate 156,002,780 downwards.
ATGAGCTACTGTAGCAAGATAAACTAAGGTATGATAATAAACTACGGTGTCAAGATAAATCAAGGTATCACATCGTCAGGTTTCTGTCAAGTATACTATCCCAAGGTATCTATCATGTATAACATCCCACAGTATCTATCATGTATAACATCCCAAGGTATCTATCATGTATAACATCCCAAGGTATTTATCATGTATATTTGCTCTGCACCTCTCGTACTAGTATCCCAACCCGCGTCATGTGTTAACTATGAATGTCCCTTGCCTAATGTCATGTAATGGTCCATGTCAACCTAGCATATGTAGGTTTTCCCAACTCGTATGTTTCTTCCCATGTATAAGTTCAATCCTTTGCCGTAGGCCGTACGGGCTTTCCCATGTAAATCTATACCACCTGAACGTAGTACCATTTTATCCTTGAAGCTGTTTTGGACTGCTACCTCTGATTTGGTTATGTTTTCTTACCATGAACTATCGCGTGTTCACTTAGGATTTATGCCACCTAGGACCACTAGGGATTATGCTACCTAATGAACGTTTTCGTGTCTCGGTTTGGGTTCAAGCCACCTAGGGCCACTAGGGATTATGCCACCCGTCAACCACGCCCTTTATCCCACGTCTGTAACGTGAATCGTTTTCCATTTCTAGACGCACATGTATCTCAATGTGCCATCCGAGTTCCGTGCCAGGGCAAATCGAGAAATACAAAACTCGGTCGGGAGCTTTAAGTCGTCTGCCGAATGCAGATATCAAGGTCTGTTTTTGTATTCGTGGGTATGGTCCCACGTGACCCCTCCCTCAACTACTGAAAGGCAATCCAAGAAAAATCATGCACGAGAACTATACTCCGGCCCCACTATGCCCCACTTTCCTATTGGCCAACCTCACCCATGACTCGATAGCAAGAACATGGTATGTTGGGAGTTCTCTGCCTTTCCGTTCGTACACGATTGACTAAAGATGGTAGGTAGTCGACGACGCGCTATCCAGGGCAAAAATCAAGTATCGTCGACTCCACACTAATCCATCCTCGTCATTAGGTTGCTCGCACAGCAACCAAGGCATACCCTTGGCTCTTCTACCGTAGACCTTAACCTCTGTGAGGCTAGGTTTCATGGACCATCTGCCACCTCACAGAGGGATACCAAGAGTACCCTCACGTCCCCCGAAGCTACCGCTTCGTCACCCAGTTCTCTGGAGCATTTTATCCAAGTCAGATAAGTTGCTCCTCCTCGTATACTAAGCAATGCCCTACCGTATCAAGTTACTCATCTATTTATGAACTAGTCCCATGTCCTTGGCTAAGAATTATTACTTAGTTATTCTTAACTAAGGTTTACCACTTAGCTTCTTTTCCCGTTATCCTTGATTAACTACGATTTTCTACCTAGTTCATCAAACTAGGGTTTTGTCTATTGGGTTAAGTGTTGTTATTCAAGCCCATGACTTAACCTGCCTACCAACCATGTCATAATCGGCTAAGTGTTCAAGTTCAAGGCTTAGCCCTACAACTCGTATGTCAAATTGGTTAAGTATTTGTTTGTCTTAACCCTATCAGATTATCATGTTAGATTGATTAAGCATAGATTATCTTAATCGCATCAGATTATCGAGTCGGTTTGGTTAAGTATGGGTTAGCTTAACCCCATCCACTAATCGAATTACAATGGTTAAGTATATTTAAAAAGGTCTTGTGACTTAACCCTATCAGGTCCGTATATTAGATTGGTTAAGTATAGGTTACTTAACCTCATCAAATCATCATGTATAATTGGTTAAGTATAAGTTACTTAACCCCATTAAATTATCATGTTAAGTTGGTTAAGTATTAGTTACTTAACCTCCTTGAATTACCAAGTTTAGATTGGTTAAGTGTTTAACTTAACCCCATCGAATTATCGTGTTTAGATTAGTTAAGTGTAGGTTACTTAACCCCATTTAACTACCGTGTTTAGATAGTTAAGTCTAAGTAACTTAACCCCATCTAATTACCGTGTTTTAGATTAGTTAAGTCTAAGTTACTTAACCCCATCTAATTAAGTCGGATTAGTTAAGTGTAAATTACTTAACTCCATCCCCTAATTGTCTTATATGGTTAAGTGTCATTAAGAAATCAAGTCCGGTTTAACTTAACCTATCCATTCGTGTCATATCGGTTAAGTGTCATTAGTCAAAATTACTTAACCTTTTCATGTGGCATTAATTAGGTTAATGCACCCCAACCTCTCACATTAGACTTCGTTGTGGTTACTAGTTAAGCCAGGCGGGTCCGGGTAGCTTTACACCACAACCTAGTCTAACCTCGGGTTTTAAGTGCTATATGACCAACTACTCACATTGGGTCCTATTGTTTGTAGCCACTAGTTAAGCCGGGCGGGTCCGGGTAGATTTATGCTACAAACTCAACCTAACCTCGAGTTGGCCACTTTCATGTTTGGTCTAATGTCATTTTACACTTACAACCCATACGTGTCTAGTTTCAAGTCCCATGTTTACCCCACATGTCATGCCCACGTTTAGGTGTATCATGAGTGTCATATTTTCATGAAATCCCATGTCAAATTATCATGTCGTAATCACACTCGTCTAACCTACCCCAAATCGTGTTTCCAACCCAAGTAAAATCGAGCCAACATAGTAAGGATACTATGCTACATATTGGCCTCAAAACATGCACGATACCAAAAAAGGGATTGGCCACAAACATGCATGGTATCATAAGGGGTTTGGCCTCAAAATATGCATAGCATCATAAGGGGTTTTTGGCCTCAAACATGCATAATGTCACAACGGGATTAGCCACAAACATGCATAGTATCATAAGGGAATTTGGCCACAAACATGCATGATAACATAAGGGGTTTGGGTTCATTTACATGCATAAGCCCCAAAGTCAAGTCTTCGCCAAAGTTTCACAAGTCAAATGGTTCCCAAAGGTTCATGCTAACATTCCATAGATAAAGATTCAAACTTGCAAGATAAACTAGGTGAAACATAACATGAGTGGCATGATTAAGTCGCTAAAACTTAGACCAAGGTCATAGATCATAGAAAAGGGGCAAAATTAGGTTCACATAGGCTCGCATACTTATGTTTCATCGCATTTTATTCCATGTCACATTAGAACCACCGTTAGAATCTACAAGTAGCTAGAACTTACATAGCGAGGCTTAGGGAAGGATCATGCATCGTCTTGACGAAGAAAGGTGGCTCCTTTGTTGAAGAATCGTCATGAAACTTGCGTAGCAACGTTGATCTTCCCTCGATTTGATGTAGGAAGCTTGCACCTTTTGATTTGAACCCGATTTGAATGCATAAGCACTTGGAGTTGGAGATGGAGGCCATGATCAAGACAGATTTTGGCAGCACTTAGTTGCTAGAATGATTTTTAGTGATTTAGGTTAGGTCCTAGGGTGTTTTTATAGAGATTAGGAGTAGTTTAGGCCCTTAAATTAACCCTATGATAGATCTGAACCCTCAAAACCCGTCACAGGCCAATAGAGCAGACCCAAAAGCATGTCTTAAGGAACAAGTCAGGCACACCCAGGCCAAACTGGCCGACCACCCAAGTCGACAGGGGTGTCTACTGGGCAGTCGACACCACCTGGGGTGTGTCGACTCCCAAGTCGACTCCCCAGTCGACTTGGGGGTGGCGGGACTGTAGTGACCCGGATTTTGAGCGACTTTGGTTATCGACGTAAGCTCGACGTCGATAACCAAAACATCGAAAAATCCCGGTAATTAATGAAAGAAATTAGAAGGTGAGAATAGATAAGATAGAACTTATAGAATAGAAGAAGACGAACATCATCATCAGAGTAAACACGAATCTCACAGCGGAACGAATAAAATATAACATAACATATCTTTGAAATAACATCAGTATATGTATACGATAACACTTATCAGAGTACAACACTTACAACAACAGCGGAAATAATAATAGCTATAGAATCCTGAAGCCTCCTGCTCCAAGCTCTCCTAGTGTATCTGTAAAATCCCGACTACTTGACTGCCCGTACAAATTTAGGCACCCAAGAGTTTAGGGAAAACAACAAAATAAACTCCGGGTCAGTCATGGGACTGGTGTGAGTAAAATAGTTTAAACAGGTATATGAACAAGTAAACGATATCTCATAAGACCACACCGCAGAACGGAACGGGTTTTTCCCTTATGAGAATCTAAAATTTCTTTATATCAAAAACCTTTTGATATTATAATAATGTCTATGTACAAATAGATATCAACTAGCAGAAACGCTTTCATCACACGTTCTACATATATAGTATACAATCAAAATCGCAAGCACGTATTGGATAATGGATTTCCAACTATGACAAGGTATGGAACCAACCTCCGATCAGTGTACTCTAGGAACGATACACTGGAGTTCAACAAGGACATCTTGTAACTCAGCCACACATGACCGACCACTCATTTCGCTTGAGTGTATCGAATGTACATCACCAACGGTTGGGATCAGCAACTGTTCCCGTATATATATGGGACAGCAATGATAGATTTAAGAAACAAATGAATATTCACTAGATAGGTGATTATACACCCTACTTCGGTGCGACTGACTTAGCCATGCTGCCTGCCCGATTTCTGTCATTTACCGGTTGATGAGGCTAGAAGCTACGCTTTATCATCACAACAGATTCACTTCGAATGCCACATTGTCAGATCCATCGAAAATCACTAATTGACGTCTACAACAGTACATTACGTGTTAGCTAAAGAAGTTTCCTTCTCCGCTTCCACTCTTGGTACGGTTGAAGAAATCAATGTACGTGACCTTTCTGGAAATACTCTGTCAGACATTCATCAACACAAGTCATCCTCATTCACTTAGAATGTCACATCGTCATACCCGCCAAATCACAAATTGACTTACCCAAAAATAACACGGGTATACAGCTAAGAGAAACGAATTCCTCCGCCACCAAACGTGAATACGTTTGAACAGATCAACTTACGCGATTTATTAGATATACTCTGTCAGACCTTCGTCCATACAAGTTGTCCTGGGACTGGACAAACCGAAGGCACTATTCTGTAGATAGGATAGTCCTTGCATTTTACTCCGTCTTCAATTATCTTTGGCATATATGATTCGCGACGCTTATGCCAATACAGAGTGGTTCTTCAGATAATAATCCAACCGGTCTCTCCATATTAACAACGTTAAAATGGTCAAAACTTCGATAATCTGTGAGTTAACTATCAAAGAAAAACAAGTGTGTAAACAACGATATTATTTCCAGATGGAAATTATATCGAACAAACATCATTTAACATTAATCTCTTTAATTCATTTATTTACTTATCTCCTGTTTCCCTATATTCTAAATTCTTATTTTCTTTTATCAGAAAACATTTCTGATTCTCGTTTGGAAAACATTTCCAAAACTCCTTTACGATCAAACCTTACCATTTCTTAGTTAAGAAGGAAGTCACTCAAGTTGGGGTATAATTACCTCTCAGACCTTAACTGAACAACGTTATAACTTCGAAATGGTCAAAGTTTATCTTTTAATCTTTAACAACTTCTTTACACCTTTCTCGGATCCAATTTTACTAATCCACTTTTATATTTAAAACGTTGGTTATAACGATAACGTTATAATCCCTACTTTCGAATTATCTAACTTTAATTATAACTTCTATAATTATTAGTGAATAATTAACCTAACACTTATTTATTTATAAATAAATAAATCTCTATTTAAACACTGGAAAGTATAAGTACTTCCCCGAATTCGACATAATCGAATTTGCCGATTAACTCTCTTGGAGAAATTTCTATTTGATTAACTCTTCTTCGAATAACCTATATTCGATTAACTCCTTCTCGAATAAACGATATTCGATAATCTCTCTTCGAATAACTAATATTCGATAACTCTTCCTTTCAAATATCCCATATTTGAAAATCTCACTTCTATTAAACTATAATCGATAACCCCCTTCGATGAAACTAACATCGATAACTCCTTTCGATGAAACTAACATCGATAACTCCTTTCGATGAAACTAACATCGATAACTTTAACTCGACTAACTTTAACTCGACTAACTTAACTTGACTCGACTAACTCGACTTACTTGGTTCGACCAATTCGATTCGATTAACTAGGCTCGACTAACTTAACTCGACTTACTTGGTTCGACCAATTCGATTCGATTAACTAGGCTCGACTAACTTGACTAACTTAACTCGACTTACTTGGTTCGACCGACCAGGTTTGACTTACCTGGCCCATTTGGTTTGACTGACCAGGTTTGGCTAACCTGACCCATTTGGTTTGACCACTGGGCTTGACTACTTGGTTCGACCACTTGGTTTGACCATTTGGTTCGAATACCATATTCGACTAACTCCTCTCGATTCATTAAAAACGATTAACTCATCTCGATTGACTAAATCAATTAACTCCTATCGATTAACTAAATCGATAAACTCCTTTCGATTAACTAAATTTTGATTTACTCGACTCGACTGGCCAGGTTCGACTAACTTGACCAGCTTGGTTGTACTGACTAGGTTCGACTAACTTGACCTGCTTGACTCGATTGGTTCGACTCGACCAGCTCGACTCGGTTGGTTTCACTCGACCATCTTGACTCGATTGGTTCGACTCGACCATTTGGGCTCGATTGGTTCGACTAGCTTGGTTTGAACACTTAACTAACTTGATTCGAATATTTATATCCGACTAACTAACTTTTCTTTTATTTCTATTTATTTTAACTTCTATTTATTTCCTAAATAGATTTCCTTTTGTATAATCTATTTATTTTCCTAAATAGATTTTCCTTTATAACTCTAATTATTTAATCCCTAATTAAATATCCTTTATTCTATTTATTTAATCTAAATAAACATTCCTTTATTTTATTTATTTATTTCTAAATAAATATCCTTTTATAAAATCCTTCGATTTTATAAATAGATTCATTTTCAATATAAATATTGAAAATCCCCCTTTCTACATTTTCAGTGTTTCCTATTGTTTTTAAACAACCAATTGTCAATGATCAATATCATCCAAACATATACAATCAACAACAGATTATATATCATAGTATATATCACAATATACAAATAACAGTAAAATAAATGTTGAGGAATCCAGTCGGATTCCTCCAACCTGTTTCCCTGCATCCACCGATGTTAAACAACGTATATAACATCACTTGCATTTCTAATGAAATACACTGATAACAAAATCACCGTTTAATAACGATATACATATATATATGTAGATATATATATATATATATATATATATATATATATATATATATATCCATACTGTTTTCAATCAATTTTTTAACAGTCCAATTTAACAATACAACTTAACAGTCCAAATTAACAGTACATAACTAGCAGTCAAATACAGAAATAAAAATACAATTTATATTAAAATATAAATTGAGGAGAGTTAGTGAGTTTTTACTCACAGTTGCGCGTTAACCGAAAAATATCGGTTTGCGTTATTTGATTCAATCGGACAATTTATTTCGCCATAAATTGTAACGAGCTCTGATGGACTTCCAGTCAGCTTCATTGTGAAACTCTCGTCCATACAGTCCCACCGCAACTTACGGTTTGTCATTCTGATTTCATATGGCCAAGATATGATAACTTGAAGTTAATACATTATTTATAAATTAAATAAACTAAACAACTATTTGATTCGGGCTTTAACCTTTTGACTTTGGCCCAACTTCAAATCAACAGCCCAGACCCGCTTAAAGCTCCTTCTCCTTTGAAATGAAACCCAACCCCTTTGAAATAAAGCCCCGGCCCATCCATTTTCAAACCCAAACTCCCATCCATCCCTTTTGATTTATGATTGGGCCTTACTAACCTTAAAACGGCCCAATACCAATTCAAAGCCCATACCGTATAAACTCTTTCTTCCCAATCCTCTTGGCCGTGACCTTCAGCTCCTCACTTCACCATTTCCGCCGGCTTTACCAGCACTACGTTCGTTCATCCTCCACCGAAAACAACCACACGCACCTCCGAACTCCTCCTCACCTCGAAGGCTTCCTCCCCGTCCCATTCAAATAAAGCTCGAGCCACCTCTTTACTCCCGTCGACCCTCTCGACAGCACCAGGTTGCGACAGCAACCATCGTCGAACCTCCCAAGACCACCATAAATCGAACCCTTACTCGACCACGAACCCAAATCTAACAATCGCTCTGCTCATCGATGATCGCACACCCGTCCGTCCTCAACCCTAGTTGGAAACACCACGCTGGACAAACACCGAGACGCTAAACACTTGATCAAACACCCTGAAATTCACACGAGCGTGAAGCTTTAGTGATGCTGAATCCAAACATAGGTGTTTTACAATTTATAGGATTTATTTCCTATTTCTTTTGAATTTATAACCTTCGATTTTTATTTTCTGAAAAATGAAAAAGATGCGGCGCCATTTGCTTTGACCAGAAAAGGGTTTTAGGTTTTTAGAGAATTAAGGGTATTATATAGTAAAATTTTAATAATTAAATATTCGATTATTTAATTTAGTTTTATTCAAACGCTCTTTACATATGTCCTCTAAAATTCCTGTGATTTCATTCGATACCCAAAAATCACGAAACTGGACATGCAGCAAGATTTCGACATTACGGTCCCAACGAAACTGGTTTCGTCGAATTCCGACTCCGTTTGCTCACACAGCGTATTTTTAACTGTCAAAATACTGACTGTTTCTCACTCTAAAAATCCGTACGGCCACATACTAACTCTAAAAATCACGAAACTGGAAATCTAATAACTATTTGACATTGCGGATCCAACAAAACTGGTTTCGTCGAATTCCGGCTTCGTTTGCAAAAGTGGCTATTTTTAACGCTTTGAATAGCCCATTTAAATATATAAATATATTTATATAAATTGAATTAAATATTAATAATTTAAATATTATCGTATATCTTCACATATGATATCGTACAGCTCCAGAATATCATATCAGAATATACAGTTTGATATTTCAGATTTCAGATTATCTCGGTATTTATTTTATATCGAAAATCCTTTTATAACGTATATAAAGCGTCGCAAATTATAAAGGAATTCTACAGCGACTTTTCTGAAATTTGATTTGGACGTAACTCAAAATCTGTACGATGAAAATCCCGATTTTTCTCTTCCACTAGAAAGATATACTCCACCAGCTCCACACGTTTCTTGTTTCACAGAAATCCGATTTAAAATGAATCCTGTACATTCAGTTGAAGTTCAAATCGCCAAATAGCGAACTACCGCGCCATTTCAAGCTCTATTTTAATTATATTATAATTATACGTTCAAACTATCGTCGATTGAATATATTCGTCAATATAATCCAACTCTAAGTTGAATTACATTCTTGGGATGACCTCATCCATAGAATATTTTTATTTCCAATATTTATGATTATTTCGACATTATAATATATTTTATTATATTATAATTATTAATTAAATATTCAATATTATTTAATTCACGTTCTCGATATCGATAAATCGATATTTAATAATTAAATAAATAAATTGTTCAACAGCTAAAATGCGGGTTACTACAATCTTCCCCCTTAATAAAATTTCGTCCTCGAAATTGCTTAGCTAGGGGATGACCCTATCTTCTGGGTAAAAATTTTATCTATTTACGTCTTGTCTCCGGTTTCAACTGAACCAATTAATATCGACTAAAATATTAATTTATTCCAACTAATTAAATTTTCAAAAATTCTGAAAATTTTCTAACACCTTAACTTTTCGAAATTTTTTGCCAGCACCTCCTTTGTACTGGTCAATATCTCAAACTCCAACTCGCCTCTCTGGGCCTTCTTTAACCCAAAAGAAAATCAAACAGCCAAGCGGCTTACCAATTCGGCTCATAAATCTCATATCCATATATAATATAAACTGGTACCTTTTTGTCGGGCATATCAACTCTATCACTTCCATATGCTATCAACTCAGCATATACAGTGTTATCTCAATCGAATTCCAATCAGTTCATATCCTCAAAACCAAATCGAATTTCATTCGAACCCGAATATCAAATTTCAAATTCTTAACTCATCAACCCAATTCCCTAACAGATTATTCTCTAATCCAATTCAATTCTATTTAACTCAGTTCAAGTTAATATTTCAATTTATTTCTACTATCTTATTCTATTTAACTTCATAAGTTAAAATTAAATTCCGAAACTTAATTTCCTGGGTCTATTTCAAATCAATTTGAAATCATAATACCAATTCAAAACATTTGAATTTCTGATCAATTTTTTTTTCTCAAAACAATTCAAAAACAAAACCTTTGGTAGTAGTCCGTCACTTAGAACTCGAAAATGAACACTGATGATGTCGCGATTCATCATCAGAATCTATTTTCCAGCTATCGAAGTGAGTTCAATACTATATCACCTTCAGTTTGAAAAACGTTTTCAAAATCTCCCAGGAACTTAAAATTTCCTTATTTTAATTCCAATCTGATTTAAATTCAGATTTTTCTTCATTTTATTTCATATACTTTACTTATATGAATTCTGATTTGTTATTTATAACCATTTCAATTTTTTATAATCTTACTCGATTATAATAACAACCAACACAACCAATATACTATATCAAATATATTCGGGTAAAATTATTCCATTTACCCTCTTTCAAAACATACCATGACGGTTCATCGTATTCGAGTGTTTAGTAACCCCCATCGATACAGTGGATCAAACCGATCGACCAGAATTCACAAACAACTCAACCAATAAAACTCCACAATATAAAATCATTTTATATTAACTAACAAATACGTTCACTCGTATATATACACTCAAACTCAGTCTAGGATATTACTAATCCCATCTCTACTGAATCACGCCACAGAGCCAAAGTAATAACTAAACTAATGCTCTGATACCAACTGTAGTGACCCGGATTTTGAGCGACTTTGGTTATCGACGTAAGCTCGACGTCGATAACCAAAACATCGAAAAATCCCGGTAATTAATGAAAGAAATTAGAAGGTGAGAATAGATAAGATAGAACTTATAGAATAGAAGAAGAAGAAGAACATCATCATCAGAGTAAACACGAATCTCACAGCGGAACGAATAAAATATAACATAACATATCTTTGAAATAACATCAGTATATGTATACAATAACACTTATCAGAGTACAACACTTACAACAACAGCGGAAATAATAATAGCTATAGAATCCTGAAGCCTCCTGCTCCAAGCTCTCCAAGTGTATCTGTAAAATCCCGACTACTTGACTGCCCGTACAAATTTAGGCACCTAAGAGTTTAGGGAAAACAACAAAATAAACTCCGGGTCAGTCATGGGACTGGTGTGAGTAAAATAGTTTAAACAGGTACATGAACAAGTAAACGATATCTCATAAGACCACGCCGCAGAACGGAACGGGTTTTTCCCTTATGAGAATCTAAAATTTCTTTATATCAAAAACCTTTTGATATTATAATAATGTCTATGTACAAGTAGATATCAACTAGCAGAAATGCTTTCATCTCACGTTCTACATATATAGTATACAATCAAAATCGCAAGCACGTATTGGATAATGGATTTCCAACTATGACAAGGTATGGAACCACCTTCCGATCAGTGTACTCTAGGAACGATACACTGGAGTTCAACAAGAACATCTTGTAACTCAGCCACACATGACCGACCACTCATTTCGCTTGAGTGTATCGAATGTACATCACCAACGGTTGGGATCAGCAACCGTTCCCGTATATATATGGGACAGCATTGATAGATTTAAGAAACAAATGAATATTCACTAGATAGGTGATTATACACCCTACTTCGGTGCGACCGACTAAGCCATGCTACCTGCCCGATTTCTGTCATTTACCGGTTGATGAGGCTAGAAGCTACGCTTTATCATCACAACAGATTCACTTCGAATGCCACATTGTCAGATCCATCGAAAATCACTAATTGACGTCTACAATAGTACATTACGTGTTAGCTAAAGAAGTTTCCTTCTCCGCTTCCACTCTTGGTACGGTTGAAGAAATCAGTGTACGTGACCTTTCTGGAAATACTCTGTCAGACATTCATTAACACAAGTCATCCTCATTCACTTAGAATGTCACATCGTCATACCCGCCAAATCACAAATTGACTTACCCAAAAATTACACGGGTATACAGCTAAGAGAAACGAATTCCTCCGCCACCAAACGTGAATACGTTTGAACAGATCAACTTACGCGATTTATTAGATATACTCTGTCAGACCTTCGTCCATACAAGTTGTCCTGGGACTGGACAAACCGAAGGCACTATTCTGTAGACAGGATAGTCCTTGCATTTTACTCCGTCTTCAATTATCTTTGGCATATATGATTCGCGACGCTTATGCCAATACAGAGTGGTTCTTCGGATAATAATCCAACCGGTCTCTCCATATTAACAACGTTAAAATGGTCAAAACTTCGATAGTCTGTGAGTTTACTATCAAAGAAAAACAAGTGTGTAAACAACGATATTATTTCCAGATGGAAATTATATCGAACAAACATCATTTAACATTAATCTCTTTAATTCATTTATTTACTTATCTCCTGTTTCCCTATATTCTAAATTCTTATTTTCTTTTATCAGAAAACATTTCTGATTCTCGTTTGGAAAACATTTCCAAAACTCCTTTACGATCAAACCTTACCATTTCTTAGTTAAGAAGGAAGTCACTCAAGTTGGGGTATAATTACCTCTCAGACCTTAACTGAACAACGTTATAACTTCGAAATGGTCAAAGTTTATCTTTTAATCTTTAACAACTTCTTTACACCTTTCTCGGATCCAATTTTACTAATCCACTTTTATATTTAAAACGTTGGTTATAACGATAACGTTATAATCCCTACTTTCGAATTATCTAACTTTAATTATAACTTCTATTCTTATTAGTGAATAATTAACCTAACACTTATTTATTTATAAATAAATAAATCTCTATTTAAACACTGGAAAGTATAAGTACTTCCCCGAATTCGACATAATCGAATTTGCCGATTAACTCTCTTTGAGAAATTTCTATTTGATTAACTCTTCTTCGAATAACCTATATTCGATTAACTCCTTCTCGAATAAACGATATTCGATAATCTCTCTTCGAATAACTAATATTCGATAACTCTTCCTTTCAAATATCCCATATTTGAAAATCTCACTTCGATTAAACTATAATCGATAACCCCCTTCGATGAAACTAACATCGATAACTCCTTTCGATGAAACTAACATCGATAACTCCTTTCGATGAAACTAACATCGATAACTTTAACTCGACTAACTTTAACTCGACTAACTTAACTTGACTCGACTAACTCGACTTACTTGGTTCGACCAATTCGATTCGATTAACTAGGCTCGACTAACTTAACTCGACTTACTTGGTTCGACCAATTCGATTCGATTAACTAGGCTCGACTAACTTGACTAACTTAACTCGAATTACTTGGTTCGACCGACCAGGTTTGACTAACCTGACCCATTTGGTTTGACTGACCAGGTTTGGCTAACCTGACCCATTTGGTTTGACCACTGGGCTTGACTACTTGGTTCGACCACTTGGTTTGACCATTTGGTTCGAATACCATATTCGACTAACTCCTCTCGATTCATTAAAACCGATTAACTCATCTCGATTGACTAAATCAATTAACTCCTATCGATTAACTAAATCGATAAACTCCTTTCGATTAACTAAGTTTTGATTTACTCGACTCGACTGGCCAGGTTCGACAAACTTGACCAGCTTGGTTGTACTGACCAGGTTCGACTAACTTGACCAGCTTGACTCGATTGGTTCGACTCGACCAGCTCGACTCGGTTGGTTTGACTCGACCATCTTGACTCGATTGGTTCGACTCGACCATTTGGGCTCGATTGGTTCGACTAGCTTGGTTTGACCACTTAACTAACTAGATTCGAATATTTATATCCGACTAACTAACTTTTCTTTTATTTCTATTTATTTTAACTCCTATTTATTTCCTAAATAGATTTCCTTTTGTATAATCTATTTATTTTCCTAAATAGATTTTCCTTTATAACTCTAATTATTTAATCCCTAATTAAATATCCTTTATTCTATTTATTTAATCTAAATAAACATTCCTTTATTTTATTTATTTATTTCTAAATAAATATCCTTTTATAAAATCCTTCGATTTTATAAATAGATTCATTTTCAATATAAATATTGAAAATCCCCCTTTCTACATTTTCAGTGTTTTATATTGTTTTTAAACAACCAATTGTCAATGATCAATATCATCCAAACATATACAATCAACAACAGATTATATATCACAGTATATATCACAATATACAAATAACAGTAAAATAAATGTTGAGGAATCCAGTCGGATTCCTCCAACCTGTTTCCCTGCATCCACCGATGTTAAACAACGTATATAACATCACTTGCATTTCTAATGAAATACACTGATAACAAAATCACCGTTTAATAACGATATACATACATATATATATATATGTAGATATATATATATATATATCCATACTGTTTTCAATCAATTTTTTAACAGTCCAATCTACAGTCCAATTTAACAATACAACTTAACAGTCCAAATTAACAGTACATAACTAGCAGTCAAATACAGAAATAAAAATACAATTTATATTAAAATATAAATTGAGGAGAGTTAGTGAGTTTTTACTCACAGTTGCGTGTTAACCGAAAAATATCGGTTTGCGTTATTTGATTCAATCGGACAATTTATTTCGCCATAAATTGTAACGAGCTCTAATGGACTTCCAGTCAGCTTCATTATGAAACTCTCGTCCATACGGTCCCACCGCAACTTACGGTTTGTCATTCTGATTTCATATGGCCAAGATATGATAACTTGAAGTTAATACATTATTTATAAATTAAATAAACTAAACAACTATTTGATTCGGGCTTTAACCTTTTGACTTTGGCCCAACTTCAAATCAACAGCCCAGACCCGCTTAAAGCTCCTTCTCCTTTGAAATGAAACCCAACCCCTTTGAAATAAAGCCCAGGCCCATCCATTTTCAAACCCAAACTGCCATCCATCCCTTTTGATTTATGATTGGGCCTTACTAACCTTAAAACGGCCCACTACCAATTCAAAGCCCATACCGTATAAACTCTTTCTTCCCAATCCTCTTGGTCGTGACCTTCAGCTCCTCACTTCACCATTTCCGCCGGCTTTACCAGCACTACGTTCGTTCATCCTCCACCGAAAACAACCACACGCACCTCTGAACTCCTCCTCACCTCGAAGTCTTCCTCCCCGTCCCATTCAAATAAAGCTCGAACCACCTCTTTACTTCCGTCGATCCTCTCGACAGCACCAGGTTGCGACAGCACCAGGTTGCGACAACAACCATCGTCGAACCTCCCAAGACCACCATAAATCTAACCTTTACTCGACCACGAACCCAAATCTAACAATCGCTCTGCTCATCGATGATCGCACACCCGTCCGTCCTCAACCCTAGTTGGAAACACCACGCTGGACAAACACCGAGACGCTAAACACTTGATCGAACACCATGAAATTCACACGAGCGTGAAACTTTAGTGATGCTAAATCAAAACATAGGTGTTTTACAATTTATAGGATTTATTTCCTATTTCTTTTGAATTTATAACCTTCGATTTTTATTTTCTGAAAAATGAAAAAGATGCGGCGCCATTTGCTTTGACCAGAAAAGGGTTTTAGGTTTTTAGAGAATTAAGGGTATTATATAGTAAAATTTTAATAATTAAATATTCGATTATTTAATTTATTTTTATTCAAACGCTCTTTACGTATGTCCTCTAAAATTCCTATGATTTCATACGATACCCAAAAATCACGAAACTGGACATGCAGCAAGATTTCGACATTACGGTCCCAACGAAACTGGTTTCGTCGAATTCCGACTCCGTTTGCTCACACAGCGTATTTTTAACTGTCAAAATACTGACTGTTTCTCACTCTAAAAATCCGTACGGCCACATACTAACTCTAAAAATCACGAAACTGGAAATCTAACAACTATTTGACATTGTGGATCCAACAAAACTGGTTTCGTCGAATTCCGGCTTCGTTTGCAAAAGTGGCTATTTTTAATGCTTTGAATAGCCCATTTAAATATATAAATATATTTAAATAAATTAAATATTAATAGTTTAAATATTATCGTATATCTTCACATATGATATCGTACAGCTCCAGAATATCATATCAGAATATACAGTTTGATATTTCAGATTTCAGATTATCTCGGTATTTAGTTTATATCGAAAATCCTTTTATAACGTATATAAAGCGTCGCAAATTATAAAGGAATTCTACAGCGACTTTTCTGAAATTTGATTTGGACGTAACTCAAAATCTACACGACGAAAATCCCGATTTTTCTCTTCCACTAGAAAGATATACTCCACCAGCTCCACACGTTTCTTGTTTCACAGAAATCCGATTTAAAATGAATCCTGTACATTCAGTTGAAGTTCAAATCGCCAAATAGCGAACTGCCGCGCCATTTCAAGCTCTATTTTAATTATATTATAATTATACGTTCAAACTGTCGTCGATTGAATATATTCGTCAATATAATCCAACTCTAAGTTGAATTACATTCTTGGGATGACCTCATCCACAGAATATTTGTATTTCCAATATTTTTGATTATTTCGACATTATAATATATTTTATTATATTATAATTATTAATTAAATATTCAATATTATTTAATTTACGTTCTCGATATCGATAAATCGATATTTAATAATTAAATAAATAAATTGTTCAATAGCTAAAATGCGGGTTACTACAGGGAATTTCCCCGCCTCTCCTGCTTGGCTGAATTTGAATTCTGAATTCCAATTTGAACTGTTTTTGAACTTGAAATTTTCTGAAAACTTTGACGGGCCATAACCGGGTCATACGGACTCCGATTTTCGAAAACTCGGTCTCTATTTCGCGTATTTTTCCGAGACGAACGCAATGGCACAACCCGTTTCTCCTGATTCAGATTTTATAATTAAATTCTGCCTTGATTCTTGTCTTAGCATGTTGTAAAAATCCGGGTTGTCACATTCTCCCCAACTTAAAGGATTTCGTCCCCGAAATCTCCAAGTTAGGAAGAACGTATCCTACTATCCATCATCCATCTACTCAAAACATCATCCACAGGCAACCATTGTCCTTAGACGATTTCTAATGCCATATGAACATATGCAGAACATGTGTGTATATGCTCCTTAGCTAATGCTAATGATCAGGCCTGAATGATCTTTCTAATGCAAAATATGTTTAGTGTCATGAGTCCAACATGTATGCAAATAGTCCTAGTCATATAAACACTATATGTGTGCACAAACATTCATTCATATGCAACATCCGCATGACAACACATTCAATTTCATCCATAAACAAGTATAAATACTCGTGCCTATGCAACATGAAACGTGACCGCGTCAATCTAGTATCTAATGTGTATTCGCGCATCCACGAGCAACCACTTGCAACCATATCAATCATAACATGTTTCAAATACATCTTTACATCCATAGAGTTCTATCTAAGGTTCCCAAGATAAGATCGAGGAGATAAACAAGACAAACTCCTTACGGGGTTTGTAACAGAAACAGGACCGAGAGGATATCCACCAAGCGATAGCATGCAAGTAAGCTCTACAGGTGAACCAAGGATCAAAGATATACTCTTAAAAAGAGACATGATGCGCGTGTCTAAGCCGCATTTCCATGAGCTTAATTCCATTGTGCCCTGACCGCCTTAGACTTCATGACTTCGTAGCTCCTTGATTCCTATTTCCAAGGTATGAGTTGGGACTCGTTTCACTATCGCCTCTCGTTCCACTTTCACTTATTCTTTCCATAGTATACTTGGCTCAACCATATCTACGTACTCATACAAGCTCTGCAAAATTCACTAGTAAATTCTGGATCTCGTTCTCTGATGCCAATCCATGTTACCACGTGCACTTACTAGGGTGATTCCTATAACCCATGCTCAAGCGGAATGAACCATCCGTCTTATTGGCGAATGTTACTCGATTGGATCAGAGATTTCCGATAAATGCATCAAGAGATTCTAGGTAACTAACCATGACAGAACCCAAAAGGTTATACGAGACTTCGAGGGTATTACCAAGGCAAGTTAAGAGTTTAACTGCCCTCCTTTCAAGACCGAGAATGGCATCCCTTACTGGATAACCACTTCATCTGTAACACCCCACCTCCGCCAGTGCCACTCTTGCAAGGACACTAACTTTGGAGGGGCGTTTAAACAAGGTAAACATGCATGCAGATATCACAAGACAGAACATGTAAGTAAAAACAGAGTAAATAAAGCAGCGGATTAAACTAGCATTTCAAAACCATAGTCAAGTTACATCAAAGTACTTGTTCATTATTTTCCCATAAAACAAAGTCTAGCACATAAACTGAAAACTGAAAAAGAAACATAAAGAACAATCCCCAAAGTAGCATAAGGCCATAGCATGCTCAAACCATACGTGAGCTATCCAGAAAAGCAGCAAAAGATCCAACTAGATAACAGTGTTCCCACCCTGCAAACCTGGGGGGGGGGGGGAAACGGAAGAAAAGAGGCGAAAGAAAATGGGTCAGTCAAAAAGACTGGTAAGTCCTATATACTATTAGTATAAAAACTAATAAAGCTAACTGAACATGTAAAACAGAGATGAGATGTAGGGTGATAACTGGCATGGTGAAAAGTTAACAAGATAGATCAAGTGTGGCATCGCATATACAAGATTAAGTTGCACCGGGGGGTGTACTAGTATTCCAATCCGTATCAAGTATAAGAAATGATCCCTTGGCCCAAAGTTGGACCACATCATGAAATGACCTAAATCGAGGTCCAACTACTCGGTCTAGTCGATCGGCTCCCTATAAGCCTAACTCGTCGTGTCGGTGTCATATGGCCCAATCACGAAGTGTAGTCAAATTGTGCTAGGTCCACCCTAGGGTGTATCAAGCCCTAGGGTGCCAACCACGGACACAGATCAAGCACGCACGGTCTAAACTTACGGGTGCCCGTGTCTGCTTTTTCAACTCCGGACCATGTGCACGACCATGGTCCGCCTGAACCTACACCGGCGCACCTACTCAGCCGTCGTTTTGGTCGCTTACATGTCAACCCAGTAATCGTGCCCCACCCTAGTCTAGTCCCTAGGGTATCATGATATAATCAAGAGGGTTACTGGTGAAAAGGACCACGTAACTAGGGTTTCTAGTGGGTTAGATGTGGTTAACCCTACCCAGTCAAGTATCCAGTTGGTTAAGTGTACCCAAGGTTCATGACTTAACCGTGTCAACCCATCATGTTTAATTGGTTAAGTATTCAAGTGGTCCATGACTTAACCCTATCATGTGGCATTAATTATTTTAGTGCACCCAACCTCTCACATTAGACTTTGTTGTGGTTACTAGTTAAGCCGGGCGGGTCCGGGTAGCTTTACACCACAACTTGGTCTAACCTCGGGTTTCTAGTGCAACATGACCAACTACTCACATTGGGTCCTATTTCTTGTAGCCACTAGTTAAACCGGTCGGTTCCGGGTAGGTTTATGCTACAAACTCAACCCAACCTCGAGTTGGCCACACTCATATTTTCTAAGTGTCATGTCCACCATTATGTTTACAAACACAATCACAAGTCAATGTTCATGTCATATTTAAAATCATGTTTCATGTCATTAATATTACCCAACCCAACGTATTCCCATCGCATGCACGTTTCGCATAACATAACATAGATCAAAAAGGGGGAACTTGGCAAAAGCATGACAAAAAGGGGCATAAGGTAACAAGGTTGGCCACAAGTTAAACATGGTGGCATATGAGGCATAAATAGGTTCATAAGCTTGCATATTACATCATAGGCCTCAAAACATGCATAATATCAACTTAAGCAAATAGGTGAAACATGATTATGAATGACATAGGATGATGGCTAAAAGTTCGCATATAGCATTATATGCAAGTTATCATAAAGGTTATAAGAGTTCTCATGTTATATAATGCAACATTTCAACATAAAGCTTATAGCTTTTAGCCCACAAGGTCAAGGTGATAGGTTTTCAAACTTGCTTAGAATATATTCATGCATAACATGATAAGATCATAGGTTTACAAACATGTATAGAACATATTCATGCATAACATGATAAGATCAAAGCATATATCATACTTAGGCCCAAACTCAACTTGCAACATATCACATTTAACTTCATAGTTAGAATCTAAGAGTAGTATAGGGCTTACAATGAGCAGTTATGCGATCTAGATCAATATATATAAAGATTGAGACGAAGCCACAAGCAAAATCCGCAAAGAAAATAATAAGCTCCACTTAAACGCCTTGAAACAAGAAGTAATAACTCCAACGAGAAAAAAGAAAGAAGGCTCTTTTACTTAAGAAAGATGGCTCTTTTATGACATAGATTGATTTGAGACACTCATGCTCTCATGAAGAAGGTGGAGGCCATGATTGGTGAATATTTGGACAGCATTTAGTTGTAGGAATGATTAATGAGGGTTTAGGCTAAGTCTAGGGGTCTTTTTATAGGTGATTAGGTTAATTTAGACCATAGGATTAACCCTAAATCGAATCTGAGCCATCAACTCCCGTCAGAAACTTCCAGAGCAAGACCTAACCTGTCAAAATGGTGCACCAGAAAAACTGGTCCGACCAGGGGGGTCGACCCCTGGGTCGATATGGGTGTCGACCCATGGGTCGACATGGGTGTCGACCCATTGGGGGGGTCGACACTGGTGTCGATCCCTGTGTCGACCCTGCATGGGGTGGGAGAATTCCCGCCTATTCTGTTTTTGCTGAAATTTAAATCTGAATTCGAATTTGAACTGTTTTCGGGCTTGGAATTTTCTGAAAACTTCATTGGGCCATAACTTGGTCATACGGACTCCGTTTTTCGAAAACTCAGACTCTATTTCGCGTATTGTTCCGAGACGAACGCAATGGCACAGCCCGTTTCCCTTGATTCATATTTTACAGTTTAATTCTGCCTTGATTTATGTTATAACATGTTATTAAAAATACGGGTTGTTACATTCTCCCCTCCTTAAAGGATTTCGTCCCCGAAATCTCCAAGTTAGGAAGAACGTATCCTACCATCCATCATCCAACTACTCAAAACATCATCCACGTGCAGTCATTGTCCTTAAAGGATTCTAAATGTTGTATGTTCATATGCAAAGGTGTGTGTATATGTACTTATCTAATGCGAAAATCAGGAGGTTACTGATTCAGTAAACCCCCTTAATGCAAATCATGTTAGTGAAATGAGTCCATATGTATGCAAATTCCTAACATAATTTATAATCTCTACATGAGTGCACATAACATTCATCCATATGCAACATCCACATGATAGCATAACAAGTTTCATCCATGAATAAGTATAAGCACTCATGCATATGCAACATGAAAGTGTGTGAGCCGATCTTAGTGCCTAATGTGTATCATGCATCCACGAGTATCCACTTGCAAACACTTACAACCACTTGCAACCATCAAGCATAACATGTTTCAAATACATGTTTCATCCAAAGGGTTTCTACCTAAGGTTCTTATGACAAGGTTAACGAGATAACAAGATAAACAGGATAAACACAGATAGCAAAAAGAAAGATATGCTACTTAGGAAAGGAAATTGAGAATGTACCCTCAAAAAGGAATGGATAAAGCCCACGCATCTTCTCCTCGGTTTCCCACGTTGCATCTTCATCGGATTCACTCCACTGAACTTTCACCAATTTGACTTCTCGATTCCTTAACTTCTTGATCTCTGTTCCCAAAATACGAATCGGAGCTCTTCTCAAGGTTGCCTCTTTCTCTACCTCAATGTCTTCAAGAATGCTTGGTTCAACCACCTCAGCGGACTCATGTAGGCACTTTCGGAGATGCGAGACATGAAAGACATTATGTACTCCGGCTAGCTTCTCGGGCAATTCCACCTTATAGGCCATCTTTCCAATTCTCTCTATGATAGGGAAGGGCCCTACAAACCTTGGTGCCAGCTTCCCAATTGCTCCAAAACGCACCACATTACGCAAAGGAGAAACCATCACGAAAACCCTGTCTCCCACTTCGAATTCCAAATCTTCCCTTCGCTTGTCAGCATAGGATTTCTGTCTATCTTGGGCCGCTTTCATCCGTCTTCTCACCAATTCAACTTTCTCGGATGTGTCCCGTATCATATCGGGCCCAAGTATAAGTCTATCTGTTGTCTCCCACCAAAAAGATGGTGACCTACACGGCCTCCCATACAAAGCTTCAAATGGTGCCATCCCTATGCTGGCTTGATAGCATTTATTATTAGCAAACTCTACAAGAGGAAGGTGGTCTTCCCAAGTACCACCAAAGTCAAGAACACAAAGCCTCAAAAGATCTTCTAGCACTCTATTCACCCTTTCGGTTTGGCCATCCGTCTGGGGGTGATAGGCTGTACTCAGATTCAATTGCGTACCCATCGCTTCTTGCAAACTATTCCAGAATTGACTAGTGAAAATTGGGTCACGATCGCTAACTATGCTAGAAGGAACTCCATGCAACCGCACTATCTCTCGGAGATAAGTAGATGCTAGCCATGATGCGGTCCTTTTGCTCTTTACAGGAATAAAGTGAGCACTTTTCGTAACTCTATCAACTATGACCCATATGCTCGTGTTTCCTTTCCTTGACCTAGGCAATCCATCCACAAAATCCATAGAAATACTCTCCCACTTCCATTGCGGGACCTCCAATGGATGTAATAGCCCACCTGGTTTCTTTGACTCGGCTTTCACTTGTTGGCACACCATGCATTTTGAAACATACTCTGCCACATCTTTCTTCATTCCAGCCCAAAATAAAATGCGCTTCATATCTCTATACATCTTATCTCCTCCTGGATGTATAGTCATCTTCGAGTGATGTGCTTCTTCAAGAACTTTATGCACCAAGTCTCCTACTTGTGGAACGCATAGCCTTCCATCACGCCTTAGCCAACCCTTGTCATCAATAGTATATCTAGCAAGGTGACTAGACGTCTCACCACGAATCAACTTATCCATGACCTCGACTATCTGTGGATCTTCCTTCTGCGAAGCCCCAACTTGATCAAGAAGTGTGGGCCTAAGCTCAAGGGATGCTAATGAACCCGTCATCGACTCAACAGTCGTCGTGAAATCAAAGGTTGCCAAGAACTCTAAGTTCTTCATCTCAATAAACAAGGGACTCAAAGTCAACCTCCTTCTGCTTAATGCATCAGCCACAACATTACCCTTGCCAGGGGTGTAAGCTATCTCGAAGTCATAAGAGGCCAAGAATTCCATCCACCTTTGCTGCCTTAGATTCAGATCTTTTTGCGAGAAGAGGTACTTGAGTGACTTGTGATCAGTATACAACTCAAACCTTTCGCCTAGAAGATAGTGGCGCCAGGATTTGAGTGCAAAGACGATCGCCGCCAACTCCAAATCATGAGTGGGATAGTTCTTCTCATGAACTTTAAGTTGCCTACCCCCATAACATATCACTCTTCCCTCTTGCATTAGAACAGCACCTAACCCCGTGCCACATGCATCGGTGTACACGGTAAACATCTTACCGCCATCGGGTAATGCCAAAACTGGAGCTGTGGTAAGGGCTCTCTTGAGCCTTTGAAAAGCAAGCTCACACTCCAAATCCCACGCAAAGACTAAGTTCTTCTTCGTCAACTTAGTAAGAGGGGTCGAAATCTTAGCGAAGTCCCTGATGAACTTCCTATAGTAGCCCGCCAGACCGAGAAAGCTTCTTACTTCGGTTGCATTCCTAGGAGTCTTCCCGTCTTGAACCACAACCACTTTCGCGGGATCCACCGCTATGACTTGCTTAGAAACTATATGTCCAAGAAACCGAACTTCCCTTCTCCAAAAATGACATTTGGAGAACTTGGCTTTCAACTGATGCGCTCTAAGCGTATCCATCACTTCCTTGAGATGTCTGGCATGTTCTTCCTCATCCTTTGAGAAGATCGGAATATCATCCACGAAGACAACCACGAACTTGTTAAGGAACTCCCTGAACACCCTACTCATCAAATCTACGAAGTAGGCGGGTGCATTAGTCAAACCGAATGGCATGACAAGCCATTCAAAGAATCCATCTGGAGTCCTAAACGCAGTCTTATCGATACTATCCTCAACTACTCTAAGCTGATGGAATTCGGTGGCTAGATCGAGCTGAGAGAAAACAGAAGCACCAACCAGTTGGTCAAAGAGATCATCAATCCTCGGTAACGGGTGCCTATTCTTCTTTGTCAGCTTGTTCAACTCTCGATAATCAACACATAGACGAAGGGAACCATCTGCCTTGGTAGCGAATACCACCGGAGCACCCCGTTCAGAAATGCTTCGCCTAATAAAATTCTTCTCAAGCAACTCCTTGATTTGCTTACTGAGCTCTCTTCTTTCTCGTGGGGCCATGTGCCTAACGGGCAATGATACTGGCTTGGCATTATCGACTAGATAAATGCGGAAATCTATCTCTCGTTTAGGGGGTACCCCCTTAACTTCTTCAAAGACATCAGGATAGTCTTGGACCACCCTTACAGATTGCAGATCATCGATGGACGAGTCAAGAGATTCAAGATAACATAACATGACGGGACCTCTAGGGTTACAATAAATTTCTAGGGTATTACCGAGGCGAGTCATGAGCCTCACCACCCTATGTTCACAATCGAGAATGGCTCCATAATTGGACAACCAATCCATGCCCAAGATCAACCCGTATCCCGTGAACCCGAGAACATAAGCATTACACGTGAATTCTACGGTCAAGATAGAAATCTTCAAATCCACACAAATCATAGATAGATGGGCGGAACCCCCAATTGGATTTGAAACACAAACGGGATCCTTAACTAGACTAGTACTTAGGTGCAAATTTTCAACAATGTCAGAAGAAATAAAACTATGCGATGCGCCAGAATCAAATAAGGTGCGAACAGGATAATCAGAAATATAAACAAGACTTTCTACAGAAATACTACCTCGGTCCTGAACTGGAGCAGTGTTGAGAGCATGCACTTGCCCTCCAGAAGGTCCTGCACGCTGATTCTGCCCTTGCCCTTGTCCTTGCTTCTTGGGGCAATCTTTGCTAAAGTGTCCAGTCTCCCCACAATGAAAACATTCGCCCCGCTTCCTCTTCTTCTTTCTGCAATCCTTGGCTATGTGCCCAACAATCCCACAGAAGTTGCATTTTCTTGGGTCCTTTGCCTTGGCCTTGTTGCCCCTGTTGTTCTTGTTGTTCTGATTGCTCTGATTTCCTCCCCACTTGGAGTCTGTCTTCTTGGCTTAAGTCTCATTAGCCTTGACTTCCTTCTTGCCATTCTTATCATCTCCTTGAAGCAATGCCATGTCTACTAGTCCTTCAAAAGTGGCCCCCATGGGTATATGAGATAGGGCTAAACCTTGTAATGGCTCATTCAACCCTCATGCAAAGCGTAAAGCCTTCTTCTGGGGGGTATTAACCATGTCCAAACTGAATCGAGCGAGCTGGTTAAACTGATTCACATACTCCCTCACTGTCATGTCCCCTTGCTTCAAAGATATAAACATCTCCAATTGCAGATTCGCCTCAGCTGATGATAGAAACTTTAGCCCAAATCTTGTCCTAAAGTCGGCCCAAGTCTCTATAGGCCTCGTAGCATTGGTGACCTCCCACCAATAAGCAGCCTCTTCTTTTAATAACCATTCTGCCAATAAAACCTTTCTATGATCTTCCACATCAAAGATAGCGAAGAGATCCTCAGTTTCTTTCAACCAATTTCGTGCTTCCACAAAAGTCTCCGTCCCAATGAAATTCTTGCCACCCATCGCCTTAAAGTCTTTGCAAATCTTAGCGAAATCTGCTTGCGGATTCTGAGGAGGAGGAGGAGGAACCTCAGTTACGGTGGGGGTGGTTGTTGGGCCCACATTGTTGGCCCTAGCTTCCAAGTACCTCCGGAACCATCCGGGAATGGTCACTCCCTCGGGAAGGTTAAGATCAGCCATACTGAAAAAAGAAAAGATAGATTTAGAACAAGGAAACGAAGGATAGTGCTAATGGCTTTTGGGGAATAGTCTTTTTAAAATAACTAGACTTTTCTCGGAAATTACTTAATTGGTTTTGGAAAAATAGTTTCTCAAAAGGTAAGTTTTTTTAAAAAAACTTTTGCTCAAATCTTGTAAACCTTATGCTCTGATACCAAATGTAACACCCCACCTCCGCCAGTGCCACTCTTGCAAGGACACTAACTTTGGAGGGGCGTTTAAACAAGGTAACATGCATGCAGATATCACAAGACAGAACATGTAAGTAAAAACAGAGTAAATAAAGCAGCGGATTAAACTAGCATTTCAAAACCATAGTCAAGTTACATCAAAGTACTTGTTCTTTATGTTTCTTTTTCAGTTTTCAGTTTATGTGCTAGACTTTGTTTTATGGGAAAATAATGAACAATTACTTTGATGTAACTTGACTATGGTTTTGAAATGCTAGTTTAATCCACTGCTTTATTTACTCTGTTTTTACTTACATGTTCTGTCTTGTGATATCTGCATGCATGTTTACCTTGTTTAAACGCCCCTCTAAAGTTAGTGTCCTTGCAAGAGTGGCACTGGCGGAGGTGGGGTGTTACATCATCCCTAGAATCCATCCATAACTCAACAATAGAAGCATTGCTTCTAATCTCAACACTTGGCATTTACACTATCAATTCCAAACAAGTCATCAATAAATGGACCGACTCACCAACCAGAATTTGGGACTAAAGTGGGATCTTCTACCATGCTAGTACTAAGGTGTAGAGACTTAACTATCGAGGCAGACTTAAATGATGCGATGATCAAAACAAAGTCTAGACGGGACGATAGAAAAGAAAGGCTAAGCCTTTAACAGAAACGGTACCATTCCTCTTAGGTATGCTAGAAATGAGAGCATACAATTGCCCTCTCGCTGATCTTGTCCTTATCTTCCTTTGTGGGTCAAGCCGTACCAACAAGTTGCTTCTTCTTAAGCTCATGTCCTTTATCCTTGCTCTTATTATAACTTCGGTAACAGGTCTCTCGAGAACTTCCTCCATCGCACGGGAAAACACTTACGTAGCTAGACTCGGATTAGTCGCAGTTAAAACTACTGTGACTTCAGATGGAGGAAAGAAAGGAAAAGAGGTTCAATCAAGGAAACAAAGGATAGTGCTAATGGCTTTTGGGGAATGGCCTTTAAAAAAAACTTTTCTTGAAAAATGCTTCTTTGTAAACAGTTTCTCAAATAGTTTTCAGAAGGTTTTAAAAACTTTTGCCCAGTCTGGTAACCTTCTTCTCTGATACCAAATGTAACACCCCACCTCTGCTAGGGTCACTCACAAAGGGAATGCACTAGGTTTGGTGAAGCATTATCGAGGTAAACATGCACAGAAATATTACAAGACAGAACATATATAAAACAGCGGAAGTAAAGCAAATTTCATTACCTTATAAAATAGTAAGGTCAAAAGCCTTTTACATCAGAATACATCAAAACATGTCTTGCAATAGTAAAGAAGCATAAACCATTTCATAAATTATTCCCCAAGTAAAACAGTAAGGTAGCCATAGCCAAGAAAAGTCCAAGCCATGCATGATGACCTTCAAGCAGAGGAAGTCCGAACTAAATAACAGTGTTTCCTCCCTGAAAACCTTGGGAGGGGAAACGGAAGACAAAGAGGCGAAGCAAAACGGGGTCAGTCATAAAGACTGGTAAGTCCTATCTACTTCCAGTATAAAAACAGGTAAAGGTAACATGACATGCATAAACTGAAAGTAAACATAAGGATGACGACAAGATAGATAAGCTAAACCAAGACAACCGGATGAGTTACTGTAGCAAGATAAACTAAGGTATCATAATAAATTACGGTGTCAAGAAAAATCAAGGTATCACATCGTCAGGTTTCTATCAAGTATACTATCCCGAGGTATCTATCATGTATAACATCCCACAGTATCTATCATGTATAACATCCCAAGGTATCTATCATGTATAACATCCCAAGGTATTTATCATGTATATTTTCTCTGCACCTCTCGTACTAGTATCCCAACCCGCATCATGTGTTAACTATGAATGTCCCTTTCCCAATGTCATGTAATGGTCCATGTCAACCTAGCATATGTAGGTTTTACCAACTCGTATGTTTCTTCCCATGTATAAGTTCAGTCCTTTGCCGTAGGCCGTACGGGCTTTCCCATGTAAATCTATACCACCTGAACGTATTACCATTTTATCCTTGAAGTTGTTTTGGACTGCTACCTCTGATCTGGTTATGTTTTCTTACCATGAACTATCGCGTGTTCACTTAGGATTTATGCCACCTAGGACCACTAGGGATTATGCTACCTAATGAACGTTTTCGTGTCTCGGTTTGGGTTCAAGCCACCTAGGGCCACTAGGGATTATGCCACTCTTCAACCACGCCCTTTATCCCACGTATGTATCGTGAATCGTTTTCCATGTCTAGACGCACATGTATCTCAATGTGCCATCCGAGTTCCGTGCCAGGGCAAATCGAGAAATACAGAACTCGGTCGGGAGCTTTAAGTCGTCTGCTGAATGCAGATATCAAGGTCTGTTTTTGTATTCGTGGCTATGGTCCCACGTGACCCCTCCCTCAACCACTGAAAGGCATTCCAAGAAAAATCATGCACGAGAACTATACTCCGGCCCCACTATGCCCCACTTTCCTATTGGCCAACCTCACCCATGACTCGATAGCAAGAACATGGTTTGTTGGGAGTTCTCTGCCTTTCCGTTCGTACACGATTGACTAAAGTGGTAGGTAGTCGACAACGCGCTATCCAGGGCAAAAATCAAGTATCGTCGACTCCACGCTAATCCATCCCCGTCTTTAGGTTGCTCGCACATCAACCAAGGCATACCCTTGGCTCTTCTACCGCAGACCTTAACCTCTATGAGGCCAGGTTTCATGGACCATCTGCCACCTCACAGAGGGATACCAAGAGTACCCTCATGTCCCCCGAAGCTACCGCTTCGTCACCCAGTTCGCTGTAGCTTTTTTTCCAAGTCAGATAAGTTGCTCCTCCTCGTATACTAAGCAACGACCTACCGTATCAGGTTACTCATCTATTTATGAACTAGTCCCATGTCCTTGGCTAAGAATTATTACTTAGTTATTCTTAACTAAGATTTACCACTTAGCTTCTTTTACCGTTATCCTTGATTAACTACGATTTTCTACCTAGTTCCTCTAACTAGGGTTTTGTCTATTGGGTTAAGTGTTGTTATTCAAGCCCATGACTTAAACCGCCTACCAACCATGTCATAATAGGCTAAGTGTTCAAGTTCAAGGCTTAGCCCTACAACTCGTATGTCAAATTGGTTAAGTATTTGTTTGTCTTAACCCTATCAGATTATCATGTTAGATTGATTAAGCATAGATTATCTTAATCCCATCAGATTATCGAGTCGGATTGGTTAAGTATGGGTTAGCTTAACCCCATCCACTAATCGTATTACAATGGTTAAGTATATTTAAAAAGGTCTTGTGACTTACCCCTATCAGGTCCGTATATTAGATTGGTTAAGTATAGGTTACTTAACCTCATCAAATCATCATGTATAATTGGTCAAGTATAAGTTACTTAACCCCATTAAATTATCGTGTTAAGTTGGTTAAGTATAGTTACTTAACCTCCTTGAATTACCAAGTTTAGATTGGTTAAGTGTTTAACTTAACCCCATCGAATTATCGTGTTTAGATTAGTTAAGTGTAGGTTACTTAACCCCATCTAATTACCGTGTTTAGATTAGTTAAGTCTAAGTTACTTAACCCCATCTAATTACCATGTTTTAGATTAGTTAAGTCTAAGTTACTTAACCCCATCTAATTAAGTCGGATTAGTTAAGTGTAAATTACTTAACTCCATCCCCTAATTGTCTTATATGGTTAAGTGTCATTAAGAAATCAAGTCCGATTTAACTTAACCTACCCATTCGTGTCATATCGGTTAAGTGTCATTAGTCAAAATTACTTAACTTTTTCATGTGGCAATAATTAGATTAATGCACCCCAACCTCTCACATTAAACTTTGTTGTGGTTACTAGTTAAGCCGGGCGGGTCCGGGTAGCTTTACACCACAACCTAGTCTAACCTCGGGTTTTAAATGCTATATGACCAACTACTCACATTGGGTCCTATTGTTTGTAGCCACTAGTTAAGCCGGACGGGTCCGGGTAGATTTATGCTACAAACTCAACCCAACCTCGAGTTGGCCACTTTCATGTTTGGTCTAGTGTCATGTTACACTTACAACCCGTACATGTCTAGTTTCAAGTCCCATGTTTACCCCACATGTCATGCCCACGTTTAGGTGTATCATGAGTGTCATATTTTCATGAAATCCCATGTCAAATTATCATGTCGTAATCACGCTCGTCTAACCTACCCCATGAAAAGTCGGTGTGTACGACTTGTGCAGGATCTTTAATATAGCTATGCGGAATATGATATAATAATTTAAACTATTCAATAGTTATGCAAATAAATATTCGCAAAACAAGGAATATATCACTAACAAATATAAATGCTGTAAATAAAGTAAAGTAGAGTAACGACACCAGGATTTTTATACTGGTTCGGACTTCCCGTCCTACGTCCAGTTCCGAAGCTCCTCTTCGGCTTTTCACTAAACAACACCCTCTCTTCATCCAGAGGAACAGGTTCACAACACTACTTGATTTACGGGCTACAAGTTTACCCACTTGATTTCACGGGCTACAAGCTTACCCACTTGATTTCACGGGCTACAAGCTTACCCACACAGGACAATTACAAGAGTTTGACTTCTGATTGTGTTCTTCTTTCAACACTGATTTGCCAACGATTGAGTACACCCTTCCTATAATCTTATCCTCAAGTATATGGATTGAACGCGAAGATTTGAAGGAAGTTAGTTGCTTGTTGAATCAAAATATGAGAAGTATTATCAAGGATTCAATAAGTAACTTGAATTTGGGAGCTTTCAGAATGCAAGAGTATTTAGAAAGTAAGATCAGAAATTAGAGCAAGAATCGGTGATTTGAAAGTATGATTTCAAGTCTATTTATAGTGTAGAATAGTTGCATTCCTTCATGAAGAGTTTCTATAAAGAGTTGTGTCCATTTCTCTTGAAATTGAATAGAAATCTCTTCACAAAAAGAAGCATCCTTTCAGAAAAAATTACAGCAAGAAAAAAGGTCGACAGGTCGAAATTAACAGGTAGACAGGAATTTGAAAAAATAGCCGTTATGCACAAAAGACAATAGGATCGGTCGACAGGTCCTTTTGGGCGGCCGACCGTTTTATGGCTGTGGACCAGAGGACCTCGGTCCACAGTCTATATCACTCTGCACTCTTTCCCGGTCGAAGCCTGGACCGTTTGGGCTTTTTCTGTGACTTTTCAACTCCTCAAATATACAGATTTCAGCCCCAGCTAATTTCAATTTCTAAATTGTTTTGTGCATTCGTGTTATACTTTGAGGATAGATTTTAACATAAATCTAACACGACTCTATACCTACATATATATAATCTTAGCTCCATGTCATGATTTCCATTGATCTTCACTATGATCTTCATTGATTTCCACTTTGATAAATATGAATTCAGCTCATCAATGATCTCTATTTCTATGTTGTCATTAATCAAAATATGCTATGAAACCTTTGACTCGACATTCTCCCCCTTTTTGATTGATGACAACATAGCTTGATATTACAATCTCCATTGCTATCTCCCCCTGTATATATGCTCCCTTTAGGAGATATGGAATAACCTTCTCTTTGTTGTGGTGTACCTGCAAAAAAATATATAACATATATAGTTTTGGTACCCACTTGCTTTGTTTGGGTCCATGAGTTAGATGGAAGGTAACCATACCCAAGAGGGTTTAATGGAACCTTTAAAGATAAAATTTTCATTATTAACTACTGAATCAAAATAATCATCAATATATTTTTCTCTGTTTTTTCAACTTACAGGAACCCAAATACTTAAGTAATCTCTATTGATATTCCTTTTCATACTTCTAGATCTATTATATAGATCTCTAGTCATAGAAGTATTCGAATTTCTATAATAATTGGATCTAGGATGAGCATTAGTACTAGTAGTAATATTTTTATTGTACATGAAAGCATATCTAGTACTATTTCTAAGATTAGTTTTATTATATCCTAAACCACTTTTGTCATGTAAAGGTCGAGATCTAGATAAAATCATATTTAAATCATTTTGACCTTTATTAAATTTTGCGAACTTATTTGCACATTTACCAAATTTATTTCCAAAGTCGCTATTGACATTTTCAAAAGAAATTTTGTTATTCTTTAAATCATCAATTTCCTTATTTAATTCAGAATTTTTCCTTCTTAAAGTACCATTCTCAGTTTTGAGACCTAAAATTTGAGATTTTGAATTATCTAAAGAAGATGTAACTTTTCAAAATTTTCTTTTGAGTCAGAAATTTCATTTTGCAAAATATTGTTATTCACCTTTAAAAACTCACATTCTTTATATAGTTCTAAATTCTTTTCAGTTAAAGCTCCATTCTCTTTTTCAAGAGACGAAATCAAAGAACTAGAATAATTTAAAGAATCTTCTAAAGATTTATTTCTATTTTGCAAAAGATCGATTTCCTTTAAAAGAACATTGTTATATTCTTTTAATTTGGAATTTTCTTGCTCGCAAATTTTTGACTTAGCTATAATGACAGTATTGAGTTTGCTCAAAGTTTTAAATTCTTTCAATAATTTCTCATAGTTTAACAAAAGATCTTTATATAAAGAATCTGTACATACCGATTGTGATCTGACTTTTGCCATGAGACATTTGTTTCCTTGCTCTCCTAATTCTGCTTTGTTGCTCTTCCATTTTCTAATGCCTTGACTAGATTTCTTTATTGCCATTTGTTCTAGGATGTTGATAAGATCTCTAGAACACCTCGCTCTGATACCAATTGAAAAGTCGGTGTTACGATTTGTGCAGGATCTTTAATATGGCTATGCGGAATATGATATAATAATTTAAACTATTCAATAGTTATGCAAATAAATATTTGCAAAACAAGGAATATATCACGAACGAATATAAATGCTGTAAATAAAGTAAAGTAGAGTAACGACACCAGGATTTTTATACTGGTTCGGACTTCCCGTTCTACGTCCAGTTCCGAAGCTCCTCTTCGGCTTTTCACTAAACAACACCCTCTCTTCACCCAGAGGAATAGATTCACAACACTACTTGATTTACGGGCTACAAGTTTACCCACTTGATTTCACGGGCTACAAGCTTACCCACTTGATTTCACGGGCTACAAGCTTACCCACACAGGACAATTACAAGAGTTTGACTTCTGATTGTGTTCTTCTTTCAACACTGATTTTCCAACGATTGAGTACACCCTTCCTATAATCTTATCCTCAAGTATATGGATTGAATGCGAAGATTTGAAGGAAGTTAGTTGCTTGTTGAATCAAAATATGAGAAGTATTATCAAGGATTCAATAAGTAACTTGAATTTGGGAGCTTTTAGAATGCAAGAGTATTTAGAAAGTAAGATCAGAAATTAGAGCAAGAATCGGTGATTTGAAAGTATGATTTCAAGTCTATTTATAGTGTAGAATAGTTGCATTCCTTCATGAAGAGTTTCTATAAAGAGTTGTGTCCATTTCTCTTGAAATTGAATAGAAATCTCTTCACAAAAAGAAGCATCCTTTCAGAAAAATTACAGCAAGAAAAAAGGTTGACAGGTCGAAATTAACAGGTAGACAGGAATTTGAAAAAATAGCTGTTATGCACAAAAGACAACAGGATCGGTCGACAGGCCCTTTTGGGCGGTCGACCGTTTTATGACTGTGGCCAGAGGACCTCGGTCCACAGTCTATATCACTCTGCACTCTTTCCCGGTCGAAGCCTGGACCGTTTGGGCTTTTTCTGTGACTTTTCAATTCCTCAAATATACAGATTTCAGCCCCAGCTAATTTCAATTTCTAAATTGTTTTGTGCATTCGTGTTATACTTTGAGGATAGATTTTAACATAAATCTAACACGACTCTATACCTACATATATATAATCTTAGCTCCATGTCATGATTTCCATTGATCTTCAATATGATCTTCATTGATCTCCACTTTGATAAATATGAATTCAGCTCGTCAATGATCTCTATTTCTATGTTGTCATTAATCAAAATATGCTATCAAACCTTTGACTCAACACCCCAAATCGTGTTTCCAACCCAAGTAAAAGCGAGTCAACATAGTAAGGATACTATGCTACATATTGGCCTCAAAACATGCACGATGTCAAAAAGGGATTGGCCACAAACATGCATGGTATCATAAGGGGTTTGGCCTCAAAATATGCATAGCATCATAAGGGGTTTTTGGCCTCAAACATGCATAATGTCACAACGGGATTAGCCACAAACATGCATAGTATCATAAGGGAATTTGGCCACAAACATGCATGATAACATAAGGGGTTTGTGTTCATTTACATGCATAAGCCCCAAAGTCAAGTCTTCGCCAATGTTTCACAAGTCAAATGGTTCCCAAAGG
Organism: Allium sativum; assembly: GCA_030737875.1. Classification (NCBI taxonomy): domain Eukaryota; kingdom Viridiplantae; phylum Streptophyta; class Magnoliopsida; order Asparagales; family Amaryllidaceae; genus Allium; species Allium sativum. The sequence goes on along the minus strand of CM060921.1, from coordinate 155,968,068 downwards.
TTCATGCTAACATTCCATAGATAAAGATTCAAACTTGCAAGATAAACTAGGTGAAACATAACATGAGTGACATGATTAAGTCGCTAAAACTTAGCCCAAGGTCATAGATCGTAGAAAAGGGACAAAATTAGGTTCACATAGGCTAGCATACTTATGTTTCATCGCATTTTATTCCATGTCACATTAGAACCACCGTTAGAATCTACAAGTAGCTAGAACTTACATAGCGAGGCTTAGGGAAGGATCATGCATCGTCTTGACGAAGAAAGGTGGCTCCTTTATTGAAGAATCGTCATGAAACTTGTGTAGCAACGTTGATCTACCCTCGATTTGATGTAGGAAGCTTGCACCTTTTGATTTGAACCCGATTTGAATGCATAAGCCCTTGGAGTTGGAGATGGAGGCCATGATCAAGATAGATTTTGGCAGCACTTAGTTGCTAGAATGATTTTTAGTGATTTAGGTTAGGTCCTAGGGTGTTTTTATAGAGATTAGGAGTAGTTTAGGCCCTTAGATTAACCCTAGGATAGATCTGAACCCTCAAAACCTGTCACAGGCCAATAGACCAGACCCAAAGCATGTCTTGAGGAACAAGTCAGGCACACCCAGGCCAAACTGGCCGACCACCCAAGTCGACAGGGGTGTCGACTGGGCAGTCGACACCACCTAGGGTGTGTCGACTCCCAAGTCGACTCCCCAATCGACTTGCGGGTGGCAGGAATTTTCCCGCCTCTCCTGCTTGGCTGAATTTGAATTCTGAATTCAAATTTGAACTGTTTTTGAACTTGAAATTTCTGAAAACTTTGACGGGCTATAACCGGGTCATACAGACTTCGATTTTCGAAAACTCGGACTCTATTTTGCGTATTTTTCCGAGACGAACGCAATGGCACAGCCCGTTTCTCCTGATTCAGATTTTATAATTAAATTCTGCCTTGATTCTTGTCTTAGCATGTTGTAAATATCCGGGTTGTCACAAAAAGCGGGCGAAACATGATTACCAGAACCGAAAAGTACAAAGCAACCGAAAGCCTGTTGCCGCATCCGAAAGAGGCTTTTGCTGAGTTGGTATCAAAAGGGGCCCGATTTGTCTAAAAATAAGACCCCTCATTTTAGGTGACTTTTCCTCATTCCACAATCTAGCACTCATTTCTAAGAGAGCTAACCTTAATTTGTTAATCAATTTGGGGATTTCTTATTTAACACCTTCCATAAATAAAATCATCATAGCCCTTAAAGTGAACTGAACCACTACAATTCACCGTGTTCTTATTATTTCCGCATATTATACTATGCTCAACTGTGCTTCCGACAGCGTTTTACTATGCTCCCAAATGACCAAAATAACCCTTCCTACACTGTTTACCTTTCCACATACAATGAGCTTACGAAACCATTGTCCCATGGCAATTATTGGTCCTTAAGTCTTGTAAGCGTGATACTCACCTCTTGAAGGAAGAGTAACTTATCTTCGGGATTAAGACTTGATATCTAGGAAATGGTGAACTAACTAAAGCTTGTAGGAACCAAGCAATTTCTAAGTAACCTTAGGTCCATATCCTCATTCCTTTATTTCAGTGTTAGCAAAAAATATCGTTAACATTTTGGTACTATAAAGAGGGCTTGAACCTCTGGCCCCATTCCTACCTTTAACCTTTTGGATAACTTACCACATCCCTGAGCTGTTCCATCCCAGATTGGACCAGGCTTTGAAGAAGAAAGATTATATATAAGTATTCCCAGCAAAGAGATTACTAACACGGATCAATTAATTAAACATCGTTGATCTAAGCCATTTTAGGAATAGTACAACCTTGAACTTTCGGCCTTATTTCTTATACTTCCATCCTTGTGTTTAACCCTTATTTCTCCTACCTTCATCCCTGTTTTTCCCTTTCCATCGTAAAACCTTAGTCCTTGCTTCCATTAAAGATGGTAAGACCAAGAAGGAATCATGAGTAAGACTTTAGCGCTTTGTCTACCCTAGAAGATGGTATAATTATGGACTTCTACTTACCAAACTTGCAAACTGAGGAACCTTTAAGCTTAATGAAAGGAGCAAGTAATGAGTTAGAGGTATTGCATTTAGCTTTACAGATCGATACTGCAAGGATATTTACTTAAGAAGACATGGTCAAAGGGTCCTTTGAACCAATACCCTACGATGCAGAATCAAAAAAGATGGCACCACAAGAGTTTAATTGCCAGCTTGGGACCGCTCCAAGCCCACAGGATAGTCCAGTATGCAAGGAAGCAATCAATTATTAAAGGAAGTCGACAATCCGAAAAGAAGTAAGAGCCCAGTGCTGTAATAAAATAGGGACCTACAAGGAATCACCTCTCCAATGAGATGAAGACAGCTAAAGCTCCATTTGACATGAGCATGCCAGAACTTCTGCATGATGGAACTGTAGACCCTGAAAACCACCTTTATATCTTTGAGAACTACATGAATTTATGTAACACACCTGAAACACTCCATTGGAAGATCTTCCTAACAATGCTCTATGAAGAAGATATCAAATGATGCAGACATTACCATGACCCAGTCATCACCACTTGGAAACAACTATCTACAGCGTTTAGCACAGAATTCATGTGTGTGAGGACCCAAAAATTAGCATTTATGATATATCCAATATTAAACAAGGATCATAAAAATCACTTAATAGTTATCTGAAGAGATTTCACACTAAGTCCCTCAAAGTAAAAGGAGCAACAGATAGAGAGAAGATGATAGTTGTTCATTTAGGGTTACTGGCACCAATACCTTTCTGGAAGGAGCTTATCCTAAACGAATGTGAAATCTTTATTGATTTTTATTCTTGAGCAGACAAATCCATCACATGGAAGAAATTCTCAACAAAAAGAAAAGCTTGCAGCAGGGTCAGGAGACAGGAGAGATCAGTTCCGATACTTATGAAGAAGGTACTTCAGAGTTAAACAAAGAAAAGATTATTGTTCCTATCATAGGATAGAAGGGCACCAAACTAGTAAATGTCGTGATTTGATAAAAAATACACCAAGCCAAAGAAAAAGGGGAACTATTTAAGAAGGCTGGAAGATAAACAACAGAGGAGATGGTTACACTACCATATGGGATTAGAATCTAGCAATAAGTCTTCTATTTCCAATCCCATTTTTCATTGGTCATTTTACTTTGTATCTTGCTTGTGATCAAACAAATACTAATACAAGTTTGGGTGCTATTATAGGTAAAAACCAAAATCTGTTCAAGCTCATGCATATAATGAAAACTCAAAGGGAGCACTTAAAGCGTTATCCGATTGAACTTATGCCTCGCCTAACTAAAAGGGAAGGAAAGCCGAAAAGGAGGCACTTAAACAAAACAACACATGGATAAAGCGTGATAGGATTATTAATTAATAACAGGCTTTGATAGAAGTTGCCAAAAGAGACATACGACAAAGAAAACAATCAGATGCCCAATACTGTTTCAGATTGAATATGATTTTATGAATCCCTTTCTTCCTTTACTTAAACAATACATAAAATACCATCACCAATCTTATCTTTTGACTTGTATGAATGCTTCTATGAAGGGGATGGAGCGTATGATTAATAAAGCCATTTTAAAAGGTAAGGTGAATCAGTAGAACCTTCAAGGGAAAGGGCCAATCAACAAAGCTTCCAGATAGAGAAGCAACATCAAACAAAGCTTCCAGAGAGAGAAGAAACATCAAACAAAACTTCTAGAGAGAGAAGCCACATCAAATATAGCTTCCAGAGAGGGAAGCTACATCAAACAAAACTTCCCTGAAGATGAGTGATAAAAAAAAGCATCCAAAAGAGGAGCATCAAATAAAGCTTCCAAGAAGAGAAGCAACGTCTCCTACAATGGAGTCACCTTCATGTAGGGCTATAATACTGCCATCTCCAGCAATGGAGCTACCTCCTAAGCAGGGCTATATACTTCCATCTCCAGCTAGTGGAATCACCCCCTAAGTAGGGATAGTTATGAATGCATCTACCCAAAAAGGGACCAATGTCACTCTCTTAGAGAGTAATCAAACATTTGCATATCTTGGGGGTGAGGAATAAGAATAGACGTTAGATACCCTTTAACTGAATAATCAAATAGAGCTTTTTGCCGAATGGTCGATAACCGGATGACCTAACAGAACTTCTCGCTGAACGATTATGGATTCAAATAACCAAACGGAACTACCTGCTAAACGATTAACCAATTGAAAATTTGGGTGATTGAATGGAACTATCAGCTGAATGGTTAAATGATAAAATAATTGAACGAAACTACTGTTGAAGGGTCAAATGGTTAGAAAATTGAGCGGAACTACTATTGAATGACTAATTGATTTAGGGTAGGATTAATTTATTTTGAAAGTAGTCCTCTATATATTCATCCGATAAATTATTCCTCGGATTATCTACGACTCTTACGCTTGCATGTTTTCTCTAAACAACCTCCCGAGAGAACTATAATTTATAATTATTTGATCACTTTCAATGAAGTTTGGGTTAATTAACATTGTTCGTATAAGTAACCTTTAGATGGTTTTCGATATTTCTATTTGATGACTTTTGATGATTCTCTTGTTCTTACGTTGAGGTGATTCATTTAACCATGATGCTTCTTCATAACTCCCAAGTAAGATGTGATTTTTCTATATGATTTATGATTTCTACTTACCTCAGTGTGATTCTCGGGGTTTCTATATGATTTTTGATTTCTATTTACCTGAGTGTGAGTCTCGGGGTTTCTATATGATTTCTAATTTCTACATGATTTCTAATTTCTACATGATTTCTAATTTCAAAGTACCCGAATGTGAGTCTCGGACTTCTTATATGATTTATGATTTCTACTTACCCGCGTTTGAGTCTTAGGGTTCTTATATGATTTCTAATTTCTACTTAACCGAGTGTGTGCTTCGGGGTTCCTAAAAGATTTCTGATTTCTACTTACCCGAGTGCGACTCTCGGGGTTTCTATATAGAATCTGATTTCTACTTACCCGGGTGTGAGTCTCGGGGTTCTTATATGATTTCTGATTTCTACTTACTTGAATGTGAGTCTCAAGGTTCGTACATGATTCTGGTTTCTACTTACCCGAGTGTAAATCTCGGGGTTCTTATATGATTTTAGGTTCTACTTACCCGAATGTGAGTCTTGGGGTTGCTACATGATTTCTGATTTCAACTTACCCTAGTGTGAGTCTCGTGGTCCCTATATGATTTCTCATTTCTACTTACTCGAGTGTGATTCTCGGGGTTTCTACATGATTTCTCATTTCTACTTACCTGAATGTGAGCCTCGAGATTTCTGTGTGATTTCTCATTTCTACATTCCCGAATGTTAGTCTTGGGGTTCTTATATGATTTCTGATTTCTACCAACCCTAATGTAAGTCTCGGGGTTCCAATATAATTTTTGATTTCTACTTACCTGAGTGTGAGCCTCAGGGTTTCTATATGATTTTTGATTTCTACTTACCCGAGTGTGAGTCTTGGGATTTCTATATGATTTAGGATTTCTACCTAACCGAGTGTGAGTCTCGGGGTTCCTATATGATTTCTGATTTCTACCTACCCGAGTGTGAGTCTCCGGTTCCTATATGATTTCCGATTTCTACCTACCCGAGTGTGAGTTTCTGGGTTCCTATATGATTTCTGATTTCTATTACCCGAGTGTGAGTCTCGGGATTCTTATTTGATTTCTGATTTCTAATTACTTGTGTGTGAGTCTCCGGGTTCTTATATGATTTTTGATTTCTGCTTCCCCTAGTGTGAGTCTTGTGGTTTCTGTATGATTTCTGATTTTATTTTCCCGAGTGTGAGTCTCGGGGTTCTTATATGGTTTCTGATTCTGCTCACCTGAGTATGAGTCCCGGGGGTTTTATATGATTATTGATTTCTTCTTTCCCGAGTTTGTGTCTCAGGGTTCCTATATGATTTTTGATTTCTGTTTACCCGAGTGTGAGCCTTAAGATTTCAATGTGACCGAGGCGTGGGTCTCGCGATTTTCATTGTATTTGAATGGTTTTTTCTGATGTTCTGCTTAACCGAGCGTGAGCTCGAGATTTCTGTTAACCTCATATGTGGGTCTTTGATTTTTATTTATCCGAGTGCGAGTCTCGAAATTCTAATTATATTCAAGTTTCTGTTGCATGAGTTCATGTCTGAGCCTTGAAACTTTTCCTTTATCATTTCCAATAGATTTTTTCAACCTACAAAGGTTTTTGGGAAATAAGTCCCTAGATCTATATTGTTTTAGCAATCAAGTTTAGTTATGGATTTTATATACTAATTTCCAAAAAGAATGTTCATTTTCTTTTGTCATATTCACATATGGAGTTCGAATATACCGCTATTGTTCCAAGGTAAAGGTGATTAAGTTAGTGCACAAACATGTATTGTGGACTACCTATTTGAAGTCAGCCAATAGAGGGTGTGATCTCGCGATACCTTATTCAGGGAAGTCTTCTAAACTCATAACATATTTACCCCTAACATTGGATAAAATTAATTTTGGTTAAATAACGTTTGGCACATTATAGGTAAAATATAAAACATTATGCAAGTCATATTACTCCTACTGGCACATCATACTTGTCAATAATAAACTTTTAATTTTATATTTACAAATATCCAAGTATAGATTTTGGGTTTGTTACCTCACATTTCCAAAATAAATTCTTGATAACTGAATGTGTAAATGAGAGTATTGAGCTTCCCATTCAATGTTGATAAGAGGATGTTAATATTTAAAACCATAGAATTCCACATGGATACATCTTTGAGTTTGCAAACTATGCATAACTGAATTTACAAAAGTCCATAATTTAGAGTTTGTGCTCAAGCTCTATTCATAAAAAATAAAATTCTTCCCCTTGCATCACTATTTTGGGTTATACGAAACTAATGTTGAAACTTTTTTAATGATTCTTGATTTGCAGAAAAATAGTACAAGAACTATAGATTTTGTCCTTAAGAACAAAAGCTTCTTAATACTGGGAGTAAGGGGCTAACTGTTAACACCAAAATTTGCATTGGCCAAATATAAAGAACCAGAAGAGCCGAAAAAGGATTTTGAGTAGTGAAGCCGGAGCCAAGTGGAAAAAGACCTAAAAGCATGTTCCAAAAGATATCGAACTGACACCTGAGTGCAAAAAGCCAGAAAGCTGGTGCCAAGGCCAAGAGGTTCGGTTTGCAACTAGGCTTCAACACTTAGTACGGTTAAAGGGGAGATACCAATGGTATATTAGAATCAAAAGAAGAGGCCCGAAAGGCTCAACTCCAATACTAGAGGACAAGGGTATTGGACTAATACCGATAGCAAAGGATTAGAAGCAACAGTGATAGCGCCAAGGTAGCAGGAAAGGAAAGAGAAAAGTATGGTGTCGGCACCAACATATAATGGACTACGAGACAAGTGATGAGACCAAAACCAGGGAAAGATAGTACATTAAATCAAAACCCAGATAGTAAAGTGTTCATAAGGGAACAATCATAACAATGATTCCAAAAGAGCAAGGAAAAATGAAGATAATTACGTCATGTCAACACCAACATGCATTAAACATTTAGCTTGGTGTCAGCACTGGAACAAGAAGACAAGTTTATGAAGACGACACCTAAGGTTCCGACACCGAAGTGAAAAGGAGGTCAAAGCACACCAAGGCAAGTAAAATATTGGATCAGGAGGATCGATACCAACTTCTTAAGTTGAGAACACGAAACTGAAATCGGACTCATCAGAGAAGAAAAGGGCTGGAAGCAAGAAGAATAAAACAAAGGAAGAACTATCAGAACCCATAGTTTTAATGCTGATACCAACAGACGAAAGTAGCATCCATCGGTACAGATAATGGAAAGGGAAGCCAAATGCATAAAGTGATAGAGACAACTGAAACTGACACCAAAGTATCCATGATTGATTACCGAAAGCCGAAGACAAGGAAGAAAAGATAATGAAACCGACATCAAGCTGCTAAAACTATTAAAGCCAAAAGTAGAAGGAACAATTTGGTCAAAAAGCTATCAGCGCCAACATAAAGGAAGAAAGAGTTGGTACCAATTCGAAAGGAGAAAACAGCAAAGTAGTGCCGACACTGAAGGCATTCAACACTGAGACACAGCTTCACAAGTCATTAGGAGGCGTACCAAAAGCATGCCATCGCAAGATCAACACTAACTCCAAAGTCTCATCGAAAGTAAACCGAAGCCAGATAGGACCAAGTTACAATGCTAAGTAGCAAGAAAGGTGGACGAAACCACGATTACTGAAAAAGAAAGATACAAAGCAGCCAAAATCCTGTTGCCGCATCTGAACGAAGCTTTTACTGAGATGTTATCAAAAAAGGGACATGATTTGTCTATAAATAAGACCCCAGAGGTCTCATTTTAGGGGACTTTTCCTCATTCCAATATCTTGCTATTATTTCTAAGAGAGCTAACCCTAATTTGTTAATCAATTTGCAGATTTCTTATGTAACCTTCTCTATAAATAAAATAATCAAACCCCTTAAAGAGGACATAGGTTCAATCCGAACCAAACCACTATAAATCACTGTGTTATTATTATTTTCGCATGTTATATTGTTCTCAATTATGCATCTGATTATATTCTGCTATGCTTCCAAAATACCAAAATAACCCTTCCTACACTATTCAGCTTTACACTCACAACGAGCTTACGAAACCCTTATCCCAAGGTAATTGTTGGTCCTTAAGTCTCGCAAGCGTGATACTCACTGTAACAGCCCGCATTTTACTTATCGAAAGATCGTAAAATATTTCTATTTTATGCCCTGAGGTTTGGATCATACTCATCTTTTAGTATGTTGCTGATAGGGATGTGAGACATGTCCATAATTTTTACCGATTTTGTTTATGACCATTTTTCCCTTGTTAGTCTTGTACAAGGCATAACTTTTGACTCTGGTCGAATCAGAGTGCGAGATCTGTGCCATTGGAAAGGAATTGATGTTTGCGTTTCCGTAGAGTGGTTACATTAAAGTTTTTGGTTAGCAGTTTGGGAGAAATCAATATTTTAAGTTTTTCCACTTGGTTGTCCAGGTTTGGGGAGCCCAATGTGCTGATTTGAGGGAGGCCCATTAGTGGGCTAATGAAAGGGTATAAATAGGGGGTGAGGGATATGGGAAATAGTTTAGTTTCTCATTCTCTCATTTGGTTCCTTGTGCTCCTCCATCCTCCACTACCTTTCCACCATTAAAAATCAAAATCAAAGGAGGGAAATCATAGATCGACACCATTGGAGGCTAGATCTACATCAATTGAGGCAAGGATTCATCGGATCAAAGTGTTTGATGTGAAATGCTTGCCGTTCATACTCATATTCCTTTTATTTTTGCTTGTTTGGGAGAATAGGTGAGTGATATGCATCTCTCACATGGATTCAATGAAGTTTATGAGTGTTTGCTCATGTTTTTCATCAAATTCAAGTGCTTTTCCATATATCTATGCATTGGTAAGTCCATTTTCATATGAATCACCCTATGATCTGATTTAGCAAGCTTAGATTGGTAATTTCTATGATATTTTATGTGAGTGTGCAAGTTGGATCCATGGTTTTGTTTATAGTGATTTTGGTGAATCTCGCATTATTATTGATGGAATTGTCAAATTGGTGATATTGTTGATTTCATATCATGCTTGTGGTCATATTGGTTGAGTTGGTTTCATTGAATGTATAGTTTGGCGAAGTTTTGGTCGAAATCGTGGTTGAAATGGAGATGTGCAGGTTTCTGGTCGGTCCTAAGTTAGTCTGGTCGGTCCTACGTTGGTTTGGTCAGTCCTAAGTTGGTATGGTCAGTCCCAAGTTGGTTTGGTTGGTCCAAAGTGGATCTGGTCAGTCCTAAGTTGTTGTGGTCGGTCCTAGGTTGGTTTGGTCGGTCTCTAGTTGTCTGGTAGGTCCAAAGTGGATCTAGTCAGTCCTAAGTTATTCTAGTCGGTCCTAAGTTAGTCTGGTCAGTCCCAAGTCGGTTTGGTTTGTCCAGAGTGGATCTGGTCGGTCCAAAGTTGTTTTTGTCGGTCCTAAGTTGGTCTGGTTAGTCCCAAGTTGGTCTGGATGGTCCAGAGTAGGTCTGGTCGGTACTAAGTTGGTCTGGTCGGTCCTAAATTGTTCTGGTCGGTCTCAAGTTGGTCTGGTTGGTCCAAAATGTTCTGGTTGGTCTAAAGTGGGTCTGGTCGGCATTTCTGGTGGAAATTCCTGGTCGGACATTTATGATGATGTTGTGACTTCGAGGAGACTTCAAGTGGGAATATTCGAAGTGTTGAAGGTATTCGTTGATCAGTGTAGAACAATGAATGAGGTGGAAACTCAAAGGTCGTGGGTTGGTGGATAATGGTTGCTTGAGAAGGTTGCTTGAGCTATGAAAAGTCACCAGGTCGGATGACTAGAGATGAGAAGGCCGAGAGATTATCGTTGTCGTAAGTTCTAGCAGGCTCAAAGCAGGGATACAATAGGATCACCTAAAAGGTTGGAAGGTTGCTGGTCGAGTAACCCGAGCCTTGTAGAAAGGCCTAGTTGTTAGGGTTGGACATTGTCAAGGTTAGACATATGGAGTTTATGCTAGAACTAGGGTTACCATTAGTCGTTGACATATGGCAAGGTTGGCCATCATATGATTAAGGATGGTTTCAAAGCAGGTTTGGCGGTGATAGCCAGAGCCAGTCTTGGAAGTTTGTTTATTTGGATGCTCTATTTGTACCATCTCGTGTAGGCTTTCCAATGTCGAATGAGATGTTCCTTGGGTGCTAGTCTGATATGGGTTTAGGCCTCTAGGGCTTGTACTTGATGAATTCAATTAGGGTGGTTTACATGGGATATATATATATATAATTTGGATGTCGTAAGTGCTTTTTCTACGATTGAATGGGTGTTCATGTCTCCATGGACGAATGGTTGAATTATTTAATGTAAAGGCTATCACTGCCCGATATAGGGAATATGGGAGTTGAGTTCTTCTCTGCTGTTTTGGTAGATTGGTTTGTTAATCTACAAATTATCATATACTTTGTTGATGAAGTTTGCTAGCTGTTTTACCGCTCACTAAGACTGTTGTCTGACTCAAGGTTTTATGTGTCCTCTTATTACCTTGGGTTGTTCATCCGGTTGTGGATGGGCAGACTAAGTAGTAGGTTACAGGTAATGGAGCTTAGTGAGGCGAGGAAGCTGAGCAATGACGAGTAGGAGGCTTGCGTACCAGTTTATTACTACCTAGTATTTCTATTTCCGCTGTTGATTGATGTTATGATCTGAGGGATGTAGTGAGGACCTTTGTACATAAATATTATCCTAAGTTGTATGGATCTACTGGTTCTATTAAGAATTTTCAATTTTTGTGCAATTGGATTTCACTACTATTACTAATTGTATATGTTCTATTACATTTTATCCTTGCCCTGTGAGTTTTACGATAGGTTCCGCTTGTGTTTACCTACTCTAATGATCGTCCATAGCTGTCATGCACACCTTTCAGCGCATTATTCCTATTGATTAGTGCGGGGGTTGTGGGCAATCGTTACATTTGGTATCAGAGCTCTAGTTAACGATTTTAACCGAAGTTCAGGGACATAATCACGTATGAGATACGTTCTTGTATATTTCAGTTGGATGTATACTATATGATATTATATATAGTGTAGTAGCGGTTGTTTTCCTTTAGCGGTTTTCTTGTAAGGAGCTAATCATTTTAATTTGCAGATTTAGAATGAGTAGACATTATACGAGACATTCTACTGGGGACAAAGCTACGAATGGAGGGGGTAATGGCGAGGAACTTGATTACCCATCCATGTTTGAAGCTATGATGGAAGCATGCCTTCGAAGGGACCCCGCTCCAATGGCAGCTACGGTTGATGTTGGAGTCCAAATGCCGAGAGCTGCGGAATTTGCAAAGCTATGCAAAGACTTTACCTCGTTGGAAGGGAAATAGTTCAAGGGAACTGAACCTGTTGAAGAAGTTCAAAGGTGGTTGGATACTTGTGTGAGGATCTACAAGGACTTGGGCATTGATGATGCAACAAAGAGGAAATTTGCATCAAGGCAGTTAGTGGGCAGAGCGATGGATTGGTGGAACTCTATCATACTGGAGACTCCCGAAGAGGATATTTCATGGGAGCTGTCCAAGCTAAGTTTGAAGAGAAATTTATCTCCACCTTGCAGAAATCAATTATGTTTAAGAGATTCGTGGAGCTTAAATAGAGTGGTCTCCTTGTTCTTGATTATATTTCTGACTTTGAGGCCTTGTCAAAGTATGCTCGTTCATATGTGGATACTCCATATCAAAAGAGCGAGGAGTTTCTCTTGGGGTTGGATGAATATATTGGGAATCAACTTGTGGATTACCTTGATGATAGCTTTGAGAAGGTCGTCGAGAAAGCTTTGAGGCATGAAAGTCTATTTCCTAAGATGTTGTCTGTTGTTGCACCTAAGGAAGAACAAAAGCCACATCAGAGTGGTAATAAAAAGAAGAGGAAGCAGCAACAACAAAAATGGAAGAATGGCCAAAATAAGCCTAAGAGTGAGGTGGTTTGATTTAATTGCCAGAAAGGCCATTTTTCTAGTGAGAGAAAAAATCCCAAAGCTGAGAAGAAGTGCTTCAAGTGTGGAAATCCTGGGCATGAGAAGAAAAATTGTCCAGAATCAGCTAAGGGTAAGCAGGTTGTGAAGGCATATGCTTTGGAAGTCTTGCCAACTTCTTCATGAGCTCCTACTGTAGAGGAAAAGGGAAAGGGAGTCATGGTGCAAGGTACTCTTTCAATTCATGGTGTTTCAGTTCGAGTTGTGTTTGATACTAGAGCATCGCATTCATTCATTTGCAATGAACTTTTGTGTCGCTTGGGTTTGGAACCCGAGATTTGCAATAGACCATTAATCGTGACTAATCCAGTTGGGGGTTCGTCCAGTTTGTGCATGATATGTCGTGGTCTAGTGTTGTCGAGTCATTGTTTCTCTTTTGCGTGTGATTGCTTTGTTCTTAACTTCACTGGGTTTGGGATCATCTTGGGCATGGATTGGCTCAAGAGGTATGCAACAAGGGTGAATTGCGAGAAGCTAGAGGTGAGGGTCGGGGATGTGGAAGGGCGAAAGGTGTTGATTAAATGTAAGCGCGAAGACGAGATCTTCGTGAGTTATCTATATTCACTTGGGATTCCACAAGAAGTCCTGTCATCAGCGTTGATGACTAATGAGTATGTAGATGTCTTTGACAAAGTCAAAGGGTTGCCACTGCATCATGAGATCGAATTTAGGATCGATTTGTTTGAAGGTGCTAGACCGATTGTTATGCCTCTTAGACGGATGGTGCCTAAGGAACAGCGAGAGTTAGAGATGCAAGTTCGTAACCTTCTAGGGAAGGGATTCATTCGAGGTGTGTTTCTGAATGGGGTGCACCAGTCGTGTTCGTAACCAAGGCAGATGGCTCGTTAAGGTTGTGTGTGGAATATCATGAGCTGAACAAAGTGACTAAGAAGAACAAGTACTCGTTGCTAACGATTGATGACTTGTTCGATCAGCTTCATGATGCCAAAGTGTTTTCTCAAATGGATTTGGCAACGGGATTTCAATAGATAAGGGTGGCTAAAGATAGTGTGCCAAAGACTGCTTTCAGGACACCATCCAGTTTCTTCGAGTGGTTGGTAATGCCATTCGGGTTGACTAAAGCACCAGCGTATTTTGTGGATTTTATGAATACATTTTTCAGAGATTAGTTGAACAAGTTCATGCTTGTGTTCATGAATAATATTCTGGTTTACTCCAGGAATGAGGAAGAACACAAGAGGCACTTGAGAGTTGTGTTAGAGATCTTGCGAAAGCATCAGCTGAAGGCTAAGTTCTCGAAGTGTCACTTCTGGAAGAAAGAAGTGAGGTTCTTAGGTCATGTTGTTCTTGGAAATGGGATAACGGTGGACCCCGCTAAAGTGGCAGCAATCCAGGACTGGGATAGACCTAAGAGTATGACAGATGTTCGGAGTTTCCTTGGGTTGGCTGGTTATTACCGACGGTTTATCAAGAATTTCTCCAAGATAGTTGCACCGTTGACAAGACTAATGAAGAAGAACAAGTGTTCACATGGGATGCGAAATGTGAACAAGCGCTTGTAATCCTGAAGGAGAAATTGATGAGTGCTCCTATGTTGACCATTCCAAGTGGGAATGAAGAGATGGTGGTGTACACTAGTGCATGTGGTACTGGACGTAGGGTAGTGCTAATGCAGAAGGATAAGGTTGTGGCTTACGCGAGTCAACAGCTATAGCCGCATGAGAAAAACTATCCAATTCACGATTTGAAGATGGCGGCGATTGTGTTTGCTCTAAAGATGCGGAGACATTACCTATTGGGAGTTCGGTTCGAGTTGTTTACAGACCATAAGTCATTGAAATGTCTTTTCTCCTAAAAGGATTTGAATCTTCAGTAGCAACGATGGTTAGAGTTTCTGGCATCGTATGATTTTGGTATAGCCTATACTCTTGGCAATGGCAACGCAGTTGCAAATGCATTGAGTAGAAGACATGCGAGTTTGGGAGCGATGTTTTCAGAATGGAAGAGCCTCGATTATTTGGCAAGGTTTGATTTCAGGTCAAGGTGCGAGATGGAACCTGAAATGTTGGCAAGCTTACCGATATGACCTACTCTCATCGAAAGGATTATCGAAAGCCAAAAGCGAGATGCTAAGCTTATCGAGTTTGTCTAGAAGCTGGAACCGAAAGATAAAGAGTTCGAAATCGATCTAGAAGGTTGGCTTCGGAAGCAAGGGCGATTAGTTGTTCCTGATACTGATTGACTGAGAGATGAGGTTCTGAGATAATTTTATCAGTCGAAGTTGACGATTCATCCCGGTGGTAATAAGATGTATCAGAACATGAAGCGAGTGTGCTACTGGGAAGGGATGAAGCGAGATATTGGAAAGTTCATTTCCAAGTGCATGAACTGTCTGTTAGTGAAAGCTGAACAAAAGAAGCCAAGTGGTTTGGTTCAGCTATTGGAAGTCCCTACGTGGAAGTGGGAGATATCAATGGATTTTATCGATGGACTACCTAGAACCAGGTCAGGAAACGAAGGAATTTGGGTTACCGTGGATCGCTTGACCAAAAGTGTAAGGTTCATTCCTGTCAAGTCGACTAGGACGGCGTCAAAATTGGCTGAACTTTATGTGAAATGGATAATTCGATTCCATGGTGTACCAAAGAGTATAGTGAGTGACCGAGATCCATTGTTCATGAGTGGCTTCTGGAAAAGTTTGCAAGAAGCTTTGGGAACCGAAATGTGTTTGAATATGGCTTATCATCCCCAAACTAATGGTTAGACCGAGAGAGTCAATCAAGTTTTGGAGGATCTCCTGAGAACTTGTGTGTTGGATTTTCGGGGATCATAGGAGGACCATCTACATCTGGTTGAGTTTGCGTATAATAATAGCTATCAGTCGAGTATTGGGATGGCACCATATGAGGCGTTGCATGGGAGACCGTGCAATTCTCCAGCTTGTTGGTTAGAAACTAGAGATAAGTTGGTACTTGGGCCTGAGATAATTAGAGAAACCTCGAATTGAATCAAGATCGTTGAATGAAGGAAGCCCAAGATCATCGAAAGAGTTATTTTGGTAAACGTCGAAAAGATTTGGAATTTGACATTGGCGATATGGTTTCTGTGAAGATTTCGCCACTAAAGCATGTGGTTCGATTCGGAAATAAAGGAAAATTAGCTCCAAGGTTTGTTGAACCATTTCCGATAGTCGACCAAATCGGAAAGCTCGCATATAGGTTAGGGTTACCCAAGAAGATGTCGAGTGTGCATAATGTGTTCCATGTGTCGTTTCTACGGAAGTTCATGCATGACTCGAATACAGTGGTATCTCCAGAGCAGTATGAAGACTTAGAAGTAGAGACTGCAGTTGCAAAACCTCGTAAGCCTCTCTGTGTTGTGGGAAAAGACCCTAAATAGCTTAGGAGGAAGACGGTTAAGTTAGTCAAGGTACAATGGAGTGAAGATGGTGACGACCGTACGTGGGAGGCGGAAGAGAACATGAAGGCGACTCATCCAGAACTCGTCGTCGGTAGGACCCTTTGGTATCGTATCATCATTATAGCGTTATATCTTGTTGTTGTTTGGTAGAGTTCCGCGTGATAGGATAAGCCCATGGATGCATGGCTTGATGGTTGCTAGTTTAGGTGATAGAATTGGCTTCTCATGGATGAAAGGCATGCAGAATTGTTGTGGTTGCTTATGATTGCTTGGAATTTCGGGAGCGAAATTCTTAAGGGGGGAAGAATGTAACAGCCCGCACTTTACTTACCGGAAGATCGCAAAATATTTTAATTTTATTCCCTGAGGGTTTGATCATTCTCATCTTTTAGTATGTTGCTTATGGGGATGTGAGATATGTCCATAATTTTTACTGATTTTGTTTGTCATCATTTTGCGCCTGTCAGTCTTGTACAGGGCCTAACTTTTGACTCAGGTCGAATCAAAGGGTGAGACCTAAGCCATTGGAAAGGAATTTATGTTTGCCATTCGTTAGAGTGGTTACATTAAAAATTGGCTCAGCGGTTTGGGAGAAATCACTGTTTTAAGGTTTTTCAGTTGGTTGTCCATGTTTTGGGAGCCTAATGGGCTAATTTGGGGAAGCCCCATTAATGGGCTGATGAATGGGTATAAATAGGGGGTGAGGGATATGGGAAATAGTATAGTTTCTCATTCTCTTATTTAGTGCCTTGTGCTCCTCCTTCCTCTTACATCTTTCCACCATTAAAAATCAGAATCCAAGGAGGGAAATCATAAATCTACACTATTGGAGGCTAGATCTACATCAACTGAGGCAAGGATTCATTGGATCAAGGTGTTTGGTGTGAAGTGCTTGCTGTCCGGATTCATATTCCTTTGATTTTTGCTTGTTTGAGAGAATCGGTGAGTGATATGCATCTCTCACATGGATTCAATGAAGTGTACGAGTGTTTATTCATTTTTTTCATCAAATTCAAGTTTTTTTCCATAGATCTATGCATTGGTAACTCCATTTTCATATAAATTACCCTATGATCTGATTTAGCAAGTTTAGATAGGTAATTTCTATGATATTTCATCTGAATGTGCAAGTTAGATCCAAGGTCTTGCTCATATGTACATTTATGGTGATTTTGGTGAATTATACATTATTATTGATGGAATTGTCATATTGGTTATTTTGTTGATTTCATATCATGCTTGTGGTCATATTGGATGAATTGGATGAGTTGGTTTAATCGAATGTATCGTTTAGCGAAGTTTTGGTCGAAATCGGATTTGAAATGGAGATGTGTAGGATTTTAGTCCATCCTAAGTCAGTCTGGTTGGTCTGGTTGGTCCCAAGTTGATCTGGTTGGTCCAGAGTGGATCTGGTCGGTCCTAAGTTGTTCTGATCAGTCCTAAGTTGGTCTGGTCGGTCCCAAGTTGGACTTTTCGGTCCAGATTGGATCTGGTCGGTCCTAAGTTATTCTAGTCGGTCCTAAGTTGATCTGGTCCGTCCCAAGTTGGTCTGGTTGGTCCAGAGTGGATCTGGTCGGTCCTAAGTTGTTCCGGTCGGTCCTAAGTTGGTCTGGTTGGTCCAGAGTGGGTTTGGTCGGTCCTAAGTTGGTCTGGCCAGTCCTAAGTTGGTATGGTCGGTCCTAAGTTGGTCTGGTCAGTCCGAAGTTGTTCTTGCCGGTCCCAAGTTGGTCTGGTCGGTCCATAGTGGTCTGGTCGGTCCAAAGTAGGTATGGTCGGCATTTCTGGTGGAAATTTATGTCGGACATTTATGATGATGTTGTGACTTCGAGGAGGCTTCAAGTGGGAATATTAGAAGTGTTGAAGGTGTTCGTTGATTGCTATTGAACAAAGAATGAGGTGGCAACTCAAAGGTTGTGAGTTGGTGGATAATGGTTGCTTGAGAAGGTTGCTTATGCTATGAAAAATCATCGGGTTGGATGACTAGAGATGAGAAGGCCAAGAGATTATCGTTGTCGTAAGTTCTATCAGGCTCAAAGCAGGGATACAATAGGAGCATCAAAAAGGCCGAAAGGTTGTTGGTCGAGTACCCTGATCCTTGTAGAAAGGCCTAGTTGTCAGGGTTAGACATTATCAAGGTTGGACATATGGAGTTTATGCTAGAACTAGGGTTACCATTAGCCCTTGAAAAATAGCAAGGTTGGTCATCATACGATTAAAAATGGTTTCAAATCAGGTTTGGTGGTGATAGCCAGAGTCAGACATGGATGTTTATTTATTTGGATGCTCTGTTTTTACCGTCTCATGTGGGCTTTCCAACATCGAAGGAGATGTTCCTTAGGTTCTTGTATGATATTGGTTTAGGCCTCTAGGGCTTGTACTTGAGGGATGTTGAACTCGATTAGGGTGGTTTGTATAGGATATATATATATATAATCTAGATGTCAAGAGTTCTTTTCCATGATTGAATGGGTGTTCTGGTCTCCATGAATGAATGGTTGAATTATTTAATGTGAAGGTTATTATTGTCCGATGTGGGGGAGACGGGAGTTGTAGTGACCCGAAAATCCAGTCCAATTTGAGCTGACTAAATAACACAAGTCCAACACCAAATTGCACTAGAAATTCAAGAAACTAATAGAAAGAAGATAGAGGGTGAGGATAGATAAGATAGAACTAGTAGAATAGAAGAAGAAGAAGAACATCATCATCAGAGTAACACGAATCTCACAGCGGAACGAATAAAATATAACTTAACTTTTGAAATACAAAGTTATAACTGTTTATACATACCATTTTCAGAGTACAACATATAACATCATAGCAGAATAAATAATAGCTATCGACTGCTGAAGCCTCCTGCTCCAAGTTCTCCAAGTGCATCTGTAAATCCCGACTACTTGACTGCCCGTACAAATTTAGGCACCCAAGAGTTTAGGGAAAACAAAACAAATAAACTCCGGGTCAGTCATGTGACTGGTGTGAGTAAACTCAAATCATTTAAACAGGTATATGATATCTCATAAGACCATGCCGTGAATACGGAACGGGTTTTTCCCTTATGAGAATCCAAACATCTTTGAAAAGCAATATCATTCTGATATTATGATAATGTCTAAATACAAATAGATATCAGTCTAGTAGAAACGCTTGCATCTCACGTTCTACATATATAGTATACAATCAAAACCGCAGGTGCGTATTGGATGATTGGGTTTCCAACTATGACAAGGTATGGAACCACCTTCCGATCAGTGTACTCTAGGAACGATACACTGGAGTTCAACAAGAACATCTTGCAACTCAGCCACACATGACCGACCACTCATTTCGCTTGAGTGTATCGAATGTACATCACCAACAGTTGGGATCAGCAACCGTTCCCGTATATATATATGGGACAACATTGATAGATTTAAGAAGCAAATGAATATTCTCTAGATAGGTGATTATACACCCTACTTCGGTGCGACCGACTTAGCCATGCTGCCTGCCCGATTTTTATCATTTACCAGATGTGAGGCTAGAAGCTACGCTTACTTTCCATTCATTGATAACACGATCACTTTGAATGCCACATTATCAGATCCGTTAATCATTAGTTGGATCTGCACAAATAAATTCTGGATATTATGCGAAGTGAATAAATCCGTTGGCCACCATATATATATATTTGTACAGTCCAACTCTTTCGATCATTGAAACTATTCTGTCAGACATTCATCCATATACGTTCGTTCTGGGACTGAACGAAACCGAAGGCACTATTCTGTAAACAGGACAGCCCTTGCACTTTACTCCGTCTTCAATTTCTTCATCGTATTTGATCACAACGCTTATGTCGATACGGAGTGGTTCTTCGGATAATAATCCAACCGGTCTCTCCATATTAACAACGTAAAATGGTCAAAACTTCGATAGTCTGTGATTTAACTATCAAACGAAAATATGTCGGTGTACAAACAATGATCTTAATTCCAAATGGAATTATCGATCCAATCATCAATCATATATATATATATATTCATATTTCCTTATTTTCTAAAACTAGAAAATATACATTTTCAACATTGGAAAACATTTCCAATCCTTATCTACGCATCACTATCATTCCACAACTATTAGTCCCTAACTGTAAACTAGTAAGAGAACAATTCTCTAAGTATAAACCCCGAAGGCCGAAACCAACATCAGATCAACACTCAGAAAACTATTCAACTTACCAATCTCTAGTCAGTTTCTAATATTGTTTAACTTCACTTCTAAATTTCTATATTCGATTAACACCTTTTGATAAACTACGTTTGATTAACTCCTTTTGATAAACTACTTTTGATTAACTCCTTTTGATAAACTACGTTTGATTAACTAATAGTTGATTAACTTCCTTTTGATAAACTACGTTTTCCGTTACAACTATTTCCCTTTTACAACGTTTACTTACCTTTACAAATATTTCCTATTTACAACTTCTATTTACCGTTACAAATATTTCCTATTTACAACTTCTATTTACCGTTACAAATATTTCCTATTTACAACTTCTATTTACCGTTACAAATATTTCCTATTTCTATTTATTTTCTAAATAAATATTTCTTATTTCTATTTATTTTCTAAATAAATATTTCTTTTATAAAACTCTATTTGTTTTATATAAATAATTTCCTTTATTTCAATATACATTGAAATATTCCTTTTTACATCCCAGGGTTTCTTATGATATTTAAAATATCAAACAACGATGATCAATATCGTTCTAACATCCATAATCAATAACAGATTATAAATCACAACATATATCACAATATATGAAAACAGTAAAATAATTATTGAGGAACCCAGTCGGATTCCTCCAACCTCTCTCCCTGCATCCACAGATGTTACACAGTATAATATACATCAATTTCATTTCAATATGAAATATTCTACTGGACAGAATCAATATTTGATTAACGATATAATATACGACTATATCTACGTTTTCAATCAAATCTATTTAACAGTCCAGTTTAATGATCAATATACAGCAGTCAACAACATAAAGTACAATTTATATTCAAATATAAATTGAGGAGAGTTAGTGAGTTTTACTCACATTGCGCGTTAATCATTAAATAACGGTTTGCGTTATTCGACTCAGTCGGACAATTTATTTCCCCATAAATTGTAACGAGCTCGGATTCACTCCCAGTCAGTCTCATTGTGTTGCTCCCGTCCATACGATCCCAACGCAACTTACGGTTCGAAATTCTGATTTCGTACGGATAAGTTATATTGTTAACAAATTTTAGATACAATAAAATTTAAACAAACTTAATTAATTTATAATAAATGGGCTTTACCCATTTCAATACGGCCCATTCATTTCTTGTGGCCCGCTTCCCTTCTAATTACCCAAGCCCACCGTGACACTACCTTCTTCCCCAAACAAAATTTCGATCCCCAGTATTTGCTCCACAAGTCTATGACCGATTTCACTCCACATCGCAACTATCCATCGAATCATAAATTCAATTAAAAATCACCAAAATTTACTCCACCAAAACCTCTTCCAACTCGTATCACCATTGTATAGTTCGAGCTCCTCACGCTGGTTGCGGTTCCGAGACTTCGACGCGCCGCTACAGTATTCGAACGACATTTTTTCTTCCATCCGTTTCACCCAATCAAAAGTAACGTTCACCTTCCTCCACTGTTCGACTGAATACAACCGCTATTTCACTTTGTTGTACACCCAACTCCTCTTGTATTTCCTATTTAACCTCGCAATACTATCCCACAGTCACAGCTGAATGTTTTGCATCGATTTGCCCCATTTTGGAACCCCAGATCTACTGTTACAAACGAGTAACCCCTAAACTATATGCCACGACTTTAAACACTCGGTTAAACAACAATCTGGTGAAGGCGAGGAACTTAGGTGGAGAAAATATATTATTTTGTTTTTCCTATATGTCAGCCATGAGAGGTTTTAAACGAAACAAGAATAAAAGAGACATACTATTTTCATTTTAGAAGAAAAGATAAAGGTGCGAGGTGTTATACTGGCAATTTATACCAAATCTCTTCTTCAGGCTTAAGTAAAGTATATGTGGACTTTGGTAGGCTACGCGAATTGATTTTCTGTACACGGTCCTTAAATGAAAAACGTGGAGTATTTGTTTTTATATGACAGGATGAGACTTTGTGTGGCTGAG
Source organism: Allium sativum (assembly GCA_030737875.1). Taxonomy (NCBI): domain Eukaryota; kingdom Viridiplantae; phylum Streptophyta; class Magnoliopsida; order Asparagales; family Amaryllidaceae; genus Allium; species Allium sativum. The sequence goes on along the minus strand of CM060921.1, from coordinate 155,945,903 downwards.
AAAAGTAGTGTGTGGCCTTGCTAGGTTCACATAAAGGTTAAGATATTTTATTTTTCTTTTATTTAGTAAAGCTATGAACTTCGATTTACTCCACTCCGCATACGTACGGACAGCTACGGACAGAAATAAATATACCGTTGTAATCAGCGAGGTGTTAGGATTCCAAAAATATAATAATATCGGTAGGTGGCCTTATATTTTGAAACTTCAAAAATGTTGATTTCAGGGTGCGAAATACTTCAAATAAAAAGTCGCTTATTAAATTAATTAAAAATTACAGTAAATATCTAAAAATTAAATTATCGTTATGTCCCAAAAGAACCTTGTCTAAATTCAAACCCGATCTCTAGTTATATCGAATAAACTGTTACGGTCGATAAACGATTCTATAGCGACTATTTTGAAATTTGATTTGGACATATCTCAAAATCTACACGACGAAATCCTGATTTTTCTCTTCCACTAGAAAGATATACTCCACCAGCTCCACACGTTTCTTGTTTCATAGAAATCCGATTTAAAACGAACTCTGTACATTCAGTTGAAGTTCGAATTGCCAATTAGCGAACTACCGCGCCATTTCGAGCTCTATTTCAATTATAATATAATTCCACGTTCAAACTGCTGTTTATAAAATATATTCGTTATTCAAATTCAATTCCAAACTGAATTATTCCTTATATAAAATCCAATTCACACTTTATTGTGAATTCAGCTATTTTGACTAATTCGACATTATAATATATTATTATATTATAATTATCAATTAAATATTCAACATTATTTTAATTCCAGTTATCGATATCGTCAAACGATATTTAAATAATTAAATTAGTTAATTATTCAACGGTCAGAAATGCGGGTCATTACAGGAGTTGAGTTCTTCTCTGGTGTTTGGTAGATTAGTTTGTTAATCTAACTATTCTCATATACTTTATTGATGAAGTTTGCTCGTTGTCTTACCGCTCACTAAGACTGTTGTCTGACTCAAGGTTTTATGTTTCCTCTTATTACCTTGGGTTGGTCATCCAGTTGTGGATGGGCAAATTGAGTAGCAGGTTACAGGTAATGGAGCTTAGTGAGGCGAGGAAGTTGAGTGATGATGAGCAGGAGGCTTTCATACTGGTTTATTACTACCTAATATTTCTATTTCCGCTATTGATTGATGCTATGCTTTGAGGGATGTATTGAGGACCTTTGTACAGAAATATTATCCTAAGTTGTATGGATCTACTGGTTCTGTTAAGAGTTTTCAATCTGTCTAATTGGATTTCACTATTATTACCTGTTGTATATGTTCTATTATATTTTATCCTTGCGCTATGAGTTTTACGACAGGTTCTGCTTGTCTTTACCAGCTCTGATGATCGTCCATAGCTGTCATGCACACCTTTTAGATTATAATTCCTCTTGTTTAGTGCGGGGGTTGTTTAGTGCGGGGGCTGTTTAGTGCGGGGGCTGCGTGATTAGGACCCTGATATATAGGAAACAGTGAACTAACTCGAGCTTGTAGGAACCAAGAAATTCCTAAGAAACCTTAGGTCCATACACTTATTCCTTCATTTTGGTGTTAACGAAAAATATCGTTAACAATTTCATTAAATAAAACTTTGTGGTTTATGAACGATTCCATAACAACTTTTTGGAAATTTGATTTGGACATAACTTACAATATATACAACAAAATCTCAATATATCACCTTCATTAGAAAGATATAGTTCAATGGATTTTAACGTCTCTCGTTTCAATAAATTATGACTTATTTTGAATTCTGTATATTCATTCAAAGTTCAAAACATAATATTACAAACTACCGTGCTTTTGTGACCTTGTTTTTTACTTATATTATAAACTATACATTCAAACGTTGAATTGAATAAATTTCAAGTCGTTAATTCTTAAAATAAATCGTTTCCAAATATTTAACATCCATTAAATATTTCTTAATAAAATTTAGGTCATTACATTCTCCCATACTTAAAAAGATTTCACTTTCGTTTTACTAACTCGAGTTCTTCAACTTTTTAGTTTCTAAGAACTTCTCATCTCTCGAAATTTGGCTAACGCCTTAAACTTTTGAAAAATTTCGCCATAACCTCGTTTGTACAACCCTATTGGTACAACTATAGCTCGCCTCTCTTGGCCCTCATCATTCCACAAGAAAATCCAAAAGCCAAAGAGATTTCCAATTGGCTCATAAAATCACCAAACCCAATCAATACATTAAACATGTACCTTTATGTCGGGCATTCAATTTTATTCCTCTGCTTAGCTTCTGTTTAATAATCTGTCCAATATATATACGTATGTATGTGTGTGTGTGTATATATATATATATACCCAATTCCATTTGATATATTTCAAATCAAATTTCATTTAACTTCGCTTCAGTTAAATTTTAATTCATTTGACTAATTAACCTTTTCAAATTCATTTAACTTGCATTATTTAAATTTAAAGCTCGAATCATTTTAATTGGTCTAAGCATATCTCGATGTTTCAATTGGAATTATATAGTTATCCCACTTTTGAAACTCTAAAATAAACACTGATGATGTTGCAACTTTCACCAGAATCATTCCCAAACAGCTAGAATGTGATACTATATCCATCCAATATATCTAAGACTTTGCACGTACGTTAATTACGTGTATATTCAAATATCTTCTTATACTCGATCCTCTGATCTCAACATCAAATAAAATATTCCAACCATTATTATAAGGAAACTTTCAAAAGCCAAAATCATTTTTTTATTATACATATCACTACAACAAAAAACATTTTTCGCAACAGGCAATGTCTGATGCAGCCAATTGCAACAGGCCCGCGAGTGTTGGTATAGGCAGAGTTGTAAAACTGCAACAGGTTTTGCCTGTTGCAATGAAACGTTGCATTATAATTTTGTGCAACAAGCCTTTGCTGTTGCAACACAACCTTTTGCAACAACAAATGACAGTTGTAAACTTGTAATAGGCATTGGACAAAAAAGATACTACAACTATTTTTGAAAGTTGCAGTAAGTCAAAGAACAACTGTTACTACCGTTGTAATAGATTCTTTTACAACTGCCTTACGTTGTTGCAACATGTCATTTTGCAACAACAAACGTCAGTTGTGAATTTTTAAAAGGTAGTAATACTACAACCATTTTTGTTCGTCGCAATAAATCCAACTACAACTGTTATTTTCTGTTGCAAATGACTCTACTGCAACTGACAATTGCAGAGGCTACATACAATTCACCAATACCTACATTCCACAATTTACTATAATAACGATAAGATATATTATAAAGAAACAAACATACATTCCAAAAGACATTGACAAAATACTAGATTCACACATAAGATAAACATGATCCATACATTATGTTAGTTGAAGTTACATTCAAAGTTTAGCATAATGACAACGTAATCCATACAAAATGTAAATGCAATCGTACCAACAATTCCAAAATACAGTACAACATGACACCTAAAAGTTAGAAAGCACATACTAATCTAGTGAAATGAAGTCTTTGTGCCAAGCCACGGTTGTTCTGACGGCCTCTTAAATGGTGTACATCTCCGCATTTGGCCTTATTAGATAAGCTTCAGGATCCACAACTACATTAACCCATACCTATGAAAATAGCACACATTAAACTTCAAATTTTAATGCATGTTACTTGAATAGCTACCTCAGAGAAATCCATGCTGAGTTCTTTACTAAGAATATGAAGATGTAACCTGTAATCTTGGACAAGGCATTGTCCTACTTGCTTTGACCGACCTTCTCTTATCTACGCTTACCAGTTGCAGTCAACATATGAACCTCATAAGCCTTAATAATAGTTTATAATTCTAACCGATCTTAAAAAGTGTAGTTTTCTTCAGTTTATACAAGATTCCTGGTTAAACGAGTATGACTCAAGTACATCATATAATGCATTTTCCAACAACGATCAAGTATATCAAATCATTACTTTATATTAGCTATCCTAGATGAATGTACTATGATCACAAATGAATGTCAAAATTAATCAGAAACATTATCAACTATTTAATTATTTTCCACATATGTGATCAATCAACTTAAATTAAAACTATAGATAAATGTACAAGGACCAAGGTTGTAAAAATCACTAGGCAAAAGATAGGTGGTAAGAATGGTCTAGGAATTAAATGAGGATTAACCGAAGCTAGGAATTTATTGTAACCAATGCATGTTTGATAAAATTTTGGCAACCAATTTAATGTTATTCGAATTAAGATTTTGGTGTTCTGGATGGAACAATATAGATGCTTATACAAGGAAGAGGTCTACAAAATGTGGTCTATCAGGATTTGATAAAAGTGATAAACTTACTACGGTTCTCACCTGTAGGCCCTTATTGATGTGGATAAGAATTTAAACATTGGACATTAGATGTCAAGATGACACCTTATTAAAAGCATTTGTTGTTAAGTAACTCATTTGAGTCGTTTTCATCCAGTATTCATCATGTAGAACGTTTTTCATATAAACGAAGTATCTCTCTCAAATTGGTTGCAGCATATATCCCAATGTGACATCAAAATCGAAAGCATTGATTTATTCACTTACACAAATCCAGCTATCATTTCTTCCACCTGTTCCGAAACACAATGAAAGGCTGAAGAAACTCTAGAATATGATGGTGAAATTTGCTCATGTATATGATATCAATCATCTATATTTTATCAACCTTTTTGTTCATAAAATTGGATGACTGAAAATGGGTTTCAACTATTTCATTTTTCTTTATCTGATTTAGACCAGTATATTCTTCTTTAGCAACACTTCATTTTGACTATTGTTTTGTACAATGGTTCACACTATCATATCCTGACAGACTACGTTTTGTAGACCTCTTCTTTGTAACCACGTTAAAGTAAAATAACACCTAATTATTGCCTAATTAGCACATATAAATAACGCCTAATTAACGCATCATATTCCTGTTTATCTTTAGAAGCAAGTAAAGAGGTAAGACCACTAAAACAACTAGCACATATAGATGCTTATACAAGGCATCAAACTTCAAATAACGCTTAATTAACGCTAAAATACCCGTTTAGATCTTAGATGAAGTGGTACAACCAAATAAGAAATCTAAATGGCACATAGTAAAATTATGAATTATTCACTTCCGAGAACACTAAGATGACGGTGATATCACATGATTAATCGAAACCTCTTGAATGGCTACGTTAACTCAAACCTTCCAAAAGTCCGGCCCAAGTTTCATAAAGTGTACTGAAGCATTCGGATCGGTGCTTGAAATCTTCGTTCTGCAACTGCGTTCTTACCCAATCCCAATAGCTTGCACTTTCTTTTTATCAAACTTTCGGAACTTTTGCTATTTTGACGATCTTCAATTTGCATATTATTACTTCCACGGTGTGACATCAAACAAACAAAAAAAAGATTATTTAGTCCTGTAAAATGAATTATTCACTATAATACGTTCTTTTAAGAGCATGAATGGTAATACACTTTATTTATATGTTAACAACCCAGGAAGAAACTTCATGTCTTCCAAACAGACAGCAAAATTTCTCACAGAAGTGCATCACAAATCGAATATAATTTTGTATCAAATCATATGCAACAAGAACAGTGCAGTCCAAATGAATGATGCATTACTTGAAAAAGTGAATGAATGGAGAGGCGTACATGTGCATAATTGTTAATGAATGGTGAAGGTGATGCAGTGCAGAAGCACGAGTGCAGAGCAGTAGTGATGATACGATGTGAAGAGGTTCGGAAATGTGTGGTCAGCAACACTGGGGCATATGTGCGCTTACTAATCATGGAAGATGAAAATTTATAGCATGTGCATAGTACCTATGGCGTACGAGTACGAGGAGTCTCCAGATCAGGTGCACTGTCGATCCTCTTTTCATTCGTGTTCTGTAAAATGTATAATGTTAAATACGCACCTAATATAATCTATTTGCACATATCATATACTCATAAATATGGCTAACTATCTGTAACATACTGTAATGACCAATTTACTTAGCTCTTCTACTTTAGCCGTCAAGTTAGCAACTTGATTTTCCATTGCAGACACCTTTTTTGAATTGCTTACACGAATACCATTTCTAGATGGTACAATGCCAAAGCCTAGTCCTCTCATTCTTCCATTACGCTCTGTGCCAAAAACCTTCGACACTCCATCTTCACCTATCGATGACATTCCCTGAGAGCTATGAGTGCTACTGCTATGCTCTTTTATCTTAGCCTGCAGATTTTTGTTAAAAAAACATCCAACATTAAAAAATTAAATATATTACAGTAGTGCGAAGCATGCAATGCTGTGATCATATTTAAATTTGATGATAATCGAAACAATTAAGTATCCACAAGATAAAGATGTATTTAACTTTTTTGCACTCCTTACCTTAAATTCTAAGAGGGTTGCATTTAGAATTTTTGTTTTAAATTTTAAACTAAGTATCACTATTAGTCTGAAAATAAGAATATGAAGTTAACTACTACATTACAGGGCTAACAAACATCTATTTTTTATTTGGTCTGAAAACAAGTATCAATATTAGTACGCATTTGGTTTCACTTATTTTGTTCTTTTGCATTTTCTTTTTATTTGGTCTTAAGTTTCCTTATAGAAAAAAACAATCATCGCATTTCCTCTTTCAAACTGTGCATAAAGGATTTGTTTATCATTGCATCAAAACTGGTCACTTGTTTATATGTATGTTGGTTTGTGGCTTCAGTTTTTATCGAAAGAGGTTGCTTGTTTATACATCGAAGCCAAAGATGACACAAATTATATGGCACAAGTGTAGGTTATTTTCTACATCAAAGCTGCACTTCAAAGTTAAGCATGAGATACATTTCTTCATCAAAACTACACAAAATACATTTCGTTATATAACTTCACAGATTTATGTCATCAAAACTACACTTATTTAATGTGAAGTTATTTCTGTCACACAAATTTGTGTCATCAAAGCTACACTTATTTAACGTGAAGTTATATAACAAAATACATTTATTCATTTTATAATGGAATACACAAATGAAAGCTTCTTAAATTCTTTGCCCAATTCGTTAAATGCTTGCAGTATTTGAATGCATACATGGCACCTGCAAATTCACAGTAATAAAAAAAATTGATATGATAAGGTATATCTATATAGTTTTTTAAATAGTTTTTAGTAAATGGACAAATGTAGGCTAATCCAGTAGAAAAGTTTACACAAAATAACTGACATATTACTACCTAAAGTATTGCGATTGATAACTGAATAGTTTAAAATTTGTATATGATGTTAATTTATTTCTTTTGAATATTCTTTCCATTTATGTTCTACTGATAATTCACAACTGAAGGTGAAGGTAATTAATTAATGGAGAGATTGCTAGAACGAACTAGCATAGTTATAATGTTCATGATTGTTGATCTATAAGACCTGAGATCGAACATCATTTCCATCTAAACCAATGTTCACTTATTCGAATAAATAGATTAATTGAGAGAATTATGTAAAAAAAATGATTAAAAAGAGAAAGTTATATAATGAAATGTCCGGTTCCAAATAACTGACCACTTGTACCATATAACTGGTCACTTGTTTATACGTATGTTGGTTAGTGGTTTCAGTTTTTATCAAACGTGGTTGCTTGGTTATATAAAATGAATAAATGTTTCCTGGAGCATCATTGTGTAACACCCCACACCCGCTAAGGTCACTCACAAAGGGAATGCCTTAGCTTCGGTGGAGTATTTAAGTGAATATAGAACTGAAAAATTACAACAAGACAGATATAAGTAATACTTGAAATTTAAAACATCATTTCATTGCAGCAGAAGGTAAACATGTTTGGTTACATCTCAAAAACCAACAAGAGTCAAGTACAAAATATCCATCTCGTTAAAACATAAGTACATAATCCCACTACATACTAATAGCCATAATAGAAAAGATAACCGAGCTTTTCTTCAAGAGTCCAAGCTCCAAAAGATAGATAAAGCAATCTGATCAAAGCCCACTAGTGCTAGGCCCACTCTGAGAACCTGAGGGTTGGGGAAAAAGATAAAACAACGGGTCAGACATAAGTCTGAGTGAGCCCTATAACCTTAACAATACAATCATTAAAGTAATTAGGGTATGATATAAACCTAGTACGGTACGACTGGGGATAAATGACTACACTAAGTAGCCAACTAGACTTAGGATAAACTAAGATAACGGTAAAGATGCGCCTATCCACCCAAGGATAAATACTACACTGCACCACACTAGATCTACCCACCCAAGGGTAATTCCTACACTGCACCACACCAGATCTACCCACCCAAGGGTAATTCCTACTTAAAGGTTGATCCCACTAAGTGTACTTAGTAAATTTTTTTAATAATAGTTTCGTGTACCCCTAGCTGACTACATAGGTGCCGTCTGCCCCTATCTCCACTAGGTGTACCCACAACTTAGTGATTTTAATAGTAGTCTCGTGTACCCCTAGCTGAATACATAGGTGCCGTCTGCCCCTATCTCCACTAGGTGTACCTAGTAATTTTAATAGTAGTTTCGTGTACCCCTAGCTGACTACATAGGTGCCGTCTGCCCCTATCTCCACTAGGTGTACCCACTACTCCCATTCGATTGGCTCCCTAACGTAGATACCCGTGCTGGCCCCACAGTGGGGTGTATCACTCCCCAAAGTGGCAACCCGATAATCAATGGTGCACGGCTTATACCTACACGATGCAACAACGTCTTACCTACCAGCCCGGGTCCACACACGCATGTGAAACCCGTTGGACTTGCGTTGCCACCGCTAACCCGTTTTGGCCTCTTATAATCAAGCCCAGTACGCGTGTCCCGTCCTCGACATGGGTCGAGCCCAATAAGATACATATGGGTTACTGGTTGAAATGGGCCCCCCACAAGCTACCACCTAAGCTTGTCGTTTTTTTCTAGTGCATCCCACTTAACCCTTTTTTAATAATCATGTCCGCTTACATGTTCAAAGTTTGGTTAAGTCATCTACTCATATTTCAATTGCCACTCAAGGCACCCACTAGATTTCCCCATGCCACCCAAGGCACTTACTTGATTTCCACATGCCACCCAAGGCACTTACTTAACCCTTTAATCATGTTTAATTACATGTTCCACTTTGGTTAAGTATTTTAATCTTATCTTCCATTGCCACTCAAGGCAACCACTAGATTTTCCCCATGCCACCCAAGGCACTTACTTAACCCTTTAATCATGTTTAATTACATGTTCCACTTTGGTTAAGTATTTTAATCTTATCTTCCATTGCCACCCAAGGCAACCACTAGATTTTCCCCATGCCACCCAAGGCACTTACTTAACCCTTTAATCATGTTTAATTACATGTTCCACTTTGGTTAAGTATTCTAATCGTATTTTCTATTGCCACCCAAGGCAACCACTAGATTTTTCCACATGCCACCCAAGGCACCCACTTAACCCCTTATGTCCCTCTACATGCTAATATGGTTAAGTGTTTCTTAATTGATTAAGAACGTAACCGTTGTAAAGACCTCTCACATTAGACTATCTTTTATGGCAGCTGGATTTGCCGGTCAGGTCCGGGCAGCCTTACGCCATAACCGAGTCTAACCTCGTGTCTTTACACTTGTCACGTATTAAGTTTGTGCCTAAGACCTCTCACATTGGGCCAATCATTTGTAGCCGCTGGATTTGCCGGTCGGTTCCGGGCAGTCTTATGCTACAAAAGGGTCCAACCTCGTGTCTTAGTCGATTAATTACACCTAATTAATCACCCCCATATTTCGGATTAATTTTCCCTAATTAATTCCAATTTTAACGATGTACATAATTGACTCAATTATGTCCATCCACTTTATGGTATGCATAATCATACCAACCTCACACCATTTCATTAACATGTATATTAACCCCATCGTTCCCCACGTAATTTGCCAACATGACATAAAAGGGAAGATTCATCACGAATACAATGGGTTCAACTTGCATAACATTAACATCAACATGGGTTTAAATGTGTCAACATGCATATAGCATCAACCCAACTAGCATAAATAATCAACCCAAACTTGCATGAATCACATATGTCATAAAGAGGTTAACTTGCATAAGTTATTTATGTCATACAAAGGGGTAAACTTGCATATGTATGTATGACATACAAAGGGGTTAACTTGCATATGTATGCATATCATAATAAGGTGTAAACTTGCACATGTTACTTGCATATCATCAAACACCAAACTTGCATAATATGTCATATATGAACATGCATATAATCAAACACCAAACTTGCATAACATATCATATATGAACTTGCATATAATCATACACCAAACTTGCATAACATGTCATATATGAACTTGCATATAATCATACACCAAACTTGCATAACATGTCATATATGAACTTGCATATAATCATACACCAAACTTGCATAATCATGGTGTCATAATGGATCAATGTTTATCATAGCAATTTGCATAACTAGCATCATGAACACATAGCCTAATACTTGCATAACTTGCATAACATCATGATCATGTAGCATATAACTTGCATAACTTGCATAACATCATGAACATGTAGCATATGACTTGCATAACTTGCATAACATCATGATCACATAGCATTTGACTTGCATAACTTGCATAACATCATGATCATGTAGCATATAACTTGCATAACTTGCATAACATCATGAACATGTAGCATATGACTTGCATAACTTGCATAACATCATGATCACATAGCATTTGACTTGCATAACTTGCATAACATCATGAACACATAACACATAACTCGCATAACTTGCATAACATCACAAACACATAGCATATGATAACATAATCTTGCATTGATCCACATTCATAGCCATAACCTCATTATATCCTATCATAATCATTTCAACAATTGGTCATTAAGGCTATAGAAAACTCACAACTTGTTGATTAGCACTCCTAAGAAGAAGATTAAGTTGCTAGAGTTGATTAGAAGTTGATTTGAGAAGCTTTCCTCCTCTTTAATTTGTTGGTGGCTCCTCCTAGTTGCATTTTGACGGCATAACGACGTTGTCTCCAATTTTAGTATGAATTAGGGTAGTCTTAGGGTGTATTTATAGAATTAGGATGTAGTTTAGGCCCTTAGATTAACCCTAGATTAGGTTAGAGCCGTCAGGTCTCGTCACAAGCCACCAGACACAGCCCAAAAGCCAAACTGGTGCACCCAGGTCACCTGGGCTCGACCAGGGAGGTCGACACTAGGGTCGACTCCCCAGTCGACCTGGTGTGCAGGTCGACTCCCCAGTCGACCCCCAGGTCGACCCCCTGGGTCTGGCGGGAATTTTCCCGCCACTTCTGAAATTTGAAATTTCTGTTTTTAAATCTGTTTTTTTTTTAATTTTCTGAAACTTCTTCGGGCCATATCTGGGTCATACGGACTCCGATTTTCGAAAACTCGGACTCTATTTCGCGTATTTTTCCGAGACGAACGCAATGGCATAGCCCGTTTCCCATGATTCAGATTTTTAAATTTAATTCTGTCCTGTTTTATATTATAGCAAGTTATTCAACATACGAGGTGTTGCATTCTCCCCTACTTAAAGGATTTCGTCCCCGAAATCTCTAAGTCAAGAAGAACGTATCCTACCATCCAAACAACCATATACTCAAACCATCAAACACTGGCATCCATTGTCCTTAAAGTTTCAAATGTTGTATGAACATATGCAAAGAGTGTGTGTATATGTTCCCTGTCTAATGCAAAATTAGGCGGTCCACTTATTTAGTTGACCTCCTTATTGCAAACCATGATAGTCCCATGCATCCAATATGTATGCGAAAGATCCCTATCGACACATACTATTTCTATATTTGTGCACAACCATACACCAAAATGCATCATCCATATGATAACGCAACCATTATACATCCATTAATATAGCTACCTACACACAATTATATGCAATATGCAATATGAAGTGATTGAGCCGATCTAGTGCCTAAAGTGTGTGTATGTGCATCCACGAGCAACCACTAACAACCACTTGCATCCACACGCATCCATCAATCATAACATGTCTCAAACACATGTTTCAACCATAGGTTTTCCTTATCTAAAGTCAAAGGTACTAATGAGAGGACATACTAAAGATAAGATAAGTACTAGACAAACGATAAAGGAGAAGTTAAAAGACATACCCTCAAAAAGAGATGGGTACAATGAACGCATCTTCGCTTCTGTCTCCCAAGTAGCATTGCTCTCATCTTCTCCCCTTTTCACTTTGACTAGTCGAACCTCTCTGTTTTTTAACTTCCTAATCTCTGACCCAAGGATGCGGGTAGGAGCTCGTCGAATAGTCGCATCACGCTCAACCTCCAATTCTTTAAGCAATCTCGGCTCTACCACCTCTGCGGTCTCATGTAGGCACTTCCTCAAATGTGACACATGGAATACGTCATGTTCCCTATGCAACCGAACTATCTCTCGAAGATAAACTGAAGCTAGCCATGGAGCAGTCCTCTTGCTCTTCACGGGTATGAAATGGGCACTCTTAGTAAGTCTGTCTACCACAACCCAAATTCCCGTATTACCCTTCTTCGACCTAGGTAACCTATCAATAAAATCCATCGAGACGCCATCCCACTTCCATTGCGGAACTTTCAATGGGTGAAGCAACCCACCGGGTTTCTTTTGCTCCGTCTTTCACCTGTTGGCACACCAAGCATCTAGCGACATACTCGGCCACATCTTTCTTCATACCGGCCCAAAAGAAAACTCGCTTCATGTCTTGGTACATCTTATCCCCACCGGGATGGATGGTCATCCTAGAACGGTGTGCATCATCAAGAATAGCCTTCCTTAAATCCTCGTCTTGCGGTACACAAATTTTACCGTCTCTACGCAAGCACCCCCTATCGTCTAGGGTGTACCTACTCAAAGGGCTGGACGACTCCCCCCTTATGAGCCTCTCTACCAACTCAACCAACTGTGGGTCGTCCCGCTATGCCTCGCCAATCCGTCTCAAAAGAGTAGGTCTGACCTCCAAGGATGCTAGCAGACCGAGCATAAAGTCAACGGAAGGTCTGAAATCAAACATCGAGATAAATTCCAAGCTTCGTCGTTCCATGAACAATGGACTCAAGGACAACCTTTTTACGCTCAAGGCGTCCACCACCACGTTACCCTTGCCAGGGGTATACGCTATCTCGAAATCATAGGATGCTAAGAACTCCATCCACCTTTTCTTTCTCAAGACTATGCGCTTGAAGAGTCTCCAACACTTCCCTAAGATGTAGGGCATGCTTTTCTCCACTTCTGGAGAAAACCAGGATATTCTCCCATACAAAATCATCACAACTATCCATCTCTCTCGCAGACCATCCTAGTCGAACTCGACATCCCCCAAGTGCAAGCCCCAAAGGCCTAAACCAATATCAGACAAACACCCAAGGGATACCTCCTTCGAATTCAGACGACCTACGTGAGATGATACTAGTAAAAACGGCTAAATAATTAAGCCCTTGTCCAACTCTGGATGTCCTTGCCAATCTTGCCCCAAAACCACCGTTGATCAAATAACTGGCTTTGCTTAACCCATTACGCACACCCAAAAACTTATTTCGCTCTTTAGAAAAGACCAAGATGTCATCCACAAAGACCCCTACGAAGCTATTTAGGTACTCCCTGAACACCCTACTTATCAAATCAACAAAGTATGCGGGGGCGTTCGTCAAACCAAATGGCATCACCAGCTACTTATAGAAACCATCCGGAGTCCTAAAGGCGGTCTTCTCTATACGATCCTCAGTCACTCCAACTGATGAAACCCCGAGGCTAAGTCCAACTGTGAAACACTGAGGCGCCAACCAACAGATCAAAAAGATCATTACTTCTTGGCAATGGGTGTCTATTCTTTCTTTGTGAGCTTGTTGAGTTCTCTATAGTCTACACAAAGTCTTAGGGACCCATCCGCCTTCGTGGCAAAAAATACTGGAGCACCCCACTCCAATATACTTCGTCTTATGAACCCCTTCTCAAGCAACTCCCCTACTTACTTATGGACTTCCCTCCTCTCACGAGGAGCCATGCGGCGCACTGACAAAGATACTGGTTTAGCATCGTCTACCAGATATATTCGGAGGTCTATCTCCCGCTTCGGAGGTAAGCCCTTCACCTCCTCAAACTCATCCGAGTATTCCCGGACCACTCTAACAGATCGCAAACTCTCGACCGAAGCGTCAACCGATTCAAAATAACTTAGCAAAACAGAATCTATGGGATTACAAGAGATCTCGAGAGTGTTACCCAAGCGGGTCATGAGCCTAACAACTCTCCTTTTGCAATCAAGAACGGCACCATTACTGGGTAACCAGTCCATGCCCAAAATCAACCCATAGCCCGTGAAGCCCAAACAAAAGCATCACCTCTAAACTCAACGCTAAGTATGGAAATCCTCAAACCCAAACATATTATGGACAAATAAGTGGAGCCCCCCCAATTGGGTTTAAAACAACCACGGGATCATCTACCAAACTGGTGTCTAGGTGCAGTGACTCAACTAATGATGATGAGATAAACGAATGTGATGCGCCAAAGTCGAATAAAGTTCGAATAGGATGATCGAGAGAACCAAATTTCAACTTAGACGGTCCTACCCCCATCAGGTATACCCGTCGTGAGGGAATACATCTACCCTCTAGAAGATCCCGTACTTCGTCCTTACCTCTTTGGACAATCCTAATAAGGTGTCCTATTTCTCCAAGACAACTAGCCTTCCCCTTCACATTCTCCTTTCGTGGCCTTCTTACCACGATAAGGTTTCGTCCTTTATTAACCTAATAGCTATTTGAACCTTCCTCTCTCGTCCATCTTAAAGGTACCCATAAGCCCTCCACCTCCTTGGACAAACTTTTTGGCCTGGAAAACGTCTTAGTCCCTTGAAGTGGTTCTTCCGACCTTCATACGGAAGTCCTTATTTATCTAAAAAAGACATCTACATGTGGAGGGGAAATTCAAAAAGAGAAAGAGGAAGAGATTCAAAACGGAGAATCCGAAGGATAAAGATATGGCTATTTGGGGATTATGCTTTTCTTTCAAAAACTTTTCTCTTAAAAGACATGTTTTTGAAAATACTTCTTCCAAAAATGTTTTTAGAAAAATAGTTTTCTAAAAATTTTATCTGTTCTGGTAACCTTGAGCTCTGATACCACGTGTAACACCCCACACCCGCTAAGGTCACTCACAAAGGGAATGCCTTAGCTTCGGTGGAGTATTTAAGTGAATATAGAACTGAAAAATTACAACAAGACAGATATAAGTAATACTTGAAATTTAAAACATCATTTCATTGCAGCAGAAGGTAAACATGTTTGGTTACATCTCAAAAACCAACAAGAGTCAAGTACAAAATATCCATCTCGTTAAAACATAAGTACATAATCCCACTACATACTAATAGCCATAATAGAAAAGAAAACCGAGCATTTCTTCAAGAGTCCAAACTCCAAAAGATAGATAAAGCAATCTGATCAAAGCCCACTAGTGCTAGGCCCACTCTGAGAACCTGAGGGTTGGGGAAAAAGATAAAACAACGGGGTCAGACATAAGTCTGAGTGAGCCCTATAACCTTAACAATACAATCATTAAAGTAATTAGGGTATGATATAAACCTGGTACGGTACGACTGGGGATAAATGACTACACTAAGTAGCCAACTAGACTTAGGATAAACTAAGATAACGGTAAAGATTCGCCTATCCACCCAAGGATAAATACTACACTGCACCACACTAGATCTACCCACCCAAGGGTAATTCCTACACTGCACCACACCAGATCTACCCACCCAAGGGTAATTCCTACTTAAAGGTTGATCCCACTAAGTGTACTTAGTAATTTTTTTTAATAATAGTTTCGTGTACCCCTAGCTGACTACATAGGTGCCGTCTGCCCCTATCTCCACTAGGTGTACCCACAACTTAGTGATTTTAATAGTAGTCTCGTGTACCCCTAGCTGACTACATAGGTGTCGTCTGCCCCTATCTCCACTAGGTGTACCTAGTAATTTTAATAGTAGTTTCGTGTACCCCTAGCTGACTACATAGGTGCCGTCTGCCCCTATCTCCACTAGGTGTACCCACTACTCCCATTCGATCGGCTCCCTAACGTAGATACCCGTGCTGGCCCCACAGTGGGGTGTATCACTTCCCAAAGTGACAACCCGATAATCAATGGTGCACGGCTTATACCTACACGATGCAACAACGTCTTACCTACCAGCCCGGGTCCACACACGCATATGAAACCCGTTGGACTTGCGTTGCCACCGCTAACCCGTTTTGGTCTCTTATAATCAAGCCCAGTACGCGTGTCCCGTCCTCGACATGGGTCGAGCCCAATAAGATACATATGGGTTACTGGTTGAAATGGGCCCCCCACAAACTACCGCCTAAGCTTGTCATTTTTTTTCTAGTGCATCCCACTTAACCCTTTTTTTATAATCATGTCCACTTACATGTTCAAAGTTTGGTTAAGTCATCTACTCATATTACAATTGCCACTCAAGGCACCCACTAGATTTCCCCATGCCACCCAAGGCACTTACTTGATTTCCATATGCCACCCGAGGCACTTACTTAACCCTTTAATCATGTTTAATTACATGTTCCACTTTGGTTAAGTATTTTAATCTTATCTTCCATTGCCACTCAAGGCAACCACTAGATTTTCCCCATGCCACCAAAGGCACTTACTTAACCCTTTAATCATGTTTAATTACATGTTCCACTTTGGTTAAGTATTTTAATCTTATCTTCCATTGCCACCCAAGGCAACCACTAGATTTTCCCCATGCCACCCAAGGCACTTACTTAACCCTTTAATCATGTTTAATTACATGTTCCACTTTGGTTAAGTATTCTAATCGTATTTTCTATTGCCACCCAAGGCAATCACTAGATTTTTCCACATGCCACCCAAGGCACCCACTTAACCCCTTATGTCCCTCTACATGCTAATATGGTTAAGTGTTTCTTAATTGATTAAGAACGTAACCGTTGTAAAGACCTCTCACATTAGACTATCTTTTATGGCAGCTGGATTTGCCGGTCGGGTCCGGGCAGCCTTACGCCATAACCGAGTCTAACCTCGTGTCTTTACACTTGTCACGTATTAAGTTTGTGCCTAAGACCTCTCACATTGGGCCAATCATTTGTAGCCGCTGGATTTGCCGGTCGGTTCCGGGCAGTCTTATGCTACAAAAGGGTCCAACCTCGTGTCTTAGTCGATTAATTACACCTAATTAATCACCTCCATATTTCGAATTAATTTTCCCTAATTAATTCCAATTTTAACGATGTACATAATTGACTCAATTATGTCCATCCACTTTATGGTATGCATAATCATACCAACCTCACACCATTTCATTAACATGTATATTAACCCCATCGTTCCCCACGTAATTCGCCAACATGACATAAAAGGGAAGATTCATCACGAATACAATGGGTTCAACTTGCATAACATTAACATCAACATGGGTTTAAAGGTGTCAACATGCATATAGCATCAACCCAACTAGCATAAATAATCAACCCAAACTTGCATGAATCACATATGTCATAAAGAGGTTAACTTGCATAAGTTATTTATGTCATACAAAGGGGTAAACTTGCATATGTATGTATGACATACAAAGGGGTTAACTTGCATATGTATGCATATCATAATAAGGTGTAAACTTGCACATGTTACTTGCATATCATCAAACACCAAACTTGCATAATATGTCATATATGAACATGCATATAATCAAACACCAAACTTGCATAACATATCATATATGAACTTGCATATAATCATACACCAAACTTGCATAACATGTCATATATGAACTTGCATATAATCATACACCAAACTTGCATAACATGTCATATATGAACTTGCATATAATCATACACCAAACTTGCATAATCATGGTGTCTTAATGGATCAATGTTTATCATAGCAATTTGCATAACTAGCATCATGAACACATAGCCTAATACTTGCATAACTTGCATAACATCATGATCATGTAGCATATAACTTGCATAACATCATGAACTTGTAGCATATGACTTGCATAACTTGCATAACATCATGATCACATAGCATTTGACTTGCATAACTTGCATAACATCATGAACACATAACACATAACTTGCATAACTTGCATAACATCACAAACACATAGCACATGATAACATAATCTTGCATTGATCCACATTCATAGCCATAACCTCATTATATCCTATCATAATCATTTCAACAATTGGTCATTAAGGCTATAGAAAACTCACAACTTGTTGATTAGCACTCCTAAAAAGAAGATTAAGTTGCTAGAGTTGATTAGAAGTTGATTTGAGAAGCTTTCCTCCTCTTTAATTTGTTGGTGGCTCCTCCTAGTTGCATTTTGACGGCATAACGACGTTGTCTCCAATTTTAGTATGAATTAGGGTAGTATTAGGGTGTATTTATAGAATTAGGATGTAGTTTAGGCCCTTAGATTAACCTTAGATTAGGTTAGAGCCGTCGGATCTCGTCACAAGCCACCAGACACAACCCAAAAGCCAAATTGGTGCACCCAGGTCACCTGGGCTCGACCAGGGAGGTCGACACCCAGGTCGACACTAGGGTCGACTCCCCAGTCGACCTGGTGGGCAGGTCGACTCCCCAGTCGACCCCCTGGGTCTGGCGGGAATTTTCCCGCCACTTCTGAAATTTGAAATTTCTGTTTTTAAATCTGTTTTTTTAATTTTCTGAAACTTCTTCGGGCCATATCTGGGTCATATGGACTCTGATTTTCGAAAACTCAGACTCTATTTCGCGTATTTTTCCAAGACGAACGCAATGGCATAGCCCGTTTCCCCTGATTCAGATTTTTAAATTTAATTCTGTCCTGTTTTATATTATAGCAAGTTATTCAACATACGGGGTGTTACACATTGTTTCTCCTTTTGTACTAGCATCGTTGTTTCCTGGAGCGTCATTATTCATAATTATAAACAGATGAGTTCTTCTAACAATAATAAACATGTATTTGGCTTATGAATTTACAGACTTCATATTTGTATCACTTGCATATTTTTGTGACATTTTCTAAAAAAATTAAAATATATGCTTCTAGGAAATTCATCAAATACTCCAGGAGCTGTTTATAATTAAAAGCAGAGTAGACTGTCTTTTTGATTCACAAAATGCCTCACAAAAATTTTGAAAGCTGATTTAAAGATCTTTCTAGCTGTTATTTGTATGAAATCAACATTAATTGTCTAACATGCATTATCTAGCAATTTATTTGTTTTGATCAAATCGTCTTTCTTTTATTTTCTAACAGAATTCTTACAATATTAATATAAATAAATTCTTACAATGCAGTCAGTGACAACAGAATTCGACAGGTCTCCATATTTTTTGGTGTGGGCTTTGCACCATAGATCGTCTCGGCTAGCATCTGATGTTCCACTTTCCACTTTCCATTTTCTACTCAGAAAAAAACAAGTAAGAAACAAAGAATATATATATATATATATAATGGATGTAAACATAACCCAAACATGCATTTTCTTACCATTTCTTCTACTAATCTTGCATAACCCTTTCTACCCATTATGTGTGGAGTTTTGTTCTTTTCTCTAATTGCTTTGAACTTATTACTAGATAGCTACATATGACAATTTCATTAGAAAAATGTAATTTACATTTGAGTTTATAACCAATGTAGCTAATTACCTCAAAGTTTTCTAACATTTTTTCAATTACAAAGTCATTCCACTCTTCATCACTCTTTATGTTTTTAGGTTTTAGCATTGCTAACCTAGAAGAAGAGTTGGGAGAATTAGACGCCAATTCAATAGCAAAAACCAATCTCGATTTTGACTCTTTCCATCGTGTTCCCATCATATGAAACAACAAGTCCTTGTAAACTGTATCTAACTTGAATCTCGTCTGCACAACAGAAATAGCAATAGAACAGCAATAAAACAACCAGAAAATAGCAATATTTGATATGCACATATTAAAAAAAACAGAAATTACAATGGTCATACCTATATACAAGTCCATAAATCATCCTTTAATTGCTTATCAACTTTTTTCCACTCACTGATGGTCATAGGAACCATCTCCCTTACTAGTGTACCAATGTAAGATGACAAGTGACGAGAATTGACACCTACAGGTTGACCTATATCATTGAATTCCACTTCAGGCTTCTCGTCAAGAATCAAGGCAAATTTCTTCATCGTCGTCTTTCCTCTTTTTTCCTTGGCCGGCTCTAATCGACAATCTTCATTGCAAACATCGGGGTCTATGGAATTAGGCTTGTCAGCTGAGTTCGGAGTGATGTTCGGAGAATGGTTTGAATTAGGGCCAGGAGAAATAAAAAAAGGTTGAATTTCCTCAGGTTGAGGCTGAACAGGATGCTTTCGGGGTTGATGCTGAATTTCCTCATGATGAGGCTGAACAGGACGCTTGCGAGGAGATCTTCTAACATTAGTGTTCAAAATCTAAGCAGCTTCAACATCAACATCACCCTTTTCTTTTATTTTTACACCACTGTTCCTAACTTTATTATCTTCGAATGCACACGAAGCTAGGAGTGCAGCTAAACTCTACCTTTTTGATCATCTTATTTCTTCCATTGAGCTCTGAAATTAGCATACAACAAATGAGGTTAGCTAAAGTGAATATGGTTAGCTGATGCAATAAAAAGAATTTATAAATAAGTGACCCATCTATTTGAGCATTCTGCTACAGAACTGTTGTAAAAAATTAAGGATGAGCAAAGAGAAGGGCTCTTTAAAAAACTGAGTTAAAGTGGTTGTTCTTTGTAATTTCAAATAATTTTCAAACGATCTTATGAAATCAAAGTATAAGCATCTGCATGTACATCTATTAAAACTGAATGACATCGGTTGCTCTTTGTTTGCCAACACTATTTCCAAACACTTTTTTAAAACAAAAACATAATCACATAATTAATAAAAAAACAAAATCGACTGCCATGTGCTACTCTCAAATGGCGACCTCACTCTCACAGTGTATGGTTGCATATTATAGCTACTAAATCTGCTACACATCATAAAAGTAAATGCTAGTTGGTTATTAACAAGGACAATGGTGAAACAAGCATTCTCACAAGTTATTATAAACTTGCACCTGATTTCAAAATTCCCGAATTCAAAAAATTTATCAGCTAGATAGATCATTAATAGCTATGTAAAATTATAATGCTTAATTTATTAGATAACAGTGACAGGCAAATAACGTAGTAGTAAATGCTGCAAGTTCCAGAAAAGATTAACGACAACAAAAGACATAATCAAAGACAATGCAAAACAGTATAACACTATTAGGAAATTATAGACATTAAGCTCAAAATCATTGTCGAACATAGATAACAAAGTGTTGTGTTAAGATGTGACATAAGGCAATTCAAATTATTACAGCTGCATGTTATTATTTGTTAGACGGAGGCCATACGTAGTTGAAATTAAGGATGGACAATACGCGCTTCGTACTTAATATAGTTTGTGCAAATAGTATTTGCAAACACGAAGAGTGCAATAAGTTATATCAAACTATGGGTTATTACCATATACATGCAAATTGGATTTACAAATTGTGGGTACCGAAAGAGAAGAAGCATGAAATTTCATTCCTCTTTCACATATCCTTTTTATGGTTGTCGGTGTTGTACAAGTTTCTTGTTTTCAAAGTGCATTAAACCATACATAATTACTTTATAAGTATGACTATTCATAAGTGTGTGTGTGTGCACATATGTATATACAATATGACAAATAATGTATACTATTTCGTAAGTGTGTGCCCATAAGTTATATCAAAAGATTGATTACCATTCAAGGCAAATTAAAATTCTACCAGTTGATCATACATAATACTATTTCTTTATAATTTTGCTTGAAACTGCAAAGGTACAATGTAACTTGTTAGTGTATGTCGACAGTCCATTGTTCATCTAACATAAAAATAGATTAAAGATTATGTGAGCAAAATTAAACCAAAATTACTAAAAGAATTATCTGCATGTGTAATCTCTGAATTTATTTTTGTTCTTCATAGTTCAGAACCCACTGATACTATCATTTTGTATATATTTTATAACTGTTTCCATCGCTCATGAAGATTCTCTATTTACCGAAATCTTAAAGCAATATTTTATAAGATGTAAGTAGTGATGAACATTATATTGTAACTTCTATGTCACATATATTAATTATGTTTGACTGATTTATACCAACATCAAAATTTCCACTTGATCTTTTACTAAATAGATAATTTGGTTAAAACAGAAATCAAAACAAGCATTTTAGTAGACAATATCCAAAACCGACATGATCAATTAGATAAAACTGAGGAAAATAATGCCAAAGAAAAATCCTTCCAGACAGGTCATGTCCCATATGTATCTCATAACACTACAACACACACAACAAAATATTATTGTCAATGACACATTTAATATTTATACTTTCATTTAGTATTAATGGAGGAGTATCTCATTTTGCAGTACCACTGCTTGTAAATCCAATTTGCATGTATATGTTTAAATTGTGGGTTATTACCATATTTGCATGTATATCATTTTGCAGTGCCACTGCTTGTAAATCCAATTTGCATGTATATCATTTTGCAACTTTGCATCTGCTTATTTATCAAACAGTGGGTTATTACCATATTCTTCTTACATGTGAAAAAAGTGCACATAAGACATCATTTGATAAGAATTCCTACATAAAATTTGATTACTTGCATGTTTCTAAATATCTTACCTCTGTTAATTCTTGGTCCTTTCCCCATTGATACTTCTTATTCAATTATCTTGAACCTAAAAAAATCATAGTATACAAAGTGTTAAAAATAGCATATTACCAGTAAGGAAGAATTTAGATGAAATACACAAACGGTCCATTTAGTTTAAAAAATATGCAATAATTTTATTATTAAAAAGTGAACAGATTTTATATAACGCATATATGAAATGACCACAAATTTATATTTCACGTAATGCAACTACACCAGTAATTAATAAATAGATTTTATGTGTAACGTTTAATAAGAATAATAAACAGAAACAATTTTCTAGAATTTAAAATGGTTATATGACAAACAACAATAAATGATGTTTATTTCATACCAAAATGTCATCACAATCCTTTCTTATGTAACTTTCGTCATCATTATCTACATCTCTATCATCAATTTGTGACTTGTCTATAGGTTTACTAGTTGGCCCTTCTTCCTAATCATGGTTTTCTAACTCATGAAAACCTCTATGTGGTGCTTTCAATACAACATACCAATTTGATGAGTTGCTTTATTTACAAAAAAATACTTGTGTAGCTTGCGTAGTTAAGATGAAAGGGTCACTTGAAAATTGATTTTGGAACTAGTGTAAATTGACTAATGTGAATCCGTCTTCAACCTTCACTCCACGATTAATATTTGCCCAGTCACACTTAGACAATACAAGTTGAAACCGACGGTAGTCTAGTAATAAAATATCACGTAGAACCCCATAGTAAACTATTTTCTCAACGGACCCATCTTCACATATGGTACTCGCCTTGATAGAAACACCACTATTCTGTGTAGATTTCTCATACTCTTTTGTATGAAAACGTCGACCGTTAATAATATAGCTGGTATAAGATATTATTTGATGGCGAGGTCTATGCGAAAGCCAATTTACTATTTCACTAACATTCGATATTTGTCTATCATCTTTAACCTGAAAAAAACCATAATAGTATATAACAAATACTTCTACCTCAAAGTTATCTATCTCAAACAAAATTTATAACACTTTCAACCTTTTTTTCATACCAATCACTAAATGTCTCTGAATGCAGCTTTGAAAGTTCTTCATCGTCTCGTGAAAGCCGAGGATGCAAACATTTCAGCTTTTCATTGTGCATTCTATACACGAAAATACATGAATAAAAATTTATTTGTTTCAAATATAATAGTTGTATTAACTTTATACTTACTCTATATACGGTTCCACTTCTTCGGTATTGAACAACACATAACGATGAGCAGCATCAATCACGTCCTCAGTGACTACCATAGGTTTTCCTTTGGAGATAGGATGTCCCTCAAGTACGAAATCACTTTGCTTCTCTTCATTTATATTTCTTCTTTTCCTAATTTCTAACTCATCTTTGATATATTCGGCACAATATTTCATGCATTCTTTGGAAGTATAGCGCTCCGCTATGCACCCTTCGACTCGGGCTTGATTTTTAACATATCCTTTCAATGTTTTCATATACCTATAATCAAGATGCATACATAAAATGCCCCCTGTAACAACCCGTATTTTTGAAAAACATTTTATAACATAAATCAAGGCAGAATTAAACTGTAAAATCTGAATCAAGGGAAACGGGCTGTGCCATTGCGTTCCTCTCGGAAAAATACGCGAAATAGAGTCCGAGTCTTCGAAAATCGGAGTCTGTATGACCAAGTTATGGCCCGCCAAAGTTTTCAGAAAATTACAAGTTCAAAAACAGTTCAAATTTGAATTTAGAATTCAAATTCAGCCAAAACAGACTGGGCGGGAAAACTCCCGCCCAGACAGGTCGACAGGGGGGTCGACACTAGGGTCGACCTCCCCCCCAACCAGGTCGACACTAGAGTCGACCTGGGGGTCGACCTCCCTGGTCGGTCAGGTCGGCCTGGTGCACTTAATTGGGCTGTTTTGACCTGTTTTGTTGGTTAGTGACGGGATTTGATGGCTCTTGCTACATTGGGGAATATAAAATGTTGTTTTATGCTTCTTTATTTTGTAAAGACAGATGATACTCTGATATTGTAAAAGAATCTTGTACAGACTATTTTATCAATAAAGCAAAGTTCTATTTTCCACTGTTTAATATTTGTCTGTCTTGTAATTTATCTACATCTTTTACCCAAAATGCTCCACAGAACTCAGTGCATTCCCTTTGTGAGTGGCACTAACGGACGTGGGGTGTTACACGTGGTATCAGAGCTGAAGGTTACCGGATCAGATAAAAGATTTGAAAAATTATTTTCAAAAGGTTTTTAAAGAAGCATTTTTAAAAGAAAGGATTTGTTTTAAAGGCATTTTCCCCAAAGCCATACGCATTGTCTCCTCTTCCTCTGTTTGAATTCTTGTCTCCTTCTTTCTTGAGTCTCTGGGGCTCCTGGCTTTCTGGGAGATAACCTCATCGAAGGGCGAAGTAGTGCCCGACTTCCATCTATAGCCGTAGTTGTTTTACTTACGGCCAGTATTCTTTCAAGCTTAGTTGGGTCTTCGGTATGATGGAAGCAGCTTTCGAGGGATTTGCCAACATGGTTATACATAGAAAAAGGTGAGGAGTTTGGCAAAAGGGAGCACAACGCCAGGATCAGGAAATCATGGATGTAGGTCACGAAGGAGGAAGAAAATTATAAAAGAGGAAGTATCTTTACTATGGTATGATAGGGCATATAATTAAGGACAAATGACAAGATTTTCAGAAGGGAAAGTACATGCTGAGCCTACCTAGGAGATAGGTGGTAAAAGTTTCTGTTGGAAGAATCTAGTTTTTCTGTTCGGATTTAGCACTTCGCATTTGTTCATATCCACTTCCATAATTGGGTCTCTGCACCATAGTACTTGTATAGTAGAAAGATCCCATTAGAGTCTCAAATCCAATTGGTGGCCCGACCAGTTTAATTTTTTAGTAGGGATTTGAGAATAGCTATCGAGTTTTCTTAGATCATCTCACGTAGATCGTCTAAATTCGGGGGAGATATTCCTTGGGTGCTTGTCTGATATTGGTTTAGGCCTTTGGGGCTTGTACTTGAGGAATGTCGAGTTCGGTTTGGATGGTTTGCGGGAGAGATGAATAGTTGTGGTAGGCACTCCAAAGTGCACGTAGTGACCTTTCGACTCTTATAGTTATGGCATGACGGATAAGAGGGAAACCTCCAATCATCTTAGTACGTATACTTGGTACCGTGATTGACATCTGTTTATTTTGGAATTGGAGGTCGGAAACTTCACAATCGTGAAGTTAAATTGGTTAAGATACAGTGGAGTAAAGCTCAAGAAGGCTAGATACTAGCAACATGCCCTTTTTCCTTAAGGGTGCATCCTTGATTTCTCTGTTTAGGAGCTTTACGCGTAGTTGTTTCTCTCTTTCCAAAGTATATCCTCTAGGTCGTATCTGCGATCCTTAGGTAGAAGCCAATGGATGTAAACATGTATTTGAAACATGTTATGGTTGAATGGTTGCAAGTGGTTGCAAATGGTTGCTCGTGGATGCATATGCATACGTATTAGGCACTAGATCAAGTTCGAACGCTCTCATATTGCATTTACATATATGCATTTGTTTATAAGTTGAACTTGATATGATATCATATGGACGTTGCATATGGATGAATGGTTGTGCACGCATGTAGTATTTACATGACTAGTGATGTTTGCATGCATGATTGGACGCATGGCACTAACATGATTTGCATTAAGGAGGTCAACTGAATCAGTAGACCGCCTGATTTTGCTTTAGATAGAGACATATACACACACCTTTGCATATGATCATATAGCATTTAGAATCCTTTAAGGACAATGTCTGGACATGGATGATGTTTTGAGTAGATGGATGATGGGTGATAGGATACGTTCTTGCTAACTTGGAGATTTCGGGGACGAAATCCTTTAAGGAGGGGAGAATGTAACAACCCGTATTTTTGAAAAACATGTTATAACATAAATCAAGGCAAAATTAAACTGTAAAATCTGAATCAAGGGAAACGGGCTGTGCCATTGCGTTCGTCTTGGAAAAATACGCGAAATAGAGTCCGAGTTTTCGAAAATCGGAGTTCGTATGACCAAGTTATGGCCCGTCAAAGTTTTCAGAAAATTACAAGTTCAAAAACAGTTCAAATTTGAATTTAGAATTCAAATTCAGCCAAAACAGACTGGGCGGGAAAACTCCCGCCCAGACAGGTCGACAGGGGGGTCGACACTAGGGTCGACCTCCCCCCCAACCAGGTCGACACTAGAGTCGACCTGGGGGTCGACCTGGGGGTCGACCTCCCTGGTCGGCCAGGTCGGCCTGGTGCACTTAATTGGGCTGTTTTGACCTGTTTTGTTGGTTAGTGACGGGATTTGATGGCTCTTGCTACATTGGGGAATATAAAATGTTGTTTTATGCTTCTTTATTTTGTAAAGACAGATGATACTCTGATATTGTAAAAGAATTTTGTACAAACTATTTTATCAATAAAGCAAAGTTCTATTTTCCGCTGTTTAATATTTGTCTGTCTTGTAATTTATCTGCATCTTTTACCCAAAATGCTCCACAGAACTTAGTGCATTCCCTTTGTGAGTGGCACTAACGGACGTGGGGTGTTACACCCCCATAAATACATACACTATTAACTACTTCAAATATTCATGTAAAAATTTACCTCTTAAACAGATACATCCATCAATATTGTACTGGACTACAAATTCTTGCTTCTCTTCCTCAATGTACTGTCAAGTGAACCATGATATCAAAAAAGGAAGGAGGGAAGAATCTCTCAAGATCGCATAGTGTTACAGCAACCTGGTTCTCGATGAATTCTAATTTATCTCTATCAATCACTCTTTTACAAATGTCGTTGTAAAAAGAACATAGTCGAATTCCTTGTTGCTTGGGGTAGAAATCCTCGCAGTGATACAGATAATTGTTGTTGCATCAAAACATGATAATCATGAGACTTAAGATTTGAAATTTTATCTTGTTTTGCAAAGCAATTTCCAATATTGGAGCTATATCCATTGGGTACTTTTAAATTCCTCAATCTGTAGTAGAATATCTCTTTTACATGGTTAGTTAAAGTACATGGTGCAGCTGGAAGTAACACTTTGCTTCCTATATCTATGGGATGCAACTTTTTTCTAATACCCATTACTTCTAGATCTCTGCGTGCATTGATGTCATCTTTTGTTTTTCCTTTAATATCAAGCAACGTGCCAAAATGCTCTCACCAATATATTTTTTCTACATGCATTACATCTAGATTGTGATGCAAAGGAAGTGCCTAAAAAATTAAAAATAATTTCACGTAAATACGTAACGATAAATTACTAGTTACATTGATAGATAAAAAAATTAATTTAAAATTTACCTCCCAATAAGGCAAATAAAAAAAATCGACTTCTTTTTCCATATTTGACTTTGTTTTTTCTTCCCATCTCCCCTTTTCCTTTTCTTTTTTTCCTTCCCCTTTCTATTCCTCCTTTGGCTTTTTCCCCATTCATTACAAATATTTTTAACATAATCAAAGATTTGAGCAACTGTTTGTACTGGAGGATTTTGTCTATTCTCTACAGTTCCATCAAACAAGTTTTTCCGTTGACGATACTCATGGTGAGGGTCAAGGAATCTCCTATGACCCAAGAAAGCACACTTTCTACTGAAAGGCAATCATCTCGAACAAGTATTAATGCCACAAACAAGACATGCTCTCTTACCCTTTACTGTGCAACCTGCTAGATTTCCATAAGCTGGAAAATCACTTATTATCCACATTAAAATAGCTTTTAGTTTGAATTCATTACAACTATACGCATCATAAGTCTTTACCCTTTTGTCCCGTAATTTTTTAAGATCATCGATAAGTGGTTGAAGATACACATCGATACCATTCCCTGGTTGTCGTGGCCCAGGAATTAATAAAGATAACATCAGATTGTCTTTGTGCATACAAAGCCACGGAGGAAAGTTGTACGCAACTAGAAACACAGGCCAACAACTATATTTACTGTTCCAATGCCAAAGGGATTAAAGCCATCACTTGCAAGGCCAAGCCTTAAATTTCGTGAATCGGATGCAAATGATGGATACATCCTATTAATTGTAGCCCACTGAGAAGAATACACTGGATGACGTAATTTATCATCTTCACTCTTATGATTGCTATGCCATCTCAATTGCTCTGATGTTTCTACGGACGTGAACATTTTTTCAATTGAGGTATTATTGAAAAGTATCTCAAAATCTTCATAGGTATTTTGGCATCCTTTTCTCTTGTCTTTGTCTTGCTCTTTTTCCAATGAGACTTACCACATGTAGGACAAAAATCACTATGTGCAAGCTCTTTTCTAAATAGACAACAATCATTCACGCATGCATGTATTTTTCTATAGCCTATACCAAATGATTTAAGCAACTTCTTTGTTTCATACGTGGAATCAGGAAGCGTGTTTTCCACAGGTAACATATCCTTCAAAAGTTTAAGAAGTTCCGTAAATGTTGTGTCAGATAAACCATTTCGAGCTTTGTGTGTATAAAGAACTATTGTAGCTGACAGTTTTGTGTAGCTTGCACACCCGGGATACAAAGGAATTTCAACATTCTTCAAGATCTCATTAATCCCTTCTCCATGTCTCACATTAGCATGACCTTCCATCTCCTCATTACATATTTGTGTATCTAAATAAATTCTATATGCATCTAACACTTCATTATCTTGATTACACTCATTTTGTGAAGGACGCGCTTCCCCGTGAAAAATCCATACATCATATGTTGGGTCAAATCCATAAATAATCAAGTGTGAAATAACATCCCTTGGCGAATCCCTATTAAGATTCCAACATTCTAAGCAAAGACAAATAATTCTCTCTGGATTTCCCTCCCTTTCTGCATGCCCATATACAAAATTCCTAACAGCTTGCTTATATTCTTCTGTCATTCTATAAAAAAAACGAGGATATTGATAACCAATCCTAAATAATTGTAAATATGAAAATAACAACCAAAACTAACAAAAACTTGGTAGGTGGATCCATGTTTTGTCCATGCTGATGATCCTCTAGAATCTTAGCCTTTCCTAAAAACCTGAGATTCCCAAAATCGACCAATATTGTGAGTGATAAGTAGGTAGTCGAAAACTAAAACCCATTCAACCTCTAAAAACCTAAGATTCCCAAAATCGACCAATGTTGTGAGTGATAAGGTCCAGTTCTATGCTATACAAACAATTTAAATGTACTAAAAAATAAACATCGAAAAAAAACAAAGCTTTGCTTTGAAAAAAAGGGAAACAAGTTATACGGTTTTTATAAAACCATATAACGCAAAGATGGTTTTATGAAAATCGTATATGCGTTAAATGGTTTTCATAAAACCGTTTAAATGTTAAATGGTTTTAAGAAAATAAATTAACGCATATATGGTTTTCATAAAACCGTATAGCTATCGGCACTTTCAATTTGAAATGGTGATCCGCCCCGTATACTATCTAGTTTATTTTTAACATTTATCCTTTCATATTTGGAATAGCTATCGGACCCTCTAAAATTTATCCTTTCATATTTTTTATTCTTTTTCATTTTAACATTTTTTCTTTAAAAGAATCGAAAGTGCAATACTATCTAGTTTTTTTTTATCAGATTTCGATGGAAGGTTACAAAAGTCGAAGAATCCACCATAATTTCATTTACAATACTCTAAATATCCCTTCTCAGCTAGTGAGCGATTCATGCTTCACACACGGACAGTGTTATTAAACAAGATATCAAAATAGTAACATGTTTGGGTCTGCTAAAGAGAAGTAAGGAGCGGAAATACACATAGTTAGAAGGTTTAACATAGTTAGTGATCAAAAAAAATTACAATAAACCACAGAAAACAATCACTGTATAGAATCCTTAGTTAACTGTAATTCGATATAACATGTAATTCGATATAGCAAAGTAAATTATTTTCCATTTTGACATACAATTTATGTATAAAAGTGAGAATTTACAATGTAATCAGACAGCATAAACAGCAGCAATTAACCGGTTCATAACAGAATTGTAAAATGTCGTGTTAGTCATGTAATATTAAGCAAAATTCTACTTTTAATGAAACTCAGTCAATACGTCATCTACCTAGCTGGTATAGGGATTGTCATCCCATCACACCAAGTCGGTTGTTTAATAAACAATGGGAAATTTAATAACTAATTTTAATGCTGAATTTATTGAATACTTCAGCGGTTGAATGCTTGCTAAGTCATATAGTATATAATAAATGATAGGAGGTCGTAACATTAAATGCAGAGGAACAGAATAGTAAAAAGAATCTTAAATTGAATCTAAAGTTCTTTTCATCACAGATTTGAACATGGTGGGGATTGATCAAAATCGAGCAAACGATTACAACGAAGGAAACTTAGGGTTTGAATTTTACCTGACACCAAAAAGCCGGCACAAAGCTGATCGAGTTTGAGGTAGCGTGGATTAATCGTCGGCACGAAGCTGATCAAGTTTGAGACAGTGTGGATTGACCGTCAGGACGAGCTGAGGGTTCCTGGACGGATTGATCGATGGGAATGGTGGTGGACCGGTTGAAGATGGAGAGACGTGGGTACGCTGCCTAGGGTTAAGAAGAGGAAAGTGAGGAAAGTAGAGCGATACCTGAAGTGGAATAGAAAAATTAAAACGTGTTATGTACATAAAAAACGGATCGATCAACAGAGGTGTTAACAAAGTAAATTATGTGCTTGTTCTCTAGTGCGGAAAATCAGAAGTTAACTGGTCTAGTTGTTTTATAATGTGAAGAAAGAACGGACAGCAGAGGTGTTAACAAAGTAAATTAAGTAATAATAATTTTGTAATTAAAATGTTTGGATGTTAACAAAGTAAATTAACTAATAATTAAAATGCTTGGTTGTTAACAAAGTAAATTAAGTAATATTTTTATAATTAAAATGTTAGCTATTAAAAAGCGTTTTGGATGAAAACCACATCGCATTGCATATGATTTTTTATTAACTCATAGATTTTTGAAATCAGACAATTGTAACTTTTAATATTAAATGGGAACTCAATTATAATAATCAAATATCATACATTATTGAATTATATTAATCAGTAATAATTATAGTTATGTATCCAATAATAATTATTTATTATATTATACTAATTACTTATTAAAATATAACTCATTATTTACTAATTATTATTGGTTCCTTGTTATTTCATGACTATAACCGAGTTTTAATCATATATATGTGTGTGTGTGTGTGTGTTTGTGTGTGTGCGTGTGCGTGTGTGTTTTTGTGTGTGTGTGTGTGTATGTGTGCGTGTGTATATATATTGACTATTATGCTTATACTTCTTATATTATAATCGAATATTACTTGGGGAAAAATAATTTTCAAAAGTAGGTTTTTCGCAAGTGCTTTACCTGTTGCAAAAAAATTACCTTTATAGCAACTGGTGAAAACAGTTGCTAAATATATAATTTTTGCAATCGGTTTGAAAGGGCAGTTGCAAATAATATGTCTATTGCAATGGGAATGAAAGTGCAGTTGCTAAAAGTATGTTTTCGCAATAGGCATGAAAGTGTTGTTGCGAAAAATATGCTTTTTGCAACAGCAAGGAAAAGCCTGTTGTTAAATCTTATCTATTGCAACAACTACGAAGCGTCTATTGCGAAATATCATTTACTGCAACTGACATTTAAGGCCTGTTGCAAATAGCTAGTAGCAATAAGGTAATTTTCTTGTAGTGTATGCAAATTTGTTTTTTCTATACATAATAATCTTTTAACTTATTATTGGGCATTAGTAACCCTATCTCTAATGAGTCACTCTTATAGGATATTAATAAGCCTACCTATGATGAGTTCTTTCCTTCTGTTCAAATGATGTGTACTACAATGCTTTGTTTAATACCAAAGCTCTAATACCAACTTTAACGGCTTGAAAATTCCTACTTTCAAATCGAATATAAACCACACAAGTCTGATCCACACGATAAGAATCCTCGGGACTACAGGTATATAACTAATATAAACATTGAACGAAATAACTTTTATTTTATTATCATTGCAATAACTTTTACATCAGGCTACAAATTAATTAGAGTACAACAATAAATACAACGCATAACGGAAATAACAATATCAAAGTATAAAATGTATACAATGGAAGTATAAGCTCAAGGGAACAAATAAAATGCTCTATACATAGCTTTAACTTCAATCTAGCACCTGCTCAATAGAATATCCAAACCAAAACTACTAGCTGCCCGTGTGAAAAATATGGGTATCTAGAGTTTAGGTGGGAAACAATAAACTCCGTATCAGTCTTAGGACTGGTGTAAGAGCTAAAACAATTATTAATCTTTCTTTTAAAGTTCGGTAAATCATAGGACCATGCAATATAACACAGAACGAGTTTTCTCCACATGAATACCAATCATAAACTACTCACAATACTTCTTGAAAATGAAGGTATT
Source organism: Allium sativum (assembly GCA_030737875.1). Taxonomy (NCBI): domain Eukaryota; kingdom Viridiplantae; phylum Streptophyta; class Magnoliopsida; order Asparagales; family Amaryllidaceae; genus Allium; species Allium sativum. Next base: position 155,912,578 of record CM060921.1, on the reverse strand, counting down.
ATAAGGCTCAAGTCCCATAACACAATGCAACACAAATTGGAGGAAAGAGGTTTACCTTATAATAACCAGATATGGTTCATACACAAATTCTCTTCTATTATTACTAGTGCATAGTGTCAAAATAACTTCTGTAAGTAAATGTATAAATATTGGCTCACAAAATGCCACATCCCATTATGTTGCCTATTTGGTTACAATTGGAAACACAAAGCTCATATAGGAAGTTGGATTCCATCAATGGGAAAGGCAAAGGATAATCCTTAACCATTCAGATCATCTCTAGCAAGATGTCCATGAATCAAACGCATGTGATCCTTCGGAGCAGCAGAGTTGGCCTACCAATTCCTAGTGAGTTCGGGTTCATCCTGAACATAACGTTCTCCAGTCGTATCTGACAATCATCCTGGTCGTAGTACCATCATTCGAGGGACCTCGATCCATCATCCATATATAAAATGTAACATCCTGCATTTTATGACAATTAAATATTTATTAAAGCACATGTGTATGCATAGACATAAATTTATAAAAGAAGAATAAAATAATGGTAGTGTATGATTGCATGTAATAAATACAAGCATTGAAAAAAAAAAGAAATGGGTTGCATGCAATGTAATTATGTTGCATGCAATGAGTCACAAATACTATGCATTAATAAGAAAAGACAAATGAAAGAAAAAGATGCATGCAAATTAATAAGGTTACATGCAATGGTTTAAATAAAAGATTACAACGAACATGAAAAGAAGGTAAAAGAAAAGAACAATGATCACCATTGTTTTAAGCCTTGTTTACAGAAGCCAAAGTAGTCAAACTAGTTAGAGCATGTGACTTTCATTGTGTGGTGCAAGTTCGATCCCCGTAGGCACCATATTTTTATTTTAGAGAAACGGCTAACATAATGCATATTCTAAAGAGAAAACATGTATAAATATGCACATAAGGAATATTATACATATAAGGAAGTTGTTAATCCCTCAAAAAATCCATATGCACAGTGAGTTACAAGATCTGAGTAGGAGCTACAGAACGAACAACTTCAGGGTCGATCGCGCATAGTATTGTCCAAGGCGTTTGAGCGACTCATAAAGGACGGAAAGCAACCACACAGAGCAAGGCCGAAGCCCAAACAATGTCATGACTCAGACGCAGAAGCAAAGGTCGGTCATTCATATCAGAACAAAGCCACTCGAGTATCAAAACAAAGCAAGTCGCCCACAGCAATGGAAGACGCTTGACCTAATATCAAAGTTCGGTCGCATGTATCAGAGCAGGAGCCAAGGTCGCGCATGCAATTAACAACCGCTCATGGATTGCAACTCCTATCGCTCATGTGTTCCTGCTAGTCGAACGCCAACACTTTGATCAGAAACCACCTACTGGTCGGTCATACACCAGTTCTTAGAATGGGCGCACTACATCTCAAGTCGCAAGCCTTGGTTAGTCATCTCCAGACTAAAAAGGTCATCGCCTACTCACTCGGGATTAGACATAGCCGCATCAGAAAATCATGATCGTCGGCCCATCTCCTATAAAGTCACTCGCACATGACAACTGGAAACAGCTACGGATAGCTGGCTACAGCCAGGCGATGGCACATTTGTAATTAATGGGATGAACGACCTATAGCCTGCATACACAGATTTCAGATCACTAGATCAAGGGAGCTCACCTATAAATACGTCGTGACTGCCAGCGTAAAAGGGATCCAATTTTTCTAGCCACAAAGTGCTGCTAAATTCTATCCTCGGTGACTCCTCAAACACTTGGAAGTAATGATCATCTTCTTCACTCGAAGTTCTATCACCCATTTGGGCATGGAGTCAAGTACAACCTTGCAATTAGGGGAAACAAAGACATCTTCCTTCTCAATCATTTATCAATCCTTCTCCTCCTCAAACTCTACAATTCTCTCATAAAATCCTAGGATTGAAATGTATGAATGAGAGTATATTGAGTGGGTATAGAGATGTATGAAAAAAGAGAGTTTATGTATTTTGTAATCCCCATTATAAGAATGCAAGCTATCTTCATAGTGGACGTAGGCCAAATATAACGATGAACTACTCTAAACCTTGTCTCTATTTTATCTTTCTCCCATTTTCATTTTCGATTATTGTTAAGTATGGCTCCACTTATTTCCCTACCATTTTGGGGAAGTACAATTTAAGTACCTCTAGTGTTTAGGCCATTTTTTGGTGTAAACATTTTGGCACCCACCGTGGGGCCGTGCTCATAATTTCTTACTTTGTACATCCTTTCGGCGTTCCGCAACCTAAAAAAAAAATCCAAAATCGCTTTCTCCTTCGAAGCCATGGCTGGGTAAAGAAGTGCAGCAAATCTGCCAAAGCTCCTACGATAAATGAGGATAATAATGCTGATGAGACTATACCACAAACTCTGGACCAAGGGGCTGGGGAAACCCCTAGGCCATCTGTGACGCGAGATGAGTTAAATGCTTGTAACCAAATTGAACGAAAAGATGGATGCTATGATTAAGATGATAATGGAAAGGTTTGATGTCCTGACTAATGCTCAAAACCAGTTTACTGCCACCAAATGTTGTAAATAATGTTGAAGAAAAAAAGACTCATCAACCTCAGACCCTGGTCGATCTCACTACTTAATGGGAGACAAGGGAGAGGCCGGCGTTGAGGACTCTAAGGCCAAATCTCCACAGCATAAAGGAAAACGCGTGACTCAGGCTGTCGCGAGTCCCACCAACATAACATCTCCCAAAAAGGTGTAAGGCATCAAAGCTCAAATTGTGGTTACTCAGATAAAAACATCGATATCGATCCCGACGAGCAAGCAAGTGACGAGAGACGCATCAGAGACATGATCCAACAGATAATGGAAGAGAAAGCGACCCGAGAAGATGGAGAGAAAGAGTGGGAGTTTTCACCTAGCAAAAATCCATTCATAGAGAAAATCCATCAAAAAATAATTCCTAACGAAATTCTTGCCCCAGTGATAACACCTTATGACAGAGTTGGAGATCCAAACATTTTCCTATTTAAGTACAACCAACACAAGAATGGAGCTAGGGCTACCGATGAAATAAAGTGCTAATATTTTCCCGTGTGTCTAGAAGGTGTGGCCTCGCTATGGTTCACCAGACTTCCTCCTAAATGTATTGACCAGTTCGCCAACTTGGCAAGGAGATTTCAAGATCAATTCCGACTACAGACCACCAAGGCAAGGGATATGATGTCACTCAGCGAGAAGGAACAAAAGCCTGGGGAAACTATCAAAGCTTTCCTTACACACTTCCATGCTACAACAGCAGAGGTCATAAAACCAGTGCCTTGGTACTTATTGGCGACCCTGAAAGGGGCTATCGATCAGAAGTCAGAATTTGGGAAGTGGCTTAAGATGAAGAAACCAAAGACTCTAAAGAAGTTCTACAAGAAAGACGAAGAATACATGAGCGTGGAAAATGATACCCTATACATTCAGAAGGACACGAGAAATAGCACTGCTATGGAAGGAAAAAGTAATGAATCTCAAAAAATTCAGAAGGATGACTCTGGGCATAAGAGAGGGTCTGATGAAAGATACAATAAAATACATAAGAAGTCAAGATTTTTTAGGAAAACAGAATTGACTCCCTTAAATGAAACCCCAAATAAAATTTACTCTGCCACGAAGGACTCAGGTATATCCCCTTAGGTAAAACCACAAAGAATTACGGAACAGCAGGCCAATTCCGGGAAGTTTTGTCGGTTTCATAATCAAGTTGGGCACAACACGAATGAATGTCGACACTTGAGAAATTTAATCAAGGAGCTCATCCAGAAAAATCAACTGCAGCAATATGTCAAGAATCCTCAAAATGTGTCAGAAAGTCAGGGGCAAGTTAAGGATTCCAGTCAGCCCGAGTCATATGAGATAACCCAAGCACCCAAGACCAACGGCCAGTTATCAACTGATAACAATCAATTGCAATCCAACATCCAGAACTAGAGATGCACGACCCCTGTTGTCCTTATTTTACTAATTTCTATACTCTGTTTTACTACTAGCTGTATTGCCATGAAATGATTTGTGAATCACCCGTACTGTATAAAGCAAAACTCTACAAGTTAAAAGATATTTGCTCACAGATCATAATCTCATGTAGAACAAAAGTTGTTTACCATCTAGCACTAAAAATTGGTCTCTTAAATACAAGGCAATTCAAGTATCAAGCGCCAAAAGCATTGGTCAAACCAGGAAGGATTATCAAACCCATCATCTTGCAAAACTCAAAAGGAAAGAATCATTCCAAATCAAGTCATGGAGAGCACACCAAAATCAAGCGGTTGCACTCTCTGTTACAAAAAAGAATGTCCATTTCAGAAATCCTAACTGAAAGGGGGTAACAGAAATCCTAGCTGAAAGGGGGAAACAGAAATCTTAGCCGAAAGGGGGTAACAGAAATCCTAGCCGAAAGGGGGTAAAAGAAATCCTAGCCGAAAGTGGGTAACAAATATCCTAGCCGAAAGGGGTTTCCAATTTAGGTCTTTGTTTGATCATTATAAGCTGGATCAAATAGGATCGAAATTGGGTCGAAAACTTATAACCCACGTCCTCCCATGGGGGCACGTGCTCAAAACCAGTCTCCGAAGGGCTCGGGTCACTGAGTTAGTGAGATATGGGGTTGAGTTCACAAAAAAACAAATTGTATATACGAAGATGCATTTAATCAAGTCTCTGAAGGACTTGGGACGCCAAGTCAATGAGGAACACGATTAAATGTACAATAGGATACCTGCACTTTTCAAAAAATGCACAATCGAATATAAGCTTTAAAGGTTTGAATTACCAGGATATTAAAGAATACGAACGGATGCGTAATAAAACTAAGCCCCTCAAAGAAGGGGCAAAAAAGGGAAAATGATATTCTAAAATCAAAACAAACCAGCGATAATAACGTTGCATATTGTAAAAACGTAACCATCGCACAATTAGTAAAGCATAACACGATGCAAATAAAAACTGTGACAAAAAGTATGACATACCAACGCCAACAAAAAATAGTAATAAACCTAAACACAAATTAATCACAAAGATAAGAGGTCATAAAATTGGTACTGCAAACGTAAAATAATAAGCAAGGTCTAACACTCGCACATACAACTAGTTTGAGAATCACCATTTCCCTTCACCATCCAGTACATCATTTGATAATGTCTTCGGGAGCAGCGTGGCCATCAACTAAATAAACCTCAGAAGTACATTTATTAACAATAGAAGATTCCGTCGGAAACACTTGGGAACCTAAAGCTTCAGCACTTACAGAACCAGGGGCATGAGCAGGAACAATGTTCTAAACCTCTTTCTTAGGGGGTTGAGCTCGTTCATCTGCCTGTATTTTCCTACCTTTCTCCAAAGCGTCATGATCGCTTGCCTCAAGGAGGGCCTCTTGAAGAACACTATCTTCCTTACCCTTGGAATATTTAAGCACCTGCTCCCAGACCGAGAGCCAATGTGCGAGGGAAATCCTTGTTCAGATAACTCAAGCTTCCGCGGTTTATAATACTAAGGGTGTAAAATTGAAATAGGGTCTCATCAGTCTTAATTATGGTTTTCTCAAGATCATTGGCTAACCTCGCTTTATCTTCTTCCAAGGTTTCAAGAACCTTACTTTGGGAAATAAGTTTATCTTCAAGTACTGCCTTCTCCTGCCGGCAAGAAACCACAGCCTGTTGTACAGAAGTTAACTGAGATTCAGCAGACTCGCAGTTGGTTTGAGCCTCATAAAGTTGTTTTTTGATGGCTTCAATCTCTTCTTGGAGTTTTCCGTTGTCAGTCCCCAAGACGCTCACCCTGTTGTTCCCGTCCTTGAAGGATGCAATTTCGGTTGCTTGACTTTCAATCACACAGATCAATTCATCCTTATCATTCTCAAGAAGCTCAATGCGCTCAAGATGTTGAGTATTCAGCCTTTGGAATTCGAAGTAGAATATGTTCCAAGAATCAAATCAATCTTTGGAAGTATCTTTGGCCTCATTAGCTGGATTTCAAGCTGATCCTTGACATTGGCGAGTTGGGTGGTCATATAATTTTTTATAACGCTTAGCTCCCCGGCGGTACTTTCGTCATCATATGGAAACAGATCTAAGTCGAGATCCATTCCTCTTAAGTCCCAATCTCCAAACCGATCCTTCAATTTTGGAGTACCAGGGGCAACTTCATAAGGAGACCTGTCTAGAATCGCTTGAATCTGGCAGAGAGCGGATATATTAGGCATGGAGGATGTCAGTGATGGTTCCAGAGGGACCGAAGAACTAGGACATAAAAGTTCAGGCGATTCAAGAGATCCACCGAGCACATCCTTATCTTGTTTGTTATTGTCTTCTCTACCTTTAGCATCCTGGGTTTCTCTTTCAAATACTTGAGAATGATCATGCTTCTTCTTATTCCTTAAACTTGCCAACAGTGCTTCGAGAGCATGTTGAGTTAGAGGGTCTGAGGATGATTGGGGACGCTTGGAGCAGTAATAAAGACTGGACTGTAAAATATTATGTGGATTGACAAGGGCAACTTGCCGGGAAAAACTGTCTGATAAAGATGATCCCATTCCTGAATCTAAGAGGAAAAAGAAAATCTTATCACCTGAATTGTGGAATACTAAGAAAGAAAACAAGAAAAGGAGGTACACTGAATGTAAAAAAAAAAACCTAAAGCTCCTCCGGGCTTTGTGAGATATCCCTTTGGCCCAGAAACAAGGGGTTTTTTGGTAAATTCTTGCAATAAAGGTTCAAAACATAAATGTTCAAGTAATAATGTTACCTTGAATAAGGTCTTCAGCTAAGTCAAGGGGATCAAGACCTTTAAAAGTTTCTTAACCATCTTCTTCTTGATTATCCTTAGTAGGAAAACCTTCTCCAACCTCCAGAGCTTCTTTAGAAGTCACTGCAGTTTCATCAGGCTGCTCCTCTTCCTGCACTTGATTCGACGTGGTTTTCGAAGAAGTTACATTTGCATTTCCCTTGACAACTTCATCTAAAAAAGGCCCCTCCTTTTCAGACAAGATCGACGAAGTCATAGGACCTTTGTGTTTTGGACGCTTAGACACTACCTTTTTGGCAAAAACCGGTTTTCTTTTGAAAGATGCCTTGCTGCTCCCTATGGGGCTGGAGCACTCCTTTCTCGAAGACTTCTTGACAGGGATTTGTCGGTATCGTCTTTTCTGTCAGGAATATCCACCGCGAAGATGCGCGAGGAAGGAAACAGGTCATATTGCCGTAAAAACTCTCCAGTAATCAGGAATTTCCTGTTTCTCTTGCTCTCGTCAACCGCTAATTGTGAATTGCATAAATCTTAGTCAAAGTTATGCTTTGATCAGGAAGCACCGCAGTATAACCAAGAGATTTATTTATTTATTTTAAAAAGAGGGGGGGCAAGAGGAGGTCTAAAGAATAAAAATACTCACCGCCTTCCATCCAAAAGCCGTAGGAATTATTGGGAGATCAGACAAAGAAATAGTGATTAGGAAATCCTCGTACACTATCCACTAAGCCAGTGATTATTTTCGGACCCCAACTCTCCGCAAAGACAAACGAAGGGCGCTGGTACCTTTTCCTAAAAGCATACAACAAACATATGTCCTTAAATGAAGGAGCCCGATGTTTTTCCCTCATAAAAATGATATAAAGGCTTATCAAAATCGCATAACCGTTAGGATGTAACTGGTACAAGGAAATAACCAGGCTCCGAAGAATCATTTCTAGATAAGGATTAAAAGGAGAAATCGCTCCGCTTACCAGCATGCCGCGATTAACAGCAACATATCCTTTGGGAGGAATATTTGCAAACTCCTTCTCTCCAAGCAGTTTGGCTTCTTCTTTCTCCAAGATTCTGAATTGATTGCACAATTGTTGGAACGAGCTGAAAGAAAGCTCTATCTCGTGCCTCTCACAAGGTATGCTAGAAAATACACAAGGTTGTGGGAAATCTTGGGCAGCACCTGTTAAAGAGGCAATATTTGGCATAGATACAGCTCAATCAGAACTTCCCGCTTGATCAAACCCTCTGGCTTGGTCAGACATAGTTCGACTCCTGGAATTATGGGTTTATAAAAAAAGAAAATTTTGTTCAAGCTCATATGAATTTAAGAATGGCTGTTGCAATAAAAAAGAGAAAAGAAAACCCTTACATGGAAACCCTGCAACAGCTTGGTTAGGATTGTGAGAGCCTTTAAGAGATCCACAAAGGTCAATCTCGCTTAACACTCAGAAATCCCAAAACTGCATTCAAAATAACCAAATTCATACTTCAAACTGGGCCAAAGTAAGATCAAAAGAAGAGTTTACTTACGGGAGAGCGAGCAGTCTCAAATCCAGGCGAACAGGCTGGCCAAACCAATCTCGAGATTACGGAGGCCTTTATAGGAGTACTGTGCACGAATGCAAATCATAGCAACGAAAGAACTAAAGTAATCGAGAGTTATGAAAAGAATCAGAACAATGAAGAGGATTGCTCAGAACAACGCCGCCATTGAAAGTTTCTCTTGGAGAAAGAAGAAAATAGGAAAATATTATATAAGGAAACGCCAGAAGGGTTAGCAAACCAAAATAGTATGTCCGACCGGACGCTCATACATGACAATACGGACAAGCGACCCTATGTTCAGGCTAATGAACTCAACTTTCGAACAATTGGGGAGTCATTCAAACAAGCGCATATAAGTGAGCCATCTAAGAACACCACTGCCATATGGAATTTGAGTTAAACCACCAAATCTTTTCAAAGTCCTGTATACCAGTTTTCAGGTGTACATGATAAACCAGTGATTACATACAAATAAGTAAATAAGGGGGAAGATTAAAAGGTATGCATCCATAGCATTCTCACCACGTCGACTTAGTACTCGATTGCACAAAGAAGTGTCCCGTCAAATTCTAGTTGGCATCCCACAATTCGATCGTTCGCATGATAAGACGCATCAGACTCCTCACTCACAGAAAGAGACGATACCAGTCCACCACAGCGGAACAATCAAAAGTTTTGCATGAACGATCCTTCAATGAACCGAGTTAGGCCTTCCAAACAATGTTACGATCAATTATGTCGAAGCCACTGATTCTTTGCCAAAAGAAATTACGGATTTCGAGGGGCAAGTTTTAATCCCTCAAAAAATCCATATGCACATTGAGTTACAAGATCTGAGTAAGAGCTACAGAACGAACACCTTCAGGGTCGATCGCGCATAGTGTTGTCCAAGTCGTTTGAGCGACTCATAAAGGGCGGAAAGCAACTACACAGAGCAAGGACGAAGCCCGAAGAAAGTCATGATTCAAACGAAGAAGCAAAGGTCGGTCGTTCGTATCGGTACAAAGCCGCTCGAGAATCAAAACAAAGCAAGTCACCCATAGCAATGGAAGAAGCTTAACCTAATATCAAAGTTCGGTCGCACGTATCAGAGTAGGAGCAAAGGCCGCGTGCAATTAACAATCACTCAAGGATTGCAACTCCTATCGCTCATATGTTCCTGCTAGTCGAACGCCAATACTTTGATCAGAAACCACCTACTGGTCGGTCATATGCCAGTTCTTAGAAAGAGCGCACTTACATCTCAAGTCGCAAGCCTTGGTCAGTCATCTCCAGAATAAAATTGTCATCGCATACTCACTCGGGATTAGACATTGCCGCATTAGAAAATCATGATCATCCGCCTGTCTCCTATAAATTCGCTCGCACATGATAACTAGAAACAGCTACGGACAGCTGGCTACAGCTAGGCGATGGCACGTTCATAATTAATGGGATGAACGACCCGTAGTCTGCATATACAGATTTCAGATCACTAGCTCAAGGGAGCTCACCTCTAAATACTCCATGGCTGCTAGCGTAAAAGGGATGCAATCTTTCTAGCCACAAAGTGCAGCTAAATTCTATCCTCGGTGACTCTGTAAACACTTGGAAGTATTGATCATCTTCTTCACCTGAAGTTCTATCACCCATTTAGCCATGGTGCCAAGTACAACCTTGCAATTAGGGGAAACAAAGACATCTTCCTTCTCAAACATTCACCCATCCTTCTCCTCATCAAACTCTAACATTCTCTCATAAAATCCTAGGTTTGAAATGTATGAATGAGAGTATATTGAGTGGGTATAGAGATGTATGAAAAAAGAGAGTTTATGTATTTTGTAATCCCCGTTATAAGAATGCAAGCTATCTTCATAGTGGATGTAGGCCTAATATAAAGCTGAACCACTCTTACCTTGTCTCTATTTTATCTTCCTCGCATTTTCATTTTCGATTATTGTTAAGTATGGCTACACTTATTTCCCTACCATTTTGGTGAAGTACAATTTTAGTACCTCTAGTGTTTAGGCCACTTTTTGGTGTAAACAAAAGTACAAAAATATATGTATACATGTATATGAAAATATATGCGTATATATGTGAAATATATATATATACACACACACACAAAGGAGAAATTCAAAATAAGCCTACAATTAAAGAAATATGGTAAGAATTAAATAACGGCATAACACCTTTTGAATTTTGAAAATGAAATAAAAGTCGTGCATATATATATGTACGTGTAAAATGTGCATTTGATGTTTTGTATAAATATAAGGAGATTATATGTAAATATTATATTTAAATAAATCAAAGAAAGTATAACAGGATACTACTCAAATGTTTAAAATTAAAAACATTAATACAGTAAACATCGTATCCAAAAATGCTCGTGGGACCTAGAGGGTCGACACACACATGGGGGGTCGACCCTGGGGTTGACACACACATAAGGTGGTCGACTCTGAGGTCGACACACCCATAGGGCGATTACTGTTGTATACATACATGTTCTAATAACTTGTTAATTGGGTACTGTAAGTTAAGCTATAGTGAAATTGAGATAAATACATGTAAATTAGTGACATATTATGTACTTGAAACCTTAACTGTAAGAACTGGGATTATTACATGTTTATTTGTTAGATTGGAACAACTACATGATTGATGATTACATGTTATTATTTTAAAATGAAGTTAATTACATGTTAGAAAGAACATGCGACATGGTAATCAGTTAAAATGGACTTAATATGATTTAAGTATGATAAGTAAAAATAGATTACAGTAAAATTTGGAAAGAATGTATATGCCTAAATTTACAGTAAATAGAAAACTGTAACCGCACATAGACACGAGGTTAAATTTAACTTGTGGTAGAAGTCTGCCCGGAACCGGCCAACAAATCCAGCATCCACAAGTTGTTAATTTAATGTGAGGGGTCTAGTGCGTAAATATACATGTAACTGTGCTAAGATGCGAGGTTAAGTCAACTTGTTGTAGAAGTTTGCCTGGAACCGCCCGGCAAATCTAGCATCCACAAGTGGTAGGCTTAATGTCAGAGGTCTGGTGCATAAATATATATATATATATATATATAACAGGATAGAAATAAATGGAAATGGAATTGATTGTAATTAATGGAAATGACAGAAAGTTACAACAGTAAAAAATTGAAATGAATGGGGAATGATAATAACCTATTATAATTAATTACATTAATGAGAATGATATATAATAGGTAGGCTTGTCCTAGGGATAAGTAGAAATTATAACATAATTTATAATAAATGGGAAGGAAACTTATTAATAGACCTTAGTTAAGATAACTAAGTTAATAAGTAAACAACAACAAGTTGTAGTGATATTGCAAGACTGAATTATGATTAAATAAGAAAGAACGAGGTGAATATATGAGATGAAATAAGTTATATTTAATCATAAATAATAAGTGACATGTTAAACAGAAAACATGTGAATTGAGCTAAAATATACTTAATTGCATATTAAGTAGAACATGTTAATGTAACTATGGAATCGAACAATGAATAATACAAAGAGATTGTAGTTTACCGACCTTGGATTACAATATAGAAAATAACATGTTATGGGCTTATTAATAAACTTAAATGGGTTAAGTTATATAACTGAAATTAATAAGCAAGAGGAACTTGGTAACTTGAACAAGAAGTCAATAAGACTTGAAATAACTAAGTTAAACTGGAAGTCTGAAAAGGTGGAGCAAAGCACGTAAATAAATGATTAGACATAGGGTCTAATAACACATTAACCCGAGGAGCTAGGGCCAGTCCGTACATTTCAAGGTGAATAACCCAACAGGGTAGATTATCGTGGTGTCATGAGGCACGAGGGGAGCGCACGTCCATCTGATTATTCTACATGTTTTGCTGATATTTTTCTAGCTTCGAAGGCTGGGAGGGGGAAGCACCCAGCTTCCTAGGATGTGGATGATATTCCTCATAGTCCTCTGTGTGGAGAAAGCGCTTAGCCTACGCTCGCAGAGATTGGGTCTGCGCGTTACTACCCGGTGAGTATACCTTGATTGCCACAATTGTGGGCAATCAGAAGGCTGTAGCGTGATTAGGTGATTCGACGATCATGTTGCCTTGTGACTAGGCGGGTTACGACCACTTCTATCTTCCTTTGGCGGGTCTAGCATCTGTTTGATAGAAGTCGTCGGGTACCAACCATCGACAATTGGCGTGATACATGATGTGTGATGCGGAAAGACGTAGAGCTAAACCAAAAGACCATAGACCTTTTACTATCAAGGCTATGGGTGAGGGACATGCCAATTAGGAATTGTTGTTTGTTGTTTTCTTTGGGGCGAGGTCATTATCTCTCAATTCTGTTGGTCTTTCACCAGTTGATGGAGGGGTCGGGTGGGACCATAGCCACTGAAAATGTAGGCCATAACATATGTGTATACAGATATCTGAAAAGCTCCCGACCGAGCTCCGTGTCTCTGGTACAACCCTATTACAGAACTCGGTGCATAGTAGAGAATTTTTGTGGTTAAGGCATCGAGTACGATTAATGATACATATGTGAGAAGGTATGGATACATGCATGTCTGCTCCGGGTGGTGTATCGTAGACTTTAGGGCATTACTCTGGATGGAATATGATTCGATCAAATGATTCAAAGGTGGCAGTCTGTATGCTTAATTAGCATGGCGATGGTGGGGCTAAGCGGAAAGTAGCGTTGTGGTGTTGATTCGTACATCGCCCCGATGTAGGACGAGGGACTATGTATATTTCTGTTGACGTTACGGCGGAGACTATGCGAGTGGGGAACCATGGGTGTACCTTAATATGGGGAAAACTACATATATATTGTGTTAGGTTAATCCACTGGGGAGTAAATGGGTACAACATATGTAAGCCTTGAGTGCTGATAGCCCATGTTACCTAATAAGTAATAAAATGTAATTGAACGATATACGTAGGGTTATCCAAAATGTGTAGTTTAAATCCAGTTACTAGAACTTATGTTCTGACCCCCTCCTCATATATAAAGAAAGAAAAAGGGAATAAATTATATAAGAGAAAAAAAATCCAGTCGTGTTTTGATCATCATCCACAAAGCCCAACTTTTCAACAAGAATTTTGATCAGCTCAGCATTTAGCATGCCACATTGTCAATTCACAACATATAATCAGAGTTTATTAATATATAACCCTCTAAGTACATAAGTCCCAGAGGAGGGTGTTAAGCTAAGAGAACAAATTCTCCGTCACCAACTGATATAACATTAATAGAAACCAATTGTCTACATCATGAAATACAATGTCAGACACATATCTGTTAATCCTGTTATAAAAACGTGGTTCAGAAAAATAACGCATCGACTGTGTAGTAATGCGACGGATCGATCAGCTGTATATATGCGATCGAGTACCACGGGTCGGACACCGCGGCTCGAGCACCACGGGTCGAACACTGCTTCTCAAGCACCATGTACGGATTGCCACTATCACAAAGAAGGAGTCCACACATCTAGGACTTAAATGTTTAAAGTTGAAAATACCACTTTAAAAAGATGCACAAGGCAACATGTGGCAACACTATTAAGTTCACCAACGCGTTATACATTAACATAGAGAGTTGGTTTTTGCTTCCTAAACACGTTCGTATGGTGCACAAGCTAAATTCATTGTTCTAGAAATAAAATGAATCACAACAGCAACTTGTCCAGCTCGTGTCAGACGCTCATTCACGATTTTAGGTCGATCGAGCACAGCATCTAAGGCGTCAATCATGCAAATTCTGGTCTTGCATAGCTGAACGGTTGAACACGAATGGAATATTATATGGCATATGTTATGAGTTAGATAAATGTTAACGTGGCATAACATATGAGTGATGAGTCAAAGACAGCTCATCATCTTTGTTACGAAGCAAAGTGTTGGAACCGTGTCAGCACATATTGAAACACATGAGCAACTATATGAAACGGTGGCAAGTTCATTAAATTGGAAATAAGTTTATAAGATTGACTTGACAACTATAAACAATATGGAAAAGTGGTAAATATTCTTCCTATATTTTATACTAATGCATGGTTCAAGGCCACGTAAGTGTATGGCAAATAGACAATACATGTGAATCAGCTTCAAATAAGCGGGGGGCATAACTGTAATATTCCAGGTCGCTACCTCATTTTGCCATGGGTCAAACACGTATTTAAAATAAAAGAACAACATTATGGCTCATTCAATGGGCTGGAAAGATTTGTTGATATTAATTTGAAGTGGTTAATGATAAAAACAAAGGCAACGTGTATGCAAACATTACATGGAACTAATGTATGAGAGCCTGGCAAAATGAAGCTCACATGTTGGGGCATTAAATTATGGAATGCGTGAATACAGTACAAGGTTCGTTCACGAGCTTTGCAAGGGGGTCAGTCACGTGTGACATACTATGATCGCTCATCAATAATTTGTGGGGTCGTGCATGTTTCACAGCAGAAATTTGCCCAGGGTCGGTTACAACAGCAAGTTTAAATATGAGTCGGCCATTCACTCTTTTTTGGATCAGTCATGCCAGCTGTGTACAACTGTCCAGTGGTAGTCCCGTAAATACGTCCACGCTTGACCATTAACCTTTTACACCATAATTACGGCATTGCCACCCGGTACCAACTTCGCCTATAAATACCCCATTTCACCAACATTCAAGGGACTGATTTTCGCCATACCGAAGGGCTGTCATTTTCGGTTTTCCACCATTTTCAAGCTCCCCAAGCTCCAATTATGGCTTCCCAAGCTCACTCCATCTTCCTCCAACATCAAGGGGATCTCATCTTCTCCAAATACCATCAATTCTCTCTCAAGACCAATCTAAACTATTCTAATCTCCGCTAATCTTCTCTAAGGCCTAGATCTAACGCTAAATCGCCATGGAATCCATGAAGATCGTTCAATTGCTAAAGTGATCGGAGATCTGCACATCCATCATCACAAAGCAAGAGATCTCGCTGATTCCTTTGCAAATTCAAGTGAAATCTAGATCAAAAAAAGAGAGAGATGAACAATATGAGTGAATTTGTGTATTTTGTAAAACAAAGTATGATAATGAA
The DNA here is from genome assembly GCA_030737875.1 of Allium sativum. Classification (NCBI taxonomy): domain Eukaryota; kingdom Viridiplantae; phylum Streptophyta; class Magnoliopsida; order Asparagales; family Amaryllidaceae; genus Allium; species Allium sativum. The sequence continues at coordinate 155,897,172 of CM060921.1, read as the reverse complement.
AAGTGATTCCATAATGGATGTAGATCTAAATTGACCGAACCACTCTAAAATTACTCGTTCTTTACTTTTAGCCTTTTATTTTGTGATTGTGGCCCCGTTTTACTAATTCTAACCGTTTGGTGAAGTGTTTCCATAACACCCTTGGTGTTGTATACCAATTTTGGTTTCAGCATTTGGCGCCCACCGTGGGGCCATGTTCGCACTTCCTCACTTACACATCTCTCAAGTTTAAGTGCCTTGCATTGAAATTCAAAGCCTTATCCGAAATAATGGCTAAATCTAAGAAGACCTCTAGTAAGACCGTTGGAGAAACCGAAAACGCTGATAACAACGAAGCTACGCCACTTACTAATCGTTTTGAAGTTGGCGAAAAATCGGTAGCTGGAGCTGGTGTGACTAAGAATGAGTTGGATGTCGCTATTGCCAACATGAACCAACGAATGGATGCTTCCACCAAGGCTATGATGGAAAAACTTGACCTTGTCCTTAATGCACAACCAAATCTTACCCCTCAAAAGATCCATGTTGATCTCGAAGAAAATGAGAATTCGTCAACTTCTGACCATGATCACAACGACAACATGGAAGACGATAATGAATGGTTGAGTTACAAAGATAAGGCTAATGTTGAAGAATCAAAGTCAAAAGCTAAGAATCATTCCGAGAGGAATACTCGAAAGGTTGCCAGTCCCACCAGAGGGGCATCTCATCGTCGGGAAGGTAAAGGTCCTAAGCTCTCTAGCCAAGATCGCTTTCCTAGACGAACATTTGGTAAAGAACTGTTCCTCACAGAGTGGCATAACACTGAAGAATACATCTTGGATATGATAGAGAAAATCATGAAGACGGATCAAGCTGGTAGTGACGATGAAAGAGAATGGGATTTCTCTCCCGATAGGACTCCGTTTACCTATAGAATCCGAGAAACATAGTGTCCGAAGAAATTCACTCCTCTAACTTTGCCTCCGTACAACGACCTTGTTGATCCTAACTACTTTCTGTTCAAATACGAGTTGCATATTATTGCTACAAAGGAAATAGACGAGATGAGATGCCTATATTTTTCTATCTACTTAGAAGGTGATGCATCACTTTAGTTCACAAAGTTTCCACCCAAGTCCGTAAACCGATTCTCTGACTTGACCAAAAAGTTCAAGGAGTTGTTCCGCCTGTATGCTACCAAAGATAAGGATGCTATAACACTTTCAGTAATGAAGCAGAATCCAGTAGAATTCGATAAAGCTTTTCTCAAACGATACAATGTTGCCTTATCCGAAGTGAGGAATCCAGAGGATCACATAATCCCCATGGCTTTACTCAATGCTATAGACAAGAGAAGCGAGTTTGGGAGATAGATAAAGATGAAGGAACCAAATACACTTGATAATTTCTATAAGAAAGCGGAAGTACATGAGAGTGGACAAATATCCTCTTCCTATTGGCACAAGCAACATTGCTGAGGATAAAAAGAGTGTTAGTGCTCTAGCTAATCAACAAAAAACTCAGGGGGAGAAGCGAGCCAATGAAAGGAATGGAAACAAAGCTAATAAGAAGTTTCACCTTCATGACTCGTCAAAGCTAACTTCTCTGAATGACCCTCTTGAAAATATCTACTTTGCCACAAAGGATGCAGAAGACTACCCGGAGCCTCGGCCAATGAAGATAAATGACCATCTAAGCAAATCTGGGAAGTTCTGTCGGTTCCACAATCAACCAGGTCACAATACCAATGAACGTAGGCATCTGAAATCATTTATCGAAGAGCTGATTAGGAAGAATCGTTTACAACAATATGTGAATAATCCCCAAAATGCAAATCCTTTTGCAACTCCCCAATGGCAAGGGGCATCAAGTGAACAGTCTGGTCCAAGCTACGAAGCTCCTGCTCAAACCAAATTAAAGCCAATAATCTACTGACAACTAGTGGTCTTCTAATTTCAATGGCTCAGAATAAGCGATCTTCTTCGCCATTACTTTACCTCTTGCATTTATTTACTCCCTGCTATGTTCTGCTTTCTTGTAAAAAGTCTGTAATGTTTTACATGCATTGTACTGAACAATAGCTTTACAAATTAAGTCATATATGCTTGTGTAAATCTCTTACTTGCAAAATATACAGAATTTTCTAAAGACGGTTTTTTCATTACAGGCTATTCCACAAGCATTTGCTTCTCTAAAACTCAACCAAGTGAGGCAACCCTGATAACACCAAGTCATGTGTAGATCGAAAAAGTCCCAATGAGTCAAATGGCGAAGAAAGCAGCAAATAGCCATGGATCCAAAACCCGAAAGGTTCATGGGAATTCATTGCGCGAAACGAAGCGTGGGAGTTCACTATACATCAAATGATGTGCGGGAGTTCGTGGCACTAAGCGATCCAGCCCTCACCCAAAAGTTGCGGGAATTCGTTGCACGAAATGAAGCACGGGAGTTCACTATACATGAAACGGTGCACGGGAGTTCGTGGCGCGAAGCGATGCATCCCTCACCCCAAAGGTTGCGGGAATTCATTGCGCAAAATGAAACGCGGGAGTTCACTATACATGAAACGATAGGAGTCCAAGGCGCGAAGCGATGCAGCCCTCACCCTAAAGGTTACAGGAATTCATTGGGCTTAACGAAGCACGGGAATTCACTATACGTGAAAAGATGTGCGGGAGTTCGTGGCGCGAAGCGATGCAACCCTCACCCCAAAGGTTGCAGGAATTTGTTGCGTGAAATGAAGCGCGGGAGTTCACTATACATGAAACGATGCATGGGAGTTCATGGCCTGAAGCGTTGCAGCCCTCACCCCAAAGGTTGCAGGAATTCGTTGCGCAAAACGAAGCGCGGGAGTTCACTATACGTGAAACGATGCGTAGTAGTTTGTGGCGCGAAGTGATGCAGCCCTCACCTCAAAGGTTGCAGAACTTCGTTGTGTGAAACAAAGCGAGGGAGTTCACTATACGTGAAATGATGCACGAGAGTTCGTGGCGCGAAGCGATGCATCACACACCACAAAGGTTGCGGGAATTCGTTGCGTGAAATGAAGCGCGGGAGTTCACTGTACGTGAAACTATGCGTGGGAGTTCGTGGCGCGAAGCGATGCATCCCTCCCCCCAAAGGTTGCAAGAATTCGTTGCGCAAAACGAAGTGCATGGGCTCTCTATGTGTGACGAAGCATGGGAGTTTGTGGCACGAAGCGATGCCTCCCTCAGCCTAAAGGTTGCAGGAATTCAATGCGCGAAACAAAGTGCGGGATTTCACTATACGTGAAACGATGCGCAGGAGTTCGTGGCGTGAAGCGATGCAGCCCTCAACCAAACCTTGCGAGAGTTCACTCAGCGAAACAATGCGACAATCAAAAATCATTTCCACAGAGAAAGTAACCTCTCTAGAGCAGATATCAACGATGCTTAGTGAGGTCTATAATGTCAATTCAGTTGACAAAGGAGGTGAATGTTGGGTTATAAACGACCTCTCCGTTTGAGGGGCATCCAATGGAGTCTCCGATGTAAGAACTGATCGACAAAGTAGACGAACATTAAGCCATAAAAGTCTTTCCGACTGTAAAGATTAATAATGACCTCCTAGGCTGGGGAACGAATATCCAAAGCTTCTCCAAGAGGAAGCAGGGAATAAATCACAGATACGTATTTCCCAAATGAGAAATGTCATACATTATCATATAAGTCGTTAAAACAATGATGGTTGAAATCCGCAGTCAGCTTTAGTCGATTAGTTGACCTTTAGCGTTAACGCAAATTCGAATTAGAATATTGTGTTTATCTAGATAATATTCGACGAGTTATATGTCGTTGAATTAAACAGTCCTGTGCAAGCATTTTTATTCAATTCAAAATAAATAGCGCTATGATTCATTTTTTATTGATTAACTAATCCATTATCGATATGGACAGTCGATGGTGAAGTATAAGTCTAAAATCGTGCAATCACTTGTTTTAATTACAGAACAGGTGACATGAAGCATATGAATTCAAAGTATAGTAAACGAAAAGCTACGACTGGATCTCAACGCAAATTGTGTTCATTTCGAAGCTCATGCTATATTCGATAACACGAGGTTCGAGGGGCAAATGTTAACCCGTTATGAAAAAGCGGTTCAGAAAAATAAATACATTGACTGTGTAGTAATGCGACGGATTAGTCAACCACGGGTCGAACACCGCGGCTTGAGCACCACGGGTTGAACACCACGGCTCGAGCACCACGGGTCGAACATTGCTGCTCGAACGCCATGCACAGATTGCCAGTATCACAAAGAAGGAGTCCACACATATAGGACTTGAACATTTAAAGTGGAAAATACCACTTTTAAAAGATTCACAAGGCAACACGTGGAAGCACTATGAAGTTCACCAATGCGTTATACATTAACATAGAGAGTTGGTGTTTGCTTCCTAAACACGTTCATATAGTGCACAAGCTAAATGTATTGTTACAGAAATAGAATGTATCACGATAGCTACTTCTCCAGCTTGGGTCGGTCGCTCATTCAAGATTTTGAGTCGATCGAGCACAGCATGCCAAGGCGTCGGTCATGCAAATTCTGGTCTTGCACAGCTGAATGGTCGAGCATGAATGGAATATTAGATGGTATATATTATGAGTTAGGTAAATATTATCATGGCATAACATATGAGTCATGAGTCAGAGTCGGCTCATCATATTTGGTACGAAGCGAAGTGTTGGAACTGTGCCAGCACGTATCAAAAAAATGAGCAGCTATGTGAAAGGGTGGCACGTTCATTAAACTGGAAATAAGTTTATAACAATGACTTGACAACGGCTACAAAAAATATGGCAAAGTGTAAATATTCTTCCCATATTTTAAACTATTGCATGGTTCAAGGCCACGAAAGTGTATGGCAAATATACAATACACATGAATCAGCTTCAAATAAGCGGGAGCATAACTGTAATATTCCTGGTCGCTACCTCATTTTTCCATCGATCGAGCACGTATTTAAAATAAATAAATAGCTTTGTGGCTCGTTCATTGGGCTGGAAAGATTTGTTGATATGAATGTGAAGTGGTTAATGATAAAAAAAGGCCACATGTATGCAAACATTACATGGAACCAATGTACGAGAGCCTAGCAAAATGAAGATCACATGTTGGGGCATTAAATTAAGGAATTTGTGAATACAGTATAGGGGTCAGTTACGAGCTTTGCAAAGGGGTCGGTCACATTTGACATACTATGATTGCTCATTAATAATTAGTCGGGTCTTGCATGTTTCACAGCAGAAATTTGCATAGGGTCGGTCACAGCAGCAAGTTTAAATATGGGTCGGTCGTTCAGTCCTTTTTGGATCGGTCATGCCAGCTGTGTACAACTGTCCAGTTGCAGTTCCGTAAATACGTATGTGCTCGACCCCTACCCTTTTATACCATAATTATAGCATTGCCACCTGGTACCAACTTCGTCTATAAATACCCCATTTCACCACCATTCAAGAGACCGATTTTTGCCACCCCAAGGGCTGTCATTTTCGGTTTTCCACCATTCTCTAGCTCCACAAGCTCCATTAACGGCTTCCCAAGCGCACTCCATCTTCCTCCAACATCAAGTGGATCGCATCTTCTCCAAACACCTTCAATTCTCTCTCAAGTTCAATCCAAGCCATTATAATCTCCTCTAATCTTCTCTAAGGCCTAGATCTAATGCTAAATCACTATGGAATCCATGAAGATCATTCAATTGCTAAAGTGATAGGAGATTTGCACATCCATCATCACAAAGCAAGAAATCTCGCTGATTCCTTTGCAAATTCATGTGAAATCTAGATCATAAAAAAACAGAAAAGAGAGAGATGAACAATATGAGTGAACTCATGTATTTTGTAAAACAAAGTATGATAATGAGAAGAGATTCCATAGTGGATGTAGGTCTAAATTGACCTAACCATTCTAAAATTCCTTGTTCTTTACTTTTTGCTCTTTTTTGTGATTGTGTTCCCATTTTCCTAATTCTAACTATTTGGTAAAGTGTTTCCATAACAACCTTGGTGTTGTAGACCAATTTTTGTTTCAACAACATCCATTTACAAGTCCGTTCTGGGTTTGACTGAAACAGAAGACACCTTATTTCTCGTCCAATTAAGGAGAGAGGTCCTTGCATATCCGATCAATCTCCAAGTATGTCTGGACGATTACCACTTTTAACCTCGTCTTGGGTGTACCTCCCAATCGAGACATTAGAAATATTCCAAATGATGTGAATATCTTAGGTCTTCAACCAATGTTTTCAGCATTTTCAATACTCGTTAAATGGTTATTCAGAATGAGTCTAAACCAGGTCTTTCTAAAATAACTAGCTCACCTTTCAAACAAATTAATACATAAACATACCATGAGTCTCTTTCTATTTTGGAATATTCATTTACTCAAATAATTATTTCCATTGGGAATTACTCTCTTAAATCTTATCAATGACTTACATTTCTTTAAACTCTTATTTAAATCTTTGTTTGGAAATCGTTCCAATAGATTATTAATCTCATTTAACAATTTTAACTCAAATCAAGGATTTATAAGCCTTATCGATATTAATGAACATTAAAAAATGGAAATTTCTCAAATCGTTATCCCATTCCCATCTTATTCATCCCATGGAGCAAAACTGGCGGTACTACATATCTAATACACAAAATCATACTTACGATTTGTTAATCTTATCGTTTACGCGAAAAACACACTTATCTTATTTTAAGAAATTTTTAAGCTTGTTCCCATTTTCATTGGTTAGGGAAAACTCTTTCATTAAATCTTCATAATCAAATTAAATAAAGATTTCATTTCAAACAATTTTGGAAAATCATCTTTTCCATTGCATGGGTTATATAACAAACATTATTCAAAACGTCGTTCACGATAACCCAAAATCATTCTTTCATTAACAATGAATCTTTGCGAAAGTCATACCAGCTTGTAACCGATATGATTTCTCATATCGGACTAATATTATAAGCGAAATAATGGAAAAGCCTTTAAAATTCCTCAAATAGTAAAGGACTTCCTCCACAGGTATTTATCTCAATTATCCAAAACCGATTCCCATCCAATTCCAATTAAAAAAATTAATTGGAAAACTTTAGCTTGGAAATTTCATTATTCTTAATTAAAAGATTTATTCCATAACTTCTTCTCCAACTAGGTTAAAGAACAATGTTATTGAAGACACCATTCATGACAAAACCAAACTTAATTAATATTAAATATAAGATTTTAACAGAATCTGTTCTCGTAATAAACGAGTACTATAAGTGGAATAACAATATAAATATATTCCGGATTCCTCAAAATAGTAAACGTCTACACAATGATAATCAATACGAAATATCCAAAGATCATTTCTATTCAAAATATGAATTCCCATTCATCTTAATTAAAATATTTCTCAAACTCATAATTTAAATCCAATCCACCAATATTTGGAAATCTTAAGTTTATTTAACTTAAATTCACAAAACATTGTTTTACTATTTTCAATCAATTAGGCTGAAAATACGAATACCTAAAATTTAGATCTAAACTTCATATTTCTTTTCCAAATCACTTTGAAATCATTAATTATGATTTATCATAATTTTTCCATATTTTTAATAATTTAAAAATAGCTCATTTTATTAAAATCCATTTTCGGGTAACTAGTGGCACTGGCGCTGATTTTGTTCAAAAATGATTTGAAATTATTTCAAAATCTAACCTTTGGATTTTAAAACTTTACATATCACTAGAAATCTCTATTCATTTCAAACTAACGTTTTTCATTTTGGGAAAATCCGACGGTCGAATCTCCCAGTATGTTAATTTGAATTCAATGGCTGAAATTTGTGAATGGTCACTGTGTGACACATTCTATTAAACCATATTATTATTTAACTTGAAATTCGTTTTTTATATCAAAATTGAATATTACATATTATTATAATATTAAAATAATACTATTTTTCAAAATATAATATTTTGGAATCCAAACTTTCCTAAAATCCATGGTAAAAATAAATTAGAACATTGGAACAATCGATTCGAGTTAAAAAACATTGTTTACATATCTAACTTGAAGTCGCTTTTTGAATTCAAAATAAATATTAAATTAGAATAGGCCATTTCTAATTCAAAACTTGTTCAAATCTATTTTAACATTTTCAATAGTTGTTTGAAAACATTTTAACTTCATTCCAAATCGTTTTGGATTTAAAAATCCAATTTCCGTTTTTACGCTTTATTTCAACTAATTGAACATATTATTCATTTATTATTCCAATGGAAATCGACACAGTAAATTTCCAAATAATTTCATATATGTGGTGTCAATGTGTGAACGATAATGATAACATCCATAACAGTTCATCGATCATCAATCAACAGTCATAGATAAGCGTTTATAATTGCAACGCTTAAATGTACAATGAACAGTATATATAAAACTATAAATAAACGTCCATCATCCAAGAAGCAACCACGATGATCACAGGAAATCAGTATATAATCAAATAAGATTATAATAACTTTTAAATCGGTTCAGGCAGTTCTCACATTGAGTTTTGATAGTTATAATAACAATCACTTTTTGGATTAGATTAAATGTAGGTTAAATTTAACTAAAATTGCAACTTGCTCCAAATTCGTCCAAATCAGTTTTGTTGTGAAGCCCTTGACTCCACAATTCCAACGAATCCTGTCTCGTTCGATTCTGCGTTCATATGAACAAGTTATTATTCTACGAACATTGAAAGATTATTAAACAATTATTAGAATAAATTTTAACCTATTTCTTCCCGATTCAAACCCGTTCATCTTCTCCCCCTATGTTCGCCGTCGCGCCACCCTGGAGCCACTGTCGGCCGACCAGACACCACCGTTGGATTCCCCTTCGAATGGCGTGCCGACGCCAAAAGTCCCTCTCCCCAATTCAATGACACTTGTTCGAATTTTGAGCACGACCGTAAGATGGTCGGGGCTCGATTGTCGCCAATACAGGAAATGGTTTGCCATGAAATTCGAACACCAGGTCAGCCTCACCAAGACGAAGAGATCTCCTATTAACGATTCCTCAACAATGCCTCGGGTTGTTGGAATTCGTGAAAATACGTTTGCTGCTCATTAAAACTTGTCACCTCTGATCATCTCAATATTGCTTCCACCATAGCCTCCTTAGACAAAACCCCCAACTACAATGTTGTAACCCTCACCTACCTCCAACTTCTTAGTTGGTGACTTCGGCTAATTTATGACGGTTTTCTCTCAAAATCACCGAAACCGAAACCTAACCCATTACCATCGATCTGAGATTTTGGTGAATTCCTTCACCCGTTTGCCACTAAATTTTTACAGCAAGTAGCTCTCACCGAGTACTCCAACTTTCATGTTGCAGACTTCCTCCAATTCCTCACCATTTGGAAGATAAAAATTAAAATAAAGAGGGACTTGTTTGCAAAATATGGAGGAGGAGGAAATGGGCTGTGGGTTGGAGGTATAGGGGTGTACTTATAGGGTAGAAGGTAGCTTGCACGTGAAGCCTTGTCCATTAGTTTATAAGTTAGTATTCAATCTCTATCTCCAATCATCGTTTAAAAATTAGCACGGGCACATACGAACTCCGTTCAAGGTGAAAATTGATATGCAGCTATGGTTTGTTGGAACACCCAACCTCCATTAAGGTCACTCACCAAAGGAATGCCTTAACTTTGGTGGAGGGTTATAGTTACAAGGCACAAAAAAATTTACAGGACAGATTAATTTAAGCAGCAGAATTTAAATATTTATTTCATACGTGGTTCAATACAAAAGCATTACAACAATTTTGTCTCAAAACAGCTTCAAAACATTACACCATAATTTCTGTCTTGATTATTCAATAAAGAAGCATAAACCAGAAAGTTAAAATGCATAAATCCCCAAGGATCATATCCAAAGCCATAGCCAATGCAAGTGAGTCCAAGTCATACATCTACTTTCTTCACGCTTGTAAAGAGTCTGATTAAGCTGGAGTATTTCCTCCCTGTGGACATGAGGGGGTGAAACGGAAGAAAAGAAGACGAAAGAAAACGGGTCAGATAATAAGTCTTGTAAGTTCAGTGGTTACTAGTATTTATACAAGGAAAGGGATCATGACAGTGATAACAAAACATAGGACAATACCTAACATAAGACAAGAGGGACGCGTGATCGCACCCATTACTATAGCTTCTGCACCTACTTAACCATTGGTTCAACCTGCCCACGTCTTTACAATAAACGATCCCCTTAGTGATCAGCTCCTACTCGCATGTATTCAAGTCCTATATCCTTCGGCCCCGCTTAATTGTAGTCACTTGTGCTGGTCTCACCATGGGGTGTATCAGTCCCTCCGGTGGCAACCCGACACGATTCAAGATGCACAGTGTACACTACTGATGCCCAGTGCCTGATTTTTCCACTCTGGAGTACGTGCATGCCCATACTCCACCGGAACCAACACTGGCCCACCAACCGCCGACGTTTTGACCACTTACAGTTCAACCCAGTAATCGTGCCCTACCCTGCCTAGTTCAGGGTACCATGATACATCTATGTGTGTTACTGCTGAAATGGGTCTCCGTTACTAGGGTTTTCTAATCAACATGTTTATTTGTTTAAGTGTTCAAGTTTACCTAACCCAGCCCATTCGTTTTAGTTAACATGTTGAATCGATTAAGTGTTTTCCTAATTTACTTAACCCTACCATTCCTGACTTAGCTTTAATTTATTAAAGCACCAACCACTCACATTAGACAAGTCTTGTTGTGGTCACTGGATATGTCGGTCGGTTCCGGGCAGATTTACACCACAACTCAGTCTAACCTCGGGTTCTTTTTGGGCTTGATGCACTAACCACCTACATTAGATAGGTCTTGTTGTGGTCACTGGATATGCCAGTCGGTTCCGGGCAGATTTACACCACAACTCAGACTAACCTCGGGTTAGGCATATACGTCTTTTTCTAAATTCATACTTTTCTGTATATGTCAAATTTCTTTATGTGAATTAAATTTATTTTTTATCATGACATAATTATCCTGTGATTTTTCTCAACATAAATGGTGTATCAAATATACCATTTAATGAACAAATCTATGCCATGAATTTTCATATTTCCCATCGCTACCCCGTGGAACGTATGCGTAAATCACATAAAATGTTGGACTAGCAAATTAGCCCAAACCCATAAACAATAGGGGTAATAAACAAAGAACATGACATAAACATAAAATATCATACATTAAACTTATCACATGTAACTTGGCATATTTGTATATCTTTAACTTTAATCAATTGGGCAAAGGTGAACTTGTGACTAAGTTGAATCTAATGGTCATGTAAACTTGACAAAGGTCTAGCATGTAAGTTTAACATATAATCACAGTTTCAACCTACAACTTGGCATATAATCTTATGTGTGTCAAAACATAAGAAAGCTATCATAATAATTTTCTTATCAAAATTTTGCATGATGTTAACAACATAAGAGGACTACAATTCCACTAACATAAATAGATTCAACATGACATAGCTCTAAATATTTATAAATGTAAATCTAACATGTAAACATGTGATTTAGATCCTAAACTTGCAAATAACCACCAAAGTACAACATGACATGTTTTACCATTTTGTTGGCATAATAAGTTCTTTACTCAATCGTAATAACATATAATGTTATGCATCACCCAAACATATAGACATGAGATATACAACATGTTCATTGCCATAAGCATATAGATATGAAATATACAACATGTTCATCTCCATAAACATATAGACAAGATTAATTTTCAACGATATTTTAAGACAAACGAGAATCAAATCTCATACATAAGAATCGTACTATATTCCAATTAAAACATGTCATGATTCAATCGAATAAATCTGCGTAACAACTAACTTACAAACTAAAAGAAATTCTTCCGTTCTAAAATCTGAATTCTGAAATTGGAGAATGCATGCCTTTGATGAAGATTGTTGAATTAAACTAGTTGTTGTTTGATTTTAGATGTAGCTTTTTAACTTGTCTTTTGAATTAAAAAGGGTGACGGCTACTCCAAATCCTCCATTGATGGCATTTCAGTTCTAGGTTTATTTTTCTGTGTTTTTTTAGGTTAGGCATTGTGTTGTTTATATAGAATTTCAGTTTGATTATAGCCGTCAGATGAAACTAGGGTTAATCACAGCCACTCAGACCTGATCAGGCCCATCCAGAAACCCTAGTGACTCAGTAGTGAGTCAGAAATCGTTTAAATTTCAGATCTGGCCGGGGGCCAGGTCGACCCCCAGGTCAACCCTAAGGTCGACCCCCAGGTCGACTTCAAAGGGGGGAGGTCGACACTAGGGTCGACCCCCTGGTCAATGTGCCTGGGTGGGAATTTTCCCGCCCAACCCGCTTCTGGCTTCTGTTTGAATTTTGAACTCGTTTTTGAACTCGTTTTCGAACTATTTGAATTTATTCGAATTTCTGAAACTTCTAACAGCCATAACTTCTTCATACGAAGTCCAATTCACGCAAACTCGGACTCTATCTCAACCAGAATTCCGAGACGAACACAATGGCGTAGCCCGTTTCCCTTAATTCCCAAATTCTAAATTAAGTATTCTAGGATTATAACGTTAATAGAAAGTACGGGGTGTCACATTCTCCCCTCCATTTAGGATTTCGTCCCTGAAATCTTCAAGTCGAGAAGAACTTATATCCTTCCATCTAAACACCCATCTTCTCAACCATCAAACCCAGGTGTCCATTGTCCTTAAAAGATTTCTAATGCTTCATGATCATATGCATTGTGTGTGTATATGTCCTTATCTAATGCAAAATCAGGCGGTCTACTGATTCAGTTGACCTCCTTAATGCAAATTATGTCAGTGCCATGAGTCCATTATGAATGTAATTTCTTCATACTCAAAATTTCTTACATGAGTGCACAATCATTCATACAAATGCAACATCCATATGATCAAGTTTTAATCCATAAACCAATACATATATGCATATGCAATATGGAAGTGACTGAGTCGATCTAATACCTATGGTTTGTATATATGCATCCACTTGCAACCACTAGCAACCACTTGCAACCATTAATCATAACATGTTTCAATTACATGTTTACATCCAAATGGGTTCCTACCTAAGGATAAAGGATAAGATCGAGGAGATATACCTAAAAAGGTAGATACGAGTATAAATTTGAGGAAAGGAGATTAAAGACGTACCCTCAAAAAGAAAAGGGTAGGTTGCGCGTATTCTGTCTTTAGTTTCCCAAGTCGCGTCATCCTCGGTGTCACTCCATTGAACTTTGACGAGCTTAACTTCACAGTTGCATAGCCTTTTGACCTTTGTTCCCAAGATACAGGTTGGAAATCTCCTCATCGTTGCTTTCGTTCAACTTCGACTTCCTCTAGCATACTTGGTTCTACCACTTCCGCCGACTCGTGTAAGCATTTTCACAGGTGAGAGGCATGAAAGACGTTATGAATCCCGGCCAATCTTTCGGGCAGTTGTACCCTATAGGTCATCTTCCCAATTTTCTCGATGATAGGGAACGGCCCTACAAATCTTGGTGCTAGCTTTCCTGTGGATCCAAAGCGAACAACGTTCCTCAAAGGAGATACTTTAAGGAACACCTTTTCTCCAACTTCGAACTCAAGGTCAGTTTTTCTTTTGTCTGCATAGGACTTCTGTCTATCTTGGGCAGTCTTCATTCTTCTTCGTATCAAGTCTACTTTCTCTGAAGTCTCCCTAATCATGTCTGGTCCAAGTATGAGCTTGTCTGTGGACTCCCACCAGCAAGTTAGTGACCTGCACGGTCTTCCATATAAGGCTTTGGAAGGTTCCATGCCTATGGTGGCTTGGTAGCTATTGTTGTAAGTGAATCCCACCAAAGGTAGATGATCCTCCCAAGTTCCTCCAAAGTCAATTATGCATAACCTCAAGAGATCTTCTGATACTCTATTGACTCTTTCTGTTTGGCCATCAGTTTGGGGTTGATAGGCCGTGCTTAAGCATAACTGTGTGCCTATAGCCTCTTGTAAACTCTTCCAAAACTCGCTCGTGAAGATAGGGTCTCGATCACTCACTATGCTGGAGGGTATCCCATGGAGTCGAACTATCTCCTTAAGATATATGGATGCTAGAGATGAGGCAGTCCTTCTACTCTTGATGAGTATAAAGTGGGCGCTTTTTGTGAGCCTGTCCACTATAACCCAAATGCTAGTATTGCTCCTTCTTGACCTAGGCAACCCATCTATAAAGTCCATCGAGATGCTATCCCATTTCCACTGTGGGACCTCTAGAGGATGAAGCAGACAACCAAGCTTCTTCTGCTCCGCCTTGACTTGTTGGCATATTAGACACTTAGAAACAAATTCAACAACGTCTTTCTTCATGCCATTCCAAAAGAAAACTCTTTTGATGTCTTTATACATTTTGTCTCCGCCTGGGTGTATGGTCAATTTAGAATGGTGTGCCTCTTCCATAACCGCATTTACCAAGCCCTTTGCTTATGGGACACATAATCTTCCATCTCGTCTCAACCGGCCCTTGGCATCAAAAGAGTATCTATTGAGGTGACTGGAAGTCTCACCCTTAATTAATTGGTCCATCATTTCAGCTAGTTGAGGGTCTTCTCTTTGCGCGGCTCTGATTGAGTCTAATAGAGTTGGTCGCACTTCTAACGTTGCTAGCAAGCCAGGCACAAAATCAGTGGAGGGTCTGAAGTTAAAGCTTGCTATGAACTCCAAGCTTTGCCTTTCCACAAAGAGAGGGCTTAAGGTCACTTTCTTTCTACTCAAGGCGTCTTCTACTGCATTGCCCTTTCCAAGAGTGTAGGAAATCTCAAAATCGTGCGAGGCAAGAAACTCCATCCATCTTTGCTGCCTCAAATTGAGATCCTTCTGCGAGAATAGGTATTTCAACGATTTATGGTCAATATACAGTTCAAATTTCTCACCTAGGAGATAATGGCGCCAAGACTTAAGTGCAAAAATGATGGCTGCCAACTCTAGGTCGTGGGTTGGGTAGTTTTTCTCATGTGCTTTCAATTGCCTTCCCCCATAAGCCACTACCTTCCCTTCTTGCATCAGAACAGCGCCTAGTCCTGTTCCGCATGCATCAGTGTATACTGTAAACATCTTGCTTCCATCAGGCAATGTCGTAACTGGAGCTGTTGTTAGATCCCTTTTCAAACGTTGGAAAGCAATATCGCAATCCAAATCCCAATTGAAAGCTAGGTTCTTTTTTGTCAATCTTGTTAGTGGAGCTGAGATTTTTGCAAAATTCTTTGATGAACTTTCGATAAAAGCCTGCTAGCCCAAGAAAGCTTCGGACTTCGGTTGCGTTTCGAGGAACCTTCCAATCTTGCACAGCAACCACTTTTGCGGGGTCCACAGCTATCCCCTCTTTGGACACCACATGTCCAAGGAACCTAACTTCTTCTCTCCAGAAATGGCTTTTGGTGAATTTTGCCTTCAACTAATGTGCACGGAGAGTATCCATGACTTCTTTTAGATGTTGAGCATGCTCTTCCTCATTCTTTGAGAAGATCAAAATATCGTCTACGAAGACCACCACGAATTTATTGAGGAATTCTCGGAACACCCTGCTCATTAAATCAACGAAGTAAGCAGGTGCGTTTGTCAAGCCGAAAGGCATGACAAGCCATCCGAAGAAACCATCGGGAGTTCTGAACGCGGTCTTATCAATGCTGTCTTCAGCCACTCTTAGCTGATGAAACCCGGTAGCTAAATCTAATTAGGTGAAAACCGATGCACCTACAAGCTGATCGAACAAATCATCTATTCATGGGAGTGGGTGTCTATTCTTCTTGGTCAGCTTGTTTAGCTCCCTATAATCAACGCACAGGCAAAGCGAACCATCAGCTTTGGTTGCAAACACTACCAGAGCACCCCATTCAGAAATACTTCATCTTATGAACCCCTTTTCAACCAGCTCTTTGATTTTCTTGCAGAGCTCCTTTCTCTCTCTTGGGGCCATGTGCCTAATGGGTAAGGCGACGGGTTTTGCATTGTCAACGAGGTATATGCGGAAGTCTATCTACCGCTTCGGGGGTAAACCCTTCACCTCTTCAAACACATCAGAATATTCACGGACTACCTTTACAGAGTACAAGTCCTCAACAGACGCATCAGAGACTCTAGATAGCTTAGCATAACAGAGTTCAGGGGATTGCAAGAAATTTCAAGAGTGTTACCATGGCGAGTCAGGAGTCTGACCACTCTTTTTTCACAGTCGAGGATGGCACCATTACTGGATAGCCAATCCATGCATAGAATCAACCCATAGCCCGTGAAGCCCAAAATATAGGCATTGCATCTAAACTCAATGCTTAGAATAGATATTTTCAAACCCAAACAAACCATTGAAAAATAAGCTGAGCCCCCAATTGGATTTGAAACAACCAAGGGATCATCTACTATACTAGTGTCTAGGTGCAGAGATTCAACTAAATCAGCGGATACAAATGAGTGTGATGTGCCAGAATCAAATAATATACGAACAGGATGATAAAAAAGATAGACTAAACTTTCGACAGATATATTTATACCTCGTTCTTGCAGAGGTGCCATGAGAGCGTGAACTTGTCCTCTAGATGAAGGTCCAGCTCCCTGCCCTTGCTTCTTTGGGCATGTCCTAGCCATGTGTCCTGTCTCACCACAGTGGAAACAGCCACCCATCTTTCTTTTCTTCTTCCTGCAGTCTTTGACCAGATGCCCGAGAATGCCACAGAAATTACACTTTCTCTTTTCACGAGGTTTGTTGTTCTTTCCGCCTTTCTTTGAATCAGCCTTCTTGTTCTACGATCCTTCCCCTTCTTATCTTGAGGCACTTCTGCTTTTGCCTCATTCTTTCCCTTGTCTTCCTCATGTAAGAGTGCCATGTCCACTAACCTCATGTAAGTTGCCCCCATAGGTATATGGGCCATAGCCAAGCTGTGAAGTGGCTCATTCAATCCCTTGACAAAACGGAGAGCATTCTTATGAGGAGTATTCACTAAGTCCAGTCCAAATCGGGCCAGCTGATTGAATTGATTGACGTACTCCTTGACAGTCATACTTCCTTGCTTAAGAGATAAGAACTTTTCTAGTTGTAGACTTCGTTCAGCTTGTGATAGGAATTGCTTGTGAGAGGAATTTCATCTCAAACCTTATCCTGAAATCCATCCATGTGTCAATAGGTCTTTCAGCGTTAGTGACTTCCCACCAATAGGAAGCTTCGTCTTTGAGCAACCATACTGCCAACTGTACCTTCTGCCTATCGTCTACCTCGAACATAACGAACAGATCCTCGGTTTCTTTGAGCCAGTTCCTCGCTTCTACGAATGATTCAGTTCCCTTAAAATCCTTTCCACCCATGGCCCTTAAATCTCTAAAGATCTTTGAGAAAGCATTTGCACGAGGAGGAGGAGGAATATCTGCCGGGCCGCGTCGTTGGCCCTAGCCTCTAAGTACCTCCTGAACCAGCCAGGTATTGGCACACCCTCTGGAAGGTTAAGATTCCCAGACATGCTGAAACGAAAAAGAAAAGATTCAAAATGAAGGATAGAAAGATATTGCATATGGCTTTAGGGATTATGCCTTTTTAAATTAAAAACAGCACTTTTCCTTGTAAAATGCTCCTTTATATTTCTTTTTGAAAAATATTTTTCAAAAACTCTTATCTGATCTGGTAAACCTTTTGCTCTGATACCAAGTGAAACACCCCACCTCCATTAAGGTCACTCACCAAGGGAATGCCTTAACTTTGGTGGAGGGTTATAGTAACAAGGCACAGAAAAATTTACAGGACAGATAAATTTAAGCAGCGGAATTTAAATATTTATTTCATATGTGGTTCAATACAAAAGCATTACATAAATTTTGTCTCAAAACAACTTCAAAACATTACACCATAATTTCTGTCTTGATTATTCAATAAAGAAGCATAAACCAAAAAGTAAAAATGCATAAATCCCCAAGGATCATATCCAAAGCCATAGCCAATGCAAGTGAGTCCAAGTCATACATCTACTTTCTTCAAGCTTGTAAAGAGTCTGATTAAGCTGGAGTATTTCCTCCCTGTGGACCTGAGGGGGGAACGGAAGAAAAGAAAACAAAATAAAACGGGTCAGACAATAAGTCTGGTAAGTTCAGTGGTTACTAGTATTTAAACAAGGAAAGGGATCATGACAATGATAACAGAACATAGGACAATACCCTAATATAAGATAAGAGGGACGTGTGATCGCACCCATTACTATAGCCTCTGCACCTACTTAACCATTGGTTCAACCAACCCACGTGTTTACAACAAACGATCCCCTTAGTGATCAGCTCCTTCTCGCATGTATTCAAGTCCTGTGTCCTTCGGCCCCGCTTAATTGTAGTCAGCTGTGCTGGTCCCACCATGGGGTGTATCAGTCCCTCTGGTAGCAATCCAACACGATTCAAGATGCACAGTGTACACTACTGATGCCCAGTGCCTGATTTTTCCACTCCGGAGTATGTGCACGCCAATACTCCACGGGAACCTACACTGGCCCACCAACCGCCAACGTTTTGTCCGCTTACAGTTCAGCCCAGTAATCGTGCCCCACCCTGCCTAGTTCAGGGTACCATGATACATCTATGTGGGTTAATGCTGAAATCGGTCTCTGTTACTGGGGTTTTCTAATCAACATGTTTATTTGGTTAAGTGTCCAAGTTTACCTAACCCAGCCCATTCGTTTTAGTTAACATGTTGAATCGGTTAAGTGTTTTCCTAATTTACTTAACCCTACCAGTCTTGACTTAGATTTAATTTATTAAAGCACCAACCACTCACATTAGACATGTCTTGTTGTGGTCACTGGATATACCGGTCAGTTCCGGGCAGATTTACACCACAACTCAGTCTAACTTCGGGTTCTTTTTGGGCTTGATGCACTAACCACCCACATTAGACAGGTCTTGTTGTGGTCACTGATATGCCGGTCGGTTCCGGGCAAATTTACACACAACTCAGTCTAACCTCGGGTTAGACATATACGTCTTTTTCTAAATTCATATTTTTCTATATATGTCAAATTTCTTTATGTGAATTAAATTTAATTTTTGTCACGACAAAATTATCTTGTGATTTTGCCCAACATAATTGGTGTATCAAATATACCATTTAATGAACAAATCTATGCCATGAATTTTCATATTTCCCATCGCTACCCCCGTGGAACGTATGCGTAAATCACATTAAATGTTGGATAGCAAATTAGCCCAAACCCATAAACAAAAGGGGTTATAAACAAAGAACATGACATAAACATAAAATATCATACATTAAACTTATCATATGTAACTTGGCATAGATGTATATCTTTAACTTTAATCAATTGGGCAAAGGTGAACTTGTGACTAAGTTGAATCTAATGGTCATGTAAACTTGACAAAGGTCTAGCATGAAAGTTTAGCATATAATCACAGTTTTAACCTACAACATGGCATATAATCTTATACATGTCAAAACATAAGAAAGCTATCAAAATCATTTTCTTATCAAAATTTAGGATGATGTAAACAACATAAGAGAACTACAATTCCACTAACATAAATAGATTCAACTTGGCATAGTTCTAAATATTTATAAATATAAATCTAGCATGTAAACATGTGATTTAGATCCTAAACTTGCAAATAACCACCAAATTACAACATGACATGTTTTACCATTTTGTTGGCATAATAAGTTCTTTACTCAATTGTAATAACATATAATGTTATGCATCACCCAAACATATAGACATGAGATATACAACGTGTTCATTGCCATAAGCATATAGATATGAAATATACAACACATTCATCGCCATAAACATATAGACAAGATTAATTTTCAACGATATTTTAAGATAAACAAGAATCAAATCTCATACATAAGCATCGTACTATATTCCAATTACAACATGTCATGACTCAATCGAAAGGAATGTTTAAATCTGCGTAACAACTAACTTACAAACTAAAAGAAATTCTTGCGTTCTGAAATATGAATTCTGAAATTGGAGATGCGTGCCTTTGATGAAGATCGTTGAATTAAACTAGATGTAGTTTGATTTTTGATGTAGCTTTTTAACTTGTCTTTTGAATTGAAAAGGGTGCCGGCTAATCCAAATCATCCATTGTCGGCATTTCAGTTCTAGGTTTATTTTTCTGTGTTTTTAGGTTAGCATTGAGTTGTTTATATAGAATTTCAGTTTGATTATAGCCGTCAGATGAACCTAGGGTTAATCACAGCCACTCAGACCTGATCAGGCCCATCCAGAAACCCTAGTGACTCAGTAGTGAGTCAGAAATCGTTCAAATTTCAGATCTGGCCGGGGGCTAGGTCGACCCCCAGGTCGACCTCAAAGGGGGGAGGTCGACACTAGGGTCGACCTGCTTGGGTGGGAATTTTCCCGCCCAGCCCGCTTCTGGCTTCTGTTTGAATTTTTAACCCGAACTGTTTGAATTTATTCGAATTTCTGAAACTTCTAACAGCCATAACTTCTTCATACGAAGTCCAATTCACGCAAACTCGGACTCTATCTCAACCAGAATTCCAAGACGATCACAATGGCGTAACCCGTTTCCCTTAATTCTCACATTTTAAATTAAGTATTCTAGGATTATAGCGTTAATAGAAAGTACGAGGTGTTACATTTGTCATTACGATCCTAATGAAACTTGTTTCGTCGAATTTTGAGTCCGTTTACTCAAAAAGCTCTAGTCTGGGCTCAAATTATTGGTCGACTCACATTTAATTACACATAGCCACAAAGAAACTCTGAATGGCGCTCAATTTGAAATATAGCAATAATTTACTATTCCAGATCCAACAAAGTTGGTTTCATCGGAAACGGAGGTCCTTTGCAAAATGGCTATTTTTAAGGCCTATGTAATATTATTATAATATCATTAAATTCAAAAATTATTCAATTTAATAATAAAATAATTATTATTATCATTTTATCCAAATAGAATATCATATAGTTCCAAAATAAACATACCTAGGCTAATAACTCAATATTTCAATTTTCTAGTCAAACTGATACTCAATATATATGAAAATCCTTTATTTTATTAAATAAAACGTTTTGGTTTATAGACGATTCCATAACGACTTTTTGGAAATTTGATTTGGACATAACTTACAATCTATACGACGAAATCTCAATTTTTCACCTTCGTTGGAAAGATATAGTTAAATGGAATCTTAGTTTCTTTTTCCAATAAATTCTGACTAACATTGACTTCTATATATTGATTCAAAGTTCAAAACGTAATATTACGAACTTTCGCGCTGTTGCGAGCTCATTTTTTAATTATATTATAAATTATTCATTCAAATGTTAAATTAAATAAATTTCAAGTCATTAATTCTTAAAATAAATCATTTTTAAATATTTAATAACCATTAAATATTTCTTAATAAAATCAAGGTCATTACACTCTCCCCCCACTTAAAATGATTTTTTCTCAAAATCGAAGACGGAATTAAAGGTTGTTTACTTAACCAACTCAACCTTCATTCTACTAACTCAAGTTCTTCAATTTTTTGTTTCTTAGAACTTCCCATTTGCAAAATTTGGCTAACGCCTTAAACTATTGAAAATTTTCTCCACAACCTCCTTTGTACAGCCCTATCGGTACAACTACAAGTCTCCTTTATAGGCCCTTATCTATCAATAAGAAAATACAAAATCAAAATGGCTTGCCAATCTTCTCATAAAATCACCAAATCCAATCAATGCTACAAATACGTACCTTTGTGTCAGGGATTGAATTTTATTCCTCTTCTTAGCTTCTATTCAATAACCTATCTAATATATATATATATATATATATATATAATTCCGTTTGATATATTGTGAATTCAATCCAATTTCATTTAACTTCGTTTAAGTTAAATTTTAATTCATTCGATTAACTTTTTCCTTTTCAATTCATTTAACTTGTATTAGTAAAATTTAAAGCTTATATCATTTTAATTGGTCTAAGCATATCTCGACGTTTCAATTGGATTTATATAGTCATCCCACTTTCGAAACTTGAAAATAAACATCGATGATGTTGCAACTATCACCACAATCATTCCCAAGCGACTAGAATGTGATTATATACCATCCAGTGTACCTAAGACTTTGCACATAGTTAATTAAGCGTATGTTCAAAAATCTTCTTATACTCGATCGTCTAACCACAACATCAAATAAAATACTCAAACCATTATTCTAAGGTAATCTTCCAAAAATAAAATTCATTTTTATATTATATATATGCAAATTCGTTTTCTTCTATATATAATACTCTTTAAACCCATTCTAGGGCATTACTAACCCAATCTATAATGAGTCACTCTTATAGGAAATTACTAATCCTACCTCTGACGAGTTCTATCCTTCTATTCAAATGAGTCATACCCCAAAGCTTTGTGTAATACCAAAGCTCTGATATGAACTGTGACGAATTGAAAATTCCTATCTTCGAATCGACTATAAACCACACAAGTCCAATCCAAATGGCAAGAATCCTCGAGACTCTAGGTATATGACTAATAAGAACATTGAACAACATAATTTTTTTCATTATCATTGCAACAAATTTTACATTAGAGTACATAATATATCAGTGTACAACAATAAATACAACGCACAACGAAAATAACAGTATCAGAGTATAAAATGTATATAGTGGAAATATAAGCTCAGTGGAAGAAATAGAATGTTCTGGACACAACTTTAGCTTCAATCCAGCATCTGGTCTATAGAATGTCCGCAAACCAAAACCACTAGCTGCCTCTGTGGAAAATATGGGAACACGGAATTTAGGTGGGAAACAATAAACTTTCAGATCAGTCATGGGACTGATGTGAGAACAAAAAAAGTTATTAATATTTATTTTGAAGTTAGGTAAATCACAGGACCCCGCCTATAACACGGAACAGGTTTTCTCTACATGGATGCCAATCATAAACTACTCGCAATGCCTCTTGAAGAATGAAGCCATTATAACACTCAAGTCCCATCACACAATGCAACGCAAACCGGAGGAAAGAGTTTTACCTTATAATAACCAAACATGCTTGATATGAAAATTCTCTTTTATTATTACTTGTGCATAGTGTCAAAATCATTTTGAAAGTAAATGTATAACTCTTAGCTTGCATAATGCCTCATCCCATTATGTTGGCTATTATGTTACAATTGAAAACTCAAAGCTCGTTTTTGAAGATGGATTCCATCAACGAACCAGGCAAATAATTGTCCTTAACCATTCAGATCATCTCTAGCCAGATGTCTAGGACTCACATGCATGTGATCCTTTGAAGCGGCAGAGTCGGACCACCATTTACCCATGAGGTCGGGTTTCTCCTAAACATAACGTTCCCCGGGCGTATCTGACTACCATCCTGGTTGTATTTGACTATCATCAGAGGCACCTTAATCCATCAACCGCATAAGTAAACCTTCCTGTGCTCCATACCATGA
Source organism: Allium sativum (assembly GCA_030737875.1). Lineage (NCBI taxonomy): Eukaryota > Viridiplantae > Streptophyta > Magnoliopsida > Asparagales > Amaryllidaceae > Allium > Allium sativum. The sequence goes on along the minus strand of CM060921.1, from coordinate 155,873,655 downwards.
CATTACTTTTCTGCTAGAATATGAAACGAATGTCCTTACTCCGCGGTCCATCATCCTATTGTCGGCCATTCGCGGGTTGTGAGGCTCTACAGTCATGTTTCAACACAAAGCTACGCTATATCAGCCATGCTTTGATCATCATCAACAAATCCCTTCTTTTCAACAAGAACTTTGATCGGCTCATCACTTAGCATGTCACAATGTCAATTTACAACATATAATCGGATTCTATTAATATATAACCCTCTGAGTACATTAGTCTCAGAGGAGGGTGTTAAGCTAAGAGAATAAATTCTCCACCACCAGTTGATATAACATTAATAGAAACCAATTGGCTACGTTGTAAAATACAACGTCAGACACACATCCATTTACAAGTCCGTTATGGGTCTGAACGGAACCGAAGGCACCTTATTCATCATCCAATTAACGAGAGAGGTACTTGCATATACGGTCAATCTCCAAGTAAGTCTAGTCGATCGCCACTTATAAGGTCGTCTTGGGTGTACCTCCCAGTTGGAACATTAGCAATAATCCAAACGATGTGAAGATCTCCGGTCTTCAACCACTGTCTTCAATGTTTTCAATACTCGCCGTATGGTTATTCAGGATGAGTCAAAACTAGGTCTTTTCAAAATAACTAGCAGATCTTTCAAACCAATTGAGATATAAACATATCATGGGTCTTATTCCATTTCAGAATATTTGTTTACTCAAATCGTTCTTTATATTGGGAATTACTCCCTTAAATCTTATTAAAAATTTAAATTTCTTTAAACTCTTACTTAAATCTTTCATTGGAAATCGTTCCGATAGATTATAAAAATCTCAATTAACAACTTTAACTCAAATCAAGTTTTTATAAGCCTTTTCGGGATTATCGAACCTTAAAAAAGAAAATTTCTAAAATCGTTATCCCTTTTGATCATATTCATCCCACAGAGAAAACCTAGTGGTACTCCATATCTATTATCCAAAATCATTCTTATGATTTCTTAATCTTATTGCTTACGCGAAAAACATGCTTATCTTCTTTTAAGTGACTTTTAAACTCATTCCCATTATCATTGGTTAGGGAAAACTCTTTCATTAAATCTTTATAATCAAATTAAATAAAGATTTGAATTCAATCAATCTTGGAAAATCATCTTTTCCATTACTTGGGTTAAAGATCGAACGTTATTTAAAACATCGTCGACGACAACCTAAAATCGTCCTTTCATTAACAATGATTCTTCACGGATGTCATCGGTTTGTAACCGATATGAATTCCGGTATTGGACTAATACTTTAAGCGGAATAACGAAAAAACCTTTTAAATTCCATAAATAGTAAAGGTCTTCCTCCATAGGGATTTATCTCGTCTATCACAAAATCGATTCTTATCCAATTCCAACTAAGTTTATTAATTGGAAAACTTTACCTTGGAAATTTCATTAATCTTAATTAAAATATTTATTCCATAATTTCATCTTCAATTGTGTTAAAGAACAGTATTAATGAAGATACCAATCACGACAAACCCAAACTCAATTGACATTAAATATAATATTTTAAAAGAATTTATATACACTTATATTCAACACCAGTTCTCGTAATCAACGAATACTATAAGTGGAAAAACTATATAAATATCTTCCAAATTTCTCAAAGTAGTAAACGTCTACACAATGGTAATCAATATCAAATATCTGAAAATCATCTCTATTCCACATCCATATTCCCATTAATCTTAATAAAAATATTTCTCAAAACTCATATTTCAAATCAGATAAACAATATTTGGAAATCTTAAGTTTATTTAACTTAAATCTAGAAAACATCACTTTACCCTTTTTAGTCAGTAAGGCTGAAAACACGAATATCTAAAATATTGATCAAAACTTCATATTTCTTTTCCATATCACTTTAAAATCATTAATTATGATTTATTATAATTTTTCCATATTTTTAATAATTTAAAAATAGCTCATTTTATTAAACTCCATTTTCGGGACACTAATGAGATTGGCGCTGTTTTTATTCAAAATTGATTTCAACTTATTTCAAAATTTATCTGTTGGATTTTAAAACTTTACATATCATTGGAAAGCTATTTTCATTTCAAACCAACTTTTTTGGAAAATCCAACAGTCGGATCTCCCGGTATATCAATTTGAAGTCAATGGTCGAAATTCACGAACGGTCGCTGCGCGACACGTTTTATACAAACCATATTATTATTTAAAATAAAATTCGTCGATCCAGTTCAAACTATTTTACAAAATGTTTACAAATTCATTTAAAAATAATTCAAACTTCAAATTCAATTTTTATATCAAAATTGAATATACTATATTATTATAATATCAGAATAATAATATTTTTCAAAACATAATATTTTGAAATCCAAACTTTTCTGAAATCCATTATAAAAATAAATAAGAACATTGGAATAATCCATTCGAGTTAAAAATGTTGTTTATATATTTAGCTCGAATTCACTTTTTGAACTTACTAATCAAAATCAATACTAAATTAGAATAAGTCATTTCTAATTCAAAACTCGTTCAAATCTATGTCAACCTTTTCAGTAGTTGTTTGAAAATATTTTAACTTCATTTCCAAATCGTTTCAGATTTAAAAATCCAATTTTCATTTTTACGCCTTATTTCAATTAAATGAATGAATTATTCATTTAATATTCCAATGGGACTCGACTCAATCAATTTCCAAATAATTTCATATCAATGGTGTCAATTGTGTGAACAATAGTAATAACACCCATATAAGTTCATCAATCATAAATCAGCAGTCCTAAGACAATCGTTTATAATTTCAATGCTTAAACGTACAACTAGCAGTATATATAAAACTATAAATGTCCATCATCCATGAAGCAACCATAACAATCACAGGAAATCAATATATAATCAGATAGTATTATAGTAACTTTTAAATTAGTTCAGGGTGTTCTTTCATTGGGTGTTGATCATTATAAAAACAATTGGATTTTGGATTAGTTTAAATGTGGGTTTTATATAACCCAAAATTCCAACTTTCTCCAAATTCATCCAAATTAGTTTTCTTGTGAAGAGCTCGAACCCACGTTTCCAACGGATCTAGTCTCATTCCGAAACTATTCAATTTAATAATAAACTAATTATTATTATCATATACATCCAAATAGAATATCACATAGTTCCAAAATAAAATTCTTAGGCATATAACTCAACATTTGAATTTTCTACTCAATATATATGAAAATCATTTAATTTTATTAAATAAAATGTTATGGTTTATAGACGATTCCATAACGACTTTTTGGAAATTTGATTTGGACATAACTTACAATCTATGTAACGAAATCTCGATTTTTCACCTTCATTGGAAAGATATAGTTAAATGGACTCTTACGTTTCTTGTCTCAACAAATTCTGACTTATATTGAATTTTGTAAACTCATTCAAAGTTCAAAACATATCAATACGAACTACCGCGCTGCTGCGAGCTCGTTTCTTAATTATATTATAAATTATACGTTCAAACGTTAAATTAAATAAAATTCAAGTTGTTAATTCTCAAAATTAATCTTTTTTAAATATATACTATCCATTAAATATTTCTTAATAAAATCAAGGTCATTATAGGAAGCACCCTTTCAAAAAATAGTAGCTCAGCTGACCAAGAATTTATTTCAGCTGGCTGAATTGATATGAATAGAGGCAGCAAAGAAATAGGTAGTTTTCGACTGTTTTCAGTTGATTGAATATACTCGTTCAACCTTTTGAACTTCATAAAAAAATTATGGATGTTCCGACATTCAGCCGGCCGAACGAGTGCACTCAGCTAACTGAATGCACAGCCCAACGTGTGCATTTCTTTGAGCACACTATTATATACATACAATATGATGAAGTGTCTATACACCAGAAAAGTTATTTCGCCACGACTTTGGACCGTGGCAAAACGGTTTTGCCACGGCTCTGGGCCATGGCAAAATGACATATGGCCAAATTTCTATCACGGCTATGGGCTATGGCGAAATAAAAATTAGCCACGGCTCATGGTCATGCCAAAATGAGAATTAGCCACGGCTATAAGCCGTGGTAAATTAAATATGCATTTTTAAAAAAAAAATACATGGCACAATAATCATGTCATTACTTCAAATTTCACATGAAAGCAATACAAAGTTTGAAAATGCTTAGACCAAGGCTGAATCATCTTCCCTTGTCAAAACCATTCTTATCTATAATGATGATCACAATATTTGGATACTTTCTACAGAACGATGGGCGTTTATTCAAAAACATTATTTAATATTACATTGTGTTCCCTAAATTTGAGTTCAACATAAGGAAAACTGATTTTCTAAACTTAGACTCTCTCACATTTAACAAGGAATAATTGCACGCGTTAGAAATATCCCTTATATCTTCTTCCCATACTTCCTGCATTGAATTTTAGAAAATGTTTAGTGTATGCAAAAATGCTTTACTATGTCAAATTCATAAATCACTCAAATTTTTTACTTAAAGAAATAAAATATTTAAAGAAACATTGGTGAACCATAAACAAAAGGCAATGTATTTATTATGATGGAAACAGTATAATGGCAAGCATTTTTGATCAGGTATCATTTTGAACAAAGTGATTTTGCAGTTTGTATCATATCATACCTTGTAATCGTCATATCCTGCTTGCATTGCATCTTCCAGTGCAGAAAGACCTGCTTGAACCTGCAAGAAAAAAAGTGAAAAAAAAAAACACAGGTATATTTTGATTTCAGCATGATTCACTAAAAAAAAATATAATTCTGAGTTTCATTTAACGTTTTGAACATAATAGCTACCTAATTAAGCTTAGAATTGCAACACGCGACAGTGTAGCTAGCAATTGACGACTCATTGTACTCTGGCTTTGATCCCAGTACGGATTCGAATTTTTGCGGTGCCTCTTCATATTTCCCACTCCTGAGTATTCCAAAGAAAACATCGACATATTAAGCTACTTCGATTTCTTTCGAAAAAAGTTATGATGAAACAAAATGTTTGTATGCTACTTATATAGCTTCAGTCCTTCACAAAGATCGTTCTCTCTTTGCTGCTTCTGCCGCAGTTTACTCAGATAGTTTTGCGCCTGAAATTCAATCAAGAACAATTTCAGAGCTAATTGTTAACAAAGACATATGCATATTGATCATCTTTGATCTAAAAGTATTTTATGTTATAATTATAAGTTAATTATAACTTATAAGCATTCACTTAAAAATATGCAAGAAAATATGATAGAAACTCAATTACAATCGTAACATAACTTTTTAATGAAAAAGCTAAAGCTTATATGATACCTGAATTTCTCGCAAAGTACTGCTGATTACACCAAAATTTCTTTCAGCCCTTATAATCTCCTTTTCATTAAGCTCACCTTCATCAATCGGCTTTCCTGCAATTTGATGACAACGAATGATAACATTTGGAATAACAAGAAATGTGGTTGTAAACAATGTTCTATATAATAAACCAGTGGACATGTGGGATAATCTCACCAAATCTCCTTAGCATTTTCTTAAGCGGAGGTCCAATTCTTTGTCCAATAGTATACATTGTTCTTCCATTTCTGTTGCTGGCCAAATCTCAGTTCCAAACACTGCACTACATAGTAATAGTCAAAGAAAAATGTTGTAGATTTAAATTTAAATTTATGACAAATTAAAATAATCCGATTAAAGAAGCTGAAGTTAAACAATGTGCATGAGTGACAAATGAATGGTAAATAACAGCAAACTAAACCTGGAAGATGTAATGCAAGTTAGGCTTTATCTTTTTTTGATCAGGTTACGAAAAAGGTGATGATAATGGCAAAGGGAACGCCAATATTCTCTTTCTATCGCTTAAACCAATTGTTGGATGATCCGGTAACAACAGCTGTTGAAAATGGAGCGTTCCATCATCAACAATAATGTCATAAAATAGGCTATTACCTTCAAAATTGATGGTTGCATGTAGGCTAAGATTGCCACTATACTTCTTTTGTTTCTGTAAAGATATTGAATAAAGATTAAGAAATGATCATCAACTGATTATAAACAGAGTTAAAACAATATATTTATTATAATATTTTATGGATATAAAGTATATTAAATATACATTTAGAGGTGCGAATGGAAGACTTACCAAACGAGACAATTTACGTTTCTTCTGAACATTAACGGAACGATATTACATACTCCATATTTTGTACCACTAATACTGGAATTTCATCAAGCGAAAACCGTAAAAAATAGAAGAAAACCAGGAATTCCAATTTTTCGATATGGACGTTTTTTTGATGTAGAAATTGAAGCTAAAGACCGAAGGATAAAAGAAACGAAGCAGCAGCTTTTACTTGTTTTTTTTGTCATTGTCTATTGGACAAAACCATACTAAAACTTAATCAATACACATTTCCAGACAATCCATTAAATTTTGAAATTCGGAATTATTTTAGCAATTGAACACTAGGCTACCAACAATATACTGAGCAACGCCACTTTAAGTTATTAATAATATCCATACTTTGTATTGTCAAGACTAAATACATAAATAAAAATGTCCCCTAAGTTCAAAAATCTTTCCGCTTTTAGTTGTTGCAGTTTTTGTTCATTAAAATATAGGTAGGATGTAACGTCCCACATTTTTAACGGTTCGTATTTGAATATTTAATGTTTAAATATTGAAATCGTAATATAAGTGGATTTATATATTAAAACAATGTGGAACATATAAAAATATATATTAAATATAATCGAGCCCGAAATATCGTGGTAGTTCATAATTTAACGTTCTGAACTTCAACTGAGTACATAGGATCCGTTATTAATCGGATTTCTTCGAAACAAGAAACGTTGGAATCTATTGAACTGTATTTTTCTAACGGAAATGGAGATTCTGTCATATAGATTATAAGATATGTCTAAATCAAATATTCAGAAAGTCGCTATGAAATCGTATATCGATCGTAACGGTTTATTTGAAATAACTAGATATCGGATTTGAATCTGGATAAGGTTCTATTGGGACATAGTGATAATTTAATTTTTAGAATTTTACTGTAATTTTTAACTAATTAAATACGCTACTTTTTATTTGGAGTATTTTGCACCATATGACAGTATTTCGGGGTTTCACAATATAAGTTAAACTACCGATATTATTACATTTTTGGGATCGTGGCACCTCGCTGGACACGACCGTATCCTCATTTCTGTCTGTAGCAGCCGTATGTGAACGAAATTCTTATTAGCAAGGTGCATTATGCATAAACCATAAACCATTTTTTATTCAAATGCTTGTGTTCCCTCTGCCACTTGTTACGTTGTCCTTTTCCATTTTAGTAATGGAGCTTACTTTGCCACTAAGATAAATATGCAAATATCTCCCTACTACCTACACCCTAAATTAGTTAGTGTGGACAATACCCTACCACGTCCCCTCTTCATAAATGCCTGTGTATTTCCTTAGCTAATAAGAAGTATATCACGCATGCCACTTTTCTATGTTTGCACATGCCTGATTATGAAACCATGCCTCTAAGGGTCTAAAGAAATGACAGTTGCCAACCTCCACCAAATAGGTTTACGAAAAGAATTGAAATCGTGGACAACCAATCTCTCCTATCACCATAGACACTATCAGTCCTATTCCATTCTATTACTTCTTTTCTAAGACTTAGGCTATTAACCTATCATGTTGTTTAAGTCAAGACAACTACCATACCGCAAGTTGTTCTCCAAACAGTGCCTACTCTAATTACTTGGCAAATCGAAGTCTTATAAACCCACGAAGAAAGTTGTTGAAGGGTGTACTCCCTACTACTGCTATGCCTTAATCACTAAGGAATGTTAAGATATAAATAATACATGGGTTCCTCTTGGTTCTCTTCTTTCCAGACAGTGTAGCCGAAAACATTTCATGGCGTCTAAATTTTAAAACAATAAAACCCAAAATGGCCGCCATCTCTACAGCTAAAACCCGAACACTGAAAACTCATTCCTCCAATTTTTTTAATCTCGAAATGTATATGGTTGTGATCCTAAAAGCCCTTCTACGATCTACTATGCAACATAGCGGATACGACGATATTTCTTGGTGCTCGAACGAAACCAGCATGAAGGGGAGATCGATGTTGGGTCAGGTTTGGCGAGCAGCGGTGATGGAGGCGCGTAGGTTTGTGGTGTTTACATGGGAATCCGCACTGTGTGTGTACATCGAAGGAGGCTATGGTATAAGTTGGAGCTGCTGTTCATTGGAGCACCTGTTCGAGAAGAGAGCAAGCGCTTGGGTGAGGGGATGAGCTTTAACCGTGAGTTTCAGACCGAGAAAAAAGAAAAAGAGAAAAAAAAGAATGGGAGCAGTATATCAGATAAGGAGGGTGGCTAAGCATGGGCAAAACGTGAAGACTGTTAAGGATTCAAGCAAATTGAAATAGCGAAATGAACACAGGGTTCGGTCCTGAAAATGGTGAGGGCGTGAGTACAAAATAAAGACGTTAACATGGCGGAAAAATTGTGCAGGCATTTCATGGCAAAGGATTGGTGCTTGTAAATGAAGGTATAAATAGCATGCGTGAGTATAATGAGCAGTAAGAGGAGCTTGTGCATGGAAACAAGTTAAGGAGTAGTAGTGCGAATATGGTTTATCAGGAAGATGGAGTCATATAAACTGGTCTGGGTCTTTGAATGGAGTGTCTATTCAAGAAAATCGAGCTCATGTTTGAGATGAGAAGGCATCGCATGGAAAGGGAACTGACGACAAGAGGGTCACGCATGTGTTCATGTGCAGATGAAGCGCGTGAATATGGAAGGTGAATACGTACATATGGTGTGTATGGGTACATATGATAACGGTATGAAGCAGTCTGGGCTTTAAGATTGTAACGAAGTGATGGACCTAGTGAGTGAAGCCCATATTGAATGAAATAAAATAAAATAAGATATAGAGAGAAGCTATAATGGGAGCAGGAATAAATACCGAAGGGAGTATGAGTTGATGATGCAGGATGCCATGGTGAAAGGGGAACATGAGCAACTGGTTTAAAATGGCGGAAGATGGAATACTAAAAAAGGAGGTGCGGATTTGGGTATATGGTTATGGGCCGCCAGTCAAAATTGAATTACGGACGGTCAGTCACGTTGAAATCATAGGATCACGGGCTACGTGCTGGAGTTGATCCGGAGTGGGTTGGAACTCGATTGAATTTTAAGGAAAATTTAATCGGCTGACGCAAATCGTTATTTAACGGTTAACGCGCCAAGGTGAATAAATTCACTAACTCTGATCTATTTTATTTTAATGTTTTTTGAATGCTGTGTGATGGTCGATTAGGTAGATTACAATTAAATTGGTTGAAATATATATATCGTTGCATATATACACACCAGTGGTTGGATACTGATTCCACCGATTATAATATTCCCTAATAGGAATCAGTGTAAATTGTTTGACTAACATCTGTGGATATGGGAAACCGGTTGGAGGAATCCAACCGGATTCCTCAGTATTTATGTGTACTATTTGTTTTATATGTATGCACTGTTTGAACCCAAATGACATGAAAACCCCATGTGAATGTTGATGTTGAATGGGAATTCAACATTTGTTTGATTTAATAAATAAGCGATATCAATTTAGAAACTGGTAACAGTCGACTTTAAACCCATCGTTTTGAAGTTGATTGACCGTCAGGTAAATCAACAAAGTTAACTATAAAAATTATATTATAATAAACCAGTATTTTAGAATTCGTTTTTATAAAGTAAATAAAAACGATTGAAGAAGAAATTATCCTACAATTAAATATTTGGATAGTTATTTTAAGACAAACAATTTAGAAATATTTTTAGATTAAATATATTAATCTAATGGTAAGAAGTAATTAAATCAGTTAACAAATTTACTGATGGAATGAAGTTGATTTAAATCAACTGTTCAATTGAAAAATGATTATTAGATTAAATGAATCCTTGTAAAGAAGTTATAAATAGAACTGTGGATTGAAGTCAAAGCGAAGAGTTAATATTTAAAATAAAAAATCATAAACAACGAAGATTTCAAAGTATGAATATGGTGTTATAAAACCATATTCCAAAATAAAACAAGGAAATACGATTTGATGTGTATTATAAGTAATAAGGAATTTAGAGTTACGGACGTATATCTATTCTAAGATAAGAACGTTGTCGATCAAGGTCTGAGAGGTAAATAAAATACCCCAACTTGAATGGCTTCACTATTATCGAGGAACGATATCAGTTTGTAACGGAAAGAGATGTCAAGATTTGTATAAAGGGAATATGGCAGCGTATTGTAAGTCTTAGAACTATAGCGATAAAATAAACGTTGTTGACTAGGCTTAAGCGTTAATGTTATGTCCAGATTAGTTATAAAAGAGAATATTACAGCGTATGACAAGTTTTTAACTATAACGATAAATTAACGCTGTTAACCAAACTTAAGCGTGATTTTTATATATAGCAGCACTTCCTAGGAAATGAAAATAGTTTCGTTTGAAAACCACTTATTCTAGAGTAATAAGTAACGACGTTTGTTCAAAGAAATATAAGAATGAGTTTAGAAAAAGAAGTGGAGAATCGTTTCAGAAAAACGATGACATCATATGATTATAACTGAATTAAACCACTAGGATTGGGAACTAGAATTCGACGATGTCGAATGTATTAAAAGTAAATTATTTTTAGGAATTATGATTCTGATAGGATAGTTATACATAGTTTTAAACTAACAAATTATAATAGCATATGTAAACAATATGTAGTTATAAACTTGATATTGATTTAACAAGGAGTTGACATAGAAACAGAGTTTATAAAGTGAAATGGGAATATAAATCAGGAAAGAGATTTCGGTAAACAAGATAATGGTATTTATTACTTGAATAATAAGTTATTTGATAAAGATGTTCATATTTTTATAATAGAAATGATATTCACATTTTAAAGTGAATAATGTTTTAAAGTGAATGCTTGGCAAATTAAAATGTTTAAAATAAAATTGGAAATATTTTTCCAATGAAGTTAGGATATATTATCCAAGTGTAGAAATAAATAACGTGAAAGGAATGGAAATGTTTCGAACGTTAATAACGTATATTTTCTGGAACATGAGAGAATAAGAGTTTATAATAACTGGAAATGTTTTCCAATTCCAGGAAGTGTAAAAAGGCTAAAACGGGATTTGAGAAATATCTGGTAAGATATGGGAATTTGGATAATAAAAATGAATGTTAAACAAAAAGTACCCGTGTTTATGTGATGTTAGTTATACATTAGAATGGATATTGTTTTTACTCCGATAGTTAAATAATAGACTATCGAAGTGTTTTGACAATCGTTGTCAATACAGAGAGACCGGTTGGATATATTATCCGGAAACCACTCTGTATAGGCATAAGCGCTGCGAATTTTATTATGCTGAAGATAATTGAAGACGGAGTTAAATGCAAGGGTCGTCCAGTTCTAGAATGGTGTTTTGTGTTTGTCCAGTCCCAGGACAACTTGTATGGACGACTGTCTGAAAGAGTATTTCCAACGGTCATGCCGTTGATTTTTAAGAATATACCAAGTTGGTGGGGAGAAGGTAACTTCTCTTTATTCTACACCCAGTGTGCATTTGTGTAATCAATGTGTGATTACGGATTTGACGATGTGACATTCAAAGTGAATGGTGATCAGATGTTAAGAAGATAGACGTAGCCTCTAGCCTCACAACCGGAAGTAACAAAAGTTGGGCCAGGCAGCACGGCTAGTTGGGTCATCCCCAAGCAGGGTGTATTGTCACTGATCTGGAGAAAATTCATATTTATACTTCTTTTCGATTCTGTACCTTCGGATGACGGTTGGATGGCCTCCAACCGTGGTGGCAATATATTCGCGACACTCAAGCTAAATGAGTGAGCGGTCATGTGTGGCCAGGTTGCAAGACGTTCTTGTTAAACCCTGAGTGTATCCCCTCTAGAGTACATTATTCAGAAGGTGCTCCCATACCTTGTCTGTTGGAATCCATTCTCCGATAAGCACCCTGCGGTTTATGATTTTATACTATATATATGTGGAACGTGAGATGCAAGCGTTATGCTACATGGATAATTATTTGTTTAGACATTATCATAATATCACTGGTTTTGATATCAAGGTAATTTGGTTTATAGTAAGGTAAAAAACGTCCATGTTTATGTGTGGGCTGATCTTACTATTATCCTTTTGTTTCAAAAGGATTTTCAAAGTTAAACGATATGGTTAGAATTTACTCACACCAGTCCCATGACTGATCCAGAGTTTATTTTGTTTGTTTTCCCTAAACTCTTGGGTGCCCAAATTTGTGCGGGCAGTCAAGTGTTTCAGGCTTTTATAGATTCACTTGGAGGAGCTGGAAGCAGAAGGCTTCACCATTAATTAGTTAGAGATTATTTCCGTTGTGATATAAACGACTTGTACTCTAACATATGGTATGTATATATACAAATTCAGATTTGTATTTCAAAGTTATGTTATAATACATGTTATTCTTTCCGCTGTGAGATTCGTGTTTACTCTGAATATGATGTTCTTCTTCTTCTATTCTATTAGTTCTATCTTTTCTATCTCATCTTCTAATTTATTTCTATTAATGATCTGAACTTTAGTGCACTTTGAGTTGAATGTGTAGTATATTAGTCAGCTCAAATTGGCATGGATTTTCCGGCCACTACATAGGAACTAGGAAGAACAAATTCTGAACCATGCATAAGAAAACACATATCAAAAAACAGGTTATAAAATCAGATACACTGAAATAAAATTTGTTCGCAAATTCATGCAGTCCATGTAATATATTTTTACAGTTTATATTCAAGTAAATACGAAAATTGAATTATGATGGTATAAATATGTCTAGATAAACTCAAAGAATAACATAAAAGCTTTAGGTTATTCATTGCACTATACGTTCTTAATCCATGATCACATAGATGAAGGAACAATTGATAACGTAATATGATATCAAATAAAGCAGTTTGGTAAACCATAAGGCTTGTTTGGGGCTGAATATTACATGTACATGCATCATATATGACACCCTTAATAAAAACAAATATACAGAACAAACATCAGTAATCCAAATACATATTTATAAATGATGGGACTATGATCTTTGAACATAATTTGCTTGATGCAATGAGACACGACACTAGTGCATAGCTTAACTTTCTAGGTTGTAGGTGGAAAATGAGATGATGCCACTTCATATGAACACTGACATGTAAATATGAAAATGTTCATTGCCATATATCCAGTGCAATTCTACACTCTCTAAGTTGCAGACGGAACAGTACAAGACATTAAATTATGTTAAAAATGACATATAAATAAGATGTTTTTCATTGGATGTATGCGCAACTTAATAGATATAAATATACTTGAATGCATTATTATGGGTGAAACTTTGACCTGACAACTAGTTTAAACTATACACGATATACTCGGAATAATTTAATTGTCTTGGAAGATTTTTTTCTATCCTTGGATATAACAAGACATAATTAATCAATTGGTCAGCTAAAGGAAGAAAATGAATAAAACATTTGTTGTGCATTGACTTAGTTAATGAATAAAACATACATATTTTTCATAAAAGAACAAACTCTAATAAATTTTTTTTTAACAAAAAAAGGTAAATAAATGATATGCTACAATAAACCTTCAGAACATACATGAAAAATCAAGGTAAAATTAGCACAGTAGCTGTGAAGACCCGCAACTTCCCCGTAAAGGAAAGCGTCGGATAGTTCGAGAACAAGCCACAACAGAACGCATACAGAAGAACATTTCATTGCTTATTACAACAATGCATCAGATTACAAGAATATACAGAGTATGAATGAATATTACACAGAAATATCAGAGATTTAAATTACATTTAAATACATAGCAGCGGAAAATAATACAATACACAACTAGAATGAGATATACGGATACAAAGATTCCCGGATATCGTTCCAGCTGTAAACCAGGATCCTGTGAATATAAATCTGCAAAAACCAAAACTACTAGCTGCCCGTGTCCAAATAAGGGCACCCAGAGTTTAGGTTAAAACAATAAACTCCAGGTCAGTCATGTGACTGGTGTGAGAACTAAAACAGTTATTAATCTTTATTTTAAATCAGGTAAATCAAGGGACCACGCCGTATAACACGGAACGGGTTTCCTCCCAAGAATACCAGTGCATAAAACAAACAGCGCAATGCTAAATAAAGAAAAATGAAGCTGTTATAAGACCCAGGTCCTATCACACAATGCAATCGCAAGCCGGGGGATAGGGTTTTCCCTTATAACAGCTAAAGAATGCTTGATACGTTTAAAACAAATCATTTGATACTATTATAAGTGCATAGAGTATAAAACAACTTCAAATCATAAGTATCAATCATAGGCGGCATGAATGCCCCATACCACTATGTCGCCATATATAGGTTTACAAATAAAACCGCAAATGGCACGTATTTGGAAATTGGATTTCCGTCTATGAACCGAGGCAAAAGATAGTCCTCAACCGATTCGAGACGCTCTAGCCCGTGTCTCAGGAACAGCCGCAATTGCCCCATGGAGCGACAGGGCCGGTCCACACGGAGTGGATTATTATGCCTGAACAATACGTCTCCCCACCCTATGGGGTGTAAGTCTGGTCCGTCAGCCGACCAGAATGCATTCGGCCGAAACCGATATAACCGAGGCGCCTCGCAACAACCACAACCACATAAGTCAAACTCGTCAGGGCGTGTAAAACCACTGACGCCACTTCTAGCTAGAAAGAAACGCATGCCCTCCCTGAGGTCCGTCTCCCGTTTTTGGTTCATACCGGGTGTGAAACACGCGAGGTAAACGTTACACAAAGCTACGCCACAAAGGTCGTGCTTTGATCATCACCACAAGACTTTGCTTTTCAACAGAAGCCTCGATCATTTGCATCTTAGCATGCCACACAGGCAAGCCATCCTATGCAACCGATATCAGTCACACAGAATGAAATCCGATGTCAGACACACAGTCCATTTACAAGTCCGTTCTGGGTCTGAACGAAACCGGAGGCACCTAGTACCCCGCATATCCATCGATCTCCAAGTACGTCTGGACGATCACTAACTGTTTCCATCTTCTTGGGTGTACAGCCCAATCAAGATCATCAGTTATCACCCAAACGACGTGAAGACCTCCGGTCTTCGACCACCGTCTTCATCTTCGACTTATCGTCGTATCAGTTATTCAGAATGGGATAAACCCGGTCTTTCCGAATAACTCGCGTATATATTATAAAAGTGTTACACAAACACAACATACGCCTCATTCCAATTCATTAGTCACTAACCGTAAATTAATCAAGAGAATAATTCCCCAAATATTAACCCCGAAGGCCGAAACCAACATCAGATCAATATCCAGAAAACCCTTCTGCTTGGCTAACCGACAGTTAGTTTCTAAATTTCACGTTCAAATCTAATTAAAGATTTAACTATCGCCTGGAGCAAAACTGGTGATACTCCATTCTCGATCTTTTCAATCTAATTAAAGATTCATTAAAACTCCACTTAGTTTTAATCATTATCTGGGTTAAAGAATCAGTGTCATTTAAAACACGATTCACGATAAACCCAAAATCACATTCCATTAATTATCGGGTTAAAGAACAAGTGTTATTTAAAACACTGTTCACGATAAACCCAAAAATCAATACCAATTCAATTCCAATTAAATATCCTTTAATTGGTACACTTCATTAAATCTAAATAAAAAGATTTAATCTTTTCTCAACTGGGTTCAAGAACAGTGCTAGTGAAGACACCATTCACGACAAACCCAAATCACATTCCATTAATTATCGGGTTAAAGAACAAGTGTTATTTAAAACACTGTTCACGATAAACCCAAAATCACATTCCATTAATTATCGGGTTAAAGAACAAGTGTTATTTAAAACACTGTTCACGATAAACCCAAAAATCAATACCAATTCAATTCCAATTAAATATCATTTAATTGGTACACTTCATTAAATCTAAATAAAAAGATTTAATCTTTTCTCAACTGGGTTCAAGAACAGTGTTAGTGAAGACACCATTCACGACAAACCCAAATCACATTCCATTAATTATCGGGTTAAAGAACAAGTGTTATTTAAAACACTGTTCACGATAAACCCAAAAATCAATATCAATTCAATTCCAATTAAATATCATTTAATTGGTACACTTCATTAAATCTAAATAAAAAGATTTAATCTTTTCTCAACTGGGTTCAAGAACAGTGTTAGTGAAGACACCATTCACGACAAACCCAAATCACATTCGATATTCAATACAAGGCTCTGAATAGAAAATATATCGGCTTATATTCAATATCGAATTCTACGACTAACAAATGTCGTATTGGAAATAACGATACAAATATATATCTTTCAAATTTCCATAACAACACCTGTAATATCACGAATTCCAACATCGAAATATTCCGAAGACAATTTCGATTCAACTCCACTCCAATGCAATCATTGGAAATTTTGGTTATTTTCAAAACCATTTCAAATTCAATTTATTTATTTAAAAATAAATAGAATTATAATTCTAGTTCAAAACTAGTTCATTTCGATAAAAATCTATTTTTATCTTTTCAAATATGGAGTTTTTCATCCCAAACTTTCACAAATCATTTCTTATGATTTTACACAAATTATTACTATTTTTAATAATTTTATCAAGGCCCGTACAGTCGATTTCCATTAACGGCCATCGAACTGCACTTACAGCGACCTTTTTCGAATTTGATTTGGACGTATCTCCAAATCCAACCGTTAGATTTCAAATTTCTAACATTCATTAGAAAGCTCTTTTCGATACGAACCCAACGGTTCCGGTTCTAGGAGAATCCGACGGTCGGATCTCCCGTAATGTCCGTTTGAAATAAATGGTCGAAATTCGTGAACTGCCGCGGCGTGGCGCGTTCTATTCAGGCCATTATATTATATATATATATAATATATATAATATATATTTCGTCGATTTCTATTTAAAACGAATTATATAAATAGTTTTGAATTCGTTTCAAAAACATTTTCAACTTCCATTTCAATTCAAATCAAAATTGAATTCTTCTCTATAAATTCGTTTTAAAATCCATTTCCATTCAATTCAAATTTCAATTCAATTTGAATTTATTTCACTTCGCTTTCAATTCAATTTGAATTCGTTTTCAATTCGATTCATTTCGAAATCGTTTTCAATTCAATTCATTTCGAAATCGTTTTCAATTCAATTCATTTCGAAATCGTTTTCAATTCAATTCATTTCGAAATCGTTTTCAATTCAATTTATTTCGAAATCGTTTTCAATTCAATTCATTTCGAAATCGTTTTCAATTCAATTCATTTCGAAATCGTTTTCAATTCAATTCATTTCGAAATCGTTTTCAATTCAATTCATTTCGAAATCGTTTTCAATTCAATTTGAATTCAATAAAATCGATATAAATATCGTTCACGTCAAAATGGCGTCAATCTAATCAACACGGCTTCATAAATTTCTATTTTCAAAATAGTTGTTATTATCAAAATATTTCGTTCAACACATGACCAATCTCAATGAATGAGTACTGTCAACACATGAACTTTTATTTTATAATATTATTTATTTTTCAAATTGGAATGAGGCCCAATCAATTAACATATAAAGTTAATTATATGGATTTTCATACAACACATGTATATCATAGCATTGAAAAATAATCAATCATCAACCAAAGTGCACTACACTGTATAAGCATCAAATATAGATATTCAACGCTTATAACAACCTGTCAATCGATCGATCGACATTTTTAATCAATCAGGATGAGTGAACTTCAAATTTCATCCCAACACCCGTGTGGGGTTTCAAACAATCAAACACCTATTTTATTTGTGCTGTTGGGCGATGTGTAAAATTTATCGTCCCAATCAATGTCATTCAAATAGGTGTACATAAACAAACCGTCCGGTTTATAAATGAATATTTTATTTATTCACTTCACTATTTTCATATTCACGTTAAAAATTATATTTTTAACGATAAAACATTTTATTTCAACCTATGAATTTCTATTCAATTCATTTATTCAATAAAATGATATTTTTATTTTTCTAACATATTTTAGAAAATTTCGGCGGCATAACGGCACGATACTAGAAACGGGACGAGGCCTAGCCTTATCCCCGGTCTAGTGAAGGCCCACGCCATTCACACATCAATCAAATCAATTTCATTTTGCAAACCACAAAACTTGGAGTAAGGGTCTAACCTAGCCTTACTCCATCGCCTTATAACGGCGCACGTCTAATCCTAACCAATTTATCGATTCGATTTTTCACACCACAAATCACATTCAAACCAATATCGCAATCAATCACCAAACAGTCAAACAAACAAGTCCATGGTCTGTGGACGGGTGTCGGGTGCTACTAAACACCGTCTGCATCCTAGTATATATATATATAACTAGAAAATAAATTTGAAAGGTGAGAAATTCTCACTTATAGCTATCCTAGCTCCACGGCACTTCACTGATAGAAAACTTCATCGCTATCGCACCTTCGTCATCTTCGTTGCCCGCTTTCACTACATAAGTAAAAATCATATTTTTACTTCGCTATTCAATATATAAAAATCCATTTTTCTATCGAAGTTCAATATATAAAAATCATATTTTTCTATCGAAGTTCAATATATAAAAATCATATTTTTTTATCGAAGTTCAATATATAAAAATCACATTTTTACTTCGCCTTTCAATATATAAAAATCACATTTTTACTTCGACTTTCAATATATAAAAATCACATTTTTACTTTGCTTTTCAATATATAAAAATCGAATTTTTACTTCGATGTTCAATATATAAAAATTCTATTTTTCTATCGAAGTTCAAAATATAAAAATCCGAACTTTTCAAACATAAAAATCAGTTTTTACTAACTTTAAAATCAGTTTTATTTAACTTAAAAAAATCAGTTTTTACTAACTAAAAAAAATCAGTTTTATTTAACTTAAAAAATCAGTTTTTACTAACTTTAAAAAAATCAGTTTTATTTAACTTAAAAAATCAGTTTTTACTAACTTTAAAAAAATCAGTTTTATTTAACTTAAAAAAATCAGTTTTTACTACTGTATAAAATAAAAATAGAATAAATAAATAATAAATAAATAAATAAAACTTACAGCGAGGGGGGGGGGGTCCTGCTGGCGGTCGGCAGCCTGGTGGCTCTGGGAGGAGGGCGGCGGTCAGCAGGGCGGCGCGCTCTGGGGGGGTGCGAATCGCTGTTGAGCTTCGAAGGGGGAGGGCGATGGGGTCTTCGCTTGGACGGAGGTGGGTGCGGCGGCCTCCAGCTTGGCGGCGCGGTGAGGTGGAGAGCGACGGTGGGCTCTGGCGATGGCCGCCATCGATCTGTAGAATTCGTTTCGTTTTTTTTTTTTTTTTTTCAGATGGGAAAAGTAAGAGAGAGAAGAGGGAAAGAAATAAGGGGGGGCTATATATAAATTATAATATTTAATTTCATTTATTTTCAAAAAAAAGCAACTTTTTATTTTAAACTCCAAACGAAACTCACCGACTATCATCCCTAGCTAATTACCCCTATTCCGAACACAATGGGATATGTGTCACAAGTTGATTCGATCGTTTGAATCAGTTTCTGTTGAATTTTACATTTTAAATCACTGTATTGAATTTTAAACGTACATTTCAAATTACCGGGGTCACATACTAACTAGAAAAATTCTAGAAAAATATTTTCTAGCTTCGTATTGACGATACGGTCCTAACAAAACTAGTTTCGTCGAATTCCGAGACCGTTTGAAAAATGGCCAATTTCCAGTCGATTAAAATCAACTGAAACTGGTCAAACGCGTTTTCCTTTGCCACGCTCACATATGGATTCGAAAAATTATGAAATTTAAAACCTAGCAATAACTTGACACTGCGGACCCAACAAAACTGGTTTCGTCGAAATCCGAGGTCATTTGCAAAATGTCCATTTTTAAGGGCCTGAATTCCATAGCGACTATTCAGAATTTTCAACTGGACATATCTTTTGATTCCCGCTATCAAATTTCGATTATTCGGATTCGTTGGAAAGATATTATCAATTAGATCCCATTATTTTTGGTTTCACTAAAATCCGGATTGTTTTGCACCCGGTACATTCATTTGAAGTTTGTAATCGAATTATCGAACTACCGCGCCATTTTCAATTCTATTTATAATTATATATAAATATTTATATTCTAACGACGACGCGTATAAATATATACGTTCGAATTATATTCAAAATAAATTTCTCGTCGATATTATTTAAAATAATTCATTTTAAATAATCTAAATTCGCTAAAATTGCCAAAATAAAAATTTTAAACTGGCCCAGATTTTACGGGTTGTTACAATCTCCCCCACTTAAAACTTTTCGTCCCCGAAAAGGAACAAAGTCGAAAGTGGTTTGATTATTCAGCTCTACGTTCAACCTGGCTTCCATTCTCCAACTCTTTAGTTTCTGAGAATTTTCAAAATTTCAAAAATTTGGCTAACACCCTAAATTTTTGAAAAATTTCGCCATAACCTCCCCTGCACCGGGAGCATCGGGGAATTTCAAATAGCTTCCCCGGTCCTTCAGATGTCAAAAAGAAAAAGAAAAAGCCAAGCGGCTAGCCAATAGGCTCATAAAATCATCATCACCCAAACAAAACAGGAAATTATGTAGTAAACATGTACCTATTTGTCGGGCAAACTAATTTTATTCTCTGCTCTAGCCTCCTTGCTATGACCTGTTCAATGTAATATATGCATATGCAAGCAAATGTGACCAATTTCAATACAAGTCAATATTTGATTCAGTTAGGCATAATGGTTCAAAATTATCAAACAATTAAACAAACAACACAAACATCAATCAATTAGTGAATTAGAGTTTCAAATTGATAATTTTGATACATATACAAGAATCAGATTTTTAATGCCAAATCACAACAATAGGCCCTATCTAATTTTGGTTCTCACACCAGTCAATAGGAAATATATAGAAATCTCACTTTCGTCGCTCGAAAATAAATACTGGCGACAGTGCCCCATCACCAGAATCATTCCCGGGCACTAGAGGGATTCTATATCTACCCAATATATTAAAACTTCGAATACACGTTTGCAAGACATATATGCAAAATCTTTATATATCGGATTGTCCTAATCAATATAAAATAAATAATCAAATACGAATAATTGATTTAAATTTTCAAAACAAAAGTGTTTTCATTTGAAAAATATACTCTTCACACTCGTTGTAGGATACTACTGATCCTATCTCTAACGAGTCATTCTAATTGGATATTACTAATCCAACATCTGATGAATTCTTTCGTATGTTTCTAATGTGTCTTGTTCTCTGCTTTGTAAACCAAAGCTCTGATACCACGTGTGAAGACCCGCAACTTCCCCGTAAAGGAAAGCGTCGGATAGTTCGAGAACAAGCCACAACAGAACGCATACAGAAGAACATTTCATTGCTTATTACAACAATGCATCAGATTACAAGAATATACAGAGTATGAATGAATATTACACAGAAATATCAGAGATTTAAATTACATTTAAATACATAGCAGCGGAAAATAATACAATACACAACTAGAATGAAATATACGGATACAAAGCTTCCCGGATATCGTTCCAGCTGTAAACCAGGATCCTGTGAATATGAATCTGCAAAAACCAAAACTACTAGCTGCCCGTGTCCAAATAAGGGCACCCAGAGTTTAGGTTAAAACAATAAACTCCAGGTCAGTCATGTGACTGGTGTGAGAACTAAAACAGTTATTAATCTTTATTTTAAATCAGGTAAATCAAGGGACCACGCCGTATAACACGGAACGGGTTTCCTCCCAAGAATACCAGTGCATAAAACAAACAGCGCAATGCTAAATAAAGAAAAATGAAGCTGTTATAAGACCCAGGTCCTATCACACAATGCAATCGCAAGCCGGGGGATAGGGTTTTCCCTTATAACAGCTAAAGAATGCTTGATACGTTTAAAACAAATCATTTGATACTATTATAAGTGCATAGAGTATAAAACAACTTCAAATCATAAGTATCAATCATAGGCGGCATGAATGCCCCATACCACTATGTCGCCATATATAGGTTTACAAATAAAACCGCAAATGGCACGTATTTGGAAATTGGATTTCCGTCTATGAACCGAGGCAAAAGATAGTCCTCAACCGATTCGAGACGCTCTAGCCCGTGTCTCAGGAACAGCCGCAACTGCCCCATGGAGCGACAGGGCCGGTCCACACGGAGTGGATTATTATGCCTGAACAATACGTCTCCCCACCCTATGGGGTGTAAGTCTGGTCCGTCAGCCGACCAGAATGCATTCGGCCGAAACCGATATAACCGAGGCGCCTCGCAACAACCACAACCACATAAGTCAAACTCGTCAGGGCGTGTAAAACCACTGACGCCACTTCTAGCTAGAAAGAAACGCATGCCCTCCCTGAGGTCCGTCTCCCGTTTTTGGTTCATACCGGGTGTGAAACACGCGAGGTAAACGTTACACAAAGCTACGCCACAAAGGCCGTGCTTTGATCATCACCACAAGACTTTGCTTTTCAACAGAAGCCTCGATCATTTGCATCTTAGCATGCCACACAGGCAAGCCATCCTATGCAACCGATATCAGTCACACAGAATGAAATCCGATGTCAGACACACAGTCCATTTACAAGTCCGTTCTGGGTCTGAACGAAACCGGAGGCACCTAGTACCCCGCATATCCATCGATCTCCAAGTACGTCTGGACGATCACTAACTGTTTCCATCTTCTTGGGTGTACAGCCCAATCAAGATCATCAGTTATCACCCAAACGACGTGAAGACCTCCGGTCTTCGACCACCGTCTTCATCTTCGACTTATCGTCGTATCAGTTATTCAGAATGGGATAAACCCGGTCTTTCCGAATAACTCGCGTATATATTATAAAAGTGTTACACAAACACAACATACGCCTCATTCCAATTCATTAGTCACTAACCGTAAATTAATCAAGAGAATAATTCCCCAAATATTAACCCCGAAGGCCGAAACCAACATCAGATCAATATCCAGAAAACCCTTCTGCTTGGCTAACCGACAGTTAGTTTCTAAATTTCACGTTCAAATCTAATTAAAGATTTAACTATCACCTGGAGCAAAACTGGTGATACTCCATTCTCGATCTTTTCAATCTAATTAAAGATTCATTAAAACTCCACTTAGTTTTAATCATTATCTGGGTTAAAGAATCAGTGTCATTTAAAACACGATTCACGATAAACCCAAAATCACATTCCATTAATTATCGGGTTAAAGAACAAGTGTTATTTAAAACACTGTTCACGATAAACCCAAAAATCAATACCAATTCAATTCCAATTAAATATCCTTTAATTGGTACACTTCATTAAATCTAAATAAAAAGATTTAATCTTTTCTCAACTGGGTTCAAGAACAGTGCTAGTGAAGACACCATTCACGACAAACCCAAATCACATTCCATTAATTATCGGGTTAAAGAACAAGTGTTATTTAAAACACTGTTCACGATAAACCCAAAATCACATTCCATTAATTATCGGGTTAAAGAACAAGTGTTATTTAAAACACTGTTCACGATAAACCCAAAAATCAATACCAATTCAATTCCAATTAAATATCATTTAATTGGTACACTTCATTAAATCTAAATAAAAAGATTTAATCTTTTCTCAACTGGGTTCAAGAACAGTGTTAGTGAAGACACCATTCACGACAAACCCAAATCACATTCCATTAATTATCGGGTTAAAGAACAAGTGTTATTTAAAACACTGTTCACGATAAACCCAAAAATCAATATCAATTCAATTCCAATTAAATATCATTTAATTGGTACACTTCATTAAATCTAAATAAAAAGATTTAATCTTTTCTCAACTGGGTTCAAGAACAGTGTTAGTGAAGACACCATTCACGACAAACCCAAATCACATTCGATATTCAATACAAGGCTCTGAATAGAAAATATATCGGCTTATATTCAATATCGAATTCTACGACTAACAAATGTCGTATTGGAAATAACGATACAAATATATATCTTTCAAATTTCCATAACAACACCTGTAATATCACGAATTCCAACATCGAAATATTCCGAAGACAATTTCGATTCAACTCCACTCCAATGCAATCATTGGAAATTTTGGTTATTTTCAAAACCATTTCAAATTCAATTTATTTATTTAAAAATAAATAGAATTATAATTCTAGTTCAAAACTAGTTCATTTCGATAAAAATCTATTTTTATCTTTTCAAATATGGAGTTTTTCATCCCAAACTTTCACAAATCATTTCTTATGATTTTACACAAATTATTACTATTTTTAATAATTTTATCAAGGCCCGTACAGTCGATTTCCATTAACGGCCATCGAACTGCACTTACAGCGACCTTTTTCGAATTTGATTTGGACGTATCTCCAAATCCAACCGTTAGATTTCAAATTTCTAACATTCATTAGAAAGCTCTTTTCGATACGAACCCAACGGTTCCGGTTCTAGGAGAATCCGACGGTCGGATCTCCCGTAATGTCCGTTTGAAATAAATGGTCGAAATTCGTGAACTGCCGCGGCGCGGCGCGTTCTATTCAGGCCATTATATTATATATATATAATATATATAATATATATTTCGTCGATTTCTATTTAAAACGAATTATATAAATAGTTTTGAATTCGTTTCAAAAACATTTTCAACTTCCATTTCAATTCAAATCAAAATTGAATTCTTCTCTATAAATTCGTTTTAAAATCCATTTCCATTCAATTCAAATTTCAATTCAATTTGAATTTATTTCACTTCGCTTTCAATTCAATTTGAATTCGTTTTCAATTCGATTCATTTCGAAATCGTTTTCAATTCAATTCATTTCGAAATCGTTTTCAATTCAATTCATTTCGAAATCGTTTTCAATTCAATTCATTTCGAAATCGTTTTCAATTCAATTTATTTCGAAATCGTTTTCAATTCAATTCATTTCGAAATCGTTTTCAATTCAATTCATTTCGAAATCGTTTTCAATTCAATTCATTTCGAAATCGTTTTCAATTCAATTCATTTCGAAATCGTTTTCAATTCAATTTGAATTCAATAAAATCGATATAAATATCGTTCACGTCAAAATGGCGTCAATCTAATCAACACGGCTTCATAAATTTCTATTTTCAAAATAGTTGTTATTATCAAAATATTTCGTTCAACACATGACCAATCTCAATGAATGAGTACTGTCAACACATGAACTTTTATTTTATAATATTATTTATTTTTCAAATTGGAATGAGGCCCAATCAATTACCATATAAAGTTAATTATATGGATTTTCATACAACACATGTATATCATAGCATTGAAAAATAATCAATCATCAACCAAAGTGCACTACACTGTATAAGCATCAAATATAGATATTCAACGCTTATAACAACCTGTCAATCGATCGATCGACATTTTTAATCAATCAGGATGAGTGAACTTCAAATTTCATCCCAACACCCGTGTGGGGTTTCAAACAATCAAACACCTATTTTATTTGTGCTGTTGGGCGATGTGTAAAATTTATCGTCCCAATCAATGTCATTCAAATAGGTGTACATAAACAAACCGTCCGGTTTATAAATGAATATTTTATTTATTCACTTCACTATTTTCATATTCACGTTAAAAATTATATTTTTAACGATAAAACATTTTATTTCAACCTATGAATTTCTATTCAATTCATTTATTCAATAAAATGATATTTTTATTTTTCTAACATATTTTAGAAAATTTCGGCGGCATAACGGCACGATACTAGAAACGGGACGAGGCCTAGCCTTATCCCCGGTCTAGTGAAGGCCCACGCCATTCACACATCAATCAAATCAATTTCATTTTGCAAACCACAAAACTTGGAGTAAGGGTCTAACCTAGCCTTACTCCATCGCCTTATAACGGCGCACGTCTAATCCTAACCAATTTATCGATTCGATTTTTCACACCACAAATCACATTCAAACCAATATCGCAATCAATCACCAAACAGTCAAACAAACAAGTCCATGGTCTGTGGACGGGTGTCGGGTGCTACTAAACACCGTCTGCATCCTAGTATATATATATATAACTAGAAAATAAATTTGAAAGGTGAGAAATTCTCACTTATAGCTATCCTAGCTCCACGGCACTTCACTGATAGAAAACTTCATCGCTATCGCACCTTCGTCATCTTCGTTGCCCGCTTTCACTACATAAGTAAAAATCATATTTTTACTTCGCTATTCAATATATAAAAATCCATTTTTCTATCGAAGTTCAATATATAAAAATCATATTTTTCTATCGAAGTTCAATATATAAAAATCATATTTTTTTATCGAAGTTCAATATATAAAAATCACATTTTTACTTCGCCTTTCAATATATAAAAATCACATTTTTACTTCGACTTTCAATATATAAAAATCACATTTTTACTTTGCTTTTCAATATATAAAAATCGAATTTTTACTTCGATGTTCAATATATAAAAATTCTATTTTTCTATCGAAGTTCAAAATATAAAAATCCGAACTTTTCAAACATAAAAATCAGTTTTTACTAACTTTAAAATCAGTTTTATTTAACTTAAAAAAATCAGTTTTTACTAACTAAAAAAAAATCAGTTTTATTTAACTTAAAAAATCAGTTTTTACTAACTTTAAAAAAATCAGTTTTATTTAACTTAAAAAATCAGTTTTTACTAACTTTAAAAAAATCAGTTTTATTTAACTTAAAAAAATCAGTTTTTACTACTGTATAAAATAAAAATAGAATAAATAAATAATAAATAAATAAATAAAACTTACAGCGAGGGGGGGGGGTCCTGCTGGCGGTCGGCAGCCTGGTGGCTCTGGGAGGAGGGCGGCGGTCAGCAGGGCGGCGCGCTCTGGGGGGGGTGCGAATCGCTGTTGAGCTTCGAAGGGGGAGGGCGATGGGGTCTTCGCTTGGACGGAGGTGGGTGCGGCGGCCTCCAGCTTGGCGGCGCGGTGAGGTGGAGAGCGACGGTGGGCTCTGGCGATGGCCGCCATCGATCTGTAGAATTCGTTTCGTTTTTTTTTTTTTTTTTTTCAGATGGGAAAAGTAAGAGAGAGAAGAGGGAAAGAAATAAGGGGGGGGCTATATATAAATTATAATATTTAATTTCATTTATTTTCAAAAAAAAGCAACTTTTTATTTTAAACTCCAAACGAAACTCACCGACTATCATCCCTAGCTAATTACCCCTATTCCGAACACAATGGGATATGTGTCACAAGTTGATTCGATCGTTTGAATCAGTTTCCGTTGAATTTTACATTTTAAATCACTGTATTGAATTTTAAACGTACATTTCAAATTACCGGGGTCACATACTAACTAGAAAAATTCTAGAAAAATATTTTCTAGCTTCGTATTGACGATACGGTCCTAACAAAACTAGTTTCGTCGAATTCCGAGACCGTTTGAAAAATGGCCAATTTCCAGTCGATTAAAATCAACTGAAACTGGTCAAACGCGTTTTCCTTTGCCACGCTCACATATGGATTCGAAAAATTATGAAATTTAAAACCTAGCAATAACTTGACACTGCGGACCCAACAAAACTGGTTTCGTCGAAATCCGAGGTCATTTGCAAAATGTCCATTTTTAAGGGCCTGAATTCCATAGCGACTATTCAGAATTTTCAACTGGACATATCTTTTGATTCCCGCTATCAAATTTCGATTATTCGGATTCGTTGGAAAGATATTATCAATTAGATCCCATTATTTTTGGTTTCACTAAAATCCGGATTGTTTTGCACCCGGTACATTCATTTGAAGTTTGTAATCGAATTATCGAACTACCGCGCCATTTTCAATTCTATTTATAATTATATATAAATATTTATATTCTAACGACGACGCGTATAAATATATACGTTCGAATTATATTCAAAATAAATTTCTCGTCGATATTATTTAAAATAATTCATTTTAAATAATCTAAATTCGCTAAAATTGCCAAAATAAAAATTTTAAACTGGCCCAGATTTTACGGGTTGTTACAGTAGCATACAACGAAAGGAAAATTTGTATTATACATGCAAAAAATTGTATAATAAAGAATAGCAATATATTCATTTTGTACAGCTCATATATTGTGGTAGAAATTCCTTTTCATATATATTCATTTTGTACACATAAAACCCATTAATTCTGTTAGTTTGAAAACCGAGGAAATCAATTATGCTAGCAATCTTTGTTCCTTGGCCCAAACTAATCAATTATGCTAGCCATTTCTCTGTTCTTTAGATAAATTTAAAATGGACATTTTCTCCGCTTGTGCAGTGTTTGCACGATAAGTGTTCTGTATTATAAAAAAATACTGAAAATAAACCAAAGTTTAAAATAAGATAAAGCAATTGAACCAGATTACTGAAAGAAGAACAGGAAAAAAAATTCTAACGTAATTATGTAAATATAAGACGTCAAATTAAAAGAAGACAAAGCAAATCCAAAAATATGAGAAAAATTATGCTTACATATTGATGCAAACTTAATTCTACTCCCATTTTACAACGAATTCTGAAGAGAACTTGGGGTGGAGAAAAGCAGCAAAGAACGTATAATATATAAGCAATGTTTAGAAGGAAGTATGATTCCGTCAGTAATGGCAATATAGGAAAGAAATATGAGATAACATTTGCACACGTGATTATCAATCAATGCATGGCAAATCATCGTAGGTAATATCCAAAGTATTCTCTCTTGTAAAACAAGTAAGACAGACTCATATTTCAACTTGCCTTTCTTTATATCACATAATCAGTGCCATATCAGAAATTTTATTCTGGTTATTCTAGTAGATTTGGTTACTTATGGGAATAATTACAGTGCATTCCTAAAATTAATTAATGAGTACAAATACATACATATGTATGTATGCATGCATGCATATAGACACAAACGATTAATTGGGCACATGTGATGCATCATGCATGTACATAGCAGAATTTAATACTATAAAACACTGTTTATAAGATATTATTATTTTTAACCTTGCAAAATGACTACAATTGCATTTGAGGTTGCATTCAATTGGCAAAAAGTTAATTATACTAAAGATTTGGTAGAATGTGTTGAACAACTATTATCTAAAGAACAGATTAATCAATGATAATAATCAAATATAGTATTACCTTTTAATGTTATCATATATGTGATATATCACATTACTGTAGTGGATGTTATGCCCACATTTTTTGCTAGCCGAGAAGCAAAAATCCCATGTGTATGCTAAATCATAGAAGTGTTGTTGTAGACCAAAAAAGAAGAAAGATTTTTAAAACTATAATCGGAATAACTACCACAATATTTCTTCCATCAGGTACAGTCCTAGCACCGCTTTTAACTAGGGCTGGGTGCGGAAATTTTCCGTTCCAACCGGAGCCTTTTCCACTTCTTCCAGATGATGGTGGAAATATAATATGCGGAATGATTTCCGTTCCATCAACTCTGGAATTCCGTAAAATGGAATTCATGGTTAATGGAAAAGACGGTATGGAAGATGGAAATTCCATCATTTTCCAGAAAGCCACAAATAATCCAAAAATTACGATTTATATTTACGAAAATACCCTTCATGTTGAAAAAATTACAAAAAACGAAAAAATTTCAAAAAATCCAAAAAAATACAAAATGAAAAGTAAAAAAGGGATTATTCGAAAATTACGATTTCTAAAACTAAAAATGCCAAAATTACAAAAATACCCTTTAGTTTGAAAAAAGTAAAAAAAAAAATCAAAAAATACGAAATGAAAAGTAAATAAAGAATTATTCGAAAATTACGATTTCTAAAGCTAAAAATGTCAAAATTACGAAAATACCCTTTGTTTTGAAAAAAGTAAAAAAAATGAAAAAATTAAAAAAATTCCAAAAAATTACGAAATGAAAAGTAAAAAAAGAATTATTCGGAAATTACGATTTCTAAAGCTAAAATTATGAAAATACCCTTCATTTTGAAAAAAGTTCAAAAAATCAAAAAAATTACGAAATGAAAAGTAAAAAAAGAATTATTCGAAAATTACGATTTCTAAAGCTAAAAATGCCAAAATTACGAAAATACCCTTCATTTTGAAAAAGCAAAAAAAAAATGAAAAAATTTCAAAAAATCAAAAAAATTACGAAATGAAAAGTAAAGAAGAAATTATTCGAAAATTACGATTTCTAAAGCTATAAATGGCAAAATTACGAAAATAACCTTCATTTTGAAAAAATGAAAAATTTCAAAAATCCAAAAATTACGAAATGAAAAGTAAAAAAAGAATTATTCGAAAATTACGTTTTCTAAAACTAAAAATGTGAATATTACAAAAATACCCTTTATATTGGAAAAATAAAAAATATCCAGAAAATTTTGAAATGAAAAATAATAAAAGAAATATTCGAAAATAATAATTATTAAAGTTTAAAATGATCAAAATTACGAAAATGCCCTTCATGTTGAAATAAAGGGTATTTTTGTAATTTTAGCACTTTTAGCTTCAAAAATCGTTATTTTAAAATAATTCTTTTTTAACTTTTCATTTCGTAATTTATTAGATTTTTTGAAATTTTTTCACTTTTTCCAATATGAACGGTATTTTCGTAATTTTAGCATTTTTAGCATAAAAAATCGTTATTTTAAAATAATTCCTTTTTAACTTTTCATTTCGTAATTTTCTAGATTTTTTGAAATTTTTTCATTTTTTCACTTTTTCCAATATGTAGGGTATTTTCGTAATTTTAGCATTTTTAGCTTAAAAAATCGTTATTTTAAAATAATTTTTTTCTAACTTTTCATTTCGTAATTTTCTAGATTTTTTTGAAATTTTTTCATTCTTTTCACGTTTTCCAATATGAAGGGTATTTTCGTAATTTTCGCATTTTTAGCTTAAAAAATCGTTATTTTAAAATAAATTTTTTTAATTTTTCATTTCGTAATTTTCTAGATTTTTTCCATTTTTTTTTCACTTTTTCCAATATGAAGGGTATTTTCGTAATTTTAATATTTTTAGCTTAAAAAATCGTTATTTCAAAATAATTCTTTTTTAACTTTTCATTTCGTAATTTTCTAGATTTTTTGAAAATTTTTCATTTTTTTCACTTTTTCTAATATGTAGGGTATTTTCGTAATTTTAGCTTTTTTTTAGCTTAAAAAATCGACATTTTAAAATAATTCTGTTTTGACTTTTAATTTCGTAATTTTCTAGATTTTCTGAATTTTTTTCATTTTTTTTACTTTTTCCAATATGAAGGGTATTTTCGTAATTTAGCATTTTTAGCTTAAACAATCATTATTTCAAAATAATTCTTTTTTTACTTTTCATTTCGTAATTTTATGGAAGGAACGGAATTACCGCGGAAAACATGGAAATTTCCGCTCTTTTACCGCTATGTGTCGGAAGGAATTCCTTCCGAACTATCTATTTCGGAAAAGTGCCGAAACGTAAAATCTTGGAAATGATCGGAAGGAAAACACTGGAAAAGCGGAAGACGGAAAAAAAACCAGCCCTACTTTTAACACCAGTTTGTACCAAGCTGAAAATGTGATCCTTCGACTGCCACGATCGTACAGGGAAACGTAAAAACTGTATATATATATATATATATATATATTATATATATATATATATATCACTATTAGCAGCCTTGGTAACAGCTTCATTCGAGCTTTCAACATGTTAATATTTCAAAGTTGGGACATAAGCAAGCAAGAAGAAGTTCTGGAAACAAACATAATAAACATAGGTGTATATAGTAAACATGAGTTTATATATATTGCATGTGTGTAGCATAGTAACCTACTAACCTTGTTTCATTGACAGCATGGAAAACAATAGATTAAGCCTGTCATTTATGTAATGTTCAATTCTATAGGTATATTATATTCAATGAAGGTGTTTGCATTACATGTCAGTGTCCATTGGACTGTTATCCTTATTTATGATTCAAATCAACATTTCAAGTTATCGGCTATTTTAAACTAGTGATGAGAAAGGATTTCACCTTGATTTTGAGTAAAATTCAAGTAAATAAATGTAGCGTGGTATCTTAGCGAAACAATTTGATGCAGAGGAAGCATAGCTCAAAACTCTTGATTCTGTTAAAAATTTACTCACACACTAACGTACACCCAAAACAAAAAAAAGCCATACATAGTTGTTGGGCTCTTCGGTACAAGTCGGGTTACTAGCTAATGCAAGGCATAATTTGATAGCATTGCGTTTAGTACTAATACATTAATAATGAATCGACAGTATAGATTTATTTATTTTTATATTATTTATTGACCAATTATAATGTATACTTTAGTTCATCAAACTGAAACTTCTTTTCCAAGTTTGGGCTATAGTTAATCAAATTAAGCATATAGCCTCTTGTTCAAGTACATAAATCTGAGAAATATTTGTGTAATATAACTGAAGGCAAAAGGGTGCATGCATGCCCACTAAAGATTTAGATATTTAGTACAGTAACAGTTTTGACTTCCATTTCCTGAACTTTTTTCCCATATTCAAGATAAGAGTCACTAAGGTGTAAAGAGAGAATACAGTCCCAAAATGGTTGGTCTACGTATCAAGAATGAATGGGGGTACGTAACTCTTTGTTTTTGCATATTGACAACATATAGCAATTCAAGTTGCACAAGATATTAATTTGTGACATCTTTAGAACGAGGACATTTTTGTGAAATGCATTCATCTATGATATAATGACATAATGTTATAGGAATGAAAGGAAAAAGAAGCAGCATGGCAACCAGAACAGATTAGGAATTGCAAAAACTTCTGAATTTTGAATACCAAAACTGTATCACTGTAAACATTAATAACAGTGGGGGTTTTGATTCAGTTTTATACAAAATGTGTCTAACAAGTATGTTTGTTAGAAATACATCAAATTGTTGAGTATATTAGATTTCACAATTCTAACAATGAATGGTAGACTCATATAAAACTGCAACCTCTCTCTCATTATAATACGAACATTTTAGGTATTTTGTTCAAGAATTGCTTATGTTCAAAAAAATTAAGTATTGTTTTTATTTTTAACAAACTCATGCAATATTTGATGCAAACCCATTTCATGTCAAGAACCCTCTCACGTTGTCTTAAGTTACTTACTTTTGCTCTAGAAGCTACTCACATCAAATTGTGAGCATTTTTGTTGTCTATATATTCCAACTTTCTTTGTAAATAAATTTTTAGATGTTGACCTATTGATGATAACTATGAAACTATGACTCGGCTTTGTATATGGATTGCAAATTTCATGCATTTATTTATAGATGCCTTATATATAATTTAGCAAGTCAATAATGATGAGTTCATGGTTGTTACTGAATACTATTCACATAATTTAAGTCTCTCATACATTTATTTATAAATTACTATTTCTAGTTGGATAATTGTAACAACCCGAAAATCCGAGCCAATTTAAAAATTTTATTTTGGCGAATTTAATGAATTCTGAATATTTAAAATGAATTATTTTAAATAATAATGATGAAAAATTTATTTTGAATAAATTTCAAACGTATATATTTATATACGTCGTCGTTAGAATACAAATAATTATATATAATTATAAAAGGAATTAAAAATGGTGCGGTAGTTCGATAATTCGATTTCAAACTTCAATTGAATGTATCGGGTGCAAAATAAACCAGAATTTAGCAAAACCAAAAATATTAGAATCTAATTGATAATATCTTTCCAACGAAGTCGAAAAATCAAAATTTCATAGCGGGGATAAAAAGATATGTCCAGTTGAAAATTCAGAATAGTCGCTATGGAATTTCGGCCCTTAAAAATGGAAATTTTGCAAAAGACCTCAGAATTTGACGAAACCACTTTTGTTGGATCTGGGATGTCAAGATATTGCTAGATGCCAATTTTCATAATTTTTCGAATCAATATGTGAGCGTGGCAAAGGAAAACGCGTTTGACCAATTTCAGTTGATTTTAATCGACTGGAAAATGTCCATTTTTCAAACGGTCTCAGAATTGGGCGAAATTAGTTTTGTTAGGACCGTATCGTTAATACGAAGCTAGAAAATATTTTTCTGGAATTTTTCGAGTTAGTATGTGACCCCATTAAATTGAAATGTGCATTCACATTCAATATATAGAGTTATATGTTGATTTTGACGAAAACTGATCGTAACGGCCGAATTGGCTTACGCAGCAAATCCCATTGTGTTCGGAATGGGGTTTAAACGCTAAGGGTGACAGTCGTTGGGTTTGAATTGGAATTAGAAATAAAAAGCCAACTAGCAGGAAAATAAAATTAAATTAAAAATATATTAATAAACTTTTCACTTAACCCCCCCTCCCCCAATTCAGTTTTGCCACGATAAAATTCATTTCCCCTTTTCAGAAAGAGATCGACGTCCTCCATCCTTGTCTCGATGAACCGCCGCCTGTGCCCCACTCCCTCCGCCCACGCCACCGTCGATCGGATGGATGTCGAACCCCCCCCCCCCCACCGCTCCATCCTCCGACGTCCTCTGCCGCCTCCATCGAAGATCGACATTGCCCCCGGAACCCTAAATCGAACCGTCGCCTGAGGCGCACCCGCCCCCTACCATCGACGACGCCGTCTGACCTCGAGCCCCCCTCTAGTACACCGCAGCGCAAACCCCCTCTCTCCCAATCTCAATTCGCGGCCCCCTCCTTTTCTTTGTCGCGCCCCACCACCACCAGCAGTCCTCCCGACGGCCTGTGCCCCTCCGAAGAATGGTGCTCTTCAGCCCTCCGAACTGTGAGCGTTCTCCTTTTTATTTTAGTTCATTTAATTTTGTTTATTTTCTGAAATTAGGTTTTATGCATAAAAAAATCAGTTTTTGCTTTAACCGTATAAAGTTAATATTTTTAACCATATAAAGATTATGTTTTTATTTTAGTTCATTTAAAATTAGTAGCACCCAACACCCGTCGTCCACAGACCATGGACGGCTTGTTTGTTTGTTTGATATTGATGTGTAGTTGATTGTGTGATATGAAGTAAAATATTTATATAGTTAATAATATTGTATAGTTAAAAATGGATTTTTTAACGTGTATATGAAATGAAATAAATAAATATATACAAATCAGACGATTTGTATATATATACAGTGATTTGACTGATATTGATTGGGATGATAAATTTTACACATCGCCCAACTGCACAAATAAAAATATGTGTTTGGTTGTTTGAGACCCCACACGGGCATTGGGATAATATACGACATACACTAATCCCAATAATTGGTTGTATGTCGATCGATGGATTGACAGACTGTTATAAGCGTTAGATATCTATATTTGATGCTTATATAGTGTAGTGCACTTTGGATGATGGTTGATTATTTATAGTTGCTATTATATACATGTGTTGTATAGAATCCATATAATTAACGTTATATGGTAATTGATTGGGCCTCATTCCAATTTGAAAAATAAAGAATATTATAAAATAAAGGTTCATGTGTTGACCGTACTCATCCGTTGAGATTAGTCATGTGTTGAACGAAATATTTTAACAATAAAATTTACATCTTTATCATATATAAAATTAGAAACTAACTGGAAAATAGATAAGATGAGTGGTCTCCTGGATATTGATCTGATGTTGGCTTCGGCCTTCGGGGTTAATATTTAGGGAATCGTTCTCCTACTAATTTACGGTTGGAGTCTGATTTGAAATCAAACGATAGATACCATAATTGTTATAAATATATTAAATAACAAAAACAGACACACGTGGACAGTACTCATTCGTTGAGATTAGTCATGTGTTGACAAAAATATAGAGTTTTGTATTGAAAGAAATATAGATTCATTTGTTGGATAGAATAGCGAAGTTATTGAAAAATATAAAGCCGTGTTGATTAGAGATGCGCTATTTTGACGCGAACGATATTTATATCGATTATATTCATTTTTATAATGAATATTGAAAAGAGATAAAAATTGAATATTTATAACAGGAATTCGAATTGAATTGAAAAGAAAACGAATTTGATTTGAATTGAAAAGAAAACGAATTTGATTTGAATTGAAAAGAAAACGAATTTGATTTGAATTGAAAAGAAAACGAATTTGATTTGAATTGAAAAGAAAACGAATTTGAATTGAATTGAAAAGAAAGTGAATTCGAATTGAATAGAAAATGAATTCAAATTGAATTGAAATAGAATAAAAATCAATTAGAAATGAATTCAAATTGAATTGAATTTAAAACGAATTTATAAGGAAAAATTCAATTTTGATTTGAATTTGAAATGGAAGTTGAAATTGTCTTTGAAACAAATTTGAAACGATTTATCAAATTAGTTTTAAAAACGAAATCGACGAAATATATATTATATATATAATATAATGGCCTGAATAGAACGCACCGCACCGCGGCAGTTCGTAAATTTCGACCATTGACTTCGAACGGACATTACGGGAGATCCGACCGTCGGATTCTCCTAAAACTAGAACCGTTGGATTCGTATCGTAAATAGCTTTCTAACGAATATTAGAAATTTGAAATCTAACAGTTGGATTTGGAGATACGTCCAAATCAAATTTGGAAAAGGTCGCTGTAAGTGCAGTTCGATGGCCGTTGTTGGAAATCGACTGTACGGGCCTAGATAAAATTATTAAAAATAGTAATAATTTGTGTAAAATCATAAAAAATTATTTGTGAAGAATTGGGATGAAAAATCCTACATTTGTAAAGGTAAAAATGGATTTTTATTTAAATGAACTAGTTTTGAACTAAATTTAAAACCCAATTATTTATAAATAAATAAATTGGATTTGAAAGGGGTATAATCGGAATTTCTAACATATGTGATTGGAATTGAATTAGAATTGATTTGTGGGTTTATCGTGAACGGTGTTTTAAATAACATTTGTTCTTTAACCCGATAATAAATAGAATGTGATTTGGGTTTATCGTGAATTGTGTTTTAAATACCATTAGTTCTTTAACCCAGTAAAAGGAGTTTCAATGAATCTGTAATTAGATTGAAATGTGAATTGATAATGAAAATTATCAAATTTGGAAAGTGAGCGAGAATGGAGTATTACCAGTTTTGCTCCAAATCAATAGTTAAATCTTTAATTAGATTTGAACGTGAAATGGTAATTAATTTTACCAATAACACCGTGGTGTTAGATATGGAGTATTACCAGTTTTGCTTCATGGGATGAATAGGTTGGGATGGGAAAATAAAATAAAATAATTACTTCGGTGTGGTTCGCTAATCCCGACTAGTTTGGAAAACCATAATTTGGTTTGAAATGATATCCAAAGGAAGATTAAAGAATAAATTTTAAAGAATTTATCTTTGATAAAATTGATGGGAACCTTTCCCTAAGATCGTGAAATTTAGAAACTAACTGTAGGTTAGCTAAGAAGGATGGTTTCCTGGGTATTGATCTGATGTTGGTTTCGGCCTTCGGGGTTAATATTTGGGGAATTGTTCTCTTGCTAATTTACGGTTAGTGAATGCTGAATTGGAATGAGATGTATGTTGTGTTTGTGTAACATTTGTTTATAATATACGCGGGTTGTTCGGAAAGGCCGGGTTTATACCCATTCTGAATAACCGATTCGACGATAAGTTGAAGGTGATGACGGTGGCCGAAGACCGGAAGTTTTCACATCGTTTGGGTGATTACTGATGATCTTGATTGGGCTGTACACCCAAGATGAGGGAATCAGTTGGTGATCGTCCAGACGTACTTGGAGATCGATGGATATGCGAGGAAAGTGCCTCCGGTTTCGTTCAGACCTAGAACGGACTTGTAAATGGATGGTGTGTCTAACATTGTATTCCTTTATATTGTATTCGTTGATCTCTGCTAAATATATATCTGTTTGGCAGCGGAGAATTTATTCTCTTGCTTAACGCCCTTCTCTGAGACATACGAGCTCAGAGGTTATATATTGGCAGAAATCGGTGGTACGATATGGATTGATAGTGTGGCATGCTGAGATGCAGTGATCCAGACTTTTGTTGAAAAGCAAAGTTTGGTGGGTGATGATCAAAGCGCAGCTTTAATAAAGCATGGCTTTGTGTATAGCGTTGATTCGCGAGCCTCACACCCGGGTATGGTGGTAAACTGATGGTTTGATCAGTATGCTTTTTAGTGGATAAGCACCTTAGTGGTGTCGTGGATTCGGTCGACCGAGATGAGCTTAGTGCTCAGAGGGATAGAGTAAGCGGTGTTTTCTCTCGATGGGACGTAAGCCGCAGTGGTACTCTGGTCCCAAAAGTGCAGATGTGCATTACGGTGTTTTCTCTTGCTGGGACGTAAGCCATGGGGAATTGCACTACGCGATCGATCTTTCGAATCAGGAGCCACCATGATGGAAATCCAACTTTCCAATACGTGTATTTCGGATTTATTTGTAGAGCCTAGTATGGCGACATGATATATGGTACCCATGCCGTCTATGATTGATATTTATGATTGAAATTGTTTTGACACTATACACTTATTATAGTATCAAATGATTTGGTTTTAAAACGTACCAAGCATGTTTGGCTATTATAAGGGAAAACCCTATCCTCCGGCTTGCGTTGCATTGTGTGATGGGACCTGGGTCTTATAATAGCTTCATTTTTCGAAAAAGCATTGCGTTGTTTATTCTATGCACTGGTGTTCTTGGGAGGAAACCCGTTCCGTGTTATACGACGTGGTCCCTTGAATTACTCTCTTTTAAAGTATAGTTTAAATAACTGTTTTAGTTCTCACACTAGTCACATGACTGACCTGGAGTTTATTGTTTTAACCTAAACTCTAGGTGCCCTTATTTTCGACACGGACAGCTAGTAGTTTTGGTTTTGCAGATTTATATTCACAGGATCCTGATTTACAGCTGGAACGATGTTCGGAAAGCTCTGTATCCGTGCATTACTTTCAGTTGTGTTTTATATTGTTTTTCTGCTACTATGTAATTTATTGTAATCTCTGATATTTATATGTAATTTATTCATTTATACTCTGTATATTCTTGTATCTGATGGAATTATTGTAATAACAATGAAATGTCCTTCTGTCTGCGTTCTGATTGGTCTTGTCCTCAAGGTATCCTCTCTTTCCTTCACGGCGAAGTAACAGGTCACTACAGTTGGTATCAAAGCTTTGGTTTACAGAGCTCGAAAACAAGACACATTAGAACCATACGAAAGAATCCATCAGATATTGGATTAGTAATATCCAATTAGAATGACTCGTTAGAGATAGGATCAGTAGTATCCTAGAACGAGTGTGAAGAGCATATTTTTAAAATAAAAATTTGAAAACATACTTTGTTTTGAAAGTTAAATTCAAGTATACGTATTTGAATATTTATTTATTTTGAATTTGGACAATCTAGTATATAAAGATTTTGCATATATGCGTCATGAACGTATATTCGAAGTTTTAATATACTGGGTAGATATAGAATCGCACTCTAGTATCCCGGGGATGATTCCACTGATGACGTACGACATTAGTGGTTTATTTTCGTGTTTCGAAAGTGTGATTTCTATATATTTCCATTAGACTAGTGTGAGAACCAAAATTTAACTAGATAGATTTATTGTTGTGATTTGGCATTAAAAACATGATTTTCTATATATATATATCAAAGTTATGTGTTTGAAATTCTAATCAACTAATTGATTGATGGTTGTGTTGTTTGTTTATTTGTTTGATAATTTTGAACCGTTATGCCAAATTGAACCAAATACTGAACTGTATTGAAAATTTGTTAGAATTGCATGCGTGCCTATATATACATTGAACAGGTCATAGCAAGGAGGCTAGAGCAGAAGAATAAAATTTGTTTGCCCGACAAATAGGTACATGTTTATCATAATTTACTATTTTGTTTGGGTGATGATGATTTTATGAGCCGATTGGCTAGCCGCTTGGTTAGCCGCTTGGCTTTTTCTTTTTCTTTTTGAGGTCAGAGGGCCTATATGGCAATTTCGGGATTTTCCTGGTGCTCCCGGTGCAGGGGAGGTTATGGCGAAATTTTCAAAAATTTAGGGTGTTAGCCAAATTTTTGAAAAATTTGAAAAGTTCTTAGAAACTGAAAAGTTGAAGAACTTAAGCTGTAAAGAAAGCAATGGAAGTAGAGTTGATTAGTTAAACAACTTTCGGCTTCGTTCCTTTTCGGGGACGAAAAGTTTTAAGTGGGGGAGATTGTAACAACCCGAAAATCCAAGTCAATTTAAAAATTTTATTTTGGCGAATTTAATGAATTTCGAATATTTAAAATGAATTATTTTAAATAATAACGATGAAAAATTTATTTTGAATAAATTTCAAACGTATATGTTTATATACGTCGTCGTTAGAATATAAATAATTATATATAATTATAAAAGGAATTACAAATGGCGCGGTAGTTCGATAATTCGATTTCAAACTTCAATTGAATGTACCGGGTGCAAAATAAACCGGAATTTAGAAAAACCAAAAATATTAGAATCTAATTGGTAATATCTTTCCAAAGAAGTCGAAAAATCAAAATTTTATAGCAGGGATAAAAAGATATGTCCAGTTGAAAATTCAGAAAAGTCGCTATGGAATTTCGGCCCTTAAAAATGGAAATTTTGCAAACGACCCCAGATTTCGACGAAACCACTTTTGTTGGATCGGGGATGTCAAGTTTTTTCTAGATGCCAATTTTCAAAAAAATTCGAATCAATATGTGAGCGTGGCAAAGGAAAACCTGTTTGACCAATTTTAGTTGATTTTAATCGACTGGAAAATGGCCATTTTTCAAACGGTCTCAGAATTGGGCGAAATTAGTTTTGTTAGGACCGTATCGCCGATACGAAGCTAGAAAATATTTTTTTGGAATTTTTCGAGTTAGTATGTGACCCCGGTAAATTGAAATGCGCGTTCAAATTCAATATATAGAGTTATATGTTGATTTTGACGAAAACTGATCGTAACGGCCGAATTGGCTTACGCAGCATATCCCATTATATTCGGAATGGGGGTTAAACGCTAGGGGTGACAGTCGTTGGGTTTGAATTGGAATTAGAAATAAAAAGTCAACTAGCAGGAAAATAAAATAAAATTAAAAATATATTAATAAACTTTTCACTTAAACCCCCCCCCCAATTTAGTTTTGCCACGATAAAATTCATTTCCCCTTTTCAGAAAGAGAACGACGTCCTCCATTCTTGTCTCGATGAACCGCCGCCTGTGCCCCACTCCCTCCGCCCACGCCACCGTCGATCGGATGGATGTCGCACCCCGTCTCATCGCTCCATCCTCCGACGTCCTCTGCCGCCTCCATCGAAGATCGACATCGCCCCCGGAACCCTAAATCGAACCGTTGCCTGAGGCGCACCCGCCCCTACCATCGACGACGCCGTCTGACCTCGAGCCCCCCCTCTAGTACACCGCAGCGCAAACCCCCTCTCTCCCAATCTCAATTCGCGGCCCCCTACTTTTCTTTGTCGCGCCCCACCACCAGCAGCAGTCCTCCCGACGGCCTGTGCCCCTCCGAAGAATGGTGCTCTTCAGCCCTCCGAACTGTGAGCGTTCTCCTTTTTATTTTAGTTCATTTAATTTTGTTTATTTTCTGAAATTAGGTTTTATGCATAAAAAAAATCAGTTTTTGCTTTAACCGTATAAAGTTAATATTTTTAACCATATAAAGATTATGTTTTTATTGAATAAAGATTATATTTTTAGCTAGGATCTTTGTTTAAGTAAAGCTAGAATTTTTAGTTATAAAAAGATCAGATTTTTATCAAGAAGAAAGCGATATAAAAATATTTTTATATGACGTAAAGGTTAAAAATATAATTTTTATATAATGAAGAAGTTAAAAATATTATTTAGATAGTAAAAATTTGATCTTTACGTATGTAGCGAAATAAAAATCTGATTTTTATTATATATATAGTGGAATAAAAATGTGATTTTTACAGCGTTGAAATAAAAATGTGATTTTTATATACATAGCTACAATATAAAAATGTGATTTTTACATATATAGTGGTTACGGGCAACGAAAGTGGCAAAAGGCGAGAACGACGAAGATTTCTACATAAGAAGAGTCATGGTATTGGATTAGCTAATCGGTGAGAACTTCTCACTTTAACTTTTCTAGTTATATAAATATATACTAGGATGCAGATGGTGTTTAGTAGCACCCAACACCCGTCGTCCACAGACCATGGACGGCTTGTTTGTTTGTTTGATATTGATGTGTAGTTGATTGTGTGATATGAAGTAAAAATATTTATATAGTTAATAATATTGTATAGTTAAAAATGGATTTTTTAACGTGTATATGAAATGAAATAAATAAATATATACAAATCAGACGATTTGTATATATATACAGTGATTTGACTGATATTGATTGGGATGATAAATTTTACACATCGCCCAACTGCACAAATAAAAACATGTGTTTGGTTGTTTGAGACCCCACACGGGCATTGGGATAATATACGACATACACTAATCCCAATAATTGGTTGTATGTCGATCGATGGATTGACAGACTGTTATAAGCGTTAGATATCTATATTTGATGCTTATATAGTGTAGTGCACTTTGGATGATGGTTGATTATTTATAGTTGCTATTATATACATGTGTTGTATAGAATCCATATAATTAACGTTATATGGTAATTGATTGGGCCTCATTCCAATTTGAAAAATAAAGAATATTATAAAATAAAGGTTCATGTGTTGACCGTACTCATCCGTTGAGATTAGTCATGTGTTGAACGAAATATTTTAACAATAAAATTTACATCTTTATCATATATAAAATTAGAAACTAACTGGAAAATAGATAAGATGAGTGGTCTCCTGGATATTGATCTGATGTTGGCTTCGGCCTTCGGGGTTAATATTTAGGGAATCGTTCTCCTACTAATTTACGGTTGGAGTCTGATTTGAAATCAAACGATAGATACCATAATTGTTATAAATATATTAAATAACAAAAACAGTCACACGTGGACAATACTCATTCGTTGAGATTAGTCATGTGTTGACAAAAATATAGGGTCTTGTATTGAAAGAAATATAGATTCATTTGTTGAATAGAATAACGAAGTTATTGAAAAATATAAAGCCGTGTTGATTAGAGATGCGCTATTTTGACACGAACGATATTTATATCGATTATATTCGTTTTTATAATGAATATTGAAAAGAGATAAAAATCAAATATTTATAACAGGAATTCGAATTGAATTGAAAAGAAAACGAATTTGATTTGAATTGAAAAGAAAACGAATTTGATTTGAATTGAAAAGAAAACGAATTTGATTTGAATTGAATAGAAAACGAATTAGAATTGAATTGAAAAGAAAGTGAATTCGAATTGAATTGAATAGAAAATGAATTCAAATTGAATTGAAAATGAATTGAAATAGAATAAAAATCAATTAGAAATGAATTCAAATTGAATTGAATTGAAATGAATTTAAAACGAATTTATAAGGAAAAATTCAATTTTGATTTGAATTTGAAATGGAAGTTGAAATTGTCTTTGAAACAAATTTGAAACGATTTATAAAATTCGTTTTAAAAAGGAAATCGACGAAATATATATTATATATATTATATATGTAATATAATGGCCTAAATAGAACGCGCCGCCCCGCGGCAGTTCGTAAATTTCGACCATTGACTTCGAACGGATATTACGGGAGATCCGACCGTCGGATTCTCCTGAAATCAGAACTGTTGGGTTTGTATCATAAAGAGCTTTCTAACGAATATTAGAAATTTGAAATCTAACGGTTGGATTTGGAGATACGTCCAAATCAAATTTGGAAAAGGTCGCTGCAAGTGCAGTTCGATGGCCGTTGTTGGAAATCGACTGTACGGGCCTGGATAAAATTATTAAAAATAGTAATAATTTGTGTAAAATCATAAGAAATGATTTGTGAAGAACTAGGATGAAAAATCCCACATTTGTAAAGGTAAAAATGGATTTTTATCAAAATGAACTAGTTTTGAACTAAATTTAAAACCCAATTGTTTATAAATAAATAAATTGGATTTGAAAGGGGTTTTAAATAATCGGAATTTCTAATATATGTGATTAGAATTGAATTAGAATTGATTTGTGGGTTTATCGTGAACGGTGTTTTAAATAACACTTGTTCTTTAACCCGATAATAAATAGAATGTGATTTGGGTTTATCATGAATTGTGTTTTAAATGACATTAGTTCTTTAACCCAGTAAAAGGAGTTTCAATGAATCTGTAATTAGATTGAAATATGAATTGATAATGAAAATTATCAAATTTGGAAAGTGAGCGAGAATGGAGTATTACCAGTTTTGCTCCAAAGCGATAGTTAAATCTTTAATTAGATTTGAACGTGAAATGGTAATTAATTTTACCAATAACACCGTGGTGTTAGATATGGAGTATTACCAGTTTTGCTTCATGGGATGAATAGGTTGGGATGGGAAAATAA
The DNA here is from genome assembly GCA_030737875.1 of Allium sativum. Lineage (NCBI taxonomy): Eukaryota > Viridiplantae > Streptophyta > Magnoliopsida > Asparagales > Amaryllidaceae > Allium > Allium sativum. The sequence continues at coordinate 155,829,010 of CM060921.1, read as the reverse complement.
AATAAAATAATTACTTTGGTGTGGTTCGCTAATCCCGACTAGTTTGGAAAACCATAATTTGGTTTGAAATGATATCCAAAGGAAGATTAAAGAATAAATTTTAAAGAATTTATCTTTGATAAAATTAATGGGAACCTTTCCCTAAGAACGTGAAATTTAGAAACTAACTGTAGGTTAGCTAAGAAGGATGGTTTCCTGGGTATTGATCTGATGTTGGTTTCGGCCTTCGGGGTTAATATTTGGGGAATCGTTCTCTTGCTAATTTACAGTTAGTGACTGCTGAATTGGAATGAGGCGTATGTTTTGTTTGTGTAACATTTGTTTATAATATACGCGGGTTGTTCGGAAAGGCCGGGTTTATACCCATTCTGAATAACCGATTCGACGATAAGTCGAAGATGATGACGGTGGTCGAAGACCGGAAGTCTTCACATCTTTTGGGTGATTACTGATGATCTTAATTGGGCTGTACACCCAAGATGAGGGAATCAGTTGGTGATCGTCCAGCCGTACTTGGAGATCGATGGATATGCGAGGAAAGTGCCTCCGTTTTCGTTCAGACCTAGAACGGACTTCTAAATGGATGGTGTGTCTGACATTGTATTCCTTCATATTGTATTCGTTGATCTCTGCTAAATATAAATCAGTTTGGCGGCGGAGAATTTATTCTCTTGCTTAACGCCCTTCTCTGAGACATACGAGCTCAGAGGTTATATATTGGCAGAAATCAGTGGTACGATATGGATTGATAGTTGGCATGCTGAGATGCAGTGATCCAGACTTTTGTTGAAAAGCAAAGTTTGGTGGATGATGATCAAAGCGCAGCTTTAATATAGCATGGCTTTGTGTATAGCGTTGATTCACGAGCCTCACACCCCGGTATGGTGGTAAACTGATGGTTTAATCAGTATGCTTTTTAGTGGATGGGCACCTTAGTGGTGTCGTGGATTCGGTCGACCGAGATGAGCTTAGTACTCAGAGGTATAGAGTAAGCAGTGTTTTCTCTCGCTGGGACGTAAGCCGCGGTGATACTCTAGTCCCAAAAGTGCGGATGTGCATTACGGTGTTTTCTCTTGCTGGGACGTAAGCCGTGGGGAATTGCACTACGCGATCGATCTTTTGAATCAGGAGCCACCATGATGGAAATCCAATTTTCCAATACGTGTATTTCGGCTTTATTTGTAGAGCCTAGTATGGCGACATGATATATGGTACCCATGCCATCTATGATTGATATTTATGATTGAAATTGTTTTGACACTATACACTTATTATAGTATCAAATGATTTGGTTTTAAAACGTACCAAGCATGTTTGGCTATTATAAGGGAAAACCCTGTCCTCTGGCTTGCGTTGCATTGTATGATGGGACATGGGTCTTATAATAGCTTCATTTTTCGAAAAAGCATTGCGTTATTTATTCTATGCACTGGTGTTCATGGGAGGAAACCTGTTCCGTGTTATACGGCGTGGTCCCTTGAATTACTCTCTTTTAAAGTAAAGTTTAAATAACTGTTTTAGTTCTCACACCAGTCACATGACTGACCTGGAGTTTATTGTTTTAACCTAAACTCTGGGTGCCCTGTTTTTCGACACGGGCAGCTAGTAGTTTTGGTTTTGCAGATTTATATTCACAGGATCCTGATTTACAGCTGGAACGATGTTCGGAAAGCTTTGTATCCGTGCATTACTTTCAGTTGTGTTTTATATTGTTTTTCCGCTGCTATGTAATTTATTGTAATCTCTGATATTTATCGAATGTAATTTATTCATTTATACTCTGTATATTCTTGTATCTGATGGAATTATTGTAATAACAATGAAATGTTCTTCTGTCTGCGTTCTGATTGGTCTTGTGCTCAAGGTATTCGCTCTTTCCTTCACGGGGAAGTAACGGGTCACTACAGTAATCAATTTTCATGTTTGACTTGCTATCTAATCCAAAAAATTATAGGAAATTGCTTATTTGTTTATGTATAATAAATTGAACACTTATAAACAATACAAAACAAAGCATGACCACTGTTAATGTTATTACTTTCAATTAAGCGTTTACCTTTTTACTCTACTGTTACTTGCAATTAAAGTTCTTACAGTACAACTCATTTTAAAAATTGATCACCATTCTTCTGATAGGAATACTAACATTAATATTTTACTGTGTCACACACCATCCACCAACGAACATGATAACAAATTTAAATTTATGATTTTCGCATGGACCATACATCACCACTCATCAAATATAATGTTATACTTAGGTAAATGGTACCTACAAACGCCTTGCATCACCAATCATCAAATACAATGTCGTGTGTAGATGTTTTAGTTCGACAAAGGTCATATATTTATATTTTCATTATTTCTAATGATCTGAAATATTGCACATAGCTTATTTTTTAACCCATTCTCAATTTTCATTCTTTGAATAAACTATTTCATTTTGTCTATTACTCGTTTATAGCCATTTCCTTTTTATGAAATTCTCAACCATCACTTAGGTAAGAAGGCTTCCTAAAGGAAAAACCAGGGGGGAAATTCATTTATTTACTTATAACTATTTCTTAGCATCATTAGCTGTATAAGTTATCCACACATAACCACTGCATTCTAAAGGCTAACGCAAGTTGATAAGTTTTATAGCCATTTCAAGTTGACGTTATACTGCAGAAAGTTAATAAATTTCATTGTTATTTTCATTTGATGTTAAGTTTTCTCCAGTTGATATACCTGGTTGATATTAAGCATTCTCCAGCTAATATCTCTGATCGATATTAATATATGCCCCAAAAGTTGCTTGACTCCAAGCACCATTAAACATTTCTAGAGTATGTTTTCTTTTACTATCCCAACAAAGTGAAAAATCATTTACAATTTCATCCTCAAACCTGCTATAGTCTATCAAAGTTAAAAAACAAAACGACATATACAGGACTGTTTTACCAAATATTCCTTTATTGTAATAAAGATTGAGGATAAGGAACATCGAATTTCCCAATAGCCATTAACATAGATAGAATAATGTAATGATGAAAACAAAAATCTATTTGATATTTCACTAAGACGGAAACGAAAACTATAGGAAATGAAGTAAAGGCAGGATATGCAAATTTTTTGCAACAAAGATCGAAAATGGTGAATATTGAAACCCCATCAAAGATCCGAACTGAAATAATTAATTTTTCAAGACCATAAACAATTAAACAGATAAGTTAGGGTTTCGATTTAATACCTGAAAAATTACTTGAATCGGAATCTTGAGAGGAATATGCCGATTCTCAAACTAGTTTCGATTCAGAATTTAATCGACGACATTTTTTTTCTTTTTTTTGGATCACGTGGAAGATAGATCTGAGCAAGGAATACAGTTTCCTTTTGTTTTGGCAGCGTGAAACATTTGGGACGTAGGGGCAAGGGCAGCGTGATTTTTTTTTTTTTTGGGGACTGTCAAAGGGACTCCAAATTTTGTCCAGGGGAGGGTAATTTTAAGGGAACTCCAACTTAATATTTTTTTGTTAAGGGGAGATCTGATTTATTTTAAAAAAACGAAAAAAAGACCTAACTACCCCTGATTCAACACTTATGTTAAACACCAACTTACTAAATTGAGCGCAACTAACAAATATGCAAATTACAAAACATCTCAATTACAAAAAATGCTAATTATATTCATACATCAATAACATCTTTACATACACCATAAAATAAAATAAACTACTATACACTAAAATTACTTTTTTTTTTTTTACAATACCAGCCTTATTTTTCTGTTCCTCTTCCCTCTCTAAATCTTTAAAGTTATTTACGTAAAATAGGAAGCCTATAGCAAAAAGTTTAAATTTAGTAAAATGGATTTTAGTTATTTTTGAGCGTACGATATATAATTTATTATGCTACAAAAACATTCCTAATTTCAGCAAAAGAGACCCTGCTTTTAAATTAAATAACTCTAAATTATCACTTACTTGTAAAAGTTATCGTAATTCAAATTTTAGGTTTCATGTTTAAAAATACATTATGTTCTTCAAATTGTTTTACATAGATTTAATCAAATATCGTCAGTTACAATGTTTTAGTTTGATGGGTTGTCATTAAAAAGGTAAAAAAAAAAATTGCAATAAAAAAGGGTAATTTAGTAGTATATATTTTTAGCAAAATAATGGTATACATAAAGTAATTTTTGGTGTATAAATAGAATTTGCCTTACAAAAATTTGATACAACGTATTATAACAAAATTTTCGTTTTTGCACTTAAAATTAATCATACCAATTCCAATATGAAATTATAATTAATTACCTAATCCGATGCCTTCTGATTACCCATGAAATTTTCTTGTGTCTCTATTACATGAACTATATCCATTGTTTACTTTTATGAGCAACATTAAATTGTAACCAGTAACGACCCAGGGGTTTTCGGCCCGAAAGTCGACATAAATACCTCTATCGTAACTCATGTCAATCTCCCAAACACTGAAAACACTGGAACGTTTATAGAAAGAAATTAGAGGGTGAGATAAGAAAGAAAGAAAGTTAGAATAGAAGAAGAAAGAGGAATCAACACAGAGTCTCACATCGCAGCGGAACAAAATATAATACAGAGATAAATCTTTATTGAGAGATTTTGAAAATACTTACAATATCAGAGTACATCAACATATCTGGACAGTTATAATATTCTGTCCTCATATACACAGCGAAATAGAACTCATATCATACATCTGAACACCTTCAGCGTGTCACTGGACTTCACAGTACCTGATAACCAGAATCTGTACATCCGGGCTAACCCGAGCATTTACAAAACACCGGGTCAGTCTGGTGAACCAGAGTGAGAAAAACTAGCACAACAATTAAGGGTATCACACAACTTTATTTTAAAGTTAAAATCCTTTCGAAAGAAAAGGATAATCGTAAAACCAATCCACACATAAACATAGACGGTTTTTATCTTACGATAACCCAAAACAGATTTTGAAATCAATATCTTGTCTGATATTATGATAATGTCTAAATACAAGTAATATCAAATCTAGTGGAACGCTTGCATCTCACGCTCTACATATATAGTATACAAACCAAACCGCGGGCGCTTATTGGAGATTGGATTCCAATCATGACAAGGTATGGGACCACCTGCCGATCGTGTATCTCTAGAGACGAATACACTAGGTTCAATAAGAACGTCTTGCAACCCAGCCCACACATGACCGACCACTCATTTCTCTTCAGTGTATCGAATGTATATCACCAACGGTTGGGAGCTACCCACCGTCTTCCCAAAAAGGGACAACATCGAAATAGATTTAGAAACAAAAGGATTTTCTCTAGATAGGTGATTATACACCCTAATGGGAGCGACCTACATAGCCATGCTGCCTGGCCGATTTCTGTCATTTCCCGGTTGATGAGGCTTGAGGTCAGAACACATCTGATCATCATACGCTTTGGATGCCACATCGTCAGATCCACCAAATCACTAATTGACGTCCACAAAAATATTATGGTCGTTAAGCTAGAGAGGTGCCCCTCTCCGCTACTAACAGAGATACGTTTGTAAAAATCAACATACGTGACTTGAAACACCCCACCTCCATTAAGGTCACTCACAAAGGGAATGCCTTAACTTTGGTGGAGGTTTATAAGTAAAAGCCACAGATGAACTCAAGACAGATATAAATACACATATTTTAAACAGCGAAACCAAACAAACTTTTATTTCATCAATACGTGTATCAAACAAAGATTTCCATAATTGTCCCAAAATACTTTCAACATTACAACCACATAACTGCCTTGATTATTAAAGAAGCATGAAAACATAAATAAAGTGACAAAAATCCCCATAGTGATATCCAAATCCATAGTCCAAGAAAAAGAGATCCAAATCATACATCTACGTTCTTGGTGCTTGTAAAGAGCCTGACTGAGTTGAGTTGTTTCCTCCCTGTGGACCTGGGAGGGGGGAACGAAAGAAAAGAAGACGAAAAGAAAATAGGGTCAGACATAAAGCCTGAGTAAATCTAGTAACTCTTCAATATGTGAATAAGAAAAGGATATGATGGATATAAACTAAAAATAGGAAAGTGTCACAGGCTATGGAAGTGTCGAATGTACTATCACACCCATACTATATCTCTGCACATACTCGAGTTTATTCTAACTGGCACCCCATGGTGAGGGTGAACTGATCCCCATTCTTATTAAAGAACGGCTCCTACTCGCGTTAACATGTGTCATACGACCCCCAAGAATTGTAGATACCTATGCTGGTCCCATCATGGGGTGTATCAAGACCCATGGTGGTGGCCCCGACACAAAACTAGAAGACATAGGTTATACTACTGGTGTCCCCAGTGCCCTGGTTGTCTGCTCCGGAGTGTGTGCACACCCGCACCCCGTTAGACCTGCACTGTGCACCCACTGCCGTTGTTTGACTGCTTATAATCAGCCCAGTAATCGTGCCCCACCCTGCCTAGTTTCAGGGTACCGTTGATACCTAACTTTGGGTTACTGCCGAAACGAGTCCCTCGTTACCAGGATTTTCTAGTCAAACATGTTAAGTGGTTAAGTGTCTGTATTTACCTAACCCCACCCATCAATTCTTGTTAACATGTTGAATTTGGTTAAGTGTTATAGTTGACTTAACCCTACCATCTATCCTTAGCCTCTTAGGAGCACCAGACCACTCACATTAGACAGGGATTGCTACGGTTACTGGATATGTCGGTCGGTTCCGGGCAGGTTTACACCGTAGCTCAGTCTAACCTCGGGTCCTTATTGGGCTCAATGCTTAACCACCCACATTGGATAGGTATTGTTGTGACTACTGGACAGCCGGGCGGGTCCGCATAGGTTTACATCACAACTCAATCCAACCTCGGGTTAAGCATATCGTGTTTTCTAAATTTACATATTTGTCTTTATTACTGAATATATGTAAATTTGTCAGCAAATAAATGCTATAGCCCACATTCCAAGTTCAATATTTTTGGTATAAGAATTTATACCATTTAAATGCCACCAATTTTTGGCATGTGACAAACATGCCAATTCAATATATTTTTATGTCAAGTTTTCAAATATTCCCAACGTTCCCCCGTTTAAACATTAGGCTAACAAATCTTAGCTTAATATTCGTTCGCCTAGTTTTTAACATATAATATTAGGCTAAAAAGTTAGCCTAATTTAGTGCACACAAATAAGTATAAGGGAATTCATAAACGTAAACGAGACATAGGTGTAAACCTGGCATTTTTGGCATAATCAATATGAACATGTAATACATAAAGGTGTGTGGCGCATGAACTTGCAATTTGGCGATTCAACTAACATATAACATGGGTCATGTGAACTTGCATCCAAATCAAAGTATGACTAAGTAGGTGACATATGAAATGGCATAGTTTAGGCAAATACAAGCTTGTGTTTAAACATGTTAACTTGGCATAATATCAACCACAAAACTAGCATGCTATATATTCATCAAAATGTACAATTTTTACATCTAATCATATAGCTTATTTCAACATGAACTTGCATAGTTTATGAAACACAAACGATGTTTGTCATGGAACCAATTATATTTTGCAAATAAACATGAACTTACATTGTTTGTGAAACATAGATCCAATTATACTTGCAAACATAGATCTAATTATACTTGCCAATAAACATAAGGATGATATCATAGGTTTTGGGTCATGTAGGCATAAAAGGTCTATAACATGTTTACACAAATTCTAATTTAGACTACGGGAATATACATAGTCCATGCCAACGACATATACAAAAAGAGATAAATTTCTAGTTTTTGCCACAAGCTTGCAAGTGCCATTGTTTTTCATATACAATTGTTCAATAGGCTTGCATCAATTAATTTATTGCCACAAACATCAATACACAAGTCATGATAGAACCATCACAATACACAAAGATTATACAACACGATTCTATTTTCATTTACATCGAATCACATCACAATTTTTATTCATATTTTTGAAAGGTCACTATACTTACAATGTGAGATGAATTCTTGTATTTTGATTTCTGTTATTCTGATTTGGAGATGCTCTCCTTTGGGTAGCAAAGTTGCGTTGAATGATTTGATTAAGCTTTGATTTGATTCGTCTTTTAGGCTTGTTGGCTTGTCTCTAGGCTTTTTAATTGACGACCATTCCTAGTTCCTCTCCAGCAGCATGACGGCTATTGTATTCTATTATTTGTGTGAGTTTAGGGTTAGGTTTGAGTTGTATTTACGGAATTTTAAATTGTTTTGAGCCGTCGTGTAACAACCCGTATTTTTCGATAACGTGTTAAGACGAGAATCAAGGCAGAATTTAATTTTAAATTCTGAATCAAGTAAAACGGGCTATGCCATTGTGTTCGTCTCGGAAAAATACGCGAAATAGAGTCTGAGTTTTCGAGAATCGGAGTCCGTATGACCAAGATATGGCCTCGCGAAGTTTCACGAAAAAATCCCAAATTAAAGTATACTTAATTAAGTGAAATGGGTTGCGCAGAGAAATATATATATATTGATATATATATATATATAATTGAAAATTAAATAAATAAATATGCAAAAATGTTCAAAACAGCGAATTGGGAGAGGGGAATAACCGAACCGGCCCATTTTTGAGGTCGACCCGAGCTCGCTGGGTCGACTAGGGGTTAATCCAGGGTGTTTGGCTGTCAACCCGTGGGCCGATTCGCTCAAATGCAGATTTTGCATTTGGATGGTTCTCATGGTTCATCTTTAATCTAAAGGCCCTAGATGGTTCCTACACTTGACTTCTTCCCCAAGACATGCTTTGATGGCTTGGATTGAATCTAGGTTTAATCCTATGGCCTAAAACACTTGCCTAATCTATAAATAAGACCCTAACCTATCCTAAATCCTCATTATTCATTCATGCAACTAAACTATGGCCAAATTTCTACTCTCATGGCCTCCATCTCAAATCCCTAGAGCCTATGCATCCAAATCAAGTTCAAATCAAAAGGTGAAAGCTTGCTACACCAAATCAAGGCCAAATCAACATTGCTATGCGAGTTTCATGAAGGTTCTTCAACAAAGGAGGCACCTTTCTTAGCCAAGATGATTCATGCTCCTTTCCCTAGGCCTAACTATGTAAGTTCTAGCTACTTTTGGATCAAAACGGTATTTTTAATGTTGACATGGGATAAAATGAGGCTAAACATGATTATGCGAACCTATATGAATCTTACCTTGCCTCTTGTGTTCATGTTTATGATTTTAGGCCATGTGAGTGACTTAATCATGCCTCTCATGCTATGCATAACCTAGTTTATCTTGCAAGTTTGGATCTTTATGCATGAAATGCTAGCATGAACCTTTAGGAACCACTTTACTTGTGAAACATTGGCTAAGACAAGATTTTGGGGCTTATGCATGTTTATGAACCCAAACCCCTTATGCTAACATGCAAGTTTGTGGCCAAATCCTTTATGAGATTACGCATGATCGTGGCCAATCCCCTCATTTAAGTTGTGCATGTTTATGGCCAAACCCTTTTTGATAATATGCATGTTTGTGGCCAAATTACCTTATGACACTATGCATGTTTATGGCCAATCCCTTTATGATGTTATGCATGTGGAAGCCAAGCCCTTTTTGGCATCATGCATGTTTTGAGACCAATATGTGACATAGTATCCTTACTATGTTGACTCGCTTTGCTTGCGTTGGGAAAACACGATTTGGGTAGTTAGATAAACATGAACATGTCGCAAAATCTTAACTTGAATATGACATGTGTTTATACTTGAAAATATGACTTGAAAGATAACATGGAAGTTGGCATGTAAGTATGCATAAAAACATGAGCTTGGGAATTTACCTATTAAGTTAGGTCTACCCTTTGGGAATTTACCTATTGAGTTAGGTCTACCCAAATGCTTGAAAACTTGTAACATGTTTTGGAAACATGATGAACTTAGATAATATGAGTATGGCCAACTCGAGGTTGGGTTGAGTTTGCAACGTAAAACTACCCGGAACCGACCGACCTAACTAGTAGTTGCAAACAATAGGACCCAATGTGAGAAGTTGGTCATGTCGCGCTTAAGACCCGAGGTTAGACTAGGTTGTGGTGTAAATCTACCCGGACCCGCCCGGCTTAACTAGTAACCACAACAAGGTCTAATGTGAGAGGTTGTGGGTGCATTAATTAAATTAATGTCACATAATAGGGTTAAGTTAATTTGATTAATGAGGCTTAACCAAATATGATATGGACAAATGGGTTAAGTAATTTGATTAAGCTAATGATATTTAACAAAACATGATAAGCTTGGTTAGGTTAAGTAACTTGATTTTCCTAATGACACTTGACCATTTTTATACGACTAGTGGACGGGATTAAGTTAACCAACACTTAATCAATCCAACACGATAACGTGATAAGGTTAAGTGAATTTTCTTAATGACACTTAACCGTATAATACAGTTAATGGATGGGGTTAAGATTAGGCTTAACTAATCTAAACATGGTAATCGGATGAGGTTAAGTTAGCCTAGACTTAATTAATCCAACTTGGTAATTTAATGGGGTTAAGTTAAACACTTAACTAATTTAATACGATGATTTGATGAGGTTAAGTGACCTATACTTAGCCAACCTAACTCGTGAATTTATGGGGGGGGGGGGGGTTAAGTTAACCCATACTTAACCAATCTAACGTGAAAACATGATAAGGCTAAGTCACGAATCGCTTCGAATACGCTTGACCGATTTGACTCGGTAATTTGATAGGGTCAAATTAATGTATACTTAACCAATCTAAAATGATAATTAGACAAGGTTAAGTCATGGATTGCTTGATATACTTAACCAACTTGACACATGGTTTGTAGGGTTAAGTCTTGGACTTGGATACTTAGCCAATTTTGACATGGTTTGTAGACGGGCTAAGTTATGAACTTAAGTGACACTTAACCCATTAGATAAACCCTAATTCGGAGGATTAGGTAAATAACCATAGTTAACAAGGATTATGGAAATAAGGTTAAGTGGTAAACCTTAGTTAAGGGAAACTAAGTAATAATTCTTAGTCAAGGAGATTTGGACCATTTCTTAGATAGATTAGTAACCCAATACGTTAGGTCAACGTTTAAGTATGCGTGTAGGAGCAGGCTATCTGATTTAGATAAAGGCTCCAACGAACTGGGTAACGAAGCAGCGGCTTTGGGGAACGTGAGGATATTCTTGGGATCCCTCTGTGAGCTGCCAGGTCATTATACTAGGCTCACGAGAGGTTGAGGTCTGCGGTAGAAGAACCAAGAATATGCCTTGGTTGCTATGCGAGCGACCTAAAGACTGGGGTGGATAGCAGTGAGTCGACGAATACATAAGGTGCCCGAGATAGCAAGTTCGTCGATCATCTACCATCTTGAGTCAAGCGTGTACGTATGGAAAGGCAGGGAACACCCAACAGACCATGATTTGCTATCTAATTATGGGTGAGGTAGGCCGTAGGATGTGGGCTGGCCGGAGTGTAGTTCTCATGCAAGATTTTCTCTTGTGTTGCCTTTCACTAGTTGAGGGAGGGGTCTCGTGGGACCATAGCCACGTGTAGAAAAGCAGACCTTAGTATCTGCATCGGCAGATAAATCTAAAGCTCCCGACCGAGTCCTGTATTTCTTGGTTTGCCCTGTGACAGGACTCGGATGGCACGATGTGATACATGTGCATCCAGTTATAGAAAAACGATTCACGATGAATGCGTGGGAAAAAGGGCGCGGTTGAGGGTTAGCGTAATCCCTAGTGGCCTAGGTGGTTTAACCCAAACCGAAATACGAAAGCGTGCAATAGGTAAGCGTAATCCCTAGTGGTGCTAGGTGGCGTAAGTCCTAGTAGTTCAAACGATGATTCATACGGAAGAGCCTAGCTAGAACAAGGGTGACAGTCCAAACGATTCCAAGGATAATACGACATGAGGAAGCCCGTACGAGGTACGGCAAAGGACTGAACTTATATACATGGAAAGAAACGTATGATTTGCGTAACCTATATATGCGATATTAGGTTGACATGGACCATTACACGACTTTGAGCACGGGACATTCATGGTTAACACATGACGCGGGTAGGGATACTAGTACGAGAGGTGCAGAGCAAATATACATGTTAGAACTAGGAAGAATATACATAATAGATACCGTGGGATGTTAGACGGGGTAGATACCTTGGGATAATGTACTCGATAGAAATCTGACGATGTGATACCTTGACTTATCATAACACCGTAGTTTATCATGATACCTTAGTTTACCTTGCCGCAGTAGTTCAACCGGCTACCCTGGTTTATCTATCTTGTAGTTATCCTTATGTTTACTTTCAGTTTATGCATGTCATGTTACCTTTACCTGTTTTTATACTGGAAGTAGATAGGACTTACTCAGTCTGTTTGACTGACCCGTTTTGTTTCGCCTCTTTTCTTCCGTTTTCACCCCCAGGTTTCAGGGAGGAAACAATGCTGTTTAGTTCGGACTTCTTCTGCTTGAAGGTCATCATGGATGGCTTGGACTTCTCTTGGCTATGGCTACTTTACGGTTTTACTTAGGGAATAATTTATTAAAAAGTCTTTATGCTTCTTTACTATTGCAAGACAGGTTTTGATGTACTCTGATGTAAAAGGCTTTAAACCTTATGTATTCATGTTTATGAAAGTTTGATTTTACTTCCGCTATTTATATATATATGTTCTGTCTTGTGATATTTCTGTGCATGTTTACCAATAATGCCCCTCTAAAGCTAGTGCATTCCTTTGCGAGTGACCCTAGCGGAGGCGGGGTGTTACATTTGGTATCAGAGCAGAAGGTTACCAGATTGGGCAAAAGTTTTTAAAGACCTTCTGAAAACTATTTGAAAATCGTTTATAAAGAAGCATTTTTCAAGAAAGTTTTCTTTTAAAAAGAAAAGGCTATTCCCCAAAGGCCATTAGCATTATCCTTGTTTCCTTAATTAAATCTCTTTTCCTTTCTTTCCTCCATCTGTAGTCACAGTGGTTTTAACTGCGACTAGTCTTTTCTATCTACGAAAGTACTTTCCATGCGATGGAGGTGGTTTTCAAGAGACCAGTGGCCGCGTTATAAGAAAGGATAGTGAGAAAGAGGATAAAGGATACGAGCTTAAGGATGAGCAACTTGTTGGTATGGCTTAGTCCTCAAAGGAGGGAGAAAGATGAACAATGAAACCCATGACGAGAAAGTATCTTTGGTATGGTGAAACGGGACGGATAGTTAAGTATTGTGGGACAAGGACAAGATCATCGTTGTATACCCTCACTAGAGTACCTGAGTAGGGGGATAACATCCTTGTTGAAGATCTAGTTATTCTTTTCTATCATCCCGCCAAGACTTTGTTTTGATCCCCGCATCATTTAAGTCCGCTTCGGTAGTTGAGTCTCTGCACCTTAAGTACTAGCGTAATAGAGAATCCCATTTTTGTCTCAAAGTCCTATTGGAGAATCGGTCCATTTATACATGACTTGTTTGGATTTGGGAATGTCTATGCCAAGTGTTGAGTTTGGAAATAATGCTTATGTTTTTAAGCTATGGATGGATTCTAGGGATGAAGTGGTTATCCAGTAAGGGGTGCCACTCTCGGTTTTGATAGGAGGGTAGTTAGACCTTTTGACTAGCCTTGGTAATGCCCTCGAAGTATCGGGTAACCTTTTTGAGGTTCTGTCATGACTAGTTACTTAGAATCCCTTGATGCCTTTATTGGAAATTTGAAGCTCGATCGAGTGGTGTTCGCCAATAAGACGGATAGTTTACTTCATTTATGCATGGGTTATAGAGATCACCCTAGTAAGTGCGCATGATAACCTGATTGACATCTGTTTACTTTCAAGAGAAAGTTCTTCTACATGGAATGCCTTATAGTATATAAACGAGATCCAAGATTCACTAGTGAATTTTGGAAAGCTTGCATGAGATCATGAGTACGCAGTCATGTTTGCGCCAAGTATTCTAGAAAAAGGATAAGTGCAAGTGGAACGAGAGGCGACGAAGAAATGAGTTTCAGCTCATGTTATGGAAGCAGGAAATAAGAAGCTACGAAATCGCGAAGTTAAAGGGCGGTCAAGGCACAATGGAAGTAAGCCCGAGGAAATACGACTTTGATGGTCAAAGACTAGATACGCGCATGATATCTCTTTTTGGGAGTATATCCTTGATCCTTGTTTCTGTAGAGCTTACTTGTAGGTTATCTTTTGTGGACATCCTCTCGGTCCTACTTTCTGTTACAAACCCCGTAAGGAGTTTGTCTTGTTTATCTTCTCGGCCCTGTTTCAGGGAATTCTAGGTAGAACCCTATGGATGTAAACATGTATTTGAAACATGTTATGATTGATATGGTTGCAAGTGGTTGCAAGTGGTTGCTCATGGATGCGCGAATACACATTAGATACTAGCTCGACTCGGTCACATTTCATATTGCATATGCACGAGTATTTATACTTGTTTATGGATGAAATCGAATGTATTATCATGCGGTTGTTGCATATGAATGAATGATTGTGCACGCATATAGTATCTATATGACTAGGACTATTTGCATACATGTTGGATTCATGACACTATACATATTTTGCATTAGAAAGATTATTCAGGCCTGATCATTAGCATTAGCTAAGGAACATGTACACACACGTTTTGCATATATTCATACAACATTGAAATCATCTAAGGACAATGGTTGCTTGTGGATGATGTTTTGAGTAGATGGATGGTGGATGGTAGGATATGTTCTTCCTAACTTGGAGATTTCGGGGACGAAATCCTAAAAGGTGGGGAGAATGTAACAACCCGTATTTTTCGATAACGTGTTAAGACGAGAATCAAGGCAGAATTTAATTTTAAATTCTGAATCAAGTAAAACGGGATATGCCATTGCGTTCGTCTCGGAAAAATACGCGAAATAGAGTCTGAGTTTTCGAGAATTGGAGTCCGTATGACCAAGATATGGCCTCGCGAAGTTTCACGAAAAATTCCCAAATTAAAGTATACTTAATTAAGTGAAATGGGTTGCGCAGAGAAATATATATATATATATATATTGATATATATATATATATATATAATTGAAAATTAAATAAATAAATATGCAAAAATGTTCAAAACAGCGAATTGGGAGAGGGGAATAACCGAACCGGCCCATTTTTGAGGTCGACCCGAGGCCACTGGGTCGACTAGGGGTTAATCCAGGGTGTTTGGCTGTCAACCCGTGGGCCGATTCGCTCAAATGCAGATTTTGCATTTGGATGGTTCTCATGGTTCATCTTTAATCTAAAGGCCCTAGATGGTTCCTACACTTGACTTCTTCCCCAAGACATGCTTTGATGGCTAGGATTGAATCTAGGTTTAATCCTATGGCCTAAAACACTTGCCTAATCTATAAATAAGACCCTAACCTATCCTAAATCCTCATTATTCATTCATGCAACTAAACTATGGCCAAATTTCTACTCTCATGGCCTCCATCTCAAATCCCTAGAGCCTATGCATCCAAATCAAGTTCAAATCAAAAGGTGCAAGCTTGCTACACCAAATCAAGGCCAAATCAACATTGCTATGCGAGTTTCATGAAGGTTCTTCAACAAAAGAGGCACCTTTCTTAGCCAAGATGATTCATGCTCCTTTCCCTAGGCCTAACTATGTAAGTTCTAGCTACTTTTGGATCAAAACGGTATTTTTAATGTTGACATGGGATAAAATGAGGCTAAACATGATTATGCGAACCTATATGAATCTTACCTTGCCTCTTGTGTTCATGTTTATGATTTTAGGCCATGTGAGTGACTTAATCATGCCTCTCATGCTATGCATAACCTAGTTTATCTTGCAAGTTTGGATCTTTATGCATGAAATGCTAGCATGAACCTTTAGGAACCACTTTACTTGTGAAACATTGGCTAAGACAAGATTTTGGGGCTTATGCATGTTTATGAACCCAAACCCCTTATGCTAACATGCAAGTTTGTGGCCAAATCCTTTATGAGATTATGCATGATCGTGGCCAATCCCCTCTTTTAAGTTGTGCATGTTTATGGCCAAACCCTTTTTGATAATATGCATGTTTGTGGCCAAATTACCTTATGACACTATGCATGTTTATGGCCAATCCCTTTATGATGTTATGCATGTGGAAGCCAAGCCCTTTTTGGCATCATGCATGTTTTGAGACCAATATGTGACATAGTATCCTTACTATGTTGACTCGCTTTGCTTGCGTTGGGAAAACACGATTTGGGTAGTTAGATAAACATGAACATGTCGCAAAATCTTAACTTGAATATGACATGTGTTTATACTTGAAAATATGACTTGAAAGATAACATGGAAGTTGGCATGTAAGTATGCATAAAAACATGAGCTTGGGAATTTACCTATTAAGTTAGGTCTACCCTTTGGGAATTTACCTATTGAGTTAGGTCTACCCAAATGCTTGAAAACTTGTAACATGTTTTGGAAACATGATGAACTTAGATAATATGAGTATGGCCAACTCGAGGTTGGGTTGAGTTTGCAACGTAAAACTACCCGGAACCGACCGGCCTAACTAGTAGTTGCAAACAATAGGACCCAATGTGAGAAGTTGGTCATGTCGCGCTTAAGACCCGAGGTTAGACTAGGTTGTGGTGTAAATCTACCCGGACCCGCCCGGCTTAACTAGTAACCACAACAAGGTCTAATGTGAGAGGTTGTGGGTGCATTAATTAAATTAATGCCACATAATAGGGTTAAGTTAATTTGATTAATGAGGCTTAACCAAATATGATATGGACAAATGGGTTAAGTAATTTGATTAAGCTAATGATATTTAACAAAACATGATAAGCTTGGTTAGGTTAAGTAACTTGATTTGCCTAATGACACTTGACCATTTTTATACGACTAGTGGACGGGATTAAGTTAACCAACACTTAATCAATCCAACACGATAACGTGATAAGGTTAAGTGAATTTTCTTAATGACACTTAACCGTATAATACAGTTAATGGATGGGGTTAAGATTAGGCTTAACTAATCTAAACATGGTAATCGGATGGGGTTAAGTTAGCCTAGACTTAATTAATCCAACTTGGTAATTTAATGGGGTTAAGTTAAACACTTAACTAATTTAATACGATGATTTGATGAGGTTAAGTGACCTATACTTAGCCAACCTAACTCGTGAATTTATGGGGGGGGGGGGGGGTTAAGTTAACCCATACTTAACCAATCTAACGTGAAAACATGATAAGGCTAAGTCACGAATCGCTTCGAATACGCTTGACCGATTTGACTCGGTAATTTGATAGGGTCAAATTAATGTATACTTAAACAATCTAAAATGATAATTAGACAAGGTTAAGTCATGGATTGCTTGATATACTTAACCAACTTGACACATGGTTTGTAGGGTTAAGTCTTGGACTTGGATACTTAGCCAATTTTGACATGGTTTGTAGACAGGCTAAGTTATGAACTTAAGTGACACTTAACCCATTAGATAAACCCTAATTCGGAGGATTAGGTAAATAACCATAGTTAACAAGGATTATGGAAATAAGGTTAAGTGGTAAACCTTAGTTAAGGGAAACTAAGTAATAATTCTTAGTCAAGGAGATTTGGACCATTTCTTAGATAGATTAGTAACCCAATACGTTAGGTCAACGTTTAAGTATGCGTGTAGAAGCAGGCTATCTGATTTAGATAAAGGCTCCAACGAACTGGGTAACGAAGCAGCGGCTTCGGGGAACGTGAGGATATTCTTGGGATCCCTCTGTGAGCTGCCAGGTCATTATACTAGGCTCACGAGAGGTTGAGGTCTGCGGTAGAAGAACCAAGAATATGCCTTGGTTGCTATGCGAGCGACCTAAAGACTGGGGTGGATAGCAGTGAGTCGACGAATACATAAGGTGCCCGAGATAGCAAGTTCGTCGATCATCTACCATCTTGAGTCAAGCGTGTACGTACGGAAAGGCAGGGAACACCCAACAGACCATGATTTGCTATCTAATTATGGGTGAGGTAGGCCGTAGGATGTGGGCTGGCCGGAGTGTAGTTCTCATGCAAGATTTTCTCTTGTGTTGCCTTTCACTAGTTGAGGGAGGGGTCTCGTGGGACCATAGCCACGTGTAGAAAAGCAGACCTTAGTATCTGCATCGGCAGATAAATCTAAAGCTCCCGACCGAGTCCTGTATTTCTTGGTTTGCCCTGTGACAGGACTCGGATGGCACGATGTGATACATGTGCATCCAGTTATAGAAAAACGATTCACGATGAATGCGTGGGAAAAAGGGCGCGGTTGAGGGTTAGCGTAATCCCTAGTGGCCTAGGTGGTTTAACCCAAACCGAAATACGAAAGCGTGCAATAGGTAAGCGTAATCCCTAGTGGTAATAGGTGGCGTAAGTCCTAGTAGTTCAAACGATGATTCATACGGAAGAGCCTAGCTAGAACAAGGGTGACAGTCCAAACGATTCCAAGGATAATACGACATGAGGAAGCCCGTACGAGGTACGGCAAAGGATTGAACTTATATACATGGAAAGAAACGTATGATTTGCGTAACCTATATATGCGATATTAGGTTGACATGGACCATTACACGACTTTGAGCACGGGACATTCATGGTTAACACATGACGCGGGTAGGGATACTAGTACGAGAGGTGCAGAGAAAATATACATGTTAGAACTAGGAAGAATATACATAATAGATACCGTGGGATGTTAGACGGGGTAGATACCTTGGGATAATGTACTCGATAGAAATCTGACGATGTGATACCTTGACTTATCATAACACCGTAGTTTATCATGATACCTTAGTTTACCTTGCCGCAGTAGTTCAACCGGCTACCCTGGTTTATCTATCTTGTAGTTATCCTTATGTTTACTTTCAGTTTATGCATGTCATGTTACCTTTACCTGTTTTTATACTGGAAGTAGATAGGACTTACTCAGTCTGTTTGACTGACCCGTTTTGTTTCGCCTCTTTTCTTCCGTTTCCCCCCCCAGGTTTCAGGGAGGAAACAATGCTGTTTAGTTCGGACTTCTTCTGCTTGAAGGTCATCATGGATGGCTTGGACTTCTCTTGGCTATGGCTACTTTACGGTTTTACTTGGGGAATAATTTATTAAAAAGTCTTTATGCTTCTTTACTATTGCAAGACAGGTTTTGATGTACTCTGATGTAAAAGGCTTTAAACCTTATGTATTCATGTTTATGAAAGTTTGATTTTACTTCCGCTATTTATATATATATGTTCTGTCTTGTGATATTTATGTGCATGTTTACCAATAATGCCCCTCTAAAGCTAGTGCATTCCTTTGCGAGTGACCCTAGCGGAGGCGGGGTGTTACACGTCGGATGAAGATAGGAGGAATCTTGACCATACAAAGTTCAAAGAGCCACTCAAAAGGTGACACGTAAGCCCTAGTGACTCAGCCAAGCATCAGAATTCGACCAGACCCTGATCAGGCCAGCCAGGACCTGACCAGCAGGTCAATCTGACCTGGGCGCACTTGGTAGGTGCGCCAGGCTAAAAATGTACTGGCGCACTTCCCAAGTGCGCCAGTTCATTTCTGTTCTGGCGCACTTCCCAAGTGCGCCAGTGCATTCTGACCCGTTTTCTGGTTTTTCGCCCAACTTCGTTCGTCCATATCTTCTTCATACGATATTCGTTTTATGCAAACTTGAACTCTATCTCAAGCAGAATTTCGAGACGAATGCAATGGCGTAACCTATTTCCCTTGACTTCGTCATTTATAATTAATTATACTTTAATTCGTGAAGCTTAATGTTATAGAGTTCACGGGGTGTTACATTCTCCCCCACTTAAAAGGATTTCGTCCCCGAAATCTTCAAGTTAGGAAGAATGTATATCCTACCATCCAATAGTCCATCTACTCAACCAACAAACACAGGCATCCACTGTCCTTAGAAGACTTCTAATGCTTCATGATCATATGCATAGTGTGTGTACATGTCCTTATTTAATGCAGAAATCAGGCGGTCTACTGATTCAGTTGACCTCCTTAATGCGAATCATGTAAGTGTCATGAATCCATTATGTATGCAAATTTTTTCTTACTCATAATTCTACATGAGTGCACAACTATTCATACAAATGCAACGACCATATGACAGCATATCAAGTTTACAATGATATACAAATAAGAATACATATATGCATATGCAGTATGAAGTGATTGAGCCGATCTAAGACCTAGGTTGTGTGTGTATATGCATCCACGAGCAACCACTTGCAGCCATCAACCATAACATGTTTCAAATACATGTTTACATCCAAAGGGGTTTCTACTTAAGGATAAAGGATAATATCGAGGAGATATACTTAAAAAGTTAGATACAAGCACAACTTAAGAAAAAGAGAGGTCAAAGATGTACCCTCAAAAAGAAAAGGGTATGCCGCGCGTATTCTATCCTCAGTTTCCCAAGTCGGGTCTTCCTCGGCGTCGCTCCATTGAACTTTAACGAGCTTCACTTCGCGGTTGCGTACCTTTTTGATTTCAGTTCCTACGATTCGAGTTGGAACTCTCCTCACAGTTGCTTCGCGTTCCACATCGGCTTCTTCTAGAATGCTTGGCTCCACCACATCCGCTGATTCATGTAGACATTTCCGGAGACGAGAAACGTGAAAGACGTTGTGAATTCCAGCCAATCTTTCAGGCAGATCTACTCTATAAGCCATTTTCCCAATCTTCTCGATGATAGGGAACGGTCCTACAAATCTTGGTGCTAGATTTCCTGCGGATCCAAAGCGAACGACGTTCCTTAAAGGGGATACCTTAAGGAAAACCTTGTCCCCAACCTCAAACTCAAGGTCGGTCCTTTTTTTGTCGGCGTAGGATTTCTGTCTGTCTTGGGCTGTCTTCATTCTCCTACGTATCAAGTCCACTTTCTCTGAAGTTTCTCGAATCATGTCTGGCCCAAGTATAACCTTATCTGTAGACTCCCACCAACAAGTTGGTGATTTGCATGGTCTTCCATACAAGGCTTCGAAGGGTGCCATGCCGATGGTAGCTTGGTAGCTGTTGTTGTAGGCAAATTCCACTAAAGGAAGGTGATCCTCCCACATCCCTCCAAAGTCAAGAATGCAAAGTCTTAAAAGATCCTCTAAAACTCTATTCACCCTTTCTGTTTGGCCATCTGTTTGGGGGTGATAGGCCGTACTCAAACATAGCTGTGTGCCTACAGATTCTTGCAGACTCTGCCAAAACTCACTCGTGAAGATAGGGTCTCGGTCACTAACAATGCTGGAGGGTATCCCATGAAGTCGAACTATTTCCTTGAGGTAAAGAGATGCTAGAGATGAAGCAGTCCTTCTACTCTTGATAGGTATAAAGTGGGCGCTTTTAGTAAGCCTATCCACTATTACCCAAATGTTAGTGTTGCCTCTTCTCGACCTAAGCAGTCCATCAATGAAGTCCATTGAAATACTATCCCACTTCCACTGTGGGACCTCTAGAGGGTGAAGTAGTCCTCCAGGCTTCTTGTGTTCCGCCTTGACCCGTTGGCAGGTCATGCACTTAGAAATGAAATCTGCCACGTCTTGCTTCATGCCGTTCCAAAAGAAAGTCCTTTTTATATCCTTGTACATCTTATCACCGCCAGGGTGTATAGTCATCTTGGAATGATGCGCTTCCTCGAGAACCTTCTTTGTTAACTCCCTTGCTTGTGGGACACATAATCTTCCATCTCGTTTAAGCCAACCCTTATCATCGATGGCGTACCTACTGAGGTGACTAGAAGTCTTTCCCCTAACAAGTTTATCAATCACATCAACAAGCTGAGGGTCTTCACGTTGTGCTGCCCCTATTGAGTCTAAGAGAGTAGGGCGTACTTCGAGAGACGCTAACAATCCCGGTACAAAATCCGAGGAGGGCCTAAAGTTAAAACTGGCTATATACTCCAAGTTTTGCCTTTCCACAAAGAGAGGGCTCAGGGTCAGTTTCTTTCGGCTCAACGCGTCTGCTACCACGTTTCCTTTTCCGGGAGTATAGGAAATTTCAAAATCATATGAGGCAAAAAAACTCCATCCACCTTTGCTGCCTCAAGTTAAGATCCTTCTGGGAGAAGAGATATTTCAACGATTTATGGTCAGTGTATAATTCAAACTTCTCACCTAGGAGATAATGGCGCCAAGACTTAAGTGCAAAGACAATGGCGGCCAACTCAAGATCGTGGGTTGGGTAATTCTTTTCATGAACTTTCAATTGTCTTCCGCCATAAGCTACTACCCTTCCTTCTTGCATTAGAATAGCGCCTAGTCCCGTTCCATATGCATCCGTGTATACTGTGAACATTTTGCTTCCGTCAGGCAGAGTTAGAACTGGGGCTGTTGTGAGAGCCCTTTTTAATCGTTGGAAAGCAATGTCACAGTCCAAATCCCAAGCGAACGCTAGATTCTTCTTTGTTAGCCTTGTGAGTGGGGCTGAGATTTTCGCGAAATCCCTAATAAACTTTCGATAAAAACCTGCTAGCCCAAAGCTTCGAACTTCGGTTGCATTTCTTGGTGTCTTCCAATCTCGTACTGCCACCACTTTCGCAAGGTCCACAGACAACCCTTCTTTGGACACTATATGCCCAAGAAACCTTACTTCTTTTCTCCAGAAGTGACACTTGGAGAATTTGGCTTTTAGTTGATGTGCACAGAGAGTATCCATGATTTCTTTCAGATGCTGAGCATGTTCTTCCTCACTCTTTGAGAAGATTAAGATATCATCTACGAAGACAACCACAAATTTGTTGAGGAATTCTCTGAACACCCTACTCGTTCGGTCTACGAAATAAGCGGGTGCATTTGTCAAGCCGAAAGGCATGACAAGCCACTCGAAGAAACCGTCTGGGGTTCTGAACGCTGTCTTATCAATGCTGTCTTCAGCTACTCTTAGCTGATGGAACCCAGTTGCCAGATCAAGTTGGGAGAAGACCGTCGCACCTACAAGCTGATCAAACAAATCGTCGATTCGGGGAAGAGGGTGCCTATTTTTCTTGGTCAATTTGTTTAACTCCCTATAGTCGACGCAAAGGCGAAGCGAACCGTCTGCTTTGGTTGCGAACACCACTGGAGCACCCCATTCCGAAATGGTCCGTCTAATGAACCCCTTTTCGAGAAGTTCTTTAACTTGCTTACTGAGCTCCTTTCTCTCCCTTGGAGCCGTGTGTCTGACAGGTAAAGCTACAGGCTTTGCGTTATCCACAAGATATATGCGGAAGTCTATTTCCCGCCTCAGAGGTAAGCCTTCCACTTCCTCAAAGACATCCGGATATTCCCGGACTACTCTAACTGATTGCAAATTCTCATCATAAGCATCAAGCGACTCTAGATAACTAAGAATAACAGCATTCAAGGGATTACAAGAAATTTCTAGAGTGTTACCAAGCCGAGTCAAGAGTCTAACTACTCTTTTCTCACAGTCAAGAATGGCACTATTACTGGATAACCAGTCCATGCCTAAGATCAAACCATATCCCGAGAAGCCCAAAACGAAAGCACTACAACTAAACTCAACGCTGAGAATAGAGATTTTCAAACCCAAACAAACCATTGACAAGTAAGCGGAGCCCCCAATTGGATTTGAAACTACTAAGGGATCTTCTACCATACTAGTGTCTAGATGCAGAGATTCTACTAAGGCAGATGAAATAAAAGAGTGCGATGCACCAGAGTCAAAAAGTGTACGAACTGGATGATCATAAAGATAGACTACACTTTCTACAGAAATATTACTACCTCGTTCCTACTGAGGTGCCACTAGCGCATGAACCTGACCCCCTGAAGTGGATCCGGCTTTCTGTCCCTGCCCTTTCTTCTTTGGGCAGTCCTTAGCTTGGTGTCCAGTTTCTCCACAATGGAAGCAGCCACCCATCTTCGCCTTCCTTTTCCGGCAGTCTTTTGATATATAGCCCACATTGCCACAGAAATTGCACCTTCTCTTCTCACGGGGCTTATTGTTCTTCCCTCCTTTCTTGAAGTCAGTTTTCTTTGCTTATAGACCTTCTTTCTTCTCTTCCCCCTTATTTTCTTTCTTGCCGTGGTCTTCCTCGTGTAGCAACGCCATGTCCACTAGGCTTTCATAAGTCGCACCCGTGGATACATGGGTCATGGCAAGGCTGTGTAGAGGCTCATTCAAACCCATGACGAAGCGAAATGCCTTCTTGTGTTGGGTGTTTACTAAGTCTAGCCCAAATCTGGCCAGTTGATTAAACTGATTAACATATTCCCTGATCGTCATGCTTCCCTGTTTCAGAGTTAGAAACTTTTCCATTTGCAGGCTTCTTTCGGCTTGGGAGAGGAATTTCATCTCAAACTTTGTCCTGAAGTCTTCCCATGTTTTCACCGCCCTCTGAGCATTAGTAACTTCCCACCAATAGGAAGCTTCATCCTTAAGTAACCACACCACAAGTTGTATCTTTTGCCTGTCATCCACTCCAAAGATGACAAACAAATCCTCAGTCTCCTTTAACCAGTTTCTTGCTCCAACAAAAGATTCTGTCCCATAAAAGTCTTTTCCACCCATAGCCTTGAAGTCTCTACATGTTTTTGCAAAGGCATTTCCAAGAGGAGGCGGAGGAGGAGGAGGAACCGCGGCCACTGGAGGAGGGATGTTTGCTGGGCCCGCGCCATTGGCCCTTGCTTCTAAGTACCTCCTAAACCAGCCGGGAATCGACACTCCTTCCGGAAAGTTAAGGTCTCCAGACATGCTAAAACAGAAAGGGAAAAATTCAAAATGAAGGATAGAGAAGGATAGATAGGGCACATGGCTTTGGGGGACTTTGTCTTTTTATTAATATAACACCTTTTCTAAAAAAAATGCTTCTTTAAACTTTCTTTTTTTTGAAAACAATTTTCAAAAACTTTTATCTTGTCTGGTAAACCTATGCTCTGATACCAAGTGAAACACCCCACCTCCATTAAGATCACTCACAAAGGGAATGCCTTAACTTTGGTGGAGGTTTATAAGTAAAAGCCACAGATGAACTCAAGACAGATATAAATACACATATTTTAAACAGCGGAAACCAAACAAACTTTTATTTCATCAATACGTGTATCAAACAAAGATTTCCATAATTGTCTCAAAATACTTTCAACATTACAACCACATAACTGCCTTGATTATTAAAGAAGCATGAAAACATAAATAAAGCGACAAAAATCCCCATAATGATATCCAAAGCCATAGTCCGAGGAAAAGAGATCCAAATCATACATCTACGTTCTTGGTGCTAGAAAAGAGCCTGACTGAGTTGAGCTGTTTCCTCCCTGTGGACCTGGGGAAGGGGGGGAACGAAAGAAAAGAAGACGAAAAGAAAATAGGGTCAGACATAAAGCCTGAGTAAATCTAGTAACTCTTCAATATGTGAATAAGAAAAGGATATAATGGATATAAACTAAAAATAGGAAAGTGTCACAGGCTAAGGAAGTGTCGAATGTACTATCACACCCATACTATATCTCTGCACCTACTCGAGTTTATTCTAACTGCCACCCCATGGTGAGGGTGAAGTGATCCCCATTCTTATTAAAGATCGGCTCCTACTTGCGTTAACATGTGTCATACGACCCCCAAGAATTGTAGATACCTATGCTGGTCCCATCATGGGGTGTATCAAGACCCATGGTGGCGGCCCCGACACAAAACTAGAAGACATAGGTTATACTACTGGTGTCCCCAGTGCCCTGGTTGTCTGCTCCGGAGTGTGTGCATGCCCGCACCCCGTTAGACCTGCACTGTGCACCCACCGCCGTCGTTTGACCGCTTACAATCAACCCAGTAATCGTGCCCCGCCTAGTTTCAGGGTACCGTTGATACCTAACTTTGGGTTACTGCCGAAACGGGTCCCTCGTTACCAGGATTTTCTAGTCAAACATGTTAAGTGGTTAAGTGTCTGTATTTACCTAACCCTACCCATAAATTTTTGTTAACATGTTGAATTTGGTTAAGTGTTATAGTTGACTTAACCCTACCATCTGTCCTTAGCCTCTTAGGAGCACCAAACCACTCACATTAGACAGCTATTGCTACGGTTACTGGATATGCCGGTCGGTTTTGGGCAGGTTTACACCGTTGCTCAGTCTAACCTCGGGTCCTTATTGGGCTCAATGCTTAACCACCCACATTGGATAGGTATTGTTGTGACTACTGAATAGCCGGGCGGGTCTGGGTAGGTTTACATCACAACTCAATCCAACCTCGGGTTAAGTATATCGTGTTTTCTAAATTTACATATTTGTCTTTATTACTGAATATATGTAAATTTATCAGCAAATAAATGCTATAGCCCACATTCCAAGTTTAATATTTTTGGTATAAGAATTTATACCATTTAAATGCCACCAATTTTTGGCATGTGACAAACATGCCAATTCAATATATTTTTAGGTCAAGTTTTCAAATATTCCCAACGTTCCCCCGTTTAAACATTAGGCTAACAAATTTTAGCCTAATATTCGTTCGCCTAGTTTTTAACATATAATATTAGGCTAAAAACTTAGCCTAATTTAGCGCACACAAATAAGCATAAGGGAATTCATAAACGTAAACGAGACATAGGTGTAAACCTGGCATTTTTGGCATAATCAATATGAACATGTAATATATAAAGGTGTGTGGCGCATGAACTTGCAATTTGGCGATTCAACTAACATATAACATGGGTCATGTGAACTTGCATCCAAATCAAAGTATGACTAAGTAGGTGACATATGAAATGGAATAGTTTAGGCAAATACAAGCTTGTGTTTAAACATGTTAACTTGGCATAATATCGACGACAAAACTAGCATGCATATATATTCATCAAAATGTACAATTTTTACATCTAATCATATAGCCTATTTCAATATGAACTTGCATAGTTTATGAAACCCAAACGATGTTTGTCATGGAACCAATTATATTTTGCAAATAAACATGAACTTACATAGTTTGAGAAACATAGATCCAATTATACTTGCAAACATAGATCTAATTATACTTGCCAATAAACATAAGGATGATATCATAGGTTTTGGGTCATGTAGGCATAAAAGGTCTATAACATGTTTACACAAATTCTAATTTAGACTAAGGGAATATACATAGTCCATGCCATCGACGTATACAAAAAGGGATAAATTTCTAGTTTTTGCCACAAGCTTGCAAGTGCCATTGTTTTTCATATACAATAGTTCAATAGGCTTGCATCAATTAATTTATTGCCACAAACATCAATACACAAGTCATGATAGAACCATCACAATACACAAAGATTATACAACACGATTCTATTTTCATTTACATCGAATCACATCACAGTTTTTATTCATATTTTTGAAAGGTCGCTATACTTACAACGTGTGATGAATTCTTGTTTTCTGATTTCTGTTATTCTGATTTGGAGATGCTCTCCTTTGGGTAACAAAGTTGCATTAAATGATTTGATTAAGCTTTGATTTGGTTCGTCTCTTAGGCTTGTTGTCTTGTCTCTAGGCTTTTTAATTGATGGCCATTCCTAGTTCCTCTCCAGCAGCATGACGGCTATTGTATTCTATTATTTGTGTGAGTTTAGGGTTAGGTTTGAGTTTTATTTATAGAATTTTAAATTGTTTTTGAGCTGTCGGATGAAGATAGGAGGAATCTAGACCATACAAAGTTAAAACAGCCACTCAAAAGGTGACACGTAAGCCCTAGTGACTCAGCCAAGCATCAGAATTCGACCAGATCCTGATCAGGCCAGCCAGGACCTGACCAGTAGGTCAATCTGACCTAGGCGCACTTGGCAGGTGCGCCAGGCTAAAAATGTACTAGCGCACTTCCCAAGTGCGCCAGTTCATTTCTGTTCTGGCGCACTTCCCAAGTGCGACAGTGCATTCTGACCCGTTCTCTGGTTTTTCGCCCAACTTCGTTCGTCCATATCTTCTTCATACGATATCCGTTTTACGCAAACTTGAACTCTATCTCAAGCAGAATTTCGAGATGAACGCAATGGCATAACCAATTTCCCTTGATTTCATAATTTATAATTAATTATACTTTAATTCGTGAAGCTTAACGTTATAGAATTCACGGGGTGTTACATGACTCTTAAGAACTACACTGTCAGACATCCGTCCGTTCTAGTCATCCAGGAACAGGATGAACCGAAGGTACTCTCCTACTGCATCCAATATAGGAATCACCCCATGGATCAGTAGCGACAGTCCTTGCAATCCACATATTCAACCACGACAGAACCCCAGTATATCCCCGGGTCTAATCAGAGATTTTAAATGGTTCTTCCGCTTGATGAAGATCTATGGTCTTCACATGCGCCATCTCGATCGTCGCCTGATCTCTTCTATATATTTCGTATTTGTTGGTTGGAATGGTTTTCGAATATACATTTGATCTCGGTCTTTCCATACCAACAATCGTAAAGGTCAGACTTGATAGTCGGTTATTTAACTATCAAGTAAACATCCATGAAAATAGAAATGGATTCACTGGTCTAGTACTCAACATCACTTGGCTATTTAAAATAATCGCCAAATCTTCTTTTAATTCCGTACTAGAGAAAATATCATCTCATATCACTTTCTTTACTTTGGAAATCTTATCACACATTCTCGCCATTTCCAACTAGTATCATCCTTGGATAGTCCCGAAGTTGTTCAAGTTGGGGTATTTCAATTACCTCTCAGACCTTGATCAACAACGTTCCTAATTTCATATAAATACGAGTTGAAATTCAAAAGCCTGACATTATTATTTCAATCCCTATTCCCAACTTCGTTTACCAAGCTCCCATTTGAAACCCTACCACGAAAAGTCTCCTTTCAACTTAATTCCATCATTAAGTATTTCCAATTCCAAATCACTTCTTTACTTCTCGTTTGATTAATAAACCTTATTTTCACATCTCAGGTTTAATTTTAACTCTTTTATACCTTCATTTTTCTTTACTTAATCAAATCGCTAAGTAACCCTTCTATTTAAGCTTATAAGTTCGCTTAAATCCCTTTTATAACTTTATTATAACTCGAGTTAAAAAGTAAACTTGTTCATAACTTCTTTTCGAAAACTTACTTGGTCAATTCAAAACATAACCATTTCTTTAGCCCATTCTAGTTAATTCCTCTTTTTAAATTAATTAAATATAATTAATTTAAATAACTCCTTTTAATCATTCACGATTAATCAAATACCTAATCGCTAGGTTATTTCCTCTTATCGACACAAGAATTCATTTTATAAAACAAATTTCATAATTTCTATATAAATTTTAAATAAATAAATAATTTAATATTTATTTCCCCTTTTAAATAACCTTTCAATGTAATAACTTTCAAAATCTACTTTCGTTATAAAATATATTTATAACTCAAATATTATCGATTCACTGTCGATAAAACCCATATTTTATAAATTGATTGATTTATAAGCCAAGTGATGCCAATTACCCAACCACACTACCCATTGGTTACTATCAGAACTAATGTTGAAATAAGGTTCAACAATCAACAATAATCAATTATTTCTTTCTATATGACCGAGAATTTCTATAACGATCATCAATCAATCAACAGATCATTCAAACAATTCAACCAATTTCAAACACGTTTATAAACGTGACCAATCAAGGAAAATTTCTTTATTTGGTCAAATCAACATGATTGGTGTTTTACTGAAATTAAACGACCGTTTAATTTCATTGGTAAATCAACAACAAATATACAACTAGCAAACGATCAATCATTAGCAAGCAGAGCATACAAAAATAAAAAACCCAATTTATATAAAATATAAATGGGAAAATCTGAGTGAGTTTAACTCACTTTGATTGGTTTGGTCAATAAGCGCTGGTTTTTAATTAAATTAAACAACGTTTAATTTAATTAAAAAATTTACGTCCTTCCAGTCCTGACAGACAATTCTCCATCTCGATCTTCTCGTCTCTACGGTTCCAACGAGCCTAATTTTGTCAAAATCCGTTAACGTACGTACGAGATATTGTAAAAACATATTTGTAAAGTAATTAAACTTTTAAACTTAGTTTTATAATTTAAATGGGCTTAAACCCTTACCTGTTCGGCCCGTACCCTCAGCCCACTACCATGACCCCTCAAAACCCTTATCATTGTTTCTCTAACCCCAGAACGAAAACCACCATCTCCACAAAAATTAACGTCTCCAGAAGATTCGGCCATGGCCGATAACCTAGATCCCCCATCGCCCCTACTTTCTTCAACCACAAATCGATTTCAACTGCGTCACATATCTCTTTACGCAACCACCTCCTCGATCTCCCTTCTCTCTCCTCCTCCCATCGGTCTGACCAACCCCCAATATAATTCTCCCAGTACCCAACGTCATCCCAACTTCGCCGTAACCTCTATGCCCTTCCCGATCTAGTACAGCTCATCCACAAAACCAATTTGAAGCTTCCATCAATGAAATTACTGAACCCTAAGCCTCAGTTCAAACAAGTATGGCCGAAGATCCATCATCTCGAACAAAACACAGATAAGTATTTAACTAAATTTTTGTTTGCAGTATTTCTTGTTTTTGATTTTCTTTAAGTAGTTTGGATGAATTCCTTCTACAGTATTGGTTTGTTTGTTCTTTGGAAAATGGTGAAACACTACTAATGAATGTGTCTATTTACAGTGTCAGTTCTGGTTTGGATATGCTTAGGCCATTGGGGTTTTTCTTTTAGATCAGTGTACTGGTGATGGTTTTGTGTGATGGGTATTGATCACTGCAAACTTGTTTTGGTCGAGATTTGATGCATTAAAGTTAGATTCTTTGTTCACAGTGATTTGCTAGTATAGGTTATGTAGATTTCAGCTATGACTTGTTCATTTCAAACGCAGATATTTGAACTGTATTCTCGATCCTGAGTTCAGATTTTATTTTAATTGAAAAAGTATGGTAATCATTGTATGTTAGATTCTCTCCCATTTTTAAATATATGAAAACAGTGATTTCTGCATGCGAATTAGCTGTTCGTCACTTTTTCTTAGCTGCTCCTACCCCCTAACTTCTTAGCTGTTCATATATATATTTCCTTTGTATTGAACTTTCAAATTTTCATATCTACCAGTATAGATTCTAGCTGATTGTGATCTTCCTTTTTCCCTTTCTTCCAGGTCACAGCTTGTGGAGTCATTTCAGTATATTTTTTTCTGATTGTTTCACTGTTTTTAAAAGGAAAAATGGGGCATCCCGAAATTGATTTTTCCTCATGAATTGTTATGTCTATTCCTGTACAGATATTATGTTTATGCATTGTTTTCTTTCTATTTTTTTCTTTTCAGGTCAATGACTATGAGAACGACTTAAATAAGAGAATGTTATTACGATATTTGCAATACCCAACATATCATATACACGGCTTCTACTCTGTCGGGAATACCAGATCGTCATTCCTTTAAAGGAAATGTATCGGTTAAACATAGAAGAGGGAAAATTGGGTGCTTGAACGTAGTAAGGATGGTGGAAAATTGTGAGAAGGCGTGGTGTCTGTTTGGGTTTTAACGTGGTGCCAGGATGAAATGTGGCGACCGAAAGTGGAGCTGTCTATGTCAGTACATCGAGGTGGTGGCGGGAGTTAAGACAAGGTAGCGCGCTGATGGGGAATAAAGCTAATGGCTTTCTAAAGTTATGAAGGGAATCCTAGCTATTTGGTTTGTTATTACTTGAATAAAACTTGTCATATTGAAACCTGTATTCATTATGTATATGAAATGTACAACCGAAAGTGTATTTGTGCTCTTTTCTTGTACAGACAATGTTATGTATAATTTTTTTTCTTTCTCTTTGTTTATTTGATTGACTACTCACCTTTTTTATTAAATGGTTGTGGATTCACACTAGTACTAAAGTGTGTGGGTATGTCTTGACAAAAAGATTTTGTATAAGAACATGTCCTTGTTTTACTGTATAGTTTCTCTTTTACCTTTCTTTTTATTTGCCACTTCACTTTGTTGTTATTACCATTTTTTCCATTCATGTGGCAAGTTTGTATAAGTTAGACATGTATGACATGTATGTATTATTTAAGCTTTAGGTGGGGTTATTTATAAATCTTATTAAATCGAACCGCTAAATTAGATGATAAATAAATATCATTATATTAATTAAAGCAACAGTTTCAATTTCAATCAGTATAGAATTCAAACTCAACATTAAAAATTCTAGTTTTAAATGATGCTCTACTTACATAAAATCCGTTTATATTTAAAATTAAATCGTTATAGTTTAAAAATTATTCCATAGCGACCATTTTAAATTTTGAATTGGTCATAACTAATAATTTACAAACTGAAATCTCGATTTTTCTCTTTCATTCGAAAATTAAAATCAAACAGCTTCAAATGTTTCCGATCTCACGAAATTCCGACTTATATCGGATCCTGTATATCCAATCAATGTTCGAATCGAAAATTACAAACTACCGTGTCATTTCGAGTTCGTTTTAATTAATATATAAATATATATATTCGAACTCTATTTTAATTAAATAAATTCGATTAAAAATCCATTATATTTCAAATATAATATATAAAAACCGATTTAAATATTCTAATTTAAATGCCGAAAAATCTGGGATGTTGCATTCTTCCTCTCTTAAAATAATTTCGTCCTCGAAATTGCAAAGTAATAGGAATGTTTTCAATCCCGATTATTCTCAGAATCAAAATCCCAAGCTATAAAATTCACGAAAATTCGCCAGTGCCTCCACAACATTGCTCGATTGAACCAACAACATTTGCTACCCTGGCCTCATGCATCTCAAAAGAGAACAGAACCAAATGGCTACTCAGTTCAGGGATATACGAGCAATCATTAATCGACGATATTAGGGTTTACCTTTTCGTCAGCCCTAACTTGCATCCCTTTTTTACTTTTAACCTGTACTTAGCTCGATATACAATAACCATTATAGGATTAAATCCTCCCAGTTTTATTTCAAATTTTCAATTTTTTCTAATCTCTTATTTATTAAATCATTTGACGAAATTATTCAATTCATCTTACAAACAAATCAACAATGAATAATCCAATCAGCCAGAGCAAACAACTTTTATTTCCCAACTCCACATTTTAATTCCAATATCCAACTCTTAACAGTGTTAAGTTTCAAACTCATATTCAATTAACTATTTACCTTTCCTATTTATACACTGCCATTTCAAACTAAATTTGATTTTTATTTCAACATTACACCTTTTCTCTTTCTAATTTCATATATGGAAAATTAGGTTTATATCAAACCATTCTAATTCATGATTAAATTCGAGTTCGATTCAAATAAATCAAACACTCGAAATCAATCATAAAATTATTCTTTTTCTATACAAAAATATAATATGGCCAAAATTATTCCATCTGACCACCTTTATAAAACATTATTGTGTAAGTTGCTAGTTCGAAAATCGGACTGGCCAAATAACACAATATAAAACATTTTCATATAGAATTTACAAATACGCTCTCATATATATACACTTAAACTCAATCAAGGGTGTTACTAACCCCATCTCTATTGAGTTATGCCACAGAGCCAAGGTTACTACTCAACCAATAGCTCTGATACCACTGTAACGACCCAGGGGTTTTCGGCCCGAAAATCGACATAAATACCTCTATCGTAACTCATGTCGATTTCCCAAACACCGAAAACACTGGAATGTTTATAGAAAGAAATTAGAGGGTGAGATAAGAAAGAAAGTTAGAATAGAAGAAGAAGAGGAATCAACAAAGAGTCTCACATCACAGCGGAAAAAAATATAATACAGAGATAAATTTTTATTGAGAGCTTTTGAAAATACTTACAATATCAGAGTACATCAACATCTCTGGACAGTTAATATTCTGTCCTCATATACACAGCAGAATAGAACTCATATCATACATCCGAACACCTTCAGTGTGTCACTGGACTTCACAGTACCTGCTAACCTGAACTTGTACACCCCGGGCTAACCCGAGCATTTACAAAACACCGGGTCAGTCTGATGAACCAGAGTGAGAAAAACTCCACAACAATTAAGGGTATCACACAACTTGATTTTAAAGTTAAAATCCTTTCAAAAGAAAAGGATAATCGTAAGACCAATCCACACATAAACATGGATGGTTTCTATCTTATGATAACCCAAAACAGTTTTTGAAATCAATATCTTGTCTGATATTATGATAATGTCTAAATACAAGTAATATCAAATCTAGTAGAACGCTTGCATCTCACGCTCTACATATATAGTATACGAACCAAACTGCGGGCGCTTATTGGAGATTGGATTCCAACCATGACAAGGTATGAGACGACCTGCCGATCGTGTATCTCTAGAGACGAAAACACTGGGTTCAAAAAGAACGTCTTGCAACCGGCCCACACATGACCGACCACTCATTTCGCTTGAGTGTATCGAATGTATATCACCAACGGTTGGGAGCTACCCACCGTCTTCCCGAAAAGGGACAGCATCGAAATAGATTAGAAACAAAAGGATTTTCTCTAGATAGGTGATTATACACCCTAATGGGAGCGACCTACATAGCCTTGCTGCCTGCCCGATTTCTATCATTTCCCGGTTGATGAGGCTTGAGGTTAGAACACATCTGATCATCATACACTTTGGATGCCACATTGTCAGATCCGCCAAATCACTAATTGACATACACAAAAATATTCTGGTCGTTAAGCTAGAGAGGTGTCCCTCTCCGCCACTAATAGAGATACGTTTGTAAAAATCAACGTACGTGACTCTTAAGAACTACTCTATCAGACCTCCGTCCATACAAGTCATCTTGGAACAGGATGAACCGAAGGTACTCTCCTACTGCATCCAATATAGGAATCACCCCCATGGATCAGTAGCGATAGTCCTTGCAATCCACAGATTCAACCACGGCAGAACCCCAGTATATCCCCGGGTATAATTAGAGATTTTAAGTGGTTCTTCCGCTTTATGAATATCTATGGTCTTCACATGCTCCATCTCGATCGTCGCCTGATCTCTTCTATATGTTTTGTATTTGTTGGTTGGAATAGTTTTCGAATATGCATTCGATCCCGGTCTTTCCATACCAACAATCGTAAAGGTCAGCCTTGATAGTCGGTTATTTAACTATCAAGTAAACATCCATGAAAATAAAAATAGATTCACTGGTCTAGTACTCAACATCACTTGGCTTTTTAAAATTATCGCCAAATCTTCTTTTAATTCCGTACTAGGGAAAATATCATCTCATATCATTTTCTTTACTTTGGAAATCTTATCACACATTCTTGCCATTTCCAACTAGTATCATCCTTGGATAGTCCCGAAGTAGTTCAAGTTGGGGTATTTTAATTACCTCTCAGACCTTGATCAACAACGTTCCTGTCTTCAGATAAATACGAGTTGAAATTCAAAAACCCGATATTATTATTTCAGTTCCTATTCCCAACTTCGTTTACCAAGCTCCCATTTAAAACCCCACCACGGAAAATCTCCTTTCAACTTAATTCCATCATTAAGTATTTCCAATTCCAAATCACTTCTTTACTTCTCGTTTTCTTTATAAACCTTGTTTTCACATCTCAGGTTTAATTTTAACTCTTTTATACCTTCATTTTTCTTTACTTAATCAAATCGCTAAGTAACCCTTCTATTTAAGCTTATATGTTCGCTTAAATCCCTTTTATAACTTTATTATAACTCGAGTTAAAAAGTAAACTTGTTCATAACTTCTTTTCGAAAACTTACTTGGTCAATTCAAAACATAACCATTTCTTTAGCCCATTCTAGTTAATTCCTCTTTTTAAATTAATTAAATATAATTAATTTAAATAACTCCTTTTAATCATTCACGATTAATCAAATACCTAATCGCTAGGTTATTTCCTCTTATCGACACAAGAATTCATTTTATAAAACAAATTTCATAATTTCTATATAAATTTTAAATAAATAAATAATTTAATATTTATTTCCCCTTTTAAATAACCTTTCAATGTAAATTTCAAAATCTATTTTCGTTATAAAATATATTTATAACTCATATATTATCGATTCACTATCGATAAAACCTATATTTTATAAATTGATTGATTTATAAGCCAGGTGATGCCAATTACCCAACCACACTACCCATTGGTTACTATCAGAACAAATGTTGAAATAAGGTTCAACAATCAACAATAATCAATTATTTCTTTCTATATGACCGAGAATTTCTATAACGATCATCAATCAATCAACAGATCATTCAAACAATTCAACCAATTTCAAACACGTTTATAAACGTGACCAATCAAGGAAAATTTCTTTATTTGGTCAAATCAACATGATTGGTGTTTTACTGAAATTAAACGACCGTTTAATTTCATTGGTAAATCAGCAACAAATATACAACTAGCAAACGATCAATCACTAGCAAGCAGAGCACACAAAATTAAAAAACCCAATTTATATAAAATATAAATGGGAAAATCTGAGTGAGTTTAACTCACTTTGATTGGTTTGGTCAATAAGCGCTGGTTTTTAATTAAATTAAATAGCGTTTAATTTAATTAAAAAATTTCCGTCCTTCCAGTCCTGACAGACACTTCTCCATCTCGATCTTCTCGTCTCTACGGTTCCAACGAGCCTAATTTTGTCAAAATCCATTAACGTACGTACGAGATATTGTAAAAACATATTTGTAAAGTAATTAAACTTTTAAACTTAGATTTATAATTTAAATGGGCTTAAACCCTTACCTGTTCAGCCCGTACCCTCAGCCCACTACCATGACCCCTCAAAACCCTTATCATTGTTTCTCTAACCCCAGAACAAAAACCACCATCTCCACAAAAATTAACGTCTCCAGAAGATTCGGCCATGGCCGATAACCTAGATCCCCCATCGCCCCTACTTTCTTCAACCGCAAATCGATTTCAATTGCGTCGTATATCTCTTTACGCAACCACCTCCTCGATCTCCCTTCTCTCTCCTCCTCCCATCGGTCTGACCAACCCCCAATATAATTCTCCCAGTACCCAACGTCATCCCAACTTCGCCGTAACCTCTATGCCCTTCCCGATCTACTACAGCTCATCCACAAAACCAATTTGAAGCTTCCATCGAAGAAATTACCGAACCCTAAGCCTCGGTTCAAACAAGTATGGCCGAAGATCCATCATCTCGAGACGAAACGCAGATAAGTATTTAACTAAATTTTTGTTTGCAGTATTTCTTGTTTTTGATTTTCTTTAAGTAGTTTGGATGAATTTCTTCTACAGTATTGGTTTGTTTGTTCTTTGGAAAATGATGAAACACTACTAATGAATGCGTCTATTTATAGTGTTAGTTCTGGTTTGGATATGCTTAGGCCATTGGAGTTTTTCTTTTAGATCAGTGTACTGGTGATGGTTTTGTGTGATGGGTATTGATCACTGCAAACTTGTTTTGGTCGAGATTTGATGCATAAAAGTTAGATTCTTTCACTACAAGAAAAACTACATTTAGTAGCATGTGTTAGCAGCGTTTGTAAAGTAAGTGCATCTGAATATACCTGATTCCTTTTATTTTTATTAATTTTATTCATTAAGACGCTGGTAAGAGCCTTTTTTTTACTTGGCGGCAACCCATTTTCGTTTCCCTCCGTGTCACGTTCCTTATTTTCATTTCACCCGCGTAACCCCAGATCATTCCCTTTTCTCCGTTTACGTCTCCTCTTAAAATAATTGAAATCTAGTAACCTAAATCCATTTCCTATTTCTCCATAATCCTAAATTCGTTTCTCTGTGAACATAATCAAAATCAAGCTCCATCCTCTGGTCAATTCCCTCTCCTCGCCCTCCCTTCCTTGTGCTCCGTTGTCCTTTCCCTCCGATCTGAATCCAACGCTGAGCCCTAATCCACTTACCACGATCAAACTCGTTGCTTTTTGAATTTAGTATTTGCTACGATAAAGCCTATTTGAGCAAGTACATGTTGCTTGCAATGCTTATATGGAGGGTGTAGATCTAATTGGTTCGGTTTTCGATGTTGTTTGGGAGAATGCTGGAAATTATGATGCTTGCAAGGTTTGATTTCAGTTTTGTATACCTACTATTATTTTATCAATTTTTTGTTTCCTTGGTCGCATGTGTAATTTCCTATTATGCAGAATGGGAACGATAAATTTATGGCTAAAATGTTCAAACTGACCATCTCAAACATTTAGGTTTATATGATTTACAACTTACGTAGTTAAAAAAAAATCTAATCATCCAAATTAGTACTGACATTAGAAATGAGAATGATAATATAGTATTGAAGTAAAGACTATAATATTTAATCATATGAATGGGTTGTTATTGTTATAGTTGTCACGGTATTGAAACTTCTACTCATGATGAACAAACTTCAGATTGTCAGCATATTCAAATATATTAGTTCAAAATTTTCTATATATTTGGTATTTAAAATAAATGGGCAGTACTGAAACAAATAATCGTGCATAGTTATCTTGATATGCACTAGTTCCATGTACAAAGTGTAATTCGATCAATCGCTAGTAACTGTTAAATTTAGCCATATAGGTCATTTAATTTCTCTGTCAAAAGGTGTGAAGAAAGTCCCTTAGCAGTCTTATTTTGGCTTAATCTGATTTCATTTGAGCGTAGGATAGTTTTTCTGTATTTGGATGAAAGGAGTGGCCAAATTACAGACTCTGAAACTAATGCAAATATTAAACAAAGATGAGAAAATCATTTAATGTGACAAGTGTAAGATGACTAATAGAAAAGGCTGATGGATGGCAAATCGCATTGGTGTACTGAATCTTATTATTTGCTCAGTTTCATCTCGGGAACTACTGGTAATATCTTTGTCTCAATGCTCAACTAGCTACTATGTGGGGGGTATACTTACATATCACGTAGAAATTTTTATTATGTTAATGTATTTTATAAGTTTAGCGTCAGTTGTTGTGCTGTTTTGTTTTTAGTTGTATTATTCCAGTCATAGATTTTTTTTTTTTTTGATTATTTTTATTTGTACATGAATGATGGATTTCATAACAGAGATATTTTTGTTCCTGTATTATAATTTTTTGTGATTTGATATTACAGTGAATTAGGCCTACTTGCACGCGGGATCTAAATATAGGTAATCACCGGTCATATTTTTGAATGTTTGGCCTATATATTGAATCTCCACTACTACAGAATATTAATCAAATTTATTTTTTTTAGAAAAAAGATTCCATTTAGTGAAGATTAAATTGATCCTGGGAGCATCCTAAATAGGTCTAGCTGATTTCAACACTTAAAATATTATTCAAAATTGAAAAATGACTAATTCCATCCCTAAAAGAAATGATTTGCATTGGTTTTCTTGGTGTGTTGAGATATTAATTATGGTACTGATAAGTGTTTGAAAATGCACATTTTTACTAGTCAAATTGAAGTTGTTAAAAATATCATTTGAACTTTTTATAGAAAACATTTGACACCTATATTTCTTTTTTTTAAAGCTTTATGATATATAAAGGTATATGACTGAACTGAATGTGCATCTGGCCAGAGTACAACTGTACAAGGAAAGTGGAATAATTTAGCAGAACCCTCATCCCGCACAGAGTGAATGTTTGAGAATCCTACGTAGATAATCTTTTATTTAACATAAAAGATATTCCTTTTAGATCAATGTACATGGGCAATAGTTAACTGCAGTAACACTTAATTACTCAAATGCCACACAGGACTCATGCAACTTTAGTTTTTTTTAATTACAAATATACATAAGAGAGGTATAGGCTTTATCTCCTTTGTATGATACACTAATTGAAAATCAAGTTTTAGAAACTGAAAGTGATTTCTGAATAAACATTGATATTTCATCACATAACATCTAAATTTCATTTAAAAAAAACCGGAGCAGTAAATCTACATATTGGCTTTGTCTAACTAAGAGACTTATGTTGTTTCTAACTAGTGTCTTCATTCTAACATTGATATATTGTCTATGCAACTTTATTGCTTAGTAGATGGTAGGTGTTACATCTAAATTCAGTCCATAGATGTGTAAGTGTGATCCTATATCAACTGACATGATGAGCTGCTTAGTTCAAATACTCACCAGACGCAGACTGTACTCTTTGACTATCGATCATCAGAATCATTATCTCTTACTTTTATAGCTTAAGTTACAATATTTTTCTTCTAAAATAATATATGAAAAAAGGTACCTGGCCCAAGATCATTTTACGATAATTTGACGTGACTTAGTTTAGAACTGCATAAGGTGTGATATATATGCAAATATATTTCCTATTTTGCTGCAGTCGGTGCTCATAATTGCAGAATCAAAATGCAGATACTAAAACAAGTTCATTTTTTAAGCCATAAACTTTTGGAAGGGCACGACTGTTTGAAAGGAGGCACGAAGAAAACAGAAACCATCTCTTTATATGGTGAACTACTTCTGTACGTTCTGCCACTAATAAATGTATTCATCAAAATGAATTTCATTTTATGCAATTGCCCATTCAAATTTTCTTTTTTCTCTCCCTGCAATTTACAGATATCTGATTGCATAATAGACTACTACCATACCATATCAAAGCACTGTTGCTAGTCTAAATGTGGATAGTTTTACTACTACTACAACCAATATAAAGATTTTTATTGTTGTAGAATTGCAACTTTTAAGTCAAATGTCAAGTGAAATATATATTCAACTTTTAAGCCACTAGCTATGCTCAAAGCTGAATTTTATTTGTTGTAGAATTTTATACCTTATCAGCATCTCACCTAAAAAGAACAGGCAGGGTCGCATCTTCACATTTCAGAATACTCAGTATCGTTGCTTGTTCCCATTTTCTTTATCCCATAACCAACTAGCCTAAAGCACTAAAATTTCCACATTGGAAAAACCTTTACCTAAATTTTCTCCTTGAAATTTCTGGCAATCTTAAAATTTTCCAATAATTTTCGACTGCTATGTATTAAATTCAGGTCCGGCTTGGGGAGCTTGGTTGCCCTGGGCAAACAAAGCTTTTTAAAACTGAAAACAAGTATGTTGCGACGTGAAAATCTTTAACGATGAAGCCTTTTTAAAACTAAAAAGATTTCTATTATCGCACTTCTAAGATTTTGGTGATTTCTTGAATTCTTGATTTGGTTTTTCTCTTTTTTGAATTGCTTTAACCAAGAATTCGATCGCAACAGTGTTAGTGCAGTCTGAATTATGAAATTCATGCGTGCCTATACACAATCTGGTTGAATTCTATCCTCAAATTATGGGAACTTCTTTGATGAAGGATTTACTCATGTCATGATGTTTTTCTCATGTGTAAATCTAATTCGCATACAAATATGAGTGCTATTAAGTGATAAGCTCTAACACCATAACAGAATTTTGAGAAGCAATAGATTGAATTTTAGAGAAGTAAATTGCCTTATGAGAAGTTGAAAATGAAAAATAATTTTATTTTGTACAAAGACAGACCATGTGCAACAGCCAGGGATCCAAGGCAGACCAGGTGTAGGTTGTACGATACTTTATTTTATACAAAGAGCCACAACATGTAGTAAGCAGCGTAGGTCAGGTGGTTGTACTTGAGTTCCCAAAGCCTGGAGTAGGATGTTCGATGCTTGTAATGTGGTTTTATTTTTGACTGCTGCTCTGTTAGTGCAAAACCTGCCTTCTTTGTTTTCTTTAACTGTTTTGCTGTTTTAAACATTAGTTATGTGCGAAACCTGCCTTCTTTGTTAGTCGCTTCTGCTATAGTTTGGTATCTGATGAAACCAAGAATATAAATTCAAGCAGAACTAATTAAGTCTCAATATTTTCCTTTTTAATTCTGATTTTATCATGCAATTTTTTTCTAGTTAAAACGACTTATGCAATTTTTAGATAGTGCCAAAGTTTGTAATGCAACCAGTAAGAAGCCCACGCCGATGGCATGGGTGCATTATTTTATTTTCTTTTATAACCTGTGCAGTCATGTTTTGCTCAAGGTTTGATCGATTTTAGTTTTCTTCATCTTGAAAAAAGTAGAATCTTAAAAAATATAACTAGATATAGGATTGATATAATTGATTACAGCCGTATCTGTCTATTTTACTACTAAATGTATAATACAATGGCAAATTTTATTTATGCATATATTGTTTTGTGTGCTGCTATTTACATTAGAATGATTTAGTTGGTACTAGAAATGTTAGAAATAGTAAACGAAAAGAGTAATAAGAAGTGAAAAGGACAGAGACACTTCCCAACCAGAAAGCAAAGTTCCCACTGATGGTATACTTAGTGTAAGCGAGCTCTAAGATCACATCTTTGGAATAAAATCCAGTTGGAAAAGGAAATCCAATAAGAGATAAGCTGCCCTAGCAACCATTAAAAATTTAATACACGTCAATATTCCATATGCATATATTGTTTTGTGTGCCTTACAACAGCCTTTTATTACCGTATGGACAACTTGCATAGTTACTGTAATAGCCTTACACTACCAATTAGTGATAAATACCAGAACAATCAAAGCCTCATGTACAGAAAAAGCATAAAAAAGGATTTTAGTGTACTGACATAGTTATTGTTTTCATGCTTAAAGAGCGAAATAACTGTCGACATTTAATTCATGATTTACTCAATCATAGTTGAAAACCTCCACAACCATTATCAACAGTTATGAAATAGTACGTCTATTAGGAAAAGTAAATTAATCTTCTATGTCTATGAAATGGTGTATTTCTTAATTTGATTTTGGTTTGTTACAGGCTGATAATTCAAGACGGTGAACGTTATACCAACATTGCCATGTATTAACAACTCAACAATCGACAAAGTGCTTCGTGGCAATCAGAGAGTAATACAAATCACATTCGTGCCTATAGCTCGATTTGGGCCTCTTGTCCTAAAGAGTATGCCTTGCTTCTTTTTTTCATTATTAGATTCCTACAGTGATAGAAACTCTAAATTATTATGTTCTATGGCGATTTCAATTTGATACTGGCTTTAATGTAGTTGTAATAAATGATGTATCCGATTCTACACTATCCCGTGTTAAATAAAACCCTTTATAGAAATATGATAACTATGAAACAATATAAATGTATTAGATTAAGTTTAACTTAGTGGTGAAAAATGTAACATGTATGAATTCTTGTGAGGCTGAAACTGAAAAGTTAAGGCTGGAATACATCACTTCCGTGAAAGGATGAATTTTCCAGGAACGCCATATTGGAAACTTTAACAGTTACATTTTTTATTTGTGCTTTTTGTTTGCACTTGTTCAATCTTGATTCATCATGTTTAGTAGTCGAATATTCTTAAATGCACAGTCCGAAAACTCTTTGTCTATGAGCCGTTTGCTTTAGCTCTTGAAAGATATCTATCATATTAATGTGCTTGAATTTGGATGACCTGCCTCATAAACAAAAATGACAAGCTTTAATAAATATAGGAATTTCTATCCTCATGAACACATGGACCACTAACTATTTTATATAGTACAAGAAAGAGAAATGACGGGTGAAGATTGCATGTTAATCAGTGATTATGGGTACCATTAACAACTAATATTGTAAATTATTGTTTACACTGTTAATTGAACAAAAACTTACCTTCACAGTATGGATGTTGCGCCTGTTGAGTCGGTTGATCTCTCGAATTCATTTGGCTGCTTAAGTGTTGATGTCTTGGCTGAAGCTAGTGATTGTTGTTTGGATGAAGGCAGTGTTGTTTTGCTTGGGGTTGGTTGTGAGTTGGTGGTTGTTGGTTGTTCGGGGTGGTTGAGAGGCACTGAGTTCACACATTGACGTAAGTCGGCATCCCCTGCTCTTCGTCTGCAGCTAGATTCTATCTTGGTGTGGCAGCAGAGAACGGGTAACAGACTGTCAGTCTAGATGTGGTGGTGGAGATAGGTGTGTTGGGCTCTTTGGTTCCATTGGATGGCTCTTGGCGTCGCAGCAGAGAATGGGTAACAGACTGTCTGTCAAGACATGGTAATTGCCAGGTTCTACCCTCCTTTGCTTTATTTTACTCTTC
Organism: Allium sativum; assembly: GCA_030737875.1. Taxonomy (NCBI): domain Eukaryota; kingdom Viridiplantae; phylum Streptophyta; class Magnoliopsida; order Asparagales; family Amaryllidaceae; genus Allium; species Allium sativum. The sequence goes on along the minus strand of CM060921.1, from coordinate 155,784,986 downwards.
ATTTCGTTTGGTTTTGGGTATGTTTACACAATTTAGTCAGTATTATTCATTTGACCTATTTTCTCATATATGAATCTGTAATGTAGTTACTGCAATGCAATTTCAAGTACTTGTATTGCTACAGTGTTGTTGGGTCTTTGCAAGATAATATGACTTGAATATGAAATGAAACTAAACATGATATGATCATGTATCGCGTGATCTGATGTTGAATAAAAGTTGATGTTGTTAGCGACCAACCTAAAAGTACAAACGTGTAAACAAGTTTAGTTATGAAAATTTTATTGATAGGAAATACGAAACATAATTGCCCATAAAAGATTTTTCATTTTGGAAAATTATTAGTTATATATTAAGTTTTAATGAGATATATATTCAATTTTTTTCAGTAAGATTTTGTCGCCTGTAAGCTGACCATATTTTTACTGTAAAAGTCTAATAGTATTGAATATGAGAGTTTTACCACAAAGCATGATATCATTTTCGTTTAGTGTATCCGATAATGAGGTATCTATTAAATGTTATTTTCTAGTAGCCTACGCCCAGAAATGCGTTCTTACTGAGTACAATAGATTTAACCCAAACCCATGTTGGAAATTATATTTCCTGCTTATATAATATAACCATGGCCGAATATTACATTTGTGCAAGGTATGAAAAGAATGATAAACTTTAACTCAGCTACCAAGGTATTCAAATTTATGTGTTTAATCCAGTAGGCATAAATTTGTAATATGTATTAAGATCTGGTGTATTTCATCGTTCTTGATTAAAGCATATCAAACTAATTCCTTGTGACGTCCTGGAATTTCGCTCGATCCGAATCAGTCGTTAAACCGATCTAGACCGCCCGAAACCCCTGATCGTTTTGAGAACAGGACAAATCAGAACACAAACAGAAGAACATTTCATTGTTATTACGACAATTCCATCAGAATACAAGAATATGCAGAGTATAAATGAATAAATTACATTCGATAAATATCAGAGATTACAATAAATTACATAGCAGCGGAAAATAATACAAAGCACAACTGAAGGTGATATACGGATACAGAGCTTTCCGGATACCATTCCAGCTGTAAACCAGGATCCTGTGAATATAAATCTGCAAAACCAAAACTACTAGCTGCCCGTGCGGAAAATAGGGGCACCCAAAGTTTAGGTTAAAACAATAAACTCCAGGTCAGTCATGTGACTGGTGTGAGAACTAAAACAGTTATTAAAACTTTATTTTTAAAGATAGTAATTCAAGGGACCACGCCGTATAACACGGAACGGGTTTCCTCCCAAGAATACCAGTGCATAGAATAAATAACGCAATGCTTTTTCGAAAAATGAAGCTATTATAAGACATAGATTCCATCACACAATGCAACGCAAGCCGGAGGATAGGGTTTTACCTTGTAACAGCCAAACATGCTTGATACGTTTAAAACAAATCATTTGATACTATAATAAGTGTATAGTGTCAAAACATTTCAATCATAAATATAAATCATAGACGGCATGAGTGTCCCATCCCACTATGTCGCCATACTAGTTCTACAATCAAAATCGCAATACACGTATTGGAAATTGGATTTTCGTCATGAGTCGAGGCAAGGGGCAAACTCCTCTCCGCGTTCGAGACACTCTAGCAAATGCCTCAGGGCTACGCACTCTGGGCAACCCCTGGATGCTTCAGGGCCGGTCCTCACTTACGTTAAAGGATTATTTATGCCTGAACACACGTTTCCCGGTACTTACAGACCTAAAATCGAGGCGCCTCATCCAACAACCACAAAGGTGAAAAATATATAAATGTCAGGGCTGGTAAGTCACTGACACCACCAAAGCTAGAAAGAAACGTCGTGCTCTCTCTACAGTCCGTATCCCTTTTTGACTCATACCGAGGTGTGAGGCTCGCGAATTCACGTTATACACAAAGCTGCCACGTAGGCGTGCTTTGATCATCAACCACAAGACTTTGCTTTTCAATAGAAGTCTTGATCATTGCATCTTAGCGTGCCACACAGGCAATTCATGCCATGTGACTGATGTCCATCGATATACAATCTCTGAGCTCGTACGTCTCAGAGAAGGGCGTTAAACAAAAGAATAAATTCTCCGCCGCCAAACAGATGTATATTTAATAGAAATCAATCAACACATTACAAGTTCGTTCTGGGTCTGAACGAAACCGGAGGCACTTTCCTCGCATATCCATCCATCTCCAAGTATGTTTGGACGACCACCAACTATTTCCATCCTCTTGGGTGTACAGCCCAATCAGGATCGTCAGTAATTATCCAAACGATGTGAAGACTTCCGGTCTTCAACCACCTTCTTCATCTTCGACATATCGTCGAATCGGTTATTCAGAATAGGTATAAACCCGGCCTTTCCGAACAGCCCGCGTATATTAAAAACAAATGTTACACAAACTCAACATACGCCTCATTCCAATTCAGAATATTATTTTATTCATAAAATCACATTTTTAGGGAAAGGTTCCCATTAATTTTATCCAAGATAAATTCTTTAAAATTTATCCTTTAATCATCCTTTTGATGTCGTTTCAAACCAAATTATGGTTTTCTGAACTAGTCGAGATTAGTGAACCACACCGAAGTAATTATTTATTTTATTTCCCAATCCCAACCTATTCATCCCATGAAGCAAAACTGGTGATACTCCATATCTACACCATGGTGTTATCGGTAAATTAATGTGAATATTAGGCTCACGTCCCTATTTTGAAACTTAATTAGACTCACATCCGGTCATAAACTTAATATAAATTAGGTTCCTGTTTTCAAAACTTATAAAATAATAATTTAAAAAATAAAAAAAATTCGTAAATTAGTAATAAAATAAATTATGCATTATACAAAAAATTCAGTTCAAAAAACAACAAAAATAATGTTAGAAAGAAGAAAACAGCAAAAAAACAGAAAAAACTGCAGTTAAATGCATAATATTATGCACATTTTCGATTTTATTGCATGCATATATGCAATTAACTACAGTTCTTCCAGCGGATAGATTTAACTTAATATTTCAGTTCATTTTTATTTGCATCCAAATGTGCAAATTTCTCAAAAAAATGCACACATGCGTGCAACATTTTTATAGGATAAAAGTAGGGACCTAAGTTATATAAAATAAAAAAAGATTTGAAAAATTTAAACCCGCCCCTTATTTTATTACTTTCGCCTTTTTTTATTTTTTTTAAAAAAAGTATGTTCCTTCATAAAAAAAAAATCTAAAATATGGAAATAATTTTAGGATTCTACGGAAATAAAAAAAAAATAGTTGCATACATTTATGCAATTATTACTGATAATTGCATATATGTATGCAACTTTTCCGTAAGCTGTGTTCGGTTTGAAAATTTGAAACTAAACCTGCACAAATGTGTGCAAATATTGGGTATATTTGCACACATGTAAGCATGTTTTTGTATGAATAAAAATCAACGAAGATGTATGTAGTGAAAAATATGCACGGATGTATGCAGGAAAATGATATATGTGCATGCTATTATGCATTTAACTGGAAATTTCGTTTTTTTTCTGTTTTTTATTTTTGACGCCTTCTTTGATGGTTTTTTTTGTTTTGAATTTTTTAGTGTTTACATGTTTTATTTAAATACGAATTTACGTGATTTTTTTATATTTTTTTTATGACTTTTCAAAAAATAGGGACCTAATTTACAATAAGTTTATGATCGGGTTTTTCTTATATTTTGAAACTTAATAGGGACCTCTAAAAAACGCACCCTACCATTTCACGTTCAAATCTAATTAAAGATTTAACTATCGCTTTGGAGCAAAACTGGCGATACTACATTCTCGCTCATTTCTAAATTTAGATTATAGATTCACATTTCAATCTAATTACAGATTCATTACAACTCCTTTTACTGGGTTAAAGAACTAGGTGTTATTTAAAACACAGTTCACGACTAACCCAAATCATATTCTATTTATTATCGGGTTAAAGAACTAGTGTTATTTAAAACACCGTTCACGATAAACCCATTTCAAATCCAATCGTTGTATGTTAAAAATTCTGATTATTTAAAAACTCTTTTTAAATCTAATTTATTTATTTAAAAATAATTGGGTTTTAAATTTAGTTTAAAACTAGTTCATTTCGATAAAAATTCATTTTTAACTTTTCAAATATGGAGTTTTACATCCTAATTTCTTCCAAATCATTTCTTATGATTTTACACAAATTATTGATATTTTTAATAATTTTATCAAGGCCCGTACAGTCGATTTCCATCAACGGCCATCAAACTGCACTTACAGCGACCTTTTTCAATTTTGATTTGGACGTATCTCCAAATCCAACTTTCAATTTTGATTTGGACGTATCTCCAAATCCAACCGTTAGATTTTGAATTTCAATATTCATTAGAAAGCTCTTTTCGATACGAACCCAACGGTTCCGGTTTTAGGAGAATCCGACGGTCGGATCTCCCGTAATATCCGTTTGAAATAAATGGTCGAAATTCACGAACTGCCGCGGCGCGGCGCGTTCTATTCAGGCCATTATATTATATATATAATATATATAATATATATTTCGTCGATTTCTATTTAAAACGAATTATATAAATAGTTTTGAATTCGTTTCAAAAACAATTTCAACCTTTATTTCAATTCAAAGAAAAATTGAATTCTTCTTTATAAATTCCTTTTAAAATTCATTTCTATTCAATTCAAATTTCAATTCAATTTGAATTCATTTCAATTCGCTTCCAATTCAATTCGAATTCGTTTTCAATTCAATTCAAATTGGTTATTTATTCAATTCAATTCAAATTCGTTATCTATTCAATTCGAATCAAATTGGTTTTCTAATCGATTCAAATTCGTTATATATTCAATTCATTTCGAAATCGTTTTCAATTCAATTCAAATTGGTTATTTATTCAATTCAATTCGAATTCGTTATCTATTCAATTCAATTCGAATTCGTTATCTATTCAATTCAATTCGAATTCGTTATCTATTCAATTCAATTCGAATTCGTTATCTATTCAATTCAATTCGAATTCGTTATTTATTCTTGTAATAACCCGGAAAATGTGAACCAATTTAAAATTTTTAAATTAGGTTATTACCAAGAAATTTGAATAGTTGAAATAGCATATTTCAATAAAATATAGAATTGGGTATAGTATTGCAGTTTGAAATTTTGAATATAAACTTTGTCTGACTGTACCGGGTGGAAAATATAACGGATTTTAGCGAAACTGAAAATATTTAAATATGTTTATGAATACCTTTCTAACGAATCTGAAAAATCGAAGTTTCATAGCGGGAATCAAAAGTTATGGCTAAATGAATTTTCAAAAAGGTTGCTATATAGCATATATAGCCCTTGAAAATTGATATTTTGCATACGACCTCGGAATTCCATGAAACCAGTTTTGTTGGGTCCGGGATGTCAAATTATTGCTAAGTTTCAAATTTCACAATTTTTGAAGCTAGTATGTGAGCGGGGCAAAAGATAATGTGATTGGTCAAATTCTGTTAAAATGGGTCGACCTAAAAATGGCCGTTTTTCAAACGAGCTCAGAATTCGACGAAACTGGTTTTGTTAGGACCGTATCGTCAAAACAAAGCTAGATTTATTTTTCTGGAATTTTTCAATTCAGTTTGTGGTCCTGGCAAATTGAAATGTACGTTTAAATTAAATATCGAATGTATTATATTTTAATTTGAAAAATAACTGACTGTAACAGTCGAATTGGCCAACGAAACATATCCCACCGTGTCCGGAATGAGGGTAATTAGCTAGGGGCGACAGTCGTTGGGTTTGATTTCGAGTTCGTCTGGGGAAGGGGGTATTTTTGGAATTAAATAAATTAAAAATTAAAATAAAAAGGAGCGGCCAATCAGAATCCTTCTCCTTCATCGTTCTCCCTGACGCGACGCGGAAATATACTCCGAACTTCTCTCTTCAATATCTCCACAACCACACAACGAAATCAAGCAAACTAAGATCCATTTTGAAGAGCGTTCAGAGATCTTCAAATCCATAGCAATTTCAAGATTTATCGTTGAGTGTAGAGGGAGATATCGCGCCAGTAAACCTCGAACTTCGCGCCGCCGCCGTGGGTGCTAGGGACCACCGAGCTGATCATCTCAGGTAGCGTTGGGAAGCTCTTCCCTTCCTCTTCGACGCAGCGCTGGCCGTTCGTCCTATCGCTTCGCGGTTTAGCCGAAAAGTGGAAACCTAGTTTTCGAATTCAAAGGAGGTATACGGCTAAACCTATTTTCAACTGATTTTTACACTATAAAGCGTTGCAAATTTGTAAAATCCGTATCTTTTTACTATGTTAACGAAATTCGATGAAACAGGAGACACCGTGACCGCAAGGAGGCTCTCTACATTTTAGAAGAAGCCGCGGATTTTTCTGACCTTCCTACGATTTTTAGCACTGCAATAACCAATGTGAGGAATCTAAACTATTTGTGTGAATGAAATCGCGTTGTATAAATTATATAAGCGAAGTGTAAATTATATACGCATTGTATACCTCATGTACATGTGTTGTATAAGTTATATTAGCGATGTATAAATTATACAAGCGTTGAATGAAACATATATGCTTTGAATTGTGATGAAATGCAAGTGAATTATTATATTATATATATATATATATACTCCCCTCGTCCACAGACCATGGACGATATTTATTGCTTGTGATTGACGTGATATTATATAGTATGACGAATGGTTGGAAATAATTGTTTATGGTTGATATTGTGGTTGAAAAATACCTTTATGGTTGAAAAATACCTTTGTGGTTGAAAAGTACCCTCTTGTGGTTGAAACAAAATAGAATAGGATTGTGGAATTGAAAATAAAACATGCAGCCTGCGTGCGAGCTAGATGCATGATCCCCATTGTCAAAAACCGCGAGGTTTTAAGGTAGAGCGAGGAGCCGTACTAGGGACGGTCCCGGGTTTAACTATCCTGCCGCTATGTTGCCGAAATTTTCTGAAATATTTATGTGTTAGAATAATTTTCATTCGTTGAAATAAATTACATATGCTATAGCGAATATTCATGTGTTGAGTTGCAATTCATTCGTTGAGTTGAAATTCATGTGTTGAATATTATTTGAATTTAAACAAATAGCTTTAGCGATAAAAATCACATTTTTATATATATACAAACTATATAGAATATTCATATGTTGAATTGCAATTTGTTCGTCGAGTTGAAATTCATGTGTTGAATATTATTTGAATTTAAACAAATAGCTTTAGCGATAAAAATCACATTTTTATGTATATACAAACTATATAGAATATTCATGTGTTGAATTGCAATTTGTTCGTCGAGTTGAAATTCATGTGTTGAATATTATTTGAATTTAAACAAATAGCTTTAGCGATAAAACTCACATTTTTATATATATACAAACTATATAGAATATTCATGTGTTGAGTTGCAATTCATTCGTCGAGTTGAAATTCATGTGTTGAATATTATTTGAATTTAAACAAATAGCTTTAGCGATAAAAATCACATTTATATATATATACAAACTATATAGAATATTCATGTGTTGAATTGCAATTTGTTCGTCGAGTTGAAATTCATGTGTTGGATGTTATCATCTTTTAAAAATAAAATGAATCGACAATAAAAACTACACCTTTATTGTGAACATGAAGTGTTAAAAACATTCACGGGTTGAATAAATATTTTTGATGATAAAAATATTTCTTTTATCATGTATATGCCTTGATAAAAATACACGTGTTGAAATAAATAATAGTTTGCTAAAAATATTAATATTAGCTTTGTTCTGCATATATATACATGTGTTGAACAGGAAAAATGGATTAGCTGTAGAGTAAAGAAATTATTTGCGTGCCCGACAAATAGGTAAACCTTGATGAGTTGGCTGCGCAATTTTATTTATATATCAACTCCTGTGAATGCCATTGGATGCGGAGTGCTGGTTATTCTGTGTGAAATAATAAACGTCGCCATAGGATAGTAACAATTAATTTTGAACTACACTACATGGCATACTTCTTGATGATAAGCATACTTCATCATATTCCACATAAGCAATTGGAGCTTGTGTGACGAGGTGGAAGATTTACCATACAAGTAAGAGGCTTGTATGGCGACGACTATATACTACAGGTTGAACTGATGACTGATAGGGACTATATAAAATATAACGATAAATTGCCAGATTAATAAAAACCTCACATGGGTCTGGAGTTGACAATAATCTCGTCGCTCTAGTTATTAGATACGACACATGAACTATATATTTCCACACGGAAACGGGGTGACGAGAATTTATTCTCTGGAGTGATTATCAGTACATGCTCCCCTGTAAACACCAGAATATATCACTATAAATATGTGAATGCTTTTTAGGATTTATTGGGTATCTAATACGGCCCAATAAATTTTCAAACCCCTCCCCGTACAATGGAGGTTATGGCGAAAATTTTCGAAATATTAAGGCGTTAGTGAAATATTTGAAGTGTAAACGAAGTTGAAAATATAGAATGGACTATAGTTGAAATAATAAAATGAACTATATTTATATATATAAATATAAATATAATAAAAAGGAATAGAGGCCGTGCAGTTCGTGTTTCGGAATCGTAATTTGAAATGATTAGTGCGAGAAATCCGACCATCAGATTTTCCCGAAACCGCAACCGCTGGGTTCGCTTTGGAAATATCTTCCCAACGGCACCAACCTTGTAAAAATCCAACGGTTGGATTGTCCGGAATGTTTAATTCAAATCTGAAGAAAAACAGTGTCAGGATCGTTTATATTTATATATAAATATAAATATAATTAAATTAAATCGAATAATGACGCTGCAGTTCGAATTTTGAAACCGTAACTTCAAACGACTAGTGTGGGAGATCCGACCGTCGAATTTTCACGGAACTGGAACCGTTGGGTTCGCTTTGGGAATATCTTCCCACTGATATAGACTTTGTAGAAATCCAACGGTTAGATTTTCCGATATGTGTAAAACAAATTAGGAGAAAAACAGCGCCAGTGCCACGGCACGGCCTGAAACGTCGTTTAATTAAATATGACCATTTTTAAATAAATAAAAATGACGAAAAATCGTTATAAAATATTATAAGCAACATAGATTGCAAATAAACCAATTGGGCTTGAATTGTTTGATATTTGATGGTTGTATGTGTTTGACACGAAAATAACACTAAATAACTGAAAGATGGATGTCGAATAATATAACCATAAAAAGAATCGATTTAAATTCTAATGACGTGAATTATTTGAAAAGGCCGAGCTAACCCTCATTTCAAATAATTTATCGAGCGATTCGAATTGGAAAATGCAAAGACGATTCAAGACCGACGATCTTCGTATCAGTTGGATGGGCGCTACTGAGGTTCCTGACCGGAGTAGCTACCGGAAGGGGACGGAAGTAGTAGCCGTCTGAACGTATGTGTTGATTGGACGGATATACGAGGAATTTGACGACTCCGGTTTCGTTCAGACCCAGAACGGACTTGTAAATGGACTGTGTGTCTGACATTGGATTTTGTTCTATACTGATTGATCTCTGTTAAATATATATCTGTTTGGCGGCGGAGAATTTATTCTTTTGCTTAACGCCCTTCTCTGAGACGTACGAGCTCAGAGGTTATATATCGATGGAAATCAATCGTATGGAGTGGACTGCCTATATGGCATGCCAAGATGCTGTGATCAAGGCTTCTGTTGCAAAGCAAAGTCTTGTGGATGATGATCAAAGCACGGTCTACGTGGCCTAGCTTTGTGTATTTCGTAGATTCGCGAGCCTCACACCCCGGTATGAGTTAAAAACGGGATACGGGCCGCTGGGAGAGCACGACGTTTCTTTCTAGTTATGGTGGTGTCAGTGACTTACCAGCCCTGACATATATACCTATTTTTCACCTATGTGGTTGTTGGAATGCAAGGCGCCTCGATTATAGGTCTGTAAGGACCGGGAAACGTGTGTTCAGGAATAAATAATCCTCAAACGTAAGAGAGGACCGGCCCAGCCGATCCAGGGGTTGCCCAGAGTGTGTAGTTCCGAGACATTTGCTAGAGTGTCTCGAAGCGGAGAGGAGCTTGCCCCTTGCCTCGACTCATGACGGAAATCCAATTTCCAATACGAAATAACGGACTTGATTGTAGAACTAGTATGGCGACATAGTAGATGGTAGCTATGCCGCCTATGATTGATATTTATGATGCTATTCATTTTTGAAACATATATGCACTAGTAATAATATCAATTGATTTTGCTTTATACGTATCAAACATATTTGGCTATTATAAGGTAAAACTCTATCCTCCGGCTTGCGTTGCATTGTATGATGAGACTTGAGTCTTATAATGGCTTCATTCTTTTTAAAAGCATTGCGTTGTTTTAAAAGAATTTACTTTGTTTTAAATGCAATAGCAATCACTGGAGTAAACCCGTTCCGCGAAAGTGGCGTGGTCCTATGATTTGCCATCACTGTTGTTTAACTGTTAAATGGATTCCTCATACCAGTCCCCATGACTGACTCGTTGTTTGTTTCACTTTGCAAACGCGGTGAAACACCCCACCTCCGTTAGGGTCACTCTCAAAGGGAATGCCCTAATTTTGGTGGAGGTTTATAAGTATAAGTCACAGATATACAAGACAGAATATAAGAACACATATTTTTGAAAAGCGGAAAAACAACAACTTTTATTTCATAAAAGATATGTGTTACAACAACATATCATAATTGTCTTACAATACTTCAAAAAAAACATAACATCTTCATAACTGTCTTGATTACATTATTTAAAGAAGCATAAAAAAAAATAAATAAACTGCAAAAGTCCCATAGTTGTTGTCCAAAGCCATAGTCCAAAACGAAAAGATCCAAGCAATACATTCTTTCTCTTCAAGCTGGATAAGAAGGCTGGTCAAGCTGCGGTATTCCCTCCCTATGGACCTGGGGGGGGGGGGGAACGGAAGAAAAGAAGACGAAAGAAAAGTAGAGTCAGACATAAAGCCTGAGTAAGTCTAGGACTATTCAGTCTATGAATAAAGAACTTGGTATGATAAGTATAAACTAGAAATGGGAAAGCATCATATAATTAGTTAAGTTGTCTAGGGTCGAATATACTATCGTACCCCATATTAATCTCTGTACCCATATAAACTAGTTCCCAACAGACACCCCATAATCAGGGTGAAGTGATCCATTTTATGATGATCGGCTTCTACTCGGATAGTTACATGTGTCTTACGGCCCCCGATGTTGTAGTTACCTATGCTGGTCCCACCATGGGGTGTATTAAGTCCCATGGTGGCGGCCCGACACAATCCTAGAATGCACAGGTATGCTACTGGTATCCAGTGCCTTATTTTTCTGCGCCGGAGTGTGTTCACGCCCGCACCCCGTTAGAATCTACACTGCTGCACCACCGCCGTCGATTTGACCTTTTACAATCAGCCCAGTAATCGTGCCCCACCCTGCCTAGTTTCAGGATATCATGATACACCTTATAGGGTTACTGCTGAAAAGGGTTCCATGCTACTACGTTTTCTATTTCTAGCCAACATGCTAATTTGGTTAAGTGTTTTGTAAACCTAACCCCCAATCAGTTTGTTTAGTTTAGCATGTTACATTTTGATTAAGTATTAATATAATTTACTTAATCCTATCAATCCTGACTCAGCCTTAATTGTCTTATTAAAGCCTTGACCTCTCACATTAGACAGGTATTGTTGTGGCTGCCTGTTGCCGGTTGGGTCCGGGCAGTCTTACGCCACAACTCAGTCTAACCTCGGGTCCTTACTGGGCTCCATGTTTAACCACCCACATTGGATAAGTGTTGTTGTGACTACTGGACAGCCGGGCGGTTCCGGGCAGGTTTACATCACAACTCAATCCAACCTCGGGTTAAACACATCGTATTTTCTACATTTACATATTTTGTCTTTCTTCTTTTTATATGTAAATAATTGCGGTCCATTATTCAAAAACCACTTTAAGCTAATGGTGTAAAGGTTTACACCAATCATGGGCCCAACCCATTCTTGAATTTGGGTCCATCTACTTTTATATTTTCATTTATTAATTAATTTGGCCCAACGCTATTTCCCCCGTTTAATACGTTCGTTTATTATAATATATGTTGGGCTTAGCCTTTTAAACCCAACTTAGCCACGTGAAAAAGGGGAGGCTTAAAACGTGATTATATACACAAAAAAGGGAATGTGAGCGCATGAACTTGCAACATAACGTTGGAACTACAAAATAGAAACTGGTGACTTGCATTGTGGTAACATATACTTTGGTCATAAAGCATAAGTGACATGAATCAAACCATGTAAACTTGCAGTTAAGTTAAGAATCTAACTAAATTAGATATCATTATTGACACATAGTCTTAACTACAACATAAACCCATATTTTTACTTAGGCATAATGTCAAACATAAGCAAATCATGTTTATAAAATTACTATATGTTTACAAAGGTGCTTACTTTTGTAACTAATACAAAAGTATAGTTCAACTAGAATTATTCCAACTTAATCATGATTTTTAATCTATTCACATAATCATGACACAAATATACCCAAACATGAAATGATGGTTTTTAATCTATTCATGTAATCATGGCATAAATATTCCTAAACATGAAATCATGGTTTTTACTTTATTCATGCAAATTTGCAATTGGAATGTAAATCTAACTTGGCTATGCGTCACATATATTATCATATAATTCTTGTTAACAATATAGGCCTAACATGTTTTTCAATTAGGCATAATACCAAACATAGCCTAGTCATATTCATAAAATCAACATATGTTCACAAAGAGGCTTGCTTTTGTTTTTAATACAAAAGTATGGTTTTATACATAGAATCATGATGCCAATTCTAACATAATTTCATATGAATCATAATACCCCAAATTTGATCCAATTACACAAAAAGTGATTTTTTTACAAAAATATACATTATGTTGGCATAGTAGCAAAACCACATACTTGCATGAATCTCAATTAAACAACCACAAACATGTAGCTTCAACATGAATTACATACTTGCGAATATCCAATCGTATACTTGCATAAATCTCAAATAAACTACCGCAAACATGTAGTTTTTATCATGAATTACATACTTGCGAATACCCAATCGTTATACAACATTCCAAATCGATTAGAATCATAGCAACGCACAAATATGAATTACTATCACCACAAATCAAGTGTAATTCTCATTTTACACAAATCAAACACAGTTATTTATTTACATCGGAATAGTACTCTACTTACAATCGTGTGGCGAATTCTTCAATTCAGGAATCTGAATTCTGGTTTTGGAGATGCTATTCCTTTGATGTAGGCGTTGATTTGATTTGTTTACGTTTAACTTGTAGTTGCTTTGTGCTTTAGAGTTTGTCTCCTAATCGTCTCTCAAATTGGTGGCTACTCCTAGTCGTTCCTCAGCAGCATGATGGCCTCATTCTTATTTTTGAATGAATAGATTAGGTAGAGTCTAGGGTCATTTTTATAGAGTTTATGAACTGATTAGGACCATCGATGTAGCTTGGGTTAATCGTAGCCATTCATTCGAAAGAGAGACCAATCAGGAGCTGACACCTAGCCCTCATGACAAAGCAAGGCTCAGAAAATCGACCAAACACAGACCAGGCCAGCCAGGGTGGGCTGGGTTCGACCTGGCTCTAGGGCCAGGTCGACAGCTCAGTCGACAGCCCTGTCGACAGCCCTGTCGACCTGGCTAGCCCAGGTCGACTGCCAAGTCGACCTGGGTGCCTTAGGTGGGAATTTTCCCGCTCTGGCCAATTGGGCCCGATTTTGAATTTTAAACTTGTTTTCTGAGCTGTTTTCGTCTGTTTGAATTTTAACCTAAATTCTGAAACTTTCGGAGGCCATATCTTCTTCATACGGACTCCGTTTTTCGAAAACTCGGACTCTATTTCGCGTATTTTTCCGAGACGAACACAACGGCGTATCCCGTTTCCCTTAATTCTTTGATTTGAAATTAATTATATTTTAATTTGTGAATTTCACGGTTATAGAATTCACGGGGTGTTACATTCTCCCCCACTTAAAAGGATTTCGTCCCCGAAATCTTCAAGTTAGGAGGAATGTATATCCTAACATCCAATCATCCATCTACTCATCCATCAAACACGAGCATCCATTGTCCTTAAAAGACTTCTAATGCTTCATGATCATATGCGAAGTGTGTGTGTACGTGTACTTATCTAATGCAAAATCAGGCGGTCTACTGATTCAGTTGACCTCCTTAATGCGAATTATGTAAGTGCCATGAATCCATTATGTATGCAAATTTTCCTATTCATGATTCTACATGAGTGCACAATCATTCATACAAATGCAACATCCATATGACAACATATTAAAGTTCAACCATATACGAATGCAAACATATATGCATATGCAATATGAAGTGACTGAGCCGATCTAAAACCTAGATTGTGTGTGTATATGCAACCACGAGCAACCACTAGCAATCACTTGCAACCACTTGCAACCATCATCCATAACATGTTTCAATTACATGTTTTCATCCAAAGGGTTTCTACCTAAAAGATAAGGCCGAGGAAATATACCTAAAAAAATAGATAAAAGCGCAACTTAAGGAAAAAAGAAAGATCAAGGATGTACCCTCGAAAAGAAAAGGGTAGGCAGTGCGTATTCTAGCTTCAGTTTCCCAAGTCGCGTCTCCCTCGGCGTCGCTCCACTGAACTTTGTCGAGCTTGACTTCGCGGTCGCGTAGCTTCCTCACTTCCGTTTCTAATATGCGAGTTGGAACTTTCCTCACGGTTGCTTCGCTCCACTTCAGCTTCTTCTAGGATATTTGGCTCTACCACTTTAGCAGACTCATGTAGACATTTTCGGAGATGTGAAACATGAAAAACGTTGTGAACTCCGGCCAGCTTTTCGGGTAGCTCTAATCTATAGGCCATTTTCCCAATTTTCTCGATGATAGGGAATGGCCCTACGAACCTTGGTGCTAGTTTTCCTGTGGTTCCAAAACGGACAACGTTCCTTAGCGGAGATACCTTAAGAAAAACTCTGTCTCCAACCTCAAATTCAAGGTCGGTCCTCCTCTTGTCGGCGTAGGACTTTTGTCTGTCTTGGGTCGTCTTCATCCTTCTTCGTATTAAGTCTACTTTCTCTGAAGTCTCTCGGATCATATCTGGTCCAAGTATGAGCTTGTCAGTAGACTCTCACCAACAAGTGGGCGATCGGCACGGTCTTCCATATAAAGCTTCGAAGGGCGCCATCCCGATGGTTGCTTGATAGCTGTTATTGTAGGCAAATTCCACCAAAGGAAGATGGTCTTCCCATGTCCCTCCGAAGTCAAGGACGCACAGTCTTAAAAGGTCCTCCAAAACTTTGTTCACTCTTTCTGTTTGGCCGTCGGTTTGGGGATGATAGGCTGTGCTCAAGCATAACTGCGTTCCTACTGCTTCTTGCAGACTCCGCCAAAACTCACTGGTGAAGATAGGGTCTCGGTCACTAACAATGCTGGATGGTATTCCATGGAGTCGAACGATTTCCTTGAGGTAAGAGATGCTAGGGATGAGACAGTTCTTTTACTTTTGACAGGTAAAAAGTGAGCGCTTTTAGTAAGCCTATCCACTATTACCCAAATGCTAGTGTTGCCTCTCCTAGACCTATGCAGCCCATCGATGAAGTCCATTGAGATGCTATCTCACTTCCACTGCGGGACCTCTAGAGGATGTAGCAGACCGCCAGGCTTTTTCTGTTCCGCCTTAACCTGTTGGCACACCATACACTTAGAAACGAATTCTGCTACGTCCTTTTTCATGCCGTTCCAGAAGAAAGTTCTTTTTATGTCCTTGTACATTTTATCTCCGCCTGGGTGTATCGTCATCTTGGAGTGATGTGCTTCCTCGAGAACCCTCTTTACTAAATCCCTTGTCTGTGGGACGCATAGTCTTTCGTCTCGCCTTAGCCAACCCTTATCGTCGATGGAGTATCTGTTGAGGTGACTTGAAGTCTCACCCCTAATTAGCCTATCAATCGTTTCCACAAGCTGAGGGTCTTCGCGTTGTGCTGTCCCTATTGAGTCCACTAAAGTCGGGCGCACTTCGAGAGATGCTAGCAAGCCTGGTACAAAGTCGGAGGAAGACCTAAAGTCGAAGCTGGCTATAAACTCTAGGCTTTGTCTTTCAACAAACAGCGGGCTTAGGGTCAATTTCTTTCGGCTCAACGCGTCTGTCACTACGTTGCCTTTGCCCGGAGTGTAGGAGATCTCGAAATCGTACGAGGCAAGAAACTCCATCCATCTTTGTTGCCTCAAGTTAAGATCTTTCCACGAGAAAAGATATTTCAATGATTTATGGTCAGTGTAAAGTTCGAACTTCTCACCTAGGAGATAGTGTCGCCAAGACTTGAGTGCAAAGACGATGGCAGCTAACTCAAGATCGTGGGTCAGGTAGTTCTTTTCGTGCACTTTCAACTGCCTCCCGCCATAAGCTACTACCCTTCCTTCTTGCATTAAGACGGCGCCTAGCCCTGTCCCACATGCATCTGTATAAACAGTGAACATCTTGCTTTCATCTGGCAACGTCAAAACTGGGGCTGTTGTAAGAGCCCTTTTTAGTCGCTGGAAAGCAAACTCGCAATCCAAGTCCCAATTGAATGCTAGATTCTTCTTGGTCAATTTCGTGAGCGGAGCTGAGATTTTTGAAAAATCCTTTATGAACTTTCGATAGAAACCTGCTAGTCCTAGAAAACTTCGGACCTCAGTTGCATTCCTTGGTGTCTTCCAATCCTGTACCGCCACTACCTTAGCAGGGTCCACTGCTAACCCTTGTTTGGATACTATGTGCCCAAGGAACCTCACTTCTTCTCTCCAAAAGTGGCATTTGGAGAATTTGGCGTTTAGCTGATGGACTCGCAGAGTTTCCATAATTGCCCTTAAGTGCTGAGCATGTTCCTCTTCACTCTTTGAGAAGATAAGGATATCGTCTACGAAGACCACTACGAATTTATTGAGGAAATCTCTGAATACCCTACTCATCAGGTCCACGAAGTAAGCATGTGCATTTGTCAAGCCGAAAGGCATGACAAGCCATTCAAAGAAGCCGTCTGGGGTTCTGAATGCCGTTTTATCGATACTATCTTCAGCCACCCTTAGCTGATGAAAACCGGTTGCTAAATCGAGTTGGGAGAAAACAGACGCTCCTACAAGCTGATCAAACAAATCGTCAATTCTGGGGAGAGGGTGCCTATTCTTTTTCGTTAGCTTGTTGAGCTCCCTATAGTCAACACATAGACGGAGTGAACCATCCGCCTTTGTAGCGAACACCACTGGAGCGCCCCATTCTGAAATGCTCCTCCTAATGAACCCCTTTTTTAGAAGCTCTTTAATCTGTTTACCGAGCTCTTTCCTTTCCCGTGGAGCCATGTGTCTAACGGGCAACGCAACGGGCTTTGCATTATCTACAAGGTATATGCGGAAGTCTATCTCCCGCTTCGGAGGCAAGCCCTTCACCTCTTCGAAGACATCCGGATATTCCCGGACCACTCTAACTGATTGCAAATTTTCAACAGAGGCATCTAGCGATTCAAGGTAACTAAGCATAACCGCATACGAGAGATTACAAGAAATTTCCAAAGTATTACCGAGCTGGGTTAGGAGCCTAACAACCTTTTTCTCACAATCAAGGATGGCCCCATTACTGGATAGCCAATCCATGCCCAAAATCAAACCATATCCCGAAAAGCCCAAAACAAAGGCACTACATTGAAATTCTACGCTTAGAATAGAAATTTTCAATCCCAAACAGATCATAGACAAATGAGCTGGGCCCCCAATTGGATTTGAAACAATTAAGGGGTCCTCTACCATACTAGTTTTTAGGTGCAGAGATTCTACTAAAGCAGACGAGATAAAGGAGTGTGACGCGCCAGAATCAAATAAAGTGCGAACAGGGTGATCATAAAGATAAATTACACTTTCTACAGAAGTATTTATACCTCGCTGTTGCAGAGGTGGCGCTTCTAGCACATGAACTTGTGCTCCTGAGGTGGATCCAGCCCTCTGCCCCTGTCCTCGTTTCTTTGGGCAGTCCTTAGCCCTGTGGCCTGTCTCACCGCAAGAAAAGCACCCACCATTCTCCTTGGCCTTCTTTTTCCGGCAATCTTTCACTAAGTGCCCCACTTTGCCACAGAAATTACACTTCCTCTTCTCTTTGTTGCCTTTCCCGCCCTTCTTAAAGTCCGTCTTCTTAGGCTGCAAACCCTCTTTCTTCCCTTGAGAGCTTTCTGCCTTTGTCTCCTTCTTGCCCTTATCCTCTTCGTTTAGCAATGCCATTTGTACCAACCTTTCATATGTAGCTCCCATGGGTATATGGGTCATGGCCAAACTGTGTAATGGCTCATTCGACCCTTTGACGAAACGGAGAGCCTTCTTGTGCGGGGTGTTGACTAGGTCCAGCCCAAACATAGCCAGCTCATCGAATTGATTAACGTACTCTTTGACTGTCTTGTTCCCTTGCTTAAGAAATAAGAATTTTTCCAACTGCAAACTCCTTTCCGCATCTGAGAGAAATTTAGCCTCAAACCTTGCCCTAAAGTCCTCCCATGTCTCCACTGGTCTTTCTGCATTAGTGACTTCCCACCAGTAGGAAGCCTCACCCTTTAGTAGCCATACTGCCAGTTGTACTTTCTGTCTATCTTCTACCTCAAAGATGATGAATAAGTCCTCGGTTTCTTTCAGCCAATTTCTAGCTGCCACGAAGGACTCAGTTCCATGAAAATCCTTTCCTCCCATAGCTTTAAAATCTTTACATATCTTAGAAAAAGTGTTTCCCCGCGGAGGAGGTGGAGGAAGAGGTGCCGCTGCAGCTGGATGATTTCCTGCAGCTGGGGGAGGAGGAACGGTAGGACCTGGCTGAGTGACCCTTGCTTCTAAGAACCGTCTAAACCAACTAGGTATTGGTACACCCTCTGGCAAGTTAAGTTCTTCGGCCATGCTGAAACAAAAAGGATAGATTCAAAACGAAGGATAAGAGATAGTACCTATGGCCTTGGGGGGACTTTGCCTTTTTAAAATAAAATAATATTTTTCTTTTAAAAATGCTTCTTTAAATTTCCATTTTTGAAAATAAATTTTCAAAACTTTTAGTCTTATCTGGTAAACCTATGCTCTGATACCAAGTGAAACACCCCACCTCCATTAGGGTCACTCTCAAAGGGAATGCCCTAATTTTGGTGGAGGTTTATAAGTATAAGTCACAGATATACAAGACAGAATATAAGAACACATATTTTTGAACAGCGGAAAAACAACTTTTATTTCATAAAAGATATGTGTTACAACAACATACCATAATTGTCTTACAATACTTCAAAAAAACATAACATCTTCATAACTGTCTTGATTACATTATTTAAAGAAGCATAAAGAAAACATAAATAAACTGCAAAAGTCCCATAGTTGTTGTCCAAAGCCATAGTCCAAAACGAAAAGATCCAAGCAATACATTCTTTCTCTTCAAGCTGGATAAGAAGGCTGATCAAGCTGCGGTATTCCCTCCCTATGGACCTGGGGGGGGGGGGGGGGACGGAAGAAAAGAAGACGAAAGAAAAGTAGAGTCAGGCATAAAGCCTGAGTAAGTCTAGGACTATTCAGTCTATGAATAAAGAACTGGGTATGATAAGTATAAACTAGAAATGGGAAAGCATCATATAATTAGTTAAGTTGTCTAGGGTCGAATATACTATCGTACCCCATATTAATCTCTGTACCCATATAAACTAGTTCCCAACAGGCACCCCATAATCAGGGTGAAGTGATCCATTTTATGATGATCGGCTCCTACTCGCATAGTTACATGTGTCTTACGGCCCCCGATGTTGT
This sequence comes from Allium sativum, assembly GCA_030737875.1. Taxonomy (NCBI): domain Eukaryota; kingdom Viridiplantae; phylum Streptophyta; class Magnoliopsida; order Asparagales; family Amaryllidaceae; genus Allium; species Allium sativum. The sequence continues at coordinate 155,765,045 of CM060921.1, read as the reverse complement.
AGTTACCTATGTTGGTCCCACCATGGGGTGTATCAAGCCCCATGGTGGCGGCCCGACACAATCCTAGAATGCACAGGTATGCTACTAGTGCCCAGTGCCTTATTTTTCTGCGCCGAAGTGTGTGCACGCCCGCACCCCGTTAGAACCTACACTGCTGCACCACCGCCGTCGATTTGACCTCTTACAAACAGCCCAGTAATCGTGCCCCACCCTGCCTAGTTTCAGGGTATCATGATACACCTTATAGGGTTACTGCTGAAAAGGGTCCCCCGCTACTAGGTTTTCTATTTCTAGCCAACATGCTAATTTGGTTAAGTGTTTTGTAAACCTAACCCCCAATCAGTCTGTTTAGTTTAGCATGTTCCATTTTGATTAAGTATTAATATAATTTACTTAATCCTATCAATCCTGACTCAGCCTTAATTGTCTTATTAAAGCCTTGACCTCTCACATTAGACAGGTATTGTTGTGGCTGCCTGTTGCCGGTTGGGTCCGGGCAGTCTTACGCCACAACTCAGTCTAACCTCGGGTCCTTATTGGGCTCCATGTTTAACCACCCACATTGGATATGTGTTGTTGTGACTACTGGACAGCCGGGCGGTTCCGGGCAGGTTTACATCACAACTCAATCCAACCTCGGGTTAAACACATCGTATTTTCTACATTTACATATTTTGTCTTTCTTCTTTTTATATGTAAATAATTGCGGCCCATTATTCAAAAATCACTTTAAGCTAATGGTGTAAAGGTTTACACCAATCATGGGCCCAACCCATTCTTGAATTTGGGTCCATCTACTTTTATATTTTCATTTATTAATTAATTTGGCCCAACGCTATTTCCCCCGTTTAATACGTTCGTTTATTATAATATATGTTGGGCTTAGCCTTTTAAACCCAACTTAGCCACGTGAAAAAGGGGAGGCTTAAAACGTGATTATATACACAAAAAGGGGAATGTGAGCGCATGAACTTGCAACATAACGTTGGAACTACAAAATAGAAACTGGTGTGCTTGCATTGTGGTAACATATACTTTGGTCATAAAGCATAAGTGACATGAATCAAACCATGTAAACTTGCAGTTAAGTTAAGAATCTAACTAAATTAGATATCATTATTGACACATAGTCTTAACTACAACATAAACCCATATTTTTACTTAGGCATAATGTCAAACATAAACAAATCATGTTTATAAAATTACTATATGTTTACAAAGGTGCTTACTTTTGTAACTAATACAAAAGTATAGTTCAACTAGAATTATTCCAACTTAATCATGATTTTTAATCTATTCACATAATCATGACACAAATATACCCAAACATGAAATGATGGTTTTTAATCTATTCATGTAATCATGGCATAAATATTCCTAAACATGAAATCATGGTTTTTACTTTATTCATGCAAATTTGCAATTGGAATGTAAATCTAACTTGGCTATGCGTCACATATATTATCATATAATTCTTGTTAACAATATAGGCCTAACATGTTTTTCAATTAGGCATAATACCAAACATAGCCTAGTCATATTCATAAAATCAACATATGTTCACAAAGAGGCTTACTTTTGTTTCTAATACAAAAGTATGGTTTTATACATAGAATCATGATGCCAATTCTAACATAATTTCATATGAATCATAATACCCCAAATTTGATCCAATTACACAAAAAGTGATTTTTTTACAAAAATATACATTATGTTGGCATAGTAGCAAAACCACATACTTGCATGAATCTCAATTAAACAACCACAAACATGTAGCTTCAACATGAATTACATACTTGCGAATATCCAATCGTATACTTGCATAAATCTCAAATAAACTACCGCAAACATGTAGTTTTTATCATGAATTACATACTTACGAATACCCAATCGTTATACAACATTCCAAATCGATTAGAATCATAGCAACGCACAAATATGAATTACTATCACCACAAATCAAGTGTAATTCTCATTTTACACAAATCAAACACAGTTATTTATTTACATCGGAATAGTACTCTACTTACAATCGTGTGGCGAATTCTTCAATTCAGGAATCTGAATTCTGGATTTGGAGATGCTATTCCTTTGATGTAGGCGTTGATTTGATTTGTTTACGTTTAACTTGTAGTTGCTTTGTGCTTTAGAGTTTGTCTCCTAATCGTCTCTCAAATTGGTGGCTACTCCTACTCGTTCCTCAGCAGCATGATGGCCTCATTCTTATTTTTGAATGAATAGATTAGGTAGAGTCTAGGGTCATTTTTATAGAGTTTATGAACTGATTAGGACCATCGATGTAGCTTGGGTTAATCGTAGCCATTCATTCGAAAGAGAGACCAATCAGGAGCTGACACCTAGCCCTCGTGACAAAGCAAGGCTCAGAAAATCGACCAAACACAGACCAGGCCAGCCAGGGTGGGCTGGGTTCGACCTGGCTCTAGGGCCAGGTCGACAGCCCTGTCGACCTGGCTAGCCCAGGTCGACTGCCAAGTCGACCTGGGTGCCTTAGGCGGGAATTTTCCCGCCCTGGCCAATTGGGCCCGATTTTGAATTTTAAACTTGTTTTCTGAGCTGTTTTCGTCTGTTTGAATTTTAACCTAAATTCTGAAACTTCCGGAGGCCATATCTTCTTCGTACGGACTCCGTTTTTCGAAAACTCGGACTCTATTTCGCGTATTTTTCCGAGACGAACACAACGGCGTATCCCGTTTCCCTTAATTCTTTGATTTGAAATTAATTATAATTTAATTTGTGAATTTAACGGTTATAGAATTCACGGGGTGTTACACGCGGGTGCCCTTATTTTCACACGGGCAGCCTAGTACACATGTGACAGGTTGTTTTTGGCTCTGCACTGCTGCATAGAGTGCATTTTTGGCTAATGGCGAGGCTGACTTCACAGAGACGACTTTGACATTTTCCGCCATTACTGTACTTATATTATGATCCCGCCACTGGCGATACAAACTGATTTACTTTCCGTATTTCTTACTATATGTATATGTATTCCGCCTTCGGCGATGTAGACTGATACCCTTATTATGTCTCACTACATGTATGTATTCCGCCTCTGGCGATGATGACTGATCACTTTCCTTTTTATTTACAAATTATATCCCACGCTATGCTATTCTGATATTATTACATGTTGTGATTCCGCTGTCATATCCATGTAAAATTTATTCTATTTATTGTTTTTGCTATTATCTGTTCTCTGCTATGATGATTAATGTGTTATTTCCCAATGATTATCCTTAATACCGCCCCTCGGATTTTGGGATCGTCACAGTTGGTATCAGAGCTTTGGTTAACCTTAGTTCTAGGATGTAACACATTAAACACCTCGTCAGAATAGAATCAGTAGTGTTCTAAATCGGGTAGCTCATTAGAGATAGGATTAGCAATGTCCTAGAATGAGCTAAGCAGATTAGCAAAACAAATTGATCAGTACATCATCATTATCTTTCCTTGTATTCCTCTGCTTTATCATTTATGAAAATTATCAAATCTGTGAGCTTGACTCTTTTCTTGCTTATACAGTATTCTCTTAGATGGCTACACGAGCAGCAACAGCTAGAGGAGGCCGTGGAGGCCGAGGAGATGCAGCAGGAGGACGGGGGAATATCCTCGTAGTTGTGGAAGGCCCTATTGTTCAGCCACCAGCACCCGAAGACTTTGAGCTAGACGAAGTAGCAAAGAGGTACAAGAACCTTGAGGGAAAACCCTTTACTGGCACTGGTACAGTGACCGAGGCTATAGCTTGGTTGAAGACCTGTGAGAAAATCTTTGAAGGCATGGGTATGAGAACCAACAACAAAGCACGACTTGGTATTTGGCTCCTTCAGGAGGAAGCAGAGCTGTGGTGGGATGCCATTACCTCAGAGGATGCAGCAGGTACTGTCAGGACTTGGGAGCAATTCAAAACTATGTTCAATGAGAAGTTTGTACCTGAACAGTCTCTAGAGAGGATGCGAGAGCAGTTTGCTAATCTCCAGCAAGGAGATCTCTCTATTCAGGATTATCTTAATAAGTTCACCCAGTTGTCGCGCTATGCTCCAGAGCTGATTACGAACAACAAAGCAAAGAACAAGAGATTCATATTTGGGTTAAAGCGCAAGTACCATGACAGAGCTATGAGCAACATCAAACTCTCCTTTTCAAAATTAGGAGAAATGGCTTGCAATTACGAAGACATGGATGAGAGGCACGCTAGCCAAGACCGCGCCAAAAGCCAAGCTGGAAATAAGCGCAAGGCTTCAACAGATCATCCCGAGTCTAGCATTACAGTGGCCGCTACTCAGAAACCTGTAAAGATGCCGAAAGGAAATTGCTACAACTGCGGGAAGCCAGGTCACTTTTCTAATATATGCAAAGCCCCGAGGAAGCCAAAGGCAAATGACTCAGCCGAATGCTACAACTGTCATAAGAAGGAGCACTATAGCAGGAATTGTCCTCTGAAGCAGAATGCACAAGTGGCTCATGTGTATGACGGGAAGACCCCGCCAGCTACCACCGATGGATCAGGTAAACCCGACGTCTTGGGAGGTACCCTTACCATTAAAAATATTCCTGTTTCTGTATTTTTTGATACTGGTGCATCACGTAGCTTCATTTCTGGTAACATTGTTCACAAGTTAAAATTGAAACGAGGAAAACTTAAAGAACCAATTAAAGTTCAAAACCCGATAGGAGGTTCTGTTAGTCTCAGTACATATTGTAAAGTACCTATTTCCTCTCGATACCAGTTCTCTTTTAAAGTGATTGTCATGGACCTTTCCGAATTTGATATTATACTGGGGCTAGATTGGCTGACAAAGTATAAGGCCGAAGTTAGATGTGCCGAAAGAATCGTGAAAGTTGAAACAAAATCGGGGCATATCACTATACCATGTCTCGGTTCAGAAAATAATAGAACAGAATTTTGGTCTTCTTTAGAAGTTACTCCCCCTTCAATAGAAAAGATATCGGTCGTTAAAAACTTCGCGGACGTGTTTGAAGAAGTAGAAAACTTACCGCCGCAAAGGGAAATTGAATTCAGGATAGATCTAATTCCTAACGCCCGACCAATGGTACATACAATTAGAAGAATGGCCCTGAAAGAAAAAGAAGAGTTAAGTAGTCAAACCCGAGAATTGCTTTGGAAAGGTCTGATCAAACTGAGCTTTTCAGCGTGGGGAGCCGCAATAGTATTTGTCCTGAAATCAGACGGCACTCTAAGACTTTGTGTTGATTACCGAGATCTCAATAAACAGACACTGAAGAACAAATATCCCTTGCCCCGAATAGACGATCTGTTAGATCAATTAAATGGAGCAACAGTATTCTCCAGAATGGACCTAGCTACAGGTTTCCACCAATTACGTATAGCCGAAGACTGTGTTCCTTTGACAGCCTTCAGGGGTCCCGATTTATTCTACGAATGGTTAGTAATGCCGTTCGGCTTGAGTAACGCTCCGGCATACTTCGTCGATCTTATGAACAGAGTGTTCCGTGGTGTATTGAATAAATTTGTTCTAGTCTTCATTGATGACATTTTAATCTACTCCAAGTCGGAAGATGAGCATGCAAAACATTTAGAACAAGTGTTGAAAATTCTAAGGAGAAATGTCTTGAAAGCTAAATTTTTTAAATGTGTCTTCTGGCAGAATGAAGTTAAGTTCCTAGGCCATGTCGTATCAAAAGAAGGGATTGCTGTAGACCCAAGCAAAATTACAGCGATTCAGAACTGGAAACAACCTACTATCCCCACAGAAGTTCGAAGTTTCCTTGGATTGGCTAGTTACTATCGGAAATTCGTTCAGGATTTTTCAAAGATATCTGGTGTATTGACAAAGCTTACAAAGAAGCATGAGAAATTCAAATGTACACCCGAATGTGAAGAAGCTTTCCAAGAGCTAAAACTAAAATTGACAACCGCTCCAGTATTGACAATAATAGAAGGCAACCAAGACTTGACTGTATGGGCAGACGCTTCTATTAGAGGGCTAGGCGCAGTACTAATGCAAAAAGGCCAAGTGGTCGCTTATGCCAGCCGTCAGCTAAAGCCGCATGAAAGGAACTATGCTCCTCATGATCTTGAGTTATTAGCTATCGTGTTTGCTTTAAGGATCTGGAGGCATTATTTACTGGGCGAGAAGTTCGAACTATTTACCGATCGTCAATCCTTGAAATATCTGTTCACGCAGAAAGATATAAATTTGAGACAACAACGTTGGTTAGAATTCCTTGCGGCGTATGATTTTGAAATTCTATACACTCCGGGGAAAGCCAATGTTGTAGCCGATGCGCTCAGCAGAAAGAATGAAATCATCGCCAGTTTTGTCATCACGTCTTCATTAATAGACAGGATCTCGACCCTTCAGAAAGACGATGAATTTATTCAGAGAATCAGTCAGAGAGTCAAAGGAGGTGAATCCACAAGTTTCCGACTCGATGACAAAGGAGTTCTAAGATTAAAAGGCAGAATTTGCATCCCAAACCTTCCAGAGTGTTTAGAAGAGAAATACTTGATGAATGCCACAAGTCCAAATTAAGTATCCATCCCGGTGTGAGCAAAATGTATAACGATATCAAGCGCACGTTCTGGTGGAGAGCTATGAAAAGAGATATCTCGTTATATGTTAGCAGATGCCCCACTTGTCAACTAGTCAAGAGTGATCAGCAGAAATTGGCTGGATTATTGCAACCCTTAGAAATTCCAGGATGGAAGTGGGAACAAATCTCGATGGATTTCATCGATGGCCTGCCTCGAACTAGAAAAAGGAAACGACAGTATATGGGTAATCGTAGATCGCTTCACGAAGACTGCCCATTTCATACCTGTCCGATCCAACAGAACGGCTCAAAGTCTAGCACAAATTTACTTCAAAGAGATAGTTAAACTACATGGAGTGCCGCTCAATATAGTCAGTGATAGAGATCCCCTATTTACTAGCAAATTCTGGGAAGCATTCCAAGAAGAGTTGGGAACCAAATTGAATCTAAGCATCACTTATCCCCCTCAGACAGACGGCCAAACTGAGCCGGTGAATGGAATTTTAGAAGATTTGCTGCGGGCTTGCGTTATCGATTTTGGAGGCTCATGGGAAGATCACTTACATCTAGCCGAATTCTCTTACAACAATAGCTATCAAGCAAGTTTGGGAATGTCCCCATTTGAAGCATTATACGGTAGACCATGCAGATCTCCCGCATGTTGGGTAAAACCTGACAACAGACTTGTGTTAGGGCCCAATATGATTCGAGAAGCATCGGATAAAGTCGATTTCATTAAGAAGCGGTTAAAAACCGCACAGAGCCGACAGAAAAGTTATGCTGATGCGAGAAGAAGGGATATATCGTTTGCCGTTGGCGATTATGTTTATTTAAGAGTTTCTCCAATGCGAGGAGTAATCAGATTTGGCAAGACTGGGAAGTTGGCACCGAGATTTATTGGTCCCTTTCCTATACTTGAACGGATTGGAACTCTTGCGTATACTGTTTCATTACCTAATTGGTTGCCTGGTGTAAATGATGTGTTCCACGTATCATAACTCAGAAAACATGTTCATGATCCAGATCTTATTGTGGAAGAAGTAGCGCAACATGATATTGACATAACTCCAGAATTAGCACTCAGAAGAGAGCCATTAAAGATAGTTGGCAAAGAAACTAGAGAGCTAAGGAGGAAAAAGATTCATCTAGTCAAAGTGCAGTGGAGTAGTGATTCTAGAGACTGTACTTGGGAAACCTAGGAAAGCATTAAACAAGCCTATCCGAAATGCAGAGTGGACATCTCTGACTAACTCCGGTGCAAGGTACCTTTACAATACTTTGCATTTACATTTTATTTCCTGCTTACCTGTTATTTCCTTTTCGAGGACGAAAATTTTTAAGTGGGGGAGATTGTAATAACCCGGAAAATGTGAACCAATTTAAAAATTTTAAATTAGGTTATTACCAAGAAATTTGAATAGTTGAAATAGCATATTTCAATAAAATATAGAATTTGGTATAGTATTGCAGTTTGAAATTTTGAATATAAACTTTGTCTGACTGTACCGGGTGGAAAATATAAAGGATTTTAGCGAAACTGAAAATATTTAAATCTGTTTATGAATACCTTTCCAACGAATCTGAAAAATCGATGTTTCATAGCGGGAATCAAAAGTTATGGCCAAATGAATTTTCAGAAAGGTCGCTATATAGCATATATAGCCCTTGAAAATTGATATTTGGCATACGACCTTGGAATTCGACGAAACCACTTTTGTTGGGTCCGGGATGTTAAATTATTGCTAAGTTTCAAATTTCATAATTTTTGAAGCTATTATGTGAGCGGGGCAAAATATAATGTGATTGGTCAAATTCTGTTAAAATGGGTCGACCTAAAAATGGCCCTTTTTCAAACGAGCTCAGAATTCGACGAAACTGGTTTTGTTAGGACCGTATCGTCAAAACAAAGCTAGATTTATTTTTCTGGAATTTTTCGATTCAGTTTGTGGCCCTGGCAAATTGAAATGTACGTTTAAATTAAATATCGAATGTATTATATTTTAATTTGAAAAATAACTGACTGTAACAGTCGAATTGGCCAACGAAACATATCCCATTGTGTCCGGAATGAGGGTAATTAGCTAGGGGCGACAGTCGTTGGGTTTGATTTCGAGTTCGTCTGGGAAAGGGGGTATTTTTGGAATTAAATAAATTAAAAATTAAAATAAAAAGGAGCGGCCAATCAGAATCCTTCTCCTTCATCGTTCTCCCTGGCGCGACGCGGAAATATACTTCGAACTTCTCTCTTCAATTTCTCCACAACCACACAACGAAATCAAGCAAACTAAGATCCATTTTGAAGAGCGTTCAGAGATCTTCAAATCCATAGCAATTTCAAGATTTCTCGTTGAGTGTAGAGGGAGATATCGCGCCAGGAAACCTCGAACTTCGCGCCGCCGCCATGGGTGCCAGGGACCACCGAGCTGATCATCTCGGGTAGCGTTGGGAAGCTCTTCCCTTCCTCTTCGACGCAACGCTGGCCGTTCGTCCTATCGCTTCGCGGTTTAGCCGAAAAGTGGAAACCTAGTTTTTGAATTCAAAGGAGGTATACGGCTAAACCTATTTTCAACTGATTTTTACACTATAAAGCGTTGCAAACTTGTAAAAATCGTATCTTTTTACTATGTTAATGAAATTCGATGAAACATGATACACCGTGACCGCAAGGAGGCTCTCTACATTTTAGAAGAAGCCGCGGATTTTTCTGACCTTCCTACGATTTTTAGCACTGCAATAACCAATGTGAGGAATCTAAATTATATACGCATTGTATATCTCATGTACATGTGTTGTATAAGTTATATTAGCGATGTATAAATTATACAAGCGTTGAATGAAACATATATGCTTTGAATTGTGATGAAATGCAAGTGAATTATTATATATATATATATATATATATATATATATATACACACACACATACACACTCCCCTCGTCCACAGACCATGGACGATGTTTATTGCTTGTGATTGACGTGATATTATATAGTATGACGAATGGTTGGAAATAATTGTTTGTGGTTGATATTGTGGTTGAAAATATCTTTATGGTTGAAAAATACCTTTGTGGTTGAAAAATACCCTCTTGTGGTTGAAACAAAATAGAATAGGATTGTGGAATTGAAAATAAAACATGCCGCCTGCGTGCGAGCTAGATGCATGATCCCCATTGTCAAAAACCGCGAGGTTTTAAGGTAGAGCGAGGAGTCGTACTAGGGACGGTCCCGGTTTTAACTACCCTGCCGTTATGTTGCCGAAATTTTCTGAAATATTTATGTGCTAGAATAATTTTCATTCGTTGAAATAAATTACATATGCTATAGCGAATATTCATGTGTTGAGTTGCAATTCATTCGTTGAGTTGAAATTCATGTGTTGAATGTTATTTGAATTTAAACAAATAGCTTTAGCGATAAAAATCGCATTTTTATATATATACAAACTATATAGAATATTCATGTGTTGAATTGCAATTTGTTCGTCGAGTTGAAATTCATGTGTTGAATATTATTTGAATTTAAACAAATAGCTTTAGTGATAAAAATCACATTTTTATATATATACAAACTATATAGAATATTCATGTGTTGAATTGCAATTTGTTCGTCGAGTTGAAATTCATGTGTTGAATATTATTTGAATTTAAACAAATAGCTTTAGCAATAAAAATCACATTTTTATATATATACAAACTATATAGAATATTCATGTGTTGAGTTGCAATTCATTCGTCGAGTTGAAATTCATGTGTTGAATATTATTTGAATTTAAACAAATAGCTTTAGCGATAAAAATCACATTTATATATATATATATATATATATATATATATATACAAACTATATAGAATATTCATGTGTTGAATTGCAATTTGTTCGTCGAGTTGAAATTCATGTGTTGAATGTTATCATCTTTTAAAAATAAAAGAATCGACAATAAAAACTACACCTTTATTGTGAACATGAAGTGTTAATAACATTCACGGGTTGAATAAATATTTTTGATGATAAAAATATTTCTTTTATCATGTATATGCCTTGATAAAAATACACATGTGTTGAAATAAATAATAGTTTGCTAGAAATATTATTATTAGCTTTGTTCTGCATATATATATATATATATATGTTGAACAGGAAAAATGGATTAGCTGTAGAGTAAAGAAATTATTTGCGTGCCCGACAAATAGGTAAACCTTGATGAGTTGGCTGCGCAATTTTATTTATATATCAACTCCTGTGAATGCCATTGGATGCGGAGTGCTGGTTATTCTGTGTGAAATAATAAACGTCGCCATAGGATAGTAACAATTAATTTTGAACTATACTACATGGCATACTTCTTGATGATAAGCATACTTCATCATATTCCACATAAGCAATTGGAGCTTGTGTGACGAGGTGGAAGATTTACCATACAAGTAAGAGGCTTGTATGGCGATGACTATATACTACAGGTTGAACTGATGACTGATAGGGACTATATAAAATATAACGATAAATTGCCAGATTAATAAAAACCCCACACGGGTCTGGAGTTGACAATAATCTCGTCGCTCTAGTTATTAGATACGACACATGGACTATATATTTCCACACGGAAACGGGGTGACGAGAATTTATTCTCTGGAGTGATTATCAGTACATGCTCCCCCGTAAACACCAGAATATATCACTATAAATATGTGAATGCTTTTTAGGATTTATTGGGTATCTAATACGGCCCAATAAATTTCCAAACCCCTCCCCGTACAAAGGAGGTTATGGCGAAATTTTTCGAAATATTAAGGCGTTAGTTAAATATTTGAAGTGTAAACGAAGTTGAAAATATAGAATGGATTATAGTTGAAATAATAAAATGAACTATATTTATATATATAAATATAAATATAATAAAAAGGAATAGAGGCCGTGCAGTTCGTGTTTCGGAATCGTAATTTGAAATGATTAGTGCGAGAAATCCGACCATCAGATTTTCCCGAAACCGCAACCGCTGGGTTCGCTTTGGAAATATCTTCCCAACGGCACTAACGTTGTAAAAATCCAACGGTTGGATTGTCCGGAATGTTTAATTCAAATCTGAAGAAAAACAGTGTCAGGATCGTTTATATTTATATATAAATATAAATATAATTAAATTAAATCGAATAACGACGCTGCATTTCGAATTTTGAAACCGTAACTTCAAACGACTAGTGCGGGAGATCCGACCGTCGGATTTTCACGAAACTGGAACCGTTGGGTTCGCTTTGGGAACATCTTCCCATTGATATAGACTTTGTAGAAATTCAACGGTTAGATTTTCCGATATGTGTAAAACAAATTAGGAGAAAAACAGCGCCAGTGCCACGGCACGACCTGAATTATTTGAATAAATAAATATTATAAGCAAATGGCGAAAAATCATTATAAAATATTATAAGCAACATAGATTGCAAATAAACCAATTGGGCTTGAATTGTTTGATATTTGATGGTTGTATGTGTTTGACACGAAAATAACACTAAATAACTGAAAGATGGATGTCGAATAATATAACCACAAAAAGAATCGATTTAAATTCTAATGACGTGAATTATTTGAAAAGGCCGAGCTAACCCTCATTTCAAATAATTTATCGAGCGATTCGAATTGGAAAATGCAAAGACGATTCAAGACCGACGATCTTCGTATCGGTTGGATGGGCGCTACTGAGGTTCCTGACCGGAGTAGCTACCGGAAGGGGACGGAAGTAGTAGCCGTTTGAACGTATGTGTTGATTGGACGGATATACGAGGAATTTGACGCCTCCGGTTTCGCTCAGACCCAGAACGGACTTGTAAATGGACTGTGTGTCTGACATTGGATTTTGTTCTATACTGATTGATCTCTGTTAAATATATATCTGTTTGGCGGCGGAGAATTTATTCTTTTGCTTAACGCCCTTCTCTGAGACGTACGAGCTCAGAGGTTATATATCGATGGAAATCAATCGTATGGAGTGGACTGCCTATGTGGCATGCCAAGATGCTGTGATCAAGGCTTCTGTTGCAAAGCAAAGTCTTGTGGATGATGATCAAAGCACGGTCTACGTGGCCTAGCTTTGTGTATTTCGTAGATTCGCGAGCCTCACACCCCGGTTTGAGTTAAAAACGGGATACGGGCCACTGGGAGAGCACGACGTTTCTTTCTAGCTATGGTGGTGTCAGTGACTTACCAGCCCTGACATATATATATCTATTTTTCACCTATGTGGTTGTTGGAATGGGAGGCGCCTCGATTATAGGTCTGTAAGGACCGGGAAACGTGTGTTCAGGAATAAATAATCTTCAAACGTAAGAGAGGACCGGCCCAGCCGATCCAGGGGTTGCCCAGAGTGTGTAGTCCCGAGGCATTTGCTAGAGTGTCTTGAAGCGGAGAGGAGCTTGCCCCTTGCCTCGACTCATGACAGAAATCCAATTTTCAATACGAAATAACGGACTTGATTGTAGAACTAGTATGGCGACATAGTAGATGGTAGCTATGCCGCCTATGATTGATATTTATGATGCTATTCATTTTTGAAACATATATGCACTAGTAATAATATCAATTGATTTTGCTTTATACGTATCAAGCATATTTGGCTATTATAAGGTAAAACTCTATCCTCTGGCTTGCGTTGCATTGTATGATGGGACTTGAGTCTTATAATGGCTTCATTCTTTTTAAAAGCATTGCGTTGTTTTAAAAGAATTTACCTTGTTTTAAATGCACTAGCAATCACTGGAGTAAACCCGTTTCGCGAAAGTGGCGTGGTCCTATGATTTGCTATCACTGTTGTTTAACTGTTAAATGGATTCCTCATACCAGTCCCCATGACTGACTCGTTGTTTGTTTCACTTTGCAAACGCGGGTGCCCTTATTTTCACATGGGCAGCCTAGTACACAGGTGATACGTTGTTTTTGGCTCTGCACTGCTGCATAGAGAGCATTTTTGGCTCATGGCGAGGCTGACTTCACAGAGACGACTTTGACATTTTCCGCCATTACTGTACTTATATTATGATCCCGCCACTGGCGATACAGACTGATTTACTTTCCGTATTTCTTACTATATGTATATGTATTCCGCCTTCGGCGATGTAGACTGATACCCTTATTATGTCTCACTACATGTATGTATTCCGCCTCTGGCGATGATGACTGATCACTTTCCTTTTTATTTACAAAGTTATATCCCACGCTATGCTATTCTTATATTATTACATGTTGTGATTCCGCTGTCATATCCATGTAAAATTTATTCTATTTATTGTTTTTGCTATTATCTGTTCTCTGCTATGATGATTAATGTGTTATTTCCCAATGATTATCCTTAATACCGCCCCTCGGATTTTGGGATCGTCACAGTTGGTATCAGAGCTTTGGTTAACCTTAGTTCCAGGATCTAACACATTAAACACCTCGTCAGAATAGAATCAGTAGTGTTCTAATGCGAGTAGCTCATTAGAGATAGGATTAGCAATGTCCTAGAATGAGCTAAGCAGATTAGCAAAACAAATTGATTAGTACATCATCATTATCTTTCCTTGTATTCCCCTGCTTTATCATTTATGAAAATTATCAAATCTGTGAGCTTGACTCTTTTCTTGCTTATACAGTATTCTCTTAGATGGCTACATGAGCAGCAGCAGCTAGAGGAGGCCATGGAGGCCGAGGAGATGCAGCAGGAGGACGGGGGAATATCCCCGTAGTTGTGGAAGGCCCTATTGTTCAGCCACCAGCACCCGAAGACTTTGAGCTAGACAAAGTAGCAAAGAGGTACAGGAACCTTGGGGGAAAACCCTTTACTGGCACTGGTACAGTGACCGAGGCTATAGCTTGGTTGAAGACCTGTGAGAAAATCTTTGAAGGCATGGGTATGAGAACCAACAACAAAGCACGACTTGGTATTTGGCTCCTTCAGGAGGAAGCAGAGCTGTGGTGGGATGCCATTACCTCAGGGGATGCAGCAAGTACTGTCAGGACCTGCGAGCAATTCAAAACTATGTTCAATGAGAAGTTTGTACCTGAACAGGCTCTAGAGAGGATGCGAGAGAAGTTTGCTAATCTCCAGTAAGGAGATCTCTCTATTCAGGATTACCTTAATAAGTTCACCCAGTTGTCGCACTATGCTCCAGAGCTGATTACGACCAACAAAGCAAAGAACAAGAGATTCATATTTGGGTTAAAGCGCAAGTACCATGACAGAGCTATGAGAAACATCAAACTCTCCTTTTCAGAATTAGTAGAAATGGCTTGCAATTACGAAGACATGGATGAGAGGCACGCTAGCCAAGACCGCGCCAAAAGCCAAGCTGGAAATAAGCGCAAGGCTTCAACAGATCAACCCGAGTCTAGCATTACAGCGGCCGCTACTCAGAAACCTGCAAAGATCCCGAAAGGAAATTGCTACAACTGCGGGAAGCCAAGTCACTTTTCTAATGTATGCAAAGCCCCGAGGAAGCCAAAGGCAAATGACTCAGCCGAATGCTACAACTCCCATAAGAAGGGGCACTATAGCAGGAATTGTCCTCTGAAGCAGAATGCACAAGTGGCTCATGTGTATGACGGGAAGACCCCGCCAGCTACCACCGATGGATCAGGTAAACCCGACGTCTTGGGAGGTACCCTTACCATTAAAAATATTCCTGTTTCTGTACTTTTTGATACTGGTGCATCACGTAGCTTCATTTCTGGTAATATTGTTCAAAAGTTAAAATTGAAACGTTGAAAACTTAAAGAACCAATTAAAGTTCAAAACCCGATAGGAGGTTCTGTTAGTCTCAGTACATATTGTAAAGTACCTATTTCCTTCTCTCAATACCAGTTCTCTTTTAAAGTGATTGTCATGGACCTTTCCGAATTTGATATTATACTGGGGCTAGATTGGTTGACAAAGTATAAGGCCGAAGTTAGATGTGCCGAAAGAATCGTGAAAGTTGAAACAAAATCGGGGCATATCACTATACCATGTCTCGGTTCAGAAAATAATAGAACAGAATTTTGGTCTTCTTTAGAAGTTACTCCCCCTTCAATAGAAAAGATACCGGTCGTTAAAAACTTCGCGGACGTGTTTGAAGAAGTAGAAAACTTACCGCCGCAAAGGGAAATTGAATTCAGGATAGATCTAATTCCTAACGCCCGACCAGTGGTACATCCAATTAGAAGAATGGCCCCGAAAGAAAAAGAAGAGTTAAGTAGTCAAACCCGAGAATTGCTTTGGAAAGGTCTGATCAGACCGAGCTTTTTAGCGTGGGGAGCCGCAGTAGTATTTGTCCCGAAATCAGACGGTACTCTAAGACTTTGTGTTGATTACTGAGATCTCAATAAACAGACACTGAAGAACAAATATCCCTTGCCCCGAATAGACGATCTGTTAGATCAATTAAATGGAGCAACAGTATTCTCCAGAATGGACCTAGCTACAGGTTTCCACCAATTACGTATAGCCGAAGACTGTGTTCCTTTGATAGTCTTCAGGGGTCCCGATTTATTCTACGAATGGTTAGTAATGCCGTTCGGCTTGTGTAACGCTCCGGCATACTTCGTCGATCTTATGAACAGAGTGTTCCGTGGTGTATTGAATAAATTTGTTCTAGTCCTCATTGATGACATTTTAATCTACTCCAAGTCGGAAGATGAGCATGCAAAACATTTAGAACAAGTGTTGAAAAATCTAAGGAGAAATGTCTGGAAAGCTAAATTTTCTAAATGTGTCGTCTGGCAGAATGAAGTTAAGTTCCTAGGCCATGTCGTATCAAAAGAAGGGATTGCTGTAGACCCAAGCAAAATTACAGCGATTCAGAACTGGAAACAACCTACTACCCCCACAGAAGTTCGAAGTTTCCTTGGATTGGCTAGTTACTATCGGAAATTCGTTCAGGATTTTTCAATGATATCTGGTATATTGACAAAGCTTACAAAGAAGCATGAGAAATTCAAATGGACACCTGAATGTGAAGAAGCTTTCCAAGAGCTAAAACTGAAATTGACAACCGCTCCAGTATTGACAATAATAGAAGGCAACCAAGACTTGACTGTATGGACAGACGCTTCTATTAGAGGGCTAGGCGCAGTACTAATGCAAAAAGGCCAAGTGGTCGCTTATGCCAGCCGTCAGCTAAAGCCGCATGAAAGGAACTATGCTACTCATGATCTTGAGTTATTAGCTATCGTGTTTGCTTTAAGGATCTGGAGGCATTATTTACTGGGCGAGAAGTTCGAACTATTTACCGATCATCAATCCTTGAAATATCTGTTTACGCAGAAAGATCAAAATTTGAGACAACAGCGTTGGTTAGAATTCATTGCGGCATATGATTTTGAAATTCTATACACTATGGGGAAAGCCAATGTTGTAGCCGATGCGCTCAGCAGAAAGAATGAAATCATCGCCAGTTTTGTCATCACGTCTTCATTAATAGACAGGATCTCGACCCTTCAGAAAGACGATGAATTTATTCAAAGAATCAGTCAGAGAGTCAAAGGAGGTGAATCCACAAGTTTCCGACTCGATGACAAAGGAGTTCTAAGATTAAAGGGTAGAATTTGCATCCCAAACCTTCCAGAGCTTAGAATAGAAATACTTGATGAATGCCACAAGTCCAAATTAAGTATCCATCCCGGTGTGAGAAAAATGTATAACGATATCAAGCGCACGTTCTGGTGGAGAGCTATGAAAAGAGATATCTCGTTATATGTTAGCAGATGCCCCACTTGTCAACTAGTCAAGAGTGATCAGCAGAAATTGGCTGGATTATTGCAACCCTTAGAAATTCCAGGATGGAAGTGGGAACAAATCTCGATGGATTTCATCGATGGCCTGCCTCGAACTAGAAAAAGGAAACGACAGTATATAGGTAATCGTAGATCGCTTCACGAAGACTGCCCATTTCATACCTGTCCGATCCAACAGAACGGCTCAAAGTCTAGCACAGATTAATTCAAAGAGATAGTTAAACTACATGGAGTGCCGCTCAATATAGTCAGTGATAGAGATCCCCTATTTACTAGCAAATTCTGGGAAGCATTCCAAGAAGAGTTGGGAACCAAATTGAATCTAAGCACCGCTTATCACCCTCAGACAGACGGCCAAACTGAGCGGGTGAATAGAATTTTAGAAGATTTGCTGCGGGCTTGCGTTATCGATTTTGGAGGCTCATGGGAAGATCACTTACATCTAGCCGAATTCTCTTACAACAATAGCTATCAAGCAAGTTTGGGAATGTCTCCATTTGAAGCATTATACGGTAGACCGTGCAGATCTCCCGCATGTTGGGTAGAACCTGGCAACAGACTTGTGTTAGAGCCCAATATGATTCGAGAAGCATCGGATAAAGTCGATTTCATTAAGAAGCGATTAAAAACCGCACAGAGCCGACAAAAAAGTTATGCTGATGCGAGAAGAAGGGATATATCGTTTGCCGTTGGCGATTATGTTTATTTAAGAGTTTCTCCATTGCGAGGAGTAAACAGATTTGGCAAGACTGGGAAGTTGGCACCGAGATTTATTGGTCCCTTTCCTATACTTGAACGGATTGGAACTCTTGCGTATAGGGTTTCATTACCTAATTGGTTGCCTGGTGTATATGATGTGTTCCACGTATCACAACTCAGAAAACATGTTCATGATCCAAATCTTGTTGTGGAAGAAGCAGCGCAACATGATATTGACATAACTCCAGAATTAGCACTCAGAAGAGAGCCATTAAAGATAGTTGGCAAAGAAACTAGAGAGCTAAGGAGGAAAAAGATTCATCTAGTCAAAGTGCAGTGGAGTAGTGATCATAGAGACTGTACTTGGGAAACTGAGGAAAGCATTAAACAAGCCTTGACATATATATCTATTTTTCACCTATGTGGTTGTTGGAATGCGAGGCGCCTCGATTATAGGTCTGTAAGGACCGGGAAACGTGTGTTCAGGAATAAATAATCCTCAAACGTAAGAGAGGACCGGCCCAGCCGATCCAGGGGTTGCCCAGAGTGTGTAGTCCCGAGGCATTTGCTAGAGTGTCTCGAAGCGGAGAGGAGCTTGCCCCTTGCCTCGACTCATGACGGAAATCCAATTTCCAATACGAAATAACGGACTTGATTGTAGAACTAGTATGACGACATAGTAGATGGTAGCTATGCCGCCTATGATTGATATTTATGATGCTATTCATTTTTGAAACATATATGCACTAGTAATAATATTAATTGATTTTGCTTTATACGTATCAAGCATATTTGGCTATTATAAGGTAAAACTCTATCCTCAGGCTTGCGTTGCATTGTATGATGGGACTTTGAGTCTTATAATGGCTTCATTCTTTTTAAAAGCATTGCATTGTTTTAAAAGAATTTACTTTATTTTAAATGCACTAGCAATCACTGGAGTAAACCCGTTCGGCGAAAGTGGCGTGGTCCTATGATTTGCTATCACTGTTATTTAACTGTTAAATGGATTCCTCATACCAGTCCCCATGATTGACTCGTTGTTTGTTTCACTTTGCAAACGCGGGTGCCCTTATTTTCACACGGGCAGCCTAGTATACAGGTGACAGGTTGTTTTTGGCTCTGCACTGCTGCATAGAGAGCATTTTTGGCTCATGGCGAGGCTGACTTCACAGAGGCGACTTTGACATTTTCCGCCATTACTGTACTTATATTATTATCCCGCCACTGGCGATACAGACTGATTTACTTTCCGTATTTCTTACTATATGTATATGTATTCCGCCTTCGGCGATGTAGACTGATACCCTTATTATGTCTCACTGCATGTATGTATTCCGCCTTTGGCGATGATGACTGATCACTTTCCTTTTTATTTACTAAGTTATATCCCACGCTATGCTATTCTGATATTATTACATGTTGTGATTCCGCTGTCATATCCATGTAAAATTTATTCTATTTATTGTTTTTGCTATTATCTGTTCTCTGCTATGATGATTAATGTGTTATTTTCCAATGATTATCCTTAATACCGCCCCTCGGATTTTGGGATCGTCACAGTTGGTATCAGAGCTTTGGTTAAACTTAGTTCCAGGATCTAACACATTATACACCTCGTCAGGATAGAATCAGTAGTGTTCTAATGCGAGTAGCTCATTAGAGATAGGATTAGCAATGTCCTAGAATGAGCTAAGCAGATTAGAAAAACAAATTGATTAGTACATCATCATTATCTTTCCTTGTATTCCCCTGCTTTATCATTTATGAAAATTATCAAATCTGCGAGCTTGACTCTTTTCTTGCTTATACAGTATTCTCTTAGATGGCTACACGAGCAGCAGCAGCTAGAGGAGGCCATGGAGGCCGAGGAGATGCAGCAGGAGGACGGGGGAATATCCCCGTAGTTGTGGAAGGCCCTATTGTTCAGCCACCAGCACCCGAAGACTTTGAGCTAGACAAAGTAGCAAAGAGGTACAGGAACCTTGGGGGAAAACCCTTTACTGGCACTGGTACAGTGACCGAGGCTATAGCTTGGTTGAAGACCTGTGAGAAAATCTTTGAAGGCATGGGTATGAGAACCGACAACAAAGCACGACTTGGTATTTGGCTCCTTCAGGAGGAAGCAGAGCTGTGGTGGGATGCCATTACCTCAGGGGATGCAGCAGGTACTGTCAGGACCTGCGAGCAATTCAAAACTATGTTCAATGAGAAGTTTGTACCTGAACAGGCTCTAGAGAGGATGCGAGAGAAGTTTGCTAATCTCCAGCAAGGAGATCTCTCTATTCAGGATTACCTTAATAAGTTCACCCAGTTGTCGCGCTATGCTCCAGAGCTGATTACGACCAACAAAGCAAAGAACAAGAGATTCATATTTGGGTTAAAGCGCAAGTAGCATGACAGAGCTATGAACAACATCAAACTCTCCTTTTCAGAATTAGTAGAAATGGCTTGCAATTACGAAGACATGGATGAGAGGCACGCTAGCCAAGACCGCGCCAAAAGCCAAGCTGGAAATAAGCGCAAGGCTTCAACAGATCAACCCGAGTCTAGCATTACAGCGGCCGCTACTCAGAAACCTGCCAAGATCCCGAAAGGAAATTGCTACAACTGCGGGAAGCCAGGTCACTTTTCTAATGTATGCAAAGCCCCGAGGAAGCCAAAGACAAATGACTCAGCCGAATGCTACAACTGCCATAAGAAGGGGCACTATAGCAGGAATTGTCCTCTGAAGCAGAATGCACAAGTGGCTCATGTGTATGACGGGAAGACCCCGCCAGCTACCACCGATGGATCAGGTAAACCCGACGTCTTGGGAGGTACCCTTACCATTAAAAATATTCCTGTTTCTGTACTTTTTGATACTGGTGCATCACGTAGCTTCATTTCTGGTAACATTGTTCACAAGTTAAAATTGAAACGAGGAAAACTTAAAGAACCAATTAAAGTTCAAAACCCGATAGGAGGTTCTGTTAGTCTCAGTACATATTGTAAAGTACCTATTTCCTTCTCTCGATACCAGTTCTCTTTTAAAGTGATTGTCATGGACCTTTCCGAATTTGATATTATACTGGGGCTAGATTGGCTGACAAAGTATAAGGCCGAAGTTAGATGTGCTGAAAGAATCGTGAAAGTTGAAACAAGATCGGGGCATATCACTATACCATGTCTCGGTTCAGAAAATAATAGAACAGAATTTTGGTCTTCTTTAGAAGTTACTCCCCCTTCAATATAAAAGATACCGGTCGTTAAAAACTTCGCGGACGTGTTTGAAGAAGTAGAAAACTTACCGCCGCAAAGGGAAATTGAATTCAGGATAGATCTAATTCCTAACGCCCGACCAGTGGTACATCCAATTAGAAGAATGACCCCGAAAGAAAAAGAAGAGTTAAGTAGTCAAACCCGAGAATTGCTTTGAAAAGGTCTGATCAGATCGAGCTTTTCAGCGTGGGGAGCCGCAGTAGTATTTGTCCCGAAATCAGACGGTACTCTAAGACTTTGTGTTGATTACCGAGATCTCAATAAACAGACACTGAAGAACAAATATCCCTTGCCCCGAATAGACGATCTGTTAGATCAATTAAATGGAGCAACAGTATTCTCCAGAATGGACCTAGCTACAGGTTTCCACCAATTACGTATAGCCGAAGACTGTGTTCCTTTGACAGCCTTCAGGGGTCCCGATTTATTCTACGAATGGTTAGTAATGCCGTTCGGCTTGGGTAATGCTCCGGAATACTTCGTCGATCTGATGAACAGAGTGTTCCGTGGTGTATTGAATAAATTTGTTCTAGTCTTCATTGATGACATTTTAATCTACTCCAAGTCGGAAGATGAGCATGCAAAACATTTAGAACAAGTGTTGAAAATTCTAAGGAGAAATGTCTTGAAAGCTAAATTTTCTAAATGTGTCTTCTGACAGAATGAAGTTAAGTTCCTAGGCCATGTTGTATCAAAAGAAGGGATTGCTGTAGACCCAAGCAAAATTATAACGATTCAGAACTGGAAACAACCTACTATCCCCACAGAAGTTCGAAGTTTCCTTGGATTGGCTAGTTACTATCGGAAATTCGTTCAGGATTTTTCAAAGATATCTGGTGTATTGACAAAGCTTACAAAGAAGCATGAGAAATTCAAATGGACACCCGAATGTGAAGAAGCTTTCCAAGAGCTAAAACTGAAATTGACAACCGCTCCAGTATTGACAATAATAGAAGGCAACCAAGACTTGACTGTATGGACATACGCTTCTATTAGAGGGCTAGGCGCAGTACTAATGCAAAAAGGCCAAGTGGTCGCTTATGCCAGCCGTCAACTAAAGCCGCATGAAAGGAACTATGCTACTCATGATCTTGAGTTATTAGCTATCGTGTTTGCTTTAAGGATCTGGAGGCATTATTTACTGGGCGAGAAGTTCGAACTATTTACCGATCATCAATCCTTGAAATATCTGTTCACGCAGAAAGATCTAAATTTGAGACAACAGCGTTGGTTAGAATTCCTTGCGGCATAAGATTTTGAAATTCTATACACTCCAGGGAAAGCCAATGTTGTAGCCGATGCGCTCAGCAGAAAGAATGAAATCATCGCCAGTTTTGTCATCACGTCTTCATTAATAGACAGGATCTCGACCCTTCAGAAAGACGATGAATTTATTCAAAGAATCAGTCAGAGAGTCAAAGGAGGTGAATCCACAAGTTTCCGACTCGATGACAAAGGAGTTCTAAGATTAAAGGGCAGAATTTGCATCCCAAACCTTCCAGAGCTTAGAATAGAAATACTTGATGAATGCCACAAGTCCAAATTAAGTATCCATCCCGGTGTGAGCAAAATGTATAACGATATCAAGCGCACGTTCTGGTGGAGAGCTATGAAAAGAGATATCTCGTTATATGTTAGCAGATGCCCCACTTGTCAACTAGTCAAGAGTGATCAGCAGAAATTGGCTGGATTATTGCAACCCTTAGAAATTCCAGGATGGAAGTGGGAACAAATCTCGATGGATTTCATCGATGGCCTGCCTCGAACTAGAAAAAGGAAACGACAGTATATGGGTAATCGTAGATCGCTTCACGAAGACTGCCCATTTCATACCTGTCCGATCCAACAAAACGGCTCAAAGTCTAGCACAGATTTACTTCAAAGATATAGTTAAACTACATGGAGTGCCGCTCAATATAGTCAGTGATAGAGATCCCCTATTTACTAGCAAATTCTGGGAAGCATTCCAAGAAGAGTTGGGAACCAAATTGAATCTAAGCACCGCTTATCACCCTCAGAAAGACAGCCAAACTGAGCGGGTGAATAGAATTTTAGAAGATTTGCTGCGGGCTTGCGTTATCGATTTTGGAGTCTCATGTGAAGATCACTTACATCTAGCCGAATTCTCTTACAACAATAGCTATCAAGCAAGTTTGGAAATGTCTCCATTTGAAGCATTATACGGTAAACCGTGCAGATCTCCCGCATGTTGGGTAGAACCTGGCAACAGACTTGTGTTAGGGCCCAATATGATTCGAGAAGCATCGGATAAAGTCGATTTCATTAAGAAGCAATTAAAAACCGCACAGAGCCGACAGAAAAGTTAAGCTGATGCGAGAAGAAGGGATATATCGTTTGCCTTTGGCGATTATGTTTATTTAAGAGTTTCTCCATTGCGAGGAGTAAACAGATTTGGCAAGACTGGGAAGTTGGCACCGAGATTTATTGGTCCCTTTCCTATACTTGAACGGATTGGAACTCTTGCGTATAGGGTTTCATTACCTAATTGGTTGCCTGGTGTACATGATGTGTTCCACGTATCACAACTCAGAAAACATGTTCATGATCCAGATCTTGTTGTGGAAGAAGCAGCGCAACATGATATTGACATAACTCCAGAATTAGCACTCAGAAGAGAGCCATTAAAGATAGTTGGCAAAGAAACTAGAGAGCTAAGGAGGAAAAAGATTCATCTAGTCAAAGTGCAGTGGAGTAGTGATCCTAGAGACTGTACTTGGGAAACTGAGGAAAGCATTAAACAAGCCCTGACATATATATCTATTTTTCATCTATGTGGTTGTTGGAATGCGAGGCGCCTCGATTATAGGTTTGTAAGGACCGGGAAACGTGTGTTCAGGAATAAATAATTCTCAAACGTAAGAGAGGACCGGCCCAGCCGATCCAGGGGTTGCCCAGAGTGTGTAGTCCCGAGGCATTTGCTAGAGTGTCTCGAAGCGGAGAGGAGCTTGCCCCTTGCCTCGACTCATGACGGAAATCCAATTTCCAATACGAAATAACGGACTTGATTGTAGAACTAGTATGGCGACATAGTAGATGGTAGCTATGCCGCCTATGATTGATATTTATGATGCTATTCATTTTTGAAACATATATGCACTAGTAATAATATCAATTGATTTTGCTTTATACGTATCAAGCATATTTGGCTATTATAAGGTAAAACTCTATCCTCCGGCTTGCGTTGCATTGTATGATGGGACTTGAGTCTTATAATGGCTTCATTCTTTTTAAAATCATTGCGTTGTTTAAAAAGAATTTACTTTGTTTTAAATGCACTAGCAATCACTGGAGTAAACCCGTTCCGCGAAAGTGGCGTGGTCCTATGATTTGCTATCACTGTTGTTTAACTGTTAAATGGATTCCTCATACCAGTCCCCATGACTGACTCGTTGTTTGTTTCACTTTGCAAACGCGGTGCCCTTATTTTCACACGGGTAGCCTAGTACACATGTGACAGGTTGTTTTTGGCTCTACACTGCTGCATAGAGTGCATTTTTGGCTCATGGCGAGGCTGACTTCACAGAGACGACTTTGACATTTTCCGCCATTACTGTACTTATATTATGATCCCGCCACTGGCGATACAGACTGATTTACTTTCCGTATTTCTTACTATATGTATATGTATTCCGCCTTCGGCGATGTAGACTGATACCCTTATTATGTCTCACTGCATGTATGTATTCCGCCTCTGGCGATGATGACTGATCACTTTCCTTTTTATTTACTAAGTTATATCCCACGCTATGCTATTCTGATATTATTACATGTTGTGATTCCGCTGTCATATCCATGTAAAATTTATTCTATTTATTGTTTTTGCTATTATCTGTTCTCTGCTATGATGATTAATGTGTTATTTCCCAATGATTATCCTTAATACCGCCCCTCGGATTTTGGGATCGTCACAATTCAATTCAATTCGAATTCGTTTTCTATTCAATTCAAATCAAATTGGTTTTCTAATCGATTCAAATTCGTTATATATTCAATTCATTTCGAAATCGTTTTCAATTCAATTCATTTCAAAATGAATAAAATCGATATAAATATCGTTCACGTCAAAATGGCGTCAATCTAATCAACACGGCTTTATATATTTCTATTTTCAAATATTCTATTTCAAATATTTCCTATTATCAAAATAGTTGTTACTATCAAAATATTTCGTTCAACACATGACTAATCTTAACGGATGAGTACAGTCAACACATGAACCTTTATTTTATATTGATAAAGGTGTAAATTTTATTATTAAAATATTTCGTTCAGCACATGACTAATCTCAACGGATGAGTACGATCAACACATGAACCTTTATTTTATATTATTCTTTATTTTCTAAATTGGAATGAGGCTCAATCAATTAACATATAAAGTTAATTATATAGATTTTCATACATCAACCGTATATAATAGCATTGGAAAATAATCAACCATCAACCAAAGTGCACTACAGTGTATAAGCATCAAATATAGATATTTAACGCTTATAACAGTCTATCAATCAATCGATCGATATATTTAATCAATCAGGATGAGTGAACTTCAAATTTCATCCCAACACCCGTGTGGGGTTTCAAACAATCAAACACAGATTTTATTTAAAATTTATCGACCCAATCAATATCAATCAAATCAGTGTATATAAACAAATTAGTCGATTTGTTTATAAATATTTATTTATTCACATTCCACGTTAAAAATTATATTTTTAACGATAAAACATTTTATTTTAACACATGAATTTTTATTCAGTTCATTTACGCAGTAAAAATGATAATTTTATTTTTCTAACATATTTTAGAAAATTTCGGCGGCATAACGGCACGATACTAGAAACGGGACGAGGCCTAGCCTTATCCCCGGTCTAGTGAAGGCCCACGCCATTCACACATCAATCAAATCCATTTCATTTCACCAAACAATTCAATCCAATCAAATAATCTAACTAATTTTTGCAATCAAACAAACAAGTCCATGGTCTATGGACGATTGTGTCGGGTGCTACTAAGCACCGTCTGCATCCTAGCATATATATATAACTAGAAAAGAAATTGAAGAGTGAGAAATTCTCACCGATAACTATCCAATCATCTTGACTCTTCTTTGATAGAAATCTTCATCGTTATCGCATTTTTGTCATCTTCGTTGCTGTAGCCACTACATATGTAAAAATCGAATTTTCACTTCGCTATTCAATATATAAAAATCGAATTTTTATTATACTATTCAATATATAAAAATCAAATTTTTATTATACTATATGGATAAAAATTCCATTTCAAAAATAAAGATTTTGCCTTTATAAAAATAAAGATTTTGCCTTTATAAAAATAAAGATTTTGCCTTTTCAAATATAAGGACTTCACCTTTTCAATTCCATCACTATAAAAATCACATTTTTATTTCAACGTATATATAATAAAAAATTAGATTTTTATTTCTCTACATATACAAGGATGATATTTTTATATTCTCTATCACATAAAGATTATATTTTTGATACTTTAAAAATATAAAAATCATATTTTTAATACTTTAAAAATATAAAAATCATATTTTTAACTTTCCTATATTTTTTTTTTTTTCTGCTATGAATTTTAAAATCTGAAAATAAAATTTAATACTTCCTTTAAAAAGGAAATCTGATTTTCAAAACCATTTTATCTCATCTAAAAATCCTATCTTTAGTTGCTAAAATAAATAAAAATAGAAATAAATAAGTAAATAAAACTTACAGCGTGTTGTTTTTTTTAAAAGGAGAGAGACTGCCGGAGGTTCACTGTCGGAAGGGGGCATTGGGAGGTCGGCGCTAGGTCTGGAGGAGGAGAGGGGAAGGGCGCGCCTGTCGAGGTGGAGGCGGTTGACTTAAAGGGCGACGGGTACAAAGGTGTTGGGTGATGGGGATTCGTGCGACGCGCTGGAGGAGGGGCGTAGGAAGAAGGAGGGCGCGACAAGGGTGGGGGTGGGGGCGGGGGGGGGGTGCGGCGCTACCTCGCCGGAGGTGGCGGAAGTACTGGGGGGCGTCGATAGTTTAGGGTTTTTCCTTTTTTTCTCTGGAATGAAAACGAGAAAGGGGGAGGGGGGCAGAACGTATAGGAAGAGGGAGGGTATTAATTTTTAGTTTATTTAATTATTTTATTTTGCAAAAAGTTGACTTTTACATACGACCTCGAAACGAGGCCCACCGCCTGTAGTCCATAGCGTTTTACCCCTATTCCGAACACAACGGAATATGTACCGCAAACTGATTCGGCTGTTGCAATCAGTTTTCGTTAAAATCTATATATAACTCTATCTATTGAATTTGAACACGCATTTCAATTTACCGGGGTCACATACGAACTCTAAAAATCCCCGAAAAATATTTTCTAGCTTCGTATTGACGATATGGTCCTAACAAAACTAGTTTCGTCGAATTCTGAGACCGTTGGAAAAATGGCTATTTTCCAGTTGATTAAAATCAACTAAAACTGGTCAAACGCGTTTTCCTTTGCCACGCTCACATATTGATTCGAAAAATTATGAAATTTGGAATCTAGCAATAAATTGACATCACGGATCCAACAAAAGTGGTTTCATCGAAATCCGAGGTAGTTTGCAAAATTTCCATTTTTAAGGGCCTGAATTCCATAGCGACTATTCAGAATTTTCAACTGGACATATCTTTTGATTCCCGCTATGAAATCTCAATTTTTCAGATTCGTTGGAAAGATATTCTCAATTAGATCCTATTATTTTTGGTTTCACTAAAATCCGGATTGTTTTGCACCCGGTACATTCAATTGAAGTTTGAAATCGAATTATCGAACTACCGCGCTATTTTCAATTCTATTTATAATTATATATAAATATTTATATTCTAACGACGACGTACATAATATATACGTTCGAATTATATTCAAAATAAATTTATCGTCGATTTTATTTAAAATAGTCTATTTTAAATATCCAAAATTCGCCAAAATTGCCAAAATAAAAATTTTAAACTGGTTCAGAATTTCCGGGTTATTACATTCCTGCTTTATTCCCACTGATGTTTACAAGTTATAATTCATTGTCTTAATTCCAAAAGAGGATTCAGGTTCAACATCTTATATTATTGAGCTGAATTTGTAGAAGCTTTCATTTTTATTCATCTTTGCTCTATCTACTTAAAGGTATGTAACAAGTTCCGAGGAGAAGACTTATCGAGAAGCTCATCAAATTAATGCTAATGAAGTGAGTACCAAATCAGAAGGACCAATTTATTGGGATGGACATATATATCGGGTGCATTCCTCTTTTATCAATTTGATATCCATAGTTTAAATTAGTCTATACCTATAGATTTCTGCCATTTCTATGATGCTTATTCACTTGATCACGCAAATTCTTACCTTCACAGTATAACTATATCACCATGTTTGATGAACTTGTTCATATCACCTAAAATTTTCAATGAACTTATTCTGAAACTCAGCCAGTTTTGAACTGACATATAGTAAATTATACTTGTATGTAAATTATTAGGACTTGTATGTAATTCTAATTATTGACCGTTATACTTGTGTATAGGAATGAGCATTTCCGAAGTGAAGAACAATTGCATCAAAGAACTGTCGGTAATTAAGTCATGAGCAAGACTTTAACTATTATGTATTATAGTATTTTGTTTGTACTAGTTGTGTAGACTTGTTTGTAAATGTATGTGGATTCACTTATTTTGTCTAAGTACTACTATTGAAACGATTATGAATATTATACTTGATTATGTAGTTAATGTGTTTTTTTAATTATTTAAATATGGTGATCATCGATGTTGATCGAAAATAATAATTATGTGATTGATTATCAGTTTTAATATGACTATTATATATAAGTGATTGTTGAAAATGATATAACCATCAGTCAATAAGTTTTAGTAGCGTTTCAGACGTGCTACAGATACATATAAAGTAGGACATATAAAATGCTACAAAAATGTAATAGTAGCATACAAAAATGCTACAGAAAATAAAAAAAGAAGGGTGCAAGTAGCACTTTAGTGGCGTTTTAAAGATGCTGCCCAAAAAACCTTTTGTAGGGTTTCAAAAACACTACAATATGTTCATTTTTGGTAGCGTTTACTACAACGCAACTAAAACTTTCAGACTTTTAGTTGCATGTCGTATCGCAGCGTTTACCGTAACGCTACTAAAAGCTTTAGTAGCGTTTTTGCAACGCTACGAAAACCCTTTTATAGTGTAGTGTTTGTTCACAGTGATTTGCTAGTATAGGTTATGTAGATTTCAGCTATGACTTGTTCATTTCAAATGCAGATATTTGAACTACATTCTCGATCCTGAGTTCAGATTTTATTTTAATTGAAAAAAGTATGGTAATCACTGTATGTTAGATTCTCTCCCATTTTTAAATATATGAAAACAGTGATTTCTGCATGTGAATTAGCTGTTCGTCACTTTTTCTTAGCTGCTCTTACCCCCTAACTTCTTAGCTGTTCAAATATATATTTCCTTTGTATTGAACTTTCAAATTTTCATATCTAACAATATAAAATCTAGCTGGTCGTGATCTTCCTTTTTCCCTTTCTTCCAGGTCATAGCTTGTGGAGTCATTTCAGTATATTTTTTCTGATTGTTTCACTGTTTTTGAAAGGAAAAATGGGGCATGCTGAAATTGATTTTTCCTCATGAATTGTTATGTCTATTCCTGTAGAGATATTATGTTTATGTATTGTTTTCTTTCTATTTTTTTCAGGTCAATGACTATGAGAACGACTTAAATAAGAGAATGTTATTACGAGATTTGCAATACCCAACATATCATATACACGGCTTCTACTCTGTTGGGAATACCAGATCGTCATTCCTTTAAAGGAAATGGTATCGGTTAAACATAGAAGAGGGAAAATTGGGTGCTTGAATGTAGCAAGGATGGTGGAAAATTGTCAGAAGGCGTGGTGTCTGTTTGGGTTTTAATGTGGTGCCAGGATGAAATGTGGCGACCGAACGTGGAGCTGGCCATGTCAGTACGTCGAGGTGGTGGCGGGAGTTGAGACAAGGTAGCGCGCTGATGGGGAAAAAGCTAATGGGTTTCTAAAGTTGTGAAGGGAATACTAGCCAGTTGGTTTGTTATTACTTGAATAAAACATGTCATATTGAAACCTGTATTCATTATGTATATGAAATGTACAACCGAAAGTGTATTTGTGCTCTTTTCTTGTACAGACAATGTTATGTATATTTTTTTTTCTTTCTCTTTGTTTATTTGATTGACTACTCACCTTTGTTATTAAATGCTTGTGGATTCACACTAGTACTAAAGTGTGCGGGTATGTCCTGACAAAAAGATTTTGTATAAGAACATGTCCTTGTTTTACTGTATAGTCTCTCTTTTACCTTTCTTTTTATTTGCCACTTCACTTTGTTGTTATTACCATTTTGAACATTCATGTGGCTAGTTTGTATAAGTCAGACATGTATGACATGTATGTAGTATTTAAGCTTTAGGTGGGGTTATTTATAAATCTTATTAAATCGAACCGCTAAATCAGATGATAAATAAATATCATCATACTAATTAAAGAAACAGTTTCAATTTCAATCAATATAGAATTCAAACTCAACATTAAAAATTCTGGTTTTAAATGATGCTCAACTTATATAAAATCCCTTTATAAATTAAATCGTTATAGTTTAAAAATTATTCCATAGCGACCATTATAAATTTTGAATTAGTCATAACTAACAATTTACAAACTGAAATCTCGAATTTTTTCTTTCATTCGAAAATTAAAATTAAACAGATTCAATTGTTTCTCGTCCCACGAAATTCCGACTTATATCGGATCCTTTATATCCAATCAAAGTTCAAATCGAAAATTACGAACTACCGCGTCATTTCGAGTTCGTTTTAATTATTATATAAATATATATATTCGAACTCTATTTTAATTAAATAAATTCGATTAAAAATCCATTATATTTCAAATATAATATATATAAACTGATTTAAATATTCTAATTTAAATGGCCGAAATATCTGGGATGTTACATTACCAATAATTAAGGTTTAGGCTTTATAGTTTATATTAATGAGGACTGTAGGGGGTTAATATTGAAAATTTAATTTATATGTTTAAGGGGAGGCTAATTTATTTTGTCCTCCCCATAACAATTATAAAATAAATAAATATTGGTCCTTCCCTTAACCAAATGTGGAGTCCCTTTAACAATTCCCTTTTTTTATACATTAGAACAGGCCAAGCCCATTCCAAAACTACAAGGTCAAAAGCCGTTCTAATCCACTTTACCACTACTAAAATCCATTCCAAAATTGCCACGGCTTTAGACCATGGCAATTCTTCCGTATTTGGGTGTGGCAAAACTGACAATACGGTTATATCATTCATGAGAGATTTTAACAATTTCTACTAAATAAATATAAATTCTAATGAATATAATATATAAATTAATGTTCCTGGAATATGATTTTCAATAATTTATGCTCTTGAATTCCATTCATAAATATTTCTCGTACAATAAATGTTAGTATATGAGAATATTAATACATATAGTTGTCACAATCATAAAACAGAGGTTCTAACAACAATCACTTATTGCTTTATGTAAATATCCCTATAGGACACTAACTACAAAATGATATATCAAATTAAGTTATAGATTTTTTTAGAAAGAACTGTAAAATAATATTATATGTTGAATCCAAAATTTGAAAATAACGATGTAAAATCTAAGTTCTAAAATAATGAGGTTGAATTATAAAAGATTATTATAAATAATTTTATTATAATCGTTATGGTGAATTCATTTATGCATCTTTGTTTTTGTGGAGTTGGAATTTGGCAAATCCTAGGATTCGTTATGTTTAGCAACATTGTATTTTTGTTGAATTTTAAATCATACTAAGCTTTTCTTCAATGTTGCTTTTTAGTACAATTTTAAATTTAGAATTCATATTGATTTGAAATTATTAGCAATAATTGCTAATGTTTGTATCGTCAAATAGTTCACTAATCATGGAAGCAGTTCTGGACAAAGAGGTTATATGATTTGAAATTTCATAAACAAGAGGTAATACGAAAATAACAATTCGTAGTTGGAAGAGAAATTTATGATTATATCATGTCAATTCCAATTCATAAGGGAAAATTGTAAAACATTATGCATTAAACTCTAATGCTATTATTATGCATTGTTCTTGCCTTCTAGCACTAATATATACTTGTCATATACATATATATACATACATACATATACATACATACCATTCTTTATGTTTCCTTATGCATAGAGGTCATACCAAGTTTTGTTTTAAGTTTACCTAACGATACTTATATTATAGTACTCTAAATGCATATGTTGGTCAATATATATTCAGACCATCATAAAACGTGGATCAACACAGTTTATCTTAGGGATATAATTAGCTAAATTAAATTTTCAACTAGCACTAGTAAAAACCTTTCTCCACTGGCTTATTAAGGTTACATCTTTTCAAAAAATCAGTTCCATACCATCAACACAATTAAATGCATCATTCACTAAATGTTCTTCACCAATAGGTCTATTCTATTACTTTATAAGACAATAATGAACAATTTATATTTGAAGCTATAATTAATTCTCACTAGAAATTCAATCCTCTCCTTTATTTGATAAAAGAATTAACTATCCCTTTGTAACAATAATTATTTTTTCTAAACCTAAACTAATTCTTTGCGTTGTCATAATTTATTGTTACCCTTTTTGATTTTTTCTCATCTTAAATGCGTGCTTTTTCTCTTCTTATCTAAACATCTTATTTTATTAAATTTATTCTTTATTATGTCATATTTTTTTGTTTTTTGGTTTCTATTTATTATCATAGAAAAGGAGGGCTCCCACCTAAGACATGTTAATTCCTCAAACTTATAATTGCAACATAAAAGGTCAGTACTTTTATCTTTGGTGCATTAGGATGAAGAACACTGAATGGTAGAATGTCAAGTGATCGTGCATAAGGTTGAACTAGGGATTTGTAATTTATCTATATACTTAACTTTATTTCATATAATATTTTTATATCTCTCCTATATCTTTCGTGTCCACCAATATTTTTTTTATTTGTTTTCAATATCATATCCTCCAAGGATAGAAAATCAACAAAAAATTGGTGGTTGCTAAAAGAAGCATTGATTTAGGGTATATTATATGACCTATTTCAATTTGATTGTTAATATTCGACCCTATTATAATGCTAGAGCTTGTCTTGTAGCTTTATTGATCTTCGATAATATATAGTTTATGTTAAAAAATATGCATATGCTTAAATGTTTATTAGCATTATTCATTTAATGAAATGAAATACGACTTCAGATCTCTATGACAAGTAGATTTTGCGTCCATGCAAAGCTTAGCCCATGGAACTAACCAATGACTTATTTCATACGTATGTGCTAAATATTATTAGTTAGAGTATTTTTACTTTTTAGATCAAGAAAAAATAAAGTTTCATTGTATTTTTGTTAGAAGTTAACGAATAATATCCTTGAGAACTCTTTGGTCTTGTACGTTGTATCAAAATAAGAGATTCCCAAAAAGCATAGTTATTGCTAGTAATTTCGATGACACTTATACGTGATACTATAAGGGCGTGGACATTCATTTGCAATACTAAAATCTTTCACTGAATTCTATTAGTCGGTGCTCATAAGCATTGGAAAAAAACATTCCCAATAAATATAAGCACTGATAATATTTTTTTTTGCTACACTTATACAAGTTACAGAATTTTATCTTCCAACAAAAAATGTGTTGGTAATATTCATGTTGTAGCATACTGTAATTAATATAAGTGTAAGAAATAACTGTAACATAAATAGATGTTGGTAGCTTTTATCTTGCAACAATAATAAGTTTTGGAATAACTAATATGGTATGTATGTGGATATCATGGACTACGTTTAATATGTATTGGAAAATAATATTATCTTAAGAAAGAAAATTATAATCAAATCTATATCAAGAAACAACATCCATATTCAAATAAATAAAACAAAGTTCAATAAAAAAAAGGAAATGTTCAATAGATAAGTTATCAAATTCAAAATTGGGCCACCAATTCTATACCAATATTAATCTAGAGTAACAAAAGGAAAGACATTGCCTATAGGAGAAGTAGAGTTAATTGCACAGTTGTAACTTCCTTTTGTCAAAACCAAAAAATTTCACAATTAAATCATTTCAAAATCTTCAACTCCATTATCAATATAACTACTCTTTTTCTCTGCTTCTTTGATTGGTGCCTACAAGCATTTAATATAACATTAAGTTGAAATGTACAATAGGTAGAATAGTCATTAGTAATATAGGTAATAGCACATAATTTAACAAACAAAAAAAACCACTATAAAAAGACAAAATTTACAATAAAAAAGAAGTTATTCCGGCAACTGCACCTTATGTAGATTGCAATTATGAAATTACAATAAAAGAATACATTTTCAAATCAATAGTATGAAACTACACTTGAATTTGGAAGTCTATCAATTTTACTTGCTAACATATAGTAGTATGAATATAAAAGTGAGAAAAAAATAATAAACTTAATATCTATCAATTTAATCAATTTTAATTCAAAGTTAATTGATGTTAAATTAGTTTTGATTATAACTTTTTTGAATTTAGTCTAAATAGAGTTTTGTTGATTTTTTTTTTTTAATTGCAATTAAACTTTAATTCGAAGTTTAGATAATTTTAATATAGCTGTAGTTATCTTAATATGGACAAAGCTACAAGATAGCAAGTGAGAATGTTTAGTTAATG
The DNA here is from genome assembly GCA_030737875.1 of Allium sativum. Taxonomy (NCBI): domain Eukaryota; kingdom Viridiplantae; phylum Streptophyta; class Magnoliopsida; order Asparagales; family Amaryllidaceae; genus Allium; species Allium sativum. Next base: position 155,729,975 of record CM060921.1, on the reverse strand, counting down.
TTAGTACGATAAACATTAAGATAACAAGTAGAGAATTTTTGGTTAATGTTAATATGACAAACATTAAGAAAGCAAGTAGAGAATCAAATTTAAGTCAAGTTTAATGTAATAACCCGGAAAATGTGAACCAGTTTAAATTTTTTTTAATTTGGTTATTAACAAGAAATTTGAATGATTGAAATAGCCTATTTCAATGAAATATAGAATTTGGTATAATATTGCAGTTTGAAATTTTGATTACAAACTTTGTCTGACTGTACCGGGTGGAAAATATAACGGATTTTGACGAAACTGAAAATATTTAAATCTGTTTATCAATAACTTTCTAACGAATCTGAAAAATTGAAATTTCATAACGGAAATCAAAAGTTATGGCCAAATGAATTTTCAGAAAGGTCGCTATATAGTATATATAGCCCTTGAAAATTGAGATTTTGCATACGACCTCGGAATTCGACAAAACCACTTTTGTTGGGTCCGGGATGTCAAATTATTGCTAAGTTTCAAATTTCATAATTTTTGAAGCTAGTACGTGAGCGGGGCAAAAGATAACGTGTTTGGTCAAATTCTGTCAAAAATGGGTCGACCTAAAAATGGCCGTTTTGCAAACGAGCTCAGAATTCGACGAAACTGGTTTTGTTTGGACCGTATCATCAAAACAAAGCTAGATTTATTTTTCTGGAATTTTTAGATTCAGTTTGTGGCCCTGGCAAATTGAAATGTACGTTTAAATTAAATATCGAATGCTTTATATTTTAATTTAAAAAATAACTGACTGTAACAGTCGAAATGGCCAACGAAACATATCCCATTGTGTTCGGAATGGGGGTATTTGGCTAGGGGCGACAGTCGTTGGGTTTGATTTCGAGGTCGTTTGTGGAAGGGGGTATTTTTGGAATTAAATAAATTAAAAATTAAAATAAAAAGGGCATGGGCCAATCAGAATTCATCTTCTCCATCGAAGCCCCTGTCGCGACGCGGAAACCAAACCGAAACTTCTCTCTTAAAATTCTCCGCAACCACTCAACGAAATCAAGCAAACCCAGTTCCAATTTGAAGAGCGTTCAGAGATCTTCAAATCCATAGTAATTTCACGAATTATCATTGAGTATTGAAGGAGATATCGCGTCGGGAAGCTCCGACCTTTGCGCCGCCGCCGTGCCCGCTAGGAGGCGTCGAGTTGAACATCTCAGGTAGCTTTGGAAAGCTCTCTCCTTCCTCTTCGACGTGGCGCTGGCCGTTCGTCCTAAAGCTTCGTGGTTTTGCCGAAAAATTCAACCCTAGCTTTCGAATCAAAAAGGGGTATACATCTGAAATTGATTTTTACACTTTAAAGCGTTGCAAACTTGTAAAAATCATATCTCTTTGCTATGTTAACGAAATTCGATGAAACAGGAGACACCGTGACCGCAAGGAGGCTCTCTACATTCTAGAAGAGGCCGCGGATTTTCTGACCTTCCTACGATGTTTAGCACCGCAATAACCAATGTGAGGAATCTAAACTATCTGTGTGAATGTAATCGCGTTGTATAAATTATATAAGCGAAGTGTAAATTATATACGCATTGTATACCTCATGTACATGTGTTGTATAAGTTATATTAGCGATGTATAAATTATACAAGCGTTGTTTGAAACATATATGCTTTGAATTGTGATGAAATGCAAGTGAATTATTATATTATATATATATATATATATATATATATATATACTCCCCTCGTCCACAGACCATGGACGATATTTATTGCTTGTGATTGATGTGATATTATATGGTATGACGAATGGTTGGAAATAATTGTTTGTGGTTGATTTTATGGTTGAAAAAGACCTTTATGGTTGAAAAATACCTTTGTGGTTGAAAAATACCCTCTTGTGGTTGAAACAAAATAGAATAGGATTGTGGAATTGAAAATAAAACATGTCGCCTGCGTGCGAACTAGATGCATGATCCCTATTGTCAAAAATTGCGAGGTTTTAAGGTAGAGCGAGGAGCCGTACTAGGGACGGTCCCGGTTTTAACTACCCTGCCGTTATGTTGCCGAAATTTTCTGAAATATTTATGTGTTAGAATAATTTTCATTCATTGGAATTATTTACATATGCTATATCGGATATTCATGTGTTGAGTTGCAATTCATTCGTTGAGTTGAAATTCATGTGTTGAATATTATTTGAATTTAAACAAATGGCTTTAGCGATAAAAATCACATTTTTATATATATACAAACTATATCGAATATTCATGTGTTGAGTTGCAATTCATTCGTTGAGTTGAAATTCATGTGTTGAATATTATTTGAATTTAAACAAATGGCTTTAGCGATAAAAATCACATTTTTATATATATACAAACTATATCGAATATTCATGTGTTGAGTTGCAATTCATTCGTTGAGTTGAAATTCATGTGTTGAATATTATTTGAATTTAAACAAATGGCTTTAGCAATAAAAATCACATTTTTATATATATACAAACGATATGGAATATTCATATGTTGAGTTGCAATTCATTCGTTGAGTTGAAATTCATGTGTTGAGTATTATTGGAATTTAAACAAATGGCTTTAGCAATAAAAATCACATTTTTATATATACAAACGATATGGAATATTCATGTGTTGAATTGCAATTTGTTCGTCGAGTTGAAATTCATGTGTTGAATGTTATCGTCGTCTAAAAATAAAATGAATCGACAATGAAAACTATATTTTTATAGTGAATAAGAAGTGTTAAAAATACACAGGTGTCGAATAAATATTTTTGATGAAAAAATATTCCTTTTATCATGTATACGCTTAGTTAAAAATACACAGGTGTCGAATAAATATTTTTGATGATAAAAATATTCCTTTTATCATGTATACGCTTAGTTAAAAATACACATGTGTCGAATAAATATTTTTGATGATAAAAATATTCCTTTTATCATGTATACGCTTAGTTAAAAATACACATGTGTCGAATAAATATTTTTGATGATAAAAATATTCCTTTTATCATGTATACGCTTAGTTAAAAATACACACGTGTTGAAATAAATAATAGTTTGCTAGAAATATTATTATTAGCTTTGTTCTGCATATATATACATGTGTTGAACAGGAAAAATGGATTAGATGTAGAGTAAAGAAATTATTTGCGTGCCCGACAAATAGGTAAACCTTGATGAGTTGGCTGCGCAATTTTATTTATATATCAACTCCTGTGAATGCCATTGGATGCGGAGTGCTGGTTTTTCTGTGTGAAATAATAAACAATGCCATAGGATAGTAACAATTAATTTTGAACTACACTACATGGCATACTTCTTGACGATAGACATACTTCATCATATTCCACATAAGCAACCATACGAGCAAGAGGCTTGTATGGCGATGACTATGTACTACAGGTTGAACTGATGACTGATATGGACTATATAAATTATAACGATAAATTGCCAGACTAATAAAAACCCCACACGGGTCTAGAGTTGACAATAATCACGTCGCTCTAGTTATTAGATACGGTACATGGACTATTTATTTCCATACGGAAACGGGGTGACGGGAATTTATTCTCTGGAGTGATTATCAGTACATGCTCCCCCGTAAACACCAAAATATATCACTAAAAATATGTGAATGCTTTTTAGGATTTATTGGGTACCTAATACGGCCCAATAAATTCCCAACCCCACCCCCCCCCCCCCCGTACAAAGGAGGTTATGGCGAAATTTTTCGAAATATTAAGGCGTTAGTGAAATATTTGAAGTGAAAGCGAAGTTGAAAATATAGAATGAGCTATAGTTGAAATTATAGATTGAACTATATTTATATATATAAATATAAATATAATTAAAAGGAATAGAGGCCGTGCAGTTCGCGTTTCGGAATCGTAATTTGAAACGATTAGTACGAGAAATCCGACCATCGGATTTTCCCGAAACCGCAACCGCTGGGTTCGCCTTGGAAATATCTTTCCAACAGCACCAACCTTGTAAAAATCCAACGGTTGGATTGTCCGGAATGTTTAATTCAAATCTGAAGAAAAACAGCGCCAGAATCGTTTATATTTATATATAAATATAAATATAATGAAATTTAATCGAATAATGACGCTGCAGTTCGAATTTTGAAACCGTAACTTCAAACGACTAGTGTGGAAGATCCGACCGTCGGATTCTCACGAAATTGGAACCGTTGGGTTCGCTTTGGGAATATCTTCCCACTGATATAGACTTTGTAGAAATCCAATGATTAGATGTTCCGATATGTGTAAAACAAATTAAGGGAAAAGCAGCGCCAGTGCCACGGCACGACCTGAAACGTCGTTTAATTAAATATGGCCATTTTTAAATAAATAAAAATGGCGAAAAATCGTTATAAAATATTATAAGCAATATTGATTGAGAATAAACCAATTGGGCTTGAATTGTTTGATATTTGATGGTTGTATGTGTATGACATGAAAATAACACTAAAGAACCGAAAAATGGATGTCGAATAATATAACCATAAATGAATCGATTTAAATTCTAATGACGTGAATTATTTGAAAAGGCCGAGCTAACCCTCATTTCAAATAATTTATCGAGCGATTCGAATTGGAAAATGCAAAGACGATTCAAGACCGATGATCTTCGTATCGGTTGGATGGGCGCTACTGAGGTTCCTAACCGGAGTAGCTACCGGAAGGGGACGGAAGTAGTAGCCGTCTGAACGTATGTGTTGATTGGACGGGTATACGAGGAATTTGACGCCTCCGGTTTCGTTCAGACCCGGGACGGACTTGTAAATGGACTGTGTGTCTGACATCGGATTTTGTTCTGTACTGATTGATCTCTGTTAAATATATATCTGTTTGGCGGCGGAGAATTTATTCTTTTGCTTAACGCCTTTCTCTGAGACGTACGAGCTTAGAGGTTATATATCGATGGAAATCAATCGTGTGGAATGGACTGCCTATGTGGCATGCCAAGATGCTGTGATCAAGGCTTCTGTTGCAAAGCAAAGTCTTGTGGATGATGATCAAAGCAAGGTCTACGTGGCCTAGCTTTGTGTATTTCGTAGATTCGCGAACCCCACACCCCGGTATGAGTTAAAAACGGGATACGGACCGCTGGGAGAGCACGACGTTTCTTTCTAGCTATGGACTTACTAGCCCTGACATATATATCTACTTTTCACCTTTGTGGTTGTTGGAATGCGAGGCGCCTCGATTATAGGTCTGTAAGGACCGGGAAACGTGTGTTCAGGAATAACCAATCCTCTAACGTAAGTGAGGACCGGCCCAGCCGCATCCAGGGGTTACCCAGAGTGCGTAGTCCCGAGGCATTTGCTAGAATGTCTCGAAGCGGAGAGGAGCTTGCCCCTTGCCTCGACTCATGACGGAAATCCAATTTCCAATACGAAATAACGGACTTGATTGTAGAACTAGTATGGCGACATAGTGGTATGGGGCACTCATGTCGCCTATGATTGATATTTATGATGCTATTCGTCTTTGAAACATATATGCACTAGTAATAATATCAAATGATTTTGCTTTATACGTATCAAGCATATTTGGCTATTATAAGGTAAAACTCTATCCTCCGGCTTGCATTGCATTGTGTGATGGGACCTGAGTCTTTTAATGGCTTCATTCTTTCTAAAAGCATTGCGTTGTTTTAAAAGAATTTATTTTGTTTTAAATGCACTAGCAATCACTGGAGTAAACCCGTTCCGCGAAAGTGGCGTGGTCCTATGATTAGCTATTTACTGTTGTTTAACTGTTAAATAGATTCCTCATACCAGTCCCCATGACTGACTCGTTGTTTGTTTCACTTTGCGAACGCGGGTGCCCTTATTTTCACACGGGCAGCCTAGTACACAGGTGACAGGTGGTTTTTGGTTCTGCACTGCTGCATAGAGTGCACTTTTGGCTCATGGCGAGGCTAACTTCATAGAGATGACTTTGATATTTTCCGCCATTACTGTATTTATATTATGATTCTGCCACTGGCGATGCAGACTGATTTACTTTCCGTATTTCTCACTATATGTATATGTATTCCGCCACTGGCGATGTAGACTGATACCCTTATTATGTCTCACTACATGTATGTATTCCGCCTTTGGCGATGATGGCTGATCACTTTCCTTTTATTTACTAAGTATATCCTACGTTATGCTATTCTGATATTCCTACATGTTGTGATTCCGCTGTCATATCCATGTAAAATTGTTTTATTTATTGTTTCTGCTATTATCTGTACTCTGCTATGATGATTAATGTGTTATTTCCTAATGATTATCCTTAATACCGCCCCTCGGATTTTGGGATCGTCACAGTTGGTATCAGAGCTTTGGTTAACCTTAGTTCCGGGATCTAACACATTAAACACCTCGTCAGAATAGAATCAGTAGTGTTCTAATGCGAGTAGCTCATTAGAGATAGGATTAGCAATGTCCTAGAATGAGCTAAGCAGATTAGCAAAACAATTTGATCAGTACATCATCATTATCTTTCCTTGTATTCCCTTGCTTTATCATTTATGAAAATTATCAAATCTGTGAGCTTGACTCTTTTCTTGCTTATACAGTACTCTTAGATGGCTACACGTGGAGCAGCAGCTAGAGGAGGCCGTGGAGGCCGAGGAGATGCAGCAGGAGGACGGGGGAATATCCCTGTAGTAGTGGAAGGCCCTATTATTCCGCCACCAGCACCAGAAGACTTTGAGCTCGACAAAGTAGCAAAGAGGTACAGAAATCTTGGGGGAAAACCTTTTACTGGCACTGGCACAGTGACCGAAGCTATAGCTTGGCTTAAAACCTGTGAGAAAATCTTCGAAGGTATGGGTATAGGAACTAACAACAAAGCCCGACTTGGCATTTGGCTCCTTCAGGAAGAAGCAGAGCTGTGGTGGGATGCCATTACCTCTGGGGATGCAACTGGTACTATCTGGACTTGGGAGCAGTTCAAGACTTTGTTCAATGAGAAGTTTGTACCGGAACACGCTCTAGAGAGGATGAGAGAGCAGTTTGCTAATCTCCAACAGGGAGACCTCTCTATTCAGGACTATCTAAATAAGTTCACCCAGCTATCGCGCTATGCTCCAGAACTTATTTTAACCAACAAAGCCAAGAATAAGAGATTCATATTTGGGCTGAAGCGCAAGTATCACGATAGAGCTATGAGCAACATCAAACTCTCCTTTACAGAACTAGTAGAGATGGCTTGCAACTACGAAGACATGGACGAGAGACATGCTAGCCAAGACCGCGCTAAAATCCAAGCAGGGAATAAGCGCAAGGCTTCAACAGACCAACCCGAATCTAGCATTACCGTGGCCGCTACTCAAAAACCCGCAAAGATCCCGAAAGGAAACTACTACAATTACGGGAAGCCCGGTCATTTCTCTAATGTATGCAAAGCCCCAAGGAAGCCGAAGGCAAATGACTCAGCCGAATGTTACAACTGCCACAAGAAGGGGCACTATAGCAAGAATTGTCCTTTGAAGAAGAGCGCACGAGTGGCCCATGTCTATGACGGGAAGACCCCGCCAGCTGCCACCGATGGATCAGGTAAACCCGACGTCTTGGGAGGTACCCTTACCATTAAAAATATTCCTGTTTCTGTACTTTTTGATACTGGTGCATCATGTAGCTTCATTTCTGGTAACATTGTTCATAAGTTAAAATTGAAACGAAGAAAACTTAAGGAACCAATTAAAGTTCAAAATCCGATAGGAGGTTCTGTTAGTCTCAGTATATGTTGTAGATTACCTATTTCCTTTTCTCGATACCGATTTCCTTTTGATTCGATTGTGATGGACCTTTCAGAATTTGATATTATACTGGGACTTGACTGGTTGACAAAATATAAGGCCGAAGTTAGATGTGCCGAAAGAATCGTTAAAGTCGAAACGAAGCTTGGACCTATATATATACCATGCCATGGCTCAGAAATTAATAGAACAGAATTTTGGTCTTCTTTAGAAGTTATTCCCCCTTCGATAGAAAAGATTCCGGTCGTGAAAAACTATGCGGATGTGTTTGAAGAAGTAGAAAACTTACCGCCGCAAAGAGAAATTGAATTTAGAATAGATCTAATTCCTAACGCCCGACCAGTAGTACATCCAATAAGAAGAATGGCCCCGAATGAAAAGGAAGAGCTAAGTAGTCAAACCCGAGAATTACTTTGGAAAGGTCTGATCAGACCAAGCTTTTCAGCATGGGGAGCCACAGTAGTATTTGTCCCGAAATCAGACGGTACTCTAAGACTTTGCGTTGATTACCGAGATCTCAATAAACAGACACTGAAGAACAAATATCCTTTGCCCCAAATAGACGATCTGTTAGATCAATTAAATGGAGCAACAGTATTCCCCAGAATGGACCTAGCTACATGTTTCCACCAATTGCGTATAGCCGAAGACTGTGTTCCTTTGACAGCCTTCAGGGGTCCCGATTTATTCTACGAATGGTTAGTAATGCCGTTCGGCTTGTGCAACGCTCCGGCATACTTCGTTGATCTTATGAACAGAGTGTTCCGTGGTGTGTTGAATAAATTCGTTCTAGTCTTCATCGATGACATTCTAATCTACTCTAAGTCGGAAGATGAGCATGCAAAACATTTAGAACAAGTGTTGAAAATTCTGAGGAGAAATGTCTTGAAAGCTAAATTTTCTAAGTGTGTCTTCTGGCAGAATGAAGTTAAATTCCTAGGCCATGTCGTATCAAAAGAAGGAATTGCTGTAGATCCAAGCAAAATTACAGCGATTCAAAACTGGAAACAACCTACTACTCCCACAGAAGTTCGAAGTTTCCTTGGATTGGCTAGTTACTATCGGAAATTCATTCAGGATTTTTCGAAGATATCAGGAGTATTGACAAAGCTTACAAAGAAGCATGAGAAATTCAAATGGACTCCCGAATGTGAAGAAGCTTTCCAAGAGCTAAAACTGAAGTTGACAACTGCTCCGGTATTGACAATAATAGAAGGTAACCAAGACTTGACTGTATGGACAGATGCTTCTATTAGAGGGCTAGGCGCAGTGTTAATGCAAAAAGGCCAAGTGATCGCTTATGCCAGCCGTCAACTAAAGCCGCATGAAAGAAACTATGCTACTCATGATCTTGAGTTATTAGCTATCGTGTTCGCTTTAAGAATATGGAGGCATTATTTATTGGGCGAGAAATTCGAACTATACACCGATCATCAATCCTTGAAATATCTGTTCACTCAGAAAGATTTAAACCTGAGGCAACAGCGTTGGTTAGAATTCCTTGTGGCATACGATTTTGAAATTCTATACACTCCAGGGAAAGCCAATGTTGTAGCGGATGCGCTCAACAGAAAGAATGAAATCATCGCCAGTTTTGTCATCACGTCTTCATTAATAGACAGAATCTCGACCCTTCAAAAGGAGGATAATTTTGTAAAAGTAATGATCAAAAGGATCAATGAAGGCATAGACTCCAGCTTCCAAGTGGATAGTGAGGGGGTTTTGAGATTAAAAGGAAGAATTTGTGTTCCCGACATCTCTGAGCTAAAAAGAGAAGTGCTTGATGAATGCCACAAGTCCAAATTAAGTATCCATCCCGGTGTGAGCAAAATGTATAACGATATCAAGCGCACATTCTGGTGGAAGGCGATGAAAAGAGATATCTCATTATATGTTAGCCGATGCCCCACTTGTCAGCTAGTTAAGAGCGATCAGCAGAAATTGGCTGGATTATTACTACCCTTAGAAATTCCAGGATGGAAGTGGGAACAAATTTCGATGGATTTCATCGATGGCCTACCTCGAACTAGAAAAGGAAACGACAGTATATGGGTAATCGTAGATCGCTTCACGAAGACTGCCCATTTCATCCCTGTCCGATCCAACAGAACAGCTCAAAGTCTGGCACAGATTTACTTCAAAGAAATAGTTAAACTTCATGGAGTACCGCTCAGCATAGTCAGCGATAGAGATCCCCTATTTACTAGCAAATTCTGGGAAGCCTTCCAGACAGAATTGGGAAACAAATTGAATCTAAGCACCGCTTATCACCCTCAGACAGACGGCCAAACTGAGCGGGTGAATAGAATTTTAGAAGATCTACTGTGGGCTTGCGTTATCGATTTTGGAGGCTCATGGGAAGATCACTTACATTTAGCAGAATACTCTTACAACAATAGCTATCAAGCAAGTTTGGGAATGTCTCCATTTGAAGCATTATACGGTAGACCGTGCAGATCTCCCGCATGTTGGGTAGAACCTGGCAACAGACTTGTGTTAGGGCCCGATATGATTCGAGAAGCATCGGATAAAGTCGATTTCATTAAGAAGCGATTGAAAACCGCGCAGAGCCGACAGAAAAGTTATGCTGATGCGAGAAGAAGGGATATATCGTTTGCCGTTGGCGATTATGTTTATTTAAGAGTTTCTCCAATGCGAGGGGTAATCAGATTTGGCAAGACTGGGAAGTTGGCACCGAGATTTATTGGTCCCTTTCCTATACTTGAACGGATTGGAACTCTTGCATATAGGGTTTCATTACCTGATTGGTTGCCTGGTGTACATGATGTGTTCCACGTACCTCAGCTCAGAAAACATGTTCATGATCCAGATCTTGTTGTGGAAGAAGCAACGCAACATGATATTGACATAACTCCAGAATTAGCACTTAAGAGAGAGCCATTAAAAATAGTTGGCAAAGAAACTAGAGAGCTAAGGAGGAAAAAGATTCATCTAGTCAAAGTGCAGTGGAGTAGTGACCCTAGAGACTGTACTTGGGAGACTGAGGAAAGCATTAAGCAAGCCTATCCCAAATGCAGAGTGGACATCTCTGACTAACTCCGGTGCAAGGTACCTTTACAATACTTTGCATTTACATTTTATTTCCTGCTTAACTATTATTTCCTTTTCGAGGACGAAAAGTTTTAAGTGGGGGAGATTGTAATAACCCGGAAAATGTGAACCAGTTTAAAATTTTTTAATTTGGTTATTAACAAGAAATTTGAATGATTGAAATAGCCTATTTCAATAAAATATAGAATTTGGTATAATATTGCAGTTTGAAATTTTGATTACAAACTTTGTCTGACTGTACCGGGTGGAAAATATAACGGATTTTGACGAAACTAAAAATATTTAAATCTGTTTATCAATACCTTTCTAACGAATCTGAAAAATTGAAATTTCATAACGGAAATCAGAAGTTATGGCCAAATGAATTTTCAGAAAGGTCGCTATATAGTATATATAGCCCTTGAAAATTGAGATTTTGCATACGACCTCGGAATTCAACGAAACCACTTTTGTTGGGTCCGGGATGTCAAATTATTGCTAAGTTTCAAATTTCATAATTTTTGAAGCTAGTATGTGAGCGGGGAAAAAGATAACGTGTTTGGTCAAATTCTATCAAAAATGGGTCGACCTAAAAATGGCCGTTTTGCAAACGAGCTCAGAATTCGACGAAACTGGTTTTGTTAGGACCGTATCGTCAAAACAAAGCTAGATTTATTTTTCTGGAATTTTTAGATTCAGTGTGGCCCTGGCAAATTGAAATGTACGTTTAAATTAAATATCGAATGCTTTATATTTTAATTTAAAAAATAACTGACTGTAACAGTCGAAATGGCCAACGAAACATATCCCATTGTGTTCGGAATGGGGGTATTTGGCTAGGGGCGATAGTCGTTGGGTTTGATTTCGAGGTCGTTTGTGGAAGGGGGTATTTTTGGAATTAAATAAATTAAAAATTAAAATAAAACGGGCATGGGCCAATCAGAATTCATCTTCTCCATCGAAGCCCCTGTCGCGACGCGGAAACCAAACCGAAACTTCTCTCTTAAAATTCTCCGCAACCACTCAACGAAATCAAGCAAACCCAGTTCCAATTTGAAGAGCGTTCAGAGATCTTCAAATCCATAGTAATTTCACGAATTATCATTGAGTATTGAAGGAGATATCGCGTCGGGAAGCTCCGACCTTTGCGCCGCCGCCGTGCCCTCTAGGAGGCGTCGAGTTGAACATCTCAGGTAGCTTTGGAAAGCTCTCTCCTTCCTCTTCGACGTGGCGCTGGCCGTTCGTCCTAAAGCTTCGTGGTTTTGCCGAAAAATTTAACCCTAGCTTTCAAATCAAAAAGGGGTATACGGCTAAAACTGATTTTTACACTTTAAAGCGTTGCAAACTTGTAAAAATCATATCTTTTTGCTATGTTAACGAAATTCGATGAAACAGTAGACACCGTGACCGCAAGGAGGCTCTCTACATTCTAGAAGAGGCCGCGGATTTTTCTGACCTTCCTACGATTTTTAGCACCGCAATAACCAATGTGAGGAATCTAAACTATCTGTGTGAATGTAATCGCGTTGTATAAATTATATAAGCGAAGTGTAAATTATATACGCATTGTATACCTCATGTACATGTGTTGTATAAGTTATATTAGCGATGTATAAATTATACAAGCGTTGTTTGAAACATATATGCTTTGAATTGTGATGAAATGCAAGTGAATTATTATATTATATATATATATATATACTCCCCTCGTCCACAGACCATGGACGATATTTATTGCTTGTGATTGACGTGATATTATATGGTATGACGAATGGTTGGAAATAATTGTTCGTGGTTGATTTTATGGTTGAAAAAGACCTTTATGGTTGAAAAATACCTTTGTGGTTGAAAAATACCCTCTTGTGGTTAAAACAAAATAGAATAGGATTGTGGAATTGAAAATAAAACATGCCGCCTGCGTGCGAACTAGATGCATGATCCCCATTGTCAAAAATCGCGAGGTTTTAAGGTAGAGCGAGGAGCCGTACTAGGGACGGTCCCGGTTTTAACTGCCCTGCCGTTATGCTGCCGAAATTTTCTGAAATATTTATGTGTTAGAATAATTTTCATTCATTGGAATTATTTACATATGCTATATCGTATATTCATATGTTGAGTTGCAATTCATTCGTTGAGTTGAAATTCATGTGTTGAATATTATTTGAATTTAAACAAATGGCTTTAGCGATAAAAATCACATTTTTATATATATACAAACTATATCGAATATTCATGTGTTGAGTTGCAATTCATTCGTTGAGTTGAAATTTATGTGTTGAATATTATTTGAATTTAAACAAATGGCTTTAGCGATAAAAATCACATTTTTATATATATACAAACTATATCGAATATTCATGTGTTGAGTTGCAATTCATTCGTTGAGTTGAAATTCATGTGTTGAATATTATTTGAATTTAAACAAATGGCTTTAGCAATAAAAATCACATTTTTATATATATACAAACGATATGGAATATTCATGTGTTGAGTTGCAATTCATTCGTTGAGTTGAAATTCATGTGTTGAGTATTACTGGAATTTAAACAAATGGCTTTAGCAATAAAAATCACATTTTTATATATACAAACGATATGGAATATTCATGTGTTAAAGTGCAATTTGTTCGTCGAGTTGAAATTCATGTGTTGAATGTTATCGTCGTCTAAAAATAAAATGAATCGACAATGAAAACTATATTTTTATAGTGAATAAGAAGTGTTAAAAATACACAGGTGTCGAATAAATATTTTTGATGATAAAAATATTCCTTTTATCATGTATACGCTTAGTTAAAAATACACAGGTATCGAATAAATATTTTTGATGATAAAAATATTCCTTTTATCATGTATACGCTTAGTTAAAAATACACATGTGTCGAATAAATATTTTTGATGATAAAAATATTCCTTTTATCATGTATACGCTTAGTTAAAAATACACATGTGTCGAATAAATATTTTTGATGATAAAAATATTCCTTTTATCATGTATACGCTTAGTTAAAAATACACATGTGTTGAAATAAATAATAGTTTGCTAGAAATATTATTATTAGCTTTGTTCTGCATATATATACATGTGTTGAACAGGAAAAATGGATTTGTTGCAGAGTAAAGAAATTATTTGCGTGCCCGACAAATAGGTAAACCTTGATGAGTTGGCTGCGCAATTTTATTTATATATCAACTCCTGTGAATGCCATTGGATGCGGAGTGCTAGTTTTTCTGTGTGAAATAATAAACAACGCCATAGGATAGTAACAATTAATTTTGAACTACACTACATGGCATACTTCTTGACGATATGCATACTTCATCATATTCCACATAAGCAATTGGAGCTTGTGTGACGAGGTGGAAGATTTACCATACGAGCAAGAGGCTTGTATGGCGATGACTATGTACTACAGGTTGAACTGATGACTGATATGGACTATATAAATTATAACGATAAATTGCCAGACTAATAAAAACCCCACACGGGTCTAGAGTTGACAATAATCACGTCGCTCTAGTTATTAGATACGGCACATGGACTATTTATTTCCACACGGAAACGGGGTGACGGGAATTTATTCTCTGGAGCGATTATCAGTACATGCTCCCCCGTAAACACCAAAATATATCACCAAAAATATGTGAATGCTTTTTAGGATTTATTGGGTACCTAATACGGCCCAATAAATTTCCAAACCCCCCCCCCCCCCCCCGTACAAAGGAGGTTATGGCGAAATTTTTCGAAATATTAAGGCGTTAGTGAAATATTTGAAGTGAAAACGAAGTTGAAATATAGAATGAGCTATAGTTGAAATTATAGATTGAACTATATTTATATATATAAATATAAATATAATTAAAAGGAATAGAGGCCGTGCAGTTCGCGTTTCGGAATCGTAATTTGAAACGATTAGTACGAGAAATCCGACCATCGGATTTTCCCGAAACCGCAACCGCTGGGTTCGCCTTGGAAATATCTTTCCAACGGCACCAACCTTGTAAAAATCCAACGGTTGGATTGTCCGGAATGTTTAATTCAAATCTGAAGAAAAACAGCGCCAGAATCGTTTATATTTATATATAAATATAAATATAATGAAATTTAATCGAATAACGACGCTGCAGTTCGAATTTTGAAACCGTAACTTCAAACGACTAGTGTGGAAAATCCGACCGTCGGATTCTCACGAAATTGGAACCGTTGGGTTCGCTTTGGGAATATCTTCCCACTGATATAGACTTTGTAGAAATCCAACGGTTAGATTTTCCGATATGTGTAAAACAAATTAAGGGAAAAGCAGCGCCAGTGCCACGACACGACCTGAAACGTCGTTTAATTAAATATGGCCATTTTTAAATAAATAAAAATGGCGAAAAATCGTTATAAAATATTATAAGCAATATTGATTGAGAATAAACCAATTGGGCTTGAATTGTTTGATATTTGATGGTTGTATGTGTATGACATGAAAATAACACTAAAGAACTGAAAAATGGATGTCGAATAATATAACCATAAATGAATCGATTTAAATTCTAATGACGTGAATTATTTGAAAAGGCCGAGCTAACCCTCATTTCAAATAATTTATCGAGCGATTCGAATTGGAAAATGCAAAGACGATTCAAGACCGACGATCTTCGTATCGGTTGGATGGGCGCTACTGAGGTTCCTAACCGGAGTAGCTACCGGAAGGGGACGGAAGTAGTAGCCGTCTGAACGTATGTGTTGATTGGACGGGTATACGAGGAATTTGACGCCTCCGGTTTCGTTCAGACCCAGGACGGACTTGTAAATGGACTGTGTGTCTGACATCGGATTTTGTTCTGTACTGATTGATCTCTGTTAAATATATATCTGTTTGGCGGCGGAGAATTTATTCTTTTGCTTAACGCCTTTCTCTGAGACGTACGAGCTTAGAGGTTATATATCGATGGAAATCAATCGTGTGGAGTGGACTGCCTATGTGGCATGCCAAGATGCTGTGATCAAGGCTTCTGTTGCAAAGCAAAGTCTTGTGGATGATGATCAAAGCAAGGTCTACGCGGCCTAGCTTTGTGTATTTCGTAGATTCGCGAACCTCACACCCCGGTATGAGTTAAAAATGGGATACGGACCGCTGGGAGAGCACGACGTTTCTTTCTAGCTATGGTGGTGTCAGTGACTTACCAGCCCTGACATATATATCTACTTTTCACCTTTGTGGTTGTTGGAATGCGAGGCGCCTCGATTATAGGTCTGTAAGGACCGGGAAACGTGTGTTCAGGAATAACCAATCCTCTAACGTAAGTGAGGACCGGCCCAGCCGCATCCAGGGGTTACCCAGAGTGCGTAGTCCCGAGGCATTTGCTAGAGTGTCTCGAAGCGAAGAGGAGCTTGCCCCTTGCCTCGACTCATGACGGAAATCCAATTTCCAATACGAAATAACGGACTTGATTGTAGAACTAGTATGGCGACATAGTGGTATGGGGCACTCATGTCACCTATGATTGATATTTATGATGCTATTCGTCTTTGAAACATATATGCACTAGTAATAATATCAAATGATTTTGCTTTATACGTATCAAGCATATTTGGCTATTATAAGGTAAAACTCTATCATCCGGCTTGCGTTGCATTGTGTGATGGGACCTGAGTCTTATAATGGCTTCATTCTTTCTAAAAGCATTGCGTTGTTTTAAAAGAATTTATTTTGTTTTAAATGCACTAGCAATCACTGGAGTAAACCCGTTCCGCGAAAGTGGCGTGGTCCTATGATTAGCTATTTACTGTTGTTTAACTGTTAAATAGATTCCTCATACCAGTCCCCATGACTGACTCGTTGTTTGTTTCACTTTGCGAACGCGGGTGCCCTTATTTTCACACGGGCAGCCTAGTACACAGGTGACAGGTGGTTTTTGGTTCTGCACTGCTGCATAGAGTGCACTTTTGGCTCATGGCGAGGCTAACTTCATAGAGATGACTTTGATATTTTCCGCCATTACTGTATTTATATTATGATTCCGCCACTGGCGATGCAGACTGATTTACTTTCCGTATTTCTCACTATATGTATATGTATTCCGCCACTGGCGATGTAGAATGATACCCTTATTATGTCTCACTGCATGTATGTATTCCGCCTTTGGCGATGATGGCTGATCACTTTCCTTTTATTTACTAAGTATATCCCACATTATGCTATTCTGATATTCCTACATGTTGTGATTCCGCTGTCATATCCATGTAAAATTGTTTTATTTATTGTTTCTGCTATTATCTGTACTCTGCTATGATGATTAATGTGTTATTTCCTAATGATTATCCTTAATACCGCCCCTCGGATTTTGGGATCGTCACATTTAACTTTGGAATTAAACTAAGCTACAAATTAAGAATAACTAGTTTAACTTCAGCTTTTAATTTAATTAATTTTTTAGTCTATTTATTTAATCTTAATTTACAGGCAACTAATGTTAAATAAATTTTGATTTAAATCTTGGTTAATTTTAATTTAATGTTTAGTCAGTTTAGAGTGGCACTTGTACGGCTTTCTTAGTGGGCACTACACCAGAAATGCCAATTAGGTAGTGCTCATGGCCGTATCTAATTCGATTTGGCAGTGCTATGGGCCATATCAAATTTTGGCGTCTTCGTCAATTTGATACGACTAATGGCCGTATCTTTTTTTAAATTTGATATGACCATTTACCGTATCAAATTATCAATTTGATACAGCTAACGGCCGTATAAAATTCAGAAAAAGGATAAGGCAATTAATCGTATCAATTTTTTTTTTTTAAAAAGATATAAATAATATTACCGGCTTCATTACAGCAAAGTAAGAAGTATGGTAGACTGCAAATTCATATAATATATATTGCACATGATTCTTGACCAATAAATATAGACAGTCTAAACAAAAAATACAATTAGTTGCTTCATTACAACAAAGTAAGGAGTATGGTAGACTGCAAAATTGCAAAATTTCTATATAGCATATTGTAAAGCACATATAACATATTAGAACAACTAATCTACGTAATATTTATAATGTTTTACCTACACAACAATTACCGTACACCATGTTAACGGATTATTTCTACAAAGAAAGCCTCCCCAAAGGTGAGCTCCAATTCAAAGGAATCAACGTTGAAAACCCAAGATATAGAAATGATTCGAGATTTAAATACAAGGCATATGTTGGAACTAGTGCTTAAGATTGAGCATATGTTCACATTTATGGTTCTGCATGTTGAGTTTTTATATGTGATCATTTTCTTATTTGCTTATTTCTAAACTTCAATTAAAATTTGAATTTTCCGATTTCTACCTGCATTTTAGTTAACATTTGAACATCTTATAGTACAGTATTCCACCTTTCAATTTAGATTTAACGGATGCATGCATATGATTTAAAAATAAAAATAGCTGAAGGTAGCTTAAATATTGAAAAATGAACAGATTCATTGAAAAGGTGAAAATGTTTTTTTTTTCAGTCATGGTTATTATTTTTATTTTATTTCTCAACACATCAAAGGATTTTCCTTGAAAATTAAGATAAAGAAATGAATTACGGAGTCAAATGTCATACATTTAACGAATTTACGACAAGAAATATTATGAGTCAGTAATGGATTCAGAACCCACTATCTGAGTCTTGGAGGTGCCATAAGCATGGATGAATGGAGATACTGGTTGGTATTTCGTGCTAGCCTAATTAGCATGCTAGTTAACCAAATATGTCAATATATGATAGCAATTATATATAAAAACCACTACTGAAATTGTAACAACCCATAATTTTCATATACTTAAATTTACATTTGGTATAAATAAGTTAAATAGTAATAGTTAAAATGTAAATTTATTGATTTTGAGAATAATAATTATTTGAATTGAGCATATATATAAGATTTTAATTTATCTTATAACATAAAATGTTGAATTTTGAATTAATATTAGGATAATTGAATAAAAATTGAGTTACTTAGTTATTACAGGAATTTAGACATTACATTATCATTAATTAAATTTGGGAATCTAATTAAATATATTTATAAAGTTGATTTTAGGTTAATTTTTAATGATCATGGTAATAAGGTAAATTGCATTGAATATAAATATTTATGAGGTTGAATAGAAATGGGTATTATTTAATTTATAACTGGGACTTAAATGTTAATTGCAGATAAATGATTTTGGGGACCTAAAATTTATGTAATCGATTTACAAAATTTATTTAAGTTATAATTGGATTAAAAATGGAATTTGATAAGTATTTAAATTGAATTAAAAAAGTTAAATGAATAATTCAATATTTTATTAACTAATTAACTATGAAATTTCTAACCCTAGTTCAATAATAAAAATGCAAGCTTTAAAACCAAATCACCTCCATACTAGCAAATTATATATCGAATTGATGCTCTCGACGATATGAAGCTACGGGTGCCATCAGTTTTGACATGCAGTGCTTGGTCTGGCCAGAATTCGCGATCAAAGGGTTGATTTCGTGGAACCCTAACATGATATTTAGGGGTTTCCAATTCTGGAATTATTCGAAGAAATTAAGATCTGGGTATTGTAGAGGAGGTCCTTATAAGCGTGACGGTGGGGTTAGTTTGATGTATAAGCAGAGGGCTCGCCGGAATCTGGTGGTTGAAGGTTCGAGATGGCGAACTTAGGGCTGGCGGCAGATGGATCTGTGGTCCACTAAAGGGTATGCCGCGGAGCTGGTTGGATGCAGATTTCGATGGAGGTTCTGGCAGTGATGGCCTCGTTCCTTCAGGTGGTCAGAGCTCGTGGCAATCGGCGGTCAAACTTCGGGGCGGATGGGTTTGTTTCTCTGTCTGTTCCTGTAGCGAGAGGGAGCGGGAATTTTGAAGGGGGAAGAGCTGAATGGTGAGGGTTTATTTTATTAATTTATATATATATTACAATTCAAAATGCTAAAACGCTAATAACTTTCCCATATGAACTCGGATTTGGACGCGGTTGGGTGTGTTGGAATCGAGGCGGAATTGCAGACGATTTGAGACTGGTTTGACTGCGTTTGGAGACTGTAAAATTTTGGGCTTTGGTTTGACGTTCGATCAACTAAAGACCCAAAAGGTGAGTGATTTTTTCGCTCACGATTAATTTAATTTTTCCTATATTTATTAATTAAATTATGAAATGAGTGGTTGCATGGTTGTGATTGATTGTGAATGGTTGCTTAAAATTGACATGCAAGTGTGTTAACATGCAAATATAAATCGATAATTAGTTATTTAAATTTAATTAAATTTCTAGTTGAAATCCCGACCCTTGGTAACCAGTGAAATGATTTAATTTACCGTTTGAATAAAACGGTTGTGATGGATGCTTTGGTTGTTTGGTTATTGAATTGATATTGATGTTTCTAATGTTCTATTATTCTGTATATGGATGTGTATGCTTATTGTGACGATTAATCCCATTTTCACCTTACATGTTACGGGCATCGAATAAAACCGGGATTAATCGATTAAAAATAAATTAAGAACACAGGTTGAAATAATAAATATCTGTGACCCTTATTTGGATTGAAATGATATACATCCATCCCTAAAATATCAGAAAATCAAAATCACTTGGCCATAGGATAGATAATTATATACATGCGAGGAAGATTCGCCACCGAAAATCAATGTTCCTCTTTTCAAGCAGAGGGTGTTTGCAACTGATGGAGAGGGGAAGCTTAAAATTTTGAGTAGTAAGGATGGGGGTGCCAAAATGCATGTGGAAGAAGTGATTGCTTCGGTGGCAGATTCTATTGAAGGAGAAGGGGATGTTTTTGCAAGAAGGAATAATGATAATTATGTGGTTCGATTTGATGATGGGGTGGCAGTAGAGGTTGACGAGGTTGGCAATATTGTGGGTGTGGGTGTCAACTCCAGAGAGATCATTGCCGTTGACGAAAATGAGGGAGTAGGTTTACAGGATCTTGGGGAGGAAGGCAACATGCAAGGCGCCAGAGAGGCGATGGATGAACAAGTCATGGACAACGAATCACAAGACTTAAATTTGGCTGGGGATTTGGCGCTGGCTCCAACCAGCTCAGGGGAATGCTCGGCTACAGGTGGTAAAGGCAAGAGTGCATCGGATCATGGTGTGGTCATGCTACGTCGCAGCGCACGTGGGATGGGTCATCCTTTGGCAGGTAGCATTTTTGTTCCTGCTATACTTAATACTTTGTCTAGTGATCAACTTCATAATATTGCAAGTAAATCTGGTTTTGTGTTAAATGATGATGTGATAAGTGATATTAAGAATAAAGAAAATGAGAGGGTTAATGGTTCAACATGATTATCGTCACTTGGAATGTTAGAGGCCTAGGAACTTTTGATAAGTGCCTTAGGGTTAAAAATTACCTCAAGTCTGTAAAACCTGACATCATCATGCTTCAAGAGACCAAGCTTGAGAATCCTGAACCATATATTTTCAAATGTCTGGGGTGGGGTGTCATTGATGATTGGGCTTTTATACCTGCTGTGGGAACCTCGGGTGGCATTTTTACTGGTTGGAATAGTAATTCTTGGTTGCTTAAGCAAGAAATCAAACAAACTTACTGTCTGCATTTAGCCCTGGAATGTAAATCTACAAATGTACTTTACTTCTTTTCTAATGTTTATGGACCCAATACAAGACGAGAAAGAATGACATTATGGGCCGAGGGTTTGGACTTTTATAAACTTATGTATGGTCCCTGGGTAATTGGTGGTGACTTTAATGTTGCAAGATTTATGTCTGAACGTAATGTTGTGAAAAATGCTGGCTTGGGCGACATGAACGATTTTAGTGACTTTGTTGGAAACTGTGGCCTTATTGACCTACCCATGACTAATAGAAAATATACGTGGACTGACGGTAGGACCCCTCCTACTTTAGTTCGACTTGATCGCTTCTTCATTAATTCTGCTTTTGATGACTTGCACCCCCTAACTCTTCAAAGAGGTCTTACTTCCCTTATTTCTGATCACTGCCCGGTTGTTCTCAACACTAATGTCGATTATAGAAGGAAATCTTTCTTTAAGTTCGAGAATATGTGGTGTATTGAACCAAATTTTGATGTGATGTTGCGGGAGAAGTGGGTAGAGTTTCGCAACTTTGGTGATGCAGCTAGTAATTTTTGTAGGAAAATGAGACTTTTGCGTAAATTTTTAGCCAAATGGAATAGAGAAGTCTTTGGAAACATCAGAGTCAAGAAGCAGAGACTTGAATCTGAGATTATGGAGCTCAATGTGCTTGAGGAAGGGCGTAATCTAAGTGAGGCCGAGCGTGCCTTGTTAAAATCTAAAGAAAAGGAGCTTCTAACGGTGATTGATCAAGAAGAGATCTTTTGGAAACAGAGGTCGAGAACTCAGTGGCTTAAGCTTAGTGATAGTAACACAAGTTATTTCCACAAAGTAGCGAACGGTAGACGGCGTACTAACACAATATGTAGCATTTGGAAAGACGGAGTTGAAATTTGTGATCATCAAAGGATAGAGGAGGTTTTTACTGAATTTTATAAGGGAATCTTTGGTGAACGCATTGAGAATCGGGTGAATGTTGATTGGAAGAAGCTGTATCCTTCGTCTGTTGATCTTAGTGGCATTGATTCGGAGTTCTCAGAAGAGGAAATCGTCGCGGCTTTAAACGAAATTCCTGGTGATAAAGCCCCTGGCCCTGATGGTTTTCCAAATTTCTTTTATAAGAAATATTGGGATGTGATTAAAGAGGATGTTCTTAACATATTCAAAGAATTTCATTCTGGTTCCTTGAGATTGGACATGTTGGGATACGCTAATGTAGTTTTGATCCCTAAGAAAGGAGGAAATGTCTCGGCTGCGGATTTTCGACCTATTAGTCTCTTGAATAGCAGTTTCAAATTGATCACGAAGGTTCTCGCAAACAGACTGAAAGCGAAGATGGACAACCTGATTGATGTTTCGCAGACAGCATTTATTAGAGGAAGATTCATTCTTGATGGTGCGGCTCTTGTCCAGGAAGTTATCTCCCATAGTGATAGACATAACGTGCCTTGCGCAATCCTGAAGTTGGACTTCGCTAAGGCCTTTGACACAGTTGACTGGAGGTTTATCATGGATCTTCTAAGCGCGAGAGGCTTTCCGTGTAAATGGCTAAACTGGATTCATTGCTTTTTAACTTCAAGTAGATCCAATATTTGTGTGAATGGAGTGGCTGGCAAAACTATTGTATCCAAGCGAGGGCTGCGACAGGGTGACCCACTTTCCCCACTCCTCTTTGACTTGGCTGCCGATGTCTTTTGTCGGATCCTTCAGGTGGCGAGTTCTAATGAGATTATTCAAAGCTTTGGGCGTGATCACATCATTGGGGGTATTAATTCTCTACAATATGCTGATGACACTATTATTTTTTGTAACCCTGATTGCAAGAATATTGCCTCTTTAAAATTTTTGCTTTATGCTTTTGAAAGTTTATCTGGCTTAAAGATTAATTTTCACAAGAGCAGTGTTTACACTTTGGGTTGTAGCGTTGATGTGCACAGGAATTGCGCTGAAATGCTCAACTGCATGGCGGATTCTTTCCCTCTCAAATACCTTGGTGCTTATATCCGTCCAAAGAGATTGATGAAGAGTGATTGGCAATATGTGATTGATAAAGTGGACAGGCGATTAGCGAGGTGGAAAGGAAATTGTCTATCAAAGGCTGGACGTCTGGTGCTGGTGAATTCTGTTCTGGCGGCTATCCCTTTGTACTGGCTCTCTTTTTATTCGTGTCCGGGTTGGGTTGTTCAGAAGATTGATGCTGTTCGTCGGAATTTTTTCTGGACCGGTACGAAGGACACGCGCAGAACCTGCTGTCTAGTGTCGTGGGATCAGGTGTGCAAGTCCAAAGATCAAGGAGGCTTAGGTGTCATCAATTTGAAGAATATGAATCATGCATTACTTTGTAAATGGCTTTGGATTATGCTTAGCGAAAAGAAAGTTCTCTGGAAGGAGTGGATCTTAAACACTTGCTATGGTGGTAGATTTGACTGGAATGCGGACATTTCCCATTGCTCAACATTCTGGCGTGGTGTTATGGCAAATGTTCACTGGATGAAGATTGGGACTGAGATTGTAGTTAAAAACGGCCGCAGTGTCTCTTTCTGGTATGACTGTTGGTTGCTTCCTATCCCCTTGCGTAATGAATTTGCCGATCTGTTTGCTATTGCATGCAACAAAAGTGCTTCAGTCTGTGAAATGTTTAATTCGAATTCTGCCAACTTTAAATGTAACCTGTCCTTTAGTCGTATTGTGGCTGGTAATGCTCTGCTTCAACTTTGTGGACTGATTCGTTTGCTAGAAGATGTTCACCTTCATAGCAATGAGGAGGATGACTTTGTGTGGAAGATTGGTGGTAAATTTTGCGTGAGTGCACTTTATAAGTTGATGAACTTCACGGGAAGAAAGTACGATGGATTCATGAGAATGTGGAGTTTTAAGGCTGTACCTGCTAAGGTCAGGATACATATGTGGACGATCATGCACAACAAGCTCAATACAGTGAAAAGATTAAGGCTAAAAGGTGTTCATGTTACTGGGGGATGTGTTTTCTGCAATGCCGATGACGAGGATTATATGCATCTTTTTCTTGATTGCGATTTCGCCTTTTACGTGTGGACGAAGTGTTTAGTTAGCCTTAATATCTGCTTAGACTGGTCTCACTTCATCTCTGACCAATTTCTCTTCTGGAATAGCACTATTATTACATTACCTGACACTGACATGCGCCATATGCTTGCTCTTTTGAACTTTGCTTATGTTTGGATACTCTGGCATGAACGCAACTCACGAAAGTTTAAATGAAAAATGAAACGGCCCAACTCAGTTATTTTTCGCATACTTAATTTTGTTTCTCTTTGGTCAGGCAAGGAAGAAATCAGGTTTGTTGACACAGTCGGAGCTAGAGTGATGGACAGGGCCCGTGGTAGCAGAGCTTGATGTTGCCATGCTTCACTTTACTGGGTTTGCATGTTGTTTTTTGCTGTAGTTTCATAAAATTTTTGGACTCTATGTAAACATGCCTGCATGCATGTATTTTGACTGTACATATGTATGTAAATATATGTAACTATTGTAACTAGTAGATAGCTCTATGTATGCTGAACACGATGTACTTGCTCTTTGCTTAATGAATGAATGAAGGCGTGAATCTAGCGATTCACTACCTTTTTGCATCAAAAAAATTGAGAATTGTAGATGGGACTTTAAATATATCTTGGAGTTTCCTAATGTACGATAAATGTGAAATTGATAATTTCCCATGAATTAAGTTTAGAAATGTAAGTTATTTTAGGATTCTCGGAATTACTTCGAATTTGATATGAATATGGATTTGAATCTTCTTAATCTAAGGGTTGGTTTGAAAGATGTTTGAAACGAGATATGAGAACTAAATGATGTCCATCGAGACTGGAATATAGATTTCAAGTTATGCAAATTTTGGAAGAAAGAATTATGGTTTAAATTTTATTTTATAAAAACTATATATATATACCGTTGTTTTACAAATAAATTATATTCTATTTTTTAAAAGGTTATCTTAGTAAATTTTGTAATCAATATATATTTTTTTGTTATAAATAAATTATATTACATTCTATTATTTATATTTTGTAGTTCTTTTATTATATTATGTACCTGGTGTGTTTTAAATTATTTTAAATTACTTTGTTGTTTATAAATATATATATATATATATATATATATATATATAAAGGTCTTAGTTTATAATTATCTATTTTTTCCTAGTTAAATTAAATGATTGTAATTTCTTCCTAAATAGAAACTGTTTTGATTTAAACCATGATTCAGATGGAGTTTTGATATGAAGTTATATTCTATTGAATAATAATCGATTATAAAACGATTATAATATTTCAATGTAAATATATTCTACTTGAATATGGATGGGCTTTCCAAAATGATTAAAATGAGTTGATATGGAAATAGATATTCTATTTGAATATGAATGGATTTCGAACATAAATTGATTTTTTAAATAATTATAATCTTTTGAGATGAATTATATTCTACTTGAATATAAATTGATTTTGAAATATTATATGATTATAATATACTGATAAGGAAATATATTCTAGTTTGGAATATAATCGGTTCGGAATGACTGTGATATTTTGATATGAAATTTTATTCTATTTTGAATATAAATGGGGTTCGGAACAAACATGATATTTTGGATATGAAAGCGAACCTTCGTGAAAAGTAAAAGAACCCACCAATGTGAAAAATGTAAGCGTTGGTTGTTAAAGGGACCGAAGTCGGTAAGTGGCATACTCTCTGTCAGTACCGATACCAATTTAACAACTATGCATGTGATGAAGTATCTGGTACGAAGCATGATGACTTGGAGGCGATGACTGGACTGGAAAGGGCGAATGATGATGAAATGGCCTTGATCTTCGGGTCATAATTTAAATGACTAAAATAGGATCTATACCGTAAGTAATAGAAGTAGCACCTCTTATCGGACACACTTCTTCGATACTATTTCTATGACTATGATGATGATTTGGTCCCTTTTGGTTTGGGAGTGTGTTCCGAGGTGGGTGGTAGTGGCTGCTATGCGTTACCACCAGTCTGGGAGTGCAATTGTTAGAATCCTACCCTAGGTATTGCCTCGAGTGCCTTATCATATTTATCCTTATCGACCCCATATACGATTTTGATTTGTACCATACCTGTGGAGTGCCCTCTAATGCCATTAGTTTATGGTAGGTTTACGGTACTGTATAGAATATGGTATTGTAAATGGTGTAAGGTTAAAAATGTAATCCCGCTTACGCTATTTTTATGATATTTACTTTACTGGATAAATACTATCATAATAGCATATTATACTATGTATGTATTAGTTTAACGGATACTTAAGAGATGGAAAAATCCCGTAACATCTCTTGAGTTGCTGCACCCATGAAACTCATGTTATTTCATACTTTAATTTTACTAATATGAGAATGATTTAGTTCTGATCCAAGTGTTTGTTTTGTTTTCTTTTTATGCAATACGCTCGGGTCAGTAGAAGTTGCAGTTAGCGAAGAATGCAATAGCTGGGAGGATGAAGGCGAGGATTTGGTATATATATCAATTATAAGTATGTTTTTCTGCTGCACTTTATTTCCGTTGCACTTTATTTCCGTTGCACTACTGTATATGCTTGTATTAGTGTAACTCTGATGACTAAAAAATGTAACTTGAATGTACATGTTTTTAAATGCTTTTGAACCATTATTTGTTTATTATATGTTGTCCTTCCGCTGTAAGATTCTGTGATTGTTTTCTGTTCTCTCTTCTTTTTCTTCTTTTTTCCCAATAACTACATGTGTTGGTGATTTGTTTGGGTCGACATGTGTGGTTTATTGTTGATTTGAACGGTCAAAAATCCAGGTCATTATAGCTGGTATCAGAGCTTTGGTTAGCGATAACCTTGGCTCTATTTGGGAATTAGCTCATTAGAGATAGGTTTAGTAATGCCCTTGAATGAGTTTGAGAGTATATATATGAGAGAGCGTACTTGTATTTGATATAAAAATTGTTTTATATTTTGTTTATTTGTTCCATTGAATATTTATAGATTCTGGTCAATATATGGGACGCCATAGAATCGTTAGTAATTTCTAAATAATCGAACAAAATGGATCGACATAATATGGTTTTCGATTCCATTTTAAATATATCAAATATATTATATAGTTCTAAGTGTATATGCATTCGTTATTGGTAGGTAAAAATATTAAGTTATTATCTATCATGGCTGATTATATAATAAATCTAATACGGAAAATCAAATGGTTTTGCAAATATGTGAAAATGAAATGATGCCTTTAATATAATTGGTTGCAGAATACATTTTGCAAAAAACATGGAAATGAACTTGAGAATTTGATTCTGGAGCTTTTGAAAATAGATTTGCGAATATTTTGAAAAAAAAATTAGTATTATAGGTAAGTGTTTTCGAAAAGGAAATTGTTTTAAAAGATTTTAAATGGAATAAGTGCATAATCTCTTCTCAGGCATTTAAATGATTTTATTAATGAGTGCACGCATTTTCGAGTTTATTCTGAAGCAACTGAGTGGGGACACCACTCTATAAAATTTAAAATTAGCTATGATAAAGGATTTGGATTAAAAAAAATAGATGGCATGATTTTCTATAAAATAGTATAAGTGCATATATTATTTTAAAACTTGGTTTATAAACCCAAGATTAAGGTATTTAAGTTTATTTTAACTAACCATATTGAATTATGTACTAAGGTAATTCAAATTCATTTGAATTTTCGAACTAGAAAATGAACTTAAGTATTAAGAGAAGAGAAATGGTCATTGAAATGCTTAAGCATGAGTGATAATTGAGTTTGAATAAATTCTAATTTGGTCGATAAGAATGCTGGAGGAAATCAAAATTGAGTATGAAACTAAATTCGATGGAAATCGGCTAAAATGAATTAGAAAATTTTGTCGTGTAAATAAAAATGGCAACATCTTATGGCTTAGGAATAATTAATAAGTTGATTAATCTAGTTCGAGAAGAAAATAAAAGAAATTAAGTGTTGATGAAATGTGAATGGTCGATAAATTAGAAATGAAGAATTAAATGGCGAATTAGCGTATATGTGAAATAAAGGCATAGAAAATCCAAATGGGTAAACCTCGTAAGGACAAATATCGAATGTAAATATGAGTTTGAACAATGAAATGAATGCAATGCAAATCATTTTGTCGAATGAAAAATGACTTAATTTGAGTAGAGGAATCGAGTTAAATAAAGTTTAACTTAGAAATTGAATTATAATGGCTTGAGAACTTAGCATAAATTTGAGTTATGAACAGTCCTTAATTCAAACCATGACATGTGAGTCGAATAAATAAGCTAAGTTGATGGAATAATATTTAATTTAAAATGAAATGGGAATAAGCAAATAAGAAAATGGTTGAATGAATGAATAGAAGTGCCAAAACAAGATAAATGTGATGCAAATATAAAACTTGGCTTATTCAGAATAAGATAGTAGTTAAACGAATTCTAATTTGAGAATTGGAGATATTGAAATGTGATATAAAAATAAAACTTAGTCTGAGTTGGATGGATTTAATAAAATGAAATCAACTTAGGAAAATTAAATAAGTTGATTTAGAATTTATATAGATAGTTGGGTTGAATAAGAAAAAATTTTGATCTACACTAATGATTAATGGGTAAGCAAGTAAATGAAAATTTGATAAAAGAGATAAAATAGAATGGTTTATGTAAAAACTATAACTGACCTTAACCCATGGTTATAGATTCGAAGTTAACATAGTAGAACGAGGAAATGAAATAAAATGGGAATTGGAAATATGAAGTAAGGTGTAGGAAATATTAAACCGAAGTCTAATTTATTAAATTAGAATATCGAAAGAATCTAGAACTAAGTGGATTCAATTAAGTCTAATGCATTAAAATAAATGGAAGTAAACTCAAGAAAATTTAAACTGGTCATTTTAGAACCAAATTTAAATGAATGAAAAATGAAGTAAGGATGAACTTAAATAATTGGAATAAATAAAATCGGAATCGATTCAGATGAATGGATAATCATATATGGATAAATGGTACGAAATTTGGTGTAATATGGTTGAAGCAAATAAGGATAAGTAAAGAAATTTGGTGAATCAATCCATGTTAATGAATTAAGGATTTAATATAGCCAAGTTAGTTGGAAAGGTTAAGATGAATCCAAGTTTTAATTAAGATTTAATGCTTGGCATGAAACAGAGAAAATGAATAGAAAGTACATCGGAATGGAGGAAGAAAATTGAATGTGAATCCATTTCTCGAATAAGGAAGTGGTAAAAATTTGAAGTGTTAAAGATTTACAAAGATTTTGGAATCGAAAAGTTTGAAACTTCAAATAAAATAAACCAACATTTATGATAAAATAAATATTCGATAAGCTGAAGCAAAACAACCATAACTTTTGAGTGGATGATCGGAATTCGATGATTCGGATTTTTTGGAAACCTTAAAAACAGAACTAAAACTTTCGTTCATAGAGCCATGTCGAAATTTTGATGTTTACTAGGCTGAAATTCAAGTTTTAGTCGTAGTACTATGCACAGAAAATTAAAAACTGAAACATATATCAATATTGTTTTAACCATAACTTCCTAACGGATCGTCGGATTTTGATGTGCTTGTACAATTTGGAAAGCCCAAGATGTAAACTAAAACTTTTTCTAAATTTTCTGGGTGAAATTTTGATGTTTAAAGGATTGAAAACTGGATTAAACAACTCGGACTTGCATTTTTCATTGTATGGGCTGAAGCATTCACTCCCGCTAAAACGGTCATAACTTTTGAACGAATTATCCGAATCTGGAAAATTTGGAAAGCCTGAAACGAATACAACAACGCCTAGTGTGCTTTGGTCAAATTCCAACATTTAAAGGGTGATAATCCTTGATTCGTTCGTTGGCCTATCGTTATCATTTTGGTTTTATAGTTGAAATGATTGGTATATGTTGTGTAAGTTATAAATATTTGCTATTTATTATATTTATGTTAATTTCTTATGCGTATGTGAGTATGTAGCAGGTGTAAGGAAGTCGCGCTACGTTTGGAGCTCACTTGCGCTAAATACTAAATGCTAAAGATAAATAAAGAAGGTACGTAATTGTGTTATGTAGCATTGTGGTTATGTATATATTGTTTCCCCTGGTTTAGGGATGCCTAGTCGTTTGATGGGATGTATATTTGAGTTTTATATATATTTTGATTTTTCCAGACCTCTCCGTACAAAGGAGATGCTGCCGAAATTTTCTGTAATTTCGGGAGTTAGAAAATTTTATGAGAGTTTACAACTACATAACTTATTTTACAAATGATATTTTATATGTATGAATTTGAAAGTACATATGTGCTCAATACCCTATTTCATTCTCTTTCGAGGACGAAAATATTTGAGTGGGGGATAATGTAACAACCCATAATTTTCATATATTTAAATTTACATTTGGTATAAATAAGTTAAACAATAATAGTTAAAATGTAAATTTGTTGATTTTGAGAATAATAATTATGTGAATTGAGCATATATATAAGATTTTAATTTAGCTTATATCAGAAAATGTTGAATTTTGAATTAATATTTGGGTAATTGAATAAAAATTGAGTTACTTAGTTTATTACAAGAATTTAGACATTACATTGTTATTAATTAAATTTGGGAATCTAATTTTGAAATTTATTTATAAAGTTTATTTTAGGTTAATTTTTAATGATCATAGTAATAAGGTAAATTGCATTGAATATAAATATTTATGAGGTTGAATAGAAATGGGTATTATTTAATTTATCTAGACTTAAATGTTAACTGAAGATAAATGATTTTGGGAATTTAAAATTTATATAATCGATTTATAAAATTTATTAAAGTTATTATTGGATTAAAAATGGAACTTGATAAGTATCTAAGTTGAATTAAAACTGTTAAATGAATAATTGAATATTTTATTTATTAATTAACTGTGAAATTTTACTGTTTTGGCAACTGTCTCGAAGTTTGACGAAACCAGATTCATCGGATCCGGAATGGCGAATTATTGTAGGGTTTCAATTTTTGTAACAATCTGACTTGTCATTTTGATCGTATGGAATAAAACGTGAAAGGAATCAATGTAATTTGATAATTGTTTGTTTCTCTTATTGGACCTTCTATATATATAAATAAAATTCTTTTATCATTCCATCAGCCTATTATCCTTATATGTATACTTCCATCTGCTCATTTCTCTCTAATGGCAGAAGAAAATTTCTAACCCTAGTTCAGTAATAAAAATGCAAGCTTTAAAACCAAATCTCCTCCAAATACTAGAAAATTATATATCAAATCGAAGCTCTCGACAATAGAAGTTACGGATGCCATCAGTTTCGACATGTAGTGCTTGGTCTTGCCAGAATTCTCGGTCAAAGGGTTGAATTCGCGAAACCCTTACATGATATTTGGGGTTTCCGATTTTGGAGTTAATCGAAGAAATTAAGATCTGGGTGTTATAGAGGAGGTCCTTATAAGCACGACAGTGGGGTTCGTTTGTTGTATAAGCAGAGGGATCGTTGAAATTTGGTGTTGAAGGCTTGAGATGGCGAACTTAGGGCTGGCGGCGGATGGATCTGTGGTCCACCAAAGGGGATGGTGCAGAGCTGGTTGGATGAGGATTTCGATGGAGGTTCTGGCGGTGATGTCCTCGTGCATTCAGGTGGTTGGAGCTCGTGGAAATCGGCGGTCAAACTTTTGGGTAGATGGGTTTGTTTCCGCATCTGTTCTTGTAGCGAGAGGGAGCGGGAATTTTGAAGGGGGAAGAGCTGACATGTCAGGAGCTGGATGGTGTGGGCTTATTTTATTAATTTATATATATTTTAAAATTCAAAATGCTAATAACTTTCTCATATGAACTCGGATTTGGACCCAGTTGGGTGCGTTGGAATCGTGGCGGAATAGCGAACGATCTGAGACTGGTTTGGCTGCGTTTGGAGACAGTAAAATTTTGGGCTTTGGTTTGACGTTCGATCAACTAAAGACCCAAAAGGTGAGTGATTTTCTTGCTCACAATTAACTGAATTTTTCCCATATTTATTAAATTAAATTAGGAATTAAGTGGTTGCATGGTTGTGATTGAATGTGAATGGTTGCATAAAATTGACATGCAAGTGTGTTAACACGCAAATGGAAGTCGATAATTAGTTATTTAATTTTAATTAAATTTCTAGTTGAAATCTTGACCCTTGGTAACCAGTGAAATGATTTAATTTACCGTTTGAATAAAACGATTGTGATGGATGCTTTGGTTGTTTGGTTACTGAATTGATATTGATATTGCTAATGTTCCGTTATTCGGTATATGGATGTGTAAGCTTATTGTGACGATTAATCTCATTTTCACCTTAGATGTTATGGGCATTGAATAAATCCGGGATTAATCGATTAAAAATAAATTGAGAACACTGGTTGAAACGATAAATATCCGTGACCCTTATTTGGATTGAAATGATATGTATCCATCCCTGAAATATCATAAAATTAAAATCACTTGGCCGTAGGATAGATAATTATATACAGACATCGGTTGGTTAAATGATTTTTAAATATTTGAAACTTTTTCGATGGAAATTTTATTTAAAGGAAATGTGTCAATTTTCGATAAATTTTATTTTCCTTTAAACATGAACCTTGAATGTCAATGAATTTGTCAAGGGAATTATCCAAACAAATTGAGAATTGTAAATGGGATTTTAAATATATCTTTTAGTTTCCTAATGTACGGTAAATATGAAATTGATAATTTCCCATGAATTAAGTTTTGAAATGTAAGTTATTTGAAGATACTCGGAATTACTTTGAATTTGATATGAATATGGATTTGAATCTTCTTAATTGAAGTGTTGGTTTGAACGATGATTGAAATGAGATATGAGAACTAAATGATGTCCATCGTGACTGGAATATAGATTTCAAGTTATGGAAATTTGTAAGAAAGAAATAATTATGGTTTAAATTTTATTTTATAAAAACTATATATACACCGTTGTTTTACAAATAAATTATATTCTATTTTTTTAAAGGTTATCCTAGTTAATTTTGTAATCAATATATATATATATTATTTTATTATAAATAAATTTTATTATATTCTATTATTTAAAATTTTACTTTTGTAATTCTTCTATTATATATGTACCTAGTGTTTTAAATTACTTTATTATATATATAGTGGTTTTAGTTTATAATTATCTATTTTTTTCCTAGTTAAATTAAATGATTGTAATTTCTTCCTAAATAGAAACTGTTTTGATTTAAACCGTGATTCAGATGGAGTTTTGATATGAAGTTATATTCTATTATATATTAATCGATTGTAAAACGATTATAATATTTCAATGTAAATATATTCTACTTGAATATGGATGGGCTCTCCAAAATGATTAAAATGAGTTGATATGGAAATAGATATTCTATTTGAATATGAATGGATTTCAAACATAAATCGATTTTTTTAAATAATTATAATCTTTTGAGATGAAGCATATTCTACTTGAATATAAATCGATTTTGAAATATTATATGATTATAATATACTGATATGGAAATATAGTCTAGTTTGGAATATAATCAGTTCGAAATGACTACGATATTTTGATATGAAATTTTATTATATTTTGAATATAAATGGGGTTCAGAACAAACATGATAATTTGGATATGAATGCGAACCTTCGAAAAGTAAAAGAACCGACCGATGTTAAAATTTTAAGCATTGGTTGTTAAAGAGACCAGAGTCGGTAAGTGGCATACTCTCTGTCAGTGCCAATACCACTTTAACAACTGTGCATGTAATGAAGTATCCGGTACGAAGCATGATGACTTGGAGGCGATGACTAGACTGAGAAGGGTGAATGATGACGAAATGACCTTGACCTTTGGGTCATAATTGAAATGACTAAAACAGGAGTTATACCGTGACTAATAGAGGTAGCACCTCTTATCGGACGCTCTTCTTCGATACTATTTGTATGACTATGATGATGATTTGGGCCCTTTTCATTTGGGAGTGTGTTCCGAGGTAGGCGGTAGTGGCTGCTATGTGTTACCACTGGTCCGGGAGTGCAATTGGTAGAATCCTACCCTGGGTATTGCCACGAGTGCCCTGTCATATTTATCCTTATCGAGCCCCATACGATTTTGATTTGTACCATACTTATGGAGTGCCCTCTGATGCCATCAGTTTATGGTGGGTTTACGGTACTGTATAGGATATGGTATTGTAAATGGTGTAAGGGTAAAAATGTAATCCCGCTTACGCTATTTTTATGATATTTACTTTACTGGATAAACACTATCATAATAGCGTATTATACTATGTATATATTAGTTTAATGGATCCTTGAGAGATGGAAAAATCCCGTAACATCTCTTGAGTTGCTGCACCCATGACACTCATGTTATTTCATACTTTAATTTGACTAATATGAGAATGATTTAGTTCTAATCCGAGTGTTTGTTGTGTTTTCTTTTTATGCAATATGCTCGGGTCAGCAGAAGTTGCAGTTAGCGAAGATTGCAATAGCTGGGAGGATGAAGGCGAGGATTTGGTATATATATCAGTTATAAGTATGTTTTTCAACTGCACTTTATTTCCGTTGCATTACTGTATATACTTGTATTAGTGTAACTCTGATGACTGAAAAATGTAACTCGAATGTATATGTTTTTAAATGCTTTTGAACCATTATTTGTTTATTATATGTTGTCCTTCCGCTGTGAGATTCTGTGATTGTTTTCTCTTCTTTCTTCTTTTTCCTAATAACTACCTGTGTTGGTGATTTGTTTGGGTCGACATGTGTGGTTTATTGTCGGTTTGAACGGTCAAAAATCCAGGTTGTTATAGAAATAATCTATGCAACCCAGAATTTTAGTATAATAAGATGTGATGCAACACTAAGATAAAACCAAATTACATGTTCCTAACCTTCTCTAGTGGGTGATCAATTCCAAGATTGCCTCTCGACAGAATAATGCCATCAGCTTCTAACAAAATCTCATAAAAAATGTTTAAACCTTATGTAGGAAATGAAAAAAAGCAATAAGTTAGACTTGTTGAGAAATAAAATTAAGCGGGAAACTGTAACACCCCGAATTTCAGTTAACACCGATATTCACTAATTACAGAATTATTAATCTCAGATGTGAGAATCAGGGGAAACGGGTTACGTCATTATGTTCGTCTCGGAAAAATACGCGAAATAGAGTCCGAAATTTTGTAAATCGGAGTCCGTATGACCCGGTTAAGGCCCAAAGAAGTTTTCGGGAAATTTGAATTTCGAAACATGCAGAAAGGGGGCCAGGCGGGAAAACTCCCGCCCAGCCAAGTCGACTTAGATGTCGACAGGGATGTCGATTTGCCTGTCGACATGCCTGTCGACTTGCCCTGTCGGCTGATTCTGGCCTGGGTGCACTTGGTTGAGTTTTGGGCTGGGTTGGAGGGCTTGGGACGAAATCTGACGGACCTAAACTAACCTAGGGTTAATCTAAGGGTCTAAAACACAACCTAATCCTATAAATACACCCTAAGACTACCCTAATCCATACTAAAAATAGAATTTATGCCATCATGCCGCCAAAATGCAACTTAGAAGGAGCCTCCACTAATGTGTGAAGAGGATTGCAAGCTAATCAACTACTAATCCACCTCTACTTCAACTCTAGCAACTATCTAAGGAACTAATCTTGGAGTTTGTGAGTTTCTATCACTTTAATAACCAATTGTTAAACTAAGTAGATGAGATATGATGAGATCATATGGTTTTGCTTGCGGATCAATGGGTTTTAGGTTATATGTTATGATGCTAGTTTGCTAATCACTATGTTTAACACTTATTCATGATGACTCTATGTTTATGCAAGTTAAGTTTTTGGGTTTATGCATGTTAAATGGTGGGTTTTATGCATGCTAAGTATTTGGTTTTATGCATGCTAAGTGTTTGGTTTTATGCAAGTTATGATGCAAGTTCATATGCAAGTTATGATGCAAGTTCATATGCAAGTTATGATGCAAGTTCATATGCAAGTTTGTCTTTTTTTATGATATGCATAATATATGCAAGTTTGCCTCTAAGTATGGCATGTTATGCAAGTTCATATGCAAGTTATGATGCAAGTTCATATGCAAGTTATTATGCAAGTTCATATGCAAGTTATGATGCAAGTTCATATGCAAGTTTGTCTCTTTTTATGATATGCATAATATATGCAAGTTTGCCTCTATGTATGACATAAGTACATGTTCAAGTTCATCCCTTTTAGACCTATGACATGTATGCAAGTTGACACCTTTATGATAGGTCTATGACATGAACATTTATGCAAGTTACCATCTTTATGACATATGTGATTCATGCAAGTTTAGGTTGGTTATGCAAGTTGGGTTTATGGTCATATATGCAAGTTGACACCTTTTAAACCCATGATAATGCTAATGATATGCTAAGTTGAACCCATTGTGTGTATGATGAATCTTCTCTTTTGAAGTATGTCATGTTAACGTATTTACATGGGGACGATGGGGTAAAAATTAATGAACACATAAAATTGTGTGAAGTGGGTATGATTAAACATACCATAAAGTGGATGGACATAATTTGGGAATTTACCTATTAAGTTAGGTCTACCCATGTTATGGAATTGGGAATTCACCTATTGAGTTAGGTCTACCCATATTCTTAAAAATTTGTAATTAATTAGGGACAATTAATACAAATTATGGGGGTGATTAATTAGGTGTAATTAATCGACTAAGACACGAGGTTGGACCCTTTTTGTAGCATAAGACTGCCCGGAACCGACCGGCAAATCCAGCGGCTACGAATGATTGGGCCAATGTGAGAGGTCTTAGTCATAAACTAAATATGTGACAAGTGTAAAGACACGAGGTTAGACTCTGTTATGGTGGAAGGCTGCCCGGAACCAACCGGCATATCCAGCTGCCATAAAAGACAGTCTAATGTGAGAGGCCTTTACAAAGGTTACGATCTTAATTAATTAAGAAACACTTAACCAAATTAGCATGTAGTGGGGCATGAGGGTTTAAGTGGGTGCCTTGGGTGGCATGTAGTAACTAGTGGGGTGCCTTGGGTTGCATGAGGAAACTAATGGGTTGCCTTGGGTGGCAATAGAAAATACGATTAGAATACTTAACCAAAGTGGAACATGTAATTAAACATGATTAAAGGGTTAAGTAAGTGCCTTGGGTGGCATGTGGGAATCAAATAAGTGCCTTTGGTGGCATGTGGAAATCTAGTGGGTGCCTTGTGTGGCAATTAAAGTATGATTAAATGACTTAACCAAAATTTATAACATGTAAGTGGACATGGTTAAAGGGTTAAGTGGGATTCACTAGAAATGACAAGCTTAGGTGGGTAGCTTGTGGGGGCCCATTTCAACCAATATCCCAAACGTATCTTTGTGGGCTCGACCCAAGTCGAGGACGGGACACGCATATTGGGCTTGACTATAAGAGGCCAAAACAGGGTAGCGGTGGCAACGCGAGTCCAACGGGTTTCATATGCGTGTGTGGACCCGGGCTGGTAGGTAAGACGTTGTTGCATCGTGTAGATATAAGCCGTGCACCATTTGTTGTATCGGGTTGCCACTTTGGGGAGTGATACACCCCATTGTGGGGCCAGCACGGGTATCTACGGTAGGGAGCCGATCGCTGGGAGTAGTGGGTACACCTAGTGGAGATAGGGGCAGACGGCACCTATGTAGTCAGCTAGGGGTACACGAAACTACTATTAAAAATTACTAAGTACACTTAGTGGGATCAACCTTTAAGTAGGAATTACCCTTGGTGGGTAGAACTGGTGTGGTGCAGTGTAGGAATTACCCTTGGGTGGGTAGATCTGGGGTGGTGCAATATAGTAATTATCCTTGGGTGGATAGGCGCGTCTTTACGGTTATCTTAGTTCATCCTAAGTCTAGTTGGCTGCTTAGTGTAGCCATTCATCCCCAGTCGTTACCGTATATCAAGCTTATGTCTTACTCTGGTTACTTTAATGATTGTATTGTTAAAGTTATAGGACTCGCTCAGACTTATGTCTGACCCCGTTGTTTTTATCTTTTTTTTCCAACCCTCAGGTTATTAGAGTGGGCCTAGCACTAGTGGGCTTTGATCAGACTGCTTTATCTACCTTTTGGAGCTTGGACCGTGGATGTAAAGCTCAGTTTATCTTTTCTATTATGGCTATTAAGTTATGTAATGGGATTATGTACTTTTGTTTTATCAGGATGGATATTATGTACTTGACTCTTGTTTATGGTTTTGGTGTAACCAAACATGTTTTACTTTTCGCTGCAATGAAATGATGTTTTAAATTCTGAAGTACTACTTATATCTGTCTTGTTGTAATTTTTCTGTTCTATATTCACTTAAAAATACTCTACCGATGTTATGGCATTCCCGTAGTGAGTGACCGTAGCGGGTTTGGGTGTTACACGTGGTATCAGAGCTTAAGGTTACCAGAACAGATAAATTTTTTAGAAAAACTATTTTTCTAAAACATTTTTGGAAGAAGTTTTTTCAAAAGCATGTCTTTTAAGAGAAAAGTTTTTGAAAGAAAACATAATCCCCAATAGCCATATCTTTATCTTTCGAATTCTCCGTTTTGAATCTCTTCCTCTCTCGTTTTGAGTTTCCCCTCCGTGTATAAATGATCTTTCTAAGATAGATAAGAATGGAAAACCACTTCAAGGGACTTAGACATTTGTCGGATTAGAAGCTGGTTTAAGAAGGAGGAGGACTTGTAGGTACCTATAGGATAGACGATGGGAGGAAGGCTCAAATAGTTGTTTGGTTAATGAAGGACGAAACCTCATTTTGATGGGAGGTTACGAGTGGAGAATGGGAAGAAGAGGGCTAGTAGTTATCCTTTTGGAGGAATAGGACACCTTATTAGGATTGTCCAAAGGGGCAAGGGCAAGGTATGGAATCTTCTGGAGGGTAGTTGTATTCCCTCACGGCTAGTGTACCAGATGGGGATAAGACCGTCTAGGTTGGAATTTGGATTTCTTTATTATCCGGTTCGAACTTTATTTGATTCTGACGCATCGAGTTCGTTTATCTCATCGTTGTTAGTTGAGTCACTGCACTTAGACACCAGTTTAGTAGATGATCCCTTAGTTGTTTCAAACCCAATTGGGGGCTCCATGATGTGTTTGGGTTTGAAAGTTTCTATACTTAGCGTTGAGTTTAGATGTGATGCTTCTTGGGCTTCACGGGCTATGGGTTAGTTTTGGGCATGGACTGGTTATCCAGTAATGGTGCCGTTCTTGTTTGTGGAAGGAGAGTTGTTTGGCTTACGACCCGCTTGGGTAACACTCTCGAGATCACTTGAAATCCCATGGAATCTGTTATGCTAAGTTATCTAGAATCGCTTGACACGTCGGTCTAGAGTTTGCGATCTGTTAGAGAGGTCCGGGAATACTCGGATGTGTTTGAGGAGGTGAAGGGCTTACCTCCGAAGAGGGAGATTGACTTCCGAATATATCTGGTAGACAATGCCAAACCAGTATCTTGGCCAGTGTGCCACATGGCTCCTCGTGAGAGGAGGGAACTCCATAAGCAAGTAGGCGATTTGCTTGAGAAGGGGTTCATAAGACGAAGTATATCGGAGTTGGGTGCTCCAGTAGTTTTTGCCACGAAGGCGGATGGGTCCCTCAGACTTTGTGTAGGCTAAAGAAAACTAAATAAACTCACAAAGAAGAATAGACACCCATTGCCGAGGATTGATGATCTCTTTGATCAGTTAGTTGGCGCCTCAGTATTTTCGCAGTTGGACTTAGCCACGGGGTTTCGTCAGTTTAGAGTGGCTGAGGATAGTATAGAGAAGACTGCCTTTAGGACTCCAGATGGTTTTTTTTATGAGTGGCTGGTGATGCCATTTGGTTTGACGAATGCCCCTGCATACTTTATTGATTTGATGAGAAGGGTGTTTAGGGAGTACCTAAATAAGTTCGTGATGGTCTTTTCTAGGAGCGAAATAAGTTTTCGTATGTGCTCAATAGGTTGAGCAAAGCCAGTTATGGGATAAACGGTGGTTTTGGAGCGAGACTGGCAAGGACATCCAGAGTTGGACAAGGGCTTAATTATTTAGCCGTTTTTACTAGTATCATCTCACGTAGGTCGTCTGAATTCGAAGGAGGTATGTAACGACCCGTATTCTACACATCATAGGATGGTAGAATATTTATTTCTTTCCCATGTGAAGTCGTATGCTCATGTAACTTTGGGGAACATTCATTAGAGTCATTTCCCATGCTTATGATTTTTGTTGATTTTTAAATGACCATTTTGCCCCTAGTTGGTACTGTTTTGGCCATAACTTTTGATTGGAAAGGAATTTTGACCTGAGACCACTTCCATTTGATTCGTTTTATGGTTTCTGTTTCCGTAGAGTGATCACATTAGCCAAACGGACTTACCGTTTGGGAGATATGGCTAAAACAAGGTTTGGAGGGTGAAAAACTGCTTAGCCGGGCCAAATCGGGTGATTAGTGAGTAGGCCCATAACCCATTTCGGGATTAGGGTTATGGGAGGGATGAAATGAGATGGAGAATCATTCCATTTCAGTTTTCTAGCCTCCACTTATCACCAAGGATCTCTAAAAATAGCCTCTAATCTCTAAATCACCTCCAAATCATCTTTTGGTCAAGGATTAAGCTTAGCAACCCCTAATCAAGGAAGATCTTCACCAAATCAACATAGGAGCTGCTGTTGGCATTGAGATTCACATCAAATCAGAAAATTATTTCAGACCTTAGTTTATTTTGTGGCTAAGGTGAGTGATTTGCATAGTTTTACACTAATTATGGCTAATTAGGGGTGATTAGTGCTAATTAGCGAATTTAAGTGTGATAAAATTGGGGAAAAATGTTCATAAATTCCTAAGTGATGCTTTAGACCTCTGATATGAATTTGGGTTAATTTGGTTAAGTTTTACTAATCCTATCATTAGTTTCACCTAAACATGCTTAAGGGGAAATATGGGATTTTGGGTATGTTTGATCCATTTTAACCTATGATATTGATGTGAATGATGTTTGTGATTGATTATGCATGTTGCTATGACTGTATGAAATGCTTTGTGATTGATTTCAATAGTTAGAATGGTCGAAAACGTCGTCGAATGGCGTAAACCCTTGCTGGAACAGTTTCAGAAAATAGTGCAGGGTTCGGATCGGATCGGATAAGGGGGCTCGGATCGGATATGTGGAACTGAGCAAAGAATCTGATCGGATCGGAACCCAACACTTGGAAAAGTGGCAAAAAGGAAGGCCACGCTAGCTGAACTGGGATCGGATCGGATAGAGGAAGACGGATCGGATCGAAGAGGACGGATCGGATCGGAAACGCAAAGGCGAATCAGAGCAGGAGCAAGGAAGCGGATCGGATAGGAGCATATGAAGAGGAGCATGAAGACGGATCGAAAGCACGAGCCAAGAAGGACCCGACCCGACCCGAAAGGAAGCACCGACCCGACCCGAAGAAGAAGAAGCAGCTGACTCGAACCCAGAGGAATGCCGACCCGAA
Source organism: Allium sativum (assembly GCA_030737875.1). NCBI lineage: Eukaryota > Viridiplantae > Streptophyta > Magnoliopsida > Asparagales > Amaryllidaceae > Allium > Allium sativum. The sequence continues at coordinate 155,688,012 of CM060921.1, read as the reverse complement.
CCGCATTAGAAGGGGGACCCGACCCGGACGGATAAAGAACGCCGACCCGAACCGATGACCTGAGGAAGAACCCGACCCGACCCAGTATTGACCAATAACCCGAGATGCAAAGGTAGTCCCATAGGGGAAGTTAGAGCTCAGGATCCCGGAACCAGTTGGGAACCAATGAGTTCGCTTCATGGTTGGACTTTGCTGCGGGACGTGTGCTAAGGAGTTGTCGACGTTCATAACTTCGATTCACCACTAAAAGGAATTATGGGCTACTTATCAGTGCAGTAGGGTCATTACGACCTGAGGGGCAAGGTGATGGTAGCAAGACTACGTTATCAGTGCAGTAGGGTCATTATGACCTGAGGGGCAAGGTGATGCGTAGTAAGACTATGAGCCAGCGCAGATGGGGTGAATAACTCCATGGGGCAAGTGGACATAGCGAGGAATTAGTGGCTACGTTATCAGTGCAGTGAAGCCATTTATGACTTCATGGGGCAAAGTGATCATAGCAAGAAATGTTGGGTGATCGAAGTGGTGAATATCGTATGCTTTACGCACTGAGAGAGAGATGTGAGGATGGATGCTATGCTTGATTGTTTGCCATCATTATGACATGCATACCTCCCCCACCTCCGTATCTTTATACCGTTTGATGTGATACCTTAGAGTGTTGTACAGTATATAGTGCTAACTCTTTGGTTGCAGGTCCAGGTTCAGGTATGTTTTAGTCTACCTGTTATTGTTCACTTTAGATGCTTATCGCTCATACCAGGCTTTATGTCTGACCCAGAGTTTTATGTCTCCTCTTATTACTCTGGGTGCTCACACGAGCAGACTAGAGACAGGTTAGCTGGTGATGCGCGAGTAGCTGATTCGGAGGCGGGCATGAGGCTTCCACGTATTATATATATTCACATTCTCCCTGTGTCGTTGGTGGTCGCTACTTAGGCATTAGTAGTGTACCTCATTTACCTTACTTTTGCTTTGAGACAGTTTGAAAGTTGTAATAAGCTGTATTTTGGATTTCCGCTGCTATGATGTTTAGTTCTGATTTTCAGCTTATGCACTTTCTCTCCTGTTTTATGTCAAGTATGTTATTATTATATTTTGTCCTATGCGCTGTGAGACATTCTACAGGTTCTTTGTATGTTCATTTCCTTCTTCCTTTTCCTTTTGGCGACCCATTCCGTGCTAACTGGACATGTGTACATCGCACTTTTGGAGTAAATGTCGGTTGGTGCGGGGCGGGGCGTCACACTTGGTATCAGAGCTCTAGGTTGCGAGTTAACCTAGGCAAAGACACTAGGGAGAGATAGTACGTATATGAGAGTGCGTTTTTGTGATTACTTTGGTTTTCAAAAGCTATGTATATAAATATACTATTAGTAGTATAAGAATGAAGTTGCACTGCACTAGTACTATCATGGGGTCGTTGATCGTTTTTCCTTTTTCAGATTGACGATGAGCCGACATGTTAGAGGTACCGGTAGAGGGGCCAATAATGGGAATGCCGCTGACATGAGGGCGATGTTTACCTACCTCATGAGAGACATGCTTAGAGAAGTGCAAGGGGCAATTCCCAATCCCGGAGTTGGTGCTGGCCCAGTAGTGCAGGCGCCTAGGGTCGATTTTGCCAAGTTGTGCAAAGATTATACTAATCTTGGTGGGAAGCCGTTCCATGGAATGGAGTCAGCCACAGATGTTCAAGATTGGATGGATAGCTGTGATCGTATCTTTGATGACTTGGGTCTTGAGGATGCGATGAAGAGAAGGCTAGCGTCACGTCAGCTGCAAGGGCGAGCGATGAATTGGTGGAATGCTATCAGAACAGCTACTCCAGAGGATCAGGTTACTTGGGATCAGTTCAAGGCTCGCTTTAGCGAGAAGTTTATCCCAGCTGCCCAGAAATCGGTGTTGTTTAAGAGGTTCTTGGAACTCAAGCAGGGTGGCAGGGCAGTTTCTGATTATATCGCTGAGTTCGACACTTTGTCGAAATATGGATTGTCTCTTATCGATACTCCTGAGAAGAAGAATGAGAAGTTCATTACTGGTCTGGATGGGTACTTTGGGGAGAGGTTCATTAACCACATCGATGAGACTTTTGAATCGATTGTGGGGAAAGCTTTGAGGTCAGAGAGTCTTTACCCTAAGTCAAAGACTGAGGCTGCATCTACAGAAGGGCCAAAGCCGCAAGCAGGCGGTGGAGGCAAGAATAATTCTCAGAATAAGAGGAAGCAGGACCAATCTAAAGGTGGCCAGAAAAAGAGCAAGAAGGATGTTGAGTGCTTCAGCTGTGGAAAGAAAGGCCATTATGCTAAAGATTGTCGGGCCAAGCCAGCAGATAAGAAGTGCTTCAACTGTGGTCAAGTGGGACATTTCAAGGATAAGTGTCCGCAACCTCTTAAGGAGAAGCAGATTGTGAAAGCATATGCTCTTGATGCTATTCCTTCTTCGTCGAATGCCCCAACTGCGGCGGAGAAAGGAAAGAATGTTGTTATTCAAGGTATGCTTTCTATTTATGATATACCAGTTCGAGTTTTGTTTGATACTGGGGCTTCCCGTTCCTTCATATCTAGTGACCTGGTAGATAGGTTGGGACTGGAACCCGAGATAGTCGATAGACCATTGATAGTGACGAACCCGATTGGTGGTTCGACTAGCCTTAGTATGAATTGCAGGAATTTGGTCTTATCGAGTCATGGATGTATGTTTGTATGTGATTTCTTTGTTTTGGGCTTTACTGGGTATGGCATTATATTGGGAGTCGATTGGCTCCAAAGATACGGGGTGGTGGTAGACTGTGGGGGCTTTTTGGTGACAGTGAGGGCGGATGATGGGCGGAGGGTAGTGTTTGGTAGCCTACCTAGTGATGGGGTTATGGCTAGTTTTGTAAATTCCCTCGACACCCCGCAGGATGAGTTGTCAGATGTGCCCGTGGTTGGCCAGTATCCGGACATCTTCGAGGAGGTGACCGGGCTTCCACCACACCGAGAGATTGAGTTCCGTATTGATTTAGTAAAAGATGCCAGACCTATAGTGATGCCACTTCGTCGTATGGCACCAAGGGAGAAGCGAGAGCTCGGGGTGCAAGTCAACAATCTTTTGAAGAAGGGATTTATTAGAAGGAGTGTCTCCGAGTGGGGAGCACCAGTTGTATTTGCCACTAAGGCAGATGGTTCCCTTCGTTTGTGTGTGGACTATCGCGAGTTGAATAAGGTAACGAGGAAGAATAAGTATCCTCTACCGCGGATAGATGATTTGTTTGATCAGCTGGAAAGAGATAGAGTGTTCTCCCAGTTGGACCTTGCGACAGGATTTCATCAGCTTCGAGTAGCAGATGAGAGTGTTCCGAAAACGGCCTTTAGGACGCCGTCTGGATTTTATGAGTAGTTGGTCATGCCATTTGGGTTGACCAATGCACCAGCCTATTTTGTGGATCTTATGAATCGGGTATTCAGAGATCAGTTGAATAAGTTTGTTCTTGTGTTCGTGGATGATATCCTTGTTTACTCAAGGACAGAGGAGGAACACAAGGGGCACTTGAGGATAGTGATGGAGGTGTTGAGGAAACACCAATTGAAAGCGAAATTCTCTAAGTGTCATTTTTGGAGAAGGGAAGTGAGATTCTTGGGTCATGTTGTTTCAGAGAGTGGTATTGCCGTGGACCCTGCGAAGGTGGCTACGGTTCAGGATTGGCCTACACCCAAGAATGCTAAAGATGTAAGAAGTTTCTTGGGATTAGCTGGATATTATCGTAAGTTTATCCAGGACTTCTCCAAGATAGCAGCACCGTTGACTTAGTTGACTAAGAAGAATCAGTCCTTCGTCTGGGACGGAGTGTGTGAGGATGCCTTCAAGAGTCTAAAGGAGAGGTTGACGCGTGCGCCAGTGTTAGTCATTCCTAAAGGGAATGAAGAGATAACGGTATACACGGATGCTTGTGGTACCGGACTAGGTGCAGTATTGATGCAAGGAGGTAGGGTTGTAGCTTATGCTAGTCGACAGCTAAAGCCGCATGAGAAGAAGTATCCTACCCATGATTTGGAATTGGCAGCGATTGTATTTGCGCTGAAGATGTGGAGACACTATCTCTTGGGAGAAAGATTTGAGTTGTTTACCGATCACAAATCGTTAAAGTATCTCTTCTCTCAGAAAGATCTGAATCTCCGTCAGCAGAGATGGTTAGAGTTCTTGGCTTCGTATGATTTTGATATCGCGTATACACCTGGGAAGGGTAATGCGGTAGCCGATGCCTTGAGTAGGAGACATGCTAGCTTAGGGGCAATGTTTCTTGAATGGAAGCAAATGGAGTATATCGCGGGGTTTGATTTCAGACCAAAGTGCGAATTGGATCCAGTTATGCTAGCTAGTTTGACGATCAGACCTACTTTGATAGAGCGGATTGGTTCCAGCCAGAGGGACGATCCTAATCTACTAGAAATCATCTCCAAGTTAGAGATGGGTATCGATGAGGAGATGAGTGTGTATGGGCTTGATCGAGATGGATGGCTTCGGAAAAATGGAAGACTAGTTGTGCCCAACGTGAATGGTTTGAGAGATGAAGTGCTTAGAGAATGTCATCACTCAAAACTGACTATACACCCCGGTGGTAATAAGATGTATCGAGACATGAGACAGACTTACTACTGGGAAGGGATGAAAAGAGACGTTGGGAAGTTTATATCCAAATGCATGAATTGTCAGCTAGTTAAAGCCGAACAAAAGAAGCCTAGTGGGTTGTTGCAACCATTAGAAATTCCCGAATGGAAATGGGAGCAAGTTTCGATGGATTTCATCGATGGCTTACCAAGGACTAGATCGGGATATGATAGCATTTGGGTAATTGTGGATCGATTGACTAAAAGCGCAAGATTTATACCAGTCAAATCGACCAGAACAGCAGCCAAGTTGGCAGAATTGTATATGAAGTGGGTAGTGAGATTTCATGGAGTACCCAAAAGCGTTGTGAGTGACCGAGACCCGTTGTTCACTAGTGGGTTTTGGAAGAGCTTACAAGAGGCTCTAGGGTCAGGATTACATCTCAGTACCGCATATCATCCTCAGACCGACGGTCAGACGGAGAGGGTGAATCGTATATTGGAAGATCTCTTGAGAGCTTGTATATTGGATTTTGGTGGATCATGGGATGACTATTTGCATCTAGTAGAGTTTGCATATAATAATAGCTACCAATCCAGTATCGGTATGGCTCCATATGAAGCTTTGTACGGAAGACCGTGCAACTCACCATCATGTTGGATAGAGACTGGCGAGAAGTTTGTGCTTGGACCAGATGTGGTGAGAGAAACTTCGGATAAGATTAAGATCATTCAGCAACGAATGAAAGCTGCTCAAGATAGGCAGAAAAGCTATGCCGATAAGAGGAGAAGAGACTTGAAATTCTCCGTTGGTGACTTGGTGTTTGTAAAGATCTCTCCGTTGAAGAGCGTGATTCGATTTGGCAGGAGAGGCAAGTTGGCACCAAGATTTGTTGGCCCATTCCCTGTTCTTGAACTAGTCGGGAATTTGGCGTATAGAGTTGGCTTACCAGAGAAAATGGCGGGAGTTTATAATGTATTTCATGTTTCCCAACTAAGGAAGTTCGTTCACGACTCAGATGTGACTATTTCACCTGATCAGTTAGAGGACTTCGAAGTAGAACCTGAGGCGGTTGGGAACCGCAAGCCGATTCGTATTGTGGGGCACGATACGAAGCAACTTCGAAGGAAGTCGGTGAAGCTAGTCAAGGTTCAGTGGGGCGAGGACGTGAATGATTGTACTTGGGAGACAGAGGAAAGCATTAGGAAGGCATATCCAGAACTCTTTGCCTGGTAAGATTTACCTTGCGATTTAGTTATTCCGCATGCTAGGATAGACTTGTTTTGCTTATTTTGCATGTTTGATTGTTGTTTTATGATTGATGGGCATGCGGGACCTTTGTGTGTGTTTGGATTATGGAATTTCGGGGGCGAAATTTCTTAAGGGGGGGAGAGTGTAACGACCCGTATTCTACACATCATAGGATCGTAGAATATTTATTTCTTTCCCATGAGAAGTCGTATGGTCTTGTAACTTTGGGGAACATTCAATAGAGTCATTTCCCATGCTTATGATTTTTGTTGATTTTTAAATGACCATTTTACCCCTAGTTGGTACTGTTTTGGCCATAACTTTTGATTGGAAAGGAATTTTGACCTGAGACCACTTCCATTTGATTCGTTTTATGGTTTGACTTTCCGTAGAGTGGTCACATTAGCCAAACGGACTTACCGTTTGGGAGATATGGCTAAAACAAGGTTTGGAGGGTGAAAACTGCTTAGCCGGGCCAAATCGGGTGATTAGTGAGTAGGCCCATAACCCATTTCGGGATTAGGGTTATGGGAGGGCTGAAATGAGATGGAGAATCATTCCATTTCAGTTTTCTAGCCTCCACTTATCACCAAGGATCTCTAAAAATAGCCTCTAATCTCTAAATCACCTCCAAATCATCTTTTGGTCAAGGATTAAGCTTAGCAACCCCTAATCAAGGAAGATCTTCACCAAATCAACATAGGAGCTGCTGTTGGCATTGAGATTCACATCAAATCAGAAAATTATTTCAGACCTTAGTTTATTTTGTGGCTAAGGTGAGTGATTTGCATAGTTTTACACTAATTATGGCTAATTAGGGGTGATTAGTGCTAATTAGCGAATTTAAGTATGATAAAATTGGGGAAAAATGTTCATAAATTCCTAAGTGATGCTTTAGACCTCTGATATGAATTTGGGTTAATTTGGTTAAGTTTTACTAATCCTATCATTAGTTTCACCTAAACATGCTTAAGGGGAAATATGAGATTTTGGGTATGTTTGATCCATTTTAACCTATGATATTGATGTGAATGATGTTTGTGGTTGATTATGCATGTTGCTATGACTGTATGAAATGCTTTGTGATTGATTTCAATAGTTAGAATGGTCGAAAACGTCGTCGAATGGCGTAAACCCTTGCTGGAACAGTTTCAGAAAATAGTGCAGGGTTCAGATCGGATCGGATAAGGGGGCTCGGATCGGATATGTGGAACTGAGCAAAGAATCTGATCGGATCGGAACCCAACACTTGGAAAAGTGGCAAAAAGGAAGGCCACGCTAGCTGAACTGGGATCGGATCGGATAGAGGAAGACGGATCGGATCGAAGAGGACGGATCGGATCGGAAACACAAAGGCGAATCAGAGCAGGAGCAAGGAAGCAGATCAGATAGGAGCATATGAAGAGGAGCATGAAGACGGATCGAAAGCACGAGCCAAGAAGGACCCGACCCGACCCGAAAGGAAGCACCAACCCGACCCGAAGAAGAAGAAGCAGCTGACTCGAACCCAGAGGAATGCCGACCCGAACCGCATTAGAAGGGGGACCCGACCCGAACGGATAAAGAACGCCGACCCGAACCGATGACCTGAGGAAGAACCCGACCCGACCCAGTATTGACCAATAACCCGAGATGCAAAGGTAGTCCAATAGGGGAAGTTAGAGCTCAGGATCCCGGAACCAGTTGGGAACCAATGAGTTCGCTTCATGGTTGGACTTTGCTGCGGGACGTGTGCTAAGGAGTTGTCGACGTTCATAACTTCGATTCACCACTAAAAGGAATGATGGGCTACTTATCAGTGCAGTAGGGTCATTACGACCTGAGGGGCAAGGTGATGGTAGCAAGACTACGTTATCAGTGCAGTAGGGTCATTATGACCTGAGGGGCAAGGTGATGCGTAGTAAGACTATGAGCCAGCGCAGATGGGGTGAATAACTCCATGGGGCAAGTGGACATAGCGAGGAATTAGTGGCTACGTTATCAGTGCAGTGAAGCCATTTATGACTTCATGGGGCAAAGTGATCGTAGCAAGAAATGTTGGGTGATCGAAGTGGTGAATATCGTATGCTTTACGCACTGAGAGAGAGATGTGAGGATGGATGCTATGCTTGATTGTTTGCCATCATTATGACATGCACACCTCCCCCACCTCCGTATCTTTATACCGTTTGATGTGATACCTTAGAGTGTTGTACAGTATATAGTGCTAACTCTTTGGTTGCAGGTCCAGGTTCAGGTATGTTTTAGTCTACCTGTTATTGTTCACTTTAGATACTTATCGCTCATACCAGGCTTTATGTCTGACCCAGAGTTTTATGTCTCCTCTTATTACTCTGGGTGCTCACACGAGCAGACTAGAGACAGGTTAGCTGGTGATGCGCGAGTAGCTGATTCGGAGGCGGGCATGAGGCTTCCACGTATTATATATATTCACATTCTCCCTGTGTCGTTGGTGGTCGCTACTTGGGCATTAGTAGTGTACCTCATTTACCTTACTTGTGCTTTGAGACAGTTTGAAAGTTGTAATAAGCTGTATTTTGGATTTTCGCTGCTATGATGTTTAGTTCTGATTTTCAGCTTATGCACTTTCTCTCCTGTTTTATGTCAAGTATGTTATTATTATATTTTGTCCTATGCGCTGTGAGACATTCTACAGGTTCTTTGTATGTTCATTTCCTTCTTCCTTTTCATTTTGGCGACCCATTCCTTGCTAGCTGGACATGTGTACAGCGCACTTTTGGAGTAAATGTCGGTTGGTGCGGGGCGGGGCGTCACAAGGTATCCCTTGGGTGTTTGTCTGATATTGGTTTAGGCCTTTGGGGCTTGCATTTGGGGGATGTCGAGTTCGACTAGGGTGGTCTGCGTGAGAGATGGACAGTTGTGATGATTTTGGATGGGATTCTTAGCATCCTATGAGTTTGAGATAGCGTATACCCATGGCAAGGGTAACGTGGTAGCGGACGCCTTAAGTAGAAAAAGGTTGTCCTTGAGTCCATTGTTCGTTGAACGATGGAGCTTAGAGTTTATTTCTATGTTTGACTTTAGACCTTCCGTTGACTTTGTACCCAGTTTGCTAGCCTCCTTGGAGGTTAGGCCTACTCTTTTGGGGCGGATTGGCGGAGCACAGCGAGACAACCCACAGTTGATTGAGTTAGTAGAGAAGCTCATGAGGAGGGGAAGTCGTCCAGCCATTTGAGTAGGTACACCCTAGGTGGTAAGGGGTGGTTGCGTAGAGACGGTAGACTTTGTGTACCGCAAGACGAGAGTTTGAGGAAGGCTATACTTGATGATGCACATCGGTCGAAGATGACCATTCATCCCGGTGGGGACAAGATGTACCAAGACATGAAGTGAGTTTTCTTTTGGGCCGGTATGAAGGAAGACGTGGCCGAGTATGTCGCTAGATGCTTGGTGTGCCAACAAGTGAAAGCGGAGCAAAAGAAACCCGGTGGGTTGTTTCACCCTTTGGAGGTTCCGCTATGGAAGTGGGATAGTGTCTCGATAGATTACCGAAATCGAGGAAGGGTAATACGGGAATTTGGGTTGTGGTAGACAGACTTACTAAGAGCGCCCATTTTATACCCGTGAAGAGTAAGAGAACTGCTCCATGGCCAGCTTCAGTTTACATTCGAGAGATTATTAGATTGCATGGTGTACCTTCCAGTATAGTGAGCGATCGAGATCCTATCTTCACTAGAGAGTTTTGGAAGAGTTTGCAAGAGGCGGTAGGGACTCAGTTGTGTTTGAGCACCGCATATCATCCTCAGACGGACGGCCAGACTGAGAGGGTGAATCGTATTTTAGAAGACCTTTTGAGGCTATGTATCTTGGATTTTGGAGGTACATGGGAAGAGCATCTTCCATTGGTGGAGTTCGCATATAATAACAGCTTTCAGTCTAGTATTGGCATGGCTCCTTTCGAAGCTCTTTATGGAAGGCCTTGTCGATCACATACATGTTGGTGGGAATCTACGGATAAGATCTTACTTGGGCCCGATATGGTTAAAGAGACTTCGGAAAAGATTGATTTGATTCGAAGAAGGATGAAAGTGGTGCAAGACAGACAGAAATCTAATGCGGAAAAGGAGAGAACAGAGCTTGAGTTTGATGTTGGGGACATGGTCTTTGTCAAAGTATCTCCGTTACGGAATGTGGTTCGCTTTGGATCTGTTGGGAAGTTAGCACCAAGGTTTGTTGGACCGTTTCCTATTAAGGAAAGGGTTGGACAGATGGCCTATAGAGTGGAGTTGCCCGACAGACTTAGTGGTGTACATGATGTATTCCATGTGTCACATTTGAGGAAGTGCCTACACGAGACCGCAAAGGTGGTAGAGCCGAGCTTGCTTAGAGAAGTAGAGATAGAGCGTGATGCGACTATTCGACGAGCTCCTACACGCATCCTTGGGTCAGAGATTAAGAGGTTGAGAAACAGGGAGGTTCAACTAGTCAAAGTGCAATGGGGAGAAGATGAGAGCAACGCTACTTGGGAGACGGAAGCGAAAATGCGTTCATTATACCCATTCCTTTTTGAGGATATGTCTTTTAACTTCTCCTTTATCGTTTGTCTAGTACTTATCTTATCTTTAGTATGTCCTCTTGTTAGTGCCTTTGACCTTTAGATAGGGTAAACCTATGGTTGAAACATGTGTTTGAGACATGTTATGATTGATGGATGCATGTGGATGCAAGTGTTTGCTAGTGGTTGCTCGTGGATGCATATACACACACTCTAGACACTAGATCGGCTCAATCACTTCATATTGCATTTTGCATATAATTGTGTGTAGGTAGCTATATTTATGGATGTATAATGATTGTGTTATCATATGGATGATGCATTTTGGTGAATGATTGTGCACTCATGTAGATATAGTATGTGTCGATAGGGTTCTTTCGCATACATATTGGATGCATGGCACTATCACGGTTTGCATATGTTCATACATTAGATAGGGAACATATACACACACTCTTTGCATATGCTCATACATCAGTAGAAATTGATTTAAGGACAATGGATGCCCGTGTTTGATGGATTGAGTAGATGTTTGTTTGGATGGTAGGATATGCATTCTCCTTAACTTGGAGATTTCGGGGACGAAATCCTTTAAGGAGGGGAGAATGTAACACCCCGAATTTCAGTTAACACTGATATTCACTAATTACAGAATTAATAATCTCAGATGTGAGAATCAGGGGAAACGGGTTACGTCATTGTGTTCGTCTCGGAAAAATACGCGAAATAGAGTCCGAAAATTTGTAAATCGGAGTCCGTATGACCTGGTTAAGGCCCAAAGAAGTTTTCGGGAAATTTGAATTTCGAAACATGCAGAAAGGGGGCCAGGCGGGAAAACTCCCGCCCAGCCAAGTCGACTTGGCTGTCGACAGGGCTGTCGACTTGCCTGTCGACATGCCTGTCGACTTGGCAGTCGACAGGGCTGTCGACTTGCCCTGTCGGCTGATTCTGGCCTGGGTGCACCTGGTTGAGTTTTGGGCCGGGTTGGAGGGCTTGGGACGAAATCTGACGGACCTAAACTAACCTAGGGTTAATCTAAGGGTCTAAAACACAACCTAATCCTATAAATAAACCCTAAGACTACCCTAATCCATACTAAAAATAGAATTTATGCCATCATGCCGCCAAAATGCAACTTAGAAGGAGCCTCCACTAATGTGTGAAGAGGATTGCAAGCTAATCAACTACTAATCCACCTCTACTTCAACTCTAGCAACTATCTAAGGAGCTAATCTTGGAGTTTGTGAGTTTCTATCACTTTAATAACCAATTGTTAAACTAAGTAGATGAGATGTGATGAGATCATATGGTTTTGCTTGCGGATCAATGGGTTTTAGGTCATATGTTATGATGCTAGTTTGCTAATCACTATGTTTAACACTTATTCATGATGACACTATGTTTATGCAAGTTAATTGTTTGGGTTTATGCATGTTAAATGGTGGGTTTTATGCATGCTAAGTATTTGGTTTTATGCATGCTAAGTGTTTGGTTTTATGCAAGTTATGATGCAAGTTCATATGCAAGTTATGATGCAAGTTCATATGCAAGTTATGATGCAAGTTTGTCTCTTTTTATGATATGCATAATATATGCAAGTTTGCCTCTAAATATGGCATGTTATGCAAGTTCATATGCAAGTTATGATGCAAGTTCATATGCAAGTTATTATGCAAGTTCATATGCAAGTTATGATGCAAGTTCATATGCAAGTTTGTCTCTTTTTATGATATGCATAATATATGCAAGTTTGCCTCTATGTATGACATAAGTACATGTGCAAGTTCATCCCTTTTAGACCTATGACATGTATGCAAGTTGACACCTTTATGATAGGTCTATGACATGAACATTTATGCAAGTTTCCATCTTTATGACATATGTGATTCATGCAAGTTTGGGTTGGTTATGCAAGTTGGGTTTATGGTCATATATGCAAGTTGACACCTTTTAAACCCATGATAATGCTAATGATATGCTAAGTTGAACCCATTGTGTGTATAATGAATCTTCTCTTTTGAAGTATGTCATGTTAACGTATTTACGTGGGGACGATGGGGTAAAAATTAATGAACACATAAAATTGTGTGAAGTGGGTATGATTAAACATACCATAAAGTGGATGGACATAATTTGGGAATTTACCTATTAAGTTAGGTCTACCCATGTTATGGAATTGGGAATTTACCTATTGAGTTAGGTCTACCCATATTCTTAAAAATTTGTAATTAATTAGGGACAATTAATACAAATTATGGGGGTGATTAATTAGGTGTAATTAATCGACTAAGACACGAGGTTGGACCCTTTTTGTAGCATAAGACTGCCCGGAACCGACCGGAAAATCCAGCGGCTACGAATGATTGGCCCAATGTGAGAGGTCTTAGTCATAAACTAAATACGTGACAAGTGTAAAGACATGAGGTTAGACTCTGTTATGGTGTAAGGCTGCCCGGAACCAACCGGCATATCCAGCTGCCATAAAAGACAGTCTAATGTGAGAGGTCTTTACAAAGGTTACGATCTTAATTAATTAAGAAACACTTAACCAAATTAGCATGTAGTTGGGCATGAGGGGTTAAGTGGGTGCCTTGGGTGGCATGTAGTAACTAGTGGGGGTGCCTTGGGTGGCATGAGGAAACTAATGGGTTGCCTTGGGTGGCAATAGAAAATACGATTAGAATACTTAACCAAAGTGGAACATGTAATTAAACATGATTAAAGGGTTAAGTAAGTGCCTTGGGTGGCATGTGGGAATCAAGTAAGTGCCTTGGGTGGCATGTGGAAATCTAGTGGGTGCCTTGTGTGGCAATTAAAGTATGATTAAATGACTTAACCAAAATTTATAACATGTAAGTGGACATGGTTAAAGGGTTAAGTGGGATTCACTAGAAATGACAAGCTTAGGTGGGTAGCTTGTGGGGGCCCATTTCAACCAATATCCCAAACGTATCTTTGTGGGCTCGACCCAAGTCGAGGACGGGACACGCATATTGGGCTTGACTATAAGAGGCCAAAACAGGGTAGCGGTGGCAACGCGAGTCCAACGGGTTTCATATGCGTGTGTGGACCCGGGCTGGTAGGTAAGACGTTGTTGCATCGTGTAGATATAAGCCGTGCACCATTTGTTGTATCGGGTTGCCACTTTGGGGAGTGATACACCCCATTGTGGGGCCAGCACGGGTATCTACGGTAGGGAGCCGATCGCTGGGAGTAGTGGGTACACCTAGTGGAGATAGGGGCAGACGGCACCTATGTAGTCAGCTAGGGGTACACGAAACTACTATTAAAAATTACTAAGTACACTTAGTGGGATCAACCTTTAAGTAGGAATTACCCTTGGTGGGTAGAACTGGTGTGGTGCAGTGTAGTAATTACCCTTGGGTGGGTAGATCTGGGGTGGTGCAATATAGTAATTATCCTTGGGTGGATAGGCGCGTCTTTACGGTTATCTTAGTTCATCCTAAGTCTAGTTGGCTGCTTAGTGTAGCCATTCATCCCCAGTCGTTACCGTATATCAAGCTTATGTCTTACTCTGGTTACTTTAATGATTGTATTGTTAAAGTTATAGGACTCGCTCAGACTTATGTCTGACCCCGTTGTTTTTATCTTTTTTTCCCAACCCTCAGGTTATTAGAGTGGGCCTAGCACTAGTGGGCTTTGATCAGACTGCTTTATCTACCTTTTGGAGCTTGGACCGTGGATGTAAAGCTCAGTTTATCTTTTCTATTATGGCTATTAAGTTATGTAATGGGATTATGTACTTTTGTTTTATCAGGATGGATATTATGTACTTGACTCTTGTTTATGGTTTTGGTGTAACCAAACATGTTTTACTTTTCGCTGCAATGAAATGATGTTTTAAATTCTGAAGTACTACTTATATCTGTCTTGTTGTAATTTTTCTGTTCTATATTCACTTAAAAATACTCTACCGATGTTATGGCATTCCCGTAGTGAGTGACCGTAGCGGGTGTGGGGTGTTACAAAAACCATAATGATCTTTTAAATAGATAAAAACGCAGAATGATTCCACAGATATTACCTCAATATTTTCTATTTTTGCAAAGATTTGGGTTCAGTTGAGGTCGCCAACTTTGAGAGAAATTCACGAGCACGGTTTCATTAATTAAAAACATCATTCATCATGAATAAGGTGATGTATGTCAACATGGGTGTTTTATTTTGAAAGTAGCGAGCGTATTTTTTTTATCACATACGCATTTTAGCTGAATACAAATCAGTCTTACATGGTAGACATCTTCTGCATGGCTTGTGAAAGATAATGACAGAAAATCAATATTGTTCCAAACACCCCATTTGCTGATAACCTAAAACAATAAATCTTAGTTAGTAGATTGTCTTGAAAGGTTAAATTTGTAACAATATGTACAGGCCCGGGTATTATCTAACTAAGATATACATGATTTACTGCAAATTAGGAATGGGACGATTAGCCATAGGCCTATAAGGACCGCGATACAAAAAAAATAAAAACCATGCTTTCAACAATTTTGTTAGTAGAAAAACCTTTAAATCTCATCAAACTTAAGAGTAGATATAAACAAACATAATCTGAAGAAAATAGGTGCTTTACTGAACGTACTTCTTTGTTAGTATCCGACAGCGTAGAAAAGTCTATATGTGTTTGAGAAATATGCAATGTGAACAAAGATCCAGTCAAAGAAGTCGTGTTATGTATCACACAGACAACATCATCCCCTTGCAAGTCCTTAACCTGCGCATTTAGAATTTAAATAAGTAATGCAACCTAAATTAGCAAATCAATATCAGTATCAATTGATCTAAATCCAGGCTCTTATTCCAGAGGGACCACTGTACTAATGTTTATACTCCAAACAATTAGAAGATGAAGGCTTATTCTTACCGCAAAAGGTTTAAAATTCAGTTGTGCTCAAATTAAGGTAGATTCATCTTATTGAAACGCACAAAAAGGTTGGTTGAACCTGCCAAATATTTAAATTGATAATAATAAACATGAACAACAAATCATACTTAAAAAGTATATAAATTATAACAATATACAAATTAAATCACATTTTAAATAATACGTAACCTTTAATTGTTAAAAGCCAAAAATGAATAAACTCATAAATGGATGTTTGGAGGGAGGAATCAATTGAAACATTTTGAATATAAGTTAAGGGAGAAAGTCTTTTATTCATAATTTTAACATCTGGGTTTAATTCTAAACATATGTTTTCCAAAATAGAATCTCGAAATGGGTCTTAAGGATATTTATTTTGACATACCTTTTCCTATTCAAGTTAAAACAAATCAACAAGTATGTTAAGAACCTTTAATTCCAAAGAGGGTTAAGCTTTCAATTGTAAGCAACAAAGAATCCATCTACAAAATTTGAACTTAGCTATTCGCAGTAGGTTATAAATCAATGAAGAGTTTTGTTTATGCTATTATATAAATGAATGATTTTCTAAGTTCAATATATGAATAGGTTCATTTGTAAATATATGAATAAACCAAATTCACTTAAACATCGGAATGCTCAAATTATGTTCAATAAATGATCAAACTTTCATATTTTAATCCTTCTTGAAACCACTTATTACTCATGTAACTTTTTTTTAAAAAACTGGTAGGCTACATAGAAACTACTTCTTTTTTAAACCAAAAACTGTAGAAATAGCAGGAATGCTAATCCTAAATACCCAAAAATGCAGTTTAGCTAACTGTTGAAATAACAGGAATGCTAATAGGAAGGAAAAAATAGCAGACTACGAAGAAAACCACATACCCGTGGCACTCGAAGTGAAGGGGTACGACCATACATGTTTAACGATCTAGGAGGAAGGGGAGGAGTTGACAAAAATTAGCATAACTCATAATGCCGCAAATACAAAAGCACAACAACGAAATGATGGTCGATTGGTTAGGGTTCACCGAATTAGGGAAAAAAGGGAGGAGATGGAAAATGAAAAAATAGGGGTAGGGAGTAGTGGAAGAGGTAGAGGACAATGATAGGCGGTAGAAGCCATTTGCAGGGGTTCAAGAAAGTACTGTATAATATGGATTGTGAAAAACGAAAAAATAGCGGGGGAACTGAAGCGAAAATATGATGCGGATTTAATATGGCTCAAAACCGTATCAAATGCACTGTTTTGAAGCATTGTAAATGTAGGGTTAGATGTTAGATGTTGAGGATGACGCGGATCGCAAAGAAAATTTGTTACGGCTATAAGCTGTAGCATATTTGATACGGCTTAAAGCTGTATCAAATCTCCGCATCCTGGTTTGCCAAATGTGTTGTTTTGGGGTAGTGTGAGGTCATTTTTGAGAGCTTGTTGGATAGCGCGTGAGGTGCAAGAGGGACCTTAGTCCGGGTGTTTTCGAACTTGTTGGTTTCTCCGCTCTCCATGTGTTTCGTTCTGGTGGATCGTTTGCACCACATTTCCTGTAAAGACTCTCACTTTGGATTTGGGTCGTCTTGAGTGTTGTACTATAACAAGCTGGATTTTTGGTCATTTAAACCGATAAAATTCCACAAATGTCAACTCCAACAAATCAAAATTTCAGATAGTGACTAGGATTAATATATGAAAAAGAAGAAAGAAGAAAAACATTCACATAATCTCACAGCGGAAGGACAAGATATAATAATTAAATAACAGTTCATGAAGCTGTTAAATTATAAATTTCATTATACATTGCATGAATTATTAGAGTTAAATATCATAAAACATACCAATATGTGCAGTGGAAACATAATAATTTAGTCTATTGAGCACCATCTTCATCTTTATAACTGTATCTTCGATAATTGAAAGGCTCAGGCAGTCCCAAGAACAAATGAAAAGATAAAAATACTCGGATCAGAACTAAAAAATTCTCCTATCAGTCAAATCAAACCATGTGTGGTGGAAATTAGAAGGGATAAAGGGCGCTACACTATTTGGGGGTGCGCAAGATCCTACCCTCTATATATACACACACACACACACATAGACACATACACAATCGTACACACACATACATAAACATACGCATATGCATGCATATAGATTCTTGGAAAATAATATGTCTCTTTTAAATTATTTGGAAAGTGAGCTAGTACCACTGAAATGAGCTGATATTACCTAAAGTTCAAATTTAAAGTAGTTACATACTACATTAATTGATTGCGCTAATAAAAGAACACTAAATTTATGACATTATATTGGATCTGGATTGGATGATAAATATATGTGAATTTGATGATTATATATATATGTTGTTAGACCAAAAAATGGCACTAACACCGATAGACTAGGTTTCCTGGAGATTACTGAAGAAAAATAAACTAAAAGCAAAGAACGATATTCAAACACACAAGATTTATAGTGGTTCGTCGTTAATGAGCCTTCGTCCACTTTATATTTATTATATTCAGCATAGAATTACCAATACAATACTTGGAATCTATCGAACACTCAAAATACAATCAATTTCCTCTCAAAAGTATTGAAATTCACTCAAATAGGGCAAGATTACTTGTGGGTTGAATAACAATGGCAGAACAATATAGAGTCTTCAGAAATTGAGGTGGCAAAAGTTTTTCTTTAAGCTTGGATTGGGTATGTATAGAGATTGGTTGGGAACTTAAGCGGGAGCGGTTATGCATGTAAAGGCATCGGTTCCGGATTTGTAGCTCGTGAGTGAAGGGGTATTTGTGGAGCTCGTGGATTGCAGATCGTGGCCACGTGGCAGTCGACCCAATAAAGTAGAAAATAATGATGTTAGTGTGAAATTACCCAAGGCAAGCTAACTTTTTGCCCCCCAAAGTACGTCTTATCAAGGATGAGGCATTCTTTGAACTAGTTAATATGTTCGTTCCTGAATAGGCAATAATCAACAGTCATGTTTTCTGTAAAGTAGTGTTCTTTGAATGTTATGCATCATATATAAATAAGGGTTTACACTCACAATCAGCCTTGTTGTAATTGGTAATCCAGGTTCTTCAACCAAAGCACCTAGGTAAATGCTTTAACCTTTTTTGGGTCAAAAGGTTGAAGTTATTTGTTTAAATCATGCTGCTTTGTCAACTCCCATAAGTAGTTACACGTAACTGACGATTCCAAACTTTAAATAATTACTTTATCTTTAATCATTTACGGCTTTTCAACCTTTCGAGTAGATTGGTCGGCGAGCTTCTGATTGCGTTCCTACGTACGGTAGTCAGATTGAGTCGAAGTCACAATCCGAGGGTCTTCAAACTGATGAGTTTTCGGTCCGAGTGCTCCCTTATTTCCTGCATCCTCTTTTAACCACTGTTGTCCCATCTTTTCAAGGAATACGAACGGTATTTTTATGTTGTATTTAATTCGAACCACTCTCTCTATTTCTTCTTACCTTATCTCTTCATTATTAAGCAAAATTATGTTCACAAACCATAGCTCTCCATCCCCTTTGAAATTCAATCAACTTTCGAAATCCAATATAATGTAGTTATCAAATCACTGAATTCCAGTTTTGATTCATATTTTCGACTGAATTTGGTTCTTAAATTCATCTGGTCCCTCTGTTTACCATCATGGCGATGATACTCTGGAGTTTTGTATCGGAATCATTGCTGGTGGCGGTCTCTATGCCTTCGGTCCTTTGGCGATGCTGGTGGCAACGGTGAGTGGTCTCACTCTTCGTTCCGGTGTGCTAGAAGAGGTAAAGAGAGTGGGGTTCAAAACTTTGGTGAATCGAAGGTGCTAGGAGAATATGGTGAGAGTTCGGGATTGTGAAGGGAAGAGAAAGGAGAAGAAAGATTAGGCTTGAATTGAATAGATTTCTTGTGCGAATGGGTTAACGAGTTGTGAGTGTTACAGACTTTTGGGGTTGGGTCTAGTTATTTCGACCCGAAGCTAATTCGAACAGAGTACTCAACCCTTGAGTTTTGACCCAATTCTAATGTGATTTATACAATTATCACATATTTCTTCATATATCCAATTTAGTGAACAAAAAGGGAAATAATGGCTTCAATCCATCCTGCGTGCATATGTATAACTCGATCAGATATAACGTACCACACGATCTCGTAAACAGTTACGATAGAGCCTTTCAAGTTTTGGACTTTAAAACTGCACAGCATACTTACCTGGCAATTTTGGATATAAGGACATCAACTTTTTCAATATCACTTCGCATATTGAATAACTGTGTGCTTTTACTGCATCTTTCCTTTACATCACTTATTGTGTCAGTACTGCTCACACTAGTGTACACACAAATGAGGGGTACAGGCTGCTATACTCTAGTCTTTCTTTAAAGTTTCTTAGATAATACAACAAGAAAGTCTAGGAGATACCCAACGAGATACTCAAAGTCTGAGAAGGGTAAATATTCTAAATCATTAAGTAATCCTAATTTTCTTCCGTTGAGATTCAATCCAGACAGTACCGATCCTGAGTTTGAAGTTGACATCCACAAGGATGTAGAGCTTTCTGAGGGAGAGATTTCAGTAGACAAAGAAGATGGAAGAGTAGGGGATAATCGAGCTCCCGATGAATTCAATGACGCGGTTATTCTAAATGAACCTCACGACTCTTGGTTTTCTACAACTGACAAACCCAAACATAGATGATTGTGCCTAAGGCATGGGATATCTTGGTAAGAGGTCAAAGTTGCAACGAACATCTTAGACATACCCCACAATCATCCAGAAGGGTACGTAGAAATAAGCCGATTAATGTGCTTGGTTGGGGCTATTCCTCTGTTTCCTCCTTTCATCGTCAATTTTCTAAGACAATTGAGAATAGCTCTGATAGAATTCCAACCAACAACCTACTCATATCTGTATACATTGTATGTAGCATACATGGAGGTTCTTGCTGTAGACCCCAACTTTGAGAATATAAACTTTTTCTATCACTTTAAGCATCGCCAATGAGAGACTACCTTTTTTCCCAATTTTGAATCCACCCCAAAGGGAAAGATTATCAGTGATGGATTCAGTAATGTAGGTAACATAATGTCGGATTTATTGTATATTTAACATCAGCTTGGGTGTGCTAGGAGGTGGCTTCAATCAAGTGAGTTTGTAACGTCCCATATTTTTACGGTATAGTAATTAATTTATTTAATTATTTAAATAGTGATTTAGAGATCTAAATAGTTGTTTAATTAAATAATATTGAAAATTTAATTAATATAAATAATAGAACATTATATTAATTTCCGAAATAGTCGGAAATAGTGGGATTCACAAAATATTGTGAATTGGATCATTTATAATATATAATTCCGTATAGAGTTGAATTATATTAACAAATATATTATATAAACGATAGTTGAATGTATAATTATAATTATAATCGAGCTCGAAATGGCACGGTAGTTCGTAATTTGGTGATTCGAACTTTAAACAAGTATACATAATCCGTTTTAAGCCGGATTCTGTGAAACAAGAAATGTTTGGAGCTGGTGAAGTATATTTTTATAATAGAAGAGAAAAATTGGGATTTCGTCATGTAGATTTTGATTTATGTCCAAATAAAATTTTCGAAAAGTCGCTATGGAATTCCTTTATTATTATATCGATTTATTTATATTATAAATGGATTTTTAATATAAATTGAATACTGATTTAATCTGGATTTGAAATGTCGAGTTATAAATTCAGATAGGCATATTTTGGAGCTGTATTATATTCTATTTGAATATATACAATAATATTTATTTATACTTAATTTAATTATTTTTAAATATATTAATATTTAAATAGGTTTATTTAGAGCTTTAAAAATAGCTAGTTTTGCAAACTGTCTCCGTTTTCGACGAAACTAATTATGTTGGGTCCGGAATATTAAATAATTGTTAGATTTCAATTTTCGTGATTTTTGGAGTCAGTATGTGGTCGTACGGGATTTTAACATGAAATACAGTCAATAATTTTACCTTTAAAAATACGCTGTGTGAGCAAACGAACTCGGAATTCGACGAAACAAGTTTCATTAGGTCCGTAATGTCGAACTGAAGGTGTATGTCCATTTTTGTGATTTTTGAATATCATGTGTGATTATACTAATTTTTAGAAGACGAATACAAGCAGTAGTTCAGTATAAATTAATTAAATAATGAATATAAAAAATATATTCTCACCCTACATATACATACTCCTTAACATTTCTAACCCTAATCTAATTCCAAAGTCAACCAAAATTTCTGTGTTGTTTTTTCTCTTACAGCAAAAATGGTGAGCCAAATAAATTCAAAACAAAATCTCTTAAATCCCAAAACACACTTGTTTGCAATCCTAGTGTCGAGCGCTACACGCTAGTGTTGGTTTTTCTGAGCTCGATCCATTTTTCCAACTCGCTGTGTTCATCCATGGAACCTAGGGTTCATCGATTCGAGAGTTTGAGTCATCGATTCGCGAAATGGGTACGATATTTTGGTTTACGTGATCGATGAGGGTTTGCTGGCCAATTTTTGTGGATTGTGGGAAATCGAGTTTGGTAATGTCACCGAAATACATGAACCGGGCTGGTTGACGCGAGTTGAAGCAGAGGATCGATTTCTTCGTTTTGGGTATAGGTGGAAAGAGAGAGACCACGGTGTGTTTGGATTTGTATAGCATGAAGTATTGGAGAAGAGAAATCTGTCCAAGGGTACAAAAATGGCCATGAGATTTGGTGCGTTAACTGTAGAAGAAGGAAAGGAGAAACACTGTTTAAAGGGAGGCGAGCTTCTTGGATCTCTACGGTGGGAAGTTGGGCCATTTTAAATTGTGGTGAGGCCCGATTAAAATGAATACAAGTTAAATTCCTAATTTAAATATTTACTTAACTTATAAAATTAGTAACTTCTTCATACGGTATTAGAAATTTGAAAGGTCAGTCACGTTGGGACCATATAGATGGTGGCTACATAATGGAGTTGACTGGGAGTGGATCGGGGCTCGTTACAATTTATAGCGAAATAAATTGTCTGTCTGAATCAACCGATAGTTATCGTTATTTAACGATGATCGTCCAATGTGAGTAAATCTCACTAACTCTGCCAGTTTATATTTTATAAATATAATCTAGTGGTGGTAAATGATGATTGATTGCTATGTGTTGATGTTTGGTTGAATTGCTGATTTATTGGTTGAAATTATAGATAACGATATATATATATAAATCGTGAATCAAATATTTGGTCTATTCATCAGAATATATCACACTGAAATGAAATCGATGTTGTTTATAGTGTTTAACATCTGTGGATGCAGGGAGACAGGTTAGAGTGATCCAATTGGATACCTCAATATTTATAATACTGTTTGTTTCCATATATTGTGGTATATGATGTGATATATAATATGTGATTGATTATGATGACACTGGTCATGTTATTTGGTATTTTGAATACCATATGAAATACTGGAATGTAAAAAGGAAATTTTCAAAGTGAATATTGAAAATAAAATATTTATATATGAAATAAATAGGATATTATAAAAGGTAATATTTGGAAAACAAATATTGGAAAATATAAAAGGGAAATATTTGGGAAATGAATAGAATTATATAAAAGGATTTATATAAAATGAATAGAATTATATAAAAGGATTTATATAAAATGAAAAGAATTATATAAAAGGATTTATAGAAAATGAATAGAATTGTATAAAAGGATTTATAGAAAATGAAAAGAATTTTATAAAAGGAAAAATTTAGACCCGTCCTTCGCACCTGGTGTAACATGATATCGATTTAAAGTAAATATTCCACAAATAAAATACTATAAAGGAATTTGGGGTTTGAATTAGGAATTTAAATGGAATTACAGAAATTAGAAACTGACTGGAAATTAGTTGAGTTGAATGGATTTCTGGGTATCGATCTGATGTTAGTTTCGGCCTTCGGGGTTAATACGTAGAGGGTTGTTCTCTTACTAGTTTACAGTTAGAGAATGATATATGTGAGAAGATAGTGATGCATGAATCAGAAATGGAAAAAGTTTTCCAAAGTTAATAACGTGTATTTTCTAAAATTAGAAAATAAGGATGTGATGAATATATGGAAACGAGAAATGGGAAAATGAATGTTGATTGATGATTGATCGATAGAATTTCCATCTGGGTATAATATCGTTGTTTGCACACATGATTTTCTTTGATAGTTAAATCACCGACTATCGAAATTTTTGACCATTTCCGTTGTCAATACGGAGAGACCGGGATCAGATTCATTATCTGAAAACCACTCTGTATGGGCGTTAGCGTTGCGATCAAATATGATGAAGATAATTGAAGACGGAGTTATGCAAGTGTTTTCCTGTTTACAGAATAGTGCCTTTGGTCTGTCCAGTCCCTGGGTGTGACCTGTATGGAAGAATGTCTGATGGAGTATATTTAATAGATCGCGTATGTTGATCTCTTTAAACGTATTTAAATTTGGTGGTGGAGGAATTCGTTTCTCTTAGCTGTATACCCGTGGTATGTTTGGAGAAATCAATTTGTGATTTAACGGGTATGACAATGTGACATTCAAAGTAAATAAAGATGTGATTTACAAAAGGATACATTATGGCCTCTAGCCTCACAACTGAGAATGGTATAAAATCGGGTAGGTCGCATGGCTAAGTGGTTAGCTTCCAATTAGGGTGTATTGTCACCTGATCTAGAGAAATTCCATTTACTTCTATAATCTATTTCGATGTTGTCCCTTTCGAGAAACAGTTGCTGATCCCAACCATTGGTGATAATGCATTCGGTACACTCAAGCTAAATGAGTAACCAATCATGTTTAACCAAGGTAAGAAGATGTTCTTGTTGAACCCGGTGTATTCCCCTCTATAGATACACTGTCGAAAGGTGGTCCCATACCTTGCCAGTTGGAATTCATTAACCAATAAGCGCCCGCGGTTTTTGATTATATATTATGTATGTGGAACATGAGATGAAGGCGTTCTGCTAGTTGATTATTATATTGTGGTTGATAGACATTATTATAATATCAAAAGAGTTTTGATATAAAGATTATCATTTCTTTCAAAAGGATTTTTGAATGTTGAATCAATTTATTTTGGATTCTCATAAGGGAAAAACCCATTCCGTGTTATACGGCGTGGTCTTATGAGATATCGTTTATTTTATCAAACTGTTTTAAATTGTTTTACTCACACCAGTTCCATGACTGACCTGGAGTTTATTTTATTTTGTTTTCCCTATAGTCTTGGGTGCCCAAATTTGTACGGGCAGTCAAGTAGTCAGGATTTTACAGATATACTGAGAGCTTGGAGCAGGAGCATTAGGATTTTATAGAAATTGTTTATTTTCGCTGTGTTGTAAGTGTTGTACTCTGATAAATGTTATTGTATATATATATATTGGTTTTATTTCAAAGTTATATTATATTATATTCGTTCCGATGTGAGATTCATGTTACTCTGATATTGTATGTTCTTCTTCTTCTTCTATTCTAATTTTCTATCTTATCTATCCTCACCCTCTAACTTCTTTCATTAACTATCCAGTATTTTCGATGCTTGGATATTCGACATTGAGTTTATGTCGATAATCTGGATCACGAAAACCCAGGTTGTTACAGTTGGTATCAGAGATGAAGATTAAGTGATTACCTTGGCTCTGCGGCGTGACTCAGTAGAGATATGGTTAGTAATACTCTAGATTGAGTATGAGTGTATACATACGAGTGAAAGTATTTGTAGATTCAATATAAAATTGTTTTATATTGTGGAGATTTATTGGTTGAGTTGTTTATTAGTTCTGGTCAATCAGTTTGATCCACTGTATCGGTAGGAGTTTATAAACACTCGAATACGATGAACCAGCACAGTATGTTTTGAAAGAGGGCAAATGAAATAATTTTACCCAAATCATATTTTGATATAAAAGAATGATTAATATTGGAAATATTATAATATATTGGATGTGTTGGTAGTTGTTATAATCTTCGATTATAAACTGTGAAATTGTTATAAATAATTAATTAGAATTCATATAAGTGTAATACATGAAATATGATGAATTAAATCTGAATTTAAATCGGAATTGGAATTAAAATTCTGAAAAAAAATGAAAAGTGTTTGTAAATGGAATTGGATTAAATATATTAGAATTTTGAAATCCTGGGAGATTTTAAATTGTTTACAAGCATTGTGAAGGATATTTTGAAAGTGATTTCAAAATGGAAATGGTTAGAAATGGTTTTGAAAGTGATATAGTATTGAACTCACTTCGGTTGCTGGGAAATAATTCTGATGATGATCCGGACATCATCGGTGTTCATTTTCGAGTTCTAAGTGACGGATTACTACCAAAGGTTTTGTTTTGAATTGTTTTAAGAAAAACAAGTTGTGTGAATTTTGAAAAGGATTGGTTGATTTTAGAAAAATCCAAGCTGTTTAGAACTTCCAGGAAGAGACTGTTTGAATTAAAAACAAATTTAATAGAAATTTATGGAAGTAAATTAAAACTGAATAGAATGACATCGAGTAAGTTGGATTGATGATTTATGAATTTGGAATCAGGAATAATACTTGAGTTTGAAATGAAATTTGTCTTAGATAAAACCAAATGATTGAGTTTGAATCGATTGGAGATTGATTGGGATGTCATTTATATATATGCTGAATGGGTAGCAGATGGAAATGAGATAATGATATGATCGACAAAAAGGTACCAATTTATATTTATATTGGGTATGAGGTTTTTATGAGCTGAATTGGCAAGCCGATTGGTTGTTTGATTTTCTTTTGGGTTGAAGAAAGCCTAGAGAGGCGAGTTGGAGTTTGAGCTATTAGCCAGTACAAAGGAGGTGCTGGCAAAAAATTTCAGAAGTTTAAGGTATTAGAAAATTTTCAGAATTTTTGAAAATTTTAGTTAATCGAAATAAATTAAAATTTTAATTGAAATTAATTGGTTCACTGAAACTAAAATTAAAAAGTAAACAAATAATTATTAACCCGGTTAATAGGGTTTGTTTTTTACTTAGTAATTTCGAGGACGAAATTATTTTAAGGGGGGAAGAATGTACTGTCCCGTATTTTTACGGTATAGTAATTAATTAATTTAATTATTTAAATAGTGATTTAGAGATTTAAATGGTTGTTTAATTAAATAATATTGAATATTTAATTAATATAAATAATAGAATAATATATTAATTTCCGAAATAGCTGGAAATAATGGGATTTACAATATTGTGTGAATTGGACCATTTATAATATATAATTCAGTAAAGAGTTGAGTTATATTAATGAATGTATTATATAAACGACAGTTGAATGTATAATTAAATTATAATTATAATCGAGCTCGAAATGGCGTAGTAGTTCGTAATTTGGCGATTCGAACTTTAAACGAGTATACATAATCCGTTTTAAGCCGGATTTCTGTGAAACAAGAAACGTTCGAAGCTTGTGAAGTATATTTTTCTAATATAAGAGAAGAATTGGGATTTCGTCATGTAGATTTCGATTTATGTCCAAATCAAATTTTCGAAAATTAGCTATGGAATTCCTTTATAATTTATATCGATTTATTTATATTACAAATGGATTTTTAATATAAATTGAATACTAATTTAATCTGGATTTGAAATGTCGAGTTATAAATTCAGATAGGAATATTCTGGAGCTGTATTATATTCTGTGTGAATATATACGATAATATTTATTTATAAATATTTAAATTAATTATTTTAAAAAATATTTATATTTAAATGGGTTTATTTAGAGCTTTAAAAATAACCAGTTTTGCAAATGGTCTCCGTTTTCGACGAAAATAATTTTTTGGATTCGGAAAAATTATTGTTAGATTTCAGTAATGTCCATTTTCGTTGGGTCCGTAATGTCGAACTAAAGGTGTATGTCCGTTTTCGTGATTTTTGAATATCACGTGTGATCATACGAACTTTTAGAAGACCAATACAAGCAGCAATTCATTATAAATTAATTAAACAATGAATATAAAAATAATATTCTCACCCTATATATATAATCCTTAACATTTCTAACCCTAATCTAATTCCATAGTTAACCAAAATTTCCGCCGTTGTTTTTATTCTCTTACAACAAAAATGGTGAGCCAAATAAATTCAAAACAAAATCAAATAAATTTTCTTAAATCCCAAAACACACATGTTTGCAATCCTAGTGTCGAGCGCTACACGCTAGTGTTGGTTTTTCTGAGCTCTATCCATTTTTCCGACTCGTTGTTTTCATCCATGAAACCAAGGGTTCATCTATTCACGAAATGGGTATGACACTTGGGTTTAAGGGATCGATGAGGGTTTGCCAGCCAATTTTTGTGGAATTTGTCGGAAATCGAGTTCGGTATTGTCACTGAAATACATGAACTGGGCTGGTCGACACGAGTTGGAGCAGAGGATCGAGTTCTTCGTTTTGGGTATAGGTGGAAAGAGGATGGAAAGAGAGAGATCACGGTGTGTTTGAATTTGTATAACATGAAGTATTGGAGAAGAGAAAGCGGTCCAAGGGTTCAAAAATGGCCATGAGATTTGGTGCGTTACCTATAGAAGATGGAAAGGAGAAAACACTGTTTAAAGGGAGGCGGGCTTCGTGGGTCTCTACGGTGGGAAGTTGGGCCGTTTTAAATTGTGGTGAGGCCCGATTAAAATGAATACAAGTTAAATTCCTAATTTAAATATTTACTTAACTTATAAAATTAGTAACTTCTTCATACTGTATCAGAAATTCAATCAGTCGGTCACGTTGGGACCATACGGACAGTGGCTACACAATGGAACTGAATGGGAGTGGATTGGGGCTCATTACAATTTATAGCCAAATAAATTGTCTGTCTGAATCAATCGACAGTTATCGTTATTTAACGATGATCGTCCAATGTGAGTAAATCTCACTAACTCTGCCAGTTTATATTTTATAAATATAATCTAGTGGTGAAAAATGGTGATTGATTGTTGGGTGTTGATGTTTGGTTGAATTGCTGATTTATTAGTTGAAATTATAGTAAATGATATATATATATATATATATATATATATATAAATCGTTAATCAAATATTGGGTCTGTTCATCAGAATATATCATATTGAAATGAAATCGATGTTGTTTGTAGTGCTTAACATCTGTGGATGCAGGGAGACAGGATGGAGGGATCCAACTGGATTCCTCAATATTTATAATACTGTTTGTTTTCATATATTGTGATATATAATCTGTGTTTGATTATGATGACACTGGTCATGTTATTTGTTATTTTAAATACCATATGAAATACTGGAATGTAAAAAGGAAAATTTCAAAGTGAATATTGAAAATGAAATATTTATATATGAAATAAATAGGATATTATAAAAGGTAATATTTGGAAAACAAATATTGGAAAATATAAAAGGGAAATATTTGGGAAATGAATAGAATTATCTAAAAGGTTTTATATAAAATGAATGGAACTATATAAAAGGATTTATATAAAATGAATAGAATTATATAAAAGGATTTATAGAAAATTAATAAATTATATAAAAGGATTTATAGAAAATGAAAAGAATTTTATAAAAGGAAAAATTTAGATCCGTGCTTCGCACACGGGTGTAACACGATATTGATTTAAAGTAAATATTCCGCAAATAAAATATCATAAAGGAATTTTGGGTTTGAATTAGGAATTCAAATGAAATTACTGAAATTAGAAACTGACTGGAAATTAGTTGAGTTGAATGGCTTTCCAGGTGTCGATCTGATGTTGGTTTCGGCCTTCAGGGTTAATACGTAGGGGGTTGTTATCTTACTAGTTTACAGTTAGAGACTGATATATGTGAGAAGATAGTGATGCGTGAATCAGAAATGGAAATGTTTTCCAAAGTTAATAACGTATATTTTCTAAAATTAGAAAATAAGGATTTGATGAATATATGGAAACGAGAAATGTGAAAATGAAGATTGATCGATAGAATTTCCATTTGGGAATGATATTGTTGTTTGCACACATGTTTTTCTTTGATAGTTAAATCACCGAGTATCGAAGTTTTTGACCATTTCTGTTGTCAATACAGAGAGACCGGGATCAGATTCATTATCTGAAAATCAATCTGTATGGGCGTTAGCATTGCGATTAAATATAATGAAGACAATTGAAGATGGAGTTATGCAAGGGCTGTCCTGTTTACAGAATAATTCCTTCGGTCTGTCCACTCCCAGGGCGAACTGTATGGAAGAATGTCTGACGGAGTATATTTAATAGATCATGTAAGTTTATCTCTTCAAACGTATTTACGTTTGGTGGCGATGGAATTCGTTTCTCTTAGCGCCTGTGGTATGTTTGGAGAAATCAATTTTTGATTTGACGGGTATGACAATGTGACATTCAAAGTGAATGAAGATGTGATTTATAAAAGGATACGTTATTGCCTCTAGCCTCACAACCGAGAATGGTATAAAATCGGGTAGGTCGCATAGCTAAGCGGTTAGCTGCCAATTAGGGTGTATTGTCAACTGATCTAGAGAAATTCCATTTACTTCTATAATCTATTTCGATGTTGTCCCTTTCAGGAAACGGTTGCTGATCCCAACCGTTAGGGATAATACATTCGGTACACTCAACTGAAATGAGTGACCGGTCATGTTTAGCCTGGGTTACAAGATGTTCTTGTTGAACCCGGTGTATTCATCTATAGAGATACACTATCGGAAGTGGTCCCATACCTTGCCAGTTGGAATTCATTAACCAATAAATGCCCGCGGTTTCTGATTATATATTATGTATGTGGAACATGAGATGAAAGCGTTCTGCTAGATGATTATTATATTGTGGTTGATAGACATTATTATAATATCAAAAGAGTTTTGATATTAAGATTATCATTTCTTTCAAAAGGATTTTTGAATGTTGAATCAAGTTATTTCGGATTTTCATAAGGGAAAAACCCGTTCCGTGTTATACGGCGTGGTCTTATGAGATATCATTTATTTTATCAAACTGTTTTAAATTGTTTTACTCACACCAGTCCCATGACTGACCCGGAATTTATTTTGTTTTGTTTTCCCTAAACTCTTGGGTGCCCAAATTTGTACGTGCAGTCAAGTAATCAGGATTTTATAGATATACTAAGAGCTTGGAGCAGGAGGCTTCAGGATTTTATAGCAATTGTTCATTTCCGCTATGTTGTAAGTGTTGTACACTGATAAATGTTATTGTATATATATACTGGTTTTATTTCAAAGTTATATTATATAAAATTTGTTCCGCTATGAGATTCATGTTACTCTGATATTGTATGTTCTTCTTCATGTTCTTTTCTAGTTTTCTATCTTATCTATCCTTACCCTCTAACTTCTTTCATTAACTATCCGATAATTCCGATGCTTGGATAGTCGACACTGAGTTTATGTCGATAACCAGGATCGCGAAAACTCGGGTCGTTACAGAGTTTCATCCTTGGCTTCCTCGTTTCAACTATCTTATAGATTCACTAACCTTCCCTTCTTATTTTCAGTTCCAAATCCGAAGAAAACACAAGGCTAAGTATACAAAGAGTGCCTGAAAATTTTACTGAATGCTAATCCAGATTTCTTAAGTGTAAAAAATGCTTAGTGGATGAGTTCCTACATCGGCATCATCTACTTGACATGCAGCGGAGGACAACACTTGGTGCAGATCATTCATATGTATATGTGCCCCTTGTTCGAGTTACTCCCGTACCCGTGGGAACAGATGACGTGCCCCCAGCCAAGAGGCAGAAAACAGTAGTATCTGGAGTGGGAGAGACCTCAAAGAGTAGAGATCCCATTGATCCAAGTCAAGAACATCAGCCGAAAGAGAAGGAGAAAGCTCCTGAAGAAGAGACGAAAGAGATTTTTAAGAGTCCCTCTCTGATAAACGTGTTTACTCTGGAGCTTTTAGAAAGACAAGTTGGAGAGGAGCCTGGGGATACTTCTCCAAAAGTCGCATATACTTCCGAGAGGCAGCCTCCTCTCAAGATTCCATTTTTGTCTAGTCACCCACTCATGATTCTCATAAAAAGGAATCTATATTCAAAGGTTTGGGTGATCTTGCCTTACCGAACCAGATATATTCTTCCAAAGACATTGGTTCTCGTTCTTTCTTTCCTTATTCCAAAGAATAAGTTACACCTATAAAGGCCGGGAAGACGACACCTACGTGCCAAACTCTGAGCTTTGGTCTGTCGAGGGATCACTTAGGACACACATCACACTAACACTACACGTCACAACACCTGTGTGATATATTACTTTGTGGTTCTAACACTGGTTCATGTTAACTCGCAGGAACATTGTCTCACCGGATCTATGATACCATAAAGATCTGCCAAAATCTTCCAAATCTTATTCTGATGCCCAGCATGAATATCAAGATGACCACGGAAAGACGGACTAGAGACGCTATCACTCAAGACATCACCAATCCTCATGCTCCCGCTCTCCGACTCGCTCAGATCCGCAAAAGCACATAGGTCACCAAAGCCATCCTGAAGGCGATAAGTAAGTTCCCAAAGCTCTTCCTCCTCCAAAGGAGTCTTACTCTCAAGATAAACCCCCTAAAAGTCACTTAGACCTCAAAGACAAGTCCCAAGGTAAAGATAAAGACATGGATAAAGTTAGTGCAGATCTCATTCCTTCTTAATGCACTTCCACCGACATATCCACATCAAAACCTATGGTGCTTGACCCTTCCACTGAGCAGAGAATAAAGGTCTTAAAAGGGCATTTTCCTGATTATCATTTCAGTAATATGCATTTTGTGACCAACCCCAATCCTGTCCCTTCTAACTAGTCTGATGGGGTCAAAGCTCAGATGAATTTCATGGAAAGTCAATATCAAGTAACTTACAAGTACACCCGAAAGCAATCCAAGAATATAGAGGACCTCATATTGGACTTAGACAATCTAATGCTAATGTACGATTATGACAAGTCTTATAGGAAGAATGCAGGGAAGGAGTACAAGGATGCTCAGGCTAAGCTTGCCCTTGCACAATGCGATGCCGAGAACTACAAAAAGATGCATAGCAAATTACAACAATGCTTTCACATCGAGCTTGACTGTGACACCCACGGGATTCGAACCCCAGCCTCCCAGAAAGAAACACCACGCACTAAACATTGTGCTAAAAGATCTTTGTGTTAGCTTTTCGAAAGGGGAGTTACAGAATACTCCCCTTAAAGAGCCCAACGTCCTCATTGGCTCATATCACTCATCACCCAGGAGTTGTGCATGTAACCCACATCAGTACCACACCGACCGACATCCGCAACATTACACACACAATTCCGGCTGGGTATAGGCTCTGATACCACGTGTGACACCCACGAGATTAGAACCTCCGACCTCCTAGAAAGCAACACCGCACACTAACCACTGGGCTAAAAGATCTTTGTGTCCGCTTTTCGAAAGGAGTGTTACATTGACTACGATAAAAAAGAACTCACAACCATCGAGAAGCAAAGAGAGAGCGTCACTTTTAAAAATGCTGAGTTAAAGTTGTCTTGTACTCACCTCGAGTAAGAGAAACCTGAGCTAGAGAAGGAGGACGCCAATCTAAAGGTTAAATTTGTAGAGGCTAAGGAGAGGGTTGCAACTGCTGTGGGAAACAAAAACATCTCCCTTGAATATGCTTCTACTTCCAAGGCATAGCTCATCGAAGCATAAGGTGAGTCTAATGGTTTTGGACATCTCCTCATATCGTTCTTTGCTCAAGTTCTCCGAACCCGTGACATATCTTGGGTAAAGGACTATCCAACAACATTAGTTGACGCATGGGACAAGTTTGTCAATGATGAGAAACCGTGATTGAAAGTTGATACCGTTGATGAAGAGGAGTAGATGAGGACATATATAAGAGGTGAGGAACCAGAGCGTTTAGCTAAAGGGAGAAGATTACTAAAGGAGGCTATGGAAGCAATCAAATGCCATGCTAAGGGCAAAGATTCCATTGAAGGTGGCTCCGGTTCATTCTCCATATTTCACGAAATTGTGGAGGCAGAGAAATATGACCCTGAATGTCTGAGGGATTACCAAAAATGCATTTCTCTCTCCTACAATCGAAGCTGCGACTCCTGCTACTCATGGAGACCGATCGTGTGAAGGTATTTCCATATTTACTCCACAATATTCAAAGTTATTCTAGCGTGTTACCATGTAATAAAGCTTCCAATTAGGAGGCCCGTTTTTTCTCCAGAGCTAATAACTATTGCTTTCTCTGCTTTAGGTACAGAACCTGCAACATCACAGAAGAAAAGCAAAAAAGAGACAACTTACAAGCCTATAGCACTCCTCAGTGTTGATGTCTCGGAGGAGGGAGAGATGATCACAGCTTTAAAGGACCTCAATGGTAAGGAGGGTGAAGGAGATGAAGACGTCATATGTACGGGATCATCCGTCGAGACCGAGAAGTTAACTCTTGCATAGTTGCAAGCAAGGATAGAACAACTTTTGAAGATTAAAGCCGAGACTTTGGAAGCGCCTATCTCTGTTAAACCCATCCAAATGATTCCTCCTCCTGGCGCAAATATTTGTGTTGAGGCTTACGGGTCAACCTCGACAGATACAACTTCCAATCCACCACTGATCCAGAAGATCTCTCGTTTGGAAAGACTAAAAAGAAGAAGCATATCCTTGCTAAGGATGTGAAAGAGGAGTAGCGAAAGATTAGGGAGTCCAAGAAGTCCAAGGCTACTCCCAAATCAAAGTGAAGCTTTATCTTGATTTCTTTTTTGTTTTCCACTGGCCTGCTGTTGTTGTTGCGAGTGCAACCCTTGCATTTTTGTCTTGTATAAACCTGCATTCTGTAAATAATGCAATGTTCCTGCAATGTCACATATATGCAAGCTTATTGTTGCTTTTGATACGGTGTATTCATAATAAAAATATTACTAATCTAAGTAATAAACATTAAAACACATCACAATTCAACTTTTTGTAATCAAAGTATTAATAAACCAAGTAACAAACAATAAACCACATTCTATTTAGCTAAGGGACGTGTTGCGTTTTTATATGGCCCCAAACAATCCTAAACAGAGTGTTTGGCCAGGGCTTGTTCGAGATTTATTAGTAACGACATACTACTAACCCTAGTGCAAGTGGGGATTTCAAGTTTGGCTTGCATTCATGCCCTCAATCTTTCTATAGGGGTAAGAAACAAGTTCTTCGAGCACTCGGTCCAAGTTCTTTTATACTCTCCTATCGTAAGTTTAGGTTAGAGTTTAAATTAAGGAGGTCTCAAATCATGGTGCACCATTTTACGCCTACCCTGCTTTTATAATCACTCTTGAGTCAAGAGAGTTTGAGTTAATCACGCGAACAATCATGTCATTCGCTTTGGCAATCCATCTACGCTCTAATCCTTAGAGTAGGAATTTGTCGAATCGAGTGTCGATATTGAAATCTAATTTAATCCATACTATGTTCCACGCTCTGGTAGATGAAGTTGGTTGGGCGAGTGGTCGGTCACAGTAGCCCTGATATTACCTCTTAGGCCCTAAGTCAAAGGTAGAGGTTGTTGTCAAAGATGGTCGGATCATATCCCTACTGTTTATACTCATCCCGTCGAATCATGGAAAAGGGATAGTGTGATTTTTACGCATCACATTCTCGCTTTGGTCTACAAAGTAATAATCACTCTACCGAGCATTGGTGTTAAGCTTAGTTTTAGTCAACCTAAATCCGATCAGTCATGGACTTGAGTCCGCTCATCGAAACATAAGCAAGCGAACATCATTAAGGAGTGAATTATCCCTTTTTTTAAGGTTTAGAACAAGTCAGTCACATCACAACACCTAATCAAATACATGGACCACCATAGAGCATGGAATGAATTTCTAGCATACGTGATATTCTCACAAACACAATACACAAGGAAACAAATGCAGTAAATAACAGGGGACACACAATATTTCTATAGTGGTTCAGCCAAATTCTTTCCCACGTCCACTTTATAATCTTTTGTTTATATTGAACAAACTGTTTTGGGAAGGTTTTTCCTCATTACATAGTCTGGAAAACAAATAGTAAATACAAGCTCAAGTCAAGTAGTGTCGCAGATGCTCGACGTTCCATGCTTTTGGGAGATGATCATCATCAACGGTCGTTAGCCAGAAATCTCCACTATCAACCTTCCAATGAATGGCATACGGTCCTTTCCACTTTGAACCTATGAAAACTAGGGTTAGGAAGATATGCTTCAGTACTAGGTTGTCGGGCTCAAAAGTTCTTGGTTGAACCTTATTATTGCAGTATCGAGCAACCTGATGTCTGTGCATCGAGGCACGCAAATCTACATCCTATCTCTTCTCATCGACCATATCCAACAACTTAAGGAGAAGAGCCTTGTTTGTCAATGGAAGATAATATGTTATCCTATAAGAGGGGACTTCTAGCTCCGCCGGGATGACTGCTTTCGAGCCATATGACAGGGAGAAAGGAGTGTGGCCAGTTGTTGACTTGTAGGTTGTTCAATATGCCCACAAGGCCAAAGGTAATTCATCAACCCACTTGGTTTTCGCCTGCTCTAATCATTTTTTTAGGATAGACTTGATGATCTCATTAATAGCTTCTACCTGCTCACTCGACTGCGGATGTGACACAGCGGTATCTTTTCTTGATGCAATATCATTGATAGAAATCTCTTAACTCCGTGCTATCGAATTA
This sequence comes from Allium sativum, assembly GCA_030737875.1. Classification (NCBI taxonomy): domain Eukaryota; kingdom Viridiplantae; phylum Streptophyta; class Magnoliopsida; order Asparagales; family Amaryllidaceae; genus Allium; species Allium sativum. Next base: position 155,652,040 of record CM060921.1, on the reverse strand, counting down.
AGTCCCATATCGGTTATAATAGTCTTGGGAATTCCAAATCGACATATAGTATTTCTGACAATGAAGTTGATCTCTCGCTTTGTCGTGATTGTGGTTAGCTACTCAGCTTCTGCCCAATTTGTAAAGTAATCCACAACCACGACTGCATACTTTGCTCCACCTTTAGCAATTGGAAGACTTCCAATGATGTCAATTTCCCATACAGCAAACGGCCATGGACTCACCATCGAGGTGAGTCGGTTGGGTAGAGCTCTAGGAATTCTTGCAAATTTCTGGCACTTATCGCAACGTCATGAATAATTTGCTACATCTTTGTCTATGGTAGGCCAGAAGTAGTCGTACGGTAGTATCTTTATTGCCAATGTTTGTCCTATAGTGTGATCACCACAGTCGCCTTCGTGGACTTCCCTCAATGCACGCTTGATATTGTCATTGGCTATACGCTGAAGCAAAGGAACCGAGAACCCCCTTCTGTAAAGCTTTCCACATTGCATAGCGTATCTGGATGCTTTGCGAAAATGGCACGCCTTTGTTTCTTCCTCTCTGGAAGGATTTCGTGCTGAAAGATATTCTTTATTAGGGTCATCCAGGACTCTCTTTCTGGCTCACTCTCCAATGCTTAGTTTATTTCCATCTGATCAATGCTCAGAGTACCTAGTGCTTCAATCGGGACCATTTCAGCTTCTGGTTTTCTGCTCGCGAAATATGGGAAATGTTATAATGCTCCAATCCCTCTAACAGCTCCTCGACCTGTTCTAGGTAGGTTGCATGTCATGGTCCATTCGTCTAGAACTCCTTTCGAACCTGAAACACAACAATCTGAAAGTCACAGTAAATATCTAGTGCTACCACTCTCAATTCTTTCACGAGTTTCTGCTCGGCAATTAGGGATTCTGTAACAACTCGAAAATCTGGGCCAGTTTAAATTTTTTATTTTGGCAATTTTAGCGAATTTTGAACATTTAAAATGAATTATTTTAAATGATAACAACGAAAAATTTATTTTGAATAGGATTCGAACGTATATATTATATACGTCGTCGTTAGAATATAAATAATTATATATAAATATAAATAGAATTGAAAATGGCGCGGTAGTTCGATAATTCGATTTCAAACTTCAATCGGATGTACCGGGTGCAAAACAAACCGGATTTTAATGAAACCAAAAACATTAGGATCTAATTGAGAATATCTTTCCAACGAATCCGAAAAATCAAGATTTCATAGTGGGAATCAAAAGATATGTCCAGTTGAAAATTCTGAATAGTCGCTATGGAATTCAGGCCCTTAAGAATGGGAATTTTGCAAACGACCTCGGATTTCGACGAAACCACTTTTGTTGGATCCGTGATGTCAAATTATTGTTAGATTCCAAATTTTATAATTTTTCGAATCAATATGTGAGCGTGGCAAAGGAAAACGCGTTTGACCAGTTTCAGTTGATTTTAATCGACTGGAAAATGGCCATTTTTCCAACGGTCTCAGAATTCGACGAAACTAGTTTTGTTAGGACTGTATCGTCAATACGAAGCTAGAAAATATTTTTCTGTGATTTTTCGAGTTGGTATGTGAGCCCAGTAAATTGAAATGCGCTTTTAAATTCAATATATAGAGTTATAGGTTGATTTTAACGGAAACTGATCGAAACGATCGAATCAGCTTACAAAACATATCCCATTGTGTTCGGAATAGGGGTAATTAGCTATGGACGACAAGCGGTGGGCCTCGTTTAAAGGTCGAAAATAAAAGTTGCTTTTTGGGATTAAATAAAATAAAATAAATTAAAACCCTTCTCTCTCTTTCCTTTTAACTCCTTTGACCCCCCTTTTTTCTCAAAATCGATTCAGAAGAATATATAAATAAAAGACGGAGAAAGAAGACAAAGGGGGGAGGAGCGCCATCGCTCCTCCCATCGGGGAGCCGCCGCGCCACCGTGGGCGCTGGCCCCCTCCGATCCACCGCACCCCGTCCCGCCAGTCGGATGCGACGCCGCCCCCCCTCAATCCTCCACCGCAACGCCTACCTCGACCCCCCCTCCTGTTGCTGCCGCCGCTGCTTCTTCTTCTTCCTCCTTCAAAAACCGCACACCCCCATAACCTCCCAGCCGTGCCCCTCCTGAGCACCCCCATGCGAGCAGCGAGCAAACCCCTTTCCCCTCGTCTAAAATCTAGCTGTAAGTTCTCCTCTTTTCTTCAGTTTTAATTCATATTTTTAATATAGAAAAGTTTACATTTTTAATATAGGAAAGTTGGATTTTTTATTAGAGGAAAATACGATTTTTAATTATGAAAGGGGACAATTTTTATTTATACAAAGATTAGATTTTTAATATTATAAAGTTATGATTTTAACGTTAGAAAATTGGATTTTTATATATACTAGAGAAGTAAAAGTATGATTTTTACTTCGATAAAAATAGGATCTTTTCTTCGTGTAAAGATGAGATTTTTAGTATAGAAAAGGTTAGATTTTTTAAATAGAAAAAGTTAGATTTTTTAAATAGAAAAGATTAGATTTTTTAAATAGAAAAGATTAGATTTTTAAAATAGAAAAGATTAGATTTTTTAAAATAGAAAAGATACGATTTTTAGCGGTGTAAAAATAGAATTTTTATCTATATAGTAGTAGTATAAAAATGTGATTTTTATATACATGACAACAATATAAAAATTCGATTTTTATATATTGAATAACAAAGTAAAAATTCGATTTTTATATATTGAATAGCAAAGTAAAAATTCGATTTTTATATATTGAATAGCAAAGTAAAATTTCGATTTTTATATATTGAATAGCAAAGTAAAATTTCGATTTTTATATACTGAATAGCAAAGTAAAAATTCGATTTTTATATATTGAATAGCCAAGTGAAAATTCGATTTTTATATATTGAATAGCAAAGTGAAAATTCGATTTTTATATATTGAATAGCAAAGTAAAAATTCGATTTTTACATATGTAGTGGCTACGGGCAACGAAAGTGACAAAAAGGCGAGAACAGTGATGACTTCTACATAAGAAGAGTCGAGATGATTGGATTAGCTAGTTGGTGAGAATTTCTCACTCTTCAATCTCTTTTCTAGTTATAAATATATACTAGGATGCAGACTGTAACACCCCACGCCCGCTAGGGTCACTCACAAAGGGAATGCCATAGCATCGGTGGAGTATTTTAGTGAATATAGAACAGAAAAATTACAACAAGACAGATATAAATAGTACTTGAAATTTTAAAACATCATCTCATAACAGCGGAAAATAAACATGTCTGGTTACATCATAAAACCATGATAAAAGTCAAGTACAATATCCATCAAAATAAAGAAGTACATAATCCCACTCTCTCATACAATAGCCATAACAAAAGAAAAGATAACAGGATAACTGGAGCTTTACATCTACCCAAGCTCCGAAAGACTGGAACAGCAATCCGATCAAGCTCTACTACCGCTAGGATCCACCGTAGGACCTGAGGGTTGGGAAAAAGATAAAAACAACGGGGTCAGACATAAGTCTGAGTGAGTCCTATAACTTTAACAATACAATCATTAAAGTAACCAGAGAAGACATAAACTTGACCTACGGTAATATCTGGGGATGAATGGCTACACTAAGCAGCTTAGTAGACTTAGGATAAACTAAGATAATCGTCAGGACGCATCTACCCACCCAAGGATAATTACTAACTGCACCACACCAGTCATTCCCACTTAAAGGTTGATCCCTTCCAAGGACTTAGAAAATTTCCCCAGTAGTTTCATGTACCCCTAGCCCACTACATAGGTGCCGTCTGCCCCTATCTCCACTAGGTGTACCCAGTAATTCTTACCCAGTAGTTTCGTGTACCCCTACATAGGTGCCGTCTGCCCCTATTTCCACTAGGTGTACCCACTACTCCCCAAGCGATCGGCTCCCTACCGTAGATACCCGTGCTGGTCCCACAGTGGGGTGTATCACTCCCCCAAAGTGGCTACCCAATACTAACGGTGCACGGCTTTATATCTACACGATGCAACAACGGCTTATCTACCAGCCCGGGCCCACACACGCATATGAAGCCCGTTGGACTTGCGTTGCCACCGCTAACCCGTTTTGGCCTCTTATAATCAAGCCCAATATGCGTGTCCCGTCACTCGACATGGGTCGAGCCCACAAAGATACGTTTTGGGATATTGGTTGAAATGGGCCTCCACAAGCTACCCACTTAAGCTTGTCAAATATCTAGTGTATCCCACTTAACCCTTTAATCATGTTTAATTACATGTTTCCACTTGGTTGAGTATTCTAATCGTATTTTCTATTGCCACCCAAGGCAACCCACTAGATTCCACATGCCACCCAAGGCAACCACCCAATTTCCTCATGCCACCCAAGGCACCCACTTAACCCCTCATGTCCCACTACATGCTATTATGGTTAAGTGTTTCTTAATTAATTAAGACCGTGATCTCCCGTAAAGACCTCCCACATTAGACTGGCTGTTATGACCGCCTGGTTAAGCCGGTAGAATCCGGGCAGTCTTACGTCATAACAGAGTCTAACCTCGTGTCTTTACCTTAATCACGTATTTAATTTATGGCTAAGACCTCTCACATTGGGCTGACATTTGTAGCAACTGGTTAAGCCGGTCGGGTCCGGGCAGTTTTACACTACAAATGAGTCCAACCTCGTGTCTTAGTCGATTAATTACACCTAATTTATCACCCCCATATTAATTATCCCTAATTAATATCAAGTTTTCCATAACATGGGTAGACCTAACTCAATAGGTAAATTCCCATGGGGTAGACCTTACTCAATAGGTAAATTCCCACTTATGGTAATTTATTTTTATGGTATGCTTAATCATACCCAAACATTCATTTATTAACATAGTTACCAACCCCATCGTTCCCCACGTAAATCGTTCTCATTACATGACATAATAAAGGGGAAGATCATCACAAGTATCATGGGTTTAACATACAACTTTGTCATGGGTTAAGAGGATGTCAACTTGCATATATGAGCATATATTAACCCAACTACATATAACCCAAACTTGCATATTATCATACATATGATTTGCATAACATGTTGCATATGAGCTTGCATATTATCATACACATATCTTGCATAACATGTTAAACTTGCATATAGGCATTCTCAATCTTGCATAACATGTTAAACATGCATTTAAGCATACACATAACTTGCATAAGCATTCACATACTTGCATAGGCATTCACATACTTGCATAACTTGCATATCATGTCATTTAAGCATATACATATCTTGCATAAGTATTCATATACTCGCATAAGCATGCATAACTTGCATATCACATAAATCTTGCATTAAACATATATATGACTTGCATAAGCATCCATACACTTGCATAAGCATGCATAACTTGCATATCACTTTCAACTTGCATTTAAACATACACTTAACTTGCATATCACTTTCAACTTGCATTTAAACATACACTTAACTTGCATATCACTTTACTAAACATGCATAATTCCACTTATTAAATATGCATAAATCCACTTATTAAACATGCATATATCAACTTGTTAAACATGCATAAATCAACTTATTAAGCATGCATAAACCAACTCATCAAATATGCATAAACATAGAACAACATAGAGTAACATATCATTATACATGATTCATACTCACTAATCCGCATTTAAGACCATAGATCTCATTACACCCAATCTACTTACTTTAACAATTGATGTTAAAGTGATAGAAACTCACCAAACTCAAGATTAGCAACCTTATTAGTTGCAAACTATGAAGATAATGATGATTAGAGATTGATTAGAGAGGGATTAGCTTGCAACTTCCTTCATGAACTAGTGGAGGCCATGCTCAAATTTCATTTTGCCATAGTTTAGTTACAAGACTTAATTATGTATGAATTAGGGTAGGGTTATGGTCTTATTTATAGGATTAGGTGAGTGTTTTAGGCCCTTAGATTAACCCTAGATTAGGTTAGGACCCTTAGATTTAGGAAATCTCTAGAACCAGCCCTCCTAGCCAGCCTGAAACCCAACCTGGTGCAACCTGGTGCACCCAGGTTCACAGAACGGCGCCACCCTGTCGACAGGCAAGTCGACAGGCATGTCGACACCCCTGTCGACAGGCCTGTCGACAGCCCTGTCGACATGGGCTGGGCGGGAAGCTTCCCGCCTGACCCCGCCTGGCCCATTCCAAATCTGAATATTATAAATTTTTAAATCTGTTTTGGTTTTAAATTTTCTGCAAACTTCATTGGGCCATAACCGGGCCATACGGACTCCGATTTTCGAAAACTCGGACTCTATTTCGCGTATTTTTCCGAGACGAACGTAATGACGTAGCCCGTTTCCCCCGATTCCCACGTCTGAGATTATTTATCCTGTAATTAGTGAATTTTAGTATTAACTAAAATTCGGGGTGTTACATTCTCCCCTCCTTAAAGGATTTCGTCCCCGAAATCTCTAAGCTAAGGAGAATGCATATCCTACCAACCAAACAACCATCTACTCAAATCATCAACCACGGGCATCCATTGTCCTTAAAACAACTTCTAATGATGTATGAGCATATGCAAAAAGTGTGTGTATATGTTCCCTATCTAATGTATGAACATATGCAAACCATGATAGTGCCATGCATCCATTATGCATGCGAGAAATCCCTATCGACACATACAATATCTACATGAGTGCACAATCATTCACCAAAAATGCATCATCCATGTGATAACACAACCATTATACATCCATAAATATATTTTCCTACACACAATTTTATGCAATATGCAATATGAAGTGACTGAGCCGATCTAGTGCCTAGAGTGTGTGTATATGCATCCACGAGCAACCACTAGCAAACACTTGCATCCACTTGCATCCATCAACCATAACATGTCTCAAACACATGTTTCAATCATAGGTTTACCCTATCTAAAGGTCAAAGGTACTAACGAGAGGACATACCAAAGATAAGATAAGTACTAGACAAGCGATAAAGGAGAAAGTAAAGGCATACCCTCAAAAAGAAATGGGTACAATGAACGCATCTTCGCTTCCGTCTCCCAAGTTGCGTTGCTCTCATCTACTCCCCATTGCACTTTGACTAGCTGAACCTCTCGATTCCTCAATTTCCTAGTCTCTGACCCAAGGATGCGAGTAGGAGCTCGTCGAATCGTCGCATCACGCTCAACCTCTACATCTTTAAGCAAGCTCGGCTCTACCACCTCTGCGGTCTCATGTAAGCATTTCCTCAAATGGGACACATGGAATACTTCATGGACACCACTAAGTCTGTCAGGCAACTCCACTCTATATGCCATCCGTCCAACCCTTTCCTTGATAGGAAACGGCCCAACAAACCTTGGTGCTAACTTCCCAACGGATCCGAAGCGAACAACATTTCTCAACGGAGATACCTTGACAAAAACCATATCCCCAACCTCAAACTCAAGATCCGTCCTTCTCTTGTCCGCATAAGATTTTTGCCTATCCTGCGCTGCTTTCATCCTTCTTCGAATCAAGTCAATCTTCTCTGAAGTCTCCCTAACCATATCAGGCCCAAGCAAGATCTTATCCGTAGATTCCCACCAACATGTAGGTGATCGACAAGGCCTTCCATAGAGAGCTTCGAAAGGAGCCATACCAATACTGGACTGAAAGCTGTTATTATATGCGAACTCCACCAGTGGAAGATGCTCTTCCCATGTACCTCCAAAATCTAAGATACAAAGCCTCAAAAGGTCTTCTAGAACACGATTCACCCTCTCAGTCTGGCCGTCTGTCTGAGGATGATATGCGGTGCTCAGACACAATTGAGTCCCCACTGCTTCTTGCAAACCTCTCCAGAACTCGCTAGTGAAGATAGGATCTCGATCACTAACTATGCTAGAGGGTACCCCATGTAATCGAACTATCTCTCGAAGATATACTGAAGCTAGCCATGGAGCAGTCCTCTTGCTCTTTACAGGTATGAAATGGGCGCTCTTAGTAAGTCTATCTACCACCACCCAAATTCCTGTATTACCCTTCCTCGACCTGGGTAACCCGTCAATAAAATCCATTGAGACGCTATCCCACTTCCATTGCGGAACCTCCAATGGGTGAAGCAACCCACCTGGTTTCCTTTGCTCCGCCTTCACTTGCTGGCACACCAAACATCGAGCGACATACTCGGCCACATCTTTCTTCATACCGGCCCAGAAGAAAACCCTTTTCATGTCTTGGTACATCTTATGCCCACCGGGATGAATGGTCATCCTAGAACGGTGTGCATCATCAAGAATAACCTTCCTCAACCCTTCATCTTGTGGTACACAAAGTCTACCGTCTCTACGCAAGCACCCCCTATCGTCTAGGGTGTACCTACTCAAATGGCTGGACGACTCCCCCCTTATGAGTTTTTCTACTAACTCAACCAACTGTGGGTCGCCCCTCTGTGCTTCTCCAATCCGCCCCAAGAGAGTAGGTCTAACTTCCAAAGAAGCTAGCAAACCGGGTACATAGTCAACAGAAGGTCTGAAATCAAACATCGAGATAAATTCCAAGCTTCGTCGTTCCACGAACAATGGACTCAAGGACAACCTCTTCCTGCTCAAGGCGTCCGCCACCACGTTACCCTTGCCAGGGGTATACGATATCTCGAAGTCATAGGATGCTAAGAACTCCATCCACCTTTGCTGTCTTAAGTTTAAATCTTTCTGAGAGAATAAGTACTTCAATGATTTATGGTCAGTGAACAACTCGAATCTCTCACCAAGAAGATAATGACGCCAAATCTTAAGCGCAAAAACAATAGCGGCCAGCTCTAGATCATGGGTAGGGTAATTTTTCTCATGCACCCTCAACTGCCTTCCACCATAGGCTATTACCCTTCCCTCTTGCATTAAGACTGCGCCAAGTCCTGTCCCACAGGCATCGGTATAGACAACAAATGGTTTGCTCCCATCTGGCAACACTAAAACTGGAGCGGTGGTTAAAGCTCTCTTTAACCGTCGGAACGCATCATCACAATCTACGTCCCAAGTGAAAACAAGATTCTTCTTTGTTAAGCGGGTTAATGGGGCTGATATCTTCGCGAAGTCTTTGATAAACTTCCTATAATAACCCGCCAACCCCAAGAAACTTCTTACTTCGGTAGCATTCTTCGGAACCTTCCAATCCTGAATTGATACTACCTTCGCAGGATCCACAGCTATCCCTTCCTTGGAGACCACGTGCCCCAAGAACCGCACTTCCCTCCTCCAGAAGTGACATTTAGAGAATTTAGCCTTAAGGCTATGCGCTCGAAGAGTCTTCAACACTTCCCCAAGATGTAGGGCATGCTCTTCTTCACTCTTAGAAAATACTAAGATATCATCCACAAAGACCACCACAAATTTATTAAGGAACTCCCTGAACACCCTACTCATCAAATCAACAAAGTATGCAGGGGCGTTCGTCAACCCAAATGGCATCACCAGCCACTCATAGAAACCATCCGGAGTTCTAAAGGCAGTCTTGTCTATGCTATCCTCAGCCACCCTCAACTGATGAAACCCCGTGGCTAAGTCCAACTGAGAAAATACTGAAGCGCCAACCAACTGATCGAAAAGATCATCAATCCTTGGCAATGGGTGTCTATTCTTCTTTGTGAGCTTGTTGAGTTCTCTATAGTCTACACAAAGTCTGAGGGACCCATCCGCCTTCGTAGCAAATACTACTGGAGCACCCCACTCCGATATGCTCCGTCTTATGAACCCCTTCTCAAGCAACTCCCCTACTTGCTTATGGAGTTCCCTCCTCTCACGAGGAGCCATGTGGCGCACTGGTAAAGATACCGGTTTAGCATTATCCACCAAATATATTCGGAAGTCAATCTCCCGCTTCGGAGGTAAGCCCTTCACCTCCTCAAACACATCCGGATATTCCCGGACCACTCTAACAGATTGCAAACTCTCGACCGAAGCGTCAAGCGATTCAAGATAACTTAGCATAATAGAGTCCCTGGGATTACAAGAAATCTCGAGAGTGTTACCCAAACGGGTCATGAGCCTAACAACTCTCCTTTCGCAATCAAGAATGGCACCATTACTGGATAACCAGTCCATGCCCAAAATCAACCCATAGCCCGTGAAGCCCAATACAAAAGCATCACATCTAAACTCAATGCTAAGTATAGAAATCTTCAAACCCAAACATATCATGGACAAATAAGTGGAGCCCCCAATTGGGTTTGAAACAACCAAGGGATCAACTACCAGACTGGTGTCTAGGTGCAGTGACTCAACTAATGATGATGAAATAAACGAATGCGATGCGCCTGAATCAAACAATGTACGGACAGGATGGTCAAATAGAAAAACCATACTTTCAACGGAAATAGTTCTACCTCTCTCCTGAATCGGTGGAACCGCGAGAGCCTGTACTTGCCCCCTAGCCTGACTCGGTGCCATAAGAGCTTGCACCTGTCCTCCTGAGGTAGATCCCGTCCTTTGCCCCTTCTTAGGGCAATCCTTCACTAAGTGCCCTGCTTCGCCACAGTGGAAGCAACCAGTCTTCTTCTTCTTGCGACAATCCTTGCTTAGGTGGCCAGGTGTCCCACAATTGAAACACTTCTTCTTCTTGCCCTTGCCACCGTTGCCTTTCCCACCTTTGCTTTGTTGTTGTTGAGGTCTCTTTTGATCTCCCTTCTTCTCGGGTGCCTTATTAGCATTAGGACCCTTCTCTTCCTCATACATGAGTGCCATGTCAACTAGCTTCTCAAAGGTGGCCCCCATAGGGATGCGAGTCATAGCCAACCCATGCATAGGTTCATTCAAGCCTTTCACGAACCTCAAAGCCTTCTTCTCCGGTGTATTCACCATGTCTAGGCCAAACCTTGCCAATTGATTAAACTTGTTAACATATTCCTTCACCGAAAGATTTCCTTGCTTCAGAGTCAAGAATCTTTCCATATACAAGTTTTCCTCTGCCCTTGAGAGAAACTTTGTCACGAATCTTTGCTTAAAATCCGCCCAAGAATCAACGGGGCGTTCTCCATTAGTGACCTCCCACCAGAATGAGGCCTCTCCCTTCATTAACCAAGCAGCCAACTTGACTTTCTTCCCTTCTTCCATTTCAAAGATATCTATCAACTCTTCCACCTCTTTAAGCCAATCTCTAGCCTCCACAAAGGTTTCAGATCCTTGAAAAGGTTTCCCTCCCATAGCTTTAAATTCCTTGCAAGTCTTAGCAAAAGTATCCGTGCGAGGAGGAGGGGGAGGAGGAAGATCGGGTGCTACGGTTGGTGGAGGAATATTTGCTGGACCCGCAGTGGTGGCCCTAGCCTCCATCAATCTCCTATACCATACTGGTACCGCTACACCCTCCGGAAGATTAATATTCTCGGCCATGCTGAAACGAAAAAGGAAAGATTCAAACGGAGAATTCGAAGGATATAGATATGGCTATTGGGGATTATGCTTTTCTCTCAAAAACTTTTCTCTTAAAAGACATGTTTTTGAAAATATCTTTTTCCAAAAATGTTTTAGAAAAATAGTTTTCTAAAAATTTTATCTGTTCCGGTAACCTTTGCTCTGATACCACGTGTAACACCCCACGCCCGCTAGGGTCACTCACAAAGGGAATGCCATAGCATCGGTGGAGTATTTTAGTGAATATAGAACAGAAAAATTACAACAAGACAGATATAAATAGTACTTGAAATTTTAAAACATCATCTCATAACAGCGGAAAATAAACATGTCTGGTTACATCATAAAACCATGATAAAAGTCAAGTACAATATCCATCAAAATAAAGAAGTACATAATCCCACTCTCTCATACAATAGCCATAACAAAAGAAAAGATAACAGGATAACTGGAGCTTTACATCTACCCAAGCTCCGAAAGACTGGAACAGCAATCCGATCAAGCTCTACTACCGCTAGGATCCACCGTAGGACCTGAGGGTTGGGAAAAAGATAAAAACAACGGGGTCAGACATAAGTCTGAGTGAGTCCTATAACTTTAACAATACAATCATTAAAGTAACCAGAGAAGACATAAACTTGACCTACGGTAATATCTGGGGATGAATGGCTACACTAAGCAGCTTGGTAGACTTAGGATAAACTAAGATAATCGTCAGGACGCATCTACCCACCCAAGGATAATTACTAACTGCACCACACCAGTCATTCCCACTTAAAGGTTGATCCCTTCCAAGGACTTAGAAAATTTCCCCAGTAGTTTCATGTACCCCTAGCCCACTACATAGGTGCCGTCTGCCCCTATCTCCACTAGGTGTACCCAGTAATTCTTACCCAGTAGTTTCGTGTACCCCTACATAGGTGCCGTCTGCCCCTATTTCCACTAGGTGTACCCACTACTCCCCAAGCGATCGGCTCCCTACCGTAGATACCCGTGCTGGTCCCACAGTGGGGTGTATCACTCCCCCAAAGTGGCTACCCAATACTAACGGTGCACGGCTTTATATCTACACGATGCAACAACGGCTTATCTACCAGCCCGGGCCCACACACGCATATGAAGCCCGTTGGACTTGCGTTGCCACCGCTAACCCGTTTTGGCCTCTTATAATCAAGCCCAATATGCGTGTCCCGTCACTCGACATGGGTCGAGCCCACAAAGATACGTTTTGGGATATTGGTTGAAATGGCCCCCCACAAGCTACCCACTTAAGCTTGTCAAATATCTAGTGTATCCCACTTAACCCTTTAATCATGTTTAATTACATGTTTCCACTTGGTTAAGTATTCTAATCGTATTTTCTATTGCCACCCAAGGCAACCCACTAGATTCCACATGCCACCCAAGGCAACCACCCAATTTCCTCATGCCACCCAAGGCACCCACTTAACCCCTCATGTCCCACTACATGCTATTATGGTTAAGTGTTTCTTAATTAATTAAGACCGTGATCTCCCGTAAAGACCTCCCACATTAGACTGGCTGTTATGACCGCCTGGTTAAGCCGGTAGAATCCGGGCAGTCTTACGTCATAACAGAGTCTAACCTCGTGTCTTTACCTTAATCACGTATTTAATTTATGGCTAAGACCTCTCACATTGGGCTGACATTTGTAGCAACTGGTTAAGCCGGTCGGGTCCGGGCAGTTTTACACTACAAATGAGTCCAACCTCGTGTCTTAGTCGATTAATTACACCTAATTTATCACCCCCATATTAATTATCCCTAATTAATATCAAGTTTTCCATAACATGGGTAGACCTAACTCAATAGGTAAATTCCCATGGGGTAGACCTAACTCAATAGGTAAATTCCCACTTATGGTAATTTATTTTTATGGTATGCTTAATCATACCCAAACATTCATTTATTAACATAGTTACCAACCCCATCGTTCCCCACGTAAATCGTTCTCGTTACATGACATAATAAAGGGGAAGATCATCACAAGTATCATGGGTTTAACATACAACTTTGTCATGGGTTAAGAGGATGTCAACTTGCATATCACATAAATCTTGCATTAAACATATATATGACTTGCATAAGCATCCATACACTTGCATAAGCATGCATAACTTGCATATCACTTTCAACTTGCATTTAAACATACACTTAACTTGCATATCACTTTCAACTTGCATTTAAACATACACTTAACTTGCATATCACTTTACTAAACATGCATAATTCCACTTATTAAATATGCATAAATCCACTTATTAAACATGCATATATCAACTTGTTAAACATGCATAAATCAACTTATTAAGCATGCATAAACCAACTCATCAAATATGCATAAACATAGAACAACATAGAGTAACATATCATTATACATGATTCATACTCACTAATCCGCATTTAAGACCATAGATCTCATTACACCCAATCTACTTACTTTAACAATTGATGTTAAAGTGATAGAAACTCACCAAACTCAAGATTAGCAACCTTATTAGTTGCAAACTATGAAGATAATGATGATTAGAGATTGATTAGAGAGGGATTAGCTTGCAACTTCCTTCATGAACTAGTGGAGGCCATGCTCAAATTTCATTTTGCCATAGTTTAGTTACAAGACTTAATTATGTATGAATTAGGGTAGGGTTATGGTCTTATTTATAGGATTAGGTGAGTGTTTTAGGCCCTTAGATTAACCCTAGATTAGGTTAGGACCCTTAGATTTAGGAAATCTCTAGAACCAGCCCTCCTAGCCAGCCTGAAACCCAACCTGGTGCAACCTGGTGCACCCAGGTTCACAGAACGGCGCCACCCTGTCGACAGGCAAGTCGACAGGCATGTCGACACCCCTGTCAACAGGCCTGTCGACAGCCCTGTCGACATGGGCTGGGCGGGAAGCTTCCCGCCTGACCCCGCCTGGCCCATTCCAAATCTGAATATTATAAATTTTTAAATCTGTTTTGGTTTTAAATTTTCTGCAAACTTCATTGGGCCATAACCAGGCCATACGGACTCCGATTTTCGAAAACTCGGACTCTATTTCGCGTATTTTTCCGAGACGAACGTAATGACGCAGCCCGTTTCCCCCAATTCCCACGTCTGAGATTATTTATCCTGTAATTAGTGAATTTTAGTATTAACTAAAATTCGGGGTGTTACACAGACGGTGTTTAGTAGCACCCGACACAATCGTCCACAGACCATGGACTTGTTTGTTTGGTTGCATAGATTAGTTAGATTATTTGATTTGAAGTTGGTTGTTTGGTGAATTGAAATTGATTTGAATGATATGTGTATGGCGTGGGCCATCACTAGACCGGGGGTAAGGCTAGGCCTTGTCCCGTTTCTAGTATCGTGCCGTTATGCCGCCGAAATTTTCTAAAATAAGTTAGAAAAATAAAGATATCATTTTATTTAATAAATGAACCGAATAGAATATTCATAGGTTGAATAAAATAATTTGGTCGTTAAAAATATAATTTTTAACGTGAATGTGAATAAATAAATATTCATTTACAAACCGGACGGTCTGTTTATGTACATCTATTTGAAAGACATTGATTGGGACGATAAATTTTACACATCGCCCAACTGCACAAATAAAAATCTGTGTTTGTTGATTTGAAACCCCACACGGGTATTGGGATAAAATACGGCATACACTAATCCCAATAATTAGTTGTATGTCGATCGATGGATTGACAGGCTGTTATAAGCGTTAGATATCTATATTTGATGCTTATACAGTGTAGTGCACTTTGGATGATGGTTGATTATTTATCGTTGCAATTATACACATGTGTTGTATGGAATCCATATAATTAACTTTATATGGTAATTGATTGGGCCTCATTCCAATTTAGAAAATAAAGAATTTTATAAAATAAAGGTTCATGTGTTGACCGTACTCATCTGTTGAGATTAGTCATGTGTTGAACGAAATATTTTAACAATAAAATTTACATCTTTATCATTATAAAATAAAGGTTCATGTGTTGACCGTACTCATCCGTTTAGATTAGTCATGTGTTGAACGAAATATTTTAACAAAAATATTTACATCTTTATCATATATAAAATTAGAAACTAACTGGAAAATAGATAAGATGAGTGGTCTCCTGGATATTGATCTGATGTTGGTTTCGGCCTTCGGGGTTAATATTCAGGGAATCGTTCTCTAACTAATTTACGGTTGGAGTCTGATTTAAATCAAACGATAGATACCATAATTTTTATAAAATATATTGAATAACAAAAATAGTCACACGTGGACAGTACTCGTTCGTTGAGATTAGTCATGTGTTGACAGAAGTATAGATTCACGTATTGAATAAAATAAATATTCATTTGTTGAATAGAATAACGAAATTATTGAAATATATAAAGCCGTATTGATTAGAGATGCGCTATTTTGATGCGAATGATATTCATATTGATTATATTCGTTTTTATAATTTGAATTGAATCGAATAGAAAACCGATTTGAATTGAATCGAATAGAAAACCAATTTGAATTGAATCGAATAGAAAGCCAATTCGAATTGAATTGAAAATGAATTGAAATAGAATAGAAATCGATTTGAAATGAATTCAAATTGAATAGAAATTTGAATTAAATTGAAATGAATTTAAAACGAATTTATAAGGAAAAATTCAAATTTGATTTGAAATGGAAATGGAAGTTGAATTGTTTTTGAAAGAAGTTTGAAACGAATTATAAAATACGTTTTAAAAGGGAAATAGACGAAATATATATAATATACATATTATATATATAATGGCCTGAATAGAACGCGCCGCGCCACGATAGTTCGTAAATTTCGACCATTAACTTCGAACGGACATTACGGGAGATCCGACCGTCGGATTCTCCTAAAACTGGAACCATTGGGTTCGTATCGAAAAGAGCTTTCTAACAAATATTAGAAATTTGAAATCTAACGGTTGGATTTGGAGATACGTCCAAATCAAATTTAGAAAAGGTCGCTGCAAGTGCAGTTCGATGGCCGTTGTTGGAAATCGACTGTACGAGCCTTGATAAAATTATTAAAAATAGTAATAATTTGTGTAAAATAATAAGAAATGATTTGGGAAAAATTAGGATGAAAAACTCCAAATTTTAAAAGATAAGAATAGAGTTTTATCAAAATGAACTAGTTTAGAACTAAAATTAAAACCCATTTATTTTTAAATAAATAAATTGGAGTTGAAATGGGTTTTTAAATAGAAATGATTTGTGGGTTTATCATGAACAGTGTTTTAAATAACCCTTGTTCTTTAACCCGATAATAAATAGAATGTGATTTGGGTTTATCATGAACTGTGTTTTAAATGACATTAGTTCTTTAACCCAATAAAAGGAGTTTTAAGGAATCTACAATTAGATTGAAACGTAAATTGATCATTTAAATTATCAAATTGGGAAAATGAGCGAGAATGGAGTATCACCAGTTTTGCTCGAAGCGATAGTCAAATCTTTAATTAGATTTAAACGTGAAATGGTAATTAATTTTACCGATAACACTGTGGTGTTAGATATGGAGTATTACCAGTTTTGCTTCATGGGATGAATAGGTTGGGATTGGGAAATAAAATAAATAATTACTTCGGTATGGTTCGCTAATCTCGATTAGTTTGGAAAAACCATAATTTGGTTTGATACGACATCCAATGGAAGATTAAAGAATAAATTTTAAAGAAATTATCTTGGATAAAATTAATGGGAATCTTTCCCTAAGAATTGAGATTTAGAAACTAGCTGTAGGTTAGTTAAGAAGAATGGTTTCCTGGGTATTGATCTGATGTTGGTTTCGGCCTTCGATGTTAATATTTGGGAATTGCTCTCTTACTGATTTACGGTTAGTGACTAATGAATTGGAATGAGGCGTATGTTGTGTTTGTCTAACATTTGTTTATAATATACACGGGTTGTTCGGAAAGGCCGGGTTTACACCCATTCTGAATAACCGATTCGACGATATGTCGAAGATGAAGACGGTGGTTGAAGACCGGAAGTCTTCACATTGTTTGGGTGATTACTGATGATCTTGATTGGGCTGTACACCCAAGATGAGGGAATCAGTTGGTGGTCATCCAGACGTACTTGGAGATCGATGGCTATGCGAGGAAAGTGCCTCCGGTTTCGTTCAGACCCAGAGCGAACTTGTAAATGGATTGTGTGTCTGACATTGGATTTTATTATGTGTTGATTGATTTCTGTTAAATATATATCTGTTTGGCGGCGGAGAATTTATTCTCTTGCTTAACGCCCTTCTCTGAGACGTACGAGCTTAGAGGTTATATATCGATAGATATCAATCGCATGGCATGAATTGCTAGTGTGGCACGCCTAAGTGGCAACTGTTCAAGGCTTCTGTTGAAAAGCAAAGTCTTGTGGTTGATGATCAAAGCACGACCTTTGTGGCGTAGCTTTTTGTATAACGTGAATTCGCGAGCCTCACACCTCGGTATGAGTTAAAAACGGGATACGGACCGCTGGGAGGACACGACGTTTCTTTCTAGCTTTGGTGGTGTCAGTGACTTACCAGCCCTGACATTTATATACTTTTCACCTTTGTGGTTGTTGGAATGCAAGGCGCCTCGATTATAGGTTTGTAAGGACCGGGAAACGTGTGTTTAGGAATTGCTAATCCTCAAACGTAAGGGAGGACCGGCCCAGCCGATCCAAGGGTTACCCAGTGTGCGTAGTCCTGAGCATTTGGTAGAGTGTCTCGAAGCGGAGAGGAGCTTGCCCCTTGCCTCGACTCATGATGGAAATCCAATTTCCAATACGAGATATTTCAGCTTTATTTGTAGAGCCTAGTATGGCGACATAGTAGCATGGGATGCTATGCCGTCTATGATTTATATTTATGATTGAAATTGTTTTGACACTATACACTTATTATAGTATCAAATGATTTGTTTTTAAACGTAGCAAGCATGTTTGGCTGTTATAAGGTAAAACCCTATCCTCCGGCTTGCATTACATTGTGTGATGGGACTTGGGTCTTATAATAGCTTCATTTTTCGAAAAAGCATTGCGTTGTTTATTCTATGCACTGGTATTCTTGGGAGGAAACCCGATCCGTGTTATACGGCGTGGTCCCTTGAATTACTCTCTTTTAAAGTAAAGTTTTGAATAACTGTTTTAGTTCTCACACCAGTCACATGACTGACCTGGAGTTTATTATTTTAACCTAAACTCTGGGTGCCCTTATTTCGACACGGGCAGCTATTAGTTTTGGTTTTGCAGATTTATATTCACAGGATCCTGATTCACAGCTGGAACGATGCTCGGAAAGCTCTGTATCCATGTATTACTTTCAGTTGTGTTTTATATTGTTTTCCGCTGCTATGTAATTTATTGTAATTTCTGATATTAATAGAATGTATTTTATTCAATTATACTCTGTATATTCTTGTTTCTGATGGAATTGTTGTAATAACAATGAAATGTTCTTCCGTCTGCGTTCTGATTTGTCCTGTTCTCAAAACGATCAGGGGTTTTGAACGGTCTAGGTCGGTTTAACGACTGATTCGGATCGAGCGATATTCCTTGCCGTTACAGTTGGTATCAGAGCTTTGGTTTACAGAGCTCGAGAACAAGACACATTAGAACCATACGAAAGAATTCATCAGATATTGGATTAGTGATATCCAATTAGAATGACTCGTTAGAGATAGGATCAGTAGTATCCTAGAATGAGTGTGAAGAGTATATTTTTCAAATAAAAACAATTTTGTTCCGAAAATTTAAACCATTTTATACGTATTTGAATATTTATTTATTTTGAATTTGGACAATCGAGTATATAAGGGTTTCACATATACGTGTCATGAACGTATATTCGAAGTTTTAATATACTGGATAGATATAGAATCACATTCTAGACACCCGGAGATGGTTCTGATGATTGATATATCATCATCAGAATTTGTGTTCGTGTTTCGAAGGTGTGATATCTATATATTTCCATTAGACTGGTGTGAGAACCAAAACTAATATAGCTAGAATACATTGTTGTGAACTGGCGTCAAAAACAAGATTTATAGTATATATATCAAAATTATGAATTTGAAACTCTAATTCACTAATTGATTGATGTTTGTGTTGTTTGTTTATTTATTTGATAATTTTGAACCATTTAGCCTAAATGAATCAAATATTGAATTGTATTGAAATTAGTTGCATTTGCTTGCATATACATGTACTTACATTGAACATGTCATAGCACGGAGGCTAGATAGAGAATAAAATTTGTTTGCCCGACAAATAGGTACATGTTTACTATAATTTACTGTTTTGTTTGGGTGATGATGATTTTATGAGCCGATTGGCTAGCCGCCTGGGGTTTTCTTTTTCTTTTTGAGATCAAAAGGCCTATATGGCAATTTCGGGATTTTCCCGTGGCTCCCGGTGCAGGGGAGGTTATGGTGAAATTTTTCGAAAATTCCGGGTGTTAGCCAAATTTTTGAAGAATTTGAAAATTTTGAAAGGTTCTTAGAAATTGAAAAGTTGAAGAACTTAAGTCGTAATAAAAATAGAGAATGTTGAGTTGATTAGTTAAACAACTTTCGGCTTTGTTCCTTTTCGGGGACGAAAAGTTTTAAGTGGGGGAGATTGTAACAACCCGAAAATCTGGGCCAGTTTAAAATTTTTATTTTGGCAATTTTAACGAATTTTGAACATTTAAAATGAATTATTTTAAATAATAATGACGAAAAATTTATTTTGAATAGGATTCGAACGTATATATTATATACGTCGTCGTTAGAATATAAATAATTATATATAAATATAAATAGAATTGAAAATGGCGCGGTAGTTCTATAATTCGATTTCAAACTTCAATCGGATGTACCGGGTGCAAAACAAATCGGATTTTAGTGAAACCAAAAACATTAGGATCTAATTGAGAATATCTTTCCAACGAATCCGAAAAATCAAGATTTCATAGCGGGAATCAAAAGATATGTCCAGTTGAAAATTCTGAATAGTCGAAATGGAATTCGGGCCCTTAAGAATGGGAATTTTGCAAATGACCTCGGATTTCGACGAAACCACTTTTTTTGGATCTGTGATGTCAAATTATTGTTAGATTCCAAATTTCATAATTTTTCGAATCAATATGTGAGCGTGGCAAAGGAAAACGCGTTTGACCAGTTTTAGTTGATTTTAATCGACTGGAAAATGACCATTTTTCCAACGGTCTCAGAATTCGACGAAACCATTTTTGTTAGGACCGCATCGTCAATACGAAGCTAGAAAATATTTTTTTGTAATTTTTCGAGTTAGTATGTGACCCCAGTAAATTGAAATGTGCGTTCAAATTCAATATATAGAGTTATAGGTTGATTTTAATGGAAACTGATCGAAACGATCGAATCAGCTTACGAAATATATCCCATTGTGTTCGGAATGGTGGTAATTAGCTATGGACGACAGGCGGTGGGCCTCTTTTAGAGGTCGAAAATAAAAGTTGCTTTTTGGGATTAAATAAAATAAATTAAAACCCTTATCTCTCTTTCCTTTTAACTCCTTTGACCCCGCCCTTTTTCTCAAAATCAATTCAGAAGAATAAAAAAAAGACGGAGAAAGAAGACAAAGGGGGGAGGAGCGCCGTCGCTCCTCTCATCGGGGCGCCGCCGCGCCACCGCGGGCGCTGGCCCACTCCTTCTCCAACCTCCACCTCGCGCCCTTCGATCCACCGCACCCCCTCCCTCCAGTCGGACGCGACGCCCCCCCTCAATCCTCCACCGCAACGCCTACCTCGACCCCCCTCCTGTTGCTGCTGCCGCTGCTTCTTCTTCTTCCTCCTTCAAAAACCGCACACCCCCATAACCTCCCAGCCATGCCCCTCCTGAGCACCCCCCACGCGAGCAGCGAGCAAACCCCTTTCCCCTCTTCTAAAATCTAGCTGTAAGTTCTCCTCTTTTCTTCGGTTTTAATTCATATTTTTAATATAGAAAAGTTTACATTTTTAATATAGGAAAGTTGGATTTTTGAATATAGGAAAATACGATTTTTAATTATGAAAGGGGACAATTTTTATTTATACAAAGATTGGATTTTTAATATTATAAAGTTATGATTTTTAACGTTAGAAAGTTGGATTTTTATATATACTAGAGAAGTAAAAATATGATTTTTACTTCGATAAAAATAGGATCTTTTCTTTGTGTAAAGATGGGATTTTTAGTATAGAAAAGGTTAGATTTATTAAATAGAAAAGATTAGATTTTTTAAATAGAAAAGATTAGATTTTTTAAATAGAAAAGATTAGATTTTTAAAATAGAAAAGATTTGATTTTTTTTAAAATAGAAAAGATACGATTTTTAGCGGTGTAAAAATAGAATTTTTATCTATATAGTAGTAGTATAAAAATGTGATTTTTATATACATGACAACAATATAAAAATTCGATTTTTATATATTGAATAGCAAAGTAAAAAATCGATTTTTATATATTGAATAGCAAAGTAAAAATTTGATTTTTATATATTGAATAGCAAAGTAAAAATTCGATTTTTATATATTGAATAGCAAAGTAAAAATTCGATTTTTATATATTGAATAGAAAAGTAAAAATTCGATTTTTATATATTGAATAGCAAAGTAAAGATTCGATTTTTATATATTGAATAGCTAAGTGAAAATTCGATTTTTATATATTGAATAGCAAAGTGAAAATTCGATTTTTTATATATTGAATAGCAAAGTGAAAATTCGATTTTTATATATTGAATAGCAAAGTAAAAATTCGATTTTTACATATGTAGTGGCTACGGGCAACGAAAGTGACAAAAAGGCGAGAACAGTGATGACTTCTACATAAGAAGAGTCGAGATGATTGGATTAGCTAGTTGGTGAGAATTTCTCACTCTTCAATCTCTTTTCTAGTTATAAATATATACTAGGATGCAGACGGTGTTTAGTAGCACCTGACACAATCGTCCACAGACCATGGACTTGTTTGTTTGGTTGCATAGATTAGTTAGATTATTTGATTTGAAGTTGGTTGTTTGGTGAATTGAAATTGATTAGATTGATATGTGTATGGCGTGGGCCATCACTAGACATGGGGTAAGGCTAGGCCTTGTCCCGTTTCTAGTATCGTGCCGTTATGCCGCCGAAATTTTCTAAAATAAGTTAGAAAAATAAAGATATCATTTTATTTAATAAATGAACCGAATAGAATATTCATAGGTTGAATAAAATAATTTGGTCGTTAAAAATATAATTTTTAACGTGAATGTGAATAAATAAATATTCATTTACAAATCGGACGGTCTGTTTATGTACATCTATTTGAAAGACATTGATTGGGACAATAAATTTTACACATCGCCCAACTGCACAAATAAAAATCTGTGTTTGTTGATTTGAAACCCCACACGGGTATTGGGATAAAATACGGCATACACTAATCCCAATAATTAGTTGTATGTCGATGGATGGATTGACAGGCTGTTATAAGTGTTAGATATCTATATTTGATGCTTATACAGTGTAGTGCACTTTGGATGATGGTTGATTATTTATCGTTGCAATTATACACATGTGTTGTATGGAATCCATATAATTAACTTTATATGGTAATTGATTGGGCCTCATTCCAATTTAGAAAATAAAGAATTTTATAAAATAAAGGTTCATGTGTTGACCGTACTCATCCGTTGAGATTAGTCATGTGTTGAACGAAATATTTTAACAATAAAATTTACATCTTTATCATTATAAAATAAAGGTTCATGTGTTGACCGTACTCATCCGTTGAGATTAGTCATGTGTTGAACGAAATATTTTAACAAAAAGATTTACATCTTTATCATATATAAAATTAGAAACTAACTAGAAAATAGATAAGATGAGTGGTCTCCTTGATATTGATCTGATGTTGGTTTCGGCCTTCGGGGTTAATATTCAGGGAATCGTTCTCTTACTAATTTACGGTTGGAGTCTGATTTAAATCAAACGATAGATACCATAATTTTTATAAAATATATTGAATAATAAAAATAGTCACACGTGGACAGTACTCATTCGTTGAGATTAGTCATGTGTTGACAGAAGTATAGATTCACGCATTGAATAAAATAAATATTCATTTGTTGAATAGAATAACGGAATTATTGAAATATATAAAGCCGTATTGATTAGAGATGCGCTATTTTGACGCGAACGATATTTATATCAATTATATTCGTTTTTATAATTTGAATTGAATCGAATAGAAAACCAATTTGAATTGAATCGAATAGAAAACTAATTTGAATTGAATCGAATAGAAAACCAATTCGAATTGAATTGAAAACGAATTGAAATAGAATAGAAATCGATTTGAAATGAATTCAAATTGAATAGAAATTTGAATTAAATTGAAATGAATTTAAAACAAATTTATAAGGAAAAATTCAAATTTGATTTGAATTGGAAATGGAAGTTGAATTGTTTTTGAAACAAGTTTGAAACGAGTTATAAAATACGTTTTAAATGGGAAATCGACGAAATATATAATATATATATATTATATATATAATGGCCTGAATAGAATGCGCCGCGCCGCGACAGTTCGTAAATTTCGACCATTAAATTCGAACGGACATTACGGGAGATCCGACCGTCGGATTCTCCTAAAACTTGAACCGTTGGGTTCGTATCGAAAAGAGCTTTCTAATGAATATTAGAAATTTGAAATATAATGGCTGGATTTGGAGATACGTCTAAATCAAATTTAGAAAAGATCGTTGTAAGTGCAGTTCAATGGCCGTTGTTGGAAATCGACTGTACGGGCCTTGATAAAATTATTAAAAATAGTAATAATTTGTGTAAAATCATAAGAAATGATTTGGGAAAAATTGGGATGAAAAACTCCATATTTGAAAAGATAAAAATTGAGTTTTATCGAAATGAACTAGTTTTGAACTAAAATTAAAACCCATTTATTTTTAAATAAATAAATTGGAGTTGAAATGGTTTTTTAAATAGAATTGATTTGTGGGTTTATCGTGAACAGTGTTTTAAATAACACTTGTTCTTTAAACCGATAATAAATAGAATGTGATTTGGATTTATCGTGAACTGTGTTTTAAATGACATTAGTTCTTTAACCCAGTAAAAGGAGTTTTAAGGAATCTGCAATTAGATTGAAACGTAAATTGATAATTTAAATTATCAAATTGGGAAAATGAGCGAGAATGGAGTATCACCAGTTTTGCTCCAAGCGATAGTCAAATCTTTAATTAGATTTGAACGTGAAATGGTAATTAATTTTACCGATAACACCGTGGTGTTAGATATGGAGTATTACCAGTTTTGCTTCATGGGATGAATAGGTTGGGATTGGGAAATAAAATAAATAATTACTTCGGTATGGTTCGCTAATCTCGACTAGTTTGGAAAAACCATAATTTGGTTTGATACGACATCCAATGGAAGATTAAAGAATAAATTTTAAAGAATTTATCTTGGATAAAATTAATGGGAACCTTTCCTTAAGAATTGAGATTTAGAAACTAGCTGTAGGTTAGTTAAGAAGAATGGTTTCCTGGGTATTGATCTGATGTTGGTTTCGGCCTTCGGGGTTAATATTTGGGGAATTGCTCTCTTACTGATTTACAGTTAGTGACTAATGAATTGGAATGAGGCGTATGTTGTGTTTGTCTAAAATTTGTTTATAATATACGCGGGTTGTTCGGAAAGGTCGGGTTTACACCCATTTTGAATAACCGATTCGACGATATGTCGAAGATGAAGACGGTGGTTGAAGACCGGAAGTCTTCACATCGTTTGGGTGATTACTGATGATCTTGATTGGGCTGTACACCCAAGATGAGGGAATCAGTTGGTGGTCGTCCAGATGTACTTGGAGATCGATGGCTATGCGAGGAAAGTGCCTCCGGTTTCGTTCAGACCCAGAGCGAACTTGTAAATGGATTGTGTGTCTGACATTGGCTTTTATTCTATATTGATTGATTTCTATTAAATATATATCTGTTTGGCGGCGGAGAATTTATTCTCTTGCTTAACGCCCTTCTCTAAGACGTACGAGCTTAGAGGTTATATATCGATAGATATCAATCGCATGGCATGAATTGCCAGTGTGGCATGCCTAAGTGGCAATTGATCAAGGCTTCTGTTGAAAATCAAAGTCTTGTGGTTGATGATCAAAGCACGACCTTTGTGGCGTAGCTTTGTGTATAACGTGAATTCGCGAGCCTCGCACCTCTGTATGAGTTAAAAACGGGATACGGACTGCTGGGAGGACACGACGTTTCTTTCTAGCTTTGGTGGTGTCAGTGACTTACTAGCCCTGACATTTATATACTTTTCACCTTTGTGGTTGTTGGAATGCGAGGCGCCTCAATTATAGGTCTGTAAGGACCGGGAAACGTGTGTTTAGGAATTGCCTATCCTCAAACGTAAGAGAGGACCGGCCCAGCCGATCCAAGGGTTACCCAGTGTGCGTAGTCCTAAGCATTTGCTAGAGTGTCTCGAAGCGGAGAGGAGCTTGCCCCTTGCCTCAACTCATGACGGAAATCCAATTTCCAATACGAGATATTTCGGCTTTATTTGTAGAGCCTAGTATGGCGACATAGTAGCATGGGATGCTATGCCGTCTATGATTTATATTTATGATTGAAATTGTTTTGACACTATACACTTATTATAGTATCAAATGATTTGTTTTTAAACGTACCAAACATGTTTGGCTGTTATAAGGTAAAACCCTACCCTCCGGCTTGCGTTACATTGTGTGATGGGACCTGGGTCTTATAATAGCTTCATTTTTCGAAAAAGCATTGCGTTGTTTATTCTATGCACTGGTATTCTTGGGAGGAAACCCATTCCGTGTTATACGGCGTGGTCCCTTGAATTACTCTCTTTTAAAGTAAAGTTTTAAATAACTGTTTTAGTTCTCACACCAGTCGCAAGACTGACCTGGAGTTTATTGTTTTAACCTAAACTCTGGGTGCCCTTATTTCGACACGGGCAGCTAGTAGTTTTGGTTTTGCAGATTTATATTCACAGGATCCTGATTCACAGCTGGAACGATGCTCGGAAAGCTCTGTATTCGTGTATTACTTTCAGTTGTGTTTTATATTGTTTTCCGCTGCTATGTAATTTATTGTAATTTCTGATATTAATCGAATGTATTTTATTCAATTATACTCTGTATATTCTTGTTTCTGATGGAATTGTTGTAATAACAATGAAATGTTCTTCCGTCTGCGTTCTGATTTGTCCTGTTCTCAAAACGATCAGGGGTTTTGAGCGGTCTAGGTCGGTTTAACGACTGATTCGGATCGAGCGAAATTCCTTGCCGTTACAGATTCATACTCGGATTCATTATTAGTACGTAGCGGGAAAGTTTAGCCTCAAGGCAGAATTGATTGACCGTCCCTCAGGAGTTAATAATACCACTCTAGCATTGGACCGTCGATCGTTGATTCTAATTTAGATTCCGAAGGGTAAATTTCCTCATCCAACACATCTTCGTCATGGATGGCGAACTCAACTATAAAGTCTGCTAATGTTTCTCTTGGATAGACTTCCTCGAAAGGAAACTGAGATCGAAATGGCTTAGTTCAATATTCAAATTGAACAGTCATCCGGATGCCTCAGGTCATTGAAGGATCTATCGTAGCGGCTGGTTGGTGTCCATCATGATTGGACGAGCCTAGAAGTGATGGCGAAGCTTCCTCAAAGTGATTAATAGGTTGCAAGCGAGCTTTTCAATCTTCAGTCAGTTGCGTTATGCATCTGCCAATTCTTACTCACATAATACACAGGTCTTTGGATCTTATCCTCCTCATGAACAAGAGTTGAACGGATCGCATGCGATGATACCGCCAGGTACACGAATAGGCTTTCATGATCCACTAGTTTGGACAATATCGGAGATCTCCCCAAATGAAATAGCAAATTTTGAAAGGCTTCAACACAATCTGGAGTCCACTCGAAATTGCGCTTTCCTCGCTTTATTATGGCTAAAAAAGGAATTCATTAACAGTGGCCCTACAAATGAATCTACTCAATGCTACAACCCTTTCTTGTCAAGCTCTGTAAATCCTTAGTTCTTTGCGGTTCGAAATGTTCCAGATTGCTATAATCTAATCTTAACTGATTTCGATCCCGCATGAACAGACGATAAAACATAAAATTTCCCTAACGTGACGCCAAAAGAGCATTTCAAAGGGTTAAGTTCCATTCCATAATATTAGATGATATTGAACATCTCTGCCAAATCCAAGACGTGGTTAGCAGACTACCTGGATTTCACTAGAATGTCATTCACGTATACCTTGGTGGATTTCCCAATGTGATTGTGAAACATGTAATTCACTAGTCATTGCTATGTCGCCTTGGCATTCTTCAATCCAAAAGTCATCACTACATAATAGTATAACCCAAGGTTTGTGATAAAGCTCGTATGACCCTGGTCCGGTACATACATGGGAATTTGGTTCTATCCTAAATACGCATCGATAAATGAAAGAAGATCGTGTCCAGTTGTTGAATCCGCTAGATGATCGATCCTTAGGAGCAAGAATTTGTCTTGCCCTGTTCAAACTTGAAAATTTGATATACATTCACCATTTTCTGTTAGCCTTGTTAACAAGGGCACGGTTTGATACCCAGTCTGGATACATTTCATATCAAACAAAACCTTTGCCTTTCAGCTTCTCGACTTCTTCCTTTAGAGTTGCCGACCTCTCCGGGACATGCATGCGTCGTTTTTGCTTGACTGGGACATACTTAGGGTTTATGTGCGTGACTCATGACCAATATGGATATCCCATACATATCAGCATGGGTCTATGCAAATACATCTAGATTAGATTGTAGGAAATCTGTCAATTCTCTCATCCAGCGGGGGTTTAAATGGGATCTGATTTTCAAGATCATAGTTGGGTCGTCATTATCAATTAAAATATCGATAGTCGTTTCATTTGGTTAGCCATTCTACATTCTTGTTCCTCATTCTCTTTGGGATCAATATTCTCAGATAAATAATCAGGAGACTCTATCCAGGATGTTTCCTTTATTTTCTATGTTGATGCCTCCTTTGTAGGAGAGGAGGAATTTCTACGCTTTGCAAAATCATCATTGTGGATTGTTTTCCATTCCACTAAATAACAAGATCTTCCCATTACTTAGTCTCCACGGACCCTTCCCACTCCAGCTTCAGTTGGAAATTTTAGCAGTAGACACCAAGGTGCTATGTAGGCTCTAAATTCTACAAGAGCTGGTCGACCCAAAAAGGCGTTATAAGGAGACAAGAAACGAGAGGATTCACGCTCCCTACATTCTTCTTCCTTAAGTTCCACTAGCAACTCAACTACTCTTACCGGTGTTGTCGTTGAACCATTAAAGCCGCGTATCCATCTAGTGCATGGTTTTATATATTTAGCTTCTAACTTCATCTCGTCAAAAACTTTCTTGAATAGGATAGTGAAGGAACTCCTAAAGTCAAACAGGACCTTTTGTACTGTTGCTGGACTAATTATAGCCGATATTACTAAAGGATCTATGCTCGGAGTTTCCACTCCTATGCTTTCTCGACTGCGGGAAAAAATGTAATCCATCATTGTTTTCTGTTGTTTAATTGGTGTAGCATCCTCGGGAACACTGCACTCCCCTACATCCAGATGCTTTGCGACATTGACATATTGTTCCATGGTTCTAGTACTGAATCCTGCTGGATGAGGCCCTATAGCAATGGTGTTGATGACTATTACTTTTCCCTTCTGTTGGGCGGTAGCTCTAAGTGCTACCTAGCCTTGATTCGGGGTCGAGCCTCCTTGCCCTCTGCCCGTTTGGGACAATTTGTACTCATCAAGTTTTCCTTCATGAGCCAATCTTTCCACTACATCTCTTAAATGACGGCATTCATTCGTCGAATGGCCATAAGTTTCATGAAACAAGCAAAACTTTCTAGTTTCACGTTCTTTCTTTGTTGAATCCCTCGACGGAGGTTTTTTGTATTGCATCACATTACAAGTATCCAAATAAACATTCTTCAATGTATCATTCAACAGTGTATAACTTACAAAAGACTGAAAACGGGGTCGAGTCTAGGAATCACCCTTCTGATTTTTGTTTCTTTTATTGTCGTTCTTTCCCTAGCATCCATTTCCTTTGTTCTAATTGTTGATATTAACTTCAACCTTGTCGGAATTATCATCGGACTACTTTAAAGTGACATTGCTTTGGATCTCCTCCCTTACAACCTCATTGGATCTCCTCTTTCTGCTTAAGTACACCTCTTCATACCGTAGGTGTATATTTGATTTTTCATGAAACAATTCAATGGTTGCAGGGGGTTTTGCGACCAAATATATCCTGTATTCCGTATCTTTATCTATCCCGTCTATCATTGCCATCAGAATAGTTTCGGGATTGAGGTTGCTTACTTTGGTGACTGCATATGGAAACGGTGCAAATAACCCCTAAGTGTTTCTCTGTGGACTGGTTTAACCAGTGAGAGTTCTATGACAATCTTAAAATTCTTGGCATGCAGTCGGAATTGATTGAGGAACTTCTCACTCAAATTTTTGAAGTTAGGAACTAACTGAGGAAGAAGTCTTGTGAACCACATCATAGCAACGTCCTCAAGGTATATCTAAAAAGCTTTGGACATTATAGCATCGGGAGTTGTTGCAACATTCATATACCATGAGTAACGCATAAGTTGTTGACATGGGTCAGTTCTTCCTAAATAACGGTTCACCATGGGAAAATTAAATTGCCTCGTGAATTGCACCTCCAAGATATCGCTAGTGAATGATGTGTGGCTACTATATATACCCAGTCTTCATTGATATGGCCCTAACTATTATTCATTATTTGACGCACCCTTGCTGCTACATCTGCATTGGTCAATGCATGCTCTGTTTCAGCGCTTTCAGCTCTTCAATATCCTCCTTCTGCTATTTTAGGGAACATCACCTGATTTGCTGTTTGGATAGGGTTCCTTTGCCCCCTGTGATCGTTAGGACCAAGACGAACAACTGTATGCTCTCGTGAACCCAGCGAACCGAATCTGACCTGTTGGAGGTTCTTAGGCCTTTCATAAGGTCTCCTCTGATGTGGATGTCGTTCATTCTCCACAGAGGAAGATGAACCGTTTACAACTTGACAATGGCGAGGAGAGGATGTTCTTTGTCTTCGATGTTCATCCATCTTTCTGCCATTGCATTTATAACATTACGGATTGCAAAATTATCCTGTCTCTAATTTTCTAAGGTTGCATTGGTCTCTTCCAACTTGGAGAATAAACACACGAAGTTGTATGATGAAATAGGTGTTGAAGAAGGAGCTTGATTGGTGGCAGTTGTTGCAGCTGCTCCTGAAGGTCTAGGTCGGGTCGAATTCGACCCGAGTTGGTTCAACCTAGGGTCATTTGACTTGGGAGCATTTTCTACTACTATCTCAATTTACAGCCTGTTTTGTTGCTCTTCGTTGACTTCAGGTCGCTGGGAATCTTGTTGGTTCCTATCTTTTCTTGGAGTCATATTGATCAAAACTTGTTGAAATCATTGAAACTTCGATAGTGATGAAGACATGGATTAATTGTTCAGACTTGGTGATCCGATCAGTAGACTAATAATCCCAAAAGCTACGAATTCAAATTTTCTCAGTGAAAGCACCAAAACGTTAGAGTAAAAATTGCACTAATGTGAAACCACCAAAATGTTAGACCAAAAATTGGCACTAACACCCATAGACTAAATTTCGTAGAGATTAGCGAAGAAAAATAAACTAAAAACGAAGAAAGACAAGAAAACACACAATATTTATAGTGGTTCGACTTTAACGAGCCTACGTCCACTTCATAATTTTTATATTTGGCGGAAAATTACAGATATAATACTTGGAATCTTTCAAACACTAAAAATACAATTGACTTCCTCTGAAAAGTTTTGAAATTCACTCAAATGGGGCAAGATTGCTTGCGAGTCAAATAATAATGGAAGAACAATATAGAGTCTTTAGAAATTCGGGTGGCAAAAGTCCTTTCTATATGTTTGGATTGGGTATTTATAGCCATTGGGTTGGGAACTTAGGTGTAACACCCCACGTCCATTAATGTCACTCACAAAGGGAATGCATTAACTTCCATGGAGGTTATAAGTGAATATAGAACAGAAAAATTACAACATGACAGATAATAAGTAGTACTTGAAAACTTAAAACTTCATTTTATTGCAGCGGAAACATGTTTATTACTTTACAAAACCATTAATCAGAGTCAAGTACATTATCCATCTTCATTAAACAAAATGCATAATCCCATTACAAAAAAATAGCCATTAAAGAAGATAACAAGCTGGACTTTACTTCAAGGGTCCAAGCTTCCCAAAGAGATGAAGCAATCCAATCAAGCTCCACTAGAGCTGGGTCCAACCTGAGGACCAGGAGGGGAAAAAAGGATAGAAATGGAGGGGGTCAGACATAAAGTCTGGCGAGTATGATAATTCTAACAATATTATTATCAAAGTAACTAGACTAAGGCATAAACTGGAGGACAAGTAAATGTTTATGAACTATTAGGAAGATACAGATAGCCTTTAAGATAACGTTGAAGATAACGGTAAAGACATACCTAATTACTAACGAATGATTACTACACTGCACCGCACATTACTACACTGCACCGCACTAGTCACCCTAAAGGTTGATCCCACTTGCTTCACACAGAAACATATAAATAGCCTTACATACCCATAGCTGACTACATAGGTGCCGTCTGCCCCTATCTCCACTAGGTGTACCCCACTACCCACTTTCGATCGGCTCCCTAATCGTAGATACCCGTACTGGCCCCACAGTGGGGTGTATCTCTCCCCTAAAGTGGCAACCCGATACAACTGAGAATGCATGGCTTATACCTACACGATGCAACAACGTCTTACCTACCAGCCCGGGTCCACACACGCATATGAAACCCGTTGGACTTGCGTTGCCACCGCTCCCCGTTTTGGCCTCTTATAGTCAAACTCAGTATGTGTGTCCCGTCCTCGACTTGGGTCGAGCCCACAAAGATACGTTTGGGATACTGGTTGAAATGGGCCCCCACAAGCTACCCACCTAAGCTTGTCATTAATATATCCCACTTAACCCTCTTAGTCATGTTCGTTTACATGTGTGTTTGGTTAAGTCTTACTAATCTTATTTCACATGCCACTAAGGGCACCCACTATATTCCTCATGCCACCCAAGGCACCTACTTAACCCCCATGTCCCACCTTACATGTTTATCTGGTTAAGTATTTCTTAATTCATTCAGACTATAACCTCATAAAGACCTCTCACATTAGACTGGTATTTATGGCAGCTGGATTTGTCGGGCGGGTCCGGGCAGTCTTACACCATAAAAGAGTCTAACCTCGTGTCTTTACAACTGTTATGCTTTAATTTAGGCCTAGGACCTCTCACATTGGGCTGACATTTGTGACCACTGGATTTGCCGGGCGGTTTCGGGCAGGTTTACGTCACAAACGAGTCCAACCTCGTGTCCTAAGCATTGATTGACAACTTTCAATCTTTTACCCCGGTTTTAATAATTCCCTATCCAAATTATTAATTAAGTCCACTTTTATTGATGTCCATAATTGACTCAATTATGGTCATCCACTCATGGTATGCAAAATCATATCAATTGCACCCCAACATCTTATTATTAAATCCTTAATATTACCCCTACCCCACGTTTATACGTTCGCTTATTCAACGCGTAATATAGGCTAGACTTGAATAGTCTAACACATAGCACAAGGACAAATTACCACAACATATAGAAAATAAAAATAAGTCTAATCATAATAGGGGTGAAACTTGCATAAACTACACATGTTAAGGATCAAAAGGTGTCAACTTGTTAAATGTCACAATTTACATGATATGATCATAGCCCAAATCTATACATAAACTTGCATATGGTGTTTTTAGGCAACATAATGATGGTGTGAACTAGCATAGGATATCATATATGTCATAGCATAATTCTAGATGCCATAATAGATGTCATGGCATATGTTCATAACTTTTCTAATCAATCTAACTTGCATACGTAACTTGTCATATAGATCAACATAGCCCAAACATGATGATTTAATTAATATGAACTAACTAGCATAGATGGCTTTCCAACATGTATGATTCATCACAACTTAGCATAGAAACTTTCAACATACATAACATCATCATGGCATGATTTACAACATATAGGATATCATCACCACATAGCATAGGATTAATAACATACATGATAGCATATGACAATTCACATCATCTACTCACAATCCATTCATGACTAACCTAATTAAAATGATAATAATCTTGTTAAGACTATCATACTCACAATTAGAGATGAAAAGAGAGTTTTGCTTTGCTTTAGAGTTGAGTAGAATTAGATTAGAAGCGAGTTGGATCAGCTATCTTCTTCTTTAGTTGGCGGCGGCTATGCTGAATTCCATGGCGACGGCATGATGGAAGCTCTTCTATTTTAAAGATATGTTTAGGGTTAGTATTAGGGTGTATTTATAGGTGTAGTTAGTTGTTTTAGGCCTTTAGATAAACCCTAGGATAGATTAGAATCGTCAGATTTCGTCACAGCCCCCAAAACCAGCCCAAAAACCCATTCAGGTGCACCCAGGTCGCCTGGGCTCGACTAGGGAGGTCGACCCCAGGTCGACCCTAGGGTCGACACCCATGTCGACCTGGTGGGCAGGTCGACCCCAAAGTCGACACCCATGTCGACCTGGTGGGCAGGTCGACCCCCAGGTCGACCTGGTCTGGGCGGGAATTTTTCCCGCCCAGCCTGTTTGGGCTGAATTTTCAAAATTTGAATTTTCTGAATCTATTTTGAATTTTTTTGAAACTTCCGATGGCCATAACTTCTTCATACGAAGTCCAATTCACGCAAACTCAGACTCTATTTCGACCAGAATTCCGAGACGAACATAATGGCGAAACCCGTTTCCCACAATTCTCACGTCTGAATTAGTTATTCTTTAATTTGTGGATATTAATATTAACCAAATTACGGGGTGTTACATTCTCCCCTCCTTAAAGGATTTCGGTCCCCGAAATCTTCAAATCAAGAAGAATGTGTATCCTAACATCCAAACCACCATCCACTCAACCATCAAACACAGGCATCCATTGTCCTTATAGACTTCTAATGCTTTCATGTTTAAATGCACAGTGAATGTATATGTCCCTATCTAATGCAAAATCAGGCGGTCCACTGATTCAGTTGACCCCCTTTAATGCAAACCATGATAGTGCCATGCATCCATTATGTATGCAAAAGTTCCCTAATGCTACATATTATTTCTACATGCGTGCACAACCATTCACCAAAATGTGGTATCCATATGATAGCACAACCATTATACATCCATTTTACTAAATACAGCCATTTATATGCAATATGCAGTATGAAGTGACTGAGCCGATCTAGTGCCTAATAGTGTGTGTGTATGCGTCCACGAGCAACCACTAGCAAACACTTGCATCCACTTTGCATTCATCATACATAACATGTCTCAAACACATGTTTCAACCATAGGATGATCCTAACTAAAGGTCAAAGATACTAGCGAGAGGATACACTAAAGATAAGATAAGTACAAGATAAGCGATAAAGGAGAAATTAAAAGACATACCCTCAAGAAGAAAAGGGTATCATGAACACATCTTCTCTTCTGTCTCCCAAGTAGCGTTGCTCTCGTCGTCTCCCCATTGTACTTTGACTAGTCTGACCTCTCGATTTCTCAGCTTCTTAATCTCCGACCCAAGAATGCATGGAGGAGCTCATCGAATCGTCGCATCACGCTCGATCTCCACCTCTCTAAGAAAGCTCGGCTCTACCACTTCTGCGGTCTCGTGCAAGCACTTCCTCAAATGTGACACATGGAATACGTCGTGTACACCACTAAGTCTCTTAGGAAACTCCACTCTATACGCCATATGTCCAATCTTCTCCTTAATAGGAAACGGTCCTACGAACCTTGGTGCTAACTTCCCAAAGGACCCAAAGCGAACTACGTTTCGTAATGGAGACACTTTGACAAAGACCATGTCCCCAACTTCAAATTCAAGATCCGTCCTTCTCTTATCCGCATATGATTTCTGCCTATCTTGCGCTGCTTTCATCCTCCTACGAATCAAGTCGATCTTCTCCGAAGTCTCTCTAATCATATCGGGCCCAAGTAAGATCTTATCCGTAGATTCCCACCAACATGTAGGTGAACAACAAGGTCGTCCATAAAGAGCTTCGGATGGTGCCATACCAATGCTAGACTGAAAGTTGTTATTATATGCAAAATCCACTAATGGAAGATGCTCTTCCCGTGTACCCCCAAAGTATAGGATACATAGCCTCAAAAGATCCTCTAGAATGCGATTCACCCTCTCGGTTTGGCCGTCCGTCTGAGGATGATATGCGGTGCTCAAACATAACTGAGTCCCTACCGCCTCATGCAAGCTTTTCCAAAATTCACTAGTGAAAATAGGATCGCGGTCGCTCATTATGCTAGAAGGAACACCGTGCAAACGAACTATCTCTCGGACGTATACAGAAGCTAACCATGGAGCAGTCCACTTACTTTTCACGGGAATGAAATGGGCGCTCTTAGTAAGTCAATCTACTATAACCCAAATCCCCATATTACCCTTTCTCGATCTCGGTAATCCATCAATAAAGTCCATCGAGACGCTCTCCCACTTCCATAGTGGAAACTCCAATGGGTGAAGTAACCCACCAGGTTTCTTTTGCTCCGCTTTTACTTGTTGGCACACCAAGCATCTAGCGACATACTCGGCTACGTCCCTCTTCATACCGACCCAAAAGAAAACTCGCTTCATGCCTTTGTACATCTTGTCCCCGCCGGGATGAATGGTCATCTTCGAACGATGTGCATCGTCAAGAATAGTCTTCCTTAGGTCATCGTCTTTTGGTACACAAAGTCTACCGTCCCTACGTAACCAACCCTTATCATCTAGGGTATACCTACGGAGATGGCTTGATGACTCCCCTCCTTTGAGCCTTTCTACTAACTCAACCAACTGCGGGTCGTCTCGCTGTGCCTCGCCAATCCATCCCAAAAGCGTAGGTCTGACCTCCAAGGATGCTAGCAAACCGGGTACGAAGTCAATGGAAGGTCTAAAATCAAACATAGGGATGAACTCTAAACTTCACCGCTCAACAAACAAAGGACTTAAGGATAATCTTTTTCTACTTAAGGCGTCTGCCACCATGTTACCCTTTCCAGGGGTATATGCTATCTCAAAGTCGTAGGACGCCAAGAACTCCATCCACCTTTGCTGCCTTAAGTTCAAGTCCTTCTGAGAGAATAAGTATTTTAGCGATTTGTAGTCAGTGAATAATTCGAATTTCTCGCCAAGAAGATAATAACGCCAAGACTTAAGCGCGAAAACAATAGCGGCCAACTCTAGGTCATGCGTGGGGTAATTCTTCTCATGCGCTCTCAACTGCCTTCCACCGTAGGCTATTACCCTACCCTCTTGCATTAAGACTGAGCCTAGTCCTGTCCCACAAGCGTCAGTATATACGGTAAATGGCTTACTTCCGTCTGGTAGCACTAAGACTGGGGCTGAGGTCAAAGCTCTCTTCAACCGTTGGAACGCATCATCACAATCTACGTCCCATGTGAAAACTAGGTTCTTCTTCGTCAAGCGTGTTAATGGAGCTGATATCTTTGCGAAGTCTTTGATAAACTTCCTATAGTAGCCAGCCAACCCTAAGAAACTTCTCACTTCAGTAGCATTTTTAGGGACCTTCCAATCTTGGATGGCCACCACCTTCGCGGGATCCACGGCTTCCCTTCTTTGGAAACCACATGCCCTAAGAACCGTACTTCCTTCCTCCAGAAGTGACACTTAGAAAATTTATCCTTAAGGCTATGCGCTCGAAGAGTTTCCAACACTTCCCTAAGATGTAGGGCATGCTCTTCCTCATCCTTAGAAAAGATCAAGATGTCGTCTACAAAGACTACCACGAATTTGTTAAGGTACTCCCTAAACACCCTACTCATCAAATCAACAAAATATGCTGAGGCGTTTGTTAAACTGAAGGGCATCACTAGCCATTTATAGAAACCGTCTGGAGTCCTAAAGGCAGTCTTGTCAATGTTATCCTCAGCCACTCCCAACTGATGGAAACCAGTGGCTAAGTCCAACTGCGAAAACACTAAGGCGCCAACTAACTGATCGAAGAGATCGTCAATCCTCGGCAGTGGGTGTCTGTTCTTCTTAGTAAGCTTATTAAGTTCTCTATAGTCCACACAAAGTCTAAGGGACCCATCCGCCTTTGTGGCAAATACTACTGGAGCACCCCACTCCGATATACTACGTCTTATGAACCCCTTCTCAAGCAACTCCTTCACTTGCTTATCAAGTTCCCTCCTTTCACGTGGAGCCATGTGGCGTACTGGCAAAGATACTGGTTTCGTATTATTCATAAGATATATTCGAAAATCTATCTCCCGCTTCGGAGGCAAGCCCTTCACCTCCTCGAACACATCCGAATACTCTCGGACCACTCTAACCGATCGTAGATTTTCCTCAGACGCGTCAAGCGACTCTAGATAACTTAGCATAACAGAATTTATGGGATTACAAAATATTTCGAGAGTGTTGCCAAGGCAAGTCACGAGCCTAACTACTCTCCTTTCACAATCAAGAACGGCCCCATTTCTGGATAACCAATCCATTCCTAAAATTAGCCCATAGTCCATGAAGCCCAACACATAAGCATCACATCTAAACTCAAAGCTAAGTATAGAATTTTCAAATCCAAACACATCATGGACAAATGAGCTGAGCCCCCAATTGGAATCGAAACAACTAAGGGATCCTCTAATAAACTGGTGTTTAAGTGCAGTGATTCAACTAATGATGTAGAGATAAACGAATGCGATGCGCCCGAATCGAATAAGGTACGGACAGGATGATCAAACAGAAAAACTAAGCTTTCAACAGAAATGGTTCTACCTTGTTCTTGCAGCGGTGGGACCGCGAGAGCCTGAACTTGTCCCCTTGCCTGCCCTGGTGCTATAAGAGCCTGCACCTGTCCTCCCGAGGTAGCCCTTGCCCTCTGCCCCTTCCTTGGGCAGTCCTTCACTAAATGTCCCGCATCGCCACAATGAAAACAACCAGTCTTCTCTTTCTTTCGGCAGTCCTTGCTGAGATGGCCTGGGGTCCCATAGTTAAAACATTTCTTCTTTCCCTTTGCATTATTGTCTTTACCACCCTTCTTGTTTTGCTGTTGTGGTTTCTTCTGATCCCCTTTCTTCTTGGGTGCCTTATCAACTTTAGCGCTTTTCTCCTCGTGCATGAGCGCCATTTCTACTAGCTTCTCAAAGGTGGCCCCCATAGGGATGTGGGTCATGGCCAACCCTTGCAACGGTTCATTCAAGCCATTCACGAACCTTAGAGCCTTCTTCTCCGGCGTGTTTACTAAGTCCAAACCAAACCTTGCTAGCTGATTAAACTTGTTGACATATTCTTTCACTGACGAGCTTCCTTGCTTCAATGTCAAGAACCTTTCCATATATAGATTTTCTTCCGCCCTAGAGAGAAACTTCGCCTCGAACCTACGTCTGAAATCCGCCCAAGAGTCAACAGGACGCTCCCATTAGTGACCTCCCACCAAAACGAGGCCTCTCCCATCATTAGCCAAGCTGCTAATCTAACTCTCCTCCCTTCTTCCACTTCAAAGATTTCTAGCAATTCTTCCACCTCCTTAAGCCAATCTCTAGCTTCCACAAACGTTTCTGACCCTTGAAAGGGTTTTCCACCCATAGCTTTAAATTCCTTGCACGTCTTTGCAAAAGTATCTACGTGAGGAGGAGGAGGAGGAATGGGTGCAATTGGTGGTGGAGGAAAATTGGCCGGACCTGCGGCGGCCCTGGCTTCTAACAGCCTCCTATACCATCCTGGTATCGTTACACCGTCAGGTAGGTTAAGATCTTCAGCCATGCTGAAACGAAAAAAGAAAGATTCAAAATGGAGAATTCGAAAGATAAAGATATATGGCTATTGGGGATTTTGTTTTTCTTAAAAACTTTCCTCTTTAAATTTCTCATTAAAACATGTTTTTGAAAACATTTCTTCCAAAAATAACTATTTTTCTAAAGTATTTTTATCTGTTCTGGTAACCTCGCTCTGATACCACGTGTAACACCCCACGTCCATTAATGTCACTCATAAAGGGAATGCATTAACTTCCATGGAGGTTATAAGTGAATATAGAACAGAAAAATTACAACAAGACAGATAATAAGTAGTACTTGAAAACTTAAAACTTCATTTTATTGCAGTGGAAACATGTTTATTACATTACAAAACCATTCAGAGTCAAGTACATTATCCATCTTCATAAAACAAAATGCATAATCCCATTACACAAAAATAGCCATTAAAGAAGATAACAAGCTGGACTTTACTTCAAAGGTCCAAGCTTTCCAAAGAGATGAAGCAATCCAATCAAGCTCCACTAGAGCTGGGTCCAACCTGAGGACCTGGAGGGGAAAAAAGGATAGAAATGGAGGGGGTCAGACATAAAGTCTGGTGAGTATGATAATTCTAAAAATACTATTATCAAATTAACTAGACTAAGGCATAAACTAGAGGACAAGTAAATGTTTATGAACTATTAGGAAGATAAAGATAGCGTTTAAGATAACGTTGAAGATAACAGTAAAGACATACCTAATTACTAACGAATGATTACTACACTGCACCGCACATTACTACACTGCACCGCACCAGTCACCCTAATGGTTGATCCCACTTGCTTCACACAGAAACATATAAATAGCCTTACGTACCCCTAGCTGACTACATAGGTGTCGTCTGCCCCTATCTCCACTAGGTGTACCCCACTACCCACTTTCGATCGGCTCCCTACTCGTAGATACCCGTGTTGGCCCCACAGTGGGGTGTATCACTCC
Organism: Allium sativum; assembly: GCA_030737875.1. Classification (NCBI taxonomy): domain Eukaryota; kingdom Viridiplantae; phylum Streptophyta; class Magnoliopsida; order Asparagales; family Amaryllidaceae; genus Allium; species Allium sativum. The sequence goes on along the minus strand of CM060921.1, from coordinate 155,611,622 downwards.
CCTAAAGTGGCAACCCGATACAACTGAGAATGCACGGCTTATACCTACACGATGCAACAACGTCTTACCTACCAGCCCGGGTCCACACACGCATATGAAACCCGTTGGAATTGCGTTGCCACCGCTCCCCGTTTTGGCCTCTTATAGTCAAACTCAGTATGTGTGTCCCGTCCTCGACTTGGGTCGAGCCCACAAAAATACGTTTGGGATACTGGTTGAAATGGGCCCCCAAAAGCTACCCACCTAAGCTTGTCATTAATATATCCCACTTAACCCTCTTAGTCATGTTCGTTTACATGTGTGTTTGGTTAAGTCTTTCTAATCGTATTTCACATGCCACTAAGGGCACCCACTATATTCCTCATACCACCCAAGGCACCTACTTAACCCCCATGTCCCACCATACATGTTTATCTGGTAGAGTATTTCTTAATTCATTCAGGCCATAACCTCATAAAGACCTCTCACATTAGACTGGCATTTATGGCAGCTGGATTTGCCGGGCGGGTCCGGGCACTCTTACACCATAAAAGAGTCTAACCTCGTGTCTTTACAACTGTTATGCTTTAATTTAGGCCTAGGACCTCTCACATTGGGCTAACATTTGTCACCACTGGATTTGCCGGGCGGTTCTGGGCAGGTTTACGTCACAAACGAATCCAACCTCGTGTCCTAAGCATTGATTGACAACTTTCAATCTTTTACCCCAGTTTTAATAATTCCCTATCCAAATTATTAATTAAGTCCACTTTTATTGATGTCCATAATTGACTAAATTATGGTCATCCACTCATGGTATGCAAAATCATATCAATTGCACCCCAACATCTTATTATTAAATCCTTAATATTACCCCTACCCCACGTTTATACGTTCACTTATTTAACGCATAATATAGGCTAGACTTGAATAATCTAACACATAGCACAAGGACAAATTACCACAACATATACACAATAAAAATAAGTCTAATCATAATAGGGGTAAAACTTGCATAAACTACACATGTTAAGGATCAAAAGGTGTCAACTTGTTAAATGTCACAATTTACATGATATGATCATAGCCCAAATCTATACATACACTTGCATATGGGGTTTTTAGGAAACATAATGATGGTGTGAACTAGCATAGGATATCACATATGTCATAGCATAATTCTAGATGTCATAATAGATGTCATGGCATATGTTCATAACTTTTCTAATCAATCTAACTTGCATATGTAACTTGTCATATAGATCAACATATCCTAAACATGATGATTTAATCAATATGAACTAACTAGCATAGATGGCTTTCCAACATATATGATTCATCACAACTTAGCATAGAAACTTTCAACATACATAACATCATCATAGCATGATTTACAACATATAGGATATCATCACCACATAGCATAGGATTAATAACATACATGATAGCATATGACAATTCACATCATCTACTCACAATCCATTCTTGACTTAACCTAATTAAAATGATAATAATCTTGTTAAGACTATCATACTCACAATTATAGAAGAAAAGAGAGTTTTGCTTTGCTTTAGAGTTGAGTAGAATTAGATTAGAAGCGAGTTGGATTAGCTATCTTCTTCTTTAGTTGGCGGCGGCTATGCTGAATTCCATGGCGACGGCATGACGGAAGCTCTTCTATTTTTAAAGATATGTTTAGGGTTAGTATTAGGGTGTATTTATAGGTGTAGTTAGTCGTTTTAGGCCTTTAGATAAACCCTAGGATAGATTAGAGCCGTCAGATTTCGTCACAGCCCCCAAAACCCAGCCCAAAAACCCATTCAGGTGCACCCAGGTCACATGGGCTCGACCAGGGAGGTTGACCCCCAGGTCGACCCTAGGGTCGACACCCACGTCGACCTGGTGGGCAGGTCGACCCCCAGGTTGACCTCCAGGTCGACACCCACGTCGACCTGGTGGGCAGGTCGACCCCTAGGTCGACCTGGTCTGGGCGGGAATTTTTCCGCCCAGCCTGTTTGGGCTGAATTTTCGAAATTTGAATTTTCTGATTCTGTTTTGAATTTTCTGAAACTTCCGATGGCCATAACTTCTTCATACGAAGTCCAATTCACACAAACTTGGACTCTATTTCGACCAGAATTCCGAGACGAACATAATGGCGCAACCCGTTTCCCACAATTCTCACGTCTGAGATTAGTTATTCTTTAATTTGTGGATATTAATATTAACCGAATAACGGGGTGTTACAATAGGTGGGAACGGTTATGCATGAAGTGGCATCGGGTTCGAACTTGTAGCACTTATGTGGAGTGGTGTTTGTGGAGTCCATGGATTGCAGATCGTGGCCACATGGCAGTCGGCCCATTAAAGTAGGAAATAATAGTGTTAGCGGGGAGTTAGCCTAGGCAACGTAGAGATTGGGGGTCGGGTCGGTTCGAATACATTCAGCTCAAAGGCTACCGACCCGAAACCATTGACTTCTGTTCGAACTAAAGTTTGCTGCCCATTCGATCTGACCTCTTGCACTTTACGCCATCTTTAGTATTTAGCGAACGTGATCGTAACTACTCGAATGTTGGGCGGCCGTGTTACAAGGTATACTAACACACACACACACACACACACATATATATATATATATATATATATATATATATATATAGAGAGAGAGAGAGAGAGAGAGAGAGAGAGAGATGAGAAGGAGGATTATATGGCAACCCTCTTTCATGACACCCATTTTGCACCCGGTTAGTAGCCACTCTTTATGTTTAAATAACGTGTGAGTAGGAGAGAGTTTTAGTGGACGGAGGGAGAAATGGGATTGTGTGGTGGAAATTAGGGGCCTAAATGGTTGTTGCACTATTTAGGGTGCTATTGACCCACCTCATACACACACATATACACACATGCAGGCATGTTGTCTCTTGATAAATAACGTGACATTTTTAAATTATTTGGAAGTGAGCTAGTAGTACAGATATGATCTAAGATTACCTAAAGCTCGGATCTAAAGTAGTTACATATTGCATTAATTGAATTGCGCTAATAAAGAACTTAAAATTTATGACATGTTGGATTTGGGTAGATGATAATATAACTACACCAAAACAGGGGATTCCCAACGAGTATAAGTGTTACAAATAATTTTTGTAACACTTTAAGTGTTACTAATGGCCTGTGAGGAATTGGCCAGCCAAATTTGTAACACTTATAAGTGTTACAAATAGAATAATTGCTTACACTTATAAATGTTGGAACCATAAGATATTGTAACACTTATAAGTGTTACAAACATATTCATTGCTAACATTTATAAATGTTGAAACCATAAGATATGGTAACACTTATGAGTGTTACAAACATATTCATCGCTAACACTTATAAATGTTGAAACCATAAGATATAGTAACACTTATAAATGTCAGTATCATAATCCTACTAACCCTTATAAATGTTGGCATACATAAATTGCTAACACTTATAAATGATTATAACATGTCTTTATGATTTCTAACCACATAGATAATTCAACATATCAATTCAATATAAGATTTAGTACACTTCCATATTTCAAATTCAACAATGTCACATTACATAATCCTCAATATTTGTTACATGTTTCCAATTTAAAAATACTATAATATCATGGTCAAATTAACAAAAGAAATACAAAGTTTTACTAAAGTGTGACGACAAGGAACTTCGCTCGGTCCGAACCAGTCGCTAAACCGACCCAGACCGTTCGAAACGCCCTATCGTTTGAGAACACGACAAAACAGAACGCATACAGAAGAACATTTCATTGTATATTACAACAATGCATCAGATTACAAGAATATACAGAGTATAAATGAATATTACACAGAAATATCAGAGATTTAAATTACATTTAAATACATAGCAGCGGAAAATAATACAATACACAACTAGAATGAGATATACGGATACAAAGCTTTCCGGATATCGTTCCAGCTGTAAACCAGGATCCTGTGAATATAAATCTGCAAAACCAAAACTACTAGCTGCCCGTGTCGAAAATAGGGGCACCCAGAGTTTAGGTTAAAACAATAAACTCCAGGTCAGTCATGTGACTGGTGTGAGAACTAAAACAGTTATTAATCTTTATTTCAAATCATTAGGTAAATCAAGGGACCACGCCGTATAACACGGAACGGGTTTCCTCCCAAGAATACCAGTGCATAAAACCAACAGCGCAATGCTAAATAAAGAAAAATGAAGCTGTTATAAGACCCAGGTCCCATCACACAATGCAACGCAGTCGAGGATAGGGTTTTCCCTTATAACAGCCAAAGAATGCTTGATACGTTTAAAACAAATCATTTGATACTATTATAAGTGCATAGTATATAAAACACTTCAAATCATAAGTATCAATCATAGGCGGCATGAGCGCCCCATCCCACTATGTCGCCATATATAGGATATACAATCAAAACCGCAAAGTCTCGTATTTGGAAATTGGGTTTCCATCTATGAACCGAGGCAAAAGATAGTCCTCAACCGATTCGAGACAATCTAGCCCATGTCTCAGGCAAGCGCGCAGGCAAGCCTTGGATCGTCAGGGCCGGTCCACACGGAGTGGATTATTATGCCTGAACAATACGTCTCCCCACCCTATGGGGTGTAAGTCTGGTCCGTCAGCCGACCAGAATGCATTCGGCCGAAACCGATATAACCGAGGCGCCTCGCAACAGCAACAACCACATAAGTCAAACTCGTCAGGGCGTGTAAAACCACTGACGCCACTTCTAGCTAGAAAGAAACGCAAGTCCTCCCTGAGGTCCGTCTCCCGTTTTTGGTTCATACCTGGTGTGAAACACGCGAGGTAAACGTTACACAAAGCTACGCCACAAAGGCCGTGCTTTGATCATCACCACAAGACTTTGCTTTTCAACAGAAGCCTTGATCATTTGCATCTTAGCATGCCACACAGGCAAACCATCCTATGCAACCGATATCAGTCACACAGAATGAAATCCGATGTCAGACACACAGTCCATTTACAAGTCCGTTCTGGGTCTGAACGAAACCGGAGGCACCTAGTACCCCGCATATCCATCGATCTCCAAGTACGTCTGGACGATCACTAACTGTTTCCATCTTCTTGGGTGTACAGCCCAATCAAGATCATCAGTTATCACCCAAACGACGTGAAGACTTCCGGTCTTCGACCATCGTCTTCATCTTCGACTTATCGTCGTATCAGTTATTCAGAATGGGATAAACCCGGTCTTTCCGAATAACTCGCGTATATTTTAAGTAAGTGTTACACAAACACAACATACGCCTCATTCCAGTTCATTAGTCACTAACCGTAAATTAATCAAGAGAATAATTCCCCAAATATTAACCCCGAAGGCCGAAACCAACATCAGATCAATATCCAGAAAACCATTCTGCTTGGCTAACCGCCAGTTAGTTTCTAAATTTCACATTCAAATCTAATTAAAGATTTAACTATCGCCTGGAGCAAAACTGGTGATACTCCATTCTCGATCTTTTCAATCTAATTAAAGATTCATTAAAACTCCACTTAGTTTTAATCTGTGACTGGGTTAAAGAATCAGTGTCATTTAAAACACGGTTCACGATAAACCCAAAGTCACATCCCATTAATTATCGGGTTAAAGAACAAGTGTTATTTAAAACACTGTTCACGATAAACCCAAAAATCAATATCAATTCAATTCCAATTAAATATCATTTAATTGGTACACTTCATTAAATCTAAATAAAAAGATTTAATCTTTTCTCAACTGGGTTCAAGAACAGTGTTAGTGAAGACACCATTCACGACAAACCCAAATCACATTCGATATTCAATACAAGGCTCTGAATAGAAACTATATCGGCCTATATTCAATATCAAATTCTACGATTAACAAATGTCGTATTGGAAATAACGATATACATATATATCTTTCAAATTTCCATAACAACACCTGTAATATCACGAATTCCAACATCGAAATATTCCGAAGACAATTTCGATTCAAATCCACTCCAATGCAATCATTGGAAATTTTGGTTATTTTCAAAACCATTTCAAATTCAATTTATTTATTTAAAAATAAATAGAATTATAATTCTAGTTCAAAACTAGTTCATTTCGATAAAAATCTATTTTTATCTTTTCAAATATGGAGTTTTTCATCCCAAACTTTCACAAATCATTTCTTATGATTTTACACAAATTATTACTATTTTTAATAATTTTATCAAGGCCCGTACGGTCGATTTCCATTAACGGCCATCGAACTGCACTTACAGCGACCTTTTTCGAATTTGATTTGGACGTATCTCCAAATCCAACCGTTAGATTTCAAATTTCTAACATTCATTAGAAAGCTCTTTTCGATACGAACCCAACGGTTCCGGTTTTAGGAGAATCCGACGGTCGGATCTCCCGTAATGTCCGTTTGAAACAAATGATCGAAATTCGCGAACTGCCGCAGCGCGGCGCGTTCTATTCAGGCCATTATATTATATATATAATATATATAATATATATTTCGTCGATTACTATTTAAAACGAATTATATAAATGGTTTTAAATTCGTTTCAAAAGCAATTTCAACTTCCTTTTCAATTCAAATCAAAATTGAATTCTTCTTTATAAATTCGTTTCAAAATTCATTTCTATTCAATTCAAATTTCAATTCAATTTGAATTCATTTCAATTCGCTTTCAATTCCATTTGAATTCGTTTTCAATTCAATTCATTTCGAAATCGTTTTAAAATTCAATTCATTTCGAAATCGTTTTCAATTCAATTCATTTCGAAATCGTTTTCAATTCAATTCATTTCGAAATCGTTTTCAATTCAATTCATTTCGAAATCGTTTTCAATTCAATTTATTTCGAAATCGCTTTCAATTCAATTTGAATTCGTTTTCAATTCATTTCGAAATCGTTTTCAATTCAATTTATTTCGAAATCGTTTTCAATTCAATTCATTTCGAAATCGTTTTCAATTCAATTTATTTCGAAATCGTTTTCAATTCAATTCATTTCGAAATCGTTTTCAATTCAATTTATTTCGAAATCGTTTTCAATTCAATTCATTTCGAAATCGTTTTCAATTCAATTCATTTCGAAATCGTTTTCAATTCAATTCATTTCGAAATCGTTTTCAATTCAATTCATTTCGAAATCGTTTTCAATTCAATTCATTTCGAAATCGTTTTCAATTCAATTCATTTCGAAATCGTTTTCAATTCAATTCATTTCGAAATCGTTTTCAATTCAATTCATTTCGAAATCGTTTTCAATTCAATTCATTTCGAAATCGTTTTCAATTCAATTCATTTCAAAATATTCGATTTCGAAATCACGTTTCAATATTCATTTTAAAATGAATAAAATCGATATAAATATCGTTCACGTCAAAATGGCGTCAATCTAATCCTCACGGCTTCACATATTTCTATTTTCAAATATTCTATTTCAAATATTTCTATTTCAAATATTTCTATTTCAAATATTTCTATTTCAAATATTTCTATTTCAAATATTTCTATTTCAAATATTTCTATTTCAAATATTTCTATTTTTCTCGAAACTGGAATGAGGCCCAATCAATTACCATATAATGTTAATTATATGGATTTTCTACAACACATGTATATATCAACAACGATGAATAATCAACCATCAACCAAAGTGCACTACACTGTATAAGCATCAAATATAGACATTTAACGCTTATAGCAGCTTGTCAATCAATCGATCGACATATTTAATAAATCAGGATGAGTGAACTTCAAATTTCATCCTAACACCCGTGTGGGGTTTCAAACAATCAAACACATATTTTATTTGTGCAGTTAGGCGATGTGTAAAATTTATCGACCCAATCAACGTCATTCAAATAGGTGTACATAAACAAACCGTCTGGTTTGTAAATGAATATTTATTTATTCACATTCACGTTAAAAATTATATTTTTAACGATAACACATTTTATTTTAACATATGAATTTATATTCAGTTCATTCGTTAAATAAAATGCTAATTTTATTTTTCTAACTTATTTTAGAAAATTTCGGCGGCATAACGGCACGATACTAGAAACGGGACAAGGCCTAGCCTTATCCCCGGTCTAGTGAAGGCCCACGCCATTCACACATCAATCAAATCAATTCGTTATGCAAACCACAAACTTTGGAGTAAGGGTCTAACCTAGCCTTACTCCTTCGCCTTATAACGGCGCACGTCTAATCCTAACCAATTTATCGATTCGATTTTTCACACCACAAACCACATTCAAACCAATATCACAATCAATCACCAAACAGTCAAACAAACAAGTCCATGGTCTGTGGACGGGTGTCGGGTGCTACTAAGCACCGTCTGCATCCTAGTATATATATAACTAGAAAAATAAATTGAAAGGTGAGGAATTCTCACATATAGCTATCCTAGCTCCACAGCACTTCATTGATAGAAATCTTCATTGTTTTCGCATCTTCTTCAGCTTCGTCGCCTGTAGCCACTACATATGTAAAAATCGAATTTTTACTTCGCTATTCAATATATAAAAATCGAATTTTTATTTCAAAGTTCAATATATAAAAATCGAATTTTTATTTCAAAGTTCAATACATAAAAATCGAATTTTTATTTCAAAGTTCAATACATAAAAATCGAATTTTTATTTCAAAGTTCAATACATAAAAATCGAATTTTTATTTCAAAGTTCAATATATAAAAATCGAATTTTTATTTCGCTATTCAATATATAAAAATCGAATTTTCAGTTCGAAGTTCCATATATAAAAACCGAATTTTTATATCGCTATTCAATATATAAAAGTCGAATTTTTATATTCTCCATTATATTTTCAAAAGTGATGTCTTTTCATTTTCAAATCAAGATTGCTTGTATTTTTGAATCGATGACAATTTCAGTTTCTTTTCTTTTTAACAATGTAAAAAAAATCAGTTTTTAATCATTTTTAAAAATCTCGTCTTTAACATTTTTAAAAGTCTGTTTTTAATCATTTTAAAAATCTCTTCCCCCCCCCCCCTTTTTTTTTTTTAATCATTAAAAAAAACTGGTTTTAAACTAAATAAAAATCTGGTTTTAAACTAAATAAAAATCTGGTTTTAAACTAAATAAAAATCTGGTTTTAAACTAAATAAAAATCTGGTTTTAAACTAAATAAAAATCTGGTTTTAAACTAAATAAAAATCTGGTTTTAAACTAAATAAAAATCTGGTTTTAAACTAAATAAAAATCTGGTTTTAAACTAAATAAAAATCTGGTTTTAAACTAAATAAAAATCTGGTTTTAAACTAAATAAAAATCTGGTTTTAAACTAAATAAAAATCTGGTTTTAAACTAAATAAAAATCTGGTTTTAAACTAAATAAAAATTAAGTAAATCAGATCAAGAAAACTCACGTTTTCAAGAAGGGGGAGAGATGGCCGAGGTGGAGGAGCTTGCTGAGCTGCGTCGGAGTCGGAGCATCCACTGGAGGAAGTGGCGGCGGTCCATCGGGGAGGGGAAAAGGAGCGGGACGCGAGGGGGTTCGGGTTCTAGGCGTTCGAATGGAGGAAGAAGGGGGTCGCGACAACATCAGGGGGAGGCGGCGGTGCTGGAGTTCGACGAGGGGGTGAGGGTGACTGGATCGTCGAGGGCCGGCGACGAGGCTCCGCCCTTCGTTCGAAATTCTTTTTTTTTTTTTTTTTTTTTTTTTTTATACCTGGAAATGAAAATGATTGAAAAAGGGGGGGGCCAGGTTAAGAAGGGAAATTAAATATTTTTTTTTTTTTTTTTTATTATTTTATTTTGCAAAAAAAGTTAACTTTCACATACGATCTCGAAACGAGGCCCACCGCCTGTCGTCCACAGCGTTCTACCCCCATTCCGAACACAATAGGATATGTATCGCAAGCTGATTCGATAGTTACAATCAGTTTCCATTGAATTTACATTTAAATCACTTTATTGAATTTTAAACGTATATTTCAAATTACCGGGGGCACATACGAACACGAAAAATCCCAGAAAAATATTTTCTAGCTTCGTATTGACGATACGGTCCTAACAAAACTAGTTTCGTCGAATTCTGAGACCGTTAGAAAAATGGCCAATTTCCAGTCGATTAAAATCAACTGAAACTGGTCAAACGCGTTTTCCTTTGCCACGCTCACATATTGATTCGAAAAATTACGAAATTTGAAATCTAGCAATAACTTGACACTGCGGACCCAACAAAAGTGGTTTCGTCGAAATCCGAGGTCATTTGCAAAATGTCCATTTTTAAGGGCCTGAATTCCATAGCGACTATTCAGAATTTTCAACTGGACATATCTTTTGATTCCCGCTACGAACTTTTGATTTTTCGGATTCGTTGGAAAGATATTCACTATTAGATTCCATTATTTTCGGTTTCACTAAAATCCGGATTGTTTTGCACCCGGTACATTCAATTGAAGTTTGAAATCGAATTATCGAACTACCGCGCCATTTTCAATTCCTTTTATAATTATATATAATTATTATATATTCTAACGACGACGCGTAAAATATATACGATCGAATTATATTCAAAATAAATTTCTCGTCGATATTCTTTAAAATAATTCCTTTTAAATAATCAAAATTCGCTAAAATTGCCAAAATAAAATTTTCAAACTGGCTCGCATTTTACGGGTTGTTACAATCTCCCCCACTTAAAACTTTTCGTCCCCGAAAAGGAACAAAGTCGAAAGTGGTTTGATTATTCAGCCCTACATTCGATTTGGCTTCCATTCTCCAACTTTTCAGTTTCTGAGAATTTTCAAAATTTCAAAAATTTGGCTAACACCCTAAATTTTCGAAAAATTTCGCCATAACCTCCCCTGCAATGGGAGCATCGGGAAATTGCAAATAGCGTTCCCGGTCCTTCAGATCTCAAAAAGAAAAAGAAAAAGCCAAGCGGCTAGCCAATAGGCTCATAAAATCATCATCACCCAAACAAAACAGTAAATTATGTAATAAACATGTACCTATTTGTCGGGCAAACAAATTTTATTCTCTGTCTCTAGCCTCCTTGCTATGACCTGTTCAATGTAAGTATATGTATATGCAAGCAAATGCGACCAAATTTCAATACAATTCAATATTTGATTCAATTAGGCATAATGATTCAAAATTATCAAACAATACAAACATCAATCAATTAGTGAATTAGAGTTTCAAATTCATAATTTTGATACATATACAAAAAATCATGTTTTGATGCCAAATCACAACAATGAATTCTAACTATATAAGTTTTGGGTTCTCACACCAGCCTAATGGAAATATATAGAAAATCACACATTCGAAACACGAATATAAATACGGATGATGTCATGACAATCATCAGTACCATCTCCGGGCGACTAGAATGTGATTCCATATCTATCCAGTATATTAAAACTTTGAATATACGTTTGCAAGGCGTATATGCAAATTCTTTATATACTGAATTGCCCAAAATCAATATAAACAAATAATCAAATACGAATAGTTGATTTAAATTTTCAAAACAAAATGTTTTCATTTGAAAAATATACTCTTCACACCCGTTCTAGGATACTACTGATCCTATCTCTAACGAGTCATTCCATTGGATATTGCTAATCCAATATCTGATGAATTCTTTCGTATGGTTCTAATGTGCCTTGTTCTCTGAGCTTTGTAAACCAAAGCTCTGATACCAAATGTGACGACAAGGAACTTCGCTCGGTCCGAACCAGTCGCTAAACCGACCCAGACCGTTCGAAACGCCCTATCGTTTGAGAACACGACAAAACAGAACGCATACAGAAGAACATTTCATTGTATATTACAACAATGCATCAGATTACAAGAATATACAGAGTATAAATGAATATTACACAGAAATATCAGAGATTTAAATTACATTTAAATACATAGCAGCGGAAAATAATACAATACACAACTAGAATGAGATATACGGATACAAAGCTTTCCGGATATCGTTCCAGCTGTAAACCAGGATCCTGTGAATATAAATCTGCAAAACCAAAACTACTAGCTGCCCGTGTCGAAAATAGGGGCACCCAGAGTTTAGGTTAAAACAATAAACTCCAGGTCAGTCATGTGACTGGTGTGAGAACTAAAACAGTTATTAATCTTTATTTCAAATCATTAGGTAAATCAAGGGACCACGCCGTATAACACGGAACGGGTTTCCTCCCAAGAATACCAGTGCATAAAACCAACAGCGCAATGCTAAATAAAGAAAAATGAAGCTGTTATAAGACCCAGGTCCCATCACACAATGCAACGCAGTCGAGGATAGGGTTTTCCCTTATAACAGCCAAAGAATGCTTGATACGTTTAAAACAAATCATTTGATACTATTATAAGTGCATAGTATATAAAACACTTCAAATCATAAGTATCAATCATAGGCGGCATGAGCGCCCCATCCCACTATGTCGCCATATATAGGATATACAATCAAAACCGCAAAGTCTCGTATTTGGAAATTGGGTTTCCATCTATGAACCGAGGCAAAAGATAGTCCTCAACCGATTCGAGACAATCTAGCCCATGTCTCAGGCAAGCGCGCAGGCAAGCCTTGGATCGTCAGGGCCGGTCCACACGGAGTGGATTATTATGCCTGAACAATACGTCTCCCCACCCTATGGGGTGTAAGTCTGGTCCGTCAGCCGACCAGAATGCATTCGGCCGAAACCGATATAACCGAGGCGCCTCGCAACAGCAACAACCACATAAGTCAAACTCGTCAGGGCGTGTAAAACCACTGACGCCACTTCTAGCTAGAAAGAAACGCAAGTCCTCCCTGAGGTCCGTCTCCCGTTTTTGGTTCATACCTGGTGTGAAACACGCGAGGTAAACGTTACACAAAGCTACGCCACAAAGGCCGTGCTTTGATCATCACCACAAGACTTTGCTTTTCAACAGAAGCCTTGATCATTTGCATCTTAGCATGCCACACAGGCAAACCATCCTATGCAACCGATATCAGTCACACAGAATGAAATCCGATGTCAGACACACAGTCCATTTACAAGTCCGTTCTGGGTCTGAACGAAACCGGAGGCACCTAGTACCCCGCATATCCATCGATCTCCAAGTACGTCTGGACGATCACTAACTGTTTCCATCTTCTTGGGTGTACAGCCCAATCAAGATCATCAGTTATCACCCAAACGACGTGAAGACTTCCGGTCTTCGACCATCGTCTTCATCTTCGACTTATCGTCGTATCAGTTATTCAGAATGGGATAAACCCGGTCTTTCCGAATAACTCGCGTATATTTTAAGTAAGTGTTACACAAACACAACATACGCCTCATTCCAGTTCATTAGTCACTAACCGTAAATTAATCAAGAGAATAATTCCCCAAATATTAACCCCGAAGGCCGAAACCAACATCAGATCAATATCCAGAAAACCATTCTGCTTGGCTAACCGCCAGTTAGTTTCTAAATTTCACATTCAAATCTAATTAAAGATTTAACTATCGCCTGGAGCAAAACTGGTGATACTCCATTCTCGATCTTTTCAATCTAATTAAAGATTCATTAAAACTCCACTTAGTTTTAATCTGTGACTGGGTTAAAGAATCAGTGTCATTTAAAACACGGTTCACGATAAACCCAAAGTCACATCCCATTAATTATCGGGTTAAAGAACAAGTGTTATTTAAAACACTGTTCACGATAAACCCAAAAATCAATATCAATTCAATTCCAATTAAATATCATTTAATTGGTACACTTCATTAAATCTAAATAAAAAGATTTAATCTTTTCTCAACTGGGTTCAAGAACAGTGTTAGTGAAGACACCATTCACGACAAACCCAAATCACATTCGATATTCAATACAAGGCTCTGAATAGAAACTATATCGGCCTATATTCAATATCAAATTCTACGATTAACAAATGTCGTATTGGAAATAACGATATACATATATATCTTTCAAATTTCCATAACAACACCTGTAATATCACGAATTCCAACATCGAAATATTCCGAAGACAATTTCGATTCAAATCCACTCCAATGCAATCATTGGAAATTTTGGTTATTTTCAAAACCATTTCAAATTCAATTTATTTATTTAAAAATAAATAGAATTATAATTCTAGTTCAAAACTAGTTCATTTCGATAAAAATCTATTTTTATCTTTTCAAATATGGAGTTTTTCATCCCAAACTTTCACAAATCATTTCTTATGATTTTACACAAATTATTACTATTTTTAATAATTTTATCAAGGCCCGTACGGTCGATTTCCATTAACGGCCATCGAACTGCACTTACAGCGACCTTTTTCGAATTTGATTTGGACGTATCTCCAAATCCAACCGTTAGATTTCAAATTTCTAACATTCATTAGAAAGCTCTTTTCGATACGAACCCAACGGTTCCGGTTTTAGGAGAATCCGACGGTCGGATCTCCCGTAATGTCCGTTTGAAACAAATGATCGAAATTCGCGAACTGCCGCAGCGCGGCGCGTTCTATTCAGGCCATTATATTATATATATAATATATATAATATATATTTCGTCGATTACTATTTAAAACGAATTATATAAATGGTTTTAAATTCGTTTCAAAAGCAATTTCAACTTCCTTTTCAATTCAAATCAAAATTGAATTCTTCTTTATAAATTCGTTTCAAAATTCATTTCTATTCAATTCAAATTTCAATTCAATTTGAATTCATTTCAATTCGCTTTCAATTCCATTTGAATTCGTTTTCAATTCAATTCATTTCGAAATCGTTTTAAAATTCAATTCATTTCGAAATCGTTTTCAATTCAATTCATTTCGAAATCGTTTTCAATTCAATTCATTTCGAAATCGTTTTCAATTCAATTCATTTCGAAATCGTTTTCAATTCAATTTATTTCGAAATCGCTTTCAATTCAATTTGAATTCGTTTTCAATTCATTTCGAAATCGTTTTCAATTCAATTTATTTCGAAATCGTTTTCAATTCAATTCATTTCGAAATCGTTTTCAATTCAATTTATTTCGAAATCGTTTTCAATTCAATTCATTTCGAAATCGTTTTCAATTCAATTTATTTCGAAATCGTTTTCAATTCAATTCATTTCGAAATCGTTTTCAATTCAATTCATTTCGAAATCGTTTTCAATTCAATTCATTTCGAAATCGTTTTCAATTCAATTCATTTCGAAATCGTTTTCAATTCAATTCATTTCGAAATCGTTTTCAATTCAATTCATTTCGAAATCGTTTTCAATTCAATTCATTTCGAAATCGTTTTCAATTCAATTCATTTCGAAATCGTTTTCAATTCAATTCATTTCGAAATCGTTTTCAATTCAATTCATTTCAAAATATTCGATTTCGAAATCACGTTTCAATATTCATTTTAAAATGAATAAAATCGATATAAATATCGTTCACGTCAAAATGGCGTCAATCTAATCCTCACGGCTTCACATATTTCTATTTTCAAATATTCTATTTCAAATATTTCTATTTCAAATATTTCTATTTCAAATATTTCTATTTCAAATATTTCTATTTCAAATATTTCTATTTCAAATATTTCTATTTCAAATATTTCTATTTTTCTCGAAACTGGAATGAGGCCCAATCAATTACCATATAATGTTAATTATATGGATTTTCTACAACACATGTATATATCAACAACGATGAATAATCAACCATCAACCAAAGTGCACTACACTGTATAAGCATCAAATATAGACATTTAACGCTTATAGCAGCTTGTCAATCAATCGATCGACATATTTAATAAATCAGGATGAGTGAACTTCAAATTTCATCCTAACACCCGTGTGGGGTTTCAAACAATCAAACACATATTTTATTTGTGCAGTTAGGCGATGTGTAAAATTTATCGACCCAATCAACGTCATTCAAATAGGTGTACATAAACAAACCGTCTGGTTTGTAAATGAATATTTATTTATTCACATTCACGTTAAAAATTATATTTTTAACGATAACACATTTTATTTTAACATATGAATTTATATTCAGTTCATTCGTTAAATAAAATGCTAATTTTATTTTTCTAACTTATTTTAGAAAATTTCGGCGGCATAACGGCACGATACTAGAAACGGGACAAGGCCTAGCCTTATCCCCGGTCTAGTGAAGGCCCACGCCATTCACACATCAATCAAATCAATTCGTTATGCAAACCACAAACTTTGGAGTAAGGGTCTAACCTAGCCTTACTCCTTCGCCTTATAACGGCGCACGTCTAATCCTAACCAATTTATCGATTCGATTTTTCACACCACAAACCACATTCAAACCAATATCACAATCAATCACCAAACAGTCAAACAAACAAGTCCATGGTCTGTGGACGGGTGTCGGGTGCTACTAAGCACCGTCTGCATCCTAGTATATATATAACTAGAAAAATAAATTGAAAGGTGAGGAATTCTCACATATAGCTATCCTAGCTCCACAGCACTTCATTGATAGAAATCTTCATTGTTTTCGCATCTTCTTCAGCTTCGTCGCCTGTAGCCACTACATATGTAAAAATCGAATTTTTACTTCGCTATTCAATATATAAAAATCGAATTTTTATTTCAAAGTTCAATATATAAAAATCGAATTTTTATTTCAAAGTTCAATACATAAAAATCGAATTTTTATTTCAAAGTTCAATACATAAAAATCGAATTTTTATTTCAAAGTTCAATACATAAAAATCGAATTTTTATTTCAAAGTTCAATATATAAAAATCGAATTTTTATTTCGCTATTCAATATATAAAAATCGAATTTTCAGTTCGAAGTTCCATATATAAAAACCGAATTTTTATATCGCTATTCAATATATAAAAGTCGAATTTTTATATTCTCCATTATATTTTCAAAAGTGATGTCTTTTCATTTTCAAATCAAGATTGCTTGTATTTTTGAATCGATGACAATTTCAGTTTCTTTTCTTTTTAACAATGTAAAAAAAATCAGTTTTTAATCATTTTTAAAAATCTCGTCTTTAACATTTTTAAAAGTCTGTTTTTAATCATTTTAAAAATCTCTTCCCCCCCCCCCCTTTTTTTTTTTAATCATTAAAAAAAACTGGTTTTAAACTAAATAAAAATCTGGTTTTAAACTAAATAAAAATCTGGTTTTAAACTAAATAAAAATCTGGTTTTAAACTAAATAAAAATCTGGTTTTAAACTAAATAAAAATCTGGTTTTAAACTAAATAAAAATCTGGTTTTAAACTAAATAAAAATCTGGTTTTAAACTAAATAAAAATCTGGTTTTAAACTAAATAAAAATCTGGTTTTAAACTAAATAAAAATCTGGTTTTAAACTAAATAAAAATCTGGTTTTAAACTAAATAAAAATCTGGTTTTAAACTAAATAAAAATCTGGTTTTAAACTAAATAAAAATTAAGTAAATCAGATCAAGAAAACTCACGTTTTCAAGAAGGGGGAGAGATGGCCGAGGTGGAGGAGCTTGCTGAGCTGCGTCGGAGTCGGAGCATCCACTGGAGGAAGTGGCGGCGGTCCATCGGGGAGGGGAAAAGGAGCGGGACGCGAGGGGGTTCGGGTTCTAGGCGTTCGAATGGAGGAAGAAGGGGGTCGCGACAACATCAGGGGGAGGCGGCGGTGCTGGAGTTCGACGAGGGGGTGAGGGTGACTGGATCGTCGAGGGCCGGCGACGAGGCTCCGCCCTTCGTTCGAAATTCTTTTTTTTTTTTTTTTTTTTTTTTTTTATACCTGGAAATGAAAATGATTGAAAAAGGGGGGGGCCAGGTTAAGAAGGGAAATTAAATATTTTTTTTTTTTTTTTTTATTATTTTATTTTGCAAAAAAAGTTAACTTTCACATACGATCTCGAAACGAGGCCCACCGCCTGTCGTCCACAGCGTTCTACCCCCATTCCGAACACAATAGGATATGTATCGCAAGCTGATTCGATAGTTACAATCAGTTTCCATTGAATTTACATTTAAATCACTTTATTGAATTTTAAACGTATATTTCAAATTACCGGGGGCACATACGAACACGAAAAATCCCAGAAAAATATTTTCTAGCTTCGTATTGACGATACGGTCCTAACAAAACTAGTTTCGTCGAATTCTGAGACCGTTAGAAAAATGGCCAATTTCCAGTCGATTAAAATCAACTGAAACTGGTCAAACGCGTTTTCCTTTGCCACGCTCACATATTGATTCGAAAAATTACGAAATTTGAAATCTAGCAATAACTTGACACTGCGGACCCAACAAAAGTGGTTTCGTCGAAATCCGAGGTCATTTGCAAAATGTCCATTTTTAAGGGCCTGAATTCCATAGCGACTATTCAGAATTTTCAACTGGACATATCTTTTGATTCCCGCTACGAACTTTTGATTTTTCGGATTCGTTGGAAAGATATTCACTATTAGATTCCATTATTTTCGGTTTCACTAAAATCCGGATTGTTTTGCACCCGGTACATTCAATTGAAGTTTGAAATCGAATTATCGAACTACCGCGCCATTTTCAATTCCTTTTATAATTATATATAATTATTATATATTCTAACGACGACGCGTAAAATATATACGATCGAATTATATTCAAAATAAATTTCTCGTCGATATTCTTTAAAATAATTCCTTTTAAATAATCAAAATTCGCTAAAATTGCCAAAATAAAATTTTCAAACTGGCTCGCATTTTACGGGTTGTTACATAAAGATACATAGAATTTTAGATAGTGTGAAGGCGAAACATGGACCATATCATAAATCCTCCATCAAAAATTCATAAAGCTTGTAATGCCCGTTTTGAGGACCAACGTAAATCGGTGCTTTGGGATCATTTCAGTTATCTAAAGCATGTATCATCTTTAGTTGCTTTATGGAAGAAGTTGAGCTATTTGCACGACAGTAATTTTCCTTTTTATCAGAACCAAAGTCTTTGGTGATAGGATCATTGTCAAGATCACACACATTTGCTTTTGGTTGCCATTACATTCCAAATTATGTTTTTTCCCTCAACCTGCACAAGTGCCTACAAAATATAAACACACTTATTTTTATAGAAATAACAAATTGCAAAACTGACAAATAACAAGTATATTTATAAACAACAAAACTGAATGTAATTATAACAAGTGCATAGCAAAAACTGATAAATAACAAGTGTATTTATAACTAGTGCATTGCAAAAACTGAGGCTCGACTCAGTTTTGCAAACTAAGTTGACTCAGTTTTCGCAAAAACTGAGCCGCCTCGGTGTTTGCAAAAACTGAGCCGCCTTGGTGTTTGCGAAAACTGAGTAGACTCAGTGTTTTCAAAAACTGAGCCGACTCGGTGTTCACAAAAACTAAGCCGCCTCGGTGTTCACAAAAGCTGAGTCGCCTCGGTGCTCGCAAATATAGTCGACTCAGTTTTTGCGAAAACCGAGTCGCCCTAGTTTTCACAAACACTGAGACGACCCGAACTTCCCCAGTAAGGAAAGCACGGATTGAATTGAGAACAAGCCACATCGGAACGCAAACAGAAGAACATTTCATTGTATATTACAACAATTCCATCAGAATACAAGAATATACAGAGTAAGAATAAATATTACACAGAAAATATCAGAGATTTAAATAAATTACATAGCAGCGGAAAAATAGTACAATACATAACTGAAAGTAATACACGGATACAGAGCTTTCCAAGTATCGTTCCAGTTGTACATCAGGATCCTGTGAATATAAATCTTCAAAACCAAAACTACTAGCTTCCCGTGTCAAAATAAGGGCACCTAGAGTTTAGGTTAAAACAATAAACTCCAGATCAGTCATGTGACTGGTGTGAGAGCTAAAACAGTTATTAATATTTATTTTAAAGTTAGGTAAATCAAGGGACCACGCCATATAACACGGAACAGGTTTCCTCCCAAGAATACCAATGCATAAAACAAACAACACAATGCTAAATAAAGAAAACCGAATCTATTATAAGACCCAGGTCCCATCACACAATGCAACGCAAGCCGGAGGATAGGGTTTTTACCTTATAATAGCCAAAAAAAACTTGATACGCTAAAAACAAATCATTTGATACTATTGTAAGTGCGTAGTGTATAAAACCATTACAATCATAAGTATCAATCATAGACGGCATAAGCGCCCCATCCCACTCTATCGACATACTAGGCTCTACAATTAAAACCGCAAAATAACGTATTTGGAAATTGGATTTCCATCCCTCTACCGATTCAAGACTGCCTAGCCCAAGCCTCAGGCAAGTACTCAATCAAGCCTTTGGAGCGACAGGGCCAGTCCATCGATGTGGACTAAAATGCCTGGACACTGCGTTTCCCCACCCTTTGGGGCGTAAATGAGCCAACGAGTGACTCCATCGGCTCCACAAGTCACCGATATATCTGAGGTGCCTCGCAACAGCAACAACCACATAAGTCAAACTCGTCAGGGCGTGTAAAACCACTAACGCCACTTCTAGCTAAAAAGAAACGCATGTCCTCCCTGAAGTCCTCTCTTGTTTCTAGTTCACAACCGGGGTGTAAGGCTCGCGAATCCACGCTACACAAAGCGATGCCACACAGGCCGTGCTTTGATCATCAACCACAAGACTCTACTTTTCAACAGAAGCCTTGATCATTTGCATCTTAGCATGCCACATAGGCAAACCACTCTATGCAACCAATATCCATCAATC
Source organism: Allium sativum (assembly GCA_030737875.1). Classification (NCBI taxonomy): domain Eukaryota; kingdom Viridiplantae; phylum Streptophyta; class Magnoliopsida; order Asparagales; family Amaryllidaceae; genus Allium; species Allium sativum. The sequence continues at coordinate 155,590,942 of CM060921.1, read as the reverse complement.
ACACAGAATGATATCCAATGTCAGACACACAATCCATTTACAAGTCCGTTCTGGGTCTGAACGAAACCGGAGGCACCTTGTACCTCGCATATCCATCGATCTCCAAGTACGTCTAGACGATCACCAAATGATTCCCTCCTCTTGGGTGTACAGCCCAATTAAGATCATCATCAATTATCCAAATGACGTGAAGTCCTCCGGTCTTCAACCACCGTCTTCATCTTCGACACCACGTCGAATCAGTTATTCAGAATGGGATAAACCCGGTCTTTATGAATAACTCGCGTATATAATAAACAAGTGTTACACAAACACAATATAGGCCTCATTCCAATTCATCAGTCACTAACCGTAAATTAATAAGGGAACAATTCCCCAAATATTAACCCCGAAGGCCGAAACCAACATCAGATCAATACACAGGAAACCATTCATCTAAACTAATCTTCAGTTAGTTTCTAAATTTCACATTCTTACGGATAGGTTCCCATTAATTTTATCAAAGATAAATTCTTTAAATATATTCTTTAATCTTCTTTTGAATATCAATTCAACTAGTCGGGATTAGCGAACCACACCGAAGTAATCATTTATTTTATTCCCCCATCCCAACCTATTCATACCATGAAGTAAAACTGGTCATACTTCATGTCTAACACCACGGTGTTATCGGTAAATTCAATTACCATTTCACGTTCAAATCTAATTAAAGATTTAACTATCGCCTGGAGCAAAACTGGTGATACTCCATTCTCGATCTTTTCAATCTAATAAAAGATTCATTAAAACTCCAGTTGGTTTTAATCTTTAACTGGGTTAAAGAACCGATGTCATTTAAAACACGATTCACGTTAAACCCCAAAATCACAACATATTTCAATCAGCTTTTAATCGTAAAATAGCAAGTGAGCAATTCCCTAAGTATTAACCCCGAAGGCCGAAACCAACATCAGATCAATACCCAAGAAACCATTCAACTTAACTAATCTCCAGATAGTTTCTGATTTTCTTAACTCGGTTGGGTCTAAGAACGGTATTATTGAAGATGCCGTTCACGACAACCCAAAATCACATTCCATTAATTATCGGGTTAAAGAACAAGTGTTATTTAAAACACCGTTCATGATAAACCCAAGAATCAATTCGATTTCAATTCCAATTAAGTACTATTTAATTGGTACACTTCATTAAATCTAAATAAAAGATTTAATCTTTTTCTCAACTGGGCTTAAGAACAGTGTTAACGAAGACACCATTCACGACAAACCCAAATCACATTTGATATTAAATATATGGCTCTGAACAGAAAATATATCGGCTTATATTCAATATCAAATTCTACGACCAACAAATATCGTATTGGAAATAACGATATAAATATATCTTTCAAATTCCCATAACAATATCTGTATCATCACGAAATCCAACATCGAAATATTCCAAAGGCAATTTCGATTCAAATCCATTCCAATTCAATTATTGGAAATTCTGGTTACTTTTAAAACCATTTCAAATCCAGTTTATTTATTTAAAAGTAAATGGATTTTAATTCTAGTTCAAAACTAGTTCATTTCGATAAAAATCTATTTTTATCTTTTCAAATACGTAGTTTTTCATCCCAATTCTTCACAAATTATTTCTTAAGATTTTACACAAATTATTACTATTTTTAATAATTTTATCAAGTCCCGTACAGTCGATTTCCATCAACGGCCATCGAACTGCACTTAAAGCGACCTTTTTCCAAATTTGATTTGGACATAATTCCATATCCAACTGTTAGATTTCAAATCTCTAATATTCTTTAGAAAGATCTTTTCGATACGAACCCAACGGTTCCAGTTTTAGGAGAATCTGACGGTCGGATCTCCCATAATACCCATTCGAAGTCAATTGTCGAAATTCGCGAACTGCCGCGGCACAGCGTGTTCTATTCAGGCCTTTATATATATACAATATATATATTACATATATTACGTCGATTTCCTTTCAAAATGTATTTTGTAAATCGTTTTAAATTCGTTTTCAAAACGATTTCAACTTCCTTTTCAAATTCAAATCAAGATTGAATTTTTCAATATAAATTTGTTTTAATTTCATTTCAAATCGATTTCAATTCAATTTCAATTTGATTCAAATTTCAATTCATTTCAATTTAATTCGAATTTCAAATCATTTCAATTTAATTCGAATTTCAATTCATTTCGATTTAATTCGAATTTCAATTCATTTCAATTTAATTCGAATTTCAATTCATTTCAATTTAATTCGAATTTTGAAATCACTTTCAATATTCATTGAAAAATGAATAAAATCGATATAAATATCGTTTACGTCAAAATGGTGTCAATCTAATCAACACGGCTTTTATTCAACACATGAATATTTATTCTATATTGGAATGAGGCCCAATCAATTATCATATAACGTTTATTATATGGATTTCCATACAACACATGTATATAATAGCAACGATAAATAATCAACCAGCATCTAGAGTGCACCACACAACTGCATAAGCATTAAATATAAATAATTAACGCTTACACAGTATGTCAACCAATCGATCGACATATAGCTGAATAATTGGGATTAGTGTACGCCAAATATCATCCCAATACCCGTGTGGGGTTTCAAATCAACAAACAAAGATTTTATTTGTGCAGTTGGGTGATGTGTAAAATTTATCGTCCCAATCAATATCAGTCAAATCAGTATATATAAACAAATTGTCCGATTTGTTTATAAATATTTATTTTATATACAAGTTAATAATTATATTTTTAACCATAAAATATTTTCCACTATAAAATATTTCATTTCATTTCACACCACAAAAACAAATTTCACAACACAGCAACCAAATAAACAAGTCATCCATGGTCTGTGGAGGACGGGTGTTGGGTGCTACTAAACACCGTCTGCATCCTAGTATATATTTCAAACTAGAAATAGAAATAAAAAGTGAGGAGTTCTCACCGACTAGCTAAACCAAACACTGCGACTCTTCATATGTAGAAATCTTCCTCATGCTCGCCTTTTGTCACTTTCGTTGCCCGTAGCTACTACATATATAAAAATCACATTTTTATATTGTTAATATGTATATAAAAATCACATTTTTACTCTTCTCACTATATAAAAATTATATTTTTACATCGTTAAAAACCATATTTTTATATCGTTATTAGATATATAAAAATCGTATTTTTACTTTGCTAATAAATATATAAAAATCGAATTTTTACTTCGCTGATGAATATATAAAAATCGAATTTATTCTTGTTGTAAAAATCAAACCTTTATCGCTACTTCATATGAATAAAAATCAAAACTTTATATGATTAAAAATCTAATCTTTTCTATGATAAAAATATAATCTTTCCTTTAACAAAAATACGATCTTTCCTTTATAAAAATTAAATCTTTTTGTTGTTATTCAGATGATAAAACCATATGTTTATATAAACAACACTCACATCTTCCTACAAACAAAAATCATAACAGTTTATAACCTAAAACTCTTATCTTTAACAATCCAAAAACCATGTTTTTATTCTATGTATATATATTAAAGATCTGATTCTACAATGCTATTTATAATTAAAATTGAAGACAAAATTACTGTAAATAAAATAAAAGAAGAAGCTCACTGTTTTCTATCGAGAGGGGTGGAGGGTGTGGCGGCGTTCGCAGTCGGACCGCACGGAGGAGGGGGTGGCGCTGTGCTTCGCCGGCGGTCGGTGGAGGGGAAAAGAAGCAGCGACGAAGGCGTTTGGCTTCGCGAAGGGAGAAAAGGGCAGAGAGGAGGAGTGAAGAGGAGAGGCTGAGCGTCGGGGGGGGGGGGGGGGGGGAGGGTGTGGGCGTCTCGCCGAAGGCAGGTGCCAGTCAGGCGACGTGAGCGGCGAACGAGGGTGGGCGATGCAGGTTTAGGGCTCTGGCGATTTTTCCTCTTTTCGGGGAGGGAAAATGAAAGAGGGAGGGGTTTTATATAAATTTAATTAATTAATTTGTTTATTTTCAAAAAGCTACTTTTAATTTTGACCTCCAAACGAGACCCACCGCCTGTCGTCCATAGCTAATTACCCCCAATCCGAACATAATGGGATATGTATCATAGGCTGATTCGATCGTTTCGATCAGTTTCCGTCAAAATCAACATATAACTCTATATATTGAATTTGAACGAACATTTCAATTTACTGGAGTAACATATAAACTCTAAAAATTCCCGAAAAATATTTTCTTGCTTCGCATTGACGATACGGTCCTAACAAAACTAATTTCGTCAAATTCTGAGACCGTTTGAAAAATGGCCATTTTCCAGTCGATTAAAATCAACTTAAACTGGTCAAACGCGTTTTCCGTTGCCACGCTTAACATATCGATTCAGAAAATTACGAATTTTGGAATCTAGCAATAATTTGACATCGCGGTTCCAACAAAAGTGGTTTCATCGAAAACCGAGGTCATTTGCAAAATTTCCATTTTTAAAGGCCAAAATTCCATAGTGACTATTCTGAACTTTAAACTGCATATATCTTCCAACCTCTAAAGTGAAATCTCAGTTTCTTACATTCGTTAGAAAGATATCATCAAACAGATTCAAATATTTCTTGTTTCATCCAATTCCGACTTAAAACGAATTTTGTATATTCATTTGAAATTTGAAATCGAATTTTCGAACTGCCTCGCCATTTCGGACTCGTTATATAATTAAAATAAAGTTATTCATTTTAACTTCTTCGAAAATAAATTTTCCGTTGTTAATATTTAAAATAATCCATTTTAAGTAGTCAAAATTCGCTAAAATTGCCAAAATAAAAATTATAAATTGGCCCAGATTTCCTGGTTGTTACAATCTCCCCTACTTAAAACTTTTCGTCCTTGAAAAGGAATGAAGCCGAAAGTTGTTTAACAAACCAACTCAACTTCCATTATTTTCATCATGGCTTAAGTTCTTCAACTTTTCAGTTTCTAAGAACTTTTCAAAAATTTGGCTAACACCCTAAATTTTTGAAAAATTTCTCCATAACCTCCCCTGCACCGGGGACTTCGGGATATTTCATATAGCCTCCCATGGCCTTCTTCAATCCAAAAGAAAAAGAAAAGGCCAAGCAGCTCATAAAATAACCCAAAGAAATACAATAAATATGTACCTGTTTGTCGGGCAAACAATTTTACTCTTCTTCTCTAGCCTCCTTGCTATGACCTGTTCAATGGATACACATGTATATGCATGTATATGCATGCAATTCCAAACAATTTTCAATTTAGTTCAACATTTGTTCAATTTGGCTAAATGGTCCAAAATTCTAATTAATCAACCAAAAATCAAACAACACAACCAACAATCAATTTATTGATTAAATTTTCAAATATATAGAACTTTTATATATTCAAAAATCATATTTTCTAAAACCAGATTACATATATAATCACAAATACGTTATTTATAAACACATAACACTCAAATCATTCTGGGGCATTGCTGACCCCATATCTAATGAGTCACTCATTCTAGAATGCCACTGATTCTAACTCTAATGAGGAATCTTTTATAAAATATTACTAGTCCTACTTCTGATGAGTCTTTCATTCTATTCAAACGAGTTGTACCCCAAAGACTTGAGTTAAACAAAGCTATGATACCAAACTGAGATGGCCCGATCTTCCCCGGTAAGGAAAGCCCGGATTGAATTGAGAACAAGCCACATCGGGACGCAAACAGAAGAACATTTCATTGTATATTACAACAATTCCACTTGAATACAAGAATATACAGAGTAAGAATAAATATTACAAAGAAAATATCAGAGATTTAAATAAATTACATAGCAGCGGAAAAATAATACAATACACAACTGAAAGTAGTACACGGATACAGAGCTTTCCAAGTATCGTTCCAGTTGTACATCAGGATCATATGAATATAAATCTGCAAAACCAAAACTACTAGTGGCCCGTGTCAAAATAAGGGCACCCAGAGTTTAGGTAAAAACCATAAACTCCAGATCAGTCATGTGACTGGTGTGAGGACTAAAACAATTATTAATCTTTATTTTAAAGTTCGGTAAATCAAGGGACCACGCTGTATAACACGGAACGGGTTTCCTCCCAAGAATACCAGTGCATAAAACAAACAGTGTAATGCTAAATAAGGAAAAATGAAGCTATTATAAGACTCAGGTCCCATCACACAATGCAACGCAAGCCGGAGGATAGGGTTTTTACCTTATAATAGCCAAAGAATGCTTGATACGCTAAAAACAAATCATTTGATACCATTGTAAGTGCGTAGTGTATAAAACCATTTCAATCATAAGTATCAATCACAGACAGCATAAGCACCCCCTCCCACTATGTCGCCATACAAGGCTCTACAATTAAAACCGCAAAATCACGTATTTGGAAATTGGATTTCCATCTACGAACCGAGGCTAGGGATCGTCCTCTACCGATTCGAGACTGTCTAGCCCGAGCCTCAGGCAAGTACTCAGTCAAGCCTTTGGAGCGGCAGGGCCGGTCCACCGATGTTGATTAAAATTCGTGGACACTGCGTTTCCCCACCCTTTGGGGCATAAATGAGCCAACAAATGACTCCAATGGCTCCACAAGTCACCGATATATCCGAGGCGCCTCGCAACAGCAACAACCACATAAGTCAAACTCGTCAGGGCATGTAAAACCACTGATGTCACTTCTAGCTAGAAAGAAACGCATGTCCTCCCTGAGGTCCTCTCCCGTTTCTGGTTGCCGGGTGTGAGGCTCGTGAATCCACGCTACACAAAGCTATGCCACACAGGCTGTGCTTTGATCATCAACCACAAGACTCTACTTTTCAACATAATCCTTGATCATTTGCATCCTAGCATGCCACATAGGCAAACCACTCCATGCAACCGATATCCATCAATCACACAGAATGATATCCAATGTCAGACACACAATCCATTTACAAGTCTGTTCTGGGTTTGAACGAAATCGGAGGCACCTTGTACCTCGCATATCCATCGATCTCCAAGTACGTCTGAACGATCACCAACTGATTCCCTCCTCTTGGGTGTACAGTCCAATCAAGATCATCAGTAATTATCCAAATGACGTGAAGACCTCCGGTCTTCAACCACCGTCTTCATCTTCGACACCACGTCGAATCAGTTATTCTGAATGGGATAAACCCGGTCTTTCTGAATAACTATCGTATATAATAAACAAGTGTTACACAAACACAATATACGCCTCATTCCAATTCATCAATCACTAACCGTAAATTAGTAAGAGAACAATTCCCCAAATATTAACCCCGAAGGCCGAAACCAACATCAGATCAATAAACAGGAGACCATTCATCTTAACTAATCTTCAGTTAGTTGCTAAATTTCACATTCTTAGGGATAGGTTCCCATTAATTTTATCAAAGACAAATTCTTTAAATTTATTCTTTAGTCATCTTTTGAATATCAGTTCAACTAGTCGGGATTAGCGAACCACACCGAAGTAATCATTTATTTTATTCCCCCATCCCAACCTATTCATCCCATGAAGTAAAACTGGTCATACTTCATATCTAGCACCACGGTGTTATCGGTAAATTCAATTACCATTTCACGTTCAAATCTAATTAAATATTTAACTATCGCCTGGAGCAAAACTGGTGACACTCCATTCGGGATCTTTTCAATCTAATTAAAGATTCATTAAAACTCCACTTGGTTTTAATCTTTGACTAGGTTAAAGAACCGATGTCATTTAAAACACGGTTCACGGTAAACCCCAAAATCACGTCATATTTCAATCAGCCTTTAACCGTAAAATAACAAGTGAGCAATTCCCTAAGTATTAACCCTGAAGGCCGAAACCAACATCAGATCAATACCCAAGAAACCATTCAACTTAACTAATCTCCAGTTAGTTTCTGATTTTCTTAACTCGGTTGGGTCTAAGAACAATATTATTGAAGATACCGTTCACGACAACCCAAAATCACATTCCATTAATTATTGGGTTAAAGAACAAGTGTTATTTAAAACACCGTTCACGATAAACCCAAGAATCAATTCAAAATCAATTCCAGTTAGATACTATTTAATTGGTACACTTCATTAAATTTAAATAAAAGATTTAATCTTTTTCTCAACTGGGCTTAAGAACAGTGTTAATGAAGACACCATTCACGACAAACCCAAATCACATTTGATAGTAAATACAAGGCTCTGAATAGAAAATATATCAGCTTATATTCCATATCAAATTCTACGACCAACAAATATTGCATTGGAAATAACGATATAAATATATCTTTCAAATTCCCATAACAATATCTGTATCATCACGAAATCCAACATCGAAATATTCCAAAGGCAATTTCGGTTCAAATCCATTCCAATTCAATTATTGGAAATTCTGGTTACTTTTAAAACCATTTCAAATCCAATTTATTTATTTAAAAATAAATGGATTTTAATTCTAGTTCAAAACTAGTTCATTTCGATAAAAATCTATTTTTATCTTTTCAAACACGGAGTTTTTCATCCCAATTCATCACAAATCATTTCTTATGATTTTACACAAAATATTACTATTTTTAATAATTTTATCAAGACCCATACAATCAATTTCCATCAACGGCCATTGAACTGCACTTACAATGACCTTTTTCCAAATTTGATTTGGACATAATTCCTAATCCAACCGTTAGATTTCAAATCTCTAATATTCGTTAGAAAGCTCTTTTCGATACGAACCCAGTGATTCCGGTTTTAGGATAATCCGACGGTCGGATCTCCCGTAATATCCATTCGAAGTCAATTGTAACACCCCACCTCCGCTAGGGTCACTCACAAAGGGAATGCACTAGGTTTGGTGAAGCATTATCGAGGTAAACATGCACAAAAATATTACAAGACAGAACATATATAAAACAACGGAAGTAAAACAAATTTCATTACCTTATAAAATGAAGTCTAAAGCCTTTTACATCAGAATACATCAAAACCTGTCTTGCACTAGTAAAGAAGCATAAAACCTTTTCATAAATTATTCCCCCAAAATAATGCGGTGAAGCCAAAGCCAAGAGAAGACCAGCTATACATGATGACCTTCAAGCATAAGAGGTCCGAACTAAACAACAACATTTCCTCCCTGAAAACCTAGAGGGGGGAAACGGAAGACAAAGAGGCGAAACAAAACGGGGTCAGTCATAAGACTGGTAAGTCCTATCTACTTCCAGTATAAAAACAGGTAAAGGTAACATGACATGCATAAACTGAAAGTAAACATAAGGATGACGACAAGATAGATAAGCTAAACCAAGATAACCGGATGAACTACTGTAGCAAGATAAACTAAGGTATCATGATAAACTATGGTGTCAAGATAAATCAAGGTATCACATCGTCAGGTTTCTATCAAGTTTACTATCCCAAGGTATCTATCATGTATAACATCCCACGGTATCTATCATGTATAACATCCCAAGGTATTTATCATGTATATTTGCTCTGCACCTCTCGTACTAGTATCCCAACCCGCGTCATGTGTTAACTATGAATGTCCCTTGCCCAATGTCATGTAATGGTCCATGTCAACCTAATATATAGCATATGTAGGTTTTCCCAACTCGTATGTTTCTTTCCATGTATAAGTTCAGTCCTTTGCCGTAGGCCGTACGGGCTTTCCCATGTAAATCTATACCACCTCAACGTAGTACCATTTTATCCTTGAAGTTGTTTTGGACTGCTACCCTTGATCTGGTTATGTTTTCTTACCATGAACTATCGCGTGTTCACTTAGGATTTATGCCACCTAGGACCACTAGGGATTATGCTACCTAATGAACATTTCCGTGTCTCGGTTTGGGTTCAAGCCACCTAGGGCCACTAGGGATTATGCCACCCGTCAACCACGCCCTTTATCCCACATATGTATCGTGAATCGTTTTCCATGTCTAGACGCACATGTATCTCAATGTTCCATCCGAGTTCCGTGCCAGGGCAAATCAAGAAATACGGAACTCGGTCGGGAGCTTTAAGTCATCTGCTGATGCAGATATCAAGGTCTGTTTTTGTATCCGTTGCTATGGTCCCACGTGACCCCTCCCTCAACTACTGAAAGGCAATCCAAGAAAAATTATGTATGAGAACTACATCTCGGCCCCACTATGCCCCACTTACCTATTGGCCAACCTCACCCATGACTCGATAGCAAGAACATGGTCTGTTGGGAGTTCTCTGCCTTTCCGTTCGTACACGATTGACTAAAGATGGTAGGTAGTCGACGACGCGCTATCCAGGGAAAAAATCAAGTATCGTCGACTCCACGCTAATCCATCCCCGTCTTTAGGTTGCTTGCACAGCAACCAAGGCATACTCTTGGTTCTTCTACCGCAGACCTTAACCTCTGTGAGCCCAGGCAGATCATCTGCAACCTCACAGAGGGATACCAAGAGTATCCTCACGTCCTCCGAAGCTACCGCTTCGTCACCCAGTTCGTTGGAGCCTTTATCTAAGTCAGATAATTCGCTCCTCCACGTTTGTTCAAGCGATGACCTACCGTATCGGGTTACTCATCTATCTGTGAACTGGTCCAATTTCCTTGACTAAGAATTATCACTTAGTTATCCTAAACTAAGGTTTACCACTTAGCTTCTTTCCCCGCTATCCTTGTTAACTACGATTTTCAACCTAGTCCCCTGAGCTAGGGTTTTGTCTAATGGGTTAAGTGTTGTCATTCAAGTTCATGACTTAACCCGCCTACGAATCATGTCAAGATTGGCTAAGTATTTAAGTTCAAGGCGTAGCCCTACAAGTTGGTTAAGTATACCAAGAAGCTCATGACTTAACCCTATCAAGTCAAATTGGTTAAGTATTTGTTTGTCTTAACCTTATCAGATTATCGTGTTAGATTAATTAAGCATAGATTATCTTAATCCCATCAGATTATCGAGTCGGATTGGTTAAGTATGGGTTAGCTTAACCCCATCCACTAATTGTATTACAATGGTTATGTATATTTAAAAGGTCTTGTGACTTAACCCTATCAGGTCCGCATATTAGATTGGTTAAGTATTGGTTACTTAACCTCATCAAATCTTCATGTATAATTGGTCATTATAAGTTACTTAACCCCATTAAATTTATCATGTTAAGTTGGTTAAGTATTGGTTACTTAACCTCATCCCTTACCATGTTAGATTAGTTAAGTCTAGGTTACTTAACCCCATCTAATTACCGTGTTTAGATTAGTTAAGTGTGGATTACTTAACCCCATCGAATTTACCGTGTTAGATTAGTTAAGTCTAGGTTACTTAACCCCATCTAATTACCGTGTTTAGATTAGTTAAGTGTAAATTACTTAACCCCATCACCTAATTGTCTTATATGGTTAAGTGTCATTAAGAAATCAAGTCTGGTTCCACTTAACCTACCCATTCGTATCATATTGGTTAAGTGTCATTAGTCAAAATTACTTAACCTTTCCATGTGGCATTAATTAGATTAATGCACCCCAACCTCTCACATTAGACTTTGTTGTGGTTACTAGTTAAGCCGGGCGGGTCCGGGTAGATTTATACCACAACCTAGTCTAACCTCGGGTTTTAAGTGCTATATGACCAACTACTCACATTGGGTCCTCTTGTTTGTAGCCACTAGTTAAGCCGGGCGGGTCCGGGTAGATTTATGCTAAAAACTCAACCCAACCTCGAGTTGGCCACTTTCATGTTTGGTCTAGTATCATATTACACTTACAACCCATACATGTCTAGTTTCAAGTCCCATGTTTACCCCACATGTCATGTCCACATTTAGGTGTATCATGAGTGTCATATTTTCATGAAATCCCATGTCAAATTATCATGTCATAATCACGCTCGTCTAACCTACCCCAAATCGTCTTTCCAACCCAAGTAAAAGCAAGTCAACATAATAAGGATACTATGCTACATATTGGCCCCAAAACATGCACGACGTCAAAAAGGGATTGGCCACAAACATGCATGGTATCATAAGGGGTTTGGCCTCAAAACATGCATAGCATCATAAGGGGTTTTTGGCATCAAACATGCATAATGACACAACGGGGTTAGCCACAAACATGCATAGTATCATAAGGGAATTTGGCCACAAACATGCATGATAACATAAGGGGTTTGGGTTCATTTACATGCATAAGCTCCAAAGTCAAGTCTTTGCCAATGTTTCACAAGTCAAATGGTTCCCAAAGGTTCATGCTAACATTCCATAGATAAAGATTCAAACTTGCAGGATAAACTTGGTGAAACATAACATGAGTGGCATGATTAAGTCGCTAAAACTTAGCCCAAGGTCATAGATCATAGAAAAGGGGCAAAATTAGGTTCATATAGGCTAGCATACTTATGTTTCATCGCATTTTATTCCATGTCACATTAGAACCACCGTTAGAATCTACAATTAGCTAGAACTTACATAGCGTGGCAAGAGGGCTAGGAGCATGAATCGTCTTGACGAAGAAAGGTGGCTCCTTTGTTGAAGAATCGTCATGAAATTGACCTAGCAATATTGATCCACTCCCTTGGTTTGATGTAGCAAGCTAGCACCTTTGATTCGGATCTTTTTTGAGTGCATAGTCTCTTGGAGTTGGAGATGGAGGCCATGATCAATGGAGATTTGGGCAGCACTTCGTTGCTAGAATGATTTTTAGTGATTTAGGTTAGGTCCTAGGGTGTTTTTATAGAGATTAGGAGTAGTTTAGGCCCTTAGATTAACCCTAGGATAGATCTGAACCCTCAAAGCCCGTCACAGGCCAATAGACCAGACCCAAATGAGCAATCAGGCGCACCAGGTCGTCCAGACCCAACATGGGTTTTTGGACCAGGTGGTTTATGTCAAAATGGCGTTAATCTAATCAACACGGCTTTTATTTAACACATGAATATTTATTCTATATTGGAATGAGGTCCAATCAATTACCATATAACGTTTATTATATGGATTTCCATACAGCACATGTATATAATAGCAACTATAAATAATCAACCATCATCCAGAGTGCACCACACAACTGCATAAGCATTAAATATAAATAAATAACGCTTACACAGTATGTCGACCAATCGATCGACATACAGCTGAATAATTGGGATTAGTGTACGCCAAATATCATCCCAATACCCGTGTGGGGTTTCAAATCAACAAACACATATTTTATTTGTGTAGTTGGGCGATGTGTAAAATTTATCGTCCCAATCAATATCAGTCAAATCAGTGTATATAAACAAATCGTCCGATTTGTCTATAAATATTTATTTTATATACACGTTAAAAATTATATTTTTAACTATAAAATATTTTCCACTGTAAAATATTTCATTTCATTTCACACCACACAAACAAATTTCACAACACAGCAACCAAACAAACAATTCATCCATGGTCTGTGGACGACGAGTGTTGTGTGCTACTAAACACCGTCTGCATCCTAGTATATATTTCAAACTAGAAATAGAAATAAAAGTGAGGAGTTCTCACCAACTAGCTAAACCAAAAACCGCGACTCTTCATATGTAGAAATCTTCCTCGTGCTCGCCTTTTGTCACTTTCGTTGCCCGTAGTCACTACATATATAAAAATCACATTTTTGCTCTTCTTACTATATAAAAATTATATTTTTACATCGTTAAAAACCATATTTATATATCGTAATTAGATATATAAAAATCATATTTTTACTTCGCTAATGAATATATAAAAATTGAATTTTTACTTCGCTAATGAATATATAAAAATCGAATTTTTTCTTGTTGTAAAAATTAATCCTTTATTGCTAATTCATATGAATAAAACTCAAAACTTTATATGATTAAAAATCTAATCTTTTCTATGATAAAAATACAATATTTCCTTTAACAAAATTCCAAACTTTCCTTTATAAAAATTAAATCTTTATGTTGTTATTCATATGATAAAACCATATGTTTATATAAACAACACTCACATCTTCCTACAAACAAAAATCATAACATTTTATAACCTAAAACTCTCATCTTTAACAATCCAAAAATCATGTTTTTATTCTATGTATATATATTAAAGATCCGATTCTACAATGCTATTTATAATTAAAGCTAAAGACAAAATTACTGTAAATAAAATAAAAGAAGAAGCTCACTGTTTTCTATCGAGAGGGAGGGGGGTGTGGCGATGTTCGCAGTCGGACCGCACGGAGGAGGGGATGGCGCTGTGCTTCGCCGGCGGTCGGTGGAGGGGAAAAGAAGCAGCGGCAGACGCGTTTGGCATCGCGAAGGGAGAAATGGGTAGAGAGGAGGAGTGAAGAGGAGAGGTTGAGCGTCGCGAGGGGGGGAAGGTGTGGGCGTCTCGCCGGAGGCAGGCGCCAGTCAGGCGACGTGGGCGGCGAACGAGGGTGGGCGGCGCGGGTTTAAGGCTCTGGCGATTTTTCCTCTTTTTTTATTTATAAAGTGAATTTGATCGGGGAGGGAAAATGAAAGAGGGAGGGGTTTTATATAAATTTAATTAATTAATTAATTAATTTTCAAAAAGCTACTTTTAATTTTGACTTCCAAACGAGACCCACCGCCTATCGTCCATAGCTAATTACCCCCATTCCGAACACAATGTGATATGTATCGTAGGCTGATTCGATCATTTCGACCAGTTTCCGTCAAATTCTACATATAACTCTATATATTGAATTTGAACGAACATTTCAATTTACTGGAGTCACATATGAACTCTTAAAATTCCCGAAAAATATTTTCTAGCTTCGTATTAACGATACGGTCCTAACAAAACTAATTTCGTCGAATTCTGAGACCCTGTGAAAAATGACCATTTTCCAATCGATTAAAATCAACTGAAACTGGTCAAACGCGTTTTCCTTTGCCACGCTCACATATTGGTTTAGAAAATTATGAATTTTGGAATCTAGCAATAATTTGACATCACGGTTCCAACAAAAGTGGTTTCATCGAAAACCGAGGTCGTTTGCAAAATTTCCATTTTTAAAGGTTTAGAATTCCATAGCGACTATTCTGAACTTTAAACTGGGCATATCTTTCAACTTCTAGAGTGAAGTCTCAGTTTCTTACATCCATTAGAAAGATATCATCAAACAGATTCAAATATTTCTTGTTTCATCCAATTCTGACTTAAAACGAATTATGTATATTCATTTGAATTTCGAAATCGAATTTTCGAACTGCCGCGCCATTTCAGGCTCGTTATATAATTAAAATAAAATTATTCATTTTAACTTCGTCGAAAATAAATTTTCCATCGTTATTATTTAAAATAATCCAATTTAAGTAGTTAAAATTCGCTAAAATTGCCAAAATAAATTTTTTTAATTGGCCTAGATTTCTAGGTTGTTACAAACACTAAGGGTGAGTTCATAAAAATAAGTTGCCACATATCGTAGAAAGTGACTCAGTTTATAGACCCAGTTGAAAATTAAGCACCAATGATTGCTTACATTTACCAAGATGTACCAATATATTTTGATACAACAACATACTCGAACGTGACATGAGAAAATTTCAAATCTGAAGAAGAATAGCTGTAATAATAATGAAGCTAAGAAGATGGCCGAAAAATCAAAAAAATGATCATAATAACGGTCCTACAAAATATCAAAAACTCGTAAAAGCCATCATCAATGATGAAGCTCATGCTTTATGCACTGAGGGGAAACCGCATGAAGAAAAAGGAAATGTGACGGCAAGGAATCTCGCTCGGTCCGAACCAGTCGCTAAACCGACCCAGACCGTTCGAAACGCCCTATCGTTTGAGAACATGACAAAATAGAACGCATACAGAAGAACATTTCACTGTATATTACAACAATGCATCAGATTACAAGAATATACAGAGTATAAACGAATATTACACAGAAATATCAGAGATTTAAATTACATTTAAATACATCGCAGCGGAAAATAATACAATACACAACTAGAAGAGATATACGGATACAAAGCTTTCCGGATATCGTTCCAGCTGTAAACCAGGATCCTGTGAATATAAATCTGCAAAACCAAAACTACTAGCTGCCCGTGTCAAAATAGGGGCACCCAGAGTTTAGGTTAAAACAATAAACTCCAGGTCAGTCATGGGACTGGTGTGAGAACTAAAACAGTTATTATTCTTTATTTTAAAAGTTAGGTAAATCAAGGGACCACGCCGTATAACACGGAACGGGTTTCCTCCCAAGAATACCAGTGCATAAAACAAACAGCGCAATGCTAAATAAAGAAAAATGAAGCTGTTATAAGACCCAGGTCCTATCACACAATGCAACGCAAGCCGGGGGATAGGGTTTTCCCTTATAACAGCCAAAGAATGCTTGATACGTTTGAAACAAATCATTTGATACTATAATAGGTGCATAGTGTATAAAACAACTTCAAATCATAAGTATCAATCATAGGCGGCATGAGCGCCCCATCCCACTATGTCGCCATACTAGGCTCTACAAATAAAACCGCAAATGTCACGTATTTGGAAGTTGGATTTCCATCTATGAACCGAGGCAAAAGATAGTCCTCAACCGATTCGAGACTGTCTAGCCCGAGTCTCAGGCACAGCCGCAACTGTACCTTGGATCCTCAGGGCCGGTCCACCGATGTGGATTATAATGCCTGAACAATACGTTTCTCCGCCCTTTGGGGCGTAAATGAGCCAACTAAATGACTCCATCGGTTCGAGAACGACCGATCAATCCGAGGCGCCTCGCAACAGCAACAACCACATAAGTCAAACTCGTCAGGGCGTGTAAAACCACTGACGCCACTTCTAGCTAGAAAGAAAACGCATGTCCCCCCTGACGTCCGTCTCCCGTTTTTGGTTCATACCGGGTGTGAAACACGCGAGGAAAACGTTACACAAAGCTACGCCACAAAGGCCGTGCTTTGATCATCACTACAAGACTTTGCTTTTCAACAGAAGCCTCGATCAATTGCCACTTAGGCATGCCACACAGGCAATTCACTCCATGCATTTGATATCCATCAATATATAACCCCTGAGCTCGTACGTCTCAGAGAAGGGCGTTAAGCAAGAGAATAAATTCTCCGCCGCCAAACAGATATATATTTAATAGAAATCAATCACACAGACTAAAATCCAATGTCAGACACACAGTCCATTTACAAGTCCGTTCTGGGGCTGAACGAAACCGGAGGCACCTAGTACCCCGCATATCCATCGATCTCCAAGTACGTCTGGACGATCACTAACTGTTTCCATCTTCTTGGGTGTACAGCCCAATCAAGATCATCAGTAATTATCCAAACGACGTGAAGACCTCCGGTCTTCGACCATCGTCTTCATCTTCGACTTATCGTCGTATCAGTTATTCAGAATGGGATAAACCCGGTCTTTCCGAATAACTCGCGTATATTTTAAATAAGTGTTACACAAACACAACATACGCCTCATTCCAATTCATCAGTCACTAACCGTAAATTAATCAAGAGAATAATTCCCCAAATATTAACCCCGAAGGCCGAAACCAACATCAGATCAATACCCAGAAAACCATTCTGCTTAGTTAACCGCCAGTTAGTTTCTGATTTCACATTCATAGGGAAAGGTTCCCATTAATTTTATCCAAGATAAATTTCTTGAATTTATTCTTTATTCTATTTTGAATATCAATTCAAAACTAGTCGGGATTAACGAACCTTACCGAAGTAATCATTTGCTTTAATTTCCCAATCCCAACATATTCATCCCATGAAGTAAAACTGGTAATACTTCATATCTAACACCACAGTGTTATCGGTAAATTCAATTACCATTTCACGTTCAAATCTAATTAAAGATTTAACTATCGCCTGGAGCAAAACTGGTGATACTCCATTTTCGATCATTTCAATCTAATTAAAGATTCATTAAAACTCCACTTAGTTTTAATTATTATCTGGGTTAAAGAATCAGTGTCATTTAAAACACGATTCACGATAAACCCAAAATCACATTCCATTAATTATCGGGTCAAAGAACAAGTGTTATTTAAAACACTGTTCACGATAAACCCAAAAATCAATACCAATTCAATTCCAATTAAATATCATTTAATTGGTACACTTCATTAAATCTAAATAAAAAGATTTAATCTTTTCTCAACTGGGTTCAAGAACAGTGTTAGTGAAAACACCATTCACGACAAACCCAAATCACATTCGATATTCAATACAAGGCTCTGAATAGAAAATATATCGGCTTATATTCAATATCGAATTCTACGACTAACAAATGTCGTATTGGAAATAACGATATAAATATATATCTTTCAAATTTCCATAACAACACCTGTAATATCACGAATTCCAACATCGAAATATTCCGAAGACAATTTCGATTCAAATCCACTCCAATGCAATCATTGGAAATTTTGGTTATTTTCAAAACCATTTCAAATTCAATTTATTTATTTAAAAATAAATAGAATTATAATTCTAGTTCAAAACTAGTTCATTTCGATAAAAATCTATTTTTATCTTTTCAAATATGGAGTTTTTCATCCCAAACTTTCACAAATCATTTCTTATGATTTTACACAAATTATTACTATTTTTAATAATTTTATCAAGGCCCGTACAGTCGATTTCCATTAACGGCAATCGAACTGCACTTACAGCGACCTTTTTCGAATTTGATTTGGACGTATCTCCAAATCCAACCGTTAGATTTCAAATTTCTAACATTCATTAGAAAGCTCTTTTCGATACGAACCCAACGGTTCCGGTTTTAGGAGAATCCGACGGTCGGATCTCCCGCAATGTCCGTTTGAAATAAATGGTCGAAATTCACGAACTGCCGCGGCGCGGCGCGTTCTATTCAGGCCATTATATTATATATAATATATATATAATATATACTTCGTCGATTTCTATTTAAAACGAATTATATAAATAGTTTTAAATTCGTTTCAAAAGCAATTTCAACTTCCTTTTCAATTCAAATCAAAATTGAATTCTTCTTTATAAATTCGTTTCAAAATTCATTTCTATTCAATTCAAATTTCAATTCAATTTGAATTCATTTCAATTCGTTTTCAATTCAATTTATTTCGAAATCGTTTTCAATTCAATTCATTTCGAAATCGTTTTCAATTCAATTCATTTCGAAATCGTTTTCAATTCAATTTGAATTCGTTTTCAATTCATTTCATTTCGAAATCGTTTTCAATTCAATTCATTTCGAAATCGTTTTCAATTCAATTCATTTCGAAATCGTTTTCAATTCATTATATTCGATTTCGAAATGACTTTTCAATATTCATTTTTAAGATGAATAAAATCGATATAAATATCGTTCACGTCAAAATGGCGTCAATCTAATCAACACGGCTTCATAAATTTCTATTTTCAAATATTCTATTTCAAATATTTCTTTTTCAAAATAGTTGTTATTATCAAAATATTTCGTTCAACACATGACCAATCTCAATTAATGAGTACTGTCAACACATGAACTTTTATTTTATATCGATAAAGATGTAAATTTTATTACTAAAATATTTCGTTCAACACATGACCAATCTCAATGAATGAGTACTGTCAACACATGAACTTTTATTTTATATCGATAAAGATGTAAATTTTATTACTAAAATATTTCGTTCAACACATGACCAATCTCAATGAATGAGTACTGTCAACACATGAACTTTTATTTTATATCGATAAAGATGTAAATTTTATTACTAAAATATTTCGTTCAACACATGACCAATCTCAATGAATGAGTACTGTCAACACATGAACTTTTATTTTATAATATTCTTTATTTTTCAAATTGGAATGAGGCCCAATCAATTACCATATAAAGTTAATTATATGGATTTTCATACAACACATGTATATAATTACATTGAAAAATAATCAACCATCAACCAAAGTGCACTACACTGTATAAGCATCAAATATAGATATTCAACGCTTATAACAGCCTGTCAATCAATCGATCGACACATTTAATCAATCAGGATGAGTGAACTTCAAATTTCATCCCAACACCCGTGTGGGGTTTCAAACAATCAAACACATATTTTATTTGTGCTGTTGGGCGATGTGTAAAATTTATCGACCCAATCAATGTCCTTCAAATAGGTGTACATAAACAAACCGTCTGGTTTGTAAATGAATATTCTATTTTATTCACTTCACGTTAAAAATTATATTTTTAACGATAAAACATTTTATTCCAACATATGAATTTCTATTCAGTTCATTCTTTAAATAAAATGATATTTTTATTTTTCCAACCCATTTTAGAAAATTTCGGCGGCATAACGGCACGATACTAGAAACGGGACAAGGCCTAGCCTTATCCCCGGTCTAGTGAAGGCCCACGCCATTCACACATCAATCAAATCAATTCGTTATGCAAACCACAAAATTTGGAGTAAGAGTCTAACCTAGCCTTACTCCTTCGCCTTATAACGGCGCACGTCTAATCCTAACCAATTTATCGATTCGATTTTTCACACCACAAACCACATTCAAACCAATATCGCAATCAATCACCAAACAGTCAAACAAACAAGTCCATGGTCTGTGGACGATTTGTGTCGGGTGCTGCTAAGCACCGTCTGCATCCTAGTATATATATAACTAGAAAAATTAAATTGAAAGGTGAGAAGTTCTCACCTATAGCTATCCCGATTCCACGATTCTCCTAATGTAGAAGTCTTCGTTGTTCTCGTCTCTTCGTCATCTTCGTTGCCCGTATTCACTACATATATAAAAATCGAATTTTTATTTCGTTATTCAATATATAAAAATCGAATTTTTACTTTGCTTTTCAATATATAAAAATCCGTTTTTACTTTTATAAAAAATCCGTTTTTACTTTGTAAAACATCAGTTTTTACTTTTTAAAACATCAGTTTTTATACTTAAAATAAAAATCAATTTTTAACTTTTCTAAAAATCATTTCAGTTTTATTTCTTTTTTTTTAAAATCAGGTTTTAACTTTTCTAAAAATCATTTCAGTTTTTAAAACCTTTTCAAAAAATCTGTTAAAAAAAAAAAAAAAACTTAAGAAATCAATTTTAAAATACAACAAAAAAAAAAAAAAAAACAGTTTTCAAATTAACAAAAACAAAAAAAAAACATACAGTAAAAATAAAAACGTTACCTTCTTCCTCGATCAAACACTACAGGCCGACGTTCTAATCCGCAACCCATTCTTCAATGCTAGGGTTCTAATTTACTTCCTCCTCGAGCCGCCGTTCCTCGTTCAGGAACCATCACGTTGTTGCCCATCGTGCGCTCCACCTTTGCCTGGAAGAGGGGCCCACTCGCCGCCGCCTATGCGTCGCAGTTGGCCAGCGAACGGAGCTGGTTTGGGGGGGGGGGCTAGAACGACCTCCTCGGTGAACAAAAATGGATCCCCCTTGTATGAATGGAAAGAGCACGAGATGCTCTCTGATCTTCACGTTGGAAGGGCTCGAAACAATGAGAAACGGAGGGGATCGATGGCTCTGATTTTGGGAGGACGAGGGGCGTTCTTTTTGGGCTGGAGGCGGAAAGAGGAAGGTTGACCAACGAATGAATTTGACTTAGGGTTTGACCATTCAAAGGGATATAAATATTTATTTTATTTAATTCATCAAAGCGAGATTTTGCATTCGAACTCTAAATCATACCAAACGACTGTCGCCCCTAGCGTTTCACCCCCTTTCCGAAAACAATGGGATATGTACCGCAAGCTGATTCGATCGTTTCGATCAGTTTCTATTGCATTTACTTTTAAATCATTATATTGAATTTTAAACGTACATTTCAATATACCGGGGTCACATACTAACTCTAAAAATCCCATAAAAATATTTTCTAGCTTCGTATTGACGATACGGTCCTAACAAAACTAGTTTCGTCGAATTCTGAGACCGTATAAAAAATGGCCAATTTCCAGTCGATTAAAATCCACTGAAAATGGTCAAACGCATTTTCCTTTGCCACGCTCACATATTGATTCGAAAAATTATGAAATTTGGAATCTAGCAATAACTTGACATCACGGACCCAACAAAAGTGGTTTCGTCGAAATCCGAGGTCATTTGCAAAATGTCCATTTTTAAGGGCCTGAATTCCATAGCGACTATTCAGAATTTTCACTGGACATATCTTTTGATTCCCGATATGAAATCTTGATTTTTCGGATTCGTTGGAAAGATATTCACAATTAGATCCCATTATTTTTGGTTTCACTAAAATCCGGATTATTTTGCACCCGGTACATTCAATTGAAGTTTGAAATCGAATTATCGAACTACCGCGCCATTTTCAATTCTATTTATAATTATATATAAATATTTATATTATAACGACGACGCGTATAATATATACGTCGAATTATATTCAAAATAAATTTCTCGTCGATATTATTTAAAATAATTCATTTTAAATAATCGAAATTCGCTAAAATTGCCAAAATAAAAATTTTAAACTGGCCCAGATTTTCCGGGTTGTTACAATCTCCCCCACTTAAAACTTTTCGTCCCCGAAAAGGAACAAAGTCAGAAGTGGTTTGATTATTCAGCTCTACGTTCGATCTGGCTTCCATTCTCCAACTTTTCAGTTTCTGAGAATTTTCAAAATTTCAAAAATTTGGCTAACACCCTAAATTTTTGAAAAATTTCGCCATAACCTCCCCTGCACCGGGAGCATCGGGGAATTTCAAATAGCTTCCCCGGTCCTTCAGATCTCAAAAAGAAAAAGAAAAAGCCAAGCGGCTAGCCAATAGGCTCACAAAATCATCATCACCCAAACAAAACAGGAAATTATGTAGTAAACATGTACCTATTTGTCGGGCAAACAAATTTTATTCTCTGGCTCTAGCCTCCTTGCTATGACCTGTTCAATGATATACATGTATATGCAAGCAGATGCGACCAAATTCCAATACAATTCAATATTTGGTTGAATTAGGCAAAATGGTTAAAATTTAGCAAACAAATAAACAAACCACACAAACATCAATGCATTAGTGAATTAGAGTTTCAAATCCATAACTTTGATACATACACAAAAAATCATGTTTTTGATGCCAAATCACAACAATAGGCCCTATCTAATTTTGGTTCTCACACCAGTCAATAGGAAATATATAGAAATCTCACTTTCGTCACTCGAATATAAATACTGATAATGTGATCACAATTATCAGCATCATCCCCGGGCGACTAGAGTGTGATTCTATATCTATCCAGTATATTAAAACTTCGAATAGACGCTAGCTAGGCGCATACGAAAAATCTTTATATATTGGACTGTCCTAATCAATATAAATAAATAATCAAATACGATTAAGTGATTTAGATTTGCAAAACAAAATTTGTTTTCATTTTCATTTTAAAAATTTACTCTTCACACTCGTTCTAGGATACTACTAATCCCATCTCTAACGAGTCATTCCCATTGGATGTTACTAATCCAATATCTGATGAATTCTTTCGTATGGTTCTAATGTGCCTTGTTCTCTGCTTTGTAAACCAAAGCTCTGATACCAACTGTGACGGCAAGGAATCTCGCTCGGTCCGAACCAGTCGCTAAACCGACCCAGACCGTTCGAAACGCCCTATCGTTTGAGAACATGACAAAATAGAACGCATACAGAAGAACATTTCACTGTATATTACAACAATGCATCAGATTACAAGAATATACAGAGTATAAACGAATATTACACAGAAATATCAGAGATTTAAATTACATTTAAATACATCGCAGCGGAAAATAATACAATACACAACTAGAAGAGATATACGGATACAAAGCTTTCCGGATATCGTTCCAGCTGTAAACCAGGATCCTGTGAATATAAATCTGCAAAACCAAAACTACTAGCTGCCCGTGTCAAAATAGGGGCACCCAGAGTTTAGGTTAAAACAATAAACTCCAGGTCAGTCATGGGACTGGTGTGAGAACTAAAACAGTTATTATTCTTTATTTTAAAAGTTAGGTAAATCAAGGGACCACGCCGTATAACACGGAACGGGTTTCCTCCCAAGAATACCAGTGCATAAAACAAACAGCGCAATGCTAAATAAAGAAAAATGAAGCTGTTATAAGACCCAGGTCCTATCACACAATGCAACGCAAGCCGGGGGATAGGGTTTTCCCTTATAACAGCCAAAGAATGCTTGATACGTTTGAAACAAATCATTTGATACTATAATAGGTGCATAGTGTATAAAACAACTTCAAATCATAAGTATCAATCATAGGCGGCATGAGCGCCCCATCCCACTATGTCGCCATACTAGGCTCTACAAATAAAACCGCAAATGTCACGTATTTGGAAGTTGGATTTCCGTCTATGAACCGAGGCAAAAGATAGTCCTCAACCGATTCGAGACTGTCTAGCCCGAGTCTCAGGCACAGCCGCAACTGTACCTTGGATCCTCAGGGCCGGTCCACCGATGTGGATTATAATGCCTGAACAATACGTTTCTCCGCCCTTTGGGGCGTAAATGAGCCAACTAAATGACTCCATCGGTTCGAGAACGACCGATCAATCCGAGGCGCCTCGCAACAGCAACAACCACATAAGTCAAACTCGTCAGGGCGTGTAAAACCACTGACGCCACTTCTAGCTAGAAAGAAAACGCATGTCCCCCCTGACGTCCGTCTCCCGTTTTTGGTTCATACCGGGTGTGAAACACGCGA
Source organism: Allium sativum (assembly GCA_030737875.1). NCBI lineage: Eukaryota > Viridiplantae > Streptophyta > Magnoliopsida > Asparagales > Amaryllidaceae > Allium > Allium sativum. The sequence continues at coordinate 155,566,262 of CM060921.1, read as the reverse complement.
GGAAAACGTTACACAAAGCTACGCCACAAAGGCCGTGCTTTGATCATCACTACAAGACTTTGCTTTTCAACAGAAGCCTCGATCAATTGCCACTTAGGCATGCCACACAGGCAATTCACTCCATGCATTTGATATCCATCAATATATAACCCCTGAGCTCGTACGTCTCAGAGAAGGGCGTTAAGCAAGAGAATAAATTCTCCGCCGCCAAACAGATATATATTTAATAGAAATCAATCACACAGACTAAAATCCAATGTTAGACACACAGTCCATTTACAAGTCCGTTCTGGGGCTGAACGAAACCGGAGGCACCTAGTACCCCGCATATCCATCGATCTCCAAGTACGTCTGGACGATCACTAACTGTTTCCATCTTCTTGGGTGTACAGCCCAATCAAGATCATCAGTAATTATCCAAACGACGTGAAGACCTCCGGTCTTCGACCATCGTCTTCATCTTCGACTTATCGTCGTATCAGTTATTCAGAATGGGATAAACCCGGTCTTTCCGAATAACTCGCGTATATTTTAAATAAGTGTTACACAAACACAACATACGCCTCATTCTAATTCATCAGTCACTAACCGTAAATTAATCAAGAGAATAATTCCCCAAATATTAACCCCGAAGGCCGAAACCAACATCAGATCAATACCCAGAAAACCATTCTGCTTAGTTAACCGCCAGTTAGTTTCTGATTTCACATTCATAGGGAAAGGTTCCCATTAATTTTATCCAAGATAAATTTCTTGAATTTATTCTTTATTCTATTTTGAATATCAATTCAAAACTAGTCGGGATTAACGAACCTTACCGAAGTAATCATTTGCTTTAATTTCCCAATCCCAACCTATTCATCCCATGAAGTAAAACTGGTAATACTTCATATCTAACACCACAGTGTTATCGGTAAATTCAATTACCATTTCACGTTCAAATCTAATTAAAGATTTAACTATCGCCTGGAGCAAAACTGGTGATACTCCATTTTCGATCATTTCAATCTAATTAAAGATTCATTAAAACTCCACTTAGTTTTAATTATTATCTGGGTTAAAGAATCAGTGTCATTTAAAACACGATTCACGATAAACCCAAAATCACATTCCATTAATTATCGGGTCAAAGAACAAGTGTTATTTAAAACACTGTTCACGATAAACCCAAAAATCAATACCAATTCAATTCCAATTAAATATCATTTAATTGGTACACTTCATTAAATCTAAATAAAAAGATTTAATCTTTTCTCAACTGGGTTCAAGAACAGTGTTAGTGAAAACACCATTCACGACAAACCCAAATCACATTCGATATTCAATACAAGGCTCTGAATAGAAAATATATCGGCTTATATTCAATATCGAATTCTACGACTAACAAATGTCGTATTGGAAATAACGATATAAATATATATCTTTCAAATTTCCATAACAACCCCTGTAATATCACGAATTCCAACATCGAAATATTCCGAAGACAATTTCGATTCAAATCCACTCCAATGCAATCATTGGAAATTTTGGTTATTTTCAAAACCATTTCAAATTCAATTTATTTATTTAAAAATAAATAGAATTATAATTCTAGTTCAAAACTAGTTCATTTCGATAAAAATCTATTTTTATCTTTTCAAATATGGAGTTTTTCATCCCAAACTTTCACAAATCATTTCTTATGATTTTACACAAATTATTACTATTTTTAATAATTTTATCAAGGCCCGTACAGTCGATTTCCATTAACGGCAATCGAACTGCACTTACAGCGACCTTTTTCGAATTTGATTTGGACGTATCTCCAAATCCAACCGTTAGATTTCAAATTTCTAACATTCATTAGAAAGCTCTTTTCGATACGAACCCAACGGTTCCGGTTTTAGGAGAATCCGACGGTCGGATCTCCCGCAATGTCCGTTTGAAATAAATGGTCGAAATTCACGAACTGCCGCGGCGCGGCGCGTTCTATTCAGGCCATTATATTATATATAATATATATATAATATATACTTCGTCGATTTCTATTTAAAACGAATTATATAAATAGTTTTAAATTCGTTTCAAAAGCAATTTCAACTTCCTTTTCAATTCAAATCAAAATTGAATTCTTCTTTATAAATTCGTTTCAAAATTCATTTCTATTCAATTCAAATTTCAATTCAATTTGAATTCATTTCAATTCGTTTTCAATTCAATTTATTTCGAAATCGTTTTCAATTCAATTCATTTCGAAATCGTTTTCAATTCAATTCATTTCGAAATCGTTTTCAATTCAATTTGAATTCGTTTTCAATTCATTTCATTTCGAAATCGTTTTCAATTCAATTCATTTCGAAATCGTTTTCAATTCAATTCATTTCGAAATCGTTTTCAATTCATTATATTCGATTTCGAAATGACTTTTCAATATTCATTTTTAAGATGAATAAAATCGATATAAATATCGTTCACGTCAAAATGGCGTCAATCTAATCAACACGGCTTCATAAATTTCTATTTTCAAATATTCTATTTCAAATATTTCTTTTTCAAAATAGTTGTTATTATCAAAATATTTCGTTCAACACATGACCAATCTCAATGAATGAGTACTGTCAACACATGAACTTTTATTTTATATCGATAAAGATGTAAATTTTATTACTAAAATATTTCGTTCAACACATGACCAATCTCAATGAATGAGTACTGTCAACACATGAACTTTTATTTTATATCGATAAAGATGTAAATTTTATTACTAAAATATTTCGTTCAACACATGACCAATCTCAATGAATGAGTACTGTCAACACATGAACTTTTATTTTATATCGATAAAGATGTAAATTTTATTACTAAAATATTTCGTTCAACACATGACCAATCTCAATGAATGAGTACTGTCAACACATGAACTTTTATTTTATAATATTCTTTATTTTTCAAATTGGAATGAGGCCCAATCAATTACCATATAAAGTTAATTATATGGATTTTCATACAACACATGTATATAATTACATTGAAAAATAATCAACCATCAACCAAAGTGCACTACACTGTATAAGCATCAAATATAGATATTCAACGCTTATAACAGCCTGTCAATCAATCGATCGACACATTTAATCAATCAGGATGAGTGAACTTCAAATTTCATCCCAACACCCGTGTGGGGTTTCAAACAATCAAACACATATTTTATTTGTGCTGTTGGGCGATGTGTAAAATTTATCGACCCAATCAATGTCCTTCAAATAGGTGTACATAAACAAACCGTCTGGTTTGTAAATGAATATTCTATTTTATTCACTTCACGTTAAAAATTATATTTTTAACGATAAAACATTTTATTCCAACATATGAATTTCTATTCAGTTCATTCTTTAAATAAAATGATATTTTTATTTTTCCAACCCATTTTAGAAAATTTCGGCGGCATAACGGCACGATACTAGAAACGGGACAAGGCCTAGCCTTATCCCCGGTCTAGTGAAGGCCCACGCCATTCACACATCAATCAAATCAATTCGTTATGCAAACCACAAAATTTGGAGTAAGAGTCTAACCTAGCCTTACTCCTTCGCCTTATAACGGCGCACGTCTAATCCTAACCAATTTATCGATTCGATTTTTCACACCACAAACCACATTCAAACCAATATCGCAATCAATCACCAAACAGTCAAACAAACAAGTCCATGGTCTGTGGACGATTTGTGTCGGGTGCTGCTAAGCACCGTCTGCATCCTAGTATATATATAACTAGAAAAATTAAATTGAAAGGTGAGAAGTTCTCACCTATAGCTATCCCGATTCCACGATTCTCCTAATGTAGAAGTCTTCGTTGTTCTCGTCTCTTCGTCATCTTCGTTGCCCGTATTCACTACATATATAAAAATCGAATTTTTATTTCGTTATTCAATATATAAAAATCGAATTTTTACTTTGCTTTTCAATATATAAAAATCCGTTTTTACTTTTATAAAAAATCCGTTTTTACTTTGTAAAACATCAGTTTTTACTTTTTAAAACATCAGTTTTTATACTTAAAATAAAAATCAGTTTTTAACTTTTCTAAAAATCATTTCAGTTTTATTTCTTTTTTTTTTAAATCAGGTTTTAACTTTTCTAAAAATCATTTCAGTTTTTAAAACCTTTTCAAAAAATCTGTTAAAAAAAAAAAAAAAAAAAAACTTAAGAAATCAATTTTAAAATACAAAAAAAAAAAAAAAACAGTTTTCAAATTAACAAAAAAAAAAAAAAAACATACAGTAAAAATAAAAACGTTACTTTCTTCCTCGATCAAACACTACAGGCCGACGTTCTAATCCGCAACCCATTCTTCAATGCTAGGGTTCTAATTTACTTCCTCCTCGAGCCGCCGTTCCTCGTTCAGGAACCATCATGTTGTTGCCCATCGTGCGCTCCACCTTTGCCTGGAAGAGGGGCCCACTCGCCGCCGCCTATGCGTCGCAGTTGGCCAGCGAACGGAGCTGGTTTGGGGGGGGGGGCTAGAACGACCTCCTCGGTGAACAAAAATGGATCCCCCTTGTATGAATGGAAAGAGCACGAGATGCTCTCTGATCTTCACGTTGGAAGGGCTCGAAACAATGAGAAACGGAGGGGATCGATGGCTCTGATTTTGGGAGGACGAGGGGCGTTCTTTTTGGGCTGGAGGCGGAAAGAGGAAGGTTGACCAACGAATGAATTTGACTTAGGGTTTGACCATTCAAAGGGATATAAATATTTATTTTATTTAATTCATTAAAGCGAGATTTTGCATTCGAACTCTAAATCATACCAAACGACTGTCGCCCCTAGCGTTTCACCCCCTTTCCGAAAACAATGGGATATGTACCGCAAGCTGATTCGATCGTTTCGATCAGTTTCTATTGCATTTACTTTTAAATCATTATATTGAATTTTAAACGTACATTTCAATATACCGGGGTCACATACTAACTCTAAAAATCCCATAAAAATATTTTCTAGCTTCGTATTGACGATACGGTCCTAACAAAACTAGTTTCGTCGAATTCTGAGACCGTATAAAAAATGGCCAATTTCCAGTCGATTAAAATCCACTGAAAATGGTCAAACGCATTTTCCTTTGCCACGCTCACATATTGATTCGAAAAATTATGAAATTTGGAATCTAGCAATAACTTGACATCACGGACCCAACAAAAGTGGTTTCGTCGAAATCCGAGGTCATTTGCAAAATGTCCATTTTTAAGGGCCTGAATTCCATAGCGACTATTCAGAATTTTCACTGGACATATCTTTTGATTCCCGATATGAAATCTTGATTTTTCGGATTCGTTGGAAAGATATTCACAATTAGATCCCATTATTTTTGGTTTCACTAAAATCCGGATTATTTTGCACCCGGTACATTCAATTGAAGTTTGAAATCGAATTATCGAACTACCGCGCCATTTTCAATTCTATTTATAATTATATATAAATATTTATATTATAACGACGACGCGTATAATATATACGTCGAATTATATTCAAAATAAATTTCTCGTCGATATTATTTAAAATAATTCATTTTAAATAATCGAAATTCGCTAAAATTGCCAAAATAAAAATTTTAAACTGGCCCAGATTTTCCGGGTTGTTACAGGAAATGTAGAGGATAAAGAAAATGTAGAAGCTAAAGAAAATAAGGATTTTCACTCCATGTAGGAATTAGTGGTGGATGAAGAAATTCAAGGAAACTAAAGCCATCTACAGTAGTTGAAGACCAAGCCTATAAAATTGGTGCTTAATTTTCAATTGCAAACACTAACGGTGCATTCATAAAAATTAAGTTGAACAACTTAAGGTGATTAGGGCACGATCATGATCGCCAATAACTTCCCTATGGCAGATCTTCAATCATTTGGTCGCAATCAGTCGACAAACGTCTCAAAATATTTCAAACTCAACAACACGTCCACTTTCAAGCATCACTCCTAAACTCTGCTAGCAAATTTATCATGACATTAATATATGTGTTATGCTCTGCTCGCCAATACAAGAATTCATTGATTACCTACCCATTCTACATCAAAATTTCCCATGGTTGTGCAGGAGGATTTGATTTGCATGCATAAAGCTTCCTAAAAGCTTGGAAGCATCCCTCTTTCTTTCAGTCAATTCTCCTCATTAGAGCATCTCCAACAGAGGAGGCTTCAGCCTCTTAATTGAGGATATTTGAGTTAAAAGGTCCCCAACAGATGTTAGGACCGTTATATTAAGGGAAATGTTACGGGACCAATTCGGAATTCTGAATTGGTCCTGTGTGCCAAATTTATTGGCTCGTGATAAAGCAAGTCGAATTTATCGGCATGCGCCGACAAATTCGGCGCGCTTCATCACGAGCCGATAAATTCGACGTGGGTTCCCTTAACATTTTTTTTTACCTTATCCTAGCTTATATATTAATATGACGAAATAAAATCGTTATTATTTTCATAGAAAATAATTATGTTTTGGAAGACCGAAATAAAATAATTTAGCTTCAGTTCATAATAATAGTTGGTTAATAATATGCACAAATACAATAGAACATGATTGCTAAAATAAAAAACTACAACATCATTACTGCATAAATTCGTACAGTCATAAAATAAAACATGATTTCGGACAAGCTAGCTTCATAACTAGGTATCACCATAGTGGTTCCATAAATGATTCATTAGATCTTTTTACAGTCGGTCATGGAGTTGTGCATGACGGTTCAAATGACTGTTGAAGTCCTCTTCTGTTATTGGTGTGTTTTGTCGGAATACTTCGTTTGCTTGCGAAGCACCTTCGCATTCATAGTGGTGTTGCCCTTCATACATATTTCTTTCATCTTTCACAATCATGTTGTGTAGAACTGTAATGGCCCAGATTTTTTGACCATTTAGTTTAATATTTAAAAATGTTTTTATTGTTTTGGAATTTTAAATGGTTTAATTTCAATAATTTTGAATATTTTATTTTATTCCGAAATGATAGAAATTTAGTGGATCTGCAATATAATGTGAACTGGCAGTATAAAAGGATAAATTTTTAATTAAAATAGTACGTTTACAAAGGATGTAGTAGCAAACGAACTCGGATTTCGATGAAATCAGTTTCATTAAATCTGAAATGATGAAATTAGGTAACCAACCAAGTTACGTCAAAAATGGCATCCGTATGTGGAAAAGAAAAAATAAAAGGCCAAAATTTGAACTAAATTTTGACGGTAATTGGAATTTGCTAATGCTAACGGCAAAACTGGAACCTGAGAGCTATCCAGGAAAATTCTAAACATAGGATATTAGCTATATATGAAATCTGAGAAAATCCTATAACGGATATAGAAAGTTATTAAGGAAACAAAATTTAAATAAATTATTTGAAAATCTAAACGAACTCCGATTTTTGATTTGAATACATAGGATTGAAGTACGTTAAAAACCGGACCAGATGGTGGAAGAATTTCTGAAAACCGTTATCATTTGATACTCCAACATGAGACCGGAAGGTGTTGAAACTAACACAAAACACTATTTTAAATTTGAATTTAAATTATTTGAAAGTTCAAACAAATTCAAAATTGATATATTTTTATATAGTATTGAAGAGCAAGAAAAATCGAACAATATGGTTGAAAAAGATTTCGGATAAGTTATCAATATGTAAGTCAAATTAACATCCGAATAGGGTTGAGAAAACACACTTTACTATTCATAAATTATTAAATTTATTTATAATTTAATTAATTTAAGGATTAATCCTAGCCATCCATTTTCGACCGTTCGATTCGCGCCACCTCAGCAGTCCATGTGACTCCTTCGGCTATAAATAGCCCTCCCCCTCTTCATTTTAAACTCACTCCTCCTCCTCTTCTTTCAAGCTTTGGCAATGGCAGAAATAATAATAAAATATTAGGAAATAGGGAAAAGGGAAGAAAGGGAGAAAGGAGGGCAAGACGGGGAGCTAGGGACTCTTAGGCAGAGGCTTAGACTTCACGGGGTAAGTTTTTAAATAATATTTATTTATTTATTTATTTGTGTAATATATATATATATTATAATTAAAATAGAATTTGTAAAAATAAATATCAGAACATTCTAAGGGTGACAAAGAGGATAGTGTCTAAGGCTTGAGTTTGGAAAATATAGTTTCCTGCTCTCCCTGGCTATCCCTAACTGATCCGACGGATGGGATGATTAATTTAAATTTAAATTTAAAATCTAATTTGAATTTAAAACAGACCAGGGGCATTTTCGTAATTTTTAACCATAAACTTTAAAAGCTTATAACTTTTTCAAAACAAGTCGGATTTCCACGAAACAAGGACCGTTGGATTCTTATCGAAAAATACTTTAAATTGAGTGGAAGCAGATTTTTGATCCGGGTTAAAAATTTAAAGTTATAATTAAATGAATATTTTTAAGTATTTTATTTGAAAATTAAATTTAATTAATATTAAAATGGTTTTTCAATTTTAAAAAAAATGGATATGGCTAGAGATGGGAAAGTAGGATTTTTTAGAAGGGCGGGGAAGGTAATTTGGCTAATAACGCAATTAGAAATTAATTAAGATAAAAATAATTTAATTAATTTAATTAAATATATATTCATTTAAATTAGGTAAATATTGTAAATAGCATAACTTTTGCATACATTAACGAAATTTAACGAAACAGGATCCGTTGGGATCGTATGGACGAGCACTACGCAAAGGAACTGACCACAAGTGGATTGGAGCTCATTTGGATTTATGGTGAAATTTAACGTCTGAACCAAATCAATGACCGATTATCGTTATTCAACGATAAACCGTCCAATGTGAGTAAATCTCACTAACTCTGATCACTTTATATTTTTATAAATTATTTTTAGAACTTATAAATATTGGATGAATTGCTGTGTGTTGGTTGTTTGGTTGAACTGCTAGTCAGTTGATTGAATATTTCGATAACGATATATATAAATCGTATCGAAATATTGATTCTGTTTATCAGAATACTTTATACTCATGTTATTTATGTTGACTGACATCTGTGGATGCAGGGAAATAGGTCGGAGGGACCCAACTGGGTTCCTCAACATTTATTTACCGCTTTTCATATATTTTGATATATGATGTGTTATATCATCTGTTATTGATTCTGTGTGTTTGGATGATGACCGATCAGTTGATTTGATATTTTTACACCATAAGTGATACGAGAAAGGGAAAAGGGAAATTTTCAAAGTATATTTTGAAAATAGATTATTTATATAAAATCAGCAGATTTTATATATGAAAGGAAAAAGGTTTTATAAAAGAAATCATTTTATAAAATCAAGCAATAAAGGAAAAATATTTGTAAAACAAATAGAGAAGGGAAATTGTTTGTAAAACATTTACAAATAAAATAGAAAAGAAAATATTTGTAAAACCATTGCAAATAGAGATAAAAAGAAAACATTTGTAGAACATTTACAAATGGAATTAGAAAAAAATATTTGTAAAACATTTACAAATAGATTAAAAGGAAATATTTATCTAGAGAAATAAACTGAGTTATAAAAAGGAATTATTTATTTAGAAAATAAATAGAATATTGAAGTACTTGAAAATGGATAAAAGTGTAATAAAGGAGAATTTTACACTAGGAAGGATTTAGGCCCGTGCTTCGCACACGGGTAAACAGAATATGAATTCGAAGTGAGAATTTAAGAGAGATCTGTTTTAACAGATAAAGTGAGAAGGTTAATTTATAAATAAAGTTTTATAAATTAATTTAGTTATTTATCTTTGGGTAAATAGAGTATATAAGTCAAGACTTATATAGAGAAGTAAAAATCGATTTCCACATCGATATTTGAAACTGAATATGTATGAAGAGAATTTATCGAATAAGAGTTATTCGAAGTAAAGCTATCGAATATCAGTTTATTCGAAAGGGAGTTTATTGAATATTTGTTATTTGAAATGGGTTGATCCAAGAGAGTTAATCCAATAGAACAAATTGATTGAGATCAACCGTTAGAGTTAAACTATTAGAGTTGAACTGTTAGAGTTAAACCGTTAGGGTTAAACCGTAGAGTTAAACCGTTGGAGTAAACATTTAGAGTTAGTTAGTTAGAGTTAACCAATTAGAGTTAATCATTTAGAGTTAATCGATTAGAGTCTAATCGAACTAGAGTTATCCAAATATAGTAATCGAATGAGGGATGATGGAATATTAGTTATTCAATTAGATTTGCTCGAATTTAGTTATTCGAGATAGAGTTAAACAGAAGTAGTCATTTAAGATAAGCTACCAGTGAGCACGACTGCTAGCGTAATTCGCAGGGCTGCAGATAGCCTAAGGCGGACGGATGTTTCCTGAGGGAATCAGGCGTAACCATTGTGATCGCTGCGATCTAGAGTCGAGCGAATGGAGTTAAATCGAATATTAGATATTCGAAAATAAAGTTAGAACAAACATAGTTAGTCGAATATAAGTTAATCGAATATTAGTTATTCGATAGGAGTTAGGCAAATTGAGTCAGATAAGTCGAGTTAAATAAGTGGAGTTAGATAAGTCGAGTTAATTAATCCAAGTTGAGCTGATCAAGTAAGTTGGTCAAGTTGAGTTAATCAAACTAGGTTAATAGAATAAGAGTTAACCCAGTAAGAGTTAATAGAATAAGGATTATAGATTAGCATTAACCCAATAGGAGTTGATAAGTTCGTTGTTCGATTATTCATTCGAGATAGAGAATCAAAGTCATAATAAAGTTATTATATTCGGATGCAGGGAATTATAACATTATTGTATAATCAAGTGCTTACTGTACGAGAAGCGGACTCGTAAATAGAATCTGAGAATGTAGTAAAGAAGTGTTAATGTTTTGAAGAGATGAACTTTGTCCATTTCGAAGTTAGAAATGTCGTTCAGTTAAGGTCTGAGAGGTAATCATACCCCAACTTTATTGACTTCGTTTTTAACTGAGAAATGGTTAAGGTTCGATAGTGGAAAGTGGTTAAGTGGAAACCAAATGAAGGAGATTTGGTAGAGTGATGTTTATTCAAACATCTATTTAAAACCAGTGAAGGAGATTTGGAAAGGTTTTCCAAAGAAGATCAGAAATGTTTTCTGAATATAGAAAAAACACAAGGAATGGAAATGTTTTCCAAGGTTAATAACGTATATTTTCTAAATATAGTAAATAAGAAATGTTAAATAACAGGGAAGGGAAATGAATAAATGAATGAATTAAAGATAAGCGTTACATGATGATTGATCGATAGAATTTCCATTTGGAAATAATATCGTTGTTTGCACACAGACATGTTTTCATTTGATAGTTAAATCACCGACTATCAAAGTTTTTGACCATTTTACGTTGTTAATATGGAGAGACCGGTTGGATTATTATCCAGAGAACCACTCCGTATTGGCATAAGCGTTGCAAATCAAGTATGCTGAATATATTGAAGAGGGAGTTATGCAAGGGCTATCCTATTTACGGAATAGTGCCTCCGGTTTGTCCAGTCCCAGGACAAACGTGTATGGACGAGTGTCTGACAGAGTATATCCAATAAATTACATAAGTTGATCTCTTCAAACGTACTTACGTTTTGTGGCGGAGGAATTCGTTTCTCTTAGCTGTATACCCGTGGTATTTTTGGTGAAATCAATTTGTGATTTGGCGGGTATGACGATGTGGCATTCAAAGTAATGGAGGTGTGATCTGTCAAAAGATACGTTATGACCTCAAGCCTCATCAACTAGGAAAGGACAAAAATCGGGCAGGCAGCATGGCTATGTGGGTCGCACCCATTAGGATGTATGATCACCTATCTAGAGAAATTCCTTTTGTTCTTAAATCTATCGATGCTGTCCCATTTTGGGAGGCGGTTGCTGATCCCAACCGTCGGTGATATACATTCGATACACTCAAGCGAAATGAGTGGTCGGTCATGTGAGGGCCGGGTTGTAAGATGTTCTTGTTGAACCCAGTGTATTCGCCTCTAGAGATACACTATCGGCAGGTGGTCCCATACCTTGTCAAAGTCGGAATCCAATTTTCAATAAGTGCCCGCGAGTTTGATTTGTATAATATATATGTAGAGCGTGAGATGCAAGCGTTCTACTAGATTTTAATTACTTGTGATTAGACATTATTATAATATCAGATAATATATGATTTTCAAAGTGTTTTGGGTTATCGTAAGGTAAAAGCCATCCGTATTTATGTGTGGATTGGTCTTACGATTATCTTTTATTTTGAAAAGGATTTTGAAAAGTTAAACCAAATGATTTGAGTTTACTCACACCAGTCCCATGACTGACCCAGAGTTTTATTTTGTTTTGTTTCCCCTAAACTCTTGGGTGCCCAAATTTGTACGGGCAGTCAAGTAGTCAGGATTTTACAGATAGACTTGGAGAGCTTGGAGCAGGAGGCTTCAGGACTTATATAGCTATTGTTTATTTCCGCTGTGATGCAAGGGTTGTACTCTGATAATGGTATTGTATGCATATACTGCTTTTGATTTCAAGTTATGTGATATATTATATTTTATTCGTTCCGCTGTGAGATTCGTGTTACTCTGATGTTGTGTTCTTCTTTTTCTTCTTCTATTCTAATTTTCTATCTTATCTATCCTCACCCTCTAAATTCTTTCATTAACTATTCGGTAATTGTCGACCCTTGATGTTCGATATGTGTTGTATATCGGATAATCAAGGTCGTCTTTTCCCGGGTCGTTACAGTTGGTATCAGAGCTGAAGGTTTTGTGATTTACCTTGGCTCTGTGGCGTGACTCAGTAGAGATGGGGTTAGTAATGCCCTAGACTGAGTTTGAGTGTATATATACGAGTGAACGTATTTGTTATTTGATATAAAAATGGTTTTATATTGTGGAGATTTATTGGTTGAGTTGTTTATGAGTTCTAGTCGATCAGTTTGATCCACTGTATCGATAGGAGTTTATAAACACTTGAATACGATGGGTCGACACGATATGTTTTGAAAAGTGGGTAAATAAAAGAATTTTACCCAAAATATATTTTGATATAAAGAAATATATATTTGAAATTATTATAGTATATTGAATGTGTTGGTTGTGATTATAATCGGATAAGATTATAAAATGTGAAATATTTATGTAAATAACAAATCAAAATTCATATTAGTGAAATATATGAAATCAGATGAATTAAATCTGAATTTAAGTTCAGAATTGGAATTAAAATTGCTAAAATTTGAATAAGCGTTGTAAATGGAATTAAATTGAATATATGTGAATTTTAAAATCCTGCGAGATTTTAAATTTGTTACAAACATTGAAAAGGGATATTTTGAAATGGATTTCAAAATGAAAATGTTTAAAAATGGATTTTGAAAGTGCTATAGTATTGAACTCACTTCGATAGCTGGAAAATAAATTCCGATGTTGATCTGGACATCATCGGTGCTCATTTTCGAGTTTGTAAGTGACGGATTACTACCAAAGATTTTGTTTTTGAATTGTTTTGAGAAACCGAGTTGTTTTGATATTCCAAAGGGATATTTGATTTTTGGAAAAGACAAAGCTATTTGAAACTCCCAGGTACAGATTATTGTAATAAACACAAATTAAATAGAAATTTGTGAAAGCAAATTTGAAATGAATTGAAGGCAATTCAGTGGAAATTGAGTTGAATTGAAATAGAATGGTATCAAGTAGAATTTGACTAGATTAGAGATAATCTGGGATAGAAATGGATGGTCGAGCAAGAAATTTGAATTGAGACTGGAATTGCAGTTTGATTGAAATTTGGCTTGGTTATAAGCGGATGGTCGTGTTGAAGATAAAAGTGATTGGGAGTTTGATTGGGATGATAGTGGTATATGCTAAATTGATAGCAGAATTGAATGCCGACAAAAAGGTACACGTACATATTCATATGAGTTGGATGAGATTTATGAGCCTGTTTGGCAAGCCACTTGGCTGTTTGATTTTCTTTTGGGTTGAAGAAGGCCTAGAGAGGCGAGTTGGAGTTTGAGCTATTGACCAGTACAAAGGAGATGCTGGCGAAATTTTTCAGAAATTTCGAATGTTAGAAAATTTTCAGAATTTTTGAAAATTTTCGTTTATAGAAATAAATTAATAAATTAATTAGAATAGATTGGTTTAGTGAAATCAGAGTAACCAAATAATTTTAACCTAGTTATAAAGTTCATTTTTCTACCTTAGCAATTTCGAGGACGAAATTATTTTAAGGGGGAAAGAATGTAATGGCCCAGATTTTTTGACCATTTAGTTTAATATTTAAAAATGTTTTTATTGTTTTGGAATTTTAAATGGTTTAATTTCAATAATTTTGAATATTTTATTTTATTCCGAAATGATAGAAATTTAGTGGATCTGCAATATAATGTGAACTGGCAGCATAAAAGGATAAATTTTTAATTAAAAATAGTACGTTTACAAAGGATGTAGTAGCTAATGAACTCGGATTTCGATGAAATCAGTTTCATTAAATCTGAAATGATGAAATTAGGTAACCAACCAAGTTACGTCAAAAATGGCATCCGTATGTGGAAAAGAAAAAATAAAAGGCCAAAATTTGAACTAAATTTTGACGGTAATTGGAATTTGCTAATGCTAACGGCAAAACTGGAACCTGAGAGCTATCCAGGAAAATTCTAAACATAGGATATTAGCTATATATGAAATCTGAGAAAATCCTATAACGGATATAGAAAGTTATTAAGGAAACAAAATTTAAATAAATTATTTGAAAATCTAAACGAACTCCGATTTTTGATTTGAATACATAGGATTGAAGTACGTTAAAAACCGGACCAGATGGTGGAAGAATTTCTGAAAACCGTTATCGTTTGATACTCCAACATGAGACCGGAAGGTGTTGAAACTAACACAAAACACTATTTTAAATTTGAATTTAAATTATTTGAAAGTTCAAACAAATTCAAAATTGATATATTTTTATATAGTATTGAAGAGCAAGAAAAATCGAACAATATGGTTGAAAAAGATTTCGGATAAGTTATCAATATGTAAGTCAAATTAACATCCGAATAGGGTTGAGAAAACACACTTTACTATTCATAAATTATTAAATTTATTTATAATTTAATTAATTTAAGGATTAATCCTAGCCATCCATTTTCGACCGTTCGATTCGCGCCACCTCAGCAATCCATGTGACTCCTTCGGCTATAAATAGCCCTCCCCCTCTTCATTTTAAACTCACTCCTCCTCCTCTTCTTTCAAGCTTTGGCAATGGCAGAAATAATAATAAATATTAGGAAATAGGGAAAAGGGAAGAAAGGGAGAAAGGAGGGCAAGACGGGGAGCTAGGGACTCTTAGGCAGAGGCTTAGACTTCACGGGGTAAGTTTTTAAATAATATTTATTTATTTATTTGTGTAATATATATATATATATATATTATAATTAAAATAGAATTTGTAAAAATAAATATCAGAACATTCTAAGGGTGACAAAGAGGATAGTGTCTAAGGCTTGAGTTTGGAAAATATAGTTTCCTGCTCTCCCTGGCTATCCCTAACTGATCCGACGGATGGGATGATTAATTTAAATTTAAATTTAAAATCTAATTTGAATTTAAAACAGACCAGGGGCATTTTCGTAATTTTTAACCATAAACTTTAAAAGCTTATAACTTTTTCAAAACAAGTCGGATTTCCACGAAACAAGGACCGTTGGATTCTTATCGAAAAATACTTTAAATTGAGTGGAAGCAGATTTTTGATCCGGGTTAAAAAATTTAAGTTATAATTAAATGAATATTTTTAAGTATTTTATTTGAAAATTAAATTTAATTAATATTAAAATGGTTTTTCAATTTTAACAAAATTGGATATGGCTAGAGATGGGAAAGTAGGATTTTTTAGAAGGGCGGGGAAGGTAATTTGGCTAATAACGCAATTAGAAATTAATTAAGATAAAAATAATTTAATTAATTTAATTAAATATATATTCATTTAAATTAGGTAAATATTGTAAATAGCATAACTTTTGCATACATTAACGAAATTTAACGAAACAGGATCCGTTGGGATCGTATGGACGAGCACTACGCAAAGGAACTGACCGCAAGTGGATTGGAGCTCGTTTGGATTTATGGTGAAATTTAACGTCTGAACCAAATCAATGACCGATTATCGTTATTCAACGATAAACCGTCCAATATGAGTAAATCTCACTAACTCTGATCACTTTATATTTTTATAAATTATTTTTAGAATTTATAAATATTGGTTGAATTGCTGTGTGTTGGTTGTTTGGTTGAACTGCTAGTCAGTTGATTGAATATTTCGATAACGATATATATAAATCGTATTGAAATATTGATTCTGTTTATCAGAATACTTTATACTCATGTTATTTATGTTGACTGACATCTGTGGATGCAGGGAAATAGGTCGGAGGGACCCAACTGGGTTCCTCAACATTTATTTACCGCTTTTCATATATTTTGATATATGATGTGTTATATCATCTGTTATTGATTCTGTGTGTTTGGATGATGACCGATCAGTTGATTTGATATTTTTACACCATAAGTGATACGAGAAAGGGAAAAGGGAAATTTTCAAAGTATATTTTGAAAATAGATTATTTATATAAAATCAGCAGATTTTATATATGAAAGGAAAAAGGTTTTATAAAAGAAATCATTTTATAAAATCAAGCAATAAAGGAAAAATATTTGTAAAACAAATAGAGAAGGGAAATTGTTTGTAAAACATTTACAAATAAAATAGAAAAGAAAATATTTGTAAAACCATTGCAAATAGAGATAAAAAGAAAACATTTGTAGAACATTTACAAATGGAATTAGAAAAAAATATTTGTAAAACATTTACAAATAGATTAAAAGGAAATATTTATCTAGAGAAATAAACTGAGTTATAAAAAGGAATTATTTATTTAGAAAATAAATAGAATATTGAAGTACTTGAAAATGGATAAAAGTGTAATAAAGGAGAATTTTACACTAGGAAGGATTTAGGCCCGTGCTTCGCACACGGGTAAACAGAATATGAATTCGAAGTGAGAATTTAAGAGAGATCTGTTTTAACAGATAAAGTGAGAAGGTTAATTTATAAATAAAGTTTTATAAATTAATTTAGTTATTTATCTTTGGGTAAATAGAGTATATAAGTCAAGACTTATATAGAGAAGTAAAAATCGATTTCCACATCGATATTTGAAACTGAATATGTATGAAGAGAATTTATCGAATAAGAGTTATTCGAAGTAAAGCTATCGAATATCAGTTTATTCGAAAGGGAGTTTATTGAATATTTGTTATTTGAAATGGGTTGATCCAAGAGAGTTAATCCAATAGAACAAATTGATTGAGATCAACCGTTAGAGTTAAACTATTAGAGTTGAACTGTTAGAGTTAAACCGTTAGGGTTAAACCGTAGAGTTAAACCGTTGGAGTAAACATTTAGAGTTAGTTAGTTAGAGTTAACCAATTAGAGTTAATCATTTAGAGTTAATCGATTAGAGTCTAATCGAACTAGAGTTATCCAAATATAGTAATCGAATGAGGGATGATGGAATATTAGTTATTCAATTAGATTTGCTCGAATTTAGTTATTCGAGATAGAGTTAAACAGAAGTAGTCATTTAAGATAAGCTACCAGTGAGCACGACTGCTAGCGTAATTCGCAGGGCTGTAGATAGCCTAAGGCGGACGGATGTTTCCTGAGGGAATCAGGCGTAACCATTGTGATCGCTGCGATCTAGAGTCGAGCGAATGGAGTTAAATCGAATATTAGATATTCGAAAATAAAGTTAGAACAAACATAGTTAGTCGAATATAAGTTAATCGAATATTAGTTATTCGATAGGAGTTAGGCAAATTGAGTCAGATAAGTCGAGTTAAATAAGTGGAGTTAGATAAGTCGAGTTAATTAATCCAAGTTGAGCTGATCAAGTAAGTTGGTCAAGTTGAGTTAATCAAACTAGGTTAATAGAATAAGAGTTAACCCAGTAAGAGTTAATAGAATAAGGATTATAGATTAGCATTAACCCAATAGGAGTTGATAAGTTCGTTGTTCGATTATTCATTCGAGATAGAGAATCAAAGTCATAATAAAGTTATTATATTCGGATGCAGGGAATTATAACATTATTGTATAATCAAGTGCTTACTGTACGAGAAGCGGACTCGTAAATAGAATCTGAGAATGTAGTAAAGAAGTGTTAATGTTTTGAAGAGATGAACTTTGTCCATTTCGAAGTTAGAAATGTCGTTCAGTTAAGGTCTGAGAGGTAATCATACCCCAACTTTATTGACTTCGTTTTTAACTGAGAAATGGTTAAGGTTCGATAGTGGAAAGTGGTTAAGTGGAAACCAAATGAAGGAGATTTGGTAGAGTGATGTTTATTCAAACATCTATTTAAAACCAGTGAAGGAGATTTGGAAAGGTTTTCCAAAGAAGATCAGAAATGTTTTCTGAATATAGAAAAAACACAAGGAATGGAAATGTTTTCCAAGGTTAATAACGTATATTTTCTAAATATAGTAAATAAGAAATGTTAAATAACAGGGAAGGGAAATGAATAAATGAATGAATTAAAGATAAGCGTTACATGATGATTGATCGATAGAATTTCCATTTGGAAATAATATCGTTGTTTGCACACAGACATGTTTTCATTTGATAGTTAAATCACCGACTATCAAAGTTTTTGACCATTTTACGTTGTTAATATGGAGAGACCGGTTGGATTATTATCCAGAGAACCACTCCGTATTGGCATAAGCGTTGCAAATCAAGTATGCTGAATATATTGAAGAGGGAGTTATGCAAGGGCTATCCTATTTACGGAATAGTGCCTCCGGTTTGTCCAGTCCCAGGACAAACGTGTATGGACGAGTGTCTGACAGAGTATATCCAATAAATTACATAAGTTGATCTCTTCAAATGTACTTACGTTTGGTGGCGGAGGAATTCGTTTCTCTTAGCTGTATACCCGTGGTATTTTTGGTGAAATCAATTTGTGATTTGGCGGGTATGACGATGTGGCATTCAAAGTAATGGAGGTGTGATCTGTCAAAAGATACGTTATGACCTCAAGCCTCATCAACCAGGAAAGGACAAAAATCGGGCAGGCAGCATGGCTATGTGGGTCGCACCCATTAGGATGTATGATCACCTATCTAGAGAAATTCCTTTTGTTCTTAAATCTATCGATGCTGTCCCATTTCGGGAGGCGGTTGCCGATCCCAACCGTCGGTGATATACATTCGATACACTCAAGCGAAATGAGTGGTCGGTCATGTGAGGGCCGGGTTGTAAGATGTTCTTGTTGAACCCAGTGTATTCACCTCTAGAGATACACTATCGGCAGGTGGTCCCATACCTTGTCAAAGTCGGAATCCAATTTCCAATAAGTGCCCGCGAGTTTGATTTGTATAATATATATGTAGAGCGTGAGATGCAAGCGTTCTACTAGATTTTAATTACTTGTGATTAGACATTATTATAATATCAGATAATATATGATTTCCAAAGTGTTTTGGGTTATCGTAAGGTAAAAGCCATCCGTATTTATGTGTGGATTGGTCTTACGATTATCTTTTCTTTTGAAAAGGATTTTGAAAAGTTAAACCAAATGATTTGAGTTTACTCACACCAGTCCCATGACTGACCCAGAGTTTTATTTTGTTTTGTTTCCCCTAAACTCTTGGGTGCCCAAATTTGTACGGGCAGTCAAGTAGTCAGGATTTTACAGATAGACTTGGAGAGCTTGGAGCAGGAGGCTTCAGGACTTATATAGCTATTGTTTATTTCCGCTGTGATGCAAGGGTTGTACTCTGATAATGGTATTGTATGCATATACTGCTTTTGATTTCAAGTTATGTGATATATTATATTTTATTCGTTCCGCTGTGAGATTCGTGTTACTCTGATGTTGTGTTCTTCTTTTTCTTCTTCTATTCTAATTTTCTATCTTATCTATCCTCACCCTCTAAATTCTTTCATTAACTATTCGGTAATTGTCGACCCTTGATGTTCGATATGTGTTGTATATCGGATAATCAAGGTCGTCTTTTCCCGGGTCGTTACAAGAACAATGCAAGCAAACATGATTATAGACATCTTTTTCCTAGACCACATCCGACATAGATTACTTATCATTGCAAATATAGATTGTAAAACACCGAATGCTCGTTTTATATTTTTCCTTTGTCCCCCCTGCATCGCCGCGAATTTGACTTGTTTAGGACTCAATAGATTTGGACATGTTTTAACCATGGTGCTCCATTCCGGGTAAATGTCATCACCTAGGTAATAGCCATGGTTGTAAGTATTTTGGCCTAGGGTAAATGTTAAAGGAGGTACCTGGCCTTGGGCAAGATCATTGAATGGATGGGATCTTTCTATAACAATTAAGTCGTTATTCGAACTAGGGATTCCGAAGAAAGCGTGCCATATCCAAAGATCGTATGATGCTACAGCTTCCAAAATGATGGTTAGTCGTCTTTCCTTGTTGTTGTACGCACCTTGTAATCCCTTAGGGAAGTTCTTCCATTCCCAATGCATACAGTCCAGACTTCCTAACATGCCCGACCATTTAATGTGCACGTAAATATGCATATGTATTCACACATTTATTCTTGTTTTAGTTTAAATAAATGTCATATGTGGGTATTTTATCGCGATCAAACCATAATTCAATTGATTTCAAAATATCATGCATTCATCATCATACAAAGGAAAAATGGTCATTTTTGTGCTTATGTTATTTTGAGAATTTTTAATTTGATATTTCTCATTGTTTTTGTAGAAATATTGGTGCATATGGAAGAGGGCATCATGAAGATTTATATGCATACAAAGGAATGAAGAAAGAATTCTCATACATAATCATGGAGAAACCCACTTACTACACTTAAAATCTAATGGACAAATTAGTGGATGTTAAAGCTTCAGGCAAATTTGATGATGGATTAATTAAAGCTTGATGACTACTTGATGGCCACACTTCCTAAAGGGCATTCTTAGTAGCACACTAAAAATGAATTAGGGTTTTACTCATGTATAAATAACCCATATATGTTGATGTAAAAAGGATCTTGGAATTTATTTAGTTTATAGTGGAGGCTGAAATCAAAACCTCTATTTTTCTTGCATGGCTTCTTAGCCATTTCTCTTATGTAATCTCGGTTTAATGCAATTTTATTTCTTGTTCATTTAATTCTTGTTATTTGCTTTATGTATTAGTGTAGTTTAGTTTTATGCAAGTTGTTAAGATCTATTTTGTTGTTGTTAATTAGCTCTTTCTTTTGTTTTATTCATATTTATGTTGAAACCTACATGTGTTGATTTGATAACACATATGAGTAGCTAATCCCTTTGATTTGGGGTAATGAAGCTCTCTAACTTTATGTAAGTTCAACATTTGTATGATTTGTGATCTCTAATTTGTGCTTCATGTTATTGGATGTTGATGTAAGTTTATACAAGTGATTTTTATAGTCCATGTTTGTTGACAACAAAATAGGCTATGCTTAGTCAATGTAAACACAAATTACATCAGTAATTGCTAAGTGGTAATTGATGTTGAAATGAAAGTAAGAATAAACTTTGATGGTTTATAGTTCTATTAATTACTCGTAAGCCATACTTAAAATAGTTTTTTTCCCTTTAGTTTCATTTCATGAGAATCATAAGTGGTTTAAATGTTGCATTTATGTCACTTAATGGAGATCATAGATCGTACGTTTGTTAATTTGCATAAATATGAGAGGGAATTTACCTCTAAATTGCTTTCATTTCATACTTAGCTCTCAACTTAGTTCTAGTTTTAATTAGTTTTTGTTAGTTAAATCAATCCGAATTTTGGTTTAATTTGATTGAATAAGATTGAAATCACTTTTTTCCCTGCGGATCGACTCGTATTCACCATGTACTAACAATTGTACATCGTGCGCTTGCGGTGTATTATCTTGATATTGCGTGCGACGGATTTCTAATTCATAGAATATTCATCGTCGAATAAGTTTTTGATAATCCATCTTTTACCAAAAGGGTGCGTTTTTTACAGGTCCCTATTAAGTTTCAAAATATAAAAAAAAACCCGGTGATAAAAATAATATAGAATACATCCCTATTTTTGAATTTCGGCTAAAAAAATTCCTGATCTACCCTTACACACCTAAAAAATTTCATTTACTCAGTCTATTGCTCCTATAATCTCGCCCAAAACCTAATCCTACAATTCTGGAAAACCGTTGATCAGTCCAACAGCGTTTTTTTAATTTTTTTTTTTTGATTTTTCAAAAAAATAGACAATTAGATACAGATATTACGTAAAATTGCATACATTTATGCAACTAAGTGAAATAATTGCATACATGTGCATACGTTAATTTTATACAGAAATAAATTATTACTTGAATGTAGTGACTACATTTTTTAAATCAAGTTTTTAGATTTTTACGAAAAACTAGACATTTAGATACAAATATTGCATAAAATTGCATACATTTATGCAACTAAGCTAAATAATTGCGTACATATACAAAACTATACTGCATAATTGCTGAAACAAAAAAAATGACAACAAAATAAATACATATAATTATATCAAGATGCATATATATATATATATATATATATATATGCAAATAACAGAAATATGTGCATACTTATATGAAAAAATTCTTAACATTTACATTTAGTACATCAAGAAATAGATACAGACCACATTTACATGTACTAAATCAAGAATTTCAGAACATTTACAAAGCAGAGCTAATGGTCTTTTGTAGAACAAATAATTTTATTGAGACCCAGCTTATTGCACAAACCACATCTACTCGTCTCTGTAGAAACAACTGCAGATTTCAATCTTTTGGAATAAGATGGCCGACCAAGCTTCAACAACACCACTACACCAATATCCGCCGGAACACTGTTATCAAGAAAAGAAAATCACCATTAATAAGCTTATTGTGCAGTAACCTAAATTACAAAAACAGCTTCAGATTAACATAAATACATGCGTACAATTCAGCAAAATAACAATATTTTTTGAATATTTATATGCAAGAATTCGACATATATGCATAGAAATATGAAAATATTTGTAAAAAAAATATGATTTTCTGATTGTTTGATAAAAAAATTGCATACAGATACGCATATATTAGGAATATATGCATATTTCTCCGAAACTTTTTATCAGAATTTCAGCAAAAATCCACAAATTCTAACAATAGTTTCATGAATTTATGTTTTTTCAGGTCCTTATCATATGAAAAATCGTATTTTTATGCTAATAAAAACCATATATGTATCCTTCAAATAAAATCGTAAAATATAGGAAAAAAACTCACATATATGCATAGAAATATGAATATATTTGTAATTTCTGAATAATTATATGCAGATTTCAATCATTTGGAAAAAAAAGAACATCTGTAAAAATAATTTCTGAATATTTATATGCAAGTGTTCTACATATATGCATAGAAATATGAATATATTTGTAAAATAATATGTTTTTCATATTGTGTGATAAAAAATTGCATACAGATATGCATATATTTAGAATAGATGCATACTTGTCCGCAACTTTTTATCAGAGTTTCAGCACAAACCCACAAGTTCTAACAATAGCTTCATGAATTTATGTTTTTTTCAGGTCCTTATCATATGAAAAAACATATTTTTAAGCTAATAAAAACCTTATATGTTTCCTACAAATAAAATCAGAAAGAAAAGAAAAAAAAACAGCTTAAGATTCATATAAATACATGCGTACAATTCAGCAAAATAACAATAATTTCTGAATATTCATATGCAAGTATTCTACATATAAGCATAGAAATATGAATATATTTGAAAAATAATATTTTTTTATGACTGTTTGATAAAAAAATGCTTACAGATATGTATATATTTCGAATAGATGCATATTTGTCCGCAACTTTTTATCATATTTTCAGCACAAACCCACAAGTTCTAACAATAGCTTCATGAGTTTATGTTTTTTCCAGGTCCTTATCATATGAAAAATCATATTTTTATGCTAATAAAAAAGTTATATGTATCCAAATAAAATCAGAAAGAAAAGGAAAAAAAATCACACAATTTTAGGTTTTGGATCGCCAGATCCGTAAAGGGTGGAGTGTTTGCTGTGGACGGTTTGCTGCCTTCGACTGAAGGGGTCTGGTCGATGGTGGTCGTCGCTGGTTGCTGAAGGTGGGGGTGCGCCAGTGGGTAGCGGCGCGTTGGAGGATCCTGGTGCTAGAGTGGCAGTCGAGGTTTTGGGGTCTGGTGATTTGGGGCTGACGCGTCTCGTGATTTAGGTTTAGGTGCTGGAGCAGCCGCCGCCGCCATGTTTTTGATTTAGGTTTCGGTGCTGGAGCCGCCGCCATGCTTTGGTGCTGGAGCCGCCGCCACGGATTTAGGTTGAGCCGCCGCCATGGATTTACGTTTACAGAAAATTGTGTTTCTGTAAAAAATTGGGAACGATGGAGGCGCCGCCATGCCAAAGAACAATATGATACTGGAAAAAATAAAACCCTAATACTTGTTTCGAAATACATAAATGACGGCTAGAATTATGTGAAAAAGGGCAGTTCTGTAAAAAAACGAGCGGCTATTTGAAAATAGGGATGAAATTTAAATGTTTCTAAAGGGGAGGATGTGAGCCTAATTAAGTTTGCTTTTAAGGATGTGTGCCTAATTTTCACTTACCAAAATTGATGATTTTCAAATAACAACTTTTGAAACTGAAAATAATTCGATATTCCTTTTTCTGAAAATAACGACTTTCAAACAATAACTTCGGATTTTGAAATTGATACATGCATTGAAGTTATTGACAATTCACCAAAGGAAGACGAGTTTGATGAGGATGAATTTTTTGAACTTTCCGAAAATGAGTTGAATTTTAATGAGGTGGAATTTGATCACCTTTTGGATTTTGAAATCAATATTTTTGAACAAATTTTCAACGATAAATTTGAAATTCAAATTAGTGAATTTAATCATGAATTTCAACCATTTACTCAATCTACCACAAAAATCATCGAAAATAAATCAACTCAATCAATTTTTAATAAAACGACATTTGTTTTTCCAAATACACGTTCAAATTCGAAATTTTTATGATTTGTTTTTCAAGCTTAAGCCATGTCTCTCATACTTGAAGAGACAAATGAATCGCTCTTTAGAAGACTGTTTCATTTACTGCTTGTCAATATATCTTCTGATATATTATAATTTTTTTTTTCTTTTTTTGTAAATATAGGGCATATTTCCAAAATTTTCTTTTCTTTTTCTCCTTTCACTTGAATGTGGGGACACAGTCGAAATCAAGTTTGGGGAGAGTCGCACTTTCATTCTGTTTTGCATAGTTTAATTTTGCATTTTCTTTTCCCTTTTTCTTAAAAAAAATAGAGTTTTTCTCTTCTAGTTACTTTTAAATAATACATGATGGGGTTAGCATATAATTTTGGTCGTTCGATTAAAATGTTTGGAAATTTACTTCTCTTAGCGGATAACGAAAGGAAAGTTTGAATTATGAGCAAATTTGGTGTAACTGGTATATATGGAGATTTGTAGGTGATGAGTATGAAATGTTTTCTGAATTGTAATCCGAATAAATGAATGGTTGATTTAGAATACTTGTGATAACATTTTAGATCTTTTAAGTGAAGTTGTGCTAAGATATTCTCGCTTAACTCTCTCTCTCTCTCTCTCTGTGTCTTATGTAAAGAAAAAAAAACAAAAAGAGAAAAAAAACAAAGAATGTACATATATATAATAATCGAAGGGTATCCAACATTGCTAGTACATCTAGCGTTGGTGTGCAAACCCGCCAAACTCTTTTCGATATCTTGTTGACAAAGTCAACTTGGCTATACCTTGGTCTCATTTTATGAGTTGGACACCTTAGGATTACCGACCCTCAAGTAAGTTGTAATACATTGTAGGGGTGGTATACTAAGGTATTTGTAAATAATAGTAATGTGAATATTTTTTAACAAAGAGAGAGTTAGCACATAAAATCCAAGCACACTCTTCACTTATTTGACTTAATGTGTTAACCAAAAGGAAGTTGAGATATCGTTGTACGATTGTTAATAACGATTACAGAATTCATTTCATATTTGCACTATGTTTCTACCATAACAACTGGCCAAGCTGTAGGAGTTTGTGATGATAACATGACTTTTGTTTGAAGTTTTGATTAGTAACTGACTTAAATTTCATAGTGACGATCCAAACTTGTGTTTAACTCATTCGATATCATATTCATATGTAAATTACCCATTTGCAATTTTTTTTTTTGAAAACTTGCATTCATATTGTAAATATTTTCGAATTTTGCATTTTGTAAATACTTTTTGCTTTTGGATTTTGTGGGTAGTATCCGCTGAGAACCCTCTCGAGACAACACTCGTCCTACTGGGGACACCCAGAGGTTTAAAGGCTTGTTGCATATACTCAATGCAATCGTGCTCCCTACGAAAATGGATTTATCTTAGATTTTTTTAACTTTATTCAAGGACGAATAAAAAGATAAGTGTGGAGGTATTTGATGTGCACGTAAATATGCATATTTATTCACACATTTATTCTTGTTTTAGTTTAAATAAATGTCATATGTGGATATTTTATCGCGATTAAACCATAATACAATTGATTTCAAAATATCATACATTCATCATCATACAAAGAAAAAATGGTCATTTTTGTGCTTATGTTATTTTGAGAATTTTACTTTGACATTTCTCATTGTTTTTGTAGAAATGTTGGTGCATATGGAAGAGGGCATCATGAATATTTATATGCATACAAAGGAATGAAGAAATAATTCTCATACATAATCATGGACGACCCCAATTACTGCACTTAAAAGCTAATAGACAAATTAGTGGATTTTAATGCTTCGGGAAAATTTGATGATGGATTAATTAAAGCTTGATGATTACTTAGTGGTCGCACTTCCTAAAGGGCATTCTTGGTAGCATGCTAAAAGTGAATTAGGGTTTTACTCATGTATAAATTACCCATGTATGTTGATGTAAAAAGGATCTTGGATTTTATTTAGTTTAGATTGAAGGCTGAAATCAAAACCTCTATTTTTCTTCCATGGCTTCTTAGCTATTTCTCTTATGTAATCTCGGTTTAATGCAATTTTATTTCTTGTTTATTTAATTCTTGTTATTTACTTTATGTATTAGTGTAGTTTAGTTTTATGCAAGTAGTTTTGATCTATTTTGTTGTTGTTAATTAGTTCTTTCTTTTGTTTTATTCATATTTATGTTGAAACCTACATGTGTTGATTTGATAACACATACGAGTAGCTAATCCCTTTGATTTGGGGGTAAAGAAGCTCTCTAACTTTATGTAAGTTCAACATTTGTATGATTTGTGATCTCTAATTTGTGCTTCATGTGAGTGGATATTGATGTAAGTTTATACAAGTGATTTTTATAGTCTATGTTTGTTGACAACAAAATAGGCTATGCTTAGTCAATGTAAACACAAACTACATCAATATTTGCTAAGTGGTTACTGATTTTGAAATGAAAGTAAGAATAAAATTTGATGGTTTATAGTTCTATTAATTGTTCATAAGCCATACTTAAAATAGTTTTTTTTTGCTTTAGTTCCATTTTCATGAGAATCATAAGTGTTTTAAATGTTGCATTTATGTCACTTAATGGAGATCATAGATCGTACGTTTGCTAATTTGCATAAATATGAGAGGGGATTTACCTCTAAATTGCTTTCAATTCATACTTAGCTCTCAACTTAGTTCTAGTGTTAATTAGTTTTTGTTAGTTAAATCAATCCAAATTTTGGTTTAATTTGATTGAATAAGATTGAAATTACTTCTTTCCCAGCGGATCGACTCGTATTTGCCACGTACTAACAATTGTTCGTCATGCACTTGCGGTTTATTATCATGATACTGCATGAGACGGATTTCTAGTTCATAGATTATTCATCACCGAACACCATCCCCTTCTTTCGTGTGTCTATCTGATTCGCACTACATCTTCTTCATTCGGAGACCTTAAGTATTCTTCTCCGTAGACGTCCACCAAAGCTTGACAGAAATTTTCAAGTGTTTCAAGAGCCGTGCTCTCTACTATTCGGTGTGCATCGTCTAGTGCATCAGCAGGAGTGCCATAAGATGACATTCTCATAGCGGCCGTCATTTTATGTTCACCGGATAACTCCTGTGTCTTTGATGCATTTTTTTGTACTTAAAGTAATCAATGTTACCTTGAATACCCGCCAATATCCGAAGAAATAGAATTCTCCGCATCATGCATCTTCTATGAAACATATCAGGCCCGTAAGTGTAGTTGTCATTGAAGTAATCTTGCATCAGAGACTTATGGTATTTAGCTTGATTTCGATGTATAAACTTCCTTCCAAGAACTGATCCCCCTCGAGTTGTGGATGTTGAACTATAAGTCTTGTATTTCTTCCACTTCCTCTTGAAGGATTTCCTCTTCCTTCGAATTGCTATTAAAAGCCAACATGCATTTCATAAAATAGGAATTCATTTTCGTTTGTGAATATGTTTGGATATGAGATAGTTGCAATGTTGTTGTATATAAGGTATGAGGTCTTGGTAAGTGGGTAGCTTTATTGGTTGGAGTGTGCTCCTTTATTGGACAGAGTGCTTCTTTATTGGACAGAATGCTCCTTTATTGGATAGAGTGCTCCTTTATTGGATAGGGTTCTCCTTTATTGGATGAGTGCTCCTTTATTGGAAAGCGTGTTCCTTTTTTAGGCAGAGTGCTCCTTTATTGGATATAGTGCTCCTTTATTGGACAGAGTGCTCCTTTAACGGTAACTATGTTAGTCCAGTTTGTAGTTGCAGGGTCATCCACGTAATGTAGCCAAGGAATTTAATAAGTAGGGTCGGCCACGTAATATAGCCATGGAATTTAACAAGAAGAGTCGTCCACGTAATATAGCCAAGGAATTTAACAAGAAGGGTCCTCCATGCAATATAGCCAAGGAATTTAACAAGAAGGGTCGTCCACATAATATAGCCAAGGAATTTAACAAGTAGGGTCGTCTGCGTAATATTGGACAGAGTGGGGTTTTATTAAATTGCGTGCATCTATATTGGTTGGAGTGTGCATTATGTTGTGTGCTTCTTTATTGGTTGGAATGTCCTCCTTTACTGGACAGAGTGCTCCAAGCCCGAGCAGAATTTCATATATTTTCAAGATAAAATATCCCGGGATGAATTCCAAGCGAAAACGATATTAAATAAAATAAAAATCCTTTAATTAATATAAATAAATGTTATAATTTATAAATGAATTCCATAACGACTATTTTAAAATTTTATTTGGATATAAAACAAAATCTACATCATGAAAACTCAATTTTTCTCTTCTATTAGGAAAATGTTACCAGATAGATTTGAACGTTTCTCGTTTCGAGAAATTCCAACTTATATTGAATCCTATATAACCATTTAAAGTTCAAAATGTTATATTACGAAGTACAGCGCCGCTGTAGTTTGTTTTATAATTAAAATATAAATTAAACGTTTTAAACATCGAAATCGTTAATATAATTCAAAACCAAACAACATTAAATGCTTCTAAATTGCATGTTATCGTTAACTAATTAGACGAATAATTACATAAAGGGTTTGTTACACTGAACGTCATAAAATATAGTTGTTGACATGAATAAACTTAACATGTAGATAATAAAGTGTAGTGCAACATGCATCAAATTGACATATGAAAACGAGAAAACATGAAAAAATAACATAATGTCTAGTGTATAAAGCCATATACATATATACATCATGATGACCAAAAATAAAATATTATCATAAGGATCCTAAGGAAAGTCATCATAAATCCCCAGCATCATCATCATCACCGTGCTCAGACTCATCACCATCCCCCTCCGTGTCAACCCTTTTGTAATACGGAATAAGCTCTCCATCGTCACAACCCCATCCCGGTCTGCCAGGACCATGTAATCATTCGGCATCACCTAGTCCTCCACCCCTCCCGGTCCTCCAGCACCACCTGATCCTTTAGAAGTACATGATCCTCCAACGGTACCCGATGCTCCTAGATCACCATCGCCCCCTTCTCGGGCCTATAACTCGTCAATCTGTGCCTGCTAACCCTGAATATCGCCCGATGCTCCTGATATAATGACTGAGAATGTTGTCGGGCCATTTCCTTAATAGTAGTAATATGTCACCTATGTTGGTCTAGCCTGGGTGCAAACTGCAAATATAGAACGTATAAACTCAGTTTCTATAACTTAGAACGTATAAGGTAATAAATGCACAAGTACGAATATTACCTCATATGTCGGATATAATCCAGCTGTAGGGATACCGACAACCATGTGATCAGGTGGGCAAACAATAGGTAGGGATAGCTCTGTACTGCTAATATCAAATGCCTGAAATGTGTCGGCCAGAGCAAAATCCATAGGCTAGTCGAAGTACTGTGAAGGGGTCGGGTCAAAAGTAAACGGTGGAGGATGAACTCTACCAGTAGCCACTCGGGGACCAATGTGATCGGAGTTCACACCCCACATATAATCTGGCAAAATGTACCGCCAAGGATCTACTCGATGCCGATAAGTGTCAAAATATGCTTCGGGTAATTGAAAATCATGCGTATCAACCCATCCTGCCTGTCTCAGATCCTGTATGTACAGTTTCTCTACAGAATGATGTGGCCCGAACATATCATCAGGATGAAGTGGATCTCCAGGTACGCGCAACTGACTGGGACCCTACTAATAACAGCGATCTCCCAAGTGCCAAATATGAAGGTAGGCCGGTGGGAGCAAGAGGACACGGTGCAAAGATAAACGACATGCAATGACTAATGGGTGGGCATCAGGTAACGGGCCACCTGCTGACAGTAACATCCAATAAGAAGTCCTCGGTGTTCGTAATATGTTTCCCTGTCCCTTAATTCTAACTGAGAACAGGCCTCCATCAAGTCGTGTCTCACACAAGTAGGAATACATCGGACTACGTGACTAGTCTCCCATCTACACATGCGTGGGAAAAAGGACTCGACAATATGACGGGCGGTGTGCTCTATGCGTGGATGCATGTTGGTTGTGTACTCGTAGTACTAGCACGACAACATGTACTGTAATGACCCGGGATTTTGTCGACTTTGGTTATCGCCATAAACTCACTGATGACTAACCAAACATCGAAAATACCAGTTATTAATGAAAGAAATTAGAGGGTGAGAAAAGATAAGATAGAAACTTAGAATAGAAGAAGAAGAGGACAACATCAGAGTAACACGAATCTCACAACGGAATGAATAACATATAATAGATAACATATCCTTGAAATAAAATCAGTATATGTATACAATAACATTATCAGAGTACAACACTTACAGCACAGCGGAAATAAACTATAGCTATATGATCCTGAAGCCTCCTGCTCCAAGCTCTTCCAGTATCTGTAAATCCCGACTACTTGAATGCCCGTACAAATTTAGGCACCCAAGAGTTTAGGGAAAACAACAAAATAAACTCTAGGTCAGTCATGGGATTGGTGTGAGTAAAACAGTTTAAACCAGTTCAAGCAGGTAATCGATATCTCATAAGACCACGCCATATAACGGAACAGGTTTTTCCCTTATGAGAATCCAAAATATCTTTATATCAAAAACCTTTTGATATTATAATAATGTCTATCAACACAATATAATAATCATCTAGCAGAAACGCTTTCATCTCACGTTCTACATACATAGTATACAATTAAAACCGCAAGCACGTATTGGGTAATGGATTTCCAACTATGACAAGGTATGGAACCACCTTTCGCTAGTGTACCTCTACAGAGGAATACACTGAGTTCAACGAGAACATCTTGTAACCCGGCCACACATGACCGACCACTCATTTCGCTTGAGTGTATCAGATGTATATTACCAACGGTTCGGATAAGCAACCGTTTCCCGAATGGGACAACATCAACAATAGATTTTTAGAAGTAAATGAAACTCTAGATCAAGTGATTATACACCCTACTTCGGTGCGACCGACTTAGCCATGCTGCCTGCCCGATTTCTGTTATTTACCTGTTGATGAGGCTAGAAGCTACGCTTTATCATCACACCAGATTCACTTTGAATGCCACATCGTCAAATCCATCAAATCACCGATTGATGTCCTCAACCACACATTATGTGTTATCTAAAAGAAATTTCCTTCTCCGCTTCCACTCTTGGTACGGTTGGAGAAATCAATATACATGATCGTCTGGAAATACTCTATCAGACATCCGTCCATACAAGTCATCCAGGAACAGGATGAACCGAAGGCACTATTCTGTAAATAGGATAGCCCTTGCATAACTCCGTCTTCAATTTTCTTTGGCATATATGGTTCGCAAACTTATGCCAATACAGAGTGGTTCTTTGGATAATAATCCAACCGGTCTCTCGATATTAACAATGTTAAAATGGTCAAAACTTCGATAGTCTGTGATTTAACTATCGAAGAAAAATAGGTGTGCAAACAACGATATTATTTCCAAATGGAAATTTATATCGATCAAACATCATTCAACATTTATCTCTTTATTTCATTAATTTACTTATCTCCTGTTTCCCTATATTCAATATTTCTTATTTTCTAAATTTAGAAAATATATGTTATTACTATCGGAAAACATTTCCATTTCTTGTTTTCTATATCAGAAAACATTTCTGGTTCTTATTTGGAAAACATTTCCAAAACTCCTTCATTGGACTTGGACAGATGTTTAAACAAACCATCGCGATGCCAACTCAAACCATTACGCTTATTAACTAAATTCCTTTAACCCACCTTCACTATCGAACCTTAACCATTCCTTAGTTAAAAATGAAGTCAATCAAGTTGAGGTAATACTACCTCTCAGACCTTAACTGAACAACGTTTCTAACCTTGAAATAGACAAAGTTCAACTTTCAAATTCTTTAACAAACTTCCTACGAACCCTCGGATTCTATTTACGAACCCCCTTCTTTTGCAAGTTTACGTGATTATAACAATGGTGTTATAATCTCCAGCATCAGAAATACATTATCTTTAATATGACTTTTATTTCCTAACTCGAATAATATAACGACAACTAATTTATTTACTCCTATTCAATTTAACTCTATCGATTAACTCTGTTTGATTAACTCTGTTTGATTTACTCTAATCGACTAACTCTTTTCACTTAACTCCTTTCGAATAAACTATATTCGATAACTCCTCTAACTCTATTCGAATAAACTATATTTGATTAACTCCTCTAATTCCATTCGAATAAACTATATTCGATTTATTCCTTTAACTCCATTTAACTCTATTCGAATAACTAATACTCGATAACTCTATTTAACTCTTCTTCGAATACCTAATATTCGATAACTCTATTTAACTCTTCTTCGAATAACTAATATTCGATAACTCCTTTTACTTTATTCGAGTTATTAATATTCGATTAACTCAATTGATTCTATTCGAATAAACTATATTCGATTAACTCCTTTATTTTAACTCTATTCGATTAATTCTAACTGATTAACTCTTATTCGAATAACAAATATTCGATTAACTCCATTCAGCTAACTCGACTTGACTAACCCCTTTTCGAATAACATATTCGATTTACTAACTTTCGAATACCTTATTCGATTGACTCCCTTTAAATACCATATTCGATTTAACTCTATTCGAATAACTAAATTCGATTAACTCCTTTTTGAATAAACAATTCATTTGTAAAGATTTACTTTTAGTAATGGTTCTTCACTTCACAAATGATTTCCTTTTTAGTAATGTTTTCCTTAACGGTTCCTTTTATAACACCCTATTCGGTTATAAACAAATTTCCTTTTTATAACTCTATTTATTTTCTAAATATTTTCTTTTTATAAAATCTCCTTTGATTGTTATAAATATTATCTCTTTTCTAAAATCCTTTGATTTTATAAATAATCTATTTTCAATATTCATTTTGAAAATTCCCTTTTTACCATTCCAGTATGTTATGGTATTCAACATATCAAATCACGATGATCAATATCGTTCAAACACATATAATCGACAACAGATTATATATCACATCATATATTACAATATATGAATCACAGTAAAATAAATGTTGAGGAATCCAGTTGGATTCCTCCAACCTGTCTCCCTGCATCCAAGATGTTATACAATATAAAATCAATATCACTTTCAGTTCCATATGATATATCTAGTTAAAGAGAATCAATATAGAAATTCAATTAACTGACTAGCAGTTCAATCAACCGTCAACACACAATCAAATCAGACAATTTTTAACAAATCTAAAAATACAACATGAAATTTTAAACTGTTCAGAGTTAGTGAGATTTACTCACATTGGCAGTTCATCGTTAAAGAACGATAAGCTGTTGTTTGATTTGAATCAAACAATTTATTTCACCATAGATTCAAACGATCACCAATCCACTTCCAGTCAGCTTCATTGTGAAGCTCTCATCCATACGATCTTGTCGGATCTTGTTTCACTGAATTCTGTTCATGTATGAAATAGTTATCGACTTTACAAGTTTTAACTATTTAAACATCATTAATTAATTAGTTTTAAACAGTTAATTACCCTTGGAAATATCCACATCCACGTCAGCACTTATCCATCATTTCCTTCTCATTCCCAACACCGAACCCGTGCTCCCCATTTTCAATGGCCATAGCCGATACTCTCCACCCAACTGCTCCTTCACTAAGACACGCCAAAGCAATGACATTTTCTTCCTGACCTTAAACTCCATCATCTCCTCTACGCAAACTCTCATGCGCCTTATACATTCCACTACTCCTCACGTTTAATCACCCTTCCCTTTACAGTTCCCTGCTTT
This sequence comes from Allium sativum, assembly GCA_030737875.1. Taxonomy (NCBI): domain Eukaryota; kingdom Viridiplantae; phylum Streptophyta; class Magnoliopsida; order Asparagales; family Amaryllidaceae; genus Allium; species Allium sativum. Next base: position 155,531,377 of record CM060921.1, on the reverse strand, counting down.
CATCATTAAAGTATCCGCACGCTCCTAGTACCCCGTTCTCCCAACTAAAAGGTTGTGACTTCAACAACCCTATCGACTTCAAAATCGAACCTGCACCCCTTCTCTCACCGTCCCCCTTCTCAGTGAACAAAGGCAGCTCCAGTAAAGTATTCATATGGCCGATTCTTTAGTGAATACACTTGGCCATTTACAGTTTGCCTCACACACTCCCTGTCCTTCATATCGTTCATGTACCCGAGATTTCCCACACAACCACCACGGCAGACTCTACCCTTCTGTTTGGTTCGTCCACTGCTCGTTAAACTCGAGACCCCCTCCTCTGTATTCAAACTATTGCTCCACCCGAATACCATGAGTTTTGAACTTGGTTGTGGCAAATTTATTTTTCCTTTTAATGTTTCGAAAAGAGTGTACAGAAGAAGGAGGATGGATAGTGTGGTCTGGTTTGTTTGAGGATTTTTTTAGTCTCGCGTTTGAAGAAAATTAGATGTAGCGGCGGCTTGTTTTTTTCCTTGGATTTTCAGAACGTGGATTAGGCTTTAAGGAGAGGAGTTAACTTATATTTATATGTAAAGAGGTAGAGATATTTTAGGTGTATTTATATCGTGGAGGTCGGGTTTCCATGTTCTAACTAGTGGCTGAGAGGATGAGGTAGCGTGTCTTTGTTTTAGTCTTTAGAAAACTTAGGATATTTTTTCCTTTTATTTAGTAAAGCTATGAACTTCGATTTACTACACTCCGCTTACGTACGGGCAGTTACGGACAGAATTAAATATACCGTTGTAATCAGCGAGGTTTCAGGATTCCAAAAATATAATAATACTGGTAGTTTGACTCATATTGTAAAACCTAAAAAGGTTGATTACAGGGTGCAAAATACTCCAAATAAAAAGTCGCGTATTTAATTGATCAAAAATTACAGTAAAATTTAAAAAACTAAATTATCACTATGTCCCAAAAGAACCTTGTCTAAATTCAAACCCGATCTCTAGTTATATCGAATAAACCGTTACGGTGGATAAACGATTCTATAGCGACTATTTTAAAATTTGATTTGGATATAAATCAAAATCTATACGACGAAATCTCGATTTTTCTCTTCCACTAGAAAGATATACTCCACTAGCTCCGTATGTTTCTTATTTCACAGAAATCCGGCTTAAAACGAATCATGTACATTCAGTTGAAGTTCGAATCGCCAATTTACGAACTGCAGTGCCATTTCGAGCTTGTTTATAATTATATTATAAACTGTACGTTCAATTGTCGACGATTGAATATATTCGTTACTATAATTCAACTTTAAACTAAATTATATAATTCGAATTGCCCAATTCACAAATATCGCCATTTCAGCCCATTCTGATTATTTCAAAATTAAATATATTATTTAATTTATTATTTTAATTAAATATTCACCATTATTTAATTCCACGACCATTTAATTCACTATATCACTATTTATATAATTAAATAAATTAATTACAATACCTCTGCCAATGCGGGTCATTACAATCTTCCCCACTTAAAATAATTCGTCCTCGAAATTGCTAAGGTAGAGAACGGCCCTTTCGACTGGTTAGAACCTATTTGTTCACCTCTTAACTTCAGTTTAAACTGAACCAATTTAATTTCCATTAAAATATTAATTAATTCTTATCAATGAAAATTTTCAAAAATCCTCAAAATTTTCTAACTCCTTAACTCTTTGAAAAATTTCGCCAGCACCTCCTTTGTACTGGTCAATACATCAAACTCCAACTCGCCTCTCTGGCCCATCTCCATCCCAAAAGAATATCAAACAGCCAAGCGGCTTGCCAATTCGGCTCATAAATCTTATATCCAATAGAAATATAAACTTGTACCTTTTTTGTCGGGCATATCATTATATCACTTTCACCTGTTATTAATTCAACACATACTAGGGTTATCCCAATCAAATTCCAATCTGTTTTTATCCACAACACAACCATTCGCTTTTAACTAAGCCAAATATCATTTCAACTCGAGTTTCTTCTCGATTCCCAACTCTTAACTTGATTATAACATTACACTTCAAATCTGAATCTCACAATCCAATTTGTCTTGATATCATTCTAATTCAATCTTAGTAACCACTTTACTGGCATTACTTTAATTCAAATTTTCTTTCACAAATTTCTATTAAATTTATTTTTAATTCAAACAGTCTTTTCCCTGGGTGTTTTCAAACAGTTTACTCTTTTCAAAAATCAAATTTTCCTTTTGAACATGTCACTGAGCCCTTAATTAATATTCCATTAGTTAAATCACTTCTCTATTTCTTTATCAATATTTGTTAACAAAATATTTTCAATAACCATATTTGCCTTTTATATTATTTGGAAAACATTTCCGAATATCGCCTTCCTTTATTTTCTAAACATTAGAAAATATATGCTATTTATAATCAGAAAAATATTCCAATTACTTATCTCTTTTTCGATCTCATTTATTTCTATACTTAGGAAACATTCTTTATTATATTTCCAAGCTTACACCTATTTGGGTTAAAACGGATGTTGTGTAAAACATCGTTACGACAACCCAAATACTATATTCAACTAACTCTTATTCAACATTGATCTTTGAGCCTAAAATCTTACTATTTATTTGCTAATAATGAAATCAATCAAGTTGGGGTACAACTACCTCTCAGACCTTGACTAAATAACATTTATAATGTCAAAACAGATATGACAATAATCAATACCATACAATTACTTATTCACTTTTAAACACGTATACGCTTCCTCTTTCTATTCTTACTAGATTTTATTCTTAGTCTTCCTTTTTGATTTTACAATTCTATTTCTAGGTTCGTTTCCTTAACGACTTCTATATATATCGATACGTTGATTTCTAACTATCAAATTATCTTAAAAATATTCTAACTCCTTAAATTCTTGGAAAAATTCGCCATAACCTCCTTTGTACCAGGAGCATCGGGATATTTCAAATAGCCTCCCATGGCCCTCACCAATCCAAAAGAAAAAAGAAAAAGCCAAGCGGCTAGCCGACACGGTGCATAAAATCTCATATATGAATTAAATACATACCTTTTCGTCGAGCATTCTATTTATATACCTTCATACCTTATCCATACCTACCTCATGTATATTTATACCTGCCCAATCTATTTTAACTATACTTGATCGTTTTAACTCAATTCGTTAATTAATTTGTTAATTAACTCTTTAGTCTATTTCACTTTTATATTTGAATATGACATGTTCAAATATATTTTAACTTGCTTATTAACTAATTTGAATCCAAATTTCAAATTTAAGTTCTATATTCGATTTCGAATATCCATTTACAAATCCAATTCACCTTTCAAAGTTCAACTTCAAAACTCAAAAATCGATTAAATAATTCCTCTTCGACTTAGTTAATTCTATTCAAATTTTGTATCACTTCTATTATTCAAATCTGTATATCAAATTCTATTCAAATTATATAGTTTAAATTCCTTTATATTTTCTATATTTAAATTCTATATTTGAATTTCTATATTCAAATTCCATTTCACTTTCGATATTCAAATCCTATATTTAAATTACTTTATATTTTCTATATTCAAATTCTATATTTGAATTTCTATATTCAAACCCCATTTGAATTTCTATATTCAAATTCTATATCACTTCCATTGAATTTCATATATTCAAACTCCCTTTGATTTCCTATATTCAATTCTATTTCAATTCCATTGAATTTATATTCAAATTCTATATTACAAATCCCATTTTGAAATTCAACACAACTTGTCTTTCCCAAAACAAATTCAAAACAGTATCTCTGGTAGTAATTCGTCACTTACAATTCGAAAATGAATACTGATGATGCAGCTGTCATCATCGGAATCTATTTTCCAGCGATCGAAGTGAGTTCAATACTATAAAACCATTTCTAAATATTTCCACTTTGAAATTCATTTCAACATATAATTCACACTGCTTGTAAAACAATTTAAAATCCCCTAGGATCTTAAATTTTCCTTACTTTTAATCCAAATCCATTTACAAACACTTATCCAATTTTCCCGAGTTTTAATTCAATTTCTAGTTTAAATTTCAGATTTAACTCATCTGATTCCACGTATTTCACTTATATGAATTCTGATTGGTTATTTACATAAACATTTTACTTATAATCTTACTCGATTATAATCACAACCAATATATCCAATATATTATAATTTTGATATATATATCTTCTCTATATCAAGGTATACCTTGGGTAAACTTATTTTAATTTACCCCCTTTTCAAAACATATCGTGTAGACCCATCGTATTCGAGTGTTTATAAACTCCTATCGATACAGTGGATCAAACTGATCGACCAGAACTCATAAACAACTCAACCAATAAATCACCACAATATAAAACAATTTTTATATCAATAACAAATACGCTCACTCCTATATATACACTCAACTCAATCTAGGGTCTTACTAACCCCATCTCTACTGAGTCACGCCACAAAGAACTCACTTAACTTAAGCTCTGATACCAACTGTAATGACCCGGGATTTTGTCGACTTTGGTTGTCGCCATTAACTCACTGATGACTAACCAAACATCGAAAAATACCGGTCATTAATGAAAGAAATTAGAGGGTGAGAAAAGATAAGATAGAAACTTAGAACAGAAGAAGAAGAAGACAACATCATAGTAACACGAATCTCACAGCGGAACGAATAACATATAATAGATAACATATCCTTGAAATAAAATCAGTATATGTATACAATAATATTATCAGAGTACAACACTTACAACACAGCGGAAATAAACTATAGCTATATGATCCTGAAGCCTCTTGCTCCAAAATCTTCCACTATCTGTAAATCCCGACAACTTGACTGCCCGTACAAATTTAGGCACCCAAGAGTCTAGGGAAAACAACAAAATAAACTCCGGGTCAGTCATGGGACTGGTGTGAGTAAAACAGTTTAAAACAGTTCAAGCAAGTAATCGATATCTCATAAGACCACACCATATAACGGAACAGATTTTTCCCTTATGTGAATCCAAAATATCTTTATATCAAAAACCTTTTGATATTATAATAATGTCTATCAACACAATATAATAATCATCTAGCAGAGACGCTTTCATCTCACGTTCTACATACATAGTATACAATCAAAACCGCAAGCATGTATTCGGTAATGGATTTCCAACTATGACAAGGTATGGAACCACCTTTCGCTAGTGTACCTCAAGAGAGGAATACGCTGGGCTCAACAAGAACATCTTGTAACCCGGCCACACATGACCAACCACTCATTTCGCTTGAGTGTATCGAATGTATATCACCAGCGGTTGGGATCAGCAACCGTTTCCCGAATGGGACAGCATCAACAATAGATTTTTAGAAGTAAATGAAACTCTAGATCAGGTGATTATACACCCTACTTCGGTGCGGCCGACTTAGCCATGCTGCCTGCCCGATTTCTATCATTTACCATTTGATGAGGCTAGAAGCTACGCTTTATCATCACACCAGATTCACTTTGAATGCCACATCGTCAAATCCATAAAATCACCGATTGACGTCCTCAACCATACATTATGTGTTAGCTAAAAGAAGTTTCCTTCTCCGCTTCCACTCTTGGTATGGTTGGAGAAATAAATATACGTGATCGTATGGAAATACTCTGTCAGACATCCGTCCACACAAGTCATCCAGGAACAGGATGAACCGAAGGCACTATTCTGTAAATAGGATAGCCCTTGCATAACTCCATCTTCAATTTTCTTTGCCATATATGATTCGCAACGCTTATGCCAATACAGAGTGGTTCTTTGGATAATAATCCATCCGGTCTCTCCATATTAACAACGTTAAAATGGTCAAAACTTCGATAGTTTGTGATTTAACTATCGAAGAAAAACATGTGTGCAAACAACGATATTATTTCCAAATGGAAATTTATATCGATCAAACATCATTCAACATTTATCTCTTTATTTCATTAATTTACTTATCTCCTGTTTCCCTATATTCAATATTTCTTATTTTCTAAATTTAGAAAATATACGTTGTTACCATTAGAAAACATTTCCATTTCTTGTTTTCTATATCAGAAAACATTTCTGGTTCTTATTTGGAAAACATTTACAAAACTCCTTCATTGGACTTGGACAGATGTTTAAACAAACCATCGCGATGCCAACTCAAACCATTACGCTTATTAACTAAATTCCTTTAACCCACCTTCACTATCGAACCTTAACCATTCCTTAGTTAAAAATGAAGTCAATCAAGTTGGGGTAATACTACCTCTCAGAACTTAACTGAACAACGTTTCTAACCTTGAAATAGACAAAGTTCACCTTTCAAATTCTTTAACAAACTTCCTACGAACCCTCGGATTCTATTTACTAACGCCCTTCTTTTGCAAGTTTACGTGATTATAACAATGGTGTTATAATCTCCGGCATCCGAAATACATTATCTTTAATATGACTTTTATTTCCTAACTTGAATAATATAATGACAACTAATTTATTTACTCCTATTCGATTTAACTCTATCGATTAACTCTATTTGATTAACTCTGTTTGATTTACTCTAATCGATTAACTCTTTTCACTTAACTCCTTTCGAATAAACTATATTCGATAACTCCTCTAACTCTATTCGAATAAACTATATTCGATTAGCTCCTCTAATTCCATTCGAATAAACTATATTCGATTTATTCCTTTATCTCCATTTAACTCTATTCGAATAACAAATATTCGATAACTCTATTTAACTCTTCTTCGAATAACTAACGTTCGATAACTCTATTTAACTCTTCTTCGAATAACTAATATTTGATAACTCCTTTTACTTTATTCGAATTACAACTATTCGATTAACTCAATTGATTCTATTCGAATAAACTATATTCGATTAACTCATTTATTTTAACTCTATTCGATTAATTCTAACTGGTTAACTCTTATTCGATTAACAAATATTCGATTAACTCTATTCAGCTAACTCGACTCGACTAACCCCTTTTCGAATAACATATTCGATTTACTAACTTTAGAATACCTTATTCGATTGACTCCCTTCAAATACCATATTCGATTTAACTCTATTCGAATAACTAAATTCGATTAACTCCTTTTCGAATAAACTACTCATTTGTAAAGATTTACTTTTAGTAACGGTTCTTCACTTTACAAATGATTTCCTTTTTAGTAACGTTTTCCTTTTTATAATGTTTCCTTTTATAACATCCAAATCGGTTATAAACAAATTTCCTTTTTATAACTCTATTTGTTTTCTAAATATTTCCTTTTTATAAAATCTCCTTTGATTGTTATAAATATTATCTCTTTTATAAAATCCTTTGATTTTACAAATAATCTATTTTCAATATTCATTTTGAAAATTCCCTTTTTCGCCATTCCGGTATGTTATGGTATTCAACATATCAAATCACGATGATCAACATCGTTCAAACACATATAATCGACAACAGATTATATATCACATCATATATTACAATATATGAATCACAGTAAAATAAATGTTAAGGAATCCAGTTGGATTCCTCCAACCTATATCCCTGCATCCATAGATGTTATACAATATAAAATCAACATCACTTTCAGTTCCATATGATATATCCTGTTAAACAGAATCAATATAGAAATTCAACTAACTAACTAGCAGTTCAATCAACCGTCAACACACAATCAAATCAGACAATGTTAAACAGTTCAAAAAATACAACATGAAATTTTAAACTGTTCAGAGTTAGTGAGATTTACTCACATTGGCAGTTCATCGTTAAAGAACGATAAGCTGTTATTTGATTTGAATCAAACAATTTATTTCACCATAAATTCAAACGAGCACCAATCTACTTCTAGTCAGCTTCATTGTGAAGCTCTCGTCCATACGATCTTATCGGATCTTGTTTCACTGAATTTCGTTCATGTATGAAATAGTTATCGACTTTACAAGTTTTAACTATTTAAACATCATTAATTAATTAGTTTTAAACAGTTAATTACCCTTGGAAATATCCACATCCACGTCAGCACTTATCCATCATTTCCTTCTCATTCCCAACACCGAACCCGTGCTCCCCATTTTCAATAGCCATAGCCGATACTCTCCACCCAACTACTCCTTCACTCCTTCACTACGACACGCCAAAACAGTGACATTTTATTCTTGACCTTAAACTCCATCATCTCCTGAGACGACCCGATTTCCCGTTCTCACGGAAACAAGGTTATCTTTGGAATATAACACAGAAACATATAATAGCAGAACAGAATTAAATAAATACACCAGCATGAACAACAAAATATACTGGATAAAAGTAATCATCAGAGTTACACAGTATACAGGATCTTACTTAGTACAAATACAGTTCAGCTATACATAAATGTCTACAGCGGAAATAAACAAAATATGTACAATAGGAGCTGAACAGCATAAAAAGAATAAATGATAGAATCCATCTTCAGCTCCAGCTATCCAGAAAAAAGAACCAGCTAAACCTGAATACAAGGCTGCCCGTGTAGAAAAAGGGGCACCCGAGTTTGAAAGTGAAACAAACTACGAGTCAGTCATGGGACTGGTATGAGAAATCCACTCAACACATATATAATTGGCTAATCACAGGACCACGCCACTTTCGTGGAACGGGTTTACTCCATTGGATTGCCAGTGCTTTAAAACAAATCTTTCTTTTAAACATCGCTATGCTTTTTATAAAAATGAAGCCGTTATAAGACTCAGTTCCCATCACACAATGCAACGCAAACCGGAGGATAGAGTTTTACCTTATAATGGCCAAAATATGATTGATACGAATAAAACAAAGGCATTTGATATTATTGCTAGTGTTTATATGTTTTGAAAACAATTTCAAATCATAACTATCAATCATAGACGGCATTAATGCCCCATACCACTATGTCGCCATATATAGGTATACAATCAAAACCGCACGATATCGTATCTGGAAATTGGATTTCTGTCATGAACCAAGGCAAAAGATAGTCCTTACCGAATTCGAGACAATCTAGCCCATGTCTCCGGAACAGCCGCAACTGCCCCTTGGATCGTCAGGGCCGGTCCACACGGAGTGGATTATAGTGCCTGAACAATACGTTCCTCCGCCCTTTGGGGCGTAAACGAGCCAACGAATGACTCCATCGGACCCAGATCGTCCGATCAAACCGAGGCGCCTCGCAACAGCAACAACCACATAGGTGAAAAGTATATAAATGTCAGGGCTGGTAGGTCACTGACACCACCCTAGCTAGAAAGAAACGCATGCCCTCCCTGAGGTCCTTCTCCCGTTTTAGGTTCATACCGGGGTGTGAGGCTCGCGAATTCACGTTATACACAAAGCTATGCCACACAGGCGGTGCTCTGATCATCACCACAAGACTTTGCTTTTCAACAGAAGCCCTGATAACTGCATCTTAGCATGCCACACATGCAATTCATGCCATGCGACTGATGTCCATCGATATACAACCTCTGAGCTCGTACGTCTCAGAGAAGGGCGTTAAGCAAAAGAATAAATTCTCCGCCGCCAAACAGATGTATATTTAACAGAGATCAATCAACACAGAATAAAATCCAATGTCGGACACACAGTCCATTTACAAGTCCGTTCTGGGTCTGAACGAAACCGGAGGCACTAAATACCTCGCAAACCCTTCGATCAACACGTACGTCTGAACGATCACCACTCATTATCCATATTTCGGGATGCCTCCCAATCAGGACCTCGGTTACCATCCAAACGAGGTGAAGATCTCCGGTCTTCGACCGTCGTCTTCATCTTCGAATTTCAATCGTCGGTCGATTATTCGAAATGAGAATTAACTCGGCCTTTTCAAATAATTCACGTATATTTAGAATTTCAAATCAATTTATTTCAATGGTTAAATTATTCGACAACACCAATTGTGTTCTTTAATGTAATTTTCACACCAAACACATTCAACCATCAAAAGCCACATAAATCAAGCAAATTCAGTTTATTTCCATTCCATACCGGTTACGATATTTTATGACTATTTATCGCTATTTTTATTTATTTTAAAATAGCTATTATATTCAAAACGACGTTTCGGGCCATAACGTGGCCGTGGCGCTGTTTTTCTTCAGATTTGATTTACACATATCTGAAAATCTAACCGTTGGATCTTCACAAAATTTACATCATTAGAAAGGTCTTTTCAAAACGAATCCAACGGTTCCAGTTTCGGGAAAATCCGACGGTCGGATCTCCCGGTACAATCGTTTGAATTTTCGATTTCAAAATACGAACTGCAGCGTCGTTATTCGATTAAATATAATTATATTTATATATATAAATAAATATAATCGTTTCTAGCGCTGTTTTTCTTCATATTTGAATTAAACATTCCAGACAATCCAACCGTTGGATTTCTACAAAGTTGGTGCCGTTGGGAAGATATTTCCAAGGCGAACCCGACGGTTGAGGTTTCGGGAAAATCCAATGGTCGGATTTCCCGCACTAGTCTTTTGAAATCACGGTTTCAAAATACGAACTGCACGGCTTCGTTTCGTTTTAATTTTATTTATATTTATATATTTATATAAATATAGTTCATTCAACGATTTCAATATCGTTTTTACTTCAAAAAAATTTCTAACACCTTAAATTTTGGAAAAATTTCGCCATAACCTCCCCTGCACCGGGAGCATCGGGAAATCGCAAATAGCGTTCCCGGTCCTTCTAATCTCAAAAAGAAAAAGAAGAAGCCAAGCGGCTAGCCAATAGGCTCAAAATCATCACCCAAACAAATCAGTAAATGTGTACCTATTTGTCGGGCACAAAATTTTATTCCTCTTCTCTAGCCCCTTTGCTATAACCTGTTCAATGAATATTGCATGTACATATATATACAGTCTATATCATTTTTCATTTTCTATTCAACTTCATATTTGATTTCTATTTGGTTTAAAAACACCATTCATTCTAATGTTACATAAATAGGTGCAAATCATTTCATTAGCTAATTAATGAATATTTCAACTCATATATGTTTATTTTGAACAAGTGGCTATTTTTAACACTTCACATTTCAACGATTTATGCATACAATAAAAAGGTGATTTTTATTGTAAAACAATTCATTTCAAAACACTATTTTTCTATATAGTTCATATAGTCGATAAAAGGTGATTTTTATTATCAAACAATTTATTTCAAAATATGAATACCATTCAACACATGAATTTCTAAACAACGAATGAATATCAATTCAACACATGAATGTTTTCAATAGTTTTTATATATAGATAAAAATGTGATTTTTATTATCGAACAATTTATTTCAAAATATGAATACCATTCAACACATGAATTTCTAAACAACGAATGAATATCAATTCAACACATGAATGTTTTCAATAGTTTCTATATATAGATAAAAATGTGATTTTTATTATCGAACAATTTATTTCAAAATATGAATACCATTCAACACATGAATTTCTAAACAACGAATGAATATCAATTCAACACATGAATGTTTTCAATAGTTTCTATATATAGATAAAAATGTGATTTTTATTATCGAACAATTTATTTCAAAATATGAATACCATTCAACACATGAATTTCTAAACAACGAATGAATATCAATTCAACACATGAATGTTTTCAATAGTTTTTATATATAGATAAAAATGTGATTTTTATTATCGAACAATTTATTTCAAAATATGAATACCATTCAACACATGAATTTCTAAACAACGAATGAATATCAATTCAACACATGAATGTTTTCTATACAATGAATAAATATAGTTTAAGCATATGAAAATAATTCAAACACACAAATATTATTCAAAATTTCGGCAGCATAACGGCAGGGTAGTTACACCGGCACCGTCCCTAGTACGGCTCCTCGCTCTACCTTAAAACCTCGCGGTTTTTGACAATGGGGATCATGCATCTAGTTCGCACGCAGGCGGCATGTATATATTTATTTCATTTCCACAAACTAATCATATGTGGTTTCAACCAAATATTTCACAATCACCAATGGGTATTTTTCAACCGCAATCAACCAATATCAATCACAAACAATCCCAAACAATCATTCAATTTTCACAACAATTTCAACCAATAAATATCGTCCATGGTTTGTGGACGAGGGGCGTATATATATATATATATATATATATATATATATATATATATTTATATATAGCAATTCACTTTCATTTTCAACACACATATATATAATTTTTAAATCAGAAATCTCACCAATAGCTATCCACTTCACGACACTTCCTTTATAGAAATCTTCGCCTTTTGTTGCTTTCGCCCGTATTCTCTACATATGTAAAAATAGAATTTTTACTATGCTATTCAATATATAAAAATCGAATTTTGACTTTGCTATTCAATATATAAAAATATGATTTTTACTTCTGCATTCAACAAATAAAAATATGATTTTTACTTTTGCTTTCAATATATAAAAATACGATTTTTACTTTTGCTTTCAATATATAAAAATACGATTTTTACTTTTGCTTTCAACATATAAAAATATGATTTTTACTTTTGCTTTCAACATATAAAAATATGATTTTTACTTTTGCTTTCAACATATAAAAATATGATTTTTACTTTTGCTTTCAACATATAAAAATATGATTTTTACTTTTGCTTTTAAAATCAGTTTTTCCTTGCTTTTAACATCAGTTTTTAACTTTTAAAAATTCAGTTTTTATAACTTTAAAAATCAGGTTTTAAAATTCTTTTAAAAGAAATTAGTTTTTACTTTCTTTACAAAAAAAAACCAGTTTTAAATTTCTTATCTAAAAATCAGTTTTTAACTTTCTTTAAAAATAGTTTTAACTTTCTTTAAAAACAGTTTTAACTTTTTTTTTAAAAAAACAGTTTTAATCTTTTTAAAATCAGTTTTATACTTTAAACAAAATCAATTTTATACTTTAAACAAAATCAGTTTATATATAAAATAAAAATAAAATAAATAAAATTAAAAACTTACAGAGGAGCGGGGGGTGTTTTCGCAGACGTCGGAGGCGGGGGTTCTCGAGGGTGGCGTTGTGGCTGCGAACGGGGGAGGCGCTTCAAGGGGGAGGTGGCGCGACGTCTTCGCGAGGGCTCGAGGGCTTCCAGGGGGGGCGGCGATGCTTCGATCGATGGAGGGGGCTTCGGGGCTCGAACGAGGAGGCGGTGGGCGGCTTCGGGGTGTCGATCGCCTGCTTAGGGTTTTTTTTTCTTCTGTTTGTAATCGAATGAACGGGGGGGGGGGGGGCAGTACGAAGGAAAAGGGAGAGAGATGATTATTTTTTATTTATTTATTATTTAATTTAGCAAGGAGTTGACTTTTACGTACGACCTCTAAACGAGGCCCACCGCCTGCCGTCCATAGCGTTATACCCCCATTCCGAACACAATGGGATATGTATCGCAAGCTGATTTGATCGTTACAATCAGTTTCCGTTTGAATTTACATTTAAATCAATATATTGAATTTTAAACGTACATTTCAAATTACCGGGGCCACATACTAACTAGAAAAATTCCAGAAAAATATTTTCTAGCTTCGTATTGACGATACGGTCCTAACAAAACTAGTTTCGTTGAATTCTGAGACCGTTTGAAAAATGGCCAATTTCCAGTCGATTAAAATCAACAGAAACTGGTCAAACGCGTTTTCCTTTGCCACGCTCACATATTGATTCGGAAAATTATGAAATTTGAAACCTAGCAATAACCTGACACTGCGGATCTAACAAAAGTGGTTTCGTCCAAATCCGAGGTCATTTGCAAAATGTCCATTTTTAAGGGCCTGAATTCCATAGCGACTATTCAGAATTTTCAACTGGACATATCTTTTGATTCCCGCTATCAAATTTCGATTGGTCGGATTCGTTAGAAAGTTATTCACTAACAGATTCTAATGTTTTTGGTTTCACTAAAATCCGGATTGTTTTGCACCCGGTATATTCAATTGAAGTTTGAAATCGAATTATCGAACTACCGCGCCATTTTCAATTCTATATATAATTATAATTAATTATATTCGTTTTCAAATGTCGATTCAAACTCAGTTTTCATCGCCATTATCTAAAATATTTATTTTAAATATTTAAAATCCATTATTTTAGCCAATTTAAAAATTTTAAATTGGTTCAGATTTTCTGGGTCGTTACAATCTCCCCCACTTAAAACTTTTCGTCCCCGAAAAGGAATAAAGTCGAAAGTGGTTTGATAAATCCACAATCACACAGCACAGCAACCAATTTGTTTCTAATATTCAGAGTATAGAATAAACAATGCACATCCATGGGAAGAAAATAGCAACAGAATAGAGAATTAAATGGTAATGCAAGGTAAGTTAAATGTACCTTGCACCAGAGTCAATCAGAGATATCTACTCGGCATCTAGGATAAGCTTTCTGAATGCTCTCCTCAGTTTCCCAAGTACAATCTCGCGGATCTCCACTCCATTGCACTTTGACTAAGTGAACCTTCTTGTTTCTAAGCTCTTTGGTTTCTTTGCCGATGATCTTTAGCGGCTCACGCCTCACAGCTAGTTCTGGAGTAATTTCAATATCCTGCTGAGCTGCTTCTTCCACGATCAAGTCTGGATCATGAACATGCTTTCGAAGTTGAGATATATGAAATACATCTTGAACTCCAGGCAACCAGTCCGGCAGTTTGACCCTATAAGCGAGAGTTCCAATCCGTTCCAGAATAGGAAACGGACCAATGAATTTGGGTGCTAACTTTCCAGTTTTACCGAACCGGATAACTCCTCTCATCGGCGATACTTTCAAATATACATAGTCGCTGACTTCAAAGGATATATCTCTTCTTCTTCTATCAGCATAGCTCTTTTGTCGGATTTGAGCGGCGAGTAATATCTTCTTAATAAAATTGACTTTGTCGGCAGCTTCTCGAATCATATCGGGACCCAACACAAGTCTATTTCCTGGTTCGACCCAGCAAGCAGGAGATCGGCAAGGTCTACCATACAATGCTTCGAATGGCGACATTGTCAGACTTGCCTGATAGCTGTTGTTATAAGAGAATTCAGCCAAATGCAGATGGTCTTCCCATGATCCACCGAAATCTATAATACAAGCCCGCAATAGATCTTCTAAAATACGATTCACCCTCTCAGTCTGACCGTCTGTCTGAGGATGATAAGCGGTGCTCAAGTTTAACTTCGTTCCCAGCTCGACTTGAAATGCTTCCCAGAATTTGCTAGTGAATATTGTATCTCTATCACTTACTATACTGAGCGGCACTCCATGAAGTCTAACTATTTCCCTGAAGTAAATCTGGGCCAGACTCTGAGCAGTTCTATTTGATTTGACAGGTATGAAATGGGCGGTCTTCCTGAAGCGATCTACGATCACCCAAATACTGTCATTTCCCTTTCTGGTCCTGGGCAAACCATCAATGAAATCCATAGAAATATGTTCCCACTTCCAGCCAGGAACTTCTAGTGGTTGTAATAATCCAGCCAATTTCTGTTGGTCACTTTTGACTAGCTGGCAAGTAGGGCATCGGCTAACGTATATAGAAACGTCTCTCTTCATAGCCTTCCACCAGAATGTTCTTTTGAGATCGTTATACATTTTGGCCACACCAGGATGGATACTCAGCTTGGACTTGTGACACTCGTCTAACACTTCCCTTTTTAGCTCAGGAACGTCAGGAACACAAATCCTTCCTTTTAACCTCAAGGTCTCGTCGTTATCTATTTGAAAACACGAGGGTTCGCCTTTCTGAATCCTTTTGATCATATCTTTAATAAAGTTATCCTCCTTCTGAAGAATAGATATTTTGTCAATCAAGGAAGTTGTGATAATAAAGCTGGCGATCATTACATTCTTTCGACTCAGCGCATCGGCCACGACATTGGCTTTTCCTGGAGTGTATATAATTTCAAAGTCATATGCTGCAAGAAATTCCAGCCAACGTTGCTGCCTCAAATTTAAGTCCTTCTGAGTGAACAGATATTTTAACGACTGGTGATCTGTAAACAGTTCAAACCTCTCGCCCAGAAGATAGTGTCTCCAGATTTTCAAAGAGAATATGATAGCCAATAACTCAAGATCATGAGTTACATAGTTTTTCTCGTGCGGTTTCAGTTGACGGCTAGCATAAGCAATCACTTGGCCCCTTTGCATCAACACTGCACCAAGGCCTTCTCTAGACGCATC
The DNA here is from genome assembly GCA_030737875.1 of Allium sativum. NCBI lineage: Eukaryota > Viridiplantae > Streptophyta > Magnoliopsida > Asparagales > Amaryllidaceae > Allium > Allium sativum. Next base: position 155,515,125 of record CM060921.1, on the reverse strand, counting down.
AGTCCAGACTTTTAGATCTTGGTTGCCATCGATAATGGTTAACACTGGAGCTGTAGTTAATCTCAGCTTTAGCTCTTCGAAAGCCTCCTCACTTTCTTGAGTCCATTTGAACTTAGAATGCTTCTTTGTAAGCTTTGTTAAATGACCAGATATCTTCGAAAAGTTTTTAACGAACTTTCGGTAATAGCTAGCCAATCCGAGAAAACTGCGGACTTCAGTGGGAGTACTGGGCTGTTTCCAGTTCTGAATAGCTGTGATTTTACTTGGGTCTACAGCGATTCCTTCTTTCGATACAACGTGGCCCAGAAATTTCACTTCATCTTGCTAGAAGATACATTTGGAAAATTTGGCTTTCAATACATTCCTTCTGAGGATTTCTAGAACCTGTTCCAGATGCTTTTCATGTTCGGCCTTTGATTTAGAGAATATTAGAATATCATCAATAAAAACCAGAACAAATTTATTCAATACTCCTCTGAATACTCTGTTCATTGGATCGACGAAATAGGCTGGAGCGTTACATAAGCCGAACGGCATTACTAACCACTCGTAGAATAAGTCGGGGCCTCTGAACGCTGTCATTGGAACACACTCTTCGGCAATTCGAAGTTGATGGAAACCTGTAGCTAGGTCCATCCTTGAAAATACTTGTGCTCCGTTTAATCGATCCAACAGATCATCAATCCGCGGCAATGGATATTTGTTCTTTATTGTCTGTTTGTTCAGATCACGATAATCCACACATAGACGTAGAGTACCGTCAGATTTTGGGACAAATACCACTGCTGCACCCCAATCAGAGAAACTAGGCCTGATTAGACCTTTCCACACTAGCTGTCGTGTTTGATTGTCTAATTCCTCCTTCTCTTTCAAGGACATTCTTCGAATAGCGTGAACTACCGGCCTTGCATTGGGAATTAAAGCAATCTTGAAATCTATTTCTCTCTGCGGAGGTAAGCGAACAACTTCCTCGAACACATCCGCATAGTTTTTGACGACAGGAATATCTTTAATGAGGTCAGGAATATTCTCAGTGATCTCAGGGATATTTTCTATTTGGGCTGGAGAAACATCCAAAGCTGCCCAGAAATCCTTTCTATTAGCATTCTGGCCTTCACAGGGAATGGTTATATAATCACCTGATTTAATCTTTGCCTTTACGATTCTGTCGGCGCATTTAACTTCAGCTTCATATTTAGTCAACCAGTCTAACCCCAAGATAAGATCAAACTCTTTAAAATTCATGACGGCTGCGATGGTTGGAAATCGATAACGAGAAAAAGAAACCGGTACTCTACAAATCCAACTGAGATCAATGGAACCCCCAACCGGATTCTGGACAGTCATTGGTTCTTTAAGTTTTTTCAAATTCAAGTCCAGTTTCTTAGCTGCATCTTTCGAAATGAAGCTTCGTGATGCACCTGTGTCAAACAGTACTTTGACTGGAATGTTTTTGACAGTTAGCGTGCCTTCTAAAACATCGGGCCTTTCTTGATTAGCTAAGGGCTCAGAAGTTTCTGCCACTTCATTTATTTGGACCTCCTTGGCTGCCTTTAACAGCCGGCAATCCTGTCTCACATGGCCAAACCGATGGCAAATGTTGCATTCTCTGGTCTCCTGAAAGTTTTTCTTTGACTTCGGTTCACTCTTCTTTAGCTTCTTTAAAGGCCAGCATTTTCCTTGCAAATGCCCTTGCTTATGGCAGTTATTGCATGTGGCGGTCGTTACTAGTTCTTTTTCGGATCTGGCCCTCTTCCGGTCTGCCTCGGGCTTGTTACTGACCTCAGACCTCTTACTGACTTCAGGAATATCAGCTTCTGACTTTGCTATGTCACTAGAACTGACTTCTTCTTCGTCGCATAACATTCCTTTCTTATGAAGATCTTCATACTGATAAGCCATGTATATCATTTCAGAAAAAGGAAGCTTCACATGCCCCAATACTTTATTCTGGTATTTCCTTTGAAGCCCGTGAATAAATCTCAGATTTTTACTCTTCGGATTTTCAATTAGATGAGGAGCAAAGTGAGCAAGTTCGTTGAATTTCTTGTGATATGCTGGGATGGTCATATCGCCTTGAATCAAATAAAAAATTCATCATATAACCTCTCGGTTGCTTCGGGAGGAGTAAATCTTTGTAGGAAAATCACTTTGAATCTGTCCCAGGTGATATCACCTTCTGGATTATTTCTGATGATTGTTTCCCACTAGATTAAAGCTTCTTCTTTGAGCGCCCAAGATGCTACTAACCGTTTCTGGTCATCTCTCAGCTGGATATGCTCAAAGATTCTTTCAACAGAACTCAACCAAGCTTGAGTTTGAATAATAGATTCATTGCCCGAGAATTGCGCTCCATTCAGATTTCGATATTTCTTTAATAGAGCCTCTAGATCGGGTTCTGTATTCCTTCTGTTTCTGGCACTCATCTTTCTAGTACTTCTGCAATTAGCAGATCAAGTGTCAGGTCACAGAAAAGGTATTTTAAAATATAGAAACACATACTTCAAATGTAAATGTGTCTATCAAGGTGTAATTTCATTCTGCTTTACTCATACTAGGATATTACTGATCCTATCTGTATAGAGTTACCCATCCTAGAACACTACTGGTTCTATTTCTGACGAGTTCGTTCAAATGTTATATTCCAGAACTAAGCTTAACCAAAGCTCTGATACCACGTTGAGACGACCCGATTTCCCGTTCTCACGGAAACAAGGTTATCTTTGGAATATAACACAGAAACATATAATAGCAGAACAGAATTAAATAAATACACCAGCATGAACAACAAAATATACTGGATAAAAGTAATCATCAGAGTTACACAGTATACAGGATCTTACTTAGTACAAATACAGTTCAGCTATACATAAATGTCTACAGCGGAAATAAACAAAATATGTACAATAGGAGCTGAACAGCATAAAAAGAATAAATGATAGAATCCATCTTCAGCTCCAGCTATCCAGAAAAAAGAACCAGCTAAACCTGAATACAAGGCTGCCCGTGTAGAAAAAGGGGCACCCGAGTTTGAAAGTGAAACAAACTACGAGTCAGTCATGGGACTGGTATGAGAAATCCACTCAACACATATATAATTGGCTAATCACAGGACCACGCCACTTTCGTGGAACGGGTTTACTCCATTGGATTGCCAGTGCTTTAAAACAAATCTTTCTTTTAAACATCGCTATGCTTTTTATAAAAATGAAGCCGTTATAAGACTCAGTTCCCATCACATAATGCAACGCAAACCGGAGGATAGAGTTTTACCTTATAATGGCCAAAATATGATTGATACGAATAAAACAAAGGCATTTGATATTATTGCTAGTGTTTATATGTTTTGAAAACAATTTCAAATCATAACTATCAATCATAGACGGCATTAATGCCCCATACCACTATGTCGCCATATATAGGTATACAATCAAAACCGCACGATGTCGTATCTGGAAATTGGATTTTTGTCATGAACCAAGGCAAAAGATAGTCCTTACCGAATTCGAGACAATCTAGCCCATGTCTCTGGAACAGCCGCAACTGCCCCTTGCATCGTCAGGGCCGGTCCACACGGAGTGGATTATAGTGCCTGAACAATACGTTCCTCCGCCCTTTGGGGTGTAAACGAGCCAACGAATGACTCCATCGGACCCGGATCGTCCGATCAAACCGAGGCGCCTCGCAACAGCAACAACCACATAGGTGAAAAGTATATAAATGTCAGGGCTGGTAGGTCACTGACACCACCCTAGCTAGAAAGAAACGCATGCCCTCCCTGAGGTCCTTCTCCCGTTTTAGGTTCATACCAGGGTGTGAGGCTCGCGAATTCACGTTATACACAAAGCTATGCCACACAGGCGGTGCTCTGATCATCACCACAAGACTTTGCTTTTCAACAGAAGCCCTGATCACTGCATCTTAGCATGCCACACAGGCAATTCATGCCATGCGACTGATGTCCATCGATATACAACCTCTGAGCTCGTACGTCTCAGAGAAGGGCGTTAAGCAAAAGAATAAATTCTCCGCTGCCAAACAGATGTATATTTAACAGAGATCAATCAACACAGAATAAAATCCAATGTCGGACACACAGTCCATTTACAAGTCCGTTCTGGGTCTGAACGAAACCGGAGGCACTAAATACCTCGCAAACCCTTCGATCAACACGTACGTCTGAACGATCACCACTCATTATCCATATTTCGGGATGCCTCCCAATCAGGACCTCGGTTACCATCCAAACGAGGTGAAGATCTCCGGTCTTCGACCGTCGTCTTCATCTTCGAATTTCAATCTTCGGTCGATTATTCGAAATGAGAATTAACTCGGCCTTTTCAAATAATTCACGTATATTTAGAATTTCAAATCGATTTATTTCAATGGTTAAATTATTCGACAACACCAATTGTGTTCTTTAATGTAATTTTCACACCAAACACATTCAACCATCAAAAGCCACATAAATCAAGCAAATTCAGTTTATTTCCATTCCATATCGCTTACGATATTTTATAACTATTTATCGCTATTTTTATTTATTTTAAAATAGCTATTATATTCAAAACGACGTTTCGGGCCATAACGTGGCCGTGGCGCTGTTTTTCTTCAGATTTGATTTACACATATCTGAAAATCTAACCGTTGGATCTTCACAAAATTTACATCATTAGAAAGGTCTTTTCAAAACGAATCCAACGGTTCCAGTTTCGGGAAAATCCGACGGTCGGATCTCCCGGTACAATCGTTTGAATTTTCGATTTCAAAATACGAACTGCAGCGTCGTTATTCGATTAAATATAATTATATTTATATATATAAATAAATATAATCGTTTCTAGCGCTGTTTTTCTTCATATTTGAATTAAACATTCCAGACAATCCAACCGTTGGATTTCTACAAAGTTGGTGCCGTTGGGAAGATATTTCCAAGGCGAACCCGACGGTTGAGGTTTCGGGAAAATCCAATGGTCGGATTTCCCGCACTAGTCTTTTGAAATCACGGTTTCAAAATACGAACTGCACGGCTTCGTTTCGTTTTAATTTTATTTATATTTATATATTTATATAAATATAGTTCATTCAACGATTTCAATATCGTTTTTACTTCAAAAAAATTTCTAACACCTTAAATTTTGGAAAAATTTCGCCATAACCTCCCCTGCACCGGGAGCATCGGGAAATCGCAAATAGCGTTCCCGGTCCTTCTAATCTCAAAAAGAAAAAGAAGAAGCCAAGCGGCTAGCCAATAGGCTCAAAATCATCACCCAAACAAATCAGTAAATGTGTACCTATTTGTCGGGCACAAAATTTTATTCCTCTTCTCTAGCCCCTTTGCTATAACCTGTTCAATGAATATTGCATGTACATATATATACAGTCTATATCATTTTTCATTTTCTATTCAACTTCATATTTGATTTCTATTTGGTTTAAAAACACCATTCATTCTAATGTTACATAAATAGGTGCAAATCATTTCATTAGCTAATTAATGAATATTTCAACTCATATATGTTTATTTTGAACAAGTGGCTATTTTTAACACTTCACATTTCAACGATTTATGCATACAATAAAAAGGTGATTTTTATTGTAAAACAATTCATTTCAAAACACTATTTTTCTATATAGTTCATATAGTCGATAAAAGGTGATTTTTATTATCAAACAATTTATTTCAAAATATGAATACCATTCAACACATGAATTTCTAAACAACGAATGAATATCAATTCAACACATGAATGTTTTCAATAGTTTTTATATATAGATAAAAATGTGATTTTTATTATCGAACAATTTATTTCAAAATATGAATACCATTCAACACATGAATTTCTAAACAACGAATGAATATCAATTCAACACATGAATGTTTTCAATAGTTTCTATATATAGATAAAAATGTGATTTTTATTATCGAACAATTTATTTCAAAATATGAATACCATTCAACACATGAATTTCTAAACAACGAATGAATATCAATTCAACACATGAATGTTTTCAATAGTTTCTATATATAGATAAAAATATGATTTTTATTATCGAACAATTTATTTCAAAATATGAATACCATTCAACACATGAATTTCTAAACAACGAATGAATATCAATTCAACACATGAATGTTTTCAATAGTTTTTATATATAGATAAAATTGTGATTTTTATTATCGAACAATTTATTTCAAAATATGAATACCATTCAACACATGAATTTCTAAACAACGAATGAATATCAATTCAACACATGAATGTTTTCTATACAATGAATAAATATAGTTTAAGCATATGAAAATAATTCAAACACACAAATATTATTCAAAATTTCGGCAGCATAACGGCAGGGTAGTTACACCGGCACCGTCCCTAGTACGGCTCCTCGCTCTACCTTAAAACCTCGCGGTTTTTGACAATGGGGATCATGCATCTAGTTCGCACGCAGGCGGCATGTATATATTTATTTCATTTCCACAAACTAATCCTATGTGGTTTCAACCAAATATTTCACAATCACCAATGGGTATTTTTCAACCGCAATCAACCAATATCAATCACAAACAATCCCAAACAATCATTCAATTTTCACAACAATTTCAACCAATAAATATCGTCCATGGTTTGTGGACGAGGGGCGTATATATATATATATATTTATTTATATATAGCAATTCACTTTCATTTTCAACACACATATATATAATTTTTAAATCAGAAATCTCACCAATAGCTATCCACTTCACGACACTTCCTTTATAGAAATCTTCGCCTTTTGTTGCTTTCGCCCGTATTCTCTACATATGTAAAAATAGAATTTTTACTATGCTATTCAATATATAAAAATCGAATTTTGACTTCGCTATTCAATATATAAAAATATGATTTTTACTTCTGCTTTCAACAAATAAAAATATGATTTTTACTTTTGCTTTCAATATATAAAAATACGATTTTTACTTTTGCTTTCAATATATAAAAATACGATTTTTACTTTTGCTTTCAACATATAAAAATATGATTTTTACTTTTGCTTTCAACATATAAAAATATGATTTTTACTTTTGCTTTCAACATATAAAAATATGATTTTTACTTTTGCTTTCAACATATAAAAATATGATTTTTACTTTTGCTTTTAAAATAAGTTTTTCCTTGCTTTTAACATCAGTTTTTAACTTTTTAAAATTCAGTTTTTATAACTTTAAAAATCAGGTTTTAAAATTCTTTTAAAAGAAATTAGTTTTTACTTTCTTTACAAAAAAAAACCAGTTTTAAATTTCTTATCTAAAAATCAGTTTTTAACTTTCTTTAAAAACAGTTTTAACTTTCTTTAAAAACAGTTTTAACTTTTTTTTTTTTAAAAAACAGTTTTAATCTTTTTAAAATCAGTTTTATACTTTAAACAAAATCAATTTTATACTTTAAACAAAATCAGTTTATATATAAAATAAAATAAATAAAAATAAAATAAAATTAAAAACTTACAGAGGAGCGGGGGGTGTTTTCGCAGACGTCGGAGGCGGGGGTTCTCGAGGGTGGCGTTGTGGCTGCGAACGGGGGAGGCGCTTCAAGGGGGAGGTGGCGCGACGTCTTCGCGAGGGCTCGAGGGCTTCCAGGGGGGGCGGCGATGCTTCGATCGATGGAGGGGGCTTTGGGGCTCGAACGAGGAGGCGGTGGGCGGCTTCGGGGTGTCGATCGCCTGCTTAGGGTTTTTTTTTTTCTTCTGTTTGTAATCGAATGAACGGGGGGGGGGGGGGGGGGGGGGCAGTACGAAGGAAAAGGGAGAGAGATGATTTTTTTTTTATTTATTATTTAATTATTTAATTTAGCAAGGAGTTGACTTTTACGTACGACCTCTAAACGAGGCCCACCGCCTGTCGTCCATAGCGTTATACCCCCATTCCGAACACAATGGGATATGTATCGCAAGCTGATTTGATCGTTACAATCAGTTTCCGTTTGAATTTACATTTAAATCAATATATTGAATTTTAAACGTACATTTCAAATTACCGGGGCCACATACTAACTAGAAAAATTCCAGAAAAATATTTTCTAGCTTCGTATTGACGATACGGTCCTAACAAAACTAGTTTCGTCGAATTCTGAGACCGTTTGAAAAATGGCCAATTTCCAGTCGATTAAAATCAACAGAAACTGGTCAAACGCGTTTTCCTTTGCCACGCTCACATATTGATTCGGAAAATTATGAAATTTGAAACCTAGCAAAAACCTGACACTGCGGATCTAACAAAAGTGGTTTCGTCCAAATCCGAGGTCATTTGCAAAATGTCCATTTTTAAGGGCCTGAATTCCATAGCGACTATTCAGAATTTTCAACTGGACATATCTTTTGATTCCCGCTATCAAATTTCGATTGGTCGGATTCGTTAGAAAGTTATTCACTAACAGATTCTAATGTTTTTGGTTTCACTAAAATCCGAATTGTTTTGCACCCGGTATATTCAATTGAAGTTTGAAATCGAATTATCGAACTACCGCGCCATTTTCAATTCTATATATAATTATAATTAATTATATTCGTTTTCAAATGTCGATTCAAACTCAGTTTTCATCGCCATTATCTAAAATATTTATTTTAAATATTTAAAATCCATTATTTTAGCCAATTTAAAAATTTTAAATTGGTTCAGATTTTCTGGGTCGTTACATCTCCTCTACACAAACTCTCATGCACCTTATACATTCCAGTACTCCTCACGTTTAAACACCCTTCCCTTTACAGTTCCCTGATTTCATCATTAAAGTATCCGCACGCTCCCAGTACCCCGTTCTTCCAACTAAAAGGCTGCGACTTCAACAACCCCATCGACTTCAAAATCAAACCCGCACCCCTTCTCTCACCGTCCCCCTTCTCAGTGAACAAAGGCAGTTCCAGTAAAGTATTCATATTGTTGATTCTTTAGTGAATACACTTGGCCATTTACAATTCGCCTCACACACTCCCTATCCTTCATCTCGTTCATCTACCCGAGATTTCCCACACAACCACCACGACAGACTCCACCCTTCTGTTTGGTTCGTCCACTGCTCGTTAAACTCGAGACCCCCTCCTCTGTATTCAAACTGTTGCTCTACCCGAATACCATGAGTTTTGAACTTGGTTGTGGCAAATTTATTTTTCCTTTTAATGTTTCGAAATGAGTGTACAGAAGAAGGAGGATGGATAGTGTGGTTTGGTTTATTTGAGGATTTTTTAAGTCTCGCGTTTGAAGAAAATTAGAAGTAGCGGCGACTTGTTTTTTTTCCTTGGATTTTCAGAACGTGGATTACGTTTTAAGGAGAGGAGTTAACTTATATTTATATGTAAAGAGGTGGAGATATTTTAGGTGTATTTATATCGTGGAGGTCAGGTTTCCATGTTCTAACTGGTGGCTGAGAGGATTAGGTAGCATGTCTTTGTTTTAGTCTTTAGAAAACTTAGGATATTTTTTCCTTTCATTTAGTAAATCTATGAACTTTGATTTACTCCACTCCGCTTACGTACGGGCAGCTACGGACAGAAATAAATATACCGTTGTAATCAGCGAGGTGTTAGGATTCCAAAAATATAATAATACCGGTAGTTTGACTCATATTGTAAAACCTAAAAAGGTTGATTACAGGGTGCAGAATACTCCAAATAAATAGTCGCGTATTTAATTAATTAAAAATTACGGTAAAATTCAAAAAAATTAAATTATCACTATGTCCCTAAAGAACCTTGTCTTAATTCAAACTCGATCTCTAGTTATATCGAATAAACCGTTACGGTGGATAAACGATTCTATAACGAATATTTTAAAATTTGATTTGGACATTAATCAAAATCTATACGACGAAATCTCGATTTTTCTCTTCCACTAGAAAGATATACTCCACCAGCTCCGTACGTTTCTTGTTTCATAGAAATCCGGCTTAAAACGAATCATGTACATTCAGTTGAAGTTCGAATCGCCAATTTACGAAATGCAGCGCCATTTCGAGCTCGTTTATAATTATATTATAAACTATACGTTCAATTGTCAACGATTGAATATATTCATTACTACAATTCAACTTTAAACTGAATTATATAATTCGAATTTCCCAATTCACACATATCTCCATTTCAGCCCATTCTGATTATTTCAGAATTAAATATATTATTTAATTTATTATTTTAATTAAATATTCACCATTATTTAATTCCATGACCATTTAATTCACTATATCACTATTTATATAATTAAATAAATTAATTACAATACCTTTGCCAATGCGGGTCATTACATGTACCAAAATCCAAACATCTGTTGAACCACTCCAAAAGCGTAAGAGTCAAGAGCGGTCTATAGATAACCCAATATAGCCGAGCCTCAATCAATTATATGCAGATGCTCTAAATCGGCTAGTGCTGCTAGGTAGCCTAATTGAATCATACTCCTTTGGTTCGAAAAGGATGTCGAACCAAGGAGACATAAAAGGGTGGCCCGAAATACAGTGTCCTACAAATCCACTACATCTAGACGTGCTGATGCGTCGAGAACGACACCATTGGATATATGATCCGCGGACAAATCTGGAAAATACTGCAAGCAAGACTCGGGTGACTCATAGGAGGGGTCAAATGGGCAGGAGATTAAATGAGTGAGAATGTTAACAAAACAGCTAAAAATTAGCAAAATATACCAAACTGTTAACTACAAACGTTGGTTGAAAAATAAGAGATTAAATGACAACTTAGAAACAAATCCACTCTCAAGATCACATGAATCAATATAAAATGAAACCATGATCTCTCTTTTTGGTCAATAGTTAATTTAATTGATGTGACTATTCTAAGCATGACCTATTTGTGCTATTGATTAGCCCAACATAAGCCATCAAATTTTGTCACGCCTCTTAAACAACTTTACTAATTTTATGAAAAATGATAACAAGTTGAAATTGAATTGTATTTTAAGCATGACCTATACCCTATTAATTAGGAGTATAAACCATCAAATTTAGATTTTCAATCTCTACTTAATTGCCATAATCATATGTAGATGAAGAGGTAATTAGTGAGCATATGAACAAACATAGCCTATGTGGTGTCAGCACTATAGGCTATCAAACTCAATAATGAACACAGAAACCATAACCATCAACATGAATTAAAGCACAAAAAGAGATCGTGAATAAACAAGTATATTGAAACTACATGAATAAAGAGAGCTTCGTTATCCCTAAGTTGTAGGGATTTAGCCTCTCATGTTTGGTATTTTAACAACAGATGTAGTTTGCAACATTAAAGAAATAAAAGAAAATATAAGGTAAAAAAAGGATTTATTTCAGCCTCCACTCTAAACTAAAAATCCAAGATACTTTTTACATTATCATACGTAAGTTATTTATGCATGAGGGAAAACCCTAAATTAACTTTTTGCATGCTACCCAGAATGCCCCCGCTTAAAGCAGCATCTTGTCTTTTAGCAATAGTGATTCATGAAGCCATAATTTTGTGTCTCCCCTAAAGAAGGAAGGAGAGTGAATAGGGTCCTCCATTAATTCTCTATTTGAATTGATTCCCTCTATTTGAGTTGATTTCTTTCCCTTTTTTTCTTTGATTGCTTTCCTTTTTTCCTTTGTATGCATATATATCTTTATGAAGTCCTTTTCTACATGCATCCAATTTCTGCAAAAATATGAAAAATGTCCAAGTAAACATTCTCAAAATAATTTAAGCACAAAAATGACCATTTTCCTCCTATATGATGATAAATGCATGATTGTTTGAAATCAATTCTATGATTGTTTAAACATGATAAAATAACCATATATGACATTTATTAGCACTAAACGAGAATAAATATGTGAATATAAATGTGCATTTTTACATGCGCATCAAATACCCCCACACTTATCTTTTTATTCGTCCTTGGATATAGTATAAACTAAGCTAAACCCATTTTCATATGGAGTATGATTGCATTGAGCGTATGCAACAAGCCGTTAAACCTCTGGGTGTCCCCAATAGGACGAGTGTTGTCTCGTAAGGGTTTTCAGCGGATACTACCCACAAAATCCAAAAGCAAAAAGTATGTACAAAATGCAAAATTGAAAATATTTACAATATGAATGCATGTTTTTAATGGAATATTTACAAATGGGCAATTTACTTTTAAATATTACACAAATGAGTTAACACAAATTTGGGTCCTCACTATGAAATTTGAGTTCGTTACTAATCAAAACTTCAAACGAAAGTCATGTTATCATTACAAACTCCTCCAGCTTGGCTAGTTGTTTTGATAGAAACATAGTGCAAATATGAAATGAATTCTATAATCGATATCAACAATCGCAAAACGGCGTCTCAACTTCCTTTTTGTTAACAAGTTAGGTCGAATAAGTGAAGAGTATGCTTGGATTTTAAGTGTTAACACTCTCTTTATTTTGAAAATTATTTACATTATAATAATTATTATTATTTACAAACACCTAACTGAAAAGACCAAGGTATACCACCCATACACTGCCTCGCGGACTAACGTGAGAGTTTGGGACAGAGCTTGGCGGATTGTGCAGGCCAACGCTGAATTTGTCAACAAGATGTTCGTAATCCTTAAACGTTCAACTCATAAAATGAGACCAAGATATACTGACGCTGACTTTGTCAACAAGGTGTCGAAAAGATCTTGGCGGGTTTGGACACCAACGCCAGATGTACCAGCAATGTTGGATACCCTTGGATAATTATATATATATACACTTCTTTTTTTCTTTCTTTTTTTTCTTTTCTTAACATGAGAGAGAGAGAGTTAAGCGAGAATATCTTAGCACAACTTCACTTAAACGATCTAAAATGTTATCGCAAGTAATCTAAATCAACCATTCATTTAATCGGGTTACAATTCAGAATACATTTCATACTCATCACCCACGAATCTCTCAATATACCAGTTACACCAAATTTGCTCATAATTCAAACTTTCCTTTCGTTATCCGCTAAGGGAAGTAAATTTCCAAATGTTTAAATCGAACGACCAAAATTATAAGCTAACTCCATCATGTCTTATTTAAAAGTAAATAGAAGTGCGAAAATTTTACTTTTTTTTAAAGAAAAAGAAAAAAATTGCAAAAAGAGATAGGGAAAAAAATGCTAACTTATACTATGCAAAACAAAATGAAAATGAAACTCCCATCACACTTGATTTCGACTGTGTCCCCACAGTCAATGCATGACACAATGAGTTGAATGGAAGAGAAATATTTACATATATACAAAAAAAAAGGTTAGTGCGACTTACCAAATGTGCGTGTAGAAAATAAGTAGTCATCGAATAGATGAACCGGTCCACAATGGACCAATGGATCAGCCTCGTAAGGATTATGAGACACTGATTAAGCACATAATACCAAATCATAAAGAATTTTATATCATATTTCAGATTTGGAAAAACAAATTTTGTTTTTTCAAAAGTTTGAGTTGCTAATTTTAAAATTTTGAGCTTACAATTGATCCGAAAATCGAATTGAATTTCTATAGCAACTACAGAGAGGTCAGTGAACCGAGGTTCAGAAAAAGTTTCAAAAACAAAGTTTGACTTGATTAAATGATGTATAAATTGAGAGATATGTGCGTCATTCTCCACCTCCCCCCCACACTTGTTTTGAGAAATATTGTTTAGTTTTGCTTTGATATTTGAAATTTTGTTAACTAAAGGTTCATTCGTAAACCTAAAGTTAAAACAAACAAATGAATTTCCAGTAAATTTCGAAATTGTGTTTTCTCAAAAACAGTGTTATTCCAGGAAGAATTCATATACTGCAGAAATTTATCATTGAAAAAAAAAATGATCACAGCGAGATTCAGTTGAAACGATCAAGTCGCAAGGAGTTTCAACAGTTTCGGAAAAATCGTTATTGTGCTTAAGATCACATTCAGTAGTATCATTGTTTTCAACCTCAAGAATTTCAAAGTTTTCAAATTTTTCGTTTTCAGATTCAGACCCAACAACATTATCGTCAATCAAGTTAAGAAGTTTTCGTTCATTAAAGTCATCTTCACTTAAATAGTTTTTAACAACTTCATCATTTTTTTTTATGTTGACAATCTAAAGTTGCTAAATTTTCAAAATTTTCAGAATCTAAGAGAGGAAGATCAAATTGAAATTGACGTCTGCGTTTTCAAGAGAATTCAAATTCAGATCAATTACAGAGCTTTCAACAAATTCTTTAAGATTTTCATCAATTTCAAAAGTTGTTATTTGAAAATCGTCGACTGTGGGCAATGGTGGATTTTTATTCGAATCGTCACAAGTTTGGATTCCATTTTGTTTCTCACGAAACTTCAAGTAATCGTCAAGTATGTTCGTTTGCTCAACAAATCAAAATTTATAATTATTTACATGAGAATTTTCAATTTGAAATTGTTGAGAACAAAAGTTTTCAGTAGCACCACAATTGAATTTATTCCCATTGCCAAAATCATTTGAAAAGTGATTTACATTTCCATTTTGAATTTGAAATTCATTTTGGAGTTCAAAATTGAATTGACGAGGGTTATAATCAGAATTATTTGAATTTGGAGGTGAAATCGAATTTTGATTATTTTGAAAGCTTTCACTTGAATTGTTACATAAGTATAAATTACACAATTCTTTTATTTCTTTATTTTGTTGTATGCTCATTTCAAGTAAAGAATCAAGATATGTTTCAAGAGTTGAGGGTTGATCACCATTTTGAAAATTTGGTGGTGTATAAACGGGATTATCTTGAAAATTTTGAAAAGTTGGTGGCGTAAAATCCAAATTGTTTGTACAATAGTTGTTATTAAAATATCCATATGAATTTGGTGTAAAATTAAATGGATTATATTGATTTTCACAACTATCGTAAAATCCGTAGGAATAAGGGAATTGAGACATTCTCAAGAAAGCTCTTAAAAAATATGTTAAAATTAACAACTTTGGATTATATGAATACAAGTCTAGGCCAGGTTCAAACAGGGATTATCAGTGTGCCACGAATCACCGTAGAAACACGACTGAAGGTTTAAGAACCTGTTTGAGTTCTAGACTCTACCATTCCTTAGATACCTTAGAGAGTATCAATCCTAATTGTCAATTTAACGAATATTTTGTCCTATGTGCTTTGAGGAATCCTCGATTTGATTTCAAAAATAATGTATTCCACGTTTGTTTTAAAATTTCCAACCACACATTAACTGGCAAAACAATCCATCACAGACAGTCACAGAATAATAATTGCAGAAATTAAAAAAAATTACTAGCAAGCCGATGCCCTATAGAAGATTTTTACAAGCAATTTCAATATATTTTTCTTTGTAGCAGAGCACCTGTAGAGTTTAAGAATCACTCACAGTGGGTTATGGCTGTCCTTCCAAAGCTATGAGACTTTACTGTTTGCTTTGTTTGACCCTAGAACTTTGTTAGCTTTGCTTGAACGACTTTCTTCACCATTGGTTCCTTGATTCAATTTTTGGAGATTTCACTTTTTTATCAGCTGAGTTCTGCAACACCTAGAAATCACACTCCCAAATAAAAGTCTAGAAGCAGAAATCAGGCACATCCAAATTGAAATCAAAGCATGTAAAATTATTAGCAATTATTTTTTTTTAAGCAGCAATTTTATTTATTAGCAAGCGCAGCAAAGTGATGTTGTTCCTTCTTGATCTTACAACCTGAAAGAGATTCGAACACAATATATACACAATAAAAAAAGGATTTTTTTTAAAGAAGAACAACAAAATAAAACAAACACACAAGATAAACACAAAAACAAAGTGATACAAAACACAACAACAATTGAACAAACACTAAATACAAGAACAAGATTATTTTTTTAATAAGAAGAACAAGAAAACTAGCACCCACAAAAAACAAACAAACAAAAGTGAAAACAAACAACAAAAGTGGAGGAAGGGTTTGTTTACGTGGTGAACGATTTGGATAAGAGGAAGGGGAGAGGGCCATGAAAAGGTAAGGTGAAGGGGCGGAGAAGAAGTATATGGTGGTGGATGGGAGAAGAGTTATGAATTGAGGAAAGAAGTTGTGTAAATGGAGTGACGTGATTTTTGGTGAGGATGTTGGGGTATATTAAGACAGAAAGGGGAAAAAATTATAGAGGAAGGAAGAAACAAAAATATGGCAAGCAATAAATTGGTTTTTTTATTTGTGAAGAAAGGAAAGAATTTTGTATAAAAGTTTGGAAAGAAATCAAAGAAAGGATAGAAATAAAAGAGAAAAATGGGAAGATTTTTATTATGTGTAAGAATTGAAAGTGAATAGAAAGGGAAAAGAAATAAATTAGAGAAAGGGAAGGGAAGGAATAAATGAGTGTGGGGGTATTAATGTATTAAGGCAAAAACAGAAAGACAATTAATAAGAGAGGAAAAAAGGAAAGAAATAAAGGAAAACAATTGGAGAGAAGATTGAGAAATAAATTTGAAAAGAAATGGCAAGTAATAAGCAAGGAAATGGAAGGAAAGAAATAAGTGAGAGGAAAAGAAAGGGAAAGAAATAAAGGAAATTGGCAAAAGATTTTTTTAATAAAAAAAAAACAAAATAAAAACACACACACGAGAAGAAACAAACACACAAACAAAAGTAAAACAGAACACAAATACAAAATGAAAAAAAACACAACTCTTTTATTTCTTTTTTTTTAATGAACACAAAAACAAGCACACACAAAATGAAACAACAAAAGATCAAAACAAACAAAAAACTATGAACAACACACAAATCTTTTTTTTAGAAAAACAACAAATAAGAAAATTAACTCGAAGAATAAAACTAAAATTAAATTCTTTCCCCGGCAACGGCGCCAAAAACTTGTTCGACGACGAATATTCTATGAATTAGAAAATCGTCGCGAATATTGAAATAAACCGCAATCGCACGGCGTACAATCGTAGTACGTGGCGAATACGGGTTGATCCACAGGGAAAGAATTAATTCTAAAATTACTCAATTAAATTAAACCGAAAGTGAGTGAGAATGTTAACTAAACAGCTAAAAATTAGCAAAATATACCAAACTATTAACTACAAACGTTGGTTGAAATATAAGAGATTAAATGACAACTTAGAAAAAAATTCACTCTCAAGATCACATGAATCAATATAAAATGAAACCATGATCTCTTTTTGGTCAATAGTTAATTTAATTGATGTGACTATTCTAAGCATGACCTATTTGTGCTATTGATTAGCCCAACATAAGCCATCAAATTTTGTCACAACTCTTAAACAACTTTACTAATTTTATGAAAAATGATAACAGGTTGAAATTGAATTGTATTTTAAGCATGACCTATCCCCTATTAATTAGGAGTATAAACCATCAAATTTAGATTTTCAATCTCTACTTAATTACCATAATCATATGTAGATGAAGAGGTAATTAGTGAGCATATGAACAAACATAGCCTATGTGGTGTCAACACTATAGGCTATCAAACTCGAAAATGAACACAGAAGCCATAACCGTCAACAAGAATTAAAGCACAAAAAGAGATCATGAATAAAAAAGTATATTGAAACTACATGAATAAAGAGAGCTTCATTGTCCCTAAGTTGTAGGGATTTAGCCTCTCATGTTTGGTATTTTAACAACAAATGTAGTTTGCAACATTAAAGAAATAAAAGAAAATATAAGGTAAAAAAAAGATTTATTTCAGCCTCCACTCTAAACTAAAAATCCAAGATAATTTTTACATTATCATACATAGGTTATTTATACATGAGGGAAAACCCTAAATTAACTTTTTGCATGCTACCCAGAATGCCCCCGCTTAAAGCTGCATCTTGTCTTTTAGCAATAGTGATTAATGAAGCCATAATTTTGTGTCTTCACTAAAGAAGGAAGGAGAGTGGAAAGGGTCCTTCATTAATTCTATATTTGAGTTGATTCCCTCTATTTGAGTTGATTGCTTTCCCTTTTTTTCTTTGATTGCTTTCCTTTTTTTCCTTTGTATGCATATATATCTCTTTATGAAGTCCTTTTCTGCATGCATCCAATTTCTGCAAAAATATGAAAAATGTCCAAGTAAGCATTCTCAAAATAATTTAAGCACAAAAATGACCATTTTCCCCCTATATGATGATAAATGATGATTGTTTGAAATCAATTCTATTATTGTTTAAACATGATAAAATAACCATATATGACATTTATTAGCACTAAACGAGAATAAATATGTGAATATAAATGTGCATTTTTACATGCACATCACATCCCCTGAATAACTAATGGTAAAATGTCAAGGATTTGTGTACTAAACTTCGCCCAACTCCCTCGAACATAGAGGTACTGTGTCTATTAAAAAAAAATTATACTCGGTAAACGAACTATAACTATAAAACCAACAGTTCATACTACCTACTTATTTTGGTAAACTATTTAACAGTTCAATAAATATATATATTTTAAAAATAAAATTTATATCGGAACGGTATCGAGCGCGGTATACAAACGGTGAGTGTATCTCTTTGGAAACTCATGAAGGATCTGTAAGTCCTAAATCATCGTCTATGTGGGTGGAGGAGGGTGCGCTGGACTAGCTGCGTTGTCCAAGTGAAGTCGAACTGTATGTCTCCACATCTCCGTCACGCACGGCAGCATCCCTGCGTTTCGACCAATAAAAAAAATATAAAGGAGGAATTGGGGAAGTATGAGGGACACACTCTTCATTATACGTCGGCTCAGTTTTGCGAAAACTGAGTCTATAAAACTCAGTTTTCTATGATTTTGAGTTTTCACGAAAACTTAGTCGACATAGTTTTTGCAAACTGAGTCGCCTTAGTTTTCGCGAAAACTGAGGCACCACAGTTTGCGAAAACTGAGGCGCCTCAGTTTGCGAAAAATGAGGCGACTCAGTTCGCAAACTGAGGTGAGCCTCAATTTGCAAAAACTAAGTCTTTACTTAGTTTGCAAAGTGAGTTAACTCAGTTCGAACTCAGTTTGCAAAAATGAAAATATTAAAAATTAAATATGTTGTACCTTAGCATATAGCTTGAAAGTTTACATGACACAAAATTTGTTGCGTATGAAACCAGCGTTGCATGAAATCAGGAGTCCAATTCATGGTTAGGAGGTTGTACCCTACAGAGAGAAAACAACGCTTAACTAATATGCAACTATACACTGATCCAATTCAAGCATTGAATACGTAACACTGAAAATATAGCAAGAAATTCTCAAGCACAAAATTCTCAAGAAGTGAATTAAAAATGAAAACTTGTTCCTCACTATCAATTAATATTAAAAATAAGAATATACGTGCGCATGAATACTTGTCAACATCATGATTTGCGAAGTATAACTTGCAACTCTCAAGTGCGTTTCAATAAGAACTAAAACTTGCTCCAAGCACGAAGCATACAATGTGATAATTGTTGACTATATTCAGTTTTATTAATCTATACTGCTAAACATTTCTTTTACAATTTTAAAAAACTATGTATGCATTCTTTGTGTATTTATATGGCTTATATAAGTGTGTGTACACTTACACGCAAGCACGCTCATGTGTTTTTTGTTTAAAATACTATGCTAAATGGATGTTAAGAAGGATAACAAACTTAAAATATGTATATCTTATTATCAAAGTGATAACGAAGTAGAGTAGTTTACAGAGCATTTTCATGTTTTGATTATTGAATTACAATTGTCTAAAGAATGAGCAAAAACTAAAGCAAGGGATATATGCAAAACAAAGCAAATTTGCAAGGATAAATTTTCTTTACCTATGAATCAGCAACAAAGCTTTACTCCTCTACAAGCTAGAGAGTGCAGAAGTATACTTGATATAACTTGAAGAAAGTACAAGTGAGAGATATATTGTGAGATAGATAGAGAAAAAATGATTATACTTAAAACTTGATTGTAGGTAAGTTTTATATTATAATCGAAAACGTATTACTCATCCTATATTCAAGTGATACTCAAACAAAAGTTACATAGAATGTTCTCACTCTCCTATTTTCGTAGATGAAATATTGTTATGCATAATTGTTTTTGTATGGTTTATATGTAAACAAATTAAGCTCACCCTATCACAACATATAAATTATAACAGATTAATTTTAGTCAGCATGTTATATAAGCTCAAGGTAGTTCAGATTAATTTTTGCATGGCTTAGGATTTCGTATATGGACAGAATTTTGAATGCGACTGCAAACACACTTCAGTATTATAAACTTCGAAAAATTCAAAAGTGACAAGCATTGATGTTTTTTATATATTGTGCCTTTTAATTGGAAAAGGAACTAATAAATCAAAAGTTATGCATTTTTGTTAGGCACATCCTTATTAATACACACATGTACAACCGTGCTTTAAGTTTATATAAACAACGACAGATGAGTAGAGTTGCATAGGAAAATGATCTATCTGATTGTGAGACCGCTTCCAAGCACCATCATCAGGGAAGGCTATAGTGATATGAATAACATCATATTAGGTGAGGAAGTAAAGAATACAATGTCCTAACTTCAAAGTAGCATACCATGTCTATTTAAACTCTCATGTATTATTTTAGTGTTTTACCATTCTGCTACCCATGCGAGGTCATATTCATACATACATACATGTATATAAATTATGACATTTCAACCTACCATTCGAGCAAGCTAAAGTACATTTGTGCTTAGATTTTATAACACCCCGAAATTTTTAACGACATTAAAAGAGAATAAATTAAATAATAATTAATTTAATGTTCAGAATTATAGGAAATTGACTACACCATTGTGTCCGTCTCGAAATTTTGGTTAAGATAGACATTTGATTTGCGTAAAACGGACAACGTATGGAGAAGTTATGAGAGTTTTAAGTTTGTATATGCACAGAAACATTTTATATATACGCATGAGTCAGAGATGAGTCAGAATCCTATCCAGAGGGTTCAAATTCAAAAAAATTCTCTAAGCGGCAAAATTCCCGCTCTAGGGGGTCGACCCCTCTGAAGTGGTGTCGACGCCCCTAGGGCTGAGGTGGCACTCGGTTTTAGGGGGTCTGGCAGCTATATATATGTGTCATATTTCTCATAATCTCTTCATTGGGAGTCATGGAGGCCATATGCTACTGGAGTGTGAACTGAACCGTTTCTACAACAACATATTCTACAAATCCAATTTAGAAATTCTAGATCCGTTCTTCCTAAATTCTCTAAACCTAATGCTGTGAGTTTTTAGATTATTTTTAGGTTTTGATAAATAAAAGTATGCTTTGATAGACAATGAATTGGATATGTTTTAAAGTATGATTCTATGTTAATATGAAATTCTATCCTATGTCATGACAGATCTAATTTCCTAGATCTAATAAAATTGTGTTGATTCGATTATGATGCTTATGTGGATCTTGACTTGTAACCATATTATGGTGGATGTACATCTATTAATTTGGACAATTGTGACATTACTTGGATCTGGATCTTTATGTTAATCACCTTTCACATGTCATATTGTGATACTTTGATATATGTTGTAAATTTGACATGTGAATCTACCTTTTAATCTAAACATGTTGCTATGTCACCCTAACTATGCTAGATCTAGGTGATTGGACACCTAATGTTTAATCTAGATCTCATTATGCTTGCTTAAACATCATAGTGATTGCCACAAGTTACTAGTTGGATGTCCACTTTATTATGATTTTAATCACATGTTCATTTACTTTGTTATTATGTCAGTTTATGTTCATGTTTATGCCAAAACATGTTGAAACTATCACCCTTGTCACGTTCCCTTTTTATTGTATAGCTAGGCAACTTTATAACCTAGATGCCTCCAAAATACATACGAATACGTTAGAAAGAAAACGGGGAGAAAGGGATTGTAATTGGCATGATTTATGTAATGTTTAATAGGAAATGTGACATGCAATTCAAATGGGGAAAACATAGAAATTGTTACCTATAATGACATAGGTAGATTTGGATTAATTTGGAATGTTTAGTAATTTAAAATTAGGAATTGTAAATTGTAATTATGACACGAGGTTAGGTTACATTAGTGGTAGAAGTCTACCCGGACCCGACCGGCATATCCAGCATCCACTAATGTTGAACCTAATGTGGGAGGTCTAAGTACGCAAATACGAATTGAGCTAAGACACGAGGTTAGGCCCAACTATGGAATAAGACTGCCCGGACCCGACCGGCATATCCAGCATCCACACGTTGTAGGCCTAATGTGGGTGGTTTAGCCCATTATAACCATAATAGGACATGGTAATGAAATGGACTACTTAACTTAATCTAATATGAGTATGGACTTAAGTTAGGTTAAGTAAAATTGGATGGGTAGTGGTGGGTTAAGTAAATTAGAGGGGATGGGTAATACATATATATAGGATCACGTACTTAACCCAATAAGGTTATGTAATTAAAGACACCTATTGGTGTACATAACTAGTAGATAATGTAACAGGGTTATGTTATTAAAGACACCTAGTGGTATACATAACCGGTAGATGATGTAATGAAGTTATGTAATTAAAGACACCCTTTAGGGTAAGCATAACTAGTATAGGGCTATGTAATTAAAGGCACCTAAGGATATACATAGTCAGTGGAAAACCTATTGGGGGATACAAGACAAGGGGTAGAGCTTGTATCATATTGTGTGGGACCCATTTAAGTCAGTAACCCGGAGTTGGTATCAAGTAAGGACCTCCATACTAGGAGGAGAAAGGGGCATGCTTACTGGTTGATTATAAGGGATCCAAACGATGCGGATGGTGTAGGCGGCGCAAATCGACCAGGGATATGTGCGTGCGTGGGCCGGACAGAGGGGGCTAAGACGACCGTGACACCAGTAGATATGCTTGTGAACAACATGGGTTGCCACTTTAGGAAGTGATACCTCCTACTATGGGGCCAACACAGGATATCTACAGGGTAGGGAGCTGATCGATTAGGGTAGTAGTTAGGGTGTACTTGGATGTATGACCTAAGCCTACCAACTTATAGTGGAAGGGATCATCTCATTTCAGTTATACTAGTAATAATGCAGAGTAATCATTAGTGAGGCACATACACCTTTACTTGCTTACCATGTCACACCTGCCATTTATGTAGTGATCACTCTTATCCGCTTTATATGCCTATCATGTGCTTTTATTTATCTACTGGCTAAAAGTAACTAGACTCGCTAGACTTTATGTCTGACCCTGTTGTTTCTCCTTCTTTCTTCCATCCCCCTTGGTTCTCAGGGAGGAAACACTCAGACTTAATCAGGAATCAAAAATCATCTTGCTAGGAGCTACTTCTGAAGTACGGCTCAAGTTTTTGTCTCTACTATGGCTTTACACTTTTTATTGGGGGAATGATGCTTTTTATTAACTAATGTACTCTGATGGTGCAAGAAAGAAGTATTTTTATTGTAATGGTTTTTGTGACTTATGAAATTGTGTACCATGGTATTATTAATTATGTTTGAAATAAAAGTCTAAATTTTCCATTGCTGCCTTATTTATATCTGTCTTGTAATTACTCTATGTCTGTTTACCTAGAACGCTTCATGAAACTTAATGCATTCCCTTAGTGAGTGACATTAACGAATGTGGGGTGTTTCAGATTTTGTGTATACAACATAAACATAGACCGGCATTGGCTCATTTGTAACAGTGTAGGTTTAGAACGACATAAGTTTCAGAAGTAAAGAAAATAAATTTGTACATTCAGGCTTTACAAGTGAGAGTGAAGGTTGAAATGAATTCTAAAATGAAAAATTATCATCTGTGCCTACAATTATCTAGATTAAACCTGCTATTCATATATTTTAATAGGGTTTCTTTCCAAGGTTTTCAGAACAGTATTTAACATGTAAATCGTCAAGTTTTAATCTCAAATCAAAAGGAAATTTAGTTAGGAAATTGAAGATTCAAAAGTTTCATATATTAAGGTTTATACACACTTCGAAGTTAACTGTGACGAATTTTCAGATGCAAACCGAAAACTCAATTTTCACTCATGTTCATATTTATTTTATTTATAGAACATTGCAATTGGATCTAAGGATTCGAATATGTATATCAAATATATCAACATAAAATTATTTTTCTAAATTACAGTTTTAATGTAACCAATTTTAAGTCAAAATGTAAACTAAAACGTAAAGAGAGAGATTTAATCTAAAAATGGATTTGAATTGTAAGATTTTTGATAATAATTCTTATTTCATTAATTCTATTGAAAGTAACACGCTTATCCTTTACTTCTGTCTCAAAAAAAATCAATTTGATTCAAACCACGTAGAACCATAATAATGGCTTCATTTGAAAGTAATTTTTTACAAAGAAAAACTAACCTGCAAAGCATGTACATCATATATGACCAAACTAGTAGGGCCACCTCTTGATTTTGGTATCACAGACAGTATCCTGCCATAGTAAATGCAGCCGCTACATTTTCTTCTTCGATGCGTTCAAAAGTACTTGTTGGGAAAAATGGTAACACCAATTTGAATGATGCAACGAATAACTGTAATATCTCTATATGGCATCATATTTTAGTAGACACAATCTAACAAACTCAAAAACAATTTTGGTGGATAAAATTCAATCTTAGTGATAAAATCAATAACAGACCCATAAAAGTAAACCAATTCATCGAGCAGAAGCATCATTACTTATCAGGCACTAAAAACTAAATAAAAGGGAGAGGATGTAAAAGAAGGGAAGAAAAAGAGGACCTTCATCAAAAATATTGAAGCTTAATGGAATCTGATTCTGCAGCAACTTTTCGAGCTAGCTCTTCTGGTTCCTCGCAGTAAAAGAGGTTTTCAGCTTCTTCCGTGTTTACCAGTAACACTCATGTATACTTTTCTAGTGTATGAGCACTAAAGATAATTTTCACTGGTTAAAACAAATGTAAATCATCTAAAACCAGATTAAGGAATCGAAATCACCTTTGAATCGAAATTGAATGGTCAAATTTCGCGATTCATGAAGCCAAGAACGAATATCATGAAATTGCGATTCCTGAAAGTCGAAATCGAAAAACCTGATACTGAGTCGAAATCAAATGGCCTAATTCCTGAAGTCGAAGTTGAAGTTATTCTCATGTGAAATCAAAATTGATTAAAAAATGATTCGGCTTTATTTTAACCAGAAGCGGCTATGGAATAAGCATTGAATGGAATAGGGTTACCGATGAAAAGAACTTCCGATTTACCATTTCACCCTAAGGGCATTCCTTTTTTTCAGTATAACCAGGCTTGTCAACACAAACAAGTGTTAGCAATAAAAAAATTATAATTATTTATTAGTCCTAACACATTTTTAGCACAGCAACACATATTAGTGTTATTAGACTACGACACAAATAAGTGTTGGCAATTGAAAAAAATAAGTGTCACTAAATGGTTGTTATGGTTTAGTGTATGTGAATTGAACATCTATAAAATCTTGTTAGATTTGGATTAGTATAGCTCACGATAGGGTAATGGTGCTGCAAAATAGAAGTGCCTCAAGAAGCTTCTCATATATATATATATATATATATATATATATATATATATATATATATATATATGAGTTATATGGCACCCCTTTTGCAACCCATTTATAATCACTCTTTTATGTTTAAATAATGTCTGAGTGGGAGAGAGAGAAATGAGATTGTGTAGGGAAAATTAGGGGAGCTAAGGAGGTGCCGTGTTGTACTATTTGAGATGTTCTTGATCCCCCCACCACACACACACACACACATATATATATACACACACACACACACATACACACACTACACACACACATACACACACACACATACTCTCAAGTATGTAGACTCTTGATAAATAACATGACTTTTTTAAATTATTTGGAAAGTGATCTAGTACCACTAAAATGAGCTAAGATTACCTTAAGTTCAGATCAAGGTATTACATTCCGGCTGGCACGCCGGATTTTCGGCCATCTCGGCCAGGTTCCAGCGTGGACCGGACTGTAATTCAAGCAAAAAACCGGTTTCGGTTTTCTCTATCCAGAAAAAAGAAAGAAAAAAACAAAAGCCAGTAAATATGATTCGAACTGTACAGCAAAAAGAAGGAACCAAACACGAATATAAACTTTATTTTGCATCAATCCCTCAATTTCGGCAGAAATTACAAAATCAATATAAATTCATGTGACAAAAATCAAGCTTTACGTCCCCTATAAAATAACAGCAAGCTCAATATAAATATATATCTTATTTTGCATTGATCTTTAGAGCATCGAATGCCTCTGCCTCTGCCTCTCATCGGTTTAGCTTGGGAATATTTGCCTCGATCTACCTCTGCACCATTTTTCTCTCATAAGTTTAGCTTGGGATTGCCTCGATTTGCGTCTGCACCATTTGTCTCTGCTTCAAGATGAACGAACAGGTTGTTTTTTTCCTTTCGTGATTCACAAATTAGGTTTAGGATGTCGGATGGTTAAACGATGATGATATATTAGGGAATAAGGGTCGGGTATGTAATATGGATGCAGTAGGTTTTGGGAAGATATAATATGAATTGTCAGCTTGGCCCATGTTGTCTTAAACTAAGTCACTGGCTAATTTTAATAACAGCATGCGGGAATAGATTTACCATTTATATTTTTTTTATGCTGATATGCCACTGACTTGTATGATTCAAATTTTGTTAACTTACTATTTATCATTTTAATACCGCATGTTGAAATACAGATTGTCAGGCTTAGTGTCTTTATTTATTTATTCATTTCAATGTTTTTACTAGCACAAAAATACTTGTATGTACTAACTGGACATATTTGAAGTTAGAGATTTACTATGTAAATATTATCCAATGAATAAGTAATTAAATGTTATTTCATTTTGCTTTGTTATTTAGGTTGTTGAATATGGAAAATCGTGATATCGTTTGGAATTACTGCATGGAAGTTATTGGTGAAAAAAGGAAAAACAATTGTAACTATTGTCACAAAGTAATTTCTGGTGAAGGAATTACACGGATGAAAGAACATTTAGCAGGACAAACAGGCGATGTAGAAATATGTCTAGTTGTTCCTAGAGAAGTCAGCACACACTTACAAGAACATCTACATAAAAAGAAAATTGAGTGAAATCATGAAAAGCTTGAAAAATAACGCGCGCAAGAAGAGCTAACGAGCATGCCTGAACAACAAAATCAAGATACAGACAGTGAAGACGATATATAGGTTCGACGAGCCTTTCAAAAAAGAAAAGAAAGTTATATAAATGTATAGGAACAACGATCAGGTGTAGGATCTAGTGGAACAGGTATACGATCAAGCGGACTAAAGCGCATTGATCATTCTAAATCAATCAGAATAGATGAAGATTTAGCAACATGAGCAGCTGGAAGGTTTGATTCCTATGTGCAAAAACGAGGAGGTAGAACTCAACCTTTTGTTAGAACTGCAGTAAAAGGCATTAAATATGCCTTTTACACATAGGTCGTGTAATATCTATTTTTTTACTTCAATCATATCCCACACAATGCTGCTAATAGTCTATATTATGAGACTATTGTAGAAGCCATTCAAGAAGTTGGTCCTGGAATTAATGGACCCACGGCGCATTAATTATCAAAAACATATTTAGATTCCGAATGCGATGAAATGAAATAAAATATCCAAACTTACTCCAACTTTTGGGATGAGTATGGTTACACATTGATGTGTAATGTTGGAGTACACAAAATAGAAGAAAGACCAAAAAATTTCTTGTGTATTCTACCTAAGGAACGGTCTTTTTAAAATCTATAGATACTACTGATGAATTTCAAAGTGCTGAGTATATTTGCAGTTTGATAGATGATATTATCTGTAACGACCCGAAAAATCTGAACCAATTTAAAAAATTTAAATTGGCTATTTTAGTTGATTTTAAATATTTAAAATAAACATTTTAAATAATAACGATGAAAAGTAAGTTTGAATCGACATTTGAAACGAATATAATTAATTCTAATTATAAACAAGGCCTGAAATGGCGCAGTAGTTTCAAAATTTGAATTCAAATTTTGACTAACTGTACCGGGTGCTAAACAAAACGGATTTGAGTTAAATCAAAAATATTTAAATCTGTTAGTGAATAACTTTCTAACGAATCTGAAAAATCGAAGTTTCATAGCGGAAAGCAAAAGTTATGGCCAAATGAATTTTCAGAAAGGTCGTTATGGAATTTATATAGCCCGTGAAAATGGCCATTTTGCAAACGACCTTGGAATTCGACGAAACCACTTTTGTTGGATCCAGGATGTTAAACTATTGCTAGGTTTCAAATTTCATAATTTTTGAAGTTAATATGTGAGCGTGGCAAAGGAAAATGTGTTTGGTCGATTTCTATTAAATTGGATCGACCAGAAAGGGCCATTTTTCAAACGGTCTCAGAATTCGAGGAAACTAGTTTTGTTGGGACCGTATCATCAAAACATAGCTAGATTTATTTTTCTGGAATTTTTCGAAATAGTTTGTGGCCCTGGCAAATTGAAATGTACGTTCAAATCGAACATTGAATGTTATATATTTTAAATTGAAGGAAAACTGACTGAAATAGTCGAATGGGCCTTCGAAACATATCCCATTGTGTTCGGAATGGGGGTAAAACGCTAGGGACGACAGTCGTTGGGTTTGGATTGGTGTTCGTGTGCGGAAGAGGGTATTTTGGAAATTTTAAAAATTTATAAATATATAAAAAAAATCATTAGTCCACATCAACCATCCTCTCTCCAAAACCCACGATCGACGACGGAAGCAGCTCGAAACTTCCCGGGCTTTTTGCCGCCGCCACGTTCATCTTTAGGCCAGGCTCCAGTTGGGCGTTTTTTGAAGATCTCCTCTCCCTCTTCAAATCAAAACAAACCGCATCACCTATTGTCGCCCCATCTTCGGGATCGAGCTCCCCAAAGTCCTGGACTTTCGAATGTCGCCGAGGACACCAGGCGCCGTCGATCTGGGTGAAAACACCCTGCGTGGAGAGCCATCTCCACCCCCTATGTCGTCGTTTAACCTGATCGAGACCACGTGCATCGGATTTGAAGTTATTGCAAAACCTAGTTTTGAACATTCAAAGAAAGGTACGACTGTTAAATTATATAAACTATATAATAGAACTTCTAAGCGCTACCGTTTTTAATTTCACTGTAAAAATCATATCTTTTTCGTTTCTTGACGAAATTCAGTGAAACAAGAGACAGTGGACTCGTGTGGACGTCTTCTACATTCTAGAAGAGACCGCACATTTTCTGAGCCTTCTGCTATTTTTGGTGGAGTGAAACCCAATGTGAGATTTCTAATTTATAAATGATATGGAAAACGACGATGTATAAATTATATAGTCGATGTATGAGTTATATAAGCATTGTACACCTCTTGTATAAGCATTGTATAAGTTGTACGTTCGATATATAAGTTATATATGCGTTGTAAAAATTATATATGTGTTGAAATAGAAGTGAAATGCTTATATATATATATATACACACACACCCCTTGTCCACAAACCATGGACGATATTTATTGGTTGAGATTGGTGTGAAAATTGGTTGATTACGAATGGTTGATTAGAATTGTTTGTGGTTGAAATTAATTGATTGTGGTTGAAAAATACCCGTTTGTGGTTGAGAAATATTTGGTCGAAACCACATAGGATTAGTTTGTGGAAATAAAAAAATATACATGCCGCCTGTGTGCGAATAAGATGCATGATTCCCCATTGTCAAAAGCGGCGAGGCTTTAAGGTAGAGCGAGGAGCCGTACTAGGGACGGCCCCGATTTTAACTACCCTGCCGTTATGCTGCCGAAATTTTGAATAATATTCATGTGTTAAAATTATTTTCCTGTGTTGAAACTATATTCGTGTGTTGAATAGAAAACCTTCATGTGTTGAATCGAAATTCATTCGTTGAATAGAAATTCATGTGTTGAATGGTATTTGCGTTTTAAATAAATTGTTTTAACAATAAAAATCACATTTTTACTCTATATATACAAACAATAGAAAACATTCATGTGTTGAATCGAAATTCATTCGTTGAATAGAAATTCATGTGTTGAATGGTATTCGGGTTTTAAATAAACTGTTTTAACAATATAAAAATCACCTTTTAATTTTATATATACGAATTTTTAATAACATTCATGTGTTGAATAGAAATTCATTCGTTGAATAGAAATTCATGTGTTGAATGGTATTCGAGTTTGAAAGAAATTGTTTTATAATAAAAATCCTATTTTTATCATCTATATGAACTATATAAAATAGTTGTATTTTGAAATAAATCGTTTTATAATAAAAATCACATTTTTACTATATACATGAGTTGTTAAAAATAGTGAAATGTCGAAGTGAATGTTTGTTGGATAAAAATATCATTTTTATCAAATGTATGAAAAGCATATAGTTTTGAAATCGAAGAATCGATATATATATATATATAAATAGAATTGAAATATATCGAATAATGAAGCTGCAGTTCGTGTTTTGAAACCGTGATTTCAAACAATTAGTGCGGGAGATCCGACCATTGGATTTTCCTGAAACCGTTGGGTTCGCTTTGGAAATATCTTTCCAACGATACCAACTTTATAAAGATCCAACGGTTGGATTGTCTGGAATGTTTAATTCAAATCTGAAGAAAAACAGCGCCAGAATCGATTATATATATATATATATAATTGAATTAAATCGAATAATGACACTGCAGTTCGTATTTTGAAATCGAAACTTCAAACGATTATACCGGGAGATCCGACCATCGGATTTTCCCGAAACTGGAACCGTTGGATTCGTTTTGAAAAGATCTTTCTAATGATATAAATTTTGGAAGGATTCAATGGTTAGATTTTCAGATATGTGTAAATCAAATATGAAGAAAAACAGCGCCACGGCCGCGTTATGGCCGAAGCGTCGTTTGAATAAATCGGCTATTTTAAAATAAATAAAAATAGTGATAAATCGTTATAAAATATTATAAATGTTATGGAAGTGAAATTTAGAAACTAACTGAAGGTTGGCTAAGTCGAATGGTTTCCTGGATTTTGATCTGATGTTGGTTTCGTCCTTCAAGGTTAATATTTGGGAAATCGTTCTCTTACTGATTTACGGTTAGTGACTAATGAACTGGAATATGGCGTATGGGTGTTTGTATTGCACTTGTTTATTATATATGCGAGTTGCTCAGAAAGACCGGGTCTATCTGTAACACCCCACCTCTGCCAGGGTCACTCACAAAGGAATGCACTAGGTTTGGAGGGGCATTATTGGTAAACATGCACAGAAATATTACAAGACAGTACATATAAAATAGCGGAAGTAAAACAAATTTCATTACTTTATAAAACATCAAGGTCTAAAGCCTTTTACATCAGAGTACATAGAAACATGTCTTGCAAATAGTAAAGAAGCATAAGACCTTTTTATAAATTATTCCCCCAAAACAAACCGGTAAAGCAGCCATAGCCGAAAGAAGTCCAAGCCATATATGATGACCTTCAAGCAGAAGAGGTCCGAACTAAACAACAGTGTTTCCTCCCTGAAAACCTAGGGGGGGGGGGAACGGAAGACAAAGAGGCGAAACAAAATGGGGTCAGTCATAAAGACTGGTAAATCCTATCTACTTCCAGTATAAAAACAGGTAAAGGTAACATGACATGCATAAACTGAAAGTAAACATAAGGATGACTACAAGATAGATAAGCTAAACCAAGATAACAGGCTGAACTACTGTATCAAGATAAACTAAGGTATCATGATAAACTACGGTGTCAAGATAAGTCAAGGTATCACATCGTCAGGTTTTTATCAAGTATACTATCCCAAGGTATCTATCATGTATAACATCCCGAGGTTACTATCAAGTAAATTTCTCATGGTTCTAACAAGTATATTTGCTCTGCACCTCTCCTACTAGTATCCCAACCCGCGTCATGTATTAACTATAAATGTCCCTTGCCCAATATCATGTAATGGTCCATGTCAACCTAATAAATAGCATATGTAGGTTTTCCCCACTCGTAAGTTTCTTTCCATGTATAAGTTCAGTCCTTTGCCGTAGGCCGTACGGGCTTTCCCATGCAAATCTATACCACCTCAACGTAGTACCATTTTATCCTTGATGTTGTTTTGGACTGCTACCCTTGATCTGGCTATGTTTTCTTACCATGAACTATCGTGTGCTCACTTAGGATTTATGCCACCTAGGACAGCTAGGGATTATGCTACCTAATGAACGTTTCCGTAACTTGGTTTGGGTTTTAGCCACCTTGGACCACTAGGGATTATGCCACCCGTCAACCACGCCCTTTTGTCCCACGTATAAATCGTGAATCGTTTTCCATGACTAGACGCACATGTATCTCAATGTGCCATCCGAGTTCCGTGCCAGGGCAAACCGAGAAATACGGAACTCGGTCGGGAGCTTTAAGTCGTCTGCTGATGCAAATATCAAGGTCTGTTCTTGTATCCGTGGCTATGGTCCCACGAGACCCCTCCCTCAACTACTGAAAGGAAATCCAAGAAAAATCATGTATGAGAACTACATCCCGGCCCCACTATGCCCCACTTTCCTATTGGCCAACCTCACCCATGACTCGATAGCAACAACATGGTCTGTTGGGAGTTCTCTGCCTTTCCGTTCGTACACGATTGACTAAAGATGGTAGGTAGTCGACGACGCGCTATCCAGGGCAAAAACAAGAATCGACGACTCCACGCTAATTCATCCCAGTCTTTAGGTCGCTCACATAGCAACTAAGGCATACTCTTGGTTCTTGTACCGCAGACCTTAACCTCTTGTGAGCCCAGGCGGATCATTTGCAACCCCACAGAGGGATACCAAGAGTATCCTCACATCCCCCGAAGCTTCCGCTTCGTTACCCAGTTTGTTGGAGCCTTTATCTAGATTAGATATTGCTCTGCCTCGTGCATTTGTTTAAGCGATGACCTACCGTGTCAGGTTACTTATCCGTTCGTGAACTGGTCTAATTCCCTTGGCTAAGAATTGTCACTTAGTTATCCTAAACTAAGGTTTACCACTTAGCTTCTTTCCCCGCTATCCTTGTTAACTATGATTTTCAACCTAGTCCCCTGAGCTAGGGTTTTGTCTAATGGGTTAAGTGTTGTCATTCAAGTTCATGACTTAACCCGCCTACGAATCATGTCAAGATTGGCAAAGTATTTAAGTTCAAGGCTTAGCCCTACAAGTTGGTTAAGTATACCAAGAAGCTCATGACTTGACCCTATCAGGTCAAATTAGTTAAGTATTTGTTTGTCTTAACCTTATCAGATTATCGTGTTAGATTGATTAAGCATAGATTATCTTAATCCCATCAGATTATCGAGTCGGATTGGTTAAGTATGGGTTAGCTTAACCCCGTCCACTAATCGTATTACAATGGTTAAGTATTTTTAAAAGGTCTTGTGACTTAACCCTATCAGGTCCGCATATTAGATTGGTTAAGTATAGGTTACTTAACCTCATCAAATCATCATGTATAATTGGTTAAGTATAAGTTACTTAACACCATTAAATTATCATGTTAAGTTGGTAAAGTATTGGTTATGTAACCTCATCACCTTACCGTGTTAGATTAGTTAAGTCTAGGTTAATTAACCCCATCTAATTACCGTGTTTAGATTAGTTAAGTGTGGATTACTTAACCCCATCGAATTTACCGTGTTAGATTAGTTAAGTATGGATTACTTAACCCCATCAATTTACCGTGTTAGATTAGTTAAGTCTAGGTTACTTAACCCTATCTATTTACCGTGTTAGATTAATTAAGTGTAAATTACTTAACCCCATCCCTTAATTGTCTTATATGGTTAAGTGTCATTAAGAAATCAAGTCCAGTTCCACTTAACCTATCCATTCGTGTCATATCGGTTAAGTGTCATTAGTCAAAATTACTTAACCTTTTCATGTGGCATTAATTAGATTAATGCACCCCAACCTCTCACATTAGACTTGGTTGTGGTTACTAGTTAAGCCGGGCGGGTCCGGGTAGCTTTACACCACAACCTAGTCTAACCTCGGGTTTTAAGTGCTATATGACCAACTACTCACATTGGGTCCTATTGTTTGTAGCCACTAGTTAAGCCGGGTGGGTCCGGGTAGATTTATGCTACAAACTCAACCCAACCTCGAGTTGGCCACTTTCATGTTTGGTCTAGTGTCATATTACACTTACAACCCATACGTGTCTAGTTTCAAGTCCCATGTTTACCCCACATGTCATGTCCACATTTAGGTGTATCATGAGTGTCATATTTTCATGAAGTCTCATGTCAAATTATCATGTCGTAATCACGCACATCTAACCTACACCAAATCGTGTTTCCAACCCAAGTAAAAGCGAGTCAACATAGTAAGGATACTATGCTACATATTGGCCTCAAAACATGAACGATATCAAAAAGGGATTGACCACAAACATGCATGGTATCATAAGGGGTTTGGCCTCAAAATATGCATAGCATCATAAGGGGTTTTTGGCCTCAAACATGCATAATGTCACAACGGGATTAGCCACAAACATGCATGGTATCATAAGGGGGTTTGGGTTCATTTACATGCATAAGCCCCAAGTCATATTCATGTACATATTTCACAAGTCAAAGTGGTTTAAAGTATTCATGCTAACATTCCGCAAGTAAAGGTTCAATCTTTCATGATGGACTAAGTTAAACATAACATAAGTGGCATGATTTAGTCACTAAGCATAGCCCAAAGTCATAGGTTCAAGCAAAAGGGGAAAACTAGGTTTCATGTAGATTAACATACTCATGTTCATCGCATGTTATTCCATGTCACGTTAGATTTATCGTTTAAATCTACAAGTAGCTAGAACTTACATAGCGTGGCTAAGGGGTTATGAGCATGAATCGTCTTGACGAAGAAAGGTGGCTCCTTTATTGAAGAATCATCATGAAATTGGCCTAGCAACGTTGATCCACTCCCTTGATTTGATGTAGCAAGCTAGCACCTTTGATTCGGATCTTGTTTGAGTGCATAGTCTCTTGGAGTTGGAGATGGAGGCCATAATCAATGGAGATTTGGGCAGCACTTCATTGCAAGAGTGATTTGTGAGGGTTTAAGCTAGGTCTAGGGGTCTTTTTATAGAGATTAGGAGTATTTTAGGCCGTAGGATAAACCCTAGGATAGATCTGAGCCCTCAAAATCCATCGCAGGCCCATAAAACCGAGCCAAGACAGCAGCAGGTGCACACAGGCCAAAGTGGCCGGACCACCCAGGTCGACACCCGTGTCGACTGAGCAGTCGACCTTCCCCCTGGACGTGTCGACTCCCCAGTCGACACCCCAGTCGACCTGGGGCTTGGGCGGGAATTTTCCCGGCCAGTCCGTTTGGCTCCAGATTTGAATTTCGAACTGTTTTTGAACTTGAATTTTTCTGAAAACTTTGACGGGCCATAACTTGGTCATACGGACTCCGATTTTCAAAAACTCGAACTCTATTTCGCGTATTTTTCCGAGACGAACGCAATGGCACAGCCCGTTTCTCCTGATTCATATTTTATAATATAATTCTGCCTTGATTCTTGTTTTAACATGTTGTTAAATTTTGGGTTGTTACATTCTCCCCTCCTTTAAGGATGTCGTCCCCGAAATCTCCAAGTTAGGAAGAACGTATCCTACCATCCAACATCCATCTACTCAAAACATCATCTACATGCAACCATTGTCCTTAAAAGATTCTGAATGCTGTATGATCATATGTGAAAGGTGTGTGTATATGTAATTATCTAATGTAAATGATCAGGCCTGAGTGATCTTCATGCAAAATATGTTTAGTGCCATGTATCCAAAATGTATGCAAATAGTCCTAGCCATATAAACACTATATGTGTGCACAACCATTCATCCACATGCAACATCTACATGATAACATATTCAATTTCATCTATAAACAAGTACAAATACTTGTGCATATGCGATATGAAATGTGACTGAATCGACCTAGTGTCTAATGTGTACTCAATCATCCACGAGCAACCACTTGCAACCACTGACAACCATATCAATCATAACATGTTTCAAATACATGTTTACAACCATAGGGTTCTACCTAAGGTTCCCAAGATAGGATCGAGGAGATAAACAAGATAAACTCCTTATGGGGTTTGCAATTGAACTAAGATCGAAAACAGAACCGAGAGAATATTCATAAAAGATAACCTACAAGTAAGTTCTACAGAAACAGGGATCAAGGATATACTCTTAAAAAGAGACATGACGCGTGCGTCTAAGCCGCATTTCCTTGAGCTTAATTCCATTGTTCCTTGACCACCTTTTGACTTCATAATTTCGTAGCTCCTTGATTCCTATTTCCAAGGTATGAGTTGGAACTCATTTCACTGCCGCCTCTCGTTTCACTTTCACTTATTCTTTCGCTAGTATGCTCGGCTCAAACATATCTGCGTACTCATGCAAGCTCTCCAAAATTCACTAGTGAATTCTGGATCTCGTTTACCGATGCCAATCCATGTTACCACGTGCACTTACTAGGGTGATTCCTATAACCCATGCTCAAGCGGAATGAACCATCCGCCTTATTGGCGAACGTTACTTGATCGGATCAGAGATTTCCGATAAATGTATCAAGAGATTCTAGGTAACTAACCATGACAGAACCCAAAAGGTTACACGAGACTTCGAGGGTATTACCAAGGCAAGTTAAGAGTTTAACTATCCTCTTCTCAAAACTGAGAATGGCATCCCTTGCTGGATCACCACTTCATCCCTAGAATCCATCCATAGCTCAACAATAGAAGCATTTCTTCTAATCTCAACACTTGGCATAGACGTTCTCGAATCCAAACAAGTCATGAATAAATGGACCGAATCTCCAACCAGATTTTGGGACTAAAGTGGGATCTTCTACCATGCTAGTACTAAGGTGCAGAGACTTAACTATCGAGGCAGACTTAAATGATGCGATGATCAAAACAAAGTCTAGACGGGACGATAGAAAACAAGGGATAAGCCTTTAACAGAAACGGTACCATTCCTCTTAGGTACGCTAGAAATGAGAGCATACAATTGCCCTCTCGCTGATCTTGTCCTTATCTTCCTTTGTGGATCAAGCCATACCAACAAATTGCTTATTCTTAAGCTCGTGTCCTTTATCCTTGCTCTTATTATCCCTTCTTATAACTTCGGTAACAGGTCTCTCGAGAACTTCCTCCATCGCACGGGAAAACACTTACGTAGCTAGACAAGGATTAGTCGCAGTTAAAACTACTGTGACTGCAGATGGAGGAAAGAAAGGAAAAGAGGTTCAATTAAGGAAACAAAGGATAGTGCTAATGGCTTTTGGGGAATAGCCTTTAAAAACTTTTCTTGAAAAAAAAATGCTTCTTTGTAAACGGTTTTTCAAATAGTTTTCAGAAGGTTTTAAAAATTTTTGCCCAGTCTGGTAACCTTCTGCTCTGATACCAAATGTAACACCCCCACCTCCGCCAAGGTCACTCACAAAGTAATGCACTAGGTTTGGAGGGGCATTATTGGTAAACATGAACAGAAATATTACAAGACAGAACATATAAAACAACGGAAGTAAAACAAATTTCATTACTTTATAAAACATCAAGGTCTAAAGCCTTTTACATCAGAGTACATAGAAACCTGTCTTGCAAATAGTAAAGAAGCATAAGACCTTTTTATAAATTATTCCCCCAAAACAAACCGGTAAAGCAGCCATAGCCGAAAGAAGTCCAAGCCATATATGATGACCTTCAAGCAGAAGAGGTCTGAACTAAACAACAGTGTTTCCTCCCTGAAAACCTGGGGGGGGGGGGACGAAAGACAAAGAGGCGAAACAAAACGGGGTCAGTCATAAAGACTGGTAAGTCTTATCTACTTCCAGTATAAAAACAGGTAAAGGTAACATGACATGCATAAACTGAAAGTAAACATAAGGATGACTACAAGATAGATAAGCTAAACCAAGATAACAGGATGAACTACTGTATCAAGATAAACTAAGGTATCATGATAAACTACGGTGTCAACATAAGTCAAGGTATCACATCGTCAGGTTTTTATCAAGTATACTATCCCAATGTATCTATCATGTATAACATCCCGAGGTTACTATCAAGTATATTTCTCATGGTTGTAACATGTATATTTGCTCTGCACCTCTCGTACTAGTATCCCAACCCGCGTCATGTATTAACTATGAATGTCCCTTGCCTAATGTCATGTAATGGTCCATATCAACCTAATATATAGCATATGTAGGTTTTCCCCACTCGTATGTTTCTTTCCATGTATAAGTTCAGTCCTTTGCCGTAGGCCATACGGGCTTTCCCATACAAATCTATACCACCTCAACGTAGTACCATTTTATCCTTGATGTTGTTTTGGACTACTACCCTTGATCTGGCTATGTTTTCTTACCATGAACTATCGCGTGCTCACTTAGGATTTATGCCACCTAGGACCGCTAGGATTATGCTACCTAATGAACGTTTCCGTAACTTGGTTTGGGTTTTAGCCACCTAGGACCACTAGGGATTATGCCACCCGTCAACCACGCCCTTTTGTCCCACGTATAAATCGTGAATCGTTTTCCATGTCTAGACGCACATGTATCTCAATGTGCCATCCGAGTTCCGTGCCAGGGCAAATCGAGAAATACGGAACTCGGTCGGGAGCTTTAAGTTGTCTGCTGATGCAAATATCAAGGTCTGTTCTTGTATCCGTGGCTATGGTCCCACGTGACCCCTCCCTCAACTACTGAAAGGAAATCCAAGAAAAATCATGTATGAGAACTACATCCCGGCCCCACTATGCCCCACTTTCCTATTGGCCAACCTCACCCATGACTCGATAGCAACAACATGGTCTGTTGGGAGTTCTCTGCCTTTCCGTTCGTACACGATTGACTAAAGATGGTAGGTAGTCGACGACGCGCTATCCAGGGAAAAACAAGAATCGACGACTCCACGCCAATCCATCCCAGTCTTTAGGTCGCTCGCATAGCAACCAAGGCATACTCTTGGTTCTTCTACTGCAGACCTTAACCTCTTGTGAGCCCAGGCAGATCATCTACAACCCCACAGAGGGATACCAAGAGTATCCTCACATCCCCCGAAGCTTTCACTTCGTTACCCAGTTCGTTGGAGCCTTTATCTAGATCAGATATTACTCCGCCTCGTGTATTTGTTTAAGCGATGACCTACCGTGTCAGGTTACTTATCCGTTCGTGAACTGGTCTAATTCCCTTGGCTAAGAATTATCACTTAGTTATCCTAACTAAGGTTTACCACTTAGCTTCTTTCCCCGCTATCCTTGTTAACTACGATTTTCAACCTAGTCCCCTGAGCTAGGGTTTTTCTAATGTGTTAAGTGTTGTCATTCAAGTTCATGACTTAACCCGCCTACGAATCATGTCAAGATTGGCTAAGTATTTAAGTTCAAGGCTTAGCCCTACAAGTTGGTTAAGTATACCAAGAAGATCATGACTTGACCCTATCAGGTCAAATTAGTTAAGTATTTGTTTGTCTCAACCCTATCAGATTATCGTGTTAGATTGATTAAGCATAGATTATCTTAATCCCATCAGATTATCGAGTCGGATTGGTTAAGTATGGGTTAGCTTAACCCCATCCACTAATCGTATTACAATGGTTAAGTATTTTTAAAAGGTCTTGTGACTTAACCCTATCAGGTCCGCATATTAGATTGGTTAAGTATAGGTTACTTAACCTCATCAAATCATCATGTATAATTGGTTAAGTATAAGTTACTTAACCCCATTAAATTATCATGTTAAGTTGGTTAAGTATTGGTTACTTAACTTCATCACCTTACCGTGTTAGATTAATTAAGTCTAGGTTACTTAACCCCATCTTATTACCGTGTTTAGATTAGTTAAGTGTGGATTACTTAACCCCATCGAATTTACCGTGTTAGATTAGTTAAGTATGGATTACTTAACCCCATCGAATTTACCGTGTTATATTAGTTAAGTCTAGGTTACTTAACCCCATCTATTTACCGTGTTAGATTAGTTAAGTTTAAATTACTTAACCTCATCCCTTAATTGTCTTATATGGTTAAGTGTCATTAAGAAATCAAGTCCGGTTCCACTTAACCTACCCATTCGTGTCATATCGGTTAAGTGTCATTAGTCAAAATTACTTAACCTTTTCATGTGGCATTAATTAGATTAATGCACCCCGACCTCTCACATTAGACTTGGTTGTGGTTACTAGTTAAACCGGGCGGGTCCGGGTAGCTTTACACCACAACCTAGTCTAACCTCGAGTTTTAAGTGCTATATGACCAACTACTCACATTGGGTCCTATTGTTTGTAGCCACTAGTTAAGTCGGGCGGGTCCAGGTAGATTTATGCTACAAACTCAATCCAACCTCGAGTTGGCCACTTTCATGTTTTGTCTAGTGTCATATTACACTTACAACCCATACGTGTCTAGTTTCAAGTCCCATGTTTACCCCACATGTCATGTCCACATTTAGGTGTATCATGAGTATCATATTTTCATGAAATCCCATGTCAAATTATCATGTCGTAATCACGCTCGTCTAACCTACCCCAAATCGTGTTTCCAACCCAAGTAAAAGCAAGTCAACATAGTAAGGATACTATGCTACGTATTGGCCTCAAAACATACACGATATCAAAAAGGGATTGGCCACAAACATGCATGGTATATAAGGGGTTTGGCCTCAAAATATGCATAGCATCATAGGGGGTTTTTGGCCTCAAACATGCATAATTTCACAACGGGATTATCCACAAACATGCATAGTATCATAAGGGGGTTTGTGTTCATTTACATGCATAAGCCCCAAGTCATATTCATGTACATATTTCACAAGTCAAAGTGGTTTCAAGTATTCATGCCAACATTCCGCAAGTAAAGGTTCAATCTTTCATGATGGACTAAGTTAAACATAACATAAGTGGCATGATTTAGTCACTAAGCATAGCCCAAAGTCATAGGTTCAAGCAACAGGGGCAAACTAGGTTTCTTGTAGATTAACATACTCTTGTTCATCGCATTTTTTTCCATGTCACATTAGATTTATCGTTTAAATCTACAAGTATCTAGAACTTACATAGCGTGGCTAAGGGGTTATGAGCATGAATCGTCTTGACGAAGAAAGGTGGCTCCTTTATTGAAGAATCGTCATGAAATTGGCCTAGAAACATTGATCCACTCCCTTGATTTGATGTAGCAAGCTAGCACCTTTGATTCGGATCTTGTTTGAGTGCATAGTCTCTTGGAGTTGGAGATGGAGGCCATGATCAATGGAGATTTGGGCAGCACTTCGTTGCAAGAGTGATTTGTGAGGGTTTAAGCTAGGTCTAGGGGTCTTTTTATAGAGATTAGGAGTAGTTTAGGCCGTAGGATAAACCCTAGGATAGATCTGAGCCCTCAAAATCCGTAACTGGCCCATAAAACCGAGCCAAGACAGCAGCAGGTGCACCTAGGCCAAAGTGGCCGGACCACCCAGGTCGACACCCGTGTCGACTGGGCAGTCGACCTGCCCCCTGGGCGTGTCGATTTCCCAGTCGACACACCAGTCGACCTGGGGCTTGGGCGGGAATTTTCCCGCCCATTCCGTTTGGCTCCAGATTTGAATTTCGAACTGTTTTTGAATTGAATTTTTCTGAAAACTTTGACGGGCCATAACTTGGTCATACGAACTCCGATTTTTGAAAACTAGAACTCTATTTCGCGTATTTTTCCGAGACGAACGCAATGGCATAGCCCGTTTCTCCTGATTCAGATTTTATAATATAATTCTACCTTGATTATTGTTTTAACATGTTGTTAAATTTCGGGTTGTTACACTATCCCATTCTGAATAACTGAATCGACGATAAGAAATCGAAGATGAAGACGGTGGTCGAAGACCGGAGATCTTCACCTCGTTTGGATGGTAACTGATGTTCTGATTGGGAGGCATCCCGAAATATGGATAATGAGTGGTATTCGTCCAGACGTACGTGGAGATCGATGGGTTTGCGAGGTGTATAGTGCCTCCAGTTTCGTTCAGACCCAGAACGGACTTGCAAATGGACGGTGTGTCTGACATTGGAATTTATTTTGTGTGATTGATAGCCATCAGTCGCATTGTGTGAATTGCCTGTGTGGCATGCTAAGACGCCGTGATCAAGGCTTCTGTTGAAAAGCAAAGTCTTGTGGTGATGATCAAAGCACCGCCTGTGTGGCGTATCTTTGTGTATAACGTGAATTCGCGAGCCTCACACCCCGGTATGAACCAGAAATAGGAGAGGACCTCAGGGAGGACATGCGTTTCTTTCTAGCTAGAAGTGGCGTCAGTGGTTTTACACGCCCTGACGAGTTTGACTTATGTGGTTGTTACTGTTGCGAGGAACCTCGGTTAGATCGGACGATTCGGGTCCGATGGAGTCATTCGTTGGCTCATTTACGCCCCAAAGGGCGGGGAAACGTAGTGTTCAGGCATTATAATCCACTCCGTGTGGACCGGCCCTGACGATCCAAAGGCTTGACTGAGTACTTGCCTGAGGCTCGGGCTAGAGAGTCTCGAATTCGGTAAGGACTATCTTTTGCCTTGGTTCATGACGGAAATCCAATTTCCAAATACGTGACTTTGTG
This sequence comes from Allium sativum, assembly GCA_030737875.1. Classification (NCBI taxonomy): domain Eukaryota; kingdom Viridiplantae; phylum Streptophyta; class Magnoliopsida; order Asparagales; family Amaryllidaceae; genus Allium; species Allium sativum. The sequence goes on along the minus strand of CM060921.1, from coordinate 155,472,504 downwards.
GTTTTGATTGTATACCTATATATGGCGACATAGTGGTATGGGGCATTAATGCCGTCTATGATTGATAGTGTTGATTTGAAATTGTTTTTGAAACGTATAAACATTAGTAGTAATATCAAGTGCTTTTCTTTTATTCGTATCAAGCATATTTTGGCTATTATAAGGTAAAAACTCTATCCTCCGGTTTGCGTTGCATTGTGTGATGGGAACTGAGTCTTATAATGCCTTCATTTTTATAAAAAGCATTGCGATGTTTAAAAGAATTATTTGTTTTAAAAGCACAGGCAATCCGATGGAGTAAACCCGTTCCACGAAAGTGGCGTGGTCCAGCGATTAGCCATATTTTAAATGTGTTGAATAGATTTCTCATACCAGTCCCATGACTGACTCGTAGTTTGTTTCACTTTCAAACTCGGGTGCCCCTTTTTCTACATGGGCAGCCTTGTATCCAGGTTTTAGCTGGCTTTCTCCGGATAGCCGGAGCTGAAGATGGATTCTATCATTTATCTCTTTTCATGTTGTTCAACTCCTATTGTACATATTATGTTTGTTTCCACTGTAGACATTTATGTATAGCTGAACTGTATTTGTACTAAGTATGATCCTGTATACTGTGTAACTTTGATGATTACATTTATCCAGTGTATTTTTTGTTTCATTATCTGGTGTATTTATTTAATTATGTTCTGTTGTTATCTATTTATGTGTTATATTCCAAAGATTACCCTTGCCACCATCAGTACGGGGTTTGGGGTCGTCACATTATCACTTTTGTTGGAGAAGATAGAGTTGTGCAAATAGTAACTGACAACGGGGAAAATTACAAAGCAGGTGGCCAACTGTTAATGGAAAAAAGAAGTCAACTATATTGGACCTGATGTGCAGCGCATTGCATCGATTTGATCTTGGAGGATATTTCAAAAGAAACCGAGGTAAAAGCTATTATCTCAAATTGCCAATCAGTAATAGGATTCATATACAATCACGGTTGGTTACTTAGTGTAACGACCCGCATTCTACGCATCGAAGGATCGTAGAATATTTATTTCATTTTCATACGAAGCGGTAGTGTCATGTAACTTTGGGAAATAGCTATTGGGGTCATTTCTCATATTCATGATTTTCTCCTATAACTTTTGATCGGTAAGGAGTTTCGACCTAAAACCACTTCCATTGGATTCGGATGATGGTTTACCTTTCCGTCGAATGGTGACATTAATTAAACGGACCAACCGTTTGGGGGATATGGATGAAATAAGGTTTGGAAGGTGAAAAACAGCTTAATTGGGCTTAATTGGGTAATTAACAGCTAAGCCCATTGGGGATTTCGGGATTAGGGTTGTATAAGGGCTGAAAAGGGTTAGGGAAACCTTTCTTTGCCATTTTTACAGCCGCCACTTACCTCTCTTCAACCCTAACAATGGCTTCTACCTTCTGAACTACCTCTTAATCACTTTCTAGTCAAATAATAAGCTAAATTACATCAAATAAGAGTTGGAGCTGATGTGTTGCATTGGGATCCATGCCAAATCAGTTAGAGTTTCAGATCTGAAATTTATTTATGGCTAAGGTGAGTGATTTGCACTTTTATTAACTAATTACGGCTAATTGGGGTGATTGGTGATAATTAGCGAAATTATACATCATAAAAATCTGGAAAAATATTTATAAATTCTAAAATATTATTTTATGTCACTAGTGAAAATTTGGATTAAGTTCGCTAACTATGCTTAAGGGGATTAAGGGGAAAGTCATGCTTTTTGGGTGTGTTTGACCTAAAATATTTCATGTGATTGATATTTTGGTGTTTTTGGTTGATCCTAAATGTTACTACTGTTGTTTGGTATGTTTTGTGACTTCATAGTAAGGTTAGAATGGTTGAAAACGTCGTCGCTTGGTGATATTAGCTTGCTGGAAAAACTGCAGCCCTGATGGTGGCCGGGGGTGGTCACGAACCGCCTTGATCAGGGTTCACGAACCGCCCAGAATTCCTGAAGGGGGTGCCTCACGAACCACCCAAAATTCCTGAAGGGGGTGCCTCACGAACCGCCATGACCAGGTGGTCAAGAACCTCCATGACCAGGTAGTCACGAACCGCCTTGACCAGGGGGTATGCTGACGATTCCTGAAGGGCTTATGCTGACGATTCCTGAAGAGGTATGCTGACGATTCCTGAAGGGGGTATGCTGATGATTCCTGAAGGGGGTATGCTGGCGATTCCTGAAGGGGGTATGCTGGCGATTCCTGAAGGGGGTATGCTGCGGGATTCCGAGAGTGGGATTCCGAGAGCGGAATTCCGAGAGTGGGATTCTGAGATCGGGATTCCGAGAGTGGGATTCCGAGAGTGGGATTTCGAGAGCGAGATTTCAGAGAGCGGGATTCCGAGAGTGGGATTTCGAGTTGGATTCAAAGAGTGGGATTCCAAGAGCGGGGTCTCAAGAGTGGGATTCCGAGAGTGGGATTTCGAGAGCGGGTTCCGAGAGTGGGATTTCGAGAGCGGGATTCTGAGAAGGGGATTTCGAGAGCGGGATTTCGAGAGTGGGATTCCGAGAGTGGGAATTCAAAAGTGGGATTTTGAGAGTGGGATTTCGAGAGTGGGATTCCGAGAGCGGGATTCCGAGCTTTCCTATACTATGTCACTTCATCCAAGATGATGACTCCAAACTGAACCGGATTCGTACTTCTACCACGCGACGACAATTGCGAACTCTTCTGAACATCAAAACCAATTCAACCAAAACCCGAGATGTAAAGGAAGTCCAAATGAGAAGTTATTACTCAGGATCCAGATGGGAAACAATGAGTGAACTTTTAGAGATGGGCTTTGCTGCAGGACGTGTGCAAAGGGGTTATCGATATCCATAATTTTGGTTCACAATGGAGAGACAGATTATGGGCTATGGATCAGTGCAATGGGGTCATTGTGACTTCCAAGGGCAAAGTGATCGTAGTAAAGGATTGGGTGATCAAAGTGGTGGATATTGTATGCTTTACGCACTGAGTGAGTGATGTGAGGATGATTGCTATGTTTGATGTTCGCTATCACCATGACATGTACACTCCCATTTTACATTTTACGATAGTGTTACCTTAAAGTACTGTACATCTTGTTATGCTATCTCTTTGGTAGCAGGTCTAGGTTCAGGTATGATTATTTGTACATGTTATTATTTTATTTTGCTGCTATCGCTCATACCAGACTTTTGTCTGACCCAGAGTTTTATGTCTCTTCTTATTACTCTGGGTGCTCCTAAACGAGCAGACTAGAGACAGGTGAGGATATATGCACGAGTAGCTGTCCGGAGATGAGGATGAGGCATCCATGTACTACTTACATATATTCTCCCTGTGTTTTTGTTGGTCACTGCTTTGGGCATTAGTAGTGTACCTTTTCTATCTTGCTTTTAGAGATAGTATTTTGAAGTTGTAATAATGGTTTGGATCATAAGCTGTATTTTAGATTTCGCTGCTATGATGGTTTAGTCTTTAGCTTATGCACTGTCTCACCTGTTTTATATTAAGTTATGTTATTATTATATTTTATTTCAAGCATTGTGAGATCTACAAAAGGTTCTTTGATAATTCGTAGTTTCAAATCCTTTTCTTTTGACAACCATCCCGTGCTAGTCGGTCATTGGCACAGCGCATTTCGGGGAAATGTCGGTGGTCCGGGGCGGGCCGTCACACTTGGTATCAGAGCATAGGTTGCATAATTAACCTAGGAGAAGACATCAGGGAGAGATAGTATACGTAGATGAAAGCACGTTTTGTGATATTTTGGTTTTCAAAAACTATATATATACTATTAGTATATCTAAGGTTGAAGTCGCACGACACTGGCACCACAAGGGAGATGGTTAATCGTTTTCTCTTTGCAGATTGAACGATGAGCCGATGTACAAGAAGTACGGGTTCAGGGGCTAACAATGGGAATGTCCCTGATATAAGGATGATGTTTACTACCTTTATGCGAGAGATGCTTAGGGATGCTTGGGGAGCAATTCCTAATGCTGCTAATGGTGGTGCTGTAGCGGTGCAGGCGCCTAGAGCCGATTTCGCCAAGCTATGCAAGGATTATACTAGTCTTGGTGGGAAGTCGTTCCACGGAACAGAATCGGCTACAGAGGTTCAAGATTGGATTGATAGTTGTGAGCACATCTGGTAATCAACGATGTGATGAAGAGAAAGCTAGCATCGCGTCAGCTTCAAGGACGGGTGATGAATTGGTGGAATGCTATTAAAGCAGCTACTCCTGAGGATCAAGTTACTCGGAATCAGTTTAAGGCCCGATTCAGTGATAAGTTTATTCCGGCTGCTCAGAAATCAAAATTATTTATGAAATTCTTAGAGCTTAAGCAGAATGGTATGGGCAGTCTCGGAGTATATTGCAGAATTTGATACCTTATCGAAGCATGGATTGCCCTTTATCAATACGGTCGAGAAGAAGAACGAGAAGTGCATAACTGGCCTAGATGAGTACTTGGGGGAGAAGCTCATAAACCATATCGATGAGACTTTCAAATACATTATGGGAAATGCATTGAGATCTGAGAGCCTTTACCCTAAGTCGTAGATCGAGGTTGCTATTACATCTACAGAGGAGCCAAAGCCGCAGGCAAGCAGTGGAGGCAAGAATAATTCCCAGGATAAGAGGAAACAAGACCAAACCAAGGATGTTCAATGAAAGAATAATAAGAAAGATGGCGAGTGCTTTAGTTGTGGCAAGAAGGGCCACTATGCCAGAGATTGTCGGGAAAAGCCTGGGGAAAGGAAGTGCTTCAGTTGCGGGCAAGCGGGACATCACAAGGATAAATGTCCATAACCACCTAAAGAGAAGCAGATCGTGAAAGCATGTGTTATCAACGATGTTCCTTCTTCGTCGAATGCCCCAACTGCGGCGTAGAAAGGAATGGATGTCGTTACTTAAGGTACGATTTCTACTTATGATGTTCTTGTTTGAGTATTGTTTGATATCGGGGCTTCCCATTCATTCATATCTAGTGACCTGTTCGATATGTTGGAGTTTGGACCCGAGATTATCGATAGACCCTTAGTTGTGACGAACCCGATTGGCGGTTCGACTAGCCTTAGTATGATTTGTCGTGATTTGATCTTATCGAGTCATGGATGTATGTTGCTTGTGATTTCTTTGTTTTGGGCTTTACTGGATTTGGCATTTTGGGAGCTGACTCCAAGGGTATAGGGTGGTTTTGGGTACCTACCCAGTGATGGCATTAATAACTGGAACTAAGGGAACAAAGAGATTTGGGTCGGCCATGACTCGTGAAGGAAGGGCCTTTGGAAGCATTTTTAAAGTTGTGGTGAATAGCATGAGTGCTGTGGTATTCAGTAGTAAATGAGTTTTTGCAATCGATTGTTTAGGACTGTATGATTGATTTTCTCTTTAATTTAAGGATGGTAATAACTTCAGAGTAAATTCAATGGGGAAATCTCGAAGCGATAAGATGTGTTTGTTGATCGTGGGGGCGCAACGAAGGTTAGGACGTTTCAAGTTGGACTTGAACTCGTAAACAATGGTTGTTCGTTAATCCTGGAGATGCAAAGAGTAGGGAGACGACTCATGTTGGGCTTGAGTTTGTGGGAAATGGATACTCGAGACTGGGTCTGAGTTTGTGGATAGTCGCCGGCGATGCCGATAAGAGTTATAGAGATATTATCGTTGTCGTAAGTTCTAGTGGTCTCAGGGAGGCAAATGTACGTTGGACGTGCAATAGTCTGGCTAGAGCTAGGGTCGCTATTTACCCTTGACATATGGCATGGGCCGTCATGCGATCAACGATAGTTTCGAAGCAGGATTGGCAAGGATAGTCAGAGTTAGTTATGAGTGATCGAGTGTTAGGTTGTTTTGTTCATATCATCTCACATAGATTGTCTGGATTCGGAGGAGATGTTCCTTGAGTACTTGTCTGATATTGGTTTAGGCCTTTGGGGCTTTTGCTTGGGGATTGTCGAGCTCGACTAAGATGGTTTGCGTGAGATATAAGTAGCTATTGTGATTTCCATTGAATGATGTCTTGGTTCACTCGAGGAGTGATGGGCAGCCGAGACATGATAAGACTATTCGATGATGTGGACTGGCCCGAGTTGGACTCGATAGGGCTACGACATAACTCAAGTGGGACTCGAGAAGGCTGCAAGATAATGGATTGACTTGGGTTGGACTCGAGTTAAAGATGGAGTTATGGATAGCTCTTCTGCTGAGGTGCCAAGGAATCGTCGATAGTTTAGAGTGTTCTAGGAGGACTCGAAGCAGGGGTATATGGGGACGCCCGTCTGCCTTGGATCCTTTGGAGGTGATCTAGTTATCCTTGGAGGATAAACGTACGTTGGACGTGCGATAGCCCGTTTGGAGCCAGGGCTTCCATTGGCCCTTGATATTGGTTGGACCAGTCATACAGGTATCGACGTATTCATGGCTTTATCAGGTGATAGATAGGAATTGTTTCATGGATGTTATGGTTGTCATGGTTGTTCCTATTTTCTTCTCTTGAGAAGACTATCACCTGTAGGATTCTGGTGATGGGAAATGAAGAGATGACGGTATACACGAATACCTGTGCTACCGGACTAGGTGCGATAGCTGATGCATTGAGTAGGTGACATGCCAGTTTAGATGTTATGTTTCTTGAATGGAAGCAATTGGAGTATATCGTGGGATATGGTTTCAAACCTAAGTATGGATTGGGTTCGGAGATGCTAGCAAGTTTGACGATTAGACCGACTTTGATTGAGCGGATTGGTTCCAGTTAGAGGGACGATCCTAACCTAATAGAAATCATCTCCAAGGAGGAGATGAATATCAATGGTGTGATAATGAGAATGGCAGTACTTGGGAAACCTAGAACAACATAAGGAAGTCATATCCAGAGCTTTTTGCCTAGTAAGATTTAATAATGATAGTTATTCCCTTGTTAGCAAACTGCATGCTAGGATAGGCTTGTTGTGATATCATGTATGTTTATTGTTTGTGAATGGCTGATAGGCATGCGGGGCTCCATTGTATGTTTTGATTGAGGAATTTGAAGGGCAAAAAATCTTAAGGGGGGGAGAGTATAACGACCCACATTCTACACATCGAAGGATCATAGAATATTTATTTCATTTTCATACGAAGTCGCAGGGTCGTGTAACTTTGTGAAACAACTATTAGGGTCATTTCCCATGTTCATGATTTTTTAAATGACCGTTTTGCCTATGGAGAATCTTGTTTCGCCTATAATTTCTGATTGGTAAGGATTTTTGACATAAAACCACTCCATTGGATTTGGATTATGGTTTACCTTTCTATGGATTAGTCACATTAATCAAACGGACCTACCGTTTGGGAGATATGGTTGAAATAAGGTTTGGAACGTGAAAAACAGCTTAATTGGGCTTAATTGGGTAATTAACAGCTAAGCCCATTGGGGATTTCAGGATTAGGGTTATATAAGGGCTGAAAAAGGTTGGGGAAACCTTTCTTTGTCATTTTTACAGCCGCCACTTACTTCTCTTCAAACCTAACAATGGCTTCTACCTTCTCAACTACCTCTTAAACACTTTCTAATCAAATATTATGCTAAATTACATCAAATCAAGTCAAAATAGCATCAAATCAGAGTTGGAGCTACTGTGTTGCATTGGGATCCATGCCAAATCAGTTAGAGTTTCAGATCTGAAATTTATTTATGGCTAAGGTGAGTAATTTGCACTTTTATTAACTAATTACGGCTAATTAGGGGTGATTAGTGATAATTAGCAAAATTATGCATCATAAAAATCTGCAAAAATATTTATAAATTCTAAAATATTATTTTATGTCACTAGTGAAAATTTGGATTAATTTGGATTAAGTTCACTAATCTTATAGATAAAACATGCTTAAGGGGATTAAGGGGAAAATTATGCTTTTTGGGTGTGTTTGATCTAAAATATTTCATGTGATTGATATTTTGGTGTTTTTGGTTGATCCTAAATGTTACTACTATTGTTTGGTATGTTTTGTGACTTCATAGTAAGGTTAGAATGGTTGAAAACGCCGTCTTTTGGTGATATTAGCTTACTGGAAAAACTGCAGTCCGGATGGTGGCCAGGGGGTGGTCACGAACCGCCTTGATCAGGGGGTCACGAACCACCCATAATTCCTGAAGGGGGTGCCTCATGAACCACCTTGACCAGGTGGTCACGAACCGCCTTGACCAGGTGGTCACGAACTGCCTTAACCAAATGGTCACGAACCGTGTTGACTAAAGGGTATGCTGACGATTCCTGAAGGGGGTATGCTAACGATTCCTGAAGGGGGTATACTGACGATTCCTGAAGGGGGGTATGCTGACGATTCCCGAAGCGGATATGCTGTCGTTTGCTGAAGGGGTATGCTAACGATTCCGAGAGCTGGATTCTGAGAGTGGGATTTCGAGAGCGGGATCCGATAATGGGATTGCAAGAGTGGGATTCTGAGAGTGGGATTTTGAGAGCGGTATTCCGAGAATGGGATTCCGAGAGCGGGATTCCGAGAGTAGGATTCTGAGAGTGAGATTTCGAGAGCGGGACTCTGAGAGTGGAATTTTGAGAGCAGGATTCCAAGAGTGGAATTCCGAGAGTGGGATTCCGAGAGAGGGATTTCGAGAGCGGGATTCCGAGAGCAGGATTCGGAGAGCAGGATTTTGAGAGCGGGATTCCGAGAGTGGGATTCCGAGAGTGGGATTCCGAGAGAGGGATTCCAAGAGTGGGATTCCGAGAGCGGGATTCCGAGAGAGGGATTCCGAGAGTGGGATTTCCAAAGCGGAATTTCGAGAGTGGGATTCCGAGCTTTCCTATACTATGTCACTTCATCCAAGATGATGACTCCAAACTGAACCGGATTCGTACTTCTACCATGCGACGACAATTGTAAACTCTTTTGAAGATCAAAACCAATTCAACCAAAACCCGAGATGCAAAGAAAGTCCAAATGAGAAGTTATTACTCAGGATCCAGATGGGAACCAATGAGTTAACTTTTAGAGTTGGGCTTTGCTGTGGAATGTGTGCAAAGTGGTTATCGATATCCATAATTTTGGTTCACCACGGAGAGACAGATTATGGGCTATGGATCATCGCAATGGGGTCATTGAGACTTCCAAGGGCAAAGTGATTGTAGCAAAGGATTGGGTGATCGAAGTGGTGGATATTGTATGCTTTACGCACTGAGTGAGTTATTTGAGGATGACTGCTATGTTTGATGCTTGCTATCACCATGACATGCACACTCCCATTTTACATTTTATGATAGTGTTACCTTAAAGTACTGTACATCTTGTTGTGCTAACTCTTTGGTAGCAGGTCCAGGTTCAATTATGATAATTTGTACATGTTATTGTTTTATTTTGCTGCTATCGCTCATACCAGACTTTTGTATGACATAGAGTTTTATGTCTCTTCTTATTACTCTGGGTGCTCCTAAATGAGCAGACTAGGGACTGGTTAGGTGATATGGACGGGTAGCTGTCCGGAGACGAGAAGGAGGCTTCCACATACTACTTACATATATTCTCCCTTTGTTGTCCTTGGTCACTACTTTGGGCATTAGTAGTGTACCTTTTCTATCTTGCTTTTAGAGACAGTATTTTGAAGTTGTAATAATGGTTTGGATCATAAGCTGTGTTTTGGATTCCGCTGCTATGATGTTTAGTCTTTAGCTTATGCACTGTCTCGCCTATTTTATGTCAATTTATGTCATTATTATATTTTATTCCATTCGTTGTGAGACATACTACAGGTTCTTTGATGATTCATAGTTTTAAATCCTTTTCTTTTAACGACCGTCCTATGCTAGTCGGGCATTGGCACAATGCATTTCGGGGAAATGCCAGCTGTTCCGAGGCGGGCCGTCACACTTAGCATAAAGAGAAGAGAAACCAATAATAAAGAATTGATTCGGCCAGTAGTAACCAGGTTCGCTACACACTTTACTGCATTATATTCTATATACATGCAAAAGGGAATTTGAGAAGAACGATTTCTTCAAAAGAGTGGAGTGCAAAGGTTCCTAAACTTGGTCCTAAAGATAAATAAACAGTAATTCTTGTTTATAATTTGATTCACACTGACAAATTTTGGGCCAATGCTTCTGCTGTTATTCTTATATTTAGTCCACTAATTAAAGTTTTAAGAATGGTGGATAATGATGATAAAGCAGAGATGGGCTATTTATATGAAGCAATGGATCAAGCGAAGGAGTCAATTAAGAAAAATGTTGGTACAAAACAGTATCAAAAGTGGTGGAGTATAATTGATAAAATATGGGAAAGGCAATTGCATCAACCGATTCACGCAGCATGTAATTTTTTATATATATTACATTATTATAAATAATTACATATATCATATAAATATTTCTTTGAACTATCCAACTGTTTTAGGCTATTTTCTCAATCCTCATATACAATATGAAGGTAATGTGGTAAATGACAATGAGGTTCTAAATGGATGGAAATGTGTTCTTGAAAGAATGGTACCTGATATTGATATGCAAATTAAAATTTCAAAAAAGGTAATTGACAATTTATTAAATTACTTGTGATTCTTCTTAAAATAGATAGCATAAAAGATAACTTCATTTATTAATGAATGTTGTGTAGGCAGAAATACACAGAATGAAACTTGATATATTTGGTTCCGCAAGAGCGAAACAAGCAGTTGTAACATCCTCAATTTTAAGTGTATTTTATTTAATAATTTAATTTAAATTTGGTTTATTTATTTATTTTTGTTAGACCAAAAAGTGGTTCTAACACCCAAATTGACTAAAATCAGGCTAGAATAAGATCAAAAGTAAAATGGAGACACAGAATTTATAGTGGTTCGGCATTGAAAAGCCTACGTCCACTTGTTAATCACTATTCTTGATGATAGTGTTGCAATTACAATCAGATATTCACTCAATTTCACTCACAACTCACATACATTCACTCAATTGTCTCAAAACAAATGTTGAAAGACGATTTGGATTATCCGGGAGTGCTGGAATTCAGTCTATGAAAGTGGTTGAACTCTCAAAGTGTCAAAAAGAAGATCCCTTTAATTGTCTCCAGGCAAGGTATTTATAGGTGAAAATTTGGTCAGAACCCGATCCGGATCGGAGCCACGTGTCTTCCATCCTATCGTCCTCGGGTTCAGATGGATTCTAGTGCTGACAGCGCATCAGAGTAGTGGTCATCGTGGGTAGGAACTAGTCATCACCGCTCCGCATCTTCAGGCGATCGTGTGGGAAGTGACGTGGGTTATAGGTTCGGTTCGGAGGAATCTACAGAGGGGATTCGGATCAGGATATCCGATCCAACCCGGATTAACCTAAAGCAAAGTCCTTGTCCATTTCGCTCTGCTCCATTCCGACCTGGTAGTAGGTAGTCCTCTGATCCGACTGATAGTAGGTAGCCTTCCGATCCGAATAGCAGCGTCTCTTCGATCTAAATAATAACAACTCTCCGATCCGAACAGCAACACCTCTCCGATCCGATCCGCTACATCTCTCCGATCCGATCCGCTATGAGGCTTCCTAAGTTCTTCAACGTTTCACATATCGAATTTGTGTTGCCCAGTTCACAAAGTGGGCTAACATTTTGCCCCCTCAAAGGATGCTCCTGTTGGAAACAGAGCATGCTTTGATTATCATTGCATATCGCCTTCTAGGTAATCTTTCCTTTGACTTTCCTTATGTTTTCATCCTCTTCTTTAAATTTTAATTTAATTCATATGCCAAGCTGAGATATGACATCCTGTTCGGTTCGGATTCCGACCCGAACGAATCCCCTTCTTCTTCTATTGCACATTGGACTAGTGGGCCAGGCTACGCTACTGGGCTATCGATCCGGTCCGAACGGGGATACGAATAGTCACCTTGTTTTTATATAAATTCAGTCTTCATCTTCCTCCCACTTTCTTTCTATTTTATCGTTTTACCATTTCTGCTTCGGAACTCCAAAATTCAAAGAAAAGGAAAAAAGAACTCTTTACAATTCTCCTGCGAATCCTCAACTTATACACCTCGGTAAGTTTGAATCCTTGATCGACTTCGTGATAATAGGTTTTAATCGAAATCTACGGTCGATTCGACCGACTTAGATGTGGCTTCCACGCTACAACACCCTCTCCCTTCATCATTGTTGTTGGTGGCTTCGTTGCTGCTTCGAGGCGTTGGGAGAGGGAGTTGCAGTTCGTTCGATCATGACTAGGGCGTTGGAGATGATATTGGGTCTAAAACTAAAGAAGAGGAAGAAGATCGCAGGGAGTCGGTTCGGGCGGTGGAATATGGAAAGTGGAGAAAGGGAAAAAGAAAAGAAGTCCAGGAGATCGGATCGGGTTGGGGCAAGTAGAGAAAGGGAAAAAGAAAAGAAGTCCAGAAGGTCGGATCGGGTCGGGGCAAGTAGTTAAAGAAGGGAGAAATAGAGCTCACCTAACCGGATCGGGTCGGTCTGTAAGATAAAGGAGGAGAGGCATGACTACGTGATCCGACCCGAACCGTTCGGGGAACCAACTTCCGAGCCGATCCGATTTTGATTTCTGAGCTTCAATGAGATATCCAAGCCCAAGGCAAGGCTTTGCCCCCGATCCGATCCCAATGAATGCGCCCGAACCGAAGGACAGTCCATCTTAAGGCATAAAAACTCGTTTAACTGGCCCAATCATCTCTTGGCATAATCTTCAACTTAATGGACAGTTAGGATAGTGCCTTGCGAACATAACTGGACATCAAGAACTGCCTTGACCCTTATTACTTTGCCAAAATTTTGCGTCGCACTTTCAAATATTAACTTTACACTTTCCGCATACACTGCTTACACTTTAGTTTGCACACTTGCACGGGGGGATACGGACTAATTTACTCTAACTTGTGCTATTGCTTCTTCAATAGTTTTGTGACCATGAGACCCAGACGCTCTTCTACACTAGCCGGGAAGAAGGATGCCCCGGAGACATCAAACAAAATTACTCTTGAGGACATATCTTCTTCTTCAGATCCAGAATGGAATGATGAGGGCTTAGATTACGAGGTTGGAACTCGCGAAAGCGACAATGTGTCTTCGGAGGGTGGAGTTTCCCTAGGTTTTGAAGAGGAAGGAGGTATTGGTGACGACCGAGCTCCTGATGAGTTTGAATCCGCTGTCATATTGGAATCACCCCAAGATTCTGTTGAATCGACAATCGACAACGACAGACTTATCCGAATTTGTTTGAAATACGAGATACTAAAAAGGGACACCCTGGTACCTTCGAGAACTGACCGTCCCCACAACCCTCCAGAAGGGTATATGGCAATTACTCGGTTGATGTGCATGGTCAGTGCTATCCCTCCATTTTCTCCTTTCATCGTCGATTTTCTAAGACAAATGCGGATTGCCCCCATGCAGCTACACCCCAATTCTTATGCTTACTTGTACACCTTATATGTTGCGTACCGTGAGATCTTAGGCTTAGAGCTCACTTTCGATGAAGTTCATTTCTTCTACAACTTCAAGCATCAGACTCGAGAGACTCCTTCTTTCTGCTACTTTGAGTCTGTCCCTAGGAGGAAAATAATTCCAGCGCCATTCAGTAGTAAAGCTGGAGATTCCAGGCTGGAATGGTTTTATGTGAAGCGACAACCAGGATGTGCTAGGAGGTGGACGAAATCAAGTAAAGCACTGGTTTTCTAAATCTCGACTCTATACATTCAAGTCACCGCCTTAACTCGTTTTTCTTTTTGTTTGCAGTCGATAACCCAAAACAAATATCAGACCAAGTATTCTTTGACCGGATGCACCAGCTCCTTAATGGCGATCAGAAGTTTTTGACTATTGATGAAGTCCTTAAGGACGAATATCTTCATTTTCATGGGTTGCTATCTGTTACTCGTAGCATTGGTCATGGGACGGCTCCATATGTATATATTCCCCCAGTGGACGTAATCCCCGAAACGGGCGAAAGTTCGAGAGCTCCTACAGTGCCTCTTCAAGCTTCACCCTCTCCTTCTTCTACCCAAGATGATGAATTGGCTAACATGGCGGAAAAGCATCGCGAAGGGTATACTGTTCTCGAGGATGCCATTTCTCCAGAAAAGTCAACGTCTTCCAAAGAGTCACCGATCGATGCTTCTGAGGGAGATGCCCCTAGCATTGATGACCCACTGTTTTAGGGTTTGGGGGATCTCCCCTTACCTGAAACCATTTACACTTCAGAGGATTTTAGGAAGAATCCTTTAGTTTTCACTTCTTCCGAAGAGACCACTCCTGCTAAGGCCAAAGAGCCCGCCCGTACTAGTCTAGCTTCGGACTCGGGTTGGTTGGGGGGAAAAACACCACTTAGGACACACTTTACACAATAACATTACAACCCATTGCATCTTTCTCTTTGTGAAAATATTGATTCTGAATTTCATTTGTCTTATTGTGCAGGCATGATGTCCCGATCTTACTATGATATCAGGAAACTCCGCCGCAGCATGTCCAATCCACCCTATGATACTGAGTATGATCGCCGCGACGATAGTAGTAGGGAGGAGAGAAGGCCCTATGAACCCTATCGCTCTCGAACCTCGCGTTCTCGCTCTCCTGTCCGGATGGACCCAGAGAAATATAAAGGTTACCAAGGTCGTCGGGAAGAGGACAGGTCGCAACCAAAAGACTCAACCTCTTCTCAAGAAAAGCGCAGCAGGGAGAGGAGTCCGCCAAAAGATACTGAGTCGTGAAGCAAACGCAAGGTCACTGCTAAACGGCCTAGAATAGATAAAGAGGCTATTGAATCCTCCATGCACAGGGATACTGAGCTGACCATCCCCGCCCCTTTACCACTAGATTCTGAAACTGCAGTCAAGCGGGCGTATCTGGAGGAGCAATTTCCCGAACATTACTTCGAGAACTTGACTTTTTTACCTTCCCTTAAGCCTATTTCTTCCAGGTGGGCAGATGAGGCCAAAGAAAAGATAGATGCGGTCGAGAAACATTATTCTGAAATGTTCAGGTATTCACGCAACCTTTCCAGAATCATCCGTACTTTAATTACGAATGCTGATTCGATGCAAAAAACTGCTGAAGACGATGCAAAGGCCTTAAAGAGTCTAGGGAAAGATTTGGAGGATACACAGGCCCAGCTTGCTGTTGCTCAACGGGATGCTGCTAGCTTCAAACAAAAATTTGAAGATATGCAAAAACGTTACCATGATTTGCTTGAATCCCATACCCAAGAGCGTTCTGAGTTAAAAAAGCAAGCCGAAGATGCTAAGTCAGATGCTGCTAAAACGCGCCTTGCTTACACTGACCTTGAACGGAAAAATGCCGAGTTAGCAAGGAGGAATGCTGAACTAGAAAAGAAAAATGCTGACTTGGCTTCTAAGCTAATGGAGGCGGAGAACAGAGCTGCCCTAGCGGAGGGTAACGTTGAATGTGCTATCAAATCCGCTGAGGAGGCCCGCAAACAACTGTCAAAGGCTGAGGGAGAGATTCAGGATTTCGGCGAATTAAAGATTGAATTCTATGCGCATATCATCCGCCGCCGGAACATTTCTTGGATTGAAACTATCCATCTACTCTAGTCCAAGTATGGAGTCAGATCGTTGAGTGGGAGAAAGAGGAGCTCAAGGTTGATTCCATTGACGAGGACAAGCTGATGGAGAAATATTTAAGAGATGATGAGCCAGAATGCCTAGCTGAAGGGCGCCGCCTCATTGCTGCTGCTATGGACGAAGAAAGGCGGAGGACTAAGCAAAAGAACGTTCCCGAGGCTGGTTCCTCTTCTACTGCCCCCGAAACTTCTGAAGTAGAGGGATATGATCCTGAAAACCCGGGGATCCCTCGAACAACTCTTCTATCCCCTATTCCCGAAACGGCATCGGAGACAGCAGTTACTCCAGCCGAGAAGTCTTCGGAAGGTATCTCTACATTTTCACCTCAATTCGTCAAGGCTATCTCTACCTTTCGCCACGTGATTGAGAAATCGTTGAAAAACCCATTATTTTCTCCTGAGTTGATAACTATTGCTTCTCACTCTGTAGGTATTGAGCCGTCCGGAAAGACAGGTGTGTCCCAGGGAACCGCCTCTAGGGCAGAGCCTACGGAGAAGGCAAAAGGGGGAAAAGACAAGGCTGCTCCCATAGATTTGGGAGAAGGAAGCGAACCATCTAAGGCTGACACTCCTCGTGATGACGAAATGATAGATGCCTTAAAGGATGATTGCGACGACGGGGGACATGAGGAAGATCCGGAGGTGGCCATAGTCGGGGAGTCGAAAAGCGCTGATGATGTTACTTTAGCTGCACTGAAAGCTGACCAAGATAAACGCTTGCAGTTAAAAGCTGAAGACTTAGACCCTGAAAGCCTCAAGCCTCTCGCAGTTGTGGATGCGGGATCAAGGTTAGTTGTTAAGCTTTCAACTAGATCTATTACAGAGGAACTCGCTAAAAAGTCTTCTCTTGATTCCAGCGCTCCGCCCTCCGGGAAGAAGTCAACCGATTCCAGCACCTCAGCTTCAGGAAAGAAAAAATCAAAGCGCATCTTGACGGAGGCCGAAAAAGAGGCAAAGGATGTGGAGAAAGCCGCCAAGAAGTCCAAACCTCCTTCGAAGTCTAAATAGTGGGCTGTCTTGCATTATTTTAGCATTTGGTTGACCAATAATTGTCGCTATAAGGGTGGCCCTTGCACCTTCCTTTTGACTGTCTTCCTGTACAAATTCATTCATTTGTAAATAAAAAATAATTCATTTTCTGCAATGTCTGTTAGCCATTAGTTTTGCACTTATGTAAGAATGCATGTCTTACTATAGTTGTGTAATGAAGTTATGGTTGGGGAAATATGTGTATATGTATATGCCCCCAGTCAATCTCAAAAACTATTCAAGACTTAATCAAGTAGTCTGAATGTCCCCGATTTTTCGATGGGATTGCATTCTCTGTGCCATCAATGCCTGTCGTTTTTTCTGGCATTTTTTTTATACTCTCCTGTCTTGTACTCAGGTTAGAGTTCTTACTGAGGCGGTCTCTTGTCTGGGTGCACCTTCATGCCTCAGAGGACGTCGTCTTCCCGTCCTTTATACTCTCTCTCAATTCTCGAGAGTTAGAGTTAAGAATGTTGTCTTCCCATTCTTTTATGTCTTATCGCACAAATAGTCTTTGTGCTTTTTCTCGCTTATAAACTGTTTTCAACCTTTCAGGTTTTAAATCATCTTATATTCCATAATCGCAACAGAATAGTCGATGAAGGTATATATATAATGCATGAAAGTAAATAACACATGATATTTTTATAGTGGTTAGGCTAAGTCATAGCCTACATCCACTTTATAGTCCTTTATTCATATCATCAAATTTTCCTAAGGCAAGTCGTGCCTTTTTACAGAGTTCATAAGAAAAATAACAAAGAGTACAACGTTTCTAATCCAAATATCGCATCAAGTGTTGGGCATTCCATGCCCTAGGTACTTCTTCGCCATCTACGGTCGTTAACTTGAACGTTCCTGTTTCAAGTTTCCGTTGGATGACAAAGGGTCCTTCCCACTTTGGACCGAGATGAGGAAGAGATGGAAAAACTCTCTTTAGCACCAAATCTCCTGGTTCAAAAGTCCTAAGGCGAACTTTTTTGTCGTAATAGCGTGCCATCTGACGTCGATGTCTTGCCGCACGCAAATCTGCTTCATCCCTTTTTTCTTCGATTTCATCAAGAGACTCGAGTAAGAGCGCCCGATTCGTCATCGGGTCATAATACGTCACCCGGTGGAAAGGAACTTCAAGCTCTACTGGAATTACTGCTTCTGAACCAAAAGAGAGAGAGAAAGGGGTATGACCAGTAGCTGTCTTAAATGTTGTTCGATATGCCCACAAAGCTAAGGGAAATTCGTCAACCCATTTGGCCTTTGCGCGCTCTAACCGTTTCTTAAGGATGTATTTTATAACTTTGTTTATTGCTTCTACTTGCCCGTTCGACTGCGGATAGGCAACTGCAGTATACCATTTGTCGATCTTATATTTCTGGCAGAAATTTCTGAATTCAGCACCATCGAACTGGGTTCCGTTATCAGTTATTATGGTCCTTGGGATCCCGAATCGACATATAATACTTCTAACCACAAAACTTATCACCTTTCTCGCCGTGATCTTGGTTAGGGGCTCAGCTTCCACCCACTTCGTAAAATAGTCCACAGCGACTATTGCATATTTCGCTCCTCCTTTAGCAATTGGTAGAACTCCGATGATATCAATTCCCCACATGGAAAAAGGTCAAGGACTCACCATCGATTTGAGTTGGGTCGACGGTGCTCTGGGGACTTTGGCAAATCTCTAGCACTTACCGCAGCGTCGTGAATAATCAGCCGCATCTTTATTAATTGTGGGCCAGAAGTATCCATACCGCAATATCTTTTTCGCTAAAGTCTGACCTCCTGTATGATCTCCACACTCACCTTCGTGTACTTCTCTTAGTACACGTTTGATGTCGTCGTGTGCTATACATCGTAATAGGGGCATAGAAAATCCTTCTCTATAAAGAGTATCATCTTGAAGAATGTATCTGGTAGCCTTGCGAACTATAGCCCGTCTCTCACTCTTCTTTGATGGGAGTGTCCCATTCTTAAGGAAGTTCTTAATTGGGGTCATCCATGACTCTTTATCCGGTTCCGCTTCGAATGCGAACTTAATTTCCATTGACTCAAAGCTTGGCGATTCCAACGTTTCAATTGGATTTGTTTCAGTTTCTTCCGAGTTGTCAGAACTAGCTAGCTTTGCCAGCCTGTCTGCCTTCTGGTTTTCGGCTCTTGGGATATGCGTTATGTTGTACCGCTCCAGGTTGCTCAACAGCTTTTCCACTTTCCCGAGGTAGGCAATGAGTCGAGGTCCCCGAGCCACAAACTCCTTTCGCACTTGGAAAACTACGATTTTGGAGTCGCAGAATATGTCCAACATTTTTATTCCGAGGTCTTTAGCAAGCTTCAAACTGGCAATCAGGGCTTCATATTCAGAATCATTGTTAGTCGCCGAAAATTCTAATCGTAGAGCGTAATATAACGACCGTCCTTCAGGAGTGACTAAGACGATTCCAGCTCCGGACCTTCGGTCATTCTTGGCTTCGTTAGTGTATAGCTTCCATGGATCTAATTTTAACTCATCTTCGAACTTGACCACTTTGTCATCGATTATTTCCTCCTCTAGGATTGTGAACTCTGCTATAAAGTCAGCTAGAGCCTGCCCCCTGATCGATCTCCGCGGCTGAAAATTTAAATCAAACTGACTTAATTCAATATTCCATTTGATCAATCGTCCCGATGCTTCGGGTCTCTGCAACACCTGCCATAGAGGTTGGTCAGTGTATATGGTTATTGGGTGAGCTTGGAAATAGTGACGAAGTTTTCGGGAGGCGATTAGGAGGCTGTAAGCGAGCTTCTCAATCTTTGGGTAGTTGCGTTCTGCCGCTGCCAACTTCTTGCTTACATAATATACTGGCCTTTGCACTTTGTCTTCTTCTCGAACCAAGGCTGTGCTAACAGCGTGAGCCGAAACTGCCAAGTAAATAAATAACTCTTCGTGATCCACTGGCTTTGACAAAATCGGCAGTTTTTCTAGCAATTCCAATAAATTTCGAAAGGCCTCAACACAGTCCGGAGTCCACTCAAAGTTCTTCTTTCCCCTTTTAATCAAATCAAAAAATGGGACGCATTTGTTCGTGGCTTTGGAGATGAACCTACTCAACGCGGCTACTTTCCCCACAAGACTTTGGACATCTTTAATCCTCCTCGATTCTTCAATGTTTCTTATCGCTGCTATTTGGCTGGGATTGATTTCAATCCCTCGGGAGCTCACAATGAAGCCTAGAAACTTTCCCGATGCCACTCCAAACGAACATTTCAAAGGATTCAACTTCATCCGATACTTTCGCAGGATACCGAACATTTCTGCCAAGTCCTGCGTATGGCTGGAGGACTGTTTCGATTTGACAAGCATATCATCCACATAAACTTCCATAGTCTTCCCTATTTGGTTATAAAACATCCTGTTCACCAAGTGCTGATAAGTGGCTCCAGCGTTTTTCAATCCGAACGGCATGACCACGTAACAGTATAACCCCAAATTTGTAATGAAGCTCGTGTGTTCTTGATCTGGCACGTGCATAGGAATTTGGCTGTACCCGGAATATGCGTCCATGAAAGAAAGAAGTTCGTGTCCCGCTATCGAATCTACAAGCTGGTCAATCCTGGGAAGTGGGAAACTATCTTTCGGGCAAGCTTTGTTCAAATCTGAAAAATCAATGCAAGTCCGCCACTTTCCATTCGGCTTCTTTACTAAGACGGGATTCGATATCCAGTCAGGATATGTCGAATCTCTAATAAATCCATTTTGTTTTAGCTTCTCCACTTCTTCTTTCAGAGCAGCCGACCTCTCTGGGCCCAGCATACGTCTCTATTGCTTTACAGGCGGGTGTTTCGGGTTTACATTTAGTGAATGACTTATGACGGATGGCGATATCCCACACATGTCGGCATGGGTCCAGGCAAACACGTCCAAGTTTGCCTTCAGGAAGTCAGTTAGTTCTTTGGCCTGACGTGGATCCAACTGGGATCTAATCTTCAAAACTCTTGTTGGATCAGCTTCATCAATGGGAATGTCCACTATCGCTTCATTAGGAGTTGCATTTCTAGTCTCTGGTTCCTCGTCTTTTCTGGGATCCAGGTCTTCAGGCGTTCCTTTGGGCAACTCCTTCGGGGCCGATCCCTCTAATTGCTACGCCGAGCCCTCCTTTGGAGGAGGCGAGGCACCTTTACTCTCGATGTTAAGTCCCTTCATCAACATCTTTAATTCGACAACATAGCAGGCCCGTCCGGAGACTTGATCTCCTCTCACTACTCCAGTTCCGGCTTCAGTTGGGAACTTAAGCAACAAACACCAAGGGGCGATGCAAGCCCTGAACTCAGCAAGAGCAGGCCTTCCCAAAAATGCATTATAAGGCGAATCTACGTCCAATACTACGAACTGAAGCATCCATACTCTTCGGCGCTCTCCTTGCCCCAAGGTTATGGGCAATTCTATGTACCCCATTGGAGCTGTCGATGCTCCGTTGAAGCCTCGGATCCAACCTTCGCATGGCTTCAAATCTTCAGATTCAAGCTTCATCTGATCGAATGATTTTTTAAATAAAATATTAACAGAGCTTCCATTGTCTACTAACACCTTATGAACCAATGCCGGCCCAATGGTGGTAGTAATGACCAACGGATCGTCGGTGGGTGACTGGATCCCGGTATTATCTCTGCTACGGAATACCACGTCGTCAAACATTGTCTTCTATTGCTTTATGGGGGCGATATCTTCCAAATCATCACATTCATCCACATCTACGTGCTTAGCTGCATTTACATATTGATCCATTGCTCTAAAACTGTGGATCGCTTTGTGGGGTCCACCCACTATGGAGTTGATAACAATTCCCTTGCCTTTCTGCTGTGCTGTAGGCTTGGGAGCAGATTGGATCTGTTTTGGAGCCTGTTCTCCTTGCCCCCTATCACTCGAGGCAACCTTATATTCATCCAATTTCCCTTCGCGCAGCAGCTTCTCAATCACGTCTCTCAAATGTCGACATTCATTGGTTGAATGCTCATGAGTTCCATGAAACAAACAAAACTTTCTAGTTGCCATTTCTTTCTCCATTGAGTCGCGAGGTGGCGGTCTTTTATATTGCAAAACATTGTATGTATCCAAGTAAATGTTCTCTAGAGTGTCGTTCAACGGTGTATAATTCTCATAAGTCTGGAACCGGGGTCTTTTGTTAGGATCACTTCCCCTATTTCTATTTCTTCTGTTACCATTCACATTACGGTTGTTGTTGTTGCCCCCGTTTCCATTATTGTCGTTTCCACTCTTGTTTCCCACATTCACCTCAACTTTTCCGGAACTTTCTCCAGACTGCTTCACGGCGACATTACTCTGAACATTTTCTTTTGAAGCCGCTCCAGACTTTCTCTTTCGGTTTTCCCTGGCCTCCTCTCGTCTCAACTGAATATCGGCCTTTCCATAAAATAACTCTCTCGTGGGAGGTGGCTTCCCAGAGAGGTAATCTCCAAACTCGGAGTCAGGATCGACTCCTTCCATCAAAGCGATCAAGATGGTGGGCTCGTGCGGGTCACTAACTTCAGTCACAGCTAAGTTGAAACGGTCGAGATATGACCTCAAAGACTCTCCCGGTGCCTGCTTAATTCTTGATAATTCAATAACACATTTAGACTTTCGGGTATGGAGTCGGAACTGATTCATAAAACGTTCGCTCAATTCCCTATAATTCGATATCGAACGAGGGGGAAGTCGGGTAAACCATAGCAGCGCCACATCTTCTAAATAGATCGGGAATGCTTTGCACTTCAGTGCGTCAGGAGCAGCAGCAGTATTCATGAGCCATGAGTATCGCATCAAATGCTGTCTCGGATCGGTTCTCCCATTGTACTTGTCCATCTGCGTCAGGTTAAAACGTCAGGGAAATTGAAAGTTGAGGATGTCATCAGTGAAAGGAGTATGGCTTCGATCAATGCCATAATCTTCATTGGTGTAGTTCCGGCTTTCGGACATAATCTGGCGTACCATTGCCATACGTCAGCATTAGTCAGGGGTCGTTCAGGCTCCCTGGCCTTGGTATCCGGGTTCCTTCTGGGCTCTTGTTCAGGAGATGCCCTTCTTCTGATGTTTGGGTTTACTTTGGGCTCTTGCTCAGGGGACGCCCTTCTTCTTTGAGTTGCTTCTGTTCTGCTTCGTTCCCTACGCTCCCGGTCGATCTCGGGAGGAAGGGTCTGAAGCATCTGCCCCTGAGTGGGATTGGTAAGGTTAAGGTCTCTAGGTAATACATGGGGTCCCTGCATCGGTAACAACATAGGCTCTCTCAAGCTTGGATCATTGGGTCCTAGTACTCGTGCAGCATCCTCGCGGGACCCCAAAGATCCGAACGTCAGCTGCTCCAAATTCTGAGGTCGTTCAAGCGGCCTTCTTTCACGGGGCCGTTCTTCCTCGGAAGAAGAAGACTGATCCATTGGTGTGTGGCGAACCGGGGATGGGGTTCTCTGTCTACGGAGTTCGCTAATTTCCCTGCTCATGAGTCTCATGTTTTCTTGCATCATGAGATTGGTGCGCTCATGGATTTTCATAGCCTCCCTAGTACTCTCAAGCATATCAAGTAGGCGCGAGAAATCTCCTTGAGTAATAGGCGCGGATGGATTGACCTGATCATTGACCCTGGTGGCTGGAGTCGGAACATTTGTGGGGGCTCGAGTAGAGGTTCCAACATCACCAAGTGTCGGGTCGGTTCGGAGATTTGCAAACGGTTCGGGTCGGAGCTGGGAGACTGGTTCGGATCGGAGCTGGGAAAACTGTTCGGGTCGGTGTAGTGCGAGTTGCTCGGGTCGGTTCAGGTTGGGGGAGTGCACTGCTTCAGATTCTCCTACCAGGATCGGATCGGAGCTCTCCCCTTGAGTGTGGTTCGGATTTCCTGCCTCAGTTCATTCCACTGCTGAGCTCTGTCCACGAGACCTTGTCACAACCGCATTTTGCTGATCTTCGCCAACTCCGTTCCCTCGACTAGTTTGAACTTCCTTGCCTTTTCCTTTGGCCATAGTTTTTCAACAATCAATCAACAAATATTCAGGAGCGTCGAAACTTGAGGATTAACTTCTTTGAACTCAACGGTCCAAAAAGTAGAACGATAATCCCGAAAAACAGAGAATTCAAATGCTCTCAATGAAAGCACCAAAATGTTAGACCAAAAAGTGGTTCTAACACCCAAATTGACTAAAATCAAGCTAGAATAAGATCAAAAGTAAAATGGAGACACAGAATTTATAGTGGTTCGGCGTTGAAAAGCCTACGTCCACTTGTTAATCACTATTCTCGATGATAGAGTTGCAATTACAATGAGATATTCACTCAATTTCACTCACAACTCACATACATTCACTCAATTGTCTCAAAACAAATGTTGAAAGACGATTTGGATTATCCGGGAGTGCTGGAATTCGGTCTATGAAAGTGGTTGAACTCTCAAAGTGTCAAAAAGAAGATCCCTTTAATTGTCTCCAGGCAAGGTATTTATAGGTGAAAATTAGGTTAGAACCCGATCCGGATCGGAGCCTCGTGTCTTCCATCCCATCGTCCTCGGGTTCGGATGGATTCGTGCTGACAGCGCATCAGGGTAGTGGTCATCGTGGGTAGGAACTAGTCATATCCGCTTCGCATCTTCAGGCGATCGTATGGGAAGTGACGTGGATTATAGGTTCGGTTCGGAGGAATCTGCAGAGGGGGTTCGGATCAGGATATCCGATCCGACCCGGATTAACCTAAAGCTAAGTCCTTATCCATTTCGCTCTGCTCCATTCCGACCCGGTAGTAGGTAGTCCTCCGATCTGACTGATAGTAGGTAGCCCTCCGATCCGAATAGCAGAGTCTCTTCGATCTAAATAATAACAACTCTCCGATCCGAACAGCAACACCTCTCCGATCCGGTCCGCTACATCTCTCCGATCCGATCCGCTATGAGGCTTTCTAAGTTCTTCAATGTTTCACATCTCGACTTTGTGTTGCCCAGTTCACAAAGTGGGCTAACAATTTTTTTGGATTTTTTTCCTTTTATTCCATTTATTATTTATTTGATTTGCGTATCATTTGTTAAACATACATTGCTTAATCTAGTAATTAATTAACGTTAAAATTTGTGAAAATATATTTAATTTTCTTGTCTTTGCCCTTTTTGACTCATATTTAATTCTCCAATACATTTCATACCATATCCGTGCAATTCTGTTCATTTACACGTCATTTTCCATTTTCGAAATTAAAGAATGAAATGTTTGTTTTGCCTGAAATTAATTCATACCATATCCGTTTGTTCACATTTAATTCTCATTCTTTATTTCTTCTATTGCCGAAACCGTTCATTCTTTGAATGAAAAATTTAATATTTCCTTTTATTTGCAACCAATATTTAACTTTTTAAAATTAAGTGTCCATTTATTAGTATAATTTCTTTCCTTATCCGTTCGTTGTTTTCAAAATTAAACCATTCATCTTCCTTTATTTATTTCCTTTTGATTCCCCAGATTTTGTGAAAAATATATTTAATTTTACTTGTGAAACTTTACATTGTCATTTTATCTTCTATTTCCTTGTATTTCCGTTTTTCAATGCATTGTTTAAATTCCTACATTTGCTAGTGAAACATGGAATTAATTGGCTTGTGAAACAAGTAATTTAACGGTGTTAATTAAGGCACCAACTTTTTCCATTTGTTTATTTACAGATTTGCTTTCGCATATTCCCCATCTTCACTTTCCTTTCATTCCCATTATTTAATTCTTTCCCTTTTTCACGCAAAGAAGCTCCCATTTTATTATGCACCTTTCACATTTCATCCCATGAATAAAAGCTGCCTCCCTTTCAACGCCTTCTCTCTATTTTTTTCTATAGTCTGTCTTTAGCCATTCCTTTCCACTTTACAATTTTTCCCTTGCCTTTTCTTTCTTTCTTTAATTTTAATTTTCCATGTTACTATGTTTATTCCCTCATTAAAAAAATGATCCTCTGCGAAGCCTTCATCCACGTGCCAACCCCAAACCTGTCTGCCGAAGCCATCCCTCTCTTCCTGAAGACCCACTTGCCTCAACCAGCGGACCCAAGCCCGACAACCGTGCCATACCAACCCACTGACCATCCTTGAGCTACCGAACCCACTGACCTCCCTCGTCCGTCTGAAGCTACCAACCCAGTTGCCTCCATCCCCTTTTGCGTGATTAATGTTGGTGTTGTGTTGAGTGCGTGGTGTGTGTTCAAATGTGATCGTAAGTTTTGCTATGTGTGTTAAATCATGTGCGTGAGTTTATATTTGGGTAGGTATATATGTATGTTTTGTGTGAGTTTTTTTTTTGGTGTCGTGCGTGTGTAATGTGGGTGTATGGTGTATATGTGTGAGTTATTTGGCTTGTATTCCTGTGTGTGTATTTCATGTTGAGTGTGTGTGGTGGTGTTATATATGTTTTTGTTATACAAATGTTTTGGGATAAGTAACTTTGTGAATTTATAATATACATATACATATATATATATATATATATATATATTATAAACTTTTTTCATGTGTAAATATTTTAATTATGTTTCATTTCCTGTGTATATTTATGACTACGATGTGACTGATGATATGTGATGATTTTTTATGTTGCAGATACAGCTGGTTTCACTAAGGTTTGAAATGATACATACCCGAACGGACAGTAGATTAGGGAAAAATCGTTTTGGGTTGAAATGATAGACCTAAACAATTTTTACTGAATTTGGGATTGTGGGTTGAAATGATAAACCCGTAGAAATTTTATAAATTATGGGTAGAAATGATAAATATTTTTATCACTTGACCACAGGGTATACGGACACCGTTGGTCATGTTTTCGAATTAAAATGATTTGGAAAATTTGATTGTAATTATATTAATTTAAGGTCTTATACTTATATTTTAAAGATTTATACTTAAATTTTGTAAATTTTAAATTATATGTCTTATAATGACTTTATGAGTAAAAATGTATTTAATTGCTTATTTAAGATTTTACTTATTATTTATTTATTTTAAACTGTATAATTTAATCATATATGTATTTTTAACTTTAAATTAATATATTATAATAAATTATTCTTTTTTAAACCTATTTCTAAATTATTTTAAACCTATATATGTTTATAAACTATTTTCTATATAAATTTATAACTTATAAATATATTTTCAATGCTTATTTTATATATATTTTATAAATTTTAATAGTAAACTCAATAGTTGGATAAGTTTTGATTTTGCGATTTAAATTCGAGATTTTAAGATTTAAATTTATATAATTATACTAGATTCAATGAATTTGATTTTGAATCAATTAAATGCGAATTTTGAATTGACTTAAATATTGAACTTCATAGGAAATGAACGTGAATTGCGTATTTGACTTGAATTTGAATTTATAATTGATATGAATATATGAATTCAATTATAAATTGACTGAATATGAATTGAAATAAATTTTATATATGGAATTGATTCATAAACTGTTTGGTTTGAATTAAAGAAATTTCTTAAATCAATTTATTACAAGATATGATTTTATTAAAATGGCCACGGTATGAAAAATGTAAATGTTTGATTGTTAAATAGACTGGGATCGGATATTGTCATACTCTTTGCCAATACTGAAAACCACATTAACTGTGTACGTCGGTGGAGTTCCAGAATGAAGTAGGATGAATTTGGAGGAGATTACTGGATTTGAAGAAAGAGAACGACGATGGATAGCCTTGACCTTCGGGTCATAATTAAAATGACTAAAATAGGAGACATACCCAGGTTAATGTGAGCTAGCTCCTCTTAGTAGACGTGCTTCTTCGATACCATATATATTACTTTATGATTGCCTGATGCCTTTGATTTTTGGGAGTATTGTCTGGGGTTGGCGGTAGTCGCGGCTATGCGTTACCACCGGCCTAGGTCTGCAATCCGGTAGAATCCTACTGATGGATGTTGCCTCGATATCTTGTCATATTTATCCTGATCGAGCCACTACGATTTTGATTTGACGTTGTCGTATAGCGGCGCATCCCTATCCACTGACTGTTACTAGTGTTTTATATGCAATGTTTACGATAATGTTTATAAACAATATAAGGGTAAAAATGTAATCCCGCTTACGCTACTTTAATATGTTATATTTAAACATAGACATTATTATAATAGCGTATTATATTATATGATATTAGTTAAACGGATCCTTAGAGGATGGTGATCCCAAACATCCTTTAAGTTACTGATGCGTTTCATTGAGTATTTCATTTGAGTTGATTTACTTCCATGAGAATGTTAGTTCTGATCTGAGTTGTTTTGTTTTTCATCATTGCTCCTGTCAGATCAGTATTACATTGTTGAGATTTCACCTTTTGAAGGTGGAGACCGCTGAAGATATCACCTCTACTTGTTGATTCTGGCTATTTCTCTTTTGTATTATAAATTCTTGTATTTAGACTTCCGCTGTATTTAATTTTGTAACTCTGATATTATGCATAAATTTTTATTTTTATTTTGTAGCTTCATGAACTACTATTGTATAATTTATTTATTCCGTTGCAGATATTCT
Organism: Allium sativum; assembly: GCA_030737875.1. Taxonomy (NCBI): domain Eukaryota; kingdom Viridiplantae; phylum Streptophyta; class Magnoliopsida; order Asparagales; family Amaryllidaceae; genus Allium; species Allium sativum. Next base: position 155,444,368 of record CM060921.1, on the reverse strand, counting down.
GTTTTTTTTTTCATGTCTGTGATTCTGTGATTTATTCTATTTATCTCAGAAACTAATAACATTATATCATTTCGAACGGTTCGAGTTGATTTAATTACCAGCTCGAGGTGGACGAAAGACGATATGTTACAGCAGTTAAGTCATGACTTTCTGCAATGTAGTGGTTAATAATTGGTACGGAATCTACTCCAAATTTAACGTGCATAGCTATGTGTATTCTTTGCCAAACTATTTCTTCTTCAATTTGCGAAAGAAACTGGACTACACTTGCGATGATTCACCCGATGTTAAGAAATAGAATAAAAATGGAAAAATTAGAAAAACTTGTATTTGTGCATTATAATATGCGATTGAGAATGCGACACGTTAAACAACAACAAAAAACTGATCAGCTTATTGACCTAGATTACATCTTTCAATGAGGAGGATCCACTTGCAGATTGGACCAGAGAAGTTGAGAATCTGCTACTTGATGATGCAAACGATAATACTTGGTCAGATAATGAAGATGAACCTACACAGAATGTTGGAAATGATAGTTCATCAAATGATGATTCAGGTAATAATGGTGGCGATGGTATTGGTTCTAGTGGCTATGGTGTTGGTACTGCTTTAGACAATTCCCAAAGATATTTCCAGAATTATCCTAGAAGAGATGCAGATGACTATGGTGGACGAAGAGATAAAGATTTAGATGTTGAATACAAAGACCAACGCAACTATGATGGTAGATATGCTTTTAGCGATGTTCCCAGTTACAGATATTCTACATCAGACTATATTGGAAGTTGTTCGCTTTCGGTGTAAATCAACGGTATCCTGTTGAACTATCAAGTTGCCAAGATGAACTCTTACCTTTTGATAATATGATGACGACGCTCTTTAGTTCGGAGCAAATGCAACAATATGTTTTTCCATCATATTACAATCCGACACATGATGAAAATAACGACGAACAAAATTTATTCGATGCTCAGAGAAATAGCTTTTAGTATTAAACTTTAATGTTGTATCTATTGTATCCTCTATGTAATTTGAATAATCTAACAATTAGTGTTTGCATATTTATTCGTGTAATTACTAAAAAAAATGCTACCGGAATTGACAACCGGAAATAAACCGGAATTTCCAGAACGTGACCGGAATTTTACATTTTCTACGTGACCGGAACAGAACCGGAAACTGGGTTTTCGAACCTTGGTTCAATTTAAAGTAGTTACATACTGTATTAATTGAATTCGGCTAATAAAAGAACTGAAAATTTAAGACATCATGCTTCTTAGTTGATAGACTCATTTAATTTAAGGTGAATTACCTCCGCATATTTAATTTATATTGATAAATAAGAGAACCGCAATATGTACCCAAGACAAAGTCTGTTTGATAATTATAGGATGTTACGGTAGGAAAGGTTTACATGCACATACAACTAAAGGCACACATAACAAGCACATATATACTCAGATTTATGAATGGTTTGCTTATACGGATTTCACAGTCAAAGCCGTAACACCTCTTGATTTGTTGCAACCTGAACCAACTTGCCCATAAGGTGATAAAGATTTGAAAATGTCAATTAAAAATGATCTAGCATAAACAAAAGATAAAAATCTAAGATGAAAATTAATAGTGAAAATTAAACTACATGGAAATGTAATGTAATACTATCATCTTGATTTTAGATTCACAGCAGCAGAGACGAATCATGGAAATGTAATACTATCATCTTGATTTTAGACTCACAACAGTAGAGATGAAAGTCTGCTGGCGACTTAATCCTAAATCTCACCTTTAATCCGTTTTGAGTAATGTAGAATAGTTCATTTTCAGGTGTTTTTTGGGGTGTATATTCGAGTAGAGCAGAATTGTCGATTTTACAATAATACCAGTGTCATATATCCACATAGTTCTAAAAAATTAAACCATACGAAAAATAACCAATAAGAGCCATTTTGTTCCAAAATCTCACCTTCAATCAAACGTTAATATCTTCCGTGACATACATACATACATACGTCATATACAAAACTCATTCGAAACATTTAGCCACTTGCATCACCGTTTTCAATTTCCTGATGAAGAACCGAGCGAAACTGGTTTCCCATCTTCACCTTCAACTTTAATCGGCATTGAACAGTTATGATCCACGAACCCAACCTTAGTATTCACGTTATCGAATATCATAAGCTTCTCCGACATGAACGAACTTCCAACGATATAGGCATGATTTCCTCCCCATGACATTTCGAATGACGACACAAACAAACACCAAAAACCTTCAAGATCATCACCCCCATCGATCTCTGGTCTAATGTAATTATGCGGGGTTACGTTAAACAACATAGAACCTGGAAAATGAAGAGTGATGTTTGGAAACTCTTGATCTACCGACTCATGGGTTAAAGTCTTTCCTGGAAGCTGAAAGCATGTGCCTTTGTTCACACGTTTTTTCAACACTGCATTCTTCTGGGTCAGAAGTGCTTCAAACTTCCCATTAACATCTTGAAATGCAAAATCCGGAACAAAAAACTTGTCCGATCCACTGTCGAACATGGCTAGCGAGCTTCCATTCAAGGCCACTTTTGCTCCACCAAAATCCAAGTCCATCAAAACCAAGTCGTAATCCCTATCCCAGCGATCGAACATTGGGACTTGGGGCTCCATCACGTTTCCGATTGCGAAAACTCCGCCTCCGTTGATGTTGTCCAAGCAATACGCAAGATGTTTAGATTGTATGCCCGTATGGTTCAACTGCTCGACCAAGGAGTGGCGGTAATCTCCGAACCCAATGATTCCATCGATTCCCCAACCAAAGAAATCGAAGCCATCGCTGTCCTTAGTGTAGTTATGTTTGGTCACACATCCGAAACGGATGTTTGTAGAGACGGACTGTCCAATTGATGGATTTCCAACCAAGAATTTATCCTCCATTACATATCCTTCCATTCCTCTTCCTTGCGCGTATGTGATAGTGAACCTACATCTGCTGCCATTTACGCTTTCCGCGCAGGGGTCCTCGGTGAAGTTGTATATTCTTGCTGTCGTGGACAGTGATGGATCATAAGGTGGTATATGCACTCCGTCGCTGTCAAATCTGCAGTTTACGCAACCTGCGCAGTTGACCCATATATCTGGGCTGCCCGTGTCAACAAGAACTTTGTGTGGCTGTGGTGGCGTTCCTACTCCGATATCCATGATGTAAAGCCTGCAAATAATGCTCTTATTTAAGTAAAATGTTTGATGAGATTGTTCCAGAATATTGTTTTAAGGGATACTCACGGCATGGTGGCATTTCCTCCACCAAGTACGATGTCAATGGGATGTGAATCAAAAAGCATTCGATGGTGATGACGCAGGTGAGGTGGTAGTGTAGGAAATGGTTTCCTGACATACTTTGTTTGAACTTTGAAGACTCCATTTAAGGAGTTAACACATTGAAGGGAGATGGATAAAATAAATAATGTTGCTGAAAGGTAGCCAAGGCATGGTGAATGCCTTGGAGAACCCATATTATTTAATTGGATAGATATAGAATGGGTGATTTTCTTTCTCCCATTTCTCCCATAATTTATAGTGAAAGGTGATTGCTTTTCTTGGCAAATAGTTCCCTAACTTTAGATAATAAGCTTGGTTGGTTGAATAAGCACCATTGAATTGTGTTCGAGGAGAAATAAAAGGAGTTTCATAGGGAAAATGACAAATTTAGTAAATTACTGTTGTGGAAGTTGAGCAAAGGAATGGTATGGGAAGAATTTCTTCAAAAATAAATAACTAGATATGGTGGTAGTCAATAAATTAGAGAGGAGCACAAGCCCAGCGCACACCATTTAAATCCTACTGGAAATCAGTGTATATGATAAAAATAATGAGGTTTTTTTCATATGCACCGTGTGCAACGCATTGGTTAATGCTAGTTACCATAAATGTTTGAATTGCACCCTTTTTTTGAGGTGGAAAATACATAGAAGGGTTAAGGAGTGGGGTATAGACGTATAGTAACATATTTCCGGGAAACAATATAGGAAGCTACAACCATTTTCATCTTCCATGTACGTACCATCCTGGCTTTCATGGATGGTTAATTAATGAGAAAAGTTCAGCAGGTATTGGAGTTTGAAGGATGCTTTTGTGAAGGCCATAGGCTCTGGACTTGGTTTCGATCGTATTGCATAGACTGCAGTTTCACCATGCGAACAGAGCGTCAATATCAGTTAAAATAGAGTCCAGAGATTGGCGTTTCTCTCTTTCTGAAATTGACAATGAGCATTGGGTAATCGCATTATAATCACAGATTGCATTATATTTGGTATGTTTCTACATTTGTGTAATGACTAAAACATAATAATCAATCTAAGAGCATCCCCAATGCGGTGTCGGTTGAAAAGCAACCGACCCCAACACTTGGATCGTATGACTGACCAGGGTTGTTTCGACAACCCTGGAGGTTGTTGGAGCAAACAAATGGTTGCTCCGACAACCGGCCTTATCCGGTTTTGTTAAAGTCGACTAAGCATAGCCGGCTATTCGTTTCACTTTTTTTTTTTTTTTGACTTGCACGGTTGAGACATTTTTTAAGGTATTTTTTATTTTTTTAATTTTCTCTTAATCGGCTTTCTAAAAGCCGGCTAAGAGATTATATATATATATATATATATATATATATATATATATATATATATATATATATATATATATATATTTAATGTAAATTTTTTAGCCGACTTTTAAAAAGCCGACTAAAATAAAATCAACCCCTAACTCGTTGGGGGGTTGCTCGGGTCAACCGACATGGATTTGACCACGGGTAACCGATGCTCTAAAAAGCAAGTGCGTGCCAAAGATGGCAAAGACAACGTTAATGTGCAAGGCATAGATTATGAGTTTGAGCCACCTAGCTAAGTGCACTAGGTATGTGTGTTTTGACCATTCTGACAATCAATGTTATCACAATGTTGTCTTTGTTCATGTTCTCCGCACGTCTAGATTAGTAATTTGGGAATTATTTTTACTTCAATTGGGTTTTCTTTATCAATCTGAGTAAAGGTACGTTATGATGTGTGTTATATCATAATTTGTTGATATGTTGTTCCTATATATCGCACATTCGATTCGATCCTTTCAATTGTGCGGAAATCCGAGGGCGTTATGCTTATGACTTGTTTTGTTGTGTACGGCAATGATCGCTATACTAAAATATTTGATTCTCCAAGCTGTTTTAGCTATTATCATTTCTGTAACTTCAATTCACTACAAGAGAGGTTTTAATTTGCAACAAGAGTGTGCGACGGCTAGCGAAGGGCAAAAAAACGGCCGTTGCTAGCCGTCGCTAGCCGTCGCTCGACGTGGAGCTTTATTTCCACCGTGGCCTTTCCTCCCCAAATCACTTAGCCAAAACAAACAAACAAACAAAAAATAAAAAAATAAACCCTGCTGCCGTCGCCCCCCTTCCATCAGCCGATTTCTGCATCCAAAACTTGATTCCATCTTCTCAAATTGCTCTGGTATGACTTCTAATCCCTATTATATGTTTAATTAGGGTTATTTAGGCTTATTTAGGGTTGTTTTGTATGTTTATGTGGGGTTTGAAATTGATGGTTTATGGGTATGAAATTTGTTGTGTTGTGAGATGCATATGATATCGATAATGTTATACATTGATTTGGGAATAAGTGGAATTGATTAGGTGGTTGAAATCGTTGATTAATCACATATGTGCTTGATTTAGGAGCATGACAACGACGATTATCATGTATATAATTGGGTTTACGTTGATTGTGTGTTTAGGTTGATTGCGTTTTTAGGTTGATTGTGTTGTAGTATCATTTGAGAAAAAAATGAAGTAAATGTGATTGTTTAGCGGTAGTAACTTGATTAAGACTTGTGAAACAGTGTAATGATGACCCTCTATGCATGCACGGTTAATTATGTCACCAACGAATGCTATAATAGTCGGTCCCAACAAATTTGAAGAATGCATTTGCAATATTCAAAAAAAAAATGTTGTTGTAATATTAACAAAAATTGACAAACTTAAAAGTTTAGTTTGTTGCTATAATACTAACAAACTAAAATTGACAAATTTGTTGCTATAATATTAACAAAATTGGAATCTTAGTTTATCGTTCAAAAATTGAAACTAATTAACTTCATAATTTATAACTTTAAAATAAAATTAACCAAAAGTAACTCAAACTAATTTATACTTCATAATTTTCATTGTCATGTTATTTTATAAATTGAAAGTACAAATTGAAAGTAACTCAAATTGAAAGTACATGTAGACGGAAAAAGGCGCAAGGCGCAACTAAGGAGCTTTTTTGAAGTTTAAGACGCACCTATTAGTGAAGCGCAAAAAAGCCCATAGCGCAAAAACGCACTTTTTTCATTTGTGTTGTTTTTTGGTTTAAACTTAGATTGAATGTTTTTTGACTACTTATGTGAACACCTTAGAAAAATTTGGCCCCGTCCGACAAGTGTTGTATATGATCGTTATATGGGTATTCGTTGTTACACAAAACGGAAATCTATATTCATCTGATACAATATTCGTTGGATTTGTCCTAGTATTGGACAAGTTACAAATATAATAACGTAAGCATATTTTATAAGTCATTTCAGTTTAAACGGTTAACAAAGTTTCGATGGCACTTCCTATTTGTTCCCTGTGTACACGCATCTGTGTACGATACATGGACCAAAGGGAAGTGTTGCCGAAATTTTGTTGAACCGTTTAAACTGAAATGATTTATAAAATATGCTTACGTTATTATATTTGTAATGGGAAGTAGGTAGACCGGCCGTCAAAGTAAAAAAGAAATAAACAAAAAATTCGAAAACATGCAATAGTTATAGATGAAATTTTACAAGATTTAAAATAGTATAAAGTGTTACGTTCGATCGAACTTTCTAACATATTTGTTGCAAATCAGGAAAATGTTCGATTATTTTCGTGATCGCAGTTGGATGTATCAACCCTGAACCGGTAAGAAAGGGTCGATAAAGGAACATTTTTGTAATGGAGTCCAAGAATTTATTAGATTCGCTAAATCTAACAATCGGAGTAACGTAGACATTCATTGTCCGTGTAGTAAGTGCAGACATCTGAAGCATTGGAAGCCAGATGTAGTAGAAGTACATCTGTATAAATTTGGTTTTGTGTCGAATTATCACTTATGGGATCGTCATGGAGAACTTGTTCAACCTACGTCTAACCCTGTAGCGGTAGAGGATGATAGTACAATGATGAACGATAATACAATGACGAATCCGATAGAAAATATGGTGCAAGATGTTGCACGATCAATGTTTCCTAACATTGAGCAAAGCGACGATGAGACTGGAAATTTTGAAGAGCCAACGGCGGAAGATTATTTTTTTTATGAGTTATTGAATTCTGCTAAGAGGCCGTTGTGGGAAGGGTGTACAAGCGGAACCGAGTTGTCTGTAACCGCCGAATTTATCACTTTGAAATCAAAATTCAATCTTACAGAAGCTGCATTTACAGCAGTTGTACAAACTGCAAAACGACATATGTCGCTCAATAATTTGTTGTGTGATAGTCATTATAAAGTGAAAAAACTTATGCCCTCTTTTGGATTACCATATCATAAGATAGATACATGTGTTAAAGGTTGCATGTTGTATTGGAAAGAAGACGCTCACCGTAGAAAATGCAAATTTTGCAACGAAGATGGATACAAACCAAGGAAAAAGAAAGGAAAAGAAGTTCCATATAAAAGAATGCATTATCTACCCATAACCCCCAGACTTCAACGACTATATGCATCTTCCGCTACATCGTGTCATATGCGATGGCATAGCGTGAGAACATTAGAAGAAGGAACTATGATACATCCGTCTGATGGTGAAGCATGGAAACACTTTGATAGAACTTATCCTGAATTTGCTGCCGAGAGCCGAAATGTTAGACTCGGTTTATGCACGGATGGATTTTCTCCATTTTCTCAATTTGGTAGTAAATATTCATGATGGCCTATCATTATTACTCCTTATAACTTACCCCCATGGATGTGTATGAAAAATCCGTATATGTTTTTAACGGTTGTCGTCCCCGGTCCCGATGATCCGACACAAGGAATTGATGTTTATCTACAACCGTTGATTGAAGAGTTGAAAACACTGTGGCATGAAGGAGTCGAAACATACGACATTTCGAGATAAAGAAATTTTCGTATGTTTGCTTCTGTATTATGGACTATTAGTGATTTTCCCGCGTATGGCATGCTTTCTGGTTGGAGCACTGCTGGACGTCTAGCTTGTCCTCATTGTATGGAGGAGACACGGACATTTTCATTGAAGTATGGAAAAAAATTCTTGGTTTGACTGTCATCGTTGTTTTCTCCATATTAATCATAAATTTAGAACGGAAAAAAAGAACTTTAAAGCCAACAGAGTAAAGACTATACTACCGCCGAAAGTTTGGACAAGTGAAGAGATATATGAAGTTGTAAGTGAGTACCCAAAAATACATGAAACTGGGGAGTAGGTTGAAATTCCAGGTAAATCGGACATTCATAATTGGTGCAAACAAAGTATATTTTGGGAGTTATCTTATTGGAAAAATCTAAAACTTAGGCATAATATTGACGTGATGCATAATGAAAAAAACGTTTTTGATAACGTTTTTAATACAGTTTTGAATGTAAAGGGTAAAACCAAAGACGATGCGAATTCGAGACGCGATATATTACACTTTTGTAAACAGCCGGAGCTGCACTTGTATGATGAAAAAAAAACCTAAAGCATGCTATGAGCTAGACAACAGGCAAGTAAAACTTGTGCTAAAGTGGGTGGAAGGATTACGATGTCCTGATGGGATTTCTTCAAACCTCCGTAGATGTGTGGACTTTAAAAACAATAAATTGAGTGGAATGAAAAGCCATGATTGCCATATCATGATGGAATACTTTTTACCTGTGGTTTTCAAGGAACTGTTGCCTACAAAAATCTGGAGTGTTATAACAGAATTAAGTTTGTTTTATAAACAACTTTGTTCAACAACGTTAAAGGTAGACCGTCTACATAAGCTTGAACTAGAAATCCATGTACTGATCTGCAAACTTGAGAAAATATTTCCACCTGGTTTTTTTAATGTAATGGAGCATTTACTTATTCATCTTCCATCCGAAGCACTTCTTCGAGGTCCAGTGCAGTATGGATGGATGTATCCGTTTGAGAGGTAATTATATATATAATTTCAATAATTGTGATAGATTACAACTTAGATTATTGTAACAACATATAAAATAAATTAATCTTGTTATAGGTACTTGAATCATTGAAGAAAAAAATTAGGCAAAAAGCTCGAGTAGAAGGTTCGATTTGCAAATCGTACCTTGAAGAAGAAGCCTCATTTTTACTTTAGTGAAGATGTAAACTTGTCTTTTGTAACTGTTCCCCGTAATGAACAAGTCGTTGAGCAGGAGTCTTCTCAAACTATGTTATCTCTTTTTAGACAACACGGAAGACCTACAGGAAAATGTGTGGAAATATGGTTAAGCGATAAAGACTACAATGTGGCACACACATATATTCTGTTAAATTTTGCAACGAATACCAACGGCTAGCAACGGCTTCCCGGTTAAACTAACCAACTGACACGTCAGATGACACGTGTCCATTGGCCATCGCTAGCCGTTGGTAAACAAGTGACGGAGCCGTCGCTCTCGCCGTTGCTATTCCTGTTGGCGACGACAGTTATAGCGACGGCATATAGCGACGGCTAGCGTCGGCCGCCGACGGCTCTATGCCGTCGCTAAATGAAGCCCTCCTTGTAGTGATTATCCGCACAAACAGTTATTTTTTCTGAAAGCTTTTGTTTCACGTTGTCCATCATAATTATTTCAACCATTAATTGTTGACAAATACTTTGATTGCTTTCAAGGTTTTTGTAGCACAAACTTTTTTCCTCTTAAAACTCATGAGTTACCCTAAGCAACAAATCTTTTTATTATTTGCGTAGCATCGCATGATTTAGGTCTATTACTTCAGCTTCAGTTTATTTTTAATACACATATCTATTTAACTGATTTCACGATGGCTAGGCATAATTTTTCCACTGCCATATTGACTGTTGTTTGCTTTTTCCAGACTTTAACGTATGCAGAAGCGAGAATGTATTATTTTATATTCTTTGGTCTTCATGCATAAAAATGAGTAGGCAAGTTTCTACCCGCGATGAAAGTCGTATTTGAGAATGTTGTAATAGGGATTAGGTACAAAAAATGAGAAAGATATTTCTCTTACTTATCAATTAATTTTTATGAAATAGAAAGTGATTACAGTATGTTTTGTTTTTCTTCATGACCCTGTTTAACATTACCTTTTCTGCATTATATATGTAAACCAATCAATTTTCATTTTTGGCACATTTGTTTATTGTGTTTAAATCTTTGCATGTTGTTTGTTATATCTTTCATTTTTACCCTTCGTTTTTTTTTTTCATTAAATAAAGACATTGGTATCGAGATGATCATCCTAACGGCTGTCAAACGGTTATTACGAAATGGAAAATCAAGTTGTTTTTATAAACCAGTTTTTTTCAATACATATATTAAACCATCATTGTGAAAGCGGTTGTTTCAAATTATTAAATAAGTTTATTTCAAACCTTAACTTCTGTCAAATTTTATATTTAGAGGTTGTAGTGGTAGGCTTCTAAATGTTACATACCAGTAAGTTTTACTCATAATAATATCTCCGATTTGCATAACATCCTAGATTTTAGCATATTAGTTAATGTATGGCTCAATTTTATTACACTTGGTTAAACGTTGTGATATCATGGTGGATAGATTTTTTTTTTTTTTTTTTTTTAGGTCTTAAATGTTACATTTTTATGTTTTAACAAGTCCAAACACATGATGGAGCGTACTGTGGTTGTGTTAACATGAAGAGTACATCTATCGTAAAATTCAGTTCTAACAATAAACCAAATCAAAAATTTTAATCTATCTACTAACTAAATTCGAAAGGAGAAACCACAAAATTACCATTGTGACACGTGTCTTCAACTGTTTTTCAATTTGCATACTTGAAATGAACACATAAGGTGTGTTTTTTACGAATGGTAGTGGAATATTTGGACGCGACATTTAGGCATGATATTTGAGCGTGACAGTGTTGTGAACAAGGAATGCGTTTTTTGCTGCGAATGGGGTATTTGAGCAGGGTATTTATTCGTTAATTTATTTGTTTTGAATTAATTTATACTTTTAATTTTAATTTATAATTCTTATGTGAATGACAACATTGTAATATTAGTTCCACATTTTCAAAATATTAAAAGTAGCTTGGTATATATATGAGTATGCAAACTATAAACACAATTGAAATGAAATCATATGGGCTTGAATAAACATAAGGCTTGATATATGTATATATATATATATATATATATATATGTATATATATGTGTGTATATATATATTAAATGATTCAAAGATGGGAACTTGGGCATGAGGGCGTGTGCTTGCGTGCACAGGGGTTGGAACGCTTCAGCCAACCATCGGTGTCGCTTCCAACGCTTCCTACGTGTTGGATGTGAATCCAACGATTACGTGGTACCCTGCAGACTACGAACACACCCATATTTTATACCACTAAAAGTAGTTTCTTATCCCTTTTAATTACCAACACTGCTGACACTCTCTCCCAAATCAACATCATCCGCCATGAAATTAGGATTTATAATTGTAACAGATAAATCAGCTACCGCTTCATCCATCTTTATTGTCAAATAAGCATCATGAACAAAGAAATCGAATGATAAATTGGTACTATTTCTTTTATTTACTTTTTTCATGGATACGATTTTCTATATCCTTTATCCAAAATAAAATTTGCGAGTCTACAACACTGTTTAGATGCTAATGGATTTTTGGATATGGTGCGGTACTTTACTTCCTTCTGTTGGTAACGTTTTGTCTGATTTTTCACTCAAATTTACTATGTTATGCTTTTACTTTTTCTCAGATTTGTTAACCTTTCACTAGCGTGGATAAATTCCTTCTTCAAACGTGATCAAACTTCCCTAAAAAATTCAAATTAACATCTGTTCCGATACTTATTTATTGTTTGACTGCATATAACTGTGAACTCTCACCAATATATTGATCAATATTACTATTCTTCAAGTAGTGAATACATAATTCGTAGTCTCATCTTCTGTCGATTACTTGGTTAAATTTTAGGGTGAGTTTTTCAAAGTTTGGGTTATATTTGTACACAACCTCTGATGTATAATCTGTATTACAACATCCAAACTAATACCAAATAAATGATGGTCTGCTTCTACTTTGACCGATAATATAGTTTCAATGCGCTACTTAGTTTCCTATGTTATTCCAATTTAATAATATTATTGTTAACATTTCCAACAACATTTTATTTTGTGTTAGTAAGGGGATGATTCAGTTTGCATAAAAACACCCCATCAAAGGAACATACAAATGATGTTTGTTGAGGGAAAACATGCGAAATATACAAATATAGGATCATTATATAAGAATTAAATTGCCATTCTTTTTATTAATATCTAAATATTACTAACATAGCTTTGCACTTATAGACATTTGGTATAGTTTGAAGATCTTATAATATTTTTAAGTTTAACTTTGTCTCTTCAAGAGTTACTAGAAAAGATATTGGAATTAAATGGTAAGCTATGATATTTTGCTTAGATTTGAAACTAATAATGATATCTTTTTAAACTTTGAAAGAAAATTTTCAAACATATTGAATATAATTAATGAACTATAAAAAATGATAAAGATTCTAATGGAAATGATAGAGGATCGCATGTCTTCTATGCTACGGTGTTCATTTTTATTCCTCTATTTCATAAATTCATGAATTGCTTAATTTTTGCAATTTCTATACCTTTTTTATGAGAATGGTAGATGAAACGTGAGTTTAACGGGAGTTGTGGGATCAAGTAAATGTATAATGTGTATCAAATAAAAATGTTATCTTTGTTTTATTATTTAGAAATTGAGTTTTACTTGGATGATATATATATATATATATATATATATATATATATATATATATATATTTGTGCATTTTCAAAATAAGAGATTTTAGTCCTCAACGTTTTATTAATGATGTCTGAACTGGATTTTCTTTATTTATTTTTTAATTTTTGTATTCACTATGTTGACCATAAATATAAAATTGGCTATTTTCACAGCAGCACTATTAAAGTTGAGGCATGTGTATCCATTTATGTACCCTACAAAGTTGAAATCCATATGGGATACAACAATGACAAAGCATCAAAATATTTTACTTCATTACTTGCATGACAGTGATTTTAACTTAATATTAACTTTGCAGACACTAATATTTCTTACCTTTATTTAGGTTGATCATTCTTCATGGCTTTGTTGGCTTCTTTAGGGATGCTTTATATAATGTCGTTGTATGAATGTTCGTGGTAACTCTTTACTTGCTCCCTATTGGTTAAATGAATTCCATTGATGTCCATTCTCTTATTCATATTTTTTTGGATGTATCATCTCTTTTTTCAGGCCTTATTAACCATTTTCAATTATCATTTATCATGGTCATTATGAGCTATTTATTGCCTCATTTATTGATGTCGAATATAGATATTCCTCTTTAGGAATAAATTTTAGACAAGCAGACGTATTAGGTTTATGTAGCAACTCCTTATCACGTAATGATTTATCTACCCACTTTGTATCGACGCATGTGTTCTGTTCAATTAATTGGTGACGGATATTGAGATTGGCAAATGCAAGGGTATGGTGTGTGCAAAAGAAATTCATTGTATTATAACTATAACAATCTCATGGCTTTGTGATTAATATTATCATTTTAATGACTGGCGTACTCTCTCACTAAGTCTACTTAAAAGAATTGATGTTATGTAGTTTTATAATGCATTAACTGATTTATGAGAAAATATAATATTTATAAAATTATTGTACCGTTTTGTTACTGTTAACCATATTGCCTTTTGGTTATAACCAGCCTTTGTGATATGTATTTATAGTAACCATGGGAATGAAGTGTGAGAAATTTTTGGAAAATTTGATCTTTACTGAAGTAAACACCTTACAGAATTCCTTTTGCATACCGCATGTATGAAGCCTTTACTTTTTCCTTGATTGGATTCAATGCTATTAGGTCTTGGGTTGGAAAACCATCATACAAATGGGTAACTGTAATAACCTTTTTGAGTACAAATGGGCTTAAAGTAATTGATGACAAGAATCTTGTTTATTTTGTTCTCTAATAGTATAATTTTTGAGCTTTAATTATACTATTAGAGAACAAAATAAACTATGACCATTACCTAAAGGTAAATTTTATTCTAATCCACAGATTTAATCAGTTAATCCGCCCTATAAAATATGATCTTTGACTTTTAATAACATTTAAAATTTAATTAGTTTATCCACCTAAAAGTATTAAATATCTTTTTTTTTCTTCCCTGTTCTGCTTGTATAGTTCTTCTTCTTACAATCATACATCTAAATTCAAGTTCTTCTTCCTACAATCCTACATCTAAATCCAAGTCTAGGTGAAGTATAGTTGTGTCTGTGTTTGAAAACAAAAATTTGTTTAGAGTGTGAAATGCATGTCTCTGTGTATTTTTTTTATATCGTTGTAGAACTGTAGCCTTTAAAAGTAAAATGAAAGTCTCCTTTTTCCATGCATTTGTATTTTTTTTATAGATAAGAGGATGATGACGCAAAGAAAAAAGCATTCACTTGAATTGTGCATGACATAACATAAATTCTAAAGGCTGCAAAGCAAATAAATTCAACTTCGTTGATCCATTGTATCCCCTTGTATTTGTATTGAACTTTCCAGGTCATATGTTGAAAAGAAATCAGTGTCTTTAGTAGAAGCAAAGAAAGTTGGTTTCCAACCAGTTGAAAATCTCATCTTATGTAAGATATTTTATGAAGAATTCCATGTATGCTAATGCAAGGATCAATGGAAGCTCAAGAATTTCTACAGCATGGAAGATAGATTTGTGGATTAATATGAAATCTTTAAGTTAATCCACTTGTGGATTAACTTACAAAAAGTTTGTGGATCAACTTATTAAAATTAAATGGTGGATTAATTAACAAAAGACGTGGATGAAAATAAAACTTACCATACCTAAATTAAATGCTATTTAACTGGTGATGCTGATGCACTTCTTGCATTTATTATGTATTTCTTTAATTCTTGGGTGCTACTATTGACACTCCTATTTAGACTTCTGGCCACCAAAACTAAAAGCACCCTAAATATTTTGAATTTCCTCTTGTGGCCACCGTCTATATTAATAACAAAAGAATGTAGAGGCCACCAACTCCTTCCTCTACACGAACGCTTCCTTCCTCCCTTACTTCGTCTGTTGTGAAATGAATTAATTTAATGATCCATTTTCATAACCACACTAGCAATTTCAAATTTTATAAATGTTTACTTACTTCGTTGGTACTGAAATGATTCGTCAAATCAACATTTATGTCTTTTGAGTCATTTGATCAAACATCTTGCATCATTCTATCACAAGCATCATGTTTATCATCCAATTTACCATCATTCAAATACTCCAACTATCAAAGGACAAAAATAATAATTATTAATGTATTGATTTGTAAAATAAGATACGTAAGTTATACGTATGGAAACTTTACAAGTCAAAACTTACATTATCATTCTTTATTACAACGTCATCAAATTTTATGTCCTCCGAACTTGAAATTTCCAACGGAGCGAACCAAATATCGTAAAATGCAATGGAAAACATAACCACTAAAAAAAAACCTAACAACATGTTCGATATCATAATAGAAAACAATAAAAATCAAGCAATTCTAACCTATTTTATATCTTCATCTTCCATCTCTATTAGGCACAAAAGAATATCTCCTTTTGTAAGGATTTAGGGTTCGTAATTGTAAAGAAATACGTGATTTATAGGTAAAATACTGTGGTGAATAACTGAGTGAAGGAGTATATGGTGGCTAGAAGAGTATAAAAATAATCATCTGCATTAAATTTATAAAAGTGGCTGGAAGTGTGAATTCGGGTGTGTGTAACGACCCGGATTTTTGATCGATTAATTTTGAATATTTAATGCTTATTTTAAATATTTATTTGATAATATACTTGAATTTTTATATTTATGTTATCGATTTCGATTTAATATCGAATATATTAAATTACCGAAATACGAAATGTAATTGAAATAAGAGTTAAAGACTAAATCAAAACAATCCAGATGACTGGTATAAATTCCATTTGAATATATATACGATAATAATAAATAATTTATTATTAAGAAATTATTTGTTTGAATTTAAATTATATTATATAAATTTATTTCGGTTATTTTATATATATACGTTCAAATTTAATTTCAGAATATATTCTGCTAAGCTCAGAAACCGTTATTACATTGGAACGACGGTCGGTACGCTAAAATAGAGGTTCACGATTTTTATTTGTGAACCCCGAGATATTTGATTGTGGATAGGTTCGAAATCAAATTAGTATCTATTTAAAAAGAAAAAAAATCTATTTAAACCCATATCACATTAAATATAATGTACTTTGCGCAGAAGAGTTCCTTAAGGATGAAGTCTTCATTTTCTATAAAGCGCGATACCTTCCCATCTTATATCTTCTGTTAGAAATCGCAAGCTTCAGGCAAATGAAAAATGGCTGCTCTCTGTTATAAATTTAGTCCCAAAATCACAGTAAAATCAAAAGTCCACAATATAAAAATGGTTGCTCCTCATACGTACTTAGATCAAATTAAAACCGCGCTCGCTCTCCTCTTTCTAACTCAAACCAATTCGAATCTGCTCGAACTAAAACCATTAAATCCCAAATCTTATACCCTTGATCTCACGTAATGATTTCGTTCACCCCCATAACCACAAAACCGAGTGCGATAGACCAATCTCGAGTTCGACAGTAATGTCGATAATTAGGGCAACGAGTTGTTTCGATTTTAGGGCTACTACTTTCAAGATTTGGGAAGCTGAAGGTTAGTTCGAAGGAAGGTGATGTCGATTTTTTTAGGAGCAGCGAGATGGGTGAGTTGCGATGTAATTCGCGAGTTCCCTGATGCTTAGCCCAAGTTAAAAGGGATTGTTATTTTAAGAGGAAGGTAGGCAAGGTAGAAGGAGTGGCATGCTACTGCTAATGGATTTCGTGGATTACATATTAGTTTGCATTCGGGGAAAGCAGGAGCACACTTGCAGTTAGATTTTTGGGGAGTTAAATTACATAAATGTCAGACCTGAGAAGGAGCACTCGAGATATGGCAGGGTGATGGGGATTTGAGACATGCGATTCAATCAGATACTAAGTAAAGAGGATGCAGTGGAGATGGTGATCAGTTGTAGTGAGGTATATATGTTTATCAAATTTTATAAGCTGAATTTGAATTAGTAATTTAACTAAATTAATAATAGTTAATCGATGAATAAAATCAAATGATTTTATGTAAAGGTAATATCTTTTATGGGTTAATTAGTAGTGATATTTAAATTATTTTAGATTAGATATAAAACTATAACGAGTGTATTTTATTTCGTATACATTTCCAAAATTAAATCAGTACCCTATTGGGAAAGGAAATGTCATTTTCGGCTAATCTGGAACTTGGAAATTAAAAGGGAAATTTAGTTAGAAAATAATTGTATATATTTTAAATTAGATAAGTGATATATTAAAATTTAAAATCATTAGCTGTTCAAGTCCAGGAAGTTAGGAAAAAAATTAAATGTTATTATAAAACCGTGTCAAGAAATTTCAATTGCTTATGTGTAAAAATTGGACTTTTCTTAGGCGAGTATAAATCAAATAAAATCATTTGTGTGGAGTCTGAAAACTCGGAAATCAATCAAAAGAAACTGAAATTGGTACAAGTGCAGATTTAAAATCACGGCGAGTAATCTCACTCTCTGGATTTTTTTTTAAATAATTTTTGCTTGTTGGTTGATTGGTTGCATTGCTATTTGTTTATAAATAGTGGTTATTAAATATATTAGCTTTTTAGGCTTGGTGGTTGCTATTATATATATATATATATATATATATATATATATATATATATTGGTTGTTGGATTGTTCCCACAGTACCATTAGCGGATGCCCGCACTATCATTAGCGGATGACCCTATACGCCCCACGTTATGATAGTGGATGACCTTCTACACCACGATATCCTGCCTCAAAGCAGGATGGGTATTACTTATGTTGGCTAACGTCTGTGGATGCAGGAAAACATGTTGGAGGGATCCAACCTGGTTCCTCAAAAATATTGTTGTTTGTTTTTCATATATATTATCATATATGATGTGTTAGAAAACCTATCAATTATAATTGGTTGTTTTGAGTGTTTAAAATATCATTGGGCCTAAATGGTTATTTATATGAATATCATAAATAGGGTTTTGATATTTAAAAAGGGAAATTCTATTTTTCTAAAATAAAATTTGGATTTTCGAATAGACTATAAAGATGTTAACTTGTTTTAAATAAATAAAACAAGTATTTAATTTATAAATGATGTTTATAAATTAAATAACGTAAGAAATTTAAATAAATTTATGAACGGTGTTTATAAATGAAATGGAATGATTTTCATTGGATAATCAGGGAATTGAATTGAACTGAATTTATAAACGGGGTTTATAAATGTAGTAGGAAAAATTATTCTTTTGATATTTGAATATTTAAATTCAAATGTGAATTTAAAAATAGAAATGGGGAAATCGTTTTAAAAAAATAAAAAATGGAATTTTTTCTGATGTTCAGAATATAAATTGAACTAAAATAAATCCGTAAGGATTTATGATTTGAATTCGATTAATTCGAATTTATGTAAATAGAAGTTAAATTGATTATGAAAATAAATTTGGTGTTATATATAAGTTATTATAAATAGAAATTTCCAAAATAAGATTTTGGTTGTAAATAGATTTTTAATCGAACGTGTTTAAATTTATAAGACAAGGAAATTTATAAAGATGTTTATAAATATGATGAATTAATTATCAAAATATAATTTGAAATCTTAAATTAAAATATGAATTTAAAAGTATAAATTGAAATCATTTCGAAAAAAAGGAAATGATAGTTTTTATTCCGAAATTCAGAATATAAAAGGGGTTGGGTTTCAAATAGGTATTTGAAAGGAAAGCTTGTTTTAATTTTTAAAACAAGAAAATTAATTATAAACAATGTTTATAAAAATATGGAAATAAATTATCATTGGATAATTTAAAAGTTTAAATTCAAGAAAGAATTTAAAAAGTGAAATTGGAAAACGTGTTGAAAATAGAATAATTGATTATATTCCGAGATTTAGAATACAAACTGAATTGAGAAAATCCAAAGGAGTTATAATTGGAATTCAATTATACCGAATTTTATAATTTATTTATAAAAGGAATTGGGATTTAAAATAACAAATCGAGTATAAATAAATGTATAACTGAGTAAGGAAAAATCAACGATTATAGATAATCAGAATTATTGAGTTGAATTGGGAAAATTGGTTTAACATATATGAAAAATATATTAGAATGGAGTTGAATTTATTTTAAATGAAGTTTAAAAGTTTATATATATAAATATAATTAAGACAAACTCACCTCAGCGTGGTAGTTCGTAAATGGGCGTTTCGAACTTCAATTAACTATATGGAATTCAATTTAAGTCGGAATTCTTTGGAACAAGAATCGTCAGGACCGAATTAATAATTGTTTTCTAATGGAAGAGAAAATTCTGAATATCGTCGTATACATTTTGAGTTATGTCAAAATCAAATTTTCAGAAAAACAGCGCCATAACCATTTAAAAACAATAATGGTTTATTTAATTTTATAAAAGGATTTTAAGTGAATAAAATCCGAATTTCTATTTAGAAAATTTCTAATTTGAGTTGAAAAATATATGTGAACTTAAGTGGAGTTAATGGATTGATTTTTGAAAAAAAATCAGATGTTGTTAATTATTGAATAGAATTAACTAGTTTGAAGAATAATTAGCTATTGGAATTTGAATTGAAATTGGGCTTTGGAGAAGTGAATTGGGTTTGTAAATTTATATTCGAAAATGAATATGAAACTCGAGTTGAAAATGAAATTTGATTGGTTTATAACCATATTAAAAATAGTATATTAACGTGATGTTCAAATAAAATTATGAAATAGGCAAAAGTGCTAATTAAAAGATTAATTAGCGAGTTGAGTAAAAATGATCGAATGGAACTGGAATAAATTTGGAATAGATGTACATGTGTTAAACAGGATTGGAAATGATGTATACGAAGATTTATAATTCGAGTGACTGGTAATAAGGTACGTATTTAAATTCCATATGAGGTTTTATGCGCTGAATTGGCAAGCCACTTGCTTTTTGATTTTCTTTTTGAATGGAAAGGGCCTAGAGAGGCGAGTTGAGGTTTGAACTGTTGACCGGTATAAAGGAGGTTATGGCGAAATTTTCCAGAAATTTAAGGAGTTAAAATATTTTAAGAAAATTTGATAGTTAGAAATTAGTGTATCGATATATAGAACGTTAAGGGAAACAAACTTAAAAATAGAATATTATAAATAAAAAAGAAAATCTGGTAAAATTAGAAAGAGAAGCGTATGCGGGTTTGTAATTGAGTAATTGGTTTTTATGATGTTGATTATTCGAGATAAGTGGTCTTGTCCGTTTTGAAGTTAAGGATGTTTTCAGTCAAGGTCTGAGAGGTAATTATACCCCAACATGATTGGTTTCATTTTTAAACGATAAACAACAAGATCCAGTTTCAAAGAGAAATGTTTGAATAAGAGTTAGTTTAATGCAGTGTTTTGGGTTGTTGTAACGATGTTTTACACAACATTCGTTTTAACACAAGTAAGTGGAAATTTAGAAATATAATAAATAAATATTTCATGAGTGTAGAAATGAATGGGCGTGAAAGAGATAAGTAATTGGAACGTTTTCCAGTTATAAATAGAAGATGTTTTCTACGTATAGAAAATAAAAGGAGGCAATATATGGAAATGTTTCAAAATAGCGAAAAGGGCCAAGATGATTGTTGAAAATATTTGGCTAACAAATATTGATAAGGAAATAGAGTAGTGATTTAATTAATGAATAAAATATCAATTAAATGGCTCAGTGATTTGTTTGATGCTTTGACTGAATGTTTGTTTTTCTCTGATAGTTAAATAACCGACTATCGAAGTGTTTGCCAATATCGTTGTCAATATGGAGAGTTCGGTTGGATTATTATCCGTGAACCACTCCGTATTGGCAGTAACGTTGCGAATCAGATTATATGAAGATAATCGAAGACGGAGTAAAGTGCAAGGACTTTTTCTATTAATAGAAATTGTGCCTTCGGTTTCGTTCAGTCCCAGAACGAAGAGTATGGATGAATGTCCGACAGAGTATTTCCAATGATCGCATATGTTGGTCTGTATAGATATATGTGGTGGTGGAGAATTTATTCTCTTAGCATAATATCCAGAATATATTTGTGCAAATCAATTAATGATTTACGAATATGACAATATGGCATTCAAAGTGATTGTGCTATCAATGAATGATAAGAAATCGTAGCCTCAGGTCTCAACAACCGGGAAATGACAAAAATCGGCAGACAACATGGCTATGTGGGTCACTCCCATTAGGGTGTATAATCACCTATCTAGAGAAATTCCATTTTCTTCTTTAATCTATCGATGTTGTCCCTTTTCGGGAAACGGTTGTTGATCCCAACCGTTGGTGATATATATTCGATACACTCAAGCGAAATGAGTGGTCGGTCATGTGTGGGGCGGGTTGCAAGATGTTATTGTTGAAACTCAGTGTATCCCCTCTAGAGTACACTGATCGGAAGGTGGTTCCATACCTTGTCATGTTGGAAATCCAATCTCCAATAAGCATCATGCGGTTTTTAATTTTATATTATATATGGAGCGTGAGATGCAAGCGTTTCGCTAGATTCTATTTATTTGATGTAGACGTTATTATAATATCACTAAATTTGATATCAAAGATATTTTGGGTTATCGTAAGGTAAAACCATCAGTGTTTATGTGTGGATCGGTCTTACGATTATCATTTCTTTCGAAGGGATTTTTAAAGTTAAACAAATGATTGGAGTTTACTCACGCCAGTCCTATGACTGACCCAGAGTTATTTTGTTTTTTGTTTTCCCTAAACTCTTGGGTGCCCAAATTTGTATGGGCAATCAAGTAGTCGGGATTTTACAGATTCACTTGGAGGAGTTTGAAGCCGGGGGCTTCACCAGTTAGCTATAGACTATCATATATTCCGATGTGTACCATGTTTGTATCTAAAAATAGGTGTTTATAACTGTTCCAGAAATAGTTGTTGTGCTCTGATGATGGTATGTATATAAAGTTACCGAATTGTATTTCAAAGTTTATGTTACCTAATATGTTTTATTCGTTCTGCTGTGAGTTTGTGATCTTCGTTTTCTTCTATTCTAATATTTCTTTCTTTCTATTTCTCATCCTCTAACTTCTTTCTAATAATTATTCGTATTTTTGTGCAATTTGGGTTGTACGTGTGGTGTTATTAGTCAACTCAGATAGAATGGATTTGCAGGCTATTACAATTGGTATCAGAGCTTAGGTTGAGCGAATACCTATGCTTGGTAGGGATGTGCTCATTAGAGATAGGGTCAGTAGTACCCTAGAATTGGTTGAGTGTATATATACGAGAGAGTGCATTTGTTAATTGATATAAAATTTGTTTTATGTTGTGTTGGCTAGTCTGTTGAGTGATTTATGAATTCTGATCGAATTATGGGACGCCACGAAGTCGATAGGAATTTATGAACACTTGAACAGAAGATACGACATAATATAGTTTTAAATTGGGTAAATGAAATAATTTTACCTTAGATTTATATTTTTGCTATATAGATAATAATTTACTGAAATTATTATCATATGTGGATGAGTTGGTTGTTAATATTATAGCCAAACGAGATTATAAAATTGAAATGGTTATTTATAACCAAAATAATTTGTATATGAATGAAATATACAAATGAGATGAATTAAAAATCAAATTCAAACCAGAATTTTGAATTTTGAATCCTGAGTGTTTGGAAAAATATTTTTTTTGAAGTACATTAAAATAATATAGCTTTGTTTTGGTATGGTTTTTGAATAAAAATCTAATTTAGATGGATTTTTGAAAGTGATAAAGCACTAAACTCACTTCAGTGGCTGGAAAATAATTCTGATGATGACTGCAGCATCATTAGTGTTCATTTTCGAGTTTCCAAGTGATGAATGGCTACCTTAGAAAAGTTTTGTTGGAAATTTGTTTGAAAGAAAACAAGTTGGTTTGAAAATTCAAATGTTTCGAATTTGAAATGGGAATAAATATATATGTATATATTTATGTGATTTCAAAAGGATTTGAAATGAAAACCAGGAATTTGAATTCTGGAATTTAAATTTAACTTAAGCAAGTTAAATGGATCGAAGTGAATAAATTGATCAGAATCAATTTGAATGGAATATGAATTGATTATAAATCATTCAGATAAAATGAATATAAGCATAATTGATATTCAATATGAGTGAAAACCAAAAGTTTTGGTAGAACTAAAATTGTTGAAATATGAAATGTTGAGTTTCAACATAAATAAGTTTTTGAAAAGTTAATGGGTTGTAGTATTTTTTCTACCTTACTAATTTCGGGGACGAAATTCTTTTAAGAGGGGAAGAATGTAACGACCCAGATTTTTGGTTGATTAATTTTGAATATTTAATATTTATTTTAAATATTTATTTGATAATATACTTGAAGTTTTATATTTACGTTATCGATTTTGATTTAATATCGAATATATCAAATCACCGAAATACGAAATATAATTGAAATCGGAGTTAAAAACCAAATCAGAACAATCGAGATGATCGGTATAAATTCCATTTGAATATGTATACGATAATAATAATAATTTATTATCAAGAAATTATTTGTGTGAATTTAAATTATATTATATAAATCTATTTTGGTTATTATATATATATATACGTTCAAATTTAATTTAAGAATATATTCTGCTAAGCTCAGAACACCGTTATTACACTGGAACGACGGTCGATACGCTAAAATAGAGGTCCACGATTTTTTTTGTGAACCCGTGATATTTGATTGTGGATAGGTTCGAAATCGAATCGGTATCTATTTAAAAAGAAACAAAATCTCTTTAAACTCAAATCACATTAAATATAATATACTTTGCGTGGAGGAGTTCCTTAAGAATGAAGTCTTCATCTTATATAAAGCGCTACACCTTCCCATCTTATATCTTCTGTTGGAAATCGCAAGCTTCAGGCAAATGAAAAATGGCCGCTCTCTGTTATAAATTTAGTCCCAAAATCACAGTAAAATCAAAAGTCCACAATATAAAAATGGTTGCTCCTCATACGTACTCAGATCAAATTAAAATCGCGCTCGCTCTCCTCTTTCTAATTAAAACTAATTCGAATCAGCTCGAACTAAAACTACTAAATCCCAAATCTTATACCCTTGAGCTCATGTCATGATTTCGTTCACCCCTATAACCACAAAAACGAGTGCGATAGACCAATCTCGAGTTCAATGGTAATGTCGATAATTAGGGCAACGTGTTGTTTCGATTTTAGGGCTACTGCGTTCAAGATTTGGGAAGCTGAAGGTTAGTTCGAAGGAAGGTGATGTCGATTTTTTTTAGGAGCAGCGAGATGGGTGAGTTGCGATGTAATTTGTGAGTTCCCTGATGCTTAGCGCAAGTTAAAAGGGATTGCGATTTTAAGAGGAAGGTAGGCAAGGTAGAAGGAGTGGCACGCTACTGCCAATGGATTTCGTGAATTATATATTAGTCTGCATTCGAGGAAAGCAGGAGCGCACTTGTAGTTGGATTTTTGGGGAGTTAAATTACATAACTGTCAGACCTGAGAAGGAGCACTCGAGATATGGCAAGGTTATGGGGATTTGAGATGTGTGATTCAATCAGATACTGAGTGAAGAGGATGCAGTGGAGATGGTGATCAGTTGTAGTGAGGTATATATGTTTATCAAATTTTATAAGCTAAATTTGAATTAGTAATTTAACTAAATTAATGATAGTTAATCGATGAATACAATAAAATGATTTTATGTAAAGGTAATTTCTTTTATGGGTTAATTAGATAGTGATATTTAAATTATTTTAGCTTAAATATAAAACTGTAATGAGTGTACTTTATTTCGTATACATTTCCAAAATAAAATCGGTACCCTATTGGGAAAGGAAATGTCGTTTTCGGCTAATCTGGAACTTGGAAATTGAAAGGGAAATTTTGTTAGAAAATCATTATATATATTTTAAATTAGATAAGTGATATATTAAAATTTAAAATCATTAGCTGTTCAAATCCAGGAAGTTAGAAAAAAAAATAAATGTTATTATAAAACCATGTCAAGAAATTTCAATTGCTTATGTGTAAAAATTGGACTTTTCTTAGAAGAGGATAAATCAAATAAAATCATTTCTGTGGAGTTCGAAGACTCGGAAATCAATCAAAAGAAACTGAAATTGGTACAAGTGCATATTTAAAATCACGGTGAGTGATCTCACTCTCTGGATTTTTTTTAAATAATTTTTGCTTGTTGGTTGATTGGTTGCATTGCTATTTATTTATAAATAATGGTTATTAAATATATTAGTTATTTAGGCTTGGTGGTTGC
Organism: Allium sativum; assembly: GCA_030737875.1. Taxonomy (NCBI): domain Eukaryota; kingdom Viridiplantae; phylum Streptophyta; class Magnoliopsida; order Asparagales; family Amaryllidaceae; genus Allium; species Allium sativum. Next base: position 155,418,601 of record CM060921.1, on the reverse strand, counting down.
TATTATATATATATATATATATATATATATATATATATTGGTGGTTGGATTGTTCTCGCAGTATCTTTAGCGGATGCCCGCAGAATCATTAGCGGATGACCCTATACGCCCCACGCTATGATAGTGGATGACCTTCTATACCACGATATCCCGCCTCGACGCAGGATGAGTATTATTTATGTTGGCTAACGTCTGTGGATGTAGGAAAATAGGTTGGAGGGATCCAACTAGATTCCTCAAAAATATTATTGTTTGTTTTCATGCATATTATCATATATTATGTGTTAGAAAACCTGTCAATTAAAATTGGTTGTTTTGAGTGTTTAAAATATCACCGGGCCTAAATGGTAGTTTATAAAAATATCAAAAATAGGGTTTTGAGATTTAAATATGGAAATTCTATTTTTCTAAAATAGAATTTGGATTTTCGAATGAACTATAAAGATATTAACTTGTTTTAAATAAATAAAACATGTATTTAATTTATAAATGATGTTTATAAATTAAATAACATAGGAAATTTAAGTAAATTTATAAACGATGTTTATAGATGAAATGGAATAATTTTCTGTGGATAATCAAGGAATTGAATTGAACTGAATTTATAAACAGGGTTTATAAATGTAGTAAGAAAAATTATTCAATTGATAATTTGAATATTTAAATTCAAATGTGAATTTAAAAATAGAAATGGGGAAATCGTTTTAACAAAATAAATGATTGAATTTATTCTGATGTTCAAAATATAAATTGAACTAAAATAAATCCGTTAGGATTTATGATTTGAATTCGATTAATTCGAATTTATGTAAATAGAAGTTAAATTGATTATGAGTTATTATAAATAGAAATTTTCAAAATAAGATTTTGGTTGTAAATAGATTTCTAAATAGAACTTGTTTAAATATATAAGACAAGAAATTTATAAATGATGTTTACTAATAAGATGAATTAATTATCAAAAGATAATTTGAAATATTAAATTCAAATATGAATTTAAAAGTATAAATTGAAATCATTTCGAAGAAAAGGAAATGATAGTTTTTATTCCAAAATTCGGAATATAAAAGGGGTTGGGATTCAAATAGGTATTTGAACGGAAATCTTGTTTTAATTTTTAAAACAAGGAAATTAATTTATAAACAATGTTTATAAAAATAGGGAAATAAATTATCATTGGATAATTTAGAAGTTTAAATTCAAGAAAAATTTGAAAAGTGAAATTGAAAATGTGTTGAAAATAGAATAATTGATTATATTCCAGGATTTAGAATATAAACTGAATTGAGAAAATCTAAAGGAGTTATAATTGGAATTCGAAAAAACCGAATTTTATAATTTATTTATAAATGGAATTGGGATTAAAATAACAAATCGAGTATAAATAAATGTATAACCGAGTAAGGAAAAATCAGCGATTATAGATAATCAGAATTATTGAGTTGAATTAGGAAAATTGGTTTGATATATATATTAAAAATATATTAGAATGGAGCTGAATTTATTTTAAATGAAGTTTAAAAGTTTGTATATATAAATATAAATAAAACGAACTCGCCGCAGCACGACAGTTCGTAAATGGGCGTTTCGAACTTGTAACAACCCAGCGATTTTCGGCCCCAAAAATTGACATAAATACCTTTACTGTATCTCATGCCGACCTTTCAAACACTGAGAACACCGGATTGTTCATGAAAGAAATTAGAGGGTGGGATAAGAAAGAAAGAAATATTAGAATAGAAGAAGAAGAATCAACACAACACAGAGTCTCACATCGCAGCGGAACAAAATATAATATAGAAGTAAATCTTTATTGAAAGCTTTAAATATACTTACATCATCAGAATACATCAACATCACTGGACAGTTATAATAATCTGCCCATATATACAACACAGCGGAATAACACTAAATATGTCTGGACTTCTCCAGTATGCTTTTCATAGCGTTCAATAACCTGAACCTGCAAACCCGGGCTAACCCGAGCATTTACAAAATACCGGGTCAGTCTGGTGAACCAGAGTGAGATAAACTCGCATAGTATTTAGGGTAAATCATCCAATCATGACTTTAGAGTTCGAAATCTTTTCAAAAGAAAAGGGTAATCGTAAGACCGAATCCACACATAAACACGAACGGTTTTTACCTTACGATGACCCAAACCAGTTTTTGAAATCATAGCTTGCTCTGATATTATCATAATGTCTAAATGCAGATAAATAATAAACTAGAGGAACGCTTGCATCTCACGCTTCCCATATATAGTATACAAACCGAAACCGCAGGCGCTTATTGGAGATTGGATTCCGACCTTAACAAGGTATGGGACCACCTTCCGATGATGTATCTCTAGAGGTGAATACACCTGGGTCCAACAAGAACATCTTGCAACCCGGCCCACACATGACCGACCACTCATTTCGCTTGAGTGTATCGAATGTATATCACCAACGGTTGGACTCAAACCACCGTTCCCGAATGGGCAGAATCGATAGAGTAAGAAACAAAAGGAATTTCTCTAGATAGGTGAATATACACCCTAATGGGAGCGACCCACATAGCCATGCTGCCTGCCCGATTTTTGTCATCTCCCGGTCGATGAGGCTTGAGGCTAGAATTTCTTTTCGACATCTGGCCACCATTCACTTTGAATGCCACATCGTCAGATCCATCAGATATCACTAATTGACGTCCACAAAAATACTCTAGTTGAGAGCTAACCAACTATAATACATTTGAAGAAATCAACGTACGTGGTCTTTTGGAAATACTCTGTCAGACACTCGTCCATACAAGTCATCCAGGATCAGGATGAACCAAAGGCACCCTCCTACTGCATTTGAGGAATCACCCTAAAGATCAGTAGCGAAAAGACCTTGCCAATCCGAAGATTTCAAATCACGACAGAATCACTGTTGAAATATTTCCCGGCCGCTAAACCAGAGAAATCCAATCAGTAGTTCTTCCGCTCATGAAGATCAACGGTCTTCAATGCTCCATCTCGATCATCTTCTGATCTCTTCACGTATTTTGTTGGTCGGAATGGTTTTCGAATATAAATCCGATCTCGGTCTTTACATACCAACAAATGAATTGGTCAGGTTTTGATAGTCGGTGACTTAACTATCAAATAACGCATGTGTCGATAAAATGATTTCACTGATTCAGTTCTTGGCATGACCTTGGCCTTTTAAAAATATATTCAACAAAATCGTTAATCAATTCTAATATTCGACTTAACTCTATTCGCTTGACTCTAGATCGCAGCGATCACAATGGTTACGCCTGATTCCCTTAGGAAACATCTGACCGCCGTAGGCTATCTACAGCCCTGCGAATTACGCCAGCAGTCGTACGCAATGGCAACTCTTTCTGACTAACTACGTTTGATTAATCCTACTATATTCGATCAACTCTAATTAAATAACAATGTTCGATATAAATTTAAAATCAATATTCTTATTCCTTTTTAAACCAATATTGCAATATTCCTTGATTTCCCAAATCCTTGCATTAGAGTTCAGTATTTCTTGTATAAGATAAAACCAATTCATCACCTTCACTCACACCAAACTAATACCGTCCCTTGATAATAGTGAGGCCAACCAAGTTAGGGTATTTTAGTTACCTCTCAGACCTTGATCGACCCGTTCTTACCTTAGAATAATATTAGCTTATCACATAACTATCGACACTAAATTTCGTTTCAAATCTTGATTTCAAATCTGGGTTATTCAACCTTTCTTATATTTGAAACCCTTGTTCGAACATCTCATCACTTCACCCCTTTAAAGTATCATTCCAATTCAGATTCGCCTTACTTAATTTGAAGCATTAAGTAAAACCCTTATTTAAATCTTTATACTGACCTACCAACTTCATTTACCTAGTTCGTCGAACACTTGGGTCATAAAACACTCCATATCTCTTAATCGAATTTATCTCCAACTAATTTATTTCTTACTCGACTTTAAATTGAAATCATTTCTTTAAATCATTTTAAATTAAAAGGATAATTAGGTTTACCATTAACCATATCAAAATATAGTTAACTTTGCCCAAATCAGAAATAGGATTATTATTACTTTTACAAGCTTACTCAAAAATAATTTAGGTTATCAACAATAACCAGTTCAATATTATCTTTAGAATTTAGTTAATCGAAGATTAACTAATATCTGACTCTACTCGTTACACTTTAACGAATATTTAAATCAATATCTATCCCTTTGTCTATTTTACTCGAAACGGTGGATCAGTTAACAGTTAACTGAATTCCCTTTTGTCATTTCCCTTTCCTTAAATTAATCAAATAACTTAATTGATAAAAATCAATTTTTAATTGTTTAAAACAAATTGTCTAAGTAACCAACCCGTTGGTAAAACCTTGGGTTTTCTCTGCTGTCAAACTTCTATAAACCCTTCTTTTATCACTTTTCTTTATAAAATCATTTAAAAACCAATTATAACTCAATTCGTAAATCTTCAAACCCGAAAACCCATTTTCCTCCCCCATTTTTCACCCAATTTTCTCCACCAATTCACCAATCCGTCAGTTTTTAACCAAATTAACTAGCTTGTGTGAGATATTAGTTCGAAAATATGGCTAGATTACTAAAAAATTTCGCCAAAAAATTCATACACGGCGACGATCGTGGCGCCGGCGGGAGTGGTGAAGGTGGTAGTGGCCAACAGCCAGTGCTCGGAATAGAAGACTTACTTGTAGCCGCCGAAAACATGGAGAACGAAGAAGCAGAGGTGCAACAGGGAGGCGGTCATCGGGGACGTGGCGGGCGTAGAGGCGGACGAGCAGGCAGGGCACGTAGGGGTGTTGGATCAGTTGCCGCTAGAGAGGGCCAACTCGATGGCTATGTGGATATGAACCTCAGCGCCGCGAAGCTTCCTGCGCTATCCAACTTTCACATTCTTCCAGATGACGAAGTACACGTTAGCACGCAGTCGAGTTTGGCTGTAAGTATTTTTAGTATTATTTACATAGTATTCTTTGAGTGTTATATATTGGGTAGATGGTATAACATTTTGTTGAACCGTTAACAGTCGCGGAATATACGTCCACGTGTTTTGTTAGCGACCACACTTAGATATTATCATGCACACTTGGCGGGTAAGGAGGGGGTCGCAGGACTGTTACATGCTCTTGGATTTCAATTTTTTTTAGGTAATATTATAGACCTTTTAATGAAATAAGTGGATAATTTAGTAGTCATATTTTATCTTATTGTGCGATTTGCTATTTTAGGAATAAACCATGTTATAAATGCCGATGTCCAATTGTGTGCGGCCATTGCTCTACGGTGGTACAAAACCACCCACACATTTCACTTTCCTTGTGGTGAGTTAGGACTTACACCGCTTGATTTCTCCATGCTTACTGGTATTAGCATTGGAGTAAGTGCTTATCCCCAACTGCCTTATGACGATGGTCGATGGCGTGATCTACACTTGTTCATGATCTACTGCCTCATTTGGATGTTTCTGCTACGTCGTATCAGGCAGAAGGCGCTATTAGAGTGAGCGCGATCCGTGCGGCTATGGACAGGATACTCGAGCACTACTCTGTTGATGACGACTTGGAGCTTGCTCGATTATTTGTGTTATACCTTATGGGTAACCTTTTCTTTAGTTCTTCGAGCAGTAGCGTTCCTGTGGGGTTTTTTGCGGTCGCGGCTGAGATAAATGCCGATGGGGCGATTTTATATGATTGGGGCACACCTATCCTTGCATACCTATACAGATGTCTCGACATGCAGTGCACCATCACTGATTCTCAGGTTTCTTTATTTGGATTCTGGGAGTTGTTACAGTATTGGTACTTTGAGTACTCTAGGAACTTTCATTTTATCACCCGTATTGCAGACCCATCGACCTTTTTCCCCCGTATATGCTTTTGGACTGCGGACAACCGGGGGCCCAGAGATAATGAGTCACGCCATGTGTTTCCCATTGCCCATAACCAGATTGAGCTGAGGATGTATAGGGATCAGATTATATGGCATCCATTTGAGCAAAGTACATCCATCGATCTTGAGATCATACAGATTGCTAGGATGCTTGCCGGACGGAGATTTCCACTTATATCTTCTCCCGTGGCGCTAGGTGCTTATTGGTATCTTGGTGAGAGGTGCTGGAGACAGTTGTATGACTTCGATGCTATTCCGGATGATCTACACCCACATACTTATCGGTGTATTATTTACCCGACGGAGCAGCTAGATATAGCCAGGACAACAGGTTGGTGGACGGCTGAGAGCTTTGTTATTATCGGGGAGTGTTACCTTACCTTCTGGCGTAGATTTTTCACCGGGTCCTCAGATACGATTACGCATGCAGCATCGATTGATTTAGTAGGGCCATCTGCTATACGACACGGCATACGTCCACCTGTTGTCGAGGATGTTACCCAGCCCAGTCAGAGTTTTCGTGCAGCTGATCATGTGGCGGCCGCCAGTCATTTTGGATGGACCATGGCAGTGCCCACCATTGGACCGGATCGTTATGTTGACGTGTTTCATCCTCCGGCCCAACACGATTACCCGGATCCTACACAGATATCATATCATGATCTATATGATATGCAGATGGGGATTAGGCATACGGGCTATACAGAGCATAGGCGTAGCCTAGATTACTATGATGGTGAGCTACGTCGTGTTGCAGAGGAGGCACGACAGTAGCAGGCGCATTTAGAGGCCCAGCTTGAGGTAGAGCGCAAGAGATTTCAGGACTTGCAGATGTATTACCACCATAGGTCTAGTGCTGGGTCCAGTCAGCCTCCAGATGTTGGTGATCATGACAGACGTCATCGGCGCCGCACACGTCCACGTACACATTCAGATGACTCGGACGAGTGAGTTACTATCACTTTTATGTACTTTCGCAGTTGTTAGGTGTATGGTCCTATTGTTGGAGTAGACATTCTGCATTTTTTGAGTACCAGTGTTATGTACTTTTGTTGTATTACCACTGTTATGTACTTTTGTTGTTCTACATATTCCTAGTTGATAGTTGTCTGTTCTTGTTGTTTGAGTAGACATTCTGTATTGGTTCACTACCATGATTATGTACTTTCGATGTTTTACGTTTTCGCAGTTGTCAGTTGTATGTTTCTATTGTTTGAGTATGCGTTCTGTATTTGTTGACTACCACTATTATGTGCTTTCGATGTATTTTGTGTACGTTTTGATTATGTTTCTGTGTAGAGACTACATTTGGTTATGTGTAGACACTGTATTTATGTGTAGAGAATGTTTTTGTGTAGATCCGGTATCTTCTGTTGTTCTAGCTCCTGTAAGTGTTATTTGGAACGTAATAACGTTTGAATTTGATGTTGAACAAGGTTTCCCTCTTCTCGTGTAGAAATGCAAAATTCTTAAACAACACGCCAACATAACAAGGTTTACAGATAACTCCATATTCTACGCACAAACAGCAAAGTAAATAGACAGTAAAACAACAATAAAATCACAATACCATAAGCCTACTCAGTTCCATAGCGGGTCAACCAACTGTAGCATAGTTTATACGCTTCGTAACCAACGAACTCCTCACCATACTCGAAAAGGTAACGAGAATCATATGTTGCTTGATTTGTTTTAAATATGTTCTCGTCTTCAACAGTTTCGATAATCTTTGCGTACCGATCACAAGCGTCTGCAAAATGACGATTAGCCATTTGGATTTCAACCGATGTTCGTGTAGTGGGCCGGGAACGATGGTTGTTGTATAGCCTCGTGATCATTGCCCATCTTTCTTCATATGTTAAACCCCCTCCACTTTGCATTAGCAACTCATCTCTCTTTTCAACCTCAATATAGGATTTTACGAGGGCCAGCAAATCCTTAGACGAAAAATCTGGAGTAGGAGAATTATTACAAGCACTATTACTAGGTCGTTGATTTACTAGAAAAGGACGCGGAGCTGTAACCGCTCGATGCTGAATCGCGACGGGCACCTCTTCAACTTGTGTATCATGAACTAAACCCTTTTCGTTATCGTTCACTAAGTTTCGTTCGTACTCATCAAAAATCCTTCCCATTTCTTCATCACTTATTTTTGAATTGTCCATGTAACCTGTGCATCAGTAGAATTAGTAGAGTAACTAGAAGTACGAATTTTGTTGATAATAAACGTTACCTTTAAGAAAACAAGAAAATAAATTTTCTCCCTTTACTCTACAACGGTGCTGCTTGAAGCTGTAGAAGGTATGAGATGGATTATCAGATATGGAGTACTTATAAGGGCAATGTACGACCAACAGTTACAATTCAACATACTTGAATACGGTTTACAGGGTTCTCGTGTTATTATGGTTGATTCTGTACAATGTCCGGTCACATCATTGCAGCACCAAAAATGGTGCCATCACATGAAATGTTGGCATTTACTATTAATCTCATGATATTACGTTAGATTCCCTACAGTGTCCGGTCACATCATTGCAGCACGATAAATGGTACCATCACAAGAAATGTTGGCATGTACTATTAACCTCGTGATAATATGTTAGATTCTCTACATTGTCCAGTCACATCATTGCAGAACGAAAAATGGTGCCATTACTATTAATTTCGTATACTGTTGTCATTTAATTCGGAAGAGACTACCAGCACCAAAAAAAGGGTCGTCCTCCCGTGCTTTAACCATTTCAATTCACGAAATGGTTATGAAAAATGGGCCGTTCCCAGGTGCCTTATTTCTGCTTGCGACATAATGAAAACAACTATAATATCACGACAACTAGTAGAACTATTGACAAACCATAATCATACAAACTATTGACAAACCATAATTCTATTTATAATTATGTATAATTATTTATATTCTAACGACGACGTATATAATATATACGTTCGAATTATATTCAAAATAAATTTCTCGTCGATATTATTTAAAATAATCTATTTTAAATGTCCAAAATTCACATCACAACAACTGTCCGAATTGACTACTCAATGACAAAGCCATTATTGGCAACCAATTAGTGCCAACCTTTCACATCACAACAACTGTCCGAATTGAGTACTCAATGACAGAACCATTATTGTCAACCATTTAGTGCCAACCTTTCACATCACAACAACTATCCGAATTGACTACTCAATGACAGAACCATCATGTTGGAACCATTATTGCCACCCATTATTGCCTACATGTACTCTATGTCAGAGATATTTAGTTCACCATCCCTGCTTATATATATCTCTCGTTCGGATACGCTTAGAGAGAACAACGAAACTCAACTTATAAAAAAGCAAGCAATGGATCCAAATCTATACTACCATTACTACAAAAACAAGAAGAATCAAACTGATAATTCCGAACTAGAAGTGGAGCAAGAGACGGAGGAGGAGCTGGAACAGCACGCAATGGTTGCGTATTCCAATTATTTCGCTGAAGGCTCAACTAGCAATCATCGGGGTAGCATGCATGGCCGGATTGACCGACGGTATAAGAGAGACTAAAAGGATGGACATGAAAGACTAATGAGGGATTACTTCATCGACAATCCAACCTTTGATATAACTTTGTTCCGCCGTCGTTACCGTATGAGTCTGGCTATTTTCTCAAAAATATATCTTAAACTTCACCAGTCAAATCCATATTTCACTTATAGACTGAACGGAGCACAAGAAATCGGCCATTCACCACACATCAAAATCACCTCGGCGTTGAGGATGTTAAGCTATGGAACATCTGGCGATCAAATGGATGAATATTTCAGAATCGCAGCATCAACAGCAATAGAGTGTCTGAAAGAATTCTGTAAAACAGTTGTTGCAGAGTTTGGGAAGGAGTATCTACGGACACCTGGACCTAACGATATAACCAGGATACTACGCAGGGCAGAAGCCAGAGGATTTCCAGGTATGATTGGAAGTTTAGATTGCATGCATTGGGCTTGGAAAAACTGCCCAACGGGATGGAAAGGAATGTTCACCGGACATAAGAAAGTGCCATCAATGATCCTTGAAGCAGTAGCAACAGACGATTTATGGGTTTGGCATGCTTTTTTTGGAGTCCCAGGTTCATTGAATGATATAAATGTTTTAAAACAATCATATCTTTTCACAGAACTTGCTAACGGATTGTCAACAGATGTTTCATATAAACTTGGTAATATCGAACACAAAACTGGGTACTACCTAGTCGATGGAATATACCCAAAGTGGAGAACTTTGATGCAAGGGTACAAAGTTCCATCAAATGATAAAGAAAGGTATTTCACTGAAAAAGTAGCTAGCTACAGAAAGGACATCGAACGTACGTTTGGTGTTTTACAAGCCCGATTTCATATTTTACGAAATCCTGCTCGTTTTCATGATGCAAGAGTGCTTTCAGAAATCATGTATGCTTGTATAATAATACATAACATGATTGTGGAGTATGAAAGAGGCGGATATAAGAATCAAAAGTCTAATTATCCTGACATGTTTACGGGCTCAAATGCAAAACCCCATAAAGATGTAAACTCAATGGAAGAATATGTTGATATGGTTCAACACATTGAAGATCAAGCCGCACACTTCCAATTGCATAACCAGTTGGTGGAACATTTGTGGGCGCATAAAGGAAGGAATAGTCGGAATCAGTAGTTGGTACTAGAACTATGTATCAGTGTGTAGTCGTGTACTATGTATCATTTGAACTATCTATCAGTGCGTACTTGAGTCAATAAATGTGGTTTCCAATCATATTGTAGATTGTATCATTATTTCAACTCAACCCAACATATACAGCTCGTACATAAACAACAACTACTACATTAATACTAGAAACAGGTCACAATCATATTACAACTCACCCCAACATATATAGCTAGTACATAAACACCCACCAGCACATAAATACTACAAACAGTTCACAATCATATTACAACTTAACCCAACATACATAGCTAGTCCATATACGAGCCACTAACGCTTCCGCTTCTGCTTCCTTTGTTTTTTCTGTACTCTCCAATCTGCTCGGCTACTAGTTCTTGCTGTAGAGGGGTAAGCTTACTAAAATCACATGTAATCATTTTAACATAATTATTCTCTCGCGCCAAAGCTTTCTGCTCCTCCAGCTTCTTTTCTTCCATGGCTAGTTTCTCCGCATGTTCTTGTCTGCGGAGCTCTCGATCATCCCTAACTGCCTTTTGGAAATCTTCGTCGCTACGGTTTCTTTCCACCAAAAATCGAGCTCTATGCTCTTTTGTTGCCTTAGATGAACTCTCCATTGTTTCCATAAATCTAGCAAACTCTGCACCTCGTTGCTCCAGCTGAATTGCCTTGGATCTGCCGACAGGTCGTTCATCACTACTTCCAAATAAAGGGTTTCTTTCTTGCGAACTCGGGCCACTTCCTGGACTAGAATCAGAGTAGTTCATCCTTCTAGCTTTGTTCTGCTGCTCAAAGATGAAGTTGCTGGGGTTCTTCCACTTCGGCAACCTAGATAGAAGCTCATAACAGTCTTGAAATTTAAATGGATGACCATACATTTGCTGGTAGGCCTTTCGTGACTCTTCAATCTGTAACACAAAGTGGATATTGTATGAGCGTATGTCATTTCTAACTAATCGATCATAGTATAGTAAGTTATTTTTCAAAGTAATCTACGGTACTTACAACGTCATAAGGTGCAGCACCGCTTTGCTGTCTGTTCTCCAAGGCTGTCAGTATTGCAAGATAGTTCTGACATGCGGCATTCATAACTCTATAACCGCCTCTAAGTGATGCCCATGTTCTATTCCTCGCTTCCAACGAATTGTAGAACTCTGCTACTCTTTCCCAAAATTTCTCACCTTTCATATTATTTCCAACAATGCTGTCTTGTGAAATGCGTATCCACGATTTAGCAAGTGAAACGTACTGCTCGGAAGTAAACTTACATTGTTTTCTTCTTCCATCCGCTGGTATATCTTCCCCTTCAGCATTATCATCCTCAATATCTTCTATTCCGTGATTCGGCTCTGATTCAACTTCGGTTTGGTGTCGTTTACTGAAAATGCTCCTTAAAGACTTCATCATCTTCTTCTTCTTTTGGTTATATTCGGGACTGATAGGTGCAACGTATTCTTCATTCAATTCTTCAGAATTTGTAACATTTACTTCCTCATTTGCATCTTCCTCCTCCTCCTCCGTAGAAGTCCCAACATTTTCTTCGGTAGTAGGAGAGACATACCCATACAAAAACTGTCTTTGCAGATTTAGCATCGCTTCGCGGTCACGAACCTCGGTCTGTTGCGAAGTTAGGTGAGGTTGTTGACTTTGCTTGGTCCGCATCATCATTGACATATACGACGAATGATCGTCGTACACGCCTACCCCGGGCGGTCGTTGGTAAAACTGTGGCGGGACGGACGATTGGATGGGAGGAAAATTAGGAGGACCGAGCGGTTGGTACGGTGGACGGTATGGATAATTTGAATACGGCGAGTAGCCATATTCGTGAGATGACTGCAACGGTTGCTGTTGTTGGATTGACCGTTGCATCGCATACGATGACGAGTGCGGTTGGGACATGAGTTTCTTGTTTATGGTTTTTTTCCCGCTTCGCTTGGGTGCAGACGAAGACATTTTGTTGATGAAGAAGTTGGGAAGGTGGAGTGCTTGTGTGGAGGAGGAAGAAGAAGGAGATAGGGTGGTTTATAGGGAGGAAGTGAACTAGACGTTGGTGTTGCAACGACTAGTGATTATAACAGCAAACTATTTGCCGTTATAATCTTATAACGGCAAACACTTTGCCGTTATAATCTTATAACGGCAAAGTGTTTGCCGTTATAATCTTATAACGGCAAACAATTTGCCGTTATAAGAACCAGTCTCTGTTGGGTGAACCAGCCATGGAGGAGCTCAAAACTAGCCACAGACCAGCCACGGGTGAGTGAACAAGCCACACCTGGTTGCTCCGTGGCTTGTTTAGTAACTGAACAAGCCATTGTTGGTTGTGCTCTTATAGTGGCTATGATATAGAGGATGCTATTGTTATGGACATATCATCTCTCGACAGGGGTTTTGGACACTGCATTCCTTTAAAAAAAAATCTCTGCCATAACAACTTACAATGATGGTGCAATAAGGGATAGGATTATAAGGCCTCAAGATGACCCAAACATGATGCAGGTACTTGATATAGACAGAACTGCTGCTCTTGGTCGAATCATCCAGAATCGTGACATCATTGTGACAAAACAGTATCAAAAGAGCATTATAATCAGAGATAGAGCTCTTACAGATGCAGACTACTCTGACACTTGTGCTAGGTACAAAAGCCCCGAAGGTGAAATAATAGTTGTAGACCATGCAATGTTATGTCAGATACAGATAATAAACTCTGTAACAAATGCATAGTGCACCATACTCGAAGGCTAGAGGTGGGCGATAAATTTAGTAGTAGACATGGATAAAAAGGAGTCATAGGCACAGTAGTACAACATGAGGATTTTCCATTTTCAGAGCGAGGTATATGCCCGGACTTAACTATGAACCCACATGGATATATAAGTCATATGACAATTGGAAAAATGATGAGCTTCTAGGAGGTAAGGCTGGAGTTTCTTGTGGTAGATATCACTATGGTGTGCCTTTGGAAAGACGAGTGGGCGTGCAGATAAAGTTGAAGATATAAAATGCTACCCTTGTGACAATGGGATTTAGTTATAGCGGGAAGGATTTCATATGCTCTGGAATTACTAGTAATCCCCTTCAAGCATAAATATTCATAGGACCAATACACTATCATAAGTTAAAACACATGGTTCTTGATAAAATGCATGCTCAAGCTGTAGGAGCCCGTGTTACAATGACTAAACAACCAACTGGTGGAAAAGCCCGTGATGGAGGACTACGTATAGGAGAGATTGAAAGAGATTGTTTGACAGCGTATGGAGCAAATATGCTAATCCACGAGCGGCTAATGTTATATAATGACCCATATAACATTCAGGTTTCACGAAATGTGGCTTGATAGCGCACTACAATCATAAATTGAAAAATTATCCTTTGTACTTTCTGTAAAAATGAAGATAATGTGGCTTCGATGAAATTACCATAAATTCGCACGTACCATAAATATGGCACTAAAATGTAAATCCATGAACCGAATTTATATATTACTCAATAATTATTTTTGTACACATGATGATATTGTTCAAAACTTGTATGTAGACATATCAGGATGCTTGCTTGGTTGTTGGCTATCATACAAAGTCTTCTTATAATAGCTTCTAACAAGCCTTACTCCATGGATGTTGTTATGGCATGGTAATATGAATCTAACTTATGATATATCAAATGTCAAAACAAAAGCCTTTTTTCAATTTAATACTTCTAACTTTCATCGCAGGTACACTAAAAATTTGGTGTTCTTTTGTTGACAACAAATTAACAGGTTTGCCTTCATTATTTCTTGAAATAACTTACTTTCAATGTACATGTGATTCAGAGATATTTGTTGTTGTTTGCATAACTATTCATGAATTTTTAATATCAGCCACAAGTTTTGATGGCACCCGGATGAAACCGGAAGATACACCACCCAATATCGGATGAACATGAATTTGATATATGTGAGGCCATGTTAGTACACATCCCAGACAGGGTCTGTGATAGAATTGTGATGGGTCATGAACGGGCTGAAGTGTTTCTTACATCCAACAACGGTATGGCAACCGAGATGAGATATGCTAATGCCATAGGTTACAGGAAAGTTACTCCACTTGCTTTTTGTGCTGAGCTTATGAAGCAATATGAATATGTTGACTTCTAAGTGGTTGCCCTTCTTCTCATATAGTTAAGTACTTTCTATATTTAGTAAGTACTTATAAGCTCGTTTTTGTGGGGGGAAATGGATTGAAATAAAGCACTATGTTAGGGTTTTTTGTTTCTATCTTACGTTTATATTCTCTATGATATTGTGGTTTAGCCTATGTTGCATGAATCATGGTTATTAATATGGACTACTTATGGTTGTTTTGCATGACAACACATCTTTGTCAATTCTTGCACATAAAGAATGCACCGGCCAATCGGTAGCTTCTTCCTTTGTATATTAATATGATAATTAATAAGCAGATACAAGACTTGAATCTTTCGTATATTATTATGTTATGGTTTCTTTAGGATTACGTTTATATATTACATAGCCTAAGATAGCCTAAGTTTGATTAAAAACTGAAGTGTAAAGTGCAGTGCTTTCACTTCAGTTTTTAAACTGAAGCACTACAACTATGTGTATGTTTGAGTTTTAAACTGAAGTGCATGCTTCATTTAAAGATTGAAGCACTTTAGCTTTTTAGACAGAAGCAGATGGTTTAGTTTTAAAACTGGAGCCAGTAAAGAGTGCTTTAGTTCTAAAACTAAAATCACTAAAGAAACTCTACAGTTTTAAAACCGAAGCCACTGTAGCGGTGCTTCAGTTACAAACTGATGTTCGCTATATTTTAAACTGAAGAGCTTCAGTTTTTAAACTGAAGTACTACTTCAAATTTAAAACTGAACTAAGCTGGACTACTGTTTAAAAACTGAAGCAGACTTCAGTTTTGTTAACTTTTTTTTCGGCGTACCATTTCAAATGTGAAATGGTTAAATATTTTTTTGGTTATCAGGTTTGTGAGGTAATAGAGTGGAAAACTACAAGTGACGCAATATGGTGTTTGTGACATAATGGAATGGAAAACTGCAAGTGAAGGTAATACAAATTGACGGGAAAAAAATATTTAATGCTCTGCATTGTCCTTTTAGTGCAAGTTTAATTTGTCATACACACCTCTATTTATTGTTCATTTTGTCCCTAGTTTTCTCCATTGATGTGTGCAGTTTAGCATGACCAGGTATTATAGTCTGTCAAATGTAAAGAACACATTATAGGCTTAGTTATGTAGATTTAGCTGGTATTGATGTCATTCCCAGGTTAAATTTTTATACTGATATTGAATATGAGGTTCAAAATATATATCCCATTCATCTTTTCTTTTTGTTTTGTTCCTTGATATGTTTTGTTTCGTTCCCTTCCTCCTGGCCTAACTTCAGATTTTTAGTTCATGATCTAATTATGATTCAGTTTAGGTTGATTAAACTCCTATTAGTGCTCAAAACTAAAGTATGTTTTAAATAACAAGAGCTGAAGCCGTTTTAGGAGCAAAGCTTGGTTCTATTTTGACCTATAAAATATATGAATTTCTTTTATAATCGGTTCAACTTTTGAATGTTGCTCCACCAAAATGGATTGAAAGGATGATTAGATGGGTCCACCGCATAGTATAGATTGCACGCATGTAGGCTTGAAAACTAAGAGTTAAGTGGTTTGTTAGCATGGAAGCTTGAAAACAGAGAGACGTGAGATTTAAGTAGATAGTGTGTCCACCAATACTAAAAATGTAACCAAAAAAAAGTTCATTGTGTCAGTTTTCAGCTGTGTCTCATTGTAGTTTACAATGGATGTTAATTTACAAACATTACAACCTACTCTTCATAGTCCAACTCTTCTTCATTCACCATACATCTTTTCCTCCTACCCTACAAGTTCAACCTATTCACTCAATCAACCTCCTCCTTCCCTAACAGAGACACCAGTCCCCACCCACAACCTTGACACAGAACTACAACTTCACCCATCAAGTACACCACTGTGACCATATCATCCATTTCACCTCCCTGTACATCATCCAATGTAATTCTTCCATATTGTACACCTGAATCACTAACCCATGCTTCCATTGAACCCTCTTCATCAACTTCAGCTCAAGTCCCATCACTACTTCTACATTTAAATTCACCACCTACAACCACTTGTTTAACCACTTCAAACAACTCCAAATATCATCAACCATACGACATCATCCAACACAAACCATATCATACCAACCACAATCATAACAGCAACAGCCTGACCTCTGCACACCCCCACACTCCGGCAATTTCCACCTTAACCATTCTATACTTCACTAACCAAAATTTCCCCATCCACATTCACAAACCGAGTCTTCCCCCATCCAGATTCACAAACAAAAACCAATACCACTGCCTCATCATAAGCAAACAACAACTCCCCCTGCTTCACTGAACTGCCAAACACCCTAATCACTAACTTTTACCTACCCAGTCGTTTGCATACTTCATTTACCCAAAGTATTCACTAATATAAAATATAATCAGATTTGGATGTCACTTCCAATCCCACTATGGATCAAGTATGATGCTAAAAGAATCAACTTAATTAGATATAAAAGTCATATCACAGTTTAATAACTATATTATTTAATGGATAAGCTAACATGCTAGTTGATGCAATTTCATTGATGCCTAGTTAACTAATATTACCAATGATGTAAGGCTTTTACCAAATGTAGAAAATCCATCATAAAATTGTGAACATATGAATATTATAACTTCTAAAAATATTTGTGTTGAATTGTTTGGTAAATTAGTTTAAGTATACAAATGAAAGTGACAGCGTTTACTTTTAATCGTTCATTACTCCTGATATAAAAGCCGACTCAAAACACTATTAAGAATATTCTGTTATATAGTATTGCAAACATAGGTGTATGTGAAAGTTTTCTGAATCGCAGATTGATACAATTCACGCGAAGCTACCAAATAATTTAGGCAATTTATTAAATGTAACGACCCAGATTTTTGAACAGTTTATTTTAAATATTTAGTATGGTTTTAGATATTGAATTCATAATATAAATGAATTTTATATTGGATTTGTCAATTTAATTATCGATATATGATTTAAATATCAAATATATTTAATTATCGTAATAGTAACAATTGAATTCCCAGTGTAACACTAAATCGAAACAATACAGCCGATTAATAAAAATTCTGTATTGAACTAGAACGATAATAATTATTTATTATCGATAAATTTAATTGTTTGAAATCAATTTATATTTTAAATCGAATTTGGTTTTAATCGTTAATTTAAGTTGTTATCTCTTATATATAGTCAAATTTAATTTCAGAATTTGTTCCATAGAGCTCAGAATAACGATATAATCTGAGAGCGTCAGTCGTTACGATTAAAATCGGTTTAGGACTTCGAATTGAGAGACCGCAAGATATTTTAGTTATTTAATTCAGAAAAATCAAATCAAAATAAAATCACATCATTTCAGCTAACCTATGATTAACGAAGCCGACCTAACCATTAAAGGCTGCAGACCTAAGTTTTCTCGAGCTAAATTTTCTGTCTCCTTTGGTCGATACCAAAGAAACACATATTAATGGCGCAGATCTAAAAGGCTACTCTCGCAGACCTATTCTTTGCTTCGAGATGAAAACAATGTTCCCCTTCGCATCTATAAATCACCCAAGACCTCACTGCATCGTCCATTTTTCAACTCATAACCAAAGTGAAATTCGAAGTCCCTTCCTATTCTTTTCTTCCTGAAATCGAAACTGCTATTTCAATTAATCGAAATCAAATGGTCGATGTCCCTTTTCGAAAGTCTGTGTATGGGGTGCGACGCTGAAGGGTGGAGTTCGATGGTCTAATAGAGGAACTGGGAGGATCGACGTTGGGGATTTTGGTGGCAGAAGTAGCTAAACTTTGGGGTTTAGTGGAGGTCGACCTGGGGGTATGCGATGTATTGATGGATGTTGGAGTTCGAATGGGATTTAGGTTTCTGGAATGAGTACGACGATGGTATGGGGTGATGGGTTTGGCAGTTGCGTGGATGAGGGAGCATAGTTCGACTGTTTGAGGTGAAAATGGGTAGTTCGATGGTCTGTCATTTGGGAGATGGAGTGAGGCTGTTGTGATGATCAGGTGTTCGGATGCCTGGGTTTTGGTAAAGACCAGAAAATGGTGTGTGCTTGAGAAGTAGATGGGAGTCGTCCAGGAGGTGTTTGCTGAAATGTCAAAATGGAGAACCATAGTTTTGGGAGCCACTCAGGAAGGTGGAGTTAATCGGCAAGTTGTGTCGCCGGTTAATCGGGATTCCAAGAAAATAAGGTATACACACCTTTCCGAAATTTAAATACATAAAAAGATTAATTCGTTATTTATTTCAAGATGTTTAGTTAACTAAAAATAGTTAATCAATAAATATAAATAAAATCATCGTAGGTAAGAAGTAAATTTATTCGAGATGATTCGAGAAAATTCGTTAGCAGCCAATGCTGAATTTAGATGGATATTCAACAAAGGAAAAATCATGAATCAAGTTGAGTGGATTTCGCAGTTGCGACGATATGCAAATTAACAGGATACTCAGGAAAGAAAAATCCAGGTGAGTAAATCTCACTCACCTTTAGAATTATTTTTATTTCATTAAAAATAATTGTCTGTTGCTTGTGTGAATGTTTTATGGCTGTTTTATATATATTAGTTATTTAGGCTATATATATATATATAGGGTTGATTGATTGGTTGGATTCCCGCAGTCTCATTAGCGGATGCCCGCAGTTTCATAGCGGATGATTACCCTATACGCCCCACGCTATGATTAGTGGATGACCTTCTATACCGCGATACTCTGCCACGAAGCAGAATTGGTATTATTTATATGCTAACATCTGTGGATGCAGGAAAACAGGTTGGAGGAATCCAACTGGATTCCTCAAAAATATATTATCTGTTTGTTTATTTGTTTGCATATATATTGTTATATATGATGTGTTAGAAAAATAAATAATTGGTTGCTTTGTGTGTTTTATCACTGGGCTTAAGCATTGATTTATAAAAATATCGTGGAAGGATATTTGAGATATAAAAAGGGGAATTTCTATTTTTAAATAGAATTTGAATTTTAAATGGAAATAAAAATATAAACTTGTTTTGAAAAATAAAAAAAAAAGTAGTTTCTTTTTAAATGAAGTTTAAGAAATAGTTCTTTTATAACGAAGTTATAAATGAAGTAAAAAGAATTATCATTTGATAATTCAGAAATAGAAGTACAAGCGTGAAATTGGAATTTGAAATGAAATTTCAAATAGGATGTAAAAGGAAATTTTTAAATATATAACTCAAATGAAATTTGAGTATAACATTTGAATTTTAAAAGGGGTATAAATATTTGAATTTTAAGAAGAGATTGAATATTAGAAATTCAAATAGAAGTCCAAATAGAATTTGAAATAGAATTTCAAAATAGAATTTTCAAAAGAGAATTCAAAATAGAATTTGAAAAATAGAAGAAGAATTGAATAGCATTTGAAATATAGTAATTCAAAGAAGAATTCAAATGTGGAATTTGAATAGAGATTTGAATGGAATTTAAATATGAAATTTGAATAGAGGTTTGAAAAAGAAATTCGAGTATTGAATTTGAACATGGAATTGAATATAGGAATTCAAGTAGAAATTTGAATATGAGATTTCAAAATAGAATTTGAAATAAACTTTGAAAATAGAATTTCAAAGTAGAATGGGAAATGGAATTTCAAATAGGATTTCAAATAGGAAATCCAAAGGGTTTTGAAATGGAATTTGAATTCAAGGGAATTCAAATGAATTTGAATATTGGAAATTCAAATGGTGTTAATAAATTTGAATATTAGAAATTCAAATGGTATTGGAAATGAATTTGAATATTAGAAATTCAAATGGGGTCGGAAATGGAAAATGGAATTTGAATATAAGAGATTCAAATTGAATTCAAATCGGATTTGATCTATGGAATTTGAACATGAAATTCAAATGGGTTTTAAACTATGGAATTATGAATATAGAGTTTAAAAAGGAGTTTAAATATTTGAACTTCAATAGAATTCAAATATAGAAATGGAAATATAGAAGTTCAAATGGAATTTAAGTATAAAGTTTGAATAAAAGAATTCAAATGAATTCAAGTATTGAATTTGAATATAGGGAATTCAAATAGAAATTTAAGTATTGAATTTGAATATCAAAGAGAAAAGGAATTTGAATTTGAAATGTAGAATTCAAAAGTGAGATTGGAATTTGAATCAAGAATTCAAATAGAGCTAAACAGAGTTGAATTCATTTTAAAGAAGTTTAAAGAGTTTATATATATAAATATAATTAAAACGAACTCGCCGCAGCGCTGCAGTTCGTAAAATAACGATTCGAACTTCAATCGAGTATACAGAACCCAATTGAAGTCGGAATTCTTCGAAACAAGAAACGTCAGGACCGATTCGATAATAGTTTTCTAATGAAGGAGAAAAATCTGAATTTCGTCGTATAGATTTTGAGTTATGTCAAAATCAAAATTTCAAAAATGCAGCGCCAGAAACCATTATAAACCATAATGGATTTTATATATAAATATTGGGATTTTTAAGCAAATAAAAATCCGGATTGCCATTTAAAAATCTAGACTTGAGTTAGAAAATAAATATGGACTCAAGTGAAGTAAAGAAGATGATTTTTGAAATAATAATCATATTTTTGATTATTGAATAGAATTAACTAAAGAAGAATTAGTTAATTGAGTTTGAACTAAAATCGAACTTTGAAAAGTGAAATTTGGGATTGTAAATATATATTCGAAATCGAATATAGAACTAAAATTGGAATTTGAATTCAATTGATTGATAAGTAAGTGGAAATATATTTGAAAACGTGTTATATTCAAATATACAAGCGAGATAGGCAGATAGTTAGTTAAAGAATTACTTTAACGAATTGAGTCAAACGAGTGTATGAAATTGAAATACATTGGTCAGGTATAGACATACAGGAGACAGGTATGGGACAAGGATAATGCAGGTATATAAATAATGTGCTCGACAAAAGGTACATGTTTAATTCATATATGAGATTTATGCGCCGTATCGGCAAGCCGCTTGGCTTTTTCTTTTTCTTTTTGAGATTAGAAGATACCGGGAAGCTATTTGAAATTTCCCAATGCTCCCGATACAGGGGAGGTTATGGCGAAATTTTCCGGAAATTTAAGGAGTTAGAATATTTTTAAGATATTTTGATAATTAGAGATCATTATATCGACGTATTGAATTCGATAGTAAAGTGAATATAAAAATCGAATGTTGTAAACAAAAAGGGATAGAAATAAGTGATTGAAATTGTTTCAATTGCAAATAGAGATATTTTCTAATATATAGAAATAAAAGAAGTTGATATTTGGAAACGTTTTCCAAATGGCATAAGAGGCCGAGATGATTATTGAAAATATTTGGTTAACAAATATTGATTGAGGAAATAGAGAAGTGGTTTAATTAATGGAATATTAATTAAGGAGCCCAGTGGTTTGTTTGATATGTTGGATGAACACTTGTTTTTATTTGATAGTTAAATCACAGACTATCGAAGTTTTGACCATCGTTGTCAATATGGAGAGACCGGTTGGATTATTATCCGAAGAACCACTCCGTATCGGCATAAGCGTTGCGAACCAAGTATGCTGAATATATTGAAGACGGAGTGAAGTGCAAGGGCTTTTCTAGTAATAGAAATAGTGCCTTCGGTTTCGTTCAATCCCAGAACGAACGTAAATGGACGAATGTCTGACAAAGTATTTCCAATGATCAAATGGGTTGGTCTGTATGAATATATATGGTTGCAACGGATTTATCCCTTAGCATAATATCCAGAATATTTGTGCAAACTCAACTAGTGATCAACGGATCTGACGATGTGGCATTCAAAGTAATTGTGCTATCAATGGATGGTAAGTATGCGTAGCCTCAGGCCTCAACAACCGGGAAAGGACAAAAATCGGGCAGGCAACATGGCTATGTGGGTCGCACCCATTAGGGTGTATAATCACCTATCTAGAGAAATTCCTTTTGTTCTAAATCTATCGATTCTGCCCACTCGGGAAACGGTGGTTTGAGTCCAACCGTTGGTGATATACATTCGATACACTCAAGCGAAATGAGTGGTCGGTCATGTGTGGGCCGGGTTGCAAGACGTTCTTGTTGAACCCAGGTGTATTCGCCTCTAGAGATACATCATCGGAAGGTGGTTCCATACCTTGTCATGTTGGAAATCCAATCTCCAATAAGCGCCATGCGGTTTGTGATTTTATACTATTTATGTGGAGCGTGAGATGCAAGCGTTCTGCTATTTGGTTAATTACTTGATGTAGACATTATTATAATATCACTGGATTTGATATCAAAGTGTTTTTGGGTTATAGTAAGGTAAAAACCGTCCATGTTTATGTGTGGGCTGGCCTTACTATTATCTTTTCTTTCGAAAAGGATTTTTGAAAGTTAAACAAATGGTTGGAGTTTACTCACACCAGTCCCATGACTGACCCAGAGTTTATTTTGTTTTGTTTTCCCTAAACTCTTGGGTGCCCAAATTTGTACGGGCAGTCAAGTGTTTCAGGCTTTTACAGATACACTTGGAGGAGCTTGAAGCTGGAGGCTTCAACGTTAGTTATTTAGAGTTACTTCCGCTGAATCAAATGTTATGTGTACTCTGATGATGGTATGTACATATGCACCAAACAGATTTGTATTTCAAAGCTTATGTTATATAATATATTTTATTCGTTCCGCTGTGAGTTGTGATCTTCGTTTCTCTTCTATTCTAATATTTCTTTCTTTCTATTTCTCATCCTCTAACTTCTTTCTAAAAATGAGTCGTATTTCTGTGTTATTTGGGTTGGGCGTGTGGTGTATTTAGTCAACTCAGATAGCTCGGATTTGCGGGCCTTTACAGTTGGTATCAGAGCTTAGGTTGAGCGAACACCTAGGCTTGTGTGGCATGTGCTCATTAGAGATAGGGTCAGTAGCACCCTAGAATGAGTTGAGCGTATATATATACGAGAGAGCGTATTTGTTAATTGATATAAAAGTTGTTTTATATTGTGTTGGCTTGTCTGTTGAGTAGTTTATGAATTCCGGTCGAATCATGGGACGCCACGAAGTCGATAGGGATTTCTAAACACTTGGACAGAAAATATGACATGATATTGTTTTTAAATGGGTAAATGAAAAAATTTTAACCCAAAATTTCTATTTTGATATAGAAAGAATAATTTTCTAGAATTATTATTATATGGATGTGTTGATTGTTAGGATTATAATCAAACGAGATTATAAAATTGAAATGGTTATTTATAACCAAACTGAATTTGTATATGAATGAAATATATACAAATGAGATGAATTAGAATTAAATTCAAACCAGAATTAAGAATTCAAAATCCTGGGAAGTTGAAAAATATTTTACAAAGTATATTAAAATGATATAGATTTGTTTTAAAGGATTTGAAAGAAATCATGGATTTTGAAATAATAAGGCACTGAACTCACTTCAGTGGCTGGGAAATAATTCTGATGATGATTGCAACATCATCAGTGTTCATTTTCGAGTTTCTAAGTGATGGATTGCTACCTTAGAAAAGTTTTTGATGGAAATTTGTTTTGAAAGAAAACAAGTAGATTGAAAATTCAAATGTTTTGAATTGAGATGAAAGTAAATATAAGTATACATTTATGTATTTCAAAGGATTGAAATAAAAAACCCTGGGATTTGGATTCTGGAATTAAAATTTAACTTAAGCAAGTTAAATGATTCGAGGTTAATAAATTGACTAGAATCAATTTGAAATAAATTGAAATGAATATGAATTAGAATGCATATGAATGGAAACCAAAAGTTTTGGTTGAAATTAAAGTCATAGAAATATGAGGAGTTGGGTTTCAATATAAAGAAGTTTTGAAAAGTAATGGATTTGTACCATGTTTCCTACCTTAGCAATTTCGAGGACGAAATTATTTTAAGGGGGAAAGAATGTAACGACCCAGATTTTTGAACAGTTTATTTTAAATATTTAGTATGGTTTTAGATATTGAATTCATAATATAAATGAATTTTATATTGGATTTGTCAATTTAATTATCGATATATGATTTAAATATCAAATATATTTAATTATCGTAATAGTAACAATTGAATTCCCAGTGTAACACTAAATCGAAACAATACAGCCGATTAATAAAAATTCTGTATTGAACTAGAACGATAATAATTATTTATTATCGATAAATTTAATTGTTTGAAATCAATTTATATTTTAAATCGAATTTGGTTTTAATCGTTAATTTAAGTTGTTATCTCTTCTATATAGTCAAATTTAATTTCAGAATTTGTTCCATAGAGCTCAGAATAACGATATAATCTGAGAGCGTCAGTCGTTACGATTAAAATCGGTTTAGGACTTCGAATTGAGAGACCGCAAGATATTTTAGTTATTTAATTCAGAAAAATCAAATCAAAATAAAATCACATCATTTCAGCTAACCTATGATTAACGAAGCCGACCTAACCATTAAAGGCTGCAGACCTAAGTTTTCTCGAGCTAAATTTTCTGTCTCCTTTGGTCGATACCAAAGAAACACATATTAATGGCGCAGATCTAAAAGGCTACTCTCGCAGACCTATTCTTTGCTTCGAGATGAAAACAATGTTCCCCTTCGCATCTATAAATCACCCAAGACCTCACTGCATCGTCCATTTTTCAACTCATAACCAAAGTGAAATTCGAAGTCCCTTCCTATTCTTTTCTTCCTGAAATCGAAACTGCTATTTCAATTAATCGAAATCAAATGGTCGATGTCCCTTTTCGAAAGTCTGTGTATGGGGTGCGACGCTGAAGGGTGGAGTTCGATGGTCTAATAGAGGAACTGGGAGGATCGACATTGGGGATTTTGGTGGCAGAAGTAGCTAAACTTTGGGGTTTAGTGGAGGTCGACCTGGGGGTATGCGATGTATTGATGGATGTTGGAGTTCGAATGGGATTTAGGTTTCTGGAATGAGTACGACGATGGTATGGGGTGATGGGTTTGGCAGTTGCGTGGATGAGGGAGCATAGTTCGACTGTTTGAGGTGAAAATGGGTAGTTCGATGGTCTGTCATTTGGGAGATGGAGTGAGGCTGTTGTGATGATCAGGTGTTCGGATGCCTGGGTTTTGGTAAAGACCAGAAAATGGTGTGTGCTTGAGAAGTAGATGGGAGTCGTCCAGGAGGTGTTTGCTGAAATGTCAAAATGGAGAACCATAGTTTTGGGAGCCACTCAGGAAGGTGGAGTTAATCGGCAAGTTGTGTCGCCGGTTAATCGGGATTCCAAGAAAATAAGGTATACACACCTTTCCGAAATTTAAATACATAAAAAGATTAATTCGTTATTTATTTCAAGATGTTTAGTTAACTAAAAATAGTTAATCAATAAATATAAATAAAATCATCGTAGGTAAGAAGTAAATTTATTCGAGATGATTCGAGAAAATTCGTTAGCCGCCAATGCTGAATTTAGATGGATATTCAACAAAGGAAAAATCATGAATCAAGTTGAGTGGATTTCGCAGTTGCGACGATATGCAAATTAACAGGATACTCAGGAAAGAAAAATCCAGGTGAGTAAATCTCACTCACCTTTAGAATTATTTTTATTTCATTAAAAATAATTGTCTGTTGCTTGTGTGAATGTTTTATGGCTGTTTTATATATATTAGTTATTTAGGCTATATATATATATATTGGGTTGATTGATTGGTTGGATTCCCGCAGTCTCATTAGCGGATGCCCGCAGTTTCATAGCGGATGATTACCCTATACGCCCCACGCTATGATTAGTGGATGACCTTCTATACCGCGATATTCTGCCACTAAGCAGAATTGGTATTATTTATATGCTAACATCTGTGGATGCAGGAAAACAGGTTGGAGGAATCCAACTGGATTCCTCAAAAATATATTATCTGTTTGTTTATTTGTTTGCATATATATTGTTATATATGATGTGTTAGAAAAATAAATAATTGGTTGCTTTGTGTGTTTTATCACTGGGCTTAAGCATTGATTTATAAAAATATCGTGGAAGGATATTTGAGATATAAAAAGGGGAATTTCTATTTTTAAATAGAATTTGAATTTTAAATGGAAATAAAAATATAAACTTGTTTTGAAAAATAAAAAAAAAGTAGTTTCTTTTTAAATGAAGTTTAAGAAATAGTTCTTTTATAACGAAGTTATAAATGAAGTAAAAAGAATTATCATTTGATAATTCAGAAATAGAAGTACAAGCGTGAAATTGGAATTTGAAATGAAATTTCAAATAGGATGTGAAAGGAAATTTTTAAATATATAACTCAAATGAAATTTGAGTATAACATTTGAATTTTAAAAGGGGTATAAATATTTGAATTTTAAGAAGAGATTGAATATTAGAAATTCAAATAGAAGTCCAAATAGAATTTGAAATAGAATTTCAAAATAGAATTTTCAAAAGAGAATTCAAAATAGAATTTGAAAAATAGAAGAAGAATTGAATAACATTTGAAATATAGTAATTCAAAGAAGAATTCAAATGTGGAATTTGAATAGAGATTTGAATGGAATTTAAATATGAAATTTGAATAGAGGTTTGAAAAAGAAATTCGAGTATTGAATTTGAACATGGAATTGAATATAGGAATTCAAGTAGAAATTTGAATATGAGATTTCAAAATAGAATTTGAAATAAACTTTGAAAATAGAATTTCAAAGTAGAATGGGAAATGGAATTTCAAATAGGATTTCAAATAGGAAATCCAAAGGGTTTTGAAATGGAATTTGAATTCAAGGGAATTCAAATGAATTTGAATATTGGAAATTCAAATGGTGTTAATAAATTTGAATATTAGAAATTCG
This sequence comes from Allium sativum, assembly GCA_030737875.1. Lineage (NCBI taxonomy): Eukaryota > Viridiplantae > Streptophyta > Magnoliopsida > Asparagales > Amaryllidaceae > Allium > Allium sativum. The sequence goes on along the minus strand of CM060921.1, from coordinate 155,391,019 downwards.
AATGGTATTGGAAATTAATTTGAATATTAGAAATTCAAATGGGGTCGGAAATGGAAAATGGAATTTGAATATAAGAGATTCAAATTGAATTCAAATCGGATTTGATCTATGGAATTTGAACATGAAATTCAAATGGGTTTTAAACTATGGAATTATAAATATAGAGTTTAAAAAGGAGTTTAAATATTTGAACTTCAATAGAATTCAAATATAGAAATGGAAATATAGAAGTTCAAATGGAATTTAAGTATAAAGTTTGAATAAAAGAATTCAAATGAATTCAAGTATTGAATTTGAATATAGGGAATTCAAATAGAAATTTAAGTATTGAATTTGAATATCAAAGAGAAAAGGAATTTGAATTTGAAATGTAGAATTCAAAAGTGAGATTGGAATTTGAATCAAGAATTCAAATAGAGCTAAACAGAGTTGAATTCATTTTAAAGAAGTTTAAAGAGTTTATATATATAAATATAATTAAAACGAACTCGCCGCAGCGCTGCAGTTCGTAAAATAACGATTCGAACTTCAATCGAGTATACAGAACCCAATTGAAGTCGGAATTCTTCGAAACAAGAAACGTCAGGACCGATTCGATAATAGTTTTCTAATGAAGGAGAAAAATCTGAATTTCGTCGTATAGATTTTGAGTTATGTCAAAATCAAAATTTCAAAAATGCAGCGCCAGAAACCATTATAAACCATAATGGATTTTATATATAAATATTGGGATTTTTAAGCAAATAAAAATCCGGATTGCCATTTAAAAATCTAGACTTGAGTTAGAAAATAAATATGGACTCAAGTGAAGTAAAGAAGATGATTTTTGAAATAATAATCATATTTTTGATTATTGAATAGAATTAACTAAAGAAGAATTAGTTAATTGAGTTTGAACTAAAATCGAACTTTGAAAAGTGAAATTTGGGATTGTAAATATATATTCGAAATCGAATATAGAACTAAAATTGGAATTTGAATTCAATTGATTGATAAGTAAGTGGAAATATATTTGAAAACGTGTTATATTCAAATATACAAGCGAGATAGGCAGATAGTTAGTTAAAGAATTACTTTAACGAATTGAGTCAAACGAGTGTATGAAATTGAAATACATTGGTCAGGTATAGACATACAGGAGACAGGTATGGGACAAGGATAATGCAGGTATATAAATAATGTGCTCGACAAAAGGTACATGTTTAATTCATATATGAGATTTATGCGCCGTATCGGCAAGCCGCTTGGCTTTTTCTTTTTCTTTTTGAGATTAGAAGATACCGGGAAGCTATTTGAAATTTCCCGATGCTCCCGATACAGGGGAGGTTATGGCGAAATTTTCCGGAAATTTAAGGAGTTAGAATATTTTTAAGATATTTTGATAATTAGAGATCATTATATCGACGTATTGAATTCGATAGTAAAGTGAATATAAAAATCGAATGTTGTAAACAAAAAGGGATAGAAATAAGTGATTGAAATTGTTTCAATTGCAAATAGAGATATTTTCTAATATATAGAAATAAAAGAAGTTGATATTTGGAAACGTTTTCCAAATGGCATAAGAGGCCGAGATGATTATTGAAAATATTTGGTTAACAAATATTGATTGAGGAAATAGAGTAGTGGTTTAATTAATGGAATATTAATTAAGGAGCCCAGTGGTTTGTTTGATATGTTGGATGAACACTTGTTTTTATTCGATAGTTAAATCACAGACTATCGAAGTTTTGACCATCGTTGTCAATATGGAGAGACCGGTTGGATTATTATCCGAAGAACCACTCCGTATCGGCATAAGCGTTGCGAACCAAGTATGCTGAATATATTGAAGACGGAGTGAAGTGCAAGGGCTTTTCTAGTAATAGAAATAGTGCCTTCGGTTTCGTTCAATCCCAGAACGAACGTAAATGGACGAATGTCTGACAAAGTATTTCCAATGATCAAATGGGTTGGTCTGTATGAATATATATGGTTGCAACGGATTTATCCCTTAGCATAATATCCAGAATATTTGTGCAAACTCAACTAGTGATCAACGGATCTGACGATGTGGCATTCAAAGTAATTGTGCTATCAATGGATGGTAAGTATGCGTAGCCTCAGGCCTCAACAACCGGGAAAGGACAAAAATCGGGCAGGCAACATGGCTATGTGGGTCGCACCCATTAGGGTGTATAATCACCTATCTAGAGAAATTCCTTTTGTTCTAAATCTATCGATTCTGCCCACTCGGGAAACGGTGGTTTGAGTCCAACCGTTGGTGATATACATTCGATACACTCAAGCGAAATGAGTGGTCGGTCATGTGTGGGCCGGGTTGCAAGACGTTCTTGTTGAACCCAGGTGTATTCGCCTCTAGAGATACATCATCGGAAGGTGGTTCCATACCTTGTCATGTTGGAAATCCAATCTCCAATAAGCGCCATGCGGTTTGTGATTTTATACTATTTATGTGGAGCGTGAGATGCAAGCGTTCTGCTATTTGGTTAATTACTTGATGTAGACATTATTATAATATCACTGGATTTGATATCAAAGTGTTTTTGGGTTATAGTAAGGTAAAAACCGTCCATGTTTATGTGTGGGCTGGTCTTGCTATTATCTTTTCTTTCGAAAAGGATTTTTGAAAGTTAAACAAATGGTTGGAGTTTACTCACACCAGTCCCATGACTGACCCAGAGTTTATTTTGTTTTGTTTTCCCTAAACTCTTGGGTGCCCAAATTTGTACGGGCAGTCAAGTGTTTCAGGCTTTTACAGATACACTTGGAGGAGCTTGAAGCTGGAGGCTTCAACGTTAGTTATTTAGAGTTACTTCCGCTGAATCAAATGTTATGTGTACTCTGATGATGGTATGTACATATGCACCAAACAGATTTGTATTTCAAAGCTTATGTTATATAATATATTTTATTCGTTCCGCTGTGAGTTGTGATCTTCGTTTCTCTTCTATTCTAATATTTCTTTCTTTCTATTTCTCATCCTCTAACTTCTTTCTAAAAATGAGTCGTATTTCTGTGTTATTTGGGTTGGACGTGTGGTGTATTTAGTCAACTCAGATAGCTCGGATTTGCGGGCCTTTACATTAAATCACATATTCGTAACATGAGATTTGACATTTTTAAAATGGATTGATTGAGGTTTTTCTGCTGGATTTCTTTTTAATTGGCTGCAGCTGATAATTTAACCATACCTAATTGCATAATCCCATATAGTTCATATGTTTTGATTGCATTATATATTGTTAATGACGGTGTTCGTTCATCTTACCTACTTTTAATTTTCATCCATAAACTGTAGATGACAGTGCAAGTTAATTTAGTTGGATTGTTGGTTTGATATGCAAAGAAAACATGGAAAAAATAATAATAATTAAGTTTTGGTTTATCGAACTAAAGCAAGATTCTATATTTGATCAGACTTTGGACTCATACCGAAATAAATTAAGTTTTGTCTTAGTATGCGGTCACCAATATAACATACAACCCAAACTTCATCTATATTGTCATTTTTTTCATTAAACCAATGTATTCACCAATATTAAAAATGTAGACAGTGAGAGTTAAGTGGTTTGTTAGAAGTTCTGTTAATTATTGTTTTGTGGTGTTTTGAATGTTGTTAGAAGGCGGTGCAATTGATGTGGTGACATAAGAGACTTGGGTAGAATGTGGGATAGGTTGTTATGATGTTATGGTGACAATCACAGTGGATAAGAGGGGATGAAGCAGTATTGCAATGAGGTTTGTTATGAGTTGGCAGTATTATAGTGATGTAGCTGCTGGTATTTTGACGAGATAATGAGAGGCACTGTGATTCGGGTTGGCAAGGTGCTTTGTTTGGAGAGGGAAAGTTATTGAACTATGGTGAAACAAATTGTGGAATTAAATGTTACTGGTTGAATGATGGAAGGACGAGATGGACTTTGATTGGTTACGTGTTTATTATTTGGAAGTATTAGCCGAGTCTTTGTTTCAAATGAGGTTTGAATGGTTGGCAATTTGGAGGGAATATTGTTGAGTTTGTTCAGTGGTGATGTGCACTAGTTCATGGTTGCACTTTTGCGGGTGTAGAGGTGATTTATTATGTAATTGTTATATTTGTTAAAGAGTTTTGCAGGTTGTGTTTTTGTGGTGTTAGCTATGAAAAGGAAGTTTTTAAGTGGAAAGTGTTAAATTTCACGATACTATATAGTAGAATTGAAGTGGATAGAAGTAGCTTCGTGTCGGAGAAGACAGTTCGCAAATCAAAGCTCGTAGGTGGAAGTTGCAGGTGAATATGTGTTTGGTTTCAGTAGGATGAAGTGACAGACGTCTGTCATATGGTGATAGACGTCTGTGTTGTCAAAGAAAATTTTCCCGAGTCTTGCAATAGACGTCTGTCATTTTGACATACATTTGTGCTGAAGCATGTATATTTTCCAAGTATGGATAGACGTCTATCCTACTCCATGACAGATGTCTTAGTCGACTTTTGGGGTGTTTCGGGCTGTGGACATTATATGTTGATTTGTGAAGATACTAGGGCATTTGGGCAATCACTACATTCTATTCTCTCCCCATATAAGCTATTCCCAGATCTCAAATCAGAGGTACCAAAAAAGAGAGATTATATCAAGGTTTATTCTAATTAGGGTTTTGGCAACCCTAATCTTCTTCAGTTCTTGTCTCCACAAAATCCAATTTTTCTGGTGAATTTGGTCATTGTAATCAATCTCTTATGCTTTTCTATTGATATTAATAAAGGATTCTTTCTCAAAGTGGATGTACACAAACTAAACATCGGTGGAACCACTACAAATCACTATGTGATTTATTTATCGTTATTGCTTAATTATTTCTCTTGTTTGGTGATTGTGAATGACTTGTGGATTGAGTTGAGATTTTTTTGGTATATTGATTAGTTGTTTTTGCACTTTTACCACGATCTCGTCTTCTGCTGAGTTGGGGGTTTTGATTTTAACAACTTTGAGTCGAAATTCTCCACAACATTTGGTATCAGAGCATTGGTGTTGGTAGATAATTGTAGAAATACCAGAATCAGATTCTAATAGTGCTTCAATAATTGGTCCAAGTGGTGTAACTCCTTATGTACGTGGGTCATACGTAGCTGCTGGTTCACAATTGGTTACTGACAAGTGGAATGACGTTAATGATTTTGATAAATGGCAATGGAAGATGAAAAATGTTTTTAGGTGGAATCGGTTACATCGGGTAGTGTTTGATATACATTTATTGCCAGTGGACATCTCAGATGTGAAGAGAGAAGAAATGGAAGACTGGGAATTCACTACACTTCAACTTGCTATGGGAGAGAATGCTATCTCCAAAACTAGTGGTGAGACGACTGCTAAGAGTATATGCAACAAGTTAGAGAAGTTGTATATGAATAAGTCACCCACAAATCGACTGATCTTGTTGTGGACTTTGTCTACCTACAAGATGGTGGAAGGAACTTCGCTAAAGTCGTACTTGAATGTGTTTGATGATATTCTAATGAAGTTGAAGGCAGTAGATTTGAAGATTGAGAAGGAGAAGGCAATGGTATTGTTATGTTCTTTTCCTGAGCGCTATATGTGTTTCTCAAAAAGTTTGAACTATGGCCGAGATACATTGACTCTTGATGATGTCAAGATAGGTATTCTTAGTGAGTAATTGCGAGATCAGATTAAGGAGCCGAGTGATGGTAGTAGTGGTGTAGGTAATGGTCAAGGTTTATTTGTGGAGAAGGAGAAAAATGAGAAAAAGGGAAATCGAGGGGGTGTTCTAAGTCTTAAAAGCCCTGTTGGAGAGGAAAGTTAAAGAAAAGAAATGACAGGTGCTTTATATGAAAGAAACCTGGTCATTGGAAAAATGATTGTCTAGACAAGGTGAAGAAGGAAGTAACATCTTCATCAGTTGCTGTGGAGAGAGATGTCGGCGAGGGAGATGTAGATGTTTTATCGGATGTTTCGGGCAGGGAATGGGTGCTTGATTCATGGGCTTCATATCACATGATGCCTAAAAGGAATTGTTTTTCTTCTTATGTCGACCGAGAAGGAAATTCAATTGTTATGGGAAATGGTGCAATTTGCAAGTCGAAGGGCATTGGATCTGTGCAAATTCATATGTTTGATGGGGTGGTTCATAACCTCACTAATGTGCGCTATGTTCTGGGACTATGGAAGTCACTTATCTCTTTGGGACAGCTAGATTCTTTAGGTTGCAAGATCAATATTGAGAGTGGTAGCTTGAGGGTTTCGAATGGTGCACTTGTGGTTACAAAGGGTGCTATAACTCATGGTATTTATTTGCGTCAAGGAATGGCTGTGGATGGCTAAACATGTATTGGTATTGATAGTTCTTGTGGCTTAGATGCAACACGGTTGTGGCATTTGAGATTGGGTCATATCTCGGAGAAGAGTTTGTATGTTATTTGAAGAAGGGAGGTGATTGATGGTGAGAGTTTCAATAAGTTGGAGTTTTACGAGGAATGTGTCATGGGGAAGCGAACTAGATGTCATTCGGAGAAGGAAAACATGATTCAAGAGGGATTCCTAAGTATTCACATACGGATGTTTGGGGATAGACACCTGTAGCTTCTTTAGGATGAGCAAGATAATATATTTCATTCAATGATGATTTTTCTCTGAAGATTTGGTTGTATGTAATGAAGGCCAAGTCGGAGGCAGTTGCAAGGTTTAAATAATGGAAGGCTCTTGTTGAGAATGAGAGTGAAAAGACTTTGAAGGTTCTTAAGTTTGACAACGGCGGTGAGTTTGTTTCCAGAGAGTTTTTAAAAATTTGAAAGCATCATGGTATTCATAAGCATTTTACTACAACTAGAGATCCGCAATCTAATAGAGTAGTGGAGAAAATGAACCAAACTCTATCAGAGAAAGCTCGATGATTGAGATTGACATCAGGTCTGTCTAAGGGATTTTGGGCCGAAGCTTTGTCAACCGCAGTGCATATTATTAATCGAATTCCGTGCTCGGCTATTGAAAACAAAATTCTGGAGGAATTATGGAAGGTAAAGTGCACTGACTTGAGATATCTTCATGTATTTGGTTGTCCAATTTATGTGCATGATGTAGGGAATGAGAAGCTCTTACCTAGAGCTTTCAAGAGTATTTTTCTTGGCTATATGGATGGAGTCAAAGGATTTCGGATTTGGAATCCGGAAACGAAGAAGGCAACAGTTTCTCTTCATGTTAGTTTTGATGAGTCGGCTATAGTCAAGGAGAATGAGAGCTCATTGGATGTTCTGGATTTGGTTCGTGGTGAATCAAAGGAGAAGTAAGTTATTCCTACTTTTAGGCCTAGAGAGAGTAGAGTTGTTGGAGGTGCTTGCGAGGTAAATGCGGTTGATGCTACATCGTAAAGTCCAAGGGTTCCTTTAGTAGTGCTGGTGATGTGTATGATTGTAGAGAAGATTCAGTTCAATGTGGAGTTGAAGGAAGACCGGGTGATGGTATTGCTATTCGGTTTGGTCGTCGTGCTATAAGGCTACCCAAAAGATATGGTGATTGAAACTATTTTAGCATCTATGAGAATTTGGACATTGCTCTTCATATAGTCCAAGATGAGCCGATGGACATTGATGACATCATGAGTTCGAGTGATAGCTCGAAGTGAATTTGTACCATGGACTAAGAGATGCAATCGTTGATGAAGAATCAAACTTGGGAGGTTGTTCCACTTCCTAAAGGAAACTGTGCTACTAGTTGCAAATGGATATATAAGGTGAAGGACGATGGAAGATACAAAGCTAGGCTAGTGGATAAGGGGTTTGCACAGAGGAAGGGAAAGATGTACGATGAGATCTTCGCACCGGTTGTGAGACATACTTCTATCTGGATATTACTTGACATAGTTGTTATTCACGACTTAGATTTGGAGCAACTTGATGTGAGAATCACTTTTTGCATGGTGACTTGGATGAAGAAAATTACATGGAGAAACCGGAAGGGTTTGTTGAAGATGGTAAGTCAAAATTGGTTTACAAGTTAAAGATATCACTATATGGTTTGAAGCAATCACCTAGGCAATGGTACAAAAGATTTGATCATTTCATGCTTGAAAATGGCTTCCATCGAAGCATCAAAGATGCTTATGTTTATTACAATAAGCTGGGAAATGATTATTGGGGTATTTACTCTTGTATGTAGACGATATGTTCATTACTTCTAAGGATAAAGAAGAAATCAATAAGTTGAAATTGAGATTAAAGGCGGAATTTGAAATGAAAGACCTTGGAGAAGCAAAGATGATTTTGGGCATGGAGATTGAAAGAGATCGAAAGCATTTTGAGTTGTAATTGACTCAAAAGGAATATGCTAGAAAAGTGCTTTACTGGTTTAGCATGGAGGATGCAAAGGCATCAAATACACCTTTAGCTTTGCATATAAAGCTTTCGAGTCAGGGATCACCTATTGAGGAGAAAGACAAGGCTTATATGGCAAATGTGCCATCTACTAGTGTGGTTGAAAGTGTGATGTATGCCATGGTGTGTACAAGGCCCGATATTGCAAACACCATTGGGGTGGTTAGTCGGTATATAGCTAATTCGGGGAAATCGCATTGGGAAGCAATGAAGCTTATCTTGAGATACTGGTAAGGTACAACATCTCAAGGTCTTTCTTTTAGGGGTAGTGATGAGAAGAATTGTATGTTGGTTGGTTACTGTGACTCAGACTACACTGGTGATAAGGATCGAAGGAAATTAACTTTCTGATATGTCTTCACTCTTGGTGGTACAACCATAAGTTGGAGATCGCGATTGCAAACTGTAGTTGCTTTATCTACTACGGAGGCGGAGTTGATAGTCGCGGTGGAGGAGGCAAAGGAAGCACTCTATTTGAAGCGATTGTTGTATGACTTTGGGGTTTGGACATTACAGTGTTGATGTTCAATGTGATAGCCAAACTGATATCCATTTGGCGGAGAATTTGGCGTTTAGCTTATGGACTATGCATATTGAAGTGAGGGAGTCATTTCTAGTAGCCATGAAGGAGGACAAACAAATATGCCTTCGGAAAGTGCACAGAAAGGATAATGCGGTGGATATGTTCACTAAGGCATTGTCGATTGGGAAGTTTGAGCATTGCTCGAACTTAATTCGTTTGGAGACGTGCTACATGCCACGAGGTGACACAGTTGAGAGAGAAACGTGGATGTGGAGGAGTAGCAGTGAGAGATTGAAGTTCTATCTTCTTGTTATAATTTTCATTTGGTGAGACTAGTTTAGGAGTTGGATATTTTCAACATTTCATTGGCGGGCAAGGCGCTTTGCCTTAGCTCGTTGGTGGTGTGCAATGAGCAGTGGCTATGCCGAAGCTCATTGGGGAAACGTTCAAGCTTGCTTGGTTGAAGGTAGAGGATGGTTTGGTACTATCTGTGTTGGAGATGGATAAAGTATCGAGGTGTTGTTAAATTTTGCAATACTATATAGTAGAATTGAAGTGGATGGAAGTAGCTTTATGTCAGAGAAGACAGTTCGCAAATCAGAGCTCGTAGGTGGAAGTTGCAGGCGAATATGTGTTTGGTTTCAGCAGGATGGTGCGACAACCGTCTTTCATAGGGTGACAGACGTCTGTGTTATCGGGGAATTTTTTTTTCCAGATTTGCAACAGACGTCTGTCATTTTGATAGACGTATGTGCTAAAGCATGTATGTTTTCTTGGTTTGGACATACGTCTGAGTCGACTTTCTGGCTGTTTTGGGCTAAGGACATTTTATGTTGATTTTTGAAGATTTCAAGGGTAATTTGTGTTATTGCTACATTCTATTCTCTCCCTATATAATCCATTCGCAGATCTTAAATCATAAGTAGCAGAAAAAAGAGATAATATCAAGGTTTATTCCAACTAGGGTTTTGGCAACCCTAATCTTATTCAATTATTATCTCCACAAAATTAATTTTTTCTGGTGAATTTGATCATTGTAATCAATCTCTTGTACTCTTCTATTGATATTAATAAAGGATTCACTCTCAAAAGTGGACGTCGGTGGAACCACTATAAATCCCTGTTATTTATTGTTATTGCTTAGTTATTTCTTTTGTTCGGTGATTGTGATTGACTTGTGGATTGGGTTGAGATTTTTTGATATATTGATTGGTTGTTTTTGCACTTGTACCATGATCTCGTCTTCCGCTGAGTTAGCGGTTTTGATTTCAGAGGTCTTGAGTCGAAATTCTCCACAATAGAAAGTTAGATTATAGGAAGTTGAACTATTGAGGTTGTTTAATTGAGCTATAACTGCAGAAGTGAGGTTGTTTGATGATCCAAGTGGAGAAAGAGGTCCTTGCTTGTTAACATATGAAGCTGGGATGCGTAGTTGATGGTTTCGACATGCCATGGCCAGTATGTTGTCCGTAGAGTGTTATACGTGCAAATTTTGTGTAAAAAAGGCATGTATCCTTTTCAAGGTTATATATCATGTCAATTAGTTCAAACTGTTAATTCACCTATAGTTCATTTTTTACATGCAATCCTTAATACTTTAGGGGGCCTTAAACTTGTTGAACGTCCACAAAATTATACTTTAGCACCAGAATCAAGCAAGCATATTAAGGCTAATATTAAAATTTCTAACACTAAAACTACTGTCAATTTTGGTAATATAGTTTATGAAACTTCAAAAAATTTGGAAAGGAATGTGATCGTGCTCAATGATATTCGTACTGAAACCATGGATTACATTTCTCCTGCTACCTGTGCCGATATGGCATTTATAAATATGTGGGTATAATTTGAATGGGAAAACAAGGTTGTTGTAAGTACTGTAGTTCAAGATGAAAATTACTGTAAAGCAGAAAGGAGACAGTAAAGCTAAGTCTTACGGTCTACATTCTTGTAGGTACGATGCAGTATAATCAATGAACAATTTTTTTCCTCTATATCTTACATTGCATGTTCAGGTTCTTTTGAGTGTTGTGGAGTTATGTTCAGATATTCACTATTGTTAAATTTTGTACAGTAGTTATTTAATTAGATCAAATAACGTTGTCCGTATTTCGTTGTTAAAAGTACTTTCTTTTTATCCTTTTTTTCATAATTTTTTTTTTGTATATATTCTTACCTCAGAATGAGTGAAAATAAGCCATTCTCTTTATTTCACTGTTTTATACCTTCAAAATACAGCGACAAACATCAAGTCTAGAATGGAGAGGCAACATTAGAAGAAAGGAGCAAAGGTTGCAATAATGGAGAGTTTATTCGCAAAACCAGGCCAGCTAGGCCAACCTGATACTTTAAGTGACATCTTTCCACTGAAGCCACGCTGGGTAATTATTTCTATAACCTTTTCATTTTAATTTGATTTATTAGTTAACATTTGAGATGTTCTTGATTGCAAATTTTTCGGATTTCTAGTAATATTTTTTGCAAGCTTCATATACGATTACAAGTAAAGATTTTAAATTAGTTAAAATGTGTTTTCCAATGATATACCCTCAGTATGTTTCAAAATCATTACAATAACAATGTGTTACTCGTTGATATATGCAAATTTAGTAATCAACAAAGTTTAAATAGATACGTTACTTCACAGTTATATACAAAGATAGTAGGGGTGCATTGAATGGCATGGATATGGAGGTTAGAGACTAATAGCACCAACAAGCAATTCTGCAGGCGGCTCATGCAAAAATGAAGCAAGTAAACGTCACAAGGTTTGTAATAAAATGAGCAAGGAAGTGATGGCACAGGGAGAAGTTTCAAAGCCATGCAGGTATTCACTTACAGCCGTTGATCCTTGTGCCCTGAACAAATATGAGTCTATTTCTATGAACACTTCTTTTAAATTTGACACTTGTGAAAGTATAATTTTGAAAAGTAGATAATTAATACCTGTAATCTCTGGTTTGTCGCAAAGTTGCGGGTTATACGCGCCATGAGATATGGATCTCTTGGTAGCTAATTGAAATTGAACGCACATGTATTAACTATGGAAATTTGTACAAGACTAGCATAAGGTGTTACTCGTATACGATTATTACAGCGGTTTTGGATATAGTGATTTTTTCGTTTTATATCATTGTTAAATAACTGTAGTTTCTTTAAGTATAGGAGTATACAAGGATTAACAGATATATGATACAATTGAATATGGAGTGCAATACTACTCGTATCCCTATTTACCATTTTATTTGTAGTATATCTTATTATAGCATTGTTTTAAAAATGGAATTACTATTATGTATTATCATAGCTTATTTTTCTATGAAATGGCAGGGAATATTATGATTAATAATACTTGCTGGTGTTTGTTTATGTTTGTTAGATGTATACATGCAAGCAAGTAAAGACCCCAACTTTTTTCTATTGAGTTGCTAATTTTCTAAGGTTCAAAAGATCAGATAAGTCATTCTCTTTGTCATTTTGTGATGTTTCAAATTTGTAGGGATCTGCACCAATCAAATTCTCTAATAATTAAAGCCCTGCATGAATTGATGTGTATTTACTGTTTTAAACGTCCAAATTTTCAGCATCCATCATTGGGATAGAAAATTAAATTTCATCTGCCAAATAGAAAAGAGGGGAAAAGGCCTCTTAGTGGGAATGTTCTTTAGAAATTTCAGAATTTGAATCAAGAAAATTCTTGCTTTAGTGAATCTTTCAATATAATTTTTGGCTTAAATACTATGTGATCAGTACTGAATTGCCTCATACAGAATATGCTTTAAGATGATGTCACTACAACAAAAATACCTTTTTGCAACTGCAAAAAATAGCTATAATAGATCTATTACAACTGACACTTGTCAGTATTTATATTCGTAGTTGTAATGTAGCATGATTATTTTACAACTGTTTTCAACACTTGTTGTAACACCCCACACCGTTAATGTCACTCTTTAACAGAATGCATTAAGTTTCGTGAAGTGTTATAGACAAACAGAAGAGAATCTCATAAGACATACATACATACATACATACATATATATATATATAATAGCAGTGGAAATTTTAAAACTTTATTTTCCAACAGAAAACATCGTGGTCTCAAAATCCAGTTACAACATCAAACTGAAAAACTGGAATAAAATACATCAAATAAAAACGCCTTTCTTGCATTAAAAACCATTAGAGTACAGAAGTAAAAATCCATAGTCAAACAAGTACATCTAAGCAATATCCAAATCCAAGCTGAAACAAAAGAGAGAGTCCAAGTCAAGTCTGAGCGTTCCCACCCTGAGAACCTGGGGTGGAAGGAAGAGAGAGAAAAAGAAACAAAACAGGTCATACATAAAGTCTGGCGAGTCTAGTTAATTTTAGCATATAAATAAGTAAAAGCATAATGACAGGCATATAAACTGGATGAGAGATAATAATATCATATAACAGGTATGAACAGGATAAGCAGAATGAACTGAACAAATTACGCTTCTCAAACACTTTTCTCTGCACCAATACTAGTATAAGAGATATTATCCCAACAGAAACATAATGGTATACTTAGGTGTACTTCTAGTAACGGGTTTTACCCCAAACAGTAATAACAGGTACCCCAACCAGAAACAACGGGCATCCAAATAGGCACGACCAGATGTACGCTAATTACTAACCCCAATCGGTCAGCTCCCTATCCCGTAAATACCCTACGCCATCCTTTTAGTAGGATGTATCACTCCCTAAAGTGGCAACCTCGGATGGACACAGACCTACTTACTAGTGTTATAGCGGCTTATTTTCCCAAGCAAGCCGGACCCATGTGTCAAGACCCGAAATCCCCCTTACGGGAAATCGCGGATTGTGTTGAGAACAAGCCACATCGGGACACAAACAGAAGAACATTTCATTGTATATTACAACAATTTCATCAGATTACAAGAATATACTGAAACACCCCACATCCGTTAGGGTCACTCTCAAAGGGAATGCCCTAATTTTGGTGGAGGTTTATAAGTATAAGTCACAGATACACAAGACAGATATAAATACACATATTTTTGAACAGCGGAAAACAACAGCAATTTTTATTTCAACAAAATACGTGTTACACAAACCATGTCATAACTTGTCATACAATACTTCCAAAAACATAACATCTTCATAACTATCTTGATTACATTATTTAAAGAAGCATAAAAACATAAGTAAACTGCATAAGTCCCATAATTGTTGTCCAAAGCCATAGTCCAAAACGAAAAAGATTCAAGCAATACATTCTTTCTCTTCAAGCTGGATGTGAAAACTGGTCAAGCTGCGGTATTCCCTCCCTGTGGACCTGGGGGAGGGGGGGGGGACGAAAGAAAAGTAGAGTCAGACATAAAGCCTGAGCAAGTCTAGGACTATTCAGTCTATGAATAAAGAACTGGGTATGATAAGTATAAACTGGAAATGGGAAAGCACCATAAACTAAGTTAAGTTGTCTAGAATCGAATATACTATCGTACCCAATATTAATCTCTGCATCCATATAAACTAGTTCCCAACAGGCATCCCATAATCAGGGTGAAGTGATTCGTTTCTAATGATCGGCTCCTACTCGCATAGTTACATGTGTCTTACGGCTCCCGATGTTGTAGTTACCTATGCTGGTCCCACCATGGGGTGTATCAAGTCCCATTGTGGCGGCCCGACACAATCCTAGAATGCACTCGTATGCTACTGGTGCCCAGTGCCCTTATTTTTCTGCGCCGGAGTGTGTGCACGCCCGCACCCCGTTAGAACCTACACTGCTGCACCACCGCCGTCGATTTGACCTCTTACAGTCATCCCAGTAATCATGCCTCACCCTGCCTAGTTCAGGGTATCCCGATACACCTTGTAGGGTTACTACTGAAAAGGGTCCCCCGCTACAAGGTTTTCTATTTCTAGCCAACATGCTAAGTTGGTTAAGTGTTTTGTAAACCTAACCCCCAATCAGTCTGTATAATTTAGCATGTTCCATTTTGATTAAGTATTTATTCAATTTACTTAATCCTATCAATCCTGACTCAGCCTTAATTGTCTTATTAAAGCCTCGACCTCTCACATTAGACAGGTATTGTTGTGGCTGCCTATTGTCGGTTAGGTCTGGGCAGTCTTTTGCCACAACTCAGTCTAACCTCGGGTCCTTATTGGGCTCCGTGTTTAACCACCCACATTGGATAGGTATTGTTGTGACTACTGGACAGCCGGGCGGTTCCGGGCAGGTTTACATCACAACTCAATCCAACCTCGGGTTATACACATCGTATTTTCTAAATTTACATATTTTGTCTCTTTTCTTTTTATATATAAATATTTGCAGCCCATTATTCAAATTCATCTTTATTGGGTAGAATTAATTTATACAACTTAATTATTTTTCAAGGTCGTTGGCATGCGTCAAACATGCCAACACATATGTTTTATATTTTAACCCAAACGTCACTACCCCCGTTTTATACGTTCGCTAAAATATAACAAATGTTGGGTTTAACATTTAAACCCAACTTAGCCATATGAAAAAGGGGAGGCTTAGAACATGGTGTTTATATATTCTAAGTAACATAAAAAGGGGTGTGAACGCATGAACTTGCAACAGAACGATCCTAATTAACATGAATTAGGCACATGTGAAATAGCATATAATCATGGCATAAACATACTTAAGCATGAATCATTCTATTCATATAATCATGGCATAAACATACCTAAACATGAACCATTCTATTCATATAATCATGGCATAAACATACCTAAACATGAACCATTCTATTCATATAATCATGGCATAAACATACCTAAACATGAACCATGGTTTTTTAATATATTCATGTAAACTTGCAATTGGAATGTAAATCTAACTTAATTATGTGTCACATATATCACCATATGATTTTGATAACAACCTAGGCCTAAAACATGTTTTCAACTAAGCATAACACCAAACATAGTTTAGTCATGTTCATAAAGACGCTTACTTTTGTCTCTAGTACAAAAGTATGGTTTTACACTTGAATCACGATGCCAATTCCAACATAAATTCATATAAACCATAGTACTTAGTTGAATCCAATTACACACTAAAAGTGATCATAAAAGTATGTACATCATATTGGCATAATGGTGAATCATATACTTGCATGAATCTCAAATAAACTACCACAACATATGGTCGTTAACATGAATCATATACTTGCAAATATCCAATAGGCCTAACATAGTTATACCACAATATCCCAAATCGATTCAGAATTAAAATCATAACAACATACAACCATGAATTAAATTAAGTACAACTCCATTTCTCATTTTATATAAATCAAAACTCAATTGTTCATTCACATCGGAATAGCACTCTACTTACAACGTATGACGAATCTTCAATTCAGGAATCTGAATTCTGAATTTGGAGATGCTATCCTTTGTTGTAGGCGTTGTTTTGATTTAATTGACGTTGCTTTAAGCTTTCGAATCGTCTCCTAATTGTCTCTCAATTTTGACGGCTACTCCTAGTCTCGCCTCAGCAGCATGATGGTCTCATTCTCATTTTTATTTATATGAATTAGGGTGAGTCTTAGGTCCTTTTTATAGAGTTTGTGAATTGATTAGGACCGTCGATGGACCTTGGATTAATATTAGCTGTTCATTTGAAGGAGAGACCAATCCGGAGCTGACACCTAGCCCTAGTGATATGGCAAGGCTCAGAAAATCGACCAAGCACAGACCAGGCCAGCCAGGGGGGCTGGGTTCGACCTGGCTCAGGGGCCAGGTCGACCCCCCAGTCGACCCCCAGGTCGACTATGTAGTCGACCTGGGTGCCCCAGGTCGACTACCCAGTCGACCTGGGTAGCCCAGGTCGACTACCCAGTCGACCTGGGTGCCTTGGGCGGCAAAGTTCCTGCCCTGGCCAATCTGGCCCGATTTTTGAAATTTAAACTTTGTTTTCTGAGCTGTTTTTGTCTGTTTGAATTTTAAACTAAATTCTGAAACTTCCGGAGGCCATATCTTCTTCATACGGAGTCCGTTTTACGCAAACTCGGACTCTATCCCAAGCAGAATTCCGAGACGAACGCAATGGCGTATCCCGTT
Source organism: Allium sativum (assembly GCA_030737875.1). NCBI lineage: Eukaryota > Viridiplantae > Streptophyta > Magnoliopsida > Asparagales > Amaryllidaceae > Allium > Allium sativum. Next base: position 155,374,034 of record CM060921.1, on the reverse strand, counting down.
TCCCTTAGTTCTTTGATTTGAAATTAGTTATACTTTATTTTGTGAATTTCACTATTATAGAATACACGGGGTGTTACATTCTCCCCCACTTAAAAGGATTTCGTCCCGAAATCTTCAAGTTCAGGAAGAATGTACGTCCTAACATCCATCTACTCATCCATCAAACACGAGCATCCATTGTCCTTAAAAGACTTCTAATGCTTCATGATCATATGCGAAGTGTGTGTACATGTACTTATCTAATGCAAAATCAGGCGGTCTACTGATTCAGTTGACCTCCTTAATGCGAATTATGTAAGTGCCATGAATCCATTATGTATGCAAATTCTCCTATTCATGATTCTACATGAGTGCACAATCATTCATATAAATGCAACATCCATATGGCAACACATTAAACTTTAACCATATACGAATATAAATACATTTATGCATATGCAATATGAAGTGACTGAGCCGATCTAAAATCTAGATTGTGTGTGTATATGCAACCACGAGCAACCACTAGCAATCACTTGCAACCACTTGACACCATCATCCATAACATGTTTCAATTACATGTTTTCATCCAAAGAGTTTCCACCTAAAAGATAAGGTCGAGGAGATATACCTAAAAAGATAGATAAAAGCGCAACTTAAGGAAAAAGAAAGATCAAAGATGTACCCTCGAAAAGAAAAGGGTAGGCTGCGAGTATTCTAGCTTCAGTTTCCCAAGTTGCGTCTTCCTCGGCGTCGCTCCACTGAACTTTGACGAGCTTGACTTCGCAGTTGCGTAACTTCTTCACTTCCGTTCCTAATATGCGGGTTGGAACTTTCCTCACGGTTGCTTCGCATTCCACTTCAGCTTCTTCTAGGATATTTGGCTCTACCACTTCAGCAGATTCATGTAGACATTTTCGGAGGTGTGAAACATGGAAAACGTTGTGAACTCCGACCAGTTTTTCGGGTAGCTCTAATCTAAAGGCCATTTTCCCAATTTTCTCAATAATAGGAAACAGTCCTACGAACCTTGGTGCTAGCTTTCCTGTGGTTCCAAAACGCACAACGTTCCTTAGCGGAGATACCTTAAGAAAAACTCTGTCCCCAACCTCAAATTCAAGGTCTGTCCTCCTCTTATCGGCGTAGGATTTTTGTCTGTCTTGGGCTGTCTTCATTCTTCTCCGTATCAAGTCTACTTTTTCTGAAGTCTCTCGGATCATATCCGGTCCAAGTATGAGCTTGTCAATAGACTCCCACCAACAAGTGGGCGATCAACACGGTCTTCCATATAAAGCTTCGAAGGGCGCCATTCCGATGGTTGCTTGGTAACCATTGTTGTAGGCAAATTCTACCAAAGGAAGATGGTCTTCCCACGTCCCTCCGAAGTCCAGGACGCATAGTCTTAAAAGGTCCTCCAAAACTCTGTTCACTCTTTCTGTCTGGCCGTCGGTTTGGGGATGATAGGCTGTGCTCAAGCATAACTGTATGCCTACCGCCTCTTGCAGACTCCACCAAAACTCACTTGTGAAGATAGGGTCTCGGTCACTAATAATGCTGGAGGGTATTCCATGGAGTCGAACAATTTCCTTGAGGTAAAGAGTTGCTAGGGATGAGGCAGTTCTTTTACTCTTGACAGGTAAGAAGTGGGCGCTTTTAGTAAGCCTATCCACTATTACCCAAATGCTAGTGTTGCCTCTTCTAGACCTAGGCAGCCCATCAATGAAGTCCATTGAGATGCTATCCCACTTCCACTGCGGGACCTCTAGAGGATGGAGCAGACCGCCAGGCTTTTTCTGTTCCACCTTAACCTGTTGGCACACCATACACTTAGAAACGAAATCTGCCACGTCCTTCTTCATGCCGTTCCAAAAGAAAGTTCTCTTTATGTCCTTGTACATTTTATCCCCGCCTGGGTGTATCGTCATCTTGGACTAATGTGCTTCCTCGAGAACCTTCTTTACTAAATCCCTTGTCTGTGGGACGCATAGTCTTCTGTCTCATCTTAGCTAACCCTTGTCGTCGATGGAGTATCTGCTGAGGTGACTTGAAGTCTCACCCCTAATTAGCCTATCAATCATCTCCACAAGCTGAGGGTCTTCGCGTTGGGCTGTCCCTATTACGTCCACTAAAGTCGGGCGTACTTCGAGAGATGCTAGCAAGCCCGATACAAAATTGGAGGAGGGCCTAAAGTCAAAGCTGGCTATAAACTCTAGGCTTTGTCTTTCAACAAACAGCGGGCTTAGGGTCAGTTTCTTTCGGCTCAACGCGTCTGCCACTACGTTACCTTTGCCCGGAGTGTAGGAGATCTCGAAATCGTACGAGGCAAGAAACTCCATCCATCTCTGTTGCCTCAAGTTAAGATCTTTCTACGAGAAAAGATATTTCAATGACTTATGGTCAGTGTAAAGTTCAAACTTCTCACCTAGGAGATAGTGTCGCCAAGAGTTGAGTGCAAAGACGATGGCAGCTAACTCAAGATCGTGGGTCGGGTAGTTCTTTTCATGCACTTTCAATTGCCTTCCACCATAAGCTACTACCCTCCCTTCTTGCATCAAGACAACACCTAGCCCTGTCCTACATGCATCCGTATAAACTGTGAACATCTTGCTTCCATATGGAAACGTCAAAACTGGGGCTGTTGTAAGAGCCCTTTTAGTCATTGGAAAGCAAACTCGCAATCCAAGTCCCAATTGAACACTAGATTCTTCTTGGTCAGTTTTGTGAGCGGAGCTGATATCTTTGCAAAGTCTTTGATGAATTTTCGGTAGAAACCTGCTAGCCCGAGAAAGCTTTGGACTTCTGTTGCATTCTTTGGTGTCTTCCAGTCCTGCACCGCTACTACCTTAGCCGGGTCTACAGCTAACCCTTCTTTGGATACTATTTGCCCAAGAAACCTTACTTCCTTTCTCCAAAAGTGGCACTTGGAGAATTTGGATTTTAGCTGATGGACTCGTAGAGTTTCCATGATTGCCCTTAGGTGCTGAGCATGCTCTTCTTCACTCTTTGAGAAGATCAAGATATCGTCTACGAAGACCACTACGAACTTGTTGAGGAATTCTCTGAACACCCTACTCATCAGGTCCACGAAGTAAGCGGGTGCGTTTGTCAAGCCGAAAGGCATGACAAGCCATTCATAGAAGCCGTCTGGGGTTCTGAATGCTGTCTTATCGATACTATCTTCAGCCCCCCTTAGCTGGTGAAACCTGGTCGCCAAATCGAGTTGGGAGAAAACAGACGCTCCTACAAGCTGATCAAACAGATCGTCAATTCTGGGGAGAGGGTGCCTATTCTTTTTCGTTGGCTTGTTGAGCTCCCTGTAGTCAACACACAGACGGAGTGAACCATCCGCCTTTGTAGCGAACACCACTGGAGCGCCCCATTCTGAAATGCTCCTTCTAATGAACCCTATTTCTAGAAGCTCTTTAATCTGTTTACTGAGCTCTCTCCTTTCCCGTGGAGCCATGTGTCTAACGGGTAACGCAACGGGCTTTGCATTATCTACAAGATATATGCGGAAATCTATTTCCCGCTTCGGAGGTAAGCCCTTCACCTCTTCGAAGACATCCGGATATTCCCGGACCACTCTAACCGATTGCAAACTTTCAACAGAGGCATCTAGCGATTCAAGATAACTAAGCATAACCGCATACGAGGGATTACAAGTAATTTCCAGAGTGTTACCGAGTTGGGTCAGAAGCCTAACCACCCTTTTCTCACAATCCAGGATGGCACCATTACTGGATAGCCAATCCATGCCCAAAATCAAACCATATCCCGAAAAGCCCAAAACAAAGGCACTACATTTAAATTCTATGCTTAGAATAGAAATTTTCAATCCCACACAGATCATAGACAAATGAGCTGGGCCCCCAATTGGATTTGAAACAATTAAGGGGTCCTCTACCATACTAGTTTCTAGGTGCAGAGATTCTACTAAAGCAGATGAAATAAAGGAGTGTGATGCGCCAGAATCAAATAAAGTGCGAACTGGGTGATCATAAAGATAAACTACACTTTCTACAGAAGTATTTATACCTCGCTGCTGCAGAGGTGGCGCTTCTAGCGCATGAACTTGTGCCCTTGAGGTGGATTCAGCCCTTTGCCCCTGCCCTCGCTTCTTTGGGAAATCCTTAGCCAGGTGGCCTGTCTCACCGCAAGAAAAGCACCCACCATTCATCTTGGCCTTCTTTTTCCGGCAATCTTTCACTAAGTGCCCCACTTTGCCATAGAAATTACACTTCCTCTTCTCTTTGTTTTCTTTCCCGCCCTTCTTGAAGTTTGTCTTCTTAGGCTGTAAACCCTCTTTCTTCCCTTGAGAGATTTCTGCCTTTGTCTCCTTCTTGCCCTTATCCTCTTCGTTCAGCAATGCCATCTGCACCAACCTTTCATACGAAGCTCCCATAGGTATATGGGTCATGGCTAAACTATGTAATGGCTCATTCAACCCATTGACAAAGAGGAGAGCCTTCTTGTGCGGGGTGTTGACTAGGTCCAGTCCGAACCTAGCCAGCTGATCGAACTGATTAACATACTCTTTGACTGTCATATTCCCTTGCTTAAGAAATAAGATTTTTTCCAACTGAAGACTCCTTTCAGCTTCTGAGAGAAATTTAGCCTCAAACCTTGCCCTAAAGTCCTCCCATGTTTCCACTGGTCTTTCTGCATTAGTGACTTCCCCCCAGTAGGAAGCCTCGCCTTTAAGTAGCCATACTGCCAGTTGTACCTTCTGCGTATCTTCTACCTCAAAGATGACGAATAAGTCCTCGGTTTCTTTCAGCCAATTCCTGGCTACCACGAATGACTCGGTTCCATGAAAGTCCTTTCCTCCCATAGCTTTAAAATCTTTACATATCTTAGCAAAAGTATTTCCCCGCGGAGGAGGTGGAGGATGAGGTGCTGCTGCAGCTGGATGATTTCCTACAGCTGGAGGAGGAGGAACGGTAGGACCTGGCTGAGTGGCCCTTGCTTCTAAGAATTGTCTAAACCAACCAGGTATTGGTATACCCTCTGGCAAGTTAAGTTCTTCGGACATGCTGAAACAAAAAGTATAGATTCAAAACGAAGGATAAAAGATAGTACCTATGGCTTTGGGGGACTATGCCTTTTTAAAATAAAATAATATTTTATCTTTAAAAATGCTTCTTTAAATTTTCTTTTGAAAATAAATTTTCAAAACTTTTTATCTTATCTGGTAAACCTATGCTCTGATACCAAGTGAAACACCCCACCTCCGTTAGGGTCACTCTCAAAGGGAATGCCCTAATTTTGGTGAAGGTTTATAAGTATAAGTCACAGATACACAAGACAGATATAAATACACATATTTTTGAACAGCGGAAAACAACAGCAATTTTTATTTCAATAAAATACGTGTTACACAAACCATGTCATAACTTGTCATACAATACTTCTAAAAACATAACATCTTCATAACTGTCTTGATTACATTATTTAAAGAAGCATAAAAACATAAGTAAACTGCATAAGTCCCATAATTGCTGTCCAAAGCCATAGTCCAAAACGAAAAAGATCCAAGCAATACATTCTTTCTCTTCAAGCTGGATGTGAAAACTGGTCAAGCTGCGGTATTCCCTCCCTGTGGACCTGGGGGGGGGGGGGGGGGGGACGAAAGAAAAGTAGAGTCAGACATAAAGCCTGAGTAAGTCTAGGAATATTCAGTCTATGAATAAAGAACTGGGTATGATAAGTATAAACTGGAAATGAGAAAGCACCATAAACTAAGTTAAGTTGTCTAGAGTCGAATATACTATCGTACCCCATATTAATCTCTGCATCCATATAAACTAGTTCGCAACAGGCATCCCATAATCATGGTGAAGTGATTCGTTTCTAATGATCGGCTCCTACTCGCATAGTTACATGTGTCTTACGGCTCCCGATGTTGTAGTTACCTATGCTGGTCCCACCATGGGGCGTATCAAGTCCCATGGTGGCGGCCCGACACAATCCTAGAATGCACAAGTATGCTACTGGTGCCCAGTGCCCTTACTTTTCTGCGCCGGAGTAGGTGCACGCCCGCACCCCGTTAGAACCTACACCGCTGCACCACCGCCGTCGATTTGACCTCTTACAGTCAGCCCAGTAATCGTGCCCCACCCTGTGTAGTTCAGGGTATCCCGATACACCTTGTAGGGTTACTGCTGAAAAGGGTCCCCCGCTACTAGGTTTTCTATTTCTAGCCAACATGCTAAGTTGGTTAAGTGTTTTGTAAACCTGACCCCCAATCAGTCTGTATAGTTTAGCATGTTCCATTTTGATTAAGTATTTATTCAATTTACTTAATCCTATCAATCCTGACTCAGCCTTAATTGTCTTATTAAAGCCTCGACCTCTCACATTAGACAGGTATTGTTGTGGCTGCCTGTTGCCGGTTGGGTCCAGGCAGTTTTACGCCATATCTCAGTCTAACCTCGGGTCCTTATTGGGCTTCGTGTTTAACCACCCACATTGGATAGGTATTGTTGTGACTACTGGACAGCCAGGCGGTTCCGGGCAGGTTTACATCACAACTCAATCCAACCTCGGGTTAAACACATCATATTTTCTAAATTTACATATTTTGTCTCTTTTCTTTTTATATGTAAATATTTGCGGCCCATTATTCAAATTCATCTTTATTGGGTAAAATTAATTTATACCACTTAATTGTTTTTCAAGGTCGTTGGCATGCGTCAAACATGCCAACACATATGTTTTATATTTTAACCAAATGTCACAACCCCCGTTTTATACGTTCGCTAAATATAACATATGTTGGGTTTAACATTTAAACCCAACTTAGCCATATGAAAAAGGGGAGGCTTAGAACATGGTGTTTATATATTCTAAGTAACATAAAAAGGGGTGTGAACGCATGAACTTGCAACATAACGATCTAATTAACATGAATTAGGCACATGTGAAATAGCATATAATCATGGCATAAACATACTTAAGCATGAATCATTCTATTCATATAATCATGGCATAAACATACCTAAACATGAACCATTCTATTCATATAATCATGGCATAAACATACCTAAACATGAACCATTCTATTCATATAATCATGGCATAAACATACCTAAACACGAACCATGGTTTTTTAATCTATTCATGTAAACTTGCAATTGGAATGTAAATCTAACTTAATTATGTGTCACATATATCACCATATGATTTTGATAACAACCTAGGCCTAAAACATGTTTTCAACTAGGCATAACACCAAACATAGTTTAGTTATGTTCATAAAGACGCTTACTTTTGTCTCTAGTACAAAAGTATGGTTTTACACTTGAATCACGATGCCAATTCCAACATAAATTCATATAAACCATAGTACTTAGTTGAATCCAATTACACACTAAAAGTGATCATAAAAGTATGTACATCATATTGGCATAATGGTGAATCATATACTTGCATGAATCTCAAATAAACTACCACAACATATGGTCGTTAACATGAATCATATACTTGCAAATATCCAATAGGCCTAACATAGTTATACCACAATATCCCAAATCGATTCAGAATTAAAATCATAGCAACATACAATCATGAATTAAATTAAGTACAACTCCATTTCTCATTTTACATAAATCAAAACTCAATTGTTCATTCACATCGGAATAGCACTCTACTTACAACGTATGACGAATCTTCAATTCAGGAATCTGAATTCTGAATTTGGAGATGCTATCCTTTGTTGTAGGCGTTGTTTTGATTTAATTGACGTTGCTTTAAGCTTTCGAATCGTCTCCTAATTGTCTCTCAATTTTGACGGCTACTCCTAGTCTCGCCTCAGCAGCATGACGGTCTCATTCTCATTTTTATTTGTATGAATTAGGGTGAGTCTTAGGTCCTTTTTATAGAGTTTGTGAATTGATTAGGACCGTCGATGGACCTTGGATTAATATTAGCCGTCCATTTGAAGGAGAGACCAATCAGGAGCTGACACCAAGCCCTAGTGACAAGGCAAGGCTCAGAAAATCGACCAAGCACAGACCAGGCCAGCCAGGGGGGCTGGGTTTGACCTGGCTTAGGGGCTGGGTCGACCCCCCAGTCGACCCCCAGGTCGACTATGTAGTCGACCTTGGTGCCCCAGGTCGACTACCCAGTCGACCTGGGTAGCCCAGGTCGACTACCTAGTCGTCCTGGGTGCCTTGGGCGGCAAAGTTCCCGCCCTGGCCAATCCGGCCCGATTTATGAAATTTAAACTTTGTTTTCTGAGCTGTTTTTGTCTGTTTGAATTTTAAACTGAATTCTGAAACTTCCGGAGGCCATATCTTCTTCATACGGAGTCCATTTTACGCAAACTCGGACTCTATCCCAAGCAAAATTCCAAGACGAACGTAATGGCGTATCCCGTTTCCCTTAATTCTTTGATTTGAAAATTAGTTATACTTTATTTTGTGAATTTCACTGTTATAGAATACACAGGGTGTTACATATACAGAGTGTGAGTAAATATTACACATAAAATATCATAGATTTAGATTACATTTAAATTCATCGCAGCAGAAAAACAATACAAAGCACAACTAAAAACAGATACACGCATACAGAGCTTTCCGAATACCGCTTCAACTGTAAATCAGGATCCTGTGAATATAAATCTACAAAACCAAAACTACTAGATGCCCGTGTCGAAAATAAGGGCACCCAGAGTTTAGATTAAAACAATAAACTCCAGGTCAGTCATGTGACTGGTGTGAGAACTAAAACAGTTATTTAAAACTTTACTTTAAAATAAAGTAAATCAAGGGATCACGCCCTATAACACGGAAAGGGTTTCCTCCCAAGAATACCAATGCATATGAAAAAACAGCGCAATGCTTTTTGGAAAAATGAAGCTATTATAAGACCCAGGTCCCATCATACAATGCAACGCAAGCCGGAGGATAGGGTTTTCCCTTATAATATCCAAACATGCTTGGTACGTTAAAACAAATCCTTTGATACTATTATAAGTGCATAGTGTATAAAACAACTTCAAATATAAATGTATCAATCCTAGACGACATGGGTACCATATATCATGTCGCCAATACTAGGCTCTACAATCAAAACCGCAAACGTCACGTATTGGAAGCTGGATTTCCATCTATGAACCAAGGCAAGGGATCGTCCTCACCGGCTTCGAGACTCTCTAGCCTGAGCCTCAGGGTCAGGGCGCATCAACCCTTGCATTGTCAGGGCCGGTCCACCGATGTGGATTAAAATGCCTGAACACTGCGTTTCCCCGCCCTTTGGGACGTAAATGAGTCAAATGTCTCCATCGGCTCCACATAGTCACCGATGTATCTGAGGCGCCTCACAATCCAACAACCACACCGGTGAAAATAATATAAATGTCAGGGCTGGTAGGTCATTGACACCGCCCTAGCTAGAAAGAAACGCATGCCCTCCCTGATCCTCTCCCGTTTCTGGTTCACAACCGGGGTGTGAGGCTCGCGAATTAATGCTACACAAAGCTATGGCACACAGGCGGTGCTTTGATCATCAACCACAAGACTTTGCTTTTCAACAAAAGCCTTGATCATTTGCCACTTAGGCATGCATGTTGTGACCCGAAATTCCGGTCCAATTTGAGCTAACCAAATAATGCAAGTCCAACCCCAATTACACTGGAAAATCAGAAAATGAATAGAAAGAAAACAGAGGGTGAGGGAAGATAAGATAGAAACTTAGAATAGAAGAAAAAGAAGAAGTAGAAGAAGAAGAAGAAGAAGAACACCTCATCAGTGTAACACGAATCTCGCAGCAGAATGAACAACATATAATAGATAACATATCCTTGAAATAAAATCAGTATATGTTTACAATAACATTATCAGAGTACAACAGTTACAACACAACGGAAATAACTATAGCTATAAAATCCTGAAGCCTCCTGCTCCAAGCTCTTCCAGTATATCTGTAAATCCCGACTACTTGACTGCCCATACAAAATTGGGCACCCAAGAGTTTAGGGAAAACAAAACAAAATAAACTCCGGGTCAGTCATGGGACTGGTATGAGTAAAACAGTTTAAAACAGTTTAAGCCATTAAACGATATCTCATAAGACCACGCCGTATAATGGAACAGGTTTTTCCCTTATGAGAATCCAAAATATCTTTATATCAAAAGCCTTTGATATTATATTAATGTCTATCAACCACAATATAATAATCATCTAGCAGAAACGCTTTCATCTCACGTTCTACATATATAGTATACAATCAAAACCACAAGCACATATTGGGTAATGGATTTCCAACTATGACAAGGTATGGAACCACCTTTCGCTAGTGTACCTGTAGAAAGGAATACACTGGGTTCAACAAGAACATCTTGCAAGCCGACCACACATGACCGACCACTCATTTCTCTTGAGTGTATCGAATGTATATCACCATCGGTCGGGATCAGCAACCGTTTCCCGAATGGGACAACATCAACAATAGATTATTAGAAGTAAATTAAACTCTAGATCAGGTGATTATACACCATAATAGGTGCGACCTACATAGCCATGCTGCCTGCCCGATTTTTGTCATTTCCCAGTTGATGAGGCTTGAGGTTATGCTTTATCATCACATCAGATTCTCTTTGAATGCCACATTGTCAGATCCATCGAAAATCACTAATTGGCGTCTACAACAGTACATTACGTGTTAGCTAAAGAAGTTTCCTTCTCCGCTTCCACTCTTGGTACGGTTGAAGAAATCAATGTACGTGACCTTTCTGGAAATACTCTGTCAGACATTCATCCATACAAGTCATCCAGGAACAGGATGAACCGAAGGCACTAATCAGTACATCCATCTTAGGCACTGTTATCTAACACTTATACAATAACCCTTGCATTTTACTCCGTCTTCAATTATCTTTGGCATATATGATTCGCAATGCTTATGCCAATACAGAGTGGTTCTTTGGATAATAATCCAACTGGTCTCTCTGTATTAACAACGTTAAAATGGTCAAAACTTTGATAGTCTGTGATTTAACCATCAAAGAAAAACAGGTGTGCAAACAACGATATTATTTCCAGGAGGAAATTATATCGATCAATCATCATTCAACATTTATCTCTTTATTTCATTAATTTACTTATCTCCTGTTCCCGCATATTCTAAATTCTTATTTTCTATTATCTGAAAACATTTCTGATTCTCATTTGGAAAACATTTCCAAAACTTCTTAATTGGGATTTAAACAGATTATTTAAAACTATATTGCGATGACGAATCAAACCACTATACTAAATTACTAAATTCACTTAACCACTTTACCCTCGAACCGTAACCATTTCTTAACTAAAAACGCAGTTAATCAAGTTGGGGTATAGCTACCTCTCAAACCTTAACTGAACCACCTTTCAAATCTCGAAATAGATAAGATTCACCTTTTTAACCCTTTAACGCTTCCTTACGAACCCTCGGATTCTATTTACGAACCCCCTTCTTTTACAAGTTTTACGTGATTATAACAATGGTGTTATAATCTCCTGCATCCGAAATATATTATCTTTAATATGACTTTTATTTCCTAACTCGAATAATATAACGACAACTAATTTATTTACTCTTATTCGGTTAACTCTAATCTATAACTCTTATTTGAATAACTCGAACCTAATAACTCTTACTTGAATAACTCCAACCTAATAACTCTTACTGGATTAACTCTTATTTGAATAACTTATTCGAATAACTTATATTCGATTTGCTTACTTTCGAATACTTATATTCGATAATCTCTTTCTTCGAATAAATCTTATTCGATTTAACTCCTGTCGAATAACTAGATTCGATCAACTCACTTCGAATATTTTTGATTCGATTATCTCACTTCGAATATCTCTGATTCGATTATCTCACTTTGAATATTTCTGACTCGATTCACTTCTTCGAATAACTAAATTCGATTACTCATTTCAACTCTATTCGAATAAACTAAATTCGATTAACTCCATTTGAATAAATCTAGTTCGATTTAACTCTATTCAATAACTCTAGTTCGATTTAACTCTATCGATTAACTCTAACTGATTAACTCTAACTGGTTAACTCTAACTGGTTTAACCTAACTGGTTTAACCCTAATGGTTTTACTCTAACTGGTTAACCCTAACTGATTAACTCTTTGTCCTTATTCAGTTTCAAACATCGATGTTGAAATCGATTCTTACTTCTTTATATAAGTCTTGACTTATATATTATTTATCCAAATGCCAAATATTTAACTTAATTTATAAATATCATTTATAAATCAATCTGCTCCTTTTATCTATTTACTTCTTCATATAAAATTTCAAACTTATATATAATATATCTATTTATCCAAAGATAAATATTTCCTTTATAATCTATTTGTTTTCTAAATGCCTTTTACCCATATTTCCTTTTTAAATCTTTATTTGTAAATGGTTTACAAATATTATCCTTTTAAATTCTATTTGCAAATGGTTTTCAAATATTCCCTTCTCTATTCTATTTGCAAATGGTTTGCGAATATTTCCTTTTCAACTCTATTTGCAAATGTGTTGCAAATATTTCTCATATAATATCTTATTTGTTTTCTAAACAATATTCCTTTTATCTTATTCTATTCATTTAACAAATAAATATCCTTTTCTTATCCTATTTAGTTAACAAACTAATATCCTTTATAATCTATTTGTAAATGTTTTACACATATTTCCCTTTCTGTTTTATTTGTAAATGGTTTACAAATATTTCTTTATTCATTCTCTAAATAAATAATCCCTTTTTATAACTTATTTATTTCCTACTGAATGTCCATTTAAATAACTTATTTACTTTCTAAGTCAATATCTCTTTATCTTATCCTATTTATTTAACAAATAAATAATCCTTTTAAATATCTAATTTATTTATACTAAATAAATAATTCACTTTATAAATATTCCATTTATAAAGATTTCCCTTCATATAAAATTCCACTTAAACATATTTCCTATTTATAAATATTCCATTTATAAATAAATTTCTATTTATAAGTATTCCATTTATAAATAATTTCCTTTATAAAATCTTCTTCGATTTTATAAATATTATCACTTTTATAAAACCCCTTGGATTTTATAAATAATCTAATTTCAATATTCATTTTGCAAATCCCCTTTTTTTCAAATTCCGGTGTGATATGGTGTTTAACATATCAAATTACGATGTCCAATATCGTCCATACACATATAATCAACAACAGATTATAAACCACGTCATATATCACAATATATGAAAATAATAAAATAGCTGTTGAGGAATCCAGTCGGATTCCTCCAACCTGTTTCCCTGCATCCACAGATGTTACACAATAAAATCAACATCACTTTCAGTTCCATATGATATATTCTGTTAAATAGAATCAATATAGAAATTCAACTAACTGACTAGCAGTTCAATCAAACAGTCAACACACAGTCAATCAGCCAATATTTAACAGTTCTAAAAATACAACATGTAATTATAAACTGTTCAGAGTTAGTGAGATTTACTCACTTTGGCAGTTCATCGTTAAAGAACGATAAACTGTTGTTTGATTTGAATCAAACAATTAAATTCGCCGTAAATTCAGATGAGCTCCAATCCACTTCCAGTCAGTTGCATTGGGTAGTGCCCATCCATACGATCCTAACGGATCCAGTTTTGTCCAATTCTGATATCGTATGTAGACGATACATATTTTAGAAGTTTATCTACTAATTTGAATTTAAAACGAATCAACCTTTATTTAAATCGGGCTTTACCACTATTCACTTGGCCCATCCCCTTAACGTTAATAACCCGGACCCGTTAAGACTCTTCTTCCCCGTTACTTTCCTTGCCGTGACCTGCTCCTTAAAACAAACCATGACCGCAATTTTTGAACCCCCCAAACAACATCATTTCTCAACGGAAATCAAAACCGACACCATTATGTTCTTCCTCATCTCGTTCTCGATCCACCCATGTAACGACCCGCATTCTACGCATCATAGGATCGTGGAATATTTATTTCTTTCACATATGAAGTCATATGGTCATGTAACTTTGGGAGACGATTATTGGGATCATTTCCCATGTTCATGATTTTTGTCGATTTTTAAATGACCGTTTTGCCCCTAGTTGGTACTGTTTTGGCCATAACTTTTGACTGGAAAGGAATTTTGACCTGAAATCACTTCCATTTGATTTGAACGATGGTTTCTCTTTCCGTAGAGTGGTTACAATAGCCAAACGGACTTACCGTTTGGGAGATATGGCTGAAACAAGGTTTAGAGGGTTAAAAACAGCTAATTGGGCTTAACCGGGTGATTAGCAACTAGGCCCAATGGGAGATTTCGGGATTTGCGGTATTTAAGGGCTGCTAGGGTTAGGATTTCGGTTTTAGACTCATTTTTCCAGCCGCCACTAACCTCCTTCAAGCTCTAGCAATGGCCTCCACCTTCTAATTTCATCCCAAATCATCTCTAATCACTTTCTAATCGAAGATTAAGCAAAACTACATCAAATCAAAGAAGATCTTCACCAAATCAGCGAGAGAGCTGCTGGAACACGTGGGGATTGGATCCAAATCAGAGATTATTTCAGATCTAAAGTTTGTTTGTGGCTAAGGTGAGTGATTTGCATAGTTCCTCACTAATTATGGCTAATTATGGTAATTAGCGAAGATTAGCGAAATTATGGACCAGAAAAATCTAGAAAAATTCCCAAAATTCTATAACATCATTTTATGCCTCTGATATGAATTTGTGTTAATTTCGACTAATTTTGCAAATCCCGGAATTTGGGGGATTAAGGGGTAATTAGTGATAATTAGCGAGTTTGTGCATGTTAAAAATCTGGAAAAATATTCATAAATTCTTAAATATTATTTTAGACCTCTGATATGAATTTGGGTTAATTTGGTTAAGTTTTGTTAATCCTATGCTTAGTTGTTCTTAAACATGCTTAAGGGGAAATATGGGATTTTGGCTATGTTTGATCCATTTTAACCCATCTTATTGTTGTTTTGGTGTTTAAGATCACTACTACATGTTGCTATGACTGTTTGGTATGACTTGTGATTGTTTAGAATAGTTAGAATGGTCGAAAACGTCATCGAATGGCGTAAACTGCTCGCTGGAAGAACTGCAGGAAATCAGCCCGAACTGGACCGGATCGGTGGAAGCAAAGGCGATCCGAACCGATGGCGCGACCCGATCCGCCGATGCTTGAAGACCACGATCCGACAATGTGATCCGATCCAAGCCCTCCACCACGATCCACCTTCACGATCCGCTAGCAGCTCCGATCGCCAGAAGGAAGCACGACCCGATCCGACAGGGGCCCCACGAACTGATGAAGCACGACCCGACCCGAAGGAGCTTGTCACGAACCGATCCGTAGCGATGGACTTGGAGACCCCGACCCGATCCGCTGAAGGGTACTCGAACCGATCCGATGGAGCTGGAGGACCACGAGTTGATGGCGCGACCCGATCCGAATGGAGGAACTCGACCCGAACCAGTATGGTGACTGCGAACCGAACCAGGAGGCTATGAACTGAATGAAGACCGATCCGGAGGATTATGACTAAAACCCGAGATGCAAAGGTAGTCCAAATGGAAGTTAGAGCTCAGGATCCCGGACCCAGTTGGGAACCAATGAGTTCACTTCATGATTGGGCTTTGCTGCGGGACGTGTGCAAGGGGGTTGTCGGTATTCATAACTTTGGTTCACCACTGAGAGATGGATGGTGGGCTTGTAGTGATAGTTACACGGGATTGGATTCCGTCATGGCCCAAAGTATTGGGTGACCAAAGTAGTGGATATCGTATGCTTTACGCACTGAGTGAGGGATGTGAGGATGATTGCTATGCTTGATTGTTTGACATCACTATGACATGCACACCCCCACCCCCATTATCTTTACACCATTTGAAAAGGCACCTTAGAGTGTTGTACAGTATGTAGTGCTAACTCTTTGGTTGCAGGTCCAGGTTCAGGTATGATTGGATTATACCTGTTATTATTCTGTTTAGATGCTTATCGCTCATACCAGGCTTTATGTCTGACCCAGAGTTTTATGTCTCTTCTTATTACTTTGGGTGCTCACACGAGCAGACTAGAGACAGGTTATGGTTAGCTGGTGATGCGCGAGTAGCTGATTTGGAGGCGAGCAGGAGGCTTCCACGTATGATATATAGATATTCTCCCTGTGTCGTTGGTGGTCGCTACTTGGGCATTAGTAGTGTACCTCCTTTATCTTACTTTTGCTTTGAGACAGTTTGAAAGTTGTAATAAGCTGTATTTTGGATTTCCGCTGCTATGATGTTTAGTTCTGATTTTCAGCTTATGCACTGTCTCTCCTGTTTTATGTCAAGTATGTTATTATTATATTTTGTTCTATGCGCTGTGAGACATTCTACAGGTTCTTTGTATGTTCATTTCCTTCTTCCCTTTCCTTCTCACGACCCGTTCCGTGCTAACTGGACATGTGTACAGCGCACCCTTGGAGTAAATGTCGGTTGGTGCGGGTCGGGCCGTCACAACCCATGCCACTATTACCCAACTCGAGCTCCTCCTTCAACATCCGTCCTCAACCCATACGCGGCCTCCCAGTGACCACAGCGTCACTTTTCATCGTGGAATACCCCAAAAACAACACGCACGGTGCGAATTTGCCTCCTCATTCTGAATCCGAGATTGAAACAATCCCTAGCTCACTCACTCACGAGCATTTCCCAACCCTAACTCATGCCTCAAACAGAACATCGAACTACAGGGACTTTGAATCCCTTAAAAGCTACTTCAGATCGAAGAGCGACTCACAGGCATTTCAAAAACAATACTCTCAAGATTTATTTTTAATCGATATTTTTTTCTGTATGAATAAGGAGAATGGCTGAAAATGTAGATGAAGTGAATGACGGTAATATATATTAGGCAAGTTTTCAGTAATGTATTGGGTTTTTATGGTTCTCGCGTGAAGACTTGGATCTATGCCCATTCACATATATACAGCAAAGACAAGGCTTCTAACATAGCTAAATTTATACCGTTTGAAAACTTTGTGGTTGTAGACTAGGCACGCTGAAAAATGTTGACCATTCATACGTGTTGTTACCCCTTAAGCATGAAGGAATGATTTTTATTATTATATATATTGTTATGGATTGCTATAGACAGAGTTCAACATACCGTTGTGACGACCAACGTACCACAATCCCAAAGATATAATAATACCGGTAGATTAACTCTTATTGTGAAACCCCAAAATCGCTGATTAAGGGTGCAAAATACTTTCAAATGAAAAGTTGCTTATTTAATTAATTATAAATTATAGTAAAATTCTAAAAATTAAATTATCACTACGTCTCAAAAGAACCTTGTCTAAATTCAAACCCGATTTCTAGTTATATCGAATAAACCGATACGGTCGATAAACGATTCTATAACGACTATTTTAAAATTTGATTTGGGCATAAATCAAAATCTATACAACGAAATCCTGATTTTTCTCTTCCACTAGAAAGATATACTCCACCAGCTCCACACGTTTCTTGTTTCACAGAAATCCGGCTTAAAATGAATCCTGTACATTCAGTTGAAGTTTGAATCGCCAAATTACGAGCTGCACCGCCATTTCAAGCTCGATTTTAATTATAATATAATTATACGTTCAAACTGTCATTCAAATAATATATTCGTTATTCAAATTTAATTCTAAACTGGATTATATATTTTGAATTTCCCAATTCACACCATATTGCCATTTCAGCCAATTCTGATTATTTCAGAATTAAATATATTATTTAATTTATTATTTTGATTAAATATTCACCATTATTTAATTCCATGATCATTAAATTCTCTACACCACTATATAACTAATGTAACACCCCACGCCCGCTATGATCACTCATAAGGGAATGCCATAGCATCGGTGGAGTATTTTAGTGAATATAGAACAGAAAAAATACAACAAGACAGATATAAATAGTACTTGAAATGTAAAACATCATCTCATAACAGCGGAAGTAAACATGTCTGGTTACATCATAAAACCACAGTAAAAGTCAAGTACAATATCCATCAAAATAAAGGAGTACATAATCCCACTCTCAATACAATAGCCAAGACAAAAGAAAAGATAACTGGGTAACTGGAGCTTTACATCTATCCAAGCTCCTAAGACTGGAACAACAATCCGATCAAGCTCCACTACTGCTAGGATCCACCGTAGGACCTGAGGGTTGGGAAAAAGATAAAAACAACGGGGTCAGACATAAGTCTGAGCGAGTCCTATAACTTTAACAATACAATCATTAAAGTAACCAGAGAAGATATAAACTTGACCCACGGTAATGTCTGGGGATGAATGGCTACACTAAGCAGCTTGATAGACTTAGGATAAACTAAGATTATTGAAAAGACGCATCTACCCACCCAAGGATAATTACTAACTGCACCACACCAGTCATTTCTACTTAAAGGTTGATCCCTCCCAAGGACTTAGAAAATTTTTCCCCAGTAGTCTCGTATACCCCTAGCTGACTACATAGGTGCCGTCTGCCCCTATCTCCACTAGGTGTACTTAGTAATTTTACCCAGTAGTTCCGTGTACCCCTACATAGGTGCCGTCTGCCCCTATCTTTATTAGGTGTACCCACTACTCCCCAGCGATCGGCTCCCTACCGTAGATACCCGTGCTGGTCCCACAGTGGGGTGTATCACTCCCCTAAAGTGGCCACCTGATAATATCAACGGTGCACGGCTTTATATCTACACGATGCAACAACGGCTTATCTACCAGCCTGGGCCCACACACGCATATGAAACCCGTTGGACTTGCGTTGCCACCGCTAACCCGTTTTGGCCTCTTATAATCAAGCCCAATATGCGTGTCCCGTCACTCGACATGGGTCGAGCCCACAAAGATACGTTTGGGATATTGGTTGAAATGGGCCCCCACAAGCTACCCACCTAAGCTTGTCACTTATCTAGTGTATCCCACTTAACCCTTTAATCATGTTTAATTACATGTTTCACTTGGTTAAGTATTCTAATCGTATTTTCTATTGCCACCCAAGGCAACCCACTAGATTCCACATGCCACCCAAGGCAACCATTAAATTTCCACATGCCACCCAAGGCACCCACTTAACCCCTCATGTCCCACTACATGCTGATATGGTTAAGTGTTTCTTAATTAATTAAGACCGTGATCTCCCATAAAGACCTCCCACATTAGACTGACTGTTATGACTGCCTGGTTAAGCCGGTAGGGTCCGGGCAGTCTTACGTCATAACAGAGTCTAACCTCGTGTCTTTACTTTAATCACGTATTTAATTTATGGCTAAGACCTCTCACATTGGGCTGACGTTTGTAGCAACTGGTTAGGCCGGTCGGGTCCGGGCAGTTTTACACTACAAATGAGTCCAACCTCCTGTCTTAGTCGATTAATTACACCTAATTAATCACCCCCATATTAATTATCCCTAATTAATATCAAGTTTTTCATAACATGGGTAGACCTAACTCAATAGGTAAATTCCCATGGGGTAGACCTAACTCAATAGGTAAATTCCCACTTATGTTAATTTATTTTTATGGTATGCTTAATCATACCCAATCACACTTTTATTAACATATTTACCAACCCCATCGTTTCCCACGTAAATCGTTCTCATGACATAGTAAAGGGAAAGATCCATTACAAATATCATGGGTTTAGCATATAACTTTGTCATGGGTTAAGAGGATGTCAACTTGCATATATGAGCACATATTAACCCAACTACATTTAACCCAAACTTGCATATTATCATACACATGATTTGCATAACATGTTGCATATGAGCTTGCATATTATCATACACATATCTTGCATAACATGTTGAACTTGCATATAAGCATTCTCATAACTTGCATAACATGTTAAACATGCATTTAAGCATACACATAACTTGCATAAGCATTCACATACTTGCATAAGCATTCACATACTTGCATAAGCATTCACATACTTGCATAAGCATGCATAACTTGCATATCATGTTAAACTTGCATTTAAGCATATACACAACTTGCGTATGAACTTGCATATCAACCTACTCATAACTTACATAACATCATACACATGACTTGCATATGAACTTGCATAACTCACTTTGTTAAACATGCATAAATCCACTTGTTAAATATGCATAAACCCACATATTAAACATGCATAAACCAACTTGTCAAACATGCATAAACCAACTTGTTAAGCATGCATAAACCAACTTATCAAACATGCATAAACTCACTTATTAATTATGCATAAACATAGAAAAACATAGAGTAGCATATCATTACAAATGATTCAAACTCACTAATCCGCATCTAAGACCATAAGTCTCATTACACCCAATCTACTTACTTTAACAATTAATGTTAAAGTGATAGAAACTCACCAAAACCAAGATTAGCAAACTTATGAAGTGGAATTAGTTGCTAAATATGAAGATGGTGATGATTAGAGATTGATTAGAGAGTGATTAGCTTGCAACTTCCTTCATAAACAAGTGGAGGCTCCTTCTAAGATTTAATTTGGCGGCATGAGGCCATCATTTCTATTTTTAGTATGGATTAGGGTAGGTTTAGGGTGTATTTATAGATTAGGAGAGTGTTTTAGGCCCTTAGATTAACCCTAAATTAGATTAGGTCCGTTAGATTTAGGAAATCTCTAGAACCCAGCCCAGCCCTAGCCAGGAAACCAAATCTGGTGCACCCAACCTTCTGGCTCGAGACGCCGTGTCGACAGGCAAGTCGACTCCCCCTGTCGACAGGCCTGTCGACAGCCCTGTCGACATGGTCAGGGCGGGAATTTTCCCGCCTGGCCCCGCTGGTTCTAATTTGAAATCCGAATTTAAATTTCTAAACCTGTTTTAAGCTTTAATTTTTTCTGCAAACTTCATTGGGCCATAACCGGGCCATACGGACTCCGATTCTCGAAAACTCGGGCTCTATTTCGCGTATTTTTCCGAGACGAACGCAATGACGCTGCCCGTTACCCCCAATTCCCACATCTGAGATTATTTATCCTATGATTAGAGAATTTTAGTATTAGCTAAAATTCGGGGTGTTACAACTAATTAAATTAATTAATTATTATATCACTGAAAATGCGGGTCATTACAATGCCACACAGGCAATTCACTCCATGCAATTGATATCCATCAGTATATAAATCCTGAGCTCGTACGTCTCAGAGAAGGGCGTTAAGCAAGAGAATAAATTCTCCGCCACCAAACAGATATATATTTAATAGAAATCAATCACACAGAATAAAATCCAATGTCAGACACACAGTCCATTTACAAGTTTGTTCTGGGTCTGAACGAAACCAGAGGCACCTTGTACCTCGCATATCCATCGATCTCCAAGTACGTCTGGACGATCACCAACTGATTCCCTCCTCTTGGGTGTACAGCCCAATAAAGATCATCAGTAATCACCCAAACGATGTGAAGACCTCCGGTCTTCGACCACCGTCTTCATCCTCGACACATCGTCGAATCAGTTATCCAGAATGGGATAAACCCGGTCTTTCTGAATAACCCGCGTATATAATAAACAAGTGTTACACAAACACAACATACGCCTCATTCCAATTTAGAATATTCTTTTATTCAAATATTATGATACTTTGGGAAAGGTTCCCATTAATTTTATCAAAGATAAATTCTTTAAATTTATTCTTTAATCTTCTTTTGAATATCAATTCAAATCAACTTATGGTTTATCCAAACTAGTCGGGATTAACGAACCTTACCGAAGTAATCATTTGTCAAATTTCCCAACCCTAACCTATTCATCCCATGAAGAAAAACTAGTAATACTTCATATCTAACACAACGGTGTTATCGGTAAATTTAATTACCATTTCACGTTCAAATCTAATTAAAGATTTAACTATTGCCTGGAGCAAAACTGGTGATACTCCATTCTCGATCATTTCAATCTAATTAAAGATCCATTAAAACTCCACTTGGTTTTAATCTTCTCAAAAATCAATATTAATGATTGTTTAACTTGGGAAATCATATCTTGTCTTCAACTGGGTTAAAGAAACAATGTCATTTAAACACGATTCACAATAAACCCAAAATCACATTCTATTCAATTCCAATTAAATATCATTTAATTGGTATGCTTCATTAAATCTAAATAAAAAGATATAATCTTTTTCTCAATCGGGTTTAAGAATAGTGTTAATGAAGACACCATTCACGACAAACCCAAATCCCATTTGATATTAAATACAAGGCTCTGAGTAGAAAATATATAGGCTTATATTCAGTATCAAATTCTATGACCAACAAATATCTTATTGGAAATAACGATATAAATATATCTTTCAAATTTCCATAACAATATCTGTATAATCACGAAATCCAACATCGAAATATTCCAAAGACAATTTTGATTCAAATCCATTTCCACTTTCTATATTTATATTGGAAATTCTGGTTATTTTCAAAACCATTTCAAATCCACTTTATTTATTTCAAAAATAAATGGGACTATAATTCTAGTTCAAAACTAGTTCATTTCGATAAAAATCTATTTTTATCTTTTCAAATATGTAGTTTTTCGTCCCAATTCTTTCCAAATCATTTCTTATGATTTTACACAAATTATTACAATTTTTAATAATTTTATCAAGGCCCGTACAGTCGATTTCCATCAACGGCCATCGAACTGCACTTACAACGACCTTTTCCAAATTTGATTTGGACATAATTCCAAATCCAACCATTAGATTTCAAATCTCTATTATTCGTTAGAAATCTCGTTTCGATATGAACCCAACGGTTCTGGTTTTAGGATAATCCAACGGTCAAATCTCCCGTAATGTCCATTCGAAGCCAATGGTCGAAATTCGCGAACTGCCACACCGCGGCGCGTTCTATTTAGGCCATTATATATATAATATATATATTATATACATTTCGTCGATATCCTTTCAAAATGTATTTTATAAATCGTTTTAAATTTGTTTTCAAAACAATTCAACTTCCTATTCAATTTCTAATCAAAATGGAATATTCCATATCATTGATATATAAATGATAATATTTCCAGAATATTATATTTTGAAATCAATTCCTTTTCAGTATTCATTATAAAAATGAATAAAATCGATATAAATATCGTTCACGTCAAAATGGCGTCAATCTAATAAACACGGCTTTATATATTTCAAAAACTTCGTTATTCTATTCAACAAATGAGTATTTTCTTCAACACATGAATATTTATTTTATTCAACACATGAATATTTATTTTATTCAACACATGAATATTTATTCTATTCAACACATGAATTTTCTTTTATTCAACACATGAATATATATTTTATTCAACACATGAATATTTATTTTATTCAACACATGAATATATATTTTATTCAACACATGAATATTTCTTGTGTTCAACACATGAATATATATTTTATTCAACACATGAATATATATTATTTTATTTTCCAAATTGGAATGAGGCTCAATCAATTACCATATAATTATATGGATTTCCATACAACACATGTATATAATAGCAATGATAAATAATCAACCATCATCCAAAGTGCACCACACAACTGCGTAAGCATTAAATATAGATAAGTAACGCTTACACAGTTTGTCAACCCATCGGTCGACATACTACTAAACAATTGGGATTAATGCACGTCAATATCATCCCAACACCCGTGTGGGTTTTCAATCAATCAAATACATATTTTATTTGTGTAGTTGGGCGATGTATAAAATTTATCATCCCACTCTATGTCAGTCAAGTAGGTGTACATAAACAAATTGTTCTGATTTGTAAATGGATATCTATTTTATTCACATCAACTTTAAAAATTATATTTTTAACTATAAAATATTTTGTTCCATTCCACATCACACAATCAACTTTCACAACACATCAATCAAACAAACAAGTCATCCATGGTCTGTGGACGACGGGTGTCGGGTGCTATTAAGCACTGTCTGCATCCTATTATATATTTCAAACAAGAAAACAAATTAAAAGTGAGGAGTTCTCACCGAGGGTTCCACTCCTCCGTGCTTTCCTTCTGAACTATTCGGGTTTCGTTTTGATTTCAGGTTAAACCACCGCTATCTCTTCCCGCTGTTCACATTAAAAATCATATTTTTTATTTCAATTTCATATATTTTACAACGCTTCTTCCTATATTAAAATTATATTTCTATATTTCTATTTCTTATATAAAGATCGAATTTTTATTTCGCTTCATATATAAAAAAATCTCGCCTTTCCATATATAAAAACATCGCCTTTCTATATATAAAAATATCCACTTTCTATATATAAAAATATCATCTTTACTATGATAAAAATATAATCTTTTCATCGCTACTTCATATATTAAAATTGAATTTTTATCACTATTATATATATATAAATCGAATTTTTATTGCAATAAAAATCCTATCTTTTTAACTATAAAAATCTTGTTAATTCAGTTTTAAAAATCATGTTAATTCAATTTTAAAAATCATGTTAATTCAGTTTTAAAATAAAATAAAAAGAAAAAAGAAAGGGGATGAAAATTCACCTTTTATTGCTTTGGTGGTTGGAGGGGCTCGGGAAGGAGCTGGAAGCGGCGCCAGTGAACTAGGGAGTGGCGGCAGGCAGTGGATGGTCGGAGTGGGGCCCAACGTGGCTTGGGGTTCAGAGTCATGGTGGATTTAGGGGTTATCGGTGCTGGGTGTGGATTGCAGAGGGGAGGGCTCACGCGAGAGGGAGGGGTTGACGAGGGGAGGGTGGCGGCGACTTCTAGGGTGGCGACGACTTCGGGAGGGGGGCGACGGTGATTGGTGGCGGGGAAGGCTGGCTGTCGTTCGCGATTGGATTTTTTTCTTTAGTCAACAGTTTTGAAATGAGGGGAGAGAGAGAAAGGTAAGTGGGGTTATATAATTATATATATATAAATATTTTATTATTTTTAAATTCAAAAAGGTAACTTTATAATACGAACTCTAAATCAAGCCCACATACTGTTGCCCCCAGCTAATTACCCCCATTCCGAACACAATAGGACATGTTTCGTAACCCAATTCGGCTGTTACGATCAGTTTCCGTTCAAATTGAAATATACATTAATGTATATTGAATTTGAACGCACATTTCAATTTACCAAGGCCACACACTAACTCTAAAAATTCCCGAAATGATTTCTATCTTTGTATTGATGATACGGTCCTAACAAAACTAATTTCGTTAAATTCTGAGACCGTTTGAAAAATAGCCATTTTCTGGTCGATCGAAATTGACTGAAACTGTTAAAAAACGTTTAACTTCGCCACGCTCACATATTGATTCAGAAAATTACGAATTTTGGAATCTAGCAATAACTAGACATCCCAGATCCAATGAAAGTGGTTTCGTCGAAAACCGAGGTTGTATGCAAAATTTCCATTTTTAAGGACCAAAATTCCATAGCGACTATTCTAAATTTTCAACTGGGCATAACTTTTTATCCCCGCTATGAAATATCAATTTTTCGGATTTGTTGAAAATATATTCTCAAATAGATTCTAATATTTTTGGTTTCGTTAAAATCTGGTTTATTTTGAATCCTGTACATTCATTTGAACTTTAGAATCGAATTTTCAGACTACCGCGCCATTTTCTGTTCCTTTTATAATTATAAATAAATATTTATATTCAACGACCATTCAAATAAATATATACATTCAAATTTTATTTAAAATAAATTTCTCGTCGTTATTATTTGAAATAATTCATTTTTAATCTTCGAAAATCATCGAAATTGCCAAAATAAAATTTTTGAATTGGCTCAGATTTTCCGGGTTGTTACAATCTCCCCCACTTAAAACCCGAAAAGGAACGAAGCTGAAAGTTGTTTCACAAATCAACTCAGCTTTCATTATTTTCATTATGGCCTAAGTTTTTCAACTTTTCAGTTTCTAAGAACTTTTCAAATTTTTCAAAAATTTGGCTAACACCCTAAATTTTCGAACAATTTCGACATAACCTCCCCTGTACCGGGAGCTTCGGGATATTTCAAATAGGCTCCCATGGCCCTCATCAATCCAAAAAGAAAAAGAAACAGCCAAGTGGCTATCCAATCGGCTCATAAAATCATCAAAAACCCAAGAAATACAATAAACATGTACCTATTTGTCGGGCAAACAATTTATTCCTCTTCTCTAGCCTCTTTGCTATGACTTGTTCAATGTAAGTACATGTATATGTATGCAAATTCGACAAATTTTCAATACAACTCACTATTTGGTTCAGTTTGGCTAAATGGTTCAAATTTTAATTAATCAACCAATAATCAAACAACACAATCATCAATCAATTAGTTGATTAGCTTTTCAAATTCATAACTTTGATACATAGTCCAAAAATCATATTTTTGATGCCAAATCACAACAATAAACCTATCTAGTTTTGGTTCTCACACCAGTCTAATGGAAATATATAGATATCACACCTTCCGAAACTCGAACATAAATTCTGATGATGATCGATCAATCATCAGAACCATCTTCCGGCGACTAGAGTGTAATTCCATATCTATCCAGTATATTAAAACTTCAAATACACGCGGATCAGACGTATATGCAAAATCTTTATATACTTGATTGCCCAAATCAATACAAATAAATATTCAAATACGAATAATTGAATTTAATTTTTCAAAACAAATTTTGTTTTCAATTTTATTTTTCAAAACAATACTCTTTACACTCGTTCTAGGATACTACTGATCCTATCTCTAACGAGTCATTCTCATTGGATATTACTAATCCAACCTATGATGAATTCTTTCGTTCAGTTCTAATGTGTCTTGTTCTCCGAGCTCTGTAAACCAAAGCTCTGATACCGAGTTGTCAAGACCCGAAATCCCCCTTATGGGAAATAGCGGATTGTGCTGAGAACAAGCCACATCGGGACACAAACAGAAGAACATTTCATTGTATATTGCAACAATTTCATCAGATTACAAGAATATACAGAGTATAAATAAATATTACACAGAAAATATCAGAGATTTAAATTACATTTAAATTAATCGTAGTGGAAAAACAATACAAAGCACAACTGAAAACAGATATACGAATACAGAGCTTTCTGAATACTGCTTCAGCTGTAAATCAGGATCCTGTGAATATAAATCTGCAAAGCCAAAACTACTAGCCGCCCGTGTCGAAAATAAGGGCACCTAGATTTTAGGTTAAAACAATAAACTCCAGGTTAGTCATGTGACTGGTGTGAGAACTAGAACAGTTATTTAAAACTTTACTTTAAAATAAAGTAAATCAGGGGACCACGCCGTATAACACGGAATGGGCTTCCTCCCAAGAATACCAGTGCATATAACAAAACAGCGCAATGCTTTTTGGAAAAATGAAGCTATTATAAGACCCAGGTCCCATCACACAATGCAATGCAAGCCGGAGGATAGGGTTTTACTTTATAATAGCCAAACATGCTTGGTACGTTAAAACAAATCCTTTGATACTATTATAAGTGCACAGTGTATAAAACAACTTCAAATATAAATGTATCAATCCTAAACGGCATGGGTACCATATATCATGTCGCCAATAATAGGCTCTACAATCAAAACTGCAAATGTCACGTTATTTCCATCTATGAACCGAGGTAAGGGATCGTCCTCACCGGCCTCGAGACTCTCTAGCCCGAGCCTCAGGGTCAGAGTGCATCGACCCTTGGATCGTCAGGGCCAGTCCACCGATGTGGAATAAAATGCCTGAACATTACGTTTCCCCGCTCTTTGGGGGCGTAAATGAGCCAAATGACTCCATCGGCTTCACATAGTCACCGATTTATCTGAGGCGCCTCGCAAGCCAACATCAACACAGGTGAAAATAATATAAATGTCAGGGCTGGTAGGTCACTGACACCACCCTAGCAAGAAAGAAACGCATGCCCTCCCTGATGTCCTCTCCCGTTTCTGGTTCACAACCGGGGTGTGAGGCTCGCGAATTAACACTGCACAAAGCTATGCCACACAGGCGGTGCTTTGATCATCAACCACAAGACTTTTCTTTTCAACAAAAGCCTTGATCATTTGCCACTTAGGCATGCCACGCAGACAATTCACTCCACGCGATTGATATCCATCAATATATAACCCCTGAGCTCGTACGTCTCAGAGAAGGGCCTTAAGCAAGAGAATAAATTCTCCGCCGCCAAGCAGATATATATTTAATAGAAATCAATCACACATAATAAAATCCAATGTCAGACACACAGTCCATTTACAAGTTCGTTATGGGTCCGAACGAAACCGGAGGCACCTTGTACCTCGCATATCCATCGATCTCCAAGTACGGCTGGACGATCACCAACTGATTCCCTCGTCTTGTGTGTACAACCCAATCAAGATCATCAGTAATCATCCAAATGATGTGAAGACCTCCGGTCTTCGACCACTGTCTTAATCCTCGACGCATCGTCAAATCAGTTATTCAGAATGGGATAAACCCGGTCTTTCTGAATAACCCGCGTATATAATAAACAAGTGTTACACAAACACAACATACGCCTCATTCCAATTCAGGATATTCTTTTATTCAAATATTCTGACACTTTGGGAAAGGTTCCCATTAATTTTATCAAAGATAAATTCTTTAAATTTGTTCTTTAATCTTCTTTTGAATATCAATTCAAACCAAATTATGGTTTATCCAAACTAGTCGGGATTAACGAACCTTACCGAAGTAATCATTTGTCAAATTTCCCAACCCCAACCTATTCATCCCATGAAGAAAAACTGGTAATACTTCATATCTAACACAACGGTGTTATCGGTAAATTTAATTACCATTTCACGTTCAAATCTAATTAAAGATTTAACTATTGCCTGGAGCAAAACTGGTGATACTCCATTCTCGATCATTTCAATCTAATTAAAGATCCATTAAAACCCCACTTGGTTTTAATCTTCTCAAAAATCAATATTAATGATTGTTTAACTTGGGAAATCATATCTTGTCTTCAGCTGGGTTAAAGAAACAATGTCATTTAAACACGATTCACAATAAACCCAAAATCACATTCTATTCAATTCCAATTAAATATCATTTAATTGGTATACATCATTAAGTCTAAATAAAAAAAATTAATCTTTATATAAACTGGGTTTAAGAACAGTGTTAATGAAGACACCATTCACGACAAACCCAAATTCCGTTTGATATTATATACAAGGATCTGAATAGAAAATATCTCGGCTTATATTTAATATCAAATTCTACAACCAACAAATATCGTACTGGAAATAACGATATAAATATATCTTTCAAATTTTCATAACAATATCTGTATAATCACGAAATCCAACATCGAAATATTCCAAAGATAATTTCGATTCAAATCCATTTCCATTTTATATATATTGGGAGTTCTGGTTATTTTCAAAACCATTTCAAATCCACTTTATTCATTTTAAAAATAAATGGGACTATAATTCTAGTTCAAAACTAGTTCATTTCGATAAAAATCTATTTTTATCTTTTCAAATATGGAGTTTTTCATCCTAATTCTTTCCAAATCATTTCTTATGATTATACACAAATTATTACTATTTTCAATAATGTTATCAAGGCACGTACAGTCGATTTCCATCAATGGCTATTGAACTGCACTTACAACGATCTTTTTCAAATTTGATTTGGACATAATTCCAAATCCAGCCGTTAGATTTCAAATCTCTAATATTCATTAGAAATCTCGTTTCGATACAAACCCAACGGTTCCAGGTTTTGGAGAATCCGACGGTCGGATCTCCCGTAATGTCCATTCGAAGTCAATGGTCGAAATTCGCGAACTATCGCAGCTCGGCGCGTTCTATTCAGGCCATTATATATATTATATATTATATATTATATATATTTCATCGATTTACTTTCAAAACGTATTTTATAAATTGTTTTAAATTCGTTTTCAAAACAATTTCAACTTCAATATTCCATATCTAATCCAAATTGAATATTCCATATCATCGATATATAAATGATAATATTTTCAAAATATTATATTTTGAAATCAATTCCTTTTCGATGTTCATTATAAAAATGAATAAAATCGATATAAATATCGTTCACGTCAAAATGGTGTCAACCTAACCAACATGGCTTTATATATTTCAATAACTTCGTTATTCTATTCAACAAATGAATATTTTCTTCAACACATGAATATATATTTTATTCAACACATGACTATTTATTTTATTCAACACATGAATATTTATTCTATCCAACACATGAATTTTCTTTTATTCAACACATGAATATATATTTTATTCAACACATGAACATATATTTTATTCAACACATGAATATTTCTTCTATTCAACACATGAATATATATTATTTTATTTTCCAAATTGGAATGAGGCCCAATCAATAACCATATAATGTTAATTATATGGATTTCCATACAACACATGTATATAATAGCAATGATAAATAATCAACCCTCATCCAAAGTGCACCACTAAACAAATGGGATTAGTGTACGTCAATATCATCCCAATACCCATGTGGGGTTTCAATCAATCAAACACATATTTTATTTGTGCAGTTGGGCGATGTGTAAAATTTATTGTCCCACTCTATGTCAGTCAAATAGGTGTACATAAACAAATCATTCTGATTTGTAAATGAATATCTATTTTATTCACATCAATGTTAAAAATTATATTTTTAACTATAAAATATTTTATTCCATTCCACATCACACAATCAACTTTCACAACACATCAATCAACAAACAAGTCATCCATGGTCTGTGGACGACGGGTGTCGGGTGCTACTAAGCACCGTCAACATCCTAGTATATATTTCAAACTAGAAAACAAATTAAAAGTGAGGAGTTCTCACCGAGGGTTCCACTCCACCGTGCTTTCCTTCTGAACTGTTCGGGTTTCGTTTTGATTTCAGTCGATACCACAACCATCTCTTCCCGCTGTTCACAGTAAAAATCATATTTGTTATTTCAACTTCATATATTTTACAAGGCCTCTTCCTATATAAAAATTATATTTTTATATTTCTACTTCTAATATAAAGATCGTATTTTTATTTCGCTTCATATATAAAAAATCTCGCCTTTCCATATATAGAAACATCGCCTTTCTATATATAAAAATATCGTCTTTCTATATATAAAAATATCGTCTTTACTATGATAAAATATAATCTTTTCATCGCTACTTCATATATTAAAATCGAATTTTTATCGCTAGTATATATATATATATAAATCGAATTTTTATCGCTATAAAAATCCTATCTTTTTAACTATAAAAATCTTGTTAATTCAGTTTTAAAAATTATGTTAAATCAGTTTTAAAAATCATGTTAATTCAGTTTTAAAATAAAAAAAAAGAAAAAGGAAAGGGGATGAAAATTCACCTTTTATTGTTTTGGTGGTTGGAGGGGCTCGGGGAGGAGCTGGAAGCGGTGCCGGCGGACTGGGGAGGGGCAGCAGGCAGTGGATGGTCGGAATGGGGCCCAGCCTGGCTTGGGGTTCGGAGTCGTGGTGGATTTGGGGGTTCTCCGTGTTGGGTGCAGATTGCAGAGGGGAGGGCTCGCGCAAGAGGGAGGGGCTGACGAGGGGAGGGTGGCGGCGACTTCAAGGGTGTCGGCGACTTCGAGGGGGGGCAACGTTGATTGGTGGCGGGGAGGGCTGGCCGTCGTTCGCGATTGGATTTTTTCTTTTCTTTAGTCAACAGTGTTGAAATGAGGGGAGAGAGAGAAAGGTATGTGGGACTGTATAATTATATATATATATAAATATTTTATTATTTTTAATTTCGAAAAGGTAACTTTATAATACGAACTCTAAATCTGTAACGACCCAGCCTTTTCGGCCCCGAACAATCGACATAAATACCTTTACTGTATCTCATGCCGACCTTTCAACACCGAGAACACTGGGTTGTTAATGAAAGAAATTAGAGGGTGAGATAAAAAAGAAAGAAATATAAGAATAGAAGAAGAAGAAGAACATAACACAGAGTCTCATATCGCAGCGGAACAAAATATAATATAGAAATGAATCTTTATTGAGAGCTTTAACCAAAAACTTACAATATCAGAGTACATGAACACATCTAGACAGTTATAATAATCTGCCCTTATATACAACACAGCGGAATAATATCATACGTCTGAACTCTTCCAGCTCGTCTCTTCACAGCATTCGATAACTTGAACCTGTACACTCCGGCTAACCCGAGCATTGACAAAACGCCGGGTCAGTCTGGTGAACAAGAGTGAGATAAACTCGCACAGTATTAAGGGTAAATCATCCAATCATGATTTTAAGGTTCAAAATCTTTTCAAAAGGAAAGGATAATTGTAAGACCAAATCCACACATAAACACGGACGGTTTTTACCTTATGATAACCCAACACAGTTTTGAAAACAATATCTTTTCTGATATTATAATAATGTCTAAATACAAGTAAATAACAATCTAGTGGAACGCTTGCATCTCACGCTCCACATATATAGTATACAATCAAAACCGCAGGCGCTTATTGGGAATTGAATTCCAACTATGACAAGGTATGGGACCACCTGCCGATCGTGTATCTCTAGAGACGAATACACTGGGTTCAACAAGACCGTCTTACAACCCGGCCCACACCTGACTGACCACTCATTTCGCTTGAGTGTATCGAATGTATATCACAGACGGTTGGGATCAGCAACCGCCTCCCGAAAAGGGACAGCATCGAATATAGATTAAGAAAACAAATGGAATTTCTCTAGATAGGTGATTATACACCCTAATTGGAGTGACCCACATAGCCATGCTGCCTGCCCGATTTTTGTCATCTCCCGGTTGTGAGGCTTGAGGTCAGAATTTCCTTTACAGTACCTGGCCACCATTCACATTGAATGCCACATCGTCAGATCCGCCAGATATCACTAATTGACCTCCACAAAAATACTCTAGTAGTTTAGAGAACAGTCGTCCTCCGTACAACCATGGTACGTTTAAAGAATTCAACGTACGTAATTCCTTTGGAAAGACTTTGTCAGACATTCGTCCGTACAAGTCATCCAGGAACAGGATGAACCGAAGGCACCCTCCTACTGCATCCCAGGGATCACCCTATAGATCAGTAGCGAGAAGTCCTTGCAATCCGTAGGTTCCAATCACAACAGAAACACTGTTGAAATATCTCTGGCCGCTAAACCAGAGAAATCCAATCAGTAGTTCTTCCACTCATGAATCAACGGTCTTCCATTGCTCATCTTCAATAATCTTCTTTCACGTATTCGCTGGTCGGAATGGTTTTCTAATATATATTTGATCCCGGTCTTTCCGTGCCAACGATCGTATGGGTCAGGTTTGATAGTCGGTGACTTAACTATCAAATAAATAATTGTGAGAATAATATGAGTTTACCAGTTCAGTATCAGCACTACAAGGCCCTTTTTTTTTAAAAATGATCAATGATAGTTAATCTCAAATCTTTAAATATTCCAATATTTCAAATATGACTTATTTGACGTAAGATCATATTCTCAAACTAATCCACTTTCATATTTAGGGAAAATATCTTATTAAATTTCGTATTCTATCATCGCTTAAAAACCATTTACTATTTCATTTCTCATTATCTATACAAACGACTCATCTCATCATTCATAAATTTAAGTTACGAAATTCTCTTTGATTTCATTACTTAATGCATTAACTCCCCTTTATCACTTAAAAGTAAATCCATTCTCAAACTTAACTTTCCAATTCCCTTTCCCTTTCTACTTCTTTAAACCATACATTTAACTATTTGGATTTATGTTCAAAATCCTCTCACTCACTTCATTACCAAATTAACATTTAATCCTCCCGCTTGAAAACTTATTCGGTACATTCTACTTAATACTATTATCAGGTAATGTTATACACCTCATCTCCTTTTTATAACCCTTGTTTACAAATCATGGTTTAACATAATCCTTTCATCTTCACTTTCCTTTCTACTTGATTCCAACATGAAATAAATATTAATTTAAGCCGTCACATCTTCTTAAATTTCCTTTTTCCATTTTGTTAAATTAATCTAACAACTGATCTTATCATCAATCCAGTTAAAAAGGTGTTGACTTTGTCAATCCCAAAACATGGTTACCTCATTAACCAATTTTAAATAATTCTTTATTTAAAATAATTAATGATATAATTATCTTAAATAAATTCTTTTAATTATCTCCCAAAACGATTTTTCAAATTTATATCATTAAGTTAATTCTACTTATTCGTTCATAAAAACTGATAAATATCAGAAATTTCCTTTATAAATCAATTATAAGCTCGATTAATAAATAATAAATGTTAAACCTCAAATTCAAATTAATAGATTTAAAAATCTATTTTTTACAAAATAAATTTTATCTCGTAGGTACATCGATATTTAAAAATGATTAATTCATAGGCCACGTACTGCCAACCACTCAACCAATAGTACTCATTGGTTTAAACCAAACAATCGGTAAAGTTCAGGTCAATATTCAACAACCCAATCAACCATCCAGTCAAAACAGTTCAATTCAAATAAATAATGGTCTCATAACAGTTTATAACGACAATACAATAATCAACCACAACAATCAATCCAAACAATTTATTTATTAAAAAACGTTTATTTTATAAATGTGACCAATAAGGTAGCTTACCTCAATTGGAACCAATCGTAAAAATAACGATTTGAGTTCACTGAAATTAAACGATGTTTAATTTCATCAGTTCAAACAATATGTGAATATATATCATCAACCAGTCAAAACACTAGTAACCATAACACACAAAAATAAAAACCCAACTTATAAAATATAAGCGGGAATTACTGAGTGAGTTTAACTCACCTTTGATTCTCACTGTCTCTAGCTTTGTCCTGGTTTTGTTCTGCTTGTAATCACGATCGTAACGCGAGTTGTTTTGCCCCATTCTGTCCATGTATGAACGAGTTATAAAAGTTTGAATATAACGCCTTAGTTAAATTAATTTAACCCTTAGTTTAAAATAAACTAATCCGATTTAATTAAACTAATTATCTCGTTAAACATACCATAACTAATTCTCTTTAATCCCTATTTTCAAATTAAGTTAATTACGTTAATTAAAACAATAAACCCTAATCATATTTGTTAACAACTAAATTATATTAAACAAATAAGTAATTACGTTTTAAAATTGATCAACGAAAATAACATGACCAATTAGACCCGCAAGGTAATGGTATGAAATGGTTTTAAATTTCGTCAATTAGATTTAATTAAAAATTCCTTAATAAATCAACTAATAATTTAAATTAAACCCTCATTTAAATTTAAACTAAAATAATATATTAAATTTCAAAACTGGGCCTTACCGTCGTTCAGCCCACCAATAAACAACCCGCATCCATCTCCTATATCCTGACCATCGGATCGCCCTTTCCCATTCACTCCACAAACCCTCAAATTATTCCGCCGCCACAAAAATTTCTAGAGAAAATGAAACCCTCTACACCAAAACCTCCTCCCGTCGCTTCCTTTTCCAGCCTCCGGTCTCCTATCACCGTTTCACAGAGGACGCATGACCACTTGAAGTGAACACAGTACCCCATCTCAACTCCACCGTGATGCCCATTAGTCCACCTGTACCCTGCTTCCCACGCAATAATACTCCCAGGAACCGCTACTGCTACCGAGCGCTGCCGGACCTCAGTCCTCCGCACAACAGAACTTCACCTCCTGTGACTTCCGCCATCGTCAGAGAGCCACCCGTCCTCTCTCCAGTTCCCCTACCCTTTGATCCCCAAACCGAGGCCGAACCCAAGTCATCCCGACAAAGCTAAGTATTTTACTGTATTTTTTTCGAGTACTGTATATTTTTTTTCTTCCTAAGTGGTTCGAATTGGGTTACTGGTTGTGCTTTGAAATAACGAACGTGGATGGGTATTTATACTAGATAGGAATGAGATATAATCGATTTCAAAAATCAAACCGAAATCTCATAGGTTAGATTGTGTTTCAATCTTACTTCTTAGGCGTTTTCTCTTTGTTTCAGTTATGCTATGTGAGATCAACTGTTTGGTGATAGAACTCGATTTGTGATATTTGACAGTGAATTGTGGAGATTTGCGGTTAGATTTTCCATGTATTTTTCTACTTATATATGTACTTACATTGAGCTGTTCCTATATAGCTTAGCATACAGCTATGCCTTGTCCACTCACATGATCTGCTCGAATTTAAAGTTATATATTTCCTGTGCAAGTTGTTTTGGTGATCTTATCTATTCAATTTGCAGATTTGGATCGTGATATATATATAAGTAGGATTTTCTTACGTAACATTTTCTGTTTGTATTGTTTATTCGTATTGAATTTTCAGATCCGCATTGTGATATCAAAGCACAATTATGTATTGGTTGTTTCATAGCTGTTTTGATTTTCTGTCGTATCTTACTGTTTTCATGTGGTTTTTCTAACTGGAAATCTTCAAACATATCTATACTAAATTGCTAGCTACTCATAGCTTTCTTTTTTTTCTTCTTTTTAGATCAAAACTGCAGGTGATGAAGACATGGTGTTGTGAAGAAATTTTTCCCTAGATTTTCCTGCTATTGGATTTGTTTACTTCATTTCATTTGAAAAGTTGAAATGTGCCATGTACATTCTCTGTTTATTGTATGGCTATTGTAGGGGTTTGTACTTGAAAATTATATATATATATATATATATATATATATATATATATATATATATATGATTGTGTTGTTGTGTCTATACTATTCTGTTACTTTTTTTATATAACATGACCTGCACATTTACAAAACTGTATTACTTTTATAATTATGAGTAGGCTTTTTCCTCAAATCACCACTAACTGTATCGAATATGGTATAACCTTGGACTGTGATGATTTGAAATGGTCGTTAACATTGCACTTTATATTTATACTTGCGTTCGCGATCCTATTTTTCTTTTGCCTCTTGAGATTATTAACAGTTACTCTTTTATCTTGACTACATACCATCATATTATCTTTAGATTGAACTATATTACGTTCAACATTAATCATCAATACGTTGTCTTGGAATCCATGTCCGGATTAAATTGAATCTATGTATGATTTCTATGTCCAAAGCATAAATCTTTCAATAGTTGTGCATGTGTGTTTACAAGCCTTCGGTTGGTTTAGATCTTGTAGAATATCTATACAATATAATTTAAATATTTAATTTAAAATGGTCAAATCCTATTATTTAAATCCAAATCAATATTTTAAATAAATAAAATATTTCAAATAAATGGTCAGAAAATACGGGACATTACATTCTTCCCCCCTTAAAATAATTTCGTCCTCGAAATTGCTAAGGTAAGAAAAATGTTGTAAATCCCAGTAACTTTTAAAATATATTTAAATAACACTTCATTTTCCAGGGTTTTCGGTTTATTTAATTCTTTATTAATCCATGGGTGGATTATATTCAACCAATCTGACAAACAGTCAACAATAAATCAACAATCAGGTCATAACAAACTTAATCAAATTAACTGAATACCCATTCAATATTACTATCTAATTTAATTCAACATATTTGAACATCAACCAATTTATATTCAATTTAATTATTGTTCTTTAAATTTCGAAATTCGAGTCAACTTTATTTAATTACCACATTATCTCTTAACTTAATCTCAATATCATTATTAATGTTTTATTTCGATTTCACTTAACCGAGTTAAGTTTCAATCCAAAATCTTAACCAAATTTTGAATTCCATTCAAGTCAGTCATCACACCATACCAAAATAATTTGAGAAAATTATTTCTTTTCTATACAAAAATAAATTTCGGGTAAAACTATTTCATTTACCTCCTTTCCGAAACAATATTGTGTTCCTTACCAATTCAACGCTTTTCGAAACTTGAACCGATCAAACAACACAATACAAAACATTTGTATGTAAAATTTACAAATACGCTCTCATATATGTACACTCAAACTCAATCTAGGGCGTTACTAACCCCATCTCTATTGAGTTATGCCATAGAGCCAAGGTTATTACTAAACCAATCGCTCTGATACCACTGTAACGACCCAGCCTTTTCGGCCCCGAACAATCGACATAAATACCTTTACTGTATCTCATGCTGACCTTTCAACACCAAGAACACCGGGTTGTTAATGAAAGAAATTAGAGGGTGAGATGAGAAAGAAAGAAATATAAGAATAGAAGAAGAAGAAGAACATAACACAGAGTCTCATATCGCAGCGGAACAAAATATAATATAGAAATAAATCTTTATTGAGAGCTTTAACCAAAAGCTTACAATATCAGAGTACATGAACACATCTGGACAGTTATAATAATATGCCCTTATATACAACATAGCGGAATAATATCGTACGTCTGAACTCTTCCAGCTCGTCTCTTCACAGCATTCGATAACTTGAACCTGTACACTCCGGCTAACCCGAGCATTTACAAAACACCGAGTCAATCTGGTGAACCAGAGTGAGATAAACTCGCACAGTATTAAGGGTAAATCATCCAATCTTGATTTTAAGGTTCAAAATCTTTTCAAAAAGAAAGGATAATTGTAAGACCGAATCCACACATAAACACGGACGGTTTTTAGCTTACGATAACCCAAAACTGTTTTGAAAACAATATCTTTTCTGATATTATAATAAGGTCTAAATACAAGTAAATAACAATCTAGCGGAACGCTTGCATCTCACGCTCCACATATATAGTATACAATCAAAACCGCATGCGCTTATTGGGAATTGAATTCCAACTATGACATGGTATGGGACCACCTGCCGATCGTGTATCTCTAGAGACGAATACACTGGGTTCAACAAGACCGTCTTACAACCCGGCCCACACCTGACTGACCACTCATTTCGCTTGAGTGTATCAAATGTATATCACCAACGATTGGGATCAGCAACCACCTCCCGAAAAGGGACATCATCGAATATAGATTAAGAAAACAAATGGAATTTCTCTAGATAGGTGATTATACACCCTAATGGGAGAGACCCACATAGCCATGCTGCCTGCCCGATTTTTGTCATCTCCCGGTTGTGAGGCTTGAGGTCAGAATTTCCTTTACAGTACCTGGCCACCATTCACATTGAATCCCACATCGTCAGATCCGCCAGATATCACTAATTGACCTCCACAAAAATACTCTAGTAGTTTAGAGAACAGTCGTCCTCCGTACAACCATGGTACGTTTAAAGAATTCAACGTACGTAATTCCTTTGGAAAGACTTTGTCAGACATTCGTCCATACAAGTCATCCAGGAACAGGATGAACCGAAGGCACCCTCCTACTGCATCCCAGGGATCACCCTATAGATCAGTAGCGAGAAGTCCTTGCAATCCGTAGGTTCCAATCACGACAGAAACACTGTTGAAATATCTCTTGTAACACCCCGAATTTCAATTAACACTAATGGTTAGTAATTAAAGTATAATTAATCTCAGATGTGAGAATCAGGGGAAACGGGCTGCGTTATTGCGTTCGTATCGGAAAAATACGCGAAATAGAGTCCGAGTTTGCGTAAAACGGGTACCGTATGAAAGTGATATGAACGAACGAAGTTAGGCAGAAAAACCCGAAACAGGCCAGAAATGCACTGGCGCACTTGTGAAGTGCGCCAGCACAAAAATACACTGGCGCACTTGGGAAGTGCACCCATGTCGGGACAGGAAACCTGCACAGTTTCTAGAGAGTTCTGTGGTTGGGTGCACCAGTTTGGGGTTTGGGCTTGGTCTTAGGGCTGGTTTCTGGAAGGTTCCGAAATCTAAGAGTCCTAATCTAATTTAGGGTTAATCTAAGGGCCTAAAACACTCACCTAATCTATAAATACACCCTAATACTACCCTAATTCATACTAAAAATAGAAATGATGCCGCCATGCCGCCAAAATCAAACTTGAGAGGAACCTCCACTAGTTTATGAAGAAAGTTGCAAGCTAATCAACCTCTAATCATCATCTTCTTCTTGTATAGCAACTAGTTCTACTACATAAGTTTGCTAATCTTGGTTTTGGTGAGTTTCTATCACTTTAATAACCAATTGCTAAATTAAGTAGATGAGATATGATGAGATCATGCGGTTTTGTATGCGGATTTGTGGGTTTTAAGTCATATGATATGATGTTCGTTTGCTAATCTATGTTTAATGTTAACCCTATGTTTATGCAAGTTAAGTATGTGGGTTTATGCAAGTTAAGTGATGGGTTTCATGCATGCTAAGCATTGGGTTTCATGCATGCTAAGCATTGGGTTTTATGCATGCTAAGTGTTTGATTTTATGCATGCTAAGTGTTTGGTTTTATGCATGCTAAGTATTTGATTTTATGCATGCTAAGTGTTTGGTTTTATGCATGCTAAGTATTTGATTTTATGCATGCTAAGTATTTGATTTTATGCATGCTAAGTATTTGATTTTATGCATGCTAAGTGTTTGGTTTTATGCATACATTATGACATGCAAGTTTACCCTTTTTCTAAATAAGATGCATACATATGCAAGATGACACCTTTGTATGCTATGCATACATATGCATGTTTACCCTATTATGATGCAAGTTCATATGCAAGTTTGTCTCTTTTTATGATATGCATAACATATGCGAGTTTGCCTCTATGTATGACATGTTATGCAAGTTCACATGCAAGTTTA
Organism: Allium sativum; assembly: GCA_030737875.1. Taxonomy (NCBI): domain Eukaryota; kingdom Viridiplantae; phylum Streptophyta; class Magnoliopsida; order Asparagales; family Amaryllidaceae; genus Allium; species Allium sativum. The sequence goes on along the minus strand of CM060921.1, from coordinate 155,333,273 downwards.
TGTGCAAGTTCATATGCAAGTTTATGTGCAAGTTCATATGCAAGTTTGTCTCTTTTTATGACATGCATAATGCAAGTTTGGGTTAAATGCTAGTTGGGTTTAATGTATGCTCATATATGCAAGTTGACACCTTTTGAACCCATGATAAAGTTATAAGCTATGTCGGTTAAACCCATGACATTTGTGATGAATCTTCCCTTTTATTATGTCACGTTACGAGAACGAATTACGTGGGGAACGATGGGGTTAATATGCATGTTAATAAAATGATGTGGAATGGGTATGCTTAAGAGTAACATAAATTAAATGGACATAATTGGGAATTTACCTAATGAGTTAGGTCTACCCATATTATGGAGTTGGGAATTTACCTATTGAGTTAGGTCTACCCATACTACGGAGTTGGGAATTTACCTATTGAGTTAGGTCTACCCATATTCTGGAAAACATGATTAATTAATTAGGGATAATTAATATAAATTAGGAGGGTGATTAATTAGGTGTAATTAATCGACTAAGACACGAGGTTGGACTCAGTTGTAGCGTAAAACTGCCCGGACCCAACCGGCTTAACCAGTTGCTACAAATGTTAGCCCAATGTGAGAGGTCTTAGGCACAAATTAAATACGTGATTAAAGTAAAGACACAAGGTTAGACCCTTTTTATGATGTAAGGCTGCCCGGACCCAACCGGCATATCCAGCAGTCATAAAAGACGGTCTAATGTGAGAGGTCTTTATGAGGTCATGATCTTAATTAATTAATTAAGAAACACTTAACCATATTAGCATGTAGAGGGACATGAGGGGTTAAGTGGAGGCCTTGGGTGGCAATAGAAAATACGATTAGAATACTTAACCAAAGTGGAACATGTAATTAAAACATGGTTAAAGGGTTAAGTAAGTGCTTTGGGTGGCATGTGGAAATCTAGTGGGTGCCTTGAATGGCAATTAAAATATGATTAATGACTTAACCAGAATTTATAACATGTAAGTGGACATGGTTAAAGGGTTAAGCGGGATTCACTAGAAATAACAAGCTTAGGTGGTAGCTTGTGGGGGCCCATTTCAACCAATATCCCAAACGTATCTTAGTGGGCTCGACTCTAGTCGAGTGATGGGACACGCATATTGGGCTTGACTATAAGAGGCCAAAATGGGTTAGCGGTGGCAACGCATGACCAACGGGTTTCATATGCGTGTGTGGGCCCGGGCTAGTAAATAAGACGTTGTTGCATCGTGTAGATATAAGCCGTGCACCGTTAATTTTATCAGGTTGCCACGTTGGGGAATGGTACACCCCACGGTGGGGCCAGCACGGGTATCTACGTTAGGGAGCCGATCGAATGGGGAGTAGTGTGTATACCTTGTGGATTGTAGGGCCCCGTGGCGTCTACTCAGTCACCTAGGGGTACGCGAGAACTATTAAGTTAATTTTATAAGTCCATGGGTGGGATCAACCTTTAAGTTATGAATGACTGGTGTGGTGCAGTTTAGTAATTTACCTTTGGAAGGGTAGATGCGTCTTTATCTTTTATCTTAGTTTAGTTGACTGCTTGGTGTAGCCATTCATCCCCATTAGTTACCGTATATCAGTTTATGTCTTCTCTGGTTACTTTAACGATTGTATTGTTAAAGTTATAGGACTCGCTCAGACTTATGTCTGACCCCGTTGTTTTTATCTTTTTTCCAACCCTCAGGTCCTACGGTGGATCCTAGCAGTAGTGGAGCTTGATCGGATTGCTGTTCCAGTCTTTAGGAGCTTGGATAGATGTAAAGCTCCAGTTACCCAGTTGTCTTTTCTTTTGTCATGGCTATTGTATGAGAGTGGGATTATGTACTTCTTTATTTTGACGGATTTTGTACTTGACTCTTATTAGGGTTTTATGATGTAACCAGACATGTTTTACTTCCGCTGTTATGAGATGATGTTTTAAATTTCAAGTACTATTTATATCTGTCTTGTTGTAATTTTTCTGTTCTATATTCACTAAAATACTCCACCGATGCTATGGCATTCCCTTAGTGAGTGACCATAGCGGGAGTGGGGTGTTACATCTCTGGCCGCTAAACCAGAGAAATCCAATCAGTAGTTCTTCCGCTCATGAATCAACGGTCTTCCATTGCTCCATCTTCAATTATCTTCTTTCTCGTATTCGCTGGTCGGAATGGTTTTCGAATATATATTTGATTCCGGTCTTTCCGTGCCAACGATCGTATGGGTCAGGTTTGATAGTCGGTGACTTAACTATCAAATAAATAATTGTGAGAATAATATGAGTTTACCAGTTCGGTACCAACACTACAGGGCCTTTTTTTTAAAAAAAAATGATCAACGATAGTTAATCTCAATTCTTTAAATATTCCAATATTTCAAATATCACCTGTTTGACGTAAGATCATATTCTCAAACTATTCCACTTTCATATTTAGAGAAAATATCATGTTAAATTTCTTATTCTATCATCGCTTAAAAACCATTTACTATTTCATTTCTCATTATCCATACAAACGTCTCATCTCATCATTCATAAATTTAAGTTACGAAATTCTCTTTGATTTCATTACTGAATGCATTAACTTCCCTTTATCACATAAAAGTAAATCCATTCTCAAACTTAACTTTCCAATTCCCTTTCCCTTTTTACTTCTTTAAACTATACATTTAACTATTTGGATTTATGTTCAAAATCCTCTCACTCACTTCATTACCAAATTTACTTTTAATCCTCCCGCTTGAAAAATTATTCGGTACATTCTACGTAATACTATTATCAGGTAATGCTATACACCTCATCTCCTTTTTATAACCCTTGTTTACAAATCATGGTTTAACATAATCCTTTCATCTTTACTTTCCTTTCTACTTGATTCCAACATGAAATAAATATTAATTTAAGCTGTCGCATCTTCTTAAATTTCCTTTTTCCATTTTGTTAAATTAATCGAACAACTGATCTTATCATCAATCCAGTTAAAAAGGTGTTGACTTTGTCAATCCCAAAACATGGTTAAATCATTAACCAATTTTAAATTATTCTTTATTTAAATTAATTAATGATATAATTAACTTAAATAAATTCTTTTAATTATCTCCCAAAACGATTTTTTAAATTTATATCATTAAGCTAATTTCTACTTATTCTTTCATTAAAACTGATAAATATCAAAAATCTCCTTTATAAATCAATTATAAGATCGATTAATAAATAATAAATGTTAAACTTCAAAATCAAATCAATAGATTGAAAAATCTATTTTTACAAAATAAATTTTATCTCGTTGGTAGATCGATACTTAAAAATGATTAATTCATAGGCCACGTACTGCCAACCACTCAACCAATAGTACTCATTGGTTTAAACCAAACAAATGGTATAGTTCAGGTTAATATGCAATAACCCAATCAACCATCTAGTCAAAACAGTTCAATTCAAATAAATAATGGTCTCATAATAGTTTATAACGACAATACAACAATCAACCACAACAATCAATCCAAATAATTTATATATTAAAACACGTTTATTTTATAAACGTGACCAATAAGGTAGCTTACCTCAATTGGAACTAATCGTAAAAATAACGATTTGAGTTCACTGAAACTAAACGACGTTTAATTTCATCAGTTCAAACAATATGTGAATATATATCATCAACCAGTCAAAACACTAGCAACCATAACACACAAAAATAAAAACCCAACTTATAAAATATAAGCGGGAATTACTGGGTGAATTTAACTCACCTTTGATTCTCACTGTCTCCAGCTTTGTCCTGGTTTTGTTCTGCTTGTAGTCACGATCGTAACGCGAGTTGTTTTTCCCCATTCTGTCCATGTATGAACGAGTTATAAAAGTTTGAATATAACGCCTTAGTTAAATTATAATTTAACCCTTAGTTTAAAATAAACTAATCCGATTTAATTAAACTAATTATCTCGTTATACATACCCTAACTAATTCTCTTTAATCCCTATTTTCAAATTAAATTAATTACGTTAATTAAAACAATAAACCCTAATCATATTTGTTAACAACTAAATTATATTAAACAAATAACTAATTACGTTTTAAAATTGATCAACGAAAATTACACGACCAATTAGACCCGCAAGGTAATGGTATGAAATGGTTTTAAATTTCATCAATTAGATTTAATTAAAAATCCCTTAATAAATCAACTAATACTTTAAATTAAACCCTCATTTAAATTTAAACTAAACTAATATATTAAATTTCAAAACTGGGCCTTACCTTCGTTCAACCCACCACTAAACAACCCGCACCCATCTCCTTTATCCTGACCATCGGATCCCCCTTTCCCATTCACCCCTTAAACCCTCAAATTATTCCGCCGCCACAAAAATTTCCAGAGAAAATGAAACCCTCTACACTGAAACCTCCTCCCGTCGCTTCCTTTTCCAGCCTCTGGTCTCCTATCACCATTTCACAGAGGACGCATGACCACTTGCAGTGAACACAGCAACCCATCTCAACTCCACCGTGATGCCCATTAGTCCACCTGTACCCTGCTTCCCACGCAATAATACTCCCAGGAACCGCTACTGCTACCGAGCACTACCGGACCTCAGTCCTCCATACAACAGAATTTCACCTCCTGTGACTGCCGCCATCGTCAAAGAGCCACCCGTCCTCTCTCCAATTCCCCTACCCTTCGATCCCCAAACCGAGGCCGAACCCAAGTCATCCCGACAAAGCTAAGTATTTTATTCTATTTTTTTCGAGTACTGTATATTTTTTTTTCTTCCTCAGTGGTTCGAATTGGGTTACTGGTTGTGCTTTGAAACAACGAACGTGGATGGGTATTTATACTAGATAGGATTGAGATAGAATCGATGTCAAAAATCAAACCGAAATCTCATAGGTTAGATTGTGTTTCAGTCTTACTTCTTAGGCATTTTCTCTTTGTTTCAGTTATGCCATGTGAGATCTACTGTTTGGTGATAGAACTCGATTTGTGATATTTAACAGTGAATTGTGGAGATTTGCGGTTAGATTTTCCATGTATTTTTCTGGTCATATATGTACTTACATTGAGCTGTTCCTATATAGCATAACATACAGCTATGCCTTGTCCACTCACATGATCTGCTCGAATTTAAAGTTATATATTTCCTGTGCAAGTTGTTTTGGAGAACTTATCTATTCAATTTGCAGATTTTCATCGTGATATATATATATATATATATATATATATATATATAAGTAGGATTTTCTTACATAATATTTTCTGTTTGTATTGTCTATTCGTATTGAATTTTCAGATCTGCATTGTGATATCAAAGCACAACCATGTATTGGCTGTTTCATAGCTGTTTTGATTTTATGTCGTATCTTACTGTTTTTATGTGGTATTTCTAACTGGAAATCTTCAAACATATCTATACTAAATTGCTAGCTACTCATAGCTTTCTTTTTTTCTTATTTTCAGATCAAAACTACAGGTGATGAAGACATGATGTTGTGAAGAGATTTTGTCTCAGATTTTCCTGCTATTGGATTTGTTAACTTCATTTCATTTGAAAAGTTGAAATGTGCCATGTACATTCTCTGTTTATTGTATGGCTATTGTAGGGGTTTGTACTTGAAATTTATATATATGTATATATATATATATATATATATATATGAATGTGTTGCTGTGTCTATACTGTTCTGTTACTTTTTTTTTATATATAACATGACCTGCACATTTACAAAACTGTATTACTTTTATAATTATGAGTGGGCTTTTTCCACAAATCACCACTAACTGTATCGAATATGGTATAACCTTGGACTGTGATGATTTGAAATGGTCGTTAACATTGCACTTTATATTTATACTTGCGTTCGCGATCCTATTTTTCTTTTGCCTCTTGAGATTATTAGCAGTTACTCTTTTATCTTGACCACCTTCCATCATATTATCTTTAGATTGAGCTATATTACGTTCAACATTAATCATCAGTACGTTGTCTTAGAATCCATGTCCGGATTAAATTGAATCTATGTATGATTCTATGTCCAAAGCATAAATCTATCAATAGTTGTGCATGTGTGTTTGCAAGCCTTCGGCTGGTTTAGATCTTGTAGAATATCCATACAATATAATTTAAATATTTAATTTAAAATGGTCGAATCCTATTATTTAAATCCAAATCAATATTTTAAATAAATAAAATATTTCAAATAAATGGTCAGAAAATACGGGACATTACAAAATCAAGCCCAACGACCGTCGCCCCTAGCTAATTACCCCTATTCCGAATACAATGGGTCATATTTCGTAACCCAATTCGGCTGTTACGATCAGTTTCCATTTAAATTGAAATATAAATCAATGTATATTGAATTTGAACGCACATTTTCAATTTACCGAGGCCACATACTAACTCTAAAAATTCCCGAAAAATTATTTCTAGCTTCGTATTGACGATACGGTCCTAACAAAACTAATTTTGTCAAATTCTGAGACCGTTTGAAAAATGGCTATTTTCTAGTCGATCGAAATTGACTGAAACTGTTAAAACACGTTTAACTTCGCCACGCTCACATATTGATTTAGAAAATTAAGAATTTTGGAATCTAGCAATAACTAGACATCCCGGATCCAACGAAAGTGGTTTCATCGAAAACCGAGGTTGTTTGCAAAATCTACATTTTTAAGGGCCAAAATTCCATAGCGACTATTCTGAATTTTCAACTGGGCATAACTTTTTATCCCCGCTATGAAATTTCAATTTTTCGGATTCATTGAAAAGATATTCTCAAATAGATTCTAATATTTTTGGTTTCGTTAAAATCCAATTTATTTTGAATCCTGTAAATTCGTTAGAACTTTAAAATCGAATTTTCAAACTACGTCGCCATTTTCAATTCGTTTTATAATTGTAAATAATATTTATATTGAACGTCCATTCAAATAAATATATACGTTCAAGTTTTATTCAAAATAAATTTCTCGTCGTCATTATTTGAAATAATTCAGTTTTAATCTTCGAAAATCATCGAAATTCTCAAAATAAAATTTTTAAATTGGCTCAGATTTTCCGTGTTGTTACACCATGGATGCACATGACTCCGTTGGAACGCGTCATCAGAACTCCTCCACCAATATGAACCTCTTATAATCAGCTCAGTAAGCGTTCCCTGACCCGTACCTAGTGCGGGGTCCCCATTTGATACCAGAATGGGTTATTGACTGATACGGGTCCCATATAACAAATGACACCCTCCTAGGCTTATATCCCCAAATACTAGAATTTTGACAGGTTATGCCTAACAGATCAACGAGCCCGCATAACCCCAACTAGGGGTGAGCGTTTGGTTGGTTTGGTTTATCTGATTATGAAAATTGTCAAACCAAACTAAAACCAATAAAATGAAATCGGTTGGTTATCCAGTTTAAGCAAACTAAAAATATCTTAGACCTTATATTTGTAATATTAGCTAAAATTTGAAATAAATCATAAATATATAATTATTGTATTATTATTTATGATTCTTATGCTTTATAAAAGTAATTTTAACATATACGTGATGATTAAAATTACTTGGATAACTAATCTAACATAAAATATTTATTATAATATCAATAAATTTGAACATATAATAAAAGTTAGGTTAATATGGTTAAACCGATAACAAAGCTAAATATTTTTCCGAACCATCTAAAAATCGATCTAATTTCAAAATCAAACCAAACTAACCAAAAAAATTGGTTTGGTTGGTTTATTTCATTTAACCAAATAATGCTCACCCTTAACCCCAACAGATAAAACAAGCTAAGTTTATCAGGTTCATATAACCCCCTAACAGTTTTAACAGATTTACTTAACCCCCAAAGATTCAAAGAAGTTTCACATGTTGTTTACAGTTTCATTACATGTTCCGCTTAGTTTATAAATTTAGCCTACTGATTTACATGCCCCAACCCTCAAGTCATAATTCATAGTATAAGATATGCCCTAAATTTTAGTCATTTATTACAGTATAGGTTATTCCCCCAAATCCTACTCATGATTCATAATACAAGATATGCCCCCAATTTATACTTCCCAACCATTCCCAATTTCATTCGTTCACATATTTCAACAACAGGACTAGGCTCGAAGGCAGCCTAGGCTGTAAAAATAAAATGGGAAAGAGGGAGAGAAGAGAATAAAAATAGGCATAATAATAGACTAAGCATATGATAAAACAAATAGGCATATCAGAACTGAATAGTAGATCAGGTGTACAGAGAAACACATGTAATGACAGATCCATTTAGGTATGAATCAGAATCTTAACAACCATAGGTTTAGATCCAGATTTATAAACATGTCAGGATTACTTGTTAAATGTTTATATTTAAAAATAACATGAACTCACAGAGATTGGATCTAAAGAACTGTAATAACCCGCATTCTACGCATCGGAGGATCGTAGAATATTTATTTCTTTCTTATATGAAGTCGTATGGTCATGTTGCTTTGCGAAACGACCATTGGGGTCATTTTCCATGATCATGATTTTTGTCGATTTTTAAATGATCGTTTTGCCCCTAGCTGATACTGTTTTGTCCATAACTTTTGACTAGAAAGGAATTTTTACCTGAAACCACTTCCATTAGGTTCGTTTGATGGTTTATCTTTCCATAGATTGGTCATAATAGCAAAATCGACTTACCATTTGGGAGATATGGCTGAAATTATGTTTGGAAGGTGAAAAACTGCTTAACTGGGCCAAATAGGGTGATTAGTGAATGGGCCTATAACCTATTTCGGGATTAAGGTTATGGGGAGGCTGAAAAGAGTTAGAGTTTCATTCCATTTCAATTTTATAGCCTCCACTTACCTCTTAGAAACCCTAAAAATGGCCTCCAACCTCTAAATCACCCCCAAATCACTTTCTAATCAAGGGTTAAGCTTAGCAACACCAAATCAAGGGAGATCTTCACCAAATCTAGATTAGAACTGCTGTTTAGCATTGGTATTCGCGCCATATCAGAGATTTATTTCAGATCTAAGGTTTACTTGTGGCTAAGGTGAGTGATTTGCATAGTTTGTCACTAATTATGGTTAATTAAGGGTAATTAGTGATGATTAGCGAATTTGTACACTAATAAATTCTGGAAAAATATTTATAAATTCTTAAATAATGTTTTAGACCTCTGTTAGAAATTTGGGTTAATTTGATTAAGTTTTACTAATCACATCGCTAGTTTTGCTTAAACATGCTTAAGGGAAAACATAGGGTTTTGGCTATGTTTGATTCATTTTAACCTATCATATTGATGTTTTGGTGTTTGAGGTCACTTTTACTTGTTGCTATAACTGTATGATATGTTTTGTGATTGATTAGAATAGATAGAATGGTCAAAAACGCCGTCGATTGGCGTAAATAGTCAATGGAAAGAAGTGCAGGAATTTGGCCGATCCGGATCGGATCAGAGAAAAGAGCCCGAACCGAACTGCCATCCAAGTTGTTGTATTTTTGTGTGCCACTCCAACAATGAACCAATACACTATGGAGAAGCTCGAGATGCTCGAACTGACCTGGAGTGCTTGGGGAGAAGGATCCAAACCAATGGGAGGAAGTCATCCGATCCTAACCGATGGGGTAGGCTATCCGATCCGAACCAATGGAGGAAGTCATCTGATCCGAACCGAAGGGGGAGGCTATCTGATCCGAACCGATCTGAAGAGGGTGCTATGAATTGAGATGAACCCGAGCCTATATGATAATCATGAACTAAGTGAAGACCGATCTGATGATGACCAATAACCCGAGATGCAAAGGTAGTCCAAATGGAAGTTAGAGCTCAGGATCCAGTTGGGAACCAGTGAGTCCACTTCATGATGGGCTTTGCTGCAGGGCGTGTGCTAAGGAGTTGTCGACGTTCATAACTTCGATTCACCACTGAAAAGGGATGATGGGATACGTATCAGTGCAGTAGAGTCATCACGACTCGAGGGGCAAAGTGATCATAGCAGGACTACGTATCAGTGCAGTAGAGTCATTATGACTCGAGGGGCAAAGTGATCGTAGTAAGACTATGAGCCAGTGCAGTTGAGCCATTGTGACTCCATGGGGAAGAGTGGACATAGTAAAGGATTAGTAAGGCTATGAGCCAGTGCAGTGGGGGTGTGTACGACTCCATGGGGCAAAGTGGACACAGCGAAGGATTAGTGGCTATGGATCAGTGCAGTGAAGCCGTTATGACTTCATGGGGGCAGAGTGATCATAGCAAAGTATTGGGTGATCGAAGTGGTGGATATCGTATACTTTACGCACTGAGTGAGAGATGTGAGGATGGTTGCTATGTTTGATCATTTGCCATCACTATGACATTCACACCCCCACCCCCGTTATCTTTACACCATTTGTTTGGTGGCACCTCAGAGTGTTGTACAGTATATAGTGCAAACTCTTTGGTTGCAGGTCCAGGTTCAGATATGGTTTAGTATACCTGTTATTGTTCTGTTTAGCTGCTTATCGCTCATACCATACTTTTTGTCTGACCCAGAGTTTTATGTCTCTTCTTATTACTCTGGGTGCTCTCACGAGCAGACTAGAGACAGGTTAGCTGGTGATGCACGAGTAACTGTTTCGGAGGCGAGCAAGAGGCTTCCACGTATGATATATATATATATATATATATATATATATATATATATATATATATATATATATATTCTCCCTGTGTCGTTGGTGTTCACTACTTGGGCATTAGTGGTGTACCTCCCTTATCTTACTTTTACCTTTAGAGATAGTTTAAAAAGTTGTAATAATGATAATGTGGAACATAAGCTGTATTTGGATTTTCCGCTGCTATGATAGTTTATTTTCAGCTTATGCACTGTCACACCTGTTTTATGTCAAGTATGTTGTTATTATATTTTGTTCCATGCGCTGTGAGACATTCTACAGGTTTCTTTGTTAGTTCCTTCATCTTCATTCCTTTCTTTGGCGACCGTTCCGTGCTAGTCGGGCATGTGTATAGCGCACTATCGGAGGAAATGTCGACTGGTGCGGGGTGGGCCGTTACATTTGGTATCAGAGCTCTAGGTTGCATAGTTAACCTAGGGAAAGACACTAGGAAGAGATAGTACATATATGAGAGTGTGTATTTGTGATTACTTTGGTTTTCAAAAGCTATATATATATATACTACTAGTATAGTTAAGGATGAAGTCGCACTGCACTAGCACCACTATGGAGATGGTTAATCGTTTTCTCTTTACAGATTGAACGATGAGCCGATACGCAAGAGGTGCTGGTAGAGGAGCTAATAATGGGAATGCTGCTGACATGAGGGTGATGTTTACTGACCTCATGAATGACATGCTTAGGGATGTGCAAGGGGCAACTCCTAATGCCGGTAATGGTGGTGGTCCAATAGTGCAGGCACCTAGGGTCGATTTCGCCAAGCTGTGCAAGAATTACACTAGCCTTGGTAGGAAGCCGTTCCACGGAACGGAGTCGGCCACAGATGTTCAGGATTGGTTGGATAGCTGTGATCGTATCTTCGACGACTTGGGTATCGAGGATGCGATGAAGAGAAGGCTAGCGTCTCGTCACCTACAAGGGCGAGCGATGAATTGGTGGAACGCTATTAAGACAGCCACTCCAGAGGATCAGGTTACTTGGGATCAGTTTAAGACTCGCTTTAGCGACAAGTTTATCCCAGCTGCTCAGAAGTCGGAATTGTTTAGGAAGTTCTTGGAGCTTAAACAGAACGGTAGGGCAGTCTTGGACTATATTGCTGAGTTCGACACTTTGTGGAAGTATGGATTATCCCTTATCAATACTCCTGAGAAGAAGAATGAGAAGTTCATTACTAGTTTGGATGGATACTTGTGGGAAAGGCTTATCAACCACATCGATCAGACTTTTGAATCGATTGTGGGGAAAGCTTTGAGATCAGAGAGTCTTTACCCTAAGTCAAAGACTGAAGTTGCATCTGTATAAGGGCTGAAGCCGCAAGCAGGCGGTGGAGGCAAGAATAACACTCAGAACAAGTGGAAGCAGAACCAAACTAAGGATGGCCAGAAAAAGAGCAAGAAAGATGTTGAGTGCTTCAGCGGTGGTAAGAAGGGCCATTATGCCAAAGAGTGTCGGGCCAAGCCAACGGATAGGAAGTGCTACAACTGTGGCCAAGTGGGACATCATAAGGATAAATGTCCTCAACTCTTAAAGAGAAGCAGATTGTGAAAGCATATGCTATTAATGCTGTTCCTTCTTCGTCGAATGCCCCAACTACGGTGGAGAAAGGAAAGAATCTCGTCATTCAAGGTATGCTTTCTATTTTTGATGTACCTGTTCGAGTTTTGTTTGATACTGGGGCTTCCCGTTCCTTCATATCTAGTGACCAGGTAGATAGGTTGGGACTGGAACCCGAGTTAGTCGATCGACCGTTGGTTGTGACGAACCCGATTGGTGGTTCGACTAACCTTAGTATGATTTGCCGAAATTTGGTCTTATCGAGTCATGGATGTATGTTTGTTTGTGATTGCTTTGTTTTGGGCTTTACTGGGTATGACATTATATTGGGGGTCAATTGTCTCCAAAGATACGGGGTGGTGGTAGACTGTGAGGGCTTTTTGGTGACATTTAGTGCGGAGGGTAGTGTTTGGTAGTCTACCCAGTGATGGGGTAATGGCTAGTTTTATAAATTCCCTCGACATCCCGCATGATGAGTTGTCAGATGTGCCCGTGGTTGGCCAGTATCCGGACGTCTTCGAGGAAGTGACCGGACTTCCACCACACCGAGAGATTGAGTTCCATATTGATTTAGTGAATGATGCCAGACCTATAGTGATGCCACTTCGTCGTATGGCACCAAGGGAGCAGCGAGAGCTCGGGGTGCAAGAAGCGATCTTTTAAATAAGGGGTTTATTAGAAGAAGTGTCTCCGAGTGGGGAGCACCGGTTGTGTTTGCCACTAAGGCAGATGGTTCCCTTCGTTTGTGTGTGGACTATCGCGAGTTTAATAAGGTGACAAGGAAGAATAACTATCCTCTACCGCAGATAGATAATTTGTCTGATCAGCTGGAAGGAGCAAGAGTGTTCTCCCAGTTGGACCTCGTGACAGGATTTCATTAGCTTCGAGTAGCGGCTGAGAGTGTTCCGAAAACGACATTTAGGACGACGTCTGGATTTTATGAGTGGTTGGTCATGCCATTTGGGTTAACCAATGCACCAGCATACTTTGTGGATCTTATGAATCGGTTATTCAGAGATCAACTGAATAAGTTTGTTCTTGTGTTCGTAGACGACATTTACTCAAGGATAGAGGAAGAACGCAAGGGACATCTGAGGATAGTGATAGAGGTGTTAAGAAAACACCAATTGAAAGCGAAATTTTCTAAGTGTCACTTCTAGAGGAGGGAAGCGAGATTCTTGGGCCATGTTGTTTCAGAGAATGGTATTGCCGTGGACCCTGCGAAGGTGGCTACGGTACAGGATTGGCCTACGCTCAAGAATGCAACAGACATGAGAAGCTTCTTGGGGTTAGCTGGATATTATCGTAAGTTTATCCAGGACTTTTCCAAGATAGCAGTACCGTTGACTCAGTTGAATAAGAAGAATCAAGCCTTCATCTGGGATGGAGTGTGTGAGAATGCATTCAAGAGTCTAAAAGAAAAGTTGACGCGTGCGCCAGTGTTAGTCATTCCTAAAGGGAATGAAGAAATGACAGTATATACGGATGCTTATGGTACCGGACTAGATGCTGTATTGATGCAAGGAGGTAGGGTTGTAGCTTATGCTAGTCGGCAACTAAAGCCGCATTAGAAAAAGTATCCTACTCATGATTTGGAACTGGCAGCGATCGTGTTTGCGTTGAAGATGTGGAGACATTATCCCTTGGGAGAGAGATTTGAGTTGTTTACCGATCATAAATCGTTAAAGTATCTCTTCTCTCAAAAGGATCTAAATCTCCGACAACAAAGATGGTTAGAGTTCTTGGCTTCGTATGATTTTGATATCGCATATACACCTGGGAAAGGCAATGCGATAGTCGATGCCTTGAGTGGGAAACATGCCAATTTAGGGGCTATGTTTCTTGAATGGAAGCAACTGGAGTATATCGTAGGGTATGATTTCAGACCAAAGTGCGAATTGGATCCAGAGATGTTAGCTAGTTTGACGATCAGACCCACTTTGATTGAGCAGATTGGTTCCAGCCAGAGGGACGATCCTAATCTATTGGAAATCATCTCCAAGTTAGAGATGAATATCAACGGTGAGGAGATGAATTTGTATACGCTTGATCGAGAAGGATGGATTCGAAAGAATGGAAGACTAGTTGTACCCAACGTGAAAGGTTTGAGAGATAAAGTGCTTAGGGAATGTCATCACTCAAAACTGACTATAAACCCCGGTGGTGATAAGATGTATCGAGACATAAAGCAGACTTACTACTGGGAAGGGATGAAAAGAGACGTTGGGAAGTTTATATCCAAGTGCATGAATTGCCACCTAGTTAAAGCCGAGTAAAAGAATCCTATTGGTTTGTTGCAACCATTAGAAATTCTCGAATGGAAATGGGAGCTAGTCTCGATGGATTTCATTGATGGTTTACCAAGGACTAAATTGGGACATGATAGCATTTGGGTAATTGTGGATCGATTGACCAAGAGTGCAAGATTTATAACAGTCAAATCGACCAGAACGGCAGCTAAGTGAGCAGAACTGTACATGAAGTGGGTAGTGAGATTTCATAGAGTACCTAAAAGCATTGTGAGTGACCGAGACCTGTTGTTTACTAGTGGGTTTTGGAAGAGCTTACAAGAGGCTCTAGGGTCAGAATTATATCACAGTACCACATATCATCCTCAAACCGGCGGTCAGACAGAGAGGGTGAATCATATATTGGAAGATCTCTTGAGAGCTTGTATATTGGATTTTGGTGGATCATGGGATGACCATTTGCATCTAGTAGAGTTTGCATATAATAATAGCTACCAATCCAGTATTGGTGTGCAACTCACCATCATGTTGGATAGAGACCGGCGAGAAGTTTGTGCTTGGACCAGATGTGGTGAGGGAAACTTCAGATAAGATTAAGATCATTCAACAACGGATGAAGGCTGCCCAGGATAGGAAAAAGAGTTATGCTGATAAGAGGAGAAGAGACTTAAAATTTTCCGTTGGTGACTTGGTGTTTGTCAAGGTTTCTCAGTTGAAGAGCGTGATACGATTTGGCAGGAGAGGCAAGTTGGCACCAAGATTTGTTGGCCCATTCCCAGTTCTCGAACAAGTTGGGAATTTGGCATATAGAATTGAATTACCAGATAAGATGGCGGGAGTTCACAACGTATTTCATGTTTCCCAGCTAAGAAAGTTCGTGCACGGCCCAGATATGACTATTTCACCTGATCAGTTAGATGACTTCGAAGTGGAACCCGAGGCGGTTGGGAACCGCAAGCCAATTCGTATCGTCGAGCATGATACGAAGCGACTTCGAAGGAAGGCGGTGAAGCTAGTCAAGGTTCAGTGGGACGAGAACGAGAATGACTGTACTTGGGAGACAGAGGAGAGCATTAGGAAGACGTTTCCAGAACTCTTTGCCTAGTAAGATTTACTTTGCAATTTAGTTATTCCGCATGCTGGGATAGACTTGTTTTGCATGTTTGATTGTTGTTTTATGGCTGATAGGCATGCAGGACCCTTCGTGTGTTTTGCTTAGGGAATTTCGGGGGCGAAATTTCTTAAGGAGGGGAGAATGTAACAACCCGCATTCTACGCATCGGAGGATCGTAGAATATTTATTTCTTTCTTATATGAAGTCGTATGGTCATGTGGCTTTGGGAAACGACCATTGGGGTCATTTCCCATGATCATGATTTTTGTCGATTTTTAAATGACCGTTTTGCCCCTAGCTGATACTGTTTTGGCCATAACTTTTGATTGGAAAGGAATTTTGACCTGAAACTACTTCCATTATGTTCGTTTAATGGTTTACCTTTCCGTAAAGTGGTCACAATAGCAAAACGGACTTACCATTTGGGAGATATAGCTGAAATAAGATTTGGAAGGGGAAAAACTGCTTAACCGGGCCAAATTGGGTGATTAATGAATGGGCCCATAACCCATTTCGGGATTAGGGTTATGGGGAGGCTGAAAAGAGTTAGGGTTTCATTACATTTCAGTTTTCTAGCCTCCGCTTACCTCTTAGAAACCCTAAAAATGTCCTCCAACCTCTAAATCACCCCTAAATCACTTTCTAATCAAGGATTAAGCTTAGCAACACCAAATCAAGGGAGATCTTCACCAAATCAAGATTAGAGCTGCTGTTTAGCATTGGTATTCGTGCCATATCAGAGATTTATTTTAGATCTAAGGTTTATTTATGGCTAAGGTGAGTGATTTGCATAGTTTCTCACTACTATGGTTAAGTAAAGGAATTAGTGATGATTAGTGAATTTATACACTAATAAATTCTGGAAAAATATTTATAAATTCTTAAATAATGTTTTAGACCTTTGTTAGAAATTTGGGTTAATTTGATTAAGTTTTACTAATCACATCACTAGTTTTTCTTAAACATGCTTAAGGGAAAATATGGGGTTTTGGCTATGTTTGATTCATTTTAACCTATCATATTGATGTTTTGGTGTTTGAGGTCACTTCTACTTGTTGCTATTACTGTATGATATGTTTTGTGATTGATTAGAATAGATAGAATGGTCGAAAATGCCGTCGAGTGGCGTAAACAGTCGCTGGAAAGAAGTGTAGGAATTTGGCGGATTCGGATCGGATCGGAGAAAAGAGCCCGAACCGAACCGCCCTCCAAGTTGTTGTATTCAGGAGACGATCTGGACCCGAAGACCGACCTGATCTGCCCTTGTGTGCCACTCCGACCCGAACCAATACACTATGGAAAAGCTCGAGAGGCTCGAACTGACCTGGAGTGCTTGGGGAGAAGGATCCGAACCGATAAGAGGAAGTCGTCCGATCCGAACCGATGGGGGAGGCTATCCGATCCGAACCGATAGAGGAAGTCATCCGATCCTAACCGATGTGGGAGGCTATCCGATCCGAACAGATCTGAAGAGGGTGCTATGAATTGAGATGAACTCGAGCCTATATGATAATCATGAACTAAGTGAAGATCGATCCGATGATGACCAATAACTCGAGATGCAAAGGTAGTCCAAATGGAAGTTAGAGCTTAGGATCCAGTTGGGAACCAATGAGTTCACTTCATGATGGGCTTTGCTGCGGGGCGTGTGCTAAGGAGTTGTCGACGTTCATAACTTCGATTCACCACTGAAAAGGGATGATGGGCTATGTATCAGTGCAGTAGAGTCATCACGACTCAAGGGGCAAAGTGATCGTAGCAAGACTACGTATCAGTGTAGTAGAGTCATCATGACTCGAGGGGCAAAGTGATCGTAGTAAGACTATGAGTCAGTGCAGTGGAGCCATTGTGACTCCATGGGGCAGAGTGGACATATTAAAGGATTAGTAGGGCTATGAGCATGTGTAGTGGGGTGTGTACGAATCCATGGGGCAAAGTGGACATAGCGAAGGATATGTGGCTATGGATCAGTGTAGTGAAGCCGTTATGACTTCATGGGGCAGAGTGATCATAGCAAAGTATTGGGTGATCGAAGTGGTGGATATCGTATACTTTACGCACCGAGTGAGAGATGTGAGGATGGTTTCTATGTTTGATCGTTTGCCATCACTATGACATGCACAACCCCACCCTCGTTATCTTTACACCATTTGTTTGGTGGCACCTCAGAGTGCTGTACAGTATGTAGTGCTAACTCTTTGGTTGTAGGTCCAGGTTCAGGTATGGTTTAGTATACCTGTTATTGTTCAGTTTAGCTGCTTATCGCTCATACCAGACTTTTTGTCTGACCCAGAGTTTTATGTCTCTTCTTATTACTCTGGGTGCTCTCACGAGCAGACTAGAGACATGTTAGCTGGTGATGCACGAGTAGCTGATTCGGAGGCGAGCAGGAGGCTTCCACATATATATATATATATATATATATATATTCTCCCTGTGTCGTTGGTTGTCACTACTTGGGCATTAGTAGTGTACCTCCCTTATCTTGCTTTTACCTTAAGAGACAGTTTAAAAAAGTTATAATAATGATAATGTGGAACATAAGCTGTATTTGGATTTTCCGCTGCTACGATAGTTTGTTTTCAGCTTATGCACTGTCTCACCTATTTTATGTCAAGTATGTTGTTATTATATTTTGTTCCATGCGCTGTGAGACATTCTATAGGTTTCTTTGTTAGTTCCTTCATCTTCTTTCCTTTCTTTGGCGACCGTTCCGTGCTAGTCGGGCATGTGTACAACGCACTATTGGAGGAAATGTCGACTGGTGCGGGGAGGGCCGTCACAAGAACAGAGAACAATTAGGCTAAAATTATAGAAGAAATTCTTGTATAAGAATAGGCTGTTGTTGAAGAAAACAGGCTAGTTCAGTCTAAGCTGGGGAAACATCCCATTATCTCCATTGATTTTTATATGTAGAAACAATAGAAATGAGGTCCAATTTATAACCTAAAGCCAACAAACCAAGCCACAAAACAAGTCCAGGTTCAGCCAAAAAAATTCGCCCGGATCTTTATTGGGTCAACCCGCCCTGACCTGTGTAACGTCCCGGAATTTTAGCGATATAATAATTTATTTATTTAAATATTTTATATATTATGGTTTGATAATTTAAATGGTTTAAATTAAAATATTTTGATTGTTTTAATAATAATATTGAGATAATAATAAAATTTAATTTCCGAAATAGTCGGAACTAGCTAAATTGGCAATATTGGGTAAATTTGATAATATAGAAATTTAATTCATTTCAGGAATTGATTTATAGTAACGAATATATTATTTAAACAACAGTTGAACGTATTAATTATAATATAAATTATAATGGAGCTAGTAACATCGCGGCAGCATGAAATGTTGAGTTCTGAACTTCAACTGAGTGTACAAGATCTGTTATGAGTCGGATTTCTTTAAAACAAGAAACGCTGGAATCTAATTAACTATATTTTTCTAATGGAAGTGAAAAATCAAGATTTCGGCTTATAGAATGTAAGTTATGCCCAAATCAAATTTCCAAATAGTCGTTATAAAATCGTTTATAAGCTGTAACTGTTTATTTAATATAATAAAATATAGATTTCAAATCTGAACAAGATTTTTGAGATGTATTATTAATTTAATTTATAGAATTTTTCAGTAATTTTTATTTCGTAAAATAAGCAAATTTTTATTTGAAGTATTTTGCACCCTATATTAGCATTTTGATATTTCACAAAATAAGTGAACTTGTTTATTTTATTTTATTTTTGAGATCGTGGCGCCTCGCTGGACACGATTGTATTTTTATTTTTGTCTGTAACAGTCTATAAATAAACGGTTTACTTTGTAGCAGAAACCATATGAACTTTAAAACAATGGTTCATGCATCAATGTTCAAAGGTGACAAATAAAAGGCACTCACATGCCCCTATAACATATATGATTTGAAACTGTACACCTAAATCCAGCAAGTAACAAGCTGGCGCACTACAACCTGAAAGCAACCAAATAATGGTTTATTCAAGAATGTTGACTTAATAATACAACAGCTCAGCTTGAACATATAAACACAAAAGTACTCAAACCCTTTTAAACAATGCACACGACTATCATTGAAAATCTTCAACCCTACCTGTACTGTGAAGTCGATCTATTACAGACCTACCTTAGTACTCAATGAATTGTCAATTTTCATGGAGACTAGTCATGGCAGACTTATGTGTTATTACTATCACTTGCCCAACATTGAACTGTCATCGAAGATTATCTACATGCTAGGATCACTTCCACTATAACAAATGAGGTATAACACACATGCACGCTGACTTGTATTTATAGTGTGCGAAGCTTGAAACAGTGGTGACAAAGAAATGCAGACCCATTTCCCTAGTCCTTCCTTTCCATGGAATTTCTTGTCTATGCTTCCAATCAACAGAGACTAATGACCGTGTAGACAAGAAAACACAAGAACCTTACCCTATATTTTCCAGCTCCTACGTGACTCGTGCCTTGAGTGTCAACGAGTTTAACTCTATAAATACATAAGCAAGCACATTTTTCTTCTATCCATCTGAATGCACGAGCAAACACAGTTACGTTGTTATTTTGGCTTCAGTGAAGTGGAAATATTCGAAATATCACTTAAATAAAAATCCAATTCAAACTCAAAACTTCATTAAAAATACTAAATTTAATCTCCTAGAACCCTGCAACGCAAGAGTTCCATGCTGACATTATAATTGAGGAGTTAGACCGCCACTTGGGTTGACTACAAATCATATTGTACTGCTAGGGCGGGACGTTTTGGGAGATGAGGTCATTGTTAGGAGAAGCAGAGGGTGGCGGCAGGCCATTTTTTAAGGATTTTGGTGCAAACCAAATTCGATGTCTGTACGGTTTTGCGCGGAGATAGCTGATGATGCGTCATTTTTACGGGGTGCAAGTTGCTCGAATGGGCGATAGAAAGATGGAGATCTGAACGGAGATCGAGATGGTGGTCTTCGTTTTAAATGTAGCAAAGAATACATGGAAATAGGAGATCGATAGGGTGATGGGGAGTTACGGGTGGAGCTGCGTTTGGGATACATCAGCGGAGGAGGAATAAGTAACATACGAAGTGGGTGGGGTAGTGGATGTTGGGCCAAATAGTGGGGTGAGCCCATTTAAAAAGAAGATAAAAAGGATAAAAAAAGGAAAAAGGGAATACGAAGTGGGATTGCTGGAATTAAATAAGGATGTAAAAGGGGGCAGTAAGGGCTTAAATATGCGTTAATGCTTGGGGATTTGTCCTCACGGTTCTAACTGAAAGGAAGAAGAAGGTGTAATGCGGTATGGACTGGAGAAAGGAGCCTTCTAGAGCCAAAATCGTTGGTTTAAGCGTAACTTGTGCCACCTGAAATATAAATGGTAAGCCCAGCGGTATTTGTTTTAAATTTCATAAGCAACAGTATGGTTTTCAGAACAAGATGAGATAATAAGGAACGCTTGGCTTAATGAGCTTAAATGTCACTTATGTTTCTTACACGATATTTAATCTTCACTTTCAAGTAAGCAAAATTTAATAAACTATACACACACGCCTATTCTTTACTCACCTAAATATTTACTTATAGGTCTTTGATCCTATGTTTGATTCATGAAAAACAACATTTTAAAGAAAAAAATGAATAAAGAGTAGAAAATACGAAATCACAAACCATATAATTATATAACATCTTGTGACAACTATATCTTTGTCATCCATTGTCAGAGTTAAACGCGGACTGATCCATTGGGATCATATGGTCGCAAGCTATATGTGGAACAATTCTGGAGCAATTTGGAGATCGTTTCAATTTATGACAGAATTAAAATGCCTAACCAAATTATGGAACGTTAATTGTTATTTAACGATTAAGGCCAAGGTGAGTAAACTCAGTAATTCTGCCCAGTTTAATAATTTTATAACCGTTATTTAGTATTGATAAAAATGATTGAATGTTGTGAGTGATGGTTGTTTGGATGATTTGCTAATTAATTGGTCGGAAACATACATATCGTTATTTATATAAATTGTTAGTTGAATACTGATTATATTTATTTTAATATTTCATATTGATATGAAATTAGTGATATTTATATGATTAACATTTGTGAATGTAGGGAAACAGGTTGGTGGGATCCAACTGGATCCCTTAATAAATTATAATGTTATTTTCATATACATTACATTACATGATGTGACGTATAATCTATGATTGATTATTGGGTGTTTAAACAACATCGACCTGAAATTATGGGTATTTAGATACAAGAAAATATATTCAAATATATTGAAAAAGAAATTTGGAGTTTTGAAATATAGAAATTGAATTTCGATTAACTAGAATATAATAACTTGTTTAATTATACAAAATAAGTAGTTTGGTTTATTAATGATATTTATAAATGAAATAAAATAATTATTGTCAGATAATTATTGTTAAATAATCTGTGAATGCAAATTCTAAAATGAGTAAGGGAAAAGGAAGTCATTGAATTTTTTTTCGAGGTTCGAAATGTGAGTATGGATTGGATAAAACGATAAAGATTTGTAACTACAATTCGACAATACCAAGTGTTATCAAAATAATTTAATTTTACAAATTATATATTATATAATTTGGAAATTTGACAAGATAATTAATATTGGTTTGTAACCAATAATTTATAATCGAATATATATACGAGATTTATTTATAACTTATGAAAGGAAATAATGAAATGAAATAGGAAGTATGGGTTTATAAATAATAGGATAAATGAAATCTTTAACTGAAATGGTATTTATTATTTAAATCAAGGTTTGATTTATTAAAATGAGTTCATATTTCTGTAAAGGAATAATATTCAAATTTAAATTGAATAATGGTTTAGAAGCAAACGGTTTGCAAATCAAAATGGTAATCAAAGGAAATGGGTAAATATTTGAAGTAATAAATTCAAAAACGAATTTAGAATCTAGTTAACCTGAAACAGTGAGTCTACTCCAAACTTCAGAACATAGGGATTATTCGAAATAAAGTTATACGTTGAGTTCAATTATATCGAATTCAGGAAAGTACTATTTACTCTCCGTTTTTAATCAAGATTTGCTTATTAATTTAGCTAATTAAATATCATTATTTGTTCAAGATAAAAACTCAAGTTATATTTAAAATTGGAATATTTTGGAAATGTTTTCCAAATAAAATCAAAGATATTCTAAGCTTAGAGAAATGAAGTTGCAAACTAGAAACTGACTAGAGATTTGTCAAGTTGAATGGCTTCTTCAGTACTGATCTGATGTTGGTTTCGGCCTTCGGGTTGATACTCAAAGAGTTTTCCTCTTGTTATTTTACGGTTAGGGATTGATGGATAGTGATACTTGAATAAGATATGTAAATGTTTTTCGATGTTAATAACATAGATTTTCTAAATATAGAAAATTAGAGTTGTAAATATATGGAATTAATTCTCGATGTTGAAAATAAATATTTTCTAAATATAGAAAATAAATAGTCTAAAGTAGATGGAAATGTTTTCCGAGAATCTGGAAGGGCTAAAGGGGTTTCGAGAAACATCGGAGAAAATACGGGAAAAGGGAAAGTGGAAAATGAAGATATTAATGTTAAACTAATTAAAGTACTTAGTGTTGATTGATGATGATTCGTAATATTTCCATTTGGAAATACAACCGTTGTTTATTTATATGTTTTCTTTTGATATTTAAATCACTAGCTATCAAAGTTTTTGACCATTTTTGTTGTCAATATAGAAAGACCAGGATCAGATTAATTATCAGAAGACAGCTCCGTATGGGCATTAGCGTTGCGAATCAAATATGACGAAGATAATTCATGACGGAGTTTATGCAATGGTTGTTCAGGAGATCCTAGATAGAATTGCCTAAGATGGATTTACAGAATAGTTCCTTCGGTTTGTCCAGTCCCAGGACAACTTGTATAGATGAATGTCTGACAATGTATATCTAATGGATTACGTAAGTTGTTCTCTTCCAACGTACTTATGTTTGGTGGTGGAGAAATTTGTTTCTCTTAGCCTTATACCCAAGGTATTTTTGGGGAAATCAATTTGTGATTTTGCGGGTATGACGATATGACATTCAAAGTAAGTGAATGTGTGATCTGTCAAAAGATATGTTATGACCTCAAGCCTCATCAACCGGAAATTGACAAAAATCGGGTAGGCGGCATGGATATGTGGGTCGCCCCCATTAGGGTGTATTGTCACCATCAAGCCAATATTTTATTTGTTACTTCTTTTCTCTTCTATGTCTCCCGGGAACGGTTATGTTGCTAGCGACCGTAGGTGACAATATATTCGATACACTCAAGGGAAATGAGTTGTCGGTCATGTGTGGCCGAGTTGCAAGACGTTCTTGTTGAACCCAATGTATTCCTCTCTAGAGATAGACTATTAGCAGGTGGTTCCATAGCTTTTCATAGTTGGAATCCAATCTTCAATAAGCACCCGCGGTTTTGATTGTATACAATATATGTGGAGTGTGAAATGCAAGCGTTCTGCAAGATTACTATTTATTTTTATCTAGACACTATTATAATATCAGAAGATATATATGTTTTCAAAATGTTTTGGGTCATCGTAAGGTAAAAACCATCCGTGTTTATGTATGGATCGGTCTTACGATTATCTTTTCTTTTGAAAAGGATTTTGAAAAGTTAAGCCAAAATGATTGGAGTTTACTCATACCAGTCCCATGATTAACCTAGAATTTATTTTGTTTGTTTTACCCTAAATTCTTGGGTGCCCAAATTTGTACGGGCAGTCAAGTAGTTGGTATTTTACATATATACTTGGAGAAGCTCGGAGGAGGAGGCTTCAACATTAGTTGTATATAGAGTTTATTTCT
Organism: Allium sativum; assembly: GCA_030737875.1. Lineage (NCBI taxonomy): Eukaryota > Viridiplantae > Streptophyta > Magnoliopsida > Asparagales > Amaryllidaceae > Allium > Allium sativum. The sequence goes on along the minus strand of CM060921.1, from coordinate 155,308,834 downwards.
GCCCATGATATTATGTGATAATGGTATGTATATACATTTATTGTTTTGTATTTCAAAGTTATGTTATATAATATATTTTATTCATTTCGTTGTGAGATTCGTATGTGCTGTGATTTGTTCAGTTATGTTCTTCTTCTTCTTCTTCTATTCTCATTTTCTTTCTTTCTATTTCTCACCCTCTAACTTCTTTCTATTAATGAACTCGTATTCTCGATGCTTGAATAGTTGACAAGGTTTTTTGTATCGATTTTCAGGGTCAAAAATTTCAGTTTGTTATAATGGTATCAGAGCGAGGTTAAGTGGTTACCTTGGCTCTGTGGCGTAACTCGATAGAGATGAGGTTAATAATACGCTGGATTAAGTTGAGTGTATAGATATGAGAGAGTGTGTTTTTAAATTGTATAAAAATGATTTTATATTGTGGAGATTAATTGGTTGAGCGACTTATGAATTCTGGTGGGGCACCACAACGTCGATATGGATATTTAAACACTCAAATACGATAAACTGACACAGTATGTTTTGAAATGGGGGTAAATAAAATAATTTTACCCAAAATATATCTTAATATAAAATAAGTATATATATTTGAATTATAATATATATTGGATGTGTTGGTTGTTATTATAATCGAACAAGATTATAATTGAGACGGTTATATAAATGACCAATCATAGTTCATATTAATATATCCAGATGGATTACATCTGGATTTAAAACTAGAATTGAAATAAAACTCGGGAAAAATAGAAAAGTAATAGTAAATGAAATTTGGATTAAATATATGGAAATTTAAAGATCCTGGGAAATTTGAAATTTTTTACAAAATAATATAAAGAATATTTTGAAGTTATTTCAAAATGGAAATGTTTGAAAATAAGTTTTAAAGATGATATAGTATTAAACTCACTTCGATAACTGGAAAATAATTCTAATGATGATGGTCGTATCATCAGTGTCATTTTCGAGTTCTAAGTGACAGATTACTACCAAAGATTTTTTTTGAATTGTTTTGAGGAAATGAGTTGTTCAAAAAAATTCAAATGTTTCGAATTGCTATTATTATATGTAAATATATACGATTTCAAACTTAACTTGAAAAAAACCAAGGATTTGAATTTTGAAATTTAATTTTAATTGTGAAATTAAATAGACTGAAGTGGTAAGTGTAAATAAATAGATTAAAATTAAACTTAAACTAAGTTAAATAAAAATTGAATTGAGTGAGAGATAATCTGGAATGAAATTGGATTGATAAGCTAAGGGTTTTGGAATTGAAATTGGAACTGGAGTTGAAATGGAATTTGTCTGGGGTATAAGCAAATGATTTGACTGGAAGATAGATTAATTGGAGATTAATTGAAATGGATGGATATATGTTGAGCTAATATTGAATGGAAGAAAATGCGAGAAATAAATGGTATGCCTGACAAAAAGATACTAGTTTATATTATTTTGAGCATTAGATTTTTTTTTTGAGCTGTTCGACAAGCCGCTTGGCAGTTTGATTTTCTTTTGGGTTGAAGAAGGCCCAGAAGGGCGAGTTATAATTGTATCGATTGAGTCGTGCAAAGGAGATGTTGGCGATTTTTTTTTTGGAATTTAGAGTGTTAGAAAATTTCATCAATAAGAATAAATTAATATTTTAATTATTCAGTTGAAACTGAAATTTAGAAGCAAAACAAATGATTTTTAATCTAGTTAAAATAGGGTTATAGCATTTTTCCTTAGTAATTTTGAGGACGAAATTCTTTTAAGGGGGAAGGAATGTAACATCCCGAAATTTTAGCAATACAGTAATTAATTTATTTAATTATTTTATATATTGTGGTTTGATAATTTTAATGGTTTAAATTAAAATATTTTGATTATTTTAATATTAAATTTTGAGATAATAATAAAATTTAATTTTCGAAATAGTCGAAAATAGCTAAATTGGCAATATTGGGTAAAACGAATAATTTAGAAATTTAATGCAGTTCAGGATTTGAGTTATAGTAACGAATATATCATTTAAACAACTTTTGAACATACTGATTATAATATAAATTATAATGGAGCTCGTAACATTGCGGTAGTTCGAAATATTGAGTTTTGAACTTCAACTGAGTGTACAAGATCCGTTATAAGTCGGATTTCTTTAAATCAAGAAACGCTGGAATCTAATTAACTGTATTTTTCTAATGGAAGTGAAATATCAAGACTTCGGCTTATAGATTGTAAGTTATGCCCAAATCAAATTTCCAAATAGTCGCTATAAAATCGTTTATAAACCGTAATAGTTTATTTAATATAATAAAATATAGTTTTCGAATCTGGACAAGATTTTTAAGACGTATTATTAATTTAATTTATAGAATTTTTCAGTAATTTTTATTTTGGAAAATAAGCAACTTTTTATTTGAAGTATTTTACACCCTATATCAGCATTTTGATATTCCACAAAATAAGTTAACTTGTCTAATTTATTATATTTTTGGGATCGTGGCGCCTTGCTGGACACGATTGTATTTTTATTTTTGTCTGTAGCAGTCTGTAAATAAATGGTTTTCTTTATAGCAGAAACCATATGAACTTTAAAATAATTGTTCACGCATCAATGTTCAAAGGTGACCAATGAAAGGCATGCACATGCCCTTATAACATGTATGATTAGAAATTGTACATCTAAATCCAGCAGGCAACAAGTTGGCGCTCTACAACCTAAAAGCAACCAAATAATGGTTTATTCAAGAATGTTGAGTTAATAAAACAATAGCTCGGCTTGAACATATAAACATAAAAGTACTCAAACCCTTTTAAACTAAGTGTATGGCTATTACTGAAAATCTTCCACCCTACCAGTATGGTGAAGCCAATCTATTATAGACCTACCTTAGTACCCAATGAATTGTCAATTTTCACGGAGACTAATCATGGCAGACTTATGTGTTATCACAATCACTTTCCCAGTATTGAAATGACCCGCATTGGCAGAGGTATTAGAATTAATTTATTTAATTATATAAATGGTGGTATGGTGAATTAAATGGTCACGGTATTAAAATAATGATGAATATTTAATTAAAATAATAAATTAAATAATATATTTAATTCTAAAATAATCAGAATAGGCTGAAATGGCGATATGTGTGAATTGGGCAATTCGAATTATATAATTCAGTTTAAAGTTGAATTATAGTAACGAATATATTCAATCGTCAATAGTTGAACGTATAGTTTATAATATAATTAAAATCGAGCTCGAAATGGCGCTGCAGTTCGTAAATCGGCGATTCGAACTTCAACTAAATGTACAGGATCCGTTTTAAGCCGGATTTCTGTGAAACAAGAAACGTTAGGAGCTGGTGGAGTATATCTTTCTAGTGGAAGAGAAAAATCGGGATTTCGTCGTGTAGATTTTGATTTATGTCCAAATCAAATTTCAGAAAAGTCGCTGTGGAATTCCTTTATAAATTATAAAGGAATTATTTATATTTAAAAAAAAGGAATTTCAATATAAATCGAATATCGGGTTGACCCAGATTTGAAATATCAAGTTATAAATCCCAGTAGAGCTGTATGGTATTCCACTATGAGTATATATGATATAAATTTATTTGTATTTTATTTAATTATATTTAAATATATTTATATGTTTAAATGGGTCATCCAGAGCTTTAAAAATAGCCACTTTTGCAAACGAAGTCGGAATTCGACGAAACTAATTTTGTTGGATCCGCAATGTCAAATAGTTGTTAGATTTCCAATTTCATGATTTTTAGAGTCAGTGTGTGGCCGTACGGAATTTTAGAGTGAGAAACAGTCAGTATTTTGATAGTTAAAAATACGCTGTGTGAGCATACGGAGTCGGAATTCGACGAAACCAGTTTCGTTGGGACCGTAATGTTGAACTCTAGCTACATGTCCAGTTTGGTGATTTTTGGGTATCGTATGTAGTCGCAGTGATTTTTAAGGGTCAAGAACGAATATAAAATCATTAAAATAAAATAGAAAATAAATAAATAAAAATATCCCAACTTTTTTATGGACAATATGAAGGCCACGCCTTATGTCTCCACAGCCACAAACGATACCTACCCACACCAGCCTATATAAAACCGCACAAACCCATTGCAGCAATCATTTCGTTCAAAAGAAAAATCGATGAAAAACAAAAGAAAAATCCTATAAATCGCCATTCAAACATCTTTGAATTCGCTGTGGGATTCACTTCGATTTGGTACCCTCTTTGTAAGGTGCGACGGCTTTTTTCCTGATGCAAAAAAAAAACCATAGCAAAATAGGGTTATGGGATTGGTGTCGATGGGTCATCGAATGGCGAAACCCGGTTGGTATTTATACACGGGATTGGATTTCGAATGTGTGGTGAGGAATTGGGGGTATGCGGTGATTGGTTTCGTCGTTGGCACTTTGGTGACGAGGGCTTCCATGTGAATTCGAGTTGGAGGAAATGGGGAGGGTCAGGAAGAGGCTTGGATGAGGTGATTTTTGGTGGAAGTTGTTCGATTTTTCATTGAGGAAGTGATGAGCGGTATGGGTTTGAAGTTGGATAATGGTGTTACAGGAGGTGCTCGATTTGGATTATGGAAGAAGGAGGACTTCGGTGTAACAGATAAGGGACGAGTGCGGGTTGGTAGCAAAGGGAATTGGGCCAAAAGAAAAGTTAAGCCCAATTTTTTTTTTAGAATTTAGTTTATTTTTTTAAAAGTAAAACAATGTATTAACTTGTTAATGCGAAAACTTGACCATACGATATCAGAATCATGAACGGTCGGATCCGTTGGGACCGTATGGACGGACACTTCGAGATGGAACTGACCGGAAGTGGATTGGAGCTAGTTTGAATTTACGGCAAAATAAATTGTTTGATTCAAATCAAACAAACAGTTTATCGTTCTTTAACGATGAACTACCAATGTGAGTAAATCTCACTAACTCTAAACAGTTTATAAATTCATGTTGTATTTTTAGAACTGTTAAATATTGTCTGATTGACTGTGTGTTGACTGTTTGATTGAACTACTAGTCAGTTAGGTGGGTTTCTATATTGATTCTGTTTAACAGAATATATCATATAGAACTGAAAGTGATGTTATCTATATTGTTTAACATCTGTGATGCAAGGAAACAGGTTGGAGGAATCCAACTGGATTCCTCAACATTTATTTTACTGTGATTCATATATTGTGATTTATGATGTGATATATAATCTATTGTTGATTATGTGTGTTTGGACGATATTTATCGTTGTTATATGGTATGTTAAATACCATAAGAAATACTGGATATGGGAAAGGGGATTTTCAAAGTTTATTTTGAAAATGAATTATTTATATAAAATCGATGGATTTTATATAGAAAAGGGAAGGGATTTTTATAAAAGAAATATTTATAAAATCAAAGGATAAGTTAGAATAAAAAGGAAATCATTTGTAAAGTGAAGAACCGTTACTAAAAGTAAATCTTTATAAATGAATAGTTTATTCGAAAAGGAGTTAATCGAATTAGTTATTCGAATAGAATAAAGGAAGTTAACGAATAAAGTTAAAAGGAGGTATTCAAATATAGTTTAGCCAAAAGGAGTTATTCGATCAGAATTCATCAAATAGAATTAATTGATTAGAGTTAATCAACCAGAGTTAATCAGTTAGGTTAACCAGTTAGAGTTAATTGGTTAGAGTAAATCAGTTAGGTTAAAGCTTAGAGTTAAACCAGTTAGAGTTTATCAGTTAGAGCTAAACCAATTGGGAGTTAATCGATGTTAGTTTAATCGATTAGAGTTAAAGCAAAGGAGTTAATCGAATATAATTTATTCGAATAGAGTAAAAGGAGTTAATCGAATATATAGTTTATTGAAATAGAATTAAAAGAGTTATCGAATACAGTTTATTTGATAGGAGTTAAGCGAATAGAGTTAGAGTTAAATCAAAAAAGTTAAGTGAATAGAATAAATTAAATAGAGTTATCGAATATACCTTATCGAAGGAAAGAATTGTCGAATAGAAAAGATTTGAAAGAGAGTTACGTAAGGAAGTTTGTTAAAGAATTAGAAGGGTAAACTTTGTCTATTTCAAGGTTAGAAACGTTGTTCAATTAAGGTCTGAGAGGTAGTATTACCCCAACTTGATTGACTTCATTTTTAACTAAGGAATGGTTAAGGTTCGATAGTAAAGGATGGTAAAGTGAATTTAGTAATTAAAGGAAACGGTTTGAGTTGGCATCGCGATGGTTTGTTTAAACATCTATCTAAGTCCAATGAAGAAGCTTTGGAAATGTTTTCCAAATAAGAAACCAGAAATGTTTTCTAATAAAGAAAACAAGAAATGGAAATGTTTTCCATTGTTAACAACGTATATTTGCCCAAAATTAGAAAATAAGAAATGTTGTATATAGGGAAATAGGAGATGAAAAAATGAAGTTAAGAGATAAATGTTAAATGATGTTTGATCGATATAATTTCCATTTGGAATTAATATCGTTGTTTGAACACGTGTTTTTGTTCGATAGTTAAATCACAGACTATCGAAGTTTTGACCATTTTAACGTTGTTAATATGGAGAGACCGGTTGGATTATTATCCAAAGAACCACTCTGTATTGGCAAAAGCGTTGCGAATCATATATGCCAAATATAATTGAAGACGGAGTAAGGTGCAAGGGCTATTGTATAAATCTTAGATAACAGTGCCTAAGGATATACTGAATAGTGCCTTCGGTTCATCCTGTTCCTGGATGACTTGTATGGACGGATGTCTGACAGGGTATTTCCAGATGATCACGTATATTGATTTCTCCAACCGTACCAAGAGTGGAAGCGGAGAAGGATACTTCTTTTAGCTAACACATAATGTATGGTTGAGGACGTCAATCAGTGATTTGATGGATTTGATGATGTGGCATTCAAAGTGAATCTGGTGTGATGATAAAGCGTAACCTCTAGCCTCACATCCGGTAAATGACAGAAATCGGGCAGGCAGCATGGCTAAGTCGGTTGCACCGAAGTAGGGTGTATAATCACCTGATCTAGAGTTTCATTTACTTCTAAAAATCTATTGTTGATGCTGTCCCATTTGGGAAACGGTTGCTGATCCCAACCGTTGGTGATATACATTCGATACACTCAAGCGAAATGAGTGGTCGGTCATGTGTGGCTGGGTTGCAAGATGTTCTTGTTGAACCTAGTGTATTCCTCTCTAGAGGTACACTAGTGAAAGGTGGTTCCATACCTTGTCATATTTGGAAATCCATTACCAAATACGTGCTTGCGGTTTTGATTGTATACTATTTATGTAGAACGTGAGATGAAAGCGTTTCTGCTAGATGATTATTATATTGTGTTGATAGACATTATTATAATATCAAAAGGTTTTTGATATAAAGATATTTTGGATTCTCATAAGGGAAAAACCCGTTCCGTTATACGGCGTGGTCTTATGAGATATCGATTACCTGTTTGAACTATTTTAAAATGTTTTACTCACACCAGTCCCATGACTGACCCGGAGTTTATTTTGTTGTTTTCCCTAAACTATTGGGTGCCTAAATTTGTACGGGCAATCAAGTAGTCGGGATTTACAGATATACTGGAAGAGCTAGGAGCAGGAGGCTTCAGGGTCATATAGCTATAGTTATTTCCGCTGTGTTGTAAGTGTTGTACTTTGATAATGATATGTATATTCAAGTACAGATTTGTATTTCAAAGTTATGTTATGAAATATATTTATTCGTTCCGCTGTGAGATTCGTGTTACTCTGATGTTGTGTTCTTCTTCTTCTTCTTCTTCTTCTTCTATTCTAAGTTTCTATCTTATCTTTCCTCACCCTCTAATTTCTTTCACTAATGACTGGTATTTTTCGATGTTTGGTTAATCATCAATGAGTTTATGGCGATAACCAAAGTCGTCAAAATCCCTGGTCATTATAATTGAACTGTCACTGGAGATCACTTACATGCTAGGATCACTGCCACCATACCAAATGAGGTATAATACACATGCACGCTGACATTTGTTTACAGTGTGCAAAGCTTGAAACAGTGGTGACAAAGAAATGCAGACCCATTTCCCTAATCCTCCTTTTCCTTTCCAAGGAACAACCAGTCTATGCCTTCCAATCAATAGAGACTAATGACCGTGCAGACAAGAAAAGACAATAACCTTACCCTATGTTTTCCAGCTGACCTACGTGACTCGTGCCTTGCGTGCCGAGGGGTTTAACTCTATAAATACATAAGCAAGCACGGTTTTCTTCTATCCATCTTAATGCACGAGCAAACACAGTTCCATTGTTGTTTAGGCTTCAGTGAAGTGAAAATATTCAAAATATCTCTTAAATAAAAATCCAACTCAAACTCAAAACTTCACGAAAAATCCTAAATTTAATCTCCTAGAACCCTGCAACACAAGAGTTCCATGCCGACTTTATATTTGAGGAATTTGACTGCCACTTAGGTTAACTGCAAATCATACCGTACTGCTAGGGCAGGACGTTTTGGGAGATAACGTCATTGTTAGGTGAAGTAGAGGGTGGCGGCATGCCAGTTTTTAAGGATTTTGGTGCAAACCAAATTCGATGTCTGTACAGTCTTGTGCGGGGATAACTGATGATGCGTTGTTTTTGCGGGGTGTGAGTTGTTCAATTGGGTGATAGGAAGACGGAAATCTGAATGGTGATCGAGATGGTGGTCTTCGTTTTAAATATGGTAAAGAATACGTGGAAACAGGAGATCGATAGGGTGATAGGGAGTTATGGGTGGAGCTGCGTTTGGGATACATCAGAGGAGGAAGAGGAAGTAACATACGAAGTTGGTAGGGTAATGGATGTTGGGCCAAATAATGGGGTGAGCCCATTTAAAAAGAAGAAAAAAGGAGGAAAAAGGAAATACTAAGTGGGATTGATGGAATTAAAAAGTGATTAAAAAGGGGGGCTGCAAGGGTATAAATATGCGTTAATGCTTGGGGTTTTGTTCTCACGGTTCTAACTGAAAGAAAGAAGAAGGTGTAACATAGTATGGGCTGGAGAAAGAAGGAGCCTTCTTTAGCCAATCGTTGGTTTAAGTGTAACTTGTGCCGCCTGAAATATAAATGGTAAGCCCAGTGGTATTTGTTTTAAATTTCATAACCAACCATATGGTTTTCAGAACAAGATGAGATAATAAGGAATACTCGACTTAATGAGCTCAAATGTCACTTATGTTTCTTACACGACATTTAATCTTCACTTTCAAGTAAGCAAAATTTAATAAACTATAGATATGCGCCTATTCTTTACTCACCTAAGTATTTACTTATTGGTCTTTGATCCTATGTTTGATTCATGAAAAACAACGTTTTAAAGAAAAAAAAATTGAGTAAAGATTAGAAAATACGAAATCACAAACTATATAATTATATAAAATCTTGTAACAACTATATCTTTGTCATCCATTGTCAGAACTGAACGCGGACTGATCCATTGGGATCGTATGGTCGTAAGCTATACGATGGAACTAGTCTGTAGCAATTTGGAGACCATTTCAATTTACGATAGAATTAAAACGCCTAATCAGATTTATGGAAAGTTAATCGTTATTTAACGATTAAGGACAAGGTGAGTAAACTCACTAACTCTGTCCAGTTTTATAATTTTATAACCGTTATTTATTATTGAACAGAATGATTGAATGCTGTGTATGATGCTTGTTTGGATGATTTGCTAATTAATTGGTCAGAAACATACATATCGTTATTTATATAAGTTGTTAGTTAAATATTGATTATATTTATTTTAATATTTCATATTGATATGAAATTAGTGTTATTTATATTGATTAACATTTGTGAATGCAGGGAAACAGGTTGGAGGGATCCAACTGGAACCCTCAACAAATTATATTGTTGTTTTCATATACATTGCATTATATGATGTGACGGATAATCTATGATTGATTATTGGGAGTTTGGGGTGTTGTCCAAACATTGACCTGAAATAATGGGTACTTAAATACAACAAAATATATTTGAATACATTGAAAAAGGAATTAGGAGTTTTGAAATATAGAAATTGAATTTCGATTAACTAGAATATAATAACTTGTTTAATTATATAAAACAAGTAGTTTGGTTTTTTAACGACATTTAGAAATGAAATAAAATAATTATTATCAGATAATTATTATTAAATAATCTGTGAATGTAAATTCGAAAATGCGTAAGGGAAAGGGAAGTCGTTGAATTTATTTCGAGGTTCGAAATGTGAGTATGGATTGGATAAAACTATAAAGATTTGTAACTACAATTCGACAATACCGAATGTTATCAAAATAATTTGGTTTTACAAATTATATATTATATCATTTGTAAATTTGACAAGATAATTAATATTGGTTTGTAACTAATAATTGATAATCGAATACATATGTGAGATTTAGTTATAGCTTATGAAAGGAATTAATGAAATGAAATAGGAAGCATGGGTTTATAAATAATAGGATAAATGGAATTTTAAACTGAAATGGTATTTATTATCTAAATCAAGGTTTGATTTAATAAAACGAGTCCATATTTCTGTAAAGGAATAATATTCAAATTTAAATTGAATAATGGTTTAGAAGCAAACAGTTTGCAAATCTGAATGGTAATCAAAGGAAATTGATAAATATTTGAAGTAATAAATTCAAAAACGAATTTAGAATCGAGCTAACCTGAAATAGTGAGTTTATTATGAACTTCGGAGCATTCATCGAATAGAGATTATTCGAAATAGAGTTATACATTGAGGTTTGATTATATCGAATTCAGGAAAGTACTATTTACTTTCCGTTTTTAATCAGGATTTGTTTATTTATTTAATTAATTAAATATCATTATTTGTTCAAGATAAAAACTCAAGTCATATTTTAAATTGGAATATTTTGGAAATGTTTTCCAAATAAAATCAGAGATGTTATAAGCTTAGAGAAATGAAATTGCAAGTTAGAAACTAACCGGAGATTTGTCAAGTTGAATGGCTTCTTGAGTATCGATCTGACATTGGTTTCCGCCTTCGGGGTTGATACTCAAGGAGTTGTCCTCTTGTTATTTTACGGTTAGGGATTGATGGATAATGATACTTGAATAAGATATGTAAATGTTTTCCGATGTTAATAACATATATTTTCTAAATATAGAAAATTAGAGTTGTAAATATATGGAATTATTTCCCGATGTTGAAAAGAAATATTTTCTTAATATTGAAAATAAGAAGTTTAAAGTAAATGGAAACATTTTCGAGAATCATGGAAGGGCTAAAGGGGTATCGAGAAACATTGGAGAAAATATGGAAAAAGGGATAGTGGAAAACAAAGATATTAATGTTAAATTAATTAAAGGACTCAGTGTTGACTGATGATTGTTTGATAATATTTCCATTTGAAAATACGATTGTTGTTTGTTTATATGTTTTCCTTTGATAGTTAATTCACTGGCTATCAAAGTTTTTGGCCATTTCCGTTGTCAATACAAAAAGACCGGGATCAGATTTATTATCTGAAAACCGCTCCGTATGGGCATTAGCGTTGCGAATCAAATATGATGAAGATAATTGAAGACGGTGTTTATGCAAGGGTTGTCCTGGAGATCCTAGGTAGAATTGCCTAAGATGGATTTATAGAATAGTGCCTTAGGTTTGTCCAGTCCAAGGAGAACTTGTATGAATGAATGTCTGACAGAGTATATCTAATGGATCGCGTAAGTTGGTCTCTTCAAATGTACGGTGGTGGAGAAATTTGTTTCTCTTAGCCTTATACCCGTGGTATTTTTGGGGAAATCAATTTGTGATTTGGCGGGTATGACGATGTGGCATTCAAAGTAAATGGTGTGATCTGTCAAAATATATGTTATGACCTCAAGCCTCATCAACCGGGAAATGACGAAAATCGGGCAGGTAGTATGGCTATGTGGGTCGCCCCTATTAGGGTGTATTGTCACCATCTAGAGAATATTCATATTTGTTACTTCTTTTTACTTTTGTATCTCTCGGGAACGGTTGTGTTGCTAGCAACCGTTGGTGACAATATATTCGATACACTCAAGGGAAATGAGTGGTCAGTCATGTGTGGCCAGGTTGCACGACGTTCTTGTTGAACCCAGTGTATTCCTCTCAAGAGATACACTATCGGCAGGTGGTTCCATACCTTGTCATACTCAGAATCCAATCTCCAATAATCACCGACGATTTTGATTGTATATAATATATATGTTTTCAAAATGTTTTGGGTTATGTAAGGTAAAAACCATCTGTGTTTATGTGTGGATTGGTCTTACGATTATCTGTTCTTTTGAAAAGGATTTTGAAAAGTTAAACCGAAATGATTGGAGTTTACTCACACCAGTCCCATGACTGACCCAGAGTTTATTTTGTTTGTTTTACCCTAAACTCTTTGGTGCCCTAATTTGTACGGGTAGTCAAGTAGTCGGGATTTTACAGATATACTTGGAGAAGCTCTGAGCAAGAGGCTTCAACATTAGTTATATATAGAGTTTATTTCCGCTGTGATATTATGTGATAATGGTATGTATATGCAGTTATTGTTTTGTATTTCAAAGTTATGTTATATAATATATTTTATTTTATTCGTTCCGCTGTGAGATTCGTATTTGCTTTGATTTAGTTCAGTTGTGTTCTTCTTCTTTCTTATTTTATTCTCATTTTATTTCTTTCTATTTCTCACCCTTTAACTTATTTCTATTAATGACCTGGTATTCTCGATGCTTGAATAGTCAACCAGGTGATGTGTCAATTTTCAGGGTCGAAAATTTCAGTTCGTTACAACATGGGTTGACCCACCTCGCCAGGGTCGACCCATGGGTTGAACCAGCCAGGTCATGGGTCGACCCCTTAATAGGTCGATGCAGATTTCCCCTGCTTCTCTATTTGATTTAAATTTTGAAAAATCTGAGTTCCTACATATACATATAATTCTCTTACACGTATACAAGCTTCTAACTTCTAAGCACAATAACTTTATCATACAATGTCCATTTTACATAAACTCAGAGTCTATCTTAAGCAGAATTCTGAGACGAACGCAATAGTACTGTCTGTTTAACTTAATTCCCAATATTTAATTAAGTATTATTTAGTTTATCGTTATAGTGTTCTTTAAAATTACAGGGTGTTACATTCTCCCCTACATAAAGGATTTCGTCCCCAAAATCTATAAGTTAAGAAGAATGTATATCCTAACATCCATCAACCATCTACTCATACATCAATCACAGGCATCCATTGTTTTTAAGTGATTCCTAATGCTTATATGAACATATGCAAAGGTGTGTGTATATGTCCCTATGCTAATGCGAAAAATCAGGCGATCTACTGGTTTAGTTGACCTCCTTAATGCAATGTATGTTAGTGCCATGAATCCAATATGTGTGCAAATAGTCCCAATATATCATGTAAATGATATATGTGTGCACAATCATGCATCCAAATGCAACATCCATATGATGATACACCCATTTCCATCCGTAAAATTTAAAATGCACACGCACACATCCATATGCAATATGTAAGTGATTGAGCCGATCTAGTGCCTAGTTCTGTGTATATGCATCCACGAGAAACCACTAGCAAACACTTGCATCCATCAAGCATAACATGTTTCAAACACATGTGTATATCAATTGGTTTTCTATCTAAAGGTTGAAGATTCGATCGATAGGATATAATCTAATGACAGAAGCAAGTTTAAATAAAAGCTTGGAAAAAGAAGTTAAGAACATACCCTTGAAAAGAAAAGGGTATGAAGAGCGAATCTTTTCTTCAGTCTCACAAGTTTCAACTTCGCGGTTATCTCCCCATTGAACTTTTGTCAACTTGATTTCCCAGTTGCATAGCTTCTGAACCTTTGATCCAAGAATATAGGCAGGGACTCGTCAAACTGTCGCCTCCCTTTCTACCTTTACATCCTCAAGCATTCTCAGCTCAACCACCTCTGCTATATTGTGCAGACACTTCCGCAAATGAGAAACGTGGAAAACGTTATGAACACCAACCAATCTTTCCGGTAGCTTCACCCTATAGACCATTTGAGATATCCTTTCCACTATGGGAAATGGCAATATAAACCTTGGTGCCTGTTTCCCTACAGATACAAAGCGAACCACATTCCTCAGAGGTGATACTTTGATGAAAACCATGTCTCCCACCTCAAACTCAATATCGGTCCTTCTCTTATCTGCGTATGACTTCTTCCTGTCCTGAGTGGTCTTCGTGCGCCTGCGGATAAGATCAATCTTTTCTGTGGTTTCTCTAATCATCTCAGGTCCAAGTAGAAGCCTATCTGTAGACTCCCACTAATAAGTCGGTGATCTACAAGGTCGTCCGTACAATGCTTCGAAGGGTGCCATGCCAACACTAGCCTAATAAGTGTTGTTGTAGGCGAACTCAAGCAACATAAGATGCTCTTCCCAAGTCCCTCCGAAGTCTAGGATACACAGCCTCAAAAGATCCTCAAGAACTCTATTCACCCTCTCAGTCTGCGCATCGTTCTTATGGTGATATGCGGTGCTCAAACACAACTGTGTACCTAATGCCTCATGCAGGCCCTTCCAGAACTCACTAGTGAAGATGGGGTCACGATAACTCACTATGCTAGAAGGTACTCCATGTAAACGAACTATCTCACGAAGATAAACTGATGCCAACCATGCAGCAGTTCTCTTACTCTTAACAGGAATGAAGTGAGTGCTCTTAGTAAGGCTGCCAACTATAACCCAGATACTAGTGTTGCCTTTCCTTGATCTAGGCAAATCGTCTATGAAATCCATAGAGATGCTCTCCTACTTACACTGTGGGACCTCCAAAGGATGAAGTAAACCGCTGGGCTTTTTTTGCTCAGCTTTGACTTGCTGACAAACTAAACATCGAGAGACAAACTCCGCTACATCTTTCTCCATCCCAACCCAAAAGAAAACTCTCTAAATATCTCTATGATCGATGCTTTATAGTGAATTAGAAAAGTGCAAATTTTGAAATAATAACTGCAAGCACACATGTGTGTAGTATGCAGATCGAACAAAGGGAGGAAAGTTAAATTTCATTATTTATATATTTGTTGGACGAGTTAGACAAAACGTGGAGCTTGATTTTGAAAACAAAAAAATATTGAAACTGCAATTTGATTCAAAACAAACCAAATTAAACTGACGATCAAATCACAATTATCAATTGAAAAGGAAATAAAACTATTATTGGATTGAATTAGATCTAAATCAAATCAAATCAAATCTATATTCAATCCAATATGACCTACGAAAGCAATAAAATAAACAAAAACTAAAATTGCAAAAATTAAATAACAAACAGGAAATAAAATTAGGATTACTGCTGAATCTAATCAGACGGTCAATCATTAACGAAAATAAGTGCAAAAGAAAAATTGTGCTCTACCAAATCTAATTGTGTAGACAACACTATTTGCTAAGAAAATAAAAATGTAGATAAAGAAGACTAAACTAGATTAATGGCCAAAAAAGTATAGCAAAAAAGCATATCTTTTTGAATGGGTATACATGTGTATTTATAGCTGAGTTGCAAAAATCTAATCATATAAATGGGCCTTCTCATCAAAGATTATGCTACGATCCTCCTCTTATCCTTGTTCAACATGTGTCCATTTGATTGGTTTTCTAATGAAACACCCCACCTCCGTTAAGGTCACTCACAAAGGGAATGCTTTAACTTTGGTGAAGCATTTTAGGTAAAAGGCACATGTAATTTACAAGAGAAACATATAAACAACGGAAAACTGAAATCAGTTCATAAATAGCATGGTTTAGTCAAACATAACAAGCATTGTCTCAAAACCCAACTTATAAATTATTACAATAAAACATCTTTCTTGATTTAAAATTCCAAGTACATAAAGAAGCATAAAACAGTAGTAAAGCAGCATAAATCCCCAATAAAAGTGTAACCACAACCATAGCCCAAGAAAAGAGAATCCAAGCAATACATCTACTCTCTTCAAGCTGGAAAATGTCTGCACTAAGCTGAAGTATTCCCTCCCTGAGGACCTTGGGGGGAATGGAAGATAAGAAGGTGAAAGAAAACGGGTCAGACATAAGCCTAGTAAGTCCAGTGATCATTCAACATGTATACAGGTAAAAGAATCATGACATGAATAAACTGAACATAGGACAATACCATAGCAATAAGATAACATAAGATAAGGCAAGATAAACTGAATATACTATCGCACTCATTTACATTTCTCTGCACCTACTAACGAATGTTTCAACTACCATCATGTGTTCATAACAAAGTGATCCCTTTTCCAATCGGCTTCTGCTCACATTCATTTATTACTTATGTCATTCGTCCCTGCTTGATTGTAGATACCTGTGCTGGTCCTACCATGGGGTGTATCAATTCCTATGGTGGCAAACTGACACAAATTCAAGATGCATAGTGTATACTACTGATGCCCAGTTCCTTCTTTTTCTACTTCGGAGTACGTGCACGCCCATACTCCGCCGGAACCTACATTGCTGCACCACCCGCCGTTATTTTGATCGCTTATAATCAGCCTCGTAATTGTGCCCCACCCTCCTAGTTCAGGGTACCGTGATACATCTATGTGGGTTACTGCTGAAATGGGTCCCCGCTACTATGGTTTCCTAATCAACATGTTATAACGGTTATGTGTTCTCAAATTAACCTAACCCCACCCATCTATTTATTTAACATGTTGTATTGGTTTAGTGTTGCCTTAATTAACTTAACCCTACCATTCTTAGTCTGTCCGTTCCTTAGCTTTAATTCATTCATTAAAGCACCAAACTCTCACATTAGATCTATACTGTTGCGGTTGCTGGATGTTCCGGGCGGTTCCGGGCAGTCTTACACCGCAACTCAATCTAACCTCGGGTTTTTGGGCTTAATACGCTTCCTCTCACATTAAATCTATATTGTTGCAGTCGCTGGATATGCCGGGCGGTTCCAGAAAGTCTTACACCGCAACTCAATCTAACCTCGGGTTAGTCATGTTCATGTTTAGCCAATTTACATATTTATCATATGTGTCCAAGTTTAGGTCTTTTTATTTCAATATTCCCGAAGTGTAGTCAGTACAAGTTTTACGCCACATTCACTTGTTATGCCCAAAATTTACTTAATTAAATTATTCCCAATTTTTCCGCATTGTAATCGCACGTACAACGAGATTCAATCAAAGTTCCAAATGAACCTAGTATTCATAAAAGAAAATAAAAAGGGGAAAGATAGAGAAGGAGCATAAGAATTGACATAAGGAAAAATAGGCATGTAAAAGGTGTACCCAATTCAAGAATCATATTTCCAATAGGCATGTTGTACGTTAATAATAAGTGTGGGCAAGCTAAGCAATTTACGCCATAGGTATAAAGATTAGATAGAATTGGACTTAAGAGAATCACTAATTTTGACTACAACACGATAACTTCCATTATATCAATCACAATAGTCTCATAGGCATTGGATGTACAACATGATAGGTTCCATCATATGAATCACAACAGTCTCATAGGCATGATAGGTTCCATTATGTCAGTCACAACAGTCTCATAGGCGTGATAGGTTTCATTATATCAATCACAATAATCTCATAGGCACAGACAATTTAGATTTGACAAAAGGATAAGCATAAATTAGAATTAGGCATAGTTCAAGATCCGATTATTACAGTCATGATTTCTATTAGGTGTTCAAATCTGAATAATAACTGAACTTACAGAAAAAGAACGGATCTTGTATTCTAGGTTCTGATTTCTAAATTTGTTAATCTTAACCCTTGATGTAGACGTTTGATTCTCTAGTTGGGATTTGGTTTGGAGCTTTCTAACTTGATTTCTAGTTTGGAGAAGATGGAGGCTAGGGTAGCCTAGACATGGACAACATGACGGCTTCATAGAACAAGGTTATGAGGTCTAGGGTTGAGGTTTGGGGTGATTATATAGAAGTTTAGGATTAATATGGGCCTTTAGATCAACTTAGGGGTCATCAGAGCCGTCCAGTCCAAGAAAATGCGTCATCAGGCCAATCGTAAGTCGCCACGTAGCCCTATGACTCAGAAAATTGTCACTGTCTAGCATAGTTGGCAGGGGTCGACCCCTATAGGGGGGTCGACCCCATGTGAACACCCCTATAGGGGGGTCGACTCCTATGTGAACAACCCCTGGGAGCGGGTCGACACCGCTAAGTGGGAGATTTCCCGCTCAGCCGATTTTTGAGTTTTTGAATTTCAAACCGAACTGATTATTTAATTATTATTTTTAATTTAATTTCTACTTACACTAGAAATCTTCTGACTTCCATAACTTCTTCATACGGGGTCCAATTCACGCAAACTCGGACTCTCTCAAGCAGAATTCCGAGACGAACACAATGGCGTAACCCATTTCATCCAATTCTTCTTTTAAAAATTAAGTGTTATTAGATTTGTTAAATTTAATATTCATAGAAAATACGGGGTATTACATTCTCCCCTCCTTAACGGATTTCGTCCCCGAAATCTCTAAGTTAGAAGAATGTATCCTAACATCCAACAACCATCTACTCAACCATTAATAATTGTCCTTAAAAAATATTTCTAATGCTTTCATGATCGTATGCATAGTGTGCGTATATGTCCTTATCTAATGCAAACTCAGGCGGTCTACTGATTCAGTTGACCTTCTTAATGCGAAGCATGTCAGTGCTATGGGTCCATCATGTTTGCAATTATTCCTGACCGTATTTTATAACTTCTACATGAGTGCACAATCATTCATACAAATGGAACGTCCACATGATAACACATGAAGTTTCAATTCATATATAAATACAATACGCATATGCAATATGAAAGTGACTAGGCTGATCTAGTACCCAGTGTGTGTATATGCATCCACGAGCAACCACTTGCAACCATCAATCATGACATGTTTCAAATACATGTTTACATTCATTGGTTTCTACCTAAGGATCAAGGATAGGACCGAGGAGGTATACTTAAGGGATAGATACAAGCATGCATAAACTTATGGAAAAAGAGATCAAGGATGTACCCTCGAAAAGAAAAGGGTAGGATGCGCGTATCTTGTCTTCAGTCTCCCAAGTCGTGTCTCCTTCAGCGTTACTCTACTGTAATTTAACTAGCTTGACCTCACGATTGCGTAGCTTTTTAACTTCTGTACCCAAGATACAAGTTGGAACTCTTCTCACCGTCGCTTCTCGCTCCACTTCTACTTCCTCTAGTATGCTCAGCTCCACAACTTCCGCGGACTCATGTAAGCACTTTCGTAGATGAGAGACATGAAAAACATTATGAACTCTGGCAAATCTTTCGAGTAGCTATACTTTATAAGCCATCTTCCCAATCCTCTCAATGATAAGAAATGGCCCTATAAATCTTGGTGCCAATTTTCCTATGGACCCAAAGAGAACGACATTGTTCAATGTAGATACTTTAAGAAAAACTCTGTCTCCAACCTCAAACTCAAGGTCGGTCCTTCTTTTATCAGCGTAGGACTTTTGACTATCTTGTGCGGTCTTCATTCGTCTTCGTATCAAGTCCACCTTCTTTGAAGTTTCTCTGATCATGTCAGGCCCAAGTACGAGCTTGTCTGTAGACTCCCATCAACAAGTCGGTGATCAGCATGGTCTTCCATATAAAGCCTCGAAGGGTGCCATGCCTATGGTGGCTTGGTAGCTATTATTGTAGGCGAACTCCACCAAAGGAAGATGATCATCCCATGTTCCTCCAAAATCAAGAACGCACAATCTCAAAAGATCTTCTAATACTCTGTTCACCCTTTCTGTCTGACCATTGGTTTGAGGGTGATAGGTAGTGCTTAGCATAGCTGTGTGCCTACAGCCTCTTGCAAACTCTTCCAAAACTCGCTCGTAAAGATAGGATCTCGATCACTTACTATGCTAGAGGGTATCCCATGCAGTCGAACCACCTCTTCAAGATAAATGGGTGCTAACGATGAGGTAGTCCTCCTACTCTTAACAGGTATAAAGTAAGTGCTTTTAGTGAGCCTATCTACTATTACCCAAATATGGGTATTGCCCCTTCTAGACCTAGGAAACCCATCAATAAAGTCCATCGAAATGCTATCCCATTTCCATTGTGGGACCTCTAGAGGATGAAGTAGACCACCAGGCATCTTCTGCTCTGCCTTGACTTGCTGGCATATCAAGCGTTTAGAGACAAACTTAGCTACATCCTTCTTCATGCCATTCTAGAAGAAAACCCTTTTTATGTCTTTATACATCTTGTCTCCACTTGGATGTATGGTCAACTTAGAATGGTGTGCTTCTTCGAGAACGGTTTTCGCCAAATCCCTTCCTTGTGGGACGCATAGTCTTCCATCCCGTCTTAACCAACCCTTATCATAAATGGAGTATCTATTGAGGTGACTAGAAGTCTCACCCCTAATAAGCTTATCCATCACATTAACTAGCTGAGGGTCTTCACGTTGCGCGGTTTCTATTAAGTCCAAAAGAGTCGGCCGCACCTCTAGCGATGCTAACAAAACATGTACAAATTTAAAGGAGGGTTTAAGGTCAAAGTTTACTATGTACTCCAAGCTTTGCCTTTCCACATAGAGAGGACTTAAGGTCAGCTTTTTCCTACTCAAGGCATCTGCTACCACATTGCCCTTGCCAAGGGTATATGCAATCTCAAAATCGTATAAGGGAAGAAACTCCATCCACCTTTGTTGTCTTAAGTTAAGATCTTTTTATCAGAAAAGGTATTTTAATGATTTATGGTCGGTAAACAATTCAAACCTTTCTCCTAGTAGGTAATGATGCCATGACTTAAAAGCGAAAATAGTGGGAGCTAACTCTACATCTTGAGTTGGGTAGTTCTTCTCATGTGCCTTCAACTGCCTTCCCCCCATAACAAACTACCTTGCCTCCTTGCATCAAGACAGCGCCCAATCCTGTACCGCATGCATCCGTGTATACTGTAAACATCTTACACCCATCAGGCAATGTCAGAACTGGGGTTGTTGTCAGAGCCATTTTCAGTCGTTGTAAAGCAACATCACAATCCAAATCCCAGGCAAAAGTTAAGTTCTTCTTCGTCAACCTAGTAAGTGGGGCTGAGATCTTCACAAAGTCCTTAATGAACTTTTTGTAATAGCCCGCTAGCCCGAGAAAACTTCGTACTTCGGTTGCATTCCTCGGAATCTTCCAATCTTGCACCACAACTACTTTTGCGGGATCCACAGCTATCCCCTCTTTGGAGACCACATGTCCAAGAAATCTTACTTCATTTCTCCAAAAATGGCATTTGGAGAATTTTGCTTTCAGCTGATGTGCACGAAGAGTATCCATAACTTCCTTTAAATGAAAAGCATGTTCTTCCTAGCTCTTTGAGAAAATCAAAATGTTGTCCACGAAGATCACTACAAATTTATTAAGGAACTCTCTGAACAACCTACTCATCAAGTCTACGAATAGGTGGGTGTGTTTGTCAAGCCAAAAGGCATGACAAGCCATTCGAAGAAACCATCCGGGGTCCTGAACGTGGTCTTATCTATGCTATCTTCCGCCACTCTTAGCTGATGAAATCTGGTGGCCAGATCTAATTGGGAGAAAACCGAGGCACCTACGAGCTGGTCGAACAAGTCATCTATTCTAGGAAGTGGGTGCCTATTCTTCTTGGTTATCTTGTTTAGCTCCCTATAGTCCACGCACAAGCGAAGTGAACCATCCGCTTTGGTTGCAAACACCACTGGAGCACCCCATTCAGAAATACTCCGCCTTATGAACCCCTTTTCAGGCAACTCTTTAACTTGCTTGCTGGGCTCTTTCCTTTCCCTTGGATCCATGTGTCTAACGGGTAAAGCAACAGGTTTTGCATTATCAACAAGGTATATGCGGAAGTCTATTTCTCGCTTCAGAGGTAAACCCTTCACCTCTTCAAAGACATCCGAGTACTCACAGACTACTCTAACAGATAGCAAGATTTCAGCAGACGCATCAAGAGATTCTAGGTAGCTAAGCATAACAGAATTCATAGGATTACAAGAGATTTCGAGAGTATTACCGAGGGGAATCATAAGTCTAACCACTCTCTTTTCACAATCGAGGATGGCACCATTACTGGATAACCAATCCATGCCTAGAATCAACCCATAGCCCGTGAAACCTAAAACATAAGCATTACATCTAAACCCAACGCTTAGTATAGAAATTTCCAAATCCAAACAAATCATTGACAAAAAAGCCGAACCCCCAATTGGATTTGAAACAACCATGGGATCCTCTACTATACTGGTATCAAGGTGCAGAGATTTAACTAAAGCAGTAGATATAAAAGAGTGCGATGCACCAGAATAAAAAAGAGTACGAACTGGATGATCAGAAAGATAAATTAAACTCTCAACAGAAATATTTCTACCTCTTTCTTGCAGAGGTGCAATGAGAGCGTGAATCTACCCTCCAGAAGTAGATCCAGTCCTCTGCCCTTGCCTTTTTGGGCAATCCTTAGCCATTTGTCATGTCTCGCCGCATTGAAAGCAACCACCCATCTTCCTTTTCTTCTTTCTATAGTCCTTAATCAGATGTCCAGGTATGCCATAAAATTTACACTTACACTTCCTCTTGTCCCGGGGTTTGTCATTCTTCCCGCCTTTCTTAGAATCCGTCTTCTTATTCCGCGATCCCTCCACTCTCTTGTCTAGAGGTTCTTCCACCTTTGCCTCTTTCTTTCCATCATTGTCTTCCTCTTGTAACAGTGCCATGTCCACCAGTCTCTCAAAAGTCGCACCCATAGGTATATGGGACACAACTAGGCTGTGCAGTGGCTCATTTAACCCTTTAACGAATCGAAGAGCCTTTTTATGTGGAGTGTTTACTAACTCCAGTCCGAAACTAGCCAGCTGGTTGATTTGGTTGACGTATTCCTTAACCGATAGGCTTCCTTGTTTGAGTGCTAAGAAGTTCTCCATTTGTAGGCTTCGTTCAGCTTGCGAGAGGAGCTTCATTTCAAATCCCATTGTGAAATCCTCCCAAGTTTCAACTAGTCTCTCAGCATTCGTAACTTCCCGCCAGTAAGAGGCTTCTTCCTTAAGTAACCATACATCCAATTGCATCTTCTGCCTAACGCCCAATTCAAAGATAACAAACAAATCTTCTGTTTCCTTGAGCCAGTTTCTTGCTTCCACAAATGACTCAGTCCCATTAAAGATCTTTCCACCCATAGCTCGAAAGTCTCTACATATCTTCGAGAAAGCATTTACATGCGGAGGAGGAGGAGGAATGGTTGTAGCTGAGGAAGGAGGAACATCTGCTTGGCCTGCATCATTAGCCCTAGCCTCTAGATACCTTCTGAACCAACCAGGTATGGGTATGCCCTCGGGAAGATTAAGATCCCCAAACATGCTGAAACGAAAAGAAAAGGTTCAAAACAAAGGATAGAAATATAGGGCATATGGCTTTGGGGAATATGCCTTTAAAATAAAACAACACTTTTCTTGAAAATGCTTCTTTAAACTTCTTTTTGAAAAATAGTTTTCAAAAACTTTTATCTGATCTAGTAAACCATCGCTCTGATACCAAGTGAAACACCCCACCCCCATCAAGGTCACTCACAAAGGGAATGCATTAACTTTGGTGAAGCATTTTAGATAAAAGGCACAGATAATTTACAAGACAGACATATAAACAGTGGAAAACTGAAATCATTTCATAAATATCGTGGTTTAATCAAAACATAACAAGCATTGTCTCAAAACCCAACTTCTAAATTATTACAATAAAACATCTTTCTTGATTTAAAACTCCAAGTACATAAAGAAGTATAAAACAGTAGTAAAGCAGCATAAATCCCCAAAAAAAGTGTAACCACAGCTAAAGCCCAAGAAAAGAGAATCCAAGTAATACATCTACTCTCTCCAAGCTGGAAAAGGTCTGCACTAAGCTGAAGTATTCCCTCCCCGAGGACCTGGGAGGGGGGTGGGGAACAGAAGAAAAGAAGGCAAAAGAAAACGGGTTAGACATAAGCCTGGTATGTCCAATGATCACTCAGCATGTAAACAAGTAAAAGAATCGTGACATGAATAAATTGAACATAGGACAATACCATAGTAATAAGATATCATAAGATAAGGCAAGATAAACTGAATATACTATCACATTCATTTCCATTTCTCTGCACCTACTAACGAATGTTTCAACTACCACCATGTGTTCATAACAAAGTGATCCCTTTTCCGATCGGCTTCTACTCACATGCTTTTATTACTTGTGTCATTCGGCCCTGCTTGATTGTAGATACCTGTGCTGGTCCCGCCATGTGGTGTATCAATTCCTATGGTGGCAAACTAACACAGATTCATGATGCACAGTGTATACTACTGATGCCCAGTGCCTGCTTTTTCCACTCCGGAGTACGTGCACACCCATACCCCGTCGGAACCTACACTGCTGCACCACCTGCCGCTACTTTGACCGCTTATTATCAGCCCAGTAATTGTGCCCCACACTTCCTTGTTCAGGGTATCGTGATACATCTATGCGGGTTACTGCTTAAATGGGTCCCCGTTACTAGGGTTTCCTAATCAACATGTTATAACGGTTAAGTGTTCTCAAATTAACCTAACCCCGCCCATCTGTTTAATTAACATGTTGTATTGGTTTAGTGTTGCCTTAATTAACTTAACCCTACCATTCTTAGCCTATCCGTTCCTTAGCTTTAATTCATTCATTAAAGCACCAACCTCTCACATTAGATCTATATTGTTGTGGTCACTGGATGTTCCGAGTGGTTCTGGGCAGTCTTACACCGCAACTTAATCTAACCTCGGGTTTTTGGGCTTAATGCGCTAACCTCTCACATTAGATCTATATTGTTGTGGTCGCTGGATGTGCCAGGCGGTTCCAGGCAGTCTTACACTGCAACTCAATCTAACCTCGGGTTAGGCATGTTCATCTTTAGCCAATTTACATTGTAACACCTCATAATTTTGCAACACTAAGTTTCACAAATCAAGGCAGAATTAAATTTTAAAATCAAAATTAAGGGAAACAAGCTAACCCATTGCGTTCGTCTCGGAATTCTGCATGAAAATGAGTTCGAGTTTGCGTAAATCGGAGTCCGTATGAGGAAGATATGGCCTCCGGAAGATTCAACAAAGTTCAAATTTCAAAACAGGCCAGAAAACGAGTTCTAAATTCAAAAACAGATCCAGAATGGGCTGGGCGGGAATTTTCCCGCCCAAGGCACCCAGGTCGACCTGGGGATCGACCCCCCCCCCCCCCCCCCCCGCTTTTTCCAGTTTTCTGCACCTGGTTCGTTCCCCTGTATCCGGACGCTATTCTGACCAGATTCGTTGACATCTACACTATATAAACAGCATTAGTCTCCTTCTCTATTCACAATTCTTTTCTATCCTTATGCTGCCTCTGAGAAAATAAATAAATAAGAGAATAAAATAATATATAAAATAAATCAAGACGAGGAAATGATGCTAAAAGATTTTCAAGAAGAGGTTCAAGTCAAGCTAGGATTCAAGAGGAGGTTCAAACGACTTCAACGACTAATTTTCTACGAATCATAGCAACGCCATCTTTCTATTCTAATCTAATCTCTGTAAGTCAGTTACTTCTTAGATTTGAACGTTTCTCTTTTCGTGACATGAAATTAAAGGAATAAAAAGGTATGCTAATTCTTTCTATTCGAATCAATGCTATTTCTTTGGACCTAATTAAGAACTGTTATGATTCGAGGAAAATAAGACTGTGACTATGAAACTATGGACCTTAGAACCATATGCCTCTTTGACTATGAACATTGCCTATGACTATAAACATTGCCTATGACTATGAACATTGCCTATGACTGCAACTGTGACTATGAGAATCATTTCCTTGACTATGAACACAAGCCTATGCCTTTGACTAGAAAGCATAAACTATTGTCTATGACATAATAAGGACAACTATGACAAAACACCTATGATTCCTGACTAGGAAAGTGTTGCTTAAGTTTTGTGACTGTGAAATTGGGTCTAAACATGATTTTCTATTCTGTCTATTCTTTATTTTCTTTGGTTTTAGACCTTGGGAATTTACCTATGAAGTTAGGTCTACCCATGTTCCTGAACCTACGTCTCTATTCTGTCTATTCTTGGTTTTCTTTGGTTTTAGACCTTGGGAATTTACCTATTAAATTAGGTCTACCCATGTTCTTGAACCGACGTCGTTATTCAACCCTTTTTATGCCAGTATTATGTCTATCTTTTGCATAGCATCTTTGGTTCATTCCCTATTTTCTACGAATCTAGATTTATCTATAATCTAGGTTGAATCACGATTATACGAACGATGGGAATACGATTTGGGCAAAAAATGAAATTTACTAAAACGTAGTTTTTAACTTGGAAGTTGGCATAAATTGGGAACATGTATTATGGCATGTTCATAGAAATGCAAATTGGATAAATTTGACATGAATTATAGGATGTGTAATTTGAATCTAGTATTGACTTGTAAATCTAGCATTTACATGAATTGTGAACTAGAATAATAGGTCTAGTTTGACTTGAACTGTAATTAGAATGTTAAATCAGAATTGGGTTAGCTAATTTGGCATGAGAATTATATTAGCATAAATTTGAAATTGGCCATAATTAGGAGTAATTGCCAGGTTTAGCAAAATTCATGGTTAGTGACACTTAATTTGGTATAGTTTACATACCAAAAAGGCATAAATATGATATAGAGGGGAAAATGGGCCATAAGAATAAATGTTGACAATCTATATTAAAAGGGTAACTAGGAAATAAGTAAATTAGGAATGATTTACTTATAGAATTTGTCCTAAATGAGAAAATGTAAATTTAGACAAATTAAAGGTTTATTAACAACATCCCTTTTAATAATACACCAGAAAGTTCTATGGTGACAGAGAGGATAGTGTCTAGGCTTGGGTTTGGAAAATACAAGTTTCCTGCTCTCCCTGGCTATCCCTAACTGATCCGACGGGCGGGATGGTTACTTTCAAAACCTGATTTGAAAATTAATCAAAACCCTTTGAACTTAGAAAACACGAATATGCCTAACCCGAGGTTAGACTGAGTTGCGATGTAAACCTACCCGGAACCAACCGGCATATCCAGTATTCGCAACAATATCTGTCTAATGTGAGTGGTAGCAGCTTTAATTTATTTATTTAAAGCTAGAACAAGAATGGTAGGGTTAAGTTAACTAAGACACTTAACCAATTCAACATGGTAATCAGACCGGTGGGTGGGGTCAGGTTCATACAGACACTTAACACATTTAAGCTAGAATGGGAGGGCTAAGTCCATAGAGACACTTAACCAACTTAACATGGTAACAAGACAAGATTTGTAGAGGTTAAGTAACTAAGGAAACACTTAGCCAGATTAACATGTTAACTAGACTAGAAGGTGGGATTAAGTAAAACTTAATACACTTAGCCAATTTGATATGTTAAGCTGGGCTAGACCGTAGTGTTAAGCAAACTTGAACACTTTACCATCAGATTGTGATAAAGGAATAGGGCTAAGTCTAAAACATGAAGGGATAATATTTAACCACTAATAACATGTTAGTTAAAACAGACGGGCAAAGTTAAGTTAAAAAGGAACACTTAACCAATACAGGATGAAAGGGTTAGGGTTAAGCAATAAGAAATACTTAACCAATATAACTTGGTTTGTGATAGGGTTAAGTCAACATGAGTTACTGATGACACTTAACCAGTCTAACAGGATAAATATAGAGGGTTAAGTTAGCTTGAATTAACTAATGACACTTAACCAATCCAAATTGACGGGAAAGGAGCTAAGTAGTAAACCTTAGTTAAGAAAGCAGCGATTCTGGAAACTAAGTGGTAAACCTTAGTTAGTAAAACTAAGTAGTAATTCTTAGTATAACACGAGAAGGAGCGAATGTCCGTCTGAGTAAAAAGAAGGCTCCAACGAATTGGGTTACGAAGCCCGAGGCTTCGAGGGGACATGACGGTACTCTTGGTATCCCTCTATGAGGCTGCAGATGATCCTCCTGGGCTCACAGAGGTTAAGGTCTGCGTAGAAGAACCAGGGGTATGCCTTGGTTGCAATACATGGCAACCTAAAGACTAGGATGGACCGGCGTGATTCGGCGAGAAAACGGTAGCCCTGTGATAGCAACTCGTCGTCTACCATCCATCTTGAGTCAATCGAGATACGTGAAGCGGAAAGGCGGAGAACTCCAAAAGACCATATACTTGCTATCTAGTTATGGGTGAGGATGGCCATAGGATAGTGGGGCATCGGGGGCCTGCGTATAGTTCTCATTTTTCAAGGCGTGCCTTTCATTAGTTGAGGGAGGGGTCAAGTGGGACAATAGCCACTGGAACAAAAACAGACCTTAGCATCTGCATCGGCAGATATCTGAAAGCTCCCGACCGAGTTCTGTGTTTCTTTATTTGCCTTGCCACAGGACTCGGGCCGCACATTACAGGACATGTGCATCTAGACAAGCGATAACGATTCGCGATACATGCGTGGGGAAGTCTAGGAACATATACCACTCTAGGTAGTGTGTCCTAGACTTGGGGGCATCGTTCGACAGGTAGCATAATCCCTAGTTGGACTAGGTGGCATAAACGTTGAATCCGGGAAGCGTTCAGCAGATAGCGTAAACTCTAGTTGAAACTAGAATGCACGTGATAGAAAACCCTAGATTATATCTAGGTAACAAATAATAAATGTATGCCTGAAGGCGATGGAAAACACAGAGATTGGGATCACGTTATCGTTACTAGTTGGGACATTAGTTAGGTGGTGCAGAGATATAGAAACCAGTATAACAAGGAAATAGCGAAGCGACGAAAGTATTATAGCATATCCAGTTTATCTTATCTTAGCATATCTTGTGATTACCTTGTCTAAACTTGCTGACCCTATCGTCATGGTGTTATCTTGTATTCAGTTAATTCATGTCGTTTTGTTTTCCATGTTCACATGCTAGAAGTTACTGAACTTACTTAGGCTTTATGTCTGACTCTGGTTTTCTTTCGTCTTATTTTCTTCCGTTCCCCCCCCCAGGTAGTAAACGAGGGAATAGTATAGCTCAGGTTAAGTTGGACTGTCACTCTTTCCCAGCTTGAAGATTTGTCGAAGTTTTGCTTGGATCCTCTTTTCAGATGCTATGGCTGGCTCTTGCTAAAAATTGGGGAATATAAATGTTGTTTTATGCTTCTTTATTTTGTAAGACAGATGATACTCTGATATTGTAAAGAAATCATTGTACAAACCATTTTATCAATAAAGCAAAGTTTTATTTTCCGCTGTTTAATTTCTGTCTGTCTTGTAATTTATCTGCATCTTTTACCCTAAATGCTCCATAGAACTTAGTGCATTCCCTTTGTGAGTGACACTAACGGATGTGGGGTGTTACACGTGGTATCAGAGCTGAAGGTTACCAGATCAGATAAAAGATTTGTAAATTATTTTCAAACGGTTTTCAAAGAAGCATTTTCAAAAGAAAAGATTTCTTTTAAAGACATATTCACCAAAGCCATACGCACTATCTTCACTTCCTCTGTTTGAATTCTCGTCTCCTTCTTTCTTGAGTCTCTGGGGCTCCTGGCTTTCTGGGAGGTAACCTCATCGATGAGCAAAGACGTGCCTGGCTTCCATCCATAACCGTAGTAGTTTCACCTACGGCCAGTTTCCTTTCAAGCTTATAGGGTTTTCTGTATGATGGAAGCAGCTTTCGAGAGATTTGTCAACATGGTTACACACGGAAGGGGATGAGGAGTTTGGCTAAGGAGCACAACCCTAGGATGAGGAATTCATGGATGTAGATTTAGCTCACGAAGGAGGAAGAAATTATAAAACCTAAGACAAGAGGAAGTATCTTTACTAGGGTATGATAGGGCATATAATTAAGGACAAGGGCAAGAACGAAGACGAGATTTTCAGAAGGACAAGTACATGCTTTCGCCACCAAGCGTACCTAGGAGAAAGGTAATAAAGTCCAGTTGGAAGAGTCTAGTTTTTCTATTCGTACTATTTCCATTGGTTCTAGTGCTTCTCATTTGTTCATATCCGCTTCCATAGTTGAGTCTCTACACCATAGTACTTGTATAGTAGAAAGATCCCACTAGAGTCTCAAATCCAATTGGTGGTCCGACCAGTTTATTTTTGGTTAGTAGGGATTTGAGAATAGTTATCGAGTTTGCTTATAGCATCTCACGTAGATCGTCCAAATTCGGAGGAGATACCCCTTGGGTGCTTGTCTGATATTGGTTTAGGCCTTTGGGGCTTGTACTTGAGGAATGTCGAGTTCGACTAGGATGGTTTGCGTGAGAGGTGAATAGTTGTGGCAGGCACTCTAAAAAGCACGTAGTGACCTTTTGACCCTCATAATTATGGCGTGATGGATAAGCTAAGAGGAGAGACCTCAAACCATCTTGGTATGTACACTTGGTATCATAGTTAACATCTGTTTATTTTGGAAATGGAGGTCATAAACTTCACGATCGTGAAGTTAAATTAGTTAAGATACAGTGGAGTAAAGCTTAAGAAGGCTAGATACTAGCGTCATACCCTTTTCCTTAAGGGCGCATCCTTGATTTCTTTTGTAGGAGCTTTACGCATAATTGTTTCTCCCTTTCCGAAGTATATCACCTAGGTCGTATCTTCGATCCTTAGGTAGAAGCCAATGAATGTAAACATGTATTTGAAACATGTTATGGTTGATGGTTGCAAGTGGTTGCTAATGGTTGCTCGTGAATGCATATGCATACGTATTAGGCACTAGATCAGTTCAGACGCTTTCATATTGCATTTACAGATATGTAATTGTTTGTAAGTTGAGCTTGATGTGTTATCATATGGATGTTGCATATGGACGAATGGCTATGCATGCACGTAGTATTTACATAACTAGGGATGCTTGCATACGTGATTGGACACATGGAACTGACATGATTTGCATTAAGGAGGTCAACTGAATCAGTAGACCGCCTAATTTTACATTAGATAAAGACATATACACACACTATACATATGAACATGAAAGCATTAGATATCTTTTAAGGACAATGAATGCCTGTGATTGAATGGTTGAGTAGATGGGTGATTGGATGGTAGGACACATTCTTCATAACTTGAAGATTTCGGGGACGAAATCCTTTTAAGTGGGGGAGAATGTAACACCCCGTAATTCTGCAACATTAAGATTCACAAATCAAGGCAGAATTAAATTTTAAAATCAAAATCAAGGGAAATGGGTTGCGCCATTGCGTTCGTCTTGGAATTCTACATGAAAACGAGTCCGAGTTTGTGTAAATCGGAGTCCGTATGAGGAAGATATGGCCTCCGGAAGATTCAGCAAAGTTCAAATTTCAAAACAGGTCAGAAAACGAGTTCGAAATTCAAAAACAGACCTAGAATGGGTTGGGCGGGAATTTTCCCGCCCAAGGCACCCAGGTCGACTGGGCTTGGGGTCGACCACCACCCCCCCCTACCGCTTTTTCCAGTTTTCTGCACCTGGTTCGTTCCTCTGTATCCGGATGCCATTCTGACCACATTCGTTGACTTCTACAATATATAAACAGCCTTAGTCTCCTTCTCTATTCACAATTCTTTTCTATCCTTATGCTGCCTCTGAGAATATAAATAAATAAGAGAATAAAATAATATATAAAATAAATCAAGATGAGGAAATGCTGCTAAAAGATTTTCAAGAAGAGGTTCAAGTCAAGCTAGGATTCTTGAGGAGGTTCAAACGACTTCAACGACTGATTTTCTACGAATCATAGCAACGCCATCTTTCTATACTAATCTAATCTCTGTAAGTCAGTTACTTCTTAGATTTGAACGTTTCTCTTTTCGTGACATGAAATTAAAGGAATAAAAGAGTATGCCAATTCTTTCTATTCGAATCAATGCCTATTTCTTTGGACCTAATTAAGAACTGTTATGATTCGAGGACAAATAAGACTGTGACTATGAAACTATGGACCTTAGAACCATATGCCTCTTTGACTATGAACATTGCCTATGACTATGAACATTGCCTATGACTGCAACTGTGACTATGAGAATCAGTTCCTTGACTATGAACACAAGCCTATGCCTTTGACTAGAAAGCATAAATTATTGTCTATGACATAATAAGGACAACTGTGACTAAACACCTATGATTCCTGACTAGGAAAGTGTTGCTTAAGTTTTGTGACTGTGAAATTGGGTCTAAACCTGATTTTCTATTCTGTCTATTCTTGATTTTCTTTGGTTTTAGACCTTGGGAATTTACCTATTAAGTTAGGTCTACACATGTTCTTGAACCTACGTCTCTATTCTGTCTATTCTTGGTTTTCTTTGGTTTTAGACCTTGGGAATTTACCTATTAAATTAGGTCTACCAATGTTCTTGAACCGACGTCGTTATTCAACCCTTTTTATGCCAATATTATGACTATCTTTTGCATAGCATCTTTGGTTCATTTCCTATTTTCTACGAATCTAGATTTATCTATAATCTAGGTTGAATCACGATTATACGAACGATGGGAATACGATTTGGGCAAAATATGAAATTTACTAAAACATAGTTTTTAACTTGGAAGTTGGCATAAATTGGGAACATTTATTATGGCATGTTCATAGAAATGCAAATTGGATAAATTTGACATTAATTATAGGATGTGTAATTTGAATCTAATATTGACATGTAAATCTAGCATTTACATCAATTGTGAACTAGAATAATAGGTCTAGTTTGACTTGAACTGTAATTAGAATGTTAAATCAGAATTGAGTTAGCTAATTTGGCATGAGAAGTATATTGGCATAAATTTGAAATTGGCCGTAATTGAGAGTAATTGTCAGGTTTAGCAAAAGTCATGGTTAGTGACACTTAATTTGGTATAGTTTACATACCAAAAAGGCATAAATATGATATAGAGGGGGAAATGGGCCATAAGAATAAATGTTGACAATCTATATTAAAAGGGTAACTAGGAAATAAGTAAATTAGGAATGATTTACTTATAGAATTTGTCCTAAATGAGAAAATGTAAATTTAGACAAATTAAAGGTTTATTAACAACATCCCTTTTAATAATACACCAGAAAGTTCTATGGTGACAGAGAGGATAGTGTCTAGGCTTGGGTTTGGAAAATACAAGTTTCATGCTCTCCCTGGCTATCCCTAACTGATCCGACGGACGAGATGGTTACTTTCAAAACCTGATTTGAAAATTAATCAAAACCCTTTGAACTTAGAAAACACGGATATGCCTAACCCAAGGTTAGATTGAGTTGCGATGTAAACATGCCCGGAACCAACTAGCATATCCAGTATTCGCAACAATATCTGTCTAATGTGAGTGGTAGCGGCTTTAATTTATTTAGTTAAAGCTAGAACAAGAATGGTAGGGTTAAGTTAACTATAACACTTAACCAATTCAACATGGTAATCAGACCGGTGGGTGGGGTTAGGTTCATACAGACACTTAACACAGTTAAGCTAGAATGGGAGGGCTAAGTCCATAGAGACACTTAACCAACTTAACATGGTAACAAGACAAGATTTGTAGAGGTTAAGTAACTAAGGAAACACTTAGCCAGATTAACATGTTAACTAGACTAGAAGGTGGGATTAAGTAAAACTTAATACACTTAGCCAATTTGATATGTTAAGCTGGGCTAGACCGTAGGGTTAAGTAACCTTGAACACTTAACCATCAGATTGTGATAAAAGATTAGGGCTAAGTCTAAAACATGAAGGGATAATACTTAACCACTAATAACATGTTAGTTAAAACAGACGGGCAAGGTTAAGTTAAAAAGGAACACTTAACCAATACAGGATGAAAGGGGTAGGGTTAAGCAATAAGAAATACTTAACCAATATAACTTGGTTTGTGGTAGGGTTAAGTCAACATGAGTTACTGATGACACTTAACCAGTTTAACAGGATAAATGGAGAGGGTTAAGTTAGCTTGAATTAACTAATGACACTTAACCAATCCAAATTGACGGGAAAGGAGCTAAGTAGTAAACCTTATTTAAGAAAGCAACGATTCTGGAAACTAAGTGGTAAACCTTAGTTAGTAAAACTAAGTAGTAATTCTTAGTATAACACGGGAAGGAGCGAATGTCCGTCTGAGTAAAAAGAAGGCTCCAACGAATTGGGTTACGAAGCCCGAGGCTTCAAGGGGACGTGAGGGTACTCTTGGTATCCCTCTGTGAGGCTGTAGATGATCCTCCTGGGCTCACAGAGGTTAAGGTCTGCGTAGAAGAACCAGGGGTATGCCTTGGTTGCAATACATGGCAACCTAAAGACTAGGATGGACCGGCGTGATTCGGCGAGAAAACGGTAGCCCTGTGATAGCAACTCGTCGTCTACCATCCATCTTGAGTCAATCGAGATACGTGAAGCGGAAAGGCGGAGAACTCCAAAAGACCATATACTTGCTATCTAGTTTTGGGTGAGGATGGCCATAGGATAGTGGGGCATCGGGGGCCTGCGTATAGTTCTCATTTTTCAAGGCGTGCCTTTCATTAGTTGAGGGAGGGGTCAAGTAGGACCATAGCCACTGGAACAAAAACAGACCCTAGCATCTACATCGGCAGATATCTGAAAGCTCCCGACCGAGTTCTGTGTTTCTTGATTTGCCCTGCCACAGGACTCGGGCCGCACATTATAGGACATGTGCATCTAGACAAGCGATAACGATTCGCGATACATGCGTGGGGAAGTCTAGGAACGTATACCACTCTAGGTAGTGTGTCCTAGACTTGGGGGCATCGTTCGACAGGTAGCATAATCCCTAGTTGGACTAGGTGGCATAAACCCTGAATCCGATAAGCGTTCAGCAGATAGCGTAAACTCTAGTTGAAACTAGAATGCACGTGATAGAAAACCCTAAATTAAATCTAGGTAACAAATAATAAATGTATGCCTGAAGGCGATGGAAAACACAGAGATTGGGATCATGTTATCGTTACTAGTTGGGACATTAGTTAGGTGGTACGGAGATATAGAAACCAGTATAACAAGGAAATAGCGAAGCGACGAAAGTATTAGAGCATATCTAGTTTATCTTATCTTAGCATATCTTGTGATTACCTTGTCTAAACTTGCTGACCCTATCGTCATGGTGTTATCTTGTATTCAGTTAATTCATGTCGTTTTGTTTTCCATGTTCACATGCTAGAAGTTACTGAACTTACTCAGGCTTTATGTCTGACTCTGTTTTTCTTTCGTCTTCTTTTCTTCCGTTCCCCCCCAGGTAGTAAAAGAGGGAATAATATAGCTCAGGTTAAGTTGGACTGTCACTCTTTCCCAGCTTGAAGATTTGTCGAAGTTTTGCTTGGATCCTCTTTTCAGATGCTATGGCTGGCTCTTGCTTAAAATTGGGGAATATAAATGTTGTTTTATGCTTCTTTATTTTGTAAGATAGATGATACTCTGATATTGTAAAGAAATCATTGTACAAACCATTTTATCAATAAAGCAAAGTTTTATTTTCTACTGTATAATTTCTGTCTGTCTTGTAATTTATCTACATCTTTTACCCTAAATGCTCCACAGAACTTAGTGCATTCCCTTTGTGAGTGACACTAACGGATGTGGGGTGTTACATACATTGTCCAATTTTAGGTCTTTTTATGTCAATATTCCCCAAGAGTACTCAGTACAAGTTTTATGCCACATTCACTTGTTATGCCCAAAATTTACTCAATTAAATTATTCCCAATTTTCCCGTGTTATAATCGCACGCACAATGAGATTCAATCTAAGTTCCGAATGAACCAAGTATTCATAAAAGAAAATAAAAAGGGGAAAGATAGAGAAGAAGCATAAGAATTGACATAAGGAAAAATAGGCATGTAAAGGAGTACCCAATTCTAGAATCATATTTCCAATAGGCATGTTGTACGTTAACAATAAATGTGGGCAAGCTAAGCAATTTACGCCATAGGTATGAAGATTAGATAGAATTGAACTTAAGAGAATCACTAATTTTGATGTACAACATGATAAGTTCCATTATATCAATCACAATAGTCTCATAGGCATAGGATGTACAACATGATAGGTTCCATCATATCAATCACAACAGTCTCATAGGCATGATAGGTTCCATTATGTCAGTCACAACATTCTCATAGGCATGATAGGTTTCATTATATCAATCACAATAGTCTCATAGGCATAGGCAATTCAGATTTGACAAAAGGATAAGCATGAATCAGAATTAGGTATAGTTCTAGATCCGATTATTACAGTCATGATTTCTGTTAGGTGTTCAAATCTGAATAATAACTGAACTTACAGAAAAAGAATGGATCTTTTATTTTGGGATCTTATTTCTGAATCTGTTAAGCTTAACCCTTGATGTAGACGTTTGATTCTCTAGTTTGGATTTGTTTTGGAGCTTTCTAACTTGATTTCTAGTTTAGAGAAGATGGAGACTAGGCTAGCTTAGACATGGACAGCATGACGACTTCATAGAATAGGGTTATGAGGTCTGGGGTTGAGGTTTAGGGTGATTATATAGAATTTCAGGATTAATATGGGCCTTTAGATCAACCTAGGGGTCATCAGAGCCATTCAGTCCAAGAAAATGCGTCATTAGGCCAATCAGAAGTTGCCACGTAGCCCTATGACTCAGAAAATCATCACTATCCAGCACAGTTGGCAGGGGTCGACCCCTACAGGGGGTTGACACCCATGTTGACACCCCTATAGGGGGGTCGACTCCCATGTCGACACCCCTTGGGGGGTCGACACCCCTGAGCGGGAGATTTCTTGCTCAGCCGATTTCTGAGTTTTTGAATTTTGAACTGAATTGATTATTTAATTATTATTTTTAATTTAATTTCTACTTACACTAGAAATCTTCTAACCTCCATAACTTCTTCATACAGAGTCCGATTCACGCAAGCTTGGACTCTATCTCAAGCAGAATTCTGAGACGAACGCAATGGCGTAACCCATATCACCTAATTCTTCTTTTAAAAATTAAGTGTTCTTAGATTTGTTAAATTTAATATTCATAGAAAATACGGGGTGTTACACCTAAGATCTTTTCTACCAATCCTCTTCCAAGGTGACCAATGTGAACACAACTAGCTTCCAATGACAACTTCTTATGCAATCTTCATGTGTATGGCATCAATTCTTCACATTTAATGCTGAACGAGGATTGGACAACACATTTATAAAAACAACAAAATAATGCCCAAGTAATATTTATTTACACACAAAAGACAAGATATAAGAGCATAAAATAAACACATTTTCATGTTAATCAAATACCCCCACACTTATCTTTTACTCGTCCTCGAGTGAAACAAAAATTAAAAACTAACTAGATAGGTCACTCGCATTAAGCGTACGCAACAAGCTGTTAAACCTCTAAGTGTCCCTAGTAGGACAAGTGGTGTCTTGTAACACCCCGCCTCCGCTAGGGTCACTCGCAAAGGACTTTAGAGGGGCATTATTGGTAAACATGCACAGAAATATCACAAGACAGAACATATAAAAATAGTGGAAGTAAAATCAAACTTTCATAACATGAATAAATAAGGTCTAAAGCCTTTTACATCAGAGTACATCAAAACCTGTCTTGCAATAGTAAAGAAGCATAAAGACATTTTCATAAATTATTCCCCAAGTAAAAACAGTAAAGTAGCCATTAGCCAAGAAAAGTCCAAGCCATCCATGATGACCTTCAAGCAGAAGAAGTCCGAACTAAACAACAGTATTTCCTCTCTGTAACCTGGGGGGGGGGGGGAAACGAAAGAAAAGAGGCGAAACAAAACGGGTTAGTCAAAAAGACTGAGTAAGCCCTATCTACTATTAGCATAAAAACTAGTAAAGTTAACTGACATGAGAAACTGAGATGAACATAAGCATGATAACAAGATAGATAAGCTAAATCAAGATAACAGGATGAACTACTGAACTCAAATAAACTAAGGTGTCATGATAAATTACGATGTCAAGATAAAACAAGGTATCACATCGTCAGGTTTCTATCAAGTATAATATCCCCAAGATATCTGTCACGTATAACGCCCCATGATATCTATCCTGTATTTTAGCTCTGCACCTACCGTACTAGTATCCCCACCGTGTCATGTGTTAACCAAGAATGAGCCTCACTCAAAAGTCGTGTAATGGTCCATGTCAACCTAATATATCGCATATATAGGTTACTCAACTTGTATGTTTTATTCCATGTAAATGTTCAGTCCCTTGCCGTAGACCATACGGGCTTTCCCATGAGATTCTATATTACTTTAACATAGTTCCATGATCCTTAAGATCGGTTTGGACTGTTACCCTAAACCTAGCTAGGGTCTTCCAACATGGATTATTGTCTGTACAACTAGGACTTATGCTACCTAGGGCTGCTAGGGATTATGCTTACCTATTGCACGTTTTCGTATCTCGGTTTGGGTTCAACCACCTAGGGCCACTAGGGATTACGCTAACCGCCAACCGCGCCCTTTTTCCCACGCATTCATCGTGAATCGCTTTTCCATGACTGTATGCACATGTATCACATCGTGCCATCCGAGTCCTGTCACAGGGCAAATCAAGAAATACAGGACTCGGTCGGGAGCTTTCGATTTATCTGCCGACGCAGATGCTAAGGTCTGTTTTTCTTATACGTGGCTATGGTCCCATGAGACCACTCCCTCAACTAGTTAAAGACAAGATAGGATAAATCCTGTATGAGAACACAACACTGGCCAACCCACATCCAAGCCTTACCGCAACCATAATTAGATAGCAATTATGGTCTTTTGGGGGTTCTCTGCCTTTCCGTACGTACATGCTTGACCAAAGATGGTAGGTAGCCTGACGAAATGCTATCTAGGGTACGACCGTGTATCGTCGACTATCCCCTATCCATCCCCGTCTTTAGGTCGCTCGTATAGCAACCAAGGCATACTCTTGGTTCTTCTAACGCAGACCTTAACCTCTCATGAGCCTAGTATAATCACCTGGCAGCTCATAGAGGGATACCAAGAATATCCTCACGTTCCCCGAAGCCGCTGCTTCGTTACCCAATTCGCTGGAGCCTTTATCTAAATCAGATACTTACTCCTACTCGTATACTTAAACGATGACCTACCGTATCAGGTTACTCATCTATCTATGAACTGGTCTAAATTTCCTTGACTAAGAATCATTACTTAGTTATTCTTCAACTAAGGTTTACCACATAGCATTGTTCCCGTTATCCTTGTTAACTACGGTTATCCACCTATACCTCAGAACTAGGGTTTACATAATGGATTAAGTGTCACTTAAGTTCATGACATAACCCGTCTACAAATCCTGTCAAAATTGGCTAAGTATCCAAGTTCAAGGCTTAACCCTACAAACCATGCTCAAGTTGGTTAAGTATATTAAGCAATTCACGACTTAACCTCGTCCAATTATCATTCTAGATTGGTTAAGTATATATTAACTTGACCCTATCAATTTACTTAGTCAAATCAGTCAAGTGTATTCAAGCGATTCGTGACTTAGCCTTATCATGTTTTCACGTTATATTGGTTAAGTATTGGTTAACTTAACCACAATAAATTAACGAGTTAGATTGGATAAGTATAGGTCACTTAACCACATCAATTCATCATGTTTAGATTAGTTAAGTGTTTAACTTAACCCCATTAAACTACCAAGTGGGATTAATTAAGTCTAGGCTAACTTAACCCCATCCGATTTCCATGTTTAGACTAGTTGAGTCTAATCTTAACCCCATTCGTTAACCGTATTTTTCGGTTAAGCGTCATTAAGAAAACTTACTTAACCTTACCAAGTTATCGCGTTGGATTGATTAAGTGTTGGTTAACTTAACCCCATCCACTAGTCATATAAAAATGGTTAAGTGTCATTAGGCAAATCAACTTACTTAACCTACCCAACCTTGTCATGTTTTGTTAAGTATCATTAACCTAATCAAATTACTTAACCCATTTGTTCATGTCATATTTGGTTAAGAGTCATTAATCAAATTAACTTAACCCTATCATGTGGCATTAATTACTTAATGCACCTTCACCTCTCACATTAGACTTTGTTGTGGTTACTAGTTAAGCCGGTCGGTTCCGGGTGGCTTTACACCACAACTTGGTCTAACCTCGGATTCAAGCACAACATGACCAACTTCTCACATTGGGTCCTATTGTTTGCAACTACTAGTTAGGCCGGTCGGTTCCGGGTAGTTTTACGTTGCAAACTCAACCCAACCTCGAGTTGGCCACACTTATATTATCTAAGTGTCATGTCCATCATGTTTCCCAAAACATGTTACAAGTTTTCAAGCATTTGGGTAGACCTAACTTAATAGGTAAATTCCCAAAGGGTAGACCTAACTTAATAGGTAAATTCCCAAGCTTATGTTTTTATGCATACTTACATGTCAACTTCCATGTTATATTTCAAGTCATGTTTTCAAGTTGTATTTTCATGTCATTAGAAATTACCTATAACATAACCCAACGCTTTTAAACTCGCATATACGTTCGCGACAACGTAATGGATTAAAAGAAGAGACTTGGCAAAGGCATGACAAAAATGGATATTAAGCCACAAGTTAATCATGGTGGAAAATGAGGCACAAATGTGTTCATTAACTTGCATGTTACATTCTTAAGCCTCAAAACATGCATAAACCCAAACTTGGCACATAAGCGAATCATGGTGACAAAAGATATGGAATGATGACTAGTAACTCGCATATATCATCATATAAGGGTTATGACTTCATATGCAAGTTGACATAAAGGTTATGAGGGTTCTCATGTTGCCTAATGCAACATTTCAACATAAAGGTTGTAGCTTTTAGCTCACAAGATCAAGATAATGACTTCATAAACTTGCATGACATGATAGCATGTATCATACTCAATGATCAAACCCAAACTTTCAACATGAACATTTAACTTCATAGTTAATATCTAAGAGTAGGGAAAGGGCTTACATTGCTATGAAGGCACAAAAGATATGACAAAGCCCTTATGCAATCAAATAGACCCAAAATGCAAGCTCTAACATAAAAACCCTTGAGCCAAAATGATCAAAACCCTTGCTTTATGATGCAAAGATAGAAACTTGACTTGAATGCAAGCTAATGACACTCATACAAGCTTGAAAACACTTGTATGCATGGAAAATCTCTCATAGAAACCATTTAGAAATTTTATGAAGAGAGCGGAGGCCATGAGAGGTAAAATTTTGCCATAGTTTAGTTGCATGAATGAATAATGAGGATTTAGGATAGGTTAGGGTCTTATTTATAGATTAGGCAAGTGTTTTAGGCCATAGGATTAAACCTAGATTCAATCCAAGCCATCAAAGCATGTCTTGGGGAAGAAGTCAAGTGTAGGAACCATCTAGGGCCTTTAGATTAAAGATGAACCATGAGAACCATCCAAATGCAAAATCTGCATTTGAGCGAATCGGCCCACGGGTTGACAGCCAAACACCCTGGATTAACCCCTAGTCGACCCAGCGAGCTCTGGTCGACCTCAAAAATCGGCCGGTTCGGTTATTCCCCTCTCCCAATTCGCTGTTTTGAACGTTTTTGCATATTTATTTATTTAATTTTCAATTATATATATATATCAATATATATATATTTCTCTGCGTAACCCATTTCACTTAATTAAGTATACTTTAAGTTTGGGATTTTTTCGTGAAACTTCACGAGGCCATATCTTGGTCATACGTACTCCGATTTTCGAAAACTCGGACTCGATTTCGCGTATTTTTCCGCGACGAACGCAATGGCATAGACCGTTTCCCTTGATTCAGATTTCACAGTTTAATTCTGCCTCCATTTATGTTATAACAGGTTATTGAAAATACGGGTTGTTACATTCTCCCCACCTTTTAGGATTTCGTCCCCGAAATCTCCAAGTTAGGAAGAACATATCCTGCCATCCATCATCCATCTACTCAAAACATCATCCACAAGCAACCATTGTCCTTAGATGATTTCTAATGCTGTATGAATATATGTAAAACGTGTGTGTACATGTTCCTTAGCTAATGCTAATGATCAGGCCTGAATAATCTTTCTAATGCAAAATATGTATAGTG
Source organism: Allium sativum (assembly GCA_030737875.1). Classification (NCBI taxonomy): domain Eukaryota; kingdom Viridiplantae; phylum Streptophyta; class Magnoliopsida; order Asparagales; family Amaryllidaceae; genus Allium; species Allium sativum. The sequence goes on along the minus strand of CM060921.1, from coordinate 155,266,738 downwards.
CCATGAATCCAACATGTATGCAAATAGTCCTAGTCATATAGATACTATATGCGTGCACAATCATTCATTCATATGCAACAACCGCATGATAATACATTCGATTTCATCCATAAACAAGTATAAATACTCGTGCATATGCAATATGAAATGTGACCGAGTCGAGCTAGTATCTAATGTGTATTAGCGCATCCATGAGCAACCACTTGCAACCACTTGCAACCATATCAATCATAACATGTTTCAAATACATGTTTACATCCATAGGGTTCTACCTAGAATTCCCTGAAACAGGGTCGAGAAGATAAAAAGGACAAACTCCTTACAGGGTTTGTAACGGAGAATAGGACCGAGAGGATGTCCACAAAAGATAGCCTACAAGTAAGCTCTACAGAAAACAGGGATCAAGGATATACTCCCAAAAAGAGATATCATGCGCGTATCTAGTATTTGACCATCAAAGTCGTCTTTTAACTTCGCGATTTTGTAGCTTCTTATTCCTGTTTCCATAACATGAGATGGAACTCATTTCTTCGTCGCCTCTCGTTCCACTTGCACTTATCCTTTTCCTAGAATACTTGACGCAAACATGACTGCGTACTCATGATCTCATGCAAGCTTTCCAAAATTCACTAGTGAATCTTGGATCTCGTTTATATACTATAAGGCATTCCATGTAGAAGAACTTTCTCTTGAAAGTAAACAGATGTCAATCAGGTTATCATGCGCACTTACTAGGGTGATCTCTATAACCCATGCATAAATGAAGTAAACCATCCGTCTTATTGGCGAACACCACTCGATCGGGCTTCAAATTTCCAATAAAGGCATCAAGGGATTCTAAGTAACTAGTCATGACAGAACCTCAAAAAGGTTACCCGATACTTCGAGGGCATTACTAAGGCTAGTCAAAAGGTCTAACTACCCTCCTATCAAAACCGAGAGTGGCACCCCCTACTGGATAACCACTTCATCCCTAGAATCCATCCATAGCTTATAAACATAAGCATTATTTCCAAACTCAACACTTGGCATAGACATTCCCAAATCCAAACAAGTCATGTATAAATGGACTGATTCTCCAATAGGACTTTGAGACAAAAATGGGATTCTCTATTACGCTAGTACTTAAGGTGCAGAGACTCAACTATCGAAGCAGACTTAAATGATACGAACAACGAAGTCCTAACGGGATGATAGAGAAGAAAAGCTAAACCTTTAACAAGATCGTTACCCTCCTTCCGAGGTACTCTAGAAATGAGAGCATACTACTGCCCTCCCGATGATCTTGTCCTTGTCCCATAATACTTAACTATCCGCCCCGTTTTACCATGCCAAAGGTACTCTCTCATCATGGGTTTCATTGTTCATCTTTCTCCCTCCTTTGAGGACTAAGCCATACCAACAAGTTGCTCATCCTTAAGCTCGTATCCTTTATCCTTCTTTCTCACGATCCTTTCTTATAACGCGGCCACTGGTCTCTCGAGAACCACCTCCATCGTATGGAAAGCACTTTCGTAGGTAGAAAAGACTAGTCGCAGTTAAAACTATTGTGACTACAGATGGAGGAAAGAAAGGAAAAGAGACTCAATTAAGGAAACAAGGATAGTGCTAATGGCCTTTGGGGAATAGTCTTTTTCTTTTAAAAGAAAATTTTCTTGAAAAATGCTTCTTTGTAAACGGTTTTTTTTTTTCAAATAGTTTTCAGAAGGTCTTTAAAAACTTTTGCCCAGTCTGGTAACCTTCTGCTCTGATACCACGTGTAACACCCCGCCTCCGCTAGGGTCACTCGCAAAGGAATGCACTAGCTTTAGAGGGGCATTATTGGTAAACATGCACAGAAATATCACAAGACAGAACATATAAAAATAGTGGAAGTAAAATCAAACTTTCATAACATGAATAAATAAGGTCTAAAGCCTTTTACATCAGAGTACATCAAAACCTGTCTTGCAATAGTAAAGAAGCATAAAGAAATTTTCATAAATTATTCCCCAAGTAAAAACAGTAAAGTAGCCATTAGCCAAGAAAAGTCCAAGCCATCCATGATGACCTTCAAGCAGAAGAAGTCCGAACTAAACAACAGTATTTCCTCCCTGTAACCTGGGGGGGAAACGGAAGAAAAGAGGCGAAACAAAACGGGTCAGTCAAAAAGACTGAGTAAGCCCTATCTACTATTAGCATAAAAACTAGTAAAGTTAACTGACATGAGAAACTGAGATGAACATAAGCATGATAACAAGATAGATAAGCTAAATCAAAATAACAGGATGAACTACTGAACTCAGATAAACTAAGGTGTCATGATAAATTACGATGTCAAGATAAAACAAGGTATCACATCGTCAGGTTTCTATCAAGTATAATATCCCCAAGATATCTGTCACGTATAACGCCCCATGATATCTATCCTGTATTTTAGCTCTGCACCTACCGTACTAGTATCCCCACCGTGTCATGTGTTAACCAAGAATGACCCTCACTCAAAAGTCGTGTAATGGTCCATGTCAACCTAATATATCGCATATATAGGTTACTCAACTTGTATGTTTTATTCCATGTAAATGTTCAGTCCCTTGCCGTAGACCATATGGGCTTTCCCATGAGATTCTATATTACTTTAACATAGTTCCATGATCCTTAAGATCGGTTTGGACTGTTACCCTAAACCTAGCTAGGGTCTTCCAACATGAATTATTGTTTGTACAACTAGGACTTATGCTACCTAGGGCTGCTAGGGATTATGCTTACCTATTGCACGTTTTCGTATCTCGGTTTGGGTTCAACCACCTAGGGCCACTAGGGATTACGCTAACCGCCAACCGCGCCCTTTTTCCCACGCATTCATCGTGAATCGCTTTTCCATGACTGTATGCACATGTATCACATCATGCCATCCGAGTCCTGTCACAGGGCAAATCAAGAAATACAGGACTCGGTCGGGAGCTTTCGATTCATCTGCCGATGCAGATGCTAAGGTCTGTTTTTCTTATACGTGGCTATGGTCCCACGAGACCACTCCCTCAACTAGTGAAAGACAAGACAGGATAAATCCTGTATGAGAACACAACACTAGCCAACCCACATCCAAGCCTTACCGCAACCATAATTAGATAGCAATTATGGTCTTTTGGGTGTTCTCTGCCTTTCCGTACGTACACGCTTGACCAAAGATGGTAGGTAGCCTGACGAAATGCTATCTAGGGTACGACCGTGTATCGTCGACTATCCCCTATCCATCCCCGTCTTTAGGTCGCTCGTATAGCAACCAAGGCATACTCTTGGTTCTTCTAACGCAGACCTTAACCTCTCATGAGCCTAGTATAATCACCTGGCAGCTCATAGAGGGATACCAAGAATATCCTCACGTTCCCCGAAGCCGCTGCTTCGTTACCCAGTTCGCTGGAGCCTTTATCTAAATCAGATACTTGATCCTACTCGTATACTTAAACGATCACCTACCGTATCAGGTTACTCATCTATCTATGAACTGGTCTAAATTTCCTTGACTAAGAATCATTACTTAGTTATTCTTCAACTAAGGTTTACCACTTAGCATTGTTCCCGTTATCCTTGTTAACTACGGTTATCCACCTAATCCTCAGAACTAGGGTTTACATAATGGATTAAGTGTCACTTAAGTTCATGACTTAACCCGTCTACAAATCCTGTCAAAATTGGCTAAGTATCCAAGTTCAAGGCTTAACCCTACAAACCATGCTCAAGTTGGTTAAGTATATTAAGCAATTCACGACTTAACCTCGTCCAATTACCATTCTAGATTGGTTAAGTATATATTAACTTGACCCTATCAATTTACTTAGTCAAATCGGTCAAGTGTATTCAAGCGATTCATGACTTAGCCTTATCATGTTTTCACATTATATTGGTTAAGTATTGGTTAACTTAACCACAATAAATTAACGAGTTAGATTGGATAAGTATAGGTCACTTAACCACATCAATTCATCATGTTTAGATTAGTTAAGTGTTTAACTTAACCCCATTAAACTATCAAGTGGGATTAATTAAGTCTAGGCTAACTTAACCCCATCCGATTTCCATGTTTAGACTAGTTGAGTCTAATCTTAACCCCATTCGTTAGCCGTATTTTTCGGTTAAGCGTCATTAAGAAAACTTACTTAACCTTACCAAGTTATCGCGTTGGATTGATTAAGTGTTGGTTAACTTAACCCCATCCACTAGTCATATAAAAATGGTTAAGTGTCATTAGGCAAATCAAGTTACTTAACCTACCCAACCTTGTCATGTTTTGTTAAGTATCATTAGCCTAATCAAATTACTTAACCCATTTGTCCATGTCATATTTGGTTAAGAGTCATTAATCAAATTAACTTAACCCTATCATGTGGCATTAATTACTTAATGCACCTTCACCTCTCACATTAGACTTTGTTGTGGTTACTAGTTAAGCCGGTCGGTTCCGGGTGGCTTTACACCACAACTTGGTCTAACCTCGGGTTCAAGCACAACATGACCAACTTCTCACATTGGGTCCTATTGTTTGCAACTACTAGTTAGGCCGGTCGGTTCCGGGTAGTTTTACGTTGCAAACTCAACCCAACCTCGAGTTGGCCACACTTATATTATCTAAGTGTCATGTCCATCATGTTTCCCAAAACATGTTACAAGTTTTCAAGCATTTGGGTAGACCTAACTTAATAGGTAAATTCCCAAAGGGTAGACCTAACTTAATAGGTAAATTCCCAAGCTTATGTTTTTATGCATACTTACATGTCAACTTCCATGTTATATTTCAAGTCATGTTTTCAAGTTGTATTTTCATGTCATTAGAAATTACCCATAACATAACCCAACGCTTTTAAACTCGCATATACGTTCGCGACAACGTAATGGATTAAAAGAAGAGACTTGGCAAAGGCATGACAAAAATGGATATTAAGCCACAAGTTAATCATGGTGGCAAATGAGGCACAAATGTGTTCATTAACTTGCATGTTACGTTCTTAAGCCTCAAAACATGCATAAACCCAAACTTGGCACATAAGCGAATCATGGTGACAAAAGATATGGAATGATGACTAGTAACTCGCATATATCATCATATAAGGGTTATGACTTCATATGCAAGTTGACATAAAGGTTATGAGGGTTCTCATGTTGCCTAATGCAACATTTCAACATAAAGGTTGTAGCTTTTAGCTCACAAGATCAAGATAATGACTTCATAAACTTGCATGACATGATAGCATGTATCATACTCAATGATCAAACCCAAACTTTCAACATGAACATTTAACTTCATAGTTAATATCTAAGAGTAGGGAAAGGGCTTACATTGCTATGAAGGCACAAAAGATATGACAAAGCCCTTATGCAATCAAATAGACCCAAAATGCAAGCTCTAACATAAAAACCCTTGAGCCAAAATGATCAAAACCCTTCTTTATGATGCAAAGATAGAAACTTGACTTGAATGCAAGCTAATGACACTCATACAAGCTTGAAAACACTTGTATGCATGGAAAATCTCTCATAGAAACCATTTAGAAATTTTATGAAGAGAGTGGAGGCAATGAGAGGTAAAATTTTGCCATAGTTTAGTTGCATGAATGAATAATGAGGATTTAGGATAGGTTAGGGTCTTATTTATAGATTAGGCAAGTGTTTTAGGCCATAGGATTAAACCTAGATTCAATCCAAGCCATCAAAGCATGTCTTGGGGAAGAAGTCAAGTGTAGGAACCATCTAGGGCCTTTAGGTTAAAGATGAACCATGAGAACCATCCAAATGCAAAATCTGCATTTGAGCGAATCGGCCCACGGGTTGACAGCCAAACACCCTGGATTAACCCCTAGTCGACCCAGCTGGCTCGGGTCGACCTCAAAAATCGGCCGGTTCGGTTATTCCCCTCTCCCAATTCGCTGTTTTGAACATTTTTGCATATTTATTTATTTAATTTTCAATTATATATATATATATCAATATATATATATTTCTCTGCGCAACCCATTTCACTTAATTAAGTATACTTTAAGTTTGGGAATTTTTCGTGAAACTTCGCGAGGCCATATCTTGGTCATGCGGACTCCGATTTTCGAAAACTCGGACTCTATTTCGCGTATTTTTCTAAGACAAACGCAATGGCATATCCCGTTTCCCTTGATTCAGATTTTACAGTTTAATTCTGCCTCCATTTATGTTATAACAGGTTATTGAAAATACGGGTTGTTACATGTCTCGTGAGGGTTTTCAGCGGATGCTACCCACAAAATCCTAATGCAGTATGCTATGGCTCTGATGTAACTACATGAATGCAGAGGGCTTATGCAATTGATACCAAAATGAAAACAGGACTTGTTTAAGGAAAGTGGTACAACAAATTAAGGTAACAATTTCTAATAATTTGATTTTATTTTAGATACCTCAGTTTGTACAAATTTTCAATATAATTCAAGTTTTCAATGTTAAACTCTAATTTGGCCAGTTGGTTCGGTCGACAGCATTGTGCAGCCATGAAAAAAATTCTTATTTTGTTTATAATAGTTCGCAAAGTGGTATTCTAATTTTTTTTGTGTATGACTAGTCAAATCAATAAGGTCAAGAAGTGTTTGGGCATCATCGCTTATTCTCTATATCTATAAAAATTAAAATTTATGATCAATTACATATAGCTAACTTAAAGACCAAAGTATACCACACATGCACTTCCTTGCGGACTGACGGAGAGTTGAGAAAGAGCTTGGCGGATTGTGGAGACCGATGCTAACTTTTTTAACAACATATCGGTAATCCTTAGGTGTCCACCTCATAAAATGAGACCAAGATATACCGACACTGACTTTGTCAACAACATGTCGGATAGTGCTTAGCAGGTTTGCACACCAGTGCTGGATTTACAAGCAATGTTGGATACCCTTGGATTACTATTAATCTTATTGAAAATATTAGAAAAAGTGAGAGTTACGCGAATTCAGCTTAACACAACTTAGTTTTAAATATTCGAAAAGCCAATATAAGTATTTTAAGTCCTCCACTCATTAAACAAAGACTACAATTTAGAATAAACTTCATGGCCATCACCTAAGAATCTCATTATGTACCAGTTACACTATTATCCCTCAAAAATCAACTTTTCATTATATTTCTTATTCGATCTTAGTTAAGAGAAAAAATACTATCAACTAACTAAAAATTGTAAACCTATTTCATTGTATCAATCTAAAATGAGTCGTATTTCAAAAAAAAATGGTATGTTACTATGATCTAAAATGTATGATGGTCCTATCTAAATGCATGAAAAAAAAAAAGGGTGCAATGCATAATCCCTCCTACACTTGGACAAAATAGTGTCCACACTGTAAACATTTCCTAAATTTGAAAGAAAGTACCCAATGGTGAATGAGTTGCAAAATTATTTGTAAAAAGAAATGAAGTTTAGCCACTATATGCAAATGAAAATCATATGCAAAATGAAATTTATGATGACGATGAGTGTTATGTCAAAAATGGGATTTCCTTTTCACCCTATACTTGCCTCTATCGAAAATGATGTATGATGATTTTGCATTTGATTTCTGAGGTACAAGAGGCATGTCAGTTACTTTTGAATTCAAAATCATCCCTGTGCAAGTTTGGTTGTGACAGTGATTTATACCATTCAGATGAATTTTTTTCATAATCCCATAAATTTAAGTTTTCAATCACAATTTCATTTGTTGGTATGGAATTAGGATTATCTTTGAGACGTTCCATATATTCATTCTCGTCATTTAGAAGTTTAAATTCATCTTCGAAAAGTTCTTTGAAAGACATTGTGGACAATTCTATTGAAGTATGAGATACTTTCTGAAATGCTAAATCTATCGTGTCATCAACAACGTTTTCTACCATGTCGACTTTTCTTGTTTTAGAATCTTGGTCATTCAAAGAAGAAGGTGTTAACACGGGAAATGAAGGAGGTATAGGTATAAAAGATGGGTTGTTGGTATTACCAACATTCAAAGAAGAGATATTGTCGGGGTTGCATACATTAGTAGAAGTGATGTTGGGATTGACAACATTCGAAGAAGATGGAGATTTAGAAGGTTCAGAAGAATTGGACTTGGTTGCCATTGGAAGAGCATCAAGATTTTGATTTGAGGTTGGAATTGAAGGATTATCGGGATTGCTGACGTTATTTTCAATCATTTTTCTGGGCCTAAGATTGGTTACCGGGTTAACCGAATTATTGCTTTCATCCCCAAACAATGCATGTTCATGAAAATCCTTCTCCAATTTTGAGTTTTTGGAAAATTTAGCATTTCTATTCTGTTCAATTTCTAAAATTTCAAATTTCTCTCAGCCTAAAACAGAAAGATCAAAATCTGAGCTTGGATCTTCTTCCTGAAAAGATTTGAAGTCCAAATCATTTGTTGAATTTTAAACAATTTCATTTAGATCGTTATTATCAATTTCCAAAGTTGTTGTTTGAAAATTTTCACTGTCAATAGAAATTGAATTGTTTTTAGATTCAATGCCTATTTGATTTTGTTGCTCGCATTGTTTTCCAAAAGATGTCATTAAACAAAGAAGTTCATCAATCTGTTTATCTAACCTTTCGACCCTCTCTCTAGGATTGTTAAGATGATATTCTTCAGAATCGTTGATTTAAGAGCTCTCATTTTGGATTCCTTGATTCTCAAAATTATTTGAATTTTCTAAAAAATGACAATGATGTTGGAAATCATTTTGAAAATTAGGTTTGTAACCAAAACCGTTAAAGTTAGAGGGAAACTGCAATTTTGGTCATTCTCAAGATATGGACATAGGTTGTAATTTTGAAATTTTGATCGATTTGAAAATCATTTTCATTTTCAAAATTATTTTCGAATTGATTTACAATCCCATATTGATGTTGGTCAAAGGTATATTGTGATTCAAATCTATTTTGATATGGATGTGGCCAAAATCAAAATTACTGAAATTTGAATTGAAATCGCCATTTCGATTATATCTACGATTTTGAAAATATTGGCCATCTGGGAAATTTTGAAAATTGTTGGCATTGGGCTCGTGAATTTTCGAAATTTTTTGCCTTATGAATTGTACATCATACTCATAATCCTTGAGTCGACGAGATCCTCTCAGGTTATTAACCCACAATCCTCTCAACATTTTTTTGAATTAGACATTTGAATGAAGTCAAGGCAAGACAGAAATTATTCTCACTTCAAAATAGTATAAAATACTGAGTTGTGCGAAATTAATTAACTGAGTTAATTAGAAGGGGAAGAGGGTCTTATGGTCGTTCATGTATATAATACATACTAATGAGAGTGATGATTTAAGTTATGGAAATTCGTTCCTGACAAACAGATTCAGAAATTTCAATCACAGAACAGTCACAAAATAATAAAATGCTAAAATAATTTTTTTACAAGCAAGCCGCGGTACCTGCAAAAAATCTTTTCAAGCAATTTTTATATTTTTTTCAAGCAGCAGAGCACCAGTAGAGTTAAAGAAACTTTATAGTGGGTTGTGGTTGTCTGTCCAGTGCACTTGAGTAGCGTTAGCGACTAAAATCCCAGTGTTCGCAATTTGTTTGACTTTTGAATTCCAAGTTTGCTATGCTTGACTGTGTTCGTTGACCAATTTGGGCCTTTGAATTTTTGAAATTTGTCTTCTTCTTCTTCTTTTTTGACAAGAAAAGAAATTGAAAAAAAAAACGAAAAGAACAAAAATTAAATTGGAATGAAAATAAAATAAAATAAAAACTAGGTAGACTAATAGAAAAACCAGAAGCTAAACTTAACAAAAAAAAGCAAACTAAAAAATATATAAAATCAAGCCTAACAAAATCTGATCACAAAACTTAAAATTCATGCACTAAAAGAAAAGGAAAAACTATTGTGCTGCTCAAACCAAAACTCTCTCCCCTTTCTTTATTTTTTTTCTCAACACGCAAAAAATGGGAAACAAATCTAAATCGATTTGAGTATAACACACATACAGCAATTCCTATCTTGCCCCTTTTAATTTCGGAAACAAATCCGTCCTCCTCTTTCTCTTCTATTTTTCTTGACTTTTCGAATTTTTGGTTGGACTTTGGACTTTTGAGAATCTTCGATCTAAGTTCAGGTATTTCAAATAATAATAGTGATGAAAATAGAGGATTTTTATTTTGGTTTAGGGTTTCAAGAATCCGATGTCTGGGTTTCGATTGGTTGTTCAAACCAATTTTTGGGGTAAGGGTTTTTGGCTTATGCTCGAGATCCGGAAGTTCAGTTAGATTCGCAGTCCAAGGTTGCGGTGTGAGTATTGAGGCAATTAAGTGAGAAGATGAAGTTTGTCTGCATGATGGGTAGTGAAGGATGATCGGGGGCTGATGTGCATGAAGGAGTGTGGTATGGCTTTCTTGGATGCTACGGGTTTCCTGGTATGGTCTTAGATGGGATGATCGACAGTGGGAAAGTTGTTTGGTTTGTAGTTTGTGGTTTCGATGGTGAGTTTTGTGGAGTTTGTTGAAGATTGATATGGACAATGCATGAAGATTGGTTGCGAATTTCTTTGTTAGGTGGTCTCAGATATGGTAGTTGCGATGGGTTTGACGAAGGAGCAGTTTGGGTTTCATAAGATAGGGGAAGGTCAATTGATGTGGTGGTGGCTTGGTTTCGTGTTGATGATGGAAGATTATACAAGGCCAGTTACAGTGAGAGGGTGAACTGTGGTGAAAATCAGATTAGCGGTGGTTAAAATAGCAAAAGGATGTTTGATGGCTTTGAAGTATTCTATGAACAGTGGTGGGGAGCTCTGACTTGAACGTGAGTTCGATTTCAGGAGGTGGCAGAGATCGTTTGGATTTTCAGCAAGCAAGAGAGAGGAAAGAAGAATTGAAAAAGATTCTTTTTTTGGAAAGTAATTGTAGAGGAAGAATATGTAAATGAACAAAAAAGCAGGAAAGGAAAAGAAATGTAAAACAGGAAAGAAATTGAAAAAGAATGGCAAGTTTAATTTTTTTTCTCTTATTTGGAAGATTACGATATCAATGAATAATACCAAATCTGACCAATCAAGAAATTTTCCTATATATACAAGAAAATAAAAGGAAAAAATAAAAAAAATAAAAACTAACACGAATCAGAAATTAAGTAAATAATAAAATTTAATTGTTACATCCCCGGCAATGGCGCAAAAAATTTGATCAACACTTTCTAGTGGATAAGAAAAGCGCAAATTTTGAAATAATAACTGCAAGCGCACAGGTGTGTAGTACGCAGGTCGAACACAGGGAGGAAAGTTAAATTTTATTATTTATATATTTCTTGGGCAAATTAGACAAAACTTGGAGGTTGATTTTGAAAACAAAAAAATATTAAAACTGCAATTTGATTTAGAACAAACCTAATTGAACTGACAATCAAATCACAATTATCAATTGAAAAGAAGATAAAACTATTATTGAATTGAATTAGATCTAAATATAATCAAATCTATATTCAATCCAATATGACCTATGAAGGCAATAAAAGAAATAGAAATTAAAATTGCAGAAATTAAATAACAAACAGGAAATAAAATTAGGATTACCGGTGAATCTAATCAGACGGTCAATCACTAATGAATATAAGTGCAAAAGACAAATAGTGCTCTACCAAATCTAATTGTGTAGACAACACTAATTGCTAAGAAAATAAAATTGTAGAAAAAGAGAAAAGAAGACTAAACTAGATTAACGGCCGAAAAATTACAGCAGAAAAGTATATCTTTTACAATGGGAATACAAGTGTATTTATAGCTGAGTTGCAAAACCCTAATCATATAAATGGGCCTTCTGATCAAAGATTATGCTACGATCCTCCTCTTATCCTTGTTTAACATGTGTCCATTTGATTGATTTCCTAAGATCTTTTCTTCCAATCTACTTCCAAGGTGACCTATCTAAACACAACAAGCCTTCAATGACGTCTTCTTATGCAGTATTCATGTACGGCATCAAATCTTCACTTTAAGGATGAATGATGATTGGACAACATATCTATGAAAACAAAAAAATTATTCCCAAGTAATTTATATTTATACACAAAAGTTAAGATATAAGAGCATAAAATAAACACATTTCGTGTTAATCACTCTATACATCTTATCACCTCCCGGATGAATAGTCATCCGAATGATGGGCTTCCTCAAGGACTGCCTTCAACAGACTCCCAACTTGGGGAACACAAAGCATTCCATCCCGTCACAACCACCCTTTACCATCCATGGAGTATATACTAAGACTACTAGAAGTCTCCCCTCTACTGAGCTTATCCAAGATGTCTGTTATTTGTGGGTCCTCTCGCTGTGAAGATCATATCTGATCCACAAGTGCAGGTCACACCTCTAAGGATGCCAACAAACCAAGTATAAGATCCGTAGATTGCCTAAAATCGAAGGTCAATATGTACTCCAAGCTTTGCCTCTCTATGAATAGAGGACTCAAAGTCATCCTCTGCCTATTTAACGCGTTTGCCACCACATTACCCTTGCCAGGGGTATAAGTAATCTCGAAATCATAGGATGCTAGGAACTCCATCCATTTCTGTTGTCTCAAATTGAGATCCCGTTGCGAGAATATATACTTGAGCGACTTATGGTCCGTGCATAACTCGAACCATTCTCCAAGCAGATAATGCCGCCAAGTCTTAAGCGCGAATACTATAACAGCCAACTCTAAATCAATGGTAGGGTAGTTATTCTCGTGAACTCTTAACTGTCTACCACCGTAACATACTACCCTTCCCTCTTATATCAAGATGACACAAAGTCCTGTACCACATGCATCGGAGCACATTGTGAACACTTTGTTCCCATCAGGCAAAGTCAAGACTGGGGCTGTTGTCAGAGCCCTTTTCAATCACTGAAAAGCATCCTTACAGTCGATATCCCAAGATAATGTCAGATTCTTCTTCATCAGTTTGATGTGTGGGGCTGATATCTTTTCGAAGTCTTTTATGAACTTCCTATAATAGCATACAAAACCAAGAAAAATCCTCTCCTCCATTGCATTCTTTGGAATCTTCCAATCCTGAACTGCAACTACTTTCGCGGGATCCACTGATATCCCATCCTTGGAGACTACAGGCCCCAGAAATCTTACTTCCTCATTCCAAAAATCACATTTGGAGAATTTCTCCTTAAGCTGGTGCGCTAAGAGAGTCGTCAAAACCTCCTCTAAATGTAAGGCATCTGGAGAGTCCTAAAAACCATCTGGAGTTCTGAAAGTGGTCTTGTCTATACTGTCCTCGACCACCCTTAACTGATGAAAAGCCATAGCTAAGTCTAATTGAGAGAAAACAAATGCACCAACAATCTGGTCAAACAGATCATCAATCCTCGGAAGTGGGTGCCTATTTTTCTTAGTGACCTTATTCAACTCCCTGTAATCCACACATAATTGAAGAGAGCCATCCGCCTTATTTGCAAAGACAAGTGGAGCACCCCATTTTGATATGCTTCGCATAATAAACCCTTTCTCAAGTTGCTCCCCTACTTGCTTGCCAAACTCTCTCCTTTCCCTAGGAGCCATGTGGCACACAGGCAATGCGAATGGCTTCACACTATCCATTAAGTATATCCGGAAATCAATCTCGTGCCTCGGAGGTAAGCCCCTAACCTCCTCAAAAACATCTGGATACTCACAGACTACCAGTACATATCGTAAACCATCGATAGAAGCATCAAGTGATTCTAGGAAACTAAGCATGACAGACCCCTTTGGGTCACAAGAAATCTCAAGAGTCCTTCCTGGGCAAGTCAAAAGTCTAACAACCCTCCTCTCACACTCTAGAATGGCACCATATATGGCTAGCCAATCCATCCCTAGAATGAAATCATAACCTATAAAACCAAGCACATACGCGTTGCACTCAAACTCGACACCCAACGCAGATATCCTCAAACACAGAAAACTCATAGACAGATGAGTCGCGCCCCCAATGGGGTTTGAGACACAACGGGATCTGAAACCATACTAGTACTAAGGTGTAGAGACTCAACCACAGAATCAGATATAAAAGAATGCGAAGCGCCAGAATCAAAAAAAGACCTAATAGGATGATCGGAAAGAGAAATCAAACCTTCAATGGAAACTTTCCTACCTCTGCTCGGTACACTGGCCTCGAGAGCATGTACCTGCCCTCTAGAAGACCCTGCCCTTTAGCCCTGTCCTTGCTTCTTCGGTCACTCCCTATAATAGTGTCCGACCTCACCATAGTGGAAATAAGCATTCTTCCTTTTTCGCAATCTTTGACCAAATGACCCACATTCCCGCAACCTGACATTTCTTCTGGCCTTCAGCTTTGTCATTCTTTTCGCCTTTCTTTTGTTGTTGCTGTTCTTTCTTGGGCCACACTTTCTTGTTTTGTGTCTCTTCAGTCTTGGCCTCCTTATTCTCATCCTTACCATTTTCGTTCATTAATGCCATATCAAACAGCTTCTCAAAGGTAGCCCCCATTGGAATATGAGACAATGCCAATCCTTGGAAAGGTCCATTCAATCCTCTTGCAAAACTAAAAGCTTTCTTGTGCGGGGTATTCACTAATTCCATCCCAAACCTTGCCAACTAATTAAACTTATTGACATATTCTTTGATAGATATGCTTCCTTGCTTAAGTACCAGAAATCTTTCCATTTGCACAATCTCTTCTGCCTGAGAAAGAAACTTCATCCCAAATCTCTATTGGAAATCATCCCAAGTCTCAACTGGACGCCCTGCTTGCGTCACTTCCCACTAGAACGAAGCCTCATCCTTCAGCTCCAAAGCAAGCAACTGAAATTTCCTACGGTCGTCATCCTCAAAGATCCCAAACAAATCCTCCATCTCTTTTAGCCAGTTCTATGCTTCCACAAAGCTCTCAGTTCCATGGAATGGCTTTTCTCCTATAGCACAGAAATCCTTGCATATCTTGGAGAAATTATCTGCTCGCAAAGGAGGAGGAACAGCAGCTGAAGCTGGGGAGGGGCATTTTCTTGGCCTCCTGCAACTGCCTTAACCTTGAGATATCTATGGAACCAGGACGGTATGTGAATGCCCTCGGGAATATTCGGTTCCCTAGACATGCTGAAAAGAAACGGAAAAGCGATTCAAATAGAGAATCAAAAGATATTTCATATGGCTTTAGGGAATATGTTTTTCAAAAACACATGTTTCTTTTGAAAGTAATTTCTTTTTGAGACCTTTTGAAAACAATTTTCAAAACCTTTTATCCATTCTTGTAACCTTCATCTCTGATACCAAATGTAACACCCCACGTCCGTTAATGTCACTCTTTAACAGAATGCATTAAGTTTCGTGAAACGTTACATATAAACATAACAGAATCTCACAAGATAGATATATAAAATAGAACTAGAAATTTTAAAACTTTTTTCCAATAGAAAACATCGTGGTCTCAAAATCCAATTACAACAGCAAACTGAAATACGGGAATAAAATACTTCAAATAAAAACATCTGTCTTGCACTAAAAACCGTCAGAATACAGAAGTAAAAAGCCACAGCCAAAGCAGTACATCTAAGCAATATCCAAATCTAAGCTGAAACAAAAGAGAGAGTTTTCTAGTCAAGCCTGAGCGTTCCCACCTTGAGAACCTGGGGTGGAAGGAAGAGAGAAAAAAGGAAACAAAATGGGTCAGACATAAAGTCTGGCGAGTCTAGTTAATTTTAGCATATAAATAAGTAAAAGCATCATGACAGACATATAAACTGGGTGAGAGATAATATTGTCATATAATAGGTATAAATAGGATTAGCCGAATTAACTGAACAAATTACACTTCTCAAGTACTTTTCTCTGCACCAATACTAGTTTAACATATATTATCCCAATAGAAACATAATGGTAGACTTAGGTGTACTTCTAGTAACGGGTTTTACCCCAAACAGTAATAATAGGTACCCCAACAGAAATAATGGGTATTACCCCAACCAGAAACAACGGGAAGCTAAACAGGCAGGAGTAGATGAACCCTAATTACTACCCCCAGTCGATTGGCACCCTATCCCGTAAATATCCTGTGCCATCCCCATAGTAGGATGTGTCATTCCCTAAAGTGGCAACCCTCGAAAGG
Source organism: Allium sativum (assembly GCA_030737875.1). Taxonomy (NCBI): domain Eukaryota; kingdom Viridiplantae; phylum Streptophyta; class Magnoliopsida; order Asparagales; family Amaryllidaceae; genus Allium; species Allium sativum. The sequence goes on along the minus strand of CM060921.1, from coordinate 155,250,668 downwards.
ACACGGACCTATTTACTGGTGTTATAGCGTCTTATTTTCCCAAGAAAGTCAGACCCATGTACGCACATGACTCCATTGGAACATGCCATCAAAACACCTCCACCCGTATGAACCTCTTATAATCAGCTTAGTAAGTGTGCCCTGACCCCTACCTAGTACGGGTTCCCCCTTTGATACTAGAAAGGGTTACTGACTGATACGGGTCCCACACAATAGATGACACAAGCAACCCTCCTAGGCTTGTATCCTGAACTACTAGGATTTTGATAAGTTATGCCTAACAGATTAACAAGCCCTCATAACCCCAACAGATAAAACAGGTTAAGTTTATCGGGTTCCTATAAGCCCCCACATTTTTAACATATTTACTTAACCCCTAGAGATTCAAACAAGTTTCACTTATTGTTTACAGTTTCGTTACATGTTCCGCTTAATTTATAAATTAATCCTACAGATTTACATGCCCCAACCCTTAAGTCATAATTCACAGTATAAGATATGCCCCAAATTTTAGTCATTCATTACAGCATTGGTTATGCCCCCAAATCCCAGTCATGATTCATAATACAAGATATGCCCCCAATTTCTACTTCCCAACCATCCCAATTTCGTTCGTTCACATATTTCAGCGACATGCCTAGGCTCGAAGGTAGCCTAGGCTATAAAAATAAAAAGGGAAACTAGGAGAGAATAGAACAGAGGCAGGCATAATAATAGAATAGGAATACGATAACAGAAATAGGCATATCAGAACTTAATAGTAGATCAGGTAGGTGTACAGAGAAACACATGTAAAGGCAGATCCGTTTAAGTATGAATCAGAACCTTGACAGTGATAGGTTTAGATCCAGATTTATAAAAATGTGAGGATTACTTGTTAAATGTTTAGATCTAACAATAACATGAACTCACAGAGACTGGATCTAAAGAACAGAGAACAATTAGGCTGAAGCTAGAGAAGAAATTATTGTATAAGAATTGGTTGTTGTTGAAGAAAATAGGCTATTTCAATCTAAGTTGGGAAAACATCCCGTTGTCTCCAATGATTTTTATGTCTAAAAACAATAGAAATAAGGTCCTATTTAAAGCCTAAAGCCAATGAACTAAGCCACAAAACAAGTCCATGTTTAGCCAAAAGAATTTCCATGGATCGGTATTGGGTCGACCCTCCCCGACCTTGGTCGACCCATGGGTAGACCCACCTTGGGCCGACCCAAGCGTCGATCCAGCCAGGTCATGGGTCGACCCCCTTAATGGGTAGATCCAGATTCCCCTTTCTTCGCTGTTTAATTTAAATTTTGAAAATTTTGAGTTCCTATATATACATATAATTCTCTTATACGCATACAAACTTCTTAGCTTAATAACTTTCTCATACAATGTTCGTTTTATGCAAACTCGGAGTCTATCTTAAGCAGAATTCTGAGAAGAAGGAAATGGTACAGTTCGTTTAACTTAATTCCCAATATTTAATTAAGTATTCTTTAGTTTATTATTATAGTGTTCTTTAAAATTACGGAGTGTTACACTTGTAAAAACACCCTTTTACAACTGACTATGGCTATTGTAAAATACCAATCCACCACTACTTTTAGCTGTTGTAAAACACTTTTTTCAGATAGCTTTTAGCAGTTGTAAAACACTTATTTATAATTGTTTGTAACACTTGCAATTTAACTTTCCAACAACTGTTTTGGGCAGTCATACTAGCAGTTTACAACTATTTGTAACAGCTGTAAGATCTACTTAAACTAATAATAACGCTCCCAGCAAATATTTTTGTAGATGCTACATACACTCATAATTCAGCTCTCAACAACCGCCACTAACCATAAATTTCGTAATACTTTAATTAAAACCAATATTTCACTAATAATAACCGCAATCACTTGAGTTGTTCAAAATAACATGAATCATTCACATTCATATTAATAAAAAATATTCAAGTTTACATTGCATTTGAAATTGTAACATCATTACAACACATGACTAAATCCATAATAAATATCAATAAAAGTACGTATATGTACTAATCAAAAATGATAAACTCTGTAGCCAAATCCTGGATATAGAAGTTTAGAGTTATGAGCTCAAAAACACAAATTTTGGCTAATAGACAGATCCACCTACTTTGATTTCATTTCAATTAGTAAGATGACTCATCCCCAAATTACTAAACCAAGCCTGCAAACGCATACAATCAAGAAAACAAATATTACAAAAAACTAATTTGAATAATGGAAATACAAACAACCTTGTAAAAGGCGTAATGAGATAATCACTATACAAATAGTACTAAGAAAAAAAAATTATATCTGCATAAATAATTGCCGGAGAATCAATTGTATATTATTATAGATACTGCCAATAAAAATATAGAATCAATATTGTAAAGCAAATGGCAGAAGAAATTCACCTTTCTTGCACCTTGGATATTTTCCAACTTCCAATATGAAACTCTCCTAAAACAAAGGAACAACAAAATAGAAGATAGAACAAGAAAAAACTAGCATTGTAAGTATACTTGAATAACATTACTTATCCTAAGAAAAAATACATGCTAATTAATGGTAGTGATGCATCCACTATGGAATCTGGTTCTGAAACCGAAGACAATACTTTTTCAAAAATGTCAGTGAATTATATTTCACATTCTCAGTTGACCCCTATTCGCGAAGAGACTAAAATTATAGGGAACACGGTCCTTGGCTCTACAACATGTGAAGAACAAGTTCTGATGGTTGACTAGGCCGTGGATGTAAGCTGGAAGAATGAAACTTTCAACGAGAAGCTCTCATCATTTGAAGGGCCATCTCCTCAGTTGGAAACTAATAATCTTCTAGCTGGAAAAACTCTTTTCGTGTTCTACTAGTGATGATAACATTCGTGATGACTTTTTTCACACTATTCCTATCATTTAAGAAATATTTGCAAACAAGATCCAATACAAAAATAAACTAGATACCCAAAGTCGATCCATTTCACTATATTCAGCACCTTAAGAAGAATTCAAACCTCCTTCGCCTGCTTTTGTGTTATCAGAAGTAGATCAACTATCTTATGTTTTGAAAAGACTAAACGATATTGAAGAAAAGGTATATGAATTACAAGCAAAGCCAACTGAGATGCCCTCAGAGAAGAAGGAATTACTGAATGTTATCGTGTGCCATGTTGATGCATTAGAAGCTGAGTTAATTTCAACCAAAAAGGCATTACGTGAAGCACTAATAAGGAAAGAGGAACTACTTGCATATATTGATAGCGAGTTAAAACCCACACATCATTGGAGGAAGTATCAATGTTTTTGATTGGAGTGAAGACATTGCAAGAGATAAATGCTTCATAAGTCCGCGTACCATTTCCTGAGCTCCTTCGAGTTGCCAGTTCTCTCTTCAGTTTTGAATTCGATTTTAAGGAATAGGCTGTTGAATTGGATCATGGGATTATTTGGTGGTTTTGTGAATTGGATCGTGGGATTATTTGGTGGTTTTGGGTATGAACTTAAGGATTTGGTATTAAAGGGGGTTGCCATGAAAATTTTAGATTAAACTGTATATGTTGGGGCCAGCCATGATTTAAGAGCTGGAGCTGAAATTTTATCGTTAAGTGCCAAAATTTTATCATTTGGAACTAAAACCAGTTTAGTAAGTATGAGTTGATTTTTGAGTTTTGAACTAGACTATCAAATGAATGTAAAACCATAATCTGGAATATTGGTAAGCTGAGCTGAACTGAACGCTTTTTCAAAAAAATACCATGTGTAAACATTTATTCAAATACTAAGGATATGTGCTATTATTAAACATTTTGAACTATCCTATTTTTTATTGTACTCCTTAATTATTAATATTAAATTATTAATTATGTTTATTATTTATTGAATTTAATTAATAGATTTTAACAATAGTCTAGTAATTATTAATAATTAACTATTACAAAATGCTAAATATATTTTTTTATTGATAATAAGGAGTACAATAAAAAATAGAAATAGGATACAGAAGAAATTCACCTTGCTTGCAATTCATAAACAATTGCAAATTACATGATATTAATTATCGAAAGTTTTTTACTTGATATTAAATATCATTTATTAATTATTAATAATTAATATTAATTATTCATTGTTAAATTTTAATTCTATTAATTAATAATTAATCGTTCGATAATAATGATTAATTATTATTTATTTATTACTAAGTAGTGGTAATTAATATTTGTTATTTCATATTTCAAATATTATATTATACTTATTACTAATTAAATTGATTATTAGCTACTGAATAATAATTATTGATACTAATTTCAAATAGTATTCAACAACTAATTGTATTTAAAACGAATTTACATGTACATGATTTTATTTTTGTTAACCAGTCTCGATGATAAAATCATTGATGTTTATTATACAGATCACGTTAGTTAAGACGTCTAAGTATTTTATATTTGGACACTAGTACTTAGGCCTAGTTTTTTTTCATTATAAGGGGTAGGTCTTGCTACCAGTCAGACTTGTTGACAGCTCTTTTTTTGAAGTGTGCAATCAAATTACAAGAGTGTTCTCCTGCTTGCGAGGATCACTCATTTCTCTCAAAAAAACTTTGACGTTCAATTACCGCAAGAAACAAAGAGAAATTTTATTGCTGAATTTTCACAAAAAAAGGTCAAATGAGTTTTTTGAAATTTTGAATACTTTATAAAATATTAAATTTATTTAATTTTTATTAATTATTGAAAATTCAAATTTTAATTAATATTTAAATCTTAGTTTAGAAAATTTTAAACTTCTTGAAATATTGTATATTAAATATAATATTAGTTATAACCATTAAGTATTAAATAATAATAACAATATTACTTTTTAAACAATTATTATTAAAAAATTATTATTAAATAGTAGTTGTTATATAGTAATTATTAAGTATAGTCATACTTCCTAATTATTAATAGCAATTATTAGTTATTCATTATCAACATTAATTTTATATATTAATTATTATGTTTTGATTATAAACTATTAATAGTCATCATTAATATTAATTATTTATTATATTTTTATTAATTATTCCTTCTTAATTAATAAGTATTAAATATTACTGATTGATTATTAATAATGATTATTACTTCTTAATTGATTATTAATAGTGGTTGTTTGTTACAAATTATTAATAATCAATATTAATATTAATTATTAGTTATTAATTATGTTTAATGATAATTATTAAATATTGATTACTAATTATTAATTGTATTCAACAATAATTATTTAATAGTAACTAATAATTATTTAACATTAGTTTTTAATTATACATATTTTTTGGCAAAGCCGACCAGTTTCTAAAGTGACCGCAAACACTATTATTATAACTAATAATAAAATACAATGTAGTACAGGTGATTGTTAGTAGATAATCAAATACGGTTTTTAAAGTGGACCGTCCATCACATGTGCTGGACTGAAGTGTCCAGGTCATTGTACAAAGAAAACAGGAGTGAAGCAGACATGCTTCAACCACTAATTTACCTAACATCTGATCTCCAACGGTTGATCGAGACAAAGAAGAAGAAGATGTGGAGGCAGAAGATAAGGTGGTAGATGCAGGGCCTGTGTCATTCAGTAATGTGGCAACGAGACTAGCGAGGTTAGGCAAATATCCAGCATGGTTCGAATTGTATACAATTTTTCTATCCCATGAATCATCAGCCAGGACTTCAACATTGTACTCCCCATAAACATCGTCAGTATATAGTTTCAAATCATTCTCATCATCATAATAATGCAAAGTTCTAGCTTCCACACTTTCATCCTCTTCGTCCAAAATAAACATATAATAGACCTTATTGCTGGGATCATACCTTATACTAGAACCTAATTGAGTCCAGGATTTCTCTTGAAAGATCCAAACAACAGTGGCATCAACTACACTCTTAGTGGCCACAACGGCATCAGAAGGGAGAACATCAATAGGGGGAACATCAATCACGTTGATTTTGGGAACCCAAATACGAGAGGGAGGTTTTACAAGTGGAGAGATTTAGGCTTGAGGGGTGCATTAGGTGATTGTTGGCATGCATCGCTAATGTGTCCAAATGAGTTACAGTTAATGCATATGTCTGGTTGCCAAGTGTACCGAACATCAACATAAGAATCAAACCCATCAATTGAGACTAAAAGTTTAGTTGGTAGCAATTTGTTTGGAGATATTTCAGCTTTCTCAAAAACAAATTCTGTCTAGCCTCCATATGAGCATCAAAGCATTTGAATTTGCCTATTCTACTTGCCGACCATTCAAGCCTGAAAGCGTCTGCAACACCGATGGAATCCGCGTGAAAACAATCCATACAGGAATGGACTGCACCCACTCTCTGGCACTCTCAATCGATGAATTCCAGGGTGTTATGATTAATGGTTTCCCTCCAATAGTTGGTGGGTTTGCTTCCAACACTTTCCTTCTTTCCTCTACCTTTGGAAATTTGAAAAAATACATGTCGTTCAAATAATTTACTCGTAGACCTCCCATCAAGTTCCATGTTTTGTGACATTGCTCACCAACATCACCATAAGGCACACCCGAATCTAGAAAGAAACCCACAAGGTGATCTTTCCAAATGTTAGTAACATCTTGGACAATACCAACCAGAGGACGATGGTTATCAGGATCACATGTAAATTCACGAGGTGTATAAGTTCCTGTGCAGTGAGGTAGATATTTGAATAGAGACGAGTACGTAGGCTTAGGCATATTCACTGGCATTTGCATATTTACTACAGGTGGCAAAGATTCCCAGGTGAGAGAACTAGTATTGGACACAACCAGGGGAACTAAAACATGTCTGCATACATTCAACCCTACACCCATGATATTTAAATCATCCATATCCAGTTTATTCTTGTTTCCCAATACCGTATTTACTTCCATAGTTTTAACAGCATCAAGCATGTTTTCCTCATTATTCAAGATCGACCCAGTAGCAAACGTAGTTACTTGTGCATTGTCTTTTCCTGGCTCAATGGAAGCATCGATCATAGATACTGAACTAGTTTATCAACAGAAAGAAGTCCAGAAATTGAAGATTGAAGCGGTGAAGTGAGGCCAGACGATGGGAGTGTCGACAAGGAAGAAACTTTATTTGCGATGGAGTGAAGATCTGGATTTGAAACCACCGGATCCGAAGTTGATGAAATGGGATTCGTTTTCCTATATCCTGGAGCCCCCTGTACAGATCTGGGAGAAGACTTATTCTTATTTGCCATAGAGATAGGGTGAGAGGAAAGAGAGGAGGGAAGAGCGGAGGAGAGGGGCAATGGAGATGAAGAAAATTTTAAGATTCACTAATCGCCATACCCCGAACGCCAGTCGCCATTTTAGTCTATCAGTTTATATATGATTACTTCTTAGTTACTAAAATTTAAATATTACTTCTTAATTATTACCACATAATTATTGATTATTATTATTATATTAATAATTTTATAATAATTAGCAATTAATATGTATTAATATCTACTTATTAACAATAACTATTAACATAAATTATTTATTATTTCAAAGTAAATATTATTATTTAATAATTATTATTATTTAATATTATTTTTTAATTGTTAATTATTGTGTACTATTATTTAATCGTTTATTACAACTGGTAAATTGAAAAGGTAGTAATAGACATTTATTACAACTGACGAAAAGAGGTTTTAAAAATATGCGTTTATTACAACTGACAAAAAGAAAAGGTGTAATAGGTATCTATCGCAATTGGCAAAAAATGTTAGTGTTAAATATAGTCCTTTATTACAACCCGCAGAAAGTAAAGGTTGTAACAGGCATCTATTACAACTATCAAAATAATATAGTGGTAGAAAATAAGTTTATTACAACTTTCACAAAAAAAAAACCTTTATTACAACTGGCATTTTGTGACAGTTGTAAAATAGAATTTTTGTTGTAGTGTGTTTATTATATTGACTTAATTACACTTTTGCTTGGGTATCATGGTATAAAGATAAATGCTTGTGGCAATGTTATATGAAAATTGTTTACTTTTCAAAAGCTTGACACCTTAACTACTGTGTACAACTTCCTTTGGAGAAAAAGGATTAAACATGACGTCGTCCAAGGGAGATCATTTGAAATATCCATCAAAGCTGAAAAGAGAAGTCAGAAGGAAAAAATGGTACACGATAGATCTTTACATCAAAAAATATCATTAACATTTTATAAAAGTTTATAGCAAAACGAGAATCAAAGAAATGCTTGGTTTTTGAATTTTAACTAGTGAAATTTTATTTCTTTTAAATCTACATTTCTATGTTAATTTGAGTTAATTAAAATTTTAAATTTTAAAAGTTCGGGCTGCTAAATTTTTTTGGAGATTACAACTAACGTTTAACCAGTGATCATCATTCTCAGCCAAAATAAGATTGGATAGTTTGAAGACATTTTGGGTTCAACCTGTGTCAAATCAATTCAATAGAAATTTTCGGTGGTAGTTTGAAGACATTACTTATACATTGTGAATGTTTTACTATATTTTACATTAAATAGGAAACACGTTCTTTTTACCATTCTATGTTTTGCATCTAATTGTTAGACCATAGGTAAAACTAACATTTATATGAGCCTCTAATGCCAAACCATTCTTTTTATTAGAGTTTTATTAGGATTCATGATCATTCTCAGTTTAATGATGAAAGGTCTTGTGAAACTATCAAGAGAACTTTAAACCTTGATTAGGTTGAATTACGAAACTTATGGGTTTGATGCCTTTCCACAATGTTAGGATGCAATCAAATTAGAGAAGTAAAATTTTCTCCCTTTTGATTTGATATAATGTATGCAAATGTACTCGATATGAAATAAGTTAAAACTAATAGTTTAATTTTTATTTAGAAAGTTACTGCATGTTCGAATGCATAATAACAGTAATTCCTTACATAAATGCGTTACATTTTTTATTTCAGTTACATTTTTTCTTTTTTCCTTTTAGTTTATTTTACTTTGTCCATATGTGATAATAACAACTACTAACACATTGTTTATTTAACATTAACAGGCCAATTATATTCATGTTAAGCAAAAAATATCAGAACTAAAGCAAGACTAATTCTATCGTTTGTTTGTTTTTTACGTAACTTGTAATTAATGTAAAAATGTATGACAAATTACGTGTGGACATAGAAAAGTTGATAAAACATTATGTATGAAATACTAAGTTGTTTGAATGATATGCATGAATATTATGTCATTATTTTTATATTTGTTTGCGAAAATTTGTCATATTTATATGTGGTAGTAAATATTTAAATGTGTGTGTATACATGTAAAAAGACAAAATGATGAAAAATCCATAAACTAAGCAATAGGTTTCAGAAATACTATAGAAAAAGACATTGGAAATGCTATAGTATAACGAAATAAACCCTGTAGAAACATATAAGAAATACTAACAATTATAAGAACAAACACTATAACTGCAACGACCCGGCCTGCACCAGTCGACATTTCCTCCGATAGTGCGTTGTACACATGCCCGACTAGCGCGGAACAGTCGCCAAAGAAAGGAAAGAAGAAGAAGGAGCTAACAAAGAAACCTGTAGAATGTCTCACAGCGCATAGAACAAAATATAATAACAACATACTTGACATAAAACAGGTGAGACGGTGCATAAGCTGAAAACAAACTATCATAGCAGCGGAAAATCCAAATACAGCTTATGTTCCACATCATCATTATTACAACTTTTCAACTGTCTCTAAAGATCAAAGCAAGATAAGGGAGGTACACTACTAATGCCCAAGTAGTGACCACCAATGACACAGGGAGAATATCTATATATATATATATATATATATATATATATATATATATATATATATCATACGTGGAAGCCTCTTACTCGCCTCAGAATCAGCTACTTGTGCATCGCCAGCTAACCTGTCTCTAGTCTGCTCGTGAGAGCACCCAGAGTAATAAGAAGAGACATAAAACCCTGGGTCAGACAAAAAGTCTGGTATGAGCGATAAGCAACAAAACAGAACAATAACAGGTATAATCCAACCATACCCGAACATGGACATGCAACCAAAGAGTTAGCACTACATACTGTACAACACTCTAAGGTGCCACTAACATATGGTGTACAAGCATACGGGGGTGCGGGTGTGCATGTCATATTGATGGCAAACAATCAAGCATAGCAACCATCCTCACATCTGTCACTCGGTGCGTAAAGCATACGATATCCACTACCTTAGTCACCTATCCATTGGGCCATGACGGAATCCAATCCCGTACAACTATCGCTACAAGCCCACTATCCATCTCTCAGTGGTGGACCAAAGTTATGAATACCGACAACCCCTTTGCACACGTCCCGCAGCAAGGCCCTACTCATGAAGTCGACTCATTGGTTCCCAACTGGATCCTGAGCTCTAACTTCTTATTTGGACTACCATTGCATCTCGGGTTATTGGTCATCACTGGATTGGTTCGGATCCCATGTCCTTCATCACTGTCGGTTCAGATCAGCCTCCCTCCAAGTGCTCCAAGTCGGGCCGTGGCCTCCAAGTCCCTTCGTAGTACATTGATTCGGTTCAGGTGCTCTCTGGCGGGTCGGGTCGGTGTACCCTTGCTACATCGGTTCGGATCAGGTTCCTGGTCTCTGATCTGATCCACTTCCTCTTCCTCTTCCATTCCGATCCCCTTCTCTTCCCTTCAGTCGATCCGATTCCCCCTTCTTTAGCTCGATCCGATCCCAGTTCAAGCATTGTGGACTTCCTTTTTGCCATACTTTCCCTTGTGCCAAGCCTCGGTTCGGTTCGGTGATCCTTTGCCCAGTCCTTATCCGATCCGAGCCCATCCCTCCAATCTGATCCGAAAGCCTGCACCATTTTCTGCAACTTTTTCCAGCGAGTGTTTATGCCATTCGATAGCGTTTTTGACCAATCTAACACTTCTAAACAATCGCAAAGCATACCACAAAGTCATAGCAACAAATAGAAGTGACCTCAAACACCAAAACATCAATATGATAGGTTAAAATGGATCAAACATAGCTAAAACCCCATATTTTCCCTTAAACATGTTCAAGCATAATTAACGATAGGATTAGCAAAGCTTAACCAAATTAACCCAAGTTCATATCAGAGATCTAAAACATCATTTAAGAATTTATACATATTTTTCTAGAATTTTATCATGTTTAAATTCGTTAATTAACACTAATTACCCTTAATTAACCATAATTAGTGAGGAACTATGCAAATCACTCACCTTAGCCACAAATAAACCTTAAATCTGAAATAAATCTCTGATATAGCGCGAATACCAATGCTAAACGGCAGCTCTAATCTTGATTTGGTGAAGATCTCTCTTGATTTGATGTTGCTAAGCTTAATCCTTGATTAGAAAGTGATTTGGAGGTGATTTAGAGGTTGGAGGCCATTTTTAGGGTTTCAAAGAGGTAAGTGGAGGCTAGAAAACTGAAACGGAATGAAACCCTAACTCTTTTCAGCCTCCTCATAACCCTAATCCCGAAATGGGTTATGGGCCCATTCACTAATCACCCTATTTGGCCCGGTTAAGCAGTTTTTCACCTTCCAAACCTTATTTCAGCCATATCTCCCAAACAGTAAATCCGTTTACCTATTATGACCAACTCTACGGAAAGGTAAACCGTAAAACGAATCTACTAGGAGTGGTTTCAGGTTAAAATTCCTTTCCAATCAAAAGTTATGGCCAAAACAAAATCAACTAGGGGCAAAACGGTCATTTAAAAATCGATAAAAATCATGAACATGGGAAATGACCCCAATGGTCGTTTCCCAAAGCCGCATGACCATACGACTTCATATAAGAAAGAGATAAACATTCTACGATCCTCCGATGCGTAGAATGCGGGTTGTTACATTCTCTCCCCCTTAAGAAATTTCGCCCCCGAAATTCCCTAACCAAAACACACAAAAGGTCCCGCATGCCTATCAGTCATAAAACAATAATCAAACATGCCAAACAAGCAAAACAAGTCTATCCTAGCATGTAGAATAACTAAACTGCAAAGTAAATTTTACCAGGCAAAGAGCTTTGAATACGATTTTCTTATGTCATCCTCTAGTTCCCAAGTATAGTCGTTCTCTTGCCACCGATTCTCATCTCTACCCTAGAGGTGATTTACAATAGGTTAGGATCGTTCCTCTGATTGGAACCGATCCACTTAATCAAGATCGATCTAATCGTCAAGCTTATTAGCGTTTCTGAATCCAATTCACATTTAAATCTGAAGTCGTATCCCATGATATACTCTAGTTGCTTCCATTCTAGAAAATAGCCTCTAAATTGACATGTCTCCTACCCAATGCATCAGCTATCGCACCTAGTCCGGTACTATAGCCTTCGTCTCTATTGTCATCTTCTTAGGTAATCCAACCCTATACGCCAAACCTTCAACTACATTCCAAATGTCCTTTCAAGTCCAACTTGAGTCCTTCCTACATTCGTACTGCACGTCCAACGTACATTCACCTCCTAGAGGCAAACTAGACCATCCAATAAACCTAGGTACTCCACTTATACTCGTACTGCACATCCAACGTACATTCATCTTCTAAAGGTGAACTAGACTCATCCAATGAATCTAGGTACTCTACCTTCGAGTCCAAGTCCAACTTGAAGCTCCTATATCCGCTGAATCTCCAGGGTCAGTGGACGCTCCACAATGCCCATCATACTTCAAGTCTAACGTAAAGTATCTTACATCCGTCATATCACCATGATCAACGAACTTATACTATTTCCATTCAACAGGATCCTACAGGTGATACTCAAGAGAAGAAAGGTAGGAGCAAACACAACAACCATAGCATCCATCAAACAAATCCTATCTATCACCTGCTAAAGCCATGAATACGTCGATACCTGTATGTCTGGTCCAACCAATATCAATAACTAATGGAAACTCTGCCTCCAAACGGACTACAGTACGTCCAACGTACGTTTATCCTCCAAGGATAACTAGATCACGTCCAACGGATCCAAGGTAAGTGGGCATCCCCAGATACCCCTGCTTTTAGTCCGCCTGAAACACTCGAGTCCCACCCAAGTCTATCCATTATCTTGATGCCCTCTCGAGTCCAACTCGAGCCAATCCAATTTCTTGCAGCCTTCTCGAGTCCAACTCGAGCCAATCTATTGCCCATAAACTCAGACCCAGCTTGAGTATCCATTACCTACATACCCTAGTCCAACGTGAGTCGTCTCCCTATTCGTTGCAGCTCCAAGATCAACGAATACCTATTTTCTTTTACAAGTTCAAGTCCAACTTGAATCGTCCTAATCTTCATTGCATCTTCCATGATCGATGAATACACCCTATTTATTCAAAAAGAACATCAACATAAGGTCCTAAACAATCCATTACTTTGCATATTTCTCGAGTCCCACTCGAGTCATCTCATAACCCTATCGAGTCTAACTCAGGGCAGTCCATACCATCGAATAGTCTTATCCTATCACAGCTGCCCATTACTCCTCGAGTAAACCAAGATATTATCGAATGAAAATCACAACAACTATTTATCTCTCACGCAAACCATCCTAGTCTAACTCGACATTCCCCAAAGGCCTAAACCAATATCATAAAAGCACCTAAGGAACATCTTCTTCGAATTCGAACAATCTACGTGAAGTGATACTAGCAAAACAACTAAGCACTGGAGCACTCATTTGCCTCCCAGAGACAACTAGAACTTATTACAAAGATAACTTCTCAGCTTCCTTGACTCCAGTTACTATCACCATCACTATGTAGGTACCTAATACCACCCTATTCCTTTAGAGTAGTTTGACTCCCCAAATTAATGCTAAACCCAGTAAAGCCCAAAACAAAGTAATCACAAACAAACATACATCCATGACTCGATAAGACCAAATTTCGGCAAGTCATACTAAGGTTAGTCGAACCACCAATCGGGTTCGTCACTACTAAAGGTCTATCGACTAACTAAGGTTTGTCAAACAAAACTCGATCAAATACATATTAAATAGAAAGCATACCTCGAATAACGACACCTTTTTCCTTCTACGGCGCAGTTGGGGCACTCGACGAAGAAGGAACAGCGTTGATAGCATATGCTTTCACGATCTGCTTCTCCCTAGGAGGTTGTGGACATTCATTCTTGTGATGTCCCACTTGACCTCAATTAAATCACTTTCTTTCCCCAGGCTTTTCTCGGCAATCTCTAGCATAGTGGCCCTTCTTACCACAGCTAAAGTACTCGCCATCTTTCTTATTTTTCTTATTCTGACCATCCATGGTTTGGTCTTGTTTCCTCTTATTCTTGGAATTATTCTTGCCTCCACTGCCTGCTTGCGGCTTTGGCTCCTCTGCAGATGCAATAGCAACCTCAGTCTTTGGCTTAGGGTAAAGACCCTTTGACCTCAATGCTTTCCCCACAATCGACTCAAACGTCTCATCGATGTGGTTAATAAGCTTTTCCCCCCAAGTATTGATCCAAACCTGTTATAAATTTCTCGTTCTTCTTCTTGGCAGTATCTATTAGGGATAGCCCATATTTTGACAAAGTGTCGAACTCAGCAATATTCTCCGAGACTGCCCTACCATTCTGCTTAAGCTCCAAGAACTTCCTAAACAATTCCGACTTCTGAGCAGCTGGGATAAACTTGTCGCTAAAGTGAGCCTTAAACTGATCCCAAGTAACCTGATCCTCTGGAGTAGCTGTCTTAATAGCATTCCACCAATTCATCGCTCTCCCTAGCAGCTGACGAGACGCTAGCCTTCTCTTCATCGCATCCTCAATACCCAAGTCGTCGAAGATATGATCACAACTATCCATCCAATCCTGAACATCCGTGGCCGACTCCGTTCCGTGGAATGGCTTCCCACCAAAACTAGTATAATCCTTATTCAGCTTGGCGAAATCGGCCCTAGGCGCCTGCACTATTGGACCACCACCATTACCGGCATTGGGAGATGCCCCCTGCACATCCCTAAGCATTTCTCTCATGAGGTCAGTAAACATTGTCCTCATGTTAGTAGATTGGCTCCCCTACCTGCACCTCTTGTGTATCGGCTCATCGTTCAATCTGTAAAGGGAAAACGATTAACCATCTCCATAGTGGTGCTAGTGCATTGTGACTTCATTCTTATACTACTAATTGTGTATATATATAGCTTTTGAGAACCAAAATAATCACAAATACGCGCTCTCATATACGTATACTATCTCTCCCTAGTGTCTTTCCTTAGGTTAACTACGCAACCTAGAGCTCTGATACCAAATGTAACGACCCGCCCCGCACCAGTCGACATTTTCTCCGATAGTGCGCTGTACACATGCCCGACTAGCGCGGAACGGTCGCCAAAGAAAGGAAAGAAGATGAAGGAGCTAACAAAGAAACCTGTAGAATGTCTCACAGCGCATAGAACAAAATATAATAACAACATACTTGACATAAAACAGGTGAGACAGTGCTAAGCTGAAAACAAACTATCATGGCAGCGGAAAATCCAAATACAACTTATGTTCCACATCATTATTATTACAACTTTTCAACTGTCTCTAAAGATAAAAGCAAGATAGGGGAGGTACACTACTAATGCCCAAGTAGTGACCACCAACGACACAGGGAGAATATCTATATATATCACACCTGGAAGCCTCCTGCTCGCCTCTGAATCAGCTACTCGTGCATCACCAGCTAACCTACCTCTAGTCTGCTCGTGAGAGCACCCAGAGTAATAAGAAGAGACATAAAACCCTGGGTCAGACAAAAAGTATGGTATGAGCGATAAGCAACAAAATATAACAATAACAGGTATAATCCAACCATACCTGAACCTGGACCTGCAACCAAAGAGTTAGCACTACATACTGTACAACACTCTAAGTTGCCACTAGCATATGGTGTACAAGCATATGGGGGTGGGGGTGTGCATGTCATAGTGATGGCAAACAATCAAGCATAGCAACCATCCTCACATCTCTCACTCAGTGCGTAAAGCATACTATATCCACTAATTTAGCCACCTATCCATTGGGCTATGACGGAATCCAATCCCGTACAACTATCGCTACAAGCCCACTATCCATCTCTCAGTGGTGGACCAAAGTTATGAATACCGACAACCCCATTGCACACGTCCCGCAGCAAGGCCCAACTCATGAAGTTGACTCGTTGGTTTCCAAATGAATCCTGAGCTCTAACTTCTTATTTGGACTACCTTTGCATCTCGTGTTATTGGTCATCACCGGATCAGTTCGGATCCCCAGTCCTTCATCTCTGTCAGTTCGGATTGGCCTCCTTCCAAGTGCTCCGGGTCGGGTCATGGCCTCCAAGTCCCTTGTAGTACATTGATTCGGTTCAAGTACTCTCTGGCGGGTCGTGTCGGTGTACCCTTGCTCCATCGGTTCGGATCGGGTTCCTGGTCTCCGATCCGATCCACTTCCCCTTCCTCTTCCGTTCCAATCCCCTTCTCTTCCCTTCAGTCGACCCGATTCCCCATTCTTTAGCTCGATCTAATTCCAGTTCAACCATTGTGGCCTTCCTTTTTTCCATACTTTCCCTTGTGCCAAGCCTCGGTTCGGTTCGGTGATCCTTTGCCCAGTCCTTATCCGATCTGAGCCCATTCCTCTGATCGAATCCGAAAGCCTACACATTTTCTGCAACTTTTCCAGTGATTGTTTACGCCATTTGACGGCGTTTCCGACCAGTCTAACACTTCTAAACAATCACAAGGCATACCACAAAGTCATAGCAACAAATAGAAGTGACCTCAAACACCAAAACATCAATATGATAGGTTAAAATGGATCAAACATAGCGAAAACCGCATATTTTCCCTTAAACATGTTCAAGCATAATTAATGATAGGATTAGCAAAACTTAACCAAATTAACCCAAGTTCATATCAGAGGTCTAAAACATCATTTAAGAATTTATAAATATTTTTCCAGAATTTTATCATGTTTAAATTCGCTAATTAACACTAGTTACCCTTAATTAACCATAATTAGTGAGGAACTATGCAAATCACTCACCTTAGCCACAAATAAACCTTAAATCTGAAATAAATCTCTGACATGGCATGAATACCAATGCTAAACAGTAGCTCTAATCTTGATTTGGTGAAGATCTCTCTTGATTTGATGTTGCTAAGCTTAATCCTTGATTAGAAAGTGATTTGGAGGTGATTTAGAGGTTGGAGGCCATTTTTAGGGTTTCTAAGAGGTAAGTGGAGGCTAGAAAAATGAAATGGAATGAAACCCTAACTCTTTTCAGCCTCCTCATTACCCTAATCCTGAAATGGGTTACGGGCCCATTCACTAATCACCCTATATGGCCTGCTAAGCAAATTTTCACCTTCCAAACCTTATTTCAGTCATAGCTCCCAAACGGTAAGTCCGTTTAGCTATTATGACCACTCTACGGAAAGGTAAACCATCAAACGAATCTAATGGAAGTGGTTTCAGGTCAAAATTCCTTTTCAATCAAAAGTTATAGCCAAATCAAGATCAGCTAGGGGCAAAACGGTCATTTAAAAATCGACAAAAATCATGAACATGGGAAATGACCCTATTGATCGTTTCCCAAAGCCACATGACCATACGACTTCGTATAAGAAAGAAATAAATATTCTACGATCCTCCGATGCGTAGAATGCGGGTTGTTACAATAACATACAAATAAAACGCTATACAAAAGTACATACAAGCACTATTAGAAGTCAATACCGGATGGTATATTTTATAGTGTTTTTGTATGATAGCAAATAAAAACGCTATAAAAAGACATCTTTCATAGCGTTTTTCTGCTATTCAAAGTAGAAGAACTAAGATAGCATGTCGTTACATGGCGTTCTCTGAAACGCTACGTTAGGTTATAATAGTGTTTTTCAAATGGTAAGAAAGCCCTATTTTGTTGTAGTGTCATTGTTGCTTATTCAACCACTAGGCTTATTATCTATAGACAGGGAACTATTTGTAAAGAATAGCAATCAACTTTCACTATAAATTGTTGGAGAAATGGGAAAAAGAAAATCACCCATAATATATCTATCAAAAGAAATAATATGGGTTCTCCAAGGCATTCAGCAAGGCCGTGACTACCTATCAACAACATTATTTATTTTATCCATCTCCCTTCAATGTGTTAACTCCTTAAATGGAGTCTTCAAAGTTCAAACAAAGCATATCAGGAAACCATTTCCTACACTAGCCCACGTCATAACCATCAAATGCTTCTTGATTCGAATCTCGTTGACATTGTAGTCGGTGGAAGGAACACCACCATGCCATGAGTATCACTTAAAACATTATTCCGTGACAATCTAATAGAACTTTTTTACTTAAATAAGACCAATATTTTCAGGCTTTACATCACAAATATCGGAGTAGGAACACCGCCACAGCCACAACAAGTTCTTGTTGACACGGGTAGCGTAGTAATATTGGTATACTACGCAGGTTGCATAAACTGCGTATTTGACAACGACGGATGAGACGACCCCAAACCCGTACAGACGGTGGCAAGGGTAATCCTTGGAATATAATACATAAACAGATAATAGTAGAACAGAATTAAATAAATACACCAGATAATGCACAATAGAATATACTGGATAAACTTAATCATCAGAGTTACACAGTATACAGGATCATACTTAGTACAAATACAGTTCAGCTATACATAAATGTCTACAGCGGAAAACAAACATAATATGTACAATAGGAGCTGAACAGCATAAAAAGAGATAAATAATAGAATCCATCTTCAGCTCCAGCTATCCAGAGAAAGCCAGCTAAAACCTGAATACAAGGCTGCCCGTGTAGAAAAAGGGGCACCCGAGTTTGAAAGTGAAACAAACTACGAGTCAGTCATGGGACTGGTATGAGAAATCTACTCAACACATTTGAAATAAGGATAATCACAGGACCACGCCACTTTCGTGGAACGGGTTTACTCCATTGGATTGCCAGTGCTTTAAAACAAATCATTCTTTTAAACATCGTAATGCTTTTTATAAAAATGAAGCCATTATAAGACTCGGTTCCCATCACAAAATGCAACGCAAACCGGAGGATAGATTTTTTTTTCCATATAATGGCCAAAATATGATTCATACGAATAAAACAAAAGCATTTGATATTATTACTAGTGTTTATTGTTTCAAAAACAATTTCAATCATAACTAACAATCATAGACGGCATTAATGCCCCATACCACTATGTCGCCATATATAGGTATACAATCAAAACCGCACAGTCACGTATTTGGAAATTGGATTTCTGTCATGAACCAAGGAAAAAGATAGTCCTTACCGACTTCGAGACATTCTAGCCTACCATGTCTCAGGATCAGAGCTCGAGTGACCCTTGGATCTTCAGGGCCGGTCCACCGATGTGGATTAAAATGCCTGAGCAATACGTCTCCCCGCCCTATGGGGCGCAAATGAGCCAACGAATGACTCCATCGGTCCCAGATCGACCGATATATCCGAGGCTCCTCGCTATCCATCATCCACATAAGTAAAATGTCAGGCCATGTAAAATCACCGACACAACTCCAAGCTAGAAAGAAACGCATGCCCTCTCTGAGGTTCTGCTCCCGTTTCTGGTTCGTACCGAGGTGTGAGGCTCGCGATTTCACGTTATACACAAAGCTACGCCACACACGCGGTGCTTTGATCGTCACCACAAGATTTTTCTTTTCAACAGAAGCCCTGATCACTGCATCTTAGCATGCCACATAGGCAATTCACACCGTGCAACTGATGGCTATCAATCACAAAGAATAAATTCCAATGTCAGACACACTGTCCATTTGCCAGTCCGTTCTGGGTCTGAACGAAACCGGAGGCTCTATTAACCTCGCAAACCCATCGATCACCACGTACGTCTGGACGATCACCACTCATTATCCATATTTCGGGATGCCTCCCAATCAGGACCTCGGTTACCATCTAAACGAGGTGAAGATCTCCAGTCTTCGACCACTGTCTTCATCTTCGATTCCTTATCGTCTATTCAGTTATTCAAAATGGGATAAACCCGGTCTTTCTTAGCAACTCGCGTATATAATAAACAAGTGCCACACAAACACTACTACGCATCATTTCAATTCATTAGCCACTAACCATCGATCAGTAAGAGAACGATTTCTCAAATATTTACCTCGAAGGCCGAAACCAACATCAGATCAAAATCCAGGAAACCATTCGACTTAGCTAACCTTCAGTTAATTTCTAAATTTCACATCCATATCGTTTATAATATTTTATAACGATTTATCGCTATTTTTATTTATTTTTAAATAGCCAATTTATTCAAACGACGCTTCGGGCCATAACGCAGCCGTTGCGCTGTTTTTCTTCTTATTTGATTTACACATAACTGAAAATATAACCGTTGGATCTTCACAAAATTTACATCATTAGAAAGATCTTTTCAAAATGAATCCAACGGTTCCTATTTCGGTAAAATCCGACGGTCGGATCTCCCGGTATAATCGTTTGAAGTTTCGATTTCAAAATACGAACTACAGCGCCGTTATTCGATTTAATGTAATTATATATATACATATATATATATACATATAAATATAATCGATTCTGGCGCTGTTTCAGATTTGAATTAAACATTCCAGAGAATCCAACCGTTGGATTTTTACAAAGTTGGTGCCGTTGGAAAGATATTTCCAAAGCGAACACAACGGTTGAGATTTCGGGAAAATCCGATGGTCGGATCTCCCGCACTAATTGTTTGAAATCACGGTTTCAAAATACGAACTGCAGCTTCGTTTTTCGATATATTTCAATTCTATTTATGTATATATATCGATTCTTCGATTTCAAAACTATATAACTTTTAAACTTTCGATAAAAATGATACTTTTATCTAACTGTTTTCTATTCCAACACTTCACTATTTTTAACAATTCATGTATATAGTAAAAATGTGATTTTTAATGTAAAACAATTTATTTCAAAACCAGATTATTTTATATAGTTCACATTGGTGATAAAAATAGGATTTTTATTATAAAACAATTTATTTCAAAACTCGACTATTTTATATAACTAATATAGGTGATAAAAATAGGATTTTTATTATAAAACAATTTATTTCAAAACAAGATTATTTTATATATTTCATATTGATGATAAAAAATGGGATTTTTATTATAAAACAATTTCTTTCAAAATATGAATACCATTCAACACATGAATTTCAATTCAACGAATGAATATCGATTCAACACATGAAGGTTTTCTATAGTTTGTATATATAGATAAAAAGGTGATTTTTATATTTAAAACACGAATACCAATCAACACATGAATTTCTATTCAACGAACGAATTTCAATTCAACACATGAAGGTTTTCTATAGTTTGTATATATAGATAAAAAGGTGATTTTTATATTTAAAACACAAATACCAATCAACACATGAACTTCTTTTCAACGAATGAATTTCAATTTAACACATGAAGGTTTTCTATAGTTTGTATATATAGATAAAAAGGTGATTTTTATATTTAAAACACGAATACCAATCAACACGTGAATTTCTATTCAACGAATGTATTTCAACTCAACACATGAAGGTTTTCTATTCAACAGACGAATATAATTTCAACACAGGAAAATAATCCTAGTACATGAATATTATTCAAAATTTCGACAGCATAACGGCAGGGTAGTTAAAACCGGGACCGTCCCTAGTACGGCTCCTCGCTTTACCTTAAAACCTCGCGGTTTTTGACAATGGGGAATCATGCTTCTAGTTCGCACGCAGGCGGCATGTATATTTTTTTCATTTCCACAAACTAATCATATGTGGTTTCAACCAAATATTTCTCAACCACAAACGGGTATTTTTCAACCACAATCAATCAATTTCAACCACAAACAATCTCAATCAACCATTCGCTATCAAACAATTTTCACACCAATCACAACCAATAAATATCACCCATGGTTTGTGGACGAGGGGCGTATATATATACATACATATATATATATATATAATTATATACAGCAATTCACTTCTATTTCAAGACATATATAAGTTTTACAATGCATATACAACTTATATATCGAACGTACAACTTATACAACACTTATACAAGAGATGTACAACGCTTATGTAACTCATACATCGACTATATAATTTATACATCGTCGTTTTCCATATCGTTTTTAAATTAGAAATCTCACATTGGGTCCCACTCCACCAAAAATAGCAGAAGGCTCAGAAAAATATGCGGTCTCTTCTAGAAGGTAGAAGGCGTCCACACGAGTCCACTGTCTCTTGTTTCACTGGATTTCGATAGGAAACGGAAAAGATACGATTTTTCAAAGTTTGCAACGGTTTAAATGTGTTAAAACTGTTGAAAATTAATATAGCCGTATACCTCGTTTTTGATTCGAAACTAGGGTTCAAGAATTCGCGAAATCCGTGAAGCTAGAGGACGATCGGCCTTCACAGCGTCGAAGGGCTAGGAGAGAGTTCCGCGCGCGTGGGGGAGTGGGCCAGCTCGGTGGACCCTGGTGGTCGTAGCGGCGGCCTGAAACTCCGAACTTGGGAGGCGCGATTCTCGGCGGGGGAGCAACGAGGAGGGGCGATTCTGGTATGGATTTGAAGAGGGAGGCGAGATCTTTAAAAACCCCAACTGAGTCGATCGATTTCGTTGAGTGTGGAAGGAGCAATCGAAGAGAGAAGCTTCGAAGCCTTTTCCGCCGTGCATCGCTTACGGGGAGAGAGAAAGCGGAATTTTCTCTTTTTTTTATTTTATAAAAATCTGATTGGCCGATATTTATATTAATTCGAAAAATAGGGTTTTCGCACACGAACTCCAAATCAAACCCAACGACTGTCATCCGTAGCGTTTTACCCCCATTCCGAACACAATGAAATATGTTTCGTAGCCCCATTCGACTGTTTCAGTCAGTTTTCATTCAATTTAAAATATATAACATTCAATATTCGATTTGAACGTACATTTCAATTTGCCAGGGCCACAAATTGATTCAAAAAATTCCAGAAAAATAAATCTGGCTATGTTTTGATGATACGGTCCCAACAAAACTAGTTTCGTCGAATTCTGAGACCGTTTGCAAAAAGGCCCATTTCTGGTCGATCCAATTTAACTATAATTGACCAAAACACATTTTCCTTTGCCACACTCACATACTAGCTTCAAAAATTATGAAATTTGAAACCTAGCAATAACTTCACATCCCGGATCCAACAAAAGTAGTTTCGTCGAATTCCGAGGTCGTATGCAAAATGGCCATTTTCACGGGCTATATAAATTCCATAGCGACCTTTCTGAAAATTCATTTGGCCATAACTTTTGCTTCCCGCTATGAAACTTCAATTTTTCAGATCCTTTAGAAAGGTATTCACTAACAGATTTAAATATTTTTGGTTTCGCTCAAATCCATTTTGTTTTGCACCCGGTACAGTCAGTCAAAGTTTGAATTCAAATTTTGAAACTACCGTGCCATTTCAGGCCTTGTTTATAATTAGAATTAATTATATTCATTTTCAAACGTCGATTTAAACTCACTTTTCATTGCTATTATTTAAAATATTTATTTTAAATATTTATAATCCACTATTTTAGCCAATTTAAAAATTTTAAATTGGTTCAGACTTTTCGGGTCGTTACAATCTCTTTTCGTCCCCTAAAAGGAACAAAGTCGAAAGTGGTTTGATTAATCAACTCTACGTTCAATCTGGCTTCCATTCTCCAGGTTTTCAGTTTCTGAGAATTTTCAAATTCTTCAAAAATTTGGCTAACACCCGGAATTTTCGAAAAATTTCGCCATAACCTCCTTTGTACGGGGAGAGGCTTGGAAATTTATTGGGCCGTATTAGGTACCCAATAAATCCTATAAAGCATACACATATTTATAGTGATATATTCTGGTGTTTACTAGGGAGCGTGTATAGATAATAAATCTAGAGAATAAATTCTCGTCACCCTGTTAAAGCCTGAGGGAATGTGTATTTTAATTGCTCCAAAGGATAAATCCTTGTCACCTCGTCCCGTGTGGGAAATAAATAGTCCATGTGCCGTATCTAATAACTAGAAAGGCGTGATTATTGTCAACTCCATACCCGTGTGGCTTTTTTATTATTCTGGCAATTTATCATTACAATTTAAATAGTCCATATCAGTCATCAGTTCAACCTGTAAAATATAGTCATCGCCATACAAGCCTCTAGCTCGTATGGTAAATCTTCCACCTCGTCACACAAGCTCCAAATACTTATGTGGTATATGATGAAGTATGCCTATCTTCAGAAGTATGCCATGTAATGTAGTTCAAAATTAATTGTTACTATCCTATGGCGACGTTCATTATTACACACAGAATAACCAGCACTCCGCATCCAATGGCATTCACAGGAGTTGATATAATAATATTTCGCATCCAACTCATTAAGGTTTACCTATTTGTCGGGCGCGCAAATAAATTCTCTACTCAACAGTTGTTCCAATTACCTGTTCAAACATATATAATGTACATATATATCATCTATTTTTAAATCAGTTCAATGTGTGTGAGTCAATCGAATAAATTCCACCATTATTCTATCATTGATTAAATTAACTATTGGTTTTAATAATTTAATTAATCAAATCTACTATCACACAACACAATCAACAAGCAATTTGTTTTTAACGTTTCAAATACATAACTAATCAATTTCTACACTCCTTTAAAATCATTCAGACTATAGAATTAAAAGTGCACATCCATGGAAAGAAAATAACAATAGAGTAGAGAATTAATTGGTAATGCAAAGTATGGTAAATGTACCTTGCACCGGAGTCAATCAGAGATATCCACTCGGCACCTAGGATAGGCTTTCTGAATGCTCTCCTCAGTTTCCCAAGTACAATCTCGCGGATCACCACTCCATTGCACTTTGACTAAGTGAACTTTCTTGTTCCTCAGCACTTTGGTTTCTTTGCCGATAATCTTTAGTGGCTCTCTTCTCACAGCTAATTCTGGAGTAATTTCAATATCTTGTTGAGCTGCTTCTTCCACGATCAAGCCTGGATCATGAATGTGCTTTCGAAGTTGAGATATATGAAATACATCATGCACCCCAGGCAACCAATCTGGCAGTTTAACCCTATAAGCGAGAGTTCTGATCCGTTCTAGTATAGGAAACAGACCTATGAATTTAGGCGCCAACTTTCCAGTTTTACCGAACCGGATAATTCCTCTCATCGGCGACACTTTCAAATATACATAGCCGCCAATAGCAAATGATATATCCCTTCTTCTCCTATCGGCATAACTCTTTTGTCGGCTTTGAGCGGCCAGTAATCGTTTCTTAATAAAATCGACTTTGTCGGCAGCTTCTTAGATCATATCAGGCCCTAACACAAGTCTATTACCGGGTTCGACCCAACAAGCAGGGGATCGGCATGGTCTACCATACAACGCTTCGAATGGTGACATTGTCAGACTTGCCTGGTAGCTGTTGTTATAAGAGAATTCAGCCAAATGTAGATGGTCTTCCCATGATCCACCAAAATCTAGAACACAAGCCCGCAATAGATCTTCTAAAATACGATTCACCCTCTCAGTCTGACCATCTGTCTGAGGATGATAAGCGATGCTCAAGTTCAGCTTCGTTCCCAGCTCGACTTGAAATGCCTCCCAGAATTTGCTAGTGAATATTGGATCTCTATCACTCACTACACTGATCGGCACTCCGTGTAGTCTAACAATTTCCTTGAAGTATATCTACGCCAGACTCTGAGCAGTTCTGTTTGATCTGACAGGTATGAAATGGGCGGTCTTCGTGAAGCGATCTACGATCACCCAAATACCCTCATTTCCTTTGAAGCCCGTTAATAAATCTCAGATTCTTTCTCTTCGTATTTTGAATTAGATGGGGAGCAAAGTGAGAAAGTTCGTTGAATTTCTTATGATATTCTGGAATGGTCATATCTCCTTGTATCAGATAAGAAAACTCATCACATAATCGCTCAGTCGCTTCGGGAGGAGTAAATCTTCCCAGGAAAATCACTTTGAATATATCCCAAGTGATATCACCTTCTGGATTATTCTCAATAACCGAATCCCACCAGAACAAAGCTTCATCTTTGAGTGCCCAGGATGTCAGTAACATTTTCTGGTCATCCCTCAGCTATAAACCCTCAAAGATCTTTTCAGCAGAACGAATCCAAGCCTGTGTCTTCATAATAGATTCTTCACCAGAGAACGGTATTCCACCCATATTTCGATACTTGATTAATAGGGCCTCAATATCCGGCTCTGCATTCCTTCTGTTTCTGACACTCATTTTCTAGTACTTCTGCAAATAGCAGATCAAGTGTCAGGTCAAAGAAAAGATATTTTAAAACATAAAAACATATACTTCAAATGTAAATGTGTCTATTTGGGGTGTATTTCATTCTGCTTTACTCATACTAGGATATTACTGATCCTATCTGTATTGAGTTGCCCATCCTAGAACACTACTGGTTCTATTTCTGACGAGTTCGTTAATATGTTATATTCCAGAACTAAGCTTAACCAAAGCTCTGATACCAAATGTGACGACCCCAAACCCCGTACTGACGGTGGCAAGGGTAATCCTTGGAATATAACACATAAATAGATAATAGTAGAACAGAATTAAATAAATACACTGGATAATTCACAATAGAATATACTAGATAAACGTAATCATCAGAGTTACACAGTATACAGGATCATACTTAGTACAAATACAGTTCATCCATACATAAATGTCTACAGCGGAAAACAAACATAATATGTACAATAGGAGCTGAACAGCATAAAAAGAGATAAATAATAGAATCCATCTTCAGCTCCAGCTATCCATAGAAAGCCAGCTAAAACCTGAATACAAGGCTGCCCGTGTAGAAAAAGGGGCACCCGAGTTTGAAAGTGAAACAAACTACGAGTCAGTCATGGGACTGGTATGAGAAATCTACTCAACACATTTGAAATAAGGCTAATCACAGGACCATGCCACTTTTGTGGAACGGGTTTACTCCATTGGATTGCCAGTGCTTTAAAACAAATCATTCTTTTAAACATCGCAATGCTTTTTATAAAAATGAAGCCATTATAAGACTCAGTTCCCATCACACAATGCAACGCAAACCGGAGGATAGTGTTTTTTTTCCTTATAATGACCAAAATATGATTGATACGAATAAAACAAAAGAATTTGATATTATTACTAGTGTTTATTGTTTCAAAAACAATTTCAATCATAACTATCAATCATAGACGGCATTAATGCCCCATACTACTATGTCGCCATGTATAGGTATACAATCAAAACCGCACTGTCACTTATTTGGAAATTGGATTTTCGTCATGAACCAAGGCAAAAGATAGTCCTTACCGACTTCGAGACAATCTACCCTACCATGTCTCAGGATCAGAGCTCGAGTGACCCTTGAATCGTCAGGGCCGGTCCACCGATGTGGATTAAAATGCATGAGCAAAACGTCTCCCCGCCCTATGGGGCGCAAATGAGCCAACGAATGTCTCCATCGGTCCCGGATCGACCGATATATCGGAGGCGCCTCGCTATCCATCATCCACATAAGTAAAATGTCAGGCCGTGTAAAAACACCGACACAACTCCTAGCTAGAAAGAAACGCATGCCCACCCTGAGGTCCTGCTCCCGTTTCTGGTTCGTACCGGGGTGTGAGGCTCGCGATTTCACGTTATACACAAAGCTACGCCACACAGGCAGTGCTTTGATCGTCACCACAAGACTTTGCTTTTCAACAGAAGCCCTGATCACTGCATCTTAGCATGCCACACAGGAAATTCACACCGTGCAACTGATGGCTATCAATCACAAAGAATAAATTCCAATGTCAGACACACTGTCCATTTGCAAGTCCGTTCCGGGTCTGAACGAAACCGGAGGCACTATATACCTCGCAAACCCATCGATCACCACATACGTCTGGACGATCACCACTCATTATCCATATTTCGGGATGCCTCCCAATCAGGACCTCGGTTACCATCCAAACGAGGTGAAGATCTCCGGTCTTCGACCACTGTCTTCATCTTCGATTCCTTATCGTCGATTCAGTTATTCAGAATGGGATAAACCCGATCTTTCTGAGCAACTCGCGTGTATAATAAACAAGTGCCACACAAACACTACTACGCAACATTTCAATTCATTAGTCACTAACCGTCGATCAGTAAGAGAATGATTTCCCAAATATTAACCCCGAAGGCCGAAACAACATCAGATCAAAATCCAGGAAACCATTCGACTTAGCTAACCTACAGTTAAATTCTAAATTTCACATCCATATCGTTTATAATATTTTATAATGATTTATCGCTATTTTTATTTATTTTAAAATAGCCAATTTATTCAAACGATGCTTCGGGCCATAAGGCGGCTGTGGCGCTGTTTTTCTTCAGATTTGATTTACACATATCTAAAAATCTAACCGTTGGATCTTCACAAAATTTACGTCATTAGAAAGATCTTTTCAAAATGAATCCAACGGTTCTAGTTTCGGGAAAATCCGACGGTCGGATCTCTCGGTATAATAGTTTGAAGTTTTGATTTCAAAATACGAACTGCATCGTCATTATTCGATTTAATATAATTACATATATATAATCGATTCTGGCGTTGTTTTTCTTCAGATTTGAATTAAACATTCCAGACAATCCAACCATTGAATTTTTACAAAGTTGGTGCCGTTGGAAAGATATTTCCAAAGCGAACCCAACGGTTACGATTTCGGGAAAATCCGATGGTCGGATCTCCCGCACTAATCGTTTGAAATCACGGTTTCAAAATACGAACTGCAGCTTCGTTTTTTGATATATTTCAATTCTATTTATGTATATATATCGATTCTTCGATTTCAAACCTATATAACTTTCATACTTTCGATAAAAATGATATTTTTATCTATCTGTTTTCTATTTCAACACTTCACTATTTTTAACAATTCATGTATATAGTAAAACTGTGATTTTTAATGTAAAACAATTTATTTCAAAACTAGATTATTTTATATAGTTCATATTGGTGATAAAAATGGGATTTTTATTATAAAACAATTTATTTCAAAACTCGACTATTTTATATAGCTAATATAGGTGATAAAAATAGAATTTTTATTATAAAACAATTTATTTCAAAACAAGATTATTTTATATATTTCATATTGATGATAAAAAATGGGATTTTTATTATAAAACAATTTCTTTCAAAATATGAATATCATTCAACACATGAATTTCAATTCAACGAATGAATATCGATTCAACACATGAAGGTTTTCTATAGTTTGTATATATAGATAAAAAGGTGATTTTTATATTTAAAACACGAATACCAATCAACACATGAATTTCTATTCAACGAATGAATTTCAATTCAACACATGAAGGTTTTCTATAGTTTGTATATATAGATAAAAATGTGATTTTTATATTTAAAACACGAATACCAATCAACACATGAATTTCTATTCAACGAATGAATTTCAATTCAACATATGAAGGTTTTCTATAGTTTGTATATATAGATAAAAAGGTGATTTTTATATTTAAAACACGAATACCAATCAACATATGAATTTCTATTCAACGAATGAATTTCAACTCAACACATGAAGATTTTCTATTCAACAGACGAATATAATTTCAACACAGGAAAATAATTCTAACACATGAATATTATTCAAAATTTCGGCAGTATAACGGCAGGGTAGTTAAAATCGAGACCGTCCCTAGTACGGCTCCTCGCTCTACCTTAAAGCCTCGCGGTTTTTGACAATGGCGAATCATGCATCTAGTTCGCACGCAGGCGGCATGTATATTTTTTTCATTTCCACAAACTAATCCTATGTGGTTTCAACTAAATATTTCTCAACCACAAACGGGTATTTTTCAACCACAATCAATCAATTTCAACCACAAACAATTTCAATCAACCATTCGCTATCAATCAATTTTCACACCAATCACAACCAATAAATATCGCCCATGGTTTGTGGACGAGGGGCGTATATATATATATATATATATATATATATATATATATATATATATATATATATATATATATATATATATTTATATACAGCAATTCACTTCTATTTCAACACATATATAATTTTTACAACGCATATACAACTTATACATCGAACGTACAACTTATACAACGCTTATACAAGAGGTGTACAACGCTTATATAACTCATACATCGACTATATGATTTATACATCGTCGTTTTCCATATCATTTTTAAATTAGAAATCTCACATTGGGTCCCACTCCACCAAAAATAGCAGAAGGCTCAGAAAAATATACGGTCTCTTCTAGAAGGTAGAAGGTATCCACACGAGTCCACTCTCTCTTGTTTCACTGGATTTCGACAGGAAACGGAAAAGATATGATTTTTCAAAGTTTGCAATGGTTTAAAGGTGTTAAAACTATTGAAAATTAATATAGCCGTATACTTCGTTTTTGATTCGAAACTAGGATTCAAGAATTCGCGAAATCCGTGAAGCTAGAGGACGATCGACCTTCACAACGTCGAAGGGCTAGGAGAGAGCTCCGCGTGCATGGGGGAGTGGGCCAGCTCGGTGGACCCTGGTGGTCGTGGCGGCAGCCTGAAACTCCGAACTTAGGAGGCGCGATTCTCTGCGGAGGAGCAACGAGGAGGGGCGATTCTGGTATGGATTCGAAGAGGGAGGCGAGATCTTCAAAAACCCCAACTGAGTCGATCAATTTCTTTGAGTGTGGAAGGAGCAATCGAAGAGAGAAGCTTCGAAGTCTTTTTCGCCGTGCGTCGCTTACGGGGAGAGAGAAAGTGGAATTTTCTCTTTTTTTTTATTTTATAAAAATCTGATTGGCCGATATTTATATTAATTCGAAAAATAGGGTTTTCGCACACGAACTCCAAATCAAACCCAACGACTATCGTCCCTAGCGTTATACCCCCATTTCGAACACAATGGGATATGTTTCGTAGGCCTATTCGACTGTTTCAGTCAGTTTTCATTCAATTTAAAATATATAACATTCAATATTCGATTTGAACGTACATTTCAATTTGCCAGGGCCACAAACTGATTCGAAAAATTCCATAAAAATAAATCTGGCTATGTTTGACGATACGGTCCCAACAAAACTAGTTTCGTCGAATTCTGAGACCATTTGCATAAAGGCCCATTTTTGGTCGATCCAATTTAACTATAATTGACCAAAACACATTTTCCTTTGCCACGCTCACATACTAGCTTCAAAAATTATGAAATTTGAAACCTAGGAATAACTTCACATCCCGGATCCAACAAAAGTGGTTTCGTCGAATTCCGATGTCGTATGCAAAATGGCCATTTTCACGGGCTATATAAATTCCATAGCGACCTTTCTGAAAATTCATTTGGCCATAACTTTTGCTTCCCGCTATGAAACTTCGATTTTTCAGATTCGTTAGAAAGGTATTCACTAACAGATTTAAATATTTTTGGTTTCGCTCAAATCCGTTTTGTTTTGCACCCAGTACAGTCAGTCAAAGTTTGAATTCAAATTTTGAAACTACCGTGCCATTTCAGGCCTTGTTTATAATTAGAATTAATTATATTCGTTTTCAAACGTCAATTCAAACTCACTTTTCATTGCTATTATTTAAAATATTTATTTTAAATATTTATAATCCACTATTTTAGCCAATTTAAATTTTTTAAATTGGTTCTGGTTTTCCGGGTCATTACAACGGAGTGCATATACCACCTTATGATCCATCATTGTCCGCGACAGGGAGAATATGAAACTTCTTCATCGAGGACCACTACATAGAAAGCATAAATGGAAACAGATGCAGATTCATTACTGGGTATGCAAAAGGAAGAGGAATGGAGGGATATGTAATGGAGGACAAGTTCATGATGGGGAACCCATTAATAGGACAGTCCATATGTACAAAAATATGTTTTGGATGTGTGACCAAACATAACTACACTAAGTACAGCGATAACTATGATTTCTTTGGTTGGGGAATCGATAAACCATTGGGTTCAAATATTACCTCGACTCCTTGGTCAAGCTGTTCAACCGTACGAGGATACAATCCAACCAAATCACGCATTGCTTGGACAACATCAATAGTGGTGGATATTTCGCAATCAGAAATGTGATGGAGCCCCATGTCCCAACGGTCAATCAATGGGATAGGGATTTTTGCTGACATAGATTTTAGGGAAGCAAAAATGGCTATGAACGGAAGCTTGGTTGCCCTTTACGACTGTTAATCGGAGAAGTTTTTCATTCTACATTTTACATTTCAGGATGCTAATGCGAAGTTTGAAGCTCTTCTGACCTAGAAGAATGCAGTGTTGAAAAAACGTGTGAATGGAAGTACATGCTTTCAGCTTCCAGGAAAGACTTTAATCCATGACTAGGTAGATCAAGAGTTTCCAAACATCACTCTTCATTTTCCAGGATCTATATTGTTTAACGTAACACCCCATATTTACATTAGACCAGAGGTCGATGGAGATGCCGATCTTGAAGGTTTTTGGTGAATGTTTGTGTCTTCGACCTTGGACATGCAATGGGGCGAATATCATGTCTTCATCGTTGGGAGTTTGTTCATGTCAGATGTAGCGACCCGGATTTTTTGGACCAATCAAAATTGCCGAAATATCCATCTGCTCTAAAACTAATAATGAAAACTACCAAATTAATACACAATATTTGATAAATATTTAACACTACTAAATGTATAGGATGCAATTTTTGATTAACAAACTATCAGAGATCTTTTGATACACTAGGTGTGCAATAATACAAGAAAACTTAACGAAATAAATCTACCCCTGTGCCACTCTTACGAGATAGACAGCAATAACCACTCCTGCATAATCAACAAATAAGTAATGTATGGAATAGTAAAGTAAACAGGAAAGATACCATATGACAAGATTCATAGTAATAAACTACAAACAAAAAAGGGTTATGTTATTTAGGAGGCTGCATCAGTACCACTTGTAACTGCCTATGTACCCTTATTTAATTAGGTACCTAATTAGATACAGGATCAAGCCTACGTAGTGCTCCTATTCACAAATAGGACTCATGAAGCCTACGATGTACAAACAACAATGCAATACCCAAACTACCCTTTAGGCTTAATCATTAATTTTAGATTTATCAAATCTAATCAGCTTTGTTATTTTCAAAATCCATTCTTCTTGAAATAATCTCTTCGATCTTACAATCCCGCTTTCATTTCAAATCATTGAAATAATATATTCCTTTTATATCAAATCATACTTCACTTCGGGATTTAAAAACAAATCACTTATGAAGATATCAAGTATCTATAATACAAGCATATCAACATATATGCCACCAGATCCAAAGGTTTCTCCCACAGTGACAAGGCCGCTAAGCACGACCTTTGCACATATTAATATAAATAATGATGTCTCTTCTTAGAGCAGACCGTCTTTAAGGACATTAACCAATCTCATACCTTTCTTGTAAAGACCAAGGAAAGCCCGGATTGAATTGAGAACAACACACATCAGAATACAAACAGAAGAATATTTTATTGCTTTTTACAACAATTACATCAGAGTACAAGAATATTTTAGAGTACGAATAAATGTTTTACATTTGATAAATACAATATCAGAGATTTAAATTACATTTAAATATCAGCGGAAAAAAATTCAAAATACAACTAAAAGAAATACACGGACATAGAGCTTTCCGAATATCGCTTCAGCTGTAGAACAAGATCCGGTGAACATAATATCTACACAACCAAAACTACTAGCTGCCCGTGTGGAAATTATGGGCACCTAGAGTTTAGGTTAAAACAATAAACTCCAGGTCAGTCATGGGACTGGTGTGAGAACTAAAAACAGTTATTAACTTTATTTTAAAGTTAGGTAAATCAAGGGACCTCGCTGCTAACGCGGAACAGGTTTCCTCCTAAGAATACCAGTGCATAAAATAAACAGCGCAATGCTCTTTAGAAAAATGAAACCATTATAAGACTCAAGTCCCATGCAACGCAAGCCGAAGGATAGAGTTTTACCTTATAATGGTCAAAAAATGCTTAATACGCGAAATTCATCTTTTACACCATAAGTGCACAGTGTAGAAATCAATTTCAAATATAAATGTATCAGTCCTAGGTGGCATAATATATCATGTAAGCGACATAATATATTATGTCACCATATAGGTATACAACTAAAACCGTAAAGCTCGTATTGGAAAATTGGATTTCCATCATAATGGCTGCTGATTCGAAAGATCTATCACAAATGTATCTCTACGGCTTACGTCTCGGCAAGAGAAAACACCATAATACATATACTACGCACTTTGGATGAGCATCAATATGCTCTGTCGCCATGGGATTCGGTTGAAATGACCTATCCCAATCTCCAGTTGTGGAGCAACCACAACCAGCACAACTCGGCCGTCCAAATCCATATATATATAAAGTATATTGGTCAAACCTACTAATCAAACAAATCGTTCACCATCATACTGGGGTGTGAGGCTCACGAAGTAGCATTGTACACAAAGCTATGCTAATTAAAGTTGTGCTTTGATCATCATCCACAAGGCTCTACTTTTCAATAAAAGCCTTGATCCATGCATCTTTACATGCCACACTGTCAATCCATGCCATATCATTGATCATCTACCAATATATATATAACCTGTGAGCTCGTACATCTCAGAGAAGGGTGTTAAGCAGAGAATAATTCTCTACCACCAAACAGATATATATATATACATATATATTTAGCAGAGATCAACGAATACAACATAAAGGAATACAACGTCAGGCACACCATTTATTTACAAGTCCGTTCTGGGTCTGAACGAAACCGGAGGCACCTTATTCCTCGTTCCATATGTCCAATACAGGAGAGAGGTCCTCGCATATCCGTGGATCTCCAAGTATGTTTGGACGATCACCAATTATTACCTTCTCTTGGGTGTACAACCCAATCAAGACATCAGTAATCGCCCAAACGATGTGAAGAACTCCGGTCTTCAACCATCGTCTTCATCTTCGACTCTTGATCGTCGTAGAAATTATTTAGAATGGGTTAAACCCGGTCTTTCCGAATAATTCGCGTATTTTATAATCAAGTGCTATAAAAACAATCATACGCCTCATTCCGATTCAGAATATTTTTATTAAAATATTCACCTTTTAGGGAAAGGTCCCTATTGATTTTATCAAAGATAAATTCTTTTAAATTTATTTCTTAATCTTCCTAAAATTAACAAGATACATTAAAACACCAATTTGGTTTTAATCTCCAAAAATCGTTATTTAATGGTTATTCAAATTTAAGAAATTAATATTACCTTTAACGGGGTTAAAGAACCAATGTCATTTAAAACATAGTTCACGACAAACCCCAAAATCATCTTCCATTAAATATAGAATCTTCACAGAAATCAGATCAATATATAATCGATATAAATTTCTGTATCAGACTAATAATATAATTGGAATAATGATAAGGCCTTTTAAATTCCATATATAGTAACAGTCTTCATTCACCGAAGCTCATCTCGATTATTACCAAATCGAATTCCATTTAATTCCAATTTAATATATTAAATTGGAAAATTTTACTTTGGAAAATTTCCATTTAAATCTTAATAAAAGATTTAAAATTTAAAATTACATTTTCGTTGATAATTGGGTTAAAGAACAAATGTCGTTTAAAACACAATTCATGATAAACCCAATTCAAATTTTCCTTTATTCCAATTACTAAATATAATTCAAAAATCTAATAATCTTAATTAAAAGATTTATAAAATCCATAATTATATTCTATTTAATTCCAGTTAATTATTTATTGGAAAACAATATTAAATCTTATTTAGAAGATTTATTCTTTTCTAATTGGTGTTTAAGAACAATGTTATTAAAGCCACCGTTCATGACAACCCAAAATCCAATTTATTATCTTTAATTCCAATTAAATATTAATTAATTGGATTTTTATTCTAGTTAATAACTAGTTAATTTCGATAAAAATATATTTTTATCTTTTCACATATGGATTTTTAATCCAAAATCTTTCCACACCATTTATTATAATTTTACATAATTTTTCCATATTTTTAATAATTTTATTATCGCCCCTACAGTCGATTTCCATAAACGGTCATCGAACTGCACTTACAGCGACCTTTTCCAAATATGATTTGGACACATTTCCAAATCCAACCGTTAGATTTCAATCTTCTTATATTCATTGGAAAGCCCTTTTCGATACGAACCGAACGGTCCCGGTTTTAGGAGAATCCGACGGTTGGATCTCCCCTTACGCCAATTTGAAGTTAATGGTCGAAATTTGCGAACGGTCGCTGTGAGGCACATTCTATTCCGGCTATTATATATTATATATATATCATCGATTTCGTTTAAAACGTATTCTTTAAATCGTTTATAAATTTGCTTCAAAACGATTTTAACTTCATTTTCAATTTTAAATCAAAATTGAATATTTTATATCTTTATCATATTAAAATGATAATATTTTCGAAATATTAAATTTTTAAATCACTTCTTTTCGATATTCATTTTAAAATGAATAAAATCGATCAATAAACCCATTCGGGTTAAAAGGCATTTCTATACTTAACCCGACTTCATATTTTAATATTTTTGTGTCCGTCTAAAATTGGACATCAAAATCAAAATCTTATTCTTCATTGAATATTATTTTAAAATATTGTTGTTTTAAATATTCTTTATTTAAAAATATTTTATAATTAAAATGATCTTTTACATTTAAATGTTCCTTTACAAATGAATGTTCTTTTACATAAAATGATTCCTTTACATATAAATGTTCTTTTCCATATAAATGATTCCTTTACATATAAATGTCCTTTTCCATATAAATGACTATTTTACATATAAATGTTCTTTTCCATATAAATGATTCTTTTACATATAAACGTTCATCTCCATATAAATGTTTCCTTTACATATAAATGTTCTTTTCCATATAAATGATTCCTTTACATATAAATGTTCTTTTCCATATAAATGATTCTTTTTTTCATAAAAATAATTCTTTTACATATAAATGATTCTTTTGCACTAAAATGTTATTTTATTCTAAAAATGATCTTTATTCCAAAAATGCTCTTCTTATTTTGAAATGTTATTTTATTCTAAAAATGGTCTTTATTTCTGAAGCAGAATGTGACTCAATCAAGTACCATATAATTTCAACTATATGGATTTCATACATCGCATGTATGCAACAATAATGATAATTAATCAACAAACTATCCATTCACATCCAGTTCGATTTACAACTGTGTGAGCATTAAAGTAAATAAATAACGCTCATCACATATTGTCAATCCATTGATTGACATATAATTAAATTCAGGGGAGATGTGAAAAATTATCATCCCTTGACCCGTGTGGGGTTTTCAAACAACAACTGTTTATTTACACAAATTATTGGTTAATAAATTTAACCAAATCTCACTATTCAAATTATAAATAAATATTTATAATCTAATTTCAACTACCGAATTTATAGTAACATTATTTTTAATCATTTTCAACATCACGAACAACATATAATACAGTCAATTTAATTCGTCCATGGTTTTCTGGACGATAGGATGGATCTAGCAAGCACCGTGTACAGTTTATAGTGATTAACTGATAAAAATCTAAACAGGCAATTCTTTATATTTTCCAGTTATGAAATAAATAAATGTGTAGAAATTTTAGTGAGGATTTCTCACCTTTGGTTTCAACTCCGTCAGTGTGTATTTCTGAATTTATGTTACGGTTTGGATTCCGCTTTGTTTCCAGACAGTTCCGTCGCAATCTGTTTCACACGGTATGTAAATTAAAAATTATATTTTTAATCCATGTTATGTAAAAACCATATTCTTATTTTAAGCTATTTCTTTATAAAAAATTCATTTTTATAACAAAGTTATTATATTGAAAATTTACACAAAAACAATGTATATTTTGTTTACAAAACAATGTATAATTTGTTTACGAAACAATGTATAATTTGTTTACAAAACAATGTATATTTCATTTTAACAAACAATGTTTATTTCAAAACCATGATATGTTTATTTTCAAAACCAGGATATTTTGATTTTCAAAACCATGATATGTTGATTTTCAAAACCATGATATGTTAATTTTCAAAACCATGATATGTTGATTTTCAAAACCACGATATGTTTATTTTCAAAACAATGTTCTTCTTTATTTAAAGACAATGTTCTTTTTTTTAGAAAAAAACAATGTTCTTTATGTGATGAAAAACAATTCCATTTTTATTTATAAAACAAGGATCTTTTTATTTATAAACAAAATGTAATTTCATTTTAAAAAAAGTGATTTCATTCACAAACAATGAGATGTTCTATTTTATTTGTAAAACAAATCTATTTTTATTTGTAAAAACAATGATTATTTTTATTTTTAAAACAATGATCGTTTTATTTTGAAAAATAAGATCTCTTTATTTTGAAAACATTGATCTATTTAATTTGAAAACAATATTTACATTTTCTTCTTAATTAGTAAATTAAAATAGACTAATTACATAAGTTAATAGCATTTAACCATTTCATAACATAAATTCATTAACTAAAGATAATTAGTCAAATAATAACACTTGATTAGTGTAACTAATTACATTTAGGAGGGCAAATAATTGGCCTTCTTCTTCGACAACCTCCAGTTCCAGGTTTCACGCAGGTAGCTCACCTCCTAAGGTTGGATATTTTCCATACCACGGTCACTTGCACCTAGATCGGAGGGCCCTACCGCCTCCGCCTACGTCTGCTCTGTAACTTCCCAGAAATTTTGACAACTGGAATATGAGATTAGTTAAGATTTAACTATGAATAATCAATTTTATATTGATACCGGAGTTGGGAATTTAAAATCGAATATATGGTTTTGTGTACGAATGGAATTCAATCCTGTATGGTTGTTGAAAAGCAAATATTTATTTGAATCAATATTGGTTGGATATTTGATCTGGGTTTGAAGTTCAATTGAAAAATAAAAATGGTTGAATAAAAAGAATAGTAATAGTAAACGTTAATAACGTTAAAGAAATTAGAAATTTATTAGTTAATATATATGGAGATTGGCGTGGAAATGTGTGTATCGGTATATACAGAGAAACTGAAAATTTAATGTTCAAATTTAGAAACCAACAGGAGTTATTCTGGGCCAACGGAATTAAATTGGTGAACTGACAAATAATTTAAAATTTAAAAAAACGTTGTTTACAGACGAAGTCGGTTTACAATTAGGATAATTTTATTGGATTTAAAACGAAAAGATGAAGAGTTACGTATAATTCTTTTTGCGCTCGGAGATTGTGTCAGCGATACGAAATTAGAACGTGCTATGGTATTCGCGGTAGAAATTATATGAAAATATAATCTACCCTAAATATTACCTCCCTCAATTTCTTCTAACTCAGGCCTGCCTCCTGAATTCATGCAAACCTACCTCTGAGCACGCCACAACCCTAACACCTATTTGACAATAAGTCGTTATTATCCCCTTATCTTTCCTCTATAAAAATCATGCCAGCCCAAAGTTTCTTCAGCAAGAAATCTTGGACAACGCCATTTTCTCCTTGTCCTCAAATTAAAAATCAAATCTTTTGGGCCACTGCTTTTCTGATGCTAACCGCAACTGGCTCGCCGAAGCCACCGCACCTCGAGTTGATTAGCCTTCGTTGCTGCTTCTAGATGTTACAAGCCACCGTTAGGGATCGCTCCATCATCTTCGAAGCTTTCTGCCTCCGCCATTCCTTTTCGTTGCCGTACTGGTAAGCAATCTCTCACGATTAATTATAGTTCAAGTAAAATAAATTTGTTTGGGATTTGATTGTATGCCATGATTTTTGTGGATTTGATATGTGCGTGAGATTCTCTTTTGCTGCCTTGAATGAATGCCGTAAATCTCTGATTGATTACTCATGATATAAGAATGTCCTGCAACATTCTTTGAATCAGGGAAAAATTCACTCAAATATAGTAAAACATTTTCCACCACTATTTTGTTAGTACTTATGGTACCCATTCCCGGTTGATGTTCTTCCAGTCAATGTATTTGCGTCTTTGAACTTCTTGTCATTCGCATTGAGATTAACACTTGTTATCAGATCATAACAAAAAAAAGTGTACTTTTTTATTCCTTTTAAGTTGCATATATACAAACTGTTATTCTGGCATATTACCCAGCTTATAAATTTGTAAGACATATATCAAAGTATGAGCCCATCTCGACGTTCCAATAAGAGTTTTGATAAATTTGCAAACATACTTTGTTCAAGCAAGCTGCCGTTAGTATAGAATGTATAAGAAAACTGTGTATGGACAGAATTATGCTTGATGTAAATTTAAGCATATAAGTATTGAATCTATGCTTTGCTTTCGAGTATTTAAACGCGGTAGCTTCCATTGTGCACCCAAAATCTATACTTGTTGACATTGGTCGTGATGTTTAAAGAACCCATACACTAAAATTTGTACAAGTTACAGCACATGCCCTATTTTTAGTACCTGCGTGTGTCATCTGTTAGCATAAACTATGCAGGCATTGGAAGCTGATAATCTGGTCACACACGCCTTGTAACTGTCCAAACTTTTGCTTTTTGGTTCTATTCTAAACTAAGAATCTACACCAGTACGCCCATTATGTAGACAATACTATTAAAGAAAGAAAAGAGAAAGTAACTATATCACATAGGGTAGTAATGAGTTTTAATGAGACTGTTATGTGTGGAAATATGAAAATTTGCATTGGATAAAACAGGGCACACGCCCACTACTCATCTTGCCTTGGAAAATGTTTTCAAACGCTTCCACGTTATGTTCTTTGCTAGGCATTTCACCTTATGTTGCTAACATTACAAGTGGTAATGAATGTTACATCTTTACACAGTAAATGGAATATGAATGTTTGCACCTTTACACAGTAAATAAAATATGAATGTTGCATGTTTCCATGTCAACGCGACAATTTATATGTGGTCACCATACTGGTTGGTATTTAAATTTACTTGACACCATACTGGTTGGTATTTAAATTTACTTGACTTGACCTTGCTGCATATTGGGTTTGACATCGTATGTTTGGTACGACAACTCCCTCCTGTTCCCTATTTAAGAACATGAAGTACTACTTTTTTGCTGAAATTAGAAATCACACTAACTATAAAGTTATTGGCATTTGATTTTGTGATAGGAACTTATGACAGTCGTAGGAAGAAAAATCAGTTTGTGTAATATTATGTTGCTGCATCAGTCCCTATCCCTAATTTATTACCATGCATACTGCATCAGTCCGTGACCCTAATGTATTACTATGCATACTGCATCAGTCCCTGGCATTAATATATCACTATGCATACTGTAGCAGTCCCTTATCTTCCTGTTTCAATGTTGCATCTAACTCCTACTGGACTGAACTGTTGTTCATGCATCAGACTGGGAATATTTATATCCATATAAAATTGAGTAACATGCCATTTGTTTTCATGCATCAAACCATGTTTGGACGTATGAAATACTACACTCATTGGAACTGTTGTTCACTTGGGTTTATTGAAAACCGTATCCTTCCTTAAAGAAGCAGTTTTTCTCAACTATGTTACACACATTTTCCAGAAAATTTCATTTTTGCAAGTGCCATGTAAAACTTAAGCGGATTCTCTTTTCATGCTTGCACCATTTAATTGTGTTCATCCTGCTAGACGAGAATGCCTGCTTCCATACATGCTATCCTATACGCCCAGGCTACTTAAGTTCATGTGTACTATTTCGATTGGTCTAAGCTCACTTTGATTTCTGGATTAAATTCGGTTGCAGTCTTTCTATGGATTCGATATTAAGATATTCACTTACACCATTGTGCATTCGAATCATGTTGTTAGTGTATATATATGCGGTGGTCGTTGCACACATATGTATATATATATACCATCGTATATGTATATATATGTTATCGGCATTCATATATATATTTATGTATATATATATGTGTGTGTGTGTGTGTGTTGTCCTCACTCATTCGTCCCAAATTGCTATGCTAGGAGTTTAATATTTCGCTAAGATTAACTATTATATTTAAGATTTCATTGAAGTTATTTTACTTGAACTATTATAAACCCTGACTCGAGTGTTTTATGTTTTTGCATGGAACGCTCGGGTCAGACCCGAGCAGTACAGATTTTAAAGATCACAGCTTAAGGTTCGAAGATTGGAAGAGCTGGGGATTTCGAAGATGCGGACTCTGAAGCTTTAAAGCAGTAATTTATTTTTTAAATTGCTTCTTTTAAATTTCGGTGTATAGAAAAAAATGTATTCAAAAATTATGATTATATGTAAAAGTTTTAGTTCGCTGTTCAATACCGTGTTATTTATTTATTCTTTGTTTTCTGTGTTGGTTCTGTTTTTAAACTCAATAAGCTAAATAATGATCTGTCGATTTGAACGTTTTAAGCTGGTTTAACCAACAGTTTGAAGCGGTCAAAAAGGCGGGACGTTACAGGTGGTATCGGAGCTTTGGTTTATTCAAAGTTTAGCTTATTGAGTTTAAAAACGGATCATGGAAATAAAAATGTTTTGAAAGTTCAAGTAATTTAAAAATAAAAAATAGATTTTGAAAGAAAAATTATTTTGGAAAAATTATTTTGAAATAAATACAGCGGGAAGAAAAGGGTTTTGTGATTCAAATTTTGTTTGGAATCCCCAGTCTTCTGAAATCTTCGAATCCAGGTCTGTAAGAATTTTCTTCAATGAGTCCCCCTTAAGTGTGAATCTCGAATCCGTCATTAAATGGTAGCAAAAGAGAATAAGTATAAGAGAATCGATGAATCAATTTCCTCAGTTATGTATTTTAGCAATCTAAAACAATCGAAATTTATTAGTGATAAGAATTTCGGATGAGAACTTGAATGAAAAGGGTGAAATTTGAAATCGTGTTAAAGGTGAGATGATGAATTTTATTTCGATATTCGAATATAGATTAATGAATATAAAATCAAGAAGGTTATAAGTGAAATTCGATTATTATTTAGAATTTGATAAGATAAATTATTGGTTTCAAATCAATGATGTATAATCAAATATATGGATTCGATAGCAAGTTATAAACTTGTTAGTTAGTTAACAAGAAATTAATTATGGACATGAGTTATAAATAAAGAAAAGTAGGAATGAAGATTTTAAAAGAGATTTGGACCTGTATTTAAATGAAATCAAAACTAATTTGATATCATGAGTCCAGATTCCTATAAAAGGAATGATATTTATTTTAGAAGTAAATGGAGTATATGACGGTTGAAAGCAACAATGTTGCGAATAAAATTAGGAATAAAGGAAACAAAGTTGACAAGTACATGGAGATTATTCAGAAGTTCAGAATATAAGTCAAATGGGGTTTTCTGAAGTTCGGAATATATTATCGAATAAGAAATTATTCGAAAGGAAGTTATTTATGGAAGTCAATTATGTTGAATTTCAGAAGGTGTTGTTTACTTTTCGTTTTTATAACAATATAATATATTAATAATTAGTTTATGTATTCAGATTAATAAATAAAGTATTTTTT
Source organism: Allium sativum (assembly GCA_030737875.1). NCBI lineage: Eukaryota > Viridiplantae > Streptophyta > Magnoliopsida > Asparagales > Amaryllidaceae > Allium > Allium sativum. The sequence goes on along the minus strand of CM060921.1, from coordinate 155,206,945 downwards.
TAAGTTGAATATCTTGGAGGCGTGAATTATTGTCAATGATTGTCGTAAAAGAAGTGAATTCTTTACTTGAATTTGGAAGTTACAAGAATGAGTGTTCTTACTCGAAGTTGTGAATTTTATCTGCTTCGAAATTAATAATATTGTTCAATTAAGGTCCGAGAGGTAAATATACCCCAACTTGATTAACTTCATTGTTGAAAAAGAAATGATTAAGATTCGATTAAAGGAGTTGGTTAAGTGAAAAAAGTAAATGAGTGCCAGCATTTAAGTGAAAAATAGAGATGTTTAATTTAATATCTAGCTAATTCAAATAACGAATTTATAAATGTTTTCCGCGGTAATAAAGTGTATTTTATAGATGTGTGAAGGTTTTGGAATGTTTACCAATGATAATAAGTGATTTTCTATAAATAATGATAATTGGAATTGTTTTTCAAAAGATCGTGAGAGGCTAACGGGTTTTGATAAATCAGAATGGCAAGAACTGAAGAACAAAGAACCACATGTCGAGAACGATGAACGACAGAACTTTAGAGAAGTAGATCTGAAAATTTAACTCGAAAATTGCATAAGCAATAATTTGATAAGGAACAGAGTTAAGTAAATTGAGAACCGACTGGAGATTGGTAAAGTGAATGGCTTGATGTTGGTTTCGGCCTTCGGATTGGATACTTAGAGAGTCGTTCACTAACTAATTTACTGTCAATGATTGATGAATATTGAAGGATAGAAATGTGTGATAATACGTATAACCATTTGGTTAAGTATATATAGTGATATTTTAAGGCAATGAAAATAATATGAAGAGAATTGGGAAATAAAAATAAAAATGGTGAAAATAGATTGGTTGAAGATCGTAAAATTTCAGGAATTACGATAAATGAGGGTGATGAATACCATGGAGATGGTTATGCAGAGATAGGGACTACCGATCAAGAAACTGACAATCACAAATGATTGTAAATCCCAATTAATGGAAATTTGTGAAAGAATGAAAAGTTCAGAAAATGAAAATTTTGGTAGGTATATTTTTGTCTTCTTGTTTATGGGTCCTATCGAAATAAGATAGAAAGAAAAAAAAAAGATGTTGAATATAAGTTTGAAGACGTTAAACCTTTAAATGAAGTAAAAAAAGGGAGTGTATTCCACTTACCGAATAAATTTAAAATAAAATGACCAATTACATTGGTTATAATTGAGAAAACAATCGAAGAAGATAAACGATGTGTATTCGAAATGAAGCCAAAGTGTAAAGGAAATTGCATGTCACTTTAATTGCAATTAAGGAGATCGTTTGGCGAGATTTTAGAATTCGTTCTAGAAGTTTTGAAATTTGGTTTCCTTTTTTTTTAAAATCAACTTTAGGAGTATATACAAGCATTTTTGAATAGAAATATTTCCAGGTGGACAAGACCATATTAGTAGCTTGCTACCTATTCGTTTTCAAAAACAAAAGTGATTTTGTAGTATGATTTGATACACAAAATATGTATATATATTTTTGAATAGTTAAAGTAGAATCTGGAAATTGATTATTGAGTTTGGTTAAAGGATAATACAAAATATCAGGATTTAGAAGTTATACATTTTAAGAGATGTCTGAGGAGAAGATTGAATTTGTAAATTTCCAATTGAAAGGTCAAGTTGCCGATTTTTGAATAAGCCAAATTGGTCAGTGAAATTTAAATTGAGATTCAAATTCAAATGAGCTTAAGAGCAAACAAAATATTATAATCCAAAATAAAGAGAATAGTTTGAATAAACACAGTAAATTAGTTCCATTAGGAAATTGGTTGGTTGTTTTGAAAGGCTGGAAAATAGAAGCAAGATTTAAACAGAATTTGAATTTAAATTTGAGTCTATCAATACGAGAATATATGAAATCCGATTGTTAATAAATTTGGTGAAGGAAAAAAAGGGAATTAATCGGTCAGACTGAATTAAGTGATGAACCAATTGATTGGAAATTTAGAGAGAATTTTTTTTACAACCAATAATATGAGATGTTGAAAACCAAGATTTGGAAAATGTGAATTTATTGAGAAAAAAAATCTTATGTCAATATACATAAGTATGAATTATATGAAATACGAAATACTATATATATAGTATTTTATGTTTTCAAATTAAGATATGGAAAGTAACTTCCTCCTATGAATTTTGAGCTTAGCTGAATATGCTACTGGGGGTAGTAGGTTGTCCGGACATAAAACTCATGAGTTTCCATTGAGCACGACTGCTAGCATAATTTGCAGGACTTCAGATAGCCAACGGTGGTCGGATGTTTCCTGTGGAAATCAAGCGTAACCATTTTGGTCGCTGCTATCTAGAGTTATTGGAATTTGACCATGTATCTTAATTCGTAGGGCAGCAGATAGCCTACGGCGGACGGATGTTTCTTGGGGGAACCAAGCATAACCATATTGACTGCTGCGATCTACAGTGGAATTATAAAGGCATAATCCGCAGAGCTGTGAAAGATTACGGGTATGGATGTTTCCTGGGGGATCCAGGCGTAACCATTGTGTACCTGCAGTCCACTGAGATATATTAGTGATAGTAAGCCATCTATTTAGTGCAGCAATTTGTCTTCATGACTTGATTTTTCCTCGTGACTTGATTCATTTTGATAATTTTTTTGTAACCCTGAGATAGAGTAACCAACGCTCAGTAACCTCAGATTGTCTTTTAATTATTAAATATCTTCTGTTGATCCGTCCATGATGAAATTCGCAGGGAAGTGAATTCCTACGGGTACGGATATTTTCTGGGGGATCCAGACGAAACCATTGTGTGCCCACGATTCATGAACAATCAACAATCAATATCACATTGGTACTTTTCGTATCTGTTTTTTTAAGGAGAATTTTTGAAATATTTTTCCACTGTGAGTTGAAGCAAGAATATTTAGTACTTGGAGATTTTAGTCGTGCACCTGGCCAGCGTATGCCTAACATCTGTGAGAATGACAGTAGACTTGCCAAACTTTGAGTTATCAAGTATTTTCAAATAAATAATTTGAGATTAAAATATATCTAATTAAATAATTTAATAAAGGAAATTTTAGGATAATAATACAAATATTTTCTGCATAAAGATTATGAAGGATTTTAAAATTTGGAAATTCCCAAGTTTTCAATTTATAAATTGTCAACTTGAAGAAGTGATGTTAGCTACACCCTACAATGAGAATTTGGAAATTTTTGAATGGATTGAATTTGTTGAACTGAGATTCTAAGGAGATTTGATTGATAGACAAGGTTTACAAGGAAATTTGGAATAATTCGAGATGCATAGATCCAATTTAAGGAAAGGTTTCAATAAGAAATTTGATTTTCTGAGATAATTGGATATGACGAATAAACTAAGAGGATCGGTGACTGAAATATTGATATTTAAATTAGTGGTGCAAAAATTATACATAAATATGAAAATTCGGAGTATACCTTGATATAACTCCAACTATATCTCCTTTTCGAGGATGAAAAGTTTTAAAGGGGGGGGGGAGATTGTAACATCCCAGAAATTTCGACAAATGGAATATGAGATTAATTAAGATTTAACTATGAATAATAAATTTTATATTAACATCGGAGTTGGGAATTTAAAATCGAATGTATGGTTTTGTGTACAAATGGAATTCAATCCAGTATGGTTGGTGAAAATCAGATATTTTATGGAATCAACGTTGGTTGGATATTTGATTTGGATTTGAAATTCAATTGAAAAATAAAAATGGTTGAATAAAAAGAATAGTAATAGTAAATGTTAATAACGTTAAAGAAATTAGAAATTTTATTCGTCAATATATATGGAGATTGGTGTGGAAATGTGTCTATCTGTATATACAGAGAAACTGAAAATTTAACGTTCTAAATTTGAACCCAACAGGAGTTATTCTAGGCAAACGGAATTAAATTGATGAACCAACAAATAATTTAAAATTTAAACAAATGTTGTTTACAGACGAAGTCAGTTTACAATTAGGATAATTTTACTGGATTTAAAACACAAAGACGAAGAGTTATGTATAATTTTTGTTGCGTTCGGAGATTGTGTCAGCGGTACAAAATTAGAATGTGCTATGGTATTCACGGTAGAAATCATACCAAAATATAATCTACCCTAAATATTACCTCCCTCGGTTTCCTTTTACTTTGACCTACCTTCCGAATTCACGCAAACCTACCTCTGAGCACGCCACAACCCTAATACCTATTTGACAATACGTCGTTCTTATCCCCTTATCTTTCCTCTAAAAAAATCACGCCAGCCCAAAGTTTCTTCCGCAAGAAGTTTACACCATTCCTTTCTAATGTTTAATGGACAACGCCATTTGCTCCGTATCCCCAAATTAAAAATCAAATCTTTTGGGCCACCGCTTTTCTGATGCTAACCGCAACTGCCTCGCCGAAGCCACCGTGCCTTGAGTTGATTAACCTTTGTTGCTGCTTTTAGACGTTACAAGCCACCGTTTGGGATCGCTCCATCATCTTCGAAGCTTTCTGCCTCTGCTATTCCTTTTTGTTGTCGTACCGGTGAACAATCACTCACGATTAATTATAGTTCAAGTAAAATAAATTTCTAAGGGATTTTATTGTAGTTGCCATGATTTTTGTTGGATTTGATATGTGTGTGAGATTATCTTTTGCTGCCTTGAATGAATGCCATAAATCTCTGATTGATTTCTCATGATATAAGAATGTCCTGAAAAATTCTTTGAATCCGGGAAAAATTCACTCAAATATAGTAAAATAGTTTCCACCACTAATTTGTTACTACTTATGGTACCCATTCCCAGTTGATGTTCTTCCAGTCAATGTATTTGCGTCTTTGAACTTCCTTTCATTCGCATTGAGATTAACACCTATTATCAAAACAAAAAAAGTGTACATTTTTATTCCTTTTAAGTTGCATATATACAAATTGTTATTCTGGCATATTACCCAGCTTATAAATTTGTAAGACATATATCAAAGTGTGAGCCTATCTCGACGTTCCGATAAGAGTTTTGATAAATTTGCAAACATACTTTGTTCAAGCATGCTGCCATTAGTATAGATAGTATAAGAAAACTATGTATGGACAGAATTATGCTTGATGTAAATTAAATTATATAAGTATTGAATCTATGCTTTGCATTCGAGTATTTAAACGCAGTAGCTTCCATTATGCACCCAAAATCTATGATATTGGTCGTGATGTTCGAAGAACCCATACACTAAAATTTGAACAAGTTACAGCACATACCCTATTTTTAGTACCTGCATGTGTCATCTATTAGCATAACCTATGCAGGCATTTGAAGCTGATAATCTGGTCACACACGCCTTGTAACTATCCAAACTTCTGCTTTTTCGTTCTATTCTAAGCTAAGAATCTACACCAGTAAGCCCCTTATGTAGACAATACCATTAAAGAAAGAAAAGAGAAAGTAACTATATCACATAGGGAAGCAATGAGTTTTAATGAGACTGTTATGTGTAGAAATATGAATCATTGCATTGGTTAAAACAGGGCACATGCCCACTACTCATCTTGCCTTGGAAAATGTTTTCAAACACTTCCAGGTTATGTTCTTTGCTAGGCATTTCACCTTATGTTGCTAACATTACAAGTGGTAATGAATGTTGCATCTTTACACAATAAATGGAATATGAATGTTTGAACCTTTACACAGTAAATAAAATATCAATGTTGCATGTTTCCACGTCAACACGACATTTTATATGTGGTCAGCATACTGGTTGGTATTTAAATTTACTTGACACCATACTGGTTGGTACTTAAATTTACTTGACTTGACCTTGCTGCATATTGGGTTTGACATCGTATGTTTGGTAAGACAACCCCCTGTTGTTCCCTATCGCGCATTAAGAACATGAAATACTACTTTTTTTGCTGCAATTAGAAATCACACTAACTATAAATTCGTTGGCATTTGATTTTGTGATAGGAACCTATGACAGTCGTAGGAAGAAAAATCAGTTTGTGTAATATTATGTTGCTGCATCAGTCCCTGGCCTTAATTTATTACTATGCATACTGCATCAGTCCCTAATATTAATGTATTACTATGCATAATACATCAGTCCTTGACCTTAATGTATTACTTTGCATACTACATCAGTCCCTGACCTTAATATATTACTATGCCTACTGCAGCAGTCCCTCATCTTCTTGTTTCACTGTTACATCTAACACCTACTGGACCGAACTGTTGTTCATGCATCAGACTGGGAATATCTATATCCATTGAAAATTGAGTAACACACCATTTGTTTTCATGCATCAGACCATGTTTGGATGTATGAAATACTGTACTCATTGGAAATGTTGTTCACTTGGGTTTATTGAAAACCGTAAGAAGCGGTTTTGCTCAACTACGTTACACACATTTGCCAGAAAATTTCATTTTTGTAAGTTCCATGTAAAACTTAAGCGGATTCTCTTTTCATGCTTGCACCATTTAATTGTGTTTATCCTGCTAGACGAGAATGCCTGCTGCCATACATGCTATCCTATACGCCCAGGATACTTAAGTTCATGTGTACTGTTACGATTAGTCTAAGCTCACTTTGATTTTTGGATTAAATTCGGTTGCATTCTTTCTGTGGATTCGATATTCAGATATTCACATACCCCGTTGTGCATTCGAATCATGTTGTTAGTGTATATATATGCGGTGGTCGTTGCACACATATGTGTATATATATACCATCGTATATGTATATATACGTCATCGGCATACGTATATATATTTATGTGTGTGTGTGTATATATATGTATGTGTGTGTGTTTTCCTGAATCGTTCGTCCCAAATTGCTATACTAGAAGTTTAATAATTTGCTAAGATTAACTATTATATTTAAGATTTCACTGAAGTTATTTGAACTATTATTAATCCTGACTCGTGTGCTTTATGTTTCTGCATGGAACGCTCAGGTCAGACCCGAGCAGTACAGATTTTAACGATCAAAGCTTAAGATTCGAAGATTGCCAAAGCTGGGGATATCGAAGATGTGCACTCTGAAGTTTTAAACCAGTAAAAATTTTCTTGTTTTTAAATTGCTTTTTTTAAATTTCGCTGTATAGAAAAAAATTGTATTCAAAAATTCTGATTGTATATAAAAGTTTTAGTTCGTTGTTCAATACCGTGTTATTTATTTATTCTGTTTTGATTCTGTCTTTAAACTCAATAAGCTAATTAATGATCCGTCGATTTGAATGTTTTAAGCTGGTTTGACCACCAATTTGAAGCGGTCAAAAAGGCGGGACGTTACATGATCCATCAACGCCACCAGCCCTGTGAAACTCGAGACCCCCTTCTGTCCAAAATCCAACCACGAACAAGAAGACTTTGAGCACCTTGTTCTCGCGATTCACCATACGAACGATAATCAAATCCATATCGATTTATTGATCTCTAGTTCCTCTTCGATTTCTGTTTTAAAACCATGTTTTATTTTGAATCCATTTGGGAGATTTTTGGGATTTAAAATAGGAGGTTCATGGACCTTCATTGTTTGTGATGGCGTCTGCGTTATAATAGTGTATTAGGGTTGAACGGAAATACGGTGTATGGTGTATTTATAGCGTATTTTTATTTTATTTTAATTTATTTTCCAAAAATCTCCGTATGTTGATACAAACTCCAAATCAAACCAAACGAGTGTCGCCGCCAGCTAAATACCCCCATTCCGGACATAATGGGATATGTCCTGTAAGCCAATTCGACTGTCACGATCAGTTTTTATTAAATTTAAAATATAAATCATTATATATTTACTTTTAAACGTATGTTTTTATTTACCGGGGCCACATACTGACCCTAAAAATTCCAGAAAAATTACATATAGCTTGTTTTTGACGATATGGTCCTAACAAAACTAATTTCATCAAATTTAGAGATGGTTTGAAAAACAGCCATTTTCTGGTTGATCCAATTTGACATAAATAGTCAAAACACGTTTTCTTTTGCCATGCTGACATATTAATTACAAAAATTATGAAAATTGGAATCTAGCAATAATTTGACATTCCAAATCCAACAAAAGTGGTTTCATCGAAAACGGAGCTCGTTCGCAAAATCGCTAATTTTAAGGGCTATATATTTAATTAATATATATAAAAATTCTACAGCGACTTTTCTATATTTTAAATTGGACATAACTTTCAACTTATAAAGTGAAATCTCAGTTTCGTACATCCGTTAGAAAGATATTGTTAAACAGATTCAAATATTTCTTGTTTCATCCAATTCTGATTTAAAATGAATTCTGTATATTAAATTGAAATTAGAAATTGAATTTTCAAACTGCTGTGCCATTTCAGGCTCGTTTTATAATTAAAATAAACTTATACATTTTTATCTCACCCACTTAAAATCTTTTCGTCCTCGAAAACCAACGGAGCTGAAAGTTGTTCAACTAACCAACTCAACTTTCAATTCTAATCAATTTTTAATTCAGTTCAATATTAAATTCGATTTAGCTAAATTTACCATTATTTTTCATATTGGTTAAATTAATTATCATTCCAATATTTTAATTAGTTAAACTAATTATCAAACATCACAACCAACAATCATTTAGGTGATTAACTTTTCAAATATATATAACTTTTATATATAGTCAAAAATCAAATTTTAGTGCAAATCACAGCAATAAATCCTAGCTAGTTTTGGTTCTCACACCAGTCAGTTGGAAATATATAGATATCCCACTTTCGATACTCGAACATAAATGTTGATGATGTCATGCTCATCATCAAAATCATCTCTGGGCGACTAGAGTGTGATTCTATACCTATCCAGTATTTTTGAGACTTCGTATACACGTTAGAAAGGTGTATATGCAAATCTCTATATACTCCATTGTCCAAAATAGATTTAAAATATAATATTCAAATATGAATAACAAGGTTTAAATTTTCAAAACAAAATATGTTTTCATTTTTATTATAAAAATAATACTCTTCACACTCGTTCTAGGATACTACTAATCCTATCTCTAACAAGTTAATCTTACTGGATATTACTAATCTAATCTCTAATGTATTCTTTCGTTAGGTTCTTATGTGTCTTGTTCTCTAGCTTTGTAAACCAAAGCTCTGATACTAACTGTAACGACTCAAACTTCCCCGTAAAGGAAAGCCTGATTTGAATTGAGAACAACACACATCAGAATACAAACTGAAATCATTTTATTGCTTTTTACAACAATTACATCAGAGTACAAGAATATTCCAAAGTACGTATAAATGCTTTAAATTTGATAAATACAATATCGGTTTTTTAAATTACATTTAAATAGCAGCCGAAAAAAAATACATAATACAATTGAAAGAAATAAACGGACACAAAGCGTTCCGAATATTGCTTCAGCTGTAGACCAGGATCCTGTGAACTTAATATCTGCACAACAAAAATTACTAGCTGCCCATGTGGAAATTTTGGGCGGCCAGAGTTTAGGTTAAAACAATAAACTCCAGGTCAGTCATGGGACTGGTGTGAGAAGTTAAAACAGTTATTAACTTTATTTTAAAGTTAGGTAAATCAAGGGAACTCACCGCTAACGTGGAACGGGTTTCCTCCCAAGAATACCAGTGCATAAAATAAATAGCGCAATGCTTATTTGAAAAATGAAACCATTATAAGACTCAAGTCCCATGCAACGCAAGCCGAAGGATAGAGTTTTACCTTATAATGGTCAAAAAAATGCTTAATACGCGAAATTCATCTTTTACACCATAAGTGCACAGTGTATAAATCAATTTTGAATACAAGTGTATCAATCCTAGGTGGCATAATATATCATGTAAGCGACATAATATATTATGTCACCATATAGGTATACAACTAAAACCGTAAAGTTCATATTGGAAAATTGGGTTTCCATTATGATGGCTGTTGATTCGAAAGATCTATCGTGAATGCATCTCCAAGTCTTGCGTCTCGGCAAGAGAAAACACCGTAATACATATACAACGCACTTTGGATGAGCATCAATATGCTCTGTCACCATGGGATTCGGCTGAAATGACTTATCCCAATGTCCAGGTGTGGATCGACCACACCAAGCACAACTTGGCAGACCAAATCCATTTATATAAAGTATATTGGTCAAACCTACTAATCGAACAAATCGTTCACCATCATACGGGGGTGTGAGGCTCGCGAAGTAGCGTTGTACACAAAGCTATGCTAATTAAAGCTGTGCTTTGAACATCATCCACAAGACTTTGCTTTTCAACAAAAGCCTTGATCCATGCATCTTAGCATGCCATACTGTCAATCCATGCCATATCATTGATCATCTACCAATATATATAACCTATGAGCTTGTACGTCTCAGAGAAGGGCATTAAGAAGAGAATAAATTCTCTACCACCAAACAGATATATATTTAGTAGAGATCAACGAATACAACACAAAGGAATACAACGTCAGGCATACCATTTATTTACAAGTTCGTTCTGGGTCTGAACAAAACTGGAGGCACCTTATTCCTTGTCCCATATCTCCAATACAGGAGATAGGTCCTCGCATATCCGTCGATAGCCAAGTACGTTTGGAGGATCACCACTTATTACCTTGTCTTGGGTGTACGGCCTAATCAAGACATCGGTAATCACCTAAACGATGTGAAGAACTCCGGTCTTCAACCACCATCTTCATCTTCGACTCTTCATCGTCGTAGAAATTATTCAGAATGAGTTAAACCCGATCTTTCCGAATAATTCGCGTATTTTAAAATCAAGTGCTATAAAAACAATCATATGAATCATTCCGATTCAGAATATTTTTATTAAAATATTCACCTTTTAGGAGAAGATCCCCATTAATTTTATCAAAGATAAATTCTTTTAAATTTATTCCTTAATCTTCCTGAAATTAACAAGATACATTAAAACACTAATTTGGTTTTAATCTCCAAAAATCATTATTTAATGATTATTCAAATTTAAGAAATTAATCTTATCTTTAACGGGGTTAAAGAACCAATGTCATTCAAAACACAGTTCACGGCAAACAATAAAATCATCTTCCATTAAATATAGAATCTTCACAGAAATTAGATCAATATATAATCGATATAAATTTTTGTATCAGAATAATAATATAAATGGAATAACGACAAGGCCTTTTAAATTCCATATATAGTAACAGTCTTCATTCACAGAAGCTCATCTCGATTATTACCAAATCGAATTCCATTCAATTACAATTCAATATATTAATTGGAAAACTTTACTTCGAGAAATTTCCATTTAAATCTTAGTAAAAGATTTATAAATTTCAAATTACATTTTCATTGATAATTGGGTCAAATAACAAATGTCATTTCAAACACAGTTCATGGTAAACCCAATTCACATTTTCCTTTATTCCAATTACTAAATATAATTGGAAACTAATAATCTTAATTAAAAGATTTATATAATCTAAAATTGTATTCTATTTAGTTCCAATTAAATATTAATTGGAAAACTACATTAAATCTTATTTAAAAGATTTATTCTTTTCTAATCGTGGTTTAAGAACAATGTTATTAAAGCCACCATTCACGACATCCCAAAATCCAACTTATTATCTTTAATTCCAATTAAATATTAATTAATTGGATTTTTATTCTAGTTAACAACTTGTTAATTTCGATAAAAATATATTATTATCTTTTCAAATATGGAACTTTTCATCCAAAATATTTCCAAACCATTTATCATAATTTTACATAATTTTTCCATATTTTTAATAATTTTATTATTGCCCTTACAGTCGATTTCCATAAACGGTCATCGAACTGCACTTACAGCGACCTTTTCCAAATTTGATTTGGACATATTTACAAACCCAACCTTTAGATTTCAAACTTCTTATATTCATTGGAAAGCTCTTTTTGATACGAATCCAATGGTTCCGGTTTTAGGAGAATCCGACGGTCGGATCTCCCATTACGCCAATTTGAAGTTAATGGTCGAAATTCGCGAACGGTCGCTGCGAGGCGCGTTCTATTCCGGCTGTTATATATATAATATATATTATATATATCTTCGATTTCCTTTAAAACGTATTCTTTAAATCGATTATAAATTTGCTTCAAAACGATTTTAACTTCATTTTCAATTTTAAATCAAAATTGAATATTTTATATCTTTGTCATATTAAAATGATAATATTTTCAAAATATTAAATTTTTAGATCACTTCTTGTCATTATTCATTTTTAAATGAATAAAATCGATCGATAAACCCTTTCAGGTTAAAAGGTGTAACGACCCGTATTTTTGGCAGTCGAATATTCAATTCAATTTATTATTTTAAATATTTTATTTAGAATATTAATAGATTTTAATATTTAACCCATTATTTAAACAAAGTTTAAATGCTATAATTTATTTAAATATAAATCGAGCTTAAGAGTGGCGTGCAGTTCATAATATGGAGTTTTGAACTTCAACTAAGAATACAAGAGCCGATATAAGTCGGATTTCTGTGAAACGAGAAACGATGGAACCGTGTTGATGATAATTTTCATATGAAAGAGAAAAATATAGATTTCATGTTATAATTTGTTAGATATGGCCAAATCAGAATTTAAAATAGTCGCTGTGAAAATCGTTATTTAAATATAGGCCGTTAAAATAGCCGTTTTGCAAACGGACTCAGATTTCGACGAAATCTGTTTCATTGGAGTCGTATCGTTAGATTATTGGATGGTGTCAAATGGTGTGGCAAACCGATGTTGTATGTCCACGTTAGCCGTAAACGCCCGTTCAATTTCTATAGCGCGTAATTAATTAAATGAAGGGTTATTTGGGTATAACTTGAACAGACGATCGAATTAAGCCACAAAACCACTTCCATTGAGTTCGTATCGTCGATTAGAGTTAGGATAGGTATATAGTTTGTTATTTTTTGGGACCGTGAAATTTGGTATCCAAAATGGCATTTGCGGTGCGTGTAAAAAAAGCCTACCGGGAAACAGTCTCAGAATGCGACGAAACTGGTGTCGTTGGGTTCGTATTGAAAAACTATTATAGGATTGCAAGGTTTCAAGTTGATTTGATTTATCTGGTGATCGTGGAAAAATTAAACACGTGTTTATTTCTGGTTTTATAAAGGAAATTTTTTCATACGACCTCAGATTTCGACGAAACTTGTCCCATTGGATCTGGAATACCTTTTTACATTAAGATTAGCTTTTTTATCAATTAACAGAGATCGTTTGTAGGGGTTTTTATCAACTACTTCACGATGAAGTTTCGATTAATAATATTTTATTAAACCATCACCCTATAAATACCAAAACCACCCCATTCTTTCTCGTCTGCGCCGGCCCTAAATCATATGAACGAACCACAAACTCCTTCATTCGATTTACTTTTCCTCCCAGAACCCTTGTTTTCTCCCCAAACTTTCTACTATATAATGAAGCAGCAAGTTGAGATCTACATCATGATCCGTTGTGATCGGAAATCTGTTACTGTAGTGGCCAAAAACTGGTCAGAACGGGGAGATATTTGTGAGGCTACTACTGTCAAACGGAGGGGCGAGGTGAGCTGTCATTTCGGTCGAAGGTGATATAGGGGAGGCTCTCGGACTGGCATTGTTTGATCGACCGCCAATCGACGATGGGGTGGTGCTGTTGGTGATTCAAAGGCGTGCATGGCATGAGACTTCCGAAAGGAAGAGAAACGAAGAAATCATGGTGATTAAACCAGGCTATATCCTCCCTTAGGTAGGTGGGTTATCACGCTTAGTAGACGATCAAGGGATGAAGCGTGGAAGACCATTGAATCGGCCTTAATGTTTCGAATGTAGAGAAGTTAACATTGAACCCAATTTAGCTACTAATCAGTTTTATAATTTAAGTGATTAAGAATTGACACTTAAACAAAATTGTGCAGGCCGTCATATCCTAGGTGAAACAATATCAAACTGGAAGCACAAATCAGTTCGGCCTCATTGTTTTAAATCGTGGACTTATATGTTTGTTTGTTTTTAACGTGTGTGAGTTTCTGAAACAAGGACAAAGGAATGAACAACGATGATAACAGAAGCAGGAGTCAGGAGAAGAGCTGAAGGTTAATCAGTACAGACGATTATATCTAAGTTTCTATCATTTATTAATCAAAGAAATCATATGATATCAATTTTGCCAGGAATGTAACAGCGTGGAACCCAAGTCTGGTATCACAAGGGATCGAAGAAGAAAACGCTGAATCTTCTTATTTTAACAAAGTAATTAGTTTAAATTAATAATTTAATTAAAGGTCGGTAAATAAATGAAACCATGAACGCTTATAATGGTATAACCTGGTTATATGTGAACATAATTGGACGGAACAAAATGCATTGGAACCATGATTATAGACACTTCATTCTAAAGCCAGTCTGTGCAGTCCTGAAATGACCTAAGAATTTTAATTAAATTAAACACTGGTTTAATTTAGTTAAACATATCGTTCAACGACAAATGAAATCAAGGTGAGTTAAACTCACTAAGTTTTCCCATTTATATTTTATATAAATTGAGTTTTTATTTTGTGTGCTCTGCTTGCTGATGGTCGCTTGGTTGCTAGTTAAACTTGTTTGTTGGCTTAACCGACGAAATTAAACTGTGTTTAATTTCAGTGAAATACTAATTCGTTATCTTAACGATTGGTTCCAATAAAGTTATCTCACCTTGGTTGGTCACGTTTATAAAATAAACGTGTTTAATTGTTTGAATTTGTTGAATTGCTTGTGAATTGGTTGCTATTGATGGTCGTTATTTATTATCAGTTATATGAAACTGAATGATTTGAGATAACCAGTTTGATACAGGGAAGAACAGGTTGGAGGGATCCAACCGGATTCCTCAAATATATGATTTATTTTCATATTATCATATGAACGGTCATGTTTGGCTGATTGATTTGAGTAGTGATCATTGATTGAAAAGTCAACCTGTGTTGTGTTTTAACCAGTGGGCTATATCGGTTGGGTAATCGGCAGTAAATGTCCTAAAAGTAAATTATTTTGTTTATATTGATTTACCGTCAGGTAAATCGATTGAATTGAAGTTATAAAATTTATTTTATAACTAAAAATAGATTTTGATATATATATATATATATTAGATAAAAACTTATTTAAAAGGAAATAAATATTTATATTTATAATTAAGTGTAAATTGATTTTATAGAGTCAAATCTGATGTTAATCAAATTTGCAAATGTGAGGATAAGGAAATTTATCTAACCATTAAATTTGGATAATCGTGTTGTTGAGAAACAGTTTAATGAAATTATTTAAATTAATAAATTATATTATTAATTAATTTAAAGGGAAGAATGAATTGAAATCGGTTAATAAGATAATTGTGGTTTGAGTGAATAAATCGACTTGTTAATTGGATTGATTACTACATTAGTATGTTTTGAATAGAAATAGTTAAATGAATATTGTTTAGATTATAATAAGATTTTAAAAAGTGGTTATTTTAATTAATAAAGAAATTAACTACTAATTTAGTTAATGGTTGAAATAAATTATTATCGTAATTAATAATAATTTAGAAAATTACTTTTTTATAGGAAATCATTCAAAAAGTAATCCAAGTTAAAATGGAATTCAATTGAATGATGAAAGGAGAGTGTGAATAGGTTTGGTTTAACACTTGAGTTTTATAACGAAGTTATGAAAGTAATTGTTAAGAAAATGTGGTAGTGTAAAATAAATGTACTTAATTATTCAAATTAAGAACAAGGAAAGTAAGATAAAGGGTTTGATGATAAACCAGAGTTATATAAAAGAGGTGAAGTGGTAAATCGTTAATTTTATATTAACGTTACTTGATAATGGGATTAGAATGAAATATTGGTTTTGGATTACAACTTATATTTATTTTAAGGTATGACAGTTGTTGATCAAGGTCTGAGAGGTAACTAAAATACCCCAACTTGAACAATTTCGGGATTATCTTAGAATGATATGAGTTATAATGGTAAATATGGTGAATAAACTTTAGTATTTCATTAGTGAAATGATAACGGAATATTTTTGGTGAAAATGTATACAAACGATGATTTCAAAGAAAAAGGGAAATAAAGGAGATTTATTCAAATTATAACGATATTCACAAGGTTAAAAAGGAAAGATAAAGTTGAGTATTGAAATGTTTTTAATCTATATTGATAAGCATTTGTTATCGTTGTCAAGTAATGAACAAAGATGTTTTCGTAAAGTTATGGTATGTGAAATATGTTAGATTGATTTTCCAATATTATATGGTGATAATGTGGTAAATGGGTTGAAAGTGAAATTTAGAGACTAAATATGATATAAGATTTTACTAAGAGTTAAAATGAATTTGTTTATAGAATAATCTTATGTTAAATAAGAAGCGAGAAAACTATATTTTTAATATCGAGACGATTTAAGAGTTTTGAATTTACATTTGTTTTAAATTAAAAGGCCAAGTGGTGCTGAATACTGAACCAGTGAACTCATTGGGTTGTCATGATTGAAACACTGTTTATTTTGATAGTTAAATCACCGACTATCAAATTTGTCCAATACGATTGTTGGTAGGGAAAGACCGGGATCGAATTTATATTCGAAAACCATTCCGACTGAAAATACGTGAAGATATCAGAAGACGATCGAGATGGAGCGTTAAAGACCGTAGATATTCATAAACGGAAGAACCGCTACCAATCTCCGGTTTAGCGGCCAGAGATAAACTGTCATTCTGTCATGATTGGAATCAATGGGTTGCAAGGACTACTCGCTACTGATCCATGGGGTCATTCTTATATTGGATGCAGTAGGAGGGTACCTTCGGTTCATCCTGTTCGTGGATGACTTGTATGGACGGATGTCTGACAGAGTATTTCCAAAGGAATTACGTACGTTGATTTCTTCAAACGTATTTCTGTGATGGCGGAGAAGGCCGTACACCTTCTCATAGCTAAACCGCAGAGTATTTTTGTGGACATCAATTAGTGATATCTGTTGGATTTGATGATGTGGCATTCAAAGTGAAGGGCGATCCGATGTTTCAAAATAAATTCTGGCCTCAAGCCTCACAACCGTTGAATGACAAAAATCGGGCAGGCAGCATGGCTATGTGGATCGCTCCCATTAGGGTGTATAATCACCTATCTAGAGAAAATCCTTTTGTTTCTTAAATCTATTTCGATGCTGTCCCTTTTCGGGAAGATGGTGGGTAGCTCCCAATCGTTGGTGATATACATTCGATACACTCAAGCGAAATGAGTGGTCGGCCATGTGAGGGCTGGGTTGCAAGACGTTCTTGTTGAACCCAGTGTATTCGCCTCTAGAGATACACTATCGGCAGGTGGTCCCATACCTTGTCATAGTTGAAATCCAATCTCCAATAAGCGCCCGTAGTTTTGATTGTATACTATATGTAAAGCGTGAGATGCAAGCGTTCCACTAGATTGTTATTTACTTATATTTAGACATTATTATAATATCAGGAAAGATATTGATTTCAAAAATGTTTTGGTTTATCGTAAGATAAAAACCATCCGTGTTTATGTGTGGATTGGTCTTACAATTATCCTTTTCTTTGAAAAGATTTTAACTTTAAAATCAGGTTGTGTGGTACCCTTAATACTGTGCGAGTTTTTCTCACTCTGGTTCACCAGATTGACCCGGTGTTTTGTAAATGCTCAGGTTAGCCCGGGGTGTACAGGTTCAGGTTATCGAATGCTGTGAAGCCCAGAGACGAGCTGGAAGAGCCCAAACATATGGTATTATAGCTACTATTCCGCTGTGTGTTATATATAGGAACAGGTTTTTATAACTGTCCCGTTGTGTGATGTACTTTGATTATTGTAAGTTTTATTTAAAGCTCTCAACAAAATTATTTCTGTATTATATTTTGTTCCGCTGCGATGTGAGACTCTGTGTTGTGTTGTTTCTTCTTCTTCTATTCTAATATTTCTTTCTTTCTTATCTCACCCTCTAATTTCTTTCTAATAAATTCCCGTGTTTTAGGTGTTTGGAAGGTCGGCATGAGTTACAGTAAAGGTATTTATGTCGATTTTCAGTGCCGAAAATCCCTGGGTCGTTAAAGTCGTTTCTATACTTAACCCGACTTCATATTTTAATATTTTTATGTCCATCTAAAATTGGACATTAAAATCATAATCGTATTCTTCATTGAATATTATTTTAAAATATTGTTGTTTTAAATATTCTTTATTTAAAAATATTTTATAATTAAAATGATCTTTTACATTTAAATGTTCCTTTACAAATGAATGTTCTTTTACATCTAAATGATTCCTTTACATATAAATGTTCCTTTCCATATAAATGATTCCTTTACATATAAATGTTCTTTTCCATATAAATGATTCTTTTACATATAAATGTTCTTTTCCATATAAATGATTCTTTTACATATAAATGTTCTTTTCCATATAAATGATTTTTTTCATAAAAATGATTCATTTACATATAAATGATTATTTTAAACTAAAATGTTATTTTATTCTAAAAATGATCTTTATTCCAAAATTGTTCTTTTTATTTTGAAATTTTATTTTATTCTAAAAATGATCTTTATTTCTGAATCAGAATGTGACTCAATCAATTACCATATAATTTCAACTATATGGATTTCATACATCGCATGTATGCAACAATAATGATAAATAATCAACAAACGGTCCATTCACATCCAGAGTGAAATTTACAACTGTGTGAGCATTAAAGTAAATAAAAAACGCTCATCACAGATTGTCAATCTATCGATTGAAATATAATTAAATTTAAGAGAGATGTGAACAAATTATCATCCCCTGACCCATGTGGGATTTTCGCACAACAACAGTTTATTTACATAAATTATTGGTTAATAAATTTAACCAAATTTCACTTTTCAAATTATAAATAAATATTTATAATCTAGTTTCAACTACCGAATTTAAATTAACATTATTTTTAATCATTTTAAACATCACAAACAACATAAAATACAGTCAATTTAAATCATCCACAGTTTTATGGATGACAGGAGGGATCTTACAAGCACTGTATACAGTTATAGTGATTAAATTGATAAAAATCTAAACCAGCAATTCTATATATTTTTCAGTTATGAAAATACATAACTGTGTAGAAATTTTAGTGAGGAGTTCGCACCTTTGGTTTCAACTCCGTCAGTGTGTATTTCTGAATTTCTGTTACGGTTTGGATTCCGCTTTGTTTCCATACAGTTCTGCCGCAATCTGTTTCACACGGTACATATATTAAAAATTATATTTTTAATTCATGTTATATAAAAACCATATTCTTATTTTAAGCTATTTCTTTATAAAAATTTCATTTTTATAACAAAGTTATTATATTGAAAATTTACACAAAAACAATGTATATTTTGTTTACAAAACAATGTATAATTTGTTTACAAAACAATGTATAAATTGTTTACGAAGCAATGTATAATTTGTTTCCAAAACAATGTATATTTCATTTTACCAAACAATGTTTATTTCATTTTACCAAACAATGTTTATTTCAAAACCATGGTATGTTTATTTTCAAAACCATGATATGTTGATTTTCAAAACCATGATATGTTGATTTTCAAAACAATGTTCTTCTTTATTTAAAAACAATGTTCTTATTTTTTAAAAAACAATGCTCTTTATGTGAAGAAACACAATTCTATTTTTATTTATAAAACAAGTTTTATTTATAAAACAAGTTTTATTTATAAAACAAAATGTGATTTCATTTTAAAAAAATTGATTTCTTTCACAAACAATGCGATGTTCTATTTTATTCGTAAAACGATGTTCTATTTTATTTGTAAAACAAATATATTTTTATTTGTAAAAACAATGATTATATATTTTTAGAAACAATGATTATTTTTATTTTTAAAACAATGATCGTTTTTATTTTGAAAACAATGATCTCTTTATTCTGAAAACAATGATCTATTTATTTTGAAAACATTTTTTTACATTTTCTACTTAATTACTAATTTAAAATAGACTAATTACATAAGCTAATAGTGTTTAACTATTTTGTAACATAAATACATTAACTAAAGATAATTAGTCAAATAATAACACTTGATTAGTGTAACCAATTACATTTAAGAGGGAAAAATAATCGGCCTTCTTCTTCGACAGCCTCCAGTTCCGGGTTTCACGCAGGTAGCTTGCCTCCTAGGGTTGGATCTTGTCCTTACCACGGTCGCTTGCACCTAGATCGGAGGGCCCCCAGCCCACGTCTGATCCATCAACGCCCCCAGCCCTGTGAAACTCGAGACCCCCTTCCATCCAGAATCCGACCACAAACGAGAAGACTTTGAGCACCCTGTTCTCGCGATTCACTATACGAACGATAATCACATCCATATCGAATTATTGATCTCTAGTTCCTCTTCGATTTTTGTTTTAAAACCATGTTTTAATTTGAATCCATTTGGGAGATTTTAGGGATTTAAAATAGGAGCTTCATGGCCCTTCATTGTGTGTGATGGCGGCAGCATTATAATAGTATATTAGGGTTGAACAGAAACACGGTGTATGGTGTATTTATACCGTATATTTGTTTTATTTTAATTTATTTATTTTCCAAAAATCTCTGTATGTTGATACAAACTCCAAATCAAACCCAACGAGTGTCGCCCATAGCTAAATACCCGCATTCTGGACACAATGGGATATGTCCCGTAAGCCAATTCGACTATTACGATTAGTTTTCATTAAATTTAAAATATAAATCAGTGTATATTTACTTTTAAACGTACGTTTTAATTTACTGGGGCCACATACTGACTCTAAAAATCCCAAAAAATTATATCTAGCTTTGTTCTGACAATACGGCCTTAACAAAACTAATTTCATCGAATTTAGTGACGGTTTGAAAAATGGCCATTTTTGGTCGATCCAATTTGACTTGAACAGTCAAAACACGTTTACTTTTTCCACGCTCACATATTAATTCCAAAAATTATGAAAATGGGAATCTAGAAATAATTTGACATTCCGAATGCAACAAAAGTGGTTTCGTCGAAAACGGAGGTCATTTGCAAAATGGGTAATTTTAAGGGCTATATATTTAATTAATATATATATATATATATATAAATTCTACAGTGACTTTTCTAAATTTTAAACTGGAAAACTTTCAATTTATAAAGTTAAATCTCAGTTTCTTACATCCTTTAGAAAGACATTGTTATACAGATTCAAATATTTCTTGTTTTGTCCAATTCTGATTTAAACTGAATTCTGTATATCAAATTGAAATTAGAAATCGAATTTTCAAACTGCCGCGCCATTTCAGGCTTATTTTATAATTAAAATAAATTTATACGTTCTATCTTCGTTTCAAATAAATTTTTCATCATTATTATTGTAACACCCCACCTCCGTTAAGGTCACTCACAAAGGGAATGCCTTAACTTTGATGGAGCATTTTAGTAAACAGAACAGAAACTTACAAGACAGATAAAACAGTACTTGAAAATTTTTAACTTTATTACAGCGGAAACAGAAATCAATATGGTTACATCCTTTCAAATCTCAGAATTCAAGTACAAAATATCAGTCTTGTACAAAATCCTTCAAAATGCATGGTTTAAAATCATAATCCCCATAGAACGGAAGCTATTCAGAGCCAAGCCATACTTTAAGCACTTCAAGCAAAGAGAAATCCGGATCAAGCTAAAGTATTCCCTCCTAGGATAACCTGGGGGGAAACGGAAGAAAGGAGGCGAAACAACAAGGGTCAGACAAAAAGTCTGGCAAGTCCAGTGACTTTCAGCATATGAACAGATAATAATAATAATAATATGACATGAACATAAAACTGGATGAGGGATAACTGTAACAAGTATAGCAGGTATAACAGAAGAACGGAATGACATAAACTATTGCTTTACACTTCTCTGCACTAATACTAGTATAACAGAATTAGGTGTCACCCTAATGTCTAAACTGAAGCAGGAACGGGTACAGAATAATCTAACAGAAACAGAACGCTAATAATGGGCCTTTACTACCCGATCAGAAACAGACAGAAGCAGAAACAGATTAATCCCTACGGAAACAGAATGTAGAATTAGGTGTACACTAGTAATGGGCCTTTACCACCCGAACAGACGGTACCACACAGAAACAAACAGGTGTTACAACCCAACAGAAACAGACGGTACCAACAGAAACAGACAGAACTAAGTGTACCCTAAAACCCTACCCCAAGCGATCGACTCCCTAATACATAAATATCCTGTGTCGGCCCCACAGTAGGGTGTATCACTCCCTAAAGTGACAACCAATTGGCACAGACCTATTTACAGATGTCACGGCGTCTTACATCCTCAGAGGCAGACCGGGATCCATGCACGCACATGACCTGGTTGGAACGCACTATCAACACCCCTCGCCATTATCAGAATGAACCGCTTATAATTAGTTCAGTAAGCGTGCCCGGACCCTACCTACTGTTGGGTCAAAGTTTTGATACCAGAAAGGGTTACTGACTAATATGGGTCCCAAACAACAGATGACACAAGTAATTCCCCTCCTAACCTTGTGTCCCCAGACTAACAGATTTCAGATTAACTTGTTTAGAAGTTCAGACATACAGCGTTTAGATCAACTAGTTCATAGATCAAACAAACAAGTTAACAGGTTTTCAGACTAACGGATCAGATGTTCGGATTAACAGGCTTACAGATTAACTGGTTCCAGATTATCTAACTTTGTATTGGGCCTACGGATTCACGAAACGGGTTCATGAGATTGATTGGTCCAATTGGTTTAACCTTACCCAATACGTTTTAGACATCATAATTATCTCAGATTTTCATTAATTAAATATTAATGCCCAAACCTCTCACATTAGACTGACAGTTTGCGGCTACTGGTTAGGCCGGTAGGTTCCGGGCAGGTTTCTGTCGACAAACTGAGTCTAACCTCGAGTTTCAAGCACGTTATGACTAACTTCTCACATTAGAACCTATTGTTTGCGACCACTGGAATATGCCGGGCGGTTCCGGGCAGAATTACGCCGCAAATTCATTCTAACCTCGAGTTAGCCATGTTTATCTTTGCGGCCAATTAATTAATGATTTACCATTTATACCCACGCCTAATATACATGTCAATTATTCATAACTATAGCCAATTCAGATTATGTCAATAGCGGACTAATTATACCAACTCAACATATATAGCAGATAACAGATTTCTCAGGTTAGGCGACCTAGCAGATTAAGCAAACTAGCAGATTTAGTATTTTCAACAGACTTAGCAAATGACAGATTTGGCAGATGAACAAATTTAGCAGACTAGGCAGCAGAGCAGAACTAGCAGATTACGCAATATAACAGAACTAGCAGATTAGGCAATGTAACACAACTAGCAAATTAGGCAAATATAACAAATTTACTTATTCCTTAAAGTTTCATACCTTGCCTAATTATAAACCTTGCCTAAGTTCACGTGCATAAATAATAGTCTTGATTCACAATATTATCATATACCCTATGTTTGTATTAAATTTACATAGCACAGATTATGGTCATAAATTTACCATATATCATATGTTCCAAATTTTTATTAAACTTGCATAGTACAGAAGATCCATATAATTTATACCAAATATAGCCATAGATTACTATGCATGTCATATATCCCAAAGGTCCCTTACTTAGGTGTTTATTTACATTAATAGATATCCTACTTTCATGTAAATCTTTATACCTAGGCCATATTCTCTTTATCCCAAATCATGTGTTCAATACAGTCTATATTTATGTTCAATTATATACCTTTTTATGTCATGTCCAAATGTTCAATACCTTTTTATGTTATAAATATAACATGTCCAATCATATGTCTCAGATTCATGTTCTAGCTACAGTCCATGTTCTTTCCTCAAATTAGTCACCTATTGGTCATGCCCAATTTATGCATCATTCATTTTACTGTCCCAAATATTTTAGCGCATGTTAATCTCTTATGAGATTGGCTCAGGCTCGTGGTAGCCTGGCTATAAAACAGAAAGAGGAAAGAGGTACAGAATAAGATAAATCAAATTAGAACAGAACAGATATAATCTCAGATTCAGATTCACAATTCATGTCAAAATCAGAATTAACGTTTATAGCGGAAAATAACTGTACTTGCCTTAATTGGGTTAAAGAAAGAACTCTAGTTGTTGTAGAACCGTTGCAGAAGCTCTAATCTCTAATTGAATTTAGGTTGATGTTGATTGTCTTCTAGTTTTGATTTTAGCAGAGTAGCAACGCCATTTTTATTTTTAATTTAGAACAGAGGCAGAGTAGAAGCAGAATAGAATTGTGTGCAGAGAAGGCTGGTTTGGGGCTGTTTAAATAGGTTTAGGCAGACGAATCTAGACAGAAAACAAGACCAGATACATCAGAACGCACCCAGGCAGAAAAGCAGATTCGGAGGCAGGTCGACCCCCAGGTCGACTCTAGGGTCGACCCCCTGGGGGCAGGTCGACTCTAGGGTCGACCCCCTGGGGGCAGGTCGACTCTAGGGTCGACTCCCCAGTCGACCTGGTCTGTGCTGTTTAATTTTTTTCTGAACTTTGGAAGGCCATAACTTGGTCATATGGACTCCGATTTACGAAATTTCGGACTCTATTTTGCGTATTTTTCCGAGACGAACGCAATGGCACAGCCCGTTTCCCTTGATTCTGATTTTATATTTTAATTATACTCAGATTTGTAATTCTTAAGTTCACAGAAAATACGGGGTGTTACATTCTCCCATCCTTAAAGGATTTCGTCCCCGAAATCTTCAAGTTAAGAAGAATGTGTCCTACCATCCAATCACTCATCTACTCAGTCATCATCCACAAGCATCCATTGTCCTTAGAAATTTCTAGTGATGTATGAACATTTGCAAAAGTGTGTGTATATGTTCCTTATCTAATGCAAAGATCGGGCAGTCTACTGATTCAGTTGACCTCCTTAATGCGAATTATGTCGGTGCCATGAGTCCAATATGTATGCAATTTTCCTATTTGATACATATCATTTCTATATGAGTGCACAACCATCCACTCATATGCAACATCCATGTGCTGATTCAACCATTTTGCATCCATAAAAATTTAAAATGCTCACACATCCATATGCAGTATGAGAGTGTTTTCAAGCCGATCTAGTGCCTAGTGTGTGTATATGCGTCCACGAGCAACCACTAGCAACCACTTGCATCCACTTGCAACCATCAAACATAACATGTCTCAAACACATGTTTACACCCATTAGGATTCCTATCTATAAGTTGAACACTCGATCGATAGTATAAAGTCGAGGAAGCGAGTACAGATAAAACAAAAACTTGATTCCTATCAGACATTGGTTGAGAAAATAATTCCCCTAAGTGTCAACCCCGAAGACCGAAATCAACATCAGATTAACACCCAGAGGGTTACCCTCTTTAGACAATGTCAAAACTGGAAATCTTATCAGAAGTATTCAGATATTTACAGACTACTGGTACAGATCAGGTTCCCTAATGATTCTTCGGAAGCTAAGCATGATAAAAATCATATCCCACAAAAACTCAGAATGTATGCATCATACTTGACGTCTAACACAAATATCCCTCAAACCCCAATCTCAAACAGATGTGCCATAACCCTTATGGGTCTGAGTCTACAGCGGAATTCAGAAATAATACTAGTATTAAAGTGCAGAGTATCGATTACAAAATCAAAATACCAGAATCAGAAAAAAGTCTTAACTCCATAATCAGATAAAGAAATTAAACCTACTTTAGAAATTTTCCTATTTCTATCCTAGCCACTAGCCTCGAGAGTGTTTGCCTGCCCTCCTTGCCCTCGTCTCTTCGGGCAGTCCCTAGTGAAGTGCCCCATCTCTCCACAGTTGAAGCAAGTGCCTTTCCTTTTTCTGCAATCCTTGTTCAGATTAGTCGAGCTCCCACAAGTAAAGCACTTTTTCCCCTTCTTATCATCAGTCCTTTCATCCTTCTTTTGTGTTTCCTTTTTGGGCCCCACTTTCTTATTCTGTGGTTCTTCCTTCTTTGTCTCTTTCGGGCCCTTGTCTTCCTCGTGCAGTAGTGCCATGTCCACCAATTTCTCGTAAGTCGCTCCCATGGGTACATGGGTCATGGCTAGGCTGTGCAGTGGCTCGTTCAATCCTTTAACAAAGCGAAGAGCCTTTTTATGCTGAGTGTTGACTAAATCCAATCCGAACCTAGCTAGTTGGTTGAACTGGTTGACGTATTCCTTGACCGCCATACTTCCTTGCTTAAGAGATAAGAACTTCTCCAGTTTTAAACTCCGTTCAGCTTGCGAGAGAAATTTTGTCTCAACCCTTTTTCTGAAATCCATCCATGTCTCAACCAGCCTCTCGGCATTAGTGATTTCCCACCAGTAAGAAGCTTCGTCTTTGAGCAGCCATACCGCCAACTGTACCTTCTGCCTATCGTCCACCTCGAAGATAACGAATAGATCCTCAGTTTCTTTGAGCCAATTCCTCGCTTCTACGAATGATTCAGTTCCTTTGAAATCCTTCCCACCCATGGCCCTAAAATCTCTACAGATCTTTGAGAAAGCAATTGCACGAGGAGGGGGTGGGGGAGGGTGATCATTTGCTGGACCTGCAGCGGCGGTCCTAGCCTCAAGATATTGACGAAACCAACCGGGTACATGAACACCCTCTGGTATCTCAAATGCTTCAGACATGCTGAAACGAAAAAGGAAAGGTTCAATACAAAAAGGACTGAAAGAAAGATATATGGCTCTCAGGGATTATGTTTTTCAAAATAAGCTTTATTTTTAAAAATACTTCCTTTCAAAACCTTTTTGAAAATAGTTTTCAAAACTTTTTATAAAATCTGGTAACCTTCAGCTCTGATACCAAGTGTAACACCCCACCTCCGTTAAGGTCACTCACAAAGGGAATGCCTTAACTTTGATGGAGCATTTTAGTAAACAGAACAGAAACTTACAAGACAGATAAAACAGTACTTGAAAATTTTTAACTTTATTACAGCGGAAACAGAAATCAATATGGTTACATCCTTTCAAATCTCAGAATTCAAGTACAAAATATCAGTCTTGTACAAAAGCCTTCAAAATGCATGATTTAAAATCATAATCCCCATAGAACGGAAGCTATAAAGAGCCAAGCCATACTTTAAGCACTTCAAGCAAAGAGAGATCCGGATCAAGCTAAAGTATTCCCTCCTTGGATAACCTGGGGGGAAACGGAAGAAAAGAGGCGAAACAACAAGGGTCAGACAAAAAGTCTGGCAAGTCCAGTGACTTTCAGCATATGAACAGATAATAATAATAATATGACATGAACATGAAACTGGATGAGGGATAACTGTAACAGGTATAACAGATATAACAGAAGAACAGAATGACATAAACTATTGCTTTACACTTCTCTGCACTAATACTAGTATAATAGAATTAGGTGTGACCCTAATGTCTAAACTGAAGCAGGAACGGGTACAGAATAATCTAACAGAAACAGAATGCTAATAATGGGCCTTTGCTACCCGATCAGAAACAGACAGAAGCAGAAACAGATTAATCCCTACGGAAACAGAATGTAGAATTAGGTGTACACTAGTAATGGGCCTTTACCACCCGAACAGACGGTACCACACAGAAACAGACAGGTGTTACCACCCAACAGAAACATACGGTACCAACAGAAACAGACAGAACTAAGTGTACCCTAAAACCCTACCCAAAGCGATCGGCTCCCTAATACATAAATATCCTGTGTCGGCCCCCACAGTAGGGTGTATCACTCCCTAAAGTGACAACCAATTGGCACAGACCTATTTACAGATGTCACGGCGTCTTACATCCTTTGAGGCAGACCGGGATCCATGCACGCACATGACCCGGTTGGAACGCACCATCAACACCCCTCGCCATTATCAGAATGAACCGCTTATAATTAGTTCAGTAAGCGTGCCCGGACCCTACCTACTGTTGGGTCAAAGTTTTGATACCAGAAAGGGTTACTGACTAATATGGGTCCCAAACAACAGATGACACAAGTAATTCCCCTCCTAACCTTGTGCCCCAGACTAACAGATTTTAGATTAACTTGTTTAGAAGTTCAGACATACAGCGTTTAGATCAACTAGTTCATAGATCAAACAAACAAGTTAACAGGTTTTCAGACTAACGGATCAGATGTTCGGATTAACAGGCTTACAGATTAACTGGTTCCAGATTATCTAACTTTGTATTGGGCCTACGGATTCACGAAACGGGTTCATGAGATTGATTGGTCCAATTGGTTTAACCTTACCCAATACGTTTTAGACATCATAATTATCTCAGATTTTCATTAATTAAATATTAATGCCCAAACCTCTCACATTAGACTGACAGTTTGCGGCTACTGGTTAGGCCGGTAGGTTCCGGGCAGGTTTCTGTCGACAAACTGAGTCTAACCTCGTGTTTCAAGCACGTTATGACTAACTTCTCACATTAGAACCTATTGTTTGCGACCATTGGAATATGCCGGGCGGTTCCGGGCAGAATTACGCTGCAAACTCAATCTAACCTCGAGTTAGCCATGTTTATCTTTGCGGCCAATTAATTAATGATTTACCATTTATACCCACGCCTAATATACATGTCAATTATTCACACCTATAGCCAATTCAGATTATGTCTATAGCGGACTTATTATACCAACTCAACATATATAGCAGATAACAGATTTCTCAGGTTAGGCGACCTAGCAGATTAAGAAAACTAGCAGATTTAGTAATTTCAACAGACTTAGCAAATGACAGATTTGGCAGATGAACAAATCTAGCAGACTAGGCAGCAGAGCAGAACTAGTAGATTACGCAATAAAACAGAACTAGCAGATTAGGCAATGTAACACAACTAGCAAATTAGGCAAATATAACAAATTTACTTATTCCTTAAAGTTTCATACCTTGCCTAATTATAAACCTTGCCTAAGTTCACGTGCATAAATAATAGTCTTGATTCACAATATTATCATATACCCTATGTTTGTATTAAATTTACATAGCACATATTATGGTCATAAATTTACCATATATCATATGTTCCAAATTTTTATTAAACTTGCATAGTACAAAAGATCCATATAATTTATACCAAATATAGCCATAGATTACTATGCATGTCACATATCCCAAAGGTCCCTTACTTAGGTGTTTATTTACATTAATAGATATCCTACTTTCATGTAAATCTTTATACCTAGGCCATATTCTCTTTATCCCAAATCATGTGTTCAATACAGTCTATATTTATGTTCAATTATATACCTTTTTATGTCATGTCCATATGTTCAATACCTTTTTATGTTATAAATATAACATGTCCAATCATATGTCTCAGATTCATGTTCTAGCTACAGTCCATGTTCTTTCCTCAAATTAGTCACCTATTGGTCATGCCCAATTTATGCATCATTCATTTTACTGTCCCAAATATTTTAGCGTATGTTAATCTCTTATAAGATTGGCTCAGGCTCGTGGTAGCCTGGCTATAGAATAGAAAGAGGAAAGAGGTACAGAATAAGATAAATCAAATCAGAACAGAACAGATATAATCTCAGATTCAGATTCACAATTCATGTCAAAATCAGAATTAACGTTTATAGCGGAAAATAACTGTACTTGCCTTAATTGGGTTAAAGAAAGAACTCTAGTTGTTGTAGAACCGTTGCAGAAGCTCTAATCTCTAATTGAATTTAGGTTGATGTTGATTGTCTTCTAGTTTTGATTTCAGCAGAGTAGCAACGCAATTTTTATTTTTAATTTAGAACAGAGGCAGAGTAGAAGCAGAATAGAATTGTGTGCAGAGAAGGCTGGTTTGGGGCTGTTTAAATAGGTTTAGGCAGAAGAATCTAGATAGAAAACGAGACCAGATACATCAGAACGCACCCAGGCAGAAAAGCAGATTCGGAGGCAGGTCGACCCCCAGGTCGACTCTAGGGTCGACCCCCTGGGGGTAGGTCGACTCTAGGGTCGACCCCCTGGGGGCAGGTCGATTCTAGGGTCGACTCCCTAGTCGACCTGGTCTGTGCTGTTTAATTTTTTTTTGAACTTTGGAAGGCCATAACTTGGTCATATGGACTCCGATTTACGAAATTTCGGACTCTATTTCGCGTATTTTTCCGAGATGAACGCAATGGCACAGCCCGTTTCCCTTGATTCTGATTTTATATTTTAATTATACTCAGATTTGTAAGTCTTAAGTTCACAAAAAATACGGGGTGTTACAATTATTTAAATAAATAATTTTAAATATTCAAAATCACTTAAAATTTGTTAAAATAAAATTTTTAAATTGGTTCTGATTTTTCGGTTTGTTACATTTCTTTAGTCAAGGGTTACTTGAATCTCGGTAACACAACAAATCATTTAGTATCCCGAAGTGA
This sequence comes from Allium sativum, assembly GCA_030737875.1. Lineage (NCBI taxonomy): Eukaryota > Viridiplantae > Streptophyta > Magnoliopsida > Asparagales > Amaryllidaceae > Allium > Allium sativum. The sequence continues at coordinate 155,176,500 of CM060921.1, read as the reverse complement.
TAAATCATTTCACAATAATTATCATAAATAGCTCCAAATCATAGTGTAGTCTTTCTAAATTATTTTAAATAATGGGATTTAAGCCATCGAGATACTTTTCGTTTATAAAACATCCTTTTATAAACTATTTATTATCTTCCCAATATTTATTTCCAAATATTTTCAACTTTTCTGAAATCAAACATTTCGTTTAGTATTGTTTTATGAAAACAATCTTTCAAAATCATTCATTTAAATTTACGTTGTCGTTAAACACCTTTCAGTCAAATCGTGAAATAGATCAGAAAGCGTTAGTGCACAAATATTTTCAATCCAACCCAATGCTAAATACAAAAGAATACTTGCTCATAAACTGGTCGAGTGTAAATCACACAATCAATCAAACAATAGTAACCAACAATAAATGACAATCAATAAATAAAACAACACTTATCATTATTCGTATACTTAACTCGTTTCCGACATTGTCAACTTAACTATTCCTCACCCAGTTTTGAGGCCAGGTGAGCCAGGGCACTGGTTGCTCCTGAACATCTCCTTAGTCTAAGCACCTTGAACCAAATCTCAGAAAAAGATAAGCCTACTCGTCGGCTTATTAGAGTTATGCAACATAATATGAAGTTTCATTTTCTTTCAAAAGTAAGAAGGGTCTAAAGTTAATAACTTTACTTAGTTAATGTCACTTGAACTTTATACTTCATGCATAATATATATAAACAATATATAATTAAGAGATAACTAAGATCCATACATAACCATGCACAAAGCCATAAGAACAAAAATAACCACCTCATTTCATTACCATTAGCCTAAAGATCCAATCTTTTGCACTTCCAAACCAAGCCAAAATCAATCCACCTCCTACTCCACCATTGCTCACAGCCACTTCTTGGAACCACTCCTTCCCTCACTTCTTACTTACAAATCATGCTTTCCATGATGTCTGAGGCTCAAAGACAAAGTTTAAAAGATATTAAAGAAGATTCAGTTAACTTTCAAAAAAGTTAGAGAGTAATTATTGGATTAGTGCTTAAGCACTTCCACCATTTTTAACCCTCATACTTCTTCTCAAGAAGTACCATTAGAAAGTAAATTAAGAAAAGAAAACTGTGTAAATATTCCTAAGGGTATGCCTCCCTTTATATAGCCTTAGGAATGTGATGAGTAAAGTCCAAAAGCCCCTTAAAACCTTTACCTTACAAATGTAGCATTTCCATTTTTGCTCATTTTCCTTATTTGCTCATTTCCTAAATATCATTGTAACAACCCGGAAAATCTGAACCAATTTAAATTTTTATTTTGGCAATTTTAAGGAATTTTGAATATTTAAAATGATTTATTTTAAATAATAACGATGAGAAATTTATTTTGAATAGAATTAGAATGTATATATTTATTTGAATCGACATTAGAATATAAATATTTATTTTAATTATAAAATGAATTGGAAATGGCGCGGTAGTTTGAAAATTCGATTTCAAATTTCAAATGAATGTACAGGATTAAAAATAAACCAGATTTTATTGAAACTAAAATATTATAATATATTTGAAAATATCTTTCTAATGAATCCGAAAAATTGAAATTTCATAGCGGGAATAAAAAGTTATGCCCAGTTGAAAATTCAGAATAGTCGCTATGGAAATATAGCCTTTAAAAATAAAGATTATGCAAACAACCTCCGTTTTCGACGAAACCACTTTTGTTGTATCCAGGATGTCAAATTATTGCTGGATTACAAAATTCATAAATTTTGGAATTAATATTTGAGCATGGCAAAGTAAAACGTGTTTTGACAGTTTCAGTCAATTTGGATCGACCAGAAATGGCCATTTTTTGAAATGTCTTCAAATTTGATGTAATTAGTTTTGTTAGGACCGTATCGTCAATACGAAGCTTGAAATAATTTTTCGAGAATTTTTAGAGTCAGTGTGTGACCTAGGTAAATTGAAATGTACATTAAAAATTGAATATATAGATTTAAATTTTATTTTAAATGGAAACTGATCAAAACAGTTGAACCAGCTTGCGGGACATATCCCATTGTGTTCGGAATGGTGTAATTAGCTAGGGGCGACAGTCATCGGGTTTCGTTTGATGTTCAAATGTAAAGTCAACCTTAGAGAATTAAATGTAATATAAAATTAATATAGATAATATCCACACCCCTCTCTACTCTCTCTCCTCTTTTCATAGAAAGAATAAAAATAAATAAATAAATAAAAACGAAAAGGGGATCGACAGGGGGAAGGAGGCAGCCGCCGCCTCTGTCAGTCGCGGCCCCAAGGGTGTCGCCGTCACCGAAAAGGAACCCCCTCTGACCTTCGATGCTCTCTCCCATTTCCCCTAATTCAACGCAGCTCCATCGAAACCCTAGCCGTGACAGAGCCTGTAGCCGCCACCGCTGACTCGTTGTGGGACCCCACCACCACCAGACCCCCTGCATTGCTTCCAACTCCTCCCCCGAGCCTCCTCCTCCTCCACTGTTCGCACCTGGAAACCCCCTCCTCCAATTAAAATGTGAGTTTTATTCTTTTCATTACATTATTTATTTCTTTGACTAAAACTGACTTTTTTATAGGAAAGATAGAATTTTCATTATAGGAAAAAAAATTGATTTTTATTAGTATAAAAGATCTGATTTTTAAAGTTATAAAAGATTTGATTTTTATTGGTTAAAGATTTGACTTTTAAATATATACATGATGTAGGATATGAAAATATTCTTAACTAGATAAAGAGTAGCGAGATAAAAAAATTAGATTTTTATATAAAGTAATGGTGTGATTTTTATAAATATATAAAATATGATTTTTTGCAAACAAAAATATGATTTTAAAAGAAATGACCTTTTTTAGGAAAGTAATTTTTATATATATTTTAGCAAAGTAAAAATATGATTTTTAATTATATTTTTATCCTATAAAGACGAGATTTTTGTGTAATGAAAGAAATGACTTTTGTGCATAAAAAGATTTGAATTTTAATTAGAAGAAGAAGTGATTTTTGTAAGTGAAGTAAAAACTTGATTTTGAATACATGAAAAGGTTAGATTTTTAAAGAAAATAAAAATCCGATCTTTATGTGTTTATTTAGAAAATAAAAACTCGATTTTTATATGTATGCAGCGAGGATAAAAATATGATTTTTATTTTATAGTGATTATAAAAATATGATTTTTATATTATAGAGATATTAAAAATATTATTTTTATATTATAGAGATAATAAAAATATGATTTTTATATAGAAAGAAGCGTTGTAAAAATATATGATTTATATATGATGTGCCATTATAAAAATGTGATTTTTTTTAAAATAAACATCATATAAAAATGCGATTTTCTACTATGAACAACGGGAAAAGTTCGCATTGGAATTTCAGACAAATCCAAATGATTCAAGAATTCAGAATAGAATGGAGGAGTGGATCCCAATGGTGAGAACTCCTTACTGAAATTTTATTATACAGATATTTATTTTATAACTACATATATGAACTGTTCCCCGTCATCCACAGACCATGGACGACTTATTTGATTTTTTGGTTTGGTTAATTAGATTATTTGGTTGAATTTGGTTGTTTGGCTGAAATGAATTAATTAGGATGGTTATGTGTGTATGGTGCGAGCCAATATCAAGAGTGGGTTAATTGTAACGACCCGGAAAATCTGAACCAATTTAAAATTTTTAAATTGGCTAAAATAGTGGATTTTAAGTATTTAAAATGAATATTTTAAATAATAACGATGAAAGTGAGTTTGAATCGACAATTGAAAAGGAATATAGCTAATTCTAATTATAAACAAGGCCTGAAATGGCGCGGTAGTTTCAAAATTTGAATTCAAACTTTGACTGACTGTACCGGGTGCAAAACAAAACGGATTTGAGTGAAACCAAAAATATTTAAATCTGTTAGTGAATACCTTTCTAACAAGTCTGAAAAATCGAAGTTTCATAGCGGAAAGCAAAAGTTATGGCCAAACGAATTTTCAGAAAGGTCGCTATGGAATTTATATAGCCCGTGAAAATGGCCATTTTGCAAACGACCTCGGAATTCGACGAAACCACTTTTGTTGGATCCAGGATGTGAAGTTATTGCTAGGTTTCAAATTTCATAATTTTTGAAGCTAGTATGTGAGCATGACAAAGTAAAATGTGTTTTGGTCAATTACAGTTAAATTGGATCGACCAGAAAAGGGCCATTTTTCAAACGGTCTCAGAATTCGACGAAACTAGTTTTGTTGGGACCGTATCGTCAAAACATAGCTAGATTTATTTTTTTCGAATTTTTCGAATCAGTTTGTGGCCCTGGAAAATTGAAATGTACGTTCAAATCAAATATTGAATGTTTTATACTTTAATTTGAAGGAAAACTGACTGAAACAGTCGAATGGGCCTACGAAACATATCCCATTGTGTTCGGAATGGGGGTAAAACGCTAGGAACGATAGTCGTTGGGTTTGGATTGGAGTTCGTATGCGATAAGGGGTATTTTTGAAAATTTAAAATATATAAATAAAAATATCTCATTGGCCGGTGGAATTTTCTCTCTCCCCGTAATCAAATCGTGAACGACGATAAAGCCTTCAAAACTTCCCAGGCCGATTTCTTCCAAACCGCTTCGTTTCAGTCCTCGGCGCAGTTAAGGATTTTGAAGAGCCCGCGAGAGCTTCAGATCCATACCCGCTTCGCTCTGATTGGTGGCGCGAATCTCGAGATTCGACGCAAGGAAGGTGCTCCGTTCAGAGCGCCACCGCCACTCCCTCAGGCCGTCAAACTGGCCAAGACCCCTATCGCTGGGAAGCTCTCTCCTAACCCTTCGACGCTGCGAAGGCCGATCATCATATAGCTACACGGATTTCACGAAAATCGAAAACCTAGTTTCGAACCAAACTGTGGAGGTACGGCTATGTTTATTTTCAACTGTTTTAACACCTTTAAACCGTTGCAAACTTGGGAAAATCATATCTTTCTCATGTGTTGACGAAATTCAGTTAAACAAGAGACAGTGGACTCGTGTGGACGTCTTCTACCTTCTAGAAGAGACCACATATTTTTCTGAGCCTTCTGCTATTTTTGGTGGAGTGGAACCAATGTGAGATTTCTAAATTATAAACTATATGGAAAACGACGATGTATAAATTATATAATCGATGTATGAGTTATATAAGCGTTGTACACCTCTTGTATAAGCGTTGTATAAGTTGTACGTTCGATGTATAAGTTGTATATGCGTTGTAAAAATTATATATGTGTTGAAATAGAAGTGAAATGTTATATATAAATATATATATACGCCCCTCGTCCATAAACCATGGACGATATTTATTGGTTGTGATTGGTGTGAAAATTGATTGATAGCGAATGGTTGATTGAAATTGTTTGTGGTTGAAATTGATTGATTGTGGTTGAAAAATAACCGTTTGTGGTTGAGAAATATTTGGTTGAAACCACATAGGATTAGTTTGTGGAAATGGAAAAAAAATATACAAGCCGCCTACATGCGAACTAGATGCATGATTCCCCATTGTCAAAAGCTGCGAGGCTTTAAGGTAGAGCGAGGAGCCGTACTAGGGACAGTCCCGGTTTTAACTACCCTGCCGTTATGCTGCCGAAATTTTGAATAATATTCATGTGTTAGAATTATTTTCCTGTATTGAAACTATATTCGTCTGTTGAATAGAAAACCTTCAAGTGTTGAATCGAAATTCATTCGTTGAATTGAAATTCATGTGTTGAATGGTATTCGTGTTTTAAATATAAAAATCACCCTTTTATCTATATATACAAACTATAGAAAACCTTCATGTGTTGAATCGAAATTCATTCGTTGAATTGAAATTCATGTGTTGAATGGTATTCATGTTTTAAATATAAAAATTACCTTTTTAACTATATATATAAACTATAGAAAACCTTCATGTGTTGAATCGAAATTCATTCGTTGAATTGAAATTCATGTGTTGAATGGTATTCTTGTTTTAAATATAAAAATCACCTTTTTATCAATATATGCAAACTATAGAAAACCTTCATGTGTTGAATCGAAATTCATTCGTTGAATTGAAATTCATGTGTTGAATGGTATTCATATTTTGAAGAAATTGTTTTATAATAAAATTCCTATTTTTATCATCAATATGAACTATATAAAATAATAATGTTTTATAATAAAAAACATATTTTTATTACCTATATGAACTATGTAAAATAATCGTATTTTGAATAAATTGTTTTACAATAAAAATCACATTTCTACTGTACACATGAATTGTTAAAAATAGTGAAGTGTTGAAATAGAAGACAGTTAAAAAATATATCATTTTTATCAAATGTATGAAAATCATATAGCTTTGGAATCGAAGAATCGATATATATATATATATATATATATAGATATATATAGAATTAAAATATATCGAATAACGAAGCTGCAGTTCGTATTTTGAAACCGTGTGAAACACCCCACCTCCGTTAGGGTCACTCTCAAAGGGAATGCCCTAATTTTGGTGGAGGTTTATAAGTATAAGTTCACAGATATACAAGACAGATATAAGAACACATATTTGTAAACAGCGGAAAAACAACAAACTTTTATTTCATAAAAGCAAATACGTGTTACAAAACATCACCATGATTGTCTTACATCTTTTCCAAAAACATAACATAACACTTTCATAATCTGTCTTGATTACATTATTTAAAGAAGCATAAATAAAACATAGATAAACTGCAAAAGCCCCATAGTGGATTGTCCAAAGCCATAGTTCAAAGCGAAAAAGTCCAAGCAATACATTTCTCTTCTTCAAGCTGGATGTTAAGGTTGGTCAAGCTGCTGTGTTCCCTCCCTGTGGACTTGGGGGGGGGACGGAAGAAAAGAAGACGAAAGAAAAGTAGAGTCAGACATAAAGCCTGAGTAAGTCTAGTACTATTTTGTCTATGAATAAAGAACTGGGTATGATAAGTATAAACAAGAAGTGGGCAAGCACTATAAACTTGGTTAAGTTGTCTAGGGTCGAATATACTATCGTACCCCATGTTAATCTCTGAACCCATATAAACTAGTTCCCAACTGGCACCCCATAATCTGGGTGATGTGATCCATTCCATGATGATCGGCTCCTACTCGCATAGTTACATGTGTCTTACGGCCCCCGATGTTGTAGTTACCTATGCTGGTCCCACCATGGGGTGTATCAAGTCCCATAGTGGCGGCCCGACACAACCTTAGAGTGCACAGGTATGCTACTGGTGTCCAGTGCCTTATTTTTCTGCGCCGGAGTGTGTGCACGCCCGCACCCCGTTAGAACCTACACTGCTACACCACCGCCGTCGATTTGACCTCTTACAATCAGCCCAGTAATCGTGCTCCACCCTGCCTAGTTTCAGGGTATCCTGATACACCTTCTAGGGTTACTGCTGAAAAGGGTCCCCCGTTACTAGGTTTTCTATCTCTAGCCAACATGCTAAGTTGGTTAAGTGTTTTCTAACCTAACCCCCACCAGTCCGTTTAGTTTAGCATGTTCCATTTTGATTAAGTCTTTAGTTCACTTAATCCTAGCAATCCTGACTCAGCCTTAATTGTCTTATTAAGGCCCTGACCTCTCACATTAGACAGGTATTGTTGTGGCTGCCTGTTGCCGGTTGGTTCCGGGCAGTCTTACGCCACAACTCAGTCTAACCTCGGGTCCTTGTTGGGCTCCATGTTTAACCTCCCACATTGGATAGGTATTGTTGTGACTACTGGACAGCAGGGCGGTTCCGGGCAGGTTTACATCACAACTCAATCCAACCTCGGGTTAAACACATCGTATGTTCTACATTTACATATTTTGTCTTTCTTCTTTATTTTCTTATATGTAAATATTTGCGGCCAATTATTAAGTTAATGGTGCAAAGGTTACACCAATCATGGGCCCAACCCATACTTGAATTTGGGCCCTTCTATTTTATATTTTTATTCATTAGTAATTTTAACCCAACGTTATTTTCCCCTGTTTTACACGTCCGTTTATTATATATATATATTGGGCTTAGCCTTTTAAAGCCCAATTTAGCCATGCGAAAAGGGGAGGCTTAAAGCGTGATTACATACACCAAAAAGGGGAATGTGAGCGCATGAACTTGCAATATGACGTTGGAAATACAAAATAGAAACTGGTGTACTTGCATAGTGGTAACATATACTTTGGTCATAAAACATAGGTGACATGAATCAAAGCATGTAAAATCACATAGTCATAACTACAACATGAACCTATATTTTTATTTAGGCATAATGTCAAACATAAGCAAATCATGTTCATAAGACTACTACATGCTTACAAAGGTGTCTACTTTTGTGACTAATACTAAAGTATAATTAAATTTGTTCACATAACCATGGCATAAATGTTTCTAACATGAAATCATGATTTTTACTTTAGTCGTGTAAACTTGCAAAAAGGGATTTTTGAATCTAACCTAGCTATGTACCACATATGTCATCATATAATTCTTGTAAACAAGATAGACTTAATCATGGATTTCAATTATGCCAAATATCATTCATAGCCTAGCCATATTCATAAGTTTGCAAATAGGTTTTCTAGTACAAAAGCATGGCTTAATACATGATGCCCAATTTTCAACATAATTTCATATGGATTATGATAACCCAAACCTATTCCAATTACTTCATAAAAATGACGTTTGTATAAAAATACACATTATGATGGCATAGTAGCAAAGCCCCAAACTTGCATGAATTTAAATCAACTACATACATGTAGCTTCAACATGGATTACATAATTTGCGAAATATTCCAAATGTATACTTGCATAGAACTACCGCATGTAGTTCTTTATAACATGAATAACATAATTCAAGAATATCCAAACGTATACAATATTCCAACGCACAAATATGAATTACTTTATCGCCACAAATCAAGTATACATATCTACACAATCATTTGTTCATACCAAAGTAATACTCTACTTACAATCGTTGCGGCGAATTCTCTAATTTAGGAATTTAGAGATGCGACTCCTTTTGACGTGGGCGTTGATTTGCTTTGTTTGAATTGCTTTAGGCTTTAGAATTTTCCTCCTAATCTTCTCTCCAATTTGGTGGCTACCCCTAGTCGTTCCTCAGCAACATGGCGGCTTTGTTCTTATTTTTGAATGAATAGATTAGGGTTAGTCTAGGTTTGTTTTTATAGGGGTAATGAACTGATTAGAACCATTGATGTTGCTTGGATTGATCGTAGCCATTCATCCTAAGGAGAGACCAATTAGAGCTTGCCACCTAGCCCTAATGACAAAGCAGACCACAGAAAATCGACCAACAGAGAATAGGCCAGCCGGGTTAGACTGGGTTCGACCTGGTCTGGACCAGGTCGACACCCCTGTCGACAGCCCTGTCGACAGGCCTGTCGACCTGGTTAGACCAGGTCGACAGCCCAGTCGACCTGGGTGCGTGGGGCGGGTGTTCTTCCGCCCTGGCCCATTGGGCCCCACTTTTAATTTTTTTAAACTGTTTTATTCTGTTTGAATTTTAAATTTAATTCAGAAACTTCCGAAGGCCATATCTTCTTCATACGGACTCCGTTTTTCGAAAACTCGGACTCTATTTCGCGTATTTTTCCGTGACGAACGCAATGGCGTATCCCGTTTCCCTTAGTTCTTTGATTTGAAATTAATTATACTTCAACTTGTTAATTTCACAGTTATAGAATTCGCGGGGTGTTACATTCTCCCCCACTTAAAAGGATTTCGTCCACGAAATCTTCAAGTTAGGAGGAATGTATATCCTAACATCCAATCATCCATCTACTCAACCATCAAACACAAGCATCCATTGTCCTTAAAAGACTTCTAATGCTTCATGATCATATGCGAAGTGTGTGTGTACATGTACTTATCTAATGCAAAATCAGGCGGTCTACTGATTCAGTTGACCTCCTTAATGCGAATTATGTAAGTGCCATGAATCCATTATGTATGCAAATTTTCCTATTTTGATTCTACATGAGTGCACAATCATTCAATACAAATGCAACATCCACATGACAACACATTAATGTTCAACCATATACGAATGCAAACATATATGCATATGCAATATGAAGTGACTGAGCCGATCTAAAACCTAGATTGTGTGTGTATATGCAACCACGAGCAACCACTTGCAACCACTTGCAACCACTTGCAACCATCATACATAACATGTTTCAACTACATGTTTCCATCCAAAAAGATTCTACCTAAAAGATAAGGTCGAGGAAATATACCTAAAAAGATAGATAAAAGCGCAACTTAAGGAAAAAGAAAGATCAAGGATGTACCCTCGAACAGAAAAGGGAAGGCAGTGCGTATTCTAGCTTCAGTTTCCCAAGTCGCGTCTCCCTCGGCGTCGCTCCACTGAACTTTGACGAGCTTGACTTCGCGGTTGCGTAGCTTCTTCATTCCGTTCCTAATATGCGGGTTGGAACTTTTCTTATGGTTGCTTCGCGTTCCACTTCGGCCTCTTCGAGTATATTTGGCTCTACCACTTCAGCAGACTCATGCAGACATTTTCGGAGATGTGAAACGTGAAAAACGTTGTGGACTCCGGCCAACTTCTTGGGTAGCTCTAATCTATAGGCCATTTTCCCAATTGTTCCTATCTAAAGGTATAGTCGAATGAAGCAAGTAAAAACTTTGTGCCCATTAGGCAATGTCAAAACTGAAAAGCTATGCCACATATATATTGATTAGGAGAAGAACTCTCTAAGCATCAGCCCCGAAGACCGAAATCAACATCAGACTGACACCCGAAGAGTTACTCAACCCAACCACCATATATGATTCTAGGAAACTAAGCATGATGGACTCCTTTTAGGTCACAAGGGAGTCCCTTCCTAAGACCAATCTGTATCCTATAAAACCCAAAAACTTTAGTCAAACCAATGAACACCCTCGAGCCCCAACATGTGTTACTAACAGATGAGTCATATTCCCTATGTGGTTTGCAACAGAAATTGGATTGAGAATGGGACCGAGAGGATATACAGAAAAGATACCATGCAAGTAAGCTCTACAGGAAGAGAGGGATCAAGGATATATTCTTAAGAAGAGATATTATGCACGAATCTAGTCTTCAATCTTCTAAGTTACATTTCTTGAGCTTAACTCCATTATGCTTTGTCCGTCGTTAACTTCACAATTTCGTAGCTTCTTAATTCTTGTTTCCAAAATATGAGTTGGAACCTATTTCTCGTTCCTCTTTCACTTATTCTCCTTCTAGTATACTTGGCTCAAGCCTAACTGCGTACTCATGGTTCCATGCAAGCTCTCCAAAATTCACTAGTGAATCTTGGATCTTGTTCACTTACTAGAAGGTATTCCACATAGATGAATTATCTCTTGAAAATAAACAAATGTCAACTTCGTGAGCGGAGCTGAGATTTTCGCAAAATCCCTTATGAATTTTCGACAGAAACCTGCTAGTCCTAGAAAGCTTCGGACCTCAGTTGCATTCCTTGGTGTCTTCCAGTCCTGTACCGCCACTACCTTAGCAGGGTCCACTGCTAACCCTTGTTTGGATACTATGTGTCCAAGGAACCTCACCTCTTCTCTCCAAAAGTGGCATTTGGAGAATTTGGCTTTTAGTTGATGGACTCGCAAAGTTTCCATGATTGCCCTTAAGTGCTGAGCATGTTCCTCTTCACTCTTTGAGAAGATAAGGATATCATCTACGAAGACCACTACGAATTTGTTGAGGAAGTCTCTAAATACCCTACTCATTAGGTCCACGAAGTAAGCAGGTGCATTTGTCAAGCCGAAAGGCATGACAAGCCATTCAAAGAAGCCGTCTGGGGTTCTGAACGCCGTTTTATCGATGCTATCTTCAGCCACCCTTAGCTGATGAAAACCGGTTGCTAAATCGAGTTGGGAGAAAACAGACGCCCCTACAAGCTGGTCAAACAAATCGTCAATTCTAGGGAGAGGGTGCCTATTCTTTTTCGTTAGCTTGTTGAGCTCCCTATAGTCAACACATAGACGGAGTGAACCATCCGCCTTCGTAGCGAACACCACTGGAGCGCCCCATTCTGAAATGCTCCTCCTAATGAACCCCTTTTCTAGAAGCTCTTTAATCTGTTTACTGAGCTCTTTCCTTTCCCGTGGAGCCATGTGTCTAACGGGTAACGCAACGGGCTTTGCATTATCTACAAGATATATGCGGAAGTCTATTTCCCGCTTCGGAGGCAAGCCCTTCACCTCTTCAAAGACATCCGGATATTCCCGGACTACTCTAACTGATTGCAAATTTTCAATAGAGGCATCTAGCGATTCAAGATAACTAAGCATAACCGCATACGAGGGATTACAAGCAATTTCCAAAGTATTACCGAGCTGGGTTAGGAGCCTAACAACCCTTCTCTCACAATCAAGGATGGCCCCATTACTGGATAGCCAATCCATACCCAAAATCAAACCATAACCCGAAAAGCCCAAAACAAAGGCACTACATTGAAATTCTACACTTAGGATAGAAATTTTCGATTCCAAACAGATCATAGACAAATGAGCTGGGCCCCCAATTGGGTTTGAAACAATTAAGGGGTCCTCTACCATACTAGTTTTTAGGTGCAGAGATTCTACTAAAGCAGACGAGATAAAGGAGTGTGATGCGCCAGAATCAAATAAAGTGCGAACGGGGTGATCATAAAGATAAACTACACTTTCTACAGAAGTATTTATACCTCGCTGTTGCAGAGGTGGCGCTTCCAGCATATGAACCTGTTCCCCTGGGGTGGATCCAGCCCTCTGCCCCTGTCCTCGTTTCTTTGGGCAGTCCTTCGCCCTGTGGCCTGTCTCACCGCAAGAAAAGCACCCACCATTCTCCTTGGCCTTCTTTTTCCGGCAGTCCTTTACTAAGTGCCCCACTTTGCCACAGAAATTACACTTCCTCTTCTCTTTGTTGCCTTTCCCGCCCTTCTTAAAGTCTATCTTCTTAGGCTGCAAACCCTCTTTCTCCCCTTGAGAGCTTTCTGCCTTTGTCTCCTTCTTGCCCTTATCCTCTTCATTCAGCAATGCCATTTGCACCAATCTTTCATACGTGGCTCCCATGGGTATATGGGTCATGGCCAAACTGTGTAATGGCTCATTCAACCCTTTGACGAAACGGAGAGCCTTCTTGTGCGGGGTGTTGACTAGGTCAAGCCCAAACCTAGCCAGCTCATCGAACTGATTCACATACTCTATGACTGTCTTGTCCCCTTGCTTAAGAAATAAGAATTTTTCCAACTGCAAACTTCTTTCCGCATCTGAGAGAAATTTAGTCTCAAACCTTGCCCTAAAGTCCTCCCATGTCTCCACTGGTCTTTCAGCATTAGTGACTTCCCACCAGTAGGAAGCCTCGCCCTTCAATAGCCATACTGCCAATTGTACTTTTTGTCTATCCTCTACCTCAAAGATGATGAATAGGTCCTCCGTTTCTTTCAGCCAATTTCTAGCTGCCACGAAGGACTCAGTTCCATGGAAATCCCTTCCTCCCATAGCTTTAAAATCTTTACATATCTTAGCAAACGTGTTTCCCCGAGGAGGAGGTGGAGGAAAAGGTGCCGCTGCAGCTGGATGATTTCCGGCAGCTGGGGGAGGAGGAACGGTAGGACCTGACTGAGTGGCTCTTGCTTCTAAGAACCGTCTAAACCAACCAGGTATTGGCACCCCTTCTGGCAAGTTAAGATCTTCGGACATGCTGAAACAAAAAGGATAGATTCAAAACGAAGGATAAGAGATAGTACCTATGGCTTTGGGGAGTGGACTTTGCCTTTTTAAAATAAAATAATATTTTTCTTTTAAAAATGCTTCTTTAAATTTCCTTTTTGAAAATAATTTTTCAAAACTTTTTATCTTATCTGGTAAACCTCGCTCTGATACCAAGTGAAACACCCCACCTCCGTTAGGGTCACTCTCAAAGGGAATGCCCTAATTTTGGTGGAGGTTTATAAGTATAAGTTCACAGATATACAAGACAGATATAAGAACACATATTTGTAAACAGCGGAAAAACAACAAACTTTTATTTCATAAAAGCAAATACGTGTTACAAAACATCACCATGATTGTCTTACATCTTTTCCAAAAACATAACATAACACTTTCATAATCTGTCTTGATTACATTATTTAAAGAAGCATAAATAAAACATAGATAAACTGCAAAAGCCCCATAGTGGATTGTCCAAAGCCATAGTTCAAAGCGAAAAAGTCCAAGCAATACATTTCTCTTCTTCAAGATGGATGTTAAGGTTGGTCAAGCTGCTATGTTCCCTCCCTGTGGACCTTGGGGGGGGGGGGGGGGGACGGAAGAAAAGAAGACGAAAGAAAAGTAGAGTCAGACATAAAGCCTGAGTAAGTCTTGTACTATTTTGTCTATGAATAAAGAACTGGGTATGATAAGTATAAACAAGAAGTGGGCAAGCACTATAAACTTGGTTAAGTTGTCTAGGGTCGAATATACTATCGTACCCCATGTTAATCTCTGAACCCATATAAACTAGTTCCCAACTGGCACCCCATAATCAGGGTGATGTGATCCATTCCATGATGATCGGCTCCTACTCGCATAGTTACATGTGTCTTACGGCCCCCGATGTTGTAGTTACCTATGCTGGTCCCACCATGGGGTGTATCAAGTCCCATAGTGGCGGCCCGACACAACCTTAGAGTGCACAGGTATGCTACTGGTGTCCAGTGCCTTATTTTTCTGCGCCGGAGTGTGTGCACGCCCGCACCCCGTTAGAACCTACACTGCTACACCACCGCCGTCGATTTGACCTCTTACAATCAGCCCAGTAATCGTGCCCCACCCTGCCTAGTTTCAGGGTATCCTGATACACCTTCTAGGGTTACTGTTGAAAACGGTCCCCCGTTACTAGGTTTTCTATCTCTAGCCAACATGCTAAGTTGGTTAAGTGTTTTCTAACCTAACCCCCACCAGTCCGTTTAGTTTAGCATGTTCCATTTTGATTAAGTCTTTAGTTCACTTAATCCTAGCAATCCTGACTCAGCCTTAATTGTCTTATTAAGGCCCTGACCTCTCACATTAGACAGGTATTGTTGTGGCTGCCTGTTGCCGGTTGGTTCCGGGCAGTCTTACGCCACAACTCAGTCTAACCTCGGGTCCTTGTTGGGCTCCATGTTTAACCTCCCACATTGGATAGGTATTGTTGTGACTACTGGACAGCCGGGCGGTTCCGGGCAGGTTTACATCACAACTCAATCCAACCTCGGGTTAAACACATCGTATGTTCTACATTTACATATTTTGTCTTTATTCTTTATTTTCTTATATGTAAATATTTGCGGCCAATTATTAAGTTAATGGTGCAAAGGTTACACCAATCATGGGCCCAACCCATACTTGAATTTGGGCCCTTCTATTTTATATTTTTATTCATTAGTAATTTTAACCCAACGTTATTTTCCCCCGTTTTACACGTCCGTTTATTATATATATATTGGGCTTAGCCTTTTAAAGCCCAATTTAGCCATGCGAAAAGGGGAGGCTTAAAGCGTGATTACATACACCAAAAAGGGGAATGTGAGCGCATGAACTTGCAATATGACGTTGGAAATACAAAATAGAAACTGGTGTACTTGCATAGTGGTAACATATACTTTGGTCATAAAACATAGGTGACATGAATCAAAGCATGTAAAATCACATAGTCATAACTACAACATGAACCTATATTTTTATTTAGGCATAATGTCAAACATAAGCAAATCATGTTCATAAGACTACTACATGCTTACAAAGGTGTCTACTTTTGTGACTAATACTAAAGTATAATTAAATTTGTTCACATAACCATGGCATAAATGTTTCTAACATGAAATCATGATTTTTACTTTAGTCATGTAAACTTGCAAAAAGGGATTTTTGAATCTAACCTAGCTATGTACCACATATGTCATCATATAATTCTTGTAAACAAGATAGACTTAATCATGGATTTCAATTATGCCAAATATCATTCATAGCCTAGCCATATTCATAAGATTGCAAATATGTTTTCTAGTACAAAAGCATGGCTTAATACATGATGCCCAATTTTCAACATAATTTCAAATGGATTATGATAACCCAAACCTATTCCAATTACTTCATAAAAATGACGTTTGTATAAAAATACACATTATGATGGCATAGTAGCAAAGCCCCAAACTTGCATGAATTTAAATCAACTACATACATGTAGCTTCAACATGGATTACATAATTTGCGAAATATTCCAAACCTATACTTGCATAGAACTACCGCATGTAGTTCTTTATAACATGAATAACATAATTCAAGAATATCCAAACGTATACAATATTCCAACGCACAAATATGAATTACTTTATCGCCACAAATCAAGTATACATATCTACACAATCATTTGTTCATACCAAAGTAATACTCTACTTACAATCGTTGCGGCGAATTCTCTAATTTAGGAATTTAGAGATGCGACTCCTTTTGACGTGGGCGTTGATTTGCTTTGTTTGAATTGCTTTAGGCTTTAGAATTTTCCTCCTAATCTTCTCTCCAATTTGGTGGCTACCCCTAGTCGTTCCTCAGCAACATGGCTGCTTTGTTCTTATTTTTGAATGAATAGATTAGGGTTAGTCTAGGGTGTTTTTATAGGGGTAATGAACTGATTAGAACCATTGATGTTGCTTGGATTGATCGTAGCCATTCATCCTAAGGAGAGACCAATTATAGCTTGCCACCTAGCCCTAATGACAAAGCAGACCACAGAAAATCGACCAACAGAGAATAGGCCAGTCGGGTTAGACTGGGTTCGACCTGGTCTGGACCAGGTCGACACCCCTGTCGACAGCCCTGTCGACAGGCCTGTCGACCTGGTTAGACCAGGTCGACAGCCCAGTCGACCTGGGTGCGTGGCGCGGGTGTTCTTCCGCCCTGGCCCATTGGGCCCCACTTTTAATTTTTTTAAACTGTTTTATTCTGTTTGAATTTTAAATTTAATTCAGAAACTTCCGAAGGCCATATCTTCTTCATACGGACTCCGTTTTTCGAAAACTCGGACTCTATTTCGCGTATTTTTCCGAGACGAACGCAATGGCGTATCCCGTTTCCCTTAGTTCTTTGATTTGAAATTAATTATACTTCAACTTGTTAATTTCACAGTTATAGAATTCGCGGGGTGTTACACCGTGATTTCAAACGATTAGTGCGGGAGATCCGACCATCGGATTTTCCCGAAACCGCAACCGTTGGGTTCGCTTTGGAATGTTTAATTCAAATCTGAAGAAAAACAGCGCCAGAATCGATTATATTTATACATATATAAATATAATTATATTAAATCGAATAACGACGCTGCAGTTCGTATTTTGAAATCGAAACTTCAAACGATTGTACCGGGAGATCCGACCGTCGGATTTTCCCAAAACTGGAACCGTTGGATTCGTTTTGAAAAGGTCTTTCTAATGATATAAATTTTGTGAAGATCCAGCAGTTAGATTTTGGGATACGTGTAAATCAAATCCGAAGAAAAACAGTGCCACGACCGTGTTATGGCCCGAAGCGTCGTTTGAATAAAATTGGCTATTTTAAAATAAATAAAAATAGCGATAAATCGTTATAAAATATTATAAACGATATGAATGTGAAATTTAGAAATTAACTGAAGGTTAGCTAAGTCTAATGGTTACCTGGATTTTGATCTGATGTTGGTTTCGGCCTTCGGGGTTAATATTTGGGAAATCGTTCTCTTACTGAATGACGGTTAGTGGCTAATGAATTGAAATGATGCGTATGTAGTGTTTTTGTAGCACGTTTTTATTATATACGGGAGTTGCTCAGAAAGACTGGGTTTATCCCATTCTGAATAAGTGAATCGATGATAACAAATCGAAGATGAAGACGGTGGTTGAAGACCGGAAATATTCACCTCGTTTGGATGGTAACTGATGTCCTGATTGGGAGGCATCCCGAAATATGGATAATGAGTGGTGATCGTCCAGACATACGTGAAGATCGATGGGTTTGCGAGGTATATAGTGCCTCCAGTTTCGTTCCGACCCAGAAGGGACTTGTAAATGGATTGTGTGTCTGACATTGGAATTTATTCTATGTGATGGATAGCCATCAGTTGCATGGTATGAATTGCCTGTGTGACATGCTAAGATGCAGTGATCAGGGCTTCTATTGAAAAGCAAGGTCTTGTGATTGATGATCAAAGCACCGCCTGTGTGGCGTGGCTTTGTGTATAACGTGAATTCGCGAGCCTAACACCCCGGTATGAACCAGAAACGGGAGAAGGACCTCAGGGAGGGCATGCGTTTCTTCCTAGCTAGGAGTTGTGTCAGTGTTTTTACACAGCCTGACATTTTACTTATGTGGATGATGGATAGCGAGGCGCCTTAGATAAATCGGTCGATCCGGGACCGATGTAGTCATTCGTTGGCTCATTTACGCACTATAGGGCGGGGAAACGTAGTGTTCAGGAATTTTAATCCACATCGGTGGACCGACCCTGTCGCTCCAAGGGCTCACCTGTGTCTGGGTCCTGAGGCTCGGGCTAGGCAGTCTCGAATTCGGTAAGGACTATCTTTTGCCTTGGTTCATGATGGAAATCCAATTTCCAAATACGTGACTGTGCGGATTTGATTGTATACCTATATATGGTGACATAGTGGTATGGGGCATTAATGTCGTCTATGATTGATACTTATGATTTGAAATTGTTTTTGAAACGTATAAACACTAGTAATAATATCAAATGCTTTTGTTTTATTCGTATCAAGCTTATTTTGGCCGTTATAAGGTAAAAACTCTATCCTCCGGTTTGCGTTGCATTGTGTGATGGGAACTGAGTCTTATAATGGCTTCATTTTTATAAAAAGCATTGCGATGTTTAAAAGAAAGATTTGTTTTTAAAGCACTGGAAATCCAATGGAGTAAACCCGTTCCACGAAAGTGGCGTGGTCCTGTGATTAGCCATATTGTAAATGTGTTGAGTAGATTTCTCATACCAGTCCCATGACTGACTCGTAGTTTGTTTCACTTTCAAACTCGGGTGCCCCTTTTTCTACATGGGCAGCCTTGTATTCAGGTTTAGCTGGCTCTTTCTGGATAGCTGGAGCTGAAGAAGGATTCCATTATTTATCTCCTTTTATGCTGTTCAGCTCCTATTGTACATTATGTTTGTTTTCCGCTGTAGACATTTATGTATAGCTGAACTGTATTTATACTAAGTATGATCCTGTATACTGTGTAACTCTGATGATTACGTTTATCCAGTATATTCTATTGTGCATTATCTGGTGTATTTATTTATTTCTGTTCTGCTGTTGTCTGTTTCTGTGTTATATTTCAAGGATTACCCTTGCCGCCGTCAGTACGGGGTTCGGGGTCGTCTCATTAAGCTAGACATTACCCCATTTTGATATCGCGCCATTATGTCGCTAAAATTTTCTAAAATATGTTAGAACAATAAAAATATTATTTTTATTGTGTAAATGAATTGAATAAATATTTTATCGTTAAAAATATAGTTTTTAACATGTATATGAGTAAAATAAATATTCATTTACAAATCATACGTTTTGTTTACGTACATCCATTTGACCGATATGGATTGAAATGATAAATTTTACACATCGCCCAACTGCATAAATAAAATCTGTGTTTGTTGTTTGAAAACCCCACACGGGTGTTGGGATGATATTTGACATACGCTAATCCCAATATTTAGTTGTATGTCAGTCTTGCTTGACAGACTGTTATAAGCATTGTGTGACGACCCCAAACTTCCGTGTAACGAAAGTAAGGAAAATCGTATGGAATATAACATAACTAGAACAATAACAGATCTCAGAATATAGCAGAACATATAAATCATTGCAGCGGAAAGAAATGTCATCGCAAACATCATCATTGAAACATTAGATTATGCAGCACCGAATTACACTTAGCAAAATAGATGTCTTAAAAGGAAAAGAAATAGAGTCTCAATCTCCCAAGTTACATCAATACTAAGTACTGTCTCAAAGTCTTAAGCAGAAAATAAAAGATAAAAAGAATTTTTCTTTAGCATCTCCATTTGCAAGCTTCCATCCAGCGAATATCCAAGCCTAACCTGTCACTTGGCTGCCCGTGTAGGAAGAGGGCACCCGAGTTTGCAAAAGGTGAAACAAACTACGAGTCAGTCATGGGACTGGTATGAGATATCTCAATTAACTAACGGGTTTGACAATCACGAGAACCACGCCGCTATCGCGGAACGGGTTCACTCCATGGGATTATCAGTGCAATAAATAAAGTAAAACGTTAAATAACTCAATGCTTTTTAGAAAATTGAAACCATTATAAGACCCAAGTCCCATCACACAATGCAACGCAAACCGGAGGATAGGGTTTTACCTTATAATGTTCAAAAGATGATAAATACGCAAAATACGATATTATTATTAGTGTGTATATGTTTTAAGAAAATATTTCAATTATAATATTAATCCTAGACGGCATAGCTACCATCTACTATGTCGCCATACTAGTTATGCAATAAAAACCGCATGGGACGTATTGGAAGTTGGGTTTCCATCATGAGTCTAGGCTAGGAACAATCTCCTGACCGATTCGAGCCACTCTAGCAATGCCCCAGGATTCGGAGGTTGGCGAACCCTTGGATACAGCAGGGCCGGTCCACAAATACTTTAGTGGATTAGTTATGTCTGATCACTCGCTTCCCGATCCTATTGGACCTATAAATTGGCCGAGGGCGGCCAATAAAAATCCGAGGCGCCTCAAAATCCATCAACCACATAAGTAAAATGTCAGCCAGTTTAAAGCACTAACGCTACTTCTAGCTAGAAAGAAACGTGTGCACTCCCTGCGTTCCCTTGCTCCGTTTTAGACTCTACCGGGTGGTGAGGCTCGCGAAATAATGCTATACACAAAGCTGGGTCTGAACATATTATGCTTTGATCATCAATTACAAGGTCTGCTTTTCAACATAACCTTGATCATTTGCATCTTGGCGTGCCCCGTTGATAATCCATGCCATGAAATTAACAACTATCAATACACAACCTCTGAGGGTGTTGAGCGAAAGAATAAATTCTTCTGCCACCAACGGTTGTATATTAAACAGAAATCAGTTTACATGGTACGAAGTTCAACGTCAGACATGCATCCATTTACTAGTCCGTTCTGGGTCTGAACAGAACCGGAGACAGCTGAGAGGCTCTCGTATATCCGGACAATCATCACATACGTCCGGACGACTACCGCCGAAATCCCTTCAGGGTAGCTACTCCTATCGAGGACCTCAATAGCAATAAATCCGTTCGATGTGAAGACCGCCGGTCTTCAACACCGTCTTCGTCTCTTCATCGACGTATAATTATTTGAAATGAGTAAAACTCGGACTTTTCAATTAATTATCGAATAATTATTATTTGAATCATTTCATATCTTTAACATTTATTTATAACGATTTATCGCTATTTTCATTTATTTTTAAAAAAATAGCTCAATAAAATCAAACGACGCTTCGGATTAATTGTGGCTTTGGCGCTGTTTTTCTCAAAATTTGATTTACACATATCTTGAAATCTAACCGTTGGATTTTGACAAAATTTGTCTCATTGGAAAGATCTTCCCAAAGCGGTCCTAACGGCTTCGGGTTTGGGAAAATCCGACGGTTGGATCTTTCGATACAATCGTTTAGAGTCACGATTGCCGAAACGCGAACTGCTGCGCGCGAATCGTTTAATTTCTATATATATTTATATATATAATTTCTTAAGCGATTACATTCACGTGAATATCACACCAAATAAAGGTGTGAATTATATACAAATCATATATTCTTGTTTATTACGTTTGCTAAAACATGTTTTTTTTCTTTCATACACCAATTTTATAGTATATTGACTATAAATTGTTTCCTTCGTTCATTCATAATTTTTAATGTCAATTCATGTTTCAACTTCCTTACCTATACCAAGTGTAAATTTCTTTATAATGAACAAAATGCATATTATTGTTCATTTTATTTTAAGGAATGAAATTATTGATTTCCAACCAATGAACAAAAATGAATGTTTTTGTTCAATCCATTTTTATGAACAAAATGTGAATTTCTTCCTATGCTTCTAACATAACATTAAAATTGTATTTTAATACAAAACATATTTCTAAATGAAATATGATTCTTATTCTATTCCTTTTAAAATTACATTAAAAATGCAACCTTTAATTCTCATATTTTATTTGCATTCTGGACTGCAAATAAAAATGTATATTATTCTATTCATGATTTATTTGCGTTGAGGAACACAAATAAAAATGTATCTTTAAATTTTTAATTTTATTTACAACAAGGAATGTAAAAAAAGGACAACTTTTTATTTCATGTTTATTTACATTAAGGGATGTAAATAAATAAAAAAATGTAATCTTTCTTTTAATATTTTGTTCGCATCTAGATTTGCCAATAAAATGTGGATCTTTCTTCTACTAATTTGTTTGCATCTAAAATTGCAAACAAAATGTATCTTTTTATTTTATAATTTGTTTGCATCTAAAATCGCAAACAAAAATGTATCTTTTATTTTATAATTCGTTTGCATCTAAAAATTGCAAACAAAAATGTATCTTTTTATTTTATAATTTGTTTGCATCTAAAATCGCAAACAAAAATGTATCTTTTATTTTATTGTTTTATTTGCATGGAAAAATGCAAATAAAAATATATTTTATATTCTCTATGTTTCGTTTGTATAGTAGAAGGCAAATGAAAATGTGAATTTTTAATTTACATGCATTGTTTACATTGCAGAATGCAAACATAAAATAAAAATTTTCTGTTTAAATGCTTTGTTTGCATTGTAGAATGCAAACATGAAATAAAATTTCTCTTTGCTCTCATGTTCTGTTTGCATTTGTAGAATGTAAACATTAAAAGTAAATTTTAATTTCATGAATCGTTTGCATTGTAGAATGCAAACATAAAATAAAATCTCTTTTCTCTCTCTTTTTTTTTTTTAGTTTTGTAGCGTTTGCATTTTAGAATGCCAACACAAAATGTAATTTTATATTTTCATTTTCTATCTCGTTACATTAAGAAATGCAAAAGATGTTATTTTATCTTTCTACAGTTTGTTCGCATTAAGGAATGCAACAAAAATGATATTTCCTTTTTCTACATTTTGTTTGCATTAGGGAATGCAACAAAAATGACATCTTATTTTTCAACATTTTGTTTGCATTAGGGAATGCAACAAAAATGATATTTTATTTTACTACATTTTGTTTGCATTAGGGAATGCAACAAAAATGATATTTTATTTTTCTACATTTTGTTTGCATTAGGGAATGCAACAAAAATGATATATTCCTTCTCATGTCATTTTTACATTGAAAAGGGTAAATAAAAATGTGCTACTTTTAAAACATATTTTATTTGCGTTGGAGAACACAAATAAAAATACACTTTTTATTGTTAATATTTTATTTGTATTTGAGAACACAAATAATATAAATAAAATAGTCCCTTTTTTATGAGTAATGTTTGTGCTCAAGGACACACTAAAATGCCATTCCATTTTCAATGTGATATTTGTGTTTATGGACACAAATAAAATGCAATTCAATGTTTATGTAATATTTGTGTTTAAAAACACAAATAAAAATGTAAACCAATGTTCTATGTAATATTTGTGTTTAAGGACTGTAACACCCCACGTCCGCTAAGGTCACTCATACCGGGGGAATGCCTTAGTTTCGGTGAAGTATTTTAAGTGAATATAGAACAGTAAAATTACAGCAAGACAGATATATAAGCAATACTTGAAAATTTAAATCATCATTTCATTGCAACGGAAAGTAATACATGTTTGGTTACATCTTAAAACCATAAACCAGAGTCAAGTACATAATATCCATCTTGATAAAATATAAGTACATAATCCCACTACATAACTATAGCCATAAAAGGAAAGATAAGCTCGGCTTCACTTCAGAGGTCCAAGCTCCATAGGATAGATACAGCAATCAGATCAAAGCCCACTAGCACCAGGCCCACTCTAATAACCTGGGGTTGGGGGAAAAAGATAAAAACAACGGGGTCAGACATAAGTCTGAGTGAGTCCTATAACCCTAACAATACAATCATTAAAATAACCAGAGAAGACATAAGTTGATATACGGTAACGACTGGGGATGCGTGGCTACACCAAGCAGCTTGGCAAACTTAGGATAAACTAAGATAACCGTAAAGACGCATTTACCCACCCAAGGATAATTACTAAATTACACCGCCCCAGACCTACTCAAAGATAATTCCTACACTGCACCACACCAGTTTTACTTACCTAAGATTAATTCCTACTTAAAGGTTGATCCCACTAAATGTACTTAGAAATTTTTACCCAGTAGTTTCTAGTACCCCTACATAGGTGCCGTCTGCCCCTATCATTACTAGGCGTACCCACTACTCCCAAGCGATCGGCTCCCTAACGTAGATACCCGTGCTAGTCCCACAATGGGGAGTATCATTTCCCCAAAGTGGCAACCTGATAATATCAACGGTGCACGGCTTTATATCTACACGATGTAACAACGATTTACTAACCAGCCCGGGTCCACACACGCATATGAAACCCGTTGGTCCTACGTTGCCACCGCTAACCCGTTTTTGGCCTCTTATAGTCAAGCCCAATATGCGTGTCCCGTCACCCGACTTGGGTCGAGCCCACAAAGATACGTTTGGGATATTGGTTGAGATGGGCCCCCACAAGCTACCACCTAAGCTTGTTATTTTTTTATCTAGTGTATCCCACTTAACCCCTTTAACCATGTCTACTTACATGTTATAAATACTTTGGTTAAGTCATTAATCATATTTTAATTACCTTTCAAGGCACCCACTAGATTTCCACATGACACCCAAGTCCTTTACTTAATTCCCACATGCCACCCGAGGCACTTACTTAACCCCTTAATCATGTTTAATTACATGTTCCACTTTGGTTAAGTATTCTAATCGTGTTTTCTATTGCCACCCAAGGCAACCCACTAGTTTTCTCATGCCACCCAAGGCACCCACTTAACCCTCAAGCCCCACTACATGCTTATATGGTTAAGTGTTTCTTAATTAATTAAGACCGTGATCCTCATAAAGACCTCTCACATTAGACTATCTTTTATGACTGCTGGTTAAGCCGGTTGGGTCCGGGCAGCCTTATGTCATAACCGAGTCTAACCTCGTGTCTTTACATTAATCACGTATTTAGTTTGTGCCTAAGACCTCTCACATTGGGCTAACATTTGTAGCAACTGGTTAAGCCGGTTGGGTCCGGGCAGTTTTACGCTACAACTGAGTCCAACCTCGTGTCTTAGTCGATTAATTACACCTAATTAATCACCCTCATAATTTATATCAATTATCCCTAATTAATATCAAGTTTCTCATAACATGGGTAGACCTAACTCAATAGGTAAATTCCCATGGGGTAGACCTAACTCAATAGGTAAATTCCCACTTATGTTAATTTATTTTTATGGTATGCTTAATCATACCCAACCATACTTTAATTAACATATTTATTATCCCCATCGCTCCCCACGCAAATCGTTCTCATTTCACGACATAATAAAAAGGGAAGATCCATCGCAAATATCATGGGTTTTAATCCAAATCTTAGCATATAACTTTGTCATGGGTTAGGAGGATGTCAACTTGCATATATGAGCATATATTAACCCAACTACATTTAACCCAAACTTGCATATTATCGCACATGACTTGCACAACCTATTGCATATGAACTTGCATAAGCACACATAACTTGCATAACATGTTAAACATGCATTTAAGCATACACATAACTTGCATAAGCATTCGCATTCTTGCATAAGCATTCACATACTTGCATATTAACAAACATGTAACTTGCATAGCATATCTTGCATATTAACAAACATGTAACTTGCATAGCATATCTTGCATATTAACATACATGTAACTTGCATATTAACAAACATGTAACTTGCATAGCATATCTTGCATATTAACATACATGTAACTTGCATATTAACAAACATGTAACTTGCATAGCATATCTTGCATATTAGCATACATGTAACTTGCATATTAACAAACATGTAACTTGCATAGCATATCTTGCATATTAACATACATGTAACTTGCATAGCATATCTTATCATACATGTAACTTGCATAGCATATATTATCATACATGTAACTTGCATAGCATATATTATCATACATGTAACTTGCATATGGACTTGTTTAACATGCATAAACCCACTTGTTAAATGTGCATAAAACAACTTATTAATCATGCATATTATCACATACTTAGCATGCATAGAATCACATACTAAACTTGCATAATATCATATACTTAGCATGCATAGAATCACATACTAAACTTGCACAATATCATATACTTAGCATGCATAGAATCACATACTCATCATGCATAAAACCACATCCTTAACTTGCATAAAATCAATTACTTATTATGCATAAACCCACATATCCAACTTGCATAAACTCTCATATTCAACATAAACTTACATATTCAACATAAACTTACATATTCAACATGCATAAACTCACATATTCAACTTAAGATTCATATTATACATAGATTAGCATATCATTACAAATGATTCAAACTCACAAATCCGCATTCAAGACCATAAGTCTCATTACACCTAATCTACTTATCTTAACAATTGATCATCAAAGTGATAGAAACTCACCAAAACACAATTAGCAAGCTAATGAAGAAGATTAAGATACTTAGAATGGATTAGAGGTTGATTAGAGCTTGCTTTCCTCTTCATTGATTTGTGGAGGCCATGACCAAGTTTCATTTTGCCATAGTTTAGTTACTAGGTTTAATTATGAATGAATTAGGGTAGGGTTAGGGTGTTATTTATAGGATTAGGTTGCATTTTAGACCCTTAGATTAACCCTAGATTAATTTAGGACCATCAGATCCATCAGATCCAAGAAGCTTCCAGAACTAGCCCACCAAGCCAGCCCAAGAACCCAAACTGGTGCACCCAGTTTCTCTGGGCGTCGCACCCTGTCGACAGGCAAGTCGACAGGCATGTCGACACCCCCTGTCGACAGGCCTGTCGACAGCCCTGTCGACATGGGTTGGGCGGGAATCTTCCCGCCTGGCCCTGCCTGTCCAATTTAAAATCTGAATTTAAAATTCTTAATTCTGTTTTTAGTTTTGAATTTTCTGCTAACTTCATCGGGCCATAACTGGGCCATACGGACTCCGATTTTCGAAAACTCGGACTCTATTTTGCGTATTTTTCCGAGACGAACGTAATGACGTAGCCCGTTTCCCCTAATTCCCACATCAGAGATTATTTATCTTGTAATTAGTGAATTTTAGTATTAACCCAAAATTCGGGGTGTTACATTCTCCCCTCCGTAAAGGATTTCGTCCCCGAAATCTCTAAGCTAAGGAGAATGCATATCCTACCATCCAAACAACCATCTACTCAAACCATCAAACACGAGCATCCATTGTCCTTAAACAATTTCTAATGATGTATGAGCATATGCAAACAGTGTGTGTATATGTTCCCTATCTAATGTATGAACATATGCAAACCATGATAGTGCCATGCATCCATTATGTATGCGAAAGAACCCTATCGACACATACAATATCTACATGAGTGCACAATCATTCACCAAAATGCATCATCCATATGATAACACAATCATTATACATCCATAAATATAGCTTCCTATACACAATTTTATGCAATATGCAAAATGAAGTGATTGAGCCGATCTAGTGCCTAGAGTGTGTATATATGCATCCACGAGCAACCACTAGCAAACACTTGCATCCACTTGCATCCATCAACCATAACATGTCTCAAACACATGTTTCAACCATAGGTTTACCCTATCTAAAGGTCAAACAGCACTAACGAGAGGACATACTAAAGATAAGATAAGTACTAGGCAAGCGATAAAGGAGAAGTTAAATGACATACACTCCAAAAAGAAATGGATACAAAAAGACGCATCCTCGTTTCCGTCTCCCAAGTAGCATTTCTTTCGTCATCTTCCCATTGCACTCTAGCTAGCTGAACTTCTTTGTTCCTCAACTTCCTAGTCTCTGACCCAATGATGCGAGTAGGAGCTCGTCGAATCGTCTCATCGCGCTCTAACTCTGCTTCTTTAAACAAACTCGGCTCTACCACCTCAGCGGTCTCATGTAAGCACTTCCTCAAATGGGACACAAGAAATACATCCGGTACACCACTAAGTCTGTCAGGCAACTCCACTCTATATGCCATCCGTCCAATTCTTTCCTTAATGGGAAATGGCCCTACAAACCCTGGTACTCACTTCCTAACCGATCCAAAGTGAACCACATTCCGTAACGGAGACACCTTGATAAAAAGCATGTCCTAATATCAAACTCAAGCTCTGT
Source organism: Allium sativum (assembly GCA_030737875.1). Lineage (NCBI taxonomy): Eukaryota > Viridiplantae > Streptophyta > Magnoliopsida > Asparagales > Amaryllidaceae > Allium > Allium sativum. The sequence goes on along the minus strand of CM060921.1, from coordinate 155,148,002 downwards.
CCTCCTCTTGTCCGCATAAGATTCTGCCGCTTTCATCCTTCTTCGAATCCAACCCATCTTCTCTGAAGTCTCTCTAACCATATCTGGCCCAAGCAAGATCTTATCCGTAGATTCCCACCAACATGTAGGAGACCGACAAGGCCTTCCATAAAGAGCTTTGAAAGGAGCCATACCAATACTGGACTGAAAGCTGCTATTATATGCGAACTCCACCAATGGAAGATGCTCTTCCTATGTACCTCCAAAATCCAAAATACATAACCTCAAAAGATGTTCTAGATACGGTTCACCCTCTTGGTCTAACCGTCCATCTGAGGATGATATGCGGTGCTCAAACACAACTGAGTCCCTACCGCCTCTTGCAAAATCTTCCAAAACTTACTAGTGAAGATAGGATCTTGATCACTCACAATGCTGGAAGGTACACCATGCAATCTAATAATCTTTCGAAGGTAAGCTGAAGCTAGACATGGAATAGTCCTCTTGCTCTTCACGGGTATGAAATGGGCACACTTAGTAAGTCTATCTACCATAAGCCCAATCCCCGTATTACCCTCCCTTGATTTCGGTAATCCAATGAGACACTATCCCACTTCCTATTACGGAACTTCTAACGGGTGAAGCAACCCTCCGGGCTTCTTCTGTTCCACTTTCACTTGTTAGCATACCAAGCATCTAGCGACATACTTGGCCCCGTCTTTCTTCATATTGGCCAAAAAGAAAACTCGCCTCATGTCTTGGTACATCTTGTCCCTACCGGGATGAATGGTTATCTTCGACCGATGTATATCATCAAGTATAACCTTCCTCAAACCCTCGTCTTGCGGTACACAGAAGTCTACCGTCTCTACGCAACCATCCCTTACTATCTAGGGTGTACCTACTCAAATGGCTGGACGACTCCTCCCCCTTATGAGCTTCTCTCATAGCTCAACCAACTGTGGGTCGTCTTGCTGTGCCTCGCCACCCCGTCCCAAAAGAGTAGGCCTAACCTCCAAGGAGGCTAGCAAAACCAGGTACAAAGTCAACGGAAGGCCTAAAGTCAAACATAGGAATAAACTCTAAACTCTATAGTTCAACGAACAATGAACTCCAGGACAACCTTTTTCTTCCTAAGGCGTCTGCTACCATGTTTCCCTTGTTAGGGGTATACACTATCTCAACTCATAAGATGCTAAGAATCCTATCCAAAATCGTCACAACTGTCCATCTCTCACGCAGACCACCCTAGTCAAATTCGACATCCCCCAAATGCAAGCCCCAAAGGCCGAAACCAATATCAGACAAACACCCAAGGGATATCTCCTTCGAGTTCAGGCAACCTATGTGAGATGATACTAAAAATAATAATAATAATGGCTAAACAATTAAGCCTTTGACCAACTTTGGATGTCCTTGCCAGTCTCGCTCCAAAACCACCGTTTTATCCCATAACTGGCTTTGCTCACCTTATTGAGCACATACGAAAACTTATTACGCTCCTTGAAAAGACCAAGATGTCATTTACAAAGGCCATCACAAACTTATTTAGGTACTCCCTGAACACCCTTCTCTTCCAATCAACAAAGTATGCGGGGGCGTTCGTCAAACCAAATAGCATCACCAGCCACTCATAAAACCATCCGGAGTCCTAAAGGCAATCTTCTCTATACTATCGTCAGCCACTCTCAACTGACGAAACCATTGGCTTAGTCCAACTGCGAAAATACTGAGGCGCCAACCAACTGATCAAAGAGATCATCATTCTTTGGCAATGGGTGTCTATTCTTCTTTGTGAGTTTATTTAGTTCTCTTTAGCCTACACAAAGTCTGAGGGACCCATCCGCCTTCGTGGCAAAAATTTCTGGAGCTCCCCACTCCGATATACTTCTTCTTATGAACCCCTTCTCAAGCAATCGCCTACTTACTTATGAGTTCCCTCCTCTCACGAGGAGCCTTGTGGCACACTGGCCAAGTCACTGGTTTGGCATTGCTTACCAGATATATTCGGAAGTCAATCTCCCGCTCCGGAGGTAATCCCTTCCCCTCCTCACACACATCCGAGTATTCCCGGACCACTTCTAACAGATCGCAAACTCTCGACCGACGTGTCCAGCGATTCTAGATAACTTAGCATAACAGATTCTATGGGATTACTAGAGATCTCGAGAGTGTTACCCAAGCGGGTCATAAGCCTAACAACTCTCCCTTCAGAATCAAGAACGGCACCCCTACTGGATAACCAGTCCTTGCCCAAACTAACCCATAGCTCGTGAAGCCCAACAAGCACCACATCCAAACTCAACGCTAAGTATAGAAACTTTCAAACCCAAACACATCATGGAGCCCAATTGGGTTTGAAACAACTAAGGGATCATCTACCAAACTGGTGTCTAAGTGCAGTGACTCAACTAACAATGATGAGATAAACGAACTCGATACATCAGAATCAAATAAAGTTTGGATCGGATAATAAAGAAATCCAAATTCCAACCTAGATGGTCTTATTCCCATCTGGCACCCTAGTCGTGAGGAAATATAACTATTCTCTAGAAGATTCCATACCTTGCCCTTGCTTCTTTGGACAATCCTAATAAGGTGTCCTATTCCTTCCCAAAGGATAACTGCTAACCTTCTTCTTCTTTCCATTTTCCATTCGCAGCCTCCCACCAATGAGGTTTCATCCTTTATTAACCAAACAACTATTTGAGCCTTCCTCTCTTCGTCTATCCTATATGTACCTACCAGTCCTCCTCCTTCTTGAACCAACTTCTAATCTGATTTACGTCTAAGTCCCTTGAAGCGGTTTTCCATTCTTACCTATCTTAGAAAGATCATCTACACACGGAGGGGAAACTCAAACCGAGAGAGAAAGAGATTCAAACGGAGAATTCGAAAGATAAAGATATGGCTATCGGGGATTATGCTTTTCTCTCAAAAACTTTTCTCTTAAAAGACATGTTTTTGAAAATATTCCTTCAAAAATTTTCTTAGAAAAATAGTTTTTCTAAAAATTTTATCTGTTCTAGTAACCTTAAGCTCTGATACCACGTGTAACACCCCACGTCCGCTAAGGTCACTCATACCGGGGGAATGCCTTAGTTTCGGTGAAGTATTTTAAGTGAATATAGAACAGTAAAATTACAGCAAGACAGATATATAAGCAATACTTGAAAATTTAAATCATCATTTCATTGCAACGGAAAGTAATACATGTTTGGTTACATCTTAAAACCATAAACCAGAGTCAAGTACATAATATCCATCTTGATAAAATATAAGTACATAATCCCACTACATAACTATAGCCATAAAAGGAAAGATAAGCTCGGCTTCACTTCAGAGGTCCAAGCTCCATAGGATAGATACAGCAATCAGATCAAAGCCCACTAGCACCAGGCCCACTCTAATAACCTGGGGTTGGGGGAAAAAGATAAAAACAACGGGGTCAGACATAAGTCTGAGTGAGTCCTATAACCCTAACAATACAATCATTAAAATAACCAGAGAAGACATAAGTTGATATACGGTAACGACTGGGGATGCGTGGCTACACCAAGCAGCTTGGCAAACTTAGGATAAACTAAGATAACCGTAAAGACGCATTTACCCACCCAAGGATAATTACTAAATTACACCGCCCCAGACCTACTCAAAGATAATTCCTACACTGCACCACACCAGTTTTACTTACCTAAGATTAATTCCTACTTAAAGGTTGATCCCACTAAATGTACTTAGAAATTTTTACCCAGTAGTTTCTAGTACCCCTACATAGGTGCCGTCTGCCCCTATCATTACTAGGCGTACCCACTACTCCCAAGCGATCGGCTCCCTAACGTAGATACCCGTGCTGGTCCCATAATGGGGTGTATCATTTCCCCAAAGTGGCAACCTGATAATATCAACGGTGCACGGCTTTATATCTACACGATGTAACAACGATTTACTAACCAGCCCGGGTCCACACACGCATATGAAACCCGTTGGTCCTACGTTGCCACCGCTAACCCGTTTTTGGCCTCTTATAGTCAAGCCCAATATGCGTGTCCCGTCACCCGACTTGGGTCGAGCCCACAAAGATACGTTTGGGATATTGGTTGAGATGGGCCCCCACAAGCTACCACCTAAGCTTGTTATTTTTTTATCTAGTGTATCCCACTTAACCCCTTTAACCATGTCTACTTACATGTTATAAATACTTTGGTTAAGTCATTAATCATATTTTAATTACCTTTCAAGGCACCCACTAGATTTCCACATGACACCCAAGTCTTTTACTTAATTCCCACATGCCACCCGAGGCACTTACTTAACCCCTTAATCATGTTTAATTACATGTTCCACTTTGGTTAAGTATTCTAATCGTGTTTTCTATTGCCACCCAAGGCAACCCACTAGTTTTCTCATGCCACCCAAGGCACCCACTTAACCCTCAAGCCCCACTACATGCTTATATGGTTAAGTGTTTCTTAATTAATTAAGACCGTGATCCTCATAAAGACCTCTCACATTAGACTATCTTTTATGACTGCTGGTTAAGCCGGTTGGGTCCGGGCAGCCTTATGTCATAACCGAGTCTAACCTCGTGTCTTTACATTAATCACGTATTTAGTTTGTGCCTAAGACCTCTCACATTGGGCTAACATTTGTAGCAACTGGTTAAGCCGGTTGGGTCCGGGCAGTTTTACGCTACAACTGAGTCCAACCTCGTGTCTTAGTCGATTAATTACACCTAATTAATCACCCTCATAATTTATATCAATTATCCCTAATTAATATCAAGTTTCTCATAACATGGGTAGACCTAACTCAATAGGTAAATTCCCATGGGGTAGACCTAACTCAATAGGTAAATTCCCACTTATGTTAATTTATTTTTATGGTATGCTTAATCATACCCAACCATACTTTAATTAACATATTTATTATCCCCATCGCTCCCCACGCAAATCGTTCTCATTTCACGACATAATAAAAAGGGAAGATCCATCGCAAATATCATGGGTTTTAATCCAAATCTTAGCATATAACTTTGTCATGGGTTAAGAGGATGTCAACTTGCATATATGAGCATATATTAACCCAACTACATTTAACCCAAACTTGCATATTATCGCACATGACTTGCACAACCTATTGCATATGAACTTGCATAAGCACACATAACTTGCATAACATGTTAAACATGCATTTAAGCATACACATAACTTGCATAAGCATTCGCATTCTTGCATAAGCATTCACATACTTGCATATTAACAAACATGTAACTTGCATAGCATATCTTGCATATTAACAAACATGTAACTTGCATAGCATATCTTGCATATTAACATACATGTAACTTGCATATTAACAAACATGTAACTTGCATAGCATATCTTGCATATTAACATACATGTAACTTGCATATTAACAAACATGAACTTGCATAGCATATCTTGCATATTAGCATACATGTAACTTGCATATTAACAAACATGTAACTTGCATAGCATATCTTGCATATTAACATACATGTAACTTGCATAACATATCTTATCATACATGTAACTTGCATAGCATATATTATCATACATGTAACTTGCATAGCATATATTATCATACATGTAACTTGCATATGGACTTGTTTAACATGCATAAACCCACTTGTTAAATGTGCATAAAACAACTTATTAATCATGCATATTATCACATACTTAGCATGCATAGAATCACATACTAAACTTGCATAATATCATATACTTAGCATGCATAGAATCACATACTAAAACTTGCACAATATCATATACTTAGCATGCATAGAATCACATACTCATCATGCATAAAACCACATCCTTAACTTGCATAAAATCAATTACTTATTATGCATAAACCCACATATCCAACTTGCATAAACTCTCATATTCAACATAAACTTACATATTCAACATAAACTTACATATTCAACATGCATAAACTCACATATTCAACTTAAGATTCATATTATACATAGATTAGAATATCATTACAAATGATTCAAACTCACAAATCCGCATTCAAGACCATAAGTCTCATTACACCTAATCTACTTATCTTAACAATTGATCATCAAAGTGATAGAAACTCACCAAAACACAATTAGCAAGCTAATGAAGAAGATTAAGATACTTAGAATGGATTAGAGGTTGATTAGAGCTTGCTTTCCTCTTCATTGATTTGTGGAGGCCATGACCAAGTTTCATTTTGCCATAGTTTAGTTACTAGGTTTAATTATGAATGAATTAGGGTAGGGTTAGGGTGTTATTTATAGGATTAGGTTGCATTTTAGACCCTTAGATTAACCCTAGATTAATTTAGGACCATCAGATCCATCAGATCCAAGAAGCTTCCAGAACTAGCCCACCAAGCCAGCCCAAGAACCCAAACTGGTGCACCCAGTTTCTCTGGGCGTCGCACCCTGTCGACAGGCAAGTCGACAGGCATGTCGACACCCCCTGTCGACAGGCCTGTCGACAGCCCTGTCGACATGGGTTGGGCGGGAATCTTCCCGCCTGGCCCTGCCTGTCCAATTTAAAATCTGAATTTTAAATTCTTAATTCTGTTTTTAGTTTTGAATTTTCTGCTAACTTCATCGGGCCATAACTGGGCCATACGGACTCCGATTTTCGAAAACTCGGACTCTATTTTGCGTATTTTTCCGAGACGAACGTAATGACGCAGCCCGTTTCCCCTAATTCCCACATCAGAGATTATTTATCTTGTAATTAGTGAATTTTAGTATTAACCCAAAATTCGGGGTGTTACAAGGACACAAATAAAATGTTATTCAATATAAGATGTGTATATTTGTGTTAAAGACACAAATAAAATGAATAACTTATTTTTCTATGTATATATTTGTGTTGAAACACAAATAAAAAGAATAACTTATTCAACCCAATGAGGTGACAAAATATGTTCTATATTGGATTGACAATCCTATTCAATTCCAATAATGATGATAAAATATAGTTTAATCATTGAATTGATAATTTACCCAAAGTGACATATTTATTTTCTGAGTTGAATTGATAAACTAAATTAATTCAAACAAAAGACAAATTCTAATTTTTTTCCCAATCAAATCAATTCAAATAAAAAGACAATTTTATTTTCTCTATATTGAATTGATTAATTAGATCAATTCAAATAAATAAAAAAACAATATTTATTTACTATATGTTGAATTGATAAACTAGATCAATCCCTTTAAGAAGCAAATTGTATGATTTGATATTGAATCGATGATCTAAATCAATTCAATATTATTATTATTATTATTATTATATTTTCCCTATCACAAGTAGATCTATGATTATTCATTGTATAAATGAATATTGAATTGATTATCTAACTCAATCCAATAAAATAAAATAAACGATTAAAATATTTAAATAATACATGACACTCTACATAGTAATCCATAATATCCAACAGATAATCATTATACAACATCCACACAATCAGATCTGAAATGAATAACTATAAATAAAAAATATTAATTAATTAAAAACAAGAGATATCTCACAGTCGTTCGTGATTTTGTCCAAAATTCCAACAGCTCAGAAATTCCCCTATTCAGACTAGAATTGTAATTCAGGATCGTACGAGTCCAACGCTTCAGAAATTGTGTAATTCTGAGTTTATTTGACAAAGTTATGGGTAAAATAAGATTAGGGATTAATTTAATCATTAAATTAAGTAAAAATAATTAGATTATTCCTTCTTCCTCCTTATAGTATTCACGGCCGACAATTTTTCTTTTTGTTCAAAACTAGGGTTGACCCTATCTTCCAATCCGAGCCACCAGTGACCGATCAGAAGATGCTGCAGCGAAGAGGACGAAGAGGCGCACGTGTGGGGCCCGGAATGGTTGAACTCGGTTGGGTTATGGGGGAGGCCGACGTGCCTATATGCGGCGGTTTTGGGTGCGCCGTTCGAGAAGATGGTGACACCAGAGGAGATCTGACCGTATGAAAATGAAGAGAAGAAGAATCTCTTCGAAGTGGTATAGGATTTGCTTTCTAATTCGCTGAGGAGAGGAAGAGATTGATGAGGGAATTTTCGGCCATGGATGGGGGGCAGCGGCTGTAGGAGATGGTGAATAGTGGTTTTTAATTTAGGGTTTTCCAATCTTTTTATAATATTTAAATGTTATTTTTACAAAAAAAATACAAATCTCTTAAGGTATTCAGAATTCAGTCCAACAAGAAGCTACCCTACCCAATAACCCTTATTTCGGAGCCATCTAACCATGTCCCGCAGGCCCATGTGGTCATCTCAGCCCCCAATCTCAGCCCCCATTTTTCAAATTTAAAATTAATTCTTCTTATTATTAAATTCTGACATATTCAAAAATCCACCGGAGCCACATACGAACCCCGAAAAATCCCAAAAAAATATTTTTGGCTATGCCTTGGCGATATGAATCGAAAAAAAATATTTTCATCGAATTCTGAGACTGTTTGGAAAAATGGCTATTTTCCTGTCGTTCAATTTTGATTGTATTTGACCAAACACAGTTTCTTTTTCCACGCTCACATACTAAATCGGAATATTCTAAAAATTGAAACCTAGCAATAATTTGACATTCCGGCTCCAACAAAAATGGTTTCGTCGAAAACGGAGGTCGTTTGAAAATTGACTATTTTCACTGGCTTTAATATTATTTAAAAATAAAATTTTTAAATTTGGGCACATTTTCTACCCAATTTATTAAAAATAATTTTTTTTAATTCGTTCGGATTTTCCGGGTTGTTACATGTTAAATATTTATATTTGACGCTTATACAGTGAAGAATGCACCCTGGATGATGGTTGATTGTTTATTATTGTTGTTATACACATTTGTTGTGTAAAATCCAAATAAATAACATTATATGGTCATTGACTGTGTCTGATTCTAGTTCAAAAAGAATAAATATTTTAAAGTAATGATTATTTTAAAATAACGAATATTTTAAAATAATATTTAGTAAAAGATCAAAATCTGATTTTGATGTCCGATTTGGGATGGACACGAATATATTTAAATATATAAAGCCGTGTTGATTAGATTAATGCCATTTTGACATGAACGATATTTATATTGATTTTATTCACTTTTATAATGAATATTGAAAAGGAATTGATTTCAAAATCTAATATTTTGAAAATATTATCATTTATATATCGATGATATAGAATATTCAATTTTGATCTAAAATTGAGTACGAGGTTGAAATCGTTTTGAAAATGAATTTAAAATGATGTATAAAATACGTTTTTATGCAAATCGATGAAATATATATTATATATGTTATATATATAATATAATTGCCTGAATAGAATGTGTCGCGCTGTGGTAGTTCGCGAATTTCAATCATTGACTTCGAATGGGCATTACGGGAGATCCGACCGTCGGATTCTCCTGAAACCGGAACCGTTGGGCTCGTATCGAAAAGTGATTTCTAACGTATATTAGAGATTTGAAATTTAATGGTTTTATTTGGAATTATATCCAAATAAAATTTGGAAAAGGTCGCGGTAAGTGCAGTTCGATGGTTGTTTATAGAAATCAACTGTATGGGCCTTGATAAAATTATTAAAAATATCAATAATTAGTGTAAAATCATAAGAAATGACTTGGAAAGAATTGGGATGAAAAATTCCATATTTGAAATGATAAAAATAGATTTTTATCGAAATGAACTAGTTATGAACTAGAATTATAATCCAATATTTTTAAATAAATAAATAGGTTTTTTGAAATGGTTTTAAAAATTACTAAGATTTCCAATATATGAATTGGAATGGATTTGAATCGAAATTGTCTTCGGAATATTTCGATGTTGGATTTCGTGATTATACAGATATTGTTATGGAAATTTGAAAGATATATTTATATCATTATTTCCAATACGATATTTGTTGGTTTCAGAATTTGATATTAAATATAAGCCGATATATTTTCTATTCATAGCCTTGTATTTAATATCAAATGGGATTTTGGGTTTGTCGTGAACGGTGTCTTCAGTAACACTGTTCTTGAACCCCGTTTGAAGAGAATAAATCTTTTAATTAAGATTGTTAGGGTTTCCAATTATATTCAATAATTGGAATAAAATGGAATGTGAATTTGGTTTATCGTGAACTGTGTTTTTAACGGCATTTGTTCTTTAACCTGATTTACAGTGAAATGTGATTTGGAATTTATAAATCTTTTATTAAGATTTAAAGGAGATTTTCCAATGTAAAGTTTTCCAATCTAATAAAATAAATTGGAATGGAATGGAATTCGATTTGGTAATAATCGAAGTGAATTCCTTTGGAGGAAGACTGCTAATATATATGGAATTTAAAAGGCTTTGTCGTTATTCCATTTACATTATTAGTCGGATACGGAAGTTTATATCGATTATATATATTGATCTGCTTTCCGTGAAGATTCCATAATTAATCGAATGTGATTTTGGGTTTATCGTGAGCTGTGTTTTAAATGGCATTAGTTTTTTAACCCAGTTGATGACAGGATTTATTTCCTGGATTTGAGTAATCATTAAGTAATGATTTTTGGAAATTAAAACTGAATTATAGTATTAATGTATCTTTAAATATATTGAAAGAGGGAATTTGATAACTAAAATTGTCAAATTCAAGAAATGATTGAGAATGGAGTATTACCAGTTTTGCTCCAAGCGATAGTTAAATCTTAAATTAGATTCGAACGTGAAATGGTAATTAATTTTACCGATAACACCGTGGTGTTAGATATGAAGTATTACCAATTTTGCTTTATGGGATGAATAGGTTGGGATTGGGAAATTAAACAAATGATTACTTCGGTAAGGCTCGATAATCCCGACTAGTTTGGATAAACCATAATTTGGTATGGACTGAATTCAAAGGAAGATTAAAGAATAAATTTAAAGAATTTATCTTTGATAAAATTAATGGGAACCTTTCCCGAAGTATAAGAATATTTGAATAAAGAAATGTTCTGGATTGGAATAAGGCGTATGTTGTGTTTTTATAGCATTTGTTTATTATACAAGCAAGTTATTCGGAAAGATCGGGTTTATCCCATTCTGAATAACTGATATGACGATATGTCGAGGATGAAGGCCATGGTCGAAGAAAGGAGGTCTTCACATCGTTTGGATGATTACTGATGTCTTGATTGGGTTGTACACCCAAGACACGGTAATAAGTGGTGATCGTCCAGATGTACTTGGAAATCGAACTGATATGCGAGGACCTCTCTCCTGTATTGGACATACGGGATGAGGAATAAGGTGCCTCCAGTTTCATTTAGACCCAGAACGAACTTGTAAATGGATGTGTGTCTGACATCGGATTTCATTCTGTGTGATTGATAGGCATCGATTGCATAGTGTGAATTGCCTATGTGGCATGCTGAGATGCAAATGATCAAGGCTTCTGTTGGAAAAGCAGAGTCTTGTGGTTGATGATCAAAGCATGGCTTTAATATAGCTTAGCTTTGTGTAGCATTAATTCGCGAGCCTCACACACCGGTGTGAACCAAAAACGGGAGAGGACCTCAGGGAGGGCATGTGTTTCCTTCTAGCTAGGAGTATTGTCAGCGTTTTACTAGCCCCAACATTTTACTTATGTGGATGATGGATTGCGAGGCGCCTCGGTTATATTGCTCATTTCGGGGGCGATATTTTGGTTAGGATATGACTAGTTTACGCCCCATAGTGCGAGGAAACGCATTGTTCAGGCATTTTAATCCACTCCGTGTGGACCGGCCCTGACGATCTAAAGGTCACTCGAGCTATGACCTAAGGCTCGGGCTAGAGAGTCTCGAAGCGGTAAGGACGATCCCTTGTCTTGGTTCACGGATGGAAATCCAACTTCCAATACGTGACTTTTCGGTTTTGATTGTAGAGCCTAGTATTGGAGACATGATATAGGGTACCCATGCCGCCTAGGATTTATACATTTATATTTGAAGTTATTTTATACATTATGCACTTATAATAGTATCAAATGATTTTTTTAAATGTACCAAGCATGTTTGGCTATTATAAGGTAAAACCCTATCCCCCGGCCTGCATTATGTGAGAGGACCTGGGTTTTATAATTACTTCATTTTTTCAAAATGCAATGCGCTATTTTATTATATGCACTGGTATTCTTGGGAGGAAACCAGTTCCGTGTTATACGACGTGGTCCCTTGATTTACCTTATTTTAAAGTAAAGTTTTAAATAACTGTTTTAGTTCTCACACCAGTCACATGATTGACCTGGAGTTTACTGATTTAACCTAAACTCTAGGCACCCCTATTTTCCACATGGGCAGCTAGCAGTTTCGGTATTGCAGATTTATATTCAGGATCTTGGTTTATAGCTAGAATGATATTCGGAAAGCTCTGTATCCGTATACCACCTTCAGTTGTGTTTTGTATTATTTTACGCTGGTGTAATGTATTTAAATCTTTGATGTATATTAAATGTGTATTATTTATCCATACTCTGTATATTCTGGTAATCTGATGTAAATTGTTGTAATAGGCAATGAAATGTTCTCCTGTTTGTGTTCTGATTCGTCTTGTCCTCAATACAATATGTGATTTCCCGTAAGGGGGATTTCAGGTCGTTACATTTGGTATCAGAGCTTTGGTTTACAGAGCTTGGGAACAAGACACGTTAGAACCAATCATCAGAGATTGGACTAGTAGTGTCCAATGAGAATGACTCTTTAGAGATGGGATCAGTAGTATCCTAGAATGAGTCGGAAGAGAGTTGTTTTCAAATAAAGATGAATTTTTTTTTGAAAATTTAAATCAATTATTCGTATTTGAATATTATTTTTAAATTGAATTTGGACAATCAAGTGTATAAAGATTTTGTATATACGTCTGATCCATGTGTATACGAAGTTTTAGTATACTGGATAGATATAGAATCACACTCTAGTCGCCCGGAGATGGTTCTGATGATGGCATGTCATCATCAACACTTGTGTTCGAGTTTCGAAAGTAGGGTGTCTATATATTTCCATTACACTGTGTGAGAACCAAAACTTGATAAGGTCTAATGTTTTGAATTGGCATCAAAAACATGATTTTCTCTATATATATCTCAAAATTATGAATTTGAAACGTTAATCCACTAATTGACTGATGTTTGTGTTGTATGATTATTCATTTAAACCAACATGTGAATGAATGGTGAATTAGTTCAAATTGAATCAAATTTTAAACAGAATTGAGAATTGTTTGGAAATACATGCATGTACATATATATATGTGTGTATATATATAAATATATATATATATATATGTATGTGTGTGTGTGTGTGTGTGAACAGGTCATAGCAAGGATGCAAGAGAAGAGGAATAAAATTGTTTTCCCAACAAATAGGTAAATGCTTATTGTATTTCTTAGGGTTTTTGATGATTTTATGAGCCGATTGGCTGTTTTGTTTCTTTTTGATTGGAGAGGCCTGTGTGGCGTTTTGGGGATTTTCCCGGTGCTCCCTATACAAAGGAGGTTATGGCGAAATTTTTCGAAAATTTAGGGTGTTAGCCAAATTTTTGAAAAATTAGAAATTCTTAGAAACTGAAAAGTTGAAGAACAGAAGCCAAACTGAAAGTTGAGTTGATTAGTAAAACAACTTTCAGCTCCGTTCCTTTTCGAGGACGAAAAGATTTTAAGTGGGGGAGATTGTAACAACCTCGAAAATCAGGACCAATTTAAAAATTTTATTTTGGCAATTTTAAGGAATTTTGAATATTTAAAATGATTTATTTTAAATAATAACAATGAGAAATTTATTTTGAATAGATTAGAATGTATATATTTATTTGAATCGACGTTAGAATATAAATATTTATTTTAATTATAAAAGGAATTGGAAATGGCGCGGTAGTTTGAAAATTCGATTTCAAATTTCAAATGAATGTACAGGATTCAAAATATACCGGATTTTAGTGAAACGAAAAATATTAGAATCTATTTGAATATATCTTTCCAACGAATCCGAAAATTTGAAATTTCATAGCGGGAATAAAAAGTTATGCCTAGTTGAAAATTCAGAATAGTCGCTATGGAAATATAGCCCTTAAAAATAGCGATTTTGCAAACGACCTCCGTTTTCGACGAAACAACATCTGTTGGATCCGGAATGTCAAATTATTGTTGGAATCCAAAATTCATAATTTTTGGAAGTAATATGTGAGCTTGGCGAAGTAAAACGTGTTTTGACAGTTCAGTCAAGTTGGATCGACCAGAAAATGACCATTTTTCAGATGGTCTTCAAATTTGACGAAATTAGTTTTGTTAGGACCATATCATCAATAAAAAGCTATAAATAATTTTTTGGGAATTTTTAGAGTCAGTATATGACCCCGGTAAATTGAAATGTACGTTAAAAATTGAATATAGAGATTTAAATTTTAATTTAAATGGAAACTGATCGAAACAGTCGAGTCAGCTTGCGGGACATATCCCATTATGTTCGCAATGGGGGTAATTAGCTAGGGGCGACAGTCGTCGGGTTTCGTTTGGAGTTCAAATGTAAAGTTAACCTTAGCGAATTAAATATAATATAAAATTAATACAGATAATATCCTCACCCCTCTCTACTCTCTCTCTCCTCTTTTAACAGAAAGAATAAAAATAAAAAAATGAAAAGGGGATCAACGGGGGGAAGGATGCAGCCGCCGCCTCTGTCAGTCGCGGCCCCAAGGCCCCTCTCTAACCTACGACACTCTCTCCCTTTCCCCCAATTCAACGCGCCTCCATCGACACCCTAGCCATGCCAGAGACTGAAGCCACCAACTCTTTGAGGGACCCCGCCACCAGACCCCCTGGACGCTTCCAACCCTTCCCCCGAGCCTCCTCCTCCACTGTTCACACCTGGAAACTCCCCTCCTCCAATTAAAATGTGAGTTTTATTCTTTTCATTACATTATTTTTTTTTTTGATTAAAACTGATATTTTTTTGGGAAAGATAGAAATTTTGTTATAGGAAACAATTTGATTTTTACTAATATAAAAGATTTGATTTTTAAAGTGATAAAAGATTTGATTTTTATTGGTTAAAGATTTGACATTTAAATATATACATGATGTAGGATATGAAAATATTTTTAGCTAGATAAAGAGTAGCGTGATAAAGAAATTAGATTTTTATATAAAGTAAAGGTGTGATTTTTGTAAATATATAAAATACGATTTTAGCCAAACAAAAATATGTTTTTAAAAGAAATGACCTTGTTTTAGGAAAGCAATTTTTTAATACATATTTTATCGAAGCAAAAATATGATTTTTAATTATATTTTTATCCTATAAAGACGAGATTTTTATGTAATGAAAGAAATGACTTTTATGCATAAAAGATTTGAATTTTAATTAGAAGAAGAAGTGATTTTTGTAAGTGAAGTAAAAACTAGATTTTTAATTCATGAAAAGGTTAGATTTTTATAGAAAATAAAAATCCGATCTTTATGTGTTTGTTTAGAAAATAAAAACTGAATTTTTATATGTATGTAGTGAGGATAAAAATATGATTTTTATATTATAGTGATTATAAAAATATGATTTTTATATTATAGAGATATTAAAAATATGATTTTTACATTACAGAGATAATAAAAATATGATTTTTATATAGAAAGAAGCATTGTAAAAACATATGATTTATATATACATAGTGCCATTATAAAAATTTGATTTTTTTTAAAATATACATCATACTAAAAATGCGATTTTTTACTATAAACAACGGGAAAAGGTCGCGTTGGAATTTCAGACAAATCCAAGTGGTTCAGAAATTCAGAATAGAATGGAGGAGTGGATCCCAAAGGTGAGAACTCCTTACTAAAATTATCTTATACAGTTATTTATTTTATAACTGCATATATGAACTATTCCCCGTCGTCCACGGACCATGGACGACTTGTTTCATTTTTTGGTTTGGTTGATTAGATTAATTGGTTGAATTGGTTGTTTGGGTGAAATGAATTGATTAGGATGATTATGTGTGTATGCTGCGAGCCAATATCAAAAGAAAGGTAATGCTAAATGTAACAACCCAGAAATCCGAGGCAATTTAAAAATTTTATTTTGGCAATTTTAGCGATTTTTGAAACACCCCACCTCCGTTACGGTCACTCTCAAAGGGAATGCCCTAATTTTGGTGGAGGTTTATAAGTATAAGTCACAGATATACAAGACAGATATAAGAACACATATTTTTGAACAGCGGAAAACAACAACAACTTTAATTTCATTAAAATACGTGTTACACAAACCATGCCATAATTGTCTTACAATACTCCCAAAAACATAACATCTTCATAACTGTCTTGATTACATTATTTAAAGAAGCATAAAGAAAACATAAATAAACTGCAAAAGTCCCATAATTGTTGTCCAAAGCCATAGTCCAAAACGGAAAAGATCCAAGCAATACATTCTTTCTCTTCAAGCTGGATGTGAAAACTGGTCAAGCTGCGGTATTCCCTCCCTGTGGACCTGAGGGGGGGGGGGAACGAAAGAAAAGAAGGCCAAAGAAAAGTAGAGTCAGACATAAAGCCTGAGTAAGTCTAGGACTATTCAGTCTATGAATAAAGAACTGGGTATGATAAGCGTAAACTGGAAATGAGAAAGCACCATAAACTAAGTTAAGTTGTCTAGGGACGAATACTATCGTACCCCATATTAATCTCTGTACCCATATAAACTAGTTCCTAACAGGCACCCCATAATCAGGGTGAAGTGATCCATTTCTGATGATCGGCTCCTACTCGCATAGTTACATGTGTCTTTCGGCCCCCGATGTTGTAGTTACCTATGCTGGTCCCACCATGGGGAGTATCAAGTCCCATGGTGGCGGCCCGACACAATTCTAGAATGCACAGGTATGCTACTGGTGCCCAATGCCTTATTTTTCTGCGCCGGAGTGTGTGCACGCCCGCACCCCGTTAGAAACTACACTGCTGCACCACCACCGTCGATTTGACCTCTTACAGTTAGCCCAGTAATCGTGCCCCACCCTGCCTAGTTCAGGGTATCCTGATACACCTTGTAGGGTTACTGCTGAAAAGGGTCCCCCGCTACTAGGTTTTCTATTTCTAGCCAACATGCTAAGTTGGTTAAGTGTTTTATAAACCTAACCCCCCATCAGTCTGTTTAGTTTAGCATGTTCCATTTTGATTAAGTATTAATTTAATTTACTTAATCCTATCAATCCTGACTCAGCCTTAATTGCCTTATTAAAGCCTTGACCTCTCACATTAGACAGGTATTGTTGTGGCTGCCTGTTGCCGGTTGGGTCCGGGCAGGCTTACGCCACAACTCAGTCTAACCTCGGGTCTTTATTGGGCTCCAAGTTTAACCACCCACATTGGATAGGTATTGTTGTGACTACTGGACAGCCGGGCGGTTCCGGGCAGGTTTACATCACAACTCAATCCAACCTCGCGTTAAACACATTGTATTTTCTACATTTACATATTTTGTCTCTTTTCTTTTTATATGTAAATATTTGTGGCCCATTATTCAAATTCATCTTTACTGTTTAAAATTTATTTATGCCACTTAATTGTTTTTCAAGGTTGTTGGCATGCGTCAAACATGCCAACACATATGTTCTGTATTTTAACCCAAACGTCATTACCCCCGTTTTACACGTTCGCTACAATATAAGATATGTTGGGTTTAACATTTAAACCCAACTTAGCCAAATGAAAAGGGGAGGCTTATAACATGGTGTTTATAAGGTAACATGAAAAAGGGGAGTGTGAACGCATGAACTTGCAACATAACGATTCAATTAACATGAATTAGGCACATGTGAACTTGCATTGTAATAGCATGTAGCCATGGCATAAACAACACTTAAACATGAATCATTCTATTCATATAATCATGGCATAAACAATACTTAAATATGAATCATTATATTCATATAATCATGGCATAAACAATAAACATGAATCATTCTATTCATATAATCATGGCATAAACAATACTTAAACATGAGTCATTCTAGTCATGTAAACTTGCAATTGGTATGTAAATCTAACTTAATTGTGTCACATATATCGCCATATGATTTTTGATAACAACTTAGGCCTAAAACATGTTTTCAACTAGGCGTAATACCAAACATAGTTTAGTCATGTTCATAAAAATGCTTACTTTTGTTTCTAATACAAAAGTATGATTTTCCAATTCCAACATAGATTCATATAAACCATAGTACTTAGTCGAATCCAATTACACACTAAAAGTGATCATAAAAGTATGTACATCATATTGGCATAATAGTGAATCATATACTTGCATGAATCCCAAATAAATTACTACAACATATGGTTGTTAACATGAATCTTATACTTGTATGAATCCCAAATAAAATACCACAACATATGGTTGTTAACATGAATCATGTACTTGTATGAATCCCAAATAAAATACCACAACATATGGTTGTTAACTTCCAACATAAATCACATACTTGCAAATATCCAATCGTATACCATAACATTTCCAAATCGTTTAGAATCAAAATAACATACAAGTATAGATTATTATCGCCACAATTCCATTTCGTTGTTAACTTCCAACGTAAATCACATACTTGCAAATATCCAATCGTATACCATAACATTCCCAAATCGTTTAGAATCAAAATAACATACAAGTATAGATTATTATCGCCACAATTCCGTTTTCACATTTTACACAAATCAAACGCAATTAATTATTCACATCGGAATATCACTCTACTTACAACGTATGACGAATCTTCAATTCAGGAATCTGAATTCAGAATTTGGAGATGCTATCCTTTGTTGTAGGCGTTGTTTTAATTGACGTTGCTTTAGGCTTTCAAACTATCTCCAAATTGTCTCTCAATTTCTGACGGCTATTCTTAGTCTCTCCTCAGCAGCATGACGGTCTCATCTCCATTTTAGTTTGTGTGAATTAGGGTGAGTCTTAGGTCCTTTTTATAGAGTTTATGAGTTGATTTAGACCGTCGATGGAGCTTGATTTAATAATAGCCGTTCGTTTGAAGGAGAGACCAACCAGGAGCTGACACCTAGCCCTAGTGACAAGGCAAGGCTCAGAAAATAGACCAAACACAGACCAGGCCAGCCAGGGGGGGCTGGGTTCGACCTGGCTCAGGGGCCAGGTCGACACCCCAGTCGACACCGTGTCGACTTGGCAGTCGACACGGGTGACCCAAGTCGACTGCCCAGTCGACCTGGCTAGCCCCAGGTCGACTGCCAAGCCGACCTGGGTGCCTTGGGCGGGAATTTTCCCGCCCTGGCCAATTGGGCCCGATTTTTGAATTTTAAATTTGTTTTTCTGAGCTGTTTTCATCTGTTTGAATTTTAAACTGAATTCTGAGACTTCCGGAGGCCATATCTTCTTCATACGGAGTCCGTTTTACGCAAACTCGGACTCTATCTCAAGCAGAATTCCGAGACGAACGCAATGGCGTATCCCGTTTCCCTTAATTCTTTGATTTGAAATTAATTATACTTTAATTTGTGAATTTCACTGTTATAGAATACACGGGGTGTTACATTCTCCCCCACTTAAAAGGATTTCGTCCCTGAAATCTTCAAGTTCAGGAAGAATGTACATCCTAACATCCAAACATCCATCTACTCATCCATCAAACACGAGCATCCATCGTCCTTAAAAGACTTCTAATGCTTCATGATCATATGCGAAGTGTGTGTGTACATGTACTTATCTAATGCAAAATCAGGCGGTCTACTGATTCAGTTGACCTCCTTAATGCAAATTATGTGAGTGCCATGAATCCATTATGTATGCAAATTTTCCTATTCTTGATTCTACATGAGTGCACAATCATTCACATAAATGCAACATCCATATGACAACACATTAAATTTCAACCATATACGAATATAAATACATTTATGCATATGCAATATGAAGTGACTGAGCCGATCTAAAACCTAGATTGTGTGTGTATATGCAACCACGAGCAACCACTAGCAATCACTTGCAACCACTTGCAACCATCATCCATAACATGTTTCAATCACATGTTTTCATCCAAAGGGTTTCTTCCTTAAAGATAAGGTCGAGGAGATATACCTAAAAAGATAGATAAAAGCGCAACTTAAGGAAAAAGGAAAGGTCAAAGATGTACCCTCGAAAAGAAAAGGGTAGGCTGCGTGTATTCTAGCTTCAGTTTCCCAAGTTGCATCTTCTTCGGTGTCGCTCCACTGAACTTTGACGAGCTTGACTTCGCGGTTGCGTAGCTTCTTCACTTATGTTCCTAATATGCAGATTGGAACTTTCCTTACGGTTGCTTCGCGTTCCACTTCAGCTTCTTCTAGGATATTTGGCTCTACCACTTCAGCGGACTCATGTAGACATTTTCGGAGATGTGAAACGTGAAAGACGTTGTGAACTCCGGCCAATTTTTCGAGTAGCTCTAATCTATAGGCCATTTTCCCAATTTTCTCGATGATAGGGAATGGCCCTACGAACCTTGGTGCTAGCTTTCCTGTGGTTCCAAAACGAACAACGTTCCTTAGCGGAGATACCTTAAGAAAAACTCTATCCCCAACCTCAAATTCAAGGTCGGTCCTCCTCTTGTCGGCGTAGGACTTTTGTCTGTCTTGGGTCGTCTTCATCCTTCTTCATATTAAGTGTACTTTCTATGAAGTCTCTCGGATCATATCTGGTCCAAGTATGAGCTTATTAGTAGACTCCCACCAACAAGTGGGTGATCGGCACGGTCTTCCATATAAAGCTTCGAAGGGCGCCATTCCGATGGTTGCTTGATAGCTGTTGTTGTAGGCAAATTCCACCAAAGGAAGATGGTCTTCCCATGTCCCTCCGAAGTCAAGGATGCACAGTCTTAAAAGGTCCTCCAAAACTCTGTTCACTCTTTCTGTTTGGCTGTCGGTTTGGGGATGATAGGCTATGCTCAAGCATAACTGTGTGCCTACCGCTTCTTGCAGACTCCGCCAAAACTCACTTGTGAAGATAGGGTCTCGGTCACTAACAATGCTGGATGGTATTCCATGGAGTAGAACAATTTCCTTGAGGTAAAGAGATGCTAGGGATGAGGCAGTTCTTTTACTTTTGACAGGTAAAAAGTGGGCGCTTTTAGTAAGCCTATCCACTATTACCCAAATGCTAGTGTTGCCTCTCCTAGACCTAGGCAGCCCATCGATGAAGTCCATTGTGATGCTATCCCACTTCCACTGCGGGACCTCTAGAGGATGGAGCAGACCGCCAGGCTTTTTCTGTTCCGCCTTAACCTGTTGGCACACCATACACTTAGAAACAAATTCTGCCACGTCTTTCTTCATGCTGTTCCAAAAGAAAGTTCTTTTTATGTCCTTGTACATTTTATCTCCGCCTGGGTGTATCGTCATCTTGGAGTGATGCGCTTCCTCGAGAACCTTCTTTACTAAATCCCTTGTCTGTGGGACGCATAGTCTTCCGTCTCGCCTTAGCCAACCCTTATCGTCGATGGAGTATCTGTTGAGGCGACTTGAAGTCTCACCCCTAATTAGCCTATCAATCTTCTCCACAAGCTGAGGGTCTTCGCGTTGTGCTGTCCCTATTGAGTCCACTAAAGTCGGGCGTACTTCGAGAGATGCTAGCAAGCCTGGTACAAAATCGGAGGAGGGCCTAAAGTCAAAGCTGGCTATAAACTCTAGGCTTTGTCTTTCAACAAACAACGGGCTTAGGGTCAGTTTCTTTCGGCTCAACGCGTCTGCCACTACGTTGCCTTTGCCCGGAGTGTAGGAGATCTCGAAATCGTACGAGGCAAGAAACTCCATCCATCTCTGTTGCCTCAAGTTAAGATCTTTCTACGAGAAAAGACATTTCAACGATTTATGGTCAGTGTAAAGTTCGAACTTCTCACCTAGGAGATAGTGTCGCCAAGACTTGAGTGCAAAGACGCTGGCAGCTAACTCAAGATCGTGGGTCAGGTAGTTCTTTTCATGCACTTTCAATTGTCTCCCTCCATAAGCTACTACCCTTCCTTCTTGCATTAAGACGGCGCCTAGCCCTATCCCACATGCATCTGTATAAACTGTGAACATCTTGCTTCCATCTGGCAATGTTAAAACTGGGGCTGTTGTAAGAGCCCTTTTCAGTCGTTGGAAAGCAAACTCGCAATCCAAGTCCCAATTGAACACTAGATTCTTCTTGGTCAACTTTGTGAGCGGAGATGATATCTTTGCAAAGTCTCTGATGAATTTCCGATAGAAGCCTGCTAGCCCGAGAAAGCTTCGAACCGCTGTTGCGTTCTTTGGTGTCTTCCAATCCTGCACCGCTACTACCTTAGCCGGGTCTACAGCTAACCCTTCCTTGG
The DNA here is from genome assembly GCA_030737875.1 of Allium sativum. Taxonomy (NCBI): domain Eukaryota; kingdom Viridiplantae; phylum Streptophyta; class Magnoliopsida; order Asparagales; family Amaryllidaceae; genus Allium; species Allium sativum. The sequence continues at coordinate 155,125,662 of CM060921.1, read as the reverse complement.
ATACTATGTGCCCAAGAAATCTTACTTTCTCTCTCTAAAAGTGGTATTTGGAGAATTTGGCTTTTAGCTGATGGACTCGCAGAGTTTCCATGATTGCCCTTAAGTGCCGAGCATGTTCCTCTTCACTCTTTGAGAAGATAAGGATATCGTCTACGAAGACCACTACGAACTTATTGAGGAAATCTCTGAACACCCTACTCATTAGGTCCACGAAGTAAGCAGGTGCGTTTTTCAAGCCAAAAGGCATGACAAGCTATTCAAAGAAGCCGTCTGGGGTTCTGAATGCCGTTTTATCGATGCTGTCTTCAGCCACCCTTAGCTGATGAAAACCAGTCGCTAAATCGAGTTGGGAGAAAACAGACGTTCCTACAAGCTGATCAAACAGATCGTCAATTCTGGGGAGAGGGTTCTTATTCTTTTTCGTTAGCTTGTTGAGTTCCCTATAGTCAACACATAGACGGAGTGAACCATCCGCCTTTGTAGCGAACACCACTGGAGCGCCCCATTCTGAAATGCTTCTTCTAATGAACCCCTTCTCTAGAAGCTCTTTAATCTGTTTACTGAGCTCTTTCCTTTCCCGTGGAGCCATGTGTCTAACGGGCAACGCAACGGGCTTTGCATTATCTACAAGATATATGCGGAAGTCTATCTCCCGCTTCGGAGGCAAGCCCTTCACCTCTTCGAAGACATCCGGATATTCCCGGACCACTCTAACCGATTGCAAATTGTCGACAGAGGTATCTAGCGATTCAAGATAACTAAGCATAACCGCATACGAGGGATTACAAGTAATTTCCAAAGTGTTACCGAGCTGGGTCAGGAGCCTAACAACCCTTTTCTCACAATCAAGGATGGCCCCATTACTGGATAGCCAATCCATGCCCAAAATCCAACCATATCCCGAAAAGCCCAAAACAAAGGCACTACATTTAAATTCTACGCATAGAATAGAAATTTTCAATCCTACACAGATCATAGACAAATGAGCCGGGCCCCCAATTGGATTTGAAACAATTAAGGGGTCCTCTACCATACTAGTTTTTAGGTGTAGAGATTCTACTAAAGCAGACGAGATAAAGGAATGTGATGCGCCAGAATCAAATAAAGTGCGAACTGGGTGATCATAAAGATAAACTACACTTTCTACAGAAGTATTTATACCTCGCTGTTGCAGAGGTGGCGCCTCTAGCACATGAACCTGTGCCCCTGAGGTGGATCCAGCCCTCTGCCCTTGTCCTCGTTTCTTTGGGCAGTCCTTAGCCATGTGGCCTGTCTCACCGCAAGAAAAGCACCCACCATTCATCTTAGCCTTCTTTTTTCGGCAATCTTTCACTAAGTGCCCCACTTTGCCACAGAAATTACACTTCCTCTTCTCTTTGTTGTCTTTCCCGCCCTTCTTAAAGTCTGTCTTCTTAGGTTGTAAACCCTCTTTCTTCCCTTGAGAGCTTTCTGTCTTTGTCTCCTTCTTGCCCTTATCCTCTTCGTTCAGCAATGCCATCTGTACCAATCTTTCATACGTAGCTCCCATGGGTATATGGGTCATGGCCAAACTGTGTAATGGCTCATTCAACCCTTTGACAAAACGGAGAGCCTTCTTGTGCGGGGTGTTGACTAGGTCCAGTCCGAACCTAGCCAGCTCATCGAACTGATTAACATACTCTTTGACTGTCTTATTCCCTTGCTTAAGAAATAAGAATTTTTCCAACTGCAAACTCCTTTCAGCGTCTGAGAGAAATTTAGCCTCAAACCTTGCCCTAAAGTCCTCCCATGTTTCCACTGGTCTTTCTGCATTAGTGACTTCCCACCAGTAGGAAGCCTCACCTTTTAGTAGCCACACTGCCAGTTGTACCTTCTGCCTATCTTCTACCTCAAAGATGACGAATAAGTCCTCGGTTTCCTTTAGCCAATTCCTAGCTGCCACGAAGGACTTAATTCCATGAAAGTCCTTTCCTCCCATAGCCTTAAAATCTTTACATATCTTAGCAAAAGTACGGAGGAGGTGGAGGAAGAGGTGCTGCTGCAGCCAGATGATTCCCTGCAGCTGGGGGAGGAGGAACGGTAGGACCTGGCTGAGTGGCCCTTGCTTCTAAGAACCGTATAAACCAACCAGGTATGGGTACACCCTCTGGCAAGTAAAGTTCATCGGACATGCTGAAACAAAAAGGATAGATTCAAAACGAAGGACAAAAGATAGTACCTATGGCTTTGGGGGACTTTGCCTTTTTAAAATAAAATAATATTTTACTTTTTTAAAAATGCTTCTTTAAATTTTCTTTTGAAAATAAATTTTCAAAACTTTTTATCTTATCTGGTAAACCTATGCTCTGATACCAAGTGAAACACCGCACCTCCGTTAGGGTCACTCTCAAAGGGAATGCCCTAATTTTGGTGGAGGTTTATAAGTATAAGTCACAGATATACAAGACAGATATAAGAACAGATATTTTTGAACAGCGGAAAACAACAACAACTTTTATTTCATTAAAATATGAGTTACACAAACCATGCCATAATTGTCTTACAATACTCCCAAAAACATAACATCTTCATAACTGTCTTGATTACATTATTTAAAGAAGCATAAAGAAAACATAAATAAACTGCAAAAGTCCCATTATTGCTGTCCAAAGCCATAGACCAAAACGGAAAAGATCCAAACAATACATTCTTTCTCTTCAAGCTGGATGTGAAAACTGGTCAAGCTGCGGTATTCCCTCCCTATGGACCTGGGGGGGGGGGGGGGACGAAAGAAAAGTAGAGTCAGACATAAAGCCCGAGTAAGTCTAGGACTATTCAGTCTATGAATAAAGAACTGGGTATGATAAGCAAAAACTGGAAATGAGAAAGCACCATAAACTATGTTAAGTTGTCTAGGGTCGAATACTATCGTACCCCATATTAATCTCTGTACGCATATAAACTAGTTCCCAACAGGCACCCCATAATCAGGGTGAAGTGATCCATTTCTGATGATCGGCTCCTGCTCGCATAGTTACATGTGTCTTACGGCCCCCGATGTTGTAGTTACCTATGCTGGTCCCACCATGGGGTGTATCAAGTCCCATTGTGGCGGCCCGACACAATTCTAGAATGCACAGGTATGCTACTGGTGCCCAGTGCCTTATTTTTCTACGCCGGAGTGTGTGCACGCCCGCACCCCGTTAGAACCTACACTGCTGCACCACCGCCGTCGATTTGACCTCTTACAGTCAGCCGAGTAATCGTGCCCCACCCTGCCTAGTTCAGGGTATCCTGATACACCTTGTAGGGTTACTGCTGAAAAGGGTCCCCCGCTACTAGGTTTTCTATTTCTAGCCAACATGCTAAGTTGGTTAAGTGTTTTTTAACCTAACCCCCAATCAGTCTGTTTAGTTTAGCATGTTCCATTTTGATTAAGTATTAATTTAATTTACTTAATCCTATCAATCCTGACTCAGCCTTAATTGTCTTATTAAAGCCTTGACCTCTCACATTAGACAGATATTGTTGTGGCTGACTGTTGCCAGTTGGGTCCGGGCAGTCTTACGCCACAACTCAGTCTAACCTCGGGTCTTTATTGGGCTCCATGTTTAACCACCCACATTGGATAGGTATTGTTGTGACTACTGGACAGCCGGGCGGTTCCAGGCAGGTTTACATCACAACTCAATCCAACCTCGGGTTAAACACATCGTATTTTCTACATTTACATATTTTGTCTCTTTTCTTTTTATATGTAAATATTTGCGGCCCATTATTCAAATTCATCTTTATTGGTTAAAATTTATTTATGCCACTTAATTGTTTTTCAAGGTTGTTGGCATGCGTCAAACATGCCAACACATATGTTCTGTATTTTAACCCAAACGTCATTACCCCCGTTTTACACGTTCGCTACAATATAAGATATGTTGGGTTTAACATTTAAACCCAACTTAGACATATGAAAAGGGGAGGCTTATAACATGGTGTTTATAAGGTAACATGAAAAAGGGGAGTGTGAACGCATGAACTTGCAACATAACGATTCAATTAACATGAATTAGGCACATGTGAACTTGCATTGTAATAGCATATAATCATGGCATAAACAACACTTAAAACATGAATCATTCTATTCATATAATCATGGCATAAACAATACTTAAACATGAATCATTCTATTCATATAATCATGGCATAAACAATAAACATGAATCATTCTATTCATATAATCATGGCATAAACAATACTTAAACATGAATCATTCTAGTCATGTAAACTTGCAATTGGTATGTAAATCTAACTTAATTGTGTCACATATATCGCCATATGATTTTTGATAACAAGTTAGGCCTAAAACATGTTTTCAACTAGGCATAATACCAAACATAGTTTGGTCATGTTCATCAAAATGCTTACTTTTGTTTCAAATACAAAAGTATGATTTGCCAATTCCAACATAGTTTCATATAAACCATAGTACTTAGTCGAATCCAATTACACACTAAAAGTGACCATAAAAGTATGTACATCATATTGGCATAATAGTGAATCATATACTTGCATGAATCCCAAATAAATTACTACAACATATGGTTGTTAACACGAATCATATACTTGTATGAATCCCAAATAAAATACCACAACATATGGTTGTTAACATGAATCATGTACTTGTATGAATCCCAAATAAAATACCACAACATATGGTTGTTAACTTCCAACATAAATCACATACTTGCAAATATCCAATCGTATACCATAACATTTCCAAATCGTTTAGAATAAAAATAACATACAAGTATAGATTATTATCGCCACAATTCCTTTTCGTTGTTAACTTCCAACGTAAATCACATACTTGCAAATATCCAATCGTATACCATAACATTCCCAAATCGTTTAGAATCAAAATAACATACAAGTATAGATTATTATCGCCACAATTCCATTTCGCATTTTACACAAATCAAACGCAATTAATTATTCACATCGGAAGAGCACTCTACTTACAACGTATGACGAATCTTCAATTCAGGAATCTGAATTCAGAATTTGGAGATGCTATCCTTTGTTGTAGGCGTTGTTTTAATTGACGTTGCTTTAGGCTTTCAAACTATCTCCAAATTGTCTCTCAATTTCTGACGGCTATTCTTAGTCTCTCCTCAGCAGCATGACGGTCTCATCTCCATTTTAGTTTGTGTGAATTAGGGTGAGTCTTAGGTCCTTTTTATAGAGTTTATGAGTTGATTTGGACCGTCGATGGAGCTTGATTTAATAATAGCCGTTCGTTTGAAGGAGAGACCAACCAGGAGCTGACACCTAGCCCTAGTGACAAGGCAAGGCTCAGAAAATCGACCAAACACAGACCAGGCCATCTAGGGGGGGCTGGGTTCGACCTGGCTCAGGGGCCAGGTCGACACCCCAGTCGACACCGTGTCGACATGGCAGTCGACACGGGTGACCCAGGTCGACTGCCCAGTCGACCTGGCTAGCCCCAGGTCGACTGCCAAGTCGACCTGGGTGCCATGGGCGGAATTTTCCCGCCTTGGCCAATTGGGCCCGATTTTTGAATTTTAAATTGGTTTTTCTGGGCTGTTTTCGTCTGTTTGAATTTTAAACTGAATTCTGAAACTTCCGGAGGCCATATCTTGTTCATACGGAGTCCGTTTTACGCAAACTCGGACTCTATCTCTAGCAGAATTCCAAGACGAACGCAATGGCATATCCCGTTTCCCTTAATTCTTTGATTTGAAATTAATTATACTTTAATTTGTGAATTTCACTATTATAGAATACACGGGGTGCTACAATTTTGAATATTTAAAATGAATTATTTTAAATAATAAGGACGGAAAATATATTTTCTATGGAGTTAAAACAAATAAATTTATTTTAATTATACAACGAGCCAGAAATGGCGCGGTAGTTCGAAAATTCGATTTCAAATTTCAAATGAATGTACATAATTCAAAATAAATCGGATTTCAGCGAAACAAGAAATATTTGAATCTGTTTGATCACATCTTTCTAATGGATCTAAGAAACTGAGATTTCACTTTATAGAGTGAAAGATATGTCCAGTTTAAAATTCAAAAACGTCGCTGTGGAAATTATATATATTTTTAATATATATAAAGGCCTTTAAAAATAGCCATTTTGCAAACGACCTCTGTTTTCGACGAAACCACTTTTGTTGGATCCGTGATGTCAAATTATTACCAGGTTTCGAAATTCATAATTTTTCTAATCCATATGTGAGCGTGGCAAAGGAAAACGCATTTGACCAGTTTTAGTCGATTTTAATCGACTGGAAAATAGCCATTTTTCAAACGATCTCAGAATTTGACAAAACTAGTTTTGTTAGGACCGTATCGTCAATACAAAGCTAGAAAATATTTTTCGTGAATTTTTCTAGTTAGTATGTGGCCCCGGTAAATTGAAATGTGCGCTCAAATTCAATATATAGAGTTATATTTTGATTTTGACGGAAACTGATCGAAACAATCGAATCAGCTTACGATACATATCCCATTGTGTTCGGAATGGGGGTAATACGCTAAGGACGATAGTCGTTAGCTTCGAATCGGGGTTCAGATGAAAAGTCAACTTTAAAGGAGAAATAAATTAAAATAATTAAATTATATATTAATACACTCACCTCTCTCTCTCATAACCATCGTCAGATTAGAAAAAAAAATGAGAGGAGCGCCGTCGATTGAAGCCCGTCGCGCCTCCGGAGCTGTGCCACTGCCACCGCTGCCTCATCGCCTCCCTCCTCCGTCCTTCCGCTCTGCCTCCCACCCTTCACCCTCCATCGCAGAAAACCCCCCGCGATAGAACCCCAAATCGACCGCTATCGACTAACCCTAGCCCCACCATCGTGCCTCCCCTGGCGGCGCGCACCACCTCCGACCCTTCCCATCGCCCTCCGCCTCTCCCCCCTCTTCTGAAACCCGTAACCCCCACAAAGCTCCCGCGCCCAAAACCCGATGCTCCACCACCTGAGAGCCACCGTACGACCGAAGCACCCCTTCAGCCCTCTGACAAACCATAGCAGCCCTCCTTCCCCTTCAAACAGTGAGTTTTACTGATTTCTCTTTATTTTATTTAATGTTTTAGTTTATGAAATAGGAAAAAATATGATTTTCAGTTAATGAATAAAATTGGGTTTTTATTTAGATGATTTTAGAATAAAGATTTCATTTTTATTTATATGGTTTATAGAAAAAGATTTGATTTTTAATTTATAAAGTTTTGATTTTCATTTATAAAAAGCGTATATTTTTCAATGTGTAAAGGCGAGATGTTCAACATTGTAAAGGTGAGATTTTTAACATATAAAAGAAATGATTTTTAACATATAGAAGGTTCGATTTTTAACTTCAAAAAGGTTAAAAAAAAATTCTATGTGAAAAGATTAGATCTTTCTATATGAAAAGATAGGATTTTGTATTTGGTTGAAAAGCGAATAAAAATAAGATTTTTATATTATATAGATAGTAAAAATTCGATCTTTATATCATAGAAAGAATAAAAATGTGATTTTTATTCATGTAGAGTAATAAAAATATAATTTTTATTATATTACTAGCAAGATAAAAATAGAATTTTTCTCTATGTAGTAGCGAGATAACAATAGAATTTTTATCTATGTAGCAGTGAGATAAAAATAGAATTTTTATCTATGTAGTAGCAATATAAAAATGTAATTTTTATATGCATAGCAACAATATAAAAATGTGATTTTTATATATGTTGTGGCTACGGACAATGAAATTGACAAATGGCGAGCACGACGAAGATTTCTACATATGAAGAGTCATGGCGTTTGGTTTAGATTGTCGGTGAGAACTTCTTAATTTAAATCTTGTTTTCTAGTAAAAATAAATACTAGGATGCAGACGGTGCTTAGCAGCACTCGACACCCGTCGTCCACAGACCATGGACGGCTTGTATGCTTGTTTGATGTGTTGTGAAGTTTGTTTGTGATGTTGATGTGAAATGGATAATAAAATATTCATGTGTTGAAATAAATTAATTATCATTAAAAATATAATTTTTAACGTGAAAGTGAATAAATAATTATTCATTTACAAACCGGATGGTTTGTTTATGTACACCTATTTGAAGGACATTGATTGGGACGATAAATTTTACATGTCGCCCAACTGCACGAATAATATTTAGTGTTTGTGGATTAAAACCCCACAAGGGTGTTTGGATGATATTTGACGTACACTATTCCCAATTGTTTAGTGGTATGTCGATCGTTTGATTGACAGACTGTGTTAGCATTAATTAGTTATATTTAATGCTTATGCAGTTGTATGGTGCACTTTGGATGATGGTTGATTATTTATCGTTGCTACTATATACATGTGTTGTATCGAATCCATATAATTAACATTATATGGTAATTGATTGGGCCTTATTCCAATAGGGAAAATAAAGAATATTATAAAATATATATTCATGTGTTGAATAGAATAAAATATATATTCATCTGTTGAAAATATTCATGTGTTGTGTAAAATATTTTAACCAATAAATTTTACATCTTTATCAAAATTTTATAAAATATATTAAATAACAAAAATTGTCATGTGTTGACAGTACTCATGTGTTGAGAATATTCATGTGTTGAAAGAAATATAGACTCATGTGTTGAATAGAATAAATATTCATTTATTGAATAGAATAACAAAGTTATTGAAACATATAAAGCCGTGTTGATTAGAGATGCTCCATTTCGACGCGAACGATATTTATATCGATTATATTCGTTTTTATAATCAATATAGAAAAGGAAGTGATTTCAAAATATAACGTTTTGAAAATATTATCATTTATATAATAATGATGTGAAATATTCAATTTTGATTTGAATTGAATATGAAGTTGAAATCGTTTCGAAAATGAATTTAAAGCGATTTATAAAACACGTTTTGAATTGAAATCGACGAAATATATAATATATATATATTATATATAATGGCCTGAATAGAACGCGTCGTGCCGCGGCAGTTCGCGAATTTCGACCATTAGCTTCGAATGGATCGACCGTCGGATTCTCCTGAAACCGGAACCATTGGGTTCGTATCGAAAAGAGATTTCTAACGACTATTAGAGATTTGAAATGTAACAGTTGGATTTGTAATTATGTCCAAATCAAATTTGGAAAAGGTCGTTGTAAGTGCAGTTCGATGGCCGTTGATGGAAATCGACTGTACGGGCCTTGATAAAATTATTAAAAATATCAATAATTTGTGTAAAATCATAAGAAATGATTTGTGAAGAATTGGGGTGAAAAATTCCATATTTGAAAAGATAAAAATAGATTTTTATCAAAATGAACTAGTTTTGAACTAGAACTATAATCCCATTTATTTTTCGAATAAATAAAGTGGATTTGAAATGGTTTTGAAAATAACCAGAATTTCCAATATACAAAGTGGAAATGAATTTGAATCGAAATTGTCTTTGGAATATTTCGATGTGGGATTTTGTGATTATACAGATATTGTTCTGGAAATTTGAAAGATATATTTATATCGTTATTTCCAATATGATATTTGTTGGTCATAGAATTTGATATTGAATATAAACTGATAAATTTTTTATTCAGCGCCTTGCATTTAATATCAAATGTGATTTGGGTTTTGTCGTGAATGGTGTCTTCATTAACACTGTTCTTAAACCAAGTTGATAAAAAGATTAAATCTTTTTATTTAGATTTAATGAAGTGTACCAATTAAATGGTATTTAATTAGAATTGAATTTGAATTGATTTTTGGGTTTATCGTGGGCGGTGTTTTAAATAACACTTGTTCTTAAACCTGATAATTAATGGAATGTGATTTTGGGTTGTCATGAATGGTATCTTCAATAATACTGTTCTTAGACCCAACTGAGTTAAGAAAATCAAAAACTAACTGGAGATTAGTTAAGTTGAATGGTTTCTTGGGTATTGATCTGATGTTGGTTTCGACCTTCCGGGTTAATACTTAGGGAATTGCTCACTTTCTATTTTACGGTTAAAGGCTTATAGAATGGAATGTGATTTTGGGTTTATCGTGAACCGTGTTTTAAATGACATTGATTCTTTAAACCAGTTAAAGATTAAAACTAAGTGGGGTTTTAATGAATCTTTAATTTGATTGAAAAGATCGAGAATGGAGTATCACCAGTTTTGCTCCAGGCGATAGTTAAATCTTTAATTAGATTTGAACGTGAAATGGTAATTGAATTTACTGATAACACTGTGGTGTTAGATATGAAGTATTACCAGTTTTACTTCATGGGATGAATAGGTTAGGATTGGGAAATTAAAACAAATGATTACTTCGGTAAGGTTCGTAAATCCCGGCCAGTTTGGATAAACCATAATTTGGTTTGAATTGATATTCAAAAGAAGATTAAAGAATAAATTTGAGGAATTTATGTTTGATAAAATTAATGGGAACCTATCCCTAAGAATGTGAAATTTAGCAACTAACTGAAGATTAGTTAAGATGAATGGTTTCCTAGGTATTGATCTGATGTTGGTTTCGGCCTTCGGGGTTAATATTTAGGGATTTGTTCCCTTACTAATTTACGGTTAGTGACTGATGAATTGGAATGAGGCGTATGGTTTGTTTGTGTAACACTTGTTTATTATATACATGAGTTATTCAGAAAGACCGGGGTTATCCCATTCTGAATAACTAATTCGATGTTGTGTCGAAGATGAAGATGGTGGTTGAAGACCAGAGGTCTTCACGCCATTTGGGTGATTACTGATGATCTTGATTCGGCTGTACACTCAAAGGGAGGGAATCAGTTGATGATCGTCCAGAAGTACTTGGAGATCGATGGATATGCGAGGTACAAGGTGCCTCCGGTTTCGTTCAGACCCAGAACGGACTTGGAAATGGACTGTGTGTCTGACATTGGATTTTATTCTGTGTGATTGATTTCTATTAAATATATATATCTGTTTGGCGGCGGAGAATTTATTCTCTTGCTTAACTCCCTTCTCCGAGACGTACAAGCTCAGAGGTTATATATTGATGGATATCAAACACATGGAGTGAATTGCCTGTGTGGCATGCCTAAGTGGCAATATGATCAAGGCTTCTGTTGAAAAGCAGAGTCTTATGGTTGATGATCAAAGGACAGCCTTTGTGGCATAGCTTTGTGTAACATTGATTCGCGAGCCTCACACCCCGGTTGTGAACTAGAAACGGTAGAAGGACCTCAGGGAGGGCATGCGTTTCCTTCTAGCTAGAGGTGGTGTCAGTGCTTGAACCGACCGACATTTGTATTATTTTCACCTGCGTAGTTATGGCAATTGCGAGGCGCCTCGGTTATACCGGTCGATCCCTAACTGATGGAGTCATTCGTTGGCTCGTTTACGCCTCAAAGGCCGGGGAAACGCAGTGTTCAGGCATTTTAATCCACGTCGATGGACCGACCCTGACGATCCAAGGGCTCATCTGTGTCTGGGTCCTGAGGCTCAGGCTAGACAGTCTCAAATCAGAAGAGGACGATCCCTGGCCTCGGTTCACAGATGGAAATCCAACTTCCAATACGTGACTTTGCGGTTTTGATTGTAGAGCCTAGTATAGGCGACATGATATATGGTACCCATGCCGTCTATGATTGATATTTATGATTGAAATTGTTTTGACACTATACAATTATAGTAATAATAAAACATGAAATTCAGCGTATCAAGCAATCTTTGGATATTATAAGGTAAAACCTTATCCTCCGGCCTTCGTTGCATTGTGTGATGGGACCTGGGTCTTATAATAGCTTCATTTTTCTTTATTTAGTATTGCGCTGTTGTTCTATGCACTGGTATTCTTGGGAGGAAACCCGTTCCGTGTTATACAGCGTGGTCCCTTGATTTACCTAACTTTAAAATAAAGATTAATAGCTGTTTTAGTTCTCACACCAGTCATTTGACTGACCTGGAGTTTATTGTTTTAACCTAAACTCTGGGTGCGGGCAGCTAGTAGTTTTGGTTTTGCAGATTTATATTCACAGGATCCAGATTTACAGCTAGAATGATATCCGGAAAGCTCTGTATCCGTATATCTCCTTCAGTTGTGCTTTATATTATTTTCCGCTGCTATGTACTGTATTGTAGTCTCTGATATTTTATGATGTGTAATATTGATTCATACTATGTATATTCTTGTATTCTGATGGAATTGTTGTAATAAGCAATGAAATGTTCTTCTGTTTGCGTTCTGATTCATCTTGTCCTTAAAGTATCTGTGCTTTCCTTACCTGGGAAGTTACGGATCACTACAGTTGGTATCCGAGCTTTGGTTTACAGAGCTTGGAGAACAAGACACGTTAGAACCAAACGAAAGAATTCATCAGAGATTGGATTAGTAATATCCAATGAGAATTACTCGTTAGAGATAGGATCAGTAGTATCCTAGAACGAGTGTGAAGAGTATATTTTAAAAATGAAATTTTGTTTTTGTTTTGAAAATTTGAACTTTATTCAACGTATTTGAATATTTATTTTAAATTAATTTGGACAATCCAATATATAAAGATTTTGCATATACGCCTTGCAAATGTGTATTAGAAATTTTAATATACTGGATAGATATAGAATCACACTCCAGTCACCCGGAGATGACACCGATGATAGCAGCTGCATCATCAGTTGATATATGTTCGAGTGACGAAAGTGAGATTTCTATATATTTCCAATTGACTGGTGTGAGAACTAAAGCTAGATAGGGCTTATTGTTGTGACTTGGCATCAAAAACGTGATTTTTGACTATATGTCAAAGTTATGTGATTGAAGAGATAATCAACTAATTGATTGCTGATTGTGTTGTTTGATTAGTGGTTGATTAATTAAAATTTGAACCTTTAACCAAATTGAACCAAATATTGAGTTGTATTGAAAATTAGTCGCATTTGCATGCATATACATGTACTTACATTGAACATGTCATAGCAAGGAGGCTGGAGCAAAAGAATAAAATTGTTTGCCCGACAAATAGGTACATGTTTACTAATTTCTTGGGTTTGGATGATTTTATGAGCCGATTGGCTAGCTGCTTGGCTGTTTCTTTTTCTTTTTGGATTGGTGAGGGCCATGGGAGTCTATTTGAAATATCCCAAAGCTCCCGATGCAAGGGAGGTTATGGCGAAATTTTTCGAAAATTTAGGGTGTTAGCCAAAAATTTTAAAAATTTGAAAAGTTCTTAGAAACTGAAAAGTTGAAGAACTTAAGCCATAATGAAAATACTGAAAGTTGAGTTGATTAGTTAAACAACTTTCAGCTTTGTTCCTATTCGGGGACGAAAAGTTTTAAGTGGGGGAGATTGTAATAACCTGGAAATCCGAGCCAATTTAAAAAATTTATTTTGGCAATTTTAGCGAATTTTGAATATTTAAAATGAATTATTTTTAATAATAACGACGGAAAATATATTTTCGATAGAGTTAAAACGAGTAAATTTATTTTAATTATATAACGAGCCTGAAATGGCGTGGTAGTTCGAAAATTCGATTTCAAATTTTAAATGAATGTAAAAGATTCAAAATAAATCGGATTTCAGCGAAACAAGAAAAATTTGAATCTGTTTGATCATATCTTTCTAACAGATCTAAGAAACCGAGATTTCACTTTATAGAGTGAAAGATATGTCTAGTTTAAAATTCAAAAAAGTCGCTGTGGAATTTATATATATTTTAATATATAAAAGCCTTTAAAAATAGCCATTTTGTAAACGACCTCTGTTTTCGATGAAACCACTTTTGTTGGATCCGTGATGTCAATTTATTACTAGGTTTCAAAATTCATAATTTTTCGAATCAATATGTGAGCGTGGCAAAGGAAAACGCATTTGACCAGTTTTAGTTGATTTTAATCGACTGGAAAATGACCATTTTTCAAACGATCACAGAATTTGACGAAACTAGTTTTGTTAGGACCGTATCATCAATGCGAAGCTAGAAAACATTTTTCGTGAATTTTTCTAGTTAGTATGTGGCCCCGGTAAATTGAAATGTGCGTTCAAATTCAATATATAGAGTTATATTTTGATTTTGATGAAAACTGATTGAAACGATCGAATCAGCTTACGATGCATATCCCATTGTGTTCGGAATGGGGGTAATACGCTAGGGACGACAGTCGTTGGGTTCGAATCGGGGTTCAGATGAAAAGTCAACTATAAAGGAGAAATATATTAAAATAATTAAATTATATATTAATACACTCAGCTCTCTCTCTCATAACTACCGTCAGATTAGAAAAAAAAATGAGAGGAGCGCCGTCGATTGAAGCCCGTCGCGCCTCCGAAGCTATGCCACCGCCACCGCTGCCTCATCGCCTCCCTCCTCCGTCCTTCCGCTCTGCCTCCCACCCTTCACCCTCCATCGCAGAAAACCCCACCGCGACAGAACCCCAAACCGGTCGCCATCGACTAACCCTAGCCCCACCATCGTGCCTCCCCTGGCGGCGCACACCACCTCCGACCCTCCCCATCGCCCTCCGCCTCTTCCCCCTCTTCTGAAACCTGTAACCTCCACCAAGCTCCCGTGCCCGAAACCCGATGCTCCACCACCCGAGAACTACCGTACGACCGACGCACCCCTTCAGCTCTCCGACGAACCCTAGCAGCCCTCCTTCCCCTTCAAAAAGTGAGTTTTACTAATTTCTCTTTATATTATTTAATTGTTTAGTTTATGAAATAGGAAAAAAGTATGATTTTCAGTTAATGAATAAAATTGGATTTTTATTTAGATGATTTTAGAATAATGATTTCATTTTTATTTATATGGTTTATAGAAAAAGATTTGATTTTTAATTTATAAAGTTTTGATTTTGATTTACAAAAAGCATATATTTTTCAATGTGTAAAGACGAGATGTTTAACATTGTAAAGGTGAGATTTTTAACGTATAAAAGAAATGATTTTTAACATACAGAAGGTTCGATTTTTAATTTCAGAAAGGTTAATTTTTTTTCTATGTGAAAAGATTAGATCTTTCTATATGAAAAGATAGGATTTTGTATTTGGTTGAAAAGCGAATAAAAATATGATTTTTACATTATATAGATAATAAAAATTCGATCTTTATATCATAGAAAGAATAAAAATATGATTTTTATTCATGTAGAATAATAAAAATATAATTTTTATTATATTACTAGCAAGATAAAAATAGAATTTTTATCTATGTAGTAGCGAGATAACAATAGAATTTTTATCTATGTAGTTGCGAGTTAAAATTAAATTTTTATCTTTATAGTAGCAATATAAAAATGTAATTTTTATATGCATAGAAAAAATATAAAAATGTGATTTTTATATATGTAGTGGCTACGGACAATGAAATTGACAAAAGGCGAGCACGACGAAGATTTATACATATGAAGAGTCGTGGCGTTTGGTATAGCTTGTCGGTGAGAACTTCTCACTTTAAATCTTGTTTTCTAGTTAAAATATATACTAGGATGCAGACGGTGCTTAGCAGCACCCGACAACCGTCGTCCACAAACCATGGACGACTTGTATGCTTGTTTGATGTGTTGTGAAGTTTGTTTGTGATGTTGATGTGAAATGAATAATAAAATATTCATGTGTTGAAATAAATTAATTATCGTTAAAAATATAATTTTTAACGTGAAAGTGAATAAATAATTATTCATTTACAAACCGGACGGTTTGTTTATGTACTCCTATTTGAAGGACATTGATTGGGACGATAAATTTTACACGTCGCCCAACTGCACGAATAATATTCAGTGTTTGTGGATTGAAACCCCACACGGGCGTTGGGATGATATTTGACGTACACTATTCCCAATTGTTTAGTGGTATGTCGATCGTTTGATTGACAGACTGTATGAGCGTTAATTAGTTATATTTAATGCTTATGCAGTTGTGTGGTGCACTTTGGATGATGGTTGATTATTTATCGTTGCTAGTATATACACGTGTTGTATGGAATCCATATAATTAACATTAATTGGGCCTCATTCCAATTGGGAAAATAAAGAATATTATAAAATATGTATTCATGTGTTGAATAGAATAAAATATATATTCATGTTCTGAATAGAATAAAATATATATTCATGTGTTGAGGAAAATATTTTAACCAATAAATTTTACATCTTTATCAAAATTTATAAAATATATTAAATAACAAAAATAGTCATGTGTTGACAGTACTCATGTGTTGAGAATATTCATGTGTTGAAAGAAATATAGATTCATGTGTTGAATAGAATAAATATTCATTTGTTGAATAGAATAACGAAGTTATTGAAATATATAAAGCCGTGTTGATTAGAGATGCGCCATTTTGACGCGAATGATATTTATATCGATTATATTCATTTTTATAATGAATATAGAAAAGGAAGTGATTTCAAAATATAACGTTTTGAAAATATTATCATTTATATAATAATGATGTGAAATATTCAATTTTGATTTGAAATTGAATATGAAGTTGAAATCATTTCGAAATCGAATTTAAAACGATTTATAAAACATGTTTTGAATTGAAATCAACGAAATATATATATATATATGTATATATATAATGGCCTGAGTAGAACACGCCGCGCCGTGGCAGTTCGCGAATTTCGACCATTAGCTTCGAATGGATATTACGGGAGATCCGACCGTCGGATTCTCCTGAAACATGAGCCATTGGGTTCGTATCGAAAAGAGCTTTATAACGAGTATTAGAGATTTGAAATCTAATGGTTGGATTTGGAATTATGTCCAAATCAAATTTGGAAAAGGTCGTTGTAAGTCCAGTTCGATGGCCGTTGATGGAAATCGACTGTACGGGCCTTGATAAAATTATTAAAAATATCAATAATTTGTATAAAATCATAAAAAATGATTTGTGAAGAATGGGGTGAAAAATTCTATATTTGAAAAGATAAAAATAGATTTTTATCGAAATGAACAAGTTTTTGAACTAGAACTATAATCCCATTTATTTTTACAATAAATAAAGTGGATTTGAAGTGGTTTTGAAAATAACTAGAATTTCCAATATACAAAGTGGAAATGAATTTTAATCGAAATTGTCTTTAGAATATTTCGATGTGGGATTTCGTGATTATACAGATATTGTTCTGGAAATTTGAAAGATATATTTATATCGTTATTTGCAATACGATATTTGTTGGTCGTAGAATTTGATATTGAATATAAGCCGATATATTTTCTATTCAGAGCCTTATATTTATTATCAAATATGATTTGGGTTTGTCGTGAATGGTGTCTTCATTAACACTATTCTTAAACCCAATTGAGAAAAAGATTAAATCTTTTTATTTAGATTTAATGAAGTGTACCAATTAAATGGTATTTAATTGGAATTGAATTTGAATTGATTTTTGGGTTTATCGTGGGTGGTGTTTTAAATAACACTTGTTCTTTAACCTGATAATTAATGGAATGTGATTTTGGGTTGTCGTGAATGGTATCTCCAATAATACTGTTCTTAGACCCAACTGAGTTAAGAAAATCAGAAACTAACTGGAGATTAGTTAAGTTGAATGGTTTCTTGGGTATTGATCTGATGTTGGTTTTGGCCTTCAGGGTTAATACTTTGGGAATTGCTCACTTGCTATTTTATGGTTAAAGGCTGATAGAATGGAATGTGATTTTGGGTTTATCGTGAACCGTGTTTTAAATGATCTTGATTCTTTAACCTGGTTAAAGATTAAAACTAGGTGGGGTTTTAATGAATCTTTAATTTGATTGAAAAGATCGAGAATGGAGTATCACCAGTTTTGCTCCAGACGATAGTTAAATCTTTAATTAGATTTGAATGTGAAATGGTAATTGAATTTATCGATAACACCGTGGTGTTAGATATGAAGTATTACCAGTTTTACTTCATGGGATGAATAGGCTAGGATTGGGAAATTAAAACAAATGATTACTTCGGTAAGGTTCGTTAATCCCTGCTAGTTTGGATAAGCCATAATTTGGTTTGAATTGATATTCAAAAGAAGATTAAAGAATAAATTTGAGGAATTTTACTTTGATAAAATTAATGGGAACCTATCCCTAAGAATGTGAAATTTAGCAAGTAGTTGAAGATTTGTTAAGATGAATGGTTTCTTAGGTATTGATCTGATGTTGGTTTCGACCTTCGGGGTTAATATTAGGGGAATTGTTCCCTTACTAATTTACGGTTAGTGACTGATGAATTGGAATGAGGCGTATGTTGTGTTTGTGTAACACTAGTTTATAATATACGTGAGTTATTCAGAAAGACTGGGGTTATCCTATTCTGAATAACTAATTCGACGTGGTGTCGAAGATGAAGACGGTGGTTGAAGACCAGAGGTCTTCACGTCATTTGCGTGATTACTGATGATCTTGATTGGGCTGTACACCGAAGAGGAGGGAATCAGTTGGTGATCATCCAGACGTACTTGGAGGTTGATGGATATGCGAGGTACAAAGTGCCTCTGGTTTCGTTCAGACCCAGAACAGACTTGGAAATGGACTGTGAGTCTGACATTGGATTTTATTCTGTGTGATTGATTTCTATTAAATATATATCTGTTTGGCGGTGGAGAATTTATTCTCTTGCTTAACGCCCTTCTATGAGACGTACGAGCTCAGAGGTTATATATTGATGGATATCAAACGCATGGAGTGAATTGCCTGTATGGCATGCCTAAGTGGCAATATGATCAAGGCTTCTGTTGAAAAGCTGAGTCTTGTGGCTGTGTGGCATAGCTTTGTGTAACGTTGATTCGCGAGCCTCACACCCCATTTGTGAATAAGAAATGGGAGAAGGATCTCAGGGAGGGCATGCGTTTCCTTCTAGCTAGAGGTGGTGTCAGTGCTTAAACCGGCTGACATTTATATTATTTTCGCCTGTGTGGTTATTGCTGTTGCGAGGCGCCTCGGTTATATCGGCCGATCCGAGACCGGTGGAGTCATTTGTTGGCTCGTTTACGCCCCAAAGGGCGGGGAAACGCAGTGTTCATGCATTTTAATCCACATCGGTGGACCGGCCCTATCGATCCAAGGGCTCACCTGTGTCTGGGTCCTGAGGCTCGGGCTAGATAGTCTCGAATCGCTAGAGGACGATCCCTGGCCTCGGTTCACAGATGGAAATCCAACTTCCAATACGTGACTTTGCGGTTTTGATTGTAGAACCTAGTATTGACGACATGATATATGGTACCCATGCCATCTATGATTGATATTTATGATTGAAATTGTTTTGACACTATACACTTATAGTAATAATAAAACATGAAATTTAGCGTATCAAGCATTCTTTGGCTATTATAAGGTAAAACCCTATCCTCCGGCTTCCGTTTCATTGTGTGATGGGACCAGGGTCTTATAATAGCTTCATTTTTCTTTATTTAGCATTGCGTTCTTGTTCTATGCACTAGTATTCTTGGGAGGAAAGCTGTTCCGTGTTATACGGCGTGGTCCCTTGATTTTCCTAATCTTAAAATAAAGATTAATAACTGTTTTAGTTCTCACACCAGTCACATGACTGATCTGGAGTTTTTTGTTTTAACCTAAACTCTAGGTGCCCTTATTTTGACATGGACAGCTAGTAGTTTTGGTTTTGCATATTTATATTTACAGGATCCTGATTTACAGTTGAAATGATATTCGGAAAGCTCTGTATCCGTATATCTCATTCAGTTGTGCTTTGTATTATTTTCCGCTGCTATGTAATGTATTGTAATCTCTGATATTTTATGATGTGTAATATTGATTCATGCTCTGTATATTCTTGTATTCTGAAGGAATTGTTGTAATAAGCAATGAAATGTTCTTCTGTTTGCGTTCTGATTCTTCTTGTCCTCAAAGTATCCATGCTTTCCTTACCGGGGAAGTTACAGATCACTACACTACACATTACCCGATTTTGATATCACGCCATTATGCCGCCAAAATTTTCTAAAATATGTTAGAATAATAAAAATATTATTTTTTTTGTGTAAATGAATTGAATAAATATTTTATCGTTAAAAATATAATTTTTAACGTGTATATGAGTAAAATAAATATTCATTCACAACTTAGACGATTTGTTTATGTACACTCATTTGACCGATATGGATTGGGACGATAAATTTTACACATCGCCCAACTGCACAAATAAAATCTGTGTTTGTTGTTTGAAAACCTTACACGGGTGTTGGGACAATATTTGACATACACTAATCCCAATAGTTAGTTATATGTCAATCGATTGGTTGACAGACTGTTATAAGCGTCAAATAATTGTATTTCATGCTTATGTAGTGTAGAATGCACTATGGATGATGGTTGATTGTTTATTATTGTTGTTATACACATTTATTGTGTGAAATCCATATAAATAACATTATATGGTAATTGACTATGTCTTATTCCAGTTCAGAAAGAATAAATATTTTAAAATAACGATTATTTTAAAATAAATAATATTTTAAAATAATATTCAGTAAAAGACAAAAATCTGATTTTGATGTCCGATTTGGTATTGACACGAATATATTTAAATATATAAAGCCATGTTGATTAGATTAACGCCATTTTGACGTAAACGATATTTATATCGATTTTATTCATTTTATAATGGATATTGAAAAGGAATTGATTTCAAAATCTAATATTTTGAAAATACTATCATTTATATATCGATGATCTGGAATATTCAATTTTGATTTGAAATTGAATATGATGTTGAAATCATTTTGAAAACGAATTTAAAACGATGTATAAAATACGTTTTAATGGAAATTGATGAAATATGTATTATATATATAATATAATGGCCTGAATAGAACGCACCGCGCTGTGGCAATTCGCGAATTTCGACCATTGACTTCGAATGGACATTACGGCAGATTTGACCGTCGGATTCTCCTAAAACCAGAACCGTTGGGTTCGTATCGAAAATAGTTTTCTAACGAATATAAGAGATTTGAAATATAACGGTTGGATTTGGAATTTTGTCCAAATCAAATTTGGAAAAGGTCGTTGTAAGTGCAGTTCGATGGCCGTTTATGGAAATCGACTATATGGGCCTTGATAAATTATTAAAAATATCAATAATTAGTGTAAAATCATAGTAAATGATTTGGAAAGAATTGGGATGAAAATATCATATTTGAAAAGATAAAAATAGATTTTTATCGAAATGAACTAGTTATGAACTATAATTATAATCCAATATTTTTAAATAAATAAATTGGATTTTTGAAATGGTATTAAAAATAATAGGATTTCCAATATATGAATTGGAATGGATTTGAATCGAAATTGTCTTAAGAATATTTCGATGTTGGATTTCGTGATTATACAGATATTGTTATGGAAATTTGAAAGATATATTTATATCGTTATTTCCAATACGATATTTGTTGGTTTCAGAATTTGATATTGAATATAAGCCGACATATTTTCTATTCAGAGCCTTGTATTTAATATCAAATGGGATTTTGGGTTTGTCGTGAACAATATCTTCAGTAACACTATTCTAGAACACCATGTGAAGGTATAAATCTTTTAATTAAGATAGTTAGGGTTTCCAAATATGTTTAATAATTGGAATAAAATGGAATGTGAATTGGGTTTATCGTGAACTGTGTTTTTAAAGGCATTTGTTCTTTAACCGGATTTACAGTGAAATGTGATTTGGAATTTATAAATCTTTTGTTAAGATTGAAAGGAGATTTTCCAAAGTAAACTTTTCGAATTTAATAAAATAAATTGGAATGTAATGTAATTCGATTTGGTAATAATCGAAGTGAATTCATGTGGAGGAAGTCTGCTAATATATATGGAATTTAAAAGGCTTTGCCGTTATTCCATTTATATTATTAGCTGGATATGGAAGTTTATATTGATTATATATATTGATATGTTTTCCGTGAAGATTCCATAATTAATGGAATGTGATTTTGGGTTTATCGTGAGTTGTGTTTTAAATGACATTAGTTCTTTAACCCAGTTAAAGACAGGATTTATTTCCTGGATTTGAATAATCATTAAGTAATGATTTTTGGAAATTAAAACTGAATTAGAGTTTTAATGAATCTTTAAATAGATTGAAAGGGAGAATTTGAAAGCTATTATCAAATTCAAGAAATGATCGAGAATGGAGTATCACCAGTTTTGCTCCAAGCGATAGTTAAATCTTTAATTAGATTTGAACGTGAAATGGTAATTAATTTTACCGATAACACCATGGTGTTAGATATGAAGTATTGCCAGTTTTGCTTCATGGGATGAATAGGTTGGGATTGGGAAATTAAACAAATGATTACTTCGGTAACACTCGCTAATCTCGACTAGTTTGGATAAACCATAATTTGCTATGGATTGAATTCAAAGGAAGATTACAGAATAAATTTAAAGAATTTATCTTTGATAAAATTAATGGGAACCTTTCCTAAAGTATAAGAATATTTGAATAAAGAAAGTTTCTCGATTGGAATAAGGCGTAGGTTGTGTTTTTATAGCACTTGTTTATTATATACGCGAGTTATTCGGAAAGATCGGGTTTATCCCATTCTGAATAACTGACTCGACGATATGTCGAGGATAAAGATGGTGGTTGAAGACCAGAGGTCTTCACATCGTTTGGTTGATTACTGATGTTTTGATTGGGCTGTACACCCAAGACAAGGAAATAAGTGGTGATCGTCCAGACGTACTTGGAGATTGACCGAATATGCGAGGACCTCTCTCCTGTATTGGACATACGGGACGAGGAATAAGGTGCCTCCTGTAACAACCCGAAATTCTGGGCCAGTTTAAAATTTTTATTTTGGCAATTTTAGCGAATTTTGAATATTTCAAATAGATTATTTTAAAGAATATCGTCGAGAAATTTATTTTGAATATAATTAGAACGTATATATTGTATACGCCGTCGTTAGAATATAAATAATTATATATAATTATAAATACAATTGAAAATGACGCGGTAATTCGATAATTCGATTTCAAACTTCAATTGAACGTACCGGGTGCAAAACAATCCAGATTTTAGTGAAACCAAAAACATTAGGATCTAATTGATAGTATCTTTCCAACGAACCCGAAAAATCAAGATTTCATAGCGGGAATCAATAGATATGTCTAGTTGAAAATTCTGGATAGTCGCTATGGAATTCAGGCCCTTAAAAATGGGAATTTTGCAAACGACCTCAGAATTCTACGAAACCACTTTTGTTGGGTCCGTGATGTTAAGTTATTGCAAGATTCCAAATTTCATAATTTTTCGAATCAATATGTGAGCTTGGCAAAGGAAAACGCGTTTGACCAATTTCAGTTGATTTTAATCGACTGGAAAATGGCCATTTTTCAAACGGTCTCAGAATTCGACGAAATCAGTTTTGTTGTGACCGTATCATCCCAACATAGCCATATTTATTTTTAGGGAATTTTTAGAATTAGTTTGTGGCCCCAGCAAATTGAAATGTACGTTTAAAATTAAAATTAAATGTTTTATACTTTAATTTGAAGAATAACTGAATGTAACAGTCGAATTGGCTAACGAAACATATTCCATTGTGTCCGGGATGGGGGTAAAACGCTAGGGACGACAGTCGGTGGGTTCGATTCTGAGTTCAAAATAAAAAGTTACCTTTTTAGGATTAAAATAATAAAATATAAAATTATAAACACCCCCTCCTTTTCCTTTTGCCAAGTCAACTCCTCCCCCTACCGTTCATTACAGAAACCCGATTTCAAAAGAAAGAAAAATGGACGGATGGAGCTCAACCCTAGCCCGTCGCCTGTCGCTCCGCCTCCCCTCGCGCCGGCGATCCCCACCACCCACGCCCCTCCACCCCCCCGTGCCACCACGACCCCGACCTTCTCCTTCAGCTCGCCCGAACCCGCCACGCCCAAACCAACTTCGACCACCGCGACTCCTCCACCACCCTCCGCCTTCAGCCGGCGCTGCCTCCACGGCTTCCAAGGCCGACAGCGACCCCCACTCATTCGTAGTAAAATGTAAGTTTTTTTTTATTGTTTTATTTGTTTTTATTTATTTTCTAAGTAATTGATTTTATAAATTCGAAATCAGTTTTTTTTTGGACTAACATACTAAGAAATGATTATTGTTTAAGAAATTATATATATTTTTTTATATATAAAAGAAAGAGTTTTTATTTTATTTTCTATAAAGAATAGGTTTTTATTCCTATAAAGAATAGATTTTTAACTTAGTAAAGGTATAGCTTTTAACTAGATAAAGGTGTGAATTTTAACTAGGTTAAAGATTTGATTTTAGTAAAATAAAAAGGTGATTTTTATAAGGTAAAGAATATAAAGATATGATTTTTATTAGAGTAAAGAAAGTATTTGATTTATATGTTTTTTTTATTTATAATCTTTGTTTGTTTAAAGTTACGATTTTTTAATATAGAAAAATTAAGATTTTTGTTATGTAGAAAGGATAAGAAAGATGAAATTTTTAGGATATGTATAGCGATGTAAAAATCGGATTTTTATATATATAGCGGCGGAATAAAAATATGATTTCTATTCTCTTGAAAAAAAATGTGATTTTTTTTATATATAATCGCCGAAAGAAAAGTGACTTTTATTTATAAAGAAGCAGAATATAAAAATGTGATTTTTATATATGTAGAGAATACGGGCAACGAAGATGATAAAAAGGCGTGAACGATGAAGATTTCTATAAAAGAAGAGTCGTGGTATTGGATAGCTTTCGGTTAGAATTTCTCACCTCTCAATTTCATTTTCTAGTTATATATATATACTAGGATGCAGACGGTGTTTAGTAGCACCCGACACAATCGTCCACAGACCATGGACTTGTTTGTTTGATTGCAAAAAAATTAGTTAGATGATTTGGTTGAAATTGGGTTGTTTGATGTATTTGATTGATAGGTGAATGGCGTGGGCCTTCACTAGACCGGGGATAAGGCTAGGCCTTGTCCCGTTTCTAGTATCGTGCCGTTATGCCGCCGAAATTTTCTAAAATAAGTTAGAAAAATAAAGATAGCATTTTATTTAATAAATGAACTGAATAGAAATTCATATGTTAAAATAAAATGTTTTATCGTTAAAAATATAATTTTTAACGTGAATATGAATATAGTGAATGTGAATAAATAAATATTCATTTACAAACCGGACGGTTTGTTTATGGACACCTATTTGAAGGACATTGATTGGGTCGATAAATTTTACACATCGCCCACCTGCACGAATAAAATATGCGTTTGATTGTTTGAAACCCCACATGGGTGTTGGGATGAAATATGAAGTCCACTCATCCTGATTGATTAAATATGTCGATCGATTGATTGACAGGCTGTATAAGCGTTAGATATCTATATTTGATGCTTATACAGTGTAGTGCACTTTGGTCGATGGTTGATTATTTTTCAATGCTATTATATACATGTGTTGTATGAAAATCCATATAATTAAATTTATATGGTGATTGATTGGGCCTCATTCCCATTTAGAAAATAAAGAATATATAAAATAAAGGTTCATGTGTTGACTGTACTCATCCGTTGAGATTAGTCATGTGTTGAACGAAGTATTTTAATAATAAAATTTATATCTTTATCTTTATAAAATAAAGGTTCATGTGTTGACTGTACTCATTCGTTGAGATTAGTCATGTGTTGAACGAAATATTTTAATAATAAAATTTACTTCTTTATCATTAAAAAATAAAGGTTTATGTGTTGACTGTACTCATCCGTTGAGATTAGTCATGTGTTGAACGAAATATTTTAATAATAAAATTTACTTCTTTATCATTATAAAGTAAAGGTTCATGTGTTGACTGTACTCATCCGTTGAGATTGGTCATGTGTTGAACGAAGTATTTTAAAATAAAATCTACATCTTTATCATATATAAAATTAGAAACTGACTGGAAAATAGATAAGATGAGTGTTCTCCTGGATATTAATCTGATGTTGGTTTCGGCCTTCGGGGTTAATATTCAGGGAATCGTTCTCTTACTAATTTACGGTTGGAATCTGATTTAATATCAAACGATAGATACCTTAATTTTCATAAAATATATTAAATAACAAAATAGTCACACGTGGACGGTACTCATTCGTTGAGATTAGTCGTGTGTTGACAAAGAGATAGAGTCGTATATTGAAATAGAAATATTTTGAAATAGAAATATTTGAGATAGAAATATTTGAAATAGAATATTTAAAAATAGAAATATATGAAGCCGTGTTGATTGGATTAACGCCATTTTGACGTGAACGATATTTATATCGATTTTATTCATTTTAAAATGAATATTGAAAGGCGATTTCGAAATGAATTGAATATATAACGATTTCGAAATGAATTGAATATATAACAATTTCGAAATGAATTGAATATATAACGATTTCGAAATGAATTGAATATATAACGATTTCGAAATGAATTGAATATATAACGATTTCGAAATGGATTGAATCGAAAACCAATTTGAATTGAATCGAATAGAAAACGACTTTGAAATTGAATTAAATTGAAAACAAATTCAAATTGAATCAAAAGAAAATTGAAATGAATTCAAATTGAATTGGAATTTGAATTGAATAGAAAAGAATTTTAAAACGAATCTATAAGGAAAAATTCAATTTTGATTCGAATTGAATTGGAAGTTGAAATGAATTTTGAAAGGAATTTAAAAACTATTTATAAAATTCTTTTTAAATAGAAATCGATGAAATATATATTATATATATTATATATATAATATAATGGCCTGAATAGAACGCGCCGCGCCGCGGCAGTTCATAAATTTCGACCATTTATTTCAAACGGACATTACGGGAGATCCGACTGTCGGATTCTCCTAAAACTGGAACCGTTGGGTTCGTATCGAAAAGAGCTTTCTAACGAATATTAGAAATTTGAAATCTAACGGTTGGATTTGGAGTTACGTCCAAATCAAATTTTGAAAAAGGTCGCTGTAAGTGCAGTTCGATGGCCATTGATGCAAATCGATTGTTCGGGCCTTAATAAAATTATTAAAAATAGTAATAATTTGTGTAAAATCATAAGAAATGATTTGGGAAAAATTGGGGTGAAAAACTTCATATTTGAAAAGATAAAAATAAATTTTTATCGAAATGAACTAGTGTGAACTCAATTTAAAACCCGGGTTTTTATTTTTAAATAAATAAATTAAATTTAAAAAGGGGTTTTAAATAATCGGAATTTCTAATATATATTTTATTGGATTTGAAATGTGTTTATCGTGAACTGTGTTTTAAATAACACTAGTTCTTTAACCCGATAATAAATAGAATGTGATATGGGTTTATCGTGAACTGTGTTTTAAATAACACCTAGTTCTTTAACCCAATAAAAGGAGTTTTAACGAATCTGCAATTAGATTGAAATGTAAATCTATAATCTAAATTATCAAATTTAGAAACGAGCGAGAATGGAGTATCACTAGTTTTGCTCCAAAGCGATAGTTAAATCTTTAATTAGATTTGAACGTGAAATGGTAATTAATTTTACCGATAACACTGTGGTGCTAAATATGGAGTATTGCTAGTTTTGCTTCATGGGATGAATAGGTTGGGATTGGGAAATAAAATAAATAATTACTTCGTTGTGGTTCGCCAATCTCGACTAGCTTAGAAAACCATAATTTGGTTTGATAGATCATCCAAAGGAAGATTAAAGGATAAATTTTAAAGAATTTATCTTGGATAAAATTAATGGGAACCTTTCCCTAAAAATGTGATTTTGTGAGTAAAAGAATATTCTGAATTGGAATGAGGCGTATGTTGTGTTTGTGTAACATTTGTTTTAATATACGCGGGTTGTTCGGAAAGTCCGGGTTTATACCCATTCTGAATAACCGATTCGACGATATGTCGAAGATGAAGACGGTGGTTGAAGACCGGAAGTCTTCACATCGTTTGGATTATTACTGACGATCCTGATTGGGCTGTACACCCAAGAGATGGAAATAGTTGGTGGTCATCCAGACGTGCTTGGAGATGGATGGATATGCGAGGAAAGTGCCTCCGGTTTCGTTCAGACCCAGAACGGACTTGTAAATGGATTGTGTGTCTGACATTGGATTTTATTCTGTGTTGATTGATTTCTATTAAATATATATCTGTTTGGCGGCGGAGAATTTATTCTCTTGCTTAACGCCCTTCTCTGAGACGTACGTGCTTAGAGGTTATATATCGATAGATATCAATCGCATGGCATGAATTGCCTGTGTGGCATACTGAGTTGCATGGATCAAGGCTTCTGTTAAAAAGCAAACTCTTGTGGTTGATGATCAAAGCACGGCCTACGTGGTAGCTTTGTGTATAACGTGAATTCGTGAGCCTCACACCTCGGTATGAGTTAAAAACGGGATACGGACTGCAGGGAGAGCACGACGTTTCTTTCTAGCTTTGGTGGTGTCAGTGACTTACTAGCCCTGACATATATATACTTTTCACCTTTGTGGTTGTTGGAATGAGGCGCCTCGATATAGGTCTGTAAGGACCGGGAAACGTGTGTTCAGGCATAACTAATCCTCTAACGTAAGTGAGGACCGACCCTGAAGCATCCAGGGGTTGCCCAGAGTGTGTAGCCCCGAGGCATTTGCTAGAGTGTCTCGAGCGCGGAGAGGAGCTTGCCCCTTGCCTCGACTCATGACGGAAATCCAATTTCCAATACGTGTATTGCGGTTTTAATTGTAGAACTAGTATGGCGACATGATATATGGTACCCATGCCGTCTATGATTTATATTTATGATTGAAATTGTTTTGACACTATACACTTATTATAGTATCAAATGATTTGTTTTAAACGTACCAAGCATGTTTGGCTGTTATAAGGTAAAACCCTATCCTCCGGCTTGCGTTGCATTGTGTGATGGGACCTGGGTCTTATAATAGCTTCATTTTTCGAAAAAGCATTGCGTTGTTTATCTATATGCACTGGTATTCTTGGGAGGAAACCCGTTCCGTGTTATACGGCGTGGTCCCTTAAATTACTCTCTTTTAAAGTAAAGTTTTAATAACTGTTTTAGTTCTCACACCAGTCACATGACTGACCTGGAGTTTATTGTTTTTAACCTAAACTCTGGGTGCCCCTATTTTCCGCACGGGCAGCTAGTAGTTTTGGTTTTGCAGATTTATATTCACAGGATCCTGGTTTACTGCTGGAATGGTATCCGGAAAGCTCTGTATCCGTATATCACCTTCAGCTGTGCTTTGTATTATTTTCCGCTGCTATGTAATTTATTGTAATCTCTGATATTTATCAAATGTAATTTATTCATTTATACTCTGTATATTCTTGTATCTGATGGTATTGTTGTAATAACAATGAAATGTTCTTCCGTCTGCGTTCATATGTGTGTTGTTCTCAAAGTATCCACTCTTTCCTTCACGGGGAAGTAACGGGTTCTTACACCTCCGGTTTCGTTCAGACTCAGAATGAACTTGTAAATGGATGTGTGTATGACATCGGATTTCATTCTATGTGATTGATAAACATCGGTTGCATAGCGTGAATTGTCTGTGTGGCATGCTGAGATGCAAATGATCATGGCTTCTGTTGAAAAGCAGAGTCTTGTGGTTGATGATCAAAGAACGACTTTAATGTAGCATAGCTTTGTGTAGTGTTAATTCGCGAGCCTCACACACTGGTGTGAACCAGAAGCGGGAGAGGACCTTCAGAAGGGCATGCATTTCCTTCTAGCTAGGAGTGGTGTCAGCGTTTTACTAGCCCTAAAATTTTACTTAAGTGGATGATGGATTGCGAGGCGCCTCTGTTATATCGGTAGTTCCGGGGCCAATAGTTTGGTTGGGATATGACCAGTTTACGCCCCATAGGGCGGGGAAAAGCATTGTTTAGGCATTTTAATCCACTCCGTGTGGACCGGCCCTGACGATCTAAAGGTCACTCGAGCTATGACCTGAGGCTCGGGCTAAAGAGTCTCGAAGCGGTAAGGACGATCCCTTGCCTTGGTTCACAGATGGAAATCCAACTTCCAATATGTAATACCCAATATTTCTGCTAACGTTGTAGTAATGAATCAAAGAATAATTAATTTCAAATGTGAAAATTAAGGGATACGGGTTACGCCATTGCATTCGTCTCAAAATTCTGCTTGAGATAGAGTCCGAGTTTGCGTAAAAAGGACACCGTATGAAGGAGATATGGACGAACGAAGTTAAGCAGAAAACCAGAAGAAAGAAGAATAAAAATGCACTGGCGCACTTGGGAAGTGCGCCAGTACCAAAAATGCACTGGCACACTTGGAAAGTGTGCTAGTGCAAAAGATGCATTGGCGCACCTGCCAAGTGCGCCCAGGCCGAGCTGAGAGCCTGCACAGCATTCTGGTGTTTTCTGATCCATACTGTGAGTCATTGCTGAGTCCTTTCTGACTCCTTGCTGACTCATTAGGGTGGAGGTGTCACCCTATCCTGACTGAATAGTTGTGGTTAACTGTAGGATCATCCAACGGCTCTAATTAAATTGAAATTCTATATAAACAACCCAATGCTCAAATCTAAAATCACACAAAAATAATCCTGGAACTATCATGCTGTCAATAGAGAACTTGGAGTAGCCGTCACCGCTTTCAATTCAAAGACAAGATAAAAACCTGAATCAAAATGAAATTAAAAGTAATCAAATTCAACTATCTACATCAAATGCGAGCTTACCAATTTCAGAATTCAGATTTTAGAAATCAAGAATTTCTTTTTAGTTTGTAAGTTGTTTATTACATAGATTTAAACGTTCTTTTAAATCAATCATGACATGTTGTAATTAGAATATAGAATGATGCTTATGCATAAGATAAATAGAGTTTGATTCTCATTTATCTTAAATTACCGTTGCGATTAATCATGTCTATATGCTTGTGGTGATGAACATACCATATTTTATATATTGGGATCTATTATGATTGGGAAATGAACGTATTATGCCAACTGAATGGTGAAACATGTCATGATATAATTTGGTGGTTACTTGCAAGTTCATGATCTAAAGCACATGCTTACATGTTTGGTCAACATTCAAGCATATTTAGAACCATGTTAAGTTGAATCTATTTATGTTGCATGATTGGATTTGTAGCTCTCTTATGTTTTAACTCATAAGTTATTATGCTAAGTTGTGATTTAAATATGTTTATAGTAGCTTCCTTACGTTTTGACATACATAAGTTAATATGCTAAGTTGTGGTTTAAAATTGTGTTTATATGTTAAAACTCCATGCTAGACCTATATCAAGTTTACATGATAATTAGATCCAACTTAGTCATAAGTTCCCCTTTACATGACAAGTTTAACTTGTGTAAGTTCTATGTAAATTCATATGCTATGATTCATGTTAATCAGATCTAAATTTTTGCAAGTTCATTATCCTATGCCAAATCTATATGTCACATATTTTTATGCTGTTAGAATATTTCATGTTCTTCGCTTTTCCATTTTGTGGTTATAAGTTAGGCTAAAATATCGAGCCTAACATTCCTTGTAATTTTGCAAACATACAAACGGGGGATATCGTTGGGGTAAACATGAAATTATATGTAATTGGCATGTTTGGCACATGAAAATGATTAGTGGCATTTAAATGGCATAATTTTTATATACCAAAGATTATGAACATGATTTAGGGGGAAAGTGAGCCATGACAATAATTGATTTATAATTTACATTTAAATATGAAGGATAACCATGAAAATTACATGGTATAGATTGGTTCATGAAATGGTATATTTAGTATACTATTAATTGCGAGCATAATTAAAAGGATAATTATGGCATAATCAAATTGGGAATAATTTACATATGTAATTTGTTATAAATAAGAAATATGTAAATTGTAGAAAAGATGTAACGACCCGGAAAATCTGAACCAATTTAAATTTTTTAAATTGCCTATAATAGTGGATTTTAAATATTTAAAATAAATATTTTAAATAATAATGACGAAATGTAAGTTTGAATCGAAGTTGAAAATAAATATAATTACGTTGAATTATAAACAAGGCCTGAAATGGCGCGGTAGTTTCAAAATTTGAATTCAAACTTCGACTGCCTATACCAGGTGCAAAACAAAACGGATTTGAGTGAAACCAAAAATATTTAAATCTGTTAGTGAATACCTTTCTAACGAATCTGAAAAATCGAAGTTTCATAGTGGGAAGCAAAAGTTATGGCCAAATGAATCTTCAGAAAGGTCGCTATAGAAATTATATAGCCCGTGAAAATGGCCATTTTGCAAACGACCTCGGAATTCGACGAAACCACTTTTGTTGGATCCGGGATGTGAAGTTATTGCTAGGTTTCGAATTTCATAATTTTTGAAGCTAGTATGTGAGCGTGGCAAAGAGAAATGTGTTTTGGTCAATTACAGTTAAATTGGATCGACCAGAAAAGGGCCATTTTCAAACGGTCTCAGAATTCGACGAAACTAGTTTTGTTGGAATTATATCGTCAAAACATAGCTAGATTTATTTTTCTGGAATTTTTCGAACCAGTTTGTGGCCCTGGCAAATTGAAATGTACGTTCAAATCGAATATTGAATGTTATATATTTTAAATTGAAGGAAAACTGATTGAAACAGTTGAATGGGCCTACGAAACATATCCCATTGTGTTCGGAATGGGGGTAAAACGCTAGGAACGACAGTCGTTGCGTTTGGATTGGGGTTCGTGTGTGAAAGGGGGTATTTTTGGAAAAAAATATATATATAAATAAATAAAAGGGTATTGGGCCACGTCAGAACCCCCCCCCCCAAATTCTCTCTCCCCGATCGATTGAAGGCGGAAAGCCCTTCACAGCTTCCAGCTCTGATTCCGGCGACTCCATTCATCGGTTGACCCCGACCCTTCACAACTTTTTGAAGCCCTCGCTCCCCTCTTCAAATCCATACCATTTGCTCCTCCTATCGTGGCGCCATCGACGAGAACCACCGCCCCAAAGTTCATCGCTTCAGACCGCCGCCGGTGACGCCAGGGTCCACCGAGCTGGCCCACTCCCCCACGCGCGCGAAGCTCTCTCCTAGCCCTTCGACGCTGCGAAGGCCGATCGTCCTCTAGCTTCACGGATTTCACGAAATTCCTAACCCTAGTTTCGAACCAAACAGAGAGGTAACGGTTTATATATATTAAACTATATTATAGCATTTTAAAAGCGCTACCGTTTATGATTTCACTCTAAAAATCATATCTTTTTCGTTTGTTGACGAAATTCAGTGAAACAAGAGACAGTGGACTCGTGTGGACGTCTTCTACCTTCTAGAAGGGACCACATATTTTTCTGAGCCTTCTGCTATTTTTGGTGGAGTGGAACCCAATGTGATATTTCTAAATTATAAACGATATGGAAAATGACGATGTATAAATTATATAATCGATGTATGAGTTATATAAGCATTGTACACCTCTTGTATAAGCGTTGTATAAGTTGTACGTTCGATGTATAAGTTGTATATGCATTGTAAAAATTATATATGTGTTGAAATAGAAGTGAAATGTTTATATATATATATATATATATATATATATGTATATATACGCCCCTCGTCCACAAACCATGGACGATATTTATTGGTTGTGATTGGTGTGAAAATTGGTTGATTACGAATGGTTGATTAGAATTGTTTGTGGTTGAAATTGATTGATTGTCGTTGAAAAATACCCGTTTGTGGTTGAGAAATATTTGGTTGAAACCACATAGGATTAGTTTGTGGAAATGAAAAATATATACATGCCGCCTGCGTGCGAACTAGATGCATGATTCCCCATTGTCAAAAGCTGTAAGGCTTTAAGGTAGAGCGAGGAGCCGTACTAAGGACGGTCCTGGTTTTAACTACCCTGCCGTTATGCTGCCGAAATTTTGAATAATATTCATGTGTTAGAATTATTTTCGTGTGTTGAAACTATATTCGTGTGTTGAATAGAAATTCATGTATTGAACGACATTCATGTTTTGAAATAAATTGTTTTGCAATAAAAATCACCTTTTTATCTATATATATATATAAACTATAGAAAACCTTCATATGTTGAATCGAAATTCATTCGTTGAATAGAAATTCATGTGTTGAATGATATTCGTGTTTTAAATATAAAAATCACCTTTTTATCTTTATATATAAACCATAGAAAACCTTCATGTGTTGAATCGAAATTCATTCGTTGAATAGAAATTCATGTGTTGAATGGTATTCGTGTTTTAAATATAAAAATCACTTTTTTATCTATATATATATAAACTATAGAAAACCTTCATGTGTTGAATCGAAATTCATTCGTTGAATAGAAATTCATGTGTTGAATGGTATTGGTGTTTTAAATATATAAATCACCTTTTTATCTATATATATATATAAACTATAGAAAACCTTCATGTGTTGAATCGATATTCATTCGTTGAATAGAAATTCATGTGTTGAATGGTATTGGTGTTTTAAATATAAAAATCACCTTTTTATCTATATATATATATATATATATATAAAAACTATAGAAAACCTTCATGTGTTGAATCGAAATTCATTCGTTGAATAGAAATTCATGTGTTGAATGGTATTCGTGTTTTAAATATAAAAATCACCTTTTTATCTATATATATAAACTATATAAAACCTTCATGTGTTGAATTGAAATTCATTCGTTGAATAGAAATTCATGTGTTGAATGGTTTTTGTGTTTTAAATATAAAAATCACCTTTTTATCTATATATATAAACTATAGAAAACCTTCATCTGTTGAATCGAAATTCATTCGTTGAATTGAAATTCATGTGTTGAATGGTATTCATATTTTGAAAGAAATTGTTTTATAATAAAAATCCTATTTTTATCACCTATATTAACTATATAAAATAGTCGTGTTTTGAAATAAATCGTTTTACAATAAAAATCACATTTTTACTACATACATGAATTGTTAAAAATAGTGAAGTGTCGAAGTGAATGTATGTGGATACAAACATCATTTTTATCAAAAGTATGAAAAGAATATAGCTTTGAAACCAAAGAATCGATATATATATAAATAGAATTGAAATATATCGAATAACGAAGCTGCAGTTCGTGTTTTGAAACCGTGATTTCAAACGATTAGTGTGGGGGATTCGACCGTCGGATTTTCCCGAAATCGAAACCGTTGGGTTCGCTTTGGAAATACCTTTCCAATGACACCAACTTTGTAAACATCCAACGGTTGGTTTGTCTGGAATGTTTAATTCAAATCTGAAGAAAAACAACGCCAGAATCGATTATATATATATATATATATAATTATATTAAATCTAATAACGACGCTGCAATTCGTATTTTAAAATCGAAACTTCAAACGATTGTACCGGGAGATCCGACCGTCGGATTTTCCCAAAAATGGAGCCGTTGGATTCATTTTGATAAGATCTTTCTAATGATATAAATTTTGAGAAGATCCGACAGTTAGATTTTCAGATCAAATCTGAAGAAAAACAGCGCCACAGCCGCGTTATGGCCCGAAGCGTCGTTTGAATAAATTGGCTATTTTAAAATAAATAAAAATAGCGATAAATCATTATAAAATATTATAAACGATATGGAAGTGAAATTAGAAACTAACTGAAGGTTGTCTAAGTCGAATGGTTTCCTGGATTTTGATCTGATGTTGGTTTCGGCCTTCGGGGTTAATATTTGGGAAATCGTTCTCTTACTGATTTACGGTTAGTGACTAATGAACTGGAATATGGCGTATGTGTGTTTGTGTTGCACTTGTTTATTATATACACGAGTTGCTCAGAAAGACTGGGTTTATCCCTTTCTGAATAACTGAATCGACGATAAGAAATCGAAGATGAAGACGGTGGTCGAAGACCGGAGATCTTCACCTCGTTTGGATGGTAACTGATGTCTTTATTGGGAGGCATCCCGAAATATGGATAATGAGTGGTGATCGTCCAGACGTACGTGTAGATCGATGGGTTTACGAGGTATATAGTGCCTCAGGTTTTGTTCCAACCCAGAACGGACTTGTAAATGGATTGTGTGTCTGACATTGGAATTTATTCTATGTGATTGATAGCCATCAGTTGCATGGTGTGAATTGCCTGTGTGACATGCTAAGATGCAGTGATCAGGGCTTCTGTTGAAAAGCAAAGTCTTGTGATTGATGATCAAAGCACCTCCTGTGTGGCGTAGCTTTGTGTATAACGAGAATTCGAGAGCCTCACACCCCGGTATGAACCAGAAACGGGAGAAGGACCTCAGGGAGGGCATGCGTTTCTTTCTAGCTAGGAGTTGTGTCAGTGTTTTTACACGGCCGGACATTTTACTTATGTGGATGATGGATAGCGAGGCGCCTCGGATATATTGGTCGATCCGGGACCGATGGGGTCATTCTTTGGCTCATTGACGCCCTATAGGGCGGGGAAACGTAGTATTCAGGCATAATAATCCACATCGGTGGACCGGCCCTGACGATCCAAGGGCCCACGTGAGTCTGGGTCCTAAGACACGGGCTAGAGCGTCTCAAATTCGGTAAGTACTGTCTTTTGCCTTGGTTCATGATGGAAATCCAATTTCCAGATACGACACCGTGCGGTTTTGATTGTATATACATATGGCGACATGATATATGGTACCCATGCCGTCTATGATTGATAGTTATGATTCGAAATTGTTTTGAAACCTATAAACACTAGTAAAAATATTAAATGCTTTTGTTTTATTCGTATCAAGCATATTTTGGCCATTATAAGGTAAAACTCTATCCTCCGGTTTGCGTTGCATTATGTGATGGGAATTGAGTCTTATAATGGCTTCATTTTTTATAAAAAGCATTGCGATGTTTTAAAGATTTATTTGTTTTAAAGCACTGGCAATTTAATGGAGTAAACCCGTTCCACGAAAGTGGCGTGGTCCTGTGATTAACCATATTTTAAATGTGTTGAGTAGATTTCTCATACCAGTCCCATGACTGACTCGTAGTTTGTTTCACTTTCAAACTCGGGTGCCCCTTTTTCTACACGGGCAGCCTTGTATTCAGGTTTAGCAGGCTCTTTTCGGATAGCTGGAGCTGAAGATTATCTCTTTTTATGTTGTTCAGCTCCTATTGTACATTATGTTTGTTTTCCGCTGTAGACATTTATGTATAGCTGAACTGTATTTGTACTAAGTATGATCCTGTATACTGTGTAACTCTGATGATTACGTTTATCCAGTGTATTCTATTGTACATTATCTGGTATATTTATTTATTTTTGTTCTGCTATTATCTGTTTTCTGTGTTATATTCCAAGGATTGCGCTTACCACCGTCAGTACGGGGTTTGGGGTCGTCTCAAAAGATGATTATGCCTAACCTGAGGTTAGATTGAGTTGTGATGTAAAACTGCCCGGAACCGCCCGGCTATCCACTGACCACAAAATACCTATCTAATGTGAGAGGTTAGGACATTGAGCCCAATAAGAACCCGAGGTTAGACTGAGTCGTGGTATAAAACTGCCCGGAACCAACCGGCACATTCAGTGACCGCAACAATACCTGTCTAATGTAAGTGGTTGGTGCTTTAATGAATAAATTAATGCTAAAACAAGAGTGGAATGGTGAGGTTAAGTAATTTTAGAACACTTAACCGCAATAACATGTTAACTAGGCAAGTGGGCGAGGTTAAGTAAATTTAGAACACTTAACCGTAATAACATGTTAACTACGCAAGCGGGTTAGGTTAAGTAAAATTAGAACACTTAATCGTTACAACATGTTAATTAGACAAGTGGGTGAGGTTAAGTAAATTTAGAACACTTAACCATTGTAACATGTTAATTAAGAAGATGATAGGGTTAAGTTAACTAAGGTAACACTTAACCAAAATATATAATGACATGTGGTGGGGTTAAGTAATACAAGAGGAAAACACTTAACCAATTATATAACATGATGTACGGGATGGGTTAAGTTAACACGAGAGGGAAACACTTAACAAATATAACATGATTTGAGGTAGGGTCAAGTCAACACTAGAAGGAAACACTTAACCAACATGACGTGACGGGTGGATGGGTTAAGTTAACTTGAAATGGTTAATGACACTTGACCAATATAACTTGATGAGCGAATGGGGTTAAGTTAAATGGGAAATACTTAACCAATATAATCTGATGAATGAACAGGGTTAAGTTAATAAGTCACACTTAACCAATCCAACATGGTAAGTGAGAAAGATTAAGTTAATAAAAATCACTTAACCAACATTACATGATGAGTAGGAGGGTTAAGTACATATCAGGTTGGTGGGTAATATTAATAAATATAGGCCCACAAAACTTAACCATTATATAAACATGCTTGAATCCGTGGGAAGGTTAAGTACGTGTCGGGTTGGTGGGTAATATTAGTAAATATTGGCCCAAGAAACTTAACCATTATATAAACATGCTTGAATCCGTGGGAAGGTTAAGCACATGTCGGGTTGGTGGGTAATATTAGTAAATATAGGCCCACAAAACTTAACCATTATATAAACATGCTTGAATCCATGGGAAGGTTAAGTACATGTTGGGTTGGTGGGTAATATTAGTAAATATAGGCCTACAAAACTTAACCATTATATAAACATGCTTGAATCGGTGGGAAGGTTAAGTACATATCGGGTTGGTGGGTAATATTAGTAAATATAGGCCCATTAACTAGTAGGAAACCCTAACAACGGGGACCCATTTCTGCAGTAACCCACATAGATGTATCACAGTACCCTGAGCTAGGCAGGGTGGGGCACGATTACTGGGCTGATTATAAGCGGTCGATATAGCAGCTGAGGGTACGTTAGTGTAGGTTCCTGCGGATTACGAGCGTGCACGTACTCCGGAGTGGAAAAGCAAGCACTGGGTACCAGTAGTTTTACACTGTGCATTCTTGAATCGTGTCGGGGTCGCTATCATAAGGATAGATACACCTTATGGTGGGACCAGCACACGGTAGCTACACGCAAGAGAGGGCCGATTGACACAGACACATGGCAAGTTAACACAGGTAGGGAGCCGACCGATAGGGTAGTAAGGGTACATCTAACATGTTCATGGAAATTGGGCTGATTGAGGTGGAATCCTCAAATATAGATGTACACCTGAAGGCTGCCACCACTGCGGGGATTGGGATCGTATTATACAGATTACTAGTTGAGACACTAGTTTGGTGGTGCAGAGATTATAGTCATGGGTGCGATCACATGTTCAACCTATCTTGTCTTATATTAGGGTATTGTCCTATGTTCTGTTACTCCTATCATGGTCCCTTTTCCTTGTTTAAATGCTACTAATCACTGAACTTGCCAGACTTATTGTCTGACCCGTTTTCTCTCGTCTTTTTTTCTTCCGTCTCACCCCAGGTAGTCAGGGAGGGAATAGCTCAAGTTTGTTTGGACCGTTACTCTTTCCAAGCTTGAAGACTCTTTGACGTGTTGCCTTGGACTCTCTCTTCTACTGCTACGGCTAGCTCATGCTTTATTTGGGGAAATCATTTTATGCTTATGTATTTTTGTTAAACAAGACAGGATAATTTGGTATTGTAAAACAATCTTTGTACAAGCTGTTTATCAATGAAAAAAGTTTTATTAATTTGTCACTGCTTTATTTGACTGTCTTGTAATTTTTCTGCATCTTGTACTGAAAATGATCCACCGAACTTAAGGCATTCTCTTTGTGAGTGACCTTAACGGAGGTGGGGTGTTTAACAATACGTGACTTTGTGGTTTTGATTGTAGAGCCTAGTATTGACGACATGATATATGGTACCCATGCCTCCTAGGATTGATACATTTATATTTGAAGTTGTTTTATACACTATGCACTTATAATACTATTGAATGATTTGTTTAAACGTACCAAGCATGTTTGGCTATTATAAATGTATAACACCCCACCTCCGTTTAGGTCACTCACAAAGGGAATGCCTTAACTTTGGTGGAGCATTTTAGTAAACAGAACAGAAACTTACAAGACAGATAAAACAGTACTTGAAAAAATTATAACTTTATTACAACAGAAACCGAAATAAGCTTGGTTACATCCTTTCAAATCACAATATCAGAATTCAAGTACAAAATATCAGTCTTGTACAAAAGCCTTCAGAATGCATAGTTTAAAATCATAATCCCCACAGAAGAAGACAAGTCGTACTTTAAGCACTTCAAGCGGAAGAAATCTGGATCAAGCTAGAGTACTCCCTTCTACAAAACCTAGGAGGGGAACGGAAGAAAGGAGGTGAAACAACAAGGGTCAGACACAAAGTCTGGCAAGTCCAGTGATTTTCAGTTATGAACAGATAATAATAACATGACATGAAAGCAAAATTGGATAAGAAATGGCAGTAACATGGGCAGCAGATATACTTAGGTTAAACAGCAGAAACAGAATGATGTAGACTAAGCCATGCTTCTTATTTATATCTTACTTCCCTGCACTAATACTAGTATAAGAGAATTAGGTGCCACCCTAATGTCTAAACTGAAACAGAAACGGGTACAGAATAATTTCCACAGAAGAGAATGCTAGTAATGGGCCTTTACCACCCCAACAGAAACGGACAGAAACAGGATGCTAATAATGGGCCTTTACCACTCGAACAGAAACAGACAGAAGCAGAATGCTGATAATGGGCCTTTTCCACCTGAACAGAAACAGACAGAAACAGAATATTAATAATGGGCCTTTACCACCCGAACAGAAACAGTTAGATTAATCCCTACGGAAACAGAATGTAGAATTAGGTGTATACTAGTAATTGGGCCTTTACCTCCTGAACAGACGGTACCACGCAGAAACAGACGGGTGTTGCCACCCAGTAGAAACAGACGGTACCAACAGAAACAGACAGAACTTAGTGTACCCTAAAACCCTACCCCAAGCGATCGGCTCCCTAATACATAAATACCCTATGTCGGCCCAACAGTAGGGTGTATCACTCCCTAAAGTGACAACCAATTGGCATAGACCTATTTACAGATGTCACGGCGTCTTACATCCTCAGAGGCAGACTGGGATCCATGCACGCACATGACCCGGTTGGTACGCACCATTAACACCCCTCTCCATTATCAGAATGAACCGCTTATAATTAGTTCAGTAAGCGTGCCCGGACCCTACCTACTGTTGGGTCAAAGTTTTGATACCAGAAAGGGTTACTGACTAATATGGGTCCCAAACAACAGATGACACAAGTAATTTCCCTACTAACCTTGTGTCCCCAAACTAACAGATTTCAGATTAACTTGTTTACAAGTTCATACATGCAGAATTCAGATCAACCAGTTCACAGATTAGACAAGTTTTCAGACCAATGGATCAGATATACAGATTTAACAGACTTACAGATTAACCGGTTACAGATTAACAGACTTACAGATTAACCGATTGCAGATTAACAGACTTACAGATTGTCTAACTTTGTATTGGGCCTATAGATTCATGAAACGGGTTTATTAATTTCATCAGTCTAGTTGGTTTAACCCTATCCACCCAACACGCTTTAGACATCATTTTTATCTCAGATTTGCATTAATTAATTATTAATGCACAGACCTCTCACATTAGGTCGCTAGCTTGTGGCCGCTGGATGGGCCGGGCGGTTCCGGGCAGACTTCTGCCACAAGCCAGACCTAACCTCGCGTCTACGCATATTATGACTAACTTCTCACATTAGAACCTATTGTTTGCGGCCACTGGATGTGCCGGGCGGTTCTGGGCAGGATTGCGCCGCAAACTTATTCTAACCTCGAGTTAGCCATGTTCATCTTTGCGGCCAATTAATTAATAATCTACCATTTATGCCCACGCCTAATATACATGTCAATTATTCATAACTATAGCCAATTCAGATTATGTCATTAACAGACTAATTATATCCACTCAACAGATGTAGCAGATAACATATTTTGCAGATTAGGCGACTTAATGGATTTAGCAGATTAAGCAAACTAGCAGATTTAGCAGATAACAGATTAGGCATCTCAACAGATTTAGCAGTTTAGGCATCTCAACAGATTTAGTTTAGCAGATTTGGCATTTTCAACAGACTTAGCAGATGACAGATTTAGCAGATGAATAGATCTAGCAGACTAGGCAGTAGAGCAGAACTAGCAGATTAAGCAATATAACAGAACTAGCAGATTAGGCAATTATAGCAGAACTAGCAAATTAGGCAAATATAACAGATTTAATCATTCCTTAAAGTTTCACAAACATATCTTGCCTAATTATAAATTTGGCCTAAGTTTGCATGCCTAAATAGTTGTCATGATTCACACTATGATCATATACCCCACGTTTGCATTGAATTTACATATCATAGATTATGGTCATAATTTACATGTCCCAATTTAGTTCAACTTACCTAAAAGATTCACATATAAATTATACCAAATATAGCCATCGATTTCAATGTATGTCATATATTCAAAAATCTCCTACTTAGGTGTTATTCACATTTGATAGTTATCAAATCTTAATATAGATCTTCACACCAAAGTCATATTCTCTTTCAAATCATGAATTGTTATATAAACAATATGCCCAACAATCTAGTTATAACAGATCTTAATTCAAAATATGCGTTATGTCCAATGTCTCAAGTCACATGTTAACATACCATGGTTCCTCTTCTTCCAATTCACAGAATATGCATAGATCTAAATCTAGTTTACAACCTATGTCCTTTTTCTAAAATCAGTCACAGATTAGCCATGTCCAATTATGCCACATTCATTATTTGTCCCGAACATTTTAGCGTTTATGCGTTAATCTCTTAGGAGATTGGCGCAGGCTCGTAGTAGCCTGGATATAGAACAGAAAGAGGAAGAGATACAGAATAAAATAGATCAGAACAGAACATACACAATCTCAAATTCAGATTTACAATCATGTCACAATTATGATTAAAGTTTATATCGGAAAATAACTGCACTTGCCTTGATTGGATTCTAAAAGAAAGATAGTTGTAGCGACGTTAGTTGATCTTCTTTAACCGTTGTTGAAGTTTCAAGCTTGAATTGAGTTGCTTAGGTTGATGTTGATTAGCTTCTAGTTTTGATTCCAGCAGAGTAGCGACGCCATTTTTATTTTTTATATAGAACAGAGGCAGAGCAGAAGCAGAACAGAATTGTGTGTAGAGAAGGCTAGGTTTGGGGCTGTTTAAATAGGTTTAGGCAGATGAATCTAGGAAGAAAACAAGACTAGATACATAAGAATGCACCCAGGCCCAGAATCAGGTTTGGGGACCAGGTCGACCCCCAGGTCGACTGCCCAGTCGACCTGGTCGGGGGGTCGACTGCCCAGTCGACTCCCCAGTCGACCTGGGTCCTGGGCGGGAAATTTCCCGCCTAGCCCGCTTCTGGGTTTGAATTCGAATTTTGAATTCGAATTTCGAGCTGTTTTCGATTCTGAAAATTCCTGAAACTTCGGAGGGTCATATCTCCCTCATACTGACTCCGATTCTTGCAAATTCGGACTCGTTTCCAAGAAGAATACCGAGACGAACGCAATGGCGCAACCCGTTTCCCTTGATTCTTATTTTAAAAATTAATTATCCTATGATTTGTTACTTATACATTTACAGAAAATACGGGGTGTTACATTCTACCCTCTTTAAAGGTTTTCGTCCCCGAAATCTTCAAGTTAAGAAGAATGTGTCCTACCATCCAACATCCATCTACTCAATCATCAATCACTAGCGTCCATTGTCCTTAGAAACTTCTAATGTTTTATGAACATATGCAAAAGTGTGTGTATATGTTACTTATCTAATGCAAAGATCAGGCGGTCCACTGATTCAATTGACCT
This sequence comes from Allium sativum, assembly GCA_030737875.1. Taxonomy (NCBI): domain Eukaryota; kingdom Viridiplantae; phylum Streptophyta; class Magnoliopsida; order Asparagales; family Amaryllidaceae; genus Allium; species Allium sativum. Next base: position 155,081,891 of record CM060921.1, on the reverse strand, counting down.
CCTTAATGCGAATTATGCCAGTGCCATGAGTCCAACAAGTATGCAATTCTCCTACTCGATACATATCATTTCTATATGAGTGCACAACCATTCAGTCATATGCAACATCCATGTGCTGAGTCAATCATTTTGCATCCACAAAAATTGAAAATGCTCACCCATCCATATGCAGTATGAGAGTGTTTCGAGCCAATCTAGTGCCTAGTGTGTGTATATGCATCCACGAGCAACCACTAGCAACCACTTGCATCCACTTGCAACCATAAAACATAACATGTCTCAAACACATGTTTACACCCATTAGTTTCTACCTAAAGTTCGAAGATTCGATCGATAGGATACAGTCGAATGAAGGAAACGAGTACTGATAAAACAAAAACTTGGTTCCCATTAGACATGGGTCCTAAGTATCGGCCCCGAAGATCGAAACCAACATAAATTGACACACAGAGGATTACCCTCTTTAGATAATGTCAAAACTGGAAATCTTAACCTTATCGGGAATATTCAGATATTTTCAGATTACTAGTACAGATCAGGTTACCGAACTAAGCATGATAAAACCCAGAATGTATGCGTCCTACTTGATGCCTAACACAGATATCTCTCAAACCCCAATCTATCACAAACAGATGAGTCATAACCCTTATGGATTTGGGTCTACAGCGGAATCAGAAACAATACTAGTATTAAAGTGCAGAATATATATTACATAATCAAAATGCCAGAATCAGAAATAGTTTTAACTCAACAATCAGATAAGAAAATTAAACCTTGTACTCAAATTTTCTTATTTCTGCCCTATCTACCAGTCCCTTGAGCATTCTCATGTCCTCCAGAAGTGGGTTCTGCCCTCTGTCCTTGCCCTTGTTTCTTCGGGCAGTCCCTAGTGAAGTGTCCCATATCACCACAGTTGAAGCAAGTGCCCTTCCTTTTTCTGCAATCCTTGTTTAGATGAGTCGAGCTTCCACAAGTAAAGCACTTTTTCCCCTTCTTATCTTCAGACTTCTCATCCTTCTTTTGAGTTTCCTTTTTGGGCCATGCTTTCTTATTCTGTGGTTCTTCCTTCTTTGTCTCTTTCGGGCCCTTGTCTTCCTCGTGCAGTAGTGCCATGTCCACCAATTTCTCATAAGTCGCTCCCATGGGTACATGGGTCATGGCTAGGCTGTGCATTGGCTCGTTCAATCCTTTAACAAAGCGGAGAGCCTTTTTATGCTGAGTGTTGACTAAATCCAATCCGAACCTAGCCAGTTGGTTAAACTGGTTGACATATTCCTTGACCGTCATACTTCCTTACTTAAGAGATAATAACTTTTCCAGTTGTAGACTTCGTTCAGCTTGCGAGAGGAATTTTGTCCCAAACCTTGTTCTGAAATCCATTCATGTTTCAACTGGCCTCTCGGCGTTAGTGACTTCCCACCAACAGGAAGCTTCGTCTTTGAGTTGCCATACCGCCAACTGTACCTTCTGCCTATCGTCCACCTTGAAGATAACGAATAGATCCTCAGTTTCTTTGAGCCAGTTCCTCGCTTCTACGAATGATTCAGTTCCCTTGAAATCCTTCACACCCATGGCCCTAAAATCTCTACAGATCTTTGAGAAAGAAATTGCACGAGGAGGGGGTGGAGGAGGGGGATCACTTGCTGGACCTGCGGCGGCGGTCCTAGCCTCAAGATATTGACGAAACCAACCGGGTACATGAACACCCTCTGGTATCTCAGATGTTTCAGACATGCTGAAACGAAAAAGGAAAGATTCAATTACAAAAAGGACTGAAGGAAAGGTATATGGCTCTTGGGGATTATGTTTTTCAAAATAATCTTTATTTTTGAAAATAATTCCTTTCAAAACCTTTTTGAAAATAGTTTTCAAAAACTTTACCCAATCTGGTAACCTTCGGCTCTGATACCAAGTGTAGCACCCCACCTCCGTTAAGGTCACTCACAAAGGGAATGCCTTAACTTTGGTGGAGCATTTTAGTAAACAGAATAGAAACTTACAAGACAGATAAAACAGTACTTGATATTACAACAAAAACCGAAATAAGCTTGGTTACATCCTTTCAAATCACAATATCAGAATTCAAGTACAAAATATCAGTCTTGTACAAAAGCCTTCAGAATGCATAGTTTAAAATCATAATCCCCACAGAAGAAGACAAGCCATACTTTAAGCACTTCAAGCGGAAGAAATCTGGATCAAGCTAGAGTACACCCTTCTACAAAACCTGGGAAGAAACGGAAGAAAGGAGGCGAAACAAGAAGGGTCAGACAAAAAGTCTGGCAAGTCCAGTGATTTTCAGTTACGAACAGATAATATTAACATGACATGAAAGCAAAACTGGATAAGAGATGGCAGTAACTTGAGCAGCAGATATACTTAGGTTAAACAGCTGAAACAGAATGATGTAGACTAAGCCATGCTTCTTATTTATATCTTACTTCCCTGCACTAATACGAGTATAACAGAATTAGGTGCCACCCTAATGTCTAAACAGAAACAGAAACGGGTACAGAATAATTTCCATAGAAGAGAATGCTAGTAATGGGCCTTTACCACCCCAACAGAAAGGAACAGAAACAGGATGCTAATAATGGGCCTTTACCACCCGAACAGAAACAAACAGAAGCATAATGCTGATAATGGGCCTTTTCCACCCGAAAAGAAACAGACAGAAACAGAATATTAATAATGCGCCTTTACCACCCGAACAGAAACAGTCAGATTAATCCCAACGGAAACAGAATGTAGAATTAGGTGTACACTAGTAATTGGGCCTTTACCTCCCGAACAGACGGTACCACGCAGAAACAGACGGGTGCTGCCACCCAACAGAAACAGATGGTACCAACAGAAAAAGACAAAACTTAGTGTACCCTAAAACCCTACCCCAAGCGATCGGCTCCCTAATACATAAATACCCTGTGTCGGCCCCACAGTAGGGTGTATCACTCCCTAAAGTGACAACCAATTGGCACAGACCTATTTACAGATGTCACGGCGTCTTACATCCTCAGAGGCAGACCGGGATCCATGCACGCACATGACCCGGTTGGAATGCACCATCAACACCCCTCGCCATTATCAGAATGAACCGCTTATAATTAGTTCAGTAAGCGTGCCCGGACCCTACCTACTGTTGGGTCAAAGTTTTGATACCAGAAAGGGTTACTGACTAATATGGGTCCCAAACAATAGATGACACAAGTAATTTCCCTCCTAACCTTGTGTCGCCAGACTAACAGATTTCAGATTAACTTGTTTACAAGTTCAGACATACAGAATTCAGATCAACCAGTTCACAGATTAGACAAGTTTTCAGACCAACGGATCAGATATACAGATTTAACAGACTTATAGATTAACTGGTTACAGATTAACAGACTTACAGATTAACCGATTGCAGATTAACAGACTTACAGATTGTCTAACTTTGTATTGGGCCTACAGATTCATGAAACGGGTTTATTAATTTCATCAGTCTAGTTGGTTTAACCCTATCCACCCAACACGTTTTAGACATCATTTTAATCTCAGAATTGCATTAATTAATTATATATGCACAGGCCTCTCACATTAGGTCGCTAGCTTGTGGCCGCCGGATGGGCCGGGCGGTTCCGAGAAGACTTCTGCCGTAAGCCAGACCTAACCTCGTGTCTACGCATATTATGACTAACTTCTCACATTAGAACCTATTGTTTGCGACCACTGGATGTTCCGGGCGGTTCCGGGCAGGATTATGCCGCAAACTCATTCTAACCTCGAGTTAGCCATGTTCATCTTTGCGGCCAATTAATTAATAATCTACCATTTATGCCCACGCCTAATATACATGTCAATTATTCATAACTATAACCAATTCAGATTATGTCATTAACAGACTAATTATATCAACTCAACAGATGTAGCAGATAACATATTTTGCAGATTAGGAGACTTAACGGATTTAACAGATTAAGCAAACTAGCAGATTTAGCAGATAACAGATTAGGCATCTCAACAGATTTAGCAGTTTAGGCATCTCAACAGATTTAGTTTAGCAGATTTGGCATTTTCAACAGACTTAGTAGATGACAGATTTAGCAGATGAACAGATCTAGTAGACTAGGCAGTAGAGCAGAACTAGCAGATTAAGCAATATAACAAAACTAGCAGATTAGGCAATTATAGCAGAACTAGAAAATTAGGCAAATATAACAGATTTAATCATTCCTTAAAGTTTCACAAACATATCTTGCCTAATTATAAATTTGGCCTAAGTATGCATGCCTAAATAGTTGTCATGATTCACACTATGATCATATACCCCGCGTTTGCATTGAATTTACATATCACAGATTATGGTCATAATTTACATGTCCCAATTTAGTTCAACTTGCCTAAAAGATTCACATATGAACTATTCCAAATATAGCCATCGATTTCAATGCATGTCATATATTCAAAAATCTCCTACTTAGGTGTTATTCACATTTGATAGTTATCAAATCTTAATATAGATCTTCACACCTAAGTCATATTCTCTTTCAAATCATGAATTTTTATATAAACATTATGCCCAACAATCTAGTTATAATAGATCTTAATTCAAAATATGCGTTATGTCCAATGTCTCAAGTCACATGTTAACATACCATGGTTCCTCTTCTTCCAATTCACAGAATATGCATAGATCTAAATCTAGTTTACAACCTATGTCCTTTTTCTTAAATCAGTCACAGATTAGCCATGTCCAATTATGCCACATTCATTATTTGTCCCAAACATTTTAGCGTTCGTGCGTTAATCTCTTAGGAGATTGGCGCAGGCTCGTAGTAGCCTGGCTATAGAACAGAAAGAGGAAGAGATACAGAATAAAATAGATCAGAACAGAACATACACAATCTCAAATTCAGATTTACAATAATGTCACAATTATGATTAAAGTTTATATCAGAAAATAACTGCACTTGCCTTGATTGGATTTTAAAAGAAAGATAGTTGTTGCGACGTTAGTTGATCTTCTTTAACCGTTGTTGAAGTTTCAATCTTGAATTGAGTTTCTTAGGTTGATGTTGATTAGCTTCTAGTTTTGATTCCAGCAGAGTAGCGATGCCATTTTTATTTTTTATATAGAACAGATGCAGAGTAGAAGCAGAAAAAAATTGTGTGTAGAGAAGGCTAGGTATGAGGCTGTTTAAATAGGGTTTGGCAGATGAATCTAGGCAGAAAACAAGACCAGATACATAAGAATGCACCCAGGCCCAAAATCAGGTTCGGGGACCAGGTCGACCCCCAGGTCGACTGCCCAGTCGACCTGGTCGGGGGGTCGACTGCCCAGTCGACTCCCCAGTCGACCTGGGTACTGGGGGGTCGACTATCCAGTCGACTCCCCAGTTGACCTGGGTCCTAGGCGGGAAATTTCCTGCCCAGCCCGCTTCTGGGTTTGAATTCGAATTTTGAATTCGAATTTCGAGCTGTTTTCGATTCTGAAAATTCCTGAAACTTCAGAGAGTCATATCTCCCTCATACGGACTCCGATTCTTGCAGACTCGGACTTGTTTCCAAGCAGAATTCCGAGACGAATGCAATGGCGCAACCTGTTTCCCTTGATTCTTATTTTAAAAATTAATTATCCTCTAATTTGTTACTTATACGTTCACAGAAAATACGGGGTGTTACAATAAAGTAAAACCCTATCCCCCCGCTTGCATTGCATTGTGTGATAGGACCTGGCTCTTATAATAGCTTCTTTTTTCCAAAAAGCATTGCATTGTTTTATTATCATTTTTCAAAAAAGCATTGCGTTGTTTTATTATATGCACTGATATTCTTGGGAGGAAACATATTCCGTGTTATACGGCATGGTCCTTTGATTTACCTTATTTTAAAGTAAAGTTTTAAATAAATGTTTTAGTTCTCACACAAATCATATGACTGACCTGGAGTTTATTGTTTTAACCTAAACTCTAGGTGCCACTATTTTCCATACGGGCAGCTAGTAGTTTTGGTTTTGCAGATTTATATTCATAGGATCCTGGTTTACAGCTGGAATGATATTCGGAAAGCTCTGCATCCGTAAATCACCTTCAGTTGTGTTTTGTATTATTTTTCACTGTAGTAATTTATTTAAATCTCTGATGTATATTAAATGTGTATTATTTATCCATACTCTGTATATTCTTGTAATCGGACGTAAATTGTTGTAATAGGCAATGAAATGTTCTTCTGTTTGTGTTCTGATTCTCCTTATCCTCAATACAATCTGTGATTTCCCGTAAAGGGGATTTCGGGTCGTTACATTTGGTATCAGAACTTTGGTTTATAGAGCTCGGGAAATGGACACGTTAGAACCAAATGAAAGAATTCATCAGAGATTGGATTAGTAATGTCCAATGAGAATGACTCGTTAAAGATAGGATCCGTAGTATCCTAGAATGAGTCAAAAGAGAGTTGTTTTCAAATAAAGATAAAAAAAATTGAAAATTTAAGTCAATTATTCGTATTTGAATATTATTTTTAAATTGAATTTGGACAATCAAGTATATAAAGATTTTGTATATACGTCTGATCCATTTGTATACGAAGTTTTAGTATACTGGATAGATATATAATAACGCTCTCATCGCCCGGAGATGGTTTTGATGATGGCATGTCATCATCAGCACTTGTGTTCGAGTTTCGAAAATGGGATGTTTATATATTTCCATTAGACTGGTGTGAGAACCAAAACTAGTCAAGGTTTATTGTTGTGAATTGGCGTCAAAAACATGATTTTCTGTATATATATCTCAAATTTATGAATTTGAAATGTTAATCCACTAATTAGTTGATGTTTGTGTTGTATGATTATTCATTTAAACCAACATGTGAATGAAAGGTGAATTAGTTCAAATTGAATCAAATTTTGAACTGAATTGAAAATTGTTTGGAAATGCATGCATGTACATATATATGTGTGAACAGGTCATAGCAAGGAGGCTAGAAAAGAGGAATAAAATTGTTTGCCCGACAAATAGGTATATTTTGACTGTGTTTCTTGGGGTTTTTAATGATTTTATAAGCTGATTGGCTAGCCGCTTGGCTATTTCTTTTTCTTTTTGATTGGAGAGGCCTATGTGGCGGTTTAGGGATTTTCCCGGTGCTCCCCGTACAAAGGAGGTTATGGCGAAATTTTTCGAAAATTTAGGGTGTTAGCCAAATTTTTGAAAAATTAGAAATTCTTAGAAACTGAAAAGATGAAGAATGAAAGCCAAACTGAAAGTTGAGTTGATTAGTAAAACAACTTTCATCTCCGTTCCTTTTCGAGGACGAAAAGATTTTAAGTGAGGGAGACTGTAACATCCCAGAAAATTAGAACCAATTTAAAAAAAAAATTTGGCAATTTTAAGGAATTTTGAATATTTAAAGTGATTTATTTTAAATAATAATGACAAGAAATTTATTTTGAATAGAATTAGAACGTATATATTTATTTGAATCGACGTTAGAATGTAAATATTTATTTTAATTATAAAAGGAACTGGAAATGGCGCGGTTGTTTGAAAATTTGATTTCAAATTTCAAATGAATGTACAGAATTCAAAATAAACTGGATTTTAGTGAAACCAAAAATATTAGAATCTATTTGAAAATATCTTTCCAACGAATCCGAAAAATTGAAATTTCATAGTGGGAATAAAAGTTATCCCCAGCTGAAAATTCAGAATAGTCGCTATGGAAATATAGCCCTTAAAAATAGCGATTTTGCAAACGACCTCTGTTTTCGACGAAACCACTTTTGTTGGATCCGGGATGTCAAATTATTGCTGGATTCCAAAACTCATAATTTTTGGAATTAATATATGATCATGGCGAAGCAAAATGTGTTTTGACAATTTCAGTCAATTTGGATCGACAAGAAAATGGCCATTTTTCAAACGGTCTTCAAATTTGACAAAATTAGTTTTGTTAGGACAGTATCGTCAACATGAAGCTAGAAATAATTTTTTTGGGAATTTTTAGAGTCAGTATGTGACCCCGGTAAATTGAAATGTACATTAAAAATTGAATATATAGATTTAAATTTAAACGGAAACTGATCGAAACAGTCGAATCAGCTTGCGGGACAAATCTCATTGTGTTTGGAATGGGGGTAATTAGCTAGGGGCGACATTCGTCAGGTTTCATTTGGAGTTCAAATGTAAAGTCAACCTTAGGGAATTAAATATAATATAAAATTAATATAGATAATATCCTCACCCCTCTCTACTCTCTCTCTCTCTCTCTCTCCTCTTTTCAAAGAAAGAATAAAAATAAATAAATAAAATGAAAAGGGGATCGATGGAGGGAAGGAGGCATCTGCCGCCTCTATCAGTCGTGGCCCCAAGGGCGTCGCCGTCGCCGGAAAAGAAATCCCCATCTCTAACCACCGACGCCCTCTCCCCTTTCCCCCAACTCAACGCGCCTCCATCGACAACCTAGCTGTGCCACAGCCTGTAGCCACCGCCGACGACTCGTTGAGGGACCCCGCCACCATCAGACCCCCTGCCCTGCTTCCAACCCCTCCCCCGAGCCTCCTCCTCCACTGTTCGCACCCAGAAAACCCCCTCCTCCAATTAAAATGTGATTTTTATTCTTTTCATTAAACTGTTTATTTCTTTGATTAAAACTGATTTTTTTATAGGAAAAATAGAATTTTTATTATGGGAAAAAAATTGATTTTTTTTAACATAAAAGATTTGATTTTTAAAGTGATAAAAGATTTGATTTTTATTGGTTAAAGATTTGACTTTTAAATATATGCATGATGTAGGATATGAAAATATTTTTAGCTAGATAAAGAGTAACAAGATAAAAAAAATTAGATTTTTATATAAAGTAAAGGTGTGATTTTTATAAATATATAAAATATGATTTTTAGCGAACAAAAATATGATTTTAAAAGAAATGACCTTTTTTTAGGAAAGCAATTTTTATATATATTTTAGCGAAGTAAAAATATGATTTTTAATTATATTTTTATCCTATAAAGACGAGATTTTTATGTAATGAGAGAATTGACTTTTATGCATAAAAAGATTTGAATTTTAATTAGAAGAAGAAGTGATTTTTGTAAGCGAAGTAAAAACTAGATTTTAATTCATGAAAAGGTTAGATTTTTATAGAAAATAAAAATCTGATCTTTACTTGTTTATTTAGAAAATAAAAATTATATTTTTATATGCATGTAGCGAGGATAAAAATATGATTTTTATATTATAGTGATTATAAAAATATGATTTTTATATTTTAGAGATAAAAAAATATGATTTTTATATTATAGAGATAATAAAAATATGATTTTTATATACAAAGAAGCGTTGTAAAAATATATGATTTATATATATGAAGTGCCATTATAAAAATGTGATTTTTTTTTTTAAAATTAACATCATATTAAAAATGCGATTTTCTACTGTGAACAACAGGAAAAGGTCGCATTGGGATTTCAGACAAATCCAAATGGTTCAGAAATTCAGAATAGAATGGAGAACTGGATCCCAAAGGTGAGAACTCCTCACTGAATTTTTTTTATATAGTTATTTATTTTATAACTGCATATATGAACTGTTCCCCGTCGTCCACAGAACATGGATGACTTGTTTGATTTTTTGGTTTGGTTGATTAGATTATTTGGTTGAATTTGGTTGTTTGGGTGAAATTAATTGATTAGGATGGTTATGTGTGTATGGCGTGAGCCAATATCAGGAGAGGGTAAAGCTAGACATTACCCAATTTTGATATCGCGCCGTTATGCCGCCAAAATTTTCTAAAATATGTTAGAACAACAAAAATAATATTTTTATTGTATAAATGAATTGAATAAATATTTTATTATTAAAAATATAATTTTTAACGTGTATATAAGTAAAATAAATATTCATTTACAAATCATACAATTTGTTTATGTACATCTATTTGACCAATATGGATTGGGACGATAAATTTTACACATCGCCCAACTGCACAAATAAAATCTGTGTTTGTCGTTTGAAAACCCCACACGGGTGTTGGGAGGATATTTGATATACACTAATTCCAATAGTTAGTTTTATGTCAATCGATTGGTTGACAGACTGTTATAAGCGTTAAATATTTATATTTGATGCTTATACAATGTAGAATGCCCTTTGGATGATGGTTGATTGTTTATTATTATTGTTATACACATTTGTTGTGTGAAATCCATATAAATAACATTATATGGTAATTGACTGTGTTTGATTCCAGTTCAGAAAGAATAAATATTTTAAAATAACGAATATTTTAAAATAATAAATAATTTAAAATAATATTCAGTAAAAGATCAAAATCTGATTTTGATATCCGATTTGGGATGGACACGAATATATTTAAATATATAAAGCCGTGTTGATTAGATTAACGCCATTTTGACATAAACGATATTTATATCAATTTCATTCATTTTTATAATGAATATTGAAAAGGAATTGATTTCAAAATCTAATATTTTGAAAATATTATCATTTATATATCGATGATATGAAATATTCAATTTTGATTTGAAATTGAATGTGAAGTTGAAATCGTTTTGAAAACGAATTTAAATCGATGTATAAAATATGTTTTAATGCAAATCGATGAAATATATATTATACATATTATATATATATATATAAAATAATGGGCTGAACAGAACGCGCCGCGATGCGGAAGTTTGCAAATTTCGATCATTGACTTCGAATGGACATTACGGGAGATCCGACCATCTGATTCTCCTAAAACCGGAATTGTTGGGTTCGTATCGAAAAGAGCTTTCAAAAGAATATTAGAGATATGAAATTTAACAGTTGGATTTGGAGTTATGTCCAAATCAAAGTTGGAAAAGGTTGCTGTAAGTGCAGTTCGATGGTCGTTTATGTAAATCGACTATACGGGTCTTGATAAAATTATTAGAAATATCAATAATTAGTGTTAAATCATAAGAAATGATTTGAAAAGAATTGGGATGAAAAATTCCATATTTGAAAAGATAAAAATATATTTTTATCGAAATGAACTAGTTATGAACTAGAATTATAATCCAATATTTTTAAATAAATAAACCAGATTTTTGAAATGGTTTTAAAAATAACCAGGATTTCCAATATATGAATTAGAATGGATTAGAATCGAAATTGCCTTCGGAATATTTCGATGTTGGATTTCATGATTATACAGATATTATTATGGAAATTTGAAAGATATATTTATATCGTTATTTCCAATACGATATTTGCTGGTTTCAGAATTTGATATTGAATATAAGCCGATATATTTTTTATTCAGAGCCTTATATTTAATATCAAATGGGATTTTGGGTTTGTCGTGAACGATGTCTTCAGTAACACTGTTCTTGAACCCCATGTGAAGAGAATAAATCTTTTAATTAAGATTGTTAGGGTTTCCAATTATATTTAATAATTGGAATAAAATGGAATGTGAAATAGTTTTATCGTAAACTGTGTTTTTAGCGGCATTCGTTCTTTAACCCGATTTACAGTGAAATGTGATTTGGAACTTATAAATCTTTTGTTAAGATTCAAAGGAGATTTTCTAAGTAAAGTTTTCCGATTTAATAAAATAAATTGGAATGGAATGGAATTCGATTTGGTAATAATCGAAGTGAATTCCTGTGGAGGAAGACTGCTAATATATATGGAATATAGAAGGCTTGGCCATTATTACATTTATATTATTAGTCGGATATGGAAGTTTATATCGATTATATATGTTGATCTGTTTTCCGTGAAGATTCCATAATTAATGGAATGTGATTTTGGGTTTATCGTGAGCTGTGTTTTAAATGACATTAGTTCTTTAACCCTGTTAAAGGCAGGATTTATTTCCTGGATTTGAATAATCATTAAGTAATGATTTTTGGAAATTAAACTGAATTAGAGTTTTAATGAATCTTTAAATAGATTGAAAGGGGGAATTTGATAACTAGAATTATCAAATTCAAGAAATGATCGAGAATGGAGTATCACCAGTTTTGCTCCAAGCGATAGTTAAATCTTTAATTAGATTTGAACGTGAAATGGTAATTAATTTTACCGATAACACCGTGGTGTTAGATAACAATTATTACCAATTTTGCTTCATGGGATGAATAGGTTGGAATTGGGAAATTAAACAAATGATTACTTCAGTAAGGCTCGGTAATCCTGACTAGTCTAGATAAACCATAATTTGGTATGGATTGAATTCAAAGGAAGATTAAAGAATAAATTTAAAGAATTTATCTTTGATAAAATTAATGGGAACCTTTCCTAAAGTATAAGAATATTTGAATAAAGAAATGTTTTGGATTGGACTAAGGCGTATGTTGTGTTTTTATAGCACTTGTTTATTATATACGCGAGTTATTCGGAAAGATCGGGTTTATCCCATTCTGAATAACTGATTCGACGATATGTCGAGGATGAAGACGGTGGTTGAAGACCGGAGGTCTTCACATCGTTTGGATGATTACTAATGTCTTGATTGGGCTGTACACCCAAGACAAGGTAATAAGTGGAGATCGTCCAGACGTACTTGGAGATCGACCGAATATGCGAGGACCTCTCTCCTGTATTGGACATACGAGACGAGGAATAAGGTGACTCCAGTTTCGTTCAGACCCAGAACGAACTTGTAAAGGGATGTGTGTCTGACATCGGATTTCATTCTGTATGTTTGATAGACATTGGTTGCATAGCGTGAATTGCCTGTGTGGCATGCTGAGATGCAAATGATCAAGGCTTCGGTTGAAAAGCAGAGTCTTGTGGTTGATGATCAAAGCATGGCTTTAATATAGCGTAGCTTTGTGTAGCTTTAATTCGCGAGACTCACACACCGGTGTGAACCAGAAATGAGTGAGGACCTCAGGGAGGGAATGCATTTTCTTCTAGCTAGGAGTAGTGTCAGCGTTTTACTAGCCCCAATGTAACGACCCGGGGATTTTGCGACCTTGGATATCAGCATATAACACCATGTCGACTATTCAAGCATTGAAAACATCGGATAGTCCATGAAAGAAATTAGAGGGTGAGAATAGATAATATAGAAACTTAGAATAGAAGAAGAAGAACATACAACATCAGAGTGAACACGAATCTCACAGCGGAACAAATAAATATATTTCATAACATAACTTTGAAATAAAACAGTATCTATATACAATACCATTATTAGAGTATAACACTTACAACACAGTGGAAATAAAAATAGCTATATGATCCTGAAGCCTCCGTTCCAGCTCTTCAAGTATCTGCAAATCCCGACTACTTGACTGCCCGTACAAAATTGGGCACCCAAGAGTTTAGGGAAAACAAAACAAAATAAACTCTGGGTCAGTCATGTGACTGGTGTGAGTATACTCAACTCATTTGATTTAACTTTCAAAATTCTTTTGAAACAAAGGATAATCATAAGACCGATCCACACATAAACAATGATGGCTTTTACCTTATGATAACCCAAAAATATTTCCAAAATGATGCTTGTCTGATATTATAATAATGTCTACATCAAGTAAATAGAAATCTAGCATAAACGCTTGCATCTAACGTTCTACATGTATAATATACAATCAAAACCGCGGGCTCTTATTTGGGGAATGGATTTCAACTATGACAAGGTATGGATCCACATTCTTCTCAGTGTACTCTAAAAGCGATATGCTGAAGTTCAACAAGAACATCTTGCAACTCGGCCACACATGACCGACCACTCATTTCGCTTGAGTGTATCGAATATATTGCCACCTGACAGTTGGTAAACCAACATAACCATTCCCGAGAGATACATAATTGAAAGAAGTAACAAATATGAATATTCTCTAGATGGTGACAATATACCCTACTTGGGTGCAACCCACTTAGCCATGCTGCCTGCCCGATTTCTTTCATTTCCTAATTGATGAGGCTGGAGGTCATAACGTATGTCTATACAGATCACGTCTTCATTAACTTTGAATGCCACATCATCATACTCATCAAATAACAAATTGATTTCCCCAAAAATACAATGGGTATAAGCTAAGAGAAACGTATTCCACCGCCACCAATGTAAATACGTTTGAAACGATCAACTTACGCGATCTACCAGATATACTCTGTCAGACATTCATCCATTCAAGTTGTCCTGGGACTGGACAAACCAAAGGCACTATTCAGTACATCCATCTTAGGCAATCTCTACTTAAGATTTATACAATAGCCGTTGCACTTTACTCCATCTTCAATATATTCAGCATACTTGGTTTGCAACACTTATGCCAATACGGAGTGGTTCTTCGGATAATAATCCAACCGGTCTCTCCATATTAACAACGTAAAAATGGACAGAAATTTTGATAGTCGGTGATTTGACTATCAAATGAAAACACGTGTGCAAACAACAATCTTATTCCAAATGGAAATCTTATCGATCAATTCATCAATCCATATTTATCCCTTTAAATTAATTTATCATTAATTTATTCATTTCCATATTTCCCGTTTCCATATATTTTAAATTCTTATTTTCTAAATCTAGAAAATATACGTTATTAACTTGGAAAACGTTTCCGTATTTATTCCCATTTCTTATTTTCTATTATTAGAAAATATTTCTGATTCTTATTTGGAAAAATTTCCAAACTCCTTCATTGGCTTTAAACAGATGTTTAAATAAAACATCGCTAATGCTACCTCAAACCATTACACTCATTAACTAAATTCACTTAACCATCCTTCACGATCAAACCTTAACCATTCCTTAGTGAAGAAGGGAGTAAATCAATTTGGGGTACAATTACCTCTCAGACCATACCTAAACAACGTTTTAACTTCGGAATAGACAAAGATTATCTTTTAAATCTTTAACAAACTTTCTTATGTAACTCTCGGATTCTATTTACGAATCCACTTCTTTTACAGAACCATTTGATTATAACTATGGTGTTATAATTCCAAGCTTCTGAAATATAATAACTTAAGTATAACTCTTATTTATAATTTTGAATTAATAAATTTATTTAATAAATAAATCTTGATTTAAAACCCGGAATGTAACAACCCGCATTCTACGCATCGAAGGATCGTAGAATATTTATTTCTTTCACATACAAAGTCAGATGGTCATGTAATTTTAGGAGACGACTATTATGGTCATTTTCTATATTCACGATTTTTGCCAATTTTTAAATGACCGTTTTGCCCCTAACTAATCTTGTTTCGGCCATAACTTTTGATTGGAAAGGAGTTTTGACCTGAAACCACTTCCATTAGATCCGAATGATGGTTTACCTTTCCGTAAAGTGGTCATATTAGCCAAACGGACTCACCATTTGGGAGATATGGCTGAAACAAGTTTCAGGCGGTGAAAAACAGCTTAATTGGGCTTAACCGGGTGATTAACAGCTAGGTCCAAAGGGGAATTTCGGGATTAAGAGTATAAGAGGGCTGCTAGGGTTTAAAAAAACGAATTTTACTTCATTTTTGCCGCCACTTTCATTCTTGTAACCCTAGTAATGCCCTCCAACATCTAAAACACCCCAAATAACCTCCTAATCGCTAATTAAGCCAAATTTACATCAAACCAAAGAGGATTAGAACAAGAATCGAGGTAACACTGCTGTATAGCTTTGGGAACAGCGCCAAACAGAGATTTATTTCAGATTTGGTAATTTTTTTGTGGCTAACGTGAGTGATTTGCGTAGTTCCTCACTAATTATGGTAAATTAAGGATAACTAGTGATAATTAGCGAATTTATACATGTTAAAAATTTGGAAAAATATTTATAAAATTTGAAATGATGTTTGATACCTCTATTAGAATGTTTGGATAATTTGGTTAAGTTTTACTAATCCTATCATTATTTTTGCTTAACATGCTTAAGGGAAAATATGGGATTTTGGCTATGTTTGATCCGTTTTAACCTATCAAATTATTGTTTTGGTGCTAGTGGTCATTTCTACTTGTTGCTATGACTATATGTTATGCTTTGTGATTGACTAAAATAGTTAGAGTGGCCGGAAACGCCGTCGTATGGCGTAAAACAATCGCTGGAAAAGTCGCAGGAAAATTTAGCAGGGTTTCAGATCGGATCGGTTGAAAGGTCTCAGGTCGGATAGTGGGCTGAGCAAGGGAGCACCGAACCGAACTGGAACTTAGCACAATATAAAGCACGGCGAGAAGGAAGGCCACCGTAGTTGAACTGGGATCGGATCGGGCCAATGAAGAAGGATGAGACCGGATCGGGCTAATGAAGGGGAGGGGGATCGGATCAGGATATCTAGGAGGGAGCAACCACCGAGCAAAACCCAGGCAGAGGGCGTCCGAACCGAACCAAGCTAGAAGGGGAACACCAAACCGAACTGCACCCAGGAGCATACTAGGAAGTACGGGACCGAACCGAACCGATGAGGACTGGAGCACTATGCATATCCGAACCGAGCCGGACGAGTGCTATTACTACTACGCGACGACTCTTTTGAAGACTAACTCCAATTCGACCAAAACTTGAGACGAAAAGGAAGATCAAATAGGAAGTAGAACTCAGGAACCAGTTGGGAACCAATGAGTTAAGTTCATGATTGGACTTTGCTGCGGGACGTGTGCTAAGGGGTTGTCGATGTCTAGGACTTTGGATCACTATATGTGGGAGGTACGTGAACGAATTCAGGGCCACAGTGGCCTAGGTACGACTAGTGGGCTGTATACCAATGAAGTGGGGTCATTTGAAAAGATTTGGTCATGATCCCATGGGAATAGCTTGGTGATAGCAGTAGTTGTACAAGTCGAACTCCGTCATTACCTCGATGGGTCTTGTGATCAAAGTGGTGGATATTGTATGCTTTACGCACTGAGTGAGAGATGTGAGGACGGTTGCTATGCTTGATTGTTTGACATCACTATGACATGCACACCCCACCCCCCGTATTCTTTATACCATGTGTTAGTGGCACCTTAGAGTACTGTACAGTATGTAGTGCTAACTCTTTGGTTGCAGGTTCATGTATGGTTTAGTATACCTGTTATTGTTCTGTTTTGCTGCTTATCGCTCATACCAGACTTTTTCTGACCCAGAGTTTTATGTTTCTTCTTATTAGTCTGGGTGCTCTCACGAGCAGACTAGAGACAGATTAGCTGGTGATGCACGAGTAGCTGTACCGGAGATGAGCAGGAGGCTTCAACGTATGATATATATAGATACTCTCCCTGTGTCACTGCTGTTCACTACTTTGGGCATTAGTAGTGCACCCTTCCTTTCTTTTGCTTTCGAGACAGTTTTAAAGTTGTAATAATGATGATGTGGAACATAAGCTATATTTGGATTTTCCACTGCCATGATGTTTAGTTTCATCTTATGCACTGTCCCACCTGTTTTATGTCAAGCATGTTATTATTATATTTTATTCCCTGTGCTATGAGACATTCTACAGGTTCTTGATTAGTTCATTCTCTTCTTTCCTTTCTTTGGTGACCGTTCCAGGCTAGTCGGGCATGTGAACAACGCACTTTCAGAGGAAATACCGACTGGTGCGGGGCGGCCGTCACACTTGGTATTAGAGCACTAGGTTGCGTAGTTAACCTAGGGAAAGACACCAGGGAGAAATAATACGTATATGAGAGCGCGTATTTGTGATTATTTTGGTTTTCAAAAGTTATATATATATATATACTATTAGTATATCTAAGGATGAAGTCGCACTGCACTGGCACCACTATGGAGATGGTTAATCGTTTTCTCTTTACAGATTGAACGATGAGCCGATACGTAGGAGGTGCCGGTAGAGGAGCACATAATGGGAATGCTGCTGACATGAGGACAATGTTTACTGACCTCATGAGGGAAATGCTTAGAGATGTTCAGGGGGGCAGCTCCTAGTGTTGGTAATGGTGGTGGTCCAGCGGTGCAGGCGCCTAAGGCCGATTTCGCCAAGCTAAACAAGGATTACACTAGTCTTGGTGGAAAGCCGTTCCAAGGAACGGAATTGGCCACGTATGCTTAAGATTGGTTGGATAGCTGTGAGAGTATCTTCGTAGACTTGGGTATCGAGGATGCGATGAAAAGAAAGCTAGTGTCCCATCAGTTGCAAGGACGGGCAATGAATTGTGGAATGTTATAAAGGCAGCTACTCCCGAGGATCAGATTACTTGGGATCAGTTTAAGGCCCGATTCGGTGAGAAATTTATCCCAACTACCCAGAAGTCAGAGTTGTTTAGGAAATTCTTGGAGCTCAAGCAGAATGGTAGGGCAGTCTCGGAGTACATTGCAGAATTCGATACTTTATCGAAGTGTGGATTATCCCTCATTGACACTCCCGAGAAGAAGAATGAGAAGTTTATAATAGGTTTGGAACAGTACTTGGGGGAAAGGCTTATTAACAACATCGATGAGACATTTGAATCGATTGTGGGGAAAGCTTTAAGATCGGAAAGTCTTTACCCTAAATCAAAGACTGAGGTCGCATCTGCAGAGGAGCCAAAACCGCAAGCAAGCGGTGGAGGCAAGAGTGGTGCTCAGAATAAGAGGAAGCAGAACCAGAATAAGGATGGCCAGAAGAAGAAGAAAGATGTTGAGTGCTTTAGCTGTGGCAAGAAGGGCCACTATGCTAGTAATTGTCGAGCAAAGCCAGCAGACAGGAAGTGCTTCAACTGTGGCCAAGTGGGACATCACAAGGACAAGTGTCCGCAACCCCTAAAGAAAAGCAGATGGTGAAAGCATATGCCCTTAATGTTGTTCCTTCTTCGTCGAATGCCCCAACTGCGGCGGAGAAGGGAAAGAATGTTGTTATTCAAGGTATGCTTTCTGTTTATGATGTTCCTATTAAAGTTTTGTTTGATACTGGAGCTTCCAGTTCCTTCATATCTAGTGACCTGGTAGATAGGTTGGGATTGGAACCCGAGATCGTCGATAGACCTTTAGTAGTGACGACCCCGATTGGTGGTTCGACTAGCCTTATCATGATTTGTCGTAATGTGGTCTTATCGAGTCATGGATGCATGTTTGTTTGCGATTGCTTTGTTTTGGGCTTTACTGGGTTTGGCATTATTTTGGGAGTCGATTAGCTCCAAAGATACGGGGTGGTGGTAGACTGTGAGGGCTTTTTGGTGACCGTTGGAGCAGATGTTGGGCGGAGGGTAGTCTTTGGTAGTCTACCTAGTAATAGGGTAATGACCAGTTTTCTAAATTCCCTCGACATCCTGCATGATGAGTTGTCAGGTTTGCCCTTGGTTGGCCAGCATCCGGACGTCTTCGAGGAAGTGACCGGGCTTCCACCATATCGAGAGATTGAGTTCCGTCTTGATTTAGTGAAAGATGCCAGACCTATAGTGATGCCACTTCGTCGTATGGCGCCAAGGGACCAGCGAGATATCGGGGTGCAAGTATGTGATCTTTTGATGAAGGGATTTATCAGAAGAAGTGTTTCTGAATGGGGAGCACCAGTTGTGTTTGCTACCAACGCAGATGGTTCCCTTCGATTGTGTGTGGACTACCACGAGCTGAATAAGGTGACGAGGAAGAATAAGTATCCTCTACCGCAGATAGATAATTTGTTTGATCAGTTGAGTGGCGTGAGAGTGTTCTCCCAGTTGGATCTCGCGACAGGTTTTCATCAGCTTAGAGTGGAAGCTGAGAGTATAGCTAAAACGACATTTCGGACGCCATCTAGATTTTATGAGTGGTTATTCATGCCATTTGGGTTGACCAATGCACCAGCATATTTTGTGCATCTTATGAATAGAGTATTATGAGATCAGTTGAATAAGTTTGTTCTTGTGTTCGTGGATGATATACTTGTTTATTCGAGGACAGAGGAAAAACACAAGGAACATTTGAGGATAGTGATGGAGGTGTTGAGAAAACACCAATTGAAAGCAAAGTTTTCTAAATGTCACTTCTGGAGGAGGGAAGTGAGATTTTTGGGCCATGTTGTTTCAGTAAATGGTATCGCCGTGGACCCTGCGAAGGTGGCTACGGTACAAGATTGGTCTACGCCCAAGAATGCAACAAACATAAGAAGTTTCTTGGGGTTAGCTGGATATTATCGTAAGTTTATCCAACACTTCTCCAAGATAGCAGCACCGTTGACTCAGTTGACCAAGAAGAATCAAGCTTTCGTCTGGGATGAAAATTGTGAGAATGCATTCAAGGGTCTAAAGGACAAGTTGACATATGCACTTGTGTTAGCCATTCCTAAGGGGAATGAAGAGATGACGGTATACATAGATGCATGTGGTACCGGACTAGGTACTGTATTGATGCAAGGAGGTAGGGTTGTAGCTTATGCAAGCCGGCAATTGAAACCGCACGAGAGAAGATACCCTACCCATGATTTGGAATTAGCAGTGATCGTATTCACATTGAAGATGTGGAGACAATATCTCTTTGGAGAAAGATTCGATTTTTTTATCGATCATAAATCGTTAAAGTATCTTTTCTCTCAGAAGGATCTAAATCTCTGATAGCAAAGATGGTTGGAGTTCTTAGCTTCCTATGATTTTGATATCGCATACAAAGCAGGAAAGGGTAATGCGGTAGCTGATGCATTGAGTAGAAGACATGCCAGTTTAGGGGCTATGTTTCTAGAATGGAAGCAACTATAGTACATCGTAGAGTATGATTTCAGACCAAAGTGCGAATTGGATCCAGAAATGTTAACAAGTTTGACGATCAGACCCACTTTGATGGAGCGGATTGGTTCCAATCAGAGGAACGATCCTAACCTATTGGAAATCATCTCAAAGTTAGAGATGAGAATCGACGAAAAGATGAGCAAGTATTGGCTTGATCTAGGTGGATGGCTTAGGAAGAATGGAAGACTAGTTGTACCCAATGTCAATGGATTGAGAGATGAAGTGCTTAGGGAATGTCATCAGTCAAAACTGACTGTACACCCCGGTGGTAACAAGATGTATCGAGACATAAAGCAGACCTACTACTGGGAAGGAATGAAAAGAGACATTGAGAAGTTTATATCCAAATGCATGAATTTCCAGCTAGTTAAAGCTGAGCAAAAGAAGCCTAGTGGTTTGTTACAACCATTAGAGATTCCAGAATGGAAATGGGAACAAGTCTCAATGGATTTCATTGATGGGTTACCAAGGACTAGATCGGGCCATGATAGCATTTGGGTGATTGTGGACCGATTGACTAAGAGTGCAAGGTTTATACCCGTCAAGTCGAACAGGACGACAGCTAAGTTAGCTGAACTATATGTTAAGTGGGTTGTGAGATTTCACGGAATACCCAAAGGCATTCTGAGTGACCGAGATTCGTTGTTCACTAGTGGATTTTGGAAGAGCTTACAAGAGGCGTTAGGATCAAAATTACATCTCAGTATCGCGTATCATCCTCAAACCGACGGTCAAACAGAGAGGGTGAATCGTATATTCAAAGACCTCTTGAGAGCCTGTTTATTGGATTTTGGTGGATCATGGGATGACCATTTGCATCTAGTAGAGTTTGCATATAATAATAGTTATCAATCCAGTATTGGTATGGCTCCATTTGAAGCTTTGTACGGAACACCGTGCAACTCACCGTCATGTTGGTTAGAAACTGGTGAGAAGTTTGTGCTTGGACCAGATGTGATAAGAGAAACTTCAGCTAAGATTAAGGTTGTTCAACAGCGAATGAAGGCTGCCCAAGATAGGCAGAAAAGTTATGCTGATAAGAGGAGGAGGGAATTAAAGTTCTCCATTTGCGACTTGGTATTTGTCAAGATTTCTCCTTTGAAGAGCGTAATACGATTTGGTAGGAGAGGCAAGTTAGCACCAAGATTTGTTGGTCCATTCCCAGTTCTTGAGCAAATCGGTAATTTGGCATATAAAGTTTAATTATTAGAGAAGATGGCAGGAGTTCATAACGTATTTCATGTTTCCCAGTTAAGGAAGTTCGTGCACGACCCAGATGTGACTATTTCACATGATCAGTTGGATGACATCGAAGTTGAACCCGAGGAGGTTGGGAACCGCAAGCCCATGCGTATTGATGGGAACGATATGAAGCAACTTTGAAGGAAAGCGTTGAATCTAGTCAAAGTTTAGTGGGGAGAGAATGAGATTGACTGTACTTAGGAGACAGAGGAGAGCATTAGGAAGACGTATCCAGAACTCTTCGCCTTGTAAGATTTTAGTTTCGATTTAGTCTTTCTGCATGCTAGGATAGGCTTGTTTTGTTTGTTTTGCATGTTTGATTGTTGTATGTGGCTGGTAGGCATGCGGGATCCTATGTATGTTTTGGGTTAAGGAATTTCGGGAATGAAATTTCTTAAGGGGGGAGAGTGTAACGACCCGCATTCTACGCATTGAAGGATTGTAGAATATTTATTTCTTTCACATACGAAGTCGTATATTCATGTAACTTTGGGAGACGACTATTGGGTCATTTCCCATATTCTTGATTTTTTCCAATTTTTAAATGACCGTTTTGCCCCTAGCTAATATTGTTTTGGCCATAACTTTTGATTGGAAAGGAGTTTTGACCTGAAACCACTTCCATTAGATCCGGATGATGGTTTACCTTTCCGTAGAGTGGTCACATTAGCCAAGCGGACTCACAGTTTGGGAGATATGGCTGAAACAAGTTTCAGGTGGTGAGAAACAGCTTAATTGGACTTAACCGGGTGATTAACAGCTAGGCTCAAATGGGAATTTCGGGATTAAGAGTATAAGAGTGCTGCTAGGGTTTAGAAAATGAATTTTACTTCATTTTTTCAGCCGCCACTTTCATTCTTGGAACCCTAGTAATGGCCTCCAACATCTAAAACACCCCAAATCACCTCCTAATCACTAATTAAGCCAAATCAACATCAAATCAAAGAGGATTAACACAAGAATCAAGGTAGAACTGCTGTATAGCTTTGGGAAGAGCGCCAAACAGAGAATCATTTCAGATTTCGTAATTTGTTTGTGGCTAAGGTGAGTGATTTGCGTAGTTCCTCACTAATTGTGGTAAATTAAGGGTAATTAGTGATAATTAGCGAATTTATACATGTTAAAAATCTAGAAAAATATTTATAAAATTCGAAATGATGTTTTAGACCTCTGTTAGAAAGTTTGGATAATTTGGTTAAGTTTTACTAATCCTATCATTAGTTTTTCTTAAACATGCTTAAGGGAAAATATGTGATTTTTGCTATGTTTGATCCATTTTAACCTATCAAATTATTGTTTTGGTGGTAGTGGTCACTTCTACTTGTTGCTATGACTATATGGTATGCTTTGTGATTCACTAAAATAGTTAGAGTGGTCAGAAATGCCGTCGTATGGCGTAAAACAGTCATTGGAAAAGTCGTAGGAAAATTGTGCAGGGTTTCGGATCGGATCGGTTGAATGTGCTTGGGTCGGATAGTGGGCTGAGAAAGGGAGCACCAAACCGAACTGGAACTTAGCACAAGATAAAGCATGGAGAGAAGGAAGGCCACTATAGTTGGATTGGGATCGGATCAGGCGAATGAAGAAAGATGAGACCGGATCGGGCTAATGAAGGGGAGGGGGATCGGATCGGGATATCTCGGAGGGAGCAACCACCGAACCGAATCAGGAAGCAACCACCGAGCCGAACCCAGGCAGAGGGCATCCGAACCGAACCGAGCTAGAAGTGGAACACCAAACTGAACCTCACCCAGGAGCATACTAGGAAGTATTGGACCAAACCGAACCGATGAGGACTGGAGCACTATGCATATCCTAACCGAGCCAGACGAGTGCTATTACTACTACGCGACGACTCTTTTGAAGACCAACTCCAATTCGACCAAAACCCGAGATGCAAAGGAAATCCAAATAGGAAGTAGAACTCAGGATCCAGTTGGGAACCAATGAGTTAACTTCATGATTGGACTTTGCTGCGGGACATGTGCTAAGGGGTTGTCGATGTCTAGGACTTTGGATCACTATGTATGGGAGGTAAGTGAACGGATTCAGGGCCACAGTGGCCTAGGTACGACTAGTGGGCTGTGGACCAATGAAGTGGGGTCATTTGAAAAGGTTTGGTCATGATCCCATGGGATAATCTTGGTGATACAGCAGTTGTACAAGTCGAACTCCATCATTACCTCGATGGGTCTAGTGATCAAAGTGGTGGATATCGTATGCTTTACGCACTGAGTGAGAGATGTGAGGATGATTGCTATGCTTGTTTGTTTGACACCACTATGACATGCACACCCCACACCCGTATTATTTATACCATGTGTTAGTTGCACCATAGAGTACTGCACAGTATGTAGTGCTAACTCTTGGGTTACTGGTCCAGGTTCAGGTATGGTTTTGTATACCTGTTATTGTTCTATTTTGCTGTTTACCGCTCATACCAGACTTTTGTTCGATCTAGAGTTTTATGTCTCTTCTTATTACTCTGGGTTCTCTCGCAAGAAAACTAGAGACAGGTTAGTTGGTGATGCACGAGTAGTTGTACCAGAGATGAGCAGGAGGCTTCCATGTATGATATATATAGATATTCTCCCTGTGTCGCTGCTGGTCACTACTTTGGGCACTAGTAGTGCACCCTTCCTGTCTTTTGCTTTAGAGACAGTTTTAAAGTCGTAATAATGATGATGGAACATAAGCTGTATTTGGATTTTCCGCTGCCATGATGTTTAGTTTCATCTTATGCACTGTCTCACCTGTTTTATGTCAAGCATGTTATTATTATATTTTATTCCGTGCGCTGTGAGATATTCTACAGGTTCTTGATTAGTTCATTCTATTCTTTCCTTTCTTTGGCGACCGTTCGGGCTAGTCGGGCATGTGTACAGCGCACTTTCGGAGGAAATGCCGACTAGTGTCGGGCGGGCCATCACACGGAAAGTACATAGTACTTACCTATATTCGATATAATCGAATTTCAACATATAATTCTCATTCGAATAATCTCTACTCGATAATTTCTTTTCGAATAAACTATATTCACTAACTCTTTTCGAATAAACTATATTTGATTAACTCACTTCAAATAAACTATATTCGATTAACTCTTTCCGAATAAACTATATTTGATTAACTCACTTCGAATACGATTAACTCACTTCGAATAACTAATATTCGATTAACTAACTTCGAATAACTAATATTCGATTAACTCACTTCGAATAACTAATATTTGTTTAACTCACTTTGAATAACTAATATTCAATTAACTCACTTCGAATAACTAATATTCGATTAACTCTTTCCGAATAAACTATATTCGATTAACTCACTTCGAATAAATAATATTCGATTAACTCACTTTGAATAACTAATATTCAATTAACTCACTTAGAATAAGCTATATTAGATTACTCCTTTTGAATAAACTAATATTCGATAACTCCTTTCGAAAAAGTACTATTCGATCAACTCCTTTCGAATAAACTATATTCGATAACTCCTTTTTAATTAACTCTAACTCTAATCATTTAACTCTAACCCTAATCGATTAACTCTAAATCGATTAACTCTAACTCTAATCGATTAACTCTAATTCTAATCGATTAAGTCATTTTGATAAACACATTTTGATTAACTCCTTTGATTAACTCTGTGTCCATATTAAGTTTCAAATATCGATGTGGAAATCGATTCTTACTTCTTTATATAACTCCTTACTTATATATTCCCTTTATCCAATGATAAATATTTTATTTTAGTTATAAAATATTATTTATAAATTAATCTTCTCAATCTATCGGTTAGAACAGATTCTATATAAAATCTTTGCTTTAAATCCATATCATGTAATACCCGTGTGTGAAGCACGGGTCTAAACCTTTCAAATGTAAAATTCACTTTTTATACAATTCTATTTGTTTTACAATATTTCCTTTTATATTTGGTTTACAAATATTTCCTTTTTTAATCCTATTTATTTTCCAAATAAATATCCTTTAGAATATCTTATTTATTTTCTAAATAAATATCCTTTCTAATATCTTATTTATTTTCTAAATAAATAATTCATTTTATACTTCTATTTGTTATCCAATAAATATTCTTTATATGATTTTATTTATTATCCCAATTATTATTCTTCTTTATAAAATCCTTTGATTTTATAAATAATTCCCTTTTATAAAATCCCTTGATTTTATAAATATTTTATTTTATTTTCATTAAACACTTTGAAATTTCCCTTTTCCATTCCGGTATTTCTTATGGCATTTAAACAAATCAAATAACAATACCAGTGTCATCACAATCAATCACAGATTATATATCACGTCATATCACAGTATATGAAATCAAACAGTATTAAATATTGAGGAATCTAGTTGGATCCCTCCAACCTATTAACCCGCATCCACAGATGTTACACAACAATTATCATCAATTTCAGTTCAATACGAAATATTTTGATAATAGGATCAATCTATATTAAACGATTTTTATACATATTTATATATAAAATTTCAACTAACTGACTAGCAGTTCATCCAAACAGTCAACACACAATAATCAATCATCATTTATCAATTCTATAAATACATTATGAAAATATAAACTGTTCAGAGTTAGTGAGATTTACTCACATTGGACGACCATCATTAATAACGTTAACCATCTCTTGATTCAGATAGACAATTTATTTCGCTATAAATTGTAATGAGCTTCGATTCATTCCCTCTCAGTTCCAGTGTGTAGCCACCGTCCATACGGTCCCAACGGATCCTGTTTTGTTCGGTTTCGTTTACGTATGAATTAGATACATATTTTACAAGTTAAACACTTAACTAAAACAAATTAATCACAATTTTAATTGAAATTTGGGCTTTAACCTTTATCCGGCCCATATCCCATTTGTAAGGTCCAGACCGTCAAAAACCTTCTTCCTGGAAACCAAGCTCCCGTATTCTTTGAACACCCAAAATAACCATTACCGATTTAACAACTGAAATCACCACACAAACTCCATCCAAGCTGTACAACTATATACCCTCTTCTTCCCTGATATCACCACCAAATCTTAGTATCAGTTCATGCAACACAGAAGTCCATTTCTGCCTTTAAAGCAACTTCAGTAAACAAACCCAATACTTCTTTGATCTCCTTCAACTCAGCATTTATAGTAAACAATATTCAATGCAAAATGTAAATAATTTATACCCAAGCTCTCCTTCCTTTTCTGCTGCTATTTCCTGTAAATTTGCGGTCACACTACCCCTTAACTCATCAGTTCGAACACAAGCCCCTTCTTCCCATTAATATCATCCACACTCATCAGACCCGACACCTCTGCAAGCTTCACACAACACAACCACCATTTTCCTACGGTATTCACCACTCCCCCGTTCTTCACTTTAATACCATGCTATCATCCCCAACGCCTTCACATTCATGGATTAACAAAGACTGACCTTAACCCTTCCAGAAAACACAACACACAGTCTAGTTGTTGTTCACCATCCCTCAGTTCGCCGGAGTTCACCCACGCCCCACGGTGACGACCCCTTTAGCTCCTCCGCGCCCCCGCAAACAGAAAACCACTGCTCAAAAGCGGTTCCAGGCGGAAACGAATCGCACCCGACACGATTCGAGGTCGAAGCCCTTGATTCCTTGGCTAGAACGAATTCAAGTTTTTTTTTCTTTGATTTGCAAGACGTGATTTCGTTTCTGGAGAAAAAGAACTGGCAGCTGTAATTTTGACCGTGGAAATAAAATATTAGGTTAAGAGAGTTTTGAGGCTTATTTATAGGGTTTGAGGGGATTTACTTCGATTCTTGGGAGGAAGATATCTTCTCCATGTTTCAGTCTTGCTGAGGAGATATGAAAGGGAGCGGTGGCACAAGTATTGACCAGAGAGAAATGAAGATAACTTTAATTTTAAGTTATAAAACTTAGTGTATCCCACTATGTAATATTTCATTACCATACGAGTTGTTATGGATAGATATTAAAATACCATTGTGATGGACAATGCCCCCCCTCCCGATTATATAAATTTAAAAATACCGGTAGATTAACTAATATTGTGAAACCCCAAAATCACTGATTAGGGGTGCAAAATAGTCCAAATAAAAAGTTGCTTATTTAATTAATTAAAAATTACAATAAAATTACAAAAATTAAATTATACCTACATCTCAAAGACCCTGTCTAAATCCGAAGCCAATATTTAATTATTTATATTAATTAAATATCCAAAGTTATTTACTTTAAACCATTTAAATCACGAAATCACTATTTAAATAATTAAATAAATTAATTATTATACCATAAAAATATGAGACATTAAATTCTTCCCCCCTTAAAATAATTTCGTCCTCGAAATTGCTAAGGTAGAAAACATCTCTATTGACTAGTTAAAATTATTTGTTTTACTTTTAACTTCAGTTTTAACTGAATTTATTTCAATTAAAATATTAATTCATTTCGGTTAATGAATATTTTCAAAAACCCTAAAAAAATTCTAATACGTTAACTTTTCAAAAAAATTCGCCAGCACCTCCTTTGTACTGGTCAATCGGTACAATTAAAACTCGCCTCTCTAGGCCTTCTCCAACCCAAAAGGAAACCAAACAGCCAAGCGACTTGCCAATTCAGCTCATAAATCTCATATCCAACAGAAATATAAACTAGTACCTTTTTGTCGGGCGTATCATTATATCATTTAAATCTGCTACCCATTCAGCATATACTAGTGTCATCCAATCAAACTCCAATTAGTTTTTATCTCCAACACAACCCTTTGTTTAAACCAAAGTCAAATTCTGTTCGGATTATCTCTAATCCAATCTAATTCGATATTTTCTATCTCAATTCAATTTTCCATCTAACTGGCTTTAATTAAAATTTTCAATTTCTATTGGCTTTTATAAATTCTACTTTAGTTTGTTTTAATTCAAATAATATGTTTCTAGGAGTTTTTAAACAGCTTAGCCTTTTCCAAAAATAAAAATATTCATTTTGGAATATCAAAACAATTCAAAAACAGAACTTAGGTAGTAATCCATCACTTACAACTCAAAAATGAACACCGATAATGTCATGATCATCATCGGAATCTATTTTCCAGCTATCGAAGTGAGTTCAATACTATATCACTTTCAAAACCATATCTAAACACTTCCAATTTGAAATTCATTTCAAAATACCATTTAAAATGCTTTAAAACAATTTCAAATCTCCCAGGATTTTAAAATTCTCATACATTAATTCCAAATCCATCTACAAATAACTTTCCAAATTTCTAGGGTTTTAATTTCAATTCTGATTTAAATTCATATTTAATTTATCTGCTTTCATATATTTCACTTATATGAATTTTGATCGGTTGTATATAGCTATTTCATTTATAATCTTACGCGATTATAATAACAACCAATATATCCTATATACTATAATAATCCAAATATAAATCATTCTTTTATATCAATATATAATTTGGGTAAAATTATTTCCTTTACCCTCTTTTCCAAAACATATCGTGTCGACCTATCGTATTCGAGTGTTTATGACCTCCTACCGATACAGTGGATCAAACTGATCAATCAAAACCCATAAACAACTCATCCAATAAATCTCCACAATATAAAACCATTTTATATTAAATAACAAATACATTCAATCATATATATATACACTCAACTCAATCTAGGGTATTACTAATGCTATCTCTACTGAGTCACGCCACAGAGCTAAGGTAATAACTTAACCTTAAGCTCTGATACCACTGTAATGACCCGGGGTTTTCGGTAGGCTTTTTAACCATCCCTCCACCCTCCAAGCAGCAGGCTAACATCCCACTGTGGCTTACAGAGGTACCCCAACTCCATGCTTTACGGCGAGCCTCTCGACTTGAACAACCCGCTATATTGCAGGACCTATAGGGGTAAGAGTCTCCCGTTCGCCACCAAACCGCGAAGTGACAACCCCCTATCATATGTACTAGTTAAGCAACATGGACTGATGTGAGTAAACTCAAATCATTTTATTTAAATTTCAAAATTCTTTTGAAACAAAGGATAATCATAAGACCGATCCACATATAAACACGGATGGCTTTTACCTTATAACAACCCAAAAATATTTATAAAATGATACTTGTCTGATATTATAATAATGTCTAGATCAAGTAAATACAAATCTAGCAGAAACGCTTGCATCTAACGTTCTACATATATAATGTACAATCAAAACCGCAGGCTCTTATTTGGGGAATGGATTCCAACGATGACAAAGTATGGATCCACCTTCCGCTCAGTGTACCCTAGAAGCGATAAACTGGAGTTAAACAAGAACATCTTGCAACTCAGCCACACATGACTGACCACTCATTTCGCTTGAGTGTATCGAATATATTGTCATCTTATAGCTGGTAAACCAACATAACCATTCCCGTGAGATACATAATTGAAAGAAGTAAAAAATATGAATATTCTCTAGATGGTGACAATATACCCTACTTGGGTGCGGCCCACTTAGTCATGCTGCCTGCCCGATTTCTGTCATTTCCCAGTTGATAAGGCTGGAGGTCATAACGTATCTCTATACAGATTACGTCTTCATTTACTCTAAATGCCACATCATCATACCCATAAAATCACAAATTGATTTCCCCAAAAATACCACGGGTATAAGCTAAGAGAAACGAATTCCTCCGCCACCAACGTAAATACGTTTAAAACGATCAACTTAAGCGAACTACCAGAAATACTCTGTTAGACATTCGTCCATTCAAGTTGTCCAGGGACTGGACAAACCGAAGTCACTATTCAGTACATCTGAAACGACCCAAAAATCGCACTTGTGGGAGATCGCCGGATACGCTTACTTTGGGCTACAACAACATCAGAACAACTACAACAGACTTTATAAACATTACAGTAATGTTACATCAGAGTACATCGAAAAAAGTACAGCGGAAGACAAATTACAATATGTTAATACAATAAACAGCGGAAGACTTCTATGCTCTGGACACAGCTTTAGGCTTCGATCCAGAATCCTGCTCAAGAGATAAGTTGTAACACCCCGTATTTCAGTTAATGCTAAAATTCACTAATTGCAGAATAAATAATCTCAAATGTGAGAATTGGGGGAAACGGGCTGCGTCATTGCGTTCGTCTCGGAAAAATACGTGAAATAGAGTCTGGAATTTTGTAAATCGGAGTCCGTATGGCCCAGTTATGGCCCAATGAAGTTTGCAGAAAATTCAAAGTTAAAAACGGATTAAAAAAATTCAAATTCAGATTTTTAATTTCAACCAGCGGGGCCAGGCGGGAAAGTTCCCGCCCTAGCCATGTCGACAGGGCTGTCGACAGGCCTGTCGACTGGGGAGTCGACTGCCCTGTCGACTTGCCTGTCGACACGGGGTGTCGAGCCACTTGGCCTGGGTGCACCAGGTCTGGTTTTCTGGCTAGGGTTGGGCTGTGTTCTAGAGACTTCCTAAATCTGACGGACCTAATCTAACCTAGGGTTAATCCTATGGTCTAAAACACACCCTAATCCTATAAATACACCCTAATGCAAGCCTAATCCATACTAAAAATAGAAATGATGCCATCATGCCGCCAAAATCAAACCTAAGAGGAGCCTCCACTAGTTTATGAAGGAAGTTGCAAGCTAATCAACCTCTAATCATCATCTTCTTCATATTTAGCAACTAGTTCTACTTCATAAGTTTGCTAATCTTGGTTTTGGTGAGTTCCTATGCCTTTAGCAAGTAACTGCTAAACTAATTAGGATAGGATATTAGGAGGCTATGGATGTAAATGTGGATTATGCAAGTTGTGGTTGTCATATGTTATAAGTTCATATGTAAACTTGCCTCTTTTTATGATATGATGTGTTATGCAAGTTCATATGCAAGTTTTATGCAAGTTTATATGCAAGATCATATGCAAGTTAGTCTCTTTTTATGATATGCATAACATGTGCAAGTTTGCCTTTGTGATATGACATGATATGCAAGTTTATATGCAAGATTCATGTGCAAGTTAGCCTCTTTCTATGATGTGCATAACATATGCAAGTTTGTCTTTGTGATATGACATGGTATGCAAGTTCATATGCAAGTTTTATGCAAGTTCATATGCAAGTTCATATGCAAGTTTTATGCAAGTCATATGCAAGTTCATATGCTAGTTTTATGCAAGTTCATATGCAAGTTTTATGCAAGTTCATATGCAAGTTCATATGCAAGTTTTATGCAAGTTTATATGCAAGTTCATATGCAAGTTTGTCTCTTTTTATGATGTGCATAACATATGCAAAGTTGTCCCTATGTATGACGTGTTATGTAAACGAATTACGTGGGAAACGAGGGGGTTAATATGCATGATTATAAAAAGGTGTAAAGTTGTTATGATTAAGCATAACATAAAATGAATGGACATAATTGGGAATTTACCTATTAAGTTAGGTCTACCCACATTATGGAGTTGGGAATTTACCTATTAAGTTAGGTCTACCCATACTATGGAATTGGGAATTTACCTATTGAGTTAGGTCTACCCATAATCTTAAAAATGTGTAATTAATTAGGGATAATTAATTATGGGGGTGATTAATTAGGTGTAATTAATCAACTAAGACACGAGGTTGGACCCTTTTGTAGCGGAAGTCTGCCCGGAACCGACGGCCATCCAGTGGCTACAAATGATTGGCCCAATGTGAGAGGTCTTAGTCATAAATTAAATACGTGATTAAAGTAAAGACACGAGGTTAGACCCTTTTATGACAGAAGTCTTCCCGGAACCAACCGGCATATCCAGCGGTCATAAAAAGATGGTCTAATGTGAGAGGTCTTTATGAGGTCATGATCTTAATTAATTAATTAAGAAACACTTAACCATATTAGCATGTAGAGGGACATGAGGGGTTAAGTGGGTGCCTTGGGCGGCATATGGAAATCTAGTGGGTTGCCTTGGGTGGCAATAGAAAATACGATTAGAATACTTAACCAAGTGGAAACATGTAGTTAAACATGATTAAAGGGTTAAGTGGGATGCACTAGAAAAAGGAACAAGCTTAGGTGGGTAGCTTGTGGGGGCCCATTTCAACCAGTAACCCATATGTATCTTATTGGGCTCGACCCATGTCGAGGACGGGACACGCGTACTGGGCTTGACTATAAGAGGCCAAAACGGGTTAGCGGTGGCAACGCAAGTCCAACGGGTTTCATATGCGTGTGTGGACCCGGGCTGGTAGGTAAGACGTTGTTGCATCGTGTAGGTATAAGTCGTGCACCGTTGATTGTATCGGGTTGCCACTTTGGGGAGTGATACACCCCACTGTGGGGCCAGCACGGGTATCTACGGTAGGGAGCCGATCACTTGGGAGTAGTGGGTACACCTAGTGGAGATAGGGGCAGACGGCACCTATGTAGTCAGCTAGGGGCACGCGAAACTACTGGGTAAATTTTCTAAGTCCTTGGGTGGGATCAACCTTTAAGTAGGAATGACCGGTGTGGTGCAGTGTAGTAATTATTCTTGGGTGGGTAAATGCGTCTTTATCGTTATCTTAGTTCACTCTAAGTCTGATTGGCTACTTAGTGTAGTCATTTATCCCCAGTCACACCGTACCAAGTTATATCATATCCTTATTACTTTAATGATTACATTGTTAAAGTTATAGGACTCGCTCAGACTTATGTCTGACCCCGTTGTTTTTATTTTTTTCCCAACCCTCAGGTTCTCAGAGTGGGCCCAGCACGAGTGGGCTTTGATCAGGCTGCTTTTATTTCTCTCTTGGAGCTTGGACCCTAGATGTAGAGCTCAGTTTACCCTTACCTTTTATGGCTATCAGTTCATGTATCGGGATTATGTATTTTTATTTAGCAGGATGGATATTTGTACTTGACTTCTGTTATGGTTTTGTGATGTAACCAGACATGTTTTATTTTCCGCTGCAATTGAAATGATGTTTTAAATTTTCAAAGTATTACTTATATCTGTCTTGCTGTAATTACTCTGTTCTATATTCACTCAAATACTCCACCGATGTTATGGCATTCCCTTAGAGAGTGACCGTAGCGGGCGTGGGGTGTTACACGTGGTATCAGAGCAAAGGTTACCGGAACAGATAAAATTTTTAGAAAACTATTTTTCTAAAAACATGTTTGGAAGAGATATTTTCAAAAACATGTCTTTAAAGAGAAAAGTTTTTGAAAGAAAAGCATAATCCCCAATAGCTATATCTTTATCATTCGAATTCTCCGTTTTGAATCTTTCCTTTTTCGTTTCAGCATGGCTGAGGATCTTAACTTTCCGGAGGGTGTGACGATACCAGTATGGTATAGGAGATTGATGGAGGCCAGGGCCACCACTACGGGTCCAACAAATGTTCCTTCACCAACCGTAGCACCCGACCTTCCTCCTCCCCCTCCTCCTCGCACGGATACTTTTGCTAAGACTTGCAAGGAATTTAAAGCTATGGGAGGGAAACCTTTTCAAGGATCTGAAACTTTTGTGGAGGCTAGAGATTGGCTTAAAGAGGTGGAAGAATTGATAGATATCTTTGAGATGGAAGAAGGAAAGAAAGTCAAGTTGGCTGCTTGGTTAATGAAGGGAGAGGCCTTATTCTGGTGGGAGGTCACTAATGGAGAACACCCCGTTGACTCTTGGGCGGATTTTAGGCAAAGATTTGTGGCAAAATTTCTCTCAAGGGCGGAGGAAAACTTGTATATGGAAAGATTCTTGACTCTAAAGCAAGGAAATCTCTCAGTGAAGGAATATGTCAACAAGTTTAATCAATTGGCAAGGTTTGGCCTAGACATGGTGAATACACCGGAGAAGAAGGCTTTGAGTTTCGTGAAAGGCTTGAATGAACCGATGCATGGGTTGGCTATGACTCATATCCCTATGGGGGCCACCTTTGAGAAGCTAGTTGACATGGCACTCATGCATAAAGAAGAGAAGGGTCCCAATGCTAATATGGCACCCGAGAAGAAGGGAGATCAAAAGAGACCTCAGCAACAACAGCAAAACAAAGGTGGGAAAGGCAACGGTGGCAAGGGGAAGAAGAAGTGCTTCAATTGTGGGATACCAGGCCACATAAGCAAAGATTGTAGAAAGAAGAAGAAGACTGGTTGCTTTCACTGTGGCGAAGCAGGGCATTTAGTGAAGGATTGCCCTAAGAAGGGGCAAAGGATGGGATCTACCTCAGGAGGACAAGTGCAAGCTCTTATGGCACCGGGTCAGGCTAGGGGGCAAGTACAGGCTCTCGCGGTTCCACTGATTCAGGAAAGAGGTAGAACTATTTCCGTTGAAAGTCTGGTTTTTCCATTTGATCATCCTGTCCGTACATTGTTTGATTCGGGCGCATCGCATTCGTTTATCTCATCATCATTAGTTGAGTCACTGCACTTAGACACCAGTCTTGTAGATGATCCCTTGGTTGTTTCAAACCCAATTGGGGGCTCCACTTATTTGTCCATGATATGTTTGGGTTTGAAGATTTCTATACTTAGCATTGAGTTTAGATGTGATGCTTTTGCTTTGGGCTTCACGGGCTATGGGTTGATTTTGGGCATGGACTGGTTATCCAGTAATGGTGCTGTTCTTGATTGCGAAAGGAGAGTTGTTAGGCTCATGACCCGCTTGGGTAACACTCTCGAGATCTCTTGTAATCCCATGGATTCTGTTATGCTAAGTTATCTTGAATCGCTTGACGCTTCGGCCGAAAGTTTGCAATCTGTTAGAGTGGTCCGGGAATACTCGGATGTGTTTGAGGAGGTGAAGGGCTTACCTCCGAAGCGGGAGATTGACTTCCGAATATATCTGGTGGATAATCCTAAACCTGTATCTTTACCAGTGCGCCACATGGCTCCTCGTGAGAGGAGGGAACTCCATAAGAAAGTAGGGGAGTTGCTTGAGAAGGGGTTCATAAGACGAAGTATATCGGAGTGGGGTGCTCCAGTAGTTTTTGCTACGAAGGCAGATGGGTCCCTTAGACTTTGTGTAGACTATAGAGAACTCAACAAGCTCACAAAGAAGAATAGACACCCATTGCCGAGGATTGATGATCTTTTCGATCAGTTGGTTGGCGCTTCAGTATTTTCTCAGTTGGACTTAGCCACGGGGTTTCATCAGTTGAGGGTGGCTGAGGATAGCATAGACAAGACTGCCTTGAGGACTCCGGATGGTTTCTATGAGTGGCTGGTGATGCCATTTGGGTTGACGAACGCCCCTGCATACTTTGTTGATTTGATGAGTAGGGTGTTCAGGGAGTTCCTTAATAAATTCGTGGTGGTCTTTGTGGATGATATCTTAGTATTTTCTAAAAGTGAAGAAGAGCATGCCCTACTTCTTGGGGAGGTATTGAAGACTCTTCGAGCACATAGCCTTAAGGCTAAATTCTCTAAATGTCACTTCTGGAGGAAGGAGGTGCGGTTCTTGGGGCACGTGGTCTCCAAGGAAGGGATAGCTGTGGATCCCGCGAAGGTAGTATCAATTCAGGATTGGAAGGTTCCGAAGAATGCTACCGAAGTAAGAAGTTTCTTGGGTTTGGCGGGTTATTATAGGAAGTTTATCAAAGACTTCGCGAAGATATCAGCCCCATTAACCCGCTTAACGAAGAAGAATCTTGTTTTCGCATGGGACGTAGATTGTGATGATGCGTTCCGATGGTTAAAGAGAGCTTTAACCACTGCTCCAGTTTTAGTGTTGCCAGATGGGAGCAAGCCATTTGTTGTCTATACCGATGCTTGTGGGACAGTACTAGGCGCAGTCTTAATGCAAGAGGGAAGGGTAATAGCCTATGGTGGAAGGCAGTTGAGAGTGCATGAGAAAAATTACCCTACCCATGATTTAGAGTTGGCCGCTATTGTTTTTGCGCTTAAGATTTGGCGCCATTATCTTCTTGGTGAGAGATTCGAATTGTTCACTGACCACAAATCATTGAAGTACTTGTTTTCTCAGAAGGATTTGAATTTGAGACAGCAAAGGTGGATGGAGTTCTTAGCATCCTATGATTTCGAGATAGCGTATACCCCTGGCAAGGGTAACGTGGTGGCGGACGCCTTGAGCAGAAAAAGGTTGTCCTTGAGTCCATTGTTCGTGGAACAACGAAGCTTGGAATTTATCTCGATGTTTGATTTCAGACCTTCCATTGACTTTATACCCGGTTTGCTAGCATCCTTGGAGGTCAGACCTACTCTTTTGGGGCGGGTTGGAGAAGCACAGAGGGACGACCCACAGTTGGTTGAGTTGGTGGAGAAGCTCATAAGGGGGGAGTCGTCCAGCCATTTGAGTAGGTACACCCTAGATGATAGGGGGTGCTTGCGTAGAGACGGTAGACTTTGTGTACCGCAAGACGAGGGTTTGAGGAAGGTTATTCTTGATGATGCACACCGTTCTAGGATGACCATTCATCCCGGTGGGGACAAGATGTACCAAGACATGAAGAGGGTTTTCTTCTGGGCCGGTATGAAGAAAGATGTGGCCGAGTATGTCGCTCGATGCTTGGTGTGCCAACAAGTGAAGGCGGAGCAAAAGAAACCTGGTGGGTTGCTTCACCCATTGGAAGTTCCGCAATGGAAGTGGGATAGCGTCTCGATGGATTTTATTGACGGGTTACCCAGATCAAAAAAGGGTAATACGGGAATTTGGGTTGTGGTAGACAGACTTACTAAAAGCGCCCATTTCATACCTGTGAAGAGCAAGAGGACTGCTCCATGGCTAGCTTCAGTATATCTTCGAGAGATAGTTCGATTGCATGGGGTACCCTCTAGCATAGTGAGTGATCGAGATCCTATCTTCACTAGTGAGTTCTGGAGAAGTTTGCAAGAAGCAGTGGGGACTCAATTGTGTCTGAGCACCGCATATCATCCTCAGACGGACGGCCAGACTGAGAGGGTGAATCGTGTCCTAGAAGACCTTTTGAGGCTTTGTATCTTAGATTTTGGAGGTACATGGGAAGAGCATCTTCCATTGGTGGAGTTCGCATATAATAATAGCTTTCAGTCCAGTATTGGTATGGCTCCTTTCGAAGCTCTTTATGGAAGGCCTTGTTGATCACCTGCATGTTGGTGGGAATCTACGGATAAGATTTTGCTTGGGCTTGATATGGTTAGGGAGACTTCTGAGAAGATTGACTTGATTCGAAGAAGGATGAAAGCAGCGCAGGATAAGCAAAAATCTTATGCGGACAAGAGAAGGACGGATCTTGAGTTTGAAGTTGGGGACATGGTCTTTGTCAAAGTGTCTCCGTTACGAAATGTGGTTCGCTTTGGATCTGTTGGGAAGTTAGCACCAAGGTTCGTAGGGCCATTTCCCATTAAGGAAAGAATTGGACGGATGGCATATAGAGTGGAGTTGCCCAACAGACTTAGTGGTGTACATGATGTATTCCATGTGTCCCATTTGAGGAAGTGCTTACATGAGACCGCAGAAGTGGTAGAGCCGAGCTTGCTTAAAGAAGTGGAAGTAGAGCGTGATGCGACTATTCGACGAGCTCCTACCCGCATCCTTGGGTCAGAGACTAGGAAATTGAGGAATCGAGAGGTTCAACTAGTCAAAGTACAATGGGGAGAAGACGAGGGCAACGCTACTTGGGAGACGGAAGCGAAGATGCGTTCATTGTACCCATTCCTTTTTGAGGGTATGTCTTTTAACTTCTCCTTTATCGTTTGACTAGTACTTATCTTATCTTTAGTATGTCCTCTCATTAGTACCTTTGACCTTTAGATAGGGTAAACCTATGGTTGAAACATGTGTTTGAGACATGTTATGTTTGATGGATGCATGTGGATGCAAGTGGTTGCTAGTGGTTGCTCGTGGATGCATATACACACACTCTAGGCACTAGATCGGCTTAATCACTTCATATTGCATATTGCATAAAATTGTGTGTAGGCAACTATATTTATGGATGTATAATGATTGTGTTATCATATGGATGATGCATTTTGGTGAATGATTGTGCACTCATGTAGATATTGTATGTGTCGATAGGATTCTCTCGCATACATAATGGATGCATGGCACTATCATGGTTTGCATATGTTCATACATTAGATAGGGAACATATACACACACTCTTTGCATATGCTCATACATCATTAGAAATTGTTTTAAGGACAATGGATGCCCGTGTTTGATGGATTGAGTAGATGGTTGTTTGGATGGTAGGATATGCATTCTCCTTAGCTTAGAGATTTCGGGGACGAAATCCTTTAAGGAGGGGAGAATGTAACACCCCGTATTTCAGTTAATGCTAAAATTTACTAATTGCAGAATAAATAATCTTAAATGTGAGAATTGGGGGAAACAGGCTGCGTCATTGCGTTCGTCTCGGAAAAATACGCGAAATAGAGTCCGGAATTTTGTAAATCGGAGTCCGTATGGCCCAATGAAGTTTGCAGAAAATTCAAAGTTAAAAACGGATTAAAAAAATTCAAATTCAGATTTTTAATTTCAACCAGCGGGGCCAGGCGGGAAAGTTCCCGCCCTAGCCATGTCGACAGGGCTGTCGACAGGCCTGTCGACTGGGGAGTCGACTGCCCTGTCGACTTGCCTGTCGACACGGGGTGTCGAGCCACTTGGCCTGGGTGCACCAGGTCTGGTTTTCTGGCTAGGGTTGGGCTGTGTTCTAGAGACTTCCTAAATCTGACGGACCTAATCTAACCTAGGGTTAATCCTATGGTCTAAAACACACCCTAATCCTATAAATACACCCTAATGCAAGCCTAATCCATACTAAAAATAGAAATGATGCCATCATGCCGCCAAAATCAAACCTAAGAGGAGCCTCCACTAGTTTATGAAGGAAGTTGCAAGCTAATCAACCTCTAATCATCATCTTCTTCATATTTAGCAACTAGTTCTACTTCATAAGTTTGCTAATCTTGGTTTTGGTGAGTTCCTATGCCTTTAGCAAGTAACTGCTAAACTAATTAGGATAGGATATTAGGAGGCTATGGATGTAAATGTGGATTATGCAAGTTGTGGTTGTCATATGTTATAAGTTCATATGTAAACTTGCCTCTTTTTATGATATGATGTGTTATGCAAGTTCATATGCAAGTTTTATGCAAGTTTATATGCAAGATCATATGCAAGTTAGTCTCTTTTTATGATATGCATAACATGTGCAAGTTTGCCTTTGTGATATGACATGATATGCAAGTTTATATGCAAGATTCATGTGCAAGTTAGCCTCTTTCTATGATGTGCATAACATATGCAAGTTTGCCTTTGTGATATGACATGGTATGCAAGTTCATATGCAAGTTTTATGCAAGTTCATATGCAAGTTCATATGCAAGTTTTATGCAAGTCATATGCAAGTTCATATGCTAGTTTTATGCAAGTTCATATGCAAGTTTTATGCAAGTTCATATGCAAGTTCATATGCAAGTTTTATGCAAGTTTATATGCAAGTTCATATGCAAGTTTGTCTCTTTTTATGATGTGCATAACATATGCAAAGTTGTCCCTATGTATGACGTGTTATGTAAACGAATTACGTGGGAAACGAGGGGGTTAATATGCATGATTATAAAAAGGTGTAAAGTTGTTATGATTAAGCATAACATAAAATGAATGGACATAATTGGGAATTTACCTATTAAGTTAGGTCTACCCACATTATGGAGTTGGGAATTTACCTATTAAGTTAGGTCTACCCATACTATGGAATTGGGAATTTACCTATTGAGTTAGGTCTACCCATAATCTTAAAAATGTGTAATTAATTAGGGATAATTAATTATGGGGGTGATTAATTAGGTGTAATTAATCAACTAAGACACGAGGTTGGACCCTTTTGTAGCGGAAGTCTGCCCGGAACCGACCGGCCATCCAGCGGCTACAAATGATTGGCCCAATGTGAGAGGTCTTAGTCATAAATTAAATACGTGATTAAAGTAAAGACACGAGGTTAGACCCTTTTATGACAGAAGTCTGCCCGGAACCAACCGGCATATCCAGCGGTCATAAAAAGATGGTCTAATGTGAGAGGTCTTTATGAGGTCATGATCTTAATTAATTAATTAAGAAACACTTAACCATATTAGCATGTAGAGGGACATGAGGGGTTAAGTGGGTGCCTTGGGCGACATATGGAAATCTAGTGGGTTGCCTTGGGTGGCAATAGAAAATACGATTAGAATACTTAACCAAGTGGAAACATGTAGTTAAACATGATTAAAGGGTT
Source organism: Allium sativum (assembly GCA_030737875.1). NCBI lineage: Eukaryota > Viridiplantae > Streptophyta > Magnoliopsida > Asparagales > Amaryllidaceae > Allium > Allium sativum. The sequence continues at coordinate 155,040,836 of CM060921.1, read as the reverse complement.
AAGTGGGATGCACTAGAAAAAGGAACAAGCTTAGGTGGGTAGCTTGTGGGGGCCCATTTCAACCAGTAACCCATATGTATCTTATTGGGCTCGACCCATGTCGAGGACGGGACACGCGTACTGGGCTTGACTATAAGAGGCCAAAACGGGTTAGCGGTGGCAACGCAAGTCCAACGGGTTTCATATGCGTGTGTGGACCCGGGCTGGTAGGTAAGACGTTGTTGCATCGTGTAGGTATAAGCCGTGCACCGTTGATTGTATCGGGTTGCCACTTTGGGGAGTGATACACCCCACTGTGGGGCCAGCACGGGTATCTACGGTAGGGAGCCGATCACTTGGGAGTAGTGGGTACACCTAGTGGAGATAGGGGCAGACGGCACCTATGTAGTCAGCTAGGGGTACGCGAAACTACTGGGTAAATTTTCTAAGTCCTTGGGAGGGATCAACCTTTAAGTAGGAATGACCGGCGTGGTGCAGTGTAGTAATTATTCTTGGGTGGGTAAATGCATCTTTATCGTTATCTTAGTTCACTCTAAGTCTGATTGGCTACTTAGTGTAGTCATTTATCCCCAGTCACACCGTACCAAGTTATATCATATCCTTATTACTTTAATGATTACATTGTTAAAGTTATAGGACTCGCTCAGACTTATGTCTGACCCCGTTGTTTTTATTTTTTTCCCAACCCTCAGGTTCTCAGAGTGGGCCCAGCACGAGTGGGCTTTGATCAGGCTGCTTTTATTTCTCTCTTGGAGCTTGGACCCTAGATGTAGAGCTCAGTTTACCCTTACCTTTTATGGCTATCAGTTCATGTATCGGGATTATGTATTTTTATTTAGCAGGATGGATATTTGTACTTGACTTCTGTTATGGTTTTGTGATGTAACCAGACATGTTTTATTTTCCGCTGCAATTGAAATGATGTTTTAAATTTTCAAAGTATTACTTATATCTGTCTTGCTGTAATTACTCTGTTCTATATTCACTCAAATACTCCACCGATGTTATGGCATTCCCTTAGAGAGTGACCGTAGCGGGCGTGGGGTGTTACATAAGTATCTGCAAAAAGCTACTTGACTGCCCGTGTGGAAAAGAGGGCACCCGAGTTTGCAAAGTGAAACAAACTACAGGTCAGTCATGGGACTGGTGTGAGAAATCTAACTTAACTAATCTAATAATAAGGCTAATCACAGGACCACGCCGCTAACGCGGAACGGGTTTACTCCATTGGATTGCCAGTGCATAAACATCAACCATAAATAAAGATATGGATCTACATGCATCAATCAACATGCAATTTCTTAATCTACCCATTAAGGCTTAATCCTTAAACTTAGATTTTCAAAATCCAATTCACTTTACAGAAATTATTTCTTTGGATTTTATTTCCCGATTTCTTTTATTTCAAATCATTTTGAAATATATATCTATCTTTTTATAATATCAAAGTAGATTTCACTTTGGGAATAGAAAACAAAACAATTGGAAATATGAATTTCAAAACATAACAATGCATAAAAACAAGTATGCATCCAAATATCGGGTTTCCCTTAGACAAGGCAAAGGGCACGCACCTAAGCAACTCGAGATATATATATATATATATATATGTGTGTGTGTGTGTGTGTGTGTGTGTGTGTGTGTGTGCACCCCACTACGGAGTAGGCTACACTAACCACTGACCAATTCTCAAGGTCAGGGTCTTTCACTCCGTCCATACTTTTAGTCATCCTAGTTACCGGAATCTTTAGCCACATACTAAATCATTTTTTTAACATCCCGAAGTGGGGAAAATCATTTCACAACATAATAATCATAAGTACTTTCAAATATATAGTTCTTCACATAATACATTTCTAAATCATCGGGTGTAGTCCTCGAAATCCTTTCTGTTTTATAAAACATTTGATAAAACATTCCCTGTCCAAAATCGGGAACATAATCTTTTTTACTTAAGAAATGCCATTTCAAAAACATTCATTAATTTTGAAATAAACAATATCGCTAATCACCTTATAGTCAAATCGTGAAGTGTTTCACAAGTTGTTAGCATACATATATTTCTACCCACCCAATGCTAAATGTAAAAAAACATATGTTGCTCATAAATTGGTCGTGCACAATCCATTCAATTAATCAACCATAATATGTCAATTTTATATTTTGCATTCATATGTTAAAATTTTAATATTTCAACATTTATAGCCATATAATGAATATTTAATATAATTCCATCTTGACATTGAAATTGTGAATTTTAATGTTTCACTAATTTTATTCATATATGAATATTTACATATATTTTATCTTTACATTAAAAATGTAATTATTAATGTATCAACATATTAATCTATACACTGTATATTTTGCATAAAACATACTCTACATTAAAAATGGAATTTTTAATGCTTTCACATTTTTCTCAATACAATGAATATCTCATTTCATTCTTACATTAAAAATATGATTTTTAATGTTTCAATATTTTATTTCAAACAAATGATCATTTTTCATCTTTTCTACGTATACGATAAAAAAGCGAATTTTATCGTTAACACATTTTCATTTCTAATAAATGAACATTTTTATTCTAATAACACTTCCAATATAACGATATTTTTATTCTAATGACATTTCCAATATAACGACATTTTTATTCTAATGATATTTCCAATATAATGACATTTTTATTCTAATGACATTTCCATCTAAAATGATCTTTTTATTCTAATGTAACATTTTCTAACAAATGTTCATTTTATTCCAATGTACATCTTATAATAAAATATTCTTCTTATTCTCATACAACATTTTCTAACCAAAAATGTATTTTTATTCTAATTTAACACCATTAACAAAAATGATATTTTATGACAAATATAATTTCTACATAAATGATCAGTTTAGTTTCTAATATAAATGAACAATGTAATTTTGATCATAAATGTCAATTGTAATTCTAACATAAATGACTAATGTAATTTCGAACATAAATGTCAAATGTAATTCTAACATAAATGACCAATGTAATTTCGAATATAATTGTCAAATGTAATTCTAACATAAATGACCAATGTAATTTCGAACATAAATTTTAAATGTAATTCTAACATAAATGACCAATGTAATTTGTAACATAAATTTTAAATATAATTCTAACATAAATGACCAATGTAATTTCTAACATAAATGTTCTTTTATTTTCTAACAAAAGATGACAACTTATTCTCTAATAAAAATGACAATTTATTCTCTAATAAAAGATGACAATTTATTCTCTAATAAAAGATGACAATTTGTTCTTTTAACATCACATAAAGATGTAATCTTTTTATTTTTAACATTACATAAAAATGTAATCATATTTCTAATGTAAACATTTTTCTAATGTAAACAGTTTTCTAATGTGATCATATTTCTAATATATTGACATTTTCAATATAGCAATTCTCATTTCAACATAAAACGATGTTTTTATATGCCAATTCTTATTCCAACATAAAACGATGTTTTTATATAACAATTCACATTCAACATAAAAACGATGTTTTTATATGATGATTCCTTTTCAACATAAAACGATGGTTTTATATAACAATTCTAATTTAACATAAATGTGAATTCTTGGATTAACAAATCTAACAACTACAACATAATGATTTTGTTCTACTATTTTTCTAATTAACATAGTTGTAAATTAACAAATCTCATAACAGAACAAGATGATTTGGTTTAATAAATTTGTTTATTAACACATCTAATAACACAACATAATGACATGTTCAATTTGTCAAGTTTTAATTCAACATAAATATTCCATCAAATTAACAGAACACCAAACAGAATCAAACGTTTAGAATCCAATCACGAACATGTATGAATAACTAAACCCGATAACAAGTAATTTATTTTAAATTATTTAGATCAGAAATCTCAATAATTAACAAACTGATCATTTTTGTTAAACACAATTCTAATTAACAAACATGTTAATTTTTCAGATCCACATAACACACAAATCAATGTTCAAATCAAATCACAAAGCATGGCATATACAGTGAATGGAGGAGAACACAGTTATGATTTATTCATCTTATTCAAAATAAATAATAATAAAAATAAATTAAGATTTCTCACCGTGATTTCAGTCTGAAATTTTAACATGCTCCTTTTCAGATCTGGTCAGCTTCATGTCGTAGATCTCTTCTCTGTGATTTCAACGCAACTGCGTTTGCAAATTTTCGTCACTGTTTGAAAAAGATATGATATTTTACTTGTTAATAACATTTCTAAGTTAATTAAATAATTAATTAAATTAAGATTTCCCCTAACCAAGTCAAACTAAATCAGGCCGACCTTAATCCTTTCTTCTTCGTTTGTAATAACGGACAGCAAAACCCATTTTGTTCAAAACCAAACTCCACTGTCGCTGCCTCCTAGAGCACCTTGTCCCCGATCTGCAGTAGCCACCTGACGCGCCAATGAGAGGGCCACAACAACCGGCGAGATGGAGGAGCACGGCCTCCTCGTCCTGCCTCGATTTCAGCGCGAAGTCGGTGGGTTTGTAAGCCAAAATTGAGCCCGTCGGTTTATGAAATCCAATCTCACCCATACCATTTTAAAGCCCCCATCTTCTTCTTCGATTTGTTGATTATGAGATTTGAATAATAGTCAATGGATTGTAATATTTTAAGGGATTAAAACGAGATGATTTCGGCCTTTGATTTATCCAGGCGGCGGCTTAATGTTCTAATTAGGATTAGGGTGTTATTTGTTTCGGTTGTTTATATAATATTATAATATAGATCGAACTCCTAAGGCCCATTTAGCCATTAACACCAATTCAGGCCCAACGACAGACATTCCTAGCTAATAACCCCTATTCTGAACCCAATGGGCTATGTCCCGTGAGCCCAAACGAACGTCTGTAGCCTGTTTTATTTAATTTAATAATTAAATCCTTTATTAATTTAATTCGTTTTAACTTCAATTAAAATAAATTTTTAGTCGTTATTATTTAAAATAACCTATTTTAAATATTCTAAATTCATTAAAAAATTTAAAATAAAAATTTTAAATTGGCCCCAAAATTCCGGGTTGTTACAATCTCCCCCACTTAAAATCTTTTCGTCGTCGAAAAGGAACGAAGCTAAAAAGTTGTTTAAGTATCTAACTCATCTTTCGTTCTTTAATTCGTTTCTATAATTTTATTAGTTGAACTAATAATTACACTACTCAATCATCAATCAATTGGTTGATTAGCTTTTTAAATATTTATAAATTTTATATATTCAAAAATCATATTTTCTAAAATGGATTATAATTACAAATACGTATATTATAGGCTTATTACTCTCAACTCATTCTAGGGCATTACTAACCCTATCTCTAATGAGTATTCTTATTGGATATTACTAATCCAATCTCTGTTGAGTCTTTTGTTCAGTTCTAATGAGTTGTATTCGAAAGATTTGAGCAAACCAAAGCTCTGATACCAATTGTATCGACACGGGTTTTGCCCGGACTTAATCGATCGCAAAATCGACCAAGACCATTCAATTCCCGCATACGTTAACATTGGGAATACAACACATTAAAACAACAACAGCAGACTTTTATTACATTATAGTAATGCAACATCAGAGTACAGAATATCAGAGTACAACGATAAATAAAATACAGCGGAAGACCAATATTACATTAAATATAATACACTGCAGCGGAAACATAAATATACAGTGGAAGGCCATCATGCTCTGGACACAACTTTAAGCTTCGATCCAGGATCCTGCTAAACATAAATACCTGCAAAAAGCTACTCGACTGCCCGTGTGAAAAAGATGGGCACCCGAGTTTGCCAGTGAAACAAACTACAGGTCAGTCATGGGACTGGTATGAGAAATCTAACTTAACTAATCTAATAATAAGGCTAATCACAGGACCACGCCGCTAACGCGGAATGGGTTTACTCCATTGGATTGCCAATGCATAAAATAAAGTAAAATCGTTAAAACAACGCAATGCTTTTTAGAAAAATGAAACCTTTATAATACTCAAGTCCCATCACACAATGCAACACAAACTAGCGGATAGAGTTTTACCTTATAATGGTCAAAAGATGCTTAATACGATAAAAACGGATTTTGATATTATTACTAGTGTGTATATATGTTTCAAAAACAATTCAATCATAATGTATCAATCATAGACGGCATTGTACCCCATCCTACTATGTCGCCATACTAGTTCTACAATCAAAACCACATGGTGTTGTATTGGAAATTGGTTTTCCGTCATGAAATCGAGGCCAGGGATCATCTTCTCCGATTCGAGAAACTCTAGCAAATGCCTCCGGATCACACCTATGGGCAACCCTTTGATCTTCAGGGCCGGTCCCCACCTAACGGTAGTGGATTGGCAATTCCTGAACACACGCTTCCCGGTTCCTTTGAACCTCCATATGGCCACTAACAATCTATAAATCCGAGGTACCTCAATCCATCATCCACATAAGTAAAATGTCAACCAGTTTAAGCACTGACACTACCCCTAGCTAGAAAGAAACATGTGCACTCCTGCAGTCCATATCCCGTTTTTGACACATACCGGGGGGTGAGGCTCGCGAAGTCACGCTATACTCAAAGCTATGCCTAAACAGGCTATGCTTTGATCATCAAACACAAGACCTGCTTTTCAACAAAGCCTTGATCATCTGCATCTTGGCGTGACACATTGACAATTCACACCATGCGATCGACAACTATTATTATATACCAGGGTGTTAAGCAGAGAATAAATTCTCCACCACCAAACAAACATATATTAATACAAATCAATTTAATTACATGAAATGAATTCCAATGTCGGACACGCATCCATTTCCAAGTCCGTTCTGGGTCTGAACGAAACTGGAGATACCTGAGAGGTTCTCGCTTATCCGGACAATCAACACATACGTCCGGACAACTATTGCTTCAACCTCGTCCTAGGAGCAAGTCAGTCCAAGGAATCAGTAGTCGTCGTCCATTCGATGTGAAGATTGTCGGTCTTCAATCGCCGTCTTCTACATCTTTTATTTAATCGTCGTGTAATTATTTAAAATGTGTTGAACTCGGTCTTTTCAAATAATTATCACATAATTATCATTTAAATCATTTCATCTCTTTAATATTTATTTATAAGGATCTATCGCTATTTCTATTTATTTAAACGTAGCTCAAAATAATAAAATGACGCTTCAGGTCAATGGGCTGCACCGGCGCTGTTTTAACAATTTTTTTACACATATCTTGAAATCTAACCGTCAGATTCTGATAAAATTTATATCATTGGAAAGGTTTTCCCGAACCGGTCTTAATGGTTCCGGTTTTGGGAAAATCCAACGGTCGGATCTTTCTGTATGATCGTTTTAAGTTACGATTGCCGATACGCGAACTATCGCGCGTGTTTCATTTAATTTTATATTTATAAATATAAATGTAAATATAAAACATTCGGCGATTTCAACTATTATAATCTATCCTTTCTATCACACCTAAAATGATGATAAAAATATCACTTCTAAATTCACTCTTTTTGTCGCATCTAAAATGACGATAAAAATATCACTTTTGAATTCACTCTTTTTATCGCATCTAAAATGATGATAAAAATATCACTTTTCTTTATTTATATCTAAATTATAAAAAAATGTACCTTTTAAAATTCGTATTTTTATTCACATCTAAAATGTGAATAAGAATAAATTTCCCAATGTCATATTTTTCATTCGTAACTAAATTACAAATAGAAGTGTACATTCTTAAATTCATGTTTTTATTTGCAACTAGTTTGCATATAAAAATATACTTTTTAAAACGTTGTTTTTATTTTCGTATGAAATGCAAATAAAAATGTACTTTTTATTTACATATTTTTATTCACATCTAAAATATGAATAAAAATATACTTTACATATTTATGCCTTTTGTTTGCAACTAATTTGCAAATAAAAAGTGTAATTCCTTATGATGTTTTATTTGCATCTAAATGTAAATAAAATATACTTTTCTGTTTTACTTATTTACTCTAATTTTAAATAAGTGTCTTATTTCTTCCTTTTCATGTTCATTTACACTAAATGTAAATTAATACGATCTTTTCCTTTTTACTTATTTACGCTAATGTAAATGAATGTGATCTTTTTTTATACAAATTTATTTACACTAAATGTAAATAAAGTTTCCTTTTTCTTTTTTTTTTCTTCTTGTCTCTTGTTTATTTACCTAAATGTAAACAAATGTTTCTTTTTCTATGTATTTATTTATTTACACTACATGTAAATAAATGTTTACCTTTCTATTTACATATTTATTTACACTACATGTAAATAAATGTTTACTTTTCTATTTACATATTTATTTACACTACATGTATATAAATGTTTGCCTTTTTTATTTAAATATTTATTTACACTACATGTAAATAAATGTTTGCCTTTTTTATTTAAATATTTATTTACCTAAATGTAAATAAAGTCTTCTTTTTCTATACATAAAATATAAACACAATTTTATTGCAAAATTTGTTCTTTTTATTCACATAAGAAATGTAAATAAAATTTCATCGCTAAATTTGTTCATTTTATTCACATAGAAAAATGTAAATAAAATTCCATCGCTAAATTTGTTCATTTATTTACATAGAAAAATGTAAATAAAGTTTCATCGCTAAATTTGTTCTTTTATTTACATTGAGAAATGTAATAAAGTTTCATTGCTAAATTTGTTCTTTTATTTACATAGAAAAATGTAAATAAAGTTTCATCACTAAATTTGTTCATTTATTTACATAGAAAAATGTAAAAAAAGTTCCATCGCTAAATTTGTTCATTTTATTCACATAAGAAATGTAAATAAAATTGTGTCATTAAGTTTTTTCTTTTATTTACAAAGGAATGTAAATAAAATATAATCTCATATCTTGTTCTTTTTATTTACAAAGGGAATGTAAATAAGACATCATCTCTCTATAATCAAAATTCTTATTTACCACTAAATAGTAAATAAAAAGGAATATACTTTTTCTATGTCATGTTTCCTATAATCACAATTTTATTTATAACTAAATAATAAATAAAAGGAATATACTTTTCTATGATTCATGTTACAAAAAATGTAATTTTTATTTTAATAAGAATGACATTTTGTTATTCCTAATTTCAACAAAAGTTAACAATTTTATATTGCCAATTGTAATTTCAACAGGACAACAGTTTATATAGTCGATTCTTAATACAATAAACATGACATTCAATTTTGATCAATTCTAAAATAAACATGACATTCTAAAATAAACATTTTTGAATCTTAACATAAATGTCAAATGTAATTCTAACAAAAATGACCAATGTAATTTCGAACATAAATGTCAAATGTAATTCTAACATAAATGACCAATGTAATTTCGAACGTAAATGTCAAATGTAATTCTAACATAAATGACCAATGTAATTTTGAACATAAATTTTAAATGTAATTCTAACATAAATGACCAATGTAATTTCTAACATAAATTTTAAATGTAATTCTAACATAAATGACCAATGTAATTTCTAACATAAATGTTCTTTTATTTTCTAACAAAAGATGACAACTTATTCTCTAATAAAAGATGACAATTTATTCTCTAACAAAAGATGACAATTTATTCTCTAATAAAAGATGTCAATTTATTCTTTTAACATCACATAAAAATGTAATCTTTTTATTTTTAACATTACGGAAAAATGTAATCATATTTCTAATGTAAACATTTTTCTAATGTAAACACTTTTCTAATGTGATCATATTTCTAATATATTGACATTTTCAATATAGCAATTCTCATTTCAACATAAAATGATGTTTTTATATGCCAATACTTATTCCAACATAAAACGATGTTTTTATATAACAATTCACATTCAACATAAAAACGATGTTTTTATATGGTAATTCCTTTTCAACATAAAACGATGGTTTTATATAACAATTGTAATTTAACATAAATATAACTTCTTGGATTAACAAATCTAACAACCACAACATAATGATTTTGTTCTACTATTTTTCTAATTAACGTAGTTGTAAATTAACAAATCTCATAACAGAACAAGGTGATTTGGTTTAACAAATTTGTTTATTAACACATCTAATAACACAACATGATGACATGTTCAATTTGTCAAGTTTTAATTCAACATAAATATTCCATCAAATTAACAGAACACCAAACAGAATCAAACGTTTAGAATCCAATCACGAATATATATGAATCACTAAACATGATAACAAGTAATTTATTTTAAATTATTTAGATAAGAAATCTCACTAATTAACAAACTGATCATTTTTGTTAAACACAATTCTAATTAACAAACATGTTAATTTTTCAGATCCACATAACATACAAATCAAAGTTCAAATCAAATCACAAAGCATGGCATATACAGTGAATGGAGGAGAACACAGTTACGATTTATTCATATTATTTAAAATAAATAATAATAAAAATAAATTAATATTTCTCACCATGATTTCGGTCTGAAATTTCAACATGCTCCTTTTCAGATCTGGTCAGCTTCATGTCGTAGATCTCTTCTCTGCGATTTCAACGCAACTGCATTTGCGAATTTTCGTCACTGTTTGAAAAAGATATGATCTTTTATTTTTTAATAACATTTCTAAGTTAATTAAATAATTAATTAAATTAAGATTTCCCCTAACCAAATCAAACTAAATCAGGCCGACCTTAATCCTTTCTTCTTCGTTTGTAATAACGAACAACAAAACCCATTTTGTTCAAAACCAAACTCCACAATCGTCGCCTCCTCGAGCACCTTGTCACCGATCTGCAGTAGCCACCTGACGCGCCTACGGGAGGGCCACAACCACCGGGTAGATGGAGGAGCTCGGCCTCCTCGTCCTGCCTCGATTTCAGCGCGAAGTCGGTAGGTTTGCGAGCCAAAATCGAGCCCATTGGTTTATGAAATCCAATCTCACCCATACCATTTTAAAGCCCCCATCTTCTTCTTCGATTTGTTGATTATGAGATTTGAATAATAGTCAATGGATTGTAATATTTTAAGGGATTAAAACGAGATGATTTCGGCCTTTGATTTATCCAGGCGACAGCTTAATGTTCTGATTAGGGTTAGGGTATTATTTGTTTAGGTTGTTTATATAATATTATAACATAAATCGTACTCCTAAGGCCCGTTCAGCCATTATCACCAATTTAGGCCCAACGACAGACATTCCTAGCTAATAACCCCTATTTTGAACCCAATGGGCTATGTCCCGTGAGCCCAAACGAATGTCTTTAGCCTGTTTTTATTTAATTTAATATTTAAATCCTTTATTAATTTAATTAGTTTTAACTTCAATTAAAATAAATTTTTAGTCGTTATTATTTAAAATAACCCATTTTAAATATTCTAAATTTATTAAAATTTCTAAAATAAAAATTTTAAATTGCCCCCAAAATTCCAAGTTGTTACAACATCCATCTTAGGCAATCTCTACCTAAGATTTATACAATAGCCCTTGCACTTTACTCCGTCTTCAATATGTTCAACATACTTGGTTTGCAACGCTTATGCCAATACGGAGTTGTTCTTCGGATAATAATCCAACCGGTCTCTCTATATTAACAGCGTAAAAATGGTCAGAAACTTTGATAGTCGGTGATTTAACTATCAAATGAAAACACGTGTGCAAACAACAATCTTATTTCCAAATGGAAATCTTATCGATCAATTCGTCAATACATATTTATCCCTTTAAATTAATTTATCATTAATTTATTCATTTCCTTATTTCCCGTTTCCATATACTTTAAATTCTTATTTTCTAAATCTAGAAAATATACGTTATCAACTTGGAAAATGTTTATGTATTTATTCCCATTTCTTATTTTCGATTATTAGAAAATATTTCTGATTCTTATTTGGAAAACATTTCCAAACTCCTTCATTGGCTTTAAACATATTTTTAAATAAAACATCGCTAATGCCAACTCAAACCATTACACTCATTAACTGAATTCACTTAACCATCCTTCACGATCAAACCTTAAACATTCCTTAGTTAAGAAGGGAGTCAATGAAGTTGTCGTATAATTACCTCTCAGACCTTAACTAAACAATGTTTTAACTTCGAAATAGACAAAGTTTATCTTTTAAATATTTAACAAACTTCATTACGTAACTCTCGGAATCTATTTACGAATCTACTTCTTTTACAGAAACCATTTGATTATAACTATGGTGTTATAATTTCATGCTACCGAAATACAATAACTTAAGTATAACTCTTATTTATTAATTTGAATTAATAAATTTATTTAATAAATAAATCTTGATTTAAAACTCGGAAAGTACATAGTGCTTTCCTATATTCGATATAATCGAATTTCAACGTATAATTCTCTTTCGAATAATCTCTATTCGATAATTTCTTTCCGAATAAACTGTATTCAATAAATCTTTTTTAATAAACTATATTCGATTAACTCACTTCAAATAAACTATATTTGATTAACTCTTTCCGAATAAACTATATTTGATTAACTCACTTCGAACAACTAATATTCGATTAACCCACTTCGAATAACTAGTATTCGATTAACTCACTTCGAATAACTAATATTCGATTAACTCACTTCGAATAACTAATATTCAATTAACTCATTCGAATAACTAATATTCAATTAACTCTTTCCGAATAAACTATATTCGATTAACTCACTTCGATTAACTAATATTCGATTAACTAACTTTGAATAACTAATATTCGATTAACTCACTTTGAATAAACTGTATTCGATTACTCCTTTCGAATAAATTAATATTCGATAACTCCTTTCGAATAAGTAATATTCGATTAACTCCTTTCGAATAAACTATATTCGATAACTCCTTTCTAATTAACTCTAACTCTAATCATTTAACTCTAACCCTAATTGATTAACTCTAATTCGATTAACTCTAACTCTAATCGATTAACTCTAATTCTAGTCAATTAACTCATTTTGATTAACACATTTTGACTAACTCCTTTGATTAACTCCTTTGATTAACTCTACGACCATATTCAGTTTCAAATATCGATGTGGAAATCGATTCTTACTTCTTTATATAAGTCCTGACTTATATATTCCCTTTATCCAATGATAAATATTTTATTTAATTTATAAAATATTATTTATAAATTAATCTTCTCAGACTATCGGTTAGAACAGATTCTATTTAAAATCTTTTTTTATATCCATATCATGTTATACTCGTGTGCGAAGCACGGGTCTAAACCTTTCAAATGTAAAATTCTCTTTCTATACAATTCTAATTGTTTGACAATATTTCCTGTTATGTTTGGTTTAAAAATATTTCCTTTTTTTAATCCTATTTAGTTTTCAAATAAATATCCTTTATAAAATTGTAACACCCCGTAATTTTATAACATTAAAATTCACAAATTAAAGTATACTTAATTTTTAGAAAAGAATTAAGTGAAATGGGTTGCGCAGAGAAATATATATATATATTGATATATATATATATAAATTAAAAATTAAATAAATATGTGAAAAAGTTCAAAACAGCGAATTGGGAGGGGAATTAACCAAACCGGCCCATTTTTGAGGTTGACCCTAGCCCTGTTGGGTCGATTAGGGGTTAATCCAGGGTGTTTGGCTGTCAACCCGTGGGCCGATTCGCTCAAATGCAAATTTTGCATTTGATTGGTTCTCATGGTTCAGGGTTAATCTAATGGTCCTAAATAACTTCCTACACCTATAAATACATCATAATGCTAACCCTAAACCTAATTAAAATAGAATAGTTACCGTCGCCATGGAAATCAATGGAGCCGCCGCCAACTAAGAAGGAAGAAAAGCTAATTCAATTCTAATTCTCTCAACCCTAAAGCAAAGCAAAACTCTCTCTTTTCTTCTCTAAATTGTGAGTATGATGATCTTAACAAGATTATTATCATTTTAATTAGGTTGAGTTATGAATGGATTATGAGTAGATGATGTGAATTATCATATATGTTGTTGTAAACCCCTTTTGCTATCATGTATATTGTAAATCCAATGTTATGTGATGATGATATCTTATATGTTGTAAATCATTTTATGATGATGTTATGTATGTTGAAAGTTTCTAGGCTAAGTTGTGATGAATCATACATGTTAAAAAGGCCATGATGTTACCATCTATGCTAGTTAGTTCATATTAATTAAATCATCATGTTTGGGTTATGTTGATCTATATGACAAGTCACATATGCAAGTTAGATTGATTAGAAAAGTTATGAACATATACCAAGACATCTATTATGACATCTAGAATTATGCTATGACATATGTGATATCCTATGCTAGTTCACACCATCATTATGTTGCCTAAAAACCCCATATGCATGTTTATGTATAGATTTGGGCTATGATCATATCATATAAATTGAGACATTTAACAAGTTGACACCTTTTGATCCTTAACATGTGTAGTTTATGCAAGTTTCACCCCTATTATGATTAGATTTATTTTAATTGTCTGTATGTTGTGATAATTTATCTTTGTGCTAGGTGTTAGACTATACAAGTCTAGCCTATATTATGCGTTGAATAAGCGAACGTATAAACGTGGGGTAGGGGTAATGTTAAGGATTTAATATTAAAAAGTTGGGGTGCAATTGATATGATTTTGCATGCCATAAGTGGATGGCCATAATTGAGTCAATTATGGACATCATTAAAAGTTGACTTAATTAATAAATTGAATAGGGAATTATTAAAACTGGGGCAAAAGATTTTAAGTGTTAATCAATGCTTAGGACACGAGCTTGGACTCGTTTGTGACGTAAACCTGCCTGGACCCGCCCGACAAATCCAGTGGTCACAAATGTCAGCCCAATGTGAGAGGTCCTAGGCCTAAACTAAAGCATAACGGTTGTAAAGAAACGAGGTTAGACTCTTTTATGGTGTAAGACTGCCCGGACCCGCCCGGCAAATCCAGCTGCCATAAATGCCAGTCTAATGTGAGAGGTCTTTATGAGGTTATGGCCTGAATGAATTAAGAAATACTTAACCAGATAAACATGTAAGGTGGGACATGGGGGTTAATTAGGTGCCTTGGGTGGCATGAGGAATCTAGGGGGTGCCCTTAGTGGCATGTGAAATACGATTAGTAAGACTTAACCAAACACACATGTAAATGAACATGACTAAGAGGGTTAACTGGGATATACTAGTGACAAGCTTAGGTGGGTAGCTTCTGGGGGCCCATTTCGACCAGTATCCCAAACGTATCTTTGTTGGCTCGACTCAAGTCGAGGACGGGACACGCATGCTGGGTTTGACTGTAAGAGGCCAAAACGGGGAGCGGTGGCAACGCACGTCCAACGGGTTTCATATGTGTGTGTGGACCCGGGCTGGTAGGTAAGACGTTGTTGCATCGTGTAGGTATAAGCCGTGCATTCTCAAGTTGTATCGGGTTGCCACTTTAGCGGAGTGATACACCCCACTGTGGGGCCAGCACGGGTATCTACGAGTAGGGAGCCGATCGAAAGTGGGTAGTGGGGTACACCTAGTGGAGATAGGGGCAGACGACACCTATGTAGTCAGCTAGGGGTACGTAAGGCTATTTATAAAGTTTCTGTGTGAAGCAAGTGGGATCAAACAATAGGGTGACTGGTGTGGTACAGTGTAGTAATGTGCGGTGCAGTGTAGTAATCATTCGTTAGTAATTAGGTGTGCCTTTACCGTTATCTTTAACGTTATCTTAAACACTATCTTTATCTTCCTAAGAGTTCATAGACATTTACTTGTCTTCCAGCTTATGCCTTAGTCTAGTTATTTTGATAATAGTATTGTTAGAATTATCATAGTCGCCAGGCTTTATGTTTGACCCCTATATTTCTATTCTTTTCCCCCCTCCAGGTCCTCAGGTTGGGCCCAGCTCTAGCGGAGTTTGATTGAATTGCTTCATCCCTCTTTGGAAAGCTTGGACCGTTGAATTAAAGTCCAGCTTGTTATCTTTTTAATGGCTATTTATGTAATGGGATTATGTATTTTGTTTTTATGAAGATGGATATTGTACTTGGTTATGATCTATGGTTTTATGACGTAACAAACATGTTTAATTTCCGCTGCAATAAAATGAAGTTTTAGATTTCCAAGTACTATTTATTATCTGTCTTGTTGTAATTTTTCTGTTCTATATTCACTTATAACCTCCATGGAAGTTAATGCATTCCCTTTGTGAGTGACATTAATGGATGTGGGGTGTTACACGTGGTATCAGAGCTTAAGGTTACCAGAACAGAAAAAAATACTTTAGAAAAATAGTTATTTTTGGAAGAAGTGTTTTCAAAAACATGTTTTAATGAGAAATTTAAAGAGAAAAGTTTTTAAGAAAAACATAATCCCCAATAGCCACATATCTTTACCTTTCGAATTCTCCATTCTGAATCTTTCCTTTTTCGTTTCAGCATGGCTGAAGATCTTAATCTACCCGATGGTGTAACGATACCAGGATGGTATAAGAGGTTATTAGAGGCTAGGGACGCTGCAGGTCCAGCCAATGTTCCTCCACCACCAGTTGCACCCGTTCCTCCTCCTCCTCGCGTGGATACTTTTGCAAAGACATGCAAGGAATTCAAGGCTATGGGTGGAAAACCATTTCAAGGGTCAGAAACGTTTGTGGAAGCTAGAGATTGGCTTAAGGAGGTGGAAGAATTGCTAGAAATATTTGAAGTAGAAGAAGGGATGAGAGTTCGATTAGCAGCTTGGTTGATGAAGGGAGAGGCCTCGTTTTGGTGGGAGGTCACTAATGGGAAGCGTCCTGTTGACTCTTGGGCGGATTTCAGACGTAGGTTCGAGGCGTAGTTTCTCTCAAGGGCGGAAGAAAATCTATATATGGAAAGGTTCTTGACATTGAAGTAAGGAATCTCATCAGTGAAAGAATATGTCAATAAATTTAATCAGTTAGCAAGGTTTGGCTTGGACTTAGTAAACACGCCGGAGAAGAAGGCTCTAAGGTTCGTGAATGGCTTGAATGAACCATTGCAAGGGTTGGCTATGACCCACATCCCGATGGGGGCCACCTTTGAGAAGTTAGTAGAAATGGCGCTCATGCATGAGGAGAAAAGCGCTAAAGCTGATAAGGCACCCGAGAAGAAGGGGGATCAGAAGAAACCACAATAGCAAAACAAGAAGGGTAGAAAAGACAATAATGGCAAGGGAAAGAAGAAGTGCTTTAACTGTGGAACCCCAGGCCATCTCAGCAAGGATTGCCGAAAGAAAAGGCAGACATGCTGTTTTCATTGTGGCAATGCGGGACATTTAGTGAAGGACTGCCCAAAGAAGGGGCAAAGGGCAGGAGCTACCTCGGGAGGACAGGTGTAGGCTCTTATGGCACCAGGGCAGGCTAGGGGACAAGTTCAGGATCTCGCGATCCCACCGCTGCAAGAACGAGGTAGAACCATTTCTGTTGAAAGCTTAGTTTTTCTGTTTGATCATCCTGTCCGTACCTTATTCAATTCGGGCGCATCACATTTGTTTATCTCTACATCATTAGTTGAATCACTGCACTTTAACACCAGTTTAGTAGAGGATCCCTTAGTTGTTTCGAATCCAATAGGGGGCTCAGCTTATTTGTCCATGATGTGTTTGGATTTGAAAATTTCCATACTTAGCGTTGAATTTAGATGTGATGCTTATGTGTTGGGCTTCACGGGCTATGGGCTAATTTTAGGAATGGATTGGTTATCCAGAAATGGGGCCGTTCTTGATTGTGAAAGGAGAGTAGTTAGGCTCGTGACTCTCCTTGGAAACACTCTCGAAATCTTCAGTAATCCCATAAATTCGGTTATGCTAAGTTATCTAGAATCGCTTGACGCGTCTGAGGAAAATCTACAATCTGCTAGAGTGGTCCGAGAATATTCGGATGTGTTTGAGGAGGTGAAGGGCTTGCCTCCGAAGCGGGAGATAGATTTTCGAATATATCTTGTGGATAATGCGAAACCAGTATCTTTGCCAGTACGCCACATGGCTCCACGTGAAAGGAGGGAACTCGATAAGCAAGTGAAGGAGTTGCTTGAGAAGGGGTTCATAAGACGAAGTATATCGGAGTGGGGTGCTCCAGTAGTATTTGCCACGAAGGCGGATGGGTCCCTTAGACTGTGTGTGGACTATAGAGAACTTAATAAACTTACTAAGAAGAACAGACACCCACTGCCGAGGATTGACGATCTCTTCGATCAGTTAGTTGGCGCCTCAGTGTTTTCGCAGTTGGACTTAGCCACTGGGTTCCATCAGTTGAGAGTGGCTGAGGATAGCATTGACAAGACTGCCTTTAGGACTCTGGACGGTTTCTATGAATGGCTAGTGATGCCCTTCGGTTTGACAAACGCCCCCGCATACTTTGTTGATTTGATGAGTAGGGTGTTTAGGGAGTACCTTAACAAATTCGTGGTAGTCTTTGTAGATGACATCTTGATCTTTTCTAAGGATGAAGAAGAGCATGACCTACATCTTAGGGAAGTGTTGGAGACCCTACGAGCGCATTGCCTTAAGGCTAAATTTTCTAAGTGTCACTTCTGGAGGAAGGAAGTACGGTTCTTAGGGCACGTGGTTTCCAAAGAAGGGATAGCTGTGGATCCCGCGAAGGTGGTGGCCATCCAAGATTGGAAGGTCCCTAAAAATGCTACCGAAGTGAGAAGTTTCTTGGGGATGGCTGGCTACTATAGGAAGTTTATCAAAGACTTCGCAAAGATATCAGCTCCACTGACACGCTTGACGAAGAAGAACCTAGTTTTCACATGGGACGTAGATTGTGATGATGCGTTCCAACGTTTGAAGAGAGCTTTGACTTCAGCCCCAGTCTTAGTATTGCCAGACGGGAGTAAGCCGTTTACCGTTTATACTGATGCTTGTGGGACAGGACTAGGCGCAGTCTTAATGCAAGAGGGTAGGGTAATAGCCTATGGTGGAAGGCAGTTGAGAGCGCATGAGAAAAATTGTCCTACACATGATCTAGAATTGGCCGCTATTGTTTTCGCGCTTAAGTATTGGCGTCATTATCTTCTTGACGAGAAATTCGAATTATTCACTGACCACAAGTCTTTAAAATACCTATTCTCTCAAAAGGACTTGAACTTAAGGCAGCAAAGGTGGATGGAGTTCTTAGCGTACTACGACTTCTAAATATCCTATACCCCTGGCAAGGGTAACGTGCTGGCAGATGCCTTAAGTAGAAAAAGATTATACTTAAGTCCTTTGTTTGTTGAGCGGCGAAGTTTAGAATTCATTTCGATGTTTGACTTTAGACCTTCCGTTGACTTCGTACCCGGTTTGCTAGCATCCTTGGAGGTTAGACCTACGCTTTTGGGACGGATTAGCGAGGCACAGCGTGACGACCCACAATTAGTTGAGTTAGTAGAAAAACTCAAAGGAGGGGAGTCATCAAGCCATCTCCGTAGGTATACCCTAGACGATAAGGGTTGGTTACGTAGGGACGGTAGACTTTGTGTACCAAAAGACGATGACTTAAGGAAGACTATTCTTAACGAAGCACATCATTCGAAGATGACCATTCATCCCGGCAGGGACAGGATGTACAAAGACATGAAGAGAGTTTACTTTTGGGCCAGCATGAAGAAAGACGTGGCCGAGTATGTCGCTAGATGCTTGGTGTGCCAACAAGTAAAAGCGGAGCAAAAGAAACCCGGTGGGTTGCTTCACCCATTGGAGGTTCCACTATGGAAGTGGGAGAGTGTCTCGATGGATTTTGTGGATGGATTACCGCAATCGAGGAGGGGTAATACGGGGATTTGGAGTATAGTAGATAGACTTACTAAGAGCGCCCATTTCATTCCCGTAAAGAGTAAGAGGACTGCTCCATGGTTAGCTTCTGTATATGTCCGAGAAATAGTTCGTTTGCACGGTGTTCCTTCTAGCACAGTGAGCGACCGCGATCCTATTTTCACTAGCGAATTTTGGAGAAACTTACAAGAGGCGGTAGGGACTCAGTTATGTTTGGGCACCGCATATCATCCTCATACGGACGGCCAGACCGAGAGGGTGAATCGCATTCTAGAGGATCTGTTGAGGCTATGTATCCTAGACTTTGGGGGTACGTGGGAAGAACATCTTCCATTGGTGGAGTTCGCATATAATAACAGCTTTCAGTCCAACATTGGTATGGCACCATTCGAAGCTCTTTATGGACGACCTTTTCGTTCACCTACATGTTGGTGGGAATCTACGGATAAGATCTTACTTGGGCCCGATATGATTAGGGAGACTTCGGAGAAGACCGACTTGATTCGATGGAGGATGAAAGCAGCACAGGATAGGCAGAAATCTTATGCGGATAAGAGGAGGACAGATCTCGAGTTTGAAGTTGGGGACATGGTCTTTGTCAAAGTATCTCCATTACGGAACGTTGTTCGCTTTGGGTCCGCTGGGAAATTAGCACCAAGGTTTGTAGGGCCGTTTCCTATTAAGGAGAGAATTGGACAGATGGCGTATAGAGTGGAGTTGCCCGAGAGACTTAATGGTGTACACGACGTATTCCATGTGTCACATTTGAGGAAGTGCTTGCACGAGACCGCGGAAGTGGTAGAGCCGAGCTTTCTTAGAGAGGTGGAGATAGAGCGTGATGCAACAATTCGACGAGCTCCTACGCGCATTCTTGGGTCAGAGATCAAGAGTCTGAGGAATCGAGAGGTCAGACTAGTCAAAGTGCAATGGGGAGATGATGAGAGCAACGCTACTTGAGAGACGGAAGAGAAGATGCGTTCACGATACCCTTTTCTTTTTGAGCATATGTCCTTTAAGTTCTCCTTTATCGCTTAGCTTGTACTTATCTTATCTTTAGTATATCCTCTCGCTAGTATCTTTGACCTTTAGTTAGGATAATCCTATGGTTGAAACATGTGTTTGAGACATGTTATGTATGGTGGATGCAAAGTGGATGCAAGTATTTGCTAGTGGTTGCTCGTGGATGCATTTACACACACTATTAGGCACTAGATCGGCTCAGTCTCTTCATATTGCATATTGCATATATATGGATGTATTTAGTAAAATGGATGTATAATGGTTGTATTATCATATAGTTGCTGCAATCGGGTGGATGGTTGTGCACGCATATAGAATTAATATGTATCATTAGGAATCTTTTGCATACATATTGGACGCATGGAACTATCATGAATTGCACTAAGGAGGTCGACTGAATCAGTAGACCGCCTAATTTTGCATTAGATATGGACATATACACACACTGTGCATATAAACATTAAAGCATTAGAAGTCTTTTAAGGACAATGGATGCTGGTGTTTGATGGTTGAGTAGATGAACGATTAGATGGTAGGATATACATTCTTCTTGACTTGGAGATTTCAGGGACGAAATCCTTTAAGGAGGGGAGAATGTAACACCCCGTAATTTTATAACATTAAAATTCACAAATTAAAGTATACTTAATTTTTAGAAAAGAATTAAGTGAAATAGGTTGCACAGAGAAATATATATATATATATATATTGATATATATATATATATATAAATTAAAAATTAAATAAATAAATATGTGGAAAAGTTCAAAACAGCGAATTGGGAGGGGAAATAACCGAACCAGCCCATTTTTGAGGTTGACCCTAGCCCTGCTGGGTCGACTAGGGGTTAATCCAGGGTGTTTGGCTGTCAACCCATGGGCCGATTCGCTCAAATGCAAATTTTGCATTTGATTGGTTCTCATGGTTCAGGGTTAATCTAATGGTCCTAAATAACTTCCTACACCTATAAATACATCCTAATGCTAACCCTAAACCTAATTAAAATAGAATAGTTACCGTCGCCATGGAAATCAATGGAGCCGCCGCCAACTAAGAAGGAAGAAAAGCTAATACAATTCTAATTCTCTCAACCCTAAAGCAAAGCAAAACTCTCTCTTTTCTTCTCTAAATTGTGAGTATGATGATCTTAACAAGGTTATTATCATTTTAATTAGGTTGAGTTATGAATGGATTATGAGTAGATGATGTGAATTATCATATATGTTGTTGTAAACCCCTTTTGCTATCATGTATATTGTAAATCCAATGTTATGTGATGATGATATCTTATATGTTGTAAATCATGCTATGATGATGTTATGTTTTTTGAACTTTTCTAGGCTAAGTTGTGATGAATCATACATGTTAAAAAGGCCATGATGTTACCATCTATGCTAGTAGTTCATATTAATTAAATCATCATGTTTGGGTTATGTTGATCTATATGACAAGTCACATATGCAAGTTAGATTGATTAGAAAAGTTATGAACATATACCAAGACATCTATTATGACATCTAGAATTATGCTATGACATATGTGATATCCTATGCTAGTTCACACCATCATTACGTTGTCTAAAAACCCCATATGCAAGTTTATGTATAGATTTGGGCTATGATCATATCATATAAATTGAGACATTTAACAAGTTGACACCTTTTGATCCTTAACATGTGTAGTTTATACAAGTTTCACCCCTATTATGATTAGATTTATTTTAATTGTCTACATGTTGTGATAATTTATCTTTGTGCTAGGTGTTAGACTATACAAGTCTAGCCTATATTATGCGTTCAATAAGCGAACGTATAAACATGGGGTAGGGGTAATATTAAGGATTTAATATTAAAAAGTTGGGGTGCAATTGATATGATTTTGCATGCCATAAGTGGATGGACATAATTGAGTCAATTATGGACATCATTAAAAGTTGACTTAATTAATAATTTGAATAGGGAATTATTAAAACTGGGGTAAAAGATTTTAAGTGTTAATCAATGCTTAGGACACGTGGTTGGACTCGTTTGTGACGTAAACCCGCCCGGACCCGCTCGTCAAATCCAGTGGTCACAAATGTCAGCCCAATGTGAGAGGTCCTAGGCTTAAACTAAAGCATAACGGTTGTAAAGACACGAGGTTAGACTCTTTTATGGTGTAAGACTGCCCGGACCCGCCCGGCAAATCCAGCTGCCATAAATGCTAGTCTAATGTGAGAGGTCTTTATGAGGTTATGGCCTGAATGAATTAAGAAATACTTAACCAGGTAAACATGTAAGATGGGACATGGGGGTTAAGTAGGTGCCTTGGGTGGCATGAGGAATCTAGGGGGTGCCCTTAGTGGCATGTGAAACACGATTAGTAAGACTTAACCAAACACACATGTAAATGAACATGACTAAGAGGGTTAAGTGGGATATACTAGTGACAAGCTTAGGTGGGTAGCTTGTGGGGGCCCATTTCGACCAGTATCCCAAACTTATCTTTGTGGGCTCGACCCAAGTCGAGGACGGGACACGCATGCTGGGTTTGACTGTAAGAGGCCAAAACGGGGAGCGGTGGCAACGCAAGTCCAACAGGTTTCATATGCGTGTGTGGACCCGGGCTGGTAGGTAAGACGTTTTTGCATCGTGTAGGTATAAGCCGTGCTTTCTCAAGTTGTATCGGGTTGCCACTTTAGGGGAGTGATACACCCCACTGTGGGGCCACCACGGGTATCTACGAGTAGGGAGCCGATCAAAAGTGGGTAGTGGGGTACACCTAGTGGAGATAGGGGCAGACGACACCTATGTAGTCAGCTAGGGGTACGTAAGGCTATTTATAAAGTTTCTGTGTGAAGCAAGTGGGATCAAACAATAGGGTGACTGGTGTGGTACAGTGTAGTAATGTGCGGTGCAGTGTAGTAATCATTCGTTAGTAATTAGGTGTGCCTTTACTGTTATCTTTAACGTTATCTTAAACGCTATCTTTATCTTCCTAAGAGTTCATAGACATTTACTTGTCTTCCAGCTTATGCCTTAGTCTAGTTATTTTGATAATAGTATTGTTAGAATTATCATACTCGCCAGACTTTATGTCTGACCCCCTCTATTTCTATCCTTTTTCCCCCTCCAGGTCCTCAGGTTGGGCCCTGCTCTAGTGGAGTTTGATTGAATTGCTTCATCTCTCTTTGGAAAGCTTGGACCGTTGAAGTAAAGTCCAGCTTGTTATCTTTTTAATGGCTATTTATGTAATGGGATTATGTATTATGTTTTTATGAAGATGGATATTGTACTTGGTTATGATCTATGGTTTTATGATGTAACAAACATGTTTAATTTCCACTGCAATAAAATGAAGTTTTAGATTTCCAAGTACTATTTATTATCTGTCTTGTTGTAATTTTTCTGTTCTATATTCACTTATAACCTCCATGGAAGTTAATGCATTCCCTTTGTGAGTGACATTAATGGACGTGGGGTGTTACAAAAATCTTATTTATTTTCCAAATAAATATCCTTTATAACATCTTATTTATTTTCTAAATAAATAATTCATTTTATACTTCAATTTGTTATCCAACAAATATTCTTTATATGATTTTATTTATTATCCCAGTAGTTATTCCTCTTTATAAAATCCTTTGGTTTTACAAATAATTCGCTTTTATAAAATCCCTTGATTTTATAAATATTATATTTTATTTTCAATAAACACTTTGAAATTTCCCTTTTCCATTTCGTTATTACTTATGGCATTTTAACAAATCAAATAACAATACTAGTGTCATCACGATCAATCACAGATTATATATCTCGTCATATCATAGTATATGAAATCTAACAGTATTAAATAATGAGGAATCTATTTGGATCCCTCCAACCTGTTTATCTGCATCTACAGATGTTACACAATAATTATCATCAATTTCAGTTCAATACGAAATATTTTGATAATAGGATCAATCTATATTTATCGATTTACATATATATATATATATATTTATATATATAATTTCGACCAACTGACTAGCAGTTCATCCAAACAGTCAACACACAACAATCAGTAGTCATTTATCAGTTTTATAAATACGTTATGAAAAAATATATTGTTCAGAGTTAGTGAGATTTACTCACATTGAACGATCATCGTTAATAGCGATAACCATCTCTTGATTCAGACGGACAATTTATTTTTCTATAAATTGCAACGAGCTTCGATTCACTCCCCGTCAGTTCTAGTGTGTAGCCACCATCCATACGGTCCCAATGGATCCAGTTTTGTTCGATTTCGTGTATGTATAAATTAGATACATATTTTACAAGTTAAACACTTAATTAAAACAAATTAAACACAATTTTAATTGAAAGTTGGGCTTTAACCTTTATCCAGCCCATATCCCCTTTGTAAGGTCCAGACCATCAAAAACCTTCTTCCCGGAAACCAAGCTCCTGTATTCTTTGAACACCCAAAATAACCATTACTGATTTAACAACTGAAATCACCACACAAACTCCATCCAAGCTGTACAACTATATACCCTCTTCTTCCCTGATATCACCACCAAAACTTAGTATAGTTCATGCAACACAGAAGTCCATTTCCGCCTTTATAGCAACTTCAGTAAACAAACCCAATACTTCTTTGATCTCCTTCAACTCAGCATTTGTAGTGAATAATATTCAATGCAAAATGTAAATAATTTATACCCAAGCTCTCCTCCCTTTTCTACTGCTATTTCCTATAAACTTGCGATCACACTCCGCCTTACTCATCAGTTCGAACAAAAGCCCCTTCTTCCCAATAATATCATCCGCATTCGTCATACCCGACACCTCCGCAAGCTTCACACAGCACAACCACCATTTTCCTACGATATTCACCACTCCCCCGTTCTTCACTTTAATACTGTGCCATCATCCCCAACGCCTTCACATTCATGGATTAACAAAGACCGACCTTAACCCTTCCAGAAAACACAACAGACAGTCTATCTGTCGTTCACCATCCCTCAGTTCGCCAGAGTTCACCCATGCCCCATGGAGACGAACCCTTTAGCTCCTCCGCGCCCCCGTTCATACAGAAAACATCTGCTCAAAAGTGGTTCCAAGCGGAAACGAATCGCACCCGACACGATTCGAGGTCGAAGCCCTTGATTCCCAGGCCAGAACGAATTCTAGTTTTAAATTGTTTTTATTTTCTTTGATTTGCAAGACGCGATTTTGTTTCTGGAGAGAAAGAATTGGCGGTTGTGATTTTGATCGGGGAAATGAAGCATTAGGTTAAAAGAGTTTTGAGGCTTATTTACAGGGTTTGAGGGACTTACTTTGATTTTTGAGAGGAAGAAATCTTCTTCACGTTTCAGTTTTGCTGAGGAGATACAAAAGGGAGCGATGGCACAAGTATTGACCAGAGAGAAATGAAGATAACTTTAATTTTAAGTTATAAAACTTAGTGTATCCCACTATGTAATATTTCGTTTACATACGAGTCGTTATGGACAGATAAAAAAATACCGTTGTGATGGACAATGCCTCACGATTATATAAATATAAAAATACCTGTAGACTAACTCATATTGTGAAACCCCGAAATCGCTGATTAAGGGTGCATAATACTCCAAATAAAAAGTAGCTTATTTAATTAATTAAAAATTACAGTAAAATTCTAAAAATTAAACTATACCTATGTCTCAACGGCCCTGTCTAAATCCGAAGCCAATATTTAATTATTTATATTAATTAAATATCCAAAGATATTTACTTTAAACCATTTAAATCACGAAAAACTATTTAAATAATTAAATAAATTAGTTATTATACTGTAAAAATACGGGACATTACACCTGACATTTTACTTATGTTGATGATGGATTGCGAGGCGCCACGGTTATATCGGTCGTTCCGGGACTGATAGTTTGGCCGGGATATGACCATTTTACGCCCCATATGGTGGGGAAATGCATTGTTCAGGCATTTTAATCCACTCCGTGTGGACCGGCCCTGACGATCTAAAGGTCACTCGAGCTCTGACCTAAGGCTAGGGCTAGAGAGTCTCGAAGCGGTAAGGACGATCCCTTGCCTTGGTTCACAGATGGGAATCCAACTTCCAATAAGTGACTATGCGGTTTTGATTGTAGAGCCCAGTATTGGCGACATGATATATGGTACCTCTTCCTCCTAGGATTGATACATTTATATTTGAAGTTGTTTTATACACTATGCACTTATAATAGTATCAAATGATTTGTTTAAACGTTCCAAGCATGTTTGGCTATTATAAGATAAAACCCTATCCCCCGGCTTGCGTTGCATTGTGTGATAGGACCTGGGTCTTATAATAGCTTCATTTTTCCAAAAAGCATTGCTCTGTTTTATTATATGCACTGGTATCCTTGGGAGGAAACCCATTTAGTGTTATACAGCGTGGTCCCTTGATTTACCTTATTTAAAAGTAAAGTTTTAAATAACTGTTTTAGTTTTCACACCAGTCACATGACTGACCCGGAGTTTATTGTTTTAACCTAAACTCTGGGTGCCCCTATTTTCCACATGGGCAGCTAGTAGCTTTGGTTTTGTAGATTTATATTCACAGGATCCTGGTTTACGCTAGAATGATATTCGGAAACCTCTATATCCGTATATCACCTTCAATTGGGTTTTGTATTATTTTCCGCTGCATTAATGTATTTAAATCTCTGATGTATATTAAATGTGAATTATTTATCCATACTCTGTATATTATTATAATCTGATGTAAATTGTTGTAATAGGCTATGAAATGTTCTTCAGTTTGTGTTCTGCTTTGTTGTGTTCTCAAAGCAATCCGGGCTTTCCTTCACGGGGAAGTTCGGGTCATTACAATCTTCGATTACATCATGCATGACATCATTGAGATATTTAGTTAACCAAAAACATGAAAATATTTTTATTTGCTAATTACATTTCTAATGATTAATTAGACATCCGCTAAAATTTTCAATAACTTTTATTGAGAAAATAACTGTATATCGATAAAACGATTTTTGGTAATTTTATCAATATTTTTCCAAAAATATATTTTTGAAAGCATTTTTCCAAAATGAGTCTAGGATCATTAATTACTAATTAAATGAAGTTCAACAAGGTTATAAAATCATAATTATAACATTTAACAGTATTCCAAATAGTTACGATATTTGAAGATAAAGTGTTCGAATATTCAAGTCTTTACATTCTCCCCCACTTAAAATATTTCATCCCCGAAATTGGAAGAACAGGAAAATGTAACCAAAAGAAAATAATCAAGTTAAGTTAACTACACCAAAAGTAATTCAATCCATATCCCCGGTCTGAGGTACGGTGCCTTGTCCTATTCATTTTTATTTATCAAACTAAGGTAGTTTCATTTTAAAATTCCTAGGTTGAATTACAAGCCTAGATGAATTTTCCTTAGGCACCTAACCTAAGCTTTGACACCAAATGTAACGACCCGGATTTTTCGGACCAGTCAAAATTGCAAAAATATCCGTCCGCTCTAAAAGTAATAATGAAAACTATCAACTTAATACACAATATTTGATAAATATTTAACACTACTAAATGTATAGGATGCAATTTTTGATTAACAAACTACCAGAGTTTTTTTGATACACTAGGTGTGCAATAATAAAAGAAAACTTGACTAAATAAATCTACCGCTACGCCACTCTTATAAGATAGACAGCAATAACCACTCCAGCATACTCAACAAATAAGTAATGTGTGGAATAGTAAAGTAAACAGGAAAGATACCATATCATAAGATGAATAATAATAAACAACAAACAAAAAAGGGTTATGTTATTTAAGAGGCTGCATCACTACCACTTGTGACTGCCTACATGCACTTATCTAATTAGGTACCCAATTAGATACAGGATCAACCCAACGTAGTTCTCCTATTCATAAATAGGACTCATGAAGCCTACGATGTAGAAACAAGAATGCAATACCCAAACTACCCTTTAAGCTTAATCTTTAATTTTAGATTTATCAAATCTAATCAGCTTTGTTATTTTCAAAATCCATTCTTCTTGAAAATAATCTCTTCGATCTTACAATCCCGCTTTCATTTCAAATCATTGAAATACTATATTCCTTTTATATCAAATCATACTTCACTTCGGGATTTAAAAACATATCACTTATGAAAATCTCAAATATCTATAATACAAGCATATCAAAATATATGCCACTAGATCCAAAGGTTTCTCCCCTAATGACAAGGCCACTAAGCACGGCCTTTGCACATATTGATATCAATAAATGATGTCTCTCCTTAGAGCAGAACGTCGTCAAGGACTTTTATTATCTCATACCTTTCTTTAGTCAAGGGTTACCTGAATCTTGGTAACACAAAAAATCATTTAGTGTCCCGAAGTGATAAATCGTTTCACAATAATAATCACAAATAGCTTCAAATCGTAGTGTAGTCTTTCTAAATTATTTTAAACAATGGGATTTAAGCCATCAAGATTCTTTTTGTTTATAAAACATCTTTTTATAAACCATTTATTATCTTCCCAATACTTATTTCCAAATACTTTTTACTTCTTTGAACTCAAACATTTCTTTTTATATTGTTTTATGAAAACAATCTTCCAAAATCATTCATTTATATTTATGTTTTCGTTAAACACCTTTCGATCAAATCGTGAAATATAACACAAAGCGTTAGTGCATAAATATTTTCAACCCAACCCAATGCTAAATACAAAAGCATACTTACCCATAATCTGGTCGAGCATAAATCACACAATCAGTCAAACAATAGTAACCAACGATAAATTAAAATCAAGAAATAAAACAACACTTATCATTATTCGTATACTTAACTCGTTTCCGACATTGTCAACTTAACGATTCCTCGCCCAGTTTTGAGGCCAGGTGAGCTAGGGCACTGGTTGCTCCTGAACATCTCCTTAGTTTAAGCACCTCGAACCAAATCTCATAAAAAGATAAGTCTACTCGTCGTCTTATTAGAGTAACGTGACATAATATAAATTTACATTTGCTTTCAAAAGCAAGAAGGGTCTGAAGTTAATAACTTTACTTAGTTAATGTCGCTTTAACTTTATACTTCATACATAGTATATATAAACAACATATAACTAAGATCCATACCTAACCATGCACAAAGCCATAAGAACAAAAATAACCACCTCATTTCATTACCACTAGCCTAAAGATCCAATCTTTAGCACTTCAAACCAAGCAAAAATCAATCCTCCTCTTCCTCCACCATTGCTCACGGCCACTTCTTGGAACCACTCCTTCCTTCCTCCTTCCTTCATTTTTTACTTACTAATCTTTCTTTCCATTACGCCTTAGGCCCAAAGACAAAGTTTAAAAGATATTAAAGAGGATTCGGTTAACTTTCGAAAAAGTTAGAGAGTAATTAAAGGATTAGTGCTTACGCTTCCACCATTTTTAACCCTCCTACTTCTTCTCAAGGAGTACCGTTAGAAAGTAGAGTAAGAAAAGAAAATTGTGTAAATATTCCTAAGGGTATGCCTCCCTATATATAGCCTTAGGAATGTGATGGGTAAAGTCCAAAAGCCCCTTAAAACCCTTATCTTACAAATGAAGTACTTCCATTTTTGCTCATTTTCCTTATTTGCTCATTTCCTAAATATCTTCGATTACATCATGCATGAAATCATTGAGATATTTAGTTAACCAAAAACATGAAAATATTTTTATTTGCTAATTACATTTCTAATGATTAATTAGACCTCCACTAAAACTTTCAACAACTTTTATTGAGAAAATAACTATATATTGATAAAACGATTTTCGGTAATTTTATCAGTATTTTTTCAAAAATATATTTTTGAAAGCATTATTCCGAAATGAGTCTAGGATCATTAATTACTAATTAAATGTTGTTTAACAAGGTTATAAAATCATAATTATAACATTTAATAGTATTCCAAACAGTTACGATATTTGAAGATAAAGTGTTCGAATTTTCTGGCCATTACATTCTCCCCCACTTAAAATATTTCATCCTCGAAATTGGAAGAACTGGAAAATGTAACCAAAAGAAAGTAATCAAGTTAAGTTAAGGACACCAGAAGGTATTCAACCCATATCCCCGGTCGGAGGTACGGTACCTTGTCCTATCCATTTTTATTTATCAAACTAAGGTAGTTTCATTTTAAAATTCCTAGGTTGAATTACAAACCTAGATGAATTTTCCTTAGGCACCTAACCTAAGCTTTGATACCAAGTATAACGACCTGGATTTTCCGGACCAGTCAAAATTGCCGAAATATCCGTCCTCTCTAAAACTAATAACGAAAACTACCAACTTAATACACAATATTTGATAAATATTTAACACTACTAAATGTATATGATGCAATTTTTGATTAACAAACTATCAGAGATCTTTTGATACACTAGGTGTGCAATAATACAAGAAAACTTAACTAAATAAATCTATCACTGCGCCACTCTTATGCGATAGACAGCAATAAACACTTCTGCATACTCAATGAATAAGTGATGTGTGGAATAGTGAAGTAAATAGGAAAAATACCATATCATAAGATGAATAATAATAAACAACAAACAAAAAAGGGTTATGTTATTTAAGAGGCTGCATCACTACCACTTGTGACTGCCTATGTACCATTGTCTAATTAGGTACCCAATTAGATACAGGATCAACCCAATGTAGTTCTCCTATTCATGAATATAACTCATGAAGCCTACGATGTACAAACAAGAATGCAATACCCAAACTACCCTTTAAGCTTAATCTTTAATTTTAGATTTATTAAATTTAATCAGCTTCGTTATTTTCAAAATCGATTCTTCTTGAAAATAATCTCTTCGATCTTACAATCCCGCTTTCATTTCAAATCATTGAAATATTTTATTCCTTTTACACCAAATCATACTTCACTTCTGGATTTAAAAACAAATCACTTATGAAAATCTCAAATATCTACAATACAAGCATATCAACATATATGCCTCCAGATCCAAAGGTTTCTCCCCCAATGACAAGGCCACTAAGCACGGACTTTGCACATATTGATATCAATAAATGATGTCTCTCTTTAGAGCAGACCATCTTCAAGGACTTTAACCTATCTCATACCTTTCTTTAGTCAAGGGTTACCTGAATCTTGGTAACACAACAAATCATTTAGTGTCCCGAAGTGTTAAATCGTTTCACAATAATAATCACAAATAGCTTCAAATCATAGTGTAGTCTTTCTAAATTATTTTAAACAATGGGATTTAAGCCATCGAGATTCTTTTTGTTTATAAAACATCTTTTTATAAACCATTTATTATCTTCCCAATATTTATTTCCAAATACTTTCTACTTCTCTGAAATCAAACATTTCTTTTCATATTGTTTTATGAAAACAATCTTTCAAAATCATTCATTTAAATTTATGTTGTCGTTAAACACCTTTCAGTCAAATCGTGAAATAGATCACAAAGCGTTAGCGCACAAATATTTTCAACCCAAACCAATGCTAAATACAAAAGCATACTTGCATATAAACTGGTCAAGCGTAAATCACAGAATCAGTCAAACAATAGTAACCAACGATAAATGACAATCAGTAAATAAAACAACACTTATCATTATTCGTATACTTAACTCGTTTGCGACATTGTCAACTTAACTATTCCTCGCCCAGTTTTGAGACCAGGTGAGCTAGGGCACTGGTTGCTTCTGAACTTCTCCTCAGTTTAAGCACCTCGAACCGAGTCTCAGAAAAAGATAAGCCTAGTCATTGGCTTATTAGAGTTTCACAACATAATATAAAGTTTCATTTGCTTTCAAAAGCAAGAAGGGTCTAAAGGTAATAGCCTTACTTAGTTATTGTCACTTTAACTTTATACTTCATACATAGTATATACAAACAATATATAACTAAGAGATAACTAAGATCCGTACCTAACCACGCACAAAGCTATAAGAACAAAAATAACCACCTCATTTCATTACCACTAGCGTAAAGATCCAATCTTTAGCACTTCAAAACCAAGCCAAAATCAATCCTCCTCCTCCTCCTCCACCATTGCTCATGGCCACTTCTTGGAACCACTCCTTCATTCCTCCTTCCTCCACTTCTTACTTACTAATCATGCTTTCCATGATGTCTTAGGACCAAAGACAAATTTTAAAAGAGATCAAAGAAGATTCGGTTAACTTTCAAAAAAGTTAGAGAGTAATTAGTGGATTAGTGCTTAAGCACTTCCACCATTTTTAACCCTCCTACTTCTTCTCAAGAAGTACCATTAGAAAGTAGAGTAAGAAAAAAAATTGTGTAAATATTCCTAAGGGTATGCCTCCCTTTATATACCCTTAGAAATGTGATGGGTAAAGTCCAAAAGCCCTTAAAACCCTTATCTTACAAATGAAGTATTTCAATTCTTGCTCAGTTTCCTTATTTGCTCATTTCCTAAATATCTTCGATTACATCATGCATGACATCATTGATATATTTAGTTAACCAAAAACATGAAAATATTTTTATTTTCTAATTACATTTCTAATGATTAATTCGACATCCACTAAAATTATCAATAACTTTTATTAAGAAAATAACTATATATCGATAAAACAATTTTCGGTAATTTATCAATATTTTTCCAAAAATATATTCCTGAAAGCATTTTTCCAAAATGAGTCTAGCATTGTTAATTAGTAATTAAATGTTGTTTAACAAGGTTGTAAAATCATAATTATAACATTTAACAGTATTCCAAATAATTATGATATTTGAAGATAAAGTGTTCGAATTTCCGGGTCTTTACATTAGAGAAGCTTATTGTATTCGATAACGTGAATACTAAGGTTGGGTTTGTGGATTAGGATTGTTCAATTTCGACTCAAGTTGAAGGTGAAGATGGGAAACTGGTTCCGCTTGGTTCTCAGTTGGGAAATTAACAACTATGACGTAATTGGCTAAATGTTTTGAATCTGCTTTGTATATGATGTATGTTACGAAAGATATCAAATTTTGATCGAAGGTGAGATTTTGAAACGAAATGTTTTTATTGGTTATTTTTCATATGATTTCATCTTTTAGAACTATGTGGATACATGACATTGATATTATTGTAAAATCGACAATCTGCTTCACCCAAATATACAACCGAAAAAACATCCAAAAAGGACTATTCTACATTACTCAAAACTGATTCGGATATTGCAGCAGAATTAGAAAGAAAGCATAGAGGTCCAACTCCGAATTTTAAGGTGGAATTCATGCTGGGGAATACGTTATTCACTCACATTCGAGTAAATTACGGGATTCTTATTTGGTTAAAATAATAATTATGCACCTTTGGATCAATTATACACCCTATGCTGTCCACCCTTAAATCTTTTTTTGTTGTTGTTTCAGGTAGTATATTCTGCAGGTATTGTAGCAATATTGAAAATTGGTAACTTTTCTACACCTAAATATACACCCGAAAAAATCCGGAAAATCAGTTTGGCTTTTGGATCAATTATGCACCCCCGAAATCCACCTTTAATTATGCTTTTTTATTGTTTCAAATGGTATAATTTTCGGGTATTATAGCAATATTCAAAATTGATAATTCTGATCCATCCGAAGATACTACCGAAAAAATATCCGAAAATTAGTTTGGCCTTTGAATCAATTATGCGCCCTCGATATCCACCGTTAAATCTGTTTTTTGTTGTTTCAAGTGGTATATTTCAGGTATTGTAGTAATATTCTTGTAAAATAATTGATTTCTTATTATAAGTATAGTCAAATATTTGTTAAAATATGTTAAATACCTTCAAATATATGTTTATACACACGAGCGTTTGTGTGACACCCCACGTCCGTTAGTGTCACTCGTTAAGAGAATACATTAAGTTTCGTGAAGCATTATTGGTAAACAGAAACAGAAACAATACAAGATAGATATAAAATAGTTGCGGAATTTAAAATTTTATTAAGCTGAAAACATCGTGGTTCAAAACATAGTTACATCATAAGTCTGAAATACATAAAACCCATACATAGACTTAAAACTTATGTCTTGTACTAAAATCATCAAGGTACAATAAACATGAAAAGAGCATAATCCCCAGAAACATAGCCATAGTAGAGAAGATACGGAATCAAATAGTACATCTAACTAGCTCCAAGCAAAAGGAAAGAAGAATCCTGATCAAGCATGAGTATTCCTACCCTAAAAACCTAGGGGGGAGGGAGCGAAAGAGAAAGAAAAGGAAACAAAATAGGTCAGACATAAAGTTTGGCGAGTCCAGTTACTTTTTGCATATAAATAAGTAAAAGCATCATGAAAGGCATATAAACTGGAGAGATAGATAAGAGCATATAAGGTAGGTATGACATGGTAACAGGATAAACAGGAGCGCTTCCCTAACACTTTTCTGTCTCTACACCAACACTAGTATCATATTGGAATGACCCAAACTCGCCGTTACGGGAAAGCCCGGATTGAGTTGAGAACATGACAAATCAGATCACAAATGATAGAACATTTCATTGCTTATTACAAAAATTACATCAGAGTACAAGAATATAACCGAGCATGAATAATTTATACATCAGAAAAATATCAGAGATTTAAAATACATAACATAGCAGCAGAAAAATAATACATAACACAGCTTAAAGAAATACATAGATACAGAGCATTCTGATTATAGCTCCAGCTGTAAAACAGGATCCTGTGAATATAATATCTGCAAAACCAAAACTACTAGCCGCCTATGTGGAAAATAGGGGCACCCAGAGTTTAGGTTAAAACAATAAACTCCAGGTTAGTCATGTGTCTGGTGTGAGAACTAAAACAGTTATTATATCATTAGTTTAAAAATAAAGTAAATCAAGGAACCATGTCATATAACACGGAACGGGTTTCCTCCTAAGAATACGAGTGCATAAAACAAATAGCGCAATGCTTTCTTGAAAAATGAAGCTATTATAAGACCCAGGTTCCATAACATAATGCAATGCAAGCCGGAGGATAGGTTTTCCCTTATAATAGCCAAAAATGCTTAGTACGTTTAAAACAAATCATTTGATACTATTGTAAGTGCATAGTGTACAAAATAACTTCAAATATAAATGTATCAATCATAGATGGAATGGATACCATATATCATGTCGCCATACTGGGCTCTACAATCAAAACTGAATTGTCAGGTATTGGAAATTGGATTTACGTCATGAGTCTAGGCAAGGGATGTACTCCTAACCGCTTCGAGACACTCTAGCAAATTTCTCAGGACTACAAACTCTAGGTAACACTTGGATGCTTCAGGGCTGGTCCTCACTTACATTTGAGGATTGGTAATTCCTGAACACACGTTTCCCGGTCCTATCGGACCTATCCATCGGCTCCGTAGTAACCAATATATCCACGGCGCCTCGGAATCCAACAACCACATAGGTAAAAGTATGGTAAATGTCTGGGCTCCATACCATGACACCACCCATAGCTAGAAAGAAACGTCGTGTTCTCCCTGTAGTCCCTTATCCCCTTTTTGACTCATACCGAGGTGTGAGGCTCGCGAATTAATGCTACACAAAAAGCTATGCTATATTAAAGTCGTGCTTTGATCATAAACCATAAGACTATGCTTTTTAACAGAAGCCTTGATCATTTGCATCTCAGCATGCCACATAGGCAATTCACGCCATGCAATTGATGTCTATCGATATATAGCCTCTGGGCTCGTACGTCTCAAAGAAGGGCGTTAAGCAAGAGAACAAATTCTCCGCCTCCAAACATATATATATATATACACACACACACATATATACATATTTAATAGAGATCAATCAACACAGAATAAAATCCAATGTTAGACACATATCCGTTTACAAATCGGTTCTGGGTCTGAATGAAACCAGAGGCACCTTATTCCTCGTCCCATATGTCCAATACAGGAGAGAAGTCCTCGCATATCCGGTCGATATTCAAGTACGTCTAGACGATCACCACTTACTACCTTGTCTTGGGTGTACAGCCCAATCAATACATTAGTAATCATCCAAACGATGTGAAGACCTCCAGTCTTCAACCACCGTCTTCATCGTCGACTTATCGTCGAATTAGTTATTCAGAATGGGTATAAACCTGGCCTTTCTGAATAACTTGCGCATATAATAAGCAAGTACTATAAAAACACAACATATGCCTCATTCCAATCCAGAATATTCTTTTATTCGAATATTCTTATACTTTGGGAAAGGTTCCCATTAATTTTATGAAAGATAAATTATTTAAATTTATTCTTTAATCTTCCTTTGGATATTAATTCAAACCAAACTAAGGTTTATCCAAACTAGTTGAGATTAGCGATCTTTACCGAAGTAATCATTTATTTTATTTCCTAATCCCCACCTATTCATCCCATGAAGCAAAACCGCTAATACTTCATATCTAACACCAAAGTGTTATCGGAAAAATTAATTATCATTGCCCGTTCAAATATAATTAAAGATTTAACTATCGCTTGGAGCAAAACTGGTGATACTCCACTCTCGAATATTTCCCAAATTGATAATTCAGATTATCACAGTCACATTTCAATCAAATTAAAGATTCATTAAAAATCCACTTAGTTTTAATCTTCCCAAAAAACAATATTAATGATTATTTAACTTTGGAAAATCAAACATGCCGCATCGACATTCTACACCGTACTATTGATTTCTGCCTATGTATAACCTCTGAGCTCGTATTTCTTAGAGAAGGGTGTTAAGAAAGAGAATAAATTCTCTGCCACCAAAAAAATATATATTTAGCAGAGATCAACTGTAACACCCCGTGTTTTCAATAAACCTAATAGTAACGTATTAAAGAATGATTAATTTTAAATTTTAGAATTAAGGGAAATGGGATACGCCATTGCGTTCATCTCGGAATTCTCGTTGAGATAGAGTCCGAATTTGCGTGAATTGGACTTCGTATGAAGAAGTTATGGCCTTCAGATGTTTCAAAAATTCGAAATTCAATTTTAAACACAGAAGAGGGAAGGGCAGGAAAGATTCCCGCCCAGGCCAGGTCAAGCAGGAGGTCGACCCTAGCGTTGACCTACCCTATAGGTCGACCTAACCCCTCCTCCCTCCCCCCGCGGGGCAGATCTGAAAGGATGACAATTTCTGACTCCCTGCTGAGTCATTAGGGCTGAGGTGTTATCCTATCTTGACTGGATGGTCTAGATTATTTCTAGTGTTAATCTGATGGCTCTAAATTAATTAAACCTCTATAAAATCAACCTAACTCTCAACCCTAAATCACAAAATATTCATACCAAGAGCCCCCATGCCGTTAATGGTGAACCTAGGATAGTCGTCATCTCTTTCAACTCAAAGGAAAGATTGAAGTTGCGTTAAAAATTAAATCTAATATAATTCAACTAAAAAATTCAACGATCTACATCAAAGGCGAGCAATTCAATTTTAGAATACAGATCCTATAAGTAAAAAATTCCTTTTTGTTTGTAAGTGTAGTTATCTTTCAAATGCGATTGAATAAAAGACATGGTTTGTAATGAATTATAAAACATAATTGTATCAAGTTGTATGTGATGCTAATTTATGTTTATTCATGTATGTTCTATCATATATGCCTATGAATTATTGTGGTCTATCATGTTTTGTGGAAATTGGTGAATAAACCTATGATGTTATGAAATTATCATATGTAAGTTTGGTGATATTATACAAGTTTTAGGCTAAGTCATATAGTTTATGCCTAATTGTTCAGATCCATTATGCATATATGTTTAGATCTACGACCTTATGATGACATCTATAAGTTGTATGTTAATTTATAAATTATGCCATGTTTATGCAAGTTAAGTGATGCTATCATGTTATGAATACATGCAAGTTTATAGGTTAAAAACATGACAATGTAAACCTATATGTTTAGATCTATAACTTTACATGCTAGAACCATATGCCTTTATGTCAAATCAATATTAACATGATTCAACCTATGCAATTTCACCACTACACGTCTAATTACATTTTAGTAGTTCTATGTAATACTATTGTTTTATGATTCATGTTGCATAGATCTAGTTTGCAAGTTCATAATTAAAAGTATATTATGCCAAGTTCATGTGACACATCTGTAGTTAGATCCATATTTTTGTATGATGTTGGAATATTGCAAGTTCATCTTTTTTACTTTTTAGTTTATTATTTGGGCTAAAATGTCGAGCCTAACATCTTATGAAATTTTATGAACGTACAACGGGGGTAACGTTTGGGAAAACATGAGAATTATACATAATTAACATATTTGGCTCATAACCATGTAAATGGTAAGGCATTGAAATGGTATAATTTACTTACCAAAATTATGAATTTGATTTAAAAGGAAAGTGGGCCATAACAATAAATTGTTAATAAATTTACATATAAGCATAAAAGGATAAATATATAAATTTAGAAAAAACGAATATGCCTAACCCGAGGTTAGACCGAGTTGTAGTGTAAAACTGCCCGGAACCGACCGGCACATCCAATGACCACAACAATGCCTGTCTAACATGGGTGGTTAGTGCATTGAGCCAAAAAGGACCCGAGGTTAGACTAAATTGTGGT
This sequence comes from Allium sativum, assembly GCA_030737875.1. Classification (NCBI taxonomy): domain Eukaryota; kingdom Viridiplantae; phylum Streptophyta; class Magnoliopsida; order Asparagales; family Amaryllidaceae; genus Allium; species Allium sativum. The sequence continues at coordinate 155,001,382 of CM060921.1, read as the reverse complement.
GTAAAACTGCCCGGAACTGACCGACACATCCAGTGACCACAACAATACGTGTCTAATGTGAGTGGTTGGTGCTCTAATAAAGCTAAGTCAAGAGTAGTATGGTTAAGTCAATTAATGAAACACTTAACCAATTCAACATGTTAGCTAAACTGATGGGGTTAAGGTAAAATTGGACACTTAACAAATTTAACATGTTGACAGGAAAACCCTAGCAACGGGGACCCATTTCAGCAGTAACCCACGTAGATGTATCATGGGACCCTGAACTAGGCGGGTGGGGCACGATTAATGGGCTGACTATAAGCGGTCAAAATCATCGGTGTTGGTGGATCAGTGTAGGTTCCGGCGGAGTACCGAGCGTGCACGTACTTCGGAGTGGAAAAAGCAGTCACTGGGCATCTGTAGTCATACACTATGCATTTTGAATTGTGTCGGTTTACCACCATAGGATTTGATACACACCTTGGTGGGACCATCATAGGTATCTACAGTCAAGCAAAGGACGAAGGACACCCGTGATAAATGTATGCTAGTAGGAGCTGATCGATATAAGGGAATCATTTCACCACGAACACGTGGAGCTAGTTGGATAAGTATAAATAGGTGCAAAAGAATTAAACATGGGTGCGATGTACATTCGGTTTATGCTGCCTTATATAGTCTTATGCTAGTTTGCTATTCTGGTACCGTCCTATTTTCAGTTTATTCCTATCATGACCTTTTCCTTATTCGCACACTGAAAAGTCACTAGCCTTACTCAGTCTTATGTCTGACCCATTTTTCTTTCGTCTTCTTTTCTTCCGTTTCCCCCCTCCCTTGGGTAGCCAGGGAGGGAATAGCTCAGCTTAATTTGGACCGTTCATCTTTCAAAGCTTGAAGACTCTGTGATATACGGCTTGGAATCTCTTATCTTTGGCTATGGCTTTGGATACACTTGACTTGGGGATTTATGCAGTTTTATTTATGTTATTTGCTTCTTTATGTTTTTATCAAGACAGAGATTATGATGAAGTGTTGTCGAAGTTGTGTTGAGATAATTTACTGTAATGATTTTTGTATTGAACCACGTATAAAATAAATGTTAGTTTTATTTTCCGCTGCTTATATTTCTGTCTTGTAAAATTTTCTATTTCTTTTACCTGTAATGCTCCATCAAAGTTAAGGCATTCCCTTTGAGAGTGACCTTAATGGAGGTGGGGTGTTTCACTTGGTATCAGAGCAAAGGTTTACTAGATCAGATAAAAGTTTTTGAAAACTATTTTCAAAAAGAAACATTTTTCAAGAAAAAGTGTTATTTTACTTTAAAAGGCATAATCCCCCAAAGCCATATGCACTATCTTTCTATCCTTTGTCTTGAATCTTTCCTTTTTCGTTTCAGCATGTCTGGGAATCTTAACCTTCAAGAGGGTGTACCGATACCCGACTGGTTCAGGAGGTACTTAGAGGCTAGGGCCAACGACGCAGGACCAGAAGATATTCCTCCTCCCCCCAGCTGCAGCGGTTCCTCCTCCTCCTCGTGCAAATGCTTTCTCAAAAATATGTAGGGACTTTCGAGCCATGGGTGGAAAGAACTTCATCCTTCGTGGAAGCAAGAAAATGGCTTAAAGAAACTGAGGATTTTTCCAGATCTTTGAAGTGGATGATAGGAAGAAGATACAGTTGGAGGTATGGTTGCTCAAAGACGAAGCTTCCTATTGGTGGGAAGTCACTAACGCTGAAAGACTAATTGAAACTTGGATGGATTTTAGGATGAGGTTTGAAATGAAATTCCTCCCACAAGCTGAACGAAGCCCACAAATGGAGAAGTTCTTAGCTCTCAGACAGGGAAGTATGTCGATCAAGGAATACGTTAACCAATTCAATCAGCTGGCTAGGTTTGGATTGGAGTTAGTGAACACTCCCCATGAGAAGGCTCTCCGCTTTGTTAAAGGATTGAATGAGCCACTGCACAGCGTAGCTATGTCCCATATACCTATGGGTGCGACTTATGAAAGGCTGGTGGACATGGCACAGTTACAAGAAGAAGATAAGGCTGGCAATGAAAGAGACAAAGGTGGAAGCATCTCAAGATAAGAAAGGGGAAGGATCACAGAGCAAGAAGACAAAATCCAAGAAGGGCGGGAAAAACAACAAAACCCATGACAAGAGAAAGTGTAATTTTTGTGGCACTCCTGGACATCTGGTTAAGGACTACAGGAAGAAGAAAAGGAAGATGGGTGGTTGTTTCCATTGCGGCGAGGCAGGACACATGGCTACGGACTGCCCAAGAAAGAAAGGGCAGAGAGTTGGATTTACGTCTGGAGGGCAGGTTCACGCTCTCATGGCACCTCCGCAAAAACAAGGTAGAAATGTTTCTGTTGAGAGTTTAGTTTATCCTTTTGATCATCCTGTTCGTACACTCTTTGATTCTGGCGCATCGCACTCTTTTGTATCTACTGCTTTAGTTGAATCTCTGCACCTAGACACCAGTTTAGTAGAGGATCCCTTGGTTGATTCAAATCCAATTAGGGGCTCAATTTATTTGTCAATGATCTGTTTGGATTTGGAAATTTCTATATTGAGTGTGGGGTTTAGATGCAATGCCTATGTTTTGGGCTTCACGGGCTATGGTTAATTAGGCATGGATTGGCTATCCAGTAATGATGCCATCCTCGACTATGAGAAGAGAGTGGTTAGACTCATGACTCGCCTTGGTAACACTCTCGAAATTTCTTGTAATCCTATGAACTCTGTTATGCTTAGTTATCTAGAATCTCTTGATGCGTCTATTTAGGATTTGCAGTCTGTTAGAGTAGTCCATGAATACCCAGATGTCTTTGAAGAGGTTAAATGGTTACCTCCGAAGTGGGAGAAAGACTTCTGCATATATCTCGTTGATAACGCAAAACTCGTCGCTCTACCCGTTAGACACATGGCTCCAAGGGAGAGGAACGAACTCGGCAAGCAAGTTAAAGAGCTGCTTGAGAAAGGGTTTATAAGGCGGAGTATTTATGAATGTGGTGCTCTAGTAGTGTTTGCAACTAAAGCGGATGGTTCGCTTCGCCTATGCGTTGATTATAAGGAGCTAAACAAGCTGACCAAGAAGAATAGGCACCCACTCCCAAGAATAGACGACTTGTTCGATCAGCTTGTAGGTGCATCAGTTTTCTCCCAACTAGATTTAGCTAATGGGTTTCATCAGTTGAGAGTGGCTGAAGACAGCATTGATAAGACCGCGTTCAGAAAAGACGACCCTAAACCCCGTACAGACGACGACAAGGGTAATCCTTGGAATATAACACAGAAACAGATAACAGCAGAACAGAAATAAATAAATACACCAGATAATGAACAATAGAATATACTGGATAAACATAATCATCAGAGTTACATAGTATACAGGATCATACTTAGTACAAATACAGTTCAGCTATACATAAATGTCTACAGCGGAAAACAAACATAATATGTACAATAGGAGCTGAACAGCATAAAAAGAGATAAATAATAGAATCCATCTTCAGCTCCAGCTATCCAGAAAGAACCAGCTAAAACCTGAATACAAGGATGCCCGTGTAGAAAAAGGGGCACCCGATTTGAAAGTGAAACAAACTACGAGTCAGTCATGGGACTGGTATGAGAAATCTACTCAACACATTTATAATATGGCTAATCACAGGACCACGCCACTTACGTGGAACGGGTTTACTCCATTGGATTGCTAGTGCTTTAAAAACTAATCATTCTTTTAAACATCGCAATGCTTTTTATAAAAATGAAGCCATTATAAGACTCAGTTCCCATCACACAATGCAACGCAAACCGGAGGATAGAGTTTTACCTTATAATGGCCAAAATATGCTTGATACGAAGAAAACAAAAGCATTTGATATTATTACTATTGTTTATATGTTTCAAAAACAATTTCCAATCATAACTATCAATCATAGACGACATGAGCGTCCCATGCCACTATGTCGCCAAATATAGGTATACAATCAAAACCGCATGATGTCGTATTTGGAAATTGGATTTCCGTCATGAACCAAGGCAAAAGATAGTCCTTACCAAATTCGAGACTGCCTAGCCTGAGTCTCAGGATCAGAACGCATCGACTCTTAGATCGTCAGGGCCGGTCCACACGGAGTGGATTAAAATGCCTGAACACTACGTTTCCCCGCCCTTTAGGGCCTAAGCGAGCCAACAAATGACTCCATCGGACTCGGATCGTCCGATCAAACCGATGTGCCTCGCAACAGCAACAACCACATAAGTCAAACTCGTCAGGGAGTGTAAAACCACTGACGCCACTTCTAGCTAGGAGGAAACGCAGGCCCTCCCTGAGGTCCTTTCTCCCGTTTCTGGTTTATACCGGGGTGTGATGCTCGCGATTTCATGTTATACACAAAGCTACGCCACACAGGCGGTGCTTTGATCATCACCACAAGACTTAGCTTTTCAATAGAAGCCCTGATCTCTGCATCTTAGCATGCCACACAGGCAATTCACACCGTGCAACTGATGGCTATCAATCACACGGAATAAATTCCAATGTCAGACACACTGTCCATTTGCATGTCCGTTCTGGGTCTGAACGAAACCGGAGGCACTATATACCTCGCAAACCCATCGATCACCACGTACGTCTGGACGATCACCACTCATTATCCATATTTCGGGATGCCTCCCAATCAGGACCTCGGTTACCATCCAAACGAGGTGAAGATCTCCGGTCTTCGACCATCGTCTTCATCTTCGATTTCTTATCGTCGATTCAGTTATTCAGAATGGGATGAACCCGGTCTTTCTGAGCAACTCGCGTATATAATAAACAAGTGCAACACTAACATTCACACGCATCATTTCAATTCATTTTTCACTAACCGTCAGTCAGTAAGAGAACGATTTCCCAAATATTAATCCCGGAGGCCGAAACCAACATCAGATCAATACCCAAGATACCATTCGACTTACCCAACCTTCAGTTAGTTTCTAAATTTCACAACCATATTGTTTATAATATTTTATAACGATTTATCGCTATTTTTATTTATTTTAAAATAGCCAATTTATTCAAAACGGCGCTTCGGGCCATAACGCGACCACGGCGCTGTTTTTCTTCAGATTTGATTTACACATATCTGAAAATCTAACCATTGGATCTTCACAAAATTTATATCATTAGAAAGATCTTTTCAAAACGGTTCCAGTTTCAGGAAAATCCAACGGTCGGATCTCCCGGTATAATCGTTTGAAGTTTCGATTTCAAAATACGAACTGCAGCGTCGTTATTCGATTAAATATAATTATATATATGTATATATATAAATAAATATAATCGCTTCTGGCACTGTTTTTCTTCAGATTTGAATTAAACATTCCTGACAATCCAACCGTTGGATTTTTACAAAGTTGGTGCCGTTGGAAAGATATTTCCATAGCGGACCCAACGGTTGCGGTTTCGGGAAAATCCGAAGATCGGATCTCCCGGTATAATCGTTTGAAATCACGGTTTCAAAATACGAACTGCATCGTCGTTATTCGATATATTTCAATTCTATTATATTTATATATATCGATTCTTCGATTTCAAAACCATATGAATTTCATACTTTTGATAAAAATGATATTTTTATCAAACTGCCTTCTTTTTCAACACTTCACTATATTTAACAACTCATGTATATAATAAGAATGTGATTTTTATTGTAAAACAATTCATTTCAAAAAACTATTATTTTATATAGTTCATATAGGTAATAAAAATAGGATTTTTATTATAAAACAATTTCTTTCAAAACAAGATTATTTTATGTAGTTCATATAGATGATAAAAATATGAATTTTTTTATAAAACAATTTATTTCAAAATATGAATACCATTCAACACATGAATTTCAATTCAATGAATGAATATCGATTCAACACATGAAGGTTTTCTATAGTTTATATATATAGATAAAAATGTGATTTTTATATTTAAAACACGAATAACATTCAACACATGAATTTCAATTCAACGAATGAATATCGATTCAACACATGAAGGTTTTCTACAGTTTATATATATAGATAAAAATGTGATTTTTATATTTAAAACACGAATACCATTCAACACATGAATTTCAATTCAACGAATGAATATCGATTCAACACATGAAGGTTTTCTATAGTTTATATATATAGATAAAAATGTGATTTTTATATTTAAAACACGAATACCGTTCAGCACATGAATTTCAATTCAACGAATGAATTTCGATTCAACACATGAAGGCTTTCTATTCAACGAATAAATATAGTTTCAACAAATGAAAATAATTCAAACACATGAATATTATTCAAAATTTCGGCAGCATAACGGCAGGGTAGTTAAAACCGGGACCGTCCCTAGTACAGCTCCTTGCTCTACCTTAAAACCTCGTGGTTTTTGACAATGGGGAATCATGCATCTAGTTCGCATGCAGGCGACATGTATATTTATTTCATTTCCACAAACTAATCCTATGCGGTTTCAACCAAATATTTCTCAACCACAAACGGGTATTTTTCAACCACGATCAATCAATATCAACCACAAACAATTCCAATCAACCATTCGCTATCAATCAATTTTCACACCAATCACAACCAATAAATATCGTCCATGGTTTATGGACGAGGGGCGTGTATATGTATGTATGTATATATATATATATATATATATATATAGCATTTCACTTCTATTTCAACACATATATAATTTTTACAACGAATATACAACTTATACATCGAACGTACAACTTATACAACGCTTATACAAGAGGTGTACAACACTTATAAAAGTCATACATCGACTATATAATTTATACATCGTCGTTTTCCATATCGTTTATAAATTAGAAATCTCACATTTCACATTTTGTATATATATACAATTCACAGTCATAACACAATCAAATAAATCGTCCATGGTCTGTGGACGTATGTGAACAGTTCAGATATGCAGTTATAATATAAATAATTGTACAAGAAAATTTATAGTGAGAGAATTCTCACCTCGGGATCCACTCCGCCAGTTTTTAACTCTGAATTTCTGAACTGTTCGGATTTTGAATTTTCCTCAAATTCCAATATGCTCTGTTTTGACTCTAGTCTGTTCCATGTCGAAGTGTTCGTCGAGACGAGTCCAACGAGCCCGGGTTTGCCCAATTCTGTGCTCGCATGCAAAACATATGGATTTTAATGCATTGGATTTCATAAATTAGAATTAAAATAATTAAATAATTAGTTAACACTAATCCCCCACCTTAATCCTTCTTCTGTAATCGATTTTTTCTTCTTTCAGAACCTGGCCGACTTCTAGGGTTTCAAACCGTCACCGCCTAGAGCGACTTGAAGGGGATCAGACGACGCCTCGAGGAGCGCCGCCCGCTGCGCCACCTTGGACTGGAGTTGGGGCCCATTCGATGGTCTACATGGCTCGCAAATCGAGCTCGACGGCGACTCTTTCAGGCTCGAAATTTGAGCTATCCGATCAATGAAAATACATCACCACCATTGGATTGATAGAGGGCGCTGAGCTCTTCAAATTGGCTTTGGAGGATTTGAATTTCGTTAAGTAAAGAGGGATATCGGAGATGACGAAGTTGGGAGCGATTCTGGCCATATATGATGAAACGGCGGCTAGGGTTTTATGAGGGGTTAGGGTGTTCCAACGAATATATATATTTAATTTAAATTTACAAAAATACCCTTGTATTGATACGAACTCCAAACGAGACCCAACGACTGTTGTCCCTAGCGTTTTACCCCCATTCCGAACACAATGGGACATGTTTCGTAGGCCCATTCGACTGTTTCAGTCAGTTTTCTTTCAAATTAAAATATAGAATATTCAATATTCGATTTGAACGTACATTTCAATTTGCCGGGGCCACAAACTGATTTGAAAAATTCCAGAAAAATAAATCTAGCTATTTTTTGATGATACGGTCCCAACAAAACTAGTTTCGTCGAATTCTGAGACCATTTGCAAAAAGGCCCATTTCTGGTCGATCCAATTTAACTATAATTGACCAAAACACGTTTTCCTTTGCCACACTCACATACTAGCTTCAAAAATTATGAAATTTGAAACCTAGCAATAACTTCACATTCCGGATCCAACAAAAGTGGTTTCGTTGAATTACGAGGTCGTTTGCAAAATGGCCAATTTCACGGGCTATATAAATTCCATAGCGATCTTTCAGAAAATTCATTTGGCCATAACTTTTGCTTTCCGCTATGAAACTTCGATTTTTCAGATTCGTTTGAAAGGTATTCACTAACAGATTTAAATATTTTTGGTTTCACTCAAATCCGTTTCGTTTTGCACCCGGTACAGTCAGACAAATTTTGAATTCAAAATTTGAAACTACCGCGCCATTTCAGGCCTTGTTTATAATTAGAATTAATTATATTCGTTTTCAAACGTCGATTCAAACTCACTTTACATTACTATTATTTAAAATATTTATTTTAAATATTTAAAATCCACTATTTTAGCCAATTAAAAAAATTTAAATTGGTTCAGATTTTCTGGGTCGTTACATCAGAACTCCGGATGGTTTCTTCGAGTGGCTTGTCATGCCTTTCGGCATGACAAATGCACCTTCTTACTTCGTTGATTTGATGAGCAAGGTGTTGAGGGAATTCCTCAATAAGTTTGTAGTGATCTTCGTAGATGACATTTTGATTTTCTTGAAGTGTGAGGAAGAGCATGCTCAGCATCTAAAGGAAGTCTTGGACGCTCTTCGTGCACACAGGTTAAGAGCCAAAATTTTCAAATGCCACTTCTGGAGAGAAGAAGTAAGGTTTCTTGGACATTTGGTGTCCAAAGAGGGATTAGCTGCGGACCCCGCAAAAGTAGTTGTGGTGCAAGATTGGAAGGTCCCACGGAATGCAACCGAAGTCCGAAGCTTCCTCGGACTAGCGGGCTTTTACTGGAAGTTCATCAAAGATTTTGCGAAAATCTCATCTCCACTTACAAAGTTGACAATGAAGAACCTAACTTTCACTTGGGATTTGGATTGCAATATTGCTTTCCAACACTTAAAAAGAGCTCTAACAACAGCCCCAGTTCTGACATTGTTGGATGGGAGCAAGATGTTTACTGTATACACGGATGCTTGTGGTACGGGATTAGGAGCTGTCTTAATGCAAGAAGGAAAGGTAGTAGCTTATGGAGCCCGACAACTGAAAATACATGAGAAAAACTAGCCAACCCACAATCTAGAGTTGGATGCCATCGTCTTTGCGCTTAAGTCTTGGTGCCATTATCTCCTAGATGAGAAAATTGAATTATATGCTGATAATAAATCGTTGAAGTACCTTTTCTCGCAGAAAGATCTTAACTTGAGGCAACAAGGGTGGATGGAATTCTTGGCATCCTACGATTTCGAGATTTCCTTTACCCCTGGCAAGGGTAATGTAGTAGCAGACGCCTTGAGTAGAAAGAAGCTGACCTTAAGCCCTCTCTTTGTTGAAAGGCAGAGCTTGGAGTATATAGCCAACTTTGATTTTATACCCTCTGTCGATCATGTGACTGGTTTGTTAGCATCTCTAGAGATGCGGCCTACTCTTTTGGACTAAATAGGGACCAGACAACATGAAGACCCTCAACTAGTTGATATGATAGGTAAGTTGAGAAGCGGTGAGACTTCTAGTCACCTCAATAGATACTCAATCGATGATAAGGGTTGGTTGAGATGGGATGTGAGGCTATGCATCCCACAAGCAAGGGATTTGGTGAAGAAGGTTCTCGAAGAGGCACACCATTCCAAGTTGAACATACACCCGGTGGAGACAAAATGTACATAGACATCAAAAGGGTTTTCTTTTGGGACGGCATGAAGAGGGATGTAGCTGAATTCGTCTCGGAGTGCTTAGTATGCCAGCAAGTCAATGCGAAACAGAGGAAGTCTGGTGGGTTGCTTCATCCTCCAGAGGTCCCACAATGGAAGTGGGATAGCATCCTGATGGACTTTATTGATGGGCTTCCTAGGTCAAGAAAAGGCAATACCAGTATTTGTGTAATAGTGGACAGGCTCACAAATAGTGTTCACTTCATACCCGTTAAGAGTAGAAGGACTGCCTCATCTTTAGCATCCACATATCTTAAAGAGATAGTCCGGCTCCATGGGATACCCTGCAGCATTGTTAGCGATCGAGATCCTATCTTTACGAGCGAGTTTTGGAAGAGCTTACAAGAGGTTGTAGGCACATAGTTATGCTAAAGCACGGCGTATCATCCTCAAACCGATGGCCAGACGGAAAGAGTGAACAGAGTGCTGGAAGACCTCTTGAGATTATGCATTCTCGACTTCGGAGGAACATGGGAAGATCACCTTCCTTTGGTGGAGTTTGCCTACAACAATAACTACCAAGCCACCATAGGCATGGCACCATTCAAAGCTTTATATAGAAGACCGTGCCGATCACCAACTTCTTGATGGGACTCTACAGATAAGCTCATACTTGGACCAGATATGATTAGAGAAACTTCGAAAAAAGTGGACTGGATACGGAAAAGAATGAAGACTGCCCAAGATAGACACAAGTCCTACGCAGATAAGAGAAGGACCGACCTTGAGTTTGAGGTTGGTGACAGGGTTTTCCTTAAAGGATCTACTTTGAGGAACGTCGTTTGCTTCAGATCCACAGGAAAGTTGGCACCAAGATTTGCAGGGCCATTTCCTATCATTGAAAGAATTAGGTAGATGGCTTGTAGAGTAGAGCTGCCCGAAAGATTGGCTGGAATCCATAATGTCTTTCACGTTTCTCACTTACGAAATTGCTTACATGAGTCCACGGAAGTGGTGGAACCAAGAATATTAGAGGACGTAGAAGTAGAACTAGAGGCGACTGTGAGGAGAGTTCCAACTCATATCTTAGGTACAGAAGTCAAAAAGATACGCAACCGTGAAGTCAAACTTGTAAAAGTTCAATGGAATGACGCTGAGGAAGACGCGACTTGGGAGATTGAGGCCAAACTACGCGCAGCCTACCCTTTTCTTTTTGAGTGTACATCTTTGATCTCTTTCTCCTTAAGTATGTTCATACTCATATCTATTTCTTTTAGTATTTTCCTCAGTGTCGTTCTCGATCCTTATGTAGAAACCAATGGATGTAAACATGTATTTGAAACACGTTATGATTGATGGTTGCAAGTGATTGCTAGTGGTTGCTCGTGGATGCATGTACACACACTTTAGGTATTAGATCGGCTCAGTCACTTTCATATTGCATATGCATATATGTACTTGAATATGATTGAAACTTGACGTGTTATCATGTGGATGTTGCATTTGTATGAATGATTGTGCACTCATGTAGAAAGTATGATTAGGGAAGATTGCATACATTATGGACGCATGACACCGACATGACTTGCATTAAGGAGGTCAACTGAATCAGTAGATCACCTGATTTTGCTTTAGATAAGGACAGGTACACACACTATGCATATGATCATGAAGCATTAGAAGTCTTTTAAGGACATTGGACGCCTGTGTTTGATGGTTGAGTAGATGGACGATTGGATGGTAGGATATACATTCTTCTTGACTTGAAGATTTCAGGGACGAAATCCTTTAAGGAGGGGAGAATGTAACACCTCGTGTTTTCAAAAAACCTTATAGTAACATGTTAAAGAATGACTAATTTTAAATGTAACACCCCACCTCCGCTAGGGTCACTCACAAAGGGAATGCACTAGTTTTTGTGGAGTATTATCTAGGTAAACATACACAGAGATATCACAAGGCAGAACATAAATAAAGCAGCGGTAGAAATTAAAAACCAACTTTTTATTTCTTGCTAGAAAAAGAGTCAAAACCTCATATATCCAAGGTACAAATTATTCCATTACATCAAGTTCCAAGTAAAGAAGCATAAACTTAAAACAAAAGTAAATTATTCCCCATAAGTAGCAGAAGCAGCCATAGCATAGCCCAAGACCAAACCGTACATGAGCTGTCAGAAAGCAAGCTAAATCCAAGCTAAGAGCTAGTGTTTCCTCCCTGAGAACCTGGGGGGGGGGGGGGGGGAGGGGGGAAATGAAAGAAAAAGAGGAGAAAGAAAAAGGGTCAGTCATAAATACTGGTAAGCCCTAGTGACTTTCAGTATGAAAACTAGTAAAGGTAACATGACATGTAAAAACTAGAATTAAACATAAGGATGATAACAGGACTGGTAGGATAATTAAGATGACAAGATAAGTCAAGTCTAGCATCGCATATTCAAGATTCGCTGCACCAACTGTACTAGTATTCTAACCCATGTCAAGTATTAACCATGAAATGATCCCTTGGCCCAGTATCATGAAGTGACCCATTACGGGGTCCTACGATACGATCTACTAATCGATCGGCTCCCTATAAGTCCTAGCTCGTCATGTGTCTGTGTCATATGGCCCTATCCTGAAATGTAGTTACCTGTGCTAGGTCCACCGTAGTGTAAATCTACGAGTGCCCAATGCCTGCTTTTTCAACTCCGGACTACATGCACGACCATAGCCCGCCTGAACCTACAATGGCACACCTACTCAGCCGTCGTTCTGGTCGCTTACAATCATCCCAGTAATCGTGCCCCACCCTTCCTAGTCCCAGGGTATCGTGATACATCTAAGTGGGTTACTGCTGAAAAGGACCGTGTAACTAGGGTTTCTAATGGGTTAAGTGTTGTCATTCAATTTCGTGACTTAACCCTATCTAAATCATGTATCAAGTTGGTTAAGTGTGTTCAAGCGGTTCATGACTTATCCCTATCAAATCATCGTGTCAAGTTGGTTAAGTATATTCAAGTGGTTCATGACTTAACCCTATCATGTGGCATTAATTCATTAGTGCACATCAACCTCTCACATTAGACTAACTGTTGTGGTTACTGGATTTGCCGGGCAGTTCTGGGCAGATTTACACCACAACATAGTATGACCTCGGTTTTTACATGCGATATGACCAACTACCCCTATTGGATCCTATTGTTTGCAGCCACTGGATTTGTCGGGCGGTTCCGGGCAGATTTACACTGTAAACTCAACCCAACCTCGAGTTGGCCATTTTCAAGTTTATCTTATTGTCATGCCCACGTTCAAGTTTTCATGTCAAAATTCATGTCGAGTTTTCATGTCATGTTTCATGTCAAATCGTGTCAAGTTCATGACCATATCCAGGTTCAAGTTATAATAACGTTCATGTTCAAAGTCAATTCATGTTTTACCTAGTCTACCCAAATCGTATACCCATCGTACGTAAGTTCGAATCGATACAAATAAATCTACTTAGGGAATAACATAAAAAGGGATGGGTATAAGGTGGCAAAAGTGATTACTAGCATAGCATGGTATGACTTGATAAAAGATTATAACATTACTGGCATATGGAATATTGGCCTCAAACATAAAGATTCCAAATCTAGCAAGATAAGGTACTAGTCAAGATAACAGTTGTCATAAGGTGATAGTATAGTCATAGTGATGATTGACATAAGGTGACAATATAGTCATGGTAAAGATTGACATTAGGTGATAGTCATAAACTAGTGACTAATAGAAAATTCTACATGATAATATGAGGGGTTTTATTTTTGATTTACAACATGAATAGGCCCCAAATCGATGTCACAATATATCCAGAAGTCAAGATCCTAGAAGAACAAGCATGGATGTAAAACAGTCATCATACATAGGTCCAATTTCAATTTACATCATATTCATGTCACATTTACAGTTTAAATCTAAAAATAACTGGGGCTTACAGATCGTGGTTCGAGAATTACAAAAAGAGAGTTGATGCTGAATCTTTGTATGCTTAGTCAAGTCCTAATAGAAATCCACAAATTAGCAATTCTCTTAACGCAGTCTCAACGTAGAAGAAGCAATCCCTTTTCTCAAACTTTTCAACCAGAATTAGAGCAGCATAAGGTCAGAAAGAATTTTGTGTAGAGAGACTGGTATTAGGGGTTGTATTTATAGGGTCAGGTCAATGAATGTGGAAAGAAACGAGGCCAGATACATCAGAGTGAATCCAGCTCCAAAAATGGGCTCGGGCACCAGGTCGACCCCCAGGTCGACACTATGGTCGACTTGGTCATGGGTAGGTCGACTACATAGTCGACCCCCTGGTCGACCTGGTCCTGGGCAGGATTTTTCCCGCCCAGTCCATTCTGAGGTTTGAATTTCGAAATTTGAATTCGAATTGAGCTGTTTTTGAACTTGAAAACTTCTGAAAACTTCGAAAGGTCATAACATGGTCATACGGACTCCGATTTTCGAGAACTCGACTCTTTTCCAAGCAGAATTTCGAGACAAACACAATGGCATAACCCTTTTCCCTTGATTCTTATTTTAAAAATTAATTCTGCCTTGATTTATGGTTACTACATGTTATAAAAACACGGGTTGTTACATTAAATATGAGAACTAAGGGAAACGGGATACGCCATTGTGTTCGTCTCGGAATTCTGGTTGAGATAGAGTTCGAGTTTACGTGAATTGGACTTTGTATGAAGAAGTTATGGCCTTCGGAATATTCAAAAATTCGAAATTCAAATTTAAACATAGATGAGGGCAGGGCAAGAAAAATTCCCGCCCAGGCCAGGCTAGGTCGAGCAGGAGGTAGACCCTAGTGTTGACCTACCCTACAAGTCGACCTGGGGGTCGACCTATCCCCTCAGGAAAATTTGAACGAATGACGATTTCTGACTCCCTGCTGAGTCATTAGGGCTAAGGTGTTATCCTATCTTGACTTGATGGTCTAGATTATTTCTTGGGTTAATTTGAAGGTTCTAAATTAATTGAACCTCTATAAAAGCAACCTAACTCTCAACCCTAAATCACAAAATAATCATACCAAGAGCCACCATGCCATCAATGGTGAACCTAGGATAGCCGTCATCTCTTTCAACTCAAAGGCAAGATTGAAGCTACGTCAAAAATTAAATCTAATATAATTCAACTAAGAAAATTCAATGATCTACATCAAAGGCGAGCAATTCAATTTCGGAATACAGATCCCAGAATCAAGAATTCCTTTTTGTTTGTAAGTGTAGTTATCTTCCAGATGCGAATGAATTAAAGACATGATTTGTAATGAATTGTAAAACAGAATTGTATCAAGTTGTATTTTATGCTGATTATTGTTTATTCATGTCTGTTCTATCGTATATGCCTATGAATTATTGTGGTCTATCATGTTTTTTGGAAATCGGTGAATAAACCTATGATTTTATGAAATTATCATATGTAAGTTTGGTGATATTATACAAGTTTTAGGCTAAGTCATATAGTTTATGCCTAATTGTTCAGATCCATTATGCATACATGTTTAGATCTACGACCTTATGACGACATCCATATGTTGTATGTTAATTTAGAAATTATGCCATGTTTATGCAAGTTAAGTGATGCTATCATGTTGAGAATACATGCATGTTTATAGGTTAAAAACATGACTATGTAAACCTATATGTTTAGATCTATAACTTTACATGTTAGAACCATAGGCCTTTATGTTAATTCAATATTAACATGATTCAACCTATGCAAGTTCACCACTACACATCTAATTAGATTTTAGTAGTTCTATGTAATACTATTATTTTATGATTCATGTTGCACAGATCTAGTTTGTATGTTCATAATTAAAAGTATATTATGTCAAGTTCATGTGACACATCTGTAGTTAGATCCATAATTTTGTATGATGTTCGAATATTGCAAGTTCATCTTTTCCCTTTTTACTTTATTAGTTGGGCTAAAATGTCGAGCCTAACATCTTATGAAATTTTGCAAACGTACAACGGGGGTAACATTGGGGAAAACATGGGAATTATACATAATTAACATATTTGGCTCATAACCATGTAAATGGTAAGGCATTGAAATGGTATAATTTACTTACCAAAAATTATGAATTTGATTTAAAAGGAAAGTGGGCCATAACAATAAATTATTGATAAATTTACATATAAGCATAAAACGATAAATATATAAATTTAGAAAAGACGAATATGCCTAACCCGAGGTTAGACTGAGTTGTGGTGTAAAACTGCCCGGAACCGACCGACACATCTAGTGACCACAACAATACCTGTCTAACGTGGGTGGTTAGTGCATTGAGCCAAAAAGGACGCGAGGTTAGACTGGATTGTGGTGTAAAACTGCCCGGAACCGACTGGCACATCCAGTGACCACAACAATACCTGTCTAATGTGAGTGGTTGGTGCTCTAATAAAGCTAAGTCAAGAGTAGTAGGGTTAAGTCAATTAAGGAAACACTTAACCAATCCAACATGTTAGCTAAACTGATGGGTGCGGTTAAGGTAAATTTGGACACTTGACCAATTTAACATGTTGACTGGAAAACCCTAGCAACGGGGACCCATTTCAGCAGTAACCCACGTAGATGTATCATGGGAACCTGAACTAGGTAGGATGGGGCACGATTACTGGGCTGATTATAAGCGGTCAAAAACATCGGCGATGGTGGATCAGTGTAGGTTCCGGTAGAGTATCAGGCGTGCACGTACTCCGGAGTGGAAAAAGCAGGCACTGGGCATCAGTAGTCATACACTGTGCATCTAGAATCGTGTCGGGTTGCCACCATAGTATTTGATACACCCCTTGGTGGGACCAGCACAGGTATCTACCGTCAAGTGGGGGCCGAAGGACATACGTGACAAATGTATGCTAGTAGGAGCCGATCGATATAAGGGAATCATTTTACCACGAACACGTGGTGTTAGTTGGACAAGTATATATAGGTGCTGAAGAATTAATCATGGGTGCGATGTACATTCGGTTTACCCTGCCTTATATAGTCTTATGTTAGTTTGCTTTTCTGGTACCGTCTAATTTTCAGTTTATTCCTATCATGACCTCTTCCTTATTCACATACTGAAAAGTCACTAGACTTACTCAGACTTATGTCTGACCCATTTTTCTTTCGTCTTCTTTTCTTCCATCCCCCCCACCCCCAGGTTGCCAGGGAGGGAATAGTTCTGCTTAATTTGAACTGTTCATCTTTCCAAGCTTGAAGACTCTATGATGTACGGCTTGGAATCTCTTATTTTGGCTATGGCTTTAGACACACTAGACTTGGGGATTTATGCAGTTTTATTTATGTTATATGCTTCTTTATGTTTTAATCAAGACAGAGATTATGATGAAGTGTTGTGGAAGTTGTGTTGAGACAATTTACTGTAATGATTTTTGTATTGAACCACGTATGAAATAAATGTTAGTTTTATTTTTTGCTGCTTATATTTCTGCCTTGTAAATTTTTCTGTGTCTTTTACTTATAACGCTCCATCGAAGTTAAGGCATTCCCTTTGAGAGTGACCTTAATGGAGGTGGGGTGTTTCATCAACCATACAGTTCGAAATACAATGTTAGACATGTAATCCTGTCTTCAACTGGGGTAAAGAACTAATGTCATTTAAAATTAAGTTCACGATAAAACCAAATCATATTCCATTAATTATGTAATCTTCACAGAAAATAGATCAATATATAATCGATATCAACTTCCGTATCCGACTAATAATATAAATGGAATAAAGACAAAGCCTTTTAAATTCCATATATATTAACAGTCTTTCTCCATAGAAGCTTACTTTGATTATTACCAAATCGAATTCCCTTCAATTCCAATTTAATATATTAAAGTGGAAAACTTTTCTTTGGAATTTTTTTATTAAATCTTAATAAAAAGATTTATAAATTCCAAATCACATTTCACTGTAAACCGGGTTAAAAAACGAATGTCGTAAAAAAACACAGTTCACAATAAACCCAATTCATGTCCCATTTTGTTCCAATTAAATGTTAATTAACTGGAAACTCTAATAATCTTAATTAAAAATTTATTCTTTTCACATGGGGTTTAAGAACAGTGTTATTTAAGGCACCATTCACGACAAACCCAAAATCTAATTCTTTTATTGAATTCCAATTAAATATTAATTAATTGTAAAACTTCACTAAATCTTAATTAAAGGATTTATTCTTTCCTCAACTGGGTTTAAGAACAGTGTTAATGAAGACACCATTCACGACAAACCCAATATCCAATTCAATATTACATACAAGGCTCTAAATAGAAATTATATCGACTTATATTCAATATCAAATTTTGAAATCAACAAATATCATATTGGGAATAACGATATATATCTTCCAAATTCCTCCACAATATCTGTATAATCACGAAATCCAATATCAAAATATTCTGAAGATAATTTCGATTCAAATCCATTCCAATTCATACATTGAAATTCTGGTTAATTTTAAAACCCTTTCAAATCCAATTTATTTATTTAAAAATTATTGGATTTCAATTCTAGTTCATAACTAGTTCATTTTAATAAAAATATATTTTTATCTTTACAAACATGAAATTCTTCATCGAAATTATTTCCAAATCATTTATTACGATTAGACACAAATTATTAATATTTTAAATAATTTTATCAAGGCCCGTAGATTCAATTTCTATAAACAGTCATCAAACTGCACTTGCAACGACCTTTTCCAAATTTGTTTTGGACGTCATTCCAAATCCAACCATTAGATTTAAATTTTTTTATATTTGTTGGAAATCTCTTTTCGATACGAACCCAACGGTTTTGGTTTTAGGAGAATCCGTCGATCGGATCTCCCGTAATGTCAATTCGAAGTCAATGGTCGAAATTCCTGAACTGCCGCGGCACGACGCGTTCTATTTTGGCCATTATATATATATATTATATATTTCATCGATTTCCATTTAAAACGTATTTTATAAATTAGTTTTAAAACGATTCCAACTTCATTTTCAATTTTAAACCAAAATTGAATTTTCCTTATCATTATAACATATAAATGACAACATTTTCAAATTATTAGATTTTGAAATCATTTCCTTTTCGATATTCGTTATAAAATGAATATAATCGATATAAATATCGTTCATATCCAAATGGCATTAATCTAATCAACACGGCTTCATATATTTCAATATTTTTATGTCCATCCCAAATCGGACATCAAAATCATATTTTGATCCATTACTAAATATTATTTTATAACATTGGTTATTTTAAAATATTCATTATTCGTTATTTAAAAACAATCTTAATTTAAAATGTTCGTTCTTTCCGAATTGGAATCAAACATAGTCAATTACCATATAATTTTATTTACATGGATTTCATACACACATGTACACAACAATAATCAAACACAGTCAACCATCATCCAGAGCGCATTACACAACTGCATAAGCGTTAAATATAAATAATTAACGCTTACAACAGTCTGTCAACCTATCGATTGACATACAACTTAGCAATTGTGATTAGTGTATATCAGATATCATCACAATACCCGTGTGGGGTTTCAATCAGCACACACAGATTTTATTTGTCCAGTTGGGCGATGTGTAAAGTATATCGTCCCAATCAATATCAGTCAAATGTTTGTACATAAACAAATCGTCCGATTTGTAAATGAATATTTATTTTCATTCATATACTATTAAAAATTATATTTTTAACGATAAAATATTTATTTCAACACATGAATATTTTATACAGTTCATTTATACAATAAAAATGATATTTTTATTGTTCTAACATTTGTAGAAAATTTCTGCAGCATATCAGCGCGATACTAGAACCGGAATAAGGTCTAGCCTTATCCCTTGCCTAATACTGGCTCGCGCCATACACATATCAATTTAAATCAATTCATTTCACTGCCCAAACCAAATTCAAACAAATAAACCAATCAACCAAACAAACATGTTTTCAAACAAAGGTGTCGGGAGCAACTAAGCACCGTTTGCATCCTAGTATATATTTTTAACTAGAAAATAAACTAGAGTGGGAAGTTCTCACCTTTGGGATTCACTCTGCCAATTTTATTTCTGAATTTCTGAACCGTTTGGATTTGCCCGCAATGCCAACACAATCTTTTCCACGCTGTTCATAGTAAAAATCACATTTTTAATATGATGTTTATATATTTAAAAATCCCATTTTTATATTGCTATATATATATATATAATCATATTTTTAAACAGTTGTTATATTGTAAAAGTCATATTTTTTTTCAATGCTAAAATTCATATTTTTATAATACCTTTCTATATATAAAAAAAAATCATAATTTTATATAATTAAAAATCATAGATTTGTATAATTAAAAATGAAATCATTTTATAAATAAAAATCAAACTTTTTTATAAATGAAAATCAAAACTTTTATTTCAACATCATTCATATAAAAATTGTATTTTTATTTACGAAGTTATTAATATAAAAATTACATTTTTATATACAAAAAAATAGAAATAAAAGTAAAAACTCACTTTCATTGCAAAAAAAAAACCGGACCTTTAAGGGTGGAGGGGTCCACGTTGGCTCTAGGGGGCGGAGGGGAGGGGGGTTAGTGGCGCCGGACCCGACATGGCTGCGGGAGGTTGGTGTAGACGGCGGTGGGCTAGGGTGGCGCCGACGAGGGGTTTTGACGTGGTTTGGGGTTGTGGGGTTTGGAGATGGCCTGAGTAGAGAGGAGGGGGGTTGCAGAGTGGCGATGGAAGGGGGTGGGGCGGCGCCATGAAAGCGGTGGTGGCAGTTGGCCTTGAGGTGGCGGCGATTTGGCTTTGGGGTGGTGGTATTTGGGAACGATGGAGGGGAGGAGGTCTGGCGAATTAGGGTTTTCTTTTTTTCTTTTTTTATTTTTATGAAAATCTAGGGTTTAATAATCTATATATAATACCCTCCATTCGACCCCCAAATCAAACCCACTGACTATAGTCACTGACTAAATACCCTCATTCCGGACACAATGGGATATGTACCATAAGCCAATTCGATTGTACGATCAGTTTCTCTTTAAATTAAAATATAAATCAATATATATTTAATTTAAACATACATTTTAATTTACCAGGGCCACATACTAACTCCAAAAAATCCAGAAAAATAAATCTAACTATGTTTTGATGATAGGGTCCTAACAAAACTAATTTTAACCAATTTGGAGACCGTTTGAAAAACAGTCATTTACCAGTCGATTAAATTAAAACTGAATTGACCAAACACGTTTAAATTCACCAGCTCACATATTGATTCCAAAAATTATGAAAATCGGAATCTAGTAATATTTTGACATTCCCGATCCAACAAAAGTGGTTTTGTCGAAAATGGAGGTCATTTGCAAAATTGTTATTTTTAAGGTCTATATATTATATAAAATTTTATAGCGACTATTCTAAATTTTCAATTGGACATAACTTTTTATTCCCATTTTTCACATTTGTTGGAAAGATATTTTCAAATAGATTCAAATATTTCTGGTTTTACTAAAATCCAGTTTTTTTTGAATCCTGTACATTCAATTGAAATTTGAAATCGAATTTTCAAACTACCGCGCCATTTCCAATTCCTTTTATAATTAAAATAAATATTTATATTCTAACTTTGATTTAAATAAATATATACATTCTAATTGTATTCAAAATAAATTTCTAGTCGTTATTATTTAAAATAAATCATTTTAAATATTCAAAATTCAATAAAACTGCCAAAATAAAATTTTTTAAATTTGTTTTGATTTTCCGGGTTGTTACAATCTCCCCCACTTAAATTCTTTTCGTCCTCGAAAACGAATGGAGCTGAAAGTTGTTTAAATAATCAACTCAACTTTCATTCTGGCTTTCATTCTTCAACTTTTCAGTTTCTAAGAATTTCTAATTTTTCAAAAATTTGGCTAAAACCCTAAATTTATGAAAAATTTCGTCATAACCTCCTTTGTATGGGGAGACATTTAAAACCGCAACTAGCCATGCAGGGCCCTCATAATCCAAAAACAAAAACAAAAAGCCAAGCGGCTAGCCAATCGGCTCATAAAATCATCGAAACCCAGGAAATATAGTAAACATGTACTTATTTGTTGGGCATACAATTTTATTCGTTTACTTAGCTTCCCTTCTATGACCTGTTCAAGTATATGCATGAACATGTATGGAATTTCCAAACAATTTTCAATTCAGTTCAACATTTGACTTGATTTGGTTATATTTCTCCTACTGGTATTATCAATCGAATATTTTTATTAATCAAACCAACAATCAAACATCACTACCAGCGATCAATTAGTTGATTATCTTTTCAACATATAGCTTAATACAAAGTCAAAAATCATCTTTTTGGTGCCAAATCAAAACAATAACCCTATCGATGTTTTGGTTCTTACACCAGTCAATTGGAAATATATAGATATTCCACCTTCGAAACTCGAACATAAATACTGATGATGGTGCCACCATCAGTATCCTTCCCGCGCGACTAGAGTGTGATTCTGTATCTATCAAGTATATTAAAACTTCGAATATACATTTGCAAGGTGTATATCCAAAATCTTTATATACTCGATTTTCCAAATTCAATATAAAATAAAATACTCAAATATGTATAATAAGGTTTAAATTTCCAAAACAAAGTTTTTTTCATTTTTATTTCAAAAATAAAACTCTTCACACTCGTTCTAGTATACTACTGATCCTATTTGTAACACCCCACCTCCGTTAAGGTCATTCACAAAGGGAATGCATTAACTTCAGTGGAGCGTCATAAGTGTATAGAATAGATAAATTACAAAGCAGACAAAATTTTAAATAGTGGAAAATAAATAAAACTTTACTTCATTGATAAGACAACAGCTTGGTAAAACAGCTTGTACAAGATTGTTTTCAACACCAAAATGCCCTTACCCGTAACAATAAAGCATCTGTCTTGTTTAAAAAAATAAAGAAGCATAAAATGACAATGATATTCGCAATAAAGCATGAGCCAGCCATAGCAGTGGAAAAGAGAGTCCAAAGCAATACATCGACTATCATTGAGCTTGGAAAGAAAACTGAGCTAAGAGGTAATATTCCCCCCCTGTAAACCTGGGAGGGGAGTACGGAAGAAAAAAAGCGAAACAAAACAGAGTCAGACATAAAGCCTGGTAAGTCCAGTGACTTTCAGCATGTAAATGGGTAAAAGCATTATGACATGAATAAACTGGATACCAGACATAACCATGATAATAAGCATAGCACGACATCGTTAGATATGAGAAGGTAAGATACACGGAATGCGCTTCGGTTCTTTCTCCTATTTCCCATTTTCTATGCACTACCCAACAAGCATCCTTACTAGTGTCTTTTATAGAATGATTTGTATTCCCTACTAGTGTCCCAACTAGTATCATGTGAAAAAGGATCTGTATCCCTTACTAGTGTCCCAACTAGTATCCTGCGTTACAAAATAAGGTGATCCCAACCCCTCAATTATGGTACCCTTTAGTTGTACATCTAGTATGAGGATCTTACCTCAATCAGCCTAATTTCCATAAAGATATTAGATGTATCCTTACTACCCTATCGATCGGCTCCCTACTTGTATTAACTTTCCTTGTGTCTGTGTCAATCGGCCCTCTCTTGCATGTAGATACCTTGTGCTGGTCCCACCATAAGGTGTATCAATCCCTATGATAGCAACCCGACACAAATTCTAGATGCACAGTGTATACTACTGATGCCCAGTGCCTTCTTTTCCACTCCGGAGCATGTGCACGCCATACTCCGTCGGAACTACACTACCGCACCACCTGCCCCTATTTTGACCGCTTATAATCAGCCCAGTAATCGTGCCCCACCCTGCCTAGTTCAGGGTACCATGATACACCTATGTGGGTGTAACGACCCATCTTTTTGCCCGGTTCTTGCCGGTAATTAAACCAACTTAAACCGTTCAGAAAGACGAATTGTTATGGGTACATACATACATTGAACAAAAATAACAGAACTTTTCATTGAATAAACCAATATTACATCAGAGTTACATGAATATCAGAGTTACAACATAAACGTATACAGCGGAAGAAAGAAAATAACTTTACTCCAATCGGAAGATTTAACACAGCAGAAGCTTCAACTCTATCGTGGACCCCAACTCTAGAAGCGCTCTAAATCCTGCTCCAAAGATCTATAACTGCAAAACTAAACTACTGGCTGCCCGTGCAAAAATCATGGGCACCCAGAGTTTAGGTGAGGGAACAATAAACTCCAGGTCAGTCGTGGGACTGGTGTGAGAACTCAAAAACAGTTAGGTTCATTCTTAAAGTTGGGAACTTCACCGGATCACGCCGCTAACGCGGAACGGATTTACTCTAGGTGGATACCCGTGCATATAAATGCGCAATGTCTTTTGAAAATGAAGCTATCATAAGCCCGTCCCACATCACACAATGCAAGCGCACACCAGATGGGCGAGTTTTATCTTATGACAACCAAATATGCTTTCATACGTAAAATTCTCTTCAATACCATAATATATATATAGTGTGGAAAACATTTCGCAAGTAAATGTATTAATCCTAGACAGCATATACCCCATAATATATGTTGCCATATATATATATACAATCAAAATCGTATGGCTCGCATAAGAAATTTGGATTTCCAACTTGATGATTCCTGGCACGAAAGATCAATCAGGGATACAAAACGAAGTGCCTCAACGGCTTTTTCGACCATACGCGGACACCGAATACACATCGTCAGGGCAGATCAACGGTTTTCGACCAGACACGGCCCCCCGAACATACCCAACTTCCCCAAGTTCATAAGTGGTTTCCCACTGCTGCACAGCATCATCATCAATTCATATATAAGTATAAAACCTAACCGCCAGTTTCTCATCAATCCGGGGTGTGAGGTTTGTCGATGTCACGTCATACGCAAAGCGATGCTTCGATAAGCCATTCTTTGATCATCACTAGCTCGACTCATAACTTGGGTATGCCGCATTGACAATTCAAGACATATCACTGATTTAAATCAATGCATACCCTCTAAGTTCATATGACTTAAAGACAAGGATAATATATTGCCACAAATCCGATATACATTAACGGAAATCAGTGCTATGCGGACAATTTCAATGTCA
Organism: Allium sativum; assembly: GCA_030737875.1. NCBI lineage: Eukaryota > Viridiplantae > Streptophyta > Magnoliopsida > Asparagales > Amaryllidaceae > Allium > Allium sativum. Next base: position 154,976,402 of record CM060921.1, on the reverse strand, counting down.
GGCACACCATCCATGCAAGTCCGTTCTGGGTCTGAACGGAACAACAACCCGAAAATATTTGAATATGTTCAGGTCTCATGCAACCCATACCTCGTATTGGGTGGCCTACCCAACCAAGAAATAAATCAACAATCAATCTAAACACTTCAAATATTTCCGGTCTTCATTTGTCGTTACCAAGTCTTGAATAACGTCGTATTACTACTTAGAATGGTTTTCGAACATATACTCGATCCCGGTCTTTCCAAGTAATAAGCGTACTTTAAAAATAGTAGCTATGGTTTACACAGGCCTTTCAATTCAAATCTCCTTCTAAATAGTTATCAATTCATTTACGACTCAAGATTTGAATTACTATAAATTCCATACATCTCGTTATCATCTTATCTCTTCTTTGAAATCAAAGATTTTAACTTCGCTTCAATTCCTTACTTTTAATTTTTTTCGAATCAAAGATTTGGTTAAATCCCAATTACGACATGAATTTCCACCATTCAATCTCATCGGTTTCAAGAATGATATTATTGAAGATACGATTCATGAAAAAACCAAGTCAAATTGATTTTTGAATCATAAATTACACAGAAATTTATCCACTTATATTCGATATAAATTCTCATAATCAACGAATACTATAAGTAGAATAACGATATAATAATATCTTTCAAATTCCCCAGATAGTATACATTTACATCATGAGGTTCATACCAAATATCGAAGATTATTTCTATCTAGCTTATTTAAATCAAGGTGAGAACCCGTATCTTAATTGAAAGGTTTATTCAATTCTTTGACATTAGATCTGGATAGAGATACCATCAACTTATCTTCAATATTAATTTTCGTATCCAACTCATATTATAAGCGGAATAATTGTGAAATACCCTTTTAAATTCCTCAGATAATAAGAGTTTTCATTTACCGAACTAATATCAAACATCCGAAGATTTATCTCCAACCATATCCAATTATTTAGTATTAAAAACCCGTATTAGTATAAATCTAAATTCCATATAAATATTTCTAATACTCTTAAACCTTTGAAAACATTCCACAAATCATTACTTATAGTTCGGAACATCGTTTACGGGTTAAAACTTCAAAATAGATTGTTTTCGAAGAAAGCGTTACAATAGCGTTCCAAAAGTGTTACAAAACAGTTATCCTAACTATTTTGATCAAAATATCGTTTATCTTAGCCAAAACTTAAACTTTACAATTGAAAACACCTTTTCATAATTTGTAATGATTTTACAAATTTTTTCCATATTTTTAAATAATTTAAAAATAGCCGTTTATAGTTATGGGCAACAATTGTTCTTACATCGATCTTTTCCAAAACGGTTTCAAACATAACATGAAAACTATAACCCGAAATTAAAATCTGCTTTCACTCATTTGAAAGCTCTCGTAAATAGGAATCAAACGTTTTTCGTTTCGTGGAAATCCGATTTAAATTGGAAAAGTTATAAGCATTTACATATTGCCATAATGCGACAAGCTCTAATTTTGACCAAAATAATCATTATTCTTAAATACTTCAAATTACCTTAAAAATCATTATAAACTTATATAAATCATTTAAATTGACTTTTCAAATTATTTGGATTTAAAACACAACTTTTTTCTTCTAATTAAATCACCATTCAAATAATTTCAAATTTGATTTTTATTTAACTATCCCATCCATCGGATCAGTTAGGGATAGCCAGGGAGAGCAGGAAACTGATTTTCCAAACCCAAGCCTAGACACTATCCTCTCTGTCATCCTAGAACGTTCTGGTGTGTATTATATCATTATTATATAAAAACCATATTGAAACTAAAAATCTCATTTCGAATTTAAATTGAAAATATTTTTTTTTTCAAAACCAGTTTTGCATAGATATAAAGATCGTTATACAAAATCAATACATAATTTAAATTATTTTCCAACTCCTAATTCAATATTTAAAAGTTGATATTAAATTCAAAACCAAATTTTTTAAATCTTATTTAATAATTAAATAAAATCATATATATGAAGGAGAATCTAAATCGATCACCCATATATTCCACAACCACGGTGTGTTTGTGCGTGTGTGATCATACAATGTAATCATATCTATCCAAATGAACTATACGATCAAATGGATATGAATTCATTCATCACAACAACATTAAACTGTGCACAAGCGTTACAGACAATAACGCTTACTCGTGTTCAGTGTATTATCTAATTCATGAACAACCATTCAAACATCAACATCCATCACACAATCATCATCAACAAATTATAATTAATCTCAGCTAATTAAAATTAACTAATTTAAATAAAATTTAAATTAGAAGTTCTCACCTAACAGCTTTCCAAATCTTCACGGTAGGTGAGCCTAGTTGAGTGAATCGTCGGACAGTATTTCGGCGCAACGTCTTCTTCACAAAAATATATATAATATAATATACACTAATCTCTCTTTATATTATAAGAGGAGGGGGAGAATGACGAACTTTGGCAAGGTGGTGGTGGAAAAGAGGAAGACTTATGCCATGGAAACCATGGCCATAAGCTTTAAGAAGAAGAGAAAGAAAAGAAATGAGAATGAATGAAAAAGTGGAAGGAAAGGGTGGTATTTATAGGAAAGGAGGAGTAAGGAGAGAGTGACACATCATAGGACAAGTGGCAATCATGCATGAAAGGGAGCATGCATAAAGACATGTGTCTTAACACTTGTCTTAAGAAGAGAAGGTGAACTTTTGGTAGCATTTCCCTTAAATGCTATGAAAACTAAAGGCAACACTTAATTCTAACGCTACTAATTCATGTTATAGTTTGACAAATCCGATCGAACGACAAATAGTATCAACAAATCCAAACTTATTAATAATCATTCTCATTTATAATTCAAGTAAAACTTATCATATAACTTATCAAAATAAATAAAATAATAATTATTATTCTTGTAAAATCATAAAATAAATTATCCTTTACCAAATTCATATTTTACAAATCAATATTATCAAAATCAGAAAATATCATTACTTAAACATAAATCTAATAATTATAATTTTCAAAATAAGTTTTCTTATAAAAATCATAATAAATAAAACAAAATACTTATACAAAGTTAAAATTTATATTTAAACCTAATAAAATCAATTTATATTCAGAAAATCCAAAATTATAAATAAAAATCCATATCAAACATAGTTAAAATTCTGGGATGTTACATTCACCCCCCCTTAGAAACTTTTCGTCCTCGAAAAGGAAGTCGAATAAATTTAAACTCCTTCACAAATTTTAAATTCGAATTTCTCCCTCAACATATCAGAAATGAAATGGTCAGAACAAAGGATCATATCATTCTCAGGGCACTCTATCTAATTCTCACTAAAGGTAGAGTCTAATGATACTTCTATGATCTCGTGATTACTAGGGTCGTCACGGGTCTTGTTTAAAAATCGCATCCTCTGAGTTAGACTCAGAGCTGCTATCCTACCATTAAGGAGAACTGGGATAGATATTATCTAGTACTTAGAGGTCTATGACCGTAAGAAAATTATCTTTCTAACTTACTCTTACGGATCCCATGGTTTTCTTATCAATTATAAGACTAAATGCTCAAATTAGAAATTTAAATCCAAGTTCTCAAATAAAATTTTCCCTAATCGTTCAATTATCTTGCAATATAACATCTTGGCTAAATTCAGTATTAGAAATTCTATTGCTCTCAACACAAATCAAGTTCAATTTTAGAGATAATTCAAAATACTGGTTTCAAATCTAAATTAGTTCACTTGTCCAAGGCTTTATCTGAGCAGGGAAAAAGGAAGAATTCCGAAATAAAGTTGAATAATGACAATTCGGGGTGATATTCAAAATATGACAATGGGTTGAGCAAAACCCAGCGACAAGGGAAGAGATAGAATTATATTTCCGAAATACTCAATCTATTTCAAATTTTTATTTCAATCGTTTCCAGATTAACCCATTTATAAGTTAACTTTTATACTCATTTAATATTCAAATTTTTGTTTTCATATTCACCTAATCGAACTTTAAAATTCAAAATATATAAAATCTCTTTTTCATTCTTGTTAAAATATCATGTCTTGTTTAGAAACATTTTCTTACTTAACTAGCCGTACAATCTCTTAAAACAGTTTTATTTAAAAAAATACCATCACGCTTCCTCTGCGCACTCTGATTATGCGTATATTCAAACTAGTATTGGTAAAACATCCCAAAACATAGACTTCAAAATTTCCGGAACCAAATCCTCAAAATTAATATTTAAAAATCCAAATTTTTCTTCCATAAGTTGGATTCTATATTTCAAAGAAAGCTCATTTATTGAGGTTTTGTTACAAAATATCTTGGACAAATTAAAGTTATCGACACGGTTTCACACGGCACAAAGAGGCAAACATAGATCAAGTCAAAATTCCATGTGCTCAAGTCAAATAAAGATGCATAGAAGTTCCATGCTAATTTGTGCATGAAAGGTTTACATAGACAAAATCAAGTTTCATGAGTTTGGAATAGAAATTCAACATCTACTGAGCATCAATAGGTGCAACGGTTCGAATCAAATACTTGGCCAAATGCACATGATACAAAGGTACGAATGACACTACTCAATAGCAGATGGTTGGAATTTAAATGGACAGTCTAGCCCAAGATGGGAATTCACATGCAAACAAGGATACATATTCTAACAGTTTAATCATGGGATACTCGTTAAATTTTCATAATTTTCCTCTTGAATAAATCCTACTTTAACAACTTCATTTTCTTCCTTTGTGCTTCAAGTGAATACTTGTTGAGAAATTTTCGTTTGACCTACTCGTTCATGCCGGTTTCTCTTAACAAGGGAAAATATAAAACTCAATCGATTTGTTCAATACATATCCCTTTTATCATATTAAACTTGTTGCTCAAAATTCGTATAGCTTCAGGTAGGAAAATCGGTCTTCTCCCCACATAAGACATTTACCATAATTTTATTGAATTGTATCGTCAAAATCGAAATAGGGGGTGAACCGAGCTCGCTTACATGCATTTTCAAATTTTCACTTTTCAGTTCTTCAAGTGAGATTAGCTTCTAAAATATATCCTTGCGGTTTTGACAAAATAGTCTGATTCACGCTTCTAATTATCAGTTAGGTATGCATTTAACTTAACTACCTTATGTTAAATTCATTTTTTCGCATATCCCATTTCATAACATAATACATTCAATACTTCGAAAGTCATTTGTAAAATCAATTTCACAATTGTGAGGATGTCGCAAAACACTTTCGATTGTTTATCTATACAGCTTTAAGTACTTCTTGACGTCTCGATCAGAAACATATAGTCATCCCACTTTCGAAACCCAAAAATAAGACTGATGATGATCGATCAATCACCAGAATTATGCCCAAGCGACTAGAATGTGATTCTATATCCATCTAGTATATATTGGATTTCATATATACGTTAGCTAGGCGTATATGCAAAATCCTTACATACTAGATCGTCCAACCTTGACATCAAATAAATACTCGCAACCGTTTTTATTACACGCCGATTACCTTTCAAATCTATAGCTTTGAATTAACGATCTTCTTATCTCAATCCTTTATATATAGGCTGCAAAATATTTCGAAATTCTCATTCCAAGCTCGACGTTTCTTTTTCAATACGCTTATTAAAGCCAATTCATTAATCGCTTATTTCTCGATAACTCCGAACAGATCGACGCTGGATTTTCGAAGTTTTATCACAAAGAGCCCTTTTTATTTTGAAAGTATTTCCTTTAAAAAATCTTATTTTCAAATCTTCTTCAAAATATTTTATTTCAAATAATTATTATTTTCAAAAATGATTTACTTGTACAAAAATACCTTATATAGATTTTAAAAATACGCTCTCTCATCATAATATTCCGAAATCTCATTCTAGGGCATTTCTAACCCTATCTCTAATGAGATACTATAGCTCTGATGAGTCCTATCCTTTGTTCAAAATATGTTGTACCCGATAACTTTGTATAACCAAAGCTTTGATACCAACTGTAACGACCCATCTTTTTGCCCGGTTCTTGCCGGTAATTAAACCAACTTAAACCGTTCAGAAAGACGAATTGTTATGGGTACATACATACATTGAACAAAAATAACAGAACTTTTCATTGAATAAACCAATATTACATCAGAGTTACATGAATATCAGAGTTACAACATAAACGTATACAGCGGAAGAAAGAAAATAACTTTACTCCAATCGGAAGATTTAACACAGCAGAAGCTTCAACTCTATCGTGGACCCCAACTCTAGAAGCGCTCTAAATCCTGCTCCAAAGATCTATAACTGCAAAACTAAACTACTGGCTGCCCGTGCAAAAATCATGGGCACCCAGAGTTTAGGTGAGGGAACAATAAACTCCAGGTCAGTCGTGGGACTGGTGTGAGAACTCAAAAACAGTTAGGTTCATTCTTAAAGTTGGGAACTTCACCGGATCACGCCGCTAACGCGGAACGGATTTACTCCAGGTGGATACCCGTGCATATAAATGCGCAATGTCTTTTGAAAATGAAGCTATCATAAGCCCGTCCCACATCACACAATGCAAGCGCACACCAGATGGGCGAGTTTTATCTTATGACAACCAAATATGCTTTCATACGTAAAATTCTCTTCAATACCATAATATATATATAGTGTGGAAAACATTTCGCAAGTAAATGTATTAATCCTAGACAGCATATACCCCATAATATATGTTGCCATATATATATATATATACAATCAAAATCGTATGGCTCGCATAAGAAATTTGGATTTCCAACTTGATGATTACTGGCACGAAAGATCAATCAGGGATACAAAACGAAGTGCCTCAACGGCTTTTTCGACCATACGCGGACACCGAATACACATCGTCAGGGCAGATCAACGGTTTTCGACCAGACACGGCCCCCCGAACATACCCAACTTCCCCAAGTTCATAAGTGGTTTCCCACTGCTGCACAGCATCATCATCAATTCATATATAAGTATAAAACGTAACCGCCAGTTTCTCATCAATCCGGGGTGTGAGGTTTGTCGATGTCACGTCATACGCAAAGCGATGCTTCGATAAGCCATTCTTTGATCATCACTAGCTCGACTCATAACTTGGGTATGCCGCATTGACAATTCAAGACATATCACTGATTTAAATCAATGCATACCCTCTAAGTTCATATGACTTAAAGACAAGGATAATATATTGCCACAAATCCGATATACATTAACGGAAATCAGTGCTATGCGGTCAATTTCAATGTCAGGCACACCATCCATGCAAGTCCGTTCTGGGTCTGAACGGAACAACAACCCGAAAATATTTGAATATGTTCAGGTCTCATGCAACCCATACCTCGTATTGGGTGGCCTACCCAACCAAGAAATAAATCAACAATCAATCTAAACACTTCAAATATTTCCGGTCTTCATTTGTCGTTACCAAGTCTTGAATAACGTCGTATTACTACTTAGAATGGTTTTCGAACATATACTCGATCCCGGTCTTTCCAAGTAATAAGCGTACTTTAAAAATAGTAGCTATGGTTTACACAGGCCTTTCAATTCAAATCTCCTTCTAAATAGTTATCAATTCATTTACGACTCAAGATTTGAATTACTATAAATTCCATACATCTCGTTATCATCTTATCTCTTCTTTGAAATCAAAGATTTTAACTTCGCTTCAATTCCTTACTTTTAATTTTTTTCGAATCAAAGATTTGGTTAAATCCCAATTACGACATGAATTTCCACCATTCAATCTCATCGGTTTCAAGAATGATATTATTGAAGATACGATTCATGAAAAACCCAAGTCAAATTGATTTTTGAATCATAAATTACACAGAAATTTATCCACTTATATTCGATATAAATTCTCATAATCAACGAATACTATAAGTAGAATAACGATATAATAATATCTTTCAAATTCCCCAGATAGTATACATTTACATCATGAGGTTCATACCAAATATCGAAGATTATTTCTATCTAGCTTATTTAAATCAAGGTGAGAACCCGTATCTTAATTGAAAGGTTTATTCAATTCTTTGACATTAGATCTGGATAGAGATACCATCAACTTATCTTCAATATTAATTTTCGTATCCAACTCATATTATAAGCGGAATAACGGTGAAATACCCTTTTAAATTCCTCAGATAATAAGAGTTTTCATTTACCGAACTAATATCAAACATCCGAAGATTTATCTCCAACCATATCCAATTATTTAGTATTAAAAACCCGTATTAGTATAAATCTAAATTCCATATAAATATTTCTAATACTCTTAAACCTTTGAAAACATTCCACAAATCATTACTTATAGTTCGGAACATCGTTTACGGGTTAAAACTTCAAAATAGATTGTTTTCGAAGAAAGCGTTACAATAGCGTTCCAAAAGTGTTACAAAACAGTTATCCTAACTATTTTGATCAAAATATCGTTTATCTTAGCCAAAACTTAAACTTTACAATTGAAAACACCTTTTCATAATTTGTAATGATTTTACAAATTTTTTCCATATTTTTAAATAATTTAAAAATAGCCGTTTATAGTTATGGGCAACAATTGTTCTTACATCGATCTTTTCCAAAACGGTTTCAAACATAACATGAAAACTATAACCCGAAATTAAAATCTGCTTTCACTCATTTGAAAGCTCTCGTAAATAGGAATCAAACGTTTTTCGTTTCGTGGAAATCCGATTTAAATTGGAAAAGTTATAAGCATTTACATATTGCCATAATGCGACAAGCTCTAATTTTGACCAAAATAATCATTATTCTTAAATACTTCAAATTACCTTAAAAATCATTATAAACTTATATAAATCATTTAAATTGACTTTTCAAATTATTTGGATTTAAAACACAACTTTTTTCTTCTAATTAAATCACCATTCAAATAATTTCAAATTTGATTTTTATTTAACTATCCCATCCGTCGGATCAGTTAGGGATAGCCAGGGAGAGCAGGAAACTGATTTTCCAAACCCAAGCCTAGACACTATCCTCTCTGTCATCCTAGAACGTTCTGGTGTGTATTATATCATTATTATATAAAAACCATATTGAAACTAAAAATCTCATTTCGAATTTAAATTGAAAATATTTTTTTTTCCAAAACCAGTTTTGCATAGATATAAAGATCGTTATACAAAATCAATACATAATTTAAATTATTTTCCAACTCCTAATTCAATATTTAAAAGTTGATATTAAATTCAAAACCAAATTTTTTAAATCTTATTTAATAATTAAATAAAATCATATATATGAAGGAGAATCTAAATCGATCACCCATATATTCCACAACCACGGTGTGTTTGTGCGTGTGTGATCATACAATGTAATCATATCTATCCAAATGAACTATACGATCAAATGGATATGAATTCATTCATCACAACAACATTAAACTGTGCACAAGCGTTACAGACAATAACGCTTACTCGTGTTCAGTGTATTATCTAATTCATGAACAACCATTCAAACATCAACATCCATCACACAATCATCATCAACAAATTATAATTAATCTCAGCTAATTAAAATTAACTAATTTAAATAAAATTTAAATTAGAAGTTCTCACCTAACAGCTTTCCAAATCTTCACGGTAGGTGAGCCTAGTTGAGTGAATCGTCGGACAGTATTTCGGCGCAACGTCTTCTTCACAAAAATATATATAATATAATATACACTAATCTCTCTTTATATTATAAGAGGAGGGGGAGAATGACGAACTTTGGCAAGGTGGTGGTGGAAAAGAGGAAGACTTATGCCATGGAAACCATGGCCATAAGCTTTAAGAAGAAGAGAAAGAAAAGAAATGAGAATGAATGAAAAAGTGGAAGGCAAGGGTGGTATTTATAGGAAAGGAGGAGTAAGGAGAGAGTGACACATCATAGGACAAGTGGCAATCATGCATGAAAGGGAGCATGCATAAAGACATGTGTCTTAACACTTGTCTTAAGAAGAGAAGGTGAACTTTTGGTAGCATTTCCCTTAAATGCTATGAAAACTAAAGGCAACACTTAATTCTAACGCTACTAATTCATGTTATAGTTTGACAAATCCGATCGAACGACAAATAGTATCAACAAATCCAAACTTATTAATAATCATTCTCATTTATAATTCAAGTAAAACTTATCATATAAGTTATCAAAATAAATAAAATAATAATTATTATTCTTGTAAAATCATAAAATAAATTATCCTTTACCAAATTCATATTTTACAAATCAATATTATCAAAATCAGAAAATATCATTACTTAAACATAAATCTAATAATTATAATTTTCAAAATAAGTTTTCTTATAAAAATCATAATAAATAAAACAAAATACTTATACAAAGTTAAAATTTATATTTAAACCTAATAAAATCAATTTATATTCAGAAAATCCAAAATTATAAATAAAAATCCATATCAAACATAGTTAAAATTCTGGGATGTTACAGTGGGTTACTGTTGAAATGGGTCCCCAGTACTAGGGTTTCCTAAGGTCTATTCGGATACCCCCCAAATTGGCTAAGTGTTATCCATCCATTCAAGTTAATTTAACCCATCCACACATCATGTCATGTTGGTTAAGTGTTTCTTATTAGGTTAAACCTTCTCATTTAATCATGTTGTAATTAGTTAAGTATTTTCTATTAACTTAACCCTGTTCACTCATCATATTATATTGGTTAAGTGTTTCCCCTTAGCTTAACCCCATTCGTTCATCATGTTATATTGGTTAAGTGTTTCCCATTAACTTAACCCTATTCGTTCATCATGTTATATTGGTTAAGTGTTTCCCAGTAACTTAACCCCACTCGTTCATCATGTTATATTGCTTAAGTGTCATCAATCCAGTCGAGTTAACTTAACCTACCCACTTGTCATGTTACATTGGTTAAGTGTTGCCTTCTTGTGTGACTTAACCCTATCACACATCATGTTATACTGGTTAAGTGTTGCCCTCTTGTGTTAACTTAACCCTACCACTTGTCATGTTACATTGGTTAAGTTTTGCCTTCTTGTGTTAAATTAACCCTACCATTCTTAGGATGTCCATTTATTAGCATTAATTCATTCATTAATGCCTCAACCTATCACATTAGAACTGTTGTTTGTGGTTGTCGGATGTGCCAGTCGTTTCCGGGCAGACTTCTACCGCAAACTCATTCTAGCCACGGGATTTGGGATTAATGTGCTAACCTCTCACATTAGATCTATGTTGTTGCGGTCGCTGGATGGGCCGGGCGGTTCCGGGCAGTCTTACACCATAACTCAATCAAACCTCGGGTTAAGCATGTTCATCTTTAGCCAATTTACATATTTACTATACGTGTCCAAGTCCAGATTTTATATGCTAACTATACCAAATTCACAAAACTAGTCATGTTCCAATTTCCAAGTTATGCCCAACAAATTCAATTGCAGGTTATTACTCAAAATAGATTGTACCCAATCTTCCCAAATTTGCAATAATGGTCATGCCCCAAAAATCTCAATATGCATTATGCTTGGCGTCCCAACCAATAGTTATGCCCAATCTAGATTTAATATTCCAATTTATAGTTTCCGCCCAATCTAGAATTAATATTTCAATTTAACCCAAGTCATTCATGCCCTAAATCACAGGTTACAAATTATGTCCAACAATTTTACCGAATATGTAATGCCCAATTATTTCACCGAATACAATATGCCCAATATTTACCCAAAATATTCCTCGTATTCCAACCATTCATATTTCGCGATTTCAGCCTAGGTTCGAGGGTAACCCAAGTTCATAAAAGAAAAAGGAAAAAGGGGAAGAAAGAGAGTGAGAAGGAGCTTAAAATAAGAATAGGCATAAAAATAGGCATGTAACAACAGGCCTAATACAAGAAATTTAGATCCAACAAAGATAAATTCTTAAATAAACTAATACAATCATTATCGCAGGCATAAGAATAACATTATGAAACAAAGGGGATTATAAACCTGATGTACAACAAAGATAGGCCTGATTTAATCAATAAAAATAACCTCTAAGGCATGTAAAGACATAGATTCAATAGGAGGATAAGGATAAATCTGAAAAGATTATCTTATAATCAAGGATGGACTTCGATTCATTCTATTACATGTCAGGATTACAATCAGGTATTCAAATCTGAAAATAACGTGAACTTACATTGCTAGGATTTGAAAAAATAATTGAATCGTTGTTGTAGAAACTCTAATTTGATGTTGATTGATCTTCAAAGTTGATTGTTGATGAAGAACTCCTAATATGATTTAGGTTTTTGAGGCGGTCGCTAAGAGAATTGAGAGTTCAGCAGCATAGATGCATCAAAAGGAATTGTTATGAATTAGGGTTTAGGTTTAGAGATGTATATATAGATGTCTAGGATCAATTTTAGCATTTAGATTAGTCTAGGAGAAATGAGAGCCATCAAACCAAAGAATGTGTCATCCAGCCAACCATAGCAAGACACAAAAGCCCTAATGCCTCAGAAATTAGTCATCGGTCAATCAGAGAAGGCCACATCAGCTTACAACAACTAAAATTCGTCGCCGGAAGTAGATCTCAAAGGGGTCGACTTCATACCGGGGGGTCGACACCTATGTCGACTCCCCTATAGGGGGCTTGACACCTATGTCGACTCCCCCTTGGAGGGGTTGACACCCCTGAGCGGGAAATTTCCTGCCCAAATGTTTTGGCTTATCTTTCAAATTTTAAACTGTTTTCTGATTTTTAATTTAATTTCTGTTTATCCCTGAAATCTTCTGAACTCCATAACTTCTCCATACAGAGTCCGATTCACGCAAAATCGGACTCTATCTCAGGAAAAATTCCGAGACGAACACAATGGCGTAACCCATTTCCCTTAATTCCCACTTTTAAAGTTTAGTATTCTTTAATTCGTTACTTTTATATTCATAGAAATTACAGTGTGTTACATTCGCCCCTCCTTTAAAGGATTTTGCGCCCGAAATCTCTAAGTTAAGAAGAATGTATCCTAACATCCAACATCCATCTACTGAACCATCAATCACAGGCATCCATTGTCCTTAAAAAGATTTCTAATGCTTTCATTATCATATGCATAGTGTGTGTACATGCCCTTATCTAATGCAAAATCAGGCGGTCTACTGATTCTGTTGACCTCCTTAATGCGAATTATGTAAGTGCTATGAGTCCATCGTGTATGCAATTACTCCTAATCGTATTTTATAACTTCTACATGAGTGACCAATCATTCATACAAATGCAACATCCATATGATAATACATCAAGTTTCAATCCATATACAAATACATATATGCATATGCAATATGAAAGTGACTAAGCCGATCTAGTGCTAATGTGTGTTTATACGCATCCACGAGCAACCACTAGCAAACACTTACATCCACTTGCATCCACCAAACATAACATGTCTCAAACACATGTTTACATCCATTGGCTTCTACCTAAGGATCGAGGATAGGACCGAGAGGATATACTTAAATGATAAAGACTAGCATGCAATAAACTTTACAGAAAAAGAGAGATCAAGGATATACCCTCAAAAAGGGTATGATGCGTGTATCTAGTCTTCAGCCTTTTAAGTCGCATCTTCTTGAGCTTCACCCCATTGTGCTCTGAGTGTCTTAACTTCATGATCACGTAGCTTCTTAATTTCTGTTTCCAAAATATGAGTTGGAACTCGTTTCACTGTCGCCTCTCGTTCCACCCCTTCTCCTTCTAGTATACTTGGCACTACAACTTTTGCTGTGTCATGTTAAAAAGGTCTTCCGAAAGGTCTTCCAAAATTCACTAGAGCTATTCCATATGGAAGAATTATCTCTTGAAAATAAACAGATGCTAACCATGTTAATACGTGTAGTTATTAAGGTGATTAAAGGTCTCTTCTCTACTTAACTTATCCATTACATCAACTATCTGAGAGTCTTTTCTTTGTGAAGTCCCTATTTGATCCGAAAGCATAGGTCTTACTCCTAGCGATGCCAACTACTAACTTAACCAAAGGTTTTAAACTCAAAGGTTGATATTTATTCTGAACTTTTCCTTTTTCACATAAAGAGGACTTGAAGTCAACTTTTTTTTTCTTCTTAAGGCATCCGCTACGACCTTACCCTTCCTTCTTACAACAAAATGGCGCCTAGTCTCGTGCCGCATGCATCCGTGTATGCCGTAAAACTTTCACTACCATAAGGTAAAAGTCAAAACTGGGGTCGTTGTAAGAGTCCTCTTCGGTCATTGGAAAGTGACATCACAATCAATATCCCGAGCAAAGGTTAGATTCTTCTTCATTAATCCAGTAAGTAGGGCTAATACCTTCTCAAAGTTCTTAACGAACTTCCTATATTAACCCGCTAGTCCAAGAAAGCTTCTTACTCTTGTTGCATTCCTTGGGACCTTTCAGTTTTGCACCACAATTACTTTTGCGGGATCTACTGCTATCCCTTCTTTGGATGCCACATGTCCTAGAAACCTTACTTCTTCTATCCAAAAATGACATTTTGGAGAACTCCACCTTAAGTTGATGTGCTCGAAGTGTATCCATGGCTTCTCTTAAATGCAAAGCATGTTCTCCCTCGTTCTTTGAGAAAATAAAGATATCATCCACGAGGACTACTACAAAATTATTAAGGAACTCCTAAACACCCTACTCATCAAGTCAACAAAATAAGCGGGAGCATTCATCAAACCGAAAGGCATGATGAGCTACTTAAAGAAACCATCAGGGGTCCTAAAAGCAGTCTTATCTATACTGTCCTCAGTTTCTCTTAGCTGATGAAACCCTGTAGCCAAATCTAATTGGGAGAAAACAGACGCACCTACAAGCTGGTCAAACAAATCATCTATTCTTGGAAGTGGGTGCCTATTTTTCTTAGTCAGCTTGTTTAATTCTCTAAAATCCACGCATGAGCGAAGTTGACCATCCGCCTCAGTAGCGAATACTACTGGAGCACCCTATTCAAAAATACTTCGCCAAATAAACCCCTTCTCAAGCAACTCTTTAACTTGCTTGCTGACCTCCTTCCTCTCCCTAGGAGCCATGTGTCGTATGGGTAATGCAACTGGGTTGGCGTTATCAACCAAGTATTTGCGAAAATCTTTTTCATGTTTTGGGGGTAAACCCTTCACTTCATCAAAGATATCAGGATACTCATGGACTACTTAAACAGATTGCAAATTATCAACAGATGTATCAAGAGATTCTAGGTAACAAAGCATGATAGAACCCTTAGGGTTACACGAGATTTCGAGGGTATTACCGAGGCGAGCCAAAAGTCTAACTACCCTCCTTTCACAATTGATAATGACACCATTACTGGATAACCAATCCATCCCTTGAATCAACCCATAGGCCATGAAACCAAAAACGTAAGCATTACATCTAAACTCAACGCTTAGTATAGATATTCCTAAATCCAAACAAATCATAGATAAATGAGCTGAACCACTAATTGGATTTGAGACAATAATGGGATCTTCTACTATACAAGTACTAAGGTGCAGAGACTCAACTATGGAAGCAGATATAAACAAATGTAAGCGCTAATATCGAAAAAAGTACTAACAGGATGATCAAAAGAAAAACTAAACCTTCAACGGGAACATTCCTACGTCTCTTAGGTACAATAGCGGTGAGAGCATGCAATTGCCCTCTACAAGATTATGTCCTTTGCCCATCCTTGTCCTTCGGGCAATCCTTGATAAGATGCCCTTCTTCACCATACTGAAAATAACCACCTGTCTTCTTCTTCCTACAATTAAATGACCAGCTATATCATAGAAAAGAAACTTCCTCTTGTCGCGTAATCTATTATTTCTTCCACCCTTCTTATATTCCAATCCTTGTTTGTGATTCTTCTACTTTGGCCTCTTTCTTTTCACCTTTATCCTTTAGCGTGGATTAAGCCATATCAACAAGCTTCATATCCTTGGGCTTGTACTCCTTAGCCCAAACTCCCTTATTCTTATCCTTACTATCCTTATGTAACTTGTTGAAAAGTTTCTCGAAATTACCTCCATCGCACGACAACCTAAAAATCTTGAAAGAAGATTAGCCGCTGGTGAAACTACTGCGGCTATAGATGGATGTTGGGAACTACTTCGCTCTCGACATGTGCCGTATGCCTACGAAACTATGGCGAAAAGAAAGGAAGACGAAATTCAAATAGAGAATCGAAAGGTAGTGCATATGGCTTTGGGGAATATGCCTTTAAAAACAATACTGTTCTCTTGAAAAACACTTCTTTAAAACATGTTTTAGAAGACACCCCTTTTGAAATATGCTTTTGAAAAATCTTTTATCTGTTCTAGTAACCTTTAGCTCTGATACCACGTGTAATACCCCACCTCCGTTAAGGTCACTCACAAAGGGAATGCATTAATTTCAGTGTAGCATCATAAGTGTATAAAACAGATAAATTACAAAATAGACAAAATTTTAAATAGCGGAAAATAAATAAAACTTTACTTCATTGATAAAACAGCAGCTTGGTAAAACAGCTTGTACAAAGATTGTTTTCTAACACCAAAACGCCGTTACCCATTACAACAATGCATCTATCTTGTTTAACAAAATAAAGAAGCATAAAATGACAATGATATTCCCCAATAAAGCATGAGACAACCATAACAGTGGAAAAGAGAGTCCAAAGCAATACATCGACTATCTTCAAGCTTGGAAAGAAAACATAGCTAAGAGGTAATATTCTCTCCCTGTAAACCTTGAGGGGAGGGGGGCGGAAGAAAAGAAAGTGAAACAAAACAGATTCAGACATAAAGCCTGGTAAGTCCAGTGACTTTCAGCATGTAAATAGGTAAAAGCATCAAGACATGAATAAACTGGATACCAGACATAACCATGATAATAACCATAGCAAGACAACAAATGATGATCGTTAGATATGATAAGGTAATATACACTGAATGCGCTTTGGTTCTTTCTCTGATTTCCCATTTTCTCTGCCCCAACCAACTAGCATCCTAACTAGTGTCTTCTATAGAATGATTTGTATTCCCTACTAGTGTCCCAACTAGTATCCTATGAAAAAGGATCTGTATCCCCTACTAGTGTCCCAACTAGTATCATGTGTTATAAAATAAGGTGGTCCTAACCCCGCAATTGTGGTAGCCTTCAGGTGTACATCTAGTATGAGGATCTTACCTCAATAAGTCTAATTGCCATGAAGATGTTAGATATACCCTTACTACCCTATCGATCGGCTCCCTACTTGTATTAACTTTCCTTGTGTCTATGTCAGTCGACCCTCACTTGCGGGTAGATACCCTGTGTTGGTCCTACCATATGGTGTATCAATCCCTATGATAGCAACCCGACACAAGATGCACAATGTATACTACTAATGTCCAGTGCCTGCTTTTCCACTTCAGAGCATGTGTACGCCCATACTCTGTCGGAACTACACCACTACATCACCTGCAGCTATTTTGACCGCTTATAATCAGCCCAGTAATCATGCACCACCCTGTCTAGTTTCGGGTACCGTGATACATCTATGTGGGTTACTGCTGAAATGGGTCCCCGTTACTAGGGTTTCCTAGGGTCTATTGTATACCCCCCCCAAATTGGCTATGTGTTATCCATCAATTCAAGTTAACTAAACCTATCCACACGTCATGTCATGTTGGTTCAGTATTTCTTATTAACTTAACCCTTCTCATTCAATCATGTTGTAATTGGTTAAGTATTTCCCCTTAGCTTAACCCCATTCATTCATCATGTTATATTGGTTAAGTGTTTCACCTTAGCTTAACCCCATTCGTTTATCATGTTATATTGGTTAAGCGTTTCCTATTAACTTAACCCTATTCGTTCATCCTGTTATATTGGTTAAGTGTTTCCTATTAGCTTAACCCAACTCATTCATCATGTCATCATTCTAGTCAAGTTAACTTAGCCCACCCACTTGTCATGTTACATTGGTTAAGTGTTGCCTTCTTATGTTACTTAACCCTATCACACATCATGTTATGTTGGTTAAGTGTTGCCCTCTTGTGTTAACTTAACCCTACCACTTATCATGTTATATTGGTTACGTGTTGTCTTCTTGTGCTAACTTAACCTTACCATTCTTAGCACGTCAGTTTATTAGCATTAATTCATTCATTAATGCCTCAACCTCTCACATTAGAACTATTGTTTGTAGTTGCTGGATGTGCCGAGCGGTTCCAGGCAGACTTCTACCTTAAACTCATTCTAACCTCAGGTTTTGGGCTTAATGTGCTAACCTCTCACATTAGATCTTTGTTATTGCGGTCGCTGGATGTGCCGAGCGGTTCCGGGAAGTCTTACACCACAACTCAATCTAACCTCGGGTTAGGCACGTTCATCTTTAGCCAACTTACATATTTACTATACATGTCCAAGTCTGGATTTTATATGCTAATTATCCCAAATTCGCAAAACTAGTCATGTTCCAATTTCCAAGTTGTGCCCAACAAATTCAACTACAAGTTATTACTCAAAATAGGCATGTAAAGACATAGATTCAATAGAAGGATAAGGATAAATCTGAAAAGATTATCTTATAATCAGGCATAGACTTCGATTCATTTTATTACATGTCAAGATTACAACCAGGTATTCAAATCTGAAAATAATGTGAACTTACATTGCTAGTATTTGAAAAGATAATTGAATCGTTGTTGTTACAGAAACTCTAATTTGATGTTGATTGATCTTCAAAGTTGATTGTTGATGAAGAACTCCTAATATGATTTAGGTTTTTGAGGCGGCGGCTAAGAGAATTGAGAGTTCAGCAGCATAGATGCATCATAAGGAATTGTTATTAATTAGGGTTTAGGTTTAGAGATGTATATATAGATGTCTAGGATCAATTTTTACCCTTTAGATTAGTCTAGGAGAAATCAGAGCCATCAAACCAAAGAGATGTGTCATATAGCCAACCATAGCATGACACATAAGCCCTAGTACCTTAGATATTCGTCATCGGCAAATCAGAGAAGGCCACATCAGCTCAGAGCAAATAAAATTCATCACAGGAAGCAGATCTCAAAGTGGTCGACTCCCTACAGGGGGGGTCGACAACTATTTCGACTCCATCTTGGCGGAGAAGGGGGGGGAGGGTGGGGGGCTGGTTGACACCCCTGAGCGGGAAATTTCCCGCCCAACTGTTTTGGCTGATTTTTCGAATTTTAAACTGTTTTCTGATTTTTAATTTAATTTCTGTTTATACTTGAAATCTGCTGAACTCCATAACTTCTCCATACGGAGTCCGATTCACGCAAACTCGGACTCTATCTCAAGCAGAATTCCGAGATGAACGCAATGGCATAACCCATTTCCCCTAATTCCGACTTTTAGAATTTAGTATTCTTTAATTCGTTACTTTATTATTCATAGAAAATACGGTGTGTTACACTATATCTAACGAGTCATTCTCATTGGATGTTACTAACCCAATCTCTAATGAATTCTTTCGTTTGGTTCTAATATGCCTTGTTCTCGAGCTCTGTAAACCAAAGATCTGATACCAAAATGAAACGACCCAAACTTGCCCTTATGGGAAAGCCCGGATTGAGTTGAGAACACAAAAATCAGATCATAAACGACAGAACATTTCATTGCTTATTACCACAATTACATCAAAGTACAAGAATATAACAGAGTATGCATAATTTATACATCAGAAAAATATCAGAGATTTAAAATACATAACATAGAAGCGGAAAAATAATACATAACACAGCTTAAGGAAATACACAAGTACAGAGCGTTCCGAATATAGCTCCAGCTGTAAAGAAGGATCCTGTGAATATAATATCTGCAAAACCAAAGCTACTAGCTGCCAGTGCATAAAACAAACAGCGCAATGCTTTTTGGAAAAATGAAGCTATTATAAGACCCAGGTCCCATCATAAAACGCAACGCAAGCTGGAGGATAGGGTTTTCCGTTATAATTCCCAAATATGCTTGGTACTTTCAAAACAAATCATTTGATACTATTATAGGTGCATAGTGTGTAAAACAACTTCAAATATAAATGTATCAATCATAGACGGCATGGGAACCCCATATATCATGTTGACATACTAGGCTCTACAATCAAAACCGAAATATAGCGTATTGGAAATTGGATTTCCATCATGAGTCTAGGCAAGGGATGCACTCCTAACCGCTTCGAGATACTCTACCAAATGTCTCAGGACTACACACTCTGGGTAATCCTTGGATGCTTCAGGCCTGGTCCTCTCTTACGTTTGAGGATTGGCAATTCCTAAACACATGTTTCCTGGTCCCATAGGACCAATCCATCGGCTCCATAGTAACCGATATATCAGAGGCGCCTCACAATCCAACAAAGACATAGGTAAAAATATAATAAATGTCTGGGCTCCATACCATGACACCACCCATAGCTAGAAAGAAACATCGTGTTCTCCCTGTAGTCCTTTATCCTGTTTTTGACTCATACCGATGTGTGAGGCTCGTGAATTAACGCTATACACAAAGCTATGCTATATTAAAGTCGTTCTTTGATCATCAAGCACAAGACTCTGCTTTTCAACAGAAGCCTTGATCATTTTCATCTCAGCATGCCACACGAGCAATTTACGCCGTGCGACTAATGTCTATCGATATATAACCTTTGAGCTCGTACGTCTTAGAGAAGGGTGTTAAGCAAGAGAATAAATTCTCCGTCGCCAAATAGATATATATTTAATAGAGATCAATCAACACATAATAAAATCCAATGTCAAACACACATCCATATACAAGTCCGTTCTGGGTTTAAACGAAATCGGAGGCACCTTATTCGTCGTCCTATATGTCCAATACAGGAGAGAGGTCCTCGCATATCCGGTCGATCTCCAAGTACGTCTGGACGATCACCACTTATTACCTTGTCTTGGGCGTACAACCCAATCAAGACATAAGTAATCACCCAATGATGTGAAGGCCTCCGGTCTTCAACCACCGTCTTCATTGTCGACTTATCATCGAATAAGTTATTCAGAATGGGTATAAACCCGGCCTTTCCGAATAACTCGCATGTATAATAAACAAGTGCTATAAAAACACAACATACGCCTCATTCCAATCCAGATATTCTTTTATTCTAATATTATTATACTTTGGGAAAGGTTACCATTAATTTTATCAGAGATAAATTCTTTAAATTTATTCTTTAATCTTCCTTTGAATATTAATTCACACCAAATTAAGGTTTATCCAAACTAGTCGGGATTAGCGATCCTTACCGAAGTAATCATTTATTTTATTTCCCAATCCTAACCTATTCATCCCATGAAGCAAAACCGATAATACTTCATATCTAACACCACGGTGTTATCGGTAAAATTAATTACCATTTCCCATTCAAATCTAATTAAAGATTTAATTATCGCTTGGAGCAAAACTGGTGATACTCCACTCTCGATCGTTTCCCAAATTGATGATTTAAATTATCAGATTCGCATTTCAATCTAATTAAAGATTCATTAAAACTCCACTTGGTTCTAATCTTCCTAAAAATTAATATTAAAGATTATTTAACTTTGGAAAATCAAACACGCCGCATCGACAATCTACACCGTACTATTGATTTCTGCCTATATATAACCTTTGAGCACGTACGTCTCAGAGAAGGGTGTTAAGCAAGAGAATAAATTCTTCGCCATCAAACAAATATATATTTAGCAGAATCAACCAAAAAGTTCGAAATACAATGTTAGACATGTAATCCTCTCTTTAACTGGGTTAAAGAATTAATGTCATTTATAACACAGTTCACGATAAAGCCAAATCACATTCCATTAATTATGGAATCTTCACGGAAAATAGATCAATATATAGTCGATATCAATTTCCATATACGACTAATAATATAAATGGAATAACGACTAAGCTTTTTAAATTCCATATATGTTAATAGTCTTCCTCCACAGAAGCTCACTTCGATTATTACCAAAACAAAATCCATTCAATTCCAATTTAATATATTAAATTGGAAAACTTTACTTTAGGAAATTTTCATTAAATCTTAATAAAATGATTTATAAACTCCAAATCAGATTTCACTGTAAATTGGGTTAAAGAACGAATGTCGTAAAAAAAACACAGTTCACAATAAACCCAATTCACATCACATTTTATTCCAATTAAATGTTAATTAACTAGAAACTCTAATAATATTAATTAAAAGATTTATTCTTTTCACACGTGGTATAAGAACAGTGTTATTTAAGACACCATTCACGATAAACCCAAAATCCAATTCTTTTATTCAATTCTAATTAAATATTAAATAATTGGAAAACTTCAATAAATCATAATTAAAAGATTTATTCTTTCCTCAATTGGGTTTAAGAACAGTGTTAATGAAGACACCGTTCACCACAAATCCAAAATCCAATTCGATATTAAATAGAAGGCTCCAAATAGAAATTATATCGTCTTATATTCAGTATCAAATTCTGAAATCAACAAATATCATATTGGGAATAACAATATATATATGTTCCAAATTCCTCCACAATATCCGTACAATCACGAAATCCAATATCAAAATATTCCAAAGATAATTTCGATTCAAATCCATTCCAATTCATATATTGGAAAATTTGGTTATTTTTAAAACCATTTCACATCCAATTTATTTATTTAAAAATTATTGGATTTCAATTCTAGTTCATAACTAGTTCATTTTGATAAAAATATATTTTTATCTTTATAAACATGGAAATTTTCATCAAAATTCCTTCCACATCATTTATTATGATTTTACACAAATTATTAATATTTTTAATAATTTTATTAAGCTCGTACAGTCAATTTCGATAAACGGTCATCGAACTGCACTTACAACGAACTTTTCCGAATTTGATTTGGTGACATCATTCCAAGTCCAACCATTAGATTTCAAATCTTTTATATTCGTTGGAAAGATCTTTTCGATACGAACACAACGGTTTTGGTTTTAGGAGAATCCGACGGTCGGATCTCCCGTGATGTCAATTCGAATTCAATGGTCGAAGTTCGCGAACTACCGCGGCGTGGCGCGTTCTATTCAGACCATTAAATATATATAATACATATTATATATATTTTTTCTATTACCATTTAAAACGTATTTTATATATTCGTTTTAAAATGATTACAACTTTATTTTCAATTTTAAACCAAAATTGAATTTTCCTTATCATTATAATATATAAATGATAATATTTTAAAAATACCAGATTTTGAAATCATTTCCTTTTCGATATTCATTATAAAATGAATAAAATTGATATAAATATCGTTCACGTCGAAATGGATTTAATTTAATCTACACGGCTTTATATATTTCAATATTTTCATCTCCATCCCAAATCGGACATCAATATCATATTTTGATCCATTACTGAATATTATTTTAAAACATTAGTTATTTTAAAATATTCATTATTCGTCATTTTAAAACATTCATTAATTTAAAATATTCATTCTTTCCGAATTGGAATCAGACACAGTCAATTACCATAAAATTTTATTTATATGGATTTCATACACACATGTACGTAACAATAATCAAACACAGTCAACCATCATCCAGAGTGCATTACACAACTGCATAAGCGTTAATTATAAATAATTAACGCTTACAACAGTCTGTCAACCCATCGATTGACATACAACTAAACAATTGGGATTAGTGTACGTCAAATATCATCCCAATACCCGTGTGGGGTTTCAATCGACACACACAGATTTTATTTGTGTAGTTGAGTGATGTGTAAAGTATATCGTCCCAATCAGTATCAGTCAAATGTGTGTACATAAACAAATCGTCAGATTTGGAAATGAATATTTATTTTCATTCATATACCTGTTAAAAATTATATTTTTAACGGTAAAATATTTATTTCAACACATGAATATTTTATACAGTTCATTTATACAATAAAAATGATATTTTTATTGTTCTAACATTTTTAGAAAATTTCTGCAGCATAACTGCGCGATACTAGAACCGGAATAAGGTCAAGCCTTATTTCTCGCCTAATACTAGCTCGCACCATACACGTACCAATTTCAATCAATTCATTTCACTTCCCTAAACAAATTCAAACAAATAAACCAATCAACCAAACAACCAAACAAACATGGTTTCAAACAAAGATGTCGGGTGCTATTTAGCACCGTCTACATCCTAGTATATATTTTAGCTAGAAAATAAATAAGAGTGAGAATTTCTCACCTTTTTGATCCACTCCGCCAGTTTTATTTCTGAATTTCTGAACAGTTTGGATTTTCCCGCAATTCCAACGCAATCTTTTCCACGCTGTTCATAGTAAAAATCAAAATTTTAATACGATGTTTATATATTTAAAAATTGCATTTTTATATTACTATATATATATATAAATCATATTTTTAAACCGCTATTATATTATTAAAATCATAATTTTTTAATGAAAAAAATCATTTTTTTATATGCTATACCGATTATAAAAATCATATTTTTTTCAATGCTAAAAATCATATTTTTATAATACTTCTACACATATATAAATCAAAATTTTATATAATTAAAAATCATATCTTTGTATAATTAAAAATGAACTCTTTTTATAAATAAAAATCAAACCCTTTTATAAATAAAAATCAAACCTTTTTATAAATAAAATTCAAACCTTTTTATTCCAAACCATTCATATAAAAAACGTATTTTTATTTATGAAGTTATTAAAATAAAATTACATTTCTATATACACAAATAAATAGAAATAAAAGTAAAAACCCACTTTCATTGCAAAAAAACTTGGAACTTTGAGGGTGGAGGGGTCCGCGTCGGCTCAAGGTGGAGGGGGGTTGGTGGCGTCGGACCTGACATTACTGGGAGAGGTTGGTGCAGGCGACGGTGGGCCAGGGTGGCGCCGGCGACGGGTTTTGACGTGGTTTGAGGTTGTGGGGTTTGGAGATGGCCTGAGGAGAGAGGAGGACGATTGTAGAGGTGGCGACGGAAGGGGGAGGGGCGGCGTGATGGCAGCGGTGGCGGCGGCTGGCCTTGAGGCGGTGGCGATTTAGCGTTGGGGTGGTGGGATTTGGGAACGACCAGGGGGGAGAGGGGTCTGGTGATTTAGGGTTTTGTTTTATTTTTATGAAAATCTATGGTTTAAATATCTATATATAATACCCTCCATTCGACCCCCAAATCGAACCCACTGACTGTCGTCCCGAACTAAATACCCCCATTCCGGACATAATGGGATATGTCCCATAAGACAAGTCGACTGTTACAATCAGTTTCTCTTTAAATTAAAATATAAATCAATATATATTTAATTTAAATGTACATTTTAATTTACTGGGGCCACATGCTAACTCCAAAAATTACAGAAAAATAAATCTAGCTATGTTTTGACGATACGGTCTTAACAAAACTAATTTTGTCGAATTTGGAGACCGTTTGAAAATGGTCATTTTCCAGTCGATTAAAATCAAACTGAATTGACCAAACACGTTTAAATTCACTACACTCACATATTGATTCCAAAAATTATGAAAATTGGAATCTAGCAATAATTTGACATTCCGGATCCAACAAAAGTAGTCTCATTGAAAATAGAGGTCGTTTGCAAAATCGTTATTTTTAAGGGCTATATATTATATAAAATTCAATTGCGACTATTCTGAATTTTCAACTGGACATTACTTTTTATTCCCGTTATGAAATCTGGATTTTTCACATTCGATGGAAAGATACTTTCAAACAGATTCAAATATGATTGGTTTTACTAAAATCTGATTTATTTTGATTCCTATACATTCAATTGAAATTTGAAATCGAATTTTCAAACTACCGCGCCATTTCCAATTCCTTTTATAATTAAAATAATTATTTATATTCTAACTTCAATTTAAATAAATATATATGTTCTAATTCTATCCAAAATAAATTTCTAATCATTATTATTTAAAATAAATAATTTTAAATATTCAAAATTCATTAAAATTGCCAAAATTTAAATTTAAATTGATTCCGATTTTCCGGCTTGTTACACATATGAATTAGATGATCCCCAACAAGTATAATATTGTAGACTTAGGTCTAGGGAGAGGCTTAACCCCATACAATAACAGGCAACCTAACTAAACATACCGGGGTTACCCCTAAGGATAATAACGGGATCCTAAGCATACCTGAGTCTAGATGTACCCTAATTACTACCCTAATCGATCGGCTCCCTACTCCGTAGATACCCTGTGTTAGCCCCATTGTAGGATGTATCACTTCCTAAATTGGCAACCGTCATTAGAAAGATGTGCACAAACTATATCTACAGGTGTCATGGTGTCTTAACCTCCCTTGTCCGGACCCATGCACGCACATGACCCCGTCGGAATGCACCGCCCACATCATCCCTCCTACAAGGGACCTCTTATAATCATTTCAGTAAGTGTTACTCGACTCGGACCTAGTTCGGAGTACTCGCTTGATACCTATGTAGGTTACTGACTGAAACGGATCCCACACACAAGATGATACAAGCTCCCCTAGGCTTGCATCCCCACTACTAGGATTTCAACAGGTTATGCCTACCAGAGAAACAAGATTTCATAACCCAACATGTTAAATTTGTGGGCCTATATATATAAATATTACCCACCACCCCAAGATTTACTTAACCCACCCACTGATTCAAACGTGTTTACTTAAACCCTACTTCACTTGACATCTCCATGTAATCCCATAGATTTAAATGTTAAGTATTACTGTAACACCTCGAAATTTTGTTAACATCAAAGAGGATAAACTAAAGAATAAATAATTTAATATTAAGAATTAAGGGAAACTGATTACGTCATTATGTCCGTCTCGAAATTCTGGTCAAGATAGAGACCTAGTTTGCGTAAAATGGAAAACATATGAAGAGGTTACGGACGATAGAAAGTTGAAAATCAAAACTGAGTATAACTGGTGCACTTTCCAAGTGCGCCAAGGCAATTTTGCACTGGCGCACCTGTAAAGTGCACCCATTATTATTTTTGGGTATTCAGGCCTTTTTCCCAAAGTGTGAGGTCCCGTAACCTGGTTGACCCTAGGGCTGATGTGGCAATCGGTTCCAGATGGTTCTACAGCTATAAATATATGGCCATTTAACATATTTCTTCATTAGAAGTCATAGTGGCCAAAATATGCCGGAATCTAAACTGAACTAGGCTTTCTCATCATCTTCTAGCGACTAAAGCATAACAAATTCTAAGATTCAAGCATAGACTTAGCACCTTTTCTTTCATCTTATCAATTCCAATCACAGTGAGTTCTAGTTGCATTTAGGTTTAGATAAATAATAGTGAAATATGAAAGACTATGATTTGGGTACATTGTAAACTTTGAATCTATGTTATTTTTAGATCTTATGCTATGACATGATAGATCTATTTCTCTAGATCCAATTTAATTATGATTGTTCTACTAAGTTATTATTATGGATCGTGGTTTGTAACTTTTATATGTGTTGGCTAGCTTTGTAACCAAGCCACTAAGAGTACAAGGGATTCATAATTCAATAAGATGGAGAGCCACATATCCAAACACGAGATGAATGCACTCTGGCTCGTGAACCACAACACCCCGCTTGTGACCCCCTTCATATCCATCCCATGAAGCTCCAAGACCGACCCGTTCATGAAGGGTCATCATGACCAGCTCGTGAATCCTCACCACGAACCGTCCATGAGCCGAAGAGATGGTGACCATGACCAAGTCCTCCACGATCCATGAGTTTAGGGTTTGGTGATACCTTTCCATAACCGCCATTTTGACCACTTCTCCATCAAGCCACGAACCAGTCCGAGATCCTCGGGATCTATGCCATGTGTTACCATGAACTGGCTGCAAATATAACATATAAATAGCCCTATACTTGGCATTTTTCAGGATCTTTAGGTTGTTCTTAGTATTATTTCCACCATTACTATTTCTTCATTATTTCTAATCAATATTATCTTAAAATTATTGAGCGGATCACTGCTGTAAAAATGAGATTGAGAGAAATCATTGATTGTACTCATATTCAAAGTATAATCAAAGACATATAAAGTGGATGTAGGCTCGTTAATGCCGAACCACTATAAATCTGGTGTGTTCATTGCATTTTTTTTCATTTTTAGTTGTTAATATCTATAATTTTGAACAATTTGGGTGTTACAGCCAAATTTGGAACTAAGATTTTGGTGCTTTCACTGAGAAGTAGAATCTCAGTGTATCAGATTATTACTCTACTCTTTGGACATTCAAGTCCAAAGAAAATAGTCCGAATCTTCACTGTTTTGATTTTTGAAGATTTTAGCAAGGTCAAAACATTATGGCTGGAAAGAAGTCTAAGGATTTATGAGCTTCGCGAGCAAACGAAGCTGCAAACGAAGCCGTTAAAGAAAGTGTTCACGAGCAGACTGAAGTGGAGTCCCCGGCTAGTGGGTCACGGGGGAGAACCATCCCCTAGAGGGAGTCACGAACTGATAGGAGGACACCCCAAGAATCACTCACCTGGAGGTGCCACAAGCCGCCCACTTGAAGGACCCACGAACCGTCCTACTGAGCTCTTCATGAGCCAACCTGAAGACATCACAAACCGGTCACAGAGAGGGTCACGAATCGCCCTGCCCATAGGATGACAACTCGACGTTGAAAGGAAATTATGGCTCGTGCTACGCATGTTGGTGCCCCTATCCGAGCTGGTTCGAGTTCTTTGCATATAAGAGAGAATGTTGATGATCGTTTCAACACTTCTGCTCCAGTAACTGAAGGAGATCCTTCTCACATCGTCGATATGTTGGGTAGGAAGAACGATGAGTTGGCAGCCCAAAGGCAAGAAAGTTCCTTGTTACGATAGAACATTACTGCATTGGATAGAAGAATTGATGATCTTCAGAGGCAGAGGACACCTCCGCCAGCCCGTCCGCTAACTCCAAAGTACTCGTCTTCGTCTAGGGAATCTCCAAGACCTCCACGATGACCATTGGAAAGGGCTGAAAATATAGAACAACTTCGATTTGGATTGCTTCCTTCTCGAGAAGAGGCCATACTTAACTTGGGGCGCATCAATCGCAATCCGAATAATCCTACAACACTTTCCAGAGCTCAAGTTATTAATGATCATATTGAGAATCAACCACTGCAACCGCCTCGCTGTGTCATTGACCATGGAAATAAGCGACAAGGAAGTTTAGCTCAAGCCCCAGATTTCACGGTAGCACGTCAAAGGGGAGTTGGAGGGCCTCGCAGGGCAAGGAGTGCTAATTATGAATCTACACTGACTCATGCAGATTTTGAAGCAATGATTAGGAAGATAATGGTGGATAGCGGTGGATAGAGAAATGAGGATTGCGGTATTGGACGAAGTCATACGCCCTTTACTGATGATATATTGGATGTCCTCTTCCCGAGACGATTCACTATGCCCACCATGAATCGTTATGCAGGCAGGATAGATCCTGTTCATCATCTAATGATGTATTCATGGTACATGATTAATACTTCTGCTCCTGATGCAGTAAAATGTAAAGCATTCCTGATATTTCTGGAGCATGTGGCACTAATGTGGTTTACCCGCTTACCGGCATGATCGATCTCCAGTTTCAGGGAACTGAGTGAACAATTCATAAATCAATTCCAACTTCGTGCTTAGAAATCTAAGAATGTCATTGAGTTATCCCTCATTAAAAAATTTCCCGACGAATCGCTGAGGTCCTATCTAGATCGTTTTAACTTAGCAGTTATGGAAGTAAGGGGCCCTCACAAGCAAACTATTTTGTTGGCACTAATTTACAGAGTGGGCAAGGATACTGAGTTTGGGA
Source organism: Allium sativum (assembly GCA_030737875.1). Taxonomy (NCBI): domain Eukaryota; kingdom Viridiplantae; phylum Streptophyta; class Magnoliopsida; order Asparagales; family Amaryllidaceae; genus Allium; species Allium sativum. Next base: position 154,946,524 of record CM060921.1, on the reverse strand, counting down.
GATATTTAGCCAACAAACCGCCGTTGACTAGAGAAATCATCAACGAAAAAGCTAGCATCTTCTTACGTCAGGAAGAGATATATGCCAATCGAAAGAGGAAGGATGTCGACAAAGAGGATATATAGAGAAATGTGGCCATCAAGCAATCTGGGGAAAACTCTGGAAAGGTAGAGGTCAACGTTGGGAATAAAAACTAGGGGAGTGGTCGCCAGTCCGGGAACGGCAACAAGAGAAGGAATCGAGGAAACGACTCACAGAGGTGGCCTCGATTCAAACCATCTGAAAACTTCATTCCATTGAATGATACATTAGAGAACGTTTTCCTGGATACCTATAATTTCCTTCTATATAAAGGCCTCCACCTAGAGACTCAATAGAAAAGGAATGCGAAATAGGAAAGTTTTGCCTTTTTCATCAGACCCATGGTCACTCCGCCAATGAATGCCATTATTTGAGAGACGTCATCGAAAAGCTATTCTGTGAAGGGAAGTTTGACAAATACAAGGTTGCTCCGAGAGACTGGGGGAAAGCTGGGCAGGCCCCAAACCAAAACCAACCCACAGCTAAGCTAACTGCTTAGCAGAAAGGAAAGAACTTTGTCATCAATACTATATAGGAGGACCTCATCTTGCTGGGCACAACTTTAGGGAAATGGATCAGTATGTGAATGCGGCTAAACATCCTGAAGTAGGAGAATGCAGCAATCCTTAAATTGCAGCCCCGATAAACCAGCATAAGACAATGTTTGACGATATCGTCTTTCGCGATAGAGACTGTATTTGAGTTCACGCCCCCACTGAAGATCCTTTAGTGGAAACCATCGGTCCCACTTTGGTCCAGAAGGTTTTGGTTGATAATAGAATTTTAGTAAACATCCTGTTTAAGAAAGCCTTTTGTCAGATGAAGCTTGAGGCGAAAGATTTGAAGCCCTATGAGGGATGGATACGTGGCTTAAATGCAGCCTCAACAGCCCCGATCGGATATGTGGAATTATGAGTAACTTTTGGAGAAGAAGATCACCAAAGAATAAGAATTCTTCCATTTGTTGTATTGGATATTGAGTTACCTTATAACGCCTTCCTGGGTCGACCGACCCTAGCAGAATTCAGAGCTTGTATTGCACCTTGGTGCTTATTATTAAAGTTCCCGACGAATGCAGGAGTGGGAGTAGTTAGAGGCGATCAGGTTGTAGGACGAGCTTGCTACATAGCAGAGTCCAAGTTGTTGCTCAAAGGATTAAACATAGAACCAAAGGTTACTCCTGAACCTTCAAAGGAGGACTCGTCATAGCAATTAAAGATGGCCCCGAACGAGCCACCTAGAGAACTGCCCGAGGAGATAGATCCCAGAGAGGACGAGGAACCTGGGGGCAAAATGGCGACTCCAAACGAAACAACTATGGATATTCCAATCAATGATAATGACCCAGCGAAGGTCTTGAAAGTTGGATCCCAATTAGACCCCCTTCGGGCAAATGAATTGACCGACTTCTTAAAAACCAACCTGTATGTGTTTACCTGGACCCATGCTGACATGTGTGGGATATCCCCGTCAATTATACACCACTTATTAAGAATCAACCCAAAAAATCAACCTGTTAAACCGAAAAGGCGAATGCTTGGCCTAGAGAGGTCCGCTGCCTTGAAAGAAGAAGTTGAAAAGTTGAGGAGTATTGGATTCATTAGAGATTCAACTTACCAAGAATGGATTTCAAACCTGGTTTTGGTGAAGAAGGCCAACGGGAAATGGCGCACTTGCATTGATTTCTCAGATTTGAACAAGGCCTGTCCGAGAGACAGTTTCCCACTTCCTAGAATTGATCAATTAGTGGATTCGATGGTGGGTCATGAACTCCTCTCCTTCATTGATGCGTATTCCAGGTATAACCAAATTCCTATGCATGTCCCCGACCAGACTAGCTTCATCACAGATTTGGGATTGTACTACTACGTAGTGATGCCTTTTGGCCTAAAAAACGCTGGAATTACATATCAACGATTGGTAAATCGGATGTTCTATAGTCAGATTAAGAAGATGATGGAAGTGTACGCTGATGATATGCTTGTGAAATCCAGACAATCGTCTAACCATACCACTGATTTAGCAGAAATGTTTGACATCCTTAGGCAATACAAGATGAAGCTCAATCCTTCAAAGTTCTCATTCGAAGTAGCCTCTGGAAAATTCTTGGGCTTTATCATTAGCTCGCGTGGAATTGAAATCAATCCAGATCAGATTGCAGCGATTAGGAATATTCAAGAACCAAGGCAAATCAAAGATGTCTAGAGCCTCACTGGGAAAGTAGCCGCATTAAGTAGATTCATCTCCAAAGCTACGGACAAGTGCATTCCATGTTCTGATTTAATAAAGCAGGGAAGCGCAATTTCAAGTGGAGTCCATATTGTTTTGAAGCGTTCCAGAACCTCCTGAATCATCTGGAAAAACCTCCGATATTGTCCAATCCGGTAGATCACGAGGATTTGTTCGTGTATTTGGCAGTATCGTCCCATGCAATAAGTTCGGCCTTGGTAAGGGAAGAAGATAAAGTCCAGAGACCGATGTACTATGTAAGTAAGAAACTATCGACGGTGGAACAGAATTACCCAAAGATAGAAAAGCTTGCGTACAGTTTGCTGATCGCATCTAGAAAGCTCCACCATAATTTTCAGGCTCATCCTATCACTATGTACACCGATCACCCGCTATGGCAAGTGTTCTATAGACCAGAGGCATCGAGAAGGCTACACAAATGGAATATTGAGTTCAGTCAGTTCGACCTGAACTTTCAGCCCCGAAGATCGATAAGGGGCAAGTTTTGGCAAATTTTATTGTAGATTTTACCATCTTAGAGGACGATGTGATGAGTGAAGAAGTTGATCCTCCAAAATAACTGGTTGACCCTAACGCTTGGAAATTGTATACTGATGGAGCCAGGAATGACAATCGATCTGGTGCTGGGGTGGTACTGGTATCTCCCGAAGAACAATCAATACATTATGCTTTGAGATTTGAATTCCACGACACCAACATTGACTCAGAGTATGAAGCCCTGATTGTCGGGCTTAAGCTTGCGAGGGAGCTAGGAATAGCAAAGCTGGGTATCTTTTGCGATTCGAAGATAGTGGTGAACCAGGTTAATGAAGAGTTTCAGGACAAAGGACCAAGGCATGTATCATACTTGAGGGAAGTAATAAAATTGCTAGGTGTCCTGGAATACAACTGCATAACACACATCCCTCGATCTAGAACAACCTTCAAGTCAGCCACCGGGCGTACGCCCTTTTCACTTGCTTTTGGATCTGAAGCGGTCATCCCGATTGAGTTAGAAGTACCATCTCAAAGGTCACTTACTACGACCCAATGACTAACAATGAACTGCTTCTTGAATCCCTGGATATGTTAGAACAGAAAAGGGATGAGGCAGATCTACGTTCCCTGAGGCACAAACAGCAAGTCGCTCGGTACTATAACAAAAGGGTCTGAGCTTGAACACTTGAACATAGAGACTTGGTTCTAAAGCGCGTCTTTCCACCCCAGTGCACTTCGGCTCAAAACGGGAAGGACCTTATGCCATCCTACGGAGGCTTGATAATTGAGCCTTCAAGCTAGCGACCGTGGATGGAGATGAAATCCCCAGAGTGTGGAATGCCTAACATTTGCGGTATTACCTGACATGAAATTGTCAGTTTTATTCTTTTGTTTTTAGGAACATTTAAAAAGCACGACTTGCCTAGAACAGTCCGATTATATAAGCAAATGATTACAAAGTAGACGCAGGTCATGATCCGACCGAACCACTATAAAATATCCTGTGTCATTTACTTTTACTACAAGATTTCTTATCTATTCTTTCATTATTTACTCACATGAATCGTTATAATCTTTAAAATTTTCTATGAGCTTTGCAACAATCTCAAAACACGTAATTCAAAGTGCCTTCTTTTAGATCGAAAGGCCAACAGTATGCAGGATACCGAGGATGCAATAAAGCAAATGACACAACAACCGACACTCTATTTCTCACGATTTGAGAAAGAGTACAAAAGACAAGGACATGGATTGTCCACGAGACGTGAAGGTGCGCCATGATTCAAAAGACCGTCTCAACAACACTCTACCCTTGGTATTCGACGGGAGAGTATAAAGGCACTAGAGACTGGGCGCCACGAAAGAACTCCTACCCCGCTGAAGGAACGGGGGGAAAACTGAAAGCTGAGTTTGAACTCTATCCTGGGCATACGACAGGAGATTGTAAAGGCATATCGACTAAATGCCATTAAAGGGCTCCTACCTTGTTGTAGTATCGGGGGCAATATTGAAAGTTGAGCCCGAACCCTTTATGTCCGGGCATGGGGGCAACACATATGTGACTCTAATCAATCCTCAATGAGCCCTGGCCAGGCATCATATTAATGATTGATTGGGGGCATACTTATACACATTACACATTTATGTACAGTGCAGGAACTTTGTAATTAATGTTAATCACCTATGATTCTAACTTAGTTGATTATATTCAAAATGAACATGCAAGTATGCAATGATGCCAAATAAACAGATTTTCATTTACCAAGTGCAGGTTCACAAAACAAGACTAGATGAAAGGCGATGGCCATACTCGCAACTACATCATGAGGCTAGTAGAATAACTAAAAAGATAAAAATATAAGCAAGCTGGATCTACTTGGGCTTCGAGGATGACCTTGGCCCCTTCTCTTTTTTCTTCTTCTCCGATTCCTCCTTGTCGGCATCGAATTGGTCCTGCTTTCTCTTCTTCTTCTTATCGGAAAGAAGATCTTGGGGAGGATAATAAGATTGAGTTGCAAGTTGCGTGGTTATCGATTTACTGGACAACTTTATGATTAATCCAGTCTTGGGGTCAGCTACAGTAATAGGTTCCACATTTAGAGGCTCTTGCTCCTCCATTTTTAAGGCCAGCTGTTTATCCATCTCTGTCTTTATATCAGCTAGAGTCATGCTATCATCATCCTTGTTCTCTCCCATGATGTCTTCTTCATCTCGGTGACCCTCATCAGTATCTTGCAAAGCTCTAATGATTTCAGCTTTTTTTGGGACATCTATGCCTAATACCTTGATGGTCTCCTTAGTTGTCTCAACCTCAGTATGCTTAGAAGCTATGGGGTTGATCTCACTGATCGGATGCACGCTGACCTTCTCAGCCTTAGCCTGCTTTTCCACAACCTCTTCGGTAGACTTGATACCTATATTATGAGAAGCAACTGTTATTAGTTTGGGAGAAAACATGGTCTTCTTAACTATTTGATCCATAGTGTGATGACAAGTTATGACAGCTTTGACAAATTGTGGGGAAAATATGGAGATACCTTCCGCTGACTCTTCAGTTGAAGCTGCAGCAGAAACCTCGGTAGTAGGGGGAACCGGAACCCCAGGGAGTAGTGGATCATCTGGACTATACTCCTTAACCTCAGAAGTGTGGGGCTCCGGTGCCGAGCTTGAACCTTCATCAATTTTATTTTCACACTTGAGATCTAGCTTTTCCTTCTCCATGGGTTCTTGAATCTGACGCCTGCCCTCTGCTAAAGCCTCGGGCTCTCCGCCCCTCAGTAAAGCTTGCATAAGTTGTCCCTCGTAGATTTCCTCAACCTTTAAGCGCTACTTTTCTACCTCGACAATCATATCCCATACATTAACCAAGGTGGTGTAATAGTCCTTAATCCAATAGATGTCTTGAGTTCGAATGACTTAAGCAAAGAAGTCCATTAGCAGCTCCTCAAACGCTTCTATCTCCTTTTCGGCAGTGGTAAGATTAGCAATGGCAGTGGAGGCCGACTCGAGTGCACTATTGGCACAACTTTTGGCAAGAGCTGCCCTTACCTCAGCATGAGCAAGTTTGTTGTTCAAGTCCCATTTTCCTTTTCAATACGAGCGAGATTGTCCATTAAGCTTGCTCTTTCTTTTTCCCAAGCGGCTCTCTCTGTGGCAATACAATCCTCCAATGCATTTAGCTTAGTGTTAACTGTTCTGAGATCCTCTATCTCTTTCTTCAGAGCTTTTAGCTGTGTGAATCGAGCTTGAGGTGGAAGCGTTTCTTAGCGTTGTCTAGTTCGGTTTTGTAATTTTCATTGTCCTGCCGAGCTAAGGCGAGATGGGCTTGCGCATACTCAAGATCTTTCTCTGCCTTACTTCTAGCCTTAGCAGCGTGATCGATCTTCACTCTGGCCCTGGCAGCATCTACTTCTAGACGACGTATAACATCTGACAAAATCTTGGTTTGTTTTTTCATTGCCTTATATTGTTTAGCCACGTGGCCGATCCGACCTACAACCTCTACATCCCATTCATCAGAAACCAGTTCGAGATGCGGGACAAAATGCATCCTCTCGAAATAAATATCGAGAAATTCCTTCCGTAGGCGCTCCAACTTTGCTTGATTAACAGGAGTAATGGCACCCTCCTATACCCCGGTAGTATCCAAACTGTGCTGACTAGAGGGAACAAGAGTCGCTTTCTCTTTTTCCTTATTTTTGCTCGACTCCTTCTATTTGTCTTTGGGTTTGTGATGCTTCTTAGGGGATTTTCCAAGGGAGGTAAGCCTTTTGGAGGAGTCAGAGCCTTGAGAAGTTGTTTACCCCCCTTTTGTGGTACTTAGCGACTGTGTGACTTCCCGAGATCCTGTTTTGAGGGAGTGTTATAGCGCGTAGAGTGAGACTGACAAGAATCATGGTGCCTTTGGCTATCTCTTCCCCGACTATCGCTACCATCGTGCTCGAACACAGAAGATAGCCTTGGAGTGTTCTCCTGAAGATCATGGAAAGAATAAGAGTAACAACGAGGCATTTTTCCTATAGAAAATAACAAACAAGTGTCAGGATCGTGAATACAATTAGTGGATAAGTATTGTGACAAGTGGTGCATGTGATTTGTGTGCCCATGTAATCCCCCCTAATAGACCAGGGCCCGAAGTTTGGTTCGTCTGTGTAGTATCTTTAACTTTGACCGGAGAGGTCTCTCCCTTGGAGACAGAGAAGAATGGTTACTCTCCAAAATCTCCAGAAGTATAGATGTCATCTGCAGGGGTATCTTATCTAAATCCCCGAAAATCTGCTTCTCTTTTAATGTAGTCTCTACTGGTGGTGGAGTCTTCAGGGGAGACTGTCCTTTGGAGGAGGGAGCATACTTTGGCTCATTAACTGGGACTTTGTGTCCTTTATATGCATTCAAATCCTCGTCATCCTAATCAATCATTGGTGAAGGACTCTTACGAAACTCGGTTGTTTTCGCGGCCCCTGAAGTCCCTTCTCCCTTAGTTGGGGGCATATACTTTTAAGGCTTGCCACCTGTACCAAGCCCGAATCTTACATCCAGAAGGTGGTGTTTGTGAATGCTTTCATCGATTATGAACCTCTTGATTCTACACAAGTCCGATTTGCTTGCTAAAAGGCGGGATAGCCGATCTCCGTACACTGAACCCTCTGTTTTTTCAAAGTTATGAGCTGTATAAAAAAAGGGAATACATTAGCACTTTTATCATGCCACTGGAACATGCAATAAAGGATTTGAAACCTACTTGACTATAGCCACTTCCTCGCACATCCCGCGTGATGCTTTATGTAAAACCAGTCAGACTTAGCATCTCCTAGATTACTGTGTCCGTTCGACAATACCTTCCTGGAGGGGACTGATTCAAAGAAAATAAGGTTCAGAGTCCCCGAGGAGCGATGTTTGAAGTAGTAGTAGATATTTAAATCTTTGAAGGTGAGCTCGGTCCCTAAAATCTCCGCCCATGCGATATACAAAGTGTACACAACAGCATAAGCATTGGGATGGAGTTGCATAGGAGAAATGCGTAGTCGTCTTAGAAGATCAACGACAATTGGAGGAAACGGAGGAATAGCGCCTACCCATCACATGATCCTGCTGTTGGCCATGTACCCTTCGGGAGCAGAATCAGGCCTATCTCCTTCCTTCGGAACTTTCACATCATCCTAAGGAATCCCATACCTTAGGAAGATTTTCTCTAATTTCAACTTGTCCAGATTGGAAACTACGGAATCACTCAGTTTCTCTTTCTCTACCTCTTTGACACCTGGAATTCATCGGGAGCCCAATCATCCTCTTCTTCCTCAAGTTATGTGCTCTTAGAAGACACTGATTCTGTTTCAAGATCTGTTTCATAATCGGAATTTTCCTAGTCTGGATTTGACGGAAGCATATCGGGATTATGATAACTTGATGACTCTGGATCTGGGTTCTTTTCTGATATTCTTGACGAACGTCTATCGTAGATGGCTATGGTGGTGGGTAAACGTGAACGATTAGAATACAATTACATATAAACCCCGTGTATGTGCAAGTGCTGATGTGTGCAACTGCACATGGTACTGGAAAAGAAAAGCATAAAGTAGAATAGACAAACGTGATATTCGTCATTGTCTGTTGTTAAGTTATGTAATCGCCCAATCCAAAAAGTCCGTCTTGCAGGCTCTAACCTAACTGTCTCTCGATTAGTCCAAGTTGTGGTTGGTTTTAAGTTAAAGTATACAATGATAGATTCGATTGATCGGTGTAATTAAGTCGAGTACAATCATAAAACAAGAATTAGCATGGAGATAAACTAGTCCATGAACTTCTACAGTGCGGCTCGTGATGAAGATATGGCTCGTGGTCTGCGTTGGGCTCGCGACTGCCTATTGATTCGTGGTATGGCTACTCTAGTCCAGAAATCGCCTCACTTAGACTTTGGCTCGTAATAGGGTTTGATGCACAAGAAAAGGCTCGGTTCGCAATCGAGAAGAGGTTCGTGGTTATGTGTCTAGATGAACATCACAACACCTCGCCCCATACGGCTTGTGAAGTACTCTTATGACCTGTTCCATTTTCCATCCTCATAAACCAATGTTCTCCCATTATTACGAATCCATCTCCTAACTCATTGTCCCTTTCCAGCCATTACCACGATCCGTGAATCGAGCCGATAGCCAGTTCTTCTCCACGACCCTATGAACTCCCTGATCTTTCCTTCTTAGCCAACCCTCGTGGATCAACTGCCAACAGTGGTGATAGTCTATCCTCCTCGCCTCTCTATATACCCAGCGTATCATCTCTTTTAAATCCCAAAGCTGGCAACATCACCTAAACCGACGACAAAGGGAAATGAAATCTAACTCGAATTTGACACCCAAAAAAAAACTGCAATTGAAATCACCATTACCTTTTAAATTTAATTAAATGATTTTGAAATCATCAAGGGTTTGAGGGAGTTAGTCTGTGAGTGTATGATGAGAAGATATGGCGACAGTGAATAAGTAAAGAGAAGGAGTGAGAAAGAGAGGAAAGAGCGGCTTATATAGCTTTCAAAATGACTTTTGGCCTCCCCTCTTTTAATCTATTGGCATCGGCCCAGTCCATTGGACCATGAATACTTAAGTGAGCCCGATATGGCTCACGACAGAGTGTGATCAGCTGCCAGCTCATGAAGTATGCCTGATAATGTGGGCCATGGCATACTTAATATTTTTTTAAATAAAAAATCTTAATTGTGAAAATCCAGAAATCTTGAAGCTTACCTGAGGAAATGTTTGCGACGTGTTCGAGAATCCAGAGGACAAAAAGCAGCTCCTGAACAAAGTCTTAATTGGAAATTTAGTGGTGTATTTATACTTGTCAAGGGACATGACAATTCAAAACATCGCTACCGTAAATGCAGATGTAACTGTTGATTCACATCCATCAGGGAAAAGGTACTTCAGCAATTTCGAAGCATGTTCCATTCTCGATAAAACATACTTCGAGGGGGCAAAATAGTGGCTAGCTTTGTAACCAAGCCACCAAGAGTACAAGCGATTCATAATTCAATAAGATGGAGAGCCACATATCCAAACACAGGATGAATGCACTCCAGCTCATGAATTACAACATCCTACTCATGACCTCCCTTCACATCGTTCTCGTGCAGCTCCAAGACCAACCCATTCGTGATGGTTCATCACGACCCGCTCGTGAATCCTCACCACGAACCGTCCACGAGCCGAAGAGATGGTGATTGTGACTAAGTCCTCCACGATCCACGAGTTCAAGGTTTGGTGACACCTGTCCATAATCGCCATTTTGACCACTTCTCCATCAAGTCACGAACCAGTCCGAGATCCTCGGGATCAGTGCCACGTGTTACCACTAACCGCCTGCAAATATCACCTATAAATAGCCCTATACTTGGCCTTTTTGGGGATCTTTGGGCAGTTCTGAGTATAATTTCCACCATTACTGTTTCTTCATTATTTCTAATCAGTATTATCTCAAAATTATTAAGTGGATCACTGCTGTAAAAGTGATATTGAGAGAAATCATTGATTGTGCTTGTATTCAAGGTATAATCAAAGAAATATAAACTGGATGTAGGCTCATTAACATCAAACCACTATAAATCTGGTGTGTTCATTGCATATTCTTTCATTTTTGGTTGCTAATCTCTATAATTATGAACAATTTGGGTGTTAAAGCAAAATTTGGATCTAACAATATGCTATGATGCAGATGTTTATAGATCTATTTTATGTGACCTAAAATGTAACCTTATGATTCATGTTAGATCTATTTTATGTGATCTAAACTGTCACCTTATGATTCATGTTAGATCTATTTTATGTGATCCAAAGTGTCACCTTATGATTCATGTTAGATCTATTTTATGTGATCTAAACTGTCACCTTATGATTCATGTTAGATCTATTTTATGTGATCTAAACTGTCACCTTATGATACATGTTAGATCTATTTTATGTGATCTAAATTGTCTCCTTATGATCCATGTTAGATCTATTTTATGTGATCTAAATTATCAGCTAATGTTAACATGCTAGATCTATTTTATGTAATCTAGATTATCACCTTATGTTAACATGTTAGATCTATTTTATGTGATCTAAATTATCACCTTATGTTAAAATGTTAGATCCATTTTATGTGATCTAAATTGTCACCTTATGTTACCATGTTAGATATAAATCGATTGGACATCTAAATTGCTAATTTAGATATCGTGACATCATAGTTCATCAGTTTTATGTCCACCTTGTTATGATGACAATTTCATGTCCATGCCAGTATGTATGTTCACCTTATTATCATAATTGTTTATTAATCATTTTAGTTATATTCCCATTATTTTCCCTGTTATCGTTTACGACTAGGCTATTGTCTAGCCTAGGCATGTTGCCAATTTTGTGAGGGCACTAGTTAAGGAATGGGGGAAAAAGGGTTAAAAATGGCATAATTTGAATATGACAATTTTTGGACATGTAATTCAAATTATTGGGTAAAATAGGTATTGACACCTATAAAAGGAAAGGTTCAATTAATTGATTAATTAATTAAAAATGGAATGTCTAGTAACTACAATTAGGAACTATACTTATGACACGAGGTTAGGTTTCATTAGTGGTGGAAGTCTGCCCGGACCCGACCGACATATCAAGCAGCTACTAATGTTGAACCTAATTTGGGAGGTCTAAGTACGTAAATACAAATTGGGCTATGACACGAGGTTGGGCCCAACTGTGAAATAAGTCTGCCCGGACCCGACCGGCATATCCAACGTCCACATGTTGTAGGCTTAATGTGGGAGGTCTTGCCCATTATGAAACCATAAATGGACATGGTAAAGAATTGGACTACTTAACCTTAGTTAATCTATAGGGATTGTATGAACTTAAATTTAAGTTGGGGGTTAAGTAAACATGGTTGGGGGGTGGGTTAAGTAGATCTGAAGAGGGGATGGGTAATATTCACATATAGGCCCACAAACTTAACCTATTAAGGTTATGTAATTAAAGACACCTAGTGGTATACATAATCGGTGGAAATAATAAAGTTATATAATTAAAGAAACCTTTTAGAGTAAACATAACTTATAGAAGTGATAGGTTTTGTAATAAAAGACACATATAGGAAAGCATAACCAGTTGGAAGATTAAGGGTTATGAATTAAAGACACCTGTAGGTAAGCATAACCGGTAGAAATAAATAAGGCTATGTAATTAAAGACATCTAGTGGTATACATAGTCAGTGAAAACCTAGTGGGGGATGCAAGACAAAGGGGAGAGCTTATATCATATTGCGTGGGACCCATTTCAGTCAGTAACCGGAGTAGGTATCAAAAAAAGTACTCTGTACTAGGCGGAGAAGGGGCACTCTTACTGATTGATTGTAAGAGATCCAAACGTGGAGGACGGTGTGGGCGGCACAAACTGACCGGGCCATGTGCGTGCATGAGCCGGGCAGAGGGGGATAAGACGACCGTGACACCTGTAGATACGGTTCTGCATATTATTATGATGGGGGTTTGCCACTTTAGGAAGAGATACCTCATACTGTGGGGCTAGCTCAAGCCATCTACGAGGGTTAGGGAGCCGATCGATCAGGATAGTAGATAGGATACATTTGGTCGTATACCTAAGTCTACCATCTTATAGTTGCAGGGATCATCTCTTTCAGGATATACTAGTAACAGTGCAAAGTAATCATTAGTGAGGCATGTACATCTTATCCTGCTTACCTTGTCACACCTACCATTTATGTAGTGATCTCTCTCTTATCCACTTTACATGCCTATCATGTTACTTTTATTCATCTACTTGCTAAAAGTAACTAGACTCGCCATACTTTATGTCTGACCCTTTTTGTTTCTCCTTCTTTCTTTCATTCCCCCTGACCCCCCAGGTTCTCAGGGAGGAAACACTCAGACTTAGTCAGGATTCAGATATCACCTTGTTAGGAGCTACTTTTGAAGTATGGCTCGAGTTCTTGTCTCTACTATGGCCTAACTCTTTCAATTGGGGAATTATGTTCTTATATTCTTATGTACTCTGATGATGCAAGACAGAAGTTATTTTATTGTAATGGTTTTTATGACTTATTGTATTGTGGACCTTGGTATTTCAATTTATGATGAAATAAAAAATTAAATTTCTACTGCTACCTTATTTATATCTATCTTGTAATTATTCTATGTCTGATTACCTATAACGCTTCATGGAAATTAATGCATTCCCTTAGTGCGTGACATTAACGGACGTGGGGTGTCACATTTGGTATCAGAGCTGAAGGCAACCAAATTAGATAAAAGTTTTTGAAAATTATTTTCAAAAAGGTTTTATAAGAAAGCATTTTCAAAAAGAAAAGTCTATTTTGAAAAACATTCCCCAAAAAGCCATAGGTAGTATCCTTGGTCCTTTAACTAAATTTCTTCCTTTTCCCTTTCCAGCATGTCTGGGGAACAAAACATCCCTAATATCCTAGAGGGCGTCACTATACCCGGATGGTTCCGTAGGTATTTGGATGCCCAGGCGCCGACCAAAGGCCAAAGAGAGGTTCCTACCCCAGCTGCACCAGTCATTCCTCCTCCTCATCCTCCCCCTCCAAGAGCAGATAACTTTGCCAAGATCTACAAGGACTTCCGTGCTATGGCAGGGAAGCCATTCCATGGGAACGAGACATTCGTGGAATCTTGGAATTGGCTAAAGGAGATTGAGGACTTATTCGTAATCTTTGAAGTGAAGGACTGAAGAAAGATACAGTTAGCTGCTTGACTATTGAAGGATGAAGCCTCACTTTGGTAGGAAGTCACCCAAGCTGGACGTCCAGTGGAAACTTGGGAAGATTTTAAACAGAGGTTTGAAATGAAATTTCTTTCCCAAGCGGAAATCAGCATGCAGATGGAGAAATTCTTAGCACTCAAACAAGGAAACTTGACGGTGAAAGAATACGTAAAAAAATTCAACCAGCTAGCAAGGTTCGGGTTAGAGTTGGTGGATACACCGCACAAAAAGGCTTTGCGGTTTGCTAAAGGGATGAATGAACGCCTTCATAGGTTAGCCATGTCCCATATTCTAATGGGGGCCACTTTTGAAAAGCTTGTCGATATGGCCCTGATGCATGAGGAGGGCAAGGGAGAGAAGAAGGAGGTAAAGGCTGACGGGACATCGCAAAATAGGAAGGTGTAGCCCAAGAAGGGGCAGCAACAATAGCAAAAGAAAGGAGGGAAAATGATAAAGGCAAGGATAAAATAAAATGTCAACATTGTGGGAAAGAAGATCATTTGGTTAAAGATTGTAAGCAAAGGAAGAATTCTTGATACCATGTGGAGAGGCCGGACACTTTGCTAAAGAGTTTTTGAAGAAATGGGGATCACAATGACAAGGTCAAAGGGCAAGAAATTCTGGAGGGCCGGTGCATGCTCTGGCGACCAGTGCTCCTGATAGATGTAGAAAAATTTCTGTTGAAGGTCTAATTTCTCTTTCAAACCATCCTATTAGAACCCTTTTTGATTCTGGTGCCTCACATTAATTTATATCAAGTTCTGTAGTTGAATCTCTGCACTTAATTACTAGTGTGGTAGCAGATCCCATAGTTGTTTCAAACCCCACTGGTTGTTCAACTCATTTATCTATGATTTGTCAGGGTTTGAAAATATTTGTGTTAGGCGTCGAGTTTGAATGCGACGCCTACGTGCTCGGGTTTATGGGCTATGGGTTGATTCTAGGAACGGATTGGCTTACCATGAATGGTGCCATTCTGGATTGTGAGAAATGGGTTGTTAGGCTTCTAACTTGTCATAGGAGGACCCTCGAGATTTCATGTGACCCACAAGGGTAGGTTATGCTTAGTTTCCTAGAGTCTCTTGATGCATCTATCGACGATCTGCAATCAGTTCCAGTAGTTCGAGATTTTTTCGATGTTTTCGATGAGGTATGGGGTTTAACTCCAAGGCACGAGATTGACTTTCGCTTTTATTTGGTGGACAATGAAAAGCCAGTTGCATTACTAGTGCGTCACATGGCTCCAAGGGAAAGGAGAGAGCTGAGTAAGCAAGTAGGGAAGCTACTCGAGAAAGGGTTTATCAGACGAAGCATATCTGAATAGGATGCTCCAATAGTATTCGCAACTAAGGCAGATGGTTCTCTTTGTTTGTGTGTTGATTATAGGAAGCTTAATAAACTCACTAAGAAGAATAGGCACTCGCTTCCGAGGATTGATGATTTATTTGATCAGCTTGTTGGTGCCTCGATATTTTCCTAGTTAGACTTAGCCACGGGGTTCCATCAGTTGAGGGTGGCTGAGGACAACATAGATAAGACTGCCTTTAGGACACTGGATGGTTTCTTTGAACGGCTAGTTATGCCTTTTGGGCTAACGAATGCACCCGCCTATTTTGTCGATCTAATGAGTACGGTGTTTCGGGAGTTCCTAAACAAATTTGTCGTAGACTTTGTTGATGATATCTTGATCTTCTCCAAGAGCGAAGCAGAGCATGCCCAACATTTGAGAGAAAATTTGAAAACCCTCTGTGACCATTAGCTTAAAGCAAAATTCTCCAAATGGCATTTTTGTAGAAAAGAGGTGAGGTTCCTAAGGCATGTGGTCTCTAAAGAAGGGATAGCCGTAGATCCCGCAAAGGTGGTTGCAGTGCAAGACTGGCAGATTCCTAAAAATGCAACCGATGTGAGAATGTAACACCCCGAATTTTTGAATAATCAAATTAACTAAATTTAAGAATCCTTAATTTCAAATGTAGGAATTAAGGGAAACGGGTCATGCCATTGCGTTCATCTCGGAATTCTGCTTAAGATAGAGTCCGAGTTTGCATAAAACGGATATCGTATGAAGAAGATACGTACGAATGAAGTTAGGTAGAAAAACCAGAGACTGGCCAGAATGGACTGGCGCACTTGGGAAGTGCGCCAGAACAAAATTGCACTGGCGCACTTGGGAAGTGCACCCATGCAATATTGCACTGGCACACTTGGCAGGTGCGCCCAGGCCAAGGTAAAAATCTACACAGATTTCTGAGGCTCTGGTTCGAACGGTGAGTCAGTGCTGAGTCATTTCTTGCTATTTAATGAGTCATTAGGGTTTCTGGATAGTTCTAATCTAGACTGAATGGTTGCGGTTAACTCTAGGGTCATCCGACGGCTATAATTAAATTAAAATTCTATATAAACATGTGTAGGCTCAAACCCTAGAATCAAAATCAAAATTAGATCAGTGCCCGTCATGTTGTCACTCCAAACCCTAGAGTAGCCGCCACCAACTAAACACAAATTAAAGACAACAATTCAATTCAAATCAATCCTAAAACTACAACAACGAAATTGTCTACAACAAGGGAACACTAATCAATTACAGAATTCAGATCCCAGAACTCAAGACCCCTTATTCGTTGAGTTCTAGTCACTTTTAGGTTTAAATAAATAAAGTTGAATTGTGGTAGACTATGATTTGGGTATATGTTGTTTGTAGTTATGCAAGTTTATTGTTGTAAATCATGAAATGATGCAAGTTCCTTATTATTGTGAATCATGAAATTATGCAAGTTCATTATTGTTGTGAATCATGATATGATGCAAGTTTATTATTGTTGTGAATCATGAAGTTATGCAAACTATTATGAGAAACTATGAACCCATGCAAGTTACCTATGCAAGTTGTTGCATTGTTAATTCATGAATCTATGCTAGTTGTTATGTTATGAATCATGAACCTATGTAAGTTACCTATGCAAGTTGATAAGTTGTTAATTCATGAACCTATGCTAGTTGTTATGTTGTGGATCATGAACCTATGTAAGTCACCTATGCAAGAAGTTATGTTATGAATCATGCAAGTTGTTATGTTGTGAATCATGAACCCATATAAGTTGTTAATTATGTTGAGAATCATGAACCTATGCAAGTTGTTATGTTACAAAATCATGAATCTGTGCAAGTTGTTAATTATGTGGTGAATCACAATTATATGTGAAGTTATCGTGTCATTTCCCCTAGTTGTCATGATTATGCCAAAATTTGTACTGAAAACAATCACCTTGTCATTCCCTTTATTTTACTGTTATGGCGAGACTATTTTGTAGCCTCGATGATGCCAAAAACGCAAACGGTTATGCTAGTTAAGAAGTGGGGAAAAAGGGGAATTTTTAATAGGCATAATTTACTTAGTAATTATGTAAATTGGACACATGATTCTGGTAGGGAAACATAAAATAATTACCTATTATGACATGGGTAAAATTGGGTAAAAATGGTATAATTTGAATATGACCATTTATGGATAGGAAATTCAAATTGTTAATAAGATAGGTATTGACACCTATAGAAAGGAAATGATTAATTAACTTAATTAATCAAAAGAGGAATGTTTAAGCAATTAAAGTCTGAAGATTTAATATTGACAATTGGCATAAATGCCTTAAATGGCATAAAATAAATTTGTGAAGAAATTGGTATGATTTTACATACCATAAATGGATGGACATAATTGAGTCAATTATGGCCATAGTTAAATTTGGAATTAATTGATGATTTGAATAGGGAAAGTAATTCAAATTGGGGATGATTAATTAGGAGTAATTGATCGTCTAAGACACGAGGTTAGGCTCTTTTATGGTGTAAGACTACCTGGACCCACCCGGCAAATCCAGCTGCCACAAATGCTAGTCAATTGTGGGAGGTCTTAGGCATAAATTAAATGCATGACAGTTGTAAAGACACGAGGTTAGGCTCTTTTATGGTGTAAGACTACCCGGACCCGCCTGACAAATCCAGCTGCCACAAATGCCAGTCTAATGTGAGAGGTCTTTATAAGGTTACGGTCTTAATGAATTAAAAAACACTTAACCACATAAACTTGCAGTGGGACATGAGGGGTTAAGTGGGTGACTTGGGTGGCAAGTGGAATTAAGTGAGTAACTTGGGTGGCATGTGAAATACGATTAGATGTCTCAATAATAAATTAATGCTACTTAACCTAACTTAATACATATGGACTGTAAGATGGTTGTCATAAGTTAGGGTTAAGCAAAACGAATTGGATTGCGGGTGGGTTAAGTACAACTGAAGGGTAGGTTGGTAATATTAATATATATAGGCCCACAAACTTAACCGTTAAATAATTAGGATTAAATCAGTGGGAGGGTTAAGTACAACTGAAGGGTAGGTGGGTAATATTAATACATATAGGCCCGCAAACTTAACCAGATAAAAAGGGTTATGTAATTAAAGACACCTAACGGTATACATAACCGGGGCAAAATAGTAAAGTTATGTAATAAAGACACCCATAGGGGTATGCAAAACTAATGGGAATAGATAGAGTTATGTATTAAAGACACCTATAGGTACGCATAACCGATAGGTAGAATAGGGGTTATGTATTAAAGACACGTATAGGTACGCATAACTGATTGAGGGCTATGTAATTAAAGACACCTTAGGGTATACATAGTCAATAGAAAACCTAGTGGGGAAACAAGACATAAGGGAGAGCTTGTATCATGTTGTGGGGGACCCATTTCAGTCAGTAACCCAGATGGGTAACAAAGTAAAGATCTCTGTACTAGGCGGGGAAGGGGCACGCTTACTGATTGATTGTAAGAGATCCAAAACGAGACGGATGGTGTGGGCGGCGCAAACCGACCGCGGACATGTGCGTGCATGGGCCGGGCAGAGGGGGACAAGACGACCGTGAAACCAGTAGGTATACTGTGCACACCTTAGGTTGCCACTTTAGGGAAGTGATACCCCCTAGTTGTGGGACCAACACAGGGTATCTACAGAGTAGGGAGCCGATCGATTAGGGTAGTGATTAGTGTATACCCGGACGTATGCCCTAAGTCTACCAATTTATAGTAGGAGGCTAGTGGGTACGACTAGTTGAGATAGGAGCAGGCGGCATCTATGGCAACAGCTAGGAATACACGAAACTACCACCATCGTTATCATCAGCGGAAGGGATCATCCCATCTTGATTTGACTAGTAATAGTGCAGAGTAGTTAGTAGTGAATCATGCATATACCTTACCTTATTTGTCCTATCATAACTGTCATCTGTACCGTGATCCTCTTATCCACTTTGTATGCCAATCATGTTTACCTTTATTTATTTACTGGCTAAAAGTTACTGGACTCACCAGACGTATGTCTGACCTAGTTTGTTTCGTCTCTTTTCTTCCGTCCCTCCCCCCAGGTTCTCAGGGAGGAAACACCCAGGTTTAGTCAGGATTTGGATATCATCTTCTAGGAGCTACTACTGAAGTATGGCTCGAGTCTCTATCTCTTATATGGCTTGCTCTTTAATATGGGGGAATGATGTTTTCTTCTAAATACCTATGTACTCTGATAATATAAGACAGAAGTGTTTTGTTGTATTGGTTTTATGACTCATGGTATTATGTAACAAAATATTTTGGTGATTTAATAAAATTGTTTATTTTATGCTGCAAAAATTTTATATCCATCTTGTGATATTTTGTGTATATTTACCAAAAACGCTCCACTGAAGTTAAGGCATTCCCTTTGTGAGTGACCTTAATGGAAGTGGGGTGTAACAGAGAAGCTTTCTTGGGTTAGCAGGTTATTATAGGAAGTTCATTAAGGACTTCGCAAAGATATCATCCCCACTCACTTGGCTGACGAAGAAGAACTTGGCATTCTCATGGGATATAGACTGTGACATTGCTTTCCAACGACTGAAGAGTGCTCTGACAACAGCACCAGTCTTGACCTTACCTGACGAGAATAAAGTGTTTACCGTTTACACTGATGCATGTAGTACAGGGCTTGGTGCGGTTCTAATGCAAGAAGGGAAAGTAGTGTGTTATGGGGTAAGACAAATGAGAGTTCATGAAAACTACCCCACCCATGATCTAGAGCTAGCTGCCATAGTGTTTTCGTTAAAGACGTGCCGTCATTATTTACTTGGAGAGAAGTTCGAGTTATACACCGATCATAAATCTCTCAAGTATCTATTCTCGCAGAAAAATCTCAACTTAAGGCAACGGCGGTGAATGGAGTTTCTATCTTCTTATGTTTTTGAGATTTCTTATACCCCTGGCAAGGTTAATGTGGTGGTAGACGCACTAAGTAGGTAGAGGTTGGCCCTGAGACCTCTGTTTTTGGAAAGAAAGAACTTGGAGTTCATATCAGGTTTCGATTTTAGACCCTCCATCGAGATTTTGCCTGATTTATTTGCATCCTTAGATATATGACCGACTCTTAAGGACCAGATAGGAGCTTCGCAACAAGATGACCCACAGATTCTAGACATCATACATAAGCTCAAAAGAGGGGAGACTTCTAGTCACCTCAGCAGATATGCCATAGATGAAAAGGGGTGGTTGTAATGAGATGGAAGGCTTTGTGTTTCTCAAGCTGGAAGCTTAATAAAGGCAGTCCTAGAAGAAGCCCACTATTTGAAGATGACCATTCATCCATGTGGTGATAAGATGTACAGGGACATGAAGAGGGTTTTCTTTTGGCTGGGATGAAGAATGACGTGGCCATATTTGTTTCCCAATGTTTAGTTTGCCAGCAAGTCAAAGCTAAGCAAAAGAGGCCCGGTGGTTTACTTCATCCTTTGGAGGTTCCTCAGTGGAAATGGGAGAGCGTCTCTATTGATTTCATAGATGGTTTGCCTAGATCGAAGAAGGGCAACACCTGTAATAACCCGGAAATTCGAGCCAATTTAAAAATTTTATTTTGGCAATTTAATGAATTTTGAATATTTAAAATGATTTATTTTAAATAATAATGACAAGAAATTTATTTTGAATAGAATTAGATTGTATATATTTATATAGATCGTTGTTAGAAAATAAATATTTTATTTTAATTATAAAAGGAATTGAAAATGGCGCGGTAGTTTGAAAATTCGATTTCAAAGTTCAAATGAATGTACATAGTCCAAATAAATCGGATTTTAGCGAAACCAAAAATATTAGAATCTATTTGAGAATATCTTTCCAACGAATTCGGAAAATTGAAATTTCATAGCAGGGGTGAAAAGTTATGCCCAGTTGAAATTTTAGAATAGTCGCTATGGAATTTTAGGCCCTTAAAAATGAAAATTTTGCAAACGACCTCGGTTTTCGATGAAACAACTTTTGTTGGATCCGTGATGTCAAGTTATTGCTAGGTTTCAAAATTCGTAATTTTTCAAATCAATATGTGAGTGTGGCGAAGGAAAACGTGTTTTGACAGTTTCAGTCAATTTTGATCGACCAGAAAATGGCCATTTTTCAAACGGTCTCAGAATTTGACGAAATTAGTTTTGTTAGGACCGTATTGTCAATACAAAGCTAGAAAATATTTTTTGTGAATTTTTAGAGTCCGTATGTGGCCCCGGTAAATTGAAATATGCGTTTACATTCAATATATAGATTTATATTTTGATTTTGATGAAAACTGACCGTAACGGCCAAATTGGCTAACGAAACATATCCCATTGTGTTCGGGATGGGGGTAATTAGCTATGGACGATAGTGGTTGGGTTTGATTCCGGGACCGGATGAAAGCTTAACTTTATGGGGATAAACTAAATAATATATATATTATAATATAATGGGCCGAGCCCTTTTCTCCAACACATCTAGTCAAATCCGCCCCCCCTCCATTCATTCTCATTCAAATCGATTTACAGAAAGAAAAAAAATAAAAGAAAAAAAATCTAGACCTAAATCGCGCAACCGCCGATGCTCCACCGACCAGAGGACTGCCGCGCCCTTCAGGTGATGCCGCACCGCCGAAGGCGGACCCCTTTTCCCTCCTTCGATCTGCTGTAGGCAATACCCCCCTCCCATTCCATTGTTGCACTCATCGTACGAGCCACCGCCCTCCCCCCAGTGATTGCTTCGACCGTCTGTAGGCCCACGCCACCTCTCAGCCTCCCCATAGGCGTTGAAAACCCCCTCCTCCGAATGAATGTAAGTTTTACTTTTAGTTTATTTTAAATTCTTAGCTTAATTAAATTAAATAGCAGTGTGTTTAAATCAGTTTTCATGAACATAAAGACTTGATTCATATTTTTATTTATAGAAGGGTTACATTTTATATATAGGGAGAGATTATATTTGTATAATATAAAAAGATTAGCTTTTTATAAATAAAAAGGTTTGAGTTTTATTTAATAAAAAGATTGGATTTTTATCATGAGGAAAGAGACATAAAAATATAATTTTTATTTGATGTAGAGAATAAAAATATGATTTTTATATTATAGAAAGAATAAAAATATGATTTTTATATTATAAAAAGAAAAAAATATGATTTTTATATTATAGAAAGAATAAAAATATGATTTTTATATTATAGAATGTATTAAAAATATGATTTTTAACGTATAGAACATCACATTAAAAATGTGATTTTAATATGAACAGCGTGGAGAAGACTGCGTTGGAAGTACGGGTAGATCCAGACTGTTCAGAATTTCAGAAATGAAATGGCGGAGTGGAAATCTCGGTGAGAACTCCTCACTTTTATTTATTTTCTAGTTGAAATATATACTAGGATGCAGACGGTACTTAGCAGCACCCGACACCCATTGTCCACAGACAATGGACGACTTGTTTGATTTTGTGTGTTGTGAAAATTGATTGTGATGTGGAATGAAATAAAATATATATTCATGTGTTGAAATAAAATACATATATTCATGTATTGAATAGAATAAAATTCATGTGTTGAAATAAAATATATATTCATGTGTTGAATAGAATAAAATTCATGTTTCGAAATCAAATATATATTCATGTGTTGAAATAAAATATATATATTCATGTGTTGAATAGAATAAAATTCATGTGTTGAAATAAAATATATATTCATGTGTTGAATAGAATAAAATTCATGTGTTGAAATCAAATATATATTCATGTGTTGAAATAAAATAAATATTCATTTACAAATCGAACGATTTGTTTATGTACACCGATTTGACCGATATTTATTGGGACGATAAATTTTACACATCGCCCAACTGCACAAATAAAATCTGTGTTTGATTGTTTGAAACCCCACACGGGTGTTGAGATGAAATTGGACATACACTAATCCCAATAATTAGCTGTATGTCGATCGATTGATTGACAGGCTGTTATAAGCATTGAATATTTATTTTTGATGCTTATACATGTAGAATGCACTCTGGATGATGGTTGATTATTTATCGTTGCTATTATATACATGTGTTGTATGGAATCCATGTAAATAATATTATATGGTAATTGAGTGGGTCTTATTCCAATTTAGAAAATAAATTATATTCATCTGTTGAATAAACAAAATAGTCATGTGTTGACAATACTCATGTGCTGAGAATATTCTTGTGTTGAAACCATTCATGTGTTGAATAAAAGAATATTCATGTGTTGAATAAAAGAAAATTCATGTGTTGAATAAAATAAAAATTCATGTGTTGAATAGAATAAAAATTCATGTGTTGAATAGAAGAAAATATTCATTTGTTGAATAGAATAACGAAGTTATTGAAATATATAAAGCCGTGTTGGTTAGATATGCACCATTTTGACGCGAACGATATTTATATCGATTATATTTGTTTTTATAATGAATATAGAAAAGGAAGTGATTACAAAATATAACATTTTGAAAATATTATCATTTATAGATTAATGATATGGAATATTCAATTTTGATTAGAAATTGAATATGAAGTTGAAATCATTTCAAAAACGAATTTAAAATGATTTATAAAATACGTTTTAAAAGGAAATCAATGAAATATATATAATATATAATATATATATATATATATATATATTAAATGGCCTGAATTGAATGCACCGCGCCGCGGCAATTCACGAATTTCGACCATTGACTTCGAATGGATATTAGGGGAGATCCGACCATCAGATTCCCCCAAAACCGGAATTGTTGGGTTCGTATCGAGAAGAGATTTCTAACGAATATTAGAGATTTGAAATCTAGTGGTTGGATTTGGAATTATGTCCAAATAAAATTTGGAAAAGGTCGCTGTAAGTGCAGTTCAATGGCCTTTGATGGAAATCGACTGTACGGGACTTGATAAAATTATTAAAAATAGTAATAATCTATGTGAAATCATAATAAATGATTTGGAAAGAATTGGGATGAAAAATTCCATATTTGAAAAGATAAAAATAGATTTTTAACGAAATTAACTAGTTTTGAACTAGAATTAAAATCCATTTATTTTTGAAATAAATAAATTGGATTTGAAAGGGTTTTAAAAGTAACCAGAATTTCCAATAATTGAATTGGAATGGATTTGAATCGAAATTGTCTTTGGAATATTTTGATGTTGGATTTCGTGAGTATACAGATATTGTTATGGAAATTTGAAAGATATATTTATATCGTTATTTCCAAGATGATATTTGTTGGTCGTAGAATTTGATATTGAATATAAGCGATGTATTTTCTATTCAGAGCCTTGTATTTAATATCAAATGGGAATTGGGTTTGTTGTGAACTGTGTTTTAACGACATTTGTTCTTTAACCCAATTTACAGTGAAGTGTGATTTTGGGTTTATAGTGAACCGTGTTTTAAATGACATTGGTTCTTTAAACCAGTTAAAGACAGGATATGATTTCCCAAGTTAGAAAATCATTAATATTGATTTTTGGGAAGATTGAACCAAGTGGAGGTTTAATGAATCTTTAATTAGGTTGAAATGATTGAGAATGGAGTATCACCAGCTTTGCTCCAGGCGATAGTTGAATCTTTAATTAGATTTAAACGTGAAATGGTAATTTAATTTACCGATAACACCATGGTGTTAGATATGAAGTATTACCAGTTTTACTTCATGGGATGAATAGGTTGGGATTGGGAAATTAAAATAAACGATTACTTCGGTGTGGTTCGCTAATCCCGACAAGTTTGAATTGATATTCAAAAGAAGATTAAAGAATAAATTCAAAGAATTTATCTTTGATAAAATTATTGGGAACCTTTCCCAAAGTATAAGAATATTTGGATAAAAGAATATTCTGAATTGGAATGAGGCGTATGTTGTGTTTGTGTAACACTTTTTTATTATATACGCGAGTTATTCAGAAAGACCGGGTTTATACCATTTTGAATAACTGATTCGATGATGTGTCGAGGATGAAGACGGTGGTCGAAGACCGGAGGTTTTCACGTCGTTTGGATAATTACTGATGATCTTGATTGGGCTGTACAACCAAGAGGAGGGAATCAGTTGGTGATCGTCCAGACGTACTTGGAGATCGATGGATATGCGAGGTACAAGGTTCCTACGGTTTCGTTCAGACACAGAAGGAACATGTAAATGGACTGTGTGTCTGACATTAGATTTTGTTCTGTGTGATTAATTTCTATTAAATATTTATTTGTTTGGCGGCGGAGAATTTATTCTCTTGCTTAATGCCCTTATATGAGACGTACGAGCTCAGAGGTTATATATTGATGGATATCAATCGCATGGAGTGAATTGCCTGTGTGGCATGCCTAAGTGGCAAATGATCAAGGCTTTTGTTGAAAAGAAAAGTCTTGTGGTTAACGATTAAAGCACGACCTTTGTGGCATAGCTTTGTGTATCGTTGATTTGTGAGCCTCACACCCCGGTTGTGAACCAGAAACAGGAGAGGACCTCAGGGAGGGCATGCGTTTCCTTCTAGCTAGGGTGGTGTCAGTGACCTACCAGCCTTGGCATTTATATTATTTTCACTTGTGTGGTTGTTGCTGTTGCGAGGCGCCTCGGATATATCGGTGACTATGTGGAGCCGATGGAGTCATTTGGCTCATTTACGCCCCAAAGGGCGGGGAAACACAGTGTTCAGGCATTTTAATCCACATCGGTGGACCGGCCCTGACGATCCAAAGGCTTGACAGAGTACATGCCTGAGACTCGGGCTAGACAGCCTCGAATTCGGTATAGGACTATCTTTTTCCTCGGTTCACAGATGGAAACCAACTTCTTATACGTGACATTTGCGGTTTTGATTGTAGAGCCTAGTATGGCCACATGATATATGGTACCCATGCCGTCTATGATTGATATTTATGATTGAAACTGTTTTGACACTATACTCTTATAATAGTATCAAATGATTTGTTCTAAACGTACCAAGCATGTTTGGCTATTATAAGGTAAAACCCTATCCTCCGGCTTGTGTTGCGTTGTGTGATGGGACCTGGGTCTTATAATAGCTTCATTTTTCCAAAAAAAAAAACATTGCGTTGTTTTGTTATATGCACTGGTATTCTTGGGAGGAAACCCGTTCCGTGTTATACGGCGTGGTCCCTTGATATATCTGATTTAAAGTAAAGTTTTAAATAACTGTTTTAGTTCTCACACTAGTCATGTGACTGACCTGGAGTTTATTGTTTTAACCTAAACTCTGAGTGCCCTTATTTTCCGCACGGGCAGCTAGTAGTTTGGTTTTGCAGATTTATATTCACAGGAACCTGGTTTACAGCTGGAACGATATCCAGAAAGATCTGTATTCGTATATCTCCTTCAGTTGTGTTTTGTATTATTTTCCGCTATTATGTAATGTATTGTAATCTCCGATATTTTTCTGTTGTATAATATATATTTGTACTCTGTATATTCTTGTATTCTGATGAAATTGTTGTAATAAGCAATGAAATGTTCTTCTCTTTGCGTTCCGAGGTGGCTTGTCCTCAAAGTATCCGCTCTTTCCTTACCGGGGAAGTTACGGATCTTCACATTTGGTATCAGAGCTTTGGTTTACAGAGCTCGGAGAACAAGACACGTTAGAACCAAATGAAAGAATTCATTAGAGATTAGATTAGTAATATCCAATGAGAATGACTCGTTAGAGATAGGATCAGTAGTATCCTAGAACGAGTGTGAGGAGTGATATTTTGAAAATAAAATTGAAAACAAATTTTGTTTTGAAAATTTAAACTTTATTATTCGTATTAGAATATTTATTTGTATTGAATTTGGATAATCCAGTATATAGAGATCTTGTGTATACGTCTGATCCACGTGTATTTGAAGTTTTAATATGCTGGATAGATATAGAATCACACTCTAGTCGCCCAGAGATGGTTCTGATGATTGCTATAGTACGTACATCATCAGAATTTATATTCGAGTTTCGAAAGTGGGATTTCTGTATATTTCCAATTGACTGGTGTGAGAACCAAAACTAGTTAGAACTTATTGTTGTGATTTGGCTTCAAAAATCTGATTTTTGGACTATGTATCAAAATTATGTGTTTGAAAAGCTAATCCACTAATTGATTGCTGGTTGTGTTGTTTGATTATTGTTTGATTAGTTAAATGTTGAACTTTTAGCCAAATTGAACCAAATATTGAATTGTATTGAAAATTAGTCGCATTTGCATGCATATACATGTACTTACATTGAACAGGTCATAGCAAGGAGGCTAGAGAAGAGGAATAAAATTGTTTGCCCGACAAATAGGTACTTTTTTATTGTATTTCTTGGGTTTTTGATGATTTTATGAGCCGATTGTCTAGCCGCTTGGCTGTTTCTTTTTCATTTTGGATTGGTCATGTAATAACCCGGAAAATGTGAACCAATTTAAAAATTTTAAAATTGGTTATTGTCAAAGAATTTGAATAATTGAAATAGCATATTTTAATAAAATAATGAATTGGGAATAGTAAGGCAGTTTGAAAATTTGAATACAAACTTTGTCTGACTGTACCGGGTGGAAAATATAACGGATTTTAGCGAAATTGAAAATATTTAAATCTGTTTATGAATACCTTTCTAACGAATCCGAAAAATTGAAGTTTCATAACGGGAATCAAAAGTTATGGCCAAATGAATCTTCAGAAAGGTCGCTATATAGAATATATAGCCCTTGAAAATAGATATTTTGCATACGGCCTCGGAATTTGACGAAACCACTTTTGTTGGGTCCGGGATGTCAAATTATTGCTAGGTTTCAAATTTCATAATTTTTGAAGCTAGTATGTGAGCGGGGCAAAAGAAAATGTGATTGGTCAATTTCTGATAAAATGGATCGACCTGAAAACAGACATTTTGCATATGAGCTCAGAATTCGACGAAACTGGTTTTGTTGGTACCGTATCGTCCAAACAAAGCTAGATTTATTTTTCTGGAATTTTTCGATTCAGTTTGCAGCCCTGGCAAATTGAAATGTACGTTCAAATTGAATATAAAATGTTTTATACTTTAATTTGAAAAATAACTGACTTTAACAGTCGAATTGGCCAACGAAACATATCCCATTGTGTCCGAAATGGGGGTATTTGGCTAGGGGCAACAGTCGTTGGGTTGAAATTGGTGTACGTTGGCTAGAAGGGGTATTATAGAAATTTAAAAATATAATATATTAGAAAATATCTTCTATTTTCTCTCACATCTCAAAAAACCTGATCAACCCCAGAACGAACGACGGATATCGTTCAAGACCTTCCCACCTCGATCGCCGCCGCCGCAGTCAATATCGTCGCCGCCTCCAGTTAGCAATTCCGATCGCCTTCCTCCCCTCTTCAAATCAAAGCAACCCTCGACAGAAACCGTGCAGTATTCGCGTCGTTCTACCTCGAGGAAGTTCACCCCTTTCTGCCGCTGCCGATCGCCAGAGGAGCCGCCGAGTTCGCCGCCACCACCGCCGATAGGAAGCCTGTTCGTAGCGCTTCAACGTCGTAGGGTCTAATCTGGACAACGAGGTACGGTTTTGATTTAAAATCAAAACCTAGTTTTGAAGCTTTGCAAACCCTTCTGCTTTGAATTTCTGAAATGAAAATAACACTTTTAAGTGTTGCAAAACTTTGAAAAATCATATCTTTTTAGCGTGTTAACGAAATTCGATGAAACAGGAAACATCGGGACCGCAGGGAGGCTCTCTACCATCTAGCAGAAGCCGCAGATTTTTCTGATCTTCCTACGATTTTTAGCACTACTAAAACCAATGTGAGGAATCTAAACTAAATTGTGTGAATGAAATCGTGTTGTATAAATTATATAAGCGAAGTATAAATTATATACGCATTGTATACCTCATGTACATGTGTTGTATAAGTTATATTAGTGATGTATAAATTATACAAGCGTTGTATGAAACATATATGCTTTGAATTGTGATGAAATGCAAGTGAATTATAGAAATAATATATATATATATATACTCCCCTCGTCCACAGACCATGGACGATATTTATTGCTTGTGATTGACGTGATATTATATGGTATGACGAATGGTTGGAAATAATTGTTTGTGGTTGATATTGTGGTTGAAAAATACCTTTGTGGTTGAAAAATACCCTCTTGTGGTTGAAACAAATTAGAATAGGATTGTGGAATTGAAAATAAAACATGTCGCCTGCGTGCGAACTAGATGCATTATCCCCATTGTCAAAAACCGCGAGGTTTTAAGGTAGAGCGAGGAGCCGTACTAGGGACGGTCCCGGTTTTAACTACCCTGCCGTTATGCTGCCGAAATTTTCTAAAATATTCATGTGTTAGAATAATTCTCATTTGTTGAAATTAATTACATATGTTGAAACCAATATTCATGTGTTGAATTAAAATTCATTCGTTGAGTTGAAATTCATGTGTTGAATATTATTCGAATTTAAACAAATAGATTCAACGATAAAAATCACATTTTTATATATATACAAACTATAGAGAATATTCATGTGTTGAATTAAAATTCTTTCGTTGAGTTGAAATTCATGTGTTGAATATTATTCGAATTTAAACAAATAGATTCAACGATAAAAATCACATTTTTATATATATACAAACTATAGAGAATATTCATGTGTTGAATTAAAATTCATTCGTTGAGTTGAAATTCATACGTTGAATATTATTCGAAGTTAAACAAATAGATTCAACGATAAAAATCACATTTTTATATATATACAAACTATAGAGAATATTCATGTGTTGAATTAAAATTCATTCCCCTGCTTTATCATTTATGAAAGTTATCATAAATGAATCAGCAGATTAGCAAAACAATTTGATCAGTACATCATTACCTTTCCTTATGTTCCCCTGCTTTATCATTTATGAAAGTTATCAATTCTGTGAGCTTGACTCTTTTCTTGCTTATACAGTACTCTCTCTGATGGCTACACGAGCAGCAGCAGCCAGAGGTGGCCGTGGAGGCCGAGCAGGCATAGCAGGAGGACGGGGGAATATCCCCGTAGTTGAGGAGGGCTTTGAAAAGAGATATTTCATTATATGTTAGCAGATGCTCCACTTGTCAGCTAGTTAAGAGCGATCAGCAGAAATTGGCTGGACTATTACAACCATTAGAAATTCCAGAATGGAAGTAGGAGCAAATTTCGATGGACTTCATTGATGGTTTGCCTCGAACTAAGAAAGGAAACGACAGTATATGGGTGATCGTAGATCGCTTCAAGAAGACTGCCCATTTCATACCTGTCCGATCCAACAGAACGGCTCAAAGTTTAGCACAGATTTACTTCAAAGAAATAGTTAAACTGCATGGAGTGCCGCTTAATATAGTCAGTGATAGAGATCCCCTATTTACTAGCAAATTATGGGAAGCATTCCAGACAGAATTGGGAACCAAATTGAATCTAAGCACCGCTTATCACCCTCAGACAGACGGCCAAATGGAGCGGGTGAATAGAATTCTAGAAGATTTATTGCGAGCTTGCGTTATTGATTTTGGAGGCTCATGGGAAGATCAATTACATTTAGCCGAATTTTCTTATAACAATAGCTATCAAGCAAGTTTGGGAATGTCTCCATTTGAAGCATTATACGGTAGACCGTGCAGATCACCCGCATGTTGGGTAGAACCTGGCAACAGACTTGTGTTAGGGCCCGATATGATTCGAGAAGCATCAGATAAAGTAGATTTCATTAAGAAGCGATTGAAAACCGCGCAAAGCCGACAGAAAAGTTATGCTGATGCGAGAAGGAGAGATTTATCGTTTGCCGTTGGCGATTATGTTTATTTAAGAGTTTCTCCAATGCAGGGAGTAATCAGATTTGGCAAGACTGGGAAGTTGGCACCGAGATTTATTGGTCCCTTTCCTATACTTGAACGGATTGGAACTCTGGCATATAGGGTTTCATTACCTGATTGGTTGCCTGGTGTACATGACGTGTTCCACGTGTCTCAACTCAGAAAACATGTTCATGATCCGGATCTTTTTGTAGAAGAAGCATCGCAACAGGATATAGACATAACTCCAGAATTAGCGCTCAGAAGAGAGCCATTAAAGATCGTTGGCAAAGAAACTAGGGAGCTAAGGTGCAAAAAGATTCATTTAGTCAAAGTGCAGTGGAGTAGTGATCCTAGAGACTGTACTTGGGAGACTGAGGAAAGCATTAAACAAGCCTACTCCAAATGCAGAGTGGACATCTCTGATTAACTCCGGTGCAAGGTACCTTTACAATACTTTGCATTTGCATTTTGTTTCCTACTTTGCTGTTATTTCCTTTTCGAGGACGAAAAGTTTTAAGTGGGGGAGATTGTAATAACCCGGTAAATGTGAACCAATTTAAAATTTTTAAAATTGGTTATTGTCAAAGAATTTGAATAATTGAAATAGCATATTTCAATAAAATAATGAATTGGGAATAGTAAGGCAGTTTGAAAATTTGAATACAAATTTTTCTGAATGTACCGGGTGGAAAATATAACGGATTTTAGCGAAACTAAAAATATTTAAATCTGTTTATGAATACCTTTCTAACAAATCTGAAAAATCGAAGTTTCATAACGGGAATCAAAAATTATGGCCAAATGAATCTTCAGAAAGGTCGCTATATAGAATATATAGCCCTTGAAAATAGATATTTTGCATACGACCTCGGAATTCGACAAAACCACTTTTGTTGGGTCCGGAATGTCAATTTATTGCTAGGTTTCAAATTTCATAATTTTTGAAGCTAGTATGTGAGCGGGGCAAAAGAAAATGTGATTGGTCAATTTCTGATAAAATGGATCGACCTGAAAACGGACATTTTGCATATGAGCTCAGAATTCGACGAAACTGGTTATGTTGGGACCGTATCATCCAAACAAAGCTAGATTTATTTTTCTGGAATTTTTCGATTCAGTTTGCAGCCCTGGCCAATTGAAATGTACGTTCAAATTGAATATAAAATGTTTTATACTTTAATTTGAAAAATAACTGACTTTAACAGTCGAATTGGCCAACGAAACATATCCCATTGTGTCCGGAATGGGGGTATTTGGCTAGGGGCAACATTCGTTGGGTTGAAATTGGTGTACGTTGGCTAGAAGGGGTATTATAGGAATTTAATAATATAATATATTAGAAAATATCTTCTATTTTCTCTCACATCTCAAAAAACCCGATCAACCCCAGAACGAACGACGGAAATCGTTCAAGACCTTCCCACCTCGATCGCCGCCGCCACAGTCAATATCGTCGTCGCCTCCAGTTAGCAATTCCGATCGCCTTCCTCCCCTCTTCAAATCAAAGCAACCCTCGATAGAAACCGTGCAGTATTCGCGTCGTTCTACCTCGAGGAAGTTCACCCCTTTCTGCCGCTGCCGATCGCCAGAGGAGCCGCCGAGTTCGCCGCCACCACCGCCGAAAGGAAGCCTGTTCGTAGCGCTTCAACGTCGTAGGGTCTAATCCGGACAACGAGGTACTGTTTTGATTTAAAATCAAAACCTAGTTTTGAAGCTTTGCAAACCCTTCTGCTTTGAATTTCTGAAATGAAAATAACACTTTTAAGTGTTGCAAAACTTTGAAAAATCATATCTTTTTAGCGTGTTAACGAAATTCGATGAAACAGAAAACAATTTGATTGTGATGAAATGCAAGTGAATTATAGAAATAATATATATATATATATATGTATATATACTCCCCTCTTCCACAGACCATGGACGATATTTATTTCTTGTGATTGACGTGATATTATATGGTATGACGAATGGTTGGAAATAATTGTTTGTGGTTGATATTGTGGTTGAAAAATACCTTTGTGGTTGAAAAATACCCTCTTGTGGTTGAAACAAATTAGAATAGGATTGTGGAATTGAAAATAAAACATGTTGCCTGCGTGCGAACTAGATGCATGATCCCCATTGTCAAAAACCGCGAGGTTTTAAGGTAGAGCGAGGAGCCGTACTAGGGACGGTCCCGGTTTTAACTACCCTGCCGTTATGCTACCGAAATTTTCTAAAATATTCATGTGTTAGAATAATTCTCATTTTTTGAAATTAATTACATATGTTGAAACCAATATTCATGTATTGAATTAAAATTCATTCGTTGAGTTGAAATTCATGTGTTGAATATTATTCGAATTTAAACAAATAGATTCAACGATAAAAATCACATTTTTATATATATACAAACTATAGAGAATATTCATGTGTTGAATTAAAATTCATTCGTTGAGTTGAAATTCATGTGTTGAATATTATTCGAATTTAAACAAATAGATTCAACGATAAAAATCACATTTTTATATATATACAAACTATAGAGAATATTCATGTGTTGAATTAAAATTCATTCGTTGAGTTGAAATTCATGTGTTGAATATTATTCGAAGTTAAACAATTAGATTCAACAATAAAAATCACATTTTTATATATATACAAATTATAGAGAATATTCATGTGTTGAATTAAAATTCTTTCGTTGAGTTGAAATTCATGTGTTGAATATTATTCGAATTTAAACAAATATATTCAACGAAAAAAATCACATTTTTATATATATACAAACTATAAAGAATATTAATGTGTTGAATTGAAATTCATTCGTTGAGTTGAAATTCATTTGTTGAATGTTATCGTATTTTAAAATAAAATCAATAGATGATAAAAACTACATTTTTATTGTGAATATGAAGTGTTAAAAACATTCACGTGTTGAATAAATATTTTTGATGATAAAAATATTTCTTTTATCATGTATACGCTTTGATAAAAATACACACGTGTTGAAATAAATAATAGTTTGCTAGAAATATTATTATTAGCTTTGTTCTGCAAATATACACATGTGTTGAACAGGGAAATGGATTAGCTATAGAGTAAAGAAATTATTTGCGTGCCCGACAAATAGGTAAGCCTCGATGAGTTGGCTGCGCAATTTTATTTTTATATCAACTCCTGTGAATGCCACTGGATGCGGAGTGCTGGTTATTCTGTGTGAAATAATTAACATCGCCATAGGATAGTAACAATTAATTTTGAACTACACTACATAGCATACTCCTTGACGATAGTCATACTTCATCATATTCCACATAAGCATTTGGAGCTTGTGTGACGAGGTGGAAGATTTACCATACGAGCAAGAGGCTTGTATGGCGATGATTATATACTACATGTTGAACTGTTGACTGCTATGGACTATATAAAATATAACGATAAATTGCCAGATTAATAAAAACCCCACACGGGTCTAGAGTTGACAATAATCACGTCTCTCTAGTCATTAGATACGGCACATGGACTATTTATTGCCACACGGAACGGGGTGACGAGAATTTATTCTCTGGAGTTATTATCTATACACGCTCCCTCGTAAACACCAGAATATATCACTATAAATATGTGGATGCTTTATAGGATTTATTGGGTACCTAACACGGCCCAATAAATTTCCAAACCCCTTCCCGTACAAAGGAGGTTATGGTGAAATTTTTCGAAATATTAAGGCGTTAGTGAAATAATTGATGTGAAAACGAAGTTGAAATTAATGAATGAACTATATTTGAAATAGAGAATGAACTATATTTATATATGTAAATATAAATAGAATTAAAAGGAATCGAAGCCGTGCAGTTCGTGTTTTGGAATCGTAAATTGAAACGATTAGTACGAGAAATCCGACCATCGGATTTTCCCGAAACCGCAACCGCTGGGTTCGCCTTGGAAATATCTTTCCAACGACACCAACCTTTTAAAAATCCAACGGTTGGATTGTCTGGAATGTTTAATTCAAATCTAAAGAAAAACAGCGCCAGAATCGTTATATTTATATATAAATATAAATATAATTAAATTAAATTGAATAACGACGCCGCAGTTCGAATTTTGAAACAGTAACTTCAAACGACTAGTGTGGAAGATCCGACCGTCGGATTTTCCTGAAACTGGAACCGTTGGGTTCGCTTTGGGAATATCTTCCCAATGATATAGACTTTGTAGAAATCCAACGGTTAGATTTTCCGATAAGTGTAAAACAAATTAGGGGAAAAACAGCGCCAGTGCCACGGCGCGACCTAAAACGTCGTTTAATTAAATATGGCCATTTTTAAATAAATAAAAATGGCGAAAAATCGTTATAAAATATTATAAGCAACATAGATTGGAAATAAACCAATTTGGCTTGATCTGTTTGATATTTGATGGTTGTATGTGTTTGATACGAAAATAACACTAAAGAACTGAAATATGAATGTCGAATAATATAACCATGGAAAAAATTGATTTGAATTCTAACTACGTGAATTATTTGAAAAGGCTGAGCTAACCCTCATTTCAAATAATTTATCGAATGATTCGAATTAGAAAATACAAAGACGATTCAAGACCGACGATCTTCGTATCGGTTGGATGGGCGCTGCTGAGGTTCCTGACTGGAGTAGCTACCGTGAAGGAACGGAAGTAGTAGCCGTCTGAACGTATGTGTTGATTAGACGGATATACGAGGAATTTGACACCTCCGGTTTCGTTCAGACCCAGAACGGACTTGTAAATGGACTGTGTGTCTGACATTGGATTTTGTTCTATACTGATTGATCTCTGTTAAATATATATCTGTTTGGCGGCGGAGAATTTATTCTTTTGCTTAACGCCCTTCTCTGAGACGTACGAGCTCAGAGGTTATATATCGATAGAAATCAGTCGTATGGAGTGGATTGCCTATGTGGCATGCCAAGATGCTGTGATCAAGGCTTCTGGTGCAATGCAAAGTCTTGTGTTTTATGATCAAAGCATGGCCTACGTAGCCTGGCTTTGTGTATAGCGTGGATTCGCGAGCCTCACACCTCGGTATGAGTTAAAACCGGGATAAGCACCCAAGGAGTGCATGCCATTTCTTTCTAGCTATGGTGATGTTAGTGACCTACCCGCCCTGACATATATATTTACTTTTCACCTATGTGGTTGTTGGAATGCGAGGCACCTCGATTATAGGTCTATAAGGACCGGGAAACGTGTGTTCAGGAATAATTAATCCTCAAACGTAAGAGAGGACAGGCCTTGGAGGATCCAGAGGTTACCCAGAGTATGTAGTCCTGAGGCATTTGCTAGAGTGTCTCGAAGCGGAGAGGAGCTTGCCCCATGCCTCGACTCATGACGTCCAATACGAAATAACGGATTTGATTGTAGAACTAGTATGGCGACATAGTATATGGTAGCTATGCCACCTATGATTGATATTTATGATGCTATTCGTTTTTGAAACATATATGCACTAGTAATAATATCAAATGATTTTGCTTTACACGTATTAAGCATATTTGGCCATTATAAGGTAAAACTCTATCCTCCGGCTTGCGTTGCATTGTATGATGGGACTTGAGTCTTATAATGGCTTCATTCTTTTAAAAAGCATTGTGTTGTTTTAAAGAATTTACTTTGTTTTAAATGCACCAGCAATCACTGGAGTAAACCCGTTCCGCGAAAGTGGCGTGGTCCTATGATTTGCTTATTACTGTTGTTTAAACTGTTAAATAGATTTCTCATACCAGTCCCCATGACTGACTCGTTGTTTGTTTCACTTTGCAAACGCGGGTGCCCTTATTTTCACACGGGCATCCTAGTTCACAGGTGACAGGTTGTTTTTGGCTCTGCACTGTTGCATAGAGTGCATTTTGGCTCATGGCGAGGCTGACTTCACAGAGACGACTTTGACATTTTCCGCCATTATTGTATCTATATTATGATTCCGCCACTAGCGATGCAGACTGCTTTACTTTCAGTACTTATTATCGTATGTATATGTACCGCCTTCGGCGATGTAGACTGATAACCTTATTATGTCTCACTGCATGTATATATTCCGCCTCTGGCGATGGTGACTGATCATTTCCCTTTTATTTACTAAGTTATATCCTACGTTGTGCTATTCTGATGTAGTTACATGTTGTGATTCCGCTGTAATATCCATGTAAAATTATTCTATTTATTGTTTTTGCTATTATCTGTTCTCTGCTATGATGATTGATGTGTTATATTCCAATGATTATCCTTAATACCGCCACACGGATTTTGGGATCGTCATAGGTCAGGGCCATGGGAGGCTATTTGAAATATCCCGAAGCTCCCAGTGCAGGGGAGGTTATGGCGAAATTTTTTGAAAATTTAGGGTGTTAGCCAAATTTTTGAAAAATTTGAAAAAATTTTAGAAACTGAAAAGTTGAAGAACTTAAGTCGTTATTAAAATAGGGAAAGTTGAGTTGGTTTCTTAAACAACTTTCAACTTCGTTCCTTTTCGGGGACGAAAGGTTTTAAGTGGGGGAGATTGTAATAACCCGGAAATCTGAGCTAATTTAAAATTTTTATTTTGGCAATTTAATGAATTTTGAATATTTAAAAATATTTATTTTAAATAATAACGACAAGAAATTTATTATGAATAGAATCAGAATGTATATATTTATATAGATCGTCGTTAGAAAATAAATATTTTATTTTTATTATAAAAGGAATTGAAAATGGCGCGGTAGTTTGAAAATTCGATTTCAAAGTTCAAACGAATGTACAGGATTGAAAATAAACCGGATTTTAGCGAAACCAAAAATGTTAGAAT
This sequence comes from Allium sativum, assembly GCA_030737875.1. Taxonomy (NCBI): domain Eukaryota; kingdom Viridiplantae; phylum Streptophyta; class Magnoliopsida; order Asparagales; family Amaryllidaceae; genus Allium; species Allium sativum. Next base: position 154,908,970 of record CM060921.1, on the reverse strand, counting down.
CTATTTGAGAATATCTTTCCAACGAATCCAGAAAATTGAAATTTCATAGCTGAGATAAAAAGTTATGCCCAGTTGAAATTTCAGAATAGGCGCTACGGAATTTTAGGCCCTTAAAAATGGAAATTTTGCAAACGACCTCGGTTTTCGACGAAACCACTTTTGTTGGATCCGTGATGTCAAGTTATTGCTAGGTTTCAAAATTTGTAATTTTTCAAATCAATATGTGAGTGTGGAGAAGGAAAAAGTGTTTTGATAGTTTCGGTCAATTTTGATCGACCAGAAAATGGCGATTTTTCAAACGGTCTCAGAATTTGACGAAATTAGTTTTGCTAGGACCGTATCGTCAAAACGAAGCAATAAAATATTTTTCCGGAATTTTCAGAGTCCGTATGTGGCTCCGGTAAATTGAAATGTGCGTTCAAATTCAATATATAGATTTATATTTTGATTTTGACGAAAACTGACCGTACAGCCAAATTGGCTAACGAAACATATCCCATCATGTTCAGGATGGGGGTAGTTAGCTATGGATGACAGTGGTTGGGTTCGATTCCGGGACCGAATGAAAGCTTAACTTTATGGGGATAAATTAAATTATATATATATTATAATATAATGGGCCGAGCCCTTTTCTCCGACACACCTAGTCAAACCCGCCCCCCTCCATCATTCTCGTTCAAATCGATTTACAGAAAGAAAAAAAAGAAAAAAAATCTAAACCTAAATCGTGCAACTGCCGATGCTCCACCTACCAGAGGACCATCGCGCCCTTCAGACGGTGCGTCCTTTTACCTCCTCTGATCTGCTGTAGGCGATACCCCCCCCCTCACATTCCGTTGTTGCAGTCATCGCACGAGCCACCACCCTTCCCCCCCCCCAAGTGACTGCTCCAACCGTCTGCAGGCCCACGCCACCTCTCAGCCTCCCCATTGGCGTGGAAAACCCCCTCCTCCGAATGAACGTAAGTTTTACTTTTAGTTTATTTTAAATTCTTAGCTTAATTAAATTAAATAGCAGTGTGTTTAAATCAGTTTTCATGAACATAAAGACTTTATTTTTATTTTTATTTCTAGAAGGGTTACATTTTATATATAGGGAGAGATTATATTTCTATAATATAAAAAGATTAGTTTTTATAAATAAAAAGGTTTGAGTTTTATTTAATAAAAAGATTGGATTTTTATCATAAGGAAAGCGACATAAAAATATAATTTTCATTTGATGTAGAGAATAAAAATATGATTTTTATATTATAGAAAGAATAAAAATATGATTTTTATATCATAGAAAGAATAAAAATATGATTTTTTTATATTATAGAAAGAATAAAAGTATGATTTTTATATTATAGAAAGTATTAAAAATATGATTTTTAACGTATAGAGCGTCATATTAAAAATGTGATTTTAGTATGAACAGCGTGGAGAAGACTGCGTTGGAAGTACGGGCAGATCCAGACTGTTCAGAATTTCAGAAATGAAACGGCGGAGTGGAACCCTCGGTGAGAACTCTACACTTTTATGTATTTTCTAGTTGAAATATATACTAGGATGCAGACGGTGCTTAGCAGCACCCGAAACCCGTCGTCCACAGACCATGGACGACTTGTTTGATTTTGTGTGTTGTGAAAATTGATTGTTATGTGGAATGAAATAAAATATATATTCATGTGTTGAAATAAAGTGTGTATATATATATATATTCATGTGTTGAATAGAATAAAATTCATGTGTTGAAATAAAATATATATTCATGTGTTGACTAGAATAAAATTCATGTGTTGAAATCAAATATATATATTCATGTGTTAAAATAAAATATATATATATTCATGTGTTGAATAGAATAAAATTCATGTGTTGAATAGAATAAAATTCATGTGTTGAAATCAAATATATATTCATGTGTTGAAATAAAATAAATATTCATTTACAAATCGAACGATTTGTTTATGTACACTGATTTGACCAATATTGATTGGGACGATAAATTTTACACATCGCCTAACTGCACAAATAAAATCTGTGTTTGATTGTTTGAAACCCCACACGGGTGTTGGGATGAAATTGGACATACACTAATCCCAATAATTAGCCGTATGTTGATCGATTGATTGACAGGCTATTATAAGCGTTGAATATTTATATTTGATGCTTATATTGTGTAGAATGCACTCTGGATGATGGTTGATTATTTATCGTTGCTATTATATACATGTGTTGTATGGAATTCATGTAAATAATATTATATGGTAATTGAGTGGGTCTCATTCCAATTTAGAAAATAAATTATATTCATGTGTTGAATAAACAAAATATCATGTGTTGACAATACTCACGTGTTGAGAATATTCATGTGTTGAAACCATTCATGTGTTGAATAAAAGAATATTCATGTGTTGAATAAAAGAAAATTCATGTGTTGAATAAAATAAAAATTCATGTGTTGAATAGAATAAAAATTCATGTGTTGAATAGAAGAATATATTCATTTGTTGAATTGAATAACGAAGTTATTGAAATATATAAAGCCGTGTTGGTTAGATATGCGCCATTTCGACGCGAACGATATTTTTATCGATTATATTCATTTTTATAATGAATATAGAAAAGGAAGTGATTACAAAATATAACGTTTTGAAAATATTATCATTTATAGATTAACGATATTAAATATTTAATTTTGATTAGAAATTGAATATGAAGTTGAAATCGTTTTGAAAACGAATTTAAAACGATTTATAAAATACGTTTTAAAAGAAAATCGACGAAATATATATAATATATATTAAATGGCCTAAATAGAACGCGCCGCGCCGCGGTAGTTCGCGAATTTCGACCATTGACTTCGAATGGATATTATGGGAGATCCGACCGTCGGATTCTCCTAAAACTGAAACCGTTGGGTTCGTATCGAGTAGAGCTCTCTAACAATATTAGATATCTGAAATCTAACGGTTGGATTTGGAATTATGTCCGAATCAAATTTGGAAAAGGTCGTTGTAAGTGCAGTTCGATGGCCGTTGATGGAAATCCACTGTACGGGCCTTGATAAAATTATTAAAAATAGTAATAATTTGTGTAAAATCATAAGAAATAATTTGAAAAGAATTAGGATGAAATGTTCCATATTTGAAAAGATAAAAATAGATTTTTATCGAAATGAACTAGTTTTGAACTAGAATTATAATCCATTTATTTTCGAAATAAATAAATTGGATTTGAAAGGATTTTAAAAGTAACCAGAATTTCCAATAATTGAATTGGAATGGATTTGAATCGAAATTGTTTTTGGAATTTTTCGATGTAGGATTTCGTGAGTATACAGATATTTTTATGGAATTTTGAAAGATACATTTATATCGTTATTTCCAATACGATATTTGTTGGTAGTAGAATTTGATATTGAATATAAGACAATATATTTTCTATTCAGCGCCTTGTATTTAATATTAAATGGGAATTGGGTTTGTTGTGAACTATGTTTTAACGACATTCGTTCTTCAACCCGATTTACTGTGAAGTGTGATTTTGGGTTTATAGTGAACCGTGTTTTAAATGACACGGGTTCTTTAACCCAGTTAAAGACAGGATATGATTTCCCAAGTTAAACAATCATTAATATTGATTTTTGGGAAGATTAAAACCAAGTAGAGTTTTAATGAATCTTTAATTAGATTGAAATGATCGAGAATGGAGTACCACCAGTTTTGCTCCAGGCGATAGTTAAATCTTTAATTAGATTTTAATGTGAAATGGTAATTTAATTTACCGATAACACCGTGGTGTTAGATATGAAGTATTACCAGTTTTACTTCATGGGATGAATAGGTTGGGATTGGGAAATTAAAATAAACGATTACTTCGGGGTGGTTCGCTAATCCCAACTAATTTGAATTGATATTCAAAAGAAGATTAAAGAATAAATTGAAAGAATATATCTTTGATAAAATTAATGGGAACCTTTCCCAAAGTATAAGAATATTTGGATAAAAGAATATTCGGAATTGGAATGATTCATATGTTGTGTTTGTGTAACACTTTTTTATTATATACGCGAGTTATTCAGAAAGACCGGGTTTATCCCATTCTGAATAACCGATTCGACGATGTATCGATGATGAAGATGGTGGTCGAAGACCGGAGGTCTTCACGTCATTTGGATAATTACTGATGATCTTGATTCGGCTGTACACCCAAGAAGAGGGAATCAGTTGGTGATCGTCCAGACGTACTTGGAGATCGATGGATATGCGAGGTACAAGGTGCCTCCGGTTTCGTTCAGACCCAGAACAAACTAGTAAATGGACTGTGTGTCTGACATTGGATTTTGTTCTGTGTGATTGATTTCTGTTAAATATATATTTGTTTGGCGGCGGAGAATTTATTCTCTTGCTTAACGCCCTTCTCTGAGACGTATGAGCTCAGAGGTTATATATTGATGGATATCAATCGCATGGAGTGAATTGCCTGTGTGGCATGCCTAGGTGGCAAATGATCAAGGCTTTTGTTGGAAAGCAAAGTCTTGTGGTTGATGATCAAAGCACGGCCTGTGTGGCATAAGTTTGTGCAACATTGATTCGCGAGCCTCACACCCTGGTTGTGAACCAGAAACGGGAGAGGACCTCAGGGAGGGCATGCGTTTCGTTCTAGCTAGGGTGGTGTCAGTGACCTACCAGCCTTGACATTTATATTATTTTCACCTGTGTGGTTGTTGCTGTTGCGAGGCGCCATGGATATATCGGTGACTATGTGGAGCCGGTGGAGTCATTTGGCTCATTTACGCCCCAAAGAGCGGGGAAACTCTGTGTTTAGGCATTTTAATCCACATTAATGGACCGGCCCTGACGATCCAAAGGCTTGACAGAGTACTTCCTGAGACTCAGGCTAGACAGTCTCTAATTCAGTAGAGGACTATCTTTTGCCTTGGTTCACTAATGGAAACCCAACTTCTAATACGTGACATTTGCAGTCTTGATTGTAGAGCCTAGTATGGCGACATGATATATGGTACTCATGCCATCTATGATTGATATTTATGATTGAAATTGTTTTGACACTATACACTTATAATAGTATCAAATGATTTGTTTTAAATGTACCAAGCATGCTCGGCTATTATAAGGTAAAACCCTATCCTTCGGCTTGCGGTGCGTTGTGTGATAGGACCTGGGTCTTATAATAGCTTCATTTTTCCAAAAAAGCATTGCGTTGTTTTGTTATATGCACTAGTATTCTTGGGAGGAAACCTGTTCCGTGATATATGGCGTGGTCCCTTATTATATCTGATTTAAAGTAAAGTTTTAACTAACTGTTTTAGTTCTCACACCAGTCACGTGACTGACCTGGAGTTTATTGTTTTAACCTAAACTCTGGGTGCCCTTATTTTCCGCACGGGCAGCTAGTAGCTTGGTTTTGCAGATTTTTATTCATAGGAACCTAGTTTACAACTGGAACGATATCCGGAAAGCTCTATATCCGTATATCTCCTTCAGTTGTGTTTTGTATTATTTTCCGCTGCTATGTAATGTATTGTAATCTCTGATGTTTTTCTGTTGTATAATATTTATTTGTACTCTGTATATTCTTGTATTCTGATGAAATTGTTGTAATAAGCAATGAAATGTTCTTCTCTTTGCATTCTGGGGTGGCTTGTCCTCAAAATATCCGCTCTTTCCTTACCGGGAAAGTTACGGGTCTTCACAACACCAGTATCTAAGTAGTGGTAGATAGACTCACTAAGATTGCTCACTTTATTCGAGTTAAGAGTTAGAGAACGACGTCATGGTTAGCAGTAATTTATGTCTGAGAGATAGTTCGTTTTCATGGAGTTCCTTCCAGCATCGTAAGCGATCGTGACCCCATCTTTACCAACGAATTTTGGAGGAGCTTGCAAGATGCATTGGGTACACAGTTGTGTTTGAGCACAGCTTATCATCCTCAGACCGATGGGCAAACGGAGAGGGTGAATAGAATTCTAGAAGATCTTTTAAGGCGGTGTATCCTAGACTTCGAAGGGACTTGGGAAGAGCATCTTCCTTTAGTAGAATTTGCCTATAACAACAGCTATCAGGCCAGCATCAGCATGGCACCCTTCGAAGCATTGTACGAACGACCCTGTAGATCACCAACTTGTCAGTGGGAATCTACAGAAAGATTATTATTTGGACCAAATATGTTTAGAGAAGCGTCCGAAAAGATTGACCTTATTCGACGGCGATGAAGACGGCTCAAGATAGGCAGAAATCCTATGTAGAGAAGAGAAGGACTGACCTCGAATTTGAAGTAGGAGACTTGGTTTTTATCAAAGTGCCACCTCTGAGGACTGTGGTTCGCTTCAGATAGGTAGGGAAGTTTGCGCCTAGGTTTGTGGAACCATTTCCAATAACCGAGAGGACCGGCCAAATGGCCTATAGAGTAAAGCTTCTTGAAAATCTATCTGGTGTTCATGATGTTTTCCATGTTTCTCATCCGCGGAAGTGCTTACATAACACCGCGGAAGTTGTTGAGCCGAGTATATTGGAAGAGGTAGAAGTGGAACGGGAGCCGACAGTTAGGCGAGTTCCTTCCCGTATTCTTGAATCAGAAGTTAAGAAGCTACACAATAAAAAGATCAGTTTGCAAAAGGTTCAAATGGGGAGAAAACCCAAATGATGCAACTTGGGAGACCGAAGACAAGATTCGTGCTTCGTACCCTTTTCTCTTTGAGGGTATATTCTTAACTCCTTTTTCCAAAATCTTTATCAGTACTTGTTTCTATCATTTGAGTACATCTTATCTATAATATTTTTTGACCTTTGGATAGGAATCCTATGGATGTAAACATGTGTTTGAGACATGTTATTATTGATGGATGCAAGTGTTTGCTAGTGGTTACCTGTGGACGCGTATACACACACATTAGGCACTAAGATCGGCTCAATCACTCTCATACTGCATATGGATGTATGTGCATTTTCTTTTCTTTTATGGATGGAAATGGATGAACTAGCATATTGATGTTGCATTTGGATGAATGAGTGTGCACACATGTACAGCTTATATGTTATAATAGGCTTATTCACATACATATTGGATTCATAGCGCTAATATACATTGCATTAAGGAGGTCAACTGAATCAGTAGACCGCCTGATCTTCGCATTAGCATTGGGACATATACACACACATTTGCATATATTCATGAAAGCATTAGAAATCCTTAAGGACAAATGATGCCAGTGATTATGGATGAGTAGAAGGATGATGGATTATAGGATATGCATTCTTCTCAACTTGGAGATTTCGGGGACGAAATCCTTTAAGTAGGGGGAATGTAACACCCCGAAATTTTGTTAACATTATAGAGGATAAATTAAATAATAAATAATTTAATATTAAGAATTAAGGGAAACTGATTAATTCATTATGTCCGTCTCGATATTCCGGTCAGGATAGACACCTAGTTTGCGTAAAACATATAACATATGAAGAAGTTACGGACGATGGAAAGTTGAAAATCAAAACCGGGTATAACTGACGCACTTGCCAAGTGCACCAAGGCAAATTTTCACTAGGGCACCTGTAAAGTGCGCCCAGAATTGTTTTTGGGTATTCAGGCCTTTTTCCCGAAGTGTGAGGCGACCTACGACCTGATTGACCCTACGGCTTATGTGGCAGTCAGTTCCAGATGGTTTTGCAGCTACAAATATATGGCCATTTCACATATTTCTTCATTAGAAGTCATGGTGGCCAAACTATGCCAGAACCTGAACTGAACTACAGTTTCTCATCTTCTTCTAGCAACTAAATAATATCAAATTCTGAGATTCAAGCATATACTCAGCACCTTTTCTATCATCTTAGCAATCCAATCACAGTGTGTTCCAATTGCTTTTCGGTTTAGATAAATAATAGTGAATTATGAAAGACTGGGATTTGGATACATTGTAAACTTTGAATCTATGTTATTGTTTGATCTTATGCTATGTCATGACAGATCTATTTCTCTAGATCCAATTTAATTGTGATTGTTCTGCTATGTTATTAATATGGATCTTGGTTTGTAACTTTTATATGATATGATACAGATGTGTATAGATCTATTTTATGTGATCTAAAATGTCACCTTATGATTCGTGTTAGATCTATTTTATGTGATCTAAACTGTCACCTTATGATTCATGTTAGATCTATTTTAAGTGATCTAAAATGTCACCTTATCATTCATGTTAGATCTATTTTAAGTGATCCAAATTGTCACCTTATGATTCATGTTAGATCTATTTAATGTGATCTAAATTGTCACCTTATGATTCATGTTAGATCTATTTTATGTGATCTAAATTGTCACCTTATGGTTCATGTTAGATCTATTTTATTTGATCTAAATTGTGACCTTATATTAACATGTTAGATCTATTTTTGTGATCTAGATTACCACCTTATGTGAACATGTTAGATCTATTTTATGTGATCTAAATTATCACCTTATGTTAACATGTTAGATCTATTTTATGTGATCTAAATTGTCACCTTATGTTATCATGTTAGATCTAAATCGATTGGACATCTAAATTGCTATTTTAGATATCATGACATCATAGTTCGTCACTTTTATGTCCACCTTGTTATGATGACTATTTCATGTCCATGCTAGTATGTATGTTCACCTTATTATCATACTTGTTTATGTTTATGCGAAGATGATCATTTTTGTTATATTCCCATTATTTTTCCTATTATCTTTTATGACTAGGCTAGCCTAGGCATGTTGCCAATTTTGTGAGGGCGCTAGTTAAGGAATGGGGGGGGAAAGGGTTAAAAATGGCATAATTTGAATATAAACATTTTTGGACATGTAATTAAAATTATTGGGTAAAATATGTATTGACACCTATAAAAGGAAAGGTTTAATTAATTGATTGATTAATTAAAAATGGAATGTCTAGTAATTACAATTCGGAATTGTAATTGTACTTATGACACGAGGTTAGGTTGCATTACTGGTGGACGTCTGCCTGGACCGGACCGGCATATCCAGTAGCCACTAATGTTGAACCTAATATGGGAGGTCTAAGTACATAAATACGAATCGGGCTATGACACAAGGTTAGGACCAACTGGGGAATAAGTCTGCCCGCACCCGAACGACATATCCATCATCCACATATTGTAGGCTTAATGTGGGATGTCTGGCCCATTATGAAACCATAAATAGACATGGTAAATAATTGGACTACATAACCTATGTTAATCCATAGGGATTGTATGAACTTAAATTTAAGTTGGGGGTTAAGTAAACATGGTTGAGGGGTGGGTTAAGTAAATCTGAAGAGGGGATGGGTGATATTCACATATAGGCCCACAAACTTAGCCCGTTAAGTTATGTAATTAAAGACACCAAGTGGTATATATAATTGGTGGAAATAATAAAGTTATGTAACTAAAGACACCTTTTAGGGTAAACATAACTTGTAGAAGTGATAGGGTTATGTAATTAAATGAACCTATAGGTAAGCATAACCGGTTGGAAGATTAGGGGTTATGTATTAAAGACACCTGTAGGTAAGCATAACCGGTAGAAATAAATAAGGCTATGTAATTAAAGACACCTAGTGGTATACATAGTCAGTGAAAACCTAGTGGGGGATACAAGATAAAAGGGAGAGCTTGTATCATATTGTGTGGGACCCATTTCGGTCAGTAACCCGGAGTAGGTATCAAATAAAGTACTCCGTACTAGGCGGAGAAGGAGCACGCTTATTGACTGATTGTAAGAGACCCAAACATGGAGGACGGTGTGGCGGCGCAAACCAACCGGGCCATGTGCGTGCATGAGCTGGGCAGAGGGGGATAAGACGACTGTGACACCTGTATATACGGTTGTGCACATTATTACGGTGAGGGGTTGCCACTTTAGGAAGTGATACCTTCTACCTTGGGGCCAGCACAAGGTATTACGAGGGTTAGGGAGCCGATCGATCAGGGTAGTAGTTAGGATACATTTGGACGTATACTAAGTCTACCACCTTATAGTTGAAGGGATCATCTCTTTCAGGATATACTAGTAACGGTGCATAGTAATCTTTTTTGGGCCATGTACACCTTATCCTGCTTACCTTGTCACACCAACCATTTATGTAGTGATCTCTCTCTTATCCAGTTTATATGCCTATAATGTTACTTTTATTTATCTACTAGCTAAAAGTAACTAGACTCGCAAGACTTTATGTCTGGCCCTTTCTGTTTCTCCTTTTTCTTCCATACCCCCTAGGTTCTCAGGGAGGAAACACTTAGGCTTAATCAGGATTTAGATATCACCTTACTAGGAGCTACTTTTGAGGTAAGGCTCAAGTTCTTGTCTCTACTATGGCTTCACTCTTTCAATTCGGGAATTATGTTTTTATATTCTTATGTACTCTGATGATGCAAGACAGAAGTTATTTTATTGTAATGGTTTTTGTGACTTATGATATTGTGAACCACGGTATTTCAATTCATGATGAAACAAAAATTTAAATTTCCGTTGCTATCTTGTTTATATCTGTCTTGTAATTATTCTGTGTGTAACACCTCACGTCCTTAATGTCACTTTCAAAGGGAATGCATTAACTTTCATATAACATGACTGATACATATATTGGTACTTGAAAAATTAAAAACAACTTTTATTGCAGCGGAGAAATAGTCTGGTTATAACAACATCAAAACCCAACAATAAAACCAAGTACACTTAATATCCATCTTGAAAAATTATTTTCGTAGTACATAAAGTAAAAAGCATAACCCCAACATAAGTAGCCATAAAAGAGATGAGCTGAACTTTACTTTCACAATCCAAGCACTTCCAAAAGAGAGAGAAAGATCCAAATCAAGCTCCACTAGCACTAGTCCCACTCTGAGAACCTGGGGAGAAAAGGGAAGAAAAGAGGCGAAAACAAAGGGGGTCAGACATAAAGTTTGGCGAGTCCAATAATTTTAACAATATAATTATTAAAGTAATTAGGATAAGGCATAAACTGGTAAAACAAGGAATGATGGTGAAACAAGTGGGCAAGACAAAACCAACAAGAGGAGTATTTTGGCGCTAATCTCGCTCCTAATCACTATAGGATAATTACTATACTGCACCATTACTAGTCACCCTAAAAGTTGATCCCGCCTACTGAACATAATAACCATAATGGTAGTTTCATGTACCCCTAGCTGTCTTCATAGGTGTCGCCTGCCCCTAACTCCTCTAGTTGTACCCACTACCCCCATACGATCGGCTCCCTAACTCGCAGATACCCGTACTGGTCCCACAGTGGGGTGTATCACTCCCCAAAGTGGCAACCCGATACCACTAAAGATGCACGACTTATATCTACCCGATGCAACAACGTCTTACCTACCAGCCCGGGCCCACGCAAGCACATGACCCTGTTGGACTTTCGTACCACCGTTAACCCATTTGGACCTCTTACAATCAAACCCAGTAAGCGTGTCCTGTCCTCGATCTAACTCGAGCTCACAAAGATACTTAATGGGTTACTGATTTTGAAAAGGGTCCCCATGCTTGACACAAGCTTTCCACCTATGCTTGGTCCCCACTAGAATTTCCCACTTAACCCCTTCTTATTCATGTCTTCTTACATGTTTCAATTTGGTTAAGTGTTTCTAATCGTATTTCACATGTCACCCACGTCACCCACCTAGCCCCCATGTCCCGCCACATGTTTATCTTGGTTAAGTGTTACTTAATTCATTATAACCGTAACCTTATAAGACCTCCCACTTTAGACTACCATTTGCGGTTGCTGGATTTGTCGGGCGGGTCCGGGAAGTCTTATACCACAAACGAGTCTAACCTCGTATCTTTACAATTGTTACACATTTAATTTATGCCTTCGACCTCTCACATTAGACTACCGTTTGTGGTTGCTGGATTTGCCGGTCAAGTCCGGGCAGTCTTACATCACAAACGAGTCTAACCTCGTGTCTTAGGCGTTTATTATTGCACATAATTATTTCACCCCAATATGAATTAATTATCCCTATTCAAATTGTCAATAATTTCCAAATTAACTATGTCCATAATTGTCACCTAAATTATGTCCATACTTTTTAGGTATATAAATTATACCAGTTAATGTCTCAAATTAATTTTATGCCTTTAAAGCCATTTTATGTCAATTCACAATTTGCATAATTAATATTTTCCCATTGCCCCCACGTCGTTCGTACATTAATATGAAATATGTTAGACTCGCAAATAGTCTAACTCATAAGAATCACAACTTGCATAACACATAAAATAGATCTAACTTGCGAATAAGAATTATAACATAAGTTTGCATAGCCAATAACTTGCATAGGCAATGAACATATAGAACATAAATTTGCATAAACTACCATGGATCTAAATATAGATCTAAACATGAAATTGTGAACTTTCATATATGAATATGGGTTTCACCTAAACTTACATATATGAAATATAGTTTTCATCCAATCTTGCATATGTGAATATAGTTTTTACCTAAAAATGTGAATATAGTTTTCACCTAAACTTGCATATATGGAATATAGTTTTCACCCAAACTTGCATATGGATTCCTACAAAATTGCATATGAATTTAAACATGTAAACTAATATCACATGTTTTTGCATATAAACTAGCATATGTATATACTTGGTTCACATATAAACTTGTGTATAATTCGCATACAGTCTTGCATAAGATTCACATACATACTAACATATGTAAAAACAGACTAGCATAAGATTCACATACAAATTAGCATATGATTTAACATCCCAAACTTGCATATAAATTGATGTCATAAAATGAATCAAGTTAAACATATGTAACTGGACATATGAAATAGATCTACCAAAATAAGTTAAAAAAATTGCCATATGTTCACCAACAGACAATAACAAAGTTAAGCAACATCACATGATTCAACAGACATGTTCTCATAATCCCAAAAATAACTCCTCAAAATTAAGTTACTAATTATTTTGTGAAAGAAATTGTACAAACAAAGACAGGTTAAAGAAGAGAAGAGAATAATTCGTTCGTCGTTTTGTATTAGAATTCTGGCTTGCAAATACCTAAGCTTTAGGAAGAAGAACTATCCTAGCAGCAACATGGAGGCCAAGAGACTAATTTAGTTTAGGTTTAGGGCTTGAGTTTATGCATGCTTATATAGAAGTTTAATTCAACATAAGTCGTTAGATTATCATAGGAGCAATCACAACCGTCCAGACTAGATAGAATTATCCAGAATTGCCACCTATGCCCTAGTGATCCAGCAATAGGTCAGGGAAGATTCAGCACCAAGTCAGAATTGTCTGACTTCAGATCTGCCCCGAGGGGTAGGTCGACCCCCTAGACGACCTGTGTAGGGGAGGTCGACCCCTAGGTCGAACTGGCCTTGGGCGGGACAAATCCCGCCCAGCCTGCTTCCCGTTTGAATTTTGAATTTTTAATTTTTAATTCTGAACCGTTATTAATTTATTTAAATTACTGAAACTTCTGAGGGCCATAACTTCCTCATACGAAGTCCGATTTACGAAAACTTGGACTCTATTCCAAGCAGAATTTCGAGACGAATGCATGGCATAACCCATTTCCCTTAGTTCTCAATTTAACAATTAAGTATTCTAAAATTCGTTCTTTTAATAATCACTGAAAAATCAGGGTGTTACATTCTCCCCTCCTTAAAGGATTTCTCCCCCGAAATCTCCAAGTTAAGGAGAATGTATATCCTAACATCCAATCATCCATCTACTCAACCATCAAACACAGGCATCCATTGTCCTTACAAGATTTCTAATGTCATATGAACATATGCAAAAAGTGTGTATTTGTTCCTTATCCAACGCAAAATCAGGTGGTCCACTGATTCAGTTGACCTCCTTAATGTAAATCATGATAGTGCCATGTGTCCATCATGTATGCGAAAGAATCCTAACAATACATATTACTTCTACATGTGTGCACAACCATTCATCAAAATACAGCATCCATATGATAACACAACCATTATACATCCATTAATTTAAATATGCACACGTATTTATATGCAATATGAAGGTGATAGAGCCAATCTAGTGCCTAATGTGTGTTTACATGCATCCATGAGCAACCACGAGCAACCACTAGCAACCACTTGCAACCACTCGCATCCATCAATCATAACATGTTTCAAATACATGTTTACATCCATTGGTTTCTACCTAAGGATAAAGAATAGGACCAAGGAGATATACTTAAAAGATAGATATAAGCATGAATAAACTTATGGAAAAAGAGATCAAGGAGATACCCTCAAAAAGAAAAGGGTAGGCTGCGCATATTTTCCTCTCAGTTTCCCAATTCGTGTCTTCCTCAGCGTCACTCCATTGAAGTTTAACGAGCTTGACTTCACGGTTGCGTAGCTTTTTGACTTCCATAACCAAGATACGAGTTGCTCTTCTCACAGTCGCTTCTCCTTCCACTTCTACTTCCTCTAGTATACCTGGCTCCACCACTTCCGCAGACTCATGTAAGCACTTTCGTAGTTGAGAAACATGAAAAACATTATGAACTCTAGCCTGTCTTTCGGAAAGCTCTACTCTGCAAGCCATCATCCTAATCTTTTCAGTGCTAGGAAATGGTCCTACAATTCTTGGTGATAGCTTTCCTACGGACCCAAAGAGAATGACATTCCTCAAAGGAGATTCTTTAAGGAACACCCTATCTCCAACCTCAAACTCAAGGTCGGTCCTTCTTTTGTCTGTGTAGGACTTTTTTCTATCTTGTGCAGCCTTCATCCGTCTTCTTATTAAGGCCACCTTTTCTGAGGTTTCTCTAAACATGTCTAGCCCCAGTACGAGCTTGTCTGCAGACTCCCACCAACAAGTTGGTGATCGTCATGGTCTTCCATATAAAGCTTCGAAGGGCGCCATGCCTATGGTGGCTTGGTAGTTATTGTTTTAAGCGAATTCCACAAAAGGAAGGCAATCCTCCCATGTCCCTCCGAAGTCAAGAATGCAAAATCTCAAGAGGTCTTCCAAAACTCGGTTCACACTTTCCATCTGGCCGTCGGTTTGGGGGTGATAGGTCGTGCTTAAGCATAATTGTGTGCCTACAGCCTCTTGCAAACTCTTCCAAAACCCGCTCGTAAAGATAGGATCTCGATCACTAACTATGCTGGAGGGTATCCCATGGAGTCGAACTATCTCTTTAAGATAAATGGATGCTAGGGACGAGGCTGTCCTTCTAATTTTAACAGGTATAAAGTGAGTGCTTTTAGTGAGCCTGTCCACTATTACCCAAATACTAGTATTGCCCCTTCTTGACTTAGGCAACCCATCAACAAAGTCCATCGAAATGCTATCCCACTTCCACTATGGGACCTAAAGAGGATGGAGCAGACCACTTGGGTTCTTCTGCTCCGCTTTGACTTACTGGCATATTAAACACTTAGCGACGAACTCAGCTACATCCCTCTTCATGCCATTCCAAAAGAAAACCCTTTTTATATCTTTATACATTTTGTCTCCACCTAGGTGTATGGTCAGCTTAGAATGGTATGCTTCTTCGAGAACCGTCTTCACTAAATCCCTTGCTTGTGGGACGCATAGCCTTCTGTCCCGTCTCAACCAACCCTTATCATCGATGGAGTATCTATTAAGGTGACTAGAAGTCTCACCCCTAACTAGCTTATCCATCACATTAATTAGCCGATGGTCTTCTCGTTGCGCGGTTCCTATTGAGTCCAAAAGAGTAGGTCGCACCTCTTGCGATGCTAATAGACCAGGCACAATTTCAGAGGAGGGTCTAAAGCTAAAGTTTGCTATGTACTCCAAGCTTTTCCTTTCTACAAAGAGAGGACTCAAGGACAGCTTCTTTCTACTCAAGGCGTCTGCTACTACATTGCCCTTGCCAGGGGTACAGGAAACCTCAAAATCATATGAGGCCAGAAATTCCATCCACCTTTGTTGTCTTAAGTTAAGATCTTTCTATGAGAAAAGCTATTTTAATGATTTATGGTAAGTAAACAATTTGAACCTTTCTCC
This sequence comes from Allium sativum, assembly GCA_030737875.1. Classification (NCBI taxonomy): domain Eukaryota; kingdom Viridiplantae; phylum Streptophyta; class Magnoliopsida; order Asparagales; family Amaryllidaceae; genus Allium; species Allium sativum. The sequence continues at coordinate 154,892,939 of CM060921.1, read as the reverse complement.
TAGTAGGTAATGACGCCCTGACTTTAGAGCGAAAACAATGGCAGCTAGCTCCAAATCATGCGTTGGGTAGTTCTTCTCATGTACCTTCAATTGCCTTCCCCCATAACTAATTTCCTTGCCTTCTTGCATCAAGATAGAGCCCAATCCTGTACCGCATGCGTCTGTGTATATGGTAAACATTTTGCTCCCATCAGGCAATGTCAGGACTGGTGCTGTTATTAGAGCCCTTTTCAAACGTTGGAAAGAAATATCGCAATCCAAATCACAAGCAAAAGTTAGGTTCTTTTTTGTCAATCTTGTGAGCGGGGCTGAGATTTTTGCAAAGTCTTTAATGAACTTTCGGTAAAAGCCCGCAAGCCTGAGAAAGCTTCGGACCTCGGTTGCATTCCGTGGAACCTTTCAATCTTGCGCCGCAACTACTTTTGTGGGGTCCACAGCTAACCCCTCTTTGGACACCACATGTCCAAGAAACCTCACTTCTTCTCTCCAGAAATGGCATTTGGAGAATTTGGCTTTCAGCTAATGTGCACGAAGAGTATCCATGACTTCCCTTAAATGCAAAGCATGCTCTTCTTTATTCTTCCGAAAAATCAAAATGTCGTCTACGAAGACCACCACAAGCTTATTAAGGAACTCTCTGAACAGCCTACTCATCAAGTCAACGAAGTAAGCGGGTGTGTTTGTCAAGCTGAAAGGCACGACAAGCCATTCGAAGAAACCATCCGGGGTTCTGAATGCGGTCTTATCAATGATGTCTTCAGCCACTCTTAGCTGATGAAACCCGGTGGCCAAATCTAGTTGGGAGAAAACCGACGCACCTACAAGCTGATCAAACAAGTCGTCTATTCTTGGAAGTGGGTGCCTATTTTTCTTGGTCAGCTTGTTTAGCTCCCTATAATCAACGCATAGGCGAATTGATCCATCCGCTTTGGTTGCAAATACTACTGGAGCACCCCATTCGGAAATACTCCGCTATATAAACCCTTTTTCGAGCAACTCTTTGACTTTCTTACTGAGCTCTTTTCTCTCCCTTGGAGCCATGTGCCTAATGGGTAGAGCTACGGGTTTAGCATTATCAACAAGATATATGCGAAAGTCTATCTCCCGCTTCGGAGGTAAGCCTTTCACCTCTTCAAATACATCTGAGTATTCATAGACTACCCTAACGGACTGCAAGTTTTCAACAGACGCATCAAGAGATTCTAGGTAGCTAAGCATAACAGCATGTTTGGGATTACAAGAGATTTCGAGAGTGTTGCCGAGGCAAGTCATAAGTCTAACAACTCTCTTTTCACAATCGAGGATGGCACCATTACTGGATAACCAATCCATGCTTAGAATCAACCCATAGTCCATGAAGCCAAGAATGAAGGCACCATTACTGGATAACTCTAGAGCCACCAGAGACTCAAATCATATCCGAGCCTTTCAATCGGCCCGAATTCCAAGGTACCTCGCTTTCCATCAAATAATATGCAACATCCACATAAGTAAATAGTCTGGGCTCCATACCATGATGTTACTCGTAGCTAGAACTAACATATGTCCATTTCCATGCAGTCACTATCCCGTTTTTAGTTCATACTGGGGTGTGAGGCTCGCGAATTAACGTTACACAAAGTTGTGCTACTTAAAGTTGTGATTTTATCATCAACCACAAGACTCTGCTTTTCAACAAAAGCCTTGGTCCATGCCACTCAGCATGCCAAACCATCAGTCCATACCGCACCGCTGATTTCCACCAATATATAACCTCTAAGGTCGTATGCCTCAGAAAAGAGTGTCAAGCAAGAGAATAAATTCTCAGCCACTATACATATATTTAGTAGAGATCAACGAATACAATATAAAGGAATACAATGTTAGACACATTATCCATTTGCTAGTCCATTCTAGGTCTGAACGAAACCGGAGGCACCTTATTCCTCGTCCCATATGTCCAATACAGGAGAGAGGCCCTCGCATATCCGGTCGATCTCCAAGAACGTCTAGACATCACCACTTATTACCTTGTCTTGGGTGTACATCCCAATCAAGACATCAGTAATCATCCAAACGATGTGAAGATCTCCAGTCTTCAACCACCATCTTCATCGTCGACTTTCAATCATCATATTAATTATTCAAAATGGGTTAAACCCGGTCTTTCCGAATAACTCGCTTATTTTATTATCAAGTACTATAAAAACACATCATACGCTTCATTCTAGTCTAGAATATTCTTTTATTCAAATATTCACATCATTAGGGAAATGTTCCCATTAATTTTATCAAAGATAAATTCTTTTAAAAATTTTCTTTAATCTTCCTTTTGATATCGTTTTCAAAAGATTTTATTTTATCTTTTAACAATTCCAAACCGAAATAAGGTTTATAAGATTAGTCTTGATTATCGAGCTCTACTGAAGTAATCATTTATTATTCTTCCAATCCCAACCTATTCATCCCATGGAGAAAAACTGGCAGTATTCCATATATAACACCCACTGTGTTATTGGTAAATTTAATTACCATTTCACATTCAAATCTAACTAAAGATTTAACTATCGCCTGGAGTAAAACAGGTGGTACTCCATTCTCGATCATTTCATGAACTCAATAAATTTAATTACCTTATTCTCATTCCAATTCAATCAAAGATTCATTAAAACTCCTAATTCAGTTTTAATCTCAAAAATCGTTACTTATTGATTATTCAAATTTAAGAAATTAATCATATCTTTAACTGGGTTAAAGAACTAATGTTATTTAAAACACAGTTCACAATAAACCCAAATCAGCTTCCCTTAACTATGGAATCTTCACGAAAAACAAATCAATATATAATCGATATAAATTTCCGTATCCAATCAATACAATAAATGGAATAACAGCAAAGCCTTTTAAATTCCATATATAGTAATGGTCTTCCTTCATAAAAGCTCATCTCAATTATTACAAAATCGAATTCCATTCAATCCCAATTTAATATATTAAATTGGAAAACTTTACTTTGGAAAATTTCCATTAAATCTTAATAAAAAGATTTATAAAATCCAAATCACCTCTGCACTGTTAATTGGGTTAAGGAATGAATATTATTTAAAACACCATTCCTGATAAACCTAAAATCCAATTTAATATTAAATATAAGGCTCTGAATTGAAATTATATCGGCTTATATTCAATATCAAATTCTGAAATCAACAAATATCGTATTGGGAATAACAACATATAAATATTCCAAATTCCTCCATAATATCCATATAATTACTTAATCCAATATTGAAATATTTTGAAGATTATTTCCATTTAAAATCCATTCCAATTTATGAATTGGAAAACTCTGATTATTTTAAAACCCTTTCACAAATCCAATTTATTTATTTAAAAACATTGGATCATTATTCTAGTTAATAACTAGTTCATTTCGATAAAAATATTTTTTTGCTTTTCAAACTTGGAATTTTTTTTTCAAAATCTTTCCAAATCATTTATTATGATTTTACACGATTTTTCCATATTTTTAATAATATTATTAAGGCCTTTACAGTCGATTTCCAATAACGGCCACTGAACTGCATCCATAGCGACCTTTTCTGAAACTGGTTTTAACATATCTTGAAATCCAACCATTCAAATTTAAATCTCTTGCATTCAATGGAAGGATCAACCCAATTGTTACAATTTTAGGAGAATCCGACGGTCGGATCTCCCGTTACATCAATTTGAAGTTAATGGCTGAAATTCGCAAACGATCGCTGCGTGGTGCTTTCTATTCAAGCCATTTAATATATATATAATTTTATATATATTTCATCGATTTCCATTTAAAACGTATTTTATAAAATATTTATAAATTCGTTTTAAATTGATTTTAACTTCATTTTCCATTTTAAATCAAAACTGAATATTCCATAACATTATAATATTAAAATGATAATATATTCAAAATATTATATTTTGAAATCAATTCTTTTCGATCTTCATTATAAAACAAATAAAATTGATTTATAAACCCGTTCGAGTTAAAATGGCGTTTAACTACTTGTCTCAACTTCATAAATTTCAATATTTTCATGTTCACCCAAAATCCGACATCAAAATCATATTTTAATTCTTTACTAAATATTATTTTAAAATCTTTACTAAATATTATTTTAAAATCTTCGTTATTTTAAAATATTTGTTATTTTTTGAATCTGTTAGACCAAAATTTCTTACTAGCACCCGAATGCAGCGTGAAGTCCTCACAATCACAAGTCACAGATCACAAAATGTAGAAAACAGTAAATAACCGGAGACACACGAAGTTTTAATAGTGGTTCAGCTCAATCCAAGCCTATGTCCACTTTATAATCTTTTATTTGTATTGACAAATTAAAAAAGAAATCAGTACATTCATAAGGAAGAGGAGAAAGAGAATGAATTTATACATGAAATCCTCGTGTTAATGTAGTCTGAGAGACACAATGTCCTTGTGTTTATATAACGGTGAATGCCATGAAGAACTAGTGCCAAGGAACTGGAAGAAATCCCTTAAAATTCCCTCAAATGGTGTATTTATAGCTATTTTCTGGTATTGGTTTGTGGGCCATGTGGCATGCATCCCAAAAATCCTGAAATGAGGTGGAAAACATGGAGAAATCCTCTCCAAGTCATGTTATGCCATGTGTAATGAGATCCGGGATCATAGGAGTTAGAATAGCCATCAAAATAGGTCAAATCCATGTGTAATTGCTGCTTCCAAGCGGTTCGCGGCTTGTGGTGTAGGGCGGTTTGCGGCTCGTGGTGCAGGGCGGTTCGCGGCTTGTGGTGTATGGCGGTTCGTGACCGAGAGCCGAGACCCGAGAGTGTAACGACCCTCATTCTATACATCAGAGGATCGTAGAATATTTATTTCATTCTCAAACGAAGTCGTATGGTCGTGTAACTTTGGGTAACGACTATTGGGGTCATTTCCCATGTTCACGACTTCTGCCGAATTTTAAATGACCATTTTGCCCCTATAGAATCTTGTTTCGCCTATAACTTTTGATTGTTAAGGAATTTTGACCTAAAATCACTTCCATTGGATTCAGATGATGGTTTACTTTCCGGTAGAGTGTGTCACGTGAATCAAATGGACTTACCACTTGGGAGATATGGCTGAAATAAGGTTTGGAAGATGAAAAACAACATAATTGGGCTTAACCAGGTGGTTAACTGCTGGGCCCATAACCCATTTCGGGATTAGGGTTATGGGAGGGCTGAAAGGGTTTGGAAAAAAAATTCATTTTATTTTTCAAGCCACCAATAACCTTCCTTGAATCCTAGGAATGGCCTCCATCTTCCAAATCTCATTCTAATCCCTTCCTAACCGCTTTTTAACCACTAATTGATCAAATTAACACCAAATCAAGTCAAATTAGCATCAAATCAAGGATAGAGCAGCTGTTATACATTGGAATTCGTGCCATAACAGTAAAGTTTCATATCTATGATTTCATTTGTGGCTAAGTTGAGTGATTTGCACTTTTATTCATTAATTACGACTAATTAGGGGTGATTAGTGATAATTAGCGAAACTATGCATCATAAAAATGTAGAAAAATATGTAAAAATTCTAAAATATTATTTTATGTCACTGTTGAAATTTTGGGTTAATTTGGATTAAGTTTGCTAATCTATAGTTAAAACATGCTTAACAGGATTAAGGGGGAAATCATGCTTTTTTGGTATATTTGATCTAAAATATTCCATGTGATTGATATTTTGGTGTTTTTGGTTGATTCTACATGTTACTAATGTTGTTTGGTATGTTTTGTGATTTCATAGTAAGGTTAGAATGGTTGAAAATGCCATCGTTTGGCAAAATTAGTTTGTTGGAAAAACTGCAGAAAACCGGTTCCTGAAGGGGGTATGCCTCACGAACCGCCCTGGAAAAATTTGATTCCTAATGAGGGTATGTCTCACGAACCACCCCAAGATGATGGTCACGAATCGCTCCAAGAGGATGGTCACGTCATGGTCACAAACCGCTCCAATATGAGGGCTCACGAACCAGGGGAGGGTGTCACGAGCCGGGGAGGGGATCACGAACCGGAGGGAGTGTCATGAGCCAGGGGGTAGTCACAAGCCGAGGGGGTCACGAACCGGGGAAGGGGATGGTTACGAACTGGGGGTGGCCACGAACCCAGGGGTGGTCACGAACTGGGGGAGTCACAAGCCACGACCCTGACGAGGACCCCGACCATGACTTGAACCAAGATGATGACTCCAAACTGAACCAGATTCAAAATTCTGCCACGTGACGACAATTGTGAGCTCTTCTGAAGATTAACTACAATTCAACCTGAACCCGAAATAAAAAGGAAGTCCAAATGAGAAGTTATTACTCAAGATCCAGATGGGAACCAATGAGTTAATTCTAGAGTTGGGCTTTGCTGCGGGACGTGTGCAAAGGGGTTATTGATATCTATAATTTTGGTTCGCATTTAAAGAGAGGGGGCATGTAGACGAACCAGAGCCAAGGAAGTGTGGACTGGTTAGCCCTTAACCTAGAGCCAGGGATGCGTGGACTGGGTAGGGTTATTGACTATAGACCAGGGAAGTATGGTCGTAGCAATAGTTGTACGGAGTTGCCGTCATGACCCCAATAGATATGGTGATAAAAGCGGGGATATCGCATGCTGTACGCAATGAGTGAGGGATGTGAGGATGATTACTATGTTTGATGTTTGCTATCACCATGACACATACACTCCTATTTTTACACTTTATGCTAGTGTTACCTTAGAGTACTGTACATCTTATTGTGCTAACTCTTTGGTTGTAAGTCCAGTTCAGGTATGATTATTTATACCTATTATTGTTTTATTTTGCTGCTATCGCTCATAACAGACTTTTGTTTGACCCAGAGTTTTATGTTTCTTCTTATTACTCTAGGTGCTCCTAAACAAGAAGACTAGAGATAGGTTAGGTGGTTATGCGCGAGTAGCTGTCCGAAGATGAGCAGGAGGCTTCCACATACTATTTACATATATTCTCCCTGTGTTGTTGTTGGTCACTACTTTAGGCATTTCTAATGTACCATTTCTATTTTTCTTTAGAGATAGTATTTTGAAGTTGTAATAATGATGGTTTGGATCATAAGCTGTATTTTGGATTCCGCTGCTATAATGGTTTGGTTTTCAGCTTATGCACTGTCTCGCCTGTTTTATGTCAAGTATGTTATTATTATATTTTATTCCATGCGCTGTGAGATATACAACGGGTTCTTTGGTGATTCATATCTTCAAAACCCTTTCCTTTTTGGCGACCGTCCCGTGCTAGTCGGGCATTGGCACAACACCTTTCGGGGAAATATCGGCTGGTTTGGGGCATCCCATCACAATTTTATACACGAAATCCTCGTGTTAATGTAGTTTGAGAGACACAATGTCCTTGTGTTTATACAGTGGTGGATGCCATGAAGAGTTAGTGCCAAGGAGTTGGAAGAAATTCCTCAAAATGCCCTCAAATGGTGTATTTATAGCCATTACCTGGTACCGATTCATGGGTCATGTGGCACACATCCCAAAAATCTCGAAATGAGGTGGAAAACATGGAGAAATCTTCTCCAAGTCATGTTATGCCATGCGTAATGAGATCCGAGTTCATAGGAGTAAGAATAGCCATCAGAATAGGTCAAAATCCATTTGTAGCTGCTGCATCCAGGCAGTTCGCGGTTCGTGGTGACAGGCGGTTCGCTGCTCGTGGTGCAGGGCATTTCGTGGCTCGTGGTGTAGGACGGTTTGTGACCGAGACCCGAGAGTCGAGGCCCGAGGCCCGAGAGACGAGAGTTGAGACCCGAGCTTTCATATACTTCTGCATGCGTTCACGGAAATGGGCGTAACTTCCAAACAATAAGTCCGATTGGACAAAACGAAAGCTCTACTTGAAACTAATTCAGAGGGCTACAAGGTTTACAGTGCAAAGCATCATAATCACTTTTTTCGGGCCCAAAAGATGTCATCTGATAGTAGTTTTGGGCCTGTTTTTGTTGATGTTGCGATTTCGACCAAATCGCTCCGTGTCTTCTGACGTTGCTATCACCACTTGAGCACGTTACTATCTAGGAATTCCATGTGTTATAGCTTTTACCAAAAAGTGTATCAACAGAATCGGTATGCGACTCGATCAATTACCATATAATTTCAGTTATATGGATTTCGTACATCGCATGTATTCAACAATAATGATAAATAATCATTCAACATTCAAACATCATCCAGATTGTATTTTTCAAATGTATAAGCATTAAAATAAATAGATAACACTCATCACAGCCTGTCAACCCATCGATTGACATACCACTACTTATTGGGATAAGTGTATGTCAAATATCATACCAATACCCATGTGGCGTTTTCAAACAACAAATACTGATTATTATTTGTGCAGTTGGGCAATGTGTAAAATTTATCGTCCCAAATAATATCACTTAAATTGGTGTACATAAACAAGTCGTCCGACTTGTAAATGGATGTTTATTCAAATTTTATAGTTTAAATTATAAATGGATATTTATAATTAAATTACAATTACCACAATAATATTAACAATTTTTTTATTATGTCAAACATTCCAGCATCACAAACAAAACATAATACAGTCAATTAAATCGTCCATGGTCTGTAGATGAGTGAGTGAGCTAATAAGCAGCGTATACAATTTATAATGATTAAAACTGATAAAAATCTACACTGGCAATTCTATATATTTTTATACATGAATATAATAACACGATAAAATATAATTTAGTGAGAAGGAGTTCTCACATTTGCTTTCCACTCCGTTTGTCTTTATTTCTCAATTCAGTACTGTTTGGATTAAAATATGCCTAGAATTCTAACGTGCTCCTTTTTTGTTCTAGTCATTTCCATTGCGAAGTGTTCGTCGAGACGAGTCCAACGCATTTTGAATCGTCAGATATGGAACTCATTTGAAGGAGATATGGCATATTATACATTGAACATCTTAACGAATAATTAAATTATAATTAATTAAATAAATTACACTAATTCTCTTTAATAACGTTTTAAAAAACGTTGCCCCTTCTTGTTCTATTTCGTTTAGCTCCTGTACATGCTGAAGCTTTCATCGCAGTATAGGGATCAACCTTGCGCCAGCCACACTTGCCACGCCGTCGATCGGAGACCCCCATGCTCTTGGCCTCCACGTGCTCCGCCACCGACTTGAGTTTTGATGAACTCGGTGGTCCCTAGGGCTTTGAATCTCCACTTGAACGCAAGCCCTTTATGGAAAAAATTCTCTTGATTTCCATTACTAAAGCTATTCATTGCCATATGAATTAAAAGAGCATGAAAAATGCTTTGATTTTTGTTTTGAGACTTCGAATTAATTCGACGTGGAATGGAAGATCGAAGGAGATAATTTCCTGAGATTTTCCGTCGTTCACGAAGCAAAAGGCGGCACCAATTATCGTTTGACAACGGCTGACTAATTTTTAGGGTTTTGACTTTCTATTTATACCTTTTTACTTTTATTTTACTAATATTTTGTCCCAATATTATTCGTTTAACCACTTAACTCCAAACGAACCCCAACGTTTGTCGTCCCCAGCCAAATACCCCCATTCCGGACAATGGGATATGTTTCGTAAGTCCATTCGACTGTTTTGATCAGTCTTTATCCAAATTAAAATATAAATCAATATATTTTGAATTTAAACGTACATTTTAAATTATCAGGGCCACATACTGACTCCAAAAATTACAGAAAAATAAATCTGGCTATGTTTTGATGGTCCTAACAAAACTAATTTCATCGAATTTAGAGACCGTTTGAATGAAAAATGGCATTTTTCTAGTCGATTAAATTTGAACTAAATTGACAAAACACGTTTAAATTCACCACTCTCACATATTGATTCCAAAAATTATGAAATTTGAAACCTAACAATAATTTGACATTCCGGATCCAACAAAAGTGGTTTCGTCGAAAACGAAGATCGTTTGCAAAATGATTATTTTTAAGGGTTATATATTATATTGAAATATATGTAAATTCCATAGTGACTATTTTAAATTTTAAACTGGCCATAACTTTCAATTTATATTATGAAATTTCAGTTTTTCACATTCGTTAGAAAGATACAATTAAACAGATTCAAATATTTCTGGTTTTACTAAAATCCGATTTATTTCAAATCTTGTACACTCATTTGGAATTAGAAATCGAATTTTCAAACTACTTTGCCATTTCAAACTCTATTTATAATTAAAATAAATTTATACGTTCTAACTTCGATTTAAATAAATTTTTGTTCGTTATTATTAAAATTAACCATTTTAATTTTCAAAACCCATTAAAATAGCTAAATAAAAATTTTAAATTGGTTCAGAAATTCCGAGTTGTTACAGCCACCATCAACTGATGAAATCCCATGGCCAAGTCTAACTGAGAGAATAAAGATGCACCAATAAGCTGGTTAAACAGATCATCTATCCTCGGAAGTTGATGCCTATTCTTCCTGGTTAGTTTATTCAGCTCTCCACTATCCACACATTAGTGAAGCGAACCATCTGCCTTAGTTACGAATACTAGAGGAGCACCCATTCAGATATACTTCGCCTAATAAACCCTTTCTCAAGTAGCTTCCTTACTTTTTTGCTAAGCTCCCTCCTTTCTCTTGGAGCCATATAGCACACCAACAATGCAACTGGCTTTGCATTGTCCACCAAGTATATACAAAAATCAATCTTGCACCTCGGAGGTAAGCCCCGACCCTCCTAAAAAACATTCGGATACTCACAAAGTACTGGTATAGATTAGATGCATCAAGTGACTCTAAGAAACTAAACATGATAGACCCCTTAGGGTCACAAGAAATCTTGAGGGCCCTCTCATGGAAAGTCAAACGTCTAACAACCCTCCTCTCACAATCTAGAATGGCACCATCCATGGTTAGCCAATCCATCCCTAGAATCAAACCACATCCTATGAAACCAGGCACGTATGCATCGCATTCGAACTCAACCCCTAACACAGATATTCTCAAACCCCGACAAACCATAGACAGATGAGTCATACCCCCAATGGGGTTTGATACAACAACCGGATCCTAAAACCATACCAATACTAAGGTGAAGAGGCTCAACCATAGAAACAAATATAAAGGAATGTGAAGCGCCCGATTCAAAAAGAGTTCTAACTGGATAATTGAAAAGGGAAATCAAACATTCAACAAGAACTTTACTACCTCTATCTGATACACTGACCACGAGAACATACATCTGTCCTTCAAAACAGCATTCCCTTTAGTTCTGTTCTTGTTTCTTCGGGCATTCCCTCTTATATTGTCAGACCTCACTATAGTTAAGGCAAACATTCTTCCTTTTTCGGCAATCTTTGACCAAATGACCAAAGCGTTTAAAACCACAACATTCTTAGAGGATTTACCTACTCGCGATGGTGGAGGAACAACGGCTGCAGCAGGGGGAGGGATGTCTCCATGGCTCCCGGTAGGTGTCGTAGCCTTGAGATACCCAGGGAAATAATCCGGTACTTGAACGCCATCGGGAATATTAGGTTCCCCAGAATGCTGAAAAGAAAAGGAAAAAGGGATTCAAACAGAGAATAGAAAGATATTACATATGGCTTTAAGGAATATGTTTTTCAAAATAGAATTTTCTTTTGAAAATGCTTTATTTTGAAACCTTTTTGAAAACAATTTTCAAAATCTTTTTATCCGATGTGGTAACCTTCAGCTCTAATACCAAATGTGACGCCCTATGTCCGTTAATGTCACCCATTAAGAGAATGCATTAAGTTTCGTGAACCGTTATGGGTAAACAGAAACAGAAACATTACAAGATAAATATAACATTGCAGCGGAATTCAAAACTTTTTTAAGCAGAAAACATTGTGGTTCAAAAGATATTTACATTATAAGTATGAAATACATAAAACCTAGTACATCAACTTAAAACTTCTGTCTTGTACTAAATTCATCGGAGTATAATAAACATGAAAAGACCATAATCCCCAAAAACATAGCCATAGTAGAGAAGATACGAAATCAAGCAGTACATCTAAGCATCTCCAAGAAGAAGGAATGAAGAATCCCAATCAAGCTTGAGTATTCCCGCCCTGAGAACCCAAAGGGGAACACAAGAGAAAGAAGAGGAAACAAAATAGGTTGGACATAAAGTTTGGCGAGTCCAGTTACTTTTAGCGTATAAATAAGTAAAAGCATCATGACAGACATATAAACTAGAGAGATAGATAACAGCATACAAGGCAGGTATGACAAGGTAATAGGATAAACATGATAGAATAAGTAGTGCTTCCCTTACGCTTTTCTTTCTCTACACCAATACTAATATCATATGAACAAGATGATCCCAACGAGTATAAGATGGTAGACTTAGGCGTACTTCAAGTGAGAGGATTGACCCCATACAATAACAGGCAGCCCAACTAAACATACCGGAGTTACCCCTAAGGATAATAACAGGCTCCTAAATATACAAAGTCTAGATGTACCCTAATTACTACCTCAATCGATCGGCTCCCTACTTTGTAGATACCCTGTGCTGGCCCCACAGTAGGATGTATCACTTCCTAAAGTGGCAACCGGTCGCTAACAAGATGTGCACAAACCATATCTACAGGTGTCACAATGTCTTAACCTCCCTTGTCGGAAACCATGAACACAGATGACCCCGTCAAAATGCACCGCCAACACCGTCCCTCCAACAAGTGACCTCTTATAATCAACCCAGTAAGCATAACCCGACTCCGACTAGTTCGGAGTACTCGTTTGATAACTATATGGGTTATTGATTGAAACGGATCCCACACACAAGATGATACAAGCTCCCCCTAGGCTTGCATCCCTACAACTAGGATTTCAACAGGTTATGCCTACCAGAGTAACAAGATTTCATAACCCAGCAAGTTAAATTTGTGGGCCTACATATATAAATATTACCCAACACCCCAAGATTTACTTAACTCTCCCATTGATTCAAACGTGCTTACTTAACCCCTACTTAACTTGACATGTTCATGTAACCCCCATAGATTTAAACGTTAAGTATTACAGGTTAACAGGTTATCCAATTCACATTGACTTCTTTTCAAGTTACCAAGTTCCTCTTGCTTATTAATTTCACACACACACACACACAGATATATATATATATATAACTTAATCCATTTAAGTCTATTAATAAGCCCATCACATGTTATTCTCTAGATTGTAATTAACGAAATTAATCTATAATCCCTTTTATAATACTCATTGTCTGATTCAAAGTTATAATAAAATATTTACTTAATATGTAACTAAGTATACTTCATCTCAATTCACTTGTTTTCTGATTAACATGTAACTATAACTTGTCGTTGTTTACTTATTAACTTAGTTCTCTTAACTAAGGTTTACTAATAAGCTTCCTTTCCTTTTATTATAACTTATGTTATAATTTCCACTTGTCCCTATGACAAGCTTACCTATTATATAACATTCACATTAATGTAATTAATTATAATAGATTACTATCATTTCCCTTTATTCCAATTCATTTCCATCAATCACAATTTGTGCCATTTATTTCTATCTTCTCACATACATATATTTATATATATATATTTTTATGCACTAGACCTCTCACATTAAGTCCACAACTTGTGGATGTTGGATAAGCTGGTTGGGTCCGGGCAGACTTCTTCCACAAGTCGGACTTAACCTCGTGTCTTAGCACATTACATGTTTATGCACTTAAACCTCTCATATTACACTCATCACTTGTGGATGCTGGATATGCCGGGCGGTTTCGGGCAGTATTCTATCACAAGTGTAATCTAACCTCATGTCTAAGTGCGGTTACAGTTTCCAATTACTGTAAATCTAGGAATTTTCACTACTTAACAATTATCCCTATTTCATTATATGATTTCATGCCCTTTTTCCAAGTCATATTCATTATGTACCATATGCCCCAAATTAAGATCTAAATCACAATTTGATTTATGCCCCAAATCCATATTCATGTATTTAATTATGCCCAAATTTCCCAATACAAGTTATGCCCTAATTTTAACGTTTTCCCCCTTGTTCCCAATTTCACACGTTCGCATATTTTAGTGGTGTACATAGGCTCGAAGGTAGCCAGGATATAAAATAAAAAGGGAAAAGAAGAAAGGAAGAGAACAGAAATAAGCATAATAACAAGATGGACATACAGTGACAGAAATAGGCATAGCAACTGAATAAGCATATGGTAACAAAATTGGGCATAATGACAAGATAGACTACAAAAAATACCTTTTTATGATTTGATTTTTTTAAATATCACTGGGCCTAAGTGTTAATTTATAAAAATACCCTGAAAGGGGTATTTGAGATTTAAAAGTGGAATTCTATTTTAGAAAAATAGAATTTGAATTTTTAAATAGATTTGAAATATAAACTTGTTTTGAAAATAAAAACAAGTAGTTCCTTTATAAATGAAGTTATAAATAATTCTTTTATAAATGAAGTTTATAAATGAAGTGAAAAGAATTATCATTGGGGTAATTCAGAAATAAAAACCCAAGTGTGAAGTAGAAAAGGGGAAGTTATTTTTCCAAAGTAAAAATATTTGATTTCAACGGAATTGGAAATCAAGACTTGTTTAATATAGAAATTCAAATGCAAATTTGGTATAGAAAATTTAAATAGAACTTGAAATAGAATTTCAAGTAGAATTTCAAAAATAGAATTTGAAATAGACTCTGGATATAGAATTCAAAGGAATTGAAATAGAATTTGAATTTAAAGGAATTTCAAATAGAATTTAAATTTAAAGAAATTCAAATTGATTTGAATAAAGAAAGTTCAAATGAAATTTAAAATATAGAATTTGGAAATAGAAGTGAAATGGAGTTAAATATATAAATTCAAATGTAATTTGAATATAGAATTCAAATGGAATTTAAACAAAAGGAATTCAAACTTAGAGTTTGAATATAGAAATTTAAATGGAATTTGTTTACAGAAATTGAATGGAGTTTGGATATAGAAAATTCAAATATGAATTCAAATATAGAATTTGAATATCGGAATTCAAATGGAATTTGAATATAGAATTCAAATAGAAAATTCAATGGGGATTTGAATATAGGAATTCAAATGGAGTTGGAATATATGAAATTCAAAGAAAAATCAAATATAGAATTTGAACGTAGAAATTCAAATGGGATTTGAATAAAGGAAATTCGAATATGGAAATTCAAATAGAATTTGAAAAATAGAAGTGAATTGAAATTTGAATATAGAATTTCAAACAGAAGTGAAATAGTTCGGAAATGCTATGTTGAATTGGGACAAATTGATTTGATATGTATTAAAAATATATCAGAATGAAGTGGAATTTATTATAAATCAAGTTTAAAAGTATATATATATATAAATATAATTAAAACGAACTAGCCGCAACGCTTCAGTTCATAATTGGTGATTCGAGCTTCAATTGAGTATACAGAACGCAATTGAAGTCGGAATTCTTTGAAACAAGAAACGTCAGGACCAATTTGATAATAGTTTTCTAACGAAAGAGAAAAATCTGGGTCTCGTCAAATATATTTTGAGTTATGTCAATATCAGATTTTTAGAAAAGCAGTGACAAAATCGTTTTAAAACTATAATGGTTTTATTTAAAATAAATAAAAAGGATTTTAAAGAAATAAATTCTGAATTTTTCCATTAGAAAAATCCACACTGGAGATATAAAATAAATATGAGCTCCAGTGAAGTAAGTGGAGTAATGTATTGTTTTTTTACAGAAATCAGATTTTTGATTATTGAATAGAATGAACTAATTTGAATTGTAATTAGTTAATGAAATTTTGAATTGATATTGGTCTTTGAATGAGTGAATTCGATTTGAAAATTTATATTCGAAATAAAAAAGGAAACTAGAATTGAAATTGAAATTGAGCAAATTAAATATTTTATTTGAACATGTTATGTTCAAACATAGAAGTGAAATAGGCAAAATAGTTAATTAAAGAATAAATGGGAGAAACTGAATTCAAACGATTGGATAGTGTTGAATTGAATTGAAAACAGGTGAAGAGGTGTTAGACAGGTATAGGATGAAGTATATGAAGATTTTAATTTAAGTGCCCAACAAAAAGGTACATGTTTAAATTTATATATGAGATTTTATGCGCTGTATCGGCAAGCCGCTTGGCTTTTCTTTTTCTTTTGAATTGGTGAGGGCCATGGGAGGCTATTTGAAATATCCCGATGCTCCCGGTATAAGGGAGGTTATGGCGAATTTTTCTGGGAATTTAAGGAGTCAGAATATTTTTAAGATAATTTGATAGTTAGAAATCAATGTATCGATGTATATAGAATTCGATAAGGAAACGAAATTGAAAATAGAACATTGTAAACAAAAAGGGAAATCTATAAACTTGAAATAGAATGTGAACCATATATATGTTTTAAAAATGAATAATTGGGTTGTACAGTGTGTTTATTCGAGGTTAGTGGTTTTGCCGTTTTGAAGTTGAGGATGTTTTCAGTTAAGGTCTGAGAGGTAATTTTACCCCAACTTGATTGATTTCATTTTTAATTGATAAATAGCAAGATCCAGTCTCGAAGAGAAGTGTTTGAATAATAGTTTGGTTGAATAAAATATTTTGGGGTTTGTAACGATGTTGTATACAACATTCGTTTTAACTCAAGTGATGAAATTTTGGAAATATAAAAGTAAATATTTCCTGAGTATAATTAAAATAATCGGGATAGAGATAAGTGATTGAAACTGTTTTCAATTGCAAATAGAGAAGTTGATATTTTGAAACGTTTTCCAAATGGCATAAGAGGCCAAGATGATTATTGAAAATATTTGGTTAACAAATATTGATAGGGAAATGGAGAAGAGACTTAATTAATGAAATATTAATTAAAGAGCCCAGTGATTTGTTTGATATGTTGGATAAACACTTGTTTTTTTCGATAGCTAAATCACAGACTATCGAAGTTTTTGACCATCGTTGTCAATATGGAGAGACCGGTTGGATTATTATCCATGAACCACTCTGTATTGGCAGTTGCGTTGCGAATCAGATTATATGAAAATAACCAAAGATGGAGTGAATTGCAAGGGCTTTTCTATAAATAGAAATTGTGCCTTCGGTTTCGTTCAGTCCCAGAACGAACGTATATGGACGAATGTCTGACAAAGTATTGCCAATGATCAAATGGGTTGGTCTGTATAAATATATATGGTTGCAACAGATTTATTCCCTTAGCAAAACATCCAGAATATTTGTGCAAATCAATTATTGATTAACGGATCTGCCAATGCAGCATTCAAAGTGATGGTGTTATCAATGAATGATGAGTAATCGTAGCCTCAGGCCTCAACAACTGGGAAATGACAAAAATCAGGCAGCCAGCATGGCTATGTGGGTCGCTTCCATTAGGATGTATAATCACCTATCTAGAGATTCATTTAATTTCTTATTCTATTCGATGCTGTCCTATTCAGGAGACGGTTGCTGATCCCAACCGTTGGTGATATACATTCGATACACTAAAGTGAAATAAGTGGTCGGTCATGTGTGGGCCGGGTTGCAAGATGTTCTTGTTGAACCCAATGTATTCCTCTCTAGAGATACACTAGCGGAAGATGGTTCTATACCTTGTCATGTTGGAAATCAAATCTCTAATAAGCGCCATGCGGTTTTTGATTTTATACTATGTATGTGGAGCGTGAGATGTAAGCGTTCTGCTATTTGGTTATTTGATTAGACATTATTATAGTATCACTGAAATTTTATCAAAGTGTTTTGGGTTATCGTAAGGTAAAAACCGTCCATGTTTATGTGTGGGCTGGTCTTACTATTATCTTTTCTTTCGAAAGGATTTTGAAGTTAAACCAAATGGTTGGAGTTTACTCACACTAGTCCCATGACTGACCCAGAGTTTGTTTTATTTTGTTTTTCCTAAACTCTTGGGTGCCCAAATTTGTACGGGCAGTCAAGTGTTTCAGGCTTTTTTCAGATTCACTTGGAATAGCTGGAAGTAGGAGGCTTCACCAGTTAGCTATAGACTATCCTATATTCCGCTGTGAACCATGTTTGTATATGGAAACAGGTGTTTATAACTGTTCCAGGAATAACTATTATGCTCTGATGATGGTATGTATATAAAGTTACTGATTTGTATTTCAAAAGTTATGTTATATAATATATTTGATTCGTTCCGCTGTGAGATCTATTTCCTTTGTTTCCTTCAATTCTAATATTTCTTTCTTTCTATTTCTCATCCTCTAACTTCTTTCTAATAATGATTCGTATTTCTGTGCAATTTGGGTTGGACGTGTGGTGTTATTAGTCAACTTAGATAGTACGTATTTGCGGGCCTTTACATATATGCAGTATCCAGTAGTTGATTTTCTATCATCTGGGTCTGAGGCCCAATCTGCATCTGTGTACCCTGTAATAGTGTAATTGTTACAAGCTTTGAAAATGAGTCCATGGTCTATGGTTGCCTTTTGATACTGTAGTATCCTTTTGACAGCTTTCCAGTGTATGTCCAAAGGCTCCTGCATGAATTGACAAACTTTGTTAACACTGTATGATATACCAGGTCTGGTAATTGTTGCATATTGTAATGCACCAACCACACTTCTGTATTCTTTTATATTGGGTATAGGTTCTCCCCTGTGTCTAGATAAAGTATGACTGCTGACCATTGGTGTTGGTTGACCTTTAGCTTCCTCCATTTGAGTTTTTGCTGGAATTTCACCAATGTATTTCTTTTGAGACAGAGTTATTTCTGTTGATGATCTTGAATTTACTTCTATTCCCAGGAAATAATTTTGTTCACCAAGATCTTTGACAGAAAATTGACTGTTTAAATATTGCACAAGGTTGTTTACTTCAGTTTTATTATTACCTGTATTTATCAGATCATCAACATAAATAGTGCATTTGTTATCAGACTTTATAAAAAGTGAATTATCAGATTTGGTAAATTGGAATCTCATGTTACTCAAGGTGGATTTCAACTTGTCAAACAAGACCCTAGTGGCTTGTTTTAGACCAATTGCTTTGTGAAGTTTGCATACGAGTCTTGAATCTTTAGTATACCCCTGAGGCTATTCCATATACACATCTTCATTAAGGATTCCATTATGGAATGCATTATTGACATCAAGTTGCCTTAGCTTCCATCCTTTGCTTACGGCAATAGACAGTACTACTCTAATTGTTGTAGGTTTGACTATAGGTGAAAATGTCTCCTTGTAGTCAAAATCCTGCTGCTGTGTGAACCCCTTTGCAACCAGTCTAGCTTTGTATCTTTCTACGAACCCATCTGACTTTCTTTTGATCTTATAAGTCCATTTACAGCCTATGATGTTTTTGCTTTGAGGGGGTTCAACCAATTTCCAAGTCTTGTTTTGTATCAATGCTTGATATTCAGTGTCCATAGCTTTAACCCATCTACTGTCAGTTTTTGCTTGTTCATAGTTAAATGGTTCCTCATGATCCATGAGTGCAGCATATGTTTTGGGCTTAAAAATATAACTTTTGTCCCTTGTAATCATTGGATGGGATGGTTTTTCTTGAGTTAGAGTGACAGGTAGTTCTTCTTCACTGATTTCTGGTTCATTGTTGTTTTCATCTTCGTTCTGGTCATTGTTTTTATTGTCCTCATTATCATATTGAACAGGTGACATGCTTGGCTGTGTTGATGTTTGAATAGTACCATTGTCAGGTGATGTTGTTTCTTCATGCACCATTTTTGGTTCACCTGTCCTAGTGAATTCAGAGTATACAGGTATGGGAGGTGTGGATACATTGGCATTATGCAGTTTTCTAGTTATTTTGATTGTGTCATCATTATATGGAAATATTCTTTCATTGAACATAACATATCTGCTAACGTAAATATGACCTCTCTCATCTAGACACTTGTATCCCTTTTGGTTGTCTTCATACCCAAAGAATGTACATTGTTTAGACCTGTAGTCAAATTTATGTTTATTGTATGGCCTTATATAGGGATAGCACAGACACCCAAAAGTTTTCAAAAAATTATAATCAGGTTTTCTATTAAATAGAACCTCAAATGGACATTTGCCTTTGAGAACTTTAGTTGGGAGTCTGTTTACAAGATACATAGCAGTTTTAAAAGAATCAGGCCAAAACTTTAATGGTAGTTTAGCTTGAGCAAGCAAGGTTAAACCTGTTTCCACAATATGTCTGTGTTACCTTTCAACAAGCCCATTCTGTTCAGATGTATGAGGGCATGTAATTCTATGTACTATTCCTCTTTTTAGAAAATAGTCTCTTAGTGGTTTGTACTCTGCACCACCATCAGATTGAAACACATTGACTTGTGAGTTTGTTTGCTTTCCAACTTGTGTGATAAAGTGTATAACAGTTTGGTATGTGTCAGATTTTGACTTTAATAGGTAAATCCAGGAAAATCTACTATAAGCATCTACAAAAGTAATGTAGTAATTATACCCATAATCTGAATAAATTAGTGCTGGACCCCAAAGGTCAGTGGCAATTAATTCAAGTGGATTAGTGTACTCAGTTTTTGAGTGTGTAAAGGGTAATTTGTGTGATTTTCCCATTTGACAACATGTGCATAGGTAAGGTAGAGAAATTTCATTACATTTGATATTGTTTTCATCAATAATTTGCTGTGTAACACTAGCACTAGGATGTCCTAGTTTATTATGCCAAACATCAAAGACACTAATCCCTTTATCAAAGACACTTTGACTGTAATTGCAATTTACAGTCCTTCTTCCATCACTGCCACAAAGTGTGTTGATTGAATTTGTACAATCCCTTGACTTCAATGCACTACAGTAAAATTTTCTTAGTCAGGATGTCTTTAATTAAGCAATAATCAGGATAGAATTAAAAATATACATGATTATCCCTAGCAAATTGGGATACACTTATAAGATTTTTCTTTATGTCAGGAACTCTTAATAGATTCTTTAAAAGCAAGTTTTCATTACCATTTAAAATACCACAACCAGTGTGAGTGATGCAAATAGACTTACCATTGCCCATGCTAACAGACTGATTACCTCTGTAATCCTTACATCCTAGATTGAGATTCTCCAAATTGTTAGATGGTTAGTTGGCCCTGAGTCTGGATACCAACTTTCATCACTTATGTGTTCTGGTCTGGTAGTTTCATCACTGCTAGTAGACTTTCCTTCATTCTGGTTGTTTTGATCACTTTGCATTTGGGCAACATTAGCACTAGCATTGTTCCTTTGATTGTTTGATGACTGATTAGGAGTGAAATTTGATTGAACCTGAAGTAACATTTAAGTGTTGTGTGTCCAATTCTTTCACAAATTTGACATTTAGGTCTATTGCTGTTATTGTTCCTGCCTCTACCTCTTCCTCTGTTATTAGATCCTCCTCTCTGTGGATTTTGACCAGATCTTTGATCTCTGTATCTAACACTGTTAGCATAGTTAATTGATAGATCTGTTTCTTGAGATTTCTTGCTTTCCAATCTTGCCTTATGTGACAATAGAATCCCATGTACTTCATCTAAGGCAGGTGTAGTTCTTTCAGATGAGATTATGGCCTCAACAGCTTCATATTTATAACTCAATCCATTTAAGATATTTAATACTTGTTCTGATTCTGTCATTTTAAGGCCAGCTACCTCAAGTTGATCAGACAGAGTTTTTATTTTTGAGAGATATTCTCTCATAGTACTGTTTCCTTTCTTGGTATTCTGAATTTGTCTTCGGTAGTGCATTATCTTCGCAGAGGATTGAGCATTAAAGTTCTTTTCAACATTTGTCCATATTTCATTTGATGTCTTGCATCCAACAATTTGAGAAATTAGGTTATTTCTTATAGATGACAACAACCATGCACTCACTAACCTGTCCTTCCTATGATACTTAATGTATTCTTCATTTGGAATAACAACATTTTCTACATTTGTGACATATGCTGATGGAACAGGTAAAGTACCATAAATGTATCCTTCAAGGCCGTATCCTTGAATGCCTGTTTCAACTTGATATTTCCAGTTCAGATAATTTGTTTCATTATGTTTTATTGACAATAGCTGATTTTGAGGACTAATAGATGTTTTAACTAATTGATCAACAGGTGAAGTGATGATAGTTGGCTGATTTTGGGATGATACAGAGGCTGATGGTGTTTTATCACCCATGATGTCAGACAAAAACTAATCAAAAATTGGGTAAATAGGAAAGAACACTCACTTGATCAAATCTTGAATGCTAAAACAAGAATTATATTTGATTTCTTGATTTTCTGGTGATCTTGATTTGATCTTTTTTTCATTACTTTGCTTTTTCTATGTTGCTTTGAATTACTGATCTTTAAGATCAGATACACCTGGTATTGGTTGCTGGCGAGGCCTGGATCTTGTGCAGCTAGTGAAATGCTTGGCGAGGCAAGGATCTGGTACAGCCAGTGATTGCTGCTTGGCGTGATACTGATCAAGTTGATCACAACAACTCTCAAATGAGGAGTGTTTGGCACTCTTATGAGAGGAATCAACAAATGATGAAATTACTCTGATGGGGATGATAAAACTTGATCTTTCAGATGATTAGTAACGTTCTTGCTGTTAAGCAAATTGCTCTGATACCATAAAAGGATTATTGAAAGAGAATACTTTGATTTATTTCCATTTTTGAATTACATAAATGTTTTTGATAGAGATTAGAAACTTATTGTAAACGAAATGCTGTAGAAAATGAAAAGTTGAATACAAACGAACTGATATAGAACTGTATTTATAATGTTACATAATCTGATTTGGGCTTTTGTTTTTCACGGTCCATCTTCCATTTGAGAGATAATTAGGCTTGGGCTTCGGCCTTTTATATGAATGTTTTATATCTGAGCTTTGTTGATCGATGTATACTTTAATTTAACCTATATATCACAGACTCACAAAAATGAAATGTGGGTGTCATCCAGTATTGGATCCAATCAATTGGCATATGCAACATGAAAATACTTCTATAACTATTTTAAACATTTAGCATTAACCAATAGTAATAGATATAACCTGACAGGTTATAATGACCATGTAAAAGCATATCCAAATGAAAAATCTAAGTCCGTAAATCTTTTGTAGAGAATATGATCAATATATTAGAAATTATAACTTTGTAAAAATAATAAACATATTAAACAATAAACTTTGAATTAAGAACATAAAAAGCATTGGCATTTGGTTATTTAGGACAAAAAGGGAAAGAAATTTCTCTTTTCGTGTAATAATGCGAAAGGCGGCCAGAAACGTTTCGTTTAGTAAACCTAGAAGTTAAATGATAGGTTAGCGTTTGTGTCAAAAATAATTCACCTGAACAAAGAAATAATGGCGTTATCTATACGAACGCAGTGAACATTTCAAGTTCAGCAGAATCAGCACATGCTCTGCAAACCAAAAATGAATGAATTTTTTTTCTAGCAACAGAGCAGTGCATATATTATAAATTCCTAACTTGTTAGCAAACATAGCACGTGACAACTAAAGCAAGAACGTGTAAGGAGTAAATTATAAAATGAGCTTAGTGTTTGTGACTCTTTTATCCAACATAACAGTTTATTTTTAACAAAAAGGTTATGCCAGGAATTCAACTATCCACATCTCAATAATATAGTCATGATATGAATCCCTGTAGCTCCCATATCTTCCCATGTTTATAAATACTTCCACTAAGTTGGCTTCTATTATCAGTATTTCTATAGCAAATTGTCCTTTACTATTAGTTTACAATCATTATCAGATTTCTCGCCAAATAATAGTAGTAATAATAATATAAATACGCAAATGTGACTGTAGATTAAAAAGCATAGGAATGAAATATTGTTTATCACATGTATTCACCCTCTTAACCATGCAGCATGATATGCTCACTGATGTGCACTAACAAATACACAGAATATTTTTGGTATTGGAGACGGATATACACTAACTACATGCTATGAAATAAAGAGACACAAATATATACCTTCTTTGAACATAATTTATTGCACTCCAATAATTTTGTTGAATATCCAAGCATGTAATTCGACAAGCATAAACTTCAGATAGCCCATGAAAAAAAAAATTAGATTAACTACATCTTGATGATACTGGTTTGAAACTTAGTTAAATTCAAGCTTACTATACATACTTTTTAGGTTGCATTGTACAATGACTTAAGGGAAAAAAATCAACCAATACAATAATCAAGAGTAATTTAATAAATATCACTTAATAACTATGGAGGCTATAGCAAGCTACAGATTTTTCCGAAAACTGACAACAAAATAGTACATGTAGGGACACGATTATGCAAAAGGAGTATTGCAATTCAAAGCATAGAAAATATTTAATTTCATACAAAAAATAGTTAACTATGAAAATAGTATATGTACGGACATGATTATTCAACAGGTATGTGACAATTCAAATTGGAAAGAGGAATTTTTGCACATACAGTGAGCCCATTACCACTTGGCCTATTTAAAAAAATCATAGCTTGCTGTTTGAAACAGCATAGCAAGAAAGCTCCTCTTGCTGTTTGAAATAGTAAGCCAACTCAGCTTGTTGTTTTAGTAGATCTCGTTTATATCCAATAATGACAAATAGTTCAAAATTTTGGGTTCCAAAGGACCCTGAAATGAAAGCTCAAAAAGACAATACTATGGAAGCTAAAAAAATACAAATACAAATAAAAGGCCAGTTATATAACTAATGCGTAGTTCTGTAATATTTAATAAAGACCAGTTATATCATAAATTAATCATAAATATTTAAAAGAATTTCCTCTATTAATAGTATACCTCAAATTAATCAGCTATAGAGCTTTTGTTTAGGTGAAGGAGCAATGGTGTTTATAGTCTAATTTCGAGATTTTATCAGTTCATTATTGGTTCATTGTTTAAGTCTAAGTGAAAATTAGGGCATGTTACCACAGTCAGGTTATAAACTTCATATCCACATTTCATGAACCATTTTCATCTACATAACACTTGGATGGTTCATTCATATCATTATCAATAGGGTCTGTTTTTCTGTACTTGCACAAATATGCTCCACAAGATGGGTCAGTTCATATATCAGCTGGTCGAATTTTCCATATCATTAAACCATCGTTTTGGTCTAAAAACCCCAAACAATGCCCAATAATTTGAACTAACACATACAATTTTCATAAATGAGATTAACTACTTCAATTTAGCAATAACAATGGAAAGTGTTTATTTGAACTCGGCCTGATAAGCAACATATGATTATTCATAATGATAG
This sequence comes from Allium sativum, assembly GCA_030737875.1. NCBI lineage: Eukaryota > Viridiplantae > Streptophyta > Magnoliopsida > Asparagales > Amaryllidaceae > Allium > Allium sativum. Next base: position 154,867,636 of record CM060921.1, on the reverse strand, counting down.
AACTTGAGCGGAAAACTAGTTATACAAAACGTAGTTCAACTTCATTGGACTACCCAAGAAAAAGTTTAATCGCAAGTGTGGATTGGAACCACTCAACGCTCATTGAAAAAAAAAATTGAAAATATGCCTATAGTTTCAAGTTCGTAAGGTTTTGTTCTTCAGCTTCGTTGAGGGATTAAGATTCATTGATAGATCTACCTTTGTTACATAGTTTAGTGAAGAATCGCAAAGTGAGTCATCATCGGCTTGTACCTCTCGAACTTATACTCACTTCGATTTTCGAAATTTTATTTTTAGTAATTAGAGGAAATGAACCTGTATTCATTTTGATTTTCGAGAGTCTGTTTTTGAAGAGGATATTCGTGAAGTGTGAGGAGGGATTCTTGATTGGGGAGGAGATTCGTGAGTGAAGAGCGACATGATGGTGAGGCTCGTAGGTTAGTAGGTTAGGGATTTTGGAAGTGAAGGGGAAAAGAGGGGTTTTGAAAGTCAAGGGGAAAAGAGGGATTTTTGGCGGCCTACGAAAACGAAGGGAGGGAAGCATAACATTGGACCGCCAATTTTTTATTTTCCTTAACTACAGCGTCCCCTGAAGTTGTAGTTTTACCTAAATAGCCACTAAGTATCTAATTACAACAAGGTATGTTTCCAAGCACTTTTGCTTGCTATTAATGTAACATTTTCTTGTAGTGTAGGCATATAAGAATAGATTTGATGAACATGTGATAATAGAACTGATTAGGCATAGTGACATGATAATAAATAGGCATGATGAGATCAAATCAGTGAATTAGATATATAAAAAATGACAGATCTGACATGATTCAATTAGTCACAGGCTTAGATCCAACTCATAATGTGTCAAGATTAACTTGGATACATAGGATATGGTAGATCTGATATAATTCAAATAGTCATAGGCTTAGATCCAATTCATAGACATGTCAAAATAACTTTTAAGTATTTATATCTAAAAATAACGTAGACTCGCTGTGACTGGATCTAAGAAATATAAGAATTGATTGTAGCTATTGCAGAATAGATATCTGAATTTGAATAACTTGTTTGTTCAAGAAGAATAGGCAAGATCAAACTAGTTTGGAGAAGCAACTTGTCGTCGCCATTGAATTATATGAATAAAACAATTGGTCTAGGGTCCTATTTATAGCCCAGGTTCGACGAATCTAGCCAAGAATTCAGTCATTATATGCAGGAATTAATCTGGCTCGGATCTGAGGGGTGTCTACACCCTTGTTGTGGTGTCGACATGGGTGTTGACACCACTGTTGTGGTGTCGAGCGTGGGTCGACACCCTTAATGTGGGGTGGACACCCGACGAGCCGGTTACCCTTCGAACTTCCTGCCTCTGATTTCGAAATAATTTGAATTGTTTGACTGGCTTTGTATATATATAATTTTCTTATGCATATACAAACTTCTAGGCTTAATAACTTCTTCATATGTTATCCGTTTTACAAAAACTTGGGGTCTATGCTAAGCAGAATTCCGAGATGAACGCAATGGCGCAGCCCGTTTTTACTTAGTTCCCAATATTTAGTTAAGTATTCTTTAGTTTATCATTTTAATGTGTTATAAAATTACGGGGTGTTACAGTTTGGGTATGTGCGATTAATGTATACATGAGGAATTTGGTATTAACTTACCATTACTACGCTGTTATTGCCATTTAGCATTAAGTTACGACCAGACTTTTATCTCTACTTATGTGAATCTAAAATCTAGATGATAGTATTACATTTCCATGAGAATAATATATCCTTGTCATTTGCTGGTAGTTTAATTTTCACTATTAATATATTACTTTAAGCTGATCTTTAATCTTAGATTTTTATCTTTTGTTTATGCTAGATCATTTTTAATTGACATTTTCAAATCTTTATCACCTCATGAGCAAGTTGGTTCAAGTTGCAATAAATCAAGAGGTATTATTACTTTGACTATGAAATTTGTATATGCAAACCTTTCACAAATTGGAGTATATACATGTGTGTTATGTGTGCCTTTAGATGTATGTGCGTGCAAACCTTTCTTAAAGTAACATCATATAATTATCAAACAGACTTTGCTGCGGGTTCATGTTGCCATTCTCTTATTTATCAATATAAATTAAATATGCTAAGATAATTCACATTAAACTAGTCTATCAACTAGAAAGTATGATATCTTAAATTTTGAGTTCATCTATCAGTGCAATTCAAGTAATGCAGTAAATAACTACTTTAAATCTGAACTTTAGGCAATCTTAGCTCATTTCAGTAGTACTACATCACTTTCCAAATAATTTAAAAAAGTTATGTTATTTATCAAGAGTCTACATGCACGAGTGTGTATGTGTGTCTATATATATATATATATGTGTGTGTGTGTGTGTGTGTGTGTTGATTAGACGAACATACATACATACATACATATATATATATATATGTATATATATATATATATATATATATGAGGTGGAATCCAAAGCATCTCAAATAGTGGAGTACCTCTTTAGCTCCCCTAATTTCCACCACACAATCCCCTTTCTCTCTCTCTCTTCCCCACTCACACATTGTTTAAAGATAAATGAGTAAATATTAATGGGTTGCAAAATGGGTACACTTAAATAGGTGTGCCATATAACCTATATATATATATATATATATATATATATATATATATATATATATATATATGAAGATGGGTAATTCTTTATTGAGGCTTCACAGCCCCCAAAAGATAAGGCCCAACTGACTTTTAAAACAATGCTTCACGATTAGAAACATGCCCAAACCAAACTTTAATGAATTGAAGCATCTTGAACATAATAAAAACAAAATTAACTTTACATCTGCAATGTTCTGGAAAAGTTCTTCCTCTTCAGAAACCAAAAGACGAAAAAAACTAGGTCATGGCGAATGGTAATTACTTCCCACTAATTAGCTTCCTATTTTTAGATCCCTCCGATCCTCTGGTCGTGTCTCCCCTACTATTGTTATCGGGCAATCAGTAAATCTTCTAGCTATGATTATCTTTGTCGTAACTTTGACATCAACCCAATTCATGTAATTGACTTTGTTTGGGGATTGTGCTGCATGTTTAAAAATTCTACTATTGTTCTCTTTCCAAACTGACCAAACAGTGGTAGTGACAACAATTTTGTACAATTTGGCTTCATAGTCTTCCAGCTTCCTACCGACATTCAGGTGCTCTATGCATCAATTATATTATGCCCTATAGTGCTGATATTCAGTTTATCTAAACAATTGCTTCAGATTTTCTTAGAAAAATCACACTCGAAAAATAAATGCTGATGGGTTTCAATTTCTTTATTGCATAAAACACTTAAGTTATTTTCAACTACCTCCCAAGCATTTAACCTGTTTTTGGTAGGAATTCGGTTGAGAATGGCTTTATATGTGGTAGAAGTAATTTTAGGAAAGTTAACCCTATCCCAAACAAATTTATGCCAACCTTTAACTTGATGTTTCTCCTAATAGCTTCACACGCTGATCAAGTGGAGAATTCTTTTGCATGCTTCCACGACCAAATATCCTCGAACCTGTTGTAAAACAAAGGCATGTATTCAATTTTAGCTTTATATTCTCCACTACAAGGCAAACTGCCACAGTTCCAGCTATTTTCTGCAATAATGGCTTCCACGTTTTTATTTGGGCTACCATATGCCGAATATGTATCCCAACTTGTTGTATCTAACAATTCTATGATTTTTGCTTAAATATAACAAACATATATTTATTATTATAAATGTGTTTGTAATTGTGCTATTGTAATACATCATAGACAGAATATAATATTTATATTTATACAGAATACTACTACACTAGAAATTAAATATTCAAATAGTATTTTATTTAAAAATAATATTTTATTTCAACCGTACAAATATATAACTCCACTATTTGTATATTTCACTGAAATACAATACATTTACATTTAGTTTCATTTGTGTACATTGCTCCTCACTACAGTTCACTCAGTCACTCAATTGTACATTTACTCACTCATATACAGTTACACTCTTACACACTTGTCTTCTGTTTTCTGCCTGCTTCATTTAGTCCAATCTTCTGCTTACTTGTCAAAGAAATACACAGTAAACAATAACAAAAATATTTTATATTCTAGTAGATATAATTTTTATTTCCAAAATTTATTTGCCTCGGAATTTTGGTGTGTTTCTCATCATTTTTCATGACTTGATCTGATTTATATGGACATCCATCTATGTCTAGGCAGCTTGTGATATTCACAGTGATAAACTGTAAATACCACAAGTTAGACAATATTTCTAGTTCTCACATATATTTATATATATATATATATACATACATACTGCACGTGCACTACACATGTATACACATACATATGCACGTATATACACATATTTTTCGTGCAGGGGCAATATGGTCAGAAAGGGACAAATATATCGAATATGATGTGTCAGGTGAAGCTTGACAACATTTTCATGCCGCAAGTATCCATGAAGCCTCAAGCAACAAATACAAACACACACACACACACACACACATATATATATATATATATATACATATATGTGTATATGTACATATGTAAGTATTTGGTGATACATACAAAAGCAATGAACGATACAAGTGCAACTCAACATGCTCTCAACAGCCCAAAGTAAGTATGCCAAACAATTCAAGCCAATGCAAGGCCATGTACAAGTTTGGGTCAAATCAATATGTGCAGTCACAAGCTCAACAAATATACATGCACAAACATGATACATAAAATTCTTCCAAGTAGAGTAAAAAGAGGGAAAGTTGCACGTATATATGTATACATGAAAGCCAAGTAAAGGCCAGTCATACACAGGTCCATAAAAAAACAAGAGGCACACATCAAAGTTCAAGCCAAAGCCTACATGAACAAAGAAGCAGCAAGCTTAAATAATTTCTCAGACCGTAACAAAGTTATTTTGGATTCAAACTCACAAATATCATTTGTGCATGGTCATGGAAACGAATTATCTTTATTTCCAAAAAATTAGTTTGCTTTTTTTACGCAAGGGTCTCTTGAATGTTTCATTGAATTCAATAAAGAAAATCAGAGTGAATATATATTGCAAACAAAATCATCAGTGATCAAAGGCAACAATATCACACACAATTCAAAGCAAAAGTATTTTGGCAAAGCTTTTAAATATTTCCAAAATTGACAAAATTGATTTCAATATTTTTAACTATTTCCAGAAAGCAGAATGTTGATTTGTTAGGCAAGAAGATTCAAATTATTTGCAGAAACCTAACTATCATTCTCAGCAACGAATATTTCTAGAAAATAATTATTAAAGCATCTTTGAATATGAGCAAATTCGTAAGTCCGAATGTAGTTCCAGAATTACAACAAATTTTTTTTGGCAAGAATGTTTTTTTTTGGCAATTGGAAAATGGCAAGCATTTTTTTGGAAAGTTTTCATCATAGAAGTTCATACACTCTCATGTCAAGGAATTAATGCACCCAGCAGTTCATACCTAGGGAAAATAATCTGCATATATATATATATATATATATATATATATATATATATATATATGAGAATGTACAATTTCCAGTTTTGAGCTATATGGCAAATAAGTTTTGCAAATCAAAGAGCCAGTTTTGTTAAATAATATCTATTCAATGATTCCAAAAATGCAATCATAAACAATTAGATTTTCCAAAATCACATAAGCATATTTTTTGGCAACTCAAGGATCTCGAAATCACATTTGGAAATAGTTTATTTGGCAAGGAAATCACTGCACAAATTTTCGGCAAACTGTTTTTAAATACTTAAATACGTTGCAAGGTTACAGTGGGGAAATTAATCTTGGCATTGTCAGTTTTGTAAAAAACAATCAGTGTTCCCATACAGAAACAATTATCTATTTCCAATTCCGAACCAAGAAGTTCACGGCTTTTAATCATTTCAGTGTTGGGAATAATCGAATTCAACATTTTCCTTATTGTTTCCAAACCACACAAGAAAATTCAAGGAAAAATTTCAAGAATCACGCAAGGGGAAATTCAACAATCCACAAGTTAATTTATTTCCTGATTTTCATCCAACAAATAATCAGGAATTTTAAAGCCAAGAAAATCAATTAGTAAATCATGGCAATTTATAGAGGAAATCAAAGCCAAAAATCTCGCAAGGAATCAGAACAAATCATGTATGAAATTAGAGCATATTTAGGTTTTCTATAACCTATACATTTCACACAAACCATCATCAGTAATTCTTAACCAAGTCACAACAAAGCAACTCAAGTTCTCAAATAAAATATGGAATCGTACAGCGTTGGATTAAGCAAGATTTTGTTTCGAATTCGAGCAAGCAACCAACATCAATCAACTAAAGAAGTGTCTGAAGCCATGAATCTGTTCAAAAGCCAAGTCGAAGAAACCCTAGCGGACATTTTTGAGGAGCAAATGAAATGAAGAAAGGGACGACCGAGCTACTCAGAGAGATAAAGAAATAAAAGGGCCAATCTCTTTTTTATATAAAAGCTTTGTATTCGAGGGTTTTACTATTTTGTTTTGCTATTTTAAATTTGTAAACCGTCAATCAGTTTTCTAATGTATGTAATAACTAGGGTTTGCTAGCCACGGGTTTGTGGCTAGGGGAAAATCTGGTTTCAGGGACAGAAATCAAAGCAGGGTTTTGAGCGTAGGATTAGAACAGCAACAGATTGTGCGAGTGTACAAAAATGTATAGGCAGTTAGCGTGGGGTTCGCGAGTTTATAGGTTTTTGTATGCGGGAGCCTGTTTAATACCTAGTAGAAAACTTGGGGAATGCAGCAGTAGGTAGGGTTTGCCGAAGCTAGGTAAAATCTTTGTGTCATTTACTTTCCACACTTATTTACTTCTCTACTATTTGTTCTGTGATTTGTTTTGCCGATGCTACGTAAAATCTTTATGTCATTTACTTTCAGCACTTATTTGCTCATATGCTATCTGTGCTGTGATTATTATTCAGTGCAGCGATTTGTTTTATATTCTCGATAAAATTCAATAAACCTTATTCACCCCCTTTCAGGGTTAATCTAGAACCAATAAGGGGTATCAAAGCTTGGTATTTTATTAACTCTAGAGATAGTGTTCCCTAGTTGTCAGAATAGCGAGAGCTAGTCCAGTGATATTCCAATTATTTTCAACGGAACAGATTTATTTTCAATTTGGCAATCAAAAATTGAATTCTATTTAAAATATGTTAATTTCGAATATTGGAATATTATTGAAAATTTGGGAGATATGTCAGATAAGAGGAATAAGGTTTTCAGTGTTCATGCTATGCATATTATTTATTCCTATCTCAGTTACGATCAGTTAAAATTTATCTCTCATTGTTTAACTGCGTAGGATATCTGGAAAACTCTCGAAGCATTATATGGAAAAAGACAACAACGGTTCAAAATCCCAAAGTGTTAACTTAGTCTTAGAGCTGTGTAGGAGTCACTGATGATGAATCCGATGACGATAGCGATGGAGATTCAACAGACAATGAAATAAGAAAATTTTCATATGAAGATCTTGTTTATTTTTGTGTTGATTTAACCAAATCTTTTGAAAATCTCCAATGGAAAAATAAACTTCTAAAATTTGTAAATTCTAAGTTGAGTCGCAAAAATAATATGTTGAAATTAAAACTTGATAACTCCGATTGCAAAAATTGTACAGATTCAAAAACTGATTCGGTAAGAACCCGGAAAATCAGAACCAATTTGATATTTTTATTTTGGCAATTTTAATGAATTTTGAATATTTAAAACGATTTATTTTAAATAATAACGACGAGAAATTTATTTTGAATAGAATTAAAATGTGTATATTTATTTGAATCGACGTTAGAATATAAATATTTATTTTTTAATATAAAAGGAATTGAAAATGGCGTGGTTGTTTGAAATTTCGATTTCAAATTTCAATTGAATGTACAAGATGCAAAATAAACTGAATTTTATCGAAACCAAAAATATTAGAATCTGATTAAAAATATATTCCAACGAATTAGGAAAATTGAATTTTCATAGCGAAAATAAAAGTTATTCCCAGTTGAAAATTCAGGATAGTTGCTATGGAAATATAGCCCTTAAAAATAGCCATTTTGCAAGTGACCTCCATTTTCGACGAAACCACTTTTGTTGAATCCGGGATGTCGAATTATTGCTAGGTTCTAATTTTCATAATTTTTGGGACCAGTATGTGAGCATGGCAAAAACAAACGTGTTTGAACAGTTTCAGTCAGTTTGGATCAACTAGAAAATGAACATTTTTCAAGCAGTCTCCAAATTTGACGAAATTAGTTTTGTTAGGACCGTATCATCAATACGAAGCAAGAAATAACTTTATGGGAATTTTTAAAGTTAGTACGTGGCCCTGGTAAATTGAAATGTGCGTTCAAATTCAATATACAGATTTATATTTTGATTCTGATGGAAACTGATCAAACCAGTCAAATCAGCTTATGAAACATATCCCATTGTGTTCGGAATGGGGGTAATTAGTTATGAGCGACAGTTGGTGGGTTCGATTTGGAGCTCGAAATAAAAAAGTAACTTTTTGAAATTAAAAGTAATTAAATATATATATTGCCCCACCCCATTTCTCTCTCAGACCACACTCAAAGAAAATAAAAAAAGGGAAAAACGCAAATCGATCTCGAGTCCCCATCGTCCCTCCCCCACGGCCTCCGTCGCCTGTCCCCCTCCGGCCTCGCCCCACGCCAGCACCCCTCCCCCAAGCCGCCGCAATCTCCAACGATCTCCCTCCCTCTCCGTTAAAGCCCCAAACCCCCAAATCGAAGAAGAACACGCCGCCGCCATGCCTGAGGGCCCACCGACGACCACCACTACCACCGCTCTCACCCACCAGCGGTTCGTCGCGCTTCTCCATGGCCACCAGCAGCCCCACCGCGCCTTCGTGGGTCCTTGATCGATGAAAATCCTAAAATTTGGTACGTTTTCCTGATCTTTAATTTCTCAGATTAAAAATACGATCTTTAGTTCACTAAGAATATGATTTTTAGGATATGATAATATTTTTAGCAATGTAAGGATACGATTTTTAAATAGAATAAAGATTCGATTTTTATCATGAAGTAGCTAGAATAAAATTTTGATATTTAACTTAAGAAAGACGAGATTTTATAAATATAAAGATAAGATTTTATTTAGAAAGATGTGATTTTTGTTTGTTAAAGAAATATGATTTCTTTGTTTTAGAAGATATGAATACTTTTATTTGAAAAGATATAATTTTTAAAAGTAAAAAGATTTGATTTTTTTATAACATAAAGAAATGGTTTTTCAATGTAAAAAGATTAGATTTTTCATTATAGAAAAAATAGATTTTTCTGTGTAGAAAAATTAGATTTTTCATTGTAGAAAAATTAGATTTTTTACTGTAGAAAAATTAGATTTTCATTTTGAAAGTAGTGGTAAAAATTCGATTTTTACATACATGAACTAGCAATAAAAATTCGATCTTTATATAAGAAGTAGAGATACAAAAATATAATTTTTATATAGAAAGAAGCATTGTAAAAATATATGATTTTTACATATGAAGTGCCATTATAAAAATATGATTTTTAATATTAACATCATATTAAAAATGTAATTTTTACTATGAACAGCGGGAAAAGATCGCATTGGAATTTAGGCAAATTCAAACCGTTCAGAAATAAAGAATGGCGGAGTGGATCCCAAAGGTGAGAACTCCTCACTATAATTTTCTTATACAGTTATTTATTTTTATAACTGCATATATGAACTGTTCCCCGTCGTCCACAGACCATGAACGACTCGTTTGATTGTTTGGTTTGGTTGACTAGATTATTTGGTTGAATTTGGTTGTTTGGATGAAATGAATGGATTAGAATTGTTATGTGTGTATGGCGCGAGCCAATATCAGGAGAGGGGTAATGCTAGACATTAACCGATTTTAATATCGCGTCGTTATGCCGCCAAAATTTTCTAAAATATGTTAGAACAATAAAAATATCATTTTTATTGTGTAAATAAATCGAATAAAATATTTCATCATTAAAAATATAATTTTTAACATTGATATTAATAGAATAAATATTTATTTACAAATCAGACGATTTGTTTATGAACACCCATTTTACTGATATGGATTGGGACGATATATTTTACACATCGCACAACTGCACAAACAATATTCAGTGTTTGTGGATTGAAACCCCACACGGGTGTAGGGATGATATTTGACGTACACTAATCCCAACTGTTTAGTGATACGTCAATCGATTGGTTGACAGGCCGTTGTAAGAGTTAAATATTCATATTTAATGCTTATGCAGTGTAGAATGCACTCTTGATGATGGTTGACTTTGTTTGATTATTGCTGTATACATGTGTATATGAAATCCATATAAATCACATTATATGTAATTGACTGTGTCTGATTCCAGTTCAGAAAGAACGAACATCTTAAAATAACGAATATTTTGAAATAATATTCAGTAAAACTTCAAAATTTGATTTTGATTTTCCGATTTGGGATGGACACGAATATATTCAAATATATAAAGCCGTGTTGATTAATTTAACGTCATTTTGATGTGAATGATATTTATCTCGATTCTATTCATTTTTATAATGAATATTGAAAAGGATTTGATTTCAAAATTTAATGTTTTGAAAATATTATTATTTATATGTTAATGATATGGAATATTCAATTTTGATTTAAAATTGAACATGAAGTTGAAACCATTTTGAAAATGAATTTAAAATGATTTATAAAATACGTTTTAAATGGAAATTGATGAAATTTATATTATATATATATATAATATAATGGCCTGAATAGAACGCGTCGCGCTGCAGCAGTTCGCGAATTTCGACCGTTGACTTCGAATGGATATTACGGGAGATCTGAACATCGGATTCTCGTAAAACTGAAACCGTTGGGTTCGTATCGAAAAGAGCTTTCTAACGAATATTAGAGATTTGAAATCTAATGGTGATTTGGAATAATGTCCAAATCAAATTTGGAAAAGGTCGGTGTAAGTGCAGTTCGATGGCCGTTTTTGAAAATCGACTGTACGGGCCTTGATAAAATTATTAAAAATATCAATAGTTAGTGTAAAATCATAAGAAATGATTTGGAAAGAATTTGGATGAAAGATTCCATATTTGAAAAGATAAAAAAAGATTTTTATCGAAATGAGCTAGTTATGAACTAGAATTATAATCCAATATTTTTAAATAAAATAAATTGGATTTGAAATGGTTTTAAAAAAAACCGAAATTTCCAATATATGAACTGGAATGGATTTGAATTGAAATTATCTTTGGAATATTTCGATATTGGATTCCGTGATTATACAGACATTGTGGAGGAATTTGGAAGATATATATATCGTTATTCCAATACGATATTCTTTGATGTCAGAATTAGGTATTGAATATAAGCTGATATACTTTCTATTCAGAGTCTTGTATTCAATATCAAATGGGATGTTGGGTTTGTCGTGAACGGTGTCTTCACTAACACTGTTCTTAAACCCAGTTGTAACACCCCACGTCCATTAATGTCACTCACGAAGGGAATGAATTAACTTCCATGGAGGTTATAAGTGAATATAGAACAGAAAAAATTACAACAAGACAGATAGTAAATAGTACTTGGAAATCTAAAACTTCATTTTATTGCAGCGGAAATTAAACATGTTTGTTACATCATAAAACCATAGATCATAACCAAGTACAATATCCATCTTCATAAAAACAAAATACATAAACCCATTACATAAATAGCCATTAAAAAGATAACAAGCTGGACTTTACTTTAACGGTCCAAGCTTTCCAAAAAGAGATGAAGCAATTCAATCAAACTCCACTAGAGTTGGGCCCAACCTGAGGACCTAGAGGGGGAAAAAGGATAGAAATAGAGGGGGTCAGACATAAAGTCTGGCGAGTATGATAATTCTAACAATACTATTATCAAAATAACTAGACTAAGGCATAAGCTGGAAGACAAGTAAATGTCTATGAACTCTTAGGAAGATAAAGATAGCGTTTAATATAACGTTAAAGATAACGGTAAAGGCACAACTAATTACTAACGAATGATTACTACACTGCACCGCATATTACTACACTGCACCACACCAGTCACCCTATTGTTTGATCCCACTTGCTTCACACAGAAACTTTATAAATAGCCTTACGTACCCCTAGCTGACTACATAGGTGTCGTCTGCCCCTATCTCCACTAGGTGTACCCCACTACCCACTTTCGATCGGCTCCCTACTCGTAGAAACCCGTGCTGGCCCCACAGTGGGGTGTATCACTCCCCTAAAGTGGCAACCCAATACAACTTGAGAATGCACGGCTTATACCTACACGATGCAACAACGTCTTACCTACCAGCCCGGGTCCACACACGCATATGAAACCCGTTGGACTTGCGTTGCCACCGCTCCCCATTTTGGCCTCTTATAGTCAAACCCAGCATGCGTGTCCCGTCCTCGACTTGGGTCGAGCCCACAAAGATACGTTTGGGATACTGGTCGAAATGGGCCCCCACAAGCTACCCACCTAAGCTTGTCACTAGTATATCCCACTTAACCCTCTTAGTCATGTTCATTTACATGTGTGTTTGGTTATGTCTTACTAATCGTATTTCACATGCCACTAAGGGCACCCCTTAGATTCCTCGTGCCACCCAAGGCACCTACTTAACCCCCATGTCCCACCTTACATGTTTATCTGGTTAAGTATTTCTTAATTCATTCAGGCCATAACCTCATAAAGACCTCTCACATTAGACTGGCATTTATGGCAGCTGGATTTGCCGGGCGGGTCCGGGCAGTCTTACACCATAAAAGAGTCTAACCTCGTGTCTTTACAACCGTTATGCTTTAGTTTAGGCCTAGGACCTCTCACATTGGGCTGACATTTGTGACCACTGGATTTGCCGGGCGGGTCCGGGCAGGTTTACGTCACAAACGAGTCCAACCTCGTGTCCTAAGCATTGATTAACACTTAAAATCTTTTACCCCAGTTTTAATAATTCCCTATTCAAATTATTAATTAAGTCAACTTTTAATGATGTCCATAATTGACTCAATTATGGCCATCCACTTATGGCATGCAAAATCATATCAATTGCACCCCAACTTTTTAATATTAAATCCTTAATATTACCCCTACCCCATGTTTATACGTTCGCTTATTCAACGCATAATATAGGCTAGACTTGTATAGTCTAACACCTAGCACAAAGATAAATTATCACAACATATAGATAGTTAAAATAAATCTAATCATAATAGGGGTGAAACTTGCATAAACTACACATGTTAAGGATCAAAAGGTGTCAACTTGTTAAATGTCTCAATTTATATGATATGATCATAGCCCAAATCTATACATAAACTTGCTTATGGGGTATTTAGGCAACATAATGATGGTGTGAACTAGCATAGGATATCACATATGTCATAGCATAATTCTAGATGTCATAATAGATGTCTTGGTATATGTTCATAACTTTTCTAATCAATCTAACTTGCATATGTGACTTGTCATATAGATCAACATAACCCAAACATGATGATTTAATTAATATGAACTAACTAGCATTGATGGTAACATCATGGCCTTTTCAACATGTATGATTCATCACAACTTAGCATAGAAACTTTCAACATACATAACATCATCATAGCATGATTTACAACATATAAGATATCATCATCACATAACATTGGATTTACAATATACATGATAGCAAAAGGGGTTTACAACAACATATATGATAATTAACATCATCTACTCATAATTCATTCATAACTCAACCTAATTAAAATGATAATAATCTTGTTAAGATCATCATACTCACAATTTAGAGAAGAAAAGAGGTAGTTTTGCTTTGCTTTAGGGTTGAGAGAATTAGAATTGAATTTGCTTTTCTTCTTTCTTAGTTGGCGGCGGCTCCATTGATTTCCACGGCGATTGTATGACGGTAACTATCCTATTTTAATTAGGTTTAGGGTTAGCATTAGGATGTATTTGTAGGTGTAGGAAGTTATTTAGGACCATTAGATTAACCCTGAACCATGAGAACCAATCAAATGCAAAATCTGCATTTGAGCGAATCGGCCCACGGGTTGACAGCCAAACACCCTGGATTAACCCCTAGTCGACCCAGCGAGTCTCGGGTCGACCTCAAAATTAGGTCGGTTCGGTTATTCCCCCTCCCAATTTGCTATTTTGAACTTTTTCGCATATTTATTTATTTAATTTTTAATTTATATATATATATATATCAATATATATATATCAATATATATATATATATATATATTTCTCTGCGCAACCCATTTCACTTAATTCTTTTCTAAAAATTAAGTATACTTTAATTTGTGAATTTTAATGTTATAAAACTACGGGGTGTTACATTCTCCCCTCCTTAAAGGATTTCGTCCCTGAAATCTCCAAGTCAAGAAGAATGTATATCCTACCATCTAATCGTCCATCTACTCAACCATCAAACACCAGCATCCATTGTCCTTAAAAACTTCTAATGCTTTAATGTTTATATGCACAGTGTGTGTATATGTCCATATCTAATGCAAAATTAGGCGGTCTACTGATTCAGTCGACCTCCTTAGTGCAATTCATGATAGTGTCATGCGTCCAATATGTATGCAAAAGATTCCTAATGATACATATTAATTCTATATGTGTACACAACCATCCACCCGAATGCAGCAACTATATGATAATACAACCATTATACATCCATTTTACTAAATACATCCATATATATGCAATATGCAATATGAAGTGACTGAGCCGATCTGGTGCCTAATAGTGTGTGTATATGCATCCACGAGCAACCTCTAGCAAACACTTGCATCCACTTTGCATCCACCATACATAACATGTCTCAAACACATGTTTCAACCATAGGATTATCCTAACTAAAGGTCAAAGATACTAGCGAGAGGATATACTAAAGATAAGATAAGTACAAGCTAAGCGATAAAGGAGAAATTAAAGGACATACCCTCAAAAAGAAAAGGGTATCGTGAATGCATCTTCTCTTCCGTCTCCCAAGTAGCGTTGCTCTCATCATCTCCCCATTGCACTTTGACTAGTCTGACCTATCGATTCCTCAACCTCTTGATCTCCGACCCAAGAATGCGCGTAGGAGCTCGTCGAATTGTCGCATCACGCTCTATCTCCACCTCTTTAAGCAAGCTCGGCTCTACCACTTCCGCAGTCTCGTGCAAGCACTTCCTCAAATGTGACACATGGAATACGTCGTGTACACCACTAAGTCTCTCGGGCAACTCCACTCTATACG
Organism: Allium sativum; assembly: GCA_030737875.1. NCBI lineage: Eukaryota > Viridiplantae > Streptophyta > Magnoliopsida > Asparagales > Amaryllidaceae > Allium > Allium sativum. The sequence continues at coordinate 154,852,256 of CM060921.1, read as the reverse complement.
CCATCTGTCCAATTTTCTCCTTAATAGGAAACGGCCCTACAAACCTTGGTGCTAATTTCCCAACGACCCAAAGCGAAAAATGTTCCGTAATGGAGACACTTTGACAAAGACCATGTCCCTAACTTCAAACTCGAGATCTGTCCTCCTCTTATCCGCATAAGATTTCTGCCTATCCTGTGCTGCTTTCATCCTCCTTCGAATCAAGTCGATCTTCTCCGAAGTCTCCCTAATCATATCGGGCCCAAGTAAGATCTTATCCGTTGATTCCCACCAACATGTAGGTGAACGACAAGGTCGTCCATAAAGAGCTTCGAATGGTGCCATACCAATGCTAAACTGAAAGCTGTTATTATATGTGAACTCCACCAATGGAAGATGTTCTTCCCACGTACCCCCAAAGTCTAGGATACATAGCCTCAACAGATCCCCTAGAATGCAATTCACTCTTTCGGTCTGGCCGTCCGTCTGAGGATGATATGCGGTGCTCAAACATAACTGAGTCCCTACCGCCTCTTGTAAGCTTCTCCAAAATTCGCTAGTGAAAATAGGATCGCGGTCGCTCACTATGCTGGAAGGAACACCGTGCAAACGAACTATTTCTCGGACATATACAGAAGCTAACCATGGAGCAGTCCTCTTACTCTTCACGGGAATGAAATGGGCATTCTTAGTAAGTCTATCTACTATAACCCAAATCCCCGTATTACCCCTCCTCGATCGCGGTAATCCATCCACAAAATCCATCGAGACACTCTCCCACTTCCATAGTGGAACCTCCAATGGGTGAAGCAACCCACCGGGTTTCTTTTGCTCCGCTTTTACTTGTTGGCATACCAAGCATCTAGCGACATACTCGGCCACGTCTTTCTTCATGCCGGCCCAAAAGTAAACTCTCTTCATGTCTTTGTACATCTTGTCCCCGCCGGGATGAATGGTCATCTTCGAATGATGTGCTTTGTCAAGAATAGTCTTCCTTAGGTCATCGTCTTTTGGTACACAAAGTCTATCGTCCCTACGTAACCAGCCCTTATCATCTAGGGTATACCTACGGAGATAGCTTGATGACTCCCCTCCTTTGAGCTTTTCTACTAACTCAACTAACTGTGGGTCATCTCGCTGTGCCACGCCAATCCGTCCCAAAAGCGTAGGTCTGACCTCCAAGGATGCTAGCAAACCGGGTACGAAGTCAACGGAAGGTCTAAAGTCAAACGTCAAAATGAATTCTAAACTTCGCCGCTCAACAAACAAAGGACTTAAGGATAATCTTTTTCTGCTTAAGGCGTCTGCCACCTCGTTACCCTTGCCAGGGGTATAGGCTATTTCGAAGTCGTAGGACGCTAAGAACTCCATCCACCTTTGCTGCCTTAAGTTCAAGTCCTTTTGAGAGAATAGGTATTTTAAAGACTTGTGGTCAGTGAATAATTCGAATTTCTCGCTAAGAAGATAATGACGCCAAGACTTAAGTGCGAAAACAATAGCGACCAACTCTAGGTCATGCATGGGGTAATTCTCATAATGCGCTCTCAACTGCCTTCCACCATAGGCTATTACCCTACCCTCTTGCATTAAGACTACACCTAGTCCTGTCCCACAAGCGTCAGTATATACGGTAAATGGCTTACTCCCATATGGCAGCACTAAGACTGGGGCTGAGGTCAAAGCTCACTTCAAACGTTGGAACGCATCATCACAATCTACGTCCCATGTGAAAACTAGGTTCTTCTTCGTCAAGCGTGTCAATGGAGCTGATATCTTTGCGAAGTATTTGATAAACTTCCTATAGTAGCCAGCCAACCCCAAGAAACTTCTCACTTCGGTATCATTTTTAGGAACCTTCCAATCTTGGATGGCCACCACCTTCGCGGGATCTACAGCTATCCCTTCTTTGGAAACCACATGCCCCAAGAACCGTACTTCCTTCCTCCAGAAGTGACACTTAGAAAATTTAGCCTTAAGGCTATGCGCTCGTAGGGCCTCCAACACTTCCCTAAGATGTAGGGCATGCTCTTCTTCATCCTTAGAAAAGATCAAGATGTCATCTACAAAGACTACCACGAATTTGTTAAGGTACTCCCTAAACACCCTACTCATCAAATCAACAAAATATGCTGGGGCGTTTGTCAAACCGAAGGGCATCACTAGCCATTCATAGAAACCGTCCGGAGTCCTAAAGGCAGTCTTGTCTATGCTATCCTCAGCCACTCTCAACTGATGGAACCCAGTGGCTAAGTCCAACTGCAAAAACACTGAGGCGCCAACTAACTGATCGAAGAGATCGTTAATCCTCGGCAGTGGGTGTCTGTTCTTCTTAGTAAGTTTATTAAGTTCTCTATAGTCCACACACAGTCTAAGGGACCCATCCGCCTTCGTGGCAAATACTACTGGAGCACCCCACTCCGATATACTTCGTCTTATGAACCCCTTCTCAACCAACTCCTTCACTTGCTTACCGAGTTCCCTCCTTTCACGTGGAGCCATGTGGCGTACTGGCAAAGATACTGGTTTCGCATTATCCACAAGATATATTCAAAAATCTAATTCCCGCTTCGGAGGCAAGCCCTTCACCTCCTCAAACACATCTGAATATTCTCGGACCACTGTAATAGATCGTAGATTTTCCTCAGACGCATCAAGCGATTCTAAATAACTTAGCATAACAGAATCTATGGGATTGCAAAAGATTTCGAGAACGTTACCAAGGCGAGTCACGAGCCTAACTACTCTCCTTTCACAATCAAGAACGACCCCATTTCTGGATAACCAATCCATTCCTAAAATTAGCCCATAGCCCGTGAAGCCCAACACATAAGCATCACATCTAAATTCAACGCTAAGTATGGAAATTTTCAAATCCAAACACATCATGGACAAATAAGATGAGCCCCCTATTGGATTCGAAACAACTAAGGGATCCTCTACTAAACTGGTGTTTAAGTGCAGTGATTCAACTAATGATGTAGAGATAAACGAATGTGATGCGCCCGAATTGAATAAGGTACGGACAGGATGATCAAACAGAAAAACTAAGCTTTCAACAGAAATGGTTCTACCTCGTTCTTGCAGTGGTGGGACCGGGAGAGCCTGAACTTGTCCGCTAGCCTGCCCTGGTGCCATAAGAGCCTGCACCTGTCCTCCCGATGTAGCTCCTGCCCTCTGCCCCTTCTTTGGGCAGTCCTTCACTAAATGTCCCGCATCGCCACAATAAAAACAGCCTGTCTTCTTTTTCTTTCGGCAATCCTTGCTGAGATGGCCTGGGGTTCCACAGTTAAAGCACTTCTTCTTTCCCTTGCCATTATTGTCTTTTCCACCCTTCTTATTTTGCTGTTGTGGTTTCTTCTTATCTCCCTTCTTCTCGGGTGCCTTATCAGCTTTAGCGCTTTTCTCCTCATGCATAAGCGCCATTTCTACTAACTTCTCAAAGGTGGCCCCCATAGGGATGTGGGTCATAGCCAACCCTTGCAATGGTTCATTCAAGCTATTCACGAACCTCAACGCCTTCTTCTCTGGCGTGTTCACTAAGTCCAAGCCAAACCTTGCTAACTGATTAAATTTATTGACATATTCTTTCACTGATGAGCTTCCTTGCTTCAATGTCAAGAACCTTTCCATATATAGATTTTCTTCCGCCCTTGAGAGAAACTTCGCCTCGAACCTACGTCTGAAATACGCCCAAGAGTCAACAGGACGCTCCCCATTAGTGACCTCCCACCAAAACGAGGCCTCTCCCTTCATCAACCAAGCTGCTAATCGAACTCTCCTCCCTTCTTCTACTTCAAAGATTTCTAGCAATTCTTCCACCTCCTTAAGCCAATCTCTAGCTTCCACAAACATTTCTGACCCTTGAAATGGTTTTCCACCCATAGCCTTGAATTCCTTGCACGTCTTTGCAAAAGTATCTACGAGAGGAGGAGGAGGAGGAACGGGTGCAACTGGTGGTGGAGGGACATTGGCTGGACCTGCAGCGGCCCTAGCCTCTAATAGCCTCCTATACCATCCTGGTATCGTTACACCGTCAGGTAGATTAAGATCTTCAGCCATGCTGAAACGAAAAAAGGAAAGATTCAAAATGGAGAATTCGAAAGATAAAGATATGTGGCTATTGGGGATTATGTTTTTTTTTCCTTAAAAACTTTTCTCTTTAAATTTCTCATTAAAACATGTTTTTGAAAGCACTTCTTCCAAAAATAACTGTTTTTCTAAAGTATTTTTATCTATTCTGGTAACTTTAAGCTCTGATACCACGTGTAACACCCCACGTCCATTAATCTCACTCACGAAGGGAATGCATTAACTTCCATGGAGGTTATAAGTGAATATAGAACAGAAAAAATTACAACAAGACAGATAGTAAATAGTACTTGGAAAATTAAAAATTCATTTTATTGCAGCGGAAATTAAACATGTTTGTTACATCATAAAACCATAGATCATAACCAAGTACAATATCCATCTTCATAAAAACAAAATACATAATCCCATTACATGAATAGCCATTAAAAAGATAACAAGCTGGACTTTACTTCAACGGTCCAAGCTTTCCAAAGAGAGATGAAGCAATTCAATCAAACTCCACTAGAGCTGGGCCCAACCTGAGGACCTGGAGGGGGAAAAAGGATAGAAATAGAGGGGGTTAGACATAAAGTCTGGCGAGTATGATAATTATAACAATACTATTATCAAAATAACTAGACTAAGGCATAAGATGGAAGACAAGTAAATGTCTATGAACTTTTAGGAAGATAAAGATAGCGTTTAAGCTAACGTTAAAGATAACGGTAAAGGCACACCTAATTACTAACGAATGATTACTACACTGCACCGCACATTACTACACTGCACCACACCAGTCACCCTATTGTTTGATCCCACTTGCTTCACACAGAAACTTTATAAATAGCCTTACGTACCCCGAGCTGACTACATAGGTGTCGTCTGCCCCTATCTCCACTAGGTGTACCCCACAACCCACTTTCGATCGGCTTCCTACTCGTAGATAACCATGCTGGCCCCACAGTGGGGTGTATCACTCCCCTAAAGTGGCAACCCAATACAACTTGAGAATGCACGGCTTATATCTACACGATGCAACAACGTCTTACCTACCAGCCCGGGTCCACACACGCATATGAAACCCGTTGGACTTGCGTTGCCACCGCTCCCCGTTTTGGCCTCTTATAGTCAAACCCAGCATGCGTGTCCGGTCCTCGACTTGGGTCGAGCTCACAAAGATACGTTTGGGATATTGGTCGAAATGGGCCCCCACAAGCTACCCACCTAAGCTTGTCACTAGTATATCCCACTTATCCCTCTTAGTCATGTTCATTTACATGTGTGTTTGGTTAAGTCTTACTAATCGTATTTCACATGCCACTAAGGGCACCCCCTAGATTCCTCATGCCACCCAAGGCACCTACTTAACCCCCATGTCCCACCTTACATGTTTATCTGGTTAAGTATTTCTTAATTCATTCAGGCCATAACCTCATAAAGACCTCTCACATTAGACTGGCATTTATGGCAGCTGGATTTGTCGGGCGGGTCCGGGCAGTCTTACACCATAAAAGAGTCTAACCTCGTGTCTTTACAACCGTTATGCTTTAGTTTAGGCCTAGGACCTCTCACATTGGGCTGACATTTGTGACCACTGGATTTGTCGGGCGGGTCCGGGCAGGTTTACGTCACAAACGAGTCTAACCTCGTGTCCTAAGCATTGATTAACACTTAAAATCTTTTACCCCAGTTTTAATAATTCCCTATTCAAATTATTAATCAAGTCAACTTTTAATGATGTCCATAATTGACTCAATTATGGACATCCACTTATGGCATGCAAAATCATATCAATTGCACCCCGACTTTTTAATATTAAATCCTTAATATTACCCCTACCCCACGTTTATACGTTCGCTTATTCAACGCATAATATAGGCTAGACTTGTATAGTCTAACACCTAGCACAAAGATAAATTATCACAACATATAGACAATTAAAATAAATCTAATCATAGTAGGGGTGAAACTTGCATAAACTACACATGTTAAGGATCAAAAGGTGTCAACTTATTAAATGTCTCAATTTATATGATATGATCATAGCCCAAATCTATACATAAACTTGCATATGGGGTATTTAGGCAACATAATGATGGTGTGAACTTGCATAGGATATCACATATGTCATAGCATAATTCTAGATTTCATAATAGATGTCTTGGTATATGTTCATAAATTTTCTAATCAATCTAACTTGTATATGTGACTTGTCATATAGATCAACATAACCCAAACATGATGATTTAATTAATATGAACTAACTAGCATAGATGGTAACATCATGGCCTTTTTAACATGTATGATTCATCACAACTTAGCATAGAAACTTTCAACATACATAACGTCATCATAGCATGATTTACAACATATAAGATATCATCATCACATAACATTGGATTTACAATATACATGATAGCAAAAGGGGTTTACAACAACATATATGATAATTCACATCATCTACTCCATTCATAACTCAGCCTAATTAAAATGATAATAATCTTGTTAAGATCATCATACTCACAATTTAGAGAAGAAAAGAGAGAGTTTTGCTTTGCTTTAGGGTTGAGAGAATTAGAATTGAATTTGCTTTTCTTCTTTCTTAGTTGGCGGCGGCTCCATTGATTTCCATGGCGATGGTATGACGGTAACTATTCTATTTTAATTAGGTTTAGTGAAGCGACCCGAACTTCCCCGTTCTCCGAAGAGATGAGAAAGAACGAATTACTGTGAGGACAAGACAAATCAGAACGCAGACAAAAGAACATTTCACTGTTATTACAACAATTCCATCAGGTACAAGAATATACAGAGTATGAATGAATATTACACAGAAATATCAGAGATTTAAATTATATTTAAATACATAGCAGTGGAAAATAATACGATACACAACTGAAGGAGATATACGGATACAAAGCTTTCCGGATATCGTTCCAGCTGTAAACCAGGATCCTATGAATATAAATCTGCAAAACCAAAACTACTAGCTGCCCGTGCGGAAAATAGGGGTACCCAGAGTTTAGGTTAAAACAATAAACTCCAGGTCATTCATGTGACTGGTGTGAGAACTAAAACAGTTATTTAAAACTTTACTTTAAAAGAGAGTAATTCAAGGGACCACGCCGTATAACACGGAACGGGTTTCCTCCCAAGAATACTAGTGCATAGAATAAACAGCGTAATGCTTTTTCGAAAAATGAAGCTATTATAAGACCCAGGTCCCATCACACAATGCAACGCAAGCCGGAGGATAGAGTTTTCCCTTATAATAGCCAAACATGCTTGGTACGTTTAAAACAAATCATTTGATACTATAATAAGTGTATAGTGTCAAAACAATTTCAATCATAAATATAAATCATAGACGGCATGGGTACCATATATCATGTCGCCATACTAGTTCTACAATTAAAACCGCAATACACGTATTGGAAATTGGATTTCCATCATGGTGGTTCCTGATTCGAAAGATCGATCACGTAATGCAATTCACCACGGCTTACGTCCCCACAAGAGAAAACACCGTCTGCACATCCGCACATTTGAGACTAGAGTACCACCGCGGCTTACGTCCCAGCGAGAGAAAACACCGCTTACTCTATATATCCCTGAGCACTAGGCTCATCTCGGTCGACCGAATCCACGACACCACTAAGGTGCCCATCCACGAAAAAGCATACTGACCAAACCATCAGTTTACCACCATACCGGGGTGTGAGGCTCGCGGATCAACGCTATACACAAAGCCATGCTATATCAGCTGCGCTTTGATCATCAACCACCAAACTTTGCTTTTCAACAAAAGTCTGGATCACTACATCTCAGCATGCCACACTATCAATCCATATCGTACCACTGATTTCTGCCAATATATAACCTCTGAGCTCATATATCTCAGAGAAGGGCGTTAAGCAAGAGAATAAATTCTCCGCCGCCAAACAGATATATATTTAGCAGAGATCAACAAATACAATATAAAGGAATACAATGTCAGACACACCATCCATTTACAAGTCCGTTCTAGGTCTGAACGAAACCGGAGGCACTTTCCTCGCATATCCATCCATCTCCAAGTACGTCTGGACGACCACCAACTATTTCCATCCTCTTGGGTGTACAGCCCAATCAGGATCGTCAGAAATTATCGCAACGATGTGAAGACTTCTGGTCTTCAACCACCGTCTTCATCTTCGACATATCGTCGAATTGATTATTCAGAATGGGTATAAACCCGGCCTTTCCGAACAACCCGCGTATATTAAAATGAATGTTACACAAACACAACATACGCCTCATTCCAATTCATATTCTCAGGGAAAAGTTCCCATTAATTTTATCCAAGATAAATTCTTTAAATTTATCCTTTAATCTTCCTTTGGATGTCATTTCAAACCAAATTATGGTTTTCCAAACTAGTCGAGATTAGCGAACCACAACGAAGTAATTATTTATTTTATTTCCCAATCCCAACCTATTCATCCCTTGAAGCAAAACTGGTAATACTCCATATCTAATACTATGGTGTTATCGGTAAAATTAATTACCATTTCACATTCAAATCTAATTAAAGATTTAACTATCGCTTGGAGCAAAACTGGCGATACTCCATTCTCGCTCATTTCTAAATTTGATAATTTAGATTATAGATTCACATTTCAACCTAATTGCAGATTCGTTAAAACTCCTTTTACTGGGTTAAAGAACTAGGTGTTATTTAAAACACAGTTCACGACAAACCCAAATCACATTCTATTTGTTATCGGGTTAAAGAACTAGTGTTATTTAAAACACCGTTCACGATAAACCCATTTCAAATCCAATCAAATATATTTGAAATTCCGATTATTTAAAACCCCTTTTTAAATCTAATTTATTTATTTAAAAATAATTGGGTTTTAAATTTAGTTCAAAACTAGTTCATTTCGATAAAAATCCGTTTTTATCTTTTCAAATATGGAGTTTTTCATCCCAATTTTTCCCAAATCATTTCTTATGATTTTACACAAATTATTGATATTTTTAATAATTTTATCAAGGCCCGTACAGTCGATTTCCAACAACGGCCATCGAACTGCACTTACAACGACCTTTTTCAAATTTGATTTGGACGTATCTCTAAATCCAACCGTTAGATTTTAAGTTTCTAACATTCATTAGAAATCTCTTTTTGATACGAACCCAACGGTTCCGGTTTTAGGAGAATCCGACGGTCGGATCTCCCGTAATGTCGGTTTGAAATCAATGGTCGAAATTCGCGAACTGCCGTGGCGCGGCGTGTTCTATTCAGGCCATTATATTATATATATATATATAATATATATAATATATATTTCGTCGATTACTATTTAAAACGAATTTTATAAATAGTTTTGAATTCGTTTCAAAAACAATTTCAACTTCCATCTCAATTCAAATCAAAATTGAATCTTTCCTTATAAATTCGTATTAAAATTCATTTCTATTCAATTCAATTTTCAATTCAATTTGAATTCATTTCAATTCGTTTTAAATTCAATTCGAATTCGTTCTATATTAAATTCATTTCGAAATCGTTTTATATTCAATTCATTTCGAAATCGTTTTCAATTCATTTCATTTCAAAATCGTTCTCAATTCATTTCATTTTGAAATCATTTTCAATTCATTTCATTTCGAAATCGTTTTCAATTCATTTCATTTCGAAATCGTTTTCAATTCATTTCATTTCGAAATCGTTTTCAATTCATTTCATTTCGAAATCGTTCCCAATTCATTTCATTTCGAAATCGTTCTCAATTCATTTCATTTCGAAATCGTTTTCAATTCATTTCATTTCGAAATCGTTTTCAATTCATTTCATTTCGAAATCGTTTTCAATTCATTTCATTTCGAAATCGTTTTCAATTCATTTCATTTCGAAATCGTTTTCAATTCATTTCATTTCGAAATCGTTTTCAATTCATTTCATTTCGAAATCGTTTTCAATTCATTTCATTTCGAAATCGTTTTCAATTCATTTCATTTCGAAATATTCAATTTCAAAATTACTTTTCAATATTCATTTCAAAATGAATAAAATCGATATAAATATCGTTCCCGTCAAAATGGCGTCAATCTAATCAACACGGCTTCATATATTCCTTTATTCTATTCAACAAATGAATATTTTTTTTTCAATACACGACTAATCTCAACGAATGAGTACTGTCCACGTGTGACTATTTTTGTTAAATTATTTCGTTCAACACATGACTAATCTCAACGGATGAGTACAGTCAACACATGAACCTTTATTTTATATTGATAAAGATGTAAATTTTATTATTAAAATATTTCGTTCAACACATGACTAATCTCAACGGATGAGTACGGTCAACACATGAACCTTTATTTTATATTATTCTTTATTTTCTAAATTGGAATGAGGCCCAATCAATTACCATATAGAGTTAATTATATGGATTCCATACAACAAATGTATATAATAGCATTGGAAAATAATCAACCATCAACCAAAGTGCACTACACTGTATAAGCATTAAATATAGATATCTAACGCTTATAACAGCTTGTCAATCAATCGATCGACATATTTAATCAATCAGGATGAGTGAACTTCAAATTTCATCCCAACACCCGTGTGGGGTTTCAAACAATCAAACACAGATTTTAGTTGTGCAGTTGGGCGATGTGTAAAATTTATCGTCCCAATCAATGTCAGTCAAATCGGTGTGCATAAACAAACCGTCCGGTTTGTGAATGAATATTTTATTTTATTCGCTTCCACGTTAAAAATTATATTTTTAACGATCAAAATATTTTATTCAAACTATGAATATTCTATTCGGTTCATTTATTCAATAAAATGATATTTTTTATTTTTCTAACATATTTTGGAAAATTTCGGCGGCATAACGGCACGATACTAGAAACGGGACGAGGCCTAGCCTTATCCCCGGTCTAGTGAAGGCCCACGCCATTCACACATCAATCAAATCCATTCATTTCACCAAACAATCCAAATTTCAATCAAATAATCTAACTAATTTTTGCAATCAAACAAACAAGTCCATGGTCTGTGGACGATTGTGTCGGGTGCTACTAAACACCGTCTGCATCCTAGTATATATATAACTAGAAAAAGAAATTGAAAGGTGATAAATTCTCATCGATAGCCATCCAATCATCTTGACTCTTCTTTGATAGAAATCTTCATCGTTATCGCATTTTTGTCATCTTCGTTGCTGTAGCCACTACATATGTAAAAATCGAATTTTTACTTCGCTATTCAATATATAAAAATCGAATTATTACCTTGTTATTCAATATATAAAAATCGAATTTTTACCTTGTTATTCAATATATAAAAAACAAATTTTTACCTTGTTATTCAATATATAAAAATCTCAACTCATATTTTAAAAAAATCACTTCTTTATATTGTTTATTCGCTACAACACGTCTAAAGATCGTATTTTTGTAATCTTTACTACATAAAGATAATATTTTTATATTCTCAATTATATAAAAATCATATTTTTATAGCTTCATTCAATAAATAAAAATCATAATTTTGTTCCTACTTCATAAAAATTACTTTAATATTTCTACTTTATCCAAAAAAGAAAATCTAAACTTTAAACATTTAAAACAATAACAGGAGATTACCCTCACCAAAAAGAAAAACAAGGCTGCGTTCATCTTCCTTGCATTGCTCCAGGCTCTAAGCCACTTCATCGAAATCCCATCATTCAATCGGAAAAACCCTATGAAGCCGCCACTGTAGATGGTCGGAGTCCGAACCGCCGCTGCCCTCACGAAACCCTAGGTCCCCGTCCCCAACGCCCAGCGTGGGCCCCAATTCGACGGCCCCAGGTGGCCGGTGGCTGTACAAAAGGCGGAGGCGGTGGGCTTGGGATGGCTGGAGAGGATAGGCGAGGGGGGGTCTTCGACGATGGGTGGAGATCGTCGGGGGTGCGGCGTCGATTTGGGCGATGGCGATGGGGAATCGGGGCCTCGATTTCTGCGTTGGTCTCTCTTTTTTTTTCTCTAGAATGAAAACGAGAAAGGGGGGGCCAGAACGATTTAAGGGGGAGGGAGAGATTTTTTTAATTTTTTTGGTTTCACTAAAATCCGGTTTATTTTGCACCCGGTACATTCAATTGAAGTTTAAAATCGAATTATCGAACTACCGCGCCATTTTCAATTCCTTTTATAATTATATATAATTATTTATATTCTAACGACGATCTATATAACTATATACGACTGAATTTTATTCAAAAGAAATTTTCTCGTTGATACTATTTAAAATAATTCATTTTGAATAATCAAAATTCGCTAAAATTGCCAAAATAAAATTTTTAAACTGGCCCAGATTTTCGGGTTGTTACAATCTCCCCCACTTAAAACTTTTCGTCCCCGAAAAGGAACAAAGTCGAAAGTGGTTTGATTAATCAACTCTACGTTCGATCCGGCTTCCATTCTCCAACTTTTCAGTTTCTGAGAATTTTCAAATTCTTCAAAATTTGGCTAACACCCTAAATTTTTGAAAATTTTTGCCATAACCTCCCCTGCACTGGGAGCCACGGGAAAATCCTGAAATTGCCATATAGGCCTTCTGATCTCAAAAAGAAAAAGAAAAAGCCAAGCGGCTAGCCAATAGGCTCATAAAATCATCATCACCCAAACAAAACAGTAAATTATGTAGTAAACATGTACCTATTTGTCGGGCAAACAAATTTTATTCTCTGCTCTAGCCTCCTTGCTATGACCTGTTCAATGTAAGTACATGTATATGCAAGCAAATGCGACCAAATCTCAATATAATTCAATATTTGATTCAAATGAACTAAATGGTTCGAATTTTAATTATTTAAACAATAATCAAATAATACAACCATCAATCAATTAGTTGATTAGCTTTTCAAATTCATAACTTTAATACATAGTCAAAAATCAGATTTTTGATGCCAAATCACAACAATAAGCATTATCTAGTTTTGGTTCTCACACCAGTCTAATGGAAATATATAGAAATCCCACCTTCGAAACTCGAACATAAATGTTGATGATGCGATCGCTATGATCAATATCATCTCCGGGCGACTAGAGTGTGATGCTATATCTATCCAATATATTAAAATTTTGAATATACGTTTGCAAGGCGTATATGCAAATTCTTTATATACTGAATTGTCCAAAATCAATATAAATAAATTATTCAAATACGTGTAAAACGATTTAAATTTCAAAACAGAATTGTTTTCATTTGAAAAATATACCCTTCACACTCGTTCTAGGATACCACTGATCCCATCTCTAACGAGTCATTCCATTGGATATTACTAATCCAATATCTTATGAATCCTTTCGTATGGTTCTAATGTGTCTTGTTCTCTGAGCTTTGTAAACCAAAGCTCTGATACCAAATGAAGCGACCCGAACTTCCCCGGTCTCCGAAGAGATGAGAAAGAACGAATTACTGTGAGGACAAGACAAATCAGAACGCAGAAAAAATAACATTTCACTGTTATTACAACAATTCCATCAGGTACAAGAATATACAGAGTATGAATGAATATTACACAGAAATATCAGAGATTTAAATTATATTTAAATACATAGCAGCGGAAAATAATACGATACACAACTGAAGGAGATATATGGATACAAAGCTTTCCGGATATCGTTCCAGCTGTAAACCAGGATCCTGTGAATATAAATCTGCAAAACCAAAACTACTAGCTGCCCGTGCGGAAAATAGGGGCACCCAGAGTTTAGATTAAAACAATAAACTCCAGGTCAGTCATGTGACTGGTGTGAGAACTAAAACAGTTATTTAAAACTTTACTTTAAAAGAGAGTAATTCAAGGGACCACGCCGTATAACACGGAACGGGTTTCCTCCCAAGAATACTAGTGCATAGAATAAACAGCGCAATGCTTTTTCGAAAAATGAAGCTATTATAAGACCCAGGTCCCATCACACAATGCAACGCTAGCCGGAGGATAGATTTTTCCCTTATAATAGCCAAACATGCTTGGTACGTTTAAAACAAATCATTTGATACTATAATAAGTATATAGTGTCAAAACAATTTCAATCATAAATATAAATCATAGACGGCATGGGTACCATATATCATGTCGCCATACTAGTTCTACAATTAAAACCGCAATACACGTATTGGAAATTGGATTTCCATCATGGTGGTTCCTGATTCGAAAGATCGATCGCGTAATGCAATTCACCACGGCTTACGTCCCCACAAGAGAAAACACCGTCTGCACATCCGCACATTTGGGACCAGAGTACCACCGCGGCTTACGTCCCAGCGAGAGAAAACACCGCTTACTCTATATATCCCTGAGCACTAGGCTCATCTCGGTCGACCGAATCCACGACACCACTAAGGTGCCCATCCACGAAAAAGCATACTGATCAAACCATCAGTTTACCACCATATCGGGGTGTGAGGCTCGCGGATCAACGCTATACACAAAGCCATGCTATATCAGCTGCGCTTTGATCATCAACCACCAAACTTTGCTTTTCAACAAAAGTCTGGATCACTACATCTCAGCATGCCACAATATCAATCCATATCGTACCACTGATTTCTGCCAATATATAACCTCTGAGCTCATATGTCTCAGAGAAGGGCGTTAAGCAAGAGAATAAATTCTCCGCCGCCAAACAGATATATATTTAGCAGAGATCAACAAATACAATATAAAGGAATACAATGTCAGACACACCATCCATTTACAAGTCCGTTCTAGGTCTGAACGAAACCGGAGGCACTTTCCTCGCATATCCATCCATCTCCAAGTACGTCTGGACGACCACCAACTATTTCCATCCTCTTGGGTGTACAGCCCAATCAGGATCGTCAGTAATTATCCCAACGATGTGAAGACTTCCGGTCTTCAACCACCATCTTCATCTTCGACATATCGTCGAATTGATTATTCAGAATGGGTATAAACCCGGCCTTTCCGAACAACCCGCGTATATTAAAACGAATGTTACACAAACACAACATACGCCTCATTCCAATTCATATTCTCAGGGAAAAGTTCCCATTAATTTTATCCAAGATAAATTCTTTAAAATTTATCCTTTAATCTTCCTTTGGATGTCATTTCAAACCAAATTATGGTTTTCCAAACTAGTCGAGATTAGCGAACCACAACGAAGTAATTATTTATTTTATTTCCCAATCCCAACCTATTCATCCCTTGAAGCAAAACTGGTAATACTCCATATCTAATACTATGGTGTTATCGGTAAAATTAATTACCATTTCACATTCAAATCTAATTAAAGATTTAACTATCGCTTGGAGCAAAACTGGCGATACTCCATTCTCGCTCATTTCTAAATTTGATAATTAGATTATAGATTCACATTTCAACCTAATTGCAGATTCGTTAAAACTCCTTTTACTGGGTTAAAGAACTAGGTGTTATTTAAAACACAGTTCATGACAAACCCAAATCACATTCTATTTGTTATCGGGTTAAAGAACTAGTGTTATTTAAAACACCGTTCACGATAAACCCATTTCAAATCCAATCAAATATATTAGAAATTCCGATTATTTAAAACCCCTTTTTAAATCTAATTTATTTATTTAAAAATAATTGGGTTTTAAATTTAGTTCAAAACTAGTTCATTTCGATAAAAATCCAGTTTTATCTTTTCAAATATGGAGTTTTTCATCCCAATTTTTCCCAAATCATTTCTTATGATTTTACACAAATTATTGATATTTTTAATAATTTTATCAAGGCCCGTACAGTCGATTTCCAACAACGGCCATCGAACTGCACTTACAGCGACCTTTTTCAAATTTGATTTGGACGTATCTCCAAATCCAACCGTTAGATTTTAAGTTTCTAACATTCGTTAGGAAGCTCTTTTCGATACAAACCCAACGGTTCCGGTTTTAAGAGAATCCGACGGTAGGATCTCCCGTAATGTCCGTTTGAAATCAATGGTCGAAATTCGCGAACTGCCACGGTGCGGCGTGTTCTATTCAGGCCATTATATTATATATATATATATATAATATATATATTTCGTCGATTACTATTTAAAACGAATTTTATAAATAGTTTTGAATTCGTTTCAAAAACAATTTCAACTTCCATCTCAATTCAAATCAAAATTGAATCTTTCCTTATAAATTCGTTTTAAAATTCATTTCTATTCAATTCAAGTTTCAATTCAATTTGAATTCATTTCAATTCGTTTTAAATTCAATTCAAATTCGTTCTATATTCAATTCATTTCGAAATCGTTTTATATTCAATTCATTTCGAAATCGTTTTCAATTCATTTCATTTCGAAATCGTTCTCAATTCATTTCATTTCGAAATCGTTTTCAATTTATTTCATTTCGAAATCGTTTTCAATTCATTTCATTTCGAAATCGTTTTCAATTCATTTCAATTCGAAATTGTTTTCAATTCATTTCATTTCGAAATCGTTCTCAATTCATTTCATTTCGAAATCGTTCTCAATTCATTTCATTTCGAAATCATTCTCAATTCATTTCATTTCGAAATCGTTTTCAATTCATTTCGTTTCGAAATCGTTTTCAATTCATTTCATTTCGAAATCGTTTTCAATTCATTTCATTTCGAAATCGTTTTCAATTCATTTCATTTCGAAATATTCGATTTCAAAATTACTTTTCAATATTCATTTCAAAATGAATAAAATCGATATAAATATCGTTCCCGTCAAAATGGCGTCAATCTAATCAACACGGCTTCATATATTCCTTTATTCTATTCAACAAATGAATATTTATTTTTGTCAACACACGACTAATCTCAACGAATGAGTACTGTCCACGTGTGACTATTTTTGTTAAATTATTTCATTCAACACATGACTAATCTCAACGGATGAGTACAGTCAACACATGAACCTTTATTTTATATTGATAAAGATGTAAATTTTATTATTAAAATATTTCGTTCAACACATGACTAGTCTCAACGGATGAGTACGGTCAACACATGAACCTTTATTTTATATTATTCTTTATTTTCTAAATTGGAATGAGGCCCAATCAATTACCATATAGAGTTAATTATATGGATTCCATACAACAAATGTATATAATAGCATTGGAAAATAATCAACCATCAACCAAAGTGCACTACACTGTATAAGCATTAAATATAGATATCTAACGCTTATAACAGCCTGTCAATCAATCGATCGACATATTTAATCAATCAGGATGAGTGAACTTCAAATTTCATCCCAACACCCGTGTGGGGTTTCAAACAATCAAACACAGATTTTAGTTGTGCAGTTGGGCGATGTGTAAAATTTATCGTCCCAATCAATGTCAGTTAAATCGGTGTCCATAAACAAACCGTCTGGTTTGTGAATGAATATTTTATTTTATTCGCTTCCACGTTAAAATTATATTTTTAACGATCAAAATATTTTATTCAAACTATGAATATTCTATTCAGTTCATTTATTCAATAAAATGATATTTTTTATTTTTCTAATATATTTTGGAAAATTTCGGCGGCATAACGGCACGATACTAGAAACGGGACGAGGCCTAGCCTTATCCCCGGTCTAGTGAAGGCCCACGCCATTCACACATCAATCAAATCCATTCATTTCACCAAACAATCCAAATTTCAATCAAATAATCTAACTAATTTTTGCAATCAAACAAACAAGTCCATGGTCTGTGGACGATTGTGTCGGGTGCTACTAAACACCGTCTGCATCCTAGTATATATATAACTAGAAAAAGAAATTGAAAGGTGAGAAATTCTCACCAATAGCCATCCAATCATCTTGACTTTTCTTTGATAGAAATCTTCATCGTTATCGCATTTTTGTCATCTTCGTTGCTGTAGCCACTACATATGTAAAAATCGAATTTTTACTTCGCTATTCAATATATAAAAATCGAAAGTTTACCTTGTTATTCAATATATAAAAATCGAATTTTTACCTTGTTATTCAATATATAAAAATCGATTTTTTACCTTGTTATTCAATATATAAAAATCTCAACTCATATTTTAAACAAAATCACTTCTTTATATTGTTTATTCGCTACAACACGTCTAAAGATCGTATTTTTATAATCTTTACTACATAAAGATAATATTTTTATATTCTCAATTATATAAAAATCATATTTTTATAGCTTCATTCAATAAATAAAAATCATAATTTTGTTCCTACTTCATAAAAATTACTTCTTTAATATTTCTACTTGATCCAAAAAAGAAAATCTAAACTTTAAACATTTAAAACAATAACAGGAGATTACCCTCACCAAAAAGAAAAACAAGGCTGAGTTCATCTTCCTCGCATTGCTCCAGGATCTAAGCCACTTCATCGAAATCCCATCATTCAATCGGAAAAACCCTACGAAGCCGCCACTGTAGATGGTCGGAGTCTGAACCGCCGCTGCCCTCACGAAGCCCTAGGTCCCCGTCCCCAACGCCCAGCGTGGGCCCCAATTCGACGGCCCCAGGTGGCCTGTGGCTGTACAAAAGGCGAAGGCGGTGGGCTTGGGATGGCTGGAGAGGATAGGCAGGGGGGGTCTTCGACGATGGGTGGAGATCGCCGGGGGTGCGGCGTCGATTTGGGCGATGGCGATGGGGAATCGGGGCCTCGATTTCTGCGTTGGTCTCTCTTTTTTTTTTCTCTGGAATGAAAACAAGAAAGGGGGGCAGAACGATTTAAGGGGGAGGGAGAGGTTTTTTTAATTTTTTTGGTTTCACTAAAATCCGGTTTATTTTGCACCCGGTACATTCAATTGAAGTTTAAAATCGAATTATCGAACTACTGCGCCATTTTCAATTCCTTTTATAATTATATATAATTATTTATATTCTAACACCGATCTATATAACTATATACGATTGAATTTTATTCAAAAGAAATTTTCTCGTCGATACTATTTAAAATAATTCATTTTGAATAATCAAAATTCGCTAAAATTGCCAAAATAAAAATTTTAAACTGGCCCAGATTTTCGGGTTGTTACAATTAGGGTTAGCATTAGGATGTATTTATAGGTGTAGGAAGTTATTTAGGACCATTAGATTAACCCTGAACCATGAGAACCAATCAAATGCAAAATCTGCATTTGAGCGAATCGGCCCACGGGTTGACAGCCAAACACCCTGGATTAACCCCTAGTCGACCCAGCGAGGCTCGGGTTGACCTCAAAAATAGGCCGGTTCGGTTATTCCCCCTCCCAATTCGTTGTTTTGAACTTTTTCGCATATTTATTTATTTAATTTTTAATTTATATATATATATATATCAATATATATATATTTCTCTGCGCAACCCATTTCACTTAATTCTTTTCTAAAAATTAAGTATACTTTAATTTGTGAATTTTAATGTTATAAAATTACGGGTTGTTACACCATTTGAGAAAAGATTACATCTTTTTTTAAGATTTGATGAAGTTTACCAATTAATTAATATTTAATTGGAATGGAATTGAATTGGATTTTTTGGTTTATCGTGAACGGTGTTTTAAATAACACTTGTTCTTTAACCCGACCAACAATGGAATGAGATTTTGGGTTTGTCGTGAATGGTATCTTTAATTATACTGTTCTTAAACCCAATGGAGTTAAGAAAATTAGAAACTAACTTGGGATCAGCCAAGTTGAATAGTTTCCTGGATATTGATCTTATGTTGGTTTCGGACTTCGGGATTAATACTTAGGGAATTGTTCTCTTACCAATTTACGGTTGGAGACCGATGGAATGTGATTTTGGGTTTATCGTGAACCGTGTTTTAAATGACGTTGGTTCTTTAACCCAGTTAAAGATAAGATTAATTTCTTAGCTTTGAATATCATTGATATTGATTTTTGGGAATATTAAAACTATATGGAGTTTTAATGAATCTTTGATTAGATTGGAAAGTGAATGTGATGATTAAAGTTATCAATTCAAGAAAACGATCAAAAATGGAGTGCCACCACCAGGCGATAGTTAAATCTTTAATTATACTTAAACATGAAATGGTAATTGAATTTACCAATAACACCGTGGTGTTAGATATGAAGTATAACCAGTTTGGCTTCATGGGATGAATAGGTTAGGATTGAGAAATTAAACAAATGATTACTTTGGTAAGGTGCACTAATCCAGACTTGTTTGGATTAACCATAATTTGGTTTGAATTGATATCCAAAAGAAGATTAAAGAATAAATTACAAAGAATTTATCTTTGATAAAATTAATGGGAACTTTTCCCAAAGTATAAAAATATTTGAATAAAGGAATATTCTTGATTGGAATGAGGCATATGTTATGTTTTTATAGCACTTGTTTATTATATATGCGAGTTATTCAAAAAGGCCGGGTTTATCTCATTCTGAATAACTGATTCGACGATGCGTCAAGGGTAAAGACGGTGGTTGAAGACTAGAGGTCTTTACATCGTTTGGATGATTACTGATGTCTTGATTGGGCTATACACCCAAGACAAGGTAATAAGTGGTGATCGTCCAGACATACTTGGAGATCGACCGGATATGAGAGGGCCTCTCTCTTGTATTGGACATTTTGGATGAGGAATATTGTAACGACCCGGAAAATCTGAACCAATTTAAAAATTTTATTTGGCTATTTTAGTGGATTTTAAATATTTAAAATAAATATTTTAAATAATAACAATGAAAAGTAAGTTTGAATCAATGTCTAAAAATAAATATAATTACTTTGAATTATAAACAAGACTTGAAATGGCGCGGCAGTTTCAAATTTTCATTTCAAACTTTGACTGACTGCACCGGGTGCAAAACAATACGGATTTGAGTGAAACCAAAAATATTTAAATCTTTTAGTGAATACCTTTCTAACGAATCTGAAAAATTGAAGTTTCATAGCGGAAAGCAAAAGTTATGGCCAAATGAATTTTCTGAAAGGTCGTTATGGATTTTATATAGCCCGTGAAAGTGGCAATTTTGCAAACGACCTCGGAATTCAACGAAACCACTTTTGTTGGATTCAGGATGTCATATTATTGCTAAGTTTCAAATTTTATAATTTTTGAAGTTAATATGTGAGCGTGGCAAAGGAAAATGTGTTTTGGTCAATTACAGTTAAATTGGATCGACCAGAAATGGGCCATTTTTCAAACGGTCTCAGAATTCGACAAAACTAGTTTTGTTGGGAAAGTTTCGTCAAAACATAGCTAGATTCATTTTTCTGGAATTTTTCGAATCAGTTTGTAGCCCGGCAAATTGAAATGTACGTTCAAATCGAATATTGAATGTTATATATTTTAATTTGAAGGAAAACTGACTGAAACAGTCGAACGGGCCTACGAAACTTATCCCATTGTGTTCGTAATGGGGGTAAAACGCTAGGGACGGCAGTCGTTGGGTTTGGATTGGAGTTCGTAGGAGGCAAGGGGTATTTTTTGATTTTTAAAATTATATAAATAAAAAAGAAAAATATGATTGGCCCATTCAGTTTTCTCTCTCCCCGTCACTCCTCCTTTACCCTCGCGATAAACGGCGATAGTAGCTCCCCGCTTCCCTTCTCTTTATCTCCTTCCATGCGCCACGATAGCCAACGCCCCAGTTGGGAGTTTTGAAGGCCTCTCCTTCCTCTTCAAATCCGACCTGACATCACCCCCTATCGCTTCGCCCTCCTCGTGAACGGACGCCCCAAAGTTCATCGCTTCAGACCCCCGCCGTGCCTCAGAGATGCCGACGAACTGCACGAGACTCCCATCGCCGGAAAGCCCTCTAGTAGCTCTAGGCCGTGGTACCCTTCGATCACCTCCACGCTGCTCGGTTTTCGCGAAAACTACAAACCTAGTTTTGAACAGGTTTGAAAGTATACGACTGTTTTTATTTTAAACTATAATAGCACTTCTAAGCGCTACCATTTTTGATTTCACTGTAAAAAACATATCTTTTTCGTTTGTTGACGAAATGCAATGAAACAAGAGACAGTGGACTCGTGTGGACGTCTTCTACATTCTAGAAAAGACAGCAATTTTTCTAAGCCTTCTACTATTTTTGGTGGAGTGGAACCCAATGTGAGATTTCTAAATTATAAAAGATATGGAAAACGATGATGTATAAATTATATAGTCGATGTATGAGTTATATAAGCGTTGTACACCTCTTATATAAGCGTTGTATAAGTTGTACGTTCGATGAATAAGTTATATATGCGTTGTAAAAAATATATATATGTGTGTTGAAATAGAAGTGAAATGCTTATATATATATATATGCCCCTTGTCCACAAACTATGGACGATATTTATTGGTTGTGACCGGTGTGAAAATTGATTGATAGCGAATGGTTGATTGGAATTGTTTGTGGTTGAAATTGATTGATTGTGGTTGAAAAATACCCGATGGTGGTTGAGATTTATTTAGTTGAAACCACATAGGATTAGTTTGTGGAAATGAAAAAAAATATACATGCCGCCTGTGTGCGAACTAGATGCACGATTCCCCATTGTCAAAAGCTGTGAGGCTTTAAGGTAGAGCGAGGAACCGTACTAGGGACGGCCCCAGTTTTAACTACCCTGCCGTTATGCTGCCGAAATTTTGAATAATATTCATGTGTTAGAATTATTTTCCTGTGTTGAATAGAAATTCATTAGTTGAATAGAAATTCATGTGTTGAATGGTATTCGTGTTTTGAAATAAATTGTTTTATAATAAAAATCATATTTTTAACATCTATATGAACTATATAAAATAATTGTGTTTTGAAATAAATTGTTTTATAATAAAAATCATATTTTTAACATCTATATGAACTATATAAAATAAATGTGTTTTGAAATGAATTGTTTTACAATAAAAATCACATTTTTACTATATACACGAATAGTTGAAAATAGCGAAATGTTGAAATAATTGTCGGTTGGATAAAAATATCATTTTTATCAAATGTATGAAAAGAATATAGTTTTGAAATCGAAGAATCGATATATATATATATATATATATAAATAGAATTGAAATATATTGAATAGCGAAGATGCAGTTCGTGTTTTGAAACCGTGATTTCAAACGATTAGTGCGGGAGATCCGACCATCGGATTTTCCCGAAACCGAAACCGTTGGGTTCGCTTTGGAAATATCTTTCCAACGACACCAACTTTGTAAAGATCCAACGGTTGGATTGTCTGGAATGTTTAATTCAAATCTGAAGAAAAACAGCGCCAGAATCGATTATATTTATATATATACATATATAAATATAATTATATTTAATCGAATAACAACGCTGAAGTTCGTATTTTGAAATTGAAACTTCAAACGATTATGCCGGGAGATCCGACCGTCGGATTTTCCCGAAACTGGAACCGTTGAATTCGTTTTGAAAAGATCTTTCTAACGATATAAATTTTGTGAAGATCCAACGGTTAGATTTTCAAATATGTGTAAATCAAATCTGAAGAAAAACAGCGCCACGGCCGCGTTATGGCCCGAAGCGTCGTTTGAATAAATTGGCTATTTTAAAATAAATAAAGATAGCAACAAATCGTTATAAAATATTATAAATGATATGGATGTGAAATTTAGAAATTAACTGAAGGTTAGCTAAGTCGAATGGTTACCTGGATTTTGAACTGATGTTGGTTTCGGCCTTCGAGGTTAATATTTGGGAAATCGTTCTCTTACTGAATGAC
The DNA here is from genome assembly GCA_030737875.1 of Allium sativum. Classification (NCBI taxonomy): domain Eukaryota; kingdom Viridiplantae; phylum Streptophyta; class Magnoliopsida; order Asparagales; family Amaryllidaceae; genus Allium; species Allium sativum. The sequence goes on along the minus strand of CM060921.1, from coordinate 154,828,526 downwards.
GGTTAATGACTAATGAATTGAAATGCTGCGTACGTAGTGTTTGTGTAGCACTTGTTTATTATATACGCGAGTTGCTTAGAAAGACCGGGTTTATCCCATTCTGAATAACTGAATCGACGATAAGAAATCGAAGATGAAGACGGTGGTCGAAGACCGGAGATCTTCACCTCGTTTGGATGGTAATTGATGTCCTGGTTGGAAGGCATCCTGAAATATGGATAATGAGTGGTGATCGTCCAAACGTACGTGGAGATCAATGAGTTTGCGAGGTATATAGTGCCTCCGGTTTCGTTCCAACCCAGAACGGACTTGTAAATGGATTGTGTGTCTGACATTGGAATTTATTCTATGTGATTGATAGCCATCAGTTGCATGGTGTGAATTGCCTGTGTGACATGCTAAGATGCAGTGATCAGGGCTTCTATTGAAAAGCAAAGTCTTGTGATTGATGATCAAAGCACCGCCTATGTGGCGTAGCTTTGTGTATAACGTGAATTCGAGAGCCTCACACCCCGGTATGAACCAGAAATGGGAGAGGACATCAGGGAGGGCATGCATTTTGTTCTAGTTAGAAGTGGCGTCAGTGGTTTTATACGCTCTGACGAGTTTGACTTATGTGGTTGTTGCTGTTGCGAGGCGCCTTGGTTATATCGGTCGGTCCGGGAACGATGGAGTCATTCGTTGGCTCATTTATGGGGAAACGCAGTGTTCAGGCATTTTAATCCACATCGGTGGACCGGCCCTGAAGATCCAAGGGTCACTCGAGCTCTGATCCTGTGGCTCAAGCTAGAGAGTCTCGAATTCGCTAAGGACTATCTTTTGCCTTGGTTCATGACGGAAATCCAATTTCCAAATACGTGACTGTACGGTTTTGATTGTATACCTATATATGGCGACATAGTGGTATGGGGCATTAATGCCATCTATGATTGATAGTTGTGATTTGAAATTGTTTTTGAAACATATAAACACTAGTAATAATATCAAATGCTTTTGTTTTATTCGTATCAAGCATATTTTGGCCGTTATAAGGTAAAAACTTTATCCTCCGGTTTGCGTTGCATTTTGTGATGGCAATTGAGTCTTATAATGGCTTCATTTTTATAAAAAGCATTGCAATGTTTAAAAGAATGATTTGTTTTAAAGCACTGGCAATACAATGGAGTAAACCCGTTCCACGAAAGTGGCGTGGTCCTGTGCTTAGCCATATTATAAATGTGTTGAGTGGATTTCTCATACCAGTCACATGACTGACTCATAGTTTGTTTTACTTTCAAACTCGGGTGCCCCTTTTTCTACATGGGCAGCCTTGTATTCAGGTTTAGCATGCTCTTTCTGGATAGCTGGAGCAGAAGATGGATTCTACCATTTATCCCTTTTTATGCTATTCAGCTCCTGTTGTACATATTATGTTTGTTTCCGCTGTAGACATTTATGTATAGCTGAAGTGTATTTGTACTAAGTATGATCCTGTATACTGTGTAAATCTGATGATTACGTTTATCCAGTATATTCTATTGTGCACTATCTAGTGTATTTATTAATTTCTATTCTGCTATTATCTGTTTCTGTGTTATATTCCAAAGATTACCCTTGTCACCGTCAGTACGGGAAATGGGGTCGTCACATCATGGTATCAGAGCATTGGTTAAGCTTAGTGCTAGAATATAACATATTAACGAACTCGTCAGAAATAGGACCAGTATTGTTCTTGGACGGGTAACTCATTACAGATAGGATCAGTAATATCCTGGTATGAGTAAAGCAGAATGAAATTACACCCCAATAGACACATTTACATTGGAAGTATATGTTTCTATGTTTTAAAATACCTTTTCTGTGACATGACACTTGATCTGCTATTTGCAGAAGTACTAGAAAATGAGTGTCAGAAACAGAAGAAATGCAGAACCCGATTTAGAGGCTCTATTAAAGAGATATCGAAATCTGGGCGGAGCACAATTCTTGGGAAATGAATCTATAATTCAGACTCAAGCTTGGATGAGCTCTGCGGAAAGAATTTTTGAACGTATCCAGTTGAGAGATGATCAGAAAAGATTAGTAGCATCTTGGGCGCTCAAAGAAGAAGCTTTAATCTGGTGGGAAACAATCATCAAAGATAATCCAGAAGGTGATATCACCTGGGATAGATTCAAAGAGATTTTCCTAGAAAGATTCACTCCTCCTGAAGTGACTGAGCGATTATGTGATGAATTCTCTTATCTGATACAAGGAGATATGACCATTCTAGAATATCATAAGAGATTCAACGAACTTTCTCACTTTGCTCCTCATCTGATTCAAGATCCAAAGAGGAAGAATCTGAGATTTATTCATAGCCTGCAAAGAAAATATCAGAATAGTGTGATGAGGAATGTGAAGCTTCCTTTTTCTAAAATGATATACATGGCTTACCCGTACGAGGATCTCGACAAGAAAGGAATGTTACAGTACGATGAGGAAGTCAGTTCTAGTAATAAAGGTGAGTCTGAAACTGATCGGCCGGAGGCCAGTACGATGTCTGAGGTCAGTAAGAAGCCTAAAGTAAATCGGAAAAGGGCCAGATCTGGGAAGGAACCAGTAACAACTGCTGTATGCTCTAACTGCAATAAGCAAGGCCATTTCTCGATAAGATGCAAAGCTCTAAAGAAACATGGGAAGTTTCAAGAGAACAGAAAGTGTAATCGATGCCTTCAATCTGGTCACCTTTCAAAGGCCTGCCCGCTGTTCAAGAAGTCTAAAACAGTACATGTAAATGAAGTAGCAGAAACTTCTGAGCTCTCAGCTAGACGGGAAAGGCCAGATGTTTTAGAAGGCACGCTCAGTGTCAAAAATATTCCAGTTAAAGTATTATTTGATACAGGCGCGTCACGAAGCTTTATTGCAAAGAATGCGGTTAAGAAACTGGATTTGAATTTGAAGAAGCTCAAAGAACCCATCACTGTCCAGAATCCGGTTGGGGGTTCCCTCGATCTCAATTGGGTTTGTGCAGTACCTATCTCTTTTTTCTGCTATAAATTCCCTACCATCTCTATCGTCATGAATTTTACTAAATTTGATCTTATCTTGGGGTTAGACTGGTTGAACAAATATGAAGCTGAGGTTAAATGCGCCGACAGAGTCGTTAAGGCGAAGATTAAATCAGGTGATTATATAACTATTCCCTATGAAGGTCAGGATTCTAATAGAAAAGACTTCTAGGCAGCTCTCGATGTTTCTCCAGCCCAAATAGAAGATATCCCTGTAGTCACAGAGAATATTTCCGACCTCATCAAATATATTCCAGTCATAAAGAATTATGCGGATGTGTTCGAAGAAGTTGTTCGCTTACCTCCGCAGAGGGAAATTGATTTCAAGATCGCTTTGATTCCGAATGCAAGGCCGGTAGTTCACGCTATTCGAAGAATGTCCTTGAAAGAGAAAGAGGAATTAGACAATCAAACTCGACAGCTAGTATGGATGGGTCTGATCAGGCCTAGTATCTCTGATTGGGGTGCAGCAGTGGTGTTTGTCCCAAAATATGACGGTACTCGGATTATCATGATTTGAACAAGCAGACAACAAAGAACAAATATCCATTGCCGCGAATCGATAATTTATTGGATCGTCTGAATGGCGCACAAGTATTTTCAAGGATGGACCTAGCTACAGGCTTCCATCAGCTTCGAATTGCCGAAGAATATGTTCTTATGACAACATTCAAAGGTCCAGACTTATTCTTTGAGTGGTTAGTAATGTCGTTCGGCTTATGTAACGCTCCAGCTTACTTCGTCGATTTTATGAATAGAGTATTTAGAGGAGTCCTGAATAAGTTCGTTCTGTTTTTTATTGACGATATTCTAATCTTCACTAAATCAAAATCCGAACATGAAAAACATTTGGAACAGGTTCTAGAAATTCTGAGAAGGAATGTATTGAAAGCCAAACTGTCCAAATGTATATTCTGGCAAGATGAACTGAAATTTCTAGGCCATGTCATATCGAAAGAAGGAATTGTTGTGGATCCAAGTAAAATCACGGCTATTCAAAATTGGAAACAGCCTAGTACTCCTATAGAGGTTCGCAGTTTTCTTGGATTGGCTAGTTATTACCGGAAGTTCGTTAAAAACTTTTCGAAGATGTCTGGCACTTAACGAAGCTTACAAAGAAGCACTCAAAATTCAAATGGACTCCAGAATGTGAGGAGGCTTTTGAAGAGCTAAAGTTAAGATTAACGACTGCTCTAGTGTTAACCATTATCGATGGCAATCAGGATTTAAAAGTCTGGACAGATGCCTCTAGAGAGGGCCTTGGTGCAGTATTAATGAAAAGAGGTCAGGTTGCTAGCCGCCAGCTAAAGCCGCACGAGAAAAACTACGTCACTCATGATCTTGAGTTATTGGCTATAGTATTCGCTTTGAAAATCTGGAGACATTATCTTCTGGGTGAGAGATTTGAACTGTTTACAGATAACCAATCGCTAAAGTATCTGTTCACCCAGAAAGACTTGAATTTGAGGCAGCAACGTTGGCTAGAATTCCTTGCAACATACGATTTTGAGATTCTATACACTCCAGGGACAGCCAATGTCATGGCCGATGCGTGAGTCGAAAGAATGTAATGATCGCCAGCTTTTTTATTACGACTTCCTTGATTGACAAAATATCTATTCTTCAAAAGAATGATAATTTTATTAATGATATGATCAAAAGGATTCAGAAAGGCGAACCCTCGTGTTTTCAAATAGATAACAATGGGACCTTGAGATTGAAAGGAAGGATTTATGTTCCCGACATCCCAGAGTTAAAAAGGGAAGTGTTAGACGAGTGTTACAAGCCCAAGCCGAGTATCCATCCTGGTGTAGCCAAAATGTATAACGATCTCAAGCGAACATTTTGGTGGAAGGCTATGAAAAGAGACGTTTCAATATATGTTAGACGATGCCCTACTTGCCGGCTAGTCAAAAGCGACCAACAGAAACTAGCTGGATTTTTGCAACCGCTGGACGTTCCAGGTTGGAAGTGGGAACATATTTCCATGGACTTCATAGATGGTTAACCCAGAACCAGAAAAGGAAATCACAGTATTTGGGTGATCGTAGATCGCTTCACGAAGACTGCCCATTTCATACCTGTCAGATCAAACAGAACTGCTCAGAGTCTGGCGAAATATTCTTCAAGGAAATTGTAAGGCTACATGGAGTGCCGCACAGTATAGTCAGTGATAGAGATCCAATATTTACTAGCAAATTCTGGGAGGCATTTCAAGTCGAACTGGGAACGAAGTTGAACTTGAGCACCGCTTATCATCCTCAGACAGATGGTCAGACTGAGAGGGTGAATCGTATACTAGAAGATATATTACGGGCTTGTGTTCTAGATTTCGGTGGATCATGGGAAGACCAATTACATTTGGCTGAATTCTCATATAACAACAGCTACCAGGCGAGCCTTACAATGTTGCCATTAGAAGCCTTGTTCGGTAGACCGTGCCGATCCCCTACTTGTTGGGTCGAACCTGGTAATAGACTTGTATTGGGACTTGATATGATCCATGAAGCTGCCGACAAAGTCGACTTCGTCAAGAAACGATTACTCTCCGCTCAAAGCCGACAGAATAGCTATGCTGATTCGAGAAGAAGGGATTTGGCTTTTTCTGTTGGTGATTATGTGTATATAAAGGTCTCTCCGAGGAGGGGAGTGATTCGATTTGGCAAAAATGGGAAGTTGGCGCCCAGATTTATTGGTCCATTCCCTATTCTTGAACGGATTGGAACTCTGGCCTATAGAATTCAATTGCCTGATTGGTTGCCTGGTGTGCATGATGTATTTTACATATCTCAACTTCGAAAGCACGTTCATGATCCATACTTGATCGTAGAAGAAGCAGCTCAACAGCATATTGAAATTACTCCAAAATTGGCTGTGAGAAGAGAGCCGCTAAAGATTATCGGCAAAGAAACCAAGGAACTGAGGAATAAGAAAGTTCACTTAGTCAAAGTGCAGTAGTGTAGGGATCCGCGAGATTGTACTTGGGAAACTGAGGAGAGCATTCAGAAAGCCTATCCTAAGTGTCGAGTAGATATCTCTGATTAACTCCGGTGCAAGGTACATTTACCATACTTTGCATTACCATTTAGTTCTCTACTTTGTTGCTATTTTCCTTTCAAGGATGTGCACTTTTAATTCTATAGCCTGATTAATTTAAAAAGACTGTATGAATTAATTTGTATGATTCTGAAAAGTTAAAACAAATTGCTTGTTGTTTGCATTGTGTGATAGTAGATTTGATTAATTAAATTATGAGAACGATAGTTAATTTAATCAATAAGAGAATAATGGTAGGATTTATTCATTTAAATCACACATTGAACTGATTTAAAAATAGATAAAAATATATACATGTCATCATATATGTTTGAACAGGTAATAGATTAGCTGCTGAGTAAAGATTTTATTTGCGTGCCCGACAAATAGGTAAACCTTAATGAGTTGGATGCGAAATATTATTATATCAACTCCTGTGAATGCCATTGGATGCGGAGTGCTGGTTATTCTGTGTGTAATAATAAACATCGCCATAGGATAGTAACAATTAATTTTGAACTACACTACATTGCATACTTCTTGAAGATAGGCATACTTCATCATATACCACATGAGCATTTGGAGCTTGTGTGACGAGGTGGAAGATTTACCATACGAGCGAGAGGCTTGTATGGCGATGACTATATTTTGCAGGTTGAACTGATAACTGATATGAACCATATAAAATTGTAACAATAAATTGCCAGATTAATAAAAACCCCACACGGGTCTGGAGTTGACAATAATCGCGTCTCTCTAGTCACTAGATATGGCACATGGATTATTTATTTCCCACACGGGATGAGGTGATGAGAATTTATTCTCTGGAGCAATTAAAATACACACTCCCTCGGGCTTTGACAGGGTGATGAGAATTTATTCTCTGGAGTTATTATCTAAACACGCTCCCCTGTAAACACCAGATTATATCACTATAAATATGTGTATGCTTTATAGGATTTATTGGGTACCTAATACGGCCCAATAAATTTCCAAACCCCTCCCCGTACAAAGGAGGTTATGGCGAAATTTTTTGAAAATTCCGGGTGTTAGCCAAATTTTTGAAGAATTTGAAAATTCCCAGAAACTGAAAAGTTGGAGAATGGAAGCCAGATTGAACGTAGAGTTGATTAATCAAACCGCTTTCGACTTTGTTCCTTTTCGGGGATGAAAAGTTTTAAGTGGGGGAGATTGTAACGACCCGGAAAATCTGAACCAATTTAAAAAATTTAAATTGGCTTTTTTAGTGGATTTTACATATTTTAAATAAATATTTTAAATAATAACGATGAAAAGTAAGTATGAATCGATGTTTGAAAGTAAATATAATTACTTTGAATTATAAACAAGGCTTGAAATGGCGCGACAGCTTCAAATTTTCATTTCAAACTTTGACTGACTGTACCGGGTGCAAAACAAAACAGATTTTAGTGAAAGCAAAAAATATTTAAATCTATTAGTGAATACCTTTCTAACGAATCTGAAAAATCGAAGTTTCATAGAAGAAAGCAAAAGTTATGGCCAAATGAATTTTCTGAAAGGTCGCTATGGAGTTTATATAGCCCGTGAAAATGGCCATTTTGCAAACGACCTCGGAATTTGACGAAACCACTTTTGTTGGATCCGGGATGTCAAATTATTGCTAGGTTTCAAATTTTATAATTTTTGAAGTTAATATGTGAGCGTGGCAAAGGAAAACGTGTTTTGGTCAATTATAGTTAAATTGGATCGACCAGAAATGGGCCATTTTTCAGACGGTCTCAGAATTCGACGAAACTAGTTTTGTTGGGACCGTATCGTCAAAACATATCTAGATTCATTTTCCTGGAATTTTTCGAATCAGTTTGTAGCCCCGGCAAATTGAAATGTACGTTCAAATCGAATATTGAATGTTATATAATTTAATTTGAAGGAAAACTGACTGAAACAGTTGAATGGCCTACGAAACTTATCCCATTGTGTTCGTAATGGGGGTAAAACGCTAGGGACGGCAGTCGTTGGGTTTGGATTGGAGTTCGTAGGAGGCAAGGGGTATTTTTTGATTTTTAAAATTATATAAATAAAAAAGAAAAATCTGATTGGCCCATTCAGTTTTCTCTCTCCCCGTCACTCCTCCTTCGCCCTCACGATAAACGGCGATAGTAGCTCCCCGCTTCCCTTCTCCTTATCTCCTTCCATGCGCCACGATAGCCAACGCCCCAGTTGGGAGTTTTGAAGGCCTCTCCTCCCTCTTCAAATCCGATCTGACCTCACTCCCTATGGCTTCGCCCTCCTCGTGAATCGACGCCCCAAAGTTCATCACTTAAGACCACCGCCGTGCCTTAGGGACGCCGACGAACTGCATGAGACCCCCATCGCCAGAAAGCCCTCTCGTAGCTCTAGGCCGTGGTACCCTCCGATCGTCTCCACGCTGCTCGGTTTTCGCGAAAACTACAAACCTAGTTTTGAACAGGTTTGAAAGTATACGACTGTTTTTATTTTAAACTATATAATAGCACATCTAAGCGCTACCCTTTTTGATTTCACTGTAAAAATCATATCCTTTTCGTTTGTTGACGAAATGCAGTGAAACAAGAGACAGTGGACTCGTGTAGACGTCTTCTACATTCTAGAAAAGACCGCATATTTTTCTGAGCCTTCTGCTGTATTTGGTGGAGTGGAACCCAATGTGAGATTTCTAAATTATAAACGATATGGAAAACACGATGTATAAATTATATAGTCGATGTATGAGTTATATAAGCATTGTACACCTCTTGTATAAGCGTTGTATAAGTTGTATGTTCGATGTATAAGTTATATATGCATTGTAAAAATTATATATATGTGTTGAAATAGAATTGAAATGCTTATATATATATATATATATATATATATATACACGCCCCTTGTCCACAAACCATGAACGATATTTATTGGTTGTGATTGGTGTGAAAATTGATTGATAGCGAATGGTTTATTGGAATTGTTTTGGTTGAAATTGATTGATTGTGGTTGAAAAATACCCGTTGGTGGTGGAGATTTATTTGGTTGAAACCACATAGGATTAGCTTGTCGAAATGAAAAAAAAATATACATGCCGCCTACGTGCGAACTAGATGCATGATTCCCCATTGTCAAAAGCTGCGAGGCTTTAAGGTAGAGCGAGGAGCCATACTAGGGACGACCCCGGTTTTAACTACCTTGCCGTTATGCTGCCGAAATTTTGAATAATATTCATGTGTTAGAATTATTTTCCTGTATTGAAACTATATTCATGTGTTGAATATAAATTCATTCGTTGAATAGAAATTCATGTGTTGAATGGTATTCGTGTTTTGAAATAAATTGTTTTATAATAAAAATCATATTTTTAACATCTGTATGAACTATATAAAATAATCGTGTTTTGAAATAAATTGTTTTATAATAAAAATCATATTTTTAACATCTATATGAACTATATAAAATAATCGTGTTTTGAAATGAATTGTTTTACAATAAAAATCACATTTTTACTATATACGCGAATAGTTGAAAATAGCGAACTGTTGAAATAATTGTCGGTTGGATAAAAATACCATTTTTATCAACTGTATGAAAAGAATATAGTTTTGAAATCGAAGAAACGATATATATATATATATATATATATATATATATATTGAAATATATCGAATAGCGAAGCTACAGTTCGTGTTTTGAAACCGTGATTTCAAACGATTAGTGCGGGATATCCGACCATCGGATTTTCCCAAAACCGAAACCGTTGGGTTCGCTTTGGAAATATCTTTCCAACGACACCAACTTTGTAAAGATCCAACAGTTGGATTGTCTGGAATGTTTAATTCAATTATGAGAAAAACAGCGCCAAAATCGATTATATTCATATATATATATAGAAATATAATTATATTTAATCGAATAACGACGCTGCAGTTCATATTTTGAAATCGAAACTTCAAACGATTATACCGGGAGATTCGACCATCGGATTTTCCCGAAACTGGAACCGTTAGCTTCATTTTGAAAAGATCTTTCTAATTATATAAATTTTGTGAAGATCCAATGGATAGATTTTTAGATAGGTGTAAATCAATTTTGAAGAAAAACAGCGCCACGGCCGCGTTATGGCCCGAAGTGTCGGTTGAATAAATTGGCTATTTTAAAATAAATAAAGATAGCGATAAATCGTTATAAAATTTTTATAAACGATATGGATGTGAAATTTAGAAATTAACTGAAGGTTAGCTAAGTTGAATGATTTCCTGGATTTTGATCTGATGTTGGTTTCGGCCTTCGGGGTTAATATTTGGGAAATCGTTTTCTTACTGATTGACGGTTAATGACTAATGAATTGAAATGATGCGTATGTAGTGTTTGTGTAGAACTTGTTTATTATATACGCGAGTTGCTCAGAAAAACCGGGTTTATCCCATTCTGAATAACTGAATCGACGATAAGAAATCGAAGATGAAGACAGTGGTCGAAGACCGGAGATCTTCACCTCGTTTGGATGGTAATTGATGTCCTGATTGGGAGGCATCCCGAAATATGGATAATGAGTGGTGATCGTCCAAACGTACGTGGAGATCGATGGGTTTGCAAGGTATATAGTGCCTTCGGTTTCGTTCAGACCAAGAACGGACTTGTAAATGGATTGTGTGTCTGACATTGGGTTTTATTCTGTGTTGATTGATCTCTATTAAATATACATCTGTTTGGCGATGGAGAATTTATTCTTTTGCTTAACGCCCTTCTCTGAGATGCACGAGCTCAGAGGTTGTATATCGATGGACATCAGTTGCATGGTGTGAATTGCCTATGTGGCATGCTAAGATGGAGTGATCAGGGCTTCTGTTGAAAAGCAAAATCTTGTAACTGATGATCAAAGCACCGCCTGTGTGGCGTAGATTTTTGTGTAATGTGAATTCTCGAGCCTCACACCCCGGTATGAACCAGAAACGGGAGAAGACATCAAGGACGGCATGCGTTTCCTTCTAGTTAGAAGTGGCGTAAGTAGTTTTACACGCCCTGACGAGTTTGACTTATGTGGTTGTTGTTGTTGCGAGGCGCCTCGGTTATATCAATCGATCCGGGACTGATGGAGTCATTCTTTGGCTCATTTACGCCCCAAAGGGTGGGGAAACGCAGTGTTCAGGCATTTTAATCCACATCGGTGGACCGGCCCTGATGATCCAAGGGTCACTTGAGCTCTGATCCTGAGGCTCGGGCTAGAGAGTCTCGAATTCGGTAAGGACTATCTTTTGCCTTGGTTCATGACGGAAATCCAATTTCCAAATACGTGACTGTGCGGTTTTGATTGTATACCTATATATGGCGACATAGTGGTATGGGGCATTAATGCCGTCTATGATTGATAGTTATGATCTGAAATTGTTTTTGAAACATATAAACACTAGTAATAATATCAAATGCTTTTGTTTTATTCGTATCAAGCATATTTTGGCCATTATAAGGTAAGAACTCTATCCTCCGGTTTGCGTTGCATTGTGTGATGGGAACCGAGTCTTATAATGGCTTCATTTTTATAAAAAGCATTGCGATGTTTGAAAGAATGATTTGTTTTAAAGCACTGGCCATCCAATGGAGTAAACTCGTTCCACGAAAGTGGCATGGTCCTGTGCTTAGCCATATTTTAAATGTGTTGAGTAGATTTCTCATACCGATCGCATGACTGACTCGTAGTTTGTTTCACTTTCAAACTCGGGTGCCCCTTTTTCTACACGGGCAGCCTTGTATTCAGGTTTAGCAGGCTCTTTCTGGATAGCTGGAGCTGAAGATGGATTCTATAATTTATCTCTTTTTATGCTGTTCAGCTCCTATTGTACATATTATGTTTGTTTCCGCTGTAGACATTTATGTATAGTTGAACTGTATTTGTACTAAGTATGATCCTATATAATGTGTAACTCTGATGATTACGTTTATCCAGTATATTCTATTGTGCGTTATCTGGTGTATTTATTAATTTCTATTCTGCTATTATCTGTTTCTGTGTTATATTCCAAAGATTACCCTTGTCACCGTCAGTATTGGAAATGGAGTCGTCACAAATAAGGTGCCTTCAGTTTCGTTCAGACCGAGAACGAACTTTTAAATGGATGTGTGTCTGACATCGGATTTCATTCTGTGTGATTGATAGACATCGGTTGCATAGCGTGAACTGCCTGTATGGCATGCTGAGATGCAAATGATCAAGGCTTCTGTTGAAAAGCAGAGTCTTGTGGTTGATGATCAAAACACAACTTTAATATAACATAGCTTTGTGTAGCGTTAATTCGCGAGCCTCACACCTCGATGTGAACCAGAAACGGGAGAGGACATCAGGGAGGGCATGCGTTTCCTTCTACCTAGGAGTGGTGTCAGCGTTTTACAAGCCCTGACATTTTACTTATGTGGATGATTGATAACGAGGCGCCTCGGTTATATCGGTTGTTCCAGGACCGATGGTTTGGTCGGGATATGACCAGTTTATGCCCCATAGGGCGGGGAAACGCATTGTTCAGGCATTTTAATCCACTCCGTATGGACCAGCCCTGACGATCCAAGGGGCAATTGCGGCTATTACTGAGACATGATCGGCTAGATTGTCTCGAAGCGGTAAGGACGATCCCTTGCCTTGGTTCACAAATGGAAATCCAACTTCCAATACGTGACATTTGCGGTTTTGATTGTAGAGCCTAGTATTGGCAGCATGATATATGGTACCCATGCTATCTAGGATTGATACATTTATATTTGAAGTTGTTTTATACACTATGCACTTATAATAGCATCAAATGATTTGTTTTAAACGTACCAAGCATGTTTGGCTATTATAAGGGAAAACCCTATCCTCCGGCTTGGGTTGCATTGTGTGATGGGACCTGGGTCTTATAATAGCTTCATTTTTCCAAAAAGCATTGCGCTGTGTTGTTTTATGCACTGATATTCTTGGGAGGAATCCCATTCCGTGTTATACAGCGTGGTCCCTTGATCTATTTGATTTAAAGTAAAGTTCTAAATAACTGTTTTACTTCTCACACCAGTCACATGACTGATCTAGAGTTTATTGTTTTAACCTAAACTTTGGGTGCCCCTATTTTCCACACGGGTAGATATTAGTTTTGGTTTTGAAGATTTATATTCACAGGATCCTGGTTTACAGCTGGAATGATATTCGAAAACCTATGTATCCGTATATTCTTTTCAGTTGTGTTTTGTATTATTTTCCACTGCATTGTAACTTGTAAATCTCTGATATTTAATAAATGTGTAATATTTATTCATACTCTGTATATTCATTTATTCTGATGAAATTGTTGTAATAAGCAATGAAATGTTCTTCTGTTTTTGTTCTGATTTGTCTTGCCCTCAAAGCAATCCGGGCTTTCCTTCGTGGTGAAGTTCGAGTCGTTATAGATTTAGCACATCTCAATAAAAATCTTCAGAAATTTGAAAATGAAATTATTAGTTTGAAACGAATTGAGGATGAGCTAAGTCATAAGAACAATGCTTTGCAAAAGGAGTTGACTAAGATAAATTCCAATCATAAAATTTTTGAATGGGAGAGTTTGCTGAAAACTGAGTTAGTTTTGAACGAACTAGAAAAAGAAACTGAGAATTTCAAGACTTTCAAGATTGAGAAACAAAAACATTTCGAATTTGAAATCTTTGAGTCTCTAGCCAAAATCAAATTACTTGAATCTTGAAATTTATTTTGAAATAACTTGATATTGAAAGAAAGATCACTAATATTCGTTGTTCAAATTTAATCAAAGAAAACAGTGATCTTCAATCCAAAATTTAACAACTAGAATCAGCTTTGGAGAAATTCTCTAGCAGGGAAATTTCGTTGAATAGGTTGTTGCAAAATCAAGTTTCTATTGGAAATAAATATGATATTGGGTTTGAGAAAATAAATGTTTTTGAACGTGAATTCAAATGATTTTAAAAATCCTTCAAACTGCTTTGAAAAGAATCACTTTGAAAATTTAAATTCTGAATATTTCAAAGGTTTTTTAAATCATATAAGGAATGAAAAGTAGTTGTGTAACAACCCATTTAAACCATTTTGGACCCCAAAAAGAAATAAAGTGAATTCGTCTAAAGTCAAACAAATTTGGGCTCCTAAAGGCACAAAAGTAAATTCTGATGGATTGTTATATAAACAAGTTTGGGTGCTTAAAGTCGTAAACTCATTTCATAGTGGTTTTATAATTTGTTTGACCACTCAATCCCCTAGAATGTTAGGTGCTAGAAGATGGCTCAGGAACAGCTTTGCAAAAAAGAGATTGTTTCCAAATTGTTCTATGTCATTGCATCATTCTGTGTCCCTTGGCAAAGATTGTCTAAGTTAAAGATTCTTCTACTCACATCGAATTTTGGTATGATCTCTAAACTCATCTCTGTTAATATTTTTTTCTTTTTTTATTCCTCCTTCTAACCCTTCTAATTTCTTTTGTCTATTTCTGATTTGATTTGACACAGCCATATTATTTTCCTTTTATACTATGTTTCTTAATTTCAAATTGCAGAATTCATGGTTTTCTAGAAATTCGCTTTATTTGAATAAAACTCTCATGTTTTAATCAATTTCAAGTTTTGAATTCAAAATTGTAAATTTTTGCAATTACCTTGAAGTTTAATTCTTTTTTGATTTCTGAATTCCTAACAGCACTGAAAGCATTCTTGTTATATCTTAAACACTGTTAATTTGAATTCTAAATTTTTGAAGATCTGAAAAATTAATGAAATTTTACTCACCTGTATTGTTTTGAGTTTCTTCTAATTCATTTTAGAAAGACTTGAAAATTTATACTCATTACAACACACTGCCAATTTTCAGTTGTGATGATTTCAATAATTTTTGGATTGGCTTGATTATCTCTGAAGTAATTTTTTCGACTTGAATCATTGTGACACATCTTAACATTCATCTTTATTCATTATCATCTCGGTTGAACATTTGTTTGTTTGAAATCATCTAAAAAAATTCATATTTTGAATCTCACACATTTCTTAGATTTGAAATTATTAATCTTGTGTGATTGATTAGTTGTACCTCAAAACCTACATCTTTTCAAGTGATTTCAAATAAATTATTTTTAATTTTGATTATGAATTGTCTCTCATGCTTGATGTAAATATTCTATAAATTACTCTTATGCTTGTCAGAAATAATTATGAGAAATTCTTTGAATATCTTTTATTGAAACTCACGGTTATTTCATGACCATTTGATGTTAACACTTTTTTCTTGAAATTATTGATTTCTTGAATCCCACACACATATTGGATTTGAAATTAATAATTTGGTACGATCAATTCATTGAATCTTGAGATTTGCATATTCCTTCAAATGATTTGAAATAAACTATATTTTTATTCTTGGGTCATGAATCGTCTTTTGTGACTGTTAGAAATAGCTGTGAATTTTTTTCCTGATAAGTCTGCTTTGAAATTGATTATTGTGATGCTTTGATAAAAGAAATCATTTTGAAAATGTTTCATTATATAACTGCTTGTTTTTTATATCATCTACTGCTCTGATAGATGGAATTAATATGTTTGATTTAACTTCTTGGGCTTGGTAATTTTTTTCTCCCCTAAAAATTCTATGTTGAGTTGTAGAATCTAAAATCAGTCTCTGAGAAACCTTTGTTAGCCACCAGGATGGTATTAAAATCCACTTTTGCAGAGAAACAAGTGGTATTAAATTATAGTTTTTTATTGAGTTGATTCACATCCTGTATATATTTTTACATCTCTTTTGTCTTGTAGAGATCTTTCTGAATCCCCTCTTGTAATTGATTTTTCATTTTTAAAATTATTTATTAGTTATTTATTTAGAAATTGAAATCAATACCGAATTGAACTATATTTAGAACTCATCAAAACTATTATTAGATTATTGGAATTGTGATGAGTTGTGACTATAGACATTTCACAACAAGAGGAAATTTTATTTGAATTTTCATGACGATTGAACAGTTGTTATAATATCTTTGGATTGGCGCTTATTTCACGAGCATCTCCTTTATCTACCATTATTCTGCCACCCATCATGATTTTATATAAATGTGGAGAGTTTAATATTTTTTCAAAAATCATCTTGAATAAACAGTGGAAATATTTGTGATGGAATCGTGATTGTATTATTTTTTAGAATTAGTAATAATTGAAAATTTTCAAGAATCCCTGTACATTTGAACATATTTCATAATATGATTAAATTAGAAATTTGTTTCACAAACCATTTTTGTACCTACCATATTTCTATCATCCATACTGGTTTTATGTACTGAGGAGTTTTCTTTTTGGAATAGAAAATAATAAAAATATAATATTCACAAGTGTTTCTCTAACCCCATTTAAAAATCCAAGCCCTGGTCATGCATGGTTATGAGATTACTTATTTTTAAGTTGCAACCTCATTTAAAAATCCAAGTTATGGCTATGCATGGTCAGTGTGCTCTTAAATAAAAAGAAAAAGGAACAATTTGCTATAAATATTTTTTTTATTTGAAATCCTACTTGGTGTGTAAAATTCGGCCTATCAATCGATTTTCTAATTTGTGAAATGTGCTTAATATTTTACGATTTGTTGGTTGGTAGCTATTGGGATTTGAGATTATTTGATTGCGCCATTTAAATTGAATTTACAATCATTGTCCAAATCCATCCCTATTTTGCACTTCATTTTTAAAAGTTTATTGGAAAATAATTGGAATCATATGTTTTAAAACTCTCTCCATTTTTATAAAATTCATCGTAAATCTATCATTCTATAATGTGAAATTTGCCACTAGTTCTTAGAATATAATGATTTTTTTACTGATTGAGATTTATGATGATCGTTCTTCCTCTTCAGCTGATATTATATTTTTAGTCAATTATTTCATCACTATTTTAATCATGTATCCTTTTGATGATAACAGAAGGGGGAGAATGGTTATGATTTTGATCAATGAGTGGATATTCTTCGAATATTTTAATAGTGAAGTTTCAATTATTGTTTTTCACTCATACACATATCTAGGGGGAGTTTTGTTGTAGGGGGCATTCAAATAGGGGGAGTTCAATAATTCACTATCAAATACATTTAGTATAATATTATATTAAAAATCTTATTTTACGTTTGTCATCATTAAAATGGGGAGATTGTTGTATCTAACAATTCTATGATTTTTGTTTGATGATAACAAACATATATTTATTATTATAAATGTTTTTGTAATTGTATTGTTATACTACATCACAGACATAATATAATATTTATATTTAAATTGAATATTACTGCACTAGAAATTAAATTTTCAAACAGTATTTTATTTAAACATAATATTTTATTTCAACAATACAAATTTACAACTCCACTATTTGTACATCTCACTGAAATACAATACATTTACATTTAGTTTCATTTGTATACATTACTCCTCACTACAGTTCACTTAGTCACTCAATTGTACAGTTACTCACCCATATACAGTTACACTCATACACACTTGTCTTCTGTTTTCTGCCTTCTTCATTCAGTCCAGTCTTCTACTTACATGTCAAAGAAACACATAGTAAATTGGAACAAAAATTTTATATTCTAGCGGATATAATTTTTATTTTTAAAATTTATTTCCCTCAGAATTTTGGTGTGTTTCTCATCATTTTTCATGACTTGATCTGATTTATAAGGACATCCATCTGTGTTTAGATAGCTTGTGATATTCAAAGTAATACACTGTAAATACCACAAGATAGACAATATTTTTAGTGCTCACATATATATACACACACACACACTACACGTACACTATATATGTATACACATTGTTAGCCTACTTTGTGAACTAGGCTACACAAAGTTAGAAGATCAATTATGAAGGATGTTCACTAGAAGAATTCCCACCTCAACGACCGGATCAGATCGGTATTACTTGGTCAAGGCAGAACAATGCAGAGAAGAGAAGGAAGACGCGCAGGCTGAACCGGATCGGTTCGAGATCGATCTGACCCGTCCCTCTGATCCTTAGCATATCCGATCCGGGCCATAATCTATGACAGTTATAGCCTGCATTCCCTAAAAGTTCGGAGCGGTTGCGAGCCCATCACCCCCACGTTCACCCACTAACATGATGCATTGTCTTCACCAGAAGATATCTGAACCCGATAATCATGGGATGAGCGCCACGTGGATCCGAACTGAAGCCATTCCAGAAGCATTTTCCACCTATAAATACGCCTCCAAGGCTCATTTCAAGGGAGCTTTTGCCATGTTCAGAGTTGAAACCCCTTTGAGAACCGAATTCCATCAAGATCTTCAGACTACACTCATCTTTTAAAGTACATTTTAGAGAAGATTGAGTGAATCTATGCATTGTATGAGTGAGAGTGAGTGAGAATTATTGTTGTATCTGCATTCAAGTCATCAATTCAAAGAGTGGAAAGTGGACATAGGTTATTTAACGCTGAACCACTATAAATTGTGTGTTTTCTTAATTTTTAATTTCATTTAATTAGAAATTGTTACTAGTTTGGGTGTTAGAGCCATTTTTGGATCTAACATTTTGGTGCTTTCACTGAGAATTCTTTGAATTCTTCGCTTTTTGGGATTATCGTTCCACTATTTGGACCTTCAAGTTCAAAGAAGTTAATCCTCTATTTCCGACACTTTCAAGCACTTGCTAATTAATTACTGAAGGATTGGACATTAGGGCTAAAGGAAAAGGAAAAGAAGTGCTAGGCGCTAGGGAAAACGATGCTAGAGAAGATCAACAAGCCATAGTATTGACGAGGTCGCGGGGACAGAGCTTTGGACAAATCTGATCCGAACCGGATGTTCCAAACTGAGCTGATTAGGAGAATCCGAACCGACTAGGAAGCGCTGGAGCTGCTCAAACCCCCCTCTGAACCGATCCGACTTCAGCACCCTACTCTGATCCGAACCGAATGAGACTGAAGCTGGTACATCTACTCGAGCACCAACCAATGCTCCGATGCCAGCCGCGACGGCTGGTGATCAACCTGCTCCATCTGCATCCATCACGCACCGGGATTTTTCGAATTTTCTTGACATGCTTGAGAGTACTAGAAGTGCGTTGGAAGCCCATAAGCGTGACTGACTTCGCATGCAAGAGAAAATGATCACCATGAGTAGGGAACTCAGTGATCTCCGGAGGCAAAAGACACCTTCCCCAACACGCTGCCTTGCTGTAGACTATTCATCTTCTTCGGATGAAGGACGTCCTCGTGAAAGAAGGCCGCTTGAGCAACCTCAAAATCTTGATCAGTTGACCTTTGGTTCTTTTGGATCCCATGAAGATGTTGCTCGTGTGTTAGGACCTGATGACCTGAGCCTGAAAGAACCTATGTTGCTGCCCATGTGTGGATCCCATGTTCTACCCAGGGATCCTAATATTACTAATCCTATGCAACATCAACTTCTCCAACCCTTTCCTCTCGAGATCGACCGGGAGCATAGGGAGCAGTGTAGAGCAGCTGCCGCCAGAAACAGGAGGTTATCTCCTAATCAGGAACACAGGGGTAATCCGAATATTAGACCTAGAGAACCTGTGTAAACGTTAACTAATGCCGATGTATGGGCAACGGTGCATCAAATCATGTCCGAAAGCTGACGATACACTAATGAGGACCAGGGCATTGAGCGAAATCATACCCCCTTCATAGATGATATATTGGACTTCCAGTTCCCTTGGCGGTTCAACTTGCCACGGATGGATCGGTATTCAGGGAGAACCGACACAGGACAGCATCTAATGAGGTATACATGGTTCACGAATGCCGCAGCAGCTCCAGATGCTGTAAAATGCAAGGCCTTCCCGATTTATCTAGAAGACGTAACGTTGATGTGGTTCACCCGACTCCCTCCACGGTTGTTATCAAATTTCACAGAATTGAGTGAACGCTTTATTAACCAGTTTCGACATCATGCTCGAAAATCCAAAAGCGTCATAGAATTATCGAAGATTAAGCAGGCTCCAGGTGAATCTTTGAAATCGTAATTAGACCACTTCAACCTGGTTATCACCGAAGTCAGTGACCCTCATGAGCCCACTATTCTGATGGCCTTAATAGAAGGAGTTGACCTGGACATAGAATTCGGGGATTGTCTATCCGGTAAACCACACTGCACTAGGGAATTGTTCTACGAAAAGGCCAATATCCGCTTAAGGCGAGATGAAGCTCATGCAAATAGAAGGAGATAGTCTGAAGGGGCCTCGAGGGAAGGTTTCCAAAGTAATGTTGCCGTGAAGCAATCCGGTGACAGTTCGAAGAAGGTTGAGGTGAACGTCGGCAACTAGAACGGAGGTTATAACAATAGGCATGGAAATGGCAATAGGAGGAATAAGAACCGAGGGAAAAATTCCAGCAAAAGACCTCGATTCCAAACTTTTGAGAACTATTCGTCATTGAATGATACATTGGAAAACATTTATTTGGACACATACAATGTACTGCAATATTAAAAGCCGCCACCCAGAGACTCAACTGAAAAAGAGATCGCCACGGGAAAGTTTTGTTTGTTCCATGCAACCCACGGTCATTCTACCAACAAATGCCATCATTTGAGAGATGTAGTTGAGAAATTGCCACGGGAAGGGAAGTTAGATGAGTACAAGATTGCCCCACGGGATAGGGGCACGGAGGGCAATCCCCGAACCCAAAACAGCCTACTTCTAAACCCACAACCCAACAGAAAGGTAAAGGGATTGTTATCAATACCATTATAGGTGGAACCCATCTAGCTAGACATAGTTTCAAAGCAATGGATAAGTCTGTTAATGCCGCCAAGCACATTGAGGTAGGAGAATGTAGTAACCTTGAAGACATTACTCCAGTGAAACAATAAAAGACGATGTCAGACGACGTCATATTCCGTCGGAATTCAATCACCTAATGAATACCCGCTGGTAATTACCATAGCCATCGGCCCCGCTTTAGTCCATAAGGTGTTGGTGGATAACGGAAGTTCGTTAAATATCCTCTTTAAGAAAGCCTTTGAACAAATGAGGCTTGAAGCAAAAGACTTAAAGCCCTGTGAAAGATGGATACGGGGCTTCAATGGGGCGTCAATGGCTCCGATGGGCTATGTAGAATTACCAGTGATGTTAGGACAAGGAGATCGCCAGAGAGTGAGAATCCTGCTATTTGTAGTTCTGGATGTTGAGTCACCCTACAATGCTGTAACACCCCGTGAATTCTATAATGTTAAGCTTCACAAATTAAAGTATACTTAATTCTAAATTAAAGAATTAAGGGAAATGGGTTACGTCATTGCGTTCGTCTCGGAATTCTGCTTGAGATAGAGTTCGAGTTTGCGTGAATCGGACTCCGTATGAAGAAGTTATGGCCTTCGGAAGTTTCAGAATCAAATTTAAATTCAAACAGCTCAGTTTAAATTTCAAAATTCGAATTTCAGGTTCAAACTGTGCTGGGCAGGAAAATTCCCGCCCAGAGACCAGGTCGACCATAGTGTCGACCATGGTGTTGACCTGGTCACCCCAGGTCGACCATAGTGTCGACTTGGTCCCCCCCAGGTCGACCAAAGTGTCTACCTGCCTGGTCGACCTGGCTGGCCAGGTCTGGCTCTGGCTCGAATTTCTGTGGCTCTGTGTGTCACTAGGGCTGACGTGTCACCTCTTGATTGGCTCTTTGAACTTTGAATGGTCTAGATTCCTCCTGTCTTCATCTAACGGCTCAAAACAACTTAAAAATCTATAAATACACCCTAAGTCTCAACTGAAAATTCACAAAAAAAAATGAGAAGGGAGTCGTCATGCCGCTAGGGAGGAATTGAACATAGCCGTCAAGAGAAAATCCTAGAGGCGAATCAATTTAAGAAGAAGATTAAAGTTTAATCAAACTAATCAACGCAACGTTAGTCTACCCAAAGGAGCGCATCTCAATTTCAGAATTCAGAATCCAGAATTCAAGATTCTGCATTCGTTGTAAGTATAGTGACCTTTCAGAATATGAATAAAAATTGTGATGTGATTCGATGTGAATGAAAATAGAATTGTGTTATTGTATTGGTTCTATCATGACTTGTGTATTGATGTTTGTGGCATAAATTGATTGATGCAAGCCTATTGAACAATTGTATATGAAAACAATGGCACTTGCAAGTTTGTGGCAAAAACTAGAATTTGATCCCTTTATGTTTATGCCTATGACATGGACATTATACATTCACTAAGTCTAAATTAAGGCTTATGTAAACATGTTTTAGACTTGAAACCTTTTATGCATACATGACCCAAAACCTGTGATATCATTTCCAAGTTCATTTGCAAGTATAATTGGATCTATGTTAAGTATTGTTTGGGTTTCATAAACTATGCAAGTTCATGTTTATTTGCAAGTGTAATTGGATCAATGTTAAGCATCGTTTGGGTTTCATAAACTATGCAAGTTCATGTTGAAATAGGCTATGTGATTAGATGCTATTATTGGACAATTTAGTGAATATACAACATGCTAGTTTTCTGTTTGACATTATGCCAAGCTAAACATGTTTAAACACAAGTTTGTATTAGCCTAAACAATGCCATTTCATATGTCACCTACTTAGTTATACTTTGATTCGAATGCAAGTTCACATGACCCATCATTTATGTTAGTATCGCTAAATTGCAAGTTTATGCGCCACACACCCTTATATGTTGTAAAATATTACATGTTCTTGATTTCCCCTTTTCTTATGCTTATAAAGTTGGGTTGAATTGTGTCGAGCCCAACATTTGTTATAACGTTGCGAACGTATAAACGGGGGTAATAACGTTGGGTGTAAAACATTGAAAATATATGTTGGCATGTTTGGCAAATGCCAATGACAATGACATTTAAGCGGTATGAATTGATATACCCAAGCATTAAAGATATGACATTTACATATTTAATAATAAAATATGTAAATTTAGAAAACACGATATGCTTAAACTGAGGTTGGATTGAGTTGTGATGTAAACCTGTCCCGGAACCGCCCGGCTGTCCAGTATTCACAACAATACCTATCCAACGTGGGTGGTTAAGCATTGAGCCCAATAATGACCTGAGGTTAGACTGAGCTACGGTGTAAACCTTCCCGGAACCGGCCGGCATATCTAGTAACTGTAGCAATACCTGTCTAATGTGAGTGGTTAGGTGCTCCTAAGAGGCTAAGGAAAAATGGTAGTGTTTAGTCAACTATAACACTTAACCAAATTCAACATGCTAACAAGAATTGATGGGTGGGGTTAGGTAAATACAGACACTTAACCACTTAGCATGTTTGACTAGAAAATCCTGGTAACGAGGGACCCGTTTCAGCAGTAACCCAAGTTAGGCATCAACGATATCCTGAAACTAGGCAGGGTGGGGCACGATCACTTTGGGGATTTTTGTCACTTTATTTATGTTTTATGCTTCTTTAATAATCAAGACAGTTATGTGGTTGTAATGATGGAAGTATTTTGAGACAATTATGGAATGTTATGTTTTGAACACGTATTGATGAAATAAAAGTCTGTTTGGTTTCCGCTGTTTAAAATATGCGTATTTATATCTGTGTTGAGTTTATCTGTGGCTTTTACTTATAAACCTCCACCAAAATTAAGGCATTCCCTTTGTGAGTGACCTTAACGGAGGTGGGGGTGTTTCACTTGGTATCAGAGCACAGGTTTACTAGATAAGATAAAAGTTTTTGAAATTGTTTTCAAAATGAAAGTTTAAAGAAGCATTTTTCAAGAAAAAAAAGTGTTATGTTTATAAAAAGACAAAATCCCTCAAAGCCATGTGCCCTATCTATCTCTCTCTATCCTTCATTTTGAATTTTTCCTTTCTGTTTCAACATGTCTGGAGACCTTAACCTCCCGGATGGAGTGTCGATTCCCAGCTGGTTTGGGAGGTACTTAGAAGCAAGGGGCAATGGCGCGGACCCAGCAGACATCCCTCCTCCAGTGGCCGCGGTTCCTCCTCCTCCTCCACCTCCTCATGGAAATGCCTTCGCAAAAACATGTAGAGACTTTAAGGCTATGGGTGGAAAAGACTTTTATGGAACAGAGTCCTTTGTAGGGGCAAGAAACTGGCTAAAGGAGACTGAGGATCTGTTTGTCATCTTTGGAGTGGATGATAGGCAAAAGATACAACTAGCGGTATGGTTGCTTAAGGATGAAGCTTCCTCTTGGTGGGAAGTTACCAATGCTCAGCGGGCGGTGGAAACATAGGAGGATTTCAGGACAAGGTTTGAGATGAAATTCCTCTCCCAAGCAGAAAGAAGCCTGCAAATGGAGAAGTTTCTAACTCTGAAACAGGGAAGCATGACGATCAAGGAATATGTTAATCAGTTTAATCAACTGGCCAGATTTGGGCTAGACTTAGTAAACACCCAACACAAGAAGGCACTTTGCTTCGTCAAGGGTTTGAATGAGCCTCTACACAGCCTTGCCATGACCCATGTATCCACGGGAGCGACTTATGAAAGCATGGTGGATATGGCATTGCTACATGAGGAAGACCACGGCAAGAAAGAAACTAAGGGGGAAGAGAAGAAAGAGGGTCTACAAGCAAAGAAAACAGACTTCAAGAAAGGAGTGAAGAACAATAAACCCCGTGAGAAGAGAAGGTGCAATTTCTGTGGCATTGTGGGACATATATCAAAAGACTGCCGAAAAAGGAAGGCGAAGATGGGTGGATGTTTCCATTGTGGAGAGACTGGGCACCAAGCTAAGGACTGCCCAAAGAAGAAAGGGAAGAGATAGAAAGCCGGATCCACTTCAGGGGGTCAGGTTCATGCGCTAGTGGCACCTCAGCAGGAACGAGGTAGTAATATTTCTGTAGAAAGTGTAGTCTATCTTTATGATCATCCAGTTCGTACACTTTTTGACTCTGGCGCATCACACTCTTTTATTTCATCTGCCTTAGTAGAATCTCTGCATCTAGACACTAGTATGGTAGAAGATCCCTTAGTAGTTTCAAATCCAATTGGGGGCTCCACTTACTTGTCAATGGTTTGTTTGGGTTTGAAAATCTCTATTCTCAGCGTTGAGTTTAGCTGTAATGCCTTTGTCATGGGCTTCTCGGGATATGGTTTGATCCTAGGCATGGACTGGTTATCCAGTAATAGTGCCATTCTTGATTGTGAGAAAAGAGTAGTTAGACTCTTGACTCGGCTTGGTAACACTCTAGAAATTTCTTGTAATCCCTTAAATGCTGTTATGCTTAGTTATCTAGAGTCGCTTGATGCTTCTGATGAAAATTTGCAATCAGTAAGAGTAGTCCGGGAATATCCGGATGTCTTTGAGGAGGTGAAAGGCTTACCTCCGAGGCGGGAAATATACTTCCGCATATATCTTGTGGATAACGCAAAGCCTGTAGCTTTACCTGTCAGACACATGGCTCCAAGGGTGAGAAAGGAGCTCAGTAAGCAGGTTAAAGAACTTCTCGAAAAAGGGTTCATTAGACGGAGCATTTCGGAATGGGGTGCTCCAGTGGTGTTCGCAACCAAAGCGGACGGTTTGCTTTGCCTTTGCGTCGACTATAGGGAGTTAAACAAATTGACCAAGAAAAATAGGCACCGTTTTCCCCGAATCGACGATTTGTTTGATCTTCTTCCAACTTGATCTGGCAACTGGGTTCCATCAGCTAAGAGAAGCTGAAGATAGTATTGATAAAACGGCGTTCAGAACCCCAGGCGGTTTCTTCGAGTGGCTTGTCATGCCTTTCGACTTGACAAACGCACCCGCTTATTTCGTCGACCTAATGAACAGAGTGTTTAGAGAATTCCTCAACAAATTTGTGGTTGTCTTCGTAGATGATATCTTAATCTTCTCAAAGAGTGAGGAAGAGCATGCTCAGCATCTGAAAGAAATCATGGAAACTCTCCGAGCCCATCAACTAAAAGTCAAATTCTCCAAATGTCACTTCTGGAGAAAAGAAGTAAGATTTCTGGGGCATATAGTGTCCAAAGATGGGTTGGCCGTGGACCCCGCGGATGTGGTGGCAGTGCAAGATTGGAAGACACCAAGAAATGCAACCGATGTTCGAAGCTTTCTTGGGCTAGCCGGTTTTTACCGAAAGTTTATTAGGGATTTCGCGAAAATCTCAGCCCTACTCACAAGGCTAACAAAGAAGAATCTGGCGTTCACTTGGGATTTAGATTGCGAGTTTGCTTTCCAACGATTAAAAAGGGCTCTCACAACAGCCCCAGTTCTGACTTTGCCAGATGGAAGCAAAATGTTCACAGTATACACGGATGCATGTGGAACGGGACTAGGCGCTGTTCTAATTCAAGAAGGAAGGGTAGTAGCTTATGGCGGAAGACAATTGAAAGTTCATGAAAAGAACTACCCAACCCATGATCTTGAGTTAGCCGCCATCGTCTTTGCGCTTAAGTCTTGGTGCCATTATCTCCTAGGTGAGAAGTTCGAATTATACACTGACCATAAATCGTTGAAATATCTCTTCTCGCATAAGGATCTTAACTTGAGGCAGCAAAGATGGATGGAGTTTCTTGCCTCGTATGACTTTGAAATTTCCTATACTCCCGGCAAAGGCAATGTAGTACCAGACGCGTTGAGCCGAAAGAAACTGACCTTAAGCCCACTCTTCGTAGAGAGGCAAACCTTGGAGTATATAGCCAGTTTTAACTTTAGGCCCTCCTCAGATTTTGTACCGGGTTTGTTAGCATCTCTCGAAGTACGCCCTACTCTCTTAGACTCAATAGGGGTTGCACAACGTGAAGACCCTCAGCTTGTTGATGTGACTGATAGACTTATTAGGGGTGAGACTTCTAGTCACCTCAGTAGATACGCCATCGACGATAAGGGTTGACTAAGGCGAGATAGAAGATTATGTGTCCCACATGCAAGGGAGTTGACAAAGAAGGTTCTCAAGGAAGCGCATCATTCCAAGATGACTATACACCCTAGCGGTGATAAGATGTACAAGGATATAAAAAGGACTTTCTTTTGGAGCAGCATGAAGCAAGACGTGGCAGATTTCGTCTCTAAGTGCATGACCTGCCAACGGGTCAAGGCGGAAGAGAAGAAACCTGGAGGACTACTTCATCCTTTAGAGGTCCCACAGTGGAAGTGGGATAGCATTTCAATGGACTTCATTGATGGACTACCTAGGTCAAGAAGAGGCAACACTAGCATTTAGGTAATAATGGATAAGCTTACTAAGAGTGCCCACTTTATACCTATCAAGAGTAGAAGGACTGCCTCATCTCTAGCATCTCTTTATCTCTAGGAAATAGTTCGACTCCATGGGATACCCTCCAGCATTGTTAGTGACCGAGACCCTATCTTCACAAGCGAGTTTTGGCGGAGTCTACAAGAAGCTGTAGGCACACAGTTATGTTTGAGCACGGCCTGTCACCCCCAAAACGATGTCCAAACGGAAAGGGTGAATAGAATTTTAGAGGATCTTTTTAGACTTTGCGTTCTTGTCTTTGGAGGGACTTGGGAGGACCACCTTCCTTTAGTGGAATTTGCCTACAACAACAGCTACCAAGATGCCATCGGTATGGCGCCCTTCGAAGCCTTGTATGGAAAACTATGCAAATCACCAACTTGTTGGTGGGAGTCTACAAATAAGCTTATACTTGGGCCAGATATGATTTGAGAGACTTCAAAGAAAGTGGACTTGATACGTAGAAGGATGATGACAGCCCAAGACAGAAAAAAATCCTACGCCGACAAAAGAAGGACTGACCTTGAGTTTGAGGTTGGAGACAGGGTTTTCCTTAAGGTATCACCTTTAAGGAACGTCGTTCGTTTTGGATCCACAAGAAAGCTAGCACCAAGATTTGTAGGACCGTTTCCTATCACCGAGAAGGTTGGAAAGATGGCCTATTGATTAGAGCTACCCGAGAGACTGGCCGGAGTTCACAACATCTTTCATGTTTCTCACCTCCGGAAGTGTTTGCATGAGTCTGCGGATGTGGTGGAACGAAGCATTCTAAAAGAATCCAAAGTGGAACGTGAAGCAACTGTGAGGAGAGTTCCAACCCGCATCTTAGGAACTGAAGTGAAAAAGCTACGCAACCGCGAAGTCAAACTCGTTAAAGTTCAGTGGAGCGATGCCGAGGAGGACGCGGCTTGGGAAACTGAGGACAGAATATGCGCTGCCTACCCTCTTCTTTTTGAGGGTACATCTTTGATCTCTCTTTTTCCTTAAGTTATGCTTTATCTATCTTTTTAGGTATATCTCCTCAGTCCTTTTCCTAAATCCTTATGTAGAAAACAAATGGATGCAAACATGTATTTGAAAACATGTTATGGATGATGGCTGCAAATGGTTGCTAGTGGTTGCTTGTGGATGCATATACACACACCCTAGGTTATAGATCGGCTTAGTCACTTCATATTGCATATGCATATATGTATTCTCATTTGTATATGGTTGAAACTTGATATGCTGTCAAATGGTTGTCGCATTTGTATGAATAAGATGTGCACTCATGTAGAATTATGAGTAGGAAAATTTTGCATACATAACGGATTCATGACACTTACATGATTCGCATTAAGGAAGTCAACTGAATCAGTAGACCGCCTGATTTCTGCATTAGATAAGGACATATCCGCACATTATGCATATGATCACGAAGCATTAGAAGTCTTTTAAGGACAGTGGATGCCTGTGTTTGTTGGTCGAGTAGATGGGCTGTTGGATGGTAAGATATACATTCTTCCTAACTTGAAGATTTCGGGGACGAAATCCTTTTAAGGGGGGAGAATGTAACACCTCGTGAATTCTATAACGTTAAGCTTCACAAATTAAAGTATAATTAATTCTAAATGAAAGAATTAAGGGAAATGGGTTGCGCCAATGTGTTCGTCTCGGAATTCTGCTTGAGATAGAGTCCGAGTTTGCGTGAATCGGACTCCGTATGAAGAAGTTATGGCCTTCGGAAGTTTCAGAATCAAATTTAAATTCAAATAGCTCAGTTTAAATTTCAAATTCGAATTTCAGGTTCAAACTGGGCTGGGTGGGAAAATTCCCGCCCAGAGATCAGGTCGACCATAGGGTCGACCATGGTGTCGACCTGGTCACCCCAGATCGACCAGAGTGTCGACCTGGTCCCCCCCCCCAGGTCGACCATAGTGTCGACCTGGGTATCGACATGCCTGGTCGAGCTGGCTGGCCAGGTCTGGCTCTGGCTCGAATTTCTGTGTGTCTGTGTGTCACTAGGGCTGACGTGTCACCTCTTGATTGGCGCTTTGAACTTTGAATGGTCTGGATTCCTCCTGTCTTCATCTGACGGCTCAAAACAACTTAAAAATCTATAAATACACCCTAAGTCCCAACTGAAAATTCACACAAAAAAATGAGAAGGGAGTCGTCATGCCACTAGGGAGGAATTGAACATAGCCGTCAAGAGAAAAGCCTAGAGGCGAATCAAATTAAGAAGAAGATTAAAGTTTAATCAAACTAATCAACGCAACGTTAGTCTACCCAAAGGAGCGCATCTCAATTTTAGAATTCAGAATCCAAAATTCAAGATTCTGCATTCGTTGTAAGTATAGTGACCTTTCAGAATATGAATAAAAATTGTGATGTGATTCGATGTGAATGAAAATTGAATTGTGTTATTGTATTTGTTCTATCATGACTTGTGTATTGATGTTTGTGGCATAAATTGATTGATGCAAGCCTATTGAACAATTGTATATGAAAACAATGGCACTTGCAAGTTTGTGGCAAAAACTAGAATTTGATCCCTTTATGTTTATGCCTATGACATGGACATTATACATTCACTAAGTCTAAATTAAGGCTTATGTAAACATGTTTTAGACTTGAAACCTTTTATGCCTACATGACCCAAAACCTGTGATATCATTTCCATGTTCATTTGCAAGTATAATTGGATCTATGTTAAGTATTGTTTGGGTTTCATAAACTATGCAACTTCATGTATATTTGCAAGTGTAATTGGATCTATGTTAAGCATCGTTTGGGTTTCATAAACTATGCAAGTTCATGTTGAAATAGGTTATGTGATTAGATGCTATAATTGGACATTTTGGTGAATATACAACATGCTAGTTTTGTGTTTGACATTATTCCAAGCTAAACATGTTTAAAAACAAGTTTGTATTAGCCTAAACTATGCCATTTCATATGTCACCTACTTAGTTATACTTTGATTTGAATGCAAGTTCACATGACCCATCATTTATGTTAGTATCGCTAAATTGCAAGTTCATGTGCCACACACCCTTATATGTTGTAAAATATTACATGTTCTTGATTTCCCCTTTTCTTACGCTTATAAAGTTGGGCTGAATTGTGTCGAGCCCAACATTTGTTATAACGTTGCGAACGTATAAACGGGGGTAATAACGTTGGGTGTAAAACATTGAAATATATGTTGGCATGTTTGGCACATGCCAATGACAATGACATTTAAGCGGTATGAATTGATATACCCAAGCATTAAAGATATGACATTTACATATTTAATAATAAAATATGTAAATTTAGAAAACACGATATGCTTAACCCGAGGTTGGATTGAGTTGTGATGTAAACCTGCCCGGAACCGCCCGGCTGTCCAGTAGTCACAACAATACCTATCCAATGTGGGTGGTTAAGCATTGAGCCCAATAATGACCTGAGGTTAGACTGAGCTACAGTGTAAACCTACCCGGAACCAACCGGCATATCCAGTAATCGTAGCAATACCTGTCTAATGTGAGTGGTCGGATGCTCCTAAGAGGCTAAGGACAGATGGTAGTGTTAAGTCAACTATAACACTTAACCAAATTCAACATGTTAACAAGAATTGATGGGTGGGGTTAGGTAAATACAGAAACTTAACCACTTAGCATGTTTGACTAGAAAATCCTGGTAACGAGGGACCCGTTTCAGCAGTAACCCGAGTTAGGTATCAACGGTACCCTGAAACTAGGCAGGGTGGGGCACGATTACTGGGCTGATTGTAAGCGGTCAAACGACGGCGGTGGGTGCACAGTGCTGGTCTAACGGGGTGCGGGCGTGCACACACTCCGGATCAGACAACCAGGGCACTAGGGACACCAGTAGTATAACCTATGCCTTCTAGAATTTGTGTCGGGGCCACCACCATGGGTCTTGATACACCCCATGGTGGGACCAGCATAGGTATCTACAATTCTTGGGGGCCGTATGACACATGTTAACGCGAGTAGGAGCCGATCTTTCAAAAATGGGGATCACTTCACCCTCACCATGGGGTGCCAGTTAGAATAAACTAGAGTAGATGCAGAGATATGGTATGGGTGTGATAGTACATTCGACACTTCCTTAGCTTGTGACACTTTCCTATTTTCAGTATATATCTATCATGCCCTTTTCTTATTCACATACTGAAGAGTTACTAGATTTACTCAGGCTTTATGTCTGAACCTATTTTCTTTTCATCTTCTTTTCTTTCGTTTCCCCCCAGGTCCACAGGGAGGAAACAGCTCATCTCAGTCAGGCTCTTTACAAGCTCCAAGAACGTAGATGTATGATTTGGATCTCTTTTGCTCGGATTATGGCTTTGGATATCACTTTGGGGATTTTTGTCACTTTATTTATGTTTTATGCTTCTTTCATAATCAAGACAGTTATGAGGTTGTAATGATGGAAGTATTTTGAGACAATTATGGAATGTTATGTTTTGAACACGTATTGATGAAATAAAGTCTGTTTGGTTTCCGCTGTTTAAAATATGTGTATTTATATCTGTCTTGAGTGTATCTGTGGCTTTTACTTATAAACCTCCACCAAAATTAAGGCATTCCCTTTGTGAGTGACCTTAATGGAGGTGGGGTGTTTCAAATGCTTACCTAGGCCGACCGACCCTCGCAGAGTTTAGGGCATGTATTGCACCTTGGTGCTTACTGCTTAAGTTCCCGACTAACGTAAGAGTACGGGTGATGAGAGGTGACTAAGCTACAGGACGATCTTGTTACATGATAGAGTTGAAGATGCAAATGAAGGAGTTGAACATAGAACCCAAGGACGTTTCTCCCCCTTCAAAGGAAAACTCAGCATAGCAATTAAGGGGTCCAACCCCAGGAGAGTTTCCCTTAGATGTGCTCGAAGATAAAGATCCCAGAGAGGATAGTGAATCCAAGGACAGAAAGGCGACTCCCAACGAGATGACAATAGATATATCCATTGATGATGCGGATTCAACAAAAGTATTGAAGATCGGATCGCAGCTAGATCCAATTCGAGCAAAAGAGTTAGCTGATTTTTTAAAGGCAAATTTAGATGTGTTTACCTGGACTCACGCTGGCATGTGTGGGATTTCGCCTACTATTATGAGCCACTCTTTAAGCATCAATTCAAAACACCCACCGGTCAAGCAGAAGAGACGGATATTAGGCCCAGAGCGGTCAACATCTTTGAAGGAAGAGGTAGAGAAATTGAAGGATAATGGATTCATTAAGGACTTGAAATATCGTGACTGGATATCAAATCCGGTCCTAGTCAAAAAATCTAATGGGAAGTGGCGTACGTGTATTTACTTCTCTGACTTGAACAAGGCTTGTCCGAAAGATAACTTTCCTCTTCCAAGGATTGATTAACTAGTGGACTCGACAGTCGGACACGAGCTCTTATCCTTTATGGATACCTATTCGGGATACAATCAAATTCCCATGCACATGCCAGATCAGGAGCTCACAAATTTCATCACAGACTTGGGGTTATATTGTTATGTGGTAATGCCATTTGGATTAAAGAATGCAGGAGCCATATTTCAGCGGTTGGTCAACTGCATGTTCTATAATCAAATCGGAAAAACCATTGAAGTTTATGTGGACAACATGCTTACGGAGTCTAGACGATCTTCCGACCATTCAAAAGACATAGCCGAAATGTTCGGCATTCTCCGAAGGTATGGGATGATGTTAAACCCTCTAAAATGTTAATTTGGGGTCGCATCTGGGAAATTCCTCTGGTTTATCATGAGCTCTCGAGGGATTGAGATAAATCCTAGTCAGATAGCAGCAATAAGGAATATTGAAGAACCACGAAAGATTAAGGTTGTTCAAAGCCTGGCTGGAAAAGTTGCTGCATTGAGAAGGTTTATCTCCAAAGCCACAGATAACTGTGTACCTTTCTTCGATCTGATAAAATGAGAGAAACGTAATTTTGAATGGACTCCTGATTGTGTGGAAGCTTTCCAGAACCTATTAGATCTATTAGAGAAGCCTCCAAGATTGTCAAAACCCGTGGAACATGAGGATTTGTTTATCTACCTGGCGGTATCATCTCATGCCGTCAGCACAATGTTGGTGCGTGAAGAAGATAAAGTCCAGAGGCCTGTATACTACGTAAGCAAGAAGCTAGTCGCTGCAGAATGTAATTATCCAAAAATAGAAAAGCTTGCTTATAGCCTCCTAATTGCTTCCCACAAACTTCATCATTACTTTCAGGCTCACTGATAGTTGTATGCACCGATCAACCTTTAAGGCAAGTGTTGCAAAAACTCGAAGCATCGGGGCGGTTACTTAAATGGAATATTGAGTTGAGTCAATTCGATTTGAATTTTCAACCACGGAGATCAATAAGGGGGCAGGTCTTGGCTGACTTCATGGCAGAATTCACGATTCCCTAAGAGGAAACAGTGGGTGACGAGGTGGTTACTATAGAACAAGAGCTAGAGTTTAGCCCGTGGAAGTTATACAGACGGGGCCAAGAATGATTCGAAGATCCGGCGCCGGAGTTGTTTTAATCAATCTTGAAGGATGATATATTTACTACGTCATGCGATTAGAATTTGCTGCTACCAATAACGATGCCGAGTATGAAGCCATGATTGCCGGGCTAAAGCTCGCCAAAGAACTAGGAGTGAAGACACTGGATATATGTTGTGACTCCAAGATAGTTGTCTGCAAGGTACGGGTGGAGTTTGTTACCAAAGGACCTCAGCTTGTTACTTATTTTAGAAATGTAAAGGAATTATTGGACAATTTGGAGCATTACAACATAACACACATTCCGAGAGCAGAGAATCAGAAAGCAGACCGGTTGGCAAAATTAGCAAGTTCTAACAACCCTGAAGAAACTGAAATGATCCCAATAGAGATATTGAAGTCACCAAGTTTCGACCTAATGGAAGTGGAACCAGCCCTTGAAATCGAGCCAGAGAGGGAGTCATGGATGACACCAATCAAGAACTTCCTCAAGAGTGGAATTCTCCCATTGAAGAAAAGCGAAAGACGAGCTGTAACACGTAAGGCTACGAGATTCGTGCTATAGGATGACGTCCTTTATCATTAAGGGTTTTCCATGCCCTTACTACGATGTATCGCACACGACGACATCAAACGTGTACCGCAGGAAGTACACAAAAGTGAGTGTGGAGATCACACCGGGGGCCAAACCCTAGCAAATAAGGTATTGTAGTACGAATATTTTTGACCTACCGTGAATAAAAATGCGGCTGACTACTCACGACGCTGCGATAAATGTCAAAGATTCGCCAAAGTTCCCAGAGCACCTCCAACCCAGCTTAAGTCAATGGTAAGCCCATGGCCATTTGCCATATGGGGAATCGATATTATTGGAGTGTTATCTATCGCCAAAGGAGGGGCAAAGTATGTGATTGTCGCCGTGAATTATTTCACGAAGTGGGTGGAAGCCGAACCCTTAACCATGATCACGGCAAGGAAGATGATAAGTTTTGTGGTCAGAAACATTATCTGCCGATTTGGGATACCGAAGACCATTATAACCAATAATGGGACACAGTTCGACAGCGCCGAATTCAGAAACTTTTGTCAGAAATTCAAAATCGATAAAAGGTATACTGCTGTAGCTCACCCACAAACAAATGGGCAAGTTGATGCAATAAACAAAGTTACTAAATCCATTCTTAAGAAGCGGTTAGAACGAGCCAAAGCGAAGTGGGTGGATGAGCTTCCACTAGCTTTGTGGGCATACAGGACAACCTTTAAGATGGCAACTGGCCATACTCCCTCTTCACTTTCCTTCGAATCGGAGGCAGTAATCCCAGTGGAGCTCGAAGTCCCCTCTCATAGGGTGACATACTATGCCCCGATGACGAATAGATCACTCCTCCTTGAGTCTCTTGACATGGTTGTAGAAAAAAGAGACGAAGCTGACCTACGTGCCTCAAGACATCGACACCAAGTAGCACGTTATTATGACCGAAAAGTTCGCTTTAGGACTTTCGAACTAAGGGACTTAGTGTTAAAACAAATCTTCCCGCCTTCAACCCAGTTGGGTCCAAAGTACAAAGGACCATGTGCCATTCAATGGAAGCTTGATACAGGAGCCTTCAAGCTAACGACCGTGGATGGCAAGGAGATTCCCAGAGCCTGGAATGCTCAGCACTTGCGGCGATATCTGGGCTAAATATGCAATGTTTTTCTTTTTGTTTTTGTAGACTATGTAAAAAGGCACGATTTGCCTTAAAAAGTCTGTTTATATGAATGAAGAATTATAAAGTGGATGTAGGCTATGAGTTAGCTGAACCACTATAAAATTATCGTGTGTCATTTACTTTCCTGCAATATTTTAATCTCCAATAATTGTTCTATCATGACTATGAAGCACAAGACAATAAATTAAACTTGAAAAATTGGAGACAATTCGTGTGTAGGAGCAAACTGGGAAGACGATATTCCTAACTCTAACTCTCATGATTCGAGAGAGAGTATAAAGGACAGGAAGACGACGTCCCTTAAGGCGTGAAGGTGCACCCTGATAAGAGACCGCCTCAGTAATACTCTAACCTGGTTATAAGACATGAGAATATAAAGATGCTAGAAGAATAAGCATCAATGATGAAAGAAATTTAGCCCCGCTAGAGAGTCAGGGGCATCTGGATGTTGAATTCAATCAGTCTCGCATAAGTCTTAGTTAATCAGTCTGTTCAAGATTAATTAGGGGCATACACATACACATGCTCCCTTTGTCGTGACTTTATTGTATAACTGTGATATGATATGTTGTTTATCCGCATTTTTACTTAAATAATAGATTCACAAATATTTTACATTGCAGGGAACAAACTACTTTATTCACAAATACTGAGTTTATATAGAAAGGCTAAGCAAAAGATGCGAGGGCTGCACCCTCTACAATAATAACGGACTAGTGAAATATCAAAACAAAAGACAGAATGCGTTTTTACTTGGACTTCGGAGTAGACTTTGCCTTCTTGGCATCCTTGAGCTTTTCCTTCTGTCCTTTATCAGTCTCATTTAAAATACGCTTCGGTTTCTTTTTCCTCGGAATATTGACACTAGGATCAATAGAAGATTTTTTTAGCAAGTTTCTCAGTGATCGATCTAGTTGAAAGTTTAACGACTAACCTTGAACCAGGATGTACTATCACAAGAGGTTTAAGATTTTCAAGATTTGTCTCCTAAACTTTCAATTGCAAGTGTTTATCTTGCTTGGCCTTCATCTAAGCCAAAATCAGATCATCAACATTTCCTATATCCTCAGTAATTGTAATATTATTGTCTTCATCATGTCCGTCATTACCACTGTCATCTTTCAAAGCAGCTATTATTTCATCATCATGAGGAGTTTCGGCGTTAGGTGGTATGAGAGCTTTATCGAAAGCCTCCTTTCTCTTGCCCTCGTCATCTTTCCCAGGTTCTGTAGTAGCAACCTTATCTTGTTTCTCCCAGGTCTCTTCAGTAGACCTTTTACCCGGAGAGGTCCTTTGCAAATCGTTAGCCCTTTCAGCTGGCTTAGTACCTAAAGAGAGAGAAGCAATAGTTATTAATTCAGGAAAAAACATGGGGTCTTCAATAATCTGTCCGATAATATGACCAAAGGTTGAGATAGCTTTGATGAATTGAGGCGAAAAGGTAGAAATACCTTTACTAGACTTCTCGACTTGAGCGGTAGTAACGTCGGAGGTAGAATCGGTTATAGGAGGCAAAAGAGACGCCTCAAAAATTCCTGGCCTTTCTGGGTCGTATCCCTCTACTCCAGTGATCTCAGCTGTGGCAGAAGAGGAGCCGACCCCGATGATATTTTTTCCTTTAGCTTGACGCTTCTCTTTCTCCATATCAGCAGTGATAAGTCTACACCCTTCAGCCAAATGCAATGGTTCCTCACCTCTAAGGAGTGTCTCTATAAGCTTATTTTCATCAATCGAATCTACTCCAAGTTCTTCTTTCTCCCATTCGACCAGCTGGTCCCATGCATACACAAGGGGAGTGGGATAGTCCTTCAGCCAGGCAAGGTTTCGGTGACGAATCACTTAAGCAAAAAATCCAACCATGGTTTCACCACTCTCATCAATCTCCCTTTGAGCATCTTTCAGCTGTTCGTTGACCTTCTCAACTTGTTGCAAAGTCGTATTTACATTTCTTTCGGCAAGAGCCGCCCTTGTTTCAGCTTCGAATAACTTAGCATCAAGCTCTGCATTCTTTTTGGCTAAATCTGCCTTCTCTTGAGCAAGACGAACATTCTCAGATTTGGCATCCTCGGCCTACTTCTTTAAATCTATTCGCTCCTGACTATAGGATTCAAGCTCGTAATGATAGTGCTTTTGTGATTCCTCAAGCTGCTTCTTATAGTTATCTACATCGCGTTGTACAAGAGCAAGCTTAGCTTGGGTATCCACTAGATCTTTCTTAGAGTTTTCAACGGCCCTTGCATCATACTTAGCAGCGTCGGCCATGGATTTTATGTATGCATCAGATCACTAATGATTATAGAAAGAGTCTTGGCATACTTCTTCATCTTTTTATATTGTTCATCCACGAAATCTATAGTAGCCAATCAGATTTTACCAGTTGGAGTTTTGGGACAAAGTGCATGTGCCCGAAATGGTGTTCGGGAAATTGCTGCCTCAGAACTTCCAGTCTAGCTCGGTTCTTGTCAGTGAGAATGACGGGTCTTGTGGTAGTTATTCAATAGTGCGACGAGATAGCTTCATGGTGGGACGTTTCTTCCCGGCATCTTTCCCCGATTCCGGTTGTTTCCCTTTGGGATCAGAAACCCTTTGTGAAGTATCATCTTGAGGAATCGTGCCCTTAAATGGAACAGGAGGCTTGCCAATGTGCTTGTCTTTCACATGATCTGAAGGATGACTCTTGTGTTTGTCTGAGCCTCTGTGATGTGGGGATCGAGAACGGGAAGGTCGATAAGACTTTGGAAATCGGTCCCTCCTGTCGTCTCTACCCCTACTCTCATACCAATTGTGTTCATCATCGGGACCTATTGGGGGCATGCTCGAACGAACATCTCGCATATGATATCTTTGTCTCCCCATTTGTCCTGCAAAAAAGAAATGAAAGAATAATAAGATCAATATTAGCATAAAGCTCAAGTGCTGTGATGTGCAGTGCTAGAGTGTCATGTGTATCCTAAGTGATGCTTCCCCCCAAACAGACCAGAGCCCGGATTGATAGTCTCCCCGGCCTTTACAGGAGTGATCTCTTCCTCGGAAGTAAAAGTGAGAGGATTTGTTAGGAAATCCTCTGAAGAATAAAAAGTTTCGGGCAGGGGAAGATCCCCAGGCCTTGAAATGTAGATTCATCAGCTATGGGAGTGTATCCTAGAGGAATAACTGATGGAAACCCCTTTGGAGAAATTGGCCCCTCAGGAGTAGCCGCATCATCAGGAGTAATATATTTGTCCCTGTCAGTGGCAGGTATATTCGCTAGTATGTCATCTCGAGTTGTAGAAGATGAAGGAGAAGGAATCTTTTGAGGCATCGGAGGATCCTTCGGGCTACCTCCATGCCCCGGTGAGGCCTCAATTGGCCCTTTAACAAGAGGTATATACACATAAGGTCCCTCGCCATGCCCTGTGCTACTAGTTATAGCAACAAGACGATGCATATGAAGATAGTCATCCACCTGACACTCTTTAACGGTCAAGAATTTCTGGTTGCCATTGAGTAGCTGATTCAAGCGATTGAATTGTATTGCTTGTTTTTCTTGCGGTGGATTAGGAACTACAAGAAAAAATAAGCGGTGTTAGTATGTTTTTGAGGTCTGAAATTTAAAACATTGATGTCCTTACTTGACTTGAGCCATCTTCTGGCGCACCCCGGCAGCTGTTTAATGTAAAACCATTCAGGCTTTGGATCCCCAGCATTGCTACTAAATGGAACGGTGATGATCTTTCTTTATGGCACAGACTCGAAATATACAAAGGACAGATTGTTGTTGGTTTGATATTTGAAGTTGTAAAAGAAAGGAACATCTTCAAAAGTCAACTCTTCACCAAGAATTTCTCTATAGGCTATGCACAGGGTATATAAATAGGCGCTAGAATTGGGAAGAAGCTGCATGGGGGCAATCCTCAACTGTCTTAGGAAATCGAAGATGAATGGTGGAAATGGAGGTATCGCTCCAACAAGACACATTAGTCTGGAAATAGCCATATATCCTTCTGGTGGATTATGGGGACGATCTATTTTTAAAGGTAAAAGGGTATCTCCTTGAATAATCCCATGCTTGAGGCGTATCTGTATTAGTCTATCATTGTCAACTGTCGACTCAACTGAATATTTAGACAATTCCAAGATAACTGCATCCCTGAATTCGTCGGGAGCACGGTTATCTCTTACCCCTCCTTCTTCTTCTTTGCCGAGAGAGATATCACCCCCAGAAGATGCTTCACTATTATGAACTTCCATCTCGTAGTCTTGGCCTTCACTATTCCATCCCGAGTCTGAGGTGGAAGATACATCCTCGACAAGTGGATTATCAGATGACCTTGTAACATCTCCCCTTTTTGCCAATCTAGATGAGCGTCTTTTTGCCATGATCGCTAAGCTATTGAAGAAGCAAGAATGAAAGTTAGAGTAAAGTTGCCCATATCCCCCCCGTGCATGTGTGTGAACTAAAGTGTACAAAGTGTGTGCAAGAGATTCAAAGAAAACACATAAAGGTACAGTGCAAAAGTTTGACGAAGGAGTAATGTGTTCAAGATAATCTTGGAATTTCAGTCATGATCATAAGGCTCCATCTACTGTCCATAAAATCATTGACCATGACCAATATTGATTAAGTTAGTTGAGTCACTTTTAACAAAGTCGCTTCGGATCGGTTCGTTAGCCCTAGGTGGTATGGGATCGGTTCGGATGTGCGTGCTATGATCAGATTAGTTTAAGTTCCTTCTCTTATATCACGACCGGATTGGTTCGTTAGCCCTGGGTGGTATGGGATCAGTTCGACTGCACAAATCATCAACAGGTAATTTTGAATGGTTCGCCGGAGCGGATCAAATGAGATGGATTTAAAAGAAGGTAGCCACGAGTGGGTCGGTCGACACCAAACCGAACCATCCTTATGTGCTTAAGCTTATTTTTCCCATGATCATGCTTCACCTTCTGACCTGACCCAGTTGGATGAATTTATTTCCCCTCCCTCTTGTGCCTCCTACTTCGAACCAATCCCATTCCTCTCCCACTTTTCTATCTTCTCCGTTTCTTTATCAGCACCGAACCCGCCTCCTCTCCAAAGCTCATCCACTTTTCACGAACTCCATCACAACGAAGTACCCACAGATCTATATGTCCAGCGCTAGTTCCATCTTCCTCCGCAACCATCTCGACGTGGCGACGAGACCACTTGTAACACCCCACCTCCGCTAGGGTCACTGACAAAGGGAATGCACTAGCTTTGGTGGAGCATTATCTAGGTAAACATACATAGAAATATTACAAGACAGAACATATAAAATAGCGGAAGAAGAACCAAATTTCATTGCTTTAAAACCTAGAAGGGTCTAAAGCCTTTTACATCAAAATGCTATAAATCCATTACATCGAAATCTGTCTTGCAATAGTAAAAAAGCATAAAACCATAGTTATAAATCATTCCCCAAGTAAAACAGCAAAGCAAGCCATAGCCAAGAGAAATCCAAGCAGTACATGAAAGAGCCTTGGAGCTTGGTAAGATCCGAACTAAGTTGTATTCCCACCATGCGAACCTGGGTGGGAAACGAAAGAAAAAGAGGCGAAACAAACTGGGTCAGTCATAAAGACTGAGTAAGTCCTAGTGGCTTTCAGCATAAAAACAGGTAAAGATAATATGGCATGAATAAACTGAAAGTAAGCATAAGCATGATGACAAGGTAAGCTACAGGCACGATGAATCAAGTATAACATTGCAAGGCTTATATTAAGTATAATATCGCAAGATTTCTAAGCTTCATCATTCCACTATTTTATTTGATTTCCTATATTCTCTGCACCAACTGTACTAGTACCCCAACCCGTATCATCCTTTCCATGTATACGTACAGTCCCTTACCGTATATCGTACGGTCTTCATCACGTATTTCTATACTACTTAAACGTAGTGCCACCATTCTTGAAATCGTTTGGACTGCCACCCTTGTTCTGTCTAAGTTTCCTTATCATGAACTATCACGTGTTCAACTAGGATTTATGCCACCTAGGACCACTAAGGATTATGCTACCTATTGAACGTTTTCTAGATTCGTTTAGGGTTTATGCCACCTAGGACCACTAGGGATTATGCTACCTAACGAATTCCACGTAACGATTTATTAATCGATCGGCTCCCTACAAGTCCTAGCTCGTTCATGTGTCTGTGTCATACGGCCCAATCACGAAATGTAGTTACCTGTGCTAGGTCCACCATAGGGTGTATCAAGCCCTAGGGTGCCAACCACCGACATGAATCAAGCACGCACAAAGTAAACCTACTGGTGCCCAATGCCTGCTTTTTCTGTTCCGGAGTGTGTGCACACCCGCACTCCGTTAGAACCTACACTGGCGCACCCACACAGCCATCATTCTGGTCGCTTACAATCATCCTAGTAATCGTGCCCCACCCTGCCTAGTTCCAGGGTACCATGATACATCTAGTGGGTTACTGCTGAAAAGGACCGCGCAACTAGGATTTCCATTCAGTAGGTTAAGTGTTGTCATTTAAATTCGAGACTTAACCCCATCAGTCTAGCATGTCAAGTTGGTTAAGTGTTGTCATTCAAGTTCGTGACTTATCCCGCCTACTTGTCATGTCAAATTGGCTAAATGTTGTCGTTCAAGTTCATGACTTAGCCCTACGAATCATCTGTCAAGTTGGTTAAGTATATTCAAGCGGTTCATGACTTAACCCTATCAAATCATCATGTCAGATTGGTTAAGTATATTCCAGCGGTTCATGAATTAACCCTATCAAATCATCGTGTCAAATTGGTTAAGTATATTCAAATGGTTCATGACTTAACCCTATCAAATCATCGTGTCAAATTGGTTAAGTATATTCAAACGGTTCATGACGTAACCTTATCAAATCATCATGTCCAATTGGTTAAGTATATTCAAGTGGTTCATGACTTAACCATATCAAATCATCGTGTCAAATTGGTTAAGTATTTCAAGTAATTCATGGCTTAACCCGCCCACGTATCATGCAAAGTAGGTTAAGTATTATCTATATGTTCCAGTTGACTTAACCATGCCACGTGTCATGTTATATTGGTTAAGTGTCATTAGTTAATCATATTACTTAACCCACCCATTGGTCTGATTAATTGTTACGTTGGTTAAGCCTACACTTG
This sequence comes from Allium sativum, assembly GCA_030737875.1. Classification (NCBI taxonomy): domain Eukaryota; kingdom Viridiplantae; phylum Streptophyta; class Magnoliopsida; order Asparagales; family Amaryllidaceae; genus Allium; species Allium sativum. The sequence continues at coordinate 154,785,957 of CM060921.1, read as the reverse complement.
TAAGTTTTACATGTTCTTAACTCATACCGGTTAGGTCCACATTTACATGTCAAATTTCCATGTTATCCCACCTAACCCTCTAACCATACCCACGTCTTATTATGGTTAGTATTCCTTAATTCATTCATTATGACGAACGAATCATGACCTCTCACATTAGACCGTGCACTTTGTGGCCACTGGATTTGCCAGGCGGTTCCGGGAAGATTTACACCACAAACTGCGTCTATCCTCGTGTCATAAATCGTTATGCCTACAATTTGGTCTTCGACCTCTCACATTAGACTGACACTTTGTAGCAACTGGATTTGCCGGGCGGTTCCGGGCAGATTTACACCACAAACCGAGTCTAACCTCGTGTCAAAGGTTCATTAATGGTCGTATTTCCCCTAAAATCCCAATATCAGTTCATATGTTTAACATATAGAAATGTTAATGTTCGTGTTCAAGTCAATTATCCAATACACAGTCATTTTCATGTTTCAAATTACCAACTTTACCTATTAATAAACATATGCCCAAGTTCCAAAATTGTATGCCAATTTATATATGTATATATATATATATATACCCAATTCTAGTCAGTTTACATATGTCCAATTCTTGCCTATTTACATGTATGCCAAGTTTATGCTATTTCACCCATATCGAGTTCTAGCCAAAATTGCATGTATCGTGCCCAAATAAACCCAAATCATGATTCATGATGTAGTTATCCCAAATTGTAATCTTTTTATTACAACACACGCCAACTACCCAAGTTCATAATACATATTTATGCCAATTATCAAATTTACGATCGCTTTTATATTCAAATCCCCAATTCTACATATGCCCAATCGTAAGCCAAATCTTTTGATTTAATTTACATAGGCCCGAACTCGTGGTTTAATTTACATGCTAAATTACATACATGTTATACATACCAAATCTCATGTTACATTACATAGATCCTATTTGTGCCAAATTCCATGTATATAATATTTATGCAAATTTGTTCATAACAAGATTATACCAAAATTTACAGATCAAGCCCAAACTTGCAAATACAATGATAATATCCAATTTCATGTTGCCAATTATTACATCATGTTCATAAAGGAAATAATCCCATAATTCCCCCGTATACATATCGTAGGCAAATCGCGATTTTAGGCCAAGGTCCAAAATTGACCAAGGTTCATGAAAAGAAAAGAAATTGGGGGAGATAGAAATTGAATAAAAATGAGATCAGAGGAAAACATCATCATAGGCATAAATATTACAACTTGATGATAACGTCATCAAAAATCAAGAAAACTGTTGAATAGGTCATAAACTTGTCATGAACATAAAGATAGACCAGTCCCAAAACAGAAGATTCAAGGAGCAACAGAAATAGATCAGAATTGATAAACATACTTTGATCCAATTCCACTTTATTTCATGTCCATATTATAATTAAATGTTTAAATCTAAAAACAACTAGAACTTGCAGAGCATGGCTAGTGAATTAGGAACTGAAATTGTCATAGAACGTTGTAGTAGTGTTGATTTATTGTCTTGAATAATTGTACAAGCTTTAATCTTCGAATTGGATTGAGTTTGAATGCTTGTTCTTTAATTTGGAGGCGGCGACCATGGTTCAAGAGGGAGTTCAGCAGCATAATAGTGTAAGAATGATTTGATATGAATTAGGTTAGGTCTAAGCGTATTTTCATAGGTGTAGCAACTAGTTTAGGCCCTTAGATTAACCCTAGAATCAATCTGGACTGTCAAAACACGTCTCGGGCTTCAAAAATGAGTTCTGGGTCAGACCAGGTCGACCTGTAAGGTGGGGGGGTCGACACTATGGTAGACCTGGGGGTAGGTCGACCCTATGGTCGACCTGGGTGTGGTAGGTCGACCCTATGGTCGACCCCCTGGTCTAGTCCTGCCTGAAAACTGGTGAAACTTGTACAGGCCATAACTTCTTCATTCGGACTCCGATTTTCGAAAACTCGGACTCTATTTCATGTAAAATTTTGAGATGAACAAAATGGCGCAACCCGTTTCCCCTGATTCTGATTTTAAAATTTAATTCTGCCTTGATTTCTTGTTTTAACATGTTATAAAAATACGGGTTGTTAGATTATCCCCTCCTTAAAGGATTTCGTCCCCGAAATCTTCAAGTTAAGAAGAATGTGTCCTACCATCCAATCATCCATCTACTCAATCATAAATCACAGGCATCCATTGTCCTTAAGAGATTTCTAATGTTGTATGAACATATGCAGAAAGTGTGTGTATATGTTCCTTATCTAATGCAAATGATCAGGCTTGATTGATCTTCTTAATGCAAAATATGTTTAGTGCCATGAGTCCAACATGTATGCAAATAGCCCTAATCACATAAACACTATATGTGTACTCAAACATCCATCCATATGTAATATTCACATGATAACACATACAATTTCATCCATAAACAAGTATAAACACTCATGCATATGCAATATGAAAATGTGTCTGAGCCGATCTAGTGCCTAATGTGTGTTATGCAACCACTAGCAACCACTAGCAGCCACTTGCAACCATCAATCATAACATGTCTCAAACATATGTTTACACCCAATTGTTCCTACCTAAAGGTATAGTCGAACGATAGAAGAAAATAAAAACTTTGTCCCCATTAGGCAATGTCAAAGCTGGAAATCTACGTCACATATATACTGAATAGGAGAAGAACCCCCTAAGCACTAGTCCATATCCTATAAAACCCAAAAAGTTTAGTCAACCCAACGGACATCCTCAAACCCCAACATATATCACAACCAGATGAGTCGTACAACTTATGGGGTTTGCAACAGAAATAAGATTGAGAATAGGACCGAGAGGATATACATAAAAGATAGCATGCAAGTAAGCTCTACAGGAAAAGAGGGATCAAAGATATACTCTTAAAAAGAGAAATGATGCATGTATCTAGTCTTTAATCTTCTAAGTTGCATTTCCTTGAGCTTAACTACATTGTGCTTTGGTCGTTTTTAACTTTACAATTTCGTAGCTTCTTAATTCTTGTTTCCAAAATATGAGTTGGAACTTATTTCACTGTCGCCTCTTGTTCCACTTTCACTTATTCTTTTTCTAGCATACTCAGCCCAAACATAACTGCGTACTCATGGTTTCATGCAAGCTCTCCAAAATTCACTAGTGAATCCTGGATCTCGTTTACTTATTATAAGGTATTTCAGCAGAAGAACTATCCCTTGAAAACAAACAAATGCCAACCATGTTGCCAAGTGTACTTACTAAGGTGATTTTCTATAACTCATGCATAAGCGAGATGAACCATCCGCCTTAGTGGTGAACACTACTCGAGCGAATCAATAAATGTATCAAGAACGAATCGATAAATGTATCAAGAGATTCTAGGTAACTAAACATGGCAGAACCCTAAGGGTTACCCTAGACTTCGAGGACATTACCGGGGCAAGTCAAGAGTCTAACTACCCTCTTTTCATACTCGAGAATGGTATCAGTTTTGGAAAACCATTCCATCTCTAGAATCAACCCATTGCCCAAAAACATAAGCATTACTTCTAGACTCAACACTTAGCATAGACATTCTCAAATCCAAACAAGTAATGAATAAATGAGCCTATTCCCCACAGGATTTGAGACAAAAACGGGATCCTCTACTACGCTAGTACTAAGGTGCAGAGACTCAACTATCGAAGCAGAAATAAAAAGGATGCGATGTACCATAATCAAAAAGGGTACGAACAAGATAGAAATATAAACTAGACTTTCCTATAGAAACATTTCTACCTTCTTGTTCGAGCCTCATTCGCCCTAACCACTCTTATCCCCTCTTATATAACGTGCTAACAGGTCTCTCGAGAACTACCTCCATCGCATGGCAACCCTACAAAGCTCGAAATAAGATTAGTCGCAGATGGAACTAATGTGACAACGGATGGAGGAAAGAAATAAAAGGGATTCAAACAAGGAAACAAAGGATAATGCTAATGGCCTTTGGGTAATAGCCTTTAAAAATAAAACTTATCTTGAAAAATGCTTCTTTGTAAATGGTTTTGAAAATAATTTCAAAAGGTTTTAAAAACTTTTGCCCAATCTGGTAACCTTCTGCTCTGATACCAAATGTAACACCCCACCTCCGCTAGGGTCACTCACAAAGGGAATGCACTAGATTTGGTGGAGCATTATCTAGGTAAACATACACAGAAATATTACAAGACAGAACATATAAAATAGCGGAAGAAGAACCAAATTTCATTGCTTTAAAATCTAGAAAGGTCTACAGCCTTTTACATCAAAACGCTACTAAATCCATTACATCGAAATCTGTCTTGCAATAGTAAAGAAGCATAAAACCATAGTCATAAATCATTCCCCAAGTAAAACAGCAAAGCAAGCCATAGCCAAGAGAAATCCAAGCAGTACATGAAAGAGCCTTGGAGCTTGGTAAGATCCGAACTAAGTTGTATTCCCAACCTGCGAACCTAGGGGGGAAACGAAAGAAAAAGAGGCGAAACAAACTGGGTCAGTCATAAAGACTGAGTAAGTCCTAGTGGCTTTCAGCATAAAAACAGGTGAAGATAATATGGCATGAATAAACTGAAAGTAAGCATAAGCATGATGATAAGGTAAGCTACAGGCACGATGAATCAAGTATAACATTGCAAGGTTTGTATTAAGTATAATATCGCAAGATTTCTAAGCTTCACCATTCCACTATTTTCTTTGATTTCCTATATTCTCTGCACCAACTGTATTAGTACCCCAACCCGTATCATCCTTTCCATGTATACGTACAGTCCCTTGCCGTATATCGTACGGGCTTCATTAAGTATTTCTATACTACTTCAACGTAGTGCCACCATTCTTGAAATCGTTTGGACTGCCACCCTTGTTCTGTCTAGGTTTCCTTATCATGAACTATCGCGTGTTCAACTAGGATTTATGCCACCTAGGACCACTAAGGATTATGCTACCTATTGAACGTTTTCTAGATTCGTTTAGGGTTTATGCCACCTAGGACCACTAGGGATTATGCTACCTAACGAATTCCACGTAACGATTTATTAATCGATCGGCTCACTACAAGTCCTAGCTCGTTCATGTGTCTGTGTAATACGGCCCAATCACGAAATGTAGTTAACTGTGCTAGGTCCACCATAGGGTGTATCAAGCCCTAGGGTGCCAACCACCGACACGAATCAAGCACGCACAGAGTAAACCTACTGGTGCCCAATGCCTACTTTTTCTCCTCCGGAGTGTGTGCACACCCGCACTCCGTTAGAACCTACACTGGCGCACCCACATGCCGTTGTTCTGGTCGCTTACAATCAGCCCAGTAATCGTGCCCACCCAGCCTAGTTCCAGGGTACCATGATACATCTAGTGGGTTACTGCTGAAAAGGACCGCGCAACTAGGATTTCCGTTCAGTAGGTTAAGTGTTGTCATTTAAATTCGAGACTTAACCCCATCAGTCTAGCATGTCAAGTTGGTTAAGTGTTGTCATTCAAGTTCGTGACTTAAGCCGCCTACGTGTCATGTCAAATTGGCTAAATGTTGTCGTTCAAGTTCGTGTCTTAGCCCTACGAATCATCTGTCAAGTTGGTTAAGTATATTCAAGCGGTTCATGACTTAACCCTATCAAATCATCGTGTCAGATTAGTTAAGTATATTCAAGCGGTTCATGACTTAACCCTATCAAATCATCATGTCAGATTGGTTAAGTATATTCAAATGGTTCATGACTTAACCCTATCAAATGATCATGTCAAATTGGTTTAGTATATTCAAGCGGTTCATGACTTAACCCAATCAAATCATCGTGTCCAATTGGTTAAGTATATTCAAGTGGTTCATGACTTAACCCTATCAAATCAACGTGTTAAATTTGTTAAGTATTTCAAGTAATTCATGGCTTAAACCGCCCACGTATCATGCAAATTTGGTGAAGTATTATCTATATTTTCCAGTTTACTTAACCCTGCCACGTGTCATGTTATATTGGTTAAGTGTCATAAGTCTAGTCATATTACTTAACCCACCTATTGGTCTAATTAACTGTTACGTTGGTTAAGCCTACACTTGTAAGTTTTACATGTTCTTAACTCATACCAGTTAGGTCCACATTTACATGTCAAATTTTCATGTTATCCCACCTAACCCTCTAACCATACCCACGTCTTATTATGATTAGTATTCCTTAATTCATTCATTATGACGAACGAATCATGACCTCTCACATTAGACTGGGCACTTTGTGGCCACTGGATTTGCCGGGCGGTTCCGGGCAGATTTACACCACAAACTGGGTCTAACCTCGTGTCATAAATCGTTACGCCAACAATTTGGCCTTCGAGCTCTTACATTAGACTGACACTTTGTGGCTACTGGATTTGTCGGGCGGTTCCGGGTAGATTTACACCTCAAACCGAGTCTAACCTCGTGTCAAAGGTTCATTAATGGTCATATTTTCCCCAAAATCCCAATATTAGTTCATGTGTTTAACATATAGAAATGTTCATGTTCGTGTTCAAGTCAATTATCCAATACACAGTCATTTTCATGTTTCAAATTCCCAACTTTACATTTTAATAAACATATGCCCAAGTTCCAAAATTACATGCCAAATTATATATATATATATATATATATGGATATATATATATACCCAATTCTAGTCAGTTTACATATGTCCAATTCTTGCCTATTTACATGTATGCCAAGTTTATGCTATTTCACCCATATCAAGTTCTAGCCAAAATCGCATGTATCATGCCCAAATAAACCCAAATCATGATTCATGATGTAGTTATCCCAAATTGTAATCTTTTCATTACAACACACGCCAACTACCCAAGTTCATAATACATATTTATGCCAATTATCAAATTTACAATCGCTTTTATATTCAAATCCCCAATTCTACATATGCCCAATCGTAAGCCAAATCTTTTGATTTAATTTACATAGGCCGGAACTCGTGGTTTAATTTACAAGCCATATTACATACATGTTATATATACCAAATCTCATGTTAAATTACATAGATCCTATTTGTGCCAAATTCCATGTATATAATATTTATGTAAATTTGTTCATAACAAGATTATACCAAAATTTACAGATCAAGCGCAAACTTGAAAATACAATGATAATATCCAATTTCATGTTGCCAATTATTACATCATGTTCATAAAGGCAATAATCCCATAATTCCCCCGTATACATATCGTACGCAAATCGCGATTTTAGGCCAAGGTCCGAAATTGACCAAGGTTCATGAAAAGAAAATAAATTGGGGGAGATAGAAATTGAATAAAAATGGGATCAGAGGAAAACATCATCATAGGCATAAATATTACAACTTGATGATAACGTCATCACATATCAAGAAAACTGCTGAATAGATCATAAACTTGTCATGAACATAAAGATAGACAAGTCCCAAAACAGAAGATTCAAGGTGCAACAGAAATAGATCAAAATTGATAAACATACATAGATCCAATTCCACTTTATTTCATGTCCATATTATAATTAAATGTTTAAATCTAAAAACAACTAGAACTTACAGAGCCTGGCTAGTGAATTAGGAATTGAAATTGTCATAGAACGTTGTAGTAGTGTTGATTTATTGTCTTGAATAATTGTACAAGCTTCAATCTTCGAATTGGATTGAGTTTGAATGCTTGTTCTTTAATTTGGGGGGCGGCGGCCATGGTTCAAGAGGGATTTCAACAGCATAATAGTGTAAGAATGATTTGATATGAATTAGGTTAGGTCTAAGGGTGTTTTTATAGGTGTAGCAACTAGTTTAGGCCCTTAGATTAACCCTAGAATACATCTGGACTGTCAAAACACGTTTCAGGCTTCAAAAATGAGTTCTGGGTCAAACCAGGCCGACCAGGTCGACCTGTAAGGTGGGGGAGTCGACACTATTGTCGACCTGGGGGGTAGGTCGACCCTATGGTCGACCTAGCTGGCGTAGGTCGACCCTATGGTCGACCCCCTGGTCCAGTCTTGCCTGAAAACTGTTGAAACTTGTACAGGCCATAACTTCTTCATTCGGACTCCGATTTTCGAAAACTCGGACTCTATTTCATGTAAAATTTCGAGACGAACGCAATGGCGTAACCCGTTTCCCCTGATTATTATTTTAAAATTTAATTCTGTCTTGATTTCTTGTTTTAACATGTTATAAAAATATGGGTTGTTACACCACCAATGTTGATGGCAAGGGAGCACTCAGCATTGCGTCGAAGTTGAAACAATAATAGGCGAAATTATTCGAATTGCTCTTAAATTCTGAGTTAGAATCAGTTAAACAACAAATTAAAGCTTTACGTATGGATTTATTTCGAGCGATTAAGGATTTTTTCTTCGTGGTTTACGAACTAGGGTTAGAGTTTGTGCTGAGCAACACGGAGGAAGGCAGAATAAAGTGAAGCGGGGGAGGAATATTTTTGCAAATATATACAAGGATAGGGAGCTTTTTGTTTTCTTCGTGGGCTCCAGTGCCTGACTTGACCCGTTGAGAGAAAAGCCCACATCAGTGCAGCCTTTTGATTCATCGCAGTGACAACCGGATCAGATAGGATGGAGATATAAAGTCTGAAGCTCAACCCAGTGCGTTAGATTGATTCAGAAAAAGAAGTGGCAATCCAATAAATATCCGTCATTAAGTTTACCTGGAGGAGCTACTAGACATCAAGCAAAATTCTCAAAGTTATTTGAAGTAATGAAAGCAATATGTGCGATCTATGATGTATATTTAGACACCAAGAGGTGAAACTTGATGAAGCAACACAACTTTACAAGCAAATGAAAGCGACTATTCAACGATTTAAATTCGAAGATCAATGGATAGACAATTTCGAAGCACATTCTATTTTCAATAGAAGCGTACTTCGAGGGGGGAAAATGATAGCCTACTTTGTGAACTAGGTTATACAAAGTTAGAAGATTAATTATGAAGGATTTTCACTAGAAGAATTCCCACCTCATCGACCAGATCGGATCGGTATTACTTGGTCAAGGAAGAACAATGCAGAGAATAGAAGGAAAAAGCGCAGGCTAAACGGGATCGGTCCAGGTCGACCCGACCTGTCCCTTTGATCTTAAGCATATCCGATCTGGGCATAATCTGTGACAGTTATAGCCCATGTTCCCAGAAAGTTTGGAGCGGTTGTGAGCCCATCACCCCACGTTCACCCACTAACTTGATGCATTGTCTTCACCAGAAGTGATCTGAACCCGACGCTCATGGGATGAACGCCATGTGGATCTGAACCGAAGCCATTGCAGAAGCATTTTCACCTATATATACACCTCCAAGGCTCATTTCAAGGGAGCTTTAGGCATGTTCAGAGTTGAAACCCCTTTGAGAACCGAATTCCATCACCATTTTCATACTACAATTGTAACGACCCGGAATTAGGCGATCTTGATTATCCGATATACAACACATATCGAACATCAAGAGTCGAAAATACCGAATGGTTAGAGGGTAAGGAAAGATAAGATAGAAACTTAGAATAGAAGAAGAAGAAGAAGAACATACAACATCAGAGTAACACGAATCTCACAGCGGAACGAACAACATATAATAGATAACATATCCTTGAAATAAAATAGTGTATGTTTACAGTAGCATTATCAGGGTACAACACTTACAACACAGGGGAAATAACTATAGCTATATAATCCTGAAGCCTCCTGCTCCAAGCTCTCCAAGTATATCTGCAAAATCCCGACTACTTAACTGCCCGTATAAAATTGGGCACCCAAGAGTTTAGGGAAAACAAAACAAAATAAACTCCGGGTCAGTCATGGGACTGCTATGAGTAAAAAAGTTTAAACAGTTTGAGCCATTAAACGATATCTCATAAGACCACGCCGTATAACAGAACAGATTTTTCCCTTATGAGAATCCAAAATATTTTATACCAAAAACCTTTTGTTATTATAATAATGTCTAGTAACCACAATATAATAATCATCTAGCAGAAATGCTTTCATCTCACATTCTACATATATAGTATACAATCAAAACCGCAAGCACGTATTGGGTAATGTATTTCCAACTATGACAAGGTATAGAACCACCTTTCGCTAGTGTACCTCTAAAGAGGAACACACTGGGTTCAACAAGAACATCTTGCGACCCGGCCACACATGACGGACCACTCATTTCGCTTGAGTGTATCGACTGTATATCACCAACGGTTGGGATCAGCAACCGTTTCCCGAATGGGACAGCATCGACAATAGATTTTTATAAATAAATGAAAACCTAGATCAGGTGATTATACACCCTAATAGGTGCGACCTACATAGCCATGCTGTCTGCCCGATTTTTGTCATTTCCGGGTTGTGAGGCTAGAGGCCATGCTTATCTCTGACAGATCACACATTTATTCACTTTGAATGTCACATTGTCATACCCGCCAAATCACAAATTGATTTCTCCAAAAATACCACGGGTATACAGCTAAGAGAAACGAATTCCTCCACCACCAAACGTAAATACGTTTGAAGAGATCAACTTACGCCTTCTATTAAATATACTATGTCAGACATTTTTCCATACAGGTTGTCCTGGGACTGGACAAACCGAAGGCACTATTCAGTACAACCATCTTAGGCAATCTTTACCTAAGATTTATACAACAGCCCTTGCACTTTACTCCATCTTCAATTTTCTTTGGCATATATGATTCGCAATGCTTATGCCAATACGGAGTGGTTCTTTGGATAATAATCCAACCGGTCTCTCCATATTAACAACGTTAAAATGGTCAAAACTTTAATAGTCTGTGATTTAACTATCAAAGAAAAATATGTGTGCAAACAACGATATTATTTTCAAATGGAAATTATATCGATCAATCATCATTTAACAATTTTCTCTTTAGTTAACTTATTCACTTTTCATCTCCTATTTCCATATATTCAACATTTCTTATTTTCTATTATCAGAAAACATTTCTGATTCTTATTTGGAAAACATTTCCCAATCTCCTTCATCTGGTTTAAACTGATGTTTTAAATAGAACATCGCGACGCCAACTCAAACCATTTACTAAATTCACTTAATCATCATTCACTATCAAACCTTACCATTCCTTAGTTAAGAAGGAAGTCGATCAAGTTGGGGTATAATTACCTCTCATACCTTAACTGAACAACGTTTTAACTTCGAAATAGTCAAAGTTTATCTTTTAAACCTTTAACAAACTTACTTACGTAATTATCTTTCGAATAATCTCTATTCGATAACTCCTCCCTTCGAATAACTATATTCGATAATCTCTCTTATGAATAACTAGTTTCGAAAACCTTTCTTCGAATAAACCATATTCGATTAACTCTATTCAATTAACTCTTATCAATAAACTCTATTGGATTAACTCTTTTTGATTTAACTCTTATCAATTAACTCTATTGGATTAACTCTTTTTGATTAACTCTAATTGATTCACTCTATTTGATTAACTCTATCTGATTAACTCTTTTCACTTAACTTCTATCGAATAAACTATATTCGATAACTCCTTTAATTCTATTCGAATAAACTATATTCGATTAACTCCTTTAATTCTATTCGAATAAACTATATTCGATTAACTCCTTTAATTCTATTCGAATAAACTATATTCGATTTACTCCTTTCGAAAAACTGGATTGCATTAACTCACTTCGAATAACCAATATTCGATAACTCCTCTTCGAATAACCAATATTCGATTAACTCACTTCAAATAACCAATATTCGATAACTCCTCTTCGAATAAATTATATTTGATAACTCTTCTCTCGAATACACTATATTCGATAACTCTAATTCGAATAAGTGATATTCGATAGCTCTACTTCGAATAAGCGATATTCAATAACTCTACTCGATTTACTCCATTTGAATAACTTTAGTTGGTTAACTCTAACTCTAACTGGTTAACTCTAACAGATTAATTCTAACAGATAACTCTAACTCTAATCGATTAACTCTAACTGGTTAACTTTAACTGAGTAATTCTAACTAATTAACTCTAACTGGTTAACTCTATCTAAACGATAAACTTTAACTGGTTAACTCTAACTAGTTAATTCTAACTAGTTAATTCTAATTGGTTAACTCTATCTAAACGATTAACTCTAATTTGATTAACTCTAACCGAATAACTAATATTCGATTAACTCATTTCGATTTACTCTTTTGAATTAACTCCTTTGATTTCTTCCTTTGAATCATTCCTTTTGAATTATCTCCTTTGAATTTTGTGACGGCCCGCCCCGCACCAGCCTGCATTTCCTCCGAAAGTGCGCTGTACACATGCCCGACTAGCACAGGACGGTCGCCAAAGAAAGGAAGGAAGGGAATGAACTAATCAAGGGACCTGTAGAATGTCTCACAGCGCATGGAATAAAATATAATAATAACATACTTGACATAAAACAGGTGAGACAGTGCATAAGCTGATAACTAAAATCAACGTCAATATCAGAGCAGCGGAAATTCAAATACAGCTTATTACAACTTTCCCAATTTACTGTCTCCAAACAAAAGAAAGCTAAAGCAGAAGATACACCACCAATGCCCAAGCAGTGATCTTCAACAATACAGGGAGAATATTATGTATATATATTTTACGTGGAAGCCTCCTGCTCGTCTCCGGATCATCTACCCGTGCATCACCAGCTAACCTGTCTCTAGTCTGGTCGTGTGAGCACCCAGAGTGATAAAAGGAGACATAAAACTCTGGGTCAGACATAAAGCCTGGTATGAGCGATAAGCATCTAAACAGAGTAGCAACAGGTATACTAAACCATACCTGAACCTGGACCTGCAACCAAAGAGTTAGTACCACATACCGTACAATACTCCAAGGTGACATGATGAATAGTGTAAAAAATACGGGGGTGGGGTGTGCATGTCACAATGATAGCAACAAATCATCCATAGCAACCATCCTCACATCTCTCACTCAGTGCGTAAAGTGTACGACATCTACCACTTTGGAACACTAGACAAAATGAGGTAACGACGAATTCCGACTTGTAGAAACCCTGCTGTGACCAAGCCAAACACTTGGAGTCATGACCAAACATTTCAATGACCCACTTCATTGGTCGTAGCCCTTGGTTCTACCAATGCCATAATGGCCCTGAATCCGCCTTCGTACCTTCTACCATAGTGGTCCAAAGCTAAAGACGTCGATAACCCCTTAACACGCGTCCCGCAGCAAAGCCCAACCATGAAGCGAACCCGTTGATTCCCATCTGAATCTTGAGCTCTAACTTCCCATTTGGACTTCCTTTGCATCTCGGGTTTTGGTCATCATCTTTATCCGGATCGGTCTTCATTTCCCCTCTTCACTTTGCTTCAGGTCGCCATCGTCAGCTTCTCAGTTCGGATCGTGGTCATCACCCTCGCTTGGGTCGGATCGCGACTCGCGGATCATCCTTCACGCTCGGGTCGGATCATGGAAGCCTTCCTGGTTCGGTTCGCCAGCGTCGGATCGTGTCGCACCATATGGATCGCACCTCGTCAGCTCGTGGCGCCTTCAGGCGGATCGTGACACCCAGGCTGGAATGGATCGTGGTCTTCAAGCATCGACGGATCGAGTCGTGCCATCGGTTCGGATCATGGAAGATGGGGCAGATCGTGGTACATAGGGCGATCCGATCCGGTATATTTCCTGCACTTGTTTTCCAGCGACTATCTTACGCCATTCGACGGCGTTTTTGACCAATCTAACTTTCCGAACCGATATATTTCCTGCACTTGTTTTCCAGCGACTATCTTACGCCATTCGACGGCGTTTTTGACCAATCTAACTTCTCTAATCAATCACAAAACACTCCATAAAGTCATAACAACATGTAATAGCAACCACAACAGCAAACAACCATTCAAATGAATCAAAATGGATCAAAAGTGGCCAAAGCTCCTTATTTTCCCTTAAGCATGTTTAAGTAAAACTGATCATAGGGTTAACAAAACTTAATCAAATCGAACCAAATTTCTAACAGAGGCATAAAATATTATTTTCGAATTTCTAAACATTTTTCCAGAATTTATTAGTGTATAAATTCGCTAATCTTCACTAATTACCCTTAATTACCGTAATTAGTGCAAAACTATGCAAATCACTCACCTTTGCCACAATAAAACTTCCAAATCTGAAGTGAACCTCTGATTTGCACGAATTCCAATATATAACAGCAGCTCTACCTCGGTCCTTGTGCTAATCCTCCTTGATTTGATGCCTCTAAGCCTTAATCCTTGATTAGGAAGTGATTTTGGGTGTTTTAGAGAGATTTAGAGAGTGGGGGCCATGGCTAGGTTAAGGGGAATGAAAGTGGCGGCTGGAAAATGTCTAAAGAAATGTTTTCTAACCCTAATCAGCACCTATATACCCCTAAACCCGAAATTCCCCTTGGGCCTAGCTGCTAATCACCCGTTTAAGCCCAATTAAGCTGTTTTTCACAATCTGAAACTTGTTTCAGCCATATCTCCCAAACGGTAAGTCCGTTTGGCTAATGTATCCACTCTACGGAAAGAGAAACCATCATCCGGAGCCAATGGAAGTGGTTTCAGGTCAAAATTCCTTTCCAGTCAAAAGTTATGGCCAAAACAGTGCCAACTAGGGGTAAAATGGTCATTTAAAAATCGGGAAAAATCATGAACATGGGAAATGACCCCAATAGTCGTCCCCCAAAGTTACATGACCATACGACTTCGTATGTGAAAGAAATAAATATTCTACGATTCTATGATGCGTAGAATGCGGGTCGTTACACTCTCCCCCCCTTAAGAAATTTCGTCCCCGAAATTCCTTAACCCAGAACATACAAAGGATCCCGCATGCCTAACAGCCACGTACAACAATCAAACATGCAAAACAAGCAAACAAGCCTATCCTAGCATGCGGAAAACTAAATCGAAGTCAAAATCTTACCAGGCAAAGAGTTCTGGGTGTGACTTCCTAATGTTATCCTCTGTCTCCCAAGTACAATCATTCTCGTCCTCGCTCCACTGTACCTTGACTAGCTTCACCGCCTTCCTTCGAAGTTGCTTCATGTCGTGCTCGACAATACGGACCGGCTTGCGATTCCCAACCGCCTCGGGTTCTACTTCGAAGTCCTCCAACTGATCAGGTGAAATAGTCATACCTGAGTCGTGAACGAGCTTCCTTAGTTGGGAAACATGAAATACGTTATGAACTCCCGCCATCTTCTACGGTAAGTCAATTCTATATGCCAAATTCCCGACTAGTTCAAGAACAGGGAATGGGCCAACGAATCTTGGTGCCAACTTGCCTCTCCTGCCAAATCGTATTACGCTCTTCAACGGAGAGATCTTGACAAACACCAAGTCACCAACGGAGAATTTTAAGTCTCTTCTCCTCTTATCAGCATAACTCTTCTGCCTATCTTGGGCAGCCTTCATTCGTTGTCGAATGATCTAAATCTTATCTGAAGTTTCCCTCACCATATCTGGTCCAAGCATAAACTTCTCGCCAGTCTCTATCCAACATGATGGTGAGTTGCACGGTCTTCCGTACAAAGCTTCAAATGGAGCCATACCGATACTGGATTGGTAGCTATTATTATATGCAAACTCTACTAGATGCAAATGGTCATCCCATGATCCACCAAAATCCAATATACATGCTCTCAAGAGATCTTCCAAAATACGGTTCACCCTCTCCGTCTGACCGTCGGTCTGAGGATGATATGCAGTACTGAGATGTAACTCTGACCCTAGAGCCTCTTGTAAGCTCTTCCAAAACCCACTAGTGAACAACGGGTCTCGGTCGCTCACAATGCTTTTGGGTACTCCATGAAATCTCACTACCCACTTCATATATAATTCTGCTAACTTAGCTGCCGTTCTGGTCGATTTGACTGGTATGAATCTTGCACTCTTAGTCAACCGATCCACAATTACCCAAATGCTATCATGTCCCGATCTAGTCCTTGGTAAACCATCAATGAAATCCTTCGAGACTTGCTCCCATTTCCATTCGGGAATTTCCAATGGCTGTAACAATCCACTAGGCTTCTTTTGCTCGGCTTTAACTAGCTGGCAATTCATGCATTTGGATATAAACTTCCCAACGTCCCTTTTCATTCCTTCCCAGTTGTAAGTCTGTTTCATGTCTCGATACATCTTATTACCACCGGGATGTATGGTCAGTTTTGAGTGATGACATTCTCTAAGCACTTCATCCCTCAATCCATTGACATTGGGTACAACAAGCTTTCCATTCTTTCTAAGCCATCTATCTCGATCAAGCCCATACTTGTTCATCTCCTCATCGATACCCATCTCTAACTTGGAGATGATTTCCAATAGGTTAGGATCGTCCCTCTGACTAGAGCCGATCCGCTCAATCAAAGTGGGTCTGATCGTCAAACTTGCTAACATTTCTGGATCCAATTCGCACTTTGGTCTGAAATCAAACCCCGCGATAAACTCCAGTTGCTTCCATTCAAGGAACATAGCCCCTAAGCTGGCATGTCTTCTACTCAATGCATCAGCCACCGCATTGCCCTTTCCTGGTGTGTATGCGATGTCAAAATCAGAGGAAGCTAAGAACTCTAACCATCTCTGCTGACGGAGATTCAGATCTTTCTGTGAGAAGAGATACTTTAACGACTTATGATCTGTAAACAGCTCAAATCTTTCTCCCAAGAGATAGTGTCTCCACATCTTTAACGCGAACACGATCGCTGCCAATTCTAAATCATGGGTAGGGTATCTTCTCTCGTGCGGTTTCAATTGCCGACTTGCGTAAGCTATAACCCTACCGCCTTGTATCAATATAGCACCCAGTCCGGTACCACAGGCGTCCGTGTATACCGTCATCTCTTCATTCCCTTTAGGAATGACTAACACTGGTGCGCTTGTCAACTTGTCCTTTAGACTTTTGAATGCATTCTCGCACCTTTCATCCCAGACAAAAAGCTTGATTCTTCTTGGTCAACTGGGTCAATGGTGCTGCTATCTTGGAGAAACTTTGGATAAACTTACGATAGTACCCAGCTAATCCCAAGAAACTTCTTACCTCTGTTGCATTCTTGGGCGTAGGCCAATCCTGTACCGTAGCCACCTTTGCCGGGTCTACGGCAATACCATTCTCTGATACAACATGGCCCAAGAACCTCACTTTCCTCTTCCAGAAGTGACACTTAGAGAACTTTACTTTCAATTGGTGTTTTCTCAACACCTCCATCACTACTCTTAAATGTTCCTTGTGTTCTTCCTCTGTCCTCGAATAGACCAAAATATCATCAACGAACACAAGGACAAACTTATTCAACTGATCTCTGAATACCCTATTCATAAGATCCACAAAATATGCTGGGGCATTGGTCAGCCCGAATGGCATGACCAACCACTCATAAAACCCAGACGGCGTCCGAAATGCCATTTTAGCTATACTCTCAGCTTCCACTCTAAGCTGATGAAAACCTGTCACGAGATCCAACTGAGAAAATACTCTCGCGCCACTCAACTGATCAAACAAATCATCTATCCGCGGTAGAGGATACTTGTTCTTCCTCGTCACTTTATTTAACTCGCGGTAGTCTACACACAAACGAAGGGAACCATCCGCCTTGGTAGCAAACACAACTGGTGCTCCCCATTCAGAAACACTCCTTCTGATAAATCCCTTCTTCAAAAGATCGCTGACTTGCACCTCGAGCTCTCTCTGCTCCCTTGGTGCCATACGACGAAGTGGCATCACTATAGGTCTGGCATCTTTTACCAAATCAATACGGAACTCAATCTCTCGGTGTGGTGGAAGTCCGGTCACTTCTTCGAAAACATCCGGATACTGGCCAACCACGGGCAAACCTGACAACTCACTATGCGGAATATCGAGGGAGTTTAGAAAACTAGCCAATACCCCCTTACTGGGTAGACCACCAAACACTATCCTCCGCCCATCATCCGCTCTAGCTGTCACCAACAAGCCCTCACAGTCTACCACCACCCCGTATCTTTGGAGCCAATCTACTCCCAAAATAATGCCAAACCCAGTAAAGCCCAAAACAAAGCAATCACAAATAAACATGCATCCATGACTCGATAAGACCACATTACGACAAATCATGCTAAGGCTAGTCGAACCACCAATCGGGTTCGTCACTACTAAAGGTCTATCGACAATCTCGGGCTCCAATCCCAACCTATCTACCAGGTCACTAGATATGAAAGAACTGGAAGCTCCGGTATCAAACAAAACTCTAACAGGAGCATCATAAACAGAAAGCATACCTTGAATGACGACATTCTTTCCTTTCTCCGCCGCTGTTGGGGCATTCGACGAAGAAGGAATAGCATTAAGAGCATATGCTTTCACCATTTGCTTTTCCTTAGGGGGCTGTGGACACTTGTCCTTGTGATGTCCCATCTGGCCACAGTTGAAGCACTTCCTATCTGCTGGCTTGGCCCGACAATTACTAGCATAATGTCCCTTCTTACCACAGCTGAAGCACTCCACATCTTGCTTGTTCTTTTTCTTCTGGCCATCCCTAGCCTGATTCTGCTTTCTCTTATTCTGGGAACCACCTTTGCCTCCACCACTAGCTTGTGGCTTTGGCTCATCTGCGGATGCAACCTCAGTCTTCGGCTTAGGGTAGA
Organism: Allium sativum; assembly: GCA_030737875.1. NCBI lineage: Eukaryota > Viridiplantae > Streptophyta > Magnoliopsida > Asparagales > Amaryllidaceae > Allium > Allium sativum. The sequence continues at coordinate 154,767,301 of CM060921.1, read as the reverse complement.
GACTTTCTGACCTTAACGCTTTCCCCACAATCGATTCAAATGTCTCATCGATGTGGTTAATAAGTTTTTCCCCCAAGTACTGATCCAAAACAGTTATGAATTTCTCATTCTTTTTCTCGGCAGTATCAATGAGGGACAGTCCATACTTCGACAAAGTGTCGAACTCAGCAATATAATCAGAAACTGCCCTTCCATTCTGCTTGAGTTCCAAGAACCTCTTGAACAACACTGACTTCTGGGCAGCTGGAATGAACTTCTCGCTAAAGCGAGCCTTGAACTGAACCCAAGTAATCTGATCTTCAGGAGTAGCTGCCTTTATAGCATTCCACCAATTCATTGCCCGCCCTTGCAGCTGACGGGACGCTATCTTTCTCTTCATCGCATCCTCGATACCCAAATCCTCGAAGATACGTTCGCAACTATCCAACCAATCCTGAACATCTGTGGCCGACTCCGTTCCGTGGAACGGCTTCCCACCAAGGCTAGTATAATCCTTATTCAGCTTGGCGAAGTCGACTCTTGGCGCCTGCACTATTGGACCACCACCATTTCCACCATTGGGAGCTGCCCTCTGTACATCTCTAAGCATCTCTCTCATGAGGTCAGTAAACATCGTCCTCATGTCAGCAGCATTCCCATTATTGGCTCCCCTACCAGCACCTCTAGTATATCGGCTCATTGTCAATCTGAAAAAGGAAACGATTAACGACTCCATAATGGTGCTAGTGCAGTACGACTTCATCCTTATACTACTAATAGTATATATAGCTTTTGAAAACCAAAATAATCACAAATACGCTCTCTCGTATACGTATACTATCTCTCCCTGATAACTTCCCTAGGTTAACTACGCAACCTAGAGCTCTGATACCAAGTGTGACGGCCCGCCCCGCACCAGCCTGCATTTCCTCCGAAAGTGCGTTGTACACATGCCCGACTAGCACAGGACGGTCGCCAAAGAAAGGAAGGAAGGGAATGAACTAATCAAGGGACCTGTAGAATGTCTCACAGCGCATGGAATAAAATATAATAATAACATACTTGACATAAAACAGGTGAGACAGTGCATAAGCTGATAACTAAAATCAACGTCAACATCAGAGCAGCGGAAATTCAAATACAGCTTATTACAACTTTCCCAATTTACTGTCTCCAAACAAAAGAAAGCTAAAGCAGAAGATACACCACCAATGCCCAAGCAGTGATCTTCAACAATACAGGGAGAATATTATGTATATATATTTTACGTGGAAGCCTCCTGCTCGTCTCCGGATCATCTACCCGTGCATCACCAGCTAACCTGTCTCTAGTCTGGTCGTGTGAGCACCCAGAGTAATAAGAGGAGACATAAAACTCTGGGTCAGACATAAAGCCTGGTATGAGCGATAAGCATCTAAACAGAGTAGCAACAGGTATACTAAACCATACCTGAACCTGGACCTGCAACCAAAGAGTTAGTACCACATACCGTACAATACTCCAAGGTGCCATGATGAATAGTGTAAAAAATACGGGGGTGGGGTGTGCATGTCACAATGATAGCAACAAATCATCCATAGCAACCATCCTCACATCTCTCACTCAGTGCGTAAAGTGTACGACATCTACCACTTTGGAACACTAGACAAAATGAGGTAACGACGAATTCCGACTTGTAGAAACCCTGCTGTGACCAAGCCAAACACTTGGAGTCATAACCAAACATTTCAATGACCCACTTCATTGGTCGTAGCCCTTGGTTCTACCGATGCCATAATGGCCCTGAATCCGCCTTCGTACCTCCTACCATAGTGGTCCAAAGCTATAGACGTCGATAACCCCTTAACACGCGTCCCGCAGCAAAGCCCAACCATGAAGCGAACTCGTTGATTCCCATCTGAATCTTGAGCTCTAACTTCTCATTTGGTCTTCCTTTGCATCTCGGGTTTTGGTCATCATCTTTATCCGGATCGGTCTTCATTTCCCCTCTTCACTTTGCTTCAGGTCGCCATCGTCAGCTTCTCAGTTCGGATCGTGGTCATCACCCTCGCTTGGGTCGGATCGCGACTCGTGGATCATCCTTCACGCTCGGGTCGGATCGTGGAAGCCTTCCTGGTTCGGTTCGCCAGCGTCGGATCGTGTCGCACCATATGGATCGCACCTCGTCAGCTCGTGGCGCCTTCAGGTGGATCATGACACCCAGGCTGGAACGGATCGTGGTCTTCAAGCATCGACGGATCGAGTCGTGCCATCGGTTCGGATCGTGGAAGATGGGGCGGATCGTGGTACATAGGGCGATCCGATCCGGTATATTTCCTGCACTTGTTTTCCAGCGACTATCTTACGCCATTCGACGGCGTTTTTGACCAATCTAACTTTCCGAACCGATATATTTCCTGCACTTGTTTTCCAGCGACTATCTTACGCCATTCGACGGCGTTTTTGACCAATCTAATTTCTCTAATCAATCACAAAACACTCCATAAAGTCATAACAACATGTAATAGCAACCACAACAGCAAACAACCATTCAAATGAATCAAAATGGATCAAAAGTGGCCAAAGCTCCTTATTTTCCCTTAAGCATGTTTAAGTAAAACTGATCATAGGGTTAACAAAACTTAATCAAATCGAACCAAATTTCTAACAGAGGCATAAAATATTATTTTCGAATTTCTAAACATTTTTCCAGAATTTATTAGTGTATAAATTCGCTAATCTTCACTAATTACCCTTAATTACCGTAATTAGTGCAAAACTATGCAAATCACTCACCTTTGCCACAATAAAACTTCCAAATCTGAAGTGAACCTCTGATTTGCACGAATTCCAATATATAACAGCAGCTCTACCTCGGTCCTTGTGCTAATCCTCCTTGATTTGATGCCTCTAAGCCTTAATCCTTGATTAGGAAGTGATTTTGGGTGTTTTAGAGAGATTTAGAGAGTGGAGGCCATGGCTAGGTTAAGGGGAATGAAAGTGGCGGCTGGAAAATGTCTAAAGAAATGTTTTCTAACCCTAATCAGCACCTATATACCCCTAAACCCGAAATTCCCCTTGGGCCTAGCTGCTAATCACCCGTTTAAGCCCAATTAAGCTGTTTTTCACCATCTGAAACTTGTTTCAGCCATATCTCCCAAACGGTAAGTCCGTTTGGCTAATGTATCTACGGAAAGAGAAACCATCATCCGGAGCCAATGGAAGTGGTTTCAGGTCAAAATTCCTTTCCAGTCAAAAGTTATGGCCAAAACAGTGCCAACTAGGGGTAAAATGGTCATCTAAAAATCGGGAAAAATCATGAACATGGGAAATGACCCCAATAGTCGTCCCCCAAAGTTACATGACCATACGACTTCGTATGTGAAAGAAATAAATATTCTACGATTCTATGATGCGTAGAATGCGGGTCGTTACAAATTTTCTCCTTTGAATTATTGCTTTGAATTATCTCCTTTAAATTATCTCCTTTGGATTATCTCCTTTGTATCGTTTCCTTTTCTATTTGTTTACTTAACAAATAACTATTCCCCTTTCAATTCTATTTATTTAACAAATAAATATTTCTTTTATCTTTCCTATTTATTTAACAAATAAATATTTCTTTTATAACATTCTATTTAATTCCTATAAATAAATATTTCCATTTAATCCATTTGTAAATGTTTTACAAATAATGTCCTTTATATTTGTTTTAGAAATATTTTTCCTTATATTTGTTTTTTTACAAATATATTCTTTTTAACTCTTTGATTTTATAACTATTTCCTTATATAAAATCCTTTTTCCTTTTATATAGATTTTCAAAGTATATTTTGAAATTATTTATATATAATCCTTTTTCCTTTTATATATAAAATCCATTAATTTTATATAAATAGTTTCAAAATATACTTTGAAAATCCCCTTTTTACATCCCACTATTTCTTATAGTATTTAAAATACCGAATAACAGTGATCGATATCATTCAAACACACATAATCCACAACATATTATATATGACATCATATATTACAATATATGAACAGAATAGTATTTTAAATATTGAGGAATGCAGTTGGATCCCTCCAACCTGTTTCCCTACATCACAGATGTTAAACAATATACTTAACATCGATTACATTTCCATATGAAATATTCTGCTAAACAGAATCAATATATATTTAACGATTTATATATATATATATATATATATATATATATATATATAATTTCAACCAACTGACTAGCAGTTCATCCAAACAGTTGACACACAGAAATCAACAGATACTTATCAGTTCTAAGAATACATTATAAAATATAACTGTTCAGAGTTGGTGATTTTTACTCACATTGGCAGTTCTTCGTTAAAGAACGATAAACTGTTTTGTTTGATTTGAATCAAACAATTTATTTCACCATAAATTCAAACGAGCTCCATTCCACTCCTAGTCAGCTCCATGATGTACCCACCGTCCATACGGTCCCAACGTGACTGGCGGTTCATGATTCTGATTTCATATGAATAAGATATAAAATTTTCAAGTTATATACACTGTTTTGAATTAAAACAAACTAATTTAATTCACCATTCTCATTACCCCTTCAAATACAAACCAGCCCAAACCTCTAAAGCCCAACCCACTAAAACAGTTTCTTCCCCAAACTTCTTGCCGTGACCTGCTCCTAATCAAATTGCCATTCACGATTCTTCAAGCCACCACATCTCCTTTCCTGCTCCACTAACCACAGAACCGAAACTACCATGAAACTCCTCAACGACAACTCTTTCTTTCCAACACCACAAAGTCGAACTCGACTCCTATTCGGCTGTCGCGACCCCAGTACCTCGATGAACATGTCCGACCATTTTCGACTTTGATCCACCCTATATTTTCCCAATTGATGCTACTTTGCCTCACAATCCTCATGGTAATATCGAATTCATGAATTAATGCCTCAATCGATCAAAGTTCTCAGCCCTAGCTGACGCTGATTCGAGACCAGCGAACCCAGAGTGAATCAAACCCAAGGAGGACCATGCCAAAATGAAGAGCGCATCACCAGAAATCTAGACATACTTGTTTTCCAATATATAGCATTTTACTTGATTTTCTAAGAATTTTCAAGGGAGGAAATATCACGTTTGGGTTGTGGGTGAAACAATGGAGGCTTAGAGAAGGGTTATATAACGGGGAGGAAAATTTTTGTGTGGCTAATAAAGGTGGGTGCATGGCCATGTTTGGTTCAAAAATCTTATGGTATTTTATTTTTTTTATTTAATTTATATTGTCAAACCAGTATTTAAAAATTCTTGTAATCACATAAAGTACCCAAAAATCACCAAACTGGCTGCTAGAGTTTGACACTACGGACCCAACGAAACTGGTTTCGTCGAATTCTGACTCCATTTGCTCACACAGTGTATTTTTAACCATCAAAATACTAACTGTTTTTCACTTTAAAAATCCCTACGGCCACACAGTGACTCTAAAAATCATGGAACTTGGAATCTAACAATAATTTAATATTGCGGATCTATCAAATTTGGTTTCGTCGAAATCTGAGGTCGTTTGCAAAACTGGCTATTTTTAAATCCCGGTATTTACAACTCGATATTTAAATCCCGGTTGAATCGATATTCAAATTTATATTGAAATTCCTTATATATATCGTTATAAATTATAAAGGAATTCCATGGCGACTTTTCTAAAATTTGATTTGGACGTAAATCAAAATCTACACAATGAAATCCCGATTTTTCTCTTCTACTAGAAAAATATACTTCACCAGCTCCGTACGTTTCTTGTTTCACAAAAATCCGATTTACAACGGATCCTATATTTCCAGTTGAAGTTCAAATCGCCAAATCGCGAAATGCTGCGCCATTTCGAGCTCGATTATATTTGTAATATAATTTATACGTTCAACCATCGTTAATTAAATATATTCGTTAATATAATTCTACTCTAAACTGAATTATATATTGTCCAGTTCACATTGTATTGTGAATTCCACTAATTCTGAATATTTCAGAATTAAATATGTTATTTAAATATTATTTTAATTAAATATTCACTATTATTTAATTCAACAGCCAAATTAAATTATCTAAATCCCGATTTAAATAATTAAATAAATTAATTATATCGCTGAAAAATGCGGGTCGTTACATTCTTCCCCACTTAAAATAATTTCGTCCTCGAAATTGCTAAGGTAGAAATCAAACCCTATTAACTGGTCAGAACTAATTTGTTCACTTCTTAACTTCAATCTCAACTGAACCAATTTGTTTCGAATAAATATCAATTAATTCTTATCAACGAAAATTTTCAAAAATACTGAAAATTTTCTAACACCTTTACTTTTTGAAAAATTTCGCCAGCACCTCCTTTGTACTGGTCAAACTCCAACTCGCCTCTCTACGCTATCTCCAACCCAAAAGAAAATCAAACAGCCAAGTGGCTTGCCAATTCGGCCCATAAATCACATGCTTATATTAAATATAAACTTGTACCTTTTTATCGGGCATATAAACTCTATTACTTCCATATGCTATCAACTTAGCATATACCAATGTTATCCCAATCAAATTCTGATCAATCTATCCTCAACACGGCTATTTGCTTATATCCAAAGCAAATCCCATTTCAACTCAAGTTCAATTCTTGTTTCCAAACTCTTAACTCGATTATCCAATCACATTTCAAATTCAAATTTCACAAATCCAGTCCTATTTGATTTCAATTTCAGTTACCACTTAACTGGCTTTACTTTAATCCCAATTTGCTTTCACAAGTATTATTTAAGTTGTTTTTATTTTAAATAATCTCTGCCTGGGAATTTTCAAATATCTTACCTTTTCAAAAGTCAAATATTCCTTTTCAGGATTCAAAACAATCTTGTTTCCTCAAAATAGTTCAAAAACAAAATATTTGATAGTAATCTGTCACTTAGAACTCAAAAAGGAATACTAATTATGCTGCAGTCATTATCAGAATTATTTTCTAGTTATCGAAGTGAGTTCAATACTAAATCACTTTCAAAATCATTCTTAAACACTTTTATTTTGAAATCAGTTCAAAATATCATTCACAAATGCTTGGAATACAATTTAAAATCTCCCAGTATCTTAAAATTTACATATATTTAATCCAAATCTGTTAACAAACCCTTATTCAAATTTCCAGAGTTCCAATTTCAATTTTGATTTTAATTTTAGATTTAATTCTTCTCATAACACTTATACGAATTTTGATTGGTTATTTACCTAACCGTTTTAATTATAATCTTATTTGATTATAACGACAACCAATATATCCAATATATTATAATCATTTCAATATCAATTTTTGATATCAAAATATAATTTGGGTAAAATTATTTCATTTACCCTCTTTTCAAAATGTACCATGTCGGTTCATCGTATTTAAGTGTTTAGTAACTCCTATCGATACAGTGGATCAAACTGATCGACCGTATTTAAGTGTTTAGTAACTCCTATCGATACAGTGGATCAAACTGATCGACCACAATTTCATAAGCCACTGAATCAACAAATCTCCATAATATAAAACCATTTTATATTGAATAACAAATACGCTCACTCGTATATATGTACACTCAAACTCAATCAAGGGTATTACTAACCCTATCTCAACCGAGTCACGCCACGGAGCCAAGGTAAATCTCTTAACCTTATGCTCTGATACCAACTGTAACGACCCGGAAAAAGGCAATCTTGAATATCCAATATACAACACATATCGAATATCAAGAGTCGAAAATACCGGATGGTTAATGAAAGAAATTAGAGGGTGAGGAAAGATAAGATAGAAATTTAGAATAGAAAAAGAAGAACATACAACATTAGAGTAACACGAATCTCACAGCGGAACGAACAACATATAATAGATAACATATCGTTGAAATAAAATCAGTATATGTTTACAGTTGCATTATCAGGGTACAACACAGCGGAAATAATTATAGCTATATAATCTTGAAGCCTCCTGCTCCAAGCTCTCCAAATATATTTGTAAAATCTCGACTACTTGACTGCCCGTATAAAATTGGGCACCCAAGAGTTTAGGGAAAACAAAACAAAATAAACTACAGGTCAGTCATGGGACTGGTATGAATAAAACAGTTTAAACAGTTTGAGGCATTAAACGATATCTCATAAGACCACGCCATATAACGGAACGGATTTTTCCCTTATGAGAATCTAGAATATCTTTATATCAAAAACCTTTTGATATTATAATAATTTCTATCAACCACAATATAATAATCATCTAGCATAAACGCTTTCATCTCATGTTCTATATATATAGTATACAATCAAAACCACAAGCATGTATTGGGTAATAGATTTCCAACTATGAAAAGGTATGGAACCCCCTTTCGCTAGTGTACCTCTAGAGAGGAATACACTGGGTTCAACAAGAATATCTTGCGACCCGGCCACACATGACCGACCTCTCATTTCGCTTGAGTGTATCGAATGTATATCACTAATGGTTGGGATCAGCAACCGTTTCCCGAATGGGACAACATCGACAATAGATTTTTAGAAATAAATGAAACTCTAGATCAGGTGATTATACACCCTAATAGGTGCGACCTACATGTCCATGCTACCTGCCCGATTTTTGTCATTTCCCGGCTGTGAGGAAAGAGGCCACGCTTATCTCTGACAGATCACATGTTTATTCACTTTGAATGTCACATCGTCATACCCGCCAAATCACAAATTGATTTCCCCAATAATACCACGGGTATACAGCTAAGAGAAACGAATTCCTTCACCACCTAACGTAAATACGTTTGAAGAGATCAACTTACGCGATCTATTAAATATACTCTGTCAGACATTCTTCCATACAGGTCGTCCTGGGACTGGACAAACCGAAGGCACTATTCAGTACAACCATCTTAGGCAATCTTTGCATAAGATTTATACAACAGCCCTTGCACTTTAATCTGTCTTCAATTTTCTTTGGCATATATGATTCGCAACGCTTATGCCGATAAGGAGTGGTTCTTCGGATAATAATCCAACCGGTCTCTCCATATTAACAACGTTAAAATGGTCAAAACTTTGATAGTCTGTGATTGAACTATCAATGAAAAATATGTGTGCAAACAACAATATTATTTCCAAATGGAAATTATATCGATCAATCATCATTTAACAATTTCCTCTTTAGTTAATTTATTCACTTTTCATCTCCTATTTCCATATATTCAACATTTCTTATTTTCTATTATCGGAAAACATTTCTGATTCTTATTTGGAAAACATTTCCAAATTCCCTTCATTTGGTTAAATTAATGTTTTAAATAAAACATCACGATGCCAACTCGAACAATTTACTAAATTTACTTAACCATCATTCACTATCAAACCTTACCATTCCTTAGTTAAGAAGGAAGTCAATCAAGTTGGGGTATAATTACCTCTCCGACCTTAACTGAACAACGTTTTAACTTCAAAATAGTCAAAGTTTATCTTTTAAACCTTTAACAAACTTCCTTTCGTAATTCTCTTTTGAATAATCTCTATTTGATAACTCCTCCCTTCGAATAATTATATTCGATAATCTCTCTTATGAATAACTAGATTCAAAAATCTTTCTTCGAATAAACCATATTCGATCAACTCTATTCAATTAACTCTTATCAATTGACTCTATTGGATTAACACTTTTTGATTTAAATCTTATCAATTAACTTTATTTTATTAACTCTTTTTGATTAACTCTAATTGATTCACTCTATTTGATTAACTCTATCTGATTAACTCTTTTCACTTAACTCCTTTCGAATAAACTATATTCGATAACTCCTTTAATTCTATTCAAAAAACTATATTCGATCAACTCCTTTAATTCTATTCGAATAAACTATATTCGATTAACTCCTTTAATTCTATTCGAATAAACTATATTCGATTAATTCCTTTAATTCTATTCGAATAAACTATATTCGATTTACTCCTTTTGAATAACTGGATTGGATTAACTCACTTCAAATAACCAATATTCGATAACTCCTCTTCGAATAACCAATATTCGATTAACTCACTTCGAATAACCAATATTCGATAACTCCTCTTCGAATAAATTATCAAATAATTTGATAACTCTTCTCTCGAATACACTATATTCGATAACTCTACTTCAAATAAGTGATATTCGATAACTCTACTTCAAATAAGCGATATTCGATAAGTCTACTCGATTTACTCCATTTGAATAGCTCTAGCTAGTTAACTCTAACTGGTTAACTCTAACTTTAACTGGTTAACTCTAACTGATTAATTCTAAATGATTAACTCTAACTCTAATCGATTTACTCTAACTGGTTAACTCTAACTGGTTAATTCTTACTAATTAACTCTAACTGGTTAACTCTTTCTAAACGATTAACTCTAACTGGTTAACCCTAACTGATTAATTCTAACTGGTTAACTCTATCTAAATTATTAACTCTAATTTGATTAACTCTAACCGAATAACTAATGTTCGATTAACTCATTTCGATTTACTCTTTTGAATTAACTCCTTTGATTTATTCCTTTGAATCATTCCTTTTGAATTTTCTCCTTTGAATTTTCTCCTTTGAATTATTCCTTTGAATTATCTCCTTTTAATTATCTCCTTTGGATTATCTCCTTTGGATTATCTCCTTTGAATCATTCCTTTTCTATTTGTTCACTTAACAAACAATTATTCCCCTTTCAATTCTATTTATTTAACAAATAAATATTTCTTTTATCTTTCCTATTTATTTAACAAATAAATATTTCTTTTATAACATTCTATTTATTTCCTATAAATAAATATTTCCATTTAATCTATTTGTAATGTTTTACAAATAATTTCCTTTATATTTGTTTTAGAAATATTTTTCCTTATATTTGTTTTTTACAAATATATTCTTTTTAACTCTTTGATTTTATAATTATTTCCTTATATAAAATCCTTTTTCCTTTTATATATAAAATCCTTTTTCCTTTTATATATAAAATGCATTTATTTTATATAAATAATTTATTTTCAAAATATGCTTTGAAAATCCCTTTTTTACATCCTAGTATTTCTTACGGTATTTAAAATGCCGAATAACAATGATCGATATCATTCAAACACTCATAATCCACAACAGATTACATATCACATCATACATTACAATATATAAACAGAACAGTATTATAAATATTGAGGAATCCAGTTGGATCCCTCCAACCTGTTTCCCTGCATCACAGATGTTAAACTATATACTTAACATCGATTACATTTCCATATGAAATATTCTGCTAACCAGAATCAATATATATATTTAACGATTTATATATATATATATATATATATATATATATATATATATAATTTCAACCAACTGACTAGCAGCTCACCCAAACAGTTAACACACAGAAATCAACAGATACTTATCAATTCTAAGAATACATTATAGAATATAACTGTTCAGAGTTGGTGAGTTTTACTCACATTGGTAGTTCATCGTTAAAGAATGATAAAATGTTTTGTTTGATTTGAATCAAACAATTTATTTTTCCATAAATTCAAACAAGCACCATTCCACTCCCAGTCAGCTCCATGGTGTAGCCACCGTCCATAAGGTCCCAACGTGACTGACGGTTCGTGATTCTGATTTCATATGAATAAGATATAAAATTTTCAAGTTATATACATTGTTTTGAATTAAAACAAACTAATTTAATTCACCATTCTCCTTACCCCTTCAAATACAAACCGGCCCAAACCTCTAAAGCCCAACCCGCTAAAACTGTTTCTTCCCCAAACTCCTTGCCGTGACCTGCTCCTAATCAAATGGCCATTCACGATTCTTCAATCCACCACATCTCCTTTCTTGCTTCACTAACCACCAAACCAAAACCACCATGAAACTCCTCAGCAAAAACTCTTTCTTTCCAACACCACAAAGTCGAACTCGACTCCCATTCAGCTGTCGCGATCCCAGTACCTCGATGAACAAGTCCGACCATTTTCAACTTCGATCCACCCCATCTTTTCCCAATTGATGCTACTTTGCCTCACAATCCTCATGGTTATATCGAATTCATGAATTAATGGCACAATCGATCAAAGTTCTCATCCCTAGCTGACACTGGTTCGAGACCAGCGAACCCGGAGCGAATCGAACCCAAGGAGGACCATGCCAAAATGAAGAGCGCATCACCAGAAATCTAAATATACTTATTTTCCAATTTATAGCATTTTACTTGATTTTCTAAGAATTTTCAAAGGAGGAAATACCACGTTTGGGTTGTGGGTGAAATACTGGCGGCTAAGAGAAGGGTTATATAATGGGGAGGAGAATTATTGTGTGGCTGATAAAGATGGGTGCATGGCCATGTTTTGGTTCACAAATCTTGTGGTATTTTTTTTTTTTTATTTAATTTATATTGTCAACCCCGTCTTTAAAAATTCCTGTAATCACATAAAGTACCCAAAAATCACCAAACTGGACATACTGCTAGAGTTTGACACTATGGACCCAATGAAACTGGTTTCGTCGAATTCCGACTCCGTTTGCTCACACAGTGTATTTTTAACCGTCAAAATACTGACTATTTTTCAGTTTAAAAATCCCTTCAGCCACACAGTGACTCTAAAAACCACGGAACTTGGAATCTAACATTAATTTAATATTGCAGATCTAACAAAATTGGTTTCGTCGAATTCTGAGGTCGTTTGCAAAACTGGCTATTTTTAAAGCTCTAAATAACCCTTTTAAATATATAAATATATTTAAAAACAATTGAATTAAATATTTATAAATATATATTATCGTGTATATTCACAATAGAATATCATACAGCTCATTTATAACTCGATATTTAAATCCCGATTGAATCGATATTCAAATTTATATTGAAATTCCTTATATATATCATTATAAATTATAAAGGAATTCCATAGAGATTTTTCTAAAATTTGGTTTGGACATAAATCAAAATGAAATCCCGATCTTTCTCCTCTACTAGAAAAATATACTTCACCAGCTCCGTACGTTTCTTGTTTCACAGAAATCCGACTTAAAACAGATCCTGTATTTCCAGTTGAAGTTCAAATTGCCAAATCGCGAACTGCCGCGCCATTTCGAGCTCGATTATATTTATAATATAATTTATAAGTTCAACCATCGTTAATTAAATATATTCGTTAATATAATTCAACTCTAAACTGAATTGTATATTATAAATTGTCCAGTTCACATTATATTGTAAATTCCACTAATTCTGGTTATTTTAGAATTAAATATATTATTTAATTATTATTTCAGTTAAATATTCACTATTATTTAATTCAACGACCAAATTGAATTCTCTAAATCCCTATTTAAATAATTAAATAAATTAATTATATCACTGAAAAATGCGGGTCGTTACAACAATCATCTTTTAAAGTACATTTCAGAGAAGATTGAGTGAATCTATGCATTGTATGAGTGAGTGAGTGAAAATTATTGTTGTATCTACATTCAAGTCATTAATTCAAAGAGTGGAAAGTGGATATAGGCTATTTAACACCGAACCACTATAAATTGTGTGTTTTCTTAATTTTTAATTTATTTCATTAGAAATTGTTACTAGTTTGGGTATTAGAGCCATTTTTGGATCTAACACATACATGTGTATGTATATACACATATTTTCTATGTAGGGGAAATATGGTTAGAAAGGGATAAATATATCGAATATGATGTGTCAGGTGAAGCTTGACAACAGTTTCATGCCGCAAGTATCCATGAAAACACAAGCAACAAATACAAACAAACATATATATATACACATATGTGTATTTATACATATGTATGTATATGGTGCTACATATACAAGCAGTGAACAATACAAGTGCAACTCGACATGTTCTCAATAGCCCAAAGAAAGTATGCCAAATAGTTCAAGCCAATGCAAAGCCATGTACAAGTTTGGGTCAAATACATGTGTGCAGTCACAGGCTCCACAAATGTACATGCACAATCATGATATATAGAATTCTTCCAAGTAGAGTAAAAAGCGGAAAAGTTTCATGTATATCTTTATAGATGAAAGCCAAGTATAGGCCAGTCATACACAGGTTCATAAAAGAACAAGATGCACACATCAAAGTTCAAGCCAAAGCCTACATGAACAAAGAAGTAGCAAGCTTAAATAATTGCTCAGACTATAACAAGGTTATTTTGGATTTAAAATCACAACTATCACTTGTGCATGGTCATGGAAACAAATTATATTTATTTCCATAAAATCAGTATGCATTTCTTAGGAAAGGGTCTCTCGAATGTTTCATTGAATTCAATCAAGAAAATCAGTGAGAATATATATGGCAACAAAATCATCAGTGATCAAAGGCAAAAATATCACACGCAAGTCAAAGCAATAGTTTTTGGGTAAAGCTTTTAAATACTTCCAGAACCAACAAAATCAATTTCAATATTTTTAACTGTTTCCAGAAAGCAGAATGTTGGTTTATTCGGCAAGAAGATTCAAATTATTTCCAGAAATCCAACTATCATTCTCGGCAACAAATGTTTCCAGAAAACAATTTTTAAAGCATCTTTGAACATGAGCAAATTCATTTGTTCGAATGTGATTCCATAATTACAGCAAATAATTTTTGGCAAGAATGTTTTTTTGTGGGCAATTGGAAAAAGGTAACCATTTTTTCTGGAAAATATTCATCAAAGAAGTTCATACACTCTCATGTCAAGGAATTAATGCACCAAGCAGTTCATACCCAAGGAAAATAAACAGCATATATACAGGAGAATGTATAGGAGTTTTGAGCTATATGGAAAATAAGTTTTGCAAATCAAAGAGCCAGTTTTGGTAAACAATATCAATTCAATGATTCCAAAAATACTTTCATGAACAATCAGATTTTCCAAAATCACACAAACACATTTTGGCAACTCAAGGATCTCAAACTCACTTTTGGAAAAAGTTTCTTTTGCAAGGAAATCACTACATAAATTTTTGGCAAACTGTTTTTAAATACTCAAATATGTTGCAAGAATATAGTGGGGCAATAAATCTTGGCATGTTCAATTTTGGCAATAAAAATCATTGTTCCCAAAAAGAAACAATTATCTATTTCCAATTTTAAACCAAGAGGTTCACGACTATAAATCATTTTAGTGTTGGGAATAATAGAATTCAACATTTTCCAAATTGTTTTCAAACCTCACGAGAACATTCAAGGCAGAAATTCAAGAATCATGCAAGCGGAAATTCAAGGGGCCACAAGTTAATATATTTCCTGATTTTCATCCAACAAATAATCAAGGAATTTAAAGCCGAGAAAATCAATAAGTAAATCATCGAAAATTAAAAAGGAAATAAAAGCCAAAAATCTCGCAAGAAATCAGAACAAATAACATATCAAATCAGAGCATGTTAATATTTTCTATAACCTATATATTTCACACAAATCATCATCGACAATTCTTGTCCAACTCACAGCAAAGAAACTCAAATTCTCATATAAAATCAGGTATCTTACAGCGTTGGAATGAGCAAGATTTTGTTTTAAATTCAAGCAAGCAACCAACGTCAATCAACTGAAGAAGTGTCTAAAGCCATGAATATTTTCAAAAGCCAAGTCGAAGAAACCCTAGCCGACATTTTTAAGGAGCAAATGAAATAAAGAAAGGGATGGCCGAGCTACTCAAAGAAATAAAGAATTAAAAGGGCCAATCTCTTTTTTATTTAAAAAATTTGTATTCGAGGTTTTTTTTTTGTTATTTTAATTTTGTAAACCGTCAATCAGTTTTCTAGTGTCTGTAATAATTTGGGTTTTGTAGCTATGGGTTTTGTAGCTAGGGGATAACATGGTTTCGAGGACAGAAATCAGTGCAGGGTTTTGAATGTAGGATTAGAGCAACAGCAGGTTATGCGAGTGTACAAAACTGTATAAGCGGTTAGCGAGGGGTTCGCGAGTTTATAGGTTTTTGTATGTGGGAGTCTGTTTAATACCTAGTAGAAACATTGGGGAATGCAACAATAGGCAGGGTTTGCCGAAGCTGGGTAAAATCTTTATATCATTTACTTTCTGAACATATTTATTCCTCTGCTATTTGTGCTGTGATTATTATTCAGTGTTGCGATTTGTTTCATATTCTCGATAAAATTTAATAAACACTATTTACCCCCCTCTAGGGTTAATCTAGATCCAACACAACCAACTACGTCTATTAACAATTAACCTTTAATCCATGGGTCCTTCCATAAGATTGTTTCTTTCCCTTTAGTTATCTTCTTTGTGCAATTTTTGACTAATTTGTCCCTGGCCCTTAGAATTTCCTTCCAAGTGGGTAAGGATTTGATATCAATGGGCATTTCCTAGAAATTATCTTTCAAGCATCTAGTTGTCATCCATTTAGCCCATAACCTGCTTGAATTAATAATTTTCCAGCCTTGTTTGATAGTAAAAGCTTCCCTTATTTCTCTGAGATAGCGTAAACCAACCTCACCTTCCTCCTTGGTAGGGCATTAGTCCAAATACGTGATATTGTGGAGTCTGCCCTTCCAAATAAATTCTGCACAACTTGCTCTATTTTATCAATAGAAGCATCTGGCAATAGAAAAGTTTGAAGCCAAAAATTAACTTTATCTTGTATGACCGTATGAACTAATTCCAATCTACCAGAAAATGATAACAACTTTGAAATCCAACCTTGAAATTTATCTCTGATTTTGAAATGAGTTCGGCACATTCTATGTTAGTAATTTTATTTGAGGATAGTGGTACACCAAGATATATAACTGGTAGATTACTTTCCTGGAATTTCAGCACTTCAAGTATTGCCTCTTTCTTGTTGTTGAACTTGTTGAAATAACATTTGGTTTTAAGTTCATTCACATTTAAGCCTGCATATTTCTCCAAGAATCCAAAAATTCTGCTTATGGTAAAGGCTGCCTCCCTAGAAGATCGAATTCATATAATTTGATCGTCTGCATAAAATAAATGGTTGAGAATAGGATGGAAGTCAAAAATTATTTTGATCTCTTTCTTGATACATGCAATTTCCATTTGTAGTGAGAAAGTCTCCATCGCTATCGCAAACAGGTAAGGAGATAGCAGGCCTTCTTGTCCGATAACCCTATTGCTATTGATATGACCCATAGGTACACCATTTATAAGAATGGAGGAAGTTGGGGCAGATATACATTCTTCGATGAGAGAAGTAATCTTAGTAGGGAAACCCATACTTTGTAACATACGTATGATGAATTTGTGATTGATCTTACCATATGCTTTGTTAAATCCACTTAGAGGCATAGTTTATTAGCCCACTTTTTGTTGAAATTTATGATTAATGCATGCGCCAACAATGAGTTATCTGTAATGCTCCTATCATTAATTAATGCACCTTGGCATTCAGCAATGAAGTCTAGCAAAATAGGTTGATTCGGTTGCAAATAACTTTCAACAGAATCTTGTAAATCACATTACAACTTGTTATTGGCCTGTAATCTTCAATTCTTGAAAGATTGTCCTTTTTAGTGATGAGGCAAATAAATGTGTCATTTATTTCTTTAAGAATTTTTCCAGTCCGAAACGTTTCTTGAATGGCTTCTAATAAGTGAACTTTTAGGTCATCCCAATGCCTTATGTAGAATTCAGCACCTAGCCCGTCCGGCCCGGGGATGGCATCACTGTGAATAGTGGCAAGACCTTCCCAGATTTCGTTGGTGGTCGTTGCTCATCGGAGCTTCCTACTGCCAGCTGCATTCAGCAATCTCCTGCAGTGAATGTTGGGTAAGTCATTCTCTGTTTAGTCGTTGTATAAATCTGAATTGTATTTGATCACTTCCTCCTCCATCACTTGATTATTGTTAGCAGGCAAGCCATCATGTTCAAAACCTTGAATGCTAGAGTTTAAATTTTTCCTGATGGACATTTTTATATAGAAAAACGTAATGACCCGAAAATCCCCACCCTTTGAATCGACTATAAACCACACAGGTCTGATCCAAAGTTGGAAATTCTTGAATGCATTAACTCTAGGCATACAACACATCAGAACAAATAACAAAAGACTTTTATAAACATCATAATAATGTTATATCAGAGTACAGATAATCAGAGTACATCGATAAAAGATATAATACAGCGGAAGACTTATTACAATAAATTAGTATAATACACAGTGGAAGATTTTCTATGCTCTGGACACAACTTTTGGCTTCGATCCAGAATCCTGCTAAAGAGATAAATATCTGCAAAAAGCTGTTCGACTACCCGTGTGGAAAAGAGGGCACCCGAGTTTGCAAAGTGAAACAACTACAGGTCAGTCATGGGACTGGTATGAGAAATATAACTTAACTAATATAATAATAAAGCTAATCACAGGACCACGCCGCGAACGGGTTTACTCCATTGGATTGCCAGTGCATAAAATAAAGTGAATCGTTAAACAACGCAATGCTTTTTAGAAAAATGAAACCATTATAAGACTCAAGTCCCATCACACAATGCAACACAAACCGGATGATAGAGTTTTACCTTATAATGGTCAAAAATGCTTAATACGATAAAAACGGATTTGATATTATTATAAGTGTATATATGTTTCAAAAACAATTTCAGTCATAATGTATCAATCATAGACGGCATAGTACCCCATCCTACTATGTCGCTGTATATAGGTTTACAATCAGAACTGTA
This sequence comes from Allium sativum, assembly GCA_030737875.1. Lineage (NCBI taxonomy): Eukaryota > Viridiplantae > Streptophyta > Magnoliopsida > Asparagales > Amaryllidaceae > Allium > Allium sativum. The sequence goes on along the minus strand of CM060921.1, from coordinate 154,748,620 downwards.
ATGTCGTATTGGAGATTTGGTTTCCATCATGAATCGAGGCTAGGGATCGTCCTCTCCGATTCGAGACACTCTAGTAAATGCCTCAGGATTCCCCGTAGTGAACCCTAGGATCAGGGCCGGTCCACACATAAACGCTAGTGGATTGGCAATTCCTGAACAAACGCTTCCCGGTTCTTTTGAACCTCTAGTGTGGCCACTAACAACCTATAAAACCGAGGTACCTCATAATCCATCATCCACATAAGTAAAAATGTTAGGGCTGGTAGGTCACTGACACCACTTCTAGCTAGAAAGAAATGTGTGCACTCCCTGCAGTCCTGATCCCATTTTTGACTCATATCGAGGTGCGAGGCTCGCGGAGTCACTTTATACACAAAGCTACACCTCAACATGCTATGCTTTGATCATCAACCACAAGGCCTGGTTTTGAACAAAAGCCTTGATCATTTGCATCTTGGCGTGCCACATTGACAATTCTCGCCATGCAATCAATAACTATCCATATATACCCTCTAAGGGTGTTAAGCAAGAGAATAAATTCTCTGCCATGAAATGGATATGCATTAGATTGAAATCGATTTAATTTACATGGAATGAACTCCAATGTCAGACACGCATCCATTTACAAGTCCGTTCTGGGTTTGAACGAAACCGGAGTCACCTCATTCCTCGTCCTATATGTCCAATATGGAAGTGAGATGCTCGCATATCCGGACAATCAACTAGTACACTCGGACGGCCACCACTATAGCCCTTTCAAGGTAGCTACTCCAATCATGGGAATCAGTAGCAACTCATCCATTCGATGTGAAGGTCGCTGGTCTTCAATCTTCATCTTCAAATCTTCAACTTAGATCGTCGTATAATCATTTGAAATGAGATTGAACTCGGACTTTTCAAATGATAATCGTATATATATATATATATATATATTTTAAAATCAATTCATATCATTTTTAGTATTTAATAATTATTTATCGCTATTTTATTTATATAAAATTAGCTCAATCTAATTCAACGACGCTTCAGGTCAATGGGCGGGCCTGGCGCTGTTTTTATCGAAATTTAATTTACATTTATCTTGAAATCTAACCGTTGGATTTTAACAAAGTTTATATCATTGGAAAGATCTTCCCAAAGCGGTCCTAATAGTTCCAGTTTTGGGAAAATCTGGCGGTTGGATCTTTCAGTATAACCGTTTGAATTTACAATTTCAAATCGCGAACTACAACAACGCGATTTGTTTTATTTTAATTTATATTTATATATATATATGTAAAAAAATATAACTTATTCGTTTGACGATTTCAAATTATTTATACTTTAAATAATTTTCTACACTTCGTATTCAAGTTATTTTTAATGAACAAAAGTCTATTTCAAAACATGTACATTTTCTTCATTCCCTACATGGCAATAAAAATATAAATTTTTATTGTTTATCATTTCTGTTTCAAAAGATGAATATTTTTCTTCATTTATTACATTACAATAAAAATGTAATTTTTTATTGTTTATCCTTACCATTCCAAACTATGAATATTTTCATATTCTCTTTGTTTTACATTAAAAATGTGATTTTTAATGTAACCATGTTTTATTTTTAAAACATGAACTATTTTCTAATTTCATTTCGTACATTAGAAATGAGGTTTATAAGGTAAACATGTCTTTATAATTTAAAACATGACATTTTATATTGCATTCATTACATTAATAATAAGGTTTACATTACATAAAAATGTGAACCTTTTATATTACATAAAATTGTAAACCTTTTTCTGTTCCTTTATTACACTATAGCAAAATGTAATCTTTTTATTTCATCTTTTATTACATTGAAAAATATAGTGTTTTTATCGAATCTTTTATTACACTGAAAAATGTAATGTTTTATTCAAGCTTTTATTACATTGAAAAATGTAGTCCTTTATTCAATCTTTTACTACACTGAAAAATGTAATCCTTTATTTCATCTTTACCTATATTGAAAAATGTAATTTTTCCTTTCATTCTTTAATTACATAAAACATGTTATTTTAAAATCTATTCTTTTTATCGCATCTAAAATTACGATAAAAATGTCACTTTTATTTCTACTCTTTTTATCGCATCTAAAATGACGAGAAAAATGTCACTTTTATTCTATTCATTTATTTACATCTAAAATGTGGACAAAAATGAAACTTTTTAATCCATGGTTTTTATTTGCATCCAAAATGTAAATACTAATGTCACTTTTTTAATCTATGTTTTTATTTACATCTAAAATGTAAATAAAATGCCACTTTTTAATTCTAATCTTTTTATTGTCTCTATGATGACAATAGAAATGTCACTTTTAATCGAATCTTTTTATTTACATCTAAAATGTGAATAAAATTGTAACCTTGAATTTAATATTTTTATTTATTTCTAAAATGTGAATAAAAATATAACTTCTAATCTGATCTTTTTATTTACATCTAAAATGTAAATAAAGGTGTCACTTCAAATTTATTCTTTTTATTTACATCTAAAATGTAGATAAAGATGCCACTTTAAATCTATTCTTTTTATTTACATCTAAAACATAAATAGAGATGTAACTTTAAATTTATTCTTTTTATTTACATCTAAAATGTAAATAAATATGCAACTTTAAATCTATTCTTTTTATTTACATCTAAAATGTAAATAAAGATGTCACTTTAAATCTATTATTTTTCTTAGCATTAAAATTGTATAATTTAGTGAATTAATGTTTTGATTAAAGACATGTACATTTTCCACTACTTTCAATTATTACATTAAAAAAAATATTTTAATGAATTCATGTTTTAATTAAAAACATGTACAATTTTCTCTATTTAACCATTTTCCTATTTAACACAAATGTCTTTTTTAGTGTAACAAGTTCAATAAACGAAAGTAAGGATTTTTGTTTAACTAATTTTTCTATTTACCCCAATGTCCATTTTGTTGCAAATGTAATTATAACAACAAGAGCAATACTTTATTTGATTGAAAACTCAAGTTCAATCAAACCATAACAAAGGTGATATATTTTATTGAATTGAAAATTCTAATTCAATCCAATAATAACAAAGGTGATATTTTTATTTCGCATGACATTTCTAAATTAAATGGCATTTTTATATTACATGATATTTCCAAATAAATGACCATTTTATATATATATTAACTTAACATGATTCTAACCTGACAAAATGACAATTTTATATATATACTTCGGTAGATCATGACATATTTTTATTTTGTCAATTCTTATTCAACTTAAATGTTGTTTTCATATGGCAATTTTTATTCGACATAGAAACAATGTTCTATTATGACAATTCTTATTTCAACATAAATGATCGTTTTTATATGGCAATTCTTATGTCAGCATAAATGATCATTTTTATTTCCATACTTTTACCTATGTACTCTTATAAAAGAATATTTTGTTTGTTTACCTTTTTCTATATGTCCTAATAAAATATAAAAGAATATTTTAGCTGTTTACATTTTTCTATGTATCCTAATATCATACAAAAAATATATTTTATATGTAAACATTTTTCTATGTATATTAATAACAAATAAATTGTAAACAATTTATTATATATATTATTGACAAAATAATGAATGTTTTACTTGTAAACAATTCTCTATGTACCTTAATGATAAATAAATGAATATTTATTTGTAAAATATTTACTATGTATATTGAATGAATGTTTCATTTGTAAACAACTTTCTATGTACATTAATGACAAATAAATGAATATTTAGTTGTAAACAATTTACTCTATATATTAATGACAAATGAATGAATGTTTCATTTGTTAATCTAAATTTGACAAAACATTGATTTATGCTAACAATAAAAGTGAAATTTTATCGTTAATCTAAATTTAACAAATAATACTTCATGTTGACGATAAAAGTGAAATTTTATCGTTAATCTAAATTTAACAAGTATGATATAATTATTTACAACAGTCTAATTTTAACAAACATGAGATACAGAAATCAATTCAATGATTCATCGCAATCATAAAACAATCAACGCTGAAATAAATATATACACAGCAACAACATGAATTTTATATGAAATGAATATAAATTTCACATTGAAATAATTAATTAATTTTAAAATAGAAATCTCACCGAGCTTTTAATTCAGAATAATTTAGATCTGGAATTTATCCAAAATCTGATCTGCTCCGTTTCATATTTGGTTTGTTCCATATTGTAGACCTGATCAAGACGGTTCCAATGCTTTAGAAATTATCTGATTCTGAGTTCATTTGAAAGAGTTACGACATTTTATATAAATACGATTATTAATTAAAATTTAATTAACAAATTTTCTCTTAACTTTAATCAATAATTTGACCAAACAGAGTCGCGTCCCTTCCTTTTGCACTTCTTTCTTCTATCGTATACAAGGCCGCACCCTCTTCGTATATGTTCAGATTTAGGTTTAGATTTTGTCATCAAATCAGTACACCGGAAGAATATCGGATCACGTCACGTTGTAGGGGGAGTGCGGCGCACCCGCGCCTAGGGTGGGGCCCAGTTCGACGTCGGGCTGAGGGCAGGGCGGAGGTCGAAGTGGCGCGGCTTCCTGGCTTCGGTTCTCGGTGGTCGTGCAACAGGGAAGGGTGTAGCAGGTATGGATAAGGAGCGGAAGACGAGCTCTACAAGATTCTAAACTTGAGGTAGGTTTGAAATCGAGTGGATGAGGAGTTATTGGGAGGAGAAGCGAAGAGCTTTTCAGCCATTCATGTGTGAAGAAGAAGAAGAAGATGGCGGCTGGTGTTATACGGACTAGGGTTTAGATAATTTTCTTAGGGTTATTTATAATTAAAATATTATTTAATTCATTCATTTATAAAAAGGCTCGTTAGCCTATACTGGCTCCAATTCCAGCCTAACTGATGTTGCCGCCAGCCAAATACCCCCGTACTGGACACAATGGACTAGGTCCCGTCAGCCCGTTTGATTGTCTCAACCCCCTATTCTTTAATTTAAAATATAAATCAGTTAATTATTTAATTTGATCGTGCATTTAAATTTACTAGGGCCACATACCGCCTTTAAAAATTACAGAAAAATTATTTCAAGTTATATTTTGACGATATGGTCCTAACAAAACTAATTTCGTCGAATTTCAAGACCGTTTGAATTTTAAAATCCTTTTAAATTTGACCAAAACTGACAAAACACGTTTTCTTTTGCCATGCTCACATATTAATTCGAAAAATTACGAAAATTGAAATCTAGCAATAATTTGACATTCCGGTTCCAATAAAAGTGGTTTCATCGAAAACGGAGGTCACTTGAAAAATGGCTATTTTTAAGGCTATATATTATATTAAAATATATATAAATTCTACAGCGACTTTTCTAAATTTTAAACTGGTCATAACTTTCAATTTATAAAGTGAAATTTCAGTTTCTTACATTCTTTAGAAAGATAATGTTAAACAGATTCAAATTTTTTTGGGTTAACTGAAATCCGATTTATTTTGAATCCTATACATTCATTTAAAGTTAAAAATCAAAATTTCAAACTACCGCACTATTTCTAACTCCTTTTTTAAAATTAAATAAAATTTATTCATTTTAACATTGATTAAAATAAATTTTGAGTCGTTATTATTTAAAATAAATAATTTTAAATATTCAAAATCCATTAAAATTTCTAAAATAAAATTTTTAAATTGGTTCCAAAATTTCGGGTTGTTACAACGTCCCCCACTTAAAATCTTTTAGTCCTCGAAAAGGAACGAAGTTAAAAGTCGTTAAATTATCCAATTCAATTTTCATTTTAATTATTTGTTTCAATAACTTTATTAGTTGGTTAACTTTTCAAATATATATAACTTTTATATATCAAAATCATATTTTCTTATATTGGATTATATATATAATCACAAATACGTTAATTATAGACTTGTTACTCTCAACTCATTCTAGGGCATTACTAACCCCATCTCTAATGAGTTTTCTCATCCTAGGATACTGCTGATCCTATCTCTAATGAGTATTCGTATTGGATATTACTAATCCAACCTCTGGTGAGTCTTTTGTTCAGTCCTGACGAGTTGTACCCCAAAGATTTGAGCCAACCAGAGCTCTGATACCATATGTAATGACCCAAAAATCCCCGCCCTTTGAATCGACCATAAACCACACAATTCTAATCCAAAAGTTGGAAATTATCGAATGTATTAACTCTGGGCATACAACACATCAGAACAAATAACAAAAGACTTTTATAAACATCATAATAATGTTACATCAAAGTACAGAACATCAGAGTACATCGATAAAAGAAATAATACAGCAGAAGACTTATTACAATAAATTAATACAATACACAGCGAAAGACTTTCTATGCTTAGGACACAGCTTTAGGCTTCAATCCAGAATCCTGCTCAAGAGATAAATATTTGATAAAACCTACTCGACTGCCCGTATGGAAAAGAGGGAACCCGAGTTTGCAAAGTGAAACAAACTACAGGTCAGTCATGGGACTGGTATGAGAAATATAACTTAACTAATCTAATAATAAGGCTAATCATAGGACCACGCCGCTAACGCGGAACGGGTTTACTCCTTTGGATTGCTAGTGCATAAAATAAAGTGAATCATTAAACACGCAATGCTTTTTAGAAAAATGAAACCATTATAAGACTCAAGTCCCATCACACAATGCAATGCAAACCAGAGGGTAGAGTTTTACCTTATAATGGTCAAAAATGCTTAATATGATAAAAACGGATTTGATATTATTATTAGTGTATATATGTTTCAAAAACAATTTCAATCAGAATGTATCAATCATAGACGGCATAGTACTCCATCCTACTATGTCGCCGTATATAGGTTTAGAATCAAAACCGTAATGTCGTATTGGAGATTTGGTTTCCATCATGAATCGAGGCTAGGGATTGTCCTCTCCGATTCGAGACACTCCAGCAAATGCCTCAGGATTTCCTGTAGTGAACCCTTGGTTCTTCAGGGCCGGTCCACACATAAATGCTATTGGATTGGCAATTCCTGAACACATGCTTCTGGGTTTGTTTGAACCTCTAATGTGGCCACTAACAACCTATAAAACCGAGGTACCTCATAATCCATCATCCACATAAGTAAAAAATGTCAGGACTAGTAGGTCACTGACACCACTTCTAGTTGGAAAGAAACGTGTGCACTCCCTGCAGTCTTGATCCCGTTTTTGACTCATAAGGGGTGTGAGGCTCGCGAAGTCACGCTATACACAAAGCTACACCTAAACAGACTATGCTTTGATCATCAACCACAAGGCCTGCTTTTCAACAAAAGCCTTGATCATTTGCATCTTGGCATGCCACATTAACAATTCATGCCATGCGATCAATAACTATTCATATATACCCTCTGAGGGTGTTAAGCAAGAGAATAAATTCTCCACCACCAAACGGATATACATTAGATAGAAATCAATTTAATTTACATGGAATGAACTCCAACATCAGACACGCATCAATTTACAAGTCCGTTCTGGGTCTGAACTAAACCGGAGTCACCTTATTCCTTGTCCCATATGTCCATTACGGAAGTGAGGTGCTTGCATATCCGGACAATCAACAAGTACGTCCGGACGACCACCACTGTAGCCCTTTCAAGGTAGCTACTCCAATCATATGCATCAGTAGCAACTCATCCATTCATTGTGAAGATCGCCGGTCTTTAATCATCGTCTTCAAATCTTCAACTTAAATCGTCGTATAATCATTTGAAATGAGATTGAACTCGGACTTTTCAAATGATCCTCGCATATATATATATATATATATATATATATATATATATATATATATATATATTTTTTAAAATCATTTCATATCGTTATTAGTATTTAATAACGATTTATCGCTATTTTATTTATATAAAAACAGCTCAATCTAATTCAACGACGCTTCGGGTCAATGAGCGGTCCTGACGCTGTTTTTATTGAAATTTAATTTACATTTATCTTGAAATCTAACCGTTGGATTTTAACAAAGTTTATATCGTTGGAAAGATTGTAACAACCCGGAATTTTGGGACCAATTTAAAATTTATTTTAAGTGATTTTAATAAGTTTGATATTTAAATAATAATGATCACAAATTTGATTTAAATCGAAGTTAGAATGAATGATTTAATTTTAATTAACAAAGGAGTTAGAAATAGCGCGGTAGTTTGAAAAGTCAAACTTGAACTTTGACTGACCGTACAGGATGCAAAATTCAACGGATTTTAGTGAAACCAAAAATATTAGAATCTATTTAAAAATATCTTTCCAACGAATCCAAAAAATTGAAATTTCATAGCGGAAATCAAAAGTTATGGCCAATTCAATATTTAGGAAGGTCGCTATGAAATTTATAAAGGTCAAAATGCTACTTTTTGCATACGAAGGAATTTGAACTCGAAACCACTTCCATTGAGTTCAAAATGATATTTCTACATTGAAAAACAGTAAACACTTATATATTTTGAGTTTCGGGATTTATTTGTTTAAAAATTGTATTTTTAATATTAAATATATTGGCCTTAAAAATAGTCATTTTTCAAACGACCTCTGTTTTCGACGAAACCACTTTTGTTGGATCCGGAATGTCAAAATATTGTTAAGTTTAATTTTTCATAATTTTTAGAATTAATTTGTGGCCGTGGCAAAAAGATTTCTGTTTTGTCAATTTACAGTAAATTTTAAACGACTTGAAAAAGGCCATTTTTCAAATAGTCTCAGAATTCGACGAAATTGGCCTCGTTAGAACCGTCTCGTCATAAGAAAGCTAAAAATATTTTTTTTAGAATTTTTAGAGGTCGTATGTGGCCCCGGCATATTTAAATGTACGGTAGAAATTAAATAATTAATTTAATATTGTATTTTCAAATAAAACCGAAAAAAACTGCTGTATATTTCGGAATTGGACCTTGGGACATAGCCCATCGCATTCAGAAGGCCTCAAAACGTTAAGATTGACAGTAAGCAGGCCCAAATCCGAGAAAGTCCGAAAATCCACTTTATTTCACGAATTTCGAAATTTATATTTTTAAAATATTAAAAAAATCCGAAACCCTAGAACAATGGTCAGTCGCCGCCCAGAATTCGAAGGCCGAAAACGCACGAACTTCAAATGCTAAGATCTCTCAATCCGTTCGTCGAAAATTGACGTATACCTACCAAATCGAAGAGAATTCAGAGAGCTACAAATATATACGGTTAAGATCGGATTTTGGTGCACGGATTTCACGAATTTCGAGGCCAAAGCCGCTGCGTTCGGGCTCGATTTCTAGAGCATGGGTCCCACCGAGATGGCCGTGGGTATGGGCGAAGATGGAGGCGAGGTAGGTGGTTCGGGTGGTGGTCTCGGATCGGACCATGGTGGCTTGTATTGGGGTGCGTGTAGAAGGAAGGGGGGCGGCTTCATGGGTTCGGCCGAAGTAAAGAACGACGGGGAAGAAGGGTTGCGTCTCTTTCTTTTTCTTTTATTATTTTATTATTTAATATTTAATTACCCGATCTTTAAAAATTCATAACTCTTTCATACGAGGTCCGTTTGACGAACCGTAAATTGCGTTGGAATCACAAAATTAAGAGCTTCGCGATGGCGCAGACCGCAGCTGAAAAAGAGACAGTAAAATTTTGGCCAAAAATTCAATGTGAGGATTCTAATTTTATTTGTTTAATTAATTATAAATTATTTTCTTGCATTAAACATAATTGTTTGATCATTTAATTCTGACCTGAAAAGTTGGGTGTTGTTTGAAATGATAATTGTTGGTTGTTGAATGATTGTTGTACATGATTTTCAAATCCGCTTGAAATTATATATATCCTATTTGCGGTTAGAGAATTGGATCTACAATGAGATCATAACATATTTTATTCAGTATATATATATATATATATATATATATATATATATATATATATATGTTAAGATTGGATTAGAACTTGTGAAACAAATAAAATCCTCTTTTATTTTTAGAACATGTACACAAATGAATTTCTTTTTGTCCTAAAAAAAAAGAGTTTTTATTTATATTTCTGTTATTAATAAAAGAACAAATATAAAAGAACAAGTTTTTATTTACATTTCTTTGTAAATAAATGAACACATTTAGAAAGCAAGTTTTTATTTACATTTCTTTTGTAAATAAAAGGACAAATTTAGAAAATACGTTTTTATTTACATTTTCTATGGTAAATGAAAAGAATAAAATTATGTTAATCATTTTATTTTCATTTTCTCTTGTAAGTAAAAAGAATAAAATATGCTAATCATTTTATTTACATTTCCTAATGTAAAATAAAAAGAACAAAATTTGTGAATCATTTTTATTTTCATTTTCTATTGTAAATGAAAAGGATAAATGTGTGAATCATCATATTTACATTCTCAGATGTAAAATCAAAAGAACAAAATATATGAATCATTTTATTTACATTTTTTATTGTAAATGAGAGGAACAAATATGTGAATTGTTTATTTACCTTTTCTATTGTAAATAAAAAGAATAGAATTTAGAGATACATTTATTTACATTTTCTTATATAAATAAAAAGAATAGAATTTAGAAATATATTTATTTACATTTTGAATGCGGTAAAAATAGAATTGTTAATGTTGAATATTTTATCGTCATTTTGAATGCGGTAAAAATAGAATTGTTAATGTTGAATATTTTATCGTCATTTTGAATGCGGTAAAAATAGAATTGTTAATGTTGAATATTTATCGTCATTTTGAACGCGGTGAAAATAGAATGGTTAATGTTGTCATTTTTATCGACATTTTTGGTGCGATAGAAATAGACAATGTTAGTGATTCATTTTTATCGACATTTTTGGTGCGATAAAAATAGACAATGTTAGTGATTCATTTTTATCGACATTTTTGGTGTGATAGAAATAGACAATGTTAGTGATTCATTTTATTCGACATTTTTGATGCGATAAAAATAGCGATGTTAATGGTACATTTTTCTATGTAATTTAGATGTGAATTAGAACGATAAAATAAAAAAATTACATTTTTCTATGTAATTTATATATGAGTTATAACGGTATGATAAAAATTATATTTTTCAATGAAATTAAAATATGAATTTGTATTGTATTACGAAAATTACATTTCTTTATGTAATTGGGACATGAATTTATAATGTAAAATATAAATTACATTTTTTATAATGTAATAAAGAAGTAAGATTCATGAATAAATTAAAAATTACATTTTTATGTAATGAGATAAGAGAATTTGCATCATGAATTAAAAAGTTACATTTTATGTAATTAGAAAAGAGGATTTGCATTGTAAATTAAGAATTACACTTTTATATGTAACCAGAAATTTGAGAATTCGCATGATATGGAAAACTACATTCTCATGTAATTAAAAGACGTGAAATTCACATCGCATATACAATGCAATTATTTACATTCTCTTATGTAAATAAAAAGAATAAAATTTAGAAATATATTTGTTTACATTTTCTTATGTAAGTAAAAAGAATGGAATTTGGAATTACAACTATTTACATTTTCTTATGTAATAAGAAGAATGGAATTTAGAAATACACATATTTACATTCCCTATTGTAAATGAAAAAGAACAAAATAATGTGAATCCTTTTATTTACATTTTCTATTGTAAAGAAAAAGAACAAAATTGTGTGAACCATTTTATTTACATTTTCTATTGTAAAGAAAAAGAACAAAATTGTGTGAACCATTTTATTTACATTTTCTATTGCAAAGAAAATGTAAAAAGAGAGTTATATTTCTTATTTGCATTTTTAGATGCAAATAAAGCATAGAAAGAAAATTATACTTTTATTTGTCATTGTTTTGTTAAATAAAAGTAAAAGAGTTAAAAAGACATTTTATTTACCATTGTTTTGTTAAATAAAAGTACAAGATATAAAAGAACATTTTTATTAACATTGTTTTGTCAAATAAAAAGACAAATACATGAGATACACTTTTATTTGTGTTTTATGTACAAATAAAGGTACAAGATTAGAAATACACTTTTATCTACACTGTATTTGTTGAAATAGAATTATTAACAAAATGAGTATATCACTTTTACTCATCTTTGTAGAAAACAGAATTTATGTGCAAATATAAGAATCACTTTTATTTGCATAATATACAGTAGAATTTATACACAAATATAAAATCCAATTTTATTTGCAAAACTTGCATTAGAATTTATATTCTAATATGCAATTGTATTGTTGGTCAAAATATACACTGAAAAGTATTGTTAAGAAACTTCATACAAATATAATGGAGTATATATTCCATTTGTCATCCGCAATAAAGCTATATAAATAAACTACTGTTTATGTGACTTTAGAAGTATATAGGGAAGTCATACGAGTAAAATACATTTTACTCGCTATAAGTGACATGTTTAGTGAAATTGAAATTGGCTAAACCTGTTAACCAATTATGTATTTACTCATTTATATGAACTGTTTTTGGCTGAAAACCCCACACGGGTATTGGGACGATACTTGACCAACACAAATCCCAATGTTTAATTATATGTCTATCGATTGATCGACAGGCTGCGATGAGCGTTATTGTTTTATTTTAATGCTCACACAGTTGACATTGTCACTCTGGTTGTTAATGGATGGATTGAGGATTATTTCCTGTTATTACCCTATACATGAAATGTATGAAACCCATATGACCCAAATTATATGGTACATGGTTGAGTCGCATTCCAATGCAGAATTTCTTTTTAAATAAAGAATTTTTATATAATAAAAGGATTTTTGTAAAATAAAAGATTTTGTATTATAAAGAATATATTACATAAATAATATTTTATTGATTATTTTAAATATTTTTAGGATAAATCTTTTATTTAAGATCATTAGATCTTAACAATTATGTTTGGTGATTGATATGTAGATTGGATTTGTAGTGGACGATGTTTTAAATAACGTTTATCCTTTAATCCAATCTACATTGAAATTATTATTTGAAATTTATAAATCTATTTTATAGATTTAAAAGAAGATTTTCTAAAATCAGATTTTTCCAATTTAATATATTAAATTAGAATTAAGTGGAAATTTGATTGATAATAATCGAGATGGGCTTCTGTAAAAGAAGACCGATATTATATATGGAATTTAAGAGGCTTTGCCGTTATTCCATTTATAACGTTAGTCCGGTACAGAAATTTATAACGATTATTTGTTGATTTGGTTTCTGTAGAAATTCCATATTTTGAAAATTGGTTTTGGGTTTATCGTGAACTGTGTTTTAAATAACACTAGTTCTTTAACCCAATTTAAGACAAGATTGGTTTATTGAAATTAATAATCTTGTAATAATGACTTTTTATATAAAAATCAAAATTGGAATATTAATAGATCTTTTTAGAAGGATTAAAAATGTAATTTATTGATTTTATCTTTGATAAAGTTAATGAGAATCTTTTAATATAAATAATAATTTTTATTTAAAAGAATATTCAGAGTTGGAATGTGGCGTATGGTTGATTTTAAATTACAAATATGCGAGTTATTCAGAAAGACCGGGTCTAATCCATTCTGAATAATCATCACGACGATCAAGAGTCGAAGATGAAGATGGTGACTGAAGACCGGAGAGCTTCACATCGTTTGGTTGATGGTGACTAATATCTTGAATTGGGACGGATCCCCCAAGGCAAGGTAAAAAGTGATGATCTTCCAGACGTACTGGAGATCGACGGATACGTTGTTTCGTTCAGACCCAGAACGAACTTGTAAATGGATAGCATGCCTGACATTGAAATTTATTTCATGTAATTAAATTGGTTTTTTATTTAATATATAAATGCATGGTGGCGGAGGATTTATTCTCTTGCTTAACACCCTTTTGTATGTTAAATAATTACCGATCGCATGATATGAGTTGTTGATGTGGTATGCCAAATTGCACTTGATCAAGGCTTATTGTTGCAAAGCAGAGCCTTGTGGTTGATGATCAAAGCACAGTCTATTTAGGCATAGCTTTGTGTATATTGTGACTTCGCGAGCCTCACAGCCCGGTAGAGTCTAAAACAGGAGAAGGGAACGCAGGGAGTGCACACGTTTCTTTCTAGCTAGAGTGATGCCAGGGACCTACCAGCGCTGGCATTTATTCATTGTGGTTGTTGGATTTTCGAGGCCTCGGGGTTATGTGGTCGCCACTGGCCGTAGTATAGGTCCAAAAGGACGGGGAACGTGTGTTCAGGCATAACTAATCCACAAAAGTAAGTGTGGACCGACCCTGCAGGATCCAAGGGTTGGACAAAGTACCAATCCTGGGGCATTGCTAGAGTGTCTCGAATCGGTAAGGATCTCCTCCCTAGCCTTGACTCAGATGGAAACCCAAATTTCCAATACGACATCACGCGGTTTTGATTGTATACCTATATATGGCGACATAGTGGGATGGGGCACTCATGCCGTCTAGGATTAATACATTTACTTTGATGTATTTCAAATTGGTTGCACACTATTATTATATAATACCGTGTTTATCGTATCAAGCATTTTTTGATCATTATAAGGTAAAACCCTATCCTCCGGTTTGCGTTGCATTGTGTGATGGGACTTGGGTCTTATAATGGTTTCATTTTTCAAAAAAGCATTGCGTTATTTTGACGATTTACTTTAGTCATGCACTGGCAATCTATAGGAGAAAACCCGTTCCGCGAAAGTGGCGTGGTCCTGTGATTAGCCTTATTATATTATATAGGTTAAGTAGAATTCTCACACCAGTCCCATGACTGACCTGTAGTTTGTCCACTGGCAAACTCGGGTGCCCATATTTTCCACACGGGCAGTCGAGTAGCTATTTTTGCAGATATATTAAGCAGGATTCTGGGTTGAAGCTTGAAGCTGTGTCCAGAGATAGAAAGTCTTCCGATGTGTTCTTCCGTTGCAGTATATTACATTTTTTGTATTTATCTTCCGCTGTAATTATATTCCAATGTACCCTGATATGTATATTCTGTACTCTGATGTAACATTTATTATAGTGTTATAAAAGTCTTCTGTTATCTGTTGTAATGTGTTGTATGCCCAAAGTTAAAGTATTCGTAGATTTTCACTTTTTGGGTCAGACCTGTGTGGTTTATGGTCGATTCAAAGGGTGGGAATTTGCGGGTCTTTACAAAGATCTTCCCAAAGCGGTCGTAACGGTTCCAGTCTTGGGAAAATCCGACGGTTGGATCTTTCGGTATAATCATTTGAAGTCAAGATTTCGAATCGCGAATTACAGCACCGCAATTTGTTTTATTTTAATTTATATTTATATATAAATATAACTTATTCGTTCGACGATTTCAAATTATTTATACTTTAAATAATTTTCTACACTTTGCATTCAAGTTATTTTAATGAACAAAAGTATATTTCAAAACATGTACATTTTCTTCATTCCTTACACGATAATAAAAATGTAAATTTTTATTATTTATTATTTCTGTTTCAAATGTTGAATATTTTTCTACATTTATTACATTACAATAAAAATATAAATTTTTATTGTTTATCCTTTCCATTCCAGACTATGAATAATTTTATATTCTCTTTCTTTATATTAAAAATGTGATTTTAAATGTAACCATGTTTTATTTTTAAAACATGAACTATTTTCTAATTTCATTTCTTACATTAGAAATGAGGTTTATAAGGTAAACATGTCTTTATAATTTAAAAAATGACATTTTTATATTTCATTCATTACATTAATAATGAGGTTTACGTTACATAAAAATGTAAAACTTTTATATTACATAAAATTGTAAACCTTTTTCTATTCCTTTATTACATTATTGCAAAACGTAATCTTTTTATTTCATCTTTTATTACATTGAAAAATGTAGTGTTTTTATTGAATCTTTTATTACATTGAAAAATGTAATGTTTTATTCAAGCTTTTATTACATTGAAAAATGTGGTCCTTTATTCAATCTTTTATTACACTGAAAAATGTAATCCTTTATTTCATTTTTACTTATATTGAAAAATGTAATTTTTCCTTTCATTCTTTAATTACATAGAACACGTAATTTTAAAATCTATTCTTTTTATCGCATCTAAAATGATAATAAAAATGTCACTTTTATTTCTACTCTTTTTATTGCATTTAAAATGATGACAAAAATATCACTTTTATTCTATTCATTTATTTACATCTAAAATGTAAACAAAAATGAAACTTTTTAATCCATGATTTTTATTTACATCTAAAATGTAAATACAAATGTCACTTTTTAATTTATATTTTTATTTACATATAAAATGTAAATAAAATGTCACTTTTTAATTCTACTCTTTTTATTGCCACTATGATGACAATAAAAATGTCACTTTTAATCAAATCTTTTTATTTACATTTAAAATGTAAATAAAAATGTAACTTTTAATCTAATCTTTTTATTTACATCTAGAATGTGAATAAGAATGTAACTTTTAATCTTATCTTTTTATTTACATCTAAAATGTAAATAAAGGTGTCACTTCAAATTTATTCTTTTTATTTACATCTAAAATGTAAAAAAAGATGTCACTTTAAATCTATTCTTTTTATTTACATCTAAAATGTAAATAAAGATGTAACTTTAAATCTATTCTTTTTATTTACATCTAAAATGTAAATAAAGATGTTACTTTAAATCTATTCTTTTTATTTACGTCTAAAATGTAAATAAAGATGTAACTTTAAATCTACTCTTTTTATTTACATCTAAAATCTAAAGATGTCACTTTAAATCTATTCTTTTTCTTAGCATTAAAATTGTATATTATAATGAATTCATGTTTTGATTAAAAACATGTACATTTTCCACTACTTTCAATTATTACATTAAAAATGTATATTTTAATGAATTCATGTTTTGATTAAAAACATGTACAATTTTCTCTATTTAACCATTTTCCTATTTAACACAAATGTCATTTTTAGTGTCACAAGTTCAATAAACAGAAGTAAGGATTTTTGTTTAACTGATTTTTCTATTTACCCAAATGTCCATGTTGTTGCAAATGTAATTATAACAACAAGAGCAATACTTTATTTGATTGAAAACTCTAGTTCAATCAAACCATAACAAAGGTGATATATTTTATTGAATTGAAAATTCTAATTCAATCCAATAAAAACAAAGGTGATATTTTTATTTCACATGACATTTCAAAATTAACTGACATTTTTATATTACATGATATTTCCAAATAAATGACCATTTTATATATATTAACTTAACATGATTCTAACCTAACAAAATGACAATTATATATATATACTTCAACATAACATGACATATTTTTATTTTGTCAACTGTTATTCAACATAAATTGAGACGACCTCGAACCCCGTACTGACGGTGGCAAGGGTAATCCTTGGAATATAAAACAGAAACAGATAATAGCAGAACATAAATAAATAAATACACCAGATAATGAACAATAGAATATACTGGGTAAACCTAATCGTCAGAGTTACACAGTATACAGGATCATACTTAGTGCAAATACAGTTCAGCTATACATAAATGTCTACAGCGGAAAACAAACATAATATGTACAATAGGAGCTGAATAGCATAAAATAGATAAATGATAGATTCCATCTCCAGCTCCAGCTATCCAGAAAGAGCCAGCTAAACCTGAATACAAGGCTGCCCGTGTAGAAAAAAGGGCACCCGAGTTTGAAAGTGAAACAAACTACGAGTTAGTCATGGGACTGGTATGAGAAATGTACTCAACACACTTAAAATATGGCTAATCATAGGACCACACCACTTTTGTGGAATGGGTTTACTCCATCGGATTGCCAGTGCTTTAAAACAAATCATTCTTTTAAACATCGCAATGCTTTTTATAAAAATGAAGCCATTATAAGACTCAGTTCCCATCACACAATGCAACGCAAACCGGAGGATAGAGTTTTTACCTTATATTGGCCAAGATATGCTTGATACGAATAAAACAAAAGCATTTAATATTATTACAAGTGTTTATATGTTTCAAAAGCAATTTCTAATCATAAGTATCAATCATAGACGACATTAATGCCCCATACCACTATGTCGCCATATATAGGTATACAATCAAAACCGCACAGTCACGTATTTGGAAGTTGGATTTCTGTCATGAACCAAGGCAAAAGATAGTCCTTACCGAATTTGAGACTGTCTAGCCAGAGTCTCAGGCACAGCCGCAACCATACCTTGGATCGTCAGGGCCGGTCCACACGAAGTGGATTATAATGCCTGAACAATGCATCTCTCCACCCTTTGGGGCGTAAATGAGCCAACAAATGACTCCATCGGTCCCGGATCGACCGATATAATTGAGGCGCCCCGCAACAGTAACAACCACATAAGTCAAACTCGTCAGGGCGTGTAAAACCACTGACGACATTCTAGCTAGACAGAAAACGCACGTCCCACCTGAGGTCCTCTCCCGTTTCTGGTTCATACCGGGGTGTGAGGTTCGCGAATTCACGTTATACACAAAGCTACGCCACACAGACGGGGCTTTGATCGTCACCACAAGACTTTGCTTTTTAACAGAAGCCCTGATCACTGCATCTTAGCATGCCACATAGGCAATTCACACCGTACAACTAATAGCTATCAATCACACAGAATAAATTCCAATGTCAGACACACTGTCCATTTGCAAGTCCGTTCCGGGTCTGAACGAAACCGGAGGCACTATATACCTCGCAAACCCATCGATCACCACGTACGTCTGGACGATCACCACTCATTATCGATATTTCGGGATGCCTCCCAATCAGGACCTCGATTACCATCCAGACGAGGTGAAGATCTCCAGTCTTCGACCACCGTCTTCATCTTCGATTTTTTATCGTTGATTCAGTTATTCAGAATGGGATAAACCCGGTCTTTCTGAGCAACTCGCGTATATAATAAACAAGTGCTACACAAACACTACTACACATTATTTCAATTCATTAGTCACTAACCGTCAATCAGTAAGAGAACGATTTCCTAAATATTAACCCCGAATGCCGAAACCAACATCTGATCAACACCCAAGAAACCATTCGACTTAGCCAACCTTAAGTTAGTTTCTAAATTTCAGATCCATATCGTTTATAATATTTTATAACGATTTATCGCTATTTTTATTTGTTTTAAAATAGCCAATTTATTCAAAACGACGCTTCGGGCCAAAACGTGACTGTGGCGCTGTTTTTCTTCAGATTTGATTTACACATATCAGAAAATCTAACCGTTGGATCTTCATAAAATTTACATCATTAGAAAGATCTTTTCAAAACGAATCCAACGGTTCCAGTTTTGGGAAAATCCGACGGTCGGATCTCCTGGTATAATCGTTTGAAGTTTCGATTTCAAAATACGAACTACAACGTCGTTATTCGATTTAATATAATTATATTTATATTTATATATATATATATAATTGATTCTGGCGCTGTTTTTCTTCAGATTTGAATAAAACATTCCAGACAATCCAACCGTTGAATTTTTACAAAGTTGGTGCCGTTGGGAAGATATTTCCAAAGCGAACCCAACGGTTGCGGTTTCGAGAAAATCCGATGGTCGGATCTCCCGGTATAATCGTTTGAAATCACGGTTTCAAAATACGAACTGCAGCTTCATTATTCGATATAATATAATTATATATATATATATATATATATATATATCGACTCTTCGATTTCAAAACTATGTAATTTTCATACCTTTGATAAAAATGATATTTTTATCTAACTGTTCTCTATTTCAACACTTCACTATTTTTAACAATTCATGTATATAATAAAAATGTGATTTTTAATGTAAAACAATTTATTTCAAAACTCGTCTATTTTATACAGTTAATATAGGTGATAAAAATAGGATTTTTATTATAAAACAATTTATTTCAAAATAAGATTATTTTATATAGTTCATATCGATGATAAAAATAGGATTTTTATTATAAAACACTTTCTTTCAAAATATGAATACCATTCAACACATGAATTTCGATTCAACACATGAAGGTTTTCTATAGTTTATATATATAGATAAAAAGGTGATTTTTATATTTTAAAACACGAATACCATTCAACACATGAATTTCTATCCAACGAATGAATATCGATTCAACACATGAAGGTTTTCTATAGTTTATATATATATAGAGTAAAAAGGTGATTTTTAGATTTAAAACACGAATACCATTCAACATATGAATTTCTATCCAATGAATGAATATCGATTCAACACATGAAGGTTTTCTATAGTTTATATATATCGATAAAAAGGTGATTTTTATATTTAAAACACGAATACCATTCAACACATGAATTTCTATCCAACGAATGAATATCGATTCAACACATGAAGGTTTTCTATAGTTTATATATATAGAGTAAAAATGTGATTTTTATAGTTAAGACACGAATACCATTCAACACATGAATTTCTATCCAGTGAATGAATATCGGTTCCACACATGAAGGTTTTATATTCAACGAATAAATATAGTTTCAACAAATGGAAATAATTCTAACACATGAATATTATTCAAAATTTAGGCAGCATAACGGTAGGGTAGTTAAAACTGGGACCGTCCCTAGTACGGCTCCTCGCTCTACCTTAACTCGCAGCTTTTGACAATAGGGAATCGTGCATCTAGTTCGCACACAGGCGACATGTATATTTTTTTCATTTCCACAAACTAATCCTATGTGGTTTCAACCAAATATTTCTCAACCACAAACGGGTATTTTTCAACCACAATGAATCAATTTCAACCACAAACAATTTCAATCAACCATTCGATATCAATCAATTTTCACACCAATAACAACCAATAAATATCGTCCATGGTTTGTGGACGAGGGGCGTATATATATATAGCATTTCTCTTATATTTCAACACATATATAATTTTTACAACGCATATATAACTTATACATCGAACGTACAACTTATACAACGCTTAAACAAGAGGTGTACAACGCTTATATAACTCATACATTGATTATATAATTTATACATCGTCGTTTTCCATATCGTTTATAAATTAGAAATCTCACTTTTCACATTTCGTATATATATACAATTCACAGTCACAACACAATCAAATAAATCGTCCATGGTCTATGGACGTATGTGAACAGTTCAGATGTGCAGTTATAATATGAATAACTGTAAAGAAATAATTTTAGTGAGAAATTCTCACTTTGGGATCCACTCAGTCAGTTTATCTGAATTTTCTGAATAGTTCGGGTCTGAATTTGCCTGAAATTCTGACGTGCTCTGTTTCGGACGCGGTCAGTTTCATTGTGAAGCTCTCGTTGAGACGAACCCAACGCACCAAAAATCATCGAAATCCGACCTCGTATGAAGAAGATATGGTATTGTTTAAATTTGAAAATTTAAACGAGATTATTAAATTAATTAAATAATTAAACCTCCTAATCATCTTCCTCTTTCAGTTGAATGACGCACCAACGAACCCAATCCTCGTTTCCTTCTCTCCTCCCGCGCACACTCCACGATCACCGTGACGACCATCAGCACCCACCACCACGTCGAGCTCCGCGAGCTTCACCAGCGCTGGCCACGACGGCCCGTTCGCTGCCCCCATCTTGCCAGAAAACACCTGCGACCGGCGCCCATTCATGCCTCAAATTCAAGAAAACCTTGCATCTAAATTCCATCACTACCGTTGGATTTAAAGTGCTAGAAGAGTACTTTGATTTTGCTTTGGAGGTTTCCCGAATTATTGCTTGAATTTCGGAATTTTAAGGGATTAAAATTCGTGATTTTGTCGCCGTTATTGGAGCTGGAGGCGGCTATTGCTTAAGGAGCTGCTAGGGTTTTGAATATGGATATTTATAATATATTTTATTATTATTTTATTCTATTATTTCTTTAAATTGAAGTTTAACACTCCCAACTCCAATTCAAACCCAACGAATGTCGCCCCTAGCTAAATACCCCCTTTTCGAACACAATGGAATATGTCCCATAACCCAATTTGACTGTTTCGATCAGTTTTTGTTTAAATTAAAATATAAATGATTATATTGAATTTTAAACGTACATTTCAATTTACTGGGGTCATATACGGACTCAAAAATTCATGAAAAATATTTTCTAGCTTTGTATTGACGATACGGTCCTAATAAAACTAATTTCATCGAATTCTGAGACGGTTTGAAAAATGGCACTTTTCTGGTCGATCCAATTTAATAGAAATCGACCAAACACATTTTCCTTTGCCACGCTCACATACTAGCTTCAAAAATTATGAAATTTGAAACCTAGCAATAACTTCTCATCTCGGATCCAACAAAAGTGGTTTCGTCGAATTCCAAGGTCGTTTGCAAAATGGCCAATTTCACGGGCTATATAAATTCCATAGCGACCTTTCTGAAAATTCATTTGGCCATAACTTTTGCTTTCCGCTATGAAACTTCGATTTTTCAGACTCGTTAGAAAGGTATTCACTAACAGATTTAAATATTTTTGGTTTCACTCAAATCCGTTTTGTTTTGCACCCGGTACAGTCAGTCAATGTTTGAATTCAAAATTTGAAACTACCGCGCCATTTCAGGCCTTGTTTATAATTAGAATTAATTATATTCCTTTTCAATTGTCGACTCAAACTCAGTTTTCATCTTTATTATTTAAAATATTTATTTTAAATATTTAAAATCCATTATTTTAGCTAATTTAAAATTTTTAAATTGGTTCAGATTTTCCGGGTCGTTACAATCTCCCCCACTTAAAACTTTTCGTCCCCGAAAAGGAACAAAGTCGAAAGTGGTTTGATTAATCAACTCTACGTTCAATTTGGCTTCCATTCTCCAACTTTTTAGTTTCTGAGAATTTTCAAATTCTTCAAAAATTCGGCTAACACCCGGAATTTTCGAAAAATTTCGCCATAACCTCCTTTGTACGGGGAGAGGTTTGGAAATTTATTGGGCCATATTAGGTACCCAATAAATCCTAATAAGCATACACATATTTATAGTGATATATTATGGTGTTTACAGGGGAGTGTGTATAGATAATAACTCCAGAGAATAAATTCTCGTCACCCTGTCAAAGCCTGAGGGAGTGTGTATTTTAATTGCTCCAGAGGATAAATCCTCGTCACCTCGTCCCGTGTGGGAAATAAATAATCCATGTGCCGTATCTAATGACTAGAGAGACGTGATTATTGTCAACTCCAGACCCGTGTGGGGTTTTTATTAATCTGGAAATTTTATCGTTACAATTTTATATGGTAATATCAGTCATCAGTTCAACCTATAAAATATAGTCATCGCCATACAAGCCTCTCGCTCGTATGGTAAATCTTCCACCTCGTCACACAAGCTCCAAATGCTTATGTGGTATATGATGAAGTATGCCTATCTTCCAGAAGTATGCCATGTAATGTAGTTCAAAATTAATTGTTACTATCCTATGGCGACGTTTATTATTACACACAGAACAACCAGCACTCCGCATCCAATGGCATTCACAGGAGTTGATATAATAATATTTCGCATCCAACTCATTAAGGTTTACCTATTTGTCGGGCACGCAAATAAATTCTTTACTCAACAGCTATCCAATTACCTGTTCAGACATATATAATGCACAAGTATATATTTCTATCTATTTTCTAATCATTTCAACGTGTGATTTAATTGAATAAATTCTAACATTCATTCTCTTATTGATTAAATTAACTATCGTTTCAATAATTTAATTAATCCAATTCACTATCACACAATGCAAACAACAATCAACTTGTTTTTAACTTTTTAACTTTTCAAATATATACCTTTTATATATTCAAAAATCATATTTCTAAAACCAGACTATATATATAATCACAAATATGTTATTTAATTACTTATAACTCTCGACTCGTTCTAGGGCACTTCTGACCCCATCTCTAACGAGTTGTTCCGATTCTGCTATACTCTTACTAGGATATTACTGATCCTATCTATAATGAGTTACTCGTCCTAGAACACTACTGGTTCTATTTCTGACGAGTTCATTGATATGTTTTATTCCAGAACTAAGCTTAACCAAAGCTCTGATACCAAAGAGACGACCCCGAACCCCGTACTGACGGTGGCAAGGGTAATCCTTGGAATATAACGCAGAACCAGATAATAGCAGAACAGAAATAAATAAATACACCAGATAATGAACAATAGAATATACTAGATAAACGTAATCATCAGAGTTACACAGTATACAGGATCATACTTAGTACAAATACAGTTCAGCTATACATAAATGTCTACAGCGGAAAACAAACATAATATGTACAATAGGAGCTGAACATCATAAAATAGATAAATGATAGAATCCATCTTCAGCTCCAGCTATCCAGAAAGAGCTAGCTAAACTTGAATACAAGGCTGCCCGTGTAGAAAAAGGGGCACCCGAGTTTGAAAGTGAAACAAACTACAAGTCAGTCATGGGACTGGTATGAGAAATCTACTCAACACATTTAAATTATGGCTAATCACAGGACCACGCCACTTTCGTGGAACGGGTTTACTCCATCGGATTGCCAGTGCTTTAAAACAAATCATTCTTTTAAACATCGCAATGCTTTTTATAAAAATGAAGCCATTATAAGACTTAGTTCCCATCACACAATGCAACGCAAACCGGAGGATAGAGTTTTTACCTTATAATGGCCAAGATATGCTTGATACGAGTAAAACAAAAGCATTTGATATTATTACAAGTGTTTATATGTTTCAAAAGCAATTTCTTATCATAAGTATCAATCATAGACGGCATTAATGCCCCATACTACTATGTCGCCCTATATAGGTATACAATCAAAACCGCACAGTCACGTATTTGGAAGTTGGATTTCCGTCATGAACCAAGGCAAAAGATAGTCCTTACCGAATTCGAGACTGTCTAGCCCGAGTCTCAGGCACAGCCGCAACCGTACCTTGGATCGTCAGGGCCAATCCACATGGAGTGGATTATAATGCCTGAACAATGCGTCTCTCCGCCCTTTGGGGCGTAAATGAGCCAACAAATGACTCCATCGGTCCCGGATCGACCGATATAACCGAGGCGCCTCGCAACAGTAACAACCACATATGTCAAACTCGTCAGGGCGTGTAAAACCACTGACGCCACTTCTAGCTAGAAAGAAAACGCACGTCCCCTCTGAGGTCCTCTCCCGTTTCTGGTTCATACCGGGGTGTGAGATTCGCGAATTCACGTTATACACAAAGCTACGCCACACAAACGGGGCTTTGATCATCACCACAAGACTTTGCTTTTCAACAGAAGCCCTGATCACTGCATCTTAGCATGCCACACAGGCAATTCACACCGTGCAACTGATAGCTCTCAATAACACATAATAAATTCCAATGTTAGACACACTGTCCATTTGCAAGTCCGTTCTGGGTCTGAACGAAATTGGAGGCACTATATACCTCGCAAACCCATCGATCACCACGTACGTCTGGACGATCACCACTCATTATCCATATTTCGGGATGCCTCCCAATCAGGACCTCGGTTACCATCCAAACGAGGTGAAGATCTCCGGTCTTCGACCACCGTCTTCATCTTCGATTTTTTATCGTCGACTCAGTTATTCAGAATAGGATAATCCCGGTCTTTCTAAGCAACTCACGTATATAATAAACAAGTGCTACACAAATACTACTACGCTTCATTTCAATTCATTAGTCACTAACCGTCAATCAGTAAGAGAACGATTTCCCAAATATTAACCCCGAAGGACGAAACCAACATCAGATCAACACCCAGGAAACCATTCAACTTAGCCAACCTTAAGTTAGTTTCTAAATTTCACATCCATATCGTTTATAATATTTTATAACGATTTATCGCTATTTTTATTTGTTTTAAAATATCCAATTTACTCAAAAAGACGCTTCGGGCCATAACGCGACCGTGGCACTGTTTTTCTTCAGATTTGATTTACACATATATGAAAATCTAACCGTTGGATGTTCATAAAATTTACATCATTAGAAAAATCTTTTCAAAACGAATCCAATGGTTCCAGTTTCGGGAAAATCCGACGGTCGGATCTCATGGTATAATCGTTTGAAGTTTCGATTTCAAAATACGAACTGCAGCGTCGTTATTCGATTTAATATAATTATATATATATATATATATATAATCGATTCTGGCGCTGTTTTTCTTCAGATTTGAATTAAACATTCCAGACAATCCAACCGTTGGATTTTTACAAAGTTGGTGCCGTTGGGAAGATATTTCCAAAGCGAACCCAACGGTTGCGGTTTCGGGAAAATCCAATGGTCGGATCTCCCGGTATAATCGTTTGAAATCACGGTTTCAAAATACGAAATGCAGCTTCGTTATTCGATATAATATAATTCTATTTATATATATATCGACTCTTCGATTTCAAAACTATATAATTTTCATACCTTTGATAAAAATGATATTTTTATCTAACTGTTTTCTATTTCAACACTTCACTATTTTTAACAATTCATGTATATAATAAAAATGTGATTTTTAATGTAAAACAATTTATTTCAAAACTCGAATATTTTATATAGTTAATATAGGTGATAAAAATAGGATTTTTATTATAAAACTATTTATTTCAAAACAAGATTATTTTATATAGTTCATATCGATGATAAAAATTGGATTTTTATTATAAAACACTTTCTTTCAAAATATGAATACCATTCAACACATGAATTTCAATTCAACGAATGAATTTCGATTCAACACATGAAGGTTTTCTATAGTTTATATATATAGATAAAAAGGTGATTTTTATATTTTAAAACACGAATACCATTCAACACATGAATTTCTGTCCAAAGAATGAATATCGATTCAACACATGAAGGTTTTCTGTAGTTTATATATATTGATAAAAAGGTGATTTTTATATTTAAAACACGAATACCATTCAACACATGAATTTCTATCCAACGAATGAATATCGATTCAACACATGAAGGTTTTCTATAGTTTATATATATAGAGTAAAAATGTGATTTTTATATTTAAAACACGAATACCATTCAACACATGAATTTCTATCCAACAAATGAATATCGATTCAACACATGAAGGTTTTCTATTCAACGAATAAATAGAGTTTCAACAAATGGAAATAATTCTAACACATGAATATTATTCAAAATTTCGGCAGCATAACGGCAGGGTAGTTAAAACCAGGACCGTCCCTAGTACGGCTCCTCGCTCTACCTTAAAGCCTCGCAGCTTTTGACAATGGGGAATCATGCATCTAGTTCGCACGCAGGCAGCATGTATATTTTTTTCATTTCCACAAACTAATCCTATGTGGTTTCAACCAAATATTTCTCAACCACAAACGGGTATTTTTCAACCACAATGAATCAATTTCAACCACAAACAATTTCAATCAACCATTCGCTATCAATCAATTTTCACACCAGTCACAACCAATAAATATCGTCCATGGTTTGTGGACGAGGGGCGTGTGTGTGTATATATATATAGCATTTCACTTCTATTTCAACACATATATAATTTTTACAATGCATATATAACTTATACATCGAACGTACAACTTATACAATGCTTATACAAGAGGTGTACAACGCTTATATAACTCATACATTGATTATATAATTTATACATCGTCGTTTTCCATATCGTTTATAAATTAGAAATCTAACTTTTCACATTTCGTATATATATACAATTCACAGTCACAACACAATCAAATAAATCGTCCATGGTCTGTGGACGTATGTGAACAGTTTAGATATGCAGTTATAATATAAATAACTGTACAGAAATAATTTTAGTGAGAAATTCTCACTTTCGGAACCACTCAGTCAGTTTATCTGAATTTTTTGAACAATTCGGGTCTGAATTTGCCTGAAATTCTGACGTGCTCTATTTCGGACACGGTCAGTTTCATTGTGAAGCTCTCGTTGAGACGAACCCAATGCACCAAAAATCATCGAAATCCGACCTCGTATGAAGAAGATATGGTATTGTTTACATTTGAAAATTTAAACGAGATTTTTAAATTAATTTAATAATTAAACCTCCTAATCCTCTTCCTCTTTTAGTTGAATGATGCACCACCGAACCCAATCCTAGAATCCTTCTCTCCTCCCGCGCACACTCCACGATCACCGTGACGACCATTAGCACCCACCACCACGTCGAGCTCCGCGAGCTTCACCAGCGCTGGCCACGACGGCCCGTTCGCCGCCCCCATCATGCCAGAAAACACATGAGACCGACGCCGATTCATGCCTCAAATTCAAGAAAACCGTGCATCTAAATTCCATCACTACCGTTGGATTTAAAGTGCTAGAAGAGTACTTTGATTTTTCTTTGGAGGTTTCTTGAATTATTGCTTGAATTTCGGAATTTTGAGGGATTAAAATTCGTGATTTTGTCGCCGTTATTGGAGCTGGAGGCGGCTATTGCTTAAGGAGCTGCTAGGGTTTTGAAAATGGATATTTATAATATATTTTATTATTATTTTATTCTGTTATTTATTTAAATTGAAGTTTAACACTCCCAACTCCAATTCAAACCCAACGAACGTCGCCCCTAGCTAAATACCCCCTTTCTGAAAATAATGGAATATGTCCCATAACCCAATTCGACTGTTTCGATCAGTTTTTGTTTAAATTATAATATAAATAATTATATTGAATTTTAAACGTACATTTCAATTTACTGGTGTCACATACGGACTCTAAAAATTCATGAAAAATATTTTCTAGCTTCGTATTGACGATACGGTCCTAATAAAACTAATTTCATCGAATTCTGAGACCGTTTGAAAAATGGCACTTTTCTGGTCGATCCAATTTAATAAATCGACCAAACACATTTTCCTTTGCCACGCTCACATACTAGCTTCAAAAATTATGAAATTTGAAACATAGCAATAACTTCTCATCCCGGATCCAACAAAAGTGGTTTCGTCGAATTCTGAGGTCGTTTGCAAAATGACCAATTTCACGGGCTATATAAATTCCGTAGTGACCTTTCTGAAAATTCATTTGGCCATAACTTTTGCTTTCCGCTATGAAACTTCGATTTTTCAGATTCGTTAGAAAAGTATTCACTAACAGATTTAAATATTTTTGGTTTCACTCAAATCCGTTTTGTTTTGCACCCGGTACAGTCAGTCATAGTTTGAATTCAAAATTTGAAACTACCGCGCCATTTCATGCCTTGTTTGTAATTAGAATTAATTATATTCCTTTTCAATTGTCGATTCAAACTCAGTTTTCATCTTTATTATTTAAAATATTTATTTTAAATATTTAAAATCCATTATTTTAGCCAATTTAAAAAATTTAAATTGGTTCAGATTTTCCGGGTCGTTACATAAATGTTGTTTTCATATGGCAATTTTTATTCGACAGAAAAATGATGTTCTATTATGATAATTCTTATTTCAACATAAATGATCGTTTTTATATGGAAATTCTTATGTTAACATAAATTATCGTTTTTATTTCCATACTTTTACCTATGTATTCTAATAAAAGAATATTTTGTTTATTTACCTTTTTCCATATGTCTTAGTAACATATAAAAGAATATTTTATGTGTTTACATTTTTCTATGTATCGTAATATTGTACAAAAAAAATATTTTATGTGTAAACATTTTTCTATGTATATTAATGACAAATAAATGAATATTTATTTGTAAACAATTTACTACATATATTAATGACAAATGAATGAATGCTTCACCAGTAAACAATTTTCTACGTACATTAATGACAAATAAATGAATATTTATTTGTAAACAATTTACTATATATATTGAATGAATGTTTCATTCGTAAACAATTTTCTATGTAAATTAATGAAAAATAAATGAATATTTATTTGTAAACAATTTACTATATATATTAATGACAAATGAATGAATGTTTCATTTGTTAATCTAAATTTGACAAAACATTGATTTATGCTAACAACAAAAGTGAAATTTTATCGTTAATCTAAATTTAACAAACAATACTTCATGTAAACGATAAAACTGAAATTTTATTGTTAATCTAAATTTAACAAACATGATATAATTATTTACAACAATCTAATTTTAACAAACATGAGATACACAAATAAATTCAATGATTCATCGCAATCATAAAACAATCAGCACTGAAATAAATATATACACAACATCAACATGAATTTTATATGAAATGAATATAAATTTCGCAGCGAAATAATTAATTAATTTTAAAATAGAAATTTCACCGAGCTTTTGATTCAGAATAATTCATATTTGGAATTTATCCAAAATCTGGTCTGCTCCATTTCAAATTTAGTTTGTTCCATAGCGTAGATCTGATCAAGACGGTTCCAATGCTTCAAAAATTATCTGATTCAGAGTTTGTTTGAAAGAGTTACGACATTTTATATAAATACGATTGTTAATTAAAATTTAATTAATAGATTTTATCTTAACCTTAATCAATGTTTTGACCAAACATGGTCGCGTCCCTTCCTTTCCTCTTCTTTCTTCTATCGTATACAAGGTCGCACCTTCTTCGTATATGTTCAGATTTAGGTTTAGATTTTGTGATCAACTCAATACACCGGAATACGATCGGATTACGTCACGTTGTAAGGGGGAGTGCGGTGCACCCGCGCCTAGGTTGGGGCCCAGTTCGACGTCGGGCTGTGGGCAAGGCGGAGGTCGAAGTGGCGCGGCTTCTTGGCGTCGATTCTCGGTGGTCGTGCAATGGGGAGGGGTGCAGCAGGTATGGATGTGGAGAGGAAGATGAGCTCTACAAGGTTCTCAATTGGAGGGAGGTCTAAAATCAAGTGGATGAGGAGTTATTGGGAGGAGAAGCGAAGAGCTTTTCAGCCATTCCTGTGTGAAGAAGAAGAAGAAGATGGCGGCTGGTGTTATACTGACTAGGGTTTAGATAATTTTCTTAGGGTTATTTATAATTAAAATATTATTTAATTCATTCATTTACAAAAGGCCCGTTAGCCTATACTAGCTCCACTTCCAGCCTAACTGATGTTACCCCTAGCCAAATACCCCTATCTCGGGCACAATGGGCTAGGTCCCGTCATCCCGTTTGATCGTTTCAGCCCCCTATTCTTTAATTTAAAATATAAATCATTTAATTTGATCGTGCATTTAAATTTATTGGGGCCACATACTGCCTCTAAAAATTACAGGAAAATTATTTCTAGTTATGTTTTGATGATACGGTCCTAACAAAAATAATTTCGTTGAATTCCAAGATCGTTTGAAAAATAGATATTTTCAAATCTTTTTAAAATTGACCGAAACTGACAAAACACGTTTTCTTTTGCCACGCTCACATATTAATTCGAAAAATTATGAAAATTGAAACCTAGCAATAATTTGACATTCCAGTTACAACAAAAGTGGTTTCATCGAAAACGGTGGTCATTTGAAAAATGGCTATTTTTAAGGCCATATATTATATTAAAATAAATAAAAATTCTACAATGACTTTTCTAAATTATAAACTGGCCATAACTTTCAATTTATAAAGTGAACGAGACGAGACGAGAAATATTTTCTTAAAAATATTTAAAATGAAAGGGTTTTGAATATTCTTATACTAATATAAGAAGAGAAAAGAGTATTCTAAATATTGGAAAAGAAGAGAAGTTAAATTTAACGAATAAGGAGGCAAAATGATAATGGATATTAAATTAGTGAATTTTTCTTTTCTGGGTGAATGGTTGTTTATTTGATAGTTAAATAACCGACTATCGAATCTGGTCTAACATGATTATTTATACGGAAAGTCCGAGATTAAATTTATATTCGAAAACCATTACGAACCAACTAATACGTAAACGTGGAAGATGCTAATTGAAGATGGAGTAGTGAAGACCATGGATCTTCATAAACGAAAGGATAACTTGTCGAATTCTATGGAGTCATGCCCAGAGATATTCTAATGGTGTTCCTATTGTGATTGAAATTGACGGATTGCAAGGACTCTTCGCTACTAATCCATTGGGTGTTTCCTAGGATGTGGTAGGAGGGTGCCTTCAGTTTGTTCAGCCCCAGGACAACTTGTATGGACGAATGTCTGACAGAGTATTTCCAAGGGATCACGTATGCTGATTTCTTCAAACATACCGTAGTTGGTGGTGCAGAAGGGCACTTCTCTTTGCTTAACAACTAGAGTATTTTTGTGGACGTCACTTAGTGATTTTATGATGGATCTGACAATATAACATTCAAAGTGAACGATGGCAATATGTACATTCTAAAGAAGTAATTTTAAACTTCAAGCCTCACAAGCGGGAAATGACAAAAATCGGGCTGGCAGCATGGCTAAGTGCATCGCTCCCATTAGGGTGTATTTTTACCATCTTGAGAATATTCATATTTGTTACTTCTTTTCTTTTCTGTATCGCCTGGGAAAACGGTAGCTGTGCAGCCGTAAGGTAATAACATTTTCAATACACTCAAGAGAAATGAGTGGTTGGTCATGTGTGCCGCGATGCAAGATGTTCTTGTTGAACCCAGTGTATTCCTCTCTAGAGATACACTATCAGAAGGTGGTTCCATACCTTGTCATAGTTGAAAATTCAATCTCCAATAAGCGCTCGCAGTTTTTGATCTTATATTATGTATGTAGAGCGTGAGATGCAAGCGTTCTGCTAGATGATTATTTATTTGATTTAGACACTATTATAATATCAAAGTAATTATGATTTCAAAAATGGTTTGGATTATCGTAAGGTAAAAACCATCCGTGTTTATATATGGATTGGTCTAACGATTATCCTTTTATTTAAAAATGATTTTTAACATTAAAATCAAATTGGATGATACCAATAATTTAACGAGTTTTTCTCATGCTGGTTCAAGAGACTTATCCTGGAATTTGTAATGCTCGGGTTGGACCGAGTTTTACAGGTTTAGGATAAGATGATACAGACTTTAGAAAACAAGCTGAAGGAGTACAAATGTATGATATAATATTTAGACATTATTCCGCTGTGTGTTGTAAATGATGACAGACAGATAAAACTGTCCAAACGTATGGGATGTCCACTGTACTTTGATAATTGTAAGTATTATTTCAAATTTTCAACAAAGATTTATTCCTATATTATATTTTATTCTGCTGCGATGTAAGACTCTGTGTATTGTAATTAGTTTGGTTCTTCCTTTTCTTCTATTCTGATCCTTTTTTCTTATCTTTTTCTCATCTTCTAATTTATTTCTATTAACTATTTAGTGTGTTCGATACTTAGGGTTTGGCAAGTAGTACAAGATTAAGTATTATTGTCGAAACTCGAGCATCAAATTTTGCTGGGTCGTTACACCTATCTTTTATTCAAATATGTTGTACCTACGACATTCCTTGTAATTCTGATGTAATTAATGTAATTAAATGAATAGTTCTTTTACTTTTGTGCAAATATGTAAGTACCTATAACAATCGGTCTTTGTGAACAGTTTAAGTTGGTTTAATTACCGACGAGAATCAATAAAAAAAAGGCGGGTCGTTGCAGGAGCACTTGCGGAGGAAAATGACAGTGAGTTGGGGATGAAACGATAGTGACTTGCAGAGGAACCGGCAACAACTTGGAGTGGATGTTGACTTGTGGTGATGACTTACTGGAATTGTGTAGGTACGATTTGATGTTGATAATTGATTAGGGTTCGTGGATGATGATTTGCTGGAATAGTGTTGACTTACTAGAACCCGATTTTTTATGAGGAACCCTTTTTTAATGAGTCGCCCTTTTTTCCTTATGAGGATCCTGGGAGGGTCACGTGCTCGGCCCAGGAGTAACGTGGCTTCGTCACTGCCCATATGGTACAATTGCAAATACGAAACTCGGGATACAAAAAAAGTTCTGTAGTTTGTATATATGAGTTGTCACTTTGGTAGTTAATGAGGGATATGTAATCATTTAGCAAATGCTGAAGCATTGACTTGATGAACTTGGTAAAATATATTACTGGTTACTTGCGTAAGATCATCTCCAACAAAGATCAAAAATTACAAATATGTAATATATATACACTCATTTTCCTCTCCAACAGAGAGTATATTTTGTAACTAATCGAAAATTCAGTGTTTCTAGTTACAAAAACGTAATTAAAAGAGGCGTTGGTTGATCAGGCACCTGGGGTGGAGTGCCTGTTCAAACAACGTCTATAAAAAAGGCTTCGAGAGCCTGTTGAACAGACTCTTGAGCTTAGCTCTTGTTCAACAGGAGCCTGAAGTTATTTTCCTTTGACCAAGTCCCTGAAGCTCAGGCAACTGTTCAACGGGCGTCTGACCCATATTCTGTTGGTGAAAATTTAGGATTACATTTTGTAATTGGTAAGAATGTAATTTTTCATGGGAAAATCGCAAGCAACCAAATCTTGGCCAAGTTTATTTCCCCAAATCAATATCTTATATAATAAAAACTTCAGATTTTAAAACAAGGTTTATCACGTTTTTATATCAGAATGAAGTAAAGTTCGAATTACCTAGGGAAAGACTTAAGGGTAAAACATTATACCGGTATGTGCGTAAGGCGTGGAGTGTGTATATTTATGCACTAATACATGCGTGTATGGGAAGTTTTCAGCTAACCAAATTCTTGCCACGTTGTACCATACTAAACACGTAGTAACAAACGAAAGTGACGTGATGCTAACCTGCTACGTATGCAATTAGCTTAATACATGAGACAGCCAATATATACAAAATTAGCTGTGTTGTAACGACCTAGATTTAACCGTTTTTTTAAACATTTAATTTTATATTAGATGTTGATTTGGGAATATAAGAGGATTATTAGTTATTATTAAACGAGTTTGAATGTATAGTTTATATATATATATATATATATATATATATATTAAAACGAGCTCGTAAAGTCGCGGTAGTTCGTAATATTTCATTTTGAACATAAATTGAATATAAATAATCCATTTTAAGTCGGTACTCTTTGAAACAAGAATAGTCCGAATCTATATGACTATAATTATCTAATGAAAGGGAAAAATCGTGACTTCATGTTGTTGATTTGTCTTATGTCCAAATCAAATTTCAAAATAGTCGTTCCGGAATCCTTTATAATTTATAACGTTTTATTTATAAAATAAATCGATTTTTAATGAACTGAATATCGTTTTAATCTAGAGTTTGATCAAAACGTGAAAAGGCCTGTAAATCCGTACCTTCTGAGCTGACGAATTGCGACCCACGTCCAACCCAAATTGCACGAAATTACGAATCTTTAATAGAAAGAAATTAGAGGATCAGAAATAGAAATAAAGAAATATTAGAATAGAAGAAAAGAAGGAGAACATCAGGATCTCACAACGGAACGAATAAAATATAATCTATCAAATCTCTTTATATAAAAAGAAATTGTATATACATACCAATCATCACAGTACATCATATCAGACATAGCGGAAATAAAATATAAATAACTAACAGTGAAGCCTCCTGCTTCCAGCTCTTGAACTCCAAGCGAAAAATAACCTGTAAACCAAGCACATTTGAAGCAAAGCAAAATTCACCCGAATCAGTCTTGAATACTTTCAGCAATAAATTCACGATAAATAACTTGGTTAACTTTAGAAATCCTTTGAAAGAAAAGGATAATAGTAAGACCAGCCCGCACATAAACATGAATGGTTTTTACCTTACTATAACCCAAAATATTTTGGATATTTCAAAATCCAGTGATATTATATTAGTGTCTATCAAACCGCAAATAAATAATCCTCTAGTAGAATGCTTGCATCTCACACTCTAGATATTTATTATATATTCAAAAACCGCATGGTGCTTATTGGAGACTGGATTCCAACTATGACAAGCTATTAGACCACCTTCCGATCAGCGTACTCTAGAGGGGATACATTGGGGTTCAACAAGAATGTCTTACAACCCAGTCACACATACCGACCACTCAGTTAGCTTGAGTGTATAAAATATATTGTCACCCGTTACGGTTTTAGGGGCCGACCGTTCATCCACGGAGATGCAGAATCGAAAGAAGAACAAATAAGAAATTTCTCTAGATTGGTGGCAATACACTCTGCTTGGGTATAACCCACCTAGCCGTGCTGCCTGCCCGATTTTGGTCATTTCCTGGTTGATGAGGCTTGAGGTCACATTTAACTTTCAAGAAATTCTGGCCACCATTCACTTTGAATGCCACATTGTCAAATCCGTCAAATCAGTAATTAACGTCTACAAATACACTCTGGCTGTTAAGCAAGAGAATTTCTCCACCATCAAACTTGATATATTTTAAAAACTCAACGTATGTGACCATCAGAAAATACTCTGTCAGACATTCGTCCATATAAGTCATCCAGGAACCGGATGAACTGAAGGTACCCTCCTACCGCATCCTAGGAATCACCCTATAGATCAGTAGCGAGTAGTCCTTGCAAATCCAGTTTATCTCTGGGAGCGACCCAGAGGTTATAAGTATTTCTTCCGTTTCATGAAGACCTATGGTCTTCAGCTGCTCCATCTTCATCTGTCGCAGTTAATTCTCATACGCAACGTTGATTCGAAGTGGTTCTAGGTCTAGTTCCCATCCCGGTCTCTTTGAAACAACACGTCAAAAGATTGAATAGAATGTTTCATTGATACTATTATTTAACTATCAATCCCAATAGTATTGTTAAGTACATTGGCAGCTCAGACCCTTTGTTAAAAACTATTTTCTTTAAACCATTATATCGATTTAATATCGTTATAGTATCAATAAGCCCTTCCATTTCCTTTATCTTGGAAATATTACTTTATAGTATTTAAAATCCCCTTTTAACTAAATATCGATGTATTATCCGCTTAATATCAATTCTCGTATGGCCAAACAATGTCAAGCGACATTTTAATTATTATACAATTCAATTGGTTTTATAAAACTTGGACTGTAAATAGTATTCTTCATTCAAGTCATTATGGAAATATGTAATTCAAATTCAAATATTTACTTTTTTTTCAAGTTCAACATAACTATTTGCATTTCTCTGGAAAACATTCATTATTTACTTATTACTTAGAATCAGTGTATCTTGACCCATAATATTTCATTACACTTTGACATGGGCCAAACAAATGTTAAATTATACATTTGTTTATTTTTAAACCAATCATTTAATTATAATTCAAAAATTGCCAATGTTGTAATGTAATAAATTAATCCCAAATCCTTTTCCATTCAAACTGATATTATCCCTCGATAATAGTGAAGCCGTTCAAGTTGGGATATTATAATTACCTCTCAGACCTTGATCGACGACGTTCTTATCTTAAGATAATGGAAGTTTGAAACTCAAAAATCCAATGTATTATCCCCATTTCCATTAATTATATAATTTAAATATGGTTTTATTAACCATATTATTCATTTGGAAACCCACTTTGTATTCTTATTCTTTTACTTTAATTCTCAATTAAGTAAATTATCAACCGACCCTTTTATCAACCTAGTTTACACACTTGGATTATTATAATTCCTTTTACCTGATTCAATTAAAAATCTCATCATTCCTGGTTACAAATAAATCACTTTAATAATTTCGTTATCAACAAATTGAAGTAATTTGCTTCTTATTAATACCCATAATAATAATTCATTATTCAAACGATTATTAAATAATAATTAAATAAACACTTTTAAACCATAGTTAATAAAAGATAAATTAACTACTAAAAATGCTCATTAAGTTTAACGATCGCTCATAAGCTATTTCTATTAGATCAATTTAATTTAATATCAAATCTTCATTTAAGCAGTTGACTTTGTCGACTTATATACAATAGTTAACTGACTAACCCACTTCTTCAGTTAATTATCAACTTAATTAACTTAACAATATTTTTAATTATTTAATTAAAAAATATTCTAATTTCTCAACATGTGGCAAATTTATACTTTCCTATTTGAAAAATCCTAAAACGAGGTTATAAATATCGATATATTTATAAACCTTTTATTTTAAATAACTTTTATAAAATAAATCAGAAAACTTCGATTTAGTTATAAAAATATATTTTTAAAACATAAAACTCCATAAATTCGCCTAATGGCAAAACGATGTTTTAAAACGATTGATATTAGGCCATCTGTTGCCGACCACTCAATCAATATTATCTATTGATTTAAAACATAACAATCGTTGATAATTAACATCCAACAGGTTATAACATCATTTGGGGATAAACAATTCCTATGTGCAAAATATGATCAATCAATAATATACAATTTATTTGAGGAATCCGATCAGATTCTTCCAACCTGTTCTTCCCTGCATATCAGATCGTAATATAATTTTATAACAACATATGAACAATAATTTAAGCTAACACATCCAACCATTAACAAACAATAAGCAATCATGGCATCCAATCAACTAACTAATTGTGAATTATCGTTACGTGGATTTAGCACATCGTAGAATTGCATAAAAGTGTGAGCATTAACTTACCTTATCTTCGAATGGTTGTTTCAGTGTTGTTCTATCTAATTCCAACTTGTCTACGTAGGATTTTTCCTAACCACTCAAACATCGTTCGTTATGCTGAATTCTGTTATGGTATGACAAAGGTACAAGCGTTATAATAATTTATTTGAACTAAATAATTTCAATGCACTAATTATTTCGTTAACAAGTTTAGTTACCATGATTAGCTGCTCATGACAGTTGAAAACTTTAACATGCACTGCAATATTTCTAATCAAATGCTTAGACGGTTTAAGCATTGCACTAGCCCTGCACCTCCCTTGAACATAAACTTGTAATTCTCTAATACCAAACCATCCAAGTCTTCCCATTTTTTTCTATTCGGTCAACATATATTGGTAATGTCAACAGAAAATCGTTAGTTAATGCATATTCTAACATTAAATCCTCTACCGATAGTTTTTAGGATTGAGCATCACTCACAAGTTCCATTAACGACTTTGGAAATTCAGGTGCCATAGCAACTCTTAACTTCAGAACAGTTCTTGAAGAATTTATGCTGGCGAGTGGGTCTATTGCGACCAAATATTATCCAGTTGCCTCTTAACTAAATTTAAGCCACGTCATCATCGTTTCCTTATGGTCCTCACTCCATGCGTTTTCCCTATCCCTTATGTTCCCACTCTCCTGATGGAAACAAAACTCCTTACTGTGTAATTTGAAATTCACCCAATGCCTCTTCTTCAACATGATACCCACGTACAGGTGTACTACTCCCCTCTTCCATGTCTCACGCCTTTCATCTCTCTTAATTCCTCTTCTCTGCATGACCTCACTACAAACATGCATGCACCAGTTTTTTCTCGACCACCGAAGTCACCCTGCCGATGCCAGTACTTCTGCCATGACCAATCTATCATTGCCCTCCGATCCGACGATACAGCGTCCACCCACTCCTCTGAAAAATTAAAATGAAGAAGTTCTCCACGTTCGTCGAGCTTGCATCAACCCAGAAAAATACCCTTTGCCAGCTGCTCCAAATATAAACATACCCAGCACCTTGCCGTGCTTTCCCCACTGCTCACCAATGACTGGATCTTCGGCGAACTTGAAGATGATCTTCCCAGCACCAAAATGCGCACGGCTATGGTTTTACTTATAATATTATATATATTTTCCCCTTCACCGACCCCAAATACCACATGGCGGTCAACGCTACTCCACCACACTTGATGCCACCTCTGGCCTGTGCATCCCCGCGACCCAACACTATTGCTTTCGATAATCCTAAGGAACCCCATTAGAACCCATCGCTACTTGCTGCCGTCGGTTTCTTGCAAGGTTTTTGAAAAGAAGCTGCTGTATTTGTTATGTTCGATTTTATGAACATCAATGAAGTAAGCTGTCCGAAACAAAGAGGCATTTATTTAATTTTGTTTCCCTAAAGTTTCTGAATTAAAATACTGGGTATTTGAGTATTTGGAGAAAATATTTCAGGTTGGTGAGAAGAAAGGAGGTTGGTAGTGTTTATATACGTGGATGGAGAAAATATCTAAGCCCATCCCTTTGTTAACTTTAAACGTAGCTAGTATGGCTACAATTAAAGAGTGCTTCCATTCGTACAGACAATTTTTTTTTCCTTTCATTTGATTTTGTCGAGACTTGAAATTAGCCATTTCCTATAAGTAGAGTAGGACGTGAAATTAAATGGGAAAAGACCAATGATATTTATGTTCCTATAGGAATGCACGTGGTTTCTATGCCAAAGGGTACTGAACCGAGAAAAGCATGGGTTGATGCTGTGATTATTAATGAGATTAGATTTTTAGTGATAGATTTTTTTTAGAGTATTGTGCTATATAAAAATATATTATTTAGGGGCCGCTATCGACCAAAATAAAAATATCCCTGTATCGAACAACGTCCCACGATCCAAGAAATATAACAATATAGACCAGTTAACTTATATTGTGAAACCTCGAAATGCTGATATAGGGTGTAAAACACTCCAAATTAAAAGTAGCTTATTTTACAAAATAAAAATTATAGTAAAATTCTAAAAATTAAATTATAACTATGCCTCAAAGGTTTTGTCCCAATTCGAAACAGATATTTAATTATATTAAATTATCGTTATGTTCTATAAACGATTCCATAGCAATTTTCTAAAAATTTGAATTGGGCATATCTTAACATCTAAACGAGAAAATCTTGATTTTTCTCTTACATTAGAAAATTATCATCTAATTGATTCAACTGTTTCTTGTTTCACTTAAATCCGATTTATATCGGATCCTGTATATTCAGTTGAAGTTCAGAGCGTTATAATATGAACTACCCCGACGCAACTCATTTTATAATTAAATTATAAATTTATATATTCCAACTATATTTTAATTATTTAAATTCGATATAAAATCCATTTATATTACCAAATCGATATTTAAAACTGATTTAAATATTCATAATTATTGTTCGAAAATCCGGGACGTTACGTAATTCCCCCTTAAAAGAATTCCGTCCCCGAAATTACAGGTAAAAAGAATGCTCTGAAATTAATTATTTTAAAATAATAATATTTGAATTATCATTAAAAAAATCAAATACTTTGAAAATTTCGAAAATTTCTCCAGCATCTCCTCTGAGGTGGTTCAATCGGTACAACTGCTACTCTGGCCCTCAACTTCTCCAAAAGAAAATCAAAAACCAAATAGCTACCCAACTCCGACGTATAAAATCAATCACACATCAATATATTAAGGTTTACCTATTTGTCGGGCAACTCAATTCCAATTCCGAAGCAAATCAACTATCAGCTCTTCGTTTTCCAATCTGTACTTCCATTTCTTTAATCAAGCCGATTTCCATTTCCTTCGAGTGTTTGTACTAAATT
The DNA here is from genome assembly GCA_030737875.1 of Allium sativum. Lineage (NCBI taxonomy): Eukaryota > Viridiplantae > Streptophyta > Magnoliopsida > Asparagales > Amaryllidaceae > Allium > Allium sativum. The sequence continues at coordinate 154,707,203 of CM060921.1, read as the reverse complement.
CAACTTACAATGCAATCACAAATACATGCTAAATCATTTCATAAATGTTTCTATTTCCAATTATACTGAAATTTATTTCCTTTCTTCCCATTTTATTCAATTTCTTATTAACAATTAACAAATTCTATCAAACCAAACTAATGCCTAAACAATCACAAAACCTAAGGAACTTAATCATTCAAATTTAATTTAATTTGTTTGGCTAAATTTAGTTATTTAATTCCATTTAATCGGGTTAACTTTTTCCCTATATTCGATTAACTAATTGATTCAATTTTATTTCATAATTCAATATCATCTCTAACCATATCAGTTAAATTCGAACATTCAATCAACCAGGGCACAATCAACATAACCGAATCATTCTGATTCATATTTACTTTAATATTCACTTTGATTCCAAATTAGCTTTACATTTATGTTTTCATTTCCAAATTTCATATTTTAAATTCCCATTTGGTTAAATCATTTCAATTTTATAATCCACTCTGAATTCTAATTCAACCCAATATTAGTTGATTAGTATTATAATAATTTGAAGAAATAATTACTTTTACAAAATACACTGGTCAAAATAGTTTAAAAATAATTTTATATAAAATTACAAATATGCGCTCTTATATATATATATATATATATATATATATATATATATACTCTGAACTCAATTTAGGGTATTACTAACCCCATCTCTATTGAGTTACGCCACAGAGCCAAGGTTATTAATAAATCATAGCTCTGATACCAACTGTAAAAGCCTGTAAATTTGCACCCTTTGAGCTGACGAATTATGACCCACGTCCAACCTAAATTGCACGAAATTACGGATCATTAATAGAAATAAATTAGAGGATAAGAAATAGAAAGAAACAAATATTAGAGTAGAAGAAAAGAAGGAGAACATCAGGATCTCACAATGGAACGAATAAAATATAATCTATCAAATCTCTTTATACATAAAGAAATTTTATATACATACCAATCATCAAAGAACATCATATCAGACACAGCGGGAATAAACTCTAAATAACCAACGGTGAAGCCTCCTGCTTCCATCTCTTAAACTCCAAGCGAAATCTAACATGTAAATATACTCAGTCTGACCCGAGCACATTTGAAGCAAAGCAAAATTCACCCGAATTAGTCTTGAATACTTTCAGTGATAAATTCACAATAAATAACTTGGTTAACTTTAGAAATCCTTTGAAAGAAAAGGATAATAGTAAGACCAGCCCACACATAAACATGAATGGTTTTTACCTTACTATAACCCAAAACATTTTTGATATATCAAAATCCTGTGATATTATAATAATGTCTATCAAACCACAAATAAATAATCCTCTAGTAGAATGCTTGCATCTCACGCACTATATATTTATTATATACTCAAAAACCGCATGGCGCTTATTGGAGACTGGATTCCAACTATGACAAGGTATTAGACCACCTTCCGATCAGTGTACTCTATTTGGGGTTCAACAAGAACGTCTTGCAACCCGGTCACACATGACCGACCACTCATTTAGCTTGAGTGTATCGAAAATATTGTCACTCGTTACAGTTTTAAGGGCCTACCGTTCATCCGCGGAGATACAGAATCGAAAGAAGAACAAATAAGGAATTTCTCTTGATTAGTGACTATACACTCTGCTTTGGTATGACCCACCTAGCCATGTTGCCTGCCCGATTTGGGTCATTTCCCAGTTGATGAGGCTTGAGGTCACATTTAACTTTCTAGAACTTCTGGCCACTATTCACTTAGAATGCCACATCGTCAAATCCGTCAAATCACTAATTGTCATCCACAAATACACTCTAGGCTTTAAATAAGAGAATTTCTCTGCCACCAAACTTGGTATATTTTTAAAAATCAACGTACGTGAGCCTTAGAAAATAGTCTGTCAGACATTCGTCCATGCAAGTCATCTAGAAACCTGATGAACCGAAGTTACCCTCCTACCGCATCCTAGTAATAAACCTATAGATCAGTAGCGAGTAGTACTTGCAAATCCATAGATTTCAATCACAACAGAACCACAGTTTATCTCCGGGAGTGACCTAGAGGTTATATGTACTTCTTCCGTTTCATGAAGATCTACGGTCTTCAGTTGCTCCATCTTCATCTGCCGCAATAAATTCTCATATGCAACGTTGATTCGAAGTGGTTTTGGGTCTAGTTCCCATCCGATCTCTTTGAAACAACACGTCAAAAGGTCCAATAGATTGTTTCATTGATAGTCGGTTATTTAACTATCTATCCCAATAATATTGTTAAGTGCATTGGCAGCTCCGACCCTTTGATAAAAACTATTTTCTTTATACCATTATATCAATTTAATATCATTATAGTATCAATAAGCCCTTCCATTTCCTTTATCTTGGAAATATTACTTTATATTCTTCTAAATCCCCTTTTAATTTACTTCAGAAAATATCGATATATTATCCGCTTAAAGGTATAACTCTAATTATCAATTCTCGTATGGCTAAACAATGTCAAGTGACATTTTAATTATCATATAATTCGATTAGTTTTATAAAACTCGGACTTCAAATATATTCATCATTCAAGTCATTATGGAAATATGTAATTCAAATTCAAATATTTACTTATATTTCTTATTCAACATAGCTATTTGCATTTCTCTGGAAAACATTCGTTATTTACTTATTACTTTGAATGAGTGTATCTCGACCCATAATATTTCATTACACTTTGACTTGGGCCAAACAAATGTTAAATTATACCTTGTTTATTTTTAAACAAATTGTTTAATTATAATTCAAAAACTTGCCAACGTTGTAATATAATAAATCAATCCCAGATCCTTTTTCATTCAAACTGATATTACACCTTGATAATAGTGAAGCCGTTCAAGTTGGGTATTATAATTACCTCTTAGACCTTGATCGGCGACGTTCTTATCTTAAGATAATGGAAGTTTGAAAATCAAAAATCCAATATATTATCCCCATTTCTATTTACTATATAATTTAAACATGGTTTTATTAACCATTTTCTTCATTGGGAAACCCACTTTGTATTCTAATTCTTTCACTTTAATTCTCAATTAACTAAATTATTTACCGACTCTTTTATCAACCTAGTTTACACACTTGGATTATTATAACTCCCTTTTACCTGATTCAATAAAAAATCTCATTATTTCGGATTACAAATAAATCACTTTAATAATTTCTTTATCATCAAATTGATGTAATTTACTTCCTTATTAATACCCATATTAATAATTCATTATTCAAAGGAATATTAAATAATAATTAATTAAACACTTTTAGAACATAGTTAATAAAAGATAAATTAGCTACTAAAAATGCTCGTTAAGTTTAACGATCGCTCATAAGCTATTTCTATTAGATCAATTTAATCAAATATCAAATCTTCATTTATGCAGTTGACTTTGCCGACTTATATACAACAGTTAACTGACTAACCCACTTCTTAAGTTAATTATCAACTTAATTAACTTAACAATATTGTTCAATTATTTAATTAAATAATATTCTAATTTCTCAATACGTGGCAAATTTATACTTTCCTATTTGTAAAATCCTAAACCTGGTTATAAATATCGATATATATATAAACCTTTTATTTTAACTAACTTTTGTAAAATAAATTCGAAACTTCGATTCAGTTATAAAAATATATTTTTAAAACGTAGAACTCCATAAATTCACCTAAAGGCAAAACGATTTTTTAAAACAATGAATATTAGGCCATTCGCTGCCGTTCACTCAATCAATATTATCTATTGATTTAAAACATAACAATCATTGATAATTAACATCCAACAGTTTATAACATCATTTAGGGATAAACATATCCTACATGCAAAAAACGATCAATCAATAATATACAATTTATTTGATGAATTCGATCGGATTCCTCCAACTTGTTCTTCCCTGCATATCAGATCATAATGTAAATTTATAACAACATATGAACAATAATTTAAACTAACACATCCAACCATTAACAAACAATAAGCAATCACGACATCCAATAAACCAACTAATTGTGAATTATAGTTACGTGGATTTAGAACATCCTAGAATTCCAGAAAAGTGTAAGAATTAATTCACCATATTTTCGATTGGCGGTTTCAGCGTTGTTTTATCTAATTCCAACTTCTCTGCGTAGGATTTTTCCAAACCACTCCAACATCGTTCGTTCTCTTATGCTACGACAAAGGTACAAGCATAATAATAATTTATTTAAACTAAATAATTTCAATTCACTAATTATTTCGTTAACAAGTTTAGTTACCATGATTAGCTGCTCATGACAGTTGAAAGCTTCAACATGCACCGCAATATTTCTAATCAAACGCAGAGACGGTTTAACCGTTGCACCGGCCCTTCATCTCCCTTGAACATAAACTTGCAATTCTCTAATACCAAACCATCCAAGTCTCCCCCTTTTTTCTGTTCGGTCAACATATATTGGTAATGCCAACAGAAAATTGTTAGCTAATGCATACGCTAACATTAAATCCTCTGCCTAGTTTTCAGGATTGAGCATCACTCACAAGTTCCATTAACGACTTCAGAAATTCATGTGCCATAGCAACTATTAACTTCAGAACAGTCCTTGAATAATTTATGCTGGGAGTGGGTCTATTGCGACCAAATATTATCCAGTTGCCTCATAACTAAATTTAAGCCACGTCATCATCGTTTCCTTATGGTCCTCACTCCACGCGTTTTCGCTATCCCTCACGTACCCACTCCCCTGATGGAAACAAAACTCCTTACTATGTAATTCAAAATTCACCCAATGCCTCTTCTTCAACATGATACCCACATACAGGCGTACTACTCCCCTCTTCCATGTCTCACGTCTTTCATCACTCTTAACTCCTCTGCTCTGCATGACCTCACTAAAGACATGCACACATTAGTTTTTCCCCTAACCACCGAAGTCACCCTGCCGATGCCAGTACTTCTTCCATAACCAAACTATTATTGGCCTCTGAGCTGACGATACAGCGTGTAACAACCCGCATTCCGACGGGTCGAATTTTTTTTCAAAAACCAAATCCATCGAAACCCGTGTTGTTTTGCTCTGGTACCCTGTAGAAAAGATAGAGACATAAAACATGTCAGAGTTCGGAAAACATCTCACAGCGGAAGGAACAAAATATAATATAATTGAAATATAGCTTTACCTTAATAACAATACTGCTAAACCAGTATCCAAAGCTATACAGCCTGTGTCATGAACTTAACCTGCGAATGTTATGAGGAGGGGGTCAGAACATAAGTTCTGTGTGAGTGAATTTAAACTACACCTCTTGAATAATCCTACATATACCGTTCAATTACATTTTCTCATTTATTAGGTTATTTGTGTTATTAGCACTCAAGGATTTCACACACACGTCGCACCCATCTACCCCTAGTAGAATAACTAATATAATGTATATGTAGCTAACCTCAAATTGAGTACACCCCATGGTGCCCCACTCGCACGGTCTCCTCCGTATCGCCATAGTAATATGCGTAGTCCCTCATCCTATGCCATAGTAATGTACAACGCTACATCCGCATAGTACCACTATCGCTGTGCTATGTAAGCGTACTGACTGCTATCCTCGAACTATTCGATCGAGTTTGGTTCCATCACCGAATAATGCCCTTTAGTCTACGATACACCACCCAGAGCAGACATGTTGGTACCTAGACTTTCCCTCGTACGTATCATCAATCGTACTCGATGTTTCTACTACACATAACCTCTACTTGTACACCCGAGTTCCGTGGCAGGGCTAGACTAGAAATACAGAACTCGATCGGGAGCTTTTCTATATCTGTACGGGCCCGCCTCTAAGAGTGTCTAATGTATAGATATCCCTCGGGTCTAGTTTTTCTATAGTGGCTATGGCCCTACCTCAGCCCCTCCCTCAACTAGTAAAGATCACACGATCTAGGCGACCACCCCTAGCAAGCAAATAATCTAAACATCCATGTAGGGTATCCCCGCACCCGTCCCTTGATAGCAAAGGTTAACGATCTCTAGGGGTTAGCTCTTGTCTTTTCACATTCCTTTGGCTGCTGGTGACAGGCGTTCGATGATCTTGTCATCGGTTGATCTTGACCCTCCACCTCTGCCTAAGGCAACTGCCAAACCACCCTTAATGCCACCGCGTACAGCATTTTAACTGCCTCCTTCTTATGCAGTCAAGGCCCACCCTCCTGGTAGTTCCACGCAGACCCAACCTCTGTAATCCTAGCCCGAAGCAAAACCACCACAGAGGACTACAAGGAGCACCTTTAACGTCTCTGGAAGCCACATGCCTCCCCTTCCAGTCTGTTGGAGCCGCCAGAATAATGAACGTGCGCTCCCCTCGTGCCTTATGACACCGTGATGAACTACCTCGTTGGGTTAATCATCCTATAACGTACGGACTGCTTCAAGCGCCTTAATTTTATCTGTCATTAGACCCTATGTCTAATCATTAATTACGCGCTTGCTCCACCTCGTCAGTTTTCTCATTTAACTTGGTTATTCACATTTACTTCCTTTTCAAGTTTACCAAGTTATCCATGCTTATTAATTCCATTTATAACTTAATCCTTTTAAGTTTATTAATAAGCCTACAACATGTTATTCTCATAATCTAATAATTATCCCTCTTATGGTTATAATAACATATTTTACTTAATTTATAATTAAGTACATCTTAATTCACATATACATCGGTTAAGAGAATAACTCCCTAAGTATCAACCCCAAAGACCGAAATCAACATCAGATTGACACGTAGAGAATTACTCAACTCAACCAATCTTCTGCTATATCATTCATATAACTTATTTTATCTTCATTTGTAGATTTATTCTTGCCTTTCTAGATTACTTAATCTTCAATTAAGTACAACTTTCCTTGTTACATAAATTATTTCATCTTCCCTTATCGTTCCTTATAACTTACCTTATTCCATATGTAACACCCTACCTCCGTTAAGGTCACTCACAGAGGGAATGCCTTAACTTCGGTGGAGCATTATAGGTAAAAGATGCAGATAAATTACAAGAAAGACAAATAAAGCAGTGGAAAAAAAAGTCATTTTATAAACAACTTAATTCAATCAAGCTTTTACAATAATTTCCTCACTCATACTTAAATGTACGACATAGAACTTCTGTCTTGATTTAAAAACTTCCAAAAATAAAAGAAGCATAAAAACGATGATATTCCCCGATAAAGCATGAACCAGCCATAGCAGTGGAAGAGAGAGAGTCCAAAGCGATACACCAACTAATCTTCAAGCTTGGAAAGAGAAGAGGTCCAAGTTAGGCTGTGTTATTCCCTCCCTGACTACCTGGGGGGAACGGAAGAAAAGAGGCGAAAAACAAACTAGGTCAGACATAAGACTGCTAAGTCCAGTGATCTTTCAGCATGCAAACAAGATAAAGGATCATGACAAGAATAAACCAAAAATAGGAAAATAACATAAAAACAAGGTAACTAAAGACAAGATAAGTGCAAGGTGAACTGAATGCGCTTCTACTTTTTCTCTGCTTCGCTACTACTTTGTTAATCTGATTTCTATATTTATCTCTGCACCACCTAACTAGTGTCCCAACTAGTAATCTGTATAAAATGATAATCGTGATCCCAACCCCCATAATTGTGGTAGCCTTCAGGTGTACATCTATCGTGAGGATTCCACCTCAATCAGCCTAATTGCCATGAACATGTTAGATGTACCCTTACTACCCTATCGATCGACTCCCTACTTGTATTCATGTTCCATGTGTCTGTGTCAATCGGCCCTTTCTTGCATGTAGATACCCTGTGTTGGTCCCACCATAAGGTGTATCAATCCTTATGATACCGACCCGACACGATTCAAGATGCGTAATGTATAACTACTAGTACCCAGTGCCTGTTTTTTCATACTCCGGAGTACGTGCACGCCGTACACCGTCGGAACCTACACTGACGTACCCCCTGCCGCTGCTTTGACTACTTATAATCAGCCCAGTAATCGTGCCCCACCCTGCCTAGTTCAGGGTACCGTGATACATCCGTGTAGGTTACTACTAAAATGGGTCCCCGTTACTAGGGTTTCCTATTGGTTAAGTTTGTGGGCCTATATTTACTAATATTAACCACCAACTTGATATGTACTTAACCCTCCCATCGATTCAAGCATTTTTAACAAACGGTTAAGTTTTATGGGCCTATATGTCCTAATATTACCCACCTACACGAGATGTACTTAACCCACCCATCGATTCAAGCATGGTTATTTAATGGTTAAGTTTTGTAGGCCTATATTTACTAATATTACCCACCAACCCGATATGTACTTTACCCTCCCGCACATTACGCCATTTTAGTTATGTGTTGTCTACTCATAAAACTTGACCCTCCTTACTTATCATGTTGGATCGGTTAAGTGTTTCCTATTAACTTAACCCCGTTCGTTCATCAAGTTACATTGGTTAAGTGTTTCTTGTTAACTTAACTCCACGTATTCATCTTGTTGTATTGGTTAAGTGTCATCAATCAATTCAAGTTAACTTAACCAACCTACGTGTCATGTTACTTTGGTTAAGTGTTGCCTTCTTGTGTTAACTTAACCCTACTACAAATCAAGTTATATTGGTTGTGTTGCCCACTTATTTTAACTTAACCTTTCCATAAATCAAGTTATATTGGTTAAGTGTTTCTAAATTTACTTAACCTCACCCACTTGTCTAATTAACATGTTATAAAGGTTAAGTGTTCTAAATTTACTTAACCTCACCCACTTGTCTAATTAACATGTTATAACGGTTAAGTGTTCTAAATTTACTTAACCTCACCCATCAGTTTAGCCAACATGTTGAAATTGGTTAAGTGTTTCCTTAAATGACTGAACCCTACCAATCTTGAATTAGATTTTTTAAAGCACCAACCACTCACATTAGACAGGTATTGTTGTGGTCACTGGATGTGTCGGTCGGTTCCGGGCTGTTTTACACCACAACTCAGTCTAACCTCGGGTCCTTTTTGGGCTCAATGCACTAACCATGCACCCACATTAGACAGGTATTGTTGTGGTCACTGGATGTGTCGGTCAATTCCGGGCAGTTTTACACCATAACTCAGTCTACCTCGTGTTAGGCATATTCAACTTTTCTAAATTTACATATTTATCCTTTTATGCTTATATGTAAATTTATCAACAATTTATTGTCATGGCCCACCTTCCCTCTAATTCAAGTTCATGGTTTTTGGCATAAAAACTATACCATTTTTATGCCACTCATTAATTACATGACTATGAGCCAAATATGTCAGTTAGTGTAATTTCCAAGTTTTTCCAAATGTTACCCCGGTTGTACATTCGCGTTAATCATATAAAGTCATTGGGCCCGCAAATTAGCCTAATTTATAAACAAGAGGTTAAAGAAGGGAACATTTAATCAAACATTTTTCATGCTAATTTAAATTAACATTTCTCACAAAACTTGCAATTAGATTGGATAGAACTAGCATAAGCCTAAGCATGTGAACATGTAGATCTAGGCATAGCTGAACACAACTTGGTTTATAAAGTAGCATAATTTAGGAGAATCATGACATGTACATTCTAGAGCATGTATAAGTTTAACTTTAACATGTAGATGTGAACTAGATCTAACAATAATGATCATATGAACTTGCATGAATCCACTTTACAAACTTTCATATAAATATATATCTAATTTTTGGATCTAACACAAAACATGAAACTTGCATATGAACATATATATATATATATATATATATATATATATATATATATATGTATATATATATATATACACACATATCTTGACTTCGGTCTAACATAAAACATGTATCTTGCATATGAACATATATATAGATCTTGACTAACATAAAACATGTATCTTTCATATGAACATATATATAGATCTTCACTAACATAAAACATGTATCTTGCATATGACACATCATGAAAGGATTGTCAAACTTATATGTGGTATGATGGTTTCGTTCCCCAAATCATAATAAGTTTATCACTAATTTCCACATGGTACAATAAGTTCAAATAAACCACAATCATTCCAAGACATACATGACCGAGTTATCACAACAATTAGACATGAATTCGCATGATCAATCACATAAAACTTGGTTTAAATTCTATTTTCCAATTCATTACAATTCATATCTTTAATTTATTCACATCTTAAAGGTAACTATACTTGCAAACAAAAAGGAATTTTTGAGTTCTGCGATCTGTATTCTGAAACTGAATTGCTCGCCTTTGATGTAGATCGTTGAATTCTCTTAGTTTAATTCGATTAGTTTTAATTTGATTTTGGTTTTAGTGGCGGCTAGGTTTAGATGAGAGTGAATAATAGAATTAGGATTTAGGTTTAGGGTCCTTATATAGTTGTAGAGAGTGTTTTAGGACCATTAGATTAAACTTGAACCATGAGAACCAATTAGATGCCACATCTGCCTTAGAGCAAATCGGCCCACGAGTTGACAACCAAACACCCTGAATCAAACCCTAGTCGACCCAGTAGGGCTCGGGTCGACCTCAAAAATGGGCCGGTTAAGTTATTCCCCCTCCCGATTCGCTGTTTTGATCTTTTTGCATTATATATATATATATATATATATATCTATATATATATTTCTCATATGCATACAAACTTCAAGGCTTAATAACTTCTTCATAGGGTATCCGTTTTATGAAAACCAAATGTCTATCTTGACCAAAATTTTGAGACGAACGTAATAGTGCAACCCATTTCACTTAATACTTCTTCTAAAAATTATGTGTTCTTGAATTTGTTAATTTTAATATTCTCAGAAAATTCGGGGTGTTACATTCTCCCCTCCATAAGGATTTCGTCCCCAAAATCTTCGAGTTAAGAAGAATGCATTCTAACATCCAATCATCCATCTACTCATCCATCATCCACAAGCGTCCATTGTCCTTAAAAGACTTCTAATGCCATACGAACATATGCAAAAGTGTGTGTATATGTAAAAATACTAATGCAAAAGATCAGGCGGTCCACTGATTCAGTTGACCTCCTTAATGCGAATTATGTTAATTTCATGAGTCCATTATGTATGTAGTCATCCATTGTCATTACTTTCTACATGAGTGCACAATCATTCATACAAATGCAACATCCACATTATAACACATCAAGTTTCAATCATATACAAGTACATATATGCATATGCAACATGAAAGTGACTGAGCCGATCTAACACCTAATGTGTGTGTATATGCATCCACGAGCAACCACTAGCAAACACTTGCAATCACTTTCAACCATCAATCATAACATGTCTCAAACACATGTTTTCATCCATTGGCTTCTACCTAAGGATCGAGGGTAGGACCGAGAGGATATACTTAAAAGATAAAGACTAGCATGCAAATAATTATTACAGAAAAAAGAGGAATCAAGGATAAACCTTCAAAAACGGTATGATGCGCGTAGCTAGTCTTCAGTCTTCTAAGTCGCATCTTCTTTGAGCTTCACTCCACTGTACCTTAACTAATTTAACTTTACGATTGTGAAGCTTCTTGACCTCCATTTCCAAAACCCACTAGTAAAGATAGGACCTCGATCATTTACTACGCTAGAGGATACCCAATGTTGTCGAACTATCTTTCCAAGATAAACAGAAGTTAACCATGATACCAAGTGTATATACTAAGATGGTTAAAGGTCTCTCTTCTACTTAGCTTATCCCTCATGTCACAAATCTGAGGGTCTAAAGCTAAAGGTTGCTATGTACTTTTTACCTCTCTTAAGGTTAGTTTTTTTTTACTTAGGGCGCCTACCACAACTATTTATCTCTCACGCAAACCATCCTAGTCGAACTCGACATCCCTCAAGTACAAGCCTCAAAGGACTAAACCAATATCAGACAAGCACCCTAGGAATACCTCCTCTGAATTTGGACGATCTATATGAGGTGATACTAGCAAAACAACGAAACAATTGAGCACTTAACCGACTCTGGCTATCCTCGCCAATCTTGCTCCAAAACTATCGTTGATCGCATAACTGCCATTGTATTGTCAACTAGATATATGCGGAAGTCTATCTCGAGATTTTAGGGGGAAAACTCCTAACCTTAATCAAAAAACATTTGCATACTCATGGACTACTCTAGCGGATCGAAAATCGTCGATAAATACATAAAGTGATTCTAGGTAGCTAAGACAAACTGATCCCTTAGGATCGCACGAAATTTCGAGGGTATTCCTAAGGCAAGTCGAAAGTCTAACTACACTCCTTTCACATTTACTAGTTAACTAATCCATGCCCAGAATCAACCCATAGCCCATGAAACCAAAAACATAAGTATCTCAAATCCTTACAAACCAAAGATAAATGAGCTGAACCACAAACTGGACTTGAGACAATAATGGGATCCTCTACTATACAAGCTCTAGGGTGCAGAGACTCAACTATGGAAGCAGATATAAATGAATGCGAAGCGCAAAAATCAAAAAGAGTACTAACAAGATGATCAAGAAGAAAAACTAAACTTTTCAATAGAAACCTTACTACCTCTCTCTCAGGTATGCTGGTGGTGAGGGCATGCACTTGCCTTCGGGAAAATCCTGTCTTTTGTTCTTGCCCTTGCCCTTAATTATAAGACCCGTTATACCAAAATAAAGATACTTCCTCTTGTTTTAGGTTTTACTATTCTTTCATCCCCTTATTTGTGAACCAAGTCCATATCCATGAGTTCTTCATCCTTGTGATGTGCTCCTTATCCAAACTCCCTCATTCTCATCTTTGACATCCTTGTGTAAATTGTTGATAGGTCTCTCGAAAGATGCCTCCATCGCATGGAGAATCCTACAAAGCTCGAAAGAAAATTAGTCGTAGGTGAAACTACTACGGCTATAGATGGAAGTTGGGCACTTGTTAGCCCTTTGCAAGTGTCATAGTCTCATCGAGCCTACGGAACCATGCTGCGATGAGGTTACCTCCCAGAAAGCCAGGAGCCGTGAAGACTCAGGAAAGAAGGGAACAAGGATTCAAACAGAGGATCAAAAGATAATGCATATGGCTTTGGGGAATACGCCTTTAAAACAAAACTTTTCTTTTGAAAATGATTCTTTTAAAACCATTTTGAAAATAATTTTTCAAATCTTTTATCTGATCCAGCAACCTTCATCTCTGATACCAAGTGTAACACTCCACCTTCGTTAAAGTCACTCACAGAGGGAATGCCTTAACTTCGGTGGAGCATTATAGGTAAAAGATGTAGATAAATTACAAGACAGACAAATAAAGCAGCGGAAAACAAAGTCATTTTATAATCAACTTAATTCAGTCAATCTTTTACAACAATTTCCTCAATCATACTTAAATGTAATACATAAAATTTCTATCTTGATTTAAAAATTTCCAAGAATAAAAGAAGCATAAAAACGATGATATTCCCCGATAAAGCATGAACCATCCATAGCAGTGGAAGAAAGAGAGTCCAAAGCGATACACCAACTAATGTTCAAGCTTGGAAAGAGAAGAGGTCCAAGTTAGGCTGAGCTATTCCCTCCCTGACTACCTTGGGGGGGGGATGGAAGAAAAGAGGCAAAAAACAAACTAGGTCAGATATAAGTCTGGTAAGTCCAGTGATCTTTCAGCATGCAAATAAGATAAAGGATCATGACATGAATAAAACGAAAATAGGACAATACCATAAAAACAAGGTAACTAAAGACAAGATAAGTGCAAGGTGAACTGAATGCGCTTCTACTTTTTCTCTGCTTCGCTACTACTCTGTTAATCTGATTTCTTTATTTATCTCTGCACCATCTAACTAGTGTCTCAACTAGTAATCTGTATAAAATGATAATTGTGATCCGAACCCCTGTAATTTTGGTAGCCTTCAGGTGTACATCTATCGTGAGGATTCCACCTCAATCAGCCTAATTGCCATGAACATGTTAGATGTACCCTTACTACCCTATCGATCGGCTCCCTACTCGTATTCATGATCCTTGTGTCTATGTCAATCGGCCCTCTCTTGCGTGTAGATACCCTGTGTTGGTCCCACCATAAGGTGTATCAATCCTTATGATAGCGACCCGACATGATTCAAGATGCATAGTGTAAAACTACTGGTACCTAATGCCTGTTTTTCCCCACTCCGGAGTACATGCACTCCCGTAAACCGTCGGAGCCTACACTGACGTACCCCCCACCACTGCATTGACCGCTTATAATCAGCCCAGTAATCGTGCCCCACCCTGCCTAGTTAAGGGTACCGTGTTACATCTAGGTGGGTTACTGCTGAAATGGGTCCCCATTACTAGCGTTTCCTATTGGTTATGTTTTTGGGCCTATATCTACTAATAGTACCCACAACCCCGATATGTACTTAACCCTCCCAACGATTCAAGCATTTTTAATAAACAGTTAAGTTTTGTGGGCCTATATGTACTAATATTACCCACCTACACGAGATGTACTTAAACCTCCCATCGATTCAAACATTTTTATTTAATAGTTAAGTTTTGTAGGCCTATATTTAATAATATTACCCACCAACCCGATATGTACTTAACCTTCCCGCACATTACGCAATATTAGTTGAGTGTTGTCCGCTCTTGTTAACTTAACCCACTCATTCATCATGTCATGTTGGTTAAGCATTTCCTATTAACTTGACCCTCCTTACTTATCATGTTGGATCAGTTAAGTGTTTCTATTAACTTAACACCGTTCGTTCATCAAGTTATATTGGTCAAGTGTTTCTTGTTAACTTAACCCCACGTATTCATCTTGTTGTACTGGTTAAGTGTCATCAATCAATTCATGTTAACTTAACCCACCTACATGCCATGTTACTTTGGTTAAGTGTTGCCTTCTTGTGTTAACTTAACCCTACTACAAATCAAGTTATATTGGTTAAGTGTTGCCCTCTTATTTTAACTTAACCTTTCCGTAAATCAAGTTATATTAGTTAAGTGTTTCTAAATTTACTTAACCTCACCCACTTGTCTAATTAACATGTTATAAAGGTTATGTGTTCTAAATTTACTTAACCTCACCCATTTGTCTAATTAACATGTTATAATGGTTAAGTGTTCTAAATTTACTTAACCTCACCCATCAATTTAGCTAACATGTTGAATTGGTTAAGGGTTTCCTTAATTGACTGAACCCTACCAATCTTGACTTAGCTTTATTAAAGCACCAACCACTCACATTGGACAAGTATTATTGTGGTCACTGGATGTGCCGGTCAGTTCCGGGAAGTTTTACACCACAACTCAGTCTAACCTCGGGTCCTTTTTGGGCTTAATGCACTAACCACCCACATTAGACAGGTATTGTTGTGGTCACTGGATGTGTTGGTCAGTTCTGGGCAGTTTTACACCACAACTCAGTCTAACCTCGTGTTAGGCATATTCGTCTTTTCTAAATTTACATATTTATCCTTTTATGCTTACATGTAAATTTGTCAACAATTTATTGTCATGGCCCACCTTCCCTCTAATTCAAGTTCATGGTTTTTAGCATAAAAACTATACCATTTTTATGCCACTCGCTAATTAAATGACTATGAGCCAAATATTTCAGTTATGTGTAATTTCCAAGTTTTTCCCAACATTACCCCCGTTGTACGTTCGTGTTAATCTCATAAAGTCATTGGGCCCGCAAATTAGCCCAATTTATAAACGAGAGGTAAAAGAAGGGAACATTTAGTCAAACATATGTCACGTAAATTTTAATTAACATGTCTCACGAAACTTGCAATTAGATTGGATAGAACTAGCATAAGCCTAAGCATGTGAACATGTAGATCTAAGCATAGGTGAACACAACTTGGTTTATAAACTAGCATAATTTAGGAGAATCATGACATGTACATTCCAGAGCATGTATAAGTTTAACTTTGACATCTAGATGTGAACTAGATCTAACAATAATGATCATATGAACTTGCATGAATCCACTTTACAAACTTGCATACAAATATAGATCTAATTTTTGGATCTAACACAGAACATGAAACATGCATATGAACATATATATATATATATATATATATATATATATTGACTTGGGTCTAACATAAAATATGTATCTTGCATATGAACATATATATAGATCTTGACTAACATAAAACATGTATCTTGCATATGACACATCATGAAAGGATTGTCAAACTTATATGTGGTATGATGGTTTCGTTCCCCAAATCATAGTAAGTTTATCACCAATTTCCACATGATACAATAAGTTCAAATAAACCACAATCATTCCAAGACATACATGACGAAATTATCACAAGAATTAGACATGAATTCGCATCATCAATCACATACAACTTGGTTCAAATTCTATTTTCCAATTCATTACAAATCACATCTTTAATTTATTCACATCTGAAAGGTAACAATACTTACAAACAAAAAGGAATTCTTGAGTTCTGGGATCTGTATTCTGAAACTGAATTGCTCGCCTTTTATGACACCCCATTTCCTTTAAGGTCACTCACAAAGGGAATGCCTTAATTTTGGTGGAGCGTTTATTGTGTATAGAACAGAAAAATATGTTCTGAGTACATAAAATAAAAGAGATAACCCCAACGTAAAATAGCCATAAATAAGATAGGCTGAACTTTACTTCAGCAATCCAAGAAACTTCCAAAAGAAAGAGATAAAGCTGTCCAAATCAAGCTCCACTAGTACTAGTCCCACCCTGAGCACGTGGGGGGGGGAGGAAGAAAAGAGGTGGAAACAAAGGGGTCAGACATAAAGTCTGGCGAGTGCAATAACTTTAACAATATAATCATTAAAGTAACTAGGATAAGGCATAAGCTGATACATCAGGAAATGACTGTGAACAAATGGTCATGATAGAGCAAACAAAGGAAATAAGATGAACAAAGATAACGTTAAAGGCGTACCTAATCACTATAAGATAATTATTACATTGCACCACACCAGACACCCTAAAAGTTGATCCCCACCTACTAAACTTAGTTATCATTATACTAGTTTCGTGTACCCTTAGCTGTCTACATAGGTGCCGCCTGCCCTTATCTCCACTAGGTGCACCCACTACCCCCATGCGATCGTCTTCCTAACTCGTAGATACCCGTGCTGGTCCCACAGTGGGGTGTATCATTCCCTAAAATGACAACCCGATACCACTAAAGATGCACAGCTTATACCTACACGATGCAACAACGTCTTACCTACCAGCCTGGGCCTATACACGCACATGACCCCGTTGGACTTGCGTTGCCACCGCTAACCCATTTTGACCTCTTACAATAAAACCCAGTATGTGTGTCCCGTCCTCGACTTGGGTCGAGCCCACAAAGATACTTAATGGATTACTGGTCTGATAAGGGACCCTATGCCTGACACAAGCTTCCCACCTATGCTTGGTCCCCTCTAGTACATCCCACTTAACCCCTTCTTATTCATGTCTTCTTACATGTTTCAACTTAGTTAAGTGTTTCTAATCGTATTTCACAAGCCACCCAAGGCTACCCACTTAACCCCATGCCCCACCACATGTTTATCTGGTTAAGTGTTACTTAATTCATTAGGACCGTAACCTTGTAAAGACCTCCTACATTAGACTGACATTTGCGGTTGCTGGATTTGTCGGGCGGGTCTGGGCAGTCTTATACCGCAAAAGAGCTTAACCTCGTGTCTTTACAATCGTTACGCATTTAATTCGTGCCTTTGACCTATCTGTAAAGACCCGCAAATTCCCACCCTTTGAATCGACCATAAACCACACAGGTCTGATCCAAAAGGCGGAAACCTACGAATACTTTAACTTTGGGCATACAACACATCAGAACAAAAACACAGACTTTTATAACATCCATAATAAATGTTACATCAGAGTACAGAATATACATATCAGAGTACATTGGAAAATAATTACAGCGGAAGAATAAATTACAATAAATGAATACATTGCAGCGGAACAAATCTCGGTGGAAGGCTATCAACACTATGGCCACAGCTTCAATCTTCAATCCAGGATCTTGTTTTATCTATCTGTCAAATAAGCTACTCGACTGCCCGTGTGGAAAGAGGGCACCCGAGTTTGCAAAGTGAAACAAACTACAGGTCAGTCGTGGGACTGGTGTGAGAATTCTACTTAACCTATATAATATAATAAGGCTAATCACAGGACCACGCCACTTTCGCGGAACGGGTTTTCTCCTATGGATTGCCAGTGCATGACTAAAGTAAATCGTCAAAATAACGCAATGCTTTTTAGAAAAATGAAACCATTATAAGACCCAAGTCCCATCACACAATGCAACGCAAACCGGAGGATAGGGTTTTACCTTATAATGATCAAAAGATGCTTGATACGATAAACACGGTAGTATATAATAATAGTGTGCAACCAATTTGAAATACATTAAAGTAAATATATCAATCCTAGACGGCATGAGTGCCCCATCCCACTATGTCGCCATGTATAGGTATACAATCAAAACCGCGTGATGTCGTATTGGAAATTTGGGTTTTCATCTGAGTCAAGGCTAGGAGCGAATTCCTTACCGATTCGAGACACTCTAGCAATGCCCCAGGATTGGTACTCTGTCCAACCCTTGGATCCTGCAGGGCCGGTCCGTCCCCGTGTTGGTACTCTGTCCAACTGGTGCAATGGACTGGATTAGTTATTCCTGAACACACGTTTCCCGATCCTAACGGATCTCTGATTGGCCACAATACGACCAATATACCTGAGGTACCTCAAATCCAACAACCACATAAGTAAAATGTCAGCCAGTTTAAGCACCGACACCACTTCTAGCTAGAAAGAAACGTGCGCACTCCC
The DNA here is from genome assembly GCA_030737875.1 of Allium sativum. NCBI lineage: Eukaryota > Viridiplantae > Streptophyta > Magnoliopsida > Asparagales > Amaryllidaceae > Allium > Allium sativum. Next base: position 154,688,351 of record CM060921.1, on the reverse strand, counting down.
TGCGTTCCCTTACTCCGTTTTAGACTCAACCGGGGTGTGAGGCTCGCGAAGTAACGTATTACACAAAGCTATGTCCATACCAGACTATGCTTTGATCATCATACAAGGCTCTGCTTTGCAACAATAAGCTTTGTTCAATTGCAACTTGGCGTGCCACATCAACAACTCATATCATGCGATCGGTAATTATTTAACATACAAAAGGGTGTTAAGCAAGAGAATAAATCCTCCGCCACCATGCATTTATATATTAAATAAAAACCGATTTAATTACATGAAATAAATTTCAATGTCAGGCATGCTATCCATTTATAAGTTCGTTCTGGGTCTGAACGAAACATCGTGTCCGTCGATCTCCAAATGCGTTTGGACGATCATTACCAAATACCTTGCCTTGGAAGGCCAATCCCAATTCAAGATACTAGTCATCATCATCCCAACGACGTGAAAATCTTCGGTCTTCAATCATCGTCTTCGTCTTCGACTCTTGATCGTCGTGTTGATTATTCAGAATGGGTTAAACCCGGTCTTTCTAAATAACTTGCGTAATTTGGGATTAAACAAATGTTGGAAAATCACACATTTCGTCACATCTCAACTCAGAATATTCTTTTAATAAGATATTCGTTTTAGAAGATTCTCATTAATTTTATCAAAGATAAATATTTAAAATAAAATCTATAAATCAATTTCTAAAAATATGGAATTCCACAGAAATCCAATCAATACATAATCGATATAGATTTCTGTATCAGACTAATAGTATAAATGGAATAACGGCAAAGCCTCTTAAACTCCATATATAATATCGGTCTTCTTTTACAGAAGCCCATCTCAATTATTACCAATAGAATTTCCACTTAATTCCTATTTAATATATTAGTTGAAAAACTTGATTTATAGTAAATGTCTTTTTAATTCTATAAAATAGATTTATAAGTTCCAAATAATGCTTTCAATGCAAATTGGATTTAAGGATAGATGTCGTTTAAAAACATCGTCCACGGTAAACCCACTTCACATCTCAATTTATTACATATCACAAAATATGATTGCAAATGCTAGTAATCTATTTAAAAACATATTTTAAAATAATCATAAAAATATTCTTTATATAAAAGATTCTAAATGAGAAGTATTCTTTATTTTACAAATCTTTATCTTCTACAAATATTCCTTGTTTTAACATATACTTAATTAAAATTCTATATTTTTTTAAAATATATATACTTTATATAAAAAGGATTTCTAATGTAAAAATAGTCTTATTTAAAAGAACACTTGAATCGAAATGCGACTCAAAACATTTACCATATACTTTGGATTATATGGATTTCACACACATCATATATATGACAATAACAGTACAATCATCAAGTCATCCATTACATCCAAAGTGTAATTTTCCACTGTGTAAGCGTTAAAATTAAATAATAACGCTCATCACAGCCCGTCGATCTAACGATCAACATACAACTAATATTGGGATTAGTGTATGTAAATTTTCATCCCAACACCCGTGTGGGGTTTTCAACCAATCAAGCAAATGATAAACTAATTTGTGCACTTGGGCGATGTGTGAAAATTATCGTCCCAATCACATACACAAGTCGGGTAACTTGTCTATGGAAGTGTATTATACAATATATAACACGACGATAAAAATGTCTCTTTTAATTGTATTCCTTTTATTGCCTATAAACGGTCAATAAAAATGTGATCTTTATTTCTATACTTTTTATTATAATTTACATTTTTACTTAACAAAATGTTCTTTCTATTCTAACTTACATTTTGAATGTAATTTTCCTTTTTTATTGTTTATTTACATCAAACGTAAATGTTCCCTTTTTCATTGTTTATTATTAACAACAAAAATCTCGTCTTCTATATTTATTCTTTTCAATGAAAGCAATTTTACATAAAATTGTAATTCTTTAATTTTATTCTTTTTATTGTCTCTAGAAAGACAATAAAATGTAACACAAAAATATATTATTTTTATTGCATCTAAAATGATGATAAAAATGTAACATTATCGTTGCTATTTTTATCGCATCAAAAATGCCGATAAAAATGAATTACTAACATTGTCTATTTTTATCGCACCAAAAATGTCGATAAAATGAATCACTAACATTGTCTATTTTTATCGCACCAAAAATGTCGATAAAAAGAATCACTAACATTGTCTATTTTTATCGCACCAAAAATGTCGATAAAAATGAATCACTAACAATTCTATTTTCACCGCATTCAAAATGACGATAAAATATTCAACATTAACAATTCTATTTTTACCGCATTCAAAATGACGATAAAATATTATCATAAGAAATGAAAGCAAAATGTTCTTTTTTTTTTTTTTTTCTAAAAGGAAAAACAACAAAGATGCTTCTTTTGTAATGCTAAAAAGAAACATGACATAAAAATGTTCTTTTAATGTTAAAAAGAAGAAGCGACAAAATGACCTTTTTTTTTATGTTAAAAAGAAAAGGGTGACAAAATATGTTTTTTTTTTTTTTCTAAAAAGCAAAAGCGACAAAAATTATCTTTTTATTCAAACGCGATATCTTTACAAAAGTGTTATTTTAATATCAATGCGAATTCTCAATTTTTTTACTACATATAGAAATGTAAACTTTATTTTACAACTATATATCCCATCATAAATTACATATAAAAATGTAAGTTTATTTTTATTGCAAATCCCCTTTCTAATTACATATAAAAAATGTACTTTTTATTTTACATTGTAAATTGCATATAAAAAGTAGATTCTATCCTTATGTTGTATTTGCATTATAAAATGCAAATGAAAAGGTAAGTTTTATTTTCAATGTTATATTCGTATTATAAAGTGCAAATAAAAATGTAAATTTTATTTTCAAGTTCTATTTTCATTATAGTATGCAAATAATAAAAATAGCTTTATCATCAAGTTATATTCACATCATGAAATGTTAACAAAAATGTAAGTTTTGTTTTCAAGTCTCATTTGCATTATAATATGCAAATAATAAAATAAGTTTTAGTTTTCAGGTCATATTTACATTATAAAATATAAATAAAAAGGTAAGTTTTATTCTCAAGTGATATTTACATTATGAAATGTAAATAAATAAAATAAGAATAAAAAGTAAGTTTCAAGTTCATTTGTGTCTTGAAAACACAAATAAAAGTATAAATTTTAATGTAAATCTTTATTTCAATACTTTGTTCGCGTCAAGGGATGCAAAACAAAATATAATTCTCTTTTTATTTAAACATTTTGTTTGCATTGAGAAATGCAAGAAAAATATAATTCTTTTTATTTTAAATGTAAATCTATATTTTGTCATTTTGTTCGCATCAAGGAATGCAAACAAAATACAATCTTTTTATTCCTTCGTACATTTCTGTTTGAGAAATGCAAACAAAACACAATCTTTTTTTTTTCCAATATTGAATTGATATTTCACATCAATTCAAATAAAAGGAAAATTTCTTTTTTTTCTTTTCATTTTTTTTTTCCAATGACAAAAGTATGGATTTTTGTTTCATCTTTATTCAATGACAAAAATATAAATTTTTGTTTCATTTTTATTCAATGACAAAAATATGAGTTCTTGTTTCATTTTTATTCAATGACACAAAAATATGAATTTTTGTCTGTTAACTTTTAATGCAACAAAATTAAGAGTTTTTGTTTTCTTTTTATGCAACCAAAAATGAGAACTTTGTTAGTTAACCTTTAAGGCAAACAAAAAGAAATATGTTTTATTCGTTGTTCATAGTCTATTGTAAACAAACAAATAAAAGTAATATTCTATTTGTCGATCAATTTCCATTGTAACATCAACAAATAAAAATAAAGTTTTATTTGTCGTTCCATTTCTTTGTTCATTTCAGAAGAATGAAAATGACATTAAAATAAAATAAATTAGAACGTCTAGATTTAGATTTAATTTTCCAACTGCAATTTAGACTCAATAACATATACAATGTAAAGACGGATTTAAGCATAACATGAACAATAAGCACACCACAAGCAACAATCGATAATTCATACACCCAAAAACATTTCATCAACATCATACAATTATTTTCATGTGGGAAAATAAATTAATAATTAAATAAATAATAGAATTTGAACTCTCACCTCAAATTTTGGCTGAAAATCAACTGTCTCAGAATCAGGTGTGGTCTGCGCCATCGCGAAGAGCTCGGAAAGACGAGTCCAGCGCAATTTACGGTTTGTCAAACGGACCTCGTATGAGAGAGTTATGAATTTTTAAACATCGGATAATTTAAATAATTAAATAATAAAATAATAATAAAATAATAGTTCGGACCTTCTTCTTCACGTCATCATCTACATGCCGCAACCCATGAAGCCGCCGTTGCTTCTTCCGTGCGCACCCCCCTATGGCGCTCCGTTCGCCGATCCAACACCACCACCGCGACCGCCATGCCGAGAGCAACCTACACCACCAACCCCTTGAAGCTCGGCCTCCCCAATCACCCGCAAATCACCGAAAACCGCAGCGACTTCTCGGCCAAAATTCGCGAAATCCGAGCACCAAAATCCGATCTTAGCCGTATAGATTGAAAGGTCTCTGAATTCTCTTCGATTTGGTAGGTCATACGTCAAATTTCGTCGAACGGATTGGGAGATATTAGCGTTTGAAGTTGGAGCAATTCTGGCCTTCCATTTTCTGGGCGGCGGCCGCCATGAACAGTGTTAGGGTTAGGGTTTTCGGATTCTTATATTATTTTAATATTAAATTCCGAATTTCGTGAAATAAAGTGGATTTTTGAACTTTCTCGGATTTGGGCCTGCTTACTGTCGATCTTAACGTTTTAAGGCCTTCTGAACGCGATGGGCTATGTCCCAATGTCCAATTCTGATGTCTACACGTTTTATTTTCGGTTTTAATTGAAAATACAATATTAAATTAATTATTTAATTCCTACCGTACATTTAAATGTGCCGGGGTCACATACGACCTCAGAAAATTCTAAAAAAAATATTTTTAGCTTTCTTATGACGATACGAATCCAACAAAATTATTTTCGTCGAATTCTGAGACTTTTTGAAAAATGGCTATTTTTAAGGCGTTTAAATTTAACTGTAAATAGTCAAAACACATTTTATTTCGCCACGCTCACAAATTAATTCGAAAAATTCTGAAAATTGAAACCTAGCAATAATTTGACATTCCGGTTCCAACAAAAGTGGTTTCGTCGAAAACGGAGGTCGTTTGAAAAATGACTATTTTTAAGGCCAATATATTTAATATTAAAAATATATTTTTAAACAAATAAATTCTGAAACTCAAAATATATAAGTGTTTACTGTTTTTCAATGCAGAAACGTCATTCTGAACTCAATGGAAGTGGTTTCGAGTCCCAATTCCTATATATGTGAAAAGTAGCCTTTCGGGCCCTATATATTCTACAACGACCTTTCTAAAAATTGAATTGGCCATAACTTTTGATTTCCGTTATGAAATTTCGATTTTTCAGATTCGTTAGAAAGATATTTTTAAATAGATTCTAATATTTTTGGTTTCACTAAAATCCGTTAAATTTTGCATCCAGTACGGTCAGTCAAAGTTCAAGTTTGACTTTTCAAACTACCGCGCTATTTCTAACTCTTTTGTTAATTAAAATTAAATCATTCATTCTTCATTCGATTTAAATCAAATTTGTGATCATTATTATTTAAATAAATTATTTTATATTGTCAAAACTCATTAAAATTTTCTAAAATAAAATTTTAAATTGGTCCTGATTTTGCGGGTTGTTACAATCGCCCCCACTTAAAAACTTTTCGTCCTCGAAAAGGAACGTAGCTAAAAATTGTAAAATTAACTATCTCAATTTTAAATTTTAATGGTTAATTATCTTTTCAAAATATATATAACTTTATATTTATAAAAATCATATTTCAAAGAATAGATTATAAATATCAAAAATACGTTAATTATAAATTCGTAACTCTTAACTCGTTCTAGGGCATTACTAACCCCATCTCTAACGAGTTTACTCATTCTAGGATACTGCTGATCCTATCTCTAATGAGTATTCTTATTGGACATTACTAATCCAATCTCTGATGAGTCTTCCGTTCAGTTCTAACGAGTTGTACCCCAAAGATTTGAGCTAACCTGGCTCTGATACCAACTGTAAAGACCCGCAAATTCCCACCCTTTGAATCGACCATAAACCACACAGGTCTGATCCAAAAGGCGGAAACCTACGAATACTTTAACTTTGGGCATACAACACATCAGAACAAAAACACAGACTTTTATAACATCCATAATAAATGTTACATCAGAGTACAGAATATACATATCAGAGTACATTGGAAAATAATTACAGCGGAAGAATAAATTACAATAAATGAATACATTGCAGCGGAACAAATCTCGGTGGAAGGCTATCAACACTATGGCCACAGCTTCAATCTTCAATCCAGGATCTTGTTTTATCTATCTGTCAAATAAGCTACTCGACTGCCCGTGTGGAAAGAGGGCACCCGAGTTTGCAAAGTAAAACAAACTACAGGTCAGTCGTGGGACTGGTGTGAGAATTCTACTTAACCTATATAATATAATAAGGCTAATCACAGGACCACGCCAATTTCGCGGAACGGGTTTTCTCCTATGGATTGCCAGTGCATGACTAAAGTAAATCGTCAAAATAACGCAATGCTTTTTAGAAAAATGAAACCATTATAAGACCCAAGTCCCATCACACAATGCAACGCAAACCGGAGGATAGGGTTTTACCTTATAATGATCAAAAGATGCTTGATACGATAAACACGGTAGTATATAATAATAGTGTGCAACCAATTTGAAATACATTAAAGTAAATATATCAATCCTAGACGGCATGAGTGCCCCATCCCACTATGTCGCCATGTATAGGTATACAATCAAAACCGCGTGATGTCGTATTGGAAATTTGGGTTTCCATCTGAGTCAAGGCTAGGAGCGAATTCCTTACCGATTCGAGACACTCTAGCAATGCCCCAGGATTGGTACTCTGTCCAACCCTTGGATCCTGCAGGGCCGGTCCGTCCCCGTGTTGGTACTCTGTCCAACTGGTGCAATGGACTGGATTAGTTATTCCTGAACACACGTTTCCCGATCCTAACGGATCTCTGATTGGCCACAATACGACCAATATACCTGAGGTACCTCAAATCCAACAACCACATAAGTAAAATGTCAGCCAGTTTAAGCACCGACACCACTTCTAGCTAGAAAGAAACGTGCGCACTCCCTGCGTTCCCTTACTCCGTTTTAGACTCAACCGGGGTGTGAGGCTCGCGAAGTAACGTATTACACAAAGCTATGTCCATACCAGACTATGCTTTGATCATCATACAAGGCTCTGCTTTGCAACAATAAGCTTTGTTCAATTGCAACTTGGCGTGCCACATCAACAACTCATATCATGCGATCGGTAATTATTTAACATACAAAAGGGTGTTAAGCAAGAGAATAAATCCTCCGCCACCATGCATTTATATATTAAATAAAAACCGATTTAATTACATGAAATAAATTTCAATGTCAGGCATGCTATCCATTTATAAGTTCGTTCTGGGTCTGAACGAAACATCGTGTCCGTCGATCTCCAAATGCGTTTGGACGATCATTACCAAATACCTTGCCTTGGAAGGCCAATCCCAATTCAAGATACTAGTCATCATCATCCCAACGACGTGAAAATCTTCGGTCTTCAATCATCGTCTTCGTCTTCGACTCTTGATCGTCGTGTTGATTATTCAGAATGGGTTAAACCCGGTCTTTCTAAATAACTTGCGTAATTTGGGATTAAACAAATGTTGGAAAATCACACATTTCGTCACATCTCAACTCAGAATATTCTTTTAATAAGATATTCGTTTTAGAAGATTCTCATTAATTTTATCAAAGATAAATATTTAAAATAAAATCTATAAATCAATTTCTAAAAATATGGAATTCCACAGAAATCCAATCAATACATAATCGATATAGATTTCTGTATCAGACTAATAGTATAAATGGAATAACGGCAAAGCCTCTTAAACTCCATATATAATATCGGTCTTCTTTTACAGAAGCCCATCTCAATTATTACCAATAGAATTTCCACTTAATTCCTATTTAATATATTAGTTGAAAAACTTGATTTATAGTAAATGTCTTTTTAATTCTATAAAATAGATTTATAAGTTCCAAATAATGCTTTCAATGCAAATTGGATTAAAGGATAGATGTCGTTTAAAAACATCGTCCACGGTAAACCCACTTCACATCTCAATTTATTACATATCACAAAATATGATTGCAAATGCTAGTAATCTATTTAAAAACATATTTTAAAATAATCATAAAAATATTCTTTATATAAAAGATTCTAAATGAGAAGTATTCTTTATTTTACAAATCTTTATCTTCTACAAATATTCCTTGTTTTAACATATACTTAATTAAAATTCTATATTTTTTTAAAATATATATACTTTATATAAAAAGGATTTCTAATGTAAAAATAGTCTTATTTAAAAGAACACTTGAATCGAAATGCGACTCAAAACATTTACCATATACTTTGGATTATATGGATTTCACACACATCATATATATGACAATAACAGTACAATCATCAAGTCATCCATTACATCCAAAGTGTAATTTTCCACTGTGTAAGCGTTAAAATTAAATAATAACGCTCATCACAGCCCGTCGATCTAACGATCAACATACAACTAATATTGGGATTAGTGTATGTAAATTTTCATCCCAACACCCGTGTGGGGTTTTCAACCAATCAAGCAAATGATAAACTAATTTGTGCACTTGGGCGATGTGTGAAAATTATCGTCCCAATCACATACACAAGTCGGGTAACTTGTCTATGGAAGTGTATTATACAATATATAACACGACGATAAAAATGTCTCTTTTAATTGTATTCCTTTTATTGCCTATAAACGGTCAATAAAAATGTGATCTTTATTTCTATACTTTTTATTGTAATTTACATTTTTACTTAACAAAATGTTCTTTCTATTCTAACTTACATTTTGAATGTAATTTTCCTTTTTTATTGTTTATTTACATCAAACGTAAATGTTCCCTTTTTCATTGTTTATTATTAACAACAAAAATCTCGTCTTCTATATTTATTCTTTTCAATGAAAGCAATTTTACATAAAATTGTAATTCTTTAATTTTATTCTTTTTATTGTCTCTAGAAAGACAATAAAATGTAACACAAAAATATATTATTTTTATTGCATCTAAAATGATGATAAAAATGTAACATTATCGTTGCTATTTTTATCGCATCAAAAATGCCGATAAAAATGAATTACTAACATTGTCTATTTTTATCGCACCAAAAATGTCGATAAAATGAATCACTAACATTGTCTATTTTTATCGCACCAAAAATGTCGATAAAAAGAATCACTAACATTGTCTATTTTTATCGCACCAAAAATGTCGATAAAAATGAATCACTAACAATTCTATTTTCACCGCATTCAAAATGACGATAAAATATTCAACATTAACAATTCTATTTTTACCGCATTCAAAATGACGATAAAATATTATCATAAGAAATGAAAGCAAAATGTTCTTTTTTTTTTTATTTTCTAAAAGGAAAAACAACAAAGATGCTTCTTTTGTAATGCTAAAAAGAAACATGACATAAAAATGTTCTTTTAATGTTAAAAAGAAGAAGCGACAAAATGACCTTTTTTTTTATGTTAAAAAGAAAAGGGTGACAAAATATGTTTTTTTTTTTTTCTAAAAAGCAAAAGCGACAAAAATTATCTTTTTATTCAAACGCGATATCTTTACAAAAGTGTTATTTTAATATCAATGCGAATTCTCAATTTTTTTACTACATATAGAAATGTAAACTTTATTTTACAACTATATATCCCATCATAAATTACATATAAAAATGTAAGTTTATTTTTATTGCAAATCCCCTTTCTAATTACATATAAAAAATGTACTTTTTATTTTACATTGTAAATTGCATATAAAAAGTAGATTCTATCCTTATGTTGTATTTGCATTATAAAATGCAAATGAAAAGGTAAGTTTTATTTTCAATGTTATATTCGTATTATAAAGTGCAAATAAAAATGTAAATTTTATTTTCAAGTTCTATTTTCATTATAGTATGCAAATAATAAAAATAGCTTTATCATCAAGTTATATTCACATCATGAAATGTTAACAAAAATGTAAGTTTTGTTTTCAAGTCTCATTTGCATTATAATATGCAAATAATAAAATAAGTTTTAGTTTTCAGGTCATATTTACATTATAAAATATAAATAAAAAGGTAAGTTTTATTCTCAAGTGATATTTACATTATGAAATGTAAATAAATAAAATAAGAATAAAAAGTAAGTTTCAAGTTCATTTGTGTCTTGAAAACACAAATAAAAGTATAAATTTTAATGTAAATCTTTATTTCAATACTTTGTTCGCGTCAAGGGATGCAAAACAAAATATAATTCTCTTTTTATTTAAACATTTTGTTTGCATTGAGAAATGCAAGAAAAATATAATTCTTTTTATTTTAAATGTAAATCTATATTTTGTCATTTTGTTCGCATCAAGGAATGCAAACAAAATACAATCTTTTTATTCCTTCGTACATTTCTGTTTGAGAAATGCAAACAAAACACAATCTTTTTTTTTTCCAATATTGAATTGATATTTCACATCAATTCAAATAAAAGGAAAATTTCTTTTTTTTTCTTTTCATTTTTTTTTTCCAATGACAAAAGTATGGATTTTTGTTTCATCTTTATTCAATGACAAAAATATAAATTTTTGTTTCATTTTTATTCAATGACAAAAATATGAGTTCTTGTTTCATTTTTATTCAATGACACAAAAATATGAATTTTTGTCTGTTAACTTTTAATGCAACAAAATTAAGAGTTTTTGTTTTCTTTTTATGCAACCAAAAATGAGAACTTTGTTAGTTAACCTTTAAGGCAAACAAAAAGAAATATGTTTTATTCGTTGTTCATAGTCTATTGTAAACAAACAAATAAAAGTAATATTCTATTTGTCGATCAATTTCCATTGTAACATCAACAAATAAAAATAAAGTTTTATTTGTCGTTCCATTTCTTTGTTCATTTCAGAAGAATGAAAATGACATTAAAATAAAATAAATTAGAACGTCTAGATTTAGATTTAATTTTCCAACTGCAATTTAGACTCAATAACATATACAATGTAAAGACGGATTTAAGCATAACATGAACAATAAGCACACCACAAGCAACAATCGATAATTCATACACCCAAAAACATTTCATCAACATCATACAATTATTTTCATGTGGGAAAATAAATTAATAATTAAATAAATAATAGAATTTGAACTCTCACCTCAAATTTTGGCTGAAAATCAACTGTCTCAGAATCAGGTGTGGTCTGCGCCATCGCGAAGAGCTCGGAAAGACGAGTCCAGCGCAATTTACGGTTTGTCAAACGGACCTCGTATGAGAGAGTTATGAATTTTTAAACATCGGATAATTTAAATAATTAAATAATAAAATAATAATAAAATAATAGTTCGGACCTTCTTCTTCACGTCATCATCTACATGCCGCAACCCATGAAGCCGCCGTTGCTTCTTCCGTGCGCACCCCCCTATGGCGCTCCGTTCGCCGATCCAACACCACCACCGCGACCGCCATGCCGAGAGCAACCTACACCACCAACCCCTTGAAGCTCGGCCTCCCCAATCACCCGCAAATCACCGAAAACCGCAGCGACTTCTCGGCCAAAATTCGCGAAATCCGAGCACCAAAATCCGATCTTAGCCGTATAGATTGAAAGGTCTCTGAATTCTCTTCGATTTGGTAGGTCATACGTCAAATTTCGTCGAACGGATTGGGAGATATTAGCGTTTGAAGTTGGAGCAATTCTGGCCTTCCATTTTCTGGGCGGCGGCCGCCATGAACAGTGTTAGGGTTAGGGTTTTCGGATTTTTATATTATTTTAATATTAAATTCCGAATTTCGTGAAATAAAGTGGATTTTTGAACTTTCTCGGATTTGGGCCTGCTTACTGTCGATCTTAACGTTTTAAGGCCTTCTGAACGCGATGGGCTATGTCCCAATGTCCAATTCTGATGTCTACACGTTTTATTTTCGGTTTTAATTGAAAATACAATATTAAATTAATTATTTAATTCCTACCGTACATTTAAATGTGCCGGGGTCACATACGACCTCAGAAAATTCTAAAAAAAATATTTTTAGCTTTCTTATGACGATACGAATCCAACAAAATTATTTTCGTCGAATTCTGAGACTGTTTGAAAAATGGCTATTTTTAAGGCGTTTAAATTTAACTGTAAATAGTCAAAACACATTTTATTTCGCCACGCTCACAAATTAATTCGAAAAATTCTGAAAATTGAAACCTAGCAATAATTTGACATTCCGGTTCCAACAAAAGTGGTTTCGTCGAAAACGGAGGTCGTTTGAAAAATGACTATTTTTAAGGCCAATATATTTAATATTAAAAATATATTTTTAAACAAATAAATTCTGAAACTCAAAATATATAAGTGTTTACTGTTTTTCAATGCAGAAACGTCATTCTGAACTCAATGGAAGTGGTTTCGAGTCCCAATTCCTATATATGTGAAAAGTAGCCTTTCGGGCCCTATATATTCTACAACGACCTTTCTAAAAATTGAATTGGCCATAACTTTTGATTTCCGTTATGAAATTTCGATTTTTCAGATTCGTTAGAAAGATATTTTTAAATAGATTCTAATATTTTTGGTTTCACTAAAATCCGTTAAATTTTGCATCCAGTACGGTCAGTCAAAGTTCAAGTTTGACTTTTCAAACTACCGCGCTATTTCTAACTCTTTTGTTAATTAAAATTAAATCATTCATTCTTCTTTCGATTTAAATCAAATTTGTGATCATTATTATTTAAATAAATTATTTTATATTGTCAAAACTCATTAAAATTTTCTAAAATAAAATTTTAAATTGGTCCTGATTTTGCGGGTTGTTACAATATCACATTAGACTACCGTTTGTGGTTGCTGGATTTGTCGGGCGGGTCCGGGCAGTTTTACACCACAAACGAGTGTAACCTCGTGTCTCAGGCAGTTAATTATTACATAACTTTATTTAACCCCAAAGTGGATTAATATCGCTGTTCAAATTTGTCAATAAATTCCAAATATACTTATGTCCATAATTGTCCCCTAAACTATGTCCATTTATTTCAGGTATACAAATTATTGCCTCAAATTAATTGTATGCCTTTTAAGGCCATTACACGCCAATTTTCAATAAGTGTATATTCAATATTACCCCCATCATCCCCACATTGTTCGTTCGCTTATCATGACATATATATATTCAATATGTGTATATTCAATATTACACGCCAAAGTGGGTTGGATAGTTTTTCTCATGCACTTTCAACTGCCTTCCACCATAAGCTACTACCTTCCCCTCTTGCATCAAAACAACGCCTAGCCCCGTACCGCATGCATCTGTGTATATCGTAAACATCTTGCTCCCATCTGGTAATGTCAAAACTGGGGCTGTTGTCAGAGCCCTCTTCAACCGTTGGAAAGCGACTTCGCAATCCAAATCCCAAGTGAAAGTCATGTTCTTCTTCGTTAACCTTGTAAGTGGAGCTGAGTTTTTTGCAAAGTCTTTAATGAACTTGCGATAAAAGCCTGCTAGTCCAAGAAAACTTTGGACTTTGGTTACATTCTTTGGAACCTTCCAATCTTGGACTGCAACTACTTTTGCGGGGTCCACTGCTAACCCTTCTTTGGACACCACATGCCCAAGAAATCTTACTTCTTCTCTCCAGAAGTGGCACTTGGAGAATTTTTCTTTCAACTGATGTGCATGGAGAGTATCCATGACTTCCCTTAAATGCAAAGCATGCTCTTCCTCATTCTTTGAGAAAATCAGAATATCATCTACGAAAACCATCACAAATTTATCATCTAAGAAGACGACCACAAATTTATTGAGAAATTCTCGGAACACTCTACTCATCAAATCGACGAAATAAGCAGGTGCGTTTGTCAAGTCGTAGGGCATGACAAGCCATTCGAAGAAACCGTCCGGGGTTCTGAACGCGGTCTTATCAATGCTATCTTCAGTCACACTTAGCTAATGAAATCTGGTAGCCATATCTAATTGGGAGAAAACTGTTGCACCTACAAGCTGATCGAACAAATCATCTATTCTTGGCAGTGGGTGTCTATTCTTCTTAGTCAGCTTGTTTAGCTCCCTATAATCAACGCATAGGCGAAGTGAACCATCCGCTTTGGTTGCGAATACCACTGGAGCACCCCATTCAGAAACACTCCACCTTATAAACCCTTTTTCTAGCAGCTCCTTAACTTGCTTGCTAAGCTCCTTTCTCTCCCTCGGAGCCATGTGTCTAATGGGTAAAATCCCCTACTTCCTCAAAGACGTCCGAGTATTCACGGACCACTCTAACAGACTACAAATTCTCAATAGACACGTCAAGCGTTTCTAGATAACTTAGCATAATAGAATTCATGGGATTACAAGAGATTTCGAGAGTGTTGCCCAAGCGAGTCATAAGACTAACCTCTCTCTTTTCACAATCTAGGACGGCTCCACTACTGGATAACCAATCCATGCCCAGAATTAACCCATAGCCCGTGAAGCCCAAAACATAAGCATCACATCTAAACCCAACGCTAAGTATAGAAATTTCCAAATCCAAACAAATCATCGACAAATAGGCAGAGCCCCCAATTGGATTTGAAACAACTAAGGGATCCTCTACTATACTGGTGTTTAGGTGTAGTGACTCAACTAAAGTAGTAGACATAAAAGAGTGCGATGCACCAGAATCAAAGAGTGTGTGAACAGGATGATCAAAAAGATAAACTAAACATTCAACGGAAATCGCTCTACCTCGTTCTTGCAGCGGTAGGGCCATGAGAGCCTGGACCTACTCCCTAGCCCGCCCTGGTGCCATAAGAGCCTGAACCTGCCCTCCAGAGGTAGACCCTGCCCTATGCCCTTTCTTTGGGCAGTCCTTAATCAGATGTCCTGCATTGCCACAGTGGAAACAACCAGTCTTCTTTTTCTTCCTCAGTCTTTGCTCAGATGGACTGGTGTCCCATAGTTAAAGAATCTTTTCTTTCCCTTGCTATTGTTGTCTTTACCACCTTTCTTGTTTTGCTGTTGCTGTTGTGGTTTATTTTGATCCCCTTTCTTCTCAAGTGCCTCATTAGCATTGGCGCCTTTCTCCTCTTCATGCATAAGCGCCATGTCAACCAGACTCTTAAAGGTGGCCCCCATATGGATGTGGGTCATAGCTAACCCATGTAGCGACTCGTTCAAACCCTTAACAAATCTCAGGGCCTTCTTTTCGGGTGTATTCACCAAGTCCAAGCCAAATCTCGCCAAATGATTGAACTTGTTTATGTACTCTTTCACTGATAGATTTCCCTGCCTCAGTGCCAAAAACCTTTCCATGTATAGATTCTCTTCGGCCCGTGAGAGAGACTTTGCCTCAAACCTACGCCTGAAATCCGGCCATGTCTCAACTGGACGCTCTCTATTAGTGACCTCCCACCAAAACGAGGCCTCATCCTTCATTAACCAAGCATCTAATTGGACCTTTCTTCCATCTTCTACCTCAAAGATTCGAAACAACTCTTCCACCTCCTTTAGCCAATTTCGAGCTTCACCAAACGTCTCTGACACGTGAAAAGATTTTCCGCCCATTGCCTGAAAGTCCTTGCATATCTTTGCGAAAGTATCAACACGAGGAGGGGGAGGAGGAACGGTTGCAGCCGGGGGAGGAGGAACATTTGCTGGGTCTACGGCGATAGCCCTAGCCTCCAAATACCTCGTAAACCATCCTAGTATCGGTACACCCTCCGGAAGGTTAAGATCCCCAGACATGCTGAAACAAAAAAAAGGAAGATTCAAAACAAAAGAACCAAAGGAAAGATATATGGCTCTTGGGGCTATGTTTTTAAAATAAACTTTTCTCTGGAAAATACTCTCCTTAAAATGTATTTTTGAGAGTATCCTTTATGAAAATGATTTTTGAAAAATAGTTTTTCAAAATATCTTATCTGTTTTGGTAACCTTCAGCTCTGATACCACGTGTGACACCCCGTCTCCATTAAGGTCACTCACAAAGGGAATGCCTTAATTTTGGTGGAGCGATTATTGTGTATAAAACAGAAAACAAACAAGATAGATAAATATATTGGTACTTGGAAAATAAAACAGCTTTCATTGCAACGGAGAAATAGTTTGGTTAGATCACATCAAAAACCAACTACAAAACTAAATACACTTATTATCCATCTTGACAAATAAGTTCTGAGTACATAAAATAAAAAAAACCTAACATAAAATAGCCATAAATAAGATAGACTGAACTTTACTTCAGCAATCCACGCAACTTCCAAAAGAAAGAGATAAAGCTGTCCAAATCAAGCTCCACTAGTACTAGTCCCACCCAGAGCACCTTGGGGGGGAGGAAGAAAAGAGGTGGAAACAAAGGGGTCAGACATAAAGTCTGGCAAGTGCAATAACTTTAACAATATAATCATTAAAGTAACTAGGACAAGGCATAAGCTGGTACATAAGGAAATGACTGTGAACAAATGGGCATGACAAAGCAAACAAAGGAAATAAGATGAACAAATATAATGTTAAAGGCGCACCTAATCACTATAAGATAATTACTACATTGCACCACACTAAACACCCTAAAAATTGATCCCCACCTACTAAACTTAGTAATCATAATAGTAGTTTCATGTACCCCTAGCTGTCTACATAGGTGCCGCCTACCCCTATCTCCACTAGGTGTACCCACTACCCCCATGCGATCGGCTTCCTAACTCGTAGATACCCGTGCTGGTCCCACTGTGGGGTGTATCGTTCCCCAAAGTGACAATCCGATACTACTAAAGATGCATGGCTTATACCTACATGATGCAACAATGTCTTACCTACCATCCCGGGCCCATACACGCACATGACCCCGTTGGACTTGCCGTAATGACCCGCATTTTTCAACGATATAATAATTAATTTATTTAACTATTGAAATAGTGGTTTATAATTCAAATGGTCATTTAATTAAATAAATTGGAATATTTAATTAAAATAATAATTATATAATATACTTAATTCTGAAATAATCAGAATTGGCTGAAATGGCAATATGTGTGAATTGGGCAATTCAAAATATATGATTCAGTTTAGAATTAAATTTGAATAACAAATATATTATATAAACGACAATTGAATGTATTAATTATATTATAAATATAATCGAGCTCGAAATGGCGCGACAGTTCGCTATTTGGCGATTTGAACTTCAACTGGATGTACAGGGTCCATTTTAAATCGAATTTATGTGAAACAAGAAACATATGGAGTTGGTGAAGTATATTTTTCTAATGGAAGAAAAAAAATCGGGATTTCATTGTGTAGATTTTGATTTATGTCCAAATCAAATTTTAGAAAAGTCGCTATGGAATTCTGTTATAATTTATAAAGGAATTAATTATATTTTTAAAAGGAAATTCATTTTAAATCGAATATCGATTTAATCGGGATTTGAAATATCAAGTTAGAAATTCATATAGGAATATTCTAGAGCTGTATAATTTCTGTTGTGAATATAGACGATAATATTTATTTTTAAATATTAAATTTAATTATATTCAAATATATTTATATATTTAAATAAGCTATTTAGAGCTTTAAAAATAGCCAGTTCTGCAAATGACTTCGGAATTCGACGAAACTAATTTTGTTGGATCCGCAATGTCAAATAGATGCTAGATTCCAAGTTCTGTGATTTTTAGAGTCACTGTGCGGTCGTACGGATTTTTAGAGTGAAAAACAATCGATATTCTGACGGTTAAAAATACACTGTGTGAGCATACGAAGTCGAAATTCGACGAAACCAGTTTCGTTGGGACCGTAATGTCGAACTCTAGCTACATGTCCAGTTTCATGATTTTTAGATGTTATGTGTGATCGTAGGAATTTTTAAGGACCATTGAAATCAGAGTTTGCAATATAAATCAATATAAAAAGAAATGGAAAAAATATCCTAACTTCTCCGAAGGCCTAAACAAAGCCACGTCCACCATCCTCCTCAACCACACACCCAAATGATAAAATGCAGAACAACATTCTCATTCACCACAAACACAAATGCAAGAAAGAAAATCAAAAGAAATCCAAACATAAATCTATAAATCCTATAAGATATATATTTGCAATCAGCATCTCCTGCTCTTCGATTATGTGTGATTCCTGAAGGGATTGATCATCATTTTCTTTGCTGGAATAGTGTACACCGTACGGTATAAACTAGGTTTGGGTATTAGTGGATTGGAAGTGTCGATGAGTGAAACGAAGGCTGGATTCATGTTTGCGAAGGGATTTAGATTCGGGTGGAGGATTTTCATGCTGTTTGGTGATTAAAAATGTCTCCAGTCTTTCCGCGAGCGACTGTAAAGGGCTCGGTGATGGGTTTTAGAGAGCGAGTGCGAGTTGGATGTTGGGGTGATGAAGTTGATGAGAGTTTTATGAGAAGGGATTTAGTGTAATTAGTTTGTGGATTTGTGGAATGTGGGAGGAGCAGTCGGGAGGAAGACATGACGAAGTGGCTGTGTTTTACCTGGAGCTCGCGTTCAGGAGGAAGAAGGGTGTTGTGCGGAGCGGGTTTGTTAATGAGGGTATTGGGCCTAAAGGAAATGGTGAGCCCAACAAGGAATTAAAGTTTAAATTTTTATTTAATTTATAATGTATTAACTTGTAAATGATGTAACTTCCTTATACGATATCGAAACTCAGCAAAACAAGATCCGTTAGGATCGTATGGACGGTGGCTACCCAATGGAACTGACTAGGAGTGGATTGGAGTCCGTTACAATTTATGGAAAAATAAATTGTCTGTCAGAATCAAGCGATGGTTATCGTTATTAACGATGATCGTCCAATGTGAGTAAAACTCACCAACTCTGAACAGTTCTATTTTTTATAACGTATATTTAGAAGTGATAAATGATGACTGATTGTTGTGTGTTAACTGTTGGTTGAGCTGTTTGTGTATTGATTGAAATAATAGATAACGATATATATATAAATCGCTAATCGAATATTGATTCTGTTTAATAGAATATTTTATTTTCATGTATTTAACATCTGTGATACAGGGAAACAAGTTGGAGGGTCCAACTGGACTCCTCAATATTTATAATACTGTTCTGTTCATGTATTATGATTTATGATGGGTTATATAATCTATTACAGATTATGTGTGTTAGAATGATATTGATCCTTGTTATTCGATATTTTAAATATCATAAAAAGACCCTGGGATGTAAAAAGAATTATTTCAATGTATATTGAAATAAAGGGATTTTAAAAAGGAAATATTTCAAAAGTAAATAAAAGGAAAATGTTTATAAAACGAATAGAGTTTTATAAAAGGGAAAAATGTTGATAAAACGAATAGAATAGAATAAAGGAATATTTATTTAGTAAATAAATAGAATTATAAAAGGGATATTTAGTTGGAAACTAAATAGAATTATAAAAGAATATTTAGTTGGAAACTAAATAGGATTATTAAAGGAAATCGACGAGATAAAAAGGAGTTAAGTGAAAAGAGTAATCAAATAGAGTTAATCAATTAGAGTTAATCGAAATGGAGTTAAACAGAAATTGGAAACTGACTAGAGATTAATAAGTTGAATGGTTTCCTGAGTATCGATCTGATGTTGGTTTCGGCCTTCGGGGTTTATACTTAGGAAGTTGTTCTCTTGTAAGTATATAGTTAGAGTCTGGTAGATGTGGAAGAATAGTGATATGTAATTAATCTATGGAAATGTTTCCAATGTTAATAACGTATATTTTCTAAATGTAGAAAATAAGGAAATACAAATATATATATGGTTGATGATTGATTGATAAAATTTCCATTTGAAAATAATATCGTTGTTTGCACACGTATTTTTCTTTGATAGTTAACTCACCGACGATCGAAGTTTTTGACCATTTTAACGTTGTTAATATGGAGAGACTGGTTGGATTATTATGCAAAGAACCACTATGTATTGGCATAAGTGTTGCGAATCATATATGCTAAAGATATTTGAAGACGTAGTAAAGTGCAAGGGCTATTGTATAAGTCTTAGATAACAGTGCCTTAGATTGATGTACTGAATAGTGCCTTCAGTTTATCCTGTTCCTGGATGACTTGTATGGATGAATGTCTGACAAAGTATTTCCAGAAAGGTCACGTACATTGATTTTTTCAACCGTACCAAGAGTGGAAGCAGAGAAGGAAACTTCTTTAGCTAACACGTAATGTACTGTTGTAGACGTTAATTAGTGATTTTCGATGGATCTGACAATGTGGCATTCGAAGTGAATCTGATATGATGATAAAGCGTAACCTCAAGCCTCATCAACCGGGAAATGACAAAAATCGGGCAGGCAACACGGCTATGTAGGTCGCACCTATTAGGGTGTATAATCACCTGATCTAGAGTTTCATTTACTTCTAAAAATATATTGTTGATGTTGTCCCATTCGGGAAACGATTGCTGATCCCAACCGTTGGTGATATACATTCGATGCACTCAAGCGAAATGAGTGGTCGGTCATGTGTGGCCGGGGTGCAAGATGTTCTTGTTGAACCCAGTGTATTCCTCTCTAGAGGTACACTAGCGAAAGGTGGTTCCATACCTTGTCATAGTTGGAAATCCATTACTCAATACGTGCTTGCGGTTTTGATTGTATACTATATATGTAGAACGTGAGATGAAAGTGTTTTTGCTAGATAATTATTTTATTGTAGTTGATAGACATTATTATAATATCAAAAGGTTTTTGATATAAAGATGTTTTGGATTCTCATAAGGGAAAAACCCATTCCGTTATACGACGTGGTCTTATGAGATATTGTTTACTTGTTCGAATTGTTTTAAACTCTTTTACTCATACCAGTCCCATGACTGACCCGGAGTTTATTTTGTTTTGGTTTCCCTAAACTCTTGGGTGCCTAATTTTGTACGGGCATTCAAGTGGTCGAGATTTACAGATACTTGAAGTGCTGGAGCAGGAGGCTTCAGGATTTCATATAGCTTTAGTTTATTTCTGCTGGGTTGTAAGTGTTGTACTCTGATAATGTTATTGTATACATATACTGATTTTATTTCAAGAATATGTTATCTATTATATGTTATTCGTTCCGTTGTGAGGTTCGTGTTACTCTTATGTTGTTTTCTTCTTCTTCTATTCTAAGTTTCTATCTTATCTATTCCTACCCTCTAACCTCTTTCATTAACTATTCGGTTATTTTCAATCCTTGGATGTTTGATATGTGTTGTATATAGGATAACCAAGATCGTCAAATTCCAGGTCGTTACACTTGCGTTGCCACCGCTAACCCGTTTTGACCTCTTACAATCAAACCCAGTACGCGTGTCCCGTCCTCGACTTGGGTCGAGCCCACAAAGATACTTAATGGGTTACTGGTCTGATAACATCCCTCATGCCTGACACAAGCTTCCCACCTATGCTTGGTCCTCTCTAGTACATCCCACTTAACCCCTTCTTATTCATGTCTTCTTACATGTTTCAACTTGGTTAACTGTTTCTAATCGTACTTCACAAGCCACCTAAGGCTACCCACTTAACCCCCATGCCCCACCACATGTTTATCTGGTTAAGTGTTACTTAATTACATAGGACTGTAACCTTGTAAAGACCTCCCACATTAGACTGACATTTGTAGTTGCTGGATTTGCCGGGCGCGTCCGGGCAGTCTTATACCGCAAAAGTGCCTAACCTCGTGTCTTTACAATCATTACACATTTAATTCATACCTCTGACCTCTCACATTAGACTACCGTTTGTGGTTGCTGGATTTGCCAGGCGGGTCCTGGCAGTCTTACACCACAAACGAGTCTAACCTCATGTCTCAGGCAGTTAATTATTACATATCTCTATTTAACCCCAAAGTGGATTAATATCCCTATTCAAATTTGTCAATAAATTCCAAATATACTTATGTCCATAATTGTCACCTAAATTATGTCCATTTATTTCAGGTATACAAATTATACCAATTATTGACTCAAATTAATTGTATGCCTTTTAAGGCCATTACATGCCAATTCCCAATATATGTATATTCAATATTACCCCCATCATCCCCATGTTGTCCGTTCGCTTATCATGATATATATATATATATATATATATATATATATATATATATTAGACTAGCGATTAGTCT
Source organism: Allium sativum (assembly GCA_030737875.1). Taxonomy (NCBI): domain Eukaryota; kingdom Viridiplantae; phylum Streptophyta; class Magnoliopsida; order Asparagales; family Amaryllidaceae; genus Allium; species Allium sativum. The sequence continues at coordinate 154,665,990 of CM060921.1, read as the reverse complement.
AACACAAAAAAGGGAAGAAACATCGCAAATTTGCATTACACAAAAAATGGATCTAACTTGCAAATAAGGATTACAACATAACTTGCATAAACTTTGTATTGTCATGAATCTAAACACAGACCTAAAGGTGTGAACTTGCATGTATGAATATAGTTTTCACCCAAACTTGGATAGGCCATAGTCTCAAACTTGCATAAAACTATGTATGTCATAGATCTAAACCTAAAGGTGTAAACTTGCATACATGTGAATCCAATTACTACCTAAACTTGCATATAGTCATTTTACTTTGTTCACATGTAAAGTTGTGTACAATTCACATAGAAACTAGCATATAATCTACACCCAAACTTGCATATAAAATGATGTCAGACATGAATCAAGTTGAAAATAGGTGATTGGGCATATAAAAGGGATCCACAACAAAAACTATCATTATGAGAAACTAGCATATATTCACAAAATATCACATTTTTCCAATGATTCACAAACATAGCCATATAACCCAAATTATAACTCAACCTAATTAACTTGTTAATTATCTTATTAAAGAAATCGAACTCACAACTCAAAGAAGGTCTTGAGTTTTGGGATCTGTGTTCTGTAGTTGAATTAGCTTGCCTTTGAAGTAGACAAATTCGTTGTTGTTGTTGTTGTTGTTATAGACTTAAGTTGAATTGAGGTTATTAGCTTTACATTGCTTCTAGTTGGTGGCGGTTACTCTAGGGTGCGGGGTGATAGCATGACGGCCATGGTTCTAATTTTGATTAGGTTTAGGGTTTGAGTCTACATGTGTTTACATAGAGATTAGGATTAATTTAGGCCACCCGATCAATCTAGAAGCAACCTGAACCATCCAAAAAGCCAACTCAGCCCTAATGACTCAGCAGTAGCTCAGAATTGGGCTTAATTCAACTCTGCCCGAGGGGGGTAGGTTGATCCCCAGGTCGACATATACGGTAGGTCGACACTAAGGTCGACCCACTGGTCGACCTGGCCTGGGGTAGGAAATTTCCCACCCTGCCCGGTTCTAAGTTTGAATTCGTTTTTGAATTTAAATTTGAATTTTTGGAAATTTCCGACAGCGATAACTTCTTCATACGTAGTCCAATTTACGCAAACTTGGACTCTATCTCAACCAGAATTCTGAGACGAACACAATGGCATAACTTGTTTCCGTTGATTCTCATATTTAAAATTAATTATTCCTCAATTTGTTAGTTTAATGTTAACAGAAAACACGGGGTGTTACACCTTTGATGTAGATCGTTGAATTCTCTTAGTTGAATTAGATTAGTTTTAATTTGATTTTGGTTTTAGTGACGACCAGGTTTAAATGAGAGTCAAAAATAGAATTAGGTTTTAGGTTTAGGGTCCTTATATAGTTTTAGAGAGTGTTTAGGACCATTAGATTAACCCTGAACCATGAGAACCAATCAGATGCCACATCTGCCTTAGAGCAAATCGGCCTACGGGTTGATAGCCAAACACCCTGAATCAGCCCCTAGTAGACCAGCGAGGCTCGGGTCGACATAAAAAATAGGCCGGTTCGGTTATTCCCTCTCCCAATTCGCTATTTTGAACTTCTTTGCATATTTATTTATTTAATTTTTATGTATATCTATATATATAATTTTCTCATATGCATACAAACTTCAAGGCTTAATAACTTCTTCATAGGGTATCCGTTTTATGCAAATCAAATGTCTATCTTGACCAAAATTTTGAGTCGAACGTAATAGCGCAACCCATTTCACTTAATTCTTATTCTAAAAATTAAGTGTTCCTGAATTTGTTAATTTTAATATTCTCAGAAAATTCGGGGTGTTACACCATAGGTTATTATGTTTTCTTCATCGTTCATTATAACCTACTTTATTCGATAAGTTATAATTCCCACTTGTCCCCAGGACAAGTCTACCTATTATCTTTTCCTTTTCTTAAGTTCATTCATAATAGGTTATTGTTATCATTCCATATTTTGGCATTAATTAAGATTAACTTAACCCTCCCGACTTCTTTAACATGTTTACTTAACCCCTACTCAATTCAAAATGTTAAAACACCACTGTAGATTTAATTGGGTTCAGTATTTTAATTTATTAGATTATCCATGCTACCTATGTTACCAACTTAACCCCTTTATTATATCCATATCAACCTTAAATGTGTCATCTTGGTTAAGTGTTCATTATTATTTATGATGTCCGTAAACATGCAAGACCTCTCACATTAGATTATCGTTTGCGGTTGTTGGATATGCCGGGCGGTTATAGGCAGACTTATATCGCATCTGAATCTAACCTCATGTCTCGACACCATTACGGGTCCAATTTCCACCTAAGACCTCTCACGTTAGATTACCGTTTGCATTTGTTGGATATACCGGGCGGTTCCGGGCAGACTTCCACCGCAAATCTAACCTCGTGTCTTAGGCATTCAATATCTTTTTCTTAATTCATGCCCAATTTCAAGTCTTGGATTATTATGATCTCCAGTTACCCATAAATTCCAATTCAAATTTATGCTTATAATTCTAATCGAATTTACATCTATAATCCTACATATACAAGTTACGCCCAGTTATGCCTAAATCAATGTCCATAATTTATGCCAACTTTCATTTTATTACATATTTTCCCAAATTTTTCCAATTGTTCATATTTTATTGCAATAATGCCCCAAATTCCAACCATCAGTTTTTGCCCCAAATTATAGTCTTATATTCTCAATTTGATTTATATACATAAATCCCACCATAGTTTTATTCATAATTCCAAGTATAGTTATGCCCATAATCCCAGTTCAACTTATAATCCCAATTTACGTCCATAATTACAATTTTGTGACGATCCCAAAACCCCGTGCCACGGTGTTAAGGATAATCATTGGAATATAACACATTAATCATCATTAGCAGAGTACAGATAATAACATAAGTAGGAAATAGAACAATTTACACAAATATGACAGCGAAATCATACATATCATAACATCAGAGAGCACAGTGCAGGATACAACTTAGTGCATAAAAATACATGATCAGTCCACATCGCCTGAGACGGAATCATATACATAGAGAGTACATAAAGAAACACCAGTCTACATATAATAACAATGGCGGAAAATCAATAGTATACACTGTGAAGTCAAGCCTCGCCATGATCCAAAAGGTGCACCTCTACTGCGGTGCAAAGCCAAAATACGTCAGTTACCTGTTACTGGGATGGCCGTGTGAAAATAAGGGGCACCCGAGTTTGCAAGGTGAAACAAACTACAAGTCAGTCATGGGACTGGTATGATAAATCTACTTAACTAAATAAACAACAATAATAAGGCAAATCAAAGGACCACGCCACTTTCGCGGAACGGGTTTACTCCAAAGATTACTAGTGCATGAAATAAAGTAAATTATTAAATCATCGCAATGCTTTTTATAAAAATGAATCCATTATAAGACTCAGGTCCCATCACACAATGCAACGCAAGCCGGAGGATAGAGTTTTACCTTATAACGGCCAAGAAATGCTTCATACGTATAAAACAAAAGTGTTTGATATTATTACTAGTGCATATATGTTTCAAAAACGATTTCAATCATAAATATCAATCAAAAACAGCATGGGTACCATATATCATGTCGCCATACTAGTAATACAATCAAATCCGCAATTTCGTATTGGAAATTGGATTCCATCATGAGTCGAGGCAAGGGGCAAGCTCCTCTCCATTCGAGACACTCTAGAAAATGTCTCAGGATCACACACATCGGTCCTTGGAATCGGCTGGGTCGGTCCTCTCTTACTTTTGAGGATTAGTCATTCTTGAACACATGTTTCCCGGTCCTTGCAGACCTATAATCGAGGCGCCTCGCATTCCAACAATCACACAGGTGAAAAGTATATATAAATGTCAGGGCTGGTAAGTCACTGACACCACCGTAAGAAACTCGTGTTCTCCCAGCGGTCACAATCCCGTTTTTGACTCATACCGAGGTATGAGGCTCGCGAATCAACGCTATACACAAAGCTACGCTACATAGGCCATGCTTTGATCATCAACCACAAGACTTTGCTTTTCAACAGAAGCCTTGATCATATTCCACTTAGGCATGCCACACAGGAAATTCACTCCATGCGACTGATTTCTATCGATATATAACCTCTGAGCTCGTACGTCTCAGAGAAGGGCGTTAAGCAAGAGAATAAATTCTCCGCCGCCAAACAAATATATATTTAATAGAGATCAATCACCACAAAACAAAATCCAATGTCAGACGCACAGTCCATTTACAAGTTCGTTTTGGGTTTGAACGAAGCCAGAGGTACCAAATTCTTCGCATATCCGTACAATCAACAATACATCCGGACGACTACCACTTCAGCTCCATCAAGGTAGCTACACCAGTCATGAGCATCAGTAGCGCCCATCCATCCAATGTGAAGATCGTAGGTCTTGAACCGTCTTCAACTCTTAGACGTCTAACCGTCGATCGATTATTTGAAGTGAGAATTAACTCCGCCTTTTCAAATAATACACGTATGTTTAGATTTTCAAATTAATTCTTCACCTGGTTAAATCATTCAATATTCACATTTCAGTTCTTAAGTATAATTTTCAAGTCAAACACATTCAACCACCAATTATCAAGAAAACCAAGCAGAATCGGTTTATTTCCATTTTATATCATCTATAATATTTTATAACGATATATCGCCATTTTTATTTATTTAAAAATGGCCCTATTTAATTAAACGATGTTTCAGGTCGTGCCGAGGCACTAACGCTGTTTTTCCCTAAATTTGTTTCACACATATCTGAAAATCTCTCTGTTGGATTTCAACAAAGTTTATATCATTGGGAGGATATTCCCAAGGCGAACCCAACGGTTCCAGTTTCATGAAAATCCGATGGTCGGATCTTTGGGTATAATCGTTTGAAGTTACGATTTCAAAACGTAAACTGCACGGCCTCGATTCGTTTTAATTTAATTTATATATATAATTCATTCGACGATTTCAATATCATTTTCACTTCAAATATTTCACTAACACCTTTATATTTCGAAAAATTTCGCCATAACCTCCTTTGTACGGGCAGGGGTTTGGAAATTTATTAGGCCGTATTAGGTACCCAATAAATCCTAATAAGCATGCACATATTTATAGTGATATATTCCGGTGTCCACAGGGGAGTGTGTATAGATCATAACTCCAGAGAATAAATTCTCGTCACCTATAAATGGTTTTTGTGCCTTAATGACCAGAGAGACGTGTTTATTGTCATCTCCAGACCCGTGTGGGGTTTCTATTAATCTTGCAATTTACCATTACAATTTATATAGCCCAGATCAGTCATTAGTTCAACCTGTAATATATAGTTATCACAATACAAGCCTCTCGCTCGTATGGTAAATCTTCAACCTCGACACACAAGCTCCAAATGCTTATGTGGTATATGATGAAGTATGCCTATCGTCAAGAATTATGCCATATAGTGTAGTTCAAAATTAATTGTTACTATCCTATGGCGATGTTTATTATTACACAAAGAACAATTAGCACTCCGCATCCAATGGCATTCACAGGAGTTGATATAATAATAAAATTTGCACATCCAACTCATTAAGTTTTACCTATTTGTTGGGCACGCAAATAAATTCTTTACTCAACAGATAATCCATTTCCTGTTCAACACATGTATATATGTGCAAAACTAAGCTAAAAATAATATTTCTAGCGAACAAAGGTTCATTTCCACTTATGGTTATTTTTTAACAGTTCCTACACATGTTAAGAATAATATTTTCAACCCACACATATTTATTTGAACAAGTGGTTATTTTTAACACTTCATGTTTCGCATAAAAATGATATTTTTGGCGAACAAAAATATATTTCAACACATGACTATTTTATTTAGTTCGCCTACATGTTAAAAATAATATTCATAGCAAATAAATATTTGTTTCAACACTTGTATATTTTTAGCTGATTGTTTACGTGATAAAAATGATATTTTTATCGTCTAAAATATTTCTTCAACACATGAACATTTTTAGCACTTCATATTCACAATAAAAATGTAAATTTTATTGTTCAATCTATATATTCAACCCATGAATATTATTCACTTCACACATACGATAAAAATATGATTTTTATCGTTCTAATCCTTTAATCAACACATGAATAATTTCTATAGTTTATATATATAATAAAAATGTGATTTTTAATGTTAAAACAATTTATATAAAACACGAATATTTTATATAGTTTAGATATGTGATACAATTTTATTTTTATTTTTCAAAGAATTTTATTCATCACATGAATTTCTATTCAACACATGAATTCCTATTCAACATATGAATACGGTTTCAGCACATGAATTTCTATTCAACACATGAATATAGTTTCAACACATGAATATAGTTTCAACATATGAAAATAATTCTAATACATGAATATTATTGAAAATTTCAGCAGCATAACGGCAGGGTATTTAAAACCGGCACCGTCCCGAGTACGACTCCCCGCTCTACCTTAAAACCTCTCAGTTTTTGACAATGGGGATTTCATACATCTAATTCGCATGCAGGCGAGTATGTTCTTCTTTTCCACAATTTATTCAAATTTTGTTTCAATCACAAATGGGTATTTTTCAACTACAATGGTTTTTTCAACCACAATCCAAACAATATCAACCACAAACAATCCTATCAACCATTCGCATTATTCAACAAAATTTTCACACCAATTCACAATCAATAAATATCGCCCATGGTTTGTGGATGAGGGGAGTGTGTATATATATATATATATTCGTATATAAATATATTTTATTTCTATTCCAACACACATATGATTTATACAATGCATGTATAATTCATACTTCGCTTATATAACTTATACAACGCATGTACATAAGGTATACAACACGTATATAATTTATATTTCGCTTATATAACTTATACAACACATGTCCACTCACATTTCAGTTTAGAAATCTCACTTTGGTTTGTCGCTTTTCTAAAAATAATAGCAAGCTCAGAAAAATTCCCGGACACTTCTAGCCTGTAGAGAGCATCCTTGCGGTCACAATGTTTCCTATTTCATCGAATTTCGATAATAAAAGATAAAGATACGATGTTTCAAAGTTTTCAACACTTAAAAGTGTTATAATCTATTTAAAATTATCAATGTCGTACCTCAGCAAAGGGGTTCAAATATAGGGTTCGATTTATAGCTAAATCCATAGGGCTTGGATAGGATCGGGCTACACCACTTGGAAGGGTTCGGAACGGCGCTCTGGCAGAGGTGGGTGGGGTCCACTTCGACGTAGGGAGGAGGGCGGGGCGGCGCTTTGAAGTCGCGATGTTTTCGGCGGTCGTTCTCCTCGTACAAGCGACGACAGAGGGAGCGGCTTGTCTTGATTTGAAGAGTGGAGGAAGCTCTTCAAAAAGTTCAACTGGAGGGAGGGCTAATGGTGGCTGTGGCGATCGGAAAATGGCCGGGAAGGGGGGCGGTATCGTGCGTCGTCGAGAGCAGAGGGGGAGCGGGGGTTTTTGAAGTTTTATTTTATTTTAAATTATGTTGGAATTTTCTGATTGGCCAATGCTTTATTAAATTTTCAAAATAGTGTTTCTCCAAACGAACACCAATCCAGACCCAACGACTGTCGCCCTAGCTAAGTACCCCTATCCCGAACACAATGGGATATGTTTCGTAGGCCAATTTGACTGTTACAGTCAGTTATTCTTCAAATTAAAATATAAAACATTCAATATTCAATTTGAACGTACATTTCAATTTACCAGGGCCACAAACTGATTCGAAAAATTCCAGAAAAACATATCTAGCTATGTTTTGACTCTACGGTCCCAACAAAACTAGTTTCGTCGAATTCTAAGATCGTTTGAAAAATGGCCATTTTCTGGTCGATCCAATTTAATAGAAATCAACCAAACACATTTTCTTTTGCCACACTCACATAATAGCTTCAAAAATTATGAAATTTGAAACCTAGCAATAATTTTACATCCCGAATCCAACAAAAGTGGTTTCGTCGAATTCCAAGGTTGTTTGCAAAATATCTATTTTCAAGGGCTATGTATTCTCTATAGCGACCTTTCTGAAAATTCATTTGGCCATAACTTTTGATTCCCGCTATGAAACTTCGATTTTTAAGATTCGTTAGAAAGATATTCATAAACAAATTTAAATATTTTTGGTTTCACTAAAATCCATTTTATTTTGCACCTGGTACAGTCAGTCAAAATTTGAACCCACATTTTCAAACTGCCGCACCTTTTCTAATTCATTATTTTATTGAAATATTCTATTTCAATTGTTCAAATTCCTTTAAAATAACCAATTTAAAATTTTTATATTGGCTCATATTTTCTGGGTTGTTACAATTTGATTCGTATACCAATAGTTATATTTATGATTCCAATCAAAGTTATTCCCAAAACCCCATTATAGGTTATGCCCCCAAACCTTCCAATCACATATAATACTAAAATCAACCTTTTCCCTTTTATTCTAAATATCGTTCAATCGCATAAATCCACAATAGACATAGGCTCGAAGATAGCCTAGCTATATAAAAATAAAAAGGGAAGAATAAAAGGAGGAAACCCAACGTAGGTAGTAAATGACTGATCATAATTAAGCATATGACAACAATATTAGGCATAGGTGAACTTTATCAGATTAGATCATTCAATAGGTTTATTACGTGTGTAAATCGGTAATGGCGAACGATAGATCCATTATTATACAAAAAAATTTATTTTAAATCCACTCACTTGTATGATTTCCAATTCTAGATCCGATCCATGGTTTTCTCCTTTTTGAGAGGCATCTGAACTCTTTTCTCTTATTTTGGAGTAGAGGAATCCTAGATCAGTCTTTTTATTCTAAGAACAAATTCAGAGAGGAAGAGAAGAGATTAGATCTAAGAATTGCTTGGGGAAGAAGAAGAATCTAAATTATTTTTGGTAGGAGCAGCGCCATGGCGTCGCCATTAGTTTAGGTCAAGAAAACAATAGGGTTATGGTCCATTATATAGCTTCTAAGCCAACGAACCTGATTAGAAAACGTGCCTACATACAAAATGATGTATTTTTCTCAGATCTGGGAGGCAGTTTACCCCTATACAAGGGGGTCGACACCTGTGTCTTTCCCCCTATAGGGGGGTCGACATCTATGTCGACACTCCCTTAGGGGTGTCGACACCCTTCGAGCGGGATTTTTCCCGCTTACCCACTTTTGACTGTTTTTGAATATTTTTGTATTCTGGAGAAATTATGTGTGTGTGTGTATATATATATATATATATGAGCCTTATATGTATACAAACTTTTAAAGCTCGTAACTTCTTCATACGTTATCCGTCTTACGCAAACTTGGACTCTATCCCAAGCAGAATTCCGAGATGAACGCAATGGTGATGTCCGTTTTATTTAATTTCTGATATTTAAATTAATATCTATATTTTATTACCTCTTCTGTTACATATATCGTTCACGTATTAATTTTTCCGTCTCTTCCACTAATTTAAATTGCACATCCCCATTATTTATGTTTCCATGCATATAAACATTTTTTTATTATATTAAAAATGCGGGGTGTTACATTCTCCCACCCATAAAGAATTTCGTCCTCGAAATTCGAAAGGGGTAAAATATATAATCCCTCGCATCAAACCATTCATTGTGCATCAAATTTTTGCTAACATTGTGTGCATGTGCAAAGTGAAATACATCATAGTAATACTTGTATGCCTAATTGGTACCACCTATATGTATGCAAACTTTTAAAAACTCTTTCAAAACATGATGCTCACATCCAAAATATACTTGCAGTTCTATATGAGTGCAATATTTTTGAAAAATGAAAACATTTTTCACCCAAATTTTCCTACACTCTTACAGAATAAGAGCATAGTTCATCCAATTGTTGCATCCAAAATCCTAACAACCATCATTAAATTAATTTTTTTAGAAAAATCAAGTTTTCTAAATTCGATTTCTAATGTTACAAAATGGTATAAAACGGAAAAAGTCACTTCTTCTGTTTTTCTTTTATATACCTTTTCTAATTGTACTTGGATTTTTATGTAAGTACTCTATAAAGATTTCCTATTTTCCTATCCAAGTTTAACTACATAAGAAAAATTTCTCTTCTTTTTCAACTTATCTTGGGAAAATTTCATTTTTGTTCATCTTTTCTTAAGATTTTCATTTTCTTTTCCCGTCATGTTTGTTTCTTTACTGAATTTGTTGTTTTCTTCTTAGTTGGGCTATTCTCTTTCTTAGCTTATTTGTTTTCATTATGCCTTTCCATCTTTCGATATCCTACATGGCTACTATCAAGGGCCAAGAATCATAAGACTATTTCACTAAAGAAAAGTCCAACCACAAACTCTCAACGCTTACTTGCCCTTCCACTATCTAGTAGTCACTACTAGTCCTTGATGTGTATTACTAGCCTACACTTTTTTTCAAGCAACAATCCTAGGCTTCACAATGCTTATGCATTCTACGGGAATTTGTTTTTATTATTCCAAGATAGTCCTTGCTATTTACTTCCTAACCTCTAACCTTTGCTGCCTTTCCTAGGTACTAATCCTTATCTGCTCCTTTTTTTCTCAAAACATGGTTTGGCCTCTCTTTTTATTAAATTTTTCTTCCAAAAATTAAATGTTGTTAAACTTTATTTTCTTTTCCAAAACTTACTTTTACCAAACCATAAAAACATATCACAACAAAAATGCAAAATGTTTTTTTTTTTTAAATCACAAAACTGGAGTAGATAAGGATAACTATCGGGTTACATTGTTTCTACCTACAATGTTAATTTTGGTTGCTTTGTACAAGGTGTATAAATCTACTCTATTCTTACTCTCTACAACTTATTTTGTCCACCCAACAAAATTTTCTTTTTAAAATAATAAACAAAATTTATTGTCCAAAGAATAGAGATTTTCAAAACATTTTTTTACATTAATGAATAATTCCCTCTAGTCTACGGTACACCGCCCAGAGCAGACATATTGGTACGTTGACTTTTCTACGTACGTATCATCAATCGTACTCGATGTTTCTACTGCACATAACCTCTTCTTATGCACCGAGTTCCGTGGCATGCTACACCAGAAACACGGAACTCGGTCGGGAGCTTTTCTATATCTGCACGGGCCCGCCTCTAAGAGTGTCCAATGTACAGATATCCCTCAGGTCTGGTTTTTCTATGGTGGCTATGGCCCCACCTCAGCCCCTCCCTCAACTAGTAAAGACCACACGAGCTAAGCGACCACCCCAAACAAGTAAACAATCTAAACATCCATGTGGGGTCTCCCTGACCCGTCCCTTGATAGCAAAGGTTAACGATCTCTAGAGGTTAGCTCTTGTCTTTACGCATCCCTTAGGTTGCTGGTGACAGGCGTCTGCTCTTGGTATCAGTTGGTCTTGACCCTCCACCTCTGCCTGAGGCAACCACCGAACCACCCTTAATGCCACCACGTACAGCATTCTGATTTCCCCCTTCTTATGCAGTCAAGGCCCACCCATCTGGTAGTTCCGCGCAGACGCTACCTCTGTAATTCTAGTCCGAAGCAAAACCACCACAGAGGACTACCAGGAGCACCTTTAGCGTCTCATGAAGCTGCCTGCCTCCCCTTCCAGTCCGTTGGAGCCGCCAGAATAATGAACGTGCGCTCCCTTCGTTCCTTATGACACCGTGATGATCTACCTCATTGGGCTATTCATCTTATAACGTACGGAATGCTTCAAGTGCCTTAGATTTATCTGTCATTAGACTCTACGTCTAATCATTAATTAGGCGCTTGTGCCACCTCGTTAGTTTTCTCATTTAACTTGGTTATTCACATTAACTTCCTTTTCAAGTTTACCAAGTTATCCTTGCTTATTAATTCCATTTATAACTTAATCCTTTTAAGTTCATTAATAAGCCTACGACATGTTATTCTCATAATCTAATAATTATCCCTCTTATGGTTATAATAACATGTTTTACTTAATTTATAATTAAGTACAACTTAATTCACATATACAATGGTTAAAAGAATAACTCCATAAGTATCAACCCCGAAGACCGAAATCAACATCAAATTAACACTCAGAGAATTACTCAACTCAACCAATCCTCTGTTATGTCATTCATATAACTTATGTTATCTTCATTTGTAGATTTATTCTTGCCTTTACAGATTACTTAATCTTCAGTTAAGTACAACTTTCCTTGCTACATAAGTTATTTCATCTTCCCTTATTGTTCTTTATAACTTACCTTATTCCATAAGTTATTCTGTTTTCTCCATCATTCATTATAACCTACCTTATTACGTATGTTATGATTCCCACTTATCCCTTAGACACGCCTACCTGTTGTTATTTCCTTTTCTTAAGTTCATTCATAATAGGTTATTATTATCATTCCCCGTTTTGGCATTAATTAAGATTAACTTAACCCTGCCCACTTCTTTTAACACGTTTACTTAACCCTTACTCAATTCAACCGGTTCGTAACACCACTACAAATTTAATTGGGTTAAGTAATCAAATTTATCAATTTATCCGTGCTCCCCATGTTAGCCACTTAATCCCTTTATTATATCCATATCAACCTTACATGTTTCTTCTTGGTTAAGTGTTCATTATTATTTATGATGTCCGTAAGCGTGCAAGACTTCTCACATTAGATTATCGTTTGCGGCTGCTAGATATGTCGGGCAATTCTGGGCAGACTTCTACTGCATCCGAATCTAACCTTGTGTCTTGACACCATTACGGGTCCAATTTCCACCTAAGACCTCTCACATTAGTTTACCGTTTGCGGTTGCTGGGTATGGCAGGCGGTTCCAGGCAGACTTCCACCGCAAATCAAATCTAAACTCGTGTCTTAGGCGTTCAATATCTTTTTCTTAATTCATGCCCAATTTCAAGTCTTGGATTATTATGATTTCCAGTTATCCATAAATTCCAATTCAAATTTATGCTTATAATTCTAATCCAATTTATACCTATAATCCTACGCATACATGTTAAGTCCACTTATGCCCAAATCAATGTCCATAATTTATGCCAAGTTTCATTTTATTACATATTTTCCCAAACTTTTCCAATTGTTCATATTTTATTGCAATAATGCCCCAAATTCCAACCATGAGTTTTTGCCCCAAATTACAGTCTTCTATTCTCAATTTGATTTATATACATAAATCCCACCATAATTTTATTCAAAATTCCAAGTATAGTTATGCCGTAATCTCAATTCAACTTATAATCCCAATTTACATTCATAATTACAATTTAACTCGTATACCCATAGTTATATTTATGATTCCAATCAAAGTTATTCCCAAAACCCCATTATAAGTTATGCCCCCAAACCTCCCAATCACATATAATACCCAAATCAACCTTTTCCCTTTTATTCTCAATATCTTTCAATCACATAAATCCACAATAGACATAGGCTTGAAGATAGCCTAGCTATATAAAAATAAAAAGGGAAGAATAAAAGGAGGAAACCCAACGAAGGCATAAAATGACTAATCATAATTAAGCATATGACAACAATAGTAGGCATAGGTGAACTTTATCAGATTAGATCTCTCAATCGGTTTATTACATGTGTAAATGGGTAATGACGAACGATAGATCCATTATTATACAAAAAATGTATTTTAAATCCACTCACTTGTATGCTTTCCAATTCTAGATCCGATCCATTGTTTTCTCCTTTTTGCGCAACATAGGTCCAGGCATTTGAACTCTTTTCTCTTATTTTGGAGTAGAGGAATCCTAGATCTATCTTTTTATTTTAAGAACAGATTTGGAGAGGAAGAGAAGAGATTCGATCTAAGAATTGCTTGGGGAAGAAGAAGAATGTAAATTATTTTAGGTTGGAGAAACGTCATGGCATCGCCATTAGTTTAGGTCAATAAAAAAATTGGGTTAGGGTCTATTATATAACTTCTAAGCCGACGAACCTGGTCAGAAAACATGCCTACATACAAAACGATGTATTTCGCTCGGATCTGGGAGGGGGTCTATCCCTATACAGGGTGGTCGACACCTGTGTCTTCCACCCTATAGGGGGATCGACACCTATGTTGACACCCCTGGGGTTCGACACGTATGTCGACAGCCCTTAGGGGGGTCGACGCCCTTCAAGAGGGATTTTTCTCGCTTACCCGCCTTTGACTGTTTTTGAATATTTTTGTGTCCTGGAGATATTATATATATATATATATATGAGCCTTATATGTATACAAACTTCTAACGTTCATAACTTCTTCATTCGTTATCCGTTTTACGCAAACTTGGACTCTATCCCAAGCAGAATTCCGAGACGAACGCAATAATAATTTCCGTTTTACTTAATTTCTGATATTCAAATTAAATATCTTTATTTTATTACCTCTTTTGTCACATATATCTTTAACATATTAATTTTTCCGTCTCTTCCACTAATTTAAATTGCACATCACCATTATTTATATTTCCATGCATATAAACATTTCTAATTATATTAAAAATGCGGGGTGTTACACAGCGTCCACCCACTCCTCCAAAAAACTGAAATGAAGAAGTTCTCCATGTTGATCGAGCTTGCACCAACCCAAAAAAGATACCCTTTGGCAGCTGCTCCAAATGTGAACACACCCAGCACCTTGCCGTGCTTTCCCCATTACTCACCAATGACTGGATCTTCGACAAAATTGAAGACAATCTTCCCAACACCAAAAAACGCACGAAAATGGTTTTACTTATAATATTATATATATTTTCCACTTCACCGACCCCAAATACCACCTGGCGGTAAACGCTGCTCACTACTCGAGACACCACCTCCAGCCTGTGCATCCCCTTGACTCAACACTATTGCTTCTGACATTCCTGAGGAACCCCACTTGAACCCATCGCTACTTGTTGCCATCGGTTGCTTGCAAGGTTTTTGGAAAGAAGTTGTTTTCTTTTTATTTTTATTTTTATAAACATCCATTAAGTAAGCTGTTCGAAACAAGGAGGCATTTATTTTGTTTTGTTTTCTAAAGTTTCCGAATTAAAATACTATGTACTTGAGTATTTGGAGAAAATATTTCAGGTTGGTGAGAAGAAAGGAGGTTGGTAGTGCTTATATACGTGGATGGAGAAAATATCTAAGCCCATCCCTTTGTTGACTTTAAACGCAGCTGGTATGGCTAAAATTAAAGAGTGCTTCCCTTCGTGAAGACAATTTTTTGTTTCCTTTATTTTGATTTTGTCGAGACTTGAAATCAGCCATTTCCTATAAGTAGGGTAGGACGTGAAACGAAATGGGAAAAGACCAATGATATTTATTTTTATATGGGCATGTACATGGTTTCTGTGCCAAAGTGTACTGAACAGAGAAAAGTATGGGTTGATGCTGTGATCATTAATGAGATTTGATTTTTAGTGATAGATTTTTTTAGAGTATTGTGCTATATAAAAATAGATCATTTAAGGGCCGCTATCGAAAAAAAAAATACTGCTATATCGATCAACGTCCCACGATCCCAAAAATATAATAATATAGACCAGTTAACTTATATTGTGAAAACCAGAAATGTTGACATAAAGTGTAAAACACTCCAAATAAAAAGTAGCTTATTTTCGAGAAAAAATTACTGTAAAATTTTAAAAATTAAATTGTAACTATGCCTCAAAGGTT
This sequence comes from Allium sativum, assembly GCA_030737875.1. Lineage (NCBI taxonomy): Eukaryota > Viridiplantae > Streptophyta > Magnoliopsida > Asparagales > Amaryllidaceae > Allium > Allium sativum. The sequence goes on along the minus strand of CM060921.1, from coordinate 154,650,262 downwards.
TTGTCCCAATTCGAAACCGATATTTAATTATATTAAATTATCGTTATGTACTATAAATGATTCCATAACGATTTTCTGAAAATTTGAATTGGACATATCTTAACATTTATACGAGGAAATCTCGATTTTTCTCTTACATTAGAAAATTATCATCTAATTGATTCAACTGTTTCTTGTTTCACTTAAATCCGATTTATATCGGATCCTGTATATTCACTTGAAGTTCAGAGCGTTATAATACGAACTACCATGCCGCTGCAACTCGTTTTATAATTAAATTATAAATTTATATATTCGAACTCTATTTTAATTATTTAAATTCGATATAAAATCCATTTATATTACCAAATCGATATTAAAAACCGATTTAAATATTCGTAATTATCGTTCGAAAATCTAGGACATTACAGAACGGTTCATGAATGGTTATATATGCTTTTGGAATATAATGGAAGTTAGTTATTTTTAATCAATTTAATATTGATTTGGTAGAAAATGCGAATTTTTTATTAATTTAATCGAGTTAAAAAAAGCCAGTTTTGAAACAATGACATATTTCAATGAAATCAGTTTCATTGGATCCGTAACGTCAAATTTTTGTATGAAATAAATTTTCATGATGATTAAACTTACAGTTTGATCGTGGCAACGGTAAACGCCTAGGTTTTTATTTAATTGTTTTATTCAATTTAACATGAATATTAAGATTAACCAATTTTCAAACGATATCAGAATTCAGCGAAACAAAATTTATTAAACTTGTAATGATTTGTTATTGCAAGATTCCAAGTTTTAAGATTTTTGGAGTTAATATGTGATCGTAGGAAATTTAAATGTGTATCAGTTCACATTGTGACGTTATAAAGGAATTTTCACAAACGAACTTGGAATTTGACGAAACCTATCCCATAGTGTTTGAAATACTCAAATATGATAGGATGTCAATTTTCGTTTCAAACGAATGTTGTATGAGGTGGTTTTTGCTTGAAGCTTACACCGTAAGTTTTGTAAGAAAATAATATAAAAATAAACTTCGTGTATTAATTCCCCACATTCATGAAACTCTCGTAAAACATAAAAACGAGGTCAATAGTTGATGGCCACCACTCCATACAACGAACGGACCGAGTTTCATCTCCTTCCCACTCATTTTTCTCAAATCCATAAATTAATTCATAAATCATCCTTCTGTAGATGTTTAGATCTCAGCGACCTCTATCTATCCGATGATCTGAAATCAAGGGCTGGTGCGGTTGGGATCGAAGCTTGAAGTCGAGGTGTTTGTTGGTGAACTGGAGCGAAGGTTGACTAGGACGAGACGAAGAATGTGGCGGTCGACAATCGGTCATCAGCGGTCGATAGAACGGGCAGTGGTGAAAATTTTTGTGCGTACTGCTTCGTATTCACACGAAGTAGCAGGAAGAATGAACAAGTATTAGCCTGTTTATTTTATAATCAAAAGAAATAAAATTATTAGTTAATTCTATCATTAAAGGATTAACTGTTAATCTAAATTTTGTGATCTCTGAAGTAACAACCAAGTCAATGGCATGGAAGTAAAGTAAAAGTGGGGTAGTTTGGTTAGTGAAGGAACGAGGTGTTAGATGAAACAACGTGAGTTTCGATCCTTGAATAAAGCATGAAGTCGCGATTTTAAAGTTTTGAACGGGAATAATCGAAATGTAACAAACTCAGACCTGGGTTATTCCTTAGTAATAATAATAATTAATATTTAAATTAATATTTTAATTAAGGGATTATTAATTTTAATTAGAATCCTATATACCAATATAGGCGTGTTGTTAGGTAGAATGAACGAAGGAAGCAGGTGGACGAGTTGATTTCTGAACATAGAAAGATAAGGGCCGTGACTTTTTTAGTTAACAAAAGTAACTAGACTTATCATGTCTAAATTATATTAATTAAATCACAAATGTTTATACCAGTATAGGATGCGACAGATGATGGTGGAGGTCATGAACTAGTATGTTGGGTTCAAAGAAGAAGATGAACGAAGATAAGGGAATAAATCTAATGGTTGACCGTGAATTAAAGAGTAATTAGTTTATTATAAAATATGATTAAGGAAATTAATTAATTTAATTTAACGTATAATTATAATATTTATAATTCATGCATATGTGGACAAAATTGTGAAAAACAAATTGCATTGGGATCATGGTTGCGAACAATATATTTTGGGAACTGATTTGAACAGAGTTAGAGTCAAGCTGGAATTTTAGTTCAATTAAATGCCCATTTAATTTAACTGGAAACTGAACCGTTTCAACAAAAAAAAGGAATTCGGTGAGTATAACTCACTCAGCTTATCCCACTTATATTTTATATAAGTTGGGATTAATTCTTGTGTGCTATGGTTGTTTATTTTTGGATTATTGCTGATCATATATATGCATATTGACTAAATGAATTAAATTAAATGTTCGTTTAATTTAAGTGAAATCCATTCGTCATTCTAACGATTATTTCTAATCGAGGTAACTTACCTTGTTGTTTATGTTTATAATAATATAAACATATTAATTTTTTAGATGGATGCTGGGATTGTTGTTATCAGTTGATTGTTGAAATTTATTTATTGAACTGATTATTTTTGTCTATCATGGTGAAAATATATTGTCATGTTGAACAAATGATTTTATTCAAGGTAACCTATTTGGATTTAAGGAAAATACAGGTTGGATTGATCCAACAGGGTTCCTCACTTGAATTGATAATGTTTGCCATATATATATATATATATATATATATATATATATATATATATACATATATATATTGGATATATTTGCATTGATGTGAAATTTGTTGAAATAAACCGTTATTTCAATGTTGGGTATTTTAGTAGTAGTTTGGCCCTTTAGGCTGTCGATAAATTAAGAAATATTTTTGGAATAGATTTTGAATTGAATCTGAAATGTTTTCAGATTTATATTTTATTGAAAGAATTGATTACCATTAGGAAAATCGATGTAGTATAAGTTATAAAATTATTTTTATAACTGAAGTTAGATTTTCAACTTATATTTTTATAAGTTATTTAAAATAGAAGTTCTATAAAGAAATGATTATAATTAGTTTTATAAAATATTATTAAATGATTTGTATAGCTATTTCTTGTGTTTCAAGCAAGTGAATTGGAAAACTAACCAAGTAAGGTAATTATCAAGGATAATAGTTTTGAGAAGAATAACTAAGCGATATTTTTAATTTGTATTAAGGAAGGATTAGCTGAAGTCAGTTAACAAGTTGACTGATATTTTTTTTAGTTGACCAAGACAACTGTTTTTATTGGAATTGGATATTACATTAAATTGATTATAATTAATCTAATAATAGTTTCCAAAAAATCGATAAATGTAACGAGTGTTTCTTCGAAGTTATCTTTAATTAACTGCGTTTAAAGGCGAGTATCGAGTTGTTTATTTTTAATTAAGTAAATTACAATTTAATACCTTCCAAAAATGATTAATTATCCTATTCTTAGTTACTAACGAAATAAACTACCTTAACTGGTTAAGTGAAGTTAACTATTATGTTGATTAATACTAATTAAAATGATTGCTTTTTAATTGGGTTCCTTTTAAAACGCAGTTGTGTGGTAATAAAACATTTTGGTTGTGAATACAAGTTTTTATAAACAGAAGATTATAAAAGAAAATCTCGGACCAAGGCGATAATTTAAGATAAGTCATTACTTAATCAAATGAATTAAGTAAATAGATGATAATTGAATGGAGATATCAAACGTAAGAAATGCTTTATAAAACCATATTTGAAATTAAATGGTAAATAAGATTTTGTTATAATTTAATATCGGTTTTTGAGCTATAAACTCGTATTTGTCTTAAGATAAGAATGTCGTCGATCAAGGTCTGAGAGGTAATTAGACTACCCCAACTTGAACTATTTCATTATTATCAAGGGATGATATTAGTTTGTAACGGTAGAAGATGTTAAGAATATTTTATTATTTCCATAAGAGAAATATTATAATCTAATTTGCAAGGTTTTAAATGGATACTGGGAAGGAATTTTAAAACGATGTTTTTAAGAATGTTAAGCTGAACTGATTGGTTAATAACCATTTATTTTACAAAAAAACTTTGTTTCCCATGTTAGAAATGAATAACGAAATTGGAAAACATTATGCAAAACGTTATTTACAATTGGAATTTGGAAGCGATTATGAGATATTTCCTAAGTATTGAAAATAAAAGGATTTGGAGAATATGCTTATATTTAAAATAAGAAGAAAAAAAATTTGGGATCTAATTTTTGAAAGATTGTGGGGCCAAATTATGCTATATACCAAACTAATGAATCTATTTAATTTTCATGGTTGAATGGATGTTTATTTAATAGTTAAATATCCGATATCAAATCTGGGTTATTATCGATTGTTGGTACGGAAAGATCAGGATCGAATTTATATTCGAAAACCATTTTGAGCGAATACGTAAACATTAAAGATATCAGAAGACGATCGAGATGGATCCATGGATCTAAGGGTAAGTAACGAACCAGATTTTTATCAATTAATCTTAAATATTTAATATTGTTTTAAATATTTAGTTAATAGTATAAATCAATTTTTATATTGAGTTGTCTATTTAATAATCGAAATACGATTTTATATCGAATATATATAATTATTGTAATACGAGAATCTAAAATAATTGAATTCAGAATTTAAACCGAGTCAAAACAATTCAGATAATTTATGTAAAGTCTAACTGAATAGAAACAAAGATAATAATAATTTATTATCAAAGAATAAATTATTTTGAATTTAATTTATATCGATTTAAATTAATATCTTTTTCAGACGATAGAATGAAGGTTCGGAACCTGTTCCAGTGTGTTTAGAATAGTGGTTAAACTCTAGATACGTTAGTTGTTGTGTTTCGATTGGAGTTCAGGACCTCGAGGTATATTACTATAAATTTAACGGATAAGTACTAAATCAAATCAGAATCTATTTAAAAAGAATAAATATCTCTTTAAATCAAATCAAATTAATTACCTACCCTATTATATGTCCTTAAGCTATCACCTGAAAATGTACTATACACAGACAGATTTCTTAATGGCGAAGTATTCATCTTTATAAATAACGCGACATATTATTCATGTTCCTTTCCATTTTTCATTTGCTAAAAAATAATTCGCAAGCTTTATATATTAAAATGGTCATTAATCTCTTATATAAATCTGTGATTTCTTTCCTTCTCTACATCTCTTCTCACAATCATTTACAACAAGTTAATGAAATCGAAATAAAACCCTAAGCTTTCAAATTCCAATACGAACATGAACCTTTAATTTGACCGCTCTCCGCGTGTTCTTGATGAAGCACGATAGATTTCTAGGGGCTCGATATGTTTCAGTTCGGAGTTAGGTTTTAACTCGATTTTAGGGATAAAGGATTTGGGGGTTCGCGAGTACGGTTTGGAACCACAGGAGATTCAAAATGGAAGGCTCGAGTTCGAAATCGCGGAGCTAAGGTTATCGCATTGAATATTAGGGAAAACTGGAGATTTGCACAAAGATTGTGTGGATGGGAGTGAATTCTGGGTGTCGCGACCTTCCTACAGCATGTTGTAATGATAAAGTAGGGTTGCGTTCTGGAAGGGGTCGCGATGGAGATTTTGAGACGCCGGTGGCTGCAGTGTTTTAGGTGATCGTGTATGGGAGATTGCTGCAGCAGATCGTGTGATAAGCAATATCTCAAGTTGATATGGGATGCTCGGGAAGGAAAGGAAGGAAAGGGGATGCATTGGTACTATCGAATTCGGAAGATAAAAACATGATACCGAAGGAGATGTAATATGAGGATACCGCGACCATGGTGAAAGAAAAATGCAGCAGCATGGTCTTTTATTTTGAACAGCAAGAAGAAGGCACATATTTTGTTGGATAAGAAGGGTTTTAAAATAAATAATTAAGGTAATCAAGCTTTAATCATATTTAATTCGATTGTTTATACGGTAAATTTCAAACTTAAACAAAATCAGATTCGAGCGCGATGGTTCATGTTGAATTCTAGTTGTCATCAACTACGCAAGGAATTTGGATTGGAATAGATTACGATTAAAACCAAAGGTGAATAATTCTCACTCATCAGTTTATTAAAATTAGTTTTTTCATTAAAAATAATTATCGGTTGTTTGGATGTATTTAAATATTATTGAGGTTGTCATACACATATATATTAGTTATTTAGGCTTGGTGGTTGTGGTTATATATGTATATATATATCGGTGGTTGTATATTTCCTATGGTACCATTTTCGGATGCCCGTAGTATCATTAGCGAGTGACAATATACGCCCCCACAATATGATAGTGGATGACCTTCTATACCGCGACATCCTGCATTGAAGTAGGATGGGTATTATTTATGTTGGCTAACATCTTTGTATGCAGGAAAAACAGGTTGGAGGGATCGAACCGGATTCCTCAAAAATATTATTATTTGTTTGTTTTCATATGTAGCAACCCAGACTTCCCAGCTAGCCTAAACCGAACAAGAAGGCGAACTGATTTGAGAACACGACACATCAAAACACAAACATGAGAACATTTCATTGCTATTACAACAATTTACATCAGAGTACAAGATATCAGAGTTCAAATAAATATTATACAGCAGAAAATATCAGAGATTAAAATACATAGCAGTGGAAATAAAAATGTATAAATACTATGCACAGTGGAAATACATCAACTACCATAACTGAAAGAAATACATAGATATAAATCATTACAAATATAGCTCCAGTCGTAATCTAGGATCCTAAGAAATGAATTATCTGCGAAAACAAAACTACTAGTTCCTCGTGTGGAAAATATGAGCACTTAGAGTTTAGGTGAAAACAATGAACTCCGAGTTAGTCACGGGACTGTTGTGAGAACTAAAACATTTATTAACTATATTTTTAGGTTAGGTAAATCAAGGGACCACGCCGTATAACATGGAACGGGTTTCCTCCCAAGAATACAATAAACAAACAACTCAATGCCAAAAAAAGAAAAATGAAGCTCTTATAAGACTCAGGTTCCATCACACAATGCAACGCAAGCTGGAGGATAGATTTTAACCTATAATGGCCAAATATGCTTGGTACACAAAATTTATCTTTTATTATTACTAGAATAAGTCAAGAAATCAACTTCAAATATAAATGTATCAATCATAGGTGGCATAGGTACCATATATTATGTCACCTTACATAGGTTTACAACCGAAAAGTCCGTATTGGAATGTTGGAATTCCAGCATGACGGCTACTAATTCGAAAGATCGATCATGTAGTGTAATACCTAACAACTTAAGTCCACGTCATTGCAAAACACCGTAATACACATCCGCACTATATCCAGGAAAAAAGTATCACTACGACTTAAGTTCATGTCATTGGAGAACACCGCTTACTCTATCTTTCTGGGAATCAGGTATAAGCCCATTCCCTACTAGGTATGGAGCGATCACACCCAGCACATCTAGGTCCATTGAATCCATGACAACCCTAAAAGTTATCGTCTATCCTCATTGTTTATTCCTAAATTAGAATGAACACCAAAGGTGCAAAAATTTCACTTCACCAATTTGTTAAGGGAATAGGCCACAATTGCAACAAAAATAAAAAGACACAAAGTTTATAGTGGTTAGACCTTAGGAATGGTCTACATCCACTTTAAAAGCAATTGCCATTATCAACTCAAAGATTACAAGTTGAGGATCACACAAAGGTACATTTGTATTACTCATTACACAATAGCTTCACTAAAATCTACGCAAATTAGTGGAGAAATAGAAGAATTCCTCAATATGCATGGAGAATGATGATGAATCTATCAATTTCTACGATGCTTGATCACTTATGGTTGATTCCATGGTGAACTTCATGTTTGATCTTCAATTGAAGGTGTTTGGGAAGATAGAAATAACTTAAGAATGCTCAAGAAATATTTGGGCAGCCCTTCAGTGTAATAAAATCCAGTCCTCCTTAATAAAGGAATGAGGGGGGTATTTATAGGTGATTTTCGGGCTAGGTGGCAGTTATGTAAATATCATGCTCATGCTTTAGCTCTTTGGGCGACCTAAAGGCCTCAAGCCAGTATTTCGCGGTCTAAGGTTATCGATCTTAGGGCGGAACGGGCTAAAACCATGCGGAATGATTATATACAACAACGGTGCGGACTAGGTCAAGGAGGGGAGAGCCAATGCAAAGGGGAACAACCCAAAATCACTTGGAAAAGGCATCAGGATAAAGCCGTGCAGAGTGACCCTAGACGAAGTGGCCCGATTTAAAATCCTCTCAAACTATGGTAGAGCGACGCAAACTTACATGGAGCGGGTTGAATCAAGACGGAACAGTCGGTGGCTTGATGGAGCGAGCTAAAGTCTCTAGAGGACTGACGACCCAAGAGTTTTGCAGGGTAAAACCTTTTAGGGAGCTAAGAGGCCTAATGACCCAAAGAAACTCAGTAGTCCAAAGCATTCGAACGAGCCAAGATGTCGCAGTATCCTAAAATGTTCCAACAATCGAAGCTTTCTAAGCATCTTACGTTGTTTGAACGACCCAAGGTCCGTAATGACCTAGAGCATTTTATTGAGTCATGGCCTAAACTGGACTACCTCTTTGCGTCCTAACGATCTACGAGCTAACACAACCTTGTAAGAATGACCTAGCTATGCTTTATATTTCTAAGTCATAGTTTATGGATTAATATTTGCCCCTCGAAGCTTGTATTTATTGGAAAAATAATACAAGCTCTGACTTTGACTGCTTTAATATTCATCAATTCATTCATACTCAAATGTAATGTTTGATCTTATCAAGTTTCAGATCGCAATATTCTTGTGCATCTCAGTTTGGGTCGTTACTCAGTGCTAGATCGTTTTGGGATTTGGCTTTGAACTCAGCCCGCACAGATGGTTTTTCATTTTACGATTGGGGGTCATTATGGGCCTCTCAACGATCCTAGGCTCAGCCCGCTCGAGCTTTCTTTCTTTAAATTTCAACTTAGGTCTCATATCCTCTTTCATTCTTTCCGAAGAAAATTCATTAATGGTGGCTTGCTTCTAAGAGTTAGCTGACGCCTTGAGATCACAAGACAACATCAATCAAGCTTTTCTATTCCTCTGCAATTTCAATTTCAACAAGTCCATTCAACTGCTTGATTGAAGGCAACTCATTTTATCCGGGAATCGAAACGGTCTTTGCTTAGAATCTGGTTTGATTCTTGAGTCTTAACTCTATGTGAGACATTTCTGGATCAGGTTTATGCTGGAACTTGGAAAGCATATGAGCTTGAGTAATTGTGATTCGAGATTTTCTTTGTAGCATGAATTATTTATAACTCATGTATGATTATGAATGGTTCTTGACAATAATACTGTTGGGATCTTGAATGCCATTGATCTCCAAGTAAAAATTCCACATTTTTTCCTTTTGCTGAACAATTTGTGTTATTTGGAATGCCTTAAACTTTAGGCTGGGTAAAGCATAATTGGTTTTAGATCGTTACTTCTAGTCTATACCTCAGGTCGTTAATTAACCGAAGACTACGGGTCGCTGCTGCGGTTTAAAATCTTAGGTCGTTTAAGAAGTCTGGGGCGCTTAGGTCATCAATCGCTCGACGTCCTAATTTCATTATTGTGACCTGAAGGTTTTTACGTTACAATTACATCTTAAGGTTCTAGGTCATTGGCGACTTGAAGCCTTAATTTACCAACACAACCTAAACCCTTCGAATGCCAAATTTTTGATCTAAGGTCGTTGAGATGATTTAAGTCCTTGATCCACCAAAACAACCCAAACTTTATCAAATTAGCGGACGACCCAAGCCCCTAAACCACGGAACGACCTAAGGCTCCAAACCATGAAATGACCTAAGATCAAGCTTAGAGATGAACTAAATTCTTGAGGCTTGTTTTTTTTTTTGGTCGTTCATGTCCATCGGGTCTTTTGGGCTTGGCCACATTCGTATTGAACTGACCTGTTCTATCTCATGACTATTGGTATTCCCGACCTTGTTTATTTAACTCCATATCCTCAATTTATATCGTTCCATCTTCCTTTTGAGAAAAGCGTTGATGGCAGGAAAACCCTAGCCTGGGAAAAACCAAGCAAGCACGAAACTTTCAGCCTCGATCAACTTTATCGCTGCCCCAATCTTCATCTCTGCGCTCATACTCAACCTTTAACTGTAAGGCTAACTTTATTTTACCTTCTTTCGGTCTTTGTTCATTTTATTTGGGATGTTCTTGCTGCGCGCACTATGCTTTACTTCGAAACTTGTGCAATAGTCTCAAACGATTCTTCATATAACCGTGCGAAATGCCTTTTGCATGATATACCAACTGCACTTAATTAACTTCTTGTAAAATTTTCAGAGTTATTTTAAATAAATTTGGCAATGCAACATGCACCTTATGCATTATCTTATTGATGCTTCTAAAAGTAGAGTGCTCAAATTGCACATTATTACCTTTTTGATGTCACTTGTATGTACTTGTCACCATGTTAACCTACCTGGTATACTTTAATGCCTAAAGGGTTTATGGTTTAAGATTTAAGTGCCCCAGCCTCATGGATCGTAATAACACGATCACATGGATTATTTCACACCTTCTGGGTGGGTCGCTTTTGATCCATAGACTGTGTGATCGTTCCTTGGTCCATGGACTATATGTGACCCGTACTTGGATCGTTCTCGACCAATAAACTGTGTGATGTGATAGATCCACAATGTATGGACCATGCATGACCCTTATGTGAAAAGTCTTGCCGATCTTCATGGGGACAAATCACTTAGAATGATAAATCTAAAGGCGTTTCATATTACCAGAACTGAAATGTGTTTATGAATTAACAAACTTGTGCAGGATAGAACCATCTCCAAACCGATGCAGGATGGGAAAGTTTTTCGATTTAGACGTTCAGACGACTGAAGTTTAGACAACTGGCCAGCCATCTGTGAACTCTACCTTTGTCAATCCAACTCATGCGGAGCTTCAAACAATTATTAGTAGGCCTCGTTATGCCCTAAGGCCATGCAACTCTAAGCTTGCCAAAAAATTCAGAGGCTGGAAGCTGCAAGGAGTGTCTTTTGACATGGATATATCTCCATCTGACCAACAATCAATTTCTAGTGAAATGAGCGTCGTGAAATCCCAGATGCTTGCTCAATTTGAGACCGTTATGTACTAGTTTGGGAAGCAAATGGATATGCTCAAGAATCACACCACGAAACATATGGGTGGTTGGCACACACTAGCTTTTGATCTCCAAAGGTTGCACAGGGATAATCTTGATCGCATCTCCATATTAGAGAATGACATAGAGAAACTAGTCCAGGCTCTTAGATCCCGAGACAGTGTTGTTGCCTCTTTTTCTCAAGGAGACGACGAGTTGGTAGGTCTAGAGCACAAATAGTCCTAGGCTGGCGAACCTCCGTCCTGCTCTACTCAGGTTAAAAGGAAGGTTGGTAGGCCTAGGAAGAACAAGGATCTGTAATCTTCTCATCTTGCCTCTAATCGCTTCCCATTTGTGAACTATGCTTTAGATCGGCTATATAAGCGAGTGCCGATCCTCGCATTTAACTTTATGTTGGTCTGTGTTGCGACTTACGCTTATGTCTGTATGCTTAAAACAGTATTTTGGTTGCCGCATCATGACTGCTCACTTAGATGTTGTAGTATTTTATTTTTGCACACCATTCTTCATGCATTGCACTTGCATTCCAAACACTTTATCAATTTATCTAGTTGATTTATGCCGTACTTATTATGTGTTCCTCAAGCTTACGAACTCCCATGATTTGTCTCGTGCAAGCAAGTTATCACGCCTTGTTTTTTGCCTACGAATTGCCATTAAACTTTTGGCGGATGAGGTTTTGAACCGATGTCCCTTGCTGTACTTTCAGCTTTCATTTTAGATTCGTCGAACTCTACTATTTTGCATTTCAAACTTGCTTCTTTTTCGTCGCTGTAACTTGGTTTTTTAGTTGTTGCCTTGAATCATTACACCCTAGGTTATCTTAACCGACTTTATTAAATTTCTTTAATTTTGATTGGGGCGATATCTGAGACTTCTTTCTTGCGAATAACCATTTTTGTGCTTATCGCATCATCGAAGTCTCTTAGTATGCCTTAGCCATTTTGAGATTCAACTTTAATGGTCAAACTAACCTTTGTACGTACCAAATTTTTAATGTAAAGTTATGACAAGTTTGTGGTATGTTCAAATAAGCATTATTGACTTTCCTTTAATGTGGTGGTAATGCCCCAATACCAAAATTCATCACAAACTTTTAAAGGTTAGGCATGATGCTTGCAATTGATTTTGTTTGGAATCTTCTGACTTGCTTATGACCAAAGGGTTTCTGGTTTAATCAAGCAAACTCATGCTCTCATTGAGGAAGAATCTTAGTCACTCTGCCCCTGCCTGAGAGGTCTTATATTTTTAATACATTCAATTGCATTTCTTTCTAGCCTGGCAGTCCAGGCCCTTTGGAGATTTGATTTGAACATATGCCCCCGGAGAGGTCTTGGTTATCGTACCTCCAAAGAGGTGCTTTGTAAACCCGTTATTCGTTGTGGATGAATGATTTAGCCACTTGTGTAATTTGTAAGGCACCTTCGAAAAGGTCTTTCGGTCCGTCATTTACCGAATCTTGGTGGATTCGGCTTATGGTCAGATGCCCCCGAGGGGGTCTTTTAAATCTCGGGGTTTGTCGTAATCGAGCAATGTATAAATGGCATTGACGATCAACCTGGTTCCCCTCGAGGTGGTCTTTGGTTTAATATCCTAGTGTTTATATCGTAATCCGGCCGTGTATCAATGGCGTCGACGATTAATTGGGTGCCCCTCGGGGAGGTCTTTGGTTTAAAAGCCCACTGTTTGTATTGCAATCCAGCCATGTATCAATGGCGTCGATGATGAACTGGGTGCCCCTCGGGGAGGTTTTTAGTTTAAAAGCCCAGTGTTTGTATCGCAATCCAGCCATGTATCAATGGCATCGATGATTAATTGGGTTCCCCTCGGGGAGGTCTTTGGTTCAAAGTTGCATTGTTCCGCAGGGCGAATTCTAGTTCGTTCATTGGGTCTTACCCCGATTTCTTGGAACCAGGGCCATGGACCATGCAATTAAGAAGGTGTCCCTTTGGTATAACTAATAACCTTATTTATAACTTTAACTCCTCATTATTTGACCGTCCAATTCCTGGTGTCCCTTTTTTTCTATGTCGTGTTTAGCACCTTGAGCAACGGGCATTTAAGCTATCCTAATCGGGATGTGCTGTAACTATCACCAGGTTTTATTAGGTCTTGGACGCGTTAACGTTCTTTTGGGGTCCCTGCAATCAAAATTGAATTTAAGCAGCTTGTAAACTAGAGTTTGCAAATGTACGATTTAGGCAAGAAAAGTAATTTCTTCCATTAATATGTACAGAACTTATAACAACGTTGCATGGTATTTATTATGCTTGATGTTTACGATTTGTAAAATGAAAGAATTATTAAATGAAGTAATGTCAATGATGGATGTCGTTCCAAGTTCTCGGAAGTTGGATCCCATCTGTCGTTTTTAACTCGAATGTGCCATCTGAGAATTTTTGGCTTATCATATACAGCCCTTCCCAATTTGGTCCAAACACTCCAGTTCCTATCATGATCCTTTTCAGAACAAGGTCCCCAACTTGGAAAGTTCTACTTTTTACTTTAGCATTGAAATGAAGAGCTATTCTCCTATGATATGAAATGACTCTAGGTTCTGCTTCTCTTCTTGTTTCCTCAAGCAAGTCAAGAGCCTCGAGTTGCAGCTTCTCATTCTCCTCTTGATTGAAGTGGATTCTTCAGTGAGTGGGAACTTCCATTTCCACTGGAATCATAGCATCGAATCCAAATGCGAGTGAGAATGGAGTGTGCCCTATCGCAGTTTTATGAGGGTACGGTATGCCCATTGTGCAAGTGGAAGCTCGTCTAACCAGCCACCTTTTGCTTTTTCTAGTTGCTTCTTGATGGTTGAATTCAAAATTTTATTGATTTCTTCGACCTACCCGTTGGCCTGCGGATGAGCAATGGCTACAAAACTCTTATTAATCTTGTACTTACCGCAGAAATCCAGAAATTCTCCACTCTCAAATTGAGTTCCGTTGTCGGTAATTATTTTCTGAGGTACCCCAAATCGGCAGATAATGTTCTTTAGAACAAAATCGATCACTTCTTTGAAGTAATGGTCGCTAATGGTTCAGCTTCAGCCCATTTAGTGAAATAGTCCACTGCTACGATTGCATATTTCGTATTGACTTGGCTATTGGCAATGCCCCAATCAATTCTATGCCCCAGACGGCGAACGCACATGGGCTAACCATTTGAGTCAACTCAGTGGGAGGTGCTCTCGGAATCTTTGCAAAACTTTGGCATCTATCACACTTCTTAACATAGGTCGTTGCATTCAGGTTCACGTCGGGCCAAAAGTAGCCATATCGCAGAATCTTCTTAGCTAATGTTTGACCGCCTGTGTGACCTCCTCATTCTCCTTCATGCAATTCTACCAAGACTGCTTTGGACTCCTCTTTCGTTACGCATCATAGTAATGGCATGGAGGATCCTCGCCTGTACAACCTTCCATCTTGAATAAGTTATAAAGGAGCTTTGCGCAGCATCTTTCTTCGCTTTTTTTGGCTCTTCATGGAGAGTTCTGTTGGGTATGTATTCCTTGATTGGATTCATCCAGGACATGGATTCTTCTACGGTTTCCATAATCAAGTCCACATCTGCTTTTGCAATGGCGGGGGTTGAAATACTTCGATGGGAATTAAGCCTAGCAACTCTGCATCTGGGGAACTGGCGTACTTGGCAAGAGAGTCTGCCTTTGAGTTTCCTCTCTTGGAATATGAGATATAGTATAGTGATCCAGGTCGTTGAGAAGTTCCATGGCTTTGATAAGATCAAAAGGGAGGTTTCCAAGTTTGGTCTAGAATTTCTTTAGGACTTGGCGTACCACTAGCTGTGAGTCACTGAAAATTTGTAGAGTTCTCAAATTCAATTATTTTGCCAACTTTAGACCTGCAATTAAAGCTTCATATTCAGTCTCATTATTAGTTGATGGAAATTCCAATCTTAGGGCATAGCATAGAGAATGGCCATCTGAGGTTTCTAGGACGATTCTTGTCCCTAAACAATAATAATTTCGGGATGCATCAATGTATAACTTCCAACTATTCACGGCCTCTGTTAGTTCCTATATTTCCTCTCCCCTATCCATGAACTCAGCGATGAAATCTGCTAAGGCTAATATCCTTTAGAGGATGATAAGTGATATCATATTGGCTGAACTCTATATTCCACTATAATAACCATCTCGAAGTTTCTGGGCAAAAGAGAACCGGTCTTAGCGGTTGGTCAATGAGAAATTTTATAGGATCGGATTGGAAATATGGCCTTGGCTTCTTTGAGGCAATGAGTAGACGGCCAAATATAAGAACAACTCCTCTCCATCTTTGGGCTTAAAGAGCATCGGCGGCGACTCCAAGTGTTTAATCAACTCTTCTAAGGCTGTTTGGCATTCTGGAGTCCATTCGAACTCCTTTCTTCCCTTCTTCAAGGCATCGAAGAGTGGAATACACCGATCTGTCTCCTTAGAGATTAATTGGTTAAGTGTCGCTACTTTCCCAATCAGGCTTTGAAGTTCTTTCTTTGTCCTTGGAGTGCGCATTTCTCGTAAAGCGATGACTTGAGAGGGATTTGCCTCAATGCCCCTAGCATTGACCATGAACCGAGAAATTTTCCGGATGAGACTCTAAATGAGCACTTAAGAGGATTTAGCTTGATGCCATATTTTCTGAGAATATGAAACATCTCGGCTAGATTCTCCAGATGGTCGTCTACTTTCTTGGATTTTATCAGCATATCATCTACATAGATCTCCATAGTTTTGGCGATTTGGGATTTGAACATGGAATTTACGAGGCGCTGCTACGTTGCTCCTAAATTTTTTAGTCCAAACGGCATAACTTTATAGCAATAAAGCCTCTATCAGTTATGAAACTTGTGTTTTCTTCATCTGGCTTATGCATCATAATTTAATTATATGGGAGTATGCATCCATGATGGACAGTAATTCATGGGCCGTCGTAGTGTTGACAAGTTAGTCAATTCTAGGTAATGGGAAGCTGTCTTTGGGACATGCTTTGTTGAGATCTGAATAGTCTATGCATACTCTCCACTTGCTATTTGATTTTTTTAAAAGGACCGGATTGGAACCCAACCGGGATACGTAGATTCTCGTATGAATTTATTTTTGAATAACCTGTCTACCTCTTCCTTTAATGCCATAGATCTTTCAGGTCCCTGAATTCGTCTTTTTTGTTTTACAGGAACCAAATTAAGATTAATATTCTATTTATGAACAATTACATCGGGAGATATTCCGCACATATCGGAATGCATCCAAGCGAATACCTCTAAATTTGCTTTAAAAAACAATATCAAATCCTTCTGCAACTTTAGGCCCAGCTGAGAACCAATTTTCAAGACTCTGTTGGGATCTTTATCATGTATAGAAATAGAGATGGTGTCTTCAGCTATTGCCGCTCTGTTTTCCCCCATACTGGCATCTCTTGGATCAAGTTCCTTCTGTGCTCCGCTATGTTCACCAGTATGAGGGCCCCACCTTAATTGCTATAAGGGGGAATTATGAATGCAGAGCGGAGGCTCCACATCCTTCTTTACTTCCTTCTTCCTTGCCTCATCAAACTCAGCTAGATAACATTCTCTTGCTGCCTGTTGGTCGCCTTTTACTATGTCAACTTTGTTTTCGGTTGGAAACTTCATTGTCATGCACCACGGACCCATTGTTATTCTAAATGCTGCTAGGGTTGGTCTTCCAAGGAAAGCATTATAAGAAGATAGCTCATCGATTATGACAAAATCTTGACTTAATGCATCCTTTTGATCCCCTTCTCGGAGCTCAACAAGCAAATTGACGATGCCAATTAGTTGAACGGCTTGCCCCGTAAACCCATGGATTTTGTTCTGGTGAGCTTTCGCATCGTCCATGGAAAGGTTCATCCTATTAAATGCATTGATGAAATGGACGCTGACAGATGCGCTACTTTCAACCAGGACTCTTCTGACAATAGCTGGGCCTAAGCCGATGGTTATTACCATTGGATCCACCGTTGGCGTTAGTAGTCCATCCGAGTCTCGCTCTTTGAATACAATATCGTTCCGTAGAGTCCTTGGCCTTTTTTCCGAATAAGCTTCGTTCATGATCATGAGTTCTTCTTCTTTCGAAAGGCTCTTCATTTGATTAGTGTATTTCATAATGTCTCCCCAGTTTCTTCCGGCTAGGTGAGGACCACCTGATATAGAATTGACGATCATCCTTGGAATGACATCGACTGAAGCATTCTCATTCTGCTTAGACTGCACCTTCGATGTTCCTTGACCCTAAGCAGCTTGATTGTCTTGCAGGTTCTTTGCATACTGCAGAAGCCTATTCTTCCTTATCAGTTCCTTAATTAAGTTTTTCAGGTGTCGGCGTTCATTTGTATTACGACCTGGCTGGTTATGGAATCGGCAGAACTTCCTTGAGCTTCGGTGTTGGGTATTCTTCAATATCTTTAGTTGCCATGAATATGTTCTCCACGGTGTCATTTAGAGGAGTCAGTTTCAAATTTTTAAAGAAGCGAAATTTCTTATTGGAACGATTATCTTTCCCATCATTTCCCCTCTTCTGACCACCGGTATTTTTCTGACCACCCTCTACATCATTATTTTTCTTCTTAGGTTGCATGCTGCTTTCAGGAACATC
Source organism: Allium sativum (assembly GCA_030737875.1). Taxonomy (NCBI): domain Eukaryota; kingdom Viridiplantae; phylum Streptophyta; class Magnoliopsida; order Asparagales; family Amaryllidaceae; genus Allium; species Allium sativum. The sequence continues at coordinate 154,632,411 of CM060921.1, read as the reverse complement.
TATGACATAAGTTGGATCTTCATCCATACCTATGTACTCTTCCGCTTTATCAAACAGTTCCTTGAGCATACTTGGTTTCTTCTTGTTAATCCACCATCCAAGCTTAGTATTCTTGTTTATGGCTCGCTTCAAAGCCATTAATGCCAAACGGGGCTCGTAATTCCGAACCTCTATTGCAGCAGTGTTGAAGTGGGTTAGAAAAGCTTCGTTGGGCTCTCCTAGCCTTTGCTCAAGTTCATTCAATTCCATGACATCTCTCACTTTTTTAGCTTGGAGACTGAATTGCTCGCTAAATAGCTTGGCCGAGGTAGCAAAATAATCTACGGACTTGGGTTCTAACTTTGTGAACCAAAGTGAGGCCAACCCTTCAAGGTAAGTTGGAAAATACATGCACTTCAACTCCTCTGTGGCTTTTTCCCATCCATATGCTGATCATATTTGAACGAGGACATGTTAGGATCAATGGTCCCATTGTAGACTTGCACCGTCGGTGGTTTGAAATTATTTGGATACGGGGCCATCTTGATCCTCTCCGTGAGTGGGATTTTGGTAGGAGCAAAGCCCCACTCCTTCTCATCATCTTGTTTTCTCAAGCTTTTTTTCCATGATTTTGTGGAGAATTTCCGATGTGTGCTCCTCTTCATTAAGCTGGTCCACTGGGCGGATACCTTTATCCTTGTCGAACGTTTTCCTAAGCAAACGATCTCGGATCGAATTCCGGGGTCATGGGCCTCCCACTTGGGGAGGTGCTCCTTTGGTGGTTCCAAGCGCTAGTTGAGAGGTCGCTTTATCGGAGCAGTTGTACATAGGTGGTTTAGCTTCTTTATATTTAGGATCGCTGGGATTTGCTACCTCTTAGACAGAATTTCGTTGAATTGAACTTGAGGAGGAAGAACCCATATTTTCCGTATAAATTGTTTGAGTGAATTTAGTATGAGCGGCATCCATGGTAACCTTTGCAGTGGCGGCATGCATAGAAACCATGGACTCAAGCTTCCTTATCATGGCAGTGTTTGCAATGTCCGTTTGGCTTGTTAAACAAGCAACAACTTCATCCAACTCCCTTCTCTTAACGGCTGTTCCAGCCTTAAAAGTTTCTCTAACTTTGAATTGGTTGGTGAGTAGAGTATTTTTTTGTTGGCGGTATTGTCAATCTCTTCGACCGTTTTGCTAGCAGTCTTTTTCGATGGTCTACCCATGATTTCGAACAAGGACTCGAATTTTAAAGCAAATTTGTCAATTAGCTTAAATTGTATTCCTTAGGATCTATGACAAAAGTAGACTTAGAACCTCGATGCAAGGTCGTCAACATTATGAGAGAGCGTGAGAGAAAAGAAAGAGTGAATGCAGCCCCACGGTAGACGCGAAATGTTTATTCCGAAATTAGAATGAATATCAAAGGTGCAAAAATTGCACTTTACCAATTTGGTAAGACAATAGGCCACGATCTCAACAAAAATAAAAAGATACAAAGTTTATAGTAGTTCGACCTTAGTAAAGGTCTACATCCACTTTAAAAGGAATTTCCATTATCAATTCAAGGATTACAATTTAAGGATCACACAAGGGTACATTTGTATTACTCATTACACAATAGCTTAACTCAAATCTACGCAAACTAGTGGACAAATAGATGAATTCCACAATATGCAAGGAGAACGATGATGAATCTTTCAATTTGATCACTTGTGGTTGATTCCACGGTGAACTTCATGTTTGATCTTCAATTAAAGGTGTTTGGGAAGAAATCACTTGAGAATGCTCAAGAAATATTTGGATGGCCCTTCCGGGTCATAAAATTCAGTCCTCCTTAATGAAGGAATAAGGGGGTATTTATAGGTGATTTTTGGGCCAGGTGGCAGTTTTATAAATATCCTGCTGATGCTTTAACTCGTTGGGCGATCTAAAGGCCTCAAGCCAGTATTTGCGGTCTAAGCGTATACGTCTTGGGCGGAACGGGCTAAAACAAGGCGGAATGATTATATATAATAGTGGTGCGGGCTAGGGCAAGGAGTGGGGAGCAATTGCAAAGCGGAGCGACCCAAAATCACTTGGAAAAGGCAGATCAGGGTAAAGCCATGTAGAGCGACCCTAGACAAAGCGGCCCGACTTAAAATCCTCTCAAACTATGGCGAAGCGGCCCAAACTTACACGGAACGGGTTGAATCAGGATGGAACAGCCTGTGGCTTGATGAAGCGAGATAAAGTCTCTAAAGGACTGACGACCCAGAAGTTTTGCGGGATAAAACCTTTTAGGGAGCTAAGAGGCCTAACGACCCAAAGAAACTTAGTAGTCCAAAGCACTCGAACGAACCAAGATGTTGCAGTATCCTAAAATGTTCCAACATGTCGAAGCTTTCTAAGCATCTCATGTTGCCTGAACGACCCAAGGTGCCATAACGACCTAAAGCATTTTAACGAGTCATGGCCCAGACTGGACTGTCTCTTTACATCCGAATCATCTACAAGCTAACATAACCTTGTAAGAATGACCAAGTTACGCTTTATATTTCTAGGTCATACTTTATGGATCAACACTCGTCTCAAAAGTATACTGATCTAACCATCAGGTTTCCATCATACCAGTGTGTGATGCTCGCGAATTTATGCTACATAAAGCTGCGGTACTTAAAGCTGTACTTTGACCATCAAACACAAGACTCTGCTTTTCAGCAAAAGCCTTTATCCATGCATCTCAACATGCCACATTGTCAATCCATACCATACCATTGATTTCTGCCAATATATAACCTCTAAGCTCGTACATCACAGAGAAGGGTGTTAAGGAAGAGAATAAATTCTCTGCCACCAAAAAGAAAAATATTTAGCAAACGCCGACGAATATAGCATAAAGGAATAAAATGTAAGACATAACATGCATTTGCAAGTCCGTTCTGGGTCTGAATGAAACCGGAGGCACATTATTCCTCATCCCATATGTCCAATACAGGAGCGATGCCCTCGTATATCCGGACAATCAACAAGTACGTCCGAACAACTACCCCTATAACCCCTTCCTGGTAGCTAACCAATCTAGGGAATTAATTGTAATCCATTCGATGTAAAGATCGTTGATCTTGCACTATCTTTAATATCTTCGACTTTTAATCGTCATGTCAGTTATTTAGAATGGATTAAACTCAGTCTTTCCAAATAACTTTTGTATCTTATAATCAAGTGCTATAAAAACACATCATACGCCTCGTTCTAATCCATAATATTGTTTTATTCAAATATTCTTTTCATAATTTAGACCAAATTAAGGTTCATCAAACTAGTCGAGATTAACGAGCCTTACCAAAGTAATCATTCATTTTATTATTATCTCAATCTCAACCTATTCATCCCATGAAGAAAAACTGGTAGTGCTCCATATCTAACATCCACTATGTTACCGGTAAATTTAGTTGCCATTTCACATTTAAATATAATTAAAGATTTAACTATCGCATGGAGTAAAACTGGTGATACTCCATTTCGAACATTTCTTGAATTTGATAAATTTAATTATCACATTCACATTTCAATCTAATTAAAGATTTATTAAAACTCCACTTAGTTTTAATCTTCAAAAATCATTATTTAATGATTACTTAAAATCTGGAAATAAATCCTGTCTTTACTTGAGTTAAAAAATCAATGTCATTTAAAACATAGTTCACGGTAAACCCAAATCATCATCCATTAAAATGGAACCTTCAAGGAAATCAAATCGTTCATAATCAATATGAATTTCCATATCAGACTAATAATATAAATGAAATAACTATAAAGCCTTTTAAATTCCATATATAGTAAAGGTCTTCCTTCACAGAAGATCATTTCGATTATTACCGAATCAAATTACATTCAATTCCAATTTAATATATTAATCTGGAAAACATTACTTTGGAAATTTTCCATTAAATATTAATAAAAAGATTTATAAATTCCAAATCATATCTTCATTGTTAATTCGGTTAAAGAAAAAATGTTATTTAAAACTGGGTTTAAGAACAGTGTTATTGAAGACATCATTCACGACAAACCCAAATTCCAATTTCATAATAAATACAAGGCTCTGAATAGAAATCATAGTGGCTAATATTCAATATCAAATTCTGAAACTAACAGGTATCGTATTGGGAATAACGATATCTATATCTTCCAAATTCCTCAACAATATCCGTAGAATCACATAATCCAATATTGAAATATTCCGAAGATTATTTCCATTCAATTCCGTTCTAATTTGTATATGTTGGAAAATTCTGGTTATCTCAAAACCATTTCAATCCTTTTTAGTTCTTTACTTAAGTTGATAAGAATTTTCTAATTTCTCAAAATTTGGCTAACACCCTAAATTTTTGAAAAACTTCGTCATAACCTCCTTTGTACTGTGTAACAACCTAGAAATTCTGAACCAATTTAAAAAATTTATTTTAGAAATTTTAACGAATTTTGAATATTTAAAATAATTTATTTTAAATAATAACGACTAAAAATTTATTTTAATCGAGCCTGAAATGTCACGGCAGTTTGAAAATTTAAACATTAACTAGATGTATAGGATTCAAAATAAATTGGATTTTAGTAAAACCAAAAATATTCCAAATATATTAAAATCTGTTTAACCATATCTTTCTAGTGGATGTAAGAAACTGAGATTTCACTCTATAAATTATATGTTTTGTCCAGCTTAAAATTCAGAAAAGTCGCTATAGAATTTATATATATTTCAATATAATATATAGCCCTTAAAAATAGTCATTTTACAAACGACCTCCGTTTTCCACGAAACCACTTTTATTGGAACATGAATGTCAAATTATTGCTATGTTTAAATTTTCATAATTTTTAGAATTAATATGTGATCGTGGCAAAAGAAAACGTATTTTGTCAATTTCTATCAAATTTAATCGACTTGAAAATGGTCATTTTTCAAACGTTCTTGAAATTCGACGAAATTAGTTTTGTTAGGACCGTATCGTCAAAACATAATTAGAAATAATTTTTCTATAATTTTTAGATTCAGCATGTGGCCCCGATGTATGGTTGAATTAAATAAATAAAAGATTTAAATTTTAAATTAAAGAATACATGTTGAAAATGATCGATTAGGCTCACGTGACCTAGCCCATCGCATCCTGTTTGCGAACAAATTTTGCAATTGTAAACAACTGTAAAATCCGTTTGGCTTTCCTAAACAACAAGGATTGTTGTAGAGGGTATCAAACTCTAGGACCAAAAATATTCTAATTAATAAATCTAATCAAGTTATTCCAGGATTTTGGTTGATTGAAAACACAGAAAGTAATAGCAAATAAAAAGATATTTATATAATAAGAGAAAGCAATTAGGGGATAATGACATAGATTGGATTCACACTCATCAATAGCCAACAAATAAATATATATCTAATTCATGTTTCTGTCACACACATGAATCAACGATAATTAGGTTCTTAGAAATAAATAAGTAAATAACGACAAGCATAGTCTATGCGGGAGCTGAGCTCTTAAACAACCATAAACTATCAGGACAGATTCACTAATTAATTTCTAAAACCCTAAAATTAGATCTAAATCTGATAATTGTTAGATCGAACACGAAAATGCCCTGTGAAGGAGCATAGCTCTTAAAGGACACAGAATATGAAGGTTCAAATCTAACCCTTGATTCATATCCAGATCTACATGTATAAAGTCCTCATCTATTAGCTGTGTGATTCATGTTGAATCATATCTATTAGTGTCATCACCCCCTAATCAAAGGGGATTAGCTAGACATAGCTAAAGAAGAAGAGAAAAATAAACTAAATAACATGAACATAAATAAAAATAAAACTAAATAGAACAGAGGAAGAATGATTTTATTCCAAGAAGAGAATTACAGAATAAAACCCAACATGTTTTACAATGAATGAGGTAAAGTGTATTTATAGCTGATATGACAAAGGCTACTTGGAAAATTCCATAATGTGGGACAAATCCCCTTTTCCAAACTATGATACATAAACTAAATAGCTTAATGTGAACGCGTGGAGCGCATGAATGAGAAGCCTTGCAAATAACTTAGCCCAATTAGCAACTAGACCAATGTGAATGCATGTAGATGTCATGGAATATAGGTTGCGAGCTTCATCTCCAATTGCCTTGAGAATGAATAACAACTCCAAGTGATTATTATGAAAAAGCATTGAATCTTGTCTTTAAAATACGCAGCAAAAAGGTGATTGAATAAAAGCATTTCTTCAGGTCTTCAAGCTTTAATCCAGCTCTAAAATTCAACACTCTTCTTGCACAAATTCTTCAAGCTTTTCAATAATTAGATGCATTAATCCATTCAACTCAAATAATCTGTAAACTTAGCTATAAATGCACAGTATCAATTATTTAAAAGATAAAATAAGATAAATATGCAGAAAAAATATACACATTTACGTGTATATCAAATACCCCCACACTTATCTTTTTATTCATCCTCGAATAAACTAAACTAAGATATGTCACACTTTTGTAGGAAACACGATTGCATTTAGCGTATGCAACAAGCCATTAAACCCCTAGGTGTCCCTAGTAGGACGAGTGTTGTCTTGTGAGGGCTTTCAGCGGATACTACGCACAAAATCCAAAGCGTCTTATGTACGCGGATTAATCAAACAATATATTTAAGGTCTTTCACATTCCAAGGACTTGACCTAACTTCAATAATAACAGTTTAGCCACAAATTGTCCATCCCATAATTAGTGCAAAAATGAATAAAAAAAATTCAAGCTGAATCGTAATTCCTTGATAACACTGTAATTGTCTTGAAGGTTAAGAACGTGGTGTCAACCAAAGTTCTACACATCGACAATGTGCACCCAATCATTTCTTTATTCTTTATTCTTTTTTTTGAATGATTTTGCACCAATGTAACTGTAATGTATTGGATATGAGTTATGCATAGATGAAGGAAAATTTTGTAAGTTCTAAAAATATTGTAGAAAAGAGGGCAAGTGTATTAGTTAAACTTCAGGCTACAAAGGATAAAGTAATACTAAGGCACATATGAACATTTTTATTTCCTTTCATCTACTCTACTACAATCCTCACTTCCAAGTATGGTATAATGGATGTGGATGGAATGGAACTGAATGCTTTATAGTCAAGAATGATGAATGACAATTGTAACACCCCGTAATTCTGTTAATATTAATATTCACAAATTAAAGAATAACTAATCTCAGACTTTAGAATTGTGGGAAACGGGTTGCGCCATTGTGTTCGTCTCGGAATTCTGGTTGAGATAGAGTCTAAGCTTGCATGAATTGGACTTCGTATGAAGAAGTTATGGCCATCAGAAGTTTCAGAAAATTCAAAACAGATTTCAAAAATTTAAAATTCAAAATTCGAAGTCAAACAGGCTAGGCGGGAAAATTCCTGCCCAGCACCCCAGGTCGACTGGGGAGTCGACTGGGCAGTCGACCCCCCTCCCCCCAGGTCGACTGTGGAGTCGACTGGGCAGTCAAACTGGGTGTCGACCTGTCCAGGTGGCTAGGGTTTGACTGAGCCCAATCTTGAGCTGCTAATGTGTCTTTAGGGCTGAGTTGGCAAATTAAACGGTTCAGGTTAGTTCTGAGTTGATCTGACGGTCTAAATAAATCCTAAACTCTATAAATACCTAGGTAGTCTCTCACTCTAATTCACATGAAAAATAGAATAGCCACCGTCATACCGCCGCCTTGGAACCCAGTGGAGCCGCCACCAACTAAGAAGGAAGAAAACCCTAATTCTACTCAACTCTAAAGAAAATCAAGACTCTCTTTCTCTTCTAATTGTGAGTATGATGATCTTAACAAGATTATTGTTAAACTAATTAGGTTAAGTAATGAATGGATTATAAGTAAATTATGTGGATTGTCATATATGTTGTTGTAAACCTTATGCTATCATATATGTGTAAATTTTATGTTATGTGATGATGATATCCTATATGTTGTAAATCATGCTATGATGATATTGTATAGGTTGTAATTTTCTATGCTAAATTGTGATAGATCATACATGTTATAAAGTCATGATGTTATTATCTATGCTAATTAGTTCATGTTAATCAAATCATAATGTTTGGGCTATGTTGATCTATAGGACAAATCATGTATGCAAGTTTAGATTGATTATTAAAGATTATGAACATATGCCATGACATCTATTTAAATCTAGAATTATGACATCTAGAATTATGCTATGACATATGTGAATTCTATGTATTAGATGCTAGTTCACACCATCATTATGTTGCATAAAACCCCGTATGCAAGTTTATACATGAATTTGGGTTATGACCATATCATGTAAATTGTGACATTTAACAAGTTGACAGCTTTATATCCTTAACATGTGTAGTCCTATGCAAGTTTCACCCCTATTATGATTTGATTTATTTGTCTATATGTTGTGATAATTTATCTTTGTGCTATGAGTTAGACTATTCGAGTCGAACGTATACTTTGCGTTGAATAAGCGAACGTACAATGTGGGGTAGGGGTAATATTAAGGATTTAATAATAAGAAGTTGGGGTGCAATTGATATGATTTTGCATGCCATGAGTGGATGGCCATAATTGAGTCAATTATGGACATCATTAACATTGGTGTTAATTAATAATTTGAATAGGGAATTATTAAAACTGGGGTAAAAGATTATAAGTGATAATCAATGCTTAGGACACGAGGTTGGACTCGTTTGTGACGTAAACCTACCCGGACCCGCCCGGCAAATCCAGTAGTCACAAATGTCTGCCCAATGTGAGAGATCCTAGGCCAAACTAAAGCATAACAGTTGTAAAGACACGAGGTTAGACACCTTTATGGTGTAAGACTGCCCGGACCCGCCCGGCAAATCCAGCTGCCATAAATGCCAGTCTAATGTGAGAGGTCTTTATGGGGTTATGGCCTGAATGAATTAAGAAATACTTAACCAGATAAACATGTAAGGTGGGACATGGGGGTTAAGTAGGTGCCTTGGGTGGCATGAGGAATCTAGTGGGCGCCCTTAGTGGCATATGAAATACGATTAGTAAGACTTAACCAAACACACATGTAAATGAACATGACTAAGAGGGTTAAGTGGGATATACTAATGGTGACAAGCTTAGGTGGGTAGCTTGTGGGGGCCCATTTCAACCAGTAACCCAAACGTATCTTTGTGGGCTCGACCCAAGTAGAGGACGGGACACGCATACTGGGCTTGACTATAAGAGGCCAAAACGGGGTAGCGGTGGCAACATGAGTCCAACGGGTTTCATATGCGTGTGTGGACCCGGGCTGGTAGGTAATACGTTGTTGCATCATGTAGGTAGCTTGTAGGGGCCCATTTCAACCAGTAACCAAAACGTATCTTTGTGGGCTCGACCCAAGTAGAGGACGGGACACGCATACTGGGCTTGACTATAAGAGGCCAAAACGGGGTAGCGGTGGCAACGCGAGTCCAATGGATTTCATATGCGTGTGTGGACCCGGGCTGGTAGGTAATACGTTGTTGCATCATGTAGGTAGCTTGTAGGGGCCCATTTCAACCAGTAACCAAAACGTATCTTTGTGGGCTCGACCTAAGTAGAGGACGGGACACGCATACTGGGCTTGACTATAAAAGGCCAAAACGGGGTAGCGGTGGCAACGCGAGTCCAACGGATTTCATATGCGTGTGTGGACCCGGGCTGGTAGGTAATACGTTGTTGCATCATGTAGGTATAATCCGTGCATTCTCAAGTTGTATCGGATTGCCACTTTAGGGGAGTGATACACCTCACTATGGGGCCAACATGGGTATCTACGAGTAGGGAGCCGATCGCAAGTGGGTAGTGGGGTACACCTAGTGGAGATAGGGGCAGACGGCACCTATGTAGTCAGCTAGGGGTACGCAAGGCTAATTTCTAAGTGAAGCGAGTAGGATCAACTTTGAGGGTGACTGGTGTGGTGCGGTGTAGTAATTATTCGTTAGTAATTAGTTGTGCCTTTAACGTTATCTTTAACGTTATCTTTATCTACTCTTCCATACCCAATAGTTCATAGACATTTCCTTGTTTTCCAGCTTATGCCTTAGTTTAGTTATTTTGGTAATAGTATTGTTAGAATTATCATACTCGCCAGACTTTATGTCTGACCCCCACCATTTCTATCCTTTTTCCCCCTCCAGGTCCTCAGGTTGGGCCCAGCTCTAGTGGAGTTTGATTGGATTGCTTCATCTCTCTTTCGAAAGCTTGGACCGTTGAAGTAAAGTCCAGCTTGTTATCTTTTTTATGGCTATTTATGTAATGGGATTATGTATTTTGTTTTATCAAGATGGATATTGTACTTGACTCTGATTTATGGTTTTATGATGTAACAAACATGCTTAATTTCCGCTGCAATAAAATAAAGTTTTAGATTTCCAAGTACTACATATTATCTGTCTTGTTGTAATTTTTCTGTTCTATATTCACTTAAAACCTCCACGTAAGTTAATGCATTCCCTTTGTGAGTGACATTAATGGACGTGGGGTGTTACACGTGGTATCAGAGCTTAAGGTTACCAGAACAGATAAAATTTTTAGAAAAACTATTTTTCTAAAGTATTTTTGGAAGAAGTGTTTTCAAAACATGTCTTAATGAGTAATTTAAAGAGGAAAGTTTTTATGAAAAACATAATCCCATATAGACATATATCTTTATCTTTCGAATTCTCCATTTTGAATCTTTCCTTTTTTCGTTTCAGCATGGCTGAAGATCTTAACCTTCCGGACAGTGTAATGATACCAGGATGGTATAGGAGGTTATTAGAGGCTAGGGCCGCTGCAGGTCCAGCCAATGTTCCTCCACCACCAGTTGCACCCGCTCCTCCTCCTCCTCGCGCTGATACTTTCGCAAAGACGTGCAAGGAACTTAAGGCTATGGGCGGAAAACCTTTTCAAGGGTCAGAAACGTTTGTGGAAGCTAGAGATTGGCTTAAGGAGGTGGAAGAATTGCTAGAAATCTTTGAAGTGGAAGAAGGGAGGAAAGTCAAATTAGCAACTTGGTTAATGAAAGGAGAGGCCTCGTTTTGGTGGGAGGTCACAAATGGGGAGCTTCCTGTTGATTCTTGGGCGGATTTCAGACGTAGGTTTGTGGAAAAGTTTCTCTCAAGGGCAGAAAAGAATCTATATATGGAAAGGTTCTTGACATTAAAGCAAGGAAGCTCATTAGTGAAAGAATATGTCAACAAATTTAATCAGTTAGCAAGGTTTGGCTTGGACTTAGTGAACACGTCGAAGAAGAAGGCTCTGAGGTTCGTTAATGGATTGAATGAGACGTTGCAAGGGTTGGCTATGACCCACATCCCTATGGGGGCCACCTTTGAGAAGCTAGTAGACATGGCACTCATGCATGAGGAGAAAGGCGCTGAAGCTGATAAGGCACCCGAGAAGAAAGGGGATCAGAAGAAACCACAACAACAAAACAAGAAGGGTGGTAAAGACAATAATGGCAAGGGAAAGAAGAAATGCTTTAACTGTGGGACACCAGGCCATCTCAGCAAGGATTGCCGAAAGAAAAAGAAGACCGGCTGTTTTCACTGTGGCGAAGTGGGACATCTAGTAAAGGACTGCCCAAAGAAGAGGCAGAGGGCAGGGTCTACCTCGGGAGGACAGGTGCAGCCTCTTATGGCACCAGGGCAGGCAAGAGGACAAGTTCAGGCTCTCGCGGTCCCACCGCTGCAAGAACGAGGTAGAACCATTTCTGTTGAAAGCTTAGTTTTTCTGTTTGATCATCCTGTCCGTACCTTATTTGATTCGGGCGCATCGCATTCGTTTATCTCTACATCATTAGTTGAATCACTGCACTTAAACACCAGTTTAGTAGAGGATCCCTTAATTGTTTCGAATCCAATTGGGGGCTCAGCTTATTTGTCCATGATGTGTTTGGATTTGAAAATTTCTATACTTAGCGTTGAGTTTAGATGTGATGCTTATGTTTTGGGCTTCACGGGCTATGGGCTAATTTTAGGGATGGATTGGTTATCCATAAATGGGGTCGTTCTTGATTGTGAAAGGAGAGTACTTAGGCTCATGACTCGCCTTGGCAACACTCTCGAAATCTTTTGTAATCCCATAGATTCCGTTATGCTAAGTTATCTAGAATCGCTTGACGCATCGGTGGAAAATCTACGATCTGTTAGAGTGGTCCGAGAATACTCGGATCTGTTTGAGGAGGTGAAGGGCTTGCCTCCGAAGCGGGAGATAGATTTTCGAATATATCTTGTGGATAATGCAAAACCAATATCTTTGCCAGTACGCCACATGGCTCCACGTGAAAGGAGGGAACTCAATAAGCAAGTGAAGGAGTTGCTTGAGAAGGGGTTCATAAGATGTAGTATATCGGAGTGGGGTGCTCCAGTAGTATTTGCCACAAAGGCGGATGGGTCCCTTAGACTTTGTGTGGACTATAGAGAACTTAATAAGCTTACTAAGAAAAACAGACACCCACTACCGAGGATTGACGATCTCTTCGATCAGTTAGTTGGCGCCTCTGTGTTTTCGCAGTTGGACCTAGCAATTGGATTCCATCGGTTGAGAGTGGATGAGGATAGCATAGACATGACTGCCTTTAGGACTCCGGACGGTTTCTATGAATGGCTAGTGATGCCCTTCGGTTTGACAAACGCTCCCACATACTTTGTTAATTTGATGAGTAGGGTGTTTAGGGACTACCTTAACAAATTCGTGGTAGTCTTTGTAGACGAAATCCTAATCTTTTCTAAGGATGAAGAAGAGTATGCCCTACATCTTAGGGAAGTGTTAGAGACCCTACGAGCGCATAATCTTAAAGCTAATTTTTCTAAGTGTCACTTCTGGAGGAAGGAAGTACGATTCTTAGGGCATGTGGTTTCCAAAGAAGGGATAGCTGTGGATCCCGCGAAGGTGGTGGCCATCCAAGATTGGAAGGTCCCTAAAAATGCTACCGAAGTGAGAAGTTTCTTGGGGTTGGTTGGCTACTATAGGAAGTTTATCAAAGACTTCGCAAAGATATCAGCTCCATTGACACGCCTGACGAAAAAGAATCTAGTCTTCGCGTGGGACGTAGATTGTGATGATGCGTTCCAACGTTTAAAGAGAGCTTTGACCTCAGCCCCAATCTTAGTGCTGCCAGATGGGAGTAAGCCATTTACCGTTTATACTGACGCTTGTGGGACAGGACTAGGCGCAGTCTTAATGCAAGAGGGCAGGGTAATAGCCTATGGGGGAAGACAGTTGAGAGCGCATGAGAAAAATTACCCTACACATGACCTAGATTTGGCGCTATTGTTTTCACGCTTAAGTCTTAGCGTCATTATCTTCTTGGCGAGAAATTCGAATTATTCACTGACCACAAATCACTAAAATACTTATTCTCTCAAAAGGACTTGAACTTAAGGCAGTAAAGGTGGATGGAGTTCTTAGCGTCCTACGATTTCGAAATAACATATATCCCTAGCAAGGGTAACGTGGTGGCTGACGTCTTAAGTAGAAAAAGGTTGTCCTTGAGTCCGTTGTTTGTTGAGCGGCGAAGCTTAGAATTCATTTCGATGTTTGACTTTAGACCTTCCGTTGACTTTGTACCCGGTTTGCTAGTATCCTTAGAGGTTAGACCTACGCTTTTGGGACGGATTGGCGAGGCACAACGAGACGACCCATAGTTGGTTGAGTTAGTAGAAAAGCTCAAAAGAGGGGAGTCATCAAGCCATCTCCGTAGGTATACCCTAGACGATAAGGGTTGGTTACGTAGGGACGGTAGACTTTGTGTACCTCGAGATGATGACTTAAGGAAGGCTATTCTTGATGAAGCACATCGTTCGAAGATGACCATTCATCCCGGTGGGGACAAGATGTACATGGACATGAGATGAGTTTACTTTTGGGCCGGCATTAAGAAAGATGTGGCCGAGTATGTCGCTAGATGCTTGGTGTGCCAACAAGTAAAAGCGGAGCAAAAGAAACCCGGTGGGTTGCTTCACCCATTGGAGGTTCCACTATGGAAATGGGAGAGTGTCTCGATGGACTTTGTGGATGGATTACCAAGATCAAGGAAGGGTAATACGGGAATTTGGGTTATAGTAGATAGACTTACTAAGATTACCCATTTTATTCCTGTAAAGAGTAAGAGGACTGCTCCATGGTTAGCTTCTGTGTACGTCCGAGAAATAGTTCGTTTGCACGGTGTTCCTTCTAGCATAGTGAGCGACCGCGATCCTATTTTCACTAGCGAATTTTGGAGAAGCTTGCAAGAGGAGGTAGGGACTCAGTTATGTTTGAGTACCGCATACCATCCTCAGACGGACGGCCAGACTGAGAGGGTGAATCGCATTCTAGAGGATCTTTTGAGGCTATGTATCCTAGACTTTGGGGGTACATGGAAAGAGCATCTTCCATTGGTGGAGTTCGCATAATAACAGCTTTCAATCTAGCATTGGCATGGCACCTTTCGAAGCTCTTTATGGACGACCTTGTCGTTCACCTACATGTTGGTGGGAATCTACGGATAATATCTTACTTGGGCCTGATATGATTAGAGAGACTTCAGAGAAGATCGACTTGATTCGAAGGAGGATGAAAGCAGCGCAAGATAGGCAGAAATCTTATGCGGATAAGAGGAGGACAGATCTTTTGTTTGACGTTGGGGACATGGTCTTTATCAATGTGTCTCCATTACGGAACGTTGTTCGCTTTGGGTCCGTTGGGAAATTAGCACCAAGGTTCGTAGGGCCGCTTCCTATTAAGGAGAAGATTGGACAGATGGCGTATAAAGTGGAGTTGCCTGAGAGACTTAGTGGTGTACACGACGTATTCCATGTGTCACATTTGAGGAAGTGCTTGCACGAGACCGCGGAGGTGGTAGAGCCGAATTTGCTTAGAGAGGTGGAGATAGAGCGTGATGCGACGATTCGACGAGCTCCTACATGCATTCTTGGGTCGGAGATCAAGAAGTTGAGAAATCGAGAGGTTAGACTAGTCAAAGTACAATGGGGAGATGATGAGAGCAACGCTACTTGGGAGACAGAAGCGAAGATGCGTTCGTTGTAACCTTTTCTTTTTTAGGGTATGTCTTTTAATTTCTCCTTTATCGCTTAGCTTGTACTTATCTTACCTTAGAGTATCCTCTCGCTAGTATTCTTGACCTTTAGTTAGGATAATCCTATGGTTGAAACATGTGTTTGAGACATGTTATGTATGATAGATGCAAAGTGGATGCAAGTGTTTGCTAGTGGTTGCTCGTGGACGCATATACACACACCGTTAGGCACTAGATCGCTCAGTCACTTCATATTGCATATTGCATATATATGGATGTATTTAGTAAAATGGATGTATGATGATTGTATTATCATATGGATGCTGCATTCAGATGATGATTGTGCACACATATAGAGATAATATGTAGCATTAAGGAACTTTTGCATACATAATGGACGCATGGCACTATCATGATTTCCATTAAGGAGGTCAACTGAATCAGTGGACCGCCTGATTTTGCATTAGATATGGACATATACACACACTGTGCATTTAAACATGAAAGCATTAGAAGTCTATAAGGAAAATGGATGCCTGTGTTTGATGATTGAATAGATGGACGATAGGATGTTAGGATATACATTCTTCTTGACTTGAAGATTTCGGGGTCGAAATCCTTTAAGGAGGGGAGAATGTAACACCCCGTAATTCTGTTAATATTAATATTCATAAATTAAAGAATAACTAATCTCAAAAGTGAGAATTGTGGGAAACGGGTTGCGCCATTGTGTTCATCTCGGAATTTTGGTTGAAATAGAGTCCGAGTTTGCGTGAATTGGACTTCGTATGAAGAAGTTATGGCCATCGGAAGTTTCAGAAAATTCAAAGTAGATTTCAGAAATTTAAAATTCAAAATTCGAAGTCAAATAGGCTAGGCGGGAAAATTCCCGCCCAGCACCCCAGGTCGACTGGGGAGTCTACTGGGCAGTGGACCCCCCCAGGTCGACTAGGGAGTCGACTGGGCAGTCGACCTGGGTGTCGACCTGTCCAGGCGGCTAGGGTTTGACTGAGCCCAATCTTGAGCTGCTGATGTGTCTTTAGGGCCGAGTTGGCAAATTAAACGGTTCAGGTTAGTTCTGAGTTGATCTGACGGTCTAAATAAATCCTAAACTCTATAAATACCTAGGTAGTCTCTCACTCTAATTCACATGAAAAATAGAATAGCCACCGTCATACTGCCGCCATGGAACTCAGTGGAGCCGCCGCCAACTAAGAAGGAAGAAAACCCTAATTCTACTCAACTCTAAAGCAAATCAAGACTCTCTTTCTCTTCTAATTGTGAGTATGATGATCTTAACAAGATTATTGTTAAACTAATTAGGTTAAGTTATGAATGGATTATAAGTAAATGATGTGGATTGTCATATATGTTGTTGTAAACCTTATGCTATCATGTATGTGTTAATTTTATGTTATGTGATGATGATATCCTATATGTTGTAAATCACGCTATGATGATATTGTATAGGTTGTAATTTTCTATGCTAAATTGTGATAGATCATACATGTTATAAAGTCATGATGTTATTATCTATGCTAATTAGTTCATGTTAATCAAATCATAATGTTTGGGCTATGTTGATCTATAGGACAAATCATGTATGCAAGTTTAGATTGATTAGTAAAGATTATGAACATATGCCATGACATCTATTTAAATCTAGAATTATGACATCTAGAATTATTCTATGACATATGTGAATTCTATCTATTAGATGCTAGTTCACACCATCATTATGTTGCATAAAACCCCATATGCAAGTTTATACACGAATTTGGGTTATGACCATATCATGTAAATTGTGACATTTAACAAGTTGACACCTTTAGATCATTAACATGTGTAGTCCTATGCAAGTTTCACCCCTATTATGATTAGATTTATTTTATTTGTCTATATGTTGTGATAATTTATCTTTGTGCTATGAGTTAGACTATTCGAGTCGAACGTATACTTTGCGTTGAATAAGCGAACGTACAACGTGGGGTAGGGGTAATATTAATGATTTAATAATAAGAAGTTGGGGTGCAATTGATATGATTTTGCATGCCATGAGTGGATGGCCATAATTGAGTCAATTATGGACATCATTAAAATTGGAGTTAATTAATAATTTGAATAGGGAATTATTAAAACTGGGGTAAAAGATTATAAGTGATAATCAATGCTTAGGACACGAGGTTGGACTCGTTTGCGACGTAAACCTGCCCGGACCCGCCCGGCAAATCCAGTAGTCACAAATGTCAGCCCAATGTGAGAGGTCCTAGGCCAAACTAAAGCATAACAGTTGTAAAGACACGAGGTTAGACTCCTTTATGGTGTAAGACTGCCCGGACCCGCCCGGCAAATCCAGCTGCCATAAATGCCAGTCTAATGTGAGAGGTCTTTATGGGGTTATGGCCTGAATGAATTAAGAAATACTTAACCAGATAAACATGTAAGGTGGGACATGGGGGTTAAGTAGGTGCCTTGGGTGGCATGAGGAATCTAGTGGGCGCCCTTAGTGGCATATGAAATACGATTAGTAAGACTTAACCAAACACACATGTAAATGAACATGACTAAGAGGGTTAAGTGGGATATACTAATGGTGACAAGCTTAGGTGGGTAGCTTGTGGGGGCCCATTTCAACCAGTAACCCAAACGTATCTTTGTGGGCTCGACCCAAGTAGAGGACGGGACACGCATACTGGGCTTGACTATAAGAGGCCAAAACGGGGTAGCGGTGGCAACACGAGTCCAACGGGTTTCATATGCGTGTGTGGACCCGGGCTGGTAGGTAAGACGTTGTTGCATCGTGTAGGTATAAGCCGTGCATTCTCAAGTTGTATCGGGTTGCCACTTTAGGGGAGTGATACACCCCACTACGGGGCCAACACGGGTATGTACGAGTAGGGAGCCGATCGCAAGTGGGTAGTGGGGTACACCTAGTGGAGATAGGGGCAGACGACACCTATGTAGTCAGCTAGGGGTACGCAAGGCTAATTTCTAAGTGAAGCGAGTGGGATCAACTTTGAGGGTGACTGGTGTGGTGCAGTGTAGTAATTATTCGTTAGTAATTAGGTGTGCCTTTAACGTTATCTTTAATGATATCTTTATCTGCTCTTCCATACCCAATAGTTCATAGACATTTCCTTGTTTTCCAGCTTATGCCTTAGTCTAGTTATTTTGGTAATAGTATTGTTAGAATTATCATACTCGCCAGACTTTATGTCTGACCCCCTCCATTTCTATCCTTTTTCCCCCTCCAGTTCCTCAGGTTGGGCCCAGCTCTAGTGGAGTTTGATTGGATTGCTTCATCTCTCTTTGGAAACTTGGACCGTTGATGTAAAGTCCAGCTAGTTATCTTTTTTTATGGCTATTTATATAATGGGATTATGTATTTTGTTTTATCAAGATGGATATTGTACTTGACTCTGATTTATGGTTTTATGACGTAACAAACATGTTTAATTTCTGCTGCAATAAAATAAAGTTTTAGATTTCCAAGTACTACCTATTATCTGTCTTGTTGTAATTTTTCTGTTCTATATTCACTTAAAACCTCCACGGAAGTTAATCCACTCCCTTTGTGAGTGGCATTAATGGACGTGGGGTGTTACAACTATTTTATTCTGAGAGACTCTCGCTTTATTTCATTTTTTTTTCTTTTTCTTTTTCTCTTTTTTTTTTCTTTTTTCTTTTTCCTTTTTTTTTCTTTGTTCACGATGAATGATGAATGGAGATGGAATGGAATGATACTGTACATTATTTCATTTGATTCCTCCTCTACTAAGCCAACACTTCATGAAAGGAAAGTTTTGTGCCCTAGTTACTCTACTTCTATAACCTTAATTCAACACACAAATCTGGATTGATGTTATACAAAAAGCTGAAAGGAATGATAAGCAAAGTTTCGTAAGATAGATAACCCATATAAAATAAGTGTGGTATATGGTTATCCTACCTTAAAACAAGTACGGAGTGGGTAGTGTAATATTGGTATATAAAAAATATGACGTTTATTAACCTTTAAACAAAAGGTTCTTGAGTATACCAATATAAGATAAACTTGTTGAAACATGGATGTAAATCGACTAAAACTTGGGTTTGAATAATGTGGGGTATCGAAGAAGAACGCTACAATGAGTCATTTCTCCTTAAGTGGGCCAAGTGGATTTAGAACTTACGATTTTGAAAATTTGAGTGGAAAAGAAAATATTATGCATGAAAACGAACTCAGAAAATCCAACAAATGTACGTACAAAATCATTATTATTTGATTTTTTTTCTTTTCTTTTTTTTATTATTTTTACTTGCACATTCTAACATGTATAACAAGGGTTGACACGCTTACTCTAGAACACGACTAACATCTGCACATTCTCAAGCTAGCATCTTAAAAAGACACATTACAATTCAATGAATAAATAATGTTCATTCCCATCACCCAACAATTCAACTTATCAAATAAGAACCAAGGTGTTATTTATGAATTTACGTTAGTCCTTGTTCAATGAATGACCTAGTTCATAAAATTTGATTGCTGATGTAATGTAAATTGCCCCCACGCTTGAGTGTGACTGGTCCTCACAGTCTTAATCAGAAATATCTCAGTGAAAAGGAAAAACAAATAAGAGAATATTTACATATGTACAAAAGAGGGTTAGTGCGTCTTACTGAATGTAATGTGGCTCACGGAGGACCATGAGTTATTCCTCTTGGTTTGGTATTGGTTCCAATTAAGATTTAAGGTGTTGACCGTTGACTATATAGGATGTTCCATCAGTTGGGTTCTCAATTTCAACTGCACCATATGGAAAAACAGTCTATACAGTGTAAGATCTTGTCCATCTAGATTTCAACTTACCCGGAAATAAATGCAGTTTTGAGTCATTCAATAGAAATTTTTGACCTAGCATGAAAGTTTTACGTAAAATTGATTTATCATGAAAATTTTTCGTTATGTCCTTGTTAATTCGTTCATTTTCATAGGCACCATTTCGAATTTCATCAAGTTCATTAAGTTAAAGCTTCCTATGTTCGCCTGCTTGCTCTAAATCAAGATTCAAAGTTTTTATTGCCCATAACGCCCGATGTTCTAGTTCAACTGGCAAGTGACATGGCTTACAAAAAATCAACCGATAAGGGGACATACCCAAGTTTGTTTTGAAAGCGGTGCGGTAATCCCAAAGAGCGTCGGTTAATTTTTGAGACCAATCTTGATGATTTCGATTCACAGTTTTCTCAAGGATTTGTTTAATCTGCCTATTCGATACTTCAACTTGCCCACAAGTTTGAGGATGATAAGGAGTGGATAACTTGTGGGTTATCGAATACTTTCTCATGAGAGCTTCAAAAGAACGATTACAGAAGTGTGTACCATTATCACTGATTATTGTGCGACGTGTGCCAAACCTAGAAAAGATGTTTTCTTTCAAGAAGCGCACAACAACCTTGTTATCGTTTGTTTTGCATGGAACAGCTTCGACCCATTTGGAAACATAATCAACAGCTAAGAGAATGTAAAGGTTCCCAAAAGAATTAGGGAAGGGTCCCATTAAGTCTATACCCCACACATCAAAAATTTCAACCTCTAGAATGGGGTTTAGGGGCATCATATTCCATTTAGAATTTTTCCCTAAGAATTGACATCGATCACATGTTTTGCAAAATTCATACGCGTCTTTGAAAAGGTTGGGCCAGTAGAAACCCGATTGGAGAACCTTTTCGACTGTCTTTTTGGGACCGAAGTGACCACCACAGGCTTGGTCATGACAGAAAGAGAGGACACTGTGAGTTTCAGTGTCGGGAACACACCTTCGAATGATTTGGTTTGGACAGTTTTTGAAAAGATAGGGGTCGTCCTAATAAAAATGTTTCACTTGAGAAAAGAATTTGTGTTTATCCTGCTTAGACAAGAAAGAAGGGGTCTGCTTGGTGAATAATTAGTTGACAATGTCAGCAAACCAAGTATCAGTGGATAGAGAAAACAGCTGTTCTCGTTGATCGGAAGAGAAGAAGATGGGGCATTTGGAAGACGAGACAAATGGTCCGCAGTAACGTTGTCGGATCCTTTTTTATCCTTAATGGTAAGGTCAAATTCTTGAAGTAGAAGGATCCAACGAATGAGACGAGCCTTAGCATCCTTGTTAGAGAAAAGGTACCTAAGTGCGGAATGATCAGTATAAACCATGATGTTTGAGCCAACTAGATAAGGCCTGAATTTTTCTAGAGCGAAAACAACTGCCAAAAGTTCTTTTTCAGTGGTCGTATAATTGATTTGGGCATCGTTCAAAGTCTTACTCGCGTAGTAAATTACATGAAGAATTTTATCGATGTGTTGTCCTAAGACAGCGCCAACAGCGAAATTCGAGGCATCTCACATGATTTCAAAAGGCAGCTTCCAGTTGGGAGAGCAGATGATCGAAGCAAAGACAAGTTCATTTTTAAGATGATCAAAAGATGAAATGCAATCAGAATTGAAGTCGAAAGGAACATCCTTACCAAGAAGATTGGTTAAAGGTCGAGTGATTTTGCTAAAATCTTTTATAAAGCGACGGTAAAAACCAGCATGACCTTAAAAGGATCAGATGTCCTTAACGGATTTGGGAATGGGAAGATTCGAGATAACTTCGATTTTGGCTTTATCTACTTCAATTCCTTTATTAGAGATGACATGTCCTAAAACAATGCCATGTTTGACCATGAAGTGACACTTTTCCCAATTAAGAGTTAAGTGTTTATCTTTGCAACGGTTAAGAACAAGATCAAGATGATGTAAACACTCAGAGTAAGAATCACCAAATATGGAAAAATCATCCATGAAAACTTCTAAAAATCGCTCGATCAAATCAGAAAAAATGCTAATCATACACCTCTGAAAGGTTGCAGGTGCATTACAGAGGCCAAAAGGCATACGACGGTTCGCAAATGTACCAAATGGACAAGTGAATGTGGTTTTATCTTGGTCCTCAAGAGCGATAGGGATTTGATTATAGCCCGAGTACCCGTCAAGGAAACAATAGTACTCATGACCGGCTAGCCGTTCTAACATTTGATCGATAAATGGCAGAGGGAAATGATCCTTACGTGTTTCAGAGTTAAGTTTCATATAGTTAATGCAAACATGCCAACCAGTTTGGGTGCGGGTTGGGATAAGCTCGTTAGCTTCATTTTGGATCACAGTAATCCCTGATTTCTTAGGTACGACATGAATCGGACTAACCCATTGACTATTGGAAATTGGGTAGATGATTCCATTGTCAAGACATTTAAGGATTTCACCATGAACTGCCTCTTTCATGATAGGGTTTAGTCGATGTTGGGGATCATGAGTGGGTTTGGCATCATCTATAAGGTGGATTCGATGTTGGACTATCGAAGGACTAATCCCCTTAATATCAGCCATGGACCAACCAATTGCTTCCTTATTTTTCTTAAGAATGGGAAGGAGCAATTATTCCTGCTCTAAAGTAAGGTCAAAAGCGATAATGACCCGAAAAGTTTCATTGTCTCCTAATTAAGAGTACTTAAGATGACTGGGCAATACTTTGAGTTCAGATTTTGGGGACGACTCAACCGAAGAAACTAGTTGAGGGACTGACTCAATTGTGAGCGACTCAACAGGAATCGAATCAGAGACATTTTTGGGAATATCTTGAAACAAGGTTTCGTAATTTGATTCAATTTCGTTATTCAGATGGCCGAGCTCGGGTTCATTGTCATGGACAACATGGATTTCAGAAAACTGGTCCACATAAGAATTAGGAGAGTTTTCTGTTCTAAAGATGTTTAGTTCGACAGTCATGTTACCGAAAGAAAGTTTCATAGACCCATTTCTACAGTTGATAAGAGCATTAGATGTTGCTAAGAAGGGTCGTCCTAGAATCAAAGGGATCTGCTTTGCAGGATTGCTTACCTGTTGAGTTTCTAGGACAATGAAATCAATTGGAAAGATGAATTCGACTATTTTGATCAATACATCCTCGATTTCGCCCACAGGTTTCTTAATTGAACGGTCAGCAAGCTGAAGGGTAACCTTGGTTGGTTTCAGTTCTCCTAGCCCTAATTGGCGATAGACAGAATATGGAAGCAAGTTAGCACTATGTAACGACCCAGAAAATCTGAACCAATTTAAAATTTTTAAATTGGCTAAAATAATGGATTTTAAATATTTAAAATAAATATTTTAAATAATGGCAATGAAAAGTGAGTTTGAATCGACAACTGAAAACGAATATAATTAATTATGACTATAAAACAAGGATTGAAAAGGCGCTGCAGTTTCAAAATTTGAATTCAAAATTTGTCGGACTGTACCGGGTGCAAAACAAAACGGATTTGAGTGAAACCAAAAATATTTAAATCTGTTAGTGAATACCTTTCTAACGAATCTGAAAAATCGAATTTTCATAACGGAAAGCAAAAGTTATGGCCAAATGAATTTTCAGAAAGGTCGCTATGAAATTTATATAGCCCGTGAAATTGGCCATTTTGCATACGACCTCGGAATTCGACGAAACCACTTTTGTTGGATCCGGGATGTGAAGTTATTGCTAGTTTTCAAATTTCATAATTTTTGAAGCTAGTATGTGAGCGTGGCAAAGGAAAACGTGTTTTGGTCAATTACAGTTAAATTAGATCGACAAGAAATGGGCCTTTTTGCAAACGGTCTCCGAATTCGACGAAACTAGTTTTGTTGGGACCGTATCGTCAAAACATAGCTAGATTTATTTTTCTGGAATTTTTCGAATCAGTTTGTGGCCCTGGCAAATTGAAATGTACGTTCAAATCAAATATCGAATGTTTTATATTTTAATTTGAAGGAAAACTGACTGAAACAGTCGAATGGGCCTACGAAACATATCCCATTGTGTTCGGAATGGGGGTAAAACGCTTGGGACGACAGTCATTGGGTTTAGATTGGTGGTCGTGTCAGAAAACCCCTTTAAAACTCCGCCGGCCAATCAGAATTTTTATAAAAAAAAAAATCCTTTTTCTTCTCTCTCTCCCCGAAGTCGATCACCGGCGGAAAACCGCTCCCCCTTCCCTTCCATTTTCTGGCGATTCTGATCATCGAAATACCCCCGCCCTTTGGAGTTTTCCGAAGCCCTCGCCACCCTCTTCCAATCCATAGCTGGTACACCCCCTATCGTCGCTCGTACGAGGAGATCTAGCCTCTCAAAGTCCGGAAGTTCACGCCGCCGCCACGACCAAGATTCGCCGCCGAGATGGGTCCCACCACCAGGCGTGGATAGCCCTTTCCACCCTCTTCGACGTCGCGCAGGCCGATCGACCCCTCGATACACGGATTGCTTGAAAGATCGAGACCTAGATTTGAACCTTCACGAGGGTATACGGTTTAAAATCTTTTAATTGAAAATAACACTTTAAATGTTGCAAACCTTTGAAAAATCATATCTTTTTACTACATTAACGAAATTCGATGAAACAGGAAACATCGGGACCGTAAGGACATCTTCTACATTTTAGAAGAGACCGCATATTTTTCTGAGCCTTCTGCTATTTTTGGTGGAGTGGAACCCAATGTGAGATTTCTAATTTATAAACGATATGGGAAACGACGATGTATAAATTATATAGTCGATGTATGGGTTATATAAGCGTTGTACACCTCATGTATAAGCTTTGTATAAGTTGTACGTCCGATGTATAAGTTATATATGCGTTGTAAAAATTATATATGTGTTGAAATAGAAGTGAATTGCTATATATATAAATATAAATATATGTATATATATATACACGCCCCTCGTCCACAAACCAAGGACGATATTTGTTGGTTGTGATTGGTGTGAAAATTGATTGATAGCGAATGGTTGTTTGGGATTGTTTGTGGTTGATATTGATTGATTGTGGTTGAAAAATACCCATTTGTGGTTGAGAAATATTTGGTTGAAACCACATAGGATTAGTTTATGGAAATGAAATAAATATATACATGCCGCCTGCGTGCGAACTAGATGCATGATCCCCATTGTCAAAAACCGCGAGGAGCCGTACTAGGGACGGTCCCGGTTTAAACTACCCTACCGTTATGCTGCCGAAATTTTGAATAATATTCATGTGTTTGAATTATTTTCATTTGCTGAAACTATATTTATTCGTTATATAGAAAACCTTCATGTGTTGAATCGATATTCATTCGTTGATTAGAAATTCATGTGTTGAATGGTATTCGTGTTTTAAATATAAAAATCACATTTTTATCTATATATAGAAACTATAGAAAACCTTCATGTGTTGAATCGATATTCATTCGTTGAATTGAAATACATGTGTTGAGTGGTATTCATATTTCGAAATAAATTGTTTCATAATAAAAATCATCTTTTATCAACTATATAAACTATATAAAATAATAGTGTTTTGAAATGAATTGTTTTACAATAAAAATCACCTTTTTGTTATATACATGAATTGTTGAAATGTGAAGTATTAAAAATAGCCACTCGTTCAAATAAATATGCATGAGTTGAAATATTCATTAATTAGCTACTGATATGATTTTTGCCTATGTATGCAACATTAGAATGAATGGTGTTTTTAAAATAAATGGAAATCAAAGATGAAGTTGAATGGAAAATGATAAGTGATAAGAACTATATATCTGTACATGCATATTTATTTGAACAGGTTATAGCAAAGGGGCTAGAGAAGAGGAATAAAATTTTGTGCCCAACAAATAGGTACACATTCACTGTTTTGTTTGGGTGATGATTTTATGAGCCTGTTGGCTAGCCGCTTGGCTTTTTCTTTTTCTTTTTGACATGAGACGCCCGTGTGGCTATTTGGGAATTTTCCCAGCCCCTCCCGTACAAAGGAGGTTATGGCGAAATTTTCCGTAATTTAAAGGCGTTAGTGGAATATTTGAAGTGGAATCAATATAGGAATTTTTGAATGAACTGTATTTATATAAATATATAAATATAAATAAAATTAAAATGAAACGTGGCCGTGCAGTTCGTGTTTTGAAACCGTGATTTCAAACGATTAGTACTGGAGATCCGACCATCGGATTTTCCTGAAATCGCAACCGTTGGGTTCGCTTTGGAAAAATCTTTCCAACGGCACCAACTTTGTAAAAATCAAACCGTTGGATTGTCTGGAATGTTTAATTCAAATCTGAAGAAAAACAACGCCAGAAACAATTATATTTATATATATATAATTATAATTAATCGAATAACGACGCTGTAGTTCGTATTTTGAAATCGAAACTTCAAATGATGATACCGGGAGATCCGACCGTCGGATTTTCCCGAAACCGGAACCGTTGGATTCGTTTTGAAAAGATCTTTCTAATGATGTAAATTTTGTGAAGATCCAACGGTTAGATTTTCGGATATGTTTAAATCAAATCTGAAGAAAAACAGCGCCACGGCCGCGTTTTGGCCCGAAACGTCGTTTTGAATAAATTGGCTATTTTAAAATAAATAAAAATAGCAATAAATCATTATAAAATATCATAAACGATATGGAATGGAAATAAACTGAATTTGCTCGATTTATGTGGTATTTGATGGTTGAATGTGTTTGGAGTGAAAATTACATTAAAGAACAAAATTGGTGTTGTCGAATGATTTAACCATTGAAATAAATTGATTTGAAATTCTAAATATACGTGAATTATTTGAAAAGGCCGAGTTAATTCTCATTTCAAATAATTGACCGACGATTGAAAGTCGAAGATGAAGACGGTGGTCGAAGACCGGAGATCTTCACCTCGTTTGGATGGTAGCCGAGGTCCTGATTGGAAGCATCCCGAAATATGGATAATAAGTGGTGATCGTCCAGACGTACGTGGTAATCGATGGGTTTGCGAGGTATTTAGTGCCTCCGGTTTCGTTCAGACTCAGAACGGACTTGTAAATGGACTGTGTGTCTGACATTGGATTTTATTCCGTGTTGATTGATCTCTATTAAATATACATCTGTTTGGCAGTGGAGAATTTATTCTTTTGCTTAACTCCCTTCTCTGAAACGCACGAGCTCAGAGATTGTATATCGATGGACATTAGTCGCATGGCATGAATTGCTAGTGTGGCATGCCTACGTGGCAAATGATCAAGGCTTCTGTTGAAAAGAAAAGTCTTGTGGTGATGATCAAAGCCCCGCCTGTGTGGCGTAGCTTTGTGTGTAATGTGAATTCGCGAGCCTCACACCCCGGTATGAACCAGAAACGGGAGAAGGACCTCAGGGAGGGCATGCGTTTCTTTCTAGCTAGGGTGGTGTCAGTGACCTACCAGCCCTGACATTTATATACTTTTCACCTGTGTGGTTGTTGCTGTTGCGAGGCGCCTCGGTTTGATCGGATGATCCAGGTCCGATGGAGTCATTCGTTGGCTCATTTACGCCCAAAAGGGCGGGGAAACGTATTGTTCAGGCACTATAATCCACTCCGTGTGGACCGGCCCTGTCGCTCCAAGGGGCAGTTGCGGCTATTCCGGTGGCTCGGGCTAGAGAGTCACGAATCCGGTAAGGACTGTCTTTTTCCTTGGTTCATGACGGAAATCCAATTTCCAAATACGTGACTGTGCGGTTTTGATTGTATATATATATATATATATATATATATATATATATATATAGCGACATGATATATGGTACCCATGCCGTCTATGATTGATAGTTATGATTGAAATTGTTTTTGAAACATATAAACACTAGTAATAATATCAAATGCTTTTGTTTTATTCGTATCAATCATATTTTGGCCATTATAAGGTAAAACTCTATCCTCCGGTTTGCGTTGCATTGTGTGATGGGAACTGAGTCTTACAATGGCTTCATTTTTATAAAAAGCATTGCGATGTTTAAAAGAAAGATTTGTTTTTAAAGAGCTGGCAATCCGATGGAGTAAACCCGTTCCACGAAAGTGGCGTGGTCCTGTGATTAGCCATATTTTAAATGTGTTGAATAGATTTCTCATACCAGTCTAATGATTGACTCGTAGTTTGTTTCACTTTCAAACTCGGGTGCCCCTTTTTCTACACGGGCAGCCTTGTATTCAGGTTTAGCTGGTTCTTTCTGGATAGCTGGAGCTGAAGATGGATTCTATTATTTAACTCTTTTTATGCTGTTCAGCTCCTATTGTACATATTTTGTTTGTTTCCGCTGTAGACATTTATGTATAGCTGAACTGTATTTGTACTAAGTATGATCTTGTATACTGTGCAACTCTGATGATTAATTTTATTCAGTATATTCTACTGTTCATTATCTGGTGTATTTATTTATTTCTGTTCTGCTATTATCTGTTTCTATGTTATATTCCAAAGATAACCCTTGTCTCCGTCAGTACGGGATTTGGGTTCGTCACAACGTGGTATCAGAGCTTTGGTTAAGCTTAGTTCTGGAATATAACATATTAACGAACTCGTCAGAAATAGAACCAGTAGTGTTCTAGGATGGGTAACTCATTACATATAGGATCAGCAGTATCCTAGTATGAGTAGCAGAATGAAATAACACCTAGATAGACACATTTACATTCAAGTATTTGTCTCTATATTTTGAAATATCTTTTCTGTTGACCTGACACTTGATCTGCTATTTGCAGAAGAACTAGAAAATGAGTGCCAGAAACAGAAGAAGTAATACTGACCCGGATATAGAAGCTCTATTTATGAAATATAAAAATCAGGGTGGAAAACCCTTCACGGGTGAAGAAGCAATTATGAAAAAGCAAGCTTGGATTCGTTTAGCTGAGAAAATCTTCGAAGCATTAAAGCTGAGGGATGACCAGAAAAGATTACTGGCCTCCTGAGCACTCAAAGACGAAGGTTTGTTCTGGTGGGATTCAGTTATGAAGGATAATCCAGAAGGTGATATCACTTGGGATATATTCAAAGTGATTTTCCTGGAAAGATTTACTCCTCCCTAAGCAACTGAGCGCCTATGTGATGAATTTTCTTATTTGATACAAGGAGATATGACCATCCCAGAATATCATAAGAAATTCAACGAACTTTCTCACTTTTCTCCCCATCTAATTAAGAATACGAGGAGAAAGAATCTGAGATTTATTTACGGGCTTCAAAGGAAATATCAGAATAAAGTAATGGGGCATGTGAAGCTCCCTTTTTCAGAAATGATTTATATGGCTTATCAGTATGAAGATCTCCATAAGAAAGGCATGTTGCGCGACGAAGAGGAAGTCAGCTCTAGTAATAAAATTGAGTCTGAAACTGATCGTCCTGAGGCAAGTACAATGTCTGAGGTCAGTAAGAAGCCCAGTGCCAAGAGAAAAAGGGCCAAATCTGAGAAGAAACGAGTAACGACAACTGTATGCTCTAACTGCAATAAGCAAGGACATCTCTCGATAAATTGCCGATCTCTAAAGAAACAAAGAAAGGAAGGATCTAAGTCTAATAAGAAGTATCAAGAGACCAGAGAATGCAGTATTTGCCATCGGTTTGGCCATATAAAGCAGGATTTCCGGCTGTTAAGGGCAACCAAGGAGGCTCAGGTAAATGAAGTAGCAGAAACCTCAGCACCCTCAGATAGGCAGGGAAGGTCTGATGTTTTGGAAGGCACGCTTAATGTCAAAAATATTCCAGTTAAAGTACTGTTTGACACCGGCGCGTCACGAAGCTTTACTTCAAAGAATGCAGCTAGGAAGTTAGATTTGAAAATGAGGAAGCTCAAAGATCCAATGACTGTCCAAAATCCGGTTGGGGGTTCAATCGATCTCAGCTGGGTTTGTGCAGTACCTGTCTCTTTCTCCTCCTAAAAATTCCCTACTATCTCCATCGTCATGAATTTTAAGGAGTTTGATCTTATATTGGGGTTGGATTGGCTTACCAAATACGAAGCTGAGGTTAGATGCGCCGAGAGAGTGGTTAAAGCAAAGGCCCAATCGGAGAATTATATAACCATACCATGTGAAGGCCCGACTTCAAATAGAAAGGATTTCTGGTCTGCTCTCGATGTCTCTCCAGCTCATATAGAGAATATCCCAGAAGCCACAGAGAATATTCCTGACCTCATCAAAGACATTCCTGTCGTCAAGAACTATGCGGATGTGTTCGATGAAGTTGTTCGCTTACCACCGCAGAGAGAAATAGATTTCAAAATTGCTTTAATTCTAAATGCAAGCCGGTAGTTCACGCTATTCGAAGATTGTCCTTGAAAGAGAAAGAGGAATTAGACAATCAAACACGACAGCTAGTGTGGAAAGGTCTGATCAGGCCTAGTTTCTCTGATTGGGGAGCAGCAGTGGTTTTTGTCCCAAAATCTGACGGTACTCTACGGCTATGTGTGGATTATCATGATTTGAACAAGAAGACCATAAAGAACAAATATCCAATGCCGTGGATTGATGATTTGTTGGATCGATTAAACGGCGCACAAGTATTTTCACGAATGGACCTAGCTACATGTTTCCACCAGCTTCGAATTGCCGAAGAGTGTGTTCCAATGACGACATTCAGAGGTCCAGACTTGTTCTACGTGTGGTTAGTAATGCCGTTCGGCTTATGTAACGCTCCAGCTTACTTCGTCGATCTAATGAATAGAGTGTTCAGAGGAGTTTTGAATAAATTTGTTCTGGTTTTTATTGACGATATTCTAATCTTCTCTAAATCAAAGGTCGAACATGAAAAGCATCTGGAACAGGTTCAAGAAATTCTGAGACGGAATGTATTAAAAGCCAAATTTTCCAAATGTATCTTCTGGCAAGATGAAGTAAAATTTCTAGGCCACGTCGTATCGAAAGAAGGAATCGCTGTGGATCCAAGCATAATCACAGCTATTCAGAATTGGAAACAGCCCAGTACCCCCACTGAGGTCCGCAGTTTTCTCGGATTGGCTAGCTATTACCGGAAGTTCGTTAAAAACTTTTCGAAGATATCTGGTCATTTAACGAAGCTTACGAAGAAGCACTCTAAGTTCAAATGGACTCCAGAAAGTGAGGAGGCTTTTGAAGAGCTAAAATTAAGATTAACAACTGCTCCAGTGTTAACCATCATCGATGGCCACCAAGATTTAAAAGTCTGGACTGATGCTTCTAGAGAAGGCCTTGGCGCAATGTTAATGCAAAGGGGTCAAGTGATTGCTTATGCTAGCCGTCAACTGAAGCCGCACGAGAAAAACTATGTCACTCATGATCTTGAGTTATTGGCGATAGTATTCGCCTTCAAAATCTGAAGACACTATCTTCTGGGTGAGAGATTTGAACTGTTTACAGATCACCAGTCGTTAAAGTATCTGTTCACTCAGAAAGACTTGAATCTGAGGCAGCAACGCTGGCTAGAGTTCCTCGCAGCATACGATTTTGAAATTATATACACTCCAGGGAAAGCCAATGTCATGGCCGATGCATTAAGCCGAAAGAATGGGATGATCGCCAGTTTTATTATCACGACTTCATTGATAGATAAAATATCTTCTCTTCAAAAGGGTGATCACTTCATTCAGAAGATCAGAGAGATAATTCAGAAAGGCGAGCCCTCGAGTTTTCAAGTTGATAATGGGGCGATTCTATGGCTGAAAGGTCGAATCTGCGTTCCTAACATTGCTGAGCTCCGAAAGGAAGTTCTGGATGAATGCCAAAAATCAAAACTTAGTGTCCATCCGGGTGTAAGCAAAATGTACAATGACATCAAACGTACTTTCTGGTGGAAGTCGATGAAAAGGGACATTTCCTTATATGTTAGTTGATGCCCTACTTGCCAGCTAGTCAAAAGCGACCAACATAAACTAGCTGGATTGTTACAACCGCTAGATGTTCCGGGTTGGAAGTGGGAACATAATTCTATGGATTTCATTGATGGTCTGCCCAGAACCAGAAAAGGAAATGACAGTATTTGGGTGATCGTAGATCGCTTCACAAAGACCGCCCATTTTATACCTGTCAGATCAAACAGAACTACTCAGAGTCTGACGCAGATATACTTCAAGGAAATAGTAAGACTGCATGGAGTGCCGCTCAGTATAGTCAGTGATAGAGATATAATATTTACTAGAAAATTCTGGGAAGCATTTCAAGTCGAGCTGGGAACGAAGTTGAACTTGAGCACCGCGTATCATCCTCAGACAGACGGTCAGACTGAGAGGGTGAATCGTATTTTAGAAGATCTATTGCGGGCTTGTGTTATAGATTTCGGTGGATCATGGTAAGACCATCTGCATTTGGATGAATTCTCATATAACAACAGCTACCAGGCGAGTCTGACAATGTCGCCATTCGAAGCATTGTACGGTAGACCGTGCCGATCTCCCGCTTGTTGGGTCGAACCCGGTAATAGACTTGTGTTGGGTCCTGATATGATTCGAGAAGCTGCCGACAAAGTCGATTTTATTAAGAAGCGATTACTTGTCTCTCAAAGCCGACAAAAGAGCTATGCCGATAGAAGAAGAAGAGATATATCCTTTGTTGTTGGTGACTATGTATATCTGAAAGTATCGCCGATGAGAGGAGTTATCCGGTTCGGTAAAACTGGAAAGTTGGAGCCCAAATTCATTGGTCCGTTTCCTATTCTGGAACGGATCGGAACTCTCGCTTATAGGGTCAAACTGCCTGACTGGTTGCCTGGAGTTCATGATGTATTTCATATATCTCAACTTCGAAAGAATGTTCATGATCCAGACTTGATCGTGGAAGAAGCAGCTCAGCAGGATATTGAAATTACTCCAGAATTAGCTATGAGAAGAGAGCCGCTAAAGATCATCGGCAAAGAAACCAGAGAGCTGAGGAACAAGAAGGTTCACTTAGTCAAAGTGCAATGGAGCGGACATCCACGAGATTGTACTTGGGAAACTGAGGAGAGCATTCAGAAAGCTTATCCTAGATGCCGAGTGGATATCTCTGATTGACTCCGGTGCAAGGTATATTCACCATACTTTACATCACCATTTAATTCTCTATTCTATTGTTATTTTCTTTCCATGGATGTGCACTTTTAACTTTATAGTCTGAATGATTTTAAAAGCAGAGTAGGAATTAATTTAAATGGTTTTGAAAAGTTAAAAACAAATTGCTTGTTGGTTGTGTTGTGTGATTGTATATTAGATTAATTAAAATTATTGAAACGATAGTTAATTTAACCAACAATAGAATAATGTTAGAATTTATTCGATTATATCACACATTGAACTGTTTAGAAAATAAACAGAAATATATATACATGTGTATTATATATGTTTGAACAGGTAAATGGATTAGCTGTTGAGTAAAGATTTTATTTGCGTGCCCGACAAATAGGTAAACCTTAATGAGTTGGATGCGAAATATTATTATATCAACTCCTGTGAATGCCATTGGATGTGGATTGCTGGTTATTCTGTGTGAAATAATAAACATCGCCATAAGATAGTAAAAATTAATTTTGAACTACATTGCATGGCATACTTCAGAAGATAGGCACACTTCATCATATACCACATAAGCATTTGGGGCTTGTGTGACGAGGTGGAAGATTTACCATACGAGCGAGAGGCTTGTATGGCGATGACTATATTTTACATGTTGA
Organism: Allium sativum; assembly: GCA_030737875.1. Taxonomy (NCBI): domain Eukaryota; kingdom Viridiplantae; phylum Streptophyta; class Magnoliopsida; order Asparagales; family Amaryllidaceae; genus Allium; species Allium sativum. The sequence goes on along the minus strand of CM060921.1, from coordinate 154,598,905 downwards.
ACTGATGACTGATATGGACTATTTAAATTGTAACGATAAAATTTCTAGATTAATAAAAAACCCCACACGGGTCTGGAGTTGTCAATAATCACGTCTCTCTAGTTATTAGATACGACACATGGACTATTTATTTCCCACACGGGGCAGGGTGACGAGAATTTATTCTCTGGAGTTATTATCAATACATGCTCCCCTGTAAACACCAGAATATATCACTATAAATATGTGTATGCTTATTAGGATTTATTGGGTACCTAATACGGCCCAATAAATTTCCAAGCCCCTCCCCGTACAAAGGAGGTTATAGCGAAATTTTTCGAAAATTCCGGGTGTTAGCCAAATTTTTGAATAATTTGAAATTTCTCAGAAACTGAAAAGTTGGACAATTGAAGCCAGATCGAACGTAGAGTTGATTAATTAAACCAATTTCGACTTTGTTCCTTTTCGGGGACGAAAAGTTTTAAGTGGGGGAGATTGTAACGACCCAGAAAATCTGAACCAATTAAATTTTTTAAATTGGCTAAAATAATGGATTTTAAATATTTAAAATAAATATTTTAAATAATGGCAATGAAAAGTGAGTTTGAATCGACAACTGAAAACGAATATAATTAATTATGGTTATAAAACAAGGCTTGAAAAGGCGCTGCAGTTTCAAAATTTGAATTCAAACTTTGTCGGACTGTACCGGGTGCAAAACAAAACGGATTTGAGTGAAACCAAAAATATTTAAATCTGTTAGTAAATACCTTTCTAACGAATCTGAAAAATCGAATTTTCATAACGGAAAGCAAAAGTTATGGCCAAATGAATTTTTAGAAAGGTCGCTATGAAATTTATATAGCCCGTGAAATTGGCCATTTTGCATACGACCTCGGAATTCGACGAAACCACTTTTTTTGGATCCGGGATGTGAAGTTATTGCTAGGTTTCAAATTTCATAATTTTTGAAGCTAGTATGTGAGCGTGGCAAAGGAAAACGTGTTTTGGTCAATTATAGTTAAATTGGATCGACCAGAAATGGGCCTTTTTGCAAACGGTCTCAGAATTCGACCAAACTAGTTTTGTTGGGACCGTATCGTCAAAACATAGCTAGATTTATTTTTCTGGAATTTTTTGACTCAGTTTGTGGCCTTGGAAAATTGAAATGTACATTCAAATCAAATATTAAATGTTTTATATTTTAATTTGAAGGAAAACTGACTGAAACAATCGAATGGGCCTACGAAACATATCCCATTGTGTTCGGAATGGGGGTAAAATGCTAGGGACGACAGTCGTTGGGTTTAGATTGGTGGTCGTGTCAGAAAACCCTTTAAAACTCCACCGGCCAATCAGAATTTTTATAAAAAAAATCCTTTTTCTTCTCTCTCTCCCCGAAGTCGATCACCGGCGGAAACCCGCTCCTCCCTTCCCTTCCATTTTCTGGCGATTCTGATCATCGAAACACCCCCGCTCTCTGGAGTTTTCTGAAGCCCTCGCCACCCTATTCCCATCCATAGCTGGTGCACCCCCTATCGTCGCTCGTGCGAGGAGATCCAGCCTCTCAAAGTCCTGAAGTTCACGCCGCCGCTACAACCAGGATTCGCCGCCGAGCTGGATCCCACCACCAGGCGTTGATAGCCCTTTCCACCCTCTTCGACATCGCGCAGGCCAATCGACCCCTCGATACATGGATTGCCTGAAAGATCGAGACCTAGATTTGAACCTTCAACGAAGGTATACGGTTTAAAATCTTTGAATTGAAAATAACACTTTTATGTGTTGCAAACCTTTGAAAAATCATATCTTTTTACTACGATAACGAAATTCGATGAAACAGGAAACACTGGGACCGTGAGGACATCTTCTACATTTTAGAAGAGACCGCATATTTTTCTGAGCCTTCTGCTATTTTTGGTGGAGTGGAACCCAATGTGAGATTTCTAATTTATAAACGATATGGGAAACGATGATGTATAAATTATATAGTCGATGTATGGGTTATATAAGCGCTGTATACCTCATGTATAAGCGTTGTATAAGTTGTACGTTCAATGTATAAGTTATATATGCGTTGTAAAAATTATATATGTGTTGAAATAGAAGTGAATTGCTATATATAAATATATATATATATATATACGCCCCTCGTCCACAAACCATGGACGATATTTGTTTGTTGTGATTGGTGTGAAAATCGATTGATAGCGAATGGTTGTTTGGGATTGTTTGTGGTTGATACTGATTGATTGTGGTTGAAAAATACCCATTTGTGGTTGAGAAATATTTGGTTGAAACCACATAGGATTAGTTTGTGGAAATGAAATAAATATATACATGTTGCCTGCGTGCGAACTAGATGCATGATCCCCATTGTCAAAAACCGCGAGGTTTTAAGGTAGAGCGAGGAGCCGTACTAGGGACGGTCCCAGTTTTAACTACCCTGCCGTTATGCTGCCGAAATTTTGAATAATATTCATGTGTTTGAATTATTTTCATTTGCTGAAACTATATTTATTCGTTATATAGAAACCCTTCATGTGTTGAATCGATATTCATTCATTGATTAGAAATTCATGTGTTGAATGGTATTCGTGTTTTAAATATAAATATCACATTTTTATCTATATATAGAAACTATAGAAAACCTTCATGTGTCGAATCGATATTCATTCGTTGAATTGAAATTCATGTGTTGAATGGTATTCATATTTTGAAATAAATTGTTTCATAATAAAAATCACCTTTTATCAACTATATAAACTATATAAAATAATAGTGTTTTGAAATGAATTGTTTTACAACAAAAATCACCTTTTTATTATATACATGAATTGTTGAAATGTGAAGTATTAAAAATAGCCACTCATTCAAATAAATATGCATGAGTTGAAATATTCATTAATTAGCTACTGATATGATTTTTGCCTATGCATGCAACATTAGAATGAATGGTGTTTTTAAAACAAACGGAAATCAAACATGAAGTTGAATGGAAAATGATAAGTGATAAGAACTGTATATCTGTACATCCATATTTATTTGAACAGGTTATAGCAACGGGGCTAGAGAAGAGGAATAAAATTTTGTGCCCGACAAATTGCTACACATTTACTGTTTTGTTTGGGTGATGATTTTATGAGCCTGTTGGATAGCCACTTGGCTTTTTCTTTTTCTTTTTGACATGAGACGTCCGTGTGGCTATTTGGGAATTTTCCCAGCCCCTCCCGTACAAAGGAAATTATGGCGAAATTTTCCAAAATTTAAAGGCGTTAGTGAAATATTTGAAGTGGAATCAATATAGGAATTTTTAATGAACAATATTTATATTTATATATAAATATAAATAAAATTAAAACTAAACGTGGCCGTGCAGTTCGTGTTTTGAAACCGTGATTTCAAACGATTAGTACGGGAGATCCGACCATCGGATTTTCCTGAAATCGCAACCGTTGGGTTCGCTTTGGAAAAATCTTTCCAACGGCACCAACTTTGTAAAAATCCAACGGTTGGATTGTTTGGAATGTTTAATTCAAATCTGAAGAAAAACAGCGCCAGAAATGATTATATTTATATATATATAAATATAATTATAATTAATCGAATAATGACGCTGCAGTTCGTATTTTGAAATCGAAACTTCAAATGATAATACCGGGAGATCCGACCGTCGGATTTTCCCGAAACCAGAACCGTTGGATTCGTTTTGAAAGGATCTTTCTAATGATGTAAATTTTGTGGAGATCAAACGATTAGATTTTCGGATATGTTTAAATCAAATCTGAAGAAAAACAGTGCCACGGCCGCGTTATGGCCCGAAACGTCGTTTTGAATAAATTGGCTATTTTAAAATAAATTAAAATAGAGATAAATCATTATAAAATATCATAAACGATATGGAATGGAAATAAACAGAATTTGCTCGATTTATGTGGTATTTGATGGTTGAATGTGTTTGGTGTGAAAATTACATTAAAGAAAAAAATTGGTGTTGTCGAATGATTTAACCATTGAAATAAATTGATTTGAAATTCCAAATATACGTGAATTATTTGAAAAGGCCAAGTTAATTCTCATTTCAAATAATTGACCGACGAATGAAAGTCGAAGATGAAGACGGTGGTCGAAGACCGGAGATCTTCACCTCATTTGGATGGTAACCGAGGTCCTGATTGGGAGGCATCCCGAAATATGGATAATGAGTGGTGATCGTCCAGACGTACATGGTGATCGATGGGTTTGCGAGGCATTTAGTGCCTCCGGTTTCGTTCAGACCCAGAACGGGCTTGTAAATGGACTGTGTGTTTGACATTGGATTTTATTCTGTGTTGATTGATCTCTATTAAATATACATCTGTTTGGCAGCGGAGAATTTATTCTTTTGCTTAACGCCCTTCTCTGAAACGCACGAGCTCAGAGGTTGTATATCGATGGACATCAATCGCATGGCATGAATTGCTAGTGTGGCATGCCTAAGTGGCAAATGATCAAGGCTTCTGTTGAAAAGCAAAGTCTTGTGGTGATGATCAAAGCCCCGCCTGTGTGGCGTAGCTTTGTGTGTAATGTGAATTCGCGAGCCTCACACCCCGGTATGAACCAGAAACGGGAGAAGGACCTCAGGGAGGGCATGCGTTTCTTTCTAGCTAGGGTGGTGTCAGTGACCTACCAGCCCTGACATTTATATATTTTTCACATGTGTGGTTGTTTCTGTCGCGAGGCGCCTCAGTTTGATTGGACGATCCGGGTCCGATGGAGTCATTCGTTGGCTCATTTACGCCCCAAAGGGCGGGGAAACGTATTGTTCAGGCACTATAATCCACTCTGTGTGGACCGGCCCTGTCGCTCCAAGGGGCAGTTGCGGCTGTTCCGGTGGCTCGGGCTAGAGAGTCACGAATCCGGTAAGGACTGTCTTTTGCCTTGGTTCATGACGGAAATCCAATTTCCAAATACGTGACTGTGCGGCTTTGATTGTATATATATATAGTGACATGATATATGGTACCCATGCCGTCTATGATTGATAGTTATGATTGAAATTGTTTTTGAAACATATAAACGCTAGTAATAATATCAAATGCTTTTGTTTTATTCGTATCAATCATATTTTGGCCATTATAAGGTAAAAACTCTATCCTCCGGTTTGCGTTGCATTGTGTGATGGGAACTGAGTCTTGCAATGGCTTCATTTTTATAAAAAGCATTGCGATGCTTAAAAGAAAGATTTGTTTTTAAAGAGCTGGCAATATGATGGAGTAAACTCGTTCCACGAAAGTGGCGTGGTCCTGTGATTAGCCATATTTAAAATGTGTTGAACAGATTTCTCATACCAGTCCCATGACTGACTCGTAGTTTGTTTCACTTTCAAACTCGGGTGCCCCTTTTTCTACACGGACAGCCTTGTATTCAGGTTTAGCTGGTTCTTTCTGGATAGCTGGAGCTGAAGATGGATTCTATTATTTAACTCTTTTAATGCTGTTCAGCTCCTATTGTACATATTTTGTTTGTTTCCGCTGTAGACATTTATGTATAGCTGAACTGTATTTGTACTAAGTATGATCTTGTATACAGTGCAACTCTGATGATTACTTTTATTCAGTATATTCTACTGTTCATTATCTGGTGTATTTATTTATTTTTGTTCTGCTATTATCTGTTTCTGTGTTATATTCCAAAGATAACCCTTGTCTCCGTCAGTACGGGATTTGGGGATGTCACAACGTGGTATCAGAGCTTTGATTAAGCTTAGTTCTGGAATATAACATATAAACGAACTCGTCAGAAATAGAACCAGTAGTGTTCTAGGATGGGTAACTCATTACATATAGGATCAACAGTATCCTAGTATGAGTAGCAGAATGAAATAACACCTAGATAGACACATTTACATTCAAGTATTTGTCTCTATATTTTGAAATATCTTTTTTGTTGACCTGACACTTGATCTACTATTTGCAGAAGAACTAGAAAATGAGTGCCAGAAATAGAAGAAATAATACTGACCCAGATATAGAAGCTCTATTTATGAAATATAGAAATCTGGGTGGAAAACCCTTCACGGGTGAAGAAGCAATTATGAAAACACAAGCTTGGATTCGTTCAGCTGAGAAAATCTTCGAAGCATTAAAGTTGAGGGATGACCAGAAAAGATTACTGGCCTCCTGGGCACTCAAAGACGAAGGTTTGTTCTGGTGGGATTCAGTTATGAAGGATAATCCAGAAGGTGATATCCCCTGGGATATATTCATAGTGATTTTCCTGGAAAGATTTACTCCTCCCGAAGCGACTGAGCGCCTATGTGATGAATTTTCTTATTTGATACAAGGAGATATGACCATCCCAGAATATCATAAGAAATTCAACGAACTTTCTCACTTTGCTCCCCATCTAATTAAGAATACGAAGAGAAAGAATCTGAGATTTATTTACGGGCTTCAAAGGAAATATCAGAATAAAGTAATGGGGCATGTGAAGCTCCCTTTTTCAGAAATGATTTATATGGCTTATCAGTATGAAGATCTCCATAAGAAAGGCATGTTGCGCGACGAAGAGGAAGTAAGCTCTAGTAATAAAATTGAGTCTGAAAATGTCGTCCCGAGGCAAGTACAATGTCTGAGGTCAGTAAGAAGCCCAGTGCCAAGAGAAAAAGGGCCAAATCTGAGAAGAAACGAGTAACGACAACTGTATGATCTAACTGCAATAAGCAAGGACATCTCTCGATAAGCTGTCGATCTCTAAAGAAACAAAGAAAGGAAGGATCTAAGTCTAATAAGAAGTTTCAAGAGACCAGAGAATGCAGCATTTGCCATCGGTTTGGCCATATAAAGCAGGATTGGTGGCCGTTAAGGGCAACCAAGGAGGCTCAGGTAAATGAAGTAGCAGAAACCTCAGCACCCTCAGATAGGCAGGGAAGATCTGATGTTTTGGAAGGCACGCTTAATGTCAAAAATATTCCAGTTAAAGTACTGTTTGACACTGGCGCGTCACGAAGCTTTATTTCAAAGAATGCAGCTAAGAAGTTAGATTTGAAAATGAGGAAGCTCAAAGAACCAATGACTGTCCAAAATCCGGTTGGGGGTTCCATCGATCTCAGCTGGGTTTGTGCAGTACCTGTCTCTTTCTCCTGCTATAAATTCCCTACTATCTCCATCGTCATGAATTTTAAGGAGTTTGATCTTATATTGGGGTTGGATTGTCTAATCAAATACGAAGCTGAGGTTAGATGCGCCGAGAGAGTGGTAAAAGAAAAGGCCCAATCGGGGAATTATATAACCATACCATGTTAAGGCCCGACTTCAAATAGAAAAGATTTCTGGTCAGCTCTCGATGTCTCTGCAGCTCATATAGAGAATATCCCAGAAGTCACAGAGAATATTCCTGACCTCATCAAAGACATTCCTGTCGTCAAGAACTATGCGGATATGTTCGAAGAAGTTGTTCGCTTACCTCCATAGAGAGAAATAGATTTCAAAATTGCTTTAATTCCGAATGCAAGGCCGGTAGTTCACGCTATTCGAAGAATGTCCTTGAAAGAGAAAGAGGAATTAGACAATCAAACACGACAGTTAGTGTGGAAAGGTCTGATCGGGCCTAGTTTCTCTGATTGGGGAGCAGCAGTGGTTTTTGTCCCAAAATCTGACGGTACTCTACGGCTATGTGTGGATTATCGTGATTTGAACAAGCAGACCATAAAGAACAAATATCCATTGCTGAAGATTGATGATTTGTTGGATCGATTAAACAGCGCACAAGTATTTTCACGAATGGACCTAGCTACAGGTTTCCACCAGCTTCGAAATGCCGAAGTGTGTGTTCCGATGACGACATTCAGAGGTCCAGACTTGTTCTACGAGTGGTTAGTAATGCCGTTCAGCTTATGTAACGCTCCAGCTTACTTCGTCGATCTAATGAATAGAGTGTCAGAGGAGTTTTGAATAAATTTGTTCTGGTTTTTATTGACGATATTCTAATCTTCTCTAAATCAAAGGCCGAACATGAAAAGCATCTGGAATAGGTTCTAGAAATTCTGAGACGGAATGTATTAAAAGCCAAATTTTCCAAATGTATCTTCTGGCAAGATGAAGAAAAATTTCTAGGCCACGTCGTATCGAAAGAAGGAATCGCTTTGGATCCAAGCAAAATCACAGCTATTCAGAATTGGAAACAGCCCAGTACCCCCTGAGGTCCGCAGTTTTCTCGGATTGGCTTGCTATTACCGGAAGTTCGTTAAAAACTTTTCGAAGAGATCTGTTCATTTAACGAAGCTTACGAAGAAGCACTCTAAGTTCAAATGGACTCCAGAAAGTGAGGAGGCTTTTGAAGAGCTAAAATTAATATTAACAACTGCTCCATTGTTAACCATCATCGATGGCAACCAAGATTTAAAAGTCTGGACTGATGCTTCTAAAGAAGGCCTTGGTGCAGTGTTAATGCAAAGGGGTCAAGTGATTGCTTATGCTAGCCGTCAACTGAAGCCGCACGAGAAAAACTACGTCACTCATGATCTTGAGTTATTGGCGATAGTATTCGTCTTGAAAATCTGGAGACACTATCTTCTGGGTGAGAGATTTGAACTGTTTACAGATCACCAGTCGTTAAAGTATCTGTTCACTCAGAAAGACTTGAATCTGAGGCAGCAACGCTGGCTAGAGTTCCTCGCAGCATACGATTTTGAAATTATATACACTCCAGGGAAAGCCAATGTTGTGGCCGATGCGTTAAGCCGAAAGTATGAGTTGATCGCCAGTTTTATTATCACGACTTCATTGATAGATAAAATATATGCTCTTCAAAAGGATGATCACTTCATTCAGAAGATCAGAGAGATAATTCAGAAAGGCGAGCCCTCAAGTTTTCAAGTTGATAATGGGGGGATTCTAAGGCTGAAAGGTCGAATCGGCGTTCCTAACATTGCTAAGCTCCGAAAGGAAGTTCTGGATGAATGCCACAAGTCAAAACTTAGTATCCATCCGGGATTAAGCAAAATGTACAATGACATCAAACGTACTTTCTGGTGGAAGTCGATGAAAAGGGACATTTCCTTATATGTTAGCCGATGCCCTACTTGCCAGCTAGTCAAAAGCGACCAACATAAACTGGCTGGATTGTTACAACCGCTAGATGTTCCGGGTTGGAAGTGGGAACATATTTCTATGGATTTCATTGATGGTCTGCGCAGAACCAGAAAAGGAAATGATTGTATTTGGGTGATCGTAGATCGCTTCACAAAGACCGCCCATTTTATGCCTGTCATATCAAACAGAACTGCTCAGAGTCTGGCGCAGATATACTTCAAGGAAATAGTAAGACTGCATGGAACGCCGCTCAGTATAGTCAGTGATAGAGATACAATATTCACTAGCAAATTCTGGGAAGCATTTCAAGTCGAGCTGGGAACGAAGTTGAACATGAGCACCGCGTATCATCCTCAGACAGACGGTCAGACTGAGAGGGTGAATCGTATTTTAGAAGATCTATTGCAGGCTTGTGTTATAGATTTCGGTGGATCATGGGAAGACCATCTGCATTTGGCTGAATTCTCATATAACAACAACTACCAGGCGAGTCTGACAATGTCGCCATTCGAAGCATTGTATGGTAGACCGTGCCGATCTCCCGCTTGTTGGGTCGAACCCGGTAATAGACTTGTGTTGGGTCCTGATATGATTCGAGAAGCAGCCGACAAAGTCGATTTTATTAAGAAGCGATTACTTGCCGCTCAAAGCCGACAAAAGAGCTATGCCGATAGAAGAAGAAGAGATATATCCTTTGTTGTTGGTGACTATGTATATCTGAAAGTATCGCCGATGAGAGGAGTTATCCGATTCGGTAAAATTGGAATGTTGGCGCCCAAATTCATTGGTCCGTTTCCTATTCTGGGGCGGATCGGAACTCTCGCTTATAGGTTCAAACTGCCTGACTGGTTGCCTGGAGTTCATGATGTATTTTATATATCTCAACTTCGAAAGCATGTTCATGATCCAGACTTGATCGTGGAAGAAGCAGCTCAGTAGGATATTGAAATTACTCCAGAATTAGCTATGAGAAGAGAGCCGCTAAAGATCATCGTCAAAGAAACCAGAGAGCTGAGGAACAAGAAGGTTCACTTAGTCAAAGTGCAGTGGAGTGGAGATCCGCGAGATTGTACTTGGGGAACTGAGGAGAGCATTCAGAAATCATATCCTAGATGCCGAGTGGATATCTCTGATTGACTCCGGTGCAAGGTATATTCACCATACTTTACATCACCATTTAATTCTCTATTCTATTGTTATTTTCTTTCCATGGATGTGCAATTTTAACTCTATAGTCTGAATGATTTTAAAAAGAGAGTAGGAATTAATTTAAATTGTTTTGAAAAGTTAAAAACAAATTGCTTGTTGGTTGTGTTGTGTGATTGTAGATTAGATTAATTAAAATTACTGAAACGATAGTTAATTTAATCTACAATAGAATAATGTTAGAATTTATTCGATTATATCACACATTGAACTGATTAGAAAATAAATAGAAATATATAAACATGTGTATTATATATGTTTGAACAGGTAAATGGATTAGCTATTGAGTAAAGATTTTATTTGCGTGCCCGACAAATAGATAAACCTTAATGAGTTGGATGCAAAATATTATTATATCAACTCCTGTGAATGCCATTGGATGGGGAGTGCTGGTTATTCTATGTGAAATAATAAACATCGCCATAAGATAGTAACAATTAATTTTGAACTACATTGCATGGCATACTTCAGAAGATAGGCATACTACATCATATACCACATAAGCATTTGGGGCTTGTGTGACGAGGTGGAAGATTTACCATACGAGCGAGAGGCTTGTATGGCGATGACTATATTTTATAGGTTGAACTGATGACTGATATGGACTATTTAAATTGTAACGATAAAATTTCCAGATTAATAAAAAAAACCCACACGGGTCTGGAGTTGACAATAATCACGTCTCTCTAGTTATTAGATACGGCACATGGACTATTTATTTCCCACACGGGGCAGGGTGACGAGAATTTATTCTCTGGAGTTATTATCAATACATGCTCCCCTGTAAACACCAGAATATATCACTATAAATATGTGTATGCTTATTAGGATTTATTGGGTACCTAATACGGCACAATAAATTTCCAAGCCCCTCCCCGTACAAAGGAGGTTATGGCGAAATTTTTCGAAAATTCCGGGTGTTAGCCAAATTTTTGAAGAATTTGAAATTTCTCAGAAACTGAAAAGTTGGAGAATTGAAGCCAGATCGAACGTAGAGTTGATTAATCAAACCAATTTCGACTTTGTTCCTTTTCGGGGATGAAAAGTTTTAAGTGGGGGAGATTGTAACGACCCAGAAAATCTGAACCAATTTAAAATTTTTAAATTGGCTAAAATAATGGATTTTAAATATTTAAAATAAATATTTTAAATAATGGCAATGAAAAGTGAGTTTGAATCGACAACTGAAAACGAATATAATTAATTATGATTATAAAACAAGGCTTGAAAAGGCGTTGCAGTTTCAAAATTTGGATTCAAACTTTGTCGGACTGTACCGGGTGCAAAACAAAACGGATTTGAGTGAAACCAAAAATATTTAAATCTGTTAGTGAATACCTTTCTAACGAATCTGAAAAATCGAATTTTCATAACGGAAAGCAAAAGTTATGGCCAAATGAATTTTCAGAAAGGTCGCTATGAAATTTATATAGCCCGTGAAATTGGCCATTTTGCATACGACCTCGGAATTCGAAGAAACCACTTTTGTTGGATCTGGGATGTGAAGTTATTTCTAGGTTTCAAATTTCATAATTTTTGAAGCTAGTATGTGAGCGTGGTAAAGGAAAACGTGTTTTGGTCAATTACAGTTAAATTGGATCGACCAGAAATGGGCCTTTTTGCAAACGGTCTCAGAATTCGACGAAACTAGTTTTGTTGGGACCGTATCGTCAAAACATAGCTAGATTTATTTTTCTGGAATTTTTCAAATCAATTTTGGCCTTGGCAAATTGAAATGTACGTTCAAATCAAATATTGAATGTTTTATATTTTAATTTGAAGGAAAACTGACTGAAACAGTCGAATGGGCCTACAAAACATATCCCATTGTGTTCGGAATGGGGGTAAAACGCTAGGGACGACAGTCGTTAGGTTTAGATTGGTGGTCGTGTCAGAAAAACCCTTTAAAACTCCACCGGCCAATCAGAATTTTTATAAAAAAAAAGGAAAATCCTTTTTCTTCTCTCTCTCCCCGAAGTCGATCACCGGCGGAAAACCGCTCCCCCCTTCCCTTCCATTTTCTGGTGATTCTGATCATCGAAACACCCCCGCCCTTTGGAGTTTTCTGAAGCCCTCGCCACCCTCTTCCAATCCATAGCTGGTACACCCCTTATCGTCGCTCGTACGAGGAGATTCAGCCTCGCAAAGTCCGGAAGTTCACGCCGCCGCCACGACCAGGATTCGCCGCCGAGCTGGGTCCCAGCACCAGACGTGGATAGCCCTTTCCACCCTCTTCGACGTCTCGTAGGCCGATCGACCCCTCGATACACTGATTGCCTGAAAGATCGAGACCTAGATTTGAACCTTCAACGAAGGTATACGGTTTAAAATCTTTGAATTGAAAGTAACACTTTTAAGTGTTGCAAACCTTTGAAAAATCATATCTTTTTACTACGTTAACGAAATTCGATGAAACAGGAAACACCGGGACCATGAGGACATCTTCTACATTTTAGAAGAGACCGCATATTTTTCTGAGCCTTCTGCTATTTTTGGTGGAGTGGAACCCAATGTGAGATTTCTAATTTATAAACGATATGGGAAACGATGATGTATAAATTATATAGTCGATGTATGGGTTATATAAGCATTGTACACCTCATGTATAAGCGTTGTATAAGTTGTACGTTCGATGTATAAGTTATAAATGCGTTGTAAAAATTATATATGTGTTGAAATAGAAGTGAATTGCAATATATATATATATATATATATATATATATATATATATATATACGCCCCTCGTCCACAAACCATGGACGATATTTGTTGGTTGTGATTGGTGTGAAAATTGATTGATAGCGAATGGTTGTTTGGGATTGTTTGTGGTTGATAGTGATTGATTGTGCTTGAAAAATACCCATTTGTGGTTGAGAAATATTTGGTTGAAACCACATAGGATTAGTTTGTGGAAATGAAATAAATATATACATGCCGCCTGCGTGCGAACTAGATGCATGATCCCCATTGTCAAAAACCGCGAGGTTTTAAGGTAGAGCGACGAGCCGTACTAGGGACGGTCCCGGTTTTAACTACCTTGCCGTTATGCTGCCGAAATTTTGAATAATATCCATGTGTTTGAATTATTTTCATTTGCTGAAACTATATTTATTCGTTATATAGAAAACCTTCATGTGTTGAATCGATATTCATTCGTTGATTAGAAATTCATGTGTTGAATGGTATTCATGTTTTAAATATAAAAATCACATTTTTATCTATATATAGAAACTATAGAAAACTTTCATGTGTTGAATCGATATTCATTCGTTGAATTGAAATTCATGTGTTGAATGGTATTCATATTTTGAAATAAATTGTTTCATAATAAAAATCACCTTTTATCAACAATATAAACTATATAAAATAATAGTGTTTTGAAATGAATTGTTTTACAATAAAAATCACCTTTTTATTATATACATGAATTGTTGAAATGTGAAGTATTGAAAATAGCCACTCGTTCAAATAAATATGCATGTGTTGAAATATTCATTAATTAGCTACTGATATGATTTTTGCCAATGCATGCAAAATTTGAATGAATGGTGTTTTTAAAACAAATGGAAATCAAACATGAAGTTGAATGGAAAATGATAAGTGATAAGAACTGTATATCTGTACGTGCATATTTATTTGAACAGGTTATAGCAAAGGGGCTAGAGACGAGGAATAAAATTTTATGCCCGACAAATAGGTACACATTTACTGTTTTGTTTGGGTGATGATTTTATGAGCCTGTTGGCTAGCCGCTTGGCTTTTTCTTTTTCTTTTTGACATGAGACGCCCGTGTGGCTATTTGGGAATTTTCCCAGCCCCTCCCGTACAAAGGAGGTTATGGCGAAATTTTCCCAAATTTAAAGGCGTTAGTGAAATATTTGAAGTGGAATCAATATAGGAATTTTTGAATGAACTATATTTATATAAATATATAAATATAAATAAAATTAAAACGAAACGTGGCCTTGCAGTTCGTGTTTTGAAACCGTGATTTCAAACGATTAGTACAGGAGATCCGACCATCGGATTTTCCTGCAATCGCAACCGTTGGGTTCGCTTTGGAAAAATCTTTCCAACGGCACCAACTTTGTAAAAATCCAACCGTTGGATTGTCTGGAATGTTTAATTCAAATCTGAAGAAAAACAGCGCCAGAAACAATTATATTTATATATATATAATTATAATTAATCGAATAACGACGCTGTAGTTCGTATTTTGAAACCGAAACTTCAAATGATGATACCGGGAGATCCGACCGTCGGATTTTCCCGAAACCGGAACCGTTGGATTCGTTTTGAAAAGATCTTTCTAATGATGTAAATTTTGTGAAGATCCAACGGTTAGATTTTCGGATATGTTTAAATCAAATCTGAAGAAAAACAGCGCCACGGACGCGTTATGGCCCGAAACGTCGTTTTGAATAAATTGGCTATTTTAAAATAAATAAAAATAGTGATAAATCGTTATAAAATATCATAAACGATATGGAATGGAAATAAACCGAATTTGCTCGATTTATGTGGTATTTGATGGTTGAATGTGTTTGGTGTGAAAATTACATTAAAGAACAAAATTGGTGTTGTCGAATGATTTAACCATTGAAATAAATTGATTTGAAATTCTAAATATGCGTGAATTATTTGAAAAGGCCGAGTTAATTCTCATTTCAAATAATTGACCGACGATTGAAAGTCGAAGATGAAGATGGTGGTCGAAGACCGGAGATCTTCACCTCGTTTGGATGGTAACCGAGGTCCTGATTGGGAGGCATCCCGAAATATGGATAATGAGTGGTGATCGTCCAGACGTACGCGGTGATCGATGGGTTTGCGAGGTATTTAGTGCCTCCGGTTTCGTTCAGACCCAGAACGGACTTGTAAATGGGAAACAGTCCCTAAAAGCCCAATCCCTACCAGCAAGGCCTAATTAATAACAGTCCCTTTAATAAAAATAGATCACAAAAAGATCACAAGCCCAATCCCTACCAGCAAGGCCTAATTAATAACAGACCCTAAAAGCCCAACGTCCACAAATATTATCTCCACAAAAAGATAAATCACAATTATATAACTTTACATCTCTGCCGAAGTTCACATGCTCACAATTTCCACAAATAAAATTTCGAAATTTGAAAATAGAAGTCACTCAAGGGAACAGCTTGTTCAAATTTGGATCTGGTTGGCCATGAATTAGAGGGTTTGCGATTTTAGCTATGGTGCTCGAAGGTGACAGTGATTGTTGTTTGGGTGCGGATATGAAATTGAATAGCTGGTGGCGGTTTTTTTTTTTTGGATTGCTGATTTGGGTATTCTGTTGTTTTCAAATGGACGGTCGCAGATGGTAATTCGCGGTTGCTCGATTTCAATTCAGGTTGGAAGTTGGATTTTGGATTTGTGGGTACTGCGATTTGTGGTTATATGTTTGAGGTAGGTGCTCGGTTACGAAGCGGAGCTTCGGATCGATGTTATCAACGCTAAGGATTTCGAGTGGAAGTGCGGATTTTGCGTTAGGTTAAAGTTGGACTGGCGATGGGGGTTTTGTGTATGGAAAGTGAATGGTAGCGGAGCTTGGTTTTGGATGTGGTTGTTGGTGTATGGGTATGCAGCAAAACTGATATGGGTTGAAGGCGTTGGATGACATAGTGGTAGAGGAGAGATGTGGTTGATGATCAATTGGTTTGTGTGAGTGGTTTGTTGTGGATTTGAACAACTTGGATCTGGTTTGGGAAATTTGCGATTTTGAATTGTTGGGGATTTAGATGAAAATGAGGTGGTTGGTTTCGAATAGAATTTTGACTGGAAACGTTGCGGGCTGATGGGTTGGGTAGGTTATGATTGCGATTGTGGAGGCTCGGTGGATGGAAGATCTGATGGTGAAAGGACTGTGAAGGGGTTGATAGAGAGTTCAAAAGTATGGGTGCAGAACGTATCGGCTAGGAGAAGGTGGCTGTTCGAAGTGTTTGGACTAGGATGGCGTGAGAAGTATGGGATTGGTTTAACATAAAATTGGATGAATGGTTTACGGCAGTGGATATGGAAATTGCAGTGATAGGGTGGTGGAATTTGTGGTATGGTTAAAGAGGTCAGTCAATATTAAAGGATTATTGCATTGTGGGGTTGGTACAGAAGTGTGAATGTGAATATGAGGCGGGTGATGTGGTGCGATGATGGGTCTGGGAAGGAATTGTGGCAGAGAAGGAATATAAGTAGGAGAAGGAGAAACCGTAAAGAATGGGAAAGAAATTGCAAAGAACAGGAAAGAATTTGTAAAAGAAATCAGAGAGGGAAATAGGAAAGAAATCCAATGGACATTAATTAGGAAAAATGGATTTTTTTAGAAACTTGGAAGGAAATCAAATTGTGAAACAATTGCAAGGAGGAAGAGAAATATAAGAGAAGGAAAGAAAATCACAAAAAGATTTTTTTAATTTATAAAAATTGTAAAAAGGAAAGAATTTATGGAGAGAGGTCAAGAAAGAAGAAAAGCAATATTTTTTTTATATTTTTGTGAAAAAGAGGATGGCAATGAAATGGGAAAGAATTAAAGAGGCACTGAAAGAGGAAAGAAATCAAATAGAAAATTACAATTTTTTTCTTCTCTCTTAATTAGAAGATCATGGTATAAATCCGCAAATACCAAATCAAAGCTAATTAAGAGATTTTTTTTATACATATAATTAAAAATAAATCTAACAAAAATAAAAGGAATATTTTGTTTTGTTTTGTTTTTTTTATATGAAAGAAAAAAAAAGAAAAAAAATTATAAACCGAAGGATTTAAAAATAAAAATTATTTTGGTCCTTGGCAACGACGCCAAAATTTGTTTGCAAACAAATTTTGCAATTGTAAACAACTGTAAAATCCGTTCGGCTTTCCTAAACAACAAGGATTGTTGTAGAGGGTGTCGAACTCTGGGACCAAAAATATTCTAATTAATAAATCCAATCAAGTTATTCCAGGATTTTGATTGATTGAAAACACAGAAAGTAACAGCAAATAAAAAGAGATTTATATAATAAGAGAAAGCAATTAGGGGATAATAACATAGATTGAATTCACACTCATGAATAGCCAACAAATAAATATAGATCTAATTCATGTTTCTGTCAAACACATGAATCAAAGATAATTAGGTTCTTAGAAACAAATAAGTAAATAACGACAAGCATAGCCTATGCGGGAGCTGAGCTCTTAAACAACCATAAACTATCATGACAGATTCACTTATTAATTTCTAAAACCCTAAAATTAGTTCTAAATCTGATAATTGTTAGATCGAACACGAATATACCCTGTGAAGGAGCATAGCTCTTAAACGACACAGAATATGAAGGTTCAAATCTAACCCTTGATTCAGATCCAGATCTACATGTATAAAGTCCTCATCTATTGGCTATGTGATTCATGTTGAATCATATCTATTAGCGTCATCACCCCCTAATCAAAGGGGATTAGCTAGACATAGCTAAAGAAGAAGAGAAAAATAAACTAAATAATATGAACATAAATAAAACTAAAACTAAATAGAATAGAGGAAGAATGATTTTATTCCAAGAAGAGAATTACAAAATAAAACCCAATGTTTTTTACAATGAATGAGATAAAGTGTATTTATAGCTGATATGACAAAGGCTACTTGGCAAATTCCATAATGTGGGACAAATCCCCTTTTCCAAACTATGACATATAAACTAAATAGCTTAATGTGAACGCGTGCAGCGCATGAATGAGAAGCCTTGCAAATAACTTAGCCGAATTAGCAACTAGACCAATGTGAATGCATGCAGATGTCATGGAATATAGGTTGCGGGCTTCAACTCCAATTGCCTTGAGAATGAATAACAACTCCAAGTGATTATTATGAAAAAGCATTGAATCTTGTCTTTAAAATACGCTGCAAAAAGGTGATTGGATAACAACATTTCTTCAGGTCTTCAAACTTTAATCCAGCTCTAAAATTCAATACTCTTCTTGCACAAATTCTTCAAGATTTTCAATAATTAGATGCATTAATCCATTCATCTCAGACAATCTGTAAACATAGCTATAAATGGATAGTATCAATTATTTAAAAGATAAAATAAGATAAATATGCAGATAAAATATACACATTTACGTATATATCACATCCGGAACATGGGTATTTGCCTAGGTACAACTCTCGCTAAGCTGAAATTGGAACTACTGAGACTTAACGGGTTTATTCGCAAAACTAGGAATAAAATATTATAAATGACCCCAAAAATTAAAACCCTAATTCTAAATTACACTACAGCCGCCGCCTCATAAACGATGGACGCACCAAACACTCCAGATTTCCGCCCTTAGTTTCTTCCTCTATGTTTCAAATTAAAACAAATCTCCAATACAAGATTCAAGAGCTCTCCAGGATCTTTCAAATCGTATGGTTATGATGTGTTTCCATTAAGTGGTCTGCTCGAATTTTTGGTGCAAAGGGGTGGCGTTTGGGTCCGATTTCGGGTGGCTAGGGTAGATCGAGTAGGCTGTTATTGTAACACCCTGCATTCTTTTTAATATAATTGAAAATGATTTATATGTACATATGCATAAATAGTTAAACAATGGTGATGTACAATGAAAATTAATTGATACATGAAACAGAAGGAAAAATTAATATATTAACAATGCAGAGGAATATATTAATGTCAATGTTAAAAATTAATGTGTTACAATTAAAATATCAGTGCATGAAAGAAAATTCAATATGTTAAAATAGACAATGTGTCAGTGCAATACATGCGATAAAAAGAAATAGATTTCGTGCAAAGGTATTAGGTTGCATGCAATAGATGTATTGGCATTAAAGGTTATCATAATCAGTGCGCGCACGCGCACACACACACACACACACACACACACACACACACACACACACACACATATATATATATATTAAAATGCAAATGGAAGAAAGAGGTGAATTAATAACATGCAATTAATTATGTGCATGTGAATATATGCATAAGTTAATATATTGAAAGTTATATTGTTAATGCAAAGAATAATAAAATGAATTGAGCGCATAAAAGTAGAGTGCATTAATTACAATGAATTAATAAATAAATAAATAAATGCATTAAAGGTAAATTGATTGATTATAAAATAAGGATGTGCAATCAAAATAAAAAGAAAGTTAAATGCATGAAGGAAAATTAATTGATTAAATAAAGACATGAAATGCTTTGAAAAAAAAACATTAATATAATTAGTGCAATTAAAGGAAAGTTTATAAAGAGAGAGTTGAGGAATTAATTAAAATGTATGAAATGCATACGATGGGAAGAAAATAGAATGTATGCATATATATATATATATATATATATATATATATATATATGGAAACAAGCGACGAATTAACGAAGTAAATTGCAATGCAAAATTGAAAATAAAAGTAGATGTAAATTTTGGCATTTGAATTTCAAAAGTAGTGAATTAATTGCATGCAATATGAAAGGATTAATGCATGCCATAAAACATGCAATTAATTAGGGAAAGAAAAAGAGGCACATTTAATTTAAAATAAAGGCAATTGAACGTTTAAAAAAGAAACTAAACGTTAAAAATAGAAAACAATGCAGCCAAATAAGTGGGCTTGGGCTCAACTTGTTTCTGGGTGCATACGTACGTTTATGGTGTAGCATACCTGGGTTGGTCGAGCCTACTCTAGAACATTCTATTCTTTAGCGAGGTGTAAGTTTTAGATGGATTCTATTTTAATCCTAAGGCCCTGCTTTGTAACAACCCGGAATTTTGGGGCGAATTTAAAATTTTATTTTAAGTGATTTTAATGAGTTTTCGATATTTAAAATAATTTATTTAAAATAAAAATGATTGAAAGTTGATTTAAATCTAAGTTATAATGAATAATTTAATTTTAATTATAAAAAAGAGTTAGAAATAGCGTGGTAGTTTGAAAAGTCAAACTTAAACATTGACTGACCGTACAAGATGCAAAATAAATCGGATTTTAGTGAAACCAAAAATATTAGAATCTATTTAAATATATCTTTCCAACGAATCCGAAAAATTGAAATTTCATAGCGGAAATCAAAAGTTATGGCCAATTCAATTTTTAGAAAGGTCGTTATAGAATTTATATATATATATATATATATATATATTATATATGGCCTGAAAGGCTACTTTTCACATACGAAGGAATTTGGACTCGAAACCTCTTCCATTGAGTTCAGAATGATGTTTCTGCATTGAAAAGCAGTAAACACCTATATATTTTGAGTTTTGGAAATTATTTGTTTAAAAATGTATTTTTAATATTAAATATATATATGCCTTGGAAATAGCCATTTTTCAAACGACCTCTATTTTCGACGAAACCACTTTTGTTGGAACCGGAATGTCAAATTAGTGCTAAGTTTAATTTTCCAGAATTTTTCGAATTAATATGTGAGCGTGGCACAAGAAACTGTGTTTTATCCATTTCAATCAAATCGGGTCGACCAGAAAATGACCATTTTTCAAACAATCTCAGAATTCGACGAAATTAGTCTTGTTAGGACCGTATCGACAAAAGAAAGCCAAAAATATTTTTTTTATAATTTTTAGAGGTCGTATGTGGCTCCGGTGAAATTAAATGTAAGATTTAATTAATTAAATAAATAATTTATATATTAAATTAAATAAAAGTGGGCTGAGATGACCAAACGGGCTGACGGGACCTGTTCCATCGCGTCCGGGACGGGGGTATTTGCCTAGGAATGTTCTTCGTTGGGCTGAAATTGGAATAGTTTAAGATGTGTGGATTCATTTGTAAAAATAGCATTTAAATATTATAAAAATACACTTTATCACTTCCAAAACCCTAATACCACAAAGTCTACAGCCACCATCCATCTTCATGAATGTGACGAAAAGGAATTTCGCTCGGTCCGAACCAGTCGCTAAACCGATCCAGGCCGTTCGAAACGCCCTATCGTTTGAGAACAAGATAAAATAGAACGCAGATGGAAGAACATTTCATTGTATATTACAACAATGCAGCAAATTACAAGAATATACAGAGTATAAATGAATATTACACAGAAATATCAGAGATTACAATAAATTACATAGCATCGGAAAATAATACAATACACAACTAGAAGGAGATATACGGATACAAAGCTTTCCGGATATCGTTCCAGCTGTAAACCAGAATCCTGTGAATATAAATCTGCAAAACCAAAACTACTAGCTGCCCGTGTCAAAATAGGGGCACCCAGAGTTTAGGTTAAAACAATAAACTCCAGGTCAGTCATGTGACTGGTGTGAGAACTAAAGCAGTTATTAATCTTTATTTTAAAGTTAGGTAAATCAAGGGACCACGCCACTAACGCGGAACGGGTTTCCTCCCAAGAATACCAGTGCATAAAACAAACAGCGCAATGCTAAATAAAGAAAAATGAAGCTGTTATAAGACCCATGTCCTATCACACAATGCAACGCAAGCCGGGGGATAGGGTTTTTCCTTATGACAGCCAAAGAATGCTTGATACGTTTAAAAGAAATCATTTGATACTATAATAAGTGCATAGTGTATAAAACAACTTCAAATCATAAGTATCAATCATAGGCGACATGAGCGTCCCATGCCACTATGTCGCCATAAATATGTTTACAAATAAAACCGCAAAGTCACGTATTTGGAAATTGGGTTTCCATCTATGAACCGAGGCAAAAGATAGTCCTCAACCGATTCGAGACGCTCTAGCCCGCCCCTCAGGATCAGAGCTCGAGTGACCCTTGGATCGTCAGGGCCGGTCCACCGATGTGGATTAAAATTAAACCCTAAACATGCGTTTCCCCACCCTATGGGGCGTAGGTGATCCAACTAAATGACTCCATCGGACTCGGATCGTCCGATCAAACCGAGGCGCCTCGCAACAGCAACAACCACATAAGTCAAACTCGTCAGGGCATGTAAAACCACTAACGCCACTTCTAACTAGAAAGAAACGCATGCCCTCCCTGAGGTCCGTCTCCCGTTTTTGGTTCATACCGGGTGTGAAACTCGCGAAGTAAACGTTACACAAAGCTACGCCACAAGGGCCGTGCTTTGATCATCAACCACAAGACTTTGCTTTTCAACAGAAGCCTCGATCAATTGCCACTTAGGCATGCCACACAGGCAATTCACTCCATGCGTTTGATATCCATCAATATATAACCTCTGAGCTCGTAAGTCTCAGAGAAGGGCGTTAAGCAAGAGAATAAATTCTCCGCCGCCAAACAGATATATATTTAATAGAGATCAGTCACACGGACTAAAATCCCATGTCAGACACACGGTCCATTTACAAGTTCGTTCTGGGTCTAAACGAAACCGGAGGCACCTAGTACCCTGCATATCCATCGATCTCCAAGTACTTTTAGACGATCACCAACTGTTTCCATCTTCTTGGGTGTACAGCCCAATCAAGATCATCAGTAATTACCCAAACGACATGAAGACCTCCGGTCTTCGACCATCGTCTTCATCTTCGACTTATCGTCGTATCAGTTATTCAGAATGGGATAAACCCGGTCTTTCCGAATAACTCGCGTATATTTTAAATAAGTGTTACACAAACACAACATACGCCTCATTCCAATTCATCAGTCAATAACTGTAAATTAATCAAGAGAATAATTCCCCAAATATTAACCCCGAAGGCCGAAACCAACATCAGATCAATATCCATAAAACCCTTCTGCTT
Organism: Allium sativum; assembly: GCA_030737875.1. Taxonomy (NCBI): domain Eukaryota; kingdom Viridiplantae; phylum Streptophyta; class Magnoliopsida; order Asparagales; family Amaryllidaceae; genus Allium; species Allium sativum. Next base: position 154,575,930 of record CM060921.1, on the reverse strand, counting down.
GGCTAACCGACAGTTAGTTTCTAAATTTCATATTCATAGGGAAAGGTTCCCATTAATTTTATCCAAGATAAATTCCTTGAATTTATTCATTAATCTTCTTTTGAATTTTGATTCAACTAATCGGGATTAACGAACCTTACCGAAGTAATCATTTGTTTCAATTTCCCAATCCCAACCTATTCATCCCATGAAGTAAAACTGGTTATACTTCATATCTAACTCCACGGTGTTATCGGTAAATTCAATTACCATTTCACGTTCACATCTAATTAAAGATTTAACTAACGTCTGGAGCAAAACTGGTGATACTCCATTTCGATTATTTCAGTCTAATTAAAGATTCATTAAAACTCCACTTAGCTTTAATCGCTAACAGGGTTAAAGAATCAGTGTCATTTAAAACACGGTTCACGATAAACCCAAAATCACATCACATTAATTATCGGATTAAAGAACAAGTGTTATTTAAAACACTGTTCACGATAAACCCAAAAATCAATATCAATTCAATTAAATATCATTTAATTGGTACACTTCATTGAATCTAAATAAAAAGATTCAATCTTTTTCTCATCTGGATTCAAGAACAGTGTTAATGAAGACACCATTCACGACAAACCCAAATCACATTTGATATTCAATACAAGGCGCTGAATAGAAAATATATCGGCTTATATTCAATATCAAATTCTACGATTAACAAATGTCGTATTGGAAATAACGATATAAATATATATCTTTCAAATTTCCATAACAACATCTGTATAATCACGAATTCCAACATCGAAATATTCCGAAGACAATTTCGATTCAAATCCACTCCAATGTAATCATTGGAAATTCTGGTTATTTTTAAAACCTTTTTCAAATCCAATTTATTTATTTAAAAATGAATAGAATTATAATTCTAGTTCAAAACTAGTTCATTTCGATAAAAATCTATTTTTATCTTTTCAAATACGGAGTTTTTCATCCCAATCCTTTCTAAATCATTTCTTATGATTTTACACAAATTATTACTATTTTTAATAATTTTATCAAGGCCCGTACAGTCGATTTCCATCAATGGCCATCGAACTGCACTTACAGCGACCTTTTTCGAATTTGATTTGGACATTACTCCAAATCCAACCGGTAGATTTCAAATTTCTAATATTCATTAGAAAGCTCTTTTCGATACGAACCCAACGGTTCCGGTTTTAGGAGAATCCGACGGTCGGATCTCCCGTTTTGTCCGTTTGAAATCAATGGTCGAAATTCGCGAACTGTCGCGGCGCGTTCTATTCAGGCCATTATATTATATATATATAATATATATAATATATATTTCGTCGTTTACTATTTAAAACGAATTTTATAAGTAGTTTTGAATTCGTTTCAAAAACAATTTCAACTTCCATCTCAATTCAAATCAAAATTGAATCTTTCCTTATAAATTCGTTTTAAAATTCATTTCTATTCAATTCAAGTTTCAATTCAATTTGAATTCATTTCAATTCGTTTCATTTCGAAATCGTTTTCAATTCATTTCATTTCGAAATCGTTTTCAATTCATTTCATTTCGAAATCGTTTACAATTCATTTCATTTCGAAATCGTTTTCAATTCATTCCATTTCGAAATCGTTTTCAATTCATTTCATTTCGAAATCGTTTTCAATTCATTTCATTTCGAAATCGTTTTCAATTCATTTCATTTCGAAATATTTGATTTCAAAATTACTTTTCAATATTCATTTTAAAATGAATAAAATCGATATAAATATCGTTCCCGTCAAAATGGCGTCAATCTAATCAACACGGCTTCATATATTCCTTTATTCTATTCAACAAATGAATATTTATTTTTGTCAACACACGACTAATCTCAATGAATGAGTACTGTCCACGTGTGACTATTTTTGTTAAATTATTTCGTTCAACACATGACTAATCTCAACGGATGAGTACAGTAAACACTTGAACCTTTATTTTATATTGATAAAGATGTAAATTTTATTATTAAAATATTTTGTTCAACACATGACTAATCTCAACGGATGAGTACAGTCAACACAGGAACCTTTATTTTATATTGTTCTTTATTCTCTAAATTGGAATGAGGCCCAATCAATCACCATATAAAATTAATTATATGGATTTTCATACAACACATGTATATAATAGCATTGAAAAATAATCAACCATCACCCAAAGTGCACTACACTGTATAAGCATCAAATATAGATATCTAATGCTTATAACAGCCTGTCAATCAATCGATCGACATATTTCATCAATCAGGATGAGTGAACTTCATATTTCATCCCAACACCCGTGTGGGGTTTCAAACAATCAAACACAAATTTTGTTCTTGTAGTTGGGCGATGTGTAAAATTTATCGTCCCAATCAATGTCAGTCAAATCAGTGTACATAAACAAACCGTCCGGTTTGTAAATGAATATTTATTTATTCACACTCACGTTAAAAATTATATTTTTAACGATCAAACTATTTTATTCAACCTATGAATATTCTATTCAGTTCATTTATTAAATAAAATGTTATCTTTATTTTTCTAATTTATTTTAGAAAATTTCGGCGGCATAACGGCATGATACTAGAAACGGGACAAGGCCTAGCCTTACCCCCGGTCTAGTGAAGGCCCACGCCATTCACACATTAATCAAATCAATTTCGTTTCACCAAACAATTCAATTTCAAATCATATCATCTAACTAATCTATGCAACCAAACAAACAAGTCCATGGTCTGTGGACGATTATGTCGGGTGCTACTAAGCACCGTCTGCATCCTAGTATATATATATATATAACTAGAAAAGAAATTGAAGAGTGAGAAATTCTCACCAAAAGCTATCCAATCATCTTGACTCTTCTTTTATAGAAATCTTCGCCAATCTCGCCTTTTGTCGCTTTCGTTGTCCGTATTCACTACATATGTAAAAATCGAATTTTTACTTCGATGTTCAATATATAAAAATCGAATTTTTACTTCGCTATTCAATATATAAAAATCGAATTTTTACTTCGCTATTCAATATATAAAAATCGAATTTTTACTTCGATGTTCAATATATAAAAATCGAATTTTTACTTCGATGTTCAATATATAAAAATCGAATTTTTACTTCGCTATTCAATATATAAAAATCGAATTTTTACTTCGCTATTCAATATATAAAAATCATATTTTTACTTCATAAAAATATTTCAAACATACAATAAAAATCGTATCTTTATCATTATAAAAATTATATTTTTAACATGATGCTTATATATTAAAAGATCATATTTTTATCTCGTTCTTTTCATATTCTAAAAATCCTAACTTCTCTATTTTAAAAATATAATATTTTCTCCTTTCAAAATATAATCTTTATATATTAAAAACCCTATTTTTCATACATAGAAAAATCATATCTTTATAGTTTTAAAAAAAAATCATATCTTCTATTATCTAAAAATCAACCCTTTTCAGTTATTAAAAATCACACCTTTTTCTTTAAAAAAACCTAACCTTTTCTACTATAATAACCTATAAAAAACTGAAAAGAACATTAAATAATAAATATGAAAACTTACATTGTTTTAAGGAATAGGGGGGGGGGGGAATCAGTGGCTGTTGGCGATCAGAGGAGGCGGAGGGGAGTGCTGGTGGCGCGTCAGCAGGCCGGAGGCGGTGGTGGGCACGGTTTAGGCAGGGTAGGGGTTGCGGTCTTCTGCGCTAGGGTTTGGGGCGGCGTTCAAATCAAGGGATAGAGGGAGAGAGGGGAAGCGAGCGGGAGTTCGAGGGTGGAGAGCGCCTGAGGGCGGCGGATGGAGGACTCCGGCGGTGGCTCGAGGCACTGGGCGGCGGCGCATTTCGTTTTCTTCTTCTCTTTTTTTTATATTTTTTTTTCTCAGGAAATGAACGCGGGGGAAGAAAGAAAACGGGGGGGGGGGGGGGGTTATTGTAAAGTTTTTAATTAATTTATTTATTATATTTTTTTTCACTTCAAATTGACTTTTCAAATTAACACCGATTCGAGCCCAACGGCTGTCGTCTATAGCTAATTACACCCATTCCGAACCCGATGGGATATGTATCGCAAGCTGATTTGATCGTTTCGATCAGTTCTCGTTGAATTTACATTTAAATCACTATATTGAATTTTAAACGTACATTTCAAATTACCGGGGTCACATACTAACTTTAAAAATTCTCGAAAAATATTTTCTAGCTTCGTATTGACGATACGGTCCTAATAAAACTAGTTTCGTCGAATTCTGAGACCGTTTGAAAAATGGCCATTTTCCAGTCGATTAAAATCAACTAAAACTGGTCAAAGCGTTTTCCTGCGCCATGCTCACATATTGAATCGAAAAATTATGAAATTTGGAATCTAGCAATAATTTGACACCACGGCCCCAACAAAACTGGTTTCGTCGAAATCCGAGGTCGTTTGCAAAATTCCCATTTTTAAGGGCCTGAATTTCACAGCGACTATTTAGAATTTTCAACTGCACATATATTTTGATTCCCGCTATGAAATTTTGATTTGTCAGATTCATTGTAAAGATATTCTCAATTAGATCCTATTGTTTTTAGTTTCACTAAAATCCGGATTGTTTTGCACCCGGTACATTCAATTGAAGTTTGAAATCGGATTATAGAACTACCGCGCCATTTTCAATTCCTTTTATAATTATATATAATTATTTATATTCTAACGACGACGCGTATAATATATACGTTCGAATTCTATTCAAAATAAATTTCTCGTCGATATTATTTAAAAATGATTCATTTTAATAATCAAAATTCGCTAAAATTGCCAAAATAAAAATTTTAAACTGGCCCAGATTTTCTAGGTTATTACAATCTCCCCCACTTAAAACTTTTCGTCCCCGAAAAGGAACAAAGTCGAAAGTGGTTTGATTAATCAACTCTACGTTCGATCTGGCTTCCATTCTCCAACTTTTCAGTTTCTGAGAATTTTCAAATTTTCAAAAAATTTGGCTAACACCCTAAATTTTCGAAAAAATTCGCCATAACCTCCCCTGCACCGGGAGCCACGGGAAAATCCCGAAATTGCCATATAGGCCTTCTGATCTCAAAAAGAAAAAGAAAAAGCCAAGCGGCCAGCCAATAGGCTCATAAAATCATCATCACCCAAACAAAACAGTAAATTATGTAGTAAACATGTACCTATTTGTCGGGCAAACAAATTTTATTCTCTGCTCTAGCCTCCTTGCTGTGACCTGTTCAATGTAAGTACATGTATATGCAAGCAAATGCGACCAATTTTCAATACAATTGAATATTTGGCTCAATTAGGCTAAATGGCTAAAAATTAGCAAACAAATAAACAAACAACACAAACATCAATCAATTAGTGAATTAGAGTTTCAAATTCATAATTTTGATACATATACAAAAATCATGTTTTTGATGCCAAATCACAACAATAAATCCTATATAGCTTTGGTTCTCACACCAGTCAATTGGAAATATATAGAATTCCCACTTTCATCGCACGAACATAAATTCTAATGATGGAGCTCCATCATCAAAATCATCTCCAGGCGATTAGAGTGTAATTCTATATCTATCCAGTATATTAAAACTTCAAATACACGTTTGCAAGGCGTATATGCAAAATCTTTATATACTGGACTGTCCAAATCAATACAAATAAATAATCAAGTACGAATAATTGATTTAAAATTTCAAAACAAAATTTGTTTTCATTTTAAAAATATACTCTTCACACTCGTTCTAGGATACTACTGATCCCATCTCTAACGAGTCATTCCCATTGGATATTACTAATCCAGTTTCTGATGAATTCTTTCGTATGGTTCTAATGTGTCTTGTTCTCTGAGCTTTGCAAACCAAAGCTCTGATACCAACTGTGACGAAAAGGAATTTCGCTCGGTCCGAACCAGTCGCTAAACCGATCCAGGACGTTCGAAACGCCCTATCGTTTGAGAACAAGATAAAATAGAACGCAGACGGAAGAACATTTCATTTTATATTACAACAATGCATCAGATTACAAGAATATACAGAGTATAAATGAATATTACACAGAAATATCAGAGATTACAATAAATTACATAGCAGCGGAAAATAATACAATACACAACTAGAAGGAGATATACGGATACAAAGCTTTCCGGATATCGTTCCAGCTGTAAACCAGGATCCTGTGAACATAAATCTGCAAAACCAAAACTACTAGCTGCCCGTGTCAAAATAGGGGCACCCAGAGTTTAGGTTAAAACAATAAACTCCAGGTCAGTCATGTGACTGGTGTGAGAACTAAAGCAGTTATTAATCTTTATTTTAAAGTTAGGTAAATCAAGGGACCACGCCGCTAACGCGGAACGGGTTTCCTCCAAAGAATACCAGTGCATAAAACAAACAGCGCAATGCTAAATAAAGAAAAATGAAGCTGTTATAAGACCCATGTCCTATCACACAATGCAACGCAAGCCGGGGGATAGGGTTTTTCCTTATGATAGCCAAAGAATGCTTGATACGTTTAAAAGAAATCATTTGATACTATAATAAGTGCATAGTGTATAAAAACAACTTCAAATCATAAGTATCAATCATAGGCGACATGAGCGTCCTATGCCACTATGTCGCCATAAATAGGTTTACAAATAAAACCGCAAAGTCACGTATTTGGAAATTGGGTTTCCATCTATGAACCGAGGCAAAAGATAGTCCTCAACCAATTTGAGACGCTCTAGCCCGCCCCTCAGGATCAGAGCTCGAGTGACCCTTGGATCGTCAGGGCCGGTCCACCGATGTGGATTAAACTTAAACCCTAAACATGCGTTTCCCCGCCCTATCGGGCGTAGGTGAGCCAACTAAATGACTCCATCGGACCCGGATCGTCCGATCAAACCGAGGCGCCTCGCAATAGCAACAACCACATGAGTCAAACTCGTCAGGGCGTGTAAAACCACTGACGCCACTTCTAACTAGAAAGAAACGCATGCCCTCCCTGAGGTCCGTCTCCCGTTTTTGGTTCATACCGGGTGTGAAACTCGCAAAGTAAACGTTACACAAAGCTACGCCACAAGGGCCGTGCTTTGATCATCAACCACAAGACTTTGCTTTTCAACAGAAGCCTCGATCAATTGCCACTTAGGCATGCCACACAGGCAATTCACTCCATGCGTTTGATATCCATCAATATATAACCTCTGATCTCGTACGTCTCAGAGAAGGGCGTTAAGCAAGAGAATAAATTCTCCGCCGCCAAACAGATATATATTTAATAGAGATCAATCACACAGACTAAAATCCCATGTCAGACACACAGTCCATTTACAAGTTCGTTCTGGGTCTGAACGAAACCGGAGGCACCTAGTACCCCGCATATCCATCGATCTCCAAGTACGTTTGGACGATCAACAACTGTTTCCATCTTCTTGGGTGTACTGTAACGAACAGAGATTTTCGGCCCCGGGAATTGACATAAATACCTTTACCGTAACTCATGCCGACCTTCCAAACACCGAAAACACTGAACGTTATTAGAAAGAATTTAGAGGGTGAGATAGAAAGAAAGAAATATTAGAATAGAAGAAGAAGAGGAAACAAACACAACACAGAGTCTCACATCGCAGCGGAACAAAATATAATATAGAAATAACTTTATTAAGAGCTTTAAATAAAACTTACAATATCAGAGTACATCAACATCACTGGGACAGTGATAATAACCTGTTCCCATATACAACTCACAGCGGAAAAGAAACTATATGGTATCATACGTCTGGACTCTCCAGCTTATCTCTTCATAGCGGTCGATAACCTGAACCTGTACAACCCGGTCTAACCCGAGCATTTACAAAACACCGGGTCAGTCTGGTGAACCAGAGTGAGATAAACTCGCATAGTATTAACGGTAAATCATCCAACAAGATTTTAAAGTTCAAAATCTTTTCAAAAGAAAAGGATAATCGTAAGACCAAATCCACACATAAACACGGACGGTTTTTACCTTACGATAACCCAAAACATCTTTTGAAATCATATATCGATCTGATATTATGATAATGTCTAGATACAAATAAATATCAATCTAGTGGAACGCTTGCATCTCACGCTCCACATATATAGAATACAATCAAAACCGCATGCGCTTATTGGAGATTGGATTCCAACCTTGACAAGGTATGGGACCACCTTCCGCTCGTGTATCTCTAGAGGCGAATACACTGGGTTCAACAAGAACGTCTTGCAACCCGGCCCTCACATGACCGACCACTCATTTCGCTTGAGTGTATCGAATGTATATCACCAACGGTTGGACTCAAACCACCGTTCCCGAATGGGCAGAATCGATAGAATAAGAAACAAAAGGAATTTCTCTAGATAGGTGATTATACACCCTAATGGGAGCGACCCACATAGCCATGCTGCCTGCCCGATTTTTGTCCTTCCCTGGTTGATGAGGCTTGAGGCATGAATTCATCTCTTCGAACATCTGGCCATCATTCACTTTGAATGCCACATCGTCAGATCCGTCAAATCACTAATTGACGTCCACAAATATACTCTGGTATTGAAGAAGTGCCCCTCTTCGCCACCAACTCGGTGTATTTGTAAAAACCAACGTACGTGGTTCTAAGGAAATACTCTGTCAGACATTCGTCCATACAAGTCATCCAGGAACAGGATGAACCGAAGGCACTTTCCTACTGCATCTCATATAGGAATCACCCCATGGATCAGTAGCGAGAAGTCCTTGCAACTCGTGGATTCCAACCACGACAGAATCACAGTGTATCTCGGGCCGCTAAACCAGAGATTATAAGTAATCCTTCCGCTTATGAAGATCCACGGTCTTCAATGCTCCATCTCGACCATCTTCTGATATCTTCACGTATTTGTTGGTCGGAATGGTTTTTGAATATAAATTCGATCCCGGTCTTTCCCTACCAACCATCGTATTGGACAGATTTGATAGTCGGTGATTTAACTATCAAAATAATCAGTGTTTCAATCATGACAACCCAATGAGTTCACTGGCTCAGTATTCAGCACCATTTGGCCTTTAACAACTGATTTACTTTTGTTAAACCAAAACTTCTAGCTCTTTTAACATTCAAAATACGATATTTGAATAACTCTAATTCGATTTAAACTCAAATCGATTAACTCTAATTGATTAACTTTAACTGGTTAATTCTAACTGATTAGCTCTACTTGTTTAACTCCTATCGATTAACTAATACTCGACTTACATCCATTCGCTTGACTCTAGATCACAGCGATCACAATGGTTACGCCTGATTCCCTCAGGAAACATCCGACCGCCGTAGGCTATCAGCAGCCCTGCGAATTACGCCAGCAGTCGTACGAAATGGCAACTCGTCCTGCATAATTATGTTTGACCAACTCTAACTTGAGTCACTATATTCTTATATACTAATGACCTCAGAACCATTATGTTATAATACTTAGTAAAATACTTTATAACCATATACAATTTCCACTCCATTCCCCTTTCAAAACATTCGTTGTATTAACATGAATCTCTTTTACGATCGCCAACTAATATCAGCTTCAGATAATCCCGATGTTGTTCAAGTTGGGGTATTTTAATTACCTCTCAGACCTTGATCAAGCAACGTTCTTATCCTCAAATGAATATCAGTTGAAATCACAGAATCAATATTCCCATTTCCATATCGAAATACCTTCCATTATAACTTGGGTTTAGTTATACAACCCTATAACCCACTTCTTTAACCAGATTCATTTATTTCCAATCTTCTTTCAAATCTGTTCGACCATTCCCCACCTTTGAAATCTTATTTCAAATTTCCCTTTTTACTTGATCTCATTTTCAAATAACATTAATTCAATATTAATGATTTACATCTTGAAACTTATTTATATCTTCTGGTTTATCTTAAACCTTTTTTTTAAAACCTTATCTAAATTTAAACGATATTTAATCCAAAAACACATTTATTTGATAATCAATTCAAATTCAAAATGGTTGATTTAATTCCCTCAAATTTGATTATCTCGTTAGCCGATTCCAAATAAATTCTCACTTTACATCAATTAATTATATAATTAATTTAAATAATTCCATAAATTTCTTCTTCACCAAAAACAATTACCAAGCTGTAACTATGCGACCTTATTTCTCATCTTATACTTTCAAATCAATCTAATATCAGCATTTATTCTATAAGATAAGTTTCTAACAAATCAAAATCTTAAATAAATAAAATATTTATTTATTTCCCTTTTTAACTTTTATTCAAAATAATATATTCAAAAACCAACTCCAGTTATAAAAATAAATTTTATAACTTCATCTTTTCAGTTCACCTGACTGTGAATCAATATTCATGACACGATTGATTTTATAGGCCATACGCTGCCAAATACCCAACCAATATCACCCATTGGTTTAAACCAAACAGATGTTGAATATCAAATCCAACAATACAACAGGGCAGTTCATATATGAAAATAAATAATATATTTGAGGAATCCGGTTGGATTCCTCCAACCTGTTCTTCCCTATATATAAATGGTTAACTCCAATCATGCTGTTCTGTTTTGTTTAACTGATAAACAAAATAACGACCATTTGACATCAATCACAAGCAATTCAAACACTTCAACCATTTAAAACACGTTTATAAATAAACGTGACCAACCAAGGTGAGTTACCTTTATTGGAACCAATCGTTAAAAACAACGATTTGGTATTTCACTGAAATTAAACACAGTTTAATTTCATCAGTTAAACCAGCAAGCAAACAGTCAACCATTGGCAGGCAGTGCACACAAAATAAAAACCCAATTTATAAAAATATAAATGGAAAAAAAACTGAGTGAGTTTAACTCACCTTGATTTCCATTTGTTATCGAGACAGTTCATTTCAGTTGCTCTCAATTCAGGGTCATATTGTTACGCCTGTCGATACCGTTCCGTCGTTCCTGCTTTGGTCCGATTATGTCAACATATGAGGACAGTATACCGATTATACACGTTCACATTTTTGATTAAATTAAATTTTAAATTAATATTTATAATACACTAATCTAGATTCTCGTTAAACGTTAATTAGATTTTAATTTAAAGATTAAAAATAAAATTGTACACTTATGTCCGGATAATTTCTCTTGTTTTTGCTCACCCATTGTATGCCGATGTTAACACAATAAAACTTATATATTGGGTACAATGGCCATGTAATATAACACTATTGGTCACATTAATATAAATTGGTTGTATGAAATAAAACTAGTCATATTAAACACTGTTAAGGCTTGTTCCGGTTAATACTTTATAATTAAACAAAATGTATGTATTCACTACTTACGTTGGTTCTCGTTGGTTCAGAAGGACCCATTTCCTTTGCACATACATACGGTTCCGGCATCCACTTCCATCCATGAATCCTGAGGCCAAGACCAGTCCACACATATTGATCTCACCATTGCTACCAATCCAGAGCGTCACCTCGTCAAAATGCGTCTGTACTCCATACCCATTTTAGTAAAACCACAACCTCAAACTCCACGTTAAATACCCACCCGCGAACAACCTTTCTCCCGCCCAAGCTTTCTGAAGTCCTCCTCTACCAGTCCACCTTCTTTCGTTTGCCATTTTTTTCTTCGAAAGGTACCCTAGTCCAAATGAGTACATGCAGCGCACGTCAGTACACAACATTCTTGTATTCTCCATCCCCTGACTATTCCGCAACGTCCACTTTTGTTCCCCATCATTTTTCCCAAGCTGCTCTCTCTTCTTCTTCCTTTTTTTTTATAATTTTTTCCCACAAACGCCCAAGCCTAGAACGACAGCCCACGCCCCCTTAAAACCGCAAGGCATTCTTCCCCAACCACTAATTCCTCACGTCCACTTCCCCACTTCTTCTACAGTATTCGCTGGAACACGGTCCTCTACCATGTTCACTAGAAACCGCAGCCTCATCTTGACTCTCACCTCCAGTCCCTCTCCACACAAATCAAATAAGCACTCAAGTCCGTACATAGAATTTAGGCGTTCAAGTGGGAAGAACGTCTTCATTTTAGCAGTGAATGGGTGCAAATACACTTCGTTATATATATATATTGAGGCACAGTTCTCGTTTTTGGTCATTACTGGAACAAATGAAATGGAGCGAGGTCATTTTATATATGTGAGAACGACGTGGTGACCAAGTTTTAGGTGTATAGGTTTTCAGGGAAACTTATAGGCTAGCTGATGTGGTCCATGTGGGTACGAGATTCAAAAACGTGGTTACCATGGTAGGAGTAAATTGGTCTCCAAGTAAATGAATTGTTTGGTCCCCACGGTATTCAAAAGCAAAAGGAATTTGGCTGAGAAAATTTTAAAAGTTTAAATATGTATTATATTATATTATGTTGAAACTTTGCCATGAAGTAATGCGTAAACCATCCTACAAACGACTTCTGTTTTCTGATAAAAAGACTAATCTTGATGTAAAAAGATATTCCGAACCCAATGGGACAAGTTTCGTCGAAATCCGAGGTCGTATGAAAAAATTTCCTTTATGAAACCGGAAATGAACACGCATTTAATTTTTTCACGGTCACCAGATAAATCAAATCCACTTGAAACTGCGAACATCGACCATAACTTTTCGATACAAACCCAACGGCACTAATTTCGTCGCATTCTGAGACTGTTGCTCCGGTAGTCCAATTTTAACGCGCACCGCACTGCCCTTCTGAACACCCAATTTTCCGATTTCTAAAAATAACAAACTATATACCTATCCTGACTCTAATCGACGATACGAACTCAACGGAACTGGTTTCGTGGCCTAATTCGATCGTCTGCTCCAGTTGTATCCCAATAACCCTTTATTGAATTAATAACGCGCTATATAAATTGAACGGACGTTTACAACTATCGTGGTCACATACGACACCTGTTTGCCACGCCATTCAACATCGTACAATAATTTAATGATACGGTTCCAATGAAACTGATTTCGCCGAAATCTGAGTCCGTTTGCAAAACGGCTATTTTAAAGGCCTTTATTTTAATAACGATTTTTCACAGCGACTATTTCAAAATTTGATTTGGCCTTATCTAACAATCTATAACACGGAATCTGGATTTTTCTCTTTTATATGAAAACTATCGTCACTACGGTTCCAACGTTTCTCGTTTCACAGAAATCCGACTTATATCGGACTCTGTATATCCATTTGAAGTTCAAAACTCCAAATTACGAACTGCACGCCATTTTTAAGCTCGTTTTATATTTAAATAAATATATATCGTTTAAACTTCATTTAAATAGCGAATTAAATATTTAATTCCATTAATATTTCCAACATAATATTTAAAACTAATTTAAATATTCATATTCAAATGGTCGAAAAACACGGGTCGTTACATTCTTCCCCCCTTAAAATAATTTCGTCCTCGAAATTGCTAAGGTAAGAAAGAACGTTACTAACTCATTAATTTTCAAATCCCATTTATTTTAAATTGAAAACCCATTTCACTACCGTATATAAATATTTTCAAAAACATCGAAAATTTTCTAACACCTTAGATTTTCGGAAAAATTCGGCAGAGTCTCCCCTGCACGGAGTGACATCTGCGATATCGCAGGAACAGATAATATATATACATCGACCAACGGTCGGAAAACAAAAATCAAAACCCCAAAATTTTATATTTTCACGTAGGCGTACCTTTTACGAGCGCTATTGAGCATATTTGCTCAACGTATATGTGATTTACTCAACCAAGGTCAGTCTGCCTATTTCTCTGGCACCTGTACTTAACTCAATTCACATATCAGTAATAAATATGTGAAATTTTCAAGTACTATCTTATTAATCAACATTATAACCATATTAATTCAAAAACCAAGCAGATAATATCAATCCATTATTAACTACAGGGTTAAATCCTAAATTCCAATCCATAGATGGTTTCATTCCAGTTTAATTATACCGGAAATTATTCTTTAGTTTATACTTCATTCAACTTCCTTAAATTTTTAATTATGCCATTCAAACAAACTATCATTCAATAACCAACAATTCACAATCAGCACCCAATACACAACCAAATCAGCCAACTCAATTGAATTCACATTCATTTTTTTTCCATATTTAATTATTATTCATTCACTAAACTTCCAATTTATTTAATTTAATTTCAATATCATTCTGAATTTTAATTACTCTTAACCAGGTTAAGTTTCAATTCGAATTTTCAATTCGATTTGAATTCCATTCAAATCGATCAACCACACTAATATCTTAATAATTTGATAAAATTATTCTTTTCTATACAAAAATATAATTCGGGTAAAATTATTTCATTTACCCTCTTTTCAAAACAATACTGTATCCATTGTCAGTTCTATGCTTCTCAACACTTGAACCGACCAACAAACACAATACAAAACATTTGTATATAAAATTCACAAATACGCTCTCATATATATACACTCAATCTCGATCTAGGGTATTACTAACCCCATCTCTATCGAGTTACACCACAGAGCCAAGGTTATCAGTAAACCAATAGCTCTGATACCACTGTAACGAACAGAGATTTTCGGCCCCGGGAATCGACATAAATACCTTTACCGTAACTCATGCCGACCTTCCAAACACCGAAAACACTGAACGTTATTAGAAAGAATTTAGAGGGTAAGATAGAAAGAAAGAAATATTAGAATAGAAGAAGAAGAGGAAACAAACACAACACAGAGTCTCACATCGCAGCGGAACAAAATATAATATAGAAATAACTTTATTAAGAGCTTTAAATAAAACTTACAATATCAGAGTACATCAACATCACTGGGACAGTGATAATAACCTGTTCCCATATACAACTCACAGCGGAAAAGAAACTATATGGTATCATACGTCTGGACTCTCCAGCTTATCTCTTCATAGCGGTCGATAACCTGAACCTGTACAACCCGGTCTAACCCGAGCATTTACAAAACACCGGGTCAGTCTGGTGAACCAGAGTGAGATAAACTCGCACAGTATTAAGGGTAAATCATCCAACAAGATTTTAAAGTTCAAAATCTTTTCAAAAGAAAAGGATAATCGTAAGACCAAATCCACACATAAACACGGACGGTTTTTACCTTACGATAACCCAAAACATCTTTTGAAATCATATATCGATCTGATATTATGATAATGTCTGGATACAAATAAATATCAATCTAGTGGAACGCTTGCATCTCACGCTCCACATATATAGAATACAATCAAAACCGCAGGCGCTTATTGGAGATTGGATTCCAACCTTGACAAGGTATGGGACCACCTTCCGCTCGTGTATCTCTAGAGGCGAATACACTGGGTTCAACAAGAACGTCTTGCAACCCGGCCCTTACATGACCGACCACTCATTTCGCTTGAGTGTATCGAATGTATATCACCAACGGTTGGACTCAAACCACCGTTCCCGAATGGGCAGAATCGATAGAATAAGAAACAAAAGGAATTTCTCTAGATAGGTGATTATACACCCTAATGGGAGCGACCCACATAGCCATGCTGCCTGCCCGATTTTTGTCCTTCCCTGGTTGATGAGGCTTGAGGCATGAATTCATCTCTTCGAACATCTGGCCATCATTCACTTTGAATGCCACATCGTCAGATCCGTCAAATCACTAATTGACGTCCACAAATATACTCTGGTATTGAAGAAGTGCCCCTCTTCGCCACCAACTCGGTGTATTTGTAAAAACCAACGTACGTGGTTCTAAGGAAATACTCTGTCAGACATTCGTCCATACAAGTCATCCAGGAACAGGATGAACCGAAGGCACTTTCCTACTGCATCTCATATAGGAATCACCCCATGGATCAGTAGCGAGAAGTCCTTGCAACTCGTGGATTCCAACCACGACAGAATCACAGTGTATCTCGGGCCGCTAAACCAGAGATTATAAGTAATCCTTCCGCTTATGAAGATCCACGGTCTTCAATGCTCCATCTCGACCATCTTCTGATATCTTCACGTATTTGTTGGTCGGAATGGTTTTCGAATATAAATTCGATCCCGGTCTTTCCGTACCAACCATCGTATTGGACAGATTTGATAGTCAGTGATTTAACTATCAAAATAATCAGTGTTTCAATCATGACAACCCAATGAGTTCACTGGCTCAGTATTCAGCACCATTTGGCCTTTAACAACTGATTTACTTTTGTTAAACCAAAACTTCTAGCTCTTTTAACATTCAAAATACGATATTTGAATAACTCTAATTCGATTTAAACTCAAATCGATTAACTCTAATTGATTAACTTTAACTGGTTAATTCTAACTGATTAGCTCTACTTGTTTAACTCCTATCGATTAACTAATACTTGACTTACATCCATTCGCTTGACTCTAGATCACAGCGATCACAATGGTTACGCCTGATTCCCTCAGGAAACATCCGACCGCCGTAGGCTATCAGCAGCCCTGCGAATTACGCCAGCAGTCGTACAAAATGGCAACTTGTCCTGCATATTTATGTTTGACCAACTCTAACTTGAGTCACTATATTCTTATATACTAATGACCTCAGAACCATTATGTTATAATACTTAGTAAAATACTTTATAACCATATACAATTTCCACTCCATTCCCCTTTCAAAACATTCGTTGTATTAACATGAATCTCTTTTACGATCGCCAACTAATATCAGCTTCAGATAATCCCGATGTTGTTCAAGTTGGGGTATTTTAATTACCTCTCAGACCTTGATCAAGCAACGTTCTTATCCTCAAATGAATATCAGTTGAAATCACAGAATCAATATTCCCATTTCCATATCGAAATACCTTCCATTATAACTTGGGTTTAGTTATACAACCCTATAACCCACTTCTTTAACCAGATTCATTTATTTCCAATCTTCTTTCAAATCTGTTCGACCATTCCCCACCTTTGAAATCTTATTTCAAATTTCCCTTTTTACTTGATCTCATTTTCAAATAACGTTAATTCAATATTAATGATTTACATCTTGAAACTTATTTATATCTTCTGGTTTATCTTAAACCTTTTTTTTAAAACCTTATCTAAATTTAAACGATATTTAATCCAAAAACACATTTATTTGATAATCAATTCAAATTCAAAATGGTTGATTTAATTCCCTCAAATTTGATTATCTCGTTAGCCGATTCCAAATAAATTCTCACTTTACATCAATTAATTATATAATTAATTTAAATAATTCCATAAATTTCTTCTTCACCAAAAACAATTACCAAGCTGTAACTATGCGACCTTATTTCTCATCTTATACTTTCAAATCAATCTAATATCAGCATTTATTCTATAAGATAAGTTTCTAACAAATCAAAATCTTAAATAAATAAAATATTTATTTATTTCCCTTTTTAACTTTTATTCAAAATAATATATTCAAAAACCAACTCCAGTTATAAAAATAAATTTTATAACTTCATCTTTTCAGTTCACCTGACTGTGAGTCAATATTCATGACACGATTGATTTTATAGGCCATACGCTGCCAAATACCCAACCAATATCACCCATTGGTTTAAACCAAACAGATGTTGAATATCAAATCCAACAATACAACAGGGCAGTTCATATATGAAAATAAATAATATATTTGATGGATTCCTCCAACCTGTTCTTCCCTATATATAAATGGTTAACTCCAATCATGCTGTTCTGTTTTGTTTAACTGATAAACTAAATAACGACCATTTGACATCAATCACAAGCAATTCAAACACTTCAACCATTTAAAACACGTTTATAAATAAACGTGACCAACCAAGGTGAGTTACCTTTATTGGAACCAATCGTTAAAAACAACGATTTGGTATTTCACTGAAATTAAACACAGTTTAATTTCATCAGTTAAACCAGCAAGCAAACAGTCAACCATTGGCAGGCAGTGCACACAAAATAAAAACCCAATTTATAAAAATATAAATGGAAAAAAAACTGAGTGAGTTTAACTCACCTTGATTTCAATTTGTTATCGAGACAGTTCATTTCAGTTGCTCTCAATTCAGGGTCATATTGTTACGCCTGTCGATACCGTTCCGTCGTTCCTGCTTTGGTCCGATTATGTCAACATATGAGGACAGTATACCGATTATACACGTTCACATTTTTGATTAAATTAAATTTTAAATTAATATTTATAATACACTAATCTAGATTCTCGTTAAACGTTAATTAGATTTTAATTTAAAGATTAAAAATAAAATTGTACACTTATGTCCGGATAATTTCTCTTGTTTTTGCTCACCCATTGTATGCCGATGTTAACACAATAAAACTTATATATTGGGTACAATGGCCATGTTAATATAACACTATTGGTCACATCAATATAAATTGGTCGTATGAAATAAAACTAGTCATATTAAACACTGTTAAGGCTTGTTCCGGTTAATACTTTATAATTAAACAAAATGTATGTATTCACTACTTACGTTGGTTCTCGTTGGTTCAGAAGGACCCATTTCCTTTGCACATACATACGGTTCCGGCATCCACTTCCATCCATGAATCCTGAGGCCAAGACCAGTCCACACATATTGATCTCACCATTGCTACCAATCCAGAGCGTCACCTCGTCAAAATGCGTCTGTACTCCATACCCATTTTAGTAAAACCACAACCTCAAACTCCACGTTAAATACCCACCTGCGAACAACCTTTCTCCCTCCCAAGCTTTCTGAAGTCCTCCTCTACCAGTCCACCTTCTTTCGTTTGCCATTTTTTTTTTCCGAAAGGTACCCTAGTCCAAATGAGTACATGCAGCGCACGTCAGTACACAACATTCTTGTATTCTCCATCCCCTGACTATTCCGCAACGTCCACTTTTGTTCCCCATCATTTTTCCCAAGCTGCTCTCTCTTCTTCTTCCTTTTTTTTTTTATAATTTTTTCCCACAAACGCCCAAGCCTAGAACGACAGCCCACGCCCCCTTAAAACCGCAAGGCATTCTTCCCCAACCACTAATTCCTCACGTCCACTTCCCCACTTCTTCTACAGTATTCGCTGGAACACGGTCCTCTTCCATGTTCACTAGAAACCGCAGCCTCATCTTGACTCTCACCTCCAGTCCCTCTCCACACAAATCAAATAAGCACTCAAGTCCGTACATAGAATTTAGGCGTTCAAGTGGGAAGAACGTCTTCATTTTAGCAGTGAATGGGTGCAAATACACTTCGTTATATATATATATATATATTGAGGCACAGTTCTCGTTTTTGGTCATTACTGGAACAAATGAAATGGAGCGAGGTCATTTTATATATGTGAGAACGACGTGGTGACCAAGTTTTAGGTGTATAGGTTTTCAGAGAAACTTATAGGCTAGCTGATGTGGTCCATGTGGGTACGAGATTCAAAAACGTGGTTACCACGGTAGGAGTAAATTGGTCTCCAAGTAAATGAATTGTTTGGTCCCCACGGTATTCAAAAGCAAAAGGAATTTGACTGAGAAAAATTTAAAAGTTTAAATATGTATAATATTATATTATGTTGAAACTTTGCCATGAAGTAATGCGTAAACCATCCTACAAACGACTTCTGTTTTCTGATAAAAAGACTAATCTTGATGTAAAAAGATATTCCGAACCCAATGGGACAAGTTTCGTCGAAATCCGAGGTCGTATGAAAAAATTTCCTTTATGAAACCGGAAATGAACACGCATTTAATTTTTTCACGGTCACCAGATAAATCAAATCCACTTGAAACTGCTAACATCGACCATAACTTTTCGATACGAACCCAACGGCACTAATTTCATCGCATTCTGAGACTGTTGCTCCGGTAGTCCAATTTTAACGCGCACCGCACTGCCCTTCTGAACACCCAATTTTCCGATTTCTAAAAATAACAAACTATATACCTATCCTGACTCTAATCGACGATACGAACTCAACGGAACTGGTTTCGTGGCCTAATTCGATCGTCTGCTCCAGTTGTATCCCAATAACCCTTTATTGAATTAATAACGCGCTATATAAATTGAACGGACGTTTACAACTATCGTGGTCACATACGACACCTGTTTGCCA
Source organism: Allium sativum (assembly GCA_030737875.1). Lineage (NCBI taxonomy): Eukaryota > Viridiplantae > Streptophyta > Magnoliopsida > Asparagales > Amaryllidaceae > Allium > Allium sativum. Next base: position 154,555,854 of record CM060921.1, on the reverse strand, counting down.
CGCCATTCAACATCGTACAATAATTTAATGATACGGTTCCAATGAAACTGATTTCGTCGAAATCTGAGTCCGTTTGCAAAACGGCTATTTTAAAGGCCTTTATTTTAATAACGATTTTTCACAGCGACTATTTCAAAATTTGATTTGGCCATATCTAACAATCTATAACACGGAATCTGGATTTTTCTCTTTTATATGAAAACTATCGTCACTACGGTTCCAACGTTTCTCGTTTCACAGAAATCCGACTAATATCGGACTCTGTATATCCATTAGAAGTTCAAAACTCCAAATTACGAACTGCACGCCATTTTCAAGCTCGTTTTATATTTAAATAAATATATATCGTTTAAACTTCGTTTAAATAGCGAATTAAATATTTAATTCCATTAATATTTCCAATATAATATTTAAAACTAATTTAAATATTCATATTCAAATGGTCGAAAAACACGGGTCGTTACATGTACAACCCAATCAAGATCATCAGTAATTACCCAAACGACGTGAAGACCTCCGGTCTTCGACCATCGTCTTCATCTTCGACTTATCGTCGTATCAGTTATTCAGATTGGGATAAACCCGGTCTTTCCGAATAACTCGCGTATATTTTAAATAAGTGTTACACAAACACAACATACGTCTCATTCCAATTCATCAGTCACTAACTGTAAATTAATCAAGAGAATAATTCCCCAAATATTAACCCTGAAGGCCGAAACCAACATCAGATCAATATCCATAAAACCTTTCTGCTTGGCTAACCGACAGTTAGTTTCTAAATTTCACATTCATAGGGAAAGGTTCCCATTAATTTTATCCAGGATAAATTCCTTGAATTTATTCATTAATCTTCTTTTGAATTTTGATTCAACTAATCGGGATTAACGAACCTTACCGAAGTAATCATTTGTTTCAATTTCCCAATCCCAACCTATTCATCCCATGAAGTAAAACTGGTTATAATTCATATCTAACACCACGGTGTTATCGGTAAATTCAATTACCATTTCACGTTCACATCTAATTAAAGATTTAACTAACGTCTGGAGCAAAACTGGTGATACTCCATTTCGATTATTTCAATCTAATTAAAGATTCATTAAAACTCCACTTAGTTTTAATCGCTAATAGGGTTAAAGAATCAGTGTCATTTAAAACACGGTTCACGATAAACCCAAAATCATATCACATTAATTATCGGATTAAAGAACAAGTGTTATTTAAAACACTGTTCACGATAAACCCAAAAATCAATATCAATATCAATTCAATTAAATATCATTTAATTGGTACACTTCATTGAATCTAAATAAAAAGATTCAATCTTTTTCTCATCTGGATTCAAGAACAGTGTTGTGACAACCCGTATTTCGATAACATGTTAAAACGAGAATCAAGGCAGAATTTAATTTTAAATTTTGAATCAAGTAAAACGGGCTTACCGTTGCGTTCGTCTCGGAAAAATACGCGAAATAGAGTCTGAGTTTTCGAGAATCGGAGTCCGTATGACCAAGTTATGATCCGACGAAGTTTTCAGAAAATTCTAGTTCAAAAACGAGTTCTAATTTCGAAAATTAGGGCTGGAAAGCTAGGCGGGAAAAATTCCCGCCAGGCTCCCCAAGTCGACAGCCCTGTCGACTTGGGAGTCGACATGGCTTGACCCAAGTCGACAGCCCTGTCGACTTGGGGGTCGACTTATTGTGGCCGGGCAGTTTTGCCTGGTGCACCTATTTTCTGTCTTGGCTAGGTTTTTGGGCCTGGTTCGAAATCTGATGGTTCAGGTTGATCCTAGGGTTAATCTAAGGGTCCTAACTAATCCTAATCTCTATAAATAAGCCCCTAACCTACCCCTAAATCCTCATTATTCATTCATGCAACTAAGCTATGGCAAAATTATTACTCTCATGGCCTCCACTCTCATTCTAAAATTCCTAAGTAAATTCCTATGAGAGATTTTCAATGCATACAAGTGTTTTCAAGCTTGTATGAGCCTCATTAGCTTGCATTCAAGTCAAGTTTCCATATTTACATCATAAAGCAAGAGTTTTGATTCATTTTGGCTCAAGGGTTTTATTGATTTGGAGCTTTTATCTTTGGGTTTTTGGATGATGGCATGCATAGGCTTTGTCTCAATCTTTAATTTAATCGATTTGTGCCTTCATAGCAATGTAAGCCCTTTCCCTACTCTTAGATATTAACTATGAAGTTAAATGTTCATGTTGCAAGTTTGGGTTTGATCATTGAGTATGATACATGCTATCATGTCATGCAAGTTTATGAAGTCATTATCTTGATCTTGTGGGCCAAAAGCTACAACCTTTATGTTGAAATGTTGCATTATGCAACATGAGAAACCTCATAACCTTTATGTCAACTTGCATATGAAGTCATAACCCTTATATGATGATATATGCGAGTTACTAGTCATCATTCCATGTCTTTTGTCACCATGATTCGCTTATGTGCCAAGTTTGGGTTTATGCATGTTTTTGAGGCTTAAGAATGTAACATGCAAGTTAATGAACACATTTGTGCCTCATTTGCCACCATGATTAACTTGTGGCTTAATATCCATTTTTGTCATGCCTTTGCCAAGTCTGTTCTTTTAATCCATTACGTTGTTGCGAACGTATATGCGAGTTTAAAAGCGTTGGGTTATGTTATGGGTAATTTCTAATGACATGAAATACAACTTGAAAACATGACTTGAAATATAACATGGAAGTTGACAAGTGAGTATGTTTGAAAATATGAAATTGGGAATTTACCTATTAAGTTAGGTCTACCCATACTATGGAATTGGGAATTTACCTATTGAGTTAGGTCTACCCATATTCTTATGAACATGACACTAGACTAAACATGAAAGTGACCAACTCGAGGTTGGGTTGAGTTTGCAACGTAAAACTACCCGGAACCGACCGGCCTAACTAGTAGTTGCAAACAATAGGACCCAATGTGAGAAGTTGGTCATGTTGTGCTTGAACCCGAGGTTAGACCAAGTTGTGGTGTAAAGCTACCCGGAACCGACCGGCTTAACTAGTAACCACAACAAAGTCTAATGTGAGAGGTTGAGGTGCATTAAGTAATTAATGCCATATGGTAGGGTTAAGTTAATTTGATTATTGACTCTTAACCAAATATGACATGGACAATGGGTTAAGTAAATTGATTAGGCCAATGATACTTAACAAAACATGACAAGGTTGGGTAGGTTAAGTAACTTGATTTGCCTAATGACACTTAACCATTTTTATATGACTAGTGGACGGGGTTAAGTTAACCAACACTTAATCAATCCAACACGATAATGTGGTAAGGTTAAGTAAGTTTTCTTAATGACACTTAACCGAAAAATACAGTTAATGGATGGGGTTAAGATTAGACTCAACTAGTCTAAACATGGAAATCGGATGGGGTTAAGTTAGCCTAGACTTAATTAATCCCACTTGGCAGTTTAATGGGGTTAAGTTAAACACTTAACTAATCTAACATGATGATTTGATGTGGTTAAGTGACCTATACTTAACCAATCTAACTCGTGAATTTATTGAGGTTAAGTTAACCTATACTTAACCAATCTAACGTGAAAACATGATAAGGCTAAGTCACTAATCGCTTAAATACGCTTGACCGATTTGACTCAGTAATTTGATAGGGTCAAGTTAATATATACTTAACCAACTTGAGCATGGGTGTAGGGTTAAGTCTTGAACTTGGATACTTAGCCAATTTTGACATGATTTGTAGACGGGTTAAGTCATGTACTTAAGTGACACTTAATCCATTATGTAAACCCTAGCTCTGAGGATTAGGTGGATAACCGTAGTTAACAAGGAAAACGGGAATAAGGCTAAGTGGTAAACCTTAGTTGAAGAATAACTAAGTAATGATTCTTAGTCAAGGAAATTTAGACCAGTTCATAGATAGATGAGTAACCTGATACGGTAGGTCATCGTTTAAGTATACGAGTAGGAGCAAGTATCTGATTTAGATAAAGGCTCCAGCGAACTGGGTAACGAAGCAGCGGCTTCGGGGAACGTGAGGATATTCTTGGTATCCCTCTATGAGCTGCCAGGTGATCATACTAGTCTCATGAGAGGTTAAGGTCTGCGTTAGAAGAACCAAGAGTATGCCTTGGTTGCTATACGAGCGACCTAAAGACGGGGATGGATAGGGGATAGTCAACGATACACGGTCGTACCCTAGATAGCATTTCGTCAGGCTACCTACCATCTTTGGTCAAGCGTGTACGTACGGAAAGGAAGAGAACACCCAAAAGACCATAATTGCTATCTAATTATGGTTGCGGTAAGGCTAGGATTGTGGGTTGGCCAGTAGTGTGTTCTCATACAGGATTTATCCTGTCTTGTCTTTCACTAGTTGAGGGAGTGGTCTCGTGGGACCATAGCCACGTATAGTAAAAAAACAGACCTTAGCATCTGCATCGGCAGATAAATCGAAAGCTCCCGACCGAGTCCTGTATTTCCTGATCTGCCCTGTGACAGGACTCGGATGGCACGATGTGATACATGTGCATACAGTCATGGAAAAACGATTCACGGTGAATGCGTGGGAAAAAGGGCGCGGTTGACGGTTAGCGTAATTCCTAGTGGACCTGGGTGGTTGAACCAAAACCGAGATACGAAAACGTGCAATAGGTAAGCATAATCCCTAGTAGTCCTAGGTAGCATAAGTCCTAGTTGTAAAAACGATGATTCATGTTGAAAGACCCTAATTAGATATAGGGTGACAGCCCAAAACGATCTTAAGGATCATGGAACTATGTTAAAGTAGTATAGAATCTCATGGGAAAGCCCGTATGGTCTACGGCAAGGGACTGAACATTTACATGGAATAAAACATACGAGTTGAGTAACCTATATATGCGATATACTAGGGTTACATGGACCATTACACGACTTTTGAGTAAGGGTCATTCACGGTTAACACATGATGCGGTGGGGATACTAGTACGGTAGGTGCAGAGCTAAAAGACAGGATAGATACCATGGGATGTTATACATGATAGATATCTTGGGGATATTATACTAGATAGGAACCTGACGATGGGATACCTTGTTTTATCTTGACATCGTAATTTATCATGACACCTTAGTTTATCTGAGTTCAGTAGTTCATCCTGTTATTTTGATTTAGCTTATCTATCTTATCATCATGCTTATGTTCATCTCAGTTTCTCATGTCAGTTAACTTTACTAGTTTTTATGCTAATAGTAGATAGGGCTTACTCAGTCTTTTTGACTGACCCGTTTTGTTTCGCCTCTTTTCTTCCGTTTCCCCCCCCACAGGTTACAGGGAGGAAATACTGTTGTTTAGTTCGGACTTCTTCTGCTTGAAGGTCATCATGGATGGCTTGGACTTTTCTTGGCTATGGCTACTTTACTGTTTTTACTTGGGGAATAATTTATGAAAAAGTCTTTATGCTTCTTTATTATTGCAAGACAGGTTTTGATGTACTCTGATGTAAAAGGCTTTAGACCTTATTCATGTTATGAAAGTTTGATTTTACTTCCGCTATTTTATATGTTCTGTCTTGTGATATTTCTGTGCATGTTTACCAATAATGCCCCTCTAAAGCTAGTGCATTCCTTTGCGAGTGACCCTAGCGGAGGCGGGGTGATACACGTGGTATCAGAGCAGAAGGTTACCAGACTGGGCAAAAGTTTTTAAAGACCTTCTGAAAACTATTTGAAAATCGTTTACAAAGAAGCATTTTTCAAGAAAATTTTCTTTTAAAAGAAAAAGGCTATTCCCCAAAGGCCATTAGCACTATCCTTGTTTCCTTAATTGAATCTCTTTTCCTTTCTTTCCTCCATCTGTAGTCACAGTGGTTTTAACTGCGACTAGTCTTTTCTATCTACGAAAGTTCTTTCCATACGATGGAGGTGGTTCTCGAGAGACCAGTGGCCGCGTTATAAGAAAGGATAGTGAGAAAGAGGATAAAGGATACGAGCTTAAGGATGAGCAACTTGTTGGTATGGCTTAGTCCTCGAAGGAGGGAGAAAGATGAACAATGAAACCCATGACGAGAGAGTACCTTTGGCATGGTAAAACGGGGCGGATAGTTAAGTATTGTGGGACAAGGACAAGATCATCGGGAGGGCAATAGTATGCTCTCATTTCTAGGGTACCTCGGAAGGAGGGTAACGATCTTGTTAAAGGTTTAGCTTTTCTTCTCTATCATCCCGTTAGGACTTCGTTTTTCGTATCATTTAAGTCTGTTTCGATAGTTGAGTCTCTGCACCTTAAGTACTAGCGTAATAGAGAATCCCATTTTTGTCTCAAAGTCCTATTGAAGAATCAGTCCATTTATACATGACTTGTTTGGATTTGAGAATGTCTATGCCAAGTGTTGAGTTTGGAAATAATGCTTATGTTTATAAGCTATGGATGGATTCTAGGGATGAAGTGGTTATCCAGTAGGGGGTGCCACTCTCGGTTTTGATAGGAGGGTAGTTAGACCTTTTGACTAGCCTTGGTAATACCCTCGAAGTATCGTGTAACCTTTTTGAGGTTCTGTCATGACTAGTTACTTAGAATCCCTTGATGCCTTTATTGGAAATTTGAAGCCCGATCGAGTGGTGTTCGCCAATAAGACGAATGGTTTACTTCATTTATGCATGGGTTATAGAGATCACCCTAGTAAGTGCGCATGATAACCTGGTTGACATCTGTTTACTTTCAAGAGAAAGTTCTTCTACATGGAATACCTTATAGTATATAAACGAGATCCAAGATTCACTAGTGAATTTTGGAAAGCTTGCATGAGATCATGAGTACGCAGTCATGTTTGCGCCAAGTGTGCAAGTGGAACGAGAGGCGACGAAGAAATGAGTTCCAGCTCATGTTATGGAAACATGAAATAAGAAGCTACGAAATCGCGAAGTTAAAAGACGGTCAAGGCACAATGGAATTAAGCTCAAGGAAATAGGACTTTGATGGTCAAAGACTAGATACGCGCATGATATCTCTTTTTGGGAGTATATCCTTAATCCCTGTTTTCTGTAGAGCTTACTTGTAGGCTATCTTTTGTGGACATCCTCTCGGTCCTATTTTCTGTTACAAACCCCGTAAGGAGTTTGTCTTGTTTATCTTCTCGGCCCTGTTTCAGGAAATCCTAGGTAGAACCCTATGGATGTAAACATGTATTTGAAACATGTTATGATTGATATGGTTGCAAGTGGTTGCTCGTGGATGCGCGAATACACATTAGATACTAGCTCGACTCGGTCACATTTCATATTGCATATGCACGAGTATTTATACTTGTTTATGGATGAAATCGAATGTATTATCATGCGGTTGTTGCATATGAATGAATGATTGTGTACGCATATAGTATCTATATGACTAGGACTATTTGCATACATGTTGGATTCATGGAACTATACATATTTTGCATTAGAAAGATTATCCAGGCCTGATCATTAGCATTAGCTAAGGAACATGTACACACACGTTTTGCATATATTCATACAGCATTAGAAATCATCTAAGGACAATGGTTGCTTGTGGATGATGTTTTGAGTAGATGAATGATGGATGGTAGGATATGTTCTTCCTAACTTGGAGATTTCGGGGACGAAATCCTAAAAGGTGGGGAGAATGTAACAACCCGTATTTCGATAATATGTTAAAACGAGAATCAAGGCAGAATTTAATTTTAAATTCTGAATCAAGTAAAACGGGCTATGCCATTGCATTCGTCTCGGAAAAATACGCGAAATAGAGTCTGAGTTTTCGAGAATCGGAGTCCGTATGACCAAGTTATGATCTGACGAAGTTTTCAGAAAATTCTAGTTCAAAAACGAGTTCTAATTTCGAAAATTAGGTCTGGAAAGCTAGGCGGGAAAAATTCCCGCAAGGCTCCCCAAGTCGACAGCCCTGTCGACTTGGGAGTCGACATGGCTTGACCCAAGTCGACAGTCCTGTCGACTTGGGGGTCGACTTATGGTGGCCGGGCAGTTTTGCCTGGTGCACCTATTTTCTGTCTTGGCTAGGTTTTTGGGCCTGGTTCGAAATCTGATGGTTCGGGTTGATCCTAGGGTTAATCTAAGGGTCCTAACTAATCCTAATCTCTATAAATAAGCCCCTAACCTACCCCTAAATCCTCATTATTCATTCATGCAACTAAACTATGGCAAAATTATTACTCTCATGGCCTCCACTCTCATTCTAAAATTCCTAAGTAAATTCCTATGAGAGATTTTCAATGCATACAAGTGTTTTCAAGCTTGTATGAGCCTCATTAGCTTGCATTCAAGTCAAGTTTCCATATTTACATCATAAAGCAAGAGTTTTGATTCATTTTGGCTCAAGGGTTTTATTGATTTGGAGCTTTTATCTTTGGGTTTTTGGATGATGGCATGCATAAGCTTTGTCTCAATCTTTAATTTAATCGATTTGTGCCTTCATAGCAATGTAAGCCATTTCCCTACTCTTAGATATTAACTATGAAGTTAAATGTTCATGTTGCAAGTTTGGGTTTGATCATTGAGTATGATACATGCTATCATGTCATGCTAGTTTATGAAGTCATTATCTTGATCTTGTGGGCCAAAAGCTACAACCTTTATGTTGAAATGTTGCATTATGCAACATAAGAACCCTCATAACCTTTATGTCAACTTGCATATGAAGTCATAACCCTTATATGATGATATATGCGAGTTACTAGTCATCATTCCATGTCTTTTGTCACCATGATTCGCTTATGTGCCAAGTTTGGGTTTATGCATGTTTTTGAGGCTTAAGAATGTAACATGCAAGTTAATGAACATATTTGTGCCTCATTTGCCACCATGATTAACTTGTGGCTTAATATCCATTTTTGTCATGCCTTTGCCAAGTCTCTTCTTTTAATCCATTACGTTGTTGCGAACGTATATGCGAGTTTAAAAGCGTTGGGTTATGTTATGGGTAATTTCTAATGACATGAAATACAACTTGAAAACATGACTTGAAATATAACATGGAAGTTGACATGTGAGTATGTTTGAAAATATGAAATTGGGAATTTACCTATTAAGTTAGGTGTACCCATACTATGGAATTGGGAATTTACCTATTGAGTTAGGTCTACCCATATTCTTATGAACATGACACTAGACTAAACATGAAAGTGACCAACTCGAGGTTGGGTTGAGTTTGCAACGTAAAACTACCCGGAACCGACCGGCCTAACTAGTAGTTGCAAACAATAGGACCCAATGTGAGAAGTTGGTCATGTTGTGCTTGAACCCGAGGTTAGACCAAGTTGTGGTGTAAAGCTACCCGGAACCGACCGGCTTAACTAGTAACCACAACAAAGTCTAATGTGAGAGGTTGAGGTGCATTAAGTAATTAATGCCACATGATAGGGTTAAGTTAATTTGATTATTGACTCTTAACCAAATATGACATGGACAATGGGTTAAGTAAATTGATTAGGCCAATGATACTTAACAAAACATGACAAGGTTGGGTAGGTTAAGTAACTTGATTTGCCTAATGACACTTAACCATTTTTATATGACTAGTGGACGGGGTTAAGTTAACCAACACTTAATCAATCCAACACGATAATTTGGTAAGGTTAAGTAAGTTTTCTTAATGACACTTAACCGAAAAATACAGTTAATGGATGGGGTTAAGATTAGACTCAACTAGTCTAAACATGGAAATCGGATGGGGTTAAGTTAGCCTAGACTTAATTAATCCCACTTGGCAGTTTAATGGGGTTAAGTTAAACACTTAACTAATCTAACATGATGATTTGATGCGGTTAAGTGACCTATACTTAACCAATCTAACTCGTGAATTTATTGAGGTTAAGTTAACCTATACTTAACCAATCTAACGTGAAAACATGATAAGGCTAAGTCACGAATCGCTTAAATACGCTTGACCGATTTGACTCAGTAATTTGATAGAGTCAAGTTAATATATACTTAATCAACTTGAGCATGGGTGTAGAGTTAAGTCTTGAACTTGGATACTTAGCCAATTTTGACATGATTTGTAGACGGGTTAAGTCATGAACTTAAGTGACACTTAATCCATTATGTAAACCCTAGCTCTGAGGATTAGTTGGATAACTGTAGTTATAAAGGATAACGGGAATAAGGCTAAGTGGTAAACCTTAGTTGAAGAATAACTAAGTAATGATTCTTAGTCAAGGAAATTTAGACCAGTTCATAGATAAATGAGTAACCTGATACGGTAGGTCATCGTTTAAGTATACGAGTAGGAGCAAGTATCTGATTTAGATAAAGGCTCCAGCGAACTGGGTAACGAAGCAGCAGCTTCGGGGAACGTGAGGATATTCTTGGTATCCCTCTGTGAGCTGCCAGGTGATCATACTAGGCTCATGAGAGGTTAAGGTCTGCGTTAGAAGAACCAAGAGTATGCCTTGGTTGCTATACGAGCGACCTAAAGACGGGGATGGATAGGGGATAGTCGACGATACACGGTCGTACCCTAGATAGCATTTCGTCAGGCTACCTACCATCTTTGGTCAAGCGTGTACGTACGGAAAGGCAGAGAACACCCAAAAGACCATAATTGCTATCTAATTATGGTTGCGGTAAGGCTAGAATTGTGGGTTGGCCAGTAGTGTGTTCTCATACAGGATTTATCCTGTCTTGTCTTTCACTAGTTGAGGGAGTGGTCTCGTGGGACCATAGCCACGTATAGTAAAAAAACAGACCTTAGCATCTGCATCGGCAGATAAATCGAAAGCTCCCGACCGAGTCCTGTATTTCCTGATCTGCCCTGTGACAGGACTCGGATGGCACGATGTGATACATGTGCATACAATCATGGAAAAACGATTCACGGTGAATGCGTGGGAAAAAGGGCGCGGTTGATGGTTAGCGTAATTCCTAGTGGCCCTGGGTGGTTGAACCAAAACCGAGATACGAAAACGTGCAATAGGTAAGCATAATCCCTAGTAGTCCTAGGTAGCATAAGTCCTAGTTGTATAAACGATGATTCATGTTGAAAGACCCTAGTTAGATATAGGGTGACAGCCCAAAACGATCTTAAGGATCATGGAACTATGTTAAAGTAGTATAGAATCTCATGGGAAAGCCCGCATGGTCTACGGCAAGGGACTGAACATTTACATGGAATAAAACATACGAGTTGAGTAACCTATATATGCGATATACTAGGTTGACATGGACCATTACACGACTTTTGAGTAAGGGTCATTCACGGTTAACACATGATGCGGTGGGGATACTAGTACGGTAGGTGCAGAGCTAAAAGACAGGATAGATACCATGGGATGTTATACGTGATAGATATCTTGGGGATATTATACTTGATAGGAACCTGACGATGGGATACCTTGTTTTATCTTGACATCGTAATTTATTATGACACCTTAGTTTATCTGAGTTCAGTAGTTCATCCTGTTATTTTGATTTAGCTTATCTATCTTGTCATCATGCTTATGTTCATCTCAGTTTCTCATGTCAGTTAACTTTACTAGTTTTTATGCTAATAGTAGATAGGGCTTACTCAGTCTTTTTGACTGACCCGTTTTGTTTCACCTCTTTTCTTCCGTTTCCCCCCCCCCACAGGTTACAGGGACGAAATACTGTTGTTTAGTTCGGACTTCTTCTGCTTGAAGGTCATCATGGATGGCTTGGACTTTTCTTGGCTATGGCTACTTTACTGTTTTTACTTGGGGAATAATTTATGAAAAAGTCTTTATGCTTCTTTATTATTGCAAGACAGGTTTTGATGTACTCTGATGTAAAAGGCTTTAGACCTTATTCATGTTATGAAAGTTTGATTTTACTTCCGCTATTTTATATGTTCTGTCTTGTGATATTTCTCTGCATGTTTACCAATAATGCCCCTCTAAAGCTAGTGCATTCCTTTGCGAGTGACCCTAGCGGAGGCGGGGTGTTACAAGTGTTAATGAAGACACCATTCACGACAAACCCAAATCACATTTGATATTCAATACAAGGCTCTGAATAGAAAATATATCGGCTTATATTCAATATCAAATTCTACGATTAACAAATGTCGTATTGGAAATAACGATATAAATATATATCTTTCAAATTTCCATAACAACATCTGTATAATCACGAATTCCAACATCGAAATATTCCGAAGTCAATTTCGATTCAAATCCACTCCAATGTAATCATTGGAAATTCTGGTTATTTTTAAAACCTTTTTCAAATCCAATTTATTTATTTAAAAATGAATAGAATTATAATTCTAGTTCAAAACTAGTTCATTTCGATAAAAATCTATTTTTTTCTTTTCAAATACGAATTTTTTCATCCCAATCCTTTCTAAATCATTTCTTATGATTTTACACAAATTATTACTATTTTTAATAATTTTATCAAGGCCCGTACAGTCGATTTCCATCAATGGCCATCGAACTGCACTTACAGCGACCTTTTTCGAATTTTATTTGGACATAACTCCAAATCCAACCGTTAGATTTCAAATTTCTAATATTCGTTAGAAAGCTCTTTTCGATACGAACCCAACGGTTCTGGTTTTAGGAGAATCCGACGGTCGGATCTCCCGTTTTGTCCGTTTGAAATCAATGGTCGAAATTCGCGAACTGCCGCGGCGCGGCGCATTCTATTCAGGCCATTATATTATATATATATATAATATATATTTCGTCGATTACTATTTAAAACGAATTTATAAATAGTTTTGAATTCGTTTCAAAAACAATTTCAGCTTCCATCTCAATTCAAATCAAAATTGAATCTTTCCTTATAAATTCGTTTTAAAATTCATTTCTATTCAATTCAAGTTTCAATTCAATTTGAATTCATTTCAATTCGTTTCATTTCGAAATCGTTTTCAATTCATTTCATTTTGAAATCGTTTTCAATTCATTTCATTTCGAAATCGTTTTCAATTCATTTCATTTCGAAATCGTTTTCAATTCATTTCATTTCGAAATCGTTTTCAATTCATTTCATTTCGAAATCGTTTTCAATTCATTTCATTTCAAAATATTTGATTTCAAAATTACTTTTCAATATTCATTTTAAAATGAATAAAATCGATATAAATATCGTTCCCGTCAAAATGGCGTCAATCTAATCAACACGGCTTCATATATTCCTTTATTCTATTCAACAAATGAATATTTATTTTTGTCAACACACGACTAATCTCAACGAATGAGTACTGTCCACGTGTGACTATTTTTGTTAAATTATTTTGTTCAACACATGACTAATCTCAACGGATGAGTACAGTCAACACATGAACCTTTATTTTATATTGATAAAGATGTAAATTTTATTATTAAAATATTTCGTTCAACACATGACTAATCTCAACGGATGAGTACAGTCAACACATGAACCTTTATTTTATATTGTTCCTTATTCTCTAAATTGGAATGAGGCCCAATCAATCACCATATAAAATTAATTATATGGATTTTCATACAACACATGTATATAATAGCATTGAAAAATAATGAACCATCACCCAAAGTGCACTACACTGTATAAGCATCAAATATAGATATCTAACGCTTATAACAGCCTGTCAATCAATCGATCGACATATTTCATCAATCAGGATGAGTGAACTTCATATTTCATCCCAACACCCGTGTGGGGTTTCAAACAATCAAACACAAATTTTATTCGTGTAGTTGGGCGATGTGTAAAATTTATCGTCCCAATCAATGTCAGTCAAATCGGTGTACATAAACAAACCGTCCGGTTTGTAAATGAATATTTATTTATTCACATTCACGTTAAAAATTATATTTTTAACGATCAAACTATTTTATTCAACCTATGAATATTCTATTCAGTTCATTTATTAAATAAAACGTTATCTCTATTTTTCTAACTTATTTTAGAAAATTTCGGCGGCATGACGACACAATACTAGAAACGGGACAAGGCCTAGCCTTACCCCCGGTCTAGTGAAGGCCCACGCCATTCACACATAAATCAAATCAATTTCATTTCACCAAACAATTCAATTTCAAATCAAATCATCTAACTAATCTATGCAACCAAACAAACAAGTCCATGGTCTGTGGACGATTGTGTCGGGTGCTACTAAGCACCGTCTGCATCCTAGTATATATATATAACTAGAAAAGAAATTGAAGAGTGAGAAATTCTCACCAAAAGCTATCCAATCATCTTGACTCTTCATTTATAGAAATCTTCGCCAATCTCGCCTTTTGTCGCTTTCGTTGCCCGTATTCACTACATACGTAAAAATCGAATTTTTACTTCGATGTTCAATATAGAAAAATCGAATTTTTACTTCGCTATTCAATATATAAAAATCGAATTTTTACTTCGCTATTCAATATATAAAAATCGAATTGTTACTTCGATGTTCAATATATAAAAATCGAATTTTTACTTCGATGTTCAATATATAAAAATCGAATTTTTACTTCGCTATTCAATATATAAAAATCGAATTTTTAGTTCGCTATTCAATATATAAAAATCATATTTTTACTTCATAAAAATATTTCAAACATACAATAAAAATCATATCTTTATCTTTATAAAAATTATATTTTTAACATGCTGCTTATATATTAAAAGATCATATTTTTATCTCGTTCTTTTCATATTCTAAAAATCCTAACTTCTCTATTTTAAAAATATATTATTTTCTCCTTTCAAAATATAATCTTTATATATTAAAAACCCTATTTTTCATACATAGAAAAATCATATCTTTATAGTTTTTAAAAAAAATCATATCTTCTATTATCTAAAAATCAACCCTTTTCAGTTATTAAAAATCACACCTTTTCTTTATAAAAACCTAACCTTTTCTACTATAATAACCTATAAAAAACTGAAAAGAACATTAAATAATAAATATGAAAACTTATATTGTTTTAAGGAATGGGGGGGGGGTGGAAATCAGTGGCTGTTGGCGATCAGAGGAGGCGGAGGGGAGTGCTGGTGGCGCGTCAGCAGGCCGGAGGCGGTGGTGGGCACGGTTTAGGCGGGGTAGGGGTTGCGGTCTTCTGCGCTAGGGTTTGGGGCGGCGTTCAAATCAAGGGATAGAGGGAGAGAGGGGAAGCGAGCGGGAGTTCGAGGGTGGAGAGCGCCTGAGGGCGGCGGATGGAGGACTCCAGCGGTGGCTCGAGGCCCTGGGCAGCGGCGCGTTTCGTTTTCTTCTTCTCTTTTTTTTATTTTTTTCTGAGGAAATGAACGCGGGGGAAGAAAGAAAACGAGGGGGGGTTATTGTAAAGTTTTTAATTAATTTATTTATTGTATTTTTTTTCACTTCAAATTGACTTTTCAAATTAACATCGATTCGAGCCCAACGACTGTCGTCCACTGCTAATTGCACCCATTCCGAACCCAATGGGATATGTATCGCAAGCTGATTTGATCGTTTCGATCAGTTCTCGTTGAATTTACATTTAAATCACTATATTGAATTTTAAACGTACATTTAAAATTACTGGGGTCACATACTAACTCTAAAAATTCTCGAAAAATATTTTCCAGCTTCGTATTGACGATACGGTCCTAACAAAACTAGTTTCGTCGAATTCTGAGACCGTTTGAAAAATGGCCATTTTCCAGTCGATTAAAATCAACTGAAACTGGTCAAACGCGTTTTCCTGTGCCACACTCACATATTGAATCGCAAAATTATGAAATTTGAAACCTAGCAATAATTTGACACCACGGACCCAACAAAACTGGTTTCGTCGAAATTAGAGGTCGTTTGCAAAATTCCCATTTTTAAGGGCCTGAATTCCACAACGACTATTTAGAATTTTCAACTGGACATATATTTTGATTCCCTCTATGAAATTTTGATTTGTCGGATTCATTGGAAAGATATTCTCAATTAGATCCTATTGTTTTTGGTTTCACTAAAATCCGGATTGTTTTGCACCCGGTACATTCAATTGAAGTTTGAAATCGGATTATCGAACTACCGCGCCATTTTCAATTCCTTTTATAATTATATATAATTATTTATATTCTAACGACGACGCATATAATATATACGTTCGAATTCTATTCAAAATAAATTTCTCGTCGATATTATTTAAAAATGATTCATTTTAAATAATCAAAATTCGCTAAAATTGCCAAAATAAAAATTTTAAACTGGCCAAGATTTTCCGGGTTATTACAATGAATGGCCACGTTCTTCCCGACTTCCTTCTCCTTTTTCTTCTAACACAATCAACGAAATTCGAAATCTCAAAATGGAATCAGAAGAGCTTCGATAGGGCTTTTGATCTATACGGTGACGATGGGGTTTATTTACAAGAGGAGGCCGGAAATTTGGGTGAAAACCGCCGACTTTGGCGTGGTTTCCAGGGTGGCAGGGCCCACCGAGCTCGGCCTCGGTCTGGGCGAAGGGAGGAGGCGTGACCCCCTTCGACGCGGCGGCGTCCGATCCCACTCTGATCGAATGTGGAGCAAGCGACGATGGCGAATTCATTTCGGGTTGATGGGTTGCGTTAACAGGTTGAAGACAACAGAAGGAGAAGAAAGGAGGAGCGGCCAAGATTGATTAATGAAGTAATTAACTTGGATAATTATTTTTAATTAATTATGAATGTATAAAATGTTTAATTATCCATAACTTGGTCATACAGTATCGAAACCGAATGAACAGATGTGTTGAACTCGTCTTTCCGAGATCTACAGCATGGAATAAACTAGATCTGAAAAAGAGCAGATGAAATTTTGAGCAAATTTCGGATCTGAAATAAATAGCTCGGTGAGAATTCTATTTCCTCTTTAATAATTAAAAATTAAAATTAATCATTTATGTTATTGTATTCATTCAGTATGAATTTCATGTTGTTGCTGCATATATAATTATTTCCATGTTAATTGTTTTGTGATGAATTGTGTGTATTCATGTTGACATGATTTTGTGTGTACGACGAAGACAAACATTTTATTTAATATATGAGATATACAATATTCATGTTTGTCAAAATTTGGGCAAGCAATAAAAGTCATATATTTTTATTGTTTATATATATAACTGAGATGTTACATGTTAGAAAGGGAATTTATCTATTTTTATTTTTAGGTACCAAAAGGGATGCTCATGTTACGAATCAATAAAATTACGTTTTATTGTTTAAAGTATAAATTGAGTAACATGCTTAGAAATTAAAAAGTATTCTTTGTTTAACATGTTGGAATTATCATTTCATGAATTACCAACAGAAAACATTCATTTTTATGTTATGTTGAATTAGAACTGTCAACATAAAAATGTTCATTTTGTTAATAATGTTATGTTAATATAAGAACACCGTTTTTTTTTTAAATGTAAAGTAGTAGCGACAAAAACCATATTTTTATCAATGTAGAGTAGTAGCAAAAAAATTACATTGTAAACAAAATTTACATTTTTCTATGTAACTATGATATGAAATTTACATTGTAAACAAAATTTACATTTTTCTATATAACCATGATATGAAATTTACATTGTAAACAAAATTTACATCTATCTATGTAACTATGATATGAAATTTGCTATGCGAACAAAATTTACATTTTTCTATGTAACTATGATATGAAATTTGCTATGCGAACAAAATTTACATTTTTCTATGTAACTATGATATGAAATTTACATGGTAAACAAAATTTACATTTTTCTATGTAACTATGATATGAAATTTACATTGTAAACAAAAATTACATTTTTTTGATGTAACTTAAGATTGGAATTTACATTGCCATTCTAAATAGTCAAGATCATTTTGGTTTTGCATTGAAAGAGATAAGAAAAATAATTATTTTTGCTTGACATTAAAAGAATAGCAAAATTATTATTGTTGTTGCATGGAAATTAAACAAACAAAAATATATTCATTTGTATAGAAATGAAGTTGACACCAAAATATATTGCATTTTTGGTTAGGAGTTGAATGACACGAAAATACTCATTTTTGTTAGATTATAAGTGACGTACAAAAATATTCGTTTTGTTGTAATTGGAATGACACACAAAATGTACATTTTGTGTATATGATATGTAAAAAAAAATATCTTTTTGTCAAATGTGAAAGAATGATAAAAATATACATTGTTATCAAATGTAAATGGAGGACAAAAATATTTATTTTGTCAAATGCAAAGAATGAAACAAAACAAACTCATTTTTGTTCGTAAATAAAAAAAACATTCATTTTGTTTGTGTTTTAAAAGTTAACACACAATTTTCATTTTTGGTGAAAGTTAAAAAGAATATTTTTAATATTCTTTTGTTAAAATTGAAAGGTAATATTGTTTATCACCGTTTTTGTCAAATTAAAAGATTTAACTTTTGCTTATAATTAAAAAGGTGAAAGTTACATTTTTGAAGTAAAAAAGAAAAGTATACATTATAATGTGAATAAAAGAAGGAAATTTTCATTTTCATGTAAATAGATTAGTACACAAAATTATCGTTTTGTTTGTAATGTAAAATTATTACTTTTGGTTTGCATTGAAAAGATAATAAAATTATCAATTTTGTTAAATTGAAATAAAGAAACAAAAATACTCATTCTTGTAGAAGCAAAAATGGATGAACTAAAATATTCGTTTGTTTAAATTGAAATGAAACCCAAAAATTCTATTTTTGTTAAAATTGGTATGATACGCAAAATATATTTTGTGTAATTCGAAAGATGAAACAAGAAAATGTACATTGTTATGTATAAGATGTGTATGTGTATGAAAATTAAGATAAACATTATGGTGTGTACATTGTACGTTAATATTGTATATACGAATAGGAATGTTTTCGTTAGCAAAATGTAATGAAATGAAATAAATTTCATTACACATTATAAACATTTCAATAGGTTGTGAAGCAAAACATTCACTACTTGTTATGTAATTACGTTAATGAAATGGAATTTAATTATTTTTATATATATAAAAATAAAGATAAATCATTACAAATTACTAATAACGATATGAAATGATTTCCAACTTATATATATACGAGAATTATTTGGAAAGTCCGAGTCTATCTCATTTCAAATAATTTGAACGACGTTTAAAATTCAAGAGTTGAAGACGGCGATTGAAAACCGACGATCTTCATATCGAATGGACGACGAATGCTGATGCCCGTGATTGGAGTACCTACCTTGAAGGGGCTACAGTGGTGGCCGTCCGGACGTAATGTTGATTAGTATGGATTTGGCTTTCTCTCAGACCCAGAGTATAAGCTTATAAATGGATTGTGTGTCTGACGTCGTACTCCATTAAATATCATGTTATTAATCTTCTGTCGAATGTATGGATGTTTGGTGGCAGAGAATTTATTCTCTTCCTTAACACCCGTTCATATATTTCGGCAAAGGATTGGTAGTGTGATATGGAGTGACAATGTGGCATGCTAAGATGAATATGATCTAGGATTTGTTGAAAAGCAGACCTTGTGGGATGATCAAAGCATAGTCTGTTTAGGCATAGCTTTGCGTATAACGTGACTTCGCGAGCCTCACACACCGGCGGAGTCTAAAACGGGAGAAGGGAACGCAGGGAGAGCAGCACGTTTCTTTCTAGCTAGAAGTGGTGTTTGGGCTTTAACACGGCCCAACATTTTACTTATGTGGATGATGGAATGAGGCGCCTTGGATGATAGGTCCTATAGGACTGGGAAACGTGTGTTCAGGAATAACTAATCCGCAACTCGTATGGTGGACCAGCCCTGCAGCTTTCCAAGGGTTCACTGCGGGGGATCCTGAGACATTAGCAAGAGTGTCTCGAATCGGTAGGAGCTCCTCCCTAGCCATGACTCATGATGGGAACCAAAATCCAAATACGACCCTACGAATTTGATTGTATTACTAGTATGGAGGCATAGTAGTATGGGATACTATTCTTCCTAGGATTTATATATTTACTTTGAAATGTTTTGATATATACTAATAATAATATTAAACTCGTATTTGCCGTATTTAGCATGTTTAATCACTATAAGGTAAAACCCTATCCTCTGGTTTGTGTTGCATTGTGTGATGGGACCTGGGTCTTATGGTGATTCCATTTTTCTAAAAAACATAACGTTGTTGTACGATTTACTTATTAGTTGTTTTTTGACACTTTTATGCATGATGTAACACCCCGCCTCCGCTAGGGTCACTCGCAAAGGAATGCACTAGCTTTAGAGGGGCATTATTGGTAAACATGCACAGAAATATCACAAGACAGAACATATAAAATAGCGGAAGTAAAATCAAACTTTCATAACATGAATAAATAAGGTCTAAAGCCTTTTACATCAGAGTACATCAAAACCTGTCTTGCAATAGTAAAGAAGCATAAAGACATTTTCATAAATTATTCCCCAAGTAAAAACAGTAAAGTAGCCATTAGCCAAGAAAAGTCCAAGCCATCCATGATGACCTTCAAGCAGAAGAAGTCCGAACTAAACAACAGTATTTCCTCCCTGTAACCTGGGGGGGGGGGGGGAACGGAAGAAAAGAGGTGAAACAAAACGGGTCAGTCAAAAAGACTGAGTAAGCCCAATCTACTATTAGCATAAAAACTAGTAAAGTTAACTGTCATGAGAAACTGAGATGAACATAAGCATGATAACAAGATAGATAAGCTAAATCAAAATAACAGGATGAACTACTGAACTCAGATAAACTAAGGTGTCATGATAAATTATGATGTCAAGATAAAACAAGGTATCACATCGTCAGGTTTCTATCAAGTATAATATCCCCAAGATATCTGTCACGTATAACGCCCCGTGATATCTATCCTGTATTTTAGCTCTGCACCTACCGTGCTAGTATCCCCACCGTGTCATGTGTTAACCAAGAATGATCCTCACTCAAAAGTCGTGTAATGGTCCATGTCAACCTAATATATCGCATATATAGGTTACTCAACTTGTATGTTTTATTCCTTGTAAATGTTCAGTCCCTTGCCGTAGACCATACGGGCTTTCCCATGAGATTCTATATTACTTTAACATAGTTCCATGATCCTTAAGATCGGTTTGGACTGTTACCCTAAACCTAGCTAGGGTCTTCCAACATGAATTATCGTCTGTACAACTAGGACTTATGTTACCTAGGGCTACTAGGGA
Organism: Allium sativum; assembly: GCA_030737875.1. Lineage (NCBI taxonomy): Eukaryota > Viridiplantae > Streptophyta > Magnoliopsida > Asparagales > Amaryllidaceae > Allium > Allium sativum. Next base: position 154,534,755 of record CM060921.1, on the reverse strand, counting down.
TTACGCTTACCTATTGCACGTTTTCGTATCTCGGTTTGGGTTCAACCACCTAGGGCCACTAGGGATTACGCTAACCGCCAACCGCGCCCTTTTCCCCACGCATTCATCGTGAATCGTTTTTCCATGACTGTATGCACATGTATCACATCGTGCCATTCGAGTCCTGTCACAGGGCAGGTCAGGAAATACAGGACTCGGTCGGGAGCTTTCGATTTATCTGCCGGTGCAGATGCTAAGGTCTGTTTTTCTATCCGTGGATATGGTCCCACGGGACCCCTCCCTCAACTAGCGAAAGACAAGACAGGATAAATCCTGTATGAGAACACAACACTGGCCAACCCACATCCAAGCCTTACCGCAACCATAATTAGATAGCAATTATGGTCTTTTGGGTGTTCTCTGCCTTTCCGTACGTACACGCTTGACCAAAGATGGTAGGTAGCCTGACGAAATGCTATCTAGGGTACGACCGTGTATCGTCGACTATCCCCTATCCATCCCCGTCTTTAGGTCGCTCGTATAGCAACCAAGGCATACTCTTGGTTCTTCTAACGCAGACCTTAACCTCTGATGAGCCTAGTATAATCACCTGGCAGCTCATAGAGGGATACCAAGAATATCCTCACGTTCCCCGAAGCCGCTGCTTCGTTACCCAGTTCGCTGGAGCCTTTATCTAAATCAGATACTTGCTCCTACTCGTATACTTAAACGATGACCTACCGTATCAGGTTACTCATCTATCTATGAACTAGTCTAAATTTCCTTGACTAAGAATCATTACTTAGTTATTCTTCAACTAAGGTTTACCACTTAGCATTGTTCTCGTTATCCTTGTTAACTACGGTTATCCACCTAATCCTCAGAACTAGGGTTTACATAATGGATTAAGTGTCACTTAAGTTCATGACTTAACCCGTCTACAAATCCTGTCAAAATTGGCTAAGTATCCAAGTTCAAGGCTTAACCCTACAAACCATGCTCAAGTTGGTTAAGTATATTAAGCAATTCACGACTTAACCTCGTCCAATTATCATTCTAGATTGGTTAAGTATATATTAACTTGACCCTATCAATTTACTTAGTCAAATCGGTCAAGTGTATTCAAGAGATTCGTGACTTAGCCTTATCATGTTTTCACGTTATATTGGTTAAGTATTGGTTAACTTAACCACAATAAATTAACGAGTTAGATTGGATAAGTATAGGTCACTTAACCACATTAATTCATCATGTTTAGATTAGTTAAGTGTTTAACTTAACCCCATTAAACTACCAAGTGGGATTAATTAAGTCTAGGCTAACTTAACCCCATCCGATTTCCATGTTTAGACTAGTTGAGTCTAATCTTAACCCCGTTCGTTAACCGTATTTTTCGGTTAAGCGTCATTAAGAAAACTTACTTAACCTTACCAAGTTATCGCGTTGGATTGATTAAGTGTTGGTTAACTTAACCCCATCCACTAGTCATATAAAAATGGTTAAGTGTCATTAGGCAAATCAAGTTACTTAACCTACCCAACCTTGTCGTGTTTTGTTAAGTATCATTAGCCTAATCAAATTACTTAACCCATTTGTCCATGTCATATTTGGTTAAGAGTCATTAGTCAAATTAACTTAACCCTATCATGTGGTATTAATTACTTAATGCACCTTCACCTCTCACATTAGACTTTGTTGTGGTTACTAGTTAAGCCGGTCGGTTCCGGGTAGCTTTACACCACAACTTGGTCTAACCTCGAGTTCTAGCACAACATGACCAACTTCTCATATTGGGTCCTATTGTTTGCAACTACTAGTTAGGCCGGTCGGTTCCGGGTAGTTTTACGTTGCAAACTCAACCCAACCTCGAGTTGGCCACACTTATATTATCTAAGTGTCATGTCCATCATGTTTCCCAAAACATGTTACAAGTTTTCAAGCATTTGGGTAGACCTAACTTAATAGGTAAATTCCCAAGCTTATGTTTTTATGCATACTTACATGTCAACTTCCATGTTATATTTCAAGTCATGTTTTCAAGTTGTATTTTCATGTCATTAGAAATTACCCATAACATAACCCAACGCTTTTAAACTCGCATATACGTTCGCGACAACGTAATGGATTAAAAGAAGAGACTTGGCAAAGGCATCACAAAAATGGATATTAAGCCACAAGTTAATCATGGTGGCAAATGAGGCACAAATGTGTTCATTAACTTGCATGTTACATTCTTAAGCCTCAAAACATGCATAAACCCAAACTTGGCACATAAGCGAGTCATGGTGACAAAAGATATGGAATGATGACTAGTAACTCGCATATATCATCATATAAGGGTTATGACTTCATATGCAAGTTGACATAAAGGTTATGAGGGTTCTCATGTTGCCTAATGCAACATTTCAACATAAAGGTTGTAGCTTTTAGCTCACAAGATCAAGATAATGACTTCATAAACTTGCATGACATGATAGCATGTATCATACTCAATGATCAAACCCAAACTTGCAACATGAACATTTAACTTCATAGTTAATATCTAAGAGTAGGGAAAGGGCTTACATTGCTATGAAGGCCTAAATCGATTAAACTAAAGCTTGTGATGAAGCCTATGCATGCCACTACCCAAAAACCCAAAGATGGATGCTCCAATTAAACAAAAACACCATCTTTATGAACAAAGATCAAAGCTTTTGCCTTGAAATCAACTTGAGAAGCTCTCATACTAACATAGGGACTCTCTAACACTCTCATGATCATGAAACCTCTCATAGAAATGAAGTGGAGGCTAGGATAGTTAAGTGGAGGCCATGAGAGTAGAAATTTTGCCATAGTTTAGTTACATGAGTGAATAATGAGGGTTTAGGATAGGTTAGGGTCTTATTTATAGATTAGGCAAGTGTTTTAGGCCATAGGATTAAACCTAGATTCAATCCAAGCCATCAAAGCATGTCTTGGGGAAGAAGTCAAGTGTAGGAACCATCTAGGGCCTTTAGATTAAAGATGAACCATGAGAACCATCCAAATGCAAAATCTTCATTTGAGCGAATTGGCCCACGGGTTGACAGCCAAACACCCTGGATTAACCCCTAGTCGATCCAGCAGGCTCGGGTCGACCTCAAAAATCGGCCGGTTCGGTTATTCCCCTCTCCCAATTCGCTGTTTTGAACATTTTTGCATATTTATTTATTTAATTTTCAATTATATATATATATATATATATATCAATATATATATTTCTCTGCGCAACCCATTTCACTAAATTAAGTATACTTTAATTTGGGAATTTTTGGTGAAACTTCGCGAGGCCATATCTTGGTCATACGGACTCCGATTTTCGAAAACTCGGACTCTATTTCGCGTATTTTTCCGAGACGAACGCAATGGCATAGCCCGTTTCCCTTGATTCAGATTTTACAGTTTAATTCTGCCTCCATTTATGTTATAACAGGTTATTGAAAATACGGGTTGTTACATTCTCCCCACCTTTTAGGATTTCATCCCCGAAATCTCCAAGTTAGGAAGAACATATCCTACCATCCGTCATCCATCTACTCAAAACATCATCCACAAGCAACCATTGTCCTTAGATGATTTCTAATGCTGTATGAATATATGCAAAACGTGTGTGTACATGTTCCTTAGCTAATGCTAATGATCAGGCCTGAATAATCTTTCTAATGCAAAATATGTATAGTGCCATGAATCCAACATGTATGCAAATAGTCCTAGTCATATAGATACTATATGCGTGCACAATCATTCATTCATATGCAACAACCGCATGATAATACATTCGATTTCATCCATAAACAAGTATAAATACTCATGCATATGCAATATGAAATGTGACCGAGTCGAGCTAGTATCTAATGTGTATTCGCGCATCCACGAGCAACCACTTGCAACCACTTGCAACCATATCAATCATAACATGTTTCAAATACATGTTTACATCCATAGGGTTCTACCTAGAATTCCCTGAAACAGGGTCGAGAAGATAAACAGGACAAACTCCTTACAGGGTTTGTAACGGAGAATAGGACCGAGAGGATGTCCACAAAAGATAGCCTACAAGTAAGCTCTACAGAAAACAGGGATCAAGGATATACTCCCAAAAAGAGATATCATGCGCGTATCTAGTCTTTGACCATCAAAGTCGTCTTTTAACTTCGCGATTTTGTAGCTTCTTATTCCTGTTTCCTTAACATGAGCTGGAACTCATTTCTTCGTCGCCTCTCGTTCCACTTGCACTTATCCTTTTCCTAGAATACTTGACGCAAACATGACTGCGTACTCATGATCTCATGCAAGCTTTCCAAAATTCACTAGTGAATCTTGGATCTCGTTTATATACTATAAGGCATTCCATGTAGAAGAACTTTCTCTTGAAAGTAAACAGATGCTAACCAGGTTATCAAGCGCACTTACTAGGGTGATCTCTATAACCCATGCATAAATGAAGTAAACCATCCATCTTATCGGCGAACAGCACTCGATCGGGCTTCAAATTTCCAATAAAGGCATCAAGGGATTCTAAGTAACTAGTCACGACAGAACCTCAAAAAGGTTACACGATACTTCGAGGGTATTACCAAGGCTAGTCAAGAGTCTAACTACCCTCCTATCAAAACCGAGAGTGGCACCCCCTACTGGATAACCACTTCATCCCTAGAATCCATCCATAGCTTAGAAACATAAGCATTATTTCCAAACTCAACACTTGGCATAGACATTCCCAAATCCAAACAAGTCATGTATAAATGGACTGATTCTCCAATAGGACTTTGAGACAAAAATGGGATTCTCTATTACGCTAGTACTTAAGGTGCAGAGACTCAACTATCGAAGCAGACTTAAATGATACGAACAACGAAGTCCTAACGGGATGATAGAGAAGAAAAGCTAAACCTTTAACAAGATCGTTGCCCTCCTTCCGAGGTACTCTAGAAATGAGAGCATACTACTGCCCTCCCGATGATCTTGTCCTTGTCCCATAATACTTAACTATCCGCCCCGTTTTACCATGCCAAAGGTACTCTCTTGTCATGGGTTTCATTGTTCATCTTTCTCCCTCCTTTGAGGACTAAGCCATACCAACAAGTTGCTCATCCTTAAACTCTTTTCCTTTATCCTCTTTCTCACTATCCTTTCTTATAACGCGGCCACTGGTCTCTCGAGAACCACCTCCATCGTATGGAAAGCACTTTCGTAGGTAGAAAAGACTAGTCGCAGTTAAAACCACTGTGACTACAAATGGAGGAAAGAAAGGAAAAGAGACTCAATTAAGGAAACAAGGATAGCGCTAATAGCCTTTGGGGAATAGCCTTTTTCTTTTAAAAGAAAATTTTCTTGAAAAATGCTTCTTTGTAAATGGTTTTTTTTTTTCAAATAGTTTTCAGAAGGTCTTTAAAAACTTTTGCCCAGTCTGGTAACCTTCTGCTCTGATACCACGTGTAACACCCCGCCTCCGCTAGGGTCACTCGCAAAGGAATGCACTAGCTTTAGAGGGGCATTATTGGTAAACATGCACAGAAATATCACAAGACAGAACATATAAAATAGCGGAAGTAAAATCAAACTTTCATAACATGAATAAATAAGGTCTAAAGCCTTTTACATCAGAGTACATCAAAACCTGTCTTGCAATAGTAAAGAAGCATAAAGACATTTTCATAAATTATTCCCCAAGTAAAAACTGTAAAGTAGCCATTAGCCAAGAAAAGTCCAAGCCATCCATGATGACCTTCAAGCAGAAGAAGTCCGAACTAAACAACAGTATTTCCTCCCTGTAACCTGGGGGGGAAACGGAAGAAAAGAGGCGAAACAAAACGGGTCAGTCAAAAAGACTGAGTAAGCCCTATCTACTATTAGCATAAAAACTAGTAAAGTTAACTGTCATGAGAAACTGAGATGAACATAAGCATGATAACAAGATAGATAAGCTAAATCAAAATAACAGGATGAACTACTGAACTCAGATAAACTAAGGTGTCATGATAAATTATGATGTCAAGATAAAACAAGGTATCACATCGTCAGGTTTCTATCAAGTATAATATCCCCAAGATATCTGTCACGTATAACGCCCCGTGATATCTATCCTGTATTTTAGCTCTGCACCTACCGTACTAGTATCCCCACCGTGTCATGTGTTAACCAAGAATGACCCTCACTCAAAAGTTGTGTAATGGTCCATGTCAACCTAATATATCGCATATATAGGTTACTCAACTTGTATGTTTTATTCCATGTAAATGCTCAGTCCCTTGCCGTAGACCATACGGGCTTTCCCATGAGATTCTATTTACTTTAACATAGTTCCATGATCCTTAAGATCGGTTTGGACTGTTACCCTAAACCTAGCTAGGGTCTTCCAACATGAATTATCGTTTGTACAACTAGGACTTATGCTACCTAGGGCTACTAGGGATTACGCTTACCTATTGCACGTTTTCGTATCTCGGTTTGGGTTCAACCACCTAGGGCCACTAGGGATTACGCTAACCGCCAACCGCGCCCTTTTCCCCACGCATTCATCGTGAATCGTTTTTCCATGACTGTATGCACATGTATCACATCGTGCCATCCGAGTCCTATCATAGGGCAGGTCAGGAAATACAGGACTCGGTCGGGAGCTTTCGATTTATCTGCCGGTGCAGATGCTAAGGTCTGTTTTTCTATCCGTGGCTATGGTCCCACGGGACCCCTCCCTCAACTAGTGAAAGACAAGACAGGATAAATCCTGTATGAGAACACAACACTGGCCAACCCACATCCAAGCCTTACCGCAACCATAATTAGATAGCAATTATGGTCTTTTGGGTGTTCTCTGCCTTTTCGTACGTACACGCTTGACCAAAGATGGTAGGTAGGATGACGAAATGCTATCTAGGGTACGACCGTGTATCGTCGACTATCCCCTATCCATCCCCGTCTTTAGGTCGCTCGTATAGCAACCAAGGCATACTCTTGGTTCTTCTAACGCAGACCTTAACCTCTCATGAGCCTAGTATAATCACCTGGCAACTCATAGAGGGATACCAAGAATATCCTCACGTTCCCCGAAGCCGCTGCTTCGTTACCCAGTTCGCTGGAGCCTTTATCTAAATCAGATACTTGCTCCTACTCGTATACTTAAACGATGACCTACCGTATCAGGTTACTCATCTATCTATGAACTGGTCTAAATTTCCTTGACTAAGAATCATTACTTAGTTATTCTTCGACTAAGGTTTACCACTTAGCATTGTTCTCGTTATCCTTGTTAACTACGGTTATCCACCTAATCCTAAGAACTAGGGTTTACATAATGGATTAAGTGTCACTTAAGTTCATGACTTAACCCGTCTACAAATCCTGTCAAAATTGGCTAAGTATCCAAGTTCAAGGCTTAACACTACAAACCATGCTCAAGTTGGTTAAGAATATTAAGCAATTCACGACTTAACCTCGTCCAATTATCATTCTAGATTGGTTAAGTATATATTAACTTGACCCTATCAATTTACTTAGTCAAATCGGTCAAGTGTATTCAAGCGATTCGTGACTTAGCCTTATCATGTTTTCACGTTATATTGGTTAAGTATTGGTTAACTTAACCACAATAAATTAACGAGTTAGATTGGATAAGTATAGGTCACTTAACCACATTAATTCATCATGTTTAGATTAGTTAAGTGTTTAACTTAACCCCATTAAACAACCGAGTGGGATTAATTAAGTCTAGGCTAACTTAACCCCAGCCGATTTCCATGTTTAGACTAGTTGAGTCTAATCTTAACCCCATTCGTTAACCGTATTTTTCGGTTAAGCGTCATTAAGAAAACTTACTTAACCTTACCAAGTTATCGCGTTGGATTGATTAAGTGTTGGTTAACTTAACCCCATCCACTAGTCATATAAAAATGGTTAAGTGTCATTAGGCAAATCAAGTTACTTAACCTATCCAACCTTGTCATGTTTTGTTAAGTATCATTAGCCTAATCAAATTACTTAACCTATTTGTCCATGTCATATTTGGTTAAGAGTCATTAGTCAAATTAACTTAACCCTATCATGTGGTATTAATTACTTAATGCACCTTCACCTCTCACATTAGACTTTGTTGTGGTTACTAGTTAAGCCGGTCGGTTCCGGGTAGCTTTACACCACGACTTGGTCTAACTTCGGGTTCAAGCACAACATGACCAACTTCTCACATTGGGTCCTATTGTTTGCAACTACTAGTTAGGCCGGTCGGTTCCGGGTAGTTTTACGTTGCAAACTCAATCCAACCTCGAGTTGGCCACACTTATATTATCTAAGTGTCATGTCCATCATGTTTCCCAAAACATGTTACAAGTTTTCAAGCATTTGGGTAGACCTAACTTAATAGGTAAATTCCCAAAGGGTAGACCTAACTTAATAGGTAAATTCCCAAGCTTATGTTTTTATGCATACTTACATGTCAACTTCCATGTTATATTTCAAGTCATGTTTTCAAGTTGTATTTTCATGTCATTAGAAATTACCCAAAACATAACCCAACGCTTTTAAACTCGCATATACGTTCGCGACAACGTAATGGATTAAAAGAAGAGACTTGGCAAAGGCATGACAAAAATGGATATTAAGCCACAAGTTAATCATGGTGGCAAATGAGGCACAAATGTGTTCATTAACTTGCATGTTACATTCTTAAGCCTCAAAACATGCATAAACCCAAACTTGGCACATAAGCGAATCATGGTGACAAAAGATATGGAATGATGACTAGTAACTCGCATATATCATCATATAAGGGTTATGACTTCATATGCAAGTTGACATAAAGGTTATGAGGGTTCTCATGTTGCCTAATGCAACATTTCAACATAAAGGTTGTAGCTTTTAGCTCACAAGATCAAGATAATGACTTCATAAACTTGCATGACATGATAGCATGTATCATACTCAATGATCAAACCCAAACTTGCAACATGAACATTTAACTTCATAGTTAATATCTAAGAGTAGGGAAAGGGCTTACATTGCTATGAAGGCCTAAATCGATTAAACTAAAGCTTGTGATGAAGCCTATGCATGCCACTACCCAAAAACCCAAAGATGGATGCTCCAATTAAACAAAAACACCATCTTTATGAACAAAGATCAAAGCTTTTGCCTTGAAATCAACTTGAGAAGCTCTCATACTAACATAGGGACTCTCTAACACTCTCATGATCATGAAACCTCTCATAGAAATGAAGTGGAGGCTAGGATAGTTAAGTGGAGGCCATGAGAGTAGAAATTTTGCCATAGTTTAGTTACATGAGTGAATAATGAGGGTTTAGGATAGGTTAGGGTCTTATTTATAGATTAGGCAAGTGTTTTAGGCCATAGGATTAAACCTAGATTCAATCCAAGCCATCAAAGCATGTCTTGGGGAAGAAGTCAAGTGTAGGAACCATCTAGGGCCTTTAGATTAAAGATGAACCATGAGAACCATCCAAATGCAAAATCTGCATTTGAGCGAATCGGCCCACGGGTTGACGGCCAAACACCCTGGATTAACCCCTAGTCGACCCAGCGGGCTTGGGTCGACCTCAAAAATCGGCCGGTTCGGTTATTCCCCTCTCCCAATTCGCTGTTTTGAACATTTTTGCATATTTATTTATTTAATTTTCAATTATATATATAAATATATATATATATATATATAAATATCAATATATATATTTCTCTGCGCAACCCATTTCACTTAATTAAGTATACTTTAATTTGGGAATTTTTCGTGAAACTTCGCGAGGCCATATCTTGGTCATACGGACTCCGATTTTCGAAAACTCGGACTCTATTTCGCGTATTTTTCCGAGACGAACGCAATGGCATAGCCCGTTTCCCTTGATTCAGATTTTACAGTTTAACTCTGCCTCCATTTATGTTATAACAGGTTATTGAAAATACGGGTTGTTACATTCTCCCCACCTTTTAGGATTTCGTCCCCGAAATCTCCAAGTTAGGAAGAACATATCCTACCATCCATCATCCATCTACTCAAAACATCATCCACAAGCAACCATTGTCCTTAGATGATTTCTAATGCTGTATGAATATATGCAAAACGTGTGTGTACATGTTCCTTAGCTAATGCTAATGATCAGGCCTGAATAATCTTTCTAATGCAAAATATGTATAGTGCCATGAATCCAACATGTATGCAAATAGTCCTAGTCATATAGATACTATATGCGTGCACAATCATTCATTCATATGCAACAACCGCATGATAATACATTCGATTTCATCCATAAACAAGTATAAATACTCGTGCATATGCAATATGAAATGTGACCGAGTCGAGCTAGTATCTAATGTGTATTCGCGCATCCACGATGTAACAACCCGTATTTCGATAACATGATTAAGACGAGAATCAAGGCAGAATTTAATTTTAAATTCTGAATCAAGTGAAACGGGCTATGCCGTTGCGTTCGTCTCGGAAAAATACGCGAAATAGAGTCCGAGTTTTCGAAAATCGGAGTCCGTATGACCAAGATATGGCCTCGCGAAATTTCACGAAAAATTCCCAAATTAAAGTATACTTAATTAAGTGAAATGGGTTGCGCAGAGAAATATATATATATATTGATATATATATATATATATAATTGAAAATTTAATAAATAAATATGCAAAAATGTTCAAAACAGCGAATTAGGAGAGGGGAATAACCGAACCGGCCGATTTTTGAGGTCGACCCAAGCCCGCTGGGTCGACTAGGGGTTAATCCAGGGTGTTTGGCTGTCAACCCGTGGGCCGATTCGCTCAAATGCAGATTTTGCATTTGGATGGTTCTCATGGTCCATCTTTAATCTAAAGGCCCTAGATGGTTCCTACACTTGACTTCTTCCCCAAGACATGCTTTGATGGCTTGGATTGAATCTAGGTTTAATCCTATGGCCTAAAACACTTGCCTAATCTATAAATAAGACCCTAACCTATCCTAAATCCTCATTATTCATTCATGCAACTAAACTATGGCAAAATTGCTACTCTCATGGCCTCCACTCAACTATCCTAGCCTCCACTTCATTTCTATGAGAGGTTTCATGATCATGAGAGTATTAGAGAGTCCCTATGTTAGTATGAGAGCTTCTCAAGTTGATTTCAAGGCAAAAGCTTTGATCTTTGTTCATAAAGATGGTATTTTTGTTGATTTGGAGTGTTTATCTTTGGGTTTTTGGGTGATGGCATGCATAGGCTTCATCACAAGCTTTAGATTAATCGATTTAGGCCTTCATAGCAAGGTAAGCCCTTCCCTACTCTTAGATATTAACTATGAAGTTAAATGTTCATGTTGAAAGTTTGGGTTTGATCATTGAGAATGATGCATGCTATCATGTTATGCAAGTTTATGAAGTCATTATCTTGATCTTATGAGCTAAAAGCCACAACCTTTATGTTGAAATGTTGCATTATGCAACATGAAAACCTTCATAATCATTATGTCAACTTGCATATGAAGTCATAATCCTTATATGATGATATATGCGAGTTTCTAGTTATCATTCCATGTCTTTTGTCACCATGATTCGCTTATGTGCCAAGTTTGGGTTTATGCATGTTTTTGAGGCTTAAGAATGTAACATGCAAGCTAATGAACACATTTGTGCCTCCTTTGCCACCATGATTAACTTGTGGCCTAATATCCATTTTTGTCATGCCTTTGCCAAGTCTCTTCTTTTAATCCATTACGTTGTTGCAAACGTATATGCGAGTTTAAAAAGCGTTGGGGTCACATTATGGGGAAACATAATGACATGAATATGATTTGGGTAAATGGGTATAAACATGACAACATGTAACGTTAAATATGACATGTGTTTATACTTGAAAACATAACTTGAAATGTAACATGGAAGTTGACATGTAAGTATGCATAAAAACATAAGCTTGGGAATTTACCTATTAAGTTAGGTCTACCCATTGGGAATTTACCTATTAAGTTAGGTCTACCCAATTGCTTGAAAACTTGACTATGAACATGACACTAGACTAAACATGAAGGTGGCCAACTCGAGGTTGGGTTGAGTTTGCAACGTAAAACTACCCGGAACCGACCGGCCTAACTAGTAGTTGCAAACAATAGGACCCAATGTGAGAAGTTGGTCATGTTGTGCTTGAACCCGAGGTTAGACCAAGTTGTGGTGTAAATCTACCCGGACCCGCCCGGCTTAACTAGTAACCACAACAAAGTCTAATGTGAGAGGTTGGGTGCATTAAATAATTAATGCCACATAATAGGGTTAAGTTAATTTAATTAATAAGGCTTAACCAAATATGACATGGACAAATGGGTTAAGTAATTTGATTAGGCTAATGATACTTAACAAAACATGACATGGTTGGGTAGGTTAAGTAACTTGATTTGCCTAACGACACTTGACCATTTTTATACGACGAGGGGACGGGATTAAGTTAACCAACACTTAATCAATCCAACACGATAACTTGATAAGGTTAAGTAAATTTTCTTAGTAACACTTAACCGTTTAATACAGTTAATGGATGGGGTTAAGTCAACTCAGACCTAACTAATCTAAACATGGTAATTGGACGGGGTTAAGTTAATTCACACTTAACTAATCCAACTCGTTTGTTTGATGTGGTTAAGTGACCTATACTTAACCAATCTAACGTGAAAACATGATAAGGCTAAGTCACGAATCACTTGAATACGCTTGACCGATTTGACTCGGTAATTTGACAAGGTCAAGTTAATTTATATAATTAACCAATCTAAAATGATAATTAGACGAGGTTAAGTTATGGATTGCTTAATATACTTAGCCAACTTGACACATGGTTTGTAGGGTTAAGTCTTGGACTTGGATACTTAGCCAATTTTGACATGGTTTGTAGACGGGCTAAGTTATGAACTTAAGTGACACTTAACCCATTAGATAAACCCTAATTCGGAGGATTAGGTAAATAACCATAGTTAACAAGGATTATGGAAATAAGGCTAAGTGGTAAACCTTAGTTAAGGGAAACTAAGTAATAATCCTTAGTCAAGGAAATTTGGACCATTTCTTAGATAGATTAGTAACCCGATACGTTTAATTATGCGTGTAGGAGCAGGCTATCTGATTTAGATAAAGGCTCCAACGAACTGGGTAACGAAGCAGCGGCTTCGGGGAACGTGAGGATATTCTTGGGATCCCTCTGTGAGCTGCCAGGTCATTATACTAGGCTCACGAGAGGTTGAGGTCTGCGGTAGAAGAACCAAGAATATGCCTTGGTTGCTATGCGAGCGACCTAAAGACTGGGGTGGATAGCAGTGAGTCGGCGAATACATAAGGTGCCCGAGATAGCAAGTTCGTCGATCATCTACCATCTTGAGTCAAGCGTGTACGTACGGAAAGGCAGGGAACACCCAACAGACCATGATTTGCTATCTAATTATGGGTGAGGTAGGCCGTAGGATGTGGGCTGGCCGGAGTGTAGTTCTCATGCAAGATCTTCTCTTGTGTTGCCTTTCGCTAGTTGAGGGAGGGGTCTCGTGGGACCATAGCCACGTGTAGAAAAGCAGACCTTAGCATCTGCATCGGCAGATAAATCTAAAGCTCCCGACCGAGTCCTGTATGTCTTGTTTTGCCCTGTGACAGGACTCGGATGGCACGATGTGATACATGTGCATACAGTTATAGAAAAACGATTCACGATGAATGCGTGGGAAAAAGGGCGTGGTTGAGGGTTAGCGTAATCCCTAGTGGCCTAGGTGGTTTAACCCAAACCGAGATACGAAAGCGTGCAATAGGTAAGCGTAATCCCTAGTGGTGCTAGGTGGCGTAAGTCCTAGTAGTTCAAACGATGATTCATATGGAAGAGCCTAGCTAGAACAAGGGTGACAGTCCAAACGATTTCAAGGATAATACGACATGAGGAAGCCCGTACGAGGTACGGCAAAGGACTGAACTTATATACATGGAAAGAAACATATGATTTGAGTAACCTATATATGCGATATTAGGTTGACATGGAGCATTACACGACTTTGAGCACGGGACATTCATGGTTAACACATGACGCGGGTAGGGATACTAGTGCGAGAGGTGCAGAGCAAATATACATCTTAGAACTAGGAAGAATATACACAATAGATACTGTGGGATGTTAGACAGGGTAGATACCTTGGGATAATGCACTCGATAGAAATCTGACGATGTGATACCTTGACTTATCATAACATCGTAGTTTATCATGATACCTTAGTTTACCTTGCCGCAGTAGTTCAACCGGCTACCCTGGTTTATCTATCTTGTAGTTATCCTTATGTTTACTTTCAGTTTATGCATGTCATGTTACCTTTACCTGTTTTTATACTGGAAGTAGATAGGACTTACTCAGTCTTTTTGACTGACCCGTTTTGTTTCGCCTCTTTTCTTCCGTTCCCCCCCCCCCAGGTTTCAGGGAGGAAACAATGCTGGTTAGTTCGGACTTCTTCTGCTTGAAGGTCATCATGGATGGCTTGGACTTCTCTTGGCTATGGCTACTTTACTGTTTTACTTGGGGAATAATTTATTAAAAAGTCTTTATGCTTCTTTACTATTGCAAGACAGGTTTTGATGTACTCTGATGTAAAAGGCTTTAAACCTTATGTATTCATGTTATGAAAGATTGATTTTACTTCCGCTATTTTATGTGTTCTGTCTTGTGATATTTCTGTGCATGTTTACCAATAATGCCCCTCTAAAGCTAGTGCATTCCCTTGCGAGTGACCCTAGCGGAGGCGGGGTGTTACATTTGGTATCAGAGCAGAAGGTTACTAGACTGGGCAAAAGTTTTTAAAGACCTTCTGAAAATTATTTGAAAAACCGTTTACAAAGAAGCATTTTTCAAAAAAAAAAAATTCTTTTGAAAAGAAAAAGGCTATTCCCCAAAGGCCATTAGCATTATCCTTGTTTCCTTGATCGAATCTCTTTTCCTTTCTTTCCTCCATCTGTAGTCACAGTGGTTTTGACTGCGACTAGTCTCTCTAGCTGCGTAAGTGTTTCCCGTACGATGGAGGTGGTTCTCGAGAGACCGTTGCAGAGTTATGCATGAAAGGATAGTAAGAACAAGGATAAAGGATACGAGCTCAGGGATAAGCAACATGTAGGTATGGATGAGTCCTAAAAGGAGGGAGAAAGATGAACAATGAAACCCATGACGAGAGAGTACCTTTGGCATGGTGAAACGGGACGGATAGTTAAGTATCATGGAACAGGGACAAGATCATTCGGAGGGCAATAGTATGCTCTCATTTCTAGGGTACCTCAGAAGGAGGGTAACGATCTTGTTAAAGGTTCAGCTTTTCTTCTCTATCATCCTGTCGGGACTTTGTTTTGATCACCGCATCTTTTAAGTCCGCTTCGATAGTTGAGTCTCTGCACCTTAGTACTAGCATAGTAGAGGATCCCGTTTTTGTCTCAAGTCCTATTGGAAGATCGGTCCATTTACTCATGGCTTGTTTGGATTTGAGAATGTCTATATCAAGTGTTGAGCTTGGAAATAATGCTTATGTTTATAAGTTGTGGATGGATTCTAGGGATGAAGTGGTTATCCAGTAAGGGGTGCCACTCTCAGTTTTGATAGGAGGGTAGTTAGACTCTTGACTAGCCTTGGTAATACCCTCGAAGTCTCGTGGAACCTTTTGGGTTTGGTCATGATTAGTTACCTAGAATCCCTGGATACCTCTATTGGAAATTTGAAGCCCGATCGAGTGGTGTTCGCCGATAAGACGGATGGTTTATTTCACTTTTGCATGGGTTATAGAAATCACCCTAGTAAGTGCGCTTGATAACCTGGTTTGCATCTGTTTACTTCCAAGAGAAAGTTCTTCTACGTGGAATACCTTATGGTACGAGGTTCGAGATTCACTAGTGAATTTTGGAAAGCTTGCATGAGATCATGAGTACGCAGTCATGTTTGCGTCAAGTATTCTAGGAAAAGGATAAGTGCAAGTGGAACGAGAGGCGACGAAGAAATGAGTTCCAGCTCATGTTATGGAAACAGGAATAAGAAGCTACAAAATCGCGAAGTTAAAAGACGACTTTGATGGTCAAAGACTAGATACGTGCATGATATCTCTTTTGGGAATATATCCTCGATCCCTGTTTTTCTGTTGAGCTTGCTTGTAGGCTATCTTTTGTGGACATCCTCTCGGTCCTATTCTCCGTTACAAACCCTGTACGGAGTTTGTTTTGTTTATCTTCTCGACCCTGTTTCAGGGAATCTTAGGTAGAACCCTATGGATGTAAACATGTATTTGAAACATGTTATGGTTGATATGGTTGCAAATGGTTGCAAGTGGTTGCTCGTGGATGCGCGAATTTACATTAGATATTAGCTCGACTCGGTCACATTTCATATTGCATATGCACGAGTATTTATACTTGTTTACGGATGAAATCGAATGTATTATCATGCGGTTGTCGCATATGAATGAATGATTGTGCACGCACATAGTATCTATATGACTAGGACTATTTGCATACATATTGGATTCATGGCACTATACATATTTTTGCATTAGAAAGATTATCCAGGCCTGATCATTAGCATTAGCTAAGGAACATGTACACACACGTTTTGCATATATTCATACAACATTAGAAATCATCTAAGGACAATGGTTGCTTGTGGATGATGTTTTGAGTAGATGGATGATGGACGGTAGGATATGTTCTTCCTAACTTGGAGATTTCGGGGACGAAATCCTAAAAGGTGGGGAGAATGTAACAACCCGTATTTCGATAACATGATTAAGACGAGAATCAAGGCAGAATTTAATTTTAAATTCTGAATCAAGTGAAACGGGCTATGCCGTTGCGTTCGTCTCGGAAAAATACGCGAAATAGAGTCCGAGTTTTCGAAAATCGGAGTCCGTATGACCAAGATATGGCCTCGCGAAATTTCACGAAAAATTCCCAAATTAAAGTATACTTAATTAAGTGAAATGGGTTGCGCAGAGAAATATATATATATATTGATATATATATATATAATTGAAAATTTAATAAATAAATATGCAAAAATGTTCAAAACAGCGAATTAGGAGAGGGGAATAACCGAACCGGCCGATTTTTGAGGTCGACCCAAGCCCGCTGGGTCGACTAGGGGTTAATCCAGGGTGTTTGGCTGTCAACCCGTGGGCCGATTCGCTCAAATGCAGATTTTGCATTTGGATGGTTCTCATGGTCCATCTTTAATCTAAAGGCCCTAGATGGTTCCTACACTTGACTTCTTCCCCAAGACATGCTTTGATGGCTTGGATTGAATCTAGGTTTAATCCTATGGCCTAAAACACTTGCCTAATCTATAAATAAGACCCTAACCTATCCTAAATCCTCATTATTCATTCATGCAACTAAACTATGGCAAAATTGCTACTCTCATGGCCTCCACTCAACTATCCTAGCCTCCACTTCATTTCTATGAGAGGTTTCATGATCATGAGAGTATTAGAGAGTCCCTATGTTAGTATGAGAGCTTCTCAAGTTGATTTCAAGGCAAAAGCTTTGATCTTTGTTCATAAAGATGGTATTTTTGTTGATTTGGAGTGTTTATCTTTGGGTTTTTGGGTGATGGCATGCATAGGCTTCATCACAAGCTTTAGATTAATCGATTTAGGCCTTCATAGCAAGGTAAGCCCTTCCCTACTCTTAGATATTAACTATGAAGTTAAATGTTCATGTTGAAAGTTTGGGTTTGATCATTGAGAATGATGCATGCTATCATGTTATGCAAGTTTATGAAGTCATTATCTTGATCTTATGAGCTAAAAGCCACAACCTTTATGTTGAAATGTTGCATTATGCAACATGAAAACCTTCATAATCATTATGTCAACTTGCATATGAAGTCATAATCCTTATATGATGATATATGCGAGTTTCTAGTTATCATTCCATGTCTTTTGTCACCATGATTCGCTTATGTGCCAAGTTTGGGTTTATGCATGTTTTTGAGGCTTAAGAATGTAACATGCAAGCTAATGAACACATTTGTGCCTCCTTTGCCACCATGATTAACTTGTGGCCTAATATCCATTTTTGTCATGCCTTTGCCAAGTCTCTTCTTTTAATCCATTACGTTGTTGCAAACGTATATGCGAGTTTAAAAAGCGTTGGGGTCACATTATGGGGAAACATAATGACATGAATATGATTTGGGTAAATGGGTATAAACATGACAACATGTAACGTTAAATATGACATGTGTTTATACTTGAAAACATAACTTGAAATGTAACATGGAAGTTGACATGTAAGTATGCATAAAAACATAAGCTTGGGAATTTACCTATTAAGTTAGGTCTACCCATTGGGAATTTACCTATTAAGTTAGGTCTACCCAATTGCTTGAAAACTTGACTATGAACATGACACTAGACTAAACATGAAGGTGGCCAACTCGAGGTTGGGTTGAGTTTGCAACGTAAAACTACCCGGAACCGACCGGCCTAACTAGTAGTTGCAAACAATAGGACCCAATGTGAGAAGTTGGTCATGTTGTGCTTGAACCCGAGGTTAGACCAAGTTGTGGTGTAAATCTACCCGGACCCGCCCGGCTTAACTAGTAACCACAACAAAGTCTAATGTGAGAGGTTGGGTGCATTAAATAATTAATGCCACATAATAGGGTTAAGTTAATTTGATTAATAAGGCTTAACCAAATATGACATGGACAAATGGGTTAAGTAATTTGATTAGGCTAATGATACTTAACAAAACATGACAGGGTTGGGTAGGTTAAGTAACTTGATTTGCCTAACGACACTTGACCATTTTTATACGACGAGGGGACGGGATTAAGTTAACCAACACTTAATCAATCCAACACGATAACTTGATAAGGTTAAGTAAATTTTCTTAGTAACACTTAACCGTTTAATACAGTTAATGGATGGGGTTAAGTCAACTCAGACCTAACTAATCTAAACATGGTAATTGGACGGGGTTAAGTTAATTCACACTTAACTAATCCAACTCGTTTGTTTGATGTGGTTAAGTGACCTATACTTAACCAATCTAACGTGAAAACATGATAAGGCTAAGTCACGAATCACTTGAATACGCTTGACCGATTTGACTCGGTAATTTGACAAGGTCAAGTTAATTTATATAATTAACCAATCTAAAATGATAATTAGACGAGGTTAAGTTATGGATTGCTTAATATACTTAGCCAACTTGACACATGGTTTGTAGGGTTAAGTCTTGGACTTGGATACTTAGCCAATTTTGACATGGTTTGTAGACGGGCTAAGTTATGAACTTAAGTGACACTTAACCCATTAGATAAACCCTAATTCGGAGGATTAGGTAAATAACCATAGTTAACAAGGATTATGGAAATAAGGCTAAGTGGTAAACCTTAGTTAAGGGAAACTAAGTAATAATCCTTAGTCAAGGAAATTTGGACCATTTCTTAGATAGATTAGTAACCCGATACGTTTAATTATGCGTGTAGGAGCAGGCTATCTGATTTAGATAAAGGCTCCAACGAACTGGGTAACGAAGCAGCGGCTTCGGGGAACGTGAGGATATTCTTGGGATCCCTCTGTGAGCTGCCAGGTCATTATACTAGGCTCACGAGAGGTTGAGGTCTGCGGTAGAAGAACCAAGAATATGCCTTGGTTGCTATGCGAGCGACCTAAAGACTGGGGTGGATAGCAGTGAGTCGGCGAATACATAAGGTGCCCGAGATAGCAAGTTCGTCGATCATCTACCATCTTGAGTCAAGCGTGTACGTACGGAAAGGCAGGGAACACCCAACAGACCATGATTTGCTATCTAATTATGGGTGAGGTAGGCCGTAGGATGTGGGCTGGCCGGAGTGTAGTTCTCATGCAAGATCTTCTCTTGTGTTGCCTTTCGCTAGTTGAGGGAGGGGTCTCGTGGGACCATAGCCACGTGTAGAAAAGCAGACCTTAGCATCTGCATCGGCAGATAAATCTAAAGCTCCCGACCGAGTCCTGTATGTCTTGTTTTGCCCTGTGACAGGACTCGGATGGCACGATGTGATACATGTGCATACAGTTATAGAAAAACGATTCACGATGAATGCGTGGGAAAAAGGGCGTGGTTGAGGGTTAGCGTAATCCCTAGTGGCCTAGGTGGTTTAACCCAAACCGAGATACGAAAGCGTGCAATAGGTAAGCGTAATCCCTAGTGGTGCTAGGTGGCGTAAGTCCTAGTAGTTCAAACGATGATTCATATGGAAGAGCCTAGCTAGAACAAGGGTGACAGTCCAAACGATTTCAAGGATAATACGACATGAGGAAGCCCGTACGAGGTACGGCAAAGGACTGAACTTATATACATGGAAAGAAACATATGATTTGAGTAACCTATATATGCGATATTAGGTTGACATGGAGCATTACACGACTTTGAGCACGGGACATTCATGGTTAACACATGACGCGGGTAGGGATACTAGTGCGAGAGGTGCAGAGCAAATATACATCTTAGAACTAGGAAGAATATACACAATAGATACTGTGGGATGTTAGACAGGGTAGATACCTTGGGATAATGCACTCGATAGAAATCTGACGATGTGATACCTTGACTTATCATAACATCGTAGTTTATCATGATACCTTAGTTTACCTTGCCGCAGTAGTTCAACCGGCTACCCTGGTTTATCTATCTTGTAGTTATCCTTATGTTTACTTTCAGTTTATGCATGTCATGTTACCTTTACCTGTTTTTATACTGGAAGTAGATAGGACTTACTCAGTCTTTTTGACTGACCCGTTTTGTTTCGCCTCTTTTCTTCCGTTCCCCCCCCCCAGGTTTCAGGGAGGAAACAATGCTGGTTAGTTCGGACTTCTTCTGCTTGAAGGTCATCATGGATGGCTTGGACTTCTCTTGGTTATGGCTACTTTACTGTTTTACTTGGGGAATAATTTATTAAAAAGTCTTTATGCTTCTTTACTATTGCAAGACAGGTTTTGATGTACTCTGATGTAAAAGGCTTTAAACCTTATGTATTCATGTTATGAAAGATTGATTTTACTTCCGCTATTTTATGTGTTCTGTCTTGTGATATTTCTGTGCATGTTTACCAATAATGCCCCTCTAAAGCTAGTGCATTCCCTTGCGAGTGACCCTAGCGGAGGCGGGGTGTTACACACGAGCAACCACTTGCAACCACATGCAACCATATCAATCATAACATGTTTCAAATACATGTTTACATCCATAGGGTTCTACCTAGAATTCCCTGAAACAGGGTCGAGAAGATAAACAGGACAAACTCCTTACAGGGTTTGTAACGGAGAATAGGACCGAGAGGATGTCCACAAAAGATAGCCTACAAGTAAGCTCTACAGAAAACAGGGATCAAGGATATACTCCCAAAAAGAGATATCATGCGCGTATCTAGTCTTTGACCATCAAAGTCGTCTTTTAACTTCGCGATTTTGTAGCTTCTTATTCCTGTTTCCTTAACATGAGCTGGAACTCATTTCTTCGTCGCCTCTCGTTCCACTTGCACTTATCCTTTTCCTAGAATACTTGACGCAAACATGACTGCGTACTCATGATCTCATGCAAGCTTTCCAAAATTCACTAGTGAATCTTGGATCTCGTTTATATACTATAAGGCATTCCATGTAGAAGAACTTTCTCTTGAAAGTAAACAGATGCTAACCAGGTTATCAAGCGCACTTACTAGGGTGATCTCTATAACCCATGCATAAATGAAGTAAACCATCCATCTTATCGGCGAACACCACTCCACTCGATCGGGCTTCAAATTTCCAATAAAGGCATCAAGGGATTCTAAGTAACTAGTCACGACAGAACCTCAAAAAGGTTACACGATACTTCGAGGGTATTACCAAGGCTAGTCAAGAGTCTGACTACCCTCCTATCAAAACCGAGAGTGGCACCCCCTACTGGATAACCACTTCATCCCTAGAATCCATCCATAGCTTAGAAACATAAGCATTATTTCCAAACTCAACACTTGGCATAGACATTCCCAAATCCAAACAAGTCATGTATAAATGGACTGATTCTCCAATAGGACTTTGAGACAAAAATGGGATTCTCTATTACGCTATTACTTAAGGTGCAGAGACTCAACTATCGAAGCAGACTTAAATGATACGAACAACGAAGTCCTAACGGGATGATAGAGAAGAAAAGCTAAACCTTTAACAAGATCGTTACCCTCCTTCCGAGGTACTCTAGAAATGAGAGCATACTACTGCCCTCCCGATGATCTTGTCCTTGTCCCATAATACTTAACTATCCGCCCCGTTTTACCATGCCAAAGGTACTCTCTCGTCATGGGTTTCATTGTTCATCTTTCTCCCTCCTTTGAGGACTAAGCCATACCAACAAGTTGCTCATCCTTAAACTCTTTTCCTTTATCCTCTTTCTCGCTATCCTTTCTTATAACGCGGCCACTGGTCTCTCGAGAACCACCTCCATCGTATGGAAAGCACTTTCGTAGGTAGAAAAGACTAGTCGCTTTTAAAACCACTGTGACTACAAATGGAGGAAAGAAAGGAAAAGAGACTAAATTAAGGAAACACGGATAGTGCTAATGGCCTTTGGGGAATAGCCTTTTTCTTTTAAAAGAAAATTTTCTTGAAAAATGCTTCTTTGTAAATGGTTTTTTTTTTCAAATAGTTTTCAGAAGGTCTTTAAAAACTTTTGCCCAGTCTGGTAACCTTCTGCTCTGATACCACGTGTAACACCCCGCCTCCGCTAGGGTCACTCGCAAAGGAATGCACTAGCTTTAGAGGGGCATTATTGGTAAACATGCACAGAAATATCACAAGACAGAACATATAAAATAGCGGAAGTAAAATCAAACTTTCATAACATCAATAAATAAGGTCTAAAGCCTTTTACATCAGAGTACATCAAAACCTGTCTTGCAATAGTAAAGAAGCATAAAGACATTTTCATAAATTATTCCCCAAGTTAAAACAGTAAAGTAGCCATTAGCCAAGAAAAGTCCAAGCCATCCATGATGACCTTCAAGCAGAAGAAGTCCGAACTAAACAACAGTATTTCCTCCCTGTAACCTGGGGGGGAAATGGAAGAAAAGAGGCGAAACAAAACGGGTCAGTCAAAAAGACTGAGTAAGCCCTATCTACTATTAGCATAAAAACTAGTAAAGTTAACTGTCATGAGAAACTGAGATGAACATAAGCATGATAACAAGATAGATAAGCTAAATCAAAATAACAGGATGAACTACTGAACTCGGATAAACTAAGGTGTCATGATAAATTATGATGTCAAGATAAAACAAGGTATCACATCGTCAGGTTTCTATCAAGTATAATATCCCCAAGATATCTGTCACGTATAACGCCCCGTGATATCTATCCTGTATTTTAGCTCTGCACCTACCGTACTAGTATCCCTACCGTGTCATGTGTTAACCAAGAATGACCCTCACTCAAAAGTCGTGTAATGGTCCATGTCAAGCTAATATATCGCATATATAGGTTACTCAACTTGTATGTTTTATTCCATGTAAATGTTCAGTCCCTTGCCGTAGACCATACGGGCTTTCCCATGAGATTCTATATTACTTTAACATAGTTCCATGATCCTTAAGATCGGTTTGGACTGTTACCCTAAACCTAGCTAGGGTCTTCCAACATGAATTATCGTCTGTACAACTAGGACTTATGCTACCTAGGGTTCTAGGGATTACGCTTATCTATTGCACGTTTTCGTATCTCGGTTTGGGTTCAACCACCTAGGGCCACTAGGGATTACGCTAACCGCCAACCGCGCCCTTTTCCCCACGCATTCATCGTGAATCGTTTTTCCATGACTGTATGCACATGTATCACATCGTGCCATCCGAGTCCTGTCACAGGGCAGGTCAGGAAATCAGGACTCGGTCGGGAGCTTTCGATTTATCTGCCGGTGCAGATGCTAAGGTCTGTTTTTCTATCCGTGGCTATGGTCCCACGGGACCCCTCCCTCAACTAGCGAAAGACAAGACAGGATAAATCCTGTATGAGAACACAACACTGGTCAACCCACATCCAAGCCTTACCGCAACCATAATTAGATAGCAATTATGGTCTTTTGGGTGTTCTCTGCCTTTCCGTACGTACACGCTTGACCAAAGATGGTAGGTAGCCTGACGAAATGCTATCTAGGGTACGACCGTGTATCGTCGACTATCCCCTATCCATCCCCGTCTTTAGGTCGCTCGTATAGCAACCAAGGCATACTCTTGGTTCTTCTAACGCAGACCTTAACCTCTCATGAGCCTAGTATAATCACCTGGCAGCTCATAGAGGGATACCAAGAATATCCTCACGTTCCCCGAAGCCGCTGCTTCGTTACCCAGTTCGCTGGAGCCTTTATCTAAATCAGATACTTGCTCCTACTCGTATACTTAAACGATGACCTACCGTATCAGGTTACTCATCTATCTATGAACTGGTCTAAATTTCCTTGACTAAGAATCATTACTTAGTTATTCTTCAACTAAGGTTTACCACTTAGCATTGTTCTCGTTATCCTTGTTAACTACGGTTATCCACCTAATCCTCAGAACTAGGGTTTACATAATGGATTAAGTGTCACTTAAGTTCATGACTTAACCCGTCTACAAATCCTGTCAAAATTGGCTAAGTATCCAAGTTCAAGGGTTAACCCTACAAACCATGCTCAAGTTGGTTAAGTATATTAAGCAATTCACGACTTAACCTCGTCCAATTATCATTCTAGATTGGTTAAGTATATATTAACTTGACCCTATCAATTTACTTAGTCAAATCGGTCAAGTGTATTCAAGCGATTCGTGACTTAGCCTTATCATGTTTTCACGTTATATTGGTTAAGTATTGGTTAACTTAACCACGATAAATTAACGAGTTAGATTGGATAAGATAGGTCACTTAACCACATTAATTCATCATGTTTAGATTAGTTAAGTGTTTAACTTAACCCCATTAAACAACCAAGTGGGATTAATTAAGTCTAGGCTAACTTATCCCCATCCGATTTCCATGTTTAGACTAGTTGAGTCTAATCTTAACCCCATTCGTTAACCGTATTTTTCGGTTAAGCGTCATTAAGAAAACTTACTTAACCTTACCAAGTTATCGCGTTGGATTGATTAAGTGTTGGTTAACTTAACCCCATCCACTAGTCATATAAAAATGGTTAAGTGTCATTAGGCAAATCAAGTTACTTAACCTACCCAACCTTGTCATGTTTTGTTAAGTATCATTAGCCTAATCAAATTACTTAACCCATTTGTCCATGTCATATTTGGTTAAGAGTCATTAGTCAAATTAACTTAACCCTATAATGTGGTATTAATTACTTAATGCACCTTCACCTCTCACATTAGACTTTGTTGTGGTTACTAGTTAAGCCGGTCGGTTCCGGGTAGCTTTACACCACAACTTGGTCTAACCTCGGGTTCAAGCACAACATGACCAACTTCTCACATTGGGTCCTATTGTTTGCAACTACTAGTTAGGCCGGTCGGTTCCGGGTAGTTTTACGTTGCAAACTAAACCCAACCTCGAGTTGGCCACACTTATATTATCTAAGTGTCATGTCCATCATGTTTCCCAAAACATGTTACAAGTTTTCAAGCATTTGGGTAGACCTAACTTAATAGGTAAATTCCCAAAGGGTAGACCTAACTTAATAGGTAAATTCCCAAGCTTATGTTTTTATGCATACTTACATGTCAACTTCCATGTTATATTTCAAGTCATGTTTTCAAGTTGTATTTTCATGTCATTAGAAATTACCCATAACATAACCCAACGCTTTTAAACTCGCATATACGTTCGCGACAACGTAATGGATTAAAAGAAGAGACTTGGCAAAGGCATGACAAAAATGGATATTAAGCCACAAGTTAATCATGGAGGAAAATGAGGCACAAATGTGTTCATTAACTTGCATGTTACATTCTTCAGCCTCAAAACATGCATAAACCCAAACTTGGCACATAAGCGAATCATGGTGACAAAAGATATGGAATGATGACTAGTAACTCGCATATATCATCATATAAGGGTTATGACTTCGTATGCAAGTTGACATAAAGGTTATGAGGGTTCTCATGTTGCCTAATGCAACATTTCAACATAAAGGTTGTAGCTTTTAGCTCACAAGATCAAGATAATGACTTCATAAACTTGCATGACATGATAGCATGTATCATACTCAATGATCAAACCCAAACTTGCAACATGAACATTTAACTTCATAGTTAATATCTAAGAGTAGGGAAAGGGCTTACATTGCTATGAAGGCCTAAATCGATTAAACTAAAGCTTGTGATGAAGCCTATGCATGCCACTACCCAAAAACCCAAAGATGGATGCTCCAATTCAACAAAAACACCATCTTTATGAACAAAGATCAAAGCTTTTGCCTTGAAATCAACTTGAGAAGCTCTCATACTAACATAAGGACTCTCTAACACTCTCATGATCATGAAACCTCTCATAGAAATGAAGTGGAGGCTAGGATAGTTAAGTGGAGGCCATGAGAGTAGCAATTTTGCCATAGTTTAGTTACATGAGTGAATAATGAGGGTTTAGGATAGGTTAGCGTCTTATTTATAGATTAGGCAAGTGTTTTAGGCCATAGGATTAAACCTAGATTCAATCCAAGCCATCAAAGCATGTCTTGGGGAAGAAGTCAAGTGTAGGAACCATCTAGGGCCTTTAGATTAAAGATGAACCATGAGAACCATCCAAATGCAAAATCTGCATTTGAGCGAATCGGCCCACGGGTTGACAGCCAAACACCCTGGATTAACCCCTAGTCGACCCAGCGGGCTTGGGTCGACCTCAAAAATCGGCCGGTTCGGTTATTCCCCTCTCCCAATTCGCTGTTTTGAACATTTTTGCATATTTATTTATTTAATTTTCAATTATATATATATATATATATATATATATCAATATATATATATTTCTCTGCGCAACCCATTTCACTTAATTAAGTATACTTTAATTTGGGAATTTTTCGTGAAACTTCGCGAGGCCATATCTTGGTCATACGGACTCCGATTTTCGAAAACTCGGACTCTATTTCGCGTATTTTTCCGAGACGAACGCAATGGCATAGCCCGTTTCCCTTGATTCAGATTTTACAGTTTAATTCTGCCTCCATTTATGTTATAACAGGTTATTGAAAATACGGGTTGTTCCACATGACAATCCATTAGAGCAAACTCGTTCCGCGTTAGCGGCGTGGTCTTTGGATTTTTCCTATTAATAGTGATAAATTAGTTAAGAATTCTCACACCAGTCCCACGACTGACCCGTTGTTTGTTTCCACCTTTGCAAACTCGGGTGCCCTCTTTCCACAAGGGCAGTTTGTCTACAGGTTTATCTCTTTTGCAGGATCCTGGATTAAAGCTTAAAGCTGTGTCCAGGACATTGGAAGTCTTCTGCTGCCTTAGTTATTTATTTCCGCTGCAATGTATTAAAATATTGTAATTTATCTTCCGCTGTAATTTTATTTAGATGTACTCTGATATTCTGTACTCTGATGTTACGTTATTATGATGTAATAAAAGTCTGCTGTTATTGTTCTGATGTTGTTGTATTCCCAAAGTTAACGTACTCGGGTTTTGAACGGTCTTGGTCGATTTTTCGATCGATTAAGGCCGGGCAAAATCCGACTCGTTACAGTTGGTATCAGAGCATTGGTTAGCTCAAATCTTTGGGGTACAACTCATTAGAACTGAACAAAAGGCTCATCAGAGATTGGATTAGTAATATCCAATAAGAATACTCATTAGAGATAGGATCAGCAGTATCCTAAAATGAGAAAACTCATTAGAGATGGGGTTAGTAATGCCCTAGAATGAGTTGAGAGTAACAAGCCTATTATATACATATTTGTAATTATAAATCTATTTTAGAATATATGATTTTTAAATATATAAAAGTTATATATTTGAAGGTTAATCAACTAATAGAATTATAAAAAAATTATTGAATAGTATTAATTTAACACTTTTAGCTTCGTTCCTTTTCGAGGACGAAAAGTTTTTAAGTGGGGGAGACTGTAACAACTCTGAATTTTGGGGCTAATTTAAAATTTTATTTTAAGTGATTTTAATGAGTTTTCGGTATTTAAAATAATTTATTTAAAATAAAAATGATTGAAAGTTGATTTAAATCGAAGTTAGAATGAATAATTTATTTTAATTATAAAAAGAGTTAGAAATAGCGCGGTAGTTTGAAAAGTCAAACTTAAACTTTGACTGACCGTACAAGATGCAAAATAAATCGGATTTTAGTGAAACCAAAAATATTAGAATCTATTTAAAAATATCTTTCCAACGAATCCGAAAAATTGAAATTTCATAGCGGAAATCAAAAGTTATGGCCAATTCAATTTTTAGAAAGGTCACTTAGAATTTATATATATATATATATATATATATATATATATATATATATTATATGGCCTGAAAGGCTACTATTCACGTACGAAGGAATTTGGACTCGAAACCACTTCCATTGAGTTCAGAATGACGTTTCTGCATTGAAAAACAGTAAACACTTATATATTTTGAGTTTCGGAAATTATTTGTTTAAAAATGTATTTTTAATATTAAATATAGGATGCGTTTTTTACAGGTCCCTATTATGTTTCAAAATATAAAAAAAACCCGGTGATAAAAATAATATAGAATACATCCCTATTTTTGAATTTCCGCTAAAAAAATTCCAGATCTACCCTTACACACCTAAAAAACTATCCAACAACTGTTTGTACTCATTTACTCAGTCTATCGCTCCTATTATCTCGCTCATAAACCTAATCCTACAATTCTGGAAAACCATCGATCACTCCAACAACGATTTTTTTATTACTTTTTTTGATTTTTACGAAAATATAGACAATTAGATACATATATTACGTAAAATTGCATACATTTATGCAACTAAGTGAAATAATTGCATACATTTATTAATATTATGCAGAAAATAAATTATTAGTTTTGCGCAGCAATGAAGTAGACGTGCATACATTAATATTATTCAGAAATAAATAATTACTTGAATGTAGGGACTACAATTTTTTTATTAAGATTTTTTGATTTTTACGAAAAACTAGACAATTAGATACAGATATTAATTAAAATTGCATACATTTATGCAAAAAAGTGAAATAATTGCATACATATACAGAACTGTACTGCATAATTGCTAAAACAAAAGAAATGACGAAAAAGTAAATACATATAATTATAACAAGATGCATATATATATATATATATATATATATATATATATATATATATATGCAAATAACAGAAATATGTGCATACTTACATGAATAATTTCATAACATTTACATGTACTACATCAAAAAATAAGTATAGACCACATTTACATGTACTACATCAAAAATTTAAGAACATTTAGTAGTCTCTGTAGAAACAACTCAGATTTCAATCATTTGGAAAAGGATAGAGGACCAAGCTTCAACAACACCACTACACCAATATCCGCCGGAACACTGTTATCAAAAAAAGAAAATCAACATTAATAAGCTTAATGTGCAGTAACCTAAATTACAAAAACTACTTCAGAATAATATAAATACATGCGTAGAATTCAGCATAAAACAATAATTTCTGAATATTTATATGCAAGTATTCCAGATATATGCATAGAAATATGAATATATTTGTAAAATAATATGTTTTTCTGTTTGTTTGATAAGAAATTGCATACATATATGCATATATTGAGAATAGATGCATATTTGTCCGCAACTTTTTATCAGAAGTTCAGTAAAAATCCACGAAGGTTAGGAGAACAATTGAGTCAACATTCCAAGAAGCACAACTGAGTTCAGAAATAAAACTCATGCTCATTCCAATGCAATTGACCAATTTACATATTGATCGTTCAACCCATTGATGGGCAAAAGTTAACCTCATCAAAGTCATATACACTCGGCAATTACAAGTGCAAACTCAAGATTCTCAAATTCGTAACAGAGGTACCATAAACAAAATTAACCCAATTTAATCAAATCTAAACTAGTTCTAGCCCAAAGATCGTCAATCCAAAACATTAAACACCAACAAACCAATTCAAGGCAGAATAAAAGGAACAATCACCTGTAGTAGTCACGGAGATTCAGGTTTTAAAGAAAATTCCTTGAATCAATTCGGAATTGGCAAAGTTTGGAGCCGCTCCAAATATAATGAAAATTAAAATAAAATGGGGCAATTTAGAAAGTAGGGTTACTAGTTTCAGAGTTGAGATCTCGTGTATTCTTCTTCTTAGCACCGCAATTTGATCCTTTATTTCTGCAAATCGGTCGTGCGTCTCGTGTTTTGGTGCTGAAGCCCTCTCGTGTTTTGGTGCTGGAGCCGCCCTCTCGTGTTTTGGTGCTGGAGACCTCTCGTGTTTTGGTGCTGGAGCCGCCCTCTCGTGTTTTGGTGCTGGGGCCCACTCGTGTTTTGGTGCTGGAGAAGCCGCCGCCATGGATTAGAAAAGTGTGTTCCTGTAAAAAATAAAACCCGAATACGTAACCTATAAACAAAAACGCACCATTAAAATCGAAAGAGGGCATTTCTGGAAAAAAAAAGCTGCGTTTTAAAAATAGGGATGAGATTTATATGTTTCAAAAGTGGAGGATGTGAGGCTAATTAACTTTAGTTTTAAGGACGTGAGACTAATTTTCAGTTAAATATATATACGCCTTGGAAATAGCCATTTTTCAAACGACCTCTGTTTTCGACGAAACTACTTTTGTTGGAACCGGAATGTCAAATTATTTCTAAGTTTAATTTTCCAGAATTTTTCGAATTAATATGTGAGCGTGGCACAAGAAACTGTGTTTTGTCCATTTCAATCAAATCGGGTCGACCAGAAAATGACCATTTTTCAAACGATCTCAGAATTCGACGAAATTAGTCTTGTTAGGACCGTATCGACAAAAGAAAGCCAGAAATAATTTTTTTGTAATTTTTAGAGGTCGTATGTGGCTACGGTGAAATTAAATGTAATATTTAATTAATTTATATATTAAATTAAATAAAACTGGGCTGAGATGAACAACCGGGCTGACGGGACCTGTTCCATCGCGTCCGGGACGGGGGTATTTACCTAGGAACATTCTTCGTTGGGCTGAAATTGGATTAGTTTAAGAAGTGTGGATTTATTTGTAAAAATAGCGTTTAAATATTATAAAAATACACTTTATCACTACCAAAACCCTAATACCACAAAGTCTACAGCCGCCATCAATCTTCATGAATGGCCACGTTCTTCCCGACTTCCTTCCCCTTTTTCTTCTAACACAATCAACGAAATTCAAAATCTCAAAATGGAATCGGAAGAGATTCGAGAGGGCTTTTGATCTATACGGTGATGATGGGGTTTATTTGCAAGAGGAGGCCAGAAATTTGGGTGAAAACCACCGACTTTGGCCCAGTTTCCAGGGTGGCAGGGCCCACCGAGCTCGGCCTCGGTCTGGGCGAAGGGAGGAGGCATGACCCCCTTCGACGCGGCGGCGTCCGATCCCACTCTGATCGATTGTGGTGCAAGCGACGATGGCGAATTCATTTCGAGTTGATGGGTTGCGTTAACAGGTTGAAGACGACAGAAGGAGAAGAAAGGAGGAGCGGACAAGATTGATTATTGAAGTAATTAACTTGGATAATTATTTTTAATTAATTATGAATGTATAAAATGTTTAATTATCCATAACTTGGTCATACAGTATCGAAACCGAACGAAACCAGTTGCGTTGAACTCGTCTTTCCGAGACCTACAGCATGGAATAAACTAGATCTGAAAAGGAGCAGATGAAATTTTGAGCAAATTTCGGATCTGAAATAAATAGCTCGGTGAGAATTCTATTTCCTCTTTAATAATTAAAAATTAAAATTAATCATTTATGTTATTGTATTCATTCAGTATGAATTTCATGTTGTTGCTGCATATATAATTATTTCCATATTAATTGTTTTGTGATGAATTGTGTGTATTCATGTTGACATGATTTTGTGTGTACGACGAAGAAAAACATTTTATTTAATATATGAGATATACAATATTCATGTTTGTCAAAATTTGGGCAAGCAATAAAAAACATATATTTTTATTGTTTATATATATAACTGAGATGTTACATGTTAGAAAGGGAATTTATCTATTTTTTATTTTTAGGTACCAAAAGGGATGCTCATGTTATGAATCAATAAAATTACGTTTTATTGTTTAAAGTATAAATTGAGTAACATGATTAGAAATTAAAAAGTATTCTTTGTTTAACATGTTGGAATTATCATTTCATGAATTACCAACAGAAAACATTCATTTTTATGTTATGTTGAATTAGAACTGTCAACATAAAAATGTTCATTTTGTTAATAATGTTATGTTAATATAAGAACACCGTTTTTTTTAAATGTAAAGTAGTAGCGACAAAAACCATATTTTTATCAATGTAGAGTAGTAGCAAAAAAATTTACATTGTAAACAAAATTTACATTTTTCTATGTAACTATGATATGAAATTTACATTGTAAACAAAATTTACATTTTTCTATATAACTATGATATGAAATTTACATCTTTCTATGTAACTATGATATGAAATTTGCTATGCGAACAAAATTTACAATTTTCTATGTAACTATGATATGAAATTTGCTATGCGAACAAAATTTACATTTTTCTATGTAACTATGATATGAAATTTACATGGTAAACAAAATTTACATTCTTCTATGTAACTATGATATGAAATTTACATTGTAAACAAAAATTACATTTTTTTGATGTAACTTAAGATTGGAATTTACATTGTCATTCTAAATAGTCAAGATCATTTTGGTTTTGCATTGAAAGAGATAAGAAAAATAATTATTTTTGCTTGACATTAAAAGAATAGAAAAATTATTATTTTTGTTGCATGGAAATTAAACAAACAAAAGTATATTCATTTGTATAGAAATGAAGTGGACACCAAAATATATTGCATTTTGGTTAGGAGTTGAATGACACGAAAATACTCATTTTTGTTAGATTATACGTGACGTACAAAAATATTCATTTTGTTGTAATTGGAATGACACACAAAATATACATTTTGTGTATATGCTATGTAAAAAAAAAGAAATATCTTTTTGTCAAATGTGAAAGAATGATAAAAATATACATTGTTATCAAATGTAAATGAAGGACACAAATATTTATTTTGTCAAATGCAAAGAATGAAATAAAACACATTCATTTTTGTTCTCAAATAAAAAAAAACATTCATTTTGTTTGTGTTTTGAAAGTTAACACACAATTTTCATTTTTGGTGAAAGTTAAAAAGAATATTTTTTATATTCTTTTGTTAAAAATGAAAGGTCATATTATTTATCACCGTTTTTGTCAAATTAAAAGATTTAACTTTTGTTTATGCTTAAAAATATGAAAGTTACATTTTTGATGTAAAAAGAAAAGTATACATTTTAATTTGAATAAAAGAAGGAAAATTTCATTTTCATGTAAATAGATTAGTACACAAAATTATCATTTTGTTTCTAATGTAAAATTATTACTTTTGGTTTGCATTGAAAAGATAATAAAATTATCAATTTTGTTACATTGAAATAAAGAAACAAAAATACTCATTCTTGTAGAAGCAAAAATGGATGAACTAAAATATTCGTTTGTTTTAATTGAAATGAAACACAAAAATGCTATTTTTGTTGGAATTGGTATGATACGCAAAATACATTTTGTGTAATTCGAAAGATGAAACAAGAAAATGTACATTGTTACGTATAAGATGTGTATGTGTATGAAAATTAAGATAAACATTATGGTGTGTACATTGTACTTTAATATTGTATATACGAATAGGAATGTTTTCGTTAGCAAAATGTAATGAAATAAAATAAATTTCATTACACATTATAAACATTTCAATAGGTTGTGAAGCAAAACATTCACTATTTGTTATGTAATTACGTTAATGAAATGGAATTTAATTATTTTTATATATATAAAAATAAAGATAAATCGTTACAAATTACTAATAACAATATGAAATGATTTCCAACTTATATATATGAGAATTATTTAGAAAGTCCGAGTCTATCTCGTTCTAAATAATTTGAATGACGTTTAAAATTCAAGAGTTGAAGACATCGATTGAAGACCGACGATCTTCATATCGAATGGACGACGACTGCTGATGCCCGTGATTGGAGTAGCTACCTTGAAGTGGCTACAGTGGTGGCCGTCCTGACGTAATGTTGATTAGTACGAATTTGGCTTTCGCTCAGACCCAGAGCATAAGCTTATAAATTGATTATGCGTCTGACATCGTACTCCATTAAATATCATGTTATTAATCTTCTGTCGAATGTATGGATGTTTGGTGGCGGAGAATTTATTCTCTTGCTTAACACCCGTTCATATATTTCGGCAAAGGATTGGTACTGTGATATGGAGTGACGATGTGGCATGCTAAGATGCATATGATCAAGGCTTTGTTGAAAAGCAGGCCTTGTGGGATGATCAAAGCATAGTCTGTTTAGGCATAGCTTTGTGTATAACGTGACTTCGCGAGCCTCACACATCGGCGGAGTCTAAAATGGAAGAAGGGAATGCAGGGAGAGAAGCACGTTTCTTTCTAGCTAGAAGTGGTGTTTGGGCTTTAACACAGCCCAACATTTTACTTATGTGGATGATGGAATGAGGCGCCTCGGATGATTGGTCCTGTAGGACTGGGAAACGTGTGTTCAGCAATAACTAATCTGCAACTCGCATGGTGGACCGGCCCTGCATCTTTCCAAGGGTTCACTGCGGGGGATCCTGAGACATTAGCTAGAGTGTCTCGAATCGGTAGGAGCTCCTCCCTAGCCTTGACTCATGATGGAAACCAAAATCCAAATACGACCCTACGAATTTGATTGTATTACTAGTATGGAGGCATAGTAGTATGGGATACTATTCTTCTTAGGGTTTATACATTTACTTTGAAATGTTTTGATGTATAATACTAATAATATTAAACTCGTATTTGTCGTATTTAGCATGTTTAATCACTATAAGGTAAAACCCTATCCTCTGGTTTGTGTTGCATTGTGTGATGGGACCCGGGTCTTATGGTGATTCCATTTTTCTAAAAAGCATAACATTGTTGTACGATTTACTTATTAGTTGTTTTTTGATACTTTTATGCACGACAATCCATTAGAGCAAACCCGTTCCGCGTTAGCGGCGTGGTCATTGCATTTGTCCTACTAATAGTGATTAGTTAAGAATTCTCACACCAGTCCCACGACTGACCCATTGTTTGTTTCCACCTTTGCAAACTCGGGTGCCCTCTTTCCACACGGGCCGTCGAGCAGTTTGTCTACAGGTTTATCTCTTTAGCAGGATCCTGGATTGAAGCTTGAAGCTATGTCCAGAACATTGGAAGTCTTCCGTTGCCTTAGTTATTTATTTCCGCTACAATGTATTAAAATATTGTAATTTATCTTCCGCTGTAATTTTATTTCGATGTACTCTGATATTTTGTACTCTGATGTTACGTTATTATGATGTAATAAAAGTCTGCTGTTATTGTTCTGATGTTGTTGTATTCCCAAAGTTAACGTACTCGGGTTTTGAACGGTCCTGGTCGATTTTGCGATCGACTAAGGCCGGGCAAAATCCGACTCGTTGCATAGTTGTTCTAAACTACCTATAAATAAGATTCTAAACCCAACCCTAAAATTCACAATCCCAAAGCTACGCTAAAGTTCTGCTTCTTCTTCCTCAAGAAATCTGCTTCTCCTTTAAAAATTAATAGTGACGTTGTAACACTGCTTCAACTCTAATTAAATTAATTATTCTTCTTCAACACAAGATAAATGAAGATCAAAGATTAGTAATTTAACATCCACATCCGCTTCTTAAATTCAATCAAAGCAAGTTTCTGAATTTAGTTGAAGGGAAAGCAAAAATCAATGTGAGTGGATTTACAATACACTTTTTGTATTTTTGTATAAATATTGTTTTTCATTCCCAGCTAAAGATCCAATTTAAAATTCATGTTGTAACAATTGTAATGCTTATTGCATACCTATTCTATTCTTCTTCATCCCAAATTCTTTTTAATGTAATTTAGAATTGTGAATAATATAAATGTAATCTTGAAGAATATTGGGAAATTATTGAGGTATAATCTGTAATTGGGAATTTTGTAGCGTAATTTATAATGAATCTTTGAGTATAACTTGGGAACGAGATGCTTTGCTAAATAGCACATAATTATGAATTCTGATCTAAGACATTAACAAGAATATGTGTGAATTTAAATAATTGGATATGGAATGGGATTTGGGAAGAGGTGATTCATTGCGGATCTAATATTACGGGTTTGAAGTTTTAAAATATAAGTTTGAATTGGGGATTTGGAAAACGTATTAAAAGTTAAAAATCTTAATTTGGTAAAGGAATGGGTAAATTAGAAACCTAATTAAAATTATATAGGCTGGTGTAAAACTTATCTTAGGTAATTAGGGAACCTAACTTATAAGTCTGAAATTAGAGACATGAATACTTTCATAAATTTGGGTAATTGATATATTAGACATGATTTGGGGCATGAATCGTAAGTGTACAATCCGTTTAAAAGATGAACATGCCAAAAACCCGAGGTTAGAATGAACTTGTGATAGAAGTCTTCCCGGAACCGCCCGACATAACCAGCAACCGCAAGTAACATGTCTAATGTGAGAGGTTATTGACATATTAACATAATGCCTAGACACCAGGTTAGACTGCAATTGCGGTAGATGTCTGCCCAGAACCACCCCGCATATCCAGCATCCGCAAAAGTTTAGTTCTATGTGGGAGGTCTAGTGTGTAAACATATAAATAAATATGTTTATATAAGAATCAAATGTAACACTTAACCAATATAATACACGAGTGGTCGTATGAGCGTAATAAGAAAAAGAGGGTAATTGGGTTTGATTGAGTAAAAGGATAGGGTTAAGTCAACTTGGGTATATGGACAAACTTAACCAACATAATAATGGGGAATGATAGCAACCTATTATGAACATTTAGGGGAAATATGAAAGTCATATAATAGGTATAATTGTCATAGGGACAAGGGAAGATAATAATAAGACTAGAGAAAAGAACAACTTATATTATAACATAAGTTGAATATAAACTACAAAGCGATAATGAGAAATTTGTTGATAAACATAACATGAGTTATTATTAGAAAACCTTAGGTAAGAGAACTAAGTAAATAACGATAAATATAAGTAAGTAGTAAATCTTAGTTAAGAGAACTAAGAAACAAACCTTAGTTAAGAGAACTAAGCAATAAGCCTAAGTTAAGAAAACTAAGCAATAAGCCTTAGTTAAGAAAACTAAGCAAGCAATGATGGATTGTGGCGACATCAACAGATGGAAGTATGACAGAATAAGAAGATATGAGGAAAACAAACTTATATAAGAAATAAGTTAAGATGGATAATGGGGTACAAAGCTTATTAATGAAACTTACAAGTAATGAGTCATATATGAAACATTAATAAGCAAGATAAACTTGGTAATTAGAATCGAAAGACAAAATGAATAAGGACAACAAAGTTAAAAAGAACAGCAAGTGCATAATTAGACATAGGTCTAATAACACATAGGAATGAGGCGCTTGAACCAGTCATACGATAAGGGATGAATTACCAAATGCGGTAGATCATCACAATGCCGTAAGATACGAGGAGGAGCGAACGTCCATTTGATCATGCAAAAGGCTCCAACGGACAGGGTTAAGAAGCACGCGGCTTCTGGGGACATAGGGTACTCTTGATATTCATCTGTGAGTGGCAGATGATCCGCCTGTGCTCACAGAGGTTAGGTCCGCGTGGGTGAACCAATGAGTATGCCTTGATTACAATAATAAAGGGCAATCAAAAGACTAAGATAGACCAGCGTGATTCGGCGAGACCAGTTAGTGCCCTGTGATAGCAACTCGTCGTCTACCTACCATCTTCATTCAGTACTTAAAGTGGAAAGGCGGAAAACTCCAAAAGACCATATACTTTGCTATCTAGTTATGGGTGAGGTTGGCTTATAGGGTTGAAAGGTATAGGGGGGCTAGGGTTAATTTCTCATTCTTGATTTTATTGGGTGCCTTTCATTTGTTAGTTGAGGGAGGGGTCTAGTGGGACCATAACCAGTGTAAAAGAAGACCTTAGCATCTGTAATCGGCAGATATCTGAAATTGTCAGATATCTGAAATATCCCGACCGAGTTCCGTGTTTCTTGATTAGCCCTGCCACAGGACTCAGGCACATATATAGAGAACATGTGCTGTAGACATCGAGAACGATTGGCGATACGTACGTGGGAAAGTCTAGGTACACTCATGTCGTTTTGGGTGGTGTATCATAGACTAGAGTGCATTAAGTAAGAACCTAGTGGGATCTAGGGTAGCAGTCAAAACACTTACGTAATACAGAGGATTCTATGAAAATGTAGTGTTGATATATATATATATATATATATATATATATATATATATACATACGTATGGGAATTTGACGAACATTGAGTAAGGGGACTTCATACTTACTGAAGAGACTGTGCGAGTAGGGGGTAGCTACATATACACTATATTAGGTTGATCTACTACTGAGTAGATGGGTGCGACGAGTGTGAAGCCTAGTGAGACGATCCGAACTTCCCCATGAAGGAAAGCACAGATAGAATTGAGGACAAGACAAAATAGAATGCAAACGGAAGAACATTTCATTGATATTACAACAATTCCATCAGATACAAGAATATACAGAGTATAAATGAATAAATTACATTCGATAAATATCAGAGATTACAATAAATTACACAACAGCGGAAAAATAATACAAAACACAACTGAAAGTGATACACGGATACAGAGCTTTCCGAGCATCGTTCCAGCTGTAAATCAGGATCCTGTGAATATAAATCTGCAAAACCAAAACTCCTAGCTGCCCGTGTGGAAAATAGGGGCACCCAGAGTTTAGTTTAAAACAATAAACTCCGGGTCAGTCATGTGACTGGTGTGAGAACTAAAACTGTTATTTAAAACTTTACTTAAAAGATAGTAATTCAAGGGACCACGCCGTATAACACGGAACGGGGTTCCTCCCAAGAATACTAGCGCATATAACAAAACAGCGCAATGCTCTTTAGAAAAATGAAGCTATTATAAGACCCAGGTCCCATCACACAATGCAACGCAAGACGGTGGATAGGGTTTTCCCTTATAATAGCCAAACAAGCTTGGTACGTTTAAAACAAATCACTTGATACTATTATCAGTGTATAGTGTCAAAACAATTCAAATCATAAATATCAATCATAGGCGGCATGGGTACCATCTATCATGTCGCCGTACTAGTTCTACAATTAAAACCGCAATATCACGTATTGGAAATTGGATTTCCGTCATGAGTCGAGGCAAGGGGCAAGCTCCTCTCCGCGTTCGAGACACTCTAGCAAATGCCTCAGTACCCCACTATGATCCTTGGAATCGGCTAGGCCGGTCCTCTCTTACTTTTGAGGATTGGCAATTCCTGAACACACGTTTCCCGGTCCTTACAGACCTATATCCGAGGCGCCTCGCATTCCAACAACCACACAGGTGAAAAGTATATAAATGTCAGGGCTGGTAGGTCACTGACACCACCCTAGCTAGAAAGAAACGTCGTGCTCTCCCAGCGGTCCGTCTCCCGTTTTTGACTCATACCGAGGTGTGAGGCTCGCGAATTCACGTTATACACAAAGCTATGCCACACAGGCCGCGCTTTGATCATCAACCACAAGACTTTGCTTTTCAACAGAAGCCCTGATCAATCGCCACTTACGCGTGCCACACAGGCAATTCACTCCATGCGACTGATGTCCATCGATATACAACCTCTGAGATCGTACGTCTCAGAGAAGGGCGTTAAGCAAGAGAATAAATTCTTTGCCGCCAAACAGATGTATATTTAATAGAGATCAATCAACATAGAATAAAATCCAATGTCAGACACACAGTCCATTTACAAGTTCGTTCTGGGTCTGAACGAAACCGGAGGCACTTTCCTCGCATATCCATCAATCTCCAAGTACGTCTGGACGATCACCAACTGTTTCCCTCATCTTGGGTGTACAGCCCATTCAATATCATCAGTAATCACCCAAACGATGTGAAGACTTCCGGTCTTCAACCACCGTCTTTATCTTCGACATCTCGTCGAATCGGTTATTCAGAATGGGTATAAACCCGGACTTTCTGAATAACCCACGTATATGATAAACAAATGTTACACAAACACAACAAACGCCTCATTCCAATTCTGAATATCCTTTTATTCACGAAATCACATTCTTAGGGAAAGGTTCCCATTAATTTTATCCAAGATAAATTCTTCTAAATTTATTCTACAATCTTCCTTTGGATATCATTTCTAACTAGTCGGGATTAGCGAACCACACCGAAGTAATTATTTATTTTATTTCCCAATCCCAACCTATATATCCCATGGAGAAAACTAGTAATACTCCATATCTAACACCACGGTGCCATCGGTAAAATTAATTACCATTTCACGCTCAAATCTAATTAAAGATTTATCGCTTTGGAGCAAAACTGGTGGTACTCCATTCTCGATCACCTTTCAGATTTGATAATTTTAATTATCAATTCACATTTCAATCTAATTAAAGATTCATTAAAACTCTACTTAGTTTTAATCTTTTCAAAAATCAACCTCCTGTCTTTAACTGGGTTGAAGAACCAATGTCACCTAAAACACGATTCACGATAAACCCAAATCACATTTGATATTAAATACAAGGCTCTGAATAGAAAATATACCGGCTAATATTCAATATCAAATTCTGAAACCAACAAATATCGTATTGGAAATAACGATATAAAATATATCTTTCAAATTCCCATAACAATATCTGTATAATCACGAAATCCAACATCTAAATATTCCAAAGATAATTTCGATTCAACTCCAGTCCAATTCACGTATTGGTAATACTGATTATTTTTAAAATCACTTTCAAATTAAATTTATTTTTTTCAAAAATAAATTGATTTTAATTCTAGTTCAAAACTAGTTCATTTCGATAGAAATTTATTTTTATCTTTTCAAATGTGGAATTCTTCAGCCCAATTTTTCCCAAATCATTTCTTATGATTTTACACAAATTATAGATATTTTTAATAATTTTATCAAGGCCCGTACAGTCGATTTCCATCAACGGCCATCGAACTGCACTTACAGCGACCTTTTCTAAATTTGATTTGGGCATAATTCCAAATCCAACCGTTAGATTTCAAATTTCTAATATTCATTGGAAAGCTCTTTTCGATACGAACACAACGGTTTCGGTTTTAGGAGAATCCGAAGGTCGGATCTCCCGCAACGTCAATTCGAAGTCAATGGTCGAAATTCACGAACTACCGCGGCGCGGCGCGTTCTATTCCGGCCATTATATATATAATATATATATTATATGTATTTCGTCGATTTCCTTTTTAAAACGTATTTTATAAATCGTTTTAAATTCGTTTTCAAAACCATTTCAACTCTATATTCAATTTTTGAATCAAAATTGAATATTTCATATCATTACTATATAAATGATAATATTTTCAAAACGTTATATTTTGAAATCACTTCCTTTTCAATATTTATTATAAAAATGAATATAATCGATATAATTATCGTTCACGTCAAAATGGCGCAACTCTAATCAATATGGCTTTATATATTTCAATAAATTCGTTATCCTATTCAACAAATGAATATTTATTCTATTCCACACATGAATCTATATTTCTTTCAACACACGACTAATCTCAACACATGAGTACTGTCAACACACGACTATTTTTGTAATATAAAATATTTTATAAAACTATGGTATCTATCGTTTGATTTCTAATCAGACTCCACCGTGAAGTAGATTCTAATTTTAAACATGATAAAGATGTAAATTTTATTGTTAAAATATTTTACTCAACACATGAATAGTTTCAACACATGAACATCGTCAACACATTACTATTTTTGTATCCAAAACATGAATTTTCTTTTATAATATTCATTATTTTCCCATTTGGAATGAGGCCCAATCAATTACCATATAACGTTAATTATATGGATTCCATACAACACATGTATTTAATAGCAACGATAACCAATCAACCATCATCCAAAGTGCACCGCACAACTGCATAAGCATCAAATGTAAATAATTAACGTTTACACAACCCGTCGACCAACCGATCAACATACAATTAAATAATTGGGATTAGTGTACTCAAATATCATCCCAATACCCGTGTGGGGTTTCAAATCAACAAACACAGATTTTTATTTGTGCAGTTGGGCGATGTGTAAAATTTATCGATCCAATCAATATCAGTCAAATCAGTGTATATAAACAAATCAGCCGATTTGTTTATGAATATTTATTTATTCACTTTCACGTTAAAAATTATATTTTTAACGATAAAATATTTTTAACTATATAAATATTTTATTTCCTTTCAACATAAGAATATTTTATTATTCAATCATTCCACAACACAATTCATTTTCACAACACATCAATCAAACAAACAAGCCGTCCATGGTCTGTGGACGACGGGTGTCGGGTGCTGCTAAGCACCGTCTGCATCCTAGTATATATATATAACTAGAAAAAGAAATTTAGAGTGAGAAGTTCTCACCAAAGCTATCCCAACTCCACGACACTTCATATGTAGAAAATCTTGTCATTCTCGCCTTTTGTCACTTTCATCGCCCGTTGCCACTACATATATAAAACCACATTTTTATATGTTGCTATGTATATAAAAATTCTATTTTTATATCGTTATTATATAGATAAAAATTCTATTTTTACAACGCTGCTATATAGATAAAAATTCTATTTTTACCACGCTATTTTCTATATAAAGATTTCGCCTTTTCAAATATAAAGATTTCACCTTTTCATATATAAATATTTCACCTTTTCATTTATAAATATTTCGCCTTTTCATTTATAAAAATCTAGTCTTTATACAATGTTCATACAATAAAAATCAATTTTTCCTATAAACAAAAAGATCACATCTTCACCAAAACAAAGATCATATTTTTAATATCGTTCTCCATACAAAGATTATATTTTTATAATCGTTTTTTATTAAAAATCATAACTCATATAAACAAAAATCAGAATCTATATATATAATTAAAATCAGTTTTTATATAAATATAAATAAATAAAGAATAGAGCTCACCCTTGTTCAACGGAGAGGGAGAAAAGACAGAAGAGGGGCGGTGGATGGTCGGCCTGAGGCGCGGAGGGCGGTTGCAGGCGCCGTGAGGCGGTGGTGGGCGCGGAGGAGGGTGGTCGAGGTGGTGTTGCGTTGGGGTCTTGTGCTGATTTGGAAGAGGGGGAGGTTTGGGCTTGGGTTCGCAGGCAAGAAGGGGGAGAAGGAGAAGTCGGTGGAGGAGGCGGTGGCGCCCGCCCTAGGGCGGCGGCGCTGGCGATTTGAGGTGGGGCGATGGCAGCGGCGGCCCTCCCCCCCGTCGCCCTCCTTTTTTTTCGATCGACTTCTGATTTAAATCGGGGGGCCTGAGAGGAAGTATGGAGAGGAGAGAGAGTTTTTAATTCTAATTATTCTAGTTATTTAATTTACAAAAAGTTGACTTTTTCATACGACCTATAAACGAGGCCCACCGCCTGTCGTCCATAGCGTTTCACC
The DNA here is from genome assembly GCA_030737875.1 of Allium sativum. Lineage (NCBI taxonomy): Eukaryota > Viridiplantae > Streptophyta > Magnoliopsida > Asparagales > Amaryllidaceae > Allium > Allium sativum. The sequence continues at coordinate 154,490,995 of CM060921.1, read as the reverse complement.
CCCATTCCGAACACAATGGGATATGTACCATAATCTTATTCGACCGTTTCGATTAGTTTCCATTAAAATCAACATATAACTCTATATATTGAATTTGAACGCGCATTTCAATTTACCGGGGTCACATACGAGCTCTAAAAATTCCAGAAAAATATTTTCTAGCTTTGTATTGACGATACGGTCATAACAAAACTAGTTTCGTCGAATTCTGAGACGGTTGGAAAAATGGCCATTCTCCAGTCGATTAAAATCAACTGAAACTGGTCGAACGCGTTTTCCTTTGCCACGCTCACATATTGATTCAGAAAATTATGAAATTTAAAACCTAATAATAACTTTACATCCCGGATCCAACAAAAGTGGATTCGTCGAAATCCGAGGTCGTTTGCAAAATTTCCATTTTTAAGGGCCTGAATTCCATAGCGACTATTCAGAATTTTCAACTGGACATATCTTTTGATTCCCGCTATGAAATTTCGATTCTTTGGATTCGTTGGAAAGATATTCTCAATTAGATCCTAATGTTTTTGGTTCCACTAAAATCCGGATTGTTTTGCACACGGTACGTTCAATTGAAGTTTGAAATCGAATTATCGAACTACCACGCCATTTTCCATTCTATTTATAATTAAATATAATTATTTATACTCTAACGAAGACGTATATAATATATACGTTCTATTTCTATTCAAAATAAATTTCTCGTCGATGTTATTTAAAATAATCTGTTTTAAATGTTCAAAATTCGCTTAATTTGCCAAAATAAAAATTTTAAACTGGCCCTGATTTTTGGGTTGTTACAATCTCCCCCACTTAAACCTTTTCGTCCCCGAAAAGGAACAAAGTCGAAAGTGGTTTGATTAATCAACTCTACGTTCGATCTGGCTTCCATTCTCCAACTTTTCAGATTCTGAGAATATTCAAATTCTTCAAAAATTTGGCTAACAATCGGAATTTTCGAAAAATTTCGCCATAACCTCCTTTTTACGGGGAGAGGTTTGGAAATTTATTGGGCCGTATTAGGTACCAAATAAATCCTAATAAGCATACACATATTTATAGTGATATATTCTGGTGTTTACAAGGGAGCGTGTATTGAAAATAACTCCAGAGAATAAATTCTCGTCACCCTGTCAAAGCCTGAGCGAGTGTGTATTTTAAATGCTCCAGAGGATAAATCCTCGTCACCTCATCCCGTGTGGGAAATAGATAGTCCATGTGCCGTATATAATAACTAGAGAGACGTGATTATTGTCAACTCTAGACCCATGTGGGGTTTTTATTAATCTGGCAATTTTACCGTTACAATTTAAATAGTCCATATCAGTCATCAGTTCAACCTGTAATATATAGTCATCGCCATACAAGCCTCTCGCTCGTTCCACCTCGTCACACAAGCTCCAAATGCATATGTGGTATATGATGAAGTATGCCTATCTTCCAGAAGTATGCTATGTAATGTAGTTCAAAATTAATTGTTGTTATCCTATGGCGATGTTTATTATTTCATACAGAATAACCAGCACTCCGCATCCAATGGCATTCACAGGAGTAGATATAATAATATTTCGCATCCATCTCATTAAGGTTCACCTATTTGTCGGGCACGCAAATAAAATCTTTACTCATTAGCTATCCAATTTCCTGTTCAAACATATATAATGCACAAGTATATATTTCTATCTATCTTCTAATCAGTTCAATGTGTGATTTAATTGAATAAATTTTTTTCAGTTTTTATTGATGATATTCTAATCTTCTCTAAATCAATGGCCGAACAGGAACATAACAATGGAAGCCGAAAAGGAACGAAACCGAAAGTTGTTTAACAAATCAACTCAACTTCCATTATTTTTACTACGGCTTAAGTTCTTCAACATTTCAGTTTCTAAGAACTTTTCAAATTTTTCAAAAATTTGGCTAACACCCTAAATTTTCGAAAAATTTCGCCATAACCTCCCCTGCACAGGGAGCGACGGGAAAATCCCGAAATTGCCATACAGGCCTTCTGATCTCAAAAAGAAAAAGCCAAGCGGCTAGCTAGTCAGCTCATAAAATCATCATCACCCAAACAAAACAGTAAATTATGGTAAACATGTACCTATTTGTCGGGCAAACAAATTTTATTCTCTGCTCTAGCCTCCTTGCTATGACCTGTTCAATGTAAGTACATGTATATGCAAGTAAATGCGACCAATTTTCAATACAATTCAATAAGTGATTCTATTAGGCTAAATGGTCCAAAATTATCAAACAAATAAACAAACAACACAAACATCAATCAATTAGTGGATTAACGTTTCAAACCATAAATTTGATATATACAAAAATCATGTTTTTGATGCCAATTCACAACAATATATTCTAGCTATATTTTGGTTCTCACACCAGTCTAATGGAAATATATAGAAATCACACCTTCGTCACTCGAAAATAAATACTGGTAACGCTGCAGCATTATCAGAGTCGTCCCCGGGCAACTAGAGTGTGATCCTATATCTATCTAGTATATTAAAACTTCGAATATACATTCATGACGCGTGTACGCGAAATCTTTATATACTCGATTGTCCATATTCCAAGTAAATAAATATTCAAATACGTATAAAGCGATTTAAATTTTCAAAACAATATTCGTTTTCATTTGAAAAATATACTTTTCACACTCGTTCTAGGATACTACTGATCCTATCTCTAACGAGTCATTCTAATTGGATATTACTAATCCAATATCTGATGAATTCTTTCATTTGGTTCTAATGTATCTTGTTCTCGAGCTCTGTAAACCAAAGCTCTGATACCAAACTGAGACGACCCGAACTTCCCCGTGAAGGAAAGCACGGATAGAATTGAGGACAAGACAAAATAGAACGCAAACGGAAGAACATTTCATTGATATTACAACAATTCCATCAGATACAAGAATATACAGAGTATAAATGAATAAATTACATTCGATAAATATCAGAGATTACAATAAATTACATAGCAGTGGAAAAATAATACAAAACACAACTGAAAGTGATACACGGATACAGAGCTTTCTGAGCATCGTTCCAGCTGTAAATCAGGATCCTGTGAATATAAATCTGCAAAACCAAAACTACTAGCTGCCCGTGTGGAAAATAGGGGCACCCAGAGTTTAGGTTAAAACAATAAACTCCAGGTCAATCATGTGACTGGTGTGAGAACTAAAATAGTTATTTAAATCTTTACTTAAAAGATAGTAATTCAAGGGACCACACCGTATAACACGGAACGGGTTTCCTCCCAAGAATACTAGTGCATATAACAAAACAGCGCAATGCTCTTTGGAAAAATGAAGCTATTATAAGACCTAGGTCCCATCACACAATGCAACGCAAGCCGGAGGATAGGGTTTTCCCTTATAATAGCCAAACATGCTTGGTACGTTTAAAACAAATCACTTGATACTATTATCAGTGTATAGTGTCAAAACAATTCAAATAATAAATATCAATCATAGGCGGCATGGGTACCATATATCATGTCGCCGTACTAGTTCTACAATTAAAACCGCAATATCACGTATTGGAAATTGGATTTCTGTCATGAGTCGAGGCAAGGGGCAAGCTCCTCTCCATGTTCGAGACACTCTAGCAAATGCCTCAGGACCCCACTATGATCCTTGGAATCGGCTGGGCCGGTCCTCTCTTACTTTTGAGGATTGACAATTCCTGAACACACGTTTCCAGATCCTTACAGACCTATATCCGAGGCGCCTCACATTCCAACAACCACACAGGTGAAAAGTATATAAATGTCAGGGCTGGTAGGTCACTGACACCACCCTAGCTTGAAAGAAACGTCATGCTCTCCCAGCGGTCCGTCTCCCATTTTTGACTCATACTGAGGTGTGAGGCTCGCGAATTCATGTTATACACAAAGCTACGCCACACGGGTCGTGCTTTGATCATCAACCACAAGACTTTGCTTTTCAACAGAAGCCCTGATCAATTGCCACTTACGCGTTCCACATTGGCAATTCACTCCATGCGACTGATGTCCATCGATATACAATCTCTGAGCTCGTACTTCTTAGAGAAGGGCGTTAAGCAAGAGAATAAATTCTCTGCCGCCAAATAGATGTATATTTAATAGAGATCAATCAACATAGAATAAAATCCAATGTTACAAGTTCGTTCTGGGTCTGAACGAAACCGGAGGCACTTTCCTCGCATATCCATCCATCTCCAAGTACGTCTGGACGATCACCAACTGTTTCCCTCATCTTGGGTGTACAGCCCAATCAAGATCATCAGTAATCACCCAAACGATGTGAAGACTTCCGGTCTTCAACCACCGTCTTTATCTTCGACATCTCATCGAATCGGTTATTCAGAATGGGTATAAACCCGGCCTTTCTGAATAACCCACGTATATGATAAACAAATGTTACAAAAACACAACAAACGCCTCATTCCAATTCAGAATATCCTTTTATTCACGAAATCACATTCTTAGGGAAAGGTTCCCATTAGTTTTATCCAAGATAAATTCTTCTAAATTTATTCTATAATCTTCCTTTGGATATCATTTCTAACTAGTCGGGATTAGCGAACCACACCGAAGTAATTATTTATTTTATTTCCCAATCCCCACCTAAATATTCCATGGAGAAAACTGGTAATACTCCATATCTAACACCACGGTGCTATCGGTAAAATTAATTACCATTTCATGCTTAAATCTAATTAAAGATTTAACTATCGCTTTGGAGCAAAACTGGTGGTACTCCATTCTCGATCACCTTTCAGATTTGATAATTTTAATTATCAATTCACATTTCAATCTAATTAAAGATTCATTAAAACTCTACTTAGTTTTAATCTTTTCAAAAATCAACTTCCTGTCTTTAACTGGGTTAAAGAACCAATGTCACCTAAAACACGATTCACGATAAACCCAAATCACATTTGATATTAAATACAAGGCTCTGAATAGAAAATATACCGGCTTATATTCAATATCAAATTCTGAAACCAACAAATATCGTATTGGAAATAACGATATAAAATATATCTTTCAAATTCCCATAACAATATCTGTATAATCACGAAATCCAACATCGAAATATTCCGAAGATAATTTTGATTCAACTCCAGTCCAATTCACGTATTGGTAATACTGATTATTTTTAAAATCACTTTCAAATTCAATTTATTTATTTCAAAAATAAATTGATTTTAATTCTAGTTCAAAACTAGTTCATTTCGATAGAAATTTATTTTTATCTTTTCAAATGTGGAATTCTTCAGCCCAATTTATCCCAAATCATTTCTTATGATTTTACACAAATTATAGATATTTTTAATAATTTTATCAAGGCCCGTACAGTGGATTTCCATCAACGGCCATCGAACTGCGGTTACAGCGACCTTTTCTAAATTTGATTTGGACATAATTCCAAATCCAACCGTTAGATTTCAAATTTCTAATATTCATTGGAAAGCTCTTTTCGATACGAACCCAACGGTTCCAGTTTTAGGAGAATCCGACGGTCGGATCTCCTGCAACGTCAATTCGAAGTCAATAGTCGAAATTCACGAACTACCGCGGCGCGTTCTATTCCGGCCATTATATATATAAATATTATATATATTTCGTCGATTTCCATTTTAAAACGTATTTTATAAATTGTTTTAAATTCATTTTCAAAACCATTTCAACTCTATATTCAATTTGAAATCAAAATTGAATATTTCATGTCATTACTATATAAATGATAATATTTTCAAAACGTTATATTTTGAAATCACTTCCTTTTCAATATTCGTTATAAAAATGAATATAACCGATATAAATATCGTTCACGTCAAAATGGTGCAACTCTAATCAACACGGCTTTATATATTTCAGTAAATTCGTTATCCTATTCAATAAATGAATATTTATTCTATTCAACACATGAATCTATATTTCTTTCAACACACGACTAATCTCAACACATGAGTATTGTCAACACACGACTATTTTTGTTATATAAAATATTTTATAAAACTATGTTATCTATCGTTTGATTTCTAATCAGACTCCACCATGAAGTAGATTCTAATTTTAAATATGATAAAGATGTAAATTTTATTGTTAAAATATTTTACTCAACACATGAATAGTTTCAACACATGAACATTGTCAACACATTACTATTTTTGTATCCAACACATGAATTTTCTTTTATAATATTCATTATTTTCCCGATTGGAATGAGGCCCAATCAATTACCATATAACGTTAATTATATGGATTCCATACAACACATGTATATAATAGCAACTATAACCAATCAACCATCATCCAAAGTGCACCGCACAACTGCATAAGCATCAAATGTAAATAATTAATGCTTACACAGCCCATCGACCAATCGATCGACATACAATTAAATAATTGGGATTAGTGTACTCAAATATCATCCCAACACCCGTGTGGGGTTTCAAATCAACAAACACAGATTTTTATTTGTGCAGTTGGGCGATGTGTAAAATTTATCGACCCAATCAATATCAGTCAAATCAGTGTATATAAACAAATCGGCCGATTTGTTTATGAATATTTATTTATTCACCTTCATGTTAAAAATTATACTTTTAACGATAAAATATTTTTAACTATATAAATATTTTATTTCCTTTCAACACAAGAATATTTTATTATTCAATCATTCCACAACACAATTCATTTTCACAACATATCAATCAAACAAACAAGCCGACCATGGTCTGTGGATGACGGGTGTTTGGTGCTGCTAAGCACCGACTGCATCCTAGTATATATATATAAATAGAAAAAGAAATTTAGAGTGAGAAGTTCTCACCAAAGCTATCCGAACTCCACTACACTTCATATGTAGAAAATCTTGTCGTTCTCGCCTTTTGTCACTTTCATCGCCCGTAGCCACTACATATATAAAACCACATTTTTATATGTTGCTATGTATATAAAAATTCTATTTTTACATCGTTACTATATAGATAAAAATTCTATTTTTACAATGCTACTATATAGATAAAAATTCTATTTTTACCACGATATTTTCTATATAAAGATTTCTCCTTTTCAAATATAAAGATTTCACCTTTTCATATATAAATATTTCACCTTTTCATTTATAAATATTTCGCCTTTTCATTTATAAAAATCTAATCTTTATACAATGTTCATACAAAAAAATCAATTTTTCCTATAAACAAAAAGATCACATCTTCACCAAAACAAAGATCATATTTTTAATATCGTTCTCCATACAAAGATTATATTTTTATAATCGTTTTCTATTAAAAATCATAACTCATATAAACGAAAATCAGAATCTATATATATAATTAAAATCAATTTTTATATAAATATATAAAGAAAAGAGCTCACCTTTATTCAACGGAGAGGGAGAAAAGACAGAAGAGGGGCGGTAGATGGTCGGCCTGAGGCGCGGAGGGCGGTTGCAGGCGCCTTGAGGCGGCGGTGGGCACGGAGGAGGGTGGTCGAGGTGGTGGTGGGTTGGGGTCTCGTGCTGATTTGGAAGAGGGGGAGGTTTGGGCTCGGGTTCGCAGACAAGAAGGGGGAGAAGGAGAAGTCGGTGGAGGTGGCGGTGGCGCCCGCCCTAGGGCGGCGGCGCTGGCGATTTGAGGGGGGGCGATGGCAGCGGCGACCCCCCCTCCCCCGTCGCTCTCCTCTTTCTTTTCTTTTTTTTCGATCAACTTCTAATTTAAATGGGGGGCTGAGAGGAAGTATGGAGAGGAGAGAGAGTTTTTAATTTTAATTATTCTAATTATTTAATTTACAAAAAGTTGACTTTTTCATATGGCCTCTAAACGAGGCCCACCGCCTGTCGTCCATAGCGTTTCACCCCCATTCCGAACACATTGGGATATGTACCATAATTTGATTCGACCGTTTCGATCAGTTTCCGTTAAAATCAACATATAACTCTATATATTGAATTTGAACGCGCATTTCAATATACCGGGGTCACATACGAGCTCTAAAAATTCCAGAAAAATATTTTCTAGCTTCGTATTGACGATACGGTCATAACAAAACTAGTTTCGTCGAATTCTGAGACCGTTGGAAAAATAGCCATTTTCCAGTCGATTAAAATCAACTGAAACTGGTCGAACGCGTTTTCCTTTGCCATGCTCACATATTGATTCAGAAACTTATGAAATTTAAAACCTAACAATAACTTTACATCCCGGATCCAACAAAAGTGGTTTCGTCGAAATCCGAGGTCATTTGCAAAATTCCCATTTTTAAGGGCCTGAATTCCATAACGACTATTCAGAATTTTCAACTGGACATATCTTTTGATTCCCGCTATGAAATTTCGATTCTTCGGATTTGTTGGAAAGATATTCTCAATTAGATCCTAATGTGTTTGGTTTCACTAAAATCCAGATTGTTTTGCACACGGTACGTTCGATTGAAGTTTGAAATCGAATTATCGAACTACCGTGCCATTTTCCATTCTATTTATAATTATATATAATTATTTATTTTCTAACGACGATGTATATAAAATATACGTTCTATTTCTATTCAAAATAAAATTTTCTTCGATGTTATTTAAAATAATCTATTTTAAATGTTCAAAATTCGCTAAATTTGCCAAAATAAATTTTTTAAACTGGCCCAGATTTTCCGGTTGTTACACCTAGAGTGCTAATATCACAAATAACCTAATAAACTAAGAAAAATATAATAGAACGGTATATATAGGATTATTCATAAGTTTATTCTAAATTCAGTCACACATAACTTATGTTCTGACCCCCTCCTCATAACATTCGTAGGTTAGGTTCATGACAGAGACTGTATGGCTTTGGATACTGATTAGCAATATTATTATTAAGGTAAAGCTTTGTTTTAATTATATTATATTTTATTCCTTCCGCTAGGAGATGTTTTCCGAACTCTGACATATTTTATGTCTCTGTCTTTTCTGCAGCATACCAGAGCAAACCAACTCGGGTTTCGATGGATTGGATTTTTTGGAGAAAAATCCATCTTTCGAAACGCGGGTTGTTACATCTGGTATCAGAGCCTATACCCAGCCATAATTGTGTGTGTAATGCTGTGGATGTCGGTTGGTGTGGTACCGATGCGGGTCACATGCACAACACCTGAGTGGTGAGCGATATGAGCCAATGAGGGCATTGGACTCATTAAGCGGGTAGTTTGTAACACCCCTCTCGAAAAGCTAATACAAAGATCTTTTAGCACAGTGGTTAGTGCGAGGTATTGCTTTACAGGGGGTCAGAGGTTCGAGACCTGTGGTTGTCACATCTGGATTCAGAGCTTGGTTTACGTTTCCTATATAGATAATGAGTGAGCATATTTTTATTTTTAAAAATATAAATATATTATATATATAAACCTAGATCCATAAAGGAACACATTAGGTAAAAAGGAGTAGAATGTGGAAAGAAATAGGATATTTGTTTTGAACACTAATAGAATGAACATGGAAAGTTGAGACCCTTTGGTACGTTGGGTGGAAAGTGTACAAAATGATTGGTCTTAAAAAAAGATGTATCCCATATGATAGTAACTAAGATTAGTAGGTTTGGTATTGAAACCTTAAAAATTTGAAAAAGGTTCATTATGGAAAATGGATTCGGAATATATTTAGTTGGGAGAAACGATTTCGTGGATGTATCTAGGAAGGCCTAGGTAATTTGGAAACCCAATTAAGAAAATAGTTGTCCTTGTCTACTCCAGTTATGTGATTTGAAAAAAAAATGTTTCGCATTTTTTTTAATGTCGTAACATATTTTTATGGTTTGGCAAAAGTAAGTTTTGGTGAAGAAAGTAAAAGTTTTAGCATTTATAATTTTTGGAAGAAAAATGTAATGAAAAAAAGAGAAAAGCCAAACCATGTTTTTTAAAAAAAAAGAAGAATGGAGTAGGTAAGGATAAGTGCCTAGAACAAATAAGAAAAAGTTTGAGGTTATAAGTAAATAGCAAGGACCATCTTGGAATAGTGGAAAATTCCCGTAGAATGCTTAAGCATTGTTAGGCCTAGAGTTGTTGCTCGAAAAAAAATGTAGGCTAGTAATACATGGCAAGGACTAGTAGTGACTATTAGATAGTGGAAGGGTAAGTAAGTGTTGAGAGTTGTGGTAGGACTTTTCTTTAGTGAAATAGTCTTATGATTCTTGGCCCTTGGTAGTAGCTGTGTAGGATGCTGAAAGATGGAATGGCTTAATGGAAAGATAAGCTAAGAAAGAGAATAGCCTAACTAAGAAGATAACAACGAGTTCAGTAAAGCAAAAAAAATGACGGGAAAAGAAAATGAAAATCTTAAGAAAAGATGAATAAAAATGAAAATTTTCCAATATAAGTTAAAAAAAGAGAAGAGAAAATTTTCTTATGTAGTTGTACTTGGACAGGAAAATAGGAAATCTTTATAGAGTAGTTACATAAAAATCCAAGTACAATTAGAAAAGGTATATAAAAGAAAAATGGAAGAAGTGAATTTTTTGTTTTATACCTTTTTGTAATATAAGAAATTGAATTTAGAAAATTAGATTTTTCTAAATTTTGAAATTTAATGATGATTGGTAGGGTTTTGGATGCAACAATTGGATGAACTATGCTCTTATTCTGTAAAAGTGTGGGAAAATTTGGTTGAAAAATGTTTTGATTTTTCAAAAATATTGCATTCATATAGAACTGCAAGTATATTTAGGATGTGAGCATCATGTTTTGAAAAGAGTTTTTAAAAGTTTTCATACATATAGGTGGCACCAAATTAGGCATACATACATTACTATGATGTACTTCACTTTGTAAATGTGCACAATGTTTGTAAAAATTGGATGCACACTTGATGGTTTGATATTATGCAAGGGACTATATATTTTTCCTCTATCGAATTTCGAGGACGAAATTCTTTAAGGGTGGGAGAATGTAACACCCCGCATTTTTTTAAATATAATTAAAAATGAATTATATGCATATATGCATAGATAGGTAAACAATGGTGATGTACAATGAATATTAATTGATACATGAAAGAGAAGGAAAATTTAATACAATAACAATGCAGAGGAATATATTAATGTCAATGTTAAAAATTAATATGTAATAGAATTTACAATTAAAATATTAGTGCATGAAAGAAAATTCAATACGTTAAAACAGGCAATGTGCCAGTGCAATACATGCGATAAAAAGAAACAGATTTCATGCAAAGGTATTAGGTTGCATGCAATAGATGTTTTGGCATTAAGGGTATCATAATCATTGCACACACACACACACACACACACACACACACACACACATATATATATATATATATATATATATATATATATATTGGAATGAAAACGGAAGCAAGAGGTGAATTGATAACATGCATTTAATTATGTGCATGTGAATATATGCATAAGTTAATATATTGAAAGTTATATTGTTAATGCATATAATAATAAAAAGAATTGAGCACATAAAGTAGAGTGCATTAATTACAATGAATTAATAAATAAATAAATGCATTAAAGGTAAATTGATTAATTGTGAAATAAGGATGTGCAATAAAAATAAAGTTAAACGCATGAATGAAAATTAATTGATTAAATAAAGACATGAAATGGTTTGAAAAAAAAGAAACATTAATATAATTGATGCAATTAAAGGAATGTTTAGAAAGAGAGAGTTAAGGAACTAATTAAAATGTATGAAATGCATACGATGGGAAGAAAATAAAATGTATGCATATATATATATATATATATATATACACATATATACATATATACATATATATAAGGAAACAAGCGACGAATTAACGAAGCAAATTGCAATGCAACATTGATAACAAAAGTAGATGTAAATTTTGGCGTTTGTAATTCAAAAGTAGTGAATTAATTGCATGCAATATGAAAGGATTAAGGCATGCCATAAAACATGCAATTAACTAGGGGAAGAAAAAGAGGCATATTTAATTTAAAATAAAGGCAATTGAACATTTAAAAAAGAAACTAAACGTTAAAAATAGAAAACAATGCAGCCAAATAAGTGCGCTTGGACCCAACTTGTTTCTAGGTGCATGCGTATGTTTATGGGGCAGCATAACTGGGTTGGTCTGGCCTACTTTAGAACATTCTTTTCTTTAGCGAGGTGTAAGGTTTAGATGGATTTTGTTTTAATCCTAAGGCCCTAGTTGCTCTAAACTACCTATAAATAAAACTCTAAACCCAACCCTAAAATTCACCATTCCAAAGCTACACTAAAGTTCTGCTTCTTCTTCCTCAAGAAATCCACTTCTCCTCAAAAAATTAATGGTGACATTATAACACTGCTTCAACTATAATTAAATTAATTATTCTTCTTCAACACAAGATAGATGAAGATCAAAGATTAGTAATTTAACATCCACATCCGCTTCTTAAATTCAATTAAAGCAAGTTTCTGAATCCAGTTGAAGGGAAAGCAAAATTCAATGTGAGTGGATTTACAATACATTTTTTGTATAATTGTATAAACATCGTTCTTCATTTCCGAATTAAAGATTCAATTTAAAATTCATGTTGCAATAATTGTAATCCCTATTGTATACCTATTCTATTCTTCTTCATCCCAATTCCTTTTTAGTGTAATTTGGAATTGTGAATAGTATTAATGTAATTTGGAAGAATATTGGGAAATTATTGAGGTATAATCTGTAATTGGGAATTTTGGAGTGTAATTCATAATGAATATTTGAGTATAACTTGGGAACGAGAAGCTATGCTAAATAGCACATAATAATGAATTCCGATCTAAGACATTAACAAGAATATGTGTGAATTGAAATCATTGGATTTGGAACAGGATTTCGGAAGAGGTAATTCATTGTGGATCTAATATTATGGGTTTGAAGTTTTAAAATATAAGTTTGAATTGGGGATTTGGAAAACGGATGTAAAGTTAAAAATCTTAATTTGATAAAGGAATGGATAAATTAGAAACCTAATTAAAATTATATAGGTTGGGGTAAAACTTATCTTAGGTAATTATGGAACCTAACTTATAAGTCTAAAATTAGAGACATGAATACTTTCATAAATTTGGGTAATTGATATATTAAACATGATTTGGGGCATGAATCGAAAGTGTACAATCCGTTTAAAAGATGAACATGCCAAAAATCTGAGGTTAGAATGAACTTGCGACGGAAGTCTGCACGGAACCGTACGGCATAACCAACAATCGCAAGTAACATGTCTAATGTGAGAGGTTATTGACATATTTACATAACGCCTAGACATGAGGTTAGACTGCAATTGCGGTAGAAGTCTGCCCGGAACCACCCGGCATATCCAACATCCGCAAAAGGTTAGTCTAATGTGGGAGGTCTTGTATGTAAACATATAAACAAATATGTTTATATAAGAATCAAACGTAACACTTAACCAGGATAATACACGATTGGTCATATGAGTGTAATAAGAAAAAGGGGTTAGTGAGTTTGATTGAATAAAAGGATAGGGTTAAGTCAACATGGGTATATGGACAAACTTAACCAACATAATAATGTGGAATGATAGCAACCTAGTATGAATATTTAGGGGAAATATGAAAGTCATATAATAGGTAGACTTGTCCTAGGGACAAGGGAAGATGATAGTAGGACTGGAGAATGGGACAACTTATATTATAAAATATGTTGAATACAAACTACAAAGAGATAATGAGAAATCTGTTGATAAATAGAACATGAGTTATGATTAGAAAACCTTAGTTAAGAGAACTAAGTAAATAACGATAAAGATAACTAAGTAATAAATCTTAGTTAAGAGAACTAAGTAATAAACCTTAGTTAAGAGAAATAAGCAAAAAGCCTTAGTTAAGAAAACTAAGTAATAAGCCTTAGTTAAGAAAACTAAGCAAACAGTGATGGATTGTGGCGACATCAACAGATGGAAGTATGGCTGAATAAGAAGATACGAGGAAAAAAAATTATATAAGAAATAAGTTAAGATCGATAAAGGGTTACAAAGCTTATTAATGAAACTTACAAGCAATGAGTCATATATGAAACACTAATAAGCAAGAGAAACTTGGTAATTAGAATCGAAAGACAAATTGAATAAGGACAACCAAGTTAAAAATAACAGCAAGCGCATAATTAGACATAGGTTTAATAACACAAAGGAACGAGGCACTTGAACCAGTCCATACGATAGGGGATGAATAACCAAACGCGGTAGATCATCACAATGCCGTAAGATATGAGGAGGAGCTAACGTCCATCTAATCAAGCAGATGGCTCCAACGGACTGGGTTAAGAAGCACGTGGCTTCTGGGGACATAGGGTACTCTTGGCATTCCTCTGTGAGTGACAGATGATCTGCCTGTACTCACAGAGGTTAGGTCTGTATGGGTGAACCAATGAGTGTGCCTTGATTGCAATAATAAAGGGCAATCAAAAGACTATGATGGACCGGCGTGATTCGGTGAGACCAGTTAGTGCCCTGTGATAGCAACTCGTCGTCTACCTACCATCTTTAGTCAGTACGTAAAGCAGAAAGGCGGAGAACTCCAAATGACCATATACTTTTCTATCTAGTTATGGGTGAGGTTGGCCTATAGGGTAAAAGGGTATAGGGGGCCGGGGTTAAGTTCTCATTCTTGATTTTCTTGGGTGCCTTTCATTTGTTAGTTGAGGGAGGGGTCTAGTGGGACCATAGCCACTGTAAAAGCAGACCTTAGCATCTGTAATCGGCAGATATCTGAGAGCTCTCGATTGAGTTTCATGTTTCTTGATTGGCCCTGCCACGGGAGTCGGGCGCACATATAGAGAACATGTGTAGTAGACATCGAGAACGATTGGCGATACGTACATGGGAAAGCCTAGGTACACTCACGTCGCTCTGGGTGGTGTATAATAGACTAGAGGGCATTATGTAAGAACCTAGTGAGATCTAGGGTAGCAGTCCAAACGCTTACGTAATACAGAGGATTCTACGAAAATGTAGCTTTGATATATATATATATATATATACACATATGGGAATTTGTACGATTATTGAATTAGGGGACTGCATACTTACCGAAGAGACTGTGCGAGTAGGGGGTTGCTACATATACACTATATTAGGTTGATCTACTGGTGAGTAGATGGGTGCGACGTGTGTGAAGCCTAGAGTGCTAATATCACAAATAACCTAGTGAACTAAGAAAAATATAATAGAATGGTATATGTAGGATTATTCAGAAGTTTATTCTAAATTCATTCACGAAGAACTTATGTTCTGACCCCTCCTCATAACATTCACAAGTTAGGTTCATGACAGAGACTGTATGGCTTTGGATACTAATTAGCAGTATTATTATTAAGGTAAATCTTTTTTTTAATTACATTATATTTTATTCCTTCCGTTGTGAGATGATTTCCGAACTCTGACATGTTTTATGTCTCTGTCTTTTCTGTAGGATACCAGAGCAAACCAACTCGGGTTTCGATGGATTGGATTTTTGGAAGAAAAAACCATCTGTCGGAACGTGGGTTGTTACAGTTATGGCAGCCGTGGGGAGAGTAGGCTGGCTCACTTCTCGATGCGGCGGCAGATCAACTCCTGGAGGCGTGGGTTCCAATGCTTAAGGCCAGGATAGTGACAAGGTTATGCGTTTCGGTGGACGATGAGTAACAGAAGGAAGGGGGAAGGGAATTATTTCCAAACGATGCAATTAAGAAAATAAATTATTATTTAATTATTTTAATTTTGTAATTAATGTATAAATGACCATATCTCTTTCATACGAAGTCGGAATTCAGAAATTCCGATTGCGTTGGAATCGTCTTCGCAAGAGCTTCGACATGGAACTGACTAGAACATAAACGGAGCATGTTGGAAATTTAGACTAAAATCAAAGTGAGTGTAACGACCAAAGGATTTTCGGCCCAGAAAATTGACATAAATACATTTCCATATCACATGCCGATCTTCCAAAACACCGAAAACACTGGACGTTATTAGGAAGAAATTAGAGGGTGAGATAAGAAAGAAAGAAATGTTAGAGTAGAAGACGAAGAAGAACCAACAACAGAGTCTCACATCGCAGCGGAACAAAATATAATATAGAAATAAATCTTTACTGAGAGCTTTAAAAATACTTACAATTATCAGAGTACATCAGCCCATCTGGACAGTTATAATAACCTGTCCTCATATACAATACACAGCGGAATACACATCATATATATAATATGTCTGAACTTCTCCAGCTCGTCTCTGGACTACGCAACATACGATTAACTGCACCTGTACACCCGGTCTAACCCGAGCATTTACAAAACACCGGGTCAGTCTCGTAAACCTGAGTGAGAAAACTCAGACAGTATTAAGGGGTATCATCCAATTGATTTTTAAAGTTCAAAATCTTTTCAAAAGAAAAAGGGTAATCGTAAGACTAAATCCACAAATAAACACGGACGGTTTTTACCTTACAATAACCCAAAACGGTTTGAAATCAATATCTTGTCTGATATTATATTAATGTCTAAATACAAGTAAATAGAATCTAGTAGAACGCTTGCATCTCACGCTCTACATATATAGTATACAAACAAAACCACGAGCGCTTATTGGAGATTGGATTCCGACTATGACAAGGTATGGGACCACCTGCCGATGGTGTATCTCTAAAGGTGAATAGACTGGGTTCAACAAGAACGTCTTGCAACCCGGCCCTCACATGACCGACCACTCATTTCGCTTGAGTGTATCGAATGTATATCATTAACGGTTGGGCTCAAACCACCGTTTCCCGAAAAGGGACAGCATCGAAATAGATTATGGAAGGAAATGAATTCTCTAGATAGGTGATTATACACCCTAGTGGGAGCGACCGACATAGCCATGCTGCCTGCCCGATTTTTGTCATTTCCCGGTTGATGAGGCTTGAGGTTACGCTTAATTCAGCACATCACATTTACTTCGAATGCTACATCGTCAAATCCATCAACAATCACTAATTGATGTCTACAACAGTACATTACGTGTTACCTAAAGAAGTTTCCTTCCCTGCTTCCACTCTTGGTACGGTTGAAGAAATCAATGTACACGACCTTTCTGGAAATACTCTATTAGACATTCATCCATACAAGTCATCCAGGAACAAGATGAACCGAAGGTACTCCCCTACTGCATCCAATATAGGAATCACCCCACGGATCAGTAGCGAGAAGTCCTTGCAACCCGTAGATTCCAATCACGACAGAATCACAGCTTATCTCTGTTTGCAAGGCAGATAATTTTAGTGGCTCTTCCGTTTATGAAAATCTATGGTCTTCAATAGCTCCGACTTGAATCAGCATCTTTAGCATATTCGTATTTGCTGGAAAGAATGGTTTTCGAATATATTCGATCCCGGTCTTTCCGTGCCAACAATCGTATGGGCAAGTTTGATAGTCGGTGATTTAACTATCAAATAAAACAACATTCCATCCATAACAAAATATATTCACTGATTCACTACTTAGTATCCTTTAGCCTCTTAGACGAACTGTCCGTTAATTATATCCTTTACTTTTCCAACATTTGAATCATCACTTTTACTTCTTATTATAAAATAAGAATATTCTCCAACTTCTTTTTATTCATCTTATAAAGTCCTCGGAATAGCTTATAATATCATATACGGAAATCATAACTTATATTTCCATCAATAATTCTCGTTTATAAAATAATATCATTCTTGGATAATCATGTAGTCGTTCAAGTTGGGGTATTTCATTTACCTCTCAGACCTTGACCAACAACAATCATATCTTAAGAATAAATAAAAGTTTATTAACCACACATTCTTTTGAAAAACTGATTTAAATCTCTACAGAGCTTCGATTCTATTTAGAAATAGAATCCTTATTAAAATTCCTTAATACTCTTTATTATAATGTTACAAATTATTTCAACAATTCAAATTCATTTGTTTAAAACCACATAAACAAAACTTTTATAAATCTCTTATACATTTGTTATATTGATATACCTTTCAAAGTCTTATATTGATCGAAACAATTTAACTTATCAACTGTAACAACATTACAGATTTCATTTCAAAGCCATTTTACTTCCACTTATCACATTCTCTTTAAATAATACTCGACTACTTATTTGTTATTGAAAATCATATGATAATTCTTTAAAAACTTATGTCTAAAATAGTTTACCCCATTTGTAGCCAATGTTACAAAACACATTTACAAACCACTCACTTTATTTACTAACTCGAATTTACTTCCAAAACATTAAATTTCCATTTACAAAATCTTTTGTAAATTAATTACGATAACTTACCATTCACTTTCACTTTCACATTGTTAACTACATTTAAAAATCCCGTTTCCATCTCATTATTGACAACTAACATTCATTGTCGTTATACAAATCTTTAACTTCGTTTACTACTCATACCTTTAGTTAGTATTCCGAACTTCAGAATATTGCATTCCAAACCTCGAAATAACTCGCTTTCATTTATTTGTCTAAATCTCATTTATAAATTTCATTTATAAATAAAGAGTTTTAATTTCAACTTTGATTTCATTTAAAATGAGGAAATCTCATTTCCAAATCACCATTCATTTCAAATCCATCAATTTGCTAATCCTCATTCACGAAATGATATTAAATCACATTTCGTATTTTTTTGAAAACACCGTTTGTTAAAAATAATTATTTATTTCAACACATTTCTCTTTGAACTCTTTTATCCATTCTCGTATACCCATGATTCCATTCTTCCATTTCATTGTTTGAATTCCATTTAAACTTCCTTTCCAATCGTTAAGGCTTTTACAAAATTATTTTAACATTTTAAATAGCTAATACGATAAATTTATATCGTTCACACATTTATTTAATATATCTTGCATCTCTACTAGTTATATTTTACATATTTATCAAAATTCTAAATTTAACTTTGATTTTTATCTTTAGAGTAAAACTGTAGTTTACATCCATATAAAAATATATTTATATTTTTGAAACCATTTAAAAATCTATTTACTATTGATTTCGAAAAAGAGCATTTCTTTAGTTGACGATGCTGAAGAGACGAATGGCTACTATAGTACCAAACCGTGAAATATACACTAATTTCACATTTCATAACAAACAATTTTTCATATTGATAAACGTTATCAATATTACCCAATCTGTCATTTCCTGCAAAACAATGGTTATTCCAATTCAAATTATTCAGTTCAAATGATCAATATTCGGTTTCTATTTAAATAGGTGACATAAACAGTTAAATAGTCAATAATAACTGTAACAGACAATACTGGGCAAATAGCGCCAATTTAAGCATTCAACAAATCAACATTTATATCACTATAAACGCAACCACTGAGGTAAATTACCTCAATTGGATTTAATCGTTAGAAATAACGATTAGTTTTAATTAAATTAAACGAACGTTTAATTTAACTGTTTCAGTCAATATATGAATATAAAATCAACAACGAACGAACAAACAAACAACCATTAACAACCATAGCATATAATTATAAAACCCGGCTTATATAAAATATAAGAGGGGAGAACTGAGTGAGTTTAACTCCCCGTGATGGGATTCCGTTGTCAAACGGCTTGTTTTAATTAAATTAAACAGTCGTTCAATTTAATTACAAATTCTGGTTGATTCCAATTCCATCCATATCTGTTCCATGACGTTGTGCTCACCAAGACCGTTCCAATGTTTCTCGTTTTGTCCAATTCCGTTACTGCATCATCAAGTTATAATTTAATACGGTGTTCACTTACTAAAATAAAATATTATTTGACTAATATTTTATTACTAAAATTTTACTTATGGTAAAAAAAAAACTTAACTAGCCATGGTTAATTGTGATTTGGTAAAATTAAACCTAACTAGTAGGCCATGTTATGTATATCATACTTATAAAGCTTAGGTATGTAAATCGGGTCTGGTTAAGCATTGAAAATAAATTGGTCACGTTAGTTTAAAATTTGGCACCTTATGCATTCATTATTGGGCCCTTAAATAGCACATTATAAATAATTAGACACTTAATGTTCTCTACCGGTTTTTGAAGACTCCCTTCTCACGCACCCCTTCTCCCTGCGTTGGCTCATGCGGTTCCCCTTCTTCTTCTCTTTTCTTTCTTTCTTTTTTTCCTTTTTTTTAGAAGGACGGAAGTCCATCTTTTTCTCCAGTCCGACGTCAGAAGAGAAAACCCAAATTTCCTTTTCTTGGTTCATCACGCATGGCAAGGATAGCTGCTCCACTTTGTTCATATTTTCTTTTGTAAACCACTTTAGAGAAATGTATCCATCCCATTTACGTGAACACACCCCTTCCAGTTCTCCCCTTCACCAAACGCTTCACCCACCACACACCCAGCACCACCGCACTGTTTTCTTTAGTTGCCACCTTTTTTTCTCTTCATTTACTGTTTCGAACAGTATAGCTTGATTGACTTCCCAGTTTGAGCAGCTCGCTCACTTTTCCGGTACTTCGCCACTTCTCTGTTGTTCGCCACACACGTTCTCTCCGCTTCCTATTGTTTGTGTTTTTATATACATGTAAATGGTTTGTGGTAGGCATTATGTTGAAGGATGGTTTCATTTTATTTTCTTTTTTCAGTTGCGCGGAGATGAATGAAGAAAAAGAAGGGAGTATCAAGTTTATATAGGGAAGAAACAATGTGGTAGCCATGGTGTTTAGGGGTAGGACCTGTAGAGCGAAAATAGAATAGCTCAGAGATTTTGAAAAAAAACAACAATTACTTGGTCGGCAAGGTGTACAGATGGATTGATCGGCAAGGAATGCAGTGGTTTGGAGCGCAAGTTTCAGTTGCTTTGGGGCGCAAGTAATTATTGAGCTCTGGACGCAAGGAAGCAAAGTAGGGTAAGCAAAAGGGAAAAGCAAATGGGATTGTTTTTAATAATATTTTAATGCATGAAACTTCATCGTTGAGAAATCACGTTAAAAACTACCATATAAAATTTCTGTTTACTAATAAAAAGGCTAATCTTAGTGTAAAAAGATATTCCGGACCCAATGGGACAAGTTTCGTCGAAATCCGAGGTCGTATGAAAAATTTTCCTTTATAAAACCGGAAATCAACCCGCATTTAAATTTTTCACGATCACTAGATAAATCAAATCAATTTGAAACTTTGAAATCCTACAATAATTTATTGTTACGAACCCAATGGCACTAGTTTCGTCGTATTCTGAGACTGTTTCCCTGGTAGGCCATTTTTACGCGCACCGCAATGCCCTTTTTATTGCCAAATTACTCGGTCTCTAAAAATAACAAACTATATACCTATCCTGATTCTAATCGACGATACGAACTCAAAGGAACTGGTTTCGCGGCTTAATTCGATCGTCTGCTCAAGTTATCCCCAAAAATCTCTTTATTAAATTAACCACGCGCTATAGAAATTGAACGAGCGTTTGTGGCTGCCGTGTCACATACGACATCGGTTTGCCACGCAATTGAACACAATACAATAATTTAACAATACAGTCCCAATGAAACTGATTTCATCGAAAACAGAGACCGTTTGCAAAATGGCCATTTTAAAGGCCTATAATTTAATAATGAATTTCACAGCGACTATTTTAAATTTTGATTTAGCCATAAATAACAAACTATAACACGAAATCTGAATTTTTCTCTTTCATATGAAAATTACCATCGACATAGTCCCAACGTTTCTTGTTTCACAGAAATCCGACTTATATCGAATTCTGTATATTCAGTTGAAGTTTAAAATTCAATTTACGAACTGCCGTGCCATTTCGAGCTCGTTTTGTATTATAAATAAATTATAACGTTCAAACTTTGTTTTAATAACGAATTCAATATTAAAATCCATTAATATTCAAAATAAAATATTTAAAATAATAAATTAAATTAAATATTTGACTGCCAAAAATATGGGACGTTACAGTGAGATCTCTATTTTTTTATAAAATCAATTATTTATCTCAATGTGAAATTTATATTTATCCTATATAAAATTCATGCTGGTGTTGATTATACTTATTGCAATGTTGATCGGTTTGTGATTGCGATGAACCACTGAATTGAATTAAATTGAATTGTGCGTATTCATGTTTGTCAAAATTTTGCGTATACAATAAAAAAATCATATTTTTATTGTTTATATAAAATATGAAATATTCAGGTTTGTCAAAATTTGAGTATACAATAAAAACCATATTTTTATTGTATATATAAAATAAAATGTTTATGTTAGTCAAAATTAGTACATACCATAAAAACCATATTTTTATTGTATATATATAAAAATAAAGATGTTCATGTTTAATTAGAATTGACAAATATACATGCCATTTGTGTTTAATTAGAATTGGAAAAATATAAATTGCCATTTATATTTAATTAGAATTGACAAATATACATGTCATTTGTATTTAATTAGAATTGGCAAATTATAAATTGTCAATTGTGTTTAATTGGAATTGACAAATATACATGTCATTTGTGTTTAATTAGAATTGAAAAACTATAAATGGTCATTTATGTTTAATTAAAATTGATAAATATACACGTCACTTGTGTTTAATTAGAATTGGAAAATTATAAATTGCCATTTATTTTAATTAGAATTCACAAATATACATGTCATTTTTGTTTAATTAGAATTGGCAAATTATAAATTATCATTTGTGTTTAATTTGAATTGACAAATATATATGTTATTTGTGTTTAGTTAGAATTGGCAAATTATAAATTGTCATTCGTGTTTAATTAGAATTGACAAACATACATATCATTTATGTTTAATTAGAATTGACAAATTATAAATGTCATTTTGTTTAATTAGGACTGACGAAATATACATGTCATTCATGTTTAATTAGGATTGTAAAAATTAAAATATCATTTTGTTAAAATATGTAAACATGTCAATTTGTTAGATTTGATCATGTTTATGTTTTAAAATAAAAACCCGTTAACATTAAAAATCTCATCTTTAATGTCATGAAAAGATTATAAAAAAAAATTATAATAAAAAGATTATATTTTTATTATCAATTTGTTACAATAAAAAGAGTGGAAATAAAAGATTATATTTTTAATGTAGTTTAGATTTCAATAAAAAGATTGAACATTAAAAATTACATTTTAATGTAGTTTAGTTTCTTAAAGATTGAATTACATAAAAAAATGTCATGTTAGAAAATGGAAAAATGTTTCATGTTTTAAAATTAAAACATGATTACATTAAAAATGCACATTTTTACTATAATGAATAGAATATAGAAAATGTTCATGTTTTAAAATAAAAACATGATTACATTAATTCACATTTTTAATGTAATGCAAGAAACTAGGAAAAGGATTGAACATTAAAAATTACGTTTTTAGCATAGCATTGTTTTCAATAAAAAGAGTAGAATGGAAAGGATTATTTTTATTTTTATTTTAGTTACAATAAAAAGAGTAGAATTAAAAGATATATTTTTATTTTCATTTTGGTTATAGTAAAAAGAGTAAAAATAGAAAGATATGTTTTTATTGTCATTTTGGTCACAATAAAATATTGGTTATTAAAGGACATATTTTGACCATAATTTTGTCGAAATAAAAAGATTAGTTATTAAAGATAATGTTTTTATTTTCACTTTGTTTAAATAAAAAGAAGTAACATGAAAGATTATAGTTTTATTGTTTGTAGTTTCAATAAAAAGTTGAACATAACAAAAATTACATATTTGATAAATAAGATTGGAGTTAAACAAAAATTACATTTTTGTTAAATAAATTTGAGTTATAACAAAAAACTACCTTTTTATTAAAGAGATTTGAGTTATAACAAAAATGACAATTTTGTTAAATAAAAGAGTTAAACACAAATAGCAATTTTGTTAAATGGGTTAGTGTTACAACAAAAATATTAATTTTGTCAAACTAGAATTGTCAACATAAATGCCACTTTCACTTGTAATCATTTTGTTAAACTAGATTTGTTAACAAAATGAAGTTATCACTTTTAATCATTTTGTTGGAATAGAATTGTCAACAAAATGAATGTATCACTTTTTATGCATTTTGTTGAAATAAAATTTATATGCAAATAAATGAATCATTTTTATTTGCAAAACATACATTAGAATTTATATGCAAATATAAGAATCATATTATTGGTCAAAACATACATTAGAATTGTATGTAAATTAAAGTGACATTTTATTGTTAAATTATACAAATAAAGCAAAATGAAAATTATCTTTTCATTTGTCATTAGCAATAATGTCACATAAATAAATTACATTTTGTTAGACATTAGAAACATGTAGGGAAATTATGCGAGTAAAATACATTTTATTTGGCATTAGGAATATTATAACATGTTTTGTTCATTATCATCAACACGCTAGCAGAATTAAAATTGGTTAAATTCGTTAACCAATTATTTATTTATATGAACTGTTGTTGTCTGAAAACCCCACACGGGTATTGGGATGATATTTGACATACACTAGTCCCAATATTTAGTTGTATGTCAATCGATCGATTGACAGGCTGCGATGAGCGTTATTTATTCATTTTAAGGCTCACACAGATACAAATTTCACTCTGGATGTGAATGGATTGTTTAATGATTTTTCCTCATTATTGCCATATACATGAGATGTATGAAATACATATAACCGAAATTATATGGTAACTGATTGAGTCGCATCCCGATTCAGAATATTTTTTTAATAAAGAATATTTTTTAAAGAACATTGTAATATAAAGAATATTTTTACATAAATAATCTTTTTATATAAAGAATATTTTTAAATAACGAATATTTTAAAATAATATTCAACGAAGGATAAAATGATGATTTCTATGTCCATTTTTTGATGGGCACAAAAGACAAAAATATATTTTTATCAAAATGAACTAGTTATCAACTAGAATAAATCTTTTAAATTAAGATTTAACGAAGTCTTCCAATTAATTAATATTTCCTTGAAATTAAATAAAAGAATTGGAATTTGGGTTGTCGTGGATGGTGTCTTAAATAACATTGTTCTTAAACCTCGTATGAAAGAATAAATCTTTTAATTAAGATTTTTAACGTTCCAATTATATTTAGTAATTGGAATAAAATGAATGTGAATTGGGTTTATCGGGAACTGTGTTTTTAAACGGCATTTGTTCTTTAACCCAATTAACAGTAAAAATATGATTTAGAATTTATAAATCTTTTTATTAAGACTTTGAAAGAAATTTTCCAAAGTCAAATTTTCCAATTTAATATATTAAATTGGAATTGAGTGGAAATTCGATTTGATAATAATCGAGATAGACTTCTGTAAAAGAAGACTGTTACTATATATAGAATTTAAAAGGCTTTGTCATTATTCCATTTATATTATTAGTCTGATATGGAAATTTATATCGATTATATATTGATTTGATTTCTGTGAAAATTCATATTTAATGGAAAATAATTTTGGGTTTATCGTGAACTGTTGTGACGACCCCATTCCCGATAAGACGGTGGCAAGGGTAATATTTGGAATATAACACATAAACAGATAATAACAGAACAAAAATAAATAAATACACCAGATAATGCACGATAGAATACACTGGATAAATATAATCATCAGAGTTACACAGTATGTAGGATCATACTTAATACAAAATACAGTTCAACTATACATAAATGTCTACTGCGGAAAAGAAAACATAATATGTTCTACAGGAGTTGAACAGCATAAAAAGAGATAAATGATAGAATCCATCTTCAGCTCCAGCTATCCAGAAAGAGCCTGCTAAAACCTGAATACAAGGCTGCCCGTGTAGAAATAGGGGCACCCGAGTTTGCAAGTGAAACAAACTACGAGTCAGTCATGGGACTGGTATGAGAAATCTACTCAACACATTTTAAATATGGCTAATCACAGGACTGCGCCACTTTCGCAGAACGGGTTTACTCCATTGGATTGCCAGTGCTTTAAAACAAATAGATCTTTTAAACATCGCAATGCTTTTTATAAAAATGAAGCCATTATAAGACTCAGTTCCCATCACACAATGCAACACACACCCGAGGATAGAGTTTTACCTTATAATGGCCAAAATATGCTTGATACGAGCAAAATAAATCATTTGATATTATTGCTAGTGTATATATGTTTCAAAAACAATTTCAATCATAACTATCAATCATAGACGGCATGGGTACCATTTATCATGTCGCCATATGTACATATATACAATCAAAACCGCACGGTGTCGTATTTGGAAATTGGATTTCCGTCATGAACCGAGGCAAAAGATAGTCCTCACCGAATTCGAGACAATCTAGCCCATGTCTCAGGATCAGAACGCATTGACCCTTTGGAGCCACAGGGCCGCTCCACCGATGTGGATTAAAATGCCTGAACACTGCGTTTCCCCGCCCTTTGGGGCGTAAATGAGCGCAATGACTCCATCAGTCCCGGATCTGCCGATATATCCGAGGCGCCTCGCAACAGCAACAACCTCACAGGTGAAAAGTATATAAATGTCAGGGCTGGTAGGTCACTGACACCACCCTAGCTAGAAAGAAACGTATGTCCTCCCTGGATCCTTCTCCCGTTTCTGGTCCATCCCGGGGTGTGAGGCTTGCGAATTCACGTTATACACAAAGCTATGCCACACAGGCTGTGCTTTGATCATCAACCACAAGACTTTGTTTTTCAACAGAATCCTTGATCATCTATCACTTAGGCGTGCCACACAGGCAATTCACTCCGTGCAACTGATTTCTTTCTATATATAACCTCTGGGCTCGTACGTCTCAGAGAAGGGCGTTAAGCAAGAGAATAATTTCTCCGCCGCCAAACAGATATATATTCAATAGAGATCAATCAACACAGAACAATATCCAGTGTCAGACACACAGTCCATTTACACGTTCGTTCTGGGTCTGAACGAAACCGGAGGCACTCAATACCTCGCATATCCGTACAATCAACAAGTACGTCCGGGTGGCTACTACTTCAACCCCGTCAAGGTAGCTACTCCTCTCATGAGCATCAGTAGCACCCCTCCATTCGACGTGAAGATCATCGGTCTTGCACCGTCTTCATATCTTCGACTTTCACTTATCGATCAATTATTTGAAATGAAAATTAACTTGGCCTTTTCAAATAATTCACGTATATCTAGCATTTCAAATCAATTCATTTCAATGGTTAAATTATTCGACAACACCAATTTCGTTCTTTAATGTAATTTTCACACCAAACACCGTCAACCATCAAATATCAAATAAATCGAGCAAATTCAGTTTATTTCCATTCCATATTGTTTATAATATTTTATCACGATTTATCGCTATTTTTGTTTATTTAAAAAAATAACCAATTCATTAAACCGACGCTTCAGGCCATAACGCGGCCGTGGCGCTTATTTTCCCCAGATTTGATTTAGACATATCTGAAAATCTAACCGTTGGATCTTCACAAAGTTTATATCATTAAAAAGATCTTTTCAAAACGAATCCAACGGTTTCAGTTTTGGGAAAATCCGATGGTCGGATCTCCCGCACTAATCGTTTGAAGTTATGATTTCAAAATACGAACTTCAGCTTTGTTATTCGATTTAATTTAATTATATTTATATATATATAAATATAATCGATTCTGGTGCTGCTTTTCTTCATATTTGATTTAAACATTCCAGACAATCCAACCGTCGGATCTTCACAAAGTTGGTGCCATTGGAAAGATATTTCCGAGGCGAACCCAACGGTTGCGGTTTCGGGAAAATCCAATGGTCGGATTTCCCGCACTAGTCGTTTGAAATCACGGTTTCAAAACACGAACTGCACGGCCACGTTTCGTTTTAATTTTATTTATATTTATATATTTATATAAATATTGTTCATTTAAAAATTCCTATATCGTTTTCACTTCAATTATTTCACTAACGCCTTTAAATTTTGGAAAATTTCGCCATAACCTCCTTTGTACGGGAGGGGCTGGGAAAATTCCCAAATTGCCACATGGGCGTCTCATGTCAAAAAGAAAAAGAAAAAGCCAAGCGGCTAGCCAACAGGCTCATAAAATCATCACCCAAACAAAACAGTAAATGTGTACCTATTTGTCGGGCACAAAATTTTATTCCTCTTCTCTAGCCCCTTTTGCTATAACCTGTTCAATAAATATGCATGTACATATACACAATTTTTATCACTTATCATTTTCCATTCAACTTCATATTTAATTTATTTTGGTTTAAAGGCACCATTCATTCTAATGTTACATGCATAGGATAAAATCACATCATTAGCTAACTAACGTTTATTTCAACTCATGCATATTTATTTGAACAAGTGGCTATTTTTAACACTTCACATTTCAAAGATGATAATTTTGGCGAACTAAAATACATTTCAACACATGACTATTTTATTTAGTTCCTATGCATGTTAAAAATAATATTTCATTCACAAATATTTATTTCAATGTCCGCATATCTTTAGCATATCACATATATGATAAAAATGATATTTTTATCATTTAAAATATTTATTCGACAAATGGATGTTTTCAACACTTCATAGTTTCAATAAAAATGTAATTTTTTATTGTTCGATCTTTTATTTCAACACATGAATTTTTCCACCACACACACTTCTCAACACTTGAGCATTTCCACACATGGATATTTTATTTATATAATTCATATTAGAAAGATGGAATTTTTATTGTTGAAACTATTTATATATAAGGCGAATATTTTTCATACTTCATATATATTATAAAAAAGGTGATTTTTATTGTTTAAACACTTCATTCGTTCAAAAATGAATTTAATTTTCACACATCACTTTTCAACACATGAACATTCTCACACATGGATATAGTTTCAGCATATGGCTTTAATTTCAACGCATGAAGATAATTTCAACATATGAAAATAATTCTAACACATAAAGATTATTCAAAATTTCGGCAGCATAACGGCAGGGTAGTTAAATCCGGCACCGTCCCTAGTACGGCTCCTCGCTCTACCTTAAAACCTCGCGGTTTTTGACAATGGGGATTCATGCATCTAATTCGCACGCAGGCGGCATGTTTTATTTTTATTTCCACAAATATTTCCAATTCATTTCAATCACCAATGGGTATTTTTTAACCACAACCAAACAATATCAACCACAAACAATTATTCAACCATTCGTATTTTTCATCCAATATTTCACACCAATTCACAACAATAAATATCGTCCATGGTTTGTGGACGAGGGGAGTATATATATATATATATATATATATATATATATATATATATATTATTGCTATATTTCACTTGCATTTCAACACATATATCAATTATTCTATGCATGTATAATTCATACTTCGCTTATATAGCTTACACCACGCATGTACATGAGGTATACAACACGTGTGAGATTTATATTTCGCTAATATAATTAATACACGACATTTTCCATTCAAATTTTATTAATTTAGATTTCTCACATTGGTTTGCGGAGTGCTTAAAATTCGTAGATGACTCAGAAAAATCTGCGGCTTCTTCTATGTGGTAGAGAGCTTCCTTGCGGTCCTGATGTTTCCTTTCACGCTGGTTCGAAACTAGGTTTGAGGTTTTCGCGAAATCCGTGGCACGTGGGGACGATCAGGGAGTTGGACGTGGAAGAGCTTCGAGAGGGGGTCCTGTCGGTGGTGGTTTGGTGGCGCTTGATGGCAGATCGGAGCGGCGGCGGCGATGGGAAGAGGCTGACTTTCTGGCCTCGATTCAAGCGGAGGAGGCGTTGATGGGGGTCGTGGGTGGGTCGGATCTGACGAGGGGACGGAGACGCGTCGACGGAGGTAAGTGGCGCAGGCGGAAATCGCCTGTAGCGGCAGCGATTTGGGGAAGAAGGGAGGAACGGGTTTTCGCCGTTGGTTCGAGGTTTACGCTTTTTTTTTATTTTTTTTATTTATGAAAGAAAAATTCTGATTGGCCGGAATATATATATTTCAGAAAATTAGGGTTTTCACCAACGAACTCATTTTCAAGCCCAACGACTGTCACCCCTTGCTAAATACCCCCATCTCGGACACAATGGGATATGTTTCGTTGGCCAATTCGACTGTTACAGTCAGTTATTTTTCAAATTAAAGTATAAAACATTTAAATTTTAAATTTGAATGTACATTTCAATTTGCCAGGGCCACAAACTAATTCGAAAAATTCCAGAAAAATAAATCTGGCTATGTTTTGACGCTATGGTCCCAACAAAACTAGTTTCGTCGAATTCTGAGATCGTTTGAAAAATGGCCATTTTCTGGTCAATCCAATTTAGCAGAAATTGACCAAACACATTTTCTTTTGCGACGCTCACATACTAGCTTCAAAAATTATGAAATTTGAAACCTAGCAATAATTTGACATCCCGGACCCAAAAAAAGTGGTTTCGTCGAATTCCGAGGTCGTATGCAAAATATCAATTTTCCAGGGCTATATATTCTATATAGCGACCTTTCTGAAAATTCATTCGGCCATAACTTTTGATTCCCATTATGAAACTTCGATTTTTTAGATTCGTTAGAAAGGTATTGATAAACAGATTTAAATATTTTTGGTTTCGCTAAAATCCATTATATTTTCCACCCTGCACAGTCAGTCAAAGTTTGAATTCAAATTTTCAAACTGACTCACTATTTCTAATTCACTATTTTATTGAAATATTCTATTTCAATTGTTCAAATTCCTTTGAAATCACCAATTTAAATTTTTTAAATTGGCTCGTATTTTCCGCGATATTACAACTGTGTTTTAAATGACATTGGTTCTTTAACCCAGCTAAAGACAAGATTAATTTCTAATAAAATTGAATAATCATAAAGTAATGATTTTTGATATTAAAATCAAATTGGAGTTTTAATGGATTCTTTAAAAATAAGAATACATTTAAAAGAATTTACCTTTGATAAAAATTGATCGGAACCGTTCCCCTAATAATATGAATATTTCATTAAAAGAATATTCTGAATCGGAAAGAGGCATATGATGTGTCTTTATAACACTAGACTTTTAATTATAAAAATATGCGAGTTATTCGGAAAGACCGGGTTTAACCAATTCTAAATAATTACTACGATGATTAAAGTCAAAGACATTGAAGATGGTGACTGAAGACCGACGATCTTCACATCGAATGGATGACTACTGATGCCCGTCACTGGGTAGCTCCCAATAAAGGGTTAAAGTGGTAGTTTGTCTGGACGTACTTGTTGATTGTCTGGATATGCGAGAGCCTCTCTTCCGTACTAGACATACGGGATAGGGAATAAGATGTCTTCAGTTTCGTTCAGACCCAGAACGGACTTGTAAATGACTGTGTGTTTGACGTTGGATTTCATTCCATGTAAATTAAATTAATTTCTATTTAATATATATCCGTGGTGGCGGAGAATTTATTCTCTTGCTTAACACCCTTCTCTGAGACGCACGAGCTTAGAGGTTATATATTGGTAGTTATCGATCGCATGGCGTGGATTGTCAATGTAGCACGCCATGATGCAAATGATCAAGGCTTTTGTTGAAAAGAAGATCCTTGTGGTTGATGATCAAAGCATAGCCTATTTCGGCATAGCTTTGTGTATAGCGTGACTTTGCGAGCCTCACACCCCGGTTAGAGTCAGAAAAAGGACAAGGGAACGTAGGGAGTGCACATGTTTCTTTCAAGCTAGAAGTGATGTCAGCGTTTACAAGCCCAGACATTTTCACTTATGTCGACGATGGATTTCGAGGCCTTGTATTTTTCGGTCAATAGTGACCAAATTATAGGTTCAATAGGATCAGGAAACATGTGTTCAGGAATTGCCAATCCACTAAGGTATATTTGTAGACCGGCCCTGCAGGATCCAAGGGTTCACTGTAGGGGATCCTGAGACATTGCTAGAGTGTCTCGAATTGGTAAGGAGATCATCCCTGGCCTTGACTCATGATGGAAATCCAACTTCCAACACGACACCGTGCAGTTTTTATTTTAGGACTAGTATGGTGACATAGTATATGGTAGCTATGTCGTCTATGATTGATACATTATGATTGAAATATTTTTGAAACATGTATACACTAATAATAATATAAAATCCATTTTATCGTATCAAGCATTTTTTACCATTATAAGGTAAAACTCTATCCTCCGGTTTGCGTTGCATTGTGTGATGGGACTTGAGTCTTATGATGGTTTCATTTTTATAAAAATCATTGCGTTGTTTAACAATTTACTTTAATTTATGCACTGGTAATCCAATAGAGTAAACCTGTTCCATGTTAGCGGCGTGGTCCTGTGATTGTCCATATTTTTAGATAAGTTAGGAAAGATTTCTCATACCAGTCCCATGACTGACCCATAGTTTGTTTCACTTTGCAAACTCGGTTGCCCTCTTTTCCACATTGGCAGTCGAGTAGCTTATTTTGCAGATATATTGAGCAGGATTCTAGATCGAAGCTTAAAGCTGTGTCCAGAGCATTAATAGTTTTCCGCTTGTATAAGTTTATTCATTTCCGCTGCATTATATTAAATCTATTGTAATTTATCTTCCGCTATATTATATTTCAATGTACTTTGATATTCTGTACTCCGATGTAACATTATTATAATTTTTATAAAAGTCTTCTACTATATGTTCTGATGTGTTGTATGCCCAAAGTTAATGCATTCGAGGATTTCCAACTTTTGAATCAGACCCGTGTGGTTTATGGTCGATTCAAAGGGCGGGGATTTTCGGATTATTACAGTTGGTATCAGAGATTTGGTTAGCTCAAATCTTTGGGTTAGAACTCGTTAGAACTAAAAAAAAGACTCATCAGAGGTAGGGTTATTAATATCCTATAAAAGAATACTCATTAGAGATAGGACCAACAGTGTTCTAGAATGAGAAAACTCATTAGAGATGGGGTTAGAAATGCCCTAGAATGAGTTGAGAGTGACAACTTTAAAATTAACGTGTTTTTGATTACATATATAATCCGATTTTAGAAAATATGATTTTTGTTTATATAAAAGTTATATATATTTGAAAAACTAATCAACTAATTGATTGATGATTGTGTTGTGTGATTATTTGTTCAACTAATAAAGTTATTGAAACCAATAAAAAAAATTAAAATTGAATCAGTTAGTTAAACAACTTTTAGCTTCGATCCTTTTCGAGGACGAAATGATTTTTGATGGGGGAGATTGTGACAACCCATAAATTATGAACCAATTTAAAATTTTTATTTGAGAAATTTTAATGAATTTTGAATATTTAAAATAATTTATTTTAAATAATAACGACTATAAATTTATTTTAATTGAAGTTAGAAAGAATAAATTTAACTTAATTATAAAACAAGCCTGAAATGTCGCGGCAGTTTGAAAATTAACTAGATATACAAGATTCAAAATAAATCGGATTTCGGTAAAACCAAAAATATTTAAATCTGTTTAACCATATCTTTCTAATGGTTGTAAGAAACTGGGATTTCACTTTATAAATTGTATGTTATGCCCAGTTTAAAATTCAAAAAAGTCGTTGTAGAATTTATATATATTTTAATATAATATATAGCCCTTAAAATAGTCATTTTACAAATGACCTCCGTTTTTGACGAAATCACTTTTGTTGGAACCATAGTGTCGAACTATTGCTATGTTTAAATTTTCATAATTTTTAGAATTAATATGTGAGCGTGGCAAAAGAAAACATGTTTTGTCAATTTCTGTCAAATTTAATCGACTTGAAAATGGCCATTTTTCAAACGGTCTCAAAATTCGACGAAATTAGTTTCGTTAGGACCATATCGTCAGAACATAAATAGAAATAATTTTTCTGTAATTTGTAGAGTTAGTATGTAGCCTCGGCGAATTTAAAAGTATGGTCGAATTAAATAAATAAATGATTTAAATTTTAAATTAAAGAATACAGGTTGAAAACGATCGATTGGGCTCACGAGACCTATCCGTCGCGTCCGAAATGTGGGTATTTTCCTAGGGAAACTCTCATTAGGCTGAAATTTGTAACGACCTGGATTTCGTCCGAACCTAATCGATCGTAAAATCGACTAAAACCGTTCAAAACCCGAATACGCTAACTTTAAGAATACAACACATTAGAACAAATAACATAAGACTTTTATTACATCATGATAATGTTACATCAGAATACAGAATATATCAGAGTACATCGAATATAATAATACAGCGGAAGATTATATTACAATAATTTAATACAGTGCAGCGGAATACAATAAATAGATACAGTGGAAGTCTATCATTGTTCTAGACACAAGTTTAATCTTCGATCCATAATCCTACTCAATATATATGCAAAATAAGCTGCTCGAATGCCCATGTGGAAAAGAGGGCACTCGAGTTTGTAAAGTGAAACAAACTACAGGTCAATCATGGGACTGGTGTGAGAAATCTTTTCTAACTTATCTAACAATATGGCTAATCACAGGAACACGCCACTAACGCGGAACGGATTTTCTCCATTGGATTGCCAGTGCATGAAATAAAGTATATCGTTAAACAACGCAATGCTTTTTAGAAAAATGAAACAATTATAAGACTCAAGTCCCATCACACAATGCAGCGCAAACCGGAGGATAGAGTTTTACCTTATAATGGTCAAAAATGCTTGATACGATAAAAACGGATTTGATATTGTTATTAGTGTATATATGTTTCAAAAACATTTCAATCATAATGTATCAATCATAGGCGGCATAGTACCCCATCCTACTATGTCGCCATACTAGTTCTACAATCAAAACCGCATAGTGTCGTATTTGGAAGTTGGATTTCCGTCATGAGTCAAGGCTAGTAATGATCTCCTTACCGATTCGAGACACTCTAGCATTGTCTTAGGATCACACCTACGGGCAACCCTTGGATCCTGCAGCACCGGTCCATAAATAACATTAGTAAATTAGTTATGCCTGAACACACGCTTCCCAGTCCTATTGAACCTATAATACGGCCATTGGCAACCGATAAATCCGAGGCCTTGAAACTTCCATCATCCACCTAAATAAAATGTCAGGGCTGGTAAGTTGCTAACACCACTTCTAGCTAGAAAGAAACCTGTGCACTCCATGCGTTCTCTTGCTCCATTTCTAACTCATACCGGCGTGTGAGGCTCGCGAAGTCATGCTATACACAAAGCTATGCCGAAATAGGCTATTCTTTGATCATCATTCGCAAGGCTCGGCTTTTCAACAAAACCCTTGATCATTTGCATCTTATCATGCCACATTGACAATTCACGCCATGCGTTCGATAACTACCAATATATATAACCTCTGAGCTCATGCGTCTCAGAGAAGGGTGTTATGCAAGAAAATAAATTCTCCGCTACCACAGATACATATTAAATAGAAATCAATTTACTTACATGGAATAAAATCCAATGTCAGACACACATCCATTTACAAGTCCGTTCTGGGTCTGAACGAAACAAGAGACACCTTATTCCTCGTCCCGTTTGTCCAATACGAAAGTGAGGTGCTCGCATATCCGGAAAATCAACAAGTACATCCGGACAGACTACCACTTTAACCCTTTACTAGGAGCTAGCCAATGCCAAGCATCGGTAGTCGTCCATTCGATGTGAAGATCACCGGTCTTTATCCATCGTCTTCATCTTCGACTCTTAATGTAACGAACTGGAGTTTTCGACTCCGAAAATCAACACAAAACTACCATGTTGACTATTTAGACATCGGAAATTCCTGATCATTAATAGAAAGAAGTTAGAGGGTGAGAATAGATAAGATAGTAAATTAGAATAGAAGAAGAAGAACACAATCAGAGTAAACACGAATCTCACAGCGGAATGAATAAAATATAATACGTAACATAACTTTGAAATAAAACAGTGTATATATATAGAATAACATTATCTGAGTACAACACTAACATACATCGGAAATAACAATAGCTAAATAGTCCTGAAGCCTCCTACTTCAAGCTCCTCCAAGCATATCTGTAAAGACTTGAACTACTTGACTGCCTGTACAAAATTTGGGCACCCAAGAGTTTAGGGAAAACAAAACAAACTCTGGGTTAGTCATGAGACTGGTGTGAGTAAACTCAAATCATTTGGTTTAACTTTTCAAAATCCTTCTCAAAAGAAAAGATAATCATAAGACCGATCCACACATAAACATGGACGGTTTTTACCTTACGATAACCAAAAACACTTTTGGAAATCAATATTTCTCTGATATTATAATAATATCTAATCCCAAGTAATTAGAATCTAGCAGAACGCTTGCATCTCACGTTCCACATATATAGTATACAAACAAAACTGCGGGCGCTTATTGGAGATTGGATTCCAACTATGACAAGGTATGGGACCACCTGCCGATAGTGTATCTCTAGAGGCAAATACACTGGGTTCAACAGGAACGTCTTGCAACCCAGCCCACACATGACCGAATACTCATTTCGCTTGAGTGTATCGAATGTATATCACCAACGGTTGGGAGCTACCCACCGTTTCCCAAAAAGGGACAGCATCGATCATAGATAAAAGAATGAAATGGATTTCCTCTAGATAGGTGATATACACCCTAATGGGAGCGACCCACTTAGCCATGTTGCCTGCCCGATTTCTGTCATTTCCCGGTTGATGAGGCTTGAGGTAATAACGCATCTTTTGAAACACTTGACCACCATTCACTTTGAATGCCACATCGTCATACCCATCAAATCACAAATTGATTTCCTCAAAAATACAATGGGTATAAAGCGAAGAGAAACGAATTCCTCCGCCACCAAATGTAAGTATGTTTGAAGAGATCAACTTATGCGATCCTTTAGATATACACTGTCGGATATTCTTCCATTCACGTTTGTCCTGGGACTGGACAAACCGAAGGCACTATTCTGTAAACAGGATAGCCCTTGTATAACTCCGTCTTCAGTTTATCATAATTGATCGCAACGCTAATGTCCATACAGAGTGGTTTTCAGATAATGAATCTGATCCTGGTCTCACTATATTGACGATGATAAATGGTCAAAAACTTCGATAGTCGGTGATTTAACTATCAAAGAAAAACAGATGTGCAACCAACGATATTATTTCCAGATGGAAATTCTATCGATCAATCATCAGTCCACATTTATATCTTTCTATAAAATTATCTTTAATTTATCCATTTCCCCATTTCTATATATTCGTAAATTCTTATTTTCTAAATTTAGAAAATATACATCATCAATCATTGGAAAACGTTTCCATCTCTGTTTCATGTATTACTTTCATTCCAGTATTCTTTCTCATTAACATTTCATTCTCTATGATTAGAAAATATCTTTGATTATATTTGGAAAATGTTTCCAAAATGTATTCATTTGATTTAAACAGATGTTAAATAAACATCACTAAACCAATTTAAACCATTTCACTCGTTAACTAAATTTATTTAATCAATCTTCACTATCGAACCTTACCCATCTCTTAGCTAAAAACGAAGTCAATCAAGTTGGGGTATAATTACCTCTCAGACCTTAACTGTACAACATTTCTAACCTCGAAATAGACAAAGTTCACCTTTTAACCTTTTACAAACTTCCTTACGTAACTCAGATTCTATTTATGAATCAACTTCTTTATTTAAAAACATTGATTATAACTATAGCGTTATAATCCCTTCTTCCTAAATATCTACTTTCAAAATATAACTTTTATTCCTTAACTTAACTAAATAACTAAACCACTAATTTATTCAAAATTAAGTAAATCTTGATTAAAACGAAAAGTAAATATTACTTCTCCCCGAATTCGATATAATCGAATTCAACGTATGATTCTCTTTCGAATAGACTCTATTCGATAATTCCTTTCGAATAAACTATATTCGATAACTCTTTCTTCGAATTACTATATTCGAGAATCTCTCTTCGAATGATTCACATTCAATTAACTTTCTACGAACGATTTACATTCGATTAATCTCCTTTCGAATAAACTATATTCGATAACACTTCTTTAACTCTATTCGAATAAACTTTTTCGAATGACTCCTTTGGATTAACTCATTTGGATTAACT
Source organism: Allium sativum (assembly GCA_030737875.1). Classification (NCBI taxonomy): domain Eukaryota; kingdom Viridiplantae; phylum Streptophyta; class Magnoliopsida; order Asparagales; family Amaryllidaceae; genus Allium; species Allium sativum. Next base: position 154,452,915 of record CM060921.1, on the reverse strand, counting down.
CGGTTTGGTTAACTCATCTTGACCAACTCAACTCGATTAACCCATCCTAATTAACTTATTTGTTTAACTCAACTTATTTAATTCCTATCGAATAACTAATATTCGATTAACTTATATTCAAATAACTATATCTATTTTTTTTAACTTTATTTCGAATGACTAATCTTCGATTTAACTCCATTTTCTTAACTCTAGATAGCAACGATCACAATGGTTACGCCTAATTCCCTCAGGAAACATCTGACCGCCGTAGGCTATCTGCAACAATGCGAATTACGCTAGCAGTCGTACGAAATGGCAACTTATCCTGAATAACTATGTTTGAATAACTCTATCTCAACTAACGATGTTCAAATTTCTCTAATTCGATTAATTCTAACTCTAATCGATTTACTCTAACTGATTAACTCTAACTGATTAACTCTGCGTTTATTTAGTTTCAAATATCGATGTTGAAATCGATTCTTACTTCTCTCTATATAACTCCTGACTTATATATTCTATTTATCCAATGATAAACATGCTATTTAATTTATAAAATATTATCTACAAATTTATCTTCCCAATCTATCGGTTAGAATAGATTCTATTTCAAATCTTTGATCTAAATCCATATCATGTATACCCGTGTGCGAAGCACGGGTTTAAACATTTCAAATGCTAAATTCTCCTTTTATACAATTCTAGTCACTTTCCAAGTATCTCCTTTTAAAATCAATTTATTTACCAAATAATTTTCCTTTTGATAATTCTATTTATTCTATAAAATATTTTCTATTTATAAAATCTATTGATTTTATAAGTAATTCCTTTGACAATCTAATTATTCCTTTTTTTTCTATTTGTTTTACACATATTTTCCCTTTTCTATTCTATTTATTTTTCAAATAAATATCCCTTTTCAATTCTATTTGTAAATAGTTTACAAATATTTCTTTTTCAATTCTATTTGTAAATGTTTACAAATATTTCCCTTCAATTCTATCTATTTGATTAACAAATATATAACGACCCAGCGATTTCGGCCCCGAAAATTGGCATAAATACTTTCCCCGTAACTCATGCCAACCCTCCAAGCACCAAAAACACTGGATATTATTAGAAAGAAATTAGAGGGTGAGATAAGAAAGAAAGAAATATTAGAATAGAAGAAGAAGAAGAAACAACATAACACAGAGTATCACATCGCAGCGGAACAAAATATAATACAGAAATAAATCTTTATTGAGAGCTTTAAAAATACTTACAATATCAGAGTACATCACACAACGGGATAGTTGTAATAACCTGTTCCCAAATACAACACACAGCGGAATAGTAGCTATATATAATATCGTACATCTTAACCTCTTCAGCTCGTCTCTGGACTTCACAGCATTCGATAACGTGAACCTGTACACGCCGGGCTAACCCGAGCATTTACAAAACACCGGGTCAGTCTGGTGAACCAGAGTGAGATAAATTCGCATAGTATTATGGGTACATCATTCAATATGATTTTTAAAGTTAAAAATCTTTCAAAAGAAAAGGATAATCGTAAGACCAAATCCACACATAAACACGGACGGTTTTTACCTTACGATAACCCAAAACATTTTTGAAACCAACATCTTTTTTGATATTATAATAATGTCTAAATACAAGTAAATAACAATCTAGTGGAACGCTTGGATCTCACGCTCCACATATATAGTATACAATCAAAAACCGTGGCCGCTTATTGGAGATTGGATTCCAACTATGACAAGGTATGGGACCACCTGCCGATAGTGTATCTCTAGAGGCGAATACACTGGGTTCGACAAGAACTTCTTGCAACCCGGCCCTCACATGACCGACCACTCATTTCGCTTGAGTGTATCGAATGTATATCACTGATGGTTGGGATCAGCAACCGTCTCCCGAAAAGGGACATCAACGAAACATAGATTAAAGAAGCAAATATGATTTTCTCTAGATAGGTTATTATACACCCTAATGGGAGCGACCCACATAGCTATGCTGCCTGCCCGATTTTTGTCATTTCCCGGTTGATGAGGCTTGAGGTCAGAGTTTATTTTCGAAACATATGAACACCATTCACTTTGAACACCACATCGTCAGATCCTTCAAATATCACTAATTGACGTCAACAAAAATACTCTAGTTAGAAACTAAGAGAACGGCAATTCCCCGCCAACAACTATAGCACGTTTGAAGAAATCAACGTACGTGATCTTTTTGGAAATACTCTGTCCGACACCCGTCCATACAAGTCACCCAGGAACAGGATGAACCGAAGGCACTCTCCTACCGCATCCAATATAGGAATCACCCCATGGATCAGTAGCGAGAAGTCCTTACAACCCGTAGATTCCAACTATGACAGAATCACAGCTTATCTCTACTTGCCAGGCAGAGTATATTTGTGGTTCTTCCATTTGTGAAAAACCAACGGTCTTCAACGCTCCAACCCGATCATCCTCTGATATCTTCACGTATTTGTTGGTCGGAATGGTTTTCGAATATAAATTTGATCCTGGACTTTTCGTACCAACAATCGTATTGGACATATTTGATAGTCGGTGATTTAACTATCAACATATACAGTGTTTCAATCATGACACTCCAATGAGCTCACTGGTTCAGTATTCAACATCACTTGGCCTTTTTAATAAAACTTTTAACTCTTTTAAATATAAAAAATAGGATAATTGATTCCTTGTTTAGTATACAAGTGTTCTCAAAACCAGTTCAATATAATACTTAGAAAAACAACTAATAACCATATTCAATTTCCACTGAATTCTCCTTTCAAAAACATATTTAACCCTTATCCACTTTGGAAATCTTATTTCCTTTTTCCCCCTTTTTACTTGGCTTCACTTCCACGTAACGTTAATGTAAAATTTACGCTTTACTTTAAATCTCATTTATAAACTCTGGTTTATAATAAACTCCTTTATCTCTAAATCTCCTTTGAATTAATTCAAATAATTAAGTAACATTTATTTCGAGCTATTGTATTCGCTTGGAAATTTCTTTTTAACTTCATTATAAAATTTCGGGTTTTAAATATAAAACCCGTTCATAAATTCCTTTCACCAATCCACTGGATTTCGTTTCAACCTCGATTACTTTTGGAAAGGTAATTTTCTAAATTATTATTAATTAAAATAATAATTTATTTCGATTATCAGCTACTTCAGTAGTCAAGTCTTCATTAATTAAAGTAAATGGTAAATCTCTTTAAAAACCTTATTAAAATTAAAACAATATTCATTTAACTATTTTAATCAAAACACATTGATTTGATAATCAAATCCAATTCAAATTGGTGGATTTAGTTAACTCAAAACTCGATTATCTCATTAACCGATTCTAAATAATCCTTACTTTAAATAATTAAAAATATAATTAATTTAAATAATTCCATTAATTTCTTTCTTTATAAAGCAATTATCAAAGTTTAACTATTCGATTCATTTCTTATTCTCATCCTTGAAAATCTGATTATCATCAGAATTTATTTTATAAAATAAATTAATAACAAATCAAAGTCTTAAATAAATAAAAGATTTATTTATTTCTCTTTAATAACTTTTATTCAAAAAAAAATATTCAAAATCCAACTCCAGTTATAAAATAAATTTTTATAACTTCATCTTTATCAACTCACCTGACGGTGAATTAATATTTATAAAACGAATGATTTTATACGCCATATGCTGCCAAATACACAACCAATACCGCCCATTGGTTTAAATAAGGCACAGGTTGACTTTTCATTAAATGATCATAAACCAAATCAACCACCAATCATGACAGTTCATATATGATAATATGAAAATAAATAACATATTTGAGGAATTCGGTTGGATCCCTCAAAACTGTTCTGCCCTATATTCAATTGGTTATCTCAAATCAGACTGTTCAGTTTTGTTTAACTGAAAAAAATAACGACCATTTAACATCAACCACAAGCAATTCAAACAATCCAACCATTTAAACACGTTTATAAATAAACGTGACCAACCAAGGTGAGTTACCTTTATGGGAACCAATCGTTAAAAATAACGATTTGGTATTTCACTGAAATTAAACACAGTTTAATTTCATCAGTTAAATCAACAAACAAATGTATATCTAGCAAACAGGCAACCATCAACAAGAAGAACACACAAAATAAAGAACCCAATTTATAAAAAATATAAATGGGAAAACTGAGTGAGTTTAACTCGCCTTGATCTGATTCTATTGTCAATGACTCGTTTTAATTAAATTAAACAGTCGTTTAATTTAATTAAATATTCCAGTTGATTCCAATCCTGTCCAATACTGTTCCACAGAGGTTGTGCTCGTCAAGATCATTCCAATGATAGCATGTTTATCAAATTCTGATAAGATATGGATAAGTTATTAACATATAAGCTTTTACTATATTAATTAAATTACTTAATTAATATTTAATCCTTTTCCTTTATTATAAATTAATACCATTTGTTACACAAATTTTGGTTTTCAGGCCAATAGTTCTCTTCTTTTGTTATCAGCAGGCTTCCGCTCGATCTGTATAGTGTTGATGTTTTAATGTATATACATATGAGTCCAATTAATTAAATACTTATAAAACAATTACAATTGGGACAAAATGAATGGGCCGAATGCCTTCCAAATCTTCATTTCCTGCCAATCGAATGCCTGCACTTAATGGTTAATATGGTTTTGATTAACTAATTTTCTTTAATTATGGTTTAGCTTCATAATGATCAAATTTGTTAAACTAATTATACCGAAATATAAAGAGGAGGCTGACTTAAATTGCATTCTTCACAGTCTCTTTCTGTCCCACTCGTTGAAATCCTTTTCCATTCCTGAACCCAAATGCAACCGTCCCTCTGTGAAGCAGCAGCCGATCAAAACTCCTCCGATCCTCTCTTTCTCCTTTGAGTTTGAAGCACCGCACGAAGACAACCACCTTCGCATCGGCCTGGTCCCCTTCATTACCGTATCTTACTGCTTCTTTTGAATACCTCACGAACAAAAACTGATCGCCCTCTAAAATCACTAACTGCTCTTCGAATGAAACACCGGACTACCCTTCCTCCCAGAAGGAGACATCGCGACCTAACATCCCACCTCCCCATCGATTTCCGGCGACCGGAGGGCCATCAGGACCCGGTGCTACACGCGCCTCAATGCCGGCGACAAACGCCCACAGCAGCTCACCACTCGAGCTCGTCCATCACTGGTTATCCACCCTCACAAACCCAAAGAACGCCGGAGGTTTTAAACCGAGTCACCGCCACCACGACTCCTGAAATCACATCACAGCAGGTCAGAAGAGGGAGCCCAAGGAGCTAAACGTTTTGCTATTGAGGATTTATGGGAATAGTTCATCAATTTAGAGAATCGAAGGGGAGAAGTTGAGGTGTTTTCGTACGTCTATTTTGGTATGGTGGCGGTGCATTTTCTTATCAGATGATCGACGAGCAAAATAAGGTTTTGGAAAGTATATATAGTGGTTGGAAAATTATATTATATTAATTAACGAAACTTCGTCGTAAAGTAACACACCAAAACCACCATAAACGATCCCTGTCTTCTGATGAAAAAGCTAATCTTAGTGTAAAAAGTTATTCCGGCCCAATGGGACCAGTTTCGTTGAATTCGGACTTCGTTTGAAAATTTTTCCTTTATAAAACCAGAAATAAACATGCGTTTAATTTTTTCATGGTCACTAGATAAATAAAATAAACCTAAAACCTTGAAATCTCATGATAATTTGTTGATACGAACCCAACGTCACTAGTTCCGTCGCATTCTGAGACTGTTTGCCCGGTAGGCTATTTTTACCATGTACCGCAATACCCTTTTTAACGCCAAATTATCCGGTCTCCAAAAATAGCAAACTATTTACCTATCCTGACTCTATATGACGATACAAACTCAAAGGGTCTGGTTTCGTGGCCTAATTCAATTGTCTGCTCAAGTTACACTCAAATATCCCTTTATTTATTTAAATACGCGCTATAGAAAATGAACGGGCGTTTATGGCTACCGTGGACACATATGACATCGGTTTGCCACGACATTTGACACCGTGCAATAATTTAACGTTACAGTCCTAATGAAACTGATTTCGTCGAAATTCGAGATTGTTTGCAAAATGGCCATTTTAAAGGTCGATATTTTAATAATGATTTCCACGTCGTTTTTTTCAAATTTTGATTTGGCCATAACTTACTATTTATAATACGAAATCTGAAATTTTCTCTTTCATAGGAAAAGTATCGTCAACATGATCCCAATGTTTCTTATTGCACAGAAATCCGACTTATATCGGACTCTGTATATCCAGTTGAAGTTCAAAACTCGAATTTACGAACTGCACGCCATTTTCAAGCTCAATTTATAATTATATAAATATATAACGTTTAAACTTCGTTTAATTAACGAATTAAATAATAAAAACCATTAATACCCAAATATAATATTTAAAATAAATAAATCAAATTAAATATTTGATGGGTAAAAACACGGGTCGTTACATTCTTCCCCCTTAAAATAATTTCGTCCTCGAAATTGCTAAGGTAAGGAAGGACGTTACAAACCCATTAACTTTCAAATCCGATTTATTTTAAATCAAAATCGATTCAATACTGTAAATAAATATTTTCAAAAATATTGAAAATTTTCTAACACCTTAAATTTTCGAAAAATTTCGCCAGCACCTCCTTTGTACGGCTCAATCGCCACAACTCCAACTCGCCTTTCTAGGCCTCAAAAGAAAATAAAACAGCCAAGTGGCTTGCCAAATAGGCTCATAAATCTCCAAACCCATGTAAAAATAAACTTGTACCTTTTTGTCGGCCATATCATTATATCCTTTCCATCTGCTACCCTGTCAGCATATACAAATGAATTCCCAAACAAAATTCCAATTTTATCCTCAAAACCAAATCCTTCACGCTTCTAGGCCAAAGCCCGTTCTGAACTCATTTTCCATCTATTATCAATTTCAGCTCTTAACTTACCCGTCCAACACCATTTCAGATTCCTGTCTCCCGAATCAAAATCTGATTCCACTTGATATATTATATCCCGATTCAATTTCTAGTTAATTAGTTTCAATTCAATTCATATTTTCTTTCACAAATTCCTTTAATTTGTTTTAATTCATGCTATCTCTCCTGGGAGTTTTGAACAGTTAAAATAAATTATTCCCTTTCGGGATTCAAAACAACTTCCTTTTTCCAAAATAATTCGAAAAAAATCCTTGGTAGTAATCAGTCACTTACAACTCGAAAATGAACACTGATGATGTGGCCAGCATCATCAAAGTTATTTCCCAGCGATCAAAGTGAATTCAATACTATATCATTTCAAATTTCTAATTTTAAAAACTTTCATTTTGAAATCTATTTCAAAATAATAAACACAATGCTTGTAAAACCAATTAAAATCTCCCAGGATTTTAAAATTCTCATATATCCAATTCAATTCCATTTACAACACATTTCCACATTTTTGGGAATTTCAATTCCAATTCTGATTTTAATTCCAGTTTTAATAAATCTGCTTTTATATTATACGAATTCCAATTGGTTATTTATTCAACCATTTCAATTATAATCAACCAACACATCCAATATATTATAATATTTCAAATATATATATTTAAATACCATTTGGGTAAACTTATTTCATTTACCCTTTTTCAAAACATACCGTGTCAGTTTATCATACTTGAGTGTTTAGAAATCCCTATCGATACAGTGGATCAAACTGATCGACCAGAACATATAAACAACTCAAATAAATCGCCACAATATAAAACAACTTTTATAAAATCTACAAATACGTTCACTCGTATATATACACTCAAACTCAATCTAGGGTATTTCTAACCCCATCTCTACTGAGTCACTCCACAGAGCCAATGTAATCACTTAACCTTCAGCTCTGATACCACTGTAACGACCCAGCGATTTCGGCCCCGAAAATCAACATAAATACTTTTACTGTAACTCATGCTGACCCTTCAAGCACCGAAAACACTGGATAGTTATTAGAAAGAAATTAGATGGTGAGATAAGAAAAAATAAATATTAGAATAGAAGAAGAAGAAGAAAGAACATAACACAGAGTATCACATCGCAGCGGAACAAAATATAATACAAAAATAATTCTTTATTCAGAGCTTTAAAAATACTTACAGTATCAGAGTACATCACACAACGGGATAGTTATAATAACCTATTCCCATATGCAACACACAACGGAATAGTAGCTATACATAATATCATACGTCTTAACCTCTTCAGCTCGTCTCTAGACTTCATAGCATTCGATAACCTAAACCAGTACACCCCACGCTAACCCGAACATTTAAAAACGGGTCAGTCTGGTGAACCAGAGTGAGATAAATTCGCGCAGTATTAAGGGTACATCAATCAACATGATTTTTAAAGTTAAAAATCTTTGAAAAGAAAAGGATAATCGTAAGACCAAATCCACACATAAACACGGACGGTTTTTACCTTACGATAACCCAAAACAGTTTTGAAACCAATATCTTTTTTGATATTATAATAATGTCTAAATACAAGTAAATAACAATCTGGTGGAACGCTTGCATCTCACGCTCCACATATATAGTATGCAATCAAAAACCACGGCCCCTTATTGGAGATTGGATTCCAACTATGACAAGGTATGGGACCACCTGCCGATACTAGAGGCGAATAGCTTGGGTTCGACAAGAACTTCTTGCAACCCGGCCCTCACATGACCGACCACTCATTTCGCTTGAGTGTATCGAATGTATATCACCAACAGTTGGGACCAGCAACCGTCTCCCGAAAAGGGTCATCATCGAAACATAGATTAAAGAAGCAAATAGGATTTTCTCTAGATAGGTGATTAAACACCCTAATGGGAGCGACCCACAAAGCCATGCTGCCTGCCCGATTTTTGTCATTTCCTGGTTGATGAGGCTTGAGGTTAGAGTTTATTTTTGAAACATCTGATCACCATTCACTTTGAATTCCACATCGTCAGATCCGTCAGATATCACTAATTGACGTCCACAAAAATACTCTAGTTAGAATGTAACACCCCATGAATTCTATAACACTAAGTTTCGTGAATTAAAGTGTGATTAATTCTAAATGAAAGAATTAAGGGAAATGGGTTAAGCCATTGCGTTCGCCTCGGAATTCTACTTGAGATAGAGTCCGAGTTTGCGTGAATCGGACTCCGTATGAAGGAGTTATGGCCTTCGGAAGTTTCAGAATCAAATTTAAATTCAAACCGCTCAGTTTAAATTTCAAAATTCGAATTTCAGGTTCAAACTGGGTTGGGTGAGAAAATTCCTGCCCAGAGACTAGGTCGACCATAGGGTCGACCATGGTGTCGACCTGGTCACCCCAGGTCGACCATGGTGTCGACCTGGTCCCCCCCAGGTCGACCATAGTGTCGACCTGGGTATCGAGCTGCCTGGTCGACCTGGTTGGCCAGGTCTGGCTCTGGCTCGAATTACTGTGGCACTGTGTGTCACTAGGGCTGACGTGTCACCTCTTGATTGGCTCTCTGAACTTTGAATGGCCTAGATTCCTCCTATCCTCATCTGACGGTTCAAAACAACTTTAAAAATCTATAAATATATCATAAGTCTCAACTGAAAATTCACCCAAAAAATGAGAAAGGAGTCGTCATGCTGCTAGGGAGGAATTAAACATAGCCGTCAAGAGAAAAGTCTAGAGACGAATCAAACTAAGAAGAAGATTAAAGTTTAAATAAAATTAATCAATGCAACATTAGTCTACCCAAAGAAGCGCTTCTCAATTTCAGAATTCAGAATCCAGAATTCAAGATTCTGCATTCGTTGTAAGTATAGTGACCTTTCAGAATATGAATAAGAATTGTATTGTGATTCGATGTGAATGAAAATAGAATTGTGTTATTGTATTGTATAAAATTCTATGTATTGTAATGGTTCTATCATGACTTGTGTATTGATGTTTGTGGCATAAATTGATTGATGCAAGCCTATTGAACAATTGTATATGAAAACAATGGCACTTGCAAGTTTGTGGCAAAAATTAGAAATTGATCCTTTTATGTATATGTCGATGGCATGGACTATGTATATTCCCTTAGTCTAAATTAGAATTTATGTAAACATGTTTTAGATTTGAAACCTTTTATGTCTACATGACCCCAAAGCCTATGATATCACTTCCATGTTTATTTTCAAGTATAATTGGATCTATGTTAAGTATCGTTTGTGTTTCAAAAACTATGCAAGTTCAAGTTGGAATAGGCTATGTGATTAGATGTTATAATTGAACCTTTTGGTGGATATACATCATGCTAGTTTTGTGTTTGACTTTATGCCAAGTTAAACATGTTTAAACACAAGTATGTATTAGCCTAAACTATGTCATTTCATATGTCACCTACTTAGTTATACTTTGATAATAATGCAAGTTCACATAACCAATCATTTATGTTAATATCGCTAAATTGCAAGTTCATGCGCCACACACCCTTATATGTTAACAACTATTACATGTTCTTGATTTCCCCTTTTTCTTACGCTTATAAAGTTGGTCTTAATTGTGTCAAGCCCAACATTTGTTATAACGTTGCGAATGTATAAACGGGGGTAATAACGTTGGGTGTAAAACATGAAAATATATGTTGGCATGTTTGGCACATGCCAATGACAACGACATTTAAGCGGTATGAATTATTATACCCAAAAATAAAAGATATGACAATTACATATATAATAATAAAATATATAAATTTAGAAAACACGATATGCTTAACCCGAAGTTGGATTGAGTTGTGATGTAAACCTGCCCGGAACCGCCCGGATGTCCAGTAGTCACAACAATACCTATCCAATGTGGGTGGCTAAGCATTGAGCCCAATAATGACCCGAGGTTAGACTGAGCTACGATGTAAACCTGCCCGGAACCGACCGGCATATCCAGTAACTGTAGCAATACTTGTCTAATGTAAGTTGTCAGGTGCTCTTAAGAGGCTAAGGACAGATGGTCGGGTTAAGTCAACTATAACACTTAACCAAATTCAACATGTTGACAAGAATTGATGGGTGAGGTTAGGTAAATACAGACACTTAACCACTTAACATGTTTGACTAGAAAATCCTGGTAACGTAGGACCCGTTTCAGCAGTAACCCAAGTTAGGTATCAAGGGTACCCTGAAACTAGGCAGGGTGGGGCACGATTACTGGGCTGATTGTAAGCGGTCAAAACGACGGCGGTGGGTGCATAGTGTAGGTCTAACGGGGTGCGGGCATGAACACACTCCGAAGCAGACAACCAGGGCACTGGTGACACAAGTAGTATAACCTATGCCTTCTAGAATTTGTGTCGGGGCCGCCACCATGGGTCTTGATACAACCCATTGTGGGACCAACATAGGTATCTACAATTTTTGGGGGCCATATGACACATGTTAACGCGAGTAGGAGCCGATCTTTAAATAAAGTTGGGGATCACTTCACCCTCACCATGTGGTGCTAATTAGAATAAACTCAAGAAGATGCAGAGATATAGTATGGGTGCGATAGTACATTCGACACTCCCTTAGCTTGTAACACCATCCTATTTTTAGTATATATCTATCATGCCCTTTTCTTATTCACATACTGAAGAGTTACTAGATTTAATCAGGTTTTGTGTCTGAACCTATTTTCTTTTCGTCTTCTTTTCTTTCGTCCCCCCCCCCCCCAGGTCAACAGGGAGGAAACAACTCAGCTCAGTCAGGCTCTGTACGAGCTCCAAGAACGTAGATGTATGATTTGGGTCTCTTTTGCTCGGACTATGGCTTTGGATATCACTATGGGGATTTTTGTCACTTTATTTATGCTTCTTTAATAATCAAGACAGTTATGATGTTGTAATGTTGGAAGTATTTTGAGACAATTATGGAATGTTTTGTTTTGAACACATATTGATGAAATAAAAGTCTGTTTGGTTTCCGCTGTTTAAAAATATGTGTATTTATATCTGTCTTGTGTTTATCTGTAGCTTTTTCTTATAAACCTCCACCAAAGTTAAGGCATTCCCTTTGTGAGTGACCTTAATGGAGGTGGGTTTTTTAGCTTGGTATCAGAGCATAGGTTTACCAGATAAGATAAACGTTTTTGAAATTGTTTTCAAAAAAGAAAGTTTAAAGAAGCATTTTTCAAGAAAAAGTGTTATGTTTATAAAAAGACAAAATCCCCCAACGCCATGTGCCCTATCTATCTCTCTCTATCCTTCGTTTTGAATTTTTCCTTTCTGTTTCAGCATGTCTGGAGACCTTAACCTCCCGGAAGGAGTGCCGATTCTTGGCTGGTTTAGGAGGTACTTAGAAGCAAGGGCCAATAGCGCGGGCCCAGCAGACATCCCTCCTCCAGTGGCCGCGGTTCCTCCTCCTCCTCGTGGAAATGCCTTCGCAAAAACAAGTAGACTTTAAGGCTATGGGTGGAAAAGACTTTTATGGGACATAATCCTTTGTAGGGGCAAGAAACTGGCTAAAGGAGACTAAGGATCTGTTTGTCATTTTCGGGGTTGGTGACAGGCAAAAGATACAACTAGCGGTATGGTTGCTTAAGGATGAAGCTTCCTATTGGTGGGAAGTTACCAATGCTCAGAGGGTGGTGGAAACATGGGAAGATTTCAGGACAAGGTTTGAAATGAAATCTCTCCCAAGCTGAAAGAAGCCTGCAAATGGAGAAGTTCCTAACTCTGAAACATGGGAGCATGACGATCAGGGAATATGTTAATCAGTTTAATCAGCTGGCCAGATTTGGGTTAGACTTAGTAAACACCCAACACAAGAAGGCACTTCGCTTCATCAAGGGTTTGAATGAGCCTCTACACAGCCTTGCCATGACCCATGTATCCACGGGAGCGACTTATGAAAGCTTGGTGGACATGGCGTTGCTACACGAGGAAGATCACGGTAAGAAAGAAGCTAAGGTAGAAGAGAAGAAAATGGGTCTACAAAAAAAGAAAACGGACTTCAAGAAAGGAGGGAAGAACAATAAGCCTCGTGAGAAGAGAAGGTGCAATTTCTGTGGCATTGTGGGCCATATATCAAAAGACTGCTGGAAAGGAAAGGCGAAGATGGGTGGTTGCTTTCATTGTGGAGAGACTGGGCACCAAGCTAAGGACTGCCCAAAGAAGAAAGGGCAGGGACAGAAAGATGGATCCACTTCAGGGTGTCAGGTTCATGCGCTAGTGGCACCTCAGCAAGAAAGAGGTAGTAATATTTCTGTAGAAAGTGTAGTCTATCTTTATGATCATCCAGTTCGTACACTTTTTGACTCTGGTGCATCACACTCTTTTATTTCATCTGCCTTAGTAGAATCTCTGCATCTAGACACTAGTATGGTAGACGATCCCTCAGTAGTTTCAAATCCAATTGGGGGCTCCGCTTACTTGTCAATGGTTTGTTTGGGTTTGAAAATCTCTATTCTCAGCGTTGAGTTTAGTTGTGATGCCTTTGTCTTAGGCTTCTCGGGATATGGTTTGATCTTAGGCATGGACTGGTTATCCAGTAATAGTGCCATTCTTGATTGTGAGAAAAGAGTAGTTAGGCTCTTGACTCTGCTTGGTAACACTCTAGAAATTTCTTATAATCCCTTGAATGCTGTTATGCTAAGTTATCTAGAGTCGCTTGATGCATCTGATGAGAATTTGCAATCATTAAGAGTAGTCTGGGAATATCCGGATGTCTTCGAGGGGGTGAAAGGCTTACCTCCGAGGCGGGAAATAGACTTCCGCATATATCTTGTGGATAACGCAAAGCCTGTAGCTTTACATGTCAGACACATGGCTCCAAGGGAGAGAAAGGAGCTCAGTAAGCATGTTAAAGAACTCCTCGAAAAAGAGTTCATTAGAAGGAGCATTTCGGAATGGGGTGCTCCAGTGGTGTTCGCAACCAAAGCGGATTGTTCGCTTCGCCTTTGCATCGACTATAGGGAGTTAAACAAATTGACCAAGAAAAATAGGCAACCTCTTCCCCGAATCGACGATTTGTTTGATCAGCTTGTTTGTGCGACGGTCTTCTCCCAACTTGATCTGGCAACTAGGTTCCATCAGCTAAGAGTAGCTGAAGATAGTATTGATAAGACAGCGTTCAGAACCCCAGACGGTTTCTTCGGGTGGCTTGTCATGCCTTTCGGCTTGACAAACACACCCGCTTATTTCGTAGACCTAACGAGCAGGGTGTTCAGAGAATTCCTCAACAAATTTGTGGTCGTCTTCGTAGATGATATCTTAATCTTCTCAATGAGTGAGGAAGAGCATGCTCAACATCTGAAAGAAATCATGGAAACCCTCCGAGCCCATCAACTAAAAGCCAAATTCTCCAAGTGTCACTTCTGGAGAAAAGAGGTAAGATTTCTAGGGCATATATTGTCCAAAGAGGGATTGGCCGTGGACCCCGCGAAAGTGGTGGCAGTGCAAGATTGGAAAACACCAATAAATGCAACCGAAGTATGAAGCATTCTTGGGCTAGCCGGTTTTTACCGAAAGTTTATTAAGGATTTCTCGAAAATCTCAGCCCCACTCACAAGGCTAACAAAGAAGAATCTGGCATTCACTTGGGATTTGGACTGCGAGTTTGCTTTCCAACGATTAAAAAGGGCTCTCACAACAGCCCTAGTTCTGACTTTGCCAAATGGAAGCAAAATGTTCACAGTATACACGGATGCATGTGGAATGGGACTAGGCGCTGTTCTAATGCAAGAAGGAAGGGTAGTAGCTTATGGCGGAAGACAACTGAAAGTTCATGAAAAGAACTACCCAACCCACGATCTTGAGTTAGCCGCCATCGTCTTTGCGCTTAAGTCTTGGTGCCATTATGTCCTAGGTGAGAAGTTTGAATTATACACTGACCATAAATCGTTGAAATATCTCTTCTCGCAGAAGGATCTTAACTTGAGGCAGCAAAGATGGATGGAGATTCTTGTCTCGTATGACTTTGAAATTTCCTATACTCCCGGCAAAGGCAACGTGGTAGCAGACGCGTTGAGCCGAAAGAAACTGACCTTAAGCCCTCTCTTTGTGGAAAGGCAAAGCCTGGAGTATATAGCTAGTTTTAACTTTAGACCCTCCTCAGATTTTGTACCAGATTTGCTAGCATCTCTCGAAGTATGCCCTACTCTCTTGGACTCAATAGGGGCTGCACAACGTGAAGACCCTCAGCTTGTTGACGAGATTGATAAACTTGTTAGGGGTGAGACTTCTAGTCACCTCAGTAGGTACGCCATCGATGATAAGGGATGGCTGAGGCGAGATGGAAGATTATGTGTCCCACAAGCAAGGGAGCTGACAAAGAAGGTTTTCGAGGAAGCGCATCATTCCAAGAAGACCATACACCCTTACGGTGATAAAATGTACAAGGATATAAAAAGGACTTTCTTTTGGAGCGGTATGAAACAAGACGCGGCAGATTTCGTTTCTAAGTGCATGACCTACCAATTGGTCAAGGCAGAACAGAAGAAACTTGGAGGACTTCTTCATCCTTTAGAGGTCCCACAGTGGAAGTGGGATAGCATTTCAATGGACTTCATTGATGGACTACCTAGGTCGAGAAGAGGCAACACTAGCATTTGGGTAATAGTGGATAGGCTTACTAAGAGGGCCCACTTCATACCTATCAAGAGTAGGAGGACTGCCGCATCTCTAGCATCTCTTTATCTCAAGGAAATAGTTCGACTCCACGGGATACCCTCCAGCATTGTTAGTGACCGAGACCCTATCTTCACAAGTGAGTTTTGGCGGAGTATGCAAGAAGCTGTAG
This sequence comes from Allium sativum, assembly GCA_030737875.1. Taxonomy (NCBI): domain Eukaryota; kingdom Viridiplantae; phylum Streptophyta; class Magnoliopsida; order Asparagales; family Amaryllidaceae; genus Allium; species Allium sativum. The sequence goes on along the minus strand of CM060921.1, from coordinate 154,437,101 downwards.
GCACACGGTTATTTTGAGCACGGCCTATCACCCCCAAACTGATGGCCAGACGGAAAGGGTGAATAGAGTTTTAGAGGATCTTTTGAGACTTTGCGTTCTTGACTTTGGAGGGACTTGGGAGGATCACCTTCCTTTAGTGGAATTTGCCTATAACAACAGCTACCAAGCTACCATAGATATGGCACCCTTCGAAGCCTTGCATGGAAGACCGTGCAAGTCACCAACTTGTTGGTGGGAGTCTACGGATAAGCTTATACTTGGGCCAGACATGATTCGAGAGACTTCGGAGAAAGTGGACTTAATACGTAGGAGAATGAAGACTGCCCAAGACAGACAGAAATCCTACGCTGATAAAAGAAGGACCGACCTTGAGTTTGAGGTTGGGGACAGGGTTTTCCTTAAGGTATCACCTTTAAGAAACGTCATTCGTTTTGGATCCGCCGGAAAGCTAGCACCCAGATTTGTAGGACTGTTTCCTATCATCGAGAAAGTTGGAAAGATGGCCTATAGATTAGAGCTACCCGAGAGACTGGTCGGAGTTCACAACGTCTTTCATTTATACCTCCGAAAGTGTTTGCATGAGTCTGCGGAAGTGGTGGAACCTAGCATTCTAGAAGAAGCCGAAGTGGAACGTGAAGCAATTGTGAGGAAAGTTCCAACCCGCATCTTAGGAACTGAAGTGAAAAAGCTATGCAACCGCGAAGTCAAACTCGTTAAAGTTCAGTGAAGCGACGCCGAGGAAGACGCGACTTGGGAAAGTGAGGACAGAATACGCGCTGCCTACACTCTTCTTTTTGAGGGTACACCTTTGATCTCTCTTTTTCGTTAAGTTATGCTTTATCTATCATTTTAGGTATAACTCCTCGGTCCTTTTTCCTAACTCCTTAGGTAGAAACAAATGGATGCAAACATGTATTTGAAAACATGTTATGGATGATGGCTGCAAATGGTTGCTAGTGGTTGCTCGTGGATGCATATAAACACACACCCTAGGTTATAGATCGGCTCAGTCACTTCATACTGCATATGCATATATATGTATTCTCATTTGTATATGGTTGAAACTTGATATGTTGTCATATGGTCGTTGCATTAGTATGAATGGTTGTGCACTCGTGTAGAATTATGAGTAGGAAAAATTTGCATACATAATGGATTCATGACACTTACATGATTCGCATTAAGGAGGTCATCTGGATCAGTAGAACGCCTGATTTCTGCATTAGATAAGGACATGTACACACACTATGCATATGATCATGAAGCACTAGAAGTGTTTTAAGGACAGTGGATGCCTGTGTTTGTTGGATGAGTAGATGGACTATTGGATGGTAGGATACACATTCTTCCTAACTTGAAGATTTCCGGGACGAAATACTTTTAAGTGGGGAGAATGTAACACACCGTGAATTCTATAACACTAAGTTTCGTAAATTAAAGTGTGATTAATTCTAAATGAAATAATTAAGGGAAATGGGTTAAGCCATTGCGTTCGTCTCGGAATTCTGCTTGAGATAGAGTCCGAGTTTGCGTGAATCGGACTCGGTATGAAGAGAGTTATGGCCTTCAGAAGTTTCAGAATCAAATTTAAATTCAAACAGCTCAGTTTAACTTTCAAAATTCGAATTTTAGGTTCAAACTGGGCTGGGCGGGAAAATTCCAACCCAGAGACCAGGTCGACCATAGGGTCGACCATGGTGTCGACCTGGTCACCCAAGGTCGACCATATTGTCGACCTGGGTGTCGACTTGCCTGTTCGACCTGGTTGGCCAGGTCTGGCTCTGGCTCGAATTTCTGTGGCTCTATGGGTCACTAGGGCTGACGTGTCACCTCTTGATTGGCTCTCTGAACTTTGAATGGCCTAGATTCCTCCTATCTTCATTTGACGGCTCAAAACAACTTAAAAATCTATAAATATACCCTAAGTCTCAACTGAAAATTCACAAAAAAAAAATGAGAAAGGAGTCGTCATGCTGCTAGGGAGGAATTAAACATAGCCATCAAGAGAAAAGCCTAGAGACGAAACAAACTAAGAAGAAGATTAAAGTTTAAATCAAATTAATCAACGCAATGTTAGTCTACCCAAAGGAGCGCATCTCAATTTCAGAATTCAAAATCCAGAATTCAAGATGCTGCATTCGTTGTAAGTATAGTGACCTTACAGAATATGAATAAGAATTGTTATGTGATTCGATGTGAATGAAAATAGAATTGTGTTATTGTATTGTATAAAATTCTATGTATTGTGATGGTTCTATCATGACTTGTGTATTGATGTTTGTGGCATAAATTGATTGATGCAAGCCTATTGAACAATTGTATATGAAAACAAAGACACTTGCAAGTTTGGGGCAAAAATTAGAAATTGATCCTCTATTGTATATGTCGATGGCATGGACTATGTATATTCCCTTAGTCTAAATTAGAATTTATGTAAACATGTTCTAGATTTGAAATCTTTTATGCCTACATGACCCCAAAGCCTATGATATCACTTCCATGTTTATTTGCAAGTATAATTGGATCTATGTTAAGTATCGTCTGTGTTTCAAAAACTATGCAAGTTCATGTTGGAATAGGCTATGTGATTAGATGTTATAATTGAACCTTTTGGTGGATATACGTCATGCTAGTTTTGTGTTTGACATTATGCCAAGTTAAACATGTTTAAACACAAGTTTATATTAGCCTAAACTATGCCATTTCATATGTCACCTACTTAGTTATACTTTGATTTTAATGCAAGTTCACATGACCCATCATTTATGTTAATATAGCTAAATTGCAAGTTCATGCGCCACACACCCTTATATGTTGTCAACTATTACATGTTTTTGATTTCCCCTTTTTCTTACTCTTATAAAATTGGGCTGAATTGTGTCCTGCCCAACATATGTTATAACGTTGCGAACGTATAAACAGGGGGTAATAACGTTGGGTGTAAAACATGAAAATATACGTTGGCTTGTTTGGCACATGCCAATGACAACGACATTTAAGCGGTATGAATTGTTATACCCAAAAACAAAAGATATGACATTTACATATATAATAATAAAATATGTAAATTTAGAAAACACGATATGCTTAACCCGAAGTTGGATTGAGTTGTGATGTAAACCTGCCCGGAACCGCCCGGCTGTCCAGTAGTCACAACAATACCTATCCAATGTGGTTGGTTAAGCATTGAGCCCAATAATGACCCGAAGTTAGACTGAGCTACGGTGCAAACCTGCCTGGAACTGACCGGCATATCCAGTAACCGTAGCAATACCTGTCTAATGTGAGTGGTCTGGTGCTCCTAAGAGGCTAAGGACAGATGGTTGGATTAAGTCAACTATAACACTTAACCAAATTCAACATGTTAACAAGAATTGATGGGTGGGGTTAGGTAAATACATACACTTAACCACTTAACATGTTTGACTAGAAAATCCTGGTAATGTGGGACCCGTTTCAGCAGTAACCTTATCAACGGTAACCTGAAACTAGGCAGGGTGGGGCACGATTACTGGGCTGATTGTAAGCGGTCAAAACGACAGCGGTGGGTGCACAGTTTAGGTCTAACGGGGTGCGGGCTTGCACACACTCCGGAGCAGACAACCAGGGCACTGGGGACACCAGTAGTATAACCTATGCCTTCTAGAATTTTTGTCCGGGCCGCCACCATGGGTCTTGATACAACTCAAGGTGGGACCAGCTTAGGTATCTACAATTCTTGGGGGCCGTATGACACATGTTCACGCGAGTAGGAGCTGATCTTTAAATAAAGTAGGGCATCACTTCACCCTCACCATGGGGTGCCAGTTAGAATAAACTCAAGAAGATGCAGAGATATAGTATGGGTGCGATAGTACATTCGACACTCCCTTAGCTTGTAACACCATCCTATTTTCAGTATATATCTATCATGCCCTTTTCTTATTCACATACTGAAGAGTTACTAGATTTACTCAGGCTTTATGTCTGACCCAATTTTCTTTTCGTCTTCTTTTCTTTCGTCCCCCCCCCCATCCCCGGTCAACCTGGAGGAAACAGCTCAGCTCAGTTAGGCTCTGTACAAGATCCAAGAACGTAGATGTATGATTTAGGTCTCTTTTGCACGGACTATGGCTTTGGATATCACTATGTGGATTTTTGTCACTTTATTTATGCTTCTTTAATAATCAAGACAATTATGATGTTGTAATGTTAGAAGTATTTTGAGACAATTATGGAATATTTTGTTTTGAACACATATTGATGAAATAAAAGTCTGTTTGGTTTCCGCTGTTTAAAAATATGTGTATTTATATCTGTCTTGTGTTTATCTGTAGCTTTTTCTTATAAACCTCCACCAAAGTTAAGGCATTCCCTTTGTGAGTGACCTTAATGGAGGTGGGGTGTTTCATAGAAGCTAAGAGAACGGCAATTCCCCGCAAACAACTATAGCACGTTTGAAGAAATCAACGTACGTGATCTTTTTGGAAATACTCTGTCAGACATTCGTCCATACAAGTTACCCAGGAACAGGATGAACCGAAGGCACTCTCCTACCGCATCCAATATAAGAATCACCCCATGGATCAGTAGCGAGAAGTCCTTACAACACGTAGATTCCAATTTCGACCGAATCACAGCTTATCTCTACTTGCCAGGCAGAGAATATTAGTAGTTCTTCCGTTTATGAAAAACCAACGGTCTTCAATGCTCCAACCCAATCATCTTCTGATATCTTCACGTATTTGTGGGTCGGAATGGTTTTCGAATATAAATTCGATCCCGGTCTTTCCGTACAACAATCGTATTGGACAGATTTGATAGTCGGTGATTTAACTATCAAAATATACAGTGTTTGACACTCCAGTGAGTTCATTGGTTCAGTATTCAACAACACTTGGCCTTTTTAATCCAACTTTTAACTCTTTTAAATATAAAAAAATACGATAATTGAATCCTTGTTTAGTATACAAGTGTTCCCAAAACCAGTTCTATATAATACTTAGAAAAACAACAAATAACCATATCCAATTTCCACTAAATTCTCCTTTCAAAAGCAAATTTAACCCTTATCCACTTTGGAATTCTTATTTCCTTTTTTCCCCATTTTTACTTGATTTCACTTCCATGTAACGTTAATGTAAAATTTACGCTTACTTTAAGTCTCATTTATAAACTCTGGTTTATAATAAACACTTTTATCCATAAATCTCCTTTTTCTTAATTCAAATAATTAAGTAACATTTATTTCGAGCTATTTTATTCGCTTGGAAATTTCTTTTTAACTTCATTATAAAATTTCGGGTTTAAAATATAAAACCCATTCATAAATTCCTTTCACCACTTCACTGGATTTCATTTCAACCTCGATTACTTTTTGAAAGGTAATTTTCTAAAATATTATTAATTAAAATAATAATTTATTTTGATTATCATCTACTTCAGTAGTTAAGTCTTCATTAACTAAATTAAATGGTAAATCTCTTTAAAAACCTTATTAAAATTAAAACAATATTCATTTAACTGTTTTAATCAAAACACATTGATTTGATATCAAATCCAATTCAAATTGGTTGATTTAGTTAACTCAAAACTCGATTATCTCATTAATCGATTCTAATTAATCCTTACATTAAATAATTAAAAATATAATTAATTTAAATAATTCCATTAATTTCTTTCTTCATAAAGCAATTATCAAAGTTTAACTATTCGATTCATTTCTTATTCTCATCCTTGAAAATCTGATTATCATCAGAATTTATTTTATAAAATAAAGTAATAACAAATCAAAGTCTTAAATAAATAAAAGATTTATTTATTTCTCTTTAATAACTTTTATTCAAAATAATATATTCGAAATCCAACTCCAGTTATAAAATAAATTTTTATAACTTCATCTCTATCAACTCACCTGACGGTGAATTAATATTTATAAAACGATTGATTTTATACGCCATATGCTGCCAAATACCCAACCAATACCGCCCATTGGTTTATACAAAGCACAGGTTGACTTTTCAGTAAATGATCATAAACCAAATCAACCACCAATCATGACAGTTCATATATGATAATATGAAAATAAATAACATATTTGAGGAACCCGGTTGGATCCCTCCAACCTGTTCTGCCCTGTATTCAATTGGTTATCTCAAATCAGACTGTTCAGTTTTGTTTAACTGAAATAAATAACGACCATTTAACATCAACCACAAGCAATTCAAATGATCCAACCATTTAAACATGTTTATAAATAAACGTGACCAACCAAGGTGAGTTACCTTTATGGGAACCAATCGTTAAAAATAACGATTTGGTATTTCACTGAAATTAAACACAGTTTAATTTCATCAGTTAAATCAACAAACAAATGTATAACTTGCAAACAGGAAACCATCAACAAGCAGAACACACAAAATAAAGAACCGGATTTATATAAAATATAAATGGGGAAACTGAGTGATTTTAACTCACCTTGATCTGATTCTGTTGTGAATGACTCGTTTTAATTAAAATAAACAATCGTTTAATTAAGTTAAATATTCCGGTTGATTCCAATCCTGTCCAGTACCGTTCCACAGAGGTTGTGCTCGTCAAGATCGTTCCAATGATACCGTATTTATCAAATTCTGATAAGATATGCATAAGTTATTAACATATAAGCATTTACTATATTAATTAAATTCCTTAATTAATATTTAATCCTTTTTCTTATTATAAACTAATACCATTTGTTACACAAATTATAGTTTTCAGGCCAATAGTTCTCTTCTTTTGTTATCAGCAGGGTTCCGCTCGATCTGTACAGTGTTTATGTTTTAATGTGTATATATATAAGTCCAGTTAATTAAATACTAATAAAACAGTTACAATTGGGACAAAATGAATGGGCCGAATGCCTTCCAAATCTTCATTTCCTGCCAATCGAACGCCTGCACAAATTCTTAATGGTTAATATGGTTTTGATTAACTAATTTTCTTTAATTATGGTTTAGCTTCCTAATGATCAAATTGGTTAAACTAATTATACCGAAATATAAAGAGGAGGCCGACTTAAATTGCATTCTTCAAAGTCTCTTTCTGTCCGACTCGTCGAAATCCTTTTCCATTGCTGAACCCAAACGTAACCGTCCCTCTGTGAAGCAGCAGCCGATCAAAACTCCTCCAGTCCTCGTCTTTCTCCTTTGAGTTTGAACCACCGCACGAAGACAACCACCTTAGCATCGGCCCAGTCCCCTTCACTACCGTATATAACTGCTTCTTTTGAATCCCTTACGCACAAAAACTGCTCGCCCTCAAAAATCACTAACTGCTCTTCGAATGAAACACCGGACTTCCCTTCCTCCCAGAAGGAGACATCGCGACCTAACATCCCACCTCCCCATCGATTTCCGGCGACCGGAGGGCCATCAGGACCCGGCGCTGCACGCGCCTTAATGCCAGCGACAAACGCCCACAGCAGCTCACCACTCGAGCTCGTCCATCACCGGTTATTCACCCTCACAAACCCAAAGAATGCCGGAGGTTTTAAACCGAGTCACCGCCACTACGACTCCCTAAATCACATCCCAGCCGGTCAGAAGAGGGAGCCCAAAGAGCTAAACGTTTTGCTATTGAGGATTTGTGGGAATAGTTCATTGATTTGGAGAATCAAAGGGGAGAAGTTGGGGTGTTTTCGTTCGTCTATTTTGGTATAGTGGCGGCGCATTTTCTTATCAGATGATAGACGAGCAAAATAGGGTTATGGAAAGTATATATAGTGGTAGGAAAATTATATTATATTAATTAACGAAACTTCGTCGTAAAGTAACACACCAAAACCACCACAAACGATTCCTATCTTCTGATGAAAAAGCTAATCTTAGTGTAAAAAGGTATTCCGGACCCAATGGGACAAGTTTCATCGAATTCCGACTTCGTTTGAAAAAATTCCTTTATAAAACCAGAAATAAACACGCATTTAATTTTTTCATGGTCACTAGATAAATCAAATAAACCTGAAACCTTGAAATCGTACAATAATTTGTTGATATGAACCCAAAGGCACTAGTTTCGTTGCATTCTAAGACTTTTTGCCTGGTAGGCTATTTTTACCGTGTACCGCAATACCCTTTTTAACGCCAAATTATCCGGTCTCCAAAAATAGTAAGCTATATACCTATCCTGACTCTAAATGACGATAAGAACTCAACGGGACTGGTTTCGTGGCCTAATTCGATTGTCTGCTCATGTTACACTCAAATATCCCTTTATTTATTTAAATACGCGCTATAGAAAATGAACGGGCGTTTATGGCTACCGTGGACACATATTACATCGGTTTGCCACGCCAATTGACACCGTGCAATAATTTAACGTTACGGTCCTAATGAAACTGATTTCGTAGAAATTCGAGATTGTTTGCAAAATGGCCATTTTAAAGGTCGATATTTTAATAACGATTTCCACAGTGTTTTTTTTTTCAAATTTTGATTTGGCCATAACTTACTATTTATAATACGAAATCTGAATTTTTCTCTTTCATATGAAAAGTATCATCAACACGATCCCAACATTTCTTATTGCACAGAAATCCGACTTATATCGGACTCTGTATATCCAGTTGAAGTTCAAAACTCGAATTTACGGACTGCACGCCATTTTCAACCTCGATTTATAATTATATAAATTTATAACGTTCGAACTTCGTTTAATTAACGAATTAAATAATAAAAACCATTAATATCCCAAATATAATATTTAAAATAAATAAATTAAATTAAATATTTGATGGCCAAAAACACGGGTCGTTACAAAATAAATATTCCTTTTTAATCTATTTATCTTCTAAATAAATAGTTTTCTTTTTATAAAATCCTCTGATTTTATAAATATTCCTTTTTCAATATAACATTGAAAATTTCCTTTTTAACATTCCAGTATTCCTAATGGTATTTAACATAACATATAACAATGATCAGTATCATTCAACCATACAAAATCAACAACGGATTTCATATGACATCATATAACACAATATATGAATACAGTAAAATAAATGTTGAGGAACCCAATTGGTCCCTCCGACTTGTTTCTCTGCATCCACAGATGTTAAACAATAATTTAACATCAATTTCATTTTATGTAATAACTCGTATTTTTATAACATATTAAAACAAGAAATCAAGGCAGAATTAAATTTTAAATTCAGAATTAGGGGAAACGAGTTAAGCTATTGCGTTCATCTCGAAATTTTACATGAAATAAAGTCCGAGTTTTCGAAAATCGGAGTCCATATGAAGAAGTTATGGCCTGTACAAGTTTCAGCAGTTTTCAGGCAGACTGGACCACGGGGTCGACCATAGGGTTGACCCAGGTGGACCATAGTGTCGACCTACCCCCCAGGTCGACCATAGTGTCTACCCACCCACCTTACAGGTCGACCTGGTCGGCCTGGTTTGACCCAGAACTCATGTTTGAAGCCTGAGACGTGTGTTGACGGTCCAGATTGATTCTAGGGTTAATTTAAGGGCCTAAACTAGTTGCTACACCTATAAAAACACCCTTAGAACTAACCTAATTTGTATCAAATCATTCTTACACTATTATGCTGCTGGACTTCCTCTTGAACCATGGTCGCCGCCCCCAAATTAAAGAACAAGCATTCAAACTCAATCCAATTCGAAGATTAAAGCTTGTGCAATGATTCAAGACAATAAATCAACACTACTACAACGTTCTATGACAATTTCAGTTCCTAATTCACCAGCCATGCCCTATAAGTTCTAGTTGTTTTTAGATTTAAACATTTATTTATAACACGGACATGAAATAAAATGGAATTGGATCTAAGTATGTTTATCGATTCCGATCTATTTCTGTTGCTCTTTGAATCTTCTGTTTTGGGACTTGTCTATCTTTATGTCCATGACAAGTTTATGATCTATTCAGCAATTTTCTTGATTCGTGACGACATTATCATCAAGTTGTAATATTTATGCCTATGATGATGTTTTCCTCTGATCTTATTTTTATTCAATTTCTATCTCCCCCAATTTCTTTTCTTTTCATGAACCTTGGTCAATTTCGGACCTTGGCCTAAAATTGCGATTTGCGTACGATATGCATACGGGGGAATTATGGGATTATTGCCTATATGAATATGATGTAATAATTGGCAACATGAAATTGGATATTATCATTGTATTTGCAAGTTTGGGCTTGGTCTATAAATTTTGGTATAATCCTGTTATGAACAAATTTGCATAAATATTATATGCATGGAATTTGGCACAAATAGGATCTATGTAATGTAACATGAGATTTGGTATATATAACATGTATGTAATTTGGCATGTAAATTAAACCACGAGTTCGGGCCTATGTAAATTAAATCAAAAGATTTGGCTTACAATTGGGCATATGTAGAATTGGGGATTTGAATATAAAAGCGACTATAAATTTGATAATTGGCATAAATATGTATTATGAACTTGGGTAGTTGGCGTGTGTTGTAATAAAAAGATTACAATTTGGGATAACCACATCATGAATCATGATTTGGGTTTATTTGGGCATGATACATGCAATTTTGGCCAGAACTCGATATGGGTGAAACAGCATAAACTTGACATACATGTAAATAGGCAAGAATTGGACATATGTAAACTAACTAGAATTGGGTATATATATCCATATATATTATATATATATATATATTGGCATGTAATTTTGGAACTTGGGCATAAGTTTATTAATATGTAAAGTTGGGAATTTGAAACATGAAAATGACTATGTATTGGATGGTTGACTTGCACACGAACATGAACATTTCTATATGTTAAACACATGAACTGATATTGGGATTTTGGGGGAAATACGATCATTAATGAACCTTTGACACAAGGTTAGACTCGGTTTGTGGTGTAAATCTGCCCAGAACCGCCCGGCAAATCCAGTAGCCACAAAGTGTCAGTCTAATGTGAGAGGTCGAAGGCCAAATTGTAGGCGTAACGATTTATGACACGAGGTTAGACCCAGTTTGTGGTGTAAATCTGCCCGGAACCGCCCGGTAAATCTAGTGGCCACAAAGTGCATGGTCTAATGTGAGAGGTCATGGTTCGTTCGTCATAATGAATGAATTAATGAATATTAACCATAATAAGACGTGGGTATGGTTAGAGGGTTAGGTGGGATAACATGGAAATTTGACATGTAAATGTGAACCTAACCGGTATGAGTTAAGAACATGTAAAACTTACAAGTGTAGGCTCAACCAATGTAACAGTTAATCAGACCAATGGGTGGGTTAAGTAATATGACTAGACTAATGGCACTAAACCAATATAACATGACACGTGGCAGGGTCAAGTCAACTGGAACATATAGATAATACTTAACCAACATTGCATGATATGTGGGCGGGTTATGCCATGAATTACTTGAATATACTTAAACAATTTAACACGATGACTTGATAGGGTTAAGTCCTGAACCGCTTGAATATACTTAACCAATTTGACACAATGACTTGATAGGGTTAAGTCCTGAATCGCTTGAATATACTTAACCAATTTAACACGATGATTTGATAGGGTTAAGTCATGAACCGCTTGAATATACTTAACCAATTCGACATGATGACTTGATAGGGTTAAGTCATGAACCGCTTGAATATACTTAACCAACTTGACACATGATTCGTAGGGCTAAGTCATAACTTAAACGACAACACTTAGCCAATTTGACATGACACGTAGACGGGTTAAGTCACGAAATAGAATGACAACACTTAAGCAACTTGACAAGCTAGACCGATGGGGTTAAGTCTCGAATTTAAATGACAACACTTAACCTACTAGACAGAAACCCTAGTTACGCGGTCCGTTTCAACAGTAACCCACTAGATGTATCATGGTACCCTAGAACTAGGCAGTGTGGGGCACGATTACTGGGCTGATTATAAGCGACTAGAACGACGGCTATGTGGGTGCACCAGTGTAGGTTCTATCTGAGTGCGGACGTGCACACACTCCGGAGCAGAAAAAGCAGGCATTGGGCATCAATAGGTTTATCTGTGCGTGCTTGATTCGTGTCGATGGTTGGCACCATAGGGCTTGATACACCCTATGGTGGACCTAGCACAGGTGACTACATTTCATGATTGGGCCGTATGACATAGACACATGAACGAGCTAGGACTTGTCGGGAGCCGATCGATTAATAGATCGTTACGTGGAATTCGTTAGGTAGCATAATCCCTAGTGGTCCTAGGTGGCATAAATCCTAATCGAATCTAGAAAACGTTCAATAGGTAGCATAATCCCTAGTGGTCCTAGGTGGCATAAATCCTAGTTGAACACGCGATAGTTCATGATAAGGAAACTTAGCCAGAACAAGGGTGGCAGTCCAAACGATTTTAAGAATGGTGGTACTACGTTGAAGTAGTATAGAAATACGTGATGAAACCCATACGATATACGGCAAGGGACTGTACATATACATGGAAAGGATGATACGGGTTGGGGTACTAGTACGGTTGGTGCAGAGAATATAGGAAATCAAAGAAAATAGAGGAATGGTGAAGCTTAGAAATCTTGCGATGTTATACTTAATAGAAACCTTACAATGTTATATTTGATTCATCGTGCTTATGTTTACTTTCAGTTTATTCATGCCATGTTATCTCTACCTGTTTTTATGCTGAAAGCCACTAGGACATACTCAATCTTTATGACTGATCCAGTTTGTTTCGCCTCTTTTTCTTCCACTGTTTTATATATGTTCTGTCTTGTAATATTTCTGTGTATGTTTACCTAGATAATGCTCCACCAAAGCTAGTGCATTCCCTTTGTGAGTGACCCTAGCGGAGGTGGGGTGTTACATTTGGTATCAGAGCAGAAGGTTACCAGACTGGGCAAAATTTTCTTAAAACCTTCTGAAATTATTTTCAAAACCGTTTACAAAGAATCATTTTTCAAGAAAAAACTTATTTTATTTAAAGGCTATTCCCCAAAGCCATATGCACTATCTTTTGATTCTCTCCTTGAGTCTTTTCTCCCTTTCTTTTTCACCATAGTTTGTAGGCATGCGACACATGTCGGAAGGCAAAGTAGTGTCCAGCTTCCATCTGTATCCGCATTAGTTTTACTTGCGACCAATCTTATCTCAAGCTTTGTAGGGTTGTCGTGCGATGGAAGTAGCTTTCGAGAAACTTGTCAACAAGCTATACAAGGATAGTATGAACGAGGATAAAGAACACTAGTCTAAGGATGAGAAACTTGTTGATATGGCTTAATCCATGAAGAGGAAAAAAAGTAAAAGGAAAGAGGCCAAGTGAAAGAATAATAAAAACCCATGACAAGAAAGAACATCGTTGGTATGGTAAAAAGGGACATGTAGTTAAGTATCATAGGACAAGGACAAAGGCAAAGAACAAGATCGTCGAGAGGGCAAATTGTATGCTCTCACTGCTAGCATACCTAAAAAAGGTGGTAACATTTCTGTTAAAGGTTTAGCTTCTCTTTTCTATCATACCGCGGGAACTTTGTTTTTATATGTCGCATCCTTTTTATTCTGCCTCGATAGTTGAGTCTCTGCACCTTAGTACTAGCGTAGTAGAGGATCCCATTTTTGCCTCAAATCCTATTGGGGAATCGGCTCATTTATTCATGACTTGTTTGGATTTGAGAATGTCTAAGCTAAGTGTTGAGTTTAGAAGTAAAGCTTATGTTTTTGGGCTATGGGTTGATTCTAGGGATGGAGTGTTTGTCCAGTAATGGTGCCATTCTCGAGTATGAAAAGAGGGTAGTTAGACGCTTGGCTTGCCTTGGTAATGCCCTCGCAGTCTAGTGTAACCCTTAGGGTTCTGCCATGTTTAGTTACCTGGGATCTCTTGATACACTTATCGATCCACTTGAGTAGTGTTCGCCACTAAGGCGGATGGTTCATTTCGCTTATGCATGAGTTATAGAAAATTACCTTAGTAAGTACACTTGGAAACATGGTTGACATTTGTTTATTTTCAAGAGATAATTCATTTATGTGGAATACCTTCTAGTAAGTGAATGAGATCTAGGATTCACTAGTGAATTTTGGAGAACTTGCATGAAACCATGAGTACGCAGTTATGTTTAAGCCGAGTATACTAGAAAAAAGAATAAGGGAAAGTGGAATGAGAGGCGACAGTGAAATGAGTTCCAACTCATATTTTGGAAACAAGAATTAAGAAGCTACGAAATTGTAAAGTTAAAAACGGCCAAAGCACAATGGAGTTAAGCTCAAGGAAATGCGACTTAGAAGATTGAAGACTAGATACGCGCATCATATCTCTTTTTAAGAGTATATCCTTGATCCCTCTTTTCCTGTAAGAGCTTACTTGCATGCTATCTTTTATGTATATTCTCTCGGTCCTATTCTCAATCTTATTTCGGTTGCAAACCCCATAAGGAGTATGACTCATCAGGTTGTAATACATGTTAGGGCTTAAGGGTGTCCGTTGGGTTGACTAAACTTTTTAGGTTTTATAGGATATGGGCTGGTGCTTATGGAGTTCTTCTCCTATTCATTATATATGTGACGTAGATTTCCAGCTTTGACATTGCCTAATGGGCACAAAGTTTTTTTCATTGCTTCTATCGTTCGACTATACCTTTAGGTAGGAACAATTGGGTGAAACATGTGTTTGAGACATGTTATGATTGATGGTTGCAGGTGGTTGCAAGTGGTCGCAAGTGGTTGCTCATGGTTGCATAACACACATTAGACACTAGATCGGCTCAGACACATTTTCATATTGCTTATGCATGAGTGTTTATACTTGTTTATGGATGAAATTGGATGTGTTATCATATGGATGATGCATATGGATGGATGATTGTGCACACATATAGTGTTTATGTGACTAGGACTATTTGCATACATGTTGGACTCATGGCACTAAACATATTTTGCATTAAGAAGATCAATCAGGCCTGATCATTTGCATTGGATAAGGAACATATACACACATTTTCTGCATATGTTCATACAACATTAGAGATCTCTTAAGGACAATGGATGCCTGTGATTGATGATTGAGTAGATGGATGATTGGATGGTAGGACACATTCTTCTTAACTTGAAGATTTCGAGGACGAAATCCTTTAAGGAGGGGAGAATGTAATAACCCGTATTTTTATAACATATTAAAACAAGAAATCAAGCCAGAATTAAATTTTAAATTCAGAATCAGGGGAAACAGGTTACGCCATAGCATTCGTCTCGAAATTTTACATGAAATAGAGTCCAAGTTTTCGAAAATCGGAGTCCGTATGAAGAAGTTATGGCCTGTACAAGTTTCAGCAGTTTTCAGGCAGACTGGACCCGGGGGTCGACCACAGGGTCGACCTACCCCCCAGGTCGACCATAGTGTCGACCCCCCACCTTACAGGTCGACCTGGTCGGCCTGGTTTGACCCAGAACTCATTTTTGAAGCCTGAGACGTGTTTTGACGATCCGGATTGATTCTAGGGTTAATCTAAGGGCCTAAACTAGTTGCTACACCTATAAAAACACCCTTAGACCTAACCTAATTCATATCAAATCATTCTTACACTATTATGCTGCAGGACTTCATCTTAAACCACGGCCGCCGCCCCCAAATTAAATAATAAGCATTCAAACTCAATCCAATTCGAAGATTAAAGCTTGTACAATGATTCAAGACAATAAATCAACACTACTACAACGTTCTATGACAATTTCAGTTCCTAATTCACTAGCCATGCCCTGTAAGTTCTAGCTATTTTTAGATTTAAGCATTTAATTATAATATGGACATGAAATAAAATGGAATTGGATCTAAGTATGTTTATCGATTTCGATCTATTTCTGTTGCTCTTTGAATCTTCTATTTTGGGACTTGTCTATCTTTATGTTCATGACAAGTTTATGATCTATTCAACAATTTTCTTGATTCGTGACGACATTATCATCAAGTTGTAATATTTATGCCTATGATGATGTTTTCCTCTGATCTTATTTTTATTCAATTTCTATCCCCCCCCCCCCAATTTGTTTTCTTTTCATGAACCTTAGTCAATTACGGACCTTGGCCTAAAATCGCGATTTGCGTACGATATGCATACAGGGGAATTATGGGATTACTGCCTATATGAATATGATGTAATAATTGGCAACATGAAATTGGATATTATCATTGTATTTGCAAGTGTGGGCTTGATCTGTAAATTTTGGTATAATCCTGTTATGAACAAATTTGCATAAATATTATATACATGGAATTTGGCACAAATAGGATCTATGTAATGTAAGATGAGATTTGGTATATATAATATGTATGTAATTTGGCATGTAAATTAAACTATGAGTTCGGGCCTATGTAAATTAAATCAAAAGATTTGGCTTACGATTGGGCATATGTAGAATTGGGGATTTGAATATAAAAGCGACTGTAAATTTGATAATTTGCATAAATATGTATTATGAACTTGGGTAGTTGGCGTGTGTTGTAATAAAAATATTACAATTTGGGATAACTACATCATGAATCATGATTTGGGTTTATTTGGGCATGATACATGCAATTTTGGCTAGAACTCGATATTGGTGAAATAGCATAAACTTGGCATACATGTAAATAGGCAAGAATTGGACATATGTAAACTAACTAGAATTGGGTATATATATCCATATATATATATATATATATATATATATATATATATATATATAGGCATGTAATTTTGGAACTTGGGCATATGTTTATTAATATGTAAAGTTGGGAATTTGAAACATGAAAATGACTGTGTATTGGATAATTGACTTGAACACAAACATAAACATTTCTATATGTTAAACACATGAACTGATATTGGGATTTTGGGGGAAATACGACCATTAATGAACCTTTGACACGAGGTTAGACTCGGTTTGTGGTGTAAATCTGCCCGGAACCGCCCGGCAAATCCAGTAGCCACAAAGTGTCAGTCTAATGTGAGAGGTCAAAGGCCAAATTGTAGACGTAACGATTTATGACACGAGGTTAGACCCAGTTTGTGGTGTAAATCTGCCCGGAACCGCCCGACAAATCCAGTGGCCACAAAGTGCACGGTCTAATGCGAGAGGTTATGATTCGTTCGTCATAATGAAAGAATTAAGGAATACTAACCATTATAAGACGTGGGTATGGTTAGAGGGTTAGGTGGGATAACATGGAAATTTGACATGTAAATGTGGACCTAACCGGTATGAGTTAAGAACATGTAAAACTTACAAGTGTAGGCTTAACCAAGTAATAGTTAATCAGACCAATGGGTGGGTTAAGTAATATGACTAGACTAATGACACTTAACCAATATAACATGACACGTGGCAGGGTTAAGTCAACTGGAACATATAGACAATACTTAACCAACTTTGCATGATACGTGGGCGGGTTAAGCCATGAATTACTTGAATATACTTAACCAATTTAACACGATGACTTGATAGGGTTAAGTCCTGAACCGCTTGAATATACATAACCAATTTGACACGATGATTTGATAGGGTTAAGTCCTGAACCGCTTGAATATACTTAACCAATTTAACACGATGATTTGATAGGGTTAAGTCATGAACCGCTTGAACATACTTAACCAATTTGACACAATGACTTGATAGGGTTAAGTCATGAACCGCTTAAATATACTTAACCAACTTAACACATGATTCATAGGGCTAAGTCATGAACTTAAACGACAACACTTAGCCAATTTGACATGACACGTAGACGGGTTAAGTCACGAACTTGAATGATAACACTTACCCAACTTGACATGCTAGACCGATGGTGTTAAGTCTCGAATTTAAATGACAACACTTAACCTACTAGACGGAAACCCTAGTTACGTGGTCCGTTTCAGCAGTAACCCACTAGATGTATCATGGTACCTTGGAACTAGGCAGGGTGGGGCACAATTACTGGGCTGATTGTAAGCGACCAGAACGATGGCTGTGTGGGTGCACCAGTGTAGGATCTAACGAAGTGCGGGCGTGCACACACTCCGGAGCAGAAAAAGCAGGCATTGGGCATCAGTAGGTTTATCTGTCCGTGCTTGATTCGTGTCAATGGTTGGCACCATAGGGCTTGATACACCCTATGGTGGACCAAGCACAGGTGACTACATTTCATGATTGGGCTGTATGACACAGACATGTGAATGAGCTAGGACTTGTAGGGAACCGATCGATTAATAAATTATTACGTGGAATTCGTTAGGTAGAATAATCCCTAGTGGTCCTAGGTGGCATAAATCCTAATCGAATCTAGAAAACGTTTAATAGGTAGCATAATCCCCAGTGGTCCAAGGTGGCATAAATCCTAGTTGAACACGCGATAGTTCAGGATAAGGAAACCTAGCCAGAACAAGGGTGGCAGTCCAAACAATTTTTAGAATGGTGGTACTACATTGAAGTAGTATAGAAATAAGTGATGAAACCCATACGGTATACGGCAAGGGACTGTACATATACATGGAAAGGATGATACGGGTTGGGGTACTAGTACAGTTGGTGCAGAGAATATAGGAAATCAAAGAAAATAGTGGAATGGTGAAGCTTAGAAATCTTGCGATGTTTTACTTAATAAAAACTTTGCAATGTTATACTTGATTCATCATGCCTGTAGCTTACCTTATCATCATGCTTATGTTTACTTTCAGTTTATTCATGCCATGTTATCTTTACCTATTTTTATGCTGAAAGCCACTAGAACTTACTCGGTCTTTATGATTAATCCAGTTTGTTTCGCCTCTTTTTCTTCCGCTGTTTTATATATGTTCTGTCTTGTAATATTTCTGTGTATGTTTACCTTGATAATGCCCCACCAAATCTAGTGCATTCCCTTTGTAAGTGACCCTAGCAGAGGTGGGGTGTTACATTTTACTATGAAATATTCTGCTAAACAGAATTAATATTTGATTCACGATTTCTATTTATATCATTATCTATTTCAATTAACTGACTAGCAGTTCAACCAAACAGCCAGCACACAGCAAATAATCATTATTTATACATTCTAAAAATACTTTATAAAAATATAAATTGAGCAAAGTTAGTGAGATTTACTCACCTTTCGCGTTAACCGTTAATTAACGATTTGCGTTAGTTGATTCTGATCAGACAATTTATTTTGCCATAAATTGTAACGAGCTCGAATGCACTCCCAGTCAGTTCCATGTTGTAGCCGCCGTCCATACGATCCCAACAGATCCGACCGTTCAAAATTATGGTGTAGTATGATGAAGTTATTCAATTTACAAGTTCATACATTATTAAATTTTAAAACTAAAACTATCCTAATTAAATATTGGCTACCCCTTTCTCCCAAGGCCCAAGCCCACTCATTTAAACCCGTCCGCTCCAAACGCTTCTTCCCCAAACACTTAAACTGCTGCACTTAAAACAGAAATAGGCATCCCCATTTATCCATAATTTCCTAGCAGGCCAAAACTTTTCTTTATTTTCTTCTTTTGGTCCAAAACAAAATGGCCTTTTCCTTTTTCCCTTAAGGCACGTTAGAGAAATAGCCCAATACTTCACCGACCCACCTGCGTCTCCTTCTTCCACAAACTGTCCAAGCACACTGGAACCAAATCCCCTCCCATTCATGCAGCTTCTAACCCTAAGAACTCCTTCAACACTTCACGATTCATCGCTAAACCACCACCAACATTCTTCTCTCCTAGAACTCTTTCTCCCCATATCTGTTTAGTAAGGCTCGCTTCCTTATTCCCTAACGCGACGAAGATCAGCAGCGTGCTGCTCCAGGGCCATGAACGACATTTTTATTTTTTAGAAAATTCCCAAAATTCAAAACAGATGCTAAATCAAATGCCAAACTCAAATTCAACACAAAAAAATCCAGATCGAGGACCTCAAACCAATTTTTCGCAAACCCTATAACACTGTACAAAAACCCATGAATAATTTCTTACTCAAACTCAACAAGATTTACATGAGCATGAAGAGAAGGTTGAGAGGAATCCAAATATACCACTCTTGTGATTTATAGATATTAATTTGCATTTTGTTTGAGGATTTATAAGTAGCGATTTTGTTTCCTGGAAAAAATAATGGAGGCGCTACTTATTTTGACCGCTGAATGAATATTGACTTCGGTTAGAAATGTTAGTGATATATTTATAGGAGATATATATATATTTCATTATTTAATCATATTTTAATTAACCGTTGCTCTTATTTGTCTTCTAAAAATCGGTATGACCACATACGATACCCAAAAATCATGAAAATGGACATGCAGCTATAGTTCGACATTACGGTCCCAACGAAACTGGTTTCATCGAATTCCGACTCCGTTTTCTCACACAGCGTATTTTTTAACTGTCAATATATCGACTGTTCTTCACATTAAAATCCCGTACGGTCACATACTGACTCTAAAAATCACGAAACTTGACATCTAGCAGTAATTTAATACTGCGGATCCAACGAAATTAGTTTCGTCAAATTCCAAGCTTGTTTGCAAAACTGGCTATTTTTAAAGCTTTAAATGACCCATTTAAATATATAAATATATTTAAATATAATTAAATTAAATATTTAAAATAAATATTATCGTCTATATTCACAGTAGAATATCATACTACTACACTGGGATTTATAACTTGATACTTCAAATCCAGTGTTACATCGATATTCGATTTATACTTAAAAATCCATTTTAAAATATAAATAAATCAATATAAATTATAAAGGAATTCCATATCGACTATTCGAAAATTTGATTTGGACATAACTAAAAATCTACATGATGAAATCTTGATTTTTCTCTTCCCCTAGAAAAATATAGTTCACCAGCTCCTAGTGTTTCTTGTTTCACAGAAATCTAATTTAAAATGGACCCTGTACATTCAATTGAAGTTCAAATCGGCAAATAGCGAACCGCAGCGCCATTTCGAGCTCGATTATAATTAGATTATAATTATACGTTCAAACTGCCATTCAAATAATATATTCGTTATTCTAATTCAATTCTAAACTGAATTAATTATCACTGATGATCCAATTCACACCATTTTGTGAATACCACTATTTCAGAAATTAAATATATTATTATATTATTTATTTTAATTAAATATTCAATATTATTTAATTCTGGTCATCTTAAATAACCAAGCAATTATTTAAATAATAAATTAATTATATCGTTGAAAAATGCGGGTCGTTACACTTAATCATCATAATATTATTCAGAATGGGTTAAACCCGGTCTTTCCGAATAACTTGCGTATTTTATAATTAAAAATCAAGTGCTATTAAGACACATCATACGCCTCATTCCAATTCAGAATATCCTTCTAATAAAATATTCATATTATTAGGGAAAGATTCCCATCAATTTTATCAAAGATAAACTCTTTTAAATTAATTCTTTAATCTTCTTTTTCAAAGATTCATTAAAACTCCAGTTTGATTTTAATATCAAAATCGTTACTTTATGATTATACACTTTAAGAAATTAATCTTGTCTTTAACTGGGTTAAAGAATCAATGTCATTTAAAAACATTTTTCATGATAAACCCAAAATAATCTTCCATTAAATATGGATTTTTCACAGAAATCAAATTAATACATAATCGATATAAATCTCCGTATCAGACCATTAACATAAATGGAATAATGGAAAAGCCTTTTAAATTCCATATATAATAACAGACTTCTTTTACATAAGCCTATCTCGATTATTATCAAATCGAATTTCCACTCAATTCCAATTTAATATATTAAATTGGAAAACTTGACTTTAGAAAATTTCTTTTTAAATCTTAATAAAAAGATTTATAAGTTCCAAATTATATTTTCACTATTAATTGGGTGAAAGAACAAATGTCGTTTAAAACACAGTTCACAATAAACCCAATTCCCATATCATTTTATTCCAATTACTAAATGTAATTGGAAACTCTAAAAATCTTAATTAGAAGATTTATTCTTTTTATATGAGGTGTAAGAACAATGTTATTTAAGACACCATCCACGACAACCCAATATCCAATTCTTTTATTTGATTCTAATTTAATATCAGTTAATTGGAAGACTTCATTAAATCTTAATTTAAAAGATTTGTTCTAGTAAATAACTAGTTCATTTCGATAAAAATATATTTTTATCTTTTGTGTCCATCCAAAACGGATATAGAAATCATCATTTTATTCTTCATTGAATATTATTTTAAAATATTCTTTATTTAAAAATATTCTTTATAAAAAAATTCTTTATAAAATATTCTTTACATTACAATGTCCTTTTAAAAATATTCTTTATTTAAAAGATATTCTGAATCGGAATGCAAATCAAACAGTTACCATGTAATTTCGTTTATATGGATTTCATACATCGCATGACCACGGCAATAATGATAAATAATCATCAAATACTCAGTTCACATCCAGAGTGAAATTTATAACTGCGTGAGCATTAAAATAAATAAATAACACTCATCGCAGCCTGTCAATCCATCGATCGACATACAATTAAATATTGGTACTAGTGTATGTTAAATATCGTTCCAATACCCGCGTGGGGTTTTCAGCCAACAACAGTTCATATAGATAAATAATTGGTTAATGAACTTCACCAATTTCTAATTCTGCTAACATATCAATGATAATGAACAAAACATGTTATTTTGTTCCTAATGCCAAGTAAAAATGTATTTGACTCGTATAAATTCCCTATACTTTTCTAATGTCGAATAAACTGTAATTTATTCAAATGACCTTATTGCTGATGACAAATAAAAAGATAATTCCTATTTTCTTTTATTTGTATGCAAATATTCTTAACTTTAACACACAGGGAAATAATCTTATTTGTATATTTTTAATGTATAACCTAACACATAAAAATGTTTATTTAAATTGCATACATATTCTAATGTATGCATTAACATATAAGGATGTCACTTTAACTTACCTACACATTATAATGTTTGTTGTGGCAAATAAATGATTCTTTATTTCACATACAAATTATAATGTATGTTTTGCAAATAAAAATTATTCTTATATTTGCATATAAATACTATTTCAACAAAATGTATAAAAAGTGATACATCCATTTTGCTGACAATTCTATTTTATCACAATGAATATTTTTGTTGTAACACAAATCTATTTAACAAAAATTCTATTTTTGTTTAACTCTTTTATTTAACAAAAATGTGATTTTTATTTCATTTCAAATCTAATTAACAAAAATGTAATTTTTGTTTTCAACCATCATATTTAACAAAATGTAATTTTTGTTTGAACTATTACATTTTGACAAAAATAACTATATTGGTTCATGTAACGACCCAGATTTTTGAACGATTATTTTTAAATATTTAATATAGTTCTAAATATTGAGTTGATATTTTAAATCGATTTTTATATTGAGTTATCGATTAATATCGAATATATTGAATTATCGTAATAAGAAAAATAATTCAAATCAAAGTAAAAAACTGAATTAAAACAATTCAGATGATCGGTATTAATTGTATTTGAATATAGACGATAATAATAAATAATCTATTATCAGAGAATTAATGGTTTTCAAATTAAAATTTTATTAAATTAATTTAATATGATTATTTTATATATGTTCAAATTAAATTGTATAATCTATTTCGTTGAATTCAAAATAACGTTATAACATTTTAACGACAGTCGGTGCGCTAAAATAGCGGTTCACTATTTTTAATTGTGAACCCCCGATTTATCTGATTGTGGATAGGATCAAAATCAAATCAGTATCTATTTAAAAAGGAAACAAAATCTCTTTAAATCAAATCGTATTAATGTATAATCAAATCGTATTTAATATTGTATGTACTTAGCCTATACCCTATAATGTACCTCGTGTAGACTGATTTCTTAAGTATCATCATATATAAATCGCAACTCTCTTCCTTGTTAATTCTTCTGTTGAAAACAAAGTCGAGAGCTTCAAACAAAATAGAGATAATGGCTGATTTTCCCTACTTTATTCTTATCTCATTATCTTTCGTTTATTCTGGTAAGTAGAAATCTCGAAGTCCCCTTTTCTCCCAATTTCAATCGAAAATTCCAATAAATCAAATTCAAAACGGAACTCGATGGCGATCGAACCATTTAACTCATTTAAGGCCATACTTCAAATCCGTGGTCTCGATTTTGAGTTCGATGTCCTTGAGGTCGCTCGAGTTATATGCAACATATGTTCGAATTTTGGGGGGGGGGGGGATCGTTCATCGATGTATGGAATAAGGGTTGTGATTTACTCTCGGGGTTAAGTGAATCGGTACAACATTGGGGGATGTGGAGTAATGCGAGGTGATAAGTTGATCTGGGTTCGACATGGCTTCTGGTAAAGGGGAACGGCCGATGTTTGACGTTGGTACAGTGATTCGGATTTTGGTTAGTTTCAAATGGTAGATGTCTGGGATGTCGTGAGGATTGTTTGAAGGAAGTTGGAGGACGTTGCTTTTGTGGAAGAAGGGTCAATTCAGGAATTTCCAATGTCAATACTGGAAGCTCAACAGTAGTTGAAATGGGATGCTTGTTGGAGTCTTATCTGCATATCGAACGCTGATGGTTGGGGAGGCATTACCGTGAGAGGATGAGGTATACGTTCTTACCAAAGTTTAAATAGAAGAATTCATTTATTTAAATAAATAGTTAAAATTAGTAGTCATTTAATCGTTGAATAAAAATATATGATCGTAGGTGATAAATTCATTTGGGACGGTTCAAGTAAATTCGAAACCGAGACGATATGAAATTTAACAGGATTTATTTGGATATTCAGCAATAGAAAATTCCGGTGAGTAAATCTCACTCACCTTTCATTTAGAATTATTTTATTCGTTAAAAATAATTGTTTGTTGCTTGTTTGAATGATTTCTGGTTATTTTAAATATATTAGTTATTTAGGGTCCTATTATATATATATATATATATATATATATATATATATATATATTGGTTTGTTGGTTGGATTCCCGCAGTTTCATTAGCGGATGCCCGCAGTATCATCAGCGGATGACCCTACACCCACGTATATAAGTGGATCCCCTTTTATACCACGATATCCTGCCTCGAAGCAGGATGGGTATTACTATGTTGACTAACGTCTGTGGATGCAGGAAAAACAGGTTGGAGGGATCCAACTAGATTCCTCAAAAACATATTGTCTATTTGTTTGTTTGTTTGCACCTATACTGGCATATATGATGTGTTAGAAAACCTGTCAATTATAATTGGTTGTTTTGGTTGTTTAAATATCACTGGGCTTAAATGTTGATATTTTAAAAATATCGAAAAAGGAAATTTCCGGAGTTAAAAGGGGAAAATTCTATTTTTTCGGAAATAGAATCTTAAATTTTGAATAGAACAAAAGTATTAACTGGTTTAAAAAAAAGATATAACAAATAATTCTTTTATAAACAAAGTATATAACTGAAGTGAAAAGAATTATCATTGGGTACTTTAGAAGTATGAATACAAGTAGAATTTAAACAAAAAGGGAATTCAAACTTAGAATTTGAATATAGAAATTCAAATGGAAATTTGATATAGAAAATTTAAGTAGAACATGAATAGAATTTCAAAAATAGAATTTGAAATAGACTTTGAATATAGAATCCATATAGATTTGAATATAGTAATTCAAATGGAGTTTGAAAATAGTTTTGAATATTGAAATCCAAACGAAGTTTGAAAATAGATTGGAATTCAAATTGGAATTTAAAATAGAACTTTAATTCAAAGGAATTCAAATAGATTTGAATAAAGAAAATTCAAATGAAATTCAAATATAGAGATTGGAAAATAATGGAGTTTAACTATAAGATTTGAAAATAGAAATTGAATATAGAAATTTAAGCGAAATGTGAGTATATAATTTGAATAAGAGAAATTCAAATAGAAATTGGAATAAGAGATTTGAAATAGAATTTGAATATAGAAATTCAAATGAAATTTGAATATAGGATTCAAATAGAAAATTCAAAAGGAATTTGAATATAGGAATTTAAATGGAGTTTGAATGTATGAAATTCAACGGCAATTCAAATATAGAATTTGAACGTAGAAAATCAAATGGGATTTGAATAAAGGAAATTCTAATATAGAAATTCAAATAGAATTTGAAAAATAGAAGTGATTTGAAATTTGAATATAGAATTTCAAATAGAAGTGAAATAGATCGGAAATACTATGTTGAATTGGGAAAAAAATGATTTGATATGTTAAAATATATCAGAATGATGTGGATTTTATTATAAACGAAGTTTAAACGTTTATATTTATAAATATATATAAACAAACTTGCCGCAGCGCTACAGTTCGTAAATTGTCATGTCGAACTTCAATCGAGTATACAGAACTCAATTGAAGTTGGAATTCTTTGAAAACAAGAAACATCAGGGCCGATTTGATAATAGTTTTCTAATGGAGGAGAAAAATATGGATTTCATCGAATAATTTTTGAGTTATATCAAAATCAAATTTTTAGAAAAACAATGCCATAACCATTTAAAAACCATAACAGTTTATTTAATTTTATAAAAGGATTTTAAGCAAATAAAATCTGAATTTCTATTTAGAAAATTTTAGATTTGAATTGTAAATTATATGTGAACTCATGTGGAGTAATGAATTGATTTTTGAATAAGAAATCAGATTTTTGACTATTGAATAGAATTAACTAATTCGAGTAGTAAATAGTTAATGAGATGTTGAATTAATATTGGGCTTTGAATAAGTGAATTCGATTTGAAAATTTATATTCGAAATCGAAAAGGAAACTAGAATTGAAATCCAAATTTGGCTATGAGCAAGTTAAATATTTTGTTTGATTGTGATATGTTCAAATAAGAAGTGAAATAGGCAAAGTAGCTAATTAAAGAATAAATGGGCGGAACTGAATTCAAACGAATAGATTGAGTTGAATTGAATTGAAAACAGGTGAACATGTGTTAGACAGGTGTGGGATGAAGTATATGAAGATTTTAATTTATGTGCCCGATAAAAAGGTACATGTTTAAATTCATATATGAGATTTTATGCGTCGTATCGGCAAGCCGCTTGGCTTTTTCATTTTCTTTTGGATTGATGAGGGCCATGGGAGGCTATTTGAAATATCCCAAAGCTCCTGGTACAAAGGAGGTTATGGCAAAATTTTCCGGAAATTTAAGGAGTTAGAATATTTTTAAGATAATTTGATAGTAGAAATCAATGTACCGATATATATAGAATTCAATAAGGAAACGAAATAAAAAATAGAATATTGTAAACAAAAAGGGTAATCTATAAATTAGAAATAGAAAGCGAATCATATACATGTTTTAAAAATGAATGATTGGGTTTTATAGTGTGTTTATTCGAGGTTAGTGGTTTTGCCGTTTTGAAGTTAAGGATGTTTTCTATCAAGGTCTGAGTATAATTAAAATAGTCAGGAAAGAGATAAGTGATTGAAATTGTTTTTCAATTTCAAATAGAATATATTTTCTAAATATAGAAAATAAAAGAAGGTGATATAGGGAAATGTTTTTCCCAACTAGCGTAAGAGATCAATAAGATTTCTGAAAATATTTGGTTAACAAATATTTGATAGGGAAATGAAGAAGTGAATTTATTAATGAAATATTAATTAAAGGCCCAGTGATTTGGTTGATGTTATGGATGAGTGTTTGTTTTTCTTCAATAGTTAAATAACCGACTATCGAAGTGTTTGCCAATATCGTTGTCAATATGGAGAGACCGGTTGGATTATTATCCGTGAACCACTCTGTATTGACAATAGCGTTGCGGATCAGATTATATGAAGATAATCGAAGACAATGTAAAGTGCAAGGGCCTTTTCTATTAATAGAAATTGTGCCTTCGGTTTCGTTCAGTCCCAGAACGAATGTATATGGATGAATGTCTGACGTAGTATTTCCAATAATCAAAGATGTTGATCTGTATAAATGTACGTGGTGGCAATCCCTTAGCATAACATCAGAATATTTGTGCAAATCAATAAATGATTAACGGATCTTACAATGTGGCATTCAAATTGATTGTCCTAGCAATGAATGATAAGTAATCATAGCCTCAGGCCTCAAAAACCGAGAAATGACAAAAATCGGGCAAGCAGCATGGCTATGTGGGTCGCTCCCATTAGGATGTATAATCACCAATCTAGAGATTCATTTAATTCCTTATTCTATTCATTGCTGTCCCATTCGGGAAACGGTTGTTGATCCCAACCGTTGGTGATATACATTCGATACACTTAAGCGAAATGAGTGATCGGTCATGTATAGGCCGGGTTGCAAGATGTTCTTGTTGATCCCTAGTGTATCGTCTCTAGAGTACACTGATCGGAAGGTGGTTCCATACCTTGTCATGTTGGAAATCCAATCTCCAATAAGCGCTATGCGGTTTTTGATTTTATACTATGTATGTGGAGCGTGAGATTTAAGCGTTTTTCTATTTGGTTATTTATTTGATTTAGACATTATTATAATATCATTGGATTTTTATATCAAAGTGTTTTGGATTATAGTAAGGTAAAAACCGTCCATGTTTATATGTGGGCTGGTCTTACTATTATCTTTTCTTTCGAAAGGATTTTGAAAAGTTAAACAAATGATTGGAGTTTACTCACACCAGTCCCATGACTGACCCAGAGTTTATTTTGTTTGTTTTCCCTAAACTCTTGGGTGCCTAAATTTGTATGAGCAGTCAAGTAGTCAGGATTTTACAGATTCATTTGGAGGAGCTGGAAGCAGGAGGATTCACCAATTAGCTATAGAATATCATATTTCCGCTGTGTACTATGTTTGTATCTGGAACAGGTGTTTATAGCTGTTTTAGGAATAATTGTTGTGCTCTGATGATGGTATGTATATAAAGTTACTAATTTGTATTTCAAAAGTTATGTTGTATAACATATTTTATTCGTTCCATTATGAGATTTGTCTACTTTGTTTTCTTCCATTCTAATATTTCTTTCTTCCTATTTCTCATCGTCTAACTTCTTTCTAATAATGATTTGTATTTCTGTGCAATTTGGGTTGGACATGTGGTGTTATTAGTCAACTCAGATAGTACGGATTTGCGGGCTTTTACAGTTGGTATCAGAGCTTAGGTTGAGCGAATACCTAGGCTTTGGGATTGTGCTCATTAGAGATAGGGTCAGTAGTAACCTAGAATGAGTTGAGTGTGTATATATACGAGAGCGCGTATTTGTAGATTGATACAAAAACTATTTTATATTGTGTTGGCTAGTCTGTTGGGTGGTTTATGAATTCTGGTCGAATTGTGGGACGCCACGACGTCGATAAGAGTTTGTAAATACTTGAACAGAAGATTGAACACGATATTGTTTTTAAGTGGGTAAATGAAATTATTTTGCCCAAGATTCTATTTTGATATAGAAAGAATAATTTTTGAAATTTTTATAATATATGGATGTGTTGGTTGTTATTATTATAATCAAATGAGATTATAAGAAATGAAATGGTTATATAGAACCAAATAGAATTTGTATACGAATAAAATATACAAATGGGATGAATTAAAATTGAATTCAAACCAGAATTTGGAATTTTAAAATCTGGGAAGTTGGAAAATATCTTTCAAAGTATATTTAAATAATATAGCTTTGTGTTAGAAGGATTTTTTGAATGGATTTCGAAAGTGATAAAGCATTGAACTCACTTCAGTTGCTGGGAAACAATTCTGATGATGACTGCAGCATTGTCAGTGTTCATTTTCGAGTTTTAAGTGATGAATTGCTACCGTAGAAAAGTTTTTGATGGAAATTTGTTTGAAGGAAAACAAATTGGTTTGAAAATTCAAATGCTTTGAGTTTGAGATGGAAATGAATTAGTAAAATTCAATTTGAATAAGATTGAATGGAATTTGAATTGGATGTAAATCATTTAGATTAAATGTGTGAAAACTAAAAGTTTTGGTTAGAGCAAATTTGTTGAAATATAAAAAGGTGAGTTGCAACATAAAGAAGTTTTGAAAAGTTAATGGGTTTATAGTATTTTTCCTACCTTAGCAATTTCGAGGACGAAATTATTTTAAGGGGGGAAGAATGTAACGACCAGATTTTTGAACGATTATTTTTAAATATTTAATATGGTTTTGAATATTGAGTTGATATTTTAAATAGATTTTTATATTGAGATGATCAGTATTAATTGTATTTGAATATAGATGATAATAATAATAAATAATTTATTATAAAAGAATTAACAGTTTTCAAATTAAAATTTTATTATATTAATTTAATATGGTTATTTTATACACGTTCAAATTAAATTGTATAATCTATTTCATTGAATTCAAAACAGCATTATAACATTTTAACGACAGTCGGTACGCTAAAATAGTGGTTCACGATTTTTAATTGTGAACCCCGATTTATCTGATTGTGGATAGGATCGAAATCAAATCAGTATCTATTTAAAAGGAAACCAAATCTCTTTAAACCAAATCGTATTAATGTATAATCAAATCATATTTAATATTGTATGTACTTAGCCTATACCCTATAATGCACCTCTAATAGACTGATCTCTTAAGTATCATCATCCATAAATCGCAACTCTCTTCCTTGTTAATTCTTCTGTCGAAAACAAAGTCGAGAGCTTAAAAAAAAATAAAGATAATGGCCGATACTAACTACTTTATTCTTATCTCATTATCTTTCGTTTATTCTGGTAACTAGAAATCTCGAAGTCCGCTTTTCTCCCAATTTCAATTGAAAATTCCAATAAATCAAATTCAAAACGGAACTCGATGGCGATCGAACCATTCAACTCATTTAAGGCCATACTTCAAATCTATGGTCTCGATTTTGAGTTCGATGTCCTTGAGGTCGCTCGAGTTATATGCAGCATAGGTTCGAATTTTGGGGGGGGGGATTGTTCATCGATGTATGGAATAAGGGTTGCGATTTACTCTCGGGGTCCAGTGCATCGGTACAACTTTGGGGGATGTAGAGTAACGCTTGTTGATAAGTTGATCTGGGTTCGACATGGCTTCTGGTAAAGGGGAACGAACGATGTTTGACGTTGGTACAGTGATTCGGGTTTTGGTTAGTTTTAAATGGTAAATATCTGGGATGTCGTGAGGATTGTTTAAAGGAAGTTGGAGGAAGTTGCTTTTATGGAAGAATGGACGATTCGGGAATTTCCAACGTCAGTACTGGAAGCTCAACAGTAATTGAAACGGGATGCTAGGTGGAGTCTTGTCTGCTTATCGAACACTGATGGTTGGGGAGGCATTACTGTGAGAGGGGGAGGTATATGTTCTTACCAAAGTTTAAATAGAAGAATTCATTTACTTAAATAAATAGTTTAAATTAGTAGTCATTTAATCGTTGAATAAAAATATATGATCATAGGTGATAAATTCATTTGGGACGGTTCAAGTAAATTCGAAACCGAGACGATATGAAATTTAACGGGATTTATTTGGATATTCAACAATAGAAAATTCCGGTGAGTAAATCTCACTCACCTTTTATTTAGAATTATTTTTATTCGTTAAAAATAATTGATTGTTGCTTGCTTGAATGCTTTCTAGTTGTTTTAAATATATTAGTTATTTAAGGTGACTATTATATATATATATATATATATATATATATATTGGTTTGGTGGTTGGATTCCCGCAGTTTCATTAGCGGATGCCCGCAGTATCATTAGCGGATGACCCTACGCCCACGTATATAAGTGGATCCCCTTTTATACCACGATATCCTGCCTCGAAGCAGGATGGTTATTACTATGTTGACTAACGTCTGCAGATGTAGGAAAAACAGGTTAGAGGGATCCAACTGGATTCCTCAAAAATATATTGTCTATTTGTTTGTTTGTTTGCACCTATACTGGCATATATGATGTGTTAGAAAACTTGTCAATTATAATTGGTTGTTTTGATTGTTTAAATATCACTGGGCTTAAATGTTGATATTTTAAAAATATCGAAAAAGGAAATTTCCAGAGTTAAAAGGGGGAAATTCTTTTTTTTCGGAAATAGAATTTGAAATTTTGAATAGAACAAAAGTATTAACTGGTTTTTAAAAAAATTAACAAATAGTTCTTTTATAAACAAAGTTTATAACTGAAGTGAAAAGAATTATCATTGGATAATTCAGAAGTATAAACACTAGTAGAATTTAAACAAAAAGGGAATTCGAACTTAGAATTTGAATATAGAAATTCAAATGGAAATTTGTTATAGAAAATTTAAGTAGAACTTGAATAGAATTTCAAAAATAGAATTTGAAATAGACCTTGAATATAGAATCCATATAGATTTGTATATAGTAATTCAAATGGAGTTTGAAAATAGTTTTGGATATAGAAATCCAAACGAAGTTTGAAAATAGATTGGAATTCAAATAGGAATTTAAAATAGAACTTGAATTCAAAGGAATTCAAATGGATTTGAATAAGGAAAATTCAAATGAAATTCAAATATAGAGATTGGAAAATAATGGAGTTTAACTATAAGATTTGAAAATAGAAATTAAATATAGAAATTTAAGCGAAATGTGAGTATATAATTTGAATAAGAGAAATTAAAATAGAAATTTGAATAAGAGATTTGAAATAGAATTTGAATATAGAAATTCAAATGAAATTTGAATATAGGATTCAAATAGAAAATTCATAGGGGATTTGAATATAGGAATTTAAATGGAGTTTGAATGTATGAAATTCAAAGGAAATTCAAATATAGAATTTGAACGTAGAAAATCAAATGGGATTTGAATAAAGGAAATTCGAATATAGAAATTCAAATAGAATTTGAAAAATAGAAGCGATTTGAAATTTGAATATAGAATTTCAAATAGAAGTCAAATTGATCAGAAATACTATGTTGAATTGAGAAAAAATTGATTTGATATGTTAATATATATCAGAATGAAGTGGAATTTATTATAAACAAAGTTTAAACGTTTATATTTATAAATATAATTAAAACGAACTCGCCGCAGCGCTACAGTTCGTAAATTGTCGTTTCGAACTTCAATCGAGTATACAGAACTCAATTGAAGTCGGAATTCTTTGAAAACAAGAAACATCAGGGCCGATTTGATAATAGTTTTCTAATAGAGGAGAAAAATCTGGATTTCGTCGAATAATTTTTGAGTTATATCAAAAACAAATTTTCAGAAAAACCGCGCCATAACCATTTAAAAACCATAACGGTTTATTTAATTTTATAAAAGGATTTTAAGCGAATAAAATCCGAATTTCTATTCAGAAAGTTTCAGATTTGAATTGTAAATTATATGCGAACTCAAGTGGAGTAATGAATTGATTTTTGAAACCGAAATCATATTTTTGACTATTGAATAGAATTAACTAATTCAAGTAGTAATTAGTTAATGAGATGTTGAATTAATATTGGTCTTTGAATAAGTGAATTCGATTTGAAAATTTATATTGGAAATCGAAAAGGAAACTAGAATTGAAATTGAAATTGAAATTTGGCTATGAGCAAGTTAAATATTTTGTTTGATCGTGATATGTTCAAATAAGAAGTGAAATAGGCAAAGTGGCTAATTAAAGAATAAATGGGCAGAACTGAATTCAAACGAATAGATTGAGTTGAATTGAATTGAAAATAGGTGAACATGTGTTAGACAGGTGTGGGATGAACTATATGAAGATTTTAATTTATCTGCCCGACAAAAAGGTACATGTTTAAATTCATATATGAGATTTTATACGCCGTATCGGCAAGCCGCTTGGCTTTTTCTTTTTCATTTGGATTGATGAGGGCCATGGGAGGCTATTTGAAATATCCCGAAGCTCCCGGTACAAAGGAGGTTATGGCAAAATTTTCCGAAAATTTAAGGAGTTAGAATATTTTTAAGATAATTTGATAGTAGAAATCAATGTATCGATATATATAGAATTCAATAAGGAAACGAAATAAAAAAAATAGAATATTGTAAACAAAAAGGGAATTCTATAAATTAGAAATAGAAAGCAAACCATACACATGTTTTAAAAATGAATAATTGGGTTTTATAGTGTGTTTATTCGAGGTTAGTGTTTTTGCCGTTTTGAAGTTGAGGATGTTTTCTATCAAGGTCTGAGAGGTAATTTTACCCCAACTCGGATGATTTCATTTTTAATCGATAAATAGCAAGATCCAGTCTCGAAGAGAAGTGTTGAATAAGAGTTAGTTGAATAAAATGTTTTGGGTTGTCATAACGATGTTTTAAACAACATTTGTTTTAACCCAAGTGATGAAATTTTGGAAATATAAAAGTAAATATATCCTGAGTATAATTAAAATAGTCAGGAAAGAGATAAGTGATTGAAATTGTTTTTCAATTTCAAATAGAATATATTTTCTAAATATAGAAAATTAAAGAAGGTGATATAGGGAAATGTTTTTCCCAACTAGCGTAAGAGATCAATAAGATTTCTGAAAATATTTGGTTAACAAATATTTGATAGGGAAATGAAGAAGTGAATTTATTAATGAAATATTAATTTAAGGCCCAGTGATTTGGTTGATGTTATGGATGATTGTTCATTTTTCTTCGATAGTTAAATAACGGACTATCGAAGTGTTTGCCAATATCGTTGTCAATATGGAGAGACCGGTTGGATTATTATCCGTGAACCACTCTGTATTGGCAATAGCGTTGCGGATCAGATTATATGAAGATAATCGAAGACGACGTAAAGTGCAAGGGCTTTTTCTATTAATAGAAATTGTTCCTTCGGTTTCGTTCAGTCCCAGAACGAACGTATATGGACGAATGTCTGACATAGTATTTCCAATAATTGAAGATGTTGATCTGTATAAATATATGTGGTGGCAACGGATTTATTCCCTTAGCATAACATCCAGAATACTTGTGCAAATCAATAAATGATTAACGGATCTGACAATGTGGCATTCAAAGTGATTGTGCTGGCAATGAGTGATAAGTAATCGTAGCCTTTGGAATCAACAATCGGGAAATGACAAAAATCGGGCAGGCAGCTTAGCTATGTGGTCGCTCCCATTAGGATATATAATCACCTATCTAGAGATTCATTTAATTCCATATTCTATTCGATGTTGTCCCATTCGGGAAACAGTTGCTGATCCCAACCGTTGGTGATATACATTCGATACACTCAAGCGAAATGAGTGGTCGGTCATGTGTGGGCTGGGTTGCAAGATGTTCTTGTTGAACCCCAGTGTATCGTATATAGAGTACACTAATCGGAAGGTGGTTCCATACCTTGTCATGTTGGAAATCCAATCTCCAATAAGCGCCATGCGGTTTTTGATTTTATACTATGTATGTGGAGCGTGAGATGCAAGCGTTTTGCTATTTGGTTATTTATTTGATTTAGACACTATTATAATATCATTGGATTTTTGTATCAAAGTGTTTTGGATTATAATAAGGTAAAAACCGTCCATGTTTATGTGTGGCCTGGTCTTACTATTATCTTTTCTTTCGAAAGGATTTTGAAAAGTTAAACAAATGATTGGAGTTTACTCACACCAGTCCCATGACTGACCCAGAGTATATTTTGTTTGTTTTCCCTAAACTCTAGGGTGCCCAGATTTGTACGGGCAGTCAAGTAGTCGGGATTTTACAGATTCATTTGGAGGACCTGGAAGCAGGTGGCTTCACCAGTTAGCTATAGAATATCATATTTCCGCTGTGTACTATGTTTGTATCTGGAACAGGTGTTTATAATTGTTCCAGGAATAATTGTTGTGCTCTGATGATGGTATGTATACAAAGTTACTGATTTGTATTTCAAAAGTTATGTTATATAATATATTTTATTCGTTCCGCTGTGAGATTTGTCTTCTTTGTTTTCTTCCATTCTAATATTTCTTTCTTTTTATTTCTCATCCTCTAACTTCGTTCTAATAATGATTCGTATTTCTGTGCAATTTGGGTTGGACATGTGGTGTTATTAGTCAACTCAGATAGTACGGATTTGCGGGCCTTTACAGTTCAGCTAATCTATTTGGCCAAAAATGTATATTTTGATTCAATTAATCTATCTTAACAAAAGTGTATATTTTGGCAAAAATATATGGTTTGATTCAACTGATTTATTTTGACTAAAATGAATATTTTGACAAAATGTATATTTTGATGAAAATGTATATTTCTAATTCAACTATTTTAATCTGTCAAAAATGCTCATTTTTGTTTTCAACAATTCTAATTTGACAAAAATGCTCATCTTTGGCTTTAACAATTATATTTTGACAAAAAGGCCAATCTTGTTTCAACGGTTACATTTTGACTGAAGTGACGAATTCAGTTTCAACTATTGTGTTTTGACCAAAATGGATTTTTTTTTTATTTGATGTGTTTTACAAAAATGTATATTTTGTTCAACAATTTTAATTTGACGAAAATGAATGTTTTTATTTCAACTATACCAATTGACAAAAATGAGTGTTTTTGTTCAATTAAACTATAATGACCAAAAATGATTATTTTTGTTTAACTATTCTATATTGACAAAAATGAGTATTTTTGTGTGACTATCCTATATTGACAAAAATAAATATTTTTGCTTAACTGTTCTATGTTGACAAAAATGAGTATTTTTTGTTTGACTATCCTATATTGACAAAGATGCTAATGTTCGTTTAACAATTCTAATGCGACAAGTTGAAAATGTTTGTTTTGACAAATCTAATCTGACAAAAATGATAATATTTGTTTTGCTAAATCTAATGCGACAAAAATGATAATGTTTGTTTTACTAAATTATTAAGCAAAGGTGATAACTTTTGTTATCTTTTTATTTTAATCCTTTTTATTCTAAACTTCTTATTCTAATCTTTTTGACACAAATGTTAAATTTTTCTCAATAACATGTTTTGATACAAATGATAACTTTTATTTTAATTTGCATGTTTTGACAAAAATCTATAATTTTATTTCAATAATCATGTTTTGATAAAAATGTTATTCTTATTTCAACTAACATGTTTGACAAAAATAAATATTTTTATTTCATATAAAATGACAACAAAAATGATACTTTCAACTCTTCTATTTTTATTGTATATAAAATGTAAATAAAAATGCAACTTTAAAATCTATTCTTTTCATTACAACCAAAGTCACAATATAAGTGTTTCTTTTGTATCAATTCTTTTTATTGTAAGTAACTTGACATTAAAAACATTATTTTTAAATCTATCCTTTTTATTGTAAATAATTGACTATAAAAATGTTCCTTTAAATCCACTCTTTTTATTGCACATAAAATAAGAATAAAAATGTTACTTTTTAATCTACACTTTTTATTGCGTATAAAATGACAATAAAAGTGTTACTTTTAAATCTCAACTCTTTTTCATTGTAACTAATTGAAAATAAAAATGAAATCCTTTTATTCCAATTCAAATCTTTGTAACTAACTGAAAATATAATCTTTTAATTGAAACAAAAGTGATCCAATAAAATAATAACTTTATTTTGTTGGTTATCCAATCTCAACAAAAGTGATACTTTTGTTTTGACACAACTCTATATTTCATGTTTCAACAAAATTGAATACTTTTGTTATTGAAAAAAACATAGGCAAATCCATGTTCAGGTTTCTAAATAAAAATGATATTTTTATTATCGAACAAATCAATACCCATGGATCTGAATGAAAGATGAAGTCTTTATTATAAAACAAATCTATATTCTTGGATCTAAAATGAAAGTAAAGTTTTTTATTTCAAATCCAAATCCATATTCGTAGAATTAAAATAAAAATATGATTTTTATTTAAAATCCAATCAATATCTGTAGATCTAAAATAAGAATGTGATTTTTATTTCAAATCCAATACTAACAATAATCTATAAATTCAGGAGGAAGAATTTTCAAAGCAAATCTAAATCTAACCCAACACATACATCATAATCATAATCAACAAGCAACAAATACAATATCATACATCGCAGATCTGAATTAATTAACATACATACATGGAATTTAAATAATGAGATATAATTAAATTTTAACTATTTTTAAATATAGAAATCTCACATCGATTTTTGTCTGAATTTTCAAAGTGCTCCTGTAACGACCCGGAAAATCCGAACCAAATTAAATTTTTTATTTTAAATAATTTGGTGGAAAAATGTGGCATAAAATAAAATTTCATTTTTAAATAATATTATAGCCAGTGAAAATAGTCAATTTTCAAACAATCTCTGTTTTCGACGAAACCACTTTCATTGGAACCGGAATGTCATAATATTGCTAGGTTTCAATTTTTAGAATTTTTCGATTGAATATGTGAGCGTGGCGAAGGAAAATGTGTTTGGTCGATTATAGTCAAATTTAATCGACTGAAAAATAGCCATTTTTCAAATAGTCTCAGAATTCGATGAAATTAGTTTTGTTAGGACCGTATCGTCATAACATAGACAAATATATTTTTTCTGGATTTTTCTGAGTCCGTTTGTGGCCTCGGTGAATTTATTTTTATAGACGAATTAAATTAATAAAGGAATTAAATAATTAAATTAAATAATACAGGCCATAGACAGCCGTTTGGGCTGACGAGACTTGTCCCATTGGATCCGGAATATGGGCTATTGGCTAGGGGCACCTTCTTCTGGACTGAAATTGAGCCAGTTTGTAAGATATGGATTTAATTGCAAAAATACATTAAATAATATTATAAATATAGGATTTTTAAAACCCTAATTCACTATTCATCGTCTCTGTCGCCGCCCCCAAATCAATGGCCTAAAACCACCGAAACTTCCTCCACAAATTCCCATCAATTCACTCAGTAAAATCAATCCTTCCTTTTGACAATTTCGTAGAGCTATCTCTGCTCTTTAATTTGGTACGAGTTTGATCGGACCTTGTTGCTTGTGGTGGCCGCAGCAGAGCCACAAACCGCCGCCATTCGTGGCCGAACCGCCACCAGAGGGGACCACCGAGTTTGACTCAGTCAGAGGAGCAGGCGCGCCTCACCAAGGCGGTCGTCGCAGTGTCGTACGATCACCGCCTCGTGCTTCGTACTGCTCGCTGGATCGAACCCTAGAAGTGAACAAATTAGGTTTAACTACGGCCGTATTACCGAGGGAAGAAGAAAGGGTAATTGCATAATTAATTTATTAATTAATTAATTTAAATTGTTTTAAAACTTCATTTAACCATAAATGATCCATTTCAACTCAGAATTCGATGATTTCGGAAGCGTTGGAATCGTAACAGCGAATAGAACGTGTTGAGACTGAAACAGGACCATTCTAAACAGTTTGAATTTTGGCCAGAATCTTCAACGACTATGAGATTTCTTGATTTTAATAACTAAATAATTTAATTTTATTTGAGATGTGAAACATTGTATGTTATTATTGCTGATCTGCGAGGTGATAATATAGAATAGTTATTTTTGTGCGATTTGTAATGTTTTTGTGCTGTGTTGAAATAGCCATGCTAGTCTAGATCTACATTTTGATGTAATCATGATAAAGTTCTCACTTTTATTTTTATTTTTTATTTTTATTCCTTTCTCTTAAAGTTGAATTTTTATTTTGAAACAAAAAGCAAAGTTAGAATTTTAATTTAAAACATTTCATATATATTTATATCTATTTATCACTATTTTTATTTATTAAAAATAGCTCGAAATAAATAAACGATGTTTCGGGTCAATGGGCGGGACTGGCGCTGTTTTTACCAAAAATTTGATTTACACATATCTTAAAATCTAACTGTTGGATTTTGATGAAATTTATATCGCTGGAAAGCTCTTCTCAAAGCGGTCCTAACGGTTCCTGTTTTGGGAAAATCCAACGGTCGGATCTTTCTATATATTCGTTTGAAGTTACGATTGTCGATACGCGAACTGCCGCTCTCGTTTCGTTTAATTTTCTATTTTATATTTATATAAACTATATAAACCACTAGGCGTTTCCCATTCTTAAAATTCATTCCTTTTACTCTATGGAAACAACATTTTTGTCCGCCAATTCTAATGCGACAAAAATGATGTTTTAAACGATGTATATTTTTATATCAAATAAAAATGACATTTTTGTTCGACAATTCTAATGCGACAAAAATGATGTTTTCAACATCGTATATTTTTATATTCAATAAAAATGACATTTTTGTTCGCCAATTCTAATGCGACAAAAATGATGTTTCAACATCGTATATTTTTATATTCAATAAAAATGACATTTTTGTTCGCCAATTCTAATGCGACAAAAATGATGTTTCAACATCGTATATTTTTATATTCAATAAAAATGACATTTTTGTTCGCCAATTCTAATGCGACAAAAATGATGTTTTAAACGATGTATATTTTTATATCAAATAAAAATGACATTTTTGTCCGCCAATTCTAATGCGACAAAAATGATGTTTTAAACGATGTATATTTTAATATCAAATAAAAATGACATTTTTGTTCGCCAATTCTAATCCGACAAAAATGATGTATTCAACATCGTATATTTTTATATTCAATAAAAATGACATTTTTGTTCGCCAATTCTAATGCGACAAAAATGATGTTTCAACATCGTATATTTTTATATTCAATAAAAATGACATTTTTGTTCGCCAATTCTAATGCGACAAAAATGATGTTTCAACATCATATATTTTTATATTCAATAAAAATGACATTTTTGTTCGCCAATTCTAATGCGACAAAAATGATGTTTTAAATGATGTATATTTTTATATCAAATAAAAATGATGTTTTAAACGATGTATATTTTTATATCAAATAAAAATGACATTTTTGTTCGCCAATTCTAATGCGACAAAAATGATGTTTTCAACATCGTATATTTTTATATTCAATAAAAATGACATTTTTGTTCGCCAATTCTAATGCGACAAAAATGATGTTTCAACATCGTATATTTTTATATTCAATAAAAATGACATTTTTGTTCGCCAATTCTAATGCGACAAAAATGATGTTTTCAACATCGTATATTTTTATATTCAATAAAAATGACATTTTTGTTCGCCAATTCTAGTGCAACAAAAATGATGGTAAGAATGCACTCTTTATTTAATTATATAAAAATGTTCTTTTATCCTATTTGTTTTAAAGACATAAAAATGAACTCTTTATGCTATTTCTTTTAATAACATACAAGTGAACTTTTTATCCTATTTCATTTTAATAACATACAAATTGAACTTTTTATGTTTTTATAAAATGTATATATTTTATCTCCTTTTCTTTTACAATGAAAAAAATGTAAATTCTTTTATCTTTACATTGGAAAATGTAAACCTTTCATTGTTACAAATAAAAAATAGTAAATCTTTCAACTTCGCATAGAAAAAAAAGGTAAATCTTATATTTTACATAGGAAAAAAATGTAAATTTCCTATCTCTCTTCATTACAATAGAAAAATGTAAATTTCCTATTACTCTTTATTATAATAGAAAGATGTTAATGCCTTTTTATTCTTTACATTGAAATGTAACTTCTCTTTTTATTGTTTTTAATTTACATATGTAACTTCTCTTATTTCTTCTCTATTACATTAAAAATGTGAATATTTTCTTTTCTTTTTCCTTTACATTGAAAATATAACTCCTTCTTTTATTTTCCTTTACATAGAAAAATGTAAATGTTTCTATTATTTTTCTTTACATAGAAAAATGTAAATGTTCTATTATTTTTCTAAGTTTCAATTTTTAACCCAACACCAATGCATGTTCATTTCAACTAAATAGACATAACGATGAAATTTTGATCCATTTCAACTAAATTAACATAACTATGAAATTTTTGTGTCATCACAACAACAACAAGATAACGATGAAATTTTGTGTCATTACAACTAAATTAACATAACGATGAAATTATGTGTCATTACAACTACGACAACATATGATCGGGTGTATAATTTCCATGAATCAAAATCAAAGGTCCCACCTTTATTTTGTGAAATCAAACAAAATATCTGGACTTTATTTATTTTATAAATTAGGATAAAAGGTCAAATCTTTATTTATTATACAAATCCAACTTTCTTTTATTTTATAAATCAAAACAAAAGATCAAATCTTTATTTATTACATCTCAAAATAAAAGATCAAATCTTCTTTTATTATATAAATCAAAATAAAAGACTCAACTTTGTTTTGATTTGTTTCAAGAACAAAAGATCAAAATTTTATTATATTTTGTTTCAAAAACAAAAGATCAAAACTTTGAAAATTTTGTAAATCAAATTAAAATTCTAACTTTGCTTTTTGTTTCAAAATAAAAATTCAACTTTAAGAGAAAGGAATAAAAATAAAAATAAAAAATAAAAATAAAAGTGAGAACTTTATAATGATTACATCAAAATGTAGATCTAGACTAGCATGGCTATTTCAACACAGCACAAAAACATTACAAATCACACAAAAATAGCTATTCTATATTACCACATCGCAGATCAGCAATAATAACATACAATGTTTCACATCACAAATAAAATTAAATTATTTAATTATTAAAATCTAGAAATCTCACAGTCGTTGAAGATTTTGGCCAAAATTCAAACTGTTCAGAATGGTCCCGTTTCAGCCTCAACACGTTCTATTCGCTGTTACGATTCAAACGCTTCCGAAATCGTCGAATTCTGAGTTGAAATGGATCAGTTATGGTTAAATGAAGTTTAAAACAATTTAAATTAATTAATTAATAAATTAATTATGCAATTACCTTTTCTTCTTCCCTCAGTAATACGGCCGTATTTAAACCCAATTTGTTCACTTCTAGGGTTCGATCCAGCGAGCAGTACAAAGCACAAGGCGATGATCGAACGGCACCGCGACGACCGCCTTGGTGAGGCGCGCCTGCTCCTCTGACCGAGTCAAACTCGGTGGTCCCCTCTGGTGGCGGTTTGGCCACGAACGGCGGCGGTTTGTGGCTCTGTTGCGGCCACCGCAAGCAACAAGGTCCGATCAAACTCGTACCAAATTGAAGAGCAGAGATAGCTCTACGAAATTGTCAAAAGGAAGAATTGATTTTACTGAGTGAATTGATGGGAATTTATGGAGGAATTTTCGGTGGTTTTAGGCCATTGATTTGGG
Organism: Allium sativum; assembly: GCA_030737875.1. Lineage (NCBI taxonomy): Eukaryota > Viridiplantae > Streptophyta > Magnoliopsida > Asparagales > Amaryllidaceae > Allium > Allium sativum. Next base: position 154,394,016 of record CM060921.1, on the reverse strand, counting down.
GGCGGAGCCAGAGATGATGAATAGTGAATTAGGGTTTTAGAAATCCTATATTTATAATATTATTTAATGTATTTTTACAATTAAATCCATATCTTACAAACTGGCTCAATTTCAGTCCAGCAGAAGGTGCCCCTAGCCAATAGCCCATATTCCAGATCTAATGGGACAGGTCCCGTCAGCCCAAACGGCTGTCTGTGGCCTGTATTATTTAATTTAATTATTTAATTCCTTTATTAATTTAATTCGTCTGTCAAAATAAATTCACCGAGGCCAAAAACGGATTCAGAAAAATCCAGAAAAATTATATTTGTCTATGTTATGACGATACGGTCCTAACAAAACTAATTTCATAGAATTCTGAGACTGTTTGAAAAATGTCTATTTTTCAGTCGATTAAATTTGACTATAATCGACCAAACACATTTTCCTTCGCCACGCTCACATATTCAATCGAAAAATTCTAAAAATTGAAACCTAGCAATAATATGACATTCCGGTTCCAATGAAAGTGGTTTCGTCGAAAACAGAGATCGTTTGAAAATTGACTATTTTCACTGGCTTTAATATTATTTAAAAATGAAAATTTTAATTTCTGCCACATTTTCCACCAAATAATTTAAAGTAAAAATTTTAATTTGGTTCGGATTTTCCGGATCGTTACAATCTCCCCCACTTAAGAATTTTCGTCCTCGAAAAGGAAACAAAGAAAAGTAGGAACAAAGATGGAAAATGTAAATTGGTATAAACGTACCTCAGTACAAGAGTTACTCGGAGATATCCACTCTGCACCTGGGGTAAGCATTTTTGATGCTATCCTCTGTCTCCCAAGTACATTCTCTAGGATCCCCACTCCACTGAACCTCGACTAGGTTGATCTTCTTATTCCTCAAGATTTTGGTTTCTTTGCCAATGATCTTAATCGAGTCCTTCCTCACTGTCAGATTTGGAGCAATATTTAGGACCTGTTGATTTAATTCATCTTCTATTAGATCTGGATCGTGCACATGCTTGTGGAGTTCAGACACATGAAATACATCATGCACCCCTGGCAACCAGTCATGTAGCTGCACTCTATAAGCGAGAGTACCAATCCTTTCGAGAATAGGGAATGGACCAATGAATCTCGGTGCCAACTTTCCCGTCTTCCCAAAACGAATCACGCCTCTCAAAGGAGAAACCTTCAAGTATACTCGATCACCCGTAGAGAATTCTAGATTCCTTCTTCGCTGGTCTGCATAGCTCTTATGTCAACTCTGAGCAGTCAACAAGCGCTTCTTAATCAAGTCAACTTTATCAGATGCTTCACGAACCATGTCGGGGCCCAAGACTAGTCGATTGCCTGACTCCACCCAACATGCCGGAGATCTGCACAGCCTGCCATAAAGTAATTCAAACGGTGACATCCCCAAGCTTGCTTGGTAGCTATTATTATAGGAGAATTCCACCAAGTGCAAGTGGTCCTCCCATGAACCGCCATAATCAAGGATGCAAGCATGCAATAAGTCTTCCAAAACACGATTCACCCTCTCAGTCTGGCCATCTGTCTGAGGGTGAAATGCAGGGCTCAAATTCAACTTGGTCCCAAGCTCTTCTTGAAAAGCTTCCCAGAATTTGTTGGTAAATAATGGATCCCGATCACTGACAATGCTTTTGGGACCCCATGTAGTCTGACTATCTCTTTAAGATAAAGCTGTGCCAAACTACGAGCTATTCTATTGGACCGAACAGGGATGAAATGGGCAGATTTTGTTAAGCAGTCGACAATCACCCATATACTATCGTTGCCTTTACTGCTTCGGGGCAAGCAATCTATAAAGTCCATAGAAATTTCCTCCCACTTCCAACCTGGAACTCCCAGTGGTTGCAACAAACCTGCCAGTTTTTGTTGATCACTTTTAACTTGCTGACAAGTCGGACATCTAGCAACATAAATAGAAATATCTCTCTTCATCGATTTCCACCAAAAGGTGCGCTTGAGATCGTGGTACATTTTGTTTACACCTGGATGGATGCTGATTTTAGATTTGTGGCACTCATCCATCACTTCTCTTTTTCACTCAGCAATGTCAGGCACACAAATTCGCCCTTGCAATCTAAGGGTCCCATTATCGTCAATCTGGAAACTTGAGGCCTCGCCCTCATGAACTCGCTCACAAAGCTTCTGAATAAATTCTCATTCTTCTGAAGAGCAGAAACTTTATCAATCAAAGTAAGAGTGATAATGAGATTGTTGCATTCTGCATTATTTCTACTAAGCGCATTGGCTACAACGTTGGCTTTTCTCGGAGTATACAGGATATCCAGGTCATATGATGTAAGAAATTCGACCCAGTGTTGCTGCCTCATATTCAAATCTTTTTGGGTAAAAAGGTGTTTCAAGGATTTGTGATCCATGTAACTTTTCACCCAAGAGATAATGCCTCCATATTTTAAGAGCAAACACAATGGCCATTAGTTCAAGATCATGCGTGACGTAATTCTTCTCGTGCGGTTTCAGCTGGCGGCTGGCATATGCGACTACTCTGCATCTTTGCATTAGCACCGCACCAATACCTTAAATAAATAAGGGATAACATGTTAAAATGAGATTTGTCATTAAAGGAAAAATGTTACCTCTGACATGTTAATTATAAAAGAAACAACCTTGCTTAGAGGCGTCGGTCCAGACATTCAAATTCTGATTGCCATCTATGATGGTCAACACAGGAGCATTGGTCAACCTCTTTTTTTGCTCTTGGAAAGCTATCTCGCATTCCGGTGTCCACTTGAATTTCATATGCTTCTTGGTCAGGTTTGTCAATGGACAAGCTACCTTCGAAAAATCTTTGACAAATTTCCGGTAATAGCCAGCCAGTCCCAAGAAACTTCTGACCTCCGTGGGAGTTCTAGGCTGCTTCCATTCTTGGTTGGCAGAGATCTTTCCTGGATCTACTGAGATGCCTTCCTTTGATATAACATGGCCGAGGAATTTCACCTCTTCTTGCCAGAATATGCATTTAGAAAATTTTGCTTTCAGCACATTTCTTCGCAAAATCTCTAAGACTTCTCTCGGATGTTGTTCGTGCTCAGCAGTGGAATTAGAAAAGATGAGGATGTCATCGATGAACACGAGCAAAAATTTATTTAAAACATCTCTGAATACTCTATTCATCATATCAACAAAATATGTTGGAGCATTACATAGACCGAAAGGCATTACTAGCCATTCATAAAAGATGTCCGGGCCTCTGAAAGCAGTTAAAGGCACACACTCCTCTGCAATGCGAAGTTAATGGAAGCCTGTAGCTAGGTCCATCCTAGAGAATACTCGTGCCCCATGCAATCGGTCAAGAAAGTCATCAATACGAGGCAGTGGGTATTTGTTTTTCAGAGTTTGTTTGTTGAGATCACGGTAGTCTACACATAGCCTGAGAGTACCGTCTGATTTTGGGACGACCACCACTGCTTCTCCCCATTCTGAGAAGCTAGGCCTGATCAGACCCTTCCAAAAAAGCTGCTTGGTTTGATTTTTCAGCTCCTCTCTTTCTTTTGGCGACATTCTCCGAATGGGATGTACAACAGGCCTTGCATTCGGAGCTAAATCAATTCGGAAGATAATTTCTCTATGCGGAGGTAGGCCCTCAACTTCTTTGAATACATCAGCGTAATCTTTGATGACAGGGATATCCTCAACAGAAGTAGGGATAACTTCTAGAGAAGACCAGAATTTTTTTCCTGTCGGTGGCTGAGCCATGGCAGGGAATACATACATTTCCGAGATTAGTTTTAGCTTTGACAATTCTTTCGGCACAATTGACTTCGGCCTCATATTTTGTCAGCCAATCTATCCAAGGAATGACATCATAGCCGGAGAAACTCATAACGATCAAGTCGAAGGGAAATTTGCAGCGAGAATAAGAAACAGGTACTCTACAATACTGATCAAGAATAAGATAACCTCCTATCGGGCTATTAGCTCTAATCAAATTTTTAGTTTCCTTGGTTTCAGTTTCAACTTTTTAATTGCATCACTAGAAATAAAGCTTCGTGTAGCACCAGTAGCAAATAAGACAGTAATAGGGATGTTCTTAATATTAAGCGTACCTCCTAAGACATCGGGTTTATCAGGCCCCTCAGTCGAAGCTGGTGCAACTGCTCCCTCATAAACATGTGCCACTTCGGTTTTCTTCAACAGGGGACAGTTTCTGGCAAAGTGGCCCGGCTTATGGTAGTTATAGCAATCCTGTGTGTTCTTGGGGTTCTGACCATGATTCTGAGAATTCTGACAACGGTTCTGGGGATTCTGACCACGGTTCTGGGGATTCTGACCACGTTTCTGACTAGGGCCTGAATAATCTCTCTTGACCCTTTTAGGTGCATTCTTACCATCATTTTTGTCGCATTAGAATTGGCGAACAAAAATGTCATTTTTATTTGATATAAAAATATACATCGTTCAAAAAATCATTTTTGTCGCATTAGAATTGGCGAACAAAAATGTCATTTTTATTGAATATAAAAATATACGATGTTGAAACATCATTTTTGTCGCATTAGAATTGGCGAACAAAAATGTCATTTTTATTGAATATAAAAATATACGATGTTGAAAACATCATTTTTGTCGCATTAGAATTGGCGAAAAAAATGTCATTTTTATTTGATATAAAAATATACATCATTTAAAACACCATTTTTGTCGCATTAGAATTGGTGAACAAAAATATCATTTTTATTTGATATAAAAATATACATCATTTAAAACATCATTTTTGTCGCATTAGAATTGGCGAACAAAACTGTCATTTTTATTGAATATAAAAATATACGATGTTGAAACATCATTTTTGTCGCATTAGAATTGGCGAACAAAAATGTCATTTTTATTGAATATAAAATTATACGATGTTGAAACATCATTTTTATCGCATTAAAATTGGCGAACAAAAATGTCATTTTTATTGAATATAAAAATATACGATGTTGAAAACATCATTTTTGTCGCATTAGAATTGGCGAACAAAAATGTCATTTTTATTTGATATAAAAATATACATCGTTTCAAACATCATTTTTGTCGCATTAGAATTGGCGAACAAAAATGTCATTTTTATTTGATATAAAAATATACATCGTTTAAAACATCATTTTTGTCGCATTAGAATTGGTGAACAAAAATGTCATTTTTATTGAATATAAAAATATACGATGTTGAAACATCATTTTTGTCGCGTTAGAATTAGCAAACAAAAATGTCATTTTTATTGAATATAAAAATATACGATGTTGAAACATCATTTTTGTCGCATTAGAATTGGCGAACAAAAATTTCATTTTTATTGAATATAAAAATATATGATGTTGAATACATCATTTTTGTCGAATTAGAATTGGCGAACAAAAATGTCATTTTTATTTGATATTAAAATATACATCGTTTAAAACATCATTTTTGTCGCATTAGAATTGGCGGACAAAAATGTTATTTACATAGAGTAAAAGGAATGAATTTTAAGAATGGGAACCGCCTAGTGGTTTATATAGTTTATATAAATATAAAATATAAAATTAAACGAAATGAGAGCAGTAGTTCGCGTATCGACAATCGTAACTTCAAACGAATATATAGAAAGATCCGAGCGCTGGATTTTCCCAAAACTGGAACCGTTATGACCGCTTTGGGAAGAGCTTTCCAGCGATATAAATTTCATCAAAATCCAACAGTTAGATTTTAAGATATGTGTAAATCAAATTTTGGTAAAAACAGCGCCAGTGCAGCCCATTGACCCGAAACTTCGTTTATTTATTTCGAGCTACTTTTAATAAATAAAAATAGCGATAAATAGTTATAAATATATATGAAATGTTTTAAATTAAAATTATGAGACAATTATTTGAAAAGGCTGAGTTTAACTCATTTAAAATAATTGCACGACGATTAAATCAAAGATGTAAGAAGACGATGGTTGAAGACCGGTGATCTTCACATCAAATGGACGATGACTTCTGATACCTTGGGCTGATTTGCTCCCAGGATAGGGTTAAAGAGTAGTTGTCTAGACATGTGTGTTGATCGTGCCGATATGCGAGCGCCTTTTTTGTGTCTCCGGTTTCGTTCAGACCCAGAACGGACTTGTAAATGGATGTGTGTCTAACATTGAAATTCATTTCATGTAATTAAATCGATTTGTATTAATATATGTTTGTTTGGTGGTGGAGAATCTATTCTCTGCTTAACACCCGGATATGTAGTAATAGTTATCGATCGCATGGCATGAATTGTCAATGTGGCATGCCAAGATGCAATGATCAAGGCTTTGTTGAAAAGGCCTTGTGGTCGATGATCAAAGCATAGCCTGTTTAGGCATAGCTTTGTGTATAACGTGACTTCGCGAGCCTCACACCCCGGTATGAGTCAAAAATGTGATATGGATCGTAGGGAGTGCATACGTTTCTTTCTAGCTAGAAGCGGTGTTTGGGCTTTAACACGGCCCGGCATTTTACTATGTGGAATATGGATTGAGGCACCTCGTTTTTTTATAGGCAGGAAGTGGTCATATTATAGGTCCAAAGGGGCCGGGAAACGTATGTTCAGGAATTGCCAATCCACTACCGTTAGGTGGGGACCGGCCCTACCGTTCCGAGGGTTGCCCATAGGTGTGATCCTGAGGCATTTGCTAGAGTGTCTCGAATCGGAAGAGGACGATCCCTAGCCTCGATTTCATGACAGAAAACCAATTCCCAATACGACAACATTTCGGTTTTGATTGTAAACTTATATACGTCGACATAGTAGGATGGGGTACTATGTCGTCTAGGATTGATATATTTATATTGAAGTATTTTAACACTGCTTAAACACTAATAATAATATTAAAATATTACTTTTCACGTATTAAGCAAATTTGATCATCATAAGGGAAAACTCTATCCTCCTGTGTGCGTTGCATTGTGTGATAGGATCTGAGTCTTATGATGATTTCATTTTTCAAAAGTCATTTCGCTGTTTTATATAAACTTTATAAAATATTGCACTGACAATCCAATGGAGTAAACCCGTTCCGCGTTAGCGGCGTGGTCCTAAGATTTTCCACGTAGTTAGATAATTTAGTTAAGAATTCTCACACCAGTCCCATGACTGACTCATAGTTTGTTTCACTTTTGCAAACTCAGGTGCCCTCTTTCCACACGGGCAGCGAATTGACAGGTTCAGGGAATACATTCTGATTGGAGCTTGCTTGGACGGAAGAAGACCTTTCTCTAGTTTTATCTTGCTTTGAGACATTTTTCCATCTTTTGCTTTTGATGTATGTAATGGAATTTGGAATTTATTTCCTTATCTTTTGAGACTTACTGTATTGCTGAGTGGATCCTGTAAAACTGCATACTCTGATGTTCTGTTGTGATGCTGATGACATTTTATTTCCGTTGAAATGTTTATGTGTTATGATAATTATCTGAGATCTGTTTTTGTTGTAAATATGTTGTATTCCAAAATGATTATCCTTACTTTCGGTCCACGGAAGTTTGGGGTCGTCATAGCTCCATTCTAGATCTAGTCTGTTCCATTGTGTAGATCCGGTCCAGGCGAAACCAACGCATCTGAAATCATTCAGTTCTGTGTGTATATGAGGAAGATACAACCATTTAAAATTTGATTACATTAACTATTAATTAAAATAACTTAATTTACATCCTTAATTACATTTTTTTTGCCATGTCCCTTCTTCTCTCCATCGTTCTCTTCTGAAGCCGTTAAACCCAAAGCTCCCATCCATCCACCACCGTGCCCCGCTTCTGTAGTTAGCCAGAGCCACATCGCCTCGTACCACGACGACGCCCTTCGTAGCACCTCATGTCGACCAGAGTTCAGTGGAACTCGAAGTCCCTCCACGTCGGAAAACGGGCTCAAACGCAACCCCGTGGAGAGACAATTCCTCTCGAATCACAAACTAAAACCCGATCATGACCGTATGGATGAGAAGATCTAACTACGTTCTTTAATTTTTACTTATGAACTAGATGTTAATTTGTGAAGATTAGAAAGAGATTAAGAGATCAAATTGGGATTAAACCGGCCATTGTTTGGAAGCTATAGCGGTTGTATACTTTTTATGGGATTAGGGTTTTGTTTAATTGGGTTTTTATAATATTTTATTAATTTAATGTTCTATTTTACAAATAAACCCTTTAATTCTTTTCAGATCCGATTTCAGCCCAACAAAAGTTGTCCCCAGGCAAATACCCCCGTCCCGGACCTAAGACTAGGTCCCGTCAGCCAGTTTGATCGTCTTAGCCCACTTTTCTTTAATTTAAAATATAAATCATTTATTTATTTAATTTGATCTTACATTTAAATGCACCGAGGCCACATACTGACTCTAAAAATTCCAAAAAAAATTATTTCTAGTTATCTTTTGACGATACGGTCCTAACAAAACTTATTTCGTTGAATTTGGAGATCGTTCGAAAAATGGTCATTTTCAAGTCGATTAAATTTGACTGAAATTGACAAAACATATTTTCTTTTGCCATGCCCACATATTAATTCTAAAAATTATGAAAATTGGAATCCAGCAATAATTTGATATTCCAGATCCAACAAAAGTGGTTTCGCCGAAAAGGAGGTTGTTTGAAAAATTACTATTTTTAAAGGTCATATATTATATTAAAATATATATAAATTCTACAGCGATTTTCTAAATTTTAAACTGGGCATTGCTTTTGATTCCTGCTATGAAATTTTGATTTTTTGAATTTCTTGGAAAGATATTTTTAAATAGATTCTAATATTTTTGGTTTCACCAAAGTCCGATTTATTTTGCGTCATGTACAGTAAGTCAAAGTTCAAATTCAAATTTTCAAACTACCGCCTAACTCCTTTTAGCATTAAATTAAAAATATTCGTTCTAACTTCAATTTAAATAAATTTTTAGTCATTATTATTTAAAATAAATTATTTTAAATATTCAAAATTCAGTTAAATTGCTGAAATAAATTTTTTTGAATTGGTTCATAATTTCAGGGTTGTTACAATCTTCCCCACTTAAAATATTTTCGTTCTAGAAAAGGAACGAAGCTAAAAGTTGTTTAACTAACCAATTTAATTTTCATTCTTTTATTGGTTTTAATAATTTTATTAGTTGATTAACTTATCAAATATATATAACTTTTATATAATCAAAAATCATATTTTCCAAAATTAGATTTTATATATAATCACAAATACGTTAATTATAATCTTGTCATTCTGAACTCATTCTAGGGCATTACTAACCCTATCCTTAACGAGTTTTTCTCATTCTAGGATACTACTGATCCTATCTCTAATGAGTATTCTCATTGGATATTACTGATCCAATCTCTGATGAGTCTTTTGTTCTGTTCTAATGAGTTTTCCCCCAAAGATTTGAGCTAACCATCGCTCTGATACCAACTGTAACGACCCGGATTTCATCCAAACCTAATCTATCCTAAAATCGACTAAGTCCTTTCAAAACTCTAATACGCTAACTTTGGGAATACAACACATTAGAACAAATAACAGAAGACTTTTATTACATCATGATAATGTTAGATCAGAGTACAGAATATATCAGAGTACATCAAATATAATAATACAACGGAAGATTATATTACAACAATACAGCAATTTAATATAGTGCAGCGGAGAACAATAAACTTATATAGCGGAAGTTTATCAATGCTCTGGACACAACTTTAAGCTTTGATCCAGAATCCTACTCAATATATATGCAAAATAAGATACTCGATTGTCCATGTGGAAAAGAGGGCACCCGAGTTTGCAAAGTGAAACAAACTACAGGTCAATCATGGGACTGGTGTGAGAAATCTTTTCTAACTTATCTAACAATATGGCTAATCACAGGACCACGCCGCTAACGCGAAACGAGTTTTCTCCATTGGGTTGCCATTGCATGAAATAAAGTAAATCGTTAAACAACGCAATGCTTTTTAGAAAAATGAAACCATTATAAGACTCAAGTCCCATCACACAATGCAACACATACCGGAGAATAGAGTTTTACCTTATCATGGTCAAAAATGCTTGATACGATAAAATCGGATTTGATATTATTATTAGTGTATATAAGTTTCAAAAACATTTCAATCATAATGTATCAATCACAGACGGCATAGTACTCCATCATATTATGTCGCCATACTAGCTCCACAATCAAAACCGCATGGTGTCGTATTTGGAAGTTGGATTTCCATCATGAGTCAAGGCAGGAACGATCTCCTAACTGATTCGAGACACTCTAGTGATGTCTCAGGATCACACCTATGGGAAACCCTTGGGTCCTGCAGGGCCGGTCCACAAATAACGTTTGTGGATTAGTTAAGCCTGAACACACGCTTCCCGGTCCTATTGAACCTATAATACGACCATTGGCGACTGATAAATCTGAGGCCTCGAAAATTCCATCATCCACATAAGTAAAATGTCAGGGCTGGTAAGTCGTTGACACCACTTCTAGCTAGAAAGAAACATGTGCAATCGTTGCGTTCCCTTGCTCCGTTTCTAACTCATACCGGGTGTGAGGCTCGCGAAGTCATGCTATACACAAAGCTATGCCGAAATATGCTATGCTTTGATCATCATCTGCGAGGCTCTTCTTTTCAACAAAAGCCTTAATCATTTGCATCTTTGCATGCCACATTGAAAATTCACGCCATGCGATCGATAACTACCAATATATAACCTCTGAGCTCATGCGTCTCAGAGAAGGGTGTTAAGCAAGAGAATATATTCTCCGCCACCACATATATATATTAAATAGAAATCAATTTACTTACATGGAATGAAATCCGATGTCAAACACACATCCATTTACAAGTTCGTTCTGGGTCTGAACGAAACTGGAGACATCTTATTCCTCTTCCCGTATGTCAAATACGGAAGTGAGGTGCTCGCATATCCAGAAAATCCACAGATACGTCCGGACAAACTACCACTTTAACCCTTTACTGGGAGCTACCCAATGCCAAACATCGGTAGTGGTTAATTTGATGTGAAGATCACCGGTCTTCATCCACCGTCTTCATCTTCGACTCTTATTCGTCAGAGTAATTATTCAGAATGGGTTAAACCTGGTGTTTTCGAATAACTCGCGTATTTTATAATTAAAAATCAAGTGCTATAAAGACACATCATACGCCTCATTCCAATTTAGAATATCCTTCTTATAAAATATTCATACTATTAGGGAAAGGTTCCCATCAATTTTATCAAAGATAAATTCTTTTAAATTAATTCTTTAATCTTCTTTTTCAAAGATTCATTAAAACTCCAATTTGATTTTAATATCAAATTCATTACTTTATGATTATTCAGTTTAAGAAATTATTCTTGTCTTTAACTGGGTTAAAGAATCAATGTCATTTAAAAACATTGTTCCCGATAAACCCAAAATCATCTTCCATCAAATATGGAATTTTCACAAAAATCAAATTGATACATAATCGATATAAATCTCTGTATCTGACCGTTAATATAAATGGAATAACGGCAAAGCCTTTTAAATTCCATATATAGTAACAGCCTTCTTTTACAGAAGCCTATCTCGATTATTACCAAATCGAATTTCCACTCAGTTCCAATTTATTATATTAAATTGGAAGACTTGGCTTTAGGAAATTTCTTTTTAAATCTTAATAAAAATATTTATAAGTTCCAAATTATATTTTCACTGTTAATTGGGTTAAAGAACAAATGACGTTTAAAACACAGTTCATAATAAACCCAATTCCCATATCATTTTATTCCAATTACTAAATGTAATTGGAAACTCTAAAAATCTTAATTAAAAGATTTATTCTTTTTATATGGCGTTTAAGAACAGTGTTATTTAAGATACCATCCACGACAACCCAAAATCCAATTCTTTTATTTAATTCGAGTTTAATATCAGTTAATTGGAAGACTTCATCAAATCTTAATTTAAAATATTTATTCTAGTAAATAGCTAGTTAATTTCGATAATAATATATTTTTATCTTTTGTGTCCATCCAAAACGGATATAGAGATCATCATTTTATTCTTCATTGAATATTATTTTAAAATATTCGTTATTTAAAAATATTCTTTATAAGAAGATTCTTTATAAAATATTCTTTACATTACGATGTCCTTTTAAAAATATTCTTTATTTAAAAGATATTCTGAATCGGAATGCGACTCAAACAGTTACCATATAATTTCGGTTATATGGATTTCATACACTGCATGACCAAATAATAATGATAAATAATCATTAAACAATCAATTCACATCCAGATTGAAATTTATAACTGTGTGAGCAATAAAATGAGTAAAAAATGCTCATCGCAGCCTGTCAATCCATCGATCAAAATACAAATAAATATTGGGACTAGTGTATGTTAAATATCGTCCCAATACCCGTGTGGGGTTTTCAGCCAACAACAGTTCATATAGATAAATAATTGGTTAATGAACTTAACCAATTTCTAATTCTGCTAACATGTCAATGATAATGAACAAAATATGTTATTTTATTCCTAATGCCAAATAAAAATGTATTTGACTCGTATAAATTCCCTATACTTTTCTAATGTCGAATAAACTGTAATTTATTCACACGACCTTATTGCTGATGACAAATAAAAAGATAATTCCTATTTTCTTTTATTTGTATGCAAATATTTTTAACTTTAACACATAGGGAAATAATCTTATTTTCAATGTATAGCCTAACACATAAAATGTTTATTTTAATTGCATACAAATTCTAATGTTTGCATTAACATATAAGGATGTCACTTTAACTTACCTACATATTCTAATGTATGTTGTAGCAAATATATGATTTTTTATTTCACATACAAATTCTAATGTATGTTTTGCGAATAAAAATGATTCTTATATTCGCATATAAATTCTATTTCAACAAAATGTATACAAAGTGATACATCCATTTTCCTGACAGTTCTATTTTATCACAATGAATATTTTTGTTGTAAACCAAACCTATTTAACAAAAATGCTATTTGTATTTAATTCTTTTATTTAACAAAAATGTGATTTTTATTTCATTTCAAATCTAATTAACAAAAATGTAATTTTTGTTTTCAACCATTATATTTAACAAAATGAAATTTTTGTTTCAACTATTATATTTTGACAAAAATAACTATTTTATTCAACTAATCTATTTGGCCAAAAATGTTCATTTTGACAAAAACGTATATTTTGATTCAACTAATCTATATTGACAAAAGTGTATATTTTGACAAAAATATATGGTTTGATTCAACTAAGCTATTTTGTCAAAAATGAATATTTTGACCAAATGTATATTTTGATAAAAATGTATATTTCTAATTCAACTATTTTAATTTGTCAAAAATGCTCGTTTTTGTTTTCAACAATTCTAATTTAACAAAAATGCTCACCTTTGGCTTTAACAATTATTTTTTGACAAAAAGGCCAATCTTGTTTCAACGGTTACATTTTGACGAAAGTGGCGAATTCGGTTTCAACTATTGTGTTTTGACAAAAATGGATATTTTGTTTTAATTAATGTGTTTTGACAAAAATGTATATTTTGTTCAACAATTCTAATTTGACGAAAATGAATGTTTTTATTTCAACTATACCAATTGACACAAATGAATGTTTTTGTTCAATTAAACTATAATGACCAAAAATGAATATTTTTGTTTAACTATTCTATATTGACAAAAATGAATATTTTTGTTTGACTATCCTATATTAACAAAAATAAATAATTTTGTTTAATTGTTCTATATCGACAAAAATGAATATTTTAGTTTGACTATCCTATATTGACAAAGATGCTAATGTTCGTTTAACAATTCTAATGCGACAAATTGAAAATGTTTATTCTGACAAATTTAATGTGACAGAAATGATAATGTTTGTTTTGCAAAATTTAATGCGACAAAAATGATAACGTTTGTTTTGCTAAATTATTAAGCAAAGGTGATAATTTTTGTTATCCTTTTATTTTAATCCTTTTTATTCTAAACTTCTTATTTTAATCTTTATGACACAAATATTAAAATTTTCTCAATAACATGTTTTGACACAAATGATAACTTTTATTTCAATTTACATGTTTTGACAAAAATCTATATTTTTATTTCAATAATCATGTTTTGATAAAAATGTTATTCTTATTTCAACTAACATGTTTGACAAAAATGACTGTTTTTATTTCATATAAAATGACAACAAAAAATGATACTTTCAACACTTCTATTTTTATTGTATATAAAATGTAATTAAAAATGCAACTTTAAAATCTGTTCTTTTCATTACAACCAAAGTGACAATAAAAATGTTTCTTTTGTATCAATTCTTTTTATTGTAACTAACTTGACAATAAAAATGTTATTTTTAAATCTATCATTTTTATTGTAACTAAATTGACTATAAAATTGTTACTTTAAATCCATTCTTTTTATTGCATATAAAATGACAATAAAAATGTTACTTTTTAGTCTACACTTATTATTGTATATAAAATGACAATAAAAATGTTACTTTTAAATCTCAACTCTATTTCATTGTAACTAATTGAAAATAAAAATGATATCCTTGTATTCCAATTCTAATCTTTGTAACTAGTTGAAAATATAATCTTTTAATTGAAACAAAAGTGATCCTTGTAACTAATAAAATGATAACTTTATTTTGTTGGTTATCCAATCTCAACAAAAGTGATCCTTTTGTTTTGACACAACTCTATATTTCACGTTTCAATAAAATTGAATACTTTTGTTATTGAAACAAAACATAAGCAAATACATGTTCAAGTTTCTAAATAAAAATGATATTTTTATTATGGAACAAATCAATACCCATGGATCAGAATTAAAGACAAAGTCTTAATTGTAAAACAAATCTATGTTCCTGGATCTAAAATGAAAGTAAAGTTTTTTATTTCAAATCCAAATCCATATTCGTAGATCTAAAATAAAAATATGATTTTTATTTCAAATGCAATAAATATCTGTAGATCTAAAATAAAATTATGTTATTTATTTCAAATCCAATACTAACAGTAATCTATAGATTCAAGAGGAAGAATTTTCAAAGTAAATCTAAATCAAACATAACACATACATCACAATCATCATAATCAACAAGCAACAAATACAATATCATACATTGCAGATCTGAATTAATTAACATACATACATGGAATTTAAATAACAAGAGACAATTAAATTTTAACTATTTTTAAATATAGAAATCGCACATCGATTTTTGTCTGAATTTTCAAAGTGCTCCATTGTCACGACCCGAAATCCCCCTAACGAGAAATCACGGATTGAGTTGAGAACAAGCCACATCGGGATGCAGACAGAAGTACATTACATTGTATATTACAACAATTCCATCAGAATACAAGAATATACAGAGTATTAATAAATATTGCACAGAAAAATATCATATATTTAAATTACATTTAAATACATCGCAGCGGAAAATAATACAATACACAACTAGAAGTAATACACGGATATAGAGCTTTCCGAGTATCGTTCCAGCTGTAAATCAGGATCCTGTGAATATAAATCTGCAAAACCCAAACTACCAGCTGCCCGTGTCGAAAATAAGGGCACCCAGAGTTTAGGTTAAAACAATAAACTCCAGGTCAGTCATGTGACTAGTGTGAGAACTAAAAAACAGTTATTATTCTTTATTATAAAGTTAGGTAAATCAAGGGAACACACCGTATGAAACGGAACGGGTTTCCTTCCAAGAATACCAGTGCACGAAACAACAGCGCAATGCTAAATAAAGAAAAATGAAGCTATTATAAGACCCAGGT
This sequence comes from Allium sativum, assembly GCA_030737875.1. Taxonomy (NCBI): domain Eukaryota; kingdom Viridiplantae; phylum Streptophyta; class Magnoliopsida; order Asparagales; family Amaryllidaceae; genus Allium; species Allium sativum. The sequence goes on along the minus strand of CM060921.1, from coordinate 154,378,191 downwards.
CCCATCACACAATGCAATGCAAGCCGGAGGATAGGGTTTTACCTTATAATAGCCAAAGAATGCTTGATATGTTTAAAAACAGATTATTTTGATATTACTATAAGTGTATAGTGCATAAAACAATTTCAATCATAAGTATCAATCATAGACGGCATGGGTACCATATATCATGTCGCCATACTAGGCTCTACAATCAAAACCGCAAATGTCATGTATTGGAAGTTTGGTTTCCATCTGTTAACGGAGGCAAAAGATAGTCCTCTACCGATTCGAGACGCTCTAACCCATGTCTCAGGATCATAGCTCGAGTGATCCTTGGAGCGATAGGGCCGGTCCATCGATGTGGATTAAAATGCCTGAAAACAGCATTTCCCCGCTCTTTGGGGCGTCAATGAGCCAACAAATGACTCCATCAGCTCCACATAGTAACCGATATATTCGAGGCTCCTCGCAACAACAACAACCACATAAGTCCAACTCGTCAGGGCGTGTAAAACCACTGATGCCACTTCTAACTAGAAAGAAACACATGTCCTCCCTGAGGTCCTTCTTCTGTAACACCCCACACCCGCTAAGGTCACTCACAAAGGGAATGCCTTAGCTTCGGTGGAGTATTTAAGTGAATATAGAACTGAAAAATTACAACAAGACAGATATATGTAATAGTTGAAATTTAAAACATCATTTCATTGCAGCAGAAGTTAAACATGTTTGGTTACATCTCAAAAACCAACAAGAGTCAAGTACAAAATATCCATCTCGTTAAAATATAAGTACATAATCCCACTACATACTAATAGCCATAATAGAAAAGATAACCGAGCTTTTCTTCAAGAGTCCAAATTCCAAAAGATACATAAAGCAATCTGATCAAAGGCACTAGTGCTAGGCCCACTTTGAGAACCTGAGGGTTGGGGAAAAAGATAAAAACAACGGGGTCAGACATAAGTCTGAGTGAGCCCTATAACCTTAACAATACAATCATTAAAGTAATTAGGGTATGATATAAACCTGGTACGGTACGACTGGGGATAAATGACTACACTAAGTAGCCAACTCGACTTAGGATAAACCAAGATAACGGTAAAGACGCGCCTATCCACTCAAGGATAATTACTATATTGCACCACCCCAGATCTACCCACCCAAGGGTAATTCCTACACTGCACCAGACCAGTTCTACCCACCAAGGGTAATTCCTACTTAAAGGTTGATCCCACTAAGTGTACTTAGTAATTTTACCCAGTAGTTTCTTGTACCCCTAGCTGACTACATAGGTGCCGTCTTCCCCTATCTCCACTAGGTGTACCCACTACTCCCCAAGCGATCGGCTCCCTAACGTAGATACCCGTGCTGGCCCCACAGTGCGGTGTATCACTCCCCAAAGTGGCAACCCGATAATCAATGGTGCACGGCTTATACCTACATGATGCAACAACGTCTTACCTACCAGCCCGGGTCCACACTTGCATATGAAACCCGTTGGACTCGCGTTGCCACCGCTACCCCGTTTTGGCCTCTTACAGTCAAGCCCAGTACGCGTGTCCCGTCCTCGACTTGGGTCGAGCCCAATAAGATACATATGGGTTACTGGTTGAAATGGGCCCCCACAAGCTTCTACTTAAGCTTGTCATTTTATCTAGTGCATCCCACTTAACCCCTTTTTATAATCATGCCCACCTACATGTTAAGGTTTGGTTAAGTCATCTAATCATATTTTAATTGCCACTCAAGGCCCCCACAAGCTACTACTTAAGCTTGTCATTTAATCTTATTTCAATTGCCACTCAAGGCCCCCACAAGCTACTACTTAAGCTTGTCATTTAATCTTATTTCAATTGCCACTCAAGGCCCCCACAAGCTACTACTTAAGCTTGTCATTTAATCTAGTGCATCCCACTTAACCCCTTTTTCATAATCATGCCCACCTACATGTTAAGGTTTGGTTAAGTCATCTAATCATATTTTAATTGCCACTCATGGCACCCACTAGATTTCTACATGCCACCCAAGGCACCCACTTAACCCTTTAATCATGTTTAGTTACATGTTCCCCTTTGGTTAAGTATTCTAATCTTATCTTCTATTGCCACCCAAGGCAACCACTAGATTTTCCCACGCCACCCAAGGCACTTACTTAACCCTTTAATCATGTTTAATTACATGTTCCACTTCGGTTAAGTATTCTAATCGTATTTTCTATTGCCACCCAAGGCAACTACTTGATTTTCCCACATGCCACCCAAGGCACCCACTTAACCCCCCATGTCATCTACATGCTAATATTGTTAAGTGTTTCTTAATTGATTAAGAACGTAACCATTGTAGAGACCTCTCACATTAGACTATCTCTCATGGCAGCTGGATTTGCCGGTCGGGTCCAGGCAGCCTTACGCCATAACCGAGTCTAACCTCGTGTCTTTACACTTGTCACGCATATAGTTTGTGCCTAAGACCTCTCACATTGGGCCAATCATTTGTAGCCGCTGGATATGCCGGTCGGTTCCGGGCAGTCTTATGCTACAAAAGGGTCCAACCTCGTGTCTTAGTCGATTAATTACACCTAATTAATCACCCCCATAATTTGTATTAATTATCCCTAATTAATTACAAATTTAACGATGTACATAATTGACTCAATTATGTCCATCCACTTTACGGTATGCATAATCATACCAACTTCACACCATTTCATTAACGTGTTTATTAACCCCATCGTTCCCCACGTAATTCGCCAACATGACATAAAAGGGAAGATTCATCAAAAATACAATGGGTTCAACTTGCATAATATTAGCATCAACATGGGTTTAAAGGTGTCAAGATGCATATAGCAGCAACCCAACTAGCATAAATTATCAACCCAAACTTGCATGAATCACATATGTCATAAAGAGGTTAACTTGCATAAGTGTCTTATATCATTCAAAGGGGTAAACTTGCATATGTATGTATGACATACAAAGGGGTTAACTTGCATATGTATGCATATCATACTAAGGTGTAAACTTGCACATGTTACTTGCATATCTTCAAACACCAAACTTGTATAACATGTCATATGTGAACTTGCATATAATCATACACCAAACTTGCATACATATCATAGATGAACCTGCATATAATCGTACACCAAACTTGCATAACATATCATGTATGAACTAGCATATAATCATACACAAAACTTGCATAACATATCATGTATGAACTAGCATATAATCATACACCAAACTTGTGACGGCCGGGAATTTTGCTCGATCTGAATCAGTCGTTAAACCGATCTAGACCGTTCGAAACCCCTGAACGTTGAGAACATGACAAATCTGAACACAAACAGAAGGACATTTCATTGTATATTACAACAATGCATCAGATTACAAGAATATACAGAGTATAAATGAATAAATATTACACAGAAATATCAGAGATTTAAATTACATTTAAATACATAGCAGCGGAAAATAATACGAAGCACAACTGAAGGTGATATACGGATACAAAGCTTTCCGGATATCATTCCAGCTGTAAACCAGGATCCTGTGAATATAAATCTGCAAAACCAAAACTACTAGCTGCCCGTGCGGAAAATAGGGGCACCTAGAGTTTAGGTTAAAACAATAAACTCCAGGTCAGTCATGTGACTGGTGTGAGAACTAAAACAGTTATTTAAAGCTTTACTTTAAAAGAGAGTAATTCAAGGGACCACGCCGTATAACACGGAACGGGTTTCCTCCCAAGAATACCAGTGCATAGAGTAAACAACGCAATGCTTTTTCGAAAAATGAAGCTATTATAAGACCCAGGTCCTATCACACAATGCAACGCAAGCCGGAGGATAGGGTTTTACCTTATAACAGCCAAACATGCTTGATACGTTTAAAACAAATCATTTGATACTATAATAAGTGTATAGTGTCAAAACATTTCAATCATAAATATAAATCATAGACGGCATGAGTGCCCCATCCCACTATGTCGCCATACTAGGCTCTACAAATAAAGCCGAAATACACGTATTGGAAATTGGATTTCCGTCATGAGTCGAGGCAAGGGGCAAGCTCCTCTCCGCGTTCGAGACACTCTAGCAAATGCCTCAGGACTACGCACACTGGGTAACCCCTGGATCTTCAGGGTCGGTCATCACTTACGTTAGAGGATTGGCAATTCCTGAACACACGTTTCCCGGTCCTTACAGACCTATAATCGAGGCGCCTCATCCAACAACCACAAAGGTGAAAAGTATATATATGTCAGGGCTGGTAAGTCACTGACACCACCAAAGCTAGAAAGAAACGTCGTGCTCTCCCTGCAGTCCGTATCCCGTTTTTAACTCCTACCGAGGTGTGAGGCTCGCGAATTCACGCTATACACAAAGCTGCCACGAAGGCTGTGCTTTGATCATCAACCACAAGACTTTGCCTTTCAACAGAAGCCTTGATCATTGCATCTTAGTGTGCCACACAGGCAATTCATGCCATGCGACTGATGTCCATCGATATACAACCTCTGAGCTCGTACGTCTCAGAGAAGGGCGTTAAGCAAAAGTATAAATTCTCCGCCGCCAAACAGATGTATATTTAATAGAAATCAATCAACACAGAATAAAGTCCAATGTCAGACACACAATCCATTTACAAGTCCGTTCTGGGTCTGAACGAAACCGGAGGCACTTTCCTCGCATATCCATCCATCTCCAAGTACGTCTGGACGACCACCAACTATTTCCATCCTCTTGGGTGTACTGCCCAATCAGGATCGTCAGTAATTATCCAAACGATGTGAAAACTTCCGGTCTTCGACAACCGTCTTCATCTTCGACTTATCGTCGAATCGGTTATTCAGAATGGGTATAAACCCGGACTTTCCGAACAACCCGCTTATATTAAAAACAAATGTTACGCAAACACAACATACGCCTCATTCCAATTCATTAGTCACTAACCGTAAATTAGCCAGAGAACAATTTCCCAAACATTAACCCCGAAGGCCGAAACCAACATCAGATCAATACCCAGGAAACCATTCTTCTCAGCCAACCTACAGCTAGTTTCTAAATTCCACATTCTTAGGGAAAGGTTCCCATTAATTTTATCCAAAATAAATTCTTTAAAATTTATCCTGTAATCTTCCTTTGGATGTCATTTAAAACCAAATTATGGTTTTTCCACCTAGTCGAGATTAGCGAACCACAACGAAGTAATTATTTATTTTATTTCCCAATCCCAACCTATTCATCCCATGAAGCAAAACTGGTAATACTCCATATCTAACACCGTGGTGTTATCGGTAAAATTAATTACCATTTCACGTTCAAATCTAATTAAAGATTTAACTATCGCTTTGGAGCAAAACTGGCGATACCCCATTCTCGCTCATTTCTAAATTTGATAATTTAGATTACAAATTCACACTTCAATCTAATTGCAGATTCGTTAGAACTCCTTTTACTGGGTTAAAGAACTAGGTGTTATTTAAAACACAGTTCACGACAAACCCAAATCACATTCTATTTGTTATCGGGTTAAAGAACTAGTGTTATTTAAAACACAGTTCACGATAAACTCATTTCAAATCCAATCAAATATATTAGAAATCCCGATTATTTAAAACCCCTTTTAAATCTAATTCATTTATTTAAAAATAATTCGGTTTTAAATTTAGTTCAAACTAGTGCATTTCGATAAAAACCATTTTTATCTTTTCAAATGTGGAGTTTTTCATCCTAAATTTTCCCAAATCATTTCTTATGATTTTATACCAATTATTACTATTTTTAATAATTTTATCAAGGCCCGTACAGTCGATTTCCAACAATGGCCATCGAACTGCACTTATAGCGACCTTTTTCGAATTTGATTTGGACGTATCTCCAAATCCAACTGTTAGATTTTGAATTTCTAATATTCTTTAGAAAGCTCTTTTCGATACGAACCCAACGGTTCCGGTTTTAGGAGAATCCGACGGTCGGATCTCCCGTAATGTCCGTTTGAAATAAATGGTCGAAATTCGCGAACTGCCGCGGCGCGGCGCGTTCTATTCAGGCCATTATATTATATATATAATATATATAATATATATTTCATCGATTACTATTTAAAACGAATTATATAAATAGTTTCAAATTTGTTTCAAAAGCAATTTCACATTCCATTTCAATTTAAAGAAAAATTGAATTCTTCTTTATAAATTCGTTTTAAAATTCATTTCTATCCAATTCAAATTTCAATTCAATTTGAATTCATTTCAATTCGCTTTCAATTCAATTTGAATTCATTTTCAATTCAATTCATTTCGAAATCGTTTTATATTCAATTCATTTCGAAATCGTTTTATATTCAATTCATTTCGAAATCGTTTTATATTCAATTCATTGAGAAATCGTTTTATATTCAATTCATTTCGAAATCTTTTTATATTCAATTCATTTCGAAATCGTTTTATATTCAATTCATTTCGAAATCGTTTTATATTCAATTCATTTCGAAATCGTTTTATATTCAATTCATTTCGAAATCGTTATATATTCAATTCATTTCGAAATCGTTTTATATTCAATTCATTTCGAAATCGTTATATATTCAATTCATTTCGAAATCGTTATATATTCAATTCATTTCGAAATCACTTTATATTCAATTCATTTCGAAATCACTTTATATTCAATTCATTTCGAAATCGTTTTATATTCAATTCATTTCGAAATCGTTATATATTCAATTCATTTCGAAATCACTTTATATTCAATTCATTTCGAAATCGCTTTATATTCAATTCATTTCGAAATCGCTTTATATTCAATTCATTTTGAAATAAAATTGGTATAAATATCGTTCACGTCAAAATGGCGTCAATCTAATCAACACGGCTTCATGTATTTCTATTTTCAAATATTCTATTTCCAATATTTCTATTTGTCAACACACGACTAATCTCAATGAATGAGTACCGTCCACGTGTGACTATTTTTGTTAAATTATTTCGTTCAACACATGACTAATCTCAACAGATGAGTACAGTCAACACATGAACCTTTATTTTATATTGATAAAGATGTAAATTTTATTATAAAAATATTTCGTTCAACACATGACTAATCTCAACGGATGAGTACAGTCAACACATGAACCTTTATTTTATATTGATAAAGATGTAAATTTTATTATAAAAATATTTCGTTCAACACATGACTAATCTCAACGGATGAGTACAGTCAACACATGAACCTTTATTTTATATTGATAAAGATATAAATTTTATTATAAAAATATTTCGTTCAACACATGACTAATCTCAACGGATGAGTACAGTCAACACATGAACCTTTATTTTATATTGATAAAGATGTAAATTTTATTATAAAAATATTTCGTTCAACACATGACTAATCTCAACGGATGAGTACAGTCAACACATGAACCTTTATTTTATATTATTCTTTATCTTCTAAATTGGAATGAGGCCCAATCAATCACCATATAAAATTAATTATATGGATTTTCATACAACATATGTATATAACAACATTGAAAAATAATCAACCATCAACCAAAGTGCACTACACTGTATAAGCATCAAATATAGATATCTAACGCTTATAACAGCCTGTCAATCTATCGATCGACATATTTAATCAATCAGGATGAGTGAACTTCATATTTCATCCCAACACCCGTGTGGGGTTTCAAACAATCAAACACAGATTTTATTTGTGCAGTTGGGCGATGTGTGAAATTTATCGACCCAATCAATGTCCTTCAAATAGGTGTACATAAACAAACCGTCCGGTTTGTAAATGAATATTTATTCTATTCACTTTCACTATATTCATATTCACGTTAAAAATTATATTTCTAATGATAAAATATTTTATTTCGACATATGAATATCTATTCAGTTCATTCTTTTTATAAAATGATATTTTTATTTTTCTAACATATTTTAGAAAATTTCGGCGGCATAACGGCACTATACTAGAAACGGGACAAGGCCTAGCCTTATCCCTGGTCTAGTGAAGGCCCACGCCATTCACACATCAATCAAATTCACCAAACAACCAAATTCAAATCAAATCATAACTAAGCTATGCAACCAAACAAACAAGTCCATGGTCTGTGGACGATTGTATCGGGTGCTACTAAGCACCGTCTGCATCCTACTATATATATATAACTAGAAAAAGAAGTTTAGAGTGAGAAGTTCTCACCTATAGCTATCCTAGCTCCACGGCACTTCTTTTGCAGGAAATCTTCATCGCTATCGCATCTTCGTCATCTTTATTGCCCGTAGCCACTACATATATAAAAATCACATTTTTATATTTTGATGTCTTTAAAATAAAAATCACATTTTTATTTATTCACTTTCAATTTAAAAATCATATTTTTATAATCACTTCATATATTTAAAAATCGAATTTTCACTACGATGTTCAATATATAAAAATCATATTTTTACTTCTCTATTTTCTATATAAAGATCTCGCCTTTTCTAATATGAAGTTTTCGCCTTTATAAAAATAAAGTTTTCGCCTTTATAAAAATAAAGTTTTCGCCATTATAAAAATTACCACTTTATCTCAACGTATATAAAATAAAAATCAGATTTTTATTTCGCTACATATACAAAGATGATATTTTTATATTCTCTATCCTATAAAGATTATATTTTTAATACTTTAAAAATATAAAAATCATATTTTTAATACTTTAAAAATATAAAAATCATATTTTTGCATTGTAAAAATCCAATCTTTACGGTTTGAAAAATCTAAACTTTGCCATGTTGAAAATCTTATATTTCTTTCAAACATTATATATATAAAAATCGAAGCTTTATATATGAATAAAATCAAAGTTTTACGTTGTTTATATATAAAAATCTCCCCTTTTCTTAACTAAAAATCTTGCTATGATATTGAAAAATCAAACCTTTTATTATAAAAATCTAATCCCCTTTTTCTATACAAATAAATTCTTTCTCTATGTAAAAATCAACTCTTTTCAGTTTTAAAAATTAACTAAAATTTTCAGTTTTAAAATAACTAACTTTTCAGTTTTAAAATAACTAAAATTTCAGTTTAAAAATAATTAACTTTTCAGTTTTAAAAATAACTAAATTTTATGAAAAGAGAAACTTACTACGAAGGAGAGGGAGGGGGTACTTAACGCCGGCGAACTGAAGGAAAGGGGCGGCGCTCGAGTTCCGATGGGATTTGGGGGTTTTCCCTTTCGAAGCGGAGGGAGGCGAGCTTAAGAGGAGGAGGAGGGAAGAAGTAGAGGCGGCGCGCTGGGGAGGAGAGAGGCGCGATGCTGGGCGGTGGCGCGCGTTCCTCGGAGGCGCGACGATGAACTAGAGGGGGGCTGAGCAATCGCGATCCCCCTTTCTTCCTCTTTTTTTTTTATATTTATTTATTCTGAACTGTCGGGTTTGGAATGATGGGCTGGGGTTTGACCAAGTTATAGGAGAGAGTAATAGAGGGGCCAAGGGTTATATTATTTTATTAATTTTTAATTCCAAAAATGTAACTTCTAAATACGAACTCGAAATCAAGCCCACCGACTGTCGTCCCTAGCGTTTTACCCCCATTCCGAACACAATGGGATAGGTATCGCAGGCCAATTCGACCGTTACAATTAGTTTCCGTTGAATTTAAAATATAATTCTTTATATATTCAATTTAAATGCACATTTCAATTTACCGGGGCTACATACAGCTTCTAAAAATTCCTGAAAAAATATTTCTAGCTTCGTATTGACGATACGGTCCTAACAAAACTAGTTTCGTCGAATTCTGAGACCGTTGGAAAAATGGCCAATTTCCAGTCGATTAAAATCAACTTAAATGGTCAAAACACGTTTTCCTTTGCCACGCTCACGTATTGATTCGAAAAATTATGAAATTTAAAACCTAGCAATAATTCGACATCACGGACCCAACAAAAGTGGTTTCATCGAAATCCGAGGTCGTTTGCAAAATTCCCATTTTTAAGGGCCTGAATTCCATAGCGACTATTCAGAATTTTGAACTGGACATATCTTTTAATTCCCGCTATGAAATCTCGATTATTCGGATTCGTTGGAAAGATATTCACAATTAGATCCTATTATTTTTGGTTTCACTAAAATCCGGATTGTTTTGCACCCAGTACATTCAATTGAAGTTTGAAATCGAATTATCGAACTACCGCGCCATTTTCAATTCTATTTATAATTATATATAATTATTTATATTCTAACGACGACGTATATAATATATACGTTCTAATTATATTCAAAATAAATTTCCCGTCGATATTATTTAAAATAATCCATTTTAAATATTCAAAATTCGCTAAAATTGCCAAAATAAAAATTTTAAACTGGCCCAGATTTTACGGGTTGTTACAAAACTTGCATATCATGGTGTCATAATGGATCAATGTTTCTCATATGACTTGCATATCTTGCATAACATCATAAACACCTAGCATATGACTTGCATAACTTGTATAACATCATGAACATGTATCATATGACTTGCATAACTTCATGAACATATATCATATGACTTGCATAACTTGCATATTACCTCAAACACATAGCATATGACTTGCATAACTTGCATAACATCATGAACATGTATCATATGACATGCATAACTTGCATAACTTCATGAACATATAGAACATAACTTGCATAACATGCATAACATCATTAACACATAGCATATAACTTGCATAACATGCATTGATCCACATTCATAGCCATAACCTCATCATATCCTATCATAATCACTTCAATAATTGGTCATTAAGGCTATAGAAAACTCACAACTTGATGATTAGCCTTCTTATGAATATATTAAAAGATTGAGACGAAGCCACTAAGCTATCAACTCAAAAACTCCAAATAAGAATGCTCCAAATGAAAACCCTTGAGCCAAATCAATAATAAAGATCCTAGCTTTGATGAAGAAAAGCCTTGAATCAAACTTAGAAACACTTAAGCAAGCTTAGGAACTCTTATACTTCTTTAGAAACTCTCTCATATGATTAGAGATGAAGATTATGACAAGAGGATGAGGGTGGAGGCCATGAGAGAACATTTTGGCATAGTTTAGCTATAGGATTGAATAATGAGCCTTTAGGTTTAGGTTAGGGGTCTTTTTATAGAAGACTAGGATAGTTTTAGCCATAGGATAAACTTTAGTTTAGATCCTAGCCATCGAAGCATGTCTTGGGGAAGAAGTCAAGTGTAGGAACCATCTAGGGCCTTTAGATTAAAGATGAACCATGAGAACCATTCAAATGCAAAATCTGCATTTGAGCGAATCGGCCCATGGGTTGACAGCCAAACACCCTGGATTAACCCCTAGTCGACCCAGCGGGCTTGGGTCGACCTCAAAAATCGGCCGGTTTGGTTATTCCCCTCTCCCAATTCGCTGTTTTGAACATTTTTGCATATTTATTTATTTAATTTTCAATTATATATATATATATATATCAATATATATTTCTTTGCGCAACCCATTTCACTTAATTAAATATACTTTAATTTGTGAATTTTTATGTTCAAATTACGGGGTGTTACATTCTCCCCTCCTTAAAGGATTTCGTCCCCGAAATCTCTAAGTCAAGAAGAACGTATCCTACCATCCAAACAACCATTTACTCAAACCATCAACCACTGGCATCCATTGTCCTTAGAGTTTCTAATGCTGTATGAACATATGCAAAGAGTGTGTGTATATGTTCCCTGTCTAATGCAAAATCAGGCGGTCTACGGATTTAATTGACCTCCTTAATGCAAACCATGATAGTGCCATGCATCCAATATGTATGCGAAAGATCCCTATCGACACATACTATTTCTACATGAGTGCACAATCATTCACCAAAATGCATCAACCATGTGATAACACAACCATTATACATCCATTAATATAGCTACCTACACACATATTTATGCAATATGCAATATGAAGTGATTGAGCCGATCTAGTGCCTAGAGTGTGTATATATGCATCCACGAGCAACCACTAGCAACCACTTGCATCCACACGCATCCATCAAACATAACATGTCTCAAACACATGTTTCAACCATAGGTTTACCCTATCTAAAGGTCAAAGGTACTAATGAGAGGACATACTAAAGATAAGATAAGCACTAGACAAACGATAAAGGAGACGTTTAAAGGACATACCCTCAAAAAGGAATGGGTATGACGAACGCATCTTCGCTTCTGTCTCCCAAGTAGCATTGCTCTCAACTTCTCCCCATTGCACTTTGACTAGCCACACCTCTCTGTTCCTCAACTTCCTAATCTCTGACCCAAGGATGCGGGTAGGAGCTCGTCGAATAGTTGCATCATGCTCTACCTCCACTTCTTTAAGCAAGCTCGGCTCTACCGCCTCTGCGGTCTCATGTAGGCACTTCCTCAAATGTGACACATGGAATACGTCCTGTTCCCTATGCAACCGAACTATCTCTCGAATATAAACTGAAGCTAGACATGGAACAGTCCTCTTGCTCTTCACGGGTATGAAATGGGCACTCTTAGTAAGTCTATCTACCACAACCCAAATTCGTGTATTACCCTTCCTCGATCTAGGTAACCCATCAATAAAATCCATCGAGACGCTACCCCACTTCCATTGCGGAACTTCCAATGGGTGAAAAACCCACCGGGTTTCTTTTGCTCTGCTTTCACCTGTTGACACACCAAGCATCTGGCGACATACTCGACCACATCTTTCTTCATACCGACCCAAATGAAAACTCGCTTCATGTTTTGGTACATCCTGTCCCCACCGGGATAAATGGTTATCCTAGAACGATGCGCATCATCAAGAATAGTCTTACTTAAACCCTCGTCTTGCGGTACACAAAGTCTACCGTCTCTACGCAAGCACCCCCTATCGTCTATGGTGTACCTACTCAAATGGCTGGACGACTCCCCCCTTATGAGCCTCTCTACCGACTCAACCAACTATGGGTCGTCCCTCTGTGCTTCTCCAATCCGCCCCAAAAGAGTAGGTCTAACCTCCAAGGATGCTAACAAACCGGGTATATAGTCAACGGAAGGTCTGAAATCAAACATCGAGATAGATTCCAAGCTTCGTTGTTCCACGAACAATGGACTCAAGGACAACCTTTTTCCGCTCAAGGCATACACCACCATGTTACCCTTGCCAGGGGTATATGCTATGTCGAAATCATAGGATGCTAAGAACTCCATTCACCTTTTCTGTCTCAAGACTATGCGCTTGAAGAGTCTCCAACACTTCCCTAAGATGTAGGGCATGCTTTTCTCCACTTCTGGAGAAAACCAGGATATTCTCCCATACAAAATCATCATAACTATCCATCTCTCATGCAGACCATCCTAGTCGAACTCGACATCTCCTAAGTGCAAGCCCCAAAGGCCTAAACCAATATCAGACAAACACCCAAGGGACACCTCCTTCGAATTCAGACGACCTACGTGAGATGATACTAGCAAAAACGGCTGAATAATTAAGTCTTTGTCCAACTCTAGATGTCCTTGCTAATCTTGCTCCAAAACCACCGTTGATCAAATAACTGGCTTCACTTAACCTATTCAGCACACACGAAAACTTATTTCGCTTTTAGAAAAGACCAAGATGTCATCCACAAATACCACTACGAAGTTGTTTAGGTACTCCCTGAACACCCTACTCATCAAATCAACAAAATATGCGGGGGCGTTCGTCAAACCAAATGGCATCACAAGCCACTCATAGAAACCATCCGGAGTCCTAAAGGCGGTCTTCTCTATACTATCCTCAGTCACTCCCAACTGATGAAACTCCGTGGCCAAGTCCCACTGTGAAACACTGAGGCGCCAACCAACCGATCAAAAAGATCATCAATCCTTGGCAATGGGTGTCTATTCTTCTTTGTGAGCTCGTTGAGTTCTCTATAGTCTACACAAAGTCTGAGGGACCCATCTGCCTTCATAGCAAAAACTACTGGAGCACCCTACTCCGATATACTTCGTCTTATGAACCCCTTTTCAAGCAACTCCCCTCCTTGCTTATGGAGTTCCCTCCTCTCACGAGGAGCCATGTGGCGCACTGACAAAGATACTGGTTTAGCATCATCTTCCAGATATATTCGGAGGTCTATCTCCCGCTTCGGAGGTAAGCCCTTTGCCTCCTCAAACACATCCGAGTATTCCCGGACCACTCTAGCAGATTGCAAACTCTCGACCGAAGCGTCAAGCGATTCAAGATAACTTAGCATAACAGAATCTATGGGATTTCACAAGATCTCGAGAGTGTTACCCAAGCAGGTCATGGGCCTAACAATTCTCCTTTCGCAATCAAGAACGACACCATTACTGGATATCCAGTCCATGCCCAAAATCAACCCATAGCCCGTGAAGCCCAAACAAAAGCATCACCTCTACACTCAACGCTAAGTATGGAAATCTTCAAACCCAAACATATCATGGACAAACAAGTGGATCCCTCCCAATTGGGTTTGAAACAACCACGGGATCATCTACCAAACTGGTGTCTAGGTGTAGTGACTCAACTAATGATGATGAGATAAATGAATGTGGTGCGCCAGAGTCGAATAAAGTTCGAACAGGATGATCGAGAGAACCAAATTTCAACTTAGACGGTCCTACCCCCATCAGGTATACCCATCGTGTGGTAATACATCTACCCTCCAGAAGATCCTGTACTTCGTCCTTACCTCTTTGGACAACCCCAAGGTGTCCTATTTCCAAAAAAATTAGCCTTCCCCTTCACATTCTCCTTTCGTGGCCTTCTTACCACGATGAGGTTTCGTCCTTTATTTACCTAATAGCTATTTGAACCTTCCTCTCTCGTCCATCTTAAAGGTACCCATAAGCCCTCCACCTCCTTGGACTAACTTCTTAGCCTGGCAAACGTCTTAGTCCCTTGAAGTGGTTTTTCCGTCCTTTATGCGGAAGTCCTTATTTATCTTAAAAAGACATCTATTCGTGGAGGGAAAATTCAAAAAGAGAAAGCGGAAGAGATTCAAAACGGAGAATCCGAAGGATAAAGATATGGCTATTTGGGGATTATGCTTTTCTTTCAAAAACTTTTCTCTTAAAAGACATGTTTTTGAAAATACTTCTTCCAAAAATGTTTTTAGAAAAATAGTTTTCTAAAAATTTTATCTGTTCTGGTAACCTTGAGCTCTGATACCACGTGTAACACCCCACACCCGCTAAGGTCACTCACAAAGGGAATGCCTTAGCTTCGGTGGAGTATTTAAGTGAATATAGAACTGAAAAATTACAACAAGACAGATATATGTAATACTTGAAATTTAAAACATCATTTCATTGCAGCAGAAGTTAAACATGTTTGGTTACATCTCAAAAACCAACAAGAGTCAAGTACAAAATATCCATCTCGTTAAAATATAAGTACATAATCCCACTACATACTAATAGCCATAATAGAAAAGATAACCAAGCTTATCTTCAAGAGTCCAAGCTCCAAAAGATACATAAAGCAATCTGATCAAAGCCCACGAGTGCCAAGCCCACTCTGAGAACCTGAGGGTTGGGGAAAAAGATAAAAACAACGGGGTCAGACATAAGTCTGAGTGAGCCCTATAACCTTAACAATACAATCATTAAAGTAATTAGGGTATGATATAAACCTGGTACGATACGACTGGGGATAAATGACTACACTAAGTAGCCAACTCGACTTAGGATAAACTAAGATAACGGTAAAGACGCGCCTATCCACTCAAGGATAATTACTATATTGCACCACCCCAGATCTACCCACACAAGGGTAATTCCTACACTGCACCACACCAGTTCTACCGACCAAGGATAATTCCTACTTAAAGCTTGATCCCACTAAGTGTACTTAGTAATTTTACCCAGTAGTTTCTTGTACACCTAGCTGACTACATAGGTGCCGTCTGCCCCTATCTCCACTAGGTGTACCCACTACTTCCCAAGCGATCGGCTCCCTAACGTAGATACCCGTGCTGGCCCCACTTTGGGGTGTATCACTCCCCAAAGTGGCAACCCGATAATCAATGGTGCACGGCTTATACCTACACGATGCAACAACGTCTTACCTACCAGCCCGGGTCCACACACGCATATGAAACTCGTTGGACTCGCATTGCCACCGCTACCCCGTTTTGGCCTCTTACAGTCAAGCCCAGTACGCGTGTCCCGTCCTCGACTTGGGTCGAGCCCAATAAGATACATATGGGTTACTGGTTGAAATGGGCCCCCACAAGCTACTACTTAAGCTTGTCATTTTATCTAGTGCATCCCACTTAAACCCTTTTTATAATCATGCCCACCTACATGTTAAGGTTTGGTTAAGTCATCTAATCATATTTTAATTGCCACTCAAGGCCCCCACAAGCCACTACTTAAGCTTGTCATTTAATCTTATTTCAATTGCCACTCAAGGCCCCCACAAGCTGCTACTTAAGCTTGTCATTTAATCTTATTTCAATTGCCACTCAAGGCCCCCACAAGCTACTACTTAAGATTGTCATTTAATCTAGTGCATCCCACTTAACCCCTTTTTCATAATCATGCCAACCTACATGTTAAGGTTTGGTTAAGTCATCTAATCATATTTTAATTGCCACTCATGGCACCCACTAGAGTTCTACATGCCACCCAAGGCACCCACTTAACCCTTTAATCATGTTTAGTTACATGTTCCCCTTTGGTTAAGTATTCTAATCTTATCTTCTATTGCCACCCAAGGCAACCACTAGATTTTCCCATGCCACCCAAGGCACTTACTTAACCCTTTAATCATGTTTAATTACATGTTCCAATTCGGTTAAGTATTCTAATCGTATTTTCTATTGCCACCCAAGGCAACTACTAGATTTTCCCACATGCCACCCAAGGCACCCACTTAACCCCCCCATGTCCTCTACATGCTAATATGGTTAAGTGTTTCTTAATTGATTAAGAACGTAACCGTTGTAGAGACCTCTCACATTAGACTATCTCTCATGGCAGCTGGATTTGCGGTCGGGTCCGGGCAGCCTTACGCCATAACCGGGTCTAACCTCGTGTCTTTACACTTGTCACGTATATAGTTTGTGCCTAAGACCTCTCACATTGGGCCAATCATTTGTAGCCGCTGGATATGCCGGTCGGTTCCGGGCAGTCTTATGCTACAAAAGGGTCCAACCTCGTGTCTTAGTCGATTAATTACACCTAATTAATCACCCCCATAATTTGTATTAATTATCCCTAATTAATTACAAATTTAACGATATACATAATTGACTCAATTATGTCCATCCACTTTATGGTATGCATAATCATACCAACTTCACACCATTTCATTAACATGTTTATTAACCCCATCGTTCCCCACGTAATTCTCCAACATGACATAAAAGGGAAGATTCATCACAAATACAATGGGTTCAACTTGCATAATTTTAGCATCAACATGGGTTTAAAGGTGTCAACATGCATATAGTATCAACCCAACTAGCATAAATAATCAACCCAAACTTGCATGAATCACATATGTCATAAAGAGGTTAACTTGCATAAGTGTCTTATATCATTCAAAGGGGTAAACTTGCATATGTATGTATGACATACAAAGGGGTTAACATGCATATGTATGCATATCATACTAAGGTGTAAACTTGCACATGTTACTTGCATATCTTCAAACACCAAACTTGCATAACATGTCATATGTGAACTTGCATATAATCATACACCAAACTTGCATAAATATCATAGATGAACTTGCATATAATCATACACCAAACTTGCATAACATATCATGTATGAACTAGCATATAATCATACACCAAACTTGCATAATATATCATGTATGAAGTAGCATATAATCATACACCAAACTTGCATATCATGGTGTAATAATGGATCAATGTTTCTCATATAACTTGCATATCTTGCATAACATCATAAACACCTAGCATATGACTTGCATAACTTGTATAACATCATGAACATGTATCATATGACTTGCATAACTTGCATAACTTCATGAACATATATCATATGACTTGCATAACTTGCATAATACCTCAAACACATAGCATATGACTTGCATAACTTGCATAACATCATGAACATGTATCATATGACTTGCATAACTTCATGAACATATAGAACATAACTTGCATAACATGCATAACATCATTAACACATAGCATATAACTTGCATAACATGCATTGATCCACATTCATAGCCATAACCTCATCATATCCTATCATAATCACTTCAATAATCGGTCATTAAGGCTATAGAAAACTCACAACTTGTTGATTAGCCTTCTTATGAATATATTAAAAGATTGAGACGAAGCCACTAAGCTATCAACTCTAAAACTCCAAATAAGAATGCTCCAAATGAAAACCCTTGAGCCAAATCAATAATAAAGATCCTAGCTTTAATGAAGAAAAGCCTTGAGTCAAACTTAGAAACACTTAAGCAAGCTTAGGAACTCTTATACTTCTTTAGAAACTCTCTCATATGATTAGAGATGGAGATTATGACAAGAGGATGAGGGTGGAGGCCATGAGAGAACATTTTGGCATAGTTTAGCTATAGGATTGAATAATGAGCCTATAGGTTTAGGTTAGGGGTCTTTTTATAGAAGTCTAGGATAGTTTTAGCCATAGGATAAACCTTAGTTTAGATACTAGCCATCAAAGCATGTCTTGGGGAAGAAGTCAAGTGTAGGAACCATCTAGGGCCTTTAGATTAAAGCTGAACCATGAGAACCATTCAAATGCAAAATCTGCATTTGAGCGAATCGGCCCACGGGTTGACAGCCAAACACCCTGGATTAACCCCTAGTCGACCCAGCAAGCTCGGGTCGACCTCAAAAATCGGCCGGTTCGGTTATTCCCCTCTCCCAATTCGCTATTTTGAACATTTTTGCATATTTATTTATTTAATTGCAATTATATATATATATATCAATATATATATTTCTCTGCGCAACCCATTTCACTTAATTAAGTATACTTTAATTTGTGAATTTTTATGTTCAAATTACGGGGTGTTACATCTCCCATTTCTAGTTTACAACCGGGGTGTGAGGCTCGCGAATTCACGTTACACAAAGCAATGCCACACAGGCGGTGCTTTGATCATCACCCACAAGACTTTGCTTTTCAATCATTTGCCACTTAGGCATGCCACACAGGCAATTCACTCCTTGTGTTTGATATCCATCAATATATAATCCCTGAGCTCGTACGTCTCAGAGAATGGCGTTAAGCAAGAGAATAAATTCTCCGCCGCTAAACAGATATATATTTAACAGAAATCAATCACACAGAATAAAATCCAATGTTATACACACGGTCCATTTACAAGTTCATTCTGGGTCTGAACGAAACCGGAGGCACCTTGTACCTCGCATATCCATCGATCTCCAAGTACGTCTGGACGACCACTAACTGTTTCCCTCCTCTTGGGTGTACAGCCCAATTAAGATCATCAGTAATCACCCAAACGACGTGAAGACCTCCGGTCTTCAACCACCGTCTTCCTCTTTGACACCACGTTGAATCAGTTATTCGGAATGGGATAAGCCCGGTATTTCGGAATCACTCGCGTATATTATAAACAAGTGTTACACAAACACAACATATGCCTCATTCCAATTCATCAGTCACTAACCGTAAATTAGTAAGGGAAAAATTCCCCAAATATTAACCCCGAAGGCCGAAACCAACATCAGATCAATACCCAGGAAAACATTCATCTTAACTAATCTTCAGTTAGTTACTAAATTTCACATTCTTAGGGATAGTTCCCATTAATTTTATCAAAGATAAATTCCTTAAATTTATTTTTTAATCTTCTTTTGAATATCCATTCCACTAGTCGGGATTAGCGAACCACACCGAAGTAATCATTATTTTATTTCCTAATCCCAACCTATTCATCCCTTGAAGTAAAACTGGTTATACTTCATATATAACACCACAGTGTTATCGGTAAATTCAATTACCATTTGACTTTCAAAACTAATTAAAGATTTAACTATCGCCTGGAGCAAAACTGGTGATACTCCATTCTCGATCTTTTCAATCTAATTAAAGATTCGTTAAAACTCCGCTTGGTTTTAATCTTCATGTCTTTAGCTGGGTTAAAGAATCAATGTCATTTAAAACACGGTTCACGATAAACCCAAAATCTCATTTCTTTCTATCAGCCATTAACCGTAAAATAGCAAGTGAGCAATTCCCTAAGTATTAATCCCGAAGGCCGAAACGAACATCAGATCAATACCCAAGAAACCATTTAACTTAACTTCTCTAGTTAGTTTCTGATTTTCTTAACTTAGTTGGGTCTAAGAACAGTATTAATGAAGATACCATTCATGACAACCCAAAATCACATTCCATTGATTATCGGGTTAAAGAACAAGTGTTATTTAAAACACCGTTCACGATAAACCCAAAAATCAATTCAAATTAAATTCCAATTAAATACCATTTAGTTGGTACACTTCATTAAATCTAAATAAAAAGATTTATTCTTTTTCTCAACTGGGTTTAAGAACAGTGTTAATGAAGACACCATTCACGACAAACCCAAATCACATTTGATATTAAATACAAGGCTCTGAATAGAAAATATATCAGCTTATATTCAATATCAAATTCCACGACCAACAAATATCGTATTAGAAATAACGATATCAATATATCTTTCAAATTTCCATAACGCTATCTGTATAATCACGAAATCCAACATCGAAATATTCCAAAGATAATTTCGATTCAAATCCATTCCAATTCAATTATTGGAAATTCTGGTTACTTTTGAAACCATTTCAAATCCAATTTATTTATTTTAAAAATAAATAGAGTTATACTTCTATTTCAAAACTAGTTCGTTTCGATAAAAATCTATTTTTATCTTTTCAAATATGGAGTTTTTTATCCCAATTCATCCCAATTCATTTCTTATGATTTTACACAAATTATTACTATTTTTAATAATTTTATCAATGCACGTACAGTCGATTTCCATCAACGGCCATCGAACTGCACTTATAACGGCCTTTTCCAAATTTGATTTGGACATAATTCAAAAATTCAATCGTTAGATTTCAAATCTCTAATATTCATTAGAAAGATCTTTTCGATACGAACACAACGGTTCCGGTTTTAGGAGAATTCAACGGTCGGATCTCCCGCAACGTCCATTCGGAATCAATAGTCGAAATTCGCGAACTGCCGCAGCGTGGCGCATTCTATTCAAGCCATTATATATATATATATATATATATATATCGTTGATTTCCTTTAAAAACGTATTTTATAAATCGTTTTAAATTCATTTTCAAAATGATTTCAACTTCATATTCAATTTCTAATCAAAATTGAATATTCCATATCATTAATCTATAAATGATAATATTTTCAAAACATTATATTTTGAAATCAATTACTCTTCGATATTCATTATAAAAATGAATAATATTGATATAAATCTCGTTCACGTCAAACTGGCGTCAATCTAATCAACACGGCTTTTACTCAACACATGAATATTTATTCTATTCAATACATGAATATTTTCAATTCAACAAAAGAGTTTATTTTCAATTCAACACAAGAGTTTATTTTCAATTCAACACATGAATTTATTTTCAATTCAACACATGAGTTTATTTTCAATTCAACACATGAATTTATTTTCAATTCAACACATGAATTTATTTTCTAAATTGGAATGAGGCCCAATCAGTTACCATATAATGTTAATTATATGAATTTTCTACAACACAGGTATATAATAGCAAAGATAAATAATCAACCATCATCCAGAGTGCACCACGTCACTGCATAAGCATTAAATATGAATAATTAACGCTTACACAGTTTGTCAACCCATCGTAACATACAACTAAATAATCGGGATTAGTGTACGTTAAATATCATCCCAATACCCATATGGGGTTTCAAATCAACAAACACATATTTTATTTGTGCAGTTGGGCGATGTGTAAAATTTATCGTCCTAATCAATATCAGTCAAATAAATGTATATAAACAAATCGTTCGATTTGTTTATAAATATTTTTTTATATACACATTAGAAATTATATTTTTAACTATAAAATATTTTCCACTATAAAATATTTTATTTCATTCACCATCACACAATCAAATTTCATTACACAGCAAACAAACAAACAAACCATCCATGGTCTGTGGACGACCGGTGTCAGGTGCTGCTCAGCACCTTCTGCATCCTATTATATATTTTAACTAGAAAATAAATTAAAAGTGAGGAGTTCTCACAGACTAGCTAAACCAATACACTGCGACTCTTCTTATGTAGAAATCTTCGCCACTCGCCTTTTGTCACTTTCGTTGCCCGTAGCCACTACATATATAAAAATCACATTTTTATATTGTTGCTATTTGTATAAAAATCACATTTTTATTTCGCTCTATATGGGTAAAAATCACATTTTTAATTCGCTCTATATGGATAAAAATCACATTTTTATACTGCTACTATATAGATAAAAATTATATTTTTATATCGCTCTTCTTCCAATAAAGAATATATTTTTATAATGCTCCTTCCTATAAAAAATTATATTTTAATATCTACTTATAATATAAAGATCGGATTTTAATATCATCACTATAAAAATCCCATTTTTGTTTCAACATTTATATAATAAAAATCAGATTTTTATTTCGCTACATCTATAAAATATATATTTTTATACTCTACATCATATAAAAATTATATCTTTATCTCTTCTACATAATAAAAATCGGATTTTTAATACTTCTATAATATAAAAATAATATTTTTAATACAAGGCCATATATATAAAAATCCCTATTTTTATATCAAACAAAATTATATCTTCATATCATAAAAATTATATTTATAAAAATCGTAACTATATATATATATATATAGTTATAAAACCATACTTTTTTTGCCTTGGTATACAAGAGAAAAATTGATTCTTCTTCTTTTATTATTTTTATTCAACTGATATTTGTCAAATAAAAGAAATAAATAAAAATAAAATTGAAAACTTACAGTTATCGGAGGGGGTGCTCGCTGCGTCGGAGGTAGGAGGGTGTTAAGCCGTCGGTGGTTGGCCAGGGAGGGGAGGTGGCGGCTTGAAAGGGGCTGCGCTATTTGGGGGCTGCGCGATTTGGGGGTTCAAGGGAGGGGGTATCGGGTCTCGCGGGTTCGACAAGGGCGAAGGAGATATGGTCGAGGGATGGTGGCTGTCAGGCGCGGCGTAGGGTGGGCAACGTCGCCAGCGGTGGTAGAACGATAGGCACGCAATTTTTTTTCTTTCTTTCTGAGTTTTCATATCTGAAGTGGATCGTGGAAAGGTAAGAGGAGGGAAGGGTTTTAGTGAAAAAAAATTACATTTATATTTATTTAATTATTTTATCTTTCAGAAAGTTGACTTTTCTTTGGAACCTCAAACGAGACCCAACGCCTGTCGTCCATAGCTAATTACCCCCATTCCGAAAACAATGGGATATGTATCGCAGGCTGATTCTATCGTTTCGATTAGTTTTCGTTAAAATCAAAATATAAATCTATATATTGAATTTGAGCGCACGTTTTAATTTACCGGGGCCACAAACAGACTCTAAAAATTCTAGAAAAATTATTTCTAGCTTCGTATTGTCGATACGGTCCTAACAAAACTAATTTCGTCGAATTCTGAGACCATTTGAAAAATGGCCATTTTCCAGCCGATTAAAATCAACTAAAACTGGTCAAACGCGTTTTCCTTTGCCACGCTCACATATTGATATAGAAAATTACGAATTTTGAAACCTAGCAATAACTTGACATCATGGATCCAACAAAAGTGGTTTTGTCGAAAACCGAGGTCGTTTGCAAAATTCCCATTTTTAAGGGCCGAAATTCCATGCTGACAATTCTGAATTTTCAACTGGGCATAACTTTTTATCCCCGCTATGAAATTTCAATTTTTCGGATTGGCTGGAAAGATATTTTCATTAGATTCTAATATCTTTGGTTTCCCTAAAATCCGGTTTATTTTGAATCCTGTACATTCATTTGAATTTTGAAATCGAAATTTCAAGCTATCGCGCCATTTCAATTCCCTTTTATAATTATAAATAATTATTTATATTCTAACGATGATCTATATAAATATATATGTTCGAATTCTATTCAAGATAAATTTCTCGTCATTATTATTAATATTCAAAATTCGCTAAATTGCCAAAATAAAAATTTTAAATTGGCTTAGATTTCCGGGTTTACAATCTCCCTCACTTAAAATTTTTCGTCCCCGAAAAGGAACGAAGCCGAAAGTTGTTTCACGAACCAACTCAACTTTCATTATTTTCCTTATGGCTTAAGTTCTTCAACTTTTCAGTTTCCAAGAACATTTCAAATTTTTCAAAAATTTGGCTAACACTCTAACTTTTCGAAAAATTTCGCCATAACCTTCCCTGCACCAGGGACTTCGGGATATTTCAAATAACCTCCCATGGCCCTCATCAATCCAAAAAGAAAAAGAAACAGCCAAGCGGCTGGCCAATCGGCTCATAAAATCATCAAAAACCCAATAAATTCGTAAACATGTACCTATTTGTCGGGCAAACAATTTTATTCTTCTGCTCTAGCCTCTTTGCTATGACCTGTTCAATGTAAGTACATGTACATGCATGCATATGCGATAAATTTTCAATATAACTCATTATTTGGTTCAATTTGGCTAAAGGTTCAACATTTTAATTAATCAAACAACACAACCAGTAATCAATTAGTTGATTAACGTCTCAAATTCATAATTTCGATATATAGTCAAAAATCACATTTTTGGTGCCAAGTCACAACAATAAGCCCTATCTAATTTTGGTTCTCACACCAGTCTAACAGAAATATATAGAAATCCCACCTTCGTAACTCGAACCCAAACGACTGATGCTGTACATTCATCATTAGTTTCATCTCCGGGCGACTAGAGTGTGATTCTATATCTACCCAATATATTAAAACTTCGAATACATGCGGATCAGACGTACATGCAAAATCTTTATATACTGGATAGTCCAAATCAATATAAATAAATATTCAAATACGAATAATTGAATTAAATTTTCAAAACAAAACTTGTTTTTCACTTTTATTTTAAAAACATCACTCTTCACACTCGTTCTAGGATACTACTGATCCCATCTCTAACGAGTCATTCTCCTTAGATATTACTAACCCAATTTCTGATGAATTCTTTTGTTTGGTTCTAATGTGTCTTGTTCTTCGAGCTCTGTAAACCAAAGCTCTGATACCAAAATGTCACGACTCGAAATCCCCCTAACGTGAAATCACGGATTGAGTTGAGAACAAGCCACATCGGAACGTAGACAGAAGAAAATTTCATTGTATATTACAACAATTCCATCAGAATACAAGAATATACAGAGTGTGAATAAATATTACAAAGAAAAATATCAGAGATTTAAATTACATTTAAATACATCGCAGCGGAAAATAATACAATACACTACTAGAAGTAATACACGGATACAGAACTTTCCGAGTATCGTTCCAGCTAGAAATCAGGATCCTGTGAATATAAATCTACAAAACCAAAACTACCAGCTGCCCGTGTCGAAAATAAGTGCACCCAGAGTTTAGGTTAAAACAATAAACTCTAGGTCAGTCATGTGACTGGTGTGAGAACTAAAAAAACAGTTATTAATCTTTATTTTAAAGTTAGGTAAAACAAGGGGCCACACAGTATGACATGGAACGGGTTTCCTTCCAAGAATACAAGTGCATAAAACAACAGCGCAATGCTAAATAAAGAAAAATGAAGCTATTATAAGACCCAGGTCCCATCACACAATGCAACGCAACCCGGAGGATAGGGTTTTACCGTATAATAGCTAAAGAATGCTTGATACGTTTAAAAACATATTATTTTGATATTACTATAAGCGTATAGTGTATAAAACAATTTCAATCATAAGTATCAATCATATACGGCATGGGTACCATTTATCATGTCGCCATACTAGGCTATACAATCAAAACTGCAAATATCACGTATTGGAAGTTGGGTTTCCATCTGTGAATCAAGGCAAAAGATAGTCCTCTACCGATTCGAGACGCTCTAGCCTATGTCTCAGGATCAGAGCCCGAGTGACCCTTGGAGCAACAAGGCCGGTCCACCGATATGGATTAAAATGCCTTAACACTGCATTTCCCCGCCCTTTGGGGCATCAATGAGCCAACAAATGACTCCATCGGCTCCACGTAGTCACCGATATATCCGAGGCGCCTCTCAACAGCAACAACCACGTAAGTCAAACTCGTCAGGGCGTGCAAAACCACTGACGCCACTTCTAACTAGAAAGAAACGCATGTCCTCCCTGAGGTCCTTCTTCCATTTCTGGTTCACAACCGGGGTGTGAGGCTCGCGAATTCACGTTACCCAAAGGTATGCCACACAGGCGGTGCTTTCATCATCACCCACAAGACTTTTCTTTTCAACAGAAGCCTTGATCATTTGCCACTTAGGCATGCCGCACAGGCAATTCACTCCAGGCGTTTGATATCCATCAATATACAACCCCTGAGCTCATACGTGTCAGAGAAGGGCGTTAAGCAAGAGAATAAATTCTTCTCTGCCAAACAGATATATATTTAATAGAAATCAATTACACGGAATAAAATCCAATGTCAGACATACAGTCCATTTACAAATTCGTTCTGGGTCTGAACGAAACCGGAGGCACCTTGTACCTCGCATATCCATTGATCTCCAAGTACGTCTGGATGACCACTAACTGATTCCCTCCTCTTGGGTGTACGACCCAATCAAGATCATCAGTAATCACCCAAATGACGTGAAGACCTCCGGTCTTCAACCACCGTCTTCCTCTTTGATACCACGTCGAATAAGTTATTCAGAATGTGGTAAACCCGGTCTTTCTGAATCTCTCGCGTATATTATAAACAAGTGTTACACAAACACAACGTACGCCTCATTCCAATTCACCAGTCACTAACCGTAAATTAGTAATGGAACAATTCCCCAAATATTAACCCCGAAGGCCGAAACCAACATCAGATCAATACCCAGGAAACAATTCAACTTAACTAATCTTCATTTAGTTGCTAAATTTCACATTCTTAGGGATAGGTTCCCATTAATTTTATCAAAGATAAATTCCTTAAATTTATTCTTTAATCTTCTTTTGAATATCTATTCCACTAGTCGGGATTAGCGAACCACACCGAAGTAATCATTTATTTTATTTCCCAATCCCAACCTATTCATCCCTTGAAGTTAAACTGATCATACTTCATAACTAACACTATGGTGTTATCGGTAAATTCAATTACCATTTCACATTCAAATCTAATTAAAGATTTAACTATCGCTTGGAGAAAAACTGGTGATACTCCATTCTCGATCTTTTCAATCTAATTAAAGATTCATTAAAACTCCACTAGGTTTTAATCTTCCTGTCTTTAGCTGGGTTAAAGAATCAATGTCATTTAAAACACAGTTCATGATAAACCCAAAATCACATTTCTTTCTATCAGCCTTTAACCGTAAAATAGCAAGTGAGCAATTCTCTAAGTATTAATCCCGAAGGCCAAAACCAACATCAGATCAATACCCAAGAAACCATTCAACTTAACTAATCTCTAGATAGTTTCTGATTTTCTTAACTTAATTGGGTCTAAGAACAGTATTATTGAAGATACCGTTCACGACAACCCAAAATCACATTCCATTAATTATCAGGTTAAAGAAGAAGTGTTATTTAAAACACCGTTCACGATAAACCCAAAAATCAATTCAAATTCAGTTCCAATTAAATACCATTTAATTGGAACACTTCATTATATCTATATAAAAAGATTTAATCTTTTTCTCAATTAGGTTTAAGAACAGTGTTAATGAAGACACCATTCACGACAAACCCAAATCACATTTGATATTAAATACAAGGCTCTGAACAGAAAATATATCGGCTTATATTAAATATCAAATTCTATGACTAACAAATATCATATTAGAAATAACGATATCAATATATCTTTCAAATTTCCATAATGCTATCTGTATAATCACGAAATCCAACATCGAAATATTCCAGAGACAATTTCGATTCAAATCCATTCTAATTCAATTATTGGAAATTCTGATTACTTTTGAAACCATTTCAAATCCACTTTATTTATTTTAAAAATAAATAGAATTATAATTCTAGTTCAAACTAGTTCATTTCGATAAAAATCTATTTTTATCTTTTCAAATATGGAGTTTTTCATCCCAATTCCTCACAAATCATTTCTTATGAATTTACACAAATTATTACTATTTTCAAAACTAGTTCATTTCGATAAAAATCTATTTTTATCTTTTCAAATATGGAGTTTTTCATCCAAATTCCTCAAAAATCATTTCTTATGATTTTTCACAAATTATTACTATTTTTAATAATTTTATCAAGGACCATACAGTCGATTTCCATTAACGGCTATCGAACTGCACTTACAACGACCTTTTCCAAATTTGATTTGGACAAAATTCCAAATCCAACCATTAGATTTCAACTCTCTAATATTCACTAGAAAGCTCTTTTCGATACGAACCAAAAGGTTCTAATTTTAGGAGAATCCGACGGTCGGATCTCCCGCAACGTCCATTCGAAATCAATGGTCGAAATTCGCGAACTGTCGCAGCGCGGCATGTTCTATTCAGGCCATTATATATAATATGTGTATATATATATTTTATATTTCGTCGATTTCCTTTCAAAACGTATTTTATAAATCGTTTTAAATTCGCTTTCAAAACGATTTCAACTTCATATTCAATTTCTAATCAAAATTGAATATTCCATATCATTAATCTATAAATGATAATATTTTCAAAACGTTATATTTTGAAATCAATTACTCTTCGAAATTCATTATAAAAATGAATAAAATCGATATAAATCTCGTTCACGTCAAAATGGCGTCAACCTAATCAACACGACTTTTGCTCAACACATGAATATTTTCAATTCAACACATGAGTTTATTTTCAATTCAACACATGAATTTATTTTCAATTCAACACATGAATTTATTTTCAATTCAACACATGAATTTATTTTCTAAATTGGAATGAGGCCCAATCAATTACCATATAATGTTAATTATATGGATTTTCTACAACACGGGTATATAATAGCAACGATAAATAATCAACCATCATCCATAGTGCACCACTCCACTGCATAAGCATTAAATATAAATAATTAACACTTACACAGTCTGTTAACCAATCGATTGACATACAACTAAACAATCGGGATTAATGTACGTCAAATATCATCCCAATACCCGTGTGGGGTTCAAATCAACAAACACACATTTTATTTGTGCAGTTGGGTGATGTGTAAAATTTATCGTTCCAATAAATATCAATCAAATCAGTGTATATAAAAAAATCGTCCGATTTTTTATAAATATTTATTTTGTATACATGTTAAAAATTATATTTTTTAACTATAAAATATTTTCCACTATAAAATATTTTATTTCATTCAACATCGCACAATCAAATTTCGCTACATAGCAATCAAACAAACAAGCCATCCATGGTCTGTGGACAATGAGTGTCAGGTGCTGCTAAGCACCTTCTGCATCCTAGTATATATTTTAACTAGAAAATAAATTAAAAGTGAGGAGTTCTCACCGACTAGCTAAACCAATACACCGCGACTCTTCTTATGTAGAAATCTTCGCCACTCGCCTTTTGTCACTTTCGTTGCCCGTAGCCACTACATATATAAAAATCACATTTTTATATTGTTGCAATTTATACAGAAATCACATTTTTAATTCGCTCTATATGGATAAAAATCACATTTTTAATTCGCTCTATATGGATAAAAATCACATTTTTATACCACTACTATATAGATAAAAATTATATTTTTATATTGCTCTTCTTCCAATAAAGAATATATTTTTATAACGCTCCTTCCTATATAAAAATTATATTTTTATATCTACTTCTAATATAAAGATCGGATTTTTATATCACCA
Organism: Allium sativum; assembly: GCA_030737875.1. Lineage (NCBI taxonomy): Eukaryota > Viridiplantae > Streptophyta > Magnoliopsida > Asparagales > Amaryllidaceae > Allium > Allium sativum. Next base: position 154,348,103 of record CM060921.1, on the reverse strand, counting down.
CTATAAAAATCCCATTTTTATTTCAACATATATATAATAAAAATCAGATTTTTATTTCACTACATCTATAAAAATTATATTTTTATACTCTACATCATATAAAAATTATATCTTTATCTCTTCTACATAATAAAAATCGGATTTTTAATACTTCTATAATATAAAAATCATATTTTTAATACAAAGCCATATATATATATATATAAATCTTTATTTTTATATCAAACAAAATTATATCTTCATATCATAAAGATTATATTTATAAAAATCGTAACTATATATATAGTTATAAAACCATATTATTTTTGCCTTGGTATACAAGAGAAAAACTGATTCTTCTTCTTTTATTATTTTTATTTAACTAATATTTATCAAATAAAAGAAATAAATAAAAATGAAAATGAAAACTTACAGTTATCGGAGGGGGTGCTCGCTGCGTCGGAGGTAGGAGGGTGCTGAGCCGTCGATGGTTAGCCAGGGAGGGGAGGTGGCGGCTTGAAGGGGGCTGCCCGATTTGGGGGTTCAAGGGAGGGGGTATCGGGTCTCGCGGGTTCAACGAGGTCGGAGGAGATAGGGTCGGGGGATGGTGGTTGTCAGGCGTGGAATAGGGGGGCGACTTCGCCGGCGGTGGTTGAACGATGGGCGCACAATTTTTTTTCTTTGTTTCTGAGTTTTCAGATCTGAAGTGGATCGTGGAAAGGTAAGGGGAGGGAGGGGTTTTAGTGAAAAGAAATTATATTTGTATTTATTTAATTATTTTATCTTTCAGAAAGTTGACTTTTGTTTTGAACCTCAAACGAGACCCAACGCCTATCGTCCATAGCTAATTACCCCCATTGCCAACACAATGGGATATGTATCGCAAGCTGATGCGATCGTTTCGATCAATTTTCGTTAAAATCAAAATATAACTCTATATATTGAATTTGAGTGCAAATTTCAAATTACCTGGGCCACATACAGTCTCTAAAAATTCTAGAAAAATTATTTCTAGCTTCGTATTGTCGATAAGATCCTAACAAAACTAATTTCGTCGAATTCCGAGACTGTTTGAAAAATGGTCATTTTCCGGTCGATTAATATCAACTGAAACTGGTCAAACGCGTTTTCCTTTACCACGCTCACATATTGATTTAGAAAATTACGAATTTTGAAACCTAGCAATAACTTGACATCACGGATCCAACAAAAGTGGTTTCATCGAAAACCGAGGTCGTTTGCAAAATTCCCATTTTTAAGGGCCGAAATTCCATAGCGACTATTCTGAATTTTCAACTGGGCATAGCTTTTTATCCCCGCTATGAAATTTCAATTTTTCGGATTTGTTGGAAAGATATTTTCAATTAGATTCTAATATTTTTGGTTTCGCTAAAATCCAGTTTATTTTGAATCCTGTACATTCATTTGAATTTTGAAATCGAAATTTCAAACTACAATGCCATTTCAATTCCCTTTTATACTTATAAATAATTATTTATATTCTAACGACGATCTATATAAATATATACATTCGAATTCTATTCAAAATAAATTTGTCGTCGTTATTGTTTAAAATATATCATTTTAAATATTCAAAATTCGCTAAAATTGCCAAAATAAAAATTTTGAATTGGCTCAGATATCCGGGTTATTACATCCATTCCAGATCTAGTCTGTTCCATTGTGCAGATCTGGTCCAGGTGAACCCAACGCATCTGAAATCATTCAGTTCTGTATTCGCATGAGGAAGATACAGCCATTTAAAATTTGATTACATTAATGATTAATTAAATTAATTAAATAACTTAATTTACATCCTTAATTACATTTTTTTGCCGTGACCCTTCTTCTCCCTATTGTTCTTTTCCTAAACCGTTGAACCCAAAGCTCCCATCCATCTACCACCGTGCACCGCTTCTGTAGTTAGCCGGAGCCACATCGCCTAGTACCACGACGACGCCCTTCGCAGCACCTCGTGTCGCCCAAAGTTCAGGGTACCTCGAAGTCCTCCCCACATCGGAGAACGGGCTCGAACGCTACCCCATGGAGAGGCAACTCCTCTCGAGTCACAAACTAAAAACCGGTCATGACAGTATGGATAAGAAGATCTAACTACCGTTCTTCAATTTTTGCTTAAGAACCAGATGTTAATTTGTGAAGATTAGAAAGAGATTAAGAGATCAAATTGGGATTAAACTGGCCATTGTTTGGAAGCTATGGCGGCTGTATACTTTTTAGGGGATTAGGGTTTTGTTTAATTGGGTTTTTATAATATTTTAATAATTTAATGTTCTATTTTACAAATAAACCCGTTAATTCTTTTCAGATCCAATTTCAGCCCAACGAAAGTTCTCCCCAGGCAAATACCCTCGTCCCGGACCTAATGGACTAGGTCCCATCAGCCGTTTGATCATCTTAGCCCACTCTTCTTTAATTTAAAATATAAATCATTTATTTATTTATTTTGATCGTACATTTAAATTCACCGGGGCCACATACTGACTCTAAAAATTCCAGAAAAATTATTTCTAGTTATGTTTTGATGATACGGTCCTAACAAAACTAACTTCGTCGAATTTGGAGACCGTTCGAAAAATGGCCATTTTCAAGTCGATTAAAGTGAAAATTAGCCTCACATCCTTAAAATTAAAGTTAATTAGGCTCACATCCTCCCCTTTGTAAACATATAAAATTCATCCCTGTTTTTAAAATAGCGCCTAATTTTTTCCATAATTGCCCATGTTAATAGTTACGACACTAATTTAGGATGTGATCAGATTTTTCTTATCTTTGATTAGATTTTTATGTAACCATTTATTTTCGTGCTAATGGCGGCTGCATCTTTGTTTTAATTTTTTGAACGTCCAATTTGCTCGATACACAGATCTATTTGATTGTCAACTTTTACAGAGGATAACTTTGTTCGATCTTTTATTTATAAAATGGCATCGTCTTCATTAAGGTATTATGTTTTTTTACTTTTTTTTAATATATTGATTTATATTTTCAAATCGAATTTTGTTAATTAATCATTCTGTTTAATTGATTGATAGTTTAATTGTATTATAAAGTTTATTTTTTTTTCTGATTGTGGAGCTTTGTAAAATAATTTATCAACATATTTACAGTATGTTATACTCTATGTATAGAAATATAAAAATAATTAGAATATCAATTTTCAAAATTGACACGGTTGTTATAATACGTTATGTATTTTAAAAAAAATTGCGTACAAGTGTGCACATTTTTTGTATATAAGCATTCTAATTTTCATATATTTTTAGTTTATGTTTGTTTTGTGTGCCTGATGATCAGTTGTGTACATCATTATGAATATAGTTGTATTCAATTCATATTACAGGTGTTCTGGATATTTTTTAATATGTTTTGTGCAATTATTCTTAAAATGTTCATGTAAGTATGCATATATTTCTATTATTTGCGTATATGTATGCATATAGTTGAGGTTAGTTGAATGTGGTTTTGTACTTTTGTTTGATTAATGCAGATTAAGCTGAATTTTTTTCATATTTTTTTTCATCCAATGGTCCAGCAAATATTCGTGTATTGGTGATGCTGAAGTATGGGAATGATACTTGTTCTATTCGTCTTTATTTCAACAGTTCTGTTACTATTGTAAGAGATGTGATTTATGGTAAATGGATTGAGCTAATTCCGTTGTCATTTGTGTTGTATCACTTCAGAGATGGTTTTAGAAGATATATAGAAATTAACTCTGATCTTTAATCAATTCTTTTGTTAGCTGCACATAATCGTGAGGATTATTTGGTTTTTTTGTTGACGTTACTCGAAGTAGTTCATCAGTTGCTTATGGTAGCAAATCTTCTATTGGTAATGATTCCTCTTTTGCTAGTACTAGCGAGTCGAAAAACCAATTTAAGCAATTTTTAAAAAGTGATTTGAACCAATTTGTTTTCACCGGTGTGGGTCAACAATTTAAAGGCGGTGTAGCTGAATTTAGACTTTATTTGATGATGTATAGTATGAAATCAAGTTACAAACTGAATTTGATCAAGAATGATAAATAAATAGTAACGGCTGTTTGTTCTAAACAAAATTGTTGCTTTAGGATTCATGCATCTCTCAAGTTCAATCTTCCTAGATATTTTGTTGTGAATAAAATTAAACCTGAATATAATTGCGGTGCTGGAATTCATGATATAAATAATCCGATTATATCTAGTAAATTGGTCAAGTTGTTGGTTTGTGATCATATTCAAGCGAATCCGTTAATGAAGAAAAAGGATATTATCAGTTTGTTTCATACGGAGTATAATGTTATCTTGAAGTATTATTATGCTTACAGTGGAAAGAGGTTGGCATTAGAGGATTTACATGGGAGTGATTTAATGTCCCATCATCATTTGCAGTCATTTTGTGATGCTGTTGGTACTACTAATCCTGGGAGTACAGTTGTTTTGGAGTGTAATGATGATACACGTCAATTTGAGAGTTTTTATTGGACTTGAATCCTGTGCATATGGATTTCAATTTTTCCGGCCTTTAACTTTTGTTGATGCCACTTTTATGAATGGGAGAGCTCAAGATTGTTTAATGGCTGCTACTGGTAAAAATGGAAATGAAGGTATGTTTTTTTTACATTCTAATTCGTATATATAATAGCCTTTCTTTGTTTTTATATTCACCTATATGCAAATTTTATACATTTTTGCATGTATTAATCAGTAATTCTACACTATTACATACAAGTTTAATATTTTTTTATAGCATACTCTATCAATTTTGCTACATTTTGAATAAGTGCATACAGGTGTGCAAATATTTAACATATTTGCATACAAAAGAGCACTCATTTTGTATTTTTGCATACTAGATTGCTATTGTTCTATCATTATAGTGTGAATGCTTCAGTTCTTATTTTCTGTCTTTAATTACGTAAATGTTTTTACAATCTCCATGCACATAAGCCAATTTGTAAACAGCCGGTTTGATTAAGTAAGGATTGTTTGTTTGAATACAGTTCAACTTTAAATGTGCGCTATAGTTTTTGAATCTGCTGTTCTAAAATAATCTTACTATGTACAATTATGCATATTTTCTAAATATTTGCGTACAAGTATTCAAATATTAATTATATTTTGCATCCATACGTGCACATATTATGTATATCTGCATAACTAAATGCATTAATCCTATCTCCACACATTGACTTAATCAGTTCTTTTATTGTACAGTGAATTACTAAAATGTTTTTACAAATATGCATGTTTATTGCTAATTTTTATATTTGTTGACATTTTTTGTTCTATTAATAATTTAATTATGTTTTTTTCATTTTCATAGGTTTTTTCCTATAGCAATCGCTATTGTGTCTGGAGAAGACGAAGACAACTGGATTTGGTTTTCGAAACAACTAAAAGAATTTCTCAAACATGACAATAGAAGTTATGTTTTCATTTCTGATCGTCATCCTGGTATTCATGTTGCAATTCCAAAGGTATTTCCAAATTCAGTTCATGGGTCTTGTTTTTATCATTTGACGAACAATTTAAAGGTTGCTCTAAAATCACATTTTTCCAAAACAAATAAGAGGTTGTTGTTGGATAATTTTGTAAGAATTGCGTACTCATATAACTTGACTGATTTTAATGCTGCTTTGAAGAACTTTAGAGTTGTTGGTAGATCTACTGCGACAAACTTTTTGAATGGAATTCCATTTGAGAAGTTTACTAACGTATTTTTCCTGGCATGTCGATATGGCGAAATGTCATCAAATTTTTCAGAAAGTTTTAATAAGTGGATTTTGGATTAAAGGCATTTACCAATCACTGCTTCTTTGAATAAAATAAGATTGACACTTATGAAATTTATGTCTGATCGTCGTGAAGCTGCTTTTACTTGGAATAGTGTTTTATGTCCAGTGAACGAAACTCGGTTACGCAATCTTCATTTGAGGGAGCTTCATAGTTTGTTATCAAATCTAGTGAATATAATTTTGAAGTTCATTCACCAACACATCAATTTGTTGACTTATACAACCGAGTATGTTCATGTAAGGTGTGGCAAATTACTGGTTTTCCTTGCTCTCATGCTGTCTGATGTATTGTAATGACCCGCAAATCCGTACTATTTGAGTTGACTAATAATACCACACATCCAACCCAAATTGCACAGAAATACGAATCATTATTAGAAAGAAGTTAGAGGATGAGAAATAGAAAGAAAGAAATATTAGAATAGAAGAAAATGAAGATCGCAAAATGTAACAACCCGCAAATTCTGAACCAATTTAAAAATTTTATTTTAGAAAATTTTAATGAATTTTGAGGATATAATATGATTTAAAATTATTAACAATGGCTAGAATTTATTTTAAGCGAAGTTAAAACGAATAAATTTCATTTAAATATAAATGGAGTTAGAAATGGCGCGGTAGTTTTAAAATTTAATTTTGGACTTTAACTGAATGTACATGATTCAAAATAAATCAGAATTGAGTGAAACCAGAAATATTTAAATCTGTTTAATCATATCTTTCTAAGAATCTGAAAATTTGAAATTTCATAGCGGAAATCAAAATTTATGGCCAATTCAATATACAGAAAGGTCACTGTAGAATATATATATATATATATATATATAACATGTATGGCCCAAAGGGCTACTTTTCACATATGAAGGAATTTGGACTCGAAACCACTTCCATTGAGTTTGGAATAATGTTTCTGCATTCTAAAAGTATAAACACTTATATATTTCGAGTTTCAAAAATTATTTGTTTAAAAATGTATTTTTAGTATTAAATATATAGCACTTGAAAATAGTCATTTTTCAAACGACATCCGTTTTCGACGAAACTACTTTTGTTGTAACCGGAATGTCAAATTATAGCTAGATTTAAATTTTAAGAATTTTTGAATTAATATGTGAGCATGGCAAAAGAAAATGTGTTTTGACTATTTTAGTTAAATTTAAACGACTTGAAAATAGCCATTTTTCAAACATTCTCAGAATTCGACGAAATTAGTCTTGTTAGAACCGTATCGTCATAAGAAAGCTAAAAATATTTTTTTCGGAATTTTTAGAGGTCATATGTGGCCCCGGCATATTTAAATGTACAGTCAATATTTAATTAATTTATTTTTAATGTAATTTTAAATAAATATTCTACAGATTTCGGAATTGGACCCCGAGACCTATCCCATTGCGTTCAGAAGGCCTCAAAACATTGAGATCGACTGTAAGCAGGCCCAATTCTGAGACAGTCCAGAAATCCACCTTTATAACATGTTTTTCAATGAATTTAATAATAAAAATTAAACCCTAAACCTAATGCACAGCCGCCGTCATGTCTATTCGAGGGCCAAAAACATCCCAATTTCAAACGCTAATTTCTCTTAATCTGTTCAACGAAAATTGGCAAACTATATATCAAATTGAAGAGAATTAAGAGAGCTTCGAATCTATACGGTTAAGATCGGGTTTTGGTGCACGGATTTCGCGAATTCTGGTGAGGAAGCCGCCGACTTTGACCTCGATTTTAGGGGAGGTGGGACCTGCGAGTTGGCTGGGGTGCCGAGCGACGGGGAAGCGGCCTATGGCGGTCGAGGTGGTGATGTCCGATCGGCAGTGGGTGGCTCGGTGGTGCGTGCGACTTGGGGATGGGCGATGGAGAATGGGTTCAGCCGAAACGTGGAAAGGAGGAAGAAGGTTTAGTAATTTAATATTATTTATTTAATATTTAATTTATCCAATGTTTGAAATTCAATAACTCTTTCATACGAGGGCCGTTTTACGAACCGTAAGTTGCGTTGGACTAGTCTTTCAGAGATCTTCGCAATGGCGTAGACCAGAGCTGAAACCAAGACAGTTGAATTTTTAGCCAAATCAATATGAGAACTCTAATTTTTATTATTTAATTTATTTTTAACTATTTTTCTCGTGTTAAAAATTATTGTATTATAATACTAATTTAGATCTGAAATGTTCTGTGATTGTTGAATTGTTGATTGTTGTTGGTGGTATGTTTTGTTGTTCATAATAAGCTAGATCTACATTGAATTTTATATACTGTTGAATTTATTTGTGGTTAGAAAATTAAATCTAAATTTAGATTTAAATCATATTTTATTCAGATCTAGTTGCTCTAATTTATTTTATATTATTAAATTATTATTTCTATTATTCTGAAATGATCAATAGAATCTTATCGACAAATAAAAACTTATTTTTTTATTTGTCTATATTACAATAGAAGTTGTAAGACAAATAAACCTTATTTTTATTTATTTGTTTACTTTGCAACAGAATATGAACAACAAATAAACATTATTTTTATTGGTTTACTTTGCAACAGGATTTGAACGACAAATAAAATATTATTTTTATTTGTTTATTTACAATAGAATATGAACAACAAATAGAATATATTTTTATTTGTTCTATTACAACAGAATTTGGCTAACAAATAAAATCATATTTTTATTTGTTACATTTAGAACACAATTTATGAATTACAGTAAAAATTCTTCTTTTTACTATCACGTTAAACGTAAGATGTTCTAGAATTGGACTAACAATAAAATACTTAATTTTATTGTTGATATTAAAAACATATTGGCAAATAAAACTTTATTTACATTGTATGTGTAAACTATAGGTTATATTTGGAAACCACCTTTTAATTTACATTTTTATGTAAATAAAAAATACATATTTTGGAAATCACAATTTTGTTTACATTTTATATGTAAATAAGAAATTATTTTCAGAAGTTACATTTTTGTTTGCAAATATATTTTAAAATATAATTTATTCTTTTATTTGAATTCACTAATGCTAATAAACTTTATAAAAATAATTTTAATTCTTTTATTTGCATTCACCAATGCAAATATATATAGAAAATAGAAATCGTTCTTTATTTGCATTTACCAATGCAAATATATATATTGAAACAAATTATTCTTTCATTTGCATTCCCCAATGAAAAATACATATATTGAGAATAAAGTTTATTTCTTTCATTTGCATTCTTCAATACATATATGCATTGAAATTAAGGTTTATTCTTTTATTTGCATTTATCAATGCAAATATTCAATGAAACTAAAGTCTATCTTTTTATCTACATTCACCAATACAAATATACACATTTTTACACATTGAATAGAATTTGTTAAAAATATACTTTGAAAACAAAACTATTCATTGTTTGCATTCACAAATGCAAATATTTATTTAAAATAAATGTTGATCTTTTATTTACATACATTAATGTAAATACACATTGGAAAGGAGTTTCTTTGCACATTCACTCAAATATACTTTTAAATAAAAATAAAAAGGATACATTTGTTATTTGCTTTCCTTGTTGCAAATAAAACATTAAAATAAAAGTTTCATTTTTGTTTACAATCCTACATGCAAACCAAACATCAAAATATAAGTTACATTTGTGAATTTGCATTTTTGATATGAATAAAACGTCGTTTTAAAGTTGTATTTTTATTTTCATTCTTTAATGCAAACAAAACATGAATTGAGAGTTTCATTTTACTTTCAAAATTAAGAGTTACCCTTTTTATTCACATTTTTAGATATAAATAAAGGATAAGATTTAAAAGTTACATTTTAGTACATTCTAGTTGTAGCAAAGAAATAATGGTTCATTTTATTTTCATTTTAAAGGACAATAGAAAGAATAGTTTTTTTTTAGAAGTGCATTTTTATTTCAATTCTATATGAAGTAAAAAGAGCATATTTGTCAAATGTCTTATAGGAAATAAAAGGATTTCTTTTTGTCACTTCAAAAAGAATGAATTGAAAATGTTTATTTAAGCTTTTGTAAAGAAGGAATAACTAAACATTCATATTTGTATCATTAAAGTAAAATAGACAAAAACCCACACTTTTGTCCAAATTAAAAGAATGAAACAAAATATAGCACTGGAATATTTTATTAGAATTGAAACACAAATTAATCACTATTGTAAATTTACATTAGTTAAAAACAATTATTCATTTTAGTCAACTTATACTAGTTAAACCAAAATATACTTTTTGTCAAAATGAATTAGTTGAAGCAATTTACATATAGATATTTATATATCTTATGTTTGGCAAGACATATACTTGTCAAGATAGGTTAGTTAAATCAAAATATTTATTTTTGTCGAAACAAAAATCATCATTTTTGTCTCATTAGAATTGCCAAAACAATATAACCATTTTTGCTTAAGTTTAAACTAGCAAAAATAGAAATTATTGATAGAGACGAAGTTATTATGCTTATTCATTCATTGCAATAGAGATATTTTCTTGTCATGATTATATATTGTGTATTACACTTCCATTCACAAGTTACCCGACTTATTTATATGATTGGGACGATAATTTTCACACATTGCCTAACTGCACAAATTAGTTTATCATTTGTTTGATGGTTGAAACCCCACACGGGTGTTGGGATGAAATTTAACATACACTAATCCCAATATTCATTTGTATGTTGACATTTGTATGTTGATCGTTAGATCGACAGGCTGTGATGAGCGTTATTATTTAATTTTAACGCTTACACAGTGGAAATTACACTTTGGATGTAGATGGATGATTTGATGATTATACTATTATTATCATATATATGATGTGTGTGAAATCCATATAATCCAAATTATATGGTAAATGATTGAATCGCATTTCGATTCAGGTGTTCTTTTAAATAAGAATATTTTTACATTAGAAATCCTGTTTATAAAAAAAAATTAAATATATTTTCATAAAGTATATTTTTAATCGACTATATGTTAAAACAGAGAATATGTGTAAAAGATAAGAATTTGTAATATAAAGAAAACTTCTCATTTAGAATCTTTTATATAAAGAATATTTTTAATGATTATTTTTAAATATGTTTTTTTAAGATTATTAGGATTTGCAATTATATTTTGTGACGTGAAATAAATTGAGATGTGAAGCGGATTTATCGTGGATGGTGTTTTAAACGACATTTGTCCTTTAATCCAATTTACATTGAAATTATTATTTGGAATTTATAAATCCATTATATAGATTTAAAAAGACATTTTCTAAAAATCAAGTTTTCCAATTTAATATATTAAATAGGAATTAAGTGGAAATTCGATTGGTAATAATCGAAATGGGCTTCTGTAAAAGAAGACCGATATTATATACGGAATTTAAGAGGCTTTGCCGTTATTCCATTTATATTATTAGTCCGATACAGAAATCTATATCGATTATGTATTGATTTGATTTCTGTGGAATTCCATATTTTGGAAATTGATTTGTAGATTTACTGTGAACTGTGTTTTAAAGGACACTAGTTCTTTAACCTGTTTAAGACAAGATTTATTCCTTAAAATAAATGATCTTGTAATAATGATTTTTGATATCAAATCAAAATTGGATTTTTAATAAATCTTTTAAGGAAGATTTTATTTTCAGAGTTTATCTTTGATAAAATTAAAGGGCAATCTTCTAATATGAATATCTTATTAAAAGAATATTCTGAGTTGGAATGTGGTGTAATGTGTGATCTTCCAATATTTGCTTTCTAATCACAAAATACGTGAGTTATTTAGAAAGACCGGGTTTAACTCATTCTGAATAATCATCACGACAATCAAGAGTCGAAGATGAAGACGGTGATTGAAGACCAAAGTTTTTCACACCGTTGGGATGATGATGACTGGTATTTTGAATTGGGATTGGCCTTCCAAGGCAAGGTATTTAGTAATGATCGTCCAAACGCATTTGGAGATCGACGGACACTTTGTTTGGCTCAGACCCAGAGCAGACTTGTAAATGGATTGTGTGTCCGACATTATATTCCTTTCTACTGTATTTGTTGAACGCTACTGGTTATATATTTCTGTTTGGTGGTAAAGAATTTATTCTTTACTTATCACCCTTCTCTAAGACGTATGAGCTTAGATGTTATATATATATTGGTAGATGATCAATAATATGGTAGGGTCTGACAATGTGACATACTAAGATGCAAATTATCAAGGCTTTGTTGAAAAGAAGGCCTTGTAGTTGATGATCAAAGCACAGTCTCTTTAGGCATAGCTTTGTGTATATCGTGACTTCGCAAGCCTCACCCACCAGTTGAGTCTAAAACGGGAGAAGGGAACGCCGGGAGTGCACACGTTTCTTTCTAGCTAGAAGTGGTGTCAGTGCTTAAACTGGCTGACATTTGCTTATGTGGTTGTTGGAATTTTGCGAGGCCTCGGTTTATTCTTATCGGTCGCCCACGGCTGATTTGTAGGTCCAATAGGATCGGGGAGCATGTGTTCAGGCATAACTAATCCACTAAAGTATTTGTGGACCGGCCTTGTTGTATCCATGGGTTCGCCAGCTTCCGAATCCTGAGACATTGCTAGAGTGTCTCGAATCGGTCAGGAGCTCCTTTCTAGCCTTGACTCATGATGGAAACCCAATTTCCAATACGCCCCTTGCGGTTTTGATTGTATAACTAGTATGGCGACATAGTAGATGGTAGCTATGCCGTCTAGGATTGATATTATATTTGAAATGTTTTAAATACATACATACACACTAATAATATCGTTTTTACGTATCAAGCATCTTTTGACCATTATATGGTAAAACCCTATCCTCTGGTTTGCATTGCATTGTGTGATGGGATCTGGCTCTTATAATGGTTTCATTTTTCTAAAAAGCATCACGTTATTTGACGATTTACTTTATTTATGCACTGGCAATAAAATGGAGTAAACCTGTTCTGTGTTAGCGGCGTGGTCCTGTGATTAGCCTACTTAATAGATAAGTTAAGTTAAGGTTTCTCACACCAGTCCCACGACTGACCTGTAGTTTGTTTCACTTTGCAAACTCGGGTGCCCTCTTTCCACACGGGCAGTCGAGTAGTTTTTGCAGATAGAGTTAAGCGGGATCCTGGATTAAAGCTGGGTCCAGAATATTGATGGCCTTCTACTGAAATTAATTCCGCTGCAATGTATTTAATTTATTGTAAATGTATCTCCCGCTGTATTATTTATCGATGTACTCTGATATATTCTGTACTCTGATGTAACATTCATTATTGATGTTATAAAAGTCTGTGTTGTTGTCCTGATGTGTTGTATGCCCAAAGTTAACGTATGCGGAATTTGAACGGTCTTGATCGATCTAGCGATCGATTGGTGTCAGGCAAAAATCTGTGTCGTTACCCCTGGTATCAGAGCCAGGTTAGCTCAAATCTTTGGGGTACAACTCATTAGAACTGAACAGAAGCTCATCAGAGGTTGGATTAGTAATATCCAATCAGAATACTCATTAGAGATAGGATCAGCAGTATCCTAGAATAAGAATACTCATTAGAGATGGGGTTAGCAACGCCCTAGAATGAGTCAGAGTGGAAAATTTATAATTAACGTACTTGTTATTATATATATAATTCGATTTTAGAAAATATGATTTTGAATATATAAAAGTTATATATTTTTGAAAACTTTAATCAACTAATTGATTGATGATTGTGTTGTGTGAATATGAGTTCGACTAATAAAATGATTAAACAATTAAAGAATGAAAACTTAAATCGGTTAAATAAACAACTTTAGCTTCATTTCCTTTTCGAGGACGAAAAGATTTTAAGTGGGGGAGATTGTAACAACCCTGTGACGACCCCAAACCCTGTACAGACGGTGGCAAGGGTAATCTTTGGAATATAACACATAAACAGATAACAGTAGAACAGAATTAAATAAATACACCAGATAATGCACAATAGAATATACTGGATAAAAGTAATCATCAGAGTTACACGGTATACAGGATCATACTTTGTACAAATACAGTTCAGCTATACATAAATGTCTACAGCGGAAACAAACAAAATATGTACAATAGGAGCTGAACAGCATAAAAAGAGATAAATGATAGAATCCATCTTCAGCTCCAGCTATCCAGAAAAGCTTGCTAAACCTGAACACAAGGCTGCTCGTGTAGAAAAAGGGGCACCCGAGTTTGAAAGTGAAACAAACTACGAGTCAGTCATGGGACTGGTATGAGAAAACTACTTAACACCTTTATAATATGGCTAATCACAGGACCATGCCACTTTCGTGGAACGGGTTTACTCCATAGGATTGCCAGTGCTTTAAAACAAATCATTCTTTTAAACATCGCAATGCTTTTTATAAAAATGAAGCCATTATAAGACTCAGTACCCATCACATAATGCAACGCAAACCGAAGGATAGAGTTTTTACCTTATAACGGCCAAAATATGCTTGATACGAACAAAACAAAGGCATTTGATATTATTACTAGTGTTTATATGTTTTAAAAATAATTTCAAATCATAACTATCAATCATAGACGGCATTAATGCCCCATACCACTATGTCGCCATATATAGGTATACAATCAAAACCGCATGATGTCGTATTTGGAAATTGGATTTCCATCCTGAACCAAGGCAAAAGATAGTCCTTACCGAATTTGAGACTGTCTAGCCCGAGCCTCAGGCAAGTACTCAGTCAAGCCTTTGGAGCGACAGGGCCGGTCCACCGATGTGGATTAAAATTCCTGAACACTGCGTTTCCCCGCCCTTTGGGGCGTAAGTGAGCCAACGAATGACTCCATCGGACCCGGATCGTCCGATCTAACCGATGCGCCTTGCAACAGTAACAACCACATAAGTCAAACTCGTCAGGGCATGTAAAACCACTAACGCCACTTCTAGCTAGAAAGAAACACATGTCCTCCCTGAGGTCCTTCTCCCATTTCTGTTTCATATCGGGGTGTGAGGCTCGCGAATTCACGTTATACACAAAGCTACGCCACACAGGCGATGCTTTGATCATCACCACAAGACTTTGCTTTTCAACAGAAGCCCTGATCGCTGCATCTTATCATGCCATACAGGCAATTCACACCATGCAACTGATGGCTATCAATCACACAGAATAAATTCCAATGTCAGGCACACCGTCCATTTGCAAGTACGTTTTGGGCCTGAACGAAACCGGAGGCACTACATACCTCGCAAACCCTTCGATCTCCACGTACGCCTGGACGATCACCACTCATTATCCATATTTCGGGATGCCTCCCAATCAGGACAACAGTTACCATCCAATCGAGGTGAAGATCTCCGATCTCCGATCTTCGACCACCCTCTTCATCTTCGATTTCTTATCGTCGATTCAGTTATTCAGAATGGGATAAACCCGGTCTTTCTGAGCAACTCGCATATTTAATAAATAAGTTCAACACAAACACACATACACATCATTTCAATTCATTAGTCACTAACCGTAAATCAGTGGGAGAACGATTTCCCAAATATTAACCCTAAAGGCCGAAACCAACATTAGATCAACACCGAGGAAACCATTCGATTTAGCCAACCTTCAGTTAGTTTCTAAATTTCACATCCATATCGTTTATAATATTTTATAACGATTTATCGCCATTTTTATTTATTTTAAAATAGCCAATTTATTCAAACGACGCATATGGCCATAACGCGGCCGTGGCGCTGTTTTTCTTCAGATTTGATTTACACATATCTGAAAATCTAACCATTGGATTTTCACAAAATTTACATCATTAGAATGATCTTTTCAAAACAAATCTAACGGTTCCAGTTTCGGGAAAATCAAACGGTCGGATCTCCCGGTATAATCGTTTGAAGTTTCGATTTCAAAATACGAACTACAACGTCGTTATTCGATTTAATATTATTATTATTATATATATATATATATAATCGATTCTAGCGCTATTTTTCTTCAGATTTGAATTAAACATTCCAGAAAACCCAACCGTTGGATTTTTACAAAGTTGGTGTCATTGGAAAGATATTTCCAAAGTGGACCCAACGGTTGCGGTTTTGAGAAAATCCGATGGTCGGATCTCCCTCACTAATCGTTTGAAATCACGGTTTCAAAACACGAAATGCAGCTTCTTTATTCGATATATTTCAATTCTATTTATATATATATCGATTCTTCGATTTCAAAACTATATGATTGTCATACATTTGATAAAAATGATATTTTTATCTAACTGTTTTCTATTTCAACACTTCACTATTTTTAACAATTTATGTATATAATAAAAATGTGATTTTTAATGTAAAATAATTTATTTCAAAACATGACTATTTTTTATAGTTTATATAGATAATAAAAATATGATTTTTATTGTGAAACAATTTCTTTCAAAACACGAATATTTTATATAGTTCATATAGATGATAAAAATATGATTTTTATTGTTAAAACAATTTATTCAAAACACGAATACCATTCAACACATGAATTTCTATTCAACGAATGAATTTCAATTCAACACATGAAGGTTTTCTATAGTTTATATATATAGATAAAAAGGTGATTTTTATTGTTAAAACAATTTATTCAAAACACGAATACCATTCAACACATGAATTTCTATTCAACGAATGAATTTCAATTCAACACATGAAGGTTTTCTATAGTTTATATATATAGATAAAAGGGTGATTTTTATATTTAAAACACGAATACCATTCAACACATGAATTTCTATTCAACGAATGAATTTCAATTCAACACATGAAGGTTTTCTATGGTTTACATATATAGATAAAATGGTGATTTTTATTGTTAAAACAATTTAATCAAAACACGAATACCATTCAACACATGAATTTCTATTTAGCGAATGAATTTCAATTCAACACATGAAGGTTTTCTATAGTTTATATATATAGATAAAAGGGTGATTTTTATTACAAAACATGAATGTCGTTAAATAGATGAATTTTCATTCAACACAGGAATATAGTTTCAACACATGAAAATAATTCTAAACATGAATATTATTCAAAATTTTGGCAGCATAACGGCAGGGTAGTTGAAACAGGGACCGTCCCTAGTACGGCTCCTCGCTCTACCTTAAAGCCTCGCAGCTTTTGACAATGGGGAATCATGCATCTAGTTCGCACGCAGGCGACATGTATATTTTTTTCTTTTCCACAAACTAATCCTATGTGGTTTCAACCAAATATTTCTCAACCGCAAACGGGTATTTTTTAACCACAATCAATCAAATTCAACCACAAACAATTCTAATCAACCATTCATAATCAACCAATTTTCACACCAATCACAACCAAAAAATATCGTCCATGGTTTGTGAACGAGGGGCCTATATATATATATATATATATATATATATATATATATAACATTTCACTTCTATTTCAACACATATATAATTTTTACAACGCATATATAACTTATACATTGAACGTACAACTTATACAACGCTTATACATAAGATGTGCAACGCTTATATAACTCATACATCGACTATATAATTTATACATCGTCGTTTTTCATATCATTTATAATATTTTATAAATATCACATCGATTTTCACACCGAATACAACTAAACAAACAAGTCGTCCATGGTCTGTGGACGACGGGGAACAGTTCATATATGTAGTTATGAAATAAATAACTGTACAAAAAATTTAAAGTGAGAGAATTCTCACTGTGGGATCCACTCCGTCAGTTTTAATTTCTGAATTTTTGAACTATTCGGATTTGAATTTGCTTCATTTTCTGGTTTGCTCTGTTTCAGTTCTAGTCTGTTCTGAAATGTAGAATTCTCCGCCACAATCACAACGCAACTGAAATCATTCACTTTTGACCTCGTATGAAAGAGTTACGGTACTAAATACATTTGTTACATAAATTAAAATTAATTAATTAATTAACACTAATTACATCAATTAGGGATAACCCTTCTTCCCCGTTACTTCCAGTATTCACGCTCCAGGATGTCGAATTATCTTCAACTGCTAGGGCTTAAATTCGCCATCTCCATACTGCACTGGACTTAGATCAGTGCATGCCACATCATCCAGCTTCGAACGCGAAACAGTAGGCTGGAGGGCAACCCACTCGCATGCCTCTCCTTCTCGAGAATCGTGCTCGAATCCACGGCACGTGAGTGCAGAAATCGAACAACATACGAAACGACAGGTGATGATCGCCATATGGATTTGAACATCACAACTTGCTCTTCGATTTTTGCTTAGTTATCACAAGATAATTCAGAGGGATTTGAGCTTGATTAAGCCTCGAAATTCTGAACAATAATCGCCCTCCATTTTGGAATAACGGCGGCTCAGAACGGTCTAGGGTTTGGAAAACTTTAAATGCCTATTATACCCTATATATAATAATATTTAATTCATTTAATTCAAATTTTGACTTGTTTATCGTTACAAACTCCAAACAAAACCCAACAGCTATCGCCTCTAGCTAAATACCCATATTCCGAACACAATGGGATATGTTTCGTTGGTCAGTTCGGCTATTTGAATCAGTTTTGCTTTAAATTAAATTATAAATCATTCAATATTCAGTTTGAATGTACATTTTAATTTACTGGGGCCACATACTGAATCTAAAAATTCCCAAAAAATAATTTCTAACTTCGTATTGACGATACGGTCCCAACAAAACTAATTTCGTCAAATTCTGAGACCGTTTGAAAAATGGCCATTTTCCAGTCGATTAAAATCAACCGATACTGGTCAAACGCGTTTTCCTTTACCACGCTCACACATTGAATCGAAAAATTATGAAAATTGCAATCTAGCAATAATTTGACATCCCGGATCGAGCAAAAGTGGTTTCATCAAAATTCGAGGTCGTATGCAAAATGTCTATTTTCAAGGGCGATATAATTTCCATAGCGACCTTTCTGAAAATTCATTTGGCCATAACTTTTGATTTCCGCTATGAAACTTCGATTTTTCAGATTTGTTAGAAAGGTATTCACTAACAGATTTAAATATTTTTGGTTTCACTCAAATCCGTTTTGTTTTGCACCCGGTACAGTCAGTCAAAGTTTGAATTCAATTTTTGAAATTGCCGTGCCATTTCAGGCCTTGTTTATAATTATAATTATTTATATTTATTTTCAAACGTCGATTCGACCTCACTTTTCATTTCTATTATTTAAAATATTTATTTTAAATATTTAAAATCCACTAAAATAGCCAATTTAAAAATTTTAAAAGTGTTCGGATTTTCCGGGTCGTTACATACCCGCAAATTCTGAACCAATTTAAAATTTTTATTTTAAAAAATTTAAATGAATTTTGAGGATATAATATGATTTATTATTATTAACAATGGTTAGAATTTATTTTAAGCGAAGTTAAAACGAATAAATTTCATTTAAATATAAATGGAGTTAGAAATGGCGTGGTAGTTTTAAAATTTAATTTTGGACTTTAACTGAATGCATAGGATTCAAAATAAATTAGAATTGAGTGAAACCAGAAATATTTAAATCTATTTAATCATATCTTTCTAACGAATCTAAAAAATTGAAATTTCATAGCGGAAATCAAAAGTTATGGCCAATTCAATATTTAGAAAGGTCGCTGTAGAATATATATATATATATATATATATATATATATATATAACATATATGGCCCAAAGGGCTACTTTTCACATATGAAGGAATTTGGACTCGAAACCACTTCCATTGAGTCTGGAATAATGTTTCTACATTTAAAAAGTATAAACACTTATATATTTCGAGTTTTAGAATTTATTTGTTTAAAAATGTATTTTTAATATTAAATATATAGCACTTGAAAATAGTCATTTTTCAAACGACCTCCGTTTTTGACGAAACCACTTTTGTTGGAACCAGAATGTTAAATTATAGCTAGATTTCAATTTTCAAAATTTTTCGAATTAATATGTGGGCATGGAAAAAGAAAATGTGTTTTGACTATTTTAGTTAAATTTTAACGACTTGAAAATAACCATTTTTCAAACAGTCTCAGAATTCGACGAAATTAGTCTTGTTAGAACCGTATCGTCATAAGAAAGCTAAAAATATATTTTTTCGGAATTTTTAGAGGTCATATGTGGCCCCGGCATATTTAAATGTACAGTCAATATTTAATTAATTAATTAATTTTTAATGTAATTTTAAATAAATATTCTACAGATTTCGGAACTGGACCCCGAGACCTGTCCCATTGCGTTCAGAAGGCCTCAAAACGTTAAGATTGATAGTAAGCAGGCCCAATTCTGAGACAGTCTAGAAATCCACCTTTATAACACGTTTTTCAATGAATTTAATAATAAAAATTAAACCTAAACTTAATGCACAGCCGCCGCCATGTCTATTCGAGGGCCAGAAACATCCCAATTTCAAATGCTAATTTCTATTAATTAGTTCAAAGAAAATTGGCAAACTATGAATCAAATCGAAGAGAATTCAGAGATCTTCGAATCTATACGGTTAAGATTGGGTTTTGGTGCACGGATTTTGCGAATTTTGGTGAGGAAGCAGCCGACTTTGACCTCGATTTCAGGGGAGGTGGAACCTGCGAGTTGGCTGGGGTGCCGGGCGACGGGGAAGCGGCCTATGGCGGTCGAGGTGGTGATGTCCGATCGACAGTGGGTGGCTCGGTGGTGCGTGCGACGTGGCGATGGGCGATGGAGAATGGGTTCGGCCGAAATGTGGAAAGGAGGAAGAAGGTTTATTTATTTAATATTTAATTTATCCAATGTTTGAAATTCAATAACTCTTTCATACGAGGGCCGTTTTACGAACCGTAAGTTGCGTTGGACTCGTCTTTCAGAGATCTTCGCAATGGCATAGACTAGAGTTGAAACCGAGACAGTTGAATTTTCAGCCAAATCAATGTGAGAACTCTAATTTTTATTATTTAATTTATTTTTAATTATTTTTCTCGCGTTAAAAATTATTGTATTATAATACTAGTTCAGATCTGAAATGTTTTGTGATTGTTGAATTGTTGATTGTTGTTGGTGGTATGTTTGTTGTTCATAATAGGCTAGATCTGCATTGAATTTTATATAATGTTGAATTTATTTGTGGTTAGAAAATTAAATCTAAATTTAGATTTAAATCATATTTTATTCAGATCTAGTTGCTCTAATTTATTTTATTTATTAAATCATTATTTCTATTATTCTGAAATGATCAATAGAATCTTATCGACAAATAAAAACTTATTTTTTTTATTTGTTTATATTACAATAGAAGTTGTAAGACAAATAAACCTTATTTTTATTTATTTGTTTACTTTGCAACAGAATATGAATAACAAATAAACCTTATTTTTATTGGTTTACTTTGCAACAGGATTTGAACGACAAATGAAATATTATTTTTATTTGTTTATTTACAATAGAATATGAACAACAAATAGAATATATTTTTATTTGTTCCATTACAACAGAATTTGGCTAACAAATAAAATCCTATTTTTATCTGTTTACATTTAGAACACGATTTATGAATTAAAGTAAAAATTCTTCTTTTTACTGTCACATTAAACGTAAGATGTTCTAGAATTGGATTAATAATAAAATACTAAATTTTATTGTTGATATTAAAAACATATTGGCAAATAAAACTTTATTTACATTGTATGTGTAAATTATAGGTTATATTTGGAAACCACCTTTTTATTTACATTTTTACGTAAATAAAAAATATATATTTTGGAAATCACAATTTTGTTTACGTTTTATATGTAAATAAGAAATTATTTTCAAAAGTTGCATTTTTGTTTGCAAATATATTTTAAAATATAATTTATTCTTTTATCTGAATTCACTAATGCTAATAAACTTTATAAAAATAAATTTTATTCTTTTATTCGCATTCACCAATGCAAATATATGTAGAAAATAGAAATTGTTCTTTATTTTCATTTACCAATGCAAATATATATATTGAAACAAATTATTCTTTCATTTGCACTCACCAACGAAAAATACATATATTGAGAATAAAGTTTATTTCTTTCTTTTGCATTTTTCAATACATATATGCATTGAAATTAAGGTTTATTCTTTTATTTGCATTTATCAATGCAAATATTCAATGAAACTAAAGTCTATCTTTTTATCTTCATTCACCAATACAAATATACACATTTTTACACATTGAATAGAATTTGTTAAAAATATACTTTGAAAACAAAACTATTCTTTGTTTGCATTCACAAATGCAAATATTCATTAAAAATAAATGTTAATCTTTTATTTACATTCATTAATGTAAATACACATTGGAAAGGAGTTTCTTTCCACATTCACTCAAATATACTTTTAAATAAAAATAAAAAGGATACATTTGTTATTTGCTTTCCTTGTTGCAAATAAAACATTAAAATAAAATTTTCATTTTTTTTTCAATCCTACATGCAAACCAAACATCAAAATATAAGTTACATTTGTGAATTTGCAATTTTGATATGAATAAAACATCGTTTTAAAATTGTATTTTTATTTGCATTCTTTAATGCAAACAAAACATGAATTGAAAGTTTCATTTTACTTTCAAAATTAAGAGTTACCCTTTTTATTCACATTTTTAGATATAAATAAAGGATAAGATTGAAAAGTTACATTTTAGTACATTCTAGTTGTAGCAAAGAAATAATGGTTCATTTTATTTTCATTTTAAAGGACAATAGGAAGAATAGTTTTTTTTAGAAGTGCATTTTTATTTCAGTTCTATATGAAGTAAAAAGAGCAAATTAGTCAAATGTCTTATAGGAAATAAAAGGAGTTCTTTTTGTCACTTCAAAAAGAATGAATTGAAAATGTTTATTTAAGCTTTTGTAAAGAAGGAATAACTAAACATTCATATTTGTATCATTAAAGTAAAATAGACAAAAACCCACACTTTTGTCCAAATTAAAAGAATGAAACAAAATATAGCACTGGAATATTTTAATAGAATTGAAACACAAATTAATCACTATTGTAAATTTACATTTGTTAAAAACAATTATTCATTTTAGTCAATTTATACTAGTTAAACCAAAATATACTTTTTGTCAAAATGAATTAGTTGAAGCAATTTACATATAGATATTTATATATCTTATGTTTGGCTAGACACATACTTGTCAAGATAGGTTAGTTAAATCAAAATATTTATTTTTGTCGAAACAAAAATTATCATTTTTGTCTCATTAGAATTGCCAAAACAATATAACCATTTTTGCTTGAGTTTAAACTAGCAAAAATAGAAATTATCGATAGATACGAAGTTATTATGCTTATTCATTCATTGTAATAGAGATATTTTCTTGTCATGATTATATATTGTGTATTACACTTCCATTCACAAGTTACCCGACTTGTTTATGTGATTGGGACGATAATTTTCACACATCGCCCAAGTGCACAAATTAGTTTATCATTTGTTTGTTGGTTGAAACCCCACACGGGTGTTGGGATGAAATTTAACATACACTAATCCTAATATTCAGTTGTATGTTGATCGTTAGATCGACAGGCTGCGATGAGCGTTATTATTTAATTTTAACGCTTACACAGTGGAAATTACACTTTGGATGTAGATGGATGATTTGATGATTATACTGTTATTATCATATATATGATGTGTGTGAAATCCATATAATCCAAATTATATGGTAAATGATTGAGTCGCATTTCGATTCAGGTGTTCTTTTAAATAAGAATATTTTTACATTAGAAATCCTGTTTACAAAAAAAAAGTAAATATATTTTCATAAAATATATTTTTAATCAACTATATGTTAAAACAGAGAATATGTGTAAAAGATAAAAATTTGTAATATAAAGAAAACTTCTCACTTAGAATCTTTTATATAAAGAATTTTTTTAATGATTAATTTTAAATATGTTTTTTAAGATTATTAGGATTTGCAATTATATTTTGTGATATGAAATAAATTGAGATGTGAAGCGAATTTATCGTCGACGGTGTTCTAAACGACATTTGTCCTTTAATCCAATTTACATTGAAATTATTATTTGGAATTTATAAATCCATTTTATAGATTTAAAAAGACATTTTCTAAAAATTAAGTTTTCCAGTTTAATATATTAAATAGGAATTAAGTGGAAATTCGATTGGTAATAATCGAAATGGGCTTCTGTAAAAGAAGACCGATATTATATATGGAATTTAAGAGGCTTTGCCGTTATTCCATTTATATTATTAGTCCGATACAGAAATCTATATCGATTATGTATTGATTTGATTTCTGTGGAATTCCATATTTTGGAAATTGATTTGTAGATTTATTGTGAACTGTGTTTTAATGGACTCTAGTTCTTTAACCTGTTTAAGACAAGATTTATTCCTTAAAATAAATGATCTTGTAATAATAATTTTTGATATCAAATCATAATTGGAGATTTAATAAATATTTTAAGGAAGATTTAAGATTTTATTTTTAGAGTTTATCTTTGATAAAATTAAGGGGAATCTTCTAATATGAATATCTTATTAAAAGAATATTCTGAGTTGGAATGTGGCGTAATGTGTGATCTTCCAATATTTGCTTTCTAATCACAAAATACGCGAGTTATTCAGAAAGACCGGGTTTAACCCATTCTGAATAATCATCACGACGATCAAGAGTCGAAGATGAAGACGGTGTTTGAAGACTGAAGGTTTTCACATCGTTGGGATGATGATGACTGGTATCTTGAATTGGGATTGGCCTTCCAAGGCAAGGTATTTAGTAATGATCGTCCAAACGCATTTGGAGATCGACGGACACGTTGTTTCGCTTAGACCCAGAGCGGACTTGTAAATGGATTGTGTGTCCGACACTGTATTCCTTTCTACTGTATTTGTTGAACGTTACTGATTATATATTTCTGTTTGGTGGTAAAGAATTTATTCTTTACTTATCACCCATCTCTAAGAGGTATGAGCTTAGAGGTTATATATGTATTGGTAGACGATCAATAATATGGTAGGGTCTGACAATGTGACATACTAAGATGCAAATGATCAAGGCTTTGTTGAAAAGCAGGCCTTGTGGTTGATGATCAAAGCACAGTCTCTTTAGGCATAGCTTTGTGTATATCGTGACTTCGCGAGCCTCACCCACCGGTTGAGTCTAAAACGGGAAAAGGGAACGAAGGGAGTGCACACGTTTCTTTCTAGCTAGAAGTGGTGTCAGTGCTTAAACTGGCTGACATTTGCTTATGTGGTTGTTGGAATTTTGCGAGGCCTCGGTTTATTCTTATCGGTCGCCCACGACTGATTTGTAGGTCCAATAGGATCGGGGAGCGTGTGTTCAGGCATAACTAATCCACTAAAGTATTTGTGGACCGACCCTGCTGTATCCATGGGTTCGCAGCATCCGAATCCTGAGACATTGCTAGAGTGTCTCGAATCGGTCAGGAGCTCCTCTCTAGCCTTGAATCATGATGGAAACCCAATTTCCAATACGCTCCTTGCGGTTTTGATTTTATAACTAGTATGGCGACATAGTAGATGGTAACTATGCCGTCG
Organism: Allium sativum; assembly: GCA_030737875.1. NCBI lineage: Eukaryota > Viridiplantae > Streptophyta > Magnoliopsida > Asparagales > Amaryllidaceae > Allium > Allium sativum. Next base: position 154,322,772 of record CM060921.1, on the reverse strand, counting down.
AGGATTGATATTATATTTGAAATGTTTTAAATACATATGTACACACTAATAATATCGTTTTTACGTATCAAGCATCTTTTGACCATTATAAGGTAAAACTCTATCCTTCGGTTTGCGTTGCATTGTGTGATGGGATCTGGGTCTTATAATGGTTTCATTTTTCTAAAAAGCATTACGTTATTTGACGATTTACTTTATTTATGCACTGGCAATCCAATGGAGTAAACCCATTCCGCGTTAACGGCGTGGTCCTGTGATTAGCCTACTTAATAGATAAGTTAAGTTAAGATTTCTCACACCAGTCCCACGACTGACCTGTAGTTTGTTTCACTTTGCAAACTCGGGTGCCCTCTTTCCACACGGGCAGTCGAGTAGTTTTTGCAGATATAGTTAAGCATGTTCCTGGATTCAAGCCTGAAGCAGGGTCCAGAATATTGATGGCCTTCCACTGAGATTAATTCCGCTGCAATGTGTTTAATTTATTGTAAATGTATCTTCCGCTATATTATTTATCGATGTACTCTTATATATTCTGTACTCTGATGTAACATTCATTATTGATGTTATAAAAGTCCGTGCTGTTGTCCTGATGTGTTGTATGCCCAAAGTTAACGTATGCGGAATTTGAACGGTGTTGATCGATCTTGCGATCGATTGGGGTCGGGCAAAAATCCGTGTCGTTACACAAAATCACAATGGAACGAATAAAATATATTATATAACATAACTTTTGAAATACAAATTAGTTACTGGATATACATACCTTTATCAGAGCACAACAGTTATTCCTGGAACAGTTATAAACACCTGTTTCCAGATACAACATAGTACACAGCGGAATATGATATTCTATAGTTAACTGGCGAAGCCTCCTGCTTCCAGCTCTTTCCAAGTAAATTTGAAAAAAAATCCCAACTACTTGACTTTCTGTACAAATATGGGCACCCAAGAGTTTAGGGAAAAACAAACAAAATAAACTCTGGGCCAATCATGGGACTGGTGTGAGTAAACTCCAATCATTTGTTTAACTTTAAAAAACCTTTCAAAAGAAAGGATAATAATAAGACCAGCTGTAACACCCCACCTCCGCCAATGCCACTCTTGCAAGGACATTAGCTTTGGAGGGGCGTTAAACAAGGTAAACATGCATGCAGATATCACAAGACAGAATATATAAGTAAAACAGAGTAGTAAAGAAGCGGATAAAACTTAGCATTTCAAAACCATAGTCATGTTACAACAAAGTACTTGGTCATTATTTTCCAACAACAAAGTCTAGATAAAAGCATAAACTGAAAAACTGAAATACATAAAGTACTATCCCCAAAATGAAGTGATAAACCATAGCTAGCTCAATGTCCAAACCGTACATGAGCAAATCCAGTAAGCAAGCTGTAAAGATCCAAGCTAAGCTCCAATGTTCCCACCCTGAGAACCTGAGGGGGGGGGGGAACGGAAGAAAAGAGGCGAAAGAAAACAGGTCAGTCAAAAAGACTGGTAAGCCCTACTACTATCTGTCTATGAACTAGTAAAGTTAACTGGCATGAGAAGCTGAGATGAACACAAGGATAACAACATACTGGCATGATGATTAACTAACAAGATAGATAAAGGTGTCATCGCATAATTAAGGTTAAGTTTTGCACCACGGGTGTACTAGCATTCTAACATGTCAAGTAAAAACAAGAATTGATCCCTTGGCCCAAGCTTGGCCCATCATCATGAGGTGACCTAAATTAAGGTCCAACTACACGGTCTAGTCGATCGGCTCCCTATAAGCCTAACTTGTCAAGTGTCGGTGTCATACGGCTTAGTCATGTAATGTAGTTGACTGTGCAGGGTCCATCCCTAGGGTGTATCAAGCCCTACGGTGTAACCCTCAGACACCATTCCAGGATGCGTAGTCTAAACCTACCGGCCCCCGTGTTCAACTCCGGACTTAATGTGCACGACCATGGTCCGCCTGAACAACCGGTGCATCATTCAGCCGTCTCTTTTGGTCTCTTTCAATCAGCCCAGTAATCGTGCCCCACCCTAGCCTAGTCCTAGGGTCTTATGATACCATCTAGAAGGTTACTGCTGAAAAGGACCACGCAACTAGGGTTTCTTAACGGGTTATATGTGGTTAACCCGATCCAAACGTGGGTTAAATTGGTTAAGCGTACGCAAGGTCCCTGACTTAACCCTGATTAACCCATCAAGCCCAAATTGGTTAAGTATTAAGTGGATCATGACTTAACCCTAATCAGGAGGCATTCATTAACTTAATGCGCTTTAACCTCTCACATTAGACTTTGTTGTGGTTACTAGTTAAGCCGGGCGGGTCCGGGTAGCTTTACACCACAAGTAGGTCTAACCTCGGGTTCGAGCACAACATGACCAACTTCTCACATTGGGTCCTATTGTTTGTAGCCACTAGTTAAGCCGGGCGGGTCCGGGTAGATTTATGCTACAAACTCAACCCAACCTCGAGTTGGCCACACTCATATTTTCTAAGTGTCATGTCCATTATGTTTCCAAAACGTAATTACAAGTTAACATATCACGTCATGTTATAAAAACCATGTTTATGTCATAATGTTACCCAACCCCAACGTAATCCCATCGTTTACATAATCGCAACAACGCATAAAGGATAAAATAGGGAACTTGGCATAATCATGACAAAAAGGTGTTGAAGCCACAAGTTTATCATGGTGGCATATGAAATGTACATATGTTCATATACTTGCATATTGCATTATTAGGCTTCAAAAGCATGCATAAAACCAAACTTAGCATATGAGTGATACATGGTGATAAATGACATATAGAAGTTGCTAGAAGTTCGCATTTAGCCTCACATGCAAGTTATCATAAGGGATATGATAACTTCCATGTTGCCAAAATGCAACCTTTAACATAATGCTTGAATCTTTAAGCTCACAAACTCAAGTTTAACTTGTATAACATGATAACATGATCAACCCAAACTTGCGTATCGTAATGATCAACCAAACTTGCATATAATGATCAACCAAACTTGCATATAATGATCAACCAAACTTGCATATCATAATGATCAACCAAACTTGCATATAATGATCAACCCCAAACTTGCATCATTCATTTAACTTTAGAGTTCAAAGAAAGAAAGTAGAAAAGGGCTTACAATGCTATGAAGACACAAATAAATATTTATTATAAAGATTGAGACGAAGCCCTTATGCAAGCACCAAAAACCCAAATATGCAATCTCCAAATGAAAACCCTTGAGCCAAATCAATAAAAACCCTTGCTTTGAAATAGAAATGTTGCAACTTGACTTGAATGCAAACTAAGAATACTCATACTAGCTTGAAAATACTTGTATGCACTCAAAATCTCTCATAGAAATAAACTTAGGAATTTTAGCATGAGAGTGGAGGCCATGAGAGGAACAAATTTCACATAGTTTAGTTGTAGGATTGAATAATGATGATTTAGGCTAGGTGTTAGGTCCTTTTTATAGAAGATTAGGGTAATATTAGCCATAGGATTAACCCTAGATTCAATCCAAGCCATCAAAGCATGTCTTGGGGAAGAAGTCAAGTGTAGGAACCATCTAGGGCCTTTAGATTAAAGCTGAACCATGAGAATCATTCAAATGCAAAATCTGCATTTGAGCGAATCGGCCCACGGGTTGATAGCCAAACACCCTGGATTAACCCCTAGTCGACCCAGCAAGCTCGGGTCGACCTCAAAAATCGGCCGGTTCGGTTATTCCTCTCTCCCAATTCGTTGTTTTGAACATTTTTGCATATTTATTTATTTAATTTTCAATTATATAGATATATATATATATATATCAATATATATATATATTTCTCTACGCAACCCATTTCACTTAATTAAGTATACTTTAATTTGTGAATTTTTATGTTCAAATTACGGGGTGTTACATTCTCCCCTCCTTAAAGGATTTCGTACCCGAAATCTCCAAGTTAGGAAGAACGTATCCTACTATCCATCATCCATCTACTCAAAACATCATCCACGTGCAGTCATTGTCCTTAAAGGATTCTAAATGTTGTATGATCATATGCAAAGATGTGTGTATATGCACTTATCTAATGCAAAAATCAGGCGGTTACTGATACAGTAAACCTCCTTAATGCAAAATATGTTAGTGAAATGAGTCCATATGTATGCAAATTCCTAACATAATTTAAATCTCTACATGAGTGCACATAATATTCATCCATATGCAACATCCACGTGATAGCTCAACAAGTTTCATCCATGAATAAGTATAAGCACTCATGCATATGCAACATGAAAGTGTGTGAGCCGATCTTAGTGCCTAATGTGTATCATGCATCCACGAGTATCCACGTGCAAACACTTGCAACCACTTGCAACCATCAAGCATAACATGTTTCAAATACATGTTTCAACCAAGGGTTTCTACCTAAGGTTCTCATGACAAGATCTACGAAACAAGATAAACTAGATAAACGCGGATAAAAAGAAAGATATGCTAATTAGGAAAAGAGATCGAGAATGTACCCTCAAAAAGAAATGGATAAAGCCCACGCATCTTCTCCTCGGTTTCCCAAGTTGCATCTTCGTCGGCTTCACCCCACTGAACTTTCACCAACTTGGCCTCTCGATTCCTTAGCTTCTTGATCTCTGTTCCCAAGATAGGAATCGGAGCTCTTCTCAAGGTTGCTTCTTTCTCTACCTCAATGACTTCAAGAATGCTTGGTTCAACCACCTCAGCGGACTCATGTAGGCACTTTCGGAGATGCGAGACATGAAAGACATTATGCACTCCGGCTAGCTTTTCGGGCAATTCCACCTTATAGGCCATCTTTCCAATTCTTTCTATGATAGGGAAGGGTCCTACGAACCTTGGTGCCAGCTTCCCCGCTGCTCCAAAATGTACCACATTTCGCAAAGGAGAAACCTTCACGAAAAGCATGTCTCCCAATTCGAATTCCAAATCTTCCCTTCGCTTGTCAGCATAGGATTTCTGTCTATCTTGGGCCGCTTTCATCCTCCTTCTTACTAATTCAACTTTCTCGGATGTGTCTCGTATCATATCGGGCCCAAGTATAAGTCTATCTGTTGTCTCCCACCAACAAGATGGTGACCTACACGGCCTCCCATATAAAGCTTCAAATGGTGCCATCCCTATGCTGGCTTGATAGCTATTATTATAAGCAAATTCTATAAGAGGAAGGTGGTCTTCCCAAGTACCACCGAAGTCGAGAACACAAAGCCTCAAGAGATCTTCTAGCACTCTATTCACCCTTTCGGTTTGGCCATCCGTCTGGGGGTGATAGGCTGTACTCAAATTCAATCGCGTACCCATCGCTTCTTGCAAACTGTTCCAGAACAAGCTAGTGAAAATCTGGTCACGATTGCTAACTATGCTAGAAGCAACTCCATGCAACCGCACTATTTCTCGGAGATAAATAAACGCCAGCCCTGATGCGGTCCTCTTGCTCTTTACTGGGATGAAGTGAGAACTCTTCGTAAGTCTGTCAACTATGACCCATATGCTTGTGTTCCCTCTCCTTGACCTAGGCAATCCATCCACAAAATCCATAGAAATACTCTCCCACTTCCATTGTGGGACCTACAATGGGTGTAATAGCCCACCTGGTTTCTTTGACTCGGCCTTCACTTATTGGCACACCATGCACCTTGAAACATACTCTGCCACAACTTTCTTCATTCCATCCCAAAAGAAACTGCGCTTCATATCTCTATACATCTTATCTCCTTCCGGATGTATAGTCATCTTCGAGTGATGCGCTTCTTCAAGAACTCTATGGACCAAATCTCCCACCCGAGGAACACATAATCTCCCATCACGCCTTAGCCATCCTTTATCATCAATAGTATATCTGGCAAGGTGACTAGACGTCTCACCCCGAATCAACTTGTCCATAACTTCGACTATCTGTGGATCTTCCCTCTGCGAAGCCCCAACTTGATCAAGAAGTGTGGGTCTAAGCTCAAGGGATGCTAATGAACCCGTCATCAACTCAACAGCCGTCGTGAAATCAAAGGTTGCCAAGAATTCCAAGTTCTTCATCTCAATGAACAAGGGGCTTAAAGTCAATCTCCTTTTGCTTAGTGCATCCGCCACAACATTACCCTTGCCAGGGGTATAAGCTATCTTGAAGTCATAAGATGCCAAAAATTCCATCCACCTTTTCTGCCTTAGATTCAGATCTTTTTGCGAGAAGAGGTATTTGAGTGACTTGTGATCAGTATACAACTCAAACCTTTCGCCTAGAAGATAGTGGCGCCAGGATTTGAGTGCAAAGACGATCGCCGCTAACTCCAAATCATGAGTGGGATAGTTCTTCTCATGAACTTTAAGTTGCCTACCCCCATAACATATCACTCTTCCCTCTTGCATCAGAACAGCTCCTAACCCCGTGCCACATGCATCTGTGTACACGGTAAACATCTTATCACTATCGGGTAATGCCAAAACTGGAGCTGAGGTAAGGGCTCTTTTGAGCTTTTGAAAAGCAAGCTTACACTCCAAGTCCCATGCAAAGGCTAAGTTTTTCTTCGTCAACTTAGTGAGAGGGGCCAAAATCTTAGCGAAGTCTCTGATGAACTTCCTATAGTAGCCCGCCAAACCGAGAAAGCTTCTTACTTCGGTCGCATTCCTAGGAGTCTTCCAATCTTGAACCACAACCACTTTCGCGGGATCCACCGCTATGCCTTGCTTAGAAACTATATGTCCAAGAAACCGAACTTCCCTTCTCCAGAAATGACATTTGGAGAACTTGGCTTTCAACTGATGCGCTCTAAGCGTATCCATCACTTCCTTGAGATGTCTGTCATGTTCTTCCTCATCCTTTGAGAAGATCAGAATATCATCCACGAAGACAATGACAAACTTGTTAAGGAACTCCCTGAACACCCTACTCATCAAGTCCACGAAGTATGCGGGTGCATCAGTCAAACCGAATGGCATGACAAGCCATTCAAAGAATCCATCTGGAGTCCTAAATGCAGTTTTATCAATGCTATCCTCAGCTACTCTAAGCTGATGGAATCCGGTGGCTAGATCGAGTTGAGAGAAAACAGAAGCACCAAAAGAGATCATCAATCCTCGGTAACGGGTGCCTATTCTTCTTTGTCAGCTTGTTCAACTCTCGATAATCAACACATAGACGAAGCGAACCATCCGCCTTAGTAGCAAATACCACCGGAGCACCCCATTCAGAAATGCTTCGCCTAGTAAAAATTTTCTCAAGCAACTCCTTGATTTGCTTACTGAGCTCCCTTCTCTCACGTGGAGCCATGTGCCTAACTGGCAATGATACTGGCTTGGCATTATCAACTAGATAAATGCTGAAATCTATCTCTCGTTTAGGGGGTAACCCCCTAACTTCTTCAAAGACATCAGGATAGTCTCGGACCACCTTTACAGATTGCAGATCATCAATGGACGAGTCGAGAGATTCAAGATAACATAACATGACGGGACCTCTAGGGTTACAAGAAATTTCTAGGGTATTACCGAGGCGAGTCATGAGCCTCACTACCCTATGCTCACAGTCAGGAATGGCTCCACAACTGGACAACCAATCCACACCCAAAATCAACCCGTATCCCATAACCCGAGAACCTAAGCATTACACATGAATTCTATGCTCAAGATAGAGATTTTCAAATCCATACAAACCACAGGTAGATGGGCGGAACCCCCAATTGGATTTGAAACACTAACGGGATCCTCAACTAAGCTAGTACTTAGGTGCAAACTTTCAACAATATCAGAAGAGATAAAACTATGCGATGCGCTAGAATCAAATAAGGTGCGAACAGGAAAATCAGAAATGTAAACATGAATTTCTATAAAAACTCTACCTCGATCAAAAGCTGAAAGAGCGAGGAGAGCCTGCAATTGCCCTCCAGAGGGTCTTACTTGCTGAGTTTGTCCTTGCCCTTGTCCTTGCTTCTTGGTGCAATCCTTGCTAAAATGTCCAGACTCTCCGCAATGAAAGCATCCCCCCAACTTCCTTTTCTTCTTCCTACAGTCTTTGGCTATGTGCCCAGTAATCCCACAGAAGTTGCACTTCCTCCTTTCTCTTTACTTGTTGTCCTTGCTATCGTTGATCTTGCCTCCTTTTCCGGAATCTTCCTTCTTGCCGAGGGACTCATTTGCCTTGACCTCCTTGTCACTCTTATCTTCCTCTTGGAGTAGGGCCATATTCACCAAACTCTCGAAGGTCGCCCCCAGAGGTATAAGAGACATGGCCAAACCGCGCAATGGCTCATTCAATCCTAGAGCAAAGTGTAGGGCCTTCTTCTGAGCTGTGTTTACCAATTCTAGGCCGAACTGAGCAAGTTGATTAAACATATCCACGTATTCCCCAACGGTCATGTCCCCTTGTTTTAGAGATAGGAACCTCTCCATCTGAAGGTTCTCTTATGTCGATGATAGAAACTTTAGTCCAAACCTTCTCCTAAAGTCATCCCAAGTCTCAATGGGTCTAGTAGTGGTGGTGACTACCCACCAATAAGCAGCTTCCCCTTTTAATAGCAATACCGCTAGCAGAACTTTCCTACGATCTTCTAAGCCGCATTTTCTTGTGATTAATCCCATCGTGCCCTGACCGTCTTTTAACTTCGCAATTCCGTAGTTCTTAATTCTTGTTCCCAAAATATGAGTTAGAACTCATTTCACCGTTGCCTCTCGTTCCACTTCCATTTATTCTTGGAAAATACTTAATTGGTTTTGAAAATAGTTTTTCAAAAGGTAAGTTTCAAAAACACTTTTGCTCAAATCTTGTAAACCTTATGCTCTGATACCAAATGTAACACCCCACCTCCGCCAATGCCACTCTTGCAAGGACATTAGCTTTGGAGGGGCGTTAAACAAGGTAAACATGCATGCAGATATCACAAGACAGAATATATAAGTAAAACAGAGTAGTAAAGCAGCGGATAAAACTTAGCATTTCAAAACCATAGTCATGTTACAACAAAGTACTTGGTCATTATTTTCCAACAACAAAGTCTAGATAAAAGCATAAACTGAAAAACTGAAATACATAAAGTACTATCCCCAAAATGAAGTGATAAACCATAGCTAGCTCAATGTCCAAAACTGTACATGAGAAAATCTAGAAAGCAAGCTGTAAAGATCCAAGCTAAGCTCCAATGTTCCCACCCTGAGAACCTGAGGGGGGGCGGGGAACGGAAGAAAAGAGGCGAAAGAAAACAGGTCAGTCAAAAAGACTGGTAAGCCCTACTACTATCTGTCTATGAACTAGTAAAGTTAACTAGCACGAGAAGCTAAGATGAACATAAGGATAACAACATACTGGCGTGATGATTAACTAACAAGAGAGATAAAGGTGTCATCACATAATTAAGGTTAAGTTTTGCACCACGGGTGTACTAGCATTCTAACATGTCAAGTAAAAACAAGAATTGATCCCTTGGCCCAAGCTTGGCCCATCATCATTAGGTGACCTAAATTAAGGTCCAACTACACGGTCTAGTCGATCGGCTCCCTATAAGCCTAACTCGTCAAGTGTCGGTGTCATACGGCTTAGTCATGTAATGTAGTTGACTGTGCAGGGTCCACCCCTAGGGTGTATCAGGCCCTACGGTGTAACCCTCAGACACCATTCCAGGATGCACAGTCTAAACCTACTGGCCCCCGTGTTCAACTCCGGACTTAATGTGCACGACCATGGTCCGCCTGAACAACCGGTGCATCATTCAGCCGTCTCTTTTGGTCTCTTACAATCAGCACAGTAATCATGCCCCACCCTAGCCTAGTCCTAGGGTCTTATGATACTATCTAGAAGGTTACTGTTGAAAAGGACCACGAAACTAGGGTTTCTTAACGGGTTAAATGGGTTAACCCGATCCAAACGTGGGTTAAATTGGTTAAGCGTACGCAAGGTCCCTGACTTAACCCTGATTAACCCATCAAGCCCAAATTGATTAAGTATTAAGTGGATCATGACTTAACCCTAATCAGGAGGCATTCATTAACTTAATGCGCTTTGACCTCTCACATTAGACTTTGTTGTGGTTACTAGTTAAGCCGGGCGGGTCCGGGTAGCTTTACACCACAACTAGGTCTAACCTCAGGTTCGAGCACAACATGACCAACTTCTCACATTGGGTCCTATTGTTTGTAGCCACTAGTTAAGCCGGGCGGGTCCGAGTAGATTTATGCTACAAACTCAACCCAACCTCGAGTTGGCCACACTCATATTTTCTAAGTGTCATGTCCATTATGTTTCCAAAACGTAATTACAAGTTAACATATCACGTCATGTTATAAAAACCATGTTTATGTCATAATGTTACCCAACCCCAACGTAATCCCATCGTTTACATAATTGCAACAACGCATAAAGGATAAAATAGGGAACTTGGCATAATCATGACAAAAAGGTGTTGAAGCCACAAGTTTATCATGGTGGCATATGAAATGTACATATATTCATATACTTGCATATTATTAGGCTTCAAAAGCATGCATAAAACCAAACTTAGCATATGAGTGATACATGGTGATAAATGACATGTAGAAGTTGCTAGAAGTTCGCATTTAGCCTCACATGCAAGTTATCATAAGGGATATGATAACTTCTATGTTGCCAAAATGCAACCTTTAACATAAAGCTTGAAGCTTTAAGCTCACAAACTCAAGTTTAACTTGCATAACATGATAACATGATCAACCCAAACTTGCATATCATAATGATCAACCAAACTTGCATATAATGATCAACCAAACTTGCATATAATGATCAACCAAACTTGCATATCATAATGATCAACCAAACTTGCATATAATGATCAACCCCAAACTTGCATCATTCATTTAACTTTAGAGTTCAAAGAAAGAAAGTAGAAAAGGGCTTACAATGCTATGAAGACAAAAATAAATATTTATTATAAAGATTGAGACGAAGCCCTTATGCAAGCACCAAAAACCCAAATATGCAATCTCCAAATGAAAACCCTTGAGCCAAATCAATAAAAACCCTTGCTTTGAAATAGAAATGTTGCAACTTGACTTGAATGCAAACTAAGAATACTCATACAAGCTTGAAAATACTTGTATGCACTCAAAATCTCTCATAGAAATAAACTTAGGAATTTTAGCATGAGAGTGGAGGCCATGAGAGGAACAAATTTGACATAGTTTAGTTGTAGGATTGAATAATGATGATTTAGGCTAGGTGTTAGGTCCTTTTTATAGAAGATTAGGGTAATATTAGCCAAAGGATTAACCCTAGATTCAATCCAAGCCATCAAAGCATGTCTTGGGGAAGAAGTCAAGTGTAGGAACCATCTAGGGCCATTAGATTAAAGCTGAACCATGAGAACCATTCAAATGCAAAATCTGCATTTGAGCGAGTCGGCCCACGGGTTGACAGCCAAACACCCTGGATTAACCCCTAGTCGACCCAGCAGGCTCGGGTCGACCTCAAAAATCGGCCGGTTCGGTTATTCCCCTCTCCCAATTCGCTGTTTTGAACATTTTTGCATATTTATTTATTTAATTTTCAATTATATATATATATATCAATATATATATTTCTCTGCGCAACCCATTTAACTTAATTAAGTATACTTTAATTTGTGAATTTTTATGTTCAAATTACGGGGTGTTACACCAGCCCACACATAAACATGGATGGTTTTTACCTTACTATAACCCCAAATATTTTGTTACGAAAATCCAATGACATAATAATAGTTTCTAAATCAAATAAATAACAATCTAGTGGAACGCTTACATCTCACGCTCCATATATAATATAAAATCAAAAATCGCATGGCGCTTATTGGAGATTGGATTTCCAACATGACGAGGTATGGAACCACCTGCCGATAGTGTATCTCTAGAGGGGAATACACTGGGTTCAACAAGAACATCTTTCAACCCGGCCCACACATGACCGACCACTCATTTCGCTTGAGTGTATCAAATGTATATCACCAACGGTTGGAATCAGCAACCGTTTCCCGAACGTGACATCATCGAATAGATTAAAGAATGAAATGAATATCTCTAGATAGGTGATTATACACCCTAATGGGAGCGACCCACATAGCCATGATGCCTGCCCGATTTTTGTCATTTCCCGGTCCTTGAGGCCTGAGGCTACAATTACTTATCATTCATTGATAGCACAATCACTTTGACCGCCACATTGTCAGATCCGTTAATCACTAATTGATTTGCAAAAATATATTCTGGATATTATACTAAGAGAATAAATTCTCCACCACAATATATATTTATACAGACCAACATATGCAATCATTGGAAATACTCTGTCAGACATTCGTCCATTTACGTTCGTTCTGGGATTGAACAAAACCGAAGGCACAATTTCTATTAATAGAAAAAGCCCTTGCACTTTACTCCGTCTTCGATTATCTTCATATAATCTGATTCGCAACGCTACTGCCAATACGGAGTAGTTCTCGAATAATAATCCAATCGGTCTCTCCATATTGACAACGATATTGGCAAACACTTCGATAGTCGGTTATTTAACTATCAAAGAAAAACAAACCAACATTCATCCATAACATCCAATAATCACTGGGCCCTTGAATTAGTATTTCATTAGTTAAATCACTTCTCCCTTTCTTTATCAATATTTGTTAACCAAATATTTTCAATAATCATCTCGATCTCTTACGTTCTTTGGAAAACATTTCCATATATCGCCTTGTTTTATTTTCTATATTTAGAAAATATCTTCTATTAAAAATTGGAAAATATTCCAATTACTAATCTCTTTCATGACCATTCATTTCTATACTCGGGAAATATTCATTATTATATTTCCAAAATTTACTTACTTGGGTTAAAACGAATGTTATATAAAACATCGTCACAACAACCCAAAATACTGCATTCAACTAAATCTCTTTAAACATTTCTCTTCAAGACTGAATCTTGCTATTTATCAGCCAATAATGAAATCAATCGAGTTGGGGTATAACTACCTCTCAGACCTTGACTGAATAACATCATTAACTTCAAAACAGACAAGACCGCTAACCTCAAATCCTCAACACCATAAAAACCACTTATTCATTTTTAACCCTGCATACGTTTCTCTTTCTAATTTTATCAGATTTAATTATAGATTTCCTTTTTGTTTATAACATTCTATTTTAATTTCGTTTCCTTATCGAATTATATATATATCGATACATTGATTTCTAACTATCAAATTTTCTTAAAAATATTCTAACTCCTTAAATTTCCGGAAAAAATCGCCATAACCTCCTTTGTACTGGGAGCATCGGGAAAATCCCCAAACCGCCACATAGGCCTCTCCAAATCAAAAGGAAAAAGAAAAAGCCAAGCGGCTAGCCGATTCGGCGCATAAAACCTCATATGGAATTTAAACGTGTACCTTTTCGTCGGGCACTAAATTTATAAACTTCATACACTTCGTATACTTCATTCCATACCTGCCTAACACATGTTCACCTGTTTTCAATTCAATTCAACTCAATCCAATCGTTTGAATTCAGTTTCGCCCATTTATTCTTTAAATTAGCTTCTTAGCCTATTTCACTTGTTATATGAACATATCACGATCAAATATAAATTAATTTATTTTCGAAAGAATCAAATGCCATTTCTAATTCAAGTTTCATATTCGATTTCGAATATGAATTTACAAGCCCTTTTTTCCTGATCCAAAGTCCAATTTCGATTTAAAATTCCATTACCTAATTTTTCTTTACATTAGTAAATTCTACTCAGCAATTAAACATCTGGTTTGATTTTGGTTCAAAAATCATTCCATTACTTCACTCAAGTTCAGATATTATTTATAACTCAAATCTGGATTTTTCCTAAACGAAATTCGGATTTTATTTGCTCAAAATCATTTTATTTATTTAAATAAACTGTTATGGTTTTATAATGGTTCTGGTGCTGTTTTTCTGAAAATCCGATTTTGACATAACTCAAAATCTATTCGACGAAATCCAGATTTTTCTTCTCCATTAGAAAACTACTATCAAATCGGTCCTGACATTTCTTGTTTCAAAGAATTCCGACTTCAATTGAGTTCTGTATACTCAATTGAAGTTCGAAACGCCAATTTACGAACTACAGCGCTGCGGCGAGTTCATTTTAATTATATTTATATATATAAACGTTTAAACTTCGTTTATAATAAATTCAACTCCATTCTAATATATTTTTAATATATATCAAATCAGTTTCCCATTTCAACATAATATTTTTGATTTTCTATAATTGTCGATTTTTCCTTACTTGGTAATATATTTATTTATACTTCGATCTTCTATATTCAAATTCCATTTCAGTTCTATTTATATTTCCTATATTCAATTCTCATTTCAACTTTATTTGAATTCTATATTGAAATTCTATTTCAAATTCTCTATATTCAAACTCCATTTGAATTTCTATATTCAAATTCTATATTTAAAATTTCTTTATTCAAATTCCATTTTACTTTCTATATTTAGATCCTATATTTGAATTTCCTTTATATTTTCTATATTCAAATTCTATATTTGAATTCCATTTGAATTTCTGTATTAAATTTCTATTTGAATTTTCTGTATACATTCCTAAACAAGTCTCGATTTCAATTTCTTTTGAAATTGATATTTCTAGTTTTGAAAAATAGATTTCCCTTTTCAATTTCCCACTTGTATTTTTATTTCCAAATTATCCAATGTTAATTCTTTTCACTTCATTTATAAGTTTCATTTATAAAAGAACTATTTGTTTTTATTCTTTTAAAACAAGTTAATATTTTTATTCAACTCAAATTTCAAATTCTATTTTAGAAAAATAGAATTTCCCCTTTTAATTCTGGAAATTTCCTTTTTCGATATTTTTAAAATATCAACATTTAAGCCCGGTGGTATTTAAACACCACACAACCAATTTGTTATTTCAGGTTTTCTAACACATCATATATGACAGTAGATGTGCAAACAAATAAACAAACAGATAATATATTTTTGAGGGATCCAGTTGGATCCCTCCAATCTGTTTTTCCTACATCCGCAGACGTTAGTCAACAGAAATAATACCCATCCTGCTTCGAGGCAGGATATCACGGTATAAAAGGTCATCCACTATCATAGCGTGGGGCGTACAGGATAATCATCCGCTATTGATACCGTGGGCATCCGTTACTTGTACCGCGGGCATCCGCTAATGATACTGCGAGAAATCCAACCACCAATATATATAATAGCACACCAAGCACAAATAACTAATATATTTAAGATGCAAAAAAATATTAAACGCAACCAAACAAGCAATAAACAATTATTTTTAAATGATAAAAATAATTCTAAATAAAAGGTGAGTGAGATTTACTCATCGTGTTTTTCGTTTGTCGAATACCCTGTTAAATCCCCAATTGCCTCGTCTACGCATCTACTTGGATCATCTCAATGAATCTACTTGGATCGTCTTAATGAATCCATCACCTATGGTTATTTTATTTGACGATTAAGCTATTATAAATTTTAACTAAACTATCAACAAAAATTTAAATTATTCTATGGTTATAATTTTGGGAAAAAGAATACCTTTTGGTTTTGCTAATTCCACGATAAGTCGATGAACAAATTAAACAACAACTCCCAAAAATTTACTATCAGCCCCTAACACTGCCTCGTACCTAATTCAGCAGTTTGTCAAACACCGTACGGACAATTCTCTATCGACAATGCATCACCTGCTTCAACCATCTTCTCCCAGTACTAAATTGCAATCTTTGTACTCAGACACACCTCCATTTCATCCTTTTATTTCTAAACCTTTCCACTTCTAGAACTTCGAAATCCCATTCAACTATCATAACTTCCCAACGACCAAATTTTTATCTATTCCTGTAGCTTCCATTTCCATAGTTCTACCCAACTAACCACCATACCACGGCAAACTTTCTGGTGCCCCGAAACACCCTTTAGTCATCATCAACTGCGAATGTTTTCAACTCGCAACATGCCTTAATGGTCGTGGTTCCTCCATCTCCAGAGACGAACGCAACCACTCCCGTGAGTACCACCATGTTTCGTTTGAACATCGCGACATCCTCATGATGTTCAACATGTTTTCCGTAGCCTTGTGAAACAAACGCGAACCTTTTTGAACCCAAATACAACCAAAAATCACCTGAATCCGCGCCTACTCCTCCTGAATGCAATGCTCACATCCAATCAGCAACTGCTACTCCCAAATCCCCTATTTTAGCCTTGCGTTGCCCTAACTTTGAACGCGGGTGAGCTACATCGCACAGTACAATAAGCGGATGGGGTTGAAGCTAAGATGGAAAAGAGTTCAGTGAACCGGTCGTTGCTGAATTTCATGTCCTATTCGATTTGTTTTGGATTATTGAAGAAAATGAATGAATGGATGCGATGAATTATTTTTGTGGGAATGAAAATGAAAGGTAGAGAGCTTGGAAGGAAAAATACAAAGGCCATCAGTTAATTTATCTGAATCTTGGATATGAGTTTTTAGAAGAAAGAAATTAAAGAGGGAGATAAACGCGATTTATAGATGGAAAGGGGAACCAACGTACACAAGGTATTAAATTTGTGAAGGCTAAAGTACATAAAAAATCTTAAATTTTTATTTTAAAAAGATTTTCGATTTGATTTTTATTAAATTCGGTTTGATATAAAGAGATTTTTTTATTCTTTTTTTTAAAACGATATCGATTTGATTTTGAATCTATCCACAATCAAATATCTCGGGGTCCATTAATTTAAACCACGAACCGCTATTTTAACGTAACCACTGTTGTTTCAATAGTGTAATACTATTTTGAACTAACTGAATATATTTTGATATTTAATTTGAATGTAAATATAAATAACCAAAATAAACTAATACAATATAATTTAAATTCAAAAGCAAATAAATTCTTCCATAATAAATTATTATTATCGTCGTCTATATTCAAAGAGAATATATATTGATCATCTGAATTGTTTTGATTCAGTTTAAATTCGAATTGAATTATTTCATTTCTCGTATTTCGATAAATATATATTCAAAATAAATCGTATATCGATTATAAATTGATAATTCAATATAAAAATTATTTTATACTATTATTTCAATATTTAAATACATACTAAATATTTAAAATAAATCAACCAAAAATCCAAGTCGTTACATTCTTCCCCCCTTAAAAGAATTTCGTTCCCGAAATTACTAAGTTAGGAAAAATGTTACAAGCCCATTATCCTTTTCAAAACTCACTTATGTTGAAACTCTACACTTTATATTTCAACAATTTTCGTTCTACCAAAACTTTTGGTTTCCATATACATTGCACGCCATATATACTCCCATCCAATTAATCTAAATGATTTACAATCAATTCGTATTCCATTCAAATATATTCAAATTGATTCTAGTCAATTCATTCACTTCAATCCATCTAACTAGCTTAAGTTAAATTTCAATTCCAGAATCCAAATTCCAGGGTTTTCATTTCAAATCCTTTTGAAATCACTTAAATATGTACATATATTTATATCCATTCAAATTTAAAACATTTGAATTTTCAAACTAACCTGTTTTATTTCAAAACAAATTTCGACCAAAAACTTTTCTAAGATAGCAATTCATCACTTAGAAACTCGAAAATGGACACTGATTGTAACACCCCGTAATTCTGTGACATTAAGATTCTCAAATTAAAGTATAATTAATTTTTAAAAGAAAAAGATCCATGTAGTTGTTTAATTTAAGTATTGTAACTAGCATGAAAAAAAAGAGGTAAGGAGAGAACAATAATTATTATTGTTCTAAGACTTATTAACAAAAGCCTCTGTAGCTCAGTTGGTTAAGGCATTGGATTGGTAGCATGGAGGTCGGGGGTTCGAACCCCGGCGGCGGCATAATTTTTTATCATTGTTTTAGAGAGGGCTAACTAAAAATGCAAATATATGTACGTATACAAATTCAAAATTTGAAAGGATAAGAACGTACGTATAAGGAAATAAAGAATATATATATATATACATATGAGAAATATAAATATAAATATATATATATATACAAAAATATATGTATACGAAAGATAAAATTCAAGATAAGGCTACAGTCAATGAAATATGGCAACATCATTTGAATTTTGAAAATAAAATGAAAGTTGTGCGTATATATATACGCGTAAAATGGTCGTTAGAGGAATTGTATACATATAATAATATTTCATGTGAATAAAACAGTTAAATAAATTCCAGAAATTCAAAAGTTTGAAAATCAAACTTTTACGCCAAAATAGCTTGTGGGACCCAATGCTGACTCAGCACTGCGTGTATGATAAGGTTTGGCTAGATTCATCTACGTACCTGGACTATTTTCTTAACTAGGTTCAATGCTGACTCAGCGCTGCGTGTACGATAAGGTCTTGAGCAGCTATATAAACAGCCCTAGTCTTCATTCTCTTTGCACCAATTCTCTTCTATCCTTATGCTGCTAAGATTCATGGCTTCTTCCCCTCCTCTAAATTTTATTAAATAAATAAAATAAAATATGATTCAAGACGAGGAGATGCTGCTAAAAGACTTTTAAGGAGGGATTCAAATCAAAGTTTCAAGTGAAGAATTCAAAGGCTAGCTCAAACAAGTTTCAAGCAACGACGCACGAATCATAGCCATGCTTTCCTTCTTTTCTAGATCTATTTTCTGTAAGTTGGTTATTTCTAGATCTGAATATTTTGTTTTATTTGTGACATGAAATTAAAGGAATAAAGGAATATGCCAAATCTCTCTCTCTCTCTTCGAATCTGTGTTTATACTCTTGGACTGAATTAAGAACTGTTATGATTCGAGGACAAATAAGACTGTAACCGTGACTATGACTATAGAACTGTGGCCTTTGAAAGCATATGCCTTTGGACTATGACATAAGCCTTTGATTTTGGGACATATAAACATTGCCTATGACAATGACTTATGACTATGGGAATTATTTTCCCTTTTGGACTATGAACATCGCATATGACTATGGACATTTCCTATGACTGTGACTGTGACTACAAGGATTATTTCCTTGACTAGGCCTATACCTTTGATTTGGACATAAACTATTACTTATGACATAATGAGGACAACTGTGATTTTGACACCCATGATTTATGATTAGGAAAATATTGCTTTAGTTTTGTGATTGAGAAGTTGGGTCTAAACCCAATTATTTATTCTACCTGTTCCTTGGTTTTTCTTTGGTTTTAAGACAGTGGGAATTTACCTATTAAGTTAGGTCTACCCACGTTTTTGAACCTATTTTGCCCATTCTTTGGTTTTAAGACAGTGGGAATTTACCTATTTAGCTAGGTCTACCCATATTCTTGAACCTACATTGTTATCCAAACCTTTTTATGCCAATTATTCCTTCTTGTCATTTTGATTCATTCCCTTTTTTTATCTACGAATCTAGATTTATTTATAATCTAGGTTGAATCACGATTATTCGAACGGTGGGAATGCGATTTGGGGAAAAACATGGAAATGAATATGAACGTAGTTCAAACTTGGAAATTGGCATAATTTGGAATATGTATTATGACATGCATATTAAAATGAAAACGGGGAAATTTGACATGGATTAGGGAATATGTGATTTTGACATATTAAATTTAGCGTTAGTAAGTAAGCTAAATTTTAGGCATAAAATGTAAACTAGAAAAATAATTCTAGTTTTGCCATAAATTGTGAATTAGAATGTTAAACCAAGATTGGGTTAATTAAGGTTGATTTGGAATAAGTATATTAGCACAATTTTGAATTTATTCATAATTGTGAGCAATTGTCATGTTTAGAATAAATTATGGTTAGCGACACTAAACTTGATATAATTTACATACCAAAAAGTATAAATATGATAAATAAGAGAGAATGGGCCATAATAATAAATATGACAATGCACATTAAAAGAGTAGTAATGAAATCAGTAAATTAGGAGTAATTTACTTATAGAATTCGTCATAAATGTTAAATTGTTCATTTACCACAAAATATGTAACTTGGTTAAATTTTGGCCATAAATTATGAACTAGGATATTTAATCTAGTTTCGGCAATGAAATAGGAAATGGCTTAAACTGCATGTTGGGTTAGGACTTGGGCCTAGAATATAAGTATACTAGTAGGCTTGACAAATAAATATAGGCCAAATTTGTCTAAAAAGGGGAAATGGGCTTTTGAAATAAATTGTTAACAATTTATAAACAAAAGAAAAGTATTTTGATAACACCCCTTTTTATAACACATAGACCAGAAGGTTCTAGGGTGACAGAGAGGATAGTGTCTAGGCTTGGGTTTGGAAAATACACGTTTCCTGCCCTCCCTGGCTATCCCTAACTGATCTGAAGGACGGGATGGTTGTTTTCAAGACTAGATTTGGAAATTAATCAAAAATCCTTTGAACTTAGAAAACATGAATATGCCTAACCCGAGGTTAGACTGAGTTGTGGTGTAAACCTACCCGGAACCGACCGACACATCCAGTAACCGCAGCAATATCTGTCTAATGTGAGAGGTTGCGACTTTAATTTATTAATTAAAGCTAGAATGGGAAGGTTAAGGAACACTTAGCCAACTTAGCACAGTTAAAGCTAGAATGGGAGGATTAAGTCCATGGGAATACTTAGCCAAATTAACATGTTGACTAGACTAGAAGGTGGGGTTAAGTAAAGTTAATACACTTAGCCAATTTAACATGTTAATTAGACTAGAGGTTGGGGTTAAGTTATACACTTAGCCAAATTAATATGTTAGCTGGACTAGACCATAGGGTTAAGTAAACTTGAATGCTTAACCATCAGAATATGATAAATGAATAGGGTTAAGTAAAAAGCATAAAGGGATAACACTTAACCAGTGTAATAGGATAAGGGAAGAGGGTTAAGATAGCTTCAATCGACTAAAGACACTTAACCAACCCAACCTGGCGAGAAAGAAAACTAAATAGTAAACCTCAGTTGAAAAAGGGACTAAATAGTAAACTTAGTTAAGAAAACAAGGAATTTGGAAACTAAGTGGTAAACCTTAGTTAGTAGAACTAAGTAGTAATTCTTAGTATAACACGAAGGAGCGGACATCCATATGGTTTTAATAAGGCTCCAACGAATTGGGTTACGAAGCCCGAGGCTTCGCGGGGGACGTGAGGGTACTCTTGGTATCCCTCTGTGAGGCTGCAGATGATCATCCTGGGCTCACAGAGGTTAAGGTCTGTGTTAGAAGAACCGAGGGTATGCCTTGGTTGCAATATATATATATATGTGGCAACCTAAAGACTAGGATGGACCAGCGTGATTCGGCGAGAAGACGATAGCCCTGTGATAGCAACTCGTCGTCTACCATCCATCTTGAGTCAATCGTGATACGTGAAGCGGAAAGGCGGAGAACTCCAAAAGACCATATACTTGCTATCTAGTTATGGTTGCGGATGGCCATAGGATAGTGGGGCACCGGGGGCCGGCGTATATTTCTCATTTTACAAGGTGTGCCTTTCATTAGTTGAGGGAGGGGTCAAGTGGGACCATAGCCACTGGAATAAAAACAGACCTTAGCATCTGCATCGGCAGATATCCGAAAGCTCCCGACCGAGTTCTGTATTCCTTGATTTGCCCTGTCACAGGACTCGGATCGCACATTACAGGACATGTGCATCTAAACAAGCGATAACGATTCGCGATACATGCGTGGGGAAGCCTAGGAGCATATACCACTCTAGGTAGTGTGTCCTAGACTTGGGGGCATTGTTTGACAGGTAGCGTAATCCCTAGTTGGACTAGGTGGCATAAACCCTGAACTCGAAAAGCGTTCAGCAGATAGCGTAAAACTATAGTTAAATCTAAGAAGCACTTGATAGAAAACCCTAGATTAGATCTAGGTAATAAATAATAAATGTATGCCTGAAGACAATGGAAACTACAGGGGTTGGGATCACGTTATCGTTACTAGTTGAACACTAGTTAGGTGGTGCAGAGATATAGAAACCAGTATAACAAGGAAATAGCGAAGCTGCGAAAGTATTAGAGCGTATCCAGTCATCTTAGCATATCTTGTGACTACCTTGTCTAATCTTGTTGACCTTATCGTCATGGTGTAATCTTGTATTCAGTTAATTCATGTCGTTTTGTTTTTCCATGTTCACATGCTAGAAGTTACTGAACTTACTCAGGCTTTATATCTGACTCTGTTTTTCTTTCGTCTTCTTTTCTTCCGTTCCCCCCCCCCCCCCAGGTAGTTGAGGAGGGAATAGTATAACTCAGGATTAGACTGGACCGTTGCTCATTCCCAGCTTGAAGATTTGACGAAGTTGTCTTTGGATTCTCTTCCAGATGCTATGGCTGGCTCTTGCTACATTGGGGAATATATAAATGTATTTTCATGCTTCTTTATTTTATAAAGACAGATGATACTCTGATATTGTAAAAGAATCTTGTACAGACTAAATTATCAATAAAGCAAAGTTCTATTTTCCACTGTTTAATAATTTGTCTGTCTTGTAATTTATCTGCATCTTTTACCCAAAATGCTCCACAGAACTTAGTGCATTCCCTTTGTGAGTGACACTAACGGACGTGGGGTGTTACACTGATGATGCTGCAGACATCATCAGAATTATTTACCAGCAACTGAAGTGAGTTCAGAGCTTTATCACTTTCAAAATCCATCTGAAATGGTTTCTACTCAAAATCCTTTTAAAACAAAGCTATATTATTCTAATATACTTCTAAAAATATTTTCAAACTTCCCAGAATTTTAAATTCTTAATTCTGATTCTGAATTCAATTTAATTCATCTCGTTTGTATATATTTTATTCATATACAGATTTTATTTGGTTATATGTAACCATTCCAATTTTTATAATGTAATCGGATTATAATATTAACATCCAACACATCCATATATTATCATAATTTCAGAAAATTGTTTATTTCTATATCAAAATAGAATTTTGGGTAAAATCATTTTATCTACCCACTTAAAAACAATATTGTGTTCAATCTTATGTTCAAGTATTTACAAACTCTTATCAACGTTGTGGCGTTCCACGATTCGATCAGAATTCATAAACTGCTCACCAGACAAGTCAACACAATATAAAACAATTTTTATATTAATTAACAAATACGCGCTCTCGTGTATATATATATATATATATATATATATATGCTCAACTCATTCTAAGGTACTACTGACCCCATATCTAATGAGCACAATCCCACCAAAGCCTAGGTATTTGCTTAACCTAAGATCTGATACCAACTGTAACGGCCCGCAAATCTGTGCAATTTGAGTTGGACGTTTGGTGTTATTAGTCAACTTAGATAGTATTGATTTGCAGGCCGTTACATGTATTTTGAGTTGTGAAAACTTGAGTGTGTACGACTACATTGAAGCTTATTTCAAAGTCGGACATTTTCAATTATCTTATTCCCATCCAATCAATCCTATCATAAATTATATGGGTAAAGACGTTGCTTCTGAAGATGCAATTATTGTTCCTCCAAAAAGTAGAAGAATGCATGGTCGTCCATCATCTTCTAAAAGGTTGAAATCAGCAGGTGAGTTTACAAAGACAATTAGATGTGGATATTGCAAGAAGCTGGGTCATAACAAAAGGACTTGCTCATCAACATAATATTAGATATGCTTGTTTTTTTCAAAAGACATTTGATTGTACTGTACTTGTTCTGAACCTTTAAATAATATTTTAAATTTTGTTCATTAAATTATTGTTAGGTTCTCTGTGTTGTAAATTTATTTTTTAAATTGTCTATTCACAAGAAAATTTTCTTTATATTTGCTTACACATATGCAATTATACTGCGTTTTTGTATCAAACTGATTGTATTTTTCATATGTGCATATATACATCAAAATAACATGTTTGATGCATGCATGTAAAAAATTACATATACTACTGGCTAATGTACAAAAGTATTTTATTTCGTTGCATATAAGTATGCAAATATTCCATTTTCTTTAATTCAAATATGCAAATGTTCAACATGTATGCACTTTTTTTTTCATTTAATTATTTTTTTCCTTTTTAATCATAGCTTATTTATGCCTAGGTATTTTCAAGATTAAAATTTAACATCCTAAAATAACTCTTCAATGACTGTTGTACTGATTCTACAAATATTTGCAAAATTTAATCAATTATATTAAAATAATGCATACATATATGCAAGTTTTCTATATATGTTCAGAACACAAATTGTTTAATTCATTTCCATTTACGCTTTTATATAACAATAACTTAACATAAATTCAAAGTAATATCTTGCATCAATTAAAAAAACATTTAAACATGTTACTTAACAACATGTGAATTTAAGTGTGCAAGTATTAGGAATAATTCTACACAGAAATGCAACAATTAATAACATCATTTAATATCATAAACATTTATTGAAAAAGAAAATATTCCAAAATAATTTGTCAAATAAACTACTAGAACCAACCCTTACTTATGTACGCAAAAAACACAACAATTTCAAATAAGTCTGTCAATAATAAGAGTGTCTATCATCAGTTAATCCACATTCCATATTTGCATGAGAAATTCAAAAGTACCACATGCAGAAAATAGAATTCAACATCAATCCACATCACAAACTAAATAACCTTGTCACCGTATTCGGACTACTTAATACCATTCCTAATATATAAAACAAAAGTAAATATGTTGTTTTCCAAATTTAAAATATCTTGTTCGCTTCAAATAAAAAGAAGTTTTGCGTCAAGTTTTTGATAGGAGTCCAACTGTATGGTTTACAGTTCAGAATCTCATACGCGAGAAGAGCTCTTTGTAGATACATAGCTGGTGGTGTATAAATTTCATCATTTTTATCCAGTTCCATGTACTCACTTCTTTGCTTCATAAAATTCATCATAAACAATGCACAATCGAATCTGCATAAATGGAAAAATATAATCATTAAATTTGCAGAATTCACCTGTTTATCGATGTATTTTCCATTATTTGCATAAAGTACTGGAAAATTTTCATAAAATTTCATGGAAGTATGCAATTAATCTTAACATAACTACTTATATATTTCCTTATTGTGGACAGTTTGCAAACTCAATATCCTTGTGTTTTTTATTATTCTTTCCAAGCCTTTTTTTCACAAACGCATTTGTAACGACCCACAAATTTGACCATGCTGAATCGAAAAAACATGTCAAATCGAACCATAGAAAACGACAGATTATTATTTTCTTTTAGGGTAAATAGAATAAATCACAGAATCACAGATCAAAGACACAGATACAGAGCAATAGATCATCTCACAGCGGAAAATTTAATACACAATAGTAGTCCATGAAGCTACTAAATAAAAAAATTCATTAAAGTTTACATAAATAATACAGCTGAAGACCTAAACAATGAATTCCAGATACATAAATAAATAATAATAATTTGAAACAGAAACGATAGAAGTAACCGGATGACTGGACCATCAGAAAGAGTAGATACAAGTGAGCAAATGCCAATATAAACTTCAACTCCAATAGTGAATCTCGAAGACTGGAATTCTCAAATCTGACCCGAGCAATAATGCAAAACAAAACAACTCGGATCAGGACTAACATTTTCATGGAAGTAAATCAACTCAAATGAAATGTTTGATGAAATGCAATCAGTAACGTTGTGGATGTTTGGGATCACCATCCTCAAAGGATTCGTCAAACTAATACCATATAGTATAATATGCTATATACAATAGTGTCTATTAGTAAAGTAAAAATATCAAAATAGCGTAAGCGGGATTACCATGATTACCATTACACCGTTTACATATTCCTATAATATATACAGTACCGTAGTTCCTCCATAAAATGGAGGTTGATCAGAGGGCACTCCATATAAAACGGTACAAAACAAAGTCGTAGTGGGCTCGTATAAGGCATGTGACAAGGCACGCAAGGAATGCCAGGGTGGATTCACCGTTTGCAGAGCCGGACTGGTGGTAACGCATAGTAGGTACTACCGCCCACCTCGATACACACTCCTATAATCAAAAGGGCCCAAATCGAATCTCAATAACAATAGAATAATATCGAAGAAGTGTGCTCGATAGGAGGTATGACCTCACTTGGCCCGTGCGTAGCTCCTGTTTTAGCCACATCAAGTTGACTCAAGGTAGTCAGGGTCTCATAATTAATATGAAATACAAAATAGAGTCGTTCGCCAAATCATCCCCTTCATTCTTGAACTCCACCGCGTACACAGTTGTTAAAGTGGTTTTCGGTATTGGCAGAGAGTATGACAATATCCGATCCCGCTCTCTTTAACAACCAATCATTTACATATTTCACACCGTGACCATTATTTTATAAATCATTTATAAAATAGTTTATACGAAATTTATATTCGAATTGAAGTCAAAATTAAATATCTAAACTTCGAATATATAAAATTTTGAAACTCATTCACTTAAATCGCTTAAATCGAATCGATTTAGAAATCGTATCGTATAGGTCTAGTAATATAGTAAAACCAATACTATTTAACTTCGAGGATATTTTAGTTCAATTTATATTTGAAAATTCAAGTTTCAAACTATTCAACAATTTGCTTTACGTCGATTCAAAAATTCGCATTTGTTCTAGTTCAAACTATATGATTCAAGTCAAAACTTACATTTCAATTTAAACAAAGTATATTCATGGCATACATTTCTAAATTGTTATTTATAAATTTAACAATTCGTATAATCAAATTTTCCTTTATATGGATTCAATTAAGTCAATTGGAAAATCCAGTCAATTAGGTTCAAATCTAGTACTATAATTCAAATTGAAATCTTATGTTTCAATTTAAACCAAATCATATAATATCTTAACTCAAATCGAACAATTCAAATTCATTACTTAAAATTTGAGTCGAAGCTTTATATTCAATTCAAACAATTTATAAGATTTAAAACTATTCTTATAAATCAATTCAACAAATTTCACAATTCAAAATCAAACGATTTATAACATCAATTCTATATAAAATTTATATAAATATTCAAATTCACATTTTTAGTCGCTAAAGAAATCGAATTCATTTCATATCAAATATGGTTCAAATTAGACATAAATTTACAAAATTCAAGTTTATTTCCTATATAAATTCATATTTTAAATCCAATTCAAATTCGCACTCAGTTGATTAAAAATCCAATTTATTCCTTAATTAGGAAATTTGATTTAAAAACAATTTCACAATTCAAGTTTATCTCTTATAAGTTCAAACCAGTTCGAGTTCAAATTCATTTTATTTACCTAATTCATCTCTACTAAAAGTTCACATCAATTCGAATTCATAACTTAATATGAGTTAATTCGTTATTCAAATATCATTATATAAATTTACATCTTTAAACTTCGAATTTAAATCGCGAAATCAAACTTATCCATCTTGAGTTTATTATTAAAGTTTATGAAAATATATATATAAGAAAAATTAATTTTGAAAATATATATATAAGTTTATAAAATTCTAAAATTAATTAGAATATAGATTAATAACATATATAAGTTTAAATAATGTAAAAATAGATTTAAAGAAATATTTATTATAATAAAATAAAATTAGAAATACTTATATGAATAGATTATATGGTTTAAACTAAATAAAATTATAAGTAAAATCTTAAATAAACATTTCAATCTATATTTACTCATAAAATCGTTTTAAAACATATAATTTAAAATTTATAAATTTAAGTTTAAAATCTTTAAAATATAAATATATAAAATATAATATCTTAAGTTATTATTTATATATCAAATTCCAAATCAAAATACTTCGAAAACATAACCGACGGTGTACGTATATAGTTTTCTACCCTATGGTCAAGTTACATGGATATTTATCATTTTAACCCACAATTTATAAAATTTCTACGGGTCTATCATTTCAACTCGCAATCCCAATTCAGTAAAAATCATTCAGGTCTATCATTTCAACCCATAACGATTTTCCTTATTCTAATGTCTGTTCGAGTATGTATCATTTCAATCCTTAGTGATTTTTCCTAAACTAGGGGTATCAACAATAACAAACAACAATCACATAACAACAATCACAGCATATATATCATCTGTTAGACTATGTGTCATATGAATATATCGTGTCATATATAAAATGTGCATATATATCAAATCAAACAATTTCTATGGGCAATCCTGCACATTTCATATAACAATTCATTATTGATCTAAAATCCATGAAAAATGAAAGTCAGATGTGAGATAAACTCACCTTTTCGTAGCATTGAATGGAGACAACAAACGAATGGGTACAGATATGATATTGACTTAGGCATGGAACAAACACACAAGCTCTGCAAAAATAGGGAAACCCGAAGCAATGGAGAACTCAATATGATCGAATGACATTGGAAGTGGTTTTTCAATATCCTATTTCTGTACACACCCTTCGATATCCTTTAAAGCGATCTTTCTTTCTTTCCGATCAACAAAAGAAATGTATAGTTTCAGCTAAAGATCCAAAACAGGGTTCGATTAGGCAAAGCTTCAAATTGACAAAAATGAAATAGACTTTTGAAATCATAAATAGGTCTTGACCTGTTCGAATTTGAGGCTTGATATACTAATCTCTTTTATTTATGCAGCAAATAAACCCTGCATGCTACAGTTAATGAACCAATACGATAAAAATGGACATGGTTTCGCTACAGGGAGCGAATGAAAAGTGGACAAAACACATGGTACAGGAATACCAAACTGGACACTGGCATGCTATAGGCAATGACCTGAAATGGACAAGTGAGGTTGTAGACAACTTTGCAATTCTTTTTTTTTCATATAAGTATATTCAAAAGAAGATGAAATAGAAAGTTGGGCAGAAATGTATAGGAGAAAAGGAGATAAAAGAAATGAGTTGCTGCTTTCACCTTC
Source organism: Allium sativum (assembly GCA_030737875.1). Lineage (NCBI taxonomy): Eukaryota > Viridiplantae > Streptophyta > Magnoliopsida > Asparagales > Amaryllidaceae > Allium > Allium sativum. The sequence goes on along the minus strand of CM060921.1, from coordinate 154,293,813 downwards.
CTCATTTGGATGTGCTCGACAATTTTGGTTAAACGAAGTGGTGCCATCGGAAACATATATGTTACCTATCCTTTGAACGAAACAAATGTTTGACCTTTTCATATCTAAAAGGTAGCAACCGGCGTTATTAAGGATCTGGAATCAATAACAAATGGATAAAAATCAAAAAGAGAATGAATAGAAATAAGTAACGAATAAATTTGTAAAGAAAAAAAATATAAACTTAGCTTTTGGAATCAAAAGTAGTACATGGAAGGCTAACGCATGGCATGGTTAAATGACATAAGAACTGTAATGTACACCATGCATGTGTTAGAATTAGAATAAGAAGAATGGACATTGGTTTTGAAAAAAAGAAAAATAAAAGGAAGTAAATGGCACTTTGAATGGAAACGTGCATTTAGAAAATGTACAAAATGCATGGCAATTATATGAAGAGGTGAGAAGACCAAATAAGAAGACACACGTATGGAAATAAAAGGCATGCATATGCATTGTTATATATAATTAAAGTGCCCACTTCCTACACTTTTGAAAAAAACAAAAAATTAAATGGGTGGTTTAGCAAACTAAAATGACGGGTTTTGCAATCCCAAAATAGCTAGAAAAGTATGTAAGATCGAAAAAGGGACATATCGAACTCAGATGGCTTCGTTTCAAAAATGAACTGTGCAAGCATTTTTACAATTTCAGCACGAACCGAGCACCAAAACTGACAAATGAATATATTGCAGAAATCAGCATGATGAGACGGACACAATGGTATATAATTTTCGATGTCAGGATGCTCTGTTCAAAAATGCGTTATGGACCCCTTTTAATGTAAAAATGCGGATGAAAAACGGAGGTCAAAATGTCCAATTTTCGCAAAATGAATTTCACAGTTGGATTACTGACAACGAATAGAATACTTTTCATATTTCTACGAACTAGTTTCAGAGAGATTTTAAAATCGTGAAAATTTGAACTATTTTCCGCAGCTTGTCACTGAAAATTGCGCGATCGACAAACATTCCAATTTTTCAACGAAATTTTCACAGCTGCTACTACTCACTGTACGTATTCCAAATTTCAAATTCCCGTTATGAAAAACAAAAAATATTTTCAAAATAAAATATCAACCTAAATCCAAATTTAAATCGTAAAAAAATAGCGGGTTGTTACATTCTCCCCAAAACCCCGAACTGACGGTGGCAAGGGTAATCTTTGGAATATATCACATAAATAGATAATAGCAGAACGGAAATAGATAAACACACCAGATAATGTACAAATAATACACGGGTTAAACATAATCATCAGAGTTACACAGTATACAGGATCATACTTAGTACAAATACAGTTCAGCTATACATAAATGTCTACAGCAGAAAACAAACACAATATGTACAATAGGAGCTGAACAGCATAAAAAGAGATAAATGATATAATCCATCTTCAGCTCCAGCTATCCAGAAAGAGCCTGCTAACCTAAACACAAGGCTTCCCGTGTAGAAATAGGGGCACCCGAGTTTGCAAGTGAAACAAACTACGAGTCAATCATGGGACTGGTATGAGAAATCTACTTAACACATTTATTATATGGCTAATCATAGGACCACGCCACTTTCACGGAACGGGTTTACTCCATTGGATTGCCAGTGATTTAAAACAAGTAAATCTTTAAACATCGCAATGCTTTTTATAAAAATGATGCCATTATAAGACTCAGTTCCCATCACACAATGCAACGCAAACCGAAGGATAGAGTTTTTACCTTATAATGGCCAAAATATGCTTGATACGAATAAAACAAAAGCATTTGATATTATTACTAGTGTTTATATGTTTCAAAAACAGTTTCAAATCATAAGTATCAATTATAGACGACATGAGCGTCCCATGCCACTATGTCGCCAAATATAGGTTCACAATCAAAACCGCACAATGTCATATTTGAAAATTGTATTTCCGTCATGAAACAAGGCAAAAGATAGTCCTTACCAACTTCGAGACAATCTAGCCCATGTCTCAGGACCCAGACTCAGGTGGGCTCTTGGAGCGACAGGGCGGTCCATCGATGTGGATTAAAATGCCTGAATACTGCGTTTCCCCGCCCTTTGGGGCGTAAATGAGCCAATGAATGACTCCATCGGTCCCGGATCGACCGATATATCCGAGGCGCCTCGCAACAGCAACAACCACATAGGTGAAAGTAATTTAAATGTCAGCCAGTTCAAGCACTGACACCACCTCTAGCTAGAAGGAAACGCATGCCCTCCTGGATGTAACAACCCGGAAAATGCGAAGCAATATAAAAATTTTATTTTGGCAATTTTAGCGAATTTTGAATATTTAAAATGAATTATTTTAAATAATAACTACGAGAAATTTATTTTGAATATAATTCGAACGTATGTATTTATATAGATTGTCGTTAGAATATAAATATTTATTTATATATTATAAAAGGAATTGAAAATGGCGCGGTAGTTCGATAATTCGATTTCAAAATCAAATGAATGTACCGGGTGCAAAATAAACCGGATTTTAGTGAAACCAAAAATATTTGAATCTAATTGATAATACCTTTCCAACGAATCCGAGAAATCAAAATTTCATAGCGGGGATAAAAAGTTATGTCCAGTTGAAAATTCAGAATAGTCGCTATGGAATTTCGGCCCTTAAAAATGGAAATTTTGCAAACGACCTCGGATTTCGACGAAACCACTTTTGTTGGATCCGAGATGTAAGGTTATTGCTAGGTTTCAAATTTCATAAATTTCCGATTCAATATGTGAGCGTGGCAAAGGAAAACGTGTTTGACCAATTTCAGTTGATTTTAATCGACTGGAAAATGGCCATTTTTCAAACGGTCTCAGAATTCGACGAAACTAATTTTGTTAGGACCGTATCGTCAATACGAAGCTAGAAAATTATTTTCAGGAATTTTTAGAGTTAGTATGTGGCCCCGGTAAATTGATGAGACGACCCGAACTTCCTTGTGAAGGAAAGCACGGATAAAACTGAGGACAAGACAAAATAGAACTTAGACGGGAGAACATTTCATTGTATATTACAACAATTCCATCAGATACAAGAATATACAGAGTATAAATGAATAAATTACATTCGATAAATATCAGAGATTACAATAAATTACATAGCAGCGGAAAATATACAAAACACAACTGAAAGTGATACACGGATATAGAGCTTTCCGAGCATCGTTCCAGCTGTAAACCAGGTTCCTGTGAATATAAATCTGCAAAACCAAAACTACTAGCTGCCCGTGCGGAAAATAGGGGCACCCAGAGTTTAGGTTAAAACAATAAACTCTAGGTCAGTCATGGGACTGGTGTGAGAACTAAAACAGATATTAATATTGGTTTTAAAGTTAGGTAAATCAAGGGACCACGCCGTATAACACGGAACGGGTTTCCTCCCAAGAATACCCGTGCATAGAACAAACAGCGCAATGCTAAATAAAGAAAAATGAAGCTGTTATAAGACCCAGGTCCCATCACACAATGCAACGCAAGCCGGAGGATAGGGTATTCCCTTATAACAGCCAAAGCATGCTTGATACGTTTAAAACAAATCATTTGATACTATTTTAGGTGCATAGTGTCAAAACAATTTCTATCATAAATATCAATCATAGACGGCATGGGTACCATATATCATGTCGCCATACTAGTTCTACAATTAAAACCGCAATACACGTATTGGAAATTGGATTCCATCATGAGTCGAGGCAAGGGGCAAGCTCCTCTCCGCGTTCGAGACACTCTAGCAAATGCCTCGGGACCGCACACAGCAATCCCTGGATCCTCCAAGGTCGGTCCTCTCTTACTTTTGAGGATTGGCAATTCCTGAACACATGTTTCCCGGTCCTTACAGACCTATATCCGAGGCGCCTCGTATCCAACAACCACACAGGTGAAAAGTTATAAATGTCAGGGCTGGTAGGTCACTGACACCACCCTAGCAAGAAAGAAACGTCGTGCACTCCTTGGGTCCGTATCCCATTTTTGACTCATACCGAGGTGTGAGGCTCGCGAATTCACGTTATACACAAAGCTACGCCACACAGGCCGTGCTTTGATCATCAACCACAAGACTTTGCTTTTCAACAGAAGCCTTGATCAATTGCCGTTTGCGCGTGCCACATTGGCAATTCACTCCATGCGACTGATGTCCATCGATATACAACCTCTGAGCTCGTACGTCTCAGAGAAGGGCATTAAGCAAGAGAATAAATTCTCCGCCGCCAAACAGATGTATATTTAATAGAAATCAATCAACACAGAATAAAATCCAATGTCAGACACACAATCCATTTACAAGTTCGTTCTGGGTCTGAACGAAACCGAAGGCACTTTCCTCGCATATCCATCCATCTCCAAGTACGTCTGGACGATCACCAACTGATTCCCTCATCCTGGGTATACAGCCCAATCAAGATCATCAGTAATCACCCAAACGATGTGAAGACTTCCGGTCTTCAACCACCGTCTTCATCTTCGATATCTCGTCGAATCGGTTATTCAGAATGGGTATAAACCCGGCCTTTCTGAATAACCCACGTATATAATAAACAAATGTTACACAAGCACAACAAACGCCTCATTCCAATTCAGAATATTCTTTTATTCACAAACTCACATTCTTAGGGAAATGTTCCCATTAATTTTATCCAAGATAAATTCTTCTAAATTCATTCTTTAATCCTCCTTTGGATATCATTTCAAACTAGTCGGGATTAGCGAACCACACCAAAGTAATTATTTATTTTATTTCCCAATCCCAACCTATATATCCCATCGAGAAAACTGGTAATACTCCACATCTAACACCACGGTGTTATCGGTAAAATTAATTACCATTTCACGTTCAAATCTAATTAAAGATTTAACTATCGCTTTGGAGCAAAACTGGTGGTACTCCATTCTCGATCACCTTTCAGATTTGATAATTTAAATTATCAATTCAAATTTTTAATCTAATTAAAGATTCATTAAAACTCCACTTAGTTTTAATCTTTTTAAAAATCAACATCCTGCAATTAACTAGGTTAAAGAACCAATGTCTTCTAAAACACGGTTCATGATAAACCCAAATCACATTTGATATTAAATACAAGGCTCTGAATAGAAAATATATTGGCTTATATTCAATATCAAATTCTGAAACCAACATATATCGTATTGGAAATAACGATATAAAATATATCTTTCAAATTCCCATAACAATATCAGTATTGTCACGAAATCCAACATCGAAATATCCCGAAGATAATTTCGATTCAACTCCAGTCCAATCCACGTATTGGGAATATTGATTATTTTTAAAATCACTTTCAAATTCAATTTATTAATTTCAAAAATAAATTGATTTTAATTCTAGTTCACAACTTGTTCATTTCGATAAAAATCTATTTTTATCATTTCAAATGTGGAATTCTTCATCCCAGTTATTTCCGATTCACATATTATGATTTTACACAAATTATCAATATTTCTAATAATTTTATCAAGGCCCGTACAGTCGATTTCCATCAACGGCTATCGAACTGCACTTACAACGACCTTTTTCAAATTTGATTTGGACATAATTCCAAATCCAACCGTTAGATTTCAAATTTCTAATATTCATTGGAAAGCTCTTTTCGATACGAACCCAACGGTTCCGGTTTTAGGAGAATCCGACGGTCGGATCTCCCGCAACGTCAATTCGAAGTCAATGGTCGAAATTCACGAACTGCCGCGGAGCGGCGCATTCTATTCAGGCCATTATATATATAATATATATATATATATATTATATATATTTTGTCAATTTCCTTTTAAAACGTATTTTATAAATCGTTTTAACTTCGTTTCAAAACCATTTCAACACTATTTCAATTTCTAATCAAAACTGAATATTTTATATCATTACTATATAAATGATAATATTTTCAAAACGTTATATTTTGAAATCACTTCTTTTCTTTATTCATTATAAAAACGAATATAATCGATATAAATATCGTTCACGTCAAAATAGCGCAACTCTAATCAACACGGCTTTATATATTTCAATAAATCCGTTATTCTATTCAACAAATGAATATTTATTCTATTCAACACATGAATTTATATTTCTTCCAACACCTGACTAATCTCAACACATGAGTACTGTCAACACATCACTATTTTTGTTATGTAAAATATTTTATAAAACTATGGTATCTATCGTTTGATTTTTAATTAGACTTCTACTGGGAAGTAGTTCTAATTTTAAATATGATAAAGATGTAAATTTCATTGTATAAAATATTTCACTCAACACATGAACATCGTCAACACATGACAATTTTTATATTCAACACATGAATTTTCTTTTATAATATTCATTGTTGTCCCGATTGGAATGAGGCCCAATCAATCACCATATATCGTTAATTATATGGATTCCATACAACACATGTATATAATAGCATTGATAAACAATCAACCATCATCCAAAGTGCACCACACAACTGCATAAGCATCAAATATAAATAATCGACGCTTACACAGTCTGTCGACCAATCGATCGACAATAATTAAATAATTGGGATTAGTGTACGCCAAATATCATCCCAACACCCGTGTGGTGTTTCAAATCAACAAACACATATTTTTGTTTGTGCACTTGGGCGATGTGTAAAATTTATCGACCCAATCAATATCAGTCAAATCAGTGTATATAAACAAATCGGTCGATTTGTTTATAAATATTTATTTATTCACATTCACGTTAAAATTTATATTTTTAACGATAAAATATTTTATTTTAACACATGAATTCCTATTCAATTCATTTACACAATAAAAATGATATTTTCATTTTTCTAACATATTTTAGAAAATTTCGGCGGCATAACGGCACGATACTAGAAACGGGACGAGGCCTAGCCTTATCCCCGGTCTAGTGAAGGCCCACGCCATTCAAACATCAATCAAATCCATTCCATTTCACCAAACAATTCAATTCAAACCAATTAGACTAACCAACTACACAACCAAACAATTTAACAAACAAGCCATCCATGGTCTGTGGATGACGGGTGTCGGGTGCTACTAAACACCGTCTACATCCTAGTATATATAACTAGAAAAAGAAATCTAGAGTGAGAAGTTCTCACCAATAGCTATCCAACTTTATGACACTTCTTTTATAGAAATCTTCATCGTTATCGCATCTTTGTCATCTTCGTTGCCCGTGGCCACTACATATACAAAAATCACATTTTTATTTGTTCACTTTCAATTTAAAAATCATATTTTTATAATCACTTCATATATTTAAAAATCGAATTTTTACTTTGCTATTCAATATATAAAAATCGAATTTTTACTTCGCTATCCAATATATAAAAATCAAATTTTTACTTCGCTATCCAATATATAAAAATCGAATTTTTACTTCGCTATCCAATATATAAAAATCGAATTTTTACTTCGCTATCCAATATATAAAAATCGAATTTTTACTTTCACGCTATATGGATAAAAATTCTATTTTTACATCGCTACTATATAGATAAAAATTATATTTTTACATCGTTATCGTCTATATAAAGATCTCGCCTTTTCAACTATAAAGATTTCTCCTTTTTAAATATAAAGACTTCATCCTTTCAAAAATATAGATTTCGCTTTTATTTCCTCACTATAAAAAAACCACCTCTTTATTTCTATGTATATATAATAAAAATCAGATTTTTATTTCGCTACATATGCAAAGATGATATTTTGTGTAACACCCCACGTCCATTAATGTCACTCACAAAGGGAATGCATTAACTTCCATGGAGGTTTTAAGTGAATATAGAACAGTAAAATTACAACAAGATAGATATAAAATAGTACTTGGAAATTCAAAAACTTTATTTCATTGTAGCAGAAGTCAAAACATGTTTGATTACATCATAACACCATATTCAATGTCAAGTACAATATCTATCTTGATAAAACAAGTACATAATCCCATTACATGAATAGCCATTAAAAAGAAAGATAACAAGCTAGACTTTACATCAGCAGTCCAAGCTTTCCAGAAGATAAGCGATCCAACTAGACTCCACTAGAACTTGGCCCAACCTGCGGACCTGAAGGGAGAAAAAGGATGGAAAAGAGGGAGTCAGACATAAAGTCTGGTGAATATGATAATTCTACAATACTATTGCCAAAATAACTAGACTAAGGCATAAGCTGGAAAACAAGAAAATGTCTATGAAGAGCAGATTAAGGACATAGACAATCGCTAAAGGCAACGTTATAGGCGCTCCTAAATACTAAAGGATAAACACTATACTGCACCACACCAGTCACCCTAAAGATTCATCCCACTTATCTTCACTTAGAAACTTTCCCAATGGCTTTACGTACCCCTAGCTGACTACATAGGTGCCGCCTGCCCCTATCTCCACTAGGTGTACCCTACTTCCCATTATTCGATCGGCTCCCTAACTCGTAGATACCCGTGCTGGCCCCACAGTGGGGTGTATCACTCCCCTAAAGTGGCAACCTGATACAACGGACATGCACGGCTTATACCTACACGATGCAACAACGTCTTACCTACCAGCCCGGGTCCACACACGCATATGAAACCCGTTGGACTTGCGTTGCCACCGCTCCCTGTTTTGGCCTCTTATAGTCAAACCCAGTATGCGTGTCTCGTCCTCGACTTGGGTTGAGCCCACAAAGATACGTTTTGGGATACTGGTTGAAATGGGCCCCCACTATTTACCACAAGCATTCCACCTAAGCTTGTCCCCATTAGTCCATCCCACTTAACCCACTTAGTCATGTTCATTTACATGTGTGTTTGGTTAAGTCTAATCGTATTTCAAATGCCTCTAAAGGCAACCACCAGATTCCTCATACCACCCAAGGCACCTACTTAACCCCCATGTCCCACCTTACATGATTATCTGGTTAAGTATTTCTTAGTTCATTAAGGCCATAACCTCATAAAGACCTCTCACATTAGACTGGCATTTATGGCAGCTGGATTTGCCGGGCGGGTCCGGGCCGTCTTACACCATAAAAGAGTCTAACCTCGTGTCTTTACAACTGTTATGCTTTAGTTTGGGCCTAGGACCTCTCACATTGGGCCGACATTTGTGACTACTGGATTTGCCGGGCGGGTCCGGGCAGGTTTACATCACAAACGGGTCCAACCTCGTGTCCTAAGCATTGATTATTAATAATAATCCACTTTCCCCCAATTTTAATAATTCCCTACTTGAATTATTAATTACTTCCAATTTTTAACAATGTCCATAATTGACTCAATTATGGACATCCATTCATGGTATGCAAAATCTTACAAAATTGCACCCAATTTATTAATTCCTAATATTACCCCTACCCCACGTTTGAACGTTTATTCGCAAAATATATGTTAGACTCGAATAGCCTAACTCATAGCATAAAAGATATTATCATAATAACAACATGTATATGTGACCAAATGAATCATAATAAGGGGTGAAACTTGCATATGTCCAACTTGCATAGATTATACATGTCATGGACCTAAAGGTGTCAACTTGTTCAAAATTCACCTAATATAATCTCAATCAATTTTCATAAACTTACATATGAACATGTGTGAATCAACATCATCTAATTTTTTAACAACATGGTTTTATATGGGTACACCTAACTCAATAGGCAAATTCCCATAATCAAGTTTTATTTAATTATAGTTTCAAGTTTATGGGTACACCTAACCTAATAGGCAAATTCCCATAAACAAGATCCATTTAAATTAAAAAAAAAACATAACTTTAAGCATGTTCCAACAACATCATGATTTTACAACATAATATAGCATGATTTATAACATGGCATAGTATGATAGTATAACATAGCTTGACATGATTCTCAACATAGCACGACATAGCATAAGAGAATTTACAACATAGCATGACATAGCATATATAATTTACATCATATGACAATATAATAACATAATAAGAGATCCACAATATATAGAATTTACAATTACAAATCACATCACTTTCTTGTGATCCATTCATAACTGAGTCAAATTAGTTTGTAATAGTCTTGTGAGAATCATCATACTCACCAACAAAAGAAAAGAATTAGAGAAAGAGAGATCTTTTGATTTGATTTGTGCAGATTTAGTTGTAGATGATTAGGCTTCCTCTTCTTAGTTTGTGACGGCTACGCTGAACTCCATGGCAGCAGCATGACGGTAGCTTCTCTAATTTTACAAGTGATTTAGGTTTAGGGTCTACCCACTTATTTATAGATTTTAGAATGCATTTAGGCCATTAGATTTAACCTAGAAATAACCACAGCCGTTCAGACAAGATGGGGTTTATCTTGTTGACTCAGCAATGAGTCAGAAGTGACTCAGCAAACACTCAGCAATATATATATATATATATATATATATATATATATATATATATATATATATATTCTACAATGTACACATTAGATACATCCCCCCCCTTTTACACACTTATTATTGTTTTTATATACATATTAGATACATCCCCTCTCTTACACACTTATTAATATTATTATATTCATATTAGATACATCCCCTCTCTTACACACTTATTAATATTATTATATTCATATTAGATACATCCCCTCTCTTACACACTTTTATATTCATATTAGATACATCCCCCCTCTTACACACTTATTAATATTTTAGCAACTTTAGTGTTAATAGAAAATTCGGGGTGTTACATTCTCCCCTCCTTTTAGGATTTCGTCCCCGAAATCTTCAAGTCTGGAAGAATGTATATCCTACCATCCAAACGTCCATCTACTCATCCATCATACACAGGCATCCATTGTCCTTACAGACTTCTAATGCTTTCATGTTTAAATGCACAGTGTGTGTATATGTCCGTATCTAATGCAAAATCAGGCGGTCCACTGATTCAGTTGACCTCCTTAATGCAACTATGATCGTGCCATGCATCCATTATGTATGCAAAAGATTCTTAATGCTACATAATACTTCTATATGCGTGCACAACCATCATCTGAATGCAGCATCCACATGATAATACAACCATCGTTCATCCATTTTACTAAATACATCCATATATATGCAATATGTAATATGTAGTGACTGAGCCGATCTAGTGCCTAAAGTGTGTGTATATATGCATCCACGAGCAACCACTAGCAAACACTTGCATCCATTTTGCATCCATCATACATAACATGTCTCAAACACATGTTTCAACCATAGGATTATCCTAACTAAAGGTCAAAGATACTAATGAGAGGACATACTAAAGATAAGATAAGATAAGCTAAGCGATAAAGGAGAAATTAAAAGACATACCCTCAAAAAGAAAAGGGTACAACGAACGCATCTTCTCTTCTGTCTCCCAAGTTGCGTTGCTCTCATCATCTCCCCATTGCACTTTAACCAGTCTGACCTCTCGATTCCTCAACTTTTTGATCTCCGACCCAAGAATGCATGTAGGAGCTCGTCTAATTGTTGCATCACGCTCTATTTCCACCTCTTTAAGCAAGCTCGGCTCTACCACCTCCGCGGTCTTGTGCAAACACTTCCTCAAATGTGATACATGGAATACGTCGTGTACTCCACTAAGTTTCTCAGGCAACTCCACCCTATATGCCATCTTCCCAATCCTGTTTTTTACAGGAAACGGCCCTACAAACCTTGGTGCTAATTTCCCCACGGACCCAAAGCGAACAACATTCTGTAACGGAGATACTTTGATAAAAACCATGTCCCCAATGTAAAACTCAAGATCTGTTCTCCTCTTATCAGCATACGATTTTTGCCTATCTTGTGCTGCTTTCATCCTCCTTCGAATCAACTCAATCTTCTCCGAGGTTTCCCTAACCATATCGGGCCCAAGTAGGACTTTATCGGTAGATTCCCACCAACATGTAGGCGAACGGCAAGGCCTTCCATAAAGAGCTTCGAAAGGTGCCATGCCAATACTAGACTGAAAGCTATTGTTATATGCGAATTCTACTAACGGAAGGTGATCTTCCCATGTACCCCCAAAGTCTAGGATACAAAGCCTTAAAAGATCCTCTAGAATGCGATTCACCCTCTCGGTCTGGCCGTCTGTCTGAGGATGATATGCGGTGCTCAAACATAGCTGAGTCCCTACCGCCTCTTGTTAACTCTTCCAAAATTCGCTAGTAAAGATGGGGTCACGGTCGCTTACTATACTAGAAGGAATATCGTGCAAACGAACTATCTCCTTAATGTATACAGAAGCCAACCACGGAACAGTCCTCTTACTTTTCACGGGAATAAAATGGGCGCTTTTAGTAAGTCTATCTACTATAACCCAAATCCCCGTGTTACCCTTCCTTGATCTTGGTAATCCATCCACAAAATCCATTGAGATGCTTTCCCATTTCCATAGTGGAACTTCTAATGGGTGAAGCAACCCACCGGGTTTCTTTTGTTCTGCTTTAACTCGTTGGCACACCAAGCATCTAGCGACGTACTCGGCCACATCCTTTTTCATACCGGCCCAAAAGAAAACCCGCTTCATATCTTTGTACATCTTATCCCCGCCGGGATGAATGGTCATTTTTGAGCGATGAGCATCATCAAGAATGGCCTTCCTTAAGTCTTCGTCTTGTGGCACACAAAGTCTATTATCCCTTCGTAACCAACCCTTATCGTCTAGGGTATACCTACGAAGATGGCTTGACGACTCCCCCCCCCTTTGAGCTTTTCTACTATCTCAACCAACTGTGGGTCGTCTCGCTGTGCCTCACCAACCCGTCCTAGAAGTGTAGGTCTAACCTCCAAGGATGCTAACAGACCGGGTACTAAGTCAACGGAGGGTCTAAAGTCAAACATAGAGATGAATTCTAAGCTTTGTCGTTCAACAAACAACGGACTCAAGGACAACCTTTTCCTACTTAAGGCGTCTGCCACCACGTTACCCTTGCCCGGGGTATATGCTATTTCAAAATCGTAGGAGGCTAAGAATTCCATCCACCGTTGCTGCCTTAAATTCAAATCCTTCTGAGAGAATAAGTATTTTAATGATTTGTGGTCAGTGAACAGTTCGAATTTCTCACCAAGAAGATAGTGACGCCAAGACTTAAGCGCGAAAACAATTGCGGCTAGCTCTAAGTCATGCGTGGGGTAATTCTTTTCATGAACCCTCAACTGCCTTCCACCATAGGCTATTACTCTTCCCTCTTGCATGAGGACCGCGCCAAGTCCCGTCCCACAAGCATCAGTATCGATGGTAAACGGTTTATTCCCGTCTGGCAGCACTAAGACTGGGGCTGAAGTTATGGCTCTCTTTAAACGTTGGAACGCATCATCGCAATCTTTGTCCCACGTAAAAACCAGGTTCTTCTTCGTTAACCGTGTTAATGGAGCTGATATTTTTGCGAAGTCTTTGATAAACTTCCTATAATAGCCAGCCAACCCCAAGAAACTTCTTACTTCGGTTGCATTTTTAGGGACCTTCCAATCTTGGATGGCCACCACCTTTGCGGGATCCACTGCTATCCCTTCTTTGGAAACCACGTGCCCTAAGAACCGTACTTCCTTCCTCCAGAAGTGACACTTAGAAAATTTTGCCTTAAGGTTATGCGCTCGAAGGGTTTCCAACACTTCCCTAAGATGTAGGGAGTGCTCTTCTTTATTCTTAGAAAAGACTAAGATGTCATCCACAAAGACTACCACGAATTTGTTAAGGTATTCCCTAAACACCCTACTCATCAAATCAACAAAATATGCAGGGGCGTTTGTCAAACCAAAGGGCATCACTAGCCATTCATAGAATCCGTCAAGTGTCCTAAAAGCAGTCTTATCTATACTATCCTCAGCCACTCTCAGTTGATGAAAGCCAGTGGCTAAGTCCAACTGCGAAAACACTGAGGCGCCAACTAACTGATCAAAGAGATCGTCAATCCTCGGCAGTGGGTGTCGGTTCTTTTTAGTAAGCTTGTTTAGTTCTCTATAGTCCATACAAAGTCTAAGAGACCCATCCGCCTTTGTGGCAAAAACTACTGGAGCACCCCACTCCGATATACTACGTCTTATGAATCCCTTCTCAAGCAACTCCTTTACTTGCTTATTGAGTTCCCTCCTTTCACGAGGAGCCATGTGGCGCACTGGCAAAGATACGGGTTTAGCATTATCAACAAGATAAATTCGAAAGTCTATCTCCCGCTTTGGAGGTAAGCCCTTCACCTCCTCAAACACATTCGGATATTCCCAGACCACTTCTACCGATCGCAGGTTCTCTACAGACGCGTCAAGCGATTCAAGATAACTTAACATAACGGAATTTATGGGATTACAAAAGATGTCGAGAGCATTACCAAGGCGAGTCACAAGCCTAACTACTCTCCTTTCACAATCAAGAATGGCCCTATTTCTAGACAACCAATCCATTCCTAAAATTAGCCCATAGTCCGTGAAGCCCAATACATAAGCATCACATCTAAATTCAACGCTAAGTATAGAGATTTTCAAATCCAAACATATCATGGTCAAATGTGCCGAACCCCCAATTGGATTTGAAACGACCAAGGGATCCTCTACTAAACTGGTGTTCAAGTGCAGTGATTCAACTAATGATGCAGAGATAAATGAATGAGATGCGCCAGAATCGAATAAGGTACGGACAGGATGATCAAACAGAAAAACTAAGCTTTCAACAGAAATTGTTCTACCTCTTTCTTGCAGCGGTGGGGCCGCAATAGCCTGAACTTGCCCCCTTGCCTGCCCTGGTGCCATAAGAGCCTGCACCTGTCCTCCCGAGGTAGACCCTGCCCTCTGCCCCTTCTTTGGACAGTCCTTCACTAAATGTCCCGCATCTCCACAATGAAAACAACCAGTCTTCTTTTTCTTTCTACAATCTTTCCTGAGATGGCCAGGCGTCCCACAATTGAAGCATTTCTTCTTCCCTTTGCCATTATTGTTTTTACCATGTAACAACCCGAAAATCTGGGCCAGTTTAAATTTTTTTATTTTGGCCATTTTAGCGAATTTTGATTATTTAAAATAGATTATTTTAAATAATATCGACGAGAAATTATTTTGAATATAATTAGAACGTATATATTATATACGTCGTCGTTAGAATATATAAATATTTATATATAATTATAAATAGAATCAAAAATGGCGCGGTAGTTCGATAATTCGATTTCAAACTTCAATTGAATGTACCGGGTGCAAAACAATCCGGATTTTAGTGAAACCAAAAATAATGGAATCTAATAGTGAATATCTTTCCAACGAATCCGGAAAATCAAGATTTCGTCTTAGAAATGATAAGATATGTCCAGTTTAAAATTAGAAATAGTCGCCGTGGAATTTATATATATTTTCATATATATAAGGCCCTTAAAAATGGACATTTTGCAAACGACCTCGGATTTCGACGAAACCAGTTTTGTTGGGTCCATGATGTCAAGTTATTGCTAGGTTTCAAATTTCATAATTTTCCGAATCAATATGTGAGCGTGGTAAAGGAAAACGTGTTTTGACCATTTCAGTTGATTTTAATCGACTGGAAATTGGCCATTTTTCAAACTCTCTCAGAATTCGACGAAACTAGTTTTGTTAGGACCGTATCGTCAATACGAAGCTAGAAAATATTTTTCAGGAATTTTTCTAGTTAGTGTGTGGCCTCGGTAATCTGAAATGTACGTTTAAAATCCAATATAATGAGTTATATTTTAAATTTAAGGAAAACTGATCGTAACAGCCGAGTTGGGTTACGCAGCATATCCCATTGTGTTCGGAATGGGGGAAATTAGCTTGGGGCGACATTCCTTGGGTTTGATTTAGATTTCATATGGATAAACATGTAACAATTGGATTCAAAAGAATTTAAAATAATAATTAAATAATAAATAAAATAAAATAAAATAAAAACACTTTCCCCCTTTTATCTTCTGGCCCCTCCCCCCCCCCCCCCGTTCCTCATTCAGAAGGAAGAAAAAAAAAAAAAAAAAAAGAAGAAAGAAAAAAACCAACCCAGGCGAAGCGATTTCCCCCCCACCGTCGATCTTGATCGGCCACCACCGCCGCGCCTTGGCCAGGCCCCACCAGCGCCGGCAATCCCCTCCATCTCCCCTATCTCCTCTTGCCCATCGAACACTCCCAGGCGCCACTTCGAGCCCAACGCCTCCTCCAAAATCAATACGCCCGAGGGCCAGACCAACTGACTGCGGCCACCTAGGCTCAGACGCCGCCACCCCCCCCTCCTCTGAACCACCTCCGCGGCTTCGATTCCGACCCCCCTGGCTTGAGGAAGCCGCCGTAACCCCCCCCCCCTTCAACAGTCGATGTAAGTTTTTAATTTATTTATTTACTTTATTTTTATTTTTATTTAAAACAGAAAACCGATTTTTAAACGATAATAAAAACTGATTTTTTATAAAGTTTTAAAAACTGATTTTATAAGAATTGCAAAAACTGATTTTTATATTTTGTTAAAACTGTTTTTTTTATATTGTAAAAACTGATTTATGTATATTGCAAAAACTGATTTTTATATTTTGTTAAAACTGTTTTTTTTTATGAATAAAAACTGATTTTACTTTATGGTTTAAAAAATGAATTTGCTTTGAAAATATAATTTTTGTATTGTTTAAATCGAAATAAAAATATAATCTTTACTATATAGGAATATTAAAAATATGATTTTTATATTTTTAAAGTATTAAAAATATAATCTTTATAGGATAGAGAAGTTAAAAATATCACCTTTGTATATGTGGCGAAATAAAAATCTGATTTTTATTTTATATACATTGAAATCAAGTGATGAAATTTGAAAAGGTGAAATCTTTGAATTTAAAAAGGCGAGATTTTTATATATTGAACTTCGATAGAAAAATAGGATTTTTATATATTGAACTTCGAGTTAAAAATTCGATTTTTATATATTGAACTTTGAACTAAAAATTCGATTTTTATATATTGAACTTTGAACTAAAAATTCGATTTTTATATATTGAACTTTGAACTAAAAATTCGATTTTTATATATTGAACTTTGAAATAAAAATTCGATTTTTATATATTGAATAACATAGTAAAAATTCGATTTTTACATATGTAGAGAATACGGGCGACGAAAGCGATAAAAGGCGAGATTGGTGAAGATTTCTATCAATGAAGAGCCGTGGAGCTGGATAGCTATAATGTGAGAATTTCTCACCTTTCTATTTCTTTTCTAGTTATATATATATATACTAGGATGCAGACGGTGCTTAGTAGCACCCGACACAATCGTCCACAGACCATGGACTTGTTTGTTTGACTGTTTGGTGATTGATTGCGATATTGGTTTGAATGTGGTTTGTGGTGTGAAAAATCGAATCGATAAATTGGTTAGGATTAGACGTGCGCCGTTATAAGGCGTAGGAGTAAGGCTAGGTTAGACCCTTACTCCAAATTTTGTGGTTTGCAAAATGAAATTGATTTGATTGATGAGTGAATGGCGTGGGCCTTCACTAGACCGGGGATAAGGCTAGGCCTTGTCCCGTTTCTAGTATCGTGCCGTTATGCCGCCGAAATTTTCTAAAATATGTTAGAAAATAAAAATATCATTTTATTGTGTAAATGAATTGAATAGAAATTCATATGTTGAAATAAAATGTGTTATCGTTAAAAATATAATTTTTAACGTGAATGTGAATAAATAAATATTCATTTACAAACCAGACGGTTTGTTTATGTACACCTATTTGAATGACGTTGATTGGGTCGATAAATTTTACACATCGCCTAACTGCACAAATAAAATATGTGTTTGATTGTTTGAAACCCCACACGGGTGTTAGGATGAAATTTGAAGTTCACTCATCCTGATTGATTAAATATGTCGATCGATTGATTGACAAGCTGCTATAAGCGTTAAATGTCTATATTTGATGCTTATACAGTGTAGTGCACTTTGGTTGATGGTTGATTATTCATCGTTGTTGATATATACATGTGTTGTAGAAAATCCATATAATTAACATTATATGGTAATTGATTGGGCCTCATTCCAGTTTCGAAAAAAAAATATTTGAAATAGAAATATTTGAAATAGAAATATTCGAAATAGAATATTTGAAAATAGAAATATGTGAAGCCGTGAGGATTAGATTGACGCCATTATGACGTAAACGATATTTATATCGATTTTATTCATTTTAAAATGAATATTGAAAAGTAATCTCGAAATCGAATATTTCGAAATAATTTGAATTGAAAACGATTTCGAAATGAATTGAATTGAAAACGATTTCGAAATGAATTGAATTGAAAACGATTTCGAAATGAATTGAATTGAAAACGATTTCGAAATGAATTGAATTGAAAACGATTTCGAAATGAATTGAATTGAAAACGATTTCGAAATGAATTGAATTGAAAACGATTTCGAAATGAATTGAATTGAAAACGATTTCGAAATGAATTGAATTGAAATATTTCGAAATAATTTGAATTGAAAACGATTTCGAAATGAATTGAATTGAAAACGATTTCGAAATGAATTTGAATTGAAAACGATTTCGAAATGAATTGAATTGAAAACGATTTCGAAATGAATTGAATTGAAAACGATTTCGAATTGAATTGAAAGCGAATTGAAATGAATTCAAATTGAATTGAAATTTGAATTGAATAGAAATGAATTTTAAAACGAATTTAAAATGAAGAATTCAATTTTGATTTGAATTGAAAAGAAAGTTGAAAATGTTTTTGAAACGAATTCAAAACTATTTATATAATTCGTTTTTAAATAGAAATCGACGAAGTATATATATTATATATATATAATATAATGGCCTGAATAGAACGCGCCGCGCCGCGGCAGTTCGTGAATTTCGACCATTTGTTTCAAACGGACATTACGGGAGATCCGACCGTCGGATTCTCCTAAAACCGGAACCGTTGGGTTCGTATCGAAAAGAGCTTTCTAACGAATATTAGAAATTTGAAATCTAACGGTTGGATTTGGAATTATGTCCAAATCAAATTTGAAAAAGGTCGCTGTAAGTGCAGTTCGATGGCCATTGATGGAAATCGACTGTACGGGCCTTGATAAAATTATTAAAAAGAGTAATAATTTGTGTAAAATCATAAGAAATGATTTAGAAAGAATTGGGATGAAAAACTCCCTATTTGAAAAGATAAAAATAGATTTTTATCGAAATGAACTAGTTTTGAACTAGAATTATAATTCTATTTATTTTTAAATAAATAAATTGAATTTGAAAAGGGTTTTGAAAATAACCAAAATTTCCAATGATTGCATTGGAGTGGATTTGAATCGGAATTGTCTTCGGAATATTTCGATGTTGGAATTTGTGATTGTACGGATGTTGTTACGGAAATTTGAAAGATATATATTTATATCGTTATTTCCAATACGACATTTGTTAATCGTAGAATTTGATATTGAATATAAGTCGATATATTTTCTATTCAGAGCCTTATATTGAATATCAAATGTGATTTGGGTTTGTCGTGAATGGTGTCTTCACTAACACTGTTCTTGAACCCAGTTGAGAAAAGATTAAATCTTTTTATTTAGATTTAATGAAGTGTACCAATTAAATAATATTTAATTGGAATTGAATTGATATTGATTTTTTGGTTTATCGTGAACAGTGTTTTAAATAACACTTGTTCTTTAACCCGATAATTAATGAATGTGATTTGGGTTTGTCGTGAATGGTGTCTTCACTAACACTGTTCTTGAACCCAGTTGAGAAAAGATTAAATCTTTTTATTTAGATTTAATGAAGTGTACCAATTAAATAATATTTAATTGGAATTGAATTGATATTGATTTTTGGGTTTATCGTGAACAGTGTTTTAAATAACACTTGTTCTTTAACCCGATAATTAATGAATGTGATTTTGGGTTTATCGTGAACCGTGTTTTAAATGACACTGATTCTTTAACCCAGTTAACGATTAAAACTAAGTGGAGTTTTAATGAATCTTTAATTAGATTGAAATGATCGAAAGTGGAGTATCACCAGTTTTGCTCCAGGCGATAGTTAAATCTTTAATTAGATTTGAACGTGAAATGGTAATTGAATTTACCGATAACACTGTGGTGTTAGATATGAAGTATTACCAGTTTTACTTCATGGGATGAATAGGTTGGGACTGGGAAATTAAAACAAATGATTACTTCGGTAAGGTTCGCTAATCCCGACTAGTTTGAATTGATATTCAAAAATGGATTAAAGAATAAATTCAAGGAATTTATCTTTGATAAAATTAATGGGGATCTTTCCCTATGAATGTGAAATTTAGAAACTAACTGTCGGTTAGCCAAGCAGAATGATTTTCTGGATATTGATCTGATGTTGGTTTCGGCCTTCGGGGTTAATATTTGGGAAATTATTCTCTTGATTAATTTACGGTTAGTGACTAATGAATTGGAATGAGGCGTATGTTGTGTTTGTGTAACACTTTTATAATATATACGCGAGTTATTCGGAAAGGCCGGGTTTATCCCATTCTGAATAACTGATACGACGATAAGTCGAAGATGAAGACGATGGTCGAAGACCGGAGGTCTTCACGTCGTTTGGGTGATAACTGATGATCTTGATTGGGCTGTACACCCAAGAAGATGGAAACAGTTAGTGATCGTCCAGACGTACTTGGAGATCGATGGATATGCGGGGTACTAGGTGCCTCCGGTTTCGTTCAGACCCAGGACGGACTTGTAAATGGACTGTGTGTCTGACATCGGATTTCATTCTGTGTGACTGATATCGGTTGCATAGGATGGTTTGCCTGTGTGGCATGCTAAGATGCAAATGATCAAGGCTTCTGTTGAAAAGCAAAGTCTTGTGGTTGATGATCAAAGCACGGCCTTTGTGGCGTAGCTTTGTGTAACGTTTACCTCGCGTGTTTCACACCAGGTATGAACCAAAAACGGGAGACGGACCTCAGGGAGGGCCTGCGTTTCCTCCTAGCTAGAAGTGGCGTCAGTGGTTTTACACGCCCTGACGAGTTTGACTTATGTGGTTGTTGCTGTTGCGAGGCGCCTCGGATTGATCGGTCGTTCTCGAACCGATGGAGTCATTTAGTTGGCTCGCTTACGCCCCAAAGGGCGGCGAAACGTAGTGCTCAGGCATTTTTAATCCACTCTGTGTGGACCGGCCCTGTCGCTCCAAGGGTCGATGCGTTCTGATCCTGAGACTCGGGCTAGGCAGTCTCGAATCGGTTGAGGACTATCTTTTGCCTCGGTTCATAGACGGAAATCCAATTTCCAATTACGTGACATTTGCGGTTTTAATTGTAATCCTATATATGGCGACATAGTGGGATGGGGCGCTTATGCCGCCTATGATTGATACTTATGATTTGAAGTTGTTTTATACACTATGCACTTATAATAGTATCAAATGATTTGTTTTAAACGTATCAAGCATTCTTTAGCTGTTATAAGGGAAAACCCTATCCTCGACTGCGTTGCATTGTGTGATGGGACCTGGGTCTTATAACAGCTTCATTTTTCTTTATTTAGCATTGCGCTGTTGGTTTTATGCACTGGTATTCTTGGGAGGAAACCCGTTCCGTGTTATACGGCGTGGTCCCTTGATTTACCTAGCTTTGAAAATAAAGATTTATAACTGTTTTAGTTCTCACACCAGTCACATGACTGACCTGGAGTTTATTGTTTTAACCTAAACTCTGGGTGCCCTTATTTTGACACGGGCAGCTAGTAGTTTTGGTTTTGCAGATTTATATTCACAGGATCCTGGTTTACAGCTGGAACGATATCCGGAAAGCTTTGTATCCGTATATCTCATTCTAGTTGTGTATTGTATTATTTTCCGCTGCTATGTATTTAAATGTAATTTAAAGCTCTGATATTTCTGTGTAATGTTTATTCATTTATACTCTGAATATTCTTGTAATCTGATGCATTGTTGTAATATACAATGAAATGTTCTTTTATATGCGTTCTGTTGTGGTTTGTTCTCGAACTATCCGACGCTTTCCTTTACGGGGAAGTTACGGGTCTTCACAGTTGGTATCAGAGCTTTGGTTTACAAAGCTAGAGAACAAGACACATTAGAAACATACGAAAGAATTCATCAGATATTGGATTAGCAATATCCAATGAGAATGACTCGTTAGAGATGGGATCAGTAGTATCCTAGAACGAGTGTGAAGAGTATATTTTTCAAGTGAAAACAAATTTTTGTTTTGAAAATTTATATCAATTATTCGTATTTGATTATCTATTTATATTGAGTTGGACAGTCCAGTATATAAAGATTTTGCGTATACGTCTGATCCACGTGTATTTGAAATTTTAATATATTGGATAGATATAGCATCACACTCTAGTCGCCCGAAGATGATATTGATGATAGCGATCGCATCATCAACATTTATGTTCGAGTTTCGAAGGTGTGATTTTCTATATATTTCCATTAGACTGGTGTGAGAACCAAAACTAATATAGCTAGAATACATTGTTGTGATTTGGCATCAAAAACATGATTTTTTGTATATATATCAAATTATGAATTTGAAACGTTAAATTCACTAATTGATTGATGTTTGTGTTGTTTGTTTATTTGTTTGCTAATTTTTAACCATTATGCCTAATTGAACCAAATATTGAATTGTATTGAAAATAGGTCGCATTAGCTTGCATATACATATACTTACATTGAACAGGTCATAGCAAGGAGGCTAGAGCAGAGAATAAAATTTGTTTGCCCGACAAATAGGTACATGTTTACTACATAATTTCCTGTTTTGTTTGGGTGATGATGATTTTGTGAGCCTATTGGCTAGCCGCTTGGCTTTTTCTTTTTCTTTTTGAGATCTGAAGGACCGGGGAAGCTATTTGAAATTCCCCGATGCTCCCGGTGCAGGGGAGGTTATGGCAAAAATTTTCGAAAATTTAGGGTGTTAGCCAAATTTTTGAAATTTTAGAAAATTCTCAGAAACTGAAAAGTTGGAGAATGGAAGCCTGATCGAGCGTAGAGTTGATTGATCAAACCACTTTCGACTTTGTTCCTTTTCGGGGACGAAAAGTTTTAAGTGGGGGAGATTGTAACAACCCGAAAATCTGGGCCAGTTTAAATTTTTTTATTTTGGCCATTTTAGCGAATTTTGATTATTTAAAATAGATTATTTTAAATAATATCGACGAGAAATTATTTTGAATATAATTAGAACGTATATATTATATACGTCGTCGTTAGAATATATAAATATTTATATATAATTATAAATAGAATCAAAAATGGCGCGGTAGTTCGATAATTCGATTTCAAACTTCAATTGAATGTACCGGGTGCAAAACAATCCGGATTTTAGTGAAACCAAAAATAATGGAATCTAATAGTGAATATCTTTCCAACGAATCCGGAAAATCAAGATTTCGTCTTAGAAATGATAAGATATGTCCAGTTTAAAATTAGAAATAGTCGCCGTGGAATTTATATATATTTTCATATATATAAGGCCCTTAAAAATGGACATTTTGCAAACGACCTCGGATTTCGACGAAACCAGTTTTGTTGGGTCCATGATGTCAAGTTATTGCTAGGTTTCAAATTTCATAATTTTCCGAATCAATATGTGAGCGTGGTAAAGGAAAACGTGTTTTGACCATTTCAGTTGATTTTAATCGACTGGAAATTGGCCATTTTTCAAACTCTCTCAGAATTCGACGAAACTAGTTTTGTTAGGACCGTATCGTCAATACGAAGCTAGAAAATATTTTTCAGGAATTTTTCTAGTTAGTGTGTGGCCTCGGTAATCTGAAATGTACGTTTAAAATCCAATATAATGAGTTATATTTTAAATTTAAGGAAAACTGATCGTAACAGCCGAGTTGGGTTACGCAGCATATCCCATTGTGTTCGGAATGGGGGAAATTAGCTTGGGGCGACATTCCTTGGGTTTGATTTAGATTTCATATGGATAAACATGTAACAATTGGATTCAAAAGAATTTAAAATAATAATTAAATAATAAATAAAATAAAATAAAATAAAAACACTTTCCCCCTTTTATCTTCTGGCCCCTCCCCCCCCCCCCCCCCCGTTCCTCATTCAGAAGGAAGAAAAAAAAAAAAAAAGAAGAAAGAAAAAAACCAACCCAGGCGAATCGATTTCCCCCCCCACCGTCGATCTTGATCGGCCACCACCGCCGCGCCTTGGCCAGGCCCCACCAGCGCCGGCAATCCCCTCCATCTCCCCTATCTCCTCTTGCCCCTCGAACACTCCCAGGCGCCACTTCGAGCCCAACGCCTCCTCCAAAATCAATACGCCCGAGGGCCAGACCAACTGACTGCGGCCACCTAGGCTCAGACGCTGCCACCCCCCCCTCCTCTGAACCACCTCCGCGGCTTCGATTCCGACCCCCCTGGCTTGAGGAAGCCGCCGTAACCCCCCCCCCCTTCAACAGTCGATGTAAGTTTTTAATTTATTTATTTACTTTATTTTTATTTTTATTTAAAACAGAAAACCGATTTTTAAACGATAATAAAAACTGATTTTTTATAAAGTTTTAAAAACTGATTTTATAAGAATTGCAAAAACTGATTTTTATATTTTGTTAAAACTGTTTTTTTTATATTGTAAAAACTGATTTATGTATATTGCAAAAACTGATTTTTATATTTTGTTAAAACTGTTTTTTTTTATGAATAAAAACTGATTTTACTTTATGGTTTAAAAAATGAATTTGCTTTGAAAATATAATTTTTGTATTGTTTAAATCGAAATAAAAATATAATCTTTACTATATAGGAATATTAAAAATATGATTTTTATATTTTTAAAGTATTAAAAATATAATCTTTATAGGATAGAGAAGTTAAAAATATCACCTTTGTATATGTGGCGAAATAAAAATCTGATTTTTATTTTATATACATTGAAATCAAGTGATGAAATTTGAAAAGGTGAAATCTTTGAATTTAAAAAGGCGAGATTTTTATATATTGAACTTCGATAGAAAAATAGGATTTTTATATATTGAACTTCGAGTTAAAAATTCGATTTTTATATATTGAACTTTGAACTAAAAATTCGATTTTTATATATTGAACTTTGAACTAAAAATTCGATTTTTATATATTGAACTTTGAACTAAAAATTCGATTTTTATATATTGAACTTTGAACTAAAAATTCGATTTTTATATATTGAACTTTGAACTAAAAATTCGATTTTTATATATTGAACTTTGAAATAAAAATTCGATTTTTATATATTGAATAACATAGTAAAAATTCGATTTTTACATATGTAGAGAATACGGGCGACGAAAGCGATAAAAGGCGAGATTGGTGAAGATTTCTATCAATGAAGAGCCGTGGAGCTGGATAGCTATAATGTGAGAATTTCTCACCTTTCTATTTCTTTTCTAGTTATATATATATACTAGGATGCAGACGGTGCTTAGTAGCACCCGACACAATCGTCCACAGACCATGGACTTGTTTGTTTGACTGTTTGGTGATTGATTGCGATATTGGTTTGAATGTGGTTTGTGGTGTGAAAAATCGAATCGATAAATTGGTTAGGATTAGACGTGCGCCGTTATAAGGCGTAGGAGTAAGGCTAGGTTAGACCCTTACTCCAAATTTTGTGGTTTGCAAAATGAAATTGATTTGATTGATGAGTGAATGGCGTGGGCCTTCACTAGACCGGGGATAAGGCTAGGCCTTGTCCCGTTTCTAGTATCGTGCCGTTATGCCGCCGAAATTTTCTAAAATATGTTAGAAAATAAAAATATCATTTTATTGTGTAAATGAATTGAATAGAAATTCATATGTTGAAATAAAATGTGTTATCGTTAAAAATATAATTTTTAACGTGAATGTGAATAAATAAATATTCATTTACAAACCAGACGGTTTGTTTATGTACACCTATTTGAATGACGTTGATTGGGTCGATAAATTTTACACATCGCCTAACTGCACAAATAAAATATGTGTTTGATTGTTTGAAACCCCACACGGGTGTTAGGATGAAATTTGAAGTTCACTCATCCTGATTGATTAAATATGTCGATCGATTGATTGACAAGCTGCTATAAGCGTTAAATGTCTATATTTGATGCTTATACAGTGTAGTGCACTTTGGTTGATGGTTGATTATTCATCGTTGTTGATATATACATGTGTTGTAGAAAATCCATATAATTAACATTATATGGTAATTGATTGGGCCTCATTCCAGTTTCGAAAAAAAAATATTTGAAATAGAAATATTTGAAATAGAAATATTCGAAATAGAATATTTGAAAATAGAAATATGTGAAGCCGTGAGGATTAGATTGACGCCATTATGACGTAAACGATATTTATATCGATTTTATTCATTTTAAAATGAATATTGAAAAGTAATCTCGAAATCGAATATTTCGAAATAATTTGAATTGAAAACGATTTCGAAATGAATTGAATTGAAAACGATTTCGAAATGAATTGAATTGAAAACGATTTCGAAATGAATTGAATTGAAAACGATTTCGAAATGAATTGAATTGAAAACGATTTCGAAATGAATTGAATTGAAAACGATTTCGAAATGAATTGAATTGAAAACGATTTCGAAATGAATTGAATTGAAAACGATTTCGAAATGAATTGAATTGAAATATTTCGAAATAATTTGAATTGAAAACGATTTCGAAATGAATTGAATTGAAAACGATTTCGAAATGAATTTGAATTGAAAACGATTTCGAAATGAATTGAATTGAAAACGATTTCGAAATGAATTGAATTGAAAACGATTTCGAATTGAATTGAAAGCGAATTGAAATGAATTCAAATTGAATTGAAATTTGAATTGAATAGAAATGAATTTTAAAACGAATTTAAAATGAAGAATTCAATTTTGATTTGAATTGAAAAGAAAGTTGAAAATGTTTTTGAAACGAATTCAAAACTATTTATATAATTCGTTTTTAAATAGAAATCGACGAAGTATATATATTATATATATATAATATAATGGCCTGAATAGAACGCGCCGCGCCGCGGCAGTTCGTGAATTTCGACCATTTGTTTCAAACGGACATTACGGGAGATCCGACCGTCGGATTCTCCTAAAACCGGAACCGTTGGGTTCGTATCGAAAAGAGCTTTCTAACGAATATTAGAAATTTGAAATCTAACGGTTGGATTTGGAATTATGTCCAAATCAAATTTGAAAAAGGTTGCTGTAAGTGCAGTTCGATGGCCATTGATGGAAATCGACTGTACGGGCCTTGATAAAATTATTAAAAAGAGTAATAATTTGTGTAAAATCATAAGAAATGATTTAGAAAGAATTGGGATGAAAAACTCCCTATTTGAAAAGATAAAAATAGATTTTTATCGAAATGAACTAGTTTTGAACTAGAATTATAATTCTATTTATTTTTAAATAAATAAATTGAATTTGAAAAGGGTTTTGAAAATAACCAAAATTTCCAATGATTGCATTGGAGTGGATTTGAATCGGAATTGTCTTCGGAATATTTCGATGTTGGAATTTGTGATTGTACGGATGTTGTTACGGAAATTTGAAAGATATATATTTATATCGTTATTTCCAATACGACATTTGTTAATCGTAGAATTTGATATTGAATATAAGTCGATATATTTTCTATTCAGAGCCTTATATTGAATATCAAATGTGATTTGGGTTTGTCGTGAATGGTGTCTTCACTAACACTGTTCTTGAACCCAGTTGAGAAAAGATTAAATCTTTTTATTTAGATTTAATGAAGTGTACCAATTAAATAATATTTAATTGGAATTGAATTGATATTGATTTTTTGGTTTATCGTGAACAGTGTTTTAAATAACACTTGTTCTTTAACCCGATAATTAATGAATGTGATTTGGGTTTGTCGTGAATGGTGTCTTCACTAACACTGTTCTTGAACCCAGTTGAGAAAAGATTAAATCTTTTTATTTAGATTTAATGAAGTGTACCAATTAAATAATATTTAATTGGAATTGAATTGATATTGATTTTTGGGTTTATCGTGAACAGTGTTTTAAATAACACTTGTTCTTTAACCCGATAATTAATGAATGTGATTTTGGGTTTATCGTGAACCGTGTTTTAAATGACACTGATTCTTTAACCCAGTTAACGATTAAAACTAAGTGGAGTTTTAATGAATCTTTAATTAGATTGAAATGATCGAAAGTGGAGTATCACCAGTTTTGCTCCAGGCGATAGTTAAATCTTTAATTAGATTTGAACGTGAAATGGTAATTGAATTTACCGATAACACTGTGGTGTTAGATATGAAGTATTACCAGTTTTACTTCATGGGATGAATAGGTTGGGACTGGGAAATTAAAACAAATGATTACTTCGGTAAGGTTCGCTAATCCCGACTAGTTTGAATTGATATTCAAAAATGGATTAAAGAATAAATTCAAGGAATTTATCTTTGATAAAATTAATGGGGATCTTTCCCTATGAATGTGAAATTTAGAAACTAACTGTCGGTTAGCCAAGCAGAATGATTTTCTGGATATTGATCTGATGTTGGTTTCGGCCTTCGGGGTTAATATTTGGGAAATTATTCTCTTGATTAATTTACGGTTAGTGACTAATGAATTGGAATGAGGCGTATGTTGTGTTTGTGTAACACTTTTATAATATATACGCGAGTTATTCGGAAAGGCCGGGTTTATCCCATTCTGAATAACTGATACGACGATAAGTCGAAGATGAAGACGATGGTCGAAGACCGGAGGTCTTCACGTCGTTTGGGTGATAACTGATGATCTTGATTGGGCTGTACACCCAAGAAGATGGAAACAGTTAGTGATCGTCCAGACGTACTTGGAGATCGATGGATATGCGGGGTACTAGGTGCCTCCGGTTTCGTTCAGACCCAGGACGGACTTGTAAATGGACTGTGTGTCTGACATCGGATTTCATTCTGTGTGACTGATATCGGTTGCATAGGATGGTTTGCCTGTGTGGCATGCTAAGATGCAAATGATCAAGGCTTCTGTTGAAAAGCAAAGTCTTGTGGTTGATGATCAAAGCACGGCCTTTGTGGCGTAGCTTTGTGTAACGTTTACCTCGCGTGTTTCACACCAGGTATGAACCAAAAACGGGAGACGGACCTCAGGGAGGGCCTGCGTTTCCTCCTAGCTAGAAGTGGCGTCAGTGGTTTTACACGCCCTGACGAGTTTGACTTATGTGGTTGTTGCTGTTGCGAGGCGCCTCGGATTGATCGGTCGTTCTCGAACCGATGGAGTCATTTAGTTGGCTCGCTTACGCCCCAAAGGGCGGCGAAACGTAGTGCTCAGGCATTTTTAATCCACTCCGTGTGGACCGGCCCTGTCGCTCCAAGGGTCGATGCGTTCTGATCCTGAGACTCGGGCTAGGCAGTCTCGAATCGGTTGAGGACTATCTTTTGCCTCGGTTCATAGACGGAAATCCAATTTCCAATTACGTGAAATTTGCGGTTTTAATTGTAATCCTATATATGGCGACATAGTGGGATGGGGCGCTTATGCCGCCTATGATTGATACTTATGATTTGAAGTTGTTTTATACACTATGCACTTATAATAGTATCAAATGATTTGTTTTAAACGTATCAAGCATTCTTTAGCTGTTATAAGGGAAAACCCTATCCTCGACTGCGTTGCATTGTGTGATGGGACCTGGGTCTTATAACAGCTTCATTTTTCTTTATTTAGCATTGCGCTGTTGGTTTTATGCACTGGTATTCTTGGGAGGAAACCCGTTCCGTGTTATACGGCGTGGTCCCTTGATTTACCTAGCTTTGAAAATAAAGATTTATAACTGTTTTAGTTCTCACACCAGTCACATGACTGACCTGGAGTTTATTGTTTTAACCTAAACTCTGGGTGCCCTTATTTTGACACGGGCAGCTAGTAGTTTTGGTTTTGCAGATTTATATTCACAGGATCCTGGTTTACAGCTGGAACGATATCCGGAAAGCTTTGTATCCGTATATCTCATTCTAGTTGTGTATTGTATTATTTTCCGCTGCTATGTATTTAAATGTAATTTAAAGCTCTGATATTTCTGTGTAATGTTTATTCATTTATACTCTGAATATTCTTGTAATCTGATGCATTGTTGTAATATACAATGAAATGTTCTTTTATATGCGTTCTGTTGTGGTTTGTTCTCGAACTATCCGACGCTTTCCTTTACGGGGAAGTTACGGGTCTTCACATACCACCCTTCTTATTTTGCTGTTGGGGTTTCTTCTGATCCCCTTTCTTTTCAACTGCCTTATCCTCATGCATAAGTGCCATTTCTACTAGCTTTTCAAAGGTGGCTCCCATAGGGATGTGGGTCATAGCCAACCCTTGCAACGGTTCATTCAAGCCTCTAACGAACCTCAAAGCTTTCTTCTCTGGCGTGTTCACCAACTCCAAGCCAAACCTTGCTAACTGATTAAATTTATTGACATATTCCTTTACTGATGAGCTCCCTTGCTTTAGTGCCAGGAATTTTTCCATATTTAAGTTCTCCTCTGCCCTTGAAAGAAACTTTGCCTCAAACCTTCGTCTGAAATCCGCCCATGAATCAACTGGACGTTCCCCGTTAGTGACCTCCCACCAAAACGAGGCCTCTCCCTTCATTAACCAAGCAGCTAAACGGACTTTCCTCCCATCTTCCACTTCAAAGATATCCAACAATTCCTCAGTCTCCTTAAGCCAATCTCTGGCCTCCACAAACGTCTCAGTCCCTTGAAAAGTTTTTCCTCCCATAGCCTTGAATTCCTTGCACGTCTTTGCAAAAGTGTCAACACGAGGAGGAGGAGGAGGAGAAATGGGTGCAACTAGGGGTGGAGGAGTATCCGCTGGGCCTGCAGTGGTGGCCCTAGCCTCCAAGTATCTCCTAAACCACCCTGGAATCGTCACACCTTCTGGGAGATTAAGATCTTCAGCCATGCTGAAACGAAAAAGGAAAGATTCAAAATGGAGAATTCGAAAGATAAAGATAAGGATATGGCTATTTGGGATTATGTTTTTCATAAAAACTCTCTTTAAATAACATGTTTTTTTTTTGAAAGCACTTCTTCCAAAAATACTTTAGAAAAAAAAAATATTTTTCTAAAAAATTTTTTTTTTTATCTGTTCTGGTAACCTTATGCTCTGATACCACGTGTAACACCCCACGTCCATTAATGTCACTCACAAAGGGAATGCATTAACTTCCATGAAGGTTTTAAGTGAATATAGAACAGTAAAATTACAACAAGACAGATATAAAATAGTACTTGGAAATTCAAAAACTTTATTTCATTGTAGCAGAAGTCAAAACATGTTTGATTACATCATAACACCATATTCAATGTCAAGTACAATATCTATCTTGATAAAACAAGTACATAATCCCATTACATGAATAGCCATTAAAAAGAAAGATAACAAGCTGGACTTTACTTCAGCAGTCCAAGCTTTCCAGAAGATAAGCGATCCAACTAGACTCCACTAGAACTTGGCCCAACCTGCGGACCTGAAGGGAGAAAAAGGATGGAAAAGAGGGGGTCAGACATAAAGTCTGGTGAATATGATAATTCTACAATACTATTGCCAAAATAACTGGACTAAGGCATAAGCTGGAAAACAAGAAAATGTCTATGAAGAGCAGATTAAGGACATAGACAATCGCTAAAGGCAACGTTATAGGCGCTCCTAAATACTAAAGGATAAACACTATACTGCACCACACCAGTCACCCTAAAGATTCATCCCACTTAGCTTCACTTAGAAACTTTCCCAATGGCTTTACGTACCCCTAGCTGACTACATAGGTGCCGCCTGCCTCTATCTCCACTAGGTGTACCCTACTTCCCATTATTCGATCGGCTCCCTAACTCGTAGATACCCGTGCTGGCCCCACAGTGGGGTGTATCACTCCCCTAAAGTGGCAACCTGATACAACGGACATGCACGGCTTATACCTACACGATGCAACAACGTCTTACCTACCAGCCCGAGTCCACACACACATATGAAACCCGTTGGACTTGCGTTGCTACCGCTCCCTGTTTTGGCCTCTTATAGTCAAACCCAGTATGCGTGTCCCGTCCTCGACTTGGGTCGAGCCCACAAAGATACGTTTTGGGATACTGGTTGAAATGGGCCCCCACTATTTACCACAAGCATTCCACCTAAGCTTGTCCCCATTAGTCCATCCCACTTAACCCACTTAGTCATGTTCATTTACATGTGTGTTTGGTTAAGTCTAATCGTATTTCAAATGCCTCTAAAGGCAACCACCAGATTCCTCATGCCACCCAAGGCACCTACTTAACCCCCATGTCCCACCTTACATGATTCTGGTTAAGTATTTCTTAGTTCATTAAGGCCATAACCTCATAAAGACCTCTCACATTAGACTGGCATTTATGGCAGCTGGATTTGCCGGGCGGGTCCGGACAGTCTTACACCATAAAAGAGTCTAACCTCGTGTCTTTACAACTGTTATGCTTTAGTTTGGGCCTAGGACCTCTCACATTGGGCCGACATTTGTGACTACTGGATTTGCCGGGCGGGTCCGGGCAGGTTTACATCACAAACGGGTCCAACCCCGTGTCCTAAGCATTGATTATTAATAATAATCCACTTTCCCCCAATTTTAATAATTCCCTACTTGAATTATTAATTACTTCCAATTTTTAACAATGTCCATAATTGACTCAATTATGGACATCCATTCATGGTATGCAAAATCTTACAAAATTGCACCCAATTTATTAATTCCTAATATTACCCCTACCCCACGTTTGAACGTTTATTCGCAAAATATATGTTAGACTCGAATAGCCTAACTCATAGCATAAAAGAGATTATCATAATAACAACATGTATATGTGACCAAATGAATCATAATAAGGGGTGAAACTTGCATATGTCCAACTTGCATAGATTATACATGTCATGGACCTAAAGGTGTCAACTTGTTCAAAATTCACCTAATATAATCTCAATCAATTTTCATAAACTTACATATGAACATGTGTGAATCAACATCATCTAATTTTTTAACAACATGGTTTTATATGGGTACACCTAACTCAATAGGCAAATTCCCATAATCAAGTTTTATTTAATTATAGTTTCAAGTTTATGGGTACACCTAACCTAATAGACAAATTCCCATAAACAAGATCCATTTAAATTAAAAAAAAAACATAACTTTAAGCATGTTCCAACAACATCATGATTTTACAACATAATATAGCATGATTTATAACATGGCATAGTATGATAGTATAACATAGCTTGACATGATTCTCAACATAGAACGACATAGCATAAGAGAATTTGCAACATAGCATGACATAGCATATATAATTTACATCATACGACAATATAATAACATAATAAGAGATCCACAATATATAGAATTTACAATTACAAATCACATCACTTTCTTGTGATCCATTCATAACTGAGTCAAATTAGTTTGTAATAGTCTTGTGAGAATCATCATACTCACCAACAAAAGAAAAGAATTAGAGAAAGAGAGATCTTTTGATTTGATTTGTGCAGATTTAGTTGTAGATGATTAGGCTTCCTCTTCTTAGTTTGTGATGGCTACGCTGAACTCCATGGCAGCAGCATGACGGTAGCTTCTCTAATTTTACAAGTGATTTAGGTTTAGGGTCTACCCACTTATTTATAGATTTTAGAATGCATTTAGGCCATTAGATTTAACCTAGAAATAACCGCAGCCGTTCAGACAAGATGGGGTTTATCTTGTTGACTCAGCAATGAGTCAGAAGTGACTCAGCAAACACTCAGCAATATATATATATATATATATATATATATATTCCACAATGTACACATTAGATACATCCCCCCCTTTTACACACTTATTATTGTTTTTATATACATATTAGATACATCCCCTCTCTTACACACTTATTAATATTATTATATTCATATTAGATACATCCCCTCTCTTACACACTTATTAATATTATTATATTCATATTAGATACATCCCCTCTCTTACACACTTTTATATTCATATTAGATACATCCCCCCTCTTACACACTTATTAATATTTTAGCAACTTTAGTGTTAATAGAAAATTCGGGGTGTTACATTCTCCCCTCCTTTTAGGATTTCGTCCCTGAAATCTTCAAGTCTGGAAGAATGTATATCCTACCATCCAAACGTCCATCTACTCATCCATCATACACAGGCATCCATTGTCCTTACAGACTTCTAATGCTTTCATGTTTAAATGCACAGTGTGTGTATATGTCCGTATCTAATGCAAAATCAGGCGGTCCACTGATTCAGTTGACCTCCTTAATGCAACTATGATCGTGCCATGCATCCATTATGTATGCAAAAGATTCTTAATGCTACATAATACTTCTATATGCGTGCACAACCATCATCTGAATGCAGCATCCACATGATAATACAACCATCGTTCATCCATTTTACTAAATACATCCATATATATGCAATATGCAATATGTAGTGACTGAGCCGATCTAGTGCCTAAAGTGTGTGTATATATGCATCCACGAGCAACCACTAGCAAACACTTGCATCCATTTTGCATCCATCATACATAACATGTCTCAAACACATGTTTCAACCATAGGATTATCCTAACTAAAGGTCAAAGATACTAATGAGAGGACATACTAAAGATAAGATAAGATAAGCTAAGCGATAAAGGAGAAATTAAAAGACATACCCTCAAAAAGAAAAGGGTACAACGAACGCATCTTCTCTTCTGTCTCCCAAGTTGCATTGCTCTCATCATCTCCCCATTGCACTTTAACCAGTCTGACCTCTCGATTCCTCAACTTTTTGATCTCCGACCCAAGAATGCATGTAGGAGCTCGTCTAATTGTTGCATCACGCTCTATTTCCACCTCTTTAAGCAAGCTCGGCTCTACCACCTCCGCGGTCTTGTGCAAACACTTCCTCAAATGTGATACATGGAATACGTCGTGTACTCCACTAAGTTTCTCAGGCAACTCCACCCTATATGCCATCTTCCCAATCCTGTTTTTTTACAGGAAACGGCCCTACAAACCTTGGTGCTAATTTCCCCACAGACCCAAAGCGAACAACATTCTGTAACGGAGATACTTTGATAAAAACCATGTCTCCAATGTAAAACTCAAGATCTGTTCTCCTCTTATCAGCATACGATTTTTGCCTATCTTGTGCTGCTTTCATCCTCCTTCGAATCAACTCAATCTTCTCCGAGGTTTCCCTAACCATATCGGGCCCAAGTAGGACTTTATCGGTAGATTCCCACCAACATGTAGGCGAACGGCAAGGCCTTCCATAAAGAGCTTCGAAAGGTGCCATGCCAATACTAGACTGAAAGCTATTGTTATATGCGAATTCTACTAACGGAAGGTGCTCTTCCCATGTACCCCCAAAGTATAGGATACAAAGCCTTAAAAGATCCTCTAGAATGCGATTCACCCTCTCGGTCTGGCCGTCTGTCTGAGGATGATATGCGGTGCTCAAACATAGCTGAGTCCCTACCGCCTCTTGTTAACTCTTCCAAAATTCGCTAGTAAAGATGGGGTCACGGTCGCTTACTATACTAGAAGGAATACCGTGCAAACGAACTATCTCCTTAATGTATACAGAAGCCAACCACGGAACAGTCCTCTTACTTTTCACGGGAATAAAATGGGCGCTTTTAGTAAGTCTATCTACTATAACCCAAATCCCCGTGTTATCCTTCCTTGATCTTGGTAATCCATCCACAAAATCCATTGAGATGCTTTCCCATTTCCATAGTGGAACTTCTAATGGGTGAAGCAACCCACCGGGTTTCTTTTGTTCTGCTTTAACTCGTTGGCACACCAAGTATCTAGCGACGTACTCGGCCACATCCTTTTTCATACCGGCCCAAAAGAAAACCCGCTTCATATCTTTGTACATCTTATCCCCGCCGGGATGAATGGTCATTTTTGAGCGATGAGCATCATCAAGAATGGCCTTCCTTAAGTCTTCGTCTTGTGGTACACAAAGTCTATTATCCCTTCGTAACCAACCCTTATCGTCTAGGGTATACCTACGAAGATGGCTTGACGACTCCCCCCCCCCTTTGAGCTTTTCTACTATCTCAACCAACTGTGGGTCGTCTCGCTGTGCCTCACCAACCCGTCCTAGAAGTGTAGGTCTAACCTCCAAGGATGCTAACAGACCGGGTACTAAGTCAACGGAGGGTCTAAAGTCAAACATAGAGATGAATTCTAAGCTTTGTCGTTCAACAAACAACGGACTCAAGGACAACCTTTTCCTACTTAAGGCGTCTGCCACCACGTTACCCTTGCCCGGGGTATATGCTATTTCAAAATCGTAGGAGGCTAAGAATTCCATCCACCGTTGCTGCCTTAAATTCAAATCCTTCTGAGAGAATAAGTATTTTAATGATTTGTGGTCAGTGAACAGTTCGAATTTCTTACCAAGAAGATAGTGACGCCAAGACTTAAGCGCGAAAACAATTGCGGCTAGCTCTAAGTCATGCGTGGGGTAATTCTTTTCATGAACCCTCAACTGCCTTCCACCATAGGCTATTACTCTTCCCTCTTGCATGAGGACCGCGCCAAGTCCCGTCCCACAAGCATCAGTATCGATGGTAAACGGTTTATTCCCGTCTGGCAGCACTAAGACTGGGGCTGAAGTTAAGGCTCTCTTTAAACGTTGGAACGCATCATCACAATCTTTGTCCCACGTAAAAACCAGGTTCTTCTTCGTTAACCGTGTTAATGGAGCTGATATTTTTGCGAAGTCTTTGATAAACTTCCTATAATAGCCAGCCAACCCCAAGAAACTTCTTACTTCGGTTGCATTTTTAGGGACCTTCCAATCTTGGATGGCCACCACCTTTGCGGGATCCACTGCTATCCCTTCTTTGGAAACCACGTGCCCTAAGAACCGTACTTCCTTCCTCCAGAAGTGACACTTAGAAAATTTTGCCTTAAGGTTATGCGCTCGAAGGGTTTCCAACACTTCCCTAAGATGTAGGGAGTGCTCTTCTTTATTCTTAGAAAAGACTAAGATGTCATCCACAAAGACTACCACGAATTTGTTAAGGTATTCCCTAAACACCCTACTCATCAAATCAACAAAATATGCAGGGGCGTTTGTCAAACCAAAGGGCATCACTAGCCATTCATAGAATCCGTCAGGTGTCCTAAAAGCAGTCTTATCTATACTATCCTCAGCCACTCTCAGTTGATGAAAGCCAGTGGCTAAGTCCAACTGCGAAAACACTGAGGCGCCAACTAACTGATCAAAGAGATCGTCAATCCTCGGCAGTGGGTGTCGGTTCTTTTTAGTAAGCTTGTTTAGTTCTCTATAGTCCATACAAAGTCTAAGAGACCCATCCGCCTTTGTGGCAAAAACTACTGGAGCACCCCACTCCGATATACTACGTCTTATGAACCCCTTCTCAAGCAACTCCTTTACTTGCTTATTGAGTTCCCTCCTTTCACGAGGATCCATGTGGCGCACTGGCAAAGATACGGGTTTAGCATTATCAACAAGATAAATTCGAAAGTCTATCTCCCACTTTGGAGGTAAGCCCTTCACCTCCTCAAACACATCCGGATATTCCCGGACCACTTCTACCGATCGCAGGTTCTCTACAGACGCGTCAAGCGATTCAAGATAACTTAACATAACGGAATTTATGGGATTACAAAAGATGTCGAGAGCATTACCAAGGCGAGTCACAAGCCTAACTACTCTCCTTTCACAATCAAGAATGGCCCTATTTCTAGACTACCAATCCATTCCTAAAATTAGCCCATAGCCCGTGAAGCCCAATACATAAGCATCACATCTAAATTCAACGCTAAGTATAGAGATTTTCAAATCCAAACATATCATGGTCAAATGAGCCGAACCCCCAATTGGATTTGAAACGACCAAGGGATCCTCTACTAAACTGGTGTTCAAGTGCAGTGATTCAACTAATGATGCAGAGATAAACGAATGAGATGCGCCAGAATCGAATAAGGTACGGACAGGATGATCAAACAGAAAAACTAAGCTTTCAACAGAAATTGTTCTACCTCTTTCTTGCAGCGGTGGGGCCGCAATAGCCTGAACTTGCCCCCTTGCCTGCCCTGGTGCCATAAGAGCCTGCACCTGTCCTCCCGAGGTAGACCCTGCCCTCTGCCCCTTCTTTGGACAGTCCTTCACTAAATGTCCCGCATCTCCACAATGAAAACAACCAGTCTTCTTTTTCTTTCTACAATCTTTGCTGAGATGGCCAGGCGTCCCACAATTGAAGCATTTCTTCTTCCCTTTGCCATTATTGTTTTTACCACCCTTCTTATTTTGCTGTTGGGGTTTCTTCTGATCCCCTTTCTTTTCAACTGCCTTATCCTCATGCATAAGTGCCATTTCTACTAGCTTTTCAAAGGTGGCTCCCATAGGGATGTGGGTCATAGCCAACCCTTGCAACGGTTCATTCAAGCCTCTAACGAACCTCAAAGCTTTCTTCTCTAGCGTGTTCACCAACTCCAAGCCAAACCTTGCTAACTGATTAAATTTATTGACATATTCCTTTACTGATGAGCTCCCTTGCTTTAGTGCCAGGGATTTTTCCATATTTAAGTTCTCCTCTGCCCTTGAAAGAAACTTTGCCTCAAACCTTCGTCTGAAATCCGCCCATGAATCAACTGGA
Organism: Allium sativum; assembly: GCA_030737875.1. Taxonomy (NCBI): domain Eukaryota; kingdom Viridiplantae; phylum Streptophyta; class Magnoliopsida; order Asparagales; family Amaryllidaceae; genus Allium; species Allium sativum. The sequence continues at coordinate 154,255,105 of CM060921.1, read as the reverse complement.
CGTTCCCCGTTAGTGACCTCCCACCAAAACGAGGCCTCTCCCTTCATTAACCAAGCAGCTAAACGGACTTTCCTCCCATCTTCCACTTCAAAGATATCCAACAATTCCTCAGTCTCCTTAAGCCAATCTCTGGCCTCCACAAACGTCTCAGTCCCTTGAAAAGTTTTTCCTCCCATAGCCTTGAATTCCTTGCACGTCTTTGCAAAAGTGTCAACACGAGGAGGAGGAGGAGGAGGAGGAATGGGTGCAACTAGGGGTGGAGGAGTATCCGCTGGGCCTGCAGTGGTGGCCCTAGCCTCCAAGTATCTCCTAAACCACCCTGGAATCGTCATACCTTCTGGGAGATTAAGATCTTCAGCCATGCTGAAATGAAAAAGGAAAGATTCAAAATGGAGAATTCGAAAGATAAAGATAAGGATGTGGCTATTTGGGATTATGTTTTTCATAAAAACTCTCAATAAATAACATGTTTTTTTTTTTTGAAAGCACTTCTTCCAAAAATACTTTAGAAAAAAAAATATTTTTCTAAAAAAAAATTTATCTGTTTTGGTAACCTTATGCTCTGATACCACGTGTAACACCCCACGTTTATTAATGTCACTCACAAAGGGAATGCATTAACTTCCATGAAGGTTTTAAGTGAATATAGAACAGTAAAATTACAACAAGACAGATATAAAATAGTACTTGGAAATTCAAAAACTTTATTTCATTGTAGCAGAAGTCAAAACATGTTTGATTACATCATAACACCATATTCAATGTCAAGTACAATATCTATCTTGATAAAACAAGTACATAATCCCATTACATGAATAGCCATTAAAAAGAAAGATAACAAGCTGTACTTTACTTCAGCAGTCCAAGCTTTCCAGAAGATAAGCGATCCAACTAGACTCCACTAGAACATGGCCCAACCTGCGGACCTGAAGGGAGAAAAAGGATGGAAAAGAGGGGGTCAGACATAAAGTCTGGTGAATATGATAATTCTACAATACTATTGCCAAAATAACTGGACTAAGGCATAAGCTGGAAAACAAGAAAATGTCTATGAAGAGCAGATTAAGGACATAGACAATCGCTAAAGGCAACGTTATAGGCGCTCCTAAATACTAAAGGATAAACACTATACTGCACCACACCAGTCACCCTAAAGATTCATCCCACTTAGCTTCACTTAGAAACTTTCCCAATGGCTTTACGTACCCCTAGCTGACTACATAGGTGCCGCCTGCCCCTATCTCCACTAGGTGTACCCTACTTCCCATTATTCGATCGGCTCCCTAACTCGTAGATACCCGTGCTGGCCCCACAGTGGGGTGTATCACTCCCCTAAAGTGGCAACCTGATACAACGGACATGCACGGCTTATACCTACACGATGCAACAACGTCTTACCTACCAGCCCGGGTCCACACACGCATATGAAACCCGTTGGACTTGCGTTGCCACCGCTCCCTGTTTTGGCCTCTTATAGTCAAACCCAGTATGCGTGTCCCGTCCTCGACTTGGGTCGAGCCCACAAAGATACGTTTTGGGATACTGGTTGAAATGGGCCCCCACTATTTACCACAAGCATTCCACCTAAGCTTGTCCCCATTAGTCCATCCCACTTAACCCACTTAGTCATGTTCATTTACATGTGTGTTTGGTTAAGTCTAATCGTATTTCAAATGCCTCTAAAGGCAACCACCAGATTCCTCATGCCACCCAAGGCACCTACTTAACCCCCATGTCCCACCTTACATGATTATCTGGTTAAGTATTTCTTAGTTCATTAAGGCCATAACCTCATAAAGACCTCTCACATTAGACTGGCATTTATGGCAGCTGGATTTGCCGGGCGGGTCCGGACAGTCTTACACCATAAAAGAGTCTAACCTCGTGTCTTTACAACTGTTATGCTTTAGTTTGGGCCTAGGACCTCTCACATTGGGCCGACATTTGTGACTACTGGATTTGCCGGGCGGGTCCGGGCAGGTTTACATCACAAACGGGTCCAACCTCGTGTCCTAAGCATTGATTATTAATAATAATCCACTTTCCCCCAATTTTAATAATTCCCTACTTGAATTATTAATTACTTCCAATTTTTAACAATGTCCATAATTGACTCAATTATGGACATCCATTCATGGTATGCAAAATCTTACAAAATTGCACCCAATTTATTAATTCCTAATATTACCCCTACCCCACGTTTGAACGTTTATTCGCAAAATATATGTTAGACTCGAATAGCCTAACTCATAGCATAAAAGAGATTATCATAATAACAACATGTATATGTGACCAAATGAATCATAATAAGGGGTGAAACTTGCATATGTCCAACTTGCATAGATTATACATGTCATGGACCTAAAGGTGTCAACTTGTTCAAAATTCACCTAATATAATCTCAATCAATTTTCATAAACTTACATATGAACATGTGTGAATCAACATCATCTAATTTTTTAACAACATGGTTTTATATGGGTACACCTAACTCAATAGGCAAATTCCCATAATCAAGTTTTATTTAATTATAGTTTCAAGTTTATGGGTACACCTAACCTAATAGGCAAATTCCCATAAACAAGATCCATTTAAATTAAAAAAAACATAACTTTAAGCATGTTCCAACAACATCATGATTTTACAACATAATATAGCATGATTTATAACATGGCATAGTATGATAGTATAACATAGCTTGACATGATTCTCAACATAGCACGACATAGCATAAGAGAATTTACAACATAGCATGACATAGCATATATAATTTACATCATACGACAATATAATAACATAATAAGAGATCCACAATATATAGAATTTACAATTACAAATCACATCACTTTCTTGTGATCCATTCATAACTGAGTCAAATTAGTTTGTAATAGTCTTGTGAGAAGCATCATACTCACCAACAAAAGAAAAGAATTAGAGAAAGAGAGATCTTTTGATTTGATTTGTGCAGATTTAGTTGTAGATGATTAGGCTTCCTCTTCTTAGTTTGTGACGGCTACGCTGAACTCCATGGCAGCAGCATGACGGTAGCTTCTCTAATTTTACAAGTGATTTAGGTTTAGGGTCTACCCACTTATTTATAGATTTTAGAATGCATTTAGGCCATTAGATTTAACCTAGAAATAACCGCAGCCGTTCAGACAAGATGGGGTTTATCTTGTTGACTCAGCAAAGAGTCAGAAGTGACTCAGCAAACACTCAGCAATATATATATATATATATATATATATATATATTCTACAATGTACACATTAGATACATCCCCCCCCCTTTTACACACTTATTATTGTTTTTATATACATATTAGATACATCCCCTCTCTTACACACTTATTAATATTATTATATTCATATTAGATACATCCCCTCTCTTACACACTTATTAATATTATTATATTCATATTAGATACATCCCCTCTCTTACACACTTATTAATATTATTATATTCATATTAGATACATCCCCTCTCTTACACACTTTTATATTCATATTAGATACATCCCCCCTCTTACACACTTATTAATATTTTAGCAACTTTAGTTTTAATAGAAAATTCGGGGTGTTACATTTTTATATTCTATATTTCATAAAGATTATATTTTTATAGTTCCTACCATGTAAAAATCTTATTTTTTTTATCTTTTTACAATATGAAAGATTATATTTTTTTTCCTCCTTCAATATAAAATTTCAGATTTTTAATTGCTAAAATTAATTAAACAAAACAAGATAAATGGAAGGGCTTACATTGCTTTAAGGAGGAGCGGAGGGGGCTTTCTTGTTCGCTGGTGGTGGCGGCTCCTCCAGCAGGCGGCGGTTTTGGTGGCTCAGGGTTTTAGGGGGACGGCTTCCTCGAACTGGAGGGAGAAGGGGGGGTACGGTGGGACGACTGACGGCCTGGGGGGGTGCGATGGTCGTGGGAGGAGGAGGGGAAGGTGGCGACGGGGAGGGGCTGTCGCGAGGTAGATGGGAGAGCGGGAGAAGCTGGAGGGAGGGGGAGAGGTGCGCGCCACCCTCTAGCGACGAGGGGGTCATCGGGGAGGGCGGCGGCTCCTCCCCGCTTCATCTTCTTCTTTCCCTTTTTTTTTCTGCTCTGAAATGAATTCGAACGGGGGGGGGGGGGGGGGGTGATGGAGATAAGGAGAGGGTTTTTTAATTTTTTTAATTTATTTAATTATTTTATTCTCACCAAAAAGCAACTTTTATTTTCGACCTCAAAACGAGGCCCACCGCCTGTCGTCCATAGCGTTTTACCCCCATTCCGAACACAATGGGATATGTATCGTAGGTTGATTTGATCGTTACAATCAGTTTCCGTTAAATTTACATTTAAATTACTATATTGAATTTTAAACGTACATTTCAAATTACCGGGGTCACATACTAACTCTAAAAATTCCAGAAAAATATTTTCTAGCTTTGTATTGATGATACGGTCCTAACAAAACTAGTTTCGTCGAATTCCGAGACCGTTGGAAAAATGGCCATTTTCCAGTCGATTAAAATCAACTGAAACTGGTCAAACGCGTTTTCCTTTGCCACGCTCACATATTGATTCGAAAAATTATGAAATTTGGAATCTAGCAATAATTTAACATCACGGACCCAACAAAACTGGTTTCGTCGAAATCCGAGGTCATTTGCAAAATGGCTATTTTTAAGGGCCTGAATTCCATAGCGACTATTCAGAATTTTCAACTGGACATATCTTTTGATTCCCGCTATGAAATCTTGATTTTTCGGATTCGTTGGAAAGATATTCTCAAATAGATCCTATTGTTTTTGGTTTCACTAAAATCCGGATTGTTTTGCACCCGGTACATTCAATTGAAGTTTAAAATCGAATTATCGAACTACCACGCCCTTTTCAATTCTATTTATAATTATATAATTATTATATTCTAACGACGACGTATATAATATATACGTTCGAATTATATTCAAAATAAATTTCTCGTCGATATTATTTAAAATAATCTATTTTAAATGTTCAAAATTCGCTATAATTGCCAAAATAAAAATTTTAAACTGGCCTAGATTTTCGGGTTATTACAATCTCCCCCACTTAAAACTTTTCGTCCCTGAAAAGGAACAAAGTCGAAAATGGTTTGATTAATCAACTCTATGTTCGATCTGTCTTCCATTCTCCAACTTTTCAGTTTCTGAGAATTTTCAAATTTTCAAAAATTTGGCTAACACCCTAAATTTTCGAAAAAATTCGCCATAACCTCCCCTGCACCGGGAGCCACGGGAAAATCCCGAAATTGCCATATAGGCCTTCTGATCTCAAAAAGAAAAAGAAAAAGCCAAGCGGCGAGCCAATCGGCTCATAAAATCATCATCACCCAAACAAAACAGTAAATTATAGTAAACATGTACCTATTTGTCGGGCAAACAAATTTTATTCTTTGCTCTAGCCTCCTTGCTATGACCTGTTCAATGTAAGTATATGTATATGCAAGCAAATGCGACCAATTATCAATACCATTCAATATTTGATTCAATTAGGCTAAATGGTTCAAAATTATCAAACAAATGAACAAACAACACAAACATCAATCAATTAGTGAATTAGAGTTTCAAATTCATAAATTTTGACATATATGCAAAAATCATGTTTTTGATGCCAATTCACAACAATGTGTTCTAACTATATAAGTTTTGGTTCTCACACCAGTCTAATGGAAATATATAGAAATCACACCTTCGAAATACGAATATGAATACTGATGATGATGCACCATCATCAGAATCATCCCCGGATGTCTAGAATGTGATTCTATATCTATCCAGTATATTAAAACTTCGATTATACGTTCATGACGCGTATACGCGAAATCTATATATACTCGATTGTCCATATTCAAAATAAATAAATATTCAAATACGTATAAAGAGATTTAAATTTTTAAAACAAAAATTGTTTTCATTTGGAAAATATACTCTTCACACTCGTTCTAGGATACTACTGATCCTAGCTCTAACGAGTCATTCTAATTGGATATTACTAATCCAATATCTGATGAATCCTTTCGTATGGTTCTAATGTGTCTTGTTCTCGAGCTCTGTAAACCAAAGCTCTGATACCAAACTGAGACGACCCGAACTTCCCAGTGAAGGAAAGCACGGATAGAATTGAGGACAAGACAAAATAGAACTTAGACGGGAGAACATTTCATTGTATATTACAACAATTCCATCAGATACAAGAATATACAGAGTATAAATGAATAAATTACATTCGATAAATATCAGAGATCACAATAAATTACATAGCAGCGGAAAATATACAAAACACAACTGAAAGTGATACACGGATACAGAGCTTTGCGAGCATCGTTCCAGCTGTAAACCAGGTTCCTGTGAATATAAATCTGCAAAACCAAAACTACTAGCTGCCCGTGCGGAAAATAGGGGCACCCAGAGTTTAGGTTAAAACAATAAACTCCAGGTCAGTCATGGGACTGGTGTGAGAACTAAAACAGATATTAATATTGGTTTTAAAGTTAGGTAAATCAAGGGACCACGCCGTATAACACGGAACGGGTTTCCTCCCAAGAATACCCGTGCATAGAACAAACAGCGCAATGCTAAATAAAGAAAAATGAAGCTGTTATAAGACCCAGGTCCCATCACACAATGCAACGCAAGCCGGAGGATAGGGTTTTCCCTTATAACAGCCAAAGCATGCTTGATACGTTAAAAACAAATCATTTGATACTATTTTAGGTGCATAGTGTCAAAACAATTTCAATCATAAATATCAATCATTGACGGCATGGGCACCATATATCATGTCGCCATACTAGTTCTACAATTAAAACTGCAATACACGTATTAGAAATTGGATTCCATCATGAGTCGAGGCAAGGGGCAAGCTCCTCTCCGCATTCGAGACACTCTAGCAAATGCCTCGGGACCGCACACATCAATCCCTGGATCCTCCAAGGCCGGTCCTCTCTTACTTTTGAGGATTGGCAATTCCTGAACACACGTTTCCCGGTCCTTACAGACCTATATCTGAGGCGCCTCGTATCCAACAACCACACAGGTGAAAAGTATATAAATGTCAGGGTTGGTAGGTCACTGACACCACCCTAGCTAGAAAGAAACGTCGTGCACTCCTTGGGTCCGTATCCCATTTTTGACTCATACCGAGGTGTGAGGCTCGCGAATTCACGTTATACACAAAGCTACGTCACACAGGACGTGCTTTGATCATCAACCACAAGACTTTTCTTTTCAACAGAAGCCTTGATCAATTGCCGCTTGCGCGTGCCACATTGGCAATTCACTCCATGCGACTGATGTCCATCGATATACAACCTCTGAGCTCGTACGTCTCAGAGAAGGGCGTTAAGCAAGAGAATAAATTCTCCGCTGCCAAATAGATGTATATTTAATAGAAATCAATCAACACAGAATAAAATCCAATGTCAGACACACAATCCATTTACAAGTTCGTTCTGGGTCTGAACGAAACCGGAGGCACTTTCCTCGCATATCCATCCATCTCCAAGTATGTCTGGACGATCACCAACTGATTCCCTCATCCTGGGTGTACAGCCCAATCAAGATCATCAGTAATCACCCAAACGATGTGAAGACTTCCGGTCTTCAACCACCGTCTTCATCTTCGACATCTCGTCGAATCGGTTATTCAGAATGGGTATAAACCCGGCCTTTCTGAATAACCCACGTATATAATAAACGAATGTTACACAAGCACAACAAACGCCTCATTCCAATTCAGAATATTCTTTTATTCACAAACTCACATTCTTAGGGAAATGTTCCCATTAATTTTATCCAAGATAAATTCTTCTAAATTCATTCTTTAATCCTCCTTTGGATATCATTTCAAACTAGTCGGGATTAGCTAACCACACCGAAGTAATTATTTATTTTATTTCCCAATCCCAACCTATATATCCCATGGAGAAAACTGGTAATACTCCACATCTAACACCACGGTGTTATCGGTAAAATTAATTACCATTTGACGTTCAAATCTAATTAAAGATTTAACTATCGCTTTGGAGCAAAACTGGTGGTACTCCATTCTCGATCACCTTTCAGATTTGATAATTTAAATTATCAATTCACATTTTTAATCTAATTAAAGATTCATAAAACTCCACTTAGTTTTAATCTTTTCAAAAATCAACATCCTGCAATTAACTGGGTTAAAGAACCAATGTCTTCTAAAACACGGTTCATGATAAACCCAAATCACATTTGATATTAAATACAAGGCTCTGAATAGAAAATATATTGGCTTATATTCAATATCAAATTCTGAAACCAACATATATCGTATTGGAAATAACGTTATAAAATATATCTTTCAAATTCCCATAACAATATCAGTATTGTCACGAAATCCAACATCGAAATATCCCGAAGATAATTTCGATTCAACTCCAGTCCAATCCACGTATTGGGAATATTGATTATTTTTAAAATCACTTTCAAATTCAATTTATTTATTTCAAAAATAAATTGATTTTAATTCTAGTTCACAACTTGTTCATTTCGATAAAAATCTATTTTTATCATTTCAAATGTGGAATTCTTCATCCCAGTTATTTCCGATTCACATATTATGATTTTACACAAATTATCAATATTTTTAATAATTTTATCAAGGCCCGTACAGTCGATTTCCATCAACGGCTATCGAACTGCACTTACAACGACCTTTTTCAAATTTGATTTGGACATAATTCCAAATCCAACAGTTATATTTCAAATTTCTAATATTCATTGGAAAGCTCTTTTCGATACGAACCCAACGGTTCCGGTTTTAGGAGAATCCGACGGTCGGATCTCCCGCAACGTCAATTCGAAGTCAATGGTCGAAATTCACGAACTGCCGCGGAGCGGCGCATTCTATTCAGGCCATTATATATATAATATATATATATATTATATATATTTCGTCAATTTCCTTTTAAAACGTATTTTATAAATCGTTTTAACTTCGTTTCAAAACCATTTCAACACTATTTCAATTTCTAATCAAAACTGAATATTTTATATCATTACTATATAAATGATAATATTTTCAAAACGTTATATTTTGAAATCACTTCTTTTCTATATTCATTATAAAAACGAATATAATCGATATAAATATCGTTCACGTCAAAATAGCGCAACTCTAATCAACACGGCTTTATATATTTCAATAAATCCGTTATTCTATTCAACAAATGAATATTTATTCTATTCAACACATGAATTTATATTTCTTCCAACACCTGACTAATCTCAACACATGAGTACTGTCAACACATCACTATTTTTGTTATGTAAAATATTTTATAAAACTATGGTATCTATCGTTTGATTTTTAATTAGACTTCTACTGGGAAGTAGTTCTAATTTTAAATATGATAAAGATGTAAATTTCATTGTATAAAATATTTCACTCAACACATGAACATCGTCAACACATGACTATTTTTATATTCAACACATGAATTTTCTTTTATAATATTCATTGTTGTCCCGATTGGAATGAGGCCCAATCAATCACCATATAACGTTAATTATATGGATTCCATACAACACATGTATATAATAGCATTGATAAACAATCAACCATCATCCAAAGTGCACCACACAACTGCATAAGCATCAAATATAAATAATCGACGCTTACACAGTCTGTCGACCAATCGATCGACAATAATTAAATAATTGGGATTAGTGTACGCCAAATATCATCCCAACACCCGTGTGGGGTTTCAAATCAACAAACACATATTTTTGTTTGTGCACTTGGGTGATGTGTAAAATTTATCGACCCAATCAATATCAGTCAAATCAGTGTATATAAACAAATCGGTCGATTTGTTTATAAATATTTATTTATTCACATTCACGTTAAAATTTATATTTTCAACGATAAAATATTTTATTTTAACACATGAATTCCTATTCAATTCATTTACACAATAAAAATGATATTTTCATTTTTCTAACGTATTTTAGAAAATTTCGGCGGCATAACGGCACGATACTAGAAACGGGACGAGGCCTAGCCTTATCCCCGGTCTAGTGAAGGCCCACGCCATTCACACATCAATCAAATCCATTCCATTTCACCAAACAATTCAATTCAAACCAATTAGACTAACCAACTACACAACCAAACAATTTAACAAACAAGCCATCCATGGTCTGTGGATGACGGGTGTCGGGTGCTACTAAACACCGTCTACATCCTAGTATATATATATAACTAGAAAAAGAAATTTAGAGTGAGAAGTTCTCACCAATAGCTATCCAACTTTACGACACTTCTTTTATAGAAATCTTCATCGTTATCGCATCTTTGTCATCTTCGTTGCCCGTGGCCACTACATATACAAAAATCACATTTTTATTTGTTCACTTTCAATTTAAAAATCATATTTTTTTAATCACTTCATATATTTAAAAATTGAATTTTTACTTTGCTATTCAATATATAATGATCGAATTTTTACTTCGCTATCCAATATATAAAAATCGAATTTTTACTTCGCTATCCAATATATAAAAATCGAATTTTTACTTCGCTATCCAATATATAAAAATCGAATTTTTACTTCGCTATCCAATATATAAAAATCGAATTTTTACTTCGCTATCCAATATATAAAAATCGAATTTTTACTTCATTATCCAATATATAAAAATCGAATTTTTACTTTCACGCTATATGGATAAAAATTCTATTTTTACATCTCTAATATATAGATAAAAATTATATTTTTACATCGTTATCGTCTATATAAAGATCTCGCCTTTTCAACTATAAAGATTTCTCCTTTTTATATATAAAGATTTCATCCTTTCAAAAATATAGATTTCGCTTTTATTTCCTCAATATAAAAAAACCACCTCTTTATTTCTATGTATATATAATAAAAATCAGATTTGTATTTCGCTACATATGCAAAGATGATATTTTTATATTCTATATTTCATAAAGATTATATTTTTATAGTTCCTACCATGTAAAAATCATTTTTTTTTTATCTTTTTACAATATGAAAGATTATATTTTTATCCTCCTTCAATATAAAATTTCAGATTTTTAATTGCTAAAATTAATTAAACAAAACAAGATAAATGGAAGGGCTTACATTGCTTTAAGGAGGAGCGGAGGGGGCTTTCTTGTTCGCTGGTGGTGGCGGCTCCTCCAACAGGCGGCGGTTTTGGTGGCTCAGGGTTTTAGGGGGGCGGCTTCCTCGAACTGGAGGGAGAAGGGGGGGTACGGTGGGGCGACTGACGGCCTGGGGGGGTGCGATGGTCGTGGGAGGAGGAGAGGAAGGTGGCGACGGGGAGGGGCTGTCGCGAGGTAGATGGGAGAGCGGGAGAAGCTGGAGGGAGGGGGAGAGGTGCGCGCCACCCTCTAGCGACGAGGGGGTCATCGGGGAGGGCGGCGGCTCCTCCCCGCTTCATCTTCTTCTTTCCCTTTTTTTCTGCTCTGAAATGAATTCGAAGGGGGGGGGGGCTGAAGGAGATAAGGAGAGGGTTTTTTTAATTTATTTAATTATTTTATTCTCACCAAAAAGCAACTTTTATTTTCGACCTCAAAACGAGGCCCACCGCCTGTCGTCCATAGCGTTTTACCCCCATTCCGAACACAATGGGATATGAATCGTAGGTTGATTTGATCGTTATAATCAGTTTCCGTTAAATTTACATTTAAATTACTATATTGAATTTTAAACGTACATTTCAAATTACCGGGGTCACATACTAACTCTAAAAATTCCAGAAAAATATTTTCTAGCTTCGTATTGATGATACGGTCCTAACAAAACTAGTTTCGTCGAATTCCGAGACCGTTAGAAAAATGGCCATTTTCCAGTCGATTAAAATCAACTGAAACTGGTCAAACGCGTTTTCCTTTGCCACGCTCAAATATTGATTCGAAAAATTATGAAATTTGGAATCTAGCAATAATTTAACATCACGGACCCAACAAAACTGGTTTCATCGAAATCCGAGGTCATTTGCAAAATGGCTATTTTTAAGGGCCTGAATTCCATAGCGACTATTCAGAATTTTCAACTGGACGTATCTTTTGATTCCCGCTATGAAATCTCGATTTTTTGGATTCATTAGAAAGATATTCTCAAATAGATCCTATTGTTTTTTGTTTCACTAAAATCCGGATTGTTTTGCACCCGGTACATTCAATTGAAGTTTGAAATCGAATTATCGAACTACCACGCCCTTTTCAATTCTATTTATAATTATATAATTATTATATTCTAACGACGACGTATATAATATATACGTTCGAATTATATTCAAAATAAATTTCTCGTCGATATTATTTAAAATAATCTATTTTAAATGTTCAAAATTCGCTATAATTGCCAAAATAAAAAATTTAAACTGGCCCAGATTTTCGGGTTATTACAATTGAAATGCGCGTTCAAATTCAATATATAGAGATATATGTTGATTTTGATGAAAACTGATCGAAACACTCGAATCAGCCTGCGATACATATCCCATTGTGTTCGGAATAGTGGTATTACCCTAGGAACGACAGTTAGTGGGTTCAATTTTGAGGTCAAAATAAAAAGTTAACTATTGGAGAATTAAATATAATATTTATTAAATTATAAAATCCCTCTATAATCTCTCTCCCCGTCCATACTCAGAAAGAGAAAAAAAATTAAAACCTAAATTGAAGCCGTCACCTGCCGCTCTCCCTCTCCTCCGCTGCCGCCTCCATCGCCGGAGGTTCTCCCACTCGCCGCACCACCAGAGACCTCACCCCGCTCCTCCTCTTCTCCCTATTGAAAACCGCGCTTCCCCCTCCGACGTGAAGAGCTCCTTCCATGTCGCTTCGGCCTGCCGCCGCCTCAGGCATGGCGCCGCCCACCACCGAATTCACCCCTCTTCTCCTCCCGATCCTCTCTCTCCTCTTCTACTCCATCACCGCCCCCGCCCTAAATCAACACCCCCTTTATCATCCTAAACCCTACCTCCGACCACCAGCGAACGCAGCCCCCTCTGATGTCGACGAACCACCCTCCGCAACCACCTCGCCTCTCTCTCCCTCTTCTAGAAACAAAGTAAGTTTTTATTTATCTTCGTATTTAAAAAAATTCGATTTTCTTTATATGTTATAGCTTATAAGATCAGATTTTATGTTGTGAATTAGTAGGAAATTTATTTAAAGTAAAGGTATGGTTTTTATCAATATAAAAAGAACGATCTTTGTATACACAAAAGAAGTGATTTTCATATGAGCGATATTGGTATAAAAATATGATTTTTATATTAAAGGAAGACGTAAAAATATGATTTTTATCATATGTGAAATATAAAAATATAATTTTTACATGATAGGAATAATAAAAATATGATTTTTATAGTGATAATATAAAAAGGCGAAATCTTTTTATTTGAAAAGGTGAAATCTTTATATTTGAAAAGGCGAATTCTTTATATTTGAAAAGGCGAAATATTTATATTTGAAAAGGTGGAATCTTTATATTTGAAAAGGCGAAATCTTTATATTTGAAAAGGCGAAATCTTTATAGTTGAAAAGGCGAAATCTTTATATAGAGAATAGCATGATAAAAATATAATCTTTATTATATGAACACCGTTGTAAAAATGGATTTTTTATCTATATAGTAGAAATGTAAAAATGGAATTTTTTTTATCTATATAGTAGCGATGTAAAAATAGAATTTTTATCCATATGGAGTAATTATAAAAAAATGATTTTTATATAAATAGCAAGAATATAAAAATGTGATTTTTATATATGTAGTGGCTACGGGCAACGAAAGTGACAAAAGGGCGAGAACGACGAAGACTTCTACATTTGAAGTGTCATGGAGTTGGGATAGCTTTAGTTAGAACTTCTCACTTTAAATCTTCATTTCTAGTTAAAAATATATACTAGGATGCAGACGGTGCTTAGCAGCACCCGACACCCGTCGTCCATAGACCATGGACGGCTTGTTTGTTTGATTGATGTGTTGTGAAAATTGTTTGTGATGTTGACGTGAAGTGGATAATAAAATATTCTTATGTTGAAATAAAATCAAATATTTATATAGTTAAAAATATTTTATCGTTAAAAATATAAATTTTAACGTGAATATAAATATAGTGAATGTGAATAAATAAATATTCATTTACAAACCGGACGGTTTGTTTATGTACACTTTTTTGAAGGATATTGATTGGAATGATAAATTTTACACATCGCCCAACTGCACTAATAAAAATCTGTGTTTGTTGATTTGAAACCCCACACGGGTGTTGGGATGATATTTGGGTACACTAATCCCAATTATTTAATTGTATGTCGAACGATTGGTCGACAGACTGTGTAAGCGTTGATTATTTTTATTTGATGCTTATGCAGTTGTGTGGTGCACTTTGGATGATTGTTGATTATTTATCGTTGCTACTTATATACATGTGTTGTATGGAATCCATATAATTAACATTATATGGTGATTGATTGAGCCTCATTCCAATCGCGAAAATAATGAATATTATAAAAGAAAATTCATGTGTTGAATATAAAAATAGTCATGTGTTGACGATATTCATGTGCTGAAACTATTCATGTGTTGAGTAAAATATTTCAACAATAAAATTTACATCTTTATCATATTTAAAATTAGAAACTACTTTACGGTTGGAGTCTAATTAAAAATCAAACGATAGATACCATAATTTTATAAAATATATTACATAACAAAAATAGTCGTGTGTTGACAGTACTCATGTGTTAAGATTAGTCATGTGTTGAAGAAATATAGATTCATGTGTTGAATAGAATAAATATTCATTTGTCGAATAGAATAACGAATTTATTGAAATATATAAAGCCGTATTAATTAGAGTTGCGCTATTTTGACGTGAACGATATTTATATCGATTATATTAGATTTTATAATGAATATATAAAAAGAAATGATTTCAAAATATAACGTTTTGAAAATATTATCATTTATATAATAATGATATGAAATATTCAATTTTGATTTGAAGTTGAATATAAAGTTGAAATGGTTTTGAAAACGAATTTTAAACGATTTATAAAATACGTTTTAAAAAGGAAATCGACGATATATATATATAATGTCCTGAATAGAACGCGCCGCGCCGCGACAGTTCGTGAATTTTGGCCATTGACTTCGAATTGACGTTGCGGGAGATCTGACCGTCGGATTCTCTTGAAACCGGAACTGTTGGGTTCGTATCGAAAAGAGCTTTACAATGAATATTAGAAATTTGAAATCTAACGGTTGGATTTGGAATTATGTCCAAATCAAATTTGGAAAAGGTCGCTGTAAGTGCAGTTCGATGGCCGTTGATGGAAATCGACTGTACGGGCCTTGATAAAACTATTGAAAATATCTATAATTAGTGTACAATCACAAGAAATGATTTGAAAAGAACTGGGGTGAAAAATTCCACATTTGAAAAGATAAAAATATATTTTTATCGAAATGAACTAGTTTTGAACTAGAATTAAAATCAATTTATTTTTGAAATAAATAAATTGAATTTGAAAGTGGTTTTGAAAATAATCAGAATTTCCAATATACGAATTAGAATGGATTTGAATCGAAATTATCTTCGTAATATTTCGATGTTGGATTTCGTGATTATATAGATATGGTTGTGGAAATTTGAAAGATATATTTATATCGTTATTTCCAATACGATATTTGTTGGTTTCAGAATTTGATATTGAATATAAGCCGATATATTTTCTATTCAGAGCCTTGTATTTAATATCAAATGTGATTTGGGTTGGTCGTGAATCGTGTTTTAGGTGACATTGGTTCTTTAACCCAGTTAAAGATTAAAACTAAGTGGAGTTTTAATGAATCTTTAATTAGATTGAAAGTGAATTGATAATTTAAATTATCAAATCTGAAAAGTGATCGAGGATGGAGTATCACCAGTTTTTCTCCAAGGCGATAGTTAAACCTTTAATTAGATTTGAACGTGAAATGGTAATTAATTTTACCGATAATATCGTGGTGTTAGATATGGAGTATTACCAGTTTTGCTCCATGGGATGAATTGGTTGGGATTGATGAATAAAATAAACAATTACTTCGGTGTGGTTCGCTAATCCCGACTAGTTTGGCAAAACCATAATATGAATTGAAATTATATCCAAAGGATGATTAAAGAATAAATTTAGAAGAATTTATCTTTGATAAAATTAATGGGAACCTTTCCCTAAGAATGTGAATTTTTGAATAAAAGAATATTCTGAATTGGAATGAGGCGTTTGTTGTGTTTGTGTAACATTTGTTTATCATATACGTGGGTTATTCAGAAAGGCCGGGTTTATACCCATTCTGAATAACTGATTCGATGAGATGTCGAAGATGAAGATGGTGGTTGAAGACCGGAAGTCTTCACATCGTTTGGGTGATTAATGATAATCTTGACTGGGCTGTACACCCAAGATGAGGGAATCTGTTGGTGATCATCCAGACGTACTTGGAGATCGATGGATATGCGAGGAAAGTGCCTCCGGTTTCATTAAGACCCAAAACGAACTTGTAAATGGACTTTGTGTCTGACATTGGATTTTATTCTATGTTGGTTGATCTCTATTAAATATACATCTGTTTGGCGGCGGAGAATTTATTCTCTTGCTTAACGCCCTTCTCTGAGACGTACGAGCTCAGAGGTTGTATATCGACGGACATCAGTCGCATGGAGTGAATTTCCAGTGTGGCACGCGTAAGTGGCAATTGATCAAGGCTTCTGTTGAAAAGCAAAATCTTGTGGTTGATGACCAAAGCACGGCCTATGTGGCGTTGCTTTGTGTATAACGTGAATTCGCGAGCCTCACACCCCGGTATGAGTCAAAAACGGGAGAAGGACCCAAGGAGTGCACAACGTTTATTTCTAGCTACGGTGGTGTCAGTGACCTACCAGCCCTGACATTTATATCTACTTTTCACCTATGTGGTTGTTGGAATGCGAGGCACCTCGGATATAGGTCTGTAAGGACCGGGAAACGTGTGTTTAGGAATTGCCAATCCTCAAAAGTAAGAGAGGACCGGCCTTGGAGGATCCAGGGATTGCTGTGTGCGGTCCCGAGGCATTTGCTAGAGTTTCTCGAATCAGAGAGGAGCTTGCCCCTTGCCTCGACTCATGATGGAAATCCAATTTCCAATATGTGATATTGAGGTTTTATTTGTAGAGCCTAGTATGGCGACATGATAGATGGTAGCCATGCCGCCTATGATTGATATTTATGATTGAAAATTGTTTTGACACTATACACTTATAATAGTATCAAATGATTTGCTTTAAATGTATCAAGCATGTTTGGCTATTATAAGGGAAAACCCTATCCTCCGGCTTGCGTTGCATTGTGTGATGGGACCTGGGTCTTAAAATAGCTTCATTTTTCCAAAGAGCATTGCGTTGTTTTGTTATATGCACTAGTATTCTTGGGAGAAAACCCGTTCCGTGTTATACGGCGTGGTCCCTTGAATTACTCTCTTTTATAGTAAAGTTTTGAATAACTTTTTTAGTTCTCACACCAATAACATGACTTACCTGGAGTTTATTGTTTTAACCTAAACTCTAGGTGCCCTATTTTCCACACGGGCAGCTAGTATTTTTTGTTTTGCAGATTTATATCCTGATTTACAGCTGGAACGATGCTCGGAAAGCTCTGTATCCGTGTATTACTTTCAGTTGTGTATTATATTGTTTTTCCGCTGCTATGTAATTTATTGCAATCTCTGATATTCTTTGTTGTATAATATTTGTTCATACTCTGTATATTCTTGTAATCTGATGGAATTGTTGTAATATACAATGAAATGTTCTTCTGTCTGCGTTCCGATGTGTGTTGTTCTCAAGGCAATCCGTCCTTTCCTTACCAGGGAAGTTCGGGTCGCTACAGAGTGGTATCAGAGCTTTGGTTTACAGAGCTCGAGAACAAGACACATTAGAACCGAACGAAAGAATTCATCAGATATTGGATTAGTTATATCCAATTAGAATGACTCGTTAAAGATAGGATCAGTAGCATCCTAGAACGAGTGTGAAGAGTATATTTTTCAAATGAAAACATTTTATCTTGAAATTTAAACCATTTTATACGTATTTGAATATTTATTTATATTGAATTTGGACAATCGAGTATATAAAGATTTTGCATATACGCGTCATGAACGTATATTCGAAGTTTTATTATACTGGATAGATATAGAATCACACTCTAGTCGCCCGAAGATGATGTTGATAATGACCATGGCATCATCAATATTTATGTTCGTGTTTCGAAGGTGTGATATCTATATATTTCCATTAGACTGGTGTGAGAACCAAAACTAGATAGATTTATTATTGTGATTTGGCATCAAAAACATGAATTTTTGTATATATATCAAAAATTATGAATTTGAAACGTTAATCCACTAATTGATTGATGTTTGTGTTGTTTGTTTATTTGTTTGATAGTTTCGAACCATTTAGCCTAATTGAATCAAATATTGAATTGTATTGAAAATTGGTCGCATTTGCATGCATATTCATGTATATCTACTGAACAGGTCATAGCAAGGAGGCTAGAGCAGAGAAATAAAATTGTTTGCCCGACAAATAGGTACATGTTTATCATAATTTTCTGTTTTGTTTCGGTGATGATGATTTTATGAGCCGATTGGCTAGCCACTTGGCTTTTTCTTTTTCTTTTTGAGATCAGAGGGCCTGTATGGCAATTTCGGGATTTTCCCGGTGCTCCCGGTGCAGGGGAGGTTATGGCGAAATTTTTCGGAAATTTAGGGTGTTATCCAAATTTTTGAAAAATTTGGAATTTTCTTAGAAACTGAAATGTTGAAGAACTTAAGCCCTAATGAAAATAATGGAAGTTGTGTTGATTAATAAAACAACTTTCGTCTTCGTTCCTTTTTGGGGACAAAAAGTTTTAAGTGGGGGAGATTGTAACAACCCGGAAAATGCGAGCCAATTTAAAATTTTTAATTTGGCAATTTTAGCGAATTTTGATTATTTAAAATGAATTATTTTAAATAATAACGACGAGAAATTTATTTTGAATATAATTCGAACACATGTATTTATATAGATTGTCACTAGAATATAAATATTTATTTATATATTATAAAAGGAATTGAAAATGGCGCGGTAGTTCGATAATTCGATTTCAAAATTCAAATGAATGTACGGGGTGCAAAATAAACCGGATTTTAGTGAAACCAAAAATATTTGAATCTAATTGAGAATACCTTCCCGACAAATCCGAGAAATCAAAATTTCGTAGCGGGGATAAAAAGTTATGTCTAGTGGAAAATTCAGAATAGTCGCTATGGAATTTCGACCCTTAAAAATGGAAATTTTGCAAACGACCTCGGATTTCGACGAAACCACTTTTGTTGGATCCGGGATGTAAGGTTATTGCTAGGTTTCAAATTTCATAAATTTCCGATTCAATATGTGAGTGTGGCAAAGGAAAACACGTTTGACCAGTTTCAGTTGATTTTAATCGAATGGAAAATGGCCATTTTTCAAACGGTCTCAGTATTCGACGAAACAAGTTTTGTTAGGACAGTATCATCAATACGAAGCTAGAAAATATTTTTTGGGAATTTTTAGAGTTAGTATGTGGTCCCGATAAATTGAAATGCACGTTCAAATTCAATATATAGAGATATATGTTGATTTTGATGAAAACTGATCGAAACGATCGAATCAACCTGCAATACATATCCCATTGTGTTCGGAATAGGGGTATTACCCTAGGAACGGCAGTCATTGGGTTCAATTTTGAGGTTGAAATAAAAAGTCAACTATTGGAGAATTAAATATAGTAATAATTAAATTATAAAATCCCTCTATAATCTCTCTCCCCGTCCATACTCAGAAAGAGAAAAAAAAACCTAAATCGAAGCCGTCACCCGCCGCTCTCCCTCTCCTCCGCTGCCGCCTCCATCGCCGGAGGTTCCCCCACTCGCCGCACCACCAGTGACCTCGCCCCGCTCCTCCTCTTCTCCCTCCTGAAAACCGCGCTTCCCCCTCCGACATGAAGAGCTCCTTCCACGTCGCTTCCGCATGCCGCCGACTCAGGCGTGGCGCCGCCCACCACCGAATTTGTAACACCCCACCTCCGTTAAGGTCACTCACAAAGGGAATGCCTTAACTTTGGTGGAGCATTTTAGTAAACAGAACATAAACTTACAAGACAGATAAAACAGTACTTGAAAATTTTTAACTTTATTACAGCGGAAACATAAATCAATATGGTTACATCCTTTCAAATCTCAGAATTCAAGTACAAAATATCAGTCTTGTACAAAAGCCTTCAAAATGCATGGTTTAAAATCATAATCCCCATAGAACGGAAGCTATACAGAGCCAAGCCATACTTTAAGCACTTCAAGCAAAGAGAAATCCGGATCAAGCTAAAGTATTCCCTCCTTGGATAACCTAGGGGGGAGAAACGGAAGAAAGGAGGTGAAACAACAAGGGTCAGACAAAAAGTCTGGCAAGTCCAGTGACTTTCAGCATATGAACAGATAATAATAATAATGTGACATGAACATAAAACTGGATGAGGGATAACTGTAACAGTTGTAGCAGATATAATAGAAGAACAGAATGACATAAACTATTGCTTTACACTTCTCTGCACTAATACTAGTATAACAGAATTAGGTGTCACCCTAATGTCTAAACTGAAGCAGGAACGGGTACATAATAATTTAACAGAAACAGAATGCTAATAATGGGCCTTTACTACCCGATCAGAAACAGACAGAAGCAGAAACAGATTAATCCCTACGGAAACAGAATGTAGAATTAGGTGTACACTAGTAATGGGCCTTTACCACCCGAACAGACGGTACCACACAGAAACAGACAGGTGTTACCACCCAACAGAAACAGACGGTACCAACAGAAACAGACAGAACTAAGTGTACCCTAAAACCCTACCCCAAGCGATCGGCTCCCTAATACATAAATATCCTGTGTCGGCCCCACAGTAGGGTGTATCACTCCCTAAAGTGACAACCAATTGGCACATACCTATTTACAGATGTCACGGCGTCTTACATCCTCAGAGGCAGACCGGGATCCATGCACGCACATGACCCGGTTGGAACGCACCATCAACACCCCTCGCCATTATCAGAATGAACCGCTTATAATTAGTTCAGTAAGCGTGCCCGGACCCTACCTACTGTTGGGTCAAAGTTTTGATACCAGAAAGTGTTACTGACTAATATGGGTCCCAAACAACATATGACACAAGTGATTCCCCTCCTAACCTTTTGTCCCCAGACTAACAGATTTCAGCTTAACTTGTCTACGAGTTTCAGACATACAAAATTTAGATTAACTAGTTCACAGATCAGACAAATCAAGTTAACAGGTTTTCAGACTATCGGATCAGATGTTCAAATTAACAGGCTTCAGATTAACTTGTTACAGATTAACAGACTTACAGATTATCTAACTTTGTATTGGGCCTACGGATTCACGAAATGGGTTTATCAGATTCATTGGTCCAATTGGTTTAACCTTACCCAACACGTTTTAGACATCATAATTATCTCAGATTTCCATTAATTAAGTATTAATGCCCAAACCTCTCACATTAGACTGACAGTTTGCGGCTACTGGTTAGGCCGGTTGGTTCTGGGCAGGTTTCTGTCGCAAACTGAGTCTAACCTCAGGTTTCAAGCACGTTATGACTAACTTCTCACATTAGAACCTATTGTTTGCGACCACTGGAATATGTCGGGTGGTTCCGGGCAGAATTACGCTGCAAACTCATTCTAACCTCGAGTTAGCCATGTTTATCTTTGCGGCCAATTAATTAATGATTTCCCATTTATACCCATGCCTAATATACATGTCAATTATTCATAACTATAGCCAATTCAGATTTTGTCAATAGCGGACTAATTATATCAACTCAACTGATATAGCAGATAACAGATTTCTCAGACTATGCGACTTAGCAGATTAAGCAAACTAGAAGATTTAGCATTTTCAACAGACTTAGCAGATGGCAGATGAACAAATCTAGCAGACTAGATAGTAGAGCAGAACTAGCAGATTAAGCAATATAACAGAACTAGCAGATTAGGCAATGTAACAAAACTAACAAATTAGGCAAATATAACAGATTTACTCACTTCTTAAAGTTTCACAAATAAATCTTGCCTAATTATAAATCTTGCCTAAGTTCACATGCATAAATAATAGTCGTGATGCACAATATAATCATATGCCCATGTTTGCATTATATTTACATAGCATAGATTATGGTCATAATTTACCATATATATCATATGTTTCAATTTTTATTAAACTTGCATAGTACAGAAGATCCATATATAAATTATACCAAATATAGCCATAGATTACTATGCATGTCATATATCCCAAAGATCCCCTACTTAGGTGTTTATTTACATAATAGATATCCAACTTCCATGAAAGTCTTTATACCTAAGCCATATTTCCTTCAAATTATATGTTCAATACAGTCTACATTTCTGTCCAATTATATACCTTTTTATGTTGTGTCCACAAATCATATGTTCAATACCTTTTTACGTTACAAACATAACATGTCAAATCATCTCAGATTTATGTTCTAGCTACAGTCCATGTTCTTTCCTCAAATCAATCGCCTATTGGCCATGAAAAATTCATGCATCATTCATTTTACTGTCCCAAACAATTTAGCGTAGGCTAATCTCTTATGAGATTGGCTCAGGCTCGTGGTAGCCTGGCTATAAAACAGAAAGAGGAAAGAGGTACAGAATAAGATAAATCAAATTAGAACAGAACAGATATAACCTCAGATTCAGATTTAGAATTCATGTCACAATCAAAATTAACGTTTATAGCGGAAAATAACTGTACTTGCCTTAATTGGATTAAAGAAAGAACTCTAGTTGTTGTAGAACCATTGCAGAAGCTCTAATCTCTAATTGAATTTAGGTTGATGTTGATTGTCTTCTAGTTTTGATTTCAGTAGAGTAGCAACGCCATTTTTATTTTTAATTTAGAACAGAGGCAGAGTAGAAGCAGAATAGAATTGTGTGCAGAGAAGGCTGGGTTTGGGGCTGTTTAAATAGGTTTAGGCAGACGAATCTAGACAGAAAACGAGACCAGATACATCAGAACGCACCCAGGCAGAAAAGCAGATTCGGGAGGCAGGTCGACCCCCAGGTCGACTCTAGGGTCGACCCCCTGGGGGCAGGTCGACTTTAGGGTCGACTCTAGGGTCGACCCCCTGGGGGCAGGTTGACTCTAGGGTCGACTCCCCAGTCGACCTGTTCTGTGATGTTTAATTTTTTTCTGAACTTTGGAAGTCCATAACTTGGTCATATGGACTCCGGTTTACGAAATTTCGGACTATATTTCGCGTATTTTTCCGAGACGAACGCAATGGCACAGCCTGTTTCCCTTGATTTTGATTTTATATTTTAATTATACTCAGATTTGTAATTCTTAAGTTCATAGAAAATACGGGGTGTTACATTCTCCCCTCCTTAAAATATTTCGTCCCCGAAATCTTTAAGTTAAGAAGAATGTGTCCTACCATCCAATCACTCATCTACTCAGTCGTCATCCACAAGCATCCATTGTCCTTAGAAATTTCTAGTGCTGTATGAACATTTGCAAAAGTGTGTTTATATGTTCCTTATCTAATGCAAAGATCAGGCGGTCTACTGATTCAGTTGACCTCCTTAATGCGAATTATGTCAGTGCCAAGAGTCCAATATGTATGAAATTTTCCTATTTGATACATATCATTTCTATATGAGTGCACAACCATCCACTCATATGCAACATCCATGTGCTGATTCAACCATTTTGCATCCATAAAAATTTAAAATGCTCACACATCCATATGCAGTATGAGAGTGTTTTCGAGCCGATCTAGTGCCTAGTGTGTGTATATGCGTCCACGAGCAACCACTAGCAACCACTTGCATCCACTTGCAACCATCAAACATAACATGTCTCAAACACATGTTTATACCCATTAGGATTCCTATCTATAAGTTGAACACTCGATCGATAGTATACAGTCGAGGAAGCGAGTACAGATAAAACAAAAACTTGATTCCTATCAGACATTGGTTGAGAAAATAATTCCCCTAAGTGTCAACCCCGAAGACCGAAATCAACATCAGATTGACACCCAAAGGGTTACCCTCTTTAGACAATGTCAAATCTGGAAATCTTATCAGAAGTATTCAGATATTTACAGGCTACTGGTACAGATCAGGTTCCCTAATGACTCTTAGGAAGTTAAGCATGATAAAATCATATCCCACGAAAACTCAGAATGTATGCGTCATACTTGACGCCTAACATAGATATCCCTCAAACCCCAATCTCAAACAGATGAGCAATAACCCTTATGGGTCTGAGTCTACAGCGGAATTCAGAAATAATACTAGTATTAAAGTGCAGAGTATCGATTACAAAATCAAAATACCAGAATCAGAAAAAGTCTTAACTCCATAATCAGATAAAGAAATTAAACCTACTATAGAAATTTTCCTATTTCTATCCTAGCCACTAGCCTCATGAGTGTTCGCCTGCCCTCCTTGTCCTCGTCTCTTCGGACAGTCCCTAGTGAAGTGTCCCATCTCCCCACAGTTGAAGCAAGCGCCCTTCCTTTTTCTGCAATCCTTGTTCAGATGAGTCGAGCTTCCACAAGTAAAGCACTTTTTCCCCTTCTTATCTTCAGACTTCTCATCCTTCCTTTGTGTTTCCTTTTTGGGCCCTGCTTTCTTATTCTGTGGTTCTTCCTTCTTTGTCTCTTTCGGGCCCTTGTCTTCCTCGTCAAGTAGTGCCATGTCCACCAATTTCTCGTAAGTCGCACCCATGGGTACATGGGTCATGGCTAGGCTATGCAGTGGTTCGTTCAATCCTTTAACAAAGCGGAGAGCCTTTTTATGCTGAGTGTTGACTAAATCCAATCTGAACCTAGCTAGTTGGTTGAACTGGTTGACGTATTCCTTGACCGTCATACTTCCTTGCTTAAGAGATAAGAACTTCTCCAGTTGTAAACTCCGTTCAGCTTGCGAGAGAAATTTTGTCTCAAACCTTGTTCTGAAATCCATCCATGTCTCAACCAGCCTCTCGGCATTAGTAACTTCCCACCAGTAGGAAGCTTCGTCTTTGAGCAGCCATACCTCCAACTGTACCTTCTGCCTATCGTCCACCTCGAAGATAACGAATAGATCCTCAGTTTCTTTGAGCCAATTCCTCGCTTCTACGAATGATTCAGTTCCTTTGAAATCCTTCCCACCCATGGCCCTAAAATCTCTACAGATATTGAGAAAGCAATTGCACAAGGAGGGGGTGGGGGAGGGGGATCATTTGCTGGACCTGCAGCGGCGGTCCTAGTCTCAAGATATTGACGAAACCAACCGGGTACATGAACACCCTCTGGTATCTCAGATGCTTCAGACATGCTGAAACGAAAAAGGAAAGGTTCAATACAAAAAGGACTGAAAGAAAGATATATGGCTCTCGGGGATTATGTTTTTCAAAATAGGCTTTATTTTTTGAAAATACTTCCTTTTAAAACCTTTTTGGAAATAGCTTTCAAAATCTTTTATCTAATCAGGTAACCTTTAGCTCTGATACCAAGTGTAACACCCCACCTCCGTTAAGGTCACTCACAAAGGGAATGCCTTAACTTTGGTGGAGCATTTTAGTAAACAGAACAGAAACTTACAAGACAGATAAAACAGTACTTGAAATTTTTTAACTTTATTACAGCGGAAACAGAAATCAATATGGTTACATCCTTTCAAATCTCAGAATTCAAGTACAAAATATCAGTCTTGTACAAAAGCCTTCAAAATGCATGGTTTAAAATCATAATCCCCATAGAACGGAAGCTATAAAGAGCCAAGCCATACTTTAAGCACTTCAAGCATAGATAAATACGGATCAAGCTAAAGTATTCCCTCCTTGGATAACCTGGGAGGGAACGGAAGAAAGGAGGCGAAACAACAAGGGTCAGACAAAAAGTCTGGCAAGTCCAGTGACTTTCAGCATATGAACAGATAATAATAATAATATGACATGAACATAAAACTGGATGAGGGATAACTGTAACAGGTGTAGCAGATATAATAGAAGAACAGAATGACATAAACTATTGCTTTACACTTCTCTGCACTAATACTAGTATAACAGAATTAGGTGTCACCCTAATGTCTAAACTGAAGCAGGAACGGGTACAGAATAATTTAACAGAAACAGAATGCTAATAATGGGCCTTTACTACCCGATCAGAAACAGACAGAAGCAGAAACAGATTAATCCCTACGAAAACAGAATGTAGAATTAGGTGTACACTAGTAATGGGCCTTTACCACCCGAACAGACGGTACCACACAGAAACAGACAGGTGTTACCACCCAACAGAAACAGACGGTACCAACAGAAACAGACATAACTAAGTGTAACCTAAAGCCCTACCCCAAGCGATCGGCTCCCTAATACATAAATATCCTGTGTCGGCCCCACAGTAGGGTGTATCACTCCCTAAAGTGACAACCAATTGGCACAGACCTATTTACAGATGTCACGGTGTCTTACATCCTCAGAGGCAGACCGGGATCCATGCACGCACATGACCCGGTTGGAACGCACCATCAACACCCCTCGCCATTATCAGAATGAACCGCTTATAATTAGTTCAGTAAGCGTGCCCAGACCCTACCTACTGTTGGGTCAAAGTTTTGATACCAGAAAGGGTTACTGACTAATATGGGTCCCAAACAACAGATGACACAAGTGATTCCCCTCCTAACCTTGTGTCCCCAGACCAACAGATTTCAGCTTAACTTGTCTACGAGTTTCAGACATACAAAATTTAGATTAACTAGTTCACAGATCAGACAAATCAAGTTAGCAGGTTTTCAGACTAACGGATCAGATGTTCAGATTAATAGGCTTCAGATTAACTTGTTACAGACTTACAGATTAACTGGTTACAGATTATCTAACTTTGTATTGGGCCTACGGATTCACGAAACGGGTTTATCAGATTCATGGGTCCAATTGGTTTAACCTTACCCAACACATTTTAGACATCATAATTATATCAGATTTTCATTAATTAAGTATTAATGCCCAAACCTCTCACATTAGACCGACAGTTTGCGGCTACTGGTTAAGCCGGTTGGTTCCGGGCAGGTTTCTGTCGCAAACTGAGTCTAACCTCGGGTTTTAAGCACGTTATGACTAACTTCTCACATTAGAACCTATTGTTTGCGACCACAGGAATATGTCGGGCGGTTCCGGGCAGAATTACGCTGCAAACTCATTCTAACCTCGAGTTAGCCATGTTTATCTTTGCGGCCAATTAATTAATGATTTCCCATTTATACCCATGCCTAATATACATGTCAATTATTCATAACTATAGCCAATTCAGATTATGTCAATAGCAGACTAATTATATCAACTCGACAGATATAGCAGATAACAGATTTCTCAGACTAGGCGACTTAGCAGATTAAGCAAACTAGCAGATTTAGCATTTTCAACAGACTTAGCAGATGGCAGATGAACAAATCTAGCAGACAAGATAGTAGAGCAGAACTAGCAGATTAAGCAATATAATAGAACTAGCAGATTAGGCAATGTAACAAAACTAACAAATTAGGCAAATATAACAGATTTACTCACTTCTTAAAGTTTCACAAATATATCTTGCCTAATTATAAATCTTGCCTAAGTTCACATGCATAAATAATAGTCGTGATGCACAATATAATCATATACCCCATGTTTGCATTATATTTACATAGCATAGATTATGGTCATAATTTACCATATATATCATATGTTTCAATTTTTATTAAAATTGCATAGTACAGAAGATCCATATATAAATTATACCAAATATAGCTAGAGATTACTATGCATGTCATATATCCCAAAGATCCCCTACTTAGGTGTTTATTTACATAATAGATATCCTACTTCTATGTAAGTCTTTATACCTAAGCCATATTCCCTTCAAATTATATGTTCAATACAGTCTACATTTCTGTCCAATTATATACCTTTTTATGTCGTGTCCACAAATCATATGTTCAATACCATTTTATGTTATAAACATAACATGTCAAATCATCTCAGATTTATGTTCTAGCTACATTCCATGTTCTTTCCTCAAATCAGTCGCCTATTGGCTATGCAAAATTCATGCATCATTCATTTTACTGTCCCAAACAATTTAGCGTAGGTTAATCTCTTATGAGATTTGCTCAGGCTCGTGGTAGCCTGGCTATAAAACAGAAAGAGGAAAGAGGTACAGAATAAGATAAATCAAATTAGAACAGAACAGATATAACCTTAGATTCAGATTTAGAATTCATGTCACAATCAAAATTAACGTTTATAGCGGAAAATAACTGTACTTGCCTTAATTGGATTAAAGAAAGAACTCTAGTTGTTGTAGAACCGTTGCAGAAGCTCTAATCTCTAATTGAATTTAGGTTGATGTTGATTGTCTTCTAGTTTTGATTTCAGCAGAGTAGCAACGCCATTTTTATTTTTAATTTAGAATAGAGGCAGAGTAGAAGCAGAATAGAATTGTGTGCAGAGAAGGCTGGGTTTGGGGCTGTTTAAATAGGTTTAGGCAGACGAATCTAGACAGAAAACGAGACCAGATACATCAGAACGCACCCAGGCAGAAAAGCAGATTCGGGAGGCAGGTCGACCCCCAGGTCGACTCTAGGGTCGACTCTAGGGTCGACCCCCTAGGGGCAGGTCGACTCTAGGGTCAACTCATGGGTCGACCCCCCGGGGGCAGGTCGACTCTAGGGTCGACTCCCCAGTCGACCTGGTCTGTGCTGTTTAATTTTTTTCTGAACTTTGGAAGGCCATAACTTGGTCATATGGACTCCGATTTACGAAATTTCGGACTCTATTTCGCGTATTTTTCCGAGACGAATGCAATGGAACAGCCCGTTTCCCGTGATTATGATTTTATATTTTAATTATACTCAGATTTGTAATTCTTAAGTTCATAGAAAATACGGGGTGTTATAGTATTCCCCCCTCTTCTCCTCCCGATCCTCTCTCTCTTCTTCTACTCCGTCACCGCCATCGCCTAAATCAGCACCCCCTTTTCCATCCCAAACCCTACCTCCGACCACCAGCGAACGCAACCCTCTCTGATGCCGACGCACCACCCTCCGCAACCACCTCGCCTCTCTCTCCCTCTTCTAGAAACAAAGTAAGTTTTTATTTATCTTCGTATTTAAAAAAATTCGATTTTCTTTATATGTTATAGCTTATAAGATCAAATTTTATGTTGTGAATTAGTAGGAAATTTATTTAAAGTAAAGGTATGGTTTTTATCAATATAAAAAGAACGATCTTTGTATACACAAAAGAAGTGATTTTCATATGAGCGATATTGGTATAAAAATATGATTTTTATATTAAAGGAAGACGTAAAAATATGATTTTTATCATATGTGAAATATAAAAATATAATTTTTACATGATAGGAATAATAAAAATATGATTTTTATAGTGATGATATATAAAGGTGAAATCTTTATGATTTTTATAGTCATGTGTTGACGATATTCATGTGCTGAAACTATTCATGTGTTGAGTAAACTATTTTAACAATAAAATTTACATCTTAATCATATTTAAAATTAGAAACTACTTTACGATTGGAGTCTAATTAAAAATCAAACGATAGATTCCATAATTTTATAAAATATATTACATAACAAAAATAGTCATGTGTTGACAGTACTCATGTGTTGAGATTAATCATGTGTTGAAGAAATATAGATTCATGTGTTGAATAGAATAAATATTCATTTGTTGAATAGAATAACGAATTTATTGAAATATATAAAGCCGTATTGATTAGAGTTGCGCTATTTTGACGTGAACGATATTTATATCGATTATATTGGCTTTTATAATGAATATAGTAAAAGAAGTGATTTCAAAATATAACGTTTTGAAAATATTATCATTTATATAATAATGATATGAAATATTCAATTTTGATTTGAAACTGAATATAGAGTTGAAATGGTTTTGAAAACGAATTTTAAACGATTTATAAAATACGTTTTGAAAAGGAAATAGACGATATACGTAATATATTATATATATATATATATATTATATATATAACGACCTGAATAGAACGCGCAGCGCCGCGGCAGTTCGTGAATTTCGGCCATTGACTTCGAATTGACGTTGCGGGAGATCCGACCGTCGGATTCTCCTGAAACTGGAACTGTTGGGTTCGTACCGAAAAGAGCTTTCCAATGAATATTAGAAATTTGAAATCTAACAGTTGGATTTGGAATTATGTGCAAATCAAATTTGGAAAAGGTCGCTGTAAGTGCAGTTCGATGGCCGTTGATGGAAATTGACTGTACGGGCCTTGATAAAACTATTAAAATATATATAATTAGTGTAAAATCACAAGAAATGATTTGAAAAGAACTGGGGTGAAAAATTCCACATTTGAAAAGATAAAAATATATTTTTATCGAAATGAACTAGTTTTGAACTAGAATTAAAATCAATTTAGTTTTGAAATAAATAAATTGAATTTGAAAGTGGTTTTGAAAATAATCAGAATTTCCAATATATGAATTGGAATGGATTTGAATCAAAATTATCTTCGGAATATTTCGATGTTGGATTTCGTGATTATACAGATATGGTTGTGGAAATTTGAAAGATATATTTATATCGTTATTTCCAATACGATATTTGTTGGTTTCAGAATTTAATATTGAATATAAGCCAATATATTTTCTATTCAGAGCCTTATATTTAATATCAAATGTGATTTGGATTGGTCGTGAATCGTGATTTAGGTGACATTGGTTCTTTAACCCAGTTAAAGATTAAAACTAAGTGGATTTTTAATGAATCTTTAATTAGATTGAAAGTGAATTGATAATTTAAATTATCAAATCTGAAAAGTGATCGAGGATGGAGTATCACCAGTGTTGCTCCAAGGCGATAGTTAAACCTTTAATTAGATTTGAACTTGAAATGGTAATTAATTTTACCGATAATACTGTGGTGTTAGATATGGAGTATTACCAGTTTTGCTCATGGGATGACTAGGTTGGATTGATGAATAAAATAAACAATTACTTCAGAGTGGTTCGCTAATCCCGACTAGTTTGGCAAAACCATAATATGAATTGAAATTATATCCAAAGGAAGATTAAAGAATAAATTTAGAAGAATTTATCTTTGATAATATTAATGGGAACCTTTCCCTAAGAATGTGAATTTTTGAATAAAAGAATATTCTGAATTGGAATGAGGCGTTTATTGTGTTTGTGTAACATTTGTTTACCATATACGTGGGTTATTCAGAAAGGCTGGGTTTATACCCATTCTGAATAACCGATTCGACGAGATGTCGAAGATGAAGACGGTGGTTGAGGACCGGAAGTCTTCACATCATTTGGGTGATTACTGATAATCTTGATTGGGCTGTACACCCAAGATAAGGGAATTAGTTGGTGATCATCCAGACGTACTTGGAGATCGATGGATATGCGAGGAAAGTGCCTCCGGTTTCGTTCAGACCCATAACGAACTTGTAAATGGACTGTGTGTCTGACATACGAGCTCAGAGGTTGTATATCGATGGACATCAGTCGCATGGAGTGAATTGCCAGTGCAGCACGTGTAAGTGGCAATTGATCATGGCTTCTGTTGAAAATCTAAGTCCTGTGCTTGATGATCAAAGCATGGCCTGTGTGGCATAGCTTTGTGTATAACGTGAATTCGCGAGCCTCACAACTTGGTATGAGTCAAAAACGGGAGAAGGACCTAAGGAGTGCACGACATTTCTTTCTAGCTATGGTGGTGTCAGTGACATACCAGCCCTGACATTTATATCTACTTTTCACCTATGTGGTTGTTGGAATGCGAGGCGCCTCGGATATAGGTCTGTAAGGACCGGGAAATGTGTGTTCAGGAATTGCCAATCCTCAAAAGTAAGAGAGGACCGACCTAGGAGGATCCAGGGATTGCTGTGTGCTGTCCCGAGGCATTTGCTAGAGTGTCTCAAATCGGAGAGGAGCTTGCCCCTTGCCTCGACTTATGACGGAAATCCATTTTCCAATACGTGATATTGTGGCTTTATTTGTAGTGCCTAGTATGGCGACATGATAGATGGTACCTATGCCGCCTATGATTGATATTTATGATTGAAAATTGTTTTGACACTATACACTTATAATAGTATCAAATGATTTGTTTTAAACGTATCAAGCATGTTTGGCTATTATAAGGGAAAACCCTATCCTCCGGCTTGCGTTGCATTGTGTGATGGGACCTGGGTCTTATAATAGCTTCATTTTTCCAAAGAGCATTGCGTTATTTTGTTATATGCACTAGTATTCTTGGGAGGAAACCCGTTTCGTGTTATATGGCGTGGTCCCTTGAATTACTCACTTTT
Source organism: Allium sativum (assembly GCA_030737875.1). Lineage (NCBI taxonomy): Eukaryota > Viridiplantae > Streptophyta > Magnoliopsida > Asparagales > Amaryllidaceae > Allium > Allium sativum. Next base: position 154,222,561 of record CM060921.1, on the reverse strand, counting down.
AAAGTAATGTTTTGAATAACTGTTTTAGTTCTCACAACAGTCACATGACTGACCTGGAGTTTATTGTTTTAACCTAAACTCTGGGTTCCCCTATTTTCCACATGGGCAGCTAGTAGTTTTGGTTTTGCAGATTTATATTCACAGGATCCTGATTTACAGCTGGAACGATGCTCGGAAAGCTCTGTATCCGTGTATTACTTTCAGTTGTGTATTATATTGTTTTTCCGCTGCTATGTAATTTATTGCAATCTCTGATATTCTTTGTTGTATAATATTTATTCATACTCAATATATTCTTGTAATCTGATGGAATTGTTGTAATATACAATGAAATGTTCTTCTGTCTGCGTTCCGATGTGTGTTGTTCTCAAGGCAATCCGACCTTTCCTTACCGGGGAAGTTCGGGTCGCTACTCCGGAGGTCCTCTCCCATTTTTGGTTTACACTGATGTTTAAGGCTCGCGAATTCACGTTATACACAAAGCTACGCCACACAGGCGGTGCTTTGATCATCAACCACAAGTATTTGCTTTTCAACAGAAGCCTTGGTCACTGCATCTTTGCATGCCACACAGGCAATTCACACCATGCAACTGATGGCTATCAATCACACAGAATGAAATCCAATGTCAGACACACGGTCCATTTACAAGTCCGTTCTGGGTCGGAACGAAACCGGAGGCGCTATATACCTCGAATACCCATCGATCTCCACGTACGTCTGGACGATCACCACTCATTATCCATATTTCGGGATGCCTCCCAATCAAGACATCGGTTACCATCCAGCCGAGGTGAAGATCTCCGTTCTTCAACCACCGTCTTCATCTTCGACTTCTTATCGTCGATTCATTTGTTCAAAACGGGATAAACCCGGTCTTTCTGAGCAACTCGCGTATATAATAAAAAGTGCTACACAAACACATCATACACCTCATCTCAATTCATCAGTCACTAACCGTAAATCAGTGAGAGAATGATTTCCCAAATATTAACCCCGAAGGCCGAAACCAACATCAGATCAAAACCTAGGAAACCACTCGACTTAGCTAACCTTTAGCTAGTTTCTAAATTTTAGATTCCATATTGTTTATAATATTTTATAATGATTTATCGCTATTTTTATTTATTTAAAAACAGCCAATTTATTCAAATGACGCTTCAGGCCATAACGCGGCCGTGGCGCTGTTTTTTTTCAGATTTGATTTACACATATCTGAAAATCAAACCGTTGGATCTTCACAAATTTACATTATTAGAAAGATCTTTTAAAAACGAATCCAACGGTTCCAGTTTCGGGAAAATCCGAAGGTCGGATCTCCCGATACAATCGTTTGAAGTTTCGATTTCAAATTACGAACTGTAGCGTTGTAGTTCGATTTAATTTAATTATATATATATATATATATATATATATATATAAAATCGATTCTGGCGTTGTTTTTCTTCATATTTGAATTAAACATTCCATACAATCCAACCGTTTGGATTTTCACAAAGTGGGTGTTGTTGGAAAGATATTTCCAAAGGGAACCCGACGGTTTTGGTTTCGGGAAAATCCGATGTTCGGGTCTCCCGCACTGATCGTTTGAAATCACGGTTTTCAAACACAAATTGCAGCTTCGTTATTCGATATATTTCAATTATATATATATATATATTTAAATATAATCGATTCTTCGGTTTCAAAACTATTTTCTTTTCATACATTTGATAAAAATGATATTTTTATCCAATCGACATTTATTTCGACACTTCACTATTTTTAACGATTCATGTATGTAGTAAAAATGTGATTTTTATTGCAAAACAATTTATTTCAAAACACGACTACTTTAAATAGTTCATATAGGTGATAAAAATATGATTTTTATTATAAAACAATTTTTTTAAAACACGAATACCATTTAACACATGAATTTCTATTCAACGAATGAATTTCTATTCAACACATGAAGGTTTTCAATAGTTCGTATATATAAAATAAAAATGTGATTTTTATTGTTAAAGCAATTTATTTAAAACACGAATACCATTCAACACATGAATTTCTATTCAACGAATGAATTTCTGTTCAACGCATGAATGCGGTTTTCTATAGTTTGAATATATAAGATAAAAATGTGATTTTTATTGTTAAAACAATTTATTTAAAACATGAATACCATTCAACACATGAATTTCTATTCAACACATGAATGCGGTTTCAACATATGAAAATAATTTCAACAAATGAAAATAATTCTAACACATGAATATTTCAGAAAATTTCGGCAGCATAACGGCAGGGAAGTTAAAACCGGGGCCATCCCAAGTACGGCTCCTCGCTCTACCTCAAAGCCTCGCAGCTTTTGACAATAGGGATTTCATGCATCTAGTTTGCATGCAGGCGGCATGTATATTTTTCCATTTCCACAAACTAATCCTATGTGGTTTCAACCAAATAATTCTCAACCACAAACGGGTATTTTTCAACCAAAATCAATCAATTTCAACCACAAACAATTCTAATCAACCATTCGCTATCAATCAATTTTCACACCATCACAACCAATAAATATCGTCCATGGTTTGTGGACGTGGGGCGTGTGTGTATATATATATATATATATATATATATATATATAAGTATAATTCACTTCCATTCAACACATATATAATTTTTACAATGCATATAAAACTTATACATCGAACGTACAACTTATACAACGCTTATACATGAGGAGTACAACGCTTATATAACTCATACATCGACTATGTATTATACATCGTTGTTTTCCATATCGTTTATAGTTTAGAAATCTCACATTGGGTTCCACTCAACCAAAAATAGCAGAAGGCTCAGAAAAATATTCGGTCTCTTCTAGAATGTAGAAGACGTCCACACGAGTCCATTATCTCTTGTTTCACTGAATTTCGACTACATAGCAAAAAGATATGATTTTTATTATAAAATCATAAACCGTAGCTCTTTGAAATGCTATAATATAATTTAATATAATATAGGCCGTACCTCCACTGTTTTGTTCGAAACTAGGTCTTAGGTTTTCTCGAAATCCGCAGCGCTTGGAGATGATCGGGTTATACCACGGTGTCAAGCTTGGAACGGCGCGCCAGGGCGTGGCAACCTCGTCCAACTCGCATGTTGATCGGAGGAGGGAGGGAGCTCTGAACGACAGGACTTGAAGGAGGTGAATCGAACGAAATACTCAACGATGGGAAGTGAAGTTTATATGGATGTGAAGCCCTTGAGAATCTCTACAAAATCTTGAACTGGAGTTAGTGATTATATTGAGTGTGGAAGGAGAAATCGAGCGGGGAAACAACAAACGAATTTCGTCATTCGTTATAGGGGAGGCGGCGCGATTTGGACCAACGAGGGTTTTGACCAACCAATGAATCTTTTTAATTTATTGAGATGACCCCAAACCCCGTACTGACGGTGGCAAGGGTAATCCGTGGAATATAACACAGAAACAGATAATAGCAGAACAGAATTAAATAAATACACCAGATAATGAACAATAGAATATACTGGATAAACGTAATCATCAGAGTTACACAGTATACAGGATCATACTTAGTACAAATACAGTTCAACTATACATATATGTCTACAGCGGAAAACAAACATAATGTACAATAGAAGCTGAACAACATAAAAAGAGATAAATGATAGAATCCATCTTCAGCTCCAGCTATCCAAAAAGACCAGCTAAACCTGAATACAAGGCTGCCCGTGTAGAAAAAGGGGCACCCGAGTTTGAAAGTGAAACAAACTACGAGTCAGTCATGAGACTGGTATGAGAAATCTACTCAACACATTTCAAATATGGCTAATCACAGGACCACGCCACTTTCGTGGAACAGGTTTACTCCATTGGATCGCCAGTTCTTTAAAACAAATCATTCTTTTAAACATCGCTACGCTTTTTATAAAAATGAAGCCATTATAAAACTCAGTTCCCATCACACAATGCAACGCAAACCGGAGGATAGAGTTTTACCTTATAATGGCCAAAATATGATTGATACGAATAAAAACAAAAGCATTTGATATTATTACTAGTGTTTATTTGTTTCAAAAACAATTTCAATCATAACTATCAATCATAGACGGCATGGGTACCAAATATCATGTCGCCATATATATATACAATCAAAACCGCACGATGTCGTATTTGGAAATTGGATTTCCGTCATGAACCAAGGCAAAAGATAGTCCTTACCGAATTCGAGACTGCCTAGCCCGAGTCTCAGGATCAGAACGCATCGACCCTTGGATCGTCAGGGCCGGTCCACACGGAGTGGATTAAAATGCATGAACACTACGTTTCCCCGCCCTTTGGGGCGTAAGCGAGCCAACAAATGACTCCATCGGACCCGGATCGTCCAATCTAACCGAGGCGCCTCGCAACAGCAACAACTACATAAGTCAAACTCGTCAGGGCGTGTAAAACCACTGACGCCACTTCTAGCTAGGAGGAAATGTAGGCCCTCCCTGAGGTCCTGTCTTCCGTTTCTGGTTCATACCGGGGTGTGAGGCTCACGATTACACGTTATACACAAAGCTACGCCACACAGGCGGTGCTTTGATCATCACCACAAGACTTTGCTTTTCAACAGAAGCCCTGATCACTGCATCTTAGCATGCCACATAGGCAATTCACACCGTGCAACTGATGGCTATCAATCACATAGAATAAATTCCAATGTCAAACACACTGTCCATTTGCTAGTCCGTTCTGGGTCTGAACGAAACCGGAGGCACTAAATACCTCGTAAACCCATCGATCACCACGTACGTTTGGACGATCACCACTCATTATCCATATTTCGGGATGCCTCCCAATCAGGACCTCGGTTACCATCCAAACGAGGTGAAGATCTCCGGTCTTCGACCACTGCCTTTATCTACGATTTCTTATCGTCGATTCAGTTATTCAAAATGGGATAAACCCGGTCTTTCTGAGTAACTCGCATATATAATAAACAAGTGCAACACTAACATACACACACATCATTTCAATTCATTAGTCACTAACCGTCAATCAGTAAGAGAACGATTTCCCAAATATTAACCCCGAAGGCCGAAACCAACATCAGAACAACACCCAGGAAACCATTCGACTTAGCCAACCTTCAGTTAATTTCTAAATCACATCCATATCGTTTATAATATTTTATAATGATTTATCGCTATTTTTATTTATTTTAAAATAGCTAATTTATTCAAAACGATGCTTCGGGCCATAACGCGACCGTGGCGCTATTTTTCTTCAGATTTGATTTACACATATCTGAAAATCTAACCGTTGGATCTTCACAAAATTTACATCATTAGAAAGATCATTTCAAAACGAATCCAACGGTTCCAGTTTCGGGAAAAATCCGATGGTCGGATTTCCAGGTATAATCATTTGAAGTTTCGATTTCAAAATACGAACTACAGCGTCGTTATTCGATTAAATATATATATATATATATATATATATATATATATATATATAATCGTTTCTGGCGCTGTTTTTCTTCAGATTTGAATTAAACATTCCAGACAATCCAACCGTTGGATTTTTACAAAGTTGATGCCGTTGGAAAGATTTTTCCAAAGCGAACCCAACGGTTGTGATTTCAGGAAAATCCGATGGTCGGATCTCCCGGTATAATCGTTTGAAATCACGGTTTCAAAATACGAACTGCAGCGTCGTTATTCGATATATTTTAATTCTATTTATATATATATATATATATATCAATTCTTCGATTTCAAAGCTATATTCTTTTCATACATTTGATAAAAATGATATTTTTATCTAACTGTCTTCTATTTCAACACTTCACTGTATTTAGCAATTCATGTATATAATAAAAATGTGATTTTTATTGTAAAACAATTCTTTTCAAAAATACTATTATTTTATATAGTTCATATAGGTAATAAAAATAGGATTTTTATTATAAAACAATTTATTTCAAAACGATATTATTTTATACATTTCATATAGATGATAAAAATGTGATTTTTATTAGAAAACAATATATTTCAAAATATGAATACCATTCAACACATGAATTTCAATTCAACGAATGAATATCCATTCAACACATGAAGGTTTTCTATAGTTTCTATATATAGATAAAAATGTGATTTTTATATTTAAAACACGAATACCATTCAACACATGAATTTCAATTCAACGAATGAATATCGACTCAACACATGAAGGTTTTCTATAGTTTCTGTATATAGATAAAAATGTGATTTTTATGTTTAAAACACGAACACCATTCAACACATGAATTTCAATTCAACGAATGAATATCGATTCAACACATGAAGGTTTTCTATTCAACGAATAAATATAGTTTCAACAAATGAAAATAATTCAAACACATGAATATTATTCAAAATTTCGGCAGCATAACGGCAGGGTAGTTAAAACCGGGACCGTCCCTAGTACGGCTCCTCGCACTACCTTAAAACCTCGCGGTTTTTGACAATGGGGATCGTGCATCTAGTTAGCACGCAGGCGGCATGTATATATTTATTTCATTTCCACAAACTAATCCTATGTGGTTTCAACCAAATATTTCTCAACCACAAATGGGTATTTTTCAACCACAATCAATCAATATCAACCACAAACAATTCCAATCAACCATTCGCTATCAATCAATTTTCACACCAATCACAACCAATAAATATCATCCATGGTTTGTGGACGAGGGGTGTGTGTGTGTATATATATATATATATATATATATATATAGCAATTCACTTCTATTTCAACACATATATAATTTTTACAACGCATATATAACTTATACATCGAACGTACAACTTATACAACGCTTATACATGAGGTGTACAATGCTTATATAACTCATACATCGACTATATAATTTATACATCGTTGTTTTCTATATCGTTTATAAATTAGAAATCTCACATTAGGTTCCACTCGACCAAAAATAGCAGAAGGCTCAGAAAAATATGCGGTCTCTTCTAAAATGTAGAAGACGTTCACATGGTCTCGATGTTTCCTGTTTCATCGAATTTCTTCAAGAAACGAAAAAGATATGATTTTTCAAAGTTTGCAACGGTTTAAAGGTGTTAAAATAGTTGAAAATAAAACAAGCCGTACCTCTGCTGAAAGGTTCAAAACTAGGTTTGTAATTTTCGATCAAACCGTGAATCGATAGGAGGATCGGCCGGTGCAACGACGAAGAGGGGGGAAACGCGCGCCTGCAGGTGGTGGAGCGGCGAACTCCGGTGGTCGGAGGCAGCGGCGGCGGCGATTTGAAACGCTCGACTTTCGAGCATGATATCTCCCCAAATACTGCACCAAAAAAATCAACCCCTATATGGATTTGAAGATCTCGCGAAGTTCTACAAAATCTTCAACTAGAGGAGGGGCTAATTTTGCGTGGATTGATCGGAAAATGAATGGGAAGATCTCGAGCGGTTTCCGCCTTCGATCGGGGAGAGAGAAAAAAGGAATTTTCTTTTTTTATATAAAAATTATGATTGGTCGGGGGAGTTTTAAAGGGGTTTCTGACACGACCACCAATCTAAACCCAACAATTATCGTCCCTAGCGTTTTACCCCCATTCTGAACACAATTGGATATGTTTCGTAGGCCCATTCAACTGTTTCAGTCAGTTTTCCTTCAAATTAAAATATATACCATTCAATATTCAATTTGAACGTACATTTCAATTTGCCAAGGCGACAAACTGATTCGAAAAATTCCAGAAAAATAAATCTAGCTATGTTTTGACGATACGGTCCCAACAAAACTAGTTTCTTCGAATTCTGAGACCGTTTGCAAAAAGGCCCATTTCTGGTCGATCCAATTTAACTGTAATTGACCAAAACACGTTTTCCTTTGCCACGCTCACATACTAGCTTCAAAAATTATGAAATTTGAAACCTAGAAATAAGTTCACCTCCCAGATCCAACAAAAGTGGTTTCGTCGAATTCCGAGGTCGTATGCAAAATGGCAAATTTCACGGGCTATATAAATTCCATAGCAACCTTTCTGAAAATTCATTTGGCCATAACTTTTGCTTTCCGCTATGAAAATTCGATTTTTCAGATTCGTTAGAAAGGTATTCACTAACGGATTTAAATATTTTTGGTTTCACCCAAATCCGTTTTGTTTTGCACCCGGTACAGTCCGACAAAGTTTGGATTCAATTTTTGAAACTGCAGCGCCTTTTCAGGCCTTGATTATAATTATAATTAATTATATTCTTTTTCAAACGTCGATTCAAACTCACTTTTCATTGCCATTATTTAAAATATTTATTTTAAATATTTAAAATTCATTATTTTAGCCAATTTAAAATTTTTAAATTGGTTCAGATTTTCTGGGTCGTTACAATCTCCCCCACTTAAAACTTTTCGTCCCCGAAAAGGAACAAAGTCGAAAGTGGTTTGATTAATCAACTCTACGTTCGATCTGGCTTCTATTCTCCAACTTTTCAGTTTCTGATAATTTTCAAATTCTTCAAAAATTTGGCTAACACCCGGAATTTTCGAAAAATTCCGCCATAACCTCCTCTGTACGGAGAGAGGTTTGGAAATTTATTGGGTCATATTAGGTACCCAATAAATCCTAATAAGCACACACATATTTATAGTGATATATTCTGGTGTTTACAGGGGAGTGTGTATTGATAATAACTCCAGAGAATAAATTCTCGTCACCCTGTCAAAGCCTGAGGGAGTGTGTATTTTAAATGCTCCAGAGGATAAATCTTCGTCACCTAGTCCCGTGTGGGAAGTAAATAGTCCATGTGCCGTATCTAATAACTAGAGAGACGTGATTATTGTCAACTCTAGACCTGTGTGGTTTTTTTTATTAATTTGGCAATTTTATCGTTACAATTTAAATAGTCCGTATCAGTCATCAGTTCAACCTGTAAAATATAGTCATCGCCATACAAGCCTCTCGCTCATATGGTAAATCTTCCACCTCGTCACACAAGCTCCAAATGCTTATGTGGTATATGATGAAGTATGCCTATCTTCAGAAGTATGCCATGTAATGTAGTTCAAAATTAATTGTTACTATCCTATGGCGACATTTATTTTTACACACAGAATAACCAGCACTCTGCATCCAATGGAATTCACAGGAGTTGATATAATAATATTTCGCATCCAACTCATTAAGGTTTACCTATTTGTCGGGCACGCAAATAAAATCTTTACTCAACAGCTAATCCATTTACCTGTTCAAACATATATAATGCACAAGTATATATTTCTATCTATTTTCTAATCAGTTCAATGTGTGATATAATCGAATAAATTCTACCATTATTCTATTGTTGATTAAATTAACTATTGTTTCAATAATTCAATTAATCAAATTTACCATCACACAACGCAAACAACAATCCAATTGTTTTTAACTTTTCAAATATATATCTTTTATATATTCAAAATTATATTTCTAAACCAGACTATATATATAATCACAAATATGTTGTTTAAAAAAGCATATTACGCTCGACTCGTTCTGAGGCACTTCTGACCCCATCTCTAACGAGTTGTTCTGATTCTGCTGTACTCATATTAGGATATTGCTAATCCTATCTGTATAGAGTTACCCATCCTAGAAAACTTCTAGTTCTATTTCTGACGAGTTCGTTAATATGTTATATTCCAGAACTAAGTTTAACCAAAGCTCTGATACCAAATGAGACGACCCCAAACCCCGTACTGACGGTGGCAAGGGTAATCCGTGGAATATAACACAGAAACAGATAATAGCAGAACAGAATTAAATAAATACACCAGATAATGAACAATAGAATAAACTAGATAAACGTAATCATCAGAGTTACACAGTATACAGGATCATACTTAGTACAAATACAGTTCAACTATACATATATGTCTACAGCGTAAAACAAACATAATGTATAATAGGAGCTGAACATCATAAAAAGGGATAAATGATAGAATCCATCTTCAGCTCCAGCTATCTAGAAAGAACCAGCTAAACCTGAATACTAGGCTACCCGTGTAGAAAAAGGGGCACCCGAGTTTGAAAGTGAAACAAACTACAAGTCAGTCATGGGACTGGTATGAGAAATCAACTCAACACATTTCAAATATGGCTAATCACAGGACCACGCCACTTTCGTGGAACGGGTTTACTCCATTGGATCGCCAGTGCTTTAAAACAAATCATTCTTTTAAACATCGCTATGCTTTTTATAAAAATGAAGTCATTATAAGACTCAGTTCCCATCACACATTGCAACGCAAACTGGAGGATAGAGTTTTACCTTATAATGGCCAAAATATGATTGACATGAATAAAAACAAAAGCATTTGATATTGTTACTAGTGATTATTTGTTTCAAAACAATTTCAATCATAACTATCAATCATAGACGGCATGGGTACCATATATTATGTCGCCATATATATATATACAATCAAAACCGCACGATGTCGTATTTGGAAATTGGATTTCCGTCATGAACCAAGGCAAAAGATAGTCCTTACCGAATTCGAGACTGCCTAGCCCGAGTCTCAAGATCAGAACGCATCGACCCTTGGATCGTCAGGGCCGGTCCACACGGAGTGGATTAAAATGCCTGAACACTACGTTTCCCCGCCCTTTGGGGCGTAAGCGAGCCAACAAATGACTCCATCGGACCAGGATCGTCCGATCTAACCGAGGCGCCTCGCAACAGCAACAACCACATAAGTCAAACTCGTCAGGGCGTGTAAAACCACTGACGCCACTTCTAGCTAGTAGGAAACGCAGGCCCTCCCTGAGGTCCTTTCTCCCGTTTCTGGTTCATACCGGGGTGTGGGGCTCGCGATTATACGTTATACACAAAGCTACGCCACACAGGCGGTGCTTTGATCGTCACCATAAGACTTTGCTTTTCAACAGAAGCCCTGATCACTGCATCTTAGCTTGCCACACAGGCAATTCACACCGTGCAACTGATGGCTATCAATCACACAGAATAAATTCCAGTGTCAAACACACTTCCATTTGCTAGTCCGTTCTGGGTCTGAGCGAAAACGGAGGCACTAAATACCTCGCAAACCCATCGATCAACACGTACGTCTGGACGATCACCACTCATTATCCATATTTCGGGATGCCTCCCAATCAAGACCTCGGTTACCATCCAAACGAGGTGAAGATCTCCGGTCTTCGACCACCGTCTTTATCTTCGATTTTTTATCGTTGATTCAGTTATTCAGAATGGGATAAACCCGGTCTTTCTGAGAAACTCGCGTATATAATAAAAAGTGCAACACTAACATACACACGCATCGTTTCAATTCATTAGTCACTAACCGTCAATCAGTAAGAGAACGATTTCCCAAATATTAACCTCGAAGGCCGAAACCAACATCAGATCAACACCCAGGAAACCATTCGACTTAGCCAACCTTCAGTTAATTTCTAAATCACATCCATATCATTTATAATATTTTATAACGATTTATCGCTATTTTTATTTAATTTAAAATAGCTAATTTATTCAAAACGACGCTTCGGGCCATAATGCGACCGTGGCGCTGTTTTTCTTCAGTTTTGATTTACACATATCTGAAAATCTAACCATTGGATCTTCACAAAATTTACATCATTAGAAAGATCTTTTCAAAACGTATCCAACGGTTCCAATTTCGGGAAAATTCGACGGTCGGATTTCCCTGTATAATCGTTTGAAGTTTCGATTTCAAAATACGAACTGCAGTGTCGTTATTCGATTAAATATAATTATATTTTTATATATAAATATAATCATTTCTAGCGCTTTTTTTCTTCAGAGTTGAATTAAACATTCCAGACAATCCAACCGTTGGACTTTTGCAAAGTTGATGCCGTTGGAAAGATTTTTCCAAAGCGAACCCAACGGTTGCGATTTCAGGAAAATCCGATGATCGGATCTTGTAATAACCCGTATTTTTAAATAACATGTTATAACATAAATCAAGGTAGAAATAAATGATAAGATCTGAATCAAGGGAAACGGGCTGTGCCATTGCGTTCGTCTCGGAAAAATACGCGAAATAGAGTCCGAGTTTTTGAAAATCGGAGTCCGTATGACCAAGTTATGGCCCGTCAAAGTTTTCAGAAAATTTCAAGTTCAAAAACAGTTCAAATTTGAATTCAGAATTCAAATTCAGCCAAAGCAGGGCAGGCGGGAAAAATTCCCGCCACCCCCAAGTCGACTGGGGAGTCGACTTGGGAGTCGACACACCCCAGGAGGTTTCGACTGCCCAGTCGACACCCCTGTCGACTTGGGTGGTCGGCCAGTCTGGCCTGGGTGCACCTGACTTGTTTCTCAAGACATGTTTGGAGGCTTGTGACGGATTTTAAAGGCTCAGATCTGAATTAGGGTTAATCCTATGGCCGAAACTAACCTAAACTTCTATAAAAGGACCCTAATACCTAGCCTAAACCATCATAAATCAAACCTACAACTAGATTATGCCAAAATGTTTAATCATGGCCTCCACCCTCTTGTCATAGTCTCCATCTTCATTCATATGAGAGTTCCTAAGCTTGTTTGAGAGTTTCTAAGTTTGATTCAAGGCCAAAGTTCAATCTTTCTTCATCAAAGCAAGGATCTTCTTCTTATTTCTCAATGGTTTTCATTGGAGCTTGCTATTTGGGGGTTTTTAGAGTTGCTAGTGGCTTCGTCTCAATCTTATTTTTATTTTATAAGTCTTCATAGCATTGTAAGCCCTATACTACTCTTAGATTCTATCTATGAAGTTAAATATGACATGTTGCAAGTTTGAGTTTGGGCCTAAGTATGATTTGTGCTTTGATTCTATCATGTTATGCATAGATTTATTCTATGCATGTTTGTAAAGCTATCACCTTGACTTTGTGCATAAAAAGCTATGAGCTTTGATTTGAAATGTTGCATAAAGCAACATAGAAACTCTCATAAACCTTATGTTATCTTGCATATGATGTTATATGTGAATCACTTGCTATCATCCTATGTCATTTATGACCATGTTTCATCTATTTTGCTAAAGTTGATATCATGCATATTTTGAGGCCTATAATGTAATATGCAAGTTTATGAACACATTTGCCTCATATGCCACCATGTTTAACTTGTGGCCCAAACCTTATTAATTATGTCATGCTTCTAAGTTCCCTCCTTGAGATCTATTTGCGTTTATGCGAACTTACATGCGATGGGGTTACGTTATGGGTAAACTAAAATGACATAAAAACATGACTTGAAAAGATGACATGAAATATGACATGTGATTATGCATGAAACATGAACATGAACTTGGACATGACTTCTAGAAAACATGAGAATGGCCAACTCGAGGTTGGGTTGAGTTTGTAGCATAAATCTACCCGGAACCGACCGGCTTAACTAGTGGCTACAAGCAATAGGACCCAATGTGAGTAGTTGGTCATGTCGCACTTGAAACCCGAGGTTAGATTAAGTTGTGGTGTAAAGCTACCCGGACCCGCCCGGCTTAACTAGTAACCACAATAAGGTCTAATGTGAGAGGTTGGGTGCATTAAATTAATTAATGCCACATGATAGGGTTAAGTCATGGACCACTTGAATACTTAACCAATTAAACACGGTGGGTTGATGGGGTTAAGTCATGAACCTTGGGTACACTTAACCAACTTGATACTTGATTGGATAGGGTTAACCAAGTTTAACCCATTAGAAACCCTAGTTACGTGGTCCTTTTCACCAGTAACCCTCTTGGTTGTATCATGATACCCTAGGGACTAGGCTAGGGTGGGGCACGATTACTGGGCTGACATGTAAGCGACCAAAACGACGGTTGAGTAGGTGTGCCGGTGTAGGTTCAGGCGGACTATGGTCGTGCACATAGTCCGGAGTTGAAAAAGCAGACACGGGCACCAGTAGGTTTAGACTGTGCATACTTTATTTGTGTCCGTGGTTGGCACCTTAGGGCTTGATACACCCTAGGGTGGACCTAGCACAGTTTGACTACACTTCGTGATTAGGCCGTATGACACCGACACTTGACGAGTTAGGTTTTAGGGAGCCGATCGACTAGACCGTGTGTTGGACCTTGATTTAGGTCATCTCGTGATATTGGGCCAAGATTGGGCCAAGGGATCACTTCTTGTTTATACTTGACATGAGTTGGAATGCTAGTACACTTGGTGCAGAAACTTAACCTTGTATATGCGATGCCACACTTGATCTATCTTGTTAACTTTTCACCATGCCAGTTATCACCCTATGTTTCATCTCTGTTTTACATGTCCAGTTAACTTTATTAGTTTTTATACTAATAGTAGATAGGACTTACCAGTCTTTTGACCGACCCATTTTCTTTCGTCCCCCCCCCCCCCCAGGTTTACAAGGTGGGAACACTAGCACCTAGCTTGGATCTTTAGCTGCTTTTCTGGATAGCTCATGTACAGTTCGGACATGAGCTTGCTATGGCTTTATTCTACTTTGGGGATAGTTACTTTATGATTTTCTTTCCAGTTTTCAGTTTATGTTTCTAGACTTTGTTTTGTGGGAAATAATGACCAAATACTTTGATGTAACTTGACTATGGTTTTGAAATGTTAGTTTTTACCCGCTGCTTTATTTACTCTGTCTTTACTTATATGTTCTGTCTTGTGATATCTGCATGCATGTTTACCTTGTTTAACGCCCCTCCAAAGCTAGTGCGCTTGCAAGAGTGGCATTGGCGGAGGAGGGGTGTTACAGATCTCCCGGTATAATCGTTTGAAATCACGGTTTCAAAATACGAACTGCAGCATCGTTATTCGATATATTTTAATTCTATATATATATATATACACCGATTCTTCGATTTCAAAGCTATATTCTTTTCATACATTTGATAAAAATGATATTTTTATCTAACTGTCTTCTATTCCAACACTTCACTATATTTAGCAATTCATGTGTATAATAAAAATGTGATTTTTATTGTAAAACAATTCTTTTCAAAAACACTATTATTTTATATAGTTCATATAGGTAACGAAAATAGGATTTTTATTATAAAACAATTTATTTCAAAACGATATTATTTTATACATTTCATATAGATGATAAAAATGTGATTTTTATTAGAAAACAATTTATTTCAAAATATGAATACCATTCAACACATGAATTTCAATTCAACGAATGAATATCGATTCAACACATGAAGGTTTTTTATAGTTTCTATATATAGATAAAAATGTGATTTTTATATTTAAAACACGAATACCATTCAACACATGAATTTCAATTCAACGAATGAATATCGACTCAACACATGAAGGTTTTCTATAGTTTCTATATATAGATAAAAATGTGATTTTTATATTTAAAACACGAACACCATTCAACACATGAATTTCAATTCAACGAATGAATATCGATTCAACACATGAAGGTTTTCTATTCAACGAATAAATATAGTTTCAACAAATGAAAATAATTCAAACACATGAATATTATTCAAAATTTCGGCAGCATAACGGCAGGGTAGTTAAAACCGGGACCGTCCCCAGTATGGCTCCTCGCTCTACCTTAAAACCTCGCGGTTTTTGACAATGAGGTTCATGCATCTAGTTCGCACGCAGGCGGCATGTATATATTTATTTCATTTCCATAAACTAATCCTATGTTGTTTCAACCAAATATTTCTCAACCACAAATGGGTATTTTTCAACCACAATCGATAAATATCAACCACAAACAATTCCAATCAACCATTCGCTATCAATCAATTTTCACACCAATCACAACCAATAAATATCGTCCATGGTTTGTGGACGAGGGGCGCATATATATATATATATATATATATATATATATATATATATATATATATATATATATATATATATATATCAATTCACTTCTATTTCAACACATATATAATTTTTACAACGCATATATAACATATACATCGAACGTACAACTTATACAACGCTTATACATGAGGTGTACAACGCTTATATAGCTCATACATCGACTATATAATTTATACATCGTTGTTTTCTACATCGTTTATAAATTAGAAATCTCACAATGGGTTCCACTCCACCAAAAATAGCAGAAGGCTCAGAAAAATATGCGGTCTCTTCTAAAATGTAGAAGACGTCCACACGGTCACGATGTTTCCTGTTTCATCGAATTTCGTCCAGAAACGAAAAATATATGATTTTTCAAAGTTTGCAATGGTTTAAAGGTGTTAAAACAGTTGAAAATAAAACAAGCTGTAACTTAGCTGAAAGGTTCAAAACTAGGTTTGCAATTTTCGATCAAACCGTGAATCGATAGGAGGATCGGCCGGTGCAGCGACGAAGAGGGGGGAGACGGCGCCTGCGCGTGGTGGAGTGGCGAACTCCGGTGGTCGGAGGCAGCGGCGGCGATTTGAAACGCTCGACTTTCGAGCACGATATCTCCCCAAATACAGCACGAAAAAAATCAACCCCTATATGGATTTGAAGAACTCACGAAACTCTACAAAATCTTCAACTGGAGGAGGGGCTAATTTTGCGTGGATTGATCGGAAAATGAATGGGAAGATCTCGAGCGGTTTCCGCCTTCGATCGGGGAGAGAGAAAAAAGGAATTTTCTTTTTTTTTATAAAAATTATGATTGGTCGAGGGAGTTTTAAAGGGGTTTTCTGACACGACCACCAATCAAACCCAATGACTGTCGTCCCTAGCGTTTTACCCCCATTTTGAACACAATGGGATATGTTTCGTAGGCCCATTCGACTGTTTTATTCATTTTTCCTTCAAATTAAAATATATAACACTCAATATTCAATTTGAACGTACATTTCAATTTGCCAGGGCCACAAACTGATTCGAAAAATTCCATAAAATAAATCTAGCTATGTTTTGATGATACGGTCCCAACAAAACTTGTTTCGTCGAATTCTGATACCGTTTGAAAAAAGGCCCATTTCTGGTCGATCCAATTTAACTGTAATTGACTAAAAAACGTTTTCTTTTTCCACGCTCACATACTAGTTTCAAAAATTATGAAATTTGAAACCTAGCAATAACTTCACATCCCGGATCCAAAAAAAGTGGTTTCGTCGAATTCCGAGATCGTATGCAAAATGGCCAATTTCACGGGCTATATAAATTCCATAGCGACCTTTCTGAAAATTCATTTGGCCATAACATTTTCTTTCCGCTATGAAAATTGGATTTTTCAGATTCGTTAGAAAGGTATTCACTAACAGATTTTAATATTTTTGGTTTCACTCAAATCCATTTTGTTTTGCACCTGGTACAGTCCGGCAAAGTTTGGATTCAATTTTTGAAACTATAGCGCCTTTTAAGGCCTTGTTTATAATTATAATTAATTATATTCGTTTTCAAACGTCGATTCAAACTCACTTTTCATTGCCATTATTTAAAATATTTATTTTAAATATTTAAAATTCATTATTTTAGCCAATTTAAAAATTTTAAATTGGTTCAGATTTTCTGGGTCGTTACATTTATTTATATTAATTAATTTATTTTCCAAAAATACCCTCTTTCACACATGAACCCCAATCCAAATGCAACGACTATCGTCCCTGGCTAAATACCCTCATTTCGAACACAATGGGATATGTTTCGTAGGCCCATTCGACTTTTCAGTCAGTTTTCCTTCAAATTAAAATATAAAACATTCAATATTTATTTGAACATACATTTCAATCTGCCGGGGCCACATATTGATTCTAAAAATTCCGGAAAAATAAATCTAGTTATGTTTTGACGATACGGTACCAACAAAACTAGTTTCGTCGAATTCTGAGACCGTTTGAAAAATGGCCCTTTCTGGTCGATCCATTTTAATAGAAATCGACCAAACACATTTTCCTTTGCCACGCTCACATACTGGTTTCAAAAATTATGAAATTTGAAACCTAGCAATAATTTCACATCCCGGATCCAACAAAAGTGGTTTCGTCGAATTCCGAGGTCGTTTGCAAAATGGCCATTTTCACGGGCTATATAACCTCTATAGCGACCTTTCTGAAAATTCATTTAGCCATAACTTTTGCTTCCCGCTATGAATCTTCGATTTTTCAGATTCGTTAGAAAGATATTCACTAAAAGATTTAAATATTTTTGGTTCCACTAAAATCCATTTTGTTTTGCACCTGGTACAGTCAGTCAAAGTTTGAATTCAAATTTTAAAACTACCACGCCATTTCAGGCCTTGTTTATGATTAAAATTAATTACATTTATTTTCAAATGTCAATTCAAACTTACTTTTCATCATTATTATTTAAAATATTTATTTTAAATATTTAAAATCCACCAAAATAGCCAATTTAAAAATTTTTAAATTGGTTCAGATTTTCTGGGTAGTTACAATCTCCCCCACTTAAAACTTTTCATCCCCAAAAAGGAACAAAGTCGAAAGTGGTTTGATTAATCAACTCTACTTCCAATCTGGCTTCCATTCTCCAACTTTTCAGTTTCTGAGAATTTTCAAATTCTTCAAAAATTTGGCTAACACCCGGAATTTTCGAAAAATTTCGCCATATCCTACTTTGTACGGGGAGGGGTTTGGAAATTTATTGGGCCGTATTAGGTACCCAATAAATCCTATAAAGCATACACATATTTATAGTGATATATTATGGTGTTTACAAGGGAGCGTGTATAGATAATAACTCCAGAGAATAAATTCTCGTCACCATGTCTAAGCCCTAGGGAGTGTGTATTTTTAATTACTCCAGAGAATAAATTCTCGTCACCTCGTCCCGTGTGGGGAATAAATAATCCATGTTCCGTATCTAATAACTAAAGAGACGTGATTATTGTCAAATCCAGATCCGTGTGGGGTTTATTTTATTAATCTAGCAATTTACCGTTATATTTTATATGGTC
Source organism: Allium sativum (assembly GCA_030737875.1). Taxonomy (NCBI): domain Eukaryota; kingdom Viridiplantae; phylum Streptophyta; class Magnoliopsida; order Asparagales; family Amaryllidaceae; genus Allium; species Allium sativum. Next base: position 154,203,673 of record CM060921.1, on the reverse strand, counting down.
CATATCAGTCATCAGTTCAACCTATAATATATAGTCATCGCCATACAAGCCTCTTGCTCGTATGGTAAATCTTCCACCTCGTCACACAAGCTCCAAATGCTTATGTGGTATGTGATGAAGTATGCCTGTCTTCAAGAAGTATGCCATGTAGTGTAGTTCAAAATTAATTGTTATTATCCTATGGCGACGTTTATTATTACACACAGAACAACCAGCACTCTGCATCCAGTGGCATTCACAGGAGTTGATATAATAATAAAATTGTGCATCCAACTCATTAAGGTTTACCTATTTGTCGGGCACGCAAATAAATTCTTTACTCAACAACTAATCCATTTACCTGTTCAAACATATATGTAATGCACATGTATTTAGTTCTATTTATTTTTAACTCAGTTCAATGTGTGATTTAATCGAATAAATTCTACCGTTCATTCTCTTATTGATTAAATTAACTATCGTTCTAATAATTTAATTAATCAAATCAACTATCACACAACACAACCAACAAACAATTTGTTTTTAACTTTTCAAAAACATACTAATCGATTCATATAATATTTTACTTTTCAAATATGTATATTTCATATATTCAAAAATCATATTTCTAAAACCAAATTATATATATAATCACAAATACATTATTTATAAACATATAACTCTCAACTCGTTCTGGGGCACTTCTGACCCCATCTCTAACGACTTTTTCTGATTCTGCTTTACTCATACAAGGAAATTACTGATTGATATACACGTAAATGTGTATATTTTACCCGCTTATTTATCTTATTTTCCCTTTAAAATAATTGATACTTTGTATTTATAGCTGTATTTTCAGATTGTTGACAAGAAGCATGGTTTAAAGCATTTGATGGATAAAGCATGAAGAATTTGCTTAAAAAGAGTGAAGTTTAAAATTGCTAAAGCTTGAAGAGTCTAAAGCTTGAAGAACGGTTGCAATTATATTTCAGTTAAGAAGTTTTGGCTCAATAAAGACTCAAACTACATTCACATTAGCTCATTTGGAAGGCCTCTTACTCATGTTGCGTTCACACTAGCCTATTTGCTAGACCACTCACTCTAAAGCTGCGTTAACACTGGCTTATGTGTTATTTGGGTTATTTCTTTAGTCCCACATTATGTAATTAGCTAGCTAGCCTTTGTCATATCAGCTATAAATACATTGTATCTTAGTCTTGTAAGAACACATTAGGTTTTATTCTGTAATTCTCTTCTTGGAATAAAATCATTCTCTCCCTTTCTTTTTACTTTTTGTTTATTTTATTTATGTTCATGTTATTTATTTTCTTTTTCTCTTCTTCTTTAGCATTGTCTAGCTAATCCCCTTTGATTAGGGGGTGATGACGCTGATAGTATGATTCAATATGAATCACATAGCCAAAAGATGAGGACTGTATACATGTAGATCTGGATCTGAATTAAGGGTTAGATCTGAACCTTCACATAGCCAAAAGATGAGGACTGTATACATGCTCCTTCACAGGATATATTCGTGTTCGATCTAACGTTTATCAGATCTAGATCTAATTTTAGGGTTTTTAGAAATTAATTTGTGAATCTGTCCTGATAGTCTATGGTTGTAGAGCTAAGCTCCTGCATAGGCTATGCTTGTCGTTATTTACATATTTGTTTCTAAAAACCTATTATCGTTGATTCATGTTTGTGACAGAAACATGTATTAGATCTGGTTAATCTTTGGCTATTAATGATTATGAATCTGATCTATGTCATTATCCCCTAATCGCTTTCACTTATTATTAAAACTCTCTTTTATTTAATTTCTGCTATTTTCTTTGTTTTCCACCAATCAAAAGTTAGGGATAACTTGATTGGATTTATTAATAAAATAATTTGGTCCCAGAGTTCGACACCCTCTACAATAATCCTTGTTGTTTAGGAAAGCCGAACGGATTTTACAGTTGTTTACAACTGCATAATTTGTTCGCAAACACTGATCCTATCTGTAATGAGTTATTCGTCCTAGAACACTACTATTTCTATTTCTGACGAATTCGTTAATATGTTATATTCCAGCACTAAGCTTAACCAAAGCTCTGATACCATGTTGTGACGACACAAAAACCCCGTACTGACGGTGGCAAGGGTAATCTTTGGAATATAACACAAAAACTGATAATAGCAGAACAGAAATAGATAAACACACCAGGTAATGTACAAATAATACACTGGATAAACATAATCATCAGATTTACACAATATACAGGATCAAACTTAGTACAAATACACTTCAGCTATACATAAATGTCTACAGCGGAAAACAAACACAATATGTACAATAGGAGCTGAACAGCATAAAAATAGATAAATGATAGAATCCATCTTCAGCTCCAGCTATCCAGAAAGAGCCTGCTAACCTAAACAAAGGCTGCCCATGTAGAAATAGGGGCACCCGAGTTTGCAAGTGAAACAAACTACGAGTCAGTCATGGGACTGGTATGAGAAGTCTACTTAACACATTTATTTTATGGCTAACCATAGGACCGCGCCTGTAACACCCCACATCCGTTAGTGTCACTCACAAAGGGAATGCACTAAGTTCTGTGGAGCATTTAGGGTAAAAGATGCAGATAAATTACAAGACAGATAGAAATTAAACAGCGGAAAATAAAACTTTGCTTTATTGATAAAATAGTTTGTACAATGATTTCTTTACAATATCAGAGTATCATCTGTCTTACAAAATAAAGAAGCATAAAACAACATTTATATTCTACAATTGTAGCAAGAGCTAGCCATAGCATCTGAAAAGAGAATCCAAGCAAAACTTCGACAAATCTTCAAGCTGGGAAAGAGTGACAGTCCGACTTAACCTGAGTTATACTATTCCCTCCTTTACTACCTAGGGGGGGGGGACGGAAGAAAAGAAGACGAAAGAAAAAACAGAGTCAGACATAAAGCCTGAGTAAGTTCAGTAACTTCCAGCATGTGAACATGGAAAAACAAAACGACATGAATTAACTGAATACAGGATAACACCATGACGATAGGGTCAGCAAGATTAGACAAGATAACCACAAGATATGCTAAGATAAGATAAACTGGATATGCTCTAATACTTTCGCCGCTTCGCTATTTCCTTGTTATACTGGTTTCTATATCTCTGCACCACCTAACTAGTGTTCCAACTAGTAACGATAACGTGATCCCAATCCCTGCATTTTTCATTGCCTTCGAGCATCCATTTATTATTTATTACCTAGATCTAATCTAGGGTTTTCTTATCAAGTGCTTTCTAGATTCAACTAGCGTTTACGCTATCTGCTGAATGCTTCTTGGATTCAGGGTTTATGCCACCTAGTCCAACTAGGGATTATGCTACCTGTCGAACGATGCCCCCAAGTCTAGGACACACTACCTAGAGTGGTATATGGTCCTATACTTCCCCACGCATGTATCGCGAATCGTTATCGCTTGTCTACATGCACATGTCCTGTAATGTGCGGCCCGAGTCCTGTGACAGGGCAAATCAAGGAATACAGAACTCGGTCGGGAGCTTTTAGATATCTGCCGTTGTAGATGCTAAGGTCTGTTTTTATTCCGGTGGCTATGGTCCCACTTGACCCCTCCCTCAACTAATGAAAGGCACACCTTGAAAAATGAGAACTATACGCAGGCCCCCGGTGCCCCACTGTCCTATGGCCATCCTCACCCATAACTAGATAACAAGTATATGGTCTTTTGGAGTTCTCCGCCTTTCCGCTTCACGTATCTCGATTGACTCAAGATGGATGGTAGACGACGAGTTGCTATCACAAGGCTATCGTTTTCTCGCCGAATCATGCCGGTCCATCCTATTCTTTAGGTTGCCATGTATTGCAACCAAGGCATACCCTTGGTTATTCTACACAGACCTTAACCTCTGTGAGCCCAGGAGGATCATCTGCAGCCTCACAGAGGGATACCAAGAGTACACTCACGTCCCCTCGAAGCCTTGGGCTTCGTAACCCAATTCGTTGGAGACTTCTTTCTAATCAGACGGACATTCGCTCCTTCCCATGTTATACTAAGAATTACTACTTAGTTTTACTAACTAAGGTTTACCACTTAGTTTCCAGAATCGTTGTTTTCTTAACTAAGGTTTACTACTTAGCTCTTTTTAACTAAGGTTTACTACTTAGTTCTCTTTCCCGTCAATTTGGATTGGTTAAGTGTCATTAGTCAATTCAAGCTAACTTAACCCTCTTCATTTATCCTGTTAAATTGGTTAAGTGTTATCAGTAATTCACGTTGACTTTACCCTACCACAAACCAAGTTATAGTGGTTAAGTATTTCTTATTACTTAACCCTACCCATTCATCCTGTATTGGTTAAGTGTTCCTTTTTTAACTTAACCTTGCCCGTCTGTTTTAACTAACATGTTATTAATGGTTAAGTATTGTCCCTTTATGTTTTAGACTTAGCCCTATTCCTTTATCACAATCTGACGGTTAAGTGTTCAAGTTTACTTAACCCTACGGTCTAGCCCCGCTAACATATCAAATTGGCTAAGTTTATTAAATTTTACTTAACCCCAACCTCTAGTCTAGTTAACATGTTAATTTGGCTAAGTGTAATAACTTTACTTAACCCCACCTTCTAGTCTAGTTAACATGTTAATTTGGCTAAGTGTTTTCTTAGTTACTTAACCCCTACAAATCTTGTCTTGTTACCATGTTAAGTTGGATAAGTGTCCCTATGGACTTAGCCCTCCCATTCTAGCTTAACTGTATTAAGTTGGTTAAGCGCTCCTATGGACTTAACCCTCCCATTCTAGCTTAACTGTGTTAAGTGTCAGTATAAACCTAACCCCACCCTCCGGTTATCATGTTGAATTGGTTAAGTGTCTTAGTTAACTTAACCCTACCATTCTTGTTCTAGCTTTAACTAAATAAATTAAAGTCGCTACCACTCACATTAGACAGATATTGTTGCGATTACTGGATGTGCCGGTTGGTTCTGGGTAGGTTTACATCGCAACTCAGTCTAACCTCGGGTTAGGCATATTCGTATTTTCTAAGTTCAAAGGGTTTTGATTAAATTTCAAATCAGGTTTTGAAAGTAACCATCACGTCCATTGGATCAGTTAGGGATAGCCAGGGAGAGCAGGAAACTTGAATTTTCTAAACCCAAGCCTAGACACTATCCTCTCTGTCACCCTAGAACTTTCTGGTGTATGTATTATTAAAAGCGATGTCGTTAATAAACCTTTAATTTGTCTAAATTTACACTTTCTCATTTAGAACAAACTCTATAAGTAAATTATTCCTAATTAACTTATTTCCTAATTACTCTTTTAATGTAAATTGCCAACATTTACTCTTATGGCCCATTTCCCCCTCTATGTCATATTTATGCCTTTTTGGTATGTAAACTATACCAAATTAAGTGTCACTAACCATGATTTCGCTAAACCTGGCAATTACTCCCAATTATGGCCAATTTCAAATTTATGCCAAATTAGCTAATCCAATTCTGATTTAACATTACAATTCATGTCAAACTAGACTTATTATTCTAGCTCCCAATTCATGCAAATGCTAGATTTACAAGTCGATACTAGATTCAAATTACACGTCCTATAATTCATGTCAAATTTATCCAATTTGTATTTCTATGAACATGCCATAATACATATTCCCAATTTATGCCAATTTCCAAGTTTAAAACTATGTTTTTAGTAAATTTCATATTTTGCCCAAATCGTATTCCCACCGTTCGTATAATCGTGATTCAATCTAGATTATAGATAAAGCTAGATTCGCGATTAAAAGGGAATGAGCCAAAATGCTATGAAAGAACAGACATAACAACTGGCATAAGATGACAATTCACAGGCATATAGATTACGACATGAAAAGGGTTGAATAGTATAGATTCAAGAACATGGGTAGACCTAACTTAATAGGTAAATTCCCAAGGTCTAAAACCAAAGAAAACCAAGAGTAGACAGAATAGACAAACATGGGTAGACCTGGCTTAATAGGTAAATTCCCAAGATCTAAAACCAAAGAAAACCAAGAATAGACAGAATAGATAATCAGGTTTAGACCCAATTTCATAGTCACAAAACTTAAGCAACACTTTCCTAGTCATGAATCACAGTTGTTCTTATTATGTCATAGGCAATAGTTTATGTTTTCTAATCAAAGGAATAGGCTTGTGTTAATGGTTAAGGGAATAATTCTCATAGTCACAGTCACAGTCATAGGCAATGCTCAAAGTCATAGGCAATGTTCATATTCATAGGCAATGTTCACAGTCATAGGCAATGTTTATAGTCATAGGCAATGTTCATAGTCATAGGCAAGGCCTAATTGGTCATCGAATCATAACAGTTCTTAATTAGGTCCAAAGATGTAGGCACAGATTTGAATAGAAAGATTTGGCATATTATTTTATTCCTTTAATTCATGTCACGAACAGAGAGAAACGTTCAAATCTAACAAGTAACCGACTTACAGAGATTAGATTAGATTCATAGAAAAACAATCGTTGAAGTCGTTTGAATCTTCACTTGAATCTTAGCCTGACTTGAATCTCTTCTGGACAACTTGAGCAGCATAACCTTGTCTTGGATTTTCGTATTATCTTCTTATTTTTATTTATTTATACATTTTCTCAGAGGCAGCATAAGGATAGAAAAGAATTGTGAATAGAGGAGGAGACCAGGGTTGTTTATATAGTGTAGAAGTCAACGAATCTAGTCAGAATGGCGTCCGGATACAGAGGAACAAACCAGGTTCAGAAAACTGGAAAAAGCAGGGGGGTGGGTCGACCACCCAGTCGACCTGGGTGCCTTGGGCGGGAAAATTCCCGCCCAGCCCAATCTGGGTCCGATTTTCGAATTTTGAACTCGTTTTCTGACCTGTTCGAATTTTAAATCGAATTCTGAAACTTCTGAAGACCATAACTCCTTCATACGGAGTCCGATTAATGCAAACTCGGACTCTATCTCATGCAGAATTCCAAGATGAACGCAATGGCGCAGCCCGTTTCCCTTGATTTTGAATTCAAAATTTAATTCTGCCTTGATTTGTGAATCTTAGTGTTGCAGAATTACGGGGTGTTACATTCTCCCCCACTTAAAAGGATTTTGTCCCCGAAATCTTCAAGTTAGGAATAATGTGTCCTACCATCCAATCGTCTATCTACTCAGCCATCAAACACAGGCATCCATTGTCCTTAAAGGCTTCTAATGCTTTTATGTTCATATGCATAGTGTGTGTATATGTCCTTATCTAATGCAAAATCAGGCGGTCTACTGATTCAGTTGACCTCCTTAATGCAAATAATGTCAGTGCCATGCGTCCAATATGTATGCAAATCCTAATGATACATATTATTTCTATATCAGTGCACAACCATTCACTCAAATGCAACATCCATATGTTAGCACATTAAGTTCAATTCATAAACAAATACATATATATAAATGAAATATGAAGGCGTCTGAGCTGATCTAGTGCCTAATACGTGTGTATACGCATTCACGAGCAACCACTAAAAACCATTCGCAACCATCAACCATAACATGTTACAAATACATGTTTACATCCAAAAGGGTTTCTACCTAAGGATCGAAGATACGACCTAGGTGATATACTTTGGAAAGAGAGAAACAATTATGCGTAAAGCTCCTAAAAGAAAGATATCAAGGATGCACCCTTAAGGAAAAAGGGTATGTTGCTAGTATCTAGCCTTCTTGAGCTTTACTCCACTGTATCTTGACTAATTTAACTTCACGATTGTGAAGTTCCTGATCTCCAATTCCAAAACAACAGATGTCAACCATGGTACCAAGTATATGTACTAAGGTGATTAGAGGTCTCCCTCTTATCCACCATGCCATAACTATAAGGGTTGAAAGGTTACTACGTGCTTTTTAAAGTGCCTGCCACAACTATTCATCTCTCACGCAACCCATCCTAGTCGAACTCGACATTCCTCAAGTACAAGCCCCAAAGGCCTAAACCAATATCAGACAAGCACCCAAGGAATATCTCCTCCGAATTTACGTGAGATGATATAAGCAAATTCGATAGCTATTCTCAAATCACTTCTAACCAAAAATAAATTGGTCGGACCACTAATTGGATTTGAGACTCTGGTGGGATCTTTCTACTATACAAGTACTATGGTGCAGAGACTCAACTATGGGAGTGGATATGAACAAATGCGAAGTGCTAAAACCAAAGGAAAGAGTACGAAAAGCAAAACTAGACTCTTCCAACAGAACTTTACTACCTTTCTCCTAGGTACGCTTGGTGGTGAAAGTATGTACTTGCCCTTCTGAAAATCTTGTCCTCGTTCTTGCCCTTGTCCTTAATTATATGCCCTATCATACCTTAGTAAAGATACTTCCCCTTGTCTTAGGTTTTATAATTTCTTCCTCCTTTGTGAGCTAAATCTACATCCATGAATTCCTCATCCTAGGGTTGTGCTCCTTAGCCATACTCCTCATCTTCTTCCGTGTGTAACCATGTTGACAAATCTCTCGAAAGCTGCTTCCATCGTACAGAAAACCCCATAAGCTTGAAAGAAAACTGGCTGTAGGTGGAACAACTACAGCTATGGGTTGAAGCCGGGCACTATTTCGCCCATTGATGAGGTTACCTCCCAGAAAGCAAGGAGCCCCCAGAGACTCAAGAAAGAAGGAGACAAGAATTCAAACAGAGAAAGAGAAGATAGTGCTTATGGCTTTGGGGAATATGCCTTTAAAACAAATCTTTTCTCTTGAAAATGCTTCTTTAAAACCCGTTTTGAAAATAATTTTTCAAATCCTTTATCTGATCTGGTAACCTTCAGCTCTGATACCACGTGTAACACCCCACATCCGTTAGGGTCACTCACAAAGTGAATGCACTAAGTTCTGTGGAGCATTTAGGGTAAAAGATGCAGATAAATTACAAGACAGACAGAAATTAAACAGCGGAAAATAAAACTTTGCTTTATTGATAAAATAGTTTGTACAATGATTTCTTTACAATCCCAGAGTATCATCTGTCTTACAAAATAAAGAAGCATAAAACAACATTTATATTCTCCAATTGTAGAAAGAGCCAGCCATAGCATCTGAAAAGAGTATCCAAGCAAAACTTCGACAAATCTTCAAGCTGGGAAAGAGTGATAGTCCGACTTAACCTGAGTTATACTATTCCCTCCTTTACTACCTAGGGGGGGGGGGACGGAAGAAAAGAAGATGAAAGAAAAACAGAGTCAGACATAAAGCCTGAGTAAGTTCAGTAACTTCTACAAGATAAAACCATGACGATAGGGTCAGCAAGATTAGACAAGATAACCACAAGATATGCTAAGATAAGATAAACTGGATATGCTCTAATACTTTCGTCGCTTCGCTATTTCCTTGTTATACTGGTTTCTATATCTCTGCACCACCTAACTAGTGTTCCAACTAGTAACGATAACGTGATCCCAATCCCTGCATTTTCCATTGCCTTTCGCATCCATTTATTACTTATTACCTAGATCTAATCTAGGGTTTTCTTATCAAGTGCTTTCTAGATTCAACTAGCGTTTACGCTATCTGCTGAATGCTTCTCGGATTCAGGGTTTATGCCACCTAGTCCAACTAGGGATTATGCTACCTGTCGAACGATTCCCCCAAGTCTAGGACACACTACTTAGAGTGGTATATGTTCCTATACTTCTCCACGCATGTATCGCGAATCGTTATCGCTTGTCTAGATGCACATATCCTGTAATGTGCGGCCCGAGTCCTGTGACAGGGCAAATCAAGGAATACAGAACTCGGTCGGGAGCTTTCAGATATCTGCCGATGCAGATGCTAAGGTCTGTTTTTATTCCAGTGGCTACGGTCCCACTTGACCCCTCCCTCAACTAATGAAAGGCACACATTGAAAAATGAAAACTATACGCAGGCCCCCGGTGCCCCACTATCCTATGGCCATCCTCACCCATAACTAGATAGCAAGTATATGGTCTTTTGGAGTTCTTCGCCTTTCCGCTTCACGTATCTCGATTGACTCAAGATGGATGGTAGACGACGAGTTGCTATCACAGGGCTATCGTTTTCTTGCCGAATCACGTCGGTCCATCCTAGTCTTTAGGTTGCCATGTATTGCAACCAAGGCATACCCCTGGTTCTTCTACGCAGACCTTAACCTCTGTGAGCCCAGGAGGATCATCTGCAGCCTCACAGAGGGATACCAAGAGTACCCCCACGTCCCCTCGAAGCCTCGGGCTTCGTAACCCAATTCGTTGGAGCCTTATTTCTATTCAGACGGACATTTGCTCCTTCCCATGTTATACTAAGAATTACAACTTAGTTTTACTAACTAAGGTTTACCACTTAGTTACCAGAATCGTTGTTTTCTTAACTAAGGTTTACTACTTAGCTCTTTTTAACTAAGGTTTACTACTTAGTTCTCTTTCCCGTCAATTTGGATTGGTTAAGTGTCATTAGTCAATTCAAGCTAACTTAACCCTCTTCATTTATCCTGTTAAATTGGTTAAGTGTTATCAGTAATTCACGTTGACTTGACCCTACCACAAACCAAGTTATAGTGGTTAAGTATTTCTTATTACTTGACCCTACCCATTCATCTTGTATTGGTTAAGTGTTCCTTTTTAACTTAACCTTGCCCGTTTGTTTTAACTAACATGTTACTAGTGGTTAAGTTTTGTCCCTTCATGTTTTAGACTTAGCCCTATTCCTTTATCACAATCTAACGGTTAAGTGTTCAAGTTTACTTAACCCTACGGTCTAGCCCCGCTAACATATCAAATTGGCTAAGTTTATTAAATTTTACTTAACCCCAACCTCTAATCTGGTTAACATGTTAATTTGGCTAAGTGTATTAACTTTACTTAACCACACCTTCTAGTCTAGTTAACATGTTATTTTGGCTAAGTGTTTTCTTAGTTATTTAAGCCCTACAAATCTTGTCTTGTTACCATGTTAAGTTGGTTAAGTGTCCCTATGGACTTAGCCCTCCCATTCTAGCTTAACTGTGTTAAGTTGGTTAAGCGCTCCTATGGACTTAACCCTCCCATTCTAGCTTAACTGTGTTAAGTGTCAGTATAAACCTAACCCCACCCTCCGGTTATCATGTTGAATTGGTTAAGTGTCTTAGTTAACTTAACCCTACCATTCTTGTTCTAACTTTAACTAAACAAATTAAAGCCCCTACCACTCACATTAGACAGATATTGTTGCGATTTCTGGATGTGCCGGTTGGTTCCGGGCAGGTTTACATCGCAACTCAGTCTAACCTCAGGTTAGGCATATTCGTATTTTCTAAGTTCAAAGGGTTTTGATTAAATTTCAAATCAGGTTTTGAAAGTAACCATCCCATCTGTCGGATCAGTTAGGGATAGCCAGGGAGAGCAGGAAACTTGTATTTTCCAAACCCAAGCCTAGACACTATCCTCTCTGTCACCCTAGAACTTTCTGGTGAATGTATTATTAAAAGAGATGTCGTTAATAAACCTTTAATTTTTCTAAATTTACACTTTCTCATTTAGAACAAACTCTATAAGTAAATTATTCGTAATTTACTTATTTCATAATTACACTTTTAATGTAAATTGCCAACATTTATTCTTATGGCCCATTTCCCCCTCTATATCATATTTGTGCCTTTTTGGTATGTAAACTATACCAAATTAAGTGTCACTAACCATGATTTTGCTACACCTGACAATTACTCCCAATTATGGCCTATTTCAAATTTATGCCAAATTAGCTAATCCAATTCTGATTTAACATTACAGTTCATGAAACACCCCACCTCCGTTAGGGTCACTCTCAAAGGGAATGCCCTAATTTTGGTGGAGGTTTATAAGTATAAGTCACAGATACACAAGACAGATATAAATACACATATTTTTGAACAGCGGAAAACAACAGCAATTTTTATTTCAACGAAATACGTGTTACACAAACCATATCATAATTGTCTTGCAATACTTCCAAAAACCATTTCATTCTCATAACTATCTTGATTTCATAACTTAAAGAAGCATAAAGAAAACAAAAATAAACTGCATAAGTCCCCATAGTTTCAATCCAATGCCATAGTCCAAAACGAAAGAGATCCAAGCAATACATTCTTTCTCTTCAAGCTGGATGTGAAAACTGGTCAAGCTGTGGTATTCCCTCCTTGTGGACCGGGGGGGGGGGGACGAAAGAAAAGAAGACGAAAGAAAAGTAGGGTCAGACATAAAGCCTGAGTAAGTCTAGGACTATTCAGTCTATGAATAAAGAACTGGGTATGATAAGTATAAATTGGAAATGGGATAACACCCTATAACTAAGTTAAGTTGTCTAGAGTCGAATATACTTTCGTACCCCATATTAATCTCTGTACCCATATAAACTAGTTCCCAACAGGCACCCAATAATCAGGGTGAAATGATCCATTTCCGATGATCGGCTCCTACTCGCATAGTTACATGTGTCTTACGGCCCCCGTTGTTGTAGTTACCTATGCTGGTCCCACCATGGGGTGTATCAAGTCCCATGGTGGCGGCCCGACATAATCCTAGGATGCACAGGTATGCTACTGGTGCCCAGTGCCTTATTTTTCTACGTCGGAGTGTGTGCACGCCCGCACCCCGTTAGAACCTACACTGCTGCACCACCGCCGTCGATTTGACCTCTTACAGTCAGCCCAGTAATTGTGCCCCACCCTGCCTAGTTCAGGGTATCCTGATACACCTTGTAGGGTTACTGCTGAAAAGGGTCCCCCGCTACTAGGTTTTCTATTTCTAGCCAACATGCTAAGTTGGATAAGTGTTTTATAAGCCTAACCCCCCAATCAGTCTGTATAGTTTAAAATGTTCCATTTTGATTAAGTATTAATTTAATTTACTTAATCCTATCAATCCTGACTCAGCCTTAATTGTCTTATTAAAGCCTTGACCTCTCACATTAGACAGGTATTGTTGTGGCTGCCTGTTGCCGGTTGGGCCCAGGCAGTCTTACGCCACAACTCAGTCTAACCTCGGGTCCTTATTGGGCTCCGTGTTTAACCACCCACATTGGATAGGTATTCTTGTGACTACTGGACAACCGGGCGGTTCCGGGCAGGTTTACATCACAACTCAATCCAACCTCGGGTTAAACACATCGTATTTTCTAAATTTACATATTTTGTCTCTTTTCTTTTTATATGTAAATATTTGCGGCCCATTATTCAAATTCATCTTTATTGGGTGAAATTTATTTACACCACTTAATTGTTTTTCAAAGTCGTTGGCATGCGTCAAACATGCCAACACGTATGTTTTATATTTTAACCCAATCGCCATTACCCCCATTTTATACGCTTGCTACAATATAACATATGTTGGGTTTAACATTTAAACCCAACTTAGCCACATGAAAAAGGGGAGGCTTATAACATGGTGTTTATATATTCTAAGCAACATAAAGAGGGGAGTGTGAACGCATGAACTTGCAACATAGCGAACTAATTAACATAAATTAGGCACTTGTGAACTTGCATTGTAATAGCATGTAATCAAGGCATAAGCATATGAAATCACGGTTTTTGATCTATTCATATAAACATGGCATAAACATACCTAAACATGAAATCATGGTTTTTGATCTATTCATATAATCATGGCATAAATATACCTAAACATGAAATCATGGTTTTTAATCTACTCATATAATATAAACCTACCTAAACATGAAATCATGGTTTTTAATTTATTCATGCAAACTTGCAATTGGAATGTAATTCTAATGTAACTTATGTGTCGCATATATTATCATATGATTTTGATAACAACATAGGCCTAAACATGGTTTCAACTAGGCATAACACCAAACATAGTTTAATCATGTTCATAAAAATGCTTTCTTTTGTCTCTAATCCAAAAGCATGGTTTTACACTTGAATCACGATGCCAATTCAACATAAATTCATATAAACCATAGTACTTAGTTGAATCCAATTTCACACTAAAAGTGGTCATAAAAGTATGTACATCATATTGGCATAATGGTGAGTCATATACTTGCATAAATCCCAAATAAACTACCACAACATATGATTGTTAACATGAATCATATACTTTCATGAATCTAAATTAAACCACTACAAACATGTAGTTGTTAACTTCCAACATAAATCACATACTTGCAAATATCCAATCGTTATACCATAACAATTCCAAATCGTTTAGAATCAAAGCAACAAACAAATACAGATTATTATCGCCACAATTCCATTTCTCACTTTACACAAATCACAACACAATTATTTATTCACATCGGAATAGCACTCTACTTACAACGTATGATGAATCTTCAATTCGGGAATCTGAATTCTGAATTTGGAGATGCTATCCTTTGTTGTAGGCGTTGTTTTGATTCAATTGACGTTGCTTTAAGCTTTTCAAATTATCTCCTAATTGTCGCTCAATTTCTGACGGCTATTTGCAGTCTTTCCTCAGCAGCATGACGGTCTCATCTCCATTTTTGTTTGTGTGAATTAGGGTGAGTCTTAGGTCCTTTTTATAGAGTTTGTGAATTGATTAGGACCGTCGATGGAGCTTGGTGTAATAATAGTCGTTCTTTCGAAGGGGAGACCAACCAGGAGGTGACACCTAGCCCTAGTGACAAGGCAAGGTTCAGAAATTCGACCAGACCCTGATCAGGCCAGCCAAGACCAGACCAGCTGGTCATTCTGACCTGGGCGCGCTTGGCAGGTGCGCCAGGCTAAAAATGTACTGGCGCACTTCCTAAGTGTGCCTGTTCATTTCTGTTCTGGCGCACTTCCCAAGTGCGCCAGTGCATTCTGACCCGTTTTCTGGTTTTTCGCCCAACTTCGTTCGTCCATATCTTCTTCATACGATATCCGTTTTACGCAAACTCGGACTCTATCTCAAGCAGAATTCTGAGACGAACGCAATGGCGTATCCCGTTTCCCTTAATTCTTTTATTTGAAATTGGTTATACTTGAATTTGTGAATTTCACAGTTATAGAATACACGGGGTGTTACATTCTCCCCCACTTAAAAGAATTTCGTCCCCGAAATCTTTAAGTTAGAAAGAATGTATATCTTAACGTCCAAACATCCATCTACTCATCCATCAAACACGAGCATCCATTGTCCTTAAAAGAATTCTATTGCTTCATGATCATATGCGAAGTGTGTGTACGTGTACTTATCTAAAGCAAAATCAGGTGGTCTACTAATTCAGTTGACCTCCTTAATGCGAATCATGTAAGTGCCATGAATCCATTATGTATGCAAAATTTTCCTATTCATGATTCTACATGAGTGCATAATCATTCATACAAATGCAACATCCATATGACAACACATTAAACTTCAACCATATACGATTGCAAACATATATATATATGCATATGCAATATGAAGTGACTGTAACGACACGGATTTTGCCCGGACCTAATCGATCGCAAAATCGACCAAGACCGTTCAAAACTCGCATACGTTAACTTTGGGAATACAATTCATAAGAACAAATAACAATAGACTTTTATAGACATTACAATAATGTTACATCAGAGTATAGAATATCAGAGTACATCAATTAAAGGAATGATACAGCGGAAGTTAAATTACAATACATAAATACAATACACAGCGGGAGACTATAAATGCTCTGGACACAGCTTTAAGCTTCAATCCAGGATCCTGCTAAAAGAATAAATATCTGCAAAACAAGCTACACGACTGCCCGTGTGGAAAAATATGGGCACCCGAGTTTGCCAGTGAAACAAACTACAGGTCAGTCATGGGACTGGTATGAGAAATCTTAACTAAACTAATCTAATGATAAGGCTAATCACAGGACCACGCCGCTAACGCGGAACGGGTTTACTCCATTGGATTGCCAGTGCATAAGTAAAGTAAATCGTTCAAATAACGCTATGCTTTTTAGAAAAATGAAACCATTATAAGACTCAAGTCCCATCACACAATGCAACGCAAACCGGAGGAGAGGGTTTTACCTTATAATGGTCAAAAGATGCTTGATACGGTAAAACGGATTTAGTATTAGTGTGTATATATTCTAATAAAAACATTTCAATCATAATGTATTAATCATAGACGGCAAGTGTACCATATATCATGTCGCCATACTTGTTCTACATTCAAAATCGCAAGGTCGTATTGGGAATTGGATTTCCATCATGAGTCGAGGCTAGGGGCAAGCTCCTCTCCGATTCGAGACACTCTAGCAAATGCCTCAGGATCCCCCGCAGTGAACCCTTGGATGCGGTAGGGTCGGTCCCCGCCTATCGGCAGGGGATTGGTTATGCCTGAACACACGTTTCCCGGTTCCTTTGAACCTATAATATGACCACTATCGGCCTATAAAAATCCGAGGTACCTCAATTCAAAATCCACATAAGTAAAATGTCAGGGCTGGTAGATCGCTGACATCACTCTAGCTAGAAAGAAACGTGTGCACTCCCTACGGTCCAAATCCCGTTTTTGACTCATACCGGGGTGTGAGGCTCGCGAAGTCATTCTATATACAAAGCTACGCCTAAACAGGCCGTGCTTTGATCATCAGCCACAAGGTTCTGCTTTTCAACAAAAGCCTTGATCATTTGCATCTTGGCGTGCCACGTTGACAATTCGCGCCATGCGATCGATAACCATCAATATACGTCAGGGTGTTAAGAAGAGAACAAATTCTCCACCACCAAACAGATGTACACCAAATAGAAACCAACGTACATGGAATGAAATTCAACAACAGACACGCATCCATTTACAAGTCCGTCCTGGGTCTGAACGAAACCGGAGTCCGAAAAATCAACACGTACGTCCGGTCGGCCACCATTGTAGCCCCTTCAAGGTAGCTACTCCAATCATGGGCGTCAATGGTAACTCATCCATTCGACATGAAGATCAGCGGTCTTGTACCGTCTTCATCTTCGACTCTTCATTGTCGTAGTAATTATTCGGAATGGGTTAAACCCGGTCCTTCCAAATAACTTGCATATTTTTATAATTAAAATTCTAGTGCTGTAATAAAACACATTAATGCCTCATTCCAATCCAGGATATCCTATCAAAGATAAATTCTTAATTTTATTCGTAAATCTTTCTTTTAAAGATTTATTAAAACTCCAATTTGGTTTTAAATATCAAAATCATTATTTAATGTTTATTTAATTTTAAGAAATTAATCTTATCCTTATTTGAGTTAAAGAACTAATGTCATTTAAAACATTGTTCACGATAAACTCAAATTCATCTTCCATTAAATATGGAATTTTCATAGAAATCAGACCAATGTATAATCGATATAAATTTCCGTATCGGACTATTAATATAAATGGAATAACGGCAAAGCCTTTTAAACTCCATATATATTAACGGCCTTCTTTTACAGAAGCTCATGTCGAATATTATTAAATCAAATTCCATTCAATCCCAATTTAATATATGAAATTGGAAAAGTTTACCCTTGGAAAATATTTCATTTTAAATCTTAATAAAAAGATTTATAAATTCCAAATTATAATTCACTGCAAATTGGGTTAAAGAACAAGTGTCGTTTAAAACACTGTTCACGATAAATCCAATTCGCATTTCATTTTATTCCAATTATCAAAATAATTGAAAACTCGAAAAATCTTAATTAAAAGATTTATTCTTTTCTTAACTGGGGTTAAGAACAGTGTTATTTAAGACACCATTGACGACAACCCAAAAATCCAATTTATTCTATTTAATTCCAAATAAATATTAATTTATTTGAAAACTTTATTAAATCTTAATTACAAGATTTATTCTAGTTAATAACTAGTTCATATCGATAAAATATATTTATCTTTTCACTATTGGAAATTTTCATCTAAACTCCTTTTAAATCATTTATTATGATTTTACATAATATTTCCATATTTTTAATAATTTTATAAATCAATTCTTTTTAATATTCATTTTAAAATGAATAAAATAAATGGATAAACACATTCGGGTTAAAACGGTGTTTCTATTTAAAACAGATTAAATAGGCCAATTCAATTTCTTATTCATTTGTATTTTATACTGGGCCAGACCTCCCGCATTAAGCCTGTGACTTATGGATGCTGGATATGCCGGTTGGTTCCGGGCAGACTTATCCCATAAGTTGGACTTAACCTCGTGTCATGGCCCAATTCATATTTTTAAGTCAACCTTTTTCATTGTAACTTTTTAACAAACAAAACAAAATCTTTTGAATTTAAAACATCAAAGTCATTATTTGATTTCTTTAACTGGATATTAAATTAAAATATTATCTTAATTCCAAATTGGAACGAGGCCCAACAATTACCATATATTTTAATTATATGGGTTTCACACATCGCAGGAATATTATATTAATGATAAATATTATCAAAAACCATCCACAACATCCAAAGTGCATTATATATTGTATAAGCGTCAAATAAATAACGCTTATAATAAATCACAAGGGAGATGTGTGAATATCATCCCAAGACCCGTGTGGGGTTTTCAACAAACACATAACACAACAAATAATTAAATAAATTATCTGTGCACTTAGGCGATGTGTAAAAATTATCGTCCCAATCAACATAAACAAGTTGGATAACTTGTAAATGGAAGTGTAATACACAATATATAACACGACGATATAAATATCTCTTTATATTGTATACAATTCTATTCCAACAACGAATGAAAAATAATAACTTTGTCTTTGCTGACAATTTCCTTTTGTAAGTTCTAATTCGACAAAAATGGTTATTTTTATCCTAATGTATATTTTCTAACAAGAATGTCCTTTTTATTTTAATTTACATTTTCTAACAAAAATTTGTCCTTTTTATTTACAATAACAAAAAAAAAAAAAAAACAAAGGATGTCATGTTATTGTAAACAAGTTTCTATGTTATTCAAATGACAATTAAATAGTCATTTATTAGTAATCACTTTCTATGTTATTCAAATGACAATTAAATAGTCATTTATTTGTAATCACTTTCTATGTTATTCAAATGACAATTAAAATGTCATTTATTTGTAATCACTTTCTATGTTATTGAAATGACAATTAAATAGTCATTTATTTGTAATCACTTTCTATGTTATTGAAATGACAATTAAATAGTCATTTATTTGTAATCACTTTCTATGTTATTCAAATGACAATTAAATAGTCATTTATTTGTAATCAAATTCCTATGAATCTTTAATGACACATAAATGCACTTTTATATATAAACAATTTCCTATGAATTTTAATGACACATAAATGCACCTTTATATATAAACAATTACCTATGAATTTTAATGACACATAAATGCACCTTTATATATAAACAATTTCCTATGAATTTTAATGACACATAAATGAGTATTTGACATGTTCAAATTTTTCTATGGTTTCTAATAATATAAAAAGAGCAAATCTCATTTACATACAAGTTCCAAGTTTCCTAATGACGGATAAAAAAGTGAATTTTATTTGTGTGTTAAATTTTAAGTTTCCAATGACAATAAAAGTAAATTTTATTTGTCAAAGCAAACTCTAAGTTTCTAATCAAATCTTAACAAGTAAAAATGGTACTTTTACTTATTTACAAATTCTAATGACAAAACGACAATTTTGCATTGACAATTCTACTTCATATGAATGATATGCTTATTTGGTCAATTTTGATTCAACATAAATGCCATAATTTATATTGTCAATTTTTAATACAGCAAAATTGACAATTTATTTCTAATATAACATGATTTAAAATGAATGACATTTTATATTCATGATTTTTTTTATGACATGTTTTGAAACAAATGAGAGCTTTTATTTCAGTTTACATGTTTTGACAAAAAGGTTATTTTTATTTGCAACTAACGAGTTTTGACAAAAATGATTATTCTCAATTCGTTAACATGTTTTGACAAATAAGTGTTTGGGTTTATATAAACATGATTCTAACTAATTTACATTCCTAAATGAATGACATTCATTTATTGACAAAACAAATCTTGACTAAGTGACATGTTTTTATCGGCAAAAACACATCTTACTAAATGGCATGTTTTCATCAAAAAAAAAACATGTTTTCTAACAGAAACGACATATTTATTCTAACATATGACATTTCCTAATAATGACCATCCCTATATTGTATATGACAATAAAAAGAAAGAACGTTTTTAATTTCAACAAATTACTAACTTTAACATAACAAATAAAAGTGTATACTTTTATTCGCATATTATTTTAATATTTAACGTCACACATAAAAACAACATTTTTATTCGCATTTAATTCTAATTTCAACAAGGCAAATAAATAAAAATAAAAAAAACAATACTTTTATTCATATACCATTTCTAATTTTAAACATGACGGATAAAAGCAATATTTTTGTTTGCGCGTAATTCCAAATCTAACATGACAAAATGAATGTCGAAATCAACACAAACAACAAGTTTCCATCACAACATCACAGCTCTAATATCATACATACATACATCGATTTCTAATAACAATAAAATAATTAAAATTTTAATTTATTATTAAACATAGAATTCTCACATTGATTAATCCTTCTGAATCCTGTGCTGTTTTGATTTTTAATTAGCCTGAAATTCAAATCTGCTCATTTTCCATTCTGATCAGTTTCATGATGTAGATCTTGTTATCACGATTATAACGGTCCTAATCCTTACTGTTAATCCCTTCCTCTTCTTCGTTGGTTTACAGTCGAATTCGAACCCAAAGCTCCATCGTCAAACCCCAATTCGCACGCCACCTGGAACCCCCGGCCATCGATCCAAACCTGCCACTACCACCGCCTCCACGTGCGCCGCCACCACCCGAAGACCCGGCCAACTCGCACCCCTCCTGCCTCGTGAATCCTCCTCCAAGCGTCGGCCCTTCTCGGTCAAAAATGGAGCACCACAAAACTCTAGAAAAGATCATCACCGTACCAATTTAAAGATTGCGTGTTGAACGTTGATTTTGTCTTTGGGTTCATGTTTTAATTTGTGAGGGATTGGGATTAATTGAGGATTGAATCCTGAAAAGGAATGGTCATTGATCCATAGCTGGGCGGCGGCTATAGTTGTTATTAGGGTTTTGTTTTGACCGTATATATTAGGGTATATATATATATATATTAAATAATATTTAATTTAATAGTTGTTTACCTTATCCTTTTTTTTCTCTCTTATTTTTCTTTTTCTTGTATTTAAAAAAGGTATATAGTATGGCATATATGTATATGAAATAGAAGAGAGAGAGAGAGAATATGAAGAATTAAAGTATATGAATTAAATGCATGCGGCAATTATTGTTATCATTGTCATTATTTTTTTCCTTTTTTATTTTCCTTGCAATGAATGACACGCGTCATTGAATATGATTTCAAATTTTATTTATTTTATGAAAGATGCGACTTTTATTTTATTATATATATATATTACTTCCTTTATTTAGTTGCATGTTTTACTTTATTCCTTACTTGTGTCCCTACATATCTTTTATGTTACAAGGAAAATAAATTGGCTGGGGTGGCGTATTTATTTCTCATTTATGTTTCCTTAAATACCCTTGGATTACATGCTATAATGACACATCTAACTTATTTATTTATTCAAATTTCAAATGTAGATAACAATGAGAGAGAGAGAGAGAGAATGAAATGGAAAGAATAAATGCTAAATTAATGCTATTTGTTAGAAATTAGAACTAACACTACAGTATTAAATATTATTGTTAGAAATGAATGTTTGCAACTTTTCACATTTCAAAATTGACTAATTAATGAAGGTTTTCTACGTTTTGAATTCCTAAAAGTTACATTTTGAATTGATAGGGGAATTATTTAAGAGGACAGCCAAAGATATGTACATATACATACATATATACATACATATATATATATATATATATATATATATATGTATGTATGTATGTATTGTCAAAATTTATTTCATTTATAACCTACACTTTACTTTCAATCAATAAATTAATAAATGTCATTAAAGTTCCTACGTGACGTTAAAAAGAATAAATTTTTAATGTAAAACATTTCATGTTTGTACATGATATTAAAAGATTTTTTTTATGTTAACCAAATTCATGTTCTTACATGACATTAAAAAGTTAAGTTTTTATTGTAAATTAATTTCATGTTTTACATGACATTTAAAAAGTTAGACTTTTAGCACTAATCAAAATATGTTCATTTTCATCAAAAGAATAACTTTTAGCGCTAAACAAAATATGTTCGTTCACATTAAAAAGAATAACTTTTCAATGTAAATCATTTTTATATTCTTACATTTAAATAAAGGCTAACTTTTATTTTAAAACATATTTCATTTTTTTTCGTTATTATTTAAAATAAATAATTTTAAATATTCTAAATTCATTAAAATTTCTAAAATAAAAAAAAATTAAATTGGCCCCAAAATTCCGGGTTGTTACAATCGCCCCCACTTAAAATCTTTTCGTCCTCGAAAAGGAACGTAGCTAAAAGTTGTTTTGTTAACTAACTTAACTATAAATTTTTATTTATTGGTTTCAATAATTTTATTAGTTAAACTAATAATCAAACATCACAACCAGCAATCAATTAGGTGATTAACTTTTCAAATATATATAACTTTTATATATAGTCAAAAATCATATTTTAGTGCAAATCACAGCAATGTGTCCTAACTAAGTTTTGGTTCTCATACCAGTCGATTGGAAATATATAGATATCCCACTCCGAACTCGAACATAAACACTGATGACGATGCCTCATCATCAGAATCATCTCCGGGCTATTAGAGTGTGACTCTATATCTATCTAATATATTGGAGCTTCTTATACACGCTTATAAGGCGTATATTAAATCTCTATATACTCGAATGTCCAAATCTAAAATATAATAATATCTCAAATACGTATTTTAAGATAAATTTTCAAAACTAAATTTGTTACCACTTTTATTTATTTAAAAAAAAAACACTCTTCGGACTCATTCTAGGATACTACTGATCCCATCTTTAATGAGTATTCTCATTCTAGGATACTACTGATCCTATCTCTAATGAGTATTCTTATTGGATATTACTAATCCAATCTCTGATGAGTCTTTTGTTCAGTACTAACGAGTTGTACCCCAAAGATTTGAGCTAACCTGAGCTCTGATACCAACTGTAACGACACGGATTTTGCCCGAACCTAATCGATCACAAAATCGACCAAGACCGTTCAAAACTCGCATATGTTAACTTTGGGAATACAATTCATAAGAACAAATAACAATAGACTTTTACAGACATTACAATAATGTTACATCAGAGTACAAAATATCAGAGTACATCAATTAAAGGAATGATACAGCAGAAGTTAAATTACAATACATAAATATAATACACAGCGGGAGACTATAAATGCTCTGGACACAGCTTTAAGCTTCAATCCAGGATCCTGCTAAAAGAATAGATATCTGCAAAACAAGCTACTCGACTGCCCATGTGGAAAAATATGGGCACCCGAGTTTGCCAGTGAAACAAACAACAGGTCAGTCATGGGACTGGTATGAGAAATCTTAACTAAACTAATCTAATGATAAGGCTAATCACAGGACCACGCCGCTAACGCGGAACGGGTTTACTCCATTGGATTGCCAGTGCATAAGTAAAGTAAATCGTTCAAATAACGCTATGCTTTTTAGAAAAATGAAACCATTATAAGACCCAAGTCCCATCACACAATGCAACGCAAACCGGAGGAGAGGGTTTTACCTTATAATGGTCAAAAGATGCTTGATACGGTAAAACGGATTTAGTATTAGTGTGTATATATTCTAATAAAAACATTTCAATCATAATGTATTAATCATAGACGGCAAGGGTACCATATATCATGTCGCCGTACTAGTTCTACATTCAAAACCGCAAGGTCGTATTGGGAATTGGATTTCCATCATGAGTCGAGGCTAGGGGCAATCTCCGATTCGAGACACTCTAGCAAATGCCTCAGGATCCCCCGTAGTGAACCCTTGGATGCGGTAGGGTCGGTCCCCGCCTATCGGCAGTGGATTGGTTATGCCTGAACACATGTTTCCCGGTTCCTTTGAACCTATAATATGACCACTATCGGCCTATAAAAATACGAGGTACCTCAATCCAAAATCCACATAAGTAAAATGTCAGGGCTGGTAGATCGCTGACATCACTCTAGCTAGAAAGAAACGTGTGCACTCCCTACGGTCCAAATCCCGTTTTTGACTCATACCGGGGTGTGAGGCTCGCGAAGTCATTCTATATACAAAGCTATGCCTAAACAGGCCGTGCTTTGATCATCAGCCACAAGGTTCTGCTTTTCAACAAAAGCCTTGATCATTTGCATCTTGGCGTGCCACGTTGACAATTCGCGCCATGCGATCGATAACCATCAATATACATCAGGGTGTTAAGCAAAGAATAGATTCTCCACCACCAAACAGATATACACCAAATAGAAACCAACGTACATGGAATGAAATTCAACGTCAGACACGCATCCATTTACAAGTCCGTCCTGGGTCTGAACGAAACCGGAGTCCGGAAAATCAACACGTACGTCCGGTCGGCCACCATTGTAGCCCCTTCAAGGTAGCTACTCCAATCATGGGCGTCAATGGTAACTCATCCATTCGACATGAAGATCAGCGGTCTTGTACCGTCTTCATCTTCGACTCTTCATTGTCGTAGTAATTATTCGGAATGGGTTAAACCCGGTCCTTCCAAATAACTTGCATATTTTTATAATTAAAAATCAAGTGTTGTAATAAAACACATCAATGCCTCATTCCAATCCAGGATATCCTATCAAAGATAAATTCTTAATTTTATTCATAAATCTTTCTTTTAAAGATTTATTAAAACTCCAATTTGGTTTTAAATATCAAAATCATTATTTAATGTTTATTTAATTTTAAGAAATTAATCTTATCCTTATTTGAGTTAAAGAACTAATGTCATTTAAAACATTGTTCACGATAAACTCAAATTCATCTTCCATTAAATATGGAATTTTCATAGAAATCAGACCAATGTATAATCGATATAAATTTCCGTATCGGACTATTAATATAAATGGAATAACGACAAAGCCTTTTAAACTCCATATATATTAACGGCCTTCTTTTACAGAAGCTCATCTCGAATATTATTAAATCAAATTCCATTCAATCCCAATTTAATATATGAAATTGGAAAAGTTTACCCTTGGAAAATATTTCATTTTAAATCTTAATAAAAAGATTTATAAATTCCAAATTATAATTCACTGCAAATTGGGTTAAAGAACAAGTGTCGTTTAAAACAATGTTCACGATAAATCCAATTCGCATTTCATTTTATTCCAATTATCAAATATAATTGTAAACTCGTTCATATCGATAAAATATATTTATCTTTTCACTATTGGAAATTTTCATCTAAACTCCTTTTAAATCATTTATTATGATTTTACATAATATTTCCATATTTTTAATAATTTTATAAATCAATTCTTTTTAATATTCATTTTAAAATGAATAAAATAAATGGATAAACACATTCGGGTTAAAACGGTGTTTCTATTTAAAACAGATTAAATAGGCCAATTCAATTTCTTATTCATTTGTATTTTATACTGGGCCAGACCTCCCGCATTAAGCCTGTGACTTATGGATGCTGGATATGCCGGTTGGTTCCGGGCAGACTTATCCCATAAGTTGGACTTAACCTCGTGTCATGGCCCAATTCATATTTTTAAGTCAACCTTTTTCATTGTAACTTTTTAACAAACAAAACAAAATCTTTTGAATTTAAAACATCAAAGTCATTATTTGATTTCTTTAACTGGATATTAAATTAAAATATTATCTTAATTCCAAATTGGAACGAGGCCCAACAATTACCATATATTTTAATTATATGGGTTTCACACATCGCAGGAATACTATATTAATGATAAAGATTATCAAAAACCATCCATAACATCCAAAGTGCATTATATATTGTATAAGCGTCAAATAAATAACGCTTATAATAAATCACAAGGGAGATGTGTGAATATCATCCCAAGACCCGTGTGGGGTTTTCAACCAACACAGAACACAACAAATAATTAAATAAATTATCTGTGCACTTGGGCTATGTGTAAAAATTATCGTCCCAATCAACATAAACAAGTTGGATAACTTGTAAATGGAAGTGTAGTACACAATATATAACACGACGATATAAATATCTCTTTATATTGTATACAATTCTATTCCAACAACGAATGAAAAATAATAACTTTGTCTTTGCTGACAATTTCCTTTTGTAAATTCTAATTCGACAAAAATGGTTATTTTTATCCTAATGTATATTTTCTAACAAGAATGTCCTTTTTATTCTAATTTACATTTTCTAACAAAAATTTGTCCTTTTTATTTACAATTACAAAATGAAAGAAAAAAAACAAAGGATGTCATGTTATTGTAAACAAGTTTCTATGTTATTCAAATGACAATTAAATAGTCATTTATTAGTAATCACTTTCTATGTTATTCAAATGACAATTAAATAATCATTTATTTGTAATCACTTTCTATGTTATTCAAATGACAATTAAATAGTCATTTATTTGTAATCACTTTCTATGTTATTGAAATGACAATTAAATAGTCATTTATTTGTAATCACTTTCTATGTTATTGAAATGACAATTAAATAGACATTTATTTGTAATCACTTTCTATGTTATTCAAATGACAATTAAATAGTCATTTATTTGTAATCAAATTCCTATGAATCTTTAATGACACATAAATGCACTTTTATATATAAACAATTTCCTATGAATTTTAATGACACATAAATGCACCTTTATATATAAACAATTACCTATGAATTTTAATGACACATAAATGCACCTTTATATATAAACAATTTCCTATGAATTTTAATGACACATAAATGAGTATTTGACATGTTCAAATTTTTCTATGGTTTCTAATAATATAAAAAGAGCAAATCTCATTTACATACAAGTTCCAAGTTTCCTAATGACGGATAAAAAAGTGAATTTTATTTGTGTGTCAAATTTTAAGTTTCCAATGACAATAAAAGTAAATTTTATTTGTCAAAGCAAAATCTAAGTTTCTAATCAAATCTTAACAAGTAAAAATGGTACTTTTACTTATTTACAAATTCTAATGACAAAACGACAATTTTGCATTGACAATTCTACTTCATATGAATGATATGCTTATTTGGTCAATTTTGATTCAACATAAATGCCATAATTTATGTTGTAAATTTTTAATACAGCAAAATTGACAATTTATTTCTAATATAACATGATTTAAAATGAATGACATTTTATATTCATGATTTTTTTTATGACATGTTTTGACACAAATGAGAGCTTTTATTTCAGTTTACATGCTTTGACAAAAAGGTTATTTTTATTTGCAACTAACGAGTTTTGACAAAAATGATTATTCCCAATTCGTTAACATGTTTTGACAAATAAGTGTTTGGGTTTGTATAAACATGATTCTAACTAATTTACATTCCTAAATGAATGACATTCATTTATTGACAAAACAAATCTTGACTAAGTGACATGTTTTTATCGGCAAAAACACATCTTACTAAATGGCATGTTTTCATAAAAAAAAAACATGTTTTCTAACAGAAACGACATATTTATTCTAACATATGACATTTCCTAATAATGACCATCCCTATATTGTATATGACAATAAAAAGAAAGAACGTTTTTAATTTCAACAAATTACTAACTTTAACATAACAAATAAAAGTGTATACTTTTATTTGCATATTATTTTAATATTTAACGTCACACATAAAAACAAAATTTTTATTCGCATTTAATTCTAATTTCAACAAGGCAAATAAATAAAAATAAAAAAACAATACTTTTATTCGTATACCATTTCTAATTTTAAACATGACGGATAAAAGCAATATTTTTGTTTGCGCGTAATTCCAAATCTAACATGACAAAATGAATGTCGAAATCAACACAAACAACAAGTTTCCATCACAACATCACAACTCTAATATCATACATACATACATCGATTTCTAATAACAATAAAATAATTAAAATTTTAATTTATTATTAAACATAGAAATCTCACATTGATTACTCCTTCTGAATCCTGTGCTGTTTTGATTTTTAATTAGCCTGAAATTCAAATCTGCTCATTTTCCATTCTGATCAGTTTCATGATGTAGGTCTTGTTATCACGATTATAACGGTCCTAATCCTTACTGTTAATCCCTTCCTCTTCTTCGTTGGTTTACAGTCGAATTCGAACCCAAAGCTCCATCGTCAAACCCCAATTCGCACGCCACCTGGAACCCCCGGCCATCGATCCAAACCTCCCACGACCACCGCCTCCACGTGCGCCGCCACCACCCGAAGACCCGGCCAACTCGCACCCCTCCTGCCTCGTGAATCCTCCTCCAAGCGTCGGCCCTTCTCGGTCAAAAATTGAGCACCACAAAACTCTAGAAATAATCATCACCGTACCAATTTAAAGATTGCGTGTTGAACTTTGATTTTGTCTTTGGGTCCATGTTTTAATTTGTGAGGGATTGGGATTAATTGAGGATTGAATCCTGAAAAGGAATGGCCATTGATCCATAGCTGGGCGGCGGCTATAGTTGGTATTAGGGTTTTGTTTTGACCGTATATATTAGGGTATATATATATTAAATAATATTTAATTTAATAGTTGTTTACCTTATCCTTTTTTTCTCTCTTATTTTTCTTTTTCTTGTATTTAAAAAAGGTATATAGTATGGCATATATGTATATGAAATAGAAGAGAGAGAGAGAATATGAAGAATTAAAGTATATGAATTAAACGCATGCGGCAATTATTGTTATCATTGTCATTATTTTTTTCCTTTTTTATTTTCCTTGCAATGAATGACACGCCTCATTGAATATGATTTCAAATTTTATTTATTTTATGAAAGATGCGACTTTTATTTTATTATATATATATATATTACTTCTTTATTCGGTTGCATGTTTTACTTTATTCCTTACTTGTGTCCCTACATATGTTTTATGTTACAAGGAAAATAAATTGGCTGAGGTGGCGTATTTATTTCTCATTTATGTTTCCTTAAATCCCCTTGGATTACATGCTATAATGACACATCTAACTTATTTATTTATTCAAATTTCAAATGTAGATAACAATGAGAGAGAGAGAGAATGAAATGGAAAGAATAAATGCTAAATTAATGCTATTTGTTAGACATTAGAACTAACACTACAGTATTAAATATTATTGTTAGAAATGAATGTTTGCAACTTTTCACATTTCAAAATTGACTAATTAATGAAGGTTTTCTACATTTTGAATTCCTAAAAGTTACATTTTGAATTGACAGGGGAATTATTTAAGAGGGCAGCCAAAGATATGTACATATACATATATATATATATATATGTATATATATGTATGTATGTATTGTCAAAATTTATTTCATTTATAACCTACACTTTACTTTCAATCAATAAATTAATAAATGTCATTAAAGTTCCTACGTGACGTTAAAAAGAATAAATTTTTAATGTAAAACATTTCATGTTTGTACATGATATTAAAAGATTTTTTTTATGTTAACCAAATTCATGTTCTTACATGACATTAAAAAGTTAAGTTTTTATTGTAAATTAATTTCATGTTTTACATGACATTTAAAAAGTTAGACTTTTAGCACTAATCAAAATATGTTCATTTTCATCAAAAGAATAACTTTTAGCGCTAAACAAAATATGTTCGTTCACATTAAAAAGAATAACTTTTCAATGTAAATCATTTTTATATTCTTACATTTAAATAAATACTAACTTTTATTTTAAAACATATTTCATTTTTTTTCGTTATTATTTAAAATAAATAATTTTAAATATTCTAAATTCATTAAAATTTCTAAAATAAAAAAAAAATTAAATTGGCCCCAAAATTCCGGGTTGTTACAGTGACTGAGCCGATCTAAAACCTAAATTGTGTGTGTATATGCAACCATGAGCAACCACTAGCAATCACTTGCAACCACTTGCAACCATCATCCATAACATGTTTCAATTACATGTTTTCATCCAAAGAGTTTCTTCCTAAAAGATAAGGTCGAGGAGATATACAAAGATAGATAAAAGCGCAACTTAAGAAAAAAGATCAAAGATGTACCCTCGAAGAGAAAAGGGTAGGCAACGCTTATTCTAGCTTCAGTTTCCCAAGTTGCGTCTCCCTCGGCGTCGCTCCACTGAACTTTGACGAGCTTGACTTCGCGGTTGCGTAGCTTCTTCGCTTCCGTTCCTAATATTCGGGTTGGAACTTTCCTCACGGTTGCTTCGCGTTCCATTTCAGCTTCTTCTAGAAAATTTGGCTCTACCACTTCAGCAGATTCATGTAGACATTTTCGGAGGTGCGAAACATGGAAAACGTTGTGAACTCCGGCCAATTTTTCGGGTAGCTCTAATCTATAGGCCATTTTCCCAATTTTCTCAATGATAGGAAATGGCCCTACGAACCTTGGTGCTGGCTTCCCTGTGGTCCCAAAACGAACAACGTTCCTTAGCGGAGATACCTTAAGAAAAACTCTGTCCCCAACCTCAAATTCAAGGTCGGTCCTCCTCTTGTCGACGTAGGATTTTTGTCTGTCTTGGGCTGTCTTCATTCTTCTCCGTATTAAGTCAACTTTTTCTGAAGTCTCTTGGATCATATCTGGTCCAAGTATGAGCTTGTCAGTAGACTCCCACCAATAAGTGGGCGATCGGCATGGTCTTCGATATAAGGCTTCGAAGGGCGCCATTCCGATGGTTGCTTGGTAGATGTTGTTGTAGGAAAATTCCACCAAAGGAAGATGGTCTTCCCACATCCCTCCGAAGTCAAGGATGCACAGTCTTAAAAGGTCCTCCAAAACTCTGTTCACTCTTTCCGTCTGGCCGTCGGTTTGGGGGTGATAGGCTGTGCTCAAGCATAACTGTGTGCCTACCGCTTCTTGCAGACTCCGCCAAAACTCACTTGTGAAGATAGGGTCTCGGTCACTAACAATGCTGGAGGGTATTCCATGGAGTCGTACAATTTCCTTGAGGTAAAGAGATGCTAGGGATGAGGCAGTCTTTTACTCTTGACAGGTAAAAAGTGGGCGCTTTTAGTAAGCCTATCCACTATTACCCAAATGCTAGCGTTGCCTCCTCTAGACCTAGGCAGCCCATCAATGAAGTCCATTGAGATGCTATCCCACTTCCACTACGGGACCTCTAGAGGATGGAGCAGACCGCCAGGCTTCTCCTGCTCCGCCTTATCCTATTGGAAAATCATACACTTAGAAACGAAATCTGCCACTTCCTTCTTCATGCCGCTCCAAAAGAAAGTCCTCTTTATGTCCTTGTACATTTTATCCCCGCCTGGGTGTATCGTCATCTTGGAGTGATGTGCTTCCTAGAGAACCTTCTTTACTAAATCTCTTGTCTATGGGACACATAGTCTTCCGTCTCGCCTTAGCCAACCCTTATCGTCGATGGAGTATCTGCTGAGGTGACTTGAAGTATCACCCCTAATTAGCCTATCAATCGTCTCCACAAGCTGAGGTTCTTCGCGTTGTGTTGTCCCTATTGAGTCCACTAAAGTCGGGCGTACTTCGAGAGATGCTAGCAAGCCCGGTACAAAATCGGAGGAGGGCCTAAAGTCAAAGCTGGCTATAAACTCTAGGCTTTGTCTTTCAACAAACAGTAGGCTTAGGGTCAGTTTCTTTCGGCTCAACGCGTCTGCCACTACGTTGCCTTTGCCCGAAGTGTAGGAGATCTCGAAATCGTACGAGGCAAGAAACTCAATCCATCTCTGTTGCCTCAAGTTAAGATCTTTTTGCGAGAAAAGATATTTCAACGATTTATGGTCAGTGTAAAGTTCGAACTTCTCACCTAGGAGATAGTGTCGCCAAGACTTAAGTGCAAAGACGATGGAGGCTAACTCAAGATCGTGGGTCGGGTAGTTCTTTCCATGAACTTTCAATTGTCTTCCGCCATAAGCTACTACCCTTCCTTCTTGCATTAAGACAACGCCTAGCCCTGTCCCACATGCATCTGTATAAACTGTGAACATCTTGGTTCCATCTGGCAACGTCAAAACTGGGGCTGTTGTAAGAGCCCTTTTCAGTCGTTGGAAAGTAAACTCGCAATCCAAGTCCCAATTAAACACTAGATTCTTCTTGGTCAACTTTGTGAGCGGAGCCGATATCTTCCAGTCCTGCACCGCTACTACCTTAGCCGGGTCTACTGCTAACCCTTCTTTGGATACTATGTGCCCAAGAAATCTTACTTCCTCTCTCCAAAAATGGAATTTGGAGAATTTGGCTTTTAGTTGATGGACTCGCAGAGTTTCCATGATTGGCCTTAGGTGCTGAGCATGCTCTTCCTCATTCTTCGAGAAGATAAGGATATCGTCTACGAAGACCACTACGAACTTATTGAGGAAATCTCTGAACACCCTACTCATTAGGCCCACGAAGTAAGCGGGTGCGTTTGTAAAGCCAAAAGGCATGACAATCCATTCAAAGAAGCCGTCTGGGGTTCTGAATGCTGTCTTATCGATACTATCTTCAGCCACCCTTAGCTGATGAAATCCGGTCGCTAAATCGAGTTGGGAGAAAACAGACGCTCCTACAAGCTGATCAAACAGATCGTCAATTCTGGGGAGAGGGTGCCTATTCTTTTTCGTTAGCTTGTTGAGCTCCCTATAATCAACACACAGACGGAGTGAACCATCTGCCTTTGTAGCGAACACCACTGGAGCGCCCCATTCTGAAATGCTCCTTCTAATGAACCCCTTCTCTAGAAGTTCTTTAATCTGTTTACTGAGCTCCTTCCTTTCTCGTGGAGCCATGTGTCTAACGGGCAACGCAATGGGCTTTGCATTATCTATAAGATATATGCGGAAGTCTATCTCCCGCTTCGGAGGCAAGCCCTTCACCTCTTCGAAGACATCCGGATATTCCCGGACCACTCTAACCGATTGCAAATTGTCGACAGAGGCATCTAGCGATTCAAGATAACTAAGCATAACTGCATACGAGGGATTACAAGTAATTTCCAAAGTGTTACCGAGCTGGGTCAGGAGCCTAACAACCCTTTTCTCACAATCAAGGATGACCCCATTACTAGATGCCAATCCATGCCCAAAATCAAACCATATTCCGAAAAGCCCAAAACAAAGGCACTACATTTAAATTCTACGCTTAGAACAGAAATTTTCAATCCCACACAGATCATAGACAAATGAACGGGGCCCCCAATTGGGTTTGAAACAATTAAGGGGTCCTCTACCATACTAGTTTCTAGGTGCAGAGATTCTACTAAAGCAGACGAGATAAAGGAGTGTGATGCGCCAGAATCAAATAAAGTGCGAACTGGGTGATCATAAAGATAAACTACACTTTCTACAGAAGTATTTATACTTCGCTGGCCTCCTTCTTCCTTGGGCAGTCCCTAGCCCAGTGGCCTGTCTCCCTACACTGAAAGCAAGTAGCACTCATCCTCCTCTTCTTCTTCCTGCAGTCTCCCTCCAGATGTCCAAGAATTCCGCAGAAACAACATTTCCTTTTTTCTCATTTCTTGTCATTACTGTTACGATCCTCCCTTCTTTGACTATTATTCGTCTTCTTGCTCTGGGACTCTTCCGCTTGCTGGTTCACATGGAGGAGGAGGAGTGAAAGCGTCAGCAGCTGGGGAGTAAGGTCTCCAGACATGCTGAAACAGAAAGGATAGATTCAAAACGAAGGATAAAAGATAGTACCTATGGCTTTGGGGGACTATGCCTTTTTTTAAAATAAAATAATATTTTATCTTTAACAAAAATGCTTCTTCAAATTTTTCTTTTTGGAAATGATTTTTTCAAAACTTTTTATCTTATCTGGTAAACCTGTGCTCTGATACCAAGTGAAACACCCCACCTCGGTTAGGGTTACTCTCAAAGGGAATGCCCTAATTTTGGTGGAGGTTTATAAGTATAAGTCACAGATACACAAGACAGATATAAATACACATATTTTTGAACAGCGGAAAACAACAGCAATTTTTATTTCAACGAAATACATGTTACACAAACCATGTCATAATAGTCTTACAATACTTCCAAAAAACATTACATTCTCATAACTGTTTTGATTTCATAACTTAAAGAATCATAAAGAAAACATAAATAAACTGCATAAGTCCCCATAGTTGCAATCCAAAGCCATAGTCCAAAACGAAAGAGATCCAAGCAATACATTCTTTCTCTTCAAGCTGGATGTGAAAACTGGTCAAGCTGCGGTATTCCCTCCCTGTGGACCTGGGGGGAAACGAAAGAAAAGAAGACGAAAGAAAAGTAGGGTCAGACATAAAGCCTAAGTAAGTCTAGGACTATTCAGTCTATGAATAAAGAACTGGGTATGATAAGTATAAACTGGAAATTGGAAAACACCCTATAACTAAGTTAAGTTGTCTAGAGTCGAATATACTTTCGTACCCCATATTAATCTCTGTACCCATATAAACTAGTTCCCAACAGGCACCCCATAATCAGGGTGAAGTGATCCATTTCCGATGATCGGCTCCTACTCGCATAGTTACATGTGTCTTACGGCCCCCATTGTTGTAGTTACATATGTTGGTCCCACCATGGGGTGTATCAAGTCCCATGGTGGCGGCCCGACACAATCCTAGGATGCATAGGTATGCTACTGGTGCCCAGTGCCTTATTTTTCTGCGCCGGAGTGTGTGCACGCCCGCACCCTATTAGAACCTACACTGCTGCACCACTGCCGTCGATTTGACCTCTTACAGTCAGCCCAGTAATCGTGCCCCACCCTGCCTAGTTCAGGGTATCCTGATACACCTTGTAGGGTTACTGCTGAAAAGGGTCCCCCGCTACTAGGTTTTCTATTTCTAGCCAACATGCTAAGTTGGTTAAGTGTTTTATAAACCTAACCCCCCAATCAGTCTGTATAGTTTAGCATGTTCCATTTTGATTAAGTATTAATTTAATTTACTTAATCCTACCAATCCTGACTCAGCCTTAATTGTCTTATTAAAGCCTTGACCTCTCACATTAGACAGGTATTGTTGTGGCTGTCTGTTGCCGGTTGGGTCCGGGCAGTCTTACGCCATAACTCAGTCTAACCTCGGGTCCTTATTGGGCTCCGTGCTTAACCACCCACATTGGATAGGTATTGTTGTGACTACTGGACAGCCGGGCGGTTCCGGGCAGGTTTACATCACAACTCGATCCAACCTCGGGTTAAACACATCGTATTTTCTAAATTTACATATTTTGTCTCTTTTCTTTTTATATGTAAATATTTGTGTCCCATTATTCAAATTCATCTTTATTGGGTGAAATTAATTTACACCACTTAATTGTTTTTCAAAGTCGTTGGCATGCGTCAAACATGCCAACACGTATGTTTTATATTTTAACCCAATCGCCATTACCCCCGTTTTATACGCTTGCTACAATATAACATATGTTGGGTTTAACATTTAAACCCAACTTAGCCACATGAAAAAGGGGAGGCTTATAACATGGTGTTTATATATTCTAAGCAACATAAAGAGGGGAGTGTGAACGCATGAACTTGCAACATAGCGAACTAATTAACTTAAATTAGGCACTTGTGAACTTGCATTGTAATAGCATGTAATCAAGGCATAAGCATATGAAATCATGGTTTTTGATCTATTCATATAAACATGGCATAAACATACCTAAAAATGAAATCATGGTTTTTGATCTATTCATATAATCATGGCATAAATATACCTAAACATGAAATCATAGTTTTTTATCTATTCATATAATATAAACCTACCTAAACATGAAATCATGGTTTTTAATTTATTCATGCAAACTTGCAATTGGAATGTAATTCTAATGTAACTTATGTGTCACATATATTATCATATGATTTTGATAACAACATAGGCCTAAACATGGTTTCAACTAGGCATAACACCAAACATAGTTTAGTCATGTTCATAAAAATGCTTTCTTTTGTCTCTAATCCAAAAGCATGGTTTTACACTTGAATCACGATGCCAATTCAACATAAATTCATATAAACCATAGTACTTAGTTGAATTCAATTTCACACTAAAAGTGGTCATAAAAGTATGTACATCATATTGGCATAATGGTGAGTCATATACTTGCATAAATCCCAAATAAACTACCACAACATATGATTGTTAACATGAATCATATACTTTCATGAATCTAAATTAAACCACTACAAACATGTAGTTGTTAACTTCCAACATAAATCACATACTTGCAAATATCCAATCGTTATACCATAACAATTCCAAATCGTTTAGAATCAAAGCAACATACAAATATAGATTATTATCGCCACAATTCCATTTCTCACTTTATACAAATCACAACACAATTATTTATTCACATCGGAATAGCACTCTACTTACAATGTATGACGAATCTTCAATTCAGGAATATGAATTTTGAATTTGGAGATGCTATCCTTTGTTGTAGGGGTTGTTTTGATTCAATTGACGTTGCTTTAAGCTTTTCGAATTATCTCCTAATTGTCTCTCAATTTCTGACGGCTATTTCTAGTCTTTCCTCAGCAGCATGATAGTCTCATCTCCATTTTTGTTTGTGTGAATTAGGGTGAGTCTTAGGTCCTTTTTATAGAGTTTGTGAATTGATTAGGACCATCGATGGAGCTTGGTGTAATAATAGCCGTTCGTTTGAAGGGGAGACCAACCAGTAGCTGACACCTAGCCCTAGTGACAAGGCAAGGCTCAGAAATTCGACCAGACCCTGATCAGGCCAGCCAAGACCTGACCAGTAGGTCATTCTGACCTGGGCGCACTTGGCAGGTGCGCCAGGCTAAAAATGTACTGGCGCACTTCCCAAGTGAGCCAGTTCATTTCTGTTCTGGCGCACTTCCCAAGTGCGCCAGTACATTCTGACCCGTTTTCTGGTTTTTTGCCCAACTTCGTTCGTCCATATCTTCTTCATACGATATCCGTTTTACGTAAACTCGGACTCTACCTCAAGCAGAATTCCGAGACGAACGCAATGGCGTAGCCCGTTTCCCTTAGTTCTTTGATTTGAAATTAGTTATACTTCAATTTGTGAATTTCACAGTTATAGAATACACGGGGTGTTAAAGTTCATGTCAAACTAGACTTATTATTCTAGTTCCCAATTCATGTAAATGCTAGATTTACAAGTCGATACTAGATTCAAATTACACATCCTATAATTCATGTCAAATTTATCCAATTTGCATTTCTATGAACATGCCATAATACATGTGCCCAATTTATGCCAATTTCCAAGTTTAAACTATGTTTTTAGTAAATTTCATATTTTGCCCAAACTGTATTCCCACCGTTCGTATAATCGTGATTCAATCTAGATTATAGATAAAGCTAGATTCGCAATTAAAAGGGAATGAACCAAAATGCTATGAAAGAACGGACATAACAACTGGCATAAGATGACTATTCACAGGCATATAGATTACGACATAAAAAGGGTTGAATAGTATAGGTTCAAGAACATGGGTAGACCTAACTTAATAGGTAAATTCCAAAGGTCTAAAACCAAAGGAAACCAAGAATAGATAGAATAGATAAACATGGGTAGACCTAACTTAATAGGTAAATTCCCAAGATCTAAAATCAAAGAAAACCAAGAATAGACAGAATAGATAATCAGGTTTAGACCCAATTTCATAGTCACAAAACTTAAGCAACACTTTCCTAGTCATGAATCACAGTTGTTCTTGTTATGTCATAGCCAATAGTTTATGTTTTCTAATCAAAGGCATAGGCTTGTGTTCATGGTTAAGGAAATAATTCTCATAGTCACAGTCACAGTCATAGGCAATGCTCATAGTCATAGGCAATGTTCATAGTCATAGGCAATGTTCACAGTAATAGGAAATGTTTATAGTCATAGGAAATGTTCATAGTCATAGGCAAGGCCTAATTGGTCATCGAATCATAACAGTTCTTAATTAGGTCCGAAGATGTAGGCACAGATTCGAATAGAAAGATTTGGCATATTCTTTTATTCCTTTAATTCATGTCACGATCAGAGAGAAACGTTCAAATCTAAAAAGTAACCGACTTACAGAGATTAGATTAGATTCGTAGAAAAATAGTTGTTGAAGTCGTTTGAATCTTCACTTGAATCCTAGCCTGACTTGAATCTCTTATGGACAACTTGAGCAGCATAACCTTGTCTTGGATTTTCGTATTATCTTCTTATTTTTATTTATTTATACATTTTCTCTGAGGCAGCATAAGGATAGAAAAGAATTGTGAATAAAGGAGACCAGGGCTGTTTATATAGTGTAGAAGTCAACGAATCTGGTCAGAATGGCGTCCGGATACAGAGGAACGAACCAGGTTCAGAAAACTGGAAAAAGTGGGGGGGGGGTCGACCCCCAGGTCGACTACCCAGTCGACCTGTGTGCCTTGGGCGGGAAAATTCCCGCCCAGCCCAATCTGGGTCCGATTTTCGAATTTTGAACTCGTTTTCTGACCTATTCGAATTTTACATCAAATTCTGAAACTTCTGAAGACCATAACTCCTTCATACGGAGTCCGATTAACGCAAACTCAGACTCTATCTCATGCAGAATTCTGAGACGAACGCAATGGCATATCCCATTTCCCTTGATTTTGATATTAAAATTTAATTCTGCCTTGATTTGTGAATCTTAGTGTTGTAGAATTACGGGGTGTTACAACGCCACTTTCGCGGAACGGGTTTACTCCATTGGATTGCCAGTGCTTTAAAACAAGTAAATCTTTAAACATCGCAATGCTTTTTATAAAAATGATGCAATTATAAGACTTAGTTCCCATCACACAATGCAACGCAAACCGGAGGATATAGAGTTTTTACATTATAATGGCCAAAATATGCTTGATACGAATAAAACAAAAGCATTTGATATTATTACTAGTGTTTATATGTTTCAAAAACAATTTCAAATCATTAGTATCAATTATAGACGATATGAGCGTCCCATGCCACTATGTCGCCAAATATAGGTTCACATTCAAAACCGCACGATGTCGTATTTGGAAATTGGATTTCCGTCATGAACCAAGGCCAACGATAGTCCTTACCGACTTCGAGACAATCTAGCCCATGTCTCCAGACCCAGACTCAGGTCGTCCCTTGGAGCGACAGGGCCGGTCCACCGATGTGGATCAAAATGCCTGAACACTGCATTTCCCCACCCTTTGGGGGCGTAAATGAGCCAACGAATGACTCCATCGGTCCCGGATCGACCGATATATCTGAGGCGCCTCGCAACAGCAACAACCACATAGGTGAAAGTAATATAAATGTCAGCCTGTTCAAGCACTGACACCACCTCTTGCTAGAAGAAAATGCATGCCCTACCTGAGGTTCTCTCCCGTTTCTGATTCTTACCGGGGTGTGAGGCTTGCGAATTCACGTTATACACAAAGCTACGCCACACAGGCGGTGCTTTGATCATCAACCACAAGACTTTGCTTTTCAACATAAGCCTTGATCACTGCATCTTAGCATGCCACACAGGCATTTCACACCATGTAACTAATGGCTATCAATCACACAGAATGAAATCCAATGTCAGACACACAGTCCATTTACAAGTCCGTTCTAGGTCAGAACGAAACCGGAGGCACTATATACCTCGAATACCCATCGATCTCCACGTACTTCTGGACAATCACCACTCATTATCCATATTTCGGGATGCCCCCAATCAGGACATCAGTTACCATCCAACGAGGTGAAGATCTCCGGTCTTTAACCGCCGTCTTCATCTTCGACTTCTTATCGTCGATTCAGTTGTTCAAAATGGGATAAACACGTTCTTTCTGAGCAACTCGCGTATATAATAAAAAGTGCTAGACAAACACATCATACGCCTCATTTCAATTCATTAGTCACTAACCGTAAATCAGTAAGAGAATGATTTTCCGAATATTAACCCGGAAGGCCGAAACCAACATCAGATCAAATCCCAAGAAACCATTCGACTTAGCTAACCTTCAGATGGTTTCTAAATTTCACATTCCATATCGTTTATAATATTTTATAACGATTTATCGCTATTTTTATTTATTTAAAAACAGCCAATTTATTCAAACGACGCTTCAGGCAATAACGCGGTCGTGGCGCTATTTTTCTTCAGATTTGATTTACACATATCTGAAAATCTTACCGTTGGATCTTCACACATTTTACATCATTAGAAAGATCTTTTCAAAACGAATCCAACGGTTCCAGTTTCAGGAAAATCCGATGGTCGGAGCTCCCAGTACAATCATTTGAAGTTTCGATTTCAAAATACGAACTACAGTGTCGTTATTCGATTTAATTTTATTATATTTATATATAGATATATAAATATAATCGATTTTGGCGCTGGTTTTCTTCAGATTTGAATTAAACATTCCAGACAATCCAACCATTGGATTTTCACAAAGTGGGTATTGTTGGAAAGATATTTCCAAAGCGAACCCAACGGTTTTGGTTTCGGGAAAATCCGATGGTCGGATCTCCCGCACTGATCGTTTGAAATCACGGTTTCAAAAAACGAACTGCAGCTTCGTTATTCGATATATTTCAATTATATATATATATATATAAATATAATCGATTCTTCGATTTCAAAACTATTTTCTTTTCATACATTTGATAAAAATAATATTTTTATCCAACTGACATTTATTTCGACACTTCACTATTTTTAACGATTCATGTATGTAGTAAAAATGTGATTTTATTGCAAAACAATTTATTTCAAAACACGACTACTTTATATAGTTCATATAGGTGATAAAAATATGATTTTTATTACAAAACAATTTATTTAAAACATGAATACCATTCAACACATGAATTTCTATTCAACGAATGAATTTCTATTCAACACATGAAGGTTTTCTATAGTTCGTATATATAAAATAAAAATGTGATTTTTATTGTTAAAATAATTTATTTAAAACACAAATACCATTCAACACATGAATTTCTATTCAACGAATGAATTTTCTATTCAACACATGAATGCGGTTTTCTATAGTTCGTATATATAAAATAAAAATGTGATTTTTATTGTTAAAACAATTTATTTTAAACACGAATACCATTCAACACATGAATTTCTATTCAACGAATGAATTTCTATTCAACACATGAATGAAGTTTCAACATATGAAAATAATTTCAACAAATGAAAATAATTCTAACACATGAATATTTTAGAAAATTTCGGCAGCATAATGGCAGGGTAGTTAAAACCGGGTTCATCCCTAGTACGGCTCCTCGCCTACCTTAAAGCCTCGCAGCTTTTGACAATGGGGATTTCATGCATCTAGTTCGCACGCAGGCGGCATGTATATTTTTTTCATTTCCACAAACTAATCCTATGTCTTTTCAACCAAATAATTCTCAACCACAAACGGGTATTTTTCAACCACAATCAATCAATTTCAACCACAAACAATTCTAATCAACCATTCGGTATCAATCAATTTTCACACTGATCACAACCAATAAATATCGTCCATGGTTTGTGGATAAGGGGCGTATATATATATAAGTATATTCCACTTCCATTCAACACATATATAATTTTTACAATGCATATATAACTTATACATCGAACGTACAACTTATACAACGCTTATACATAAGGAGTACAACGCTTATATAACTCATACATCGACTATAAATACATCGTCGTTTTCCATGTTGTTTATAGTTTAGAAATCTCACATTGGGTTCCACTCCACCAAAAATAGCAGAAGGCTCGGAAAAATATCCTGTCTCTTCTAGAATGTAGAAGACGTCCACACGAGTCCATTGTCTCTTATTTCACTGAATTTCGACTACATAGCAAAAAGATATGATTTTTATAATAAAACCATAAACTGTAGCGCTTTAAAATGCTATAATATAGTTTAATATAAAATAGGCCGTACCTCCACTGTTTTGTTCGAAACTAGGTCTTAGATTTTCTCAAAATCTGCAGCGCTTGGAGATGATCGGGTTATACCATCGTGTCTAGCTTGGAATGGCGCGCCAGGGCGTGGCAACCTCGTCCAACTCGCACGCAGATCGGAGGTGGGATAGAGCCCTGAACGGCGAGACTTGAAGGAGGTGAATCGAATGAAATACTCAACGATGGGAAGTGAAGATTATATGGATGTGAAGCCCTTGAGAATCTCTACAAAATCTTGAATTGGAGCTAGTGATTTTATTGAGTGTGGAAAGAGAAATCGAGCGGGGAAACAACGAACGAATTCCGTCGTTCGTTATAGGGGAGGCGGCGCGATTTTGACCAACGAGGGTTTTGACCAACCAATGATTTTTTTTATTTTTTTTCCAAAAATACCCTCTTTCACACACGAACCCCAATCCAAACCCAACGACTGTCGTCCCTAGCTAAATACCCCCATTTAGAACACAATGGGATATGTTTCGTAGGCCCATTCGACTGTTTCAGTCGGTTTTCCTTCAAATTAAAATATATAACATTCAATATTTGATTTGAACGTACATTTCAATATGTCGGGGCCACATATTGATTCTAAAAATTCCAGAAAAATAAATCTAGCTATGTTTTGACAATATGGTCCCAACAAAACTAGTTTCGTCGAAATCTGAGACCGTTTGAAAAATGGCCGTTTTCTGGTCGATCCAATTTAATAGAAATCGACCAAACACATTTTCTTTTGCCACGCTCACATACTAGCTTCAAAAATTATGAAATTTGAAACCTAGCAATAATTTGACATCCTGGATCCAACAGTGGTTTCGTCGAATTCCAAGGTCGTTTGCAAAATGGCCATTTTCACCGGCTATATAACCTCTATAGCGACCATTCTGAAAATTCATTTACCCATAACTTTTGCTTCCCGCTATGAAACTTCGATTTTTCAGATTCGTTAGAAAGATATTCACTAACAGATTTAAATATTTTTGGTTCCAATAAAATCCATTTTGTTTGCACACGATACAGTCAGTCAAAGTTTGAATTCAAATTTTGAAACTATCGCGCCATTTCAGGCCTTGTTTATAATTAAAATTAATTATTTTCATTTTCAAACGTCGATTCAAACTTACTATTCATCGCTATTATTTAAGGTATTTATTTTAAACATTTAAAATCCACAAAAATAGCCAATTTAAAAATTTTAAATTGGTTCGGATTTTCTGGGTTGTTACAAAATATATATAAACCAAAAGTTAAAATATTTTCAAAAAAATAGTTTTAAGTATTCACTCGACGCCATGACTGGCAATATATATCCATCCCACTTTCAAAATCCGAAAATAGATATCGATGATGTTGCAGTCATCACTAAAATCATTTTCAAGCGACTAGAGTGTGACTTTATATATATCTAATACATGTAGGATTTAACATATATGTTGATCAGTCGTATACCCAAATCACTAGGTATTCGACAGGCCAACTGTGACGGCAAGGAATTTCGCTCGGTCCGAACCAGTCGCTAAACCGATCCAGAACGTTCGAAACGCCCTATCGTTTGAGAATAGGACAAAATAGAACGCATACAGAAGAACACTTCATTGTATATTACAACAATGCATCAGATTACAA
Source organism: Allium sativum (assembly GCA_030737875.1). Classification (NCBI taxonomy): domain Eukaryota; kingdom Viridiplantae; phylum Streptophyta; class Magnoliopsida; order Asparagales; family Amaryllidaceae; genus Allium; species Allium sativum. The sequence continues at coordinate 154,159,982 of CM060921.1, read as the reverse complement.
GAATATACAGAGTATAAATGAATATTACACAGAAATATCAGAGGTTTAAATTACATTTAAATACATCGCAGCGGAAAATAATACAATACGCAACTAGAAGAGATATACGGATACACAGCTTTCCGGATATCGTTCCAGCTGTAAACCAGGATCCTGTGAATATAAATCTGCAAAACCAAAACTACTAGCTGCCCGTGTCAAAATAGGGGCACCCAGAGTTTAGGTTAAAACAATAAACTCCAGGTCAGTCATGGGACTGGTGTGAGAACTAAAACAGTTATTAATTCTTTATTTTAAAGTTAGGTAAATCAAGGGACCACGCCATATAACACGGAACGGGTTTCCTCCCAAGAATACCAGTGCTTATAAGTAAACAGCGCAATGCTAAATAAAGAAAAATGAAGCTGTTATGAGACCCAGGTCCCATCACACAATGCAACGCAGCCGAGGATAGGGTTTTCCCTTATAACAGCCAAAGAATGCTTGATACGGTTAAAACAAATCGTTTGATACTATTATAAGTGCATAGTGTATAAAAAACTTCAAATCATAAGTATCAATCATAGGCGGCATGAGCGCCCCATCCCACTATGTCACCATATATAGGTTTACAAATAAAACCGCAAAGTCACGTATTTGGAATTTGGATCTCCGTCTATGAACCGAGGCAAAAGATAGTCCTCAACCGATTCGAGACAATCTAGCCTACCATGTCTCAGGAACAGCCGCAACTGCCCCCTGGATCGTCAGGGCCGGTCCACCGATGTAGATTATTATGCCTGAACAATACGTCTCCCCGCCCTTTGGGGCGCAAACGAGCCAACGAATGACTCCATCGGACCCGGATCGTCCGATCAAACCGAGGCGCCTCGCAACAGCAACAACCACATAAGTCAAACTCGTCAGGGCGTGTAAAACCACTGACGCCACTTTTAGCTAGAAAGAAACGCAAGTCCTCCCTGAGGTCCGTCTCCCGTTTTTGGTTCATACCGGGTGTGAAACTCGCGAAGTAAACGTTACACAAAGCTACGCCACAAAGGCTGTGCTTTGATCATCACCACAAGACTTTGCTTTTCAACAGAAGCCTCGATCAATTGCCACTTAGGCATGCCACACAGGCAATTCACTCCATGCGTTTGATGTCCATCAATATATAACACCTGAGCTCGTACGTCTCAGAGAAGGGCGTTAAGCAAGAGAATAAATTCTCCGCCGCCAAACAGATATATATTTAATAGAAATCAATCACACAGACTAAAATCCAATGTCAGACACACAGTCCATTTACAAGTTCGTCCTGGGTCTGAACGAAACCGGAGGCACCTAGTACCCCGCATATCCATCGATCTCCAAGTACGTCTGGACGATCACCAACTGTTTCCATCTTCTTGGGTGTACAGCCCAATCAAGATCATCAGTAATTATCCAAACGACGTGAAGACTTCTGGTCTTCGACCACCGTCTTCATCTTCGACTTATCGTCGTATCAGTTATTCAGAATGGGATAAACCCGGTCTTTCCAAATAACTCGCGTATATTTTAAATAAGTGTTACACAAACACAACATACGCCTCATTCCAATTCATCAGTCACTAACCGTAAATTAATCAAGAGAATAATTTCCCAAATATTAACCCCGAAGGCCGAAACCAACATCAGATCAATATCCAGGAAACCATTCTGCTTAGCTAACCGACAGTTAGTTTCTAACTTCACATTCATAGGGAAAGATTCCCATTAATTTTATCCAAGATAAATTTCTTGAATTTATTCTTTAATCTATTTTTGAATATCAATTCAAACTAGTCGGGATTAACGAAACTTACCGAAGTAATCATTTGTTTTAATTTCCCCCAATCCCAACCTATTCATCCCATGAAGTAAAACTGGTTATACTTCATATCTAACACCACGGTGTTATCGGTAAATTCAATTACCATTTCACGTTCAAATCTAATTAAAGATTTAACTACCGCCTGGAGCAAAACTGGTGATACTCCATTTCGATTATTTCAATCTAATTAAAGATTCATTAAAACTCCACTTAGTTTTAATCTTCGACTGGGTTAAAGAATCAGTGTCATTTAAAACACGGTTCACGATAAACCCAAAATCACATTCATTAATTATCGGGTTAAAGAACGAGTGTTATTTAAAACACTGTTCACGATAAACCCAAAAATCATTCCATTAATTATCGGGTTAAAGAACAAGTGTTATTTAAAACACTGTTCACGATAAACCCAAAAATCAATACCAATTCAATTCCAATTACATATCATTTAATTGGTACACTTCATTAAATCTAAATAAAAAGATTTAATCTTTTCCCAACTGGGTTCAAGAACAGTGTTATTGAAGACACCATTCATGAAGGCTCTAAATAGAAAATATATCGGCTTATATTCAATATCAAATTCTACGATTAACAAATGTCATATTGGAAATAACGATATAAATATATATCTTTCAAATTTCCATAACAACATCTGTATAATCACGAATTCCAACATCGAAATATTCTGAAGACAATTTCGATTCAAATCCACTCCAATGCAATCATTGGAAATTCTGGTTATTTTTAAAACCCTTTTCAAATTCAATTTATTTATTTAAAAATAAATAGAATTATATTTCTAGTTCAAAACTAGTTCATTTCGATAAACATCTATTTTTATCTTTTCAAATATGGAGTTTTTCATCCCAAATCTTCACAAGTCATTTCTTATGATTTTACACAAATTATTAATATTTTTAATAATTTTATCAAGGTCCGTACAGTCGATTTCCATCAACGGCCATCGAACTGCACTTACAGCGACCTTTTTCGAATTTGATTTGGACGTATCTCCAAATCCAACCGTTAGATTTCAAATTTCTAATATTCTCAGAAAGCTCTTTTCGATACGAACCCAACGGTTCCGGTTTTAGGAGAATCCGACGGTCGGATCTCCCGTAATGTCCAATTGAAATAAATGGTCGAAATTCACGAACTGCCGCGGCGCGGCGCGTTCTATTCAGGCCATTATATTATATATATAATATATATTTCGTCGATTTCTATTTAAAACGAATTATATAAATAGTTTTAAATTTCGTTTCAAAAGCAATTTCAACTTCCATTTCAATTCAAATCAAAATTGAATTCTTCTTTATAAATTCGTTTTAAAATTCATTTCTATTCAATTCAAATTTCAATTCAATTTGAATTCATATTCAATTCAATTCATTTCGAAATCGTTTTCAATTCAATTCATTTCGAAATCGTTTTATATTCAATTCATTTCGAAATCGTTTTCAATTCAATTCATTTCGAAATCGTTTTCAATTCAATTCATTTCGAAATCGTTTTCAATTCAATTCATTTCGAAATCGTTTTCAATTCAATTCATTTCGAAATCGTTTTCCATTCAATTCATTTCGAAATCGTTTTCAATTCAATTCGTTTCGAAATCGTTTTCAATTCAATTCATTTCGAAATCGTTTTCAATTCAATTCATTTTGAAATCGTTTTCAATTCAATTCATTTCGAAATCGTTTTATATTCAATTCATTTCGAAATCGTTTAATTCATTTCATTTCGAAATCGTTTAATTCATTTCAAAATGAATAGAATCGATATAAATCGTTTACGTCAAAATGGCGTCAATCTAATCAACACGGCTTCATAAATTTCTATTTTCAAATATTCTATTTCAAATATTTCTTTTTCAAAATAGTTGTTATCAAAATATTTCGTTCAACACATGACCAATCTCAATGGATGAGTACTGTCAACACATGAACCTTTATTTTATATTGATAAAGATGTAAATTTTATTACTAAAATATTTCGTTCAACACATGGCCAATCTCAATGGACGAGTACTGTCAACACATGAACCTTTATTTTATATTATTCTTTATTTTCTAAATTGGAATGAGGCCCAATCAATCACCATATAAAGTGAATTATATGGATTTTCATACAACACATGTATAATAGCATCGAAAAATAATCAACCATCAACCAAAGTGCACCACACTGTATAAGCATCAAATATAGATATCTAACGCTTATAACAGCCTGTCAATCGATCGATCGACATGTTCAATCAATCAGGATGAGTGAACTTCAAATTTCATCCTAACACCCGTGTGGGGTTTCAAACAATCAAACACAGATTTTATTTGTGCAGTTGGGCGATGTGTAAAATTTATCGTCCCAATCAATGTCATTCAAATAGGTGTACATAAACAAACCGTCTGGTTTGTAAATGAATATTTTATTTTATTCACATTCACTATATTCATATTCACGTTAAAAATTATATTTTTAACGATAAAACATTTTATTTTAACATATGAATTTCTATTCAGTTCATTCTTTAAATAAAATGGTATTTTTATTTTCTAACTTAATTTAGAAAATTTCGGCGACATAACGGCACGATACTAGAAACGGGACAAGGCCTAGCCTTATCCCCGGTCTAGTGAAGGCCCATGCCATTCACACATCAATCATATCAATTCATTTCACCACACAATTCAATTTCAATCCAATAATCTAACTAATTTTTGCAATCAAACAAACAAGTCCATGGTCTGTGGACGATTGTGTCGGGTGCTACTAAGCACCGTCTGCATCCTAGCATATATATATATATATATAACTAGAAAAAAAGAAATTGAAAGGTGAGAAATTCTCACTTTTAGCTATTCTAGCTCCACGACACTTCATTGATAGAAATCTTCATCGCTATCGCATCTTCGTCATCTTCGTTGCCCGTAGCCACTACATATAAAAATCATATTTTTATTTCGAAGTTCAATATATAAAAATCATATTTTTATTTATTTTAAAAATCATATCTTTTCTATTTTAAAAATCATATCTTTTCTAATCTAAAAATCATATCTTTTCTCTTCTAAAAATCATATCTTTTCTCTTCTAAAAATCATATCTTTTCTCTTCTAAAAATCATATCTTTTCTCTTCTAAAAATCATATCTTTTTATCAAAACAAAACTGATTTTTTTTATAATCATTTAAAACTGATTATTAAACTAAATTAAAATAAACAGTTAAAAAAAAAACTTACAGCGTGTAAACGAAAAAGGGGTGGCGGCGCTTGGAGGTTGAGGGCCGCAGCTGGCTTACGCGTAGGTATCCTAACTCTGAAAATTGGGGTTTATATCGGATTGGGGAGAGGGCTGCTCGTTTTAGAGAGGGGGGGCTTCCTAGCGGGCGCAGCAGTCGTCGAAGGGAGATGGAGGTGCGGTAGGCCGTTCTGGTGGTGGAGCGGATGTGGGTGGCCATAGCAGCGGGGGTTGGGTGCGGTCTGTCGATTTGGGTGGGGGTCTATTCGGAGGAGGAGGGAGTGAGGGTAGGAGGAGAGAGAAGGGGGAGGTTGGACGTCGGAGGGGTGGCGGATGCCCTGAGCGGCGCGTCTGCGGTGGAGGAGGGGGGGGTGAGAACAACGGCGATGGGAAAAAGAAGGGGATCGGGTTTCTGCTTTCGATTTAGGTTTAGAAATTAAAATAACGAGAGAGGGGGGTTAGTGAATTTATATATTATTTTCTTTTCTTTTTAAATTCCCATTTAGTTGACTTTTACATACGACCTCTAAACGAGGTCCACCGCCTGTCGCCCATAGCGTTTTACCCCCATTCCGAACACAATGGGATATGCCACGCAAGCTGATTCGGCTGTCACAATCAGTTTCCATTTAATTTACCTTTAAATCTCTATATTGAATTTTAAACGTACCTTTCAAATTAACGGGGCCACATACGAACACGAAAAATTCCAGAAAAATATTTTCTAGCTTCGTATTGACTATACGGTCCTAACAAAACTAGTTTCGTCGAATTCTGAGATCGTTTGAAAAATGGCCATTTTCCAGTCGATTAAAATCAACTGAAACTGGTCAAACGCGTTTTCCTTCGCCACGCTCACATATTGATTCGAAAAATTATGAAATTTGGAATCTAGCAATAACTTAACATCACGGACCCAACAAAACGGGTTTCGTCGAAATCCGAGGTCGTTTGCAAAATTGCTATTTTTAAGGGCCTTATATATATAAAAATATATATAAATTCCACAGCGACTATTTCTAATTTTAGACTGGCCCAGATTTTCGGGTTGTTACAATCTCCCCCACTTAAAACTTTTCGTCCCCGAAAAGGAACAAAGTCGAAAGTGGTTTGATTAATCAGCTCCACGCTCGATCTAACTTCCATTCTCCAACTCTTTAGTTTCTGAGAATTTTCAAAATTTCAAAAATTTGGCTAACACCGTAAATTTTCGAAAAATTTCGCCATAACCTCCCCTGCACCGGGAGCATCGGGGAATTTCAAATAGCTTCCCCGGTCCTTCAGATCTCAAAAAGAAAAAGAAAAAGCCAAGCGGCTAGCCAATAGGCTCATAAAATCATCATCACCCAAACAAAACAGTAAATTATGTAGTAAACATGTACCTATTTGTTGGGCAAACAAATTTTATTCTTCGGCTCTAGCCTCCTTGCTATGACCTGTTCAATGTAAGTACAAGTATATGCAAGCAAATGCGACCAATTTCAATACAATTCAATATTTGATGCAATTAGGCATAATGGTTCAAAATTATCAAACAATTAAACAAACAACACAATCATCAATCAATTTGTGAATTAGAGTTTCAAATTCATAATTTTGATAAATATACAAAAATCAGATTTTTGATGCCAAATCACAACAATAAGCCCTATCAAATTTTGGTTCTCACACCAGTCAATGGGAAATATATAGAAAGCCCACTTTCGTCACTCGAACATAGATCCTAATGATGGAGCTCCATCGTCAAAATCATCTCCGGGCGATTAGAGTGTAATTCTATATCTATCCAGTATATTAAAATTTCGAATACACGCGGATCAGACGTATACGCAAAATCTATATATACTGGATTGTCCAACTCAATATAAATAGATAATCAAATACGAATAATTGATTTAAATTTTCAAAACAAAAATTGTTTTCATTTTCAAAAATATACTCTTCACACTCGTTCTAGGATACTACTGATCCTATCTCTAACGAGTCATTCTAATTGGATATTACTAACCCAATATCTGATGAATTCTTTCGTGCGGTTCTAATGTGTCTTGTTCTCGAGCTCTGTAAACCAAAGCTCTGATACCAACTGTGACGGCAAGGAATTTCGCTCGGTCCGAACAAGTCGCTAAACCGACCCAGAACGTTCGAAACGCCCTATCGTTTGAGAACATGACCAAATAGAACGCATACAGAAGAACACTTCATTGTATATTACAACAATGCATCAGATTACAAGAATATACAGAGTATAAATGAATATTACACAGAAATATCAGAGGTTTAAATTACATTTAAATACATCGCAGCGGAAAATAATACAATACGCAACTAGAAGAGATATACGGATACACAGCTTTCCGGATATCGTTCCAGCTGTAAACCAGGATCCTGTGAATATAAATCTGCAAAACCAAAACTACTAGCTGCCCGTGTCAAAATAGGGGCAACCAGAGTTTAGGTTAAAACAATAAACTCCAGGTCAGTCATGGGACTGGTGTGAGAACTAAAACAGTTATTAATTCTTTATTTTAAAGTTAGGTAAATCAAGGGACCATGCCGTATAACACGGAACGGGTTTCCTCCCAAGAATACCAGTACTAATAAGTAAACAGCGCAATGCTAAATAAAGAAAAATGAAGCTGTTATAAGACCCAGGTCCCATCACACAATGCAACGCAACCGAGGATAGGGTTTTCCCTTATAACAGCCAAAGAATGCTTGATACGGTTAAAACAAATCATTTGATACTATTATAAGTGCATAGTGTGTAAAACAACTTCAAATCATAAGTATCAATCATAGGCGGCATGAGCGCCCCATCCCACTATGTCACCATATATAGGTTTACAAATAAAACTGCAAAGTCACGTATTTGGAATTTGGATTTCCGTCTATGAACCGAGGCAAAAGATAGTTCGCAACCGATTCGAGACAATCTAGCCTACCATGTCTCAGGAACAGCCGCAACTGCCCCCTGGATCGTCAGGGCCGGTCCACCGATGTGGATTATTATGCCTGAACAATACGTCTCCCCGCCCTTTGGGGCGCAAACGAGCCAACGAATGACTCCATCGGACCCGGATCGTCCGATCAAACCGAGGCGCCTCGCAACAGCAACAACCACATAAGTCAAACTCGTCAGGGCGTGTAAAACCACTGACGCCACTTTTAGCTAGAAAGAAACGCAAGTCCTCCCTGAGGTCCGTCTCCCGTTTTTGGTTCATACCGGGTGTGAAACTCGCGAAGTAAACGTTACACAAAGCTACGCCACAAAGGCCGTGCTTTGATCATCACCACAAGACTTTGCTTTTCAACAGAAGCCTCGATCAATTGCCACTTAGGCATGCCACACAGGCAATTCACTCCATGCGTTTGATGTCCATCAATATATAACCCCTGAGCTCGTATGTCTCAGAGAAGGGCGTTACGCAAGAGAATAAATTCTCCGCCGCCAAACAGATATATATTTAATAGAAATCAATCACACAGACTAAAATCCAATGTCAGACACACAGTCCATTTACAAGTTCGTCCTGGGTCTGAACGAAACCGGAGGCACCTAGTACCCCGCATATCCATCGATCTCCAAGTACGTCTGGACGATCACCAACTGTTTCCATCTTCTTGGGTGTACAGCCCAATCAAGATCATCAGTAATTATCCAAACGACGTGAAGACTTCTGGTCTTCGACCACCGTCTTCATCTTCGACTTATCGTCGTATCAGTTATTCAGAATGGGATAAACCCGGTCTTTCCAAATAACTCGCGTATATTTTAAATAAGTGTTACACAAACACAACATACGCCTCATTCCAATTCATCAGTCACTAACCGTAAATTAATCAAGAGAATAATTTCCCAAATATTAACCCCGAAGGCCGAAACCAACATCAGATCAATATCCAGGAAACCATTCTGCTTAGCTAACCGACAGTTAGTTTCTAACTTCACATTCATAGGGAAAGGTTCCCATTAATTTTATCCAAGATAAATTTCTTGAATTTATTCTTTAATCTATTTTTGAATATCAATTCAAACTAGTCGGGATTAACGAAACTTACCGAAGTAATCATTTGTTTTAATTTCCCCCAATCCCAACCTATTCATCCCATGAAGTAAAACTGGTTATACTTCATATCTAACACCACGGTGTTATCGGTAAATTCAATTACCATTTCACGTTCAAATCTAATTAAAGATTTAACTACCGCCTGGAGCAAAACTGGTGATACTCCATTTTGATTATTTCAATCTAATTAAAGATTCATTAAAACTCCACTTAGTTTTAATCTTCGACTGGGTTAAAGAATCAGTGTCATTTAAAACACGGTTCACGATAAACCCAAAATCACATTCATTAATTATCGGGTTAAAGAACGAGTGTTATTTAAAACACTGTTCACGATAAACCCAAAAATCATTCCATTAATTATCGGGTTAAAGAACAAGTGTTATTTAAAACACTGTTCACGATAAACCCAAAAATCAATACCAATTCAATTCCAATTACATATCATTTAATTGGTACACTTCATTAAATCTAAATAAAAAGATTTAATCTTTTCCCAACTGGGTTCAAGAACAGTGTTATTGAAGACACCATTCATGAAGGCTCTAAATAGAAAATATATCGGCTTATATTCAATATCAAATTCTACGATTAACAAATGTCATATTGGAAATAACGATATAAATATATATCTTTCAAATTTCCATAACAACATCTGTATAATCACGAATTCCAACATCGAAATATTCCGAAGACAATTTCGATTCAAATCCACTCCAATGCAATCATTGGAAATTCTGGTTATTTTTAAAACCCTTTTCAAATTCAATTTATTTATTTAAAAATAAATAGAATTATATTTCTAGTTCAAAACTAGTTCATTTCGATAAACATCTATTTTTATCTTTTCAAATATGGAGTTTTTCATCCCAAATCTTCACAAGTCATTTCTTATGATTTTACACAAATTATTAATATTTTTAATAATTTTATCAAGGTCCGTACAGTCGATTTCCATCAACGGCCATCGAACTGCACTTACAACGACCTTTTTCGAATTTGATTTGGACGTATCTCCAAATCCAACCGTTAGATTTCAAATTTCTAATTTTCATTAGAAAGCTCTTTTCGATACGAACCCAACGGTTCCGGTTTTAGGAGAATCCGACGGTCGGATCTCCCGTAATGTCCGATTGAAATAAATGGTCGAAATTCACGAACTGTCGCGGCGCGGCGCGTTCTATTCAGGCCATTATATAATATATATAATATATATAATATATATTTCGTCGATTTCTATTTAAAACGAATTATATAAATAGTTTTAAATTTCGTTTCAAAAGCAATTTCAACTTCCATTTCAATTCAAATCAAAATTGAATTCTTCTTTATAAATTCGTTTTAAAATTCATTTCTATTCAATTCAAATTTCAATTCAATTTGAATTCATATTCAATTCAATTCATTTCGAAATCGTTTTCAATTCAATTCATTTCGAAATCGTTTTATATTCAATTCATTTCGAAATCGTTTTCAATTCAATACATTTCGAAATCGTTTTCAATTCAATTCATTTCGAAATCGTTTTCAATTCAATTCATTTCGAAATCGTTTTCAATTCAATTCATTTCGAAATCATTTTCAATTCAATTCATTTCGAAATCGTTTTCCATTCAATTCATTTCGAAACCGTTTTCCATTCAATTCATTTCGAAATCGTTTTCAATTCAATTCATTTCGAAATCGTTTTCAATTCAATTCATTTCGAAATCGTTTTCAATTCAATTCATTTCGAAATCGTTTTCAATTCAATTCATTTCGAAATCGTTTTATATTCAATTCATTTCGAAATCGTTTAATTCATTTCATTTCGAAATCGTTTAATTCATTTCAAAATGAATAGAATCGATATAAATCGTTTACGTCAAAATGGCGTCAATCTAATCAACACGGCTTCATAAATTTCTATTTTCAAATATTCTATTTCAAATATTTCTTTTTCAAAATAGTTGTTATCAAAATATTTCGTTCAACACATGACCAATCTCAATGGATGAGTACTGTCAACACATGAACCTTTATTTTATATTGATAAAGATGTAAATTTTATTACTAAAATATTTCGTTCAACACATGACCAATCTCAATGGATGAGTACTGTCAACACATGAACCTTTATTTTATATTATTCTTTATTTTCTAAATTGGAATGAGGCCCAATCAATCACCATATAAAGTGAATTATATGGATTTTCATACAACACATGTATAATAGCATCGAAAAATAATCAACCATCAACCAAAGTGCACCACACTGTATAAGCATCAAATATAGATATCTAACGCTTATAACAGCCTGTCAATCGATCGACCGACATATTCAATCAATCAGGATGAGTGAACTTCAAATTTCATCCTAACACCCGTGTGGGGTTTCAAACAATCAAACACAGATTTTATTTGTGCAGTTGGGCGATGTGTAAAATTTATCGTCCCAATCAATGTTATTCAAATAGGTGTACATAAACAAACCGTCTGGTTTGTAAATGAATATTTTATTTTATTCACATTCACTATATTCATATTCACGTTAAAAATTATATTTTTAACGATAATACATTTTATTTTAACATATGAATTTCTATTCAGTTCATTCTTTAAATAAAATGGTATTTTTATTTTCTAACTTATTTTAGAAAATTTCGGCGGCATAACGGCACGATACTAGAAACGGGACAAGGCCTAGCCTTATCCCCGGTCTAGTGAAGGCCCACGCCATTCACACATCAATCATATCAATTCATTTCACCACACAATTCAATTTCAATCCAATAATCTAACTAATTTTTACAATCAAACAAACAAGTCCATGGTCTGTGGACGATTTTGTCGGGTGCTACTAAGCACCGTCTGCATCATAGCATATATATATATATAACTAGAAAAAAAGAAATTGAAAGGTGAGAAATTCTCACTTTTAGCTATCCTAGCTCCACGACACTTCATTGATAGAAATCTTCATCGCTATCGCATCTTCGTCATCTTCGTTGCCCGTAGCCACTACATATAAAAATCATATTTTTATTTCGAAGTTCAATATATAAAAATCATATTTTTATTTATTTTAAAAATAATATCTTTTCTATTTTAAAAATCATATCTTTTCTATTCTAAAAATCATATCTTTTCTCTTCTAAAAATCATATCTTTTCTCTTCTAAAAATCATATCTTTTCTCTTCTAAAAATCATATCTTTTTATCAAAACAAAACTGATTTTTTTTATAATCATTTAAAACCGATTATTAAACTAAATTAAAATAAACAGTTAAAAAAAAAACTTACAGCGTGTAAACGAAAAAGGGGTGGCGGCGCTTGGAGGTTGAGGGCCGCAGCTGGCTTACGCGTAGGTATCCTAACTCTGAAAATTGGGGTTTATATCGGATTGGGGAGAGGGCTGCTCGTTTTAGAGAGGGGGGGCTTCCTAGCGGGCGCGGCAGTCGTCGAAGGGAGATGGAGGTGCGGTAGGCCGTTATGGTGGTGGAGCGGATGTGGGTGGCCATAGCAGCGGGGGTTGGGTGCGGTCTGTCGATTTGGGTGGGGGTCTATTCGGAGGAGGAGGGAGTGAGGGTAGGAGGAGAGAGAAGGGGGAGGTTGGACGTCGGAGGGGTGGTGGATGCCTTGAGCGGCGCGTCTGCGGTGGAGGTGGGGGGGGGGGGGGGGGTGAGAACAACGGCGATGGGAAAAAGAAGGGGATCGGGTTTCTGCTTTCGATTTAGGTTTAGAAATTAAAATAACGAGAGAGGGGGGTTAGTGAATTTATATATTATTTTCTTTTCTTTTTAAATTCCCATTTAGTTGACTTTTACATACGACCTCTAAACGAGGTCCACCGCCTGTCGCCCATAGCGTTTTACCCCCATTCCGAACACAATGGGATATGCCACGCAAGCTGATTCGGCTGTCACAATCAGTTTCCGTTTAATTTACCTTTAAATCTCTATATTGAATTTTAAACGTACCTTTCAAATTAACGGGGCCACATACGAACACGAAAAATTCCAGAAAAATATTTTCTAGCTTCGTATTGACGATACGGTCCTAACAAAACTAGTTTCGTCGAATTCTGAGATCGTTTGAAAAATGGCCATTTTCCAGTCGATTAAAATCAACTGAAACTGGTCAAACGCGTTTTCCTTCGCCACGCTCACATATTGATTCGAAAAATTATGAAATTTGGAATCTAGCAATAACTTAACATCACGGACCCAACAAAACTGGTTTCGTCGAAATCTGAGGTCGTTTGCAAAATTGCTATTTTTAAGGGCCTTATATATATAAAAATATATATAAATTCCACAACGACTATTTCTAATTTTAAACTGGACATATCTTATCATTTCTAAGATGAAATCTCAGTTTGTTAACTTCGTTACAAAGATATAGTTATACAGATTCAAATATTTCTTGTTTCGTTCAATTCTGACTTATATTGAATCCTGTATATTCATTTGAAATTAGAAATCGAATTTTCGAACTACCGCGCCATTTTCAATTCCTTTTATAATTATATATAATTATTATATATTCTAACGACGACGTATATAATATATACGTTCTAATTATATTCAAAATAAATTTCTCGTCGATATTATTTAAAATAATCCATTTTAAATATTCAAAATTCGCTAAAATTGCCAAAATAAAAATTTTGAACTGGCCCAGATTTTCGGGTTGTTACACCAACTTTAACGTCAAGCAAGTACTCAAAGCATTTTCTATATTTCAAACAATATATATAACAAATTTCCAAATAATATATTATAAATAATATATTTCAAATCATTAAAATTCGAAAAGGGAAAATTATATCTCTCCCCCACTCATTTATTTATCAAATTTTAAATTCAATCCTAAGTAAATATGCAACAATGTTATTAAATCAATATATAACAATATTATTCTATACTATACAAAAATATTTTTCAAACCCAAATTATCAATATTATAACTAGTTTAATTCCACAAGTTTAAACATATATATGCATCAAAATTAAAATCTTTATAACCTATTTAAATTTATAATTTTCTCTATATATATACATTAATAAACAATACCATTATATATCAACCAAGATAAATTTATTTTCTTACAAAATCAATATAAAATATATAATTTAGAAAAATATATCATCCTATAGTATAAATGTCAAATCTTTCAAAATACAAATATTACCAAAACGTAATGTCATTTACAAATATAAATCAAATAAAAAAAAATCAATATTGTATCATGAAAATATTATATTATAATACCTTTAAAAGTATACATCTTAAATCAATATTTAAATAAGAATGAACTCGCTATAAGGCTTATACTCTCCTTCTACTTCTTACCTTGTAATGGACTAGGATAAGTTAAAAATATTCGAGTTAAAAGCTGAACGAATGAAAGCACCTAATCAATGAAAATCTAAGAAGGAAGATGGATTCAAATGGAAAAGAATTTTTCGAAGAAGATTTAAAAATTGAACAAAATTTTATATCTGAAAATATTTGTTTAAAAAATTTAAAACCATTTAAAAAAAAATTAGAACTATTTATACTTTCAAAATACGCTCTCTCAAGAATGATTCTACGACTGATTCCACCCATTCTAGGGTATCACTACCCTATCTCTAATGAGTTTATACCCCACAGGCTAAAGCTTTGATAAACCAAAGCTCTGATACCAACTGTAACGACCCGCCAATTTGACCATGCCGAATCGACAAAACATGTCAACTAGAACCGTCCAAAACAACGGATTGTTATTTGCTTCTGAGGTAAATACAACAAATCACATAATCACAGATCACAGATACAAATATAGAGCAATAAATCATCTCACAGCGGAAAATTTATACAATAGTAGTTCAGGAAGCTACCAATTAAAAAATTCCATCAGAGTTTACATAAATAATACAGCGGAAGACCTAAGTAGTGAATTTCGGATACATAAATAAATAATAACAATTTGAAACAGAAACGATAGAAGTAGCTGGATGACTGGATCAACAGAAAGAGTAGATACAAGTGAGCAAATGCCAATAAAAACTTCAACTCCAATAGTGAATCTCGAAGACTGGAATTCTCAAATCTGACCCGAGCAATAATGCAAAAAAAACAACTCGGCTTAGGACTAACATTTTCATGGAAGTAAATCAACTCAAATGAAATGTTCAGTGAAACGCAATCAGTAACTTAAAGGATGTTTGGGATCACCATCCTCTAAGGATCCGTCAAACTAATATTATACAGTATAATACACTATATACAATAGTGTCTATCAGTAAAGTAAAAATATCAAAATAACGTAAGCAGGATTACCATGATTACCTTACACCGTTTATATATTCCCATTGTATATACAGTACCGTAATTCCTCCATAAACTGGAGGTTGATCAGAGGGCACTTAATATAAAGCGGTACAAAACAAAGTCGTAGTGGGCTCGAGTAAGGCATGTGACAAGGCACGCAAGGAATGCCAGGTTGATTCACCGTTTGCAGAGCAGGACTGGTGGTAACGCATAGTAGGTACTACTTCCCACCTCGATACACACTCCTATAATCAAAAGGGCCCAAATCGAATGTCAATAGTAATAGAATAATATCGAAGAAGTGTGCTCGATAGGAGGTATGACCACACTTGGTCTGAGTGTAGCTCCTGTTTTAGCCACATCAAGCTGACTCAAGGTAGTCAGGGTCTCGAAATTAATATGAAATACAAAATAAAGTCGTTCGCCAAATCATCCCCTTCATTCTGGAACTCCACCGCATACACAGTTGTTAAAGTGGTTTTCGGTATTGGCATAGAGTATGACAATATCCGATCCCGATCTCTTTAACAACCAGTCGTTTACATATTTCACACCGTGACCATTATTTTATAAATCATTTATAAAACAGTTTAAATGAAATTCATATTCGAATTGAAATCAAAATTAAATATCTAAACTTCGAATATATAAAATTTTGAAACTCGTTCGCTTAAATCTCTTAAATCGAATTGATTTAGAAATCATATCGTAAAGGTCTCGTAAAATAGTATAAACCAACACTATTTAACTTCGAGGATATTTTAGTTCGATTTATATTCGAAAATTCAAGTTTCAAACTATTCAACAATCTGCTTTACGTCAATTCAAAAATTCAACGTTTGTTCGAGTTCAAACTATATGATTCAAGTCAAAACTTACATTTCAATTTAAACAAAGTATATTCATGGAATATATTTCTAAATCGTTATTTTTAAATTTAACAATTCGTATAATCATATTTTCCTTTATATGGATTCAATTAAGTCAATTGGAACATCCAATCAATTAGGTCAAATCTAGTATAATAATTCAAATTGAAATCTTATGTTTCAATTTAAACCAAATCATATAATATCTTAACTCAAATTGAACTATTCAAATTCATTACATAAAATTTGAGTCGAAGCTTTATATTCAATTCAAACAATTTATAAGATTTAAAACTATTCGTATAAATCAATTCAACAGATTTCCCAATTCAAAATCAAACGATTTATAACATCAATTCTATATAATATATATATATATATATATATATATATATATATATATATTCAAATTCATATTTTAGTCGCTAAAGAAATCGAATTCATTTCATATCAAATATGGTTCAAATTAGACATAAATTTACAAAATTCAAGTTTATTTCCTATATAAATTCATATTTTAAATCCAATTCAAATTCGCATTCAGTTGATTAAACATCAAATTTATCCCTTAATTAGGAAATTCGATTTCAAAACAATTTCGCAATTCAAGTTTCTCTTATAAGTTCAAACCAGTTCGAGTTCAAATTCATTTTATTTACCTAATTCATCTCTACTAAATGTTAATATCAATTCAAATTCATAACTTAATATGAGTTAATATGTATTCAAATATCATTATATAAATTTACATCTTTAAACTTCAAATTTAAATCGTGAAATCTAACTTATCCATCTTGAGTTTATTATTAAAATTTATGAATATATATATATAAGAAAATTTAGTTCTGAAAATATATATATAAGTTTATAAAATTCTAAAATTAATTAGAATATAGATTAATAAAATATATAAGTTTAAATAATATAAAAATATATTTAAAGAAATATTTATTATAATGAAATAAAATTAGAAATACTTATATGAATAGATTATATGGTTTAAATAAAATAAAATTTTAAGTAAAATCTTAAATAAACATTTCAGTCTATATTTACTCATAAAATAATTTTAAAACATATAATTTTAAATTTATAAATTTAAGTTTAAAATCTTTAAAATATAAATATATAAAATCTTAAGTTATTATTTAAAAATCAAATTCCAAATCAAAATACTTCGAAAACATAACCGACGATATCCATATATAGTTTTCTGCCCTATGGTCAAGTGATACGGATATTTATCATTTCATCCCGCAATTTATAAAATTTCTACGGGTCTATCATTTCAACCCGCGATCCCAATTCAGTAAAAATCGATCAGGTCTATCATTTCAACCCATAACGATTTTCCTTATTCTAATGTCCTTTCTGGTATGTATCATTTCAACCCTTAGTGATTTTCCTAAACTAGGGGTATCAACAATCACAAACAACAATCACATAGCAACAATCACATTGTATATATCATCAGTTAGACTACGTGTCATATGTATATATCGTGTCACATATATAATGTCCATATATATCAAATCGAACAATTTCTATGAGCAATTGTGATGACCCCAATCCCCGTACTGACGGTGGCAAGGGTAATCTTTGGAATATAACACATAATCAGATAACAACAGAGCAGAATTAAATAAATACACCAAATAAAGAACGAATAATACACTGGATAAATGTAATCATCAGAGTTACACAGTATACAGCATCATACTTAGTACAAATACAGTTCAACTATAAATAAATGTCTACAGCGGAAAACAAACATAATATGTACAATAGGAGCTAAACATCATAAAAAGAGATAAATGATAGAATCCATCTTCAGCTCCAGCTATCCAGAAAGAGCCTGCTAAAACTTGAATACAAGGCTGCCCGTGTAGAAATAAGGGCACCCGAGTTTGCAAGTGAAACAAACTACGAGTCAGTCATGGGACTGTTATGAGAAATCTACACAACACAATAAATAATTTGGCTAATCACAGGACCAAGCCACTTTAGCGGAATGGGTTTACTCCATTCGATTGCCTGTACTCAAAACAAGTAAACCTTTTAAACATCGCAATGCTTTTTATAAAATGAAGCCATTATAAGACTCAGTTCCCATCACACAATGCAATGCAAACCGGAGGATAGAGTTTTACCTTATAATGGCCAAAATATGCTTGATACAAATAAACAAAAGAATTTGATATTATTGCTAGTGTTTATATGTTTCAAAAACAATTTCGAATCATAACTATCAATCATAGACGACATGATTACCATATATCATGTCGTCGTAGATATATACAATCAAAACCGCACAATCACGTATTTGGAAAGTGGATTTCCATCATGAACCAAGGCAAAAGATGGTCCTTACCGACTTCGAGACAATCTAGCCCATGTCTCAGGACCCAGACTCAGGTGGGCCCTTGGAGCGACAGGGCCGGTCCACCGATGTGGATTAAAATGCCTGAGCACTGCGTTTCCCCGCCCTTTAGGGCGTAAATGAGCCAACGGATGACTCCATCGGTCCCGGATCGACCGATATATCTGAGGCGCCTCGCAACAGCAACAACCACATAGGTGAAAGTAATATAAATGTCAGCCAGATCAAGCACTGACACCACCTCTAGCTAGAAGGAAGCGCATGCCCTTCCTGAGGTCCTCTCCCGTTTCTGGTCCATACCGGGGTGTGAGGCTCACGAATTCATGTTATACACAAAGCTACGCCACACAGGCCATGCTTTGATCATCAACCACAAGACTTTTCTTTTCAACAGAAGCCTTGATCACTGCATCTTAGCATGCCACACAGGCAATTCACACCATGCAACTGATGGATATCAATCACACAGAATGAATTCCAATGTCAGACACAGTCCATTTGCAAGTCTGTTCTGGGTCTGAACGAAACCAGAGGCACTATATACCTCGCATACCCATCGATCTCAACGCACGTCTGGACGATCACCACTCATTATCCATATTTCGGGATGCCTCCCAATCAGGACATCAGTTATCATCCAACCGAGGTGAAGATCTCCGGTCTTCAACCATCGTCTTCATCTTCGATTTCTTATCGTCGATTCAGTTATTCAGAATGGAATAAACCCGGTCTTTCTGAGCAACTCGCGTATATAATAAACAAGTGCTACACAAACACAACATACGCCTTATTCCACTTCATTAGTTACTCGTCGTAAATTAGTCAGAGAACGATTTCCCAAATATAAACCCCGAAGGCCGAAACCAACATCAGATCAAAACCCAGGAAACCATCTGACTTAGCTAACCTTCATTCAGTTTCTAAATTTCACATTCCATATCCTTTATAATATTTTATAATGATTTATCGCTATTTTTATTTATTTAAAAATAGCCATTTCATTCAAACGACGCTTCGGGCCATAACGCGACCATGGCGCTGTTTTTCTCCAGATTTGGTTTACACATATCTGAAAATCTAACCGTTGGATCTTCACAAATTTTATGTCATTAGAAAGATCATTTCAAAATGAATCCAACGGTTTCAGTTTCGGGAAAATCTGATGATCGATCTCCCGGTACACTCGTTTGAAGTTTCGATTTCAAAATACGAACTGCAGCGTCATTATTCGATTTAATTTAATTATATATATATATATAATTGATTCTGGCGCTGTTTTTCTTCAGATTTGAATTAAACATTCTAGACAATCCAACCGTTGGATCTTTACAAAATTGTGTCGTGGGAAAGATATTTCCAAGGCGAACCCAACGGTTTCGGTTTCGGGAAAATCCGACGGTCGGATCTCACGCACTAATCGTTTGAAATCAAGGTTTCAAAACATGAACTACAGCTTCGTTATTTGATTTAGTTTAATTATATATATATATACACATATACATAAATATAATCTATTATTCGATTTCAAAACCATATGCTTTTCATACATCTGATAAAAATGATATTTTTATCCAACAAACATTTATTTCAACACTTCACTATTTTTAACAATTCATGTATATAGTAAAATTGTGATTTTTATTGTAAAACGATTTATTTCAAAACATGACTATTTTATATCGTTCATATAGATGTTAAAAATAAGATTTTTATTATAAAACAATTTATTTCAAAACACGACTATTTTATCTAGTTCATATAGAAGATAAAAATATGATTTTTATTATAAAATAATTTATTTCAAAACACGACTATTTTATATGTTTCATATAGATGATAAAAATATGATTTTTATTATAAAAAAATTATTTCGAACACGAAGACCATTCAACACATGAATTTCTATTCAACAAATGAATTTCTATTTAACACATGAATGTTTTCTATAGTTCGTATGTATAAAATAAAAATGTGATATTTATTGTCAAAACAATTTATTTAAAACATGAATACCATTCAACATATGAATTTCTATTCAACGAATGAATTTCTATTCAACATATGAATGCGGTTTCAACATATGAAAATAATTTCAACAAATGAAAATAATTCTAACACGTGAATATTTCAGAAAATTTCGGCAGCATAACGGTAGGGTAGTTAAAACCGGGGTCGTCCCTAGTACGGCTCCTCGCTCTACCTTAAAGCCTCGCAGCTTTTGACAATGGGGATTTCATGCATCTAGTTCGCACGTAGGCGGCATGTATATTTTTTTCATTTCCACAAACTAATCCTATGTGCTTTCAACCAAATAATTCTCAACCACAAATGGGTATTTTTCAACCACAATCAATCAGTTTCAACCACAAACAATTCTAATCAACTATTCGCTATCAACCAATTTTCACACCAATCACAACCAATAAATATCGTCCATGGTTTGTGGACGAGGGCCGTGTTTATATATATATATATATAAAGTATATTACACTTCTATTCAACACATATATAATTTTTACAATGCATATATAACTTATACATCGACCGTACAACTTGTACAATGCTTACACATGTGGTGTACAACGCTTATATAACTCATACATCGACTATATAATTTATACATCGTCGTTTTCCATATAGTTTATAATTCAGAAATCTCGCATTGGGTTCCAATCAACCAAAAGAAGACGTCCACACGAGTCCACTGTCTCTTGTTTCACCGAATTTCGTCAACAAACGAAAAAGATATGATTTTTACTGTGAAAT
Source organism: Allium sativum (assembly GCA_030737875.1). Taxonomy (NCBI): domain Eukaryota; kingdom Viridiplantae; phylum Streptophyta; class Magnoliopsida; order Asparagales; family Amaryllidaceae; genus Allium; species Allium sativum. Next base: position 154,138,521 of record CM060921.1, on the reverse strand, counting down.
CAAAAATCGTAGCGCTTTCAAGTGCTATAATATAGTTAATTTTAAAATTAGCCGTACCTCTCAGTTTTGGGTTCGAAACTAGGTTTCAAATTTTCAGCAAAACCGTTAATCGATACGGGGATCGGGTTGTGCGAGGTCGAAAGGGGGAGATGGGGCGCCTGCTCGCCGGAAGTGGGCCCCATCTCGGTGCCCGGAATCGGCCTGGGCGGCGAGATGAAGTGGCGAACTTCCTGGCATCGATTCTCCCTGTATCCTCGATGAAAAAAATCTAATTCTTGTCTTGATTTAAAGCCCTCTTGACTCTCTACAAAAAACTCCAAAAGAGGGGTGGATTTCGTTGAGTGTAGGAGGAGAAAACGAAGGGAGAAGTTTTGAAGAAATTCTGCCGTGCATCGATTCTTATCGGGGAGAGAGAGAGTACTGACCAATGATTTTTTTTTATATATTTATAAATTTTAAAAATCCAAAAATACCCCTTATCTCTTACGAACACCAAGTCAAACCCAACGACTGTCGTTCCTAGCTAAATACCCCCATTCCGAACAAAATGGGATATGTTTCGTAGGCCCATTCGACTATTTCAGCCAGTTTTCCTTCAAATTAAAATAGAAAACATTCAATGTTTAATTTGAACGTACATTTCAATTTGCCAGGGCCACATATTGATTCTAAAAATTCCCGAAAAATAAATCTAGCTATATTTTGACGATACGGTCCCAACAAAATTAGTTTCGTCGAATTCTTAGACTGTTTGAAAAATGGCCCATTTCTGGTTGATCTAATTTAACTGTAATTGACCAAAACATGTTTTTCTTTGCCACGCTCACATACTAGCTTCAAAAATTATGAAATTTGAAACCTAACAATAATTTGACATCCCGGATCCAACAAAAGTGATTTCGTCAAATTCCGAGGTAATTTGCAAATGGCCATTTTCACGGGCTATATAAACTCTATAGCGACCTTTTTGAAAATTCATTTAGCCATAACTTTTGCTTCCCGCTATGAAACTTCGATTTTTTAGATTCGTTAGAAAGATGTTCGCTAACAGATATAAATATTTTTGGTTTCACTAAAATCCATTTTGTTTTGCACCAGTACAGTCAGTCAAAGTTTGAATTGAAAATTTGAAACTACTACGCCATTTCAGGCCTTGTTTATAATTAGAATTAATTATATTTATTTTCAAACGTCGATTCAAACTTACTTTTCGTCGTAACTATTTAAAATATTTATTTTAAATATTTTAAATCGACCAAAATAGCCAATTTAAAAATTTTTAAATTGGTTCAGATTTTCCGGGTTGTTACAGCAATCCTATACATTTCATATAACAGTTTATTATTGATTTAAAATCCATGAAAATTGTAAGTCAGATGTGAGATAAACTCACCTTTTCGTAGCATTGAATGGAGACGGCAAGCGAATGGGTACAGATATGATATTGACTAAGGCATGGAATAAACACACAAGCTCTGCAAAATTTGCGAAACCCGAAGCAATGGAGAACTCAAGATGATCGAATGACATTGGAATATCCTATTTCTGTACGCACCCTTCGATATCCTCTCAAGCGATCTTTCTTTCTTTCTTTCCGATCAGTAGAAGAAATGTGTAGTTTCAGCAACAGATCCAGAACAGGGTTCGCTTAGGGAAAGCTTCAACTTGAAAAAAATGAAATAAACTTTTGAAATCATAAAGAGGTCTCGACCTATTCGAATTTGAGGCTTGATATACTAATCTTTTTTTTATGCATGCAAATAAACCTTGCATGTTACAGGTGATGAACCAATACAATAAAAATGGACATGGTTTCTCTACAGGGAACGAATGAAAAGTGGACAAAACACATAGTATAGGAATATCAAACTAGACACTGGCATGCTATAGGCAATGAACTAAAATGGACAAGCAAGGTCGTAGACAACTTTGCAAAAAAATTTTCATATAAGTATATTCGAAAGAAGATGAAATAGAAAGTAGGGCAGAAATGTATAGGAGAAAAGGGGATAAAAGTAATGAGCTGCTGCTTTTACCTTTCTTCTTTGGACGTACTCGGCAATTTTGGTTAAACGAAGTGGTGCCATCGGAAACATAGGTGTTACCTATCCTTTGAACGAAACAATTGTTTGACCTTTTCATATCTAAAAGGTGGCAACCGGCGTTAATTAAGGATCTGGAATCAATAACAAATGGATAAAAATCCAAAAGAGAATGAATAGAAATAAGTAACGAATAAATTTGGAAAGAAAAAAAAAATAAACATAGCTTTTGGAATAAAAAGTAGTGCATGGAAGACTAACGCGTGGCATGGTTAAATGACATAAGAATTGTAATGTACACCATGCATGCGTTAGAATTAGAATAAGAAGAATGGACATTGGTTTTAAAAAAAAAGAAAAATAAAAGGAAATGAATGCCACTTTAGAAAGGAAACGTGCATTTAGAAAATGTACAAAACGCATGGCCATTATATGAAGAGGTGAGAAGACCAAATAAGAAGACACACGTATGGAAATAAAAGGCACGCATATGCATTGTTATATACAATTAAAGTGCTCACTTCCTACACTTTTGAAAAAAAACAAAAAATTAAACAGGTGGTTTAGAAAAATAACATGACGGGCTTTGTAGACCCAAAATAGCTAGAAAAGTATGTAAGATCGAAAAAGGGACACATCAAACTCAAATGGCTCCATTTCAAAAATGAACTGTGCAAGAATTTTTACAATTTCAGCACGAACCGAGCACCGATACTGACAAATGAATATATTGCAGAAATCAGCGCGACGAGAATGACACAATAGTATATAATTTTCAGTGTCAGGATGCTCTGTTCAAAAACGTGTTACAGACCCCTTTTTAGAAAAAATGCGGACGAAAAACGGAGCTCAAAACGTCCGATTTTCGCAAAACGAATTTCACCATTGGATTACTGACAATAAATAGAATACTTTTCATGTTTGTACAAACTAGTTTCAGAGAGATTTTAAAATCGCGAAAATTTGAACTATTTTGCGCAGCTTTGCACTGAAAATTGCGCGATCGAAAAACATTCAAATTTTTCAACGAAATTTTCACAGCTGCTACATCTCACTGTACATATTTCAAATTTCAAATTCGCGCTATGAAAAAAAAATTTTGAAATAAAATATCAATCTAAGTCAAAATTTAAATCGTAAAAATAATAGCGGGTTGTTACATTCTCCCCTACTCAAAACTTTTCGTCCCCGAAAAGGAACGAGGCGGAGAAATAATAATTAAATAATTAATATATTTAAAACCGATGGTTCATATTTATTATTATACCTATATAAGTAACTTGAAATATATATAAATCAAAAGTTAAAATATTTTCAAAAAAATAGTTTGAAGTATTCAGTCGACGCCTCGATTGGCAATATATATCCATCCCACTTACGAAATCTGAAAATAGATATCGATGATGTTGCAGTCATCACCAAAATCATTTTCAAGCGACTAGCGTGTGACTCTATATCTATCTAATACATATAGGATATAACATATCTATCTAATACATATATCTATCTAATATCTATACCGATCATCTGGTCAAAGACCGTCCTCTGCTGAAGAAGGCCACAGTAGCTCACGTGTATGATGAGTCGAGCCCGCCAGCTGCTTCCGATGAAGCAGGTAAACCCGATGTTTTGGGAGCTACCCTTACAATTAAAATTATTCCTGTTTTTGTATTGTTTGACACAGGTGCATCACGTAGTTTTATTGCTAGTAACATAATGCACAAATTAAAGTTAAAACAGAGAAAGCTTAAACAATCGGTTGAAGTACATAATCCGATAGGAGGATCTCTTATTCTCGGTTCATATTGTAGAGTGCCAGTCTCTTATTATTCCTACACGTTTCCTTTTGATTTAATCGTTATGGATTTTCCCAAATTCGATATCATTCTCGGGCTAGATGGGTTAACGAAATACGAAGCCGAAGTGAATTGTGCAGAAAGAATCATTAAAATTTGAATGAGGCTTGGATATATTACGGTACCATGTCATGGTTCGAATCCAGATAGAGAAGAATTTTGGTCGGCATTAGAACTTATCCCCACTTCCCTGGAGAAGATTCCAATTGTCAGAAACTATGCGGATGTGTTTGAAGAAGTTGAAAACTTACCTCCGCAAAGAGAAATAGAATTCCGAATCGATCTAACTCCCAATGCCAGACCAGTGGTACATCCAATTCGCAGAATGACTCCGAAGGAAAAAGAAGAATTAGGTGATCAAACTCGTCAACTGTTGTGGAAGGGTCTAATCAGACCTAGTTTTTCTAATTGGGGTGAAGCTGTTGTGTTTGTCCCAAAGTCAGACGGTACTCTTCGATTTTGCGTTGATTGCCGAGACCTCAACAAACAGACGCTCAAAAACAAGTATCCATTACCCCGCATCGATGATTTGCTAGACCAATTGAATGGGGCGAAAGTATTTTCCCGAATGGACCTAGCTGCAGGTTTTCACCAATTAAGAATAGCAGACGAGTGTGTTCCTTTGACAGCTTTCAGAGGTCCAGACATATTTTATGAATGGTTAGTAATGCCGTTCGGCCTGTGCAACGCTCCAGCATACTTTGTCGATCTAATGAATAGAGTGTTCAAGGGAGTTCTGAATAAATTTGTCCTCGTATTCATCGATGATATTTTAATCTACTCCAAATCAAAACTCGAGCATGAAAAACACTTAGAACAAGTATTGGAGATTCTGAGAAAGAACGTCTTCAAAGCCAAATTCTCTAAATGTGTCTTCTGGCAAGAAGAAGTCAAGTTTCTTGGCCATGTTGTGTCAGAGAAAGGGATTTCTATTGACCCAAGCAAAATAACAGCAATTCAAGACTGGTAACAACCCACTACTCCCACAGAGGTTAGAAGTTTTATGGGGTTGGCTAGTTATTATCGAAAGTTCGTTAAGGATTTTTCGAAGATATCCGGTCCGTTAACGAAGCTCACAAAGAAACATGAGAAATTTAAGTGGACTTCCGACTGTGAAGAAGCTTTCCAGGAATTGAAATCGAAACTGACCACTGCTCCAGTGTTAACCATTATTGATGGCAATCAGGATTTAATAGTTTGGACAGATGCTTCTATTAGAGGTCTTGGTGCAGTGTTAATGCAAAGAGGCCAAGTAGTCGCTTATGCAAGCCGCCAACTGAAACCGCATGAGAAGAATTATGTAACTCATGATCTTGAGTTGCTAGCTATCGTTTTTGCGTTGAAAATCTGGAGGTATTATTTATTGGGCGAGAAATTTATACTGTACATAGATCATCAATCATTGAAGTATTTATACATCCAGAAAGATCTGAATTTGAGACAGCAGCGTTGGCTAGAATTTCTTGCAGCGTATGATCTTGATATCCTGTATACGCCGGGGAAGGCTAACGTTGTAGCAGATGCGCTTAGTAGAAAAACCGCAATCATTGCCCATCTTATAATTACACCTGGATTGATTGATAAAATATGTGCTCTCCAGAGGAGTGATTATTTCATTCAAAGGATCAAAGGGAGAATCCAAAAGGGAGAGCCCTCAAGTTTTCAGGTAGATAAAGAAGAAGTTCTGAGACTGAATGGGAGAACATGTGTTCCCAACATCCCTGAGCTCAAAAGAGAAGTGTTAGACGAATGCCATAAATCCAAATTTTGCATCCATCCTGGTGTGAGTAAAATGTACCACGATATCAAACGCACTTTCTGGTGGAGGGCAATGAAAAGGGATATTTCTTCGTATGTGAGCAGATGCCCTACTTGTCAATTGGTCAAGACCGACCAACAGAAGCTAGCTGGATTGTTGCAACCATTGGAAGTCCCAGGTTGGAAATGGGAACAGATTTCCATGGATTTCATAGATGGCTTGCCGCGAACCAGGAAAGGTAATGACAGCATTTGGGTAATCGTAGATCGCTTCACGAAGACTGCCCATTTTATACCTGTCAGATCCAATAGAACCGCTCAGAGTCTAGCACGGATATATTTCAAAGAAATCGTTAAGCTGCATGGAATTTCCATTAGCATAGTCAGTGATAGAGACCCGATATTTGCTAGCAAATTCTGGGAGGCTTTCTAGACAGAATTGGGAACGAAACTGAATATGAGCACCGCTTATCACCCTCAAACAGATGGCCAAACTGAGCGGGTGAATAGAATTCTAGAAGATTTATTACGGGCTTGTATAATTGATTTTGGTGGGTCATGGGAAGATCACTTGCATTTGGCAGAATTCTCATATAACAATAGCTATCAAGCAATTTTGGGAATGTCGCCATTTGAAGCATTATATGGCAGACCGTGCAGATCTCCAGCATGTTGGGTAGAACTTAGCAATAGACTTGTGTTAGGACCTGATATGATTAGAGAAGCAGCTGATAAAGTCAACTTCATCAAAAAGCGATTGAGAACCGCCCAAAGCCGACAGAAAAGTTATGCAGATTCTAGAAGGAGAGATTTGACATTTGCTGTTGGTGATCAAGTTTATTTGAAAGTTTCTACTATGAGAGGAGTAATCAGATTTGGCAAAACTGGGAAGTTGGCACCAAGATTTATTGGTCCCTTTCCTATACTCGAACGAATTGGAACTCTTGCTTATAGGGTTCAATTACCAGATTGGTTGCCTGGAGTGCATGATGTATTTCACGTATCTCAACTTAGGAGACATGTGCATGATCCAGATCTTGTTGTAGAAGAAGTAGCGCAACAGTATATAGACATAACTCCAGAATTAGCACTCAGAAGAGAGCCATTAAAGATTGTTGGCAAAGAAACTAGAGAACTAAGAAGCAAAAAAGTTCATTTAGTTAAAGTGCAGTGGAGCATTGATCCTAGAGACTATACTTCGGAGACTGAGGAAAGCATTAGGCAAGCTTACCCTAAATGCATAGTGGATATCTCTGACTAACTCCGGTGCAAGGTACCTTTACAATACTATGCATTTACATTTTGTTTCCTACTTTACTGTTGTTTCCTTTTCGAGGACGAAAAGTTTTAAGTGGGGGAGATTATAATAACCCGGAAAATACGAGCCAATTAAAAATTTTTAAATTGGTGATTTCAAAGGAATTTGAACAATTGAAATAGAATATTTCAATAAAATAGTGAATTAGAAATAGTGAGTCAGCTTGAAAATTTGAATTCAAACTTTGACTGACAGTGCAGGGTGGAGAATATAACGGATTTTAGCGAAAATAAAAATATTTAAATCTGTTAGTCAATACCTTTCTAATGAATCTGAAAAATCAAAGTTTCATAATGGGAATCAAAAGTTATGGCCGAATGAATTTTCAGAAAGGTCGCTATATAGAATATATAGCCCTGGAAAATTGATATTTTGCAAACGACCTCGGAATTCGACGAAACCACTTTTGTTGGGTCCGGGATGTCAAACTATTACTAGGTTTCAAATTTCATAATTTTTGAAGCTAGTATGTGAGCGTGGCAAAAGAAAATGTGTTTGGTCAATTTCTGTTAAAATTGGATCGACCAGAAAATGGCCATTTTTCAAACGATCTCAGAATTCGACGAAACTAGTTTTGTTGGGACCGTAGCGTCAAAACATAGCTAGATTTATTTTTCTGGAATTTTTCGAATCAGTTTGTGGCCCTGGAAAATTGAAATGTACGTTCAAAGTTAAAAATTAAATGTTTTATACATTAATTTGAAAAATAACTGACTCTAACAGTCGATTTAGCCAACGAAACATATCGCATTGTGTTCGGAATCGGGGTATTTAGCTAGGGACGATAGTCGTTGGGTTTGAAAAGGAGTTCGTAGGTGAAAACCCTAATTTTCTGAAATATATATATATTCCGGCGAATCAGAAAATTCCATTCATTATTTTAAAAAATAAAAAAAGTCAGAAACCCTCGTTTCTCTCTCCCGATCGACGACTCAAATCGTCCGCCGCTTCTGCCCCAAATCGCCGCCTCCACAGGCGATTTCCGCCTGCGCCACCCCCTACCTCGACGCGCCTCCTCCTCCTCTTCAAATCCGACCCTACCCCGACCCCTATCGCCTCCTCCTTCGCCAGAACCATCGACCCAAAGTCGAACGCTTCCCACCGCCGCCCTGATCGCCACCGACCACCGAGCCACCCCAAACCGCCACCGATAGGACCACCTCTCCCTCCTCTTCCACGTCAGCACCCCCGATCGTCCCCACGTGCCACGGATTTCGCGAAAACCTCAAACCTAGTTTCGAACCATCGTGAAAGGTGAGTCCTTTTTGATGTCTGCACTTTGAAAAATCATATCTTTTTAGTGTGTTGACGAAATTTGATGAAACAGGAGACATCGTGACCGCAAGGAGGCTCTCTACACTCTAGAAGAAGCCGCGGATTTTTCTGACATCATATCTATTTTTAGCGAAGCAACAAACCAAAGTGAGAAATCTAAATTAATTGAATTTGAATGGAAAATGTCATGTATAAATTATATAAGCGAAATATAAATTACACAAGTGTTGTATACCTCATGTACATGCGTAGTGTAAGCCATATAAGCGAAGTATGAATTATACATGCATAGAATAATTGATATATGTGTTGAAATGCAAGTGAAATATAGCAATTATATTAAAAATATATATATATATATGTATATACTCCCCTCGTCCACAAACCATGGACGATATTTATTGTTGTGAATTGGTGTGAAATATTGGATGAAAAACACGAATGGTTGAATAATTTTTTGTGGTTGATATTGTTTGGTTGTGATTGAAAAATACCCATTGGTGATTGAAATGAATTGGAAATATTTGTGGAAATAAAAATAAAACATGCCGCCTGGGATGACCCGAAATCCCGTTCTCACGGAGACAAGGGTTATCTTTGGAATATAACACAGAAACAGATAATAGCAGAACAAAATTAAATAAATACACCAGATAATGAACAATAAAATATACTGGATAAAAGTAATCATCAGAGTTACACAGCATACAGGATCTTACTTAGTACAAATACAGTTCAGCTATACATAAATGTCTACAGCGGAAAATAAACAAAATATGTACAATAGGAGCTGAACAGCATAAAAAGAGATAAATGATAGAACCCATCTTCAGCTCCAGTTACACAGATAAAACCTGCTAAACCTGAATACAAGGCTGCCCGTGTAGAAAAAAGTGGCACCCGAGTTTGAGAGTGAAACAAACTACGAGTCAGTCATGGGACTGGTATGAGAAATCTACTCAACACATATATAATATGGCGAATCACAGGACCACGCCACTTTCGTGGAATGGGTTTACTCCATTGGATTGCTAGTGCTTTGAAACAAATCTTCCTTTTAAACATCGCTATGCTTTTTATAAAAATGAAGCCATTATAAGACTCAGTTCCCATCACACAATGCAACGCAAACCGGAGGATAGAGTTTTTACCTTATAACGGCCAAAATATGCTTGATACGAATAAAACAAAGGCAATTGATATTATTGCTAGTGTTTATATGTTTTGAAAACAATTTCAAATCATAACTATCATTCATAGACGGCATTAATGCCCCATACCACTATGTCGCCATATATAGGTATACAATCAAAATCGCGCGATGTCGTATTTGGAAATTGGATTTCCGCCATGAACCAAGGCAAAAGATAGTCCTTACCAAATTCGAGACTGCCTAGTCTGAGTCTCAGGATCAGAATGCATCGCCCCTTGGAGCGACAGGGCCGGTCCACACGGAGTGGATTAAAAATGCCTGAGCACTATGTCTCGCCGCCCTTTGGGGCGTAAGCGAGCCAACAAGTGACTCCATCGGACCCGGATCGTCCGATCTAACCGAGGCGCCTCGCAACAGCAACAACCACATAAGTCAAACTCGTTAGGGCGTGTAAAGCCACTGACGCCACTTTTAGCTAGGAGGAAACGTAGGCCCTCCCTGAGGTCCTTTCTCCCGTTTCTGGTTCATACCGGGGTGTGAGGCTCGCGAAATCATGTTATACACAAAGCTACGCCACACAGGCGGTGCTTTGGTCATCACCACAAGACTTTGCTTTTCAACAGAAGCCCTGATCACTGCATCTTAGCATGCCACACAAGCAATTCATGCCATGCGACTGATGTCCATCGATATACAACCTCTGAGCTTGTGCGTTTCAGAGAAGGGCGTTAAGCAAAAGAATAAATTCTCCGCCACCAAACAGATGTATATTTAATAGAGATCAATCAACATAGAATAAAATCCAATGTCAGACACACAATCCATTTACAAGTCCGTTCTTGGTCTGAACGAAACCGGAGGCACTAAATACCTCGCAAACCCTTCGATCACCACGTACGTCTGGACGATCACCACTCATTATCCATATTTCGGGATGCCTCCCAATCAGGACCTCGGTTACTATCCGAACGAGGTGAAGATCTCCAGTCTTCGACCACCGTCTTCATCTTCGACTTTCAATCGTCGGTCAATTATTTGAAATGAGAATTAACTCGGCCTTCTCAAATAATTCACGTATATTTAGAATTTTCAAATCAATTTATTTCAATGGTTAAATTATTCGACAACACCAATTTTGTTCTTTAATGTAATTTTCACACCAAACACATTCAACCATCAAAAGCCACATAAATCGAGCAAATTCAGTTTATTTCCATTCCATGTCGTTTATGATATTTTATAATGATTTATCGCTATTTTTATTTATTTTAAAATAGCCAATTTATTCAAAACGACGCTTCGGGCCATAACGCGGTCGTGGCGCTGTTTTTCTTCAGATTTGATTTACACATATCTAAAAATCTAACCGTTGGATCTTCACAAAATTTACATCTTTAGAAAGGTCTTTTCAAAACGAATCCAACGGTTCCAGTTTCGAGAAAATCCGACGGTCGGATCTCCCGGTACAATCGTTTGAATTTTCGATTTCAAAATACGAACTGCAGCATCGTTATTCGATTAAATATATAATTATATTTATATATATAAATATAATCGCTTCTGGCGCTGTTTTTCATCAGATTTGAATTAAACATTCCAGATAATCCAACCGTTGGATTTTTACAAGGTTGGTGCCGTTGGGAAGATATTTCCAAGGCGAACCCGACGGTTGAGGTTTCGGGAAAATCCAATGGTCGGATTTCCCGCACTAGTTGTTTGAAATCATGGTTTCAAAATGCGAACTGCACGACTACGTTTCGTTTTAATTTTATTTATATTTATATAAATATAGTTCATTCAATGATTTCAATATCGTTTTCACTTCAAATATTTCACTAACGCCTTAAAATTTTGGAAAATTTCGCCATAACCTCCCCTGCACCGGGAGCATCGAGAAATCTCAAATAGCTTCCCTGGTCCTTCTAATCTCAAACAGAAAAAGAAAAAGCTGAGCGGCTGGCCAACAGGCTCATAAAATCATCACCCAAACAAAACAGTAAATGTGTACCTATTTGTCGGGCACAAAATTTTATTCCTCTTCTCTAGCCCCTTTGCTATAACCTGTTCAATGAATATGCATGTACATATATATAGTTCTTATCATTTATCATTTTCTATTCAACTTCATATTTGATTTCTATTTGGTTTAAAAACAACATTAATTCTAATGCTACATACATAGGTACAAATCATATCATTAGCTAATTAATGAATATTTCAACTCATATATATTTATTTGAACAAGTGGCTATTTTTAACACTTCACATTTCAACGATTCACGCATATAATAAAAATGTGATTTTTATTGTAAAACAACTCATTTCAAAACACTATTATTTTATATATTTCATATTGGTGATAAAAATAGGATTTTTCTTATAAAATAATTTCTTTCAAAACGAGATTATTTTACACAGTTCATATAGTAGATAAAAGGTGATTTTTATTATCAAACAATTTATTTCAAAATATGAATACCATTCAACACATGAATTTCTAATAAACGAATGAATATCGATTCAACACATGAAGGTTTTCTATTCAATGAATAAATATAGTTTTAACAAATGAAAATAATTCAAACACATGAATGTTATTCAAAATTTCGGCAGCATAACGGCAGGGTAGTTAAAACCGGGACCGTCCCTAGTACGGCTCCTCGCTCTACCTTAAAACCTCGCGGTTTTTGACAATGGGGATCATGCATCTAGTTCGCACGCAGGCGGCATGTATATATTTATTTCGTTTCCACAAACTAATCCTATGTGGTTTCAACCAAATATTTCTCAACCACAAACGGGTATTTTTCAACCACAATCAATCAATATCAACCACAAACAATCCCAAACAACCATTCGCTATCAATCAATTTTCACAACAATTTCAACCAATAAATATCGTCCATGGTTTGTGGACGAGGGGCATATATATATATATATATATATATATATATAGCAATTCACTTTTATTTCAACACATATATAATTTTTACAACGCATATATAACTTATACATCGAACGTACAACTTATACAACGCTTATACAAGAGGTGTACAACGCTTATAAAACTCATACATCGACTATATAATTTATACATCGTCGTTTTCCATATTATTTATAAATTAGAAATCTCACCTTGGGTTCCACTCCGTCAATCTTTACGGAACGGTTTGGATTCCCTTTTTATTTAAGTCCGCTTCATCGCCATCTGTTTTATGTAGTTGATATTAGAAATCAGCTCTTCAATTCTATGCCATTTATAAATAAAAATCATATTTTTATTTCTATACAATCTAAAAAAAAATTATATTTTTACATCGCTATTTATTTCAAAAATAATGCTCTTTCTATATTTTTCAAATATTTTACTCTTTCTATATTTTTCAAATATAATGCTCTTTCTATATTTTTCAAATATTATGCTCTTTCTATATTTTTCAAATATAATGCTCTTTCTATATTTTTCAAATATTATGCTCTTTCTATATTTTTCAAACATTTTATTCTTTCTATACTTTTCAAATATTTTATTCTTTCTATACTTTTCAAAAATAAGTTCTAGTTTTATTTCTAAAACAAGTTCTATCTTATTTTATACACAATGCAAATCCCAGATTTAAAAAGCAATGCTATATTTTTCTATTCTTCAAAACATATTTATTTTATTTTTCATACTAATGTTACCTTTATTTTCAGAAGCAAATCTAATTTTATTTTCCATGTACAGTTAAAACTGAAAATAAACAAGGTTATATTTTATTTTCTAGACCAACGTATATATTTTTTTCCAAATCTAAAAATAAAAATAAATCAATGCTAGCTCATTTTAGAATCTGAAAAATAAATTAATGTCACATTTTATATTATACAACTGAAATTTAAAAACCATAGTTATTTATCAAAGAAAAAGGTAGGAAAAACTCACTGTTTTCCCCTCAGAACAGTATTCGAAAGTAGCCCCAGAACTAGGGTTGGATGTTGCTGCCGCCTGGAGCCGCGGACTGTCGATCGGAGGAAGTCGCAGGGAGCGCCTTGGCCTGCGTCACCTCCACCCTCAACCTGGACGAATTCGAACTCCCCCTCGTGCTTCAAATCGAGATCGAACGGAGCGACTTCGAGGGTTCGATTCTCGACGGCAGGGAGGAGAGGAGGGTCGAGGGTGGGTTTGATTTGAAGGGGAGGAGGAGGCCGTTCAATTTAGGGTGGTGGCGCTGGCGAACTTCGCCTGAGGCGATCGGAAAAAGGCCGGGAGCGGGGGAGCATGAGAGTCGTCAAAGCAAAAGGGTTTACGGGGTTTTTTTTATATTTTTAAATTAATGAAATAAAAAATCCTATTAGCCGATGCTATATTAAATTCAAAAATTGGGGTTTTCTTGGACGAACTCGAAATCCAACCCAACGACTATCGTCCCTAGCGTTTTACCCCCATTCCGAACACAATGGGATATGTTTCGCATGCCCATTCGACTGTTTCAGTCAGTTTCCATTCAAATTAAAATATAAAACATTCAATATTCAATTTGAACGTGCATTTCAATTTGCCACGGCCACAAACTAATTCGAAAAATTCCAGAAAAATAAATCTAGCTATGTTTTGACGATACGGTCCCAACAAAACTAGTTTCGTCGAATTCTGAGACCGTTTGCAAAAAGGCCAATTTTTGGTCGATCAAATTTAACTAAAACTGTCAAAATACATCTTCTTTTGCCACGCTCACATATTGATTCAGAAAATTATGAAATTTGAAACCTAGCAATAACTTTACATCTCGGATCCAACAAAAGTGGTTTCGTCGAATTCCGAGGTCATATGCAAAACGGCCATTTTCACGGCCTGTATAAATTCCATAGCGACCGTTCTGAAAATTCATTCGGCCATAACTTTTGCTTTCCGTTATGAAAATTTGATTTTTAAGATTTGTTAGAAAGGTATTCACTAACAGATTTAAATATTTTTGGTTTCACTAAAATCCGTTTTGTTTTGCACCCGGTATAGTCCGAAAAAGTTTGAATTCAATTTTTGAAACTTCAGCGCCATTTCAGGCCTTGTTTATAATTATAATTAATTATATTCGTTTTCAATTGTCGATTCAAACTCAGTTTTCATCTCTATTATTGAAAATATTTATTTTAAATATTTAAAACCCATTATTTTAGCCAATTTAAAAAATTTAAATTGGTTTAGATTTTCTGGGTCGTTACACCGCCTGCGTGCGAATTAGATTCATGAATCCCCATTGTCAAAAACCGCGAGGTTTTAAGGTAGAGCGAGGAGTCGTACTAGGGACGGTGCCGGTTTTAACTACCCTGCCGTTATGCTGCCGAAATTTTGAATAATCTTTATGTGTTAGAATTATTTTCATGCGTTGAAATTATAGCCATATGTTGAAACTATATCCATGTGTGGAAATGCTCATGTGTTGAGAAGTGTGTGTAGTGGAAAAGTTCATGTGTTGAACAAAAAGATTGAACAATAAATATTACATTTTAATTGAAACTATGAAGTGTTGAAAACATCCATTTCTCGAATAAATATTTTAAATGATAAAAATATCATTTTTATCATATATGTGATATGCTAGAGATATGCGGACGTTGAAATAAATATTTGTGAAGAAATATTATTTTTAACATGCATAGGAACTAAATAAAATAGTCATGTGTTGAAATCTATTTTAGTTCTCCAAAATTATCATTTTTGAAACGTGAAGTGTTAAAAATAGCCACTTGTTCAAATAAATGTGCATGAGTTGAAATATACTAGCTAAAGACATGATTTTAGCCTATGCATGCAACATTAGAATGAATGGTGTTTTTAAACCAAAGTAAATCAAATATGAAGTTGAATGGAAAATGATAAGTGATAAAAATTGTATATATGTATACGCATATTTATTGAACAGGTTATAGCAAAGGGGCTAGAGAAGAGGAATAAAATTTTGTGCCCGACAAATGGGTACACATTTACTGTTTTGTTTGGGTGATGATTTTATGATCCTGTTGGCTAGCCTCTTGGCTTTTTCTTTTTCTTTTTGACATGAGACGCCCATGTGGCTATTTGGGAATTTTCTTAGCCCCTCCCGTACAAAGGAGGTTATGGCGAAATTTTCCAAAATTTAAAGGTGTTAGTGAAATAATTGAAGTGGAAACGATATAGGAATTTTTGAATGAACTATATTTATATAAATATATAAATATGAATAAAATTAAAACGAAACGTGGCCGTGTAGTTCATGTTTTGAAACCGTGATTTCAAACGACAAGTGCGGGAAATCCGACCATTGGATTTTCCCGAAACCGCAACCGTTGGGTTCGCCTTGGAAATATCTTTCCAACGGCACCAACTTTGTGAAGATCCGATGGTTGGATTGTCTGGAATGTTTAATTCAAATCTGAAGAAAAACAGCGCCAGAAACGATTATATTTATATATATAAATATGATTAAATTAAATCGAATAACGACGCTGTAGTTCGTAAATTGAAATCGTAACTTCAAATGGCTAGTGTGGAAGATCCGACCGTCGGATTTTCCCAAAACTGAAACTGTTGGATTTGTTTTGAAATGATCTTTCTAATGATATAAAATTTGTGAAGATCCAACGGTTAGATTTTCAGATATGTGTAAAACAAATTTAGTGAAAAACAGCGCTAGTGCATCGGCACGACCTGAAACGTCGTTTAATTAAATTTGGCCGTTTTAAAATAAATAAAAATGGCGATATATCGTTATAAAATACTATAGACGATATAGAGTGGAAATAAACCAATTTCGTTGTGTTTGCTTGATATGTGATGGTTGAATGTATTTAACATGAGAATTATAACCAAAGAACTGAAATGTGAATGTTGAATAGTCCAACCATGTGATAAATTGATTTGAAAATCTAAATATACGTGGATTATTTGAAAAGGCCGAGTTCGTCTCATTTCGAATAATCGATCGACGTTGAGAAGTCGAAGAGTCGAAGATGGTTGAAGACCGACGATCTTCACATTAGATGGATGGGCGCTACTGATGCTCGTGATTGGAGTAGCTACCATGAAGGAACTGAAGTAGTAGCCGTCCAAACATACTGTTGATTGTACGGATATGCGAGGAATTGGTGCCTCCGGTTTTGTTCAGAACCAGAACGGACTTGTAAATGGACTATGTGTCTGACATTGGATTTTGTTCTGTGTTGATTGATCTCTGTTAAATATATATCTGTTTAGCGGCGGAGAATTTATTCTCTTGCTTAACGCCCTTCTCTGAGACGTACGAGCTCAGAGGTAATGTATTGATAGAAATCAGTCGCATGGAGTGGATTGCCTGTGTGGCACGACTAAGTGGCATATGATCAAGGCTTCTATTGCAAAGCAAAGTCTTGTGGTTGATGATCAAAGCATGGTCTGTGTGATGTGGCTTTGTGTATGACGTGAATTCGCGAGCCTCACACCTCGGTATGAGTCAAAAACGGGAGAGTGACTGCAGGGATAGCACGACGTTTCTGTCTAGCTAATGTGGTGTCGGTGACCTACCAGCCCTGACATTATATATACTTTTCACCTGTGTGGTTGTTGGAATGCGAGGCGCCTCGATATAGGTCTGTAAGGACCGGGAAACGTGTGTTCAGGAATTGCCAATCCTCAAAAGTAAGAGAGGACCGGCCCTGAAGATCCAAGGATCATAGTGGGGTCCTGGGACATTTGCTAGAGTGTCTCGAATCGGAGAGGAGCTTGCCCCTTGCCTCGACTCTTGAAGGAATCCAATTTCCAATACGAAATATGCGAATGTGATTGTATTACTAGTATGGCGACATGATATATGGTACCCATGCCGTCTATGATTGATATTTATGATGGAATTTGCTCTTAAAATATATATGCACTATTAATAATATCAAACACTTCTGTTTTATAAGTATGAAGCATTTTTGGCCATTATAAGGTAAAACTCTATCCTCCGGCTTGCGTTGCATTGTGTGATGGGACCTGAGTCTTATAATGGCTTCATTTTATAAAAAGCATTGCGATGATTTAATCATTTACTTTATTTCATGCACTAGCACTCATTGGAGTAAACCCGTTCCGCGAAAGTGGCGTATTCCTTTGATTTGCCTTATTATTGTTGTTAATAAGTAAGTAGATTTCTCATACCAGTCCCATGACTGACTCGTAGTTTGTTTCACCTTGCAAACTCGGGTGCCCTCATTTTCACACGGGCCGCCTAGTTACAGGTTTCTGACGCACTTTTGGCTCATGGCGAGGCTTGACTACACCTTGCTGACTTGGATTTTCTCCCCCATTATTGTATCTATATTATGATTCCGCCACTGGCGATGTAGACTGATATTTATTTTGTGTACTCTTTATGTATGATTCCGCCTCAGGCAATGGTGACTGATTATGTATCATTATGCACTAAGTTGTATCCTATACTGTGCTTCTCGGATGTGATGATATTTATATGATTCAGCTGTCATATGTGTGTAAATTATTCTATTTTCTGTTTATGCTATTATCCGTGATCTGCTAATGATGATTAATGTGTTATATTCCAAAGATTATCCTTAACACCGTGTCATGGAGTTTTGGGATCGTCACAGCAAATGCCAGTATAAACTCCAACTCCAATAGTGAATCTCGAAGACTAGAATTCTCAAATTTGACCCGAGCAATAATGCAAAACAAAACAACTCGGATCGGGACTAACATTTTCACGGAAGTAAATCAACTCAAATGAAATGTTCGATGAAATGCAATCAATAACTTAGAGGATGTTTGGGATCACCATCCTCTAAGGATCCGTGAAACTAATACTATATAGTATAATACGCTATATACAATAGTGTCTATCCGTAAAGTAAAAATATCAAAATAGCGTAAGCGGGATTATCATGATTACCTTAACACCGTTTATATATTCCCGTAGTATATACAGTACCGTAATTCTCCCATAAACTAGAGGTTGATCAGAGGGCAATCCATATAAAATGGTACAAAACAAATTCGTAGTGGGCTCGTATAAGGCATGCGACAAGGCACGCAAGGAATGCCAGGGTGGATTCACCGTTTGTAGAGCCGGACTGGTGGTAACACATAGTAGCTACTACCACCCACCTCGAAACACACTCCTATAATCAAAAGGGCCCAAATCGAATCTCAATAGTAATAGAATAATATCGAAGAAGTGTGCTGGATAGGAGGTATGACCTCACTTGGTCCGTGCGTAGCTCCTATTTTAGCCACATCAAGCTGACTCAAGATAGTCAGGGTCTCGTAATTAATATGAAATACAAAATAAAGTCGTTCGCCAAATCGTCCCCTTCATTCTGGAACTCCACTGCGTACACAGTTATTAAAGTGGTTTTTGGTATTGGCAGAGAGTATGACAATATCCGATCCCGGTCTCTTTAACAACCAGTCGTTTACATATTTCACACCGTGACCATTATTTTATAAATCATTTATAAAATAGTTTATACGAAATTCATATTCAAATTGAAATCAAAATTAAATATCTAAACTTTGAATATATAAAATTTTGAAACTCATTCACTTAAATCACTTAAATCGAATCGATTTAGAAATCATATCGTAAAGGTCTCGTAATATAGTATAAACCAATACTATTTAACTTCAAGGATATTTTAGTTCGATTTATATTCGAAAATTCAAGTTCCAAACTATTCATCAATTTGCTTTACATCGATTCAAAAATTCAACATTTGTTCGAGTTCAAACTATATGATTCAAGTCAAAACTTACATTTGAATTTAAACAAAGTATATTCATGGCATACATTTCTAAATCGTTATTTATAAATTTAACAATTCGTATAATCAAATTTTCGTTTATATGGATTCAATTAAGTCAATTGGAAAATCCAATCAACTAGGTTGAAATCTAGTATAATAATTCAAATCAAAATCTTATGTTCCAATTTAAACCAAATCATATAATATCTTAACTCAAATCGAATTATTCAAATTCATTACTTAAAATTTGAGTTGAAGCTTTATATTCAATTCAAACAATTTATAAGATTTAGAACTATTCATATAAATCAATTCAACAAATTTCCCAATTCAAAATCAAACGATTTATAACATCAATTCTATATAAAATTTATATATATATATATATATTCAAATTCACATTTTAGTGGCTAAAGAAATCGAATTCATTTCATATCAAATATGGTTCAAATTAGGTATAAATTTACAAAATTTAAGTTCATTTCCTATATAAATTCATATTTTAAATCCAATTCAAATTCACATTCAGTTGATTAAAAAACAAATTTATTCTTTAATTAGGAAATTCGATTTCAAAACAATTTCACAATTCAAGTTTATCTCTTATAAGTTCGAACCAGTTCGAGTTCAAATTCATTTTATTTACCTAATTCATCTCTACTAAAAGTTCGTATCAATTCGAATTCATAACTTAATATGAGTTAATTCGTTATTCAAATATCGTTATATAAATTTACATCTTTAAACTTTGAAATTAAATCGCGAAATCTACCTTATCCATCTTGAGTTTATTATTAAAGTTTTTGAAAATATGTATATAAGAAAATTTAATTTTGAAAATAGATATATATATATATAATTTTATAAAATTCTAAAATTAATTAGAATATGGATTATAACATATATAAGTTTAAATAATACAAAAATTGATTTAAAGAAATACTTATTATAAAGTAATACTTATATGAATAGATTATATGGTTTAAACTAAATAATATTATAAGTAAAATCTTAAATAAACATTTCAATCTACATTTACTCATTAAATCATTTTAAAACATATAATTTAAATTTTGTAAATTTAAGTTTAAAATTTTAAAATATAAATATATAAAATATAAAATCTTAAGTTATTATTTACTTATCAAATTCCAAATCATAATACTTCGAAAACATGACCGATGGTGTCCGTATATAGCATTCTACCCTATAGTCAGTGATACGGATATTTATCATTTGAACCCACAATTTATAAAATTTCTACGGGTCTATCATTTCAACCCGCGATCCCAATTCAGTAAAAATCGTTCATGTCTATCATTTCAATCCATAACTATTTTCCTTATTCTAATGTCCGTTCGGGTATGTATCATTTCAACCCTTACTGATTTTTCCTAAACTTGGGGTATCAACAATCACAAACAACAATCACATGCAGCAATCACAGCATATATATCATCAGTTAGACTACGTGTCATATGAATATATCGTGTCACATATAAAATGTGCATATATATCAAATCTATCAATTTCTATGAGCAATCCTATACATTTCATATAACAGTTCATTATTTATCTAAAATCCTTGAAAAATGTAAGTTAGATGTGAGATAAACTCACCTTTTCCTAGCATTGAATGGAGACGGCAAGCCAATGGGTATAGATATGATATTGACTTATGCATGGAAGAAACACACAAGCTTTGCAAAAATAGCGAAACCCGAAGCAACAGAGAACTCAAGATGAACGAATGACATTGGAAGTGGTCTTTCAATATTCTATTTCTGTATGCACCCTTCGATATCCTCTAAAGCGATCTTTCTTTCTTTTCGATCAACAGAAGAAATGTATAGTTTCAACCACAGGTCCGAAACAGGGTTCGATTAGGCAAAGCTTCAACTTGACAAAAATGAAATAAACTTTTGAAATCATAAAGAGGTCTCGACCTGTTCGAATTTGAGGCTTGATATACTAATCTCTTTTTTTTATGCATGCAAATAAACCCTGCATGCTACAGGTGATGAACCAATACAATAAAAATGGACATGGTTACGCTACAGGAAGCGAATGAAAAGTGGACAAAACACATGGTATAGGAATATCAAACTGGACACTGGCATGCTATAGGCAATGAACTAAAATGGACAAGCGAGGTTCTAGACAACTTTGCAATTCTTTTTTTTTTCATATAAGTATATTCGAAAGAAGATGAAATAGAAAGTAGGGCAGAAATGTATACGAGAAGAGGAGATAAAAGAAATGAGCTGCTGCTTTCACCTTTCTTCTTTGGACGTGCTCGGCAATTTTGGTTAAACGAAGTGGTGCCATCGGAAACATAGATGTTACCTATCCTTTGAACGAAACAAATGTTTGACCCTTTCATATCTAGAAGGTAGCAATCGACGTTAATAAAGGATCTGGAATCAATAACAAATGGAAAAAAAATCAAAAATAGAATGAATAGAAATAAGTAACGAATAAATTTGGAAAGAAAAAAATAATATAAACATAGCTTTTGGAATCAAAAGTAGTGCATGGAAGACTAACGCATGGCATGGTTAAATGACATAAGAATTGTAATGTACGCCATGCATGCATTAGAATTAGAATAAGAAGAATGGACATTGGTTTCGAAAAAAAAGAAAAATAATAGGAAATGAATGGCACTTTAGAAAGGAAATGTGCATTTAGAAAATGTACAAAATGCATGGCAATTATATGAAGAGGTGAGAAGACCAAATAAGAAGACACACGTATGGAAATAAAAGGCATGCATATGCATTGTTATATATAATTAAAGTGCCCACTTCCTACACTTTTGAAAAAAACAAAAAATTAAACGGGTGGTTTAGCAAAATAAAATAATGGGTTTTGCAGACCCAAAATAGCTAGAAAAGTATGTAAGATCGAAAAAGGGACACATCGAACTCAGACGGCTCTTTTTCAAAAATGAACTATGTAAGCATTTTTACAATTTCAGCACGAATCGAGCACCGAAACTGAAAAATGTATATATTGCGGAAATCAGCGCGATGAGACGGACACAACGGTATATAATTTTCAGTGTCAGGATGCTCCGTTCAAAAACGCGTTATGGACCCCTTTTAACGTAAAAATGCGAATGAAAAACGGAGGTCAAAACGTCCGATTTTCACAAAACGAATTTCGATGTTGGATTACTGACAACGAGTAGAATGTTTGTACGAACTAGTTTCAGAGAGATTTTAAAATCGCGAAAATTTGAACTGTTTTATGTAGCTTTGCACTGAGTAATGCGCGATCGACAAACATTCAAATTTTTCAATGAAATTTTCACAGTAGCTACATCTCACTGTACGTATTTCAAATTTCAAATTCCCATTATGAAAAACAAAAAATATTTTAAAAATAAAATATCAATTTAAATCGAAATTTAAATCGTTAAAAAATAGTGTGATGTTACAACATTTATGTACTTACTCTGTTCAAACAAATAACACACGTATCATTTTATAAACTAATGTTGCAA
Source organism: Allium sativum (assembly GCA_030737875.1). Classification (NCBI taxonomy): domain Eukaryota; kingdom Viridiplantae; phylum Streptophyta; class Magnoliopsida; order Asparagales; family Amaryllidaceae; genus Allium; species Allium sativum. The sequence continues at coordinate 154,115,873 of CM060921.1, read as the reverse complement.
TTAATTTGAATTTCAGTGTACATACCATTTTCCTGGCTAACTTCTGCTATTCTCCTCCGACCCGTCTACGTTTATTTGAGTCATAATGGATCCATCTTCTTTCTTCTTTCACAAATTCTAAAAGTGAAAAATGATCCTTATGGTGTATAGGAATGAATTTTTTGGTACAAGTATTATATTCTTCCTCAACTGGCGTGTCCACTAATTTTTTTGATGTTTTTCGTAGATTTCATATTCACCATTGTCTATCATTGTTCATGTAAGTAACATAGTTCAAATGTTAATCACTGAATCTATGTTGAAATTAAGTATATTCTTACTCAAGCTACAGTCTTCAAGCATAGAATTTCAGGGTGCTCCTTTCGCATCTCATGCGCGAACCAATCAATAATCTATAACAAAACATACATGTAATTTGTTATTGACGACTGAATATATGATGATATTTTAAACCAAAAATATAATTACTTTAACTATATTACTATTTCGTTACGATTATACCTGTGAATCTACAAATCGTCCACGTATCAAATCTGCCCATGCAATTCCAGTAATGCAGACATCTTTATCACCATTGAGGTACGCACTTTTGCTGTTAATTATTTACATGCAGTACAATAAGACATGGAATTAATAACCTAGTACTATGTACAAATAAACATGCTTAATTGAATATATGTATTCAGGTTTGTTTAAAACTTTCATATATTTATGTAAGTTTAAATATTCTTTAAATAAATAATTGCAAAGTAGGCTACAAACTTTAAACTCGCATTCCAGTTTTTTACTTCTTGCACTAATTATTGCAATCATCGTTAATTTTTCGGACTATTCACAATAATAATTCATTATCAAATAATAATAATTAATTAAACAAGTATTCTAATTTTACCTTAGGCTAGTAAGTTTTGCAAATTCTTCCATTACATCGATCTAATGATCCTCTAGATTAAACACATTTTTGAACGTTCTTAGTTTCATTTTCAAACCTATTTGTGATTCTTCGCATTTTGGTACTTCTTCATAATCCTCCACAACTATTGTTTCAAATTCATCCAGTTTTCTTTTACCTGTACCTGGGAATAATATCACAAATATCACCAGTGTACTAAATTAACATACACATTTCAAACATTTTTACACTCGTAACTTAATTATAATTTTTAACTTTTTTGCTCTTTAAAGACCGAAGTTCCCATTTTTTCCCTCCCTCTTATTCTGGTTCGTGATAAATTTTCTTTCATTCACATCTTTCTTCTCCTGCTGCTGCTTGATTTCGCCCTCTTTTTGGTCTTTACAATCTTCTGATACTACGTCATCAACATTCCTCTTTTCGCTAAATATTTAAAAATACTTACTCAATTAACATATAAATATGTGCTCATCAAAATGCATAAATTTCCAAAATCTGCATAAAAGAACACAATTCATCTCAACAAAATCAACCTTGTATTTTACATTTGATCATAAATGAACATAATCAGAAAAACTACTGATTTTTAATTTTAAGATAATTAAATACTTTTAGTCATAAATTTTAAAAACTAAAAATATTGTAATTTACCTTTTATTTGATCTACAATTCTTTTCTCCTTCTCCATCTCCCAGTCCTCATTCATCTCTATTTGCTGATCATTATTCTTTTGTGCCGAATCAACCATTTCATCACTCACCTTTTCCATCTCTTCCATTTTATGTTCATCTTCTTTTTCAACCACTTGCGTTTTTTCGTTATTACTTTCAGCTTTATCACCAATATTCTCGTCATTCCCTTGCTCCATGTCATGTTGTTCTTCATTCAGCAACTCAATGTCTTCCTTATTCTCTTTCTCGACATCTATTAATATTTTATTACTGGCATCAATAGTTATAAAAACATGCACACGATAATGAAACAATTATTATTAGATGCACACTATCTTGCACTTATTATTAATGCAATCAAGAAGTGCATCATACAACTCTTAAATTTTGTATACAATCATGCTATTAATTAAATTAATTGCATACCAATACTCTAATATTCTTGTATTTAATATTAATCTAACCAACTACTACTATTTAATTCTCATAAAAACCAAAAAAAGATTATACTTGCAGAAAAAATGTATTTATTACTACTGCTATCACATAGTGTACACACAATTGTAAATATATGAATCTGGGCACGCTATAATTCAGAATACCTGCATACTATCATGAAAGTAAAAAAAATTCGTAATACTATTTTGATCAATTATTTCTATTTCATTATATTAACCATGCATTAAGTAATATTATATGCAGACAGTAATCCATAGATTTTTATTACTTTAACACATATTTAAATTTCACTACTTTTTTCGTGCACAGATGTTTTAATTAAGAAAAATTGCATACCTTTGTGCAAGTTTCCTCTTATTCTAACTTAACATAAACTACAAATTTTTAACATTAACCATATGTAAATATTAATATTATAACCTTCTTTTTCATTCACATTACTACACTCTATCACCTTTTCAATAACCACCTGTGCCGTCTGCTGCACCTCGTCGCTATTTTGTTCCCTATTCTTCTCTTTTTCCAGTTCAACCTCGCCTTCTTCATTCCGTTCACCAACTCCATCACTTTTTCCACTATCATTTTATCCATCCATATTAAGTTTCAATCTTACAATGAATTTTTCTATCTCTTTCTTGTTTTTACTTCCCTCATCATGCCCTAGTTGGTTGTCTTTTTTATTAACAAGCTCCTCCTCATTTTTAACCTCATCTTCATTAGTACCTGCTTCTTCGCTTTCTGAATCGACAATCATTTCTTCCTGCTCTTGTTCATCATCCTCTACACTATCTGTTTCATCTTCCTTCTCAGCAATCATGACGTTTTCATCATTTCTTATTCCAATTTGCTTGTCTGTATTATCATCTACGGAAGAATCTGCCTCACATTTATCAACCTTTTGTTTTAATCTCAAATTTTCTTCTTTTAACTTTCTAATCTCCACTTTTAATTTTGCTACTAAGTCCTTCAAATGTTTTTCCCTCTTGTTATAAAAGCCAGCACATTCATCATTTTTGTCGACTTCATGCTTAAGCAGCTTCATATCCTTTCCTTCTACATCCTACAAACACAAACATCACACAATTATGAATTAGTATCTGTAATTATTTGTGCACAATTGTGCAAATATTTATTAATACTTCGTACTTTTACGAAACAATATTGTTAATCTGTTAATATTAACAACCATTGCACATATGTATACAACTTTTACAGATAATTGCATATAACTACGTAACTATTCAAATTAATTTTAAAAACTACAAACGGTAAACTTTAATACTAACCCACCTACACTAAACATGTTTTTAAATTAGTGGTAAAAAAATTACAAAAAATAATACTTCAAATTTAAAATACACAATATCTGCATTTAATTACGCTAATTTCTTATTATTTTTGCACATTATTTTACAACATTTCACAATTTTTTCTGCATGTTAACTACAAAAACTATGTCTTTTATAATATTCTTACATTCTTGAAGGACACATTCAAAATCATTGTCAACTTCAGCTTTGAAATGTCCCATTTTCCTGCCAACGGATAAATCGTGTTGTACTCCGGCTTTGATGTCGTCAGAACACATGTTTCTTCACAAAACCACCACTGCCCAAAAATGAAAAAAATTATTTATTAATCCACAAACTGAACTATTAAAAAATTAACAAACTCATATTATTATTAATACCAATAATAGGGTCACGCAAGCATTAATTTTGCGTGGTGTCTCGTGATATTTGTTGACTCGGGTAAATAAATGGTTGTGAATGGTTTTTGGCCATGAAATAGCTTTTAATTTTCTTGTGCAAACACAATATGATATTAGTGTCCACAGTAAGCTATAGTTTGGACTGGACACCAAGAATGTGGCTGCCAAATATAGAAGAATAAGTTTCACCATGTCAAAACGTGCTTCCGGAGATTCTTCTCTGATCGTCGAGAAAATCTCCCTTTCTATATTCTTCTTGTTCACAACTTTTTCATCTTTAAAATGTCTATTTCTAAAAGATATAAATTATTTATCCTCCTTATCTTCCGTCTTTATAAGTCCACTGGTTTTAATCATTTGACCTTGTGTTGGAGCTGCTAACAATTTCCAAACATCGTTTTCTGTAAATGTGATTATCAAATCACCAAATTGAAAATATTTCATGTTTTTCCTAAAGCTTCTGATTATGATGTCCAAAGTTGTCGAATTTTTGGTCGTCTCGGACGGTGAAATTAGACCATCAAAAATCGTGTCAATGAACTTTCCCAGCGGTAATTTTTTCAACAGTTCAGAATGTTCTACAGAAAATAACTCATCATCTTTCAATTTTTCTACCAAATCTATAAATGATTTCAAGTTGTTTCTATATACTTCCTCTTTTTTTGAAATATTTTCATTCTCCTCAACTTTCTGCTTTTTGTTAACGTGCAGAGATGTTGTAGGTTGGATAGCACTAACTAATGCTTTGTCAAGCTCACTTTCTACTTCAGCACCTTCTACTACATTGGGAAACTGCAAAAAAAAATAAAAAAAATTAACATTTTTACATACACAATTTTTAAACGCATATACCTACTATTCAAAAATTGAATATCTGCACACTATTATTCAATTACTACTCCTGCACAAATATAAATACTACAACAACAATTACATAAATGTACACTTGATTTATAAAGTTTAAAGTCACTTCATATAGCTATAAACCTATAGGTGTAGTGTTGCCATCATTCATTCACAAATTCAAGTTAACTGCACATAATATTGCAACATACATTTAATAAATGCACATTGGTATGCAACATTTACTAATAAATGAATTTGAATAAATAAGAACAAGTTAATCTACTCAGAGTTGTATGCAACAATAACTTAAAAACCCATATAACAATGCCATATTTAATTATTCCGTTGATTAAATTATGCAACAAAACTAATTAATTTCTAGGTTTTAAGCAATTTTATTGAATATATTCATACATTAATGCAAATAAACAACATATATGAATGTAATTTCTTCCACTAACTACACATATGCAGACAAATTTGAATTTACTGAAAATTCACTCATACTTCAACTCAAAATTATTTCATACATTCACTTAATCTATTTCAATCAGTCCTTACATGCATAATAGCAACAATCAACCAACAAATCATATTTAGAATCCTACAATTCTAACAATATTCATATAAACATGCAACAAACAAATTTAAATTGTTCTAATGTATGCAAAAATTGTTTGTTACATGCATACATTCAACCATTATACATGGGAAACATGCACAATTGTATGTAGTATTTATGATTACTTTCATATACACGTACAACTACCTGATTTCATTTTCACAATTGCATTTTACAGTACTGACTTGAATTCAAAGATTTGGAAAAGCATTGAAATAAATTTGGAACAACCATGAAATAAATCTATACTTTCATGCTGTATATCTGAAAAAATGCATAGAAACGTGCCAATATCTGTTGATAGTTGCAACTCCGTCTAAAGCCTTTCAACATTATTTTTCATATGTTGATACATCGACAAACCAGAATCTTTTTGAAACCTACAACATGTTTTCATACAATCCTGCATGTATAATTGAATATAACCATATAATCATGCAACAATTCCAGTTTAATTCATGTTCTAATACAAAATTCGACTACAATATTCATTGTTATACAGAAATATACGAGAATCATATTTTTACCTTCGTTCTAGCATGTCGATGAAGAATTCAAATCAATTCTTCATTGATTTTACATTTTTTCTCGATCGATTGAAGAAAAGGGAGAGTCGGCTGAAAGGTTTTAGGTTTTTTCTTTAATCGGCTGCCCAAATTATGGTAGTTAATTAATGAAACCATCAATAGCGGAACAAGGGTTTTTAGGGATTGGAGGATATAATCGGTATTTTAATTGCAGCTATTCAAAATAGGGATGAAATTTTTATAGTTTTTATGACCAGACTTTTTTTACATTTTAAAACATAATAGGGACCTATAAAAAATGCACCCTCGATTAAATTTGACTAAAATTGACAAAATACATTTTCTTTTGCCACGCTCACATATTAATTCTAAAAATTATGAAAATTGGAATCTAGCAATAATTTGACATTTCAGATCCAATAAATGTGGTTTTGTCGAAAACGGAGGTCGTTTGATAAATGACTATTTTTAAGGGCCATATATTATATTAAAAAATTTATAAATTCTACAATGACTTTTCTAAATTTTAATCTAGGCATAAATTTTGATTCCTACTATGAAATTTCGATTTTTCGGATTCGTTGGAAAGATATTTTTAAATAGATTCTATTATTTTTGGTTTCACCAAAATCCGGTTTATTTTGCGTCCTGTACAGTCAGTCAAAGTTCAAATTCAAATTTTCAAACTACCGCCCTATTTCTAACTCCTTTTAGAATTAAATAAAATAAAAAAATTCGTTCTAACTTCAATTTAAATAAATTTTTAGTCGTTATTATTTAAAATAAATTATTTTAAATATTCAAAATTTACTAAAATTAAAAAATTAAAACTGGTTTAGAATTTCCGGGTTGTTACAATCTCCACGCTTAAAATCTTTTCGTACTCGAAAAGGAACGAAGCTAAAAGTTTTTTAACTAACCAATTTAATTTTCATTCTTTTATTGGTTTCAATAATTTTATTAGTTGATTAACTTATCAAATATATATCTTTTATATATTCAAAAATCATATTTTCCAAAATTGGATTTTATATATAATCAAAATTACGTTAATTATAATCTTGTCACTCTGAACTCATTCTAGCACATTACTTACCCTATCTCTAACGAGTTTTTCTCATTCTAGGATACTGCTGATCCTATCTCTAATGAGTACTCTTATTAGATACTAATAATCCAATCTCTGACGAGTCTTTTGTTCAGTTCTAATGAGTAGTACCCATAAGATTTAAGCTAACTAGCGCTCTAATATCAAGTGTAACGACCTGGATTTCGCCTGAACCTAATCGATCGTAAAATCAACTAAGACCGTTCAAAATCCGAATACGCTAACTTTGCGAATACAACACATTAGAACAAATAACAGAAGACTTTTATTACATCATGATAATGTCAGATCAAAGTACATAATATATCAGAGTACATAATATATCAGAGTACATAGAATATAATAATACAACGGAAGATTATACTACAATAATTTAATATAGTGCAGCGGAAAACAATAAACTGATACAGCGGAAGTCTATCAATGCTCTAGACACAGCTTTAAGCTTCGATCCAGAATCCTGCTTAATATATATGCAAAATAAGCTACTTGACTGCCCATGTGGAAAAGAGGGCACCCGAGTTTGCAAAGTGAAACAAACTATTGGCCAGTCATGGGACTGGTGTGAGAAATCTTTTCTAACTTATCTAACAATATGGCTAATCACAGGACCACGCCGCTAACGCGGAACGGGTTTTCTCCATTGGATTGCCAGTACATGAAATAAAGTAAATCGTAAAACAACGCAATGCTTTTTAGAAAAATGAAATCATTATAAAACTCAAGTCCCATCACACAATGCAACGCAAACCAGAGAATATAATTTTACCTTATAATGGTCAAAAATGCTTGATACGATAAAAACGGATTTGATATTATTATTAGTTGTAACGACCCGCATTCTACGCATCAAAGGATCATGGAATATTTGTTTCTTTCTCATGCGAGGTCGTATAGCCATGTAACTTTTGGAGACGACTGTTGGTGTCATTTCCCATGTTCTTGATTTTTCCAATTTTTAAATGACTGTTTTGGCCCTAGCTGATCTTATTTCGGCCATAACTTTTGATTGGTAAGGAGTTTTGACCTGAAACCACTTCCATTATATCTGGATGATGGTTTTCGTTTCCATGAGTGGTCACATTAGCCAAACGGACTTACCGTTTGGGAGATATGGCTGAATTAAGGTTTAAAAGGTGAAAAACAGCTTAACCAGGCTTAACTGAGTAATTAACAGCTAGGCTCATTGGGGGATTTCGGGATTTGGAGTATTTAAGGGCTGTTAGGGTTTAGAGAACACCCTTTTCTCATTTTTCTGCCGCCACTTATCATTCCTCTCAACCTAGCAATGGCCTCCACATCTAAAACACCTCCTAATCACCGTTTAATCAAGTATTGGCTTAATCTACATCAAACCAAGGCGAATTAGCATAGAATTTGGAATAGAGCTGGTGGAATGCTTAGAGATTGGATCTATATCAGAGATTGTTTTAGATCTATAGTTTGTTTATGGCTAAGGTGGGTGATTAACATTGTTTTATACTAATTACGGCTAATTAAGGGTAATAAGTGGTAATTAGTGAATTTATACATGATTAAATTCTGGAAAAATATTTATAAATTTCGAAATATTGTTTTAGGCCTCTGTTAGAAAATTTGGCTAATTTGGTTAAGTTTTGCTAAACCTATCATTAGATTTGCTTAAACATGATAAAGAGGAAAGTAAGGGTTTTTGGTATGTTGATCCATATTGACACATTAAATTGTTGTTTTGATGTTTATGTTTGTTTCTCTATGTTGCTATGACTGTATGGTATGCTTTATGATTGCTTAGAACAGTTAGAATGGTCGAAAACGCTGTCGTGTGGCATAAAACAGTCGCTGGAAAAGTTGCAGAAAAAACTGCAGGGGTCGGGATCGGATCGGATAGGGGGAAGGGGTTCGGATCAGAAAGGATTGATCAAACTGAACCGACACTAGAGACAAGGAATCCGAACCAAACCGAAGCCCAGGCAGAAGAAAGAGTACGGCAACAAAAGAAGGCCACTAGCTTCGAGTTGGAGTTGGAGTGAAGCACCGAACCGGATCGGGATCCATGAGCACCGAACCGAACAGGAGGTGTTGGACTAAAGTGAAATGAAGTATAGGAGACGAACCGAGACATACAAACCGAACTGCATGGAGGAGAGGAACCCAAACCGAACCGAGGGAAGGGAATTTAGCCGAACCAAATGGGGAGCTGAGCACCACATGCCGAACCGAACCGAGTAAGCCGAGCTGAACCGGCTTTGGACCTCCACTACTACTACGCGACGACTCTTCCGAAGACAAACTCCAATTCAATCAAAACCCGAGACGCAAAGGAAGTCCAAATGGGACGTTATTACTCAGGATCCACATGGGATAAATGGGTTAACTTCATGAGTTGGGCTTTGCTGCGGGACGTGTGCTAAGGGGTTATCGACGTCTATAGCTTTGACTCACCATGGAAAGACGGATATTGGCTACTGGTCAGCGCAGTGAAGTTGTTATGACTTCATGGGGCAGAGTGATCGTAGCAAGGCTATGAGCCAGTGCAGTGGAGCCATCATGACTCCGTGGGGCAGAGTGGACATAACAAAGTATTAGGGGCTATGGAATAGTGCGGTGGTGTCGTTACGACTTCATGGGGCAGAGTGATCGTAGCAAGGAATTGGGTGGTCAAAGTGGTAGATATCGTATACTTTATGCATGGAGTGAGAGATGTGAGGATGGTTGCTATGCTTGATTCTTTGACATCATTTTGACATACACACCCCACCCTCATATTCCATACACCATATGTTAGTGGCACCTTAGAGTATTGCATGGTATGTTATGCTAACTCTTTGGTTACAGGTCCAGGTTTAGGTATTGTTTAGTATACCTGTTATTATTCTGTTTTGCTGCTTATCACTCATACCAGACTTTTGTCTGACCTAGAGTTTTATGTCTCTTCTTATTACTTTGGGTGCTCTTAAACGGGCATACCAGAGACAGGTTATTGTAACAACCCGGAAAATCTGGGACAGAGTGATCACAGCAAGGCTATGTGCCAATGCAGTGGATCCATCATGACTCCATGAGGCAAAGTGGACATAGAAAAGTATTGATGGCTATGGATCAGTGCAGTGGTGTCGTTACGACTCCATGGGGCAGATTGATCGTAGCAAGGAATTAGATGGTCAAAGTGGTAGATATCGTATACTTTACGCACGGAGTGAGAGATGTGAGGATGGTTTCTATGCTTGATTGTTTGACATCATTTTGACATGCACACCCCACCCTCATATTCCATACACCATATGTTAGTGGCACCTTAGAGTATTGCACAGTATGTTGTGCTAACTCTTTGGTTACAGGTCCAGGTTTAGGTATTGTTTAGTATACCTGTTATTATTCTGTTTTGCTGCTTATCACTCATACCAGACTTTTGTCTGACCTAGAGTTATATGTCTCTTCTTATTACCTTTGGTGCTCTTAAACGGGCAGACTAGAGACAGGTTAGCTGGTTGTGCACAAGTAGCTGTCCGGAGACGAGCATGAGGCTTATAAGTACTATTCTCTATATATGCTCCCTGTTGTTGATGGTCACTGCTTTGGGCATTAGTAGTGTACCTTTCTTTTTCTTAAGAGACAGTATTTTGAAGCTGTAATAATGGTTATGGATCATAAGTCGTATTTTGGATTTTCGCTGCTATGATGATTACGGTTTAGTTTTCAGCTTATGCACTGTCTCGCCTATTTTATGTCAAGTATGTTATTATTATATTTTATTCCTTGTGCTGTGAGACATTCTACAGGTTCCTTCGGTAGTTTAGCTTCAACTTCCATTCCTTTCCTTTCTTTGGCGACCACCCCGTGCTGGTTGGACATTCTCACAACGCATTTCGAGGGAAATGTCGGCTGGTGCGGGGCGGGCCGTCACATTTGGTACTAGAGCTCTAGGTTGCGTAGTTAACCTAGGGAAAGACACCAGAGAGAGATAATACGTATATGAGAATGTGTATTTGTGATATTTTGGTTTTCAAAAGTTATATATATACTATTAGTATATTTAAGGATGAAGTCGCATTGCACTGGCACCACTGAAGAGACGGTTAATCGTTTTCTCCTTAAAGATTGAATGATGAGCCGATATACTAGGGGTACTGGTAGAGGGATTAATAATGGGAATGCTCCTGATATGAGGACGATGTTCACTAACTTCATGAGAGAGATGCTTAGAAATGTGCAAGGAGCAATTCCCAATGCTGCAAATGGTGGTGGTGCACCGGTGTAGGCGCCTAGAGCCGATTACGCCAAGCTTTGCAAGGATTACACTAATCTTAGTGGAAAGCCGTTCCACGGAACGGAATCGGCTACAGAAGTTCAGGGTTGGTTGGATTGCTGTGAGCATATCTTCGAAGACTTAGGTATCGAGGATGCGATGAAGAGCAAGCTAACATCCCGTCTGCTGCACGGACGGGCAATGAATTGGTGGAATGCTATTAAGGCAGCTACTCCAGAGGATCAAGTTACATAGGATCAGTTTAAGGCCCGATTCAGTGATAAGTTCATCCTAGCTTCCCAGAAGTCAGAGTTGTTTAGGAAATTTCTGGAGCTGAAGCAGAATGGTAGGGCAGTCTCGGAGTACATTGCAGAGTTCGATACTCGACCGAAATATGGATTATCCCTTATTGATACTGCCAAGAAGAAGAACGAGAAGCTCATAACGGGTTTGGATGGATACTTGGGGGAAAGGCATATAAACCATATCGATGAGACATTTGAATCGATTGTGGTGAAAGCTTTGAGATCAGAGAGTCTTTACCCTTTGATGAAGACTGAGGTTGCATCCGCAGAGGAGCCAAAATCGCAAGTAGGCGGTGGAGGCAGGAATAACTTGCATAATAAGAGAAAACAGAACCAAGCTAAGGATGGCTAGAAAAAGAGTATGAAAGATGTTGAGTGCTTCAGCTATGGTAAGAAGGGCCACTATGCCAAAGAGTGTCGAGCCAAGCCAGTGGATAGGAAGTGCTTTAACTGTAGCCAAGTGGTACATCACAAGGATAAGTGTCCGCAACCCCCTAAAGAAAAGCAGATTGTGAAAGCATATGCTATCAATATTGTTCCTTCTTCGTCAAATGCCCTAACTGCGACAAAGAAAGGAAAGAATGTCGTCATTCAAGGTATGCTTTCTGTTTATGATGTTCTTGTTCGAGTGTTGTTTGATACCGGAGCTTCCCGTTCCTTCATATCTAGTGACCTGGTAGATAGGTTTGGATTGGAGCCCGAGATAGTCGATAGACCTTTAACAGTGACGTTCCCGATTGGTGGCTCGACTAGCCTTTGTATGATCTGTCGTAATGTGGTCTTATCGAGTCACGGATGCATGTTTGTTTGTGATTTCTTTTTTTTTTGGGATTTACTGGGTTTGGCATTATTTTGGGAGCCGATCGGCTCCAAAAGTATGGGGTGGTGGTAGACTGTGAGGGCATTTTGGTGATAGTTAGAGCGGATGATGGGCGGAGGGTAGTGTTTGGTGGTCTACCTAGTGATGGGGGTAATGTCTAGTTTTCTAAATTCCCTCAACATCCCACATGTTGAGTTGTCAGATGTGCCTATGGCTAGCCAGTATCCGGACGTCTACGAGGAAGTGACCGGACTTCCACCACACTGAGAGATTGAGTTCAGTATTGATTTAGTGAAAGTTGCCAGACCTATAGTGATGCAACTTCGTCATATAGCGCTAAGAGAGCAGCGAGAGCTCAGGGTGCAAGTAAGCGATCTTTTAAAGAAGGGATTTATCAGAAGAAGTGTTTCTGAGTGGGGAGCACCAGTTGTGTTTGCTACCAAGGCAGATGGTTCCCTTCGATTGTATGTGGACTACCGCGAGTTGAATAAGGTGACGGGGAAGAATAAGTATCCTCTACCGCGGATAGATGATTTGTTTGACCAGTTGAGCGCCGCGAGAGTGTTCTCCCAGTTGGATCCCACGATAGGTTTTCATTAGCTTAGGATGGAAGCTGAGAGTATAGCTAAAATAGCCTTTCGGACACCGTCTGGATTCTATGAGTGGTTGGACATGCCATTCAGGTTGACCAATGCACCAGCGTATTTTGTGGATCTTATGAAGTGAGTATTCCAAGATCAATTGAATAAGTTTGTTCTTGTGTTCGTGGATGATATCTTAGTTTATTCAAGGACAGAGGAAGAACAGAAGGAATACTTGAGGATAGTGATGGAGGTTTTGAGAAAAAACCAATTGAAAGCAAAAGTGTCACTTTTGGAGGAGGGAAGTGAAATTTTTGGGCCATGTTGTTTCAGAGAATGGTATTGCCATGGACCCTATGAAGGGGACTACAGTACAAGATTGTACTATGCCTAAGAATGCAACAGACGTAAGAAGTTTCTTGGGAATAGCTTGATATTATCATAAGTTTATCCAAGACTTCTCCAAGATAGCAGCACCGTTAACTCAGTTGACTTAGAAGAATCAAGCTTTCGTTTGGGATGAAAAATACGAGAATGCATTTAAGAGTCTAAAGGAAAAGTTGATATATGCACCAGTGTTAGTCATTCCTAAAGGGAATGAAGAGATGACAGTATACACAGATGCCTGTGGTACCGGGCTAGGTGCTGTATTGATGCAAGGAGGTAGAGTTGTAGCTTAAGCAAGTCGACAACTAAAACCGCATGAGAAAAGATACCCTACCCACGATTTGGAATTGTCAGCGATCGTGTTCGCATTGAAGATGTGGAGACATTATCTCTTGGGAGAAAGACTCGAGTTGTTTACTGATCATAAGTCACTAAAGTATCTTTTCTCTCAAAAGGATCTAAATCTCCGTCAACAAAGGTGGTTAGAATTCTTGGCTTCCTACGACTTCGATATCGCATACACAGCAGGAAAGGGTAATGCGGTAGCTGATGCATTAAGTAAAAGATATGCCAGTTTAGGGGCTATGTTTCTTGAGTGGAAGCAACTGGAGTACATCGCAGGGTATGATTTCAGACCAAAGTGCAAATTAGATCCAGAAAAGTTAGCAAGTTTGATGATCAGACCCACTTTGATTGAGTGGATTGGTTCCAGTCAAAAGAACGATCCTAACTTACTAGAAGTCATCTCCAAGTTAGAGATGGGTATCGACGAGGAGTTGAACAAGTATAGGCTTGATCGAGATGGATGGCTTAGAAAGGATGGAAGACTAGTTGTGCCCAATGTCAATGGATTGAGAGATGAAGTGCTTAGAGAATGTCATCACTCAAAACTGACTATACATCCCGGTGGTAACAAGATGTATCGAGACATGAAGCAAACCTACTACTGGGAATGGATGAAAAGAGATGTTAGGAAGTTTATATCCAAATGCATGAATTGCCAGCTAGTTAAAGCCAAGCAAAAGAAGCCTAGTGGCTTGTTGCAACCATTAGAAATTCTAGAATGGAAATGGGAGCAAGTCTCAATGGATTTCATTGATGGGTTACCAAGAACTAGATCGGGCCATGATAGCATTTGGGTGATTGTGGACCGATTAACTAAGAGTGCTAGGTTTATACCCGTCAAGTCGAATAGAACAACAGCTAAGTTAACAGAACTATATATGAAATGGGTAGTGAGATTTCATGGAGTACCTAAAGGCATTGTGAGTAACCGAGACCCGTTATTTACTAGTGGGTTTTGGAGGAGCTTACAAGAGGCTCTAGGGTCAGAACTACACCTCAGTACCGCGTATCATCCTTAAACCAACGGTCAGACAGAGAAGGTGAATCAAGTATTAGAAGATCTCTTGAGAGCTTGCATATTAGATTTTGGTGGATCATGGGATGACCATTTGCATCTAGTAGAGTTTTCATATAATAATAGTTATCAATCCGGTATTGGTATGCCTCCATTTGAAGCTTTATACGGGATACCTTGCAACTCACGTCATGTTGGTTAGAAACTGGTGAGAAATTTGTGCTTGGACCGGATGTGATAAGAGAAACTTCAGATAAGATTAAGGTTATCCAACGGCGATAAAGGCTGCTCAAGATAGATAGAAGAGTTATGCTGATAAAAGGAGAAGAGATCTAAAATTCTCCACTGGCGACTTGGTGTTTGTCAAGATTCTTCATTAAAGAGCGTGATTCGATTTGGCAGGAGAGGCAAGTTAGCACCAAGATTTGTTGGACCATTCCTAGTTCTCGAACAAGTTGGGAATTTAGCATATAAAGTTGAGTTGCCAGACAAGAGAGCGGGAGTTCATAACGTATTTCATGTTTCCCAACTAAGGAAATTTGTGACGATCCCGATGTGGTTACTTCACCTGATCAGTTGGATGATATCGAAGTAGAACCTGACCCGGTTGGGAACTGCAAGCCGATTCGTATCGTCGAGCACGATACGAAGCAACATCGAAGGAAAGCGGTGAATCTTGTCAAAGTTCAGTGGGGCGAGAATGAGAATGACTGTACTTGGGAGACAAAGGAGAGCATTAGGAAGACATATCCAGAACTCTTTGCCTGGTAAGATTTTAATTGTGACTTAGTTTTCCGCATGCTAGGATAGACTTGTTTGTTTGTTTTTGTATGTTTGATTGTTGTGAATGGCTGATAGGCATGCGGGATCCTTTGCTTATTTATTAGTTGAGGAATTTCGGGGGCGAAATTTCTTAAGGGGGGGAGAATGTAACGACCCGCATTCTACGCATCAGAGGATCGTAGAAAATTTGTTTCTTTCTCAGGCGAAGTCGTATAGCCATGCAACTTTGGGAGACAAGTATTGGGGTCAGTTCCCATGTTCATGATTTTTGCCGATTTTTAAATGACCATTTTGCCCCTAGCTGATTTTATTTCGGCCATAACTTTTGATTGGTAAGGAGTTTTGACCTGAAACCACTTCCATTAGATTCAGACGATGGTTTACCTTTCCGTAGAGTGATCATGTTAGCCAAACGGACTTACCGTTTGGGAGATATGGCTGAATTAAGGTTTAGAAGGTGAAAAACAGCTTGACCGGTCTTAATTGGGTAATTAACAGCTAGGCCTAGTGGGGGATTTCGGGATTTGGAGTATTTAATGGCTGTTAGGGTTTAGAGAACACCCTTTTCTCATTTTTCAGCCGCCACTTATCATTCCCCTCAACCTAGCAATGGCCTCCAACATCTAAAACACCTCCTAATCACTGTTTAATCAAGTATTGGCTTAATCTACATCAAACCAAGGCGAATTAGTATAGAATTTGGAATAGAGCTGCTGGAACGCTTAGAGATTGGATCTATATCAGAGATTATTTCAGATCTATAGTTTGTTTGTGGCCAAGGTGAGTGATTAGCATTGTTTTTACACTAATTACAGCTAATTAAGGGTAATTAGTGCTAATTAGTGAATTTATACGTGATTAAATTCTGGAAAAAATATTTATAAATTTCAAAATATTGTTCTAGGCCTCTGTTAGAAAATTTGATTAATTTGGTTAAGTTTTGCTAATCCTATCATTAGAAATGCTTAAACATGATTAAGGAGAAAGTAAGGGTTTTTGGGTATGTTGATCCATATTGACACAATAAATTGTTGTTTTGATGTTTGTGGTTGATTCTCTATGTTGCTATGATTGTATGTTATGCTTCATGGTTGCTTAGAACAGTTAGAATGGTCGAAAACACTGTCGTATGGCGTAAAACAATCGCTGGAAAAGTTGCAGGAAAAACTGCAGGGATCGGGATCGGATCGGATAGGGGGAAGGGGTTCGGAACGGATAGGATTGGTCAAACCGAACCGACACCAGAGACAAGGAATCCGAACCGGAGCCTAGGCAGAAGAAAGAGTATGGCAACAAAGGAAGGCCGCTAGCTTGGAGTTGTAGTTGGAGTGAAGCACCGAACCAGATCGGGATCCATGAGCACCGAACCGAACAGGAGGCGTTGGACTGAAGTGAAGTACAGGAGACGAACCGAGACGTACGAACCAAACCGCATGGAGGAGATGAACCCGAACCAAAACGAGGGAAGGGAATTTAGCAGAACAAAATGGGGAGCTGAGCACCAAATGCCGAACCGAACCGAGTAGGCCGAACCGAACCGGCTTTGGACCTCCACTACTACTACGCGACGACTCTTCTGAAGACCAACTCCAATTCGACCAAAACCCGAGATGCAAAGGAAGTCCAAATGGGAGGATATTACTCAGGATCCACATGAGATCAATGGGTTAACTTCATGAGTTAGGCTTTACTGCGGGGCGTGTGCTAAGGGGTTATCGACGTCTATAGCTTTGACTCACCACGGAAAGACAGATATTGGCTACTGGTCAGTGCAGTGAAGTTGTTATGACTTCATGGGACAGAGTGATCACAGCAAGGCTATGTGCCAATGCAGTGGATCCATCATGACTCCATGAGGCAAAGTGGACATAGCAAAGTATTGATGGCTATGGATCAGTGCAGTGGTGTCGTTACGACTCCATGGGGCAGATTGATCGTAGCAAGGAATTAGATGGTCAAAGTGGTAGATATCGTATACTTTACGCACGGAGTGAGAGATGTGAGGATGGTTTCTATGCTTGATTGTTTGACATCATTTTGACATGCACACCCCACCCTCATATTCCATACACCATATGTTAGTGGCACCTTAGAGTATTGCACAGTATGTTGTGCTAACTCTTTGGTTACAGGTCCAGGTTTAGGTATTGTTTAGTATACCTGTTATTATTCTGTTTTGCTGCTTATCACTCATACCAGACTTTTGTCTGACCTAGAGTTTTATGTCTCTTCTTATTACTTTGGGTGCTCTTAAACGGGCATACCAGAGACAGGTTATTGTAACAACCCGGAAAATCTGGGCCAGTTTAAAATTTTTGTTTTGGCAATTTTAGCGAATTTTGAATATTTAAAATGAATTATTTTAAATAATATCGACGAAAATTTATTTTGAATATAGAAATCGAACGTATATATTATATACGTCGTCGTTAGAATATAAATAATTATATATAATTATAAATATAATTGAAAATGGCGCGGTAGTTCGATAATTCGATTTCAAACTTCAATTGAATGTACCAGGTGCAGAACAATCCGGATTTTAGTGAAACCAAAAATAATAGGATCTCTTTGTGAATATCTTTCCAACGAATCAGAATAATCGAAATTTCATAGCGGGAATCAAAAGATATGTCCAGTTGAAAATTCTAAATAGTCGCTATGGAATTCAGGCCATTAAAAATGGAAATTTTGCAAACGACCTCGGATTTCGACAAAACCACTTTTGTTGGATCCGGGATGTAAAGTTATTTCTAGGTTTAAAATTTCATAATTTTTCGAATCAATATGTGAGCGTGGCAAAGGAAAACGCGTTTGACCAGTTTCAGTTGATTTTAATCGACTGGAAAATGGCCATTTTTCCAACGGTCTCAGAATTCGACGAAACTAGTTTTGTTAGGACCATATCGTCAATACGAAGCTAGAAAATATTGTTATGGGATTTTTCGAGTTAGTATGTGGCCCCGGTAAATTAAAATGTGCGTTTGAATTTAAAATATAATGATTTATATTTTAAATTTGATGAACACCTATCGTAAAAGCCGAATAGGATTACGAAACATATCCCATTGTATTCGGAATATGTGTATTTGGTTGGGGGCGACAGTCGTTGGGTGTTAATTGGGATTCGTATCAATAAACAAGTATATAGAAATTAAATAATATAAAGAAAGGGTATAAAAAGAAAAAAAACTCTAAACCCTAATTCTTCAGACCCGCCCCCAAAAGAAAAAAACCGAGGGCCCTCAGCCTCTCCCAAACCTCTCCTTCGATCTCCGCGATGGCGCAAGATCATCGTCGGCCACTAGGAGGAAACCGTTCGCCTGAGGGGGCCCTGTCACCAGCCGAGGTTGCCAGAGCTACAGCCCCTCGTCGGAGCTATAATCGAGCTCGAAAGCTCTAAACTTCGCATGAGATTCGAGGCTCAGGGAGGAACTCGAGTGAGGCCAAACCCACGGTGGAGGAACGTCGCTCGAAGGCGGTTTGACTGGTGCGTGGCGATGGTGGTCCGGACCATCGTGGTGGGGGCGCGCGTGAGGAACTGAGGTCGAGATGGGGGTTTCAGTATTTGAACGATACAGGAAGGGAACTGTGAGTTTTTTTTTTGTTTTATTTATTTATTTTAGTGTAACTAATTTAAGTTAAAAGCATAGTATAAAATAAGTCTTGTTTTAAAATAGAAAATATTATTGTTTTAAAATATAAATGGCATGGATTTCTTTTTAAATAAAAATTAGCATTGTTTCAAGATCAAAATGTATTGTTTTTGAAGATAAAATTAGCAATGTTTTTAAAAAAAATAAAATTAGAATTACTTTTGAAAAATAAACATCTGTGATTTGAAAATATAAACTAGGGTATGATCTTTGAAAATATAAAATAGATTTTTTTTTTGAGAATAGAAACAGGATTGTTTTTGAGAATAGAAACAGGATTGTTTTTGAGAATAGAAACAACATTGCTTTTGAAAATATAAAATAGCATTAATTTTGTAAAATAAAATAGCATTGTCTTGAAAGATGTGATTTAAAAATAAATAACATCACCTAAAAAAGTATGATTTTTATATATTGAATAACGAAGTAAAAATTCGATTTTTATATATTGAATAGCAAAGTAAAAATTCGATTTTTATATATTGAACAGCGAAGTCAAAATTCGATTTTTATATATTGAATATCGAAGTAAAAATTCTATTTTTATATATTGAATAGCGAAGTAAAAATTCGATGTTTATATATTGAATAACGAAGTAAAAATTCGATTTTTATATATTGAATAACGAAGTAAAATTTTCGATTTTTATATATTGAATAGCGAAGTAAAAATTCGATTTTTATATATTGAATAGCGAAGTAAAAATTCGATTTTTATATATTGAATAACGAAGTAAAAATTCGATTTTTATATATTGAATAGCGAAGTAAAAATTGTATTTTTATATATTGAATAGCGAAGTAAAAATTCGATTTTTATATATTGAATAGCGAAGTAAAAATTCGATTTTTACATATGTAGAGAATACGGGCAACGAAGGTGATAAAGAGACAAGAACGACGAAGATTTCTATAAATGAAGTGTCGTGAAGTTGGATAGCTATCGGTGAGAACTTCTCACTCTTCAATTTCTTTTTCTAGTTGTATATATATACTAGGATGCAGACGGTGTTTAGTAGCACCCGACACCCGTCATCCACAGACCATGGATGGCTTGTTTGTTTAATTGTTTGGTTGTGTAGTTGGTTAGATTATTTGGTTTGAATTGAATTGTTTGGTGAAATGAAATTGATTTGATTGATGTGTGAATGGCGTGGGCCTTCACTAGACCGGGGATAAGGCTAGGCCTTGTCCCGTTTCTAGTATCGTGCCGTTATGCTGCCGAAATTTCCTAAAAATAAGTTAGAAAAATAAAGATAACATTTTATTTAATAAATGAACCGAATAGAATATTCATAGGTTGAATAAAATAGTTTGACCGTTAAAAATATAATTTTTAATGTGAATGTGAATAAATAAATATTCATTTACAAACCGGACGGTTTGTTTATGTACACCTATTTGAAGGACATTGATTGGGACGATAAATTTTACACATCGCCCAACTGCACAAATAAAAATCTGAGTTTGATTGCTTGAAACCCCACACGGGTATTGGGATGATATTTGACGTACACTAATCCCGATTGTTTAGTTGTATGTCGATCGATTGATTGACAGGCTGTTATAAGCGTTGAATATTTATATTTGATGCTTATACAGGGTAGAATGCACTTTGGATGATGGTTGATTATTCATCGTTGTTGATATATACATGTATTGTAGAAAATCCATATAATTAACATTATATGGTACTTGATTGGGCCTCATTCCAGTTTTAAAATAGAAATATTTAAAAAGGAAATATTTGAAATAGAATATTTGAAAATAGGAATATATGAAGCCGTATTGATTAGATTGACGCCATTTTGACATGAACGATATTTATATCGATTTTATTCATTTTATAATGAATATCGAAAGTGATTTCAAAATCTGATATTTTGAAAAGAATTGAATATAAACTAATTCGAATTTAAATTGAATATAAACGAATTCGAATTGAAATTGAATATAAATGAATTCGAATTGAAATGGAATAGAAATGAATTCGAATTGAAATTGAATTGAATTGAAAACAAACTGAAATTGAATTAGAAATCAATTTGAATTGAAATCAATTTGAAATGAATTTAAAATGAATTTAAATTGGAATATTCAATTTTGATTTGAAATTGAATATGAAGTTGAAACCATTTTGAAAAAGAATTTAAAACGAATTTATATTGGAATATTCAATTTTGATTTGAAATTGAATACGAAGTTGAAACCGTTTTGAAAATGAATTTAAAACGATTTATAAAGCACGTTTTGAATTGAAATCGACGAAGTATATATTATATATGTTACATATATAATATAATGGCCTGAATAGAACGCGCCGCGCCGCGGCAGTTCGCGAATTTCGACCACTGACTTCGAACGGATATTACGGGAGATTCGACCGTCGGATTCTCCTAAAACCGGAACCGTTGGGTTCGTATCGAAAAGAGCTTTCTAACGAATATTAGAAATGTGAAATCTAACGGTTGGATTTGGAATTATGTCCAAATCAAATTTGAAAAAGGTCGCTGTAAGTGCAGTTCGATGGTCGTTGATGGAAATCGACTGTACGGGCCTTGATAAAATTATTAAAAATAGTAATAATTTGTGTAAAATCATAAGAAATGATTTAGAAAGAATTGGGTTGAAAAACACCATATTTGAAAAGATAAAAATAGATTTTTATCGAAATGAACTAGTTTTGAACTAGAATTATAATTCTATTTATTTTAAATAAATAAATTGAATTTGAAATGGTTTTGAAAATAACCAGAATTTCCAATGATTGCATTGGAATGGATTTGAATCGAAATTGTCTTCGGAATATTTCGATGTTGGATTTCGTGATGATACAGATATTGTTATGGGAATTTGAAAGATATATATATATATATATATATATATATATCGTTATTTCCAATACGATATTTGTTAGTCGTAGAATTTGATATTGAATATAAGCCGGTATATTTTCTATTCAGAGCCTTGTGTTTAATATCAAATGTGATTTGGGTTTGTCGTGAATGGTGTCTTCATTAACACTGTTCTTGAACCCAGTTGAGAAAAGATTAAATCTTTTTATTTAGATTTAATGAAGTGTACCAATTAAATAATATTTAATTGGAATTGAATTGATATTTATTTTTGGATTTATCGTGAACAGTGTTTTTAAATAACACTTGTTCTTTAACCCGATAATTAATGGAATGAGATTTTGGGTTTATCGTGAACCGTGTTTCAAATAACACTGATTCTTTAACCCAGTCACAGATTAAAACTAAGTGGAGTTTTAATGAATCTTTAATTAGATTGAAAAGATCGAGAATGGAGTATCACCAGTTTTGCTCCAGGCGTTAGCTAAATCTTTAATTAGGTTTGAACGTGAAATGGTAATTGAATTTACCGATAACACCGTGGTGTTAGATATGAAGTATTACCAGTTTTACTTCATGGGATGAATAGGTTGGGATTGGGAAATTAAAACCAATGATTACTTCGGTAAGGTTCGTTAATTCCGACTAGTTGAATCGAAATTCAAAAGAAGATTAAAGAATAGATTCAAGGAATTTATCTTGGATAAATTTAATGGGAACCTTTCCCTATGAATGTGAAATTTAGAAACTAACTGTCGGTTAGTCAAGCAGAATGGTTTTCTGGATATTGATCTGATGTTGGTTTCGGCCTTCGGGGTTAATATTTGGGAAATTATTCTGTTGATTAATTTACGGTTAGTGACTGATGAATTGGAATGAGGCGTATGTTGTGTTTGTGTAACACTTATTTAAAATATACGCGAGTTATTCGGAACGACAGGGTTTATCCCATTCAGAATAACTGATACGACGATAAGTCGAAGATAAAGACGGTGGTCGAAGACCGGAAGTCTTCACGTTGTTTGGGTGATTACTGATGATCTTGATTGGGCTGTACACCCAAGAAGATGGAAACAGTTGGTGATCGTCCAGATGTACTTGGAGATCGTTGGATATGCGGGGTACTAGGTGCCTCCAATTTCGTTCAGACCCAGAACGGACTTGTAAATGGACTGTGTGTCTGACATTGGATTTTAGTCCGTGTGATTGATCTCTATTAAATATATATCTGTTTGGCGGCGGAGAATTTATTCTCTTGCTTAACACCCTTCTCTGAGACGTACGAGCTCAAGGGTTATATATTGATGGATATCAAACGCATGGAGTGAATTTCCTATGTGGCATGCTGTAACACCCCACCTCCACCAGGGTGGCTCTTCCAAGCACTCTGACTTTGGAGGGGCGTTTGAGTCAGGTAAACATGCATAATGATATATCAAGGCAGAACAAGAACATATGTATATATGTAAACAGAGTAAATAACATAGATAAAACAGCGGAAGATTTCAAAACATTTCAAAACAAGTCTGGTACAACATAGCTTTCCAAATAAACAAGTCTAGATAAAACAACATCAACTGAAAAACTGAAATAAATAAGTGTTATCCCCAATTAAGTGGTAACCATAGCTAGCTTCATGTCGAAACCGTACATGAGCTGAAATCCCACAAGCAAGCAATCTGAAATCCAAGCTAAGCTCCAGTATTCCCTCCCTGAGAACCTGGGGGGGGGGGGAACGGAAGAAAAGAGGCGAAAGAAAACAGGTCAGTCAAAAAGACTGAGTAAGCCCTACTACAATCAATGTAAACTGATAAAGTTAACTGGCATGAGCAGCAGGGATGAACATAAGGATAACAATATACTAGCATGATGATTAACTAACAAGGTAGATAAAGGTGTCATCGCATAATCAGGATTAAGGTTTTGCACCACAGGTGTACTAGCAAACTAACATGACTTGAATAATCAAGTATTGATCCCTTGGCCCAAGCTTTGGCCCAATAACATGAAATGACCCTAATACAAGGTCCAACCAAACGGTCTAGTCGATCGGCTCCCTAAGCCTAACTCGTCACGTGTTGGTGTCAATACGGCCCAATCATAATTGTAGTCGAACTGTGCCGGGTCCACCCTTCGGGTGTATCAAGCCATAGGGTGTCAACCCCTGGACACCATGAACATGAGTGCACAGTCCCGATCTACTGGTACCCGTGCATGTTTTCTCCGGCTACGGACTATGTGCACGACCAGAGTCCGCCCGGAACTACACCGGCGTACCCTCTGCCGTCGCATTTGGTCACTTACCTCCAGTCCAGTAATCGTGCCCCCCACCCTAGCCTAGTCCCTAGGGTCATGATGATACTAACTTGGGATTACTGCTGGAGTGGGCCCCCATTGCTAGGATTTTTCTAGTGGGTTAAGTACGGTTTAACCCTCTTGCTAATCCTGGATTAACTTGGTTAAGTGTAACGATGAGTTCACGACTTAACCCCGATTAATCTACCAAGCCCAAATTGGTTAAGTATTAAGTGGACCATGACTTAACCCTAATCACGAGGCATTAATTAATTTAATGCGCCTTAACCTCTCACATTAGACCTTGTTGTGGTTACTTGTTAAACCGGGCGGGTCCGGGTAGCTTTACACCACAACTTGGTCTAACCTCGGGTTCAAGGTACAACATGACCAACTTCTCACATTGGGTCCTATTGTTTGTAGCAACTAGTTAAGCCGGTCGGTTCTGGGTAGGTTTACGCTACAAACTCAACCCAACCTCGAGTTGGCCACACTTATCTTTTCTAAGTGTCATGTCCATCATGTTTCCAAAACATGTTACAAGTTTTCAAGCAATTGGGTAGACCTAACTTAATAGGTAAATTCCCAATGGGTAGACCTAACTTAATAGGTAAATTCCCAAGCTTATGTTTTATGTCTTTTAAGTTTACCCAACCCCAAACGCAATCCCATCGCTTACATATCGCAATAGCGCATAAAGGATAGAAAGAGGGAACTTGGCATAATCATGACATAAAGGTATTGAAGCCACAAGCTTAACATGGTGGCATATGAAATGTTCATATGTTCATACACTTGCATATTACATTTTTAGGCCTCAAAAGCATGCATAAAACCAAACTTAGCATATTGGTGATACATGGTGCTAAATGACATGTAGAGATGGCCATAAGTTCGCATTTAGCCTCACATGCAAGTTATCATAAGAGATATGATAACTTACATGTTGCTAAAATGCAACCTTTGGCATAAAGCTTAAAGCTTTATGTTCATAAACCCAAAATAAGCTTGCATAACATGATAGCATGAACAAAATGTTCAACCCAAACTTGCATAACATAACTTGGCATACTTGCATATAAACTTGCATATCACAACATGATAAACTTGCATATAAACTTGCATATCACAACATGATAAACTTGCATATAAACTTGCATATCATACATTTAACTTTAGAGTTTAAGTATGAAAGTAGAATAGGGCTTACAATGCTTAAGAAGTCACAAAAATATGACAAAGCCCTTATGAAATCAATTAAACCCAAAATGCAAGCAAAACCCTTGAGCCAAAATGATCAAGACTCTTTCTTTATGATGCAAATATATAAACTTGACTTGAAGGCAAGCTAATGATGCTCATACAAGTTTGAAAACACTTGTATGCATGGAAAATCACTTAGGAATTTATTTAGGAATTTTATGAAGAGAGTGGAGGCCATGAGAGGATTGATTTTTCCATAGTTTAGTTGTATGAATGAATAATGATGATTTAGGGTAGGTTAGGGTCTTATTTATAGATTAGGCAAGTGTTTTAGGCCATAGGATTAAACCTAGATTCAATCCAAGCCATCAAAGCATGTCTTGGGGAAGAAGTCAAGTGTAGGAACCATCTAGGGCCTTTAGATTAAAGATGAACCATGAGAACCATCCAAATGCAAAATCTGCATTTGAGCGAATCGGCCCACGGGTTGACAGCCAAACACCCTGTATTAACCCCTAGTCGACCCAGCGGGCTCGGGTCGACCTCAAAAATCGGCCGGTTCGGTTATTCCCCTCTCCCAATTCGCTGTTTTGAACATTTTTGCATATTTATTTATTTATTTTTCAATTATATATATATATATCAATATATATATATTTCTCTGCGCAACCCATTTCACTTAATTAAGTATACTTTAATTTGGGAATTTTTCGTGAAACTTCGCGAGGCCATATCTTGGTCATACGGACTCCGATTTTCGAAAACTCGGACTCTATTTCGCGTATTTTTCCGAGACGAACGCAATGGCATAGCCCGTTTCCCTTGATCAGATTTTACAGTTTAATTCTGCCTCCATTTATGTTATAACATGTTATTCAAAAATACGGGTTGTTACATTCTTCCCTCCTTAAAGGATTTCGTCCCCGAAATCTCCAAGTTAGGAAGAACCTATCCTACCATCCATCATCCATCTACTCAAAACATCATCCACGAGCAATCATTGTCCTTAAAAGGTTCTAAATGCTGTATGATCATATGCAAAGGTGTGTGTATATGTACTTATCTAATGCGAAAATCAGGAGGTTACTGATTCAGTAAACCCCCTTAATGCAAAATATGTTAGTGAAATGAGTCCGTATGTATGCAAATTCCTAACATAATTTATAATCTCTACATGAGTGCACATATCATTCATCCATATGCAACATCCACGTGATAGCATAACAAGTTTTCATCCATGAATAAGCATAAACACTCATGAATATGCGGTATGAAAGTGTGTGAGCCGATCTTAGTGCCTAACGTGTATTATGCATCCACGAGTATCCACTTGCAAACACTTGCAACCACTTGCAACCATCAAGCATAACATGTTTCAAACACATGTTTCATCCAAAGGGTTTCTACCTAAGGTTCTCATGACAAGATTAACACGATAAACTAGATAAACATGGATAGCAAAGAGAAAGATATGCTAACAAAGAAAAGAGATTGAGAGTGTACCCTCAAAAAGGAATGGATAAAGCCCACGCATCTTCTCCTCGGTTTCCCAAGTTGCGTCTTCTTCGGCTTCACCCCATTGAACCTTCACCAATTTGACCTCTCGATTCCTTAGCTTCTTGGTCTCCGTCCCCAAGGTACGAATCAGAGCTCTCCTCAAGGTAGCCTCTTTCTCCACTTCTACATCTTTTAGAACACTTGGCTCAACAACCTCTGCTGATTCATGTAAACACTTCCGGAGATGCGAGACATGAAAAACATCGTGTACTCCAGCAAGCTTCTCGGGCAACTTCACTCTATAAGCCATCTGCCCGATCCTCTCTATAATAGGGAATGATCCAACAAACCTCGGTGCCAACTTCCCAACAGCTCCAAATCGGACCACATTCCGCAAAGGAGAAACCTTCACGAAAACCATATCCCCAACATCAAACTCCAAATCCGTTCTTCGCTTATCAGCATAGGATTTCTGTCGGTCTTGGGCCGCTTTCATCCGTCTCCGAATCAACTCGATCTTCTCGGATGTATCTCTGATCATATCAGGCCCAAGTATAAGCTCATCTGTAGTCTCCCACCAACATGTAGGCGACTTGCACGACCTCCCATATAAAGCTTCAAATGGTGCCATCCCTATGCTTGCCTGATAACTGTTATTATATGCAAACTCAACAAGAGGAAGATGGTCTTCCCAAGTACCACCAAAATCTAGAATACAAAGCCTCAACAGATCCTCGAGTACCCTATTCACCCTTTCGGTTTGACCGTCCGTCTGTGGGTGATAAGCCGTACTTAGATTCAACCTTGTGCCCACAGCTTCTTGCAAGCTATTCCAGAATTGACTTGTAAAGATTGGGTCACGGTCACTGACTATACTAGAAGGGACACCATGTAGTCTCACAATCTCACGAAGATATACAGACGCTAGCCAAGATGCGGTCCTCTTGCTCTTCACCGGAATGAAATGAGCACTCTTCGTAAGTCTATCCACAATAACCCAAATGCTCGTATTCCCTTTCCTTGACCTTGGTAGCCCATCGATAAAATCCATGGAAATACTCTCCCACTTCCATAGTGGAACGTCTAGAGGATGCAATAGCCCACCGGGCTTCTTCGACTCGGCCTTAACTTGCTGGCAAATCATACATCTAGAGACAAATTCTGCCACATCCTTCTTCATCCCAGGCCAAAAGAAAATGCGCTTCATATCTTTATACATCTTATCTCCGCCCGGATGTATATTCAACTTAGAGCGATGCGCTTCCTCAAGAACTCTTCTTACTAGATCTTCTACCATTGGAACACATAACCTTCCGTCTCTCCTCAGCCAACCCTTGTCATCAATAGAATATCGAGCGAGATGACTAGACGTCTCTCCTAGAATTAGCTTATCCATAATCTCAACTATCTGAGGGTCTTCTCTCTGCGAAGCCCCAACTTGATCAAGAAGGGTAGGTCTGAGTTCCAGAGATGCTAAAGAACCGGTCATCGACTCAATCGCCAAAGAGAAATCAAAGGTTGCCACATACTCTAAATTCTTCATCTCAACGAATAGAGGACTTAGGGTCAACCTTCTTCTACTCAATGCATCTGCTACCACATTCCCCTTGCCAGGGGTATAAGCTATCTCAAAATCGTAGGATGCCAAGAATTCCATCCATCTTTGTTACCTCAGATTTAGATCCTTCTGAGAAAAGAGATACTTCAATGACTTGTGATCGGTATAAAGCTCAAATCTTTCTCCCAGAAGATAATGGCGCCAAGCCTTGAGTGCATATACTATTGCTGTCAACTCTAAGTCATGAGTGGGATAATTCTTCTCATGCACTTTGAGTTGTCTACCGCCAAAGCATATCACTCTTCCTTCTTGCATAAGAACAGCTCCTAACCCCGTGCCACATGCATCGGTGTATACGGTAAATAACTTCCCTCCATCGGGCAAAGCTAGAACAGGTGCTGATGTGAGGGCTCTCTTGAGCTTCTGAAAAGCAAGCTCGTATTCTATGCTCCAAGCAAAAACTAAATTCTTCTTCGTCAATTTAGTGAGAGGAGCGGATATCTTTGCGAAGTCCTTGATGAACTTCCGGTAGAAACCCGCAAGACCTAGAAAACTTCTCACTTCGGTTGCATTCCTTGGAGTCTTCCAATCCTGAACTGCCAACACCTTAGCGGGATCCACCGCTAAGCCTTGCTTAGATACTATATGCCCAAGGAATCTAACTTCCCTTCTCCAAAAGTGACACTTGGAGAACTTGGCCTTCAACTGATGCGCTCTAAGCGTATCCATCACCTCCATGAGATGCCTTGCGTGCTCTTCCTCATCCTTAGATAAGATCAGAATATCATCTACGAAGACCACGACAAACTTGTTCAAGAACTCCCTGAACACCCTACTCATCAAGTCCACGAAATATGCGGGTGCATTAGTCAAGCCGAACGGCATGACAAGCCATTCGAAGAATCCATCTAGAGTTCTGAACGCAGTCTTGTCTATACTATCTTCAGCTACCCTGAGCTGATGGAACCCCGTAGCAAGATCAAGCTGAGAGAAAACAGAAGCACCGACAAGCTGGTCAAAGAGATCATCAATCCTCGGTAATGGGTGTCTATTCTTCTTAGTCAGCTTATTCAATTCTCGATAGTCAACACAAAGTCGGAGAGAACCATCCGCCTTGGTAGCAAATACCACAGGCGCTCCCCATTCAGATATACTTCGTCTAATGAAGTTCTTCTCAAGCAACTCTTTCAC
This sequence comes from Allium sativum, assembly GCA_030737875.1. Lineage (NCBI taxonomy): Eukaryota > Viridiplantae > Streptophyta > Magnoliopsida > Asparagales > Amaryllidaceae > Allium > Allium sativum. The sequence continues at coordinate 154,086,297 of CM060921.1, read as the reverse complement.
TTGCTTACTTAGCTCCCGCCTTTCACGCGGAGCCATGTGCCGAACGGGCAAAGAAACAGGCTTTGCATTATCCACCAGATAAATGCGGAAATCAATCTCTCGCTTAGGGGGCAACCCCCTAACTTCATCGAAAACATCCGGATACTCTCGAACCACTCTCACAGACTGAAGAGTTTCCATTGACGAGTCGAGTGATTCCAGATAGCACAACATGACGGGACCTCTCGGATCACAAGAAATCTCTAGGGTGTTTCCGAGGCGAGTCACGAGCCTCACAGCCCTATGCTCACAATCAAGAATGGCTCCATATCTGGATAGCCAATCCATGCCCAATATCAATCCGTATCCCCTAAAACCAAGAACATAAGCACTGCACAAGAACTCTACACTCAGTATAGAGATCCTCAAATCCCCACATATCATAGACAAATGGGCGGAACCCCCAATAGGATTTGAGACACAGACGGGATCATCTACCAAGCTAGTAATAAGGTGCAAACTTTCAACAAGATCAGATGAGATAAAGCTATGCGATGCACCAGAATCAAACAAGGTACGAACTGGAAAATCAGAAATATATACAAGGTTCTCAACAGAAATACTACCTCGATCGGGAACTGGAGCGACATTGAGAGCATGAACTTGCCCTCCTGAAGGTCCAGCACACTGAGTCTGACCCTGGCCTTGCCCTTGCTTCCTCGGGCAATCCTTACTGAAATGTCCAGTCTCACCGCAGAAAAAGCATTCACCATTCTTCCTTTTCCTCTTCTTACAATCCTTAATAAGATGCCCAACTGAACCGCAATAATGGCACTTCCCCTTGTTGTTCTTGCCCTTGTTGTTATTGCCCTTGTTGTTGTTCCCCTTGTTGCCTTGACTCTTGTTCTTGTTCTGATTGCCTTGACTGCTCTGACCACTTGGATTACCCTGATTTCCTTTTCCCTGGGAATCAGTCTTCTTGGCTTGAGTATCATTCATCTTGGTTTCTTTCTTGACATCTCCCTGAAGTAACGCCATATCAACCAAACTCTCAAACGTGGCCCCATGGGGAATATGTGACATAGCTAATCCCTGCAACGGCTCATTCAATCCTCTAGCAAAACGAAGAGCCTTCTTCTGAGGAGTATTCACCATATCCAAGCCAAAACGAGCTAACTGATTGAACTTGTTCACATATTCTTTGACAGATATATCTCCTTGTTTCAAAGTTATGAACATCTCCATTTGCAGATTCTCCTCAGCAGAAGATAGAAACTTAAGCATGAACCTTGCCCTGAAACCGGCCCAAGTCTCAACAGGCCTAGTACCATTGGTGACTTCCCACCAATAAGCGGCTTCATCCTTCATAAGCCAAACCGCCAACAAGAGCTTCCTCTGATCGTCTAACCCAAAGATAGCAAACAAATCCTCGGTCTCTTTCAACCAATTTCTGGCCTCTACAAAAGTCTCAGTGCCTTGAAAGTTCTTGCCACCCATTGCTTTGAAATCTTTGCAAGTCTTTGCGAAGTCCACTTGAGGATGCTGAGGGGGAGGAGGAAGAGGAACCTCAGCGACAGGAGGAGGAGGAACATTAACCAACGGAGGAGGAGGAGGAGGAACATTAACTACCGGAGGAGGAGGAGGAGGAACATCTGCGGGGCCGGCTTCGGCCGCCCTAGCCTCCAAAAGTCTCCTATACCAAACAGGTACGTGTACTCCCTCCGGAATAGCAAAGTAATCGGCCATACTGAAGACGAAGAAAAAGACAGATTCAGAATGGAGAAAAACGAAGGAATTTTGCTAATGGCTTTTTGGGGAATAGCCTTTAAAATAAACTAGAATTTTCTTTGGAAAATACTTTATACTTGGTTTTGAAAATAGTTTTCCAAAAGTTTTCTAAAAGCCTTTTTGTTCCTTCTCGTACCATATGCTCTGATACCAAATGTAACACCCCACCTCCACCAGGGTGGCTCTTGCAAGCACTTTGACTTTGGAGGGGCGTTTGAGTCAGGTAAACATGCATAATGATATATCAAGGCAGAACAAGAACATATGTATATATGTAAACAGAGTAAATAACATAGATAAAACAGCGGAAGATTTCAAAACATTTCAAAACAAGTCTGGTACAACATAGCTTTCCAAATAAACAAGTCTAGATAAAACAACATCAACTGAAAAACTGAAATAAATAAGTGCTATCCCCAATTAAGTGGTAACCATAGCTAGCTTCATGTCGAAACCGTACATGAGCTGAAATCCCACAAGCAAGCAATCCGAAATCCAAGCTAAGCTGCAGTATTCCCTCCCTGAGAACCTGGGGAGGGGGGGGGGACGGAAGAAAAGAGGCGAAAGAAAACAGGTCAGTCAAAAAGACTGAGTAAGCCCTACTACAATCAATGTAAACTGATAAAGTTAACTGGCATGAGCAGCAGGGATGAACATAAGGATAACAATATACTAGCATGATGATTAACTAACAAGGTAGATAAAGGTGTCATCGCATAATCAGGATTAAGGTTTTGCACCACAGGTGTACTAGCAAACTAACATGACTTGAATAAACAAGTATTGATCCCTTGGCCCAAGCTTTGGCCCAATAACATGAAATGACCCTAATACAAGGTCCAACCAAACGGTCTAGTCGATCGGCTCCCTAAGCCTAACTCGTCACGTGTTGGTGTCAATACGGCCCAATCATAATTGTAGTCGAACTGTGCCGGGTCCACCCTTCGGGTGTATCAAGCCCTAGGGTGTCAACCCCTGGACACCATGAACATGAGTGCACAGTCCCGATCTACTGGTACCCGTGCATGTTTTCTCCGGCTATGGACTATGTGCACGAGCAGAGTCCGCCCGGAACTACACCAGCGTACCCTCTGCCGTCGCTTTTGGTCACTTACCTCCAGTCCAGTAATCGTGCCCCCCACCCTAGCCTAGTCCCTAGGGTCATGATGATACTAACTTGGGATTACTGCTGGAGTGGGCCCCCATTGCTAGGATTTTTCTAGTGGGTTAAGTACGGTTTAACCCTCTTGCTAATCCTGGATTAACTTGGTTAAGTGTAACGATGAGTTCACGAATTAACCCCGATTAATCTACCAAGCCCAAATTGGTTAAGTATTAAGTGGACCATGACTTAACCCTAATCACGAGGCATTAATTAATTTAATGCGCCTTAACCTCTCACATTAGACCTTGTTGTGGTTACTAGTTAAACCGGGCGGGTCCGGGCAGCTTTACACCACAACTTGGTCTAACCTCGGGTTCAAGGTACAACATGACCAACTTCTCACATTGGGTCCTATTGTTTGTAGCAACTAGTTAAGCCGGTCGGTTCCAGGTAGGTTTACGCTACAAACTCAACCCAACCTCGAGTTGGCCACACTTATCTTTTCTAAGTGTCATGTCCATCATGTTTCCAAAACATGTTACAAGTTTTCAAGCAATTGGGTAGACCTAACTTAATAGGTAAATTCCCAATGGGTAGACCTAACTTAATAGGTAAATTCCCAAGCTTATGTTTTATGTCTTTTAAGTTTACCCAACCCCAAACGCAATCCCATCTCTTACATATCGCAATAGCGCATAAAGGATAGAAAGAGGGAACTTGGCATAATCATGACATAAAGGTATTGAAGCCACAAGCTTAACATGGTGGCATATGAAATGTTCATATGTTCATACACTTGCATATTACATTTTTAGGCCTCAAAAGCATGCATAAAACCAAACTTAGCATATTGGTGATACATGGTGCTAAATGACATGTAGAGATGGCCATAAGTTCGCATTTAGCCTCACATGCAAGTTATCATAAGAGATATGATAACTTACATGTTGCTAAAATGCAACCTTTGGCATAAAGCTTAAAGCTTTATGTTCATAAACCCAAAATAAGCTTGCACAACATGATAGCATGAACAAAATGTTCAACCCAAACTTGCATAACATAACTTGGCATACTTGCATATAAACTTGCATATCACAACATGATAAACTTGCATATCACAACATGATAAACTTGCATATAAACTTGCATATCATACATTTAACTTTAGAGTTTAAGTATGAAAGTAGAATAGGGCTTACAATGCTTAAGAAGTCACAAAAATATGACAAAGCCCTTATGAAATCAATTAAACCCAAAATGCAAGCAAAACCCTTGAGCCAAAATGATCAAGACTCTTTCTTTATGATGCAAATATATAAACTTGACTTGAATGCAAGCTAATGATGCTCATACAAGTTTGAAAACACTTGTATGCATGGAAAATCACTTAGGAATTTATTTAGGAATTTTATGAAGAGAGTGGAGGCCATGAGAGGATTGATTTTGCCATAGTTTAGTTGTATGAATGAATAATGATGATTTAGGGTAGGTTAGGGTCTTATTTATAGATTAGGCAAGTGTTTTAGGTCATAGGATTAAACCTAGATTCAATACAAGCCATCAAAGCATGTCTTGGGGAAGAAGTCAAGTGTAGGAACCATCTAGGGCCTTTAGATTAAAGATGAACCATGAGAACCATCCAAATGCAAAATCTGCATTTGAGCAAATCGGCCCACGGGTTGACAGCCAAACACCCTGGATTAACCCCTAGTCGACCCAGCGAGCTCGGGTCGACCTCAAAAATCGGCCGGTTCGGTTATTCCCCTCTCCCAATTCGCTGTTTTGAACATTTTTGCATATTTATTTATTTATTTTTCAATTATATATATATATATCAATATATATATATATATATTTCTCTGCGCAACCCTTTTCACTTAATTAAGTATACTTTAATTTGGGAATTTTTCGTGAAACTTCGCGAGGCCATATCTTGGTCATACGGACTCCGATTTTCGAAAACTCGGACTCTATTTCGCGTATTTTTCCGAGACGAACGCAATGGCATAGCCCGTTTCCCTTGATTCAGATTTTAAAGTTTAATTCTTCCTCCATTTATGTTATAACATGTTATTCAAAAATACGGGTTGTTACACATGCCTAAGTGGCAATTGATCGAGGCTTCTGTTGAAAAGCAAAGTCTTGTGGTGATGATCAAAGCACAGCCTGTGTGGCATAGCTTTGTGTAACGTTGATTCGCGAGCCTCGCACCCCGGTTGTGAACCAGAAACGGGAGAGGACATCAGGGAGGGCATGCGTTTCCTTCTAGCTAGGGTGGTGTTAGTGACCTACCAGCCCTGACATTTATATACTTTTCACCTGTGTGGTTGTTGCTGTTGCGAGGCGCCTCGGTTAGATCGGACGATCCAGGTCCGATGGAGCCATTCGTTGGCTCATTTACACCCCAAAGGGTGGGGAAACGCATGTTCAGGCATTTTAATCCACATCGGTGGACCGGCCCTGACGATCCAAGGGTCACTCGAGCTCTGATCCTGAGAGGCGGGCTAGAGCGTCTCGAATTGGTTGAGGACTATCTTTTGCCTCGGTTCATAGATGGAAATCCAATTTCCAAATACGTGACATTTGTGGTTTTAATTGTAGAACTAGTATGGGGACATGATATATGGTACCCATGCCGCCTATGATTGATACTTATGATTTGAAGTTGTTTTATATACTATGCACTTATAGTAGTATCAAATAATCTGTTTTAAACGTACCAAGCACGCTTTGGCTGTTGTAAGGGAAAGCCCTATCCCTCGGCTTGCGTTGCATTGTGTGATAGGACCTGGGTCTTATAACAGCTTCATTTTTCTTTATTTAGCATTGCGCTGTTTGTTTTATGCACTGGTATTCTTGGAAGGAAACCCGTTCCGTGTTATACGGCGTGGTCCCTTGATTTACCTAACTTTAAAAATAAAGATTTACAACTGTTTTAGTTCTCACACCAGTCCCATGACTGACCTGGAGTTTATTGTTTTAACCTAAACTCTGGGTGCCCTTATTTTGACATGGGCAGCTAGTAGTTTTGGTTTTGCAGATTTATATTCACAGGATCCTGGTTTACAGCTGGAATGATATCCGGAAAGCTTTGTATCTGTATATTTCTTCTAGTTGTGTATTGTATTATTTTCCGCTGCGATGTATTTAAATGTAATTTAAATCTCTGATATTTCTGTGTAATATTTATTCATACTCTGTATATTCTTTTATTCTGATGCATTGTTGTAAATATACAATGAAATGTTCTTTTGTATGCGTTCTGATTTTGTCGTGTTCTCAAACGATAGGGCATTTCGAACGGTCTGGGTCGGTTTAGCGACTGGTTCGGACCGAGCGAAATTCCTTCTCGTCACATTTGGTATCAGAGCTTTGGTTTACAAAGCCCAGAGAACAAGACACATTAGAACCATACGAAAGAATTCATCAGATATTGGATTAGTAATATCCAATGGGAATGACTCGTTAGAGATAGGATCAGTAGTATCCTAGAACGAGTGTGAAGGGTATATTTAAAAAAAAATGAATGAAAACAAATTTTGTTTTGAAAATTTAAAATCAATTATTCGTATTTGATTATTTATTTCATATTGATTAGGACAGTCCGGTATATAGAGATTTTGCATATACGTCTTGCAAACGTGTGTTCGAAATTTTAATATATTGGATAGATATGGAATCACACTCTAGTCGCCCGGAGATGATTCTGATGATGAGGCCTCATCATCAGTGTTTATATTCGAGTGACGAAAGTGAGATTTCTATATATTTCCTATTGACTGGTGTGAGAACCAAAAATTAGATAGGGCCTATTGTTGTGATTTGGCATCAAAAATTTGATTTTTGACTATGTATCAAAGTTATGAATTTCAAATGATAATTCACTAATTGATTGATGTTTGTATTGTTTGTTTAATTATTTGCTAATTTTTAGCCATTTAGCCTAATTGAACCAAATATTGAATTATATTGAAAATTGGTCACATTTGCTTGCATATACATGTGCTTCAATTGAACAGGTCATAGCAAGGAGGCTAGAGCAGAGAATAAAATTTGTTTGCCCGACAAATAGGTACATGTTTACTACATAATTTACTGTTTTGTTTGGGTGACGATGATTTTATGAGCCTACTGGCTAGCCGCTTGGATTTTTCTTTTTCTTTTTGAGATCAGAAGGCCTATATGGCAATTTCCGGATTTTCCCGTGGCTCCCGGTGCAGGGGAGGTAATGGCGAAATTTTTCGAAAATTTAGGGTGTTAGCCAAATTTTTGAAGAATTTGAAAATTCTCAGAAACTGAAAAGTTGGAGAATGGAAGCCTGATCGAACTTAGGGTTGATTAATCAAACCACTTTCGACTTTGTTCCTTTTCGGGGACGAAAAGTTTTAAGTGGGGGAGATCGTAACAACCCGGAAAATCTGGGCCAGTTTAAAATTTTTGTTTTGGCAATTTTAGCGAATTTTGAATATTTAAAATGAATTATTTTAAATAATATCGACGAAAATTTATTTTGAATATAGAAATCGAACGTATATATTATATATGTCGTCGTTAGAATATAAATAATTATATATAATTATAAATATAATTGAAAATGGCGCGGTAGTTCGATAATTCGATTTCAAACTTCAATTGAATGTACCGGGTGCAAAACAATCCGGATTTTAGTGAAACCAAAAATAATAGGATCTCTTTGTGAATATCTTTCCAACGAATCAGAATAATCAAAATTTCATAGCGGGAATCAAAAGATATGTCCAGTTAAAAATTCTAAATAGTCGCTATGGAATTCAGACCCTTAAAAATGGAAATTTTGCAAACGACCTCGGATTTCGACGAAACCACTTTTGTTGGATCCGAGATGTAAAGTTATTGCTAGGTTTAAAATTTCATAATTTTTCGAATCAATATGCGAGCGTGGCAAAGGAAAACGCGTTTGACCAGTTTTAGTTGATTTTAATCGACTGGAAAATGGTCATTTTTCCAACGGTCTTAGAATTCGACGAAACTAGTTTTTCTAGGACCGTATCGTCAATACGAAGCTAGAAAATATTGTTCTAGGGTTTTTCGAGTTAGTATGTGGCCCCGGTAAATTAAAATGTGCGTTTGAATTTAAAATATAATGATTTATATTTTAAATTTGATGAACACCTATCATAAAAGCCGAATAGGATTACGAAACATATCCCATTGTGTTCGGAATAGGTGTATTTGGTTGGGGGCGACAGTCGTTGGGTGTTAATTGGGATTCGTATCAATAAACAAGTATATAGAAATTAAATAATATAAAAAAAGGGTATAAAAAGAAAAAAAAACTCTAAACCCTAATTCTTCAGACCCGCCCCCAAAAGAAAAAAAACCGAGGGCCCTCAGCCTCTCCCAAACCTCTCCTTCGATCTCCGCGATGGCGCAAGATCATCGTCGGCCACTAGGAGGAAACCGTTCGCCTGAGGGGGCCCTGTCACCAACCGAGGTCGGTAGTGCTGCAGCCCCTCGTCGGAGCTGTAATCGAGCTCGAAAGCTCTAAACTTCGCATGAGATTCGAGGCTCAGGGAGGAAATCGAGTGAGGCCAAACCCACAGTGGAGGAACGTCGCTCGAAGGCGGTTTGACTGGTGCGTGGCGATGGTGGTCCGGACCATCGTGGTGGGGGCGCGCGTGAGGAACTGAGGTCGAGATGGGGGTTTCAGCATTTGGCCGATACAGGAAGGGAACTGTGAGTTTTTTTTGTTTTTTTTATTTATTTTAGTGTAACTAATTTAAGTTAAAAGCATAGTATAAAATCAGTCTTGTTTTAAAATAGAAAATATTATTGTTTTAAAATATAAATGGCATGGATTTCTTTTTAAATAAAAATTAGCATTGTTTCAAGACCAAAATGTATTGTTTTTGAAGATAAAATTAGCAATGTTTTAAAAAAAAAATTAGAATTACTTTTGAAAAATAAACATCTGTGATTTGAAAATATAAACTAGGGTATGATCTTTGAAAATATAAAATAGATTTTTTTTTTTGAGAATAGAAACAGGATTGTTTTTGAGAATAGAAACAGGATTGTTTTTGAGAATAGAAACAGCATTGCTTTTGAAAATAAAAAATAGCATTAATTTTGTAAAATAAAATAGCATTGTCTTGAAAGATGTGATTTAAAAATAAATAACATCGCATAAAAAAGTATGATTTTTATATATTAAATAACGAAGTAAAAATTCGATTTTTATATATTGAATAGCAAAGTAAAAATTCGATTTTTATACATTGAATAGCGAAGTAAAAATTCAATTTTTATATATTGAATAGCGAAGTAAAATTTTGATTTTTATATATTGAATAGCGAAGTAAAAATTCGATTTTTATATATTGAATAACGAAGTAAAAATTCGATTTTTATATATTGAATAACGAAGTAAAAAATTTTGATTTTTATATATTGAATAGCGAAGTAAAAATTCGATTTTTATATATTGAATAATGAAGTAAAAATTCGATTTTTGTATATTGAATAGCGAAGTAAAAATTCGATTTTTATATATTGAATAACGAAGTAAAAATTCGATTTTTATATATTGAATAGCGAAGTAAAAATTCGATTTTTATATATTGAATAGCGAAGTAAAAATTCGATTTTTATATATTGAATAGCGAAGTAAAAATTCGATTTTTACATATGTAGAGAATACGGGCAACGAAGGTGATAAAGAGACAAGAACGACGAAGATTTCTATAAATGAAGTGTCGTGAAGTTGGATAGCTATCAGTGAGAACTTCTCACTCTTCAATTTCTTTTTCTAGTTGTATATATATACTAGGATGCAGACGGTGTTTAGTAGCACCCGACACCCGTCATCCACAGACCATGGACGGCTTGTTTGTTTAATTGTTTGGTTGTGTAGTTGGTTAGATTATTTGGTTTGAATTGAATTGTTTGGTGAAATGAAATTGATTTGATTGATGTGTGAATGGCGTGGGCCTTCACTAGACCGGGGATAAGGCTAGGCCTTGTCCCGTTTCTAGTATCGTGCCGTTATGCCGCCGAAATTTTCTAAAAATAAGTTAGAAAAATAAAGATAACATTTTATTTAATAAATGAACCGAATAGAATATTCATAGGTTGAATAAAATAGTTTGACCGTTAAAAATATAATTTTTAACGTGAATGTGAATAAATAAATATTCATTTACAAACCGGACGGTTTGTTTATGTACACCTATTTGAAGGACATTGATTGGGACAATAAATTTTACACATCGCCCAACTGCACAAATAAAAATCTGTGTTTGATTGCTTGAAACCCCACACGGGTATTGGGATGATATTTGACGTACACTAATCCCGATTGTTTAGTTGTATGTCGATCGATTGATTGACAGGCTGTTATAAGCGTTGAATATTTATATTTGATGCTTATACAGAGTAGAATGCACTTTGGATGATGGTTGATTATTCATCGTTGTTGATATATACATGTATTGTAGAAAATCCATATAATTAACATTATATGGTACTTGATTGGGCCTCATTCCAGTTTTAAAATAGAAATATTTGAAAAGGAAATATTTGAAATAGAATATTTGAAAATAGGAATATATGAAGCCGTATCGATTAGATTGACGCCGTTTTGACGTGAACGATATTTATATCGATTTTATTCATTTTATAATGAATATCGAAAGTGATTTCAAAATCTGATATTTTGAAAAGAATTGAATATAAACGAATTCGAATTTAAATTGAATATAAACGAATTCGAATTGAAATTGAATATAAATGAATTCGAATTGAAATGGAATAGAAATGAATTCGAATTGAAATTGAATTGAATTGAAAACAAACTGAAATTGAATTAGAAATCAATTTGAATTGAAATCAATTTGAAATGAATTTAAAATGAATTTAAATTGGAATATTCAATTTTGATTTGAAATTGAATATGAAGTTGAAACCATTTTGAAAAAGAATTTAAAACGAATTTATATTGGAATATTCAATTTTGATTTGAAATTGAATACGAAGTTGAAACCGTTTTGAAAATGAATTTAAAACGATTTATAAAGCCCGTTTTGAATTGAAATCGACGAAGTATATATTATATATATTACATATATAATATAATGGCCTGAATAGAACGCGCCACGCCGCGGCAGTTCGCGAATTTCGACCATTGACTTCGAACGGATATTACGGGAGATCCGACCGTCGGATTCTCCTAAAACCGGAACCGTTGGGTTCGTATCGAAAAGAGCTTTCTAACGAATATTAGAAATGTGAAATCTAACGGTTGGATTTGGAATTATGTCCAAATCAAATTTGGAAAAGGTCGTTGTAAGTGCAGTTCGATGGTCGTTGATGGAAATCGACTGTACGGGCCTTGATAAAATTATTAAAAATAGTAATAATTTGTGTAAAATCATAAGAAATGATTTAGAAAGAATTGGGATGAAAAACACCATATTTGAAAAGATAAAAATAGATTTTTATCGAAATGAACTAGTTTTGAACTAGAATTATAATTCTATTTATTTTAAATAAATAAATTGAATTTGAAATGGTTTTGAAAATAACCAGAATTTCCAATGATTGCATTGGAATGGATTTGAATCGAAATTGTCTTCGGAATATTTCGATGTTGGATTTTATGATGATACAAATATTGTTATGGGAATTTGAAAGATATATATATATCGTTATTTCCAATACGATATTTGTTAGTCGTAGAATTTGATATTGAATATAAGCCGGTATATTTTCTATTCAGAGCCTTGTGTTTAATATCAAATGTGATTTGGGTTTGTCGTGAATGGTGTCTTCATTAATACTGTTCTTGAACCCAGTTGAGAAAAGATTAAATCTTTTTATTTAGATTTAATGAAGTGTACCAATTAAATAATATTTAATTGGAATTGAATTGATATTGATTTTTGGGTTTATCGTGAACAGTGTTTTTAAATAACACTTGTTCTTTAACCCGATAATTGATGGAATGAGATTTTGGGTTTATCGTGAACCGTGTTTCAAATAACACTGATTCTTTAACCCAATCACAGATTAAAACTAAGTGGAGTTTTAATGAATCTTTAATTAGATTGAAAAGATCGAGAATGGAGTATCACCAGTTTTGCTCCAGAAGATAGTTAAATCTTTAATTAGGTTTGAACATGAAATGGTAATTGAATTTACCGATAACACCATGGTGTTAGATATGAAGTATTACCAGTTTTACTTCATGGGATGAATAGGTTGGGATTGGGAAATTAAAACCAATGATTACTTCGGTAAGGTTCGCTAATTCCGACTAGTTGAATCGAAATTCAAAAGAAGATTAAAGAATAGATTCAAGGAATTTATCTTGGATAAAATTAAAGGGAACCTTTCCCTATGAATGTGAAATTTAGAAACTAACTGTCGGTTAGCCAAGCAGAATGGTTTTCTGGATATTGATCTGATGTTGGTTTCGGCCTTCGGGGTTAATATTTGGGAAATTATTCTCTTGATTAATTTACGGTTAGTGACTGATGAATTGGAATGAGGCGTATGTTGTGTTTGTGTAACACTTATTTAAAATATACGCGAGTTATTCGGAACGACCGGGTTTATCCCATTCTGAATAACTGATACGACGATAAGTCGAAGATAAAGACGGTGGTCGAAGACCGGAAGTCTTCACGTTGTTTGGGTGATTACTGATGATCTTGATTGGGCTGTACACCCAAGAAGATGGAAACAGTTGGTGATCGTCCAGACGTACTTGGAGATCGATGGATATGCGGGGTACTAGGTGCCTCCGGTTTCGTTCAGACCCAGAACGGACTTGTAAATGGACTGTGTGTCTGACATTGGATTTTAGTCCATGTGATTGATCTCTATTAAATATATATCTGTTTGGCGGCGGAGAATTTATTCTCTTGCTTAACGCCCTTCTCTGAGACGTACGAGCTCAGGGGTTATATATGGATGGATATCAAACGCATGGAGTGAATTGCCTATGTGGCATGCCTAAGTGGCAATTGATCGAGGCTTCTGTTGAAAAGCAAAGTCTTGTGGTGATGATCAAAGCACAACCTGTGTGGCATAGCTTTGTGTAACGTTGATTCGCGAGCCTCGCACCCCGGTTGTGAACCAGAAAAGGGAGAGGACATCAGGGAGGGCATGCGTTTCCTTCTAGCTATGGTGGTGTCAGTGACCTACCAGCCCTGACATTTATATACTTTTCACCTGTGAAGTTGTTGCTGTTGCGAGGCACCTCGGTTAGATCGGACGATCCGGGTCCGATGTAGCCATTCGTTGGCTCATTTACACCCCAAAGGGTGGGGAAACGCATGCTCAGGCATTTTAATCCACATCGGTGGACCGGCCCTGACGATCCAAGGGTCACTCGAGCTCTGATCCTGAGGGGCGGGCTAGAGCGTCTCGAATCAGTTGAGGACTATCTTTTGCCTCGGTTCATAGATGGAAATCCAATTTCCAAATACGTGACATTTGCGGTTTTAATTGTAGAACTAGTATGGTGACATGATATATGGTACCCATGCCGCCTATGATTGATACTTATGATTTGAAGTTGTTTTATACACTATGCACTTATAGTAGTATCAAATAATCTGTTTTAAACGTACCAAGCACGCTTTGGCTGTTATAAGGGAAAACCCTATCCCTCGGCTTGCGTTGCATTATGTGATAGGACCTGGGTCTTATAACAGCTTCATTTTTCTTTATTTAGCATTGCGCTGTTTGTTTTATGCACTGGTATTCTTGGAAGGAAACCCGTTCCGTGTTATACGGCGTGGTCCCTTGATTTACCTAACTTTAAAAATAAAGATTTACAACTGTTTTAGTTCTCACACCAGTCCCATGACTGACCTGGAGTTTATTGTTTTAACCTAAACTCTGGGTGCCCTTATTTTGACACGGGCAGCTAGTAGTTTTGGTTTTGCAGATTTATATTCACAGGATCCTGGTTTACAGCTGGAATGATATCCGGAAAGCTTTGTATCCGTATATCTCTTCTAGTTGTGTATTGTATTATTTTCCGCTGCGTTGTATTTAAATGTAATTTGAATCTCTGATATTTCTGTGTAATAATTATTCATACTCTGTATATTCTTGTATTCTGATGCATTGTTGTAAATATACAATGAAATGTTCTTTTGTATGCGTTCTGATTTTGTCGTGTTCTCAAACGATAGGGCGTTTCGAACGGTCTGGGTCGGTTTAGCTACTGGTTCGGACCGAGCGAAATTCCTTCTCGTCACACTGGTTGTGCATGATTGGCTGTCTGGAGACGAGCATGTGGCTTATAAGTACTATTCTCTATATATTCTTCCTGTGTTGTTGATGGTCACTGCTTTGGGCATTAGTAGTGTACCTTTCCTTTCTTTTGCTTTAGAGACAGTGTTTTGAAGTTGTAATAATGGTTATGGATCATATACTGTATTTTGGATTTCCGCTGCTATGATGATTACGGTTTAGTTTTCAGCTTATGCACTGTCTCGCCTATTTTATGTCAAGTATGTTATTATTATATTTTATTCCTTGCACTGTCAGACATTCTACAGGTTCCTTTGGTAGTTCTAGCTTCAACTTCCATTCCTTTCCTTTCTTTAGCGACCGTCCCGTGCTGGTTGGACATTGGCACAACACATTTCGAGGGAAATGTTGGCTGGTGTGGGGCGGGCCGTCACATTAGTGTATATATGTTTCAAAAACATTTCAATCATAATGTATCAATCATAGACGGCATAGTAACCCATCCTACTATGTTGCCATACTAGTTCTACAATCAAAACCGCATGGTGTCGTATTTGGAAATTGGATTTCCATTATGAGTCAAGGCCAGGAACGATCTCCTTACCGATTCGAGACACTCTAGCAATGTCTCAGGATCACACCTACGGGCTACCCTTGGATCCTGCAGGGCCGGTCCACAAATAACATTAGTGGATTAGTTATGCCTGAACACATGCTTTCTGGTCCTATTGAGCCTATAATACAGCCATTGGTAACCGATAAATCCGAGGCCTCGAAAACTCCATCATCCACATAAGTAAGATGTCAGGGCTGGTAAGTCGCTAGCACCACTTCTAGCTAGAAAGAAACGTGCGCACTCCCTGCGTTCCTTTGCTCCGTTTGTGACTCATACCGAGGTGTGAGGCTAGCGAAGTCATGCTATACACAAAGCTATGTCTAAATAGGCTATGCTTTGATCATCATCCGCAAGGCTCTGCTTTTCAACAAAAGCCTTGATCATTTGCATCTTGGCATGCCACATTGACAATTCACGCCATGCAATCGATAACTACCAATATATAACCTCTGGGCTCATGCGTCTCAGAGAAAGGTGTTATGCAAGAGAATAAATTTTCTGCCATCATAGGTATATATTAAATAGAAATCAATTTTCTTTCGTGGAATGAAATCCAATGTCAGACATACACATCCATTTACAAGTTCGTTCTAGGTCTGAACAAAACCGGAGACACTTTATTCCACGTCCCGTATGTCCAATACGGAAGTGGGGTGCTCGCATATCCGAAAAATCAACAAGTACGTCCGGACAGACAACCACTTTAACACTTTACTGGGAGCTACCCAATGCCTGGCATCGGTAGTCGTCCATTCGATGTGAAGATCACCGATCTTTATCCACCGTCTTCATTTACGACTCTTAATCATCATAGTAATTATTCATAATGGGTTAAACCCGGTCTTTCCGAATGACTCGCGTATTTTATAATTAAAAATCAAGTGCTATAAAGACACATCATATACCTCATTCCAATTCAGAATATCCTTCTAATAAAATATTCATATTATTAGGGAAAGGTTCCAACCAATTTTATCAAAGATAAATTATTTTAAATTAATTCTTTAATCTTTTTTTTCAAAGATTCATTAAAACTCAAATTTGATTTTAATATCAAAATCATTACTTTATGATTGTTCAATTTAAGAAATTAATTTTGTCTTTAACTGGGTTAAAGAATCAATGTCATTTAAAAACATTGTTCACGATAAACCCAAAATCATCTTCCTTAAATATGGAATTTTCACAAAAAACAAATTAATACATAATCGATATAAATCTCCGTATCAGACCGTTAATATAAATGGAATAACGACAAAGCCTTTTAAATTCCATATATAATAACAGCCTTCTTCTACAGAAGCCTATCTTGATTATTATCAAATCGAATTTCCACTCAATTCCAATTTAATATATTAAATTGGAAAACTTGGCTTTAGAAAATTTCTTTCTAAATCTTAATAAAAAGATTTATAAGTTCCAAATTATATTTTCACTGTTAATTAGGTTAAAGAACAAATGTCATTTAAAACACAGTTCACAATAAACCCAATTCCCATATCATTATATTCCAATTACTAAATGTAATTGGTAACTCTAAAAATCTTAATTAAAAGATTTATTCCTTTTATATGGGGTTTAAGAATATTGTTATTTAAGACACCATCCACGACAACCCAAAATCCAATTCTTTTATTTAATTCCAGTTTAATATCAGTTAACTGGAAGACTTCATTAAATCTTAATTTAAAATATTTATTCTAGTAAATAACTAGTTCATTTCGATAATAATATATTTTTATCTTTTGTGTCCATCCAAAACGGATATTGAAACCATCGTTTTATTCTTTGTTGAATATTATTTTAAAATATTCGTTATTTAAAAATATTCTTTATAAAAAGATTCTTTATAAAATATTCTTTACATTACAATGTACTTTGAAAATATTCTTTATTTAAAAGATATTCTAAATCGTAATGCGACTCAAACAGTTACCATATAATTTCGGTTATATGGATTTCATACATCGCATGACCACGACAATAATGATAAATAATCATCAAATACTCAATTCACATCCAGAGTGAAATTTTTAACTGCGTGAGCATTAAAATAAATAAATAACGTTCATCGTAGCTTGTCAATCCATCGACCGACATACAAATAAATATTGGGACTAGTGTATGTTAAATATCGTCCCAATACCCGCGTGGGGTTTTCAGCCAACAACAATTAATATAGATAAATAATTGGTTAATGAACTTAACAAATTTCTAATTCTGCTAACATATCAATGATAATGAACAAAACATGTTATTTTATTCCTAATGCCGAATAAAAATGTATTTGACTCATATAATTTCCCAATACTTTTCTATTGTCGAATAAACTTTAATTTATTCACATGACCTTATTGCTGATGACAAATAAAAAGATAATTCCTATTTTCTTTTATTTGTATGCAAATATTTTTAACTTTAACACAGGGAAATAATCTTATTTGTATATTTTTCAATATATAACCTAACACATAAAAATGTTTTTTTAAATTGCATACAAATTCTAATGTATGCATTAACATATATGGATGCCACTTTAACTTACCTACACATTCTAATGTATGTTATGGCAAATAAATGATTCTTTATTTCACATACAAATTCTAATGTATGTTCTGCAAACAAAAATGATTCTTATATTTGCATATAAGTTCTATTTCAACAAAATGTATAAAAAGTGATACATCAATTTTGCTGACAATTCTATTTTATTACAATGAATATTTTTGTTGTAACACAAACCTATTTAACAAAAATGCTATTTGTGTTTAACTCTTTTATTTAATGAAAATGTGATTTTTATTTCATTTCAAATCTAATTAACAAAAATGTAATTTTTGTTTTCAACCATCATATTTAACAAAATGTAATTTTTGTTTCAACTTTTATATTTTGACAAAAATAACTATTTTGGTTCAACTAATCTATTTGGCCAAAAATGTTCATTTTGACAAAAATGTAAATTTTGATTTGACTAATCTATCTTGACCAAAGTGTATATTTTGATAAAAATATAGGGTTTGATTCAACTGATCTATTTTGACAAAAATGAATATTTTGACAAAAAGTATATTTTGATAAAAAATGTATACTTCTAATTCAACTATTTTAATTTGTCAAAAATGCTCATTTTTGTCTTCAACAATTCTAATTTGACAAAAATGCTCATCTTTGGCTTTAACAATTATATTTTGGCAAAAAGGCCAATCTTGTTTCAACGGTTACATTTTGACGAAAGTGACAAATTCGGTTTCAACTATTGTGTTTTGACAAAAATGGATATTTTGTTTTAATTAATGTGTTTTGACAAAAATGTATATTTTGTTCAACAATTCTAATTTGACAAAAATGAATGCTTTTATTTCGACAATACCAATTGACAAAAATGGATATTTTTGTTCAATTAAACTATAATGACCAAAAATGAATATTTTTGTTTAACTATTCTATATTGACAAAAATGAATATTTTTGTTTGACTATCCTATTAACAAAAATAAATATTTTTGTTTAACTATTCTGTATTGACAAAAATGAATATTTTTGTTTGACTATCCTATATTGATAAGGATGCTAATGTTCGTTTAACAGTTCTAATGCGAAAAATTGAAAATGTTTGTTTTAACAAAATCTAATGCGATAAAAATGATATGTTTGTTTTGGTAAATCTAATGTGACAAAAATGATAATGTTTGTTTTGCTAAATTACTAAGCAAAGGTAATAACTTTTGTTGTCTTTTTATTTTAATCATGTTTATTTTAAACTTCTTATTCTAATCATTTGGACACAAATGTTAAATTTGTCTCAATAACATGTTTTGACACAAATGATAACTTTTATTTCAATTTACATGTTTTAACACAAATCTATATTTTTATTTCAATATCATGTTTTGATAAAAATGCTATTCTTATTTCAACTAACATGTTTGACTAAAATGACAATTTTTATTTCATATAAAATGACAACAAAAATGATACTTTCAACTCTTCTATTTTTTGTTGTATATAAAATGTAAGTAAAAATGCAACTTTAAAATCTATTCTTTTCATTACAACCAAAGTGACAATAAAAATGTTTCTTTTGCATCAATTCTTTTTATTGTAACTAACTTGATAGTAAAAATGTTATTTTTAAATCTATCCTTTTTATTGTAACTAAATTGACTATAAAAATGTTGCTTTAAATCCATTCTTTTTATTGCATATAAAATGACAATAAAAATGTTACCTTTTAATCTACACTTTTTATTGTATATAAAATGACAATAAAAATGTTACTTTTAAATCTCAACTCTATTTTATTGTAACTAATTAAAAATATAAATGAAATCCTTTTATTCCAATTCTAATCTTTGTAACCAGTTGAAAATATAATCTTTTAATTGAAACAACAGTGATCCTTCTAACCAATAAAATGATAACTTTATTTTGTTGGTTATCCAATCTCCACAAAAGTGATCCTTTTGTTTTGACACAACTCTATATTTCATGTTTCAATAAAATTGAATACTTTTGTTATTGAAACAAAACCTAAGCAAATGCAGGTTTAGGTTTCTAAATAAAAATGATATTTTTATTATTGAACAAATCAATGCCCATGGATCTAAATAAAAGTCGAAGTTTTTATTATAAAACAAATATATATTCTTGGATCTAAAATGAAAGTAAAGTTTTTTATTTCAAATCCAAATCCATATTCGTAGATCTAAAATAAAAAATGATTTTTATTTCAAATCCAATCAGTATCTATAGATCTAAAATAAATATATGATTTTTATTTCAAATCCAATACTAACAGTAATCTATAGATTCAAGAGGAAGAATTTTCAAAGCAAATCTAGATCTAACCCAACACATACATCACAATCAACAAGCAACAAATACAATATCATACATCGCAGATCTGAATTAATTAACATACATAAATGGAACTTAAATAATGAGAGATAATTAAATTTTAACTATTTTTAAAAATAGAAATCTCACATCGATTTTTGTCTGAATTTTCAAAGAGCTTCATTCTAGACTAGTCTTTTCCATTATGTAGATCCGGTCCATGCGAACCCAATGCATCTGAAATCATTCAGTTCTATATTCGCATGAGGAAGATACAGCCATTTAAAACTTGATTACATTAACGATTAATTAAAATAATAAATAACTTAATTTACATCCTTAATTACATTTTTTTACCGTGACCCTTCTTCTCTGTACCGTTCTCTTCTGAAACCGCTGAACCCAAAGCTCCCATCCATCTTCCACCGTGCGCCGCTTTTGTAGTTAGCCGGAGCCACAACGCCTCATACCACGACGACGCCCTTCGCAGCACCTCCTGTCGCCCAGAGTTCAGGGGAACTCGGAGTCCTCCCGACATTGGAGAACGGGCTCGAACGCAGCCCCACGGAGAGGCAATTCCTCTCGAATCACAAACTAAAAACGGATCATGACCGTATGGATGAGAAGATCTAACTACGTTCTTCAATTTTTGCTTAAGAACCAGATGTTAATTTGTGAAGATTAGAAAGAGATTAAGAGATCAAATTGGGATTAAACCGGCCATTGGTTGGAAGCTATGGTGGCTGTATACTTTTTAGGCGATTAGGGTTTTGTTTAATTGGGTTTTTATAATATTTTAATAATTTAATGTTCAATTTTACAAATAAACCCATTAATTCTTTTCAGATCCGATTTCAGCCCAATGAAAGTTGTCCCCAAGTAAATACCCCCTTCTCGGACCCAATGGACTAGGTCGCGTCGGCCCGTTTGATCGTCTTAGCCCACTTTTCTTTAATTTAAAATATAAATCATTTATTTATTTAATTTGATCGTACATTTAAATTCATCGGGGCCACATACTGACTCTAAAAAATCCAGAAAAATTATTTCTAGTTATATTTTGATGATGCGGTCCTAACAAAACAAATTTCATTGAATTTGGAGATCGTTCGAAAAATGGCCATTTTTAAGTCGATTAAATTTGACTAAAACTGACAAAACACATTTTCTTTTGCCATGCTCACATATTAATTCTAAAAATTATGAAAATTGGAATCTAGCAATAATTTGACATTCAAGGTCCAACAAAAGTGGTTTCATCGAAAACGGAGGTCATTTGAAAAATGACTATTTTTAAGGGCTATATATTATATTAAAATATATATAAATTCTACAGCGACTTTTCTAAATTTTAAACTGGGCATAACTTTTGATTCTACTATGAAATTTCGATTTTTCGGATTCATTGGAAAGATATTTTTTAAATAGATTCTAAAACTTTTGGTTTCACCAAAATTCGATTTTATTTGCGTCTTGTACAGTCTGTCAAAGTTCAAATTCAAATTTTCAAACTATCGCCCTATTTATAACTCCTTTTAGAATTAAATAAATTAAAAAATTCAATCTAACTTCAATTCAAAGAAGTTTTTAGTCGTTATTATTTAAAATAAATTATTTTAAATATTTCACTAAAATAAAAAGTTTTAAATTGGTGCAAAATTTCCGGGTTGTTACAAAATTGGAACTACTGAGACTTAATAGGTTTATTCACAAAAATAGGAATAAAATATTATAAATAACCCCAAAAATTAATACCTTAATTCTCATTTACACTACAGCCGCCGCCTCACAAACGATGGACGCACCAAACACTCTAGATTTCCGCCCTTAATTTCTTCCTCTATGTTTCAAATTAAAACTAATCACCAATACAATATTCAAGAGATCTCCAGGATCTCATAGATCATATGGTTACGATGGGTTTGCGTTAAGTGGTCTGCTCGAATATTTGGTGTAAAGGGGTGGCGTTTGGGTCCGAATTCGGGTGGTTAGGGTGGATAGAATGGCCTGTTATGGCGGCCGTGGAGAGAGCAGGCTGGTGCGCTTCTCAGTGCAGTGGCGGATCAACTCCTGGTGGTGCGAGTTCCAATGCACAAGGCCAGGATAGTGACAAGGTTATGGGTTTCGGTGGACGATGAGTAACAGAAGGAAGGAGGAAGGGAATTATTTCCAAACGATGTAATTAAGAAAATAAATTATTCTTTAATTATTTTAATTTGGTAATTAATGTATTAATGACTATATCTCTTTCATACGAAATCAGAATTCAGAAATTCTGGTTGCGTTGGAATCATCTTCGCAAGAGCTTCGACATGGAACTGATTAGAGCGTAAACGGAGCATGCTGGAAATTCAGACTAAAATCAAAGTGAGATCTCTATTTTTTAATAAAATTATTTATTTATTGCAATTTGAATTTTATATTTATCCTATATAAAATTCATGCGGTATTGTATATATTTATTGCAATGTTGATCGTTTTATGATTGCGATGAACCACTGAATTGAATTGAATTATGTGTATTCAAGTTTGTCAAAATTTTGCGTATTTAATAAAAAGAACCATATTTTTATTGCTTATATAAAATATAAAATATTTAGGTTTGTAAAAATTTGTGTATACAATAAAAACCATATTTTAATTGTATATATAAAATAAAATGTTTATGTTAGTCAAAATTAGTGCATACCATAAAAAACCATATTTTTATTGTATATATATATATATAAAAATAAAGATGTTCATGTTTAATTAGAATTGACAAAAATACATGTCATTTGTGCTTAGTTAGAATTGACAAACTATAAATTGTCGTTTGTGTTTAATTAGAATTGACAAATATACATGTCATTTGTGTTTAATTAGAATTGGCAAATTATAAATTATCATTTGTATTTAATTAGAATTGACAAATATACATGTCATTTTTGTTTAATTAGAATTGACAAACTATAAATTGTCATTTATGTTTAATTAGAATTGACAAATATACATGTCATTTGTGTTTAATTAGAATTGGCAAATTATAAATTGTCATTTATGTTTAATTAGAATTGACAAAAATACATGTCATTTGTGTTAAATTAGAATTGGCAAATTATAAATTGTCATTTGTGTTTAATTAGAATTGACAAATATACATGTCATTTGTGTTTAATTAGAAGTGGCAAATTATAAATTGTCATTTGTGTTTAATTAGTATTGACAAATATACATGTCATTTGTGTTTAATTAGAATTGACAAATTATAAAAATCATTTTGTTTAATTAGGAATGACGAAATATACATATCATTCATGTTTAATTAGGATTGTGAAAATTAAAATATCATTTTGTTAAAATATGTAAACTTGTCAATTTGTTAGATTTGATCATGTTTATGTTTTAAAATAAAAACTTGTTAACATTAGAAATCTCATCTTTAATGTCATGAAAAGATTATAATAAAAAAATTATAATAAAAAGATTATATTTTTATTATCAGTTTGTTACAATAAAAAGAGTGGAAATAAAAGATTATATTTTTAATGTAGTTTAGTTTTCAATAAAAACATTGAACATTAAAAATTACATTTTTAATGTAGTTTAGTTTCTTAAAGAATGAATTATAAAAAAAAGTCATGTTAGAAAATGGAAAAATGTTTCGTGTTTTAAAATTAAAACATGATTACTTTAAAAATGCACATTTTTAATGTAATGAATAGAATATTGAAAATGTTAATGTTTTAAAATAAAAACATGCTTACATTAAAAATTCACATATTTAATGTAATGGAAGAAACTAGGAAAAGGATTGAACATTAAAAATTACATTTTTAATCTAGCATTGTTTTCAATAAAAAGAGTAGAATGAAAAGGTATATTTTTATTTTCATTTTAGTTACAATAAAAAGAGTAGAATGAAAAGGTATATTTTTATTTTCATTTTAGTTACAATAAAAAGAGTAGAATTAAAAGATATATTGTTATTGTCATTTTGGTTACAATAAAAAGAGTAAAATAGAAAGATATGTTTTTATTGTCATTTTGGTCGTAATAAAAGATTGATTATTAAAGGACATATTTTGACATTAATTTTGTTGAAATAAAAAGATTAGTTGTAAAAGGTCATGTTTTTATTTATTTTTAAATAAAAAGAAGTAACATGAAAGATTATATTTTTATTGTTCGTAGTTTTAATAAAAAGATTGAACATAACAAAAATTACGTTTTTGTTAAATAAGATTAGAGTTAAACAAAAATTACATTTTTGTTAAATAAATTTGACTTATAAAAAAATTTACCTTTTTGTTAAAGAGATTTGAGTTATAACAAAAATGACATTTTTGGTTAAATAAAAGAGTTAAACACAAATAGATTTTTTTTTTTTTTTTTTGAGGAAGACGGTTGTGTAGCACATGGCTACACAGCCGATTAGCATAATAATAATAATATAAAAATCTGGTTGACAGGCCCAACCAGTGGCAAAGGGTTTAGGATGGTGAGTGTCCTCAAAACAAAGTCTAAATAGTTATATTACATAGAGCAACTAGGTAGAACAACTAAGTACAAAAAACAAAATATAATAACTAAACCATCAAGGCCACATATCGGAAGTAGCATAAGCCTTGCCAAGCCAAAATAGTGAAGTCTAGAGAATCATCCATGCTGGGCCGAGCTACTGCATTGGGTACCCGGAGAAGGAGGCGCTTGGATTGTATGCCTGAAGCGAGCGTGTTTGGGAATTCCTGTATAGTTTTCAAAATGATATAGGATGAAGCTACAGGTGCCGAAGTAATGTTTCTTTTGCTTATTAAAAATATGGGCATTACGCTCGATCCAAATTCCCCAACTAAAAACCATTAAAAAGGAATCCAGCAGATGATCTGACAAATAGCAATTTTGTTAAATGGGTTTGTGTTACAACAAAAATATTAATTTTTTCAAACTAGAATTGTCAAAACAAATGCCACTATCACTTGTAATCATTTTGTTAAACTAGATTTGTTAACAAAATGAAGTTATCACTTTTAATCATTTTGTTGGAATAGAATTGTCAACAAAATGAATGTATCACTTTTCATGCATTTTGTTGAAATAAAATTTATATGAAAATATAAGAATCATTTTTATTTGCAAAACATACGTTAGAATTTATATGCAAATATAAGAATCATATTATTGGTCAAAACATACATTAGAATTGTATGTAAATTTAAGTGACATTTTATTGTTAAATTATACAAATAAAGAAAAATGAAAATTATCTTTCCATTTGTCATCAGCAATAATGTCACACAAATAAATTACATTTTATTAGACATTAGAAACGTGTAAGGAAATTATGCAAGTAAAATACATTTTTATTTGGCATTAGGAATATTATAACATGTTTTGTTCATTATAATCAACATGTTATCAGAATTAAAATTTGTTAAGTTCATTAACCAATTATTTATTTAGATGAACTGTTGTTGTCTAAAAACCCCACACGGGTATTGGGATGATATTTTGTAACGAACTGGTACTTTCAATCCTGAAAATCGACACAAAATACCCTGTCGATCCTTCAAGCATTGAAAACATCAGAACGTTATTAGAAAGAAGTTAGAGGGTGAGATAAGAAAGAAAGAAAGTTAGAATATAAGAAGAAGAAGAAGAAGAACCAACACAACACAGAGTCTCACATCGCAGCGGAACAAAATATAATATATAAATAAACTTTATAGAGAGCTTTGAAATAAAAACTTACAACATCAGACTACATCAATACATCTGGATAGTTATAATAGCTTGTCCTCATATATATAATACACGGCGGAATAATAAAAGTAAAACACTGAACTCCTTCAGCTCGTTCTTGGATTTCACGGCATTCGATAACCTGAACCTGCAAACCGGGCTAACCCGAGCATTACAAACGACAGGTCAGTCTGGTGAACCAGAGTGAGAAAAACCCGCACAGCATTAAGGGTATCACACAACCTGATTTTAAAGTTAAAATCTTTCAAAGAAAAGATAATCGTAAGACCAAATCCAAACATAAACACGGACGGTTTTTACCTTACGATAACCCAAAACATTTTTTAAATCAATATCTTTTCTGATATTATAATAATGTCTAAATACAAGTAAATATCAATCTAGTGGAATGCTTGCATCTCATGCTCCACATATATAGTATACAATCAAAACCGCGGGCGCTTATTGGAGATTGGATTCCGACTATGACAAGGTATGGGACCACCTGCTGATAGTGTATGTCTAGAGGCGAATACACTGGGTTCAACAAGAACGTCTTGCAACCCGGCCCACACATGACCGACCACTCATTTCGCTTGAGTGTATCGAATGTATATCACCAACGGTTATGTGCGAGCCACCGTTTCCTGAAAAGGGACAGCATCGATAGATTAAAAAATGAAATGGATTATCTCTAGATAGGTGATTATACACCCTAATGGGGGCGACCCACATTGCCATGTCGCCTGCCCGATTTTTGTCATTTCCCGGTTGGTGAGGCTTGAGGCTACGCTTTATCAGCACATCACATTTACTTCGAATGCCACATCGTCAGATCCATCAGAATCACCAACTGACGTACACAACAATACATTATGTGTTAGCTAAAGAAGTTTCCTTCTCCGCTTCCACTCTTGGTACGGTTGAAGAAATCAATGTTCGTGACTTCTCTGGAAATACTTTGTCAGACATCCCCCATATACGTTACCCGGGAACAGGATGAACCGAAGGCACCCTCCTACCGCATCCTAGGAATCACCCTATAGATCAGCAGCGGGTAGTCCTTGTGATCCGCAGATTTCAATCCTGACAGAATCATTGTCAAAATATCTCTAGGGATCAGCTAGAGAAATCCAACAATAGTCCTTCCATTCATGAAGATTTACGGTCTTCAATTTCTCCATTTTGATCACCATCTTCCACGTTTTCGTATTCATTGGTCAGAATGGTTTTCGAATATAAATTTGATCCCGGTCTTTGCGTACCAATAACGTTGGATCAGATCTTGATAGTCGGTTATTTAACTATCAAAATAAACAACCATAAAAATAAAACAGAGCAATGGTTTATTACATAGCATCACTTGGCCACAAGATTATATTAGTTTTAATACATTAATATACTCAAATCATTTTATTAATATACTTGGAAAAGTATATTAAAACCATATCCAATTTTCCAGTTAACTTCCATTTCAAAACATTTGCTATAACATTACTTAATATCTATAATTTCAGACTCGATTCAACTTACCATCGTAAAACAATCGTAACGAAATCCTCTTTTGTTTCCATTATTCGAACGCCATAATCCTCACTTTGCTTTTTAGAACAACCTTGTTCCAAAACTCACCTCCTTTGAAAAATATCATTATATTTTCACAAATCCTTTTTATTTCTTTTGTTAAGGAAATATCATTCTTATTCTCAGGCTTCTTTAAAATTCCTTTATTTATGGAATCCCATATATATATATTTCCAAGCTCTTTAAATAACGTTATACCATTACTTTTCAAATTAAATTACAATAACATCTTTACCATCACAACTAATACCATCCTTCGATAATCCCGAAGTCGTTCAAGTTGGGGTATTTCAATTACCTCTCAGACCTTGATCAACAACGTTCTTATCTTAAGATAAGTACTAGTTGTAACACCAAAC
Organism: Allium sativum; assembly: GCA_030737875.1. Classification (NCBI taxonomy): domain Eukaryota; kingdom Viridiplantae; phylum Streptophyta; class Magnoliopsida; order Asparagales; family Amaryllidaceae; genus Allium; species Allium sativum. The sequence goes on along the minus strand of CM060921.1, from coordinate 154,059,063 downwards.
CGAAATTCTTTCCCAATATCAAAACAGATCCCATTTAGTTGTATTTTGATGAAAACTCACCTCTTCCCTAATATAGTGTATTTAAATCGTATCTTTTTAACTCAACTCACCTCACTGCTTTTATTCAGACTTGGGTTTCAGTTTTTGATTTCCATTTCAAACCTTTATCGGTTCAATATTCATAAAATCATTTTCTCAACTGGTCTGTAGTTTAGTTCCAATTCTTTCGTTTCATATCTTGGCTTTTCTTTCCATTAATATATACGGTAAAACATTGGGTTTTATAACTTCACAGAATCTTGGATTTCACAAATCCGATTAAAAAAGGCTTAAATGAGAATTTTCTTTAAAGCACAAGATAACTTATATTATCATTAATATAATTCACTTTTAAAATATCATTTTGTTATAATGAGCCTTATAATTACATAAACCTCATTATTACTTTAAATCCCAAGGTCCCTACTTTGATTATTAATTAAATATCAACATTTAAAAATGTTTTACATGTCCAATAAATATTTCCAATAAATAAATTAAATTATTTAATAAATCCATTTTTGTTAACATAGTTAACACGGCCAACTCTAACATGATTAACTCGTTAATCAAATCTCGATTCATCTTCATATAATCTCATTTGATTAAAATGATCAATTCAGTATAATCTCCTTTTAATTGTCACATAAAACAATTTATCTCAGTTACTAGTCGTCAAGTTAATCTCTGCCTACTTGCTTATTAATATAAGAATTTACGTTATAATTCTTTTAAAAATTAAGAAGAGGCACGTGCTTCGCACACGACAACTTTTGGTACAAAAACAATACATATATGTAGTTGGTTTATTTTATTTTCATAAACTTCATTTGAAATAATATATTTAAAATCTATATTCAGTTACAGAATAAATTTCAAAATTTTATTCCTGATTGTAAATAAATCTTTATAAAACATTTCGTATTTTGGCCATCTGCTATAAATTCCTCAACCAATATCACTCATTTGTTAATAATCAAACAAATGTTGAATTTTGGGTTCAACAATTAATGACCAATTCAAAAATCTAATCATATGGGTTCAACAGTTCACATGATGATGAAAATAAATTTAACTGATAACGGTCAACTACTAACATCAGTTCAAGCATACATTTCAATCAATACGTTTATATTATAAACGTAACCAACAAGGTAATTTACCTTGTTTGGAGACCATTGTTAAAAATAACGATGTCATTTCATTTAAATTAAACAACGTTTAATTTAAATAAACGATATAACAATGTTTAACGATGCTCAAACAATCATCAAATCAACCAACCATTAGCGAACAAGGCATACAAATAATAAACCCGACTTATAATAATTATAAACGGGAGAACTGAGTGATTTTAACTCACCTTGATATAATTTGTCAATTAACCGGTTTGTTTTAAATAAAATTAAACAAGCATTTAATTTTATTAAAAATCCCAGTAGCCTCCATTTCTGATCAAACTAGCTCCAACACATAGTGATTCTCGATACGATTTCGACGCATCCGGACTTGTTCAATTCTGATAACATGTGAATAAATATAGTAACCATACAAGTTAATTAAATAACTTTTTTCCAATTTAATTTTAATTTATCCTAACCATAATTATCAACTATAATTAAGCTTAAATCCTAGCGTTGCAATTAAAATTGGTGTAGCCTTTAATATTTATACGCTATGGTGTATCGGTCTAATAGTATACATGTTAATACACTTCCCATCCACTGTAAAGCATGTATATTATAATGCCTATATATTACATTACCAATATTTCCTTTGTAACATGCGGATTAATTAGCTAGAAAAACTAAGTTGCATTGGTTTTGGACCTCACATGTTGCTCTCAGTCCAAATGTTTCTCCCCTGTGCCATGCTTGCTTCGTGTTTTCCACGTTGACTTGCCCATCTGCTCCCATGCAATCTTTCCCCAACGCCACCTTTAATTTGTGTTTTTTTTTAAACGAACCGCACATAACAGTGCTGCAGCTCCATTCCACTTTATCTCGCCTCGAACTCCCCTTCACACATGTCCACCTGTATGCATGTAGTACATGCATTTTCCCCCATGCCCCCCTTTTCCCTCTTGCTATTTTCATCTCGTATATTTTTTTTATATATAATTAAACTGCGGCCCAAAGCCCAACTCTTTCATGTCGTGCCCACGTCCCCTTCTCCATCTTTCTCCAACCCACCTGTTGACGCAATTCTTTTCCAACATTGATGCTGCTACCACTTCATTCATCACGTCCCAAGTGCCATACTTACCTTCCCTCCTATGCAGTATTTTCCACCACCTTCTAGTTCGTTGTTCTCTTTTTTTATTTTAATCTGAAGGCCCAAGGCCTAATAACCCACTTCATTCGCTAAATCCGTAAGCACAGCAGTGCTTTCTTCCCCACGATGGAGCCTTACTTCCCAGTCTCTCTTCTGGTTCTCACGCACCACAATCTCTTTTCTGCTTAACGTTCAGGCCAGCGTCACTGTCCCTCCTGTCCTTGCGCCATTTATCCCAGCATTGGTCCCCACGCATCTCACAGCACCTCCCATGGATTCGATGCCACTGCTCTCTACTAGACCCAACATGAAAAGCCGCCAGTAACACCAGATTGCACGCCCACTTTCCACTCCATATATGTTTTTTTTTACATTTTGAATGAGGTTTTGGTTTCATGACATAAAGTTTTTGCGGTTTGATGGTTTAGGTTAAAGAAGATCACGGTATTTTCTGTTGAAGGGAAGAGAGGTTGGAATAGATTTACTTAATACGGAGGAGCTGGAAGAGAACGAAGTAAATGGTTTATATAGGAAGCACAAACGTGTTACTCGCGTTTTCTTGGGAGGCACAGTGAAAATAGTGTGGCTGTCAAGTAAAAGAACAACGTGGCATCTAAGAAATTGCTTAGTTTGGTTGGCAAGAAATTGAATAGTTTAATAGATTTTTCTCCATACGTTAAAGAAATATCTCCCCTAGCGACAGTATTTATGGCTTCAACATCATGTACATGTCAGTCCGTATTTGGTAGGCATATGGTAGGCATTGACTCCAAGCTTTTGTGTGCGTATAATTTCTTAGGGTAAAACTTCTTTTTATTCTGGTAAATTTAGTTTCTACCGTTAAATTTCGTCTACTAACAAAATAACCCTGTTACATAGAATTCCGTTCATGTTCACGCCGCTACGGACAGAAATAAAAACAACGTTGTGTTCAGCATTCCCTTATGACCACAAAAATATAATAACATCTGTAAGTTGACTTATTTTGTGAAACCCCAAAATATTGATACTAGGTGCAAAATACTCCAAATAAAAAGTTGCTTATTTAATTAATTAAAATTTTCAATAAAATTATAAAAATTAAATTATAACTACGCCTCAAAGGTCTTATCCAAATTCGTAATCAATATTTAATTATAATTAAATAATCGTTATGGTTTATAAACGATTCACATCGACTATTTTAAATTTTGATTTGGGCATATCTTACAATCTATACGATGAAATCTCGATTTTTCACTTTCATTAGGAAATTATAAATAATAAGATCCTAACATTTCTTGTTTCACAGAATTTCGACTTGAAACGGATTCCGTATATTCAACTGAAATTCAAACCTCAATATTACGAACTACCGCACCGTTTCGAGTTCGTTTTTAATTAAATATAATATATAATCTTTTAAACGTTGTTTAAATAAACGAGTTCAATATTAGTATCAATAAATATTTCTAATATAATATTTAAAACCATTTAAATAGTCGAATTCAAATGATCGAAAAATCCGGGTCGTTACATTCTTCCCACCTTAAATAAATTTCGTCCTAGAAATTGCTAAGTAAGAAGAGTGTTTTAAACCAAATTATTTTCAAAATACTTAATATTAAAACATTATCAAAATAATTTTAAGTTTAAAATTTTCCGAAAAATTTGTTAGCACCTCCTCTGTACTGTTCGATCCAAATAAGTACAACTCACCTTTCGGGCTTCCCGTCGATCAAAAGAAAACAAAACCAAGTGTCTACCCAACTCAGGGGTATCAAATCCAAAATCAAGAATATTAAGGTTTACCATGTGTCAAGCAACCAGGCTCTAATCACGAGTCCAAACACTAAAAGTTCCCCCTCTTTCCAAACCTGCACTTGATTCAATATCCAATCCCGATAACATATACAGGGTTAACTTATTTAGATTTACTTGACGAGTGGTTCTATTCCAATTTGTTATATTGGAATTTATTTAATAAATTCATTCAACTGTGATGAATTTTATATTCAATGAATCCATTAGACAATAAATAGCAACACACAATTAACCTAACCAAATCAACCATATTTAACTTATAAGTTAAATTTTGATTTATTTATCTCTATATGTTAAATTTCACATTTTCCAATTCTTCTGGTTATATTAAACTTATTGAATTTCAAAATAAAGTTTGAATTTCCATTCAAATCAATCAACAACCCAATAATACTAATTCGATAAAATTATTTCATTTCTATATGAAAATATATTTTGGGCAAAATTATTTCATTTACCCGCTTTACAAAATAGTATTGTATCAATTTGTTAGTTAAACTCGAACTGATCAAATAACATAATACAAAACATTTTTATATAAAATCTACAAATACGCACTCTCATATACATACATACTCAACTCGATCTAAGGTATTACTAACCCCATTTCTATCGAGTTACACCACAGAGCCAAGGTTATTCCTAAACCATTGCTCCGGTACCACTGTAACAAACTTGTATTTTCGATCCCAAAAATCGACACAAAATACCCTGTCGATCCTTCAAGCATCGAAAACATCAGAACGTTATTAGAAAGAAGTTAGAGGGTGAGATAAGAAAGAAAGAAAGTTAGAACAGAAGAAGAAGAAGAACCAACACAACATTGAGTCTCACATCGCAGCGAAACAAAATATAATATATAAATAAACTTTATAGAGAGCTTTGAAATAAAAACTTAAAACATCAGAGAACATCAATATATCTGGACAGTTATAATAGCCTGTCCTCATACATATAATACACGACGAAATAATAACAGTAAAACACTGAACTCCTTCAGCTCGTTCTTGGATTTCCCAGCATTTGAAACGACCTGATCTTCCCCGGTGAAGAAATCTCGGATTGAGTCGAGAGCAAGCCACAAACAGAACGCAGACAGAAGAACATTTCATTGCTTATTACAACAATTCCATCAGAATACAAGAATATACAGAGTATAAATGAATAAATATTACATAGAAAATATCAGAGACTACAATAATTTACATAGCAGCGGAAAATAATACAAAACACAACTAAAGGAGATATACAGATACAAAGCTTTCCGGATAACGTTCCAGCTGTAAACCAGGATCCTGTGAATATAAATCTGCAAAACCAAAACTACTAGCTGCCCGTGTCGAAAATAAGGGCACCCAGAGTTTAGGTTAAAACAATAAACTCCAGGTCAGTCATGTGACTGGTGTGAGAACTAAAACAGTTATTAATCTTTATTTTTAAAGTTAGGTAAATCAAGGGACCACGCCGTATAACACGGAACGGGTTTCCTCCCAAGAATACCAGTGCATAAAACAAACAGCGCAATGCTAAATAAAGAAGAATGAAGCTATTATAAGACCCAGGTCCCATCACACAATGCAACGCAAGCCGGAGGATAGGGTTTTTACCTTATAATAGCCAAGAATGCTTGGTACGTTTAAAACAATCAATTGATACTATTATAAGTGCATAATGTATAAAACACCTTCAAATCATAAGTATCAATCATAGACGGCATAAGCGCCCCATCCCACTATGTCGCCATACTAGGTTCTACAAATAAAACCGCAAATGTCACGTATCTGGAAATTGGATTTCCGTCTGTGAACCGAGGCAAAAGATAGTCCTCTACCGATTCGAGACTGTCTAGCCCGAGTCTCAGGAACAGTCGCAATTGCCCCTTGGATCGTCAGGGCCGGTCCACCGATGTGGATTATAATGCCTGAACACTACGTTTCCCCGCCATTTGGGGGCGTAAATGAGCCAACGAATGACTCCATCGGACCCGGATCGTCCGATCTAACCGAGGCACCTCGCAACAGCAACAACCACATAAGTCAAACTTGTTAGGGCGTGTAAAACCACTGACGCCACTTCAAGCTAGAAAGAAACGCATGTCCCCGCTGAGGTCCTCTCCCATTTCTGGGTCACAACCGGGGTGTGAGGCTCGCGAATCAACGATACACAAAGCTATGCCACACAGGCCGTGCTTTGATCATCAACCACAAGACTTTGCTTTTCAATAGAAGCCTTGATCATTGGCATCTTAGCATCCCACATAGGCAATTCACGCTATGCAATCGATATCAATCACACAGAATGAAATCCGATGTCAAACACACAGTCCATCTACAAGTTCGTTCTGGGTCTGAACAAAACCGGAGGCACCTAGTACCCCGCATGTCCATCGATCTCCAAATACGTCTGGACGACCACCAACTGATTCCCTCCTCTTGGGTGTACGGCCCAATCAAGATCATCAGTAATTATCCAAACGATGTGAAGACCTCTGGTCTTCAACCACCGTCTTCACCTTCGACTTATCGTCGTATCAGTTATTCAGAATGGGATAAACACGGTCTTTCCGAATAACTCGCATATATAATAAACATGTGTAACACAAACACAACATACGCCTCATTTCAATTCATCAGTCACTAACCGTAAATTAACAAGAGAATAATTCCCCAAATATTAACCCCGAAGGCCGAAACCAACATCAGATCAATATCCAGAAAACCATTCTGCTTAGCTAACTGACAGTTAGTTTCTAAATTTAACATTCTTAGGGAAAGGTTCCCATTAATTTTATCAAAGATAAATTCTTTTAAATTTATTCTTTAATCTTCTTTTGAATATCAATTCAAACCAATCGGGATTAATGAAACTTACCGAAGTAATCATTTGTTTTAATTTCCCAACCCCAACCTATTCGTCCCATGAAGTAAAACTGGTCATACTTCATATCTTACACCACGGTGTTATCGGTAAATTCAATTACCATTTCACGTTCAAATCTAATTAAAGATTCAACTGTCGCTTGGAGTAAAACTGGTGATACTTCATTCTCGATCTTTTCAACCTAATTAAAGGTTCATTAAAAACTCCACTTTGTTTTAATCTGTAACTGGGTTAAAGAATCAATGTCGTTTAAAACAGGGTTCACGATAAACCCAAAATCCCATCACATTTCCATCAGTCCCTAACCGAAAATTTGCAAGTGAGAAATTCCCTAAGTATTAACCCAGAAGGTCGAAACCAACATCAGATCAATACCCCAGAAACCATTCATCTTAACTAATCTCCAGTTAGTTTCTGATTTTCTTAACTCCTTTGGGTGTAAGAACAGTATTATTGAAGATATTGTTCACGACAACCCAAAATCACATTCCTTTAATTATCGGGTTAAAGAACAAGTGTTATTCAAAACACTGTTCACGATAAACCCAAAAATCAATTCCAATTCACTCCCAATTAAATATTATTTAATTGGTACACTTCATTAAATCTAACTAAAAAAAGATTTAATCTTTTTCTCAACCGGCCTTAAGAACAGTGTTAATGAAGACACCATTCACGACAAACCCAAATCACAATTGATATTAAATACAAGGCTCTGAATAGAAAATATATCGACTTATATTCAATATCAAATTCTACGACCAACAAATATCGTATTGGAAATAACGATATATATATCTTTCAAATTTCCATAACGCTATCTGTATAATCACGAAATCCAACATCGAAATATTCCAAAGACAATTTCGATTCAAATCCATTCCAATTCAATTACTAGAAATTCTGGTTACTTCTAAAACCCTTTTCAAATTCAATTTATCTATTTTTATCTTTTCAAGTATGGAGTTTTTCTTCCTGATTATTCACAAATCATTTCTTATGATTTTACATAAATTATTACTATTTTTAATAATTTTGTCAAGGCCCGTACAGTCGATTTCCATCAATGGCCATCGAACGACACTTACAGTGACCTTTTCCAAATTTGATTTGGACATAATTCCAAATCCAACCGTTAGATTTCTAATTTCTAATATTCATTAGAAAGCTCTTTTCGATACGAACCCAATGGTTCCGGTTTTAGGAGAATCCGACGGCCGGATCTCCCGCAATATCCATTCGAAGTCAATGGTCGAAATTCACAAACTACCGTAGCGCGGCGCGTTCTGTTCAGGCCATTATATACATATATATATATATATATATATATATATATATATATATATATATATTTCGTCGATTTCCTTTTAAAACGTATTTTATAAATCGTTTTAAATTCGCTTTCAAAACGGTTTCAACTTCCATCTCAAATTCAAATCAAAATTGAATTTTCCAATATAACTTCGTTTTAAATTCAATTCAAATCGATTTCAATTCAAATCTTTTCCAATTCAATTCGAATTTCAAATCATTTCAATTTAATTCTAATTTTAATTCTTTTCAATTTAATTCGAATTTCAATTCTTTACAATTTAATTCGAATTTCAATTCTTTTCAATTTAATTCGAATTTTAAATCATTTCTATTTTCATTAAAAAATGAATAAAATCGATATAAATATCGTTCACGTCAAAATGGTGCAAATCTAATCAACACAGCTTCATATATTTCTCTTTTCAAATATTTTATTTCAAACATTTCTTTTTCAAATATTCTATTTCAAATATTTCTATTCAAAACTGGAATGAGGTCCAATCAATTACCATAGATTTTATTTCTATGGATTTCCATACAATGCATGTATATATCCACAATGACAAATAATCAACCATCATCCAAAGTGCATTCTACACTGTATAAGCATCAAATATAAATATTCAACGCTTATAACAGTCTGTCAATCAATCGATCGACATACTACTAGTTATTGGGATTAGTGTATGTCATATATCACCCCAATACCCGTGTGGGGTTTTCAAACAATCAAACACAGATCTTATTTGTGCAGTTGGGCGATGTGTAAAATTTATCGTCCCAATCAATATCAGTCAAATATGTGTATATATACAGATCGTACAATTTGCTTATATTTATTTCATTTTAAATACACGTTAAAAATTCTACTTTTAACTATAAAATAATTTATTTCATTTCACATCACATCACACAATCAACTACACATCAAAATTAAACAAATAAGCATACGAGCCGTCCATGGCCTATGGACGATGGGTGTCGGGTGCTACTAAGCACCGTCTGCATCCTAGTATATATTTTTAACTAGAAATAAAGATTTAAAGTGAGAAGTTCTCACCAAAGCTATCCCAATTCCACGACACTTCAAATGTAGAAGTCTTCGCCGTTCTCGCCTTTCGTCACTTTCGTTACCCATAGCCACTACATATATAAAAAAATCACATTTTTATATTCTTGCTATGTATATAAAAATCATATTTTTATAATTACTCCATATGGATAAAAATTCTATTTTTACATCGCTACTATATAGATAAAAATTCCATTTTTACATCACTTATATAGATAAAAATTCCATTTTTACATCGCTACTATATAGATAAAAATTCTATTTTTATAATGGTGTTCATATAATAAAGATTATATTTTTATCATGCTATTCTCTTTATAAAGATTTCGCCTTTTCAACTATAAAGATTTCACCTTTTCAAATATAAAGATTTCGCCTTTTCAACTATAAAGATTTCGCCTTTTCAACTATAAAGATTTCGCCTTTACTATCTATATACTATAAAAATCATATTTTTATATTCTCTATCCAATAAAAATCATTTCTTTATCTAATTCTTTTAATTTATATAATTTAAAACTGAATTATAGAAAAACACAATGTCATATATTTAAAATTTCAGATTTTAAAACCAATAATCTTATATATAAATTTCAGTTTTCTAAACTATATATTTTCCTAAAGGAGAGAAAAGAAAGAATAAAATAAAATAAAATAAAACACTAAAACTTACAGCGTTTCTGGGGTTTCACGTCAGTTTTTGGGGGGAGCACGTGGTCGGAAAGGAGGCGGAGGGGTCGGCAGCCCATCAGTGGCTTGAAGCGGCGGCTAAGGTTTGTGGAGGTAGCGGCTGCCTGCGATTTGGAGGGAGAAGGGGTCTGGAGCGTTAGAAAAGGAAGGGGAGAGGGAGGAGAAAGCGGTGGAGGGAGGGTCGAGTTCGTCTGACCGACGGGGGTGGAGCTGCGTCGCGCGACGATGGGGCCGACGGGAAAGAATGCGATTTCCTTTTTTTTATTTGAGATCTAAAAATGAACGAAGACGGGGAGGGAAAGAGGGAATAGGGGTTGACCAAAATTTATAATTAAATTTATTTAATTTAAATTAATTTCTAAAAAGTTACCTTTTTCATTTGAGATCGAAATCGAACCCAACGACTGACGTCTCTAGCTAATTACCCTCATTCCGAACACAATGGGATATGTATCGTAAGCCAGTTCAGCTGTTTCGATCAGTTCCTATCAAAATCAAAATATAAATCTATATATTGAATTTGAACGCACATTTCAATTTACCTGGGCCACATACGGACTCTAAAAGTCCCCGAAAAATATTTTCTAGCTTTGTATTGACGATACGGTCCTAACAAAACTTGTTTCGTCGAATTCTGAGACCGTTTGAAAAATGACCATTTTCCAGTCGATTAAAAACAACTGAAACTGGTTAAACGCGTTTTCCTTTGCCATGCTCACATATTGATTCGAAAAATTATGAAAATTGGTGTAATGACCCGAAAATCCGGAAGAATTTGAGCTGACCAAAAACACAAGTCCAACCCCAAATATCACGGAAATTCGAACCATTAATAGAAAGAAGTTAGAGGGTGAGGATAGATAAGATAGAAACTTAGAATAGAAGAAGAAGAAGAACACAACATCAGAGTAACACGAATCTCACAGCGGAATGAATAACATATAATATATATATAACATAACTTGAAATATACATCTGTACTTGAATATACATCAATATCAAAGTACATTACTTACAACACAGCAGAAATAACTATAGCTATATGATCCTGAAGCCTCCTGCTCCAAGCTCTTCCAGTATATCTGTAAATTCCCGACTACTTGACTGCCCGTACAAATTTAGGCACCCAAGAGTTTAGGGAAAACATCAAAGTAAACTCCGGGTCAGTCATGGGACTGGTATGAGTAAACAGTTTAAAACAGTTTCAGAAAACAAAATGATATCTCATAAGACCACGCCGTATAACACGGAACGGGTTTTTCCCTTATGAGAATCCAAACACTTGATTTATCTTTATATCAAAACTCTTTGATATTATAATAATGTCTAAATCAAGTAGATAACAATCTAGTGGAACGTTTGCATCTCACGTTCCACATATATATACAATCAAAACCGCAAACACGTATTGGGTAATGGATTTTCCAACTATGACAAGGTATGGAATCACCTTCCGCTGGTATATCTCTAGAGGAGAATACACCGAGTTCAACAAGAACATCTTGTAACTCAGCCACACATGACCGACCACTCATTTCGCTTGAGTGTATCGAATGTATATCACCAACGATTGGGATCAGCAACCGTTTCCCGAATGGGACAGCATAGACAATAGATTTTTAGAAGTAAATGAAACTCTAGATCAGGTGATTATACACCCTAATAGGTGCGACCTACATAGCCATGCTACTTGCCCGATTTCTGTCATTTACCGGATGATGAGGCTAGAAGCTACGCTTTATCATCACACCAGATTCACTTTGAATGCCACATCGTCAAATCCATCAAATCACCGATTGACGTCCTCAACAGTACATTACGTGTTAGCTAAAAGAAGTTTCCTTCTCCGCTGCCACTCTTGGTACGGTTGAAGAAATCAATGTACGTGACCATTCTGGAAATACTCTGTCAGACATTCATCCATACAAGTCACCCAGGAACAGGATGAATCGAAGGTACTATTTCTATAAATAGAAAAAGTCCTTGCACTCTACTCCGTCTTCGATTATCTTCATATAATCTGATTCGTACGCTACTGCCAATACGGAGTGGTTCTTCGGATAATAATCCAACCGGTCTCTCCATATTGACAACGATGGTCAAAACTTCGATAGTCTGTGATTTAACTATCGAATAAAAACAAGTGTTTCGATAGTCGATGATTTAACTATCGAATAAAACAAGTGTTCATCCAAACATCCAACAATCACTGAACCTTTAATTAATATTCCATTAATTAAATCTCTTCTCAATTTCTTATCAATATTTGTTAACCAAATATTTTCAATAACCATATTGCCCTTTTACGTTCTTTGGAAAACCGTTCCATATATCGCCTTCTTTTATTTTCTAAACTTTAGAAAATATTCATTTTTCTATTTCCAAGCTTTGCACATATTTGGGTTAAAACAGATGTTGTGTAAAACATCGTTACGACAGCCCAAATACAGTATTTAACGAATTCTTATTCCATATTGATCTTCGAGCCTGAATCTTGCTGCTTATCGGTATATCATGAAATCAACCAAGTTGGGGTATAATTACCTCTCAGACCTTGACTGAATAACATTTAACGTCAAAACAGACAAGACTACTTACTCGAACAAATCAATTCCATACAACTACTGATTTACTTTTAAACACGTATATACTTCCCTTTTCTATTCTTACTAGATTTTATTCTTATACTTCCTTTTGGATTATACTATTCTATTTCTAAGTTCGTTTTCTTATTGACTTCTATATATTTTGATACGTTGATTTCTAACTATCAAATTATCTTAAAAATATTCTATCTCCTTAAATTCCCGGAAAAATTCGCCATAACCTCCTTTGTACCGGGAGCATCGGGAAATTTCAAATAGCTTTCCCGGTCCTTCTCATCTCAAAAAGAAAAAGAAAAAGCCAAGCGGCTAGCCGATACGGCGCATAAAATCTCATATACGAATTAAATACGTACCTTTTTGTCGGGCATTCTATTTATTTCACTTCTATATTTTATTCCATACATGTCTTCTGTATGTCTATACCTGTCCAATCTATTTAACTATACCAAATCGTTTTAACTCAATTCGTTAATTATTTCTTTAGTCTATTTCTCCTTTTAATATTTGAATTCTATATTCAAACTCCAATTCGCTTCTATTATTCAATTTCTAAATATCAAATTCTATTGTCTTCTCTTATTAAAATCCTATAATAAAGAGTCCGTTTGAATTTCTATATTCAAATCTATAGTTCAAATTTTATATTCAAAGTCTATTTAAATTTCTATATCAAATTCCATAGTTAAACTCCATTTGAATTCTATTATTCAAATTCTATTTTCAAAGTCTACTTGAATTTCTCTTTTCAAATTCCATTTGAAATACTATATTCAAATCTATTTGAATTCTCTTTTCAAATTCTATATTCAAAGTCTATTTGAATTCCTATATTCAAATCTATATTTTAAAGTTCTTTGAATTTCTATATTCAAATCTATAGTTTAAAGTCCGTTTGAATTTCTATATTCAAATCTATAGTTTAAAGTCCGTTTGAATTTCTATATTCAAATCAATAGTTTAAAGTCCGTTTGAATTTCTATATTCAAATCAATAGTTTAATTCCTTATATTCAAGGACCATTTGAATTCTCGGCATTATTTATAAATAACGTTTATAACTTCAATTCAAATTCCACATTTCCATTTATAAACAAAGTTTATAAATTCGATTCAAATTCCATATTTCCATTTATAAACAAAGTTTATAAATTCGATTCAAATTCCATATTTCCATTTATAAACAAAGTTTATAAATTCGATTCCTTGTTCATATGTATTCAAAACAAGTTAATGTTTCTATACTTCATTTAAAATTCAAATTCTATTTATAAAAATAGAATTCCCCTTTTAAATTTCAAATACCCTTTTTGATAATTTTATAAATCAATATCCCAAGCCCCAGTGATATTTAAACAATCAAATCAACCAATTTTTCAATCATTTGATTTTAACACATCATATATGAATATATATGAAATCAAACAAACAACAACAGATAATATATTTTTGAGGAATCCAGTTGGATTCCTCCAACCTGTTTCCCTGCATCCACAGACGTTAGTCAACATAGTAATACCCATCCTGCTTCGAGGCAGGATATCGCGGTATGGAAGGTCATCCACTAATCATAGCGTGAGGCGTATAGGGTAATCATCCGCTATGAAACTGCGGGCATCCGCTAATGAGACTGCGGGAATCCAACCAATCACCAAACCAATATATATATATATATATATAATAGTCCTAAATAACTAATATATATTTTAAATCAACCAAACAATATTCAAACAAGCATAGCAATTATTTTTAACAACTAGAAATAATTCTAATTAAATGGTGAGTGAGGTTTACTCAGCAGATTCTTATTTGTCGAGCATCCTAGTTAAATCGAATACCATTCGATATAAATTGAATCCAGTCAATGCTGATGACTCCAACTGAATTCCATATCAAGTTCTGCAAATTATGAATTCTATTTTACGATTTTACAATCTTGTATAAATTTAATACAGTGTTTATATATGTGTGAATTATATGAGCGATATATATATATATATATATATATATATATATATTAACCAAACATCATATTTCTATAAATAAATTATATACCTTGATTAATTAATCTAACCAAATTAAACATTAGCATGCTCTAATTATTAGCCTATAGATTTTATTTCTATATCAATTAATTTCTTTATATGAACTGATTTTATAGACTAATTTTACTTTATATAAATTACCAATTAAATAAATTAATTTCCTTGTAAATTCTGAATTTAAAAATAAAATAAAATAAAATTACCTTAATTCCATTTACTGTTGGGATTTTTGTTCCAGCACCCAATTTTTGATATCAACGCTCATATTCTGCCACGCTCCACTCTTCCAATTGTCGAACTCGTCCGTAGCACCCCAGTCTCATTCAAAACCAGTATCGACTTCCAGTAATCCATCGCGTCGCCCCATCTTCGCACCCTCAGCCACTGCCGTGCTTTCCTCTCCTATTTCCACCACTTTCGAACGCCGACAAAACCACTTGCAACTACGCCTTGAATTGAACATCGCGCTATCCTTCGAAGGCCAACTCTACATCGCACACCTTAAAGGGTCGGAATCCCTTTCTTGCGATAAACTCCCCTGATTCGAACGCGACTTCGCAACCTCCCAGCCTCCACCTAGGTTCGAGCGAATTTGATTTTAGGAAATTAGAAGAAAGGCATAGCCTGGAGGAGCATCAGCTATGAGGAAAAGGATCGCCATTTATTTTGTTTTTTCGAAGCTTTGATTTATTTTATTCTGTGAAGAACGAAAAAGAAAGGAGACGCGATTTATAAAAGGGGAATTCATGGATAAAAGGGAGGCCACAGTTTCTTTTATTATGCGGTAGAAGAGGAGGCACCGAGGTTTTGATTTGTGGTAAGGGAAAGGAGATGTGTTGAATTCTCTTCCTTATGATTTTATTTTTAAGGGTTATTAAATTTAATTTAACTTAACAAATAAAATTAAACCAATCTATATGTTTTCAACATTAAACCATATATATCCAACTCTTACTTAAGTAAATAAATAGCAAATTTAATTACCCCTTTTTCTTTTATCATTCAATTTAATGATAAATAAAATTGTCTTTTCCTTAATTCAAATTTCTAGTTTTCACAATTAAATTACTACAACAGTTTAAATTTTAACTTCGAATTGAATTATTCGTTGATTTCTCATTTAGATAATTTAATATATACGATAGAAAATCGAAATCGATATTTAAATTGATAACATAAATATAAAAATTCATTTATATTATCAACTAAATATTTAAATTAAATACTAAATATTAAAAATTAACCCATAAGAATCCGGGTCATTACAATCTTCCCCACTTAAAATAATTTCGTCCTCGAAATTGCTAAGGTAGAAAAAGTGCTACCAACCCATTTTCTTTTCAAAACTTATTTATGTTGATACTCAACATTTCAAACTTCCGTACGTAACTCTCTTTTGAATAAATCCTTATTCGATAACTCCTCCCTTCGAATAACGATATTCGATAACTCCTTTATTCAATTTATTCTTATCAATTAATTCTACGGATTTAACTCCTTTCGATTAACTCCATCGAATAACTAAATTCAATAACTCCTTCGAATAACCAATATTCTATAACTCACTTCGATTAAACTAATCAATAACTCTTTTCGATGAAACTATAATCGATAACTCATTTCGATTAACAAATAGTCGATAACTCCTTCCGAATAACCAAATTCGATAATTCCTTTCGAATAAACTATATTCGATAACTCCTTTAATTCTATCCGAATAACCAATATTCGATTTTACTCCATTCGCTTGACTCTAGATCGCAGCGATCACAATGGTTACGCCTGATTCCCCCAGGAAACATCCGACCGCCCTCGGCTATCTGCAGCCTTGCGAATTACGCTAACAGTCGTACGAAATGGCAACTTATCCTGAGTAACTATGTTTGACTAACTCTATCTCAATAACTATATTCGATCAACTTTAATTGAATAACTAACATTCAATTAAATCCTAATTCGATTAACTATGTTCAATTAACTCTATCTGGTTAACTCTTACTCTAATCGATTTATCCTAACACTAATCGTCTTCTCCTATTCGAATACTCCTATTGGATAACGTTTATTCATTTATAAAGATTTACTTTTAGTAACGGTTCTTCACTTTATAAATTTTCTCTTTAATAACGTTACTTCACTTATACAAGTGTTGTGTACCCCTTATATTTAAAACTATCGGTGTTAAAACCAATATCTCTTTTCTATATAAGTTCAGACTTATATATCCCATTTGTCGAATGATAAATATTTAATTTAATTTATAAACTGTTATTTATAAATTAATCTTTTCTATTTATCTGTTAAAAACAGATTTCCATTTTCTATTCATCTTCTGAATATTCCTTTGATTAAATTTCTATTTATTTAACAAATAAATATCTCATTTATAACATTCTATTTATTTTCTATAAATAAATATTTCCATTGAATCTATTTGTAAATGTTTTACAAATATTCCCTTTTCAAATTCTATTTGTAAATGTTTTTACAAATATTTCTTCTTCTATTCGTTTGCACATAACTTCCTTTGTATTTGTGTTACAAATATATTTCCTTTAACTCTTTTGGTTTCTCCTTTATTCAAACCCAATTCATATTTCATTCACATTGGTTTTATTCAATTTATTCATTTCGGTCCATTTAACTTACCTAAGTTAAATTTTAATTTCAATCATTCAAATTCCCATTAACTAGTTGCTAATTAACCGTTTTGCCTATTTCACCCCTTTTTATTTGAATATCACTTGTTCAAATGTATGTCAACTTAAATATAACTAATCTAAGTATATTTCAACTCGAGTTATATATTCGATTTCGAATATAAATCCTCAATCTCTTTCACTTATCCAAAAACCCAATTTCGATTCAAATTTCCTTTAACTAATCATTCTCCAATTTAGTTAATTCTATTTAACCATTTAAATTATGATTTTTGTCTCAAAAATCATTTCACTTACTTCACTGGAGTTCATATTTTGTTTTATATCTCCAACCTGGATTTTTCTAATGCCAATTCGGACTTTATTTCCTAAAAATCCTTTTACTTATTTAATTAAACCATTATGGTTTTTAATGGTTTCTGGCGCTGTTTTTCAAAAAAATTGATTTTGACATAACTCAAAATCTATACGACGAAATCCAGATTTTTCCCTTTCATTAGAAAACTATTATTCAACCAGTCCCGACGATTCTTGTTTCAAAGAATTCCGACTTAATTTGAGTCTTGTATACTCGATTAAAGTTTGAATCGCCAATTTACGAACTGCCGTGCTACGACGAGCTCGTTTTAATTATATTTATAAATATAAACGTTTAACTTCGTTTATAATAATTTCACTCCATCCTGATATATTTTTAATATATATCCAATCCATTTCACATAATATTCCCGATCTATTTCTCTTCAAATATTCAAGTCCTCTAAATATTCAAATTCCATATTTTCATTTATTCAAACTCTATATTTGAATTTCCTTCTATTTGAATTTCTTCTATTCAATTTCTATTTGAATTTCTTATTTTCAATTCCTATTTGAAATCCTTTATTCAATTTCTATTTAAATTCCTTATTCAAATTCCTATTTGAAATCCTTTGAATTTAAATTCTATTTCAAACTCTATATTTTCTTTGAATTCTAATATTCAACCTCCACTTTATATTTTCTTTGAAATTCTATTTAACCAAATTCCATTTGAATTCTAATATTCAAATCTCTAATTGACTTTCCTTTATTCAAATCCATTTGAATTCCTTTGAATTCAAACTCCATTTCAATTTTTTCTTATACAATTTCTATTTGAATTTTTCCTTTATTCAAACTCATTTGAATTCCTTTTGAATTCAAATTCTATTTCACTTCTATTTGAATTATATATATATTCAAATTCCTTTATTTTACTTCTATTTGAAATCTATATTCCAACTCCCATTTCAAAATTCCTTTTGAAGTTATATAAATATATACATATATTTATATCTATCTCAAATTCAAAACATTTGAATTTTCAAACAGCTTGTTTCTTTCAAACAAATTTCCATCAAAACTTTTCTAAGGCAGCAATTCATCACTTAGAAACTCGGAAATGAACACTGATGATGTTGCGACCATCATCAGAATTATTTCCCAGCTACTGAACGAGTCCAGTGCTATTTCTTTCAAAATCCATTTAGAAAAATATTTTCCAAACTCCAGGATTTTAAATTTTGAATTCTGGTTGGAATTCAATTTCAATTTATCACATTTGTATATTTGATTTCATATGCAAATTACATTGGTTATATATATAACTATTTCTGTTTTTATAATCTAAATCGATTATAATCCTAACAATCAACTTAACTATTTAAAAACAATATCGTGTCCAATCTTCTGTTCAAGTGTTTATAAACTCCTATCGACATCCTGGCGTCCCACGATTCGACCAAAATTTATAATCCACTCAACAGACTAGTCAACACAATATAAAATAGTTTTTATATCAAATAACAAATACGCTCTTTCGTATATATATACACTCAACTCATTCTAGGATACTACTGATCCTATCTCTAATGAGCACATTCCAACAAACCTAGGTATTCGCTCAACCTAAGCTCTGATACCAACTGTAATGACCCGAAAATCCGGAAGAATTTGAGCTGACCAAAAACACAAGTCCAACCCCAAATATCACGGAAATTCGAACCATTAATAGAAAGAAGTTAGAGGGTGAGGATAGATAAGATAGAAACTTAGAATAGAAGAAGAAGAACACAACATCAGAGTAACACGAATCTCACAGCGGAACGAATAACATATAATATATATAACATAACTTGAAATATACATCTGTACTTGAATATACATCAATATCAAAGTACATTACTTACAACACAGCAGAAATAACTATAGCTATATGATCCTGAAGCCTCCTGCTCCAAGCTCTTCCAGTATATCTGTAAATTCCCGACTACTTGACTGCTCGTACAAATTTAGGCACCCAAGAGTTTAGGGAAAACATCAAAGTAAACTCCGGGTCAGTCATGGGACTGGTATGAGTAAACAGTTTAAAACAGTTTCAGAAAACTAAATGATATCTCATAAGACCACGCCGTATAACACAGAACGGGTTTTTCCCTTATGAGAATCCAAACACTTGATTTATCTTTATATCAAAACTCTTTGATATTATAATAATGTCTAAATCAAGTAGATAACAATCTAGTGGAACGTTTGCATCTCACGTTCCACATATATATACAATCAAAACCGCAAACACGTATTGGGTAATGGATTTTCCAACTATGACAAGGTATGGAATCACCTTCCGCTGGTATATCTCTAGAGGAGAATACACCGAGTTCAACAAGAACATCTTGTAACTCAGCCACACATGACCGACCACTCATTTCGCTTGAGTGTATCGAATGTATATCACCAACGATTGGGATCAGCAACCGTTTCCCGAATGGGACAGCATCGACAATAGATTTTTAGAAGTAAATGAAACTCTAGATCAGGTGATTATACACCCTAATAGGTGCGACCTACATAGCCATGCTACTTGCCCGATTTCTGTCATTTACCGGATGATGAGGCTAGAAGCTACGCTTTATCATCACACCAGATTCACTTTGAATGCCACATCGTCAAATCCATCAAATCACCGATTGACGTCCTCAACAGTACATTACGTGTTAGCTAAAAGAAGTTTCCTTCTCCGCTGCCACTCTTGGTACGGTTGAAGAAATCAATGTACATGACCATTCTGGAAATACTCTGTCAGACATTCATCCATACAAGTCACCCAGGAACAGGATGAATCGAGGGTACTATTTCTATAAATAGAAAAAGTCCTTGCACTCTACTCCGTCTTCGATTATCTTTATATAATCTGATTCGTACGCTACTGCCAATACGGAGTGGTTCTTCGGATAATAATCCAACCGGTCTCTCCATATTGACAACGATGGTCAAAACTTCGATAGTCTGTGATTTAACTATCGAATAAAAACAAGTGTTTCGATAGTCGATGATTTAACTATCGAATAAAACAAGTGTTCATCCAAACATCCAACAATCACTGAACCTTTAATTAATATTCCATTAATTAAATCTCTTCTCAATTTCTTATCAATATTTGTTAACCAAATATTTTCAATAACCATATTGCCCTTTTACGTTCTTTGGAAAACCGTTCCATATATCGCCTTCTTTTATTTTCTAAACTTTAGAAAATATTCATTTTTCTATTTCCAAGCTTTGCACATATTCGTGTTACTCTGATGTTGTGTTCTTCTTCTTCTTCTATTCTAAGTTTCTATCTTATCTATCCTCACCCTCTAACTTCTTTCTATTAATGGTTCGAATTTCCGTGATATTTGGGGTTGGACTTGTGTTTTTGGTCAGCTCAAATTCTTCCGGATTTTCGGGTCATTACAATTGGAATCTAGCAATAACTTGACATCGCAGATCCAACAAAAGTGGTTTCGTCGGAATCCGAGGTCGTTTGCAAAATGGCTATTTTCAAGGGCCGAAATTCCATAGCGACTATTCTGAATCTTCAACTGGATGTAACTTTTGATTCCCGCTATGAAATTTTGATTTTTTGGATTCGTTGGAAAGATATTCTCAATTAGATTCAAATATTTTTGGTTTCACTAAAATTCGGTTTATTTTGCACCCGGTACATTCATTTGAAGTTTGAAATCGAATTGTCGAACTACCACGCCATTTCCAATTCCTTTTATAATTAAAGTAAAATATTTATATTCTAACGATGACATATATAAATATACGTTCGATTTCTATTCAAAATAAATTTCTCGTTGAATTATTTAAAATTATTCATTTTAAATAATCAAAATTCGTTAAAATTGCCAAAATAAAATTTTTTAATTGGCTTGGATTTCCGGGTTATTACAATCTCCCCCACTTAAAACTTTTCGTCTCCGAAAAGGAACGAAGCCGAAAGTTGTTTAAAAATCAACTCAACTTCGATTATTTTCACTACGGCTTAAGTTCTTCAACTTTTCAGTTTCTAAGAACTTTTCAAAATTTTCAAAAATTTGGCTAACACCCTAAATTTTCGAAAAATTTCCCCATAACCTCCCCTGCACCAGGAGCACCGGGAAAATCCCGAAATTGCCATACAGTCCCTCTGATCTCAAAAAAAAAAAAAAAAAAAAAAAGGCCAAGCGGCTAGCCAATCGGCTCATAAAATCATCATCACCCAAACAAAACGGTAAATTATGGTAAACATGTACGTATTTTTTGGGCAAACAATTTTATTCCTCAGCTCTAGCCTCCTTGCTACGACCTGTTCAATGTAAGTACATGTATATGCATGCAAATGCGACAAATTTCCAATACAACTCACTATTTGATCAAATTGGCTATATGGTTAAAATTTTAATTACTCAACCAATAATCAAACAACACAATCAGCAATCAATTAGTTGATTAGCTTTTCAAGTTCATAACTTTGATATATAGTCCAAAAATCAGATTTTAGATGCCAAATCACAACAATAGGCCCTATCTAATTTTGGTTCTCACACCAGTCAATAAGAAATGTATAGAAAGCCCACTTTCGTCACTCGAACATAAATACTGGTAATGTGATCACAATTATCAGTATCATCCCCGGACGACTAGAGTGTGATTCTATATCTATCCAGTATATTAAAACTTCGAATACATGTGGATCGGACGTATATGCAAAATCTTTATATACTGCATTTTCCAAATTTAATAAAATAAATATTCAAATACGTATAATTGAATTAAATTTTCAAAACAAAATTTGTTTTCATTTTAAAAATATACTCTTCACACTCGTTCTAGGATACTACTGATCCCATCTCTAGCGAGTCATTCTCATTGGATATTACTAATCCAATATCTGATGAATTCTTTCGTATGGTTCTAATGTGTCTTGTTCTCAGAGATTTGTAAACCAAAGCTCTGATACCAACTGAAACGACCCGAACTTCCCCGGTGAGAAAAGCCCGGATTGAGTCGAGAGCAAGCCACAAACAGAACGCAGACGGAATAACATTTCATTGCTTATTACAACAATTCCATCAGAATACAAGAATATACAGAGTATAATAAATATTACACGGAAAATATCAGAGATTACAATAATTTACATAGCAGCGGAAAATAATACAAAACACAACTGAAGGAGATATACGGATACAAAGCTTTCCGGATATCATTCCAGCTGTAAACCAGGATCCTATGAATATAAATCTGCAAAACCAAAACTACTAGCTGCCCGTGTCGAAAATAAGGGCACCCAGAGTTTAGGTTAAAACAATAAGCTCCAGGTCAGTCATGTGACTGGTGTGAGAACTAAAACAGTTATTAATCTTTATTTTTAAAGTTAGGTAAATTAAGGGACCACGCCGTATAACACGGAACGGGTTTCCTCCCAAGAATACCAGTGCATAAAACAAACAGCGCAATGCTAAATAAAGAAGAATGAAGCTATTATAAGACCCAGGTCCCATCGCACAATGCAATGCAAGCCGGAGGATAGGGTTTTTACCTTATAATAGCCAAGAATGCTTGGTACGTTTAAAACAATCATTTGATACTATTATAAGTGCATAGTGTATAAAACAACTTCAAATCATAAGTATCAATCATAGACGGCATAAGCGCCCCATCCCACTATGTCGCCATACCAGGCTCTACAAATAAAACCGCAAATGTCACGTATTTGGAAATTGGATTTCCGTCCGTGAACCGAGGCAAAAGATAGTCCTCTACTGATTCGAGACTATCTAGCCCGAGTCTCAGGAACAGCCGCAACTGCCCCTTGGATCGTCAGGTCCGGTCCACCGATGTGGATTATAATGCCTGAACACTATGTTTCCCCTCCCTTTGAGGCGTAAATGAGCCAACGAATGACTCCATCGGACTCGGACCGTCCGATCTAACCGAGGCGCCTCGCAACAGCAACAACCACATAAGTCAAACTCGCCAAGCGTGTAAAACCACTGACTCCACTTCTAGCTAGAAAGAAACACATGTCCCCCCTTAGGTCCTCTCCTGTTTCTGGTTCACAACCAGGGTGTGAGGCTCACGAATCAACGCTACACAAAGCTAGGCCACACAGGCCGTGCTTTGATCATCAACCACAAGACTTTTCTTTTCAACAGAAGCCTTGATCATTAGCATCTTAGCATGCCACATAGGAAATTCACGCTATGCAATCGATATCAACCACACGGAATGAAATCCGATGTCAGACACACAGTCCATCTACAAGTTCGTTCTGGGTCTGAACGAAACCGGAAGCCCCTAGTACCCCTCATATCCATCGATCTCCAAGTACGTCTGGACGACCACCAACTGATTCCCTCCTCTTAGATGTACGGCCCAATCAAGATCATCAGTAATTATCCAAACGACGTGAAGACCTCCAGTCTTCAATCACCGTCTTCACCTTCGACTTATCATCGTATCAGTTATTCAGAATGGGATAAACCCGGTCTTTCCGAATAACTCGCGTATATAATAAACACGTGTTACACAAACACAACATACGCCTCATTCCAATTCATCAGTCACTAACCGTAAATTAACAAGAGAATAATTCCCCAAATATTAACCCCGAAGGCTGAAACCAACATCAGATCAATATCTAGAAAACCATTCTGCTTAGCTAACCGACAGTTAGTTTCTAAATTTCACATTCTTAGGGAAAGGTTCCCATTAATTATATCAAAGATAAATTCTTTTAAATTTATTCTTTAATCTTCTTTTGAATATCAATTCAAACCAATCGGGATTAACGAAACTTACCGAAGTAATCATTTGTTTTAATTTCCCAACCCCAACCTATTCATCCCATGAAGTAAAACTGGTCATACTTCATATCTAACATCACGGAGTTATCGGTAAATTCAATTACCATTTCACGTTCAAATCTAATTAAAGATTCAACTATTGCCTGAAGTAAAACTGGTGATACTCCATTCTCGATCTTTTCAACCTAATTAAAGATTCATTAAAACTCCACTTAGTTTTAATCTATAACTGGGTTAAAGAATCAATGTCATTTAAAACACGATTCACGATAAACCCAAAATCCCATCACATTTCAATCAGTCCCTAACCGAAAATTAGCAAGTGAGCAATTCCCTAAGTATTAACCCCGAAGGCCGAAACCAACATCAGATCAATACCCCAGAAACCATTCAACTTAACTAATCTCCAGTTAGTTTCTGATTTTCTTAACTCCTTTGGGTCTAAGAGCAGTATTATTGAAGATACCGTTCACGACAACCCAAAATCACATTCCATTAATTATCGGGTTAAAGAACAAGTGTTATTTAAAACACTATTCACGATAAACCCAAAAATTAATACCAATTCAATCCCAATTAAATATTATTTAATTGGTACACTTCATTAAATCTAACTAAAAAAGATTTAATCTTTTTCTCAACCGATCTTAAGAACAGTGTTAATGAAGAAACCATTCACAACAAACCCAAATCACATTTGATATTAAATACAAGGCTCTAAATAGAAAATATATCGGCTTATATTCAATATCAAATTCTACGACCAACACATATCGTATTGGAAATAACGATATATATATATCTTTCAAATTTCATAACGTTATCTGTATAATCACGAAATCCAACATCGAAATATTCCAAAGACAATTTCGATTCAAATACATTCCAATTCAATTACTGGAAATTCTGGTTACTTTTAAAACCCTTTTCAAATTCAATTTATTTATTTAAAAAAAATAGAATTATAATTCTAATTCAAAACTAGTTCATTTCGATAAAAAATCTATTTTTATCTTTTCAAATATGGATTTTTTCATCTTGATTCTTCACAAATCAATTCTTATGATTTTACACAAATTATTACTATTTTTAATAATTTTATCCAGGCCCGTGTAGTCGATTTCCATCAATGGCCATCGAACTGCACTTACAACGACCTTTTCAAAATTTGATTTGGACATAATTCCAAATCCAGCCGTTAGATTTCTAATTTCAAATATTCATTAGAAAGCCCTTTTCGATACGAACCCAAAGTTCCAGTTTTAGGAGAATCCGATGGTCGGATCTCCCGCAATATCCATTCGAAGCCAATGGTCGAAATTCACGAACTACCGCAGCGCGGCGCGTTCTATTCTGGCCATTATATATATAATATAATATATTGTATATATTTCGTCGATTTCCTTTTAAAACGTATTTTATAAATCGTTTTAAATTTTCTTTCAAAATTGTTTCAACTTCCATCTCAAATTCAATTCAAAATTGAATTTTCCAATATAACTTCGTTTTAAATTCATTTCAAATCGATTCCAATTCAATTCGAATTTCAAATCATTTCAATTTAATTCGAATTTCGATTCTTTTCAATTTAATTCGAATTTCAATTCTTTTCAATTTAATTCGAATTTCAATTCTTTTCAATTTAATTCGAATTTTAAATCATTTCTATTTTCATTAAAAAATGAATAAAATCGATATAAATATCGTTTACGTCAAAATGGCGCAAATCTAATCAACACAACATCATATATTTCTATTTTCAAATATTTTATTTCAAATATTTCTTTTTCAAATATTCTATTTCAAATATTTCTTTTTCAAATATTTCTATTCAAAACTGGAATGAGGTCCAATCAATTACCATAGATTTTATTTCTATGGATTTCCATACAATGCATGTATATATCCACAATGACAAATAATCAACCATCATCCAAAGTGCATTCTACACTGTATAAGCATCAAATATAAATATTCAACACTTATAACAGTCTGTCAATCAATCGATCGACATACAACTAATTATTGGGATTAGTGTATGTCATATATCACCCTAATACCCGTGTGGGGTTTTCAAACAATCAAACACAGATCTTATTTGTGCAGTTGGTCGATGTGTAAAATTTATCGTTCCAATCAATATCAATCAAATGTGTGTATATAAACAAATCGTCCAATTTGCTTATATTTATTTCATTTTAAATACACGTTAAAATTTCTATTTTTAACTATAAAATAATTTATTTCATTTCACATCACATCACACAATCAACTACACATCAAAATCAAACAAACAAGCATACGAGCCGTCCATGGTCTGTGGACGACGGGTGCCGGGTGCTACTAAGCACCATCTGCATCCTAGTATATATTTGTAACTAGAAATAAAGATTTAAAGTGAGAAGTTCTCTCCAAAGCTATCCTAACTCCACGACACTTCAAATGTAGAAGTCTTCGCCGTTCTCGTCTTTCGTCACTTTCGTTACTCGTAGCCACTACATATATAAAAAAAATCACATTTTTATATTCTTGCTATGTATATAAAAATCATATTTTTATAATTACTCCGTATGGATAAAAATTCCATTTTTACATTGCTACTATATAGATATAAATTCCATTTTTACATCGCTACTATATAGATATAAATTCCATTTATACATCGCTACTATATAGATAAAAAATCTATTTTTATAACGGTGTTTATATAATAAAGATTATATTTTTATCATGCTATTCTCTATATAAAGATTTCGCCTTTTCAACTATAAAGATTTCGCCTTTTCAAATATAAAGATTTCGCCTTTTCAACTATAAAGATTTTGCCTTTTCAACTATAAAGATTTCGCCTTTACTATCTATATAATATAAAAATCGTATTTTTATATTCTATATCTTATAAATATCATATCTTTATCAAGTTCTTTTAATTTATATAATTTAAAACTGAATTCTAGAAAAACACAATGTCATATATTTAAAATTTCAGATTTTAAAACCAATAGTCTTATATATAAATTTCAGTTTTCTAAACTATATATTTTCCTAAAGGAGAGAAAAGAAAGAATAAAATAAAATAAAATAGAACACTAAAACTTACAGCGTTTCTGCGGGGTTCACGTCAGTTTTTTGGGGGGGGGGGACCAGTTGCTCGGAAGGGGGGCGGAGGGGTCGGCAGCCCATCAGTGGCTAGAAGCGGCGGCTAGGGTTTGCGGAGGTGGCGGTTGGCTGCGATTTGGAGGGAGAAGGGGTCTGGAGCGTTAGAGAAGGAAGGGGAGTGGGAGGAGAAAGCGGTGGAGGGAGGGTTGAGTTCGTCTGACCGACGGGGGTGGAGCTGCGTCGCGCGGCGATGGGGCCGACGGGGAAGAATGCGGTTTCTTTTTTTTATTTGAGATCTGAAAATGAATGAAGACGGGGAGGGAAAGAGGGAATAGGGGTTGACCAAAATATATAATTAAATATATTTAATTTAAATTAATTTCTAAAAAGTTACCTTTTTCATTTGAAATCGAAATCGAACCCAACGACTATTGTCCCTAGCTAATTACCCCCATTCCGAACACAATGGGATATGTATCGTAAGCCAGTTCAGCTGTTTCAATCAGTTTCCGTCAAAATCAAAATATAAATCTATATATTGAATTTGAACACACATTTCAATTTACCAGGGCCACATACTGAATCTAAAAATCCCCAAAAAATATTTTCTAGCTTCGTATTGACGATACGGTCCTAACAAAACTTGTTTCGACGAATTCGGAGATCGTTTGAAAAATGACTATTTTCCAGTCGATTTAAAACAACTAAAACTGGTTGAAGGCGTTTATCTTTTCCACGCTCACATATTGATTCGAAAAATTATGAAAATTGGAATCTAGCAATAACTTGACATCGCAGATCCAACCAAAGTAGTTTCGTCGAAATCCGAGGTTGTTTGCAAAATGGCTATTTTCAAGGGCCGAAATTCCATAGCGACTATTCTGAATCTTCAACTGGACGTAACTTTTGATTCCCGCTATGAAATTTTGATTTTTCGGATTGGTTGGAAAGATATTCTAAATTAGATTCAAATATTTTTGGTTTCACTAAAATCCGGTTTATTTTTCACCCGGTACATTCATTTGAAGTTTGAAATCAAATTATCGAACTACCACGCCATTTCCAATTCCTTTTATAATTAAAATAAAATATTTATATTCTGATGACGTCGTATATAAATATACATTGGATTTCTATTCAAAATAAATTTCTCGTTGAATTATTTAAAATTATTCATTTTAAATAATCAAAATTCGTTAAAATTGCCAAAATAAAAATTTTAAATTGGCTCGGATTTCCGGGTTATTACAGCATTCAATAACCTGAACCTGCAAACCGGGCTAACCCGAGCATTACAAACGACGGGTCGGTCTGGAGAACCAGAGTGATAAAAACTCGCACAGTATTAAGGGTATCACTCAACCTGATTTTAAAGTTAAAATCTTTCAAAGAAAAGATAATCGTAAGACCAAATCCACCCATAAACACGGACGGTCTTTACCTTACGATAACCCAAAACATTTCTGAAATCAATATCTTTTCTGATATTATAATAATGTCTAAATACAAGTAAATATCAATCTAGTGGAATGGTTGCATCTCACGCTCCACATATATAGTATACAATCAAAACTGCGGGCGCTTATTGGAGACTGGATTCCGACTATGATAAGGTATGGGACCACTTGCCGATAGTGTATCTCTAGAGGCGAATACACTGGGTTCCACAAGAACGTCTGGCAACCCGGCCCACACATGACCGACCACTCATTCGCTTGAGTGTATCAAATGTATATCATCAACGGTTGGGTGCGACCCATCGTTTCTCGAAAAGGGACAGCATCGATAGATTGAAGAATGAAATGGATTCTCTCTAGATAGGTGATTATACACCCTAATGGGTGCGACCGACATAGCCATGCTGTCTGCCCGATTTTTGTCATTTCCCAGTTGGAGAGGCTTGAGGCTACGCTTTATCAGCACATCACATTTACTTCGAATGCCACATCGTCAGATCCATAAAAATCACCAATTGACGTCCACAACAATACATTATGTGTTATCTAAAGAAGTTTCCTTCTTCTCTTCGACTCTTGGTACAGTTGAAGAAATCAATGTTCGTGACTTCTCTGGAAATACTTTGTCATACATCCCCCATATATGTCACCCAGGAACAGGATGAACCAAAGGCACCCTCCTACCGCATCCTAGGAATCACCGTATAGATCAGCAAAGAGTAGTCCTTTTGATCCACAGATTTCAATCCTGACATAATCATTGTCAAAATATCTCTAGGGATCAGCTAGAGAAATCCAACAATAGTCTTTCCACTCATGAAGATTTACGGTCTTCAATTTTTCCATCTCGATCACTATCCTCCACATTTTCGTATTCATTGGTCGGAATGGTTTTCGAATATAAATCCGATCCTGGTCTTTCCGTACCAATAACGCTGGACCAGATCTTGATAGTCGGTTATTTAACTATCAAAATAAACAACCATAAAATAAAATAGAGCAATGGTTTATTACATAGCATTACTTGGCCACAAGACTATATCAGTTTTAATACATTAATATTCTCAAATCATTTTATTAATATACTTGGAAAAGTATATTAAAACCATATCCAATTTTCCAGTTAACTTCAATTTCAAAACATTTGCTATAACATTGCTTATTATATATAATTTCAGACTCGATTCAACATCGTAACAAAATCCTCTTTTGTTTCCGTTATTCGAACGCCATAATCCTCACTTTTCTTTTTAGAACAACCTTGTTCCAAAGCTCACCTTCTTTGAAAAATATCTTTATATTTTCACAAATCCTTTTTATTTCTTTTGTTATGGAAATATCATTCTTATTCTCAAGCTTCTTTAAAATTCCTTTTTTTATGGAATCCCATATATATATTTCCAAGCTCTTTAAATAACGTTACACCATTACTTTTTTAAAATAAATTACAATAACATCTTTACCATCACAACTAATACCATCCTTCGATAATCCCGAAGTCATTCAAGTTGGGGTATATCAATTACCTCTCAGACCTTGATCAATAATGTTCTTATCCTAAGATAAGTACTAGTTGTAACACCAAACCGATATTCTTTCCCAATATCAAAACAGATCCCATTTAGTTGTATTTTGATGAAAACTCACCTCTTCCCTAATATAGTGTATTTAAATCACATCTTTTTAACTCAACTCACCTCACTGCTTTTATTCAAACTTGGGTTTCAGTTTTTGATTTCCATTTCAAACCTTTATCGGTTCAATATTCAGAAAATCATTTATTTCAACTGGTTTGTAGTTTAGTTCCAATTCTTTTGTTTCATATCTTGGCTTTTCATTCCATTAATATATACGGTAAAACTTTGGGTTTTATAACTTCACGGTATCTTGGATTTCACAAATCTGATTAAATAAAGTCTTAAATGAGAATTTGCTTTAAAGCACAAGATAACTTATGTTATCATTAATATAATTCACTTTTAAAATATCATTTTATTATAATGAGCCTTATCATTACATAAACTTCATTATTCCTTTAAATCCCAAGGTCCCTACATTGATTATTAATTAAATATCAACATTTAAAAATGTTTTACTTATCCAATAAATATTTCCATTAAATAAATTAAATTATTTAATAAATCCACTTTTGCTAACACAGTTAACACGACCAACTCTAACATGATTAACTCGTTAATCAAATCTCGATTCATCTTCATATAATCTCATTTGATTAAAACGACCAGTTCGGTATAATCTCCTTTTAATTGTCACATAAAACAATTTATCTCTGTTACTAGTCGTCACGTTAATCTCTTCCTACTTGCTTATTAATATAAGAATTTACGTTATAAATCTTTTAAAAATTTAGAAGAGGCACATGCTTCGCACACGGCAGCTTTTGGTACAAAAACAATACATATATGTAGTTGGTTTATTTTTTTTATGAACTTCATTTGAAATAATATATTTAAAATCTACATTCAGTTATAGAATAAATTTCAAAATTTTATTCCTATCTGTTTACCTGACGGTAAATCAATCTTGATAAAACATTTCGTATTTTGGCCATCTGCTATAAATTCCTCAACCAATATCACTCATTTGTTAATAATCAAACAAATGTTGAATCTTGGGTTCAACAATTAATGACTAGTTCAAAAATCTAATCATATGGGTTCAACAGTTCACATGATGACGAAAATAAATTTAACTGATAATGGTCAACTACTAACATCAGTTCAAGCATACATTTCAATCAATACGTTTATATTATAAATGTAACCAACAAGGTAAGTTAGCTTGTTTGGAGACCATCGTTAAAAATAACGATGTCGTTTCATTTAAATTAAACAATGTTTAATTTAAATAAACGATATAACAATGTTCAACGATGCTCAAACAATCATCAAACCAACCAACCATTAGCAAACAAGGCATATAAATAATAAACCGAACTTATAATAATTATAAACGGTAGAACTGAGTGAGTTTAACTCACCTTGATATAATTTGTCGATTAACCAGTTTGTTTTAAATAAAATTAAACAAGCATTTAATTTTATTAAAAATCCCAGTAGCCTCCATTTCTGATCAAACTAGCTCTAGCACGTAGTGTTTCTCGATACGATTTCGACGCATCCAGACTTGTTCAATTCTGATAACATGTGAATAAATATAGTAACCATACGAGTTAATTAAATAACTTTTTTCCAATTTAATTTTAATTAATCCTAATCATAATTATCAACTATGATTAAGCGCAAATCCTGGCGTTGCAATTAAAATTGGTGTAGCCTTTAATATTTATACGCTATGGTGTATCGGTCTAACAGTATACATGTTAATTCACTTCCCATCCACTATAAAGCATGTATATTATAATGCCTATATATTACAGTACCAATATTTCCTTTGTAACATGCGGATTAATTAGGTAGAAAAACTAAGTTTCATTGGTTTTGTACCTCACCATAAATGTTGCTCTCTGTCCAAATGTTTCTCCCATGTGCCATGCTTGCTTCGTGTTTTCCACATTGACTTGCCCATCTGCTCCCATGCAGTCTTTCCCCAACGCCACCTTTAATTTGTATTTTTTTCGAACGAACAGCACATAACAGTGCTGCAGCTCCATTCCACTTTATCTCGCCTGGAACTCCCCATCACACACGTCCACCTGTATGCATGTAGTACATGAATTTACCCCCACGCCCCCCTTTTCCCTCTTATTGTTTTCATCTCGTATATATATTATTATTATTTTATAATTAAACTACGAGCCCATAGCCCAACTCTTTCATGTCGTTCCCACGTCCCTCTCTCCATCTTTCTCCAACCCACATGTTGACGCAATTCTTTTCCAACATTGATGCCGCTACCACTTCATTCATTACGTCCCAAGTGCCATACTTACCTTCCCTCCCATGTAGTATTTTCCACCACCTTCCAGTTCGTTGTTCTCTTTTTTTTCCTCTGAAGGCCCAAAGCCCAATAACCCACTTCATTCGCTAAATCTGTAAGCACATCAGTGCTTTCTTCCCCATGATGGAGCCTTCCTTCCCAGTCTCTCTTCTGGTTCTCACGCACCACAATCTCTTTTCTTCTTAACGTTCAGGCCAGCGTCACTGTCCCTTCTGTCCTTGCACCATTTATCCCAGCACTGTTCCCCACGCATCTCACAACACCTCCCATGGATTCGATGCCACTGCTCTACTAGACCTAACATGAAAAGCCGCCAGTAACACCAGATCGCACGCCCACTTTCCACTCCATATATGTTTTTTTTCCACTTTGAATGAGGTATTGGTTTCATGACAGAAAGTTTTTGCGGTTTGACGGTTTAGGTTAAAGAAGATCACAGTATTTTATGTTGAAGCGAAGAGAGGTTGGAATAGATTTACTTAATACGGAGGCGTTGGAAGAGAACAAAGTAAATGGTTTATATAAGAAGCACAAACGTGTTACTCACATTTTCTTGGGAGGCACGGTGAAAATAGTGTGGCTGTCAAGTAAAAGAACAGCGTGGCATCCAAGAAATTGCTTAGTTTGGTTGGCAAGAAATCGAATAGTTTAATAGATTTTTTTGCCATACGTTAAAGAAATATCTCTGAAGCGACCCGTGACTTCCCGTGTAAGGAAAGCCCGGATTGCCTTGAGAACAAGCCACAACAGAACGCAGACAGAAGAACATTTCATTGTAGATTACAACAATTCCACCAGAATACAAGAATGTACAGAGTATGAATAAATATTACACAACAGAAAAATATCAGAGATTTAAATTACATTTAAATACATCGCAGCAGAAAAATAATACAATACAAAACTAGAAGTAATACACGGATACAGAACTTTCCGAGTATCGTTCCAACTGTAAATCAGGATCCGGTGAATATAAATCTGCAAAACCAAAACTACCAGCTGCCCACATCAAAATAAGGGCACCCAGAGTTTAGGTTAAAACAGTAAACTCCAGGTCAGTCATGTGACTGGTGCGAGAACAAAAAACAGTTATAATCTTTATTTTAAAGTTAGGTAAATCAAGGGACCACGCCGTATACCACGGAACGGGTTTCCTCCCAAGAACCCCAGTGCATAAAACAACAGCGCAATGCTAAATAAAGAACAATAAAGCTATTACAAGACCCGGGTCCCATCACACAATGCAACGCAAGCCAGAGGATAGGGTTTTACCTTATAATAGCCAAAGAATGCTTAATACGCTGAATTTCATGTTTTATTATTACTATAAGTGTATAGTGTCAAAACAATTTCAATCATAAGTATTAATCATAGACGGCATGAGCGCCCCATCCCACTATGTCGCCATATATAGGATTACAACTAAAGTCGAAACGTCATGTATTGGAAGTTGGATTTCCATCTGTGAATTAAGGCCAGGGATCGTCCTCAACCGATTCGAGACTCTCTAGCCCGAGCCTCAGGAACAGCCGCAACTGCCACATGGAGCGACAGGGTCGGTCCACTCGATGTGGATTATAGTGCCTGAACAATGCGTTACCCCGCCCTTTGGGGCGTAAATGAGCCAACAAATGACTCCATTGGCTTCACATAGTCACTGATATATCCGAGGCGCCTCGCAACAGCAACAACCACATAAGTCAAACTCGTCAGGGCATGTCAAACCACTTACGCCACTTCTAACTAGAAAGAAATGCATGTCCTCCCTGAGGTCCTCTCCCGTTTCGGGTTCACAACCAAGGTGTGGGGCTCGCGAATCAACGCTACACAAAGCTATGCCACACAGGCCATGCTTTGATCATCAACCACAAGACTCTGCTTTTCAACAGAAGCCTCGATCAATTGCCACTTAGGAATGCCACACAGGCAATTCACTCCATGCGTTTGATATCCATCAATATATAACCCCTGAGCTCGTACGTCTCAGAGAAGTGCGTTAAGCAAGAGAATAAATTCTCCGCTGCCAAACAGATGTATATTTAATAGAAATCAATCACACAGACTAAAATCCAATGTCAGACACACAGTCCATTTAAAAGTCCGTTCTGGGTCTGAACGAAACCGAAGGTACCTTGTACCTAGCATATCCATCGATCTCCAAGCACGTCTGGACGACCACTAACTGATTCCCTCCTCTTGGGTGTACGGCCCAATCAAGATCATCAGTAATCACCCAAACGACGTAAAGACCTCCGGTCTTCGGCCACCGTCTTCATCCTCGACACTACATCGAATCAGTTATTCAGAATGGGATAGACCCGGTCTTTCTGAATAACTCGGGTATATAATAAACAAATGTTACATAAACACAACATACGCCTCATTCCAATTCAGAATATTCTTTTATTCAAATATTCTTATACTTTGGGAAAGGTTCCCATTAATTTTATCAAAGAGAAATTCTTTAAATTTATTCTTTAATCTTCTTGGAATATCAATTCAAACTAGTCGGGATTAGCGAACCACACTGAATTAATCATTTATTTTATTTCCCCATCCCAACCTATTCACCCCATGAAGTAAAACTGGTAATACTTCATATCTAACACCACGGTGTTATCGGTAAATTCAATTACAATTTCACCTTCAAATCTAATTAAAGATTTAACTATCGCCTGGAGTAAAACTGGTGATACTCCATTCTCGATCTTTTCAATCTAATTAAAGATTCATTAAAACTCTACTTAGTTTTAATTCTTAACTGGGTTAAAGAATCAGTGTCATTTAAAACACGGTTCACGATAAACCCAAAATCACATTCCATTAATTATCGGGTTAAAGAACAAGTGTTATTTAAAACACTCTTCACGATAAACCCAAAAATCAATACCAATTCAATTCCAATTAAATATTATTTAATTGGTGCACTTCATTAAATTTAAATAAAAAGATTTAATCTTTTTCTCAACTGGGCTTAAGAACAGTGTTAACGAAGACACCATTCACGACAAACCTAAATCAGATTTGATATTAAATACAAAGCTCTGAATAGAAAACATATCGGTTTATATTCAATATCAAATTCTACGACCAACAAATATCGTATTGGAAATAACGATATAAATATATCTTTCAAATTCCCATAACAATACCCATATCATCACGAAATCCAACATCGAAATATTCTAAAGACAATTTCGATTCAAATCCATTCCAATTCAATTATTGGAAATTCTGGTTACTTTTAAAACCCTTTTCAAATTCAATTTATTTATTTAAAAATAAATAGAATTATAATTCTAGTTCAAAACTAGTTCATTTCGATAAAAACCTATTTTTATCTTTTCAAGTATGGAGTTTTTTCATCCCAATTCTTCCCAAATCATTTCTTATGATTTTACACAAATTATTACTATTTTTAATAATTTTTTCAAGGCCCGTACAGTCGATTTCCATCAACGGCCATCGAACTGCACTTACAGCGACCTTTTCCAAATTTGATTTGATCATAATTCCAAATTCAACCGTTAGATTTCAAATTTGTAATATCCATTAGAAATCTTTTTTCGATACAAACCCAACGGTTCCAGTTTTAGGAGAATCCGGCGGTCGGATCTCCCGCAATATCCATTCGAAGTCAATGGTCGAAATTCACGAACTGCCGTGGCGCGGCGTGATCTATTCAGGCCATTATATATATATATATATATATATATATATTATATTTCATCGATTTCCTTTTAAATCGGATTTTATAAATCGTTTTAAATTCGCTTTCAAAACGATTTCAACCTCCTTTTCAAATTCAAATCAAAATCTAATTTTTCAATATAAATTCATTTTAATTTCATTTCAAATCGATTTCAATTCAATTCCAATTTAATTCGAATTGGTTTCAATTCAAATCAATTTCAGTTCAATTTCAATACGTTTTAAATTCAATTCAAAATGATTTCAATTCTATTTTGAATCTACTTCGAATTTTAATTCTTTTCAATTTAATTCAATTTCAATTCATTTCAATTTAATTCGAATTTCAATTCATTTCAATTTATCAGATTTTGAAATCAATTTCGATATTCATTATAAAATGAATAAAATCGATATAAACATCGTTCACGTCGAAACGGCGTCAATTTAATCAACACGGCTTTTATTCAACACATGAAATTATTTTCTTATTTTCCAAATTGAAATGAGGCCCAATCAATTACCATATAGTGTTAATTGTATGGATTTTCTACAAATCATGTATATTTCAACAATGACCAATAATCAACCATCATCTAAAGTGCATTCTACACTGTATAAGCATCAAATATAAGTATTCAACACTTATAACAGTCTGTCAATCAATCGATCGACATATAACTAAACAATCAGGATTAGTGTACGTCAAATATCATCCCAATACCCGTGCGGGCTTTCAAACAATCACACACCGATTTTACTTGTGCAGTTGGGCGATGTGTAAAATTTATCGTCCCAATCAATATCAGTCAAATAAGTGTATATAAACAAATCGTCGAATTGTTTATAAATATTCATTTCATATACACGTTAAAAATTATATTTTTAACTATAAAATATTTTTAACTATAAAATATTTTGCACTATAAAATATTTTATTTCATTTCACATCACATCACACAATCAACTACACATCAAAATCGAACAAACAAGCAAACAAGCCGTCCATGGTCTGTGGACGACGGGTGCTACTAAACACCGTCTGCATCCTAGTATATATTTCAAACTAGAAATTCAAATTAAAGGCGAGGAGTTCTCACCTTGGGGTTCCACTCCGCCATTTCATTTCTGAACTGTCTGAATTCCCTTTTGATTTCTATTCGTCCCATCTCAATTCTTTTCACGCTGTTCACATTAAAAATCAAATGTTTATTTCACTTTCATGTATATAAAAATCGCCTCTTTTATATAACCAAAATCACGTCTTTATATTTTTAAAAATCACGTCTTTATATATCAAAAATCTAATCTTTACTCCAATAAAAATTATTTCTTTATCCCACTATCTTTAAAGCAAAAATCACATTTTTATCTCGATGTTTATATATAAAAATTCACATTTTCCATTAACTTCACATATAAAGATCCTATTTTTATCGAAGTAAAAATCATATTTTTAATCTTCACATCTAATAAAAATTATAATTTTAATACTCTACTATAATAAACAATTTATTTTTAAACAAACAAAGATTATATTTTTACTTTTCTATCATCCCATTTTTAAAAATCCGACCTTTCTAGTTTCAAAAATCCCACCTTTCTAGTTTCAAAAATCCCTCCTTTTTACGATTAAAAATCAACTCTCTACATGGTAAAAATCAAATCTTTATGTTGTGAAAAATCGAAGTTTTCCATACATTAAAATATGAATTTAAATCCATTCCTATTGACCATAAAAATAAATAAGTAAAAAGAAAAATCTAAAATAAAATAAATAAACAGTTAAAGGGATTTTCCTAGCGCGGTGGGGGGGGTGTCTTAGCGTCGGAATCCGGTCAGGGGTGGTGGAGAAGCTCCGGCGTTCGTGGGTGGCTCGCAGGTGTTTCGGCGAAGGCGTGGGTTTGGTGCGGTGGTCGATGAGGTTAGTGGCGGCTGGGTGCTGATTTGGGTGCGTCGTTCGATGGGGAAGGAGAGGAGATGGAAGGAAAGGGGGGCGACGCGGGGAGGGGAGGCGAGGGGGAGGATCGTCGGCGGGGTGGCGATCGCCAGGGGGCGGCTGCTGCGCCCTTGGGTTTCCCTTTTTTTCTTATTTACGTTTCAGCGGGGAGAGAGAAAGTGAGAAGGGGGGTTGTTTTATATATATATTTATTATTTATTTTAAATTTTGAATTCTATAAAGTAACTTTTTACAACGAACTCAAAATCGAAAACACCGACTGTCATCGCTAGCTAATTACCCCCTTCCGAACACAATGGGATAGGTATCGTAAGCTGATTCAATTAGTTCGATCAGTTTTCGTCAAAATCAACATATAACTCCATATATTGAATTTGAACGCGCATTTCAATTTACTGGGGTCATATACTAACTCGAAAAATTCCAAAAAAATAATTTCTAGCTTTGTATTGATGATACAGTCGTAACAAAACTAGCTTCGTCAAATTTTGAGACCGTTTGAAAAATGGCCATTTTCCAGTCGATTAAAATCCACTTAAACTGGTCAAACGCGTTTTCCTTTGCAATGCTCACATATTGATTCGAAAAATTACGAATTTTGAAACCTAGCAATAACTAGACATCACGGATCCAACAAAAGTGGTTTCGTCGAAAACCGAGGTCGTTTGCAAAATTCCCATTTTTAAGGGCCAGAATTCCATAGCGACTATTCTGAACTTTCAACTGGACATATCTTTTGATACCCGCCATGAAATTTCAATTTTTCGGATTCGTTGGAAAGATATTCACAAATAGATTATAATATTTTTGGTTTCACTAAAATCCGGTTTATTTTGAATCCAATTCATTCATTTGAATTTTGAAATCGAATTATCTAACTACCACGCCATTTTCAATTCCTTTTATAATTACATATAAATATTTATATTTTAACGACGATTCGAATAAATATATATGTTCGAATTCTTTTCGAAATAAATTTCTCGTCGATATTATTTAAAATAATTCATTTTAAATAATCAAAATTCACTAAAATTTCCAAAATAAAATTTTTAAATTGGCTCAGAATTTCCGGGTTATTACAATCTCCCCTAGTGACGGTATTTATGGCTTCAAGACCATGTACATGTCAGTCCGTATTTGGTAGGCATAGGGTAGGCATTGACTCCAAGCTTTTGTGTGCGTATAATTTCTTAGGGTAAAACATCTTTTTATTTTGGTAAATTTAGTTTCTACCGTTAAACTTCGTCTACTAACAAAATAACACTGTTACATAGAATTCCGTTCATGTTCACGCCGCTACGGACAGAAATAAAAACATTGTTGTGTTCAGCATTGCCTCACCACCTCAAAAATATAATAACATCTGTAGGTTGACTTATTTTGTGAAACCCCAAAATATTGATAGCGGGTGCAAAATACTCCAAATAAAAAGTTGCTTATTTAATTAATTAATAATTTCAGTAAAATTCTAAAAATTAAATTATAACTACGCCTCAAAGGTCTTATCCAAATTTGTAATCAATATTTAATTATAATTAAATAATCGTTATGGTTTATAAACGATTCACAACGACTATTTTAAATTTTGATTTGGGCATATCTTACAATCTATACGATGAAATCTTGATTTTCTCTTTCATTAGGAAATTATAATTAATAAGATCCTAACGTTTCTTATTTCATAGAATTTCGACTTGAAACCGATTCTGTACATTCAATTGAAATTCAAACCTCAATATTACGAACTACCGCACCGTTTCGAGTTCGTTTTTAATTAAATATAATATATAATCTTTTAAATGTTGTTTAAATAAACGAGTTCAATATTAATATCAATAAATATTTCTAATATAATATTTAAAACCATTTAAATAGTCGAATTCAAACGATCGAAAAATCCGGGTCGTTACATATTTGACATACACTAGTCCTAATATTTAGTTGTATGTCGATCGATAGATTGACAGGCTGCGATGAGCATTATTTATTCATTTTAAGGCTCACACAGTTATAAATTTCACTCTAGATGTGAATGGATTGTTTAATGATTATTCCTCATTATTGCCGTATACGTGCGATGTATGAAATCCATATAACCGTAATTATATGGTAATTGATTGAGGCGCATCCCGATTCAGAATATCTTTTAAATAAAGAATATTTTTTAAAGAACATTGTAATATAAAGAATATTTTTACATAAAGAATCTTTTTATATAAAGAATATTTTTAAATAACGAATATTTTAAAATAATATTCAATGAAGGATAAAATGATGATTTCAATGTCCGTTTTTGGATGGGAATAAAGGGTAAAAATATATTTTTATCAAAACGAACTAGTTATCAACTAGAATAAATCTTCTAAATTAAGATTTAATGAAGTCTTCCAATTAATTAATATTTCATTGGAATTAAATAAAGAATTGGATTTTGGGTTGTCGTGGATGGTGTCTTAAATAACACTGTTCTTAAACCCCGTATGAAAGAATAAATCTTTTAGTTAAGATTTTTAGAGTTCCAATTATATTTAGTAATTGGAATAAAATGATATGTGAATTGGGTCATCGTGAACAGTCTTTTTAAACGACATTTGTTCTTTTACCCAATTAATAGTAAAAATATGATTTAGAATTTATAAATCTTTTTATTAAAATTTATAAGAAATTTTCCAAAGTCATGTTTTCCAATTTAATATATTAAATTGAAATTGAGTGGAAATTCGATTTGATAATAATCGAGATAGACTTCTGTAAAAGAAGACTATTACTATATATGGGATTTAAAAGGCTTTGGCGTTATTCCATTTATATTATTAGTTTGATACGGAAATTTATATCGATTATATATTGATTTGATTTTTGTGAAAATTCCATATTTAGTGGAAAATGATTTTGGGTTTATCGTGAACTATGTTTTAAATGACATTGATTCTTTAACCTAGTTAAAGACAAGATTAATTTCTAATAAAATTGAATAATCATAAAGTAATGATTTTTGATATTAAAATCAAATTGGAGTTTTTTGGATTCTTTAAAATAAGAATAGATTTAAAACATTTTATCTTTGATAAAAATTGATGGGAACCTTTCCCCTAATAATATTAATATTTCATTAAAAGAATATTCTAAATCAGAATAAGGTGTATGATGTGTCTTTATAGCACTAGATTTTTAATTATAAAAATACGCGGGTTATTCAGAAAGACCAGGTTTAACCCATTTTGAATAATAAACACGACGATTAAAGTCAAAGACATTGAAGCTGGTGATTGAAGACCAGCGATCTTCACATCGAATGGATGACTACTGATGCCCGATATTGGGTAGCTCCTAGTAAAGGGTAAGTGGCAATTTGTCCGGACGTACTTGTTGATTGTCCGGATATGCGAGAACCTCTCCTTTGTCTTGGACATACGAGACGAGGAATAAGGTGTATACAGTTTCGTTCAAACCCAGAACCGACTTGTAAATGGATGTGTGTATGACATTGGATTTCATTCCATGTAAATTAAATATACCTGTGGTGGCGGAGGATTTATTCTCTTGCTTAACACCCTTCTCTGAGACGCACGAGCTCAAATGTTATATAATGGTAGTTATCGATTGCATGGTGTGGATTGTCAATGTGGCATGCCAAGATGCAAAAGATCAAGGCTTTTGTTGAAAATAAGAGCCTTGTGGTTGATGATCAAAGCATAGCCTGTTTCGGCATAGCTTTTTGTATAGCGTGACTTCGCGAGCCTCACACCCTGGTTAGAGTCAGAAACGGGACAAGGGAACACAGGGAGTGCACAAGTTTCTTTCTAGCTAGAAGTGGTGTCAGCATTTACAAGCCCTGACATTTTACTTATGTGGATGATGGATTTCGAGCTCTCAGATTTATTGGTCGATAGTGACCAACTTATAGGTTCAATAGGACTGGGAAACATGTGTTCAGTAATTGCCAATCCACTAAGGTATATTTGTGGACCAGCCCTGCAGGATTCAAGGGTTCACCGCAGGGGATCCTGAGACATTGCTAGAGTGTCTCGAATCGGTAAGGAGATTGACCCTAGCCTTGACTCGTGATGGAAATCCGACTTCCAATGCGACACTATGTGGTTTTGATTGTAGAACTAGTATGGCAACATAGTATATGGTAGCTATGTCGTCTATGATTGATACATTATGATTGAAATATTTTTGAAACATATATACACTAATAATAATATCAAATCCGTTTATCATATAAAACATTTTTGGCCATTATAAGGTAAAACTCTATCCTCCGGTATGTGTTTCATGGTGTGTTGGGACTTGAGTCTTATAATGGTTTCATTTTTTCAAAAAATAATTGCGTTGTTTAATGATTTACTTTAATTTATGCACTGGAAATCCAATGGAGTAAACCAGTTCCGCATTTGCGGCGTGGTCCTGTGATTAGCCATATTGTTAGATAAGTTAGGAAAGATTTCTCATACCAGTCCCATGACTGACCCGTAGTTTGTTTCACTTTGCAAACTTGGGTGCCCTCTTTTCCACACGGGCAGTTGGGTAGCTTATTTTGCAGATATATTGAGCAGGATTCTGGATCGAGGCTTAAAGCTGTGTCCAAAGCATTAATAGTCTTCCGCTGTATAAGTGTATTCATTTCCGCTGCATTGTATTAAATCTATTGTAATTTATCTTCCAACTGTTTTATATTTCGGTGTACTCTAATATTCTGTATTCTGATGTAACATTATTATAATGTTTATAAAAGTCTTCTGTTATTTTTTCTGATGTGTTGTATGCCCAAAGTAAATGCATTCAAGGATTTCCAACTTTTGGATCAGACTTGTGTGGTTTATGGTCGACTCAAAGAGCGGGGATTTTCGGTTATTGCATACGGACTGATCGATAAAACCACAACTTGCCTCATAGGGCCCTCATCATCCAAAGAGAAAAAGCCAAGAGGCTAGCCAATCGGCTCATAAAATCATCAAACCCAATGAATACAGTAAACATATACCTATTTATTGGGCATACAATTTTATTTCTCTTCTTAGCTTCCATTCTATGACCTTTTCATTATATACACATGTACATATATGCAATTCTAATAAATTGTTATTTCAGTTCAATATTTGATTTTATTTTGCTTTACTTATCATTCATTCTTATATTGGTTTTATCAATCCAATATTTATATTATTTAAATTAATAATCAAACAACACAACTAGAAATAAATTAATTAATTAGATTTTCAAACATGTATCTTTTATATATATATTCCAAAATCATATTTTTAATGCCAAATCACAAACAATTGACTCTAACCAAGTTTTGGTTCTCACACCAATCAATTGGAAATATATAGATATCCACTTTCGAAACTCGAACATAAACACTGATGATGGCGCGCCATCATCAGAATCATCTCCGGGCCACTAGAGTGTGATTATATATCTACCTAGTATATTTGAGACTTCGAATACACATTTGCAAGGAATATATGCAAAACCTTCTTATACCCGATAGTCCAAATTCAATACAAATAAAATACTCAAATACGAATAATAGATATAAAATTCAAAACTAAATTTGTTTTTATAAATAATACCCTTCAAACTCATTCTAGGGTATTACTAACCCTATCTCCAACGAGTCATTCTTATAGGATATTACTACTCCTATCTCTGATGAATTCTTTCATTTGGTTCTAATGTGTCTTGTTCTCGAGCTCTGTAAACCAAATCTCTGATACCAATTGAGACGACCCAAACTTCCCCTTACGGGAAAGCTCGGTTTGCTTTGAGAACATGACTCATCAGACCATAAACGATAGAACATTTCATTGCATTTACAACAGTTTACGTCAAAGTACAAGAATATTCCAGTGTATGAATAAATATTACACATTGGAAATA
Organism: Allium sativum; assembly: GCA_030737875.1. NCBI lineage: Eukaryota > Viridiplantae > Streptophyta > Magnoliopsida > Asparagales > Amaryllidaceae > Allium > Allium sativum. The sequence goes on along the minus strand of CM060921.1, from coordinate 154,014,523 downwards.
CAATATCAAGGATTAAGAATTTACATAGCAGTTGAAAATATATACATAAATATAATGTGTACCCGGAACTAACAACTGATAAAACTGAAAAAGATATACAGATACAAAGCTTTCCGAATATAGCTCCAGCTATAATCCAGGATCCTATTGAATGAAATAATCTGCAAAAAAAAACTACAGACTGCCCGTGTGGAAAATATGGGAACCTAGAGTTTAGGTAGAAACAATAAACTATGAGTCAGTCATGGAACTAGTGTAAGAACTAAAACATTTATTAAATATTTACTTTAAAAGTTGGGAAATCATGGGACCACACCATATAACACGGAATGGGTTTACTCCACATGAATCTCTGTTTAAAATAAAATAACGCAATGCTTTTTGGAAAATGAAGCTATTATAAGACTCAGGTTCCATCACATAATGCAATGCAAGCCAAAGGATAGAATTTTACCTTATAATAGCCAAACATGCTTGGTATGTTTAAAACAAATCATTTTCATATAACTATAAATGTATAGTGTCAAAATAAACTTCAAATACAAATATATCAATCATAGACAGCATGAGCACCGTATCTGAAACACCCCACCTCCGTTAGGGTCACTCTAAAAGGGAATGCCCTAATTTTGGTGGAGGTTTTATAAGTATAAGTCACAGATATACAAGACAGATATAAGAACACATATTTTTGAACAGCGGAAAACAACAACTTTTATTTCATTAAAATACGTGTTACACCAATCATACCATAATTGTCTTACAATACTTCCAAAAACATAACATCTTTATAACTGTCTTGATTACATTATTTAAAGAAGCATAAAGAAAACATAAATAAACTGCAAAAGTCCCATAGTTGCTGTCCAAAGCCATAGTCCAAAACGAAAAGATCCAAGCAATACATTCTTTCTCTTCAAGCTGGATATGAAGGCTGGTCAAGCTGCGGTATTCCCTCCCTGTGGACCTGGGGGGGGGAGGGGGGGGGGAAACGGAAGGAAAGAAGACGAAAGAAAAGTAGAGTCAGACATAAAGCCTGAGTAAGTCTAGGACTATTCAGTCTATGAATAAAGAACTGGGTATGATAAGTATAAACTAGAAATGGGAAAGCACCATAAACTTAGTTAAGTTGTCTAGGGTCGAATATACTATCGTACCCCATATTAATCTCTGTACCCATATAAACTAGTTCCCAACGGGCACCCCATAATCAGGGTGAAGTGATCCATTTCATGATGATCGGCTCCTACTCGCATAGTTACATGTGTCTTACGGTCCCCGATGTTGTAGTTACCTATGCTGGTCCCACCATAGGGTGTATCAAGTCCCATGGTGGCGGCCCGACACAATCCTAGAATGCACAGGTATGCTACTAGTGCCCAGTGCCTTATTTTTCTACGCCGGAGTGTGTGCACGCCCGCACCCCGTTAGAACCTACACTGCTATACCACCGCCGTCGATTTGACCTCTTACAATCAGCCCAGTAATCGTGCCCCACCCTGCCTAGTTTCAGGGTATCATCATACCTTGTAGGGTTACTGCGAAAAGGGTCCTCCGCTACTAGGTTTTCTATTTCTAGCCAACATGCTAAGTTGGTTAAGTGTTTTATAAACCTAACCCCCCAATCAGTCTGTTTAGTTTAGCATGTTCCATTTTGATTAAGTATTAATATAATTTACTTAATCCTATCAATCCTGACTCAGCCTTAATTGTCTTATTAAAGCCTTGACCTCTCACATTAGACAGGTATTGTTGTGGCTGCCTGTTGCCGGTTGGGTCCGGGCAGTCTTACGCCACAACTCAGTCTAACCTCGGGTCCTTATTGGGCTCCATGTTTAACCACCCACATTGGATAGGTATTGTTGTGACTAGAGGACAGCCGGGCGGTTCCGAGCAGGTTCACATCACAACTCAATCCAACCTCGGGTTAAACACATCGTATTTTCTACATTTACATATTTTGTCTCTTTTCTTTTTATATGTAAATATTTGCGGCCCATTATTCAAATTCATCTTTATTGATTAAGATTTATTTATGCCACTTAATTGTTTTTCAAAGTTATTGGCGTGCGTCAAACAGGCCAACACATATGTTCTATATTTTAGCCCAAACGTCATTACCCCGTATTATACGTTCGCTCCAACGTAAGGTGTGTTGGGTTTAATACTTAAACCCAATTTAGCCAAATGAAAAGGGGAGGCTTATAACACGGTGTCTATAAGGTAACATGAAAAAGGGGAGTGTGAACGCATGAACTTACAACGAACGACTCAAATAAAATAGGCACATGTGAACTTGCAATTGTAACATCATATAATCATGGCATAACATGAATCATTTTATCCATATAATCATAGCATAAACGACACTTAAACATAAATCATTCTATCCATATGGTTAATGGCATAAACTTAAACATGAATCATAGGTTCAACTAACCATGTAAACTTGAAATTAAGAATCTAACTAAATTAGATATCATTATTATTTTTGGCACATGGTCTTGACTAGAAATAAAAGTCTATATTTTTATTTAGGCATAATATAAACTAATCATGTTCATAAAACCACTACATGTTAACAAAAAGGTACTTACTTTTGTCACTAATACAAAAGTATGGTTCAACTAGAATTATCCCAACCTAATTCTTATATGAATCATGGTTTTTATTCTACTCATAGAATTATAGCATAAACATATCTAAACTTACATCATGGTTTTTATTTTATCTATGTAAACTTGCAAGAGGAATGTAATTCTAATGTAACTTATGATAACAACATGAGCTTAAAACCATGCTTTTCAATTGGTCATAATAACGAACATAGTTTAGTCATGTTCATAAAATTAATACAAATTTACAAAGATGCGTTCTTTTGTCACTATCACAAAAATATGATTTTTATACTTGAACTAGGATGCCAATTCCAACAAAGCTTCATATGAATCATAATACTTAGGTGAATCAAATTACACTAAAGATGACCATAGAATTTTACATCACGTTGTCATAACAATAGATCATGGACTTGCATGAATTCCAATTAAAATATCATAACATATAGTTGTTAACATGAATCATATACTTGCATGAATCTTAAATAAATTATTACAACATTCAGTTGTTAACATGAATCATATACTTGCATGAATCTTAAATAAATTATTACAACATATAGTTGTTACTTTCAACATGAATCATATGCTTGCAATTATCAAATGGGTGTTATAAATAACTACCACAAACATGTAGTTTTTAATATGAATCATATGTTTGCATAAGTCCCAATCAAAATTCCACAACATGTGGTTGTCAACTTAGGCCACATACTTGTATGAATTAATCCATAGCATTGCCAAATCGTTAGAATCAAAATAACATACAAATATAAGCCATTATCGCAACAATTCCATTTCGTTTTCAACGCAAATCGCGTACTTGCAAATATCCAATCGTATACCATAATATTCCCAAATCGTTTTGCATCAAAGCAACATACAAATATAGATTATTATCGCCACAATTCCATTTCTTACATTACACAAATCAACACAATTATTTAATTCATATCGGAATAGCACTCTACTTACAATCGTGTGACGAATTCTTCAATTCAGGAATCTGAATTCTGGATTTGGAGATGCTATTCCTTTGATGTAGGCGTAGATTTGATTTGTTTAAGTTTAACTTGTAGTTGCTTTATGCTTTAGAGTTTGTCTCCTAATTGTCTCTCAAATTGGTGGCTACTCCTAGTCGTTCCTCAGCAGCATGATGGCCTCATTCTTATTTTTTTGAATGAATAGATTAGGTAGAGTCTAGGGTCATTTTTATAGAGTTTATGAATTGATTCGGACCGTCGATGTAGCTTGGGTTAATCGTAGCCATTCATTCGAAAGAGAGATTAATCAGGAGCTGACACCTAGCCCTAGTGACAAGGCAAGGCTCAGAAAATCGACCAAACACAGACCTGGCCAGCCAGGATGGGCTGGGTTCGACCTGGCTCTGGGGCCAGGTCGACAGCCCAGTCGACACCCAGGTCGACAGCCCTGTCGACCTGGCTAGCCCAAGTCGACTTGGGTGTCTTAGGCGGGAATTTTCCCGCCCTGGCCAATAGGGCCCGGTTTTGAATTTTAAACTTGTTTTTCTGAGCTGTTTTTGTCTGTTTGAATTTTAACCTGAATTCTGAAACTTCCGGAGGCCATATCTTCTTTATATGGACTCCGTTTTTCGAAAACTCGGACTCTATTTCGCGTATTTTTCCGAGACGAACACAATGGCGTATCCCGTTTCCCTTAATTCTTTGATTTGGAATTAGTTATGCTTTAATTTATGAATTTCACTGTTATAGAATACACGGGGTGTTACATTCTCCCCCACTTAAAAAGGATTTCGTCCCCGAAATCTTCAAGTTAGGAGGAATGTATATCCTAACATCCAATCATCCATCTACTCATCCATCAAACACGAGCATCCATTGTCCTTAAAAGACTTCTAATGCTTCATGATCATATGCGAAGTGTGTGTGTACATGTACATATCTAATGCAAAATCAGGCGGTCTACTGATTCAGTTGACCTCCTTAATGCGAATTATGTAAGTGCTATGAATCCATTATGTATGCAAATCCTCCTATTCATGATTCTACATGAGTGCGCAATCATTCATATAAATGCAACATCCATATGACAACACATTAAAGTTCAACCATATACGAATGCAAACATATATGCACATGCAATATGACGTGATTGAGCCGATCTAAAACCTAGATTGTGTGTGTATATGCAACCACGAGCAACCACTAGCAATCACTTGCAACCACTTGCAACCACTTGCAACCATCAATCATAACATGTCTCAAACACATGTTTACACCCAATTGTTCCTATCTAAAGGTATAGTCGAATGATAGAAGCAAGTAAAGACTTTGTTCCCATTAGGCAATGTCAAAACTGGAAATCTATGCCATATATATATTGACTAGGAGAAGAATTCTCTAAGCATCAGCCCCGAAGACCGAAATCAACATCAGACTGACACCCAAAGAATTACTCAACCCAACCACTATATATGATTATAGGGAACTAAGCATGATGGACTCCTTTTAGGTCACAAGGGAGTCCCTTCCTAAGACCAACCCATATCCTATAAAAACCAAAAAGTTTAGTCAAACCAACGAACATCCTCCAGCCCCAACATGTTTTACTAATAGATGAGTCATACTCCCTATGGGGTTTGCAACAGAAATTGGATTGAGAATGGGACCGAGAGGATATACACAAAAGATAGCATGCAAGTAAGCTCTACAGGAAGAGAGGGATCAAAGATATACTCTTAAGAAAAGATATGATGCACGAACCTAGTCTTCAATCTTCTAAGTCGCATTTCCTTGAGCTTAACTCCATTATGCTTTGTCCGTCTTTAACTTCACCATTTCGTAGCTTCTTAATTCTTGTTTCCAAAATATGAGTTGGAACCTATTTCGCTGTTGCCTCTCGTTCCACTTTCACTTATTCTCCTTCTAGTATACTTGGCTCAAGCATAACTGCGTACTCATGGTTCCATGCAAGCTCTCCAAAATTCACTAGTGAATCTTGGATCTTGTTCACTTCCTAGAAGGTATTCCACATAGATGAATTATCTCTTGAAAACTAACAAATGTCAACTATGTTGCCAAATGAACTACTAAGGTGATTCTTTACGACTCATGCATAAGCGAAATGAACCTTCTCCCTTAGTTTCGAACACTACTGGAGCGCCCCATTCTGAAATGCTCCTTCTAATGAACCCCTTCTCTAGAAGCTCTTTAATCTATTTACTGAGCTCTTCCCTTTCCCGTGGAGCCATGTTTCTAACGGGAAACGCAACGGGCTTTGCATTATCTACAAGGTATATGCGGAAGTCTATCTCCCGCTTCGGAGGCAAGCCCTTCACCTCTTCGAAGACATCCGGATATTCCCGGACCACTCTAATCGATTGCAAATTTTTCAACCGAGGCATCTAGCGATTCAAGATAACTAAGCATAACCGCATACGAGGGATTACAAGAAATTTCCAAAGTGTTACCGAGCTGGGTCTGGAGCCTAACAACCCTTTTCTCACAATCAAGGATGGCCCCATTACTGGATAGCCAATCCACGCCCAAAATCAAACCATATCCCAAAAAGCCCAAAACAAAGGCACTACATTTAAATTCTACGCTTAGAATAGAAATTTTCAATCCCAAACAGATCATAGACAAATGAGCTGGGCCCCCAATTGGGTTTGAAACAATTAAGGGGTCCTCTACCATACTAGTTTTTAGGTGCAGAGATTCTAACTAAAGCAGACGAGATAAAGGAGTGTGACGCGCCGGAATCAAATAAAGTGCGAACGGGGTGATCATAAAGATAAACTACACTTTCTACAGAAGTATTTATACCTCGTATCTTTGGGCAGTCCTTAGCCATGTGGCCTGTTTCACCGCAAGAAAAGCACCCACCATTCATCTTGGCCTTCTTTTTCCGGCAATCTTTCACTAAGTGCCCCACTTTGCCACAGAATTTACACTTCCTCTTCTCTCGGGACTTGTTGTCTTTCCCGTCCTTCTCAAAGTCTGTCTTCTCAAGGCAGTCTTTGCTGATGTGTCCAGTCTCCCCACAATGAAAACATTCTCCTTGCTTTCTTTTCCTTTTTCTACAATCCTTGGCTATGTGCCCTTCCGTACCACAAAAATTGCATTTCCTTTTTTCTCGTTTCTTATTATTACTGTTACGATCCTTTCTTGTTTGACTATTATTCGTCTCCCTACTCTGGGACTCTTCCGCTTGCTGGTTCACGTGGATGAGGAGGAGTGAAAGCGTCAGCAGCTGGGGAGTAAAGTCTTCAGACATGCTGAAACAGAAAGGATGGATTCAAAACGAAGGATAAGAGATAGCACCTATGGCTTTGGGGAGGGGGGGGGGAACTTTGCCTTTTTAAAATAAAATAATATTTTATCTCTTTAAAAAAATGCTTCTTTAAATTTCCTTTTTGAAAATAATTTTTCAAAACTTTTTATCTTATCTGGTAAACCTATGCTCTGATACCAAGTGAAACACCCCACCTCCGTTAGGGTCACTCTCAAAGGGAATGCCCTAATTTTGGTGGAGGTTTTATAAGTATAAGTCACAGATATACAAGACAGATATAAGAACACATATTTTTGAACAGCGGAAAACAACAACTTTTATTTCATTAAAATACGTGTTACACCAATCATACCATAATTGTCTTACAATACTTCCAAAAACATAACATCTTTATAACTGTCTTGATTACATTATTTAAAGAAGCATAAAGAAAACATAAATAAACTGCAAAAGTCCCATAGTTACTGTCCAAAGCCATAGTCCAAAACGAAAAGATCCAAGCAATACATTCTTTCTCTTCAAGCTGGATATGAAGGCTGGTCAAGCTGCGGTATTCCCTCCCTGTGGACCTTAGGGGGGGGACGGAAGGAAAGAAGACGAAAGAAAAGTAGAGTCAGACATAAAGCCTGAGTAAGTCTAGGACTATTCAGTCTATGAATAAAGAACTGGGCATGATAAGTATAAACTAGAAATGGGAAAGCACCATAAACTTAGTTAAGTTGTCTAGGGTCGAATATACTATCGTACCCCATATTAATCTCTGTACCCATATAAAATAGTTCCCAACGGGCACCCCATAATCAGGGTGAAGTGATCCATTTCATGATGATCGGCTCCTACTCGCATAGTTACATGTGTCTTACGGCCCCCGATGTTGTAGTTACCTATGCTGGTCCCACCATGGGGTGTATCAAGTCCCATGGTGGCGGCCCGACACAATCCTAGAATGCACAGGTATGCTACCGGTGCCCAGTGCCTTATTTTTCTGCGCCGGAGTGTGAGCACGCCCGCACCCCGTTAGAACATACACTGCTGCACCACCGCCGTCGATTTGACCTCTTACAATCAACCCAGTAATCGTGCCCCACCCTGCCTAGTTTCAGGGTATCATGATACCTTGTAGGGTTACTGCGAAAAGGGTCCTCCGCTACTAGGTTTTCTATTTCTAGCCAACATGCTAAGTTGGTTAAGTGTTTTATTAACCTAACCCCCAATCAGTCTGTTTAGTTTAGCATGTTCCATTTTGATTAAGTATTAATATAATTTACTTAATCCTATCAATCCTGACTCGGCCTTAATTGTCTTATTAAAGCCTTGACCTCTCACATTAGACAGGTATTGTTGTGGCTGCCTGTTGCTGGTTGGGTCCGGGCAGTCTTACGCCACAACTCAGTCTAACCTCGGGTCCTTATTGGGCTCCATGTTTAACCACCGACATTGTATAGGTATTGTTGTGACTACTGGATAGCCGGGCGGTTCCGGGCAGGTTTACATCACAACTCAATCCAACCTCGGGTTAAACACATCGTATTTTCTACATTTACATATTTTGTCTCTTTTCTTTTTATATGTAAATATTTGCGGCCCATTATTCAAATTCATCTTTATTGATTAAGATTTATTTATGCCACTTAATTGTTTTTCAAAGTTATTGGCGTGCGTCAAACAGGCCAACACATATGTTCTATATTTTAGCCCAAACGTCATTACCCCGTATTATACGTTCGCTCCAACGTAAGGTGTATTGGGTTTAATACTTAAACCCAATTTAGCCAAATGAAAAGGGGAGGCTTATAACACGGTGTCTATAAGGTAACATGAAAAAGGTGAGTGTGAACGCATGAACTTACAACGAATGACTCAAATAAAATAGGCACATGTGAACTTGCAATTGTAACATCATATAATCATGGCATAACATGAATCATTTTATCCATATAATCATAGCATAAACGACACTTAAACATAAATCATTCTATTCATATGGTTAATGGCATAAACTTAAACATGAATCATAGGTTCAACTAACCATGTAAACTTGAAATTAAGAATCTAACTAAATTAGATATCATTATTATTGTTGGCACATGGTCTTGACTAGAAATAAAAGTCTATATTTTTTTTAGGCATAATATAAACTAATCATGTTCATAAAACCACTACATGTTAACAAAAAGGTACTTACTTTTGTCACTAATACAAAAGTATGGTTCAACTAGAATTATCCCGACCTAATTCTTATATGAATCATGGTTTTTATTCTATTCATAGAATTATAGCATAAACATATCTAAACTTACATCATGGTTTTTATTTTATCTATGTAAACTTGCAAAAGGAATGTAATTCTAATGTAACTTATGATAACAACATGAGCTTAAAAACATGCTTTTCAATTGGGCATAATAACGAACATAGTTTAGTCATGTTCATAAAATTAATACAAATTTACAAAGATGCGTTCTTTTGTCACTATCACAAAAATATGATTTTTATACTTGAACTAGGATGCCAATTCCAACATAACTTCATATGAATCATAATACTTAGGTGAATCAAATTACACTAAAGATGACCATAGAATTTTACATCACGTTGTCATAACAATAGGTCATGGACTTGCATGAATTCCAATTAAAATATCATAACATATAGTTGTTAACATGAATCATATACTTGCATGAATCTTAAATAAATTATTACAACATTTAGTTGTTAACATGAATCATATACTTGCATGAATCTTAAATAAATTATTACAACATATAGTTGTTACTTTCAACATTAATCATATGCTTGCAATTATCAAATGGGTGTTATAAATAACTACCACAAACATGTAGTTTTCAATATGAATCATATGTTTGCATAAGTCCCAATCAAAATTCCACAACATGTGGTTGTCGACTTAAGCCACATACTTGTATGAATCAAACCATAGCATTGCCAAATCGTTAGAATCAAAATAACATACAAATATAAGCCATTATCGCCACAATTCCATTTCGTTTCCAACGCAAATCGCGTACTTGCAAATATCCAATCGTATACCATAATATTCCCAAATCGTTTTGCATCAAAGCAACATACAAATATAGATTATTATCGCCACAATTCCATTTCTTACATTACACAAATCAACACAATTATTTAATTCATATCGGAATAGCACTCTACTTACAATCGTGTGACGAATTCTTCAATTCAGGAATCTGAATTCTGGATTTGGAGATGCTATTCCTTTGATGTAGGCGTAGATTTGATTTGTTTAAGTTTAACTTGTAGTTGCTTTATGCTTTAGAGTTTGTCTCCTAATTGTCTCTCAAATTGGTGGCTACTCCTAGTCGTTCCTCAGCAGCATGATGGCCTCATTCTTATTTTTTTGAATGAATAGATTAGGTAGAGTCTAGGGTCATTTTTATAGAGTTTATGAATTGATTCGGACCGTCGATGTAGCTTGGGTTAATCGTAGCCATTCATTCGAAAGAGAGACTAATCAGGAGGTGACACCTAGCCCTAGTGACAAGGCAAGGCTCAGAAAATCGACCAAACACAGACCTGGCCAGCCAGGATGGGCTGGGTTCGACCTGGCTCTGGGGCCAGGTCGACAGCCCAGTCGACACCCAGGTCGACAGCCCTATCGACCTGGCTAGCCCAGGTCGACTGCCAAGTCGACCTGGGTGCCTTAGGCGGGAATTTTCCCGCCCTGGCCAATAGGGCCCGGTTTTGAATTTTAAACTTGTTTTTCTGAGCTGTTTTTGTCTGTTTGAATTTTAACATGAATTCTGAAACTTCCGGAGGCCATATCTTCTTTATACGGACTCCGTTTTTCGAAAACTCGGACTCTATTTCGCGTATTTTTCCGAGACGAACACAATGGCGTATCCCGTTTCCCTTAATTCTTTGATTTGGAATTAGTTATGCTTTAATTTATGAATTTCACTGTTATAGAATACACGGGGTGTTACAGTATCCCACTATGTCGCCATATAGGTTTACATCTAAAGCTGAAAAATGTCGTATTGGAAATTGGATTTCCTTCATGAGTCAAGGCAAGGGATGTGCTCCTTACCGATTCGGGCCATCTCTAGCGGAATGATCCAAGACTCGGACACTAGCGAGCCCTTGGATCCTCCAAGGCCGGTCCACACTTACTTTAGTGGATTGGTTATACCTGAACACACATTTCCCAGTCCTATCAGACCTCTAAAATGGTCAGTACGTCGACCAATCATATCCGAGGTGCCTCACAATCCATCATCCGCATAAGTAAAATTGTCTAGGCTTCATAACGTGACGCCAGTTCTAGCTAGACAAAAATGCATGCACTCCTTTGGTTCCTTATCCTATTTTTGACTCATACCGAGGTGAGAGGCTCGCAAGTTAACGCTATACAAAAAGCTAGGCTAATTAAAGTCGTGCTTTCATCATCATCCACAAGACTCTGATTTTCGACAAAAGCCTTGATCATTTGCGTCTTAGTATGCCACATTGACAATTCACGCCATACGACTGATGTCTATCGATATACAACCTCTAAGCTCGTACGTCTCAAAGAAGGGTGTTAAGCAAGTGAATAAATTCTCCACCACCAAACAAATATATATTTAATAAAAATCAATCAACACAGAATGAAATCCAACATCAGACACACATCCATATACAAGTCCGTTTTGGGTATGAACAAAACCGGAGGCACCTTATTCCTCGTCCCATATGTCCAATATAGGAGAGAGGTCCTCGCATGTAACAACTTGGAATTTCTAAACCAGCTAATTCTTTTATTTCAGATGATTTAATGGATTTTAAAGATTTAAAATGATTTATTTTAAATAGTAACGACTAAAAATTTATTTAAATCAAAATTAGAATGTATAAATATATTTTAATTATAAAACAAGCCTGAAATGGAGCGGTAGTTTGAAATTTCGATTTTAAACTTCAATTGAATATAGAATTCAATATAACTAAAAATTGGATGAAAGAAGAAACGTTAGAATCTATTTAGTTATATCTTTCTAACGAATGTAAAAAACTGAGATTTCACTTTATAAATTATAAGTTATGTCCAGTTTAAAATTTCAAATAGTCGCTATGGAATTTATATATATATTTTAATATTATATATAGCCTTTAAAAATAGCCATTTTGGAAACGGCCTCCGTTATTGACAAAACCACTTTTTTCAGATCTGGAATGTCAAATTATTGCTAGGTCTCAATTTTCATAATTTTTGGAATTAATATGTGAGCACAGTTAATTTAAACGCATTTGCAAATTCACTTTGAATTTAATCGACTGGAAAAATAGGCATTTTTCAAATAGTCTCCAAATTCGACGAGATTAGTTTTGTAGGACCATATCATCAAAACATAGATAGATTTTTTTCTGTAATTTTAGGAGTCAATATGTGGCCCCAGTAATTTAAAATGTACGTTTAAATTTAATATATACTGATTTATATTTTAATTTAAATAAAAATTGATCAAAACGAAAGAATTGGCTTACGAAACATATCCCATTGTGTCCGGAATGGGGGTATTTTGCTAGGAACGATAGTCATTGGGGTTGATTTGGAGTTCGTGACGATTTTGAGATTTAAAACGAATTAATTAATAATTGTATATATATATATATATATCAGGGTTAAACCCTAATTTCTCTCACTTTCACTCAGCACGCCACCAGCCGAAAAATTACGGCCAAAATAGCTCCAAACCAATTCATTGATTTCTCCAATCATACTTCGAATTAGACCAAGGTGATAAAACAAAAATGGTTGTACTCTCTACGATTTTTAGATCCAAACCAAGGTGATCGATTATGGTTTTGTATTTGGTTCGAAATCGAGCTTCAAAGACCTGGCGTTCGAAGACGTTTTCGAGATCATCTGGGAGGACGAATTCGCCAAAACTCCGGCGGATGGTGGCGCGTCCCAAGGCGCTCCACGTGAGCTACCCTGATCTGGCTCCGGCGCGTTGGAGTTGGTGCAACAATGTACACTAGTATTTTAGTATGGGTTTGGCTTGTTTAATTACTTGGAACGATGAATACAAAGATGGATTCAAAGGTCAACGACAATGTTTTTGTAAACGTTATTAAAGGTTAAACTGTGTAATTAATTTAATTAATTACTCGTTTTAATTGTCCAATGTTTAAAAATTCATATCTTTTCCTTACGAGGTCCAAATCTGACGATTTCACTTGTGTTGGAATCGTGTTGAAGAGATCTACAACATGGAATTAACTAGAACAAAAATAGAGCATGTTAGAATTTCAGGAAAATTCAAATCCAAACTGTATTGAAATTATCAGTTAAAGACTAACGGAGTGCAAATCAAAAGTGAGAACTCCTTCTCACAAAAATTTGTGCAGTTATTTAAAATATTTTATAATTGTAAATATATAGAAATTGCAAGTATTGATTTTTATCTGTTATATGGATTTCAACACACGAATTCGAACAAATCACGTAAATTAGAAGCGATGTATGGATATTACCGACACTTAGATTTCATACTCCGCTGATGGATATTTGTGGCGCCTTAAATGCATTGGATGTTGAGTATTTATTTATTTATATGGATGAATCGATTGGGATTGTCATTTATTGATATTGTTGTGTATGGCGCGAGCCAGTATCAGAAGAGGGAAAATGCTAGACATTATTCCGGTTCTAATATCGCGCCGTTATAATGCCAATTTTTTCTGAAACAGAAATGTATAAATTATTTATATAAAGGATATATAAAATTTTCATAAAAAGAAGTTGAAGTAAATATTAGTTACAAGTCAGACAGTTTATTTGTGTACACCTATTTAACTGATATTGATTGGGACGATAAATTTTACATATCGCCCAAATGCACAAATAATAAGCAGTACTTGTTGGACGAAATCCTGCACGGGTATTGGGATGAAATTTGACATACACTAATCCCAATTGTTTAGTTGTATGTTGATTGATTGATTGATATACTTTTGTAAGCGTTATTTAATTATTTAATGCTTATACAGTTGTAAATTGCACTTTGGATGTTACATGAATGTTTAATGATTGTTGATCATCATTGTTGGATACATGCAATGTATGAAATCCATACAATTAAAATTATATGGTAATTGATTAAGTCACATTCCAAAACGGAAATTACGAATATTTAGAAATAATATTCAAAGAAGAATTAAAATTATGATTTTGATGTCCGATTTTGGATTGACACAAAAATATTGAAATGTAAAGCTGAGTTAAGTAGTTAAATGCCATATTAACTCGAACAGATTTTTAAATTTATTTTATTCATCTGATAATGGATACGGAAAGGAAATGGATTTCGAAAACTAGATATTTTGAAAATATTATCATTTTAATATTATAATGATATGGAATATTCAATTTTTATTTAAAATTGAAATTGAAGTTGGAATTGTTTTTAACCGAATTTGTAAAATACGTTTTCTGTAATACCCCTAAGTCCTACATTGTGGAAGCCTGTGTGAAGTGAGTACTAATATAGTAGAGCCCATCTCTTACTAACGCTGAGGCCTTTTAAGGAACAAAACCCTACACCTATACGGTGGCTAAGTTGGGGACAATATCTTGCGTGAATGGAGGTGCAGATTGTTACAGTGGTATTAGAGCCAATACCCAGCCGGAATTATCGCTCCTGTGTGGACCACAACTCCTGGGTGAGGTGTTTGTGAGCCAACGGGGACGTTGGGCTCTATAGGAGGGGAGAATGTAACACCCCTAAGACCCACATCATGGAAGCCTGTGTGAAGTGGGTACTTATATAGTAGAGCCCATCTCTTACTAACGCCGAGGCCTTTTGAGGAACAAAACTCCACACCTATATGGTGGCTAAGTTGGGGACAATATCTGGCATGAACGGAGGTGCGGGCTGTTACATTTTGAATAGAAATCGATGATATTTTATATATGTGTGTGTATATATATATATAAATGGCCTGAATAGAATGCATCGCGCAGCGACCATTCGCGAATTTCAACCATTGACTTCAAATGGACGTAACGGGAGATCCGACTGTCGGATTTCCCTAAACCCAAAACCGTTGGGTTCGTATTGAAAAGATCTTTCCAATGGATATTAGAGATTTAAATTTGAATGGTTGGATTTTAAATTATATCCAAATCAATTTCAGAAAAGGTCGCTATGAATGCAGTTCGGTGGTTGATATTGGAAACCGACTGTAAGGGCCTTAATAAAATTAATAAAAATATGAAAAAATTGTGTAAAATCATAATAAATGATTTTGAAAGAGTATGGGTGAAAAATTCCATATTTGAAAAGATAAAAGATAGTTTTATCAAAATGAACTAGTTATTACTAGAATAATAATCCAATTATTTTTAGAAATAATAAATTGGATTGAAAATGGGTTTTAAAATAAACATAATTTTTCCAATGTATGAATTGGAATGGTTTTGAATGGAAATAATCTTCGGAATATTTCGGTATTGGATTCCGTGATTATATAGATATTGTTGAGGAATTTGGGATATATATATATATATATATATATATATATGCAATGATATATGGACCTGGAATCAAGATGATAACTTTATATTGCGTAAGGCATATGACAATATTAGGACTCGCAATCCTACAATGGAAAGGTATAAACTTGTGTGGAATAGAGAAAATATTCCCAAAAAGGCTAGCACAACGTATAAAGCGATCATGCAACGACTACCTACTAAGGATAGACTTTGCAAATGGGGAGTTAATGTTGACCCAATTTGTGTACTATGCAATACCCTTAAAGAATCACACTCGCATTTGTTATAACAGTGTAATTGTTCGAAGCAAGTAATACAAAACATATTTGGAGAACAAACTACAAGATACAATATAGAGGAAATCATTGCTTACCTGCTCAGCACCTGGAAGAGCAAAGACGTGGTGTCCGACGTAAATAGCATCTCCTTCACAACTATCACATGGTGGATTTGGAGAGAACTCAACAGTAGAGTTTTTCAAAAAGAAAGAAAAATATTTGAAAACATCAGTCGTCTCATCACAAGCGAGATTAACAACACGAAGAGAATTAGAGCGGAGAGGAGACTTACATCGCGCCTTTTACACAGTGAAGGTGTCGAGATACACGAGGATCGAAAGGTGATAGGCGCTGGAAACCAAGAAAGGTGGAGCAGCTTCCAGCCGCCATGATTTTAGGGCTTGATTGCGTAATTTGGGGAGTAATTTGGGAAAGAACTATTAGTGTTGTCAGTTGAACTGTTATGTTTCTTTTTACTTGTACTGGGGACGCTAATGGGTATCGGGTGCGCGTATTCTTGTATCTGTTGCAACTTGGGCTGAAGTGCCTAATAATATTATATACCCATTTTCAATATATCTATATATATATATATATCGTTATTCCCAATATGATATCTGTTGGATTCAGAATTGGATATTGAATATAAGCCGATATAATTTCTATTTAGAGCCTTGTATTTAATATCAAATTGGATTTTGGGTTTGTTGTGAATGGTGTCTTTAACAACACTGTTCTTAAACCCGATTGGGAAAAGAATAAATCTTTTAAATAAGATTTAGGGAAGTTTACCAATTAATTGATATTTAATTGGAGTTGAATTGAAATTGGATTTTTGGGTTTATCGTGAACAATGTTTTAAATAACATTCGTTCTTTAAACCAACTAATAATGAAGATGTGATTTGGAATATATAATATTTTAAATAGGATTAATGGAATTTTTCCAAAGAAAAGTTTTCAATTTAATACATAAATTGGAATTGAATGGAATTCTGTAATGACCCGGGATTTTTTCGACTTTGGTTATCACCACAAACTCAATGATGACTAACCAAACATCAAAAAATACCGGATGATAAATGAAAGAAATTAGAGGGTGAGGAAAGATAAGATAGAAACTTAGAATACAAGTAGAAGAAGAACACAACATCAGAGTAACACGAACCTCACAGCGGAACGAATAACATATAATAGATAACATATCTTTGAAATAAAAGATTGTACTTGAATATACATATTATCATCAAGTACAGCACTTACAACACAGCGGAAATAAACTATAGCTATATGATCCTGAAGCCTCCTGCTCCAGCTCTTCAAGTATCTGTAAATCCCGACTACTTGACTGCTTGTACAAAATTGGGCACCCAAGAGTTTAGGGGAAAACAAAACAAAATAAACTCCGGGTCAGTCATGGGACTAGTATGAGTAAAATAGTTTAAAACAGTTTAAGCTGGTAAATGATATCTCATAAGACCACGCCGTATATCCGAACGGGTTTTTCCCTTATGAAAATCCAAATTATCTTTATATCAAAACCTTTTGATATTATAATAATGTCTATCAACCACAATATAATAATCATCTAGCAGAAACACTTTCATCTCACATTCTACATATATAGTATACAATCAAAACCACAAGCATGTATTGGGAAATGGATTTCCAACTATGACAAGGTACGGAACCACCTTTCGCTAGTGTACCTCTAGAAAGGAATACACTGGGTTCAACAAGAACATCTTGCAACCCGGCCACACATGACCTACCACTCATTTCGCTTGAGTGTATCGAATGTATATCACCAACGGTTGGGATCACCAACCGTTTCCCGAATGGGACAGCATCAACAATAGATTTTTAGAAGTAAATGAAACTCTAGATCAGGTGATTATTCCCTCTACTTCGAAGCGACCTACTTAGCCATGCTGCCTGCCCGATTTCTGTCATTTACTTGTTGATGAGGCTTGAGGTTACGCTTCATCATAACATTAGATTCACTTCAAATGCCACATTGTCAGATCCATCGAAAATCACTAATTGACGTCTACAATGGTACATTACGTGTTAGCTAAAGAAGTTTCCTTCTCCGCTTCCACTCTTGGTACGGTTGAAGAAATCAATGTACGTGACCTTTCTGGAAATACTCTGTCAGACATTCATCCATACAAGTCATCCAGGAATAGGATGAACCGAAGGCACTGTTCAATACATCCATCTTAGGCACTGTTATCTAAGACTTATAAAATAGCCCTTACACTTCACTCTGTCTTCAATTATCTTTGACATATATGATTCGCAACGCTTATGCTAATACAGAGTGGTTCTTTGGATAATAATCCAACCGGTCTCTCCATATTAACAACGTTAAATGGTCAAAACATTGATAGTCCATGAGTTAACCATCAAAGAAAAACAGGTGTGCAAACAACGATAATATCTCCAGATGGAAATTCTATCAATCAATCATCAATCATACGTATATATATATAGATTCATATTTCCTATTTCAATATTTGATTATGTTTCTGATTCTATTTGGAAAACATTTCCAAATCTACTTTTCTTGGATTTAAACAGATGTTTAAATCAACATCGCTACGACAACTCGAACCACTATACTTATTTACTAAATTCACTTAACCACTTTCACTCTCGAACCTTAACCATTTCTAAATTAAAAACGAAGTCAATCAAGTTGGGGTATAACTACCTCTTAGACCTTAACTAAACAACACTTCAAATCTCGAAATAGGTTAAGTTCATCTTTTAACTATTTAACACTTCCTTACGTAACTCTCGTTCGAATAAATCTCTATTCGATAACTCCTCCATTCGAATAACTATATTTGATAACCTCTCTTACGAATAGCTAGATTCAAAAACCTTTCTTCGAATAAACTAAATTTGATTAACTCTATTTATTTAACCCTAATCGATTAACTCTTTTTACTTAACTCCTTACTTAACTCTTTTCAAATAACTAATTCGATTAGTCCTTTCGATTAAACTAAAATCGATAACTCCTTTCGAATAACTAATTCGATAACTCCTTTCGATTAAACTAAAATCGACAACTCCTTTCGAATAATTAATTCGATAACTCCTTTCGAATAACTCTCTCCTTTCGAATAACTCATTCAATAACTCTTATGTGTTTAACTCTATTCGAATAACTAATTCGAATAACTCTTATTTATTTAACTCTATTCAAATAACTAATTCGAATAACTCTTATTTATTTAACTCTATTCAAATAACTATTTCGAATAACTCTTATATTTATTTAACTCTATTCGAACAACTTATTCGAATAACTTATATTCGATTTGCTTACTTTGAATACTTATATTTGACAATCTCTTTCTTTGAGTAAATCTTATTCGATTTAACTTCTGTCGAATAACTAGATTCGATCAACTCACTTCGAATATTTCTGATTCGATTATCTCACTTCGAATATTCTACTATTTGATTATCTCACTTGGAATATCTACTATTCGGTTATCTCACTTCGAATATTTCTGATTCGATTCACTTCTTTGAATAACTAAATTCGATTAACTCCATTTGAATAACTCTATTCGAATAAACTAAGTTCGATTAACTCCATTTGAATAACTCTAGTTCGATTTAACTCTATTCAATAACTCTAGTTCGATTTAACTCTATTTATTAACTCTATTTCGATTTAACTCTATCGATTTAACTCTAATGGTTTAACTCTAATTGATTAACCCTAACTGATTAACTCTAATTGATTAACTCTAATTGATTAACCCTAATTGATTAACTCTAACTGATTAACTCTAATTGATTAACCCTAATTGATAAACTCTAATTGATTAACCCTAACTGGTTAACTCTAATTGATTAACACTAACTGGTTAACTCAATTCGATTAACTCCTATTGAATTAACTCCTTTGATTTATTCCTTTTCTATTTGTTTGCTTAATAAATAACTATTCCCTTTTCAATTCTATTTATTTAACAAATAAATATTTCTTTTATCTTTTCTATTTGTAAATGGTCAACAAATATATCCCTTTCATCTCTATTTTAACATATTTATTCGCCATAAATATTTCCTTTCAATTCTATTTATTACATATTTATTTCCTATATATATTTCTTTTCAATTCTATTTGAACATGACTTACAAATATTTCCATTCAATTCTATTTGTACATGGCTTACAAATATTTCCTTTTTTTCTATTCTATTTATTCTAACAAATAAATATTTCCTTTTATTATAACTTATCCTTCGATTTTATAATTATTTTCTTTTATAAAAATCCTTTTCCTTTTCTATATAAAATCCATCGATTTTATATAAATAATTCATATTCAAAATACACTTTGAAAATCCCCTTTCCCACATCCAGTATTTCTTATGGTATTTAACATACCATATAACAACGATAAATATCGTCCAAACACACATAATCAACAACAGATTATATATCACATCATATATCACAATATATGAATCACGGTGAAATAAATGTTGAGGAATCCAGTTGGATTCCTCCAACCTGTTTCCCTGCATCACAGATGTTAAACAATATAGATAACATCACTTTCAGTTCCATATGATATATTCTGTTAAACAAAATCAATATAAAAATTCAACTAACTGACTAGCAGTTCAATCAAACATTCAACACACAGTCGATCAGACAATATTTAACAGTTCTAAAAATACAACATGAAATTATAAACTGTTCAGGGTTAGTGAGATTTACTCACATTACGCATTAACTGTTATATAACGATTTGCGTTAGTTGATCCTGATCAGACAATTTATTTTGTCATAAATTGTAACAAGCTCTGATGGACTTCCAATCAGTTCCATCGTGTTGTGTCCGTCCATACGATCCCAAAGCAACTTACGGTTCGCGAATCCGACCTCGTATGAAATAGATATCGCGTTACGAAGTTATACCCAATTAAAAGAGTATTTAAACTGAATTAGCTTTAAATGAATTCCCATTTGGGCTTAACCATTGAACTAAAGCCCATCACCGTAATTTAAAGCCTTGACCTGTAACACCCCATGTCCATTAATTTCACACACAAAGGGAATGCATTAACTTCTACGGAGCGTTTTAAGTGAATATAGAACAGAAAATCACAACAACACAGATATGAAATAGTACTTGAAAATTTAAAACTTTATTTATTGCAACGGAAGGTAAATATGTTTGGTTACATCACCAAAACCCAAAGACTAAAGTCAAGTACATAATATCCATCTTGACAAAATCAGAGTACATAATATAAAAAGCATAATCCCATAAATAGCCATAAAAGAGATAGGTTGAGCTTTACTTCAGCAATCCAAATCCAAGTGCTCCCAAAGAGATCCAAATCAAGCTTCCCACCCTAAGAACTTGGGTGGGGGGGGGGGAAGGAAGAAAAGAGGTGGAAACAAAGGGGGTCAGACATAAAGTCTGACAAGTCCGATAACTCCAACAATACAATTATCAAAGTAACTAGGATAAGACATAAGCTTGGTAAATAAGGAAATGACTGTGAATTAATGGCAAGACCAAGCAACCAAAAATAATAGGATGAGCAAAGATAAGGTTAAAGGTGCTTCCTAATCAATATAGGGTAATTACTATACTCTACCGTACTGTACTAACACTAACTGCACCCATACTAGTCACTCTAGAAACTTGATCCCTCTTGAATAAATAGAATGATGATAGCTTCGTGTACTACTAGATGTACCCACTATACCCACTAGATGTACCCCTTCAATAGTAATTCCATGTACTCCTAGCTGACGTCATAGGTGCCGCCTGCTCCTATCTCCACTAGGTGTACCCCTTTAATGATTAATTAATAATGGTAGCTTCGTGTACCCCTAGCTGACTACATAGGTGCCGTCTGCTCCTATCTCCACTAGATGTACCCACTACCCTGCCCCATTCGATCGGCTCCCTAACTCGTTGATACCCGTGCTGGTCCCACAGTGGGGTGTATCACTCCCCTAAAGTGGCAACCTAATACAACTTAAGGATGCACGGCTTATACCTACACGATGCAAAAACGTCTTACCTACCAGCCCGGGCCCACGCACGCACATGACCCCGTTGAACTTGCGTTGCCACCGCTAACCCATTTTGGCCTCTAACAATCAGGCCCAGTAGGCGTGTCCCGTCCTCGACTTGGGTCGAGCTCACAAAGATACTTAATGGGCTACTGGACTGAAAAGGGCCCCCACTAAGCTTCCCACCTAGGCTTGGTCCCCTCTAATACATCCCACTTAACCCCATGTCCATTTACATGCATAAATTTGGTTAAGTGTTTTCTAATTTAACCTAGTCTCACCCTTTTGTTTAATTAACAGGTTGTATTGGTTAAGTCTGTGGGCCTATATACACAAATATTACCCACTTACCCAAGATTTACTTAACCCTCTCACTGGTTCAGACATATTTAATTTACGGTTAAGTTTGTGGGCCTATATGTACTAATATTACCCACCTACCCAATATTTACTTAACCCACTCATTCCGTATAACCCGGTTTACTTAACTCCCAACTTAAACTTAAGTTCTTACAATCCCTAGGGATCAGATTTGATTAAGTAGTCCATTTCATTTACCATGTCCATTTTTAATTAATTAATCAATTAATTAAAACCTTTCCCTTCATAGGTGTCAATACCTATTTTATCCAATAATTTGAATTATATGTCATAATTGTTTATATTCAAATTACTCCATTTTTCTAATTGTATTTCTCATGACATCCACATGTCACCCACATGTCACCCACTAGATTTCTCATGCCACCCAAGGCACCCACTTAACCCCCTCATGTCCCACTACATATTTACTTTGGTTAAGTGTTACTAGTCGTATTTTCTCATGCCACCCAAGGCACCCACTTAACCCCCATGTCCCACCACATGTTTTACTTTGGTTAAGTGTTTCTTAATTTATTACTATCGTAACCCCTGTAGGACCTCTCACATTAGACTAACATTTGTGGCTGCTGGATTTTGCCGGGCTGGTCCGGGCAGTCTTACACCACAAACGAGCCTAACCTCGTGTCCATACAATTGTTACGCATTTAGTTTGGGTCTTTGACCTCTCACATTGGGCTACCATTTGTAGCTGCTGGATTTGCTGGCGGGTCCGTGCAGTCTTACACCACAAATGAGTCCAACCTCGTGTCTTAGGCAATTAATTAAACATAATTAATTTCCCCCAATATTTGAATTACTTTCCCTATTCAAATTACAAATCATTACCATATTTATTTATGTATAAATATGCCACCTTAACTATGTCCACTATTTATGGTACATAAATTGTACCAATTTACATCTCAAATTAATTTCATGCCTTTTTAGGCATTTGTGCCAATTCTCAATATTTAATATCCCTATTCAAATTCAAATTAATCTATGTCCATAATTAGACTATGTCCATTACTACACATTAATTTTCCAATTAATGCCTTCATTAATTTTTCGCCTTTTAAGGCAATTCACCTTAATTAATATCTCAAATTCGTTATATGCCTCATTTACATGCCAATTCACATTTATTAACATAATCAATATTTTTCCCCATAACCCCCGCGGCGTCCATTCACATAGAATATATGATAGACTAAGAAATAGTCTAACACATGGAAAAGGGAAAAACACCACATATTCACATAACATACAAAATTGGCCTAACTTGCATATGAGAATTTACCACATAACCTGCATAAAATCATCGATCTAAACATAGGCCTAAAATTATGAACCTACATGTTATGAACAAGATTTTCATCACAAAACTTACATAGGCAATAACCAAAAACTTGCATAACATAATTCATATTCCAAACTCATATTTTTATATAAACTTGCATATGTGATTTATGCAACATAACAATGGTGTAAATTTATCTCTAAATATACAAACTAGCATGTACAGATTTGGCATGTAACTTATGCATATCTTAGCCTAACTTTTGATCTAAAATAGATGTCATAATATTTACTAACTTGCATGTGATTTATGTCTAAATCAACATCTAATCTTGCATACATACATATGATCTATCATATGAATCAACATAACCAAACTAGCATTTAAACAACATGATGATTTGATTACACATAAGCCAATCGTAGAATTATAACATAGATCATAACTTTACAACATAGATGACAACATAAAATCATAGAATTTACAACATGTATGATAACATCACAATTTAACAACATAATCATATCATACGGTCAATAATTCACATCATATCCATATAATCCACAATTATATCTAATCTTACTTAATTTAATAATTATCTTGATTAGAGAAATCGAACTTGCCTTTCGTGGTTAAAGAATTATGAACAATTGATCAAACTTGATGCAGAATTGTTGTAGCGACGTTAGTTGATTCGTTGTTGAAGCTCTAAGCTTGAATTAGGTTGAATTGATTAGCTATCTTCCTCTTTAGTTGGCGGCTACACTGAGTTTCATGGCGACGACATAACGGCTTTGGTTCCAATTTTAATTAGTTTTAGGGTTAGCATTAGGATGTATTTATAGGTGTAGGAAGTTATTTAGGACCATTAGATTAACCTTGAACCATGAGAACCAATCAAATGCAAAATCTACATTTGAGCGAATCGGCCCACGGGTTGACAGCCAAACACCCCGGATTAACCCCTAGTCGACCCAGCAGGGCTTGGGTCGACCTCAAAAATGGGACGGTTCGGTTATTTCCCCTCCCAATTCGCTGTTTTGAACATTTTCGCATATTTATTTATTTAATTTTTAATTTATATATATATATATATATCAATATATATATATATATTTCTCTGCGCAACCCATTTCACTTAATTCTTTTCTAAAAATTAAGTATACTTTAATTTGTGAATTTTAATGTTATAAAATTACGGGGTGTTACATTCTCCCCTCCTTAAACGATTTCGTCCCCGAAATCTCCAAGTCAAGAAGAACGTATATCCTGCCATCTGATCGTCCATCTACTCAACCATCAAACACCAGCATCCATTGTCCTTAAAAGACTTCTAATGCTTTAATGTTTATATGCACAGTGTGTGTATATGTCCATATCTAATGCAAAATTAGGCGGTCTACTGATTCAGTCGACCTCCTTAGTGCAATTCATGATAGTGCCATGCGTCCAATATGTATGCAAAAGATTCCTAATGATACATATTAATTCTATATACGTGCACAACCATCCACCCGAATGCAGCAACTATATGATAATACAACCATTATACATCCATTTTACTAAACACATCCATATATATGCAATATGCAATGTGAAGTGACTGAGCCGATCTGGTGCCTAATAGTGTGTGTATATGCATCCACGAGCAACCACTAGCGAACACTTGCATCCACTTTGCATTCATCGTACATAACATGTCTCAAACACATGTTTCAACCATAGGATTTCCCTAACTAAAGGTCAAAGATACTAGTGAGAGGACATACTAAAGATAAGATAAGCACAAGCAAAGCGATAAAGGAGAAATTAAAAGACATACCCTCGAAAAGAAAAGGGTACCATGAACGCATCTTCTCTTCCGTCTCCCAAGTAGCGTTACTCTCATCGTCTCCCCATTGTACTTTGACTAGTCTGACCTCTCGATTTATCAACTTCTTGATCTCCGACCCAAGAATGCATGTAGGAGCTCGTCGAATCATCGCATCACGCTCTCTTTCCACCTCTCTAAGCAAGCTCGGCTCCACTACCTTCGCGGTCTCGTGTAAGCACTTCCTCAAATGTGATACATGGAATACGTCGTGTACACCACTAAGTCTCTCAGGCAACTCCCCTCTATACGCCATTTGACCAATCTTCTCCTTTATAGGAAACGGCACTACGAACCTTGGTGCTAATTTCCCAACGGACCCAACGCGAACAACATTCCGTAATGGAGACACTTTGATAAAGACCATGTCCCCAACCTCAAACTCAAGATCTGTCCTCCTCTTATCCGCATAAGATTTCTGCCTATCTTGTGCAGCTTTCATCCTTCTTCGAATCAAATCAATCTTCTCTGAAGTCTCTCTAATCACATCAGGCCCAAGTAAGATCTTATCAGTTGATTCCCACCAACGTGTAGGTGAACGACAAGGTCGTCCATAAAGAGCTTCCAAAGGTGCC
Organism: Allium sativum; assembly: GCA_030737875.1. Taxonomy (NCBI): domain Eukaryota; kingdom Viridiplantae; phylum Streptophyta; class Magnoliopsida; order Asparagales; family Amaryllidaceae; genus Allium; species Allium sativum. The sequence goes on along the minus strand of CM060921.1, from coordinate 153,988,655 downwards.
ATGCCAATGCTAGACTGAAAGCTATTATGATATGCGAACTCAACCAATGGAAGATGCTCTTCCCATGTACCCCCAAAGTCTAGGATACATAGCCTCAAAAGGTCCTCTAGAATATGATTCACCCTCTCAGTTTGGCCGTCCGTCTGAGGATGATATGCGGTGCTCAAACATAACTGAGTCCCTACCGCTTCTTGTAAGCTCCTCCAAAATTCGCTAGTGAAGATAGGATCGCGGTCGCTTACTATGCTAGAAGGAACACCATGCAAACGAAATATCTCTCGGACGTATACAGAAGCTAACCATGGAGCAGTCCTCTTACTCTTCACGGGAATAAAATTGGCGCTCTTAGTAAGTCTATCTACTATAACCCAAATCCCCGTATTACCCTTCCTCGATCTTGGTAATCCATCAACAAAATCTATCGAGATACTATCCATGTGAACTCATCGCAATTATCCATCTCCCACGCAAACCGTCCTATTCGAACTCGATATCCCCCAAGCACAAGCCCCAAAGGCCTAAACCAATATCAGACAAGCACCCAAGGAATACCTCCTCCGATTTCAGACAGTCTATGTGAGATGATACTAGCAAAACAAATAATTGGGCACTTAACCGACTCTGGCTGTCCTCACCAGTCTTTCTTCAAAACCATCACTAATCACCTAATTGACTTTGCATTATCCCCTAGGCACACACGAATACCTCGTGCCTCTAGGTAAACCCCGCACTTCATCGAAGACGTCACTATACTCACAGACCACACGAAAAGATTCCAAATCACCGTTGGATACGTCAAGAGATTCTAGACAGCTAAACGTCACTGAACCCCTAGGGTCACAAGAAATATGAGGGTCTTTCCATAATGAATCAATAGTCTAACTACCCACCTTTCACAATCTAGGATGGCACCCCGCCTGGGTAGCCAATCCACCCCTAGAATCAAACTATAGCCCGTGAAACCAAGGACGAAGGCGTTAATCCAACGTCAAAGATAGACACTCTCAAATCCCGACAAACCATTGAAGGATGAGCCGAACCACCAAAAAGATTTGAGACTAGGATGGGATCCTTAACTAGACTAGTATTTAGGTGCAGTGTTTTCAACTAACGAAGCAGATACTAACTAGTATGAAGCGCCAGAATCAAACAAAGTTCGAACATGATGATAAAGGAAACCAAATTTCTACCTGGACGGTCCTACCCCTATCAGGTATACCAGCCGTGAGGGAATATAACTACCCTCCAGAAGATCCTGTACTTTGCCCTTGCCTCTTTGGACAATCCTAATAAGGTGTCCTCTTTCTCCAAAAGGATAACTACTAGCCTTCTTGTTCACATTCCCCATTCGTGACCTTCCACCAAGATGAGGTTTCGTCCTTCATTAACCAACAGCTATTTGAACCTTCCTCCCATCGTCTACCTTAAAGGTATCAACAAGCCATCCACTTCCTTGAACTAACTTCTAACCCGACAAACGTCTAAGTCCCTTGAAGTGGTTTTTCGTCCTTCGTATGAAAGTCCCTGTTTATCTTAGAAAAATAATCTATACGCGGAGGGGGAAATTCAAAAAGAGAAAGAGGAAGAGATTCAAAACGGAGAATCGAAGGAAAGATATATGGTTCTTGGGGATTATGTTTTTAAAACAAACCTTTCTTTCAAAAATACTCTTCTACAAACATATTTTTGAAAGTATTCTTTATAAAAATGCTTTTGAAAAATAGTTTCTCAAAATATCTTATCTGTTTTGGTAACCTTCAACTCTGATACCACGTGTAACCCCCCATGTCCATTAATGTCACTCACAAAGGGAATGCATTAACTTCTATGGAGCGTTTTAAGTGAATATAGAATAGAAAATCACAACAAGACAGATATGAAATAGTACTTGAAAATTTAAAACTTTATTTATTGCAACGGAAGGTAAATATGTTTGGTTACATCACCAAAACCAAAGACTAAAGTCAAGTACATAATATCCATATTGACAAAATAAGAGTACATAATATAAAAAGCATAATCCCATAAATAGCCATAAAAGAGATAGGTTGAGCTTTACTTCAGCAATCCAAATCCAAGTGCTCCCAAAGAGATCCAAATCAAGCTTCCCACCCTAAGAACTTGGGTGGGGGGGGGGGGGAAGGAAGAAAAGAGGTGGAAACAAAGGGGGTCAGACATAAAGTCTGGCAAGTCCGATAACTCCAACAATACAATTATCAAAGTAACTAGGATAAGACATAAGCTTGGTAAATAAGGAAATGACTGTGAATTAATGGCAAGACCAAGCAACCAAAAATAATAGGATGAGCAAAGATAATGTTAAAGGTGCTTCCTAATCAATATAGGGTAATTACTATACTCTACCGTACTGTACTAACACTAACTGCACCCATACTAGTCACTCTAGAAACTTGATCCCTCTTGAATAAATAGAATGATGATAGCTTCGTGTACTACTAGATGTACCCACTATACCCACTAGATGTACCCCTTCAATAGTAATTCCATGTACTCCTAGCTGACGTCATAGGTGCCGCCTGCTCCTATCTCCACTAGGTGTACCCCTTTAATGATTAATTAATAATGGTAGCTTCGTGTACCCCTAGCTGACTACATAGGTGCCGTCTGCTCCTATCTCCACTAGATGTACCCACTACCCTGCCCCATTCGATCGGCTCCCTAACTCGTAGATACCCGTGCTGGTCCCAAAGAGGGGTGTATCACTCCCCTAAAGTGGCAACCTAATACAACTTAAGGATGCAAGGCTTATACCTACACGATGCAACAACGTCTTACCTACCAGCCCGAGCCCACGCACGCACATGACCCCGTTGGACTTGCGTTGCCACCGCTAACCCATTTTGGCCTCTAACAATTAGGCCCAGTAGGCGTGTCCCGTACTCGACTTGGGTCGAGCTCACAAAGATACTTAATGGGCTACTGGACTGAAAAGGGCCCCCACCAAGCTTCCCACCTAGGCTTGGTCCCCTCTAATACATCCCACTTAACCCCATGTCCACTTACATGTATAAATTTGGTTAAGTGTTTTCTAATTTAACCTAGTCTCACCCTTTTGTTTAATTAACAGGTTGTATTGGTTAAGTCTGTGGGCCTATATACACAAATATTACCCACCTACCCAAGATTTACTTAACCCTCTCACTGGTTCAGACATATTTAATTTACGGTTAAGTTTGTGGGCCTATATGTACTAATATTACCCACCTACCCAAGATTTACTTAAAACACTCATTCCGTATAACCCAATTTACTTAACTCCCAACTTAAACTTAAGTTCTTACAATCCCTAGGGATCAGATTTGGTTAAGTAGTCCATTTCATTTTCCATGTCCATTTTTAATTAATTAATCAATTAATTAAAACCTTTCCCTTCATAGGTGTCAATACCTATTTTATCCAATAATTTGAATTACATGTCATAATTGTTTATATTCAAATTACTCCATTTTTCTAATTGTATTTCTCATAACATCCACATGTCACCCACATGTCACCCACTAGATTTCTCATGCCATCCAAGGCACCCACTTAACCCCCTCATGTCCCACTACATATTTACTTTGGTTAAGTGTTACTAGTCGTATTTTTTTCATGCCACCCAAGGCACCCACTTAACCGCCATGTCCCACCACATGTTTTACTTTGGTTAAGTGTTTCTTAATTTATTACTATCGTAACCCCTATAGGACCTCTCACATTAGACTGACATTTGTGGCTGCTAGATTTTGTCGGGAGGGTCCGGGCAGTCTTACACCACAAACGAGCCTAACCTCGTGTCCATACAATTGTTACACATTTAGTTTGGGCCTTTGACCTCTCACATTGGGCTACCATTTGTGGCTGCTGGATTGGCCGGCGGGTCCGGGTAGTCTTACACCACAAATGAGTCCAACCTCGTGTCTTAGGCAATTAATTAAACATAATTAATTTCCCCAAATATTTGAATTACTTTCCCTATTCAAATTACAAATCATTTCCATATTTATTTATGTATAAATATGCCACCTTAATTATGTCCACTATTTATGGTACATAAATTGTACCAATTTACGTCTCAAATTAATTTCATTTCTTTTTAGGCATTTGTGCCAATTCTCAATATTTAATATCCCTATTCAAATTCAAATTAATCTATGTCCATAATTAAACTATGTCCATTACTTCACATTAAATTTCCAATTAATGCCTTCATTAAATTTTTCGCCTTTTAAGGCAATTCACCTTAATTAATATCTCAAATTTGTTATATGCCTCATTTACATGCTAATTCACATTTATTAACATAATCAATATTTTTTCCCATAACCCCCGCGGCGTCCATTCGCATAGAATATATGATAGACTAAGAAATATTCTAACACATGGAAAAGGGAAAAACACTACATATTCACATAACATACAAAATAGGCCTAACTTGCATATGAGAATTTACCACATAACCTGCATAAAATCATCGATCTAAACATAGGCCTAAAAGTATGAACCTACATGTTACGAACAAGATTTTCATCACAAAACTTACATAGGTAATAACCAAAAACTTGCATAACATGATTCATATTCCAAACTCATATTTTTATATAAACTTGCATATGTGATTTATGCAACATAACAATGGTGTAAATTTATATCTAAATATACAAACTAGCATGTACAGATTTGGCATGTAACTTATGCATATCTTAGCCTAACTTTTGATCTAAAATAGGTGTCATAATATTTACTAACTTGCATGTGATTTATGTCTAAATCAACATCTAATCTTGCATACATACATATAATCTATCATATGAATCAACATAACCAAACTAGCATTTAAACAACATGATGATTTGATTACACATAAGCCAATCGTAGAATTACAACATAGATCATAACTTTACAACATAGATGACAACATAAAATCATAGAATTTACAACATGTATGATAACATCACAATTTAACAACATAATCATATCATACGGTCAATAATTCACATCATATCCATATAATCCACAATTATATCTAATCTTACTTAATTTAATAATTATCTTGATTAGAGAAATCGAACTTGCCTTTCGTGGTTAAAGAATTATGAACAATTGATCAAACTTGATGCAGAATTGTTGTAGCAACGTTAGTTGATTCGTTGTTGAATCTCTAAGCTTGAATTAGGTTGAATTGATTAGCTATCTTCCTCTTTAGTTGGCGGCGGCGGCTACACTGAGTTCCATGGCGACGGCATAACAGCTTTGGTTCCAATTTTAATTAGGTTTAGGGTTAGCATTAGGATGTATTTATAGGTGTAGGAAGTTATTTAGGACCATTAGATTAACCCTAAACCATGAGAACCAATCAAATGCAAAATCTGCATTTGAGCGAATCGGCCCACAGGTTGACAGCCAAACACCCTGGATTAACCCCTAGTCGACCCAGCGAGGCTCGGGTCGACCTCAAAAATGGGCCGGTTCGGTTATTTCCCTTCCCAATTCGTTGTTTTGAACTTTTTCGCATATTTATTTATGTAATTTTTAATTTATATATATATATATATATATATATATATATCAATATATATATATTTCTCTGCGCAACCCATTTCACTTAATTCTTTTCTAAAAATTAAGTATACTTTAATTTGTGAATTTTTAATGTTATAAAATTACGGGGTGTTACAAGACCCGACATCCATCTTCCCAAAACGTTGTTGTACCTCGCTCCTCCTTTCAAATGTCATGGCTGATCCTCCCTTTACCAACTCCTCCTCCTTCTTTCCTTTTAAAATCGAACTTAAATCACCCAACTCCATCTCGTTCAACCCTCTTTCCAACCATACCAGAGTCCCCCAACTCGCTGCTCCAAAGCACATCACGACGGTCAGCTCTCTGAGCTCGATACAGTGAATCGATCGATAGTAATTGGTGCGGAATCCTCCCAAAAACTTTGAACTCCATCCATTCTTCACCATGATCCCAAACACCACCACCAAACACCACAAAGTTGCTTGAATCGTGATTAAATTGGACCCTAGCTCGCTAGTGGAATTCGCCAACCCAAAAACAGCCGTCGATCTTGACAAAACGTGTACCAGATCAAAGAGGATATTTGCAGGAACTCGAATATACTACTCATAAGATTTATAGATTTTATTTCGAATTTATTTTGATTTTTGAAACTTTGTTTTCCCCGTTTATTTTACTAGAAGAAGGAAAACATATAGCGCAATTTTCCTTTGACTACAGAAAAGTGAAAGTAGGGTTTAAGGGAGTAAGTATGGGTATTTATAGGAAGACAAAATATCTAGATATTTTGTTTAGATATTTTCTTTTATCTTTTATATACATTCTTGCCCTTCTAAAAATCCATACGATCACATACGATACCCAAAAATCATCAAACTGGATATGCAGCTACAGTTCGACATTACGGTCCCAACGAAACTAGTTTCGTCGAATTCCGACTTCGTATGCTCACATAACGTATTTTTAACCGTCGAAATACTGACAGTTTCTCACTCTAAAAATCCGTACTACCACACAGTCACTCTGAAAATCATGAAACTGGAAATCTAACAACTATTTGACATTGCGGATCCAACGAAACTTGTTTCATCAAATTCCGACTTCGTTCGCAAAAGTGACTATTTTTAAAGTTCTGGATGACCCATTTAGATATACAAATATATTTAAATATAATTAAATTAAATATTTATAAATAAAAATTATCATATATATTCACATACGATATCATATAGTTTCAGAATATTCCTATATGAATTTCTAACTTGATATTTCAAATCTGGGTCAACCCGATATTCGGTTTATATTGAAATTCCTTTTAAAAATATAAATAATTCCTTTATAAATTATAAAGGAATTCCACAACGACTTTTCTAAAATTTGATTTGGACGTAAATCAAATTCTACACGACGAAATCCCAATTTTTCTCTTCCACTAGAAAGATATACTCCACCAACTCCACACGTTTCTTGTTTCACAAAAATCCGGCTTAAAACGAATCCTGTACATTCAGTTGAAGTTCAAATCGCCAAATAGCGAACTGCAGCGCCATTTCAAGCTCGATTATAATTATATTATAATTTATATCATCGTTAATTAAATATATTTGTTATTCTAATTCAATTCTAAACTGAATTAAATATCACAGATGATCCAGTTCACACCATATTGCCATTTCAGCAAATTCTGATTATTTCAGAATTAAATATATTATTTAATTTATTATTTTAAATTAAATATTCACTATTATTTAATTCCGCGACCATTAAATTTCTCTAAACCACCATTTCAAGAATTAAATTAATTAATTATTATACCGCTGAAGATGCGGGTCATTACATTCTTCCCCACTAAAAATATTTTCGTCCTCGAAATTGCTAAAGCTAGAAGACGACCCTATCTACTGGCCAGACTTATTTGTTCACTTCTCAACTCCAGTTTCACTAAACCAATTTAATTTAATTAAACTATTAATCAATTCTTTTCAACGAAAATTTTCAAAAATTTTCGTTCACCTTAACTTTTTGAAAATTTTCGCCAGCACCTCCTTTGTACTGGTCAATTGGTCAAACTCCAACTCGCCTCTCTGAGCCATCTTCAACCCAAAAGAAAATAAAACATCCAAGCAGCTTGCCAATTCGGCTCATAAATCTCATGCTTCTATCAAATACAAACTTGTACCTTTTTGTCGGGTATATCATTATATCACTTCATCTACTGTCAGTTCAGCATATACCAAGGTCAACCCAATCAAATTCCAATCTGTTTTTATCCAAAAATCCAACCATTCGCTTGTATCCGAGCCAAATATCATTTCAACTCGAGTTTCTTCTCGATTCCCAACTCTTAACTTGATTATCACATTACACTTCAAATTTGAATCTCACAATCAAATTTGTCTTGATATCATTCTAATTCAATCTCAGTTACCACTTTACTAGCTTTACTTTAATTCAAATTTGCTTTCACAAATTTCTGTTAAATTTGTTTTTAATTCAAACAGTCTTTCCCTGGGAGTTTTTTAAACAGTTTACTCTTTTCAAAAATCAAATTTTCCTTTTGAACATGTCACTGAGCCCTTAATTAATATTCCATTAGTTAAATCACTTCCTTATTTCTTTATCAATATTTGTTAACCAAATATTTTCAATAACCATATTGGCCTTTTATGTTATTTGGAAAACATTTCCGAATATCGCCTTCCTTTATTTTCTAAACTTTAGAAAATATATGCTATTTATAATTGGAAAATATTCCAATTACTTATCTCTTTTCCGATCTCGTTTATTTCTATGCTTAAGAAATATTCTTTATTATATTTCCAAGCTTACACTTATTTGGGTTAAAATGGATGTTTTGTAAAACATCGTTACGACAACCCAAATACTATATTCAACTAACTCTTATCCAACATTGATCTTCGAGCCTGGAATCTTACTATTTATTTGTTAATAATGAAATCAATCAAGTTGGGGTATAAATACCTCTCAGACCTTGACTGAATAACATTTATAACGTCAAAACAGATATGACTACTTACTCGAATAATTAATACCATACAATTACTTATTCACTTTTAAACATGTATACACTTTCTATTTCTATTCTTACTGGATTTTATTCTTAGTCTTCCGTTTTGATTTTACTATTCTATTTCTAAGTTCGTTTCCTTATCGACTTCTATATATACATATATATATATATATATATATATATATATCGATACGTTGATTTCTAACTATCAAATTATCTTAAAAATATTCTAACTCCTTAAATTCCCTGAAAAATTCGCCATAACTTCCTTTGTACCAGGAGCATCGGGATATTTCAAATAGCCTCCCATGGCCCTCACCAATCCAAAAGAAAAAGAAAAAGCCAAGCGGCTAGCCGATACAGCGCATAAAATCTCATATCTGAATTAAATACATACCTTTTCGTCGAGCATTCTATATATATATACCTTCATACCTTATCCATACCTATCTCATGTATATTTATACCTGCCCAATCTATTTTAACTATAGCTGATCGTTTTAACTCAATTCGTTAATTAATTTGTTAATTAACTCTTTCGTCTATTTCACTTTTATATTTGAACATGACATGTTCAAATATATTTTAACTTGCTTATTAACTAATTTGAATCCAAATTTCAAATTTAAATTCTATATTCTATTTCGAATATTCATTTACAAATCCAATTCACCTTTCAAAGTTCAACTTCAAATTCAAAACTCGATTAACTAATTCCTCTTCGACTTAGTTAATTTTATTCAATTTCAATTCAAATTTTATACTACAAATCCCATTTGAATTTCTATATTCAAAGTATATTATTCAAATTCTATATTATAAATCCCATTTTGAAATTCAACACAACTTGTCTTTCCCAAAACAAATTCAAAATAGTATCTCTGGTAGTAATTCATCACTTACAACTCGAAAATGAATACTGATGATGCAGGTGTCATCATCAGAATCTATTTTCCAGCGATTGAAGTGAGTTCAATACTATAAAACCATTTCTAAACATTTCCACTTTGAAATTCATTTCAAAATATAATTCACACTGCTTGTAAAACAATTTAAAATATCCCAAGATCTTATATTTTCCTTACTTTTAATCCAAATCCATTTACAAACACTTATCCAATTTTACCGAATTTTAATTCAATTTCTGGTTTAAATTTCAGATTTAACTCATCTGATTTCACGTATTTCACTTACATGAATTCTGATTGGTTATTTACATAACCATTTAATTTATAATCTTACTCGATTATAATAACAACCAATATATCCACTATATAATAATTGTTCCAATATAAATCCCTTATATCAAAATATAATTTGGGTAAAAAAAATAATTTACCCTTTTTCAAAATATACCATGACGGTTCATCGTATTCGAGTGTTTACAAAATCCTACCGATATAGTGGATCAAACTGATCGACCAGAACTCATAAACTATGCAACCAATAAATCTTCACAATATAAAATTATTTTATATCAATAACAAATACGTTCACTCGTATATATACACTCAAACTCAATCTAGGGTATTACTAACTCTATCTCGACTGAGTCACGCCACAGAGCCAAGGTAAATCACTTAACTTAAGCTCTGATACCAACTATAATGACCCAGGATTTTGTCGACTCTGGTTATCGCCATAAACTCAATGATGACTAAATAAACATCGAAAAATATCGGATGACAATTGAAAGAAATTAGAGGGTGAGGAAAGATAAGATAGAAAGTTAGAATATAAGAAGAAGAAGAACACAACATCAGAGTAACACGAACCTCACAGCGGAACGAATAACATATAATAGATAACATATCTTTGAAATAAAATATTGTACTTGAATATACATATTATCATCAAGTACAACACTTACAACACGGCGGAAATAAACTATAGCTATATGATCCTGAAGCCTCCTGCTCCAGTTCTTCAAGTATCTGTAAATCCCGACTACTTGACTGCTTGTACAAAATTGGGCACCCAAAAGTTTAGGGGAAAACAAAACAAAATAAACTCCGGGTCAGTCATGGGACTGGTATGAGTAAAATAGTTTAAAACAGTTTAAGCTGGTAAATGATATCTCATAAGACCACGCCGTATATCCGAACGGGTTTTTCCCTTATGAGAATCCAAATTATCTTTATATCAAAAACCTTTTGATATTATAATAATGTCTATCAACCACAATATAATAATCATCTAGTAGAAACACTTTCATCTCACATTCTACATATATAGTATACAATCAAAACCACAAGCATGTATTGGGAAATGGATTTCTAACTATGACAAGGTATGGAACCACCTTTCGCTAGTGTACCTCTAGAAAGGAATACACTGGGTTCAACAAGAACATCTTGCAACCCGGCCACACATGACCTACCACTCATTTCGCTTGAGTGTATCGAATGTATATCACCAACGGTTGGGATCAGCAACCGTTTCCCGAATGGAACAGCATCAACAATAGATTTTTAGAAGTAAATGAAACTCTAGATCAGGTGATTATTCCCCCTACTTCGAAGCGACCTACGTAGCCATGCTGCCTGCTCGATTTCTGTCATTTACCGGTTGATGAGGCTTGAGGTTACGCTTCATCATAACATTAGATTCACTTCAAATGCCACATTGTCAGATCCATCGAAAATCACTAATTGACGTCTACAATGGTACATTACGTGTTAGCTAAAGAAATTTCCTTCTCCGCTTCCACTCTTGGTACGGTTGAAGAAATCAATGTACGTGACCTTTCTGGAAATACTCTATCAGACATTCAACCATACAAGTCATCCAGGAATAGGATGAACCGAAGGCACTATTCAATACATCCATCTTAGGCACTATTATCTAAGACTTATACAATAGACCTTGCACTTTACTCCGTCTTCAATTATCTTTGGCATGTATGATTCGCAACGCTTATGCCAATACAGAGTGGTTCTTTGGATAATAATCCAACCGGTCTCTCCATATTAACAACGTTAAAATGGTCAAAACATTGATAGTTTGTGAGTTAACCATCAAAGAAAAACAGGTGTGCAAACAACGATATTATCTCCAGATGGAAATTCCATCAATCAATCATCAATCACACATACATATATATGTATATATATTCATATTTCCTATTTCAATATTTGATTATGTTTCTGATTCTATTTGGAAAACATTTCCAAATCTTCTTTACTTGGATTTAAACAAATGTTTAAATCAACATCGAGACGCCAACTCGAACCACTATACTTATTTACTAAATTCACTTAACCACTTTCACTCTCGAACCTTAACCATTTCTAAATTAAAAACGAAGTCAATCAAGTTGAGGTATAATTACCTCTCAGACCTTAACTGAACAACATTTCAAATCTCGAAATAGGTTAAGTCATCTTTTAACTATTTAACACTTCCTTATGTAACTCTCACTCGAATAAATCTCTATTCGATAACTCCTCCCTTCGAATAACTATATTTGATGATCTCTCTTACGAATAACTAGATTCGAAAACCTTTCTTCGAATAAACTAATTTTGATTAACTCTATTTATTTAACCCTAATCGATTATCTCTTTTTACTTAAATCCTTACTTAACTCTTTTCGAACAACTAATTCGATAACTCCTTTCGATTAAACTAAAATCGATAACTCTTTTCGAATAACTAATTCGATAACTCCTTTCGATGAAACTAAAATTGACAACTCCTTTCAAATAACTAATTCGATAACTCCTTTCGAATAACTCATTTGATAACTCCTTTTGAATAACTCATTCAATAACTATTATGTGTTTAACTCTATTCGAATAACTAATTTGAATAACTCTTATTTATTTAACTCTATTCGAATAACTAATTCGAATAATTCTTATTTATTTAACTCTATTCGAATAACTCTTATATTTATTTAACTCTATTCGAATAACTTATATTCGATTTGCTTACTTTCGAATACTTATATTAGATAATCTCTTTCTTCGAGTAAATCTTATTCGATTTAACTCCTGTCGAATTACTAGATTCGATCAACTCACTTCGAATATTTCTGATTCGATTATCTCACTTCGAATATCTACTATTCGATTATCTCACTTCGAATATTTCTGATTCAATCCACTTCTTCGAATAACTAAATTCGATTAACTCTATTTTAATAACTCTATTCGAATAAACTAAGTTCAATTAACTCCATTTGAATAACTCTTGTTCGATTTAACTCTATTCAATAATTCTAGTTCGATTTAACTCTATTCAATAACTCTAGTTCGATTTAACTCTATCGATTGAACTCTAATGGTTTAACTCTAATTGATTAACCCTAACTGATTAACTCTAATTGATTAACTTTGATTGATTAACCCTAATTGATTAACTCTAACTGATTAACTCTAATTGGTTAACCCTAATCGATTAACTCTAATTGATTAACCCTAACTGGTTAACTCTAATTGATTAACCCTAACTGGTTAACTCACTTCGATTAAGTCCTATTGAATTAACTCCTTTGATTTATTCCTTTTCTATTTGTTTACTTAACAAATAACTATTCCCTTTTCAATTCTATTTAATTAACAAATATATATTTATTTTACCTTTTCTATTTGTAAATGGTTTACAAATATATCCCATTCATCTCTATTTTAACATATTTATTCCCCATAAATATTTCCTTTTCAATTCTATTTATTACATATTTATTTCCTATAAATATTTCCTTTCAATTCTATTTGTACATGACTTACAAATATTTCCTTTCAATTATGTTTGTACATGACTTACAAATATTTACTTTTTTTCTATTCTATTTATTCTAACAAATTAATATTTCCTTTTATTATAACTTATCCTTCGATTTTATAACTATTTTCTTTTATAAAAATCCTTTTCCTTTTCTATATAAAATCCATCGATTTTATATAAATAATTCATTTTCAAAATACACTTTGAAAATCCCCTTTCCCACATCCAGTATTTCTTATGGTATTTAACATACCATATAACAATGATAAATATCGTCCAAACACACATAATCAACAACAGATTAAATATCACCATATATGAATCACAGTAAAATAAAAGTTGAGGAATCCAGTTGGATTCCTCCAAATTGTTTCCCTGCATCACAGATGTTAAACAATATAGATAACATCACTTTCAGTTCCATATGATATATTCTGTTAAACAGAATCAATATAGAAATTCAACTAACTGACTAGCAGTTCAATCAAACAGTCAACACACAGTCAATCAGACAATATTTAATAGTTCTAAAAATACAACATGAAATTATAAACTGTTCAGGGTTAGTGAGACTTACTCACATTACGCATTAACCGTTATATAACGATTTGCGTTAGTTGATTCTGATCAGACAATTTATTTTTTCATAAATTGTAACAAGCTCCGATGGACTTCCAGTCAGTTCCATCGTGTAGTATCCGTCCATATGATCCCAACGCAACTTACGGTTCGCGAATCCGACCTCGTATAAAATAGATATCGCGTTACGAAGTTATACCCAATTAAATGAATATTTAAATTGAATTAGCTTTATATGAATTCCCATTTGGGCTTAACCTATGAACTAAAGCCCATCATCGTTTGTTAAAGCCCAGACCCGACATCCATCTTCCTAAAACGTTGTTGTAGCTCGCTCCTCCTTTCAAATGTCATAGCCGATCCTCCCTTCACCAACTCCTCCTCCTTATTTCCTTTTAAAATCGAACTAAAATCACCCAACTCCATCTTGTTCAATCCTCTTTCCAACCATACCAGAATCCCACAACTCACTGCTCTAAAGCACATCATGACGGTCAGCTCTCTGAGCTCGATACAGTGAATCGATCGATGGTAATTGGTGCGGAATCCTCCCAAAAACTTTAAACTCCATCCATTCTTCACCATGATCCCAAACTCCACCACCAAACACCACAACGTTGCTTGAATCGTGATTAAATTGGAACCCTAGTGTAAAGACCCGTAAATTCCCGCTCTTTGGATCGACCATAAACCACACAAGTTTGACCCAAAAGTTGGAAATCCAGAATACTTTAACTTTGGGAATACAACAACATCAGAACAATAACAGTAGACTCTTATAAACATTACAATAATGTTACATTAGAGTACAGAATATCAGAGTACATCGAATAAAATTACAGTGGAAGGTAAATTACAATATTTTAATACATTGCAACAGAAATAATAAAATAGATACAACGGAAGACAACTATGCTCTGGAAACAGCTTTAAGCTTCAATCCAGAATCTTTGTAGCGACCCGAACTTCCCTGGTAAGGAAAGCCCGGATTGTCTTGAGAACAACACACAAAAGAACGCAGACGGAAGAACATTTCATTGTTATTACAACAATTCCATCAGATACAAGAATATATAGAGTATGAATAAATATTACACAATCGATATACATCAGAGATTACAATAAATTACAAAGCAGCGGAAAATAATTCAAAACACAACTGAAAGTGATACACGGATACAGAGCTTTGCGGATATCATTCCATCTGTAAACCAGGTTCCTATGAATATAAATATGCAAAACCAAAACTACTAGCTGTCCGTGTCGAAAATAAGGGCACCCAGAGTTTAGGTTAAAACAATAAACTCCAGGTCAGTCATGTGACTGGTGTGAGGACTAAAATAGTTATTAATCTTTGTTCCACGCCGTATAACACGGAACGGGTTTCCTCCCAAGAATACCAGTGCATAAAACAAACAGCGCAATGCTAAATAAAGAAAAATGAAGCTATTATAAGACCCATGTCCCATCACACAATGCAACGCAAGCCGGAGGATAGGGGTTTTACCTTATAATAGCCAAAGCATGCTTGATACGTTGAAAACACATTATTTGATACTATAATAAATGTATAGTGTCAAAACAATATCAATCATAGACGGCATTAATGACCCATACCACTATGTCTCCATACTAGATTCTACAAATAAAACCGAAATATCACGTATTGGAAATTGGATTTCCGTCATGAGTCGAGGCAAGGGGCAAGCTCCTCTTTGATTCGAGACACTCTAGCAAATGTCTAAGGACCCCACTATGATCCTTTGGAACCTCCAAGGCTGGTCCTCTTTACTTTTGAGGATTGGCAATTCCTGAACACACGTTTCCTGGTCCTATAGGACCTATATCCGAGGCGCCTCGCATTCCAGCAACCGCACAGATGAAAAGTATATGAATTTCAGCCAGTTTAAGCACTGACACCACCACTAGCTAGAAAGAAACGTCGTGCACTCCTTGGGTCCGTATCCCGTTTTTGACTCATACCGAGGTGTGTGGCTCGCGAATTCACGCTATACACAAAGCTGCGCCACACAGGCCGTGCTTTATTCATCAACCACAAGACTTTGCTTTTCAACAGAAGCCTTGATCATTTGCCACTTAGGTGTGCCACACAGGCAATTCACTCCATGCGACTGATGTCCATCGATATACGACCTCTGAGCTCGTACGTCTCAGAGAAGGACATTAAGCAAGAGAATAAATTCTCCACCGCCAAACAGATGTATATTTAATAGAGATCAACCAACACAGAATAAAATCCAATGTCAGACACACAGTCCATTTACAAGTTCGTTCTGGGTCTGAACGAAACCGGAGGCACTTTCCTCGCATATCCATCGATCTCCAGGTATGTCTGGACGATCACCAACTGATTCCCTCATCTTGGGTGTACAGCCCAATCAAGATCATCAGTAATCACCGAAACGATGTGAATACTTCCGGTCTTAAACCACCGTCTTCATCTTCGACTTATCGTCGAATTAGTTATTCAGAATAGGTATAAACCCGGCCTTTCCGAATAACACGCGTATATAATAAACACGTGTTACACAAACACAACATACGCCTCATTCCAATTCAGAATATTCTTTTATTCAAATTTTCACATTCCTAGGGAAAGGTTCCCATTAATTTTATCAAAGATAAATTCTTCTAAATTTATTGTTTAATCTTCCATTGGATATCATTTCAAACCATATTATGGTTTTCCAATCTAGTCGGGGTTAGAGAACCACACCGAAGTAATTATTTATTTTATTTCCCAATCCCAACCTATTCATCCCACGGAGCAAAACTGGTAATACTCCAAATCTAACACCACGGTGTTATCGGTAAAGTTAATTACCATTTCACATTTAAATTTAATTAAAGATTTAACTACCTCTTTGGAGTAAAACTGGTGATACTCCATTCCCGATCACTTTCCAATTTTGATAATTTAAATTATCAATTCACATTTCAATTTAATTACAGATTCATTTAAACTCCACTAAGTTTTAATCTTCTCAAAAATCAATATCTTGTCTTTAACTGGGTTAAAGAACCAATGTCACCTAATACACGATTCACGACAAACCCAAATCACATTTGATATTAAAAACAAGGCTCTGAATAGAAAATATACCGTCTTATATTCAATATCAAATTCTGAAACCAACAAATATCGTATTGGAAATAACGACATAAATATATCTTTCAAATTCCCATAACAATATCTGTATAATCATGGAATCCAACATCGAAATATTCCAAAGACAATTTCGATTCAAATCCACTTCCACTTTATATATATTGCGAATTCTGGTTATTTTCAAAACCAATTCAAATTCAATTTATTTATTTCAAAACTAAATTGATTTTAATTCTAGTTCAAAACTAGTTCATTTCGATACAAATATATTTTTATCCTTTCAAATGTGGAATTTTTCATCCCAGTTCTTTCCAATTCACATATTATGATTTTACACAAATTATTGATATTTTTAATAATTTTATCAAGGCCCGTACAGTCGATTTCCATCAACGGCCATCGAGCTGCACCTACAGCGACCTTTTACAAATTATATTTGGACATAATTCCAAATCCAACCGTTAGATTTCAAATATCTAATGTTCATTGGAAAGCTCTTTTCGATACGAATCCAAAGGTTCCGGTTTTAGGAGAATCCGACGGTCGGATCTCCCGCAATGTCAATTCGAAGTCAATGGTCAAAATTCACGAACTGCCACGGCGCGGCGCGTTCTATTCAGGCCATTATATTATATATATATATATATATATATATATATACTTCGTTGATTTCCTTTTAAAACGTATTATATAAATCGTTTTAAATTGGTTTTAAAAATGATTTCAACTTCATTTCAAATTCAAATCAAAATTGAATTCAATTTCAGTTCATTTTCAATTCAATTCACTTTCAATTCGAATTCATTTCTATTCAATTCAATTCGAATTCAATTCTATTCAATTTCAATTCGAATTCATTTCTATTCAATTTCTATTCGATTTCTAATTCGTTTTAATTCAATTTAATTCGAATTTCATTTCAAAATGTTCGATTTTGAAATCACTTTTCAATATTCATTATAAAAACGATTATAATCGGTATAAATATCGTTCACGTCAAAATGGCGTCAATCAAATCAACACGGCTTTATATATTTCAATAAATTCGTTATTCTATTCAACAAATGAATATTTATTCTATTCAACACATGAATCTATATTTCTTTCAACACATGACTAATCTCAACACATGAGTACTGTCAACACCGGACTATTTTTGTTATGTAATATATTTTATAAAATTATGGTATCTATCGTTTGATTTTTAATCAGACTCCAACTGTAAAGTAGTTTCTAATCTTAAATATGATAAAGATGTAAATTTTATTGTCAAAATATTTTACTCAACACATAAATAGTTTCAACACATGAACACTTTTCTATTCAACACATGAATCTTTATTTTATAATCTTCTTTATTTTTCCAATTGGAATGAGGCCCAATCAATTACCATATAATGTTACTTATATGGATTCCACACAACACATGTATATAATAGCAACGATAAACAATCAACCATCATCCAAAGTGCACCACACAACTGCATAAGCATCAAATATAAATAATTAACGCTTACATAGCCTGTCGACCAATCGATCGACATACAATTAAATAATTGGGATTAGTGTATGCCAAATATCATCCCAACACCCATGTGGGGTTTCAAATCAACAAACACTGAATATTATTTGTGCAGTTGGGTGATGTGTAAAATTTTATCATCCCAATCAATATCCTTCAAATAGGTGTACATAAACAAACCGTCCGGTTTGTAAATGAATATTTATTTACTCACATTCACTATATTCATATTCAGGTTAAAAATTATATTTTTAACGATAATTAATTTATTTCAACACATGAATATATTTTATTATATATTTCACATCAACATCACAAACAACTTCACAACACAACAAACAAGCATACAAGCCGTCCATGGTCTGTGGACGACGGGTGTCGGGAGCTGCTAAGCACCGTCTGCATCCTAGTCTATATTTTAACTGGAAAAACAAAATAAAATGGTGAGAAGTTCTCGCCTATTAGCTAAACCAGCGCCACGACTCTCCATTTGCAGAAATCTTCGTCGCGCTCGCCTTTTGTCACTTTCGTTGCCCGTAGCCACTACGTAAATAAAAATCACATTTTTATATTGTAGCTATGTATATAAAAATCACATTTTTACACTGATACTATATAGATAAAAATTCTATTTTTACAATGGTGTTCATATAATAAAGATTATATTTTTATCACGTTATTCCCTATATAAAGATTTCGCCTTTTCAAATATAAAGATTTCACCTTTTCAAATGTAAAAATTTCGCCTTTTCAAATATAAAGATTTCGCCCTTTCAAATATAAGGATTTCACCTTTTCAAATATAAAGATTTCGCCTTTTCAAATATAAAGATTTCGCCCGTTTCAAATATAAAGATTTCACCTTTTCAAATATAAAGATTTCGCCTTTTCAAATATAAAGATTTCGCCTTTTCAAATATAATAAAAATCATATTTTTTTCTTTTTCTATAATATAAAAATCATATTTTTATATCGCTACTAATATAAAAATTATATTTTTAATCTTCACATCGTATAAAAATTATATTTTGAACTCTCTTAAAATATAAAAATTATATTTTATATCGCTCTTTATCCAATAAAGATTATATTTTTATTTTCAGACTATATAGATAAAGATTATATTTTTATTTTCAAACTATATAGATAGAGATTATATTTTTATTTTCAAACTATATAGATAAAGATTATATTTTTATTTTCAAACTATATAGATAAAGATTATATTTTTATTTTCAAACTATATAGATGAAGATTATATTTTTATTTTCAAACTATATAGATAAAGATTATATTTTTAAAACGCCTTCTTCTATACAAAAATTCGATTTTTCACTATATAAAAATATCGTCTTCCTCTTCATAAAAATATCGTTTTTCTTTGATAAAAGCATCGCCTTTCTTTGAGTTTAAAAATCAAAGCTTTGTTCAATAAAAATTATAGCTTTACTTACTTAAAAATCTAATTTTTATCCTACAACAAAAATCAGTTTTTATATAAATTAAAAATAAATAAAGAACTTATCTTTGTTCATGTTGATTTGTTGAAAAAAAGGGGGGGAAGGAGTGTTGCGCCTGACAGAGGGGGGTGCGGCGTCCATCTCAGCGGCAGCGCGTTCATCGTGGTGGCGACGGGGTGGTTTGGGCTTGGGGTAGGGTTTTGATTCGCGGTGGGGGTCTTGGGTGTTCGGGTCTCGTCGCAGTGGAGAGAGGAGAGCTAGGGGAGTAGTGGGGCCATCGCGAGGAGGAGGGGGGAACAACCGGAGGCGCGGCACCTGGCGCCAACGTGGGTCGCGATGAGGGCTCGGCGACGGGATCGAGATCCCCTTTTTTTCTCTTGTTTTATTTAACTGATCGTGGAAATGAAAAGTGAAAGGGGGGCCGTTGGTCAACGTAAGGAGAGAAAGGGGGCCATATTTTTTTATTTAATTTTATTTTTATATTCCCAAAAAAGTTACCTTTTTATTTGAACCCCAAATCAAACCCACCGACTATCGCCCATAGCTAATTACCCCCATTCCGAACACAATGGGATATGTATCATAAGCCAATTCTATCGTTTTATAGGTTTTCGTTTGATTTAAAATATTAATCTTTACATATTCAGTTTAAACTCACATTTCAAATTACCGGGGCCACATACTAACCAGAAAAATTCCAGAAAAATATTTTCTAGCTTCGTATTGACGATACGGTCCTAACAAAACTAATTTCGTCGAATTCTTAGACCGTAAGAAAAATGGCCACTTTCCAGTTGATTAAAATCAACTGAAACTGGTCAAACGCGTTTTCCTTTGGCACGCTCACATATTGATTCGAAAAATTATGAAAATTGAAATCTAATAATAATTTAACATCATGGATCCAACAAAAGTAGTTTCGTCGAACACCGAGGTCGTTTGCAAAATTTCCATTTTTAAGGGCCTTAACTCCATAGCGACTATTCTGAAATTTCAACTGGACATATCTCTTGATTCCCGCTATGAAATTTTGATTTTTCGGATTCGTTGGAAAGATATTCTCAAATAGATTCTAATATTTTCAATTTCGCTAAAATCCAGTTTATTTTGCACCCGGTACATTCATTTGAATTTTGAAATCGAATTTTCGAATTACCGCGCCATTTTCAATCCCTTTTATAATTTAAAATAAATGTTTATATTCTAACGACGGTCTATATAAATATATACATCTGTTCTATTCAAATTAAATTTCTCATCGATATTATTTAAAATAAATCATTTTAAATATTCAAAATTCACTAAAATTGCCAAAATAAAAAATTTAAATTGGCTCGCATTTCCGGGTTGTTACAATCCTGCTCGAGATAAGGATCTGTATACAAACTAGTTGACTGCCCGTGTGGAAAGAGGGCACCCGAGTTTGTAAAGGTGGAAACAAACAACGGGTCAGTCATGGGACTGGTGTGAGAATTCTTAACTAATTTCACTAATAACAATAAGACAAATCCAAGGACCACGCCGCTAACGTGGAACGGTTTCACTCCAATGGATTGTCGTGCATAAATTAAAGTAAATCGTTAAACAACGCAATGCTTTTTGGAAAAATGAAACCATCATAAGACTCAAGTCCCATCACACAATGCAACGCAAACCGGAGGATAGAGTTTTACCTTATAATGGTCAAAAATGCTTGATACGATAAAAACGAATTTGATATTATTATTAGTGTATACACGTTTCAAAAACATTTCAAAGTAAATGTATCAATCCTAGGAAGCATAGCTACCATATACTATGCCTCCATACTAGTAATACAATCAAAACTGAATGAGGTCGTATTGGAAATTGGGTTTCCATCATGAGTCAAGGCTAGGGAGGAGCTCCTTACCGATTCGAGACAATCTAGCTAATGTCTCAGGATTCCCCGCAGAGAACCCTTGAATCCTGCAGGGCCGGTCCACACTTGCGGTTTGTGGATTAGTTATTCCTGAACACACGTTTCCCGGTCCTATAGGACCTAACATCCGAGGCGCCTCATTCCATCATCCACATAAGTAAATATCAGCCAGTTTAAGCACCGACACCACTTCTAGCTAGAAAGAAACGTGTCGCTCTCCCTGCGTTCCCTTCTTCCCTTTTAGACTCCACCGGGTTGTGAGGCTCGCGAAGTCACGCTATACACAAAGCTACGCCTAAACAAGCTGTGACGACAAGGAATTTCGCTCGATCTGAATCAGTCGTTAAACCGATCTAGACCGTTCGAAACCCCTGATCGTTGAGAATAGGACAAATGAGAACGCAGACGGAAGAACATTTCATTGCTATTACAACAATTCCATCAGAATACAGGAATATACAGAGTATAATTGAATAAATTACATTCGATAAATATCAGAGATTACAATAAATTACATAGCAGCGGAAAAATAATACAAAACACAACTAGAAGTGATACACGTTTATAGAGCTTTCCGAGCATTGTTCCAGCTGTAAATCAGGATCCTGTGAATGTAAATATGCAAAACCAAAACTACTAGCTGCCTGTGCGGAAAATAGGGGCACCCAGAGTTTAGGTTAAAACAATAAACTCCAGGTCAGTCATGTGACTGGTGTGAGAACTAAGACGGTTATTAATATTGGTTTTAAAGTTAGGTAAATCAAGGGACCACGCCGTATAACACGGAACGGGTTTCCTCCCAAGAATACCAGTGCATAGAACAAACAACGCAATGCTTTTTCGAAAAATGAAGCTATTATAAGACCCAGGTCCCATCACACAATGCAACGCAAGCCGGAGGATAGGGTTTTCCCTTATAATAGCCAAACATGCTTGGTACGTTTAAAACAAATCATTTGATACTATAATAAGTGTATAGTGTCAAAACAATTTCAATCATAAATATAAATCATAGACGGCATGGGTACCATATATCATGTCGCCATACTAGTTCTACAATTAAAACCGCAATACACGTATTGGGAATTGGATTTCCGTCATGAGTCGAGGCAAGGGGCAAACTCCTCTCTGCGCTCGAGACACTCTAGCAAATGTCTCAGGACTACACACTCTGGGCAATCCTGGATCTTCAGGGCCGGTCCTCACTTACGTTAGAGGATTAATTATGCCTGAACCCACGTTTCCCGGTCATTACAGACCTAAAATCGAGGCGCCTCATCCAACAACCACATAGGTGAAAAGTATATAAATGTCAGGGCTGGTAAGTCACTGACACCACCAAAGCTAGAAAGAAACGTCGTGCTCTCCCTGCAGTCCGTATCCCGTTTTTGACTCATACCGAGGTGTGAGGCTCGCGAATTCACGTTATGCACAAAGCTGCCACGTAGGCCGTGCTTTGATCATCAACCACAAGACTTTGCTTTTCAACAGAAGCCTTGATCTATGCAACTCAGCATGCCACACAGGCAATTCATGCCATGCGATTGATATCTATCGATATATAACCTCTAAGCTCGTACGTCTCAGAGAAGGGCGTTAAGCAAGAGAATAAATTCTCCGCCGCCAAACAGATATATATTTAACAGAAATCAATCAACACAGAATAAAATCCAATGTCAGACACACAATCCATTTACAAGTTCGTTCTGCGTCTGAACGAAACCGGAGGCTCTTTCCTCGCATATCCATCCATCTCCAAGTACGTCTGGACGACCACCAACTATTTCCATCCTCTTGGGTGTACAGCCCAATCAGGATCATCAGTAATTACCCAAACGATGTGAAGACTTCCGGTCTTCGACCACCGTCTTCATCTTCGACTTATCGTCGATTCGGTTATTCGGAATGGGTATAAACCCGGACTTTCCGAACAACCCGCGTATATTGAAAACAAATGTTACACAAACACAACATACGTCTCATTCCAATTCAGAATATTCTTTTATTCACAAAATCACATTTTTAGGGAAAGGTTCCCATTAATTTTATCCAAGATAAGTTCTTTCAAATTTATCCTTTAATCTTCCTTTGGGTGTCATCTCAAATTAAATTTTGGTTTTTCAAACTAGTCGAGATTAGCGAACGACACCGAAGTAAGTATTTGTTTTATTTCCCAATCCCAACCTATTCATCCCATAAAGAAAAACTGGTAATACTCCATATCTAATTAATTACCATGGTGTTATCGGTAAAATTAATTACCATTTCACGTTCAAATCTAATTAAAGATTTAACTATCGCTTTGGAGCAAAAATGGTGATACTCCATTCTCGCTCACTTTCTAAGTTTGATAATTTAGATTACAAATTCACATTTCAATCTAATTGCAGATTCATTAAAACTCCTTTTACTGGGTTAAAGAACTAATGTCTTTTAAAACACAGTTCACGACAAACCCAAATCACATTCTATTTATTATCGGGTTAAAGAACAAGTGTCATTTAAAACACCGTTCACGATAAACCCACAAATCAATTCTATTTAAAACCCATTTCAAATCCAATTTATTTATTTAAAAATAAATGGGTTTTAAAATTTCAGTTCGAAACTAGTTCATTTTGATAAAAATCAATTTCTATCTTTTCAAATATGGAGTTTTTCATCTCAATTTTTCCCAAATCATTTCTTATGATTTTACACAAATTATTACTATTTTTAATAATTTTATCAAGGCCCGTACAGTCGATTTCCATCAACGGCCATCGAACTGCACTTACAGCGACCTTTTCCGAATTTGATTTGGACGTATCTCCAAATCCAACTGTTAGATTTCAAAATTCCAATACTCGTTAGAAAGCTCTTTACGATACGAACCCAAGGTTCCGGTTTTAGGAGAATCCGACGGTCGGATCTCCCGTAATGTCCGTTTGAAATAAATGGTCGAAATTTTCGAACTACCGCGGCGCGGCGCGTTTTATTCAGGCCATTATATTATATGTATAATATATATAATATATATTTCTTCGATTTCTATTTAAAACGAATTTTATAAATAGTTTTGAATTCGTTTCAAAAACAATTTCAACCTTTATTTCAAATTCAAATCAAAATTGAATTTTCTATTTTAAATCCTTTTTTTTCATTTCTATTCAATTCAAATTTCAATTTAATTCCTTTCGAAATCGTTTTCAATTTAATTCCTTTCGAAATCGTTTTCAATTTAATTCATTTCGAAATCGTTTTCAATTTAATTCCTTTCGAAATCGTTTTATATTCAATTCAAATTCAATTGATTTTCTATTCTATTCAAATTCAATTGATTTTCTATTCGATTCAATTCAAATTGGTTTTCTATTCGATTCAATTCAAATTGGTTTTCTATTCGATTCAATTCAAATTGGTTTTCTATTCGATTCAATTCAAATTTCATTTCAAAATATTCGATTTCGAAATCACTTTTCAATATTCATTTTAAAATGAATAAAATCAATATAAATATCGTTCACGTCAAAATGGCGTCAATCTAATCAACACGGCTTCATATACTTCTATTTTCAAATATTCTATTTCAAATATTTCCTTTTTAAACATTTCTATTTCAAATATTTCGTTTTCAAATATTTCTACTTCAAATATTTCTACTTCAAATACTTCGTTTTCAAATATTTCTACTTCAAATATTTCTACTTCAAATATTTCTACTTCAAATATTTCGTTCAACACATGACTAATCTCAACGGATGAGTACGGTCAACACATGAACCTTTATTTTATATTGATAAAGATGTAAATTTTATTATTAAAATATTGATAAAGATGTAAATTTTATTATCAAAATATTTCGTTCAACACATGACTAATCTCAACGGATGAGTACAGTCAACACATGAACCTTTATATTATAATATTCTTTATTTTCTAAATTGGAATGAGGCCCAATCAATCACCATATAATGTTAATTATATGGGTTTTCATACATCACACGTATATAATAGCATTGAAAATAATCAACCATCAACCAAAGTGCACTACACTATATAAGCATCAAATATAGAAGTCTAACGCTTATAACAGCCTGTCAATCAATCGATCGACAAATTTAATCAATCAGGATGAGTGAACTTCAAATTTCATCCCAACACCCGTGTGGGGTTTCATACAATCAAACACAGATTTTAGTTGTGCTGTTGGGCGATGTGTAAAATTTATCGACCCAATCAATATCAGTCAATATAAACAAATCGGCCGATTTGTTTATAGATATTTATTTATTCACTTTCACGTTAAAAATTATATTTTTAACGACCAAAATATTTTATTCAAACTATGAATATTCTATTCGGTTCATTTATTCAATAAAATGATATTTTTATTTCTCTAACATATTTTAGAAAATTTCGGCGGCATAACGGCACGCTACTAGAAACGGGACGAGGCCTAGCCTTATCCCCGGTCTAGTGAAGGCCCACGCCATTCACACATCAATCAAATCCATTCCATTTCACCAAACAATTCAATTCAAACCAAATAATCTAACCAACTACACAACCAAACAATTAAACAAACAAGCCATCCATGGTCTGTGGATGACGGGTGTCGGGTGCTACTAAACACCGTCTACATCCTAGTATATATATATATATATATATAACTAGAAAATGAAATTGAAAGGTGAGAAATTCTCACCGATAGCTATCCAACTTCACGACACTTCATTTATAGAAATCTTCATCGTTCTCGCCTTTTTGTCGCTTTCGTTGCCCGTAGCCCTACATATATAAAAATCGAATTTTTACTTCGCTATTCAATATATAAAAATCGAATTTTTACTATGATATTCAATATATAAAAATCGAATTTTACCACCGCTACTATATAGATAAAAATTATATTTTTACCTCGCTATTCTCTATATAAAGATTTCGCCTTTTCAAATATATCATTATAAAAATCACATTTTTATTTTTCTACACATATAAAGATGATATTTTTAATATTCCTATCATGTAAAAATTATATTTTTAATCCTCTACATAAACAAAAATCATATTTTTACATCTTCTATATAGTAAAGATTATATTTTTAATACTTTAAAAATATAAAAATCATATTTTTAATTCTTTAAAAATATAAAAATCATATTTTTAACCCACTACATATGTAAAATTCACGCCTTATCCATTTTAAAAATATCGTCTTTTCACTTTTAAAATTAAAAATCCCTCCTTTCTCTACTATGTATATATATTTTAAAACAATACTAATCTCAGTTTTAAAATCACCTTAATTTCAGTATTAAAATCATGTAAAAATCAGTATTTAAAATCAATAAAAAAAACAGTGAAACTTACAGTAATTTTCAAAGGGAGGAGGGGCAGATTCGCTGCAGGGAGGAGGGAGAGAACGGAGGAGGGTGGCGGCGCTGGGGGGGGGGGGTGTGCGACGGTGGAGGAAAGGGGGGGGGGGGCTCTCGCGCGGCGGCGCGGTTCATCGGTGGGGGGGGGGGGGGCTCTCGATCTGACGAGGGGGGAAAACGCCTCGCGCGGCAGCGCGATGGTCGTTGGGGGGGCGATTGCCAGGGCGCGGCTGCGCCCTCTCCGCTTCCTTTCTTCTTCTTCTTTTTTCGTTTTCTTTGCCTGTAGGAGGGAGGGGGAGAAAGAAATAGGAAGGGGGGTCTATGCAAAAAGGGATTTAATTATTTATTTAATTATTTTATTTTCCGCCAAAAAGCAACTTTTATCTTCGACCTCAAAACGAGGCCCACCGCCTGTCGCCCATAGCGTTTCACCCCCATTCCGAACACAATGGGATATGTATCATAGGCTGATTCGATCGTTTCGATCAATTTCCGTTAAAATCAACATATAACTCTATATATTGAATTTGAACGCGCATTTCAATTTACTGGGGTCACATACGAACTCGAAAAATCCCAGAAAAAATATTTTCTAGCTTCGTATCGACGATACGGTCCTAACAAAACTAGTTTCGTCGAATTCTGAGACCGTTGGAAAAATGGCCAATTTCCAGTCGATTAAAATCAACTAAAACTGGTCAAACGCGTTTTCCTTTGCCACGCTCACATATTGAATCGAAAAATTATGAAATATGAAACCTAGCAATAATTTGACATCACGGACCCAACAAAAGTGGTTTCGTCAAAATCCGAGGTCGTTTGCAAAATTCCCATTTTTAAGGGCCTGAATTCCATAGCGACTATTCAGAATTTTCAACTGGACATATCTTTTGATTCCCATTATGAAATCTCAATTTTTCGGATTCGTTGGAAAGATATTGTCAATTAGATTCTAATGTTTTTGGTTTCACTAAAATCCGGATTGTTTTGCACCCGGTACATTCAATTGAAGTTTGAAATCGAATTATCGAACTACCGCGCCATTTTCAATTCTATTTATAATTAAAATAAAATTATTTATATTCTAACGACGACGTATATAATATATACGTTCTAATTATATTCAAACTAAATTTTTCGTCTATATTATTTAAAACATTCTATTTTAAATATTCAAAATTCGCTAAAATCGCCAAAATAAAAATTTTAAACTGGTTCAGATTTTCCGGGTTATTACACAAGCCGTGCTTTGATCATCAACCACAAGGCCTGCTTTTCAACAAAAGCCTTGATCATTGCATCTTGGTATGCCACACTGTCAATCCATATCATACTATTAATCTTTGCCAAAATGTACAAAAGGGTGTTAAGCAAGAGAATAAATTCTCCGCTACCAAGCATTCATACATTCAGCAGAAAATCAATAAGTACAATATATAAAGGAGTACGATGTCAGACACACATTCCATTTATAAGCTTATGCTCTGGGTCTGATAGAAAGCCAAATCCGTACAAATCAACACTACGTCCAGACGGCCACCACTGTAGCCCCTTCAAGGTAGCTACTCCAATCACGGGCATCAACAGTCGTCCATTCGATGTGAAGATCGACGGTCTTCAATCACCGTCTTCAACTCTTTGACTTTCAATCGTCGTATGATCATTTGAAATGAGATTGAACTCGGGTTTTTCAAATGATCCTCGCATATATATATATATATATATATATATATATATATATATATATATATATTTAAAAATCATTTCATATCATTGATATTAATTTATAATGATCAACCTTTATTTTTATTTATATAAAAATAATTGAATTCCATTTAACGACGCTTCAAGTCAAAAGGACGACCTTGGCGCGGTTTTCACCCAAATTTGTTTTACACATTTCTCTAATTCTAACCATTGGAATTTAATATAATTCATAACGTTGGAAAGAT
Organism: Allium sativum; assembly: GCA_030737875.1. NCBI lineage: Eukaryota > Viridiplantae > Streptophyta > Magnoliopsida > Asparagales > Amaryllidaceae > Allium > Allium sativum. Next base: position 153,959,468 of record CM060921.1, on the reverse strand, counting down.
CTTCCTAAGGAGAACCTAACGGTTATAGATTTGGGAAAATCCGACAGTCGGATATTTCGGTATAATCAACTAAAAGTACAATTCTATAAAGTGAACTACCACGCTCGATTTGTTCAGTTGAAATTTGTTTATATATAAGATTATATATATACATACAATTCCGTCGGTCATTTCATTATTGTGGTAATAGTGACAAGTAAAGATATATAACATAACACACAAGAATGTTTATTTTAATTCACATACACAACCTATACATGCAATGTATTTTTTTTCTATTTTCAATCTACACAAACATGCAATTTCTTATGCATCATTTCTAATTCAACAAAAATGATTATTTTGTGTCATTCTTTTCTTTACAAGCAAAATGATATTCTTTCTTTAATCTTTACATATGAAAATGTAAATTTCATATCTTTGATCTTTTAATGAAAATCTAATTCATTAAAATATAAATTTCATTGTTATAATCTTTACTGAAATTCTTTTACATGAATATGTAAATTTCATACCATTGTCCTTTTTAATAAAAATTCAATTGATTAAAATGTAAATCTTTTTTTTTATGTTCTACTTACATGAAAATGTAATTTTCTCCTTCTCTTATTCACATTAAAATGTAAACTTTTCTTTTTACATTAAAAATGTAACTTTCATCTTTTTGATCTTATTTACATTAAAAATGTAAACTTTATTTCTAATCATTCTTTTATTGTATATCGAGAATGTAAATGTCTATTTCACATTTTATTTACATATAAAAGTGTAACTTTTATTTCATCCTTTATTTACATATATAATGTAAATTTCTATTTAATCTTTCAATTACATATAAAATGTGCATTCCTATCAAACCTTTTTATTTACATATATAATGTAAATTCCTTTATTTACATTGACAAACATAAATTCTTTAATTCCTTTTTATTTACATTGAAAAACACAAATAAAAAGGATGCACTTCTATTTCCATATCGTATTTGCATTGTGGAATGCAAATAAAAAGGTGAGCTCTTACTTCGAAGTTTTATTTACATTAGAGAACATAAATAAAAGGTGTACATATTCTTCTATGTCATAATTGCATTGTGAAATGCAAAATAAAAATGGAATTTTATTTTCTATGTTATATTTGTGTTATAGAACACAAATAAAAGACCGTTTATTTTCCTGAGATATATTTACATTAAAAAGAATATTTTAATGTGCTCACATATTTTTATATGTGTTTCCTTTTCCTCTTTTCAGCATGTTAAAGTTAATGTTTTTAACATATAAATATTTTCTAACATGTATTTTCTATCATGTTAAGAATATGGTTTTTAACCTTTTATATTTTCTAATATGTTCTTCTAGCAATGTTAAAAATAATGTTTTTAACATATTTATCCTTTTCTAACAATTTTTTTTCCTTTCTATATAAGCATGTTGAAAATAATGTTTTCAACATATGAAACTTTTCTATGTAAACAATGAAAAGAACATTCTTAATGTTTAACGATTCTAACCATTCATATTAACATAAAAATAATATTTTTATGTCACATCAACTCTAACACTTCATATTAACATAACAAGAATATTTTTTTTTGAATCAATGCTAACAAATTGACTATTTTACATTGATGATTCTAATAAAATAAAAAGTGACGTTTCTTTCTTCCTAATTCTAATAAATTAGAAAGTGACATTATTATAACATAAATGGTATTTTTATGACAAATAAAAATGTCTATTTCATTTTGTATACAGTTCTCGTTTACTATAACAAATAAGAATGATATGTTTATGATGGCAGTACTAATTTAACATAACATAAAAGAAAATTTTATGTTTACAGTTTTAATGACATAAGAAAATGACTTTTTAAATGGACAACATGCATTAACATGTTTTTCTTATATTTCTAATCTAACATTAAAAATGGCTTTTAATGTGAAACATGTATTTTTTTTACATGAATTGTAAAAATAAAAGTAATTTCAAACCTTGTTCCTTTTTATTTACAATGAAATGTAAATAAAAGATTTCTTATATTTTGTTTATTTACAATGAAGATGTAAATAAAAATACTTTACAAATTTTGTACTTTTTATACTTGCCATAAAAATTGTAAAATATTAGCTATCATGTATTATTAACTAACAACTAACATGTTTATATAAAATCAAATTATTCATGTAAATTTAAATTAACAATTAACATGTTGATCTAAAGGAGAACAATTCATGTCATTATGAGTAACACAAAAATCATGTTATCTAACAGTGCACAATCCATATCGTTTTTAAATGAACAACATAATAACAGCGCGATGTACAAGAAAATAATCAAAAATAATAACAGCGCGATGTACAAATCTGAATATGGATAAAAAAATTAAATAAATCTCCAGATGAGATTCTTACACCTCACACTTGAAATAAATAAATTCAAGTATGGAACCTTTACACCTCACCTTTTATAACATGTAAACAAAATGAGATTTTTACATGTCACTTGAAACATGAGACGCAAGGATAAGATTTTTTATTATCCTACTATTGAAATAAATAAAAATAAATTCAAGATGGGATTTTGACATCTCACGCTTGAATAAATAAAATAAAATAAATTCAAGATGGAATTTTTACATCTCTTTTTATAACATGTTAACAAGATGGAATTTTTACATCTCTTTTTATAACATGTTAACAAGATGAGATTTTTGCATCTCACACTCGAACATGAGCCACAAAGAGGAGATCTTTATCCCACTCTTGAAAATAACAAAAATAAATTCAAGATGAGATTTTGACATCTCAAGCTTGGATAAAAAAAAAATCCAAGATGAGATTTTTACATCTCACGTTTGGATAAATACAATAAAATAAATCTTAAGGAACCAGACGCGTATGTATATATAAATCTCAATAAATTGAGATTTTGATCGAATTAACAAATCTACAATCATAGCACTGAAATAAGAGAAAAATAGCAACCCAACATCAGATCTAAATAATTGATCTGGAATTAATCATAAAATTTTCAATGCGAATTCAGAACGTATATATTTTTGTTGAATCTCAATAAATATGAGATTCGATTGTAGCAACCAAGCGAACACAACATAATACATAGCAAAATAAAATCCTAAATTACCATAGCGTAGAATAATATTCGTATAGCGATTCAGTGGCGAGGACAATGATTAAAATATAATTTTTTTTATCAAAATAGATAGGATTTCTCACCTTGCTTTAAATTAGATCTGAAAATCCAAACAATTTAAAAAATGGCCCCAATCAGTTCCAACACGATATACTCGACCATAAGGTTCCACAGGATCTGAAATTTTCAGATTCCTATGTCGTATGAGTGAAATATCAATTTTAAAAAAATAAAATCAAGATTTGTGACGCTTAAAAGTGTTGTATTCACCAATTCATACCTTGGCCATTTATTTTCAGTTTTGTTTAAAACTTTGAATAAAGTTTTCTCGGTCTGTGGTTGATGGTTTTACGAACGATCTGATGTAAAACTTGTCTAGAATCGAAGAGGATGGGAAGATCTTTAAAAAGTTAAACTATGGCCTTGTCTAATTCTTCCTAGATTAACAGAAAAAGAAGAGAGAAGGGGAAAGGAATGGCGGCCATGGATTGGAGAAGAGGAAAGTGGCGGCTCTCTCTTTCTATGAGAAAATAATTAGGGTTATGAGAAATGGTTTGGGGTTAGGATTTGGATATTATATAGTGATAGATAACTATTTCAATTAAGCCCCTGTGTTTTTTTAAAACCTAATACTTTATTTACAATTTGGTCCATTTTCACCATCTTGAAATTCATGCAGTTACATACTTATTCTAAATCTTACTTGTTTGTCTAAATATTAAATTTCAATTTTTTTATTTTTTTTATTATTTATATAAATTATTTTACATGGCCAAAACTCATTAAAATTACTTAAAAATAAATTTTTAAATTTACCCCAAAATTCAGGGTTGTTACACCTAGCTCGCTGGTGGAATTCGCCAACCCAAAAATAGCCATCAATCTTGACAAAACGTGTACCAGATCGAAGAGGATAGTTGCAGGAACTCGAATATACTACTCATGAGATTTATAGATTTTATTTCGAAATTATTTTTATTTTTGAAACTTTGTTTTCCTCGTTTATTTTACTGGAAGAAGGAAAACATACGGCGCAATTTTCCTTTGACTACAGAAAAGTAAAAGTAGGGTTTAAGGGTAAGTATGGGTATTTATAGGAAGACAAAATATCTAGATTTTTGTTTAGATATATTTTTTTATCTTTTATATACATTCTTGCCCTTCTAAAAATCCTTACAATCACATACGATACCCAAAAATCACCAAACTGGATATGCAGCTACAGTTCGACATTACGGTCCCAACGAAACTGGTTTCGTCAAATTCCGACTTCGTATGCTCACATAACGTATTTTTAACCATCGAAATACTGACTGTTTCACACTCTAAAAATTCTACGACCCCACGGTGACTCTAAAAATCACGAAACTGGAAATCTAACAACTATTTGACATTGAGGATCCAACGAAATTGGTTTCTTCGAATTCCGACTTCGTTTGCAAAAGTGACTATTTTTAAAGTTCTGGATGACCCATTTAAATATATAAATATATTTAAATATAATTAAATTAAATATTTATAAATAAATATTATCTTATATATTCACGTACGATATCATACAGCTTCAGAATATTCCTATATGAATTTCTAACTTGATATTTCAAATCTGGGTCAACCCGATATTCGGTTTATATTGAAATTCCTTTTAAAAATATATATAATTCCTTCATAAATTATAAAGGAATTACACAGCGACTTTTCTAAAATTTGATTTGGACGTAAATCAAAATCTACACGACGAAATCCCGATTTTTCTCTTCCACTAGAAAGACTCCACCAGCTCCACATGTTTCTTGTTTCACAGAAATCCGGCTTAAAACGAATCATGTACATTCAGTTGAAGTTCAAATCGCCAAATAGCGAACTACAGCGCCATTTCAAGCTCGATTATAATTATATTATAATTTATATGTTCAACCATCGTTAATTAAATATATTTGTTATTCTAATTCAATTCTAAACTAAATTAAATATCACAGATGATCCAGTTCACATCATATTGCCATTTCAGCCTAATCTGATTATTTCAGAATTAAATATATTATTTAATTTATTATTTTAAATTAAATATTCACTATTATTTAATTCCACGTCCATTAAATTTCTCTAAACCAATCAATAATTAAATAAATTAATTATTATACCGCTAAGAAAGCAGGTCATTACAAATTCGATTTGGTACTAATCGAGATGAGCTTCTGTGAAGGAAGACCATTACTATATATGGAATTTAAAATGCTTAGCCATTATTCTGTTTATAATATTAGTTTGATACGGAAAATTATATCGATCATATACTGTTGGATTTCCATGAAGAGTCCCTTTTTTATGGAAGATGATTTGGGTTTATTGTGAACTGTGTTTTTAATAACATCGGTTCTTTAATCCAGTTAAAGAGAAGATTAATGTCTTAAAGTGAATAACCATAAAGTGATGATTTTTGATATTAAAACCAAGGTGGATTTTTAATGATTCTTTAATTAGACTGAAATGAGAATGGGACAATTAAATTTATCAAATTCGAGAAATGATCGAGAATGGAGTACCACGGTTTTAATCCACGCTATAGTTAAATATTTAATTAGATTTGAAATGATAAATGGTAATTAATTTTACCAATAACACAGTGGGTGTCAGATATGGAGTACTACCAATTTTGCACCATGGGATGAATAGGTTGGGATTGACAAAATAAAATAAATGATTACTTTGGCAAGGCTCGATAATCCCGACTAGTTTGAAAAACCTTAACTTGGTTTAGAATTGTGGAAAGATAAAATAATGTCTTTTGAAATTGAAATCCAAAGGAAGATTAAAGAATAAATTTAAACGAATTTATCTTTGATAAAATTTATGGGATCCTTTCCCTAAAGAAGTGAATATTTGAATAAAAGAATATCCTAAATTGGAATGAGGCGTATGATGTGTTTTTATAACACTTGATTTTAAGATACACGAGTTATTCGGAAAGACTGGGTTTAACCCATTCTGAATAACTGATGCAGCGACTAAAAGTCGACGATGAAGACGATGGTGGAAGACTGGAGATCTTCACATCGTTTGGATGACTACTGATGTCTTGACTGGGATGTACACCCAAGACAAGGTAGTAAGTGGTTATCGTCCAGGCGTACTTGGAGATCAACCAGATATGCGAGGACCTCTCTCCTATATTAGACATATGGGACGAGGAATAAGGCTGCTCCGGTTTTGTTCAGACCTAGAACATACTTGTAAATGATAGTGTGTGTGTGTCTGACGTTGTATTCCTTTATACTGCTAAATATTTCTTTTTGGTGGCGAAGAATTTATTCTCTTGCTTAACACCCTTCTCTGAGACATACAAGCTTAGAGGTTATATATTGGTGGAAATCAGTGGTACGGTACGGATTGACAGTGTGACATGCTGGGTTACATGTATCAAAGCTTTGTTGAAAAGCAAGGCTTTGTGGTTGATGATCAAAGCACAACTTTAATTAGCATAGCTTTGTCTAGTGTTAATTCGCGAGCTTCACACCCCGGTATGAACCAGAAACGGGATGACGGACCGTAGGGAAATGGGCATATGTTAGTTTCTAGCTACGAGTAACGTCATGGTATGGAGCCCTGACTGTTTACTTATGTGGATTATGGAAAACTTTATTGATGGAAAGCGAGTTAACTCGTACTTTATTTAAGTCCCTAGTGGATGTTTATATACCAGAACCGATTGAAAGGTTCTAGATAGGTCGACATACAGACTGTTTTGGAGGTTCGATAGGACCAGCTAAGATATAGTTTATGGTATAATTAATCATCGACGGATGACCGGCTCTGTCGTTCCCAGGGTTTCCCGTAGATGTGATCCTAAGGCATTTGCTATAATGTCTCGAAATCGGTGAAGAAGATCCCTTGCCTCGGTTTATAGATGCAAACCTAATTTCCAATACGTGATTTTACGGTTTTAGTTGTAATATGGAGATGTAATATAATGGTACCTATGCCGCCTATGATCAATACATTTATATTTGAATTAGATTTCTTCACTTACAGAAATAATAAAAAATGAAATTTCATGTACCAAACATATTGTCTATTATAAGGGAAAACTCTATCCTCGACTACGTTCATTGTGTGATGGGACCTGAGTCTTATAATACCTTAATTTTTCTCTTTAGCATTGCACTGTTATTTTTATGCGTTAGTATTCATAGGAGATAAACACGTTCCGTGTTATACAACGTGGTCTCGTGATTTACTTAACTTTAAAAAACAAGATAGTAACTATTTTAGTTCTCACGCCAACCCCATGACTGACTCGGAGTTTATTGTTTTAACATAAACTCTAAATGCCCATATTTCCACACGAGCAGCTAGTAGTTTTGGTTTTCACAGTTATTTCTTTTCCCAAGATCCTGGATTACAACTGAGCTAAGTTCGGAAAGCTTTGTATCCGTGTATTTCTTTTAGTTGTGTTGTTGATGTATTTTCCACTATACATTGTATTTATAATAACGACCCGGATTTTTTGAACAATTTATTTTAATTATTTAATATGGTATTAAATAATAATTTGATAATATAAATGGATTTTATATTAAGTTATTGATTTTAATAATCGATTTCGATTTAATATCAAATATATTAAATTATCGTAATACGAAACATAATCCAATTCGAAAAACAAAACTGAGTCAAAAACAATTTAGACGACCGGTATGAATTCTATTTGAATATATACGATGATAATAGTAATATATTATCGAGGAATTAATTATTTTTGAATTTAAATTATATTATATAGATTTAATATAGTTATTTTATATATACGTTCAGATTAAATTTCAAAATCTATTTTGTTGACTTCAGAATAGTGTTTTAACGTTGAAACGTCAGTTGTTTTGTTAAATAAAGGTTCAGGACTTCAAGTGATGAGTCCCGAAATGTTTTTAATGGATAAGCTTGAAATCAAATCGATATCGGTTTAAATAAACTAAAAATCTCTTTATATCACATTGTATTAATGTATAACCAAATCGAAATTTAATTTTTAGTACCGTAAGCTATCGTATCAAATTTCTTAATGCTGAAGCAATCCTCCTTATAAATCTACGACATCTCCTTTCTTTGTTTTCATTTTTTTATGCCAAAAAAAAATTAAAAATCAAAAGCTTTAGATGAAAAATAAATGACCAATTCCAAAATCAAATATATTATGTGGACCCCTCATTTATTCCTTCTGCAAGCTAAATATCAGATTCCCTTTTCTATTCCTCTTTCCACATCAAATTGTCGTTCAAAAGAAAAAAAAGGGAAGATCCGCATTTGGAATCTGAGACGGCAAGATCTCCTTGTTTGATGCCAGGAGGGAAGCATGCGAAATCGATGGAGTTTAGGGTTTGTGATGGGATCCTGGATCGCGATGGGGTTCGTGGTGAGGCGCCGCACTTTGAACGGAATTGGTGATAGCGAGGTAGGATTTCAGGATGAATAGGTTCACACCTTTCTAATAGCACAGCAGGAAGTTGCGAAGTCGCGACTTGGTGATAAATTCTGGGATGGTTTCCAGTTGTTTGATTTTGTGACAGTGAAGTTTGATAGTGCTATTCAAGTTTTTGGTGTAATTGGTATTTGCATGATTGTTATATGGGGGGAGATGACGACTGTGAGAGGTAGGATGGTGTTGGGTCTCTTCTGCAGGCAATAAAAATGAACGTGAGGATGTTATTTTGGTGATGAAACAGGTGGAGTTCGACTGTAATATGACCGTGGGTGATTGAGTGTTTAGGTGACGGTTTAGGAAAAATAACTCAGTAGTCCGATGTTGGATTTTTTTGTCATTGATTGGAAGTGGAGTTTGATTTTGGAAGAGGTGATTTGTTGGGGTTTTCATAAAAAGGTCAAAAAGGGGTAGAGTTGTGGCTTGTGGCAGGTGGACAGTCGAGTTCTGAAATGAAGGGGGCACTGTTATTTTTCAGAAAGAGGAAGAAAAGCTATAAGGGATTAGGTAATTAATTTAAATAATTTTTAGTGCATTAAATTCATTAATATATAAAGTCAGGTTGATTAATCAATATCATATTAAATTTATACGAGGTCCAAAATATGAACGTGAGGCAAGTTGGACTCGTAACGAGAACTGGAATTCGTTGGGAATTTTTGGAATCAGAATGAATCGAATATAAAGAATAAAAAAATCCCGATGAGTAAATCTCACTCAAATATATTTAGAGTTATTTTTATTAATTAAAAATAATTGTTCGTTGGTTGTTTGCATGCCCTGAAATATTATTGTGGCTATTAAATATACATTAGTTATTTAGGACTTGTATTTGTGGTTATTACACACACACACACACACACATATATATATATATATATATATATATATATATATATTGGTGATTGGATAGTCCCGAAGTGCCATTAGCGGATGCCCGCAGTATCATTAACGGATGACCCTATGCGCCCCACACTATGATAGTGGATGACCTTTTATACCGTGATATCCTTCCTCGATGCAGGATAGGTATTATTTATGTTGGCCAACGTATGTGGATGCAGGAAAACAGGTTGGAGGACCCTACTGGATTCTCAAAAATATTATTATTTGTTTTTTCATATATATTATCATGTATGATGTGTTAGAAAATATGTGGTTGATAATTGGGTGTTTTTGATTGGTTGAATGTCAGTGGCCCTGAATGTTGATTTATAAAAATATCTGTAACAAGATGGAAAATCCGAGCCAATTTAAAAAAATTATTTTAGCAATTTTAATGAATTCTGAATATTTAAAATGAATTATTTTAAATAATAACGACAAGAAGTTTATTTTGAATAGAATTAGAATGTATATATTTATTTGAATCGACGTTAGAATATAAATATTTATTTTTAATTACAAAAGGAATTGGAAATGGCGCGATAGTTTGAAAATTCAATTTCAAATTTCAAATGAATGTACAGGAATCAAAATAAATCGGATTTTAGTAAAACCAAATATTAGAATCTATTTGGAAATATCTTTCCAACGAATTCGAAAAATTGAAATTTCATAGCAGGGATAAAAAGTTATGCCCAGTTGAAAATTCAGAATAGTCGCTATGGAAATATAGCCCTTAAAATGGCGATTTTGCAAACGACCTCCATTTTCAACGAAACCACTTTTTTTGGATCTGAGATGTCTGATTATTGCTATATTCCAAAATTTAGGATTTTTGGAATTAATATTTGAACGTGGCGAAGTAAAACGTGTTTTGTCAGTTTCAGTCAATTTGGATCGACCAGAAAATGGCCATTTTTCAAACTATCTCCAAATTTGACGAAATTAGTTTTGTTAGGGCCGTATCGCCAATAAGAAGCTAGAAATATATTTTTTGGAATTTTTAAATCAATATGTGACCCCAATAAATTGAAATGTATGTTTAAAATTGAATATATAGATTTATATTTTAATTTAAATGAAAACTGATTGAAACAGATGAATCAGCTGATGAAACATATCTCAATGTGTTCGGAATGGGGGTAATTAGCTAGGGGCGACAGTCGTTGGGTCTGATTTGGAGGTTGATTTAAAAAGCAACTTTTTGAAGAAGAAAATAAATTAATATATATATAATTATTGTATAAACTCCCCCAATTCTCTTTCCTCGATTCAAGTCAACAAGAAGAAAAAATATATAAATAAAAAAACTCACCATCAATCGAGGTCCTCCGCCCTTCCTCCACCGCCACGTGCTTCAAGTGGCGTCGCCGCCACCTGCCACACCCCTGCCTCTCGTTCTTCTCCCTCCTCCCCTCTCCACCATCCACAGTTCAAACCCAAATCCCTCCACCACCAGAAAAACCAAGCAACCTTTTTTTAAACCACGTAACCACCGCTCTGACCACCTGACCGCCTGCTCCTCCTCCCGACGCGCAGAAACCCTCCGCCACTGAGCGAAATAGCACCCCCCTTCTTCGACTGTAAGATTTTTATTTTTTTGTTCATTCTTGTCTATTTATTTAAAAGTAATTAATTTTAAAAAGGGTTATAAATCCGATTTATTAAAAAAGCATTTTTGAAAAAAAAACAGTTTTTTTCTTTCTATGGAAACCACTAATTTAAAAATCAGATTTTTATATGATAAGAATTGAAATAAAAAAGTAATTTTTATTTTATTGTAAAGAAAGCTTCAATTTTTATTGTAAAGAAAAAAGATTTATTTTTATTGTAAAGAAAGATTTGATTTTTAATGTAAAGAAAGGTTCGATTTTTAATTAGTGAAAGAAATGATTTTTATAAAGAGAAAAGAGACGATCTTTATATGGATATCATTAGAATAAAAATCCGATTTATATATATATAGAGTAGTGATAAAAATTCGATTTTTATTATATATGAAGCGAAATAAAAATTCGAACTTTATACAAGAAGTAGAGATATAGAAATATAATTTTTATATAGAAAGAAGCGTTGTAAAAATATATGATTTTTATATATGAAGTGCCATTATAAGAATGTGATTTTTAAAATAAACATCATATTAAAAATGCGATTTTTACTATGGACAGTTGGAAAAGAACACATTGGAATTTTAGGCATATCCGAGCCGTTCAGAAATAGAGAATGGCGGAGTGGAACCCAAAGGTGAGAAATCCTCACTATAATTTTCTTAAACAGTTAATTATTTTATAACTGCATATATGAACTATTCCCCATCGTCCACAGACCACGGACGGCTTGTTTGATTGTTTGGGTTGGTTGATTAGATTATTTGGTGGAATTTAGTTGTTTAGGTGAAATGAATTAATTAGAATTGTTAGGTGTGTAGGGCGCAAGCCAATATCAGAAGAGGGGTAATGCTAGGCATTGCCCGATTTTGATATCACGCCATTATGCCGTCAAAATTTTCTAAAATATGTTAGAACAATAAAAATATTATTTTTATTGTGTAGATGAATTGAATAAATATTTTATTGTTAAAAATAATTTTTTTTAACGTGTATGTGAATAAAATAAATATTCATAAACAAATCGGACGATTTGTTTACGTACACACATTTGATTGATATTGATTGAGACGATAAATTTTACATATCGCCCAACTGCATAAATAAAACCTGTGTTTGATTGTTTGAAACCCCACATGGGTATCAGAATAATACTAGACATACGCTAATCCCGATATTTAGTTGTATGTCAATTGATTAGTTGACAAGCTGTGTAAGCGTTAAATATTTATATTTGATGCTTATGCAGTGTAGAATGCACTCTGGATGATGGTTGACTTTGTTTGACTGTTGTTGTATACATATGTGTACGAAATCCATATAAATCAAATTATATGGTAAATGACTGTGTCTGATTCCAGTTCAGAAAGAATGAACATTTTAAAATAACGAATATTTTAAAATAATATTCAGTGAAAGATCAAAATCTTATTTTGATGTCCGTTTTGGGATGGACACGAATATATTTAAATATATAAAGCTGTATTGATTAGATTAACGCCATTTTGACGTGAATGATATTTATATCGATTTTATTCATTTTTATAATGAATATTGATAAGAAAATGATTTTGAAATCTAATGTTTTGAAAATACTATCATTTGTACATCGATGATATAGAATATTCAATTTTGATTAGATATTGAATATGAAGTTGAAATCATTTTGAAAACGAATTTAAAACGATTTATAAAATAGGTTTTAAATGGAAATCGACAAAATATATATAATATATATTATATATATAATAGTCTGAATAGAACGCGCCGCGGTAGTTCGCGAATTTCGACCATTGACTTCAAACGGACATTACGGGAGATCCAACCGTCGGATTCTCCTAAAATCGGAACTGTTGGGTTTGTATCGGAAAGAGCTTTCTAACGAATGTTAGAGATTTGAAATCTAAAGGTTGGATTTGGAATTATGTCCAAATAAAATTTGGAAAAGGTTATTGTAAGTGCAGTTTGATGGCCGTTTATGGAAATCGACTGTACGGGCCTTGGTAAAATTATTAAAAATATCAATAATTTGTGTAAAATCATAAGAAATGATTTGGAAAAAATTGGAATGACAAATTTCATATTTCAATGGATAAAAATATATTTTTATCTAATTGAACTAGTTATGAACTAGATTTAGGAAATCCAATATTTTTAAATAAATAAATTGGATTTGAAATGGTTTTAAAAATAACCAGAATTTCCACTATATGAATTGGAATGGATTTGAATCGAAATTATCTTCGGAATATTTCGATATTGGATTCCGTGATTATACGGATATTGTGGAGGAATTTGGAAGATATATATATATATATATCGTTATTCCAATACGGTATTTGTTGATTCTAGAATTTGATATTGAATATATGTCGATATATTTTCTATTCAGAGCCTTGTATTTAATATCAAATGTGATTTTGGGTTTGTCGTGAACGGGGTCCTCTTTAACACTGTTCTTGAACCCAGGTGAGAAAAGATTAAATCTTTTTATTTAGATTTAATGAAGTATACCAATTAATTAATATTTAATTGGAATTGAATTGAAATTGGTCTTTGGGTTTATCGTGGACGGTGTTTTAAATAGCACTTGTTCTTTAACCCGATTAACAATGGAATGAGATTTTGGGTTGTCGTGAATGTATCTTTAATAATACTATTCTTAGACCCAACGGAGTTAAGTAAATCATAAACTAACTGGAGATTAGTTAAGTTGAATGGTTTCCTGGGTATTGATCTAATGTTGGTTTCGGCCTTCGGTGTTAATACATAGGGAATTGTTCACTTGTTAATTTACGGTTAAAGGCTAATGGAATGGAATGTGATTTTGGGTTTATAATGAACCGTGTTTTAAATGACATTGGTTCTTTAACCCAGTTAAAGACAGGATATGATTTCCCAAGTTAAACAATCATTAATATTTATTTTTGGGAAGATTAAAACCAAATGGAGTTTTAATGAATCTTTAATTAGATTGAAATGATCGAGAATGGAGTATCACCAGTTTTGCTCCAAGCGATAGTTAAATCTTTAATTAGATTTGAACATGAAATGGTAATTGAATTTACTGATAACACAATGGTGTTAGATATGAAGTATTACCAGTTTTAATTTATGGGATGAATTGGTTGGGATTGGGAAACTAAACAAATGATTACTTCGGTAAGTTTCGCTAATCCCGACTAGTTTGGATAAACCATAATTTGGTTTGAATTGATATCCAAAGGAAGATTAAAGAATAAATTTAAATAATTTATCTTTGATAAAATTAATAGGAACCTTTCCCAAAGTAAAAGAATATTTGAATAAAGGAATATTCTGGATTGGAATGATGCGTATGTTGTGTTTTTAGAGCACTTGTTTATTATATATGCGAGTTATTAAGAAAGACCGAGTTTATCTCATTCTGAATAACTAATTCGACGATGTGTCGACGATGAAGACGGTGTTGAAGACCGGAGGTCTTCACATCGTCTGGATGATTACTGATGTTTTGATTGGGATGTATACCCAAGACAAGGTAATAAGGGGTGATCGTCTAGACATACTTGGAGATCGACGGATATGCGAGGGCCTCTCTCCTGTATTAGACATATGGGGGAGGAATAAGTTGCCTCCAGTTTCGTCCAGATCCAGAATGAACTTGTAAATGGATGTGTGTCTGACATCGGATTTCATTCTGTATGATTGATAGACATTGGTTGGATAGCATGAATTGCCTGTGTGGCATGCTGAGATGCAAATGATCAAGGCTTTTGTTGAAAAGAAGAGTCTTGTGGTTGATGATCAAAGCACGGCTTTAATATATCATAGCTTTGTGTAGCTTTAATTCGCGAGCCTCACTCACCGGTGTGAACCAGAAACGGGAGAGGACTTCAGAAAGGACATGCGTTTCCTTCTAACTAGGAGTGGTGTCAGCGTTTTACTAGCCCTGACATTTTACTTATGTGGATGATGGATTGCGAGGCGCCTCAGTTATATTGGTCATTCGAGGGCCGATAGTTTGGTCAGGATATGACCGGTTTACGCCCCATAGGGCGGTGAAACGCAGTGTTCAGGCATTTTAATCCACATCGAGTGGACCGGCCCTGACGATCCAAGGTGCAGTTGCGGCTGTTTCTGAGACACAGGCAAGAGCGTCTTGAAGCGATAAGGATGATCCCTTGCCTTGGTTCACAAATGGAAATCCAACTTCCAATACGACATTTTGCGATTTTGATTGTAAACCTATATATGGCGACATAGTGGTATGGGGCACTTATGCCATCTGTGATTGATACTTATGATTGAAATTTTTTTGACACTATACACTTATAGTAATAATAAAACATGAAATTTTACGTACCAAGCATTCATGGCTATTATAAGGTAAAAACTCTATCCTCCGACTTTTGTTACATTGCGTGATGGGACCTGAGTCTTATAATAGCTTCATTTTTCTTTACTTAGCATTGCACTGTTAGTTTTATGCACTGGTATTCTTGGGGGTAAACCCGTTCAGTGTTATACGGCGTGGTCCCTTGATTTACCTATATTTAAAATAAAGATTAATAACTGTTTTAGTTCTCACACCATTCACATGACTGACCTGGAGTTTATTGTTTTAACCTAAACTCTGGGTGCCCCTATTTTCCGCACGGGTAGCTAGTTGTTTTGGTTTTGGAGATTTATATTCACAGGATCCTAATTTACAGCTGAAGCGATATTCGGAAGGCTCCATGTCTGTGTATTACTTTCAGTTATGTTTTGTATTATTTTCCGCTGCATTGTAAAGTGTAAATCTATGATATTTATCGAATGTATATGATTTGTTCATACTTTGTATATTCTTGTATTCTGATGAAATTATTGTAATAACCAGTGAAATGTTATTCTGTTTGTGTTCTGATTCGTCTTGTCCTCAAAGCAATCCGAGCTTTCCTTCAAGGGGAAGTTCGGGTCGTTATAATATCGTAAAAAGGGATTTTGGGATTTAAAAGGGAAACTCAATTTTTTCTAAAATAGAATTGAATTTAAAAAGGATTACGAAATATTACCATGTTTTGAATAAATAAAAACAAGTATTGAATTTATAAACGATGTTTATAAATTGAATAATGCAGGAAGTTGAAGTAAATTTATAAATAGTGTTTATAAACAAAATGGAATGATTTTCATTGGATAATCAAGGAATTGAAATGAATTTATAAACGGTGTTTATAAATGAAGTGGAAAAATTATCATTTGATAATTTGAATATTTAAATTCAAATGTGAATTTAAAAATAGAAATGGGGAATCATTTTGAAGAATTAAAATATGAAATTTTATTCTGATCTTCAGAATGTAAATTGAAACAAAATTAAATCCGTATGGATTTATGATTTGAATTTGATTAGATTGAATTTGTTTAAATAAAATATTTTCAGAAAAGATATTAGGATTGTTTTAAATAGAAGTTTAAATTTAAATATGGAAATAGATTCTATATTTATATAGATAAGTTATAATAAATAGGATATTCCAAAATAAGATTTTGGTTCTAAATAGATTTCGAAATGGAACTTGTTGGAATTTATAAAACAAGTAAATTTATAAATAATGTTTACAAATATAGTGAATTCTGGAGATATTCTGTAATTTTAAATTCAAGTATGAATTTAAAACATAATTTGAAATCATTTCGAAAAGGAACGATAGTTTTATTCCAGGATTCAGAATATAAAATGAATTGGGTTTCAGGTAGATTTGAAATGGAACTTGTTTTAATACATAGAACAAAGAAGTTGAATTTATAAACAGTGTTAAAAATTTAGTGAAATAAATTATCATTAGATAATTTAGGAATTTTAATTCAAATATGAATTTAACTGTGAATTGAAAATGATTTCAAAAAAAGAACGACGAGTTTATTTCTGGAATTCGGAATATAAACTGAGATGAGATAAGTCAAAAGGATTTATAATTTAAAATTTGATTATATCAAATTTTATAAACAATTTATTTATAAAGGAACTAGAATGTAATATAGAAGATTGAATTATAAATAAATGTATAACTGAGATACGAAATAATTGGCGATCTGGGATAATCAGAATTATTAAGCTGCATTGGGAAAATTAGTTTATATATATTTAAATATAACAGAATGAGGTATATAAACAAAGTTTAAAACGTTTATATATTAAATATAATTAAAACAAACTTGCCACAACGCGGCAGCTCGTATATTGGCGTTTCGAACTTCAGTTGAGTATATAGAACTCAATTTAAGTCATAATTCTTTGAAACAAGAAATGTTAGCACCGATTGAATAATAGTTTTCTAATGGAAAAGTAAAATTTAGGATTTCGTTCTATAGATTTTGAGTTATATCAAAATCAAAATTTCAGAAAAACAGTGCCAAAACCATTATATAACCATAATGGTTTATTTAAATAACTAAAAGGATTTTAAGTAAGTAAAATATGATTTTCCATTAGAAAAATCCAGACTTGAGATACAAAATAAATATGAACTCAAGTGGAGTGAGTGAACTGATTTTTGAAACAAAAATCAGAATTTTAATTATTGAATGGAATTAACTTATTTGAAGGATAATTAGTTAATGGGATTTGGAATTGAAATTGGCTTTGATAAGTGAATTAGGTTAGTACATTCATATTCAAAATCGAATATGAAACTAGAGTTGAAAATGGAATTCAACTGGTTCATAAGCA
Organism: Allium sativum; assembly: GCA_030737875.1. Classification (NCBI taxonomy): domain Eukaryota; kingdom Viridiplantae; phylum Streptophyta; class Magnoliopsida; order Asparagales; family Amaryllidaceae; genus Allium; species Allium sativum. The sequence goes on along the minus strand of CM060921.1, from coordinate 153,941,644 downwards.
AATTAAAATCGAGTATGAACGTGATATGTTTAGTTTAAAAGTAGAATAGGCAAATCGCTAATTTAAAGAATAAATTAGCGAATTAAATTAAAATGGCCAGATTGAGTTGGAATAAATTGGGAATGGATGTATATGGGTTAGACCGGTATGGAATGAAGTGTATGAAGATTTTAATTTAAGTGCCAGACAAAAAGGTACATGTTTAAAATTCCATATGAAGTTTTATGCACCGAATAAGCAAGCCACTGGTTTTTTAACTTTCTTTTTGAATGGAAAGGGCCTAGAGAGGCATTTTGTAGTTGTACTGAGTGACCCGTTCAAAGGAGGTTATGGCGAAATTTTCCGAAAATTTAAGAAGTTAGAATATTTTTAAGAAAATTTGATAGTTAGAAATCAATAATTCGATAAGGAAACAAACTCAAAAATAGAATATTATAAACAAAAAGGAAATCTACAATTGAATTTGACAAAATTAAAAAGAGAAACATATACAGTTTTAAAAATGAATAATTGGTTTTTATGGTGTTGAGCATTCGAGGAAACTGGCCTTATCTGTTTTGAAGTTAATAATGTTTTCAGTCAAGGTCTGTAAGGTAATTATACCCCTACTTGATTGATTTAGTTATTAACAGATAAATAGGAGGATTCAGTCTCGAAGATAAATGTTTAAAGAAATTTAGTTGAATGAAATATTTTGGGTTGTTGTAATGGTGTTTTATACAACATTCGTTTTGACCCAAGTAAGTGGAATTTTGAAAATATAATAATAAATATTTCCAGAGTGTAGAAATGAACGGGTGTGAAAGAGACAAGTAATTGGAATGTTTTCCAATTATAAATAGATTATACTTTCTAAGTATAGAAAATAAAAGATAGCAATATATAGAAATGTTTTCCAAATAGCGTAAGAGGCCAAGATGCTCATTGAAAATATTTGGGACGACAAATATTGATAAGGAAATGAAGAAGTGATTTAATTAATGAAATATTAATTAACAAGCCCAGTGATTATTTGATGTTATGAATGAATGTTCATTTGTTTTTCTTCGATAGTTAAATAACCAATTATCGAAGTATTTGCCAATATCATTGTCAATATGGAGAGATCGGTTGGATTTTTTTCCGAGAACCACTCCGTACTGGCAGTAGCATTGCAAACCAGATTACATGAAGATAATCAAAGATGGAATAAAGTGCAAGGGCTTTTTCTGATAATCCTAGGTAAGAATTTCCTAAGATGGATTAATGGAAATTGTGCCTTCAGTTTCATTCTATCCCAGAACGAACGTGTATGGACGAGTGTCTGACTGAGTATTTCCAATGATTGCATATGTTGGTATATATAAATATATATGGTGGTGGAGAATTTATTCTCTTATCATAATATCCAGAATATATTTGTGCAAATCAAATAATGATTAACGGATCTGACAATGTGGCATTCAAAGAGATTGTGCTATCAAAGAATGGTAAGTAATCGTATCCTCTGGCCTCAACAACTGGAAAATGACAAAAATCGGGTAGGTAGCATGATTAAGTTGGTAGCTCCCAATTAGGATGTATTATCACCTATCTAGAGAAATTCATTTCATTCTTTATTCTATTGATGTTGTCCATTCGGGAAAACGATTCCAGATCCCAATCGTTGGTGATATACATTCGATACACTCAAGCGAAATGAGTGGTCGGTCATGTGTGACCGGGTTACAAGATATTCTAGTTAAACCCAGTGTATTTTCCCTAAATACACACTATCCAAAGGTGGTTCCATACCTTATCATAGTTGGAAACTCATCACCCAATAAGTGCATGCGGTTTTGATTTTATATTATGTATATGGAGCATGAGTTGAAAGCGTTCTACTAGATTTCTATTTATTTGATTTAGACACTATTATAATATCAAAAGAGTTTTGATATAAAAATTATCGTTTCTTTCAAAAGGATTTTGAAAGTTAAATCAAGTGTTTGGATTCCCATAAGGGAAAAACCCGTTCTGGGTTATACGGCGTGGTCTTATGAGATATCGTCTATTTTCTCAAACAGTTTTAAATTGTTTACTCATACCACTCCCATGACTGACGTAGAGTTTATTTTGTTTTGTTTTACGTAAACTCTTGGGTCCCCAAATTTGTAAGGGCAGTCAAGTAGTTCGGGATTTTACAGATCTACCTAAAGGAGCTTTGAGCAGGAGGCTTCAGTATTAGATATTTTTAAGGGCTATATATTATATTAAAATATATATAAATTCCATAGTGACTATTTTGAATTTTAAATTGGACATGACTTTCAATTTATATAGTGAAATCTCAATTTTTCACATTCGTTAGAAAGATACAATTAAATGGATTCTAACGTTTCTTGTTTCACTGAAATCCGATTTATTTTGAATTATGTACGTCCGTTGAAATTAAAAATAGAATTTTCAAACTACTACGCCATTTCAGGCTCGTTTTATAATTAAAATAAATTTATTTGTTCTAACTTCGATTCAAATTAATTTTTAGTCGTTATTAATTAAAATAAATAATTTTAAATAATATAAATCCATTAAAATGGCTAAAATAAAAATTTTAAATTGGTTCTGAAATTCCAAGTTGTTACAATCTCCCCCACTTAAAAACTTTTTGTCCTCGAAAAGGAACGGAGCAGAAAGTTGTTTAACTAACCAACACAACTTTCATTCTAACTTTAGTTCTTCAACTTTTCAGTTTCTAAGAATTTTCTAATTTCTCAAAAATTTGGCTAACACCCTAAATTTTGGAAAAATTTCGGTATTAACTCCTTTGTATGGGATGATTGGTAAAAACCCAACTTGACTCAAAGGACCCTTATCAATCCAAAAGAAAAAGAGAAAGCCAAGCAGCTAGCTAAGCGGCTAGCCAATCAGCTCATAAAAACATCAAACCCCAATAAATACAGTAAATATGTACCTATTTGTCGAGCATACAATATTATTCCTCTTCTTAGCTTCCATGCTATGACCTGTTCATTATATATACATGTATATGCATGCAATTCCAATCAATTTTCAATTTAGTTCAATATTTAAATCGATTTGATAAAATTTAACCTTTTTCTTTTCATATTAGTTTTGATTTGGTTCAATTTAACTTTTCATTCTCATATTGGATTTATTATTCCAATATTTTTATTAGTTAAACTAGTAATCACACAAAGAAACTAGCAATCAATTAGTTAATTAGCTTTTCAAACATATATAACCTTTATATATACTCGAAATCATATTTTCATTGTCAAATCACTAACAATAAACCCTATCTAAGCTTTGGTTCTCACACCAGTCAATTGGAAATATATAGATATCCTACATTCGAAACTCGAACATAAATACTAATGATGGTGCACCATCATCAGAATTATCCCTGGGTGACTATAGTGTGATTCTATATCTTCCCAATATATTTGAAACTTCAAATACACGTGGATCAGATGTATATTATAATCTCATTAAACCCGATAGTCCAAAATCAATTTAAAATAAAATACTCATATACTAATAATAAGATATAATTTTCAAAACTAAATTTGTTTTTATAAAATAACACTCTTCGAACTCATTCTAGGGTATTACTAACCCTATCTCTAACGAGTCATTCTTATAGGATATTACTAATCCTATCTCTGATGAATTCTTTTGCTTGGTTCTAACGTGTCTTGTTCTCGAGCCTTGTAAACCAAAGCTCTGATAACAAACTGAAACGACCCAAACTTCCCCTTATGGGAATGCCCTAATTGCTTTGAGAACGCGACACATCAGAAATAAACAATAGAACATTTTAATTTCTATTACAATAATTTACATCAGATTACAAGAATATATCATAGTATGAATAAATATTATAGTAGAAAATATCAGAGATGTACAATTTTAAGCAGCGGAAAATATAATACATGAATAAAATTGTCGTGGAAAATATCTACAAACACCACAGATACCAAGCTTTCTGAATATAGCTCCAGTTGTAACCCAGGATCCTGTAAAAAGTAATATCTACGAAAACCAAAACTACTAGCTGCCCGTGTGGAAAATATGGGCACCCATAGTTTAGGCTAAAACAATAAACTCCAGGTCAGTCATCGGACTGGTGTGAGAACTAAAATAGTTATTAGCTTGATTTTCAAGTTAGGTAATCATGGGACCACGCTGCATAACACGAAACGGGTTTATCCCCCATGAATACCAGTGCATAAAACTAACAGTGCTATGCTAAAGAGGAAAATGAAGCTATTATAAGAATCAGGTCGCATCACACAATGGACGCGATCGAGGATAAAGTTTTCCCTTATAATAGCGAAATATGCTTGATACGCGAAATTTCACCTTTTATTATTACTATAAGTGAAGAAATCAACTTCAAATATAAATGTATCAACCATAGGCTGCGTAGGTACCATTATATTACGTCGCCATATAGGTTTACAACTAAAACTGTAAAATCACGCATTGGAAATTAGGCTTCCATTTACGAACCAAGGCAAACGATCGTCCTTACAGATTCCGATACACTAGCAATGTCTCAGGATCACACCTATGGACAACCCTAGGTCAGCGACAGGGCCGGTCATCCGTCGATGATTGGCAATACCATAAACTCTATGTTCGCCTATTCTATCGAACCTCCAAAACAGGTCAGTACGTCGACCCTTTCTAGAACCATTCAATCAGTTCTAGTATATAAAGAGCCTCTAGGGACTCAAATCAAATCTGAGGTACCTCACTTTCCATCAATGAAGTTTTACAACATCCACATAAGTAAGCAGTCTGGGTTCCATACCATGACGTTACTCATAGCTAAAAACTAACATATGTCCATTCCCTGAAGTCCTTATCCCGTTTCTGGTTCATAGGGGGTTGTGAAGCTTGTGAATTAACGCTACATAAAGCTATGCTAATTAAATATGTGTTTTGATAATCAACCACAAAGCCTTGATTTTTAACAAAAGCTTTGATCCATGCAACTCAACATGATACACTATCAATCCATACCGTACCATAGATTTCTACTAATATATAACCACTAAACTTGTACGTCTCAGAGAAGGGTGTCAAGCAAGAGAATAAATTCTCCTCCACCTGAAAGATATATATTTAGCAGAGATCAATGAATACAGTATAAAGGAATACAATGTCAGACACACTATCCATTTCCAAGTCTGTTCTGGGTTTGAATGAAATCGGAGGCACCTTATTCCTCATCCCATATGTCCAATATAGAAGAGAGGCCCTCGCACATCCGGTCGATCTCCAAGTACGTCTGTACGACCACCACTTATTACCTTTTCTTTAGTGTAAATCTCAATTAAGACATCAATAATCATCCAAACGATGTGAAGATCCCCGATCTTTAAGCACCATCTTCATGTCATCGACATTTAGTCATTGTATCAATTATTCAGAATGGGTTAAATCTGGGCTTTCCGAATAACTGGCGTATCTTATAATCAAATGCTATTAAAACACATCATACGCCTCATTCCAATTTAGAATATTGTTTTATTCAAATATTATTTTCACAATTCAAACCAAATTGAGGTTTATCAAACTAGTTGAGATTATCGAGCCTTACCGAAGTAATCATTTATTTTATTTTTTCAATCCCAACTTATTCATGTCATGGAGCAAAACTGGTAGTACTCCATGTCTAACACCCACAGCGCTATAGGTAAATTTAATTGCCATTTCTCGTTCAAATCTAATTAAAGACTTAGCTTCCGTCTGGAGTAAAATTGGAGGTACTCCATTCTATATCATTTCATGAATTTGATAAATTTAATTATCTCATTTCCATTCCAATCTAATTAAAGATTCATTAAAACTCTAGTTCAGTTTTAATCTTCCAAAAATCATTACCTAATGACTGTTCAACGTCAGGAAATCATTATGTCTTTGATTGGGTTAAAGAACCAATATTACTTAGAACAAAGTTCACAATAAACCCAAAATCATCTTTTATCAAAATGGAATCTTCACTTTGGAAAATGTCCATTAAATCTTAATAAAAAGATTCACAAATTCCAAATCATCTCTTCAGTGTTAATTGGGTTAAAGAGCAAATGTTATTTAAAACACCGTTCACGATAAACCCAAAAATCCAATTTAATTTATTTCCAATTAAGTATTAATTTATTGGTAAACTTCTCTAAATCTTCTTTAAAAGATTAATTTTTTCTTAATTGGGTTTAAGAACAGTGTTATTAAAGACCATTCACGACAAACCCAAAATCCAATTTGATACAAGGCCCTAAATAGAAATTATATCGGCTTATATTCAATATCAAATTCAGAAACAAACGGATATCGTATTGGGAATAACGATTTCTGTATTTTCCAAATTCCCACAACAATATCCATATAATCACGGAATCCAATATCGAAATATTCCAAAGATTATTTACATTTAAATCCATTCCAACTCATACGCTGGAATTCCCGGTTATTTCAAAACCAGTTGCAGATCCAATTTATTTATTTAAAAACATTGGATTTTTATACTAGTTAGTAACTAGCTCATTTCGATAAAAATATCATTTATCTTTACAAAACTTGGAATTTTTCATCCAAAATCTTTCCAAATCATTTATTATGATTTTTCATAATTTTTCCATATTTTTAATAATTTCATTAAGGCCTTACAGTCGGTTTCCAATATTAGCCACCGAACTACACTCATAGCGACCTTTTCTGAAATTGATTTGGACATAATTCCAAATCCAACCGTTAGATTTCAAGTCTCTTATAATCATTGGAAAGCTCATTTTGATACGAACCCAACATTCTGATTTTAGAAGAATTCCATGGTAGGATCTCCCGTTACATCAATTTGAAGTTAATGGTTGAAATTCGGGAACGGTCGCTGCGCAGCGCGTTCTATTCAGGCCATTATATATATATATATATATATATATATATATATATATATATATATATATATATATATATATATATATCGTAGATTTCCGTTTAAAATGAATTTTATAAATCGTTTATAAATTCATTTTAAAAAATGATTTCAACTTCATTTTCAATTTTAAATCAAAACTGAATATTCCATATCATTATAATATTAAAGTGATAATATTTTCAAAATATTAAATTTTGAAATCACTTCTTTTCGATATTCATTATAAAATGAATAAAATCGATTGATAAACCCGTTCGGGTTAAAATTGCGTTTACTACTTAACTCGGCTTCACATTTCAATATTTTCGTGTCCATCCAAAATCGGACTTCAAAATCACATATTGATTAACCACTGAATATTATTTTAAAATATTTTTTATTTCGAAAAATTCTTTATTTTAAAATATTTTTTATTTTAAAATCGGAATGCGACTCAATCAATTACCATATAATTTCAGTTATATGGATTTCATACATCGCATGTATTCAACAATAATGATAAATAATCATTACACATTCAAACATCATCCAGAGTGCATTCTACAACCGTATAAGCATTAAAATAAATAAATAACACTCATCACAGTCCGTCAACCCATTGATTGACATACAACTTAATATTGGGATTAGTGTATGTCAAATATCATCCCAATACCCATGCGGGGTTTTCAAACAACAAATATAGATTTTTGTTTGTGCACTTGGGCGATGTGTAAAAATTTGTCATCCCAATCAAGATCCGTTATATAGGCGTACATAAACAAGCCGTCCGACTTGTAAATGAATATTTATTCCAGTTTGTTTTTATGAAAATTTTATATACCTTTTTTTATATAAATAATTTATACATTTCAGTTTCAGAGAAATTCGCATTATAACAGCGCAATATTAGAACCGGAATAATGTCTAGCATTATCCCTCTCCTTATACTGTCTCACGCCATACACCATAATCAATCAGTCCAATAATTCCACAGTGCAATCAAATTTTCCACAATACAATCATATCACACAAATCATCCAATGTTTATACAAAAATTAGTGTCAGGAGCTACTTAGCCCCATATACAACCTAGAATATAATGACGTATCAAAAATGATTTGAGTGTGAGAGTTCCCACCTTTGGTTTTCACTCCATCAGACTTTAATTGACGGTTTTGGTTCCATTCGGGTTTGTATTTGCCCAAAATTCCAACTTGTTACAAATTGGACCCAGTTTGTTTTGTTGTGATGCTATCGACTCCGCGATCGCAATAGATCTAGTTCCGTGCGATTTGGAGTTCGTAGCAAGAAGTTATTAGCGTCTAAACATTGAACACAAATATTAAAACAAAAAAATTAAAACAGTTTGCATTTTAACCCCTCATTGGGGTTCACCACCACTGTCAGCCCCGTACGCCCCCTCCAACCACCCTGACGGTCGACCACCACCACCAGCCCCTCCTCCCATCCAAGATGAGCCTCCACCCTAAACGCCACCGTCCATCCTGTCGCCAACGACGAGAAAATGTTGTTAGACCCAAATCCACTTTGCCCTCGATTCTAGTGCCACCAGCCACCTTCACGGTCGCGCACCCTAGGAATTGACGCGCCAGGCCATGGCACTCCGACCATCTTCAGGTGGCATCGCCTGAATCCCTATCGTTTGGCTAAAATTCGACCAAAGCCGTTCGCAGCATCACCAGAAATGTGCTCGCCGTCCATCTCGAAATTCCGATCTCCACACGCCTTTTTAGACCGACTACCTAAAGAAAAATTTGTCCATCATCCTCCCCTCTACCATTTCCTCTTTGGTGCCATCTACAAATTCTTCTTCGTTTGCCCAGAATTCCCAAAAATATGAAACTAACCTTTTGACCACCATCAATTTCTCCTAATCCATGCAACGATTGCTCCACAAATTTTTGTGGTAAGTAGAGATCACCATGATCTACAATACCCAGAAGCCATTTGGGAAAATTTCTTATAGATTGAGAGATATAAATTATTATTTTTTTGGGACTTATTTGCCAAATTACGGGAGAGAGGGAGAGGGTTGGCAGCATTTTTGAAAAGAGGAAGGAGAATGGGGTTTGGGAAGTAGAAAAGATGTTATATAGTGGTGGTTATTAATTTTTTATTATTTCTTTAATTCACGCTCTCTCCGGTCGACATTTATCGATGCCATGGTCACACACGAACTCCGTTTGTGATGAAAATTGACATGCTGCTAAGTATTAACGATACGGTCCCAACAAAACTAGTTTCATCGAATTCCGAGTCTGTTTTTGCTGAAAAAGCTCTATTTTTGGCTTAAATGGCTGATCGATTCACAATTTATTGTGCACAGCCACATAATAGCTCCAAAAATTATGAAAATTGGAATCTAGCAATAATTTAATATTATGGATCCAACAAAAGTTGTTTCGTCGAAAACGGAGGTCGTTTGCAAAATTGCTATTTTTAAGGCTATAAATTATATTAAAATATATATAAATTCCATAGCGACTATTTTGAATTTAAAACTGGACATAACTTTCAATTTATAAAGTGAAATCTCAATTTTTCACATTCGTTAGAAAAACGTAATTAAATAGATTCTAACGTTTATTGTTTCACTGAAATCCGATTTATTTTGAATTCTATACATTCATTTGAAATTAAAAATCGAATTTTCAAGCTACCACGCCATTTTAGGCTCGTTTTATAATTAAAATAAATTTATAAGTTATAACTTCAATTTAAATAAATTTTTAATCATTATTATCTAAAATAAATCATTTAAAATAATCTAAATTTATTTAAATGGCTAAAACAAATTTTTAGATTGGTTCTGAAATTCCGGGCTACAATCTCCCCTACTTAAAATATTTTCATCCGAAAAGGAATGGAGTGGAAAGTTGTTTAACTAACCAACTCAACTTTCATTCTACCTTTAGTTCTTCAACTTTTCGATTTCTAAGAATTTTTTAATTTCTCAAAAAATTGACCAACACCCTAAATTTTCGAATTTTTTTGCCATAACCTCCTTTGTGCGGGCTGATCGGTAAAACCACAACTTGCCTCACATGGCCCTCATCAATCCAAAATAAAAGGAGAAAGCTAAGAGGCTAGCAATCGGCTCATAAAATCATCAAACCCCAATAAATACAGTAAACATGTACCTATTTGTCGGACATACAATTTTATTCCTCTTCTTAGCTTCCATGTTATGACCTGTTCATTATATATACATGCATATGTATGCAATTCTAATCAATTTTCAATTCAGTTCAATATTTAATTCGATTTGGCTAAATTTTACCTTTTTCTTTTCATATTGGTTTTGATTTGGCTCAATTTAACTTTTCATTCCCATATTGGATTTACTATTCCAATATTTTTATTAGTTATACTAATAATCACATAACGCAACCAATTGGTTGATTAGCTTTTCAAACATTTAAAATGTAACACCCCGTACTTTCTATGAATTTTATAATAAAAAGTTAAAGAATTTTTAATTTTAAAATTGGGAATTAAGTAAAACGGGTAGCGCCATTGCGTTCGTCTCGGAATTCTGGTTGGAGTAGAGTCCAAGTTTGCGTAAATCTAACTCTGTATGAGGAAGTTATAAAGCTTAGAAGATTTCAGTTCAAAGCAAAATTAAATTAAATAATAACTAAAAATCAGAAAACATATTCAATTTTTGAAAATCAACAATAAAAGATGAGCGGGAAAAATCCCGCCCGAGGGTGTCGACCCCGCTAGGAGGTGTCGACATAGGTGTCGACCCCCTATAGGGGTGCCGACAGGGGTAACGACTCCCCTATTGGGGTGTCGACCCCTATCTTCCCGGATCTGGGTGACGAATTCTGTAACGACCCGTGTTTTTGCCTGTCAAATATTTAATTTAATTTATTTATTTTAAATATTATATTGGGAATATTAATGGAATTTAATATTTAATTCGATAATAAAACGAAGTTGAACGTTAATTTTATTTATATAATATAAAACGAGCTCAAAAATGGCGTGCAGTTCGTAAATTGGCGATTTGAACTTCAACTGAGAATACAGGATTCGATATAAGTCGGATTTCTGTGAAACAAGACGCGTTGGAGCCGTATTGGCAATAGCTTTCATATGAAAGAGAAAAATCCAGATTTCGTGCTATAGTTTGATATTTATGGCCAAATCAAATTTTGAAATAGTCGCTATGGAAAATCGTTATTAAATTATAGGCCTTTAAAGTAGCCGTTTTGCAAACGGACTCTGTTTTCGACGAAACCAGTTCCGTTGAGTTCGTATCGTCGATTAGAGTCAGGATATGTATATAGTTTGTTATTTTTAGAGATCGAGAAATTTGGCGTTAAAAAGGGTAGGGCGGTTCGGGGTAAAAATAGCCTACCGGGGCAACAGTCTCAGAATGCGACGAAATTAGTGTCGTTGGGTTCGTATCGAAAAGTTATTATCGATGTTCGCAGTTTCAAGTTGATTTGATTTATCTGGTGACCGTGGAAAAATTAAATGCGTGTTCATTTCCGGTTTCATAAAGGAAAATTTTTCATACGACCTCGGATTTCGACGAAACTTGTCCCATTGGGTCCGGAATACCTTTTTACATCAAGAATAGCCTTATTATCAGTAAACAGAAATCGGTTGTAGTGATTTTATCGCATTACTTTAGGACGAAGTTTCGTATAAGTATATATATATATATATATATATATATTACACTAAAATAAAGAAAATGTCATTACCTGTGTGTGTCTACCTACAGTTCGTATATATATATATATATATGTCACCATGTGCAGCAGATCTGAATATAAAATCGCAGTCTACCTTCTGTGTTGTTCTTGTCTGAGTTTCCCATCAATCCTACGATACTTCTTTTCTTTGTCTGTCTAATTTTAAACACCGTGACGACAAAGTATTTAAAATTGAAATGACACCTCTCCAACCGTGCAGACAAAGGAAGTAGACACGCAGACCTACATATACTGTTTCATACCGTGGTGACCACGTTTCTTTGGCACTATAAATACGTTGTTCCTCTTCCTGCCCAAAACACAAACTCTCCAGTCTTCTCTCTCTCTTCTTTTCGAACCAGCAACCGACTCCTTCCCGTAAGAAAAAAAAAGGATCACAATGGAAAGAAGTGAGGCCAGAGGTGCAGTGTGCTTACTGTTTGGGTTTCACGATGGAAGTGAGTAGTCGGAGGCGGAGCGCATGCTGGTGGCGCCGGTGGTGTTGGAGAAACGGAAGACACTCCGGTGGGATGGGGAAGACAAGCGTGGTGAGGTGAAGGGACTGGAAAGAGTGGTTTGTTTGGAAAATAGAAAAGCATGGCATGGACTTTGAGAATGTGTGCTGGGCTTTTGAACGTTGCAAGGAGGGTGCGGATTACTTTGTGTTGAAATAGTGGAGGAATACAAGGTGCAGGCGGCTTCAAAAAAAAAAAAAAAAAAAAAAAAAAAAAAAAAAAAAAAAAAAAAGAAAACAAGGAAAAGAAGGGAGACGTGAGGACAGAAGGGGACAACTGGCGTGAGTGGAGGGGAGTTCGGAAATGGGAGAAGGACTTTGGCGCGGTGGATGCTGTCAAGGGGTGCATGCGGGTGTGTGTAAGGAGGAGTTGAGGGAGATGAAATTTGTGAAGTGCGGTTTCATACAGTCAGAGGGGAGGCGGTGGTCTACTGTATGAAGTGGGAGCGAATAACATACAAGGTGATCAGTATGGTAATATTTTAATGCCTAATTTTGGTTTAATGAGCCTAATCATGTGGTGTTTAAAACATAAGTTTCAAATCAATTATGAGATCGCTGGGTAGATTCTAAGGGCTTAAACCACTTATGACGTGTTCACGTTAACCCAAGTTGAAAAATAATAATAATAATAACAATATATATAAGGTAAATGTTAACTAGTGCATGCACCTAATTGGTTACCGTACTAAGTGGTCGAGTTTTGTATAACATAACTAAGTTTTTAAGTATGCCTAAAGACTTTTTGCTAGTTCCTTAACCAGATAACAACGTGACCTGGTAAATTTGTATATACACCTTAGTTTGCCAACCAAAGTTATAGCATACACCACGTAAGCGAAGATTTGTAATGTACCAAACTAAGATTTTACTAAACGCAAAGAATAGATTAGAAAAACATATATTATTCAAGACTTAATAACATTTTTGTAATAATATACAATAATAAATGGTAACTGTACATACAGTACCGGAAACAGATGAAACAAGGGACCTTGGGACCATATGGATAGACGTAAGGTTTTGGAATTGGGATAGATGAAGTTGAACAAAGCTGGAGCCGTGTAAATCAAATCATTTCAATAACGAATGGAAAGCAAGGTGAGTTAAACTCACTCAGTTACCCTTTTTATATTTTATATAAATTGGGTATTTTTATTTTGTGTGCTCTGCTTGCTGATGGTTGCTTGTTTGCTAGTTATACCCTTGTTTGTTGATTTAACTGATGAAATTAAACTGTGTTTAATTTCAGTGAAATACCAAATCGTTATTTTTAACGATTGGTTCCAATAAAGGTGACTCACCTTGGTTGGTCACGTTTATTTATAAACGTGTTTAATGGTTGAATTGTTTGAATTGCTTATGGTTGATGTTAAATGATCGTTATTTAATTTATCAGTTAAACAAAACTGAACCGTCTGATTTGAGAAAAACCATTTGAATACAGGGAAGAACAGGTTGGAGGAATCCAACCGGATTCCTCAAAAATATTGTTTGTTTTCATGTTATTATATATGAACTGATATGTTTGGCTGATTGATTTGATGGTTGATTATTGACTGAATATTCAACATCTGTTTGGGTTAAACCAATGGGCGATATTGGTTAAGTGTTTGGCAGAGTATGGCCTTTAAAACCCATCGGGTTATGGATATTGATTCACCGTTCGGTGAATCGATAGAGTTGAAGTTACAAAAATTTATTTTTATAACTGGAGTTAGATCTTTAAACGTATTATTTGAATAAAAGTTATAAAGAGGAATAAATGAATATTTTATTTCTTTAACACTTTGGATTTGTTATTGGTTTGTTTTATAAAGGAGATGCTGATGTTAATCAGAATTTCAAGTATGGAAATAAGGAATTAATTAACTTGGATAGTTGTTGTGTAAAGAAACAATTAATGGAATTATTTAGAATAGTTATATTTTTAATTAATTTAAAGTGGGAATTATTTGGAATCGATTAAAAGAATAATCGAGTTTTGACTTGACAAAATAGAGCGTTTTAACTGGAGTCAACTATCAAATTAGTTTGCTTCGAATTTGAGAAATGAAATGGTAAAAAAATGTTGTTTCACGTTAAACAAGATTTTTATAAAGGATATGCTATTTAATATAATAAGTAAATAAATTAACTACTGAAGTGTTTAATGATTGAAATAAGTTATTATTGTAATTAGTGACAATTTGGAAAATTTCCTTTTAAAGGAGAATGCATTTAAAAATGTGAATCGAGGTGAAATGTGATCCAATTGGATAGTGAAAGGAATCCATGAACAGGTTTTATATTTAAAACTCGAACTTCTCATAACGATGTTATAGAGAGGATTTCAAGCGAAGACGATAACTATAATTTAAGCGTTGCTTAATTATTTAAATTAAGGAAAAAGGTTTAAGATAAACCAGAGTATATAAACGAGGTTTATAAGAGTAAAAGCGTTAATATGGAATTAACGTTATTTGGAAAATGGGATCAAGTAAAAAGGGAAGTTTGAAATAAGTTTTCAAAGTGGGGGAAATAATCGAATAGATTTGAAAGGAAAGTGGTAAAAGTGATTTTGGTAAAAGAAGTGGGTTTTATAACCAAAGCCGAATTTAAATGAATCTGTTTTAACAGAGTTAGAAGTTTTAATTAAACAGAAGTGAATTAATTTGTTTAATTAAAAGGCCATGTGATGTTGAATATTTAAAGAATTAGAAGTTTTTAATTTAACAAAAGTAAATCAGTTGTTAAGGGCCAAGTGGTGCTGAATACTGAACTAGTGAACTCATTGGAGTGTCATGATTGAAACACTGTATATTTTGATAGTTAAAACACCGACTATCAAGCTCTCCCAATACAATTGTTGGTATGGAAAGACCGGGATCGAATTTATATTCGAAAACCATTCCGTCCAACAAATACGTGAAGATATCAGGAGATGATCGAGATGGTGCTGTGAAGACCGTGGATTTTCATAAATGGAAGAACCACTAATATTCTCTGCCTGGCAAGCCGAGATAAGCTGTGATTCCGTCGTAGTTGGAATCTACGGGTTGCAAGGGCTTCTCGCTACTGATCCATGGGGTGATTCCTATATGGATGCAGTAGGAGAGTACCTTTGGTTCATCCTGTTCCTGGATGACGTGTATGGACGAATGTCTGACAGAGTATTTCCAAAGGGTCACGTACGTTGATTTCTTCAAACGTGCGATAGTGGTTGGCGGGGAATCGCCGTTCTCTAGCTTCCAACTAGGGTATTTTTGGGGACGTCAATTAGTGATATCTGATGGATTTGACGATGTGGCATTCAAAGTAAATGGCGACCAGATGTCAAGAGTTAATTCTGGCCTCAAGCCTCATCAACCGGGAAATGACAAAAATCGGGCAGGCAGCATGGCTATGTGGGTCGCTCCCATTAGGGTGTATGATCACCTATCTAGAGGAAATCCTATTTGCTTCTTTAATCTATGTTTCGATGCTGTCCCTTTTCGGGAGACGGTTGCTGATCCCAACCGTCGGTGATATACATTCGATACACTCAAGCGAAATGAGTGGTCGGTCATGTGAGGGCCGGGTTGCAAGAAGTTCTTGTTGAACCCAGTGTATTCGTCTCTAGAGATACACTATCGGAAGGTGGACCCATAACTTGTCAAGTTGGAATCCAATCTCCAATAAGCGCCGCGGTTTTTGATTGCATACTATATATGTGGAGCGTGAGATGCAAGCGTTCCACTAGATTCTATTTACTTGTATTTAGACATTATTATAATATCAGAAAGATATTGATTTCAAATTGTTTTGGGTTATCGTAAGGTATAAACCGTCCGTATTTATGTGTGGATTTGGTCTTACGATTATCCTTTTCTTTTGAAAAGGTTTTGAACTTTAAAATCATGATTGGATGGTTCACCCTTATTACTGTGCGAGTTTATCTCACTCTGGTTCACCAGACTGACCCGGTATTTTGTAAATGCTCGGGTTAGACCGGGTTGTACAGGTTCAGGTATCGACCGCTATGAAGAGACGAGCTGGAAGAGTCCAGACGTATGATATTACTACTATTCCGCTGTGTGTTGTATATGGGAACAGGCTATTATAACTGTACCAGTGTGTGATGTACTCTGATACTGTAAGTATTTTTAAAGCTCTCAATAAAGATTTATTTCTGTATTATATTTTGTTCCGCTGCGATGTGAGACTCTGTGTTGTTTGGTGTTTCTTCTTCTTCTTCTATTCTAATATTTCTTTCTTTCTTATCTCACCCTCTAACTTCTTTCTATTAATGATCTGGAATGTTCGATGTCTGAATAAGTCAACATGGTAGTTTGATGTTGATTTTCGGAGTCGAAAATCCATGTTCGTTACAGTGGTATCAGAGCTATTGGTTAAGTAATTACCTTGGCTCTGTGGCGTGACTCAGTAGAGATGGGGTTAGCAATACCCTAGATTGAGTTGAGTGTATATATACGAGTGAACGTATTTGTAGATTTTATAAAAATTATTTTATATTGTGGAGATTTATTGGTTGGGTTGTTTATGGATTCTGGTCGATTAGTTTGATCCACTGTATCGATAGGGGTTATAAACACTCGAATACGATGGGTCGTCACGATATGTTTTGAAAAGAGGGTAAATGAAATAATTTTACCCAATGTATATTTTGATATAGAGAAAATATATATATTGGAATTATAGTATATTGGATGTGTTGGTTGATTATAATTGAAATGATTATATAAATAACAAATTAAAATTTCGTATAATATGGAATCAGATGAATTAAATCTGAAATCTAAATCAGAATTGGAATTAAAATTCCTTAAAGTGGGATAAATGATTGCAAATGAACTTGAATTGAATATATGAGAATTTTAAAATCCTGGGAGATTTTAAATTTGGTTTACAAGCATCGTGAATGATATTTTGAAATAAATTTCAAAATGAAAATGTTTAAATACGGTTTTGATAAGTGATATAGTATTGAACTCACTTCGATAGCTGGGAAATAACTCTGAGGATGCTGGCCACATCATTAGTGTTCATTTCCGAGTTATAAGTGACGGATTACTACCAAAGATTTTGTTTCGAATTGGTTTGAGGAAAACAAGTTGTTTTGAATCCTGAAAGGGGATATTTGATTTTCAAAAGAGCTGAACTGTTTAAAAACTCCCAGGGGAATTGTTTTAACAAAAACAAAAATTTAAAAGAAATTTGTGAAAGTAAATATGAATTGAATTAAAAGCATTTAATTGGAAATTGGATTGGGATAAAATATGTCGAGTAGAATCAGATTTGAATGGAAGACAGGAATCTGAAATGGTGGTGGACTGGTGAGTTAAAAGTTGGAATTGATAATGGATTGAGATGAAGTTAAGAATGGGATTTGGCTTGGACGCGTGAAGGATTTGATTTTGAGGATGAAGTTGAAATTTTGTTTGGGAATGCAGTTGTATACACTGACAAGACAGCAGATGGAAAGGTTATAATGGTATGCCCGACAAAAAGGTACACGTTTATTTTTATATGGGATTGGTGATTTATCAGCCTATTGGCCAGCCGCTTGGCTGTTTTATTTTCTTTTGGATTGGAGAAGGCCTAGAAAGGCGAGTTGGAGTTGTACCGATTGAGCCGTACAAAAGAGGTGCTGGCGAAATTTTTCGAAAATTTAAAGTGTTAGAAAATTTTCGATATTTTTGAAAATATTTATTTACAGTAGTGAATTGGGTTCTAATTTAATATAAAATTAGATTTGAAATTAATGAGTTTATAACGTTCTTTCTTACCTTAGCAATTTCGAGGACGAAATTATTTTAAGGGGGGAAGAATGTAACGACCCGTGTTTTTGCCTGTCAAATATTTAATTTAATTTATTTATTTTAAATATTATATTGGGAATATTAATGGAATTTAATATTTAATTCGATAATAAAACGAAGTTGAACGTTAATTTTATTTATATAATATAAAACGAGCTCAAAAATGGCGTGCAGTTCGTAAATTGGCGATTTGAACTTCAACTGAGAATACAGGATTCGATATAAGTCGGATTTCTGTGAAACAAGACACGTTGGAGCCGTATTGGCGATAGCTTTCATATGAAAGAGAAAAATCCAGATTTCGTGCTATAGTTTGATATTTATGGCCAAATCAAATTTTGAAATAGTCGCTATGGAAAATCGTTATTAAATTATAGGCCTTTAAAGTAGCCGTTTTGCAAACGGACTCTGTTTTCGACGAAACCAGTTCCGTTGAGTTCGTATCGTCGATTAGAGTCAGGATATGTATATAGTTTGTTATTTTTAGAGATCGAGAAATTTGGCGTTAAAAAGGGTAGGGCGGTTCGGGGTAAAAATAGCCTACCGGGGCAACAGTCTCAGAATGCGACGAAATTAGTGTCGTTGGGTTCGTATCGAAAAGTTATTATCGATGTTCGCAGTTTCAAGTTGATTTGATTTATCTGGTGACCGTGGAAAAATTAAATGCGTGTTCATTTCCGGTTTCATAAAGGAAAATTTTTCATACGACCTCGGATTTCGACGAAACTTGTCCCATTGGGTCCAGAATACCTTTTTACATCAAGAATAGCCTTATTATCAGTAAACAGAAATCGGTTGTAGTGATTTTATCGCATTACTTTAGGACGAAGTTTCGTATAAGTATATATATATATATATATATATATTACACTAAAATAAAGAAAATGTCATTACCTGTGTGTGTCTACCTACAGTTCGTATATATATATATATGTCACCATGTGCAGCAGATCTGAATATAAAATCGCAGTCTACCTTCTGTGTTGTTCATGTCTGAGTTTCCCATCAATCCTACGATACTTCTTTTCTTGTCTGTCTATTTTTAAACACCGTGACGACAAAGTATTTAAAATTGAAATGACACCTCTCCAACCGTGCAGACAAAGGAAGTAGACACGCAGACCTACATATACTGTTTCATACCGTGGTGACCACGTTTCTTTGGCACTATAAATACGTTGTTCCTCTTCCTACCCAAAACACAAACTCTCCAGTCTTCTCTCTCTCTTCTTTTCGAACCAGCAACCGACTCCTTCCCGTAAGAAATAAAAAAAAAAGGATCACAATGGAAAGAAGTGAGGCCAGAGGTGCAGTGTGCTTACTGTTTGGGTTTCACGATGGAAGTGAGTAGTCGGAGGCGGAGCGCATGCTGGTGGCGCCGGTGGTGTTGGAGAAACGGAAGACACTCCGGTGGGATGGGGAAGACAAGCGTGGTGAGGTGAAGGGACTGGAAAGAGTGGTTTGTTTGGAAAATAGAAAAGCATGGCATGGACTTTGAGAATGTGTGCTGGGCTTTTGAACGTTGCAAGGAGGGTGCAGATTACTTTGTGTTGAAATAGTGGAGGAATACAAGGTGCAGGCGGCTTCAAAAAAAAAAAAAAAAAAAAAAAAAAAAAAAAAAAGAAAACAAGGAAAAGAAGGGAGACGTGAGGACAGAAGGGGACAACTGGCATGAGTGGAGGGGAGTTCGGAAATGGGAGAAGGACTTTGGCGCGGTGGATGCTGTCAAGGGGTGCATGCGGGTGTGTGTAAGGAGGAGTTGAGGGAGATGAAATTTGTGAAGTGCGGTTTCATACAGTCAGAGGGGAGGCGGTGGTCTACTGTATGAAGTGGGAGCGAATAACATACAAGGTGATCAGTATGGTAATATTTTAATGCCTAATTTTGGTTTAATGAGCCTAATCATGTGGTGTTTAAAACATAAGTTTCAAATCAATTATGAGATCGCTGGGTAGATTCTAAGGGCTTAAACCACTTATGACGTGTTCACGTTAACCCAAGTTGAAAAATAATAATAATAATAACAATATATATAAGGTAAATGTTAACTAGTGCATGCACCTAATTGGTTACCGTACTAAGTGGTCGAGTTTTGTATAACATAACTAAGTTTTTAAGTATGCCTAAAGACTTTTTGCTAGTTCCTTAACCAGATAACAACGTGACCTGGTAAATTTGTATATACACCTTAGTTTGCCAACCAAAGTTATAGCATACACCACGTAAGCGAAGATTTGTAATGTACCAAACTAAGATTTTACTAAACGCAAAGAATAGATTAGAAAAACATATATTATTCAAGACTTAATAACATTTTTGTAATAATATACAATAATAAATGGTAACTGTACATACAGTACCGGAAACAGATGAAACAAGGGACCTTGGGACCATATGGATAGACGTAAGGTTTTGGAATTGGGATAGATGAAGTTGAACAAAGCTGGAGCCGTGTAAATCAAATCATTTCAATAACGAATGGAAAGCAAGGTGAGTTAAACTCACTCAGTTACCCTTTTTATATTTTATATAAATTGGGTATTTTTATTTTGTGTGCTCTGCTTGCTGATGGTTGCTTGTTTGCTAGTTATACCCTTGTTTGTTGATTTAACTGATGAAATTAAACTGTGTTTAATTTCAGTGAAATACCAAATCGTTATTTTTAACGATTGGTTCCAATAAAGGTGACTCACCTTGGTTGGTCACGTTTATTTATAAACGTGTTTAATGGTTGAATTGTTTGAATTGCTTATGGTTGATGTTAAATGATCGTTATTTAATTTATCAGTTAAACAAAACTGAACCGTCTGATTTGAAAAAAACCATTTGAATACAGGGAAGAACAGGTTGGAGGAATCCAACCGGATTCCTCAAAAATATTGTTTGTTTTCATGTTATTATATATGAACTGATATGTTTGGCTGATTGATTTGATGGTTGATTATTGACTGAATATTCAACATCTGTTTGGGTTAAACCAATGGGCGATATTGGTTAAGTGTTTGGCAGAGTATGGCCTTTAAAACCCATCGGGTTATGGATATTGATTCACCGTTCGGTGAATCGATAGAGTTGAAGTTACAAAAATTTATTTTTATAACTGGAGTTAGATCTTTAAACGTATTATTTGAATAAAAGTTATAAAGAGGAATAAATGAATATTTTATTTCTTTAACACTTTGGATTTGTTATTGGTTTGTTTTATAAAGGAGATGCTGATGTTAATCAGAATTTCAAGTATGGAAATAAGGAATTAATTAACTTGGATAGTTGTTGTGTAAAGAAACAATTAATGGAATTATTTAGAATAGTTATATTTTTAATTAATTTAAAGTGGGAATTATTTGGAATCGATTAAAAGAATAATCGAGTTTTGACTTGACAAAATAGAGCGTTTTAACTGGAGTCAACTATCAAATTAGTTTGCTTCGAATTTGAGAAATGAAATGGTAAAAAAATGTTGTTTCACGTTAAACAAGATTTTTATAAAGGATATGCTATTTAATATAATAAGTAAATAAATTAACTACTGAAGTGTTTAATGATTGAAATAAGTTATTATTGTAATTAGTGACAATTTGGAAAATTTCCTTTTAAAGGAGAATGCATTTAAAAATGTGAATCGAGGTGAAATGTGATCCAATTGGATAGTGAAAGGAATCCATGAACAGGTTTTATATTTAAAACTCGAACTTCTCATAACGATGTTATAGAGAGGATTTCAAGCGAAGACGATAACTATAATTTAAGCGTTGCTTAATTATTTAAATTAAGGAAAAAGGTTTAAGATAAACCAGAGTATATAAACGAGGTTTATAAGAGTAAAAGCGTTAATATGGAATTAACGTTATTTGGAAAATGGGATCAAGTAAAAAGGGAAGTTTGAAATAAGTTTTCAAAGTGGGGGAAATAATCGAATAGATTTGAAAGGAAAGTGGTAAAAGTGATTTTTGTAAAAGAAGTGGGTTTTATAACCAAAGCCGAATTTAAATGAATCTGTTTTAACAGAGTTAGAAGTTTTAATTAAACAGAAGTGAATTAATTTGTTTAATTAAAAGGCCATGTGATGTTGAATATTTAAATAATTAGAAGTTTTTAATTTAACAAAAGTAAATCAGTTGTTAAGGGCCAAGTGGTGCTGAATACTGAACTAGTGAACTCATTGGAGTGTCATGATTGAAACACTGTATATTTTGATAGTTAAAACACCGACTATCAAGCTCTCCCTATACAATTGTTGGTATGGAAAGACCGGGATCGAATTTATATTCGAAAACCATTCCGTCCAACAAATACGTGAAGATATCAGGAGATGATCGAGATGGTGCTGTGAAGACCGTGGATTTTCATAAATGGAAGAACCACTAATATTCTCTGCCTGGGAAGCCGAGATAAGCTGTGATTCTGTCGTAGTTGGAATCTACGGGTTGCAAGGGCTTCTCGCTACTGATCCTTGGGGTGATTCCTATATGGATGCAGTAGGAGAGTACCTTTGGTTCATCCTGTTCCTGGATGACGTGTATGGACGAATGTCTGACAGAGTATTTCCAAAGGGTCACGTACGTTGATTTCTTCAAACGTGCGATAGTGGTTGGCGGGGAATCGCCATTCTCTAGCTTCCAACTAGGGTATTTTTGGGGACGTCAATTAGTGATATCTGATGGATTTGACGATGTGGCATTCAAAGTAAATGGCGACCAGATGTCAAGAGTTAATTCTGGCCTCAAGCCTCATCAACCGGGAAATGACAAAAATCGGGCAGGCAGCATGGCTATGTGGGTCGCTCCCATTAGGGTGTATGATCACCTATCTAGAGGAAATCCTATTTGCTTCTTTAATCTATGTTTCGATGCTGTCCCTTTTCGGGAGACGGTTGCTGATCCCAACCGTCGGTGATATACATTCGATACACTCAAGCGAAATGAGTGGTCGGTCATGTGAGGGCCGGGTTGCAAGAAGTTCTTGTTGAACCCAGTGTATTCGTCTCTAGAGATACACTATCGGAAGGTGGACCCATACCTTGTCAAGTTGGAATCCAATCTCCAATAAGCGCCGCGGTTTTTGATTGCATACTATATATGTGGAGCGTGAGATGCAAGCGTTCCACTAGATTCTATTTACTTGTATTTAGACATTATTATAATATCAGAAAGATATTGATTTCAAATTGTTTTGGGTTATCGTAAGGTAAAAACCGTCCGTATTTATGTGTGGATTTGGTCTTACGATTATCCTTTTCTTTTGAAAAGGTTTTGAACTTTAAAATCATGATTGGATGGTTCACCCTTATTACTGTGCGAGTTTATCTCACTCTGGTTCACCAGACTGACCCGGTATTTTGTAAATGCTCAGGTTAGACTGGGTTGTACAGGTTCAGGTATCGATCGCTATGAAGAGACGAGCTGGAAGAGTCCAGACGTATGATATTACTACTATTCCGCTGTGTGTTGTATATGGGAACAGGCTATTATAACTGTACCAGTGTGTGATGTACTCTGATACTGTAAGTATTTTTAAAGCTCTCAATAAAGATTTATTTCTGTATTATATTTTGTTCCGCTGCAATGTGAGACTCTGTGTTGTTTGGTGTTTCTTCTTCTTCTTCTATTCTAATATTTCTTTCTTTCTTATCTCACCCTCTAACTTCTTTCTATTAATGATCTGGAATGTTCGATGTCTGAATAAGTCAACATGGTAGTTTGATGTTGATTTTCGGAGTCGAAAATCCATGTTCGTTACAAATTCTAAAGGATTAGGGCTTATGTGTCGCACTGTGGTTGGCTGGTTGGTGTGTCTCTTTAGTTTGGACGGCTCTGATAACTCCTATGCTAATCTAAAGGGCATAGCTTGTCTAATACATCTATAAATACATATCTAAACTCAACCCGAACCTCATAACCCTATTATATGGTGTCTCCATGTTGTCCATCTCTAAACTAGACTAGCCTCCTTCTTCTCCAAACTAGAACTCAAATTAGAGAGCTTCAAATTGAAGAAAAGGTTTTCCGCTTCAATCAACAAAGAAAGATTAGAATCGGTACAACATCAACTAATTCTCTTTTTCTAATCCTATCGCTGTAACTTCAGTTATTATTCAAATTTGAACACATAATAGAAATCATGACTGTAATGAATCGAATCTAGAATTATGCCTAATTATAAGATAATCAATTCCGATTCATGCTTGTTCTTTTGTCAAATCTGAAATTACCTATGCCTATGAGACTGTTGTGGTTGAGTCTATCATGTTGTACATCAAATTAGTAATTTCTTTATGTTTAATCTATCGATTCTGAATACCTTTGAAGTATTTTCCTTAGTTTTCTCATATTCGTTGTTAATGTACAACATGCCCATTGGAATCATGATTCTTGTGTTTGGTACACTTATACATGCCTATTTTCCCTTATGTCAATTCTTTTGTTTCTTCTTTATCCCTTTTCCGTTTTATTCTATGAGTACTTGGAATTTGGAAACCTTGTTGAATCTTGTTGTACATGCAATTGTAACACGGGGAATTGGGTATAACCTATTGGAGTAATTTTGGACATAACAAGTATATTGTACATAACCTGAATTGACTACAATTGTGGATAATTAGCATACAAAAATTTAGACTTGGACATGAATGGTAAATATGTAAATTGGATAAAAGATGAACATGCCTAACTCGAGGTTAGATTGAGTTGCGGTGTAAGACTGTCCGAAACCACCCGGCACATCCAGCAAACACAACAAAAGGTTTAATGTGAGAGGTTAGCGCATCAAGCCCAAAACCCGAGGTTAGAATGAGTTTGCGGTAGAAGTCTGCCCGGAACCTCTCGACACATCCGGCAACTGCAAACAACAGTTCTAATGTGAGAGGTTGGTGCATTAATAAATTAATTAATGCCAATGAACAAAGATACTAAGAATTATAAGGTTAAGTAACATATGAATAGGAGACACTTAACCAATGCAACATGTTAATTAAAAATGGGTGGGGTTAGGTTAAATTGAGAACACTTAACCGCTATAACATGTTTATTAGGAGACCTAGCAACGGGGACCCATTTCAGCAGTAACCCAAATATATGTATCCTGGTACCCTAAACTAGGCAGGTAGGGAACGATTACTGGGCTGATTATAAGCGGTCAAAATAGCGGCAGGTGGTGCGTCAGTGTAGGTTCCGGCGGAGTACGGGCGTGCATGTACTCCGGAGTGAAATAATCAGGCACTGGGCATAGATAGTTATACACAATGCATCTTGAATTTTGTCAAGCCGCCATCATAGGGATTGATACACCCCATGTGGGACCAGCATAGGTATCTACAAAACAAGCTGGGCCGAATGACACAAGTAATAAATACATGCGAGTACAAGCCGATCGATAAAGGGATCATTTTATTATGAACACATGAGGCTAGTTGAAACAATTGTTAGTAGGTGCAGGGAAATAGAAATGGGTGCGATAGCATATTCAGTTTATCTTGCTTTATCTTGTCTTATGTTATCTTGTTACTATGGTATTGTCTTATTTTCGGTTTATTCATGTCATGATCCTTTTTCTTGTTTACATGCTGAGAATCACTGGGCTTACCAAGCTTTATGTCTGACCTACCGTTCCCCCTCCCCAACAGGTCCACATGGAGGGAATGCTTCAACATAGTTCAGACCTTTTCCAGCTTGAAGTGAGTAGATGTATTGCTTGGATTCTCTTTTCTTGGGCTATGGTTGCGGTTACACTTTTGTTGGGGATTTATACTGCTTTACTATTGTTTTATGTTTCTTTATGTATTTGGAGTTTTGAATCAAATAGAGATTTTATTGTAATGATTTGGAAGTTGAGTTTTGAGACAATGGTTGTAATGTTTTGACTGAACCACGCTTCTTATGAAATGATTTCAGTTTTTCTGCTATTTGTATGTCTGTCTTGTAAATTATCTGTATCTTCTACCTATAATGCTTCACCAAATTTAATGCATTCCCTTTATGAGTGACCTTAACGGAGGTGGGGTGTTTCACTTGGTATCAAAGCTGATGGTTACCAGATCGGATAAAAGTTTTTGAAAACTATTTTTCAAAAAGAAGTTTTAAAGAAGCATTTTCAAAAAAATGTTGTTTTATTTTAAAGGCATATTTCCCAAAGCCATATACACTATCCTTCTATCCTTTGTTTTGAATCTTTCTCTTTTCGTTTCAGCGTGTATGGGGATCTTAATCTTCCAGAGGGAGTGCAAGTACCCGCTAGTTCCATCGGTATTTAGAGGCTACGGCCCTACCGAAGGACAAGCGGACGCTCCTCATCCCCCAACCGAAGATGTTGGTCCTCCTCCTCCCCCAGCTGCGGACATCGTTCCTCCTCCTCCTCCGCGTCTGAATGCTTTCTCAAAGATATGTAGGGACTTTTGAGCTATGGGCGGAAAGAACTTTAATGGGACAGAATCATTCATGGAAGCAAGAAATTGGCTAAAGGAAACAGAAGATTTGTTTATTATCTTCGATGTGGACGATAGGCGGAAGATATAGCTAGCTGTATGGTTACTTAAGGACGAAGCCTCTTTCTGGTGGGAAGTTACTAATGCTGAGAGACCAGTTGAGACTTGCGAGGACTTCAGAATGAGGTTTGGGATGAAGTTCCTCTCGCAAGCTAAACAAAGCCTACAGATGGAGAAGTTCTTAGCACTCAAACAGGGAAGCCTATCGGTTAAGGAATACGTCAACAAGTTCAATCAGTTGGCTAGATTTGGATTGGAGTTGGTAAACACTTCACATAAAAAGTCTCTCCGTTTCGCTAAAAGTTTAAATGAGCCACTGCACGACCTAGCTATGTCCCATATACCTATGGGCGCGACTTATGAGAGACTGGTTGACATGGCACTGTTACTTGAGGAAAGCAAGGGCGAGAAGAAAGAGGTGAAGATGGAAGAACCTCTAAACAAAAAAGTGGAGGAATTGAAGAAAAAGAAGACGGAGTATAAGAAGGGTGGAAAGAATAACAAACCCCGTGACAAGAGGAAGTGTAATTTTTGTGGCATACCTGGACATCTGATTAAGGACAGCAGAAAGAAGAAGAGGAAGATGGGTGGTTGCTTGCAGTGTAGCGAGGCAGGACATATGGCTAAGGATTGCCCAAGAAGGAAAGGACAAGGCAAGGGAAGAGGATAGGATCTACTTCTAGAGGGCAGATTCACGCTCTCACGGCACCTACGCAAGAAAGAGGTAGAAATATTTTTGTTGAGAGTTTAGTTTATCTTTCTGATCATCCTGTTCGTACCCTTTTCGATTCTGGCACATCGCGCTCTTTTATATTTACTACTTTAGTTGAATTTCTACACCTAGATACTAGTATAGTATGGGACCCCATGGTTATTTCAAATCCAATTGGGGGTTCGGCTTATCTATCAATGATTTTTTTGGATTTGGAAATTTCTATAGTAAGAAATGAGTTTAGATGCAATGCTTATGTTTTGGGTTTCACGGGCTATGGGTTGATTCTAGGCATGGATTGGTTATCCAGTAATGACGCCATCCTCGATTGTAAAACGAGAGTGATTAGACTTTTGACTCGCCTCGGCAATACTCTCGAAATCTCTTATAATCCTATGAATTCTGTTATGCTTAGCAACCTAGAATCTCTGGATGCGTTTGTTGAAAATTTGCAATCTGTTAGAGTAGTCCGTGAGTACTCGGGTGTCTTTGAAGAAGTGAAGGGCTTACCTCCAAAGCAAGAGATATATTTCTGCATATACCTAGTTGATAATGCAAATCCAGTTGCTTTACCCGTTAGACACACGGCTCTAGGGGAAAGGAAGGAGCTCGGCAAGCAAGTTAAAGAGTTGCTCGAAAAGGCGATCATAAGGCGGAATATTTCTGAATGGCGTGCTCCATTAGTATTCGCAACCAAAGAGGATGGTTCACTTTGCCTATGCGTGGATTATAGGGAGCTAAACAAGCTGACCAAGAAGAATAGGCACCCACATCCAAGAATAGACGACTTGTTCGACTAGCTCATAGGTGCATCAGTTTTCTCCCAACTAGATATGGCTACCAGATTTCATCAGCTAAGAGTTGTTGAAGACAGCATAGATAAGGCTACGTTCAGGACTTCGGAAGGTTTCTTTGAATGGCTTGTCATGCCTTTTAGTTTGAAAAAAGCACCCGCCTATTTCGTAGACTTGATGAGTAGGGTGTTTAGGTAGTTCCTTAATAAATTTGTAGTAGTCTTCATGGACGACATTTTGATTTTCTCAAAAAGTGAGGAAGAACATGCTTTGCATTTAAGGGAAGTTATGGATACTCTTCGAGCACGTCGACTTAAAATTCTCCAAATGCCATTTTTGGATAGAAGAAGTAAGTTTTCTTGGACATGTGGTGTCCAAAGAAGGGATAGCTATGGATGCCGCAAAAGTAGTGGCGGTGCAAGATTGGAAGATTCCAAGGAATGCAAACGAAGTACGAAGTTTTCTCGGACTAGCGGGCTATTACCTAAAGTTCATTAATGACTTTGCGAAGACCTCAGCCCCACTTACTAGATTGACGAAGAAGAGCCTAACTTTTGTTTGGGATTTGAATTGTGAAGTTGCTTTCCAACAATTGAAGAGGGCTTTAACAACAGCTCATGTTCTTATATTGCTTGATGGAAGTAAGATATTTACAGTATACACAGACGCATGCGGCACGGGGTTAGGCGCTGTCTTGATGTAAGAAGGTAAGTTTGTTTGTTATGGAGGTAGTCAATTGAAGGTACATGAAAAGAACTACCCGACTCATGTTTTGGAACTAGCTGCCATTGTTTTCGCTCTTAAGTCATGGCATCATTACCTACTAGGAGAAAGGTTTGAATTGTTTACTGGCCATAAATCATTAAAATACCTTTTCTCACAAAAAGATCTTAACTTAAGATAGTAAAGTGGATGGAATTTCTTGCCTCTTACGATTTTGAGATTGCTTATACCCCTGGCAAGGGTAATGTGGTGGCAGACGCCTTAAGTAGGGAAAGGCTGACCTTAAGTCCTCTCTTTGTAGAAAGGCAAAACTTGGAGTACATAGCAACCTTTGACTTTAGACCCTCCTTTGAGTTTGTACCAGGTTTGTTAGCATCGCTAGAGGTGCGGCCTACGCTTTTAGACTCAATAGGAGTCGCGCAACGTGAAGACCCTCAGATAGTTGATGTGATGGATAAGTTAATTAGAGGTGGGACTTCTAGTCACCTCTAACGACACGGATTTCGCCCGGACCTAATCGATCGTTAAACCGACCAAGACCGTTCGAATCCCGCATACGCTAACTCTGGGTATACAACACATCAGAACGAATAACAGAAGACTTCAATAAACATCATAATAATGTTACATCAGAGTACAGAATATCAGAGTATATCGAAATATAATACACAGCGGAAGATAAATTTACATAAATGTAAAACAGTGTACAGCAGAAATATAAACTACACAGCGGAAGACTGTAAATGCCTGGACACAGCTTAAAGCTTCAATCCAGAATCCTGCTCAATACATCTGCAAAATAAAACTACTCGACTGCCCGTATGGAAAATAGGGGCACCCGAGTTCGCAAGGGAAAAGCAAACTACAGGTCAGTCATGGGACTGGTGTGAGAAACTCTAACAGTTATAATTAACTTATTTGATAATATGGTATATCACGGGACCACGCCGCTGACGCGGAATGGGTTTACCCCCATGAATACCAGTGTATAAACAACAATCAATATAGATATATGGATCTACTATGCATCAATCAACATGCAATATCCCAATCTACCCACTTAGATTAATCACTACACTTAGATTTTCTAAATCCAATTCAATTTACAGAAATTATTCCTTTGGATTTTATTCCCGATTTCTTATTTCAAATCATTTGAAATACATATCTAACTTTCTATATTAAAGTAGATTTCACTTCGGGATCTCAAATCAAATCGTTTGGAAATGTGAATTCCAAAAACATAACAATGCATACAAACAAGTATGCAACCAAATATCGTGCTCCCCATCGACAAGGCAAAGGGTACGCACCTCGCAACTCGATATATAAATGTGCACCTACCCCACATAGGAGTAGGCTACACCGACGATGCACCTCCCACACATGGAGAGCATACACCGCCCTCTCACCCATACTTTTAGTCTCAGGGTTACCCTAATCTTTAGCCACATACTAAATCATTTCATATCCCGAAGTAGGGAAAATCATTTCACAACATAATAATCACAAGTACTTTCAAAATATAGTACTTCACATCAGTAATTCACGCATATGATCAGTCACTATTAATCACATAACCTTTGAGCTCGTACGTCTCAAAGAAGGGTGTTAAGCAAGAGAATAAATTCTCTGCCACCAAACAGATACATCATCAATAGCAACTAATCGAATACGCGATGAACCACAATGTAACATATAATACATTTCTAAATCATTTTAGAAATCATCGGGTTTTGGGCCTCGAAATCCTTTCTGTTTTATAAAACATTTTTATAAAACATTCCCTGTCCAAAATCGGGAATACATTTGTTTTCACTTAAGAAAAATATCATTTCACAATCATTCATTAAATTTGAAATGAATTTAACATCGCTAAACACCTTATCGTCAAATCGTGAAGTGTTTCACAAGGCGTTAGCACATAGATATTTTCAACCCAACCCAATGCTAAATGTAAAAGTATATTTTGCTCATAAACTGGTCGAGCACAATCCAAACAATCAATCAATCCAATTTGACATTAAATATAAGGTTTTGAATAGAGATAGTATCGACTTATATTCAACATCAAATCCTGAAACCAATAGATATCATATCGGTAATAACGATATCGATATCTTCCAAATTCCCATCACAATATCTGTATAATCACGGAATCCAATATCGAAAATATCCAAAGATAATTTCAATTTAAATCTAATCCAATTTATTTGTTTATAACCATTGGATTATTTTTCTAGTTGATAACTAGTTCATTTCGATAAAAATATATTTTTATCTTTTCAAATATGGAGTTTTTCATCCCAATTCTTCACAAATCATTTCTTATGATTTTACACAAATTATCGATATTTTTAATAATTTTATCAAGGCCCATACAGTCGATTTCCATCAACGGTCATCGAACTGCACTTACATCGACCTTTTCCAAATTTGATTTGGACATAATTCCAAATCCAACCGTTAGATTTCAAATTTCTAATATTCGTTAGAAAGCTATTTTCGATACGAACCCAACAGTTCCGGTTTTAGGAGAATCCGACGGTCGGATCTCCCGCAATGTCCGTTCGAAGAAAATGGTCGAAATTCACAAACTGCCGCGGCGCGGCGCGTTCTATTCAGGCCATTATATTATATATATAATATATATAATATATACTTCGTCGTTTTCTATTTAAAACGAATTATATAAATAGTTTTGAATTCGTTTCAAAAACAATTTCAACCTATATTTCAATTCAAATCAAAATTGAATTCTTCTTTATAAATTCGTTTTAAAATTCATTTCTATTCAATTCAAATTTCAATTCAATTTGAATTCATTTCAATTCGCTTTCAATTCAATTTGAATTCGTTTTCAATTCAATTCAATTCAAATTGGTTTTCTATTCAATTCAATTCAAATTCATTTCTTATTTAATTCAATTCGAATTCATTTTCTATTCAGTTCAACTCGAATTCATTTTCTATTCAGTTCAATTCGAATTCATTTTCTATTCAGTTCAATTCGAATATTTCATATACATCGTTTCATTTCATATATATATATATCGTTTTCATTTCATATATACATCGTTTCCATTTCATATATATATCATTTTCATTTCATATATATATCATTTTCATTTCATATATATATCGTTTTCATTTCATATATATATCGTTTTCATTTCATATATATATCGTTTTCATCTCATATATATATATCGTTTTCATTTCATATATACATCGTTTTCATTTCATATATACATCGTTTTCATTTCATATATACATCGTTTCCATTTCATATATATATCATTTTCATTTCATATATATATCGTTTTCATTTCATATATATATCGTTTTCATTTCATATATATATCGTTTTCATTTCACGATCAATTTTCACATAAAATACAATCAAACAAACAAGCATACAAGCCATCCATGGTCTGTGAATGACGGGTGTCGGGTGCTACTAAACACCGTCTGCATCCTAGTATATATTTATAACTAGAAAAGTAAAATTAAATGGTGAGAGTTTTCACCGATAGCTATCCTAACTTCACGGCACTTCATTGATAGAAATCTTCAACGTTCTCGCCTTTTTGTCATCTTTGTTGCCCGTAGCCACTACATATATAAAAATCACACATTTTTATATTTTGATGTCTTTAAAATAAAAATCATATTTTTATTAACTTTCAATTTAAAAATCCTATTTTTTTTATATTCACTTTAAAAATTGAATTTTTACTCCGCTATTCAATATATAAAAATCGAATTTTTACTACGCTATTCAATATATAAAAATCGAATTTTTACACCGCTACTATATAGATAAAAATTATATTTCAAAAATATAGATTTCGCCCTTTCAAAAATAAAGATTTCGCCTTTATAAAAATAAATATCTCGCCTTTTCTAAAATAAATATCTCGCCTTTTCTAAAATAAATATCTCGCCTTTTCTAAAATAAATATCTCGCCTTTTCTAAAATAAATATCTCGCCTTTTCTCTTTTAAAAATACGATATTTTCAAAGTTAAAATTCATGTCTTTATAAAGTTAAAAATCAAGTCTTTATTGTTTTTACAATATAAAAATCATATCTTGAACTAAATAAAAATCATAGTTTTCTATTTATAAAAAATCACAGCTTTCTATTTTTGTCAATCATCATTTTCTAACTAAAATAAAATATATTTCTTTCTACCGAAAATCCTTGAATAATTAAATAAAAGAAATAAATAATTTAAAAACTTACAGTTAGTTAGCAAGAAAAGGGGGAG
This sequence comes from Allium sativum, assembly GCA_030737875.1. Taxonomy (NCBI): domain Eukaryota; kingdom Viridiplantae; phylum Streptophyta; class Magnoliopsida; order Asparagales; family Amaryllidaceae; genus Allium; species Allium sativum. Next base: position 153,908,711 of record CM060921.1, on the reverse strand, counting down.
GGAATCTGTGCGCGTCGGTCAGCAAAGGAGGAGGGGAATCAGGTGGTCGAGGTTCGCTGATGTGGTGGGGTGCTCCAGGTGGTCGGCGGTGGCCCTGGGAGTGGCTGCGTGGAGGTTAGGGTTCGGGTTAGTGGAGGAGGACGGAGAGGAGGGGTTCGTGGGGTGGCTCATGGGGTCTGCGGGGACAGGTGGCTTCGTGTTGAGCGTCGGGGGTTTAGGCTGGAAGTTCGAACGGGGAAAGGGGGCGAAGGAGGGAGGAAGTACGGCAAGAGGAGGGGGTGAGGGAGGGGGCGCGGTGGCGCTATGCCTGGGTGGCGGCGGACGAGCGGAGGAAGGGGCAACGGGGAGCGATTCCGATTTGGTTTTTTTTCTTTTTTTTTTCTTCATTCTGAAATGATAACGAGGGAAAAGGGGGGGCCTCGGGTTAAAGGGGACAGAGAATTATATTAATATTTTTTATTATTATTTTTTTCAAAAAGTTGACTTTTACATACGACCTCTAAACGAGGCCCACCGCTTGTCGTCTATAGCATTTTACCCCCATTCCGAACACAATGGGATATGTATCGTAGGTTGGTTCGGCTGTTACAATCAGTTTCCGTTAAATTTACATTTAAATCACTATATTGAATTTTAAACGTATATTTCAAATTACCGGGGTCACATACTAACTAGAAAAATTCTGAAAAATATTTTCTAGTTTCGTATTGACGATACGGTCCTAACAAAACTAGTTTCGTCGAATTCTGAGACCGTTAGAAAAATGGCCATTTTCCAGTCGATTAAAATCAACTGAAACTGGTCAAACGCGTTTTCCTTTGCCACGCTCACATATTGATTCGAAAAATTATGAAATTTGGAATCTAGCAATAACTTGACACTGCGGATCCAACAAAAGTGGTTTCGTCGAAATCCGAGGTTGTTTGCAAAATTTCCAATTTTAAGGGCCTGAATTCTATAGCGACTATTCAGAATTTTCAACTGGACATATCTTTTGATTCCCGTTATGAAATTTCAATTTTTCAGGTTCATTGGAAAGATATTATCAATTAGATCCTAATGTTTTTGGTTTCACTAAAATCCGGATTGTTTTGCACCCGGTACGTTCAATTGAAGTTTGAAATCGAATTATCGAACTACCGCGCCATTTTCAATTCTATTTATAATTATATATAAATATTTATATTCTAACGACGACGTATATAATATAAACGTCGAATTTCAATTCAAAATAAATTTCTGGTCGATATTATTTAAAATAATCTATTTTAAATATTCAAAATTCGATAAAATTGCCAAAATAAAAAATTTTAAACTGGCCCAGATTTCCCGGGTTATTACAATAGATAATCCATAGATGACAAGGGTTGGTTGAGACAAGATGGAAGATTATGTGGCCCACAAGCAAGGGATTTGGTGAAGACAGTTCTTGATGAAGCACACCATTCTAAGTTGACCATACACCTAGGTGGAGACAAGATGTATAAAGACATAAAAAGGGTTTTCTTTTGGAATGACATGAAGAAGGATGTAGCTGAATTCGTCTATAAGTGCTTAATATGCCAGTAAGTCAAGGCGGAGCAAAAGAAGCCTGGTGGTCTGCTTCATCCTCTAAAGGTCCCAGTGTGGAAATGGGATAGCATTTCGATGGACTTTATAGATGGGTTGCCTAGGTAAAGAAGGGGCAATACCAGTATTTGGGTAATAGTTGACAGGCTCACTAAAAGTGCTCACTTTATACATGTTAAGTGTAGGAGGACTGCCTCATCATTAGCATCAATTTATCTTAAAGAAGTAGTTCGGCTGCATGGGATACCCTCTAGCATTGTAAGTGATCGAGATCCTATATTTACGAGTGAGTTTTAGAAGAGTTTGAAGAGGTTGTAGGCACACAACTACGCTTAAGCACTTCCTATCACCTCAAACCGATGGTCAGACTGAAAGGGGTAAACAGAGTATTAGGAGATATTTTGAGATTGTGTATTCTTGATTTTGGAGGAACGTGGGAAGATCATCTTCCTTTGGTGGAGTTCGCCTTCAACAATAGCCACCAAGCCACTATAGACATGGCACTCTTTGAGGCTTTGTATGGAAGACCATGCCGATCACCAACTTGTTGGTGGGAATCTACAGACAAGCTCGTACTTGGGCCCGACATGATCATAGAGACCTCGGAGAAGGTAGACTTAATACGAAGACGAATGAAGACCACACAAGATAGACAGAAGTCCTACACGGATAAAAGAAGGACTGACCTTGAGTTTGAGGTTAGAAACAGAGTTTTCCTAAAGGAATCTCCTTTAAAGAATGTCATTCGCTTTGGATCCGTAGGAAAATTGGCACAATATTTGTAGGGTCGTTTCCTATAATTAAGAGGATAGGAACGATGGATTATAGAGTAGGGTTGCCCGAAAGATTGGCCGGAGTTCATAAAGTTTTTCATGTTTCTCATCTACGAAAGTGCTTACATGAGTCTACGGAAGTGGTGGAGCCGAGCATACTAGAAGAAGTAGAAGTGGAACGAGAAGCGACGGTGAGAAGAGTTCCGACTCGTATCTTGGGAACAGAAGTTAAGAAGCTAAGCAATCGTGAGTTCAAGCTAGTTAAAGTACAATGGAGTGACACTGAAGAAGACGCGACTTGGGAGATTGAAGACAAGATACACGCAGCCTACCCTTTACTTTTTGAGGGTACATCCTTGATCTCTTTTTCATAAGTTTATGCATGCATGTATCTATCTTTTTAGTATATCTCCTCAGTCCTATTCTTGATCGTTAAGTAGAAACCAATGAATGTAAACATGTATTTGAAAAATATTATAATTGATGGTTGCTAGTGGTTACTGGTGGATGCATATACACACACATTAGGTACTAGATCGGCTCAGTCAATTTCATATTGCATATGCATATGTGTATTTGTATATGGATTGAAACTTGATGTGTTATCATATGGATGTTGCATTTGTATGAATGATTGTGCACTCATATAGAAGTTATAAAATACGATTAGGAATAATTGCATACATGATAGACTAATGGAACTGAATAATTCGCATTAAGGAGGTCAACTGAACCAGTAGTAACTAATTTTGCATTAGATAAGGACATATACACACACTATGCATATGATCATGAAAGAATTAGAATTCTTTTTTTAGGACTATGGATGTTTGTGATTGATGGTTGAGTAGATGGATGTTGGATGTTAGGATACATTCTTCTTAACTTAGATATTTCGGGGATGAAATCCTTTAAGGAGGGGAGAATGTAACACCCCGTATTTTCTATGAATATTATAATAACTAATTAAAGAATAGTTAACTTAAAAAGTGGGAATTAAGTAAAATGGGTAGTGCCATTGCGTTCATCTCGGAATTCTGGTTGGAATAGAGTCCGAGTTTGCGTAAATCGGATTCCATATGAGGAAGTTATGAAGCTTAGAAGATTTCAGTTCAAAGAAAAATTAATTTAAATAATAATTAAAAATCAGAAAACAAATTCAAATTTCGAAAATCAGCCAATAAAAGATGAGCAGGAAAAATCCCGCCCGAGGGTGACGACCCCCCCCCCCCCCAGGGGGTGTCGACATAGGTGTCGAGACACCTATTAGGGATGTCGACAGGGATGTCAATCCCCTATAGGGGTGTCGACCCCTATCTTCCCAAATCTGGGTGACGAATTCTGAAGGATTAGGGCTTATGTGCCGTGTTGTGGTTGGCTGGGTGACGTGTCTCTTTGATTTGGATGGCTCTGATAACTCCTATGCTAATCTTGTAACAACCCGCATTCTATGCATCGGAGGATCGTAAAATATTTATTTCTTTCTTATATGAAGTTGTATGGTCATGTGACTTTGGGAAACGGCCATTGGGGTCATTTCCCATGCTCATGATTTTTTCCAATTTTAAAATGACCATTTTGCCCTTAGCTGATTTTGTTTCAGCCATAATTTTTGATTGGAAAGGAATTTTGATCTGAAACCACTTCCATTAGATTCGTTTGATGGTTTACATTTCCCTAGAGTGGTCATAATAGCTAAACGGCTCACTGTTTGGGAGATAAGGATGAAATAAAGTTTGGAAGGTGAAAAACTGCTTAACCGGGCCAAATAGGGTGATTAGTGAATGAGCCCATAACCCATTTCGGGATTAGGGTTATGGGGAGGCTGAAAAGAGTTAGGGTTTCATTCCATTTTAGTTTTCTAGCCTCCTCTTACCTCTTAGAAACCCTAAAAATGGTCTCCAACCTCTAAATCACCTCCAAATCACTTTCTAATCAAGGATTAAGCTTGACAACATCAAATCAATGGAAATCTACACCAAATCAAGATTAGAGCTGCTGTTTGGCACCGGTATTCGCGCCATATCAGAGATTTATTTCAGATCTAAGGTTTTATTTGTGGCTAAGGTGAGTGATTTGCATTGTTTTTCACTAATTATGGCAAATTAGAGTAATTAGCAAAGATTAGCGAAATTATAACTCATAGAAATCTGGAAAAATATTTATAAATTCGAAAATAATGTTTTATACCTCTGTTGGAAATTTGGGTTGATTTGGTTAAGTTTTGTTAATCCTACGATTAGTTTTGCTTAAACATGCTTAAGAGAAAATATAGGATTTTGGCTACGTTTGATCCGTTTTACATGCTAGGATTGTTGTTTTGGTGTTTGTGAATGATTATACATGTTGCTATGACTGTATGATATGATTTGTGATTGTCTAGAAGTGTTAGATTGGTCGAAAACGCCGTCGAATGGCGTAAACAGTCGCTAGAAGAAGTTGCAGGATTTTGGTCGATCCGGATCGGAGGAAGGAGTCCGATCCGAACCACCTTCCACGAGAGCTGCTCACACCCGACCCTATCCTCCCTCGTGGGCATGTAGCTACTCCGACCCGAACCGATGCACCATGGGGAAGCTTGAGAGACCCGACTCGATCCGGAGTGCTTAGTTTTTCATGAGGCTAGGAGGTGTGGACTCCGATCCGAACCGCTGGAGGAAGGCTACCCCGACCCGTCCCGCATAGCCACCTCCAAACCGAACAGATGTTTGGCGATTTGACTTAAAGGCCCCGACCCGATCCGCCAGGGGTGATGATGAAGATCTGAACCCGATGGGAGTATGATCTGAAGTAAAGTAAAGGAAGAAGACCGATCTGGAGAAGAAGGCCAATAACCTGAGATGCAAAGGTAGTCCAAATAAGAAGTTAGAGCTCAGGATCCAGTTGGGAATCAACGAGTCGACTTCATGAGTTGGGTTTTGCTGCGGGAAGTGTGCAAAGGGGTTTTCGGTATTCATAACTTTGGTTCACCACTGAGAGACGGATAGTGGGCTTGTAGTGATAGTTGTACGGGATTGGATTCCGTCATGGCCCAAGGGATAGGTGACCAAGGTAGTGGATATCGTATGCTTTATGCACTGAGTGAGAGATGTGAGGATGGTTGCTATATTTGATTTGTTTTCCATCATTGCGACATACACAACCCCACCCCTGTATTCTTTACACCATATGTTTAGTGGCACCTTAGAGTATTGTACGGTATGTAGTGCTAACTCTTTGGTTGCAGGTCCAGGTTCAGGTATGATTGGATTATACCTGTTATTTTCTGTTTTGTTGCTTATCGCTCATACCAGACTTTTTGTCTAACTCAGAGTTTTATGTCTCTTCTTATTACTCTGGGTGCTCTCACGAGCAGACTAGAGACATGTTAACTGGTGATGCACGAGTAGGTGATCCGGAGGCGAGCAGGAGGCTTCCACGTATGTGATATATATATATATATATATATATATATATATATATTCTCCCTGTGTCGTTGGTGGTCACTACTTGGGCATTAGTAGTGTACCTCCCTTATCTTGCTTTTACCTTTAGAGAGACAGTTTGAAAAGTTGTAATAACGATGATGTGGAACATAAGTTGTATTTGGATTTTCCGCTGCTATGATAGTTTGTTTTCAGCTTATGCACTGTCTCACCTGTTTTATGTCAAGTATGTTGTTATTATATTTTGTTCTATGCGCTGTGATACATTCTACAGGTTCCTTGTTGATTCTTCATCCTCTTCTTTTCCTTCTGACGACCGTCCCGTGCTAACTGGACATGTGTACAGCGCACCTTTGGAGTAAATGTCGGTTGGTGCGGGGCGGGCCGTAACATTTGGTATCAGAGCTCTAGGTTGCGTAATTAACCTAGGGAAGTCATCAGGGAGAGATAGTATACGTATATGAGAGCGCGTATTTGTGATTATTCTGGTTTTCATAAGCTATATATATACTATTAGTATAGCTAAGGATGAAGTCGCACTGCACTAGCACCACTATGGAGATGGTTAATCGTTTTCTCTTTACAGATTGAACGATGAGCCGATACGCAAGAGGTGCTAGTAGAGGGGCCAATAATGGGAATACCGCAAACATGAGGACGATGTTTACTGACCTCATGAGAGAAAAGTTTAGGGATGTGCAGAGGGCATCACCCAATGGTGGTAATGGTGGTGGTCCAGTAGTGCAGGCGCCTAGGGCCGATTTCGCCAAGCTGTCCAAGGATTACACTAACCTTGGTAGGAAGTCGTTCCATGGAACGGAGTCGGCCACGGATGTTCAGGATTGGTTGGATAGCTGTGATCGTATCTTCGACGACTTGGGTATCGAGATGCGATGAAGAAAAGGCTAGCGTCTCGTCAGCTGCAAGGGCGAGCGATGAATTGGTGGAATGCTATTAAGACAGCCACTCCAGAGGATCAGGTTACTTGGGATCAGTTTAAGACTCGCTTTAGCGACAAGTTTATCCCAGCTGCTCAGAAGTCGGAATTGTTTAGGAAGTTCTTGGAGCTTAAGCAGAATGGTAGAGCAGTCTCGAACTATATTGTTGAGTTCGACACTTTGTTGAAGTATGGATTATCCCTTATCGATACTCCTGAGAAGAAGAATGAGAAGTTCATTACTGGTTTGGATGGATACTTGGGGGAAAGGCTTATCAACCACATCGATGAGACTTTTGAATCGATTGTGAGGAAAGCTTTGAGATTAGAGAGTCTTTACCCTAAGTCAAAGACTAAGATTGCATCTGCAGTAGGGCTGAAGCCGCAAGCAGGCGGTGGAGGCAAGAATAACACTCAGAACAAGAAGAAGCAGAACCAAACTAAGGATGTCCAGAAAAAGAGCAAGAAAGATGTTGAGTGCTTCATCTGTGGTAAGAAGGGCCATTATGCCAAAGAATGTCGGGCCAAGCAAGCGGATAGGAAGTGCTACAACTGTGGCCAAGTGGGACATCATAAGGATAAATGCCCACAACCTCTTAAAGAGAAGCAAATTGTGAAAGCATATGCTATTGGTGCTATTCCTTCTTCGTTGAATGCCCCAACTGTGGCGGAGAAAGGAAATAATGTCATCATTTAAGGTATGCTTTCTATTCATGATATACATATTCGAGTTTTGTTTGATACTGGGGCTTCCCGTTCCTTCATACCTAGTGACCTGGTAGATAGGTTGGGACTGGAACCCGAGATAGTCGATAGACCGTTGGTTGTGACGATCCCGATTGGTGGTTCGACTAACCATAATATGATTTGCCGAAATTTGGCCTTATCGAGTCATGGATGTATGTTTGTTTGTGATTGCTTTGTTTTGGGCTTTACTGGGTATGGCATTATATTGGGGGTCGATTGGCTCCAAAGATACGGGGTGGTGGTAGACTGTGAGGGCTTTTTGGCGACAATTAGAGTGGATGATGGGCGGAGGATAGTGTTGGGTAGTCTACCTAGTGATGGGGTAATGGCTAGTTTTATAAATTCTCTCGACATCCCACATGATGAGTTGTCATATGTGCCCGTGGTTGGCCAGTATCCGGACGTCTTCGAGGAGGTGACCGGGCTTCCACCATACCGAGAGATTGAGTTCCGTATTGATTTGAAAGACGCCAGACCTATAGTGATGCCACTTCGTCGTATGGCACCAAGGGAGCAGTTAGAGCTCGGGGTGCAAGTAAGTGATCTTTTGAAGAAGGGGTTTATTAGAGGAAGTGTCTCCGAGTGGGGAGCACCAGTTGTGTTTGCCACTAAGGCAGATGGTTCCAATCATTTGTGTATGGACTATCGCGAGTTGAATAAGGTGATGAGGAAGAATAATTATCCTCTACCGCAGATAGATGATTTGTTTGATCAACTGGAAGGAGCAAGAGTGTTCTCCCCATTGGACCTCGCGACAGGATTTCATCAGCTCCGAGTAGCGGCTGAGAGTGTTACGAAAACGGCATTTCGGACGCCGACTGGATTCTATGAGTGGTTGGTCATGCCATTTGGGTTGACCAATGCACCAGCATACTTCGTGGATCTTATGAATCTAGTATTCATAGATCAGTTGAATAAGTTCGTTCTTGTGTTCGTATACGACATCCTTGTTTACTCGAGGACAGAGGAAGAACACAAGGGACATTTGAGGATAGTGATGGAGGTGTGGAGAAAACACCAATTGAGAGAGAAATTTTCTAAGTGTCACTTCTGGAGGAGGGAAGTGAGATTCTTGGGCCATGTTGTTTCAGAGAATGGTATTGCCATGGACCGTGCGAAGGTGGCTACGGTACAAGATTGGTCTGTGCTCAAGAATGCAACAGACGTGAGAAGCTTCTTGGGGTTAGCTGGATATTATCGTAAGTTTATCCAGGACTTCTCCAAGATAGAAGCACCGTTGACTCAGTTGACTAAGAAGAATCAAGCCTTCATCTGGGACGAAGTGTGTGAGAATGCATTCAAGAGTCTAAAAGAAAAGTTGACGCATGCGCCAATATTAGTCATTCCCAAAGGAAATGAAGAGATGACAGTATACACGGATGCTTGTGGTATCAGACTAGGTGCTGTATTGATGCAAAGAGGAAGGGTTGTAGCTTATGCTAGTCGGCAACTCAAGCCGCATGAGAAAAAGTATCCTACCCATGATTTGGAACTGGCAGCGATCGTGTTCGCGTTGAAGATGTGGAGACATTATCTCTTGGGAGAAAGATTTGAGTTGTTTACCGATCATAAATCGTTATAGTATCTTTTCTATCAGAAGGATCTAAATCTCAGACAGCAAAGATGGATAGAGTTCTTGGCTTCGTATGATTTTGATATTGCATATAGACCTGGGAAAGGCAATGCGGTAGCCGATGCCTTAAGTAGGAGACATGCCAGTTTATGGGCTATGTTTCTTGAATGGAAGCAACTGGAGTATATCGCAGGGTATGATTTCAGACCAAAGTGCGAATTGAATCCAGAGATGTTAGCAAGTTTGACGATCAGACCCACTTTGATTGAGTGGATTGGTTCCAGTCAGAGGGAAGATCCTAATCTATTGGAAATCATCTCCAAGTCAGAGATGAATTTCGACGGTGAGGAGATAAGTTTGTATGGGCTTGATCGAGAAGGATAGCTACGAAAGAATGGAAGACTAGTTGTACCCAACATGAAGGGTTTGAGAGATGAAGTGCTTAGGGAATGTCATCACTCAAAACTGACTATACACCCCGGTGGTGATAAGATGTATCGAGACATGAAGCAGACTTACTACTGGGAAGGAATGAAAAGAGACGTTGGGAAGTTTATATCAAAATGCATGAATTGCCAGCTAGTTAAAGCTGGGCAAAAGAAGCCTTGTGGTTTGTTGCAACCATTAGAAATTTCCGAATGGAAATGGGAGCAAGTCTCAATGGATTTCTAGGACTAGATCGGGACATGATAACATTTGGGTAATTGTGGATCGATTGACTAAGAGTGCAAGATTTATACCAGTCAAATCGACCAGAACGGCAGCTAAGCTAGCAGAACTGTATATGAAGTGGGTTGTGAGATTTCATGGAGTACCTAAAAGCATTGTGTGTGACAGAGACCCATTGTCTACTAGTGGGTTTTGGAAGAGCTTACAAGAGGCTCTAGGGTCGGAATTATATCTCAGTACCGCATGTCATCCTCAAACTGATGGTCAGACAGAGAGGGTGAATCGTATATTGGAAGATCTCTTGAGAGCTTGTATATTGGATTTTGGTGGATCATGGGATTACCATTTGCATCGAGTAGAGTTTGCATATAATAATAGCTACCAATCCAGTATCGGTATGGCTCCGTATGAATCTTTGTACGGAAGACCGTGCAACTCACCATCATGTTAGATAGAGACCAGTGAGAAGTTTGTGCTTGGACCAGACGTGGTAAGGGAAACTTCAGATAAGATTAAAATCATTCAACAATGGATGAAGACTGCCCACGATAGGCAGAAGAGTTATGCTGATAAGAGGAGAAGAGACTTAGAATTCTCTGTTGGTGACTTGGTGTTTGTCAAGGTTTCTCCGTTGAAGAGCGTGATACGATTTGGTAGGAGAGGCAAGTTAGCACCAAGATTTGTTGGCCCATTCAAAATTCTCGAACAAGTTGGGAATTTGGTGTATAGAGTTGACTTACCCGAGAAGATGGTGGGAGTTCACAATGTATTTCATGTTTCCCAGCTAAGGAAGTTCGTGCACGACCCAGATATGACTATTTCACCTGATCAGTTAGAGGACTTAGAAGTGGAACCTGAGGCGGTTGGGAACCGCAAGCCGATTCGTACTGTCGAGCACGATACGAAGCGACCTCGAAGGAAGGCGGTGAAGCTAGTCAAGGTTCAGTGGGGCGAGAACGAGAATGACTGTACTTAGGAGACAGAGGAGAGCATTAGGAAGACGCATCCAGAACTCTTTGCCTGGTAAGGTTTACTTTGAAATTTAGTTATTCTGCATGCTAGGATAGGCTTGTTTAGCTTGTTTTGCATGTTTGACTGCTGTTTTATGGTTGATAGTCATGCGGGACCCTTTGTGTGTTTCGGTTAGGGAATTTCGGGGGCGAAATTTCTTAAGGTGGGGAGAATGTAACAACCCGTATTCTACGCATCGGAGGATCGTAGAATATTTTTTTCTTTCTTATATGAAGTCATATGGTCATGTGGCTTTGGGAAACGACCACTGGGGTCATTTCTCATGCTCATAATTGTTGCCGATTTTAAAATGACCATTTTGCCCCTAACTGATCTGGTTTCGGCCATAACTTTTGATTGGAAAGGAATTTTGACCTGAAACCACTTCCATTAGACTCATTTGATGGTTTACCTTTCCGTAGAGTGATCATAATAGCTAAACGGACTCACCGTTTGGGAGATATGGCTGAAATAAGGTTTGGAAGGTGAAAAACTGCTTAACCGGGCCAAATAGGGTGATTTGTGAATGGGCCCATAACCCATTTTGGGATTAGGGTTATGGGGAGGCTAAAAAGAGTTAGGGTTTCATTACATTTAAGTTTTCTAGCCTCCACTTACCTCTTAGAAACCATAAAAATGGCCTCCAACCCCTAAATCACCTCCAAATAACTTTCTAATCAAGGATTAAGCTTAGCAACATCAAATCAAGGGAAATCTACACCAAATCAAGATTAGAGATGCTATTTGGCAATGGTAGTCGCACCATATCAGATATTTATTTCATATCTAAGGTTTTATTTGTGGCTAAGATGAGTGATTTGCATTGTTTTTCACTAATTATGGCTAATTAGGGTAATTAGCAAAGATTAGCGAAATTATAACTCATAAAAATCTGGAAAAATATTTATAAATTCGAAAATAATGTTTTATACCTCTGTTAGAAATTTGGGTTGATTTGGTTAAGTTTTGTTAATCCTGCGATTAGTTTTGCTTAGACATGCTTAAGAGAAAATATGAGATTTTAGCTACGTTTGATCCGTTTTACATGCTAGGATTGTTGTTTTGGTGTTTGTGAATGATTATACATGTTGCTATGACTGTATGATATGATTTGTGATTGTCTAAAAGTGTTAGATTGGTCGAAAACGCCGTCGAATGACGTAAACAGTTACTGGAAGAAATTGCAGGATTTTGGCCGATACGGATCGGATCGGAGGAAGGAGTCCGATCAGAACCACCTTCCACGAGAGCTGCTCACACCCGACCTGATCCGCCCTCGTGGGCATGAAGCTACTCCAACCCGACTCGATGCACCATGGGGAAGCTTGAGAGACTCGACCCGATCCGGAGTGCTTAATTTTTCATGAAGCCAGGAGGTGTGGACTCCGATCCGAACCACTGGAGGAAGGCTACCCCGACCCAACCCTCATATCCACCTCCGAACCGAACCGATGTATGGCGATTTGACTTGAAGGCCCCGACCCGATCTACCAAGGGTGATGACGACGATCCGAACCTAATGGGAGTATGATCCGAAGCAAAGTAAATGAAGAAGACCGATCTGGAGAAGAAGGCCAATAACCTAAGATGCAAAGGTAGTCCAAATAAGAAGTTAGAGCTCAGGATCCAGTTGGGAATCAACGAGTCGACTTCATGAGTTGGGCTTTGCTGCGAGACGTGTACAAACGGGTTGCTAGTATTCATAACTTTGGTTCACCACTGAGAGATGGATAGTGGGCTTGTAGTGATAGTTGTACGGTATTGGATTCCGTCATGGCCCAAGGGATAGGTGACCAAGGCAGTGGATATCGTATGCTTTACGCACTGAGTGAGAGATGTGAGTATGGTTGCTATGTTTGATTTGTTTTCCATCATTGCGACATGCACAACCCCACCCCGTATTCTATACACCATCTGTTTAGTGGCACCTTAGAGTATTGTATGGTATGTAGTGCTAACTCTTTGGTTGCAGGTCCAGGTTCAGGTACGATTGGATTATACCTGTTATTGTTCTGTTTTGTTGCTTATCGCTCATACTAGACTTTTTTTCTGACCCAGAGTTTTATGTCTCTTCTTATTACTTTGGGTGCTCTCACGAGCAGACTAGAGACAGGTTAACTGGTGATGCACGAGTAGGTGATCCGGAGGCGAGCAGGAGGCTTCCATGTATGATATATATATATATATATATATATATATATATATATATATATATAATCCCTGTGTCGTTGGTGGTCACTACTTGGGAATTAGTAGTGTACCTCCCTTATCTTGCTTTTACCTTTAGAGAGACAGTTTGAAAAGTTGTAATAATGATGATGTGGAACATAAGCTGTATTTGGATTTTCCGCTGCTATGATAGTTTGTTTTCAGCTTATGCACCGTCTCACCTGTTTTATGTCAAGTATTTAGTTATTATGTTTTGTTCTATGCGCTTTGAGACATTCTACAGGTTCCTTGTTGATTCTTCGTCCTCTTTTTTCCTTCTGACAACTGTCTCGTGCTAACTGGACATGTGTACAGCTCACATTTGGAGTAAATGTCGGTTGGTGCTGGGCGGGCCGTCATAAATTTGAAGGCCACAGTTTGTTTAACACATCTATAAATACATATCTAAACTTAACCTTAACATCATAACCCTATTCTACGGTGTCTTCATGTTGTCCGTCTCTAAACTAGCCTACCCCCCTTTTTCTCCAAACTAGAAATCAAATTAGATAGCTTCAAATTGAAGAAAAGGTTTTCCGCTTCAATCAACAAAGAAAGATTAGAATCACTACCACGTCAACTAATTCTCTTTTTCTAATCCTATCGTTGTAACTTCAGTTATTATTCAAATTTGAACACATAATAGAAATCATGACTGCAATGAGTTGAATCTAGAACTATGCCTAATTGTAAGATAATCAATTCTGATTCATGCTTGTTCTTTTGTCAAATCTGAAATTACCTATACCAAAGAGACTGGTGTGATTGAACTTATCATGTTGTACATCAAATTAGTAACTTCTTTATGTTCAATCCTATAGAATATGTTTACCTATGATGTATTTTCCTTAGTTTGCTCATATTCGTTGTTAATGTACAACATGCCTATTGGAACCATGATTCTTGTGTTTGGTACACCTTTACATGCCTATTTTCCCTTATGGCAATTCTTGTGTTTATTCTCTTTCTCCTTTCCATTTTATTTTTTGGGTACTTGGAATTTGGAAACCTTATTGAATCTTGTTGTACGTGCAATTGTAATGCAGGGAATTGGGTATAACCTATTGGAGTAATTTTGGACATAACAAGTATATTGGACATAACTTGAATTGACTACAATTGTGGATAATTGGCATACAAAAATCTAGACTTGGACATGAATGGTAAACATGTAAATTGGATAAAATATGAACATGCCTAACCCAAGGTTGATTGAGTTGCGGTGTAAGACTGCCCGGAACCACCCGACACATCCAACAACCGCAACAACAGGTCTAATGTGAGAGGTTAGCGCATAAAGCCCAAAACCTGAGGTTACAATGAGTCGGCGGTAGAAGTCTGCTCGGAACCGCCAGACACATCCATCAACCGCAAACAACAGTTCTAACGTGAGAGGTTGGTGCATTAATAAATTAATTAATGCCAATGGACAGACATGCTAAGAATGGTTAGGTTAAGTAACATATGAATAGGCAACACTTAACCAACGCAACATGTTAATTAAACAAATGGGTGGGGTTAGGTTAAATTGAGAACACTTAACCGCTATAACATGTTGGTTAGGAAACCCTAGCAACTGGGACCCATTTCAGCAGTAACCCACGTAGATGTATTACGGTACCCTGAACTAGGAAGGGTGGGGCACGATTACTGGGCTGATTATAAGCGGTCAAGACAGTGGCAGGTGATGCGTCAGTGTAGGTTCCGATGGAGTACGGGTGTGCACGTACTCCGGAGTGGAAAAATCAGGCACTGGGCATCAATAGTTATACATTGTGCATCATGAATTGTGTCGGGTAGCCATCATAGGGATTGATACACCGCATGGTGGAACTAGCACAAGTATCTACAAACAAGCGGGCCGAATGACACAAGTAAAAAATACATGCGAGTAGAAGCTGATCGATAAAGGGATCATTTTATTATGAACACATGAGGGTAGTTGAAACTATTATTATTAGGTGCAGAGAAATAGAAATGGGTGCGATAGCGTACTCAGTTTATCTTGCCTTATCTTGTCTAATGTTATCTTGTCACTATGGTATTGTCTTTTATTCGGTTTATTCATATCATGATCCTTTTTCTTATTTACATGCTGAAAATCACTGGGCTTACTAGGCTTTATGTCTGACCCGTTTTCTTTCGTCTTCTTTTCTTCTGTCCCCCCCCCCCTCCCGTTCCATAGGGAGGGAATACTTCATCTTAGTTCAGACCTTTTCCAGCTTGAAGAGAGTAGATGTATTGCTTGGATTCTCTTTTCTTGGGCTATGGCTATGGTTACACTTTTATTGGTGATTTATGCTGCTTTACTACTATTTTATGCTTCTTTATGTATTTGGAGTTTTTGAATCAAGAAAGAGGTTTTATTGTAATGATTTGGTAGTTGGGTTTTGAGACAATGGTTGTAATGTTTTGACAGAACCACGCTGCTTATGAAATGATTTCAGTTTTTCCGTTATTTGTTTGTTTGTCTTGTAAATTGTCTGTATCTTTTACCTATAATGCTTCACCAAAGTTAATGCATTCCCTTTGTGAGTGACCTTAACGGAGGTGGGGTGTTTCATATAACCTTTATTTATACTCGAAATCATATTTTCAGTGTCAAATCACAAATAATAAACCCTATCTAAGTTTTGGTTCTCACACCAATCAATTGGAAATATATAGATATCCCACTTTCGAAACTCGAACATAAATACAAATGATGGTGCACCATCTCCAGAATTATCCCCGGGCGACTAGAGTGTGATTCTATATCTACCTAATATATTTGAGACTTCAAATACATGTGGATCAGACATATATTAAAGTCTCATTATACCCGAGAGTCCAAAATCAATTTACAATAAGACACTCATATACGAATAACAAGATATAATTTTCAAAACTAAATTTCTTTTAATAAAATAGCGCTCTTCGAACTCATTCTAGGGGATTACTAACCCTATCTCGAAGGAGTCATTCTTATAGTATATTACCAATCCTATCTCTAATGATTTCTTTTGTTTGGTTCTAACATGTCCTGTTCTCGAGCCTTGTAAATGAAAGCTCTGATACCAAACTGAAACAACCCTAACTTCCCCTTACGGGAAATCTAGGATGTTGAGACAAGATTTTGATCGATGCCAACATATAAAGGTGCAGAGAAGATCATTTCATAAAGATAAGGTTTTTTACTTTGAGTCGTGTTAGAAATATGTTAAAATCTATCCTCAAAGTATAACACGAATGCATAAAACAATATCATATCTTCGTTGCTGAAATCTGTATATTTGAGGAATTGAAAAGTCATAGAAAAAGAAAAAACGGTCCAGGCTCCAACCGGGAAAGAGTGCAGAGTGATATAGACTATGGACTGAGGTTCTCCGTACCATAGCCAGAAAACGGTAGACCGCCCAAAAAAGGACCGGTCGACCGGTTTTCCTGTGTTTGCACATAACGGCTATTTTTTTGGTTCTTTAAATTTCCAGAAACTTAACCAGTCGACCGGTAATTTTCAACCAGTCGACCGGTTTCGAACAACAAGCTTTTTTATGAAGGGTTGCTTCCATTCATCAAGAGTTTTCCCTTCAATTTTCAATGGAAACGGATGCAATCTTTTGTAGAAACTCTTCATGAAGGAATGCAAATATTCTATACTATAAATAGACTTGAAATCATAGTTTCAAATCACCGATTCTTGCTCTAATCTCTGATCTTACTGTCAAAATACTCTTGCATTCTAAAAGCTCTCAAATATTTCAATTGCTTATTAAATCATTGAAATTATTTCATATCTCTTGATTCAATAAGTAATATAATTCCTTGAATCTACGCATTCAAAGTATATACTCGAGGATCAGATTATAGGAAGATTGTACTCAAACTGTTGACTGTCCGTGTTGAATCAAGAACACAAAGCAGAAGTCAAAACCATTGTATCAGTTGAAGTCCTGTGTGTGATCAGGCAAGTGTTGAGGTCCTCGGTGTTGTAAGAGGTGTGAAATCCCGTTCGGCTGCTCAGGGGTTGTGAACCTGTTTTTTCGGGTGAAGCGAGGTTGTTGATTAGTGAAAATCCAGAGAGAGGTCTGGGACTGGACGTAGGACGGTGCTCCGAACCAGTATAAAAATCCCTGATGTGATTTTTCTATTTTACTGCATTTACTATATTTACTTATCTGTGACTAGCTATTACTTTATACTTGAATATTGTTTGTCATATTACACGATCCTTGTGTGTATATTATACTTAGCACATACGCACTCGCACTTCCAATTGGTATCAGAGCTTGGCGTTCTAGAGATCGTAACAACATCCTAGAACAAATGGCTATAAAGAAATCTAGTCAGGGAATTAGAAAATGGAAGAGCAACAAAGCAGAATCAGGAGAGCAAGGAAACAAGTGTCTCATGGCTAAAGTCAGATCACAATCGGTATGTACAGATTCATCATATAAAGATCTTTTGTTAGACCATGAAAAATTATTGAAACTCAATACAGTTGTTCTAGCTATGTCAAAAAATTACAAGCAAGAAAATTCCAAATTAAAAGAAGAAAACAATCGTTTGGTAAAACAAGCCAAATGTTTTGAAAATACCTTAGAAAAGCTTGTTTCTTTGAAGCGACCCGAAATCCCCCTTACGGGAAATCCCGGATTGAGTCGAGAACAAGACAAATCGGAACGCAGACGGAAGATCATTTCATTGTATATTACAACAATTCCATCAGAATACAAGAATATACAGAGTATAAATCAATATTACACAGAAATATCAGAGATTTAAATTACATTTAAATACATAGCAGCGGAAAACAATACAATACACAACTGAAGGAGATATACGAATATAAAGATTTTCGGAAATCATTCCAACTGTAAACCAGGATCCTGTGAATATAAATATGCAAAACCAAAACTACTAGTTGCCCGTGTCAAAATAGGGGCACCCAGAGTTTAGGTTAAAACAATAAACTCCAGGTCAGTCACGGGACTGGTGTGAGAACTAAAACAGTTATTAATCTTTATTTTTAAAGTTAGGTAAATCAAGGGACCACGCCTATAACACGGAACGGGTTTCCTCCCAAGAATACCAGTGCATAAAACAACAGCGCAATGCTAAATAAAGAAAATTGAAGCTACTATAAGACCCAGGTCCCATCACACAATGCAACGCAAGCCGGAGGATAGGGTTTTTACCTTATAATAGCCGAGAATGCTTGATACGTTTAAAACAAATCATTTGATACTATTATAAGTGCACAGTGTATAAAACAACTTCAAATCATAAGTATCAATCATAGACGGCATAAGCGCCATATCCCACTATGTCGCCATATTAGGCTCTACAAATAAAAGCGCAAATGTCACGTATTTGGAAATTGGATTTCCGTCTGTGAACCGAGGCTAGGGATCGTCCTCTACCGATTCGAGACTGTCTAGCCCGAGTCTCAGGGACAGAACGCATCGACCCTTGGATCATCAGGGCCGGTCCACCGATGTGGATTAAAATGCCTCAACACTACGTTTCCCCGCCCTATGGGGCGTAAATGAGCCAACGAATGACTCCATCGAACCCGGATCGTCCGATCGAACCGAGGCGCCTCGCAACAGAAAAAACCACATAAGTCAAACTCGTCAGGGCGTGTAAAACCACTGACGCCACTTCTAGCTAGAAGGAAACGCATGCCCTCCCTGAGGTCCGTCTCTCGTTTTTAGTTCACAACTGGGGTGTGAGGCTCACGAATTCACGTTACAGAAAGCTATGCCACATAGGCGGTGCTTTGATCATCAACCACAAGACTTTTCTTTTCAACAGAAGCCTCGATCTATTTCCACTTAGCATGCCACATAGGCAATTCACGCTATGCAATCGATATCAATCACACAGAATGAAATCCGATGTCAGACACACAGTCCATTTACAAGTTCGTTCTGGATCTGAACGAAACCGGAGGTACCTAGTACCTCGCATATCCATCGATCTCCAAGTACGTCTGGACGATCACCAACTGTTTCCATCTTCTTGGGTGTACATCCCAATCAAGATCATCAGAGTTCACCCAAACGACGTGAAGACCTCCGGTCTTCGACCACCGTCTTCATCTTCGACTTATCGTCGAATCAGTTATTCAGAATGGGATAAACCCGACCTTTCCAAATAACTCGCGTATATAATAAACAAGTGTTACACAAACACAACATACGCCTCATTCCAATTCATTAGCCACTAACCGTAAATTAATCAAGAGAATAATCCCCCAAATATTAACCCCGAAGGCCGAAACCAACATCAGATCAATACCCAGGAAATCACTCTGTTTAGCCAACCTACAGTTAGTTTCTAAATTTCACATTCTTAGGGAAAGGTTCCCATTTATTTTATCAAAGATAAATTCTTTTAAATTTATTCTTTAATCTTCTTTTGAATATCAATTCAAACTAGTCGGGATTAGCGAACCTTACCGAAGTAATCATTTGTTTTAATTTCCCAATCCTAAGCTATTCATCCCATGAAGTAAAACTGGTAATACTTCATATCTAACACCACAGTGTTATCGGTAAATTCAATTACCATTTCACGTTCAAATCTAATTAAAGGTTTAACTATCGCCTGGAGCAAAACTGGGGATACTCCATTCTCGATCTTTTCAATCTAATTAAAGATTCATCGAAACTCCACTTAGTTCTAATCTTTAACTGGGTTAAAGAATCTGTGTCCTTTAAAACATGGTTCATGATAAACCCCAAAATCACATTTCAATCAGTCCCTAACCGTAAAATAGCAAGTGAGCAATTCCCTAGGTGTTCACCCCGAAGACCGAAACCAACATCAGATCAATACCTCTGAAACCATTCAACTTAACTAATCTCCAATTAGTTTCTGATTTTCTTAAATCCTTTAGGTCTAAGAACAGTATTATGGAAGATACCATTCACGACAACCCAAAATCACGTTCCATTAATTATCGGGTTAAAGAACAAGTGTTATTTAAAACACTATTCATGATAAACCCAAAAATCAATAACAATTCAATTCCAATTAAATATTATTTAATTGGTACACTTCATTAAATCTAAATAAAAAGATTTAATCTTTTCTCAACTGGGTTCAAGAACAGTATTAATAAAGACACCATTCACGACAAACCCAAATCACATTTGATATTAAATACAAGGCTTTGAATAGAAAATATACCGACTTATATTCAATATCAAATTCTACGACCAACAAATATCATATTGGAAATAACGATATATATATATATCTTTCAAATTCCCATAACAATATCTGTATCATTACGAAATCCAACATCGAAATATTACGAAGACAATTTCGATTCAAATCCATTCCAATATAATTATTGGAAATTCTGGTTATTCTCAAAACCATTTCAAATCCAATTTACTTTAAATAGAATTATAATTCTTGTTCAAAACTAGTTCATTTCGATTAAAGCCTATTTTTATCTTTTCAAATATGGAGTTTTTCATCCCGATTCTTTCTAAATCATTTCTTATGATTTTACACAAATTAGTACTATTTTTAATAATTTTATCAAGGCCCGTACAGTCGATTTCCATCAATGGCCATCGAACTGCACTTACAACGACCTTTTCCAAATTTTATTTGGACATAATTCCAAATCCAACTGTTAGATTTCTAATTTCCAATATTCGTTAGAGAGCTCGTTTCGATACGAACCCAATGGTTCCAGTTTTAGGAGAATCCGACGGTCGGATCTCCCGTAATATCCGTTCGAAGTCAATGGTCGAAATTCACCAACTGCCGCGGCGCTGCGCGTTCTATTCAAGCCATTATATTATATATATATAATATATACTTCATCGATTTCCTTTTAAAATGTATTTTTATAATTCGTTTTAAATTTGTTTTCAATTCTATTTCAATTCAAATCAATTTCAGTTCAATTTCAATACGTTTAAATTCAATTCAAAACGATTTCAATTCTATTTCAATCTAATTCGAATTTCAATTCTATTCAGTTTAATTCGAATTTCATTTCAATTCAATTTAATTCGAATTTCAATTCCTTTCAAAGTACCAGATTTTGAAATCACTTTCGATATTCATTGTAAAATGAATAAAATCGATATAAATATCGTTCACGTCAAAATGGCGTCAATCTAATCAACACGACTTCATATATTTCTATTTTCAAATATTCTATTTTCAAATATTCTATTTCAAATATTTTATTTCAAATATTTCTTTTTAAAACTGGAATGAGGCCCAATCAATTACCATATAATGTTAATTATATGGATTTTCTACAACACATGTATACAATAACAATGATGAATAATCAACCACCATCCAAAGTGCATTCTACACTGTATAAGCATCGAATATAAATATTTAACGCTTATAACAGTCTGTCAATCAATTGATCGACATACAACGAAACAATCGGGATTAGTTTACGTCAAATATCATCCCAATACCCGTGTGGGGTTTCAAACAATCAAACACAGATTTTATTTATGCAGTTGGGCGATGTGTAAAATTTATCGTCCCAATCAATATCAGTCAAATGTGTGTATATAAACAAATCGTCCGATTTGTTTATTTTTATTTCATTTCATATACACGTTAAAAAATCTATTTTTAACTATAAAATACTTTCCACTATAAAATATTTTATTTCAACTATATAAACGTTTTATATCATTTCACATCACATCACACAATCAACTACACATCAAAATCAAACAAACAAGCATACAAGCCGTCCATGGTCTGTGGACGACGGGTGTCGGGTGCTACTAAACACCTTCTGCATCCTAGTATATATTTTAACTAGAAATAAAATAAAATAAAGGTGAGGAGTTCACATTGAGGGATCCACTCCTCCAGTTTTATTTCTGAATTTTTGAACATCTAGATTTGCGCTCACTTCCAACATAATCTTTGTCACGCTGTTCACATTAAAAATCACATTTTTTTGATCACTGCGCTATATTTATAAAGATCAAATTTTTTTGCTACAACATATATAAAAATCATATTTTTATATTCTCTATCTTATAAAAATTATATTTTTAACTTCTACATTATATAAAAATATGATCTTTTCCTCATTAAAAATATGATCTTTGCCTCATTAAAAATATGGTCTTTGCCTCATTAAAAATATGATCTTTTTAATTTCAAAAATCAAACCTTGTTCATTGTTAAAAATCCAATCTTGTTTAACATTAAAATTCCAATCTTGTTTAACATACTAATAAAATCAAAGCTGAAATTCTTCTATGTATTATATATTTTAAATCAATGTTATTCATATTTTTAAATCAGTATAATTTATATAAAAATTAACCAATGCTATTTCTATTTTAGCAAAGAACATTAATCAAAATCACATCATTAACAACTTAGTTAAGGGTTTTTGAAACACCCCACCTCCGTTAGGGTCACTCTCAAAGGGAATGCCCTAATTTTGGTGGAGGTTTATAAGTATAAGTCACAGATATACAAGACAGATATAAGAACACATATTTGTAAACAGCGGAAAATCAACAACTTTTATTTCATAAAAGCAAATACGTGCTACAACAACATCACCATAATTGTCTTACATCTTTTTTTAAAACATAACATAACACTTTCATAATCTGTCTTGATTACATTATTTAAAGAAGCATAAATAAAACATAGATAAACTGCAAAAGCCCCATAGTGGATTGTCCAAAGCCATAGTTCAAAGCGGAAAAGTCCAAGTAATACATTTCTCTTCTTCAAGCTGGATGTTAAGGCTAGTCAAGCTGCTGTGTTCCCTCCCTGTGGACCTGGGGGGGGGGGGAAACGGAAGAAAAGAAGACGAAAGAAAAGTTGAGTCAGACATAAAGCCCGAGTAAGTCTAGTACTATTTTGTCTATGAATAAAGAACTAGGTATGATAAGTATAAACAAGAAGTGGAAAAGCACTATAACTTGGTTAAGTTGTCTAGGGTCGAATATACTATCGTACCCCATGTTAATCTCTGAACCCATATAAACTAGTTTCCAACCGGCACCCCATAATCAGGGTGAAGTGATCCATTTTATAATGATCGGCTCCTACTCGCATAGTTACATGTGTCTTACGGCCCCCGATGTTGTAGTTACCTATGCTGGTCCCACCATGGGGTGTATCAAGTCCCGTGGTGGCGGCCCGACACAACCTTAGAATGCACAGGTATGCTACTGGTGCCCAGTGCTTTATTTTTCTGCGCCGGAGTGTGTGCACGCCCGCACCCCGTTAGAACCTACACTGCTACACCACCGCCGTCGATTTGACATCTTACAATCAGCCCAGTAATCGTGCCCCACCCTGCCTAGTTTCAGGGTATCCTGATACACCTTCTAGGGTTACTGCTGAAAAGGGTCCCCCGTTACTAGGTTTTCTATCCCTAGCCAACATGCTAAGTTGGTTAAGTGTTTTCTAACCTAACCCCCACCAGTCCGTTTAGTTTAGCATGTTCCATTTTGATTAAGTCTTTAGTTCACTTAATCCTAACAATCCTGACTCAGCCTTAATTGTCTTATTAAGGCCCTGACCTCTCACATTGGACAGGTATTGTTGTGGCTGCCTGTTGCCGGTTGGTTCCGGGTAGTCTTACGCCACAACTCGGTCTAACCTCGGGTCCTTATTGGGCTCCATGTTTAACCTCCCACATTGGATAGGTATTGTTGTGACTACTGGACAGCCGGGCGGTTCCGGGCAGGTTTACATCACAACTCAATCCAACCTCGGTTAAACACATCGTATGTTCTACATTTACATATTTTGTCTTTCTTCTTTATTTTCTTATATGTAAATATTTGCGGCCAATTATTAATTTAATGGTGTAAAGGTTACACCAATCATGGGCCCAACCCATACTTGAATTTGGGCCCTTCTATTTTATGTTTTCATTCATTAGTAATTTTAACCCAACGTTATTTTCCCCCGTTTAACACGTCCGTTTATTATATATATGTTGGGCTTAGCCTTTTAAAGCCCAACTTAGCCATGCGAAAAGGGGAGGCTTAAAGCGTGATTACATACACAAAAAGGGGAAGGTGAGCGCATGAACTTGCAACATAACGTTGGAACTACAAAATAGAAACTGGTGTACTTGCATAGTAGTGACATATACTTTGGTCATAAAGCATAGGTGACATGAATCAAAGCATGTGGACTTGTAGTTGAGATAAGAATCTAAATTGGGTATCATTATTGACACATAGTCATAACTACAACATGAACCTATATTTTTATTTAGGCATAATGTCAAACATAAGCATGGCATAAATATTTCTAACATAAGCATGGCATAATGTCAAACATAAGCATGGCATAAATATTTCTAACATAAGCATGGCATAATGTCAAACATAAGCATGGCATAATGTCAAACATAAGCATGGCATAAGTATAGTTAAATTTGTTCACATAACCATGGCATAAATATGAAATCATGATTCTTACTTTAGTCATGTAAACTTGCAAAAAGGGATTTTGAATCTAACCTAGCTATGTACCACATATGTCATCATATGATTCTTGTAAACAATATAGACTTAATTATGCAAAATATCAATCATAGCCTAGCCATATTCATAAGTTTGCAAATAGGTTTTCTAGTACAAAAGCATGACTTAATACATAGATCATGGTGCCAAAACTTCAACATAGTTTCATATGAACTATAACAACCAAACTCGTTCCAATTACTTACAAAATGATTTATGCACAAAAATATACATCATGATGGCATAGTAGCAAAACCCCAAACTTGCATGAATTTCAATTAATCAACTACATACATGTAGCTTCAACATGGATTACATAATTTGCGAATATTCCAAACGTATACTTGCATAGAACTACTGCATGTAGTCCTTTATAATGAATAACATAATTCGAGAATATCCAAACGTATACAATATGCCAAATCGATAAGAATCATAGTAACGCACAAATTATGAATTATTTATCACCACAATCAAGTATACAAACCAACACAGTTATTTGTTCATACCAAAGTAATACTCTACTTACAATGGTGTGGCGAATTCTCTAATTTAGGGATTTGAAGATGCGGTTTGATTTGATTGAGTTGCTTTATGCCTTAGAATTTTTCCTCCTAATCCTCTCTCCAATTGGTGGCTACCACTAGTCGTTCCTCAGCAACATGGCGGCTTTGTTCTTATTTTTGAATGAATAGATTAGGGTTAGTCTAGGGTTGTTTTTATAGAGGTAATGAACTGATTAGGACCATTGATGTTGCTTGGATTGATCGTAGCCATTCATCCTAAGGAGAGACCAATTAGAGCTTGCCACCTAGCCCTAATGACAAAGCAGACCACAGAAAATTGACCAACATAGAATAGGCCAGCCAGGTTGGACTGGGCTCGACCTGGCTCTGGACCAGGTCGACATGCCTGTCGACAGCCCTGTCGACAGCCCTGTCGACCTGGCTAGACCAGGTCGACAGCCCAGTCGACCTGGATGCATCAGGCGGGTGTTCTTCCGCCCTGGCCCATTGGGCCCCATTTTTTAATTTTAAACTGTTTTATTCTGTTTGAATTTTAAATTTAATTCAGAAACTTCCGAAGGCCATATCTTCTTCATACGGACTCCGTTTTTCGAAAACTCGGACTCTATTTCGCGTATTTTTCCGAGACGAACGCAATGGCGTATCCCGTTTCCCTTAGTTCTTTGATTAAAATTAATTATACTTTAATTTGTGAATTTCACAGTTATAGAATTTGCGGGGTGTTACATTCTCCCCCACTTAAAAGGATTTCGTCCCCGAAATCTTCAAGTTAGGAGAAATGTATATCCTAACATCCAATCATCCATCTACTCATCCATCAAACACGAGCATCCATTGTCCTTAAAAGACTTATAATGCTTCATGAACATATGCGAAGTGTGTGTGTACATGTACTTATCTAATGCAAAATCAGGCGGTCTACTGATTCAGTTGACCTCCTTAATGCGAATTATGTAAGTGCTATGAATCCATTATGTATGCAAATTTTCCTATTCATGATTCTACATGAGTGCACAATCATTCAATACAAATGCAACATCCACATGACAACACATTAGAGTTCAACCACATATGAATGCAAACATATATGCATATGCAAAATGAAGTGACTGAGCCGATTTAAACCTAGATTGTGTGTGTAAATGCAACCACGAGCAACCACTAGCAATCACTTGCAACCACTTGCAACCATCATCCATAACATGTTTCAATTACATGTTTCCATCCAAAGGGTTTCTACCTAAAAGATAAGGTCGAGGAAATATACCTAAAAAAATAGATAAAAGCGCAACTTAAGGAAAAGGAAAGATCAAGGATGTACCCTCGAACAGAAAAGGGTAGGCAGTGCGTATTCTAGCTTCAGTTTCCCAAGTCGCGTCTCCCTCGGCGTCGCTCCACTGAACTTTGACGAGTTTGACTTCGCGGTTGCGTAGCTTCTTCACTTCCGTTCCTAATATGCGTGTTGGAACTTTTCTTATGGTTGCTTCGCGTTCCACTTCGGCCTCTTCGAGGATATTTGGCTCTACCACCTCGGCTGACTCATGTAGACATTTTCGGAGATGTGAAACGTGAAAAACGTTGTGGACTCCAGCCAACTTCTCGGGTAGCTCTAGTCTATAGGCCATTTTCCCAATTTTCTCGATGATAGGGAATGGCCCTACGAACCTTGGTGCAAGTTTTCCTGTGGTTCCAAAACGAACAACGTTTCTTAGTGGTGATACCTTGAGAAAAACTCTGTCTCCAACCTCAAATTCAAGGTCGGTCCTTCTCTTGTCGGCATAGGACTTTTGTCTGTCTTGGGCCGTCTTCATCCTTCTTCGTATTAAGTCTACTTTCTCTGAAGTCTCTCGGATCATATCTGGTCCAAGTATGAGCTTATCAGTAGACTCCCACCAACAAGTGGGCGATCGGCACGGTCTTCCATATAGAGCTTCGAAGGGCGCCATTCCGATGGTTGCTTGATAGCTGTTGTTGTAGGCAAACTCCACCAAAGGAAGGTGGTCTTCCCATGTCCCTCCGAAGTCAAGGACGCATAGCCTTAAAAGGTCTTCCAAAACTCTGTTCACTCTCTCTGTTTGGCCGTCGGTTTGGGGATGATAGGCTGTGCTCAAGCATAGCTGCGTTCCTACTGCTTCTTGCAGACTCCGCCAAAACTCACTAGTGAAGATGGGGTCTCGGTCACTAACAATGCTAGATGGTATTCCATGGAGTCGAATGATTTCTTTGAGATAAAGTGATGCTAGGGATGAGGCAGTTCTTTTACTTTTGACAGGTAAAAAGTGGGCGCTTTTAGTAAGCCTATCCACAATTACCCAAATGCTAGTGTTGCCTCTCCTAGACCTAGGCAGCCCATCGATGAAGTCCATTGAGATGCTATCCCACTTCCACTGCGGGACCTCCAGAGGATGTAGCAGTCCGCCAGGCTTTTTCTGTTCCGCCTTAACCTGTTGGCATACCATACACTTAGAAACGAACTCTGCCACGTCCTTTTTCATGCCATTCCAGAAGAAAGTCCTTTTCATGTCTTTGTACATTTTATCTCCGCCTGGATGTATCGTCATCTTGGAGTGATGTGCTTCCTCGAGAACCTTCTTTACTAAATCTTTTGTCCGTGGGACGCATAGTCTACCGTCTCGCCTTAGCAAACCCTTATCGTCGATGGAGTATCTGTTGAGGTGACTTGAACTCTCACCCCTAATTAGCCTATCAATTATTTCCACAAGCTGAGGGTCTTCGCGTTGTGCTGTCCCTACTGAATCCACTAAAGTTGGGCGCACTTCGTGAGATGCTAGCAAGCCTGGTACAAAATCGGAGGAAGGCCTAAAGTCGAAGCTGGCTATAAACTCTAGGCTTTGTCTTTCAACAAACAACGGGCTTAGGGTCAATTTCTTTCGGCTCAACGCGTCTGCCACTACGTTGCCTTTGCCCGGAGTATAGGAGATTTCGAAATCGTACGAGGCAAGAAACTCCATCCATCTTTGTTGCCTCAAGTTAAGATCCTTCTGCGAGAAAAGATATTTCAACGATTTATGGTCAGTGTAAAGTTCGAACTTCTCACCTAGGAGATAGTGTCGCCAAGACTTGAGTGCAAAGACGATGGCGGCTAACTCAAGATCGTGGGTTGGGTAGTTCTTTTCATGCACCTTCAACTGCCTCTCGCCATAAGCTACTACCCTTCCTTCTTGCATTAAGACGGCGCCTAGCCCTGTCCCACATGCATCCGTATAAACAGTGAACTTCTTGCTCCCATCTGGCAGCGTCAAAACTGGGGCTGTTGTGAGAGCCCTTTTCAGTCGTTGGAAAGCAAACTCGCAATCTAACTCCCAATTGAACACTAGATTCTTCTTGGTCAACTTCGTGAGCGGAGCTGAGATTTTCGCAAAATCCCTTATGAATTTCCGATAGAAACCTGCTAGTCCTAGAAAGCTTCGGACCTCAGTTGCATTCCTTGGTGTCTTCCAATCCTGTACCGCCACTACCTTCGCAGGGTCCACTGCTAACCCTTGTTTGGATACTATGTGCCCAAGGAACCTCACCTCTTCTCTCCAAAAGTGGCATTTGGAGAATTTGGCTTTTAGTTGATGGACTCGCAAAGTTTCCATGATTGCCCTTAAGTGCTGAGCATGTTCCTCTTCACTCTTTGAGAAGATAAGGATATCATCTACGAAGACCACTACGAATTTGTTGAGGAATTCTCTAAATACCCTACTCATCAAGTCCACGAAGTAAGCAGGTGCATTTGTCAAGCCGAAAGGCATGACAAGCCATTCAAAGAAGCCGTCTGGGGTTCTGAACGCCGTTTTATCGATGCTATCTTCAGCCACCCTTAGCTGATGAAAACCGGTTGCCAAATCGAGTTGGGAGAAAACAGACGCTCCTACAAGCTGGTCAAATAAATCGTCAATTCTAGGGAGAGGGTGCCTATTCTTTTTCGTTAGATTGTTGAGCTCCCTATAGTCAACACATAGACAGAGTGATCCATCCGCCTTTGTAGCGAACACCACTGGAGCGCCCCATTCTGAAATGCTCCTCCTAATGAACCCCTTTTCTAGGAGCTCTTTAATCTGTTTACTGAGCTCTTTCCTTTCTCGTGGAGCCATGTGTCTAACGGGCAACGCAACAGGCTTTGCATTATCTACAAGATATATGCGGAAGTCTATCTCCCGCTTCGGAGGCAAGCCCTTCACCTCTTCGAAGACATCCGTATATTCCCGGACCACTCTAACTGATTGCAAATTCTCAACAGAGGCATCTAGCGATTCAAGATAACTAAGCATAACCGCATACGAGGGATTACAAGAAATTTCCAAAGTATTACCGAGCTGGGTTAGGAGCCTAACAACCCTTTTCTCACAATCAAGGATGGCCCCATTACTGGATAGCCAATCCATACCCAAAATCAAACCATAACCCGAAAAGCCCAAAACAAAGGCACTACATTGAAATTCTACACTTAGAATAGAAATTTTCAATCCCACACAGATCATAGACAAATGAGCCGGGCCCCCAATTGGGTTTGAAACAATTAAGGGGTCCTCTACCATACTAGTTTTTAGGTGCAGAGATTCTACTAGAGCAGACGAGATAAAGGAGTGTGATGCGCCAGAATCAAATAAAGTGCGAACTGGGTGATCATAAAGATAAACTACGCTTTCTACAGAAGTATTTATACCTCGCTGTTGCAGAGGTGGCGCTTCCAGCACATGAACCTGTGCCCCTGGGGTGGATCCAGCCCTCTGCCCCTGTCCTCGTTTCTTTGGGCAGTCCTTAGCCCTGTGGCCTGTCTCACCGCAAGAAAAGCACCCACCATTCTCCTTGGCCTTCTTTTTCCGGCAGTCCTTTACTAAGTGCCCCACTTTGCCACAGAAATTGCACTTCCTCTTCTCTTTGTTGCCTTTCCCGCCCTTCTTAAAGTCTGTCTTCTTAGGCTGCAAACCCTCTTTCTTCCCTTGAGAGCTTTCTGCCTTTGCCCCCTTCTTGCCCTTATCCTCTTCATTCAGCAATGCCATTTGTACCAATCTTTCATACGTGGCTCCCATGGGTATATGGGTCATGGCCAAACTGTGTAATGGCTCATTCAACCCTTTGACGAAATGGAGAGCCTTCTTGTGCGGGGTGTTGACTAAGTCAAGCCCAAACCTAGCCAGCTCATCAAACTGATTCACATACTCTCTGACTGTCTTGTCCCCTTGTTTAAGAAATAAGAATCTTTCCAACTGCAAACTTCTTTCCGCATCTGAGAGAAATTTAGTCTCAAACCTTGCCCTAAAGTCCTCCCATGTCTCCACTGGTCTTTCAGCATTAGTGACTTCCCACCAGTAGGAAGCCTCGCCCTTCAATAGCCACACCGCCAATTGTACTTTTTGTCTATCTTCTACCTCAAAGATGATGAATAGGTCCTCCGTTTCTTTCAGCCAATTTCTAGCTGCCACGAAGGACTCAGTTCCATGGAAATCCCTTCCTCCCATAGCTTTAAAATCTTTACATATCTTAGCAAACGTGTTTCCCCGAGGAGGAGGTGGAGGAAAAGGTGCCGCTGCAGCTGGATGATTTCCGGCAGCTGGGGGAGGAGGAACGGTAGGACCTGGCTGAGTGGCTCTTGCTTCTAAGAACCGCCTAAACCAACCAGGTATTGGTACCCCTTCCGGCAAGTTAAGATCTTCGGACATGCTGAAACAAAAAAGGATAGATTCAAAACGAAGGATAAGAGATAGTACCTATGGCTTTGGGGAGGGTGGACTTTGCCTTTTTAAAATAAAATAATATTTTTCTTTTAAAAATGCTTCTTTAAAATTTCTCTTTTTTTTTTTTTTGAAAATAAATTTTCAAAACTTTTTATCTTATCTAGTAAACCTATGCTCTGATACCAAGTGAAACACCCCACCTCCGTTAGGGTCACTCTCAAAGGGAATGCCCTAATTTTGGTGGAGGTTTATAAGTATAAGTCACAGATATACAAGACAGATATAAGAACACATATTTGTAAACAGCGGAAAATCAACAACTTTTATTTCATAAAAGCAAATACGTGCTACAACAACATCACCATAATTGTCTTACATCTTTTTTTAAAACATAACATAACACTTTCATAATCTGTCTTGATTACATTATTTAAAGAAGCATAAATAAAACATAGATAAACTGCAAAAGCCCCATAGTGGATTGTCCAAAGCCATAGTTCAAAGCGGAAAAGTCCAAGTAATACATTTCTCTTCTTCAAGCTGGATGTTAAGGCTAGTCAAGCTGCTGTGTTCCCTCCCTGTGGACCTGGGGGGGGGGGAAACGGAAGAAAAGAAGACGAAAGAAAAGTAGAGTCAGACATAAAGCCCGAGTAAGTCTAGTACTATTTTGTCTATGAATAAAGAACTGGGTATGACAAGTATAAACAAGAAGTGGAAAAGCACTATAACTTGGTTAAGTTGTCTAGGGTCGAATATACTATCGTACCCCATGTTAATCTCTGAACCCATATAAACTAGTTTCCAACCGGCACCCCATAATCAGGGTGAAGTGATCCATTTTATAATGATCGGCTCCTACTCGCATAGTTACATGTGTCTTACGGCCCCCGATGTTGTAGTTACCTATGCTGGTCCCACCATGGGGTGTATCAAGTCCCGTGGTGGCGGCCCGACACAACCTTAGAATGCACAGGTATGCTACTGGTGCCCAGTGCTTTATTTTTCTGCGCCGGAGTGTGTGCACGCCCGCACCCCGTTAGAACCTACACTGCTACACCACCGTCGTCGATTTGACCTCTTACAATCAGCCCAGTAATCGTGCCCTACCCTGCCTAGTTTCAGGGTATCCTGATACACCTTCTAGGGTTACTGCTGAAAAGGGTCCCCCGTTACTAGGTTTTCTATCCCTAGCCAACATGCTAAGTTGGTTAAGTGTTTTCTAACCTAACCCCCACCAGTCCGTTTAGTTTAGCATGTTCCATTTTGATTAAGTCTTTAGTTCACTTAATCCTAACAATCCTGACTCAGCCTTAATTGTCTTATTAAGGCCCTGACCTCTCACATTAGACAGGTATTGTTGTGGCTGCCTGTTGCCGGTTGGTTCCGGGCAGTCTTACGCCACAACTCAGTCTAACCTCGGGTCCTTATTGGGCTCCATGTTTAACCTCCCGCATTGGATAGGTATTGTTGCGACTACTGGACAGCCGGGCGGTTCCGGGCAGGTTTACATCACAACTCAATCCAACCTCGGATTAAACACATCGTATGTTCTACATTTACATATTTTGTCTTTCTTCTTTATTTTCTTATATGTAAATATTTGCGGCCAATTATTAAGTTAATGGTGTAAAGGTTACACCAATCATGGGCCCAACCCATACTTGAATTTGGGCCCTTCTATTTTATGTTTTCATTCATTAGTAATTTTAACCCAACGTTATTTTCCCCCGTTTAACACGTCCGTTTATTATATATATGTTGGGCTTAGCCTTTTAAAGCCCAACTTAGCCATGCGAAAAGGGGAGGCTTAAAGCGTGATTACATACACAAAAAGGGGAAGGTGAGCGCATGAACTTGCAACATAACGTTGGAACTACAAAATAGAAACTGGTGTACTTGCATAGTAGTGACATATACTTTGGTCATAAAGCATAGGTGACATGAATCAAAGCATGTGGACTTGTAGTTGAGATAAGAATCTAAATTGGGTATCATTATTGACACATAGTCATAACTACAACATGAACCTATATTTTTATTTAGGCATAATGTCAAACATAAGCATGGCATAAATATTTCTAACATAAGCATGGCATAATGTCAAACATAAGCATGGCATAAATATTTCTAACATAAGCATGGCATAATGTCAAACATAAGCATGGCATAATGTCAAACATAAGCATGGCATAAGTATAGTTAAATTTGTTCACATAACCATGGCATAAATATGAAATCATGATTCTTACTTTAGTCATGTAAACTTGCAAAAAGGGATTTTGAATCTAACCTAGCTATGTACCACATATGTCATCATATGATTCTTGTAAACAATATAGACTTAATTATGCAAAATATCAATCATAGCCTAGCCATATTCATAAGTTTGCAAATAGGTTTTCTAGTACAAAAGCATGACTTAATACATAGATCATGGTGCCAAAACTTCAACATAGTTTCATATGAACTATAACAACCAAACTCGTTCCAATTACTTACAAAATGATTTATGCACAAAAATATACATCATGATGGCATAGTAGCAAAACCCCAAACTTGCATGAATTTCAATTAATCAACTACATACATGTAGCTTCAACATGGATTACATAATTTGCGAATATTCCAAACGTATACTTGCATAGAACTACCGCATGTAGTCCTTTATAATGAATAACATAATTTGAGAATATCCAAACGTATACAATATGCCAAATCGATAAGAATCATAGTAACGCACAAATTATGAATTATTTATCACCACAATCAAGTATACAAACCAACACAGTTATTTGTTCATACCAAAGTAATACTCTACTTACAATGGTGTGGCGAATTCTCTAATTTAGGGATTTGAAGATGCGGTTTGATTTGATTGAGTTGCTTTATGCCTTAGAATTTTTCCTCCTAATCCTCTCTCCAATTGGTGGCTACCCCTAGTCGTTCCTCGGCAACATGGCGGCTTTGTTCTTATTTTTGAATGAATAGATTAGGGTTAGTCTAGGGTTGTTTTTATAGAGGTAATGAACTGATTAGGACCATTGATGTTGCTTGGATTGATCGTAGCCATTCATCCTAAGGAGAGACCAATTAGAGCTTGCCACCTAGCCCTAATGACAAAGCAGACCACAGAAAATCGACCAACATAGAATAGGCCAGCCAGGTTGGACTGGGCTCGACCTGGCTCTGGACCAGGTCGACATGCCTGTCGACAGCCCTGTCGACCTGGCTAGACCAGGTCGACAGCCCAGTCGACCTGGGTGCATCAGGCGGGTGTTCTTCCGCCCTGGCCCATCGGGCCCCATTTTTTAATTTTAAACTGTTTTATTCTGTTTGAATTTTAGATTTAATTCAGAAACTTCCGAAGGCCATATCTTCTTCATACGGACTACGTTTTTCGAAAACTCAGACTCTATTTCGCGTATTTTTCCGAGACGAACGCAATGGCGTATCCCATTTCCCTTAGTTCTTTGATTAAAATTAATTATACTTTAATTTGTGAATTTCACAGTTATAGAATTTACGGGGTGTTACAGTTTTATTCTCATTACCTTTGTCTGTTTAAACTCCAGAACTGAAACGAACTGCAGAACCCCACTTTCACCACCGTCAACTTCGAGTTGCGCGCCTCCAGAGGGGGGGAGAAGGACTGTCGCGAGGTGGGGTCGGGCATCGCGGTGGGGGACTGCGTCGGCGAGGTCGTGGGGCGTCGAACGGAAAGGAGGGAGCAGAAGGGGGGAGTCAGCGTCGGGTTCTGAAGGAGGGGGTTTGGTCTTCTCGCATGAAGGAGGGAAGGGAAAGAGAGGCGGCGTGAGGTAGAGGGGGGGTGGAGATCGGAGGGAAGGCGGTGCGGCAGGGGGGGTGTCGCCGGCGATGGTTGGTGGAGCGAGGGCGGCGGTTGAGCGATTTAGAGCATAGGTTATTTATTTATTTATTTATTTTCTATTTTGAATCGATGTTAACAGGGCAGGAGGCTTTAACCTGTTTAAGGGAGAAAAGAAAGGGGGCCCAATTTATTTATTTTATTATATTTAAATTCTAAAAAAACAACTTTTCGTTCGAACTCCAATCGAGGCCCAACGACTGCCACCCCTAGCTAATTACCCCCATTCCAAACACAATGGGATATGTTTCGCAAGCCAATTCGCTTGTTACAATCAGTTTTCGTTGAATTTACATTTAAATCATTATACTGAATTTTAAACGTACATTTCAAATTACCGGGGTCACATACTAACTCGAAAAATTCTAGAAAAATATTTTCTTACTTCGTATTGACGATACGGTCCTAACAAAACAAATTTCGTCGAATTCTGAGACCATCTGAAAAATGGCCATTTTTCAGTCGATTAAAATCAACTGAAACTAGTCAAACGCGTTTTCCTTTGCCACGCTCACATATTGAATCGAAAAATTACGAAATTTGAAACCTAGCAATAACTTGACATCGTGGATCCAACAAAAGTGGTTTTGTCGAAATCCGAGGTCGTTTGCAAAACAACCATTTTTAAGGGTCGAAATTCCATAGCGACTATTCTGAAATTTCAACTGGACATATCTTTTGATTCCCGCTATGAAATTCCAATATTTCGGATTCGTTGGAAAGTATTCACAAATAGATTCAAATACTTTTGGTTTCGCTAAAATCCGGTTTATTTTGCATTCGGTATATTCATTTGAATTTTGAAATCGAATTATCGAACTACCACGCCATTTTCAGTTCCTTTTATAATTTAAAATAAATATTTATATTCTAACGACGATCTATATAATATATACGTTCGAATTCTATTCAAAATAAATTTTTCGTCGATATTATTTAAAATAATTCATTTTAAATAATCAAAATTCATCAAAATTGTTAAAATGAAAATTTTGAACTGGCTCAGAATTTCGGGTTGTTACAATCACCCCCACTAAAAACTTTTCATCCCCGAAAAGGAACGAAGCCAAAAGTTGTTTAACTAATCAACTCAACTTCCATTCTTTTGATTACGGCTTAAGTTCTTCAATTTTTCAGTTTCTAAGAACTTTTCAAATTTTTCAAAAATTTGGCTAACACCCTAAATTTCCGAAAAATTTCGCCATAATCTCCCCTGCACCGGGAGCACCGGGAAAATCCCGAAATTGCCATATAGGCCCTCTGATCTCAAAAAGAAAAAGAAAAAGCCAAGCGGTTAGCCAGTCGGCTCATAAAATCATCATCACCCAAACAAAACAGTAAATTATGATAAACATGTACCTATTTGTCGGGCAAACAATTTTATTTCTCTGCTCTAGCCTCCTTGCTATGACCTGTTCAATGAAAGTACATGTATATGCAAGCAAATGCGACCAAATTTCCAATACAACTCACTATTTGATCAAATTGGCTATATGGTTAAAATTTCAATTAATCAAAACAGTAATCAAACAATACAACCATCAATCAATTAGTTGATTAGCTTTTCAAATTCATAACTTTGATATATAGTCAAAAAAATCACATTTTTGATGCCAAATCACAACAATAGGCCCTATCTAATATTGGTTCTCACACCAGTCAATGGAAATATATAGATATCTCACCTTCGACACTCGAATATAAATGCTGATGATGCCGCGGCATCATTAGAATCGTCTCCGGGCGACTATAGTGATTCTATATCTATTTAGTATATTAAAACATTGAATACCCGTGGATCAGACGTATATGCAAAATCTTTATATACTGGATTGTCCAAATTCGATATAAATAAATATTCAAATACGTATAATTGAATTAAATTTTCAAAAAAAAATTTGTTTTCATTTTAAAAATATACTCTTCACACTCGTTCTAGGATACTACTGATCCCATCTCTAACGAGTCATTCTTATTAGATGCTAATCCAATTTCTGATGAATTCTTTCATACGGTTCTAATGTGTCTTGTTCTCGAGCTTTGTAAACCAAAGCTCTGATACCACGATGAAACGACCCGAAATCCCCCTTACGGGAAATCCTGGATTGAGTCGAGAACAAGACAAATCAGAATGCAGACGGAAGAACATTTCATTGTATATTACAACAATTCCATCAGAATACAAGAATATACAGAGTATAAATCAATATTACACAGAAATATCAGAGATTTAAATTACATTTAAATACATAGCAGTGGAAAATAATACAATACACAACTGAAGGAGATATACACATACAAAGCATTCCGGATATCATTCCAGATGTAAACCAGGATCCTGTGAATATAAATCTGCAAAACCAAAACTACTAGCTGCCCGTGTCAAAATAGGGGCACCTAGAGTTCAGGTTAAAACAATAATCTCCAGGTCAGTCATGGGACTGGTGTGAGAACTAAAACAGTTATTAATCTTTATTTTTAAAGTTAGGTAAATCAAGGGACCACGCCGTATAACATGGAACGGGTTTCCTCCCAAGAATACCAGTGCATAAAACAACAGCGCAATGCTAAATAAAGAAAAATGAAGCTATTATAAGACCCAGGTCCCATCACACAATGCAACGCAAGCCGGAGGATAGGGTTTTTACCTTATAATAGCCAAGAATGCTTCATACGTTTAAAACAAATCATTTGATACTATTATAAGTGCATAGTGTATAAAACAACTTCAAATCATAAGTATCAATCATAGACGGCATAAGCGCCCCATCCCACTAAGTCGCCATACTAGGCTCTACAAATAAAACCGCAAATGTCACGTATATGGAAATTGGATTTCCGTCTGTGAACCGAGGCTAGGAATCGTCCTCTACTGATTCGAGACTGTCTAGCCCGAGTCTCAGGGACAGAACGCATCGACCCTTGGATCGTCAAGGCCGGTCCACCGATGTGGATTAAAATGCCTGAACACTACGTTTCCCCGCCCTATGGGGCGTAAGTGAGCCAACGAATGACTCCGTCAGACCCGGATCATCCGATCAAACCGAGGCGCCTCGCAACAGCAACAACCACATAAGTCAAACTCGTCAGGGCGTGTAAAACCACTGATGCCACTTCTAGCTAGAAGGAAACGCATGCCCGCCCTGAGGTCCGTCTCCCGTTTTTATTTCACAACCGGGGTGTGAGGCTCGCGAATTCACGTTACACAAAGCTATGCCACACAGGCGGTGCTTTGATCATCAACCACAAGACTTTGCTTTTCAACAGAAGCCTCGATCTATTGCCACTTAGCATGCCACATAGGCAATTCACGCTATGCAATCGATATCAATCACACAGAATGAAATCCGATGTCAGACACACAGTCCATTTACATGTTCGTTCTGGGTCTGAACGAAACCGGAGGCACCTAGTACCCCGCATATCCATCGATCTCCAAGTACGTCTGGACAATCACCAACTGTTTCCATCTTCTTGGGTGTACATCCCAATCAAGATCATCAGTAATCACCCAAACGACGTAAAGACCTCCGGTCTTCGACCACCGTCTTCATCTTCGAATTATCGTCGAATCAGTTATTCAGAATGGGATAAACCCGGCCTTTCCGAATAACTCACGTATATAATAAACAAGTGTTACACAAACACAACATACGCCTCATTCCAATTCATCAGTCACTAACCGTAAATTAATCAAGAGAATAATCCCCCAAATATTAACCCCGAAGGCCGAAACCAACAACAGATCAATACCCAGGAAATCACTCTGTTTAGCCAACCTACAGTTAGTTTCTAAATTTCACATTCTTAGGGAAAGGTTCCCATTAATTTTATCAAAGATAAATTCGTTTAAATTTATTCTTTAATCTTCTTTTGAATATCAATTCAAACTAGTCGGGATTAGCGAACCTTACCGAAGTAATCATTTGTTTTAATTTCCCAATCCCAACCTATTCATCCCATGAAGTAAAACTGGTAATACTTCACATTTAACACCACGGTGTTATCGGTAAATACAATTACCATTTCACGTTCAAATCTAATTAAAGATTTAACTATCGCCTGGAGCAAAACTGGGGATACTCCATTCTCGATCTTTTCAATCTAATCAAAGATTCATCAAAACTCCACTTAGTTCTAATCTTTAACTGGGTTAAAGAATCAGTGTCCTTTAAAACACGGTTCACGATAAACCCGAAAATCACATTTCAATCAGTCCCTAACCGTAAAATAGCAAGTGAGCAATCCTCTAGGTATTAACCCCGAAAGCCGAAACCAACATCAGATCAATACCTCTGAAACCATTCAACTTAACTAATCTCCAGTTAGTTTCTGATTTTATTAACTCCTTTAGGTCTAAGAACAGTATTATTGAAGATACCGTTCACGACAACCCAAAATCACGTTCCATTAATTATCGGGTTAAAGAATAAGTGTTATTTAAAACAATGTTCATGATAAACCCAAAAATCAATAACAATTCAATTCCAATTAAATATTATTTAATTGGTACACTTCATTAAATCTAAATAAAAAGATTTAATCTTTTCTCAACTGGGTTCAAGAACAGTGTTAATAAAGACACCATTCATGACAAACCCAAATCACATTTGATATTAAATACAAGGCTTTGAATAGAAAATATACCGGCTTACATTCAATATCAAATTCTACGACCAACAAATATCGTATTGGAAATAACGATATATATATATATCTTTCAAATTCCCATAACAATATCTATATCATCACGAAATCCAACATCAAAATATTCCGAAGACAATTTTGATTCAAATCCATTCCAAAATAATTATTGGAAATTCTGGTTATTTTCAAAACCATTTCAAATCCAATTTATTTATTTAAAAATAAATAGAATTATAATTCTAGTTCAAAACTAGTTCATTTCAATAAAAGCCTATTTTTATCTTTTCAAATATGGAGTTTTTCATCCCGGTTCTTTCTAAATCATTTCTTATGATTTTACAAAAATTATTACTATTTTTAATAATTTTATCAAGGCCCGTACAGTCGATTTCCATCAACGGCCATCGAACTGCACTTACAGCGACCTTTTCCAAATTTGATTTGGACATAATTCCAAATCCAACCGTTAGATTTCTAATTTCCAATATTCGTTAGAAAACTCTTTTCGATACGAACCCAACTGTTCCGGTTTTAGGAGAATCCGACGGTCGGATCTCCCGTAATATCCGTTCGAAGTCAATGGTCGAAATTCACCAACTGCCGCGGTGCGACGCGTTCTATTCAAGCCATTATATTATATATATAATATATATAATATATACTTCGTCGATTTTCTTTTAAAACGTGTTTTTATAATTCGTTTTAAATTTGTTTTCAATCTATTTCAATTCAAATCAATTTCAGTTCAATTTCAATACGTTTAAATTCAATTCAAAACGATTTCAATTCTATTTCAATCTAATTCGAATTTCAACTCTATTCAGTTTAATTCGAATTTCATTTCAATTCAATTTAATTCGAATTTCAATTCCTTTCAAAGTACCAGATTCTGAAATCACTTTCGATATTCATTGTAAAATAAATAAAATCGATATAAATATCGTTCACGTCAAAATGGCGTCAATCTAATCAGCACGGCTTCATATATTTCTATTTTCAAATATTCTATTTTCAAATATTCTATTTCAAATATTTTATTTCAAATATTTCTTTTTAAAACTGGAATGAGGCCCAATCAATTACCATATAATGTTAATTATATGGATTTTCTACAACACATGTATACAATAACAACGATGAATAATCAACCATCATCCAAAGTGTATTCTACACTGTATAAGCATCGAATATAAATATTTAACGCTTATAACAGTCTGTCAATTAATCGATCGACATACATCTAAACAATCGGTGCTAGTGTACGTCAAATATCATCCCAATGACCATGTGGGGTTTCAAACAATCAAACACAGATTTTATTGGTGCAGTTGGGCGATGTGTAAAATTTATCGTCCCGATCAATATCAGTCAAATGTGTGTATATAAACAAATCGTCCGATTTGTTTATTTTTATTTCATTTCTTATACACGTTAAAAATTCGTTTTTTAACTATAAAATATTTTCCACTATAAAATATTTTATTTCAACTATATAAACGTTTTATTTCATTTCACATCACATCACACAATCAACTACACATCAAAATCAAACAAACAAGCATACAAGCTGTCCATGGTCTGTAGACGACGGGTGTCGGGTGCTACTAAACACCGTCTGCATCCTAGTATATATTTTAACTAGAAATAAAATAAAGGTGAGGAGTTCTCACCGAGGGATCCACTCCTCCAGTTTTATTTTGGAATTTCTGAACATCTGGATTTGCACGCACTTCCAACATAATCTTTGTCACGCTGTTCACATTAAAAATCACATTTTTTTATCACTCCGCTATATTTATAAAGATCAAATTTTTTCGCTACAACATATATAAAAATCGTATTTTTATATTCTCTATCTTATAAAAATTATATTTTTAACTTCTACATTATATAAAAATATGATCTTTGCCTCATTAAAAATATGATCTTTGCCTCATTAAAAATATGATCTTTGCCTCATTAAAAATATGATCTTTTTAATTTCAAAAATCAAACCTTGTTCATTGTTAAAAATCCAATCTTGTTTAACATTAAAATTCCAATCTTGTTTAACATACTAATAAAATCAAAGCTGAAATTCTTCTATGTATTATATATTTTAAATCAATGTTATTCATATTTTTAAATCAGTATAATTTATATAAAAATTAACCAATGCTATTTCTATTTTAGCAAAGAACATTAATCAAAATCACATCATTAACAACTTAGTTAAGGGTTTTAATCTCATTACCTTTGTCTTTTTAAACTCCAGAACTGAAACGAACTGTCGAACCCCACTTTCACCACCGTCAACTTCGAGCTGTGCGCCTCCAGAAGGGGAAGAAAGGACAGTCGCGAGGTGGGGTCGGGCATCGCGGTGGGGGACTGTGTCGGCGAGGTCGTGGGGCGTCGAACGGAAAGGAGGGAGTAGAAGGGGGGAGTCGGGTTCTGAAGGAGGGGGTTTGGTCTTCTCGCATGAAGGAGGGAAGGGAAAGAGAGGCAACGTGAGCTAGAGGCGGGGTGAAGATCGGAGGGAAGGCGGCGCGGAAGGGGGGGCGTCGCCGGCGATGGCTGGTGGAGTGAGGGCAGCGGCTGAGCGATTTAGTGCATAGGTTTTTATTTATTTATTTATTTTCTATTTTGAATCGTTGTTAATAGGGAAGGGGGCTTTGACCTGTTTAAGGGAGAAAAGAAAGGGGGCCCAATTTATTTATTTTATTATATTTAAATTCTAAAAAAAAACAACGTTTCGTTCGAACTCCAATCGAGGCCCAACGACTATTGCCCCTAGCTAATTACCCCCATTCCGAACATAATGGGATATGTTTTGCA
This sequence comes from Allium sativum, assembly GCA_030737875.1. Lineage (NCBI taxonomy): Eukaryota > Viridiplantae > Streptophyta > Magnoliopsida > Asparagales > Amaryllidaceae > Allium > Allium sativum. The sequence goes on along the minus strand of CM060921.1, from coordinate 153,866,749 downwards.
AGGCAATTCGCTTGTTACGATCAGTTTTCGTTAAATTTACATTTAAATCATAGTACTGAATTTTAAACGTATATTACAAATTACCGGTGTCACATACTAACTCAAAAAATTCCAGAAAAATATTTTCTAGCTTCGTATTGACGATACGGTCCTAACAAAACTAATTTCGTCGAATTCTGAGACCGTTTGAAAAATGGCCATTTTCCAGTTGATTAAAATCAACTGAACTGGTCAAACGCGTTTTCCTTTGCCACGCTCACATATTGAATCGAAAAATTACGAAATTTGAAACCTAGCAATAACTTGACATCGCGGATCCAACAAAAGTGGTTTCGTCGAAATCCAAGGTCGTTTGCAAAACAGCCATTTTTAAGGGTCGAAATTCCATAGCGACTATTCTGAAATTTCAACTGGACATATCTTTTGATTCCCGCTATGAAATTCCAATCTTTCGGATTCGTTGGAAAGATATTCACAAATAGATTCAAATATTTTTGGTTTCGCTAAAATCCGGTTTATTTTGCACCCGGTATATTCATTTGAATTTTGAAATCGAATTATCGAACTACCACGCCATTTTCAATTCCTTTTATAATTTAAAATAAATATTTATATTCTAACGACGATCTATATAATATATACGTTCGAATTCTATTCAAAATAAATTTTTCGGCGATATTATTTAAAATAATTCATTTTAAATAATCAAAATTCATCAAAGTTGTCAAAATAAAAATTTTAATCTGGCTAAGAATTTCGGGTTGTTACATTCTCAAAAAGATTTCCTTCAAAAAGAAAATGAGCAACTAGAAGATAAAAACAATGTTCTTTTAAAGGAAATCGATCTTTTGCAAAATAGAAATAAATCATTAGAAGATTCTTTAAATAATTCTAGTTTTTTAATTTCGTCTCTTAAAAAAGAGAATGGAGCTCTAACTGAAAAGAATTTGGAATTATCTAAAGAATGTGAGACTTTAAAAGTTAATAATAATATTTTGCAAAAGGCAATCTCTGAATCAGAAGAAAATGCTGAAAAACTACAATCATCTTTATATAATTCAGAATCTCAAATTAGTTGTCTCGAAAATGAGAATAGAACTTTAAAAAGGAAGAATTCTGAATTAAATAAGGGTATTAATAGCAAAGTTTCTTTTGAAAATATCCATCGCGACTATGGAATCAAATGTACAAATAAATTCGCGAAATTTAATAAAGGTCAAAATGATTTAAACATGATTTTATCTAGATCTCGACCTTTACATGACAAACGTGGTATAGGACATAATAATCATAGAAATAGTACTAGATATGCCTTTATGTACAATAAGAATATCACTGCTAGTACCAATGCATATATAAAACCCAATTATTATAGAAATTCGAAAACTTCTATGACAAGCGGTATTTATAATAAATATAGAAGTACGAATAGGAATATCACTAGAGATTACTTAAGTATTTGAGTTCCCGTAAGTTGGAAAAACAGAGAAAAATATATCGATGATTATTTTGATTCAGTGGTTAATAATGAAAATTTTATCTTTAAAGGTTCCATTAAACCCTCTTGGGTATGGTTACCTTCCATCTAACCCATGGACCCAAACAAAGCAAGTGGGTACCAAAACTATATATCTTATACTTTTTGCAGGTACACCACAATAAAGAGAAGGTTATTCGACCTCTCTGAATATCATTGAAAACTCAGCTTATCAAAAAAAATCACATGATTCAATATCCCCTAAAGATGCTAATTATTTGTATTCTCTAGTACTCTCGATTACTGTGCTCATTATGGTATTTATTCTTTTTAATCGATGACAAAGGGGGAGAAATATTTTCTCCTATGATTATTCATATCATTCATGTTACATATACTATCATTTAAAATTATGTGCTTAACATGGTAATAGTATATGTGATCTAACATTTGTTAATGCAGGAATCAAAAGGTAAGATTATTTATATTATGAACTAACAAATGTTGCAGAAATTCAGGGGGAGCTTTATATTTAGAGGGAGAAAATCCAAGGTGTTATCGTCAATCAAAAAGGGGGAGAATGTTGAGACAAGATTTTAATCGATGCCAACATATAAAGGTGTAGAGAAGATCATTTCATAGAGATAAGGTTTTTTACTTTGAGTCGTGTTAGAAATATGTTAAAATCTATCCTCAAAGTATAACACGAATGCACAAAACAATATCATATCTTCGTTGCTAAAATCTGTATATTTGAGGAATTGAAAAGTCACAGAAAAAGCCCAAACGGTCCAGGCTCCGACCGGGAAAGAGTGCAGAGTGATATAGACTATGGACCAAGATTCTCTGGTCCATAGCCAGAAAACGGTAGACCGCCCAAAAAAGGACCGGTCGACCGGTTTTACTGTGTTTGCACATAACGGCTATTTTTTTATTCTTTAAATTTCCAGAAACTTAACCAATCGACCGGTGATTTTCAACGAGTCGACCGGTTCCGAACAGCAAGCTTTTTTATGAAGGGTTGCTTCCATTCATCAAGAGTTTTCTCTTCAATTTTCAATGCAAACGGATGCAATCTTTTGTAGAAACTCTTCATGAAGGAATGCAACTATTCTACACTAAAAATAGACTTGAAATCATAGTTTCGAGTCACCGATTCTTGCTCTAATTTATGATATTACTTTCTAAATACTCTTGCATTCGAAAAGCTCTCAAATATTTCGATTGCTTATTGAATCATTGAAATTATTTCATATCTCTTGATTCAATAAGTAATATAATTCCTTAAATCTACGCATTCAAAGTATATACTTGAGGATCAGATTATAGGAAGTTTGTACTCAAACTGTTGACTATCCGTGTTGAATCAAGAACACAAAGCAGAAGTCAAAACATTGTATCAGTTGAAGTCTTGTGTGTGATCAGGCAAGTGTTGAAGTCCTCGGTGTTGTTAGAGGCGTGAAATCCCGTTCGGCTGCTCGGGTGTTGTTAACCTATTCCTCCGGGTGAAGCGAGGTTGTTGATTAGTGAAAATCCAGAGAGAGGTCTGGGACTGGACGTAGGACGGTGCTCTGAACCAGTACAAAAATCCCTGGTGTGATTTTTCTATTTTACTGCATTTACTATATTTACTTATCTGTGACTAGCTATTACTTTATACTTGAATATTGTTTGTCATATTACACGATCTTTGTGCGTATATTATACTTAGCACATACGCACTCGCATGTTCATAGGATTGCTTTGAGAACACGACGCATCAGAAATAAACAATAGAACATTTTCAATGCTATTACAATAATTTGCATTAGATTACAAGAATATATCAGAGTATGAATAAATATTATAGTAGAAAATACCATAGATGTATAATTTCTTAACGGCGGAAAATTAATACACGAATAAAATGTGCAGCGGAAAATATCTTTAACCACAATTGAAAGAGATACACGGATATCACGCTTTTTGAATATAGCTCTAGCTGTAATCCAGGATCTTGTGAAAAGTAATACTTGTGAAAACCAAAACTACTAGCTGCTCTTGTGGAAAATATGGGCACCCATAGTTTAGGCTAAAATAATAAACTCCAGGTCAGTCGTGGGACTGGTGTGAGAACTAAAACAGTTATTAGCTTGATTTTAAAGTTACGTAATCATGGGACCATGTTGTATAACAAGGAACGGGTTTATCTCCCATGAATACCAATGCATAAAAATAACAGCGCAATGCTAAAGAGAAAAATGTAGCTATTATAAGACTCAGGTCCCATCACACAATGAACGCGGTCGAGGATAGAATTTTCCCTTATAATAGACAAATATACTTGATGTGTGAAATTTCATCTTTAATTATTACTATAAGTGAAGAAATCAACTTCAAATATAAATGTATAATCATAGGCGGCATGGGTAACATTATATTACGTCCCCATATAGGTTTACAATTAAAACCGTAAAATCACATATTGGAAATTGGTCTTCCGTCTATGAACCAAGGCAAGCGATCATCCTTACCAATTCGAGACAGGCTAACAATGTCTCAGGATCACACCTACGGGCAACTCTAGGTTAGCGACAGGTCCGGTCAACCGACAATGATCAGCAATACCAAAACTATATGTTAGCTATCAAACCTCCAAAATAGGTCAGTACGTCGACCAAATCTAGAACCTTTCAATCAATTCTAGTATATAAAGAGCCTCTAGGGACTCAAATCAAATCCGAGGTACCTCGCTTTCCATCAACAAAGCTTTCTAACATCCACATAAGTAAGCAGTCTGGGCTCCATACCACGACGTTACTCGTAGCTACAAACTAACATATGTCCATTTCCCTGAAGTCCTTATCATGTTTCTAGTTCATACTAGGGTGTGAAGCTCACAATTTAATGCTACAAAAAGCTATGCTAATTATAGTTGTGCTTTGATCATCAACCATATGGCCTTTCTTTTCAACAAAAGCTTTTATCCATGCAACTCAGCATGCTACACTGTCAATCCTTACTGTACTACTAACAGGGTTTTAAATCTCAGATATCGGTCGCGTTTCTTCTCGGGGATTTTATAGACTCGGTCTCGTGTCGGGGGAGATCTTGGATGAGCTGAGTTTAATTCGGGAGTTCGTCTCAAATTTTCATCTCAGGTCTGAAAGTTCATATCAGAAAAATCTCAGGGTACATGATATGCTAAAAATGACATTTTAACAAAATGATTTTTATGAATGCTATCAAAAACATAGTAACTTAAACTTAAAATGCAAAATAACTTTATTATTCTTCATTTTGCGAAATATCATTCATACTCTAAATCGTAATATGCTTAAAACATGAATATTGTTAGACAGGAAACATTAGAAGGATCCAAAACATAAAAAAAATTCAGCATAAATAGACCATAAAAATACATAATTTCATAAGTAACATGTATGTAAAAAGACGAATATGAAAATCATAAGCATTGTTAAACATATATGAACATACAATATAGTAATTTAACAAGCAAAATGTAAAATAGCTTAAGATTGATATGGCTAGTTTTGAGTTTTTTAATTGTAGTTCTAGTTCAGGCATAAATTTAAATTTTAACCAAAAAAACAAAGATCTCGGACGATATTCCAGTATTTCGTCTCGGTCGATATATTGTTCGATATTGCAATATCTCGGGTGATATTCGAAAGGAGATTTAGAGTGATATTTGCTGTTTCATTTCGGAAGGAGCCCAAAACGAGATCTCAGAGGAGATCTCGGGCGATATTTGCGAGATCTGAAATAGTGACCGTTGATTTCCACCAATCTATAACATCTAAGCTCGTACGTCTCAGAGAAGGGTGTTAAGCAAGAGAATAAATTCTCCCCTACCAAATAGATATATATTTAGCAGAGATCAAAAAATACAGTATAAAGGAATACAATGTTAGACACATTATCCATTTGCAAGTCTGTTCTGGGTCTAAACGAAACTGGAGGCACCTTATTCCTTGTCCCATATGTCCAATACAGGAGAGAGCCCCTTGCATATCCGGTCGATCCCCAAGTACGTCTGGACGATCACCACTTATTACCTTGTCTTAGGTGTACATCCCAACCAAGACATCAGTAATCATCCAAGCGATGTGAAGATCTCCGGTCTTCAATCACCGTCTTTATATCAACGACATTTAGTCGTCGTGTTGATTATTCAAAATGGGTTAAACCTGGTCTTTCCGAATAACTCACGTATCTCATAATCAAGTGCTATAAAAACACATCATACGCCTCATTCCAATTCAGAATATTATTCTATTCAGATATTCTTTTCACGATTCATACCAAATTAAGGTTTATCAAACTAGTCAGGATTATCGAGCCTTACCGAAGTAATCATTTATTTTATTTTTCCAATCCCAACCTATTCATCCCATGGAGAAAAACTGGTAGTACTCCATATCTAATACCCACTGTGCTGTTGGTAAATTTAATTACCATTTCTCGTTCAAATCTAATTAAAGATTTAGCTATCGTCTGGTATACCATTCTCGATCATTTCGTGAATTTGATAAATTTAATTATCTCATTCCCATTCCAATCTAATTAACGATTCATTAAAACTCTAGTTCAGATTAATCTTCCAAAAACCGTTAGCTAATGACTGTTTAAATTTAGGAAATCAATCATGTCTTTAATTGGGTAAAAGAACCAATGTCACTTAAAACAAAGTTCATGATAAACCCAAAATCATCTTCCATCAAAATGGAACTTCACGGAAAACATTTCAATATATAAACAATATAAATTTCTGTATCAGACTATTAATATAAATGGAATAACGACAAAGTCTTTTAAATTCCATATATAGTAACGGTCTTCATCCATAGAAGCTCATTTCAATTATTACCAAATCGAATTCCATTCAATTCCAATTTAATATATTAAATTGGAAAGCTTTACTTTAGAAAATGTACATTAAATCTTAATAAAAAGATTCATAAGTTCCAAATCATCTCTTCACTGTTAATTGGGCTAAAGAACAAATGTTATTTAAAACACCATGCGATAAACCTAAAAATCCAATTTTATTTCAATTCCAATTGAATATTAATTAATTGGTAAACTTCTCTAAATCTTATTTAAAAGATTTATTCTTTTCTCAACTAGGTTCAAGAACAGTGTTATTAAAGAAACCATTCACGACAAACCCAAAATCCAATTTGATACTAAATATAAGGCTCTAAATAGAAATTATATCGACTTGTATTCAATATCAAATTTTGAAACTAACGGATATAGTATTGGGAATAACGATATCTGTATCTTCCAAATTCCCATAACAATATCTGTATAATCATGGAATCCAATATCAAAATATTCCGAAGATTATTTCCATTGAAATCCATTCTAACTCATACGCTGGAATTCCCGGTTATTTCAAAACCATTTACAGATCCAATTTATTTATTTAAAAACATTGGATTTTTATACTAGTTAATAACTAGCTCATTTCGATAAAAATATCATTTATCTTTTCAAAACATAGAATTTTTCATCCAAAATCATTCTAAATCATTTATTAGGATTTTACATAATTTTTCCATATTTTTAATAATTTTATTAAGGCCATTACAGTTGGTTTCCAATATCAGCCACCAAACTACATTCGTAGCGACCTTTTTTGAAATTGATTTGGACATAATTCCAAATACAACCGTTAGATTTTCAATCTCTTATAATTATTGAAAAGCTCTTTTCGATATGAACCCAACAGTTCCGGTTTTAGGAGTATCCGACGGTCGATTCTACAGTTACATCAATTGTAAGGTAATGGTCGAAATTCGCGAACGGTCACTGAGCGGTGCATTCTATTCAGGCCATTATATATACAATTTATATATATATCTTCGATTTGCACTTAAAAAATATTTTATAAATCGTTTAAAATTTCATTTTAAAATGATTTCAACTTCATTTTCAATTTTAAATTAAAATTGAATATTCTGTATCATTATAATATTAAAACACTATTATTTTTAAAATTTTAGATTTTGAAATCACATCTTTTCAATATTCATTAGAAATGAATAAATTTGATCGATAAACCCGCTCGGGTTAAAATAGTGTTTACTACTTAACTTGGCTTCACATTACAATATTTTTGTGTCCATCTGAAATCGGACTTCAAAATCACATTTTTATTATCCACTGAATATTATTTTAAAATATTCGTTATTTTAAAATATTCATTATTTTAAAATGTTATTTATCTTAAAATATTCTTTATTTTAAAATATTCTTTATTTATGGACTGGAATGTGATTCAATCAATTACCATATAATTTCAATTATATGGGTTTCATACATTGCATGTATTCTACAATAATGATAAATAATCATTACACATTCAAACATCATCCAGAGTGCATTCTACAACCATATAAGTATTAAAATAAGTAAATAGTGCTCACCACAGTCTGTCAACCCATCGATTGACATACAACTAAATATTGTGATTGGTGTACGTCAAATATCATCCCAATACCCGTGTAGGGTTTTCAAACAACAAATACTGATTATTATTTGTGCACTTGGGCGATGTGGATAAATTTATCGTCCCAATCAAGATCCGTTGAATAGGTGTACATAAACAAGTCGTCCGACTTGTAAATGAAGATTTATTCCAATTTTATATACCTTTTTTATAAATAATTTATACATTTCAGTTTTAGAAAAATTCGGCATTATAACCGCCCGATATTAGAACTGGAATAATGTCTAGCATTATCCCCCTCCTGATACTGTCTCGCGCCATGTACCACTATCAATCAATCCAATAATTCCATAATACAATAAAATTTTCCACAACACAATCATATCACATAAATCATCCAAGTTTTGTACAAAAGTAGTGTCAGGAGCTACTAAGCCCCATCTGCAACCTAGGATATAATGACGTATCAAAAATGATTTAAGTGAGAGAGTTCTCACCGTCGGTTTACACTCCATCAGTCTTTAGTCGATGGTTTTGGTTCCGTTCGTTAATCACCCCACCTCTGTTAAGGTCACTCACAAAGGGAACGTCTTAACTTCTGTGGAGTGTTTTAGGTAAAAGATACAAATAAATTACAAGACAGACAAGATAAAGCAGCGGAAAATAAAGTCATATTATAAATAATGTGGTTCAGTCAAGCTTTTACAACAATTGTCTGCATCATACTTAAAAGTAATACATAAAACTTCTGTCTTGATTCAAAAACTTCCAAGTATTAAAGAATCATAAAAATAACAATGATATTACCCAATAAAGCATGAACCAGCCATAGCAGTGGAAGAGAGAGTCCAAAGCAATACATCGACTATCTTCGAGCTCCGAAAGAAAACTGAGCTAAGTGGTAACATTTCCTCCCTATGAACCTGGGGGGGGGGGGGGAAGAAAAGAGGGGAAAACAAACTAGGTCAGACATAAGTCCGGTAAGTCCAGTGACTTTCAGCATGTAAATAGGCAAAACCATCATGACATGAATATACGACAATACCGTGATAACAAGGATAACAAGACAACATTAGATTAGCACAAGATATGACAAGGCAAGAAAAATTGAATGCACTTCTACTCTTTCTCTACTTCGCTACTACCTTGTTATTCTGATTTCTATATCTTTGCACCACCTAACTAGTGTCCCAACTAGTAATCTGTGTAAAATGATAATATGATAACATGATCCCAATCCCCGCAATTGTGGTAGCCTTTAGGTGTAAAATGATAATATGAGGATCTTACCTCAATCAGCCTAATTGCCATGAAGATGTTAGATGTACCCTTACTACATTATCGATCGGCTCCCTACTTGTATTAATGTTCCATGTGTCTGTGTCAATCGGCCCTCTCTTTTGTGTAGATACCCTGTGCTGGTCCCACCATAAGGTGTATCAATCCTTATGATAGCTACCCGACACGATTCAAGATGCACAGTGTATAACTACTGGTACCCAGTGCCTGCATTTTCCCACTTCGGAGTACGTGCACGCCTGTAATCCGTCGGAACCTACACTGACGTGCTCCCTGCCGCTATTTTGACTGCTTATAATCAGCCCAGTAATCGTGCCCCACCCTGCCTAGTTTTAGGGTACCTTGATACATCTATGTGGGTTACTACTGAAATGGGTCCCCGTTACTAGGGCTTCTTACTGGTTAAGTTTGTAGGCCTATATTTACTAATATTACCCACCAATCCCGATATGTACTTAACACTCCCACTGATTCAAACATGTTTACTTAATGGTTAAGTTTGTTGGCCTATATTTACTAATATTACTCACCAATCCTGATATGTACTTAACCCTCCCACTAATTCAAACATGTTTACTTAATGGTCAAGTTTGTGGGCCTATATTTACTAATATTACCCACTAACCCGATATGTACTTAACCCTCCCACACATTATGTCATATTGGTTAAGTGTTGTCCATTCATGTTAACTTAACCCACCCACTCATTATGTCATGTTGGTTAAGTGTTTCTTATTAACCATTCTTACTCGTCATGTTGGATTAGTTTAGTGTTTCCTATAAACTTAACCCCGTTCATTCATCATGTTATATTGGTTATGTATTTCCCATTAACTTAACCCCGTTCGTTCATCAAGTTACACTGGTTAAGTGTTTCTTATTAACTTAACCCCATGCGTTCATCATGCTGTATTGGTTAAGTGTTATCAATTAATTCAAGTTAACTTAACCAACCCATGTGTCGTGTTACATTGGTTAAGTGTTGCCTTCTTGTGTTAACTTAACCCTTCCCATTCATCATGTTATATGGTTTAAGTGTTGCTCTCTTGTTTTAACTTAACCCTTCCACGCATCATGTTATATTGGTTAAGTGTTGCTCTCTTGTTTTAACTTAACCCTACGCATTCATCATGTTATATTGGTTAAGTGTTTCTTATTAACTTAACCCTACTCACCTGTTTAATTAACATGCTGTATTGGTTAAGTGTTTTCTAAATTAACTTAACCCTACCATTCAGTTATTAGCATGTCTTCCTTATTAGCATTAATTCATTCATTAACGCCTTAACCTCTCACATTAGAACTGTTGTTTGCGGTTGCTGGATGTGCCGAGCGGTTCCGGGCAGACTTCCACCGCAAACTCATTATAACCACGGGTTTTTTAGCTAAATGCGCTAACCTTTCACATTAGATCTGTGTTGTTGCGGTTACTGGATGTGCCGTGCAGTTCCAGGCAGTTTTACACCGTATCTCAATCTTACCTCGGGTTAAGCATGTTTATCTTTTTAGCATATTTACCATACATGTCCAAGTCTAGATTTTATATGCTAATTATCCCAAATTCACAAAACTAGTCATATTCCAATTCTCAAGTTATACCTCAACAAAGCCAATTGCAAGTTATGCCCCACAAATTCAAATTCAAGTTATTACTCAACATAGGTTACACCCAATCTTCCCAAATTTGCAATAATAGTTATGCCCCAAAATCACAATATACATTATAATTGGCATCCCAACCAATAGTTATGCCCAATCTAGATAAATATTCCAATTTACAGTTTACGCCCAATCTAGATTTAATATTTTAATTTACCCCAAGTTCGCAACAATAACAATTATGCCCCCAAAACTTGATTTTATGTCAATTTTCCCAAACTTGTAGTTATAATGACAATAATGCCCAATATAAATTACAAGTTATACCCAAATCTCAATTACAAGTTATGCCCAAATCTCAATTACAAGTTACGCCCCATGTGACATAAAATATATTTGGCCCAATTCCCCCATATTACAATCGTGTATGTATATATATATAACAAGATTTCATCTAGGTTCGAGACAACCTAGATCCATAATAAAAGGGGAAGAAGAGGAAACATAAAAGATTAGGCATAAAATAGCCATATGACGCTAGATTTGATAATAGCAATATTAGGAACATAAAAGAAATATACATCTGAATTACATCACAGGCATAAATCTGATAGATTAGATTTGAATAGCATCGCAGGCACCATTCTGATAAAATAGATTTGAATAATATCGCAGGAACAAATCTGATAAAATAGATTTGAATAACATCGCAGGCATAAATCTGATAAAATAGATAGGATAAATCTGAAAAGGATTATCTCACAATCAAGTATAGCTTGGATTCAGATGATTACATGCCAAGAAATTTAATTAAGAATTCACATCTGAAAGTAACTTGAACTTACAAAACAAAGAACAAATCTTGTTTTCTGGGATCTGTTTTCTGAAATTGAAAAGCAATCCTTTGATGTAGACTACTGATTCTCTAGTTTTGATTTGATTTGGTACTTCCTAACTTGCTTTCCAATTGGAGAAGAATGCAGGCTATGCTAGGTTGACCATGGACAGCGTGGTTGCTCCTTGGAATGAAAATTATGTGATTTTGGGTTGAGGGTTGGGGTTGCTTTTATAGAGATTTAGAGTTAAGCCTTTAGATCGACTTAGGATCAATCAGAACCGTCCAAGCAAGATAGCGCTATCTAGAAATTACCACCTATGACAAGTCAGAAAATCGTCATTGTCTGGATCTGGGCGAGGTGGTCGACCCCTATAGGGGGGTCAACACCCCAGTTTACACCCCTCTTGGGAGGTCGACACCTATGTCGACCCCCTCTGGGGGGAGTCGACCCCTATGAGCGGGGATTTTCCCGCCCAGATGATTCATGTGATTTTGAAAATTCGAACTGTTTTGTTTATTTAATTATTTAATTTTCTATTTAAACATGAAATCTTCTGAACTCCATAACTTCTTCATACGGAGTCCGATTCACGCAAACTTGGACTCTATCTCAAGCATAATTCCGAGACGAACGCAATGGCGTAACCCGTTTCCCTTAATTCTCACTTTTAAAATTAAGTATTCTTTAATTCGTTACTTTGATAAACATAGAAAATATAGGGTGTTACATTCTCCCCTCCTTAAAGGATTTCGTCCCGGAAATATTCAAGTCAAGAAGAATGTATGTCCTACCATCCAATCGTCCTCTACTCAACCATCAAACATAGGCATCCATTGTCCTTAAAAAAATGATTTCTAATTCTTTCATTAATGTATGCATTGTGTGTGTATATGTCCTTATCTAATGCAAAATCAGGCAGTTTACTGATTCAGTTGACCTCCTTAATGCAAATTATGTCAGTGCCATGAGTCCATAATGCATGCAATTATTCCTAATCATACTTTCTACATGAGTGCACAATCATCTGTACAAATGCAACGTCCATATGATAACACTCCCAGTTTCAATCCATATACATATACTAATATGCATATGCAACATGAAAGTGACTGAGCCAATCTAACACCTAATGTGTGTGTATATGCATCCACGAGCAACCACTTGCAACCATCAACCATAACATGTTTCAAATACATGTTTACATCCATTTGTTTCGACCTAAGGATCAAGAATAGGACCGAGGAGATATACTTAAAAGGGTAGATACAAGCATGTATAAACTTATGGAAAAAAAGAGATCAAGGATGTACCCTCAAAAAGAAAAGGGTACGCTGCGCGTATCTTATCCTTAGTCTCCCAAGTCGTGTTTTCCTCGGCATCACTCCACTAAACTTTAACAAGCTTGACTTCACAGTTGCGTAGCTTTCTGTCCCCAAGATATGAGTTGGAACTCTTCTCACAGTCGCTTCTCATTTCACCTCTTCTTCCAGTATGCTTGGCACTACAATTTTTGTTGTGCCATGCTAACATTTCCTCAAAAGGTCATCCAAAATCCTATTCACCCTTTCTGTTAGAGGATGGTAAACATAACTTCATACTCATGGCTTCTTCCAATCCATGTCGAAGAACTATCTCTTGGAAGTAAATAGATGCTAACCATGTTACCAAGTGTATATACTAAGATGATTAGAGGTCTCTCCTCTACTTAGCTTGTCCATCATTTCACAAATCAAAACCCAAGCAAGGGAGAGATTTTTCTTCGTCAATCTAATAAGTGGGGCTGATACCTCTACAAAGTCCTTAATTAACTTCCTACACCAGCCTCTTAATCCAAGAAAACTTCTTACTCCGTTGAAGTCCTTAGGACCTTCTAATCTTGCACTGCAACTGCTTTTGCGGTATCTACTATTATCTCTTCCTTGGATATCACCTATCTTGGAAACCTTACTTTTTCTCTCCAAAAATGATATTTGGAGAACCTAGCCTTAAGCTGATGCGCTAGGAGGGTGTTCGAGATTTCCTTTAGATGCAAAGTATGTTCTTCCTCATTCTTAGAGAAAACCAAAATATCATCTATGCACAAGTGAAGTGAGCCATCCGCCTTTGTAGCGAGAACGACTGGAGCACCCCATTTAGAAAAACTTTTCCTTATGAACCCTTTTTCAAGTAACTCTTTTACTTGTTTACTGAGCCCTTCCTTTCCCTTGGATTCATGTGTCGTACAGATAATGAAACTGGCTTTGCGTTGCCAACTGGATATATGCAGAAGTCTACCTCGCAATTTAGGGGACAAACCCCTAACCTAATCAAAAACGTCTACGTACTCATGGGCTACTCCAACGGATCGCAAATCATCGATAGATGCATCAAGTGATTCTAGGTAGCTAAGACAAATTGATCCCTTAGGATCGCATAAAATCTCGAGGGTATCCCCTAGGCAAGTTGAAAGTCTAACTACCCTCCTTTCCCAATTACTAGCTAACCAATCCATGCATAGAATCAACCCATAACCCATGAAACCAAAAACATAAGCATTACACTTAGACTCAATACTTAATATAGTTATTCTCAAATCCTCACAAACCAAAGATAAATGAGCCGAACCACAAATTGGATTTGAGACAATAATGGGATCTTCTACTGTACGAGTACTAAGGTGCAGAGACTCAACTATGGAAGCAGATATAGACGAATGTGAAGCGGTAAAATCAAAAAGAGTACTAATAGGATGATCAAAAAGAAAAACTAGACTTTTTCAACAGAAACTTTACTACCTCTCTCTCTCAGGTACGCTAGCGGTGAGAGCATGCACTTAACCTCCTGAAAATCCCGTCCTTAGTTCTTTCCCTTATCCTTAATTATATGACCCGTTATAAAGACACTTCCTCTTGTCTTAGCTTTTCCTATTCTTTCTTCCCTTCTTGTCCTTTGATTCTTCCACTTACACCTTTTTCTTTTTACCTCCTTTGTGAACCAAGTCTATATCCATGAGTTCCTCATCCTTGGGTTGTGCTCCTTAGCCAAACTCCCTCATTCTCATCTTTTCCATCCTTGTAACTTGTTGACAAGTCTCTTGAAAGCTGCCTCTATCGCATGGAAAATCCTACAATGCTTGAAAGAAAATTAGCCGAAGGTGAAACTACTGCGGCTATAGATGGAAGTTGGGCACTTCTTCGCCCTTTGACAGGTGTCGTAGTCTCATCAAGCCTACGGAACCATGCGGCGATGATGTTACCTCCCAGAAAGTCAGGAGCCTCAGGAAAGAAGGAAACAAGGATTCAAACAGAGGATCAAAAGAGAGTGCATGTGGCTTTGGGGAATATGCCTTTAAAACAAAACTTTTCTTTTGGGAATGCTTCTTTTAAAACTGTTTTGAAAATAATTTTTCAAATCTTTTATCTGATTTGGTAACCTTCAACTCTGATACTAAGTGAAACACCCCACCTCCGTTAAGGTCACTCACTAAGTGAATCCCTTAACTTCTGTGGAGCGTTTTAGGTAAAAGATGCAGATAAATTACAAGAAAGACAAGATAAAGCAACGAAAAATAAAGTCATTTTATAAACAATGTGGTTCAGTCAAGCTTTTACAACAATTGTCCCCATCATACTTAGAAGTAATACATAAAACTTATGACTTGATTCAAAAACTTCCAAGTATGAAAAAGAAGCATAAAAATAACAATGATATTCCCCTATAAAGCATGAACTAGCCATAGCAGTGGAAGAGAGAGTCAAATCAATACATCGACTATCTCCGAGCTTGGAAAGAAAACTGAGCTAAGCGGTAACATTTCCTCCCTGTGAACCTAGGGGGGGGAATGGAAGAAAAGAGGTGAAAACAAACTAGGTCAGACATAATTCTGGTAAGTCCAGTGACTTTCAGCATGTAAATAGGCAAAAGCATCATGACATGAATAAACTGAATATAAGACAATACTGTGATAACAAGGATAACAAGATAACATAAGATTAGCATAAGATATGACAAGGCAAGATCAACTGAATGCACTTCTACTCTTTCTCTGCTTTGCTACTACCTTGTTATTCTGATTTCTATATCTCCACACCCCCTAACTAGTGTCCCAACTAGTAATCTGTGTAAAATGATAATATGATAACGTGATCCCAATCCCCGCAATTGTGGTAGCCTTCAGGTGTACATCTAGTATGAGGATCTTACCTCAACCAGCTTAATTGCCATGAAGATGTTAGATGTACCCTTACTACCCTATCGATCGGCTCCCTACTTGTATTAGTGTTCCATGTGCCTGTGTCAATCGGCCCTCTCTTACGTGTAGATACCCTGTGCTGGTCCCACCATAAGGTGTATCAATCCTTATGATAGCTACCCGACACGATTCAAGATGCACAGTGTATAACTACTGGTACCTAGTTCCTGCTTTTTCCCACTTCGGAGTACATGCACGCCCGCAATCCGTCGGAAACTACACTGACGTACCCCTTTCCGCTATTTTGACCGCTTATAACAAGCACAATAATCGTGCCCACCCTGCCTAGTTTCAGGGTATCTTGATACATCTGTGTGGGTTACTGCTGAAATGGGTCCCTGCTACTAGGGTTTCTTAATAATTAAGTTTGTGGGCCAATGTTTACTAATATTACCCACCAATCCCGATATGTACTTAACCCTCCCACTGATTCAAACATGTTCTCTTAATGGTTAAGTTTGTGGACCTACATTTAATAATATTACCCACCAATCCCGATAAGTACTTAACCCTCCCACTGATTCAAACATGTTTACATAATGGTTAAGTTTGTGGGCCTATATTTACTAATATTACCCACCAACCCGATATGTACTTAACCCTCCCACACATTATGTCATATTGGTTAAGTGTTGTCCATTCATGTTAACTTAACCCACCCACTCATTATGTCATGTTGGTTAAGTGTTTCTTATTAACCCTTCTCACTCGTCATGTTGGATTGAACAAGTGCTTCCTATTAACTTAACCCTGTTCATTCATCATGTTATATTGGTTAAGTATTTCCCATTAACTTAACCCCATTCGTTCATCAAGTTACATTGGTTAAGTGTTTCTTATTAACTTAACCCCACGTGTTTATCATGCTGTATTGGTTAAGTGTCATCAATCAATTCAAGTTAACTTAACCCACCCACTCGTCGTGTTACATTTGTTAAGTGTTGCCTTCTTGTGTTAATTTAACCCTTCCCATTCATCATGTTATATGGGTTAAGTATTGCTCTCTTGTTTTAACTTAACCCTTCCACGCATCATGTTATATTGGTTAAGTGTTGCTCTCTTGTTTTAACTTAACCCTACACATTCATCATGTTATATTGGTTAATTGTTTCTTATTAACTTAACCCTACTCACATGTTTAATTAAGATGCTATATTGGTTAAGTGTTGCCTAAATTAACTTAACCCTACCATTCAGTTATTAGTGTGTCTTGCTTATTAGCATTAGTTCATTCATTAATGCCTTAACCTCTCACATTAGAACTGTTGTTTGCGGTTGCTGGATGTGCCGGGCGGTTCCGGGCAGACTTCTACTGCAAACTCATTCTAACCTTGGTTTTTTGGGAAAAATGCGCTAACCTCTCAGATTATATCTATGCTATTCCGGTTACTGGATGTGCCGGGCGGTTCCGTGCAGTTTTACACTGCAACTCAATCTAACCTTGGGTTAAGCATTTTTATCGTTATAGCATATTTATCATACATGTCCAAGTCTAGATTTTATATGCTAATTCCCCGAAATTCACAAAACTAGTCATGTTCCAATTCTCAAGTTATACCTTAACAAAACTAATTGCAAGTTATGCCCCACAAATTCAAATTCAAGTTATTACTCAACATAGGTTACACCCAATCTTCCCAAATTTGCAATAATAATCATGCCCCAAAATCACAGTATACATTATGATTGGCATCCCAACCAATAGTTATGCCTAATCTAGATTAATATTCCAATTTGCAGTTTACGCCCAATCTAGATTTAAAATTTTAATTTACCCCAAGTTCGCAACAATAACAATTATGCCCCAAAACTTGACTTATATGTCAATTAACCCAAACTTGCAATTATAATGATAATAATGCCCAACATCAATTACAACTTATACCTAAATCTCAATTACAAGTTATGCCTAAATCTCAATTACAAGTTACGCCCCATAGTACATAAAATAGATTAGGCCCAATTCCCCCGTATTCCAATCGTATATATATATATAACAAGATTTTGTCTAGGTTCGAGACAACCTAGATCTATAATAAAAGGGGAAGAAGAGGAAACATTAAAGATTAGGCATAAAAGAGCCATACGACGCTAGAATTGATAATAGCAATATCAAGAACATAAAAGAAATATAGATCTGAATTACATCGTAGGCATAAATTTGATAGATTAGATTTGAATAGCATCGCGGGCACCATTCTGATAAAATAGATTTGAATAATATCGCAGGCACAAATATGATAAAATAGATTTGAATAACATCACAGGCACAAATCTGATAAAATAGATAGGATAAATCTAAAAAGGATTATCTCACAATCAGGTATAGCTTGGATTCAGATGATTTCATGCCAAGAAAATTAATTAAGAATTCACATCTGAAAGTAACTTGAACTTACAAAACAAAGAACAAATCTTGTTTTCTGGGATCTGTTTTCTGAAACTGAGAAGCTATCCTTTGATGTAGACTACTGATTCTCTAGTTTTTATTTGATTTGGAACTTCCAAACTTGCTTTCTAGTTGGAGAAGAATGGTGGCTATGCTAAGTTGACCATGGACAACATTGTGGCTCCTTGGAATGAAATTATGTGATTTAGGGTTGAGTGTTGGGTTGCTTTTATAGAGATTTAGACTTATGTGAGCCGTTAGATCGACCTAGGAGCAATCAGAACCATCCAGACTAGAAAGAGCTATCCAGAAATTTCCACCTATGCCCTAATGACTCAGCTACAAGTCAGAAAATCATCGCTGTCTAGATCTGGGCGAGAGGGTCGACCCCTATGGGGGGGTCGTCGCCCAAGTCGACACCCCTCTTGGGGGGTCGACACCTATATCGACCCCCCTGGAGGGAGTCGACCCCTATGCATGGGAATTTTTCCGCCCAGCTGATTCACATGATTTTGAAAATTCAAACTATTTTGTTTATTTAATTATTTAATTTTCTGTTTAAACATGAAATCTTCTGAACTCCATAACTTCTTCATACGGAGTCCGATTCACGCAAACCCGGACTCTATCTCAAGCAGAATTCCGAGACGAACACAATGGCGTAACCCATTCCCCTTAATTCTCACTTTTAAAATTAAGTATTCTTTAATTCGTTACTTTAATAAACATACAAAATACAGGGTATTACAATTCAGGGTTTGTATTTGTCCCAAATTCCAGCTTGCTCCAAATTGGACCTAGTTAGTTTTGTTGTGAAGCTCTTAATTCTACGATCACAAAGAATCCTGTTTCATGCGATTTGGATTTTGTACCAAGAAGTTATTAGCATTTAAAAGTTGAATACAAAAAATAAAACAAAATAAATATAACAATTTGCATTTTAACCCCTCATTGCGGTTCACCACCACTGTCAGGTCCGTTCGCCGCTTCCGGCCACCCTGACGGCCGACCACCACCACTGGTGTAATGACCCAAACTTCCCTTATTGGGAAAGCCCGGATTTCTTTGGGAACACGACGCATTAGAACATAAACAATAAAATATTACATTGCTATTATAACAATTACATCAGAGTACAAGAAGATAACAGAGTATGAATGAATAATATACATCAGAAAAATATCAAAGATTAAAATACATTGCATAGCAATGGAAAAATAATACATAACACTACTGAAAGAGATAACAGATACAAAGCTTTCTAAATATAGCTCCAGCTATAAATCTAGGATTCTGTAAAAAGAAATCTGCAAAAACCAAAACTACTAGCTTCCCATGTGGAAAATAGGGGTACGCAGAGTTTAGGTAGAAACAATAAACTCCAGCTCAGTCATGGGACCAGTGTGAGAACTAAAAACAGTTTATATAATCTTTACTTTAAAAGTTAGGAAATCATGGGACCATGCCGTATAACACGAAACGGGTTTACTCCACATGAATCTTCGTGCATAAAATAAACATCACTATGCTTTTTTGAAAAAATGAAGCTATTATAAGACTCAGGTCCCATCACACAATGCAACGCAAGCCGGAGATAGAGTTTTACCTTACAATAGCCAAACTTACTTGGCACGTTTAAAACAAATCATTTTGATATTACTATAAGTGGGTAGTGATTCAAAAACAATTTCAACATAAATGTATCAATCCTAGACGGCATAGCTACCATATACTGTATCGCCATATAGGTTTACAACTAAAACCGAAAAGTGGCGTATTGGAAGTTGGATTTCTACAGCCCAATCAAGACATTAGTAATCATCCAAATGATGTGAAGATCTCCGATATTCAACCACCGTCTTCATTGTCGCCTTTTGGTCATCATATCGATTATTTCAGAATGGGATAAACCCGGTCTTTCTGAATAACCCGCGTATTTTATAATCAATAATCAAGTGCTATAAAAACACATCATACGCCTCATTCCAATTTAGAATATTCTTTTATTCAAATATTCATATCCTTTGGGAAAGGTTCCCATTAATTTTATCAAATATAAATTCTTTTATATTTATATTTTAATCTTCCTTTGAATATCGATTTCAATAGATTTTTTTAACTAGTCGAGATTATCGAACCTTACCGAAATAATCATTTAATTTATTTCCCGATCCCAACCTATGCATCCCATGGAGAAAAACTAGCAATACCCCATATCTAACACCACTGTGTTATCGAAAAAATTAATCACCATTTCCCGTTCAATTCTAATTAAATATTAAACTATCGCCTAGAGTGAAACTGGTGGTACTCCATTCTCCATTAATTTCCAAATTTGATAATTTAAATTATCACATTCTCATTTCAATCTAATTAAAGATTCATTAAAATTCACTTAGTTTTAATCTTTCAACAATCATTATTTAATGATTATTTAACTTTGGAAACACAAACATGCCACATCGATAATCTACACCATACCACTGATTTCTGCCAATATATAACCTCTATGCCCATACGTCTCAGAGAAGGGTGTTAAGCAAGAGAATAAATTCTCCGCCACCAAACAGATATATATTTAGCATAGATCAACAATATAGTTCGAAATATAGTGCTAGACATGTAATCCTGTCTTTAACTGGGTTAAAGAACCAATGTCATTTAAAACACAGTTTACGATAAACCCAAAATCACATTCTATTAAACATAGAATCTTCACGGGAAAAAAATACATAACCAATATCAATTTATGTGTCCAACTATGTAACACTCCGAAAATTCTATAACTGTGAAATTCATGAATTAAAGTATAATTAATTTCAAATCAAAGAACTAAGGGAAACGGGATACGCCATTGCGTTCGTATCGGAAAAATACGCAAAATAGAGTCCGAGTTTTCGAAAAACGGATATCGTACGAAGAAGTTATGGACGAACGAAGTTGGGCGAAAAACCGAAAAAAAGGGCCAGAATGCACTGGCGCACTTGGGAAGTGCGCCAGAACAAAAATGAACTGGCGCACCTGTGAAGTGCGCCAGTACATTTTTGACCTGGCGCACCTGCCAAGTGCGCCCAGGTCAAAAATGACCTGCTGGCCAGGTCTGGTCTAGCCCTGGCTGGCCAGGTCGGTGTGTGGTCGAATTTCTGTGGTCTGCTTTGTCATTAGGGCTAGGTGGCGGGTTTTTATTGGTCTCTCTTCCTAATGAATGGCTACGATCTAACCTAGCAACATCAATGGTCCTAATCAATTCCTAACCTCTATATAAACAACCCTAGACTAAACCCTAATCTATTCATTCAAAATAAGATTATAGCCGCCATGTTGCTGAGGAACGACAAAGAGTAGCCGCCGACTAGAGAGAGAGTTAGGAAGAAAGTTCTAAAGCCTAAAGCAATTCAAGCAACCTAAAGCTAATCAATTCAACAAAGGAATCGTGTCTCTTAATTAGAGAATTCGCCGCAACCATTGTAAGTAGAGTATTACTTTGGTATAATAAACAACTGTGTTGATGTGTATGCTTGAATTGTGGCAATGGAAGTAATTCATGTTTGTGCAAAATTATGTTAATCATTATTAAGAACTACATGCGGTAGTTCTATGCAAATATACGTTTGGAATATTGCGCAAATTATGTAATCTATGTTGAAGCTACATGTATGTAGTTGAGTGAAATTTATGCAAGTTTGGGGCTTTGTTATTATGTCGTCATGATGTTTACTTTGTGCATAAATCGTTTTGCAAGCAATTGAGACAAGTTTGGTTGTTATAGTTCATATGAAACTATGTTGGAATTTTGACACCTTAATCCATGTATTAAGTCATGCTTATGAATATGGCTAGGCTATGAATGATATTTGGCATAATTGAAATCTATGATTAAGTCTATCTTGTTTAAAAGAGTTATATGATGACATATGTGAGACATGGCTAGGTTAGACTCAAAAATCCCTTTTTGCAAGTTTAAAGCAAACACCATGATTAGTAATATTTATGCATAAGTATATTTACCATCGTTATGTGATTAGACTTAAACCATGATTAAGTTGAACTATGCTTTTGTGTTAGTAACAAAGTATCCCCTTTGTAAACATGTAGAAACCTTATGAACATGACTTGTTTATGTTTATGCCATGAACAAATTGAACTTTACCTATGCCATGCTTATGTTTGACATTATGCCATGTTTATGCTAGAAGTATTTATGCCATGCTTATGTTTGACATTATGCCATGCTTATGCTAGGAATATTTATGACATGCTTATGTTTGACATTATGCCTAAATAAGAATATAGGTTCATGTTGTAGTTAAACCTATGCAAGTTCACATGCTTTGATTCATGTCACCTATGTTACCACTATGCAAGTACACCAATTTCTATTTTGTATTTCCAACGTCGTATTGCAAGTTCATGCGCTCACCTTCCCCTCTTTGTGTATACGCCATAAGCCTCCCCTTTTCGCATGGCTAAATTGGGCTTTAAAAGGCTAAGCCCAATATATATATAAACGGACGTGTAAAACGGGGGAAAATAACGTTGGGTTAAAAATAAATTAATGAATGAAAATATAAAATAGAAGGGCCCAAATTCAAGTATGGGTTGGGCCCGTGATTGGTGTAACCTTTACACCATTAACTTAATAATGGGCCGCAAATATTTACATATAAATAAAGAAGAATGACAAGATATGTAAATGTAGAACATACGATGTGTTTAACCCGAGGTTGGATTGAGTTGTGATGTAAACCTGCCCGGAACCGCCCGGCTGTCCAATAGTCACAACAATACCTATCCAATGTGGGAGGTTAAACATGGAGCCCAGCAAGGACCCGAGGTTAGACTGAGTTGTGGCGTAAGACTGCCCGGAACTAACCGGCAACAGGCAGCCACAACAATACCTGTCTAATGTGAGAGGTCAGGGCCTTAATAAGACAATTAAGGCTGAGTCAGGATTGATAGGATTAAGTGAACTAAAGACTTAATCAAAATGGAACATGCTAAACAAAACGGACTGGTGGGGTTAGGTTAGGAAACACTTAACCAACTTAGCATGTTGGCTAGAGATAGAAAACCTAGTAACGGGGGACCCTTTTCAGCAGTAACCCTAAAAGGTGTATCAGGATACCCTGAAACTAGGCAGGGTGGGGCACGATTACTGGGCTGATTGTAAGAGGTCAAAGCGACGGCGGTGGTGTAGCAGTGTAGGTTCTAACGGAGTGCGGGCGTGCACACACTCCGGCGCAGAAAAATAAGGCACTGGACACCAGTAGCATACCTGTGCACTCTAAGGTTGTGTCGGGTTGCCACTATGGGACTTGATACACCCCATGGTGGGACCAGCATAGGTAACTACAGACATCGGGGCCGTAAGACACATGTAACTATGCGAGTAGGAGCCGATCATCATTGAATGGATCACATCACCCTGATTATGGGGTGCAAATTGGAAACTAGTTTATATGGGTTCAGAGATTAACATGGGGTACGATAGTATATTCGACCCTAGGTAACTTAACCAAGTTCATAGTGTTTGCCCACTTCCTGTTTTACTTATCATACCCAGTTCTTTATTCATGGACAAAGTAGTACTAGACTTACTCAGGCTTTATGTCTGACTCTATTTTTCTTTCGTCTTCTTTCTTCCGTTCCCCCCCCCCCCCCAGGTCCTCAGGGAGGGAACACAGCAGCTTGACCAGCCTCAACATCCAGCTTGAAGAAGAGAAATGTATTGCTTGGACTTTCCTGTTTTGAACTATGGCTTTGGACAATCCACTAAGGGGCTTTTGCAGTTTATCTATGTTTTATTTATGCTTCTTTAAATAATGTACTCAAGACAGATTATGAAAGTGTTATGTTATGTTTTTGGAAAGGATGTTGTTGTAACACGTATTTGACTTAATGAAATAAAGTTTGTTGTTCTTCCGCTGTTTTACAAATATGTGTTCTTATATCTGTCTTGTATATCTGTGACTTGTACTTATAAACCTCCACCAAAATTAGGGCATTCCCTTTGAGAGTGACCCTAATGGAGGTGGGGTGTTTCACTTGGTATCAGAGCCAGGTTTACCAGATAAGATAAAAAGTTTTGAAAAAAATTATTTTCAAAAAGGAAATTTAAAGAAGCATTTTTAAAAGAAAAATATTATTTTATTTTTAAAAGGCAAAGTCCACTGCCCAAAGCCATAGGAACTATCTCTTATCCTTCGTTTTGAATCTATCCTTTTTGTTTCAGCATGTCCCAAGATCTTAACTTGCCTGAAGGGGTGCCAATACCTGGTTGGTTTAGACGGTTCTTAGAAGCAAGGGCCACTCAGCCAGGTCCTACCGTTCCTCCTCCCCCAGCTGAAGGAAACCATCCAGCTGCGGCAGCACTTTTTCCTCCACCTCCTCCTCGGGGAAACACGTTTGCTAAGATATGTAAAGATTTTAAAGCCATGGGAGGAAGGGATTTCCATGGAACTGAGTCCTTCGTAGCAGCTAGGAATTGGCTGAAAGAAACTGAAGACCTATTCATCATCTTTGAGGTAGAAGATAGACAAAAAGTACAGTTGGCAGTGTGGCTATTGAAGGGTGAGGCTTCCTACTGGTGGGAAGTCACTAATGCTGAAAGACCAGTGGAGACATGGGAGGACTTTAGGGCAAGGTTTGAGACCAAATTTCTCTCAGATGCAGAAAGGAGTTTGCAGTTAGAAAAATTCCTATTTCTTAAACAAGGGGACAAGACAGGTAGAGAATATGTGAATCAGTTCGATGAGCTGGCTAGGTTTGGGCTTGACCTAGTCAATACCCCCACACAAGAAGGCTCTCCGTTTTGTCAAAGGGTTAAATGAGCCATTACACAGTTTGGCCATGACCCATATACCCATGGGAGCCACGTATGAAAGATTGGTGCAAATGGCATTGCTGAATGAGGAGGATAAGGGCAAGAAGGAGACAAAGGCAGAAAACTCTCAAGGGAAGAAAGAGGGTTTGCAGCCTAAGAAGGCGGACTTTAAGAAGGGCGGGAAAGGCAACAAAGAGAAGAGGAAGTGCAATTTCTGTGGCAAAGTGGGGCACTTAGTAAAGGACTGCCGGAAAAAGAAGGCCAAGGAGAATGGTGGGTGCTTTTCATGCGGTCAGACAGGCCACAGGGCTAAGGACTGCCCAAGGAAACGAGGACAGGGGCAGGGTGCTGGATCCACACCAGGGGCACAGGTTCATGTGCTAGAGGCGCCACCATTGCAACAGCGAGGTACAAACACTTCTGTAGAAAGTGTAGTTTATCTTTATGATCACCCCGTTCGCACTTTATTTGATTTCGGCGCATCACACTCCTTTATCTCGTCCGCTTTAGTAGAATCTCTGCACCTAAAAACTAGTATGGTAGAGGACCCCTTAATTGTTTCAAACCCAATTGGGGGCCCAGCTCATTTGTCTATGATCTGTTTGGATTTGAAAATTTCTATTCTAAGCGTAGAATTTCTATGTAGTGCCTTTGTTTTGGGCTTTTCGGGGTATGGTTTGATTTTGGGCATGGATTGGCTATCCAGTAATGGGGCCATCCTTGATTGTGAGAAAAGGGTTGTTAGGCTCCTAACCCAGCTCGGTAATACTTTGGAAATTTCTTATAATCCCTCGTATGCGGTTATGCTTAGTTATCTTGAATCGCTAGATGCCTCTGTTGAAAATTTGAAATCAGTTAGAGTGGTCCGGGAATATCCGGATGTCTTCGAAGAGGTAAAGGGCTTGCCTCCGAAGCGGGAAATAGACTTCCGCATATATCTTGTAGATAATGCAAAGCCCGTTGCGTTGCCCGTTAGACACATGGCTCCACGAGAAAGGAAAGAGCTCAGTAAACAGATTAAAGAGCTTCTAGAGAAGAGGTTCATTAGGAGGAGCATTTCAGAATGGGGCGCTCCGGTGGTGTTCGCTACAAAGGCGGATGGTTCACTCCGTCTATGTGTTGACTATAGGGAGCTCAACAAGCTAACGAAAAAGAATAGGCACCCTCTCCCTAGAATTGACGATTTATTTGACCAGCTTGTAGGAGCGTCTGTTTTCACCCAACTCGATTTATCAACCGGTTTTCATCAGCTAAGGGTGGCTGAAGATAGCATCGATAAAACGGCGTTCAGAACCCCAGACGGTTTCTTTGAATGGCTTGTCATGCCTTTCGGCTTGACAAATGCACCTGCTTACTTCGTGGACCTGATGAGTAGGGTATTTAGAGATTTCCTCAACAAATTCGTAGTGGTCTTCGTAGATGATATCCTTATCTTCTCAAAGAGTGAAGAGGAACATGCTCAACACCTAAGGGCAATCATGGAAACTTTGCGAGTCCATCAACTAAAAGCCAAATTCTCCAAATGCCACTTTTGGAGAGAAGAGGTGAGGTTCCTTGGGCACATAGTATCCAAACAAGGATTAGCGGTGGACCCTGCGAAAGTAGTGGCGGTACAGGATTGGAAGACACCAAGGAATGCAACTGAGGTCCGAAGCTTTCTAGGACTAGCAGGTTTCTATCGAAAGTTCATAAGGGATTTTGCGAAAATCTCAGCTCCACTCACGAAATTGACTAAGAAGAATCTAGTGTTCAATTGGGATTTGGATTGCGAATTTGCTTTCCAACGACTGAAAAGGGCTCTTACAACAGCCCCAGTTTTGACGCTGCCGGATGGGAGCAAGATGTTCACTGTTTATACGGATGCATGTGGGACAGGGCTAGGCGCCGTCTTAATGCAAGAAGGAAGGGTAGTAGCTTATGGCGGAAGGCAGTTGAAAGCGCACGAAAATAACTACCCAACCCACGATCTCGAGTTAGCCGCCATCGTCTTTGCACTCAAGTCTTGGCGACACTATCTCCTAGGTGAGAAGTTCGAACTTTACACTGACCATAAATCGTTGAAATATCTTTTCTCGCAGAAGGATCTTAACTTGAGGCAACAAAGATGGATGGAGTTTCTTGCCTCGTACGATTTCGAAATCTCCTACACTCCGGGCAAAGGCAACGTAGTGGCAGACGCGTTGAGCCGAAAGAAATTGACCCTAAGCCCGTTGTTTGTTGAAAGACAAAGCCTAGAGTTTATAGCCAGCTTCGACTTTAGGCCTTCCTCCGATTTCGTACCAGGCTTGCTTGCATCTCTCGAAGTGCGCCCAACTTTAGTGGATTCAGTAGGGACAGCACAACGCGAAGACCCTCAGCTTGTGGAAACAATTGATAAGCTAATTAGGGGTGAGACTTCAAGTCACCTCAACCGATACTCCATCGACGATAGGGGTTTTCTAAGGCGAGACAGAAGACTATGCGTCCCACAAGCAAAAGATTTAGTGAAAAGGGTTCTAGAGGAAGCACATCACTCCAAGATGACGATACACCCAGGCGGGGATAAAATGTACAAAGACATAAAAAGGACTTTCTTTTGGAATGGCATGAAAAAGGACGTGGCAGAATTCGTTTCTAAATGTATGGTGTGCCAACAGGTTAAGGCGGAACAGAAAAAGCCTGGCGGACTACTGCATCCTCTGGAGGTCCCGCAGTGGAAGTGGGATAGCATCTCAATGGACTTCATCGATGGGCTGCCTAGGTCTAGGAGAGGCAACACTAGCATTTGGGTAGTAGTGGATAGGCTTGCTAAAAGCGCCCACTTTTTACCTGTCAAAAGTAAGAGAACTGCCTCATCCCTAGCATCACTTTATCTCAAGGAAATCGTTCGACTCCATGGAATACCATCTAGCATTGTTAGTGACCGAGACCCCATCTTGACCAGCGAGTTTTGGCGGAGTCTGCAAGAAGCAGTAGGAACGCGGTTATGCTTGAGCACGGCCTATCATCCCCAAACCGACGGCCAAACGGAGAGAGTGAACAGAGTTTTGGAAGACCTCTTAAGGCTATGCGTCCTTGACTTCGGAGGGACATGGGAAGACCACCTTCCTTTGGTGGAATTTGCCTACAACAACAGCTATCAAGCAACCATAGGAATGACGCCCTTCGAAGCTTTATATGGAAGACCGTGCCGATCACCCACTTGTTGGTGGGAGTCCACGGATAAGCTTATACTTGGACCAGACATGATCCGAGAGACTTCAGAGAAAGTAGACTTAATACGAAGAAGGATGAAGACGGCCCAAGACAGACAAAAGTCCTACGCCGAAAAGAGGAGGACCGACCTTGAATTCGGAGTTGGAGACAGAGTTTTTCTCAAGGTATCACCGCTAAGAAACGTTGTTCGTTTTGGAACCACAGGAAAGCTAGCGCCAAGATTCGTAGGGCCATTCCCTATTATCGAGAAAATTGGGAAAATGGCTTATAGATTAGAGCTACCTGAGAAGTTGGCTGGAGTCCACAACGTCTTTCATGTTTCACATCTCCGAAAATGTCTACATGAGTCTGCTGAAGTGGTAGAGCCAAATATCCTCGAAGAGGTCGAAGTGGAACGCGAGGCAACCATAAGGAAAGTTCCAACCCGCATATTAGGAACGGAAGTGAAGAAACTACGCAACCGTGAAGTCAAGCTCGTCAAAGTTCAGTGGAGCGACGCCGAGGGAGACGCGACTTGGGAAACTGAAGCTAAAATACGCACAGCCTACCCTTTTCTGTTCGAGGGTACATCCTTGATCTTTCCTTTTCCTTAAGTTGCGCTTTTATCTTTTTAGGTATATTTCCTCGACCGTATCTTTTAGGTAGAATCTTTTTGGATGGAAACATGTAATTGAAACATGTTATGTATGATGGTTGCAAGTGGTTGCAAGTGATTGCTAGTGGTTTCTCGTGGTTGCATATACACACACAATCTAGGTTTTAGATCGGCTCAGTCACTTCATATTGCATATGCATATATGTTTGCACTCGTATATGGTTGAACTTTAATGTGTTGTCATGTGGATGCTGCATTTGTATTGAATGATTGTGCACTCATGTAGAATCATGAATAGAAAAATTTGCATACATAATGGATTCATGGCACTTACATAATTCGCATTAAGGAGGTCAACTGAATCAGTAGACCGCCTGATTTTGCATTAGATAAGTTCATGTACACACACACTTTGCATATGATCATGAAGCATTAGAAGTCTTTTAAGGACAATGGATGCTCGTGTTTGATGGATGAGTAGATGGATGATTGGATGTTAGGATATACATTCCTCCTAACTTGAAGATTTCGGGGACGAAATCCTTTTAAGTGGGGGAGAATGTAACACTCCGAAAATTCTATAACTGTGAAATTCATGAATTAAAGTATAATTAATTTCAAATCAAAGAACTAAGTGAAACGGGATATGCCATTGCGTTCGTCTCGGAAAAATACGCGAAATAGAGTCCGAGTTTTCGAAAAACGGATATCGTATGAAGAAGTTATGGACGAACGAAGTTGGGCGAAAAACCGAAAAAAAGGGCCAGAATGCACTGGCGCACTTGGGAAGTGCGCCAGAACAAAAATGAACTGGCGCACCTGTGAAGTGCGCCAGTACATTTTTGACCTGGCGCACCTGCCAAGTGCGCCCAGGTCAAAAATGACCTGCTGGCCAGGTCTGGTCTAGCCCTGGCTGGCCAGGTCGGTGTGTGGTCGAATTTCTGTGGTCTGCTTTGTCATTAGGGCTAGGTGGCGGGTTTTTATTGGTCTCTCTTCCTAATGAATGGCTACGATCTAACCTAGCAACATCAATGGTCCTAATCAATTCCTAACCTCTATATAAACAACCCTAGACTAAACCCTAATCTATTCATTCAAAATAAGATTATAGCCGCCATGTTGCTGAGGAACGACAAAGAGTAGCCGCCGACTAGAGAGAGAGTTAGGAAGAAAGTTCTAAAGCCTAAAGCAATTCAAGCAACCTAAAGCTAATCAATTCAACAAAGGAATCGTGTCTCTTAATTAGAGAATTCGCCGCAACCATTGTAAGTAGAGTATTACTTTGGTATAATAAACAACTGTGTTGATGTGTATACTTGAATTGTGGCAATGGAAGTAATTCATGTTTGTGCAAAATTATGTTATTCATTATTAAGAACTACATGCGGTAGTTATATGCAAATATACGTTTGGAATATTGCGCAAATTATGTAATCTATGTTGAAGCTACATGTATGTAGTTGAGTGAAATTTATGCAAGTTTGGGGCTTTGTTATTATGTCGTCATGATGTTTACTTTGTGCATAAATCGTTTTGCAAGCAATTGAGACAAGTTTGGTTGTTATAGTTCATATGAAACTATGTTGGAATTTTGACACCTTAATCCATGTATTAAGTCATGCTTATGAATATGGCTAGGCTATGAATGATATTTGGCATAATTGAAATCTATGATTAAGTCTATCTTGTTTAAAAGAGTTATATGATGACATATGTGAGACATGGCTAGGTTAGACTCAAAAATCCCTTTTTGCAAGTTTAAAGCAAACACCATGATTAGGAATATTTATGCATAAGTATATTTACCATCGTTATGTGATTAGACTTAAACCATGATTAAGTTGAACTATGCTTTTGTGTTAGTAACAAAGTATCCCCTTTGTAAACATGTAGAAACCTTATGAACATGACTTGTTTATGTTTATGCCATGAACAAATTGAACTTTACCTATGCCATGCTTATGTTTGACATTATGCCATGTTTATGCTAGAAGTATTTATGCCATGCCTATGTTTGACATTATGTCGTGCTTATGCTAGGAATATTTATGACATGCTTATGTTTGACATTATGCCTAAATAAGAATATAGGTTCATGTTGTAGTTAAACCTATGCAAGTTCACATGCTTTGATTCATGTCACCTATGTTACCACTATGCAAGTACACCAATTTCTATTTTGTATTTCCAACGTCGTATTGCAAGTTCATGCGCTCACCTTCCCCTCTTTGTGTATACGCCATAAGCCTCCCCTTTTCGCATGGCTAAATTGGGCTTTAAAAGGCTAAGCCCAATATATATATAAACGGACGTGTAAAACGGGGGAAAATAACGTTGGGTTAAAAATAAATTAATGAATGAAAATATAAAATAGAAGGGCCCAAATTCAAGTATGGGTTGGGCCCGTGATTGGTGTAACCTTTACACCATTAACTTAATAATGGGCCGCAAATATTTACATATAAATAAAGAAGAATGACAAGATATGTAAATGTAGAACATACGATGTGTTTAACCCGAGGTTGGATTGAGTTGTGATGTAAACCTGCCCGGAACCGCCCGGCTGTCCAGTAGTCACAACAATACCTATCCAATGTGGGAGGTTAAACATGGAGCCCAGCAAGGACCCGAGGTTAGACTGAGTTGTGGCGTAAGACTGCCCGGAACCAACCGGCGACAGGCAGCCACAACAATACCTGTCTAATGTGAGAGGTCAGGGCCTTAATAAGACAATTAAGGCTGAGTCAGGATTGATAGGATTAAGTGAACTAAAGACTTAATCAAAATGGAACATGCTAAACAAAACGGACTGGTGGGGTTAGGTTAGGAAACACTTAACCAACTTAGCATGTTGGCTAGAGATAGAAAACCTAGTAACGGGGGACCCTTTTCAGCAGTAACCCTAAAAGGTGTATCAGGATACCCTGAAACTAGGCAGGGTGGGGCACGATTACTGGCTGATTGTAAGAGGTCAAAGCGACGGCGGTGGTGTAGCAGTGTAGGTTCTAACGGAGTGCGGGCGTGCACACACTCCGGCGCAGAAAAATAAGGCACTGGACACCAGTAGCATACCTGTGCACTCTAAGGTTGTGTCGGGTTGCCACTATGGGACTTGATACACCCCATGGTGGGACCAGCATAGGTAACTACAGACATCGGGGCCGTAAGACACATGTAACTATGCGAGTAGGAGCCGATCATCATTGAATGGATCACATCACCCTGATTATGGGGTGCAAATTGGAAACTAGTTTATATGGGTTCAGAGATTAACATGGGGTACGATAGTATATTCGACCCTAGGTAACTTAACCAAGTTCATAGTGTTTGCCCACTTCATGTTTTACTTATCATACCCAGTTCTTTATTCATGGACAAAGTAGTACTAGACTTACTCAGGCTTTATGTCTGACTCTATTTTTCTTTCGTCTTCTTTCTTCCGTTCCCCCCCCCCCCCCCCCAGGTCCTCAGGGAGGGAACACAGCAGCTTGACCAGCCTCAACATCCAGCTTGAAGAAGAGAAATGTATTGCTTGGACTTTCCTGTTTTGAACAATGGCTTTGGACAATCCACTAAGGGGCTTTTGCAGTTTATCTATGTTTTATTTATGCTTCTTTAAATAATGTACTCAAGACAGATTATGAAAGTGTTATGTTATGTTTTTGGAAAGGATGTTGTTGTAACACGTATTTGACTTAATGAAATAAAGTTTGTTGTTCTTCCGCTGTTTTACAAATATGTGTTCTTATATCTGTCTTGTATATCTGTGACTTGTACTTATAAACCTCCACCAAAATTAGGGCATTCCCTTTGAGAGTGACCCTAACGGAGGTGGGGTGTTTCAAACTAATAATATAAATGGAATAACAGCTAAGCCTTTTAGATTCCATATATAGTAACAATTTTCCTCCATATAAGCTCACTTCGATTATCACAAAATAGAATTCCATTCAATTCCTACTTAATATATTAAATTGGAAAACTTTACTTTGGAAAATTTTCATTAGATCTTAATAAAAGATTTATATATTCCAAATCACATTTCACTGTTAATCGGGTTAGAGAACGAATGTCTATAAAAACGTAGGTAACAATAAACCCAATTCACATTCCATTTTATTCCAATTACTAATTATAACTGGAAACCCTAATAATCTTAATTAAAAGATTTATTCTTTTCACACGGGGTTTAAGAATAGTGTTACTGAGGACACCATTCACAACATACCGAATCAACTTTGATATTAAATATAAGGCTCTAAATAGAAATTATATCTGCTTACATTCAATATCAAATTCTGAAACCAACACATATCGTATGGGGAATAACGATATATATCTATCTTCCAAATTCCTCCACAATATCTGCATAGTCACGAAATCCGATATCGAAATCTCTCGAAGACGATTTCTATTCAGATCCATTCAAATTTGTATATTGGAAAATTCTGGTTAGATTAAAACCATTCTCAAATCCAATTTATTTATTTAAAAATGTTGGATTATCTTTCTAGTTATTAACTAGTTCATTTTGATAAAAATACATTTTTATCTTTACAAAAGTGTAATTTTTCATCCAAATTCTTTCCAAATCATTTATTATGATTTTATACAAATTATTAATATTTTTAATAATTTTATCAAGACCTGTATTGTCGGTTTCCAATAACAGTCACTGAACTACATCTATAGCGACCTTTTCCAAATTTTATTTGGACATAATTCCAAATCCAACCATTAGATTTCAAGTCTCTTATATTCATTGGAAAATTGTTTCCGATACGAACCCAACGGTTTCGGTTTTAGGAGAATACGACGGTCGGATCTCCAGTAATGACAATTCGAAATCAATGGTTGAAATTCACGAATGGTCGCAGCGCGACGCGTTCTATTTAAGCCATTGATATATATATATATATATACACATATATATATATATATAATATATATTTCATTCAAAACGTATTTTATAAAAAAAAAATAAAAACAACTCCCACTTTCATTTCAATTTGAAGTCAAAATTGAATACTCCTTATCATTATAATATTTAAATGATAATATTTTCAAAATATCAGATTTTGAAATCATTTCCTTTTCGATATTCATTATAAAAATGAATAAAATCGATATAAATATCGTTTGTGTTAAAATGGAACAAATCTAATCAACATGGCTTCACATATTTTAATATTTTCATATCCATCCAAAATCAGACATCAAATTCACATTTTAATCCTTTACTGAATATTATTTTAAAATATTCGTTATTTTTGAACTAGAATCAACCCCAATCAATTACCATATAATGGTAGTTATACGTATTTCATACATCACATGTACACCACAACAATGATACACAATCATCCATCATCCAGAGTACATTACACAACTGGATAAGCATTAAATATAAATACTTAATGCTTATAATAGTATGTCAACCAATCGTTTGACATACAACTAAACAATTGGGATTAGTGTACGTTAAATATCATCCCAACACCCGTGTGGGGTTTTAACCAACAAATACTGAATATTATTTATGCAGTTAGGCGATGTGTAAAATTAATCGTCCCAATCAATATCAAATATACAGGTGCACATAAACAAATTGTCCGATTTATAAATGAATATTTATTTGCATTTCAAGAGAATTTCATGCCATTCGTATATACATTAAAAATTATATTTTTGACAATAAAATTTTATCTCAATATGTGACTATTTTACAAAGTTCATACATTCAATAAAAATGATATTTTTATTATTCATACATTTTATTCAATACATGAATATTTTATATAGTTTACTTCATAAAATTTCGGCATTATAACGGTGCGATATTAGAATCAGAGTAATGTCTAGCATTATCCCTCTCCTGATACTGGCTCATGCCATACATAACCATCAATCCAATCAACAAAACCACAATACAATCATTTCTTGACACAACTAAATTTACAACCATAATTCAATCCATACCAACAAACAACCATGGTTTGTACAAATAAATAGTGTCAGGAGCTACTAAGCCCCATCCGAAACCTAGAATATATTTAACTGTAAAATAGTTTGAGTCAGAAAGAGTTCACATTGGGATCCACTCAGCCATTGTTTTTTAACGCTCTGATTTTCTGTTCTGGTTCCAAAATTTGCAAACGAGCTCCAAACTTCACACAGACTTTTTTTTAGCTTAAACGCGCCATTCCAGACAACTTTCGCCTAGTGTCCTTTCTTCCGAAATGCTCTAATTCGCTAGAATTTATGAAAAGACAGTATTTGGACAACGGACTTTAGACGCTCTTTTGAACAAGTCCGCAATCCAAAATGTGACTTCCATATACTCAAATCGAAGAGAAAATCGTGTTCTTTGACTTTGACACTGTGGAGTTTCGGCCAGAAGCGCACGGTTGGAGAGTTATTGGCTCTAGAAGGTCAGAGGCTTAATTGCAAAAACTATATTTTATAAAAAGGGGTTTTCTTGCAAAAGGGGGACCCACGGCTGGAGTGGGTGATGGGTGAAGCCGGTGCTAGAGGTTTGGTGGCTAGGGGGAGGCGCTAGCGGTCAGGGGTGGGGCCAGGGGTGGCCGGAGCGACGGTTTGGAGCTTGGGCTCGCGGATCTGAGGGGGAGACTGAGGAGAGAGAGAAGCGAGGAAGGAGGAGGGGCTGCGGCGACGGGTGGGTGGCCGGTGGCGGGTGGGTGGCCGACGGTGGGTGGGTGGCCGGCGGTGCGGTAGGGGAGGGCGGTGGCAGCGATGAACGATGGGTTTCCTCCTTTTCTTTTCTTTTGAACGATGAATAGAGAGAGAAGGGAGAGGGTTGACCATTTATATAGTTAATTTAATTTTAATTCCAAAAAGTTAGTTTTTCATTCCAACTCCAAAACAAATGCACCAACTGTTGTTCCTAGCTAAATACTCACATTCTGGACACAATGGGATATGTCATGTAAGCCAATTCGACTGTTTCGATCAGTTTTCATCAAAATTAAAATATATATGTATATATATTGAATTTAACGTATTTTAATTTATCGGGGCCACATACCGAGACCAAAAATTACAGAAATATAAATCTAGCTACGTTTTGATGATACGGTCCTAACAAAACTATTTTTTTCGAATTTGGAGGGCGTTTGTAAAATGACCTTTTTCCAGTCGATTAAATTCCAACTAAAACTACCAAACACATTTAAATCAACCACGCTCACATATCAATTCTAAAAATAAAAAAAATTGGAATCTGGCAATAATTTGACATTCCTGATCCAATAAAAGTGGTTTTGTCGAAAACGGAGGTTGTTTACAAAAGGACTATTTTAAGGACTATATATTTTATGAAATATATATAAATTCCATAACGACTATTTTGAATTTTATACTAGACATTACTTTCAGTTTATATTATGAATCTGGATTTTTTACATTCGTAGAAAGATATTATTAAATAGAGTCAAATATATCTTGTTTTACTGAAATCCGATTTATTTTGAATCCTGTGCATTCATTTGAAATTTGAAATCGAATTTTCAAACTACCAAGCCATTTTAGGCTCGTTTTATAATTAAAATAAATTTATACATTCTATCTTCGATTTAATAAAATTTTATATCATTATTATTTAAAATAAATCATTTTAAATAATCAAAATCCATTAAAATAGCTAAAATAAAAAATTTAAATTGGTTCTGAAAATCCGGGTTACTACAATCTCCACCACTTAAAACCTTTTCGTCCTCGAAAAGGAACGGAGTCGAAAGTTGTTTAACTAACCAATTCAACTTTCATTCTTCAACTTTTTAGTTTCTAAGAATTTTCTAATTTCTCAAAAATTTGCCTAACACCCTAAATTTTCGAAAATTTTCGCCATAACCTCCTTTGTACGGATTGATCAGTAAAACCGCAACTTGCCTTACAGGGACCTCATCATCCAAAAGAAAAAGGAAAAAGCCAAGCGGCTAGCGAATCGGCTCATAAAATCATCAGAACCAAAGAAATACAGTAAACATGTACCTATTTGTCGAGCATACAATTTTATTCCTCTTCTTAGATTCCATGCTATAACCCGTTCATTATATATACATGTACATATATTTAATTTCAATCAATTTTCAATTCAGTTTAATATTTGATATGATTTGGCTAAATTAACCTTTCATTCTTCTATTCGTTGTATCATTCCAATAATTTTATTAGTTTGACTAATAATCACACATGACAACTAGCAATCAATTAGTTTGTTAACTTTTCAATCATATAACTTTAATATATACCCAAAAATCATACTTCTAGTGTCAAATCACAGCAATAAATTCTAACTATGTATTGGTTCTCACACCAGTCAATTCGAAATATATAGATATCACACTTTCGAAGCTAGAACATAAATACTGATGATGATATATCAATCATCAGAATTATCTCCGGGCGACTAGAGTGTGATTCTATATCTATCCAGTATATCTGAGGCTTCGTATACACGTGGATCAGACTTATATTAAAATCTCTATATACCCGATAGTCCAAAATCAATTTAAAATATAATACTCAAATACATATAATAAGGTTTAAATTTTCAAAATAAAATTTGTTTTCATTTTTATTTTAAAAATAACACTCTTTGAAACTCATTCTAGTATACTACTGATCGCATCTCTAATGAGTCATTCTCCTTGGATATTACTAATCCAAACTCTGCTGAATTCTTTCGTTCGGTTCTAATGTGTCTTGTTCTCTAGCTTTGTAAACAAAAGCTCTGATACCACGATGAAATGACCCAAACTTCCCCTATCGGGAAAGCCCGTATTTCTCTGAGAACACGACGCATCAGAACACGAACAATAGAATATTTCATTGCTAATATAACAATTACGTCAGAGTACAAGAACATAACATAGTATGAATAAATAATATACATCAGAAAAATATCAGAAATTAAAATATATTACATAGCAACGGAAAAATAATAGAAAACACAACTGAAAGAGATACATGGATACAAGGCTTTCCGAATATAGCTCCAGCTGTAAATCCAGGATCCTGTAGTAAGAAATCTGCAAAAACAAAAACCACTAGCTACCCGTGCGGAAAATAGGGGCACCCAGAGTTTAGGTAGAAACAATAAACTCCAGGTCAGTCATGGGATTGGTGTGAGAACTAAAAATATTTATTAAATCTTTACTTTAAAAGTTGGGAAATCATGGGACCACACCGTATAACATGGAACGGGTTTACTCCACATGAATCTCAGTGCATAAAACAAACAACGCAATGCTTTTTGGAAAATGAAGCTATTATAAGACTCAGGCCCCATAACACAATGCAATGCAAGACGGAGGATAAAGCTTTACCTTATAAAAGCCAAACATGCTTGGTACATTCTAAACAAATCAATTTAATATTACTATAAATGCATAGTCATTCAAAAACAATTTCAACATAAATGTATCAATCCTAGACGTCACAGCTACCATATACTATGTTGCCATATAGGTTTACAACTAAAACCGAAAAGTGGGATATTGGAAGTTGGTTTTCCATCTACGAGTCGAGGCAAGGGATGTCTCCTCATCGATTTGAGACACTCTAGCACATGTCTTAGGATCACACCTACGGGCAACCATGTGCATACTTTAGTGGATTAGTTATTCCTAAACAATACATTCCCTGTCCTTTCGGACCTATCACTTAGCCAGTAGCGACAAATATCCAGAGCCACTAGGGACTCAATCCGAGGCGCCTCACAATCCATCATCCACATAAGTAAAAATGTCTGGGCTCCATACAATGACACCACTTCTAGCTACAGTGAAATGCAAGTTCTCTCTATGGTCATGATTCCGTTTTTTGACGCATACCGGGTGTGAGGCTCGCGAATTAACGCTATACACAAAGCTATGCTATTTAAAGCTGTTCTTTGATCATCAACCACAAGACTATGATTTTCAATAGAAGCCTTGATAATTTGCATCTCAACATTCCACACTGACAATTCACGCGATACAACTAATGTCAATAAATATATAACCTCCAAGCTCGTACATCTTAGAGAAGGGTGTTAAGCAAGAGAATAAATTCTCTTCCACTAAACAGATATATATTTAAAAGAAATCAATCAACACAGAATGAAATCCAATGTCAGTCACATATCCATTTACAAGTCCACTCTGAGTATGAACGAAACCGGAGGCACCTTATTCCTCGTCTCAAGTGTCCAGTATAGGAGAGAGGCCCTCGCATATTCGGTCGATCTCCAAGTACGTCAGGACGATCACCACTTAGTACCTTGTCTTGGGTGTACAGCCCAATCAAGACATCAGTAGTCATCCAAACGATGTGAAGATCTCCGGTCTTCAACCACCATCTTCATCGTCGACATTTAGTCGTCATATCAGTTATTACGAATGGGATAAACCCAGTTGTTCCGAATAACCCGCGTATTTTATACTCAATAATCAAGTGCTATAAAAACACATCATACGCCTCATTCCAATTCAGAATATTCTTTTATTCAAATATTCATTTCCTTTGGGAAAGGTTCCCATTAATTTTATCAAATATAAATTCTTTTAAATTTATACTTTAATCTTCCTTTGGATACCGATTTCAAAAGATTTTATTGGGATTATCGAACCTTACCGAAATAATTATTTATTTTATTTTGCAATCCCAAACTATGCATCTCATGGAGCAAAACTGGCAATACCCCATATATAACACCACGGTTTTATCGGAAAAATTAATTACCATTTCCTGTTCAAATCTAATCAAATATTAAACTATCACCTGGAGTGAAACTGGTGGTACTCCATTCTCTATCATTTTCCAAATTTGATAATTTAAATTATCACATTCTCATTTCAATCTAATTAAAGATTCATTAAAACTTCACATAGTTTTAATCTTTCAACAATCATTATTTAATGATTATTTAACTTTGGAAACACAAACATGCCACATCGATAATCTACACTGTACCACTGATTTCTACCAATATATAACCTCTATGCTCATACGTCTCAGAGAAGGGTGTTAAGTAAGAAATAAATTCTATGCCACCGAACAGATATATATTTAGCAGAGATCAACAATACAGTTCAAAATATAGTGTTAGACGTGTAATCCTGTCTTTAACTGGGTTACAGAACCAATATCATTTAAAATACAGTTCATGGTAAACCCAAAATCACATTCCATTAACCATAGAATCTTCACGCGATATCAATTTCCGTATCCGACTAATAATATAAATGGAATAACGGCTAAGCCTTTTAAATGTCATATATAGTAACAGTTTTCCTCCACAGAAGCTCACTTCTACTATCACTAAATCGAATTCCATTCAATTCCAACTTAATATATTAAATTGGAAAACTTTACTTTGGAAAATTTTCATTAAATCTTAATAAAAGATTTATATATTCCGAATCACATTTCACTGTTAATCAGGTTAAATAACGAATGTCTTTAAAAACACAGTTCGCAATAAACCCAATCCACATTCCATTTTATTCCAATTACTAAATATAACTGGAAACTCTAATAATCTTAATTAAAAGATCTTTTCACACGGGGTTTAAGAACAGTTTTACTGAAGACACCATTCACGACAAACCCAAATCCAGTTTGATATCAAATATAAGGCTCTAAACAGAAATTATATCGGCATACATTCAATATCAAATTATGAAACCAACACATATTGTATGGGGAATAATGATATATCTATCTTCCAAATTCCTCCACAATATCCGTATAGTCACGGAATCCGATATCAAAATTTCCCGAAGAAGATTTCTATTCAAATCCATTCCAATATATTGGAAAATTCTGCTTGGATTAAAGCCATTCTCAAATCCAATTTATTTATTTAAAAACATTGGATTATCTTTCTAGTTAATAACTAGTTCATTTTGATAAAAATATATTTTTATCTTTACAAACGTGGAATTTTTCATCCAAATTCTTTCCAAACCATTTATTATGAGTTTATATAAATTATTAATATTTTCAATAATTTTATCAAGGCCCGTACAGTTGGTTTCCAATAACGGCCAACGAACTGCATCCATAACGACCTTTTCCAAATTTGATTTGGACATAATTCCAAATCCAACCATTAGATTTCAAATCTCTTATATTCGTTGAAAATCTCTTTCAAATACAAACCCAATGGTTCCGGTTTTAGGAGAATCTGATGGTCGAATCTCCCGTAATGTCAATTCAAAATCAATGGTTGAAATTGGCGAACGGTCGCAGCGTGGCGCATTCTATTCAAGCCTTTAATATATATATATATATATATATATATATATATATATCGTCCAAAATGT
Organism: Allium sativum; assembly: GCA_030737875.1. NCBI lineage: Eukaryota > Viridiplantae > Streptophyta > Magnoliopsida > Asparagales > Amaryllidaceae > Allium > Allium sativum. The sequence continues at coordinate 153,825,516 of CM060921.1, read as the reverse complement.
ATTTTATAAATTCGTTTTAAAAACGATTCCCACTTTCATTACAATTTTAAGTCAAAATTGAATACTCCTTATCATTATAATATTTAATCGATAATATTTTCAAAATATCAGATTTTTGAAATCATTTCCTTTTCGATATTCATTATAGAAATGAATAAAATCGATATAAATAAAATTTGCGTTAAAATGGCGCAAATCTAATCAACACGGCTTCACATATTTCAGTATTTTCTTGTCCATCCAAAATCGGACATCAAATTCACATTTTAATCCTTTACAGAATATTATTTTAAAATATTCATTATTTTTGAACTGGAATCAGAGCAAATCAATTACCATAAATGTTAATTATATGTATTTCATACATCACATGTACATCACATGTACACCACAACAATGATACACAATCATCCCTCATCCAGAGTGCATTACACAACTGCATAAGCATTAAATATAAATAATTAATGCTTACAATAGTATGTCTACCAATAGATTGACATACAACTAAATAGTTGGCATTAGTGTACGTCAAATATCATCCCAATACCCATGTGGGGTTTCAATCAACAAATACTGAATATTATTTGTGCACTTGGGCAATTTGTAAAATTTATCGTCCCAATCAATATCAGATAAATAGATGTACATAAACAAATCTTTCGATTTGTTAATGAATATTTATTTGCATTTCAGAAGAATTTCATGTCGTTCATATATATGTTAAAAATTTTATTTTTAATGATAAAATATTTATTTCAACACTTGACTATTTTATATAGTTCATACATTCAATAAAAATGATATTTTTATTGTTCAAACATTTTATTCAACACATGAATATTTTATACAGTTTATTATAGAAAATTTCGGCATTATAACGGCGCGATATTAGAAACGGAGTAATGTCTACATTACCCCTCTTCTGATACCGGCTCGCGCCATACATAACCATCAATCCAATCAACAAAACCACAAAGCAATCATTTCTCAACACAACCAAATTTACAACCATAATTCAATCCATACTAATAAACAACTGTGGTTTGTACAAATAAACAGTGTCAGGAGCTACTAAGCCCTGTCTGCAACCTATAATATATTCAACTATAAAATAGTTTTAGTGAGAAAGTGTTCATATTGGGATCCACTCCGCCATTGTTTTCTGACACTCTGGTTATCTGTTCTGGTTCCAAAATTTGCAAACGAGCTACAATATTCACACGGTCTTCTTAACTAGCTTAAATGTGCCATTATGGACAACTTTCTCCTAGTGGTCTTTCTTCGGAAAATGCTGCAATTCGCCAGAATTTGCGAAAAGATAGAATTTGGACAGTAGACTTTAGACGCGTTTTCTAAGCAAGTTCGCAATCCAAAATGTGACTTCCATATACTCAAATCGAAGAGAAAATCATGTTCTTCAACTTTGGCACTGTGGAGTTTTGGCCAGAAGCCACGGTTGGAGAGTTATCGACTCTAGAAGGTCAAAGGCTTGATTGCAAAAACTGAATTTTATAAAAAAGCGGCTTTTTTGACAAAGGGGGACCACGGTCGGAGTGGGTGATGGGTGAAGGCAGCGTCGGAGTTCTGGTGGCTAGGGGAGGCGCTGGCGGTCTGCGGTGGGGCCAAGGGTGGTTGGAGCGGCGGTTTGGGGCTAGGGCTCGCGGATTTGAAGGGGAGAGAGAGGGGAGGAAGGAGGAGCGGCTACGGCGGCAGGTGGGTGACCAACGGCGCAGGGGAGTGGCGACGCGGTAGGGGAGGGCAGCGGCAGCGGCAGCGGCGAACGACGGGTTTCCTCCTTCTCTTCTTTTTTTTGAACGATGAATGGAGAGAGAAGGGAGAGGGTTGACCATTTATATATTTAATTTAATTTTAATTTTAATTCCAAAAAGTTAGTTTTTCATTCCAAATCCAAACCAAACCCATCAACTGTCGTTCCTAACTAAATACCCCCATTTCAGGCACAATAGGATATGTCCTGTAAGCGAATTTGACTGTTTCTATCAGTTTTCATCAAAATTAAAATATATATATATATATTGAATTTGAACGTACATTTTAATATACCGGGGTCACATATTGACTCCAAAAATTACAGAAAAATAAATCTAGCTTTGTTTTGATGATATGGTCCAAACAAAACAATTTCATCGAATTTGGAGGCCGTTTGTAAAATGGCCTTTTTCCAGTCGATTAAATTCAAACTGAAACTACCAAACGCATTTAAATTAACCACACTCACATATCAATTCCAAAAATTATGAAAATTGGAATCCAGCAATAATTTGACATTCCAGATCCAACAGAAGTAGTTTCGTCGAAAACGGAGGTCGTTTGCAAAATGACTATTTTAAGGGCTATATATTATATGAATTATATATAAATTCCATAGCGACTACTTTGAATTTTAAACTGGATATAACCTTCAATTTATATTATGAAATCTGGATTTTTCACATTTCGTAGAAAGTTATTATTAAACAGATTCAAATATTTCTTGTTTTACTGAAATCCGATTTAGTACATTCATTTGAAATTTGAAATCGATGTGTCAAACTACCGCGCCATTTTAGGCTCGTTTTATAATTAAAACAATTTATACATTCTAACTTAGATTTAAATAAAATTTTAAATTGTTATTATTGAAAATAAATCATTTTAATTAATCAAAATCCATTAAAATAGCTAAATTTTAAATTGTTTCTGAAAATCCGGGTTGTTACAATCTCCCCCACTAAAAATCTTTTCGTCCTCGAAAAGGAAAGGAGCTGAAAGTTTTTTAACTAACCAACTCAACTTTCATTATGGCTTTCATTCTTAAACTTTCCAGTTTTTAAGAATTTTCTAATTTTTCAAAAATTTGGCTAACACCCTCAATTTCGAAAAATTTCGCCATAACCTCCTTTGTACGGGATGATCGGTAAAACTGCAACCTGCCTCACAGGGCCCTCATCATCCAAAAGAAAAAGGAAAAAGCCAAGCGGCTAGCCAGTCGGCTCATAAAATCATCAAAACCCAAGAAATACAGTAAACATGTACCTATTTGTCGGGCATACAATTTTATTCCTCTTCTTAGCTTCCATGCTATGACCTGTTCATTATATATACACATACATATATCCAATTTCAATCAATTTTCAATTCAGTTTAATATTTGATTTGGCTAAATTAACCTTTCATTCTTTTACTGGTTTTATCATTCCAATAATTATATTAGTTGAACTAATAATCACACATGACAACCAACAATCAATTAGTTGGTTAACTTTTCAAACCCATAACTTTAACATATACCCAAAAATCATATTTCTAGTGTCAAATCACAACAATAAATTCTAACTATGTTCCGGTTCTCACACCAGTCAATTGGAAATATATATACATAACACACTTTCAAAACTAGAACATAAATACTGATGATGATATATCAATCATCAGAATATCTCTGGGTGACCAGAGTGTGATTCAATATCTATCCAGTATATTTGAGGCTTCGTATACACGTGGATCATATGTATATTAAAATCTCTATATACCCGATAGTCCAAAATCAATTTAACATAAAATACTCAAATACGTATAATAAGGTTTAAATTTTTAAAACAAAATTTGTTTTCATTTTTATTTTAAAAATAACACTATTTAAAAATCATTCTAGGATACTACTGGTCCCATCTCTAACGAGTCATTCTCCTTGGATATTACTAATCCAATCTCTGATGAATTCTTTCGTTCGGTTCCAATGTGTCTTGTTCTCTAGCTTTGTAAAACAAAGCTCTGGTACCACGATGAAACGACACAAACTTCCCCTAATTGCTTTGAGAATAGGACGCATCAGAACACGAACAATAGAACATTTCACTGCTATTATAACAATTACATCAGAGTACAAGAACATAACAGAATATGAATAAATAATATGCATCAAGAAAATATCAAAGATTAAAATACATTACATAACAACAGAAAAATAATACATAACACAACCTAAAGAGATGCACAGATACAAAGCTTTCCGAATATAGCTCCAGCTATAAATCTAGGATCCTGTAAAAAGAAATCTGCAAAAACCAAAACAACTAGATGCCCGTGCGGAAAATAGGGGCACCCAGAGTTTAGGTAGAAACAGTAAACTCCAGGTCAGTCATGGGACTGGTGTGAGAACTAAAAACATTTATTAAATCTTTACTTTAAAGGTTGGGAAATCATGGGACCACGTTGTATAACACGAAATGGGTTTACTCCACATGAATCTCAGTGCATAAAACAAACAGCGCAATGCTTTTTTGAAAAATGAAGCTATTATAAGACTCAGGTCCCATCACACAATGCAACGCAAGCCGTAGGATAGAGTTTTACCTTATAATAGCCAAATATGCTTGGTACGTTTAAAACAAATCATTTTGATATTACTGTAAGTGCATAGTGATTCAAAAATAATTTCAACATAAATGTATCAATCCTACATGGCACAGCTACCATATACTATGTCGCCATATAGGTTTACAACTAAAACTGAAAAGTGCCGTATTGGAAGTTGGATTTTCATCTATTAGTCGAGCCAAGGAATGTCTCCTCATTGATTCGAGACACTCTAGCATATGTCTTAGGATCATACCTACGGGCAACCCTATGAACGGTAGGGCCGGTCCACGCATACTTTAGTGGATTAGTTATTCTTGAACAATACGTTCCCAGTCCTCTCGGACCTATCACTTAGCCAGTACCGACCAATATCCAGAGCCACTAGGGACTCAATTCGAGGAGCCTCACAATTCATCATCTACATAAGTAAAAATGTCTGGGCTCCATACCATGACACCACTTCTAGCTAGAAAGAAACGCAAGTTCTCGCCATGGTCACGATCCCCTTTTTTGACTCATACCGGGTGCGAGGCTTGCAAATTAACGCTATACACAAAGCTATGTTATTTAAAGCCGTTCTTTAATCATTAACCACAAGACTCTGCTTTTCAATAGAAGCCTTGATAATTTGCATCTCAGCATTCCACACTAACAATTCACGCCATACAACTAATGTCTATAAATATATGACCTCTAAGCTCATACGTCTTAGATAAGGGTGTTAAGCAGGAGAATAATTTCTCCGCCACCAAACAGATATATATTTAATAGAAATTAATCCAAACAGAATGAAATCCAATGTCAGAACACATCCATTTACAAGTTTGTTCTGGTTCTGAACGAAACCGGAGGAACCTTATTCCTCGTCCTATATGTCCAATACAGGAGAGAGGTCCTGGCATATCGGGTCGATCTCCATGTACGTCAGGACGATCACCACTTATTACCTTGTCTTGGGTGTACAGCCCAATCAAGACATCAGTAATCATCCAAACGATGTGAAGATCTCCGACCTTCAACCACCATCTTCATTGTCGACTTTTAGTCGTCGTATTGGTTATTCAAAATGGGATAAACCCGGTCTTTCCGAATAACCCGCGTATTTTATAATCAATAACCAAGTGCTATAAAAACACATCATACGCCTCATTCCAATTCAGAATACTCTTTTATTCAAATATTCATATCCTTTGGGAAAGGTTCCCATTAATTTTATCAAATATAAATTCTTTTAAATTTATACTTTAATCTTCCTTTGGATATCGATTTCAAAAGATTTTATTAACTAGTCGGGATTATCGAACCTTATCGAAATAATTATTTATTTTATTTCCCAATCCCAACCTATGCATCCCATAGAGCAAAACTGGTAATACTACATATCTAACACCACGGTGTTATAGGTAAAATTAATTACCATTTACCATTCAAAACTAATTAAAGATTTAACTATCGCCTGGAGTAAAACTAGTGGTCCTCCATTCTCGATCATTTTCCAAATTTGATAATTTAAATTATCACATTCTCAATTCAATCTAATTAAAGATTCTGTAATGACCCGAAAATCTCGCCCTTTGAGTCGACCATAAACCACACAGGTCTGATCCAAAAGTTGGAAATCCTCAAATGCACTAACTTTGGGCATACCACACATCAGAACAAATAACAGAAGACTTTTATAGACATCATAATAATGTTACATCAGAGTACAGAATATGTCAGAGTACAGCGAAAAATAATAATATAGCAGAAGATTAAATTACAATAAACTAAATACAATGCAGCTGAAATGAATAAACTAGCACAGCGGAAAACTATCATTGCTCTGGACACAACTTTAAGCTTCGATCCAGAATCCTACTCAATATATCTGCAAAATAAGCTACTCGATTACCCATGTGAAAAAGAAGGCACCCGAGTTTGCAAAGTGAAATAGATAAAATAAATAATACACATCATAATAATGTTACAACACATTAGAACAAATAACAGAAGACATCCATACACATCATAATAATGTTACATCAGAGTACAGAATATATCAGAGTATCAAAATATAATACAGCGGAAGATTAATTTACATCAAATGTAATACTATGCACAACCGAAAATAAATAAAGTAGCATAGCAGAAGACTATCAGTGCTCTGGACACAGCTGTAAGCTTCAATCCAGAATCCTGCTCGTATATCAGCAACATAAACTACTCGACTGCCTATGTGGAAAATAAGGGCACCCGAGTTTGCAAGGGAAAAGCAAACTATAGGTCAGTCATGGGACTGGTGTGAGAAACTCTAAACAGTTAAAAATATTTATAAATGATAAAACAAATCACAGGACCATGCCGCTAACGTGGAACGGGTTTACCCCGATGAATGCCAATGTATAAACAACAATCAATAATTATGGATCTACAATGCATCAATCAACATGCAATAAATATATATCAATTACAATGTTCATAATCCATACAAAAAAGTGAACTATAAATTCACGTCAGTTTTGAATTCATTAACTACTTTCATAATTATAAATCTATACAAAAAAGTGTTGACTTCATACAACCAACGCTGCAGGCAAAAGACAGAAGCATGTCCTTTCTGGGAATATCTCATGTTAATCGACTAGAAGCGAAAGAAATGCGGCAATTAGACAAGTAGGAAAGCTGCAAGGCAGAAAAATAAACAGTCAATATAAAAGCAAAATTGGATGATGCTTAATTCAGAGACTATCAAGTAAACAAAACAAAACTAGTCACATCTTTTAATGATAAACAGCTAGTAAAATTAGGAAGATTTAACACAACCAGTCAAGCAAACACTGCCTAAAAGGCAAATGACAACTAGGAAAACCAGACATTGCTATATTTCAATTAAGAACAACGCAGTTATTCCAAATGGATTCTACAAAAGTTTAAACTTCAGGTCTGCAACTATTGTCATATTTCGATATAAGGGGCCAGCTGCAGATAACCCACAGAAACACCCTCAGTAACAAATAGATAGATAGATTTAAGATGAATCAACCTTTTTTGGCATGTGCATAGAAATATGAGGTAGCAGCACTTCTGCTAGCAGCTTATGCTAATGCAAGTAACAAATAGATAGATAGATTTAAGATGAATCAACCATTTTTGCTATCATTTTAAACTTTAGTCATAATGACAACGAATATAATGAAGAATTATAGGCTTTTTTCCCTGAATTCCTCAAGTAACTGTAAGTTACTGGATAAAATGTTTGCTAAGTAAATCATATAAACTTACAAGTAAATGAATGGTTGACAAAATAAATGGGTACAATAAAAGAACATGACAACAAATAAACAAAGCATCAAACAAACAAACGATGGTTCAGACCTATATATTGAACAACCAGATGTGTGGGTTGGTATATTGTCCAGTTCTCATCTCATTAACGGCCAAATTAGTAAAAGTTGTGTATATCATGTACGTAATCTAATCAACCATTTTGCTGATAAATCAAGAAACTATATATAAACTATAAGACCATCGACCATTAAGCAATCAAAGGAATGTATTTGCACCTTAAATATATTGTCATCTGAAATAATCAGATGAGTTGAAAAACATATTCGCCCTTCATTCCATTGAATAGTCAATTGGTTTTATATATTATTAAGTTCGTCTTTCTGAACAACCAATTGACTATACACACATACACCATGAGCCTAACATTACTAAAAAATCAATGAGTGAATTCATCTCTCTATTTAGCATCCGACTAAGCACAAAGGTAAGTGTACATTAATTATCCTCTTAGGCATAAAGACGTGAATGATGAAGAATGATGAAAATATGAATCGCCAAAGATCTTAGACCAGAATTCTGCAAAAAAAATTAGCAAAGAGGAACTTATCACCAATAATATTTGAAGTAGTACATAATTAACAGATTTGATTCATATCCATATCCAAACGTGTAAATCAGGCTATAGGATAAAGTAGCATTGGCTCGTTTCACACACTGAAAATCTTATGAAGATGATTCCAAGAACTGTAAGTCAAACCATAATTGGTACATGCTTTTCCTCAACAATTGTAGGAATCTCCTTAACAAACTATGGCCTAAATCTGAACAGAATATTCAGTGCTAGCAATCGAATAGCCCAAAAACTTGGTACTAAAGTATTCTAAAATATGACCCATTTTTGTAATCATTTGAAATTGTGTGATCTGGATAGCATATGGCTTCGACTGACACCAAATATCAACAGCGTAAATCGGATTATAATCAAAATGCACGAAAAGTTTGTGCATTAGAAAATAGGTGGTTCTTTTTGTAAACAAAGTGGAAAACATTTTCCAAACTTAATTTTTTAAAGTAAATAGTAGAATCGTGCGATCTGAACTTAAGCTGATTCCAAGCAAATGGTAATCTAAAGTTGAAATAGTGGGATGGGCTACAAAAGAAATGCTGAATGGCCAAATAAATAAGCAAGTATGAGCTTAAGCTGATTCCAGACAGACATCTGCTAGCTAATATAACATGTGTAAGTGTAAAGAAACTGTGAACTGTGTATGTAAGTGTAAAGGAACTGGGCTCTAACTGCAGTATACCAAATACTACTCGTTACCATTGAGAATTAGTAATTTGCATCATAAATTCAAATCCAATATCTTAAAATTAATCTCAATAATAATGACGATCTAAGTTAATTGCATTTCTAAAATGCAAGTTTCATGGTGGAAACCAAAAAATATATAAAAATGGCAGTGATTACCAATATAGAAAGACAAAGTGTGGTATCGAAAGATTTCGAATACTTTATATACATACAAATGAACGCGGCCCCATTCTTTCCCTTATAACTACACTGCATGTATATAAAACACTATGGATTAATTCACTTAAATGTGCGCAGCTCATCATGGCAAACTTAATGCTAGCTTGCTTGCACACTTTCTAATCCTTTTCTAAACCATTCTTTCGCTTTAATGTTAATAGGTCATAACTTCTAAGTGCGCTGCTGAACATGACAGCAAGTGGAAAGTTCATAATCTCATGCTATGCTCATTGTTTTTCCAGGTCAATAACATTTCTGTGTGTACAAGATGACAGGCCGATTCCGCTAGGTGTCCTCAGAATCAGGCTTCAGCCTTACCACTACATTAACGCTAGCTCGGTTCATGTCCATTACATTACTGCGGCAAGTTAGATACTTTATATACCTTTCTCGCGTCTAGTTGTGCGTAACACAATTTGATCATAAAAGAAAAATTAATTGTCTAATTTTATGAAGTTTCAATAATTCCAATAGTCGCCGCAAAATGAGCAAATTTTCTTTTATTATTTTCCATACAAAAGGTTCTAGAAAAAATCATATAAATTAAAATAAAAAATAGTACAATAAATATGACATGTTATTACTTGAAATTTAATAAATTAATTATATATCGAAGTTTTTTGGATTTAATTACATAATAATCGTGTTTGATTATAAAAAGGTGTGAGACAATCTTCATGTGTAATTCTTTTCTTTGTAAACTATTTCTGAAATAGAATTTGAGTTTTGTAATGTTTAATAGTCGAACTTTATGTAAACATCGGAAACTAGTTACTTATCTTGAAATATTAAATTATATCCAATTTTAGATAATTTATTGACTAACTCCAGAATATGTGTGCATTAGCTACCATTTAATATTTATTTTGTAGTGTAAATTATATTTTGTAAATGACTCATTACTAATTATTGGATTTATATTTATTTGGATTTTTTGTTTTTATGTTAGGTTCCTGAACGTTCTTTTCTTGTATGTTGAATTGAATACTATTACTATTTTACTCAATTGATGTCCAGAAACTCCCCTGACATCCCAAAACTAACTTTCCAGATAATTCATGGCTACCCCTCATGCTGATTGAAATATATCTTTATTAAAATTATAAACAAGGATTAGATCATTAGCATAGCGAAAAACCATGCTTTTATTTTACATTCTCATATTTGATTCTTAGCAATAGATGCGATAATGTTAATTGAATAAAATCAAATTTAAATTGGAAAAGCTACTCTTTGTGGAATGAAAAGGACATGGACACTGACCTGTAGCGTAAAATTATTTGGAAGCCAACACAGGAAGTATTTCAGTATGTCATGCATCTTTCTTATTCCATATTTATTAAAATTAGTATAAAAATTAGCATACAGCAACAAAAAAAACTTAAATACATTAGTGAATCGGCTACATCGTAATTGTGTAAGCATAAAACAACAAAAAAAACTAGTACATTAACCACCAAATTAGCAAAGAAGAAAAGCTGTAAAAGAGGGGAAAGTAGGCAATTAAATTAAAATAATTGGCATAAAACTAAAATTATGGCAGTGTGTAGGGAGAAGATCACTTGACAATAACATAATAGTACTCTCGAGGACAAAGGTGTCATAATGAAAAAAAAAATAGATGTGTGAAAAAGAACACAAATGAACAAGATGCACACAACACAATCGTAGTGATTGATGCAAAATGAAACATATATATAGAATGTCCAACAGCCCAAGTCTAAATTAAATAAATAGATAAAGGGAGACTTGTTCTTTTGTATGTAACGTTGCATTCCTTGTGTATATGTATAATATATTCACGAATAAAAAAGTAAGAGATGTAAATGAACTCACCATGTTGTAGCATATGGGAAGACTATATCCAGTTATGTATGATATAACTTGCTAAATGATCACGAACCTCATCCACCTCTTGTTGGCTATAAGAACCATATTACACAAAGTACTCCAAATACGAGATTGTTTCAAAACATTCATCATATAATTACTTAACTCAAAAATATGAAGGAAAAAATTAAAGTGATACCTCTTGTAAATTAGTGATTGGCTGGTAGTTTTTGACAATATCATACATATATTTCATCACATAATAGACACAATTCGTTGATCTAGATTGTTGAGAACACTAGCAAAAGTAATTTAATAGTTAGTCTAAAATCAATTTATATCTCAAAGGACGTATAAGTTTTTTTCATTTGGTGGAAAACAAATCACCTTAACATTAATCTATTTCAAGATAGATCCTTGAGACTTGCCACTGGTTGCTCTATAAGTTCTAAAGGCCCTACACATGCAAGAAAATGTAAAATAATAATTTATTTTTTGTTAAAGGCCATACACTTGCTATCATCCATAACCATGCATTTCTAACACTATATAATTAATGTTATTAAAATTACATCAAGCAAAAGGCATATTAAATGACAAATAAGTACAACGTACATCTTCACTTACGGTTTAATTTCCAAATTAGATTTCTGTTTGACTTGAGGATCCAAAACATAAACCTCATTCTTCTCTATGTGAAAAGCAAGCAATAGACAATGTTTCCTACATTATAAAATTTGTAAGAAGTTAAAATAAAAATATGAAACTTATTTATAAAAGTTTAACATTCATACCCGTCGTAGTGTGGGGCCAAGATTAATTTCTTTGTTTTTGACCCATGCAATGTGTTCGAGATATATTTATTTGTTGCATACGGAAATTTTTGCACTTGGGACAGCTTATAAGGAAACATAAACCTAATGGTATCCACTTTGAGGTCATTGCATATATGATTTAACCACCTACATACAAATAAATACAACGTACACATTATTATTACCACCTAGTTAGTGTGTTTGTATGTGTGTGTAATAAGACGAGAATGACTATTGTGAATAATACTCACATGATATAAATTTGCAACCATGATACATTCAACCATTCCATATAAAGGAATTGGATAATGTAATCCATAGTGATATGGATTTCGAAATCCTCATCGTACACAAATAAATCTTTATCCACATAAATTGCATTGATGGCATTATTAACACTGGATGGCGCTTGAACTATCAGGTCATGAAAATATTTGCAGTCATTCATTAAAGTTCCAAGGATCTCTTCATCCACTGTCTTGTTACGGTTTGTAGACTCTTTTGTCATCATATGATTTTGATTATTTTTCACAACCGTATCAACACACTATTCCACTTTTTCCACTATCTTGTTACGGTTTGGAGACTCTTTTGTCTTCGTATTCTTATGATTTTGATTATTTTTCACGACCGTATCAACACACTATTCCACTTTGTCCACTATCTTGTTACGTTTTGTAGACTCTTTTGTCTTCGTATTCATATGATTTTGATTATTTTCATGGTCGTAGCAACACACTGTTGCACTTTGTCTTATCTTCCAATATGCGTAGCCTACACACAAAAAAAGGCAGATTACAAGCTTAAGGATTAAATAATTACAACAATTATTAAGTACAAAATTATATTACAAACAAGAAGCCACAACAAAATACCCAATACCACAATTCATACTCTAAGTTAGATCCAAAAAATAGAAAATCATACGCAACAAATCGCATCCCTTAAAATTTAAAAGCAAATCCTAAAACCCTCAATATTTTTGCAGAAAACCAACTATTACAAATGAGCTACTTTCAACCAAATCCTCGTTAATTTTATATATTCTCTTTATCCAAAATTAAACTGCCAAAAGGGACTAAAAATAAACTGCCATTATTTTGTATTCAACGCTGTCATTCTTTTTTCAAATGACCAAAAAAATGGCATGAGTGGAAGAATAAAATATACTGCTGGATATTTGGAATCTCAAAAACAGTTTCATTTCCTGTAGATTCATCATCAATAAAACCAAATATGTTCAGAAATATAATAAGCTTGCTGTTTAATCCTTTGTATTTTTATCATGCGCAGTTCACATGGAATTAATAATAAGTTGTACACATGTTTTGAATTAGAAATATACTACCCACATCAAGATCTTAATTGTATTACTATTCATTATGAAATGCACAACACATAATTAACACTAAGCTGTATGTCTTTAATTGAACAATAAAGGTTTTTAAAAAAAACCTGCAATTATAAACCTAACATATTTTTAGAAAAAGATATTTATTAATTGGTCATAAAGAAAATTACTACCGTATCATACCCTAAAAGCATGAGATTTTCAGGCCACTGTACATAACTACCAGGCGCTTCTCCTACGGTCATGAGATATGTACTTAGAACGGGAAGTGGGGTTCCTACATGATCGGACTCCACCATATCTGTAATGTCCCGTATTTTTACTATATAATAATTAATTTATTTAATTATTCAAAAGGTGATTTATAGATTTTAATGGTTGTTTAATTAAATAACTTTTAATATTTAATTAATATAATAATTAAATAATATATGTAATTCTGAAATAATCCGAATTTGTTGAAATGGCAATATTGCGTGAATTGGGCAATTCAAAATTTATAATTCAGTTTAGAGTTGAATTATAATAACGAATATATTTAAATAATGACAGTTTGAACGTATAATTATAATATATTTATAATCGAGCCCGTAATGGCGCTGCAGTTCGTTATTTGGCGATTTGAACTTCAACTGAATATACAGAATCCATTTTAAATCGGATTTCTGTGAAACGAGAAACGTTTGAAGCTGGGGAAGTATATTTTTCTAATGGAAGAGAAAATTCAGGATTTCATTGTGTACATTTTAATTAAATCCAAATCAAATTTTAGAAAAGTCGCTATGGAATTCCTTTAAAATTTATAATGAATTATTTATATTTTTAAAAGGGTTTTTCAATATAAATCGAATATCGATATAACTGAGAACTTTGGAATATCGAGTTATAAATCCCATTGGAGCTGTATGATATTCTATTGTGAATATATACGATAATATTTATTTTTAAATATTTAATTTAATTATTTATAAATATATTTATATATTTAAATGGGTTATTTAGAGCTTTAAAAATAGCCAGTTTTGCAAACGACCACGGTTTTCGATGAAACTTATTTTGTTGGATCCGTAATATTAAATTATTGTTAGATTCCATGTTTCGTGATTTTTGGGGTCAATATGTGGCCGTATGGATTTTTAATGTGAAAAATATTCGATATTTTGACAGTTAAAAATACGCTGTGTGAGCAAACGGAGTTGGAAGTCGACGAAACCAGTTTCGTTGGATCCGTAATTTCGAACTGAAGGTGTATGTCCATTTTCGTTATTTTTGGATATTGTATGTGATCATAGGAATTTTTAAAGTAATAAATGGAGATGATTTCAAATATAAATTAATACATAAATACATAACTTACGCTTAAAGCTACTCTACCATATAAATACCCCCTTAACATCAGCCTAAACTTAATCCATCTCTTAACTGGTCAAACGAGAAAAATCACGCCTCCACTAAACTATATTGTGGGTTTGAAAAATCAATTAAAAATCACACAAAAATCCTTTCTTCTCAAAATGATTTTCTATGGATTCAATGGAGTTGGATCTTCGTCTATACTTGGTTTTAGAGGGGTGCGCACAAAACGCAGGAGCTCAGAAACACAACGGTCGATCTAGGGTTCGAAATTTGTGGGTTATTGGATCTGAAATCCACGAAGGGATATTGCTTTTCGGTTCAGCGAAGTAAATTGCACCTACTAGCGAAAATTTGGGGGATTCGATCATGAGAAATGTCGGTACTGCTATTGTACCCGTGTGATTTTGCATTGCCAGAAGTAAGCTCGAGTTGGCATTTCGATGTGGAATGGTAGAGGAGGATTAGTGAGGAGTTGCAACGATATTTGTTTATTTTCCTTGCGTTGGGAGGAGAACGGATTTAATTATTTTGATGGAGAGGGTGGAGGATGCAGCGAACTGTCGGGGGAAGAAAGTGACGATCGAGTTTTACAAAATGGGTATGGGAAGATGTTGTTTCCGAAGAGATGAAGGATGTTTAGTTCTGTCTGAAGTTTAGCGAAGGGGAGAACGAGTAAATGGGGGAGGAAGAAATCGACCATGAGTAAAAAGAGGAGCAGCGACATATATGGACGGGGAAGAAGGCTGTTTTGTCAAGTTGGATATTTAAAGTGGAGTTGGGCTGATTTCGAAAGGTTAAGCCCACTTAGTTATAAAGGAATTTTATTTTATTTTACTTGAAATTAGTACGAACTAATATAGGTCATAACTTGATCATACATTATCGAAATCCAGCGAAACAAGATCCGTTGGGATCGTATGGAAAACGACTACAAAGTGGAACTAACGGGAAGTGAATCGAAGCTCGCTACAATTTATAGCGGAATAAATTGTCTGTCAGAATCAAGGATAGTTAATCGTTATTTAACGATAACTATCCAATGTGAGCAAAACTCACCAACTCTATTGGTTCATATTTTTATAACGTATATTTAGAACTGGTAAATGATGATTGATTGTTGTGTATTGACTGTTTAGTTGAACTGCTAAGTAATTGTTTGAAATTATAGATCTAGTTATATATATATAAATATAAATAAATATATATATAAATTGATCCTGTTTAGCAGAATATTTCATAGTGAAATGAAATTGATGTTAACTGTATTGTGTAACATCTATGGATGCAGGGAAACAGGTCAGAGGAATCCAACTGGATTCCTCAACATTTATTTTACTGTTTTCATATATTGTGTTATATAACATGATATGAAATCTATTTGTTGATTTTGTATGTTGGAATGATACCGATCATTGTTATATGGTACGTTAAATACCATAATGAATACTAGAATGTTAAAACGGAGATTTTCAATGTTATATTGAAAAAGAAATATTTATAAAATCAAAAGATTTTATAAAAATAAAATATTTATTTAGAAAATAAATAGACTAAAAAGGAATATTTATTTGTTAAATAAACAAAAAGATAAAAGGAATATTTATTTTTTAAATAAATAGAATAAGAAATAAAGGAATATATATTGGGAAAATAAATAGAGTTATAAAAGGAAATGTTTGTAAAACATTTATAAAAAGAATTGAAAAGGAAATATTTGTAACACATTTACAAATAGAATTGAAAAGGAAATATTTGTGAAAAAGACCTGAAAAGGAAATATTTGTAAAACATTTATAAATAGAATTGAAAAAGAATATTTATTTGTTAAATAAATAGAATTGAAAAGGAAATATTTATTTGTTAAATAAATAAAGTTATAAAAGAAATATTTATTTGGAAAATAAATAGGATTATAAAAGGGAATTAACGAGATATAAAAGAGTTATGAGAAGGTTGTTTAAAGTGGATATCAATTAGAGTAAATGAACTAGAGTTAATCGTATTAGAGTTAATCGAATTAGAATTAATCGACTGGAGTTAATCATAATAGAGTAAATTGAATTAGAGTTAATAGTATTAGAGTAAATCATATTAGAGTTAATCGATTAGTGTTAATCAAATTAGAATTAATCGATTAGAGTTAATCGTAATAGAGTAAATCGAATTAGAGTCAATCGTAATAAAGTAAATCGAATTAGAGTTAGTCGAATAGAGTTAATCGAACAAGAGTTAGTCAAATATTAGTTATTCGAGTAGAGTTAATTGAATTAGAGTTAGTCGGACTAGAGTTATTCGAATATAGTTTATTCAAAGAATGAGTTATTGAATAAGGTTATTCGAAGGAGAGAATTAATCAAAGATAGTTTATTCGAAAGGAGTTATCGAATATTAGTTATTCGAAAGGAGTTATCGAATATTAGTTATTAGAAAGGAGCTATCGAATATTAGTTATTCGAAAGGAGCTATCGAACATTAGTTATTCGAAAGGAACTATCAAATATTAGTTATTAGTTTATCCGAATAGAGTTAAAGGAGTTAAGTCGAATAGAGTTTATTCGAATAGAGTTAAAGGGGCGAATATAGTTTATTCGAAAGGAGTTAATCGAATATAGTTTATTCGAAAGGAGTTAATTGAAAGGAGTTAACTGATAAGGGTTAATCAAATAGAGTTAATCCAATAGAGTTAATCAAATAGAGTTAATAGAATAGAGTTAATCAAATAGAGCTAAATGATAAGAGTAAATCGATTAGAGTTAATTGAATAGTGTTAATTGAATAGAGTTAATCGAATATGGCTATTCGAAGAGAGATTATTGAATATAGTTTATTCGAAGGAAAGAGTTATCGAATAGAGATTTATTCGAAAGAGATTACGTAAGAAAGCTTGTTAAAGGTTTAAAAAGTGACCTTGTATGCTTCGAAGTTAGAAATGTTGTTCAGTTAAGGTCCGAGAGGTAGTTATACCCCAACTTGATTGGCTTCGTTTATAACTAAGGAATGGTTAAGATTCGACAGTGAAGGTTGTTTAAGTGAATATAGTTAATGAGTGTAATGGTTTGAGTTGACATAGCGATGTTTTATTTAAACATCTGTTTAAAATCCAATGAAGGAGTTTTGGAAATGTTTTCCAAATAAGAATCAGAAATGTTTTCTAATATAGAAAACAAGAAGCGGAAATATTTCCCAATGTTAATAACGTATATTTTCTAAATTTAGAAAATAGGAAGTGTTGCATATATGGAAACAGGAGAGGAAAATGAACTAAAGAGGTAAATGTTAAATGATGTTTGATCGATATAATTTCCATCTGGAAATAATATCGTTATTTGCACATGTGTTTTTCTTTGAAAGTTAACTCACCGACTATCGAATTTTTTGACCATTTTTCCGTTGTCAATACGGAGACACCGGGATTAGATTCATTATCTGAAAACCACTCCGTATGGGCATTAACGTTGCGAATAAAACATGATGAAGATAATTGAAGATGGAGTTATGCAAGGGCTGTTCTGGCGATCCTAGGTAGAAGTTGCCAAAGATGGATTTAAAGAATAGTACCTTCAGTTTGTCCAATCCCAGGACAACCTGTATGGAAGAATGTCTAACAGAGTATATTTAATGGATCACATAAGTTGATCTCTTCAAACATATGCACGTTTGGTGGTGGAGGAATTCGTTTCTCTTAGCTGTATACCCATTGTATTTTTGGGGAAATCAATTTGTGATTTGGCGGGTATGACAATGTGACATTCAAACAGAATAATTGTGTGCTCAGTGGAGATAAGTGTGGCCTCTAGCCTCACAGCTGGGAAATGACAAAAATTGGGTAAGCAGCATGACTAAGTGGTTGGCTGCCAATTGGGATGTATTATCACCTATCTAGAAATATTCATTTCATTCTTAAATATATTCAATGCTGTCCCATTCGAGAAACGGTTGCTGATCCCAGCCGTTAGTGATATACAATCGATACACTCAGGCGAAATGAGTGGTCGGTCATGTGTGGCCGGGTTGCAAGATGTTCTTGTTGAACCCAGTGTATTCCTCTCTAGAAGTACACTACCAAAAGGTGGTTCCATACCTTGTCATAGTTGGTAATCCATTATCCAATAAGTGCTCGCGGTTTTGATTGTATACTATATATGTAGAACGTGAGATGAAAGCGTTTTTGCTAGATGATTATTTAGTTGTGGTTGATAGACATTATTATAGTATCAAAAGAGTTTTGATATAAAGTTTATCATTTCTTTCAAAAGGATTTTGAAAGTTATATCAAATGTTTTGGATTCTCATAAGGGAAAAACCCCTTCTGTTATACGGACTGGTCTTATGAGACATCGTTTAATAGCTCAAACTGTTTTAAACTATTTTACTTACACCAGTCCCATGACTGACCCAGAGTTCACTTTGTTTTGTTTTCCCTAAACTCTTGGGTGCCCAATTTTGTACGAGCAGTCAAGTAGTCAGGATTTTACAGATATACTTGGAGAGCTTGGAGCATGAGGCTTCAGGATTATATAACTATTGTTTATTCCGCTGTGTTGTAAGTGTTGTACTCTGATAATGTTACTGTATACATATACTGATTTTATTTCAAGGATATGTTATCTATTATACATTGTTTGTTCCGCTCTGAGATTCATGTTACTCTAATGTTGTATGTTCTTCTTCTTCTATTCTAAGTTTCTATCTTATCTATCCTCACCCTCTAATTTCTTTCATGGACTATCCGGTATTTCCGATGCTTAATTAGTTGACATCGTGTTTCATGTCGATAACCAGGATCGCGAAAACCCGGGTCATTACAGTGGTATCTGAGCTGAAGGTTAAGAAATTACCTTGGCTTTGTGGCGTGACTCAGTAAAGATGGGATTAGTAATACCCTAGATTGAGTTGAGTGTATATATATGAGCGCGTATTTTTTATTCGATATAAAATGGATTTATATTGTGTAGATTTATTGGTTGAGTTGTTTATGGATTCTGATCGATCAGTTTGATCCACTGTATCGGTAAGGGTTTATAAACACTTGAATACGATGGACTAACACTGTATGGTTTGAAAAGAGGGTAAATGAAATAATTTTATCCAAATTATATTTTTATATAAACAAAGTATAGATATTTGATATATTATAGTATATTGGATGTGTTGGTTGTTGTTATAGTCGGTAAGATTATAATTGGAATGGTTATAGAAAAACCAATCAGAATTCATATAAGTGAAATACATGAAATCAGATGAATTAAATATGAATTTAAATCAGAATTGAAATTATAACTCTGAAAGGTTGGAGAAGTAGTTGTAAATCGACTTGGATTTAATATATGAGAATTTTAAAGTCCTGGGAGATTTTAAAATTATTTTACAAGCAGTGTAATGGTATTTTGAAATATATTTCAAAATAGAAGTGTTTGAATATGAGTTTTGAAAAGTGGTATAGTATTGAACACACTTCGATAGCCGGAAAGTAGATTCCGAGGATGATCATGACATCATCGGTGTTCATTTTCGAGCTATAAGTGACGGATTACTACCAAAGTTTTTGTTTTTGAATTGTTTTGAGAAAACTAGTTGTATTGATATTCCAAATGTATATTTTGATTTTTGGAAAATGCTAAGCTATTTAAAAACTCGCAGAACCAGATTATTTGAACTAAAACAAATTAAACTAGAATTTGTAAAAGCAAATAGAAATAGAAATTGATACCAATTAAGTGCAAAATGAATTGAGATAGAAAATATCGAATTAAATTGGATTAGAGATAATCCGAAATGGAATTTGACTGGTAAGTTAGAAGTTGAAATGAATATTGGAATCTCAATTAAGAACAAAATTTGGCTTGGGTATAATCGAATGATTGGGTGGTAACACATGGGAAAGATATATTGATATGCCCAACAAAAAGGTACCAGTTTATATTATGTGGATTTGAGATTTTGGTGAGCTGAATTGGGAAGCCGCTTGGCTGTTTAATTTTCTTTTGGGGTGAAGAAGGCCTAAAGAGGCGAGTTGGAGTTCGAGCTATTGACCAGTACAAAGGAGGTGCTGGCAAAAAATTTCGAAAAGATAAGGTGTTAGAAAATTTTCAGGATTTTTGAAAATTTTCGTTAGTAGGAATGAATAAATTTTTAATTGAAGTTTATTTGTTCAGTTGAAATTGAAATTAAAGAAGTAAATAAATAATTTTTAACCCAGTTAATAGGGTTAGTTTTGTACCTTAGCAATTTTGAGGACAAAATTATTTTAAGGGGGAAGAATGTAATGTCCCGTATTTTTACTGTGTAATAATTAGTTTATTTAATTATTCAAAAGGTGATTTAGAGATTTTAATGGTTGTTTATCTAAATAACTTTGAATAATTAATTAATATAATAATTAAATAATATATGCAATTCTGAAATAATCAGAATTTGCTGAAATGGCAATGCTATGTGAATTGGGCAATTCAAAATATATAATTCAGTTTAGAGTGGAATTATAATAACGAATATATTTAAATAACGACAGTTTGAACGTATAATTATAATATATTTATAATCGAGCCTGTAATGGCGCAACAGTTCGTTATTTGGCGATTTGAACTTCAATTGAATATACAGAATTCGTTTTAAATCGGATTTCTGTGAAACGAGAAACGTTCGGAGCTGGGGAAGTATATTTTTCTAATGGAAGAGAAAAATTGGGATTTAATTTTGTAGATTTTGATTTATGTCCAAATCAAATTTTAGCAAATTCACTATGGAATTCCTTTAAAATCTATAACGATTTATTTATATTTTTAAAAGGGTTTTTCAATATGAATCGAATATCAATATAATTGAGGACTTTGAAATATCGAGTTATAAATCCCATTGGAGCTGTATGATATTCTATTGTGAATATATACGATAATATTTATTTTTAAATATTTAATTTAATTATTTTTAAATATATTTATATATTTAAATGGGTTATTTAGAGCTTTAAAAATAGTCAGTTTTGCAAATGACCTCTGTTTTTGACGAAACTAATTTTGTTAGATCCATAATATTAAATTATTGTTAGATTCTAAGTTTCGTGATTTTTGGGGTCAGTATGTGGCCGTACGGATTTTTAATGTGAAAAACAGTCGATATTTTGATAGTTAAAAATACGCTGTGTGAGCAAACGGGGTCGGAATTCGACGAAACCAGTTTCGTTGGATCTGTAATGTCGAACTGAAGGTGTATGTCCATTTTCGTGATTTTTGGATTTTGTATGTGATCATAGGAAGTTTTAAAGTAATAAATGGATATAATATCAAATATAAATTAATACATAAATACATAGCTTACCCTTAAAGCTACTCTACCATATAAATAACCCCTTAACATCAGCCTAAACCTAATCCTCCTCTTCACAGGTCAAACGAGAAAAATCATGCCTCTACTAAACTATATCGTGGGTTTGAAAAATCAATTAAAAATCACATAAAAATCCTTTCTTCTCAAAACGATTTTCTATGGATTCAATGGAGCTGGATCTTCGTCTATACTTGGTTTTAGAGGGGTGCGCACAAAACCTTGGAGCTCAGAAATACAATGTTCAATCTAAGGTTCGAAATTTGTGGGTTATTGGATCTGAAATCTGCAAAGCAGATATTGCTTTTGGGTTCAGCGAAGTAAACTGCACCTACTAGCGAAAATTTGCGGGATTCGATCATGAAAAATGTCGGTACTGTTATTGTACCCGTGTGATGTTGCGTTGCCAGAAGTAAGCTCGAGTTTGGCATTTCGGTGTGGAATGGTAGAGGAGGAGTAATGATGAGTTGCAATGATATTTGTTTTGATTTTCCTTGCGTTGGTCGGGAGAACAGATTTGATTATTGTGATGGGAAGGATGGAGGATGCAGTGAATTGTTGAAGGAAGAAAGTGAAGATCGAGTTTAACAAAATGGTTATAGGAAGATGTTGTTTCCAAAGAGATGAAGGATGTTGAGTTCTATCTGAAGTTTAGCGAAGGGAAAAACGAGTAAATGGGGGAGGAAGCAATCGGCCATGAGTAAAAAGAGGAGCAGCGACATATATGGACGGGGAAGAAGGCTGTTTTGTCGGGTTGGATATTTAAAGTGGAGTTGGGCCGATTTTGAAAGGTTAAGCCCACTTAGTTACAAAGGAAATTTATCTTATTTTAATTAAAATTAGTATGAACTTGTATAGGTCATAACTTGATCATACATTATCTAAATCCAGCGAAAGAAGATCTATTGGGATCGTACGGATGACGGCTACAAATTGGAACTAACGGGAAGTGAATCGAAGCTCGTTGCAATTTATAGCGGAATAAATTGTCCGTCAGAATCAAAGATAGTTAATCTTTATTTAACGATAACTGTCCAATGTGAGTAAAACTCACCAACTCTATCAGTTCATATTTTTATAACGTATATATAGAACTGATAAATGATGATTGATTGCTGTGTATTGGTTGTTTGGTTGAACTGTTAAGTAATTGTTTGAAATTATAGATCTGGTTATATATATATAATTATAAATTGATTTTGTCTAGTAGAATATTTCATAGTGAAATTAAATTGATGTTAATTGTATTATGTAACATCTGTGGATGCAGGGAAACAGGTCGGAGGAATCCAACTGGATTCCTCAACATTTATTTTACTATTTTCATATATTGTGCTATATGATCTGATATGAAATCTGTTGTTGATTTTGTATGTTGGAATGATACCGATCATTGTTATATGGTACGTTAAATACCATAATGAATACTGGAATGTTAAAAAGGAAAATTTCAATGTTATATTGAAAAAGAAATAATTATAAAATCAAAAGATTTTATAAAAAGAAAATATTTATTTAGAAAATAAATAGATTAAAAAGGAATATTTATTTGTTAAATAAATAGAAAGATAAGAAGAATATTTATTTGTTAAATAAATAGAATAAGAAATAAAGGAATATATATTGGGAAAATAAACAGAGTTATAAAAGAAAATATTTATAAAACATTTACAAAAAAAATTGAAAAGGAAATATTTGTAAAATATTTACAAACAGAATAGAAAAGGAAATATTTGTAAAACATTTACAAATAGAATTGAAAAGGAAATATTTGTAAAATATTTTTAATAGAATTGAAAAACAATATTTATTTGTTAAATAAATAGAATTGAAAAGGAAAATTTATTTGTTAAATAAATAAAATTATAAAACAAATATTTATTTGGAAAATAAATAGGATTATAAAAGGGAATTAACGAGATATAAATGAGTTATGAGAAGACTGTTTAAAGTGGATATCAATTAGAGTAATTGAATTAGAGTTAATCGTATAAGAGTTAATCGTATTAGAGTTTATCGATTAGAGTTGATCAAATTAGAATTAATCGATTAGAGTTAATCGTAGTAGAGTAAATTGAATTAGAGTTAATCGTATTAGAGTTAATCGATTAGAGTTAATCGAATTAGAATCAATCGATCAGAGTTAATCTAAATCGAATTAGAGTTAACCGTAATAGAGTAAATCGAATTAGAGTTAGTCGAATAGAGTTAATCGAACAAGAGTTAGTCGAATATTAGTTATTCGAGTAGAGTTAATTGAATTAGAGTTAGTCGGTTTAGAGTTATTTGAATATAGTTTATTCGAAGAAAGAGTTATCAAATAAGAATATTCGAAGAAGAAAATTAATCGAATATAGTTTATTCGAAAGGAGTTATCGAATATTAGTTATTCGAAAGGTGCTATCGAATATTAGTTATTCGAAAGGAGCTATCGAATATTAGTTATTCGAAAGGAGTTATTCGAAAGGAGGTATCGAATATTAGTTATTCGAAAGGGGCTATCGAATATTAGTTACTCGAAAGGAGTTATCAAATATTAGTTATTCGAAAGGAGTTAATGAATATTAGTTATTCGAAAGGAGTTATCGAATATTAGTTATTCGAAAGGAGTTATCGAATATAGTTTATTCGAATAGAGTTAAAGGATTTATCGAATATAGTTTATTCGAATAGAGTTAAAGGAGTTAAATCGAATATAGTTTATTCGAGTAGATTTAAAGGAGTTAATCGAATATAGTTATTCAAAAGGAGTCAATGGAATATAGTTTATTCTAAAGGAGTTAATTGATAAGGGTTAATCAAATAGAGTTAATCCAATAGAGTTAATCAAATAGAGTTAATAGAATAGAGTTAATCAAATAGAGCTAACCGATTAGAGTTAATTGAATTGTGTTAATTGAATAGAGTTAATCGAATATGGCTATTCGAAGAGAGATTGTCGAATATAGTTTATTCAAAGGAAAGAGTTATCGAATAGAGATTTATTCGAAAGAGAGTTACATAAGGAAGTTTGTTAAAAGTTTAAAAAGGTGTACCTTGTCTGTTTCGAAGTTAGAAATGTTGTTCAGTTAAGGTCTGAGAGGTAGTTATACCCCAACTTGATTGGCTTCGTTTTTAACTAAGGAATGGTTAAGGTTCGATGGTGAAGGTTGGTTAAGTGAATATAGTTAATGAGAGTAATGGTTTGAGTTGACATAGCGATGTTTAATTTAAACATCTGTTTAAAATCCAATGAAGGAGTTTTGGAAATGTTTTCCAAATAAGAATCAGAAATGTTTTCTAATATAGAAAACAAGAAATGGAAATAATTTCCAATGTTAATAATGTATATTTTCTAAATTTAGAAAATAGGAATTGTTGCATATATGGAAACAGGAGAGGAAAAATGAATGATAGAGATAAATGTTAAATGATGTTTGATTGATATAATTTCCATCTGGAAATAATATCGTTGTTTGCACACGTGTTTTTCTTTGATTGTTAACTCACCGACTATTGAAGTTTTTGAACCTTTTTCCGTTGTCAATACGGAGAGACCAGGATCAGATTCATTATTCGAAAACTACTCCGTATGGGCATTAACGTTGCGAATCAAATATGATGAAAATAATTTAAGACGGGGTTATGCAAGGGTTGTTCTAGCGATCCTAGGTAGAAATTGCCTAAGATGGATTTAAAGAATAGTACCTTCGGTTTGTCCAGTCCAAGACGACCAGTATGGAAGAATGTCTGACCATGTATATTTAATGGACCACGTAAGTTGATCCCTTCAAACGTATGTACCTTTGGTGGCGGAGGAATCCGTTTCTCTTAGCTGTATACCCGTTGTATTTTTAGGGAAATCAATTTGTGATTTGGCGGGTATGACACTGTGACATTCAAAGTGAATAATTGGGTGATCTGTAGAGATAAGCGTGTCCTCTAGCCTCACAACTGTGAAATGACAAAATCGGGTAGGCATCATGGCTAAGCAGTTGGCTACCAATTAGGGTGTATTATCACCTATCTAGAGATATTCATTTCATTCTTAAATCTGTTCGATGTTGTCCCATTCGGGAAACAGTTGCTGATCCCAACCGTTGGTGATACACATTCAATACACTCAAGCGAAATGAGTGGTCAGTCATGTGTGGCCGGGTTGCAATATGTTCTTGTTGAACCCAGTGTATTCCTCTCTAAAGGTACACTATCGGAAGGTGGTTCCATACCTTGTCATAGTTGGCAATCCATTATCCAATAATTGCTCGCGGTTTTGATTGTATACTATATATGTAGAACGTGAGATGAAAGCATTTCTGCTTGATGATTATTTAGTTGTGGTTGATAGACATTATAATAATATCGAAAGAGTTTTGATATTAAGTTTATCATTTCTTTCAAAAGGTTTTTGAAAGTTAAATCAAATGTTTTGGATTCTCATAAGGGGAAAACCTGTTTCGTTGTACGACATGCTCTTATGAGACATCATTTACTAGATCAAACTGTTTTAAACTGTTTTACTCACACCAGTCCCATGACTAACCCAGAGTTTACTTTGTTTTCCCTAAACTCTTAGGTGCCCAATTTTGTACGGGCAGTCAAGTAGTCAGGATTTTACAGATATACCTGGAAAGCTTGGAGTAGGAGGCTTCAGGATTATATAGCTATTGTTTATTCCGCTGCATTGTATGTGTTGTACTCTGATAATGTTACTATATACATATACTGATTTTATTTCAAGGATATGTTATCTATTATATGTTGTTCATTCCGCTGTGAGATTCGTGTTACTCTGATGTTGTATGTTCTTCTTCTGCTATTCTAAGTTTCTATCTTATCTATCCTCACCCTCTAATTTCTTTCATGGACTATCCGGTATTTCCGATGCTTGATTAGTCGACATCGTGTTTGGTGTCGATAACCAGGATCGCGAAAACCCGGGTTGTTACAATGTCAATTCCGACCTTTACATGATCAACTAAGTTTAGTTGGCCATGACATTGATCTTCATGCCTGGAAGCAGGATGCACCATATCACGACCCACAACAATAATTTTAGATTCGAGATTAACAGCCAAACGACATTTTGTTGGTATCTATAAAGAGAAGTACAACATCAACATTATTCATTTGTTCTAAATGTATAAAATCATATAAGTTTACAAAAATAAACCTTTGCATTTTTTACCTACAAGTTTTCACAAGGGTCTTCCTCTTGAGTTTTATCAGCATTTTGTAAATTGTCAAGTTGTACCGATTGACAACTACTACGACGACCACCTGATGGCTTGTTATTGAGCATCATATCATTGGGCATCATCATATTCAACCTGCTGAAAAAGTTTGCAAGCTTTTGTTCAACCATCGTATCTACTATTCACTCGAATGTTTTTTCTCATGTTATCCTCGATTTCTTGAGCGATAAGAGGTAGATTGTCTATTGATATTACACCAGTTGGACCTTTATTTCTCACTATATTTCC
This sequence comes from Allium sativum, assembly GCA_030737875.1. NCBI lineage: Eukaryota > Viridiplantae > Streptophyta > Magnoliopsida > Asparagales > Amaryllidaceae > Allium > Allium sativum. The sequence continues at coordinate 153,798,213 of CM060921.1, read as the reverse complement.
AAACCCGCCAACTCCTCTGACTCGACCTGGATGCTCTTTTTTTTCAAGTGCATGACTCAAGACATCATCATGCCTATTTGGAACCCATTTTCCTTTGATGTCTTTTTCTCTCCATTCATTCTGATAACAAAAAAGGAGCATATTATATTATTTGAAAACCAACACTAATTAGAGAATATAAGTTCAGTCACATATTATATTACATGAAAAGGAACTTAAAATTGACCTGGATGTTTTCTGAACTTCACTCAGATATTATTTTGAAATATGCAAAGCAGTACAGCATGAACGTGAACATAAAAAGGAACATATTCACCCAGTCAATGTGGATTATATGGACCTGCGGCTGGATTATTAGAATAATTTATGTATCAAAGATTTATGTCTGACGGCTCCTGTTCTGGGTAAACATGCTTTTAGTCAACTTTCTTATATTTCAATTAACACATGCATGTCTGTACTATTTAAATGTACGTAGTACAGTTATATTGCATTATACAGTTTTCAGGCAAGCCCGGCCAGCTTTGAATTTCTGGAAAACAAAAATAATAATATTTCATGGCCTGCAAGAACTTTATTAGAAAGAAATGTATAAATGTTACCCGCATTCACATTCTCACTATATAGTACAACATCGGGTGCAACTCTAACGGGACATGACCAGTTATGTGACAGTGTTTGACTGTGGCCCCTAGTGTTTTATAGCTAACTTAAACAGTGCACTAACTATTGTCAAAAATCTTAAAATGCATGGAAACTAGTGATACCGCTTTGTCTACAATCATCTTAGTTTTCTCATTAGGGATTTCATAACTTCCATCTGCTCTCTTTTTTTAATCTTGGTAAAATCCAATCAACACTTCGATCTGGAAAAGAGCCATTTGGTAATGTGGTCAACGAACTATGGCCTTCGGCTATCCATTTGGCCTTCTTTCCTGCATATCCGACTTGTCCCAAGTAGTGAGGATGTTCATTGTGTGCCTGACTCTTCCTAGCCTTTTCACTTGTTTTCTATCAAAGAACGAATATTTGTAGTCAATTATATCAAAGGAGAGGATATATCATATATGTTAATAGAAAATTAATCTACAAGTCTGATGAGTGCAGATTTACTGATTTTATCCCAAACTGGGTGTTATCAGTTTTAACCATATAATGAATTTGCACATTATATAATGAATTTACTAAATGCAGATTTACTGAGTGCAGATCATAGTCATCGGTCTAAAATATGAGTACATGAACTTCTAACAAAAACAGGATTTTGTGTTGATCGCTTGATCTATAGATGCAAAAGAAGCAGAAATTAAAATGTAATTTTTGCTCTTGCACACCTATAATGCTAGCTTTTCCATGTTTCAGGAATGAAAATGTATACCATGAAACACTTATTCATGCATTAAAAAAATGAGTAATATCCTAAAATAGAGTTCTATAACAATCAATTAACCATGATATCTCTAAGCAAATAAGTGATTGATAATGAAAAATGAATATTTTATAATAGTTGACACTTTACACACCATATGCACTATGAAAAGTTGTTTATATAACAATGGTTTCAAAAATGATTATCTGCGTGAAACAGTGTCGAATGCTGAAAAACTATGGTGGTGGACATGTCACTGTTATCTACAAGATCCATCAACAGTCAATTCAACAAGATTATGAAACTTACAATGTTTTGTCCACTTCAGAACAAGGGAGATGACTATAAAAACAGGGACGAGAGTTTTAAAAATACCTTAAATTCTTCAGTTTCACAATTCTTCTTAAATAATTCCCATTGTGCTTGTGTTATACCATCGTAAAACTCGTACGACTCTTTATGGTCTTCCGGAAGCTTTCTTGTTTTCGTAATCCAACCACCGACCAATTTTGTTTTAAAATCCTTCCAGCATCCACAAATATATTTTAACACATCATCTTTCATATTTTCATCAATGTGGAACTCGGTCTAAAACAATAAATTCATAGTTACAAAGATTATTGACAAAAAGAATTCGGAAACAAATGCAAATTGAACAATAAACAGCTAATATGAACAATAAACTAATATGAAAAATAAACATACTAGAATGGTGACATTTCTCAGTACTATAAGTTACAAAAATGACATTTCAAAAAGGCATTGATAAATACACAACAATTAGGGGCGAGAGGGCCTAGGGTTTTCCTGTTAGGATAGTTTTTTGTTGACTGATTAAAAAAAGATTATCGATATGATATTTTACACATATTCTCCGGACTTGATAAAACTGTTAACCTTAAATATGAACACTCAGGTTTCATTATAAACACAAAAACTCTGCTTTGCATGTAGCTGGTATTTCTATGATGTCGTTTGTAAATGAGTATTTGCTAAAATATGTAGTGGTATGTCTGTAGAGTATTGTTCCTTTTATCTCGGTACATATGTTTGTGTTGAATATGATCATCTTGATCTCTTATTTGTTAGTTCCTTTCAAACCTGACAATAGAATTTGTACAAATTGGGATAAATCTATGTTTAGATCATGTTAATTGGAACCAATTTGTACAATAGAATTTGCTTTTACTCAACTGTAATCGACAACTTTAATATTAATTTTGCTAATCAATGATTATTTTAGACTCGATGATTATTTGTTGAAGTGAGACAATCAAATTAAAGAAGAAATTACGCAATTTGATTTGTGAATGCTTTTGGCAGATTGTATGCAAAAAAAATATATTGATGGATTTATTATATTGCAAGTCACAAAAGAGATTGTAACGACCGGGAATTCCGCTCGATCCGTGTAACGACCCAGAAAATCTGAACCAATTTAAATTTTTTAAATTGGCTAAAATAGTGGATTTTAAATATTTAAAATAAATATTTTAAATAATAGCAATGAAAATTGAGTTTGAATCGACGTTTGAAAATATATATAGTTACTTTGAATTATAAACGAGGCCTGAAATGGCGCGGTAGTTTCAAATTTTCATTTCAAACTTTGACTGACTGTACCGGGTGCAAAACAAAACGGATTTGAGTGAAACCAAAAATATTTAAATCTGTTAGTGAATATCTTTCTAACAAATCTGAAAAATCGACGTTTCATAGCGGGAAGCAAAAGTTATGGCCAAATGAATTTTCAGAAAGGTCGCTATAGGAATTATATAGCCCGTGAAAATAGACATTTTGCAAACGAGCTCAGAATTCAACGAAACCACTTTTGTTGATCCCGGATGTCAAATTATTGCTAGGTTTCAAATTTCGTAATTTTTGAAGTTAATATGTGAGCACGGCAAAGGAAACTGTGTTTCGGCCAATTAGAGTTAAATTGGATCGACCAGGAATGGGCCATTTTTCAAACGGTCTCAGAATTCGACGAAACTAGTTTTGTTGGGATCGTATCGTCAAAACATAGCTAGATTTATTTTTCTGGAATTTTTCGAATTAGTTTGTGGCCCTGGCAAATTGAAATGTACGTTCAAATTAAATATTGAATGTTATATATTTTAAATTGAAGGAAAACTGATTGAAATAGTCGAATGGGCCTACGAAACATATCCCATTGTGTTCGGAATGGGGGTAAAACACTAGGGACGACAGTCGTTGGGTTTGGATTGGGGTTCGTGTGTGAAAGGGGGTATTTTCGAAATTTAAAAATATATAAATAAATGGAAAAATCTCATTGGCCCATACGATTTTCTCTCACCCCAACATTCTCTCTCTACCCTCCGATTGAAGGCGGAAAACCATACGCCGCTTGCAGGCCATATTACGGCCGCCACGATCATCGTTGACCCTCTCCCCAGTTGGGTTTTTTGGAGAGCTCGACCTCCTCTCCACATCCATAGCCGGAGTGCCACCCCTCGTCGCATGTAGGAGGAGATTCGACGCCGAGAAGTCGACGTCTTCAAGCCGCCGCCTCGCCCTGATCTCGCCACCGAACGCCATCGCACCACCGTAGAAAGGAGCTCCTCTCCAAGCTATTCGACACCGTATCACCTGATCTAGACGAAGTACAACGGATTTGCATAGAAATCTAAACCTAGTTTTGTAGATCGAGGAAAGGTATACGGCTGGTTTTAATTTAACTATATTATAGCATTTTAAAGCGCTACGGTTTTAGATTTCACTGTAAAATTCATATCTTTTTTGTTTGTTGACGAAATTCAGTGAAACAAGAGACAGTGGACTCGTGTGGACGTCTTCTACATTCTAGAAGAGACCGCATATTTTTCTCAGCCTTCTGCTATTTTTGGTGGAGTGGAACCCAATGTAAGATTTCTAAATTAGAAACGATATGGAAAGAGACGATGTATAAACTATATAGTCGATGTATGATTATATAAGCGTTGTACACCTCTTGTATAAGCGTTGTATAAGTTGTACGTTCGATGTATAAGTTGTATATGCGTTGTAAAAATTATATATGTGTTGAAATAGAAGTGAAATGCTATATATATATATATATATATATATATATATATATATATACACGCCCCTCGTCCATAAACCATGGACGAATTTATTGGTTGTGATTGGTGTGAAAATTGATAGATAGCGAATGGTTGATTGAAATTGTTTGTGGTTGAAATTGATGGATTGTGGTTGAAAAATACCCGTTTGTGGTTGAGAAATATTTGGGTGAAACCACATAGGATTAGTTTGTGGAAATGAAAAAAATATACATGCCGCCTGCGTGCGAACTAGATGCATGATTCCCCATTGTCAAAAACTGCGAGGCTTTAAGGTTGAGCGAGGAGCCGTACTAGGGACGGTCCCAGTTTTAACTACCCTGTCGTTATGTTGCCGAAATTTTGAATAATATTCATGTGTTAGAATTATTTTCCTGTGTTGAAATTATATTCGTCTGTTGAATAGAAAACCTTCATGTGTTGAATAGAAATTCATTCGTTGAATCATATTCATGTGTTGAATGGTATTCGTGTTTTGAATAAATTGTTTTAACAATAAAAATCACCTTTTTATCTATATATACAAACTATAGAAAACCTTCATGTGTTGAATCGAAATTCATTCGTTGAATTGAAATTCATGTGTTGAATGGTATTCATATTTTGAAAGAAATTGTTTTATAATAAAAATCCTATTTTTATCACCTATATTAACTATATAAAATAGTCGTGTTTTAAAATAAATCGTTTTACAATAAAAATCACATTTTTATTATATACATGAATTGTTAAAAATAGTGAAGTGTTGAAATAGAAGACAGTTAGATAAAAATATCATTTTTATCAAAAGTATGAAAATCATATAGTTTTGAAATCAAAGAATCGATATATATATATATATATATATATAAATATATATATATAGAATTGAAATATATCGAATAACGAAGCTGCAGTTCGTATTTTGAAACCGTGATTTCAAACGATTAGTGCGGGAGATCCGACCATCGGATTTTCCCGAAACTACAACCGTTGGGTTTGCTTTGGAAATATCATTCCAACGGCACCGACTTTGTAAAAATCCAACAGTTGGATTGTCTGGAATGTTTAATTCAAATCTGAAGAAAAACAGCGCCAGAATCGATTATATATATATATATATAATTATATTAAATCGAATAACGATGCTGCAGTTCGTATTTTGAAATCGAAACTTCAAACGATTATACCGGGAGATCCGACCGTCGGATTTTCCCGAAACTGGAACCGTTGGATTCGTTTGAAAAGATCTTTCTAATGATGTAAATTTTATGAAGATCCAACGGTTAGATTTTCAGATATGTGTAAATCAAATCTGAAGAAAAACAGCGCCACGGCCACGTTATGGCCCGAACCGTCATTTTGAATAAATTGGCTATTTTAAAATAAATAAAAATAGCGATAAATCATTATAAAATATTATAAATGATATGGTTGTGAAATTTAGAAACTAACTGAAGGTTGGCTAAGTCGAATGGTTTCCTGGGTGTTGATCTGATGTTGGTTTCGGCCTTCGGGTTTAATATTTGGGAAATCGTTCTCTTACTGATTTACGGTTAGTGACTAATGAATTGAAATGATGCGTATGTAGTGTTTGTGTAGCACGTGTTTATTATATACGCGAGTTGCTAAGAAAGACTGGGTTCATCCCATTCTGAATAACTGAATCGACGATAAGAAATCGAAGATGAAGACGGTGGTTGAAGACTGGAAATCTTCACCTTGTTTGGATGGTAACCAATGTCCTGATTGGGAGGCATCCCGAAATATGGGTAATAAGTGGTGATCATCCAGACGTACGTGGAGGTCGATGGGTTTGCGAGGTATATAGTGCCTCCGGTTTTGTTCAGACCAAGAACGGACTTGCAAATGGACAGTGTGTCTGACATTGGAATTTATTCTGTGTGATTGATAGCTATCAGTTGCACGGTGTGAATTGCCTGTGTGGCATGCTAAGATGCAGTGATCAGAGCTTTTGTTGAAAAGTAAGATCTTGTGGTGATGATCAAAGCACCGCTTGTGTGGCGTAGCTTTGTGTATAACGTGAAATCGCGAGCCTCACACCCTGGTATGAACCAGAAACGGGAGAGGACCTCAGGGGGGACGTGCGTTTTCTTTCTAGCTAGAAGTGGCGTCAGTGGTTTTACACGCCCTGACGAGTTTGACTTATGTTGTTGTTACTGTTGCGAGGCGCCTCGATTATATCGGTCGATCCGGGACCGATGGAGTCATTCGTTGGCTCATTGACGCCCCAAAGGGCGGAGAAACGCATTGTTCAGGCATTATAATCCACTCCATGTGGACCGGCCCTTACGATCCAAGGTATGGTTGCGGCTGTGCCTGAGACACGGGCTAGAGCGTCTCGAATTTGGTAAGGACTATCTTTCGCCTTGGTTCAGGACGAAAATCCAATTTCCAAATATGAAATCGTGCGGTTTGTTTGTATACCTATATATGGCGACATAGTGGTATGGGGCATTAATGCCGTCTATGATTGATAGTTATGATTTGAAATTGTTTTTAAAACATATAAACACTAGTAATAATATCAAATGCCTTTGTTTTATTCGTATCAAGCATATTTTGGTCGTTATAAGGTAAAAACTCTATCCTACGGTTTGCGTTGCATTGTGTGATGGAACTGAGTCTTATAATGGCTTCATTTTTATAAAAAGCATGGCGATGTTTAAAAGAATGATTTGTTTTAAAGCACGGGCAATCCAATGGAGTAAACCCGTTCCACGAAAGTGGCGTGGTCCTGTGATTAGCCATATTATAAAGGTGTTGAGTAGATTTCTCATACCAGTCCCATGACTGACTCGTAGTTTGTTTCACTTTCAAACTCGGGTGCCCCTTTTTCTACACGGGCAGCCTTGTGTTTAGGTTTAGCAGGCTTTTCTGAATAGCTGGAGCTGAAGATGGATTCTTCATTTATCTCTTTTTATGCTGTTCAGCTCCTATTGTACATTATGTTTGTTTTCCGCTGTAGACATTTATGTATAGCTGAACTGTATTTATACTAAGTAAGATCCTGTATACTGTGTAACTCTGATGATTACGTTTATTCAGTGTATTATTTGTACATTATCTGGTGTATTTATTTATTTTTGCTCTGCCGTTATCTGGTTATGTGTTATATTCCAAGGATTACCCTTGCCGCCGTCAGTACGGGGTTCGGGGTCGTCTCAATCCGAATTAGTCGCTAAACCGACCAAGACCGTTCGAAACCCCTAATTGTTTTGAGAACATGACAAATTCGAACGCAGACAGAAGAACATTTCATTGTTTATTACAATAATTTCATCAGATTACAAGAATATACTAAGTATAAACAAATAATATACATCATCAAATATCAGAGATTTAAATTACATTTAAATACATCGCAGCGGAAAAACAATACAATACACAACTGAAAGGAATACGCGGATACAGAGCTTTCCGGATATCATTCCAGCTGTAAACTAGGTTCCTGTGAATATAAATCTGCAAAACCAAAACTACTAGCTGCCCGTGTCAAAATAAGGGCACCCAGAGTTTAGGTTAAAACAATAAACTCCAGGTCGGTCATGTGACTAGTGTGAGAACTAAAACAGTTATTAATCTTTATTTTAAAGTTAGGTAAATCAAGGGACCAAGACGTATAACACGGAACGGGTTTCCTCCCAAGAACACCAGTGCATAAAACAACATTGCAATGTTAAATAAAGAACAATGAAGCTATTATAAGACCCAGGTCCCATTACACAATGCAACGCAAGCCGGAGGATAGGGTTTTTACCTTATGACAGTCAAGAATGCTTGATACGTGAAATTTCATGTTTTATTATTATTATAAGTGTATAGTGTCAAAATAATTTCAAATCAGAAGTATCAATCATAAACAGCATGGGTACCATATATCATGTCGCCATACTAGGCTCTACAATCAAAAACCGCAAAGTCACGTATTGGAAGTTGGGTTTCCATCTATGAACCGAGGCAAGGGATCGTCCTCACCGGCTTCGAGACTCTCCAGCCCGAGCCTCAGGGTCAGAGCGCATCGACCCTTGGATCGTCAGGACCGGTCCACCGATGTGGATTAAAATGCCTGAACACATGCGTTTCCCCGCCCTTTAGGGCGTAAATGAGCCAACGAATGACTCCATCGGTCCCGGATCGACCGATATAACCGAGGCGCCTCGCAACAACAACAACCGCACAGGTGAAAATAATATAAATGTCAGCTAGTTTAAGCACTGACACCACCTCTAGCAAGAAAGAAACACATGTCCTCCCTGAGGTCCTCTCCCATTACTGGTTTACAACCGGGGTGTGAGGCTCGCGAATCAACACTACACAAAGCTATGCCACACAGGTCGTGCTTTGATCATCAACCACAAGACTTTGCTTTTCAACAGAAGCCTTGATCATTTGCCACTTAGGCATGCTACATAGGCCATTCACTCCATGCGATTGATATCCATCAATATATAACCCCTGAGCTCGTACGTCTCAGTGAAGGGAGTTAAGCAAGAGAATAAATTCTCCACCGCCAAACAGATATATATTTAATAGAAACCCATCACACAGACTAAAATCCAATGTCAGACACACAGTCCATTTACAAGCTCGTTCTGGGTCTGAACAAAACCGGAGGCACCTTGTACCTCGCATATCCATTGATCTCCAAGTACGTCTGGACGATCACCAACTGATTCCCTCCTCTTGGGTGTTCAACCCAATAAAGATCATTAGTAATCACCCAAACGATGTGAAGACCTCCGGTCTTCGACCACCGTCTTCATCCTCAACACCACGTCGAATCAGTTATTCAGAATGGGATAAACCCAGTCTTTCGGAATAACTCGCGTATATAATAAACAAGTGTTACACGAACACAACATACGCCTCACTCCAATTCAGCAGTCACTAACCGTAAATTAGTAAGGGAACAATTCCCCAAATATTAATCCCGAAGGCCGAAACCAACATCAGATCAATACCTAGGAAACCATTCATCTTAACTAATCTTCAGTTAGTTGCTAAATTTCACATTCTTAGGGATAGGTTCACATTAATTTTATCAAAGAAAATTCTTTGAATTTATTCTTTAATCTTCTTTTGAATGTCAATTCAAACTAGTCGGGATTAGCGAACCACACCGAAGTAATCATTTATTTTATTTTCCAATCCCAACCAATTCATCCTATGAAGTAAAACTGGTAATACTTCATATCTATCACCACGGTGTTATCGGTAAATTCAATTACCATTTCACGTTCAAATCTAATTAAAGATTTAACTATCGCCTGGAGTAAAACCGGTGATACTCCATTCTCGATCATTTCAATCTAATTAAAGATTCATTAAAACTCCACTTAGTTTTAATCTTTAACTGGGTGAAAGAACCAATTTCATTTAAAACATGGTTCGCTATAAACACAAAATCACATTAGATTAATTATCGGGTTAAAGAACAAGTGTTATTTAAAACACCGCTCACGATAAACCCAAAATTCAATTCCAATTCAATTCCAATTAAATACCATTTAATTGGTACACTCCATTAAATACAAATAAAAAGATTTAATCTTTTTCTCAACTAGGTTTAAGAACAGTGTTAATGAAGACACCATTCACGGCAAACCCAAATCACATTTGATATTAAATACAAGGCTTTGAATAGAAAATATATCGGCTTATATTCAATATCAAATTCTACGACCAACAAATATCATATTGGAAATAACGATATAAATATATCTTTCAAATTCCCATAATAATATATGTATCATCACGAAATCCAACATCGAAATATTCCAAAGACAATTTCGATTCAAACCCATTCCAATTCAATTATTGGAAATTCTGGTTATTTTAAAAACCATTTCAAATCAGCTTAATCTATTTTAAAAATAAATAGAATTATAATTCTAGTTCAAAACTAGTTCATTTTGATAAAAATCTATTTTTATCTTTTCAAATATGGAGTTTTTCATCCTAATTGTTCACAAATAATTTCTTATGATTTTACACAAATTATTATTTTTTTTAATAATTTTATCAAGGCCCGTACAGTCTGTTTCCATCAACGGCCAGGGAACTGCACTTACAACGACCTTTTCCAAATTTGATTTGGAAATAATTCCAAATCCAACCGTTAGATTTCAAATCTCTAATATTCGTTAGAAAGCTCTTTTCGATACGAACCCAAAGGTTCCTTTTTTAGGAGAATTCGACGGTCGGATCTCCTGTAATATCCATTCGAAGTCAATGGTCGAAATTCGCGAACTGCCGCAGCATGGCGCATTCTATTCAGGCCATTATATTATATATATATATATATATATATATATATATATATATATATATATTGTCGATTTCCTTTTAAAACATATTTTATAAATCGTTTTAAATTTGTTTTCAAAACGATTTCAACTTCATATTCAATTTCGAATCAAAATTGAATACTCCACATCATCGATATACAAATGATAATATTTTCAAAATGTTATATTTTGAAATCACTTTCATTTCTATATTCATTATAAAAATGAATAAAAATGATATAAATATCATTCACGTCAAAATGGCGTCAATCTAGTCAACACGGCTTTTATATATTTCAATAACTTCGTTATTCTATTCAACAAATGAATATTTTCTTCAACACATGAATATATATATTTTTATTCAACACATGAATATTTATTTTATTCAACACATGAATTTTCTTTCTATTCAACACATGAATATATATTTTATTTCAACACATGAATATATATTTTATTCAACACATGAATTAATATTTCTATTTTCCAAATTGGAATGAGGCCCAATCAATTACCATATAATGTTAATTATATGGATTCCCTACAACACATGTATATAACAGCAATGATAAATCATCAACCATCATCCAGAGTGCACCACACAACTGCATAAGCATTAAATATAAATAATTAACGCTTACATGGTCTGTCAACCCATTGATTGATATACAACTAAACAATCGGGATTAGTGTACGTCAAATATCATCCCAATACTCGTGTGGGGTTTCAAATCAACAAAAACATATTTTTATTCGTGCAGTTGGGCGACGTGTAAAATTTATCGTCCCAATCAATATCAGTCAAATCAGTGTATATAAACAGATCGTCCGATTTGTTTATAAATATATTTTTTATATACACGTTAAAAATTATATTTTTAACCATAAAATATTTTCCACTACAAAATATTTTATTTCATTCCACATCACACAATCAAATTTCACTACACAAAAATCAAACAAACAAGTCATCCATGGTCTGTGGACGACGGGTGTCGGGTGCTACTAAGCACAGTCTGCATCCTAGTATATATTTCAACTAGAAATTAAAATAAAAGTGAGGAGTTCTCACCGACTAGCTAAACCAAACGCCACGACTCTTCATATGTAGGAAATCTTCGCCGTGCTTTTTATCGAGATCTGTTTCACGCGGTATATGTTAAAAACTATATTTTTAACAATGCTACTTCCTATATAAAAATCATATTTTTATATATTCAATATCGCTATGAAAATCATATTTTTATATATTCAACATCGCTATAAAAACCATATTTTTATATATTCAACATCGCTATAAAAATCATATTTTTATATATTCAACATTGCTATAAAAATCATATTTTTATATATTCAACATCGCTATAAAAACCATATTTTTATATTTTTGTTCATACAATAAAAATCCTTTCTTTATTCGCTATTTGCATATAAAAATCAAACCATTTCTCTAACAAAAAATCATGTCTATATATATTTTCAAAAATCATTCCTTCATGTATATAAAAATTTCTATCTTCCTATAATTAAAAATCATGTTTTATTCGCTAATACTTATACCAAAAATCGAATTTTAATAACACAAATAAAATTAAAACTCACATTGTTTGTTCGAGAGGGAGGAGGGGGCCTGGCCTGCAGTGGCGACGGCCAGGGTGACTGAGGCATTGGGGAGCGGTGCTGGAGGCGTCAGGCTATCGGGGTTGGGTTTTGGGCGGATTGGGTTTCGATTGGGGGGGGGGGATGAAGAGGGGCTGTGGCATCGGAGGGGGGGTAGGTCTCGTCGGAGGCGGAGCTGGGGCCCCAGGCGCGGCGACGGGTGTTTGGGTTGGCGCGATGGGTTTTTGAAGGGGTTGGGGGTCTGAGAGGGGAAAGGGGGTCGACGTTGAGGTGAAGTGGGTGGGGGCGATGGAGGAGGAGGAGGCGGAGCAAGGGGGAGGGTGCGGCGATCGCCAGCAGCGGGGGGTCTGAGGAGGATTTCGCGATTTTTTTCCTTTTGTTTTGCTTGTTGAAAGTGAATGACAATGGCTTAGGGAAGATAAAGATAAGGGTTGACTAAAATATATTTATTTAACTATTTAAATAAAATAAAAAAAACAACCTTTTATATTCAACTCGAAATCGAACCCACCGACTGTCGTCCCTAGCTAATTACCCCCATTCTGAACACAATGGGATATGTATCATAAGCTGATTCGATCGTTTCGATCGATTTTCGTCAAAAACAAAATATAAATCTATATATTGAATTTGAACGCACATTTCAATTTACTGGGGCCACATACGAACTCTAAAAATTCCCAAAAAATATTTTCTAGCTTCGTATTGACGATACAGTCCTAACAAAACTAATTTCATCAAATTTTGAGATCGTTTGGAAAATGACCATTTTCCAATCGATTAAAATCAACTGAAACTGGTCAAACGCTTTTTCCATTGCCACGCTCACATATTGATTCGAAAAATTACGAATTTTGAAACCTAGCACTAACTTCACATCACGGATCCAACAAAAGTGGTTTCGTCGAAAACTGAGGTCGTTAGCAAAATTCCCATTTTTAAGGACCAGAATTCCATAGCGACTATTCTGAATTTTCAACTGGACATAACTTTTGATCCCCACTATGAAATTTCAATTTTTCGGATTCATTGGAAAGATATTCTCAAATAGATTCTAATATTTTTGGTTTCGCTAAAATCCGATTTATTTTGCATCCTGCACATTCATTTAAATCTTGAAAACGAATTTTCGAACTACCGCGCCATTTCAGGCTCATTATATAATTAAAATAAAATATTTATATTCTAACGTCGAGCTATAAAAATATATACGTTCTAATTCTATTCAAAATAAATTTCTCGTCGTTATTATTTAAAATAATTCATTTTAAATATTTAAAATTTACTAAAATTGCCAAAATAAAAAATTTAAATTGGCTCGGATTTCCGGGTTATTACAATCTCCCCCACTTAAAACTTTTCATCCCCGAAAAGGAACGAAGCCGAAAGTTGTTTAACAAATCAACTCAACTTTCATCATTTTCATTACGGCTTAAGTTCTTCAACTTTTCAAATTTTTCAAAAATTTGGCTAACACCCTAAATTTTCGAAAAATTCGCCATAGCCTCCCCTGCACCGGGGACTTCGGGATATTTCATATAGTCTCCCATGGCCTTCTTCAATCCAAAAGAAAATGAAAAAGCCAAGCGGCTAGCCAATCAGCTCATAAAATCATCCAAAACCCAAGAAATACAATAATCATGTACCTATTTGTCGGGCAAACAATTTTATTCTTCTGCTCTAGCCACCTTGCTATGACCTGTTCAATGTAGGTACATGTATATGTATGCAAATGAGACTAATTTTCAATACAACTCACTATTTGATTCAATTTGGCTAAAGGTTCTACATTTAATTAATCAACCAATAATCAAACAACACAACCAACAATCAGTTAGTTGATTAATGTTTCAAATATATAACTTTGATATATATCGCAAAAATTAGATTTTTGATGCCAAATCACAACAATAAGCCCTATCTAATTTTGGTTCTCACACCAATCAATTGGAAATATATAGAAACCTCACATTCGTCACTCGAACATAAATTCTGATGATGATCGATCAATCATCAGAATCATCTCCGGGCGACTAGAGTGTGATTCTATATCTATCCAGTATATTAAAACTTCGAATGCACGTGGATCAGACGTATATACAAAATCTTTCCATACTCGATTGTCCAAATCAAATTAAAATAAATATTAAAATACGTATAATACGATTTAAATTTTCAAAACAAAAATTGTTTTCAATTTAAAAATATACTCTTCACACTCGTTCTAGGATACTACTGATCCTATCTCTAACGAGTCATTCTCATTGGATATTACTAATCCAATCTCTGATGAATTCTTTCGTTTGATTCTAACGTGTCTTGTTCTCCGAGCCCAGTAAACCAAAGCTCTGATACCACCGTAACGACCGGGAATTCCGCTCAATCCGAATAAGTCGCTAAACCGACCAAGACCGTTCGAAAACCCTGATTGTTTTGAGAACACGACAAATTCGAGTGCAGACCAAAGAACATTTCATTGTTTATTACTACAATTTCACCAGATTACAAGAATATACTGAGTATAAACAAATAATATACATCATCAAATACCTGAGATTTAAATTACATTTAAATACATCGCAGCGGAAAACCAATACAATACACAACTGAAAGGAATACGTGGATACAGACTTTCCGGATATCATTCCAGCTGTAAACCAGGTTCCTGTGAATTTAAATCTACAAAACAAAAACTACTAGCTGCCCGTGTCAAAATAAGGGCACCTAGAGTTTAGGCTAAAATAATAAACTCCAGGTCATTCATGTGACTGGTGTGAGAACTAAAACAATTATTAATCTTTATTTTAAAGTTAGGTAAATCAAGGGACCACGCCGTATAACACGGAACGGGTTTCCTCCCAAGAACACCAGTGCATAAAACAACAGCGCAATGCTAAATAAAAAATAATGAAGCTATTATAAGACCCAGGTCCCATCACACAATGCAACGCAAGCCGAAGGATAGGGTTTTTACCTTATAATAGCCAAGAATGCTTGATACGTGAAATTTCATGTTTGATTATTACTATAAGTGTATAGTGTCAAAACAATTTCAAATCATAAGTATCAATCATAGACGGCATGCGTACCATATATCATGTCGCCATACTAGGATCTACAATCAAAAACCGCAAAGTCACATATTGGAGGTTGGATTTCCATCTATGAATCGAGGCAAGGGATCGTCCTCACCGGCTTCGAGACTCTCTATCCCGAGCCTCAGGGTCAGAGCGCATCGACCCTTGGATCGTCAGGGCCGGTCCACCGATGTGGATTAAAATGCCTGAACACTGCGTTTCCCCACCCTTTGGGGCGTAAATGAGCCAATGAATGACTCCATCGGTCCTGGATCGACCGATATAACCGAGGCGCCTCGCAACAGCAACAACCACACAGGTGAAAATAATATAAATGTCAGCCAGTTTAAGCACTGACACCACCTCTAGCTAGAAAGAAACGCATGTCGTCCCTGAGGTCCTCTCCCATTTCTGGTTCACAACCGGGTTGTGAGGCTCGCGAATCAACGCTACACAAAGCTATGCCACGTAGGCCATGCTTTGATCATCAACCACAAGACTTTGCTTTTCAACAGAAGCCTTGATCATTTGCCACTTAGGCATGCCACACAGGCCATTCACTCCATGCGATTGATATCCATCAATATATAACCCCTGAGCTCGTACGTCTCAGAGAAGGGCGTTAAGCAAGAGAATAAATTCTCCACCGCCAAACAGATATATATTCAATAGAAATCAATCACACAGATTAAAATCCAATGTCAGACACACAGTCCATTTACAAGGTCGTTCTGGGTCTGAACGAAACCGGAGGCACCTTGTACCTCGCATATCCATCGATCTCCAAGTACGTCTGGACGATCACCAACTGATTCCCTCCTCTTGGGTGTACAACCCAATCAGGATCATCAGTAATCACCCGAACGATGTGAAGACCTCCGATCCTCGACCACCGTCTTCATCCTCGACACCACGTCGAATCAATTATTCAGAATGGGATCAACCCGGTCTTTCTGAAAACTGGCGTATATAATAAACAAGTGTTCCACAAACACAACATACGCCTCATTCCAATTCATCTGTCACTAACCGTAAATTAGTAAGGGAACAATTCCCCAAATATTAACCATGAAGGCCGAAACCAACATCAGATCAATACCTAGGAAACCATCATCTTAACTAATCTTCAGTTAGTTGCTAAATTTCACATTCTTAGGGATAGGTTCCTATTAATTTTATCAAAGATAAATTCCTTAAATTTATTCTTTAATATTCTTTTGATTGTCAATTCAAACTAGTCGGGATTAGCGAACCACACCGAAGTAATCATTTATTTTATTTCCCAATCCCAACCTATTCATCCCATGAAGTAAAACTGGTAATACTTCATATCTAACACCACAGTGTTATCGGTAAATTCAATTACCATTTCACGTTCAAATCTAATTAAAGATTTAACTATCGCCTGGAGCAAAAATGGTGATACTCCATTCTTGATCATTTCAATCTAATTAAAGATTCATTAAAACTTCACTTAGTTTTAATCTTTAACTGGGTTAAAGAACCAATGTCATTTAAAACATGGTTCACTATAAACCCAAAATCACATTACATTAATTATCGGGTTAAAGAACAAGTGTTATTTAAAACACCGTTCACGATAAACCCAAAAATCAATTCCAATTCAATTCCAATTCAATACCATTTAATTGGTACACTCCATTAAATCTAAATAAAAAGATTTAATCTTTTTCTCAACTAGGTTTAAGAACAGTGTTAATGAAGACACCATTCACAACAAACCCAAATGACATTTGATATTAAATACAAGGCTCTGAATAGAAAATATATCGGCTTATATTCAATATCAAATTCTACGACCAACAAATATCGTATTGGAAATAACGATATAAATATATCTTTCAAATTCCCATAACAATATATGTATCATCATGAAATCCAACATCGAAATATTCCAAAAACAATTTTGATTCAAACCCATTCCAATTCAATTATTGGAAATTCTGGTTATTTTCAAAACCATTTCAAATCCTCTTAATTTATTTTAAAAATAAATAGAATTATAATTCTAGTTCAAAACTAGTTCATTTTGATAAAAATCTATTTTTATCTTTTCAAATATGGAGTTTTTCATCCTAATTCTTCACAAATCATTTCTTATGATTTTACACAAATTATTACTATTTTTAATAATTATATCAAGGCCCGTACAGTCGATTTCCATCAACGGCCATCGAACTGCACTTACAACAATCTTTTCCAAATTTGATTTGGACATAATTCCAAATCCAACTGTTAGATTTCAAATCTCTAATATTCGTTAGAGAGCTCTTTTCGATACGAACCCAACGGTTCCAGTTTTAGGAGAATCCGACGGTCGGATCTCCCGTAGTATCCATTCGAAGTAAATGGTCGAAATTCGCGAACTGCCGCAGCGCGGCACGTTTTATTCATGCCATTATATATATATATATATGTGTATATATATAGATATATATATGTATACTATATATTTCGTCGATTTCCTTTTAAAACGTATTTTATAAATCGTTTTAAATTCGTTTTCAAAACGATTTCAACTTCCAATTCAATTTCGAATCAAAATTGAATACTCCACATCATCGATATACAAATGATAATATTTTCAAAACGTTATATTTTGAAATCACTTTCATTTCTATATTCATTATAAAAATGAAAAAAAATCAATATAAATATCGTTCACGTCAAGATGGCGTCAATCAAGTCAACATGGCTTTTATATATTTCAATAACTTCGTTATTCTATTCAACAAATGAATATTCTCTTCAACACATGAATATATATATACATATTTATTCAACACATGAATATTTATTTTATTCAACACATGAATTTTCTTTCTATTCAACACATGAATATATATTTTATTTCAACACATGAATATATATTTTATTGAACACATGAATTAATATTTCTATTTTCCAAATTGGAATGAGGCTCAATCAATTACCATATAACGTTAATTATATGGATTCCCTACAACACATGTATATAACTGCAATGATAAATCATCAACTATCATCCAGAGTGCACCACACAACTGCATAAGCATTAAATATAAATAATTAACGCTTACACAGTCTGTCAACCCATCGATTGACATACAACTAGACAGTTGGGATTAGTGTACGTCAAATATCATCCGAATACCCATGTGGGGTTTCAAATCAACAAACACAGATTTTTATTTGTACAGTTGGGCGATGTGTAAAATTTATCGTCCCAATCAATATCAGTCAAATCAGTGTATATAAACAAATCGTTCGATTTGTTTATAAATATTTATTTTATATACACATTAAAAATTATATTTTTAACTATAAAATATTTTCCACTACAAAATATTTTATTTCATTCCACATCACACAATCAAATTTCACTACACAACAATCAAACAAACAAGTCATCCATGGTCTGTGGACGACGGGTGTCGGGTGCTACTAAGCACCGTCTGCATCCTAGTATATATTTCAACTAGAAATTAAAATAAAAGTGAGGAGTTCTCGCCGACTAGCTAAACCAAACGCCACGACTCTTCATATGTAGGAAATCTTCGTTGTGCTTTTTATCGAGATCTGTTTCATGTGGTATATGTTAAAAACTATATTTTTAATATAAAGATTATATTTTTATATATTCAACATCGCTATAAAAATCATATTTTTATATATTCAACATCGCTATAAAAACATATTTTTATATTGTTGTTCATACAATAAAAATCCTTTCTTTATTCGCTATTTGCATATAAAAATCAAACCATTTCTCTAACAAAAAATCATGTCTATATATATTTTCAAAAGTCATTCCTTCATGTATATAAAAATTCCTATCTTCCTATAATTAAAAATCATGTTTTATTCGCTAATACTTATACCAAAAAATCGAATTTTAATAACTCAAATAAAATTAAAACTCACAATGTTTGTTTGAGAGGGAGGAGGAGGGGCCTGGCCTGCAGTGGCGACGGCCAGGGTGGCTGAGGCGTTTGAGCGACGCTGGAGGCGTCAGGCGGTCGGGGTTGGGTTTTGGGCGGATTGGGTTTCGATTGGGGGGGATGAAGAGGGGCTGTGGCGTCGGAGGGGGGGGTAGGTCTCGTCGGAGGCGGAGCTGGGGCCCCAGGCGCAGCGGCGGGCGTTTGGGTTGGCGCGATGGGTTTTTGAAGGGGTTGGGAGTCTGAGAGGGAAAAGGGGGTCGACGTCGAGGTGAAATGGGTGAGGGCGATGGAGGAGGAGGCGGCGGAGCAAGGGGGAGGGTGCGGCGATCGCCAGCGGCGGGGGGTCTGAGGAGGATTTCGCAAATTTTTTCCTTTTGTTTTGCTTGTTGAAAATGAACGACAGGGGCTTAGGGAAGAGAAAGATAAGGGTTGACTAAAATATATTTATTTAACTATTTAAATAAAAAACACTTTTTATTTTCAACTCGAAATCGAACCCACCGACTATCGTCTCTAGCTAATTACCCCCATTCTGATCACAATGGGATATGTATCGTAAGCTGATTCGATCGTTTCGATCGGTTTTCTTCAAAATCAAAATATAAATCTATATATTGAATTTGAACGCACATTTCAATTTACTGGGGCCACATACAAACTCTAAAAATTCCCAAAAAATATTTTCTAGCTTTGTATTGACGATACGATCCTAACAAAAACTAATTTCGTCAAATTCTCAGATCATTTGAAAAATGGCCATTTTCCAATCGATTAAAATCAACAGAAACTGGTCAAATGCGTTTTCCTTTGCCACGCACACATATTGATTCGAAAAATTATGAATTTTGAATCCTAGCAATAACTTGACATCATGGATCCAACAAAAGTGGTTTCATCGAAAACCGAGGTCGTTTGTAAAATTCCCATTTTTAAGGGCCAGAATCCCATAGCGAATATTCAGATTTTTCAATTAGACATAACTTTTGATTCCCGCTATGAAATTTCAATTTTTCGGATTCATTGGAAAGATATTCTCAAATAGATTCTAATATTTTTGGTTTCGCTAAAATCCGATTTATTTTGCATCCTGCACATTCATTTGAATTTTGAAATCGAATTTTCGAACTACCACGCCATTTCAGGCTCGTTACATAATTAAAATAAAATATTTATATTCTAACGTCGAGCTATATAAATATATACGTTCTAATTCTATTCAAAATAAATTTCTTATCGTTATTATTTAAAATAATTCATTTTAAATCTTCAAAATTCACTTAAATTGCCAAAATAAAAATTTTAAATTGGCTCGGATTCCCGGGTTATTACAGAGATGGTGCAAATATTTTGTTTGTATGTCTCTTTCATATTTTTCTTAAAATAATTCATGATTTGAACAATATTTGTTCTTTTTTCTTTGTATGTTTATTGCTAAGTTATTCACCACTTTAGTTTACAATAAATTTTGTATAAGAAGGATTTTAATTTCTATTTCATAGTTCTTTCATAAAAAGCAAACGGTTATTGTTTACAAATGGCTACTCCAAATGATGGTTCCTAATGGCTTGTTTTTGTTTAAAAACTAATTTGGCTAATGCTTGGCGATTTTGCTTCTTCTAACATGTGAAATTTGTTATTGTTTTCACTTTATCAATATATAACTTTTAATGCGTACAAAGTTAGCATGTATAGATTATTGTTTACTAAGACATTAGGAAAAGATGTTTTTGGTTTGGTTAGGGAAATGTAAACTATATGGTCGACCTGTTGATGTACAATTTCAAGTTCGTTACTGATTTTGGTTTATGCTGCATAACAAGTTTATGCTTTCATTAATAGTTAACCAGCATGCCTAACAAAAATGCTTAAATTTGAATATCACAACATAAAATTTGAGAAAGTTGGGTATTGAATATTTAATTTAGAAACTTGAAATGTTGAATAACTATGCTCAAATCGATAAGAAAGGAGCTGCTTTTTTCGTTTAGATTCCAGCAACTACATATAAATTAAGAATAAGAAGGGATTTTGATGAATTAACTCGGAGTATGGACAATATGAAACACTCTCAAACTCTGCATTCTAAACATAGGTTGTAACTTTTCATAAAGACTAATAATTATATTTAGCAAATAACTTGCTAAGTTCTCCCATCTAATCTCTATCTTGAACAATATTTCCAGATTCAATTGATACTAAATATCGTTCCAGCAACTACAATCCATTTTTAGTTGCGCACATACACACACCTGATATTTGTGGCTAGCTACAACTCCGAAACAAACAGCCATAAATAATATTAACACCTTTCTTTGGTGTAGAAATAACGAAAATACAATTAGCCATCATGCAAGCAGCAATCTTTTTTTTATAAAATTTTCTACAAGGTGAAGCAAGAATATTTAATTATATGAGCTTAAAATTGTACATTGTTTTTAGCATTTAAAAAGAAACCAATGGGTTATTTCACTGCCAATAGACATTGTATATCTCATTGACTATAAGAAAAAAATCCTTATTCACCCGAGTTCGCTTTCCCACCTTTTTTTTATCAACCTTAAAATAAATAAATAAATGCAGAATTGAGATATCATATTTCTTTTTAGTTGAGAACAAAGTTGTACACAACATGGTAAGTTATGCATGAAACAAAGTGATTAAAAAAATGCACAGCACTAAAAAAAGATTAAAAACATGAACAAATTAATTTATAATACCTTAACATCGTCCCACATAGTATCCTTAAGCCCTTTACTAATGTCAGCCCAACTCTTAATGTTGATATCAATTTGGGATCTAGCTTTATCGCCTGCATACGCCTTAAAAGACTTGACCCACTTTCCAATGGGTTTGCCATTATCACTCCATTCAACATATTTTGGTTCTTGTGTTTTATATTTCTTCCCCGTTGTTTGACCTCTTTGTCTCTTTTTAGACAATGGCTGCGAAGTAGAAGAATCGTGCACTTCATTATGTCCAACTAGTTCTATCTCCATTATTCCTGTATCAAAAGTTTTGCATCAGAAAATTATCATCAATTAAAATAAATAGTGCATAAAATCAACTTTTTATAAACCATAACATAATATACAAGAAGCATTTTGGGATTGCAAAGTAAATAAGCAGTGCATAAAATCAACTTTTTAAAACCATAACATAATATACAAAATGAAGTTTGGATTGCAAAGTAGTTGAGTTGAACAGGTGAATAGATATAGATTTGAACCGGTTAAGTTTATTTATATACGGCTGCATATTGAAGAAAGCACGACATATAAAATAATATATATATATATGTATGTACTTTCCACTCTAATTCAAAGGATAAAGTATGAATATATATTGATATATAAAGATGAGGAAAAACAGCAAGGCTGTTTAAAAAGGTATTGTCATAGGAACTGTTTTCAAATTAATAATTACCTGGTAACTATAATAACATGTGTTTATTAAAACTGGATAGTTTATAGAAATTAGAACAAATAGAAAAGATCTGAAGCAAGCAAAAAATACTTACAAATCTGAAGACAATCACAATTGTCAAAGCGCAAAGACCTCCAACAAGAATAAGGACACTTTAAAAGAGTTTTTCTGCATTCAGAAT
Organism: Allium sativum; assembly: GCA_030737875.1. Lineage (NCBI taxonomy): Eukaryota > Viridiplantae > Streptophyta > Magnoliopsida > Asparagales > Amaryllidaceae > Allium > Allium sativum. The sequence goes on along the minus strand of CM060921.1, from coordinate 153,775,226 downwards.
TAAAGCATGTTACCACATAATTTTATGCTAAAAGAGTTCAATATTCACATAATGCGGTAGAAAGCACTCATATCTCTTTACTGATCATAATATCAGTTTAGTTTCATGGAATACACACATATATATCTTGCAATCAACAAAGCAATCATTTGTTCAAAACAGTGATTGTTTTGTTGCATTACCAATATATATATATATATATATATATATATATATATATATATATATATATATATGGTTATATCTTTAGTAAGACATATTATTAATCATAATATTTGTGCAGATTTTTGATGATGATACATACAAATGTATGAGTGTACATTCTAACAATAGAGAAATAATCCTAACAAGTATGAACAATAATTCATAATTTGAGTAAGCATGCTATGTTAATCAAACATAGGGTGTAATGTAATCTAAATCAATATCTTGATATAGTTACCAATTTACGAGTATATGCAATATGATACAACAAGTCATACTTGCTTTGATTATCAGGTAAGCATGCAGTTTTATACATATGGATCAACAAAAATATGCAGACTGCATATCTTAAACAAATTGTAGTTTTGTATAACATTCTAATTTCATATAGATGAAGCAATGATAAATACCAGTAATGAAAATATGCATACTCTTTCAATTTCATATATATATATATATATATATATATAATGATTAATGCATTTTAATACATCAGTCAATACTGATTTGACATTAATAAACATCTAATGATTTTCATCAATATGTGAATTCAGTTCTCAATTATAATTCTTATTATTATCAGTAAAATAATGTGCACGTTCACATATATAACTGTTGTATAGAACTTAAAGTTTCTAAAATTACATCAATATCTAACATATGACATGTTGTTATCTGCATTAAATCTGAAAGGGGTTTTCAAAAACATATACATGTCACTTGCCTTCCTGTAATGAACGATAATCATTCATTTTTCATACTTATAGTAATCCATATTATCTGAGTATGGAAGCAAACATATATAGTGTTTTATCTACCAACAATTCCAAATTTCTATGGCCATTAAATTATTATATATAATCTCTACCTGAGAGCAAGCAACAATGTAGCGTCTAAAGTTTGCAATAGAAACAGCAATCAAGTGTCCCTATAAAATGTAATATTTGTATTTATTCTCAAAATCATTATGAACATTAAAAGAAAAATCTACAGGTACCGTAGAAATGTAAGATTTTCACATGTAAAAACTATAAGTATCATAGAAAATATAAGATAGTCTCATGTAAGATTTCAAACGACAACTAAACCATTGTGAATATGAAAACAACATTACCCCACTATCCAAACCCCTTCCTCGTGGTCAGAACGTGCATAAGTTGCTTTTAAATCAACATCTTCTTCTGATAGACTTACGCCATTGGAGAAAGGTGGATTCTCATCAAATTGATTATACTCTTCTTCATCCACCACATCACCAATCCCAATAATGCATCTTTTGTCGGGAAGAACAACAGACCACTTATTATCAGCTGGATCAGTTATGTAAAAAACTTGTTTTTCTTGTGATGCCAAGATGAATGGATCATTATCATGACTAGCTCGACTAAAGTCAACAAGTGTCAATCCATGTTCATCCACTCATGCAACACGACGATTATCAATCCATCTACATCGAAACAACGAGATCGTGAAGTCCTTATACTCAAGCTCCCAAATATCATCGATTATTCCATAATATGACATTATCACATTTATTGGTCTATTATCTTTAGCACTAGCAAACTCTCTTGACGATGCCACGTTGCTAACTCCGCTATTTTTCATTTTGCTCTTTTCATCCCGACGCTTTGTATAAAAGACATACCCATTTATATCATATCCTTCCCAAGATTTGATTTGAAATCAAGGCTCATAAGCTAACCATTGTATTGTATCAGAAATATTATGATGTATTTCATCCAACTGAGACAATACACATTCTCTGAACCATGATACGAATGAGTTGTTATGTTCATTCGTCAACCACCTTTTTCTTTGAAGGATTCTCAGATTTTAGAATTGCCATGTGCTTCTCCAAATAAGGATGAACCTCACTAAGATGTTGTAAAACAAGCAGGTGAGCTTTGTGGTACATTTCATCACCAATTGAAATTAATATTAACCCAATTATGCCTTGACCGCTAACTCGTTCTTCATGCCGAGATTTACGAAGTCCAATAGGCTCAACACCATGTAAGTATGGAGTGACAAATTCAACAACCTCCTCAGCTATAGTACCTTCTACGATACTAGCTTCTGGTCTGTATCTATTTTTTGTTTTTCTTTTCAAAGTTCCCATATGCATTTCGAACGGATACATATATCTCATAAATACATGACCACAAATTTTGATTTCTCTGACAAGGTGAATAACCTAATGTACCATAACATCAAAAAATGAAAGAGGGAGATACATTTCAAATTGGCCTAAAGTAACAATAACATTGGCTTGTTGAACATCCAACATATCAGGATCTATCACTTTGCTACAAATTGCATTAAAAAAGATACAAAGCTTTGTAACAATATGTCTAACATGCTTAGGCAATGTACCTCTAATTGCAGCAGGTAATAAATGTTGCATTAGCACATGACAATCATGAGACTTCAAGTTCGTCAATTTCAAATCCTTTATTGATGCACTACTGCTAATGTTTGAAGAATAACCTGTTGGAACCTTCACACCACGAAAACACTCACATAAACTAATTTTCTCTTTTTTGGACAATGTATAACATGCAGGTGGAAAATAGGTACATTTACCTTTCGGCACCGGTGCTAACTCCTTCCGAATACCCATTTTCAGCATATCTTATTTGGCTTTCTCACTATCCTTTGTCTTACCAGGTATTCAAGAGTGTCCCAATTATACTATCACAAACATTTTTCTCTATATGCATTACATCCAAACAATGTCAATATGGAAGCTCCCAAAATATAGATTTCTTCTTCCAAGGACCATCTAAAAGAGGAGAGGCTTTGCCGAATGTATTTTCAATATCTTTGACCCGTTCATAAACATCATTTCCTAATAATGGCAAACGAGCAACTCCATTCTCTACCTCTCCGTTGAAAGTTTTTTTCTTTTTACGATAAGAATGATCAACAGAGAGAAATCTATGGTGATGCATATACACATTTATCTTGCAATAATGCAAATGCTCACCAACCATATTGTCTAGACGGATTGGGCATGCTTGAGCACCTTTTGTACTGTAGCCAGACAGGTTACCATAAGTGGGAAAATGATTTATTGTACAAAAGAGCATAGCACGCAATGTAAAGTCACTTTTCCTATATGCATCAAACACACGCACGCCTTTATCCCATAAAAGTTTTAGATCATCAATCAAAGGAGTTAGGTAAACATCAATGTCGTATCCTGGTTGTCGTGGTCCAGATATTAAAAGAGATCGTAACGAACCAGAATTTCCGGCATTTAGAATATAAATCAATTTAGAGTTTACAGTTAAAAATAAATATTTACAGTGGATTTTGATATATCATTTTAAACTTTTGTATTTAGTTATTTAGTTTATTTTGTCTTGAATATTTTGTACTTGACCATTTTAATTCAAACATAATGTTTAAACTTTTAATTGGATCTTTAATCTTATACTTAGCTTTTATGTATTTTATTTTCATTTTAGCTCCTTCGTATTTATCGTTACCATTCTACTTTTGGCTACATTGCGTGTATTTGACAGATCATAGTATTCTGATTTTCCTATCTTATGTAACCTGCCTATATATTTTGGCTCAAATTCGGTCTTTGTAAATTGCTGTATTAATCGATTTTATATTAGAAATATCTATTCTTGAACGAAGTATTCCTTTTTAAATAAAATGATTTTGTAAATTTATTTTTCAATATAAATGTTTGTCGCAATTTAATGAATTTGAATATTTAACGGTTTAATTCTCTTGTTATTTTTAATATGAACGTTGTAGAGGAACAAACGTTATTGACGTTATTTATTTAAGCGTTGAAAATGTGAATTTATAATTTAATTTGAATTTAATGGTAGTTGAGTATATAATATAGTAAAAATGTTTAAACAACGTTTTTATTTCAGCTATGCTCTAACCTAACTTTGTATACCCGCTCACTGGTATTTTCATTTGAAACCACCTTCCTTCGTTTCGCACAATGTTGGAATCTAACCATATCTGATGTAATCTTTGCCAAAGATTTAGCTGCCGTACCCAGAAATATGGTGCAGAAATAATTTAGCACCTGTCATTACCACTCTGTTGTGAATTACACGTGTTGTTCCTCTTCAGTACCCTTTTCCCTTCGTTTTCATTGTAAAAACAACGGGGATTGTTAATGACACTCCGTTTTTTGTTAAGGGGTGTCACGAAAATCACTTTTTAAAATTTTGTTAAGGGGCGTACACTACAGGCTAGACACCCCTTAACAATTCGCAATAATAAGACCAAAATACCCTTAATCTGAAAACGGTATACTCTTACCGTTTTCGTTGTTTGTTAAAGTTTCTTATAAAGATAGAAAAAATGGTCTAATGAAACCGTTTTTATTAAATAAAAACGGTATACTCTTACCGTTTTTACAGGGTTATTTTTTTCCTGTAAAAGTTTGTCTGATGTTGCCCCTTAACAAATTTTCCACCGTCGTTTTCCCCTTGACAAAATGACACCCCTTAACCGAATCGGGCGTGTAATTAACAATCCCCAAAACAACGTACTTTTCTATCCATTCATCACGGAGAAAAATGTATACTCTCTTCTTATTTCTTCAAGAAAGCCGTCAGTTTCTTTGGCAAATCCCCAAATCACTTTTCCCTCAAACCCAATTCGAAAATCATGGCGGCTATGGTGGAATCGGTCCTCTCCCTACCATCTCTCCGCTGGCCATCACCATCGGGCACAGCTTCCTCAACCAAATCCATCCGCTACCCTCTTCGTTGCTAGTCGCCACTCCCAATTCCGATTTACCCCAAAGGCCGGGCCTTTATCAATTCGAAATCCATGGCTATCCTCTCGCCTTCCTAAAACCAAAGCCACCACTGGACTTCACTGCTCCTCACTGTCACTGACCGCCAAAGCTGAAGGCCAGAATTCAACCGACGACAGCAACTGTTGTTTCTTTTGAGGACGTGATCCCGCGGGCCTCTGAGTAGCAGCAGCCCTATTTGCCGCAGCACCAAGGCACCAGCTTGCGAAAGTCATTATGGTTACATTCCGGCAAACGAGTCAGTCTCCGCTGTTTTGCTCTTTCCGTCGCTGTCTCAATGTAAGTTTTCTTACAGATTAAACTGTTTTCAAGTGGTCGATTTCAGTTTTCAATGAATAAAATTGTTTAAGGGGGGATGATCAATTTGGTTACTGTGAAACATTTAAGCGTAGGCATTTTATTTGCCACGCCGGCACTTGCCGTTTTCTGTTATCCCATTTTCGCTATAAGGTGTTGTCTGTAGTTACCTCTTTGCTGTGAACTCGTTTTGGTTGTCACACCTGCCTTGTGCACTTAAATTACCTGGTGACTTCACTTTGACTTAGGAAGTAAATGTTTGAGCTTGAAATTCCCATATTGAATTAATATAAACTGCCATGTTTACTTGTTGCGGTTCATTAGTGGTACTTCTTGGACCTTTGAATATGCTGTTCTTTCTTAATATTAAGTTCTTCATAAGCACACATGATTGGCATATATAATCTTGTTTGGTTACCCCCTTTCAAACACATACTGCATACATATTGTAAATGTTAGCACCATTGCAAATACACACAAAATCACCTTCTTCCCTTATGCATGTAAAATACATGACTATTATGAAACTCATTATTTACTTGGCCTTAGAGATTTGCGTACATATTTGCACCTTTGACCATCATTTGGTGTTGCTTCAGTATATGGTCTTAATCATTTATGTCATTGGCCGATCAAAAACCCCCTTTCTTTTACTGCATGCATATGGTTCTTGTTGTACTGTCCCGGCACCATGTTGGCAACCGAAATCTCCTATCAATTAACCTTGAAACCATGACGAATATCGATTTTGGCCGTGCTTACATAACCGACCTTTGTAGCTCTGTTGTCCCGTATCTCCCCTGTTGCTGCATTGCATGATTCATATCATATTGATGTCGTCTTGTTCAGTTACAAATGGTATAGCATTTTGGAATCTACATGCTTTCACTTATTTAGTGACTATTGCCATCACCGTGACCCTATACTCTATTTATAAGCCTGCGTTGAAGCCCCATGCTAAGTTTATTTGGGCTTTCCACACTGATTTGTTTCATATCAGTTTTTTTTTCTGTTAAATTTCCCTCGGCATTTCGCACCTTATATCTTTATTACATGGATCTGAAGTTAACACATATTTGCACTGCTCTTTGTATGTTCTGTTGGCCTCGGCAAAGTAAGGGAATTTACACGTTAAAGAGTGTCCCATTTTTCCTGTGCATGTTACTGTTTTACACTAATCTGGATGTAGAGTTCAATATGCACAAGACAGTTAGATTTACTTAACATGGACTCACTTGTTCACTTAAAAACCCAAGACAAAATCCGTAATAGTGGACCGAGATTGTTTTGCCCTCCTTTGCGGCTTGCAGGCACATATTTGGCATTTATTTAGTTGCATTACCTTTGTTTGTCTATGTTAAACACCTTCGCATGATTCATATTAAACAAGTGTAAATTTCTGTGTAAAAATGGGTCTTAAATTTGATGTTTGATTTCCCTTAATACATGCGGGTTCTCAGTAAATGAGATGGATCATGTGTACATTAACAAATAAACCACTATTGTCATGTTTGCATTACATGAGTTGGAGAACAGTGCATGGGGTCTTGCATTTGCTGTTCCCTAGACTTGTTAAACTGACCTTTATTGCATAGAACTGGGTCACATACCCTCGAGAAATAGTACACTTGAACTAGGAGAATGTTATTTGCTAGTGCCACTTCAGAAATTTATGCCCTGCTTGTTCGATTTTAATTCTGAAGCTTTCCTGTTATGTACATATACCTTGTGAAAAAGTCATGCCCATGTTTATTTAATTATGAACATAGGGTAGTTATATTTATGTCACAAACTTAAGTTTTGAATATACCCTGACTAACTTTGTATAATTGATGTATGGCTTGCATTTTACATGTTTGTTGATATTGTTTTAATTGGATCTCCATGTTTAGTATTTTATTGGCACACCTCCTCACGCATGGGGTTGAACATTTGTTCATACTGACCTTTCATTTTATCTTATGAAACTGTCCCATGTTCCAATATGCTACATTAGAACATTTGTACTACTTGGAATGTTGCTGCATTCAATTGTGTTAATGAACCCTGCAATGTGCCATCCTTTGTGCCACCCTGTATATTTCATGACATTTGTAAACTGTGATGCATTTTCTTTTCCTTGGCGCTAGCCGTATAGCGTGTACTTACATGCGTGCCTGCTATTAATTTAGATGACCTTGCATGTTCGACCTTATTATCATATAGCAGCCTTTGTATGCCTACATATTTTGAGTACATGACACACCATATACCTCTCTGCTTGATCGACAGTTCATGGATATTATACCTGAGTGTTATTTTTATTTTTATTTCACTTTAAGGGTAACAATTATATTTATGTGTTTATATCGAAGTTCGCTAACTTGAAATAAGTATAATCCTGACTCGGGTGTTTTGTATATTCTGCATGGGACACTCGGGTCAGGCCCTAAGCGTTACAGTTTATAGATATCAACTCGCAAACTGGAGATGACGTGAAGATGTGGAGACGCATGCGCGCTAAGCTCGACAAAAGAAAAGTAATTTTGTTTAAAGAAATTTGTATACATTTATAATTCTTTCGCTGTACAAATTATTTGTATAAACTCTGATATTTCTATAAAATTTTATTCCGTTGCTATTATTGTACTTTGTGATTCTGTGTATATTCTGTTAAACCGTGTAAGCCAATAACAATTTGTCGTTTTGAATGTTTTGAGTCGGTTTAATCACCGATTTGACGCGGTCAAAATGCCAGGTCGTTACAGAGATAACATGATATATTTGCTCTTCATACTCAAATGAGGTGGAAGGTTGTAAATCACCAAAAGAACGGGCTAAGTACTATCTTGGCTACTTAGGTTACCAAATGGGTTTATGCCATCTGTGCAAAGACCAAGTCTGAGATTTATACTTTCTTCGCCAAAATCACGATACATTGCATCGATGTTTCTCTACTGCGGAGAATCTGCTGGATGCCTTAATAATCCATCAGTTTTCCTCACATCTGCATGCCACCTTAATTTTTTTGCATTTTCTTCATTTGCAAATAAACGTTTAAATCTTGGTATAATAGGAAGATACCATAAGACTTTCGCCGGAGGCCATTTCTTATCTAGATCATTATGAACATCTGCTCGTGACTTATAACGAGATAATCCACACTTTGAACACTCATGCAAGTTCTTATATTCATTTTTATATAATTTACAATCATTTGGACATGCATGTATCTTTTTATATCCCATACCAATTGGACACATAATTTTCTTTGCCTCATAGTTAGAAGTAGAAAGCTCATTACCATCCGGAAGCATCTCATTCAAAAGTTCCAGCAATGATGTGAAACTTGTATCACTCCACCCATGCTTTGCTTTTAAATTGTAAAGCTTGAGAATAGCAGACAATTTTGTGAACTTGGCACTATTAGAAAACAAAGGTTTCTCGGCATCAGTTAATATTCTTTCATACAACTTTGGATGTTCCATCGATTGTTCTTCAACACCAAAAAACATCTCTTGAACACGATCACTCTCATCATTTTCCTTGTTATTCATATTATCTTCTTCGTCATTCTCATCATTCTCACGCTTACTGGAATTGGATCTATTAAGTACACTTTCACCATGCCATATCCATCGCTTGTAATTTTGCTTGAATCCATAATGAATTATGTGATCTTTGATTTGATCTACGTTACGAAATCTCCTCTTATTTTTGCAGTATTTACAAGGACAAAAAATAGTTTCTTCTCCTCTTCTTAGTTGATCATTCAGTGCACAATTGATGAACTCTTCAATTTTGTTCAGGAACTCATCATCGCTGCATTTCACATTGTACATCCACATACGATCCATGTTCAAATGAAAAACAAAAAAATCAAAAAAGAAAACGTTGAATACCAAATACATATTAATAAAATTAGTTTACAACATTTATATTTTATATAATCATTTACTTCTGCCTAGTTTCAAATATGACATTTATGATTCACACTGTACAACCAGGCTTAAGTTAGACTTCCTCAAATAAAACAAATAGCTGGACCTATTAGGTGAATCTAAAATACTCCAACCTATGGGGAATCTAAAACAACCTGTAGACAAGGCTGATCACTCAAAGCTTAATCCTACGGGGAATAGTTCATTGTGTGGATGAAATAAAACAAATAATTCATTATATGCAAGGCTAATTCACAAATAATTCATTGTAGGCAAGGCTGATTCACAAAATCATAGCACGAAAAATATACTCACTATCACAAGAATGTATTTCAAAAAGCATATAACAGAAAAAAAAAGACATGTTCAGAGAATAACATAAAACAAAGAAAAAAGTTAAAAGCATATTACGATGTTGGAGATGATGAACATAGAGTGAATACAGGAAATTACACTCATAAATTTTTAACAGGATTGAAAACCTAAGACTAACATTCGATCATGTCGGCCTGAATCACATAATGTACAAGATCATGCTACAAGGGAGTCATTTTTTCTCATGAACAGAAACATATGTTCCAGACCAAAGACCTGCGGGACCAAGTTCGCAACAGTCCTTTCATGAAACACAAAATTGTCTATGTTCATAACTTTTTAAAGTACTGAAAAAATAAAATACCGATGACTGCCTATGTTTATAATTTGTAGTTTGTAGCAATAGATGGTAAAGACCAGATACTTGAAAACAAAATGTAACATTAGAGAGAACATGCAATGTAAATGAAGGAAATGAAACAATTGAAACAACAGTTTTGAAATAATTGAACACCGAGCAGTTTTGTGAAGCACACTGAAAAAATGCATAGAACATTGAAAATAGATGAAAATAGTTGCAACATAATTAAATTTGAACACTTTTCATCGTCAATGTCATTGTAGCGCATGTGTTGCATTATAATAATTTTTCTTCAAATCAAAAGTGGATATTTAAGGTTTAATATTTTTATCCAAGTATTACTATTGTCATAAAGCACCATTTATTAGTCAGAATTTCAAATCCAAGTTTTTATAAATGTTCTTGTTGTTTGATATATGTATACGAATCTCCGACATTCAAGAAATACAGATATATCAGAATGCATATTGATAAATATTTGTTTGAAGTGAAAATAGACAAATATATTATTATTATGCTATTTTGTATTCATAACTTCGTAATACAGACGCACTTATATAACTTTTTAAAGGACTTAGCCTATGTTTATCTGAAATATAATATCAACAAATGCTTGATGTTTTATGTGCTAGTTGTATGAAACAGGGATAAATCTAAAGTGGTTACATTCACATTATTTATTTCAATAGTTTTCAGAATGTGATATTTGTAAATATATGAGAAAAAGAATAGATAGAGAAAATGAGAAGACAGTGACCAAGAAAGCAAAATCGATGCACTTAAAAAAGAAATTCCTAGTTTAGTTTAGATAAAATATGAGATAGTTTATTTCGGTTCAAACAAACACTCTAGCTTTATATCGTTTCATACATAAGCTATTTGAACTCTTTTAGCCCATTATCTCATGTACAACCAACGACGGACACAACTCAGGCCCAGTGAGGCCCATCGCCCCCACTGACATTTCCAGAAATAAAAGAATCGGTGGAATGACCGAGTACAGTCAACGTTATTTACATTTATGTAACAAGTATTGGGCTGGGCCCATCACACTAAAGCATGTTTATTATTATATATAGGCTATACAGTTTGTAATATTTCCTATCGAAAACGCTTTCTACTGAATACAATATTTCCATTCTGCTCCTCATTCTGTAATCCATATTTGACAAAATCGATATCAGATATTCTCCAGCAATCCCTGTTTCAATTCTCTTGCATTTTCAACTTCCAGTTTCACGTTTACTTGAATTTGCTAGAACCATGACATTCTGTATCACTTGCTGCATTCTTTGACACATAAAATGTTGGCGGCAAATAAATTTTACTTAACCTGTCAGTCAAATGATGATGTCTTTAGTATGAGTATTCACATGCATATATGTATTGTCATTGTGACAAATGAAGTGTGCATGATTTTAATTAAGGTGAAATTTATAATATAGTATTGTTTTGCATGTGCATATACATGCTTTATGCTTATCTATATATATCATATACCTCAACTTGCAGTCGACTTGTAATATTAACTTATATGATTGTTCATAGGTTGGCTTTCGACTTGTCCTTTTTATCCCTACACTGAGCGATAAAAGAAAATAAAGACCTATAATATATGCAACCGTAAAGGATACCGTTTCGTGTTCAATCTGTAATAGTGCTATTTCAGTTTGTTGCCTTGTAAAATCCACGTTATTAAATATTAATTACAAAAAAGGTGTTTCAAAAACGTAGTCTAAATCAATTCTGTTGGACATGTTTGCTTTTAAAATTTGTCACTATAAGTTCATATTGCTGCTAATAATAGATAATGCGACGATCTAAAATTTATTCACAATTATGAAAATATTTACATGATGGTGTAGCAAGTTCTCCTATTAGTGCAACTACCATGTTGTAATCCTTGATGCCCATGAATATATGAATCTATTTTTTTATACATTTTTTTTTTAATTTTCCGCCCCCACTAAATGATATTTCTGTGTACGTCACTGTGTACAAGTACAAATACACGTATACACCAAACGTAACATTATCGGTGTCAGTATAGAAATAAAACATTTCAATCTGATAACAAGAAAACTAAAGACAAAACAAATATTTGTAAATAGAATAGTGTAATGGTAAAACTATATGTAATTTCCATAAAAAAAATAGTGCAAATGTACTTTAAAATTTAACTACAATATATATCTATGGTTCAAGTATCGATTTAAAAAATAAAAAAAGAATTCAATAACAACTAACCTGTATCGAAGCTTAAATAACTTCAACTGATTGGTCTCCTTTTCCTTTCTACTTAGCAGCAAAATCTGCACTTCACAATCTCCTCCTAATTCAATCCAGTACGTGAAAAATATTGTCTCTGCAACATTTCACACAAAAGTAAGATGTTAGTTTCTAAACATAAATTCTCGAGAAACACTGGTCCATCTGAGTCATTGTGGATCTGGTAGAGAAAGATCTACTTTTGTATTTCATATCATAGAAACGAAATTGAACTTTCCAATTTTAAACTATTATAGTGATTGTGGATCTAGTAGAGAAGGACTCGCCTTTGCTTTTTATGTTGAAACGACAATAAAATTTGACATTGAGCATCATAAAAATTCGCCTTTGCTTTTTACAGATCTATGTGAAATAATCATTGATGCCAAGCTTTTGTACAAACGTATAAAACATATCACAAATTTAGAAATTTGTAACGGTTGTGTTGAACGTTTTCTCCCGGACTATGTGTGAAACAGTATGTCAGTATGCACGCTAGAACCAATGCAAGGAAAACACTGGGCTTTATTGTAGATTGTTTGGACTGTTAACTGTTGAAACTGCGCTGATTCAGTAATGTGTTTAAAGCCTGATATATTGAGTTGTATGTGACTGGGTATGTGTATAAATAGGGTGACGTGGTAATATAAAGTGTGTGAAGAAATCAGAAGTTTTAGTTCCTATTCTTTATTTAGATCTGTAGCTGGTTCATAGCTTCGATTTTGATTCCTGTTCTTAGCCTAGTTGTAGTTAATTCTTCCTATCAATTTCCCGTTCTTTCCATTCATTTCTGCAATTTAGTTGATCATAGTTCATAGTGGATAATCATAGCTCTTGCAATTTAATATCTTGTTCCTGAAAATACCATTTTCTTGACATTCTTTTCAATAAACACCTCTGTTATATCACCAAATCTCCACAACCCGCCAAAACAATGGTGGCATACCCTAGATGGCCGTTTCAAAATCACTTTTATAAATTCCCAAATGTAAAAACATCCAAACAAGGTAAAAAATCCAATACCTAGCGTAGTCAATCCAAGCGACGAATTGAGAAGCAATCTATCTTATGAAAAATCCAAACTGCGTTTCAATCAACTTTTGGGGGAAATCCGATCTTCTCTTCTTTTCTTTTTTTAGTAATGATGAAGTCTTTTTTTGGATAATGACGAAGTCTTTTTTTTGGGAAAAGTGAAAAGGAAGCGGGGAGAAGTAGCAGGAAGTAACGTGCAAAAGGGGGAAAATATTTTCACGTGTCCAACGGCTATGTATAAAGGGGGAAAACATTTGCATCCCTAGTTTAACCGATGCAATTAATTGCGGAATTTTTGCTTGTACAAATAAATATAGTTGCATTGACTATAATTATAACCAGTGCAATTAAACTTTTTGCATCCGTTTATTTTCATTGATTTTTACATAAAACCGATGCAAACTGCAGTTTTGTGTTATCAGCTTCTTTCCTCTTACTAATTGCATCGGGTTTTCATACAGAGTTGATGAAGATATTGTTATTAGCATTTGCTTTTGTTACAACTGATGCAAACGAGGTGAAGCAAAAGGCCTGTTTTGTAGTAGTGATAATATGTTGTCTTCATGTAGTATGCCATACAGTGTAGTTCATAATTTATTTGTTACTATCCTATGGCGTATGTTTTTTATCTCACACAGAACAACCATCACAACGCATCCAAAAGCACTCACAGTAGTTTATATAATAAATAATTTAAAATTGCACAACCAACTCATTAAGGTGCACCTGTTTGTTGAGCACGAAATTTATTTCTTTACTCATCAGCGATTCCATAACCTGGCCTGCTCAATATATATACATGTGTATGTATGCAATTTCAATCAATTTTCAATCTTGTTCAAAATTAAATTCGATTTGGCTAAATTTTACCTTTCATTCTCTTGTTAGTTAGATTATTCTAATATTTTAATTAGTTGAACTAATAGTCACACATTACAACCAGCAATCCATTAGTTTATTAGCTTTTCAAATATATATCTCTTATAAACTCAAAAATCATATTTTCAATGTCAAATCACAAACGATAGACTCTGATCAAGTTTTGGTTCTCACACCAGTCAATCGGAAATATATAGATATCACACTTTCGAAACTCGAACATAAATACTGTTGATAATGCATTAATCACCAGGATCATCTCTGGACGAGTAGAGTGTGATTCTATATCTATCCAGTATATTTGAGACTTCGAATACACATGGATCAGACGTATATGCAAAATCTTCCTACACTCGATAGCCTAAATCAATATAAAATAAAATACTCAAATACGTATAATATGATATAATTTTCAAAACTAAATTCATTTTTTATAAATAACATTGTTGTAACTCATTCTAGGGTATTACTAACCCTATTTCTAATGAGTCATTCTTATAGGATACTACTAATCCTACATCTGATGAATTCTTTCATTCGGTTCTAACATGTCTTGTTCTCGAGCTCTATAAACCAAAGTTGTGATACCAAACTTAAACGACCCAAACTTCCTCGATCCCCAAGGAGACGGAGGAGCCTGAATTATAATGAGAACACGACGCATCAGAACACAAACATGAGAACATTTCATTGCTATTACAACAATTTATATCAGAGTACAAGAATATCGGAGAATAAATAAATAATATACAGCTGAAAAAATTAAATATTAGAGATTTACAAATTACAAATCTGTGGAAAATATAATACATGAATATAATGTGCTGTGGAAGACATCAACTGTAACAACTGAAAGAAATACACGAATACAAAGCTTTCCGAATATAGCTCCAGCTGTAAATCCAGGATCCTGTATAAAGAAATATCTGCAAAAACCAAAACTACAAGCTGCCCGTGTGGAAAATATGGGTACCAGAAGTTTAGGTAGAAACAATAAACTCCGAGTTAGTCATGGGACTGGCGTGAGAACTAAAACAGTTATTAACTTGATTTTAAAGTTAGGTAAATCACGGGACCATGCCGTATAACATGGAACAGGTTTATCCCCTATGAATACTAGTGCATAAGAATGAACAACTCAATGCTAAAGATGAAAAATGAAGTTATTATAAGACTTAGTTCCAGTCACAAAATGAACGCAGTCGAGAATAAAATTTTACCTTATAATAGCCAAATATGCTTGATACGCGAAATTTCATCTTTTATTATTATTATAGGTGAAGAAATCAACTTCAAATATAAATGTATCAATCATAGGCAGCGTAGGTACCATTATATTACGTTGCCATATAGGTTTACAACTAAAATCGTAAAATCTCGTATTGAAAATTGAATTTCCATCTATGAACCGAGGCAAGGGATCTTCCTCACCGATTTCGAGACACTCTAGAAAATGCCTTAGGATCATACCTACGGGCAACCCTGGGAAGCGGTAGGGCTGGTCATCCGTCAATGATTATTTATACCATAAACTATATGTTAGCCGGTCCTATCAAACCTCCAAAATGGGTCAGTACGTCGGCCACTCAAGAGACACTAGGGACTCAAATCTAATAAAAGGTATCTCGCTTTCTGTCATAAAGTTTTTCCCATATCCACATGAGTAAAATGTCTGGGCTCCATACCATGACGTTACTCGTAGCTAGAAACTAGCATATGTCCATTTCTTTGCGGTCCCTAATCCTGTTTTGGGTTTAAACCGGGGAGTGAAGCTCGCAAATTAACGCTCACAAAGCTGTGCTAACTAAAGTCGTGCTTTGATCATCAACCACATTGCTTTTCAACAAAAGCCTTGATCCATGCAGCTCAGCATGCCACATTGTCAATGCATACCGTACCACTGATTTCTACCAATATATAACCTCTAAGCTCGTACCTCTTAGAGAAGGGTGTTAAGCAAAAGAATAAATTCTCCACCACCAAACAGATATATATTTAGCAGAGATCAACGAATACCATATAAAGGAATACAGTGTCAGACATACAATCCATTTGCAATTCCGTTCTGGATCTGAACGAAACCGAAGGCACCTTATTCCTCGTTCCATATGTCGAATACAGGAGAGAGGCCCTCGCGTATCCGGTCGAATCCAAGTACGTCTGGAAGATCACCACTTATTACCGTGTCTTGGGTGTACATCCCAATCAAGACATCAGTAATCATCCAAACAATGTGAAGATCTCTAGTCTTCCACCACTGCCTCCATCGTCGAATTTTAATCGTCGTATCATTTATTCAGAATGGGTTAAACCCGGTCTTTCCGAATAACTCGCGTATCTTACAATCAAGTGCTATAAAAAAACGTCATACGCCTCATTCCAATTCAGAATATTCTTTTATTCAAATATTCATATCTATAGGGAAGGTTCTCATTAATTTTATCAAAGATAAATTCTTTTAAATTTATTTTTTAATCTTCCTTTGGATATCATTTTCAAAAGCTTTTATTAACTAGTTCGGATTATTGAGCCTTACACAAGTTACCATTTATTTTATTTTTCCAATCCCAACCTATTCATCCCATGGAGTAAAACTGGTAGTATTCCATACCTAACACCCACTGTGTTATCGGTAAAATTAATTACCATTTCATGTTCAAAACTAATTAAAGATTTAACTATTGCCTGGAGTAAAACTAGTGGTACTCCATTCTTGAACATTTCTTAAATTCGGTAAGTTTAATTACCTAATTCTCATTCCAATATAATTAAATATTATTAAAACTCCAATTGGTTTTTATCTTTTGAGAAAACATTATTTAATTATTATTCTACTTTTAGGAAAATTAATACCGCCTTTACTGGGTTAAAGAACCAATGTCACTTAAATCACAATTCACGATAAACCTAAAAATCATATTCCATCAACGATCTAATCTTCATGGAAAACAGAACAATATATAATCGATATAAATTTGCGTATCAGACTAATAATATAAATGGAATAACAACAAAGCCTTTTAAATTCCGTATAGAGTAACGGTCTTCCGTTACAAAAGCTCATCTCGATTATTGCCAAATCTAATTCCATTCAATTCCAATTTAATATATTAAATTGGAAAACTTTACTTTGGAAAATTTCCATTAAATCTTAATAAAAAGATTTACTGTTTTCTCAACATCGTTTAAGAACAGTGTTAATAAAGACACCATTCCCGACAAACCCAAAATCCCGTTTGATATTAAATACAAAGCTCCAAACAGAAATTATATTGGCTTATATTCAATATCAAATTCTGAAACCAACAAATATCGTATTGGAAATAACGATATATATATATATATATATATATATTCCAAATTCCTCAACAATATCCGTATAATCACGGAATTCAATATCGAAATATCCGAGGATAATTTCCATTCCAAATCCATTCCAATTTATGAATTGGAAAACTCTAGTTATTTTAAAACCCATTTTACAATCCAATTTATTATTTCTAAAAATAATTGGACTATTATTCTAGTTATGAACTAGTTCATTTTGATAAAAATATATTTTTATCTTTTCGAACTTGGAATTTTTCATCCAAAATCTTTCCAAATTAGTTATTATGGTTTTACAGAATTTTTCCATATTTTTAATAATTTTATTAAGGCCCTTACAGTCGGTTTCTAATAATGGCCACCGAACTGCATCCATAGCGACCTTTTCTGAAATTGATTTAGACATATTTTAAAATCCAACCATTCAAATTTAAATCTCTTATATTCATTGAAAAGATCTTTTCGATACTAACCCAATGGTTCTAGTTTTAGGAGAATCCAACAAACGGATCTCCCGTTATATCAACTTGAAGTTAATGGTTGAAATTTGTGAACGGTCGTTGCGCGACAAGTTTTATTCAAGCTATTTAAATATATATATATATATAGTATAATATATATCTTCAATCTCCATTTAAAACGTATTTTATAAAATGTTTTGGATTCGTTTAAAAACGATTTCAAGTTCTATTTCAATTTTAAATTAAAATTGAACATCCCATTTTATTATCTCAAAATGATAATATTTTCAAAACATCAGGTTTTGAAATCCATTTCCTCTTTTGTATCTATTTGTAAAATGAATAAAATCGATTTATAAACCCGTTCGAGTGAAAATGGCGTTTAACTACATAACTCAGCTTCACGTTTCAATATTTTTGTGTCCATCCAAAATCGGACATCAAAATCATAAGTTAATTCTGCACTGAATATTATATTAAAATATTTGTTATTTCCAAATTGAAATGTGACTCAATCAATTACCATATAATTTTAATTATATGGATTTCATACATTGTATGTATTCAACAATAATGATAAATAATCATTAAACATTCACACATCATTCAGAGTGCATTCTACAACTGTATAGGCATTAAAATAAATAAATAACGCTCACCACAGTTTGTCGACCAATCGATTGACATACAACTAAATATTGGGATTAGTGTATGTCAAATATCATCCTAATACCCATGTGGGGTTTTCAAACAACAGCAGTCTATTTAAATAAATCATTGGTTAATAAATTTAGCTAATTCTAATTCGGTTTGAATTATTTTTCTAATTAACCAACTTTACAGTTTAAATTATAAATGGATATTTATAATTTTAATTTCAACTACCACAATAATATTATTATTATTTTAATATGTTAATCATCACAATACACAAATCACCAAATCATCCATATAAATGAATACTCAACAATCAAATGCCATTTATGGCGCCACAAGTGGCCATCCGCGGAGTATTAAATGCGAATGTCGCTAATATCAATACATCGCTTCCAATTCAAATGGTTTGTGTGGTTTCGTGTGTTGAACTCCAAAAATAACTACTTGACAAAATATTGAGTGAGAAGGAGTTGTCACATTGGTTTCTACTCCGTCAGTCTTTATTGAAGGATTGTATTTTCAAACTAAATTAAATGACATTTTAATTTAGCTCAAAATTCCAACTTGCTCCGTTTTCGTTCTGGTCAGTTCCATATTTTAGAGTACGTTGTCATGATCGCAATGCAACAGAAATCATCATATTTCGACCTTGTATGAAAAAGATATGGCCTTAAATACATTGAATACATTAATGAAATAATTAAATTATAATTAACTAAATTAATTTCTCACTTAACCCTCTCTGTAACAACCTGTATTTTTGTAACATGTTAAAACCTTAAATCAAGGCAGAATTATATTTTAAAATAAGAATCAAGGGAAACGAGTTGCGCCATTGCATTCTCTCGAAATTCTGCTTGGAAACGAGTCCGAGTTTTCGAGAAACGGAGTCCGTATGAGGGAGATATGACCCTCCGAAGTTTCAAGAATTTTCAGAATCAAAAACAGCTCGAAATTCGAATTCAAACCCCAGCGCGGACTGGGAGGGAATTTTCCCGCCCAGGACCAGGTCGACCTGGGGGTTGACACTATGGTCGACCTCCCAGGGACCAGGTCGACCCTATGGTCGACCTGGGGTCGGCCTGGTGCCAGAACCCAGTTTTGAGCCTGGGTTCATCCTGATGTATCTGGCCTCATTTTCAGTCTAGATTCGCCCGTCTAATCCTATATAAACAGCCCCCTAGCCCTATTCTCTTTACACCATTCTTCTCTCCTTATGCTGCCTCTAAGATAATAGAAATAAGTAAATAAAATAATGGCGTCGCTACTCTGCTGGGATCAAAACTAGAACTAGTGCAGCTTCTTCCAAATCTGAATAAGATTAAAAGAGAACTACTACAACTCTTCTTCTATTATCCAATCAAGGCAAGTGCAGTTATTTTTCGATATAAAATTTAATCATGATCTTGACATAATTATAAAACCGAATCTGAGACTAGGCCCTTTTTCTATTTATCAGATATGTTCTTCTGTTTTATTATTCTGTTTGTTGTTCTTCCTCCTTTCTTTATTTTTGTTTGATAGCCAGGATACCACGAGCCTGAGCCAAATCTCATAAGAGATGAACACATAAATGCTAAATTTGGGAAGAATATTGAATGAGGCATATTTGGGCAAAATCAATCTGTAACTAATTTGAGGACATAACGCATGTTGTAATTCTAGACATAAATTTGTGGCATATTGCATAAGATGATCTATGACTTGGAAGAAGAGGATTACAGTGACTTAGAACATAAAAACATATTTCATAATTTAAGATCTGGATCTCGGCATATTAAATCTGATAGTTTGTCATTAGGAAGTAGGAGAATTAATTTGCATATGACTTAGGTGTAAAAACCTATATTACGATTTGATGATTATTAAGTGTGAATACACCTAAGAAAAGTGGGGTTTTGGATATGTGACATGCATTGTAATCCATGGCTATATTTGGAATAATTTATATGTAAGGTTTTTGGAGAATATTCTGAGCTATGCAAGTTTAACTAAAATTTGGGACATATGTTATATGGTGGATTATGACCATAATTTGGGCATATAAGTTTAGGCTTACTCTATGAATTAGGCAAGATATGTGAATAGGACTTTAAGGAATGTTTAAATCGGCCGAAACTGTTATCTTTTTAATATGTTAAATTTGCTTAATCTGTTAAATCTGTTACTTGTTAATATGCTGAATTGCCTAAACTGTTAAATATGTTGAATCGCCTAATCTGCTAATTATGCCTAATCTGCTAAATCTGTTGAGTTGCCTAATCTGCTAAATCTGTTGAACCGCCTAATCTGCTAAATCTGTTGAAAGCTAAATGATTGTAATTTGTGTATGAAAATCCGTAGGCTCGATCTAAGATTGAGTAAAACATGTTAATTCGATTAATCTACTGCGACTTGAAAAGAAGTCAAATCTGTTAAATTGACATTATTAGTCTGATATTGGTATAATTTGTAATGGAATAAACTAGTTATAATAAAAATGCTGAGACACGAGGTTAGACTCATGTTTGCGGTAGAAGCCTGCTGTAACGACCCAAGGTTTTTCGACCCCGAAAATCGACATAAAATCACCATATCGACTATTCAAGCATCGAAAACATTGGATTGTCAACAGAAAGAAAATAGAGGGTGAGAAAAGAAAGAAAGAAATATTAGAATAGAAGAAAGAAGAAGAACACCACATCAGAATCTCACAGCGGAACGAATAAAATATAATAAATCTTTTTATGCAAAGAACTGTATATACATACCAATCATCAGAGTACAACATATAACTGCACAGTGGAAATATCTTTATATAACTAGCGGTGAAGCCGCCTGCTTCTAGCTCCTGCAACTCCAAGCGAACCTAACCTGGAAACACACTCGGTCTAACCGGAGCACATTTGAAGCAAAGAAAAATACACCGGGTCAGTCTGGAATACTATCAGTGATAAATTCATAGTACACACAACTCGTTTAACTTTGGAAATTCCTTTTGAAATAAAAGGATAATAGTAAGACCATTCCACACATAAACACGGACGGTTTTTACCTTACTATAACCCAAACCACTTTTGAAGTCATAACTTATTCCGATATTATCATAATGTCTAGATACAAATAGATAACAATCTAGCGGAACGCTTGCATCTCACACTCCACATATATAGTATACAATCGAAAACCGCGGGCGCTTATTGGATATTGGATTCCAACCTTGACAAGGTATGGGACCACCTGCCATTAGTGTATCTCTAGAGGCGAATACACTGGGTTCAACAAGAACGTCTTGCAACCCGGCCCTCACATGATCGACCACTCATTTCGCTTGAGTGTATCGAATGTATATCACCGACGGTTGGGATCAGCAACCGCTTTCCCGAATAGGAATAGCATCGAACATAGAATAAAGAAGCAAATGGAATTTCTCTAGATAGGTGAACATACACCCTAATGGGAGCGACCCACATAGCCATGCTGCCTGCCCGATTTCTGTCATTTCATGGTTGATGAGGCCTGAGGTCAGAACATATCTGGTCATCACACACTTTAAATGCCACATAATCAGATCCGTCAAATCACTAATTGACATCCACAAATATACTCTGGGTATTAAAGAAGTGCACCTCTTTGCCACCAACTCGGTATATTTGTAAAAATCAACGTACGTGGTTTTAGGGAAATACTCTGTCAGACATTCGTCCATACAAGTCATCCAGGAACAGGATGAACCGAAGGCACCCTCCTACTGCAACCTTACATAGGAATCACTCCAAGGATCAGTAGTGAGAACTCCTTGCAATCCGTAGATTTCAACCACGACAGAATCACAAATCAAATAACTCTGGTTGCAAGCCAGAGGAATTTGACCAGTAGTCCTTCTGCTTATGAAGAACCATGGTCTTCACTTGCTTCGACTTCAATCGACGTCTTCACATATTTGTTGGTCGGAATGGTTTTCGAATATAGATTCGATCCCGGACTTTTCGTACCAACAATCGTATTGGTAAGATTTGATAGTCGGTGTTTTAACTATCAAATAACAATTGTGTAAATAACATGAGTTTGCTAATTCAGCACTTGACCTAACTTGGCTTCTTTAAAATATATTTAACCCAATAGTTAATAAACCTTTAAATCTTCCAATACATTCAAAACATTTGATTTAACCTTATTCTATTATAACAGAACTGTTTATATGATTTTGAGTATGTATGTATATATATGTATATGTATGTATATATATACATATACCCAGCTTTCCATTTCCTCTGATATAAACCAAATTTCCTCTGATTAACTCTGACTGATTTACTTTGATCGATTAACTCTAACTTGACTAACTCGACTTATTTAACTCAAGTAGACTAACTTGGCTTGATTACTCCTATCGATTAACTAATATTCGACTTACTCTATTCGCTTGACTCTAGATCGCAGCGATCACAATGGTTACGCTTGATTCCCTCAGGAAACATCCGACCGCCGTAGGCTATCTGCAGCCCTGCGAATTACGCTAGCAGTCGTACGCAATGGCAACTCTTCCTGAATAACTATGTTTGACTAACTCTATCTCAAATACTATATTCGATCAATTCTAATTAAATAACAAATGTTCAATAAAATTTTGAAATAAATATTCTTGTTACTTTTGAAACTAATATTGCAATATTATTTAATTTCCCAAGACCCTGCATTAGAGGTCGATATTCCTCGTATAGAGTAAAACCAATTTCAACACCTTCACTCGCTCCAAACTAATACCATTCCTCGATAATAGTGAAGCCAATCAAGTTGGGGTATTTTAGTTACCTCTCAGACCTTGATCGACCCGTTCTTACCTCAGAAAGTATTAGTTTAACCACTAACATCAAAATCTTTTTTTCCTCCGATTTCAAATCGGGGTTTATAAAACCGTTTCTTATATTTGAAATCTTCGTTCCAAAATCCTTTTACTTAATTCCTTTAATTAAGTAAGCCTTTATTAACAATACACCTTTTAACTTTAAAACCCTTTTCCTCTTATAACCTTTGGATTTAAATAAAAATCCACATTTAATAATTCGCTTCCATTTACTCGAGTATCCTTAAAACACAACCTTACCTTGGATTTATAACTAAAATCTGCCTAACACCTTTTGACCCAACCTTAACGCCATCTAATCACTTCAATGAACTCCAATTAAAACCCATCATTTTAATCCTTATTAATTAAAACAATAATTAACTTTGAATATTAACTAAAAAAACAGTTAACTTGGCTATTAATTTAGAATAGTATAATTATCATTTTTAAAAGCTTATTAAATAACTATATTAACACCAACCAACTCAATAATCACTTATCAAATATAGTTGATCGACGCTTAGCTAACATTTAACCTTTTGGTTGTGACATTTAACAAATACTTCAGAAATTTCAAACCAATATATATATATATATATATATATATATATATATATATATATATATATATGAGTGCATATTTGTATTTGATTATAAAATTATTTTTAAATTATTTTGTAAAGAGGGTAAATGAAATAATTTTACCAAAATCATTTTTTTTTGTAAATAAAAAGGAATTAATTCTCTTAACTTATTGACTTGATTGTTTGAAACTTATAGATTGATTGATTTGAACAGAATTCAAATTGCATTTGGAAATTGAATAAGTAATAACTGAATGAAAATCAATCAGAGATAAACCGACTGATGTTAAAGTATGTTAATCCAAATTGTAGCCATAACCGGCCGGGTCCGTGTCGGAAAAACATATGTCCATGTCCGACAAATTTCATTTTGGAGGCGAGTTAAGATAACAAAATTTGTACGAGAATTTTTTTTGTTTGATCCGTATTTGATTTTATTTAGGGCAGAAACATGACACATCTATTTCAGATCTGATCCGACTGATTTACACCCCGAGTCAGTACTGCTCCATATCATTAGTCCGAACCATCAAATGTCAAAAGACTTTCATTATATAATATAAGGTCAAACTGCAGCAGAGAAAATCGAGAGCATAATATATTGGTCCAGTAGCTTTGGATCAATAGGTACAAAAAGGACGATCTCTTGCACACGATCAATAGCCCGTCTATTTTAACTGAAATTGACGCCCAGTTCGTATGGTGAAACTCCAGTCTATGCAATCCGAAACCAAGTCCAGAGCCTATGGCTTTCACCAAAGCTTCTCCAAAAAAAGGGTGTAATTCAAACTTTTATGGTAACTAGCATTAACCAATGCGTTGCACACGGTGCATATGAAAAAAATCTCGTTATTTTTATCATATACACTGATTTCCAGTATGGAACTATCCAAATAAGATCATTTGCCATGCACTGATTTCGCTTGTTTATAAATCGTGTGCGCTGGGCTTGTGCTCCTCTCTAATTTATTGACTTCCACCATATCTAGGTATTTATTTTTGAAGAAATTCTTCCCATACCATTCCTTTGCTCAACTTCCACAACAATAATTTACTAAATTTGTCATTTTCCCTATGAAACTCCTTTTATTTCTCCTCGAACACAATTCAATGGTGCTTATTCAACCAGCCAAGCTTATTATCTAATGTTCGGGAGCTATTTGTCAAGAAAAGCAATCGCCTTTCACTACAAATTATTGGAGAAATGGGAAAAAGAAGATCACCCATATTGTATCAATCCAAAACAATAATATGGGTTCCCCAAGGCATTCACCATGCCTTGGTTACCTGTCAGCAACATTATTTATTTTATCCATCTCCCTTCAGTGCGCTAATTCTTTAAATGGAGTCTTCAAAGTTCAAACAAAGTATATCAGGAAACCATTTCCTACACTACCACCTCACCTGCGTCATCACCATCGAATGCTTCTTGATTCAAATCCCGTTGACATCGTAGTCGGTGGAGGAAATGCCACCATGCCGTGAGTATCACTTAAAGCATTATTCTGTAACAATCTCATCAAACTTTTTACTTAAATAAGAGCATTATTTGCAGGATTTACATCATGGATATCGGAGTAGGAACGCCACCACAGCCACACAAAGTTCTTGTTGACACGGGCAGCGCAGATATATGGGTCAACTGCGCAGGTTGCGTAAACTGCAGATTTGACAACGACGGAGTGCATATACCACCTTATGATCCATCACTGTCCACGACAGCAAGAATATACAACTTCACAGAGGACCACTGCGCAGAAAGCGTAAATGGCAGCAGATGCAGGTTCATTTACGGGTACGTACAAGGAAGAGGAATGGAAGGATATGTAATGGAGGATAAGTTCTTGATTGGGAATCCATTAATAGGACAGTCCATCTCTACAAACATCCGTTTCGGATGCGTGACCAAACATAACTACACTAAGGACAGCGATGGCTTCGATTTCTTTGGTTGGGGAATTGATGGAATCATTGGGTTCGGAGATCACGGTAACTCCTTGATCAAGCAGTTCAACCGTACCGGCATACGATCCAACCATCTCGCGCATTGCTTGGACAACATTAACGGAGGCGGAGTTTTCGCAATCGGAAATGTGGTGGAGCCCCAAGTCCCGATGGTCGATCGATGGAATAGGGGTTACGAGTTGGCTTTGATGGACATAGATTTTGGTGGAGCCAAAGTGGCCTTGAACGGAAGCTCATTAGCCACTTTCGACAGTGGATCGGACAAGTTTTACGTTCCAGATTTTACATTTCAAGATGTTAATGGGAAGTTTGAAGCTGTTCTGACCCAGAAGAATGCGGTGTTGAAAAAACGTGTAAACGACAGTACATGCTTTCAGCTTCCAGGAAAGACTTTAACCCATGAGTGGGTGGATCAAGAGTTTCCAAACATCACTCTTCATTTTCCAGGATCTATGTTGTTTAATGTAACCCCCCATAATTACATTAGACCAGAGGTCAATGGGGGTGATGATCTTGAAGGTTTTTGGTGTTTGTTTGTGTCGCCATTCGATATACAATTTGGAGAGAATCATGTCTTCTTCGTTGGAAGTTCGTTCATGTCGGAGAAGCTTATGGTATTCGATAACATGAATACTAAGGTTGGGTTCGTGGATCATGATTGCTCGATGCCGATTAAAGTTGAAGGTGAAGATGGGAAACCAGTTTCGCTCGGTCCTCAATTAGGAAATTAAAAACTGTGATGTAAGTGGCTAAATGTTTTGAATGTGCTTTGTATATGACGTGTATATGTATGTCACAAAAAATATTAACGCTTGATTGAAGGCGAGATTTTTGAACAAAATGGCTGTTAATGAAGGCGAGATTTTTTTTTTTTTTTTTTTTTTTTATATATTAAGAACTGTGTGGATATATGACATTGGTATTATTGTAAAATGAGCTATGCTAAGGAGCCCGAAGAAAAAAAGCTAGGGAAGTACGGAAACGGGAGGAATTCATGGGGCAACGTGGATTTATATTTGGGGATAGAAGGAGAGCCACAGGATATTGTTCGGGCTTATTTTCGCATGTACTGTTCGGGCCTCCTAGCTTTTCTGTTGTAAAATTGATCCAAAGGTGCACAATTCTGCATCATCCGAAAATGAACTATTCTACATTACTCGAAACTGATTGGGGTTTTACAATAGGATTAGAAAGAAAATAGAGGTGACCAACTACGGATTTTAAGGCAGAATTTAAGGTGGGGCCTAAGTTATTCACTCACATTCGGGTAAAACAACAATTATGCACATTTGGATCAATTATGCACCACATGCTATCAACCCTTAATGTGTTTTTTGTTGTTTCGAGTAGTATATTTTGTGGGTACTGTAGCAATATTCAAAATTGATAATTCTGCTGCACCCAAAGATACACTCGAAAAAACACCCGAAAGTCAGTTTGGCCTTTGGATCAATTATGCACCCATGATATCCACCTTTAAATCTGTTTTTTTGTTGTTTCGAATGGTATATTTTTCTGGAATTGTAGCAATATTGAAAATAGATAATTCTGCTTCATCCGAAGATACCCCCGAGAAAACATCCGAAAATCAATTTGGCCTTTGAATCAATTATGTGCCCTCGATATCCATCTTTAAATATGTTTTTTGTTGTTTCGAGTGATATATTTCGGGTATTGTAGCAATATTCTTGTAAAATAATTGATTTCTTATTATAAGTATAGTCAGATATTTGTTAAAATATGTTAACTACCATCAAATATACATGTTTATTATACACATGAGCATTTAGGTATGTACGATTAACATATACGTGAGGAATTTGGTATTAACTCACCATCACTACGCTGCCACTTCCATTTAGCATTAAGTTGCGACCAGACTTCCTGATGTGAATCAAAAATCAAGATGATAGTACTACATTTACACTATAATATAGGATAATTAATTTAGAAGGACAAACGGTATTAATATTTTATCCATAAGGACACGCGTTTAAAATTTTATCCAAAAGGACATAACCTTATTCTCTCCTCTCTGATTTCTTCTTCCGCTCCTTTTTCTCTTCTCCGATTTCTTCTTCCACGAAATCAGCAAATCAAAATTAACGAAATCATCTCAACCGGAAATCGAATCATATCAAATCCGCCTATATCTAACAGTCGAACCTCAATCATCAATCGAAATAGCGAAATTTAGGACACGAAATCGATCTCAAAAATCAACCTCGATTGGATTTTTATTTGTTGCTATAATCATTATAATTTAATGATAATTTCTGCCGATTAGTTTTAGGGTTATTTTGCATGGTGATTCGTGATTTTTTTTTTTTTTTTTTTTTTTGCAATTTTAATGTTCAACTTTTCAGCGCATGGGTATCATTTTTATACTTTTTTAGGTATCATTTTTGTTTATTTAACACTGTTTTATATTCGTTTGTTATGTTTTTAATGTTGTATTTATTTTGTAGTTGTATTGTTGCATTATCTATGTATTACAGTCGAAATTATTTCGTTATAATCAACCAAACTGTGATGTGAGTAATTTTTTTTTACATTTTTTTTAAAACAATACATCAGTTTCTAGGTATCATTTTTATATTTTTTAGGTATCATTTTTACTGTATTCACTGTGCTATGTTTTTTGGTAGTTATTTCTTGTTGTTGTATTAATTTTGTTCTTGTACTGCTGCATCAGTTTTGCTACTCAAACGAATTTATTTTATTTTAAACAACCAAATTGTGATTCAAACATTTTTTGTATTACTTTTGTCCTTAAAATATTAAAGCAGTTTTTAGTTATCATTTTTATTCTATTTTTAAGGTATTAGTTTTATATTTTCTAGTTGAATTTACATTGTAGCAGTTTTTAGGTATCATTTTTATATTTTTTTAGTTATTAGTTTTATATTTTCTAGTTGAATTTACATCATAGTAGCTTTTAGGTAGATTTGTGTTGTTTGCTTTGGAAATTGACTTTTTTTTATACACAACATTAATTGTAACTGATAACCACTGATAAAAAAAATAACACCCACCTACTCAATTCAAATCTCACAAAAATAATATTTATTCGCAATAATACCTACCGATTAAAAAAAATAGCAATCAATTCAATTCAATTGTCACAAAAATGAGATTATTCTTAGTAATACACAATAATACCCACTTGTATCATATGATACCTACAATGATACATAACTGATTTAATGGAATACCTTTTTTTCCTATACAATCTAAGTACATAGAACACTGCTCCCCATTCCAAGCATGCATTCATGCATTTACTTTTACTTGTACGCAATCCTGTCTTGAATCTAAGTAATCTCCAGCAACATGCAGTATCTGCAAGTATTTCATACACAATCAAAACTTATACCAACATAATACTGGAAATTCAACTAGAAAATACAAAACTGATACCTAAAAGAAATATAAAAATGATACTTAAAAACTGCTATGATGTACATTCATGTTGAAAATATAAAACCGATACCTAAAAAAATATAAAAATGATACTTAAAAACTGCTATGATGTAAATTCAACTAGAAAAAATAAAAATGATACTTAAAAAATAATATAAAAATGATACCTAAAAACTGCTATGATGTAAATTCAACTAGAAAAAATAAAAATGATACCTAAAAAAATATAAAAAAAGATAACTAAAAACAGCTATGATGAACATTCATGTTGAAAATATAAAATTGATACCTAAAAAATTATAAAAATGATACCTAAAAGCTGCCATGATGTAAATTCAACTAGAAAAAATAAAAATGATACCTAAAAAAATATAAAAATGATACCTAAAAACTGGTATGATGTAAATTCAACTAGAAAAAATAAAAATGATACCTAAAAAAATATAAAAATGATACCTAAAAACTGCTTTAATATTTTAAATTAAAACTAATGAATAAAAATGTTTACATCCCACTTTGATTGATTAAAATGACATAATTTCGATTGAGTTGCAAAGTTAATGCAACAGTACAAGTACAAAACTAATATATCAAGAAAATAAATTAAAACAGAAGCATAACACTGTTATTACAAGAAAAATGATACCTTAAAAAATAGAAAAATGATACCTACGAACTGCTACTAAATTCACCATCCAAAAAAGTAACTTCTGTCGTTCATCTCCATCGCTCCTATCTCTCGGTCGATTTTCTACGACGAATTCACAAAATCAAAATCACGAGATCATTTTTACAGCCTATCGAATCAAAATCCGCGTGTCCTTATGAATCGACGAAGCTTTTCACACTATAAAATTAGGGCAAATCGAATAAATTGAGGAGCTCAAACGATTTTGAAGATGATCGAACAAGAGAGATGTTTGAAAATCAAATTATGGAGTTAAATTCGCGCTGGAGAAAAATTGAATGAGGAAAAAAAGCACGCGAGATAGAAGTGACGGGGAAGAAACGGAGCACGTGATTTAGGAAATTAAAATGTATTAGTGTATTGTCCTTCTGAGTAAAATTTTAGTGGGCTGTCCTTATGAATAAAAAAGCCCTTAATTCTGTCCTTGTGATTATTTTCCTGTATAATATATGTCCTTCTAATGGGCAAGTAGTTTAATTTTCACTATTAATCTATTACTTTAAACTGATCTTTCATCTTAGATTTTTATCTTTTGTTTATGCTAGATCATTTTTAATTGACATTTTCAAATCTTTATCACCTCATGAGCAAGTTGGTTCAAGTTGCACAAATCAAGAGGTATTACGACTTTGACTAAGAAATCTGTATACGCAAACCTTTCATAAATTGGAGTATATATGTGTGTGTTATGTATGCCTTTAAATGTATGTGTGTGTAAACCTTTCTTACTGTAACATCCCATAATTATCAAATAGACTTTGTCGTGGGTTCATATTGTCGTTCCCTTATTTATCAATATAAATTAAATATGCAGAGGTAATTCACGTTAAACAAGTCTATCAACTAAGAAGCACAATGCTCAAATTTTGAGTTCCTTTGTTAGCGCAATTCAACTAATACAGAAGTAACTACTTTAAATATGAACTTTAGGTAATCTTAGCTCATTTCAGTTGTACTAAATCACTTTCCAAATAATATTAAAAAAAGTCATGTTATTTATAAAGAGTCTACATGCATGAGAGAGAGAGAGAGAGTGTGGGGTGTGTGTGTGTGTGTGTGTATGTACACACACACACATAAACATATATACATATACATATATATATATATACATATATGTATGTGTGTGTGTGTATGGTGGAATCAAGATGATCTCAAATAGTGGAGCACCTCTTCAGCTCCCTAATTTCCACCACACAGTCTCCTTGCTCTCTCTCTCTCTCTCTCTCTCCCACTCACACACTATTTAAACATAAAAGAGTGATTATTAATGAGTTGCAAAATGGGTGCCACAAAATAGGTGTGCCATATATATATATATATATGTGTGTGTGTGTGTGTGTGTGTGTGTATATATGTGTGTGTGTGTATATATATATATATATATATATATATATGAAGATAGGGAATTCTTTATTTAGGCTTCGCAGCCAAGAAAAGATAAGTCTCAACAGACCTTTTACATACAATGCTTCACGGTTACAAATGGGCCCATACCGACCTTTAACGAATCAAAGCATCTTGAACATAATAAAAACAAAATTAACTTTACATCTACAATATTACCGAAAAATTCTTTCTCTTCATATACCAAAAGGCCAAAAAAACTAGGTCATGGCAGTTGGTAATTACTTCCCACAAAACGACTTCCTACTCTTGGATCCTTCCGATCCTCTGCTCGCGTCTCCTCTACTGTTGTTGCCAGACAATCTGTAAGAATTCTCGTTTTGATTCTCTTTGTCGTAACTTTGACATCAACCCAATTCATGTAACTGACATTGTTCGGGGATTGTGCTGCATGTTTGAAAATCCTACTGTTGCGCTCTCTCCAAACTATGGTAGTGACGACGATTTTGCACAATTTGGCTTCATAGTCTTCTGGCTTCCTGCCGACATTTAGGTACTCTATGCATGCAACTAGATTATGCCCCCTATTGCTGATATTCAGTTTATCTAAAAAATTGCTCCAGATCTTCTTAGAAAAATCACACTTGAAAAATAAATGATGATGGGTTTCAATTTCTTTACTGCGTAAAACACATAAATTATTTTGAACTATCCCCCAAGCATTTAACCTGTCTTTGGTAGGAAGTCAGTTGAGAATGGTTTTATACGTGGTAGCAGCCATTTTAGGACAGTTAACCCTATCCCAAACAAATTTTGTCATCCCTTAACTTGATGCTTCTCCCTAGTAGCTTCCCACGCCGATCTAGTGGAGAATTCTTTTGCATGCTTCCATGACCAAATATCCTCGTCCTATTGTAAAAAAAAGGCATGTATTCAATTTTAGCTTTGTATTCTTCACTACAAGGAAAACTGCTACAATTCCAACAATTTTCAGCAATAATGCCTTCCACCTTTTTATTTGGGCAACCATATGCCGAATATGTATCCCAACCAACTATATCTATCAATGATTTATCTTTAATCCATAGGTTCTTCCACAAGTCTGTTTCTTTCTCTTTTGTTATCTCCTTAGTACAATTTTTGGCTACTTTGTCTGTGATCCATAGAATTGTCTTCCAAGTGGGTGAGGAGTTGTTATCGGTAGGCATTTTCCAGAAATTACCCTTCAAGTATCTAGTTCTCGTCCATTTAGCCCATAACCCACTTGAATTAACAACACTACAATAGAATCACCATATTACAACGGTGCAAAACAGTTGTAAACAACATTTTACAATGGTGGTTGCACCGTCGTATATTAAGAAGTTTTAATAGACCAAAATCTTTTACAACTGTTATACACAGTTGTAGACACAGTTGTAGTAAAATATTTTACAACTTTTCTGTACTGTTGCAACAGAAACTATTACAACTGTAATGCATCGTTGCAGTAGAAGCTATTACAATTGTTTTGCACTGTTGTAACCATTGAGTATAATAATATGATTTTTATTTAATGATACATTACACCTCCTATAGAAATAAATATTTATATTGAATAAAATGATATTGCACAGAATTTGATACTCAAACAATTATTTTATTCAATTAAATATTTTATTTCATTATTTGAAATAGTACAACTTTCTGATCCCACTATTGTACAACTATCTATTATATAATACAGTCAATTACATACATACATTCCTCACTACAGACTGCTCATTCAGTATGCTCAGACACATATATACTTTCACATAAATGTATACACACTGAATCTTTATATGCTCCAGCATCCAGTTTAATCATTTGTATACCAGTCACATAAAGATTGTGAATCATGGAATCAAAGTGCATCCTGAAAGAATAAAAAGATACACAGAAAGATCCACCTGCGTTTATGTCATGTTGCAACAAATATCATTGAAGTATATATGTTTAGACTTTGTAGACAAATAACACATATATGTAATTTATAATCTCTAAAGACTAGTGATACAAATTATGTAACTGGTATATTAAACTGAATTGTAGTATCAAACAAGTATTGCTTATCAGTGATGTAGATAATAATTTCAATAGATGCATTCTTATTTGATTTGTTTTAAGATAGTTTTTACGCTTCTATAATAAAGCCATAGATTCATATAAATAAATATAAGTCATAATTCTAACATAATCGCTACTTTTAACTAGTATAAGTTATTGTCCCTTAACATTGATAAATTATTCATCAAAATCTTAAACTAAATAAATGGTTTTGCAAAAATTGATTCCAGGCACAATATCATCCATTTTTTGGCAAAAATTGAAAAGCCTTGTACAAGATCACATTTAAAAGTTACCTGTACAGCATCACATTTTCATCACTAACCTCTGCTTCATGTCTCAATTTTGCCTTAAGAAGTTTGGTAAATCTCCTACACTATGATAGATTAACAACCAAATTGCAATTATTATACTAGTGGAAAATCAACACGTAAACATTAACATTCTCCTAATATTATACTATTGATAATCTACTAAAGTTATCTAAGGTACTTTGATATTTTAAGAGCCAAATTGCCAAGATCGAGACCTAACCTGACGTAAGCTTTGCTATTCATTACTTCCTTCCATGCCATGCACGCAATTCAGAAATCCGCGCTGTTCGTTTACATCGACGTGCATGCGATGTGTTGCTTTATGGTCTTTGAGCCCTTAATGTTAACTGCTGATATTTTTATGTAGAAATGGTACTTGTTGATGCCTCATCATTTTGTGGCCCAAAGCAGCTGCTTCTTCTGCTTTGGGCAAAGGTTGGCCTTATATATAAAGCATTGCAAGTGAACCCCTTAAGACAAACAATTAGAACAAGAAAGAGTATTATTGCTATCAGTACACTGGACAACTTATATAGCATAAAAGAAAATTCCAAAAAACATATTAAAACATTACAGTTGTGCTATGAAAAATATATCCTATAATTTCATAAACTTTCTGCACTAAGCGGAAGCGTGTCTAAGCCAAGTTTTGTATCTTATTAATTCTGCACTAGAATAAAACGTAAAAACCAACATGCCTATGTTGCAGAATTTAAAATCAATCTACAAAATATTTCTCTTCTAGTCTTCCTAGCAAGTTGAATACCCTTAGGCATAACGGTAACTATCTTACCATTAATAGCGCATAGATTAGCATACTCGAAGAGACCAAACAAATACGCCTTAGAAGCCTCTTGAAGTGCCGAAACAGTGGAGCTATGGAACCTCAAATCGGTCTTGTAATCTTGAGCGAGTTTGCAACCTAATCTCTGGAACGAAAATACTAAGAGCTTTACCTCTTGACGACTTACATACTGTTTTCTATGTACCTGCCATGGAGAATAAAAACATTAGGATTTTTTAAAATTTTGAGATGAAGAACTAAGAGTTTTAGATGGATACCAATATAGGGGCTTTTGTAAAGAAATGTTACCATTAGAGCAACTTTTTGATTTCCAAAGGTGGATTGAATCTCGAGATTCCTCAACACCAACAGAGTAAATACCAATGCCAATGACATAAGACACGTTCTAAGGAGGAAAAGAACAAAACCATCAACTGTAGGAACAAAAACATCAACATCATTGACAACACATAAATTTGAATTGATAGAACTGGTTACAGTAGTTTTTGACCAGCCATAAACACAAGCACCGTGCATGCTTAAATTTCTACATAGGAATTCAGCAAATTTGTTTAAATTTACGCCAACATCCACAATTGTGCTACCTAAAGCAACGTTTAAGTTTCTATTTCTATTATCTGCTTGTTGGCCTTAATTTAACTGCTTTATAAACTACCAATTTAATAGCTTAAAAAAAGGTTTTGGGTAATTTTATAATCAATCAAAAAAGTCAAAAGCTAAACCAGCTAAAAACGACCAAAACCAAAATAAGGAACATAAGAGCCTAGTTAGAAATAGAAAGATGAATAAATGTCTCTGTACCAATTCAGTGGTCCAAACATGGCCTTCATACCATTGAACAGGAATGGAATTCTTGGGATCCCAAAAGCGGAGCATCACGTCATCGCCAACAAGAATAAATCGCTCATCATGCAAACATTTCTTCTACAAAACAAATTTAACACGTGTCATCTTCTTCGGTTCATCTGAAAAACAAAACAAAACAATTTCGCAATTTAACTTAAAAAAGAAATATGAAAAATTAGGAGCAATCCAACGTTTTCAAGTAGGATCTCGACAACTTGAAGGAATTAGGCGAATGGGTGGAGCAACTAAGGTTGTAGAATTTACTCGAAAGAGAAGAATCCAAAGTGGGAAAATCAGCCGGTGAAGCAACGTTTGCAGGCAAGGTCGAAGCGAGGTCTGGTGGTTGGATGAGACGTTAAAGTCACACTTAGATCTAGTGGCTGGATGAGACATTAATGTCACGCTTAGATCCGGTGGTGGACAAAAAATATGAGTGGCTTGAGATAGGCATGATTAGGAGTTCAAGGAGAAAGGACAAAGTGATAGTGTGAGGATGGTAGGAAAGAAGTGGAATACGAATACTGGAAAGCGAAGGGAAAGAAATAGACAAAAGAAAATTAGATCTGGAGAGAAGAAGGGCAGAGGAAGAAATTGGGAATCGATGTTGATTTAGGAAGAGAAAGGAGAGCTTACGTGAGATCGTTGGAGCCAAAATTTTAACCATCCCGCCGGAATTTCATATATCGCATGAACACGGCCAACCGGTTTTTCTTAGATGGTAGCATCGGTTTTTATTCATTAAAACTTAAAATTAAAATCTCGCCCAAACTTATAAAAAGAAAATGATATTATAACTGGAAATTGATAAGTTAGAAAATGCGGCATGTACTGGAACCTATCAACGTTTTTCCACATCCGTGATTTGCGTTGATTTTTTACTGCATATTTGCAGATCCAGTGATTTTCACCGTAATTTTTGCAATCGTTCTACCATTACCATTTATAATATCAAAATTAATAAGTTAAAATTATACTAAAATATATGATGAGTTTCTTGAAAATTATATTTTATTTAAATATTAAATATTACTTATATTAATAGTTATTATAAGCTAGTACTTATTTCTTCTTAGTAAAAATTGAATATTAATTATTAAAGGTTAATTACTATATATATGTTACAAGTTATCAACTATTTATTAGTCATTTCATATTTACAATTATTAATACTATTTATTAGTTGTTGTTATTATATCCATTTTTAATTATTTAATGTTAGTTGTCAGTATTAGTTATTTAATATTTAAAATTAATTATTATCATTTAACGATGATTATAATTTGATATTAAGATTTTATTATTTATTATTATTTAAAATAAAAGGTTGTAATAGACATTTGGTAAAGAATACGTGTTTTTAAAAAATAGGAATCTATTACAACTAACATTTTGTGACAGTTGTGAAAAACCATTATTACAACTATCATTTTGTGATAGTTGTAAATTTACAGTTGTAATATGGTATTTTTGTGAGTCCGATTTTGTTCACACTTTTTTTTAAGTGTGAACAAAACACTCAGACCCTATTGGAGGAATTCGGGGGGGGGGGGGGGGGGTGGGGGAGGGGGTCCATATGTGACCCACCAAATTCCTCCAATAGGAGGAAAGTGTTTGTTCACACTTAAAAAAAAGTGTGAACAAAATCCTATTCTATTTTTGTTGTATTGTAATTTTCCAACCCTGCTTGATTGTAAAAACTTCCCTTATTTCTCTGAGATTGCATAAACTAACCCCACCTTCCTACTTGGTACAACAAATATTTTATATTGTGGAGGTTGCCTTACCAAATTAACTCTGCACAAACTTGCTCTATTTTATCAGTAGAAGCTGGCAACTTAAAAGTTTGAAGCTAAAAATTAACTTTAGCTCGTATGACCGTATGAACTAATTCCACTCTATCAGCAAATGATAACAACTTTGAGCTCCAACCTTGTAATTTATCCCTGATTTTGGTAATGAGTTCGACACATTCACTGTCAGTAATTTTATTTGAGGATAGTGGTACACTAAGATATTTGACTAGTAGATTACCTTCCTGGACTTTCAACACTTCAAGTATTGTCGCTTTCTTGTTATTGAACTTGGTTTAATAACATTTTTTTAAGTTCATTCACTTTTAGTCCCGCATATTTCTCCAAAGATTCAAAAATTCTACTTATAGTTAAGGCTTCCTCTTTAGAAGATCGAATACAAATAATTTGATTGTCTGCATATAATAAATGGTCGAGAATAGGATAGAAGTCAAAAAAAATTTGATCTCTTTCTTGAAACATGCAATTTCCATTTCTAGCGAGAAAACTCCATCTCTATTGCAAACAATAAGGAGATGATGGGCCTCCTTGTCTGATACCCCTGTTGCTATTGATATAAGCCTTAGGTACATGGTGTATAAAAATAGAGAAAGTAAGGGCAAATATACATTCTTCAATGAGAGCAGTAATCTTGGTGGGGGAACCCATACTTTCTAGCATGTGTATGATGAATTTGCGATTGATCTTATCATATGCTTTGTGTAAATCTACTTTGAGGTAAAGTTTATCTGCTCCATTTTTGTTGAAATTTCTGATTAATTAATGTGTCAACAATGAGTATCTGAAATGCTCCTACCTTTAATAAATGCGCCTCGACATTCAGCAATGAAATTTGGCAAAATAAGGTTGATCTGTTGCAAATAACCTTCGATAGAACCTTGTAAATCAAATTACAACATGTTATTGGCTTGTAATCTTAAATTCTTGAAAGAATGTCCATTATAGGGATAAGGCAAAAAAAATTGTGATTTATTTCTTTAAGAATTTTTCTAGTCCGAAACGTTTCCTGAATGGCTTCTAATAAGTGAATTTTCAGGTCATCCCAATGCTTCAGCAGAATTCAGCACCCTGTCCATCTGGCATG
Source organism: Allium sativum (assembly GCA_030737875.1). Taxonomy (NCBI): domain Eukaryota; kingdom Viridiplantae; phylum Streptophyta; class Magnoliopsida; order Asparagales; family Amaryllidaceae; genus Allium; species Allium sativum. The sequence continues at coordinate 153,736,924 of CM060921.1, read as the reverse complement.
GGGTTGGCATCGCAGTGAATAGTGGCCAAATCTTCCTAGAATTTGCTGATGGTCACTGGTCGTCGAAGCTTCCTACTGCCAGGAGAATTCAGCTATCTCCTGCAGTGAATGTTGGGTAAGTCATTCTCTGTGTGGTCGCTGTATAAATCTGAATAATATTTGATCGCTTCCTCTTCCATCACTTGATTATTGTTATTGGGAAAATCATCCTATTCAAAACGTTGCATGTTAGAGTTTGAATTTTTCCTGATGTACATTTTTATATAGAAAAATATTGGTGCACTCGTCCCCTTCAGTGATCCATCGTTCTTTGGCCTTTTGTTTAAGCTCTACAGCCTTGATTTTAAGTGCATCCTTAAGCTGCCCTTTCATATTGTAGTAAGCTCTCCAACTGCCATCCACTTCACCATCCTCGTCTAGTTTAGTCAGTAATCATTCACATTGATTCTACAACGTTGTGCTATTGTCTTGATCTTTAGGTCTTAGTTTGTTCCATTCCTTCAGGCTAAGTTTGATTGTTTTGAGTATGTGGTTAACTTTGTAGAAATTAGACCCTTCCACCGACGTCACTGCGTTTATTTGAACTACTTCCTCATAACCTTGTAACTATGGCCAAGGCATAAAAAATCTAAATGGTTTACCTTTGGCATTTTCTTGTTTTTCAGTAAGCAAAATATGCAAAGGACTGTGATCACTCGTAGAATTAGGCATGACGTTAACTGATATTTCTGAGAACATGTTAAAGTAATCAGCATTCGCTAACACTCAGTCAAGGTTACATGAAATTTTCTTACATTCACCGCTTCTTTGTGTAAATTTCAGACCCTTATAGACCGGTTCTAGCAATCCAGATGCAACAACGCAAGAATTAAATTTAGCCATTTGGGAAACTCTCAGCATAAGTCCCTCTTTTTCCTCATGATTTTTTAGCACTGCATTAAAGTCACCCATCACAATCCACGGGCCTTATATAGTTGTGCTTATGTCTTTTAATTTGTTCCAAAGAAATAACCGTTGCGAAGCTAAGTTGCAGGCATAGATTGCGGTTACAAATAAAACCAAACCCCGATAATTGGTAGTTTTGATAGTAATTTGTTGGTCGTCTTTCTCTGTAATTTGATTATTCCAGATATGTTTGCTCCACATTAGCATAATTCCTTTCTCACCCATGTCATCATTATTAGTCAATACACATTCATCACCCATGGTCGTTTCAAAATACAGCATATTTTTGTCATTAAACTTATTTTCCGAAATTCCCAAAATAGAAGGAGATAAATTCCTTTTGAGATTATAGAGGTCTAGATGAGCGTCGTTATTTAGGTCTCTCACATACCAGCTTATGATAGACATTTGGAAGATTGAGAATCGCTCATCAACTTCCTATGAGGGATTTCTTGCACTCTAGACGTAGTGCTCATACCTTGGTTTTTGATAAACAGAGATCATACTTTTCATTTGTGTTGGAATACCTCTTGGATGAAGTTTCGATGTCTATTTGACTGTCATGTCATGTAACTCCACCTGATTTTGTGTTTCTTCAGGCGCTTGCATTTCTGGTGCTGGTATATTTGCTTCCGCTGAATCCTACTATTCTTAGGCCTTTTCAACTACAGGGTCAAGGCCCATCTCCTCCTGGTCCAACAACACCTGGGCTATGACCGGGTGTAATAACCCAAGATTTTATCTAGGCATACATATACAGGTTTATTGATAATTCCTGGATATATATATGAGATATATGTATATGTGGCTATGCAAGGGTGCATAATGGATGTGTAGGGTACACAACTGCATTCTGTACAATATTTAATTAAATAGAGTATTTTCTTAAGTAGCATACATGGTTGAATAAAATATTCATGTATCTATTTTAGACTTGTGTGCACATGCTTGGGGAAATGCATGTGTACAATATATAAAAGAACCTTTTGGTAAAGAGGTAAACTGGTTGCATAATATATGGGCTGAGAGTCATTTGAAAATATGCATAGAAATCCCTCTAACACGTGGGAAGATATTAAGATCATGAAAATAGCATGATCAATGGGGATAAAAGTGGAAATTAATAAGTAGCACTTTGCAGGAAAAAGTAAGCCAACATGGCTTATACGGTGTAATTCTCTCTTATCAAAATAAGTAAACAAAGATAGTTGAAAAAATGTGCGCTTAATGTGTAGATATAACCATTTTTCTGCATAGGGTAAATTTGACACTTCTTAAATAAGGTAACCCTAATTAGTTTCCAAAATAACTAGTATAAAACTAGGTTGCCTGGGCTATCATATTTCCTCTTAGCAAAAATAAATCAAAGAAGTAGTAGAGTGGAGTAAGGACTAAAAGGACTAGGGCAGAGCTAGAAAATAGTGATCTAAAGAAGCAATTTATAAGTGAGTTTATACTATTTTATGAGGGGACTAAGTCCTATATTGAGGTAGCAATTATTGAGTATAAATATAGATTTTGTTTTCAGTTATATTTATGATATAAATATGAGCATAAAACAATGTTGGTTGATATGTTTGAAATGTTTCTTGTATGGGTAATAATAACTCATATGTATTAAAAGTTTGGAAATATTTAGATTTTGTTTTCAGTTATATTTATGATATAAATATGAGCATAAAACAATGTTGGTTTATATGTTTGAAATGTTTCTTGTATGGGTAATAATAACTCATATGGATTAAAAGTTTGGAAATAATTAAGTTCTTACAGGAAAAATAAACATGGAAGAAAATTGTTTATTATTGTGAGGTAGGGTGGAAAGTGGGGGTTAGGTGGCATGGACTAGTGGGTCACAAGCTTATGTCAAACTCCGTATATACATACATACATACATACATACATACATATATATATATATATATATATATATATATAAAGAATGGTGAAGAGGAGCAATATTTATATTTGTGTTGATCCTTTTGTATCAAGAGTTTTCTAAGTTAAACCCTCTCTTTATGATGAGTTTAAGTGGAAAAAACATGTGTTCCTTGAATTCTCTAATCCTATGCTCACACTTATAGAAAAACAAACAAAGGTTTTCTGAAGGCTATACTATAAATATATATTGGAATGTATAACTTGAGTATAGTTTTGGCATGGATGTGGTTGACTGGGTATTTTTTTGCATTTGCATGAATGCTAGTTTAACAGTTACACTCATTATATATATGTATGTATGTATGTATGTATGTATGTATGTGTGTGTGTGTATATATATACATATATATGTTGAACCCTCATGATATGTACATGTGTAAGTCATGTTTGGCAGCTTAAAATATATGGGGATATAGAAAATTAACCATTTAAATAAGTGTTAAATGGGGAATATATTGGAGGTATAGCCACTTGAATTACCAAAAGGTTACAGGATGGTTGGGGAACCATGTATACATTGATCTATTTGATTTCTAGGGAGGAAATTAGGCATGCACATGGCTTGTAAAAGCCCTGTAGACCTTTGTGTGTTTGAGAAAACAAAATGTGCAGATATGTGTTCAATGTAAGAAGGACTATAAACTATAGAAATTAGGATGGGGCAATCCAAGAAAAGTAATAATTGACAAACAATAAGTGATGGATGACGTGGGATGCATCAGATGGTTTGTCAATGATAGTTTGTTAGTTACTTTTCATTTGGTTGTGCGTATGTTTTATTCAGGAACTCAGGGAGATATTCCGTACGAATATTAACAAGTATTGAGTAAACTCTTGTGAAGATAATGATATCTGAATATATCACTCAACATACATGCATGTCTAACATTGTTTATTGGAGTAAAATAGAGTATTCTCACATTTGACACAAAATATGACCCTATTTGCTACTGGAATTAATGGGGTGTCCTAAAATAATGGGGTAGCCTTTGATGATTTTGCAGGAAATGGTGAAGCTTAGTAGGGATTATGGAAGTTATGCCTGGAACTTTGAAATAATATGTTGGGAAGAATAATGCATTAATTTTCTGTGCTACTAAATGTTAATAAGCTAGGAAATGTTTAAATGTTAGCTTTCTTAAACTAGTTAGGAATATTAGTTAAGTTAGTTGTTTGACGAAGTCTGAAACATGTAATGTTTATGAACTATTTTAACCTATTTAATGTTAATAGGTGAATGCTAGAAAGAATGATGTAATCAAATCTAGGTTTCTTGTGCTTTTACGCAAGGAACAATATGATAATTGTAAAGCTAAGATTGGCGTATTTTGGGGTTACTGAGAATTAGAAAATGCTACTTGTTTACATGAACATGATATATATATATATATATATATATATGTGTGTGTGTGTGTGTGTATGTGTGTGTGTGTGTGTGCACTAAGCATCATCTTGAGAAGAAACAAGTTTCTATTTATTTGCAAAGAGGGTCATGTGATAGTGTACATCGTGTAAATGTGTGTGTGTGTATATATATATATATATGTGTGTGTGTGTGTGTGTGTGTATTTGTGTGCGTGTATGTGTTTTTGTGTGTGTGTATGTGTGTGTGTGTGCGTGTGTGTGTTGAACATATGGGGTATATTCATCGTTCCGATGATCAGATTTATAAAAGAAATGCCAGGTATAGCTATACAAATATTGATAGAAACCTCTTGAGAAGAGCAAAATCAATCCATACCTTATAATCTAGACAATTGTAGTAGAAAAAGGGTAAAGAAAAATTGGCATATTTTATAGTTATTGTGAAATAGAAGCATGTTATCTGTTTGCATGTCTATATCACATTTTTGTAAACACCAAAGCATGGCCAACATGGGATGTATCAGCTTATTATTCTCATGCAACAAGGACTCGTGTGATGGTGTTCACATATACATATTTTATATTGATTACATAGAGTATATCGATGCACTAAGTTACAATTGTTATAAAATGCTGAGGCCATGTTCAATGGCGTAGCCAAAAACTATATATGGGGAGGGCAAGATGTAGAGGTGAGCAATATTCGGTTCAAATCGAATTAACCGATCAAACAGAGTTAATTTCAGTCGGTGCACTTTTAAAACTAAATCGGTTTGTAAAATATATTTTTTTGGTTATTGGTTTAACCAAAATTTTAATTTATTATCTAATTTTACGATATTGTAGTACTTTAAATAATTAGTTTAGTTTTATAATACAAAGACATTTGTTGAAAATCGATCAAATCTTATCATAAACGTAAAATTTACTATATAAAATTTCTCCAAACATGTATTTACTTTTTATTGAATCCATAATTTGAATAATAATACAACCTTCAAGTTCAGTTAAATTGGTTACCGACCGAATTAACTGAAATTAATTCCGTTCGATTTGAAAAAAAATCGGTTCCAATTCGATTTGATTTTTTTATTCTAATCAACTCGAACGCTCACACCTAGCAAGATGCTAATCATGGGGATTCGGGGGCGGCAGCCCCCGATTTTTTTTTTTTAGCCAACTATTTAATTATACGTATGAAGAATCATTATCGAGAATCATAAAAGAACAACTAAATAAAAATATATAATAATAATCCGTTATAAAAATGATTTTTAAACAAAATAAACCATATATATATGTTACTATTGTGCACAACAATTGCCTTGTCGCTGAATACCAAATTGAATACAAAATGAAGCTTTTAGCAAATTGAAGTATTCCAGTATATTTTCCGCAATTGTCTTTTTATTAACTTTGTTATGCATCAAAAACAACTACCAAATTGAATATCAAACTGACGTATTCATATTAAACCAAAATCAATCAAGCCAATTCATCCAATCAAAATCATGGACCACCGATTTTGAAGCATCAACGCAAAGGAGGCAGTAATAGGTGCTCTTGCGGAGGAAAACAACAGTGAGTTGGGGACGACACAATAGTGAGTTGCGGAGGAATCTACAACTTAGATTGGATGGTGACTTGCGATGACGACTTACTGGAATTACGTAAGTACGATTTGATGTTGATAATTGATTAGTGTTTGTCGATGATGATTTGCTGGAAGTGTCGACTTACTGGAACACGAGATTATTTTTTATGAGGATCCTTTTTTCTAATGAGTCCCTCTTAGGGAGTTTGAGTTTGTACACACCGTTCCGTACGGTGTGTACATAACTCTACGGGCTGATTGGAGGAATTCAGGTGGGGCCATATGGGCCCCACTGAATTCCTCCAATCAGCATGTAGAGTATTGTTCACCTCACAAAATGTGAGGTGAACAAACTCGTACACCCCTCTTAGGATCCTGAGAGGGTCACGTGCCTCAGTAGTAATGTAGCTCTGCCACTGCCCGTGTGGTGCAATTGCAAATAAGAAACCTTGGGATACACAAAAAGATCTGTACTTTGTATAGATGAGTTGTCACTTCGGTAGTTAATGAGGGATATGTAAAATTTAGCAGCTACTGAAGCATTGACTTGATGAACTTGGTAAAATATATTACTGGCTACCTGCATAACCCGAAATGAATGTAACCATGCACTAAAATGTGCATGCATGGGAAAATCGCAGGCAGTCAAGTCTTGCCCAAGTTTACTTACCCAAATCAATATCTTATATAATAAAAACTTCAAATTTTAAAACAAGGCTTATCACGTCTTTATATTAGAACGTAGTAATGTTCGAATTACCTAGGGAAAATTTAATGGTAAAACATTATACTGGTATGTGCATAAGGAATGGAATGTGTATATCTATGCACTAATATGTGCATGCACGGGAAATTTTCAGCTAACCAAACTCTTTCCATGTTGTACCATACTAAACACGAAGTAGCAACAAACATAAGCGACGTGATGCTAACCTGTTATGCATGAAATTAACTGAGTAGATGAGATGGAAAATGTACACTAAATTGGTTGTGTGATATGGAGTACATTACTTACTCAATTTACTTTTCTTTAAGTACTCAAACTCTGATTTTCTAAATATTCAATGATGTGTAATTTATCACATAATATAAGTTTTATACCCAAACCAATATATTGGTATGTATATACTAGTGAATATGGATCCAGCCTAGGGTTGCATACAACCCATATCCAATTCGACCCAACCCACCAACCCGACCCAACCAGCATAAACCCAACCCAACCCATCTTTGTTCGGGTTGGATATGGGTTACAATTTGCAACCCATACTATATATGGGTCGGGTGTGATATTCTGTTCTACCTAACCTTATTTTAACCCGACCCAACCCTATATTAGAAAAATAAATTAATGCCAGTCCACTTAAAATTAAAATCTAATCCTAGTATAATGTTTATGTATTCTATAGTAAATATACAAAAGAAAATATTTCATGTCAAATCTGATCTAGATAGAATTCAGCAAAGATTTTTTTAACGATAATTTTAATGTATTTTAAAATGAAACACTTGTTCTACTATGTAGTGAATTAATTTCATATAATGTGTTTTACAATGAAATTATGATAAGATATTTGTTATAATGAATCAGTTATTTTTAGATGTGTTATGCTAGCTAAAATCCGATGTACTATGTTGAATATTTTAATATTATTTTAAAAAAAAAATCTCTTATATTCTCATTTTTTATTAGTTTCATGCAACCCAACCCAACCCTACTAAACCCAACCCAACTCATACTTCAACCCAACCCTACTAAACCCGACCCAACTCATACTTCAACCCAACCCATATCCTACCTCATATAGGGTCGGATACGGGTTGTACTACCTTAAACCCATACCTATGCGGGTCGAATGTAGTATCTGGTCCAACCCGACCCAACCCATACTTTGTGCAGCCTTAGATCCTGGTAGAGTTTTATAAACAGGGGATAAGAACCTCATGGAGAAGATGACCTAGGAAAAAAACTTTTGTCAATCATTAATCAATATTTGTTTGTTTGATTAGTTTTGATGGTTCATCTCACCTGGATGCTCTGACTGGGAACTGATTGTAAATTATAACTAGTGACTACCGGGGGTGCTTCAATTAGTGTTGTGGATGCTTCATTAATAAGTTCCACCATTTTGTCTTGTGTATCTATTTGTATACTAGTGTGTGGCCCGTGCTATGCAAATGGGCATTGACGATAACTAAAATGATTTTCAAAGTTGTTTAGAATTTAATATTGATTTTGTTTTTATAATGAAGGAATATATGTTTTTAGTTTATTATGATGTGAAGGTGCAAACATCATACATATACACACAACATGCAAAAACATATGTATATACACACATACACACATATATACATATATACACGCACGCAAACATATATATAGAGAGGCCGGTTACATAGTGTTAAAGACTTGGCAATTTTTTCAATGTTTGAGTTTAGATTTTTAACACGTGTATTGGTCTTTAAATATTTGAAAAGCTTACATATTTCGAACACACTCTAGAGTGGAAATGTAAAGTGAAAAGTAGTAAATAATGCAAAGGCTTTTGAGGATGAAGTTACTATTTAAATGATGCTAAACTATTGGCGATGATTGTATTTAATGGAATGGACTTGCTTTGGAAATCCTAATTTGTTAAAGGGAAAAAAACATAAGGACTATTAATTAAATATTTTATCCATAAGGACAACACATTTAATTTTTTTTCTAGAAGGACAACTAATAGCTCAGCCCAATATAAACCCTTTATTCGATTGTTTTTTCCTGGTCGTTTTAATCTTTTTTTCCTCCATCGTAAAATAAAAATGGCGAACGAATCGTGATCAACACAATTTCTGCCTGCGGAGTACTCCAATTTAGATGAGAACCCTAGCATCACTACTCACAGCGATCTAATGGAAGAGGTAGTGGAAAAAAATTTCGAAACCAAGTTAAAGCTGCCGAAATTTCACAAGCTAAATTCGAAAACCTAGGTACTGAAAATCAACCAATGATTGATGTTTAGAAACAAAATGAGAATCAAGTTATGGAGAAAATCGCAATAGACAGTAGAAATAATACTGTTGATAGCCAATTTGTTGATCAAAGAGCAAATGACGAAAAAAATGATATTGTTAATGGAGAAACAGAGGAACGAACCGTGGTAGAGAAGCAGACTGATACAGTTAATGGTAAAAATGATGAAGAAGTATAGTTGTAGGAAAAAATGATACTATTAACACTGGAAATGAAGAATAAGGGAAATTTGGAAAAGAAACTGATACTTTGGATGCCAAAAATGTTGAAAAAATCAAAGTGAGGAAAAGCGATAGAGTGATAAGTAAGGAGACACGTTCGAAAAGGTTTAATGATCCAAAATTTGTAGCAGAAAAGTCAAAGAAGAAAAGAAGAGTTGATAAAAATAAGGTACTTGACAATCATAGTAAGAAAATTTAGTAATGTATGTTTATATTGTCTCACAATAATGGTTTAATTGTGCAGGATAAAGAGGAAGGAAAACGAAAAACAATTGAAGTTAAGGAAGCTGAAAACATTGAAGAAAATTCTGTAAGTTAAAACTGGTAACTTCAATGATATAATATTTATAACTTGAATAGAGTTAAGTAATAAAAATGATACTTTCAATGCATTAAGACTGGTACTATGACTCTGGAAACTATTTGTAATTTGATATTAAAATGATTCCCATCCGTTTCATAAGTAAAAAAAAATACATTAAATATTGAAAAACTGAGAATGAAATTTGTAAATATAAATGTTAATTAGGTTAATGTTTTTTTTAATGCATTACATTGAATTGTACACACATAAATCTTATTATTCTGTTAGTTAATGTTTTTTTTTATTTATTAACTAGGATGATGATTTTGTCAATCTAAGGCCAAGAGAAATTAAATTAGGTATATCAGTGGAGAGTAGAGAAGAGTAAGTTGTAGATGGCAAAATCAAATGTGAGATGGCTTATAGATGCGGTTTGCAAGCATCTTACAAAATGATAAATATGATAAGAGGGAAGAAAGCGTTGACAAATAAACAATTTGAGATTTTGAAACGAACGCCATTTTATGATTCTTTTATGTTTTTTATGAGAAAAAGATTTCATTGAAAGAGTGCAAGAAAAAAGCAAAGAATTTTGATGTAGTGTATTCTTGCTACTCAGTGGAAGAAGATTCTTTTCTGTTTGGTAAAAGTAGAATGAAAATTTGTCCAAAAGATATAAGTTTATTATTCTACATGCCTTTGGAATGTACTGATATAGACAAGACACAGAAAATGACTAGTAGAACTATACCAACCGAGTGCAAGGATTTTGTCTCAAGAAACTTTGGAAAAGCGACTGTCATTAGAAGGAATTTAATAGAAAAAAGAATTAAGGTCGAAGTAGGGAAGAAAAAGAAGCAGTTTGAAGAAGACTTGCCACTCCTTATTATGTTAATACTTCTTACCTTTTTCATTCCCAGTAACCAACAGAAATTTAGATGATGTTGTATTCCGTTCATCGTGGATGTGAAGAAGATGAATTCAGTTTCATGGCCGAAAACCATTCATTCGAGTTTTACAAAGCTTGTAAAAAGTTACATAAGTAATTCGAGGGATATGGCCGGTTGTTCGATGCTTCCTTTGGCAAAAAAAAATTTACAGTATTTTTACTGCATATATAAACATAAATTAAAGAATTCAGTTATAACTTTGGTTTTTTTGTATATGCAGTATGTGATGTGCAAGAAGATATCGCTAATTGTGCAACGGGGAAATTTGAGAAGAAAATCCCACGATTTGCGAGGTGGGATCTGATGAAATTGTAGACCATAGCAAAAACGAATTTTTAGACATGTTCAAGCCTGGACAGGTACAATACTCAGTATGTCACTTTTAATCCCATGCATGTATTGATTTAATGAGTTATTCTTTATGTTTCAGTTATTGGTTATCAGTTCTATGTCTCTATAGGGTTCATTTTTGTGTTGTTAGCATGTGTAGAATTTTTTTGGTATTAGTTTTATAATTTTTTAGGGGTCAGTTTTATTTTATCTCATCTTCAAGGTCCATGGGTATATGTTTCTGTATACTGTAGTTATCAGTTTTGTTTTACATTTTTAACTTTAGTTCCTGGTTATCATTTTTTATTTATTGTAGGTATCAGTTTTTTAATTTGTACCACCATACAGTATGTAGTTATCATTTTTTGTATTATAGTTATCAGTTTTTTATTTTTCTTTAGTTCACAAGATTTCTTCACAAATTCAAATTACTGACAAAAAAATTGTTATCAGTTCATTAATTTATCATCCAATTCAGTGATTAAACTCTTGCATGTAATGATTTATTGTTTTATTCTTTATGATTTAATGAGCTTAGTATTTATCATCTTCATATTCTATGGATATCTGTTTTTGTAAAATGCAGTTATCAGTTTTGTTTTACAAATATATATTCAGTTTCTGGTTATTAGTTTGTATATGTTGTAGGTATTAGTTTTTGATTTTTTCCATTGTATAGTTTGTAGTTATCATTTTTGTAACACCCCGAATTTTAGTTAATACTAAAATTCACTAATTATAGGATAAATAATCTCAGATGTGGGAATTGGGGGTAACGGGCTGCGTCATTGCGTTCGTCTCGGAAAAGTACGCGAAATAGAGTCCGAGTTTTCGAGAATCGGAGTCCGTATGGCCCGGTTATGGCCCAAAGAAGTTTTCAGAAAATTCAAAGATAAAGACAGATTTAAAAATTCAAATTCAGAATTTGAAATAGAAGCAGCGGGTCAGGCGGGAGAAATTCCCGCCCTAGCCATGTCGACAGCGCTGTCGACAGGGCTGTCGACAGGGGTGTCGACTGCCCTGTCGACTTGCCTGTCGACAGGGGTGCGACGCCCAGTGAAACTGGGTGCACCAGTTTGGGTTCTTGGGCTGGCCTAGAGGGCTGGTTCTAGAGATTTCCTAAATCTAACGGTCCTAATCTAACCTAGGGTTAATCTAAGGGCTTAAAACACTACCTAATCCTATAAATAAGACCCCAACCCTACCCTAATTCATTCATAATTAGGTTTTGTAACTAAACTATGGCAAAATGAAATTTGAGCATGGCCTCCACAAATCAATGAAGAGAGTTGCAAGCTAATCAACATCTTCTTCAATTAAAGCCACTAATTCCACTTCATAAGTTTGCTAATCTTGGTTTTGGTGAGTTTCTATGGCTTTAATAATCAATTGTTAAATTGATTATGGTAGGATGTGATAAGACATGGCTATGTTTGTGGATAAATATGTTTATGCAAGTTTGTATGATATGTGATTTGCAAGTTTTATGTTATATGCGAGGTTAATGCCATGTTTTATGATGCAAAACATTATGTTGAACATTTATGCATATGTAACAAGTTATGCAAACTATATGTGAGAGTATATGCAAGTTATATGTAACATGATATGCAAGTTATGCATGTGATTTTATGCATGCTAAGTATTTGGTGTTATGCATGCTAAGTATTTGATTTTATGCATGCTAAGTATTTGGTGTTATGCATGCTAAGTATTTGATTTTATGCATGCTAAGTATTTGGTGTTATGCATGCTAAGTATTTGATTTTATGCATGCTAAGTATTTGGTGTTATGCATGCTAAGTATTTGATTTTATGCATGCTAAGTATTTGATTGTATGCATGCTAAGTATTGGGTTTTATGCACGCTAAGTGGTTGGTATTATGCATAAATCATGACATGCAAGTTTACCCTTTTAAAATGTGATGCATACATATGCAAGATGACACCTTTATATGCTATGCATGTTTACCCTCCTTTAAGATGCAAGTCATATATGCAAGCTCAATATGTTATGCAAGTTATGTGCATGAAGTTATGTAAGTTATGTGCATGTTGTTATACAAGTTCATATGCAAGTTATGTTTATGAGATTATGCAAGTTATGTGCATGATGTTATGCAAGTTATGTATATGCTTAAATGCAAGTTTAATGTGATATGCAAGTATGTGCATGCTTATGCAAGTATGTGAATGCTTATGCAAGTATGTGAATGCTTATGCAAGTATGTGAATGCTTATGCAAGTTATGTGTATGCTTAAATGCATGTTTAACATGTTATGCAAGTTATGAGAATGCCTATATGCAAGTTCAACATGTTATGCAAGATATGTGTATGATAATATGCGAACTCATATGCAACATGTTATGCAAATCATGTGTATGATAATATGCAAGTTTGGGTTAAATGTAGTTGGGTTAATATATGCTCATAAATGCAAGTTGACATCTTCTTAACCCATGACAAAGTTATATGCTAAACCCATGATATTTGTGATGGATCTTTCCCTTTATTATGTCGTGAAATGAGAACGATTTACGTGGGGAATGATGGGGTAATAAATATGTTAATAAAAGTATGATTGGGTATGATAAGCATACCATAAAAATAAATTAACATAAGTGGGAATTTACCTATTGAGTTAGGTCTACCCCATGGGAATTTACCTATTAAGTTAGGTCTACCCATGTTATGAAAAATGTGTAATTAATTAGGGATAATTAATTGTGGGGGTGATTAATTAGGTGTAATTAATCAACTAAGACACGAGGTTGGACCCTTTTGTAGCAGAAGTCTGCCCGGAACCGACCGGCCATCCAGCGGCTACAAATGATTGGCCCAATGTGAGAGGTCTTAGTCACAAACTAAATACGTGATTAACGTAAAGACACGAGGTTAGACTCGGTTATGACGTAAGGCTGCCCGGACCCAACCGGCTTAACCAACGGTCATAAAAGATAGTCTAATATGAGAGGTCTTTAGGAGGATCACGGTCTTAATTAATTAAGAAACACTTAACCAAATTAGCATGTAGTGGGACATGAGGGTTAAGTGGGTGCCTTGGGTGGCATGTAGTAACTAGTGGGGGTGCCTCGGGTGGCATGAGGAAACTAGTGGGTTGCCTTGGGTGGCAATAGAAAATACGATTAGAATACTTAACCAAAGTGGAACATGTAATTAAACATGATTAAAGGGTTAAGTAAGTGCCTTGGGTGGCATGTGAGAATCAAGTAAATGCTTTGGGTGGCATGTGGAAATCTAGTGGGTGCCCTTAGTGGCAATTGAAATATGATTGATGACTTAACCAAATCTTAACATGTAAGGGGGCATGATTATAAAAAGGGGTTAAGTGGGATGCACTAGATAAAAATAGCAAGCTTAAGTAGTAGCTTGTGGGGGCCCATTTCAACCAATATCCCAAACGTATCTTTGTGGGCCCGACTCTGGTCGGGTGACGGGACACGCATATTGGGCTTGACTATAAGTGGCCAAAACGGGTTAGCGGTGGCAACGCAGGATCAACGGGTTTCATATGCGTGTGTGGACCCGGGCTGGTTGGTAAGTCGTTGTTGCATCGTGTAGATATAAAGCCGTGCACAGTGATATTATCTGGTAGCCACTTTGGGGAATGATACACCCCCTTTTGTGGGACCAGCACGGGTATCTACGGTAGGGAGCCGATCGCTTGGGGGTAGTGGGTACACCTAGTAAAGGTAGGGGCAGACGGCACCTGTGTGGGGGTACAAGAAACTACCGGGTAAAAATTACTAAGTACACTTAGTGGGATCAACCTTTAAGTAGGAATTACTCTTGGTGGGTAGAACTGGTGTGGTGCTGTGTAGGAATTACCCTTGGGTGGGTAGATCTGGGGTGGTGTAAGCTAGAAATTATCCTTGGGTGGATAAATGCGTCTTTTCGGTTATCGTAGTACATCCGGTGTTTAGTTGGCTACTTAGTGTAGTCATTATCCCCAGAGGTACCGTACCTTGTTTATGTCATACCCTAATTACTTTAATGGTTGTATTGTTAGGGTTATAGGACTCACTCAGACTTATGTCTGACCCCGTTGTTTTTATCTTTTTCCCAACCCTCAGGTTTTCAGAGTGGGCCTAGCACTAGTGGGCTTGGATCAGACCGCTATATCTATCTTTTGGGCTTGGATCGTAGAAGTAAAGCTCGGTTTATCTTTTCTATTATGGCTATTGTCTATGTAGTGGGATTATGTACTTCTATTTTATCAGGATGGATATTATGTACTTGACTCTTGTTATGGTTTTGTGATGTAACCAAACATGTTTTACTTTCCGCTGAAATGAAAGGATGTTTTAAATTTTCAAGTATTACTTATATCTGTCTTGTTGAAATTTTTCTGTTCTATACTCACTAAAAATACTCCACCAAAACTAAGGCATTCCCTTAGTGAGTTACCTTAGCGGGTGTGGGGTGTTACAATTTTCTTCCTGTTGTAGTTATCAGTTTTAAACATTTTGTTTGCTCACAGCACTTCTGCACAAATACAAATTACTGGAAAAAAAAATTGATATCAATTCGGTAATTTCCCATCTAATTCAGCAATGTATTAATATAAAAATTGATTCATATAATGGGTAAACATTTACAGATGAAAGATATAGCAAATATTGAGACGCACGAGGCAGTTCTTTTAGAAAATAAGGAAAGTTTGGCAGGAAGATCTACAACAAAAGGAAAAGCTACGCAGACTAATAAAAGAAAGCGTGGTTAGCAGGTAAGAATTGGAAAAAGTTGATAAAGATGTGGAAAATAGAGTTTAAACTATCGCATGATAGAAATTGAGGAAGAAAACAAAGAACTAAAAGGAAGTGGAAGGAAGAAAGAAATTTGAGAAGAAAAGCAGAAGAAGAGCTATGTAAACTTAAACAACAGATGAAAGACCAGAAAGCTGACATTGAACATGAGAAAATGGATGATAGAGTTGATTCAGAAGCCACTATGATTGATTAACAAAATGTTGAAAACATGGAAAGTAATGAAATAACTAAAAACGAGTTGAATAATGAGTATGCCGACCAAGATAAACCGATGGAAAGCATTACAATTGATGATGAAAAGTCTTCTAGAGGAAAAAACAAGTCACTTGGAAAAGAAAATGAAACAACTCCAATCATGGTTACTGATAATGTTAATGATAGTGGGAGAACAGAAAAGGGTGTACAATTAATTGAAGACATCGATCCTTCGAACTTTAGTTTCAATATGACTGCAAAAATTTCGAAGTTAAAAGTTGATGAAGGAAATTGCAAAAAAACAGTAAAAAAAAAAGAGTTAAAAAATCACCTGTTAAGCCAACAAGTGGCAAACCACCTTCTTACATCCTGAGAATGAGAGCAAAAAGAAGAACTCAAAAAAGGAACGAGGAGTATGAATATTTTCTAAAAGCAAGGAAGAAATCCTAGGAAACACAAATGAAGGAAAATGAAGGAAAATGAAGGTTCACGCGAAGGAAATGAGGAAGAACTTCAAATTTCTTTGATTCGATTCGATGAAGAAAAATGTGGAAAAAAAAACAGATAAATGAAGATGACAAAGAGCAAGAACAAACTGTAAAACCAGTAGAGCCAATAAATGTTGAAGAACCTTCATGGCAAGACATACACTTGTCGAAATGCAAAAAGGTGACAAAACATCTAAATGATGAGGAAGGTAGGATTATAAGGAAATTTTATTCAATGTCAATAGCTGAAGAAAAGTAAGTATAATATTTTCATTTGTCCTTGTAGAACGCACTAATAATTATATTAACTATTTGACTTTTAAATAATTAACAGTCCAGTCGCTTGGTGAGATGATGATCGGGCAAGGGGAGGATGCATTATTACAAAAGATATGCTGACGGAAATGTTGCGAGGTTCGTTAACAGATGGCCAGGTAAACATATTTAACAAAATTTATTAACGATAACCATGTAAATTAAAAAATGATAACCAAAATCGATATTGTTAGGTGATAAGTATAATGAATAGGATACTGATACTTAAGAAAATTTCAAAATGATACTGAGAAACTATAACATATTGATTCAAAATACGTCATACTAAAATTGATACTGTTATAGACATAAAACTGCTACCCAGTTATTCTAATTAAAACAATGATAGTATAAATTATAAAAAAACTGTAACATATTAATTGGAAGTAATATTAAATTGATACCGTAAACATGATAAGAACGTATTTATCAATAATGTTAATCCCTCAAAAAATCCATCGCACATTGAGTTACAAGATCTAAGTAGGAGCTAAAGAACGAATACTTTCAGGGACGATCGCGCATAGTATTGTCCAAGGCGTTTGAGCGACTCATAAAGGACGAAAAACAACTACACAAAGCAAGTCCGAAGCCTGAAGAAAGTCATGTTTCAAGCGCAGAAGCAAAGGTCGGTTGTTCATATCGGAACAAAGCCGCTCAAATGTCAAAACAAAGCAAGTCACCCACAGCAATGGAAGACGCTTGACCTAATATCAAAGTTCGATCGCACGTATCAAAGAAGGAGTCAAGGTCGCATGTACAATTAACAACGGCTCATGGATTGCAACTCCTACCGCTCGTATATTCCTGCTAGTCGAACGCCAATACTTAGATCAGAAACCACCTACCGGTCGGTCGTACACCAGTTCTTAGAAAGAGCACACTTACATCTCAAGTCGCAAGCCTTGGTCAGTCACCTCCAAACTAAAAAGGTCTTCACCTGCTCACTCAGGATCAGACATAGATGCATCAGAAAATCATGATCACCCATCTACCCAAAACGCTCGCTCCTATAAAGCCGCTCGCACATGACAACTGGAAACAGCTACGGACAGCTGGCTACAGCTAGGCGATGGCACGTTCGTAATTAATGGGATGAACGATCGTAGCCTGCAAATATAGATTTCAGATCACTTGCTGAAGGGAGCTCACCAATAAATAAACCATTGTTGCCAACGTAAAAGGGATCCAATCGTTCTAGCCACAAAGTGCTGCTAAATTCTATCCTCAGTGACTCTTCAAACACTTGGAAGGAATGATCATCTTCTTCACTCGAAGTTCTATCACCCATTTGGTCATTGCATTAAGTTCAACCTTGTAATTAGGGGAAACAAAGACGTCTTCCTTCTCAATCATTCACCCATCCTTCTCCTCCTCAAACTCTACCATTCTCTCATAAAACCCCAGGATTGAAATGTATGAATGAGAGTATATTGAGTGGGTATAGAGATGTATGAAAAAAAAGAGTATATGTATTTTGTAATCCCCATTATAAGAATGCAAGCTATCTTCATAGTGGATGTAGGCCTAATATAAGGCTGAACCACTCTAAACCTTGTCTCTATTTTATCTTTCTCGCATTTTCATTTTCGATTAATATTAAGTACGGCTCCACTTATTTCCCTACCATTTTGGTGAAGTACAATTTTAGTACTTTTGGTGTTTAGGCCATTTTTTGGTGTAAACATTTTGGCGTCCACTGTGGGGCTGTATTCATAATTCCTTGCTTCGTACTTCCTTTAAGAGTTCAGCAACCTAAAAAGAATCCAAAGTCGCTTTCTCCTTCGAAGCTATGGACGGGTCAAAGAAAGGAAGCAAATCTTCCAAAGCTCCAACGATTAATGAGGATAATAATGTTGATGAGATTATACCACAAACTCTGGAACAAGGGGTGGGGGAAACCCCTAGGCCATCTGTAACGCGAGATGAGTTGAATGTGGTTGTAACCAACTTAAATGAAAAGATGGATGTTACAACAAAGATGATAATGGAAAGATTTGGTGTCCTGACTAATGCTCAAACCAGCTTACTGCCACCAAATGCTGTGAATAATGCTATAGTGAAAAAGAGGACTCATTAGTCTCAGACCTTGGTCAATATTACTACTTAGTGGGAGACAAGGGAGAGGCCAGCATTGAGGACTCCAAGGCCAGATCTCCACAACATAGAGAAAAACGCGTGACTCAGGCTGTCGCGAGTCCCACCAATATAACATCTCCCAAAAAAGGTGTAATACATCGAAGCTCAAATCGTGGTCGCTCTGATAAAAACATCGATGCCGATCCTGACGAATAAGCAAGTGATGAGAGACGTATCACAGACATGATCCAACGAATAATGGAAGAGAAAGCGTGTAACACCCCGCATTTTTAAGTATAATTAAAAATGAAATAAAATATATGAAAATATGCTTATGATAAGTAAATAATGGTGATGCATAAGAAGAATTAATTAATACATGAAAGAGAAGAAAAATTAGTTCGATAACGGTGTGTGTAACGGAAAAGATAGTAAAATGAGGATAATTAATTTAAGAATCAGGAATAAGGTAAAATGGACATCACCATTGCATTCCTCTCGAAATTTTACATGAAATAGAGTCCGAGTTTTCGAAAATCGGTGTCCGAATGAAGAAGTTATGGCCTGTAGAAGATTCAGAAGGTTTCGGTCAGCACAGAACTGGGCAGGTCGACCTGGGGGTCGACTTGGGGGCCAGGTCGATCAGGGGATCGACATGGGAGTCGACCTCCCCCATGGGGGTCGACTATAGCGTCGACTTCCTCCCCAACAGGTCGACCTGGTCGGCCCGTTTCGGTCCAGAACACGTTTTTGAAGCCCAGGGACGATTTTTGATGGTCCGGATTGGTTTTAGGGTTAATCTGATGGCTGAAATGAATTGCTACACCTATAAAAACAACCTAAGACATAGCCTTCTCTACACACAATTCTATTATGCTTCCTCTCTGCCTCTGTTCTAAATAAAAATAAAAATGGCGTCCCTACTCTGTTGGAATCAAAACTAGAAGCTAATCGACATCAACCTAAGCAACCCAATTCAAACTAGAGATTAAAGCTTCTGCAACGATTCTACAACAAATTAAAGTTATTTCTTTAATCCAACCAAGGCAAGTACAGTTATGTTCTGCTATAAACGTTAATTCTGATTGTGACATGAATTGTAAATCTGAATCTGAGATTATATTTGTTCTGTTCTGTTTAGATCTATCTTATTTTGTATCTCTTTCCTCTTTCTGTTCTATAGCCAGGCTACCACGAGCCTGAGCCAATCTCATAAGAGATTAACATACGCTAAAATTTTTGGGGTAGTAAAATGAATGATGCATAAATTGGGCATGACCAATAGGTGACTAATTTGAGGAAAGAACATGGACTGTAGCTAGAATATGAATCTGAGACATATGACTGGACATGTTATATATGTAACATAAAAGGTATTGAACATATGACTTGAGATAAGGAGAATATGGCTTAGGTGTAAAGATTTACATTGAAGTAGGATATCTATTAAATAAAAATAAACACCTAAGTAAGGGATCTTTGGGATATATGACATGCATTGAAATCAATGGCTATATTTGGTATAATTTATATGTGAATCTTTTGTACTAGGCAAGTTGAACTAAATTGGGACATGTAAATTATGACCATAACCTGTGACATGTAAATTCAATGCAACGTGGGGTATATGATCATAGTGTGAATCATGACAACTATTTAGGCTGTAAACTTAGGCCAAATTTATAATTATGCAAGATATGTTTGTGAAACTTTAAGGAATGATTAAATCTGATATATTTGCCTAAATTGCTAGTTCTGCTATATTTGCCTAATCTGCTAGTCCTGTTATATTGCCTAATCTGCTAAATCTGTCATCTGCTTAGTCTGTTGAGAATGCCAAATCTGCTAAACTAAACCTATTGAGATGCCTAATGTAACACCCCACTCCCGCTATGATCACTCACTAAGGGAATGCCATAGCATCGGTGGAGTATTTTAGTGAATATAGAACAGAAAAATTACAACAAGACAGATATAAATAGTACTTGAAATTTTAAAACATCATCTCATAACAGCAGAAGTAAAACATGTCTGGTTACATCATAAAACCACAATAAAGGTCAAGTACAATATCCATCAAAATAAAGAAGTACATAATCCCACTCTCATACAATAGCCAAACAAAAGAAAAGATAACTGGATAACTGGAGCTTTACATCTATCCAAGCTCCTAAAGACTGGAACAGCAATCCGATCAAGCTCCACTACTGCTAGGATCCACCGTAGGACCTGAGGGTTGGGAAAAAGATAAAAACAACAGGGTCAGACATAAGTCTGAGCGAGTCCTATAACTTTAACAATACAATCGTTAAAGTAACCAGAGAAGACATAAACTGATATACGGTAACATATAGGGATGAATGGCTACCCTAAGCAGTCAACTAAACGAAGATAAAGGATAAAGACGCATCTACCCTCCCTAAGGTAAATTACTAAACTGCACCACACCAGTCGTTCCTAACTTAAAGGTTGATCCCACCCAAGGACTTATAAAATTTACTAATTAGTACCTGCGTACCCCTAGGTGACCAAGTAGGCGCCACGGGGCCCTACAATCCACTAGGTGTACACACTACTTCCCATTCGATCGGCTCCCTAACGTAGATACCCGTGCTGGCCCCACCGTGGGATGTATCATTCCCCAATGTGGCAACTTGATGAAACTAAAGGTGCACGGCTTATATCTACTCGATGCAACAACGGCTTACCTACCAGCCCGGGCCCACTCACGCATATGAAGCCCGTTGGACTTGCGTTGCCACCGCTAACCCGTTTGCCTCTTACAGTCAAGCCCAGTATGCGTGTCCCGTCCTCGACATGGGTCGAGCCCACAAAGATACGTATGGGTTACTGGTTGAAATGGGCCTCCACAAGCTACCCACCTAAGCTTGTCCCTTTTTCTAGTATATCCCACTTAACCCTTTAATCATGTTTTAATTACATGTTCTATTTTGGTTAAGTATTCTAATCGTATTTTCTATTGCCACCCAAGGCAACCACTAGATTTTCTCATGCCACCCGAGGCACCCACTTAACCCCTCATGTCCCTCTACATGCTAATGTGGTTAAGTGTTTCTTAATTAATTAATTAAGAACGTAACCTTTGTAAAGACCTCTCACATTAGACTGTCTTTTATGACCGCTGGTTAAGCCGGTTGGGTCCGGGCAGCCTTATGTCATAACAGAGTCTAACCTCGTGTCTTTACATTAATTACGTATTTAGTTTGTGCCTAAGACCTCTCACATTGGGCTAACATTTGTAGCAACTGGTTAAGCCGGTTGGGTCCGGGCAGTTTTACGCTACAACTGAGTCCAACCTCGTGTCTTAGTCAATTAATTACACCTAATTAATCACCCTCATAATTTTATATTAATTATCCCTAATTAATCAAGTTTTCTTAACATGGGTAGACCTAACTTAATAGGTAAATTCCCATGGGGTAGACCTAACTCAATAGGTAAATTCCCAACACATAGTATGGGTACACCTAACCAAATAGGCAAATTCCCATACTATGTTTATTTATTTTGTGTTATGCATAATTATATTAATTTCACACAATCTTATTAACTTATGCATTTAATTACCCCATCGTTCCCACGTAATTTCGTTCATGATATAACACATATAAAAGGTGTCAACTTGCATATGAATGAACATGTTTCAAAGGTGCCATCTTGCATATTAACAAACACATAACTTGCATATGAACTTGCATAACATGTCACATAACTTGCATATAATATGTCACATAACTTACATATTCATTTTGCATAACAAACTTGCATATTAGCTTATAGACTTGCATAATGTGTCATCATGAACTTGCATATTAATAAACATGTAACTTGCATATTTACATACATGTAACTCGCATATTAACAAACATGTAACTTGCATATAAAGAAACATGTAACTTGCATATTTACATACATGTAACTTGCATATTAACAAACATGTAACTTGCATATTAACAAACATGTAACTTGCATATTTACATACATGTAACTTGCATATTAACAAACATGTAACTTGCATATTAACAAACATGTAACTTGCATAGCATATTACCATGAACTTGCATAACATGCATATGATTACATAGCCCACAACTTGCATATTTAGCATCATGCAAACATAACATACATCATATTAAACTTGCATAAGCTTACATACTCAACATGCATAAACATAAGATTAATGCTAACATCATATCATATGATTCAAAGCTCATTAACCCACATACAAAACCATAAATCTCATCACATCTCATCTAATTAGTTTACCAAAAGATCATCAAAGTGATAGAAACTCACAACTAGCAACTTTGAACACCAAATGAAGAAGATTAAGATGCTAAGAAGGGATTAGAAGTTGATTAGAGAGTGATTAGTATGCAACCCTCTTCATAAAATTAGTGGAGGCCATGAGAGCTAGCATTTTGCCATAGTTTAGTCACTAGGTTTAATTATGAATGAATTAGGGTAGGTTAGGGTCTTATTTATAGATTAGGCAAGTGTTTTAGGCCATAGGATTAACCCTAGATTCAATCCAAGCCATCAAAGCATGTCTTGGGGAAGAAGTCAAGTGTAGGAACCATCTAGGGCCTTTAGATTAAAGATGGACCATGAGAACCATTCAAATGCAAAATCTGCACTTGAGCGAATCGGCCCACGGGTTGACAGCCAAACACCCTGGATTAACCCCTAGTCGACCCAGCGTGCTCGGGTCGACTTCAAAAATCGGCCGGTTCGGTTATTCCCCTCTCCCAATTCGCTGTTTTGAGCATTTTTGCATATTTATTTATTAAATTTTCAATTATATATATATATATATATATATCAATATATATATATATATATATATATATATCTACACAACCCATTTCACTTAATTAAGTATACTTTAATTTGGGAATTTTCGTGAAACTTCGCGAGGCCATATCTTGGTCATACGGACTCCGATTTTCGAAAACTCGGACTCTATTTCGCGTATTTTTCCGAGACGAACACAATGGCATAGCCCGTTTCCCTTGATTCCCATTTTAGAATTAAATTCTGCCTCGATTTATGTTATTACAGGTTATTGAAAATACGGGTTGTTACATTCTCCCCTCCTTAAAGGATTTCGTCCCCGAAATCTTCAAGTTAGGAAGAACGTATCCTACCATCCAATCATCCATCTACTCAAAGCATCATCCACGAGCAATCATTGTCCTTACAAGATTCTAAATGCTGGATGGATATATGCAAAAGTGTGTGTATATGTACTTACCTAATGCGAAAATCAGGCGGTTACTGATACAGTAAACCTCCTTAATGCAAACCATGATAGTGCCATGCATCCAATATGTATGCGAAACCCTATTGACACATACAAATTTCTACATGCGTGCACAACCATACACAAAAATGCATCATCCATATGATAACACAGCCATGATACATCCATCAATCTAACTACCACATCCATTTATGCAATATGCAACATGAAGTGACTGAGCCGATCTAGTGCCTAATGTGTGTGTATATGCATCCACGAGCAACCACTAGCAAACAATTGCATCCATATGCATCCATCAACCATAACATGTTTCAAACACATGTCTCAACCATAGGTTTTACCCTATCTAAAGGTCATAGGTATTAGCGAGAGGATATACTAAAGATAAGATAAGTACTAGACAAGCAATAAAGGAGAAGTTAAAAGACATACTCTCAAAAAGAAATGGATACAAAGAACGCATCTTTGCTTCCGTCTCCCAAGTAGCATTGCTTTCGTCATCTCCCCATTGCACTTTAACTAGCTGAACTTCTCTGTTCCTCAACTTCCTAGTTTCTGACCCAAGGATGCGAGTAGGAGCTCGTCGAATCGTCGCATCACGCTCTACCTCTACATCTCTAAGCAAGCTCGGCTCTACCACCTCCGCGGTCTCATGTAAGCACTTCCTCAAATGTGATACATGGAATACATCATGAACACCACTAAGTCTGTCGGGCAACTCCACCCTATATGCCATCCGTCCAATCCTTTCCTTAATAGGAAACGGCCCAACAAATCTCGGTGCTAACTTCCCTACGGACCCAAAGCGAACAACATTTCTCAATGGAGATACTTTGACAAAAACCATGTCCCCAACCTCAAACTCAAGATCCGTCCTTCTCCGATCCGCATAAGATTTCTGTCTATCTTGCGCTGCTTTCATCCTTTTTCGAATTAAATCAATCTTCTCTGAAGTCTCTCTAACCATATCCGGCCCAAGCAAGATCTTATCCGTAGATTCCCACCAACATGTAGGAGATCGACAAGGCCTTCCATAAAGAGCTTCGAAAGGAGCCATACCAATACTGGACTGAAAGCTGTTATTATATGCGAACTCCACCAAAGGAAGATGTTCTTCCCATGTACCTCCAAAATCCAAGATACAAAGCCTCAAAAGATCTTCTAAGATACGGTTCACCCTCTCGGTCTGACCGTCCGTCTGAGGATGATATGCGGTGCTCAAACACAACTGAGTCCCTACCGCCTCTTGCAAACTTCTCCAAAACTCACTAGTGAAAATAGGATCTCGATCACTCACAATGCTGGATGGTACGCCATGCAATCTAACAATCTCTCTAACATAGACTGAAGCAAGCCATGGAGCGGTCCTCTTACTCTTTACGGGTATAAAATGGGCACTTTTTGTAAGTCTGTCTACCACAACCCAAATTCCCGTATTGCCCTTCCTCGATCTCGGTAACCCGTCGATGAAATCCATCGAGACACTATCCCACTTCCACTGTGGAACTTCCAATGGGTGTAGCAACCCACCGGGTTTCCTTTGCTCCACTTTAACTTGTTGGCACACTAAGCATCTAGCCACATACTCGGCCACATCTTTCTTCATACCGGCCCAAAAGAAAACTCTCTTCATGTCTTGGTACATTTTGTCTCCACCGGGATGAATAGTCATTCTTGAACGATGTGCATCATCCAAAATAGCCTTCTTCAAACCCTCATCTTGCGGTACACAAAGTCTACCGTCTCTATGCAACCATCCCTTATCATCTATGGTGTATCTACCCAAATGGCTGGACGACTCCCCTCTTATAAGCTTCTCTACCAACACAACCAACTGTGGGTCGTCTCGCTGAGCCTCGCCAATCCGTCTCAAAAGAGTAGGTCTAACCTCCAAGGATGCCAACAAACCAGGTACAAAATCAACAGAAGGTCTGAAGTCAAACAAAGAAAGAAACTCCAAGCTTCGTCGTTCCACGAACAATGGACTCAAAGATAGCCTTTTTCTACTTAAGGCGTCTGCCACCACGTTACCCTTACCAGGGGTATACGCTATCTCGAAATCATAGGATGCTAAGAACTCCATCCACCTTTGCTGTCTTAAGTTTAAATCCTTCTGAGAGAATAAGTACTTCAATGATTTATGGTCGGTGAACAACTCGAATCTCTCACCAAGAAGATAATGGCGCCAAGACTTAAGTGCGAAAACAATCGCGGCCAACTCTAGATCATGGGTAGGGTAATTCTTCTCATGCACTCTCAATTGTCTCCCTCCATAGGCTATTACCCTTCCCTCCTGCATCAAGACTGCGCCTAATCCTGTTCCACAAGCATCGGTATAAACAACAAACGGCTTACTCCCATCTGGAAGCACTAAAACTGGAGCGGTGGTCAAAGCTCTCTTTAACCGTCGGAAAGCATCATCACAATCTACATCCCATGAGAAAACCAGATTCTTCTTCGTCAAGCGGGTTAATGGGGCTGATATCTTCGCGAAGTCTTTGATGAACTTCCTATAATATCCTGCCAACCCCAAGAAACTTCTTACCTCGGTAGCATTTCTAGGAACTTTCCAATCCTGGATAGATACTATCTTTGCGGGATCCACAGCTATCCCTTCCTTAGAGACCACATGCCCTAAGAATCGCACTTCTCTTCTCCAAAAATGGCATTTAGAGAATTTAGCTTTAAGACTATGCGCTCGAAGAGTCTCCAACACTTCCTTGAGATGTAAGGCATGCTCTTCTTCATTCTTGGAAAAGACCAAGATGTCATCCACAAAAACTACTACAAACTTATTCAGATACTCTCTGAACACTCTACTCATGAGATCAACAAAGTATGCGGGGGCGTTTGTCAACCCAAATGGCATCACTAGCCACTCATAAAAACCATCCGGAGTCCGGAAAGCAGTCTTCTCTATACTGTCCTCCGCCACTCTTAACTGATGAAACCCTGTAGCTAAGTCCATCTGCGAAAATACTGACGCGCCAACCAACTGATCAAAGAGATCATCTATCCTCGGTAATGGGTGTCTATTCTTCTTCGTGAGCTTATTAAGTTCCCTATAATCCACACAAAGTCTGAGGGACCCATCCGCCTTCGTGGCAAACACTACTGGAGCTCCCCACTCCGATATACTTCGCCTTATGAACCCCTTCTCAAGCAACTCCCCTACTTGCTTATGAAGTTCTCTTCTCTCACGAGGAGCCATGTGGCGTACTGGCAAAGACACTGGTTTGGCATTATCCACCAAATAAATTCGGAAATCTATCTCCCGCTTCGGAGGCAAACCCTTTACTTCTTCAAACACATCCGGATATTCCCGGACTACTCTGACAGAACACAAACTTTCGACCGAAGCATCGAGCGATTCAAGATAACTTAGCAAAACAGATTCCATGGGATTGCAAGAGATCTCGAGAGTGTTACCCAAGCGGGTCATGAGCCTGACAACTCTCCTTTCGCAATCAAGAACGGCACCATTACTGGATAACCAGTCCATGCCCAAGATCAACCCATAGCCCGTGAAGCCCAATACAAAAGCATCACATCTAAACTCAACGCTAAGTATAGAAATCTTCAAACCCAAACATATCATAGACAGATATATGGAGCCCCCAATTGGGTTTGAGACAACCAAGGGATCATCAACTAGACTGGTATCTAAGTGCAGTGACTCAACTAACGATGATGAGATAAAAGAATGCGATGCGCCAGAGTCAAACAAAGTACGAACTGGATGATCACACAGAAAAACCAGACTTTCAACGGAAATAGTTCTACCTCTCTGCTGAATCGGTGGAACTGAGAGAACCTGAACTTGCCCCCCTGACTGAGGTGGTGCTATAAGAGCTTGCACCTGGCCTCCTGAGGTAGACCCCGTCTTCTGCCCCTTCTTTGGGCAGTTTTTCACAAGATGCCCTGCTTCACCACAATGAAAGCAACCGGTCTTCTTCTTTTTGCGACAATCCTTACTGAGGTGTCCTGGTGTTCCACAATTGAAGCACTTCTTCTTCGTCTTCTGTTTGTCACCATTGCCTCTTCCGCCCTTGCCTTGTTGTTGCTGTTGCGGTTTCTTCTGATCCCCCTTTTTCTCTGGTGCCTTAGAATTCTTATCATCCTCATGCATAAGTGCCATGTAGACAAGCTTCTCAAAAGTGGCCCCCATAGGAATGTGAGTCATAGCTATTCCTTGCAATGGTTCGTTCAAGCCTCTAACGAACCTCAAAGCCTTCTTCTCCGGTGTATTCACCAACTCTATGCCAAACCTTGCTAATTGATTGAATTTGTTGACATATTCTTTCACCGTGAGATTCCCTTGCTTCAAATTCAAGAACTTCTCCATAAACAGATTCTCTTCCGCCCTTGAGAGAAACTTAGCCCCAAACCTTTGCTTAAAATCTGCCCAAGAGTCAACAGGGCGTTCTCCATTAGTGACCTCCCACCAGAATGAGGCCTCTCCCTTCATTAACCAAGCCGCCAACTTGACTTTCTTTCCCTCTTCCACTTCAAAGATATCTAGCAACTCTTCCACTTCCTTAAGCCAATCTCTAGCCTCTACGAAAGTCTCTGAACCTAGAAAAGGTTTTCCTCCTATAGCCTTGAACTCCTTGCAAACCTTAGCAAAATTATCCACTCTAGGCTGAGGAGGAGGAGCGGTTGTCTCTGGTGTAGTAGCATTAGCTGGACCCGCAGCCGCGGCCCTAGCCTCTTGCAACCTCCTATACCATAGTGGTATAACTAAACCCTCCGGGATGTTAAGATCTTCAGCCATGCTGAAACGAAAGAGGAAAGATTCAAAAAGGAGATTTCGAAAGATAAAGATATGGCTATTGGGGATTATGCTTTTCTTTTTCAAAAGCTTTTTCTCTTAGAAGACATGCTTTTGAAAATACTTTCTTCGAAAATACTCTTAGAAAATAGTTTTTCTAAAAAAAAATTATCTGTTCTGGTAACCTTAAGCTCTGATACCACGTGTAACACCCCACTCCCGCTATGATCACTCACTAAGGGAATGCCATAGCATCGGTGGAGTATTTTAGTGAATATAGAACAGAAAAATTACAACAAGACAGATATAAATAGTACTTGAAATTTTAAAACATCATCTCATAACAGCGGAAGTAAAACATGTCTGGTTACATCATAAAACCACAATAAAGGTCAAGTACAATATCCATCAAAATAAAGAAGTACATAATCCCACTCTCATACAATAGCCAAACAAAAGAAAAGATAACTGGATAACTGGAGCTTTACATCTATCCAAGCTCCTAAAGACTGGAACAGCAATCCGATCAAGCTCCACTACTGCTAGGATCCACCGTAGGACCTGAGGGTTGGGAAAAAGATAAAAACAACAGGGTCAGACATAAGTCTGAGCGAGTCCTATAACTTTAACAATACAATCGTTAAAGTAACCAGAGAAGACATAAACTGATATACGGTAACATATAGGGATGAATGGCTACCCTAAGCAGTCAACTAAACGAAGATAAAGGATAAAGACGCATCTACCCTCCCTAAGGTAAATTACTAAACTGCACCACACCAGTCGTTCCTAACTTAAAGGTTGATCCCACCCAAGGACTTATAAAATTTACTAATTAGTACCTGCGTACCCCTAGGTGACCAAGTAGGCGCCACGGGGCCCTACAATCCACTAGGTGTACACACTACTTCCCATTCGATCGGCTCCCTAACGTAGATACCCGTGCTGGCCCCACCGTGGGATGTATCATTCCCCAATGTGGCAACCTGATGAAACTAAAGGTGCACGGCTTATATCTACTCGATGCAACAACGGCTTACCTACCAGCCCGGGCCCACTCACGCATATGAAGCCCGTTGGACTTGCGTTGCCACCGCTAACCCGTTTGCCTCTTACAGTCAAGCCCAGTATGCGTGTCCCGTCCTCGACATGGGTCGAGCCCACAAAGATACGTATGGGTTACTGGTTGAAATGGGCCTCCACAAGCTACCCACCTAAGCTTGTCCCTTTTTCTAGTATATCCCACTTAACCCTTTAATCATGTTTTAATTACATGTTCTATTTTGGTTAAGTATTCTAATCGTATTTTCTATTGCCACCCAAGGCAACCACTAGATTTTCTCATGCCACCCGAGGCACCCACTTAACCCCTCATGTCCCTCTACATGCTAATGTGGTTAAGTGTTTCTTAATTAATTAATTAAGAACGTAACCTTTGTAAAGACCTCTCACATTAGACTGTCTTTTATGACCGCTGGTTAAGCCGGTTGGGTCCGGGCAGCCTTATGTCATAACAGAGTCTAACCTCGTGTCTTTACATTAATTACGTATTTAGTTTGTGCCTAAGACCTCTCACATTGGGCTAACATTTGTAGCAACTGGTTAAGCCGGTTGGGTCCGGGCAGTTTTACGCTACAACTGAGTCCAACCTCGTGTCTTAGTCAATTAATTACACCTAATTAATCACCCTCATAATTTTATATTAATTATCCCTAATTAATCAAGTTTTCTTAACATGGGTAGACCTAACTTAATAGGTAAATTCCCATGGGGTAGACCTAACTCAATAGGTAAATTCCCAACACATAGTATGGGTACACCTAACCAAATAGGCAAATTCCCATACTATGTTTATTTATTTTGTGTTATGCATAATTATATTAATTTCACACAATCTTATTAACTTATGCATTTAATTACCCCATCGTTCCCACGTAATTTCGTTCATGATATAACACATATAAAAGGTGTCAACTTGCATATGAATGAACATGTTTCAAAGGTGCCATCTTGCATATTAACAAACACATAACTTGCATATGAACTTGCATAACATGTCACATAACTTGCATATAATATGTCACATAACTTACATATTCATTTTGCATAACAAACTTGCATATTAGCTTATAGACTTGCATAATGTGTCATCATGAACTTGCATATTAATAAACATGTAACTTGCATATTTACATACATGTAACTCGCATATTAACAAACATGTAACTTGCATATAAAGAAACATGTAACTTGCATATTTACATACATGTAACTTGCATATTAACAAACATGTAACTTGCATATTAACAAACATGTAACTTGCATATTTACATACATGTAACTTGCATATTAACAAACATGTAACTTGCATATTAACAAACATGTAACTTGCATAGCATATTACCATGAACTTGCATAACATGCATATGATTACATAGCCCACAACTTGCATATTTAGCATCATGCAAACATAACATACATCATATTAAACTTGCATAAGCTTACATACTCAACATGCATAAACATAAGATTAATGCTAACATCATATCATATGATTCAAAGCTCATTAACCCACATACAAAACCATAAATCTCATCACATCTCATCTAATTAGTTTACCAAAAGATCATCAAAGTGATAGAAACTCACAACTAGCAACTTTGAACACCAAATGAAGAAGATTAAGATGCTAAGAAGGGATTAGAAGTTGATTAGAGAGTGATTAGTATGCAACCCTCTTCATAAAATTAGTGGAGGCCATGAGAGCTAGCATTTTGCCATAGTTTAGTCACTAGGTTTAATTATGAATGAATTAGGGTAGGTTAGGGTCTTATTTATAGATTAGGCAAGTGTTTTAGGCCATAGGATTAACCCTAGATTCAATCCAAGCCATCAAAGCATGTCTTGGGGAAGAAGTCAAGTGTAGGAACCATCTAGGGCCTTTAGATTAAAGATGGACCATGAGAACCATTCAAATGCAAAATCTGCACTTGAGCGAATCGGCCCACGGGTTGACAGCCAAACACCCTGGATTAACCCCTAGTCGACCCAGCGTGCTCGGGTCGACTTCAAAAATCGGCCGGTTCGGTTATTCCCCTCTCCCAATTCGCTGTTTTGAGCATTTTTGCATATTTATTTATTAAATTTTCAATTATATATATATATATATATATCAATATATATATATATATATATATATATATATATATATATATCTACACAACCCATTTCACTTAATTAAGTATACTTTAATTTGGGAATTTTCGTGAAACTTCGCGAGGCCATATCTTGGTCATACGGACTCCGATTTTCGAAAACTCGGACTCTATTTCGCGTATTTTTCCGAGACGAACACAATGGCATAGCCCGTTTCCCTTGATTCCCATTTTAGAATTAAATTCTGCCTCGATTTATGTTATTACAGGTTATTGAAAATACGGGTTGTTACACCTAATCTGTTATCTACTAAATTTGCTAGTTTGCTTAATCTGCTAAATCCGTTAATTCGCCTAATCTGAAAAATCTGTTATCTGCTATATCTGTTGAGTTGATATAATTAGTCCGCTATTGACATAAACTGAATTGGCTATTGTTATGAATAATCGACATGTATATTAGGCGTGGTAATAAATGGTAAATCATTAATTAATTGGCCGCAAAGATAAACATGGCTAACTCGAGGTTAGAATGAGTTTGCGGCGTAATTCTGCCCGGAACTGCCCGGCATATTCCAGTGGTCGCAAACAATAGGTTCTAATGTGAGAAGTTAGTCATAACGTGCTTGAAACCCGAGGTTAGACTCAGTTTGCGACAGAAACCTGCCCGGAACCAACCGGCCTAACCAGTAGCCGCAAACTTTCAGTCTAATGAGAGAGGTCTGGGCATTAATATTTAATTAATGAAAATCAGAGATAAACATGATGTCTAAAACGTGTTGGGTGGGTAAGGTTAAACCAATTGGACCAATGAATCTGATAAACCCGTTTCGTGAATCCGTAGGCCCAATACAATGTTAGATAATCTGTAACCAGTTAATCTGTAAGTCTGTTAATCTGTAACCAGCTAATCTGTAAGCCTGTTAATCCGAACATCTGATCCGTTAGTCTGAAAACCTGTTAACTTGATTGTCTGATCTGTGAACTAGTTAATCTAAATTTTGTATGTCTGAAACTTGTAGACAAGTTAAGCTGAAATCTGTTAGACTGGGGACACAAGGTTAGGAGGGAATTACTTGTGTCATCTGTTGTTTGGGACCCATATTAGTCAGTAACCCTTTCTGGTATCAAAACTTTGACCCAACAGTAGGTAGGGTCCGGGCACGCTTACTGAACTAATTATACGCAGTTCACTCTGATAATGGCGAGGGGTGTTGATGGTGCGTTCCAACCGGGTCATGTGCGTGCATGGATCCCGGTCTGCCTCTGAGGATGTAAGACGCCGTGACATCTGTAAATAGGCCTGTGCCAATTGGTTGTCACTTTAGGGAGTGATACACCCTACTGTGGGGCCGACACAGGGTATTTATGTATTAGCGAGCCGATCGCTTGGGGTAGGGTTTTAGGGTACACTTAGTTCTGTCTGTTTCTGTTGGTACCGTCTATTTCTGTTGGGTGGTAACACCTGTCTGTTTCTGTGTGGTACCGTCTGTTCGGGTGGTAAAGGCCCATTACTAGTGTACACCTAATTCTACATTCTGTTTTCGTAGGGATTAATCTGTTTCTGCTTCTATTTGTTTCTGATCGGGTAGTAAAGGCCCATTATTAGCATTCTGTTTCTGTTAAATTATTCTGTACCCGTTTCTGTTTCAGTTTAGACATTAGGGTGACACCTAATTCTGTTATACTAGTATTAGTGCAGAGAAGTGTAAAACAATAGCTTATATCATTCTGTTCTTCTGTTATATCTGTTACACCTGTTACAGTTATCTCTCATCCAGTTTTATTTTCATGTCATGTTATTATTATCTGTTCATAAATGAAAATCACTGGACTTGCCAGACTTTTTGTCCGACCCTTGTTGTTTCGCCTCCTTTCTTCCGTTTCCCCCCAGGTTATCCAAGGAGGGAATACTTTAGCTTGATCCAGATTTCTTCTGCTTAAAGTGCTTAAAGTATGGTTTGGCTCTGTATAACTTCCGTTCTATGGGGATTATGATTTTAAACTATGCACTCTGAAGGCTTTTGTACAAGACTGATATTTTGTACTTGAATTCTGAGATTTGAAAGGATGTAACCATACTGATTTCTGTTTCCGCTGTAATAAAGTTAAAAATTTTCAAGTACTGTTTTTATCTGTCTTGTAAGTTTCTGTTCTGTTTACTAAAATGCTCCACCAAAGTTAAGGCATTCCCTTTGTGAGTGTCCTTAACTGAGGTGGGGTGTTACACTTGGTATCAGAGCTAAAGGTTACCAAATTAGATAAAAGTTTTTGAAAACTATTTTCAAAAAGGTTTTAAAAAGGAAGTATTTTCGAAAGTAAAGCCTATTTTTGAAAAACATAATCCCCAAAAGCCATATATCTATCTTTTGATCCTCCGTTTGAATCTTTGTTTCCTTCTTTCTCCGGGGCTCCCGGCCTTCTGGGAGGTAACCTCATCGCGGCATGGTTCTGTAGGCTTGATAAGACTACGACACTAGTTAAAGGGCAAATAAATGCCCGACTTCCATCTGTAGCCGCAGTAGTCTCGCCTACGACTAATTTTCTTTCGAGCTTTGTCAGATTTTCCGGGCGATGGAGGCAACTTTCGAGGGACTTGTCCACGTGTTACACACAGATAGTAAAGATGAGAATGAGGGAGATTGGCTAAGGAGCACAACCCAAGGATGAGAAACTCATGGACATGGACTTGGTTCACAAAGGAGGCAAAAAGGAAACACAAAAGAAGGAAGAAAAGCCTGAAGATAATGGAGGAGAAAAGTGCTTTACTTATGGAAGCTTGACTCAAGAGGAAGGACAGAGGACATGACCTACTTCGGGAAGGCAGGTGAATGCTCTCATAGTTGGTGGATAGGATAGAAGTAGGAAAATTTCCATAGAGAGTTTAGTTTCCTTATCTGATTATTGAGTTAAAACTCCTTCCGATTATGGCATTCTGATTTTGTAGTCGAGTCTCTGCACTTTAATACTAGTCTTGTTTTTGATCTGGTTATAGTCTCAAACCCCATAGAGGTTACGACTCATCTGCTGGTGATAGGTTGGGGTTTGAGGATATCTGTGTTAGACATCAAGTATGACACATACATTCTGAGTTTTTGTGGGATATGATATTATCATGCTTAGCTTCCTAAGAATCATTAGGGGACCTGATCTGTACTGCTAGTCTGGAAATATCTGAATAATTCTGATTCCCAGTTCTGACATTGTCTAAAGAGGGTAATCCTCTGGGTGTCAATCTGATGTTGGTTTCGGTCTTCGGGGCCGATACTTAGGACCCATGTCTAATGGGAACCAAGTTTTTGTTTTATCTGTACTCGCTTCCATCATTCGACCGTATCCTATCGATCGAATCTTCGAACTTTAGGTAGAAACTAATGGGTGTAAACATGTGTTTGAGACATGTTCTGTTTGATGGTTGCAAGTGGATGCAAGTGGTTGCTAGTGGTTGCCC
The DNA here is from genome assembly GCA_030737875.1 of Allium sativum. Taxonomy (NCBI): domain Eukaryota; kingdom Viridiplantae; phylum Streptophyta; class Magnoliopsida; order Asparagales; family Amaryllidaceae; genus Allium; species Allium sativum. The sequence goes on along the minus strand of CM060921.1, from coordinate 153,701,724 downwards.
GTGGATGCATATACACACACTAGGCACTAGATCGGCTTGAAAACACTATCATACTGCATATGGATGTGTGAGAATTTTTAATTTTTGTGGATGCAAAATGATTGACTTAGCACATGGATGTTGCATATGACTGAATGGTTGTGCACTCATATAGAAATGATATGTATCGAGTAGTAAAATTGCATACATGTTGGACTCATGGCACTGGCATAATTCGCATTAAGGAGGTCAACTGAATCAGTGGACCGCCTGATCTTTGCATTAAACAAAGAACATATACACAAACTTCTTACATATGTTCATACAACATTAGAAATCTCTTAAGAACAATGAATGCCTGTGATTGGTGATTGAGTAGATGGATGATTGGATGGTAGGACACATTCTTCTTAACTTGAAGATTTCGGGGACGAAATCCTTTAAGGAGAGGAGAATGTAACACCCCGCATTTTTAAGTATAATTAAAAATGAAATAAAATATATGAAAATATGCTTATGATAGGTAAATAATGGTGATGCATAAGAAGAATTAATTAATACATGAAAGAGAAGAAAAATTAGTTCGATAACGCTGTATGTAACGGAAAAGATAGTAAAATGAGGATAATTAATTTAAGAATCAGGAATTAGGTAAAATGGACATCACCATTGCGTTCCTCTCGAAATTTAACATGAAATAGAGTTCGAGTTTTCAAAAATCGGAGTACGGATGAAGAAGTTATGGCCTGTAGAAGATTCAGAAGGTTTCGGTCAGCACAGAACTGGGCAGGTCGACCTGGGGGCCAGGTCGACCAGGGGGTCGACCTGGGAGTCGACCTCCCCCATGGGGGTCGACTATAGTGTCGACCTCCCCCCTACAGGTCGACCTGGTCGGCATGTTTCGGTCCAGAACACGTTTTTGAAGCCCAGGGACGATTTTTGATGGTCCGGATTGGTTTTAGGGTTAATCTGATGGCTGAAATGAGTTGCTACACCTATAAAAACAACCTAAGACCTAGCCTTCTCTACACACAACTCTATTCTACTTCCTCTCTTCCTCAGTTCTAAATAAAAATAAAAATGGCATTGCTACTCTGCTGGAATCAAAACTAGAAGCTAATCAACATCAACCTAAGCAACCCAATTCAAACTAGAGATTAAAGCTTCTGCAACGATTCTACAACAAATTAAAGTTCTTTCTTTAATCCAACCAAGGCAAGCACAGTTATTTTCCGCTATAAACGTTAATTTTTATTGTGACATGAATTGTAAATCTGAATCTGAGATTATATCTGTTCTGTTCTATTTATATCTATCTTATTTTGTATCTCTTTCCTCTTTCTGTTCTATAGCCAGGCTACCACGAGCCTGAGCCAATCTCATAAGAGATTAACATACGCTAAAATTTTTGGGGTAGTAAAATGAATGATGCATAAATTGGGCATGACCAATAGGTGACTAATTTGAGGAAAGAACATGGACTGTAGCTAGAATATGAATCTGAGACATATGACTGGACATGTTATGTTTGTAACATAAAGGGTATTGAACATATGACTTGAGATAAAGAGAATATGGCTTAGGTGTAAAGATTTACATTAAAGTAGGATATCTATTAAATAAAAATAAACACCTAAGTAAGGGATCTTTGGGATATATGACATGCATTGAAATCAATGGCTATATTTGGTATAATTTATATGTGAATCTTTTGTACTAGGCAAGTTGAACTAAATTAGGACATGTAAATTATGACCATAACCTGTGACATGTAAATTCAATTCAACGTGGGGTATATGATTATAGTGTGAATCATGACAACTATTTAGGCATGTAAACTTAGGCCAAATTTATAATTATGCAAGATATGTTTGTGAAACTTTAAGGAATGATTAAATATGATGTATTTGCCTAAATTGCTAGTTCTGCTATATTTGCCTAATCTGCTAGTCCTGTTATATTGCCTAATCTGCTAAATCTGTCATCTGCTAAGTCTGTTGAAAATGCCAAATCTGCTAAACTAAACCTATTGAGATGCCTAATCTGTTATCTGCTAAATCTGCTAGTTTGCTTAATCTGCTAAATCCGTTAATTCGCCTAATCTGAAAAATCTGTTATCTGCTATATCTGTTGAGTTGATATAATTAGTCCGCTATTGACATAAACTGAATTGGCTATTGTTATGAATAATTGACATGTATATTAGGCGTGGGTATAAATGGTAAATCATTAATTAATTGGCCGCAAAGATAAACATGGCTAACTCGAGGTTAGAATGAGTTTGCGGCGTAATTCTGCCCGGAACCGCCCGACAAATTCCAGTGGTCGCAAACAATAGGTTCTAATGTGAGAAGTTAGTCATAACGTGCTTGAAACCCGAGGTTAGACTCAGTTTGCGACAGAAACCTGCCCGGAACCAACCGGCCTAACCAGTAGCCGCAAACTGTCAGTCTAATGAGAGAGGTCTGGGCATTAATATTTAATTAATGAAAATCTGAGATAAACATGATGTCTAAAACGTGTTGGGTGGGTAAGGTTAAACCAATTGGACCAATGAATCTGATAAACCCGTTTCGTGAATCCGTAGGCCCAATACAATGTTAGATAATCTGTAACCAGTTAATCTGTAAGTTTGTTAATCTATAACCAGTTAATCTGTAAGCCTGTTAATCCGAACATCTGATCCGTTAGTCTGAAAACCTGTTAACTTGATTGTATGATCTGTGAACTAGTTAATCTAAATTTTGTTTGTCTGAAACTTGTAGACAAGTTAAGCTGAAATCTGTTAGACTGGGGACACAAGGTCAGAAGGGGAATTACTTGTGTCATCTCTTGTTTGGGACCCATATTAGTCAGTAACCCTTTCTGGTATCAAAACTTTGACCTAACAGTAGGTAGGGTCCGGGCACGCTTACTGAACTAATTATAAGCGGTTCATTATGATAATGGCGAGGAGTGTTGATGGTGCGTTCCAACCGGGTCATGTGCGTGCATGGATCCCGGTCTGCCTCTGAGGATGTAAGACGTCGTGACATCTGTAAATAGGCCTGTGCTAATTGGTTGTCACTTTAGGGAGTGATACACCCTACTGTGGGGCCGACACAGGGTATTTATGTATTAGGGAGCCGATCGCTTGGAGTAGGGTTTTAGGGTACACTTAGTTCTGTCTGTTTCCATTGGTACCGTCTGTTTCTGTTGGGTGGTAACACCTGTCTGTTTCTGTGTGGTACCGTCTGTTCGGGTGGTAAAGGCCCATTACTAGTGTACATCTAATTCTACATTCTGTTTTCGTAGGGATTAATCTGTTTCTGATTCTGTCTGTTTCTGATCGGGTAGTAAAGGCCCATTATTAGCATTCTGTTTCTGTTAAATTATTCTGTACCCGTTTCTGTTTCAGTTTAGACATTAGGGTGACACCTAATTCTGTTATACTAGTATTAGTGCGGAGAAGTGTAAAACAATAGCTCATATCATTCTGTTCTTTTGTTATATCTGTTACACCTGTTACAGTTATCTCTCATCCAGTTTTATTTTCATGTCATGTTATTATTGTCTGTTCATAACTGAAAATCACTGGACTTGCCAGACTTTTTGTCTGACCCTTGTTGTTTCGCCTCCTTTCTTCCGTTTCCCCCCAGGTTATCCAAGGAGGGAATACTTTAGCTTAATCCAGATTTCTTCTACTTGAAGTGCTTAAAGTATGGTTTGGCTCTGTATAGCTTCCGTTCTATGGGGATTATGATTTTAAACTTTGCACTCTGAAGGCTTTTGTATAAGACTGATATTTTGTACTTGAATTCTGAGATTTGAAAGGATGTAAGCATACTGATTTCTGTTTCCGCTGTAATAAAGTTAAAAAATTTCAAGTACTGTTTTTATCTGTCTTGTAAGTTTCTGTTCTGTTTACTAAAATGCTCCACCAAAGTTAAGGCATTCCCTTTGCGAGTGACCTTAGCGGAGGTGGGGTGTTACAAAGAGACCCGAGAAGATGAAGAGAAAAAGTACGAGTTCTCACCCAGCAAAAATCCGTTCATAGAGAAAATCCATCAGGAAAAATTCCTAAAGAAATTCATGCCCCCAATGATAACACCTTATGGCGGAGTCGGAGATCCGAACATTTGCCTGTTTAAGTATGACCAACACATGAATGGAGCCAGGGCTACCGATGAAATAAAATTCTTATACTTTCCCGTGTGTCTAGAAGGTGTGGCCTCACTATGGTTCACCAGACTTCCACTTAAATGTGTTGACCAGTTCGCCGACTTGGCAAGGAGATTTCAAGATCAATTCCGACTACAGATCACCAAGGCAGGGTATTTGAGGTCACTCAGCGAGATGGAACAAAAGCCTGGAGAAATCATCAAAGCTTTCCTTACACGCTTCCATGCTACAACAGCATAGGTCATAGAACTAGAGCCTTGGTACTTATTGGTTGCCCTGAAAGGGGCTATCGATAAGAAGTCAAAATTCGAGGAGTGGCTCAAGATGAAGAAACCAAAGACTCTAAAGAATTTTACAAGAAAGCCGAAGAATACATGAGCTTGGAAAACGATACACTAGACATTCAGAAGGACATGAGAAATAGCACTGCTAAGGAAGGAAAAAGTAATGAATCTCAAATAATTCAGAAGGATGACTCTGGGCATAAGAGAGGGTCTGATGAAAGAGACAATAAAATACACAAGTAGTCAAGACTTTTTAAGCAAACAGATTGACTCCTTTAAATGAAACCCCAGATAAAGTTTACTCCGACACGAAGGACTCATGTATATTCCCTCAGGTAAAACCACAAAGAATTACGGAACAGTAGGCCAATTCTGGGAAGTATTGCCGGTTTCATAATCTACCTGGGCACAACACAAATGAACGTCGATGCTTGAGGAATTTAATCGAGGAGCTCATTTAGAAAAATCAACTGCAGTAATATGTTAAGAATCCTCAAAATGTGTCAGAAATTCAGGGGCAAGGTAAGCATGTCAGTCAGCCCGAGTCACATGAGATAACCCAAGCACCCAAAGACCTACGACCAATTATCGACTGATAACCATAAGTTGCAGTCCAACATCCAAAAATAGAGGTGTGCGACCCCCATTGTCTTTATTTTACTATTTATGCACTCTGTTTTATTACTAGCTGTATTGCCATGAAATGATCTGTAAATCACCCGTACTGTGTAAAGAAAAACTCTACAAGTTAAAAAATATTTGCTCACATATCATAATCTTATGTAGAACAAAATCTATTTACCAGCTAGCGCTAAAAATTGGTCTCTTAAATACAAGGCAATTCAAATATCAAGCGGCCAAAAGCATTGGTCAAACCAGGCAGGATAATCAAACCCATCATCTTGCAAAACTCAAAAGGAGGGAATCATTCCAAATCAAGTCATGGAGAGCACACCAAAATCAAGAGGTTGCACTCTCTGTTACAAAAAAATGTCCAATTCAGAAATCCCAGCCGAAAAGGGGTAACAGAAATCCTAGCTGAAAGGGGATAACAGAAATCCTAGCCGAAAGGGGGTATCCAATTTAGGTATTTGTTTGATCATAATAAGTCGGATCAAATAGGATCAAAATTGGGTCAAAAACTTATAACCCAAGTCCTCCCATGGGGGCACGTGCTTAAAACCAGTCTCTGTAGGGCTTGGGTCACAGATTTAGTGAGATATGGGGTCGAGTACACACAAAAAAATTGTATATACGAAGATGCATTTAATCGAGTCTCCGAAGGACTTGGGATGCCAAGTCAATGAGGAACACGATTAAATGTACAATAGGATACCTGCACTTTTCAAAAAAATGCACACTCGAATATAAGCTTTAAAGGTTTGAATTACCAGGCTATTAAAGAATACGAACGGATGCATAATAAAACTCAGCCCCTCAAAGAAGGGGCAAAAAAGGGAAAATGATATTCTAAAATCAAAACAAACCAGCGATACTACGTTGCATATCATAAAAACGTAACCATCGCATAGCCAGTAACGCGATGGAAATAAAAACTGTGACAAAAAGTACAACATACCAACGCTAACAAAAAATAGTAATAAACCTAAACACAAATTCATCACAAAGATATGAGATCATAAAATTGGTACCGCAAACGTAAAATAACAAGCAAGGACTAACACTCGCACATACAACTAGTCTGAGAATCACCGTTTTCCTTCACCATCCAGTACATCATTTGACGATGCCTTCAGGTGCAACATGGTCATCAGCTAAATGAGCCTCGGAAGTACCTTCATTAGCAATAGAAGATTCCATCAGATACACTTGGGATCCTGAAGCTTCAGCACTTACAGAACCAGGGGTATGAGCAGGAACAACGTTCTAAACCTCTTTCTCAAGAGGTTGAGCTCATTCATCTGCCAGTATTCTCCTACCTTTCTCCAAAGCATCACGATCACTTGCCTCAAGGAGGGCCTCTTGAAGAACACTATCTTCCTTACCCTTGGAATATTTAAGCACCTTCTCCTAGACGAGAGCCAATGTGCAATGGAAATCCATGTTCAGATAACTCAAGCTTCTGCGGTTTATAATATTAAGGGTGTAAAATCGAAATAGGTTCTCATCAGTCTTAATTCCGGTTTGCTCAAGGTCACCGGCATTATCTTCTTCCAAGGTTTCAAGAACCTTGCTTTGGGAAATAAGTTTATCTTCAAGTACTGCCTTCTTGTGCCAGCAAGAAACCACAACCTATTGTACAGAAGTCAATTGAGATTCGGCAGACTCGCGATTGGTTCAAGCCTCATAAAGTTGTTTTTTATGGCTTCCATCACTTCCTGGAGTTTTCCATTGTCAGTGTCCAAGCTGCTCACCCTGTTGTTCCCGTCCTTGAAGGATGCAATTTTGGTTGCTTGACTTCCGATTACACGGATCAATTCAGCCTTATCATTCTCAAGAAGCTTAATGCGCTTAAGATGTAGAGTATTCAACCTCTGGAATTCAAAGCAGAATCTTTTCCAACAATCAAATCGATCTTTGGAAGTATCTTTGGCTTCATCTAGCTAGATTTCAAGCTGATCCTTGACATTGGCGAGTTGGGTGGTCATATAATTTTTTATGGCGCTTAGCTCCCCGACGGTACTCTGGTCATCATATGGAAACAGATCTAAGTCAAGATCCATTCCTCTTAAGTCCCAATCTCCAAACCGATCCTTCAATTTTGGATTACCAGGGACAACTTCATAAGGAGGCCTGTCGAGAATAGCTTGAATCCGGCAGAGAGCGGATACATTAGGCATGGAGATGTAAGCGATGGTTCCAGAGGGACCGAAGAACTGGGACATAAAAGTCCGGCCGATTCAAAAGATCCACCCAGCACATCCTTGTCTTGTTTGTTATTGACTTCTCTCCCCTCAGCATCTTGGGTTTCTCTTTCAGATACTTGAGAATGATAATGCTTTTTCTTCTTCCATAAACTTGCCAATGGTGCTTTGAGAGCATGTTGAGTTAGAGGGTCTGAGGATGATCGAGGACGCTTGGAGCAGCGAGAAAGAGTGGACTATAAAATTTTCTGTGGATTGACAAGGGCAACTTGCTGGGAAAAACTGTCTGATAAAGATGATCCCATTCCTGAATCTAAAAAGAAAAAGAAAATCTTAGCACCTGAATCGTGGAATACTAACACCCCATGTCCATTAATATCACTCCCAAAGAGAATGCATTAACTTCTATGGAGCGTTTTAAGTGAGTATAAAACAGAAACTTAACAACAAGACAGATATAAACAGTACTTTAAAAATTAAAAACTTTATTTCATTGCTGCGGAAAATACATATGTTTGATTACATCATCAAAACCAGAGCCAAATACACAATATCCATCTTGACTAAATCAAAGTACATAAATTGAAAGACATAATCCCCAATACAAAATAGCCATAAATAAAAGAGAGGCTGAACTTTACTTCAGCGATCCAAGCAATCTTCTAAAAGCAAGAAGCACAGCTGTCCAAAATTAAGCTCCACTGGCAATGGGACAAAGTTTATGCTAGTTTAGCTGAAACCATAACTAAATGTTTAGCCATCTAAATGTATGATGACTGAATGCAAAAAATAAGAAGACCTAAAGTAGTTCCAGGCTTTATGAGATATCCCTTTGGCCCAGAAACAAGGTTTTTTTAGTAAATTCTTGTGATAAAGGTTCGAAATATAAATGTTCAAGTAACAATGTTACCTTGAATAAGGTCTTCAACAAAGTCAAGCAGATCAAGACCTGTAAAAGTTTTAGAAACATCTTCTTCTTGATTATCCTTAGAAGGAAAACCTTCTCCAACCTCCAGAGCTTCTTTAGAAGTCACTGCAGTTTCATCAGGCTACTCCTCTTCCTGCACTTGATCAGGGGTGGTTTTCGAAGAAGTCACATTCGCATTTCCCAGGACGACTTCCTCTAAAAAAGTCCCCTCCTTTTCATATAAGACCGTCGAAGTCACAAGGCTTTTGTGCTTTGGACGCTTAGACACTACCTTTTTGGCAAAAACCGGTTTGCTTTTGAAAGATGCCTTGTGTAATGACCCGGATATTTGACGGTGTAATAATTAACTTATTTAATTATTTAAAAAAACGAATATATTATTTAATCGACGATGTTAGAACGTATAATTATATTATAATTAAAACTGAGCTAGAAATGGCGCTGTAGTTCGTAAATTGGCGATTCGAACTTCAATTGAGTGTACATGATTCGTTTTAAATCGGATTTCTGTGAAACAAGAAACGTGTGGAGCTGGTGGAGCTGGTGGAGTATATCTTTCTAGTGGAAGAGAAAAATCAAGATTTCGTCGTATAGATTTTGAGATATGTCCAAATCAAATTTTAAAATAGTCGCTATAGAATCGTTTATCGAACGTAACGGATTATTCGATATAACTAGAGATCGGGTTTGAATTTAGACAAGGTTCTTTTGGGAAGTAGCGATAATTTAATTTTTAGAATTTTACTGTAATTTTTAATTAATTAAATAAGCAACTTTTTATTTGGAGTATTGTGCACCCTGTAATCAACATTTTGAGGTTTCACAATATGAGTTGAACTACCGATATTATTATATTTTTGGGATCACGGCACATTACTCGATTAGTTTATATTTTCATATCAGTCCGTGGACAAACAGAGTTTCGCATAATGAGGTACTCTCAAATGTAAAATAAGTATCTTAACCCTTTCATTTATTTCTCCGATCAAACAAGAGGGCACGTATTGATTCTTCTCAACCTTTCGTTCTCTATGGCCTCGAAAAGGAGAAGGCGTGGCCTTCAAAAATCCACAAACAGGCCGCCATCCTTCACAGCAAAACCCAATCCCCTATAAATACAAGAAAATTTACTAAACCTAATTTCCTTAGCAAATCAAAACAGCCACCAGCCTTATTTCCCTCAAAACAGAAAACGCACCAAAACGAAAACAAAGAAATCGTTCCATTCGATTTCTACGGCCCGTATGGAAGAAACAGGATCTCGTATCCCTTCTAAAAGTATTCAAACGCGAAGCGGACTGTTGGGTGCTTGGATTTTTGCTACAGCGACGTCGGGAAGGGGGTTTTGCACTGCCAGAGGTTGAAGGGCTCGAACAAATGGGTGTTGACTGGGTTTCTCGTACTCATCTGAGCGCTGTAGGTAGATGGAGCGAGACTGTTGTTTGTGGTGGTATTAGTGCGGTGGAGCAAGTGATAAGGTGGTGACGTGAAGGAAGCGAGGGGATGTTGGGTTTGTTTTTGTTTGCAGAAATGGTTTCGAAAATACTGAAGGAGCAGTGTGCTCCGATGATGAGGGGATGGGAGACGTGTTGCTTGAGTTCATGCTGTGGTGGAGGAGTTTGTTGACAGCTGAGGATTTTGGGTGGGCCTGGAACGAAAACCGAAAAGGGATTTGGAGTTATGAATTCCGGAAATGGTGCGAGTTCATCCATTTTTATTTGGAGTTGGTAAGGGGCTGGTCACGGTGATGTTATTGGAGAGTTCTGAGGGTTAAAGAGATGTAGCTCACGAAGGGAAGCGGTTGGGTAAGTATCGTTTTTGTCCAGATGTATGGCGTTATTGTTCTGGGCAAATTTGATGGGTGTATTAAGGTAGAAAAATGGCAATTTAAGTGATAAGTACTGTTGGTTTTACTGAAGTGCGTGATTGCCTGTGAAGAAGCAGTGAAATCTTAACTTGAAGGGGAGGTAGTTCATTTTATTCGTCGTTTTACTGAAGGCGGAAAAATGTTTTAAAATGCCAATACCGTGAGTTGGTGAGTATAGATTGGTAAGGGGATGGTGTTGTGCATTTCAACTGACGATATTGGTTTATTATTATCATTTTTATTTCAAGAACTAGGAGCGAAATGTTTGGTCTGCATACGGTGGTGTTTAATACTAGAGTCGAGAAAGCAGTGGTTGGAAAAAATGGTGGACTGAGATTTCATGGGTACAGGGTGACAACGGTTTTGGGAAAAATATGTTAGTGTAGAAACCAGAGCAATGGTAGGAGAAGAGTTCGGTGAAGGATCATTGACATCGTGAGTAGCAGTAGTTTGGGAAAGAAAGGTGAAGTCGGGTTGGCTTTTAAAAACATGTGTGGGCCTGCGAATGTGTTGATGGGCCAGAAGAGAAAGAAATGAAGAATTTCGCAAATTCAGATCCGACAGGATCGTATGGACGGGAACAACACAATGGAACTGACTGGGAGTGAGATGGAGCTCGTTACAATTTATAGCAAAATAAATTGTACGTCTGAATCAAGCGATGGTTATCGTTATTAACGATGATCGTCCAATGTGAGTAAAACTCACTAACTCTCCTCAATTTATATTTTAATATAAATTGTACTTTATTTATTGACTGCTGTATATTGATTGTTAAACTGGACTGTTAAATAGATTTGATTGAAAACGTAGCTATAGTTAATCTATGTACTGTTAATCAAATATGGTTCTGTACAGCAGGATATTTCATTCCAAAATGAAATATGATATATATTATACTGTGTAACATCTGTGGATGCAAGGAGACAGGTTGGAGGAATCTGACTGGATTCCTCAACAATTATTTTACTGTTTTCATATATTGTGTTATATGATGTGTTATATAATCTGTTCTGGATTATGTGTGTTAGAATGATATTAATCATTGTTATTCGATATTTTACATATCATAAGAAACATTGAGTTGTGAAATGGAATATTTCAATGTATATTGAAATAAAGGAATTTTATAAAATCACAGGATTTTATAAAAGGAAATTATTTATAAAACGAACACGGTTTTATAAAAGGAAATATTTGTTAGTAAACAAATAGGATTGTATAAAGGAATATATGTTAGAAAACAAATCGAATTGAAAAGGAAATATTTGTAACGGTAAATAGAAGTTGTAAATAGGAAATATTTGTAACGGTAAGTAAACGTTAAAAAAGGGAAATAGTTGTGACGGAAAACGTAGTTTATCAAAAGGAGTTAATCAAACGTAGTTTATCAAAAGGAGTTAATCAAACGTAGTTTATCAAAAGGAGTTAATCAAACGTAGTTTATCCAAAGGGGTTAATCGAATATAGAAATTAAGAAGTGAAGTTAAACAAAAATTAGAAACTGACTAGAGATTAGTAAGTTGAATAGTTTTCTGAGTATCGATCTGATGTTGGTTTCGGCCTTCAGGGTTTATACTTAGAGAATTGTTCTCTTACTAGTTTACAGTTAGGGACTGATAGTTGTGGAATGATAGTGATGCGTAAATGAGGATTGGAAATGTTTTCCAATGTTGAAAATGTATATTTTCTAATTTTAGAAAATAAGGATATATGAATATATATATATGATTGATGATTGGATCGATAATTCCATTTGGGATTAAGATCGTTGTGTGAACACCGACATGTTTCATTGATAGTTAAATCACAGACTATCAAAGTTTGACCATTTTAACGTTGTTAATATGGAGAGACCGGTTGGATTCTTATCCAAAGAACCACTCTGTATTGGCATAAGCGTTGCGAATATGCCGAAGAAAATTGGAAGACGGAGTAAAGTGCAAGGGCTGTTGTATAAATCTTAGATAACAATGGACTAAGATGGATGTACTGAATAGTGCCTTCGGTTTCGTTCAGTCCCAGAACGAACGTCAATGGACGAATGTCTGACAAAGTATTTCCAATGATCGAATCGGTTGGTCTGTATAAATATATATAGTTGCAACGGATTTATCCCTTAGCATAACATCCAGGATATTTGTATAAACCAACTAATGATTTACGGATCTGATAATGTGGCATTCAAAGTGATCATGTTATAAATGAATGGAAAGTAAGCGTAGCTTCTAGCCTCACATCCGGTAAATGACAGAAATCGGGCAGGCAGCATGGCTAAGTCGGTCGCACCGAAGTAGGGTGTATAATCACCTATCTAGAGCATATTCGTTTGCTTCTTTAATCTATCAATGTTGTCCCCTATATATACGGGAAACGGTTGCTGATCCCAACCGTTGGTGATGTACATTCGATACACTCAAGCGAAATGAGTGGTCGGTCATGTGTGGCTGAGTTGCAAGATGTTCTTGTTGAACTCCAGTGTATCGTTCCTAGAGTACACTGATCGGAAGGTGGTTCCATACCTTTTCATAGTTGGAAATCGATTTCCCAATACGTGCTTGCGGTTTTGATTGTATACTATATATGTGGAACGTGAGATGAAAGCGTTTCTGCTAGATGATTATTATATTGTGTTGGTAGGCATTATTATAATATCAAAAGGTTTTTGATATAAAGATATTTTGGATTCTCATAAGGGAAAACCCGTTCCGTTATACGACGTGGTCTTATGAGATATCGTTTCCATGTTCAACCTGTTTTAAAACTGTTTTACTCATACCAGTCCCATGACTGACCCGAAGTTTATTTGTTGTTTTCCCTAAACTCTTGGGTGCCTAATTTGTACGGGCAGTCAAGTAGTTGGGATTTTACAGATACACTTGGAGAGCTTGGAGCAGGAGGCTTCAAGATTCTATAGCTATTATTATTTCCGTTGTGGTTGTAAGTGTTGTACTCTAAAATGTTATGTTATACATATACTGTTTGTATTTCAAAAGTTATGTTATATTTTATTCGTTCCGCTGTGAGATTCGTGTTACTCTGATGATGATGTTCTTCTTCTTCTTCTATTCTACTAGTTCTATCTTATCTATCCTCACCCTCTATCTTCTTTCTATTAATTTCTTGAATTTTCAGTGCAATTTGGGGTTGGACTTGTGTTATTTTGTCAGCTCAAATTGGACCGGATTTTTGGGTCATTACAGTTGGTATCAGAGCTTAAGTTAAGTGAATTACCTTGGCTCTGTGGCGTATCTCAGTAGAGATGGGATTAGTAATATCCTAGACTAAGATTGAGTGTATATATACGAGTGAACGTATTTGTTATTTAATATAATTTTTTGTTTTATATTGTGGAGCTTTATTGGTTGGGTGGCTTATGAATTCTGGTCGATAGTGGGGCACCACAATAACGATAGGGGTTTCTAAACACTCGAATACGATGAACCAACATGATATGTTTTGAAATTAACATAGTATAATTGGTAGTATTGGTTGTTAGTATAATCGAATGAGATTATAAAAGGTGAAATGGTTATAAATAACCAATCAGAATTCATATAAGTAAAATATATGAAATAAGATGAATTAAATCTGAATTTAAATCAGAATCAGGAATTAAGATAAGTAAATTTTAAGTTCCTGGGAGATTTTGAAAATGTTTTCAAATTGGAAGTGTTATAGTATTGAACTCACTTCGATAAACTGGGAAATAACCCTGATGAGTGTTGCCACATCATCAGTGTTCGTTTTCGAGTTGCTAAGTGATGGATTACTACCAAATATTCTGTTTTTGAATTGGTTTGAGAAAACAAGTGGTTTAGAAGTTCAAATGTTTTGGATTGTTATTATGATTTCAAATTGATTTGAAATAAACCCAGGAATATAAATTCTAGAATTAAGATTTAACTTATGAAGTTAAATAGATTAAAATATTGAAAGTGAATAAATTAATTTGAATTAAACTTGGACAAGGTTAAATATAGTGTGGAATTATATTGGGATGATATCGAGTAAGTTGATTGATTATACAAGAATTTGGAATCAAAAATTGTACTTAAGTTTGAAATGGAATTTGACTTGAGTATAAGTGAATACTTGAGTTTGAGGATAAAAACTGACAGGAGATTGATTGGATTGACATTGGTATATGTTGAGTTGATAATCAATGGGAATGGTATAATGATATGGTCAGCAAAAAGGTACAAGTTTATATTTCATATGAGTTTGGTGATTTATGAGCCGATTTGGCAAGCCGCTTGGCTGTTTGATTTTCTTTTGGGTTGGAGATGGCCTAGAGAGGCGAGTTGTGGTTTTACCAATAGGGCTATACAAAGGAGGTTATGGCAAAATTTTCCGAAAATTTAAAGTGTTAGAAAATTTTCAAAATTTTTGAAAATTTTAGTTAGTCGGAATAAATTAATATCTTAGTCGATATTAATTGGTTCAGTTGAAACTGAAGTTAAAGGGTAAACCGATAAATATTTATCCAGTAGATAGGGTCGTCCTCTACCTTAGCAATTTCTTGGACGAAATTATTTTAAGTGGGGAAGAATGTAATGACCCGGATATTTGACGGTGTAATAATTAACTTATTTAATTATAAAAAAAACGAATATATTATTTAATCGACGGTGTTAGAACGTATAATTATATTATAATTAAAACTGAGCTCGAAATGGCGCTGCAGTTCGTAAATTGGCGATTCGAACTTCAACTGAGTGTACAGGATTCGTTTTAAATCGGATTTCTGTGAAACAAGAAACGTGTGGAGCTGGTGGGGTATATCTTTCTAGCGGAAGAGAAAAATCAGGATTTCGTCGTATAGATTTTGAGATATGTCCAAATCAAATTTTAAAATGGTCGCTATAGAATCGTTTATCGAACTAACGGATTATTCGATATAACTAGTGATCAGGTTTGAATTTAGACAAGGTTCTTTTGGGAAGTAGCGATAATTTAATTTTTAGAATTTTACTATAATTTTTAATTAATTAAATAAGCAACTTTTTATTTGGAGTATTGTGCACCCTGTAATCAACATTTTGAGGTTTCACAATATGAGTTGAACTACCGATATTATTATATTTTTGGGATCACGACACATTACTCGATTAGTTGATATTTTCATATCTGTCCATGGACAAACAGAGTTTCGCATAATGAGGTACTCTCAAATGTAAAATAAGTATCTTAACCCTTTCATTTATTTCTCCGATCAAACAAGAGGCCACGTATTGATTCTTCTCAACCTTTCGTTCTCTATGGCCTCAAAAAGGAGAAGGCGTGGCCTTCAAAATCCCACAAACAGGCCGTCATCCTTCACAGCAAAACCCAATCCCCTATAAATACAAAACAATTTACTAAACCTAATTTCCTTAGCAAATCAAAACGGCCGCCAACCTTATTTCCCTCAAAACAGAAAACACACCAAAACGAAAACAAAGAAATCGTTCCATTTGATTTCTACGGCCCGTATGGAAGAAACAGGATCTCGTATCCCTTCTAAAAGTATTCAAACGCGAAGCGGACTGTTGGGTGCTTGGATTTTTGCTACAGCGACGTCGGGAAGGGGGTTTTGCACTGCCAGAGGTTGAAGGGCTCGAACAAATGGGTGTTGACTGGGTTTCTCATACTCATCTGAGCGCTGTAGGTAGATGGAGCGAGACTGTTGTTTGTGGTGGTATTAGTGCGGTGGTGCAAGTGATAAGGTGGTGACGTGAAGGAAGCGAGGGGATGTTGGGTTTGTTTTTGTTTGCAGAAATGGTTTCGAAAATACTGAAGGAGCAGTGTG
This sequence comes from Allium sativum, assembly GCA_030737875.1. Classification (NCBI taxonomy): domain Eukaryota; kingdom Viridiplantae; phylum Streptophyta; class Magnoliopsida; order Asparagales; family Amaryllidaceae; genus Allium; species Allium sativum. The sequence goes on along the minus strand of CM060921.1, from coordinate 153,685,889 downwards.
CTCCGATGATGAGGGGATGGGAGACGGGTTGCTTGAGTTCATGCTGTGGTGGAGGAGTTTGTTGACAGCTGAGGATTTTGGGTGGGCCTGGAACGAAAACCGAAAGGGGATTTGGAGTTATGAATTCCGGAAATGGTGCGAGTTCATCCATTTTTATTTTGAGTTGGTAAGGGGCTGGTCACGGTGATGTTATTGGAGAGTTCTGAGGGTTAAAGAGATGTAGCTCAGGAAGGGAAGCGGTTGGGTAAGTATCGTTTTCATCCAGATGTATGGCGTTATTGTTCTGGGCAAATTTGATGGGTGTATTAAGGTAGAAAAATGGCAATTTAAGTGATAAGTACTGTTGGGTTTACTGAAGTGCGTGATTGCCTGTGAAGAAGCAGTGAAATCGTAACTTGAAGGGGAGGTAGTTCATTTTATTCGTCGTTTTACTAAAGGCGGAAAAATGTTTTAAAATGCCAATACCGTGAGTTGGTGAGTATAGATTGGTAAGGGGATGGTGTTGTGCATTTCAACTGACGATATTGGTTTATTATTATCATTTTTATTTCAAGAACTAGGAGCGAAATGTTTGGTCTGCATACGGTGGTGTTTAATACTAGAGTCGAGAAAGCAGTGGTTGGAAAAAATGGTGGACTGAGATTTCATGGGTACAGGGTGGCAACGGTTTTGGGAAAAATATGTTAGTGTAGAAACCAGAGCAATGGTAGGAGAAGAGTTCGGTGAAGGATCATTGACGTCGTGAGTAGCAGTAATTTGGGAAAGAAAGGTGAAGTCGGGTTGGCTTTTAAAAACATGTGTGGGCCTGCGAATGTGTTGATGGGCCAGAAGAGAAAGAAATGAAGAATTTCGCAAATTCAGATCCGACAGGATCGTATGGACGGGAACAATACAATGGAACTGACTGGAAGTGAGATGGAGCTCGTTACAATTTATAGCAAAATAAATTGTACGTCTGAATCAAGCGAAGGTTATCGTTATTAACGATGATCGTCCAATGTGAGTAAAACTCACTAACTCTCCTCAATTTATATTTTAATATAAATTGTACTCTATTTATTGACTGTTGTATATTGATTGTTAAACTGGACTGTTAAATAGATTTGATTGAAAACGTAGTTATAGTTAATCTATGTACTGTTAATCAAATATGGTTCTGTACAGCAGGATATTTCATTCCAAAATGAAATATGATATATATTATACTGTGTAACATCTGTGGATGCAGGGAGACAGGTTGGAGGAATCCGACTGGATTCCTCAACAATTATTTTACTGTTCTCATATATTGTGTTATATGATGTGTTATATAATCTGTTCTGGATTATGTGTGTTAGAATGATATTAATTATTGTTATTCGATATTTTACATATCATAAGAAACCCTGAGTTGTGAAATGGAATATTTCAATGTATATTGAAATAAAGGAATTTTATAAAATCACAGGATTTTATAAAAGGAAATTATTTATAAAACGAACACGGTTTTATAAAAGGAAATATTTGTTAGTAAACAAATAGGATTGTACAAAGGAATATATGTTAAAAAATAAATCGAATTGAAAAGGAAATATTTGTAACGGTAAATAGAAGTTGTAAATAGGAAATATTTGTAACGGTAAGTAAAGGTTAAAAAAGGGAAGTAGTTGTAACGGAAAACGTAGTTTATCAAAAGGAGTTAATCAAACGTAGTTTATCAAAAGGAGTTAATCAAACGTAGTTTATCAAAAGGAGTTAATCAAACGTAGTTTATCAAAAGGGATTAATCGAATATAGAAATTAAGAAGTGAAGTTAAACAAAAATTAGAAACTGCCTAGAGATTAGTAAGTTGAATAGTTTTCTGAGTATCGATCTGATGTTGGTTTCGGCCTTCGGGGTTTATACTTAGAGAATTGTTCTCTTACTAGTTTACAGTTAGGGACTAATAGTTGTGGAATGATAGTGATGCGTAAATGAGGATTGGAAATGTTTTCCAATGTTGAAAATGTATATTTTCTAATTTTAGAAAATAAGGAAATATGAATATATATATATATATGATTGATGATTGGATCGATAATTCCATTTGGGATTAAGATCGTTGTGTGAACACCGACATGTTTCATTGATAGTTAAATCACAGACTATCAAAGTTTGACCATTTTAACGTTGTTAATATGGAGAGACCGGTTGGATTCTTATCCAAAGAACCACTCTGTATTGGCATAAGCGTTGCGAATATGCCGAATAAAATTGGAAGACAGAGTAAAATGCAAGGCCTGTTGTATAAATCTTAGATAACAATGGACTAAGATGGATGTACTGAATAGTGCCTTCGGTTTCGTTCAGTCCCAGAACGAACGTAAATGGACGAATGTCTGACAAAGTATTTCCAATGATCGAATCGGTTGGTCTGTATAAATATATATGGTTGCAACGGATTTATCCCTTAGCATAACATCCAGGATATTTGTATAAACCAACTAATGATTTACGGATCTGATAATGTGGCATTCAAAGTGATCATGTTATAAATGAATGGAAAGTAAGCGTAGCTTCTAGCCTCACATCCGATAAATAACAGAAATCGGGCAGGCAGCATGGCTAAGTCGGTCGCACCGAAGTAGGGTGTATAATCACCTATCTAGAGAATATTCATTTGCTTCTTTAATCTATCAATGTTGTCCCCTATATATACGGGAAACGGTTGCTGATCCCAGCCGTTGGTGATGTACATTCGATACACTCAAGCGAAATGAGTGGTCGGTCATGTGTGGCTGAGTTGCAAGATGTTCTTGTTGAACTCCAGTGTATCGTTCCTTGAGTACACTGATTGGAAGGTGGTTCCATACCTTTTCATAGTTGGAAATCAATTTCCCAATACGTGCTTGCGGTTTTGATTGTATACTATATATGTAGAACGTGAGATGAAAGCGTTTCTGCTAGATGATTATTATATTGTGTTGGTAGGCATTATTATAATATCAAAAGGTTTTTGATATAAAGATATTTTGGATTCTCATAAGGGAAAACCCGTTCCGTTATACGGCGTGGTCTTATGAGATATCGTTTACTTGTTCAACCTGTTTTAAAACTGTTTTACTCATACCAGTCCCATGACTGACCCGAAGTTTATTTGTTGTTTTCCCTAAACTCTTGGGTGCCTAATTCGTACGGGCAGTCAAGTAGTTGGGATTTTACAGATACACTTGGAGAGCTTGGAGTAGGAGGCTTCAAGATTCTATAGCTATTATTATTTCCGTTGTGGTTGTAAGTGTTGTACTCTGAAATGTTACGTTATACATATACTGTTTGTATTTCAAAAGTTATGTTATATTTTATTCGTTCCGCTGTGAGATTCGTGTTACTCTGATGACGATGTTCTTCTTGTTCTTCTTTTATTCTACTAGTTCTATCTTATCTATCCTCACCCTCTATCTTCTTTCTATTAATTTCTTGAATTTTCAGTGCAATTTGGGGTTGGACTTGTGTTATTTAGTCAGCTCAAATTGGACCGGAATTTTGGGTCATTACTGTTGGTATCAGGGTTTAAGTTAAGTAAATTACCTTGGCTCTGTGGCGTAACTCAGTAGAGATGGGATTAGTAATATCCTAGACTAAGATTGAGTGTATATATACGAGTGAACGTATTTGTTATTTAATATAAATTTTTGTTTTATATTGTGGAGCTTTATTGGTTGGGTGGCTTATGAATTCTGGTCGATATTGGGGCACCACAATATCGATAGGGGTTTCTAAACACTCGAATACGATGAACCAACATGATATGTTTTGGAATTAACATAGTATAATTGGTTGTATTGGTTGTTAGTATAATCGAATGAGATTATAAAAGGTGAAATGGTTATAAATAACCAATCAGAATTCATATAAGTAAAATATATGAAATAAGATGAATTAAATCTGAATTTAAATCAGAATTAGGAATTAAAATAAGTAAATTTTAAGTTCCTGGGAGATTTTGAAAATGTTTTCAAATTGGAAGTGTTATAGTATTGAACTCACTTCGATAAACTGGGAAATAACCCTGATGAGTGTGGCCACATCATCAGTGTTCATTTTCGAGTTGCTAAGTGATGGATTACTACCAAATATTCTGTTTTTGAATTGGTTTGAGAAAACAAGTGGTTTAGAAGTTCAAATGTTTTGGATTGTTATTATGATTTCAAATTGATTTGAAATAAACCCAGGAATATAAATTCTGGAATTAAGATTTAACTTATGAAGTTAAATAGACTAAAATATTGAAAGTGAATAAATTAATTTGAATTAAACTTGGACAAGGTTAAATATAGTGTGGAATTATATTGGGATGATATCGAGTAAGTTGATTGATTATACAAGAATTTTGAATCAAAAATTGTACTTAAGTTTGAAATGGAATTTGACTTGAGTATAAGTGAATACTTCAGTTTGAGGATAAAAACTGACAGGAGATTGATTGGATTGACATTGGTATATGTTGAGTTGATAATCAATGGGAATGGTATAATGATATGGTCAGCAAAAAGGTACAAGTTTATATTTCATATGAGTTTGGTGATTTATGAGCCGATTTGGCAAGCCGCTTGGCTGTTTGATTTTCTTTTGGGTTGGAGATGGCCTAGAGAGGCGAGTTGTGGTTTTACCGATAGGGCTGTACAAAGGAGGTTATGGCAAAATTTTCCGAAAATTTAAAGTGTTAGAAAATTTTCAAAATTTTTGAAAATTTTTGTTAGTCGGAATAAATTAATATCTTAGTCGATATTAATTGGTTCAGTTGAAACTGAAGCTAAAGGGTAAACCGATAAATATTTATCCAGTAGATAGGGTCGTCCTCTACCTTAGCAATTTCGAGGACGAAATTATTTTAAGTGGGGAAGAATGTAATGACCCGGATATTTGACGGTGTAATAATTAACTTATTTAATTATTAAGAAAAACGAATATATTATTTAATCGACGGTGTTAGAACGTATAATTATATTATAATTAAAACTGAGCTCGAAATGGCGCTGTAGTTCGTAAATTGGCGATTCGAACTTCAACTGAGTGTACAGGATTCGTTTTAAATCGGATTTCTGTGAAACAAGAAACGTGTGGAGCTGGTGGGGTATATCTTTCTAGTGGAAGAGAAAAATCAGGATTTCGTCGTATAGATTTTGGGATATGTCCAAATCAAATTTTAAAATAGTCGCTATAGAATCGTTTATCGACCTAACGGATTATTCGATATAACTAGAGATCAGGTTTGAATTTAGACAAGGTTCTTTTGGGAAGTAGCGATAATTTAATTTTTAGAATTTTACTGTAATTTTTAATTAATTAAATAAGCAACTTTTTATTTGGAGTATTGTGCACCCTGAAATCAACATTTTGAGGTTTCACAATATGAGTTGAACTACCGATATTATTATATTTTTGGGATCACGGCACATTACTCGATTTGTTGATATTTTCATATCAGTCCGTGGACAAACAGAGTTTCGCATGATGAGATACTCTCAAAAGTAAAATAAGTATCTTAACCCTTTCATTTATTTCTCCGATCAAACAAGAGGCCACGTGTTGATTCTTCTCAACCTTTCGTTCTCTATGGCCTCGAAAAGGAGAAGGCGTGGCCTTCAAAAATCCACAAATAGGCCGTCATCCTTCACAGCAAAACCCAATCCCCTATAAATACAAGACAATTTACTAAACCTAATTTCCTTGGCAAATCAAAACGGCCACCAACCTTATTTCCCTCAAAACAGAAAATGCACCAAAACGAAAACAAAGAAATCGTTCCATTTGATTTCTACGGCCCGTATGGAAGAAACAGGATCTCATATCCCTTCTAAAAGTATTCAAACGCGAAGCGGACTGTTGGGTGCTTGGATTTTTGCTACAGCGACGTCGGGAAGGGGGTTTTGCACTGCCAAAGGTTGAAGGGCTCGAACAAATGGGTGTTGACTGGGTTTCTCATACTCATCTGAGCGCTGTAGGTAGATGGAGCGAGACTGTTGTTTGTGGTGGTATTAGTGCGGTGGAGCAAGTGATAAGGTGGTGACGTGAAGGAAGCGAGGGGATATTGGGTTTGTTTTTGTTTGCAGAAATGGTTTCGAAAATACTGAAGGAGCAGTGTGCTCCGATGATGAGGGGATGGGAGACGGGTTGCTTGAGTTCATGCTGTGGTGGAGGAGTTTGTTGACAGCTGAGGATTTTAGGTGGGCCTGGAACGAAAACCGAAAGGGGATTTGGAGTTATGAATTCCGGAAATGGTGCGAATTCATCCATTTTTATTTGGAGTTGGTAAGGGGCTAGTCACGGTGATGTTATTGGAGAGTTCTGAGGGTTAAAGAGATGTAGCTCATGAAGGGAAGCGGTTGGGTAAGTATCGTTTTTGTCCAGATGTATGGCGTTATTGTTCTGGGCAAATTTGATGGGTGTATTAAGGTAGAAAAATGGCAATTTAAGTGATAAGTACTGTTGGGTTTACTGAAGTGCGTGATTGCCTGTGAAGAAGCAGTGAAATCATAACTTGAAGGGGAGGTAGTTCATTTTATTCGTCGTTTTACTAAAGGCGGAAAAATGTTTTAAAATGCCAATACCGTGAGTTGGTGAGTATAGATTGGTAAGGGGATGGTGTTGTGCATTTCAACTGATGATATTGGTTTATTATTATCATTTTTATTTCAAGAACTAGGAGCGAAATGTTTGGTCTGCATACGGTGGTGTTTAATACTAGAGTCGAGAAAGCAGTGGTTGGAAAAAATGGTGGACTAAGATTTCATGGGTACAGGGTGGCAACGGTTTTGGGAAAAATATGTTAGTGTAGAAACCAGAGCAATGGTAGGAGAAGAGTTCGGTGAAGGATCATTGACGTCGTGAGTAGGAGTAGTTTGGGAAAGAAAGGTGAAGTCGGGTTGGCTTTTAAAAACATGTGTGGGCCAGCGAATGTGTTGATGGGCCAGAAGAGAAAGAAATGAAGAATTTCGCAAATTCAGATCCGACAGGATCGTATGGACGGGAACAACACAATGGAACTGACTGGGAGTGAGATAGAGCTCGTTACAATTTATAGCAAAATAAATTGTACGTCTGAATCAAGTGATGGTTATCGTTATTAACGATGATCGTCCAATGTGAGTAAAACTCACTAACTCTCCTCAATTTATATTTTAATATAAATTGTACTTTATTTATTGACTGCCGTATATTGATTGTTAAACTGGACTGTTAAATAGATTTGATTGAAAACGTAGTTATAGTTAATCTATGTACTGTTAATCAAATATGGTTCTGTACAGCAGGATATTTCATTCCAAAATGAAATATGATATTATACTGTGTAACATCTGTGGATGCAGGGAGACAGGTTGGAGGAATCCGACTGGATTCCTCAACAATTATTTTACTGTTTTCATATATTGTGTTATATGATGTGTTATATAATCTGTTCTGGATTATGTGTGTTAGAATGATATTAATCATTGTTATTCGATATTTTACATATCATAAGAAACCCTGAGTTGTGAAATGGAATATTTCAATGTATATTGAAATAAAGGAATTTTATAAAATCACAGGATTTTATAAAAGGAAATTATTTATAAAACGAACACGGTTTTATAAAAGGAAATATTTGTTAGTAAACAAATAGGACTGTATAAAGGAATATATGTTAGAAAACAAATCGAATTGAAAAGGAAATATTTGTAACGGTAAATAGAAGTTGTAAATATGAAATATTTGTAACGGTAAGTAAACGTTAAAAAAGGGAAATAGTTGTAACTGAAAACGTAGTTTATCAAAAGGAATTAATCAAACGTAGTTTATCAAAAGGAGTTAATCAAACGTAGTTTATCAAAAGGGGTTAATCGAATATAGAAATTAAGAAGTGAAGTTAAACAAAAATTAGAAACTGACTAGAGATTAGTAAGTTGAATAGTTTTCTGAGTATCGATCTGATGTTGGTTTCGGCCTTCGGGGTTTATACTTAGAGAATTGTTCTCTTACTAGTTTACAGTTAGGGACTAATAGTTGTGGAATGATAGTGATGCGTAAATGAGGATTGGAAATGTTTTCCAATGTTGAAAATGTATATTTTCTAATTTTAGAAAATAAGGAAATATGAATATATATATATATGATTGATGATTGGATCGATAATTCCATTTGGGATTAAGATCGTTGTGTGAACATCGACATGTTTCATTGATAGTTAAATCACAGACTATCAAAGTTTGACCATTTTAACGTTGTTAATATGGAGAGACCGGTTGGATTCTTATCCAAAGAACCACTCTGTATTGGCATGAGCGTTGCGAATATGCCGAAGAAAATTGGAAGACGGAGTAAAGTGCAAGGGCTGTTGTATAAATCTTAGATAACAATGGACTAAGATGGATGTACTGAATAGTGCCTTCGGTTTCGTTCAGTCCCAGAACGAACGTATATGGACGAATGTCTGACAAAGTATTTCCAATGATCGAATGGGTTGGTCTGTATAAATATATATAGTTGCAACGGATTTATCCCTTAGCATAACATCCAGGATATTTGTATAAACCAACTAATGATTTACGGATCTGATATTGTGGCAGTCAAAGTGATCATGTTATAAATGAATGGAAAGTAAGCGTAGCTTCTAGCCTTACATCCGGTGAATGACATAAATCGGGCAGGCAGCATGGCTAAGTCGGTCGCACCGAAGTAGGGTGTATAATCACCTATCTAGAGAATATTCATCTGCTTCTTTAATCTATCAATGTTGTCCCCTATATATACGGGAAACGGTTGCTGATCCCAGCCGTTGGTGATGTACATTCGATACACTCAAGCGAAATGAGTGGACGGTCATGTGTGGCTGAGTTGCAAGTGTTCTTGTTGAACTCCAGTGTATCGTTCCTAGAGTACACTGATCGGAAGGTGGTTCCATACCTTGTCATAGTTGGAAATCCATTTCCCAATACGTGCTTGCGGTTTTGATTGTATACTATATATGTAGAACGTGAGATGAAAGCGTTTCTGCTAGATGATTATTATATTGTGTTGGTAGGCATTATTATAATATCAAAAGGTTTTTGATATAAAGATATTTTGGATTCTCATAAGGGAAAACCCGTTCCGTTATACGACGTGGTCTTATGAGATATCGTTTACTTGTTCAACCTGTTTTAAAACTTTTTTACTCATACCAATCCCATGACTGACCCGAAGTTTATTTGTTGTTTTCCCTAAACTCTTGGGTGCCTAATTTGTACGGGCAGTCAAGTAGTTGGGATTTTACAGATACACTTGGAGATCTTGGAGCAGGAGGCTTCAAGATTATATATATATTATTATTTCCGTTGTAGTTGTAAGTGTTGTACTCTGAAATGTTATGTTATACATATACTGTTTGTATTTCAAAAGTTATGTTATATTTTATTCGTTCCGCTGTGAGATTTGTGTTACTCTGATGATGATGTTCTTCTTCTTCTTCTATTCTACTAGTTCTGTCTTATCTATCCTCACCCTCTATCTTCGTTCTATTAATTTCTTGAATTTTCAGTGCAATTTGGGGTTGGACTTGTGTTATTTAGTCAGCTCAAATTGGACCGGATTTTCGGGTCATTACACCTTGCTACTCTGTAACAACCCGAATTTTTAATAACATGTTAAAACAAGAAATCAGGGCAGAATTAAATCATAAATTAAGAATCAATGGGAACGGGTTATGCCATTGCGTTTGTCTCGAAATTCTGCTTGAAAACGAGTCCGAAATTTCGTAAATCGGAGTCTGTATGACCAAGATATGGCCCAAAGAAGATTTCAGAAAAATTCAAAATTCAGCCCGAAATTCAAATTCAGCCAGAAGCAGATTGGGCGGGAAAATTTCCCGCCCAGCCCCATGTCGATTGGGGGGTAGACTGGGGAGTCGACCTGCCCCCCCAGGTCAACTGGGAAGTCGACCTGGGTGTCGACCTGGGGGTCGACCTCCCTGGTCGGACCCTGTTGGTCTGGTGCACCAGTTTGCTCTTTTGGTCTGTTTGCTTGGCCTGTGACGGGATTTGATGGTTCAGATCTAAATTAGGGTTAATCCTATGGCCTAAACTTGTCTCTACACCTATAAAAACACCCTAATACCTAGCCTAAACCACCACAAATCATCCTAACAACTAAATTCTGCCAAAATGCTCCCTAATCATGGCCCCCATCTTCATCTTGAGAGCTTCTAAGGCAAAAAGGACCCATCTTTCTTCATCAAATCAAAGGAGCTACTTATTCTCAAGGCTTCTAGTGTTGCTACATCATTCCTAGAGCTTCTACAACGTCTCTATCTTGTTCTATTTGGTTCTAGTTCTCATAGCCACGCTTTGTAAGCCCTACTCTACTCTTAGATTTAAACTATGAAATTAATATGAATATGTAGCAAGTTGAAATGGGATTTTTGGTATAATACTTGTCTTGGGCTACATTTGTATGCATAGATCCGTTTATGACTCTTTTGATCTATGATTGTGGAACTGTCATGAACCTAGTACCGTTCATCTTGATTTTTGGGTAGAAAGCTATAAGCTTTATTTGGTGGTTATGCATAATGCAACATAGAACCTCTCATAACCTTGATGTTAACTTGCCTATGATGTTGAACTACATGCTACCCACAAGTTTATTTGCTATGTTTGATGTCATACATGTTTTGAGGCCAATAATCCTATATGCTAGTTGTGATGAACACCTTTGCCTCAAGTATCATCATGTTTAACTTATGACCAACTTTACCACCTTATGCCCATCTTGGTCATATTTTTGTGTTCCTTGATTCACTTGTGTTGATGCGAATTTACGTGCGAATGGGAATACGTTATGGGTAGTTAGGAAAACTTGAAATGACAAGAAAAAAATAAGACATGACATGAAATGTGACATGAAACTTGATTATGCTTGAAAACATGAATGTGGTCATGACATGTAGAAAACCATAAAGTGGCCAACTCGAGGTTGGGTTGAGTTTATAGCATAAATCTGCCCGGAACCCCCCGGCAAATCCAGTGGCTACAAACAATAGGACCCAATGTGAGAAGTTGGTCACATCGCGCTTGAAACCCGAGGTTAGAATAGGTTGTGGTGTAAAGCTGCCCGGACCCGCCCGACATATCCAGTAACACAACAAAGTCTAATGTAGGAGGTTGGGTGCATTAAATTAATTAATGCCACATGTTAGGGTTTAGTCATGAACCACTTGGATACACTTAACCAACTTGATACATGACTGGATAGGGTTAACCACACTTAACCCGTTAGAAAATCCTAGTCACGTGGTCCTTTTCAGCAGTAACCCTCTTGGATGTATCACGATACCCTAGGTACTAGGCTAGGGTGGGGCACGATTACTGGGCTGATTGTAAGCGACCAGAACAACGGCTGAGTAGGTGCGCCGGTGTAGGTTCAGGCGGACTATGGTCGTGCACATAGTCCCGAGTTGAAAAAGCAGACACGGGCACCAATAGGTTTAGACTGTGCGTGCTTGATTCGTATCAGTGGTTGGCACCCTAGGGCTTGATACACCCTAGGGTGGACCTAGCACAGTTTGACTACATTTTGTGATTGGGCCGTATGACACCGACACTCGACGAGTTAGGCTTATAGGGAACCGATCGACTAGACCGTGTAGTTGGACCTTGACTTGGGTCATCTCATGATATTGGGCCAAGGGATCATTTCTTGTTTATACTTGGCATGGGTTAGAATACTAGTACAATTGGTGCAAAACTAAACCTTGTATATGCGATGCCACACTTGATCTACCTTGTTATCTATTTATCATGCCAGTTAGTTACCATCTTTATGTTTCATCTCAGTTTCTCATGTTTAGTTAACTTCATTAGTTTTTATACGAATAGTAGGTAGGACTTACCAGTCTTTATGACTGACCCTTTTTCTTTCGCCTCTTTTCTTCCGTTTCCCCCTAGGTTCTCAGGGAGGGAACACTAGTGCTTAGCTTGGACATTTGGCTTGCTTTCTTGACAGCTCATGTACGGTTTGGACTTGAGCTTGCTATGGCTTCACCACATCTATCTTTGGGATAGTTTACTTTATGTTATTTTCAGTTTATGTTTTTCTAGACTTGTGGTAGTTGGAAAATAATGAATAAGTACTTTGATGTAAGTTGACTATTTGGTTTTGAAATGGTTAACTATGGTTTTTAAATTCCTAGCTGCTTTACTTATTTATTTATCTATGTTCTGTCTTGTGATATCTCTGTGCATGTTTACCTAGACGACACCCCTCCAAAGCTAGTGCATTCTCTCGTGAATGGCCCTGGTGGAGGTGGGGTGTTACATACTCCCTGCTAGGCTAGAGCACTCCTTTCTCGAAGACTTCTTGACAGGGGATTTGTTGGTAGTGTCTTTTCTATCTGGAGAATCCACCGCGAAGATGCGCAAGGAAAGAAGCCGGTCATACTGCCGTAAAAACTCTCCCGTAATCAGGAATTTCCTGTTTCTCTTGCTCTCGTCAACGGCTAATAGTGAATTGCATAAATCTTAGTCAAAGGGTATGCTTTGATCAGGAAGTGCTACAGTATAACCAAGAGATTCATTTATTTCTTCTTTAGAAAGGGGGAGGGGGGCAAGAGGAAGTCTAAAGAATAAAAATACTCATTGCCTTCCATCCAAAAGCCGCAGAAATTATTGGGACATCAGACAAAGAAATAGTGATTGGGAAATCCTCATACACTGTCCACTAGGCTAGTGATTATTTTCGAACCCCGACTCTCACAAAGACAAACGAAGGCCGCTGGTTCCTTTTCCTAAAATCATACAACGAGTATATGTCCTTAAATGAAGGAGACCGATGTTTTTCCCTCATAAAAAGGATATAAAGGCTTTTCAAAATCGCATAACCGTTAGGATGCAACTAGTATTGGGTTACTGCTGAAATTGGTCCCCGTTACTTGGGTTTTCTTGTCAAACATGCTAAGTGGTTAAGTGTCTATATTTACCTAACCCCACCCATCAATTTCATTAACATGTTGAATTGGTTAAGTGTTTTAGTTAACTTAACCCTACCATCTGTCCTTAGCCTTTTAAAGCACCGACCACTCACATTAGACAGATATTGTTACGGTTACTGGATGTGCCGGTCGGTTCCGGGCAGATTTACACCGTAACTCAGTCTAACCTCGGGTCCTTATTGGGCTTCATGCTTAACCACCCACATTGGATAGGTATTGTTGCGACTACTGGACAACCGGGCGGGTCCGGGCAGATTTACATCACAACTCAATCCAACCTCGTGTTAAGCATATTCGTATTTTCTAAATTTACATATTTGCCTTTATCACTTAATATATGTAAATTTGTCAACAATTAAATGTTATGGCCCACATTCCAAGTTTAACATTTTTGGTATAATAATTTATACCGTTTAAATGCCATTAATTTTAGCGTGTGACAAACATGCCAATTTCATATATTTTTATGACAAGTTTTCTAATATTCCCAACGTTACCCCGTTTAAACATTAGGCTAACAATCTTAGCCTAATTTTCGTTCGCATAGTTTTTAACATATGATATTAGGGCTAAAAACTTAGCCTAATTTAGCGTGCACAAATAGGCATAAGGGAATTCATAAACACAAACATAACATAGGTGTAAACTTGGCATTTTTGGCATGGTAAATATGAACATCATAGGTGTGAACTTGTAGAATAGCCAACACGAATGTCATAGATGTGAACTTGCAAAATATTTAATATTCATATATGTGAATTTGCAACATAGCCTAAATCAATTTACATATATTGTGAATTTGCATTGAAATAAGGGTCTAACCAAATAGGTGTCACATGAAATAGCGTATGATTTAGACAACATAGGTCTAAACTTTTTTTTTTTTGGATCTAGGCATAACATCGAACATCACTAGCACATGACAAGAATATGACTTTTTCATAAAATGTATAACTTTATGACAAGGTTGTGAACTAGATCCAATCGCATATCTAATTACAACATGAAACATGTACTAAAGTGGATCTTGACATGGATCCAATTAGGACCCTGCAACTTTTTCATAAACATAGGGGCATGTATATGAACATAACCATTTAGGCATAAAGATTTTCTAGCATAAAGTATATACATAAGGTTCTAAGCACAAACGATCTATATAATCACATAATCATGAACTATACAACTTGCTTGTGATGTTGTTGTCATTCTAAAAGTACAATAGGATCAACATCAATCTTAATTATATCACAAACATCCCAATTTCATTCGCAACACAATCATTTCAAAACATAGATATGAATTAACATCCTCGTTACATAATAGCACAATTCCACTTCCAATTTCCATCGAATCAATTCTTAGTTTTATTCTCATCGGAAAAATCACTATATTACAACAAATGACGAACTTGGGTTCTGGATTCTGGATTTGAAATGCTTTCCTTTGGGTAGACTAACGTTGTTTCGATTCGTTTTTAGCTTTAGTGTTGGCTTGTCTCTAGGCTTTCTAATTGACGGCCACTCCTACTTTCTTTCCAGCAGCATGACGGCTTTAGTATTATAGTATTTGTGTTAATTTAGGGTTAGACTTGAATTGTATTTATAGAATTTCAATCTAATTATAGCCATCAATGAAGCTAGAGTGAATCCAGACGAACGCAGTGGCGTAAACCATTTCCATTGATTTCATCATTTAGAATTAATTATACTTTAATTTGTTAAGTTACAGTTAATGGAAAATTCGGGGTGTTACATTCTCCTCTCCTTAAAGGATTTTGTTCCCGAAATCTTCAAGTCTAGGAGAACATAAGTCCTAACATCCAATCGTCCATCTACTCAACCAACAAACACAGGCGTCCACTGTCCTTAAAAGACTTCTAATGCTTTATGATTTATATGCACAGTGTGTGTATATGTCCTTAACTAATGCAAAATCAGGCAGTCTACTGATCCAGTTGACCTCCTTAATGCAAATCATGTAAGTGTCATGAATCCATTATGTATGCAAATTTTTCCTTACTCATAATTCTACATGAGTGCGCAACCATCAATACAAATGCGACACCCATATGACATATCAAGTTTCGACCACATACAAACATGAGTACATATATGCATATGCAGTATGAAGTGATTGAGCCGATCTAAGACCTAGGTTGTATGTGTATATGCATCCGCGAGCAACCATTAGCAACCACTTGCAACCACTTGCAGCCATCAACCATAACATGTTTCAAATACATGTTTACATCCAAAGGGGTTTCTACCTAAGGATAAAGGATAATATCGAGGAGATATACCTAAAAAGATAGATACAAGCGCAACTTAAGGAAAAAGAGAGGTCAAAGATGTACCTCAAAAGAAAAGGGTAGGCCGCGCATATTCTATCCTCTGTTTCCCAAGTCGCGTCTTCCTCGGGGTCGCTCCACTGAACCTTGACGAGCTTCACTTCACGGTTGCGTAGCTTTTTGATTCCAGTTCCTATGATTCTAGTCAGAACTCTCCTCACAGTTGCTTCGCGTTCCACTTCGGCTTCTTCTAGAATGCTTGGCTCCACCACTTCCGCTGATTCATGTAGACATTTCCGGAGATGAGAAACGTGAAAGACGTTGTGAATTCTAGCCAATCTTTCAGACAGATCTACTCTATAAGCCATTTTCCCAATCTTCTCGATGATAGGGAACAGTCCTACAAATCTTGGTGCTAGCTTTCCTGCGGATCCAAAGCGAACGACGTTCCTTAAAGGGGATACCTTAAGGAAAACCCTGTCTCCAACCTCAAACTCAAGGTCGGTCCTTCTCTTGTCGGCGTAGGATTTCTGTCTGTCTTGGGCAATCTTCATTCTCCTTCGTATCAAGTCCACTTTTTCTGAAGTCTCTCTAATCATGTCAGTCCCAAGTATAATCTTGTCAGTGGACTCCCACCAACAAGTTGGTGATCGACAAGGTCTTCTATACAAAGCTTCGAAGGGCGCCATACCGATGGTGGCTTGGTAACTGTTGTTATAGGAGAATTCTACTAAAGGAAGGTGATCCTCCCAAGTCCCTCCAAAGTCAAGCACGCACAGTCTTAGAAGATCTTCTAGCACTCTATTCACCCTTTCTGTCTGACCATCAGTTTGGGGGTGATAGGCCGTGCTCAAACATAACTGTGTGCCGACAGCTTCTTGCAGACTCCGCCAAAATTTGCTCGTGAAGATGGGGTCTCTGTCACTCACTATCCTGGAGGATATTCCATGGAGTCGAACTATTTCATTGAGATAAAGAGAAGCTAGTGACGAAGCAGTTCTTCTACTCTTGATAGGTATGAAGTGGGAGCTTTTAGTAAGCCTGTCCACTATTACCCAAATGCTAGTATTGCCTCTTCTTGACCTAGGCAACCCGTCAATGAAGTCCATTGAAATGCTATCCCACTTCCATTGCAGGACTTCTAGAGGATGTAGCAGTCCTCCAAGCTTCTTCTGTTCTGCCTTGAACTGTTGGCATGTCACACACTTAGAAACGAAATCTTCCATGTCCTTCTTCATGCCGCTCCAATAGAAAGCTCTCTTTATGTCCTTGTACATCTTGTCTCCACCTGGGTGTATTGTCATCTTGGAATGATGTGCCTCCTCGAGAACCTTCTTCACAAAATCCCTAGCTTGTGGGACACATAGCCTTCCATCCCGTCTCAGCCAACAATTATCATCGATGGAGTACCTATTGAGGTGACTGGAAGTTTCACCACTAATTAGTTTATCAATCACATCCACAAGCTGAGGGTCTTCTCGTTGTGCGGCCCCTATCGAGTCTAAAAGAGTGGGCCGTACTTCTAGGGATGCCAATAAACCAGGTATAAAATCTAAGGAGGGCCTAAATTCAAAACTGGCTATATACTCCAAGCTTTGCCCTTCTACAAAGAGACGGCTTAAGATCAGTTTCTTTCGGCTCAACGCGTCTGCTACTACGTTGCCTTTGCCGGGAGTATAGGAAATTTCAAAATCATACGAGGCAAGGAACTCCATCCACCTTTGCTGCCTCAAGTTAAGATCTTTCTACGAGAAAAGATACTTCAACGATTTATGGTCAGTGTATAATTCGAACTTCTTACCTAGGAGATAATGGCACCAAGACTTAAGCGCAAAGACGATGGCGGCCAACTCAAAATCGTGGGTTGGGTAGATCTTTTCATGCACTTTCAATTGTCTTCCACCATAAGCTAGTACCCTCTCTTCTTGCATCAGAACAGCGCCTAGCCCCATACCAAAAGCATCCGTATATACTGTGAACATTTTGCTTCCATCTGGAAAAGTCAGAACTGGGGCTGTTGTGAGAGCCCTTTTTAATCGTTGGAAAGAAAACTCGCAATCCAAATCCCAAGTTAACGCCAGATTCTTCTTTGTTAGCCTTGTGAGTGGAGCTGAGATTTTCGCGAAATCCTTAATGAACTTTCGGTAAAAACCAACTAGCCCAAGAAAGCTTCGAACTTCGGTTGCATTTCTTGGTGTCTTCCAATCTTGCACTGCCACCACTTTCGCGGGGTCCACAGCCAACCCCTCTTTGGACACTATATGCCCCAGAAATCTTACTTCCTTTCTCCAAAAGTGGCACTTGAGGAATTTGGCTCTTAGCTGATGTGAACGGAGAGTATCCATGATCTCTTTCATATGCTGAGCATGTTCTTCCTCATTCTTCGAGAAGATCAAAATATCGTCTACGAAGACCACCACGAACTTATTGAGGAATTCTCTGAACACCCTGCTCATCAGGTCTACGAAATAAGCAGGTGCGTTTGTCAAACCGAAAGGCATGACAAGCCACTCGAAGAAACCATCTGGGGTTCTGAACGCCGTTTTATCAATGCTATCTTCAGCTACCCTTAGCTGATGGAACCCAGTAGCCAGATCAAGTTGGGAGAAGACCGACACACCTACAAGCTGATCAAACAAATCGTCTATTCAGGGAAGCGGGTGTCTATTCTTTTTAGTCAGCTTGTTTAGCTCCCTATAGTCCACACAAAGATGTAATGAACCATCTGCTTTGGTGGTGAACACCAATAGAGCTCCCCATTCCGAAATACTCCTTATAAACCCTTCCTCGAGAAGCTCCTTAACTTGCTTACTGAGCTCCTTTCTCTCCTTTGGAGCCATGTGTCTAACAGGCAGGGCTACGGGCTTTGCATTATCAACAAGATATACGCGGAAGTCTATTTCCCACTTCGTAGGTAAGCCTTTCACCTCTGCAAAGACATCTGGATATTCCCGGACTACTCTAACTGACTGCAAATTCTCAACAGAAGCGTCAAGCGACTTTAGATAACTAAGCATACCAGCATTCAAGGGATTACAAGAAATTTCTAGAGTGTTACCAAGCCGAGTCAAGAGCCTAACCACTCTTTTCTCACAATCAAGAATGGCACCATTACTGGATAACCAGTCCATGCCTAAGATCAGTCCATAGCCTGAGAAGCCCAAAACAAAGGCACTACATCTAAATTCAACACTTAGAATAGAGATTTTCAAATCCAAGCAAACCATCGACAAATAAGCCGAGCCCCCAATTGGATTTGAAACAACCAAGGGATCTTCTACCATACTAGTGTCTAGGTGCAGAGATTCTACTAAAGCATATGAAACAAAGGAGTGTGATGCACCAGAATCAAAGAAAGTGCGAACTGGATGATCATACAGATAAACAAAGCTTTCTACAGAAATATTTCTACCTCGTTCCTGTGGAGGTGCCACCAGCGCGTGAACTTGTCTGCCTGAGGTGGATCCAGTCCTCTGTCCCTGCCCCCGCTTCTTTGGGCAGTTCTTAGCCAAGTGTCCAGTCTCGCCATAACTGAAGCAACCACCATTCATCTATACCTTCTTCTTTCTGCAGTCTTTTGCTATATGTCCCAAAATGCCACAGAAATTGCACTTTCTCTTTTCATGGGATTTGTTATTCTTCCCGCCTTTCTTGAAGTCTGTTTTCTTAGCCAGTAAACCTTCCTTCTTTTCTTCCACCTTAGTCTCTTTCTTGCCCTTTTCTTCCTCGTGTAGCAATGCCATGTGCACTAAGCTTTCGTAAGTCGCTCTCGTGGATACGTGAGTCATAGCAAGGCTGTGTAGAGGCTCATTCAGACCTTTGACGAAGCGGAGCGCCTTCTTGTGTCAGGTGTTTACTAAGTCCAACCCAAATCTGGCCAGCTGATTAAACTGATTAACATACTCCCTGATTGTCATACTTCCCTGTTTCAGAGTTAGGAACTTCTCCATTTGCAGGCTTCTTTCAGCTTGGGTTCATCTCAAATCTTATCCTGAAGTATTCCCATGTTTCCACTGGCCTCTCCGCATTGGTGATCTCCCAGCAATAAGACGCTTCATCTTTAAGCAACCAAACTGCTAGCTGTATCTTCTGCCTGTCATCAACTTCGAAGATAACGAATAAATCTTCAGTCTCTTTCATCCAGTTCCTTGCTACCACAAATGATTCAGTTCCATAAAAGTCCTTTCCTCTCATAGCCTTGAAGTCTTTACATGTCTTAGCGAAAGTGTTTCCACGAGGAGGAGGAGGAGGAGGAACTGCTGCCACTGGAGGAGGAATGTCTGCTGGGCCTGTACCGTTGGCCCTAGCCTCTAGGTACCTTCGGAATATGCCGGGAATCGGTACTCCTTCTGGAAGGTTAAGGTCTCCAGACATGCTGGAACAAAAAAGGAAAGTATTTAAGATAAAGAGATAGAGGGATAATGCGTATGGCTCTGGGGAATTACGCCTTTAAAAAAACGACGCTTTTTCTTGAAAACTTTGCTTCTTTAAACTTCTTTTTGAAAATAGTTTCAATTTTTTTATCAAGTCTGGTAAATCTATGCTCAGATACCAAGTGAAACACCCCACCCTCCATTAAGGTCACTCACAAGGGACTGCCTTAACTTTGGTGGATGTTTGTAAGTAAAAGTCACAGATAAAACACAAGACATATATAAACACATATATATAAGTAGCGGAAAACATTAGACTTTTATTTCATAAAATACTTGTTCATACAACACATTTCCATAATTGTCTCATAAAAACTTCCAAAAACATTACAACATCATTTCTGTCTTGGTTTTTAAATAAAGAAGCATAAAACATGATTAAAACTGCATAAATCCCCATAGAGTGTGACCAACAGCCATAGCCAAGGAAAGAGACTCCAAACCGTACATCAACTTTCTTGAAGCTTTTAAAGAATCTGACTAAGCTGAGCTATTTCCTCCCTACGGAACGGGGGGGGGGGGGGGAACGGAAGAAAAGAAGACGAAAGAAAATAGGGTCAGACATAAAGCCTGGTATGTCTAGTGATTCTTTAGTATGAAAATAAGAATAAGGGCATGATAGTTATAAACTGGAACATGAAATTATCATAAAATAGATAAGGTAGTTTTGAAACGAATATACTATCGCACCCCACACTATATCTCTGCACCTACTTGTATTTATTCCGACTGGCACCCTATGCTGAGGGTGAAGTGATCCCGTTTCTGAAGATGCACCGTATGCTGAGGGTAAAGTGATCCTGTTTCTAAAGATGCACCCTATGCTGAGGGTAAAGTGATCCCGTTTCTAAAGATGCACCCTATGCTGAGGGTAAAGTGATCCCCTTATTTTAAAGATCGGCTCCTACTCGCATAATCATCTGTGTCTTACGGCCCACAGAAATTGTAGATACCTATCCTGGCCCCACCATGGGGTGTATCAAGTCCCATGGTGGCGACCCAACACATACCTTAGAACGCATAGGTTATACTACTGGTGCCCCCTGTGTCCTGTTTGTCTGCTCCAAAGTGTGTGCACGCCCGCACTCCGTTAGAACCCACGCTGTTGCACACACTGCCGTCGCTTTGACCGCTTACAATTAGCCCAGTAATCGTGCCCCACCCTGCCTAGTTTCAAGGTACCATGATACCTAATTGGGTTACTTCTGAAATGGGTCCCCGTTACTAGGGTTTTCTAGTCAAACATGCTAAGTGGTTAAGTGTTTGTATTTACCAAACCCCACCCATCAATTTCATTAACATGTTGAATTGGTTAAGTGTTTTAGTTAACTTAACCCTACCAACTGTCCTTAGCCTTTTAAAGCACCGACCACTCACATTAGACAGATATTGTTATGGTTACTAGATGTGCCGGTCGGTTCCGGGCAGATTTACACCGTAACTCAGTCTAACCTCGGTCCTTATTGGGCTTCATGTTTAACCACCCACATTGGATAGGTATTGTTGTGACTACTGGACAGCCGGGCGCGTCCGGGCAGATTTACATCACAACTCAATCCAACCTTGTGTTAAGCATATTCGTATTTTCTAAATTTAAATATTTGTCTTTATCACTTAATATATGTAAATTTGTCAACAATTAAATGTTATGGCCCACATTCCAAGTTTAACATTTTTGGTATAAGAATTTATACCGTTTAAATGCCACCAATTTTGGCATGTGACAAACATGCCAATTTCATATATTTTTATGACAAGTTTTCTAATATTCCTAACGTTACCCCGTTTAAACATTAGGCTAACAATCTTAGCCTGATTTTCGTTCGCATAATTTTTAACATATGATATTAGGCTAAAAACTTAGCCTAATTTAGTGTGCACAAATCGGTATAAGGGAATTCATAAACACAAACATAACATAGGCGTAAACTTGGAAATTTTGGCATAGTAAATATGAACATCATTGGTGTGAACTTGCAAAATAGCCAACATGAATGTCATAGATGTGAACTTGCAAAATAGTCAATATTCATATATGTGAATTTGCAACATAGCCTAAATCAATTTACATATATTGTGAATTTGCATTAAAATAAGGGTCTAACCAAATAGGTGTCACATGAAATAGCGTATGATTTAGACAACATAGGTCTAAACTTTTTTTTTTTGGATCTAGGCATAACATCGAACATCACTAGCACATGACAAGAATATGACTTTTTCATAAAATGTATAACTTTATGACAAGGTTGTGAACTAGATCCAATCGCATATCTAATTACAACATGAAACATGTACTAAAGTGGATCTTGACATGGATCCAATTAGGAACTTGCAACTTTTACATAAACATAGGGGCATGTATATGAACATAACCATTTAGGCATAAAGATTTTCTAGCATAAAGTATATACATGAGGTTCTAATCACAAACAATCCATATAATCACATAATCATGAATTATACAACTTGCTTGTGATGTTGTTGTCATTCTAAAAGTACAATAGGATCAACATCAATCTTAATTATATCACAAACATCCCAATTTCATTCGCAACACAATCATTTCAAAACATAGATATGAATTAACATCGTCGTTACATAATAGCACAATTCCACTTCCAATTTACATCAAATCAATTCTTAGTTTTATTCTCATCGGAAAAATCACTATACTTACAACGAATGACGAACTTGGATTCTGGATTCTGAATTTTGGATTTGAAATGCTTTTCTTTGGCTAGACTAACGTTGTTTTGATTCGTGTTTAGCTTTAGTGTTGGCTTGTCTCTAGGCTTTCTAATTGACGGCCACTCCTAGTTTCTTTCCAGCAGCATGACGGCTTTAGTATTATATTATTTGTGTGAATTGAGGGTTAGACTTGAGTTGTATTTATAGAATTTCAATCTAATTAGAGCCATCAATGAAGCTAGAGTGAATCCAGACCATCCATCTCAAGAGAAGCCAATCAGAAAGTGACATGTAAACCCTAGTGACTCAGCCAAGCCTCAGAATTCGACCACACCCTGACCAGGCCAGCCAGGGCCTGAACAGCAGGTCTTTCTGACCTGGGCGCACTTGGCAGGTGCGCCAGGCTTAAATTGTACTGGCGCACTTCCCAAGTGCGCCAGTTCAATTTTGTTCTGGCACACTTCCCAAGTGCGCCGTGCATTCTGACCCGTTTCTCGTTTTTCTGCCCAACTTCGTTCGTCCATATCTTCTTCATACGATATCCGTTTTACGCAAACTTGGACTCTATCTCAAGCAGAATTTCGAGACGAACACAATGGCGTAACCCATTTCCCTTGATTTCATCATTTAGAATTAATTATACTTTAATTTGTTAAGTCATAGTTAACGGAAAATTCAGGGTGTTACATCTTCGTTTTCGCGTTTTGTTTTCAATAAAATTATTCTGATCGTAATCCGACTCCGTCTGTATATTATGTTATTTTTATTTTTAAATTATTTACCGGTTAACTGGTTTTATTTCGTTTTTCTACCAACAACCTTTTTTGCTTCCGAACATGAAACGTTAATTCTAATTTTTTTATAAATACATACGTACTCGAGCCGATTGTCCATATATTTTAACAAATAAAATTTATAATTTGTTTAAAGTTAATAACATTTTATTTTATACTCAACCACTTATATTTTCTAATTGAATTCCGAATCTAATTCAAATGTCCAATTTAAATTCAGTTAAATATTCAACCATAGATGTTTGATTTCCAACCACCATTCTGAATTAAATATCAAACTCAATCCATACACCAAACCATATATTCGATTTTCAAATCTAAGCATCAATATAAAATTTATTATTAATAATTAAATCTTCAATTAATTCCTTACTTTAGCTGACGAAATTTCTGGGACGTTCCAATCTTCCCCCATTTAAAACTTGTCGTCCTCAAAAAGGAAAGATCGTTAGAGTTAGTCCAATGTATATTTCATGTTTTCAAATTTGTGTGAAATTGTCACACAACTAATTTAAATATCAAAATTTTAATCCATCGATCATATTAACTCGAAAATCAAATTTCCTTTCTAAATCAATCTCTTGAATTTCAAATTCTGCATAAGTTGCATCTCAAATTATTCCAAATTTCGTTATAATCCTCATCTGACAACGTTCTTATTCATCGATACTCTTACGATCCAAGTTTAACTCAATCACCTTACAATCCATTTAATCTTCCTTAACACTCATTGAAGAGTGTAAATAACATCTCCTCTTTAAGTCACAAATTATAGACTTGAAAATTTCCAAAATCTGGAATCTTTTATGACTTTTATGCAGAAAATATTTGTATTACTGCTCCAAAATTCTATTTCTTAACTTATTAAATTAGGTATATTTTAATTTCCAACTATTAATTTGATAACTTGAAGTTTGACAAGTCTATCTTCGTTCTTACAGATGTTAGACATACGCTGGCCAGGCGCATGACTAAAATCTCCAAGTACTAAATATCCTTGTTTCAACTCCCAGTGAAAATAATTCGAAAATTCTTTTTAAAAGAAAACAAATACAGAAAGTACCAATGTGTTTTGATATGTTGATTGTTCATGAATCGCAGATACACGATGGTTTCGTCTGGATCCCCCAAAAAAGATCCGTATCCGTAGGAAATCACTTCCCTGCGAATTTCGTCATGGACAGATCAACGGAGGAAAATATTTAAGAATCAGAAAATATCTGAGGTCACTGAGCATTGACTGCTCTATCTCAGGTCACAAAACAAATCACAGAATTATGAAAATATATCAAGTCATGAGGACAATTCAAATCACGAAGACAAATCATGTCACGAAGACAAATCATGTCACGAAGACAAACTGCTGCATTAAACAGGTGGCTCACTATCACTAAGATATATCAGTGGACCGCAGGTACACAATGGTTACGCCTGGATCCCCCAAGAAACATCCATACCCGTAAGCTTTCACAGCTCTACGGATTACGCCCTTACAATTCGACTGTAGATCGCAGCAGTCACAATGGTTACGCTTGGTTCCCCCAAGAAACATCCGTCCGCCGTAGGCAATCTGCAGCCCTGCGAATTTCGCTACATGGTCGAATTCCAACGACTCTAGATCGCAGCGATCACAATGGTTACGCCTGATTCCCTCAGGAAACATCCGACCGCCGTAGGCTATCTGCAGCCCTGCGAATTATGCTAGCAGTCGTGCTCAATAGCAACTCATGAGTTTTATGTCCGAACAACCTACTACCACCAGCAACACATTTCATTAAGCTCGAAATTCAAAGGAGAAGGAAGGTACTTTCCTTATTTTCTTTGAAAACATATAATACTATGTACGTATAGTACTTCTGCTCATAAATCATACATAAAATTTTCTTCCCAAATCATTTTCTCAAACATCTCATTCTTATATAAATTCTGATATATAAGATTTCATCTCAAATCGACCTCCTTCCAATCCAGTGGTCTTCAAATTCATCATGTTCTTATATATTTTCCACATACGCTTTGGAAACTTCTACATCCAATATTCAAAATTGAATATCCTCAAACATCCATTCACATTTCAAAATTTTAATTTTTCTTTCTTATCCAACTAAGATATCTGATATCTCTTCAATTTCAGATTTATGAATTTATTGGTTATAAACTAAATTTCTCTTCCCCATTTTCATTTACTCAAATTTCCCAATTCTTCACCTCATTGTTTAATTCCAGCCTTGTCGATTTGGACTTTTTATTAAAATCTATTAACTACTAGATTTCATACATCAATGTATTAATGGCTCGAATTCAAATTCAATTACTATTTAAATCTCTCTTAAGTTGACCAATTTATTTCAAC
This sequence comes from Allium sativum, assembly GCA_030737875.1. Lineage (NCBI taxonomy): Eukaryota > Viridiplantae > Streptophyta > Magnoliopsida > Asparagales > Amaryllidaceae > Allium > Allium sativum. Next base: position 153,660,366 of record CM060921.1, on the reverse strand, counting down.
TTAAAATCTAAATCTTTATTGACAAAGATTTAATTGCCCAGGAATAGGCAATTTACTTTTCAATTCAGTGATCACGAATTCAATTATTCCTACCAATGTCTCTTAAGTTGTGCAAATCTATCATCTTGATATATTGGATTACCATTTAACCCAACTTGATAATCAATTCCGGAATTTTGTTCCAATTTTTTTTTAAAAAAAAATCTGTGTATACATATTTGTATACCAAACTATAATTCAGAAATAGATTTAATCCAAAACAAATAAGTAACAAAGTCACCAAATAGTTTTTATCCAAAATTTCTATTCGAAAATATTGGTATATGCTACTAATGTTGATTTTCAAAACAATTGAAATCAATTTTCAAAACTTCCAAAATCGAATTCTAAAATCCCGTCAACCAATCGCCTTAATTTGCTATTAAATTGACATGCAATTTGTTTCACACTTTTGTCTTCATTTCGAATACACACCATTATCTTCTTCAACGGTTTTCTCCATGATACCCAATTTGATAGGTTATTTTATTTCATTTTAAATTTACTCGGTAAATGGAATACACTCCCTTTTCAAATCGTTTAATGAGGTAGCATCTTCAAACTTATATTCAACATCTATATTTTTTTTCTATCTAATTTTAATAGGACCCGCAAACAAGAAGGCGAGAATGTACCTACCATTTTCTTCATTTTCTGGACTTTTCATTCTTCCACAATTTTCATTAATTGGGATCTTACAATCATTGGTGATTGTCTGTTTCTTGGTCAGTAGTCCTCATCCCTGCATAACTGTCTCCATGGTATTCATTACCCATATTTATCGTAATTTCTGATCTTTAATCAATTCAACCAATCTGTTTAAACCGTTATTATTATTTTCTCAATTCTCTTCCTATTATTCATCAATCTCTGACCGTAAATTAGTCAGTGAATGACTTTCTAGGTATTAACCCCGAAAGTTGAAACCAACCTCAGATCAACACTCAGAAAGTCGTTCAACTCAACTAATCTCCAATCAGTTTCTCATTTTCTTAACTCCATTTTCTAATTCCTTGTCAAATCATTTCTTACGCAAATTCTCGAATTCAGTTTACAAATCCATCTCTTTTACGTCCTACTGCCCTTCGTTCTCGATGTGTGGTTTTTTTTTTTCACCAGTTTTTTGTCATTCTAATTTATCAAAGTCTGTTATCTTCTCACGGTCTTTTGAAAACATTTCCAATCATCATATTTATTTATAATTCTAGAAAATCTCTTATTACCATTGAAAACATTTCCAAACGTTCACACATCTTTTTAAAATACACTTTATCCTCGAGGGAAACATTCCTATATTCTTTATTTTCTATAGAAAATATACTTTATTCTCAAGGGGGAACATTTCTAAATTCGTTAGTCTGATTTAAACAGATGCTAAATAAAACATCGTTATTCCCACGTACTGTTGACACTCATTAGCTCATTTCACTTAACCAATTCTTGGAATCGAACCTTAGCCATTTCTTAGTCAACAATGAAGTCAATCAAGTTGGGGTATATTTACCTCTCAGACCTTAACTGAACAACATCATTAACTTCGAAACAGATAAAATTCATCACTTCAAACACCATCAAGACATTTATTCTCGAAATTTCTGATTTTAAGTTAAGAATTTATTTTCTTTACAATAATCGTTGATTATAACAATAATTCACACCTTTGAAATATTTAACTTCGAAAAACACTTTATTAAACAATTAATTAATAATATACTAAATTTTAATTTAAAACGGAAAGTAAATAACACTTTCTTGAAATTCGTCATAATTAACTTCCCCGAATAACAGCCTTCGAGTAATCTCTTACTCGATAATTCATTCTGAACTTCGGAAAAATCTCATTTTATTTATATTCTAAACTTCAGAACCACACCGTACTAGTCGACTTCATTTCCTTTATCCCAAATTTATTTGCATATTTTTGCTTTCATACGTTATTTACTTCTAACAAGTAAATATTATTCCCTTCTCGAAATTTGAACTCGTCACATCAAATTAGTTTTGATTTTATTCAAATATCGATTCAAATTTCTTCACAATCTTTATTCATATATCGCTTCATTTACAATTCACTTCTTGTGAATTAATTTACTATTTTATACTCCACTATCGAATTCTTGTATTCGATTATACATTATCAGTTTGAATCCAACTATGAATCATCTTGCCAAATTCTGGATAACTCAAATGAATTAATAAAATTTAGCACAGTGGTATTCCAATCATATCTTTTTCCGATTTTATTTTCATTAATTTATATTCCGACTATCGAAATAAAATTTATCATTTCACTTTTGAAACGATTTTAAATTTCCGTTTTCATTCAAATTCTTACCTGAAATTTATTTTCAATAAATTTCAGACGTCTTTGGTTTGTAAAATACCTGATTACAGAAATGGATTCGTCAATTCCATTATACTTACTCTCCTTAGATACCATTCGATAATGGATTCGAGATTCAACCTAAGGAGACCTTATCGAAGAGCTGGCTCTAGAAAATTGAGATTCTGAAGACTGAGGATTCTGAAAAAAAATTAAATCTCAAAATAAATTTGTTTCCGCTGTATTAGTTTCGAAATACCAATTTCTGAAATAATTTCTTTTCAAAATTACTTTTAAAATATTTTCATTTTCAAAATTTATATTTTGAAACCTTTTATTTCATGATCCGTTTTAAACCCGATAAGCTAAGCTTTGAATAAACCAAAGCTCTGATACCACTTGTAACACCCCGTGTTTTTGACCGCTTCAAATTGATAATTTAACCAATTTAAAACGCTCAAATCGATGGATCGTTATTTAGCTTACAGAGTCTAAAGCAGAACCAACACATAAAATAAACAGAATAACTTAGTAACACAATATTTAACAGCAAAACAAAACTTTTATTTATTAATCAAAATTTTTGAATACAAAAATCTTTTCTATACAGCGGGAAAAAAATACAGTTGAATACAAGGTAAATCTTTACTGCATTAAATCTTCAAAGTGCGCCATTTTGGAATAAAATACAGTTGAATACAAGGTAAATCTTTACTGTATTAAATCTTCAGAGTGCGCCGTTTTGGAATCCCCAGCTTCGCCAATCTTCGAATCCTATGTTGTAATATTTGAATCTGTACAGCTCAGGTCTGACCCTAGCGTTCGATGCAAAAACATAAAACACTCGAGTCAGGATTAAATCAAAGTTCAAGTAAATTAACTTCAATGTAAACTGAAACATAATAGTTAATTCCAACATCGATGTTATATATATAAAATAAACAGTGGTGGTATCTGTTTATCTCAGTTTTCTAGATCAAATGTAGTGTTTGTTCATATTAGTTTTACCATTCAGTGAGGAGCGAACACAGGAGCTTGCATATGCACTCATGTATAGATAATATAAATGAGTACACTGCCTTTGCATCCCGCAAACGAATAGCACATGCAAATAACAGTGGTAAGTGTGTCTTGAATTAAGATTAATCAGCCTATTTCGGCCACAGGGTATAAAGTAAGGTAATAGTGAAAAAGGTGAGCACTTAGGTATGCATAGATGCAAATAGATGTTTAACAAGGAAACCATGCATGATATATACACAGGGACTTATTAATTTCAGATTTGTGATGGCAACCCAGTAGAGAGATCGGCTCATTAAATAATTTCAGCATAATCATATATATATATATATATATATATATATATATGTGTGTGTGTATGTATTTAGAGTCTTCCTAAGACTCGTCATACAATCCCAAACAGCAAGTGATTCAAGTTCAACTTAGTAATCTATTACTTATTTCTAAAATAAGTTCAACTTAGTAAACTTATTTATTAATTATTTATTATTATTATTATATTTTTTTATATGTGTTGAACTCGGTTACTCACAGCTAAAATATATTGGCATATAATCAAAACCACCTAGGGTTCGAGGTACACACCTAAGCAAGGCAAAACCAAAACAACGTGAATATTTAGGTGGTGCAAAACGCGGCAGGGTATATATATATATATATATATATATATATATATATATATATTGATGTCCACATTTTGACCTAGGCGTGAGAACTCCCAGTGCCATAACAGTACGTGAGCTATAAAATGGTTAACCAAAAAACAGTAAATGCCTGGGAGATGAAGGTTATAGGCTTACAAACTTTCAAATAGGTACTTACTGCTAAAAATTTATGGTCAATGTGAACAATTGTGTTTAACCAAACACACACAGTTTCCGAATACTTAAAATAATTAAGGCAACACGTGTTCGAATTTATAAAGTGTTAGAGTAAATATAGTGCACATATACGTAGTCTTAAATACAACTAGTAAACTACCCCTTTCACTACAAATCATCCAAGGCTAACCACTAAATATATAATGTAACATTCATGGCATAATACCCATAACACAACACTAATGGTCCACTAGGTATATATTGCACACTTATGGCATGAAACAACTAACATAACATCAATGGTCCACTAAATTTATGTACTGCAGATTATGGTATCAAACTAATAACATAACATTAATGGTCCACTAAATTTATGTACTGTCAACTTATGGCGTGAAACAAATAACATAACATCAATGGTCCACCAAATTTATGTACTGCACATTCATAAAAATTGTAAACTAGAATGCATCCTAAACCTTAAGCAAATTTGAAATAGTGATGAAAACAAATTCTTGCTTGGAAATTCAGCAATTGTTAACTAATATCAAATCTCTATATACATGTTAAATCAAAGACAGACCTAAAAATCAATTCTGAAATAAAAATACTCAACCGATGGACATTTTGACATTAAAAGAGACGAGATAAGGATTTTTCCTGTAAAATAAGTGAACCAGTACCTATTCTATAAACCATAAATTACCTCTCATCAAATTATTTAGAAATACCCATCATCTCGACTTAACACAATCATTCATAAAACATTTTAACAATGAATACCTGAAAGGGCAGTACCCTCAGGTATGACCTTCAATTTCATGGTGAGTAATGTTTGATTGTTATAAATGCTCTTGTTCTCATATCAGGTGTAGACCATTTAACTATTATCAGTTTTTGAATGAATGCATTAAATTTATTCCAGTGACATCATGAGATGTAAAAGCATAAACCTTGAACTCGTCATATAAATGTGATTCAAACTGTTAAGAGAAAAAGGAGCTGGAGTAAATTAATATGGTTCTAAAATTGTCTTTCATTATTTAACGTCCTACTAGCTTCATCAAGTACCTCTGCACTTTAATTCAAATTCAGGTTCTTGTGTACTATAGTTTCTTTTGTTATTTACTAAACCCAACAATCAAGTTGACAAAACTTCATAGTTAACAACAGTGTAATTAGTGCTTTAGGAAATGACACTTTCAATAGGAGTGCATGTAAGTTTCACAAACAGCGATGCTCATACAACAGAGTGCGGTTTAAACCCGAGTGTTTTCAACACAGAAGGATTCAACTTAAAGAAAGAATAGACACCAAAATAATATAGCAACTTCAAACCTGCTAGTTTACTTATAAATTTGAAACTATGTAATCAACCCCAAATATAAAACAACTCAGGTTTACTATTACTTTCAGTTAAATTACTGAAGTTAAAAGGCTTGGATCAAGATGAAATCGTGAGTCTAATAACTCACCTTAAAACATTTGAAGGAGGTGAAGAGGCAAACGAGTACTGGAGCTTTTCATGGGTCGCGACGCAGTGCTGACAGTGGACTCAAATCTTCGACGTGGGCGGTTGACCTAAAGCCTAGACACCCCCAAATTGACGAGGCAAAACCCAAATAGCTTTGGTAGCTTCGGATCTAGAGACGAGCACAAAAGGAACTAAGACATAAGGCAATAGTAGCTTGTGAGAAATTTTGGTTTGTTGGCGAAGGATCATTGCTGATTTTAGGAGCGGATTAGATTTGCATTAAAGTGGCTTAAGTAGGAAGATGAATTGATTTTTAGGGCGCCATTTTTGATTTAGGGTCTCTGCTATTAGAACTAAAAAGGGGAAAATAATTTTGCTGAAGAGAATGAGAAAGGGGCGTGATTTTTATAGAGTAAAAAGAAAATGATAAGGATAGCGTAATGTCAATAGATTAGGGTAGAGCGTATTTTTAGATATAGGCCGGCGTAATGGTAATTGGGGAGGGTAATATTCGTACTTAATTTATAATTATTTCTACCGTAAATACCACAGAACGCTCATATTTGTACCGCCAATACAAACTCTGAATGTGATAAAAATTATACGCACCTCTTTGTTTTCGCGTTTTGTTTTCAATAAAATTATTCTGATCGTAATCCGACTCCGTCTGTATACCATGTTATTTTTATTTTTAAATTATTTACTGGTTAACTGATTTTATTTCATTTGTCTACCAACAACCTTGTTTGCTGCCAAACATGAAGCGTTAATTCTAATTTTTTTTATAAATACATACGTACTCGAGCCGATTGTCCATATATTTTAACAAATAAAATTTCTAATTTGTTTAACGTTAATTACGTTTTATTTTATACTCAACCACTTATATTTTCTAATTGAATTCCGAATCTAATTCAAATGTCCAATTTAAGTTCAGTTAAATATTCAACAATAGATGTTTGATTTCCAACCACCATTCTGAATTAAATATCAAACTCAATCCATACACCAACCCATATATTCGATTTTCAAATCCAAGCATCAATATAAAATTGATTATTAATAATTAAATCTTCAATTAATTCCTTACTTTAGCTGACGAAATTTCTAGGACGTTACATATAGGTTATATATAACTTTTTCTATTTTATAATCTAATTTGATTATAATTCTAACAATCAACTCAACCATTTAAAACAATATCGTGTCCAATCTTCTGTTCAAATGTTTATAAACTCCTATCGACATCGTGGCGTCCCATGATTCGATTATAATTCATAATTCACTCCACAGACTAACCAATGCAATATAAAATGGTTTTTATACCAAATAACAAATACGCTCTCTCGTATATATATACACTCAACTCATTCTATGGTACTACTGACCCTATCTCTAATGAGCACAATTTCACCACAGCCTAGGTATTCGCTCAACCTAAGATCTGATACCAACTGTAGTGGCCCGCAAATCCATAATATCAGAGTTGACTATATACATCATACGTCCAACCCAAATATCACGAAAATACGAATCATTTTTTTAGAAGAAAAAGTTAGAAGAAGAACAGAACTAACAACACAGAACCTCACATCGCAGCGGAACAAAATATAATATATCTTAACTTTTGAAATACAAACTTTCAACTATAAAACATACACTTATCGTAGTACAACACTTACACAACACAGCGGAACAAAACTCTATATAACAAACCCTAAAGCCTCCTGCTCCAAGCTCCTTCAGATGAATCTGAAAATCCTGAACTACTTGACTGCCCTTACAAATTTTAGGCACCCAAGAATTTAAGTAAAACAAAACAAATAAACTCCGGGTCAGTCATGGGACTGGTATGAGTAAACAATTTAAAACAACTTGAACAAGTAAACGATATCTCATAAGACCACGCCGTATAACGGAATGGGTTTTTCCCTTATGAGAATCCAAAATATCTTTATATCAACGTCCTTTCGATATTATAATAATGCCTATCAACCACAATATAATAATCATCTAGCAGAAATGCTTTCATCTCACATTCTACATATATAGTATACAATCAAAACTGCAAGCACGTATTGGGTAATGGATTTCCAACTATGACAAGGTATGGAACCACCTTCCGCTGGTGTATCTCTAGAGGAGAATACACTGAGTTCAACAAGAACAACTTGCAACTCAGCCACACATGATCGACCACTCATTTCTCTTGAGTATATCGAATGTACATCACTAACGGTTGGGATCAGCAACCATTTCCCGATAAGGGACATCACTGATATAGATTTAAGAAGCAAATGAATATTCTCTAGATAGGTGATAATACACCCTAATGGGAGCTAACCACATAGCCATGCTGCCTGCCCGATTTTTGTCATTTCCCGGTTGTTGAGGTCACAGGCTACGATTACTTTCCATTCATTGATAACACGATCACTTTGAATGCCACATTATCAGATCCGTAAATCACTAATTGATCTGCACAAATATTTTGGATGTTATGTTAAGGGAATAAATCCGTTGCAACCATATATATTTATACAGACCAACCCATTTGATCATTGGAAATACTTTGTCAGACATTCTTTCATTTACGTTCGTTCTGGGACTGAACGAAACCGAAGGCACTATCCAGTACATCCATCCTAGGCAATCTCTACCTAGGACTTATACAACAGCCCTTGCACTTTACTTCGTCTTCAATATATTCAGCATACTTGGTTCGCAACGCTTATGCCAATACGGAGTGGTTCTTTGGATAATAATCCAACCGGTCTCTCCATATTAACAACGTTAAAATGGTCAAAACTTTGATAGTTGGTGATTTAACTATCAAAAAAAAACAAGTATTTTGATAGTCGATGATTTAACTATCGAAGAAAAACAAGTGTTCATCCAATATCAAACAAATCACTGGCTCTTTAATTAATATTTCATTAGCTAAATCTCTTCTCCATTTCCTTATCAATATTTGTTAACCAAATATTTACAATAACCATATTGGCCTTTTACGCTATTTGGAAAACATTTCCGAATATCACCTTCCTTTATTTTTCTAAACTTAAGAAAATATATGCTATTCATAATTGGGAAATATTCCAATTACTTCTCTCTTTTCCGATCTCGTTTATTTCTATACTTAGGAAATATTTATTATTCTATTTCCAAGCTTACTTTTATTTGGGTTAAAACGGATGTTGTGTAAAACATCGTTACGACAACCCCAAATACTATATTCAACTAACTCTTATTCAACATTGATCTTCGAGCCTGAAATCTTACTATTTATTTGTTAATATTGAAATCAATCAAGTTAGGGTATAACTACCTCTAAGAACTTGAATGAATAACATTTATAACGTCAAAACAGATAAGATTACTTACTCGAATAGTCAATACCATACAACTAATTCTTCACTTTTAAACACATATACACTTTCTCTTTCTATTCTTGCTAGATTTTATTCTTATACTTCCTTTTTGATTATACTATTCTATTTCTATGTTCGTTTCCTTATCGACTTCTATATATATTGATATATAGATATCTAGTTATCAAACTTCTTAAAAATATTCTAACTCCTTAAATTCCCGGAAAATTTCGCCTTAACCTCTTTTGTACCGGGAGCATCGGGATATTTTAAATAGCCTCCCATGGCCCTCACCAATCCAAAAGAAAAAGAAAAAGCCAAGCGGCTAGCCGATACAGCGCATAAAATCTCATATGGAAATTAAACGTGTACCTTTTGTCGGGCACACTATTTATATACCTTCATCAACCTTATCCCATACCTGTCTCCTGTATATCTATACCTGTCCAATTTATTTTAACTATACCAATCGTTTTAACTCAATTTGTGTAATTAAATTTGTTAATTAACTCTTTAGTCTATTTCACTTTTATGTTTGAACATAACATGTTCAAATAAATTTTAACTTGCTTATTAACTAATTGAATTCCAATTTCAATTTAAGTTTCATATTCGAATTCGAATATGAATTCACAAGTCCAGTTTACTTATCCAAGTTCAGATTCAATCATAACTCGATTTGCCAGAACACTTGGTTTTCCCGTGTCCGGTCACTTGTAAAATCTAGTGATTTGCCAAGTGCCGATCACTTCAAATAACTTGACAAACATTGCCAGATCACTTGGTTTTTCCTTGGTAATCATTTTCCCGATCACTTACCAAGTTAATTGATTCTAGGCAATAATCAAAAATATGATTTTTGTTTCAAAAATCATCACTTGAGTTCACATTTATTTTATAACTTAAGTCTAGATTTTTCAAATGGAAATTCGAATTTTATTTTCTTAAAATCCTTTTATTTATTTAAATAAATCGTTATCGTTTTTTTAACGATTATGACGCTGCTTTTCTAGAAATTTGATTTTGACATATCTCAAAATCTATTCGACGAAATCCAGATTTTTCTCTTCTATTTGAAAACTATTATCTAACTAGTCCTGACGGTTCTTGTTTCAAAGAATTCCGACTTAATTTGACTTCTATATACTCAATTGAAGTTCGAATCGCCAATTTATGAACTACAGCGCTGCGGCAAGTTCGTTTTAATTATATTTCTATATATAAACTTTTAAACTTCGCTTAAACTAAATTCAACTCTATTCTGATATATATTTTAATATATATCAAATCCATTTTTCCAATTCAACAAAATATTTCCGATCTTTTATATTCAAATTTCATTTGAATTTTCTATTTGAATTTCCTATATTCAAATTCCATTTTCCATTCTATTTGAATTCTATATTTAAACTCCATTTGAATTCTATTTGAATCCCTATATTTAAACTCCATTTGAATTCTATTTGAATCTCTATATTTAAATTGCATTTGAATTCTATCTGAATCCCTATATTTAAACTCCATTTGAATTCTATTTTTAAATTCTATAGTTAAAATGCATTTGAATTATATTTTCAAATTCTATAGTTAAACTTCATTTGAATCCTATATTCAAATCTCTATTTGACTTTTCTTTATTTAAATCCATTTCAATTCCTTTGAATTCAAATTCTATTTCAATTCCTTTGAATTCAAATTTTATTTCAATTCCTTTATTCAAATTTTATTTCAATTCCTTTATTCAAATTTTATTTCAATTCCTTTGAATTCAAATTCTATTTCAATTCCTTTAAATTCAAATTCTATTTGAATTCTCTTATTCAAATTCTATTTGAATTCTCTTATTCAACTTCTATGTTTGAATTCCATTTGAATTTCTATATTCAATTTTCATTTGAATTTTCTGCATTAAATTTATAAACAACATTTATAACTTCACTTAAAATCCCACATTATATATTTATAAACAAAGTTTATAAAATTCAATTCAAATCCAACATTTTAAATTTATAAACAGAGTTTATAAATTCAATTCTTGTTTTATATATATTCAAAACAAATTAATTTTTTCTATAGTTCATAAAAATTCACATTCTATTTATAAAAATAGAATTCCCTTTTTAAATCTCAAATACCCTTTTTTGATATTTTTAGAAATATATTCAAGCCCCAGGGATATTTTAAACAATCAAATAAACCAATTTCAATCATTTGATTTTTTTAACACATCATATATGAATATACATATGAAACCAACCAAACAAACAAACAGATAATATATTTTTGAGGAATCCAGTCAGATTCCTCCAACCTGTTTTCCTGCATCCACAGACGTTAGTTAACATAGTAATACCCATCCTGCTTCGAGGCAGGATATCGCGGTATGAAGGTCATCCACTAATATATATTAGTGGGGCGCATAGGGAAATCATCCGCTATGAAACTACGGGCATCTGCTAATGAGACTGCGGGAACAATCCAATCATCAACCCTATATATATATATATATATATAAATATATATATAATAATCAACCATAAATAACTAATATATAATCAACACAAAAATATTTAACAGCATCCAAGCAACAATCAATTATTTTTAATAGCTAAAAATAATTCTAATTTAATGGTGAGTGAGATTTACTCACCGTGTATTTTTATTTGCCGAATCCATTCCATTTTAATTCTGATTATGCGAATCCTCAGCTACGAACCATTCGTCTGACTTTGTTCGATAAAATATCGTATACCTTACTAAGAAGAATCCATCGCCTAAACCAAACCTAACCTAACTCGAACCCCAAATTCCGACGTTGACACCCTGCTTTGGAGGAAATGCGACGAAACTGCTACTGGAAGCAACATCCAAGCCCAAAAATCCATCGTGACTACCCAAATTCGCCCCTCCCACTGTCACGCTCTTTAGCTGATGTTGAACACCGCCCTCACGACTTTTAGTTAATTCGGAGTTGGTCAATTTCATCGAGGGCTTTTGAAATCGGAGAAGGAGTTTGCGTTTACATCTTGCAGATTCGATTTGAGCAAAAAGGGGGGTAAAACGACTTGGAATTTGGTTTGTTGGCTATGAACGAGAGTATACCATTTTATTGTAAAGCTTTAGGATTTCTTTCTGGAAAAACGAGATGTAAAGAGGAACACACAAGGAATGGTATCGCGATTGATTTTATTGAGGTAAGGAGCGGTTTTACATTGAACAACAAGGCCGAATGAATGAGGAGGAGAGAAGGCCACCGTTCCTTTTTGTATTTTCCCTGTTGGTTTTATTCATGTCCGCTAACCAAGATATTTTATTTTTTATTTTAATTAGTTTTTAATCGTATCCTTTTATTTAAATATACCATGACTCTGAACTCCTTTCTGAACCCAACAACTGTCAATTCTAGGGTAATACCCCTATTCGGGACACACTGGGATAGGTCACGAAGTCCAATTCGATCATCTGTAGAGGGTATTAATTTAAATCAATAAATTAAATTCAAACCATTAAATTCTTCGATAATAATTTAATATTATTATTCTAATTTAAATAGAGTTTTGAATTAATTATCTGAACTGTTTTCAAATCAGTTTTAACTTCGAATTTAGTTATTCGCTGATTCTTTATTTTGATAATTTAATATATACGATATTAAATCGGAATCGATATTTAAATCGATAACATAAAAATAAAAATTCATTTATATTATCCACTAAATATTTAAATCCATTTTAAATATTTAAAATTAACTCGATAGAAATCTAGGTCATTACAACAAGTATGTACGTTTTGTATACTACTTTGTTTCAAAAGATTCACAAAATTTCGGTTTAATTTTTCTTTTTGTTTCCTGCGTACATGTGTACAATGTAGGAAACAAAAGGGAAATGCTGCCAAAATTTCGTTGAATCGTTTGAGACGAAGTAGTATACAATTGTAAATGTTTACTCTGTTTATAATGGAAAGTAGGATGCCTAACCATGTAAAAGAGTTGCAATAAAAAAAAGTGTCTAAGTATTTTTTTTTTTTAAAATTTAGTGAAAATGTTATTTGCTTTCAACCGTTATTAATTTTTGAACTTATGACTAAATTTGTCAAATAGGAAATATGATTGATTATTTTGTTGATCAGAGGAGTTGGATGTACCAAAGGAGAGGACAAAGAGGTTCAATAAAAGAAGATTTTTATAATGGTATAAATGTCTTTGTTGAATTTGCTTTAAGTAATAACGGAACCGATTCTAAAATTCGTTGTCTGTGTAGTAAGTGTAGACATTTGAAGTATTTGTTATCCGATGTTGTGAAAGTCCATTTGTGCAAAAACGGATTTGTACCCGAGTATTATTTTTAGGATCGTTATGGAGAAGTTGTATCAAATAATCCTATAGAGACCAAGGTAGAAAGTGTTGTTGATGAAAGTATTAGTATGCCCCGTTTTGAAAATATGGTCGAAGATGCAGCACGATCAATGTTTCCTATGAATGCAGATGATGAAAATGAAAATGATGAAGAACCGATTACTGAAGCTAAGAAAATTTATGATTTGTTGGATAATGCTAAGAAACCTATTTGGGATGGTTGTAAAAGTGACACTCAGCAATCGGTAATCACAGAATACATTGCGATGAAGTCAAAATACAACATCACTGAAGCTGGGTTTACAGCTATTGTACAAGCTGCAAAAAGGCACATGCCGCTGGATAATTTAACGTGTGAAAATCACTACGAAATTAAAAAACTTATGTCGGCGTTTTGTTTACCTTATCAGAAAATAGATACATGTGCAAAAGATGCATGTTGTTTTGGAAAGATCACGTAAACCTTAGAAATTGTAAAATATGTAACAAAAAAAGATATAAACCAAGAAAGAAAAAGTGAAAGGATGTTCCATTCAAATGTATGCATTACTTACCCATTACTCCAAGGCTTCAAAGATTGTATGCATCTTCTGTAACTATGTAAGGCCCCGTAACTTCCCCGTGAAGGAAAGAGCGGATACTTTGAGAACAACACACATCGAAACACAGACGGAAGAACATTTCATTGTTATTACAACAATTCCATCAGAATACAAGAATATACAGAATATAAATGAATGAATTACATTCGATAAATATCAGAGATTACAATAAATTACATAGCAGCGGAAAATAATACAAAACACAACTGAAGGTGATATACGGATACAGAGCTTTCCGGATATCATTCCAGCTGTAAACTAGGATCCTGTGAATATAAATCTGCAAAACCAAAACTACTAGCTGCCCGTTTCGAAAATAGGGGCACCCATAGTTTAGGTTAAAACAATAAACTCCAGGTCAGTTATGTGACTGGTGTGAGAACTAAAACAGTTATTAAAACTTTATTTTAAAAGAGAGTAATTCAAGGGACCACACCGTATAACACGGAACGGGTTTCCTCCCAAGAATACCAGTGCATAGAAAAGACAACGCAATGCTTTATTCGAAAAATGAAGGTATTATAAGACCCAGGTCCCATCACACAATGCAACGCAAGCCGGAGGATAGGGTTTTCCCTTATAATAGCCAAACATTCTTGGTACGTTTAAAACAAATCAATTGATACTATAATAAGTGTATAGTGTTAAAACAATTTCAATCATAAATATAAATCATAGCGGCATAACATCCCATGCTACTATGTCGCCATACTAGGCTCTACAAATAAAACCGAAATACACGTATTGGAAATTGGATTTCCGTCATGAGTCGAGGCAAGGGGCAAGCTCCTCTCCGCTTCGAGACACTCTAGCAAATGCTCAGGACTACACACTCTGGGCAGCCACTTGGATCGGTTGGGCCGGTCCTCTCTTACGTTTGAGGATTGGCAATTCTTGAACACACGTTTCCCGGTCCTTACAGACCTAAAATCGAGGCGCCTCATTCCAACAACCACAAAGGTGAAAAGTATATAAATGTCAGGGCTGGTAAGTCACTGACACCACCAAAGCTAGAAAGAAACCAAAGCAATGGTAGGAGAAGAGTTCGGTGAAGGATCATTGACGTCGTGAGTAGCAGTAATTTGGGAAAGAAAGGTGAAGTCGGTTGGCTTTTAAATACATGTGTGGGCCTGCGAATGTGTTGATGGGCCAGAAGAGAAAGAAATGAAGAATTTCGCAAATTCAGATCCGACAGGATCGTATGGACGGGAACAACACAATGGAACTGACTGGGAGTGAGATGGAGCTCGTTATAATTTATAGCAAAATAAATTGTACGTCTGAATCAAGCGATGGTTATCGTTATTAATGATGATCGTCCAATGTGAGTAAAACTCACTAACTCTCCTCAATTTATATTTTAATATAAATTGTACTTTATTTATTGACTGCTGTATATTGATTGTTAAACTCGACTGTTAAATAGATTTGATTGAAAACGTAGTTATAGTTAATCTATGTACTGTTAATCAAATATGGTTCTGTACAGCAGGATATTTCATTCCAAAATGAAATATGATATATATTATACTGTGTAACATCTGTGGATGCAGGGAGACAGGTTGGAGGAATCCGACTGGATTCCTCAACAATTATTTTACTGTTTTCATATATTGTGTTATATGATGTGTTATATAATCTGTTCTGGATTATGTGTGTTAGAATGATATTAATCATTGTTATTCGATATTTTACATATCATAAGAAACCCTGAGTTGTGAAATGGAATATTTCAATGTATATTGAAATAAAGGAATTTTATAAAATCATAGGATTTTATAAAAGGAAATTATTTATAAAACGAACACGGTTTTATAAAAGGAAATATTTGTTCGTAAACAAATAGGATTGTATAAAGGAATATATGTTAGAAAACAAATCGAATTGAAAAGGAAATATTTGTAACGGTAAATAGAAGTTGTAAATAGGAAATATTTGTAACGGTAAGTAAACGTTAAAAAAGGGAAATAGTTGTAACGGAAAACGTAGTTTATCAAAAGGAGTTAATCAAACGTAGTTTATCAAAAGGAGTTAATCAAACGTAGTTTATCAAAAGGAGTTAATCAAACGTAGTTTATCAAAAGTGGTTAATCGAATATAGAAATTAAGAAGTGAAGTTAAACAAAAATTAGAAACTGACTAGAGACTAGTAAGTTGAATAGTTTTCTGAGTATCGATCTGATGTTGGTTTCGGCCTTCGGGGTTTATACTTAGAGAATTGTTCTCTTACTAGTTTACAGTTAGGGACTAATAGTTGTGGAATGATAGTGATGTGTAAATGAGGATTGGAAATGTTTTCCAATGTTGAAAATGTTTATTTTCTAATTTTAGAAAATAAGGAAATATGAATATATATATATATATATATATATATGATTGATGATTGGATCGATAATTCCATTTGGGATTAAGATCGTTGTGTGAACATCGACATGTTTCATTGATAGTTAAATCACAGACTATCAAAGTTTGACCATTTTAACGTTGTTAATATGGAGAGACCGGTTGGATTCTTATCCAAAGAACCACTCTGTATTGGCATGAGCGTTGTGAATATGCCGAAGAAAATTGGAAGACGGAGTAAAGTGCAAGGGCTGTTGTATAAATCTTAGATAACAATGGACTAAGATGGATGTACTGAATAGTGCCTTCGGTTTCGTTCAGTCCCAGAACGAACGTAAATGGACGAATGTCTGACAAAGTATTTCCAATGATCGAATGGGCTGGTCTGTATAAATATATATAGTTGCAACGGATTTATCCCTTAGCATAACATCCAGGATATTTGTATAAACCAACTAATGATTTACGGATCTGATATTGTGGCAGTCAAAGTGATCATGTTATAAATGAATGGAAAGTAAGCGTAGCTTCTAGCCTCACATCCGGTAAATGACATAAATCGGGCAGGCAGCATGGCTAAGTCGGTCGCACCGAAGTAGGGTGTATAATCACCTATCTAGAGAATATTCATTTGCTTCTTTAATCTATCAATGCTGTCCCCTATATATACGGGAAACGGTTGCTGATCCCAGCCGTTGGTGATGTACATTCGATACACTCAAGCGAAATGAGTGGTCGGTCATGTGTGGCTGAGTTGCAAGATGTTCTTGTTGAACTCCAGTGTATCGTTCCTAGAGTACACTGATCGGAAGGTGGTTCCATACCTTGTCATAGTTGGAAATCCATTTTCCAATACGTGCTTGCGGTTTTGATTGTATACTATATATGTAGAACGTGAGATGAAAGCGTTTCTGCTAGATGATTATTATATTGTGTTGGTAGGCATTATTATAATATTAAAAAGTTTTTGATATAAAGATATTTTGGATTCTCATAAGGGAAAACCCGTTCCATTATACGGCGTGGTCTTATGAGATATCGTTTACTTGTTCAACCTGTTTTAAAACTTTTTTACTCATACCAATCCCATGACTGACCCGAAGTTTATTTGTTGTTTTCCCTAAACTCTTGGGTGCCTAATTTGTACAGGCAGTCAAGTAGTTGGGATTTTACAGATACACTTGGAGAGCTTGGAGCAGGAGGCTTCAAGATTATATAGCTATTATTATTTCCGTTGTGGTTGTAAGTGTTGTACTCTGAAATGTTATGTTATACATATACTATTTGTATTTCAAAAGTTATGTTATATTTTATTCGTTCCGCTGTGAGATTTGTGTTACTCTGATGATGATGTTCTTCTTCTTCTTCTATTCTACTAGTTCTATCTTATCTATCCTCACCCTCTATCTTCTTTCTATTAATTTCTTGAATTTTCAGTGCAATTTGGGGTTGGACTTGTGTTATTTAGTCAGCTCAAATTGGACTGGATTTTCGGGTCATTACACCTTGCTACTCTGTAACAACCCGAATTTTTAATAACATGTTAAAACAAGAAATCAGGGCAGAATTAAATCATAAATTAAGAATCAATGGGAACGGGTTACGCCATTGCGTTCGTCTCGAAATTCTGCTTGAAAACGAGTTCGAAATTTCATAAATCGGAGTTTGTATGACCAAGATATGGCCCAAAGAAGATTTCAGAAAAATTCAAAATTCAGCCCGAAATTCAAATTCAGCCAGAAGCAGATTGGGCGAGAAAATTTCCCGCCCAGCCCCATGTCGATTGGGGGGTAGACTGGGTAGTCGACCTGCCCCCCCCCCCCAGGTCAACTGGGGAGTCGACCTGGGTGTCGACCTGGGGGTCGACCTCCCTGGTCGGACCCTGTTGGTCTGGTGCACCAGTTTGCTCTTTTGGTCTGTTTACTTGGCCTGTGACGGGATTTGATGGTTTAGATCTAAATTAGGGTTAATCCTATGGCCTAAACTTGTCTCTACACCTATAAAAACACCCTAATACCTAGCCTAAACCACCACAAATCATCCTAACAACTAAATTCTGCCAAAATGCTCCCTAATCATGGCCCCCATCTTCATCTTGAGAGCTTATAAGGCAAAAAGGAGCCATCTTTCTTCATCAAATCAAAGGAGCTACTTATTCTCAAGGCTTCTAGTGTTGCTACATCATTCCTAGAGCTTCTACAACGTCTCCATCTTGTTCTATTTGGTTCTAGTTCTCATAGCCATGCTTTATAAGCCCTACTCTACTCTTAGATTTAAACTATGAAATTAATATGAATATGTAGTAAGTTGAAATGGGATTTTTGGTATAATACTTGTCTTGGGCTATATTTGTATGCATAGATCCGTTTATGACTCTTTTGATCTATGATTGTGGAACTATCATGAACCTAGTACCGTTCATCTTGATTTTTGGGTAGAAAGCTATGAGCTTTATTTGGTGGTTATGCATAATGCAACATAGAACCTCTCATAACCTTGATGTTAACTTGCCTATGATGTTGAACTACATGCTACCCACAAGTTTATTTGCTAAGTTTGATGTCATACATGTTTTGAGGCCAATACTCCTATATGCTAGTTGTGACGAACACCTTTTCCTCAAGTATCATCATGTTTAACTTATGACCAACTTTACCACCTTATGCCCATCTTGGTCATATTTTTGTGTTCCTTGATTCACTTGTGTTGATGCGAATTTACGTGCGAATGGGAATACGTTATGGGTAGTTAGGAAAACTTGAAATGACATGAAAAAAAGAAGACATGACATGAAATGTGACATGAAACTTGATTATGCTTGAAAACATGAATGTGGTCATGACATGTAGAAAACCATAAAGTGGCCAACTCGAGGTTGGGTTGAGTTTATAGCGTAAATCTGCCCGGAACCCCCCGACAAATCCAGTGGCTACAAACAATAAGACCCAATGTGAGAAGTTGGTCACATCGCGCTTGAAACCCGAGGTTAGACTAGGTTGTGGTGTAAAGCTGCCCGGACCTGCCCGACATATCCAGTAACCACAACAAAGTCTAATGTAAGAGGTTGGGTGCATTAAATTAATTAATGCCACATGTTAGGGTTAAGTCATGAACCACTTGGATACACTTAACCAACTTGATACATGACTGGATAGGGTTAACCACACTTAACCCGTTAGAAAATCCTAGTCACGTGGTCCTTTTCAGCAGTAACCCTCTTGGATGTATCACGATACCCTATGTACTAGGCTAGGGTGGGGCACGATTACTGGGCTGATTGTAAGCGACCAGAACGACGGCTGAGTAGGTGCGTCGGTGTAGGTTCAGGCGGACTATGGTCGTGCACATAGTCCCGAGTTGAAAAAGCAGACACGGGCACCAGTAGGTTTAGACTGTGCGTGCTTGATTCGTATCAGTGGTTGGCACCCTAGGGCTTGATACACCCTAGGGTGGACCTAGCACAGTTTGACTACATTTTGTGATTGGGCCGTATGACACCGACACTCGACGAGTTAGGCTTATAGGGAACCGATCGACTAGACCGTCTAGTTGGACCTTGACTTGGGTCATCTCATGATATTGGGCTAAGGGATCATTTCTTGTTTATACTTGGCATGGGTTAGAATACTAGTACTATTGGTGCAAAACTAAACCTTGTATATGCGATGCCACACTTGATCTACCTTGTTATCTATTTATCATGCCAGTTAGTTACCATCTTTATGTTTCATCTCAGTTTCTCATGTTTAGTTAACTTCATTAGTCTTTATATGAATAGTAGGTAGGACTTACCAGTCTTTATGACTGACCCTTTTTCTTTCGTCTCTTTTCTTCCGTTTCCCCCTAGGTTCTCAGGGAGGGAACACTAGTGCTTAGCTTGGACATTTGGCTTGCTTTCTTGACAGCTCATGTACGGTTTGGACTTGAGTTTGCTATGGCTTCACCACATCTATCTTGGGGATAGTTTACTTTATGTTATTTTCAGTTTATGTTTTTCTAGACTTGTGGTAGTTGGAAAATAATGAATAAGTACTTTGATGTAAGTTGACTATTTGGTTTTGAAATGGTTAACTATGGTTTTTAAATTCCTACCGCTGCTTTACTTATTTATTTATCTATGTTCTGTCTTGTGATATCTCTGTGCATGTTTACCTAGACGACACCCCTCCAAAGCTAGTGCATTCTCTCGTGAATGGCCCTGGCGGAGGTGGGGTGTTACATACTCCCTGCTAGGCTAGAGCACTCCTTTCTCGAAGACTTCTTGACAGGGGATTTGTTGGTAGTGTCTTTTCTATCAGGAGAATCCACCGCGAAGATGCGCAAGGAAAGAAGCAGGTCATACTGCCGTAAAAACTCTCCGGTAATCAGGAATTTCCTGTTTCTCTTGCTCTCGTCAACGGCTAATAGTGAATTGCATAAATCTTAGTCAAAGGGTATGCTTTGATCAGGAAGTGCTACAGTATAACCAAGAGATTCATTTATTTTTTCTTTAGAAAGGGGGAGGGGGCAAGAGGAAGTCTAAAGAATAAAAATACTCATCGCCTTCCATCCAAAAGCCGCAGAAATTATTGGGACATCAGACAAAGAAATAGTGATTGGGAAATCCTCATACACTGTCCACTAAGCTAGTGATTATTTTCGAACCCCGACTCTCACAAAGACAAACGAAGGCCGCTGGTTCCTTTTCCTAAAATCATACAACGAGTATATGTCCTTAAATGAAGGAGCCCGATGTTTTTCCCTCATAAAAAGGATATAAAGGCTTTTCAAAATCGCATAACCGTTAGGATGCAACTAGTACAGGGCAATAGCCGGGCTCCGAAGAACCATTTCTAGATAAGGATTAAAAGGAGGAATCGCTCCGCTTATCAGCATGTCGCGATTAACAGCAACATACCCTTTGGGAGGAATATGTGAAAACTCATTCTCACCAGGCAGTTTGGCTTCTTCTTTCTCTGAGATTCCGAATTGATTGCACAATTGTTGGAAGAGCTGAAAGAAAGCTCTGTCTCGTGCCTCTCACAAGGTACGCTAGAAAGTGCATAAGGTTGTAGAAAATCTTGGGCAGCACCTGTTAAAGTGGCAATATTTGACATAGATACAGCTTGATCAGAATTTCCCGCTTGATCAGACCCACTGGCTTGGATAGACATAGTTTGACTCCTGAAATTATGGGTTTATAAAAAAGAACATTTTGTTCAAGCTCGTATGAATTTAAGAAAGGCTATTGCAAAAAACAGAAAAAAACCCTTATTTGGAAACCCTGCAACAGCTTAGTTAGAATTGTCATAACCTTTAAGAGATCCACAAAGGTCAATCTCGCTTAACAATTAGAAATCCCAAAACTGCTTTCAGAATAACCAAATTCATACTTCAAATTGGGCCAAAGTAAGGTAGAAAGAAGAATTTACTTACGGGCGAGCGATCAGTCTCAAATCCAGGTGAACAGGCTGGCCAAACCAATCTCAAGATTGCGGAGGCCTTGATAGGAGTACTGTGCACGAATGCAAATCAGAGCAACGAAAGAACTGAAGTAATCGAGAGTTATGAAAAGAATCAGAACGATGAAGAGGATTGCTTAGGACAACGCCACCATTGGAAGTTTCTTTTGGGGAGAGAAAAAAATAGGAAAACAATATATAAGGAAAAGTCGGGTTAGCAAACCAAAATAGTATGTCCATTCAGTCGCTCATACGTGATAATACGGACAACCAACCCTATGTTCCGGCTAACGAACTCAACATTTGAGCAATTGGGGAGTCATTCAAACAAGCGCATATAGGTGGGCCATGTAAGAACACCACCGCCATATGGAATTTGAGTTGAACCACCAAATCTTTTCGAAGTCCCAAATACCAATTTGCAGGTGTACATGATAAACCAGTCGATTAGGTACAAATAAATAAATAAGGGGGAAGATTAAAAGGCATGCATCCAGAGCATTCTCACCACGTCGACTTAGTACTCCATTGCACAATGAAGTGTCCCGTCAAATTCCAGCCAACGTCCCTCAATTCGACTGTTCGAATGATAAGACGCATCAGACTCCTCGCTCATAGAAAGAGACGATACCAGTCCACCACTACAGCGGAACAATCCTAAATTTTTCAAGAACGACCCTTCGATGAGCTGAGTTAGACCTGGCAAACAATGTTACGATCAATTATGTCGAAGCCAGTAATTTTTTGCCAAAAGAAATTACGGACTTCGAGGGCCTAGTGTTAATCCCTCAAAAAATCCATATGCACATTGAGTTACAAGATCTGAGTAGGAGCTACAGAACGAACACCTTCAGGGTTAATCGCACATAGTATTGTCCAAGGTGTTTGAGCGACTCATAAAGGACGGAAAGCAACTACGCAGAGCAAGGCCGAAACCCGAAGAAAGTCATGATTCAGGCGCTGAAGCAGAGGTCGGTCGTTCATATCGGAACGAAGCTGCTCAAAAAGTCAAAACAAAGCAAGTCGCCCACAGCAATGGAAGATGCTTGACCTAATATCAAAGTTCGGTCGCACACATCAAATCAAGAGTCAAGGTCGCGCGTACAATTAACAACCGCTAATGGATTGCAACTCCTACTGCTCGTATGTTCCTGCTAGTCGAATGCCAATACTTTGGTCAGAAACCACCTATCGGTCGGTCGTACACCAGTTCTTAGAAAGAGCGCACTTACATCTCAAGTCGCAAGCCTTGGTCAGTCACCTCCAGACTAAAAAGGTCATCGCCTGCTCACTCAGAATCAGACATAGCCGCATCAGAAAATCATGATCATACGTCTACCCAAAACACTTGCACCTATAAAGTCGCTCGCACATGACAACTGGAAACAGCTACGGATAGCTGGTAGGCGATGGCACGTTCGTAATTAATGGGATGAACGACCCGTAACCTGCAAATACAGATTCAGATCACTTGCTCAGGGAGCTCACCTATAAATACGCCATGGCTGCCCGCGTAAAAGGGATCCAATCTTTCTAGCCACACAGTGCTGCTAAATTCTATCCTCAGTGGCTACTCAAACACTTGGAAGGAATGATTATCTTCTTCACTCGAAGTTCTATCACCCATTTGGTCATGGCGTTACGTTCAACCTTGTAATTAGGGGAAACAAAGACATCATCCTTCTCAATCATTCACCCATCCTTCTCCTCCTCAAACTCTACCATTCTCTCATAAAATCCAAGGATTGAAATGAATGAATGAGAGTATATTGAGTGGGTATAGAGATATATGAAAAAAGAGAGTATATGTATTTTGTAATGCCCGTTATAAGAATGCAAGCTATCTTCATAGTGGATGTAGGCCTAATATAAGGCTGAACCACTCTAAACCTTGTCTCTATTTTCTATTTCTCGCATTTTCATTTTCGATTATTGTTAAGTACGGCTCCACTTATTTCCCTACCATTTTGGAGAAGTACAATTTTAGTACCTTTGGTGTTTAGGCCATTTTTTGGTGTAAGCAAATAATAAATACAAAACCTGATGTATACCATTTTATAACATGATATTTTAGTTTATGTAATTTACTATTTTCATTGTGTAATCAGATTATCGACTGGTGTAGCCTTAAACGTGATTTAGTAGAAATAAATTATGCAATGTCTACACTGATGAAAGTAAGTTCAATTACAATTTTTAAAAAGTGTTGTTTCTACTATTCACGTCCTTAATACTTATTCAAATAAAATTTGAACTGTGCAGCAAGGCATTATGGAAGGAAAGAGATCAATTATAACAAGTTTGATTACTCCTTTCATAAAAGAAGCATCGTTGAACAATTTTATAGAAACGATCTACTTCCTAATACATTTTAACAATCATTGGATGTTGTTGATATTAGCATATCCAAACATGCAATGGGACCATTATGATTCTTTAAGACCAGGAAGATCAACCGAAGTAAATAATCTTTATTTAAGGGAAGCGTATGAAGTGGTAAGGGAAATTGTAATGTATTTTTTCTGTAAAGTCATACTAAAGTATGTTCATTACAGCGAAAGAAATTGAACAGATTCTGCAACAACTTTGGGCCGAGAATAAAATTGAAGATAAGAATATTGAAGAAGGAGAAATTTTTCAAGGTCCATGCGCACAGCAGCATTTGTACAGTAAAATTTATGTCTTTTTTTTGTGAATCAAAAGTAGTATCAGTTTCTACTGCTAATTGAATTTAACCGGTAGAAATCAGTATTCATTTCACAAGAAAATTAAATGAATATTCTACTTTAGTTTTTCTAAACATCATTACTTTTAATTCATACAGAGTGGACTGCGGGATATTCATCATCATATATATGATATCGGACAACAGAGCTGAAATTCCGTTGAAGGTCACAAAAGAGAACATGGATAAAATAAAAGCACTGATTGTGCGTGAAATCATAGCCAATCATGCTTGCTGCTGGAATTTGGTTAGATTTATCACTGGACTGAGCAAAAAGATGAAAAGAAAATGATTGAAAAAAATGACAATGGTGTCGTATATTTTATTTGATTTAAGAACAGTGTTTTTTATTTCAAAGTTAAATTTAAGCAGCTGATAATGTTTTAAATTTCAGTAATGACTGGATTGACGTGTGAAATACTAATGTTGGTTATGTATATAAAGATGAATTTTTATATTGATACAATGCTGAACTGGATGGGAAATTACTGAATTGATATCAATTTTTTTCAGTAATTTGTGTTTGTGCAGAAGTGCTGGGAGCAAACAAAATGTTTAAAACTGATAACTAAAATAGTAAGAAAATGATAACTATAAACTGTACAATGGAAAAAAAACAAAAACTAGTACCTATAATATATACAAACTGATTACCAGAAACTGAATATATATTTGTAAAACAAAACTGATAACAGCATTTTACAAAAACAGATACCCATAGAATATGAAGATGATAAATACTTAGCACATTAAATCATAAAGAATAAAACAATAAATCATTACATGCAAGAGTTTAATCACTGAATTGGATGATAAATTAATGAACTAACAATAATTTTTTTGTAAGTAATTTGAATTTGTGCAGAAATCTTGTGAACTAAAGAAAAATAAAAAACGGATAATTACAATACAAAAAATTGATAACTACATACTGTATAGTGGTAAGAATTAAAAAACGGACACCTACAATAAATAAAAAACGATAACCAGAAAATGAAGTTAAAAATGTAAAACAAAACTGATAACTGCAGTATACAAAAATAGATACCCATGGACTTTGAAGATGAGATAAAATAAAACTGACCCCTAACAAATTATAAAGCTGATACCAAAAAAATTCTACACATGTTAACAACACAAAAATGAACCCTACAGAGACATAGAATTGTTAACCAATAACTGAAACATAAAGAATAACTCATTAAATTAATAATGCAAGAGATTAAAAGTGATATTCAACATGCAGATCGAATTTTGTTGATCATAACAACATGATATCACATCAAATCAACAACATAACAATGTAAAAATAAAACAGGAAAAAAGTAAGCTAGGAAGAATTATTATTAAAAATGTAGATTATTGTGCACATCTGCAAAGTATCAAACACTAATTTGCTAACGTATACAGGTTTACTTGAAATGAATATATGCAAATACATATTATCCCTGAAACAAATGAAATGAAAATCAGTTTTTATATTTGGATGCTTGACAATTATGCTTATTGTGGCCATATTCATTGCACACTCTATATCTATTTTGCTTGTTTTGGTAATATGTGAATCCTCCTTTTCTTTTTGATGAAGGCCTCCCGGCTCCACGTTTATCCTTGGGTGGTTTAAGATATGCCCATTCACGAAGGTCATGTTTGAAAGGCCAAAGATGCAAGTATATTAGTACGAAATCGCAGGATTGTGGGATGTAGGTTACAAGAAGCAAGCTTTAACCTCTTAAAGTCAAGGTTTCAAGGAATTTATTTACAAAGGGGTATTGCATCACTACTTGAATCAACATCAGGTTTGTCGTATGTAGGTATAGGATTAATTGTATTACTGTATGAAGATCGGTAAGCTTCCACTATGAAATAGTGCTCAATGAAAACATATACAATTAATTTCACTTTACTAATGCATTTTATCGAGCACATGGAAAACCCATCACCTGCCATTGATTACAGCTACATGTCCAGTTTTTAAGATCAACACGATGAGAAATTGGTGATTTGGCTTCAAAAAGGAATTCAGAAGCCTCATCCCAACCAAAACCTTTTTCAACTAAATTTTTTAATCGATTTTCCATGGTTGGACATAAAATGGTAGCCCATAAACGGGATTCCTCCATACTTTAGCAATTTTCTCCATGATTTTAATTCGTATCCCATCCAAACAAGATGTAATAGGTAATGCCCACTCATCTAAAATCCAATTATTGAAACTTTCAGCCACGTTAGATTTGTACTCACCATACCTTTTACCTCGAAAGAACAAATCAGACCATTTATCGAACGGTTTGTCTCTCAAAAAATAAGCCGCTGTAGGACCACCAATTTGTAAAAAGTTAGAATGAGCTACTTCAAACTCATAAACACTAGATGCTCGAGAACATGTCTGGAATAATTCCACAATCGAAGTGTGTGCATTTTTGGACTTAACAGCAGAAAGAAAATTTTGTTCCATGTGAAGGTAGCAATAACTATGGTATGAAGTTGGAAAAATGTTGTGAATACTAGAATCAACCCTTGATGTCGATCGGACATAAAAACCAAATTACGATTTTTGTTAAGCATTTCCTTTAAATGAGTTAAAAACCAACTCCAGTTCTCAACATTTTCTATTGAAACTATGGCCATAGCTAAAGGGAAGAGACCTACCAACAAATTACAAATACAAATTCAAAAAGAATTCAGGAGTGAAAAAAACTGATAACTTCAGATGTACAAAAAAGCTAAATAAGTACTGTATAATACAAACTGATACCTGCAAATAACCAAAACTAATGCTTAAAAACTGTTTGATAAAAACTGATATCTAGAAATGAATTAAAATGTTACATACAAACTGTACATTAAAAACATAGAGCAAACTGATACCTTAACGCCTAAAAAATTGATATCTAATATTTGTAGAACTAAAAAATGATACTGTAAAAAATAATAAACTGATACCTAAGAAAATATAATAGAGCAAACTGATCCTATAGAATTCAAATGGTACCATATGTATTTCGGCAAAATCAAAATTATTTAAAAATAATACCTTGGTTGCCATTCTTCGCTGTAGCACCCATCAAGACTCCTGGCCTCCCCTTCAAATGGGTACCATCTAAAAATATCATAGGCCGACAATGTTTGAAGCCAAGAGTACAAGCACCTAAACCAACAACCACTCTTTCAAACTGATTTGTAGAAGAGTTAACATTCATAGCGACATAAGAACCCGGATTGTGAGTCTGTAGTGCACCTAAATACCAAGACAAATCATTGTATGACATTGCGTCGTTGCCATACAATTCCCTTAAAGCTAATTGCTTTCCTTTGTAAGCATAAGAGTAAGACAAACTTAGATTAAACTCTCTTCGAAAAGCAACCATTATTTCTTTCAATTTCTTGATCGGATGATCTCTAATTTCATCTACTATCAATTATTTAACAAATGAGCTAGATAGATTAGGGTTATTCAAATTTGTTAGACCGCCTCCACAAGAATATTCAACAACCAAATTTCTAATGAAAAACCTACTAAGTTGGCCAACATCATAAGAAGCATGCATTTTAAACAGACAACTAGAAGAAAACGACGAGTAAATAGTTGTGATTCTAGTAGCACTATTCTTAAGATAATGTAATTCATGACCTGATTTAATTTGATAGGCCATTAAGATTTCTCTGAACTCATTGGCGCCTCCAAAACAAAAACCAGTAAAATCTAAAAAAATAATGTAGAGCCTCTTTTCATCAAATCTTTTAAGCAACTCTTCCTATGAACGACAATGTTCGCACCCAAACATTGATCAGAAGACGAAGGAATCGATACATTAGTAGAAAGTGCAAAAGAACCATCAATCACATTTTCCAACAGAAATTCCTTCAACTTAACATCAAAACAGAAAAAACAGTCTTCTTATATAATTGAAATAAAACGATACTTTGAAGATCAGAGCCACTCCCAACAATTTTAGTTCTACCCTCAAGCACATAGCTAATTTCAATTGACTTTGGAGTAAGTTGAGACCAATACTCACATTTTCGTTTTGCAAGTCATACAATGAACAAATAATGGACAACCGAGTACTGAAAGAGGTATCATTGAAGACAAATATGATAAGAAGAGTACCTTCATCACTGGAAGAAATAAGTAATGTGAAAAAATCAGTTAGCCAAGGAAAAAAATGCAAACAGAAACCAAAAAACAATAAAACATGGGTAATGCATTAAAAATGATACCTAAAAAAAATATTGAAATGATACCTACAAACTGTTGTACGTTCAAAGGAAAGGGCGGAAACTGGTACAATCAAAGTAACATTTATACTAATTAAAGAAAAACAAGTTTTAATCTAAAACATATTTAATTCATCAATGCATTTACAAAAAATTACAACATAAAAAAAGAAAAAAAGTAATGAACTAGATTAAAAAAATTGAAATCTAAAAAAAGATAAAACTAATACCTGCTTGATTTACCAGTAGAATCGATGAATCACTGATAGAAGTAGTAAAAACTTATCGGCAACAGTGAAGGAATCGTAGGATAAACACAAATTGAATTAATAAATTCAGAAATAAACCTAATAGGTAATTGATTTTCCTGTACGATTCTTGAGTGATCAATTTTCCTTTCAGAATTGTGAATTCAATAACGAATTCCGATCTCGTTTGATTTACACAATCAGTAAAAAAATATGATTTGAAAATATGGAAGAATAAGAATCGCGATCAATGGCTGCGAGATACATATTTTCTTCGACGAAAGATTGTTGATGAAAGAAGAAAATAACGCGCGTGATTTACTGTAACGACCCGTATTTTTGGCAGTTAAATATTTAATTTAATTTATTTATTTTAAATATTATATTTGGAATATTAATGGATTTTAATATTTAATTTGTTATTTAAATGAAGTTTGAACGTTATATATTTATATATAATATAAATCGAGCTTGAAATGGCACGATAGTTCGTAATATGGAGTTTTGAACTTCAATTGAATATATAGAGTCCGATATAAGTCAGATTTCTGTGAAACAAGAAATGTTGGAACCGTATTGAGGATAATTTTCAAATGGAAGAGAAAAATCCAGATTTCGTGTTATAGATTGTTAGTTATTGCTAATTCAAATTTTCAAATAGTCGCTATAAAACTGTTTTTAAATTATAACGTTTTATTTATAAATATAAAAGGGTTTTTATATAAATGGAATATCATTTGAAACCTAGAACTTTAATTGTTGAGTTTTGAATTCTATATTATTTGAAATTGAAACTGTTTGTTTTAATAAATACGATGATATTAATTTATTGTCGATAACTTAGCTGTTTGAATTTAAAATTAAATTCTATTAAGATTTTTATAAGATTTAAAAATAATTACCCAACTTAAAGCCTGTGCAGAACATACATTTTATATTCCAATAAAATCCCTGTATGTGTATATGTATATATATTCTCACCAGCGTTTCATTTGATTCGGCAAAACCCGAATGCATACACTACATTTGTTCAACGAATAAAAGTGGTTACTCCTAGAGCATAAGAAGAAAACTGGAATGTATTCAACAAGAAACTGAAAATGTTAATACAAAGAGAGAAAGAAAAAAAGAAAAAAAACATATACATTTCGTACATTCTCGGACGTACAATACATAACCAAATATACATAACAATTCATCCCAATTCTTAGGTTCTGCGTGCCCTGCTTTGCTCAAATATACATAGCTGATTCAACCATTGAGGAATTGTCGCCATCAACTTTGATGTAAAGAAAAAGAAAAAAAAAGTCATGGATCAGCTAAAAGAAAACAGTTATATACATTGTTGTCTGTATGCAAAACAAAGAAAAGACAATTCATCCAAACTTTTGATTTCTGCACAACAAATAGAAAATAGCTAAATGAAATAAACCATACATAGCCCAAACAGCTATATTCATATACACAGTTGAACAACTAAAATAAAATATAGCTAAAATAGCTAACTTGGTACACGACTAAACAGCTAGAACAGATATATGTATATCTTTTCCTTTCAAATTTTTTTGTACAGATAGATGAATAGTTAAAACATAGACAATGCATAGCTAAATGCATGCACCAAATCTGGAAACAGAAGTAGAGACTATACAAAAACATCTAATTAAACAGCATAGGTTATACACGTGAACAACT
Organism: Allium sativum; assembly: GCA_030737875.1. NCBI lineage: Eukaryota > Viridiplantae > Streptophyta > Magnoliopsida > Asparagales > Amaryllidaceae > Allium > Allium sativum. Next base: position 153,629,686 of record CM060921.1, on the reverse strand, counting down.
TAGAAAATAGATATGTATATATCTTATAACATCAAATCTAAAGCAAACAAATCAACCAGCTTGTATATATATTCATATATACAGTGAATTCATATACGAGTACATAACAGTCCTGTTGCCATGTATATAAAAATGAAACAGAAGATCTACAACATACATTTCAATATCTCCGAATTGAATAAAGAATTAGTTGGCAATTCGATCAATATGTCCTGCGATCAGACCAACTATACTGAAATGAATTCAACCAAATCTCTGTTAAAACACCACGTAACATCAACACTCCCATAACCAGTGTACGAAAAATATGAAAGGAGAAGAATAAAAATGGCATCCGCCTATAGTAGCCGCACTACCTAGTATTAGCCTTTGATAGACAATGTTCTCATCTAAAAAACAAACACACTATAAATAGCATCACGCAGTATGCTATTCATCCATTCCAGTAACCATTCGAACAAATACAGTAAAGAGAAAAAAAATCGAAACACTTGAAAATCAAAATACGATTACTACAATCAAAAATCAATTTAATATGCTTATCTATATTCATGGATCCTCATACTTTACATATGTATGATGTTTTACCGATTTCCTGTTGGGGTTGTCCGAATCGAAGACCTAGGGTTCGGCAAGATCTTCAAATGGAAGATTCGAGTTTTGTTTGGGTATGGACAGTATTGGAGCTGGAAGGTTTGGGGGTAAATCAAAGGACTGAGGTGACTTTAGGTGCTGGAGGAGTTGTTTGGGGGTTTATACAATCAATTGAAGGAGGGACCAAAGAGAGATCGAAGAAGACAGTGGCGTAGAGGGAATGCGAGGCGACTGGGTTCCATTTTCGATTGAAGCGGGAAGAACGGAACAGGGATTTGAAATCGACCATGAATGTTTTTGTGGAGGCGGTGGGTTGAATGGCGATAAGGGATCTGATAGAAGGGTTTTAGTGGAGATACCCGGTTGGGTTTTTGTTGGGCCGAAGGATGAAGGTAAAGCTCGTTTAAAAAATAATAATAATTCATGTTTTGAATAATTTAATTACTTTATAAAATTTGTTACTACAATATCTCGCATCTACGTTATCATACTTAAGCACGGTCAGTCTCGTTGGGACCGTAGAGACGAGATCTACGAGATGGAGCAGGGTTAATTAGGGTCGGATGCAACTGCAAATTTTAGTCAAATTAAACGTTAGTCCAATCTAACTAAAATAGACTGTTTATCGACGAATTCAAATCCAGGTGACTTAAACTCACTCATTCACCCCGTTTATATTTTATATAAATTGGGTTTTTATTTTGTGTGCTCTAATTGATAATGGTTGACTGTTTGCTAGTTATATATTTATTCGTTGATTTAACCGATGAAATTAAACCATGTTTAATTTCAGTGAAAAACCAAATCGTTATTTCAACGATTTGATCCAATGAAGGTAACTTACCTTATTGGTCACGTTTATTAATAAACGTGTTTAATTGTTCGAATTGTTTGAATTGTTTTGTTGATTAATTGATGTTAAACAATCGCTATTTGTTGTTATAGAAATTATCAGTTAAATGGAATTGCATGATCTGATTTGAACTAACAAAATTGAATACAGGGACGAACAGGTTGGATGGATCCAACGGGATTCCTCCAATATATTTTCTATTTTCATATATGAAATGTACCATTTGGGTGATTGATTTGATTCGTGATCACTGACAGAAAATTCAACCTGTGTTTTGTTTTAACCAATGGGCAATATTGGTTGAGTAATTTGCAGTAAATAGCCTAAGGATAAATTGTTTTGTTATATTGATTTACCGCCAAGTGAATCGATAGAACTGAAGTATGAAATTCATTTTATAAATGGATATAGATTTTGAAATATATTACTTTGAATAAAAGTTTTGTTTAAAAGGAAATAATTATTTATTATTTAAATTTATAATTAATTATTAATTTATTTTGTAAGGAAATTCTGATGTTAATTAGATTGATATACAAGGGAATAGAAATTAACCAGACGATTAAAATTTGATAATTGTTTTGTTAAGAAATAATTAATGGAATTATTTAAATTAATTATATTTTTAATTAATTTAAAGGGAGAATGAATTGGAATGGGTTAACTAGATAACCGGGGTTTGAGTTGACTAAACCAACTGTTTTAACTAGAATCGACTATTAAATTAGTTTGTTTCGAATTTACGCAATAAAATAGTTTAAAGAATATTTGTTTTAATTTTAATGAAATTTTAAAAGAAATTTTCTGTTCATTTTAGTTAATAAAGGAATTCACTACTTTACAATAGTTAATGATTAAAGTAAATTATTATCCTGATTAATTGTAATTTGAGAAATTAGTTTTTAATTGAATTAATGTGAAAAGTAATCGAGGTCGAAATGAAATCTAATTGAGTGGTAAAGGGAGATTACGAACGGGTTTTATATTTAAAACCCGAATATGTACAATAAGTTACAAAAGCAATTTTAAGCAAATATTATAGCTTAAAATGAATATTACTTAAATATTTGAATTAAGGAAAAAGGAAATTTAGAAAAAAGGGTTTAAGATAAACCAGGATTATATAAAAGAGGTTTGAGGTGTTATAACGTTAATTTTGAATTAACGTTACCAAATCATGGGATTAAGTAAAAGGGTAATTAAAATAAGACTTTCAAAGCGGGAATTATTGAATGGATTTGAAAAGGATTGGTGATAGTGAATTTGGTTAAAAAAGAAGTGGTTTATAGGATTTTGTAACAAATCCAAGTTATAAAATAAATGTGTTGAAAGTGGCAGAACTAAGAGTGGTGTTTATTAAAGAAATTATCAAATCATTGAATTAGGAAAGAATGGATATATCAGAGAACGAGATTTTCAAAAAGGTAAGAAGGTTGTATGAAACCGTATTTTGAATAGTTCAGTTAAATGGAATTTGAATTGTTATTAGAATAAAATAGTGGTTTTTGGATTACCAATTGTATCAACCTTAAGATATGAACGTTGTTGATCAAGGTCTATGAGGTAATTAAAATACCCCAACTTGAACGACATTGGAATTACCTGTGGAGGATATGCGTTGGTAATGGTAAAAGGAGTTAGTAATAATTTATTATTTCCATTACAGGAATAATAATGCAATGTGTAATGAAGATTTGGAAATATATATATATATATATATAATGAGGGTTCCAAAATGGAAAGGGGAAATAAAAAGGATTGTGAGAATTATACCGATATTGTCAAGATTAAAAAGAAAATGTAAAAGATGAGTTTTATTCTACAAGAATAAGCATGGATTATTGTTTTCAAGTAATGAATAAAATATATTCCGTAATGTTGTTACGAGTAATAGGTTGAATTGATTGCCCAATATTATATAATAATGTGGCAAATTATTTGAAAGTGAAAATAGAAAACTAAATATGAAATGGAATTTTTCTAAGTAAAAAAATGTACTTGTTTAAAGTATAAATCTTATGTTAAAATAACAAGCGAGAAAACTATATTTATAATATCGAATATTTAAGAGTTTTAAATTTATTTGTTTTAATTAAAAGGCCAATTGATGCTGAATACTGAACTAGTGAACTCATTGGATGTTCATGATTGAATCACTGTTTGTTTTGATAGTTAAATCACTGACTATCAAATCCGTCCAATACGATTGTTGGTACAGAAAGACTGGGATTGAATTTATATTCGAAAACCAATCCAATCAACAAATACGTGAAGATATTAGAAGATGATCGAGATGGAGCATTGAAGACCGTGGATTTTCATCATGGGAAGAGCCACTAATATTCTCTGCCTGGCAAGCAGAGATAAGCTATGATTCTGCCGTGGTTGGAATCTACGGGTTGCAAAGACTACTCGCTATTGATCCATGGGGTGATTCCTATATTTTATGCAGCAGAAGAGTGCCCACGGTTCATCCTGTTCCTGGATGACTTGTATGGACGGATGTCTGACAAAGTATTTCCAAAGGGATCACGTACACTGATTTCTTCAAACGTGCTATAGTTGCTGGCGGAGAAGCCGTTCTCTTAGCTTAACTGCTAGAGTATTTTTGTGGATGTCAATTAGTGATATTTGGCGGATCTGACGATGTGGCATTCAAAGTGAATGTTGATCCGATGTTCAAAAGTTAATCTAAGCCTCATCAACTGGGAAATGACAAAAATCGGGCAGGCAACATGGCTATGTGGATCGCCCCCATTAGGGTGTATAATCATCTATCTAGAGAAATTCCTTTTGCTCCTTTAATCTATTTTTGATGTTGTCCCTTTTCGGGAGACAGTGGTCTGAGCCCAACCGTTGCTGATATACATTTGATACACTCAAGCGAAATGAGTGGTCGGTCATGTGTGGGTCGGGTTGCAAGATGTTCTTGTTGAACCCAGTGTATTCCCCTCTAGAGATACACTATTGGCAGGTGGTCCCATACCTTGTCATAGTCGGAATCCTATCTCTAATAAGTGCCCGCGGTTTTGATTGTATACTATATATGTGGAGCGTGAGATGCAAGCGTTCCACTAGATTGATATTTACTTGTATTTAGACACCATTATAATATCAGAGAAGATATTGCTTTCAAAAATGTTTTGGGTTATCGTAAGGTAAAAACCGTCCGTATTTATGTTTGGATTTGATCTTACGATTATCCTTCTCTTTCAAAAAGATTTTTGAAATTTAAGATCAAGTTGGATGATACAGTAAAGCTTAGTTTGTTTTTCTCACTCTGGTTCACCGGACTGACCCGGTGTTTGTAATGCTCGGGTTAGATCGAGGTGTACAGGTCCAAGTTATCGGATGCTGTGAAGTTCAGAGATGAGCTGGAGGATTTCAGACATATTATATATATATATATATAATGTGTATTCCGTTGTGTGTTGTGTATGAGGAAGATTATTATAACTATCCAAAGGTGTTGATGTACTTTGATATTGTAAGTATTTTTAAAAGCTCTCAATAAAAATTTATTCCTGTATTATATTTTGTTCTGCTACGATGTGAGGCTCTGATTCTATGTTGTGTTTATTGTTCTTCTTCTTCTATTCTAATATTTCTTTCTTTCTTATCTCACCCTCTAATTTCTTTCTACAAACGTTCCAGTGTTTTCGGTGTTTAGAAGGTCGACATGAGATACGGTAAATGTATTTATGTCGATTTTCGTGGCCGAAAATTCTTGGGTCGTTACAGTGGTATCGGAGCTATTGGTTTGGTAATAACCTTGGCTTTGTGGTATATCTCGATAGAGATTGGGTTAGTAATACCCTAGATCGAGATTGAGTGTATATATATATATATATGTATATATATATATATATATATGAGAGCATATTTATAAATTTTATATACAAATGTTTTGTATTGTGTTGTTTGATCGGTTCAAGTGTTGAGAAGCATTGAACTGGCATTGGATACAATATTGTTTATAAAGAGGGAAAATGAAATAATTTTGCCCAAATTATATTTTTGTATAAAAAGTAAATAATTTTACCAAATTATTTAGATATTAGTGTGTTTGATTGTATTGAATTCAAATTGGATTGGAAATTTGAATTGAGACTTAACATTTTTAAGTAAAATTAAATTAAGAATGATTTTAAAATTAAATTGAACAAATTGGGAATTTGATGAATAAATAATAATCAAATAGAAGTCAATTGGATATTGATCGACTGATGACCCAACATGTGAAACCAAAATAAAATATTGAATAAAATTAAACAACGATTTAAAATAGAGCTAAATGAGTTGAAAATGAATTCCAGTATAATAAGAGTGGAATGCAATTGCATATGAATTGGAATTAATGATTAAACCCTGTATTTGAAATGAATGGATACTCATGTTTGATTTTAGATTTGGTGTTGGTATATTTGATGATTAATGAAGTATCACTTTAAAAATTTCATGTAATTATTATTAACATGTTGAATTGAGTTGAGTATAGGTGCCAGAAGGCTATGAAATTTGAGTTTGGTTGCGTAGATTGCACGTAAATTGATAAAATATGCTTAATAGCGCTCATAAAAGGCATGCCTACAGGAAAATATAATTTTTGGTTTGTGATTTTTTTTGGGACCGTGTGGGTCGATGTATATATATTATTTGTTCCAGCGGTATCGCAGATGTCACTCCGTACAGGGGAGACTCTACCGAATTTTTCCAGAAATTTAATGTGTTAGAATTTTTTTGATATTTTTGAAAATATTTATAAATGGTATTGAATTGGTTTTTGATTTAAAATAAATTGGATTCGGAAATTTATGGGATTCGTAGCATTTTTCTGACCTTAGCAATTTCGAGGATGAAATTATTTTAAGGGAGGAAGAATGTAACGACCCGTATTTTTGGAAGTTAAATATTTAATTTAATTTATTTATTTTAAATATTATATTTTGAATATTAATGGATTTTAATATTTAATTCGTTATTTAAACGAAGTTTTAACGTTATATATTTATATATAATATAAATCGAGCTTGAAATGGCACGGCAGTTCGTAATATAGAGTTTTGAATTTCAATTGAATATATAGAGTCCGATATAAGTCGAATTTCTGTGAAACAAGAAACGTTGGAACCATATTGAGGATAATTTTCATATGGAAGAGAAAAATCCAGATTTTGTGTTATAGATTGTTTGTTATGGCTAATTCAAATTTTCAAATAGTTGCTATAAATATGTTTTTAAATTATAACGTTTTATTTATAAATATAAAAGGGTTTTTATATAAATGGAATATCATTTGAAACCCGGAACTTTAATTGTTGAGTTTCGAATTCTATACTGTTTGAAATTGAAACTGTTTGTTTTAATAAATACGATGATATTAATTTATTATCGATAACTTGCTGTTTGAATTTAAAAATAAATTCTATTAAGATTTTTATAAGATTTAAAAATAATTACCTAACTTAAAGCCTGTGCAGAACATACAGTTTATATTCCAATAAAATCCTTGTATGTGTATATGTATATATATTCTCATCAGAGTTTCATTTGATTCGGCAAAAACCGAATACATACACCACATTTGTTCAACGAATAAAATTGGTTACTCCTCGAACGTAAGAAGAAAACTGGAATGTATTCAACAAGAAACTGAAAATGTTAATACAAAGAGAGAAAGAAAAAAAGAAAAAAAACATATACATTTCGTACATTCTCGGGCGCCATACAATACATAACCAAATATACATAATAATTCAACCTAATTATTAAGTTCTACGAGCCCTGTTTCGCTCAAATATACATAGCTGATCAGCCATTGAGGAATTGTCGCCATCGGCTTTGATCTAAAGAAAAAGAAAAAAAAGTTATGAATCAGCAAAAAGAAAACAATTATATACATTGTTGTCTGTACAATGCAAAACAAAGAAAAGACAATTCATCCATACTTTTGATTTCTGCACAACATATCAAAAACAGCTAAATGAAATAGCTCATACATAGCCCAAACAGCTATATTCATATAAACAGTTGAACAACTAAAATAAAATATAGCTAAACAACTAACTAGGTACACGGCTAAACAACTAGAACAGATATATGTATATCTTTTCCATTCAATTTTTTTTGTACAGATAGATGAACAGTTAAAAATAGGCAATGCATAGCTAAATGCATGCATCAAATCTGGAAACAGAAGTAGAGACTGTACAAAAACAGCTAATTAAACATCATAGGTTATAAACATGAACAACTAAGAAAATAGATATGTATATATCTTATAACATCAAATCTAAGGCAAACAAATCAACCAACTTGTATATATATTCATATGTACAATGAATTCATATACGAGTACATAACAGGACTGTTTCCATGTATATAAAAATGAAACAGAAGATCTATAACATACAGTTCAATATCTCCGAATTGAATAAAGAATTGGTTGGCAATTCGATCAATATTTCCTGCGAACAGACTAGCTATACTGAAATGAATTCAATTAAATCACTGTTAAAACACCACGTTGCATCAACACTCCCATCACTAGTGTATGAACAATCTAAAAGGAGAAGAAGAAAAATGGCATCAGCTTATAGTAGCCGCACAACCTAGTATTAACCTTTGATAGGCAATGTTCTCATCTAAAAAACAACTACACTATAAATACGCATCACGCAGTATGCTATTCATCCATTCCAGTAACCATTCGAACAAATACAGTAAAGAGAAAAAAATTCGAAACACTGAAAAATCATAATACGATTATTACAATCAAAAATCAATTTAATAATCTTTTCTGTATTCATGGATCCTCATACTTCACAGATGTATGATGTTTTACCGATTTCCTGATGAGGTTGTTCGGATCGAAGACCTAGGGTTCAGCAAGATCTTCAAACGGAAGCTTCGGGTTTAGTTTGGGTATGGACAGTAGTGGAGCTGGAAGGTTTGGGGGTAAATCAGAGGACTGAGGTGACTTTAGGTGTTGGAGGAGTTGTTTGGGGGTTTATACAATCAATTGAAGGAGGGACCAAAGAGAGATCGAAGAAGACAGTGGCGTAGAGGGAATGCGAGGCGACTGGGTTCCATTTTCGATTGAAGCGGGAAGAATGGAACAGGGATTTAAGATCGGCCATGAATGTTTTTGTGGAGGCGGTGGGTTGAATGGTGATAAGGGATCTGATAGAAGGGTTTTAGTGGAGATACCCGGTTGGGTTTTTGTTGGGCCGAAGGATGAAGGTAAAGGCTTGTTTAAAAAAAAAAATACAATTCATGTTTTGAATAATTTAATTACTTTATAAAAATTTTAATACGATATCTCGCGTCTACGTTATCAGACTTAAGCAAGGTCAATCTCGTTGGGACCGTGGAGACGAAATCTTCAAGATGGAGCATGGTTAGTTAGGATCGGATGCAACTGGAAATTTTAGTCAAATTAAACGTTAGTTTAATCTGACTAAAATAGACTGTTTATCGATGAACTCAAATCCAGGTGACTTAAACTCACTCAGTTCCCCACATTTATATTTTATATAAATTGGGTTTTTATTTTGTGTGCTCTAATTGATAATGGTTGACTGTTTGCTAGTTATATATTTATTCGTTGATTTAACAGATGAAATTAAACCGTGTTTAACTTCAATGAAATACCAAATCGTTATTTCAAGATTTGATCCAATGAAGGTAACTTATCTTATTGGTCACGTTCATTATAATCGTGTTTGATTGTTCGAATTGTTTGAATTATTTTGTTGATTGATTGATGTTAAATAATCTTTGTTTGCTGTTATAGAAATTATTAGTTAATGGAATTGCATGATCTGATTTGACTAACAAAATTGAATACAGGGATGAACAGGTTGGAGGGATCTAATGGGATTCCTCAATTTTTTTTTTTTTTTCATATTATTGTATATGAACTATCCTGTTAGGGTGATTGATTTGATTTGTGATCATTGACTGAAAATTCAACCTGTGTTTTGTTTTAACCAATGGGCAATATTGGTTGAGTGATCGGCAGTAAATGGCCTAAGGATAAATTGTTTTGTTAGATTGATTTACCGTTAAGTGAATCGATAGAGCTGAAGTATGAAATTCATTTTATAACTGGATATAGATTATGAAATATATTATTTTGAATAAAACGTTTGTTTAAAAGGAAATAAATATTTATTATTTATTATTTAAATTTATAATTAATTATTAATTTATTTTATAAGGAAATTTTGATGTTAATCAGATTGATATACAAGGGAATAGAAATTAACTAGACAATTAAAATTTGACAATTGTTTTATTAAGAAACAATTAATGGAATTATTTAAATTAATTATATTTTTAATTAATTTAAAGGGAGAACGAATTGGAATGGGTTAACTAGTCAACCGGGGTTTGAGTTGACTAAACCGACTATTTTAATTGGAATCGACTATTAAATTAGTTTGTTTCCAATTTACGCAATAAAATAGTTTAAAGAATATTTGTTTTAATTTTAATGAAATTTTAAAAGAAATTTACTCTTTATTTTAGTTAATAAAGGAATTCACTACTTTACAATAATTAATGATTAAAGTAAATTATTATCCTGATTAATAGTAATTTGAGAAATTAGTTTTTAATTGCATTAATGTGAAAAGTAATTGAGGTCGAAATGAAATCCAATTGAATGGTAAAAGGAGATTACGAACGGGTTTTATATATAAAACCCGAATGTGTATAATAAGTTAAAAGAGCAATTTTAAGAAAATATTATAGCTTAAATTGAATATTTCTTAAATACTTGAATTAAGGAAAAAGGAAATTTAGAAAAAAGGGTTTAAGATAAACCAGGATCATATAAAAGAGCTTTGAGGTGTTATAACATTAATTTTGAATTAACGTTACCAAATAATGGGATTAAGTAAAAGGGGAATTAAATTAAGACTTCCAAAGCCGGAATTGTTGAATGGATTTGAAAAGGATTGGTGATAGTGAATTTGGTTAAAGTAAAAGTGGGTTATAGGATTTTGTAACGAATCCGAGTTATAAAATAAATGTGTTGAAAGAGGCAGAATTAAGAGTGGTGTTTATTAAAGAAATTACCAAATTATTGAATTAGGAAAGAATGGATATATCCGAGAAAGATATTTTCAAAAAGGCAAGAAGGTTGTATTAAACCGTATTTTGAATAGTTAAGTTAAATGGAATTTGAATTGTTATTAGAATAAAATAGTGGTTTTTGGATTACCACTTGTATCAACCTTAAGATATGAACGTTGTTGATCAAGGTCTGAGAGGTAATAAAAATACCCCAACTTGAACGATACTGGAATTACTTGAGGAGGATATGAGTTGGTAATGGTAAAAGGAGTTAGTAATAATTTATTATTTCCATTACAGGAATAATAATGCAACGTGTGATGAAGATTTGGATATATATATAATGAGGATTCCAAAATGGAAAGGGGAAATAAAGAGGGTTGCGTGAATTATAACGATATTGTCAAGATTAAAAAGAAAATATAAAAGATGAGTTTTATTCTATAAGAATAAGCATGGATTATTGTTTTCAAGTAATGAATAAAAGATATTTCGTAATGTTGTTATGAGTAACAGGTTGAATTGATTTCCTAATATTATATAATAATGTGGCTAATGATTTGAAAGTGAAAATAGAAAACTGAATATGATATGGAATTTTTCTAAGTATAAAAATGAACTTGTTTAAAGTATAAAAATTATGTTAAATAAGAAGGGAGAAAACTATATTATAAATATCGAATATTTAAGAGTTTTAAATTAGTTTGTTTTAATTCAAAGGCCAATTGATGCTGAATATTGAACTAGTGAACTCACTGGATGTTCATGGCTGAACCACTGTTTATTTTGATAGTTAACTCACTGACTATCAAATCCGTCCAATATGATTGTTGGTACAGAAAGAATTGGATCGAATTTATATTCGAAAACCATTCCGATCAACAAATACGTGAAGATATTAGAAGATGATCGAGATGGAGCATTGAAGACCGTGGATTTTCATCAACGGAAGAACCACTAATATTCTCTGCCTGACAAGTAGAGATAAGCTGTGATTCTGTCGTAGTTGGAATCTACGGGTTGCAAGGATTACTCACTATTGATCCATGGGGTAATTCCTATATTGGATGCAGTTGGAGAGCGCCTTCGGTTCATCCTGTTCCTGGATGACTTATATGGACGGATGTCTGACAGAGTATTTCCAAATGGATCACTTACGTTGATTTCTTCAAACGTGCTATAGTTGTTGGCAGAGAATTGTCGTTCTCTTAGCTTAACTGCTAGAGTATTTTTGTGGATGTCAATTAGTGATATCTGGCGGTTCTGGCGATGTGGCAGTCAAAGTGAATGGTGACCCGATGTTCAAAAGTTAATCTAAGCCTCATCCACTGGGAAATGACAAAAATCGGGCAAGCAGCATGGCTATGTGGGTCGCTCCCATTAGGGTGTATAATCACCTATTTAGAGAAATTCCTTTTGCTCCTTTAATTTATTTTCAATGCTGTCCCTTTTCGGGAAACGGTGGTTTGAGCCCAACCGTTGCTGATAAACATTCGATACACTCAAGCGAAATGAGTGGTCGGTTATGTGTGGGCCGGGTTGTAAGACGTTCTTGTTGAACCCAGTGTATTCCCCTCTAGAGATACACTATCGACAGGTTGTCTCATACATTGTCATAGTCAGAATCCAATCTCCATTAAGCGCCCGCGGTTTTGATTGTATACTATATATGTAGAGCATGAGATGCAAGCATTCCATTAGATTGATATTTACTTGTATTTAGACACTATTATAATATCAGAGAAGATATTGCTTTCAAAAATATTTTGGATTATCGTAAGGTAAAAACCGTCCGTATTTATTTATGGATTTGGTCTTACGATTATCCTTCTCTTTCGAAAAGATTTTTGAACTTTAAAATCCAGTTGGATGATATTTTAAAGTTTAGTGTGTTTTTCTCACTCTAGTTCACCAGACTGACCCGATATTTGTAATGCTCGGGTTAGACTGGGGTGTACAGGTCTAGGTTACCGGATGCTGTGAAGTTCAGAGACGAGCTGGAGGAGTTTAGGCATATTATATATATATATGATATGTATTCCGCTGTGTGTTATGTATGAGGCAGATTATTATAACTGTCCAAATGTGTTGATGTACTCTGATATTGTAAGTATTTTTAAAAGCTTTCAATAAATATTTATTCCTGTATTATATTTTGTTCCGCTACGATGTGAGGCTCTGATTCTATGTTGTGTTTGTTCTTCTTCTTCTTCTGTTCTAATATTCCTTTCTTTCTTATCTCACCCTCTAACATCTTTCTACAAACGTTCCAGTGTTTTTAGTGTTTAGAAGGTCGACATGAGATATGGTAAATGTTTTTATGTCGATTTTCGGGGTCGAAAATTCTTGGGCCGTTACATTTACGGATTAAAAAATATAACTAGTGTACTGTCCTTTTGGTTAAAATTTTAATGGCGGTCCTTATGAATAAAAAATCCCTTAATTTTGTCCTTGTGATTATTTTCCTGTTTGTTAAAAGTGTAAATTAGGTTGAAGGGCTTCTTTTCCATAGAATAATTAGTTTTAAGTACAAGACTACTGAATAATATGCCTTAAGGACATTTTTATAGAAAAAAGTTAAATTCTTTTATCTTTTAAAGTTATACATAAAAACGATAAATTTATTATCATTCTTTCCATATAACTAGAAATAATTACTTCATTTATTTTTTCCTGCAAATTGTCCTTAAAATTAATTCTTCAGGAGTGCTATCCTTAAAACTTATTATTCTGAAAAAATAAGCCATGTAAGTGGAAATCGTCATCGCTAAAATTGACATAAATTTTGCCTACAAAATCTACATTTAGAATACAGAAAAATACAAAGAATAGCATATTCGAAATACATAAATCTAAAGCGTTTCATTAATGTTAATTCATTTAAAGGATAAACAATTTTCGTACTCTTCCATTGTTGGAAAGTTAGAATCTATGTTAAAATAAAGAGAAAAGTTTTATAAAAAAATGCACAATTTAGAATATAAATCAATGCTACCTTGAAAACATAAAATAATGTGGAAAATAGAATTATTAGTAGCAAATTGAAGTATAATTGTATTTACTGCTTACACAAAGAAAATGAAAAGATGAGTAAATGAATAACTTTTGTGTATATTATGCACGGTATAAAAAAGCGAATGGGTATTTGAACACATTATAGGCAAAGCTGGTAACATAATGAATCTTTGATATTGAATTGCACTCTGATTTCTACCTTCCATACAAGAGCATAAAGATGCAACGGTGCAAATTGCATATCATCAGTCATGCCTGATTTTGTGTTAAAATAGCGGCCTTAAATGAAAAGTAAAAAAGGCAAGTCACCTATAAAAAGGCAAAGCACATAGTATTTGTAGTTACATAAATATTTGTCCATCAAAAATACAAAACAAAATCATAGGGTGTAATTACATCCTTAAATTTATCCAAAGTTCGGTAGATTTACATGGTTATCTGTTAACTATAAATCTATATATGATTACTTCTAGTTAGAAGCGCTAATTCCTATGGTCTTAAAACCATTATCAGATAAGATTAAAAACCTGTTTAGAGAAAATATGACACTATATTTTCAAATTACAGAAGTTTATAGTTAGAGATATAAAGTTATTTTATTATTGGATTAGGAATGTCATTACAACTAAAACAATGTAAGCTTGACACATTAAGTCCTTTTAATGATACATTTAAATGAACAACATGTATTGCACAATGTAGTTAATTCCACCTATAGAGTTGATTTAGCAGTGAATGTGTATTTTCCGAAAAAAATCAAAATAAAGAATTAAAGAAATACATAAAAAAATGCAAGAAGTGCGTCAGCGTCACCTGTTAAATAGCATTTAATTTAGGTAATGGTCATAGTACCTTTAAGCGTCACCTGTTAAAAGGTAGACATTTTTTTTTCTTTCAAACACAAATAATCAATGAGCAAAAGAATCTCTTTAAGATAAGCACATTTAAAACTAATTAAAGCCCAAAAATTATACTATTAGAGAACAAAATAAACAAGATTCTTGTCATCATTTACTTTAAGCCCATTTGTGCTCAAAAAGGTTATTACAGTAACCCATTGCGTATGGCGGATTTCCAACCCAAGACCCAATAGCATTGAATACAATCATGGAAAAAGTAAAGGCTTGTACATGCGGTATGCAAAAGGAATTCAGTAAGGTGTTTACTTCAGTAAAGATCAAATTTTCCAAAAATTTCTCATACTTCATTCCCATGGTTAATGTAAATATATATCACAAAGGCTGGCTATAACCAAAAGGCAATATGGTTAACATTAACAAAATGGTACAATAATTTTATAAATATTATACTTTCTCATAAATCAGTTAATGCATTTTAACACTACATAACATTAACTTTTTTAGGATTAAATGACATTAATAATCCGAAGTTTAACATGTTGGCCCATATTAATCCCAAGTTTACATTATTTAAAAATAATCCCAAGTTTATGGGGTATCTTCCCAAATTGATCTCATTTCTCGAATGACCTGTTATAACAGGTTTCTGTATAATGAACAGTTGGTTCTTCTTTCTTGCTCGTTACTGACTTCAACACAATTATTAGTTCCTTCTTCTTCAAAATTCACATATTTTCTCAGTACAACAATTCTCCTTCCGCACAATCTGATTTGAATTTCAGAAGAAGAAAAGAAAAACAAAGCACACAAACAAAATTCACAATTCACAAATGAAATCAATATGCAATTTCTCTGCACCCGAAATTAAAAGCGATTAAAATTCACAATTCACAAATGAAATCATTCTTTTTTTTTCTTCTACTCAGCTTCTAATGCATCAACATGGCGCATAACAACATTCAGTAATTCTTCCTTCTCCGAGCTTTGCTTGTAACTCATATGCCTTTGCTTCGACTTCGTTGAATCTTTTCAAAACATAAGACAATTGATCTACTTCTGGTAACACAGGAGAAGGCGAAGGAGGTCTGAATTATTCTTCTGGTGCTGAATGTAGTGAAAGGGATCGCCTTTGGGTATCTATTTGATTTTTGTATTGGATTTTGTTCGTCAAATGTTACACAAATGTTTGGAATAATGTGAAAAGAGTTATCATTGTTATGTAATGACGGTCGGAACAAAGCCTCCTTCCTTGCACGCATATGAGCTGGCACACAACTCCCATATAATAAAAGGAATCCCTGATGTTACGTGCCTACCAACTCATATATATACACAATTCCTTCAATTTATTCCATGATGTGAGACTATTAATTCTAACCCGTCACTTCTCCTTACCAACATGCGAGGCAATTCTAACAGTCTTCCCCTTAACTCGCATCCTACGAGTATCTTTTGAGAGCATTGTTTTGCCTGCATGGCCTAGTCCGAACCTTCGGCTCTGATATCACTGTTATGTAACGACGGTCGCAACAAAGCCCCCTTCCTTGCACGCATATGAGCTGGCACACAACTCCCATATAACAAAAGGAATCCCTGATGTTATGTGCCTACCAACTCATATTTGTACACATTCCTTCAATTTATTCGATGATGTGGGACTGTTGATTCCAACCCGTCACTTCTCCTTAACAACATGCGAGACAATCCTAACAATCATGAATGTTATCAGCAATGGTGGAACATGAAAAGAGTTGCCTGCTAGAAGTTTATTAGTTTCCAACTGAGGAGATGGCCCTTCAAATGAAGTGAGCTTCCTGTTGAAAGTTTCATTCTTCTAGTTATCATGAATGTTTAGCATGTTTCCACCCTACCATCTAACCCAAACCTCCACCTCAGTCACCATCCATCATCACCAAGCTATAGCATCATCAGGTACTTCCTTTTGTTATCTCTAAACTAACATCAGTTATATAACTAGAACATTATGAAATACAGCACCCTACACAAGTCAAAACCACACTCCCACAATACTCAAACAAGAAATCTAAACAAAACTTATAGCATCTCATCCAGCACGCCTAGCCCAGTAATCAAAAGAGATCAGGAAGCTGCGAAGCACCAGCTCATTGAAGAAGCTCATATCCAAACAAAAGGCCAAAGGCAGCGGTTAGCTTTTTGGTGTATCGATAGCTTAAGTCAAAGTGTAGGGCGGTGGACACGAGACCCCAAAATTAAAACAGTGACAGACCATCTCAAGCGCCATCTCCACTTTTCACTCGACCAACATCTGAAATGGAATCATCTAATTTGACCTCCATCCATTTACCCAATCTGAAATAGAATCATCTAATTCGAAATAGAAGATAGCGATTGAGTTTTCATTGAAGTTGAAATTGGGAATTTTAATGGATTTTATAAGGAACAAATCGCAGAAAAGAAATGAAGAAAACGAGTGAATAAGGAAGAATAACAAGTGAATCCACGTCAGATTTGGTAAACCAAAAAGTAAAAACCGGCTGTAGCCAATTGATGCTTCAGTGGGATCAACTTGGGAAGACACCCCCTAAACTTGGGATTATTTTTAAATAACGCAGACTTCGGATTAATATGGACGGACAAGTTAAACTTCAGATTATTAATGTCAATTAATCCATTTTTTTAAGTAGGCTTAGTGTGAGAGAGTATGCCAGTCATTAAAATGATAATATTAACCACAAAGTCATGACATTGTGATAGTTATAATACAATGAATTTCTTTTGCACACACCATACCCTTGAATCTGTCAATCTCAACATCCGTCACCAATTAATTGAACAGAACACATACATCGATACAAAGTGGGTTGATAAATCATTATGTAATAAGGAGTGGCTACATAAACCTAATACGTCTGCTTGTCTTGAATTTATTCCTAAAGCGGAATATCTATATTCAACATCAATAAATGAGGCAGTAAATAGCTCATAATAACCATGATATTTGGAAATGGATAATAAGGCCTGAAACAAGAGCTATTACACCCAAAAAAATATTAATAAGAGAATGGACATCAATGGAATTCATTTAACCAATAGGGAGCAAGTAAAGAGTTACCACGAACATTCATACAACGACATTATATAGAGCATCCCTAAAGAAGCCAACAGAGCCATGAAGAATGATCAACCTAAATAAAGGTAAGAAATATTAGTGTCTGCAAAGTTAATATTAAGTTGAAGATCATTGTTATGCATGTAATGAAGTAAAATATTTTGATGCTTTGTCATTGTAGTATCCCATACGGATATCAACTTTGTAGGGTACATAAATAAATACACATGCCTCAACTTTAATAGTGCTGCTCTGGCCATAGCCAATTTTATATTTATGGTCAACATAGTGAATATAAAAAATTAAAAATAAATAAAGGAAATCCAGTTCATACATCATTAATAAAATGTTGAGGACTAAAATCTCTTGTTTTGAAAATGCACAAATATTTCATCCAGGTAAAACTTGGTATCAAAATAATAAAACAAAGATAACATTTTTATTTGATACACACTACACATTTACTTGATCCCACAACTCCCATTAAACTCATGTTTCGTCTACCATTCTCATAAAAAAGGTATAGAAATTGCAAACATTAAGCAATTCATGAATTTATGAAATAGAGAAATAAAAATTGACATCGTAGCATAGAAGACATGCAATCCTCTATCATTTCCATTAGAATCTTTATCATTTTTTATAGTTCATTAATTATATTCAATATGTTTGAAAATTTTCTTTCAGAGTTTAAAAAGATATCACTATTAGTTTCAAATCTAAGCAAAATATCATAGCTTACCATTTAATTCCAATATATTTTCTAGTAATTTTTGAAGAGACAAAGTTAAACTTAAAATATTATAAGATCTTCAAACTATACATAATGTCTATAAGTGAAAAGTTATGTTAGTAATATATAGATACTAAGAAAAAGAATGACAATTTAATTCTTATATAATGGTCATATATTTGTGTATTTCGCATGTTTTCCTTCAACA
Source organism: Allium sativum (assembly GCA_030737875.1). NCBI lineage: Eukaryota > Viridiplantae > Streptophyta > Magnoliopsida > Asparagales > Amaryllidaceae > Allium > Allium sativum. The sequence continues at coordinate 153,611,251 of CM060921.1, read as the reverse complement.
AACATCATTTGTATGTTCCTTTGATGGGGTGTTTTTATGCAAACTGAATGATCCCCTTACTAACAAAAAATAAAATGTTGTTGGAAATATTAACAATAATATTATTAAATTGGAATAACATAGGAAACTAAGTAGCACATTGAAACTATATAATCAGAGGTTGTGTACAAATATAACCCAAACTTTAAAAAAACTCACCCTAAAATTTAACCAAGTAATCGACAAAAGATGAGACTACGAATTATGTATTCGCTACTTGAAGAATAGTAATATTGATCAATAAATTGGTGAGAGTTCTAAGTTATATGTAGTCAAACAATATATGTACTGGAACTGATGTTAATCTGAATTTTGTAGGGAAGTTTGATCACATTTGAAGAAGGAATTTATCCACGCTAGTGAGAGGTTAACAAATATGAGAAAAAAATAAGAGTATAACATAGTAAAATTGAGTGAAAAATCAGACAAAACGTTACCAACAGAAGGAAGTAAAGTACCGATCCATTTCCAAAAATCCATTAGCATCTAAACAGTGTTGTAGACTCGCAATTTTTTTTCTGGATAAAGGATGCAGAAAATCGTATCCATGAAAATAGTAAATAAAAGATATAGTACCAACTTATCATTCGATTTCTTTGTCTATGATGCTGATTTGACAGTAAAGATGGATAAAGCGGTAGCTGATTTATCTGTTACAAATATAAATCCTAACTTCATGGCGGATGATGTTGATTTGGGAAAGAGTGTCAGCGGTGTTTGTGATTAAAAGGGATAAGAAACTACTTTTAGTGGTATAAAATATGGGGGGTGTTCGTAGTCCATAGGGTACCACGTAACCGATGGATTTGCATCCAACGCGTAGGAAGCGTTGGACGCGTCATTGATGGTTGGCTAAAGCGTACCAACCCGTGTGCACACAAGCACGCACCCTCATGCTCAGGTTCTAATTTTTGACATTTTTAATATATTATATATATATACATATATATATATATGTATATATCAAGCCTCATGTTTATTCAAGCCCATATGATTTCATTTGAGTTGTGTTTATAGTTTGCATACTCATACATACCAAGCTACTTTTAATATTTTGGAAATGTGGGGCTAATATTAGAATGTTGTCATTCACATAAGAATCATAAATTGAAATTAAACGCATAAATTAATTCAAAACAAATAAATTAACAAATAAATTCTTGTCACAAATATCTCATTTGGAGCAAAAAACACATTCCTTGTTCATAACAGTGTCACGCTCAAATATCATGCTCAAATGCTACGCCCAAATGTCCCGTTACCATTCGCCAAAAACACACCATATGTGTTCATTTCAAGTATGCAAATTGAAAAACAGTTGAAGACACGTGCCACAATGGTAATTGTGTGGTTTCTCCTTTCGAATTTAATTAATAGATAGATTTAAATTTTTGATTTGGTGTATTGTTAGAACTGAGTTTTACGATAGATGTACTCTTCATGTTAACACAACCATAGTATGCTCCATCATGTGTTTGGACTTGTTAAAATATCAAAATGTAACATTTAAGACCTAACAAAAAAAATTATCCACCATGATATCACAACGTTTAACCAAGTGTAACAAAATTGAGCCATACATTAACTAATATTCTAAAATCTAGGATGTTATGCAAATCAAAGATATTATTATGAGTTAAAATTATTGATATGTAACATCAAAATTCCTGCCACTACAACCTCCAAATATAAAATTTGTGAGAAGTTAAGGTTTGAATGTGGCTTATTTACAACGCTGATGTAAGTGGCTAAATGTTTTGAATGTATTTTGTATATGACGTATATATGTATGTCACAAAAGATATTAACGCTTGATTGAAGGCGATATTTTTGAAAAAAATGGCTGTTATTTTTTACTTTTCATATGATTTTTTTTTAGAACTATGTGGATATATGACATTGGTATTATTGTAAAATTTATCCAAAAGTGCACAATTCTGCTTCACCCGAATATACACCCGAAAATGAACTATTCTACATTACTCGAAACTGATTGGGGATATTACAGTAGAATTAGAAAGAAAGTAGAGGTGACCAACTACGGATTTTAAGACAGAGTTTAGGGTGGGGCCTAAGTTATTCACTAACGTTCGGGTAAAACAACAATTATGCACATTTGGATCAATTATGCACCACATGCTATCAACCCATAATCTGTTTTCTGTTGTTTCGGGTAGAATTTTTTTTATGTGTGTGTGTGGTGGAATCAAGAGCATCTCAAATAGTGGAGCACCTCTTCAGCTCCCATAATTTCCACCACACAATCCCTGTGCTCCCTCTCTCCAACTCACACACTATTTAAACATTAAAGAGTAATTATTAATGTGTTGCAAAATGGGTGCCACGAAATAGGTGTGCGATATATATATATATATATATATATCTGTGTGTGTGTGTGTATATATATATATATATATATATATATGAAGATAGGTAATTCTTTATTTAGGCTTCGCAGCCCAGAAAAGGTAAGGCCCAACTAACCTTTTACAAACAATGCTTCACGATTACAAACAGGCCCATACCAGCCTTTAACGAATTGAAGCATCTCGAACATAATAAAAGCAAAATTAACTTTACATCTACAATATTACCAAAAAGTTCTTTCTCTTCAGAAACTAAAAGGCCAAAAAAACTAGATCATGGCGGCTGTTAATTACTTCCCACAAATCGGCTTCCTACTCTTGGATCCCTCGGATCCTCTGCTCGCTTCTCCTTTACTATTGTTGCCAGGCTATCAGTAAGTCTTTTCGCTTTGATTCTCTTTGTCATAACTTTGACAACAACCCAATTGACTATGTTTGGGGATTGTGTTGCATGTTTGAAAGTCCTACTGTTACGCTCTTCCCAAACTGTGGTAGTGACGACGATTTTCCACAATTTGGCTTCATAATCTTCTAGCTTCTTGTCGACCTTTAGGTACTCTATGCATGCAACTCGATTATGCCCTCTATTGTTGATATTCAGTTTATCTAAACAATTGCTCCAGATCTTCTTAGAAAAATCGCACTCGAAAAATAAATGATGATGAGTTTCAATTTCTTTACTACATAAAACACATAAAGTATTTTGAACTATCCCCCAAGCATTTAACCTGTCTTTGGTAGGAAGTCAGTTGAGAATTGTAATGTCCCGCATTTTTATCGGTTTATATTTGAATATTTAAATCAGCTTAAATATTGAATTCGTAATATAAATGGATTTATATATAGTTGTTAAACGAAGTTGAACATATAAAAATATATATTAAATATAATCGAGCTCAGAACGACGCTGCAGTTCGTAATTTAACGTTCTGAACTTCAACTGAGTATACAGAAACCAGTTTAAATCGGATTTCTGCAAAACAAGAAATATGGGAATCTGTTGAACTGTATCTTTCTGACAGAAGTGAAATATTGAGATTTCGTCGTATAGTTTGCAAGATATGTCAAAATCAAATATTCAGTAAGTCGCTATGAAATCGTATATCGACCATAACGGTTTATTTGAAATAACTTCTTATCGGTTTCAAATTTAGACAAGGTTCTTTTGGGGCGCAGTGATAATTAAATTTTTAGAATTTTACTGTAATTTTTAATTAATTAAATATGCAACTTTTTATTTGGAGTATTTTGCACCCTATATCAATATTTTCGGGTTTCACAATATAAGTTAAACTACCGATATTATTATATTTTTGGCACCGGTGCACCTCGCTGGACACGACTGTATTGTTATTTCTGTCCATAGCTGTCTGTACGTGAGCAGCATTGTATTAGCTGATTGGGTTTAAGTTCTACACCAAAACTAAACATTTGAGTGAACTACTAAAAGTGGAAACGAAAATGAAGTATGGCATATTGTACTGTAGGTTGTTTTACGCACACAACACATGCCATTCATATATTTAACATAGATTATATACTACATCTTATAATATAATAATTACAATTATTAAGTATAAATATGTTATTTATGCAATGTACGAATTTACATAATATAACTAATGTGGTAAATGTACTATCAAGGAATTCACATTTGTAGGATCCATTACACGTACAGGAAAGCCAAAAGCAAATTAAAGATGTACATGTACAGACTGTCGCATAGCCAATCAATGTTTCCTTTTGCAATTGAAACAGCTAGCTACCTCCTAAATTTTCTATAGTCTGCCGTTTGCTCACATCACCGAAAATCTTTGGAAGTGAAAACCTCCAGTCCTACCATACTCTCGACTATGCTGAAATATCATCAGCTATGTAATTTCAAATCCTAGACTACCCTAAAATGCACATATCAAACAGTAAGGATTACACTCTTTTTGGCCAAAACGCAGCGCATTGGACAGAATAAATTACATAATAACATATAGATATATTTTATTATACTTTCCTTCCTTCAGCCCCAAGTCTCGTACACCCTCCTACCTCAACACACTGAAAACTCAACTCAGGGCTATCGGCCAACCTACTACACTGATCCACTAAAGCCATTTAAGGTACAAGACAACACATATATAATATTTTTTTGAGCTTGCCCTTGCATAGACCTTTGGGGTTGCCTACTCTAGCTTATCACATAACTTCTCCTCCCGTACATATATATTTATATATACATCGAAATATCACTGCACATCTTTTCTTAGCTATAAAGTAAAATTTACACAAAAGAATACTTCACGGCCAAGATTAGTAGACAAAGATAAATTTGTGCAGACCTCTCATAAGCACTTGCATCACACATGAATTGTTAAATCAAAGGCCTCAGCCGTCAAACGCAGGCTTAACATTTTGTGCGGAGGCTAGAAATTCAAGGCAACCACATGCCTAAGAAACTATACAGTAATGCTATCCTAAAGTCTACTACTTGAGTGCCAAGGCAACGAATACTATAAAACACTCACTGTTTCTTTTTCTTTCAGTGAGCCCTCAGTTTAAGTTTAGTGGCAAAACAAAACAGAAAATAAAACTATAAAATACGAAATATATATATATCCAAACATATATAGAAGCCCTACGGTGGAGAGCTTCAACGTCGGAACCTGCTATGCTATTCAAGGATTGTCGAACTCAAACAGTGGCTAGGGCAAGGGGATCCGCGATGTAAGGGAAGACCGGAGATAGTGCCAAGGTTACTGTGAATGTCCTTACAGCAAGGTGTTAGTGCACATATACTGGTTTCAGTTGTGAACGTAAAGGGGAGGCTTGCGAATGAGTGGACTTGCGTTGCATGAAAATTGAGGGGTATGGGATGGAAAAGTATAAATATGAAGAAGTGTTGTACATGTCTTGGACGTAAAGAGAGAGCAGGCGTTACCGGAGGGGTGCATGTATGTAAAAAGGAGTGTTAAGGGTAGATGGGCGGAGTGGGCATGAAAACGTGAAGTCCAGGCGTGAAAGTCTTGATAGTGCGTGTGTTGTCATGGATGTGAACGGTGGTGCGGATGTGAGTTGAAGTGGGTTGCACGCTGAGGTTGTTTGTGGGGTTGATTTCAGTGCAGCAACGTTTACATGTGGGAGATTAACAGTGTGTTGTCGGTAGAGTTGTTGGCTTGTAAAATGAGGCGAACTCGTTGGTAAAGAGAAGTGGATGGATACTTTCAGTTTGGAGTTTTGTTGAATAATGAAGGGCTTTTGCGTCAACAGCATGGAGCATTGATTGAGGGGCGACGCACAGTTGTGATGAGGTGCAGAAGGGAAAAATGGCGTTGGATCTTTGTTTTAACAGATGCTGGTTTCATGTGTGGACTGACGTGAATCAACCGACGCAAATCGTTATTTAACGGTTAACGCGCCAAGGTGAGTAAATTCACTAACTCTCTTTTTATTTAAAATATTTTAATTATATTTTAAATAATGGTTGAATGCTGTGAGATGGTTGTTTAGGCAAATTATGGTTAAATTGGTTGAAATATTACATATCGTTGCATATGTACACATCACCGGTTGGATACTGATTTCATCGATTTTAATATTCCCTAGGATGGAACCAGTGTTAATTGTTGACTAACATCGGTGGATGAAGGAAACCGGTTGGTGGAATCCAACCGGATTCCTCAATATTTATATGTACTGTGTGTTTTATATAGATGCACTGTTTGAACCCAAATGACTTTTGAAACCTTGTGTTAATATTTGCGTTGAATGGAAATTCAAACGTTATTTTGATTTAATCAAATAGATGATATCGATTAAGAAAGTAGCAACAACCAACCATAAATGTATCATTGTTTTAAACCGTTATTGTTTTACCAAATTCCACCGTGTGCGAAGCACGTGTTTCACCATACTTATTAAATGCTTTGGTAAGTAGATTCTTATATTGATAAGATTAATAAGTATGTAGGCGGAGATGAACTTGATGATTAATAACAAGTATTTATTGTTTTAAGAACAAGTAAATGTGATATTTACAAGTGGATTATGGTTGATTTCATATTAAGTAAGATTTGTTAAAATCGATTATTGTTTATTTAATAGTAAATGAGATTATTTAGAAACAAATTATTTTTCTATAGCAATCGATACAAGTGAAATTATTTGGATTTATAAATGTAATTTATTCAAAATGAAAAGATTTGTTAAAATTGATTAGTGGGTTAATCATGGCTAAATATTTATCAAGCAAACTGTTTTGATCAATAATTGGTTATTTAATTAAATTAGATTGGGATGATTAATCTAATGTAATAAATTAACGAATAGTTGGTTTAGTTTAAATAAGATTTTAAAGTATAAGGAATTTGTCTAAAGAAGACAAAGCGAAGAGGAATGTTTAAAAAGAGATTTGTCTAAGAAAGACGAAGCGGAGAAAAATGTTTAAAATGAGTTTGAACAAGGGAGTTGAAGCTAATGTAAATAACCGAGTTTTCCAAATAAGGATATGGCGTCATAAAACCATATTTAAAATATAACAAGAAGTACGGTTGACTGATTTTAAAGTATAAGGAATTAGAGTTACGAACTTGTATCTATTCTAAGGTAAGAACGTCGTCGATCAAGGTCTGAGAGGTAATTAAAATACCCCAACTTGAACGGCTTCACAATTATCGAGGGATGGTATTTGGTTTGTAACGGAAAGAGATATCAAGATTTTTGTAACGGAAGGAGATATCAAGATTTTTGTAACGAAAAGAGATGTTAAGTTTTTTTCAAGAATTTGTAACGGCAAGAGGTGTTGCGATTAATTATAAAGTGGGATATAGTAGCATATTGCAAGTCCCAGAACTATAGCGATAAAGTAACGCTATTGACTAGGCTTAAGCGTGACTGTTATGTCAAGATTAGTTATAAAGGGGAGTATTACAGCGTATGACCAGTTTTTGAACTATAACGATAAATTAGCGCTGTTGACCAAACTTAAGTGCGATTGTATGATATTTAGTTATACATTTGAATGGATGTTGTTTTTACTTCGATAGTTAAACAAACGACTATCGAAGTGTTTTGACCATCGTTGTCAATACGGAGAGACCGGTTGGATTTAATATCCGAGAACCATTCCGTATAGACATAGGCGTTGCGAATTAGATTATGTTGAAGATAATCGAAGACGGAGTGAAATTCAAGAACTGTTATGTTTGTTCAGTCCCAGGACAACTTGTATGGACAAATGTCTGACAGAGTATTCCTAAGGGTCACAGAAGACGATCTTTTCAAGATATTACGTCTGGTGGCGGAGAAATTCGTTTCTCTTGGCTTTTATACCCGTAATATTTTGGGAAGATCAACTAGTGATTTGACGGGTTTGACGATGTGGCATTCAAAGTGTATGGTGGCCAGATGTCCTAAAAGGTAAACGTAGCCTCAAGCTTCACAACCGGGAAATGACAAAAATCGGGCAGGCAGCATGGCTATGTGGGTCGCTCCCATTAGGGTGTATAATCACCTATCTAGAGAAATTCCTTTTGTTTCTAAATCTATCGATTCTGCCCATTCGGGAACGGTGGTTTGAGTCCAACCGTTGGTGATATACATTCGATACACTCAAGCGAAATGAGTGGTCGGTCATGTGTGGGCCGGGTTGCAAGACGTTCTTGTTGAACCCAGGTGTATTCGCCTCTAGAGATACATCATCGGCAGGTGGTCCCATACCTTGTCATAGTTGGAATCCAATCTCCAATAAGCGCCTGCGGTTTTTGATTTTATACTATATGTAGAGCGTGAGATGCAAGCGTTCTACTATTTGGTTATTTATTTGATTAGACATTATTATAATATCACTGGATTTTGATATCAATGATGATTTGGGTTATAGTAAGGTAAAAACCGTCCATGTTTATGTGTGGGCTGGTCTTACTATTATCCTTTTTGTTTCAAAAAGGATTTTCAAAGTTAAACCGTATGGTTGGAATTTACTCACACCAGTCCCATGACTGACCCAGAGTTTATTTTGTTTTTCCCTAAACTCTTGGGTGCCCAAATTTGTACGGGCAGTCAAGTGTTTCAGGCTTTTACAGATACACTTGAAGGAGCTTGAAGACGAAGTTTCCACTATTGATTATTTAGAGTTATTCCCGCTGCATCAAATGTTATATTGTACTCTGATGATGGTATGTATATACAATACAGTTTTGTATTTCAAAGTTATGTTATATAATATATTTTATTCGTTCCGCTGTGAGATTCGTGTTTACTCTGATTATGTTCAGCTGTGTTCTTCTTCTTCTCCTATTCTATTAGTTCTATCTTTTCTATCTCATCCTCTAACTTCTTTCTATTAATGATTCGGTATTTTCGATGTCTGAACAGTCGACGTTGGGTTTTGTGTCGATTTTCGGAGTCGAAAATCCCGGTTCGTTACAGTGGTATCAGAGCATAAGGTTAAGTGATTACCTTGGCTCTGTGGCGTGACTCAATAGAGATGGAGTTAGTAATACTCCAGATTGAGTTTGAGTGTATATATATGAGCGCGTATTTGTAAATTGTTATAAAAAACTGTTTTATATTGTGTTGATTAGTTTGGCAAGTGGTTTATGAATTCTGGTCGAAACAGTAATGCAAACTGTGTCGATAGGTGTTTCTAAACTCTTGAACAGAGTAATTCGACACAGTGTGTTTTGAAAAGAGGGTAAATGAAATAATTTTACCCAAAATATATTTTGATATAAAAAAGAACTATATATCTTGAGTTCATTATAGTATATTGGGTGTGTTGATCGTTACTATAATCGAATAAGATTATAAGTGCGTTGGTTATGTAAATAACCAATCGAAATTTATATGAGTATAAGGTATAAAATCAGATGAACTGAATCTGAAATTTAAACCAGAATTGGAATTAAAATTCTGAAACATGAAATTGTTTGTAAATGAAATTTGAATTAAATATATGGAATTTTAAGATCCTGGGGAAATTTTGAAATATTATCCAAGTTTCGAAAAGATATTTTTGAAGTAATTTCAAATAAAAGTATTTGAATATGAGTTTTGAAAGTGATATAGTATTGAACTCACTTTGATCGCTGGGAAATGAATTCCGATGATGAAGTCGACCATTATCTGTATTCATTTTCGAGTGCTAAGTGGCGGATTACTACCAAAAGGTTTTGTTTTTGAAGTGTTTTGGGAAAACACGTCGTCAGGAATTCAAATGTTTTGAATTGCTATGTTTTGAATATATATGTATATGATTTCAAACAGATTTTGAGAAAAACCCCAGGAATTTGAATTCTGAAATAAGGATTTAACTTATAAAGTGATTAAAATGATAAAAGTAGAGTTTAACTTAAAAATAAGTTAAATAAAATTTGAGTTGAATTGAAGCCAAATAAGTGGAAATCGTACTGGAATAAGGATTTGACTTGGCAAAGTAGTTGAGTTGGGAATTGAAAGGAACCGAACTTGGTTGGATAATTAGATTAATTGGAATTGGAATTGAACTGGAGTTTGAAAAAGAAATTTGAGTCGGGATGTAAGAGAATTATTGATTGAAGATAAACTGACTCGAGATCAGTTGGAGATGTATTCGAGTAGGCTGAACGGATTGCAAATGGAAGTGAGAAAGTTGGATGCCCGATAAAGGGAGAAGGCCAGAATGGCGTGTTGTAGTAGTACCGAATGAACCGTGCAACAGAGAGGCTGACGAAATTCTCTGAAAATTAAAGTGTTAGAAAATTTTCAGAATTTTGAAAATTTTTGTTACCAAGAAGGGAATTAATATTTTGATCAGTTTAGTTGAAAACTGAAATTATGAAGTAAACCAAAAAGAATTTTTAACATATTTACAACAGAAATTGTAGCATTTTTCCTATCTTAGCAATTTCGAGGACGAAATTATTTTAAGGGGGAAGGAATGTAATGTCCCGCATTTTTATCGGTTTATATTTGAATATTTAAATCAGCTTAAATATTGAATTCGTAATATAAATGGATTTATATATAGTTGTTAAACGAAGTTGAACATATAAAAATATATATTAAATATAATCGAGCTCAGAACGACGCTGCAGTTCGTAATTTAACGTTCTGAACTTCAACTGAGTATACAGAAACCAGTTTAAATCGGATTTCTGCAAAACAAGAAATATGGGAATCTGTTGAACTGTATCTTTCTGACAGAAGTGAAATATTGAGATTTCGTCGTATAGTTTGCAAGATATGTCAAAATCAAATATTCAGTAAGTCGCTATGAAATCGTATATCGACCATAACGGTTTATTTGAAATAACTTCTTATCGGTTTCGAATTTAGACAAGGTTCTTTTGGGGCGCAGTGATAATTAAATTTTTAGAATTTTACTGTAATTTTTAATTAATTAAATATGCAACTTTTTATTTGGAGTATTTTGCACCCTATATCAATATTTTCGGGTTTCACAATATAAGTTAAACTACCGATATTATTATATTTTTGGCACCGGTGCACCTCGCTGGACACGACTGTATTGTTATTTCTGTCCATAGCTGTCTGTACGTGAGCAGCATTGTATTAGCTGATTGGGTTTAAGTTCTACACCAAAACTAAACATTTGAGTGAACTACTAAAAGTGGAAACGAAAATGAAGTATGGCATATTGTACTGTAGGTTGTTTTACGCACACAACACATGCCATTCATATATTTAACATAGATTATATACTACATCTTATAATATAATAATTACAATTATTAAGTATAAATATGTTATTTATGCAATGTACGAATTTACATAATATAACTAATGTGGTAAATGTACTATCAAGGAATTCACATTTGTAGGATCCATTACACGTACAGGAAAGCCAAAAGCAAATTAAAGATGTACATGTACAGACTGTCGCATAGCCAATCAATGTTTCCTTTTGCAATTGAAACAGCTAGCTACCTCCTAAATTTTCTATAGTCTGCCGTTTGCTCACATCACCGAAAATCTTTGGAAGTGAAAACCTCCAGTCCTACCATACTCTCGACTATGCTGAAATATCATCAGCTATGTAATTTCAAATCCTAGACTACCCTAAAATGCACATATCAAACAGTAAGGATTACACTCTTTTTGGCCAAAACGCAGCGCATTGGACAGAATAAATTACATAATAACATATAGATATATTTTATTATACTTTCCTTCCTTCAGCCCCAAGTCTCGTACACCCTCCTACCTCAACACACTGAAAACTCAACTCAGGGCTATCGGCCAACCTACTACACTGATCCACTAAAGCCATTTAAGGTACAAGACAGCACATATATAATATTTTTTTGAGCTTGTCCTTGCATAGACCTATGGGGTTGCCTACTCTAGCTTATCACATAACTTCTCCTCCCGTACATATATATTTATATATACATCGAAATATCACTGCACATCTTTTCTTAGCTATAAAGTAAAATTTACACAAAAGAATACTTCACGGCCAAGATTAGTAGACAAAGATAAATTTGTGCAGACCTCTCATAAGCACTTGCATCACACATGAATTATTAAATCAAAGGCCTCAGCCGTCAAACGCAGGCTTAACATTTTGTGCGGAGGCTAGAAATTCAAGGCAACCACATGCCTAAGAAACTATACAGTAATGCTATCCTAAAGTCTACTACTTGAGTGCCAAGGCAACGAATACTATAAAACACTCACTGTTTCTTTTTCTTTCAGTGAGCCCTCAGTTTAAGTTTAGTGGCAAAACAAAACAGAAAATAAAACTATAAAATACGAAATATATATATATCCAAACATATATAGAAGCCCTACGGTGGAGAGCTTCAACGTCGGAACCTGCTATGCTATTCAAGGATTGTCGAACTCAAACAGTGGCTAGGGCAAGGGGATCCGCGATGTAAGGGAAGACCGGAGATAGTGCCAAGGTTACTGTGAATGTCCTTACAGCAAGGTGTTAGTGCACATATACTGGTTTCAGTTGTGAACGTAAAGGGGAGGCTTGCGAATGAGTGGACTTGCGTTGCATGAAAATTGAGGGGTATGGGATGGAAAAGTATAAATATGAAGAAGTGTTGTACATGTCTTGGACGTAAAGAGAGAGCAGGCGTTACCGGAGGGGTGCATGTATGTAAAAAGGAGTGTTAAGGGTAGATGGGCGGAGTGGGCATGAAAACGTGAAGTCCAGGCGTGAAAGTCTTGATAGTGCGTGTGTTGTCATGGATGTGAACGGTGGTGCGGATGTGAGTTGAAGTGGGTTGCACGCTGAGGTTGTTTGTGGGGTTGATTTCAGTGCAGCAACGTTTACATGTGGGAGATTAACAGTGTGTTGTCGGTAGAGTTGTTGGCTTGTAAAATGAGGCGAACTCGTTGGTAAAGAGAAGTGGATGGATACTTTCAGTTTGGAGTTTTGTTGAATAATGAAGGGCTTTTGCGTCAACAGCATGGAGCATTGATTGAGGGGCGACGCACAGTTGTGATGAGGTGCAGAAGGGAAAAATGGCGTTGGATCTTTGTTTTAACAGATGCTGGTTTCATGTGTGGACTGACGTGAATCAACCGACGCAAATCGTTATTTAACGGTTAACGCGCCAAGGTGAGTAAATTCACTAACTCTCTTTTTATTTAAAATATTTTAATTATATTTTAAATAATGGTTGAATGCTGTGAGATGGTTGTTTAGGCAAATTATGGTTAAATTGGTTGAAATATTACATATCGTTGCATATGTACACATCACCGGTTGGATACTGATTTCATCGATTTTAATATTCCCTAGGATGGAACCAGTGTTAATTGTTGACTAACATCGGTGGATGAAGGAAACCGGTTGGTGGAATCCAACCGGATTCCTCAATATTTATATGTACTGTGTGTTTTATATAGATGCACTGTTTGAACCCAAATGACTTTTGAAACCTTGTGTTAATATTTGCGTTGAATGGAAATTCAAACGTTATTTTGATTTAATCAAATAGATGATATCGATTAAGAAAGTAGCAACAACCAACCATAAATGTATCATTGTTTTAAACCGTTATTGTTTTACCAAATTCCACCGTGTGCGAAGCACGTGTTTCACCATACTTATTAAATGCTTTGGTAAGTAGATTCTTATATTGATAAGATTAATAAGTATGTAGGCGGAGATGAACTTGATGATTAATAACAAGTATTTATTGTTTTAAGAACAAGTAAATGTGATATTTACAAGTGGATTATGGTTGATTTCATATTAAGTAAGATTTGTTAAAATCGATTATTGTTTATTTAATAGTAAATGAGATTATTTAGAAACAAATTATTTTTCTATAGCAATCGATACAAGTGAAATTATTTGGATTTATAAATGTAATTTATTCAAAATGAAAAGATTTGTTAAAATTGATTAGTGGGTTAATCATGGCTAAATATTTATCAAGCAAACTGTTTTGATCAATAATTGGTTATTTAATTAAATTAGATTGGGATGATTAATCTAATGTAATAAATTAACGAATAGTTGGTTTAGTTTAAATAAGATTTTAAAGTATAAGGAATTTGTCTAAAGAAGACAAAGCGAAGAGGAATGTTTAAAAAGAGATTTGTCTAAGAAAGACGAAGCGGAGAAAAATGTTTAAAATGAGTTTGAACAAGGGAGTTGAAGCTAATGTAAATAACCGAGTTTTCCAAATAAGGATATGGCGTCATAAAACCATATTTAAAATATAACAAGAAGTACGGTTGACTGATTTTAAAGTATAAGGAATTAGAGTTACGAACTTGTATCTATTCTAAGGTAAGAACGTCGTCGATCAAGGTCTGAGAGGTAATTAAAATACCCCAACTTGAACGGCTTCACAATTATCGAGGGATGGTATTTGGTTTGTAACGGAAAGAGATATCAAGATTTTTGTAACGGAAGGAGATATCAAGATTTTTGTAACGAAAAGAGATGTTAAGTTTTTTTCAAGAATTTGTAACGGCAAGAGGTGTTGCGATTAATTATAAAGTGGGATATAGTAGCATATTGCAAGTCCCAGAACTATAGCGATAAAGTAACGCTATTGACTAGGCTTAAGCGTGACTGTTATGTCAAGATTAGTTATAAAGGGGAGTATTACAGCGTATGACCAGTTTTTGAACTATAACGATAAATTAGCGCTGTTGACCAAACTTAAGTGCGATTGTATGATATTTAGTTATACATTTGAATGGATGTTGTTTTTACTTCGATAGTTAAACAAACGACTATCGAAGTGTTTTGACCATCGTTGTCAATACGGAGAGACCGGTTGGATTTAATACCCGAGAACCATTCCGTATAGACATAGGCGTTGCGAATTAGATTATGTTGAAGATAATCGAAGACGGAGTGAAATTCAAGAACTGTTATGTTTGTTCAGTCCCAGGACAACTTGTATGGACGAATGTCTGACAGAGTATTCCTAAGGGTCACAGAAGACGATCTTTTCAAGATATTACGTCTGGTGGCGGAGAAATTCGTTTCTCTTGGCTTTTATACCCGTAATATTTTGGGAAGATCAACTAGTGATTTGACGGGTTTGACGATGTGGCATTCAAAGTGTATGGTGGCCAGATGTCCTAAAAGGTAAACGTAGCCTCAAGCTTCACAACCGGGAAATGACAAAAATCGGGCAGGCAGCATGGCTATGTGGGTCGCTCCCATTAGGGTGTATAATCACCTATCTAGAGAAATTCCTTTTGTTTCTAAATCTATCGATTCTGCCCATTCGGGAACGGTGGTTTGAGTCCAACCGTTGGTGATATACATTCGATACACTCAAGCGAAATGAGTGGTCGGTCATGTGTGGGCCGGGTTGCAAGACGTTCTTGTTGAACCCAGGTGTATTCGCCTCTAGAGATACATCATCGGCAGGTGGTCCCATACCTTGTCATAGTTGGAATCCAATCTCCAATAAGCGCCTGCGGTTTTTGATTTTATACTATATGTAGAGCGTGAGATGCAAGCGTTCTACTATTTGGTTATTTATTTGATTAGACATTATTATAATATCACTGGATTTTGATATCAATGATGATTTGGGTTATAGTAAGGTAAAAACCGTCCATGTTTATGTGTGGGCTGGTCTTACTATTATCCTTTTTGTTTCAAAAAGGATTTTCAAAGTTAAACCGTATGGTTGGAATTTACTCACACCAGTCCCATGACTGACCCAGAGTTTATTTTGTTTTTCCCTAAACTCTTGGGTGCCCAAATTTGTACGGGCAGTCAAGTGTTTCAGGCTTTTACAGATACACTTGAAGGAGCTTGAAGACGAAGTTTCCACTATTGATTATTTAGAGTTATTCCCGCTGCATCAAATGTTATATTGTACTCTGATGATGGTATGTATATACAATACAGTTTTGTATTTCAAAGTTATGTTATATAATATATTTTATTCGTTCCGCTGTGAGATTCGTGTTTACTCTGATTATGTTCAGCTGTGTTCTTCTTCTTCTCCTATTCTATTAGTTATATCTTTTCTATCTCATCCTCTAACTTCTTTCTATTAATGATTCGGTATTTTCGATGTCTGAACAGTCGACGTTGGGTTTTGTGTCGATTTTCGGAGTCGAAAATCCCGGTTCGTTACAAGAATGGTTTTATATGTGGTAGCAACCATTTTAGGACATTTAACCCTATCCCAAACAAATTTTTCCATCCCTTAACTTGATGCTTCCCCCTAGTAGCTTCCCACGACGATCTAGTGGAGAATTTTTTGCATGCTTCCATGACCAAATATCCTCGTCCCTGTTGTAAAACAAAGGCGTGTATTCAATTTTAGCTTTGTATTCTCCACTACAAGGAAAACTGCTATAATTCCAACTATTTTTAGCAATAATGTCTTCCCGTTTTTATTTGGGCAACCATATGCTGAATATGTATCCCAACCAACTACATCTATCAACGATTTATCTTTAATCCATGGGTCTTTCCACAAGTCTGTTTCTTTCCTCTTTGCTATCTCCTTTGTGCAATTTTTGGCTAATTTGTCCGTGATCCTTAAAACTGCCTTCCAAGTGGGTGAGGAGTTGTTATCGGTAGGCATTTTCCAGAAATTACCCTTTAATTATCTAGTTCTCATTCATTTAGCCCATAACCCACTTGAATTAATAATTTTTCAACCCTGCTTGATTGTAAAAACTTCCCTTATTTCTCTGAGATTGCGTAAACCAACCTCACCTTCCTACACTACAAGAAACGTGTAAAATAGCGATAGGGACATGCGACGGCTTCCGATGGCCATTTCCGACGGCTTGCGATGGCCGTTGGCAGCCGTCGAAAGCCGTCGAAAATAAATGAATTATGTCAGGTGACATCCCTTTTCTTCCACATTCTCTAGCTTTACCCCAAATATTTCTAGCACCGAAATTTACCCTACTTTTTCGCTCCCAATCTTTGATTTCTTCTCATATAATCCTCCCCGGTTTCATCTCTAACCTCTTAGGCAAGAAATTTCAAGTATAATCTCTTTATTTATTTAAAAATCTATTTTTTCCTAAACCTATTTATGTCCTAAATCGAAAACTAGGGTTAATTATTGATGGTAATTGATTCCAATAGCATAGTAGTGGGCAATACTATCCTATTATGTGCATATTTCATGCTATATTGTGAAACTAAAATTGTTATGTGCCATGTTTGGGTATTCGTAGATATGTTCTCATTTAGCTTGGTTTTTGTCATTGTATAATTTAGGATATTTGTGTATATGTGCAACGTTTTGTGCTTGTCATTCTTGTATGTGTTAGTTGACATACGAAAAATGAATGGACAAAATAGGAATAGTACATCGTGCAAATTTTGACTAAATACACATAAAAGATCATGAGTCTAAATTCTAGTTGTGCCTATTAAAACGACAATAATAGTAAATTGGCTTTAAGTTGATTGAAATGTCAAGCATATGTGAGAAGATAAAATATTTTTGTGTTGCATTAAAACATATTTTTATAGTAAAATGCGCACATCTAATTGACTAATATCCCCTAGAGAGTTATCAGCCCCGTCCGACGGATGTTGTACATGATCGTAATATAAATAGTCGTTTTTGTCAAATCAAAAAACGGTCGTTTATATTCATCTGGTACAATATTTATTGGATTTGTTGTAACTCCCTGCATTCTTTTAGCTTTGAAAATAAGAGATTTATATATATTTATAAATAGGGATACGCGAGCGGGTTAATTAAAGAACTATGGTAATAAAAGATATTCTGTTTATATTTTAAGAATTAAGTTAAACGGATTTCACCATTCCGTTCATCTTGGAAAAATATGAGAAATAGAGTCCGAGTTTTCGAAAATCGGAGTCCGTATGACCAAGTTATGGCCCGTCGAAGTTTTCAGAAAATTTCAAGTTCAAAACAGTTTAAAACTAGGGCAGAATTCAAAATTCAAACACACAGGGGGAAGGGCGGGAGAATTCCCGCCTAGGTCAAGTCGACAGGTGTGTCGACTGTGCAGTCGACACCACCCCCCCTCCCGTGTCGACTGCCCAGTCAACACGGGTGTCGACCTGCCTGGTCGAGCCCAGGTTGCCTGGTCGAGCCCAGGCAACCTGGGTGCACCTGCTTGCTGTTTGGACTGATTTTGGGGGCTTGTGACGAATTCTGACGGTTCTGATCTATCCTAGGGTTAATCCTATGGCCTAAACTCACCTAAACTCCTATAAAAAGACCCCTAGACCTAGCTTAAACCCTCACAAATCACTCTTGCCACGAAGTGCTGCCCAAATCTCTCTTGATCATGGCCTCCACCTTCATCTTCAAAAGCTTATGCATACAAACTAGATTCAAAGCAAAGGAGCAAGCTTTCTACACCAAATCAAGAGTTTTGATCATCATCTCAACATGGGTTCTACGACAAGACGATTCATGCTCTTAATCCCTTAGCCATGCTAGGGGTTCTAGCTACTTCTAGATCTAAACGGTAGTTTTAATGATGGCATGGAATGAAACGAGATTAAACTAAGTATGCTAGCCTATATGAACCTTGTCATGTCTCTTTTGCTTGAATCTATGACTTTAGGCTATGTTTAGTGACTAAATCAAGTTACTCATGTTGCATTGGACTTAGTTTGCCATGCAAGATTGAACCTTTACTTGTGGGATGTTGGCATGAACACTTGGAACCACTTTGACTTGTCAAATATGTGCATGAACATGACTTGGGGCTTATGCATATAAACGAGACCAAAACCCCTCATGATATTATGCATGTTTGAGACCAAAACCCCCTTATGATGCTTTGCATGCTTGAGGCCAAATCCTTTATGATATTATTCACGTTTGTGGCCAATCCCTTTATGACATCGTGCATGTTTAGAGGCCAATATGCAATATGCTAGTTATATGAACACCTTTGCCTCGCTTTTCACCATGTTTAACTTGTGATTCATCTTTTCCATCTTGTACCCATCTTTGTCATATTATCCCAAATATGTTTTGCTTTCATGTGCGTTGGAGACACGGTTTGGGTAGCTTAGGCAAACTTGAAAATTGGCTATGATCTTGACGTGAAATTACATGTAACATGAAATGATACATAACGTGAATATGACACGAAAACTTGACATGGGGCTACATGAAAACATGGACTTAAAAAGGGGTCTAAATTTGAGATGAACATGACACGTAGAAAAATATGAAAGTGGCCAACTCGAGGTTGGGTTGAGTTTGTCGCATAAATCTACCCGGACCCGCCCGGCTTAACTAGTGGCTACAAACAATAGGACCCAATGTGAGTAGTTGGTCATATAGCACTTAAAACCCGAGGTTAGACTAGGTTGTGGTGTAAAGCT
This sequence comes from Allium sativum, assembly GCA_030737875.1. NCBI lineage: Eukaryota > Viridiplantae > Streptophyta > Magnoliopsida > Asparagales > Amaryllidaceae > Allium > Allium sativum. The sequence goes on along the minus strand of CM060921.1, from coordinate 153,592,066 downwards.
ACCCGGACCCGCCCGGCTTAACTAGTAACCACAACAAAGTCTAATGTGAGAGGTTGAGGTGCATTAATCTAATTAATGCCACATGAAAAGGTTAAGTAAATTTGACTAATGACACTTAACCGATATGACACGAATGAGTAGGTTAAGTGGAACCGGACTTGATTTCTTAATGACGCTTAACCATATAAGATAATCAGGGGATGGGGTTAAGTAATTTACACTTAACTAATCTAAACACGGTACTTAGATGGGGTTAAGTAACCTAGACTTAACTAATCTAACACGGGGAGGTGATGAGGTTAAGTAACCTACACTTAACCAATCTAAAATGATAAGTGGATAAGGTTAAGTCATGGGCTTGAATAACAACACTTAACCCAATAGACAAAACCCTAGTTAGAGGAACTAGGTAGAAAATCGTAGTTAATCAAGGATAACGGGAAAATAAGCTAAGTGGTAAACCTTAGTCAAGAATAACTAAGTAATAATTCTTAGCCAAGGACATGGGACTAGTTCATAAATAGATGAGTAACCTGATACGGTAGGTCATCGCTTAGTATACAAGGAGGAGCAACTTATCTGACTTGGATAAAAAGCTCCAGCGAACTGGGTAATGAAGCGGTAGCTTCGGGGACGTGAGGTACTCTTGGTATTCCTCTGTGAGGTGGCAGTGGTCCATGAAACCTGGCCTCACAAAGGTTAAGGTCTGCGGTAGAAGAGCCAAGGGTACGCCTTGGTTGTTGTGCGAGCAACCTAAAGATGGGGATGGATTAGCGTGGAGTCGACGATACTTGATTTTTGCCCTGGATAGCGCGTCATCGACTACCTACCATCTTTAGTCAATCGTGTACGTACGGAAAGGCAGAGAACTCCCAACAGACCATATACTTGCTATCAGTTATGGGTGAGGTTGGCCAATAGGAAAGTGGGGCTATAGTGGGGCCGGTATGTAGTTCTCATACATGATTTTTCTTGGATTGCCTTTCAGTAGTTTAGGGAGGGGTCACGTGGGACCATAGCCACAGATACAAAAACAGACCTTGATATCTGCATCGGCAGATGACTTAAAGCTCCCGACCGAGTTCCGTACTTCTTGATTTTCCCTGGCACGAAACTCGGATGGCACATCGAGATACATGTGCGTCTAGACATGGAAAACGATTCACGATACATACGTGGGATAAGGGGCGTGGTTGACGGGTGGCATAATCCCTAGTGGCCCTAGGTAGCTTGAACCCAAACCGAGACACGGAAACGTTCATTAGGTAGCATAATCCCTAGTGGTCCTAGGTGGCATAAATCCTAAGTGAGCCCGCGATAGTTCATGGTAAGAAAACATAACCAGATCAAGGGTAGCAGTCCAAAACAACATCAAGGATAAAATGGTACTACGTTGAGGTGGTATAGATTTACAGAGGAAAGCCCGTACGGCCTACGGCAAAGGACTGAACTTATACATGGAAAGAAACGTACGAGTTGGGAAAACCTACATAGGATATATATATATATATATATATATATATATTAGGTTGACATGGACCATCACATGACATTGGGCAAGGGACATTCGTAGTTAATACAGGACGTGGGTTGGGATACTAGTACGGGAGGTGCAGAGCAAATGTACATGTTAGAACCATGAGGAATATACTTGATAGTAACCTCGGGATGTTATACATGATAGGCACCTTGGGATAGTATACTTGAAAAAAAAAACCTGATGATGTAATACCTTGACTTATCTTGACACCTAGTTTATCATGATACCTTAGTCTATCTTAATACTGTAGTTCAGCCTGTTATCTTGGTTTAGCTTATCTATCTTGTAGTTATCCTTATGTTTACTTTCAGTTTATGCATGTCATGTTAACTTTACCTGTTTCTATACTGGAAGTAGATAGGACTTACCAGTCTTTATGACTGACCCCATTTTGTTTCGCCTCTCTATCTTCCGTTTCCCCCCAAGATTTTCAGGGAGGAAACACTATTGTTTAGTTCGGACCTCTTTTGCTTGAAGGTCGTCATATATAGCTTGGACTTCTTTTGGCTATGGCTGCTTTACCAGTTTGCTTTGGGGGAATAGATTATGAAAAGGTTTTATGCTTCTTTACTATTTGCAAGACAGGTTTCTATGTACTCTGATGTAAAATGTCTTTAGACCTTGATGTTTTATAAAGAAATGAAATTTGTGTTACTTCTGCTGTTTTATATGTTCTGTCTGGTAATATTTCTGTGCATGCTTACCAATAATGCCCCTCCAAACCTAGTACATTCCTTTGTGAGCGACTCTGGCGGAGGTGGGGTGTTACATTTGGTATCAGAGCAGAAGGTTACCAGACTGGGCAAAAGTTTTTAAAACATTCTGAAAGACTATTTGAAAACCGTTTGCAAAGAAGCATTTTTCAAGAAAAGTTTTATTTTAAAAAGCTATTCCCCAAAGGCCATTAGCGCTATCCTTGTTTCCTTGTCGAATCTCTTTTCCTTTCTCTCCTCCATCTGTAGTCACAGTGGTTTTAACTACGACTAGTCTTTTCTAGCTACGAAAGTGTTCTCTATAAGATGGAGGTAGTTCCCAAGGGGCTTGTGGCCGTGTTATGAGAAGGGATGGTAAGAAAAAGGATCCCTGTGCAAGAAAGAAAAAAAAAATTCTGAAGGGGGCAAGTCGACAGGGGTGTCGACTGCCCTGTCGACACAACCCCCCCCCCCCCCAAGTCGACTGCCATGTCGACACCACCCCCTGTAGCAGAAAAAAATATAAAGGCACGAAGGCCGACGGCCTTCAGCTCCAAAGCACATTTTGTGCGTCTCCCTTCCAGCCACCAAGAAACCCAAAAACCCCTTCACTTCCTCCACCTCCCACCACTTCGTTTCTCCGCTATTTTCTGTAAAACCGGTCTCAAATCGAAGCTATAGCCATCCTCTATCCAGATCTATAATTTTCCTCTCTCAATTTGTGCTCAAATCGCCATGGAAAACCTTCTTGAGCTTTACCCTCAATTAACACCATAAGAGATAGAATGGTGCGATGAGCGACAGGAGATAGTTGAGCAATACGCGAAGAGCGCCAACATGAGGTTACTATTAGGCCGTCCGGTGAGATTTGCTGATTTTGCGGGGACCCCCGTGGAAAGTTTATTTGCGGAAGCGGGTTTGATTTCTATCTTGGACTCATGCACCGCCGAGAGAAGGGGCCTCAAGCATTTGGTAAGGCTTTTTGACGCATTTTTGGTAATTGGTGAGGATGATGAGGGTTCAGTAACCTATAGTTCAAAGGTTAAGGGTACTCATATTTATATTAATGAGGTCCAGTTTGGTGAAATGTTAAATATCCGCGGTACGGGAATGGATACAGCGGATCTTGAGATGAATGATAATACTATATGGCGTAGGATTTTCTTTAATGAGCTTGAAAAATAGTGGGATTATGATCATCTACGCCCACTAGCTAGATTTGTTATTAGGATATTGCAGTATAATCTTGCGGGGCAGAATGCTGGGTTCGATAGAATTCCACACGTCATTAAGATTGCTACCTATGCTATATTTGGGGGTATACAGATGAACTGGGCACGAACTATCTTACAGCAGTACCATACCACTAGGGAAGTAAGGATTTCCAATATTTGCTTTGGAAATTTATGGACTACGGTTTTTATGCGGAGTGGCGTTGATCTACACGACGAGGATTTTGTAGTACTTTCTTCTCACCCCTCTAGTATTATTAGCGTAGCTGCACTGATGAGGATGGGTATACAATTGCAATAGCTGCAAGAGCCATAGCCTATGGAACATGATGGGGAGGATGAGAGTGACGAGGAGGAAGAACAAGAGGACGAGCCACATGATAGTCAGCTCGGATATTTCGAGGAACCCCAGCAGACGGCAACAGAAGGGTTTGGGCAAGCACATGCAGAGCAGGCTTGGTAAGGAGCTTGGACTTCCCAGAACCCGGCACAGGGGGCTGCAGATACGTCTGGGTGGGACCCATGGGTTAGTAGGGATCCAGATTGGAGGTCTGAGTTGAGGTATGTTTCGGAGCAGCAAGCTCGTATAGTTAGGGGCCACCATGACATACTGAGGACACAGCAGGAGATGCTACAGGCACAGGTAGACCTAGCTCAGACTCAGCAGCAGATGCTACACGATATGGGTACCTCCTATGATCAGTTAGGAGCCGGACTTCAGGACTTACAGTTAGAGGTTAGGCAGGGGAATCGACGGCAGGGAGAGAGGCTTGATAGCATAGAGGAGCTCATTCGTAGCTACTTCCGTTAGGCTTGACCTCTATCAGTGTATCCATAGGGTAGTATTTTATTGTTATCTAGTTGTAACCATGTACTGAAATTATCTTAATGTAATGCGCACGTTGTTTTCTTAATGAAAACTGTTGTGCTTGAAATAACCCTGAAAATATTGCACGGTAATATATATAGACGAAGAAAAACGGGGAAAGTAAATAAACGGGAAAAAGGTAAATTTTTCCGTTGTGTAAGATTTAGAAAATTAGATTTTTCTAAAATTAAAAATGGATGGTAGGATCTTGGATGCGCCAATAGGATGAACTTCACTCTTATTCTATAAGGGTGTGGGAAAATTTGGATGAAAATGTTTTCGTAAATTTTTGCATTCATTTAGAACTGCAAGTATATTTAGGGTGAGAGCATCATATTTTGGAAAAGAAATTTTCAAGGAAATTGCATCCATATAGGTGGTACCACAAGTTAGGCATACATATTTTACTACAATGTAATTCACTTTGCACATGTGCACATGGTTGCAACAATTGGTTGAACACTTTTGGGTGGTAATGAGGGGACATAAATCCTACTCATATTGAATTTCGGGGACGAAACTCTTTAAGGGTGGGAGAATGTAACGCCCCGCATTCTTTTAGCTTTGAAAATAAGAGATTTATATATATTTATAAATAGGGATACGCGAGCGGGTTAATTAAAGAACTATGGTAATAAAAGATATTCTGTTTATATTCTAAGAATTAAGTTAAACGGATTTCACCATTCCATTCGTCTTGGAAAAATACGCGAAATAGAGTCCGAGTTTTCGAAAATAGGAGTCCGTATGACCAAGTTATGGCACGTCGAAGTTTTTAGAAAATTCCAAGTTCAAAACAGTTTAAAACTAGGGCAGAATTCAAAATTCAAACACATAGGGGAAAGGGCAGGAAAATTCCCGCCCAGGTTAAGTCGACAGGCGTGTCGACTGTGCAGTCGACACCCCCCCCCCCCCGTGTCGACTGCCCAGTCGACACGGGTGTCGAACAGCCTGGTCGAGCCCAGGCAACCTGGGTGCACCTGCTTGCTGTTTGGACTGATTTTGGGGGCTTGTGACGAATTCTGACGGTTCTGATCTATCCTAGGGTTAATCCTATGGCTTAATCTCACCTAAACTCCTATAAAAAGACCCCTAGACCTAGCTTAAACCCTCACAAATCACTCTTGCCATGAAGTGCTGCCCAAATCTCTCTTGATCATGGCCTCCACCTTCATCTTCAAAAGCTTATGCATACAAACTAGATTCAAGGCAAAGGAGCAAGCTTTCTACACCAAATCAAGAGTTTTGATCATAATCTCAACATGGGTTCTACCACAAGACGATTCATGCTCTTAATCCCTTAGCCACGCTAGGTAAGTTTTAGCTACTTCTAGATCTAAACGGTAGTTTTAATGATGGCATGGAATGAAACGAGATTAAACTAAGTATGCTAGCCTATATGAACCTTGTCATGTCTCTTTTGCTTGAATCTATGACTTTAGGCTATGTTTAGTGACTAAATCAAGTTACTCATGTTGCATTGGACTTAGTTTTCCATGCAAGATTGAACCTTTACTTGTGAGATGTTGGCATGGACACTTGGAACCACTTTGACTTGTGAAATATGTGCATGAACATGACTTAGGGCTTATGCATATAAATGAGACCAAAACCCCTCATGATATTATGCATGTTTGAGACCAAAACCCCCTTATGATGCTTTGCATGCTTGAGGCCAAATCCTTTATGATATTATTCACGTTTGTGGCCAATCCCTTTATGACATCGTGCATGTTTAGAGGCCAATATGCAATATGCTAGTTATATGAACACCTTTGCCTCAATTTTCACCATGTTTAACTTGTGATTCATCTTTGCCATCTTGTACCCATCTTTGTCATATTATCCCAAATATGTTTCGATTTCATGTGCGTTGGGGACGCGCTTTGGGTAGCTTAGGCAAACTTGAAAATTGGCTATGATCTTGACGTGAAATTACATGTAACATGAAATGATAAATAACGTGAATATGACACGAAAACTTGACATGGGGCTACATGAAAATATGGACTTAAAAAGGGGTCTAAATTTGACATGAACATGACACGTAGAAAAACATGAAAGTGGCCAACTCGAGGTTGGGTTGAGTTTGTAACATAAATCTACCCGGACTCGCCCGGCTTAACTAGTGGCTACAAACAATAGGACCCAATGTGAGTAGTTGGTCATATAGCACTTAAAACCCGAGGTTAGACTAGGTTGTGGTGTAAAGCTACTCGGACCCGCCCGACTTAACTAGTAACCATAACAAAGTCTAATGTGAGAGGTTGGGGTGCATTAATCTAATTAATGCCACATGAAAAGGTTAAGTAAATTTGACTAATGACACTTAACCGATATGACACGAATGAGTAGGTTAAGTGGAACCGAACTTGATTTCTTAATGACGCTTAACCATATAAGACAATCAGGGGATGGGGTTAAGTAATTTACACTTAACTAATCTAAACACGGTACTTAGATGGGGTTAAGTAACCTAGACTTAATTAATCTAACACGGGGAGGTGATGAGGTTAAGTAACCTACACTTAACCGATCTAAAATAATAAGTGGATAAGGTTAAGTCATGGGCTTGAATAACAATGAGACGACCCGAAATCCCGTTCAGACGGAAACAAGGGTTATCTTTGGAATATAACACAGAAACAGATAATAGCAGAACAGAATTAAATAAATACACCAGATAATGAACAATAGAATATACTGGATAAAAGTAATCATCAGAGTTACACAGTATACAGGATCTTACTTAGTACAAATACAGTTCAGCTATACATAAATGTCTACAGCGGAAAACAAACAAAATATGTACAATAGGAGCTGAACAGCATAAAAAGAAATAAATGATAGGATCCATCTTCAGCTCCAGCTATCCAGAAAGAACCAGCTAAACCTGAATACAAGGCTGCCCGTGTAGAAAATGGGGCACCCGAGTTTGAGAGTGAAACAAACTACGAGTCAGTCATGGGACTGGTATGAGAAATCTACTCAACACATATATATAATTTGGCTAATCACAGGACCACGCCACTTTCGTGGAACGGGTTTACTCCATTGGATTGCCAGTGCTTTAAAACAAATCTTTCTTTTAAACATCGCTATGCTTTTTATAAAAATGAAGCCGTTATAAGACTCAGTTCCCATCACACAATGCAACGCAAACCGGAGGATAGAGTTTTTACCTTATAACGGCCAAAATATGCTTGATACGAATAAAACAAAGGCATTTGATATTATTGCTAGTGTTTATATGTTTTGAAAACAATTTCAAATCATAACTATCAATCATAGACGACATGAGCGTCCCATGCCACTATGTCGCCAAATGTATATATACAATCGAAACCGCACGATCACGTATTTGGAAATTGGATTTCCGTCATGAACCAAGGCAAAAGATAGTCCTTACCGAATTCGAGACTGCCTAGCCCGAGTCTCAGGATCAGAGCTCGAGTGACCCTTGGATCGTCAGGGCCGGTCCACCGATGTGGATTAAAATTCCTGAACAATGCGTTTCCCCGCCCTTTGGGGCGTAAACAAGCCAACGAATGACTCCATCGGACCCGGATCGTCCGATCAAACCGAGGCGCCTCGCAACAGCAACAACCACATAGGTGAAAAGTATATAAATGTCAGGGCTGGTAGGTCACTGACACCACCCTAGCTAGGAAGAAACGCATGCCCTCCCTGATGTCCTCTCCCGTTTTAGGTTCATACCGGGGTGCGAGGCTCGCGAATTCACGTTATACACAAAGCTACGCCACACAGGCGGTGCTTTGATCATCACCACAAGACTTTGCTTTTCAACAGAAGCCCTGATCACTGCATCTTAGCATGCCACACAGGCAATTCATGCCATGCGACTGATGTCCATCGATATACAACCTCTGAGCTAGTGCGTCTCAGAGAAGGGCGTTAAGCGAAAGAATAAATTCTCCGCCGCCAAACAGATGTATATTAAATAGAGATCAATCAACACAGAATAAAATCCAATGTCAGACACACAGTCCATTTACAAGTCCGTTCCGGGTCTGAACGAAACCGGAGGCACTAAATACCTCGCAAACCCTTCGATCACCACGTACGTCGGGACGATCACCACTCATTATCCATATTTCGGGATGCCTCCCAATCAGGACCTCGGTTACCATCCAAACGAGGTGAAGATCTCCGGTCTTCGACCACCGTCTTCATCTTCGACTTTCAATCGTCGGTCGATTATTCGAAATGAGAATTAACTCGGCCTTTTCAAATAATTCACGCATATTTAGAATTTCAAATCAATTTATTTCAATGGTTAAATTATTCGACAACACCAATTGTGTTCTTTAATGTAATTTTCACACCAAACACATTCAACCATCAAAAGCCACATAAATCAAGCAAATTCAGTTTATTTCCATTCCATATCGCTTATGATATTTTATAACTATTTATCGCTATTTTTATTTATTTTAAAATAGCTAATTTATTCAAACGACGCTTCGGCCATAAAGCGGCCGTGGCGCTGTTTTTCTTCAGATTTGATTTACACATATCTGAAAATCTAACCGTTGGATCTTCACAAAATTTACATCATTAGAAAGGTCTTTTCAAAACGAATCCAACGGTTCCAGTTTCGGGAAAATCCGACGGTCGGATCTCCCGGTACAATCGTTTGAAATTTCGATTTCAAAATACGAACTGCAGCGTCGTTATTCGATTAAATATATAATTATATATATATATAATCGATTCTGGCGCTGTTTTTCTTCAGATTTGAATTAAACATTCTAGACAATCCAACCGTTGGATTTTTACAAGGTTGGTGCCGTTGGAAATATTATTCCAAGGCGAACCCGACGGTTGAGATTTCGGGAAAATCCAATGGTCGGATTTCCCGCATTAGTTGTTTGAAATCACGGTTTCAAAATACGAACTGCACGGCCTTGTTTCGTTTTAATTTTATTTATATTTATATATTTATATAAATATAGTTCATTCAATGATTTCAATATCGTTTTCACTTCAAAAATTTCACTAACGCCTTAAAATTTAGGAAAATTTCGCCATAACCTCCCCTGCACCGGGAGCATCGGGAAATCGCAAATAGCTTTCCCGGTCCTTCTAATCTCAAAAAGAAAAAGAAAAAGCCAAGCGGCTAGCCAACAGGCTCATAAAATCATCACCCAAACAAAACAGTAAATGTGTACCTATTTGTCAGGCACAAAATTTTATTCCTCTTCTCTAGCCCCTTTGCTATAACCTGTTCAATGAATATCCATGTACATATATATACAGTTCTTATCATTTATCATTTTCTATTCGACTTCATATTTGATTTCTATTTGGTTTAAAAACACCATTCATTCTAATGTTACATACATAGGTGCAAATCATTTCATTAGCTAATTAATGAATATTTCAACTCATATATGTTTATTTTGAACAAGCGGCTATTTTTAACACTTCACATTTTAACGATTTACGCATACAATAAAAATGTGATTTTTATTGTAAAACAATTCATTTCAAAACACTGTTATTTAATATATTTCATGTTGGTGATAAAAATGGGGTTTTTATCATAAAACAATTTCTTTTAAAACGAGATTATTTTACACAGTTCATATAGTCGATAAAAGGTGATTTTTAATATCAAACAATTTATTTCAAAATATGAATACCATTCAACACATGAATTTCTAATCAACGAATGAATATCAATTCAACACATGAATGTTTTCTATTCAATGAATAAATATAGTTTAAGCATATGAAAATAATTCAAACACACGAATATTATTCAAAATTTCGGCAGCATAACGGCAGGGTAGTTAAAACCGGGACCGTCCCTAGTACGGCTCCTCGCTCTACCTTAAAACCTCGCGGTTTTTGACAATGGGAATCATGCATCTAGTTCGCACGCAGGCGGCGTGTATATATTTATTTCATTTCCACAAACTAATCCTATGTGGTTTCAACCAAATATTTCTCAACCACAAATGGGTATTTTTCAACCACAATCAACCAATATCAATCACAAACAATCCCAAACAATCATTCGCTATCAATCAATTTTCACAACAACTTCAACCAATAAATATCGTCCATGGTTTGTGGACGAGGGGCGTATATATATATATATATATAGATATTTATATATAGCTATTCACTTTTATTTCAACACATATATATATATATATATAGAAAAAGAAATTGAAGAGTGAGAAATTCTCACCAATAGCTATCCAATACCATGACTCTTCACTTAGAGAAATCTTCGCCTTTCTCGCCTTTTGTCGCTTTCGTTGCCCGTATTCTCTACATATGTAAAAATCGAATTTTTACTATGTTATTCAATATATAAAAATTGCATTTTAAAAATATAGATTCCGCCTTTTCAAAAATAAATATTATATTTTTAATATTCCTATGATGTAAAAATTATATTTTTATTACTTTAAAAATATAAAAATCATATCTTACTTCTCCTACTTAATAAAAAAATTCTGTCTTTTCTATTTTAAAAATATGATCTTTTCTATCCAAGTTCAATCTTTTTCTATTTAAAGTTCAAATCTTTTTCTTTTTAAAGTTCAAATCTTTTTCCTTTTTAAAGTTCAAATCTTTTTTCTTATAACTTAAAATTCAAATCTTTTTAAAGTTCAAATCTTTTTCTTCTAACTTAAAATTAAAATCAGTTTTAAAGTTCAAATCTTTTTCTTTTTTAAAGTTCAAATCTTTTTCTTTTAACTTAAAATTAAAATCAGTTTTAAAGTTCAAATCTTTTTCTTTTTAACTTAAAATTAAAATCAGTTTTTAAACCCTTTTAAAATCAGTTTTAAACCTAATTAAAATAATAAATAAAAATAAAATACTATACTTACTGTCTGCGAAGAAGGGGGGGGGGGTGACAGCCAAGCTCGGCGGCAGAGGAGGAGCTGGCGAAGCGGAGGGGTCTCGAACGGGGGGGGGGGGGGGGGAGGGGGGCGAGGTCTTCGTCACGCTCGTGCGATTTGAGGGGGGGGGTCGCTGGAGGGAACGAGCGTCGGAGGAGGGGGGAATCGTGGAAGGGGCGGTTGGCACGGGGGAGAGGGCGGAGCTTCGGTGGAGGCGGCGGCTGCTGCTGCTCCGTTCTTCTTCTTTTCTCTCTTTTTTTTTTTTTTGGTTTCTGATTAATGAAATCGGGGGAGGGGGGCCAGAAAGAAGGATAAAGGGAGGGAATTAATTTTTTTTCTTATTATTTAATTATTTAATTTTGCAAAAAATTGACTTTTACATACGACCTCTAAACGAGGCCCACCGCCTGTCGTCCATAGCGTTTTACCCCCATTCCGGACACAATGGGATACGTATCGCAAGCTGATTTGATCGTTACAATCAGTTTCCGTTGAATTTACATTTAAATCACTATATTGAATTTTAAACGTACATTTCAAATTACCGGGGTCACATACTAACTAGAAAAATTCCAAAAAAATATTTTCTAGCTTCGTATTGACGATACGGTCCTAACAAAACTAGTTTCGTCGAATTCTGAGACCGTTTGAAAAATGGCCAACTTCCAGTCGATTAAAATCAACGGAAACTGGTCAAACGCGTTTTCCTTTGCCGCGCTCACATATTGATTCGAAAAATTATGAAATTTGAAACCTAAAAATAATTTGACATCACGGATCCAACAAAAGTGGTTTCGTCGAAATCCGAGGTCGTTTGCAAAATGTCCATTTTTAAGGGCCTGAATTCCATAGCGACTATTCAGAATTTTCAACTAGACATATCTTTTGATTCCCGCTATGAAATTTCGATTGGTCGGATTCGTTAGAAAGATATCATCAAATAGATCCTAATGTTTTTTGTTTCACTAAAATCCGGATTGTTTTGCACCCGGTACAGTCCGACAAAGTTTGAATTCAATTTTTGAAACTGCCACGCCCTTTCAGGCCTTGTTTATAATTATAATTAATTATATTCGTTTTCAATTGTCGATTCAACCTCAGTTTTCATCGCCATTATTTAAAATATTTATTTTAAATATTAAAAATCCATTATTTTAGCCAATTTAAAAAATTTAAATTGGTTCAGATTTTCTGGGTCGTTACAAACAACACTTAACCCAATAGACAAAACCCTAGTTAGAGGAACTAGGTAGAAAATCGTAGTTAATCAAGGATAACGGGAAAAGAAGCTAACTGGTAAACCTTATTCAAGAATAACTAAGTAATAATTCTTAGCCAAGGACATGGGACTAGTTCATAAATAGATGAGTAACCTGATACGGTAGGTCATCGCTTAGTATACAAGGAGGAGCAACTTATCTGACTTGGATAAAAAGCTCCAGCGAACTGGGTGACGAAGCGGTAGCTTCGGGGACGTGAGGGTACTCTTGGTATTCCTCTGTGAGTTGGCAGATGGTCCATGAAACCTGGCCTCACAGAGGTTAAGGTCTACGGTAGAAGAGCCAAGGGTATGCCTTGGTTGCTGTGCGAGCAACCTAAAAACGGGGATGGATTAGCGTGGAGTCGACGATACTTGATTTTTGCCCTGGATAGCGCGTCGTCGACTACCTACCATCTTTAGTCAATCGTGTACGTACAGAAAGGCAGAGAACTCCCAACAGACTATATACTTGCTATCGAGTTATGGGTGAGGTTGGCCAATAGGAAAGTGGGGCTATATTGGGGCTGGGATGTAGTTCTCATACATGATTTTTCTTGGATTGCCTTTCAGTAGTTGAAGGGGGGGTCACGTGGGACCATAGCCACGGATACAAAAACAGACCTTGATATCTGCATCGGCAGATGACTTAAAGCTCCCGACCTCGGATGGCACATTGAGATACATGTGCGTCTAGACATGGAAAACGATTCACGATACATACGTGGGATAAGGGGCGTGGTTGACGGGTGGCATAATCCCTAGTGGCCCTAGGTGGCTTGAACCCAAATCGAGACACGGAAACGTTCATTAGGTAGCATAATCCCTAGTGGTCCTAGGTGGCATAAATCCTAAGTGAGCCCGCGATAGTTCATGGTAAGAAAACATAACCAGATCAAGGGTAGCAGTCCAAAACAACATCAAGGATAAAATGGTACTACGTTGAGGTGGTATAGATTTACAGAGGAAAGCCCGTATGGCCTACGGCAAAGGACTGAACTTATACATGGAAAGAAACGTACGAGTTGGGAAAACCTACATAGGATATATATATATATATATTAGGTTGACATGGACCATCACATGACATTGGGCAAGGGACATTCGTAGTTAATACAGGACGCGGGTTGGGATACTAGTACGGGAGGTGCAGAGCAAATATACATGTTAGAACCATGAGGAATATACTTGATAGTAACCTCGGGATGTTATACATGATAGGCACCTTGGGATAGTTAACTTGAAAAAAAACCTTGACGATGTGATACCTTGACTTATCTTGACACCGTAGTTTATCATGATACCTTAGTCTATCTTGATAATGTAATTCAGCCTGTTATCTTGGTTTAGCTTATCTATCTTGTAGTTATCCTTATGTTTACTTTCAGTTTATGCATGTCATGTTAACTTTACCTGTTTCTATACTGGAAGTAGATAGGACTTACCAGTCTTTATGACTGACCCCGTTTTGTTTCGCCTCTCTGTCTTCCATTCCCCCCCCCCCCCCCGCCCCCCAGATTTTCAGGGAGGAAACACTATTGTTTAGTTCAGACCTCTTTTGCTTGAAGGTCATCATATATAGCTTGGACTTCTTTTGGCTATGGCTGCTTTACCAGTTTGCTTTGGGGGAATAAATTATGAAAAGGTTTTATGCTTCTTTACTATTTGCAAGACAGGTTTCTATGTACTCTGATGTAAAATGGCTTTAGACCTTGAAGTTTTATAAAGAAATGAAATTTGTGTTACTTCTGTTGTTTTATATGTTCTATCTTGTAATATTTTTGTGCATGCTTAACAATAATGCCCCTCCAAACCTAGTGCATTCCTTTGTGAGTGACTCTGGCGGAGGTGGGGTGTTACATTTGTCCTTGTATTGGACAAGTGTAGTGGCCCGCAAATCCATATCAGAGTTGACTATATACATCATACGTCCAACCCAAATATCACGAAAATACGAATCATTTTTTTAAGAAGAAAAAGGTAGAAGAAGAACAGAATTAACAACACAGGACCTCACATCGCAGCGGAAAAAAATGTAATATATCATAACTTTTGAAATACAAAGTTTCAACTGTATAACATACAATTATCAGTGTACAACACTTACACAACACAGCGGAACAAAACTCTATATAACTAACCCTCAAGCCTCCTGCTCCAAGCTCCTTCAGATGAATCTGGAAATCCTGAACTACTTGACTGCCCGTACAAATTTAGGCACCCAAGAGTTTAGGTAAAACAAAACAAATAAACTCCGGGTCAGTCATAGGACTGGTATGAGTAAACAGTTTAAAACAACTTGAACAAGTAAACGATATCTCATAAGACCACACCGTATAACGGAACGGGTTTTTCCCTTATGAGAATCCAAAATATCTTTATATCAAAAACCTTTTGATATTATAATAATGCCTATCAACCACAATATAATAATCATCTAGCAGAAACGCTTTCATCTCACGTTCTACATATATAGTATACAATCGAAACTGCAAGCATGTATTGGGTAATGGATTTCCAACTATGACAAGGTATGGAACCACCTTCTGCTAGTGTATCTCTAGAGGAGAATACACCGAGTTCAACAAGAACATCAAGCAACTTAGCCACACATGACCGACCACTCATTTCTCTTGAGTGTATCGAATGTACATCACCAACGGTTGGGATCAGCAACCGTTTCCCGATAAGGGACCACATTGATATAGATTAAAGAAGTAAATGAGTATTCTCTATATAGGTTATAATACACCCTAATGGAAGCTAACCACATAGCCATGCTGCCTTCCCGATTTTTGTCATTTCCCGGTTGTTGAGGCCGGAGGCTACGATTACTTTCCATTCATTGATAACACGATCACTTTAAATGCCGAATTATCATATCCGTAAATCACTAATTGATCTGCACAAATATTCTGGATGTTATGCTAAGGGAATAAATCTGTTGCAACCATATATATGTATACAGACCAACCCATTTGATCATTGGAAATACTTTGTTAGACATTCGTCCATTTACGTTCGTTCTGGGACTGAACGAAACCGAAGGCACTATTCAGTACATCCATCCTAGGCAATCTGTACATAGGACTTATACAACAGCCCTTGCACTTTACTCCGTCTTCAATATATTCAACATACTTGGTTCGCAATGCTTATGCCAATACGGAGTGGTTCTTTGGATAATAATCCAACCGGTCTCTCCATATTAACAACGTTAAAATGGTCAAAACTTTGATAGTCGGTAATTTAATTGTCAAAGAAAAACAAGTGTTTCGATAGTCGATGATTTAACTATCGAAGAAAAACAAGTATTCATCCAATATCAAACAAATCACTGGGCTCTTTAATTAATATTTCATTAATTAAATCTCTTCTCCATTTCCTTATCAATATTTGTTAACCAAATATTTTCAATAACCATATTGGCCTTTTACGCTATTTGGAAAACATTTCCGAATATCGCCTTCCTTTATTTTTCTAAACTTTAGAAAATATATGCTATTCATAATTTGGAAATATTCCAATTACTTATCTTTTTCCGATCTCGTTTATTTCTATACTTAGAAAATATTTATTATTCTATTTCCAAGCTTACATTTATTTGGGTTAAAACGGATGTTGTGTAAAACATCGTTACGACAACCCCAAATACTATATTCAACTAACTCTTATTCAACATTGATCTTCAAGCCTAAAATCTTACTATTTATTTATTAATATTGAAATCAATCAAGTTGGGGAATAACTACATCTCAGACCTTGACTGAATAACATTTATAACGTCAAAACAGATAAGACTACTTACTCGTATAATCAATACCACACAACTAATTCTTCACTTTTAAACACATATACATTTTCTCTTTCTATTCTTACTAGATTTTATTCTTATACTTCCTTTTTGATTATACTATTCTATTTCTAAGTTCGTTTCCTTATCGACTTCTATATATATTGATATATAGATTTCTAGTTATCAAACTTCTTAAAAATATTCTAACTCCTTAAATTCCCGAAAAATTTCGCCATAACCTCCTTTGTACCGGGAGCATCAGGATATTTTAAATAGCCTCCCATGGCCCTCACCAATCTAAAAGAAAAATAAAAAGCCAAGCGGCTACCCAATACAACGCATAAAATCTCATATGGAAATTAAACGTGTACCTTTTGTCGGGCACACTATTTATGTACCTTCATCAACCTTATCCCATACCTGTCTCCTGTATATCTATACCTGTCCAATTTATTTTAACTATACCAATCGTTTTAACTCAATTTGTGTAATTAAATTTGTTAATTAACTCTTTAGTCTATTTCACTTTTATGTTTGAACATAACATGTTCAAATAAATTTTAACTTGCTTATTAACTAATTGAATTCCAATTTCAATTTAAGTTTTATATTCGAATTCAAATGTGAATTCACAAGCCCAGTTTACTTATCCAAGTTCAAATTCAATCATAACTCGATTTGCCAGATCACTTGGTTTTCCCATGTCCGATCACTTGTCAAATCTGGTGATTCGCCAAGTGCCGATCACTTCAAATAACTTGACAAACATTGCCAGATCACTTGGTTTTTCCTTGGTAATCATTTTCCTGATCATTACCAAGTTAATTGATTCTAGGCAATAATCAAAAATATGATTTTTGTTTCAAAAATCATTTCATTTACTTCACTTGAGTTCACATTTATTTTATAACTCAAGTATAGATTTTTGAAATGGAAATTCAGATTTTATTTTCGTAAAATCCTTTTATTTATTTAAATAAACCATTATCTTTTTTTTAACGATTATGGCGCTTCTTTTCTAGAAATTTGATTTTGACATATATCCAAAATCTATTCGACAAAATCCAGATTTTTCTCTTCTATTTGAAAACTATTATCTAACTAGTCCCGACGGTTCTTGTTTCAAAGAATTCCGACTTAATTTGACTTCTATATACTCAATTGAAGTTCAAATCACCAATTTACGAACTGCAACGCTGCAGCAAGTTCGTTTTAATTATATTTCTATATATAAACTTTTAAACTTCGCTTAAACTAAATTCAAATCTATTCTGATATATATTTTAACATATATCAAATCCATTTTTCCAATTCAACATAATATTTCTGATCTTCTAATTCAAATTTCATTTGAATTTTCTATTTGAATTTCCTATATTCAAATTCCATTTTCCATACTATTTGAATTCTATATTTAAACTCCATTTGAATTCTATTTGAATCCCTATATTTAAACTCTATTTGAATTATATTTGAATCCCTATATTTAAACTCCATTTGAATTCTATTTGAATCCCTATATTTAAACTCCATTTGAATTCTATTTTCAAATTCTATAGTTAAACTTCATTTGAATTCTATTTTCAAATTCTATAGTTAAACTTCATTTGAATCCTATATTCAAATCTCTATTTGACTATTCTTTATTCAAATCCATTTGAATTCCTTTGAATTCAAATTCTATTTCAATTCCTTTGAATTCAAATTCTATTTCAATTCCTTTGAATTCAAATTTTATTTCAATTCCTTTATTCAAATTTTATTTCAATTCCTATATTCAAATTCTATTTCAATTCCTTTGAATTCAAATTCTATTTGAATTCTCTTATTCAAATTCTATTTGAATTCTCTTATTCAACTTCTATATTTGAATTCCATTTGAATTTCTATATTCAATTTTCATTTGAATTTTCTGCATTAAATTTATAAACAACGTTTATATCTTCACTTAAAATCCCACATTATATATTTATAATTTTTTTTTTATAAAATTCAATTCAAATCCAACATTTTAAATTTATAAACAAAGTTTATAAATTCAATTCTTGTTTTATATATATTCAAAACAAGTTAATATTTTCTATAGTTCATAAAAATTCAAATTCTATTTATAAAAATAGAATTCCCTTTTTAAATCTCAAATACCCTTTTTGATATTTTTAAAAATATATTCAAGCCCACGGGATATTTTAAACAATCAAATCAACCAATTTCAATCGTTTGATTTTTTTAACACATCATATATGAATATACATATGAAACCAAACAGAAAAAACAAATAAACAAAAAATATATTTTTGAGAAATCCAGTCAGATTCCTCCAACCTGTTTTCCTGCATCCACAGACGTTAGCTAACATAGTAATACCTATCCTGCTTCGAGGCAGGATATTGCGGTATGAAGGTCATCCACTAATATATATTTGTGGGGCGCATAGGGATGAACGAGATGTATACCATTTTATTGTAAGGCTTTAGGATTTCTTTTTGGAAAAACGAGATATAAAGAGGAACACACAAGGAATGGTATCGCGATTGATTTTGTTGAGTAGGGAGCGGTTTTACATTGAATAACAAGGCCGAATGAATGAGGAGGAGAGAAGGCCACCGTTCCTTTTTGTTTTTGCCCTGTTGTTTTTATTCATGTCCACTAACCAAGATATTTTATTTTTTATTTTAATTAGTTTTTAATCGTATCCCTTTATTTAAATACCCCATGACTCTGAACTCCTTTCTGAACCCAACAACTGTCAATTCTAGGGTAATACCCATATTCGGGACACAATGGGATAAGCCACGAAGTCCAATTCTATCATCTGTAGAGGATATTAATTTAAATCAATAAATTAAATTCAAACCATTAAATTTTTCGATAATAATTTAATATTATTATTCTAATTTAAACAGAGTTTTGAATTGATTATCTGAACTGTTTTCAAACCAGTTTTAACTTCAAATTCAGTTATTCGCTGATTCCTTATTTTGATAATTTAATATATATACGATATTAAATCGAAATTGATAACATAAATATAAAAATTCATTTATATTATCCACTAAATATTTAAATCCATTTTAAATATTTAAAATTAACTCGATAGAAATCTGGGTCATTACATTCTTCCCCCCTTAAAAGAATTTCGTCCTCGAAATTAGTAAGGTAGGAAAAGTGTTACTAGCCTATTTTCTTTTCAAAAACACACTTATGTTGATACTCAACATTTCATATTCCATTTATAAGCAATCCAATTTTATTCAAATTGATTCTGATCAATTTTATTCACTTCGATCCATTTAACTTACTTAAGTTAAATTTAATTTCAATCATTCAAATTCCTGGGTTCTTATTTTAAATCTCCTTTGAAATGACATAAATATATATAGAAATATATTTATTTCCATTTCAATTCAAAACTTTTGAATTTCCAACAACTAATTTTCTTTTCAAACAAATTTCCATTAATTACCTTTCTAAGGTAGCAATCCATCACTTAGAAACTCGAAAATGAATACTGATAATGTTGCAATCATCATCAGAATTACCTTCTAGTCACTGGAGTGAGTTCATTGCTGTATCACTTGACATTCATTTAGAAAAATATTTTCCAAACTCCCAGGATTTTAAATTCTTAATTCTGGTTTGAATTCAATTTTAATTCATCTCATTTGAATATATTTCATTCTTATACAAATTATATAGTGTAACGTCCTGTCTTTTTGACCGCTTCAAATTGATAATTTAACCAATTTAAAATGCTCAAATCGACGGATCGTTATTAGCTTATAGAGTCTAAAGCAAAACCAACACAGAAAATAAATAGAATAACTTAGTAACACAAAATTTAACGGCAAAACATAACTTTTATTTATTAATCAAAAATTTTGAATACAAAAATCTTTTCTATACAGCGGGAAAAAAATACAGCTGAATACAAGGTAAATCTTTACTGTATTAAATCTTCAGAGCACACCGTTTTGGATTCCCCAGCTTCGCCAATCTTCGAATCCTATGCTGTAATATTTGAATCTGTACTGCTCGGGTCTGACCTGAGCATTCCATGCAAAAACATAAAACAATCGAGTCAGGATTAAATCAAAGTTCAAGTAAATTAACTTCAATGTAAACTGAAACATAATAGTTAATTCCAACATCGATGTTATATATATAAAATAAACAGTGGTGGTATTTGTTCATCTTAGTTTTGTAGATCAAATGTAGTATTTGTTCATATTAGTTTTTCCTTTCAGTGAGGAGAGGACACAGGAGCTTGCATATGCACTCATGTATAGATAATATAAATGAGTACACTGCCTCAGCATCCCGCAAACGAATAGCACAAGCAAATAACAGTGGTAAGTGTGTCTTCAATTAAGATTAATCATCCTATTTCGGCTACAGGGCATAAAGTAAGGTAATAGTGAAAAAGGTGAGCACTTAGGTATGCATAGATGCAAATAGATGTTTGACAAGGAACCCATGCATGATATATACACAGGGACTTATTAATTTTAGATTTGTGATGGCAACCCAGTAGAGAGATCAGCTCATTAAATAATTTCAGCATAATCATATATATATATATATATATATATGTATTTAGAGTCTTCCTAAGCCTCGTCATACAATCCCAAACAGCAAGTGATTCAAGTTCAACTTAGTAATCTATTACTTATTTTTAACATAAGTTCAGCTTAGTAAACTTATTTATTAATTATTTATTATTATTATATTTTTTTATATGTGTTGAACTCGGTTACTCACTACTAAAATATATTGGCATAAAATCAAAACCACCTAGGGTTCAAGGTACACACCTAAGCAAGGGAAAACCAAAACAGCGTGAATATCCAGGTGGTGAAAAACGCGGTAGGGTATATATATATATATATATATATATATATATTGATGTCCACATTTTGACCTAGGAGTGAGAACTCCCAGTGCCATGACAGTACGTGAGCTATAAAATGGTTAACCAAAAAACAGTAAATGCCTGGGAGATGAAGGTTACAGGCTTACAAACTTTCAAATAGGTACTTACTGCTAAAAATTTAAGGTCAATGTGAACAATTGTGTTTAACCAAACACACATAGTTTCCGAATACTTAAAATAATTAAGGAAACATGTGTTCAAATTTATAAAGTGGCAGAGTAAATATAGTGCACACATATGCAGTCTTAAATGCAAATAGTAAACTACCCCTTTCACTACAAATCATCTAAGGCTAACCACTAAATATATACTGTAACATTCATGGCATAATACCCATAACACAACACTAATGGTCCGCTAGGTATATATTGCACACTTATGGCATGAAACAACTAACATAACATCAATGGTCCACTAAATTTATGTACTGCAAACTTATGGTATCAAACAAATAACATAACATTAATGGTCCACTAAATTTATGTACTGCCAACTTATGGCATGAAATAAATAACATAACATCAATGGTCCACCAAATTTATGTACTGCGCATTCATAAAAATTGTAAACTAAACTGCACCCTAAACCTTAAGCAAATCTGAAATAGTGATGAAAACAAATTCTTGCTTGGAAATTCAGCAATTGTTAACTAATATCAAATCTCTATATACATGTTAAATCATAGACAGACCTAAAAATCAATTCTGAAATAAAAATACTCAACCGAAGGACATTTTGACATTAAAAGTGACGAGGTAAGGATTTTTCCTGTAAAATAAGTGAACCAGTACCTATTCTATAAACCATAAATAACCTCTCATCAAATTATTTAGAAATACCCATCATCTCGACTTAACACGATCATTCATAAAATGTTTTAGCAATGAATACCAGAAAGGGCAGTACCCTCAGGTATGACCT
Organism: Allium sativum; assembly: GCA_030737875.1. Classification (NCBI taxonomy): domain Eukaryota; kingdom Viridiplantae; phylum Streptophyta; class Magnoliopsida; order Asparagales; family Amaryllidaceae; genus Allium; species Allium sativum. The sequence continues at coordinate 153,569,945 of CM060921.1, read as the reverse complement.
TCAATTTCATGGTGAGTAATGTTTGATTGTTATAAATGCTCTTATTCTCATATCAGGTGTAGACCTTTTAACTATCAATTTTTGAATGAATGCATTAAATTTATTCTAGTGACATCATGAGATGTAAAAGCATAAACCTTGAACTCGTCATATAAATGTGATTCAAACCTTTAAGAGAAAAAGGAGCTAGAGTAAATTAATATGGTTCTAAAAATGTCTTTCATTATTTAACGTCCTACCAGCTTCATCAAATACCTCTGCACTTTAATTCAAATCCAAGTTCTTGTGTACTATAGTTTCTTTTATTATTTACTAAACCCAACAATCAAGATGACAAAACTTCATAGTTAACAACAGTGCAATTAGTGCTTTAGGAAATGACACTTTCAACATGAGTGCATGTAATTGTCACAAACAGCGATGCTGATACAACAGAGTGTGGTTTAAACCCGAGTGTTTTCAACAAAGAAGGATTCAACTTAAAGAAAGAATAGACACCAAAATAATATAGCAAATTCAACCCTGCTAGTTTACTTATAAAACCAAAACTATGTAATCAACCCCAAATATAAAACAACTCAGGTTTACTATTACTTTCAGCTAAATTACTGAAGTCAAAAGGCTTGGATGAAGACGAAATCGTGAGTCTAATAACTCACCTTAAAACATTTGAAGGAGATGAAGGAGGCAAACGAGTACTGGAGTTTTTCATGGGTCGCGACACAGTGCTTACAGTGGACTCAAATCTTCGACGTGGGCGGTTGACCTAAAGCCTAGACATCCCCAAATTGACGAGGCAAAACCCAACTAGCTTGGGTAGATTTGGATCCGGAGACGAGCACAAAAGGAACCAAGACATAAGGCAACAGTAGCCTGTGAGAAATTTTGGTTTGTTGGCGAAGGATCATTGCTGATTTTAGGAGCGGATTAGATTTTCATTAAAGTGGCTTAAGGAGGAAGGCGAATTGATTTTTGGGACGCCATTTTTGATTTAGGGTCTCTGCTATTAGAACTAAAAAGGGGAAAACAATTTTGCTAAAGAGAATGAGAAAGTGGCGTGATTTTTATAGAGTAAAAAGAAAATGATAAGGACAGTGTAATGTCAATAGGTTAGGGTAGAGCGTATTTTTAGATATAGGTCGACATAATGGTAACTGGGGAAGGTAATTTTCGTACTTAATTTATAATTATTTCTACCGTAAATACCACAGAACGCTCAGATTTGTACCGCCAATACAAACTCTGAATGTGAAAAAATTATACGCACCTCTTCTGAAACACCCCACCCTCCATTAAGGTCACTCACAAGGGATTGCCTTAACTTTGGTGGAGGTTTGTAAGTAAAAGTCACAGATAAAACACAAGAAAGATATAAACACATATGTATATAAGCAGCGGAAAACATCAGACTTTAATTTCATAAAATACTTGTTCATACAACACATTTCCATAATTGTCTCATAACAACTTCCAAAAACATTACAACATCATTTCTGTCTTGGTTTTTAAATAAAGAAGCATAAAACGTGATTAAAACTGCATAAATCCCCATAGAGTGTGACCAACAGGCATAGCCAAGGAAAGAGACTCCAAACCGTACATCAACTTTCTTGAAGCTTTTAAAGAATCTGACTAAGCTGAGCTATTTCCTCCCTGCGGACCTGGGGGAGGAGGGGGGAACGGAAGAAAAGAAGACGAAAGAAAATAGGGTTAGACATAAAGCCTGGTAAGTATATGACTCTTCAGTATGAAAATAAGAATAATGGCATGATAGGTATATACTGGAACAGGAAAGTATCATAAACTAGATAAGGTAGTTCTGAAACGAATATACTATCGCACCCCACACTATATCTCTGCACCTACTTGTATTTATTCCGACCGGCACCCTATGCTGAGGGTGAAGTGACCCCGTTTCTAAAGATGCACCCTATGCTGAGGGTAAAGTGATCCCATTTCTAAAGATGCACCCTATGCTGAGGGAAAAGTGATCCCGTTTCAAAAAGATGCACCCTATGCTGAGGGTAAAGTGATCCCCTTATTTTAAAGATCGGCTCCTACTCACATAATCATCTGTGTCTTATGGCCCCTAGAAATTGTAGATACCTATGCTGGCCCCACCATGGGGTGTATCAAGTCCCATGGTGGTGACCCGACACAGACCTTAGAATGCATAGGTTATACTTCTGGTGCCCCCAGTGCCCTGTTTGTCTGCTCCGAAGTGTGTGCACGCCTGCATTCCATTAGAACCCACACTGTTGCACCCACTGCCGTCGCTTTGACCGCTTACAACCAGCCCAGTAATCGTGCCCCTCCCTGCCAAGTTTCAGGGTACCATGATACCTAATTGGGTTACTGCTAAAATTGGTCCCCGTTACTTGGGTTTTCTAGTCAAACCTGCTAAGTGGTTAAGTGTCTATATTTACCTAACCCCACCCATCAATTTCATTAACATGTTGAATTGGTTAAGTGTTTTAGTTAACTTAACCCTACCATCTGTTCTTAGCCTTTTAAAGCACCGACCACTCACATTAGACAGATATTGTTACGGTTACTGGATGTGCCGGTCGGTTCCGGGCAGATTTACACCGTAACTCAGTCTAACCTCAGGTCTTTATTGGGCTTCATGCTTAACCACCCACATTGGATAGGTATTGTTGTGACTACTGGACAACCGGGCGGGTCCGGGCAGATTTACATCACAACTCAATCCAACCTCGTGTTAAGCATATTCGTATTTTCTAAATTTACATATTTGTCTTTTTCACTTAATATATGTAAATTTGTCAACAATTAAATGTTATGGCCCACATTCCAAGTTTAACATTTTTGGTATAAGAATTTATACCGTTTAAATGCCATCAATTTTGGCATGTGACAAACATGCCAATTTCATATATTTTTATGACAAGTTTTCTAATATTCCCAACGTTACCCCGTTTAAACATTAGGCTAACAATCTTAGCCTAATTTTTGCTCGCATAGTTTTTAACATATGATATTAGGCTAAAAACTTAGCCTAATTTAGCGCGCACAAATAGGCATAAGGGAATTCATAAACACAAACATTACATAGGTGTAAACTTGGCATTTTTGGCATAGTAAATATGAACATCATAGGTGTGAACTTGTAAAATAGCCAACACGAATGTCATAGATGTGAACTTGCAAAATAGTCAATATTCATATATGTGAATTTGCAACATAGCCTAAATCAATTTACATATATTGTGAATTTGCATTGAAATAAGGGTCTAACCAAATAGGTGTCACATGAAATAGCGTATGATTTAGACAACATAGGTTTAAACTTTTTTTTTTTTTTGGATCTAGGCATAACATCGAACATCACTAGCACATGACAAGAATATGACTTTTTCATAAAATGTATAACTTTATGACAAGGTTGTGAACTAGATCCAATCGCATATCTAATTACAACATGAAACATGTACTAAAGTGGATCTTGACATGGATCCAATTAGGACCTTGCAACTTTTTCATAAACATAGGGGCATGTATATGAACATAACCATTTAGGCATAAAGATTTTCTAGCATAAAGTATATACATAAGGTTCTAAGCACAAACGATCTATATAGTCACATAATCATGAACTATACAACTTGCTTGTGATGTTGTTGTCATTCTAAAAGTACAGTAGGATCAACATCAATCTTAATTATATCACAAACATCCCAATTTCATTCGCAACACAATCATTTCAAAACATAGATATGAATTAACATCATCGTTACATAATAGCACAATTCCACTTCCAATTTACATCGAATCAATTCTTAGTTTTATTCTCATCGGAAAAATCACTATACTTACAACAAATGACGAACTTGGGTTCTGGATTCTGAATTCTGGATTTGAAATGCTTTCCTTTGGGTAGACTAACGTTGTTTCGATTCGTTTTTAGCTTTAGTGTTGGCTTGTCTCCAGGCTTTCTAATTGACGGCCACTCCTACTTTCTTTGCAGCAGCATGACGGCTTTAGTATTATATTATTTGTGTTAATTTAGGGTTAGACTTGAATTGTATTTATAGAATTTCAATCTAATTATAGCCATCAATGAAGCTAGAGTGAATCCAGACGAACGCAATGGCGTAAACCATTTCCATTGATTTCATCATTTAGAATTAATTATACTTTAATTTGTTAAGTTACAGTTAACGGAAAATTCAGGGTGTTACATTCTCCTCTCCTTAAAGGATTTTGTCTCCGAAATCTTCAAGTCTAGGAGAACATAAGTCCTAACATCCAATCGTCCATCTACTCAACCAACAAACACAGGCGTCCATTGTCCTTAAAAGACTTCTAATGCTTTATGATTTATATGCACAGTGTGTGTATATGTCCTTAACTAATGCAAAATCAGGCAGTCTACTGATCCAGTTGACCTCCTTAATGCAAATCATGTAAGTGTCATGAATCCATTATGTATGCAAATTTGTCCTTACTCATAATTCTACATGAGTGCGCAACCATCAATACAAATGCGACACCCATATGACATATCAAGTTTCGACCACATACAAACTTGAGTACATATATGCATATGCAGTATGAAGTGATTGAGCCGATCTAAGACCTAGGTTGTGTGTGTATATGCATCCGCGAGCAACCATTAGCAACCACTTGCAGCCATCAACCATAACATGTTTCAAATACATGTTTACATCCAAAGGGGTTTTTACCTAAGGATAAAGGATAATATCGAGGAGATATACCTAAAAAGATAGATACAAGCGCAACTTAAGGAAAAAGAGAGGTCAAAGATGTACCCTCAAAAGAAAAGGGTAGGCCGCGCATATTCTATCCTCTGTTTCCCAAGTCGCGTCTTCCTCGGGGTCGCTCCATTGAACCTTGACGAGCTTCACTTCACGGTTGCGTAGCTTTTTGATTCCAGTTCCTATGATTCTAGTCAGAACTCTCCTCACAGTTGCTTCGCGTTCCACTTCGGCTTCTTCTAGAATGCTTGGCTCCACCACTTCCGCTGATTCATGTAGACATTTCCGGAGATGAGAAACGTGAAAGACGTTGTGAATTCTAGCCAATCTTTCAGACAGATCTACTCTATAAGCCATTTTCCCAATCTTCTCGATGATAGGGAACAGTCCTACAAATCTTGGTGCTAGCTTTCCTGCGGATCCAAAGCGAACGACGTTCCTTAAAGGGGATACCTTAAGGAAAACCCTGTCCCCAACCTCAAACTCAAGGTCGGTCCTTCTCTTGTCGGCGTAGGATTTCTGTCTGTCTTGGGCAATCTTCATTCTCCTTCGTATCAAGTCCACTTTTTCTGAAGTCTCTCTAATCATGTCTGGCCTAAGTATAATCTTGTCAGTGGACTCCCACCAACAAGTTGGTGATCGACAAGGTCTTCTATACAAAGCTTCGAAGGGCGCCATACCGATGGTGGCTTGGTAACTGTTGTTATAGGAGAATTCTACTAAAGGAAGGTGATCCTCCCAAGTCCCTCCAAAGTCAAGCACGCACAGTCTTAGAAGATCTTCTAGCACTCTATTCACCCTTTCTGTCTGACCATCAGTTTGGGGGTGATAGGCCGTGCTCAAACATAACTGTGTGCCGACAGCTTCTTGCAGACTCCGCCAAAATTTGTTCGTGAAGATGGGGTCTCTGTCACTCACTATGCTGGAGGCTATTCCACGGAGTCGAACTATTTCATTGAGATAAAGAGAAGCTAGTGACGAAGCAGTTCTTCTACTCTTGATAGGTATGAAGTGGGAGCTTTTAGTAAGCCTGTCCACTATTACCCAAATGCTAGTATTGCCTCTTCTTGACCTAGGCAACCCATCAACGAAGTCCATTGAAATGCTATCCCACTTCCATTGCAGGACTTCTAGAGGATGTAGCAGTCCTCCAAGCTTCTTCTGTTCCGCCTTGAATTGTTGGCATGTCACACACTTAGAAACGAAATCTTCCATGTCCTTCTTCATGCCGCTCCAATAGAAAACTCTCTTTATGTCCTTGTACATCTTGTCTCCACCTGGGTGTATTGTCATCTTTTAATGATGTGCCTCCTCGAGAACCTTCTTCACAAAATCCCTAGCTTGTGGGACGCATAGCCTTCCATCCCGTCTCAGCCAACAATTATCATCGATGGAGTACCTATTGAGGTGATTGGAAGTTTCACCCCTAATTAGTTTATCAATCACATCCACAAGCTGAGGGTCTTCTCGTTGTGCGGCCCATATCGAGTCTAAAAGAGTGGGCCGTACTTCTAGGGATGCCAATAAACCAGATATAAAATCTGAGGAGGGCCTAAAGTCAAAACTGGCTATATACTCCAAGCTTTGCCCTTCTACAAAGAGACGGCTTAAGATCAGTTTCTTTCGGCTCAACGCGTCTGCTACTACGTTGCCTTTGCCGGGAGTATAGGAAATTTCAAAATCATACGAGGCAAGGAACTCCATCCACCTTTGCTGCCTCAAGTTAAGATCTTTCTACGAGAAAAGATACTTCAACGATTTATGGTCAGTGTATAATTCGAACTTCTTACCTAGGAGATAATGGCGCCAAGACTTAAGCGCAAAGACGATGGCGGCCAACTCAAAATCGTTGGTTGGGTAGATCTTTTCATGCACTTTCAATTATCTTCCACCATAAGCTACTACCCTCTCTTCTTGCATCAGAACAGCGCCTAGCCCCATACCAAAAGCATCCGTATATACTGTGAACATTTTGCTTCCATCTGGAAAAGTCATAACTGGGGCTGTTGTGAGAGCCCTTTTTAATCGTTGGAAAGCAAACTCGCAATCCAAATCCCAAGTTAACGCCGGATTCTTCTTTGTTAGCCTTGTGAGTGGAGCTGAGATTTTCGCGAAATCCTTAATGAACTTTCGGTAAAAACCAACTAGCCCAAGAAAGCTTCGAACTTCGGTTGCATTTCTTGGTGTCTTCCAATCTTGTACTGCCACCACTTTCGCGGGGTCCACAGCCAACCCCTCTTTGGACACTATATGCCCCAGAAATCTTACTTCCTTTCTCCAAAAGTGGCACTTGAGGAATTTGGCTCTTAGCTGATGTGCACGGAGAGTATCCATGATCTCTTTCAGATGCTGAGCATGTTCTTCCTCATTCTTCGAGAAGATCAAAATATCGTCTACGAAGACCACCACGAACTTATTGAGGAATTCTCTGAACACCCTGCTCATCAGGTCTACGAAATAAGCAGGTGCATTTGTCAAACCGAAAGGCATGACAAGCCACTCGAAGAAACCATCTGGGGTTCTGAACGCCGTTTTATCAATGCTATCTTCAGCTACCCTTAGCTGATGGAACCCAGTAGCCAGATCAAGTTGGGAGAAGACCGACACACCTACAAGCTGATCAAACAAATCGTCTATTCAGGGAAGCGGGTGTCTATTCTTTTTAGTCAGCTTGTTTAGCTCCCTATATTCCACACAAAGATGTAATGAACCATCTGCTTTGGTGGTGAACACCAATAGAGCACCCCATTCCGAAATACTCCTTATAAACCCTTTCTCGAGAAGCTCCTTAACTTGCTTACTGAGCTCCTTTCTCTCCTTTGGAGCCATGTGTCTAACAGGCAGGGCTACGGGCTTTGCATTATCAACAAGATATATGCGGAAGTCTATTTCCCACTTCGGAGGTAAGCCTTTCACCTCTTCAAAGACATCTGGATATTCCCGGACTACTCTAACTAACTGCAAATTCTCAACAGAAGCGTCAAGCGACTTTAGATAACTAAGCATACCAGCATTCAAGGGATTACAAGAAATTTCTAGAGTGTTACCGAGCCGAGTCAAGAGCCTAACCACTCTTTTCTCACAATCAAGAATGGCACCATTACTGGATAACCAGTCCATGCCTAAGATCAGTCCATAGCCTGAGAAGCCCAAAACAAAGGCACTACATCTAAATTCAACACTTAGAATAGAGATTTTCAAATCCAAGCAAACCATCGACAAATAAGTCGAGCCCCCAATTGGATTTGAAACAACCAAGGGATCTTCTACCATACTAGTGTCTAGGTGCAGAGATTCTACTAAAGCATATGAAATAAAGGAGTGTGATGCACCAGAATCAAAGAAAGTGCGAACTGGATGATCATACAGATAAACTAAGCTTTGTACAGAAATATTTCTACCTCGTTCCTGTGGAGGTGCCACCAGCGCGTGAACTTGTCTGCCTGAGGTGGATCCAGTCCTCTGTCCCTGCCCCCGCTTCTTTGGGCAGTTCTTAGCCAAGTGTCCGGTCTCGCCATAACTGAAGCAACCACCATTCATCTATACCTTCTTCTTTCTGCAGTCTTTTGCTATATGTCCCACAATGCCACAGAAATTGCACTTTCTCTTTTCATGGGATTTGTTATTCTTCCCGCCTTTCTTGAAGTCTGTTTTCTTAGCCTGTAAACCTTCCTTCTTTTCTTCCACCTTAGTATCTTTCTTGCCCTTTTCTTCCTCGTGTAGCAATGCCATGTGCACTAAGCTTTCGTAAGTCGCTCTAGTGGATACGTGAGTCATAGCAAGGATGTGTAGAGGCTCATTCAGACCTTTGACGAAGCGGAGCGCCTTCTTGTGTCAGTTGTTTACTAAGTCCAACCCAAATCTGGCCAGCTGATGAAACTGATTAACATACTCCCTGATTGTCATACTTCCCTGTTTCAGAGTTAGGAACTTCTCCATTTGCAGGCTTCTTTCAGCTTCGGTTCATCTCAAATCTTATCCTGAAGTCTTCCCATGTTTCCACTGGCCTCTCCGCATTGGTGATCTCCCATCAATAAGACGCTTCGTCTTTAAGCAACCAAACTGCTAGCTGTATCTTCTGCCTGTCATCAACTTCGAAGATAACGAATAAATCTTCAGCCTTGAAGTCTCTACATGTCTTAGCGAAAGTGTTTCCACGAGGAGGAGGAGGAGGAACTGCTGCCACTGGAGGAGGAATGTCTGCTGGGCCTGTACCGTTGGCCCTAGCCTCTAGGTACCTTCGGAATATGCCGGGAATCGGTACTCCTTCTGGAAGGTTAAGGTCTCCAGACATGCTGGAACAAAAAAGGAAAGTATTTAAGATAAAGAGATAGAGGGATAGTGCGTATGGCTCTGGGGAATTACGCCTTTAAAAAAACGACGCTTTTTCTTGAAAACTTTGCTTCTTTAAACTTCTTTTTGAAAATAGTTTCAATTTTTTTTATCAAGTCTGGTAAATCTATGCTCAGATACCAAGTGAAACACCCCACCCTCCATTAAGGTCACTCACAAGGGACTGCCTTAACTTTGGTGGATGTTTGTAAGTAAAAGTCACAGATAAAACACAAGACATATATAAACACATATATATAAGCAGCGGAAAACATTAGACTTTTATTTCATAAAATACTTGTTCATATAACACATTTCCATAATTGTCTCATAAAAACTTCCAAAAACATTACAACATCATTTCTGTCTTGGTTTTTAAATAAAGAAGCATAAAACGTGATTAAAACTGCATAAATCCCCATAGAGTGTGACCAACAGCCATAGCCAAGGAAAGAGACTCCAAACCGTACATCAACTTTCTTGAAGCTTTTAAAGAATCTGACTAAGCTGAGCTATTTCCTCCCTGCGGACCGGGGGGGGGGGGGGACGGAAGAAAAGAAGACAAAAGAAAATAGGGTCAGACATAAAGCCTGGTATGTCTAGTGACTCTTTAGTATGAAAATAAGAATAAGGGCATGATAGTTATAAACTGGAACAGGAAATTATCATAAAATAGATAAGGTAGTTTTGAAACGAATATACTATCGCACCCCACACTATATCTCTGCACCTACTTGTATTTATTCCGACTGGCACCCTATGCTGAGGGTGAAGTGATCCCGTTTCTAAAGATGCACCGTATGCTGAGGGTAAAGTGATCCTGTTTCTAAAGATGCACCCTATGCTGAGGGTAAAGTGATCCCGTTTCTAAAGATGCACCCTATGCTGAGGGTAAAGTGATCCCCTTATTTTAAAGATCGGCTCCTACTCGCATAATCATCTGTGTCTTACGGCCCATAGAAATTGTAGATACCTATGCTGGCCCCACCATGGGGTGTATCAAGTCCCATGGTGGCGACCCGACACATACCTTAGAACGCACAGGTTATACTACTGGTGCCCCCTGTGTCCTGTTTGTCTGCTCCGAAGTGTGTGCACGCCCGCACTCCGTTAGAACCCAGGCTGTTGCACACACTACCGTCACTTTGACCGCTTACAATTAGCCTAGTAATCGTGCCCCACCCTGCCTAGTTTCAAGGTACCATGATACCTAATTGGGTTACTTCTGAAATGGGTCCCCGTTACTAGGGTTTTCTAGTCAAACATGCTAAGTGGTTAAGTGTTTGTATTTACCTAACCCCACCCATCAATTTCATTAACATGTTGAATTGGTTAAGTGTTTTAGTTAACTTAACCCTACCATCTGTCCTTAGCCTTTTAAAGCACCGACCACTCACATTAGACAGATATTGTTATGGTTACAAGATGTGCCGGTCGGTTCCGGGCAGATTTACACCGTAACTCAGTCTAACCTCGGTCCTTATTGGGCTTCATGTTTAACCACCCACATTGGATAGGTATTGTTGTGACTACTGGACAGCCGGGCGCGTCCGGGCAGATTTGCATCACAACTCAATCCAACCTTGTGTTAAGCATATTCGTATTTTCAAAATTTAAATATTTGTCTTTATCACTTAATATATGTAAATTTGTCAACAATTAAATGTTATGGCCCACATTCCAAGTTTAACATTTTTGGTATAAGAATTTATACCGTTTAAATGCCACCAATTTTGGCATGTGACAAACATGCCAATTTCATATATTTTTATGACAAGTTTTCTAATATTCCTAACGTTACCCCGTTTAAACATTAGGCTAACAATCTTAGCCTAATTTTCGTTCGCATAGTTTTTAACATAGGATATTAGGCTAAAAACTTAGCCTAATTTAGCGCGCACAAATCGGCATAAGGGAATTCATAAACACAAACATAACATAGGTGTAAACTTGGAATTTTTGGCATAGTAAATATGAACATCATAGGTGTGAACTTGCAAAATAGCCAACATGAATGTCATAGATGTGAACTAGCAAAATAGTCAATATTCATATATGTGAATTTGCAACATAGCCTAAATCAATTTACATATATTGTGAATTTGCATTGAAATAAGGGTCTAACCAAATAGGTGTCACATGAAATAGCATATGATTTAGACAACATAGGTCTAAACTTTTTTTTTTGGATCTAGGCATAACATCGAACATCACTAGCACATGACAAGAATATGACTTTTTCATAAAATGTATAACTTTATGACAAGGTTGTGACCTAGATCCAATCGCATATCTAATTACAACATGAAACATGTACTAAAGTGGATCTTGACATGGATCCAATTTGGAACTTGCAACTTTTACATCAACATAGGGGCATGTATATGAACATAACCATTTAGGCATAAAGATTTTCTAGCATAAAGTATATACATGAGGTTCTAATCACAAACAATCCATATAATCACATAATCATGAATTATACAACTTGCTTGTGATATTGTTGTCATTCTAAAAGTACAATAGGATCAACATAAATCTTAATTATATCACAAACATCCCAATTTCATTCGCAACACAATCATTTCAAAACATAGATATGAATTAACATCGTCGTTACATAATAGCACAATTCCACTTCCAATTTACATCAAATCAATTCTTAGTTTTATTCTCATCGGAAAAATCACTATACTTACAACGAATGACGAACTTGGATTCTGGATTCTGAATTTTGGATTTGAAATGCTTTTCTTTGGCTAGACTAACGTTGTTTTGATTCGTGTTTAGCTTTAGTGTTGGCTTGTCTCTAGGCTTTCTAATTGACGGCCACTCCTAGTTTCTTTCCAGCAGCATGACGGCTTTAGTATTATATTATTTGTGTGAATTTAGGGTTAGACTTGAGTTGTATTTATAGAATTTCAATCTAATTAGAGCCATCAATGAAGCTAGAGTGAATCCAGACCATCCATCTCAGGAGAAGCCAATCAGAAAGTGACATGTAAACCCTAGTGACTCAGCCAAGCCTCAGAATTCGACCAGACCGTGACCAGGCCAGCCAGGGCCTGACCAGCAGGTCTTTCTGACCTGGGCGCACTTGGTAGGTGCGCCATGCTTAAATTGTACTGGCGCACTTCCCAAGTGCGCCAGTTCAATTTTGTTCTGGCGCACTTCCCAAGTGCGCCAGTGCATTCTGACCCGTTTCTCGTTTTTCTGCCCAACTTCGTTCGTCCATATCTTCTTCATACGATATCCGTTTTACGCAAACTTGGACTCTATCTCAAGCAGAATTTCGAGACGAACACAATGGCGTCACCCATTTCCCTTGATTTCATCATTTAGAATTAATTATACTTTAATTTGTTAAGTCATAGTTAACGGAAAATTCAGGGTGTTACATCTTCGTTTTCGCGTTTTGTTTTCAATAAAATTATTCTGATCGTAATCCGACTCCGTCTGTATATTATGTTATTTTTATTTTTAAATTATTTACCGGTTAACTGATTTTATTTCGTTTTTCTACCAACAACCTTTTTTGCTTCCGAACATGAAACGTTAATTCTAATTTTTTTATAAATACATACGTACTCGAGCTGATTGTCCATATATTTTAACAAATAAAATTTATAATTTGTTTAAAGTTAATAACATTTTATTTTATACTCAACCACTTATATTTTCTAATCGAATTCCGAATCTAATTCAAATGTCCAATTTAAATTCAGTTAAATATTCAACCATAGATGTTTGATTTCCAACCACCATTCTGAATTAAATATCAAACTCAATCCATACACCAAACCATATATTCGATTTTCAAATCCAAGCATCAATATAAAATTTATTATTAATAATTAAATCTTCAATTATTTCCTTACTTTAGCTGACGAAATTTCTGGGACGTTCCAATCTTCCCCCATTTAAAACTTGTCGTCCTCAAAAAGGAAAGATCGTTAGAGTTAGTCCAATGTATATTTCATGTTTTCAAATTTGTGTGAAATTGTCACACAACTAATTTAAATATCAACATTTTAATCCATCGATCATATTAACTCGAAAATCAAATTTTCTTTCTAAATCAATCTCTTGAATTTCAAATTCTGCATAAGTTGCATCTCAAATTATTCCAAATTTCGTTATAATCCTCATCTGACAACTTTCTTATTCATCGATACTCTTACGATCCAAGTTTAACTCAATCACCTTACAATCCATTTAATCTTCCTCAACACTCATTGAAGAGTGTAAATAACATCTCCTCTTTAAGTCACAAATTATAGACTTGAAAATTTCCAAAATCCGGAATCTTTTATGACTTTTATGCAGAAAATATTTGTATTACTGCTCCAAAATTCTATTTCTTAACTTATTAAATTAGGTATATTTTAATTTCCAACTATTAGTTTGATAACTTGAAGTTTGACAAGTCTATCTTCGTTCTTACAGATGTTAGACATACGCTGGCCAGGCGCATGACTAAAATCTCCAAGTACTAAATATCCTTGTTTCAACTCCCAGTGAAAATAATTCGAAAATTGTTTTTAAAAGAAAACAAATTCAGAAAGTACCAATGTGATTTTGATATGTTGATTGTTCATGAATCGCAGATACACGACGGTTTCATCTGGATCCCCCAAAAAAGATCCGTATCCGTAGGAAATCACTTCCCTGCGAATTTCGTCATGGACAGATCAACGGAGGAAAATATTTAAGAATCAGAAAATATCTGAGGTCACTGAGCATTGACTGCTCTATCTCAGGTATCAAAACAAATCACAGAATTATGAAAATATATCAAGTCATGAGGACAATTCAAATCACGAAGACAAATCATGTCACAAAGACAAATCATGTCATGAAGACAAACTGCTGCATTAAACAGGTGGCTCACTATCACTAAGATATATCAGTGGACCGCAGGTACACAATGGTTACGCCTGGATCCCCCAGGAAACATCCATACCCGTAAGCTTTCACAGCTCTGCGGATTACGCCCTTACAATTCGACTGTAGATCGCAGCAGTCACAATGGTTACGCTTGGTTCCCCCAAGAAACATCCGTCCGCCGTAGGCAATCTGCAGCCCTGCGAATTTCGCTACGTGGTCGAATTCCAACGACTCTAGATCGCAGCGATCACAATGGTTACGCCTGATTCCCTCAGGAAACATTCGACCGCCATAGGCTATCTGCAGCCCTGCGAATTATGCTAGCAGTCGTGCTCAATGGCAACTCATGAGTTTTATGTCCGAACAACCTACTACCACCAGCAACACATTTCATTAAGCTCGAAATTCAAAGGAGAAGGAAGGTACTTTCCTTATTTTCTTTGAAAACATATAATACTATGTACGTATAGTACTTCTGCTCATAAATCATACATAAAATTTTCTTCCCAAATCATTTTCTCAAACATCTCATTCTTATATAAATTCTGATATATAAGATTTCATCTCAAATCGACCTCCTTCCAATCCAGTGGTCTTCAAATTCATCATGTTCTTATATATTTTCCACATACGCTTTGGAAACTTCTACATCCAATATTCAAAATTGAATATCCTCAAGCATCCATTCACATTTCAAAATTTTAATTTTTCTTTCTTATCCAACTAAGATATCTGATATCTCTTCAATTTCAGATTTATGAATTTATTGGTTATAAACTAAATTTCTCTTCCCCATTTTCATTTACTCAAATTTCCCAATTCTTCACCTCATTGTTTAATTCTAGCCTTGTCGATTTGGACTTTTTATTAAAATCTATTAACTACTAGATTTCATACATCAGTGTATTAATGGCTCGAATTCAAATTCAATTACTATTTAAATCTCTCTTAAGTTGACCAATTTATTTCAACTTAAAATCTAAATCTTTATTGACAAAGATTTAATTGCCCAGGAATAGGCAATTTACTTTTCAATTCAGTGATCACGAATTCAATTATTCCTACCAATGTCTCTTAAGTTGTGCAAATCTATCATCTTGGTATATTGGATTACCATTTAACCCAACTTGATAATCAATTCCGGAATTTTGTTCCAAATTTTTTTTAAAAAAAAAACTGTGTATACATATTTGTATACCAAACTATAATTCAGAAATAGATTTAATCCAAAACAAATAAGTAACAAAGTCACCAAATAGTTTTTATCCAAAATTTCTATTCAAAAATATTGGTATATACTACTAATGTTGATTTTCAAAACAATTGAAATCAATTTTCAAAACTTCCAAAATCGAATTCTAAAATCCCGTCAACCAATCGCCTTAATTTGCTATTAAATTGACATGCAATTTGTTTCACACTTTTGTCTTCATTTCGAATACACACCATTATCTTCTTCAACGGTTTTCTCCATGATACCCAATTTGATAGGTTATTTTATTTCATTTTAAATTTACTCAGTAATTGGAATACACTCCCTTTTCAAATCGTTTAATGAGGTAGCATCTTCAAACTTATATTCAACATCTATATTTTTTTCTATCTCATTTTAATAGGACCCGCAAACAAGAAGGCGAGAATGTACCTACCATTTTCTTCATTTTCTGGACTTTTCATTCTTCCACAGTTTTCATTAATTGGGATCTTACAATCATTGGTGATTGTCTGTTTCTTGGTCAGTAGTCCTCATCCCTACATAACTGTCTCCATGGTATTCATTACCCATATTTATCGTAATTTCTGATCTTTAATCAATTCAACCAATCTGTTTAAACCGTTATTATTATTTTCTCAATTCTCTTCCTATTATTCATCAATCTCTGACCGTAAATTAGTCAGTGAATGACTTTCTAGGTATTAACCCCGAAAGTTGAAACCAACCTCAGATCAACACTAAGAAAGTCGTTCAACTCAACTAATCTCCAATCAGTTTCTCATTTTCTTAACTCCATTTTCTAATTCCTTGTCAAATCATTTCGTACGCAAATTCTCGAATTCAGTTTACAAATCCATCTCTTTTACGTCCTACTACCCTTCGTTCTCGATGTGTGGTTTTTTTTTGTTCACCAGTTTTTTGTCATTCTAATTTATCAAAGTTTGTTATCTTCTCACGGTCTTTTGAAAACATTTCCAATCATCATATTTATTTATAATTCTAGAAAATCTCTTATTACCACTGAAAACATTTCCAAACGTTCACACATCTTTTTAAAATACACTTTATCCTTGGGGGAAACATTCCTATATTCTTTATTTTCTATAGAAAATATAATTTATTCTCAAGGGGGAACATTTCTAAATTCGTTAGTCTGATTTAAACAGATGCTAAATAAAACATCGTTATTCCCACGTACTGTTGACACTCATTAGCTCATTTCACTTAACCAATTCTTGTAATCGAACCTTAGCCATTTCTTAGTCAACAATGAAGTCAATCAAGTTGGGGTATATTTACCTCTCAGACCTTAACTGAACAACATCATTAACTTCGAAACAGATAAAATTCATCACTTCAAACACCATCAAGACATTTATTCTCGAAATTTCTGATTTTAAGTTAAGAATTTATTTTCTTTACAATAATCGTTGATTATAACAATAATTCACACCTTTGAAATATTTAACTTCGAAAAACACTTTATTAAACAATTAATTAATAATATACTAAATTTTAATTTAAAACGGAAAGTAAATAACACTTTCTTGAAATTCGTCATAATTAACTTCCCCGAATAACAGCCTTCGAGTAATCTCTTACTCGATAATTCATTCTGAACTTTGGAAAAATCTCATTTTATTTATATTCTAAACTTCAGAACCACACCGTACTGGTCGATTTCATTTCCTTTATCCCAAATTTATTTGCATATTTTTGCTTTCATACGTTATTTACTTCTAACAAATAAATATTATTCCCTTCTCGAAATTTGAACTCGTCACATCAAATTAGTTTTGATTTTATTCAAATATCGATTCAAATTTCTTCACAATCTTTATTCATATATCGCTTCATTTACAATTCACTTCTTGTGAATTAATTTACTATTTTATACTCCACTATCGAATTCTTGTATTCGATTATACATTATCAGTTTGAACCCAACTATAAATCATCTTGCCAAATTCTGGATAACTCAAATGAATTAATCAAATTTAGCACAGTGGTATTCCAATCATATCTTTTTCCGATTTTATTTTCATTAATTTATATTCCGACTATCGAAATAAAATTTATCATTTCGCTTTTGAAACGATTTTAAATTTCCGTTTTCATTCAAATTCTTACCTGAAATTTATTTTCAATAAATTTCAGACGTCTTTGGTTTGTAAAATACCTGATTACAGAAATGGATTCGTCAATTCCATTATACTTACTCTCCTTAGATACCATTCGATAATGGATTCGAGATTCAACCTAAGGAGACCTTATCGAAGAGCTGGCTCTAGAAAATCGAGATTCTGAAGACTGAGGATTCTGAAAAAAAAAATCTCAAAATAAATTTGTTTCCGCTGTATTAGTTTCGAAATACCAATTTCCGAAATAATTTCTTTTCAAAATTACTTTTAAAATATTTTCATTTTCAAAATTTATATTTTGAAACCTTTTATTTCATGATCCGTTTTAAACCCGATAAGCTAAGCTTTGAATAAACCAAAGCTCTGATACCACTTGTAACATCCCGTGTTTTTGACCGCTTCAAATTGATAATTTAACCAATTTAAAACGCTCAAATCGATGGATCGTTATTTAGCTTACAGAGTCTAAAGCAGAACCAACAAATAAAATAAACAGAATAACTTAGTAACACAATATTTAACAGCAAAACAAAACTTTTATTTATTAATCAAAAATTTTGAATACAAAAATCTTTTCTATACAGCGGGAAAAAAATACAGTTGAATACAAGGTAAATCTTTACTGCATTAAATCTTCAGAGTGCGCCATTTTGGAATATAATACAGTTGAATACAAGGTAAATCTTTACTGTATTAAATCTTCAGAGTGCGCCGTTTTGGAATCCCCAGCTTCGCCAATCTTCGAATCCTATGTTGTAATATTTGAATCTGTACAGCTCGGGTCTGACCCTAGCGTTCCATGCAAAACATAAAACACTCGAGTCAGGATCAAATCAAAGTTCAAGTAAATTAACTTCAATGTAAACTGAAACATAATAGTTAATTCCAACATCGATGTTATATATATAAAATAAACAGTGGTGGTATCTGTTCATCTCAGTTTTCTAGATCAAATGTAGTGTTTGTGCATATTAGTTTTACCATTCAGTGAGGAGCGAACACAGGAGCTTGCATATGCACTCATGTATAGATAATATAAATGAGTACACTGCCTTTGCATCCCGCAAACGAATAGCACATGCAAATAACAGTGGTAAGTGTGTCTTCAATTAAGATTAATCAGCCTATTTCGGCCACAGGGTATAAAGTAAGGTAATAGTGAAAAAGGTGAGCACTTAGGTATGCATAGATGCAAATAGATGTTTAACAAGGAAACCATGCATGATATATACACAGGGACTTATTAATTTCAGATTTGTGATGGCAACCCAGTAGAGAGATCGGCTCATTAAATAATTTCAGCATAATCATATATATATATATATATATATATATATATATATATGTGTGTGTATTTAGAGTCTTCCTAAGACTCGTCATACAATCCCAAACAGCAAGTGATTCAAGTTCAACTTAGTAATCTGTTACTTATTTCTAAAATAAGTTCAGATTAGTAAACTTATTTATTAATTGTTTATTACTATTATATTTTTTTATATGCGTTGAACTCGGTTACACACAGCTAAAATATATTGGCATATAATCAAAACCACCTAGGGTTCGAGGTACACACCTAAGCAAGGCAAAACCAAAACAACGTGAATATTTAGGCGGTGCAAAACGCGGCAGGGTGTGTGTGTGTGTGTGTGTATATATATATATATATATTGATGTCCACATTTTGACCTAGGCGTGAGAACTCCCAGTGCCATAACAGTACGTGAGCTATAAAATGGTTAACCAAAAAACAGTAAATTCCTGGGAGATGAAGGTTATAGGCTTACAAACTTTCAAATAGGTACTTACTGCTAAAAATTTATGGTCAATGTGAACAATTGTGTTTAACCAAACACACACAGTTTCCGAATACTTAAAATAATTAAGGCAACACGTGTTCGAATTTATAAAGTGTTAGAGTAAATATAGTGCACACATACGTAGTCTTAAATACAACTAGTAAACTACCCCTTTCACTACAAATCATCCAAGGCTAACCACTAAATATATAATGTAACATTCATGGCATAATACCCATAACACAACACTAATGGTCCACTAGGTATATATTGCACACTTATGGCATGAAACAACTAACATAACATCAATGGTCCACTAAATTTATGTACTCCAGATTATGGTATCAAACTAATAACATAACATTAATGGTCCACTAAATTTATGTACTGTCAACTTATGGCATGAAACAAATAACATAACATCAATGGTCCACCAAATTTATGTACTGCACATTCATAAAAATTGTAAACTAGAATGCATCCTAAACCTTAAGCAAATCTGAAATAGTGATGAAAACAAATTCTTGCTTGGAAATTCAGCAATTGTTAACTAATATCAAATCTCTATATACATGTTAAATCAAAGACAGACCTAAAAATCAATTCTGAAATAAAAATACTCAACCGATGGACATTTTGACATTAAAAGAGACGAGATAAGGATTTTTCCTATAAAATAAGTGAACCAGTACCTATTCTATAAACCATAAATTACCTCTCATCAAATTATTTAGAAATACCCATCATCTCGACTTAACACAATCATTCATAAAACATTTTAACAATGAATACCTGAAAGGGCAGTACCCTCAGGTATGACCTTCAATTTCATGGTGAGTAATGTTTGATTGTTATAAATGCTCTTGTTCTCATATCAGGTGTAGACCTTTTAACTATTATCAGTTTTTGAATGAATGCATTAAATTTATTCCAGTGACATCATGAGATGTAAAAGCATAAACCTTGAACTCGTCATATAAATGTGATTTAAACTGTTAAGAGAAAAAGGAGCTGGAGTAAATTAATATGGTTCTAAAATTGTCTTTCATTATTTAACGTCCTACTAGCTTCATCAAGTACCTCTGCACTTTAATTCAAATCCAGGTTCTTGTGTACTATAGTTTCTTTTGTTATTTACTAAACCCAACAATCAAGATGACAAAACTTCATAGTTAACAACAGTGTAATTATTGCTTTAGGAAATGACACTTTCAATAGGAGTGCATGTAAGTTTCACAAACATCGATGCTCATACAACAGAGTGCGGTTTAAACCCGAGTGTTTTCAACACAGAAGGATTCAACTTAAAGAAAGAATAGACACCAAAATAATATAGCAACTTCAAACCTGCTAGTTTACTTATAAAACTGAAACTATGTAATCAACCCCAAATATAAAACAACTCAGGTTTACTGTTACTTTCAGTTAAATTACTGAAGTTAAAAGGCTTGGATCAAGATGAAATCGTGAGTCTAATAACTCACCTTAAAACATTTGATGGAGGTGAAGAGGCAAACGAGTACTGGAGCTTTTCATGGGTCGCGACGCAGTGCTGACAGTGGACTCAAATCTTCAACGTGGGCGATTGACCTAAAGCCTAGACACCCCCAAATTGACGAGGCAAAACCCAAATAGCTTTGGTAGCTTCGGATCTAGAGACGAGCACAAAAGGAACTAAGACATAAGGCAATAGTAGCTTGTGAGAAATTTTGGTTTGTTGGCGAAGGATCATTGCTGATTTTAGGAGCGGATTAGATTTGCATTAAAGTGGCTTAAGTAGGAAGTTGAATTGATTTTTGGGGCGCCATTTTTGATTTAGGGTCTCTGCTATTAGAACTAAAAAGGGGAAAACAATTTTGCTGAAGAGAATGAGAAAGGGGCGTGATTTTTATAGAGTAAAAAGAAAATGATAAGGATAGCGTAATGTCTATAGATTAGGGTAGAGCGTATTTTTAGATATAGGCCGACGTAATGGTAACTGGGGAGGGTAATATTCGTACTTAATTTATAATTATTTCTACCGTAAATACCATAGAACGCTCATATTTGTACCGCCAATACAAACTCTGAATGTGATAAAAATTATACGCACCTCTTTGTTTTCGCGTTTTGTTTTCAATAAAATTATTCTGATCGTAATCCGACTCCGTCTGTATACCATGTTATTTTTATTTTTAAATTATTTACTGGTTAACTGATTTTATTTCATTTGTCTACCAACAACCTTGTTTGCTGCCAAACATGAAGCGTTAATTCTATTTTTTTTTATAAATACATACGTACTCGAGCCGATTGTCCATATATTTTAACAAATAAAATTTCTAATTTGTTTAACGTTAATAACGTTTTATTTTATACTCAACCACTTATATTTTCTAATTGAATTCCGAATCTAATTCAAATGTCCAATTTAAGTTCAGTTAAATATTCAACAATAGATGTTTGATTTCCAACCACCATTCTGAATTAAATATCAAACTCAATCCATACACCAAACCATATATTCGATTTTCAAATCCAAGCATCAATATAAAATTGATTATTAATAATTAAATCTTCAATTAATTCCTTACTTTAGCTGACGAAATTTCTAGGACGTTACATATAGGTTATATATAACTATTTCTGTTTTATAATCTAATTTGATTATATATCTAACAATCAACTCAACCATTTAAAACAATATCGTGTCCAATCTTCTGTTCAAATGTTTATAAACTCCAATCGACATCGTGGCGTCCCATGATTCGATTATAATTCATAATTCACTCCACAACCTAGCCAATGCAATATAAAACGGTTTTTATACCAAATAACAAATACGCTCTCTCGTATATATATACACTCAACTCATTCTATGGTACTACTGACCCTATTTCTAATGAGCACAATTTCACCACAGCCTAGGTATTCGCTCAACCTAAGATCTGATACCAACTGTAGTGGCCCGTAAATCCATAATATCAGAGTTGACTATATACATCATACGTCCAACCCAAATATCACGAAAATAAGAATCATTTTTTTAGAAGAAAAAGTCAGAAGAAGAACAGAACTAACAACACAGAACCTCACATCGCAGCGGAACAAAATATAATATATCATAACTTTTGAAATACAAAGTTTCAACTGTAAAACATACACTTATCGTAGTACAACACTTACACAACACAGCGGAACAAAACTCTATATAACAAACCCTAAAGCCTCCTGCTCCAAGCTCCTTCAGATGAATCTGAAAATCCTGAACTACTTGACTGCCCTTACAAATTTTAGGCACCCAAGAATTTAGGTAAAACAAAACAAATAAACTCCGGGTCAGTCATGGGATTGGTATGAGTAAACAATTTAAAACAACTTGAACAAGTAAACGATATCTCATAAGACCATGCCGTATAACGGAATGGGTTTTTCCCTTATGAGAATCCAAAATATCTTTATATCAACAACCTTTTGATATTATAATAATGCCTATCAACCACAATATAATAATCATCTAGCAGAAATGCTTTCATCTCACATTCTACATATATAGTATACAATCAAAACTGCAAGCACGTATTGGGTAATGGATTTCCAACTATGACAAGGTATGGAACCACCTTCCGCTGGTGTATCTCTAGAGGAGAATACACCGAGTTCAACAAGAACAACTTGCAACTCAGCCACACATGATCGACCACTCATTTCTCTTGAGTATATCGAATGTACATCACTAACGGTTGGGATCAGCAACCATTTCCCGATAAGGGACATCACTGATATAGATTTAAGAAGCAAATGAATATTCTCTAGATAGGTGATAATACACCCTAATGGGAGCTAACCACACAGCCATGCTGCCTGCCCGATTTTTGTCATTTCCCGGTTGTTGAGGCCAGAGGCTATGATTACTTTCCATTCATTGATAACACGATCACTTTGAATGCCACATTATCAGATCCGTAAATCACTAATTGATCTGCACAAATATTTTGGATGTTATGTTAAGGGAATAAATCCGTTGCAACCATATATATTTATACAGACCAACCCATTTGATCATTGGAAATACTTTGTCAGACATTCTTTCATTTATGTTCGTTCTGGGACTGAACGAAACCGAAGGCACTATCCAGTACATCCATCCTAGGCAATCTCTACCTAGGACTTATACAACAGCCCTTGCACTTTACTTCGTCTTCAATATATTCAGCATACTTGGTTCGCAACGCTTATGCCAATATGGAGTGGTTCTTTGGATAATAATCCAACCGGTATCTCCATATTAACAACGTTAAAATGGTCAAAACTTTGATAGTTGTTGATTTAACTATAAAAGAAAAACAAGTATTTTGATAGTCGATGATTTAACTATCGAAGAAAAACAAGTGTTCATCCAATATCAAACAAATCACTGGCTCTTTAATTAATATTTCATTAGCTAAATCTCTTCTCCATTTCCTTATCAATATTTGTTAACCAAATATTTTCAATAACCATATTGGCCTTTTACGCTATTTGGAAAACATTTCCGAATATCACCTTCCTTTATTTTTCTAAACTTAAGAAAATATATGCTATTCATAATTGGGAAATATTCCCATTACTTATCTCTTTTCCGATCTCGTTTATTTCTATACTTAGGAAATATTTATTATTCTATTTCCAAGCTTACATTTATTTGGGTTAAAACGGATGTTGTGTAAAACATCGTTACGACAACCCCAAACACTATATTCAACTAACTCTTATTCAACATTGATCTTCGAGCCTGAAATCTTACTATTTATTTGTTAATATTGAAATCAATCAAGTTAGGGTATAACTACCTCTAAGAACTTGAATGAATAACATTTATAACGTCAAAACAGATAAGACTACTTACTCGAATAGTCAATACCATACAACTAATTCTTCACTTTTAAACACATATACACTTTCTCTTTCTATTCTTGCTAGATTTTATTCTTATACTTCCTTTTTGATTATACTATTCTATTTCTATGTTCGTTTCCTTATCGACTTCTATATATATTGATATATAGATATATAGTTATCAAACTTCTTGAAAATATTCTAACTCCTTAAATTCCCGGAAAATTTCGCCTTAACCTCTTTTGTACCGGGGGCATCGGGATATTGTAAATAGCCTCCCATGGCCCTCACCAATCCAAAAGAAAAAGAAAAAGCTAAGCGGCTAGCCGATACAGCGCATACAATCTCATATGGAAATTAAACATGTACCTTTTTGTCGGGCACACTATTTATATACCTTCATCAACCTTATCCCATACCTGTCTCCTGTATATCTATACCTGTCCAATTTATTTTAACTATACCAATCGTATTAACTCAATTTGTGTAATTAAATTTGTTAATTAACTCTTTAGTCTATTTCACTTTTATGTTTGAACATAACATGTTCAAATAAATTTTAACTTGCTTATTAACTAATTGAATTCCAATTTCAATTTAAGTTTCATATTCGAATTCGAATATGAATTCACAAGTCCAGTTTACTTATCCAAGTTCAGATTCAATCATAACTCGATTTGCCAGAACACTTAGTTTTCCCGTGTCCGGTCACTTGTCAAATCTAGTGATTTTCCATGTGCCGATTAGTTCAAATAACTTGACAAACATTGCCAGATCACTTGGTTTTTCCTTGGTAATCATTTTCCCGATCACTTACCAAGTTAATTGATTCTAGGCAATAATCAAAAATATGATTTTTGTTTCAAAAATCATCACTTGAGTTCACATTTATTTTATAACTCAAGTCTAGATTTTTCAAATGGAAATTCGGATTTTATTTTCTTAAAATCCTTTTATTTATTTAAATAAATCGTTATCGTTTTTTAACGATTATGACGCTGCTTTTCTAGAAATTTGATTTTGACATATCTCAAAATCTATTCGACGAAATCCAGATTTTTCTCTTTTATTTGAAAACTATTATCTAACTAGTCCTGACAGTTCTTGTTTCAAAGAATTCCGACTTAATTTGACTTCTATATACTCAATTGAAGTTCGAATCGCCAATTTATAAACTACAGCGCTGCGGCGAGTTCGTTTTAATTATATTTCTATATATAAACTTTTAAACTTCGCTTAAATTAAATTCAACTCTATTCTGATATATATTTTAATATATATCAAATCCATTTTTCCAATTCAACAAAATATTTCCGATCTTTTATATTCAAATTTCATTTGAATTTTCTATTTGAATTTCCAATATTCAAATTCCATTTTCCATTCTATTTGAATTCTATATTTAAACTCCATTTGAATTCTATTTGAATCCCTATATTTAAACTCCATTTGAATTCTATTTGAATCTCTATATTTAAATTGCATTTGAATTCTATTTGAATCCCTATATTTAAACTCCATTTGAATTCTATTTTTAAATTCTATAGTTAAAATTCATTTGAATTATATTTTCAAATTCTATAGTTAAACTTCATTTGAATCCTATATTCAAATCTCTATTTGACTTTTCTTTATTTAAATCCATTTCAATTTCTTTGAATTCAAATTCTATTTCAATTCCTTTGAATTCAAATTTTATTTCAATTCCTTTATTCAAATTTTATTCCAATTCCGTTATTCAAATTTTATTTCAATTCCTTTGAATTCAAATTCTATTTCAATTCCTTTAAATTCAAATTCTATTTGAATTCTCTTATTCAAATTCTATTTGAATTCCCTTATTCAACTTCTATGTTTGAATTCCATTTGAATTTCTATATTCAATTTTCATTTGAATTTTCTACATTAAATTTATAAACAACGTTTATAACTTCACTTAAAATCCCACATTATATATTTATAAACAAAGTTTATAAAATTCAATTCAAATCCAACATTTTAAATTTATAAACGGAGTTTATAAATTCAATTCTTGTTTTATATATATTCAAAACAAATTAATTTTTTCTATAGTTCATAAAAATTCAAATTCTATTTATAAAAATAGAATTCCCTTTTTAAATCTCAAATACCCTTTTTTGATATTTTTAGAAATATATTCAAGCCCCAGGGATATTTTAAACAATCAAATAAACCAATTTCAATCATTTGATTTTTTTAACACATCATATATGAATATACATATGAAACCAACCAAACAAACAGATAATATATTTTTGAGGAATCCAGTCGGATTCCTCCAACCTGTTTTCCTGCATCCACAGACGTTAGTTAACATAGTAATACCCATCCTGCTTCGAGGCAGGATATCGCGGTATGAAGGTCATCCACTAATATATATTAGTGGGGCGCATAGGGAAATCATCCGCTATGAAACTGCGGGCATCTGCTAATGAGACTGCGGGAACAATCCAATCATCAACCCAATATATATATATATAATAATCAACCATAAATAACTAATATATAATCAACACAAAAATATTTAACCGCATCCAAGCAACAATCAATTATTTTTAATAGCTAAAAATAATTCTAATTTAATGGTGAGTGAGATTTACTCACCGTGTATTTTTATTTGCCGAATCCATTCCATTTAAATTTTAATTCTGATTATGCGAATCCTCAGCTACGAACCATTCGTCTGACTTTGTTCGATAAAATATCGTATACCTTACTAAGAAGAATCCATCGCCTAAACCAAACCTAACCTAACTCGAACCCCAAATTCCGACGTTGACACCCTGCTTTGGAGGAAATGCGACGAAACTGCAACTGGAAGCAACATCCAAGCCCAAAAATCCATCGTGACTACCCAACTTCGCCCCTCCCACTGTCACGCTCTTCAGCTGATGTTGAGCACCGCCCTCACGACTTTTAGTTAATTCGGAGTTGGTCAATTTCATCGAGGGCTTTTGAAATCGGAGAAGGAGTTTGCGTTTACATCTTGCAGATTCGATTTGAGCAAAAAAGGGGGTAAAACGACTTGGAATTTGGTTTGTTGGCTATGTACGAGAGTATACCATTTTATTGTAAAGCTTTAGGATTTCTTTCTGGAAAAACGAGATGTAAAGAGGAACACACAAGGAATGGTATCGCG
This sequence comes from Allium sativum, assembly GCA_030737875.1. Taxonomy (NCBI): domain Eukaryota; kingdom Viridiplantae; phylum Streptophyta; class Magnoliopsida; order Asparagales; family Amaryllidaceae; genus Allium; species Allium sativum. Next base: position 153,542,817 of record CM060921.1, on the reverse strand, counting down.
ATTGATTTTATTGAGGTAGGAAGCGGTTTTACATTGAACAACAAGGCCGAATGAATGAGGAGGAGAGAAGGCCACCGTTCCTTTTTGTTTTTTCCCTGTTGGTTTTATTCATGTCCACTAACAAAGATATTTTATTTTTTATTTTAATTAGTTTTTAATCGTATCCTTTTATTTAAATATACCATGACTCCGAACTCCTTTCTGAACCCAACAACTGTCAATTCTAGGGTAATACCCCTATTCGGGACACACTGAGATAGGTCACGAAGTCCAATTCGATCATCTGTAGAGGGTATTAATTTAATTCAATAAATTAAATTCAAACCATTAAATTCTTCGATAATAATTTAATATTATTATTCTAATTTAAATAGAGTTTTGAATCAATTATCTGAACTGTTTTCAAATCAGTTTTAACTTCGAATTTAGTTATTCGCTGATTCTTTATTTTGATAATTTAATATATACGATATTAAATCGGAATCGATATTTAAATCGATAACATAAAATTAAAAATTCATTTATATTATCCACTAAATATTTAAATCCATTTTAAATATTTAAAATTAACTCGACAAAAATCTAGGTCATTACAACAAGTTATAAACACAACAAGCATGTACGTTTTGTATACTACTTTGTTTCAAAAGATTCACAAAATTTCAGTTTAATTTTTCTTTTTGTTTCCTGCGTACATGTGTACAATGTAGGAAACAAAAGGGAAATGCTGCCAAAATTTCGTTGAATCGTTTGAGACGAAGTAGTATACAATTTTAAATGTTTACTCTGTTTATAATGGGAAGTAGGATGCCTAACCATGTAAAAGAGTTGCAATAAAAAAAAGTGTCAAAGTAGATTTTTTTTTTTAAATTTAGTGAAAATGTTATTTGCTTTCAACCGTTATTAATTTTTGAACTTATGACTAAATTTGTCAAATAGGAAATATGATTGATTATTTTGTTGATCAGAGGAGTTGGATGTACCAAAGGAGAGGACAAAGAGGTTCAATAAAAGAAGATTTTTATAATGGTATAAATGTCTTTGTTGAATTTGCTTTAAGTAATAACGGAACCGATTCTAAAATTCGTTGTCTGTGTAGCAAGCGTAGACATTTGAAGTATTTGTTATCCGATGTTGTGAAAGTCCATTTGTGCAAAAACGGATTTGTACCCGAGTATTATTTTTAGGATCGTCATGGAGAAGTTGTATCAAATAATCCTATAGAGACCGAGGTAGAAAGTGTTGTTGATGAAAGTATTAGTATGCCCCGTTTTGAAAATATGGTCGAAGACGCAGCACGATCAATGTTTCCTATGAATGCAGATGATGATAATGAAAATGATGAAGAACCTATTACTGAAGCTAAGAAAATTTATGATTTGTTGGATAATGCTAAGAAACCTATTTGGGATGGTTGTAAAAGCGGCACTCAGCAATCGGTAATCACAGAATACATTGCGATGAAGTCAAAATACAACATCACTGAAGCTGGGTTTACAGCTATTGTACAAGCTGCAAAAAGGCACATGCCGCTGGATAATTTAATGTGTGAAAATCACTACGAAATTAAAAAACTTATGTCGGCGTTTTGTTTACCTTATCAGAAAATAGATACATGTGCAAAAGATGCATGTTGTTTTGGAAAGATCACGTAAACCTTAGAAATTGTAAAATATGTAACAAAAAAAGATATAAACCAAGAAAGAAAAAGTGAAAGGATGTTCCATTCAAATGTATGCATTACTTACCCATTACTCCAAGGCTTCAAAGATTGTATGCATCTTCTGTAACTATGTAAGGCCCCGTAACTTCCCCGTGAAGGAAAGAGCGGATACTTTGAGAACAACACACATCGAAACACAGACGGAAGAACATTTCATTGTTATTACAACAATTCCATCAGAATACAAGAATATACAGAATATAAATGAATGAATTACATTCGATAAATATCAGAGATTACAATAAATTACATAGCAGCGGAAAATAATACAAAACACAACTGAAGGTGATATACGGATACAGAGCTTTCCGGATATCATTCCAGCTGTAAACCAGGATCATGTGAATATAAATCTGCAAAACCAAAACTACTAGCTGCCCGTTTCGAAAATAGGGGCACCCAGAGTTTAGGTTAAAACAATAAACTCCAGGTCAGTCATTTGATTGGTGTGAGAACTAAAACAGTTATCAAAACTTTATTTAAAAGAGAGTAATTCAAGGGACCACGCCGTATAACACGGAACGGGTTTCCTCCCAAGAATACCAGTGCATAGAAAAGACAACGCAATGCTTTTTTCGAAAAATGAAGGTATTATAAGACCCAGGTCCCATCACACAATGCAACGCAAGCCGGAGGATATGGTTTTCCCTTATAATAGCCAAACATGCTTGGTACGTTTAAAACAAATCAATTGATACTATAATAAGTGTATAGTGTCAAAACAATTTCAATCATAAATATAAATCATAGACGGCATAGCATCCTATGCTACTATGTCGCCATACTAGGCTCTACAAATAAAACCGAAATACACGTATTGGAAATTGGATTTCCGTCATGAGTCGAGGCAAGGGCCAAGCTCCTCTCCGCTTCGAGACACTCTAGCAAATGCTCAGGACTACACACTCTGGGCAGCCACTTGGATCGGTTGGGTCGGTCCTCTCTTACGTTTGAGGATTGGCAATTCTTGAACACACGTTTCCCGGTCCTTACAGACCTAAAATCGAGGCGCCTCATTCCAACAACCACAAAGGTGAAAAGTATATAAAAGTCAGGGCTGGTAAGTCACTGACACCACCAAAGCTAGAAAGAAACGTCGTGTTCTCTCAACGGTCCGTATCCCGTTTTTAACTCATACCGAGGTGTGAGGCTCGCGAATCCACGCTATACACAAAGCTGCCACGTAGGCCGTGCTTTGATCATCAACCACAAGACTTTGCTTTTCAACAGAAGCCTTGATCCATGCAACTCAGCGTGCCACACAGGCAATTCATGCCATGCGATTGATATCTATCGATATATAACCTCTAAGCTCGTACGTCTCAGAGAAGGGCGTTAAGCAAGAGAATAAATTCTCCGCCGCCAAACAGATATATATTTAACAGAAATCAATCAGCACAAAATAAAATCCAATGTCAGACACACAATCCATTTACAAGTTCGTTCTGGGTCTGAACGAAACCGGAGGCACTTTCCTCGCATATCCATCGATCCCCAAGTACGTCTGGACTACCACCAACTGAAATCCCTCAATCTTGGGTGTACAGCCTAATCAAGATCATCAGTAATCACCCAAACGATGTGAAGACTTTTGGTCTTCAATCACTGTCTTCATCTTCGACTTATCGCCGAATCGGTTGTTCAGAATGGGTATAAACCCGGCCTTTCCGAACAACCCGCGTATATTATAAACAAATGTTACACAAATACAACATACGCCTCATTCCAATTCAGTAGCTACTAACCATAAATCAACAAGAGAACAATTCCCCAAATATTAACCCCGAAGGCCGAAACCAACATCAGATCAATACCCAGGAAACCATTCTTCTTAGCTAACCTACAGTTAGTTTCTAAATTTCATATTCTTAGGGGAAAGTTCCCATTAATTTTATCCAAGATAAATTCTTTAAATTTATTCTTTAATCGTCCTTTGGATGTCATTTCAAACCAAATTATGGTTTTTCAAACTAGTCGGGATTAGCGAACCACACTGAAGTAATTATTTATTTTATTTCCCAATCCCAACCTATGCATCCCATGAAGCAAAACTGGTAATACTCCATATCTAACACCACGGTGTTATCGGTAAAATTAATTACCATTTCACGTTCAAATCTAATTAAAGATTTGACTATCGTTTTGGAGAAAAACTGGTGATACTCCATTCTCGCTCACTTTCTATATTTGATATTTTAAATTATCAATTCACATTTCAATCTAATTACAGATTCATTAAAACTCCCTTTTCTGGGTTAAAGAACTAATGTCATTTAAAACACAGTTCACGATAAACCCAAATCACATTCTATTTATTATCGGGTTAAAGAACAAGTGTTATTTAAAACACTGTTCACGATAAACCCACAAATCAATTCTATTTAAAACCCATCTCAAATCCAATTTATTTATTTAAAATAAATGGGTTTTTACTTTAGATCTAAACTAGTTCATTTCGATAAAAATCTATTTTTATCTTTTCAAATATGGATTTTTTCATCCCAATTTTTCCCAACTCATTTCTTATGATTTTACATAAATTATTACTATTTTTAGTAATTTTATCAAGGCCCGTACAGTCGATTTCCAACAACAGCCATCGAACTGCACTTACTACGACCTTTTCCAAATTTGATTTGGACGTATCTCCAAATCCAACCGTTAGATTTCAAATTTCTAATATTCGTTAGAAAGCTCTTTTCGACACGAACCCAACGGTTCCGGTTTTAGGAGAATCCGACGGTCGGATCTCCCGTAATGTCCGTTCGAAGTCAATGGTCGAAATTCGCGAACTGCCGCGGCGCGGCGCATTCTATTCAGGCCATTATATTATATATATAATATATATTTCGTCGATTTCTATTTAAAACGAATTTTATAAATAGATTTAAATTCGTTTCAAAAACATTTCAACTTCCATTTCCAATTCAAATCAAAATTGAAATTTTCCTTATAAATTCGTTTTACCTTCATTTCAATTTAATTCAAATTTCGCTTTCAATTTGAATTCATTTCAAATCGAATTTTATTCTATTTCAATTCATTTTCAATTCAGTTCGAATTCGTTTTATATTCAATTCAATTCGAATTCGTTATATATTCAATTCTATTCGAATTCGTTATATATTCAATTCTATTCGAATTTGGTTTATATTCAATTCAATTCGAATTGGGTTTATATTCAATTCAAATTCGTTTTCTATTCAATTCAATTCGAATTCATTTTATATTCAATTCAATTCAAATTCGTTTTCTATTCAATTCAATTCAAATTCGTTTTCTATTCAATTCAATTCGAATTCGTTTTCTATTCAATTCAATTCGAATTCGTTTTCTATTCAATTCAATTCCAATTCGTTTTCTATTCAATTCAATTCGAATTCGTTTTCTATTCAATTCAATTCGAATTCGTTTTTCTATTCAATTCGAATTTGTTTTCTATTCAATTCAATTCAATTCGAATTAGTTTTCTATTCAATTCAATTCGAATTCGTTTTCTATTCAATTCAATTCGAATTTCTTTTATATTCAATTCAATTATAAAAACGAATATAATCGATATAAATATCGTTCGCGTCAAAATAGCGCATCTCTGATCAACACGGCTTTATATATTTCAATAATTCCGTTATTCTATTCAACAAATGAATATTTATCATATTCAATACATGAATCTATATTTTTGTCAACACATGAGTAATCTCAACGAATAAGTACTGTCCACGTGTGACTATTTTTGTTATTTAATATATTTTATAAATTTTTTGGTATTTATCGTTTGATTTCAAATCAGACTCCAACCGTAAATTAGTAAGAGAACGATTCCCTAAATATTAACCCCGAAGACCGAAACCAACATCAGATCAATATCCAGGGGACCACTCATCTTATCTATTTTCCAGTTAGTTTCTAATTTCATATATGATAAAGATGTAAATTTTATTGTTAAAATACTTCGTTCAACACATGACTAATCTCAACGAATGAGTACGGTCAACACATGAACCTTTATTTTATAATATTCTTTATTTTCTAAATTGGAATGAGGCCCAATCAATTACCATATAACGTTAATTATATGGATTCCATACGACACATGTATATAATAGCAACGATAAATAATCAACCATCATCCAAAGTGCACTACACTGTATAAGCATCAAATATAGATATCTAACGCTTATAACAGCCTGTCAATCAATCGATTGACATACGACTAATTATTGGGATTAGTGTATGCCGTATTTTATCCCAATACCCGTGTGGGGTTTCAAATCAACAAACACATATTTTTATTTGTGCAGTTGGGCGATGTGTAAAATTTATCGTCCCAATCAATGTCCTTCAAATAGGTGTTCATAAACAAACCGTCCGGTTTGTAAATGAATATTTATTTTATTTACATTCACTATATTCATATCCACGTTAAAAATTTTATTTTCAACGATCAAATTATTTTATTCAACCTATGAATATTCTATTCGGTTCATTTATTCAATAAAATGATATTTTTATTTTTCTAATTTATTTTAGAAAATTTCGGCGGCATAACGGCACGATACTAGAAACGGGACAAGGCCTAGCCTTATCCCCGGTCTAATAATGGCCCACGCCATACACATATCAATCAAACCAATTTCAATTCACCAAACAACCAAATTTAGATCAAATAATCTAACCAACTACACAAACAAACAAACAAGTCCATGGTCTGTGGACAATGGTGTCGGGTGCTACTAAACACCGTCTGCATCCTAGTATATATTTATAACTAGAAAATGAAATTTAAAAGGTGAGAAGTTCTCACCGAGGGTTCCACTCCGCCATGATTTGCTTTTGAACTGCTGAACTGTCTGGATTTGACTGAAATTCCAATGCAGTCTTTTCACGCTGTTCAAATAAAATTATATTTTTATCGCTTCATTTCAATAGATAAAATTCACATTTTTATACCGCTATTCAATATATAAAAATCGAATTTTTACTTTGCTATTCAATATATAAAAATCGAATTTTTATTTTGTTATTCAATATATAAAAATCGAATTTTTATTTCTCTTCATATATATTTTTCCCAACACTTCATTCTATATAAAAATTATATTTTTATATTTCTATTTCATGTATAAAGATTGAATTTTTACTTCATTACTTCCTTTATAAAAATCGTATCTTTATATGTTATATATATATAAATTATTTCTTTTTGTTTTCAAAGATCACTTCTTTTTGGTTTCAAAGATCGCTTCTTTTTGTTTTCAACCATATGATAAAAATCACATCTTTACAACGCTTCACAAAAAATAAAAACCATATCTTTATTACAAAATCTAAATTATAAAAATATAATCTTTCTACCTTATCAAAATTATAATTTTTATAACACCTCTAAACTTATCATTAACTAATAAATTAACACATTAGTTTAAAAAAAATCAAACTTTCCTTATTTAAAATCAAATATTTAATTCGCTGCTCTCTAATTGCTTTAAATTAAAACAAATAAATAAAAATAAGGTAAAAACTTACTTTTCTCTCTTGAAATTGAATCTCGGATGAAGGAGGGGGGGGTGTTGAGGGCGGCGTCGTGGCTGTGGATAGTCGGGGATGGAGCAGAGGGTAGGCGCGAAGGCAAGGTGGCGCAGCGATGGCGGATCTCGAGCTAGGGTTCACTGGCTTTCATCATCGAGGGCCTCGATCTGCGGGATGGGGAGCAAAAAGGGGGGCGGCACTGTCAGAGGCGTGCGGGGTCAGAGCTAACGTTGGCGGTGCGCCCGAACGAGCGGTGGCGGCGCTGAAAATGTCGGGCGATGGGTAGCAGGATCGAGGTTTTTTTTTTATTTCTCGATTTTGAACTAATAAGAATGACTTGGGGTGGCTTTAGGGAAATATGGGGTTGACTTTTTAATTTCTCTTTTAAAAAGTAACTTTTTATTTCGAAGTCGAAATCAAACCCACTGCCTGTAGTCCATAGTTAATTACCCCCATTCCGAACCCAATGGGATATGTACCGTAGGCTGATTCGATCGTTTCGATTAGTTTTCGTCAAAATCAACATATAACTCTATATATTGAATTTGAACGTGCATTTCAATTTACTGGGGCCACATACTAACTCGAAAAATTCCTGAAAAATATTTTCTAGCTTCGTATTGACGATACGGTTCTAATAAAACTAATTTCATCGAATTCTGAGACCGTTTGAAAAATGGTCATTTTCCAGTCAATTAAAATCAACTAAAACTGGTCAAACGCGTTTTCTTTTGCCACGCTCACATATTGATTCGAAAAATTATGAAATTTGGAATCTAGCAATAATTCGACATCACGCACCCAACAAAAGCGGTTTCGTCGAAATCCGAGGTCGTTTGCAAAATTCCCATTTTTAAGGGCCTGAATTCCATAGCGACTATTCAGAATTTTCAACTGGACATATCTTTTGATTCCCGCTATGAAATTTTGATTTCTCGGATTCGTTGGAAAGATATTCTCAATTAGATTCCATCATTTTTGGTTTCGCCAAAATCCGGTTTATTTTGCACCCAGTACATTCAATTGAAGTTTGAAATCGAATTATCGAACTACCACGCCATTTTCAATTCTATTTTTAATTATATATAATTATTTATATTCTAACGACGACGTATATAATATATACATTCGAAATCTATTCAAAATAAATTTTCCTTCGATATTATTTAAAATAATTCATTTTAAATGTTCAAAATTCACTAAAATTGCCAAAATAAAAATTTTAAATTGGCTCAGAATTTCCGGGTTGTTACATTCTCCCCCACTTAAAACTTTTCATTGCCGAAAAGGAACGAAGTCGAAAGTGGTTTGATTAATCAACTCTACGTTCGATCTGGCTTCCATTCTCCAACTCTTCAGTTTCTGAGAATTTTCAAATTCTTCAAAAATTTGGCTAACACCCGGAATTTTCAAAAAATTTCGCCATAACCTCCTTTGTACGGGGAGAGGTTTGGAAATTTATTGGGCCATATTAGGTACCCTATAAATATTAATAAGCATACACATATTTATAGTGATATATTCTGGTGTTTACAGGGGAGCGTGTATTGATAATAACTCCAGAGAATAAATTCTCGTCAACCTATCAAAGCCTGAGGGAGTGTGTATTTTAAATACTCCAGAGGATAAATCCTCATCACCTCGTCCCGTGTGGGAAATAAATAGTCCATGTGCCGTATCTAATAACTAGAGAGACGTGATTATTGTCAACTCTAGACCCGTGTGGGTTTTTTATTAATCTGGTAATTTTATCGTTACAATTTAAATAATCCATATCAGTCATCAGCTCAACCTGTAAAATGTAGTCATCGCCATACAAGCCTCTCGCTCGTATGGTAAATCTTCCACCTCGTCACACAAGCTCCAAATGCTTATGTGGTATATGATGAAGTATGCCTATCTTCCAGAAGTATGCCATGTAATGTAGTTCAAAATTAATTGTTGCTATCCTATGGCGATGTTTATTATTTCACACAGAATAACCAGCACTCCGCATCCAATGGCATTCACAGGAGTTGATATAATAATATTTCGCATCCAACTCATTAAGGTTTACCTATTTGTCGGGCACGCAAATAAAATCTTTACTCAACAGCTATCCAATTTCCTGTTCAAACATATATAATGCACAAGTATATATTTCTAACTATTTTCTTATCAGTTCAATGTGTGATTTAATTGAATAAATTTGTTCTGGTTTTTATTGATGATATTCTAATCTTCCCTAAATCAAAGGCCGAAAAGGAACATAACAATGGAAGCCGAAAAGGAACAAGGCCGAAAGTTGTTTAACACATCAACTCAACTTCCATTATTTTGACTACGACTTAAGTTCTTCAACTTTTCAGTTTCTAAGAACTTTTCAAATTTTCAAAAATTTGGCTAACACCCTAAATTTTTGAAAAATTTCGCCAAAACCTCCCCTGCACCGGGAGCAACGGCAAAATCCCGAAATTTCCATATAGGCCTTCTGATCTCAAAAAGAAAAAGAAAAAGCCAAGCGGCTAGCCAATCGGCTCATAAAATCATCATCACCCAACCAAAACAGTAAATTATAGTAAACATGTACCTATTTGTCGGGCAAACAAATTTTATTCTTCTGCTCTAGCCTCCTTGCTATGACCTGTTCAATGTAAGCACATGTATATGCAAGCAAATGCGACCAATTTTCAATACAATTCAATATTCGATACAATTAGGCTAAATGGTTCAAAATTATCAAACAAATAAACAAACAACACAACCATCAATCAATTAGTGAATTAGAGTTTCAAATTCATAATTTTGATACATATACAGAAAATCATGTTTTTGATGCCAATTCACAACAAATAAATCTATAAAAGTTTTGGTTATCACACCAGTCTAATGGAAATATATAGAAATCACACCTTCGAAACACGAACATAAATATTGATAATGCGGCCGCATTACCAGAATTATCTCCGGGCGACTAGTGTGTGATTCTATATCTATCCAGTATATTAAAACTTCGAATATACGTTCATGACGCGTATACGTGAAATCTTTATATACTCGTTTGTCCAACTTCAAAATAAATAAATATTCAAATACGTATAAAGCGATTTAAATTTTCAAAACAATATTGTTTACATTTGAAAAATATACTCTTCACACTCGTTCTAGGATACTACTGATCCTATCTCTAATGAGTCATTCTAATTGGATATTACTAATCCAATATCTGATGAATTCTTTCGTATGGTTCTAATGTGTCTTGTTCTCGAGCTCTGTAAACCAAAGCTCTGATACCACTGTAAGGACCCGTAACTTCCCCGTGAAGGAAAGCGCGGATACATTGAGAACAACTCACATTGGAACACAGACGGAAGAACATTTCATTGTTACTACAACAATTCCATCAGAATACAAGAATATACAGAATATAAATGAATGAATTACATTCAATAAATATCATAGATTACAATAAATTACATAGCAGCGGAAAATAATACAAAACACAACTGAAGGTGATATACGGATACAGAGCTTTCCGGATATCATTCCAGCTGTAAACCAGGATCCTGTGAATATAAATCTGCAAAACCAAAACTACTAGCTGCCCGTGTCGAAAATAGGGGCATCCAGAGTTTAGGTTAAAACAATAAACTCCAGGTCAGTCAAGTGACTGGTGTGAGAACTAAAACAGTTATTAAAACTTTATTTTAAAAGAGAGTAATTCAAGGGACCACGCCGTATAACACGAAATAGGTTTCCTCCCAAGAATACCAGTGCATAGAAAAGACAACGCAATGCTTTTTTCGAAAAATGAAGCTATTATAAGACCCAAATCCCATCACATAATGCAACGCAATCCAGAGGATAGGGTTTTCCCTTATAATAGCCAAACATGCTTGGTACGTTTAAAACAAATCATTTGATACTATAATAAGTGTATAGTGTCAAAACAATTTCAATCATAAATATAAATCATAAACGGCATAGCATCCCATGCTACTATGTCTCCATACTAGGCTCTACAAATAGAACTGAAATACACGTATTGAAAATTGGGTTTCCGTCATGAGTAGAGGCAAGGGGCAAGCTCCTCTCCGCTTCGAGACACTCTAGCAAATGCTTAGGACTACACACTCTGGGCAGCCACTTGGATCGGTTGGGCCGGTCCTCTCTTACGTTTGAGGATTGGCAATTCCTGAACACACGTTTCTCGGTCCTTACAGACCTAAAATCGAGGCGCCTCATTCCAACAACCACAAAGGTGAAAAGTATATAAATGTCCGGGCTGGTAAGTCACTGACACCACCAAAACTAGAAAGAAACGTCGTGTTCTCCCAACGGTCCGTATCCTGTTTTTAACTCATACCGAGGTGTGAGGCTCGCGAATCCACGCTATACACAAAGCTGCCACGTAGGCCATGCTTTGATCATCAACCACAAGACTTTGCTTTTCAACAGAAGCCTTGATCCATGCAACTCAGCGTGCCACATAGGCAATTCATGCCATGCGATTGATATCTATCGATATATAACCTCTAAGCTCGTACGTCTCAGAGAAGGGCGTTAAGTAAGAGAATAAATTCTCCGCCGCCAAACAGATATATATTTAACAGAAACCAATCAGCACAGAATAAAATCCAATGTCAGACACACAATCCATTTACAAGTTCGTTCTGGGTCTGAACGAAACCGGAGGCACTTTCCTCGCATATCCATCGATCCCCAAGTACGTCTGGACGACCACCAACTGATTCCCTCATCTTGGGTGTACAACCCAATCAAGATCATCAGTAATCACCCAAACGATGTGAAGACTTTTGGTCTTCAATCACCGTCTTCATCTTCGACTTATAGTCGAATCGGTTATTCAGAATGGGTATAAACCCGGCCTTCACGAACAACCCGCGTATATTATAAACAAATGTTACACAAACACAACATACGCCTCATTCCAATTCAGTAGCTACTAACCGTAAATTGACAAGAGAACAATTCCCCAAATATTAACCCCGAAGGCTGAAACCAACATCAGATCGATACCTAGGAAACCATTCTTCTTAGCAAACCTACAGCTAGTTTGTAAATTTCATATTCTTAGGGGAAAGTTCCCATTAATTTTATCCAAGATAAATTCTTTAAATTTATTCTTTAATCTTCCTTTGGATGTCATTTCAAACCAAATTATGGTTTTCCAAACTAGTCGGGATTAGCGAATCACACCGAAGTAATTATATATTTTATTTCCCAATCCCAACCTATGTATCCCATGAAGCAAAACTGGTAATACTCCATATCTAACACCACGGTGTTATCGGTAAAATTAATTACCATTTCACGTTTAAATCTAATTAAAGATTTGACTATCGTTTTGGAGAAAAACGGGTGATACTCCATTCTCGCTCACTTTCTATATTTGATAATTTAAATTATCAATTCAAATTTGAATCTAATTACTGATTCATTAAAACTCCCTTTTCTGGGTTAAAGAACTAATGTCATTTAAAACACAGTTCACGATAAATCCAAATCACATTCTATTTATTATCGGGTTAAAGAACAAGTGTTATTTAAAACACTATTCACGATAAACCCAAAAATCAATTCTGTTTAAAACCCATCTCAAATCCAATTTATTTATTTAAAATAAATTTGTTTTTACTTTAGTTCTAAACTAGTTCATTTCGATAAAAATCTATTTTTATCTTTTCAAATATGGAGTTTTTCATCCTAATTTTTCCCAAATCATTTCTTATGATTTCACACAAATTATTATTATTTTTAATAATTTTATCAAGACCTGTACAGTCGATTTCCGACAACGGCCATCGAACTGCACTTACAACGACCTTTTCCAAATTTGATTTGGACGTATCTCCAAATACAACCGTTAGATTTCAAATTTCTAATATTCGTTAGAAAGCTCTTTTCGATACGAACCCAACGGTTTCGGTTTTAGGAGAATCCGACGGTCGGATCTCCCGTAATGTCCGTTCGAAGTCAATGGTCGAAATTCGCAAACTGCCGCGGCGCGGCGCGTTCTATTCAGGCCATTATATTATATATATATAATATATATAATATATATTTCGTCGATTTCTATTTAAAACGAATTTTATAAATAGTTTTAAATTCGTTTCAAAAACATTTTAAGTTCCATTTCCAATTCAAATCAAAATTGAAATTTTCCTTATAAATTCGTTTTACCTTCATTTCAATTTAATTCAAATTTCGCTTTCAATTTGAATTCATTTCAAATCAAATTTTATTCTATTTCAATTCGTTTTCAATTCAGTTCGAATTTGTTTTATATTTAATTCATTTCGAATTCGTTATATATTCAATTCAATTCGAATTCATTATATATTCAATTCTATTCGAATTTGGTTTATATTCAATTCAATTCGAATTTGGTTTATATTCAATTCAAACTCGTTTTCTATTCAATTCAATTCGAATTTGTTTTCAATTCAATTCAATTCAAATTCGTTTTCTATTTAATTCAATTCAAATTCGTTTTCTATTCAATTCAATTCGAATTCGTTTTCTATTCAATTCAATTCGAATTCGTTTTCTATTCAATTCAATTCCAATTCGTTTTCTATTCAATTCAATTCGAATTCGTTTTCTATTCAATTCAATTCGAATTCATTTTCTATTCAATTTAATTGGAATTCATTTTCTATTCAATTCAATTCGAATTCGTTTTCTATTCAATTCATTTCGAATTCGTTTTCTATTCAATTCAATTCGAATTTCTTTTATATTCAGTTCAATTATAAAAACGAAAATAATCGATATAAATATCGTTCGCGTCAAAATAGCGCATCTCTGATCAACACGGCTTTATATATTTCAATAATTCCATTATTCTATTCAACAAATGAATATTTACCATATTCAATACATGAATCTATATTTTTGTCAACACATGACTAATCTCAACGAATGAGTACTGTCCTCGTGTGACTATTTTTGTTATTTAATATATTTTATAAAAAAATTGGTATCTATCGTTTGATTTCAGATTAGACTCCCATCGTAAATTAGTAAGACAACGATTCCCTAAATATTAACCCCGAAGGCCGAAACCAACATCAGATCAATATCCAGGAGACCACTCATCTTATCTATTTTCCAGTTAGTTTCTAATTTCATATATGATAAAGATGTAAATTTTATTGTTAAAATACTTCGTTCAACACATGACTAATCTCAATGGATGAGTACGGTCAACACATGAACCTTTATTTTATAATATTCTTTATTTTCTAAATTGGAATGAGGCCCAATCAATTACCATATAACGTTAATTATATGGATTCCATACGACACATGTATATAATAGCAACGATAAATAATCAACCATCATCCAAAGTGCACTACACTGTATAAGCATCAAATATAGATATCTAACGCTTATAATAGCCTGTCAATCAATCGATCGACATACGATTAATTATTGGGATTAGTGTATGCCGTATTTTATCCCAATACCCGTGTGGGGTTTTAAATCAACAAACACAGATTTTTATTTGTGCAGTTGGGCGATGTGTAAAATTTATCGTCCCAATCAATGTCCTTTAAATAGGTGTACATAAACAAACCGTCCGGTTTGTAAATGAATATTTATTTTATTTACATTCACTATATTCATATTCACATTAAAAATTATATTTTCAACGATCAAATTATTTTATTCAACCTATGAATATTCTATTCGGTTCATTTATTAAATAAAATGATATTTTTATTTTTCTAATTTATTTTAGAAAATTTCGGCGGCATAACGGCACGATACTAGAAACGGGACAAGGCCTAGCCTTATCCCCGGTCTAATAATGGCCCACGCCATACACATATCAATCAAACCAATTTCAATTCACCAAACAACCAAATTTAGATCAAATAATCTAACCAACTACACAAACAAACAAGTCCATGGTCTGTGGACAATGGTGTCGGGTGCTACTAAACACCGTCTGCATCCTAGTATATATTTATAACTAGAAAAGGAAATTTAAAAGGTGAGAAGTTCTCACCGAGGGTTCCACTCCGCCGTGCTTTGCTTTTGAACTGCTGAACTGTCTGGATTTGACTGAAATTCCAATGCAGTCTTTTCAAGCTGTTCAAATAAAATTATATTTTTATCGCTTCATTTCAATAGATAAAAATCACATTTTTATACCGCTATTCAATATATAAAAATCGAATTTTTACTTTGCTATTCAATATATAAAAATCGAAATTTTATTTTGTTATTCAATATATAAAAATCAAATTTTTATTTCTCTTCATATATATTTTTCCCGACACTTCATTCTATATAAAAATTATATTTTTATATTTCTAATTCTTATATAAAGATCGAATTTTTACTTCATTACTTCCTTTATAAAAATCGTATCTTTATATGTTATATATATATATATATTGTTTCTTTTTGTTTTCAAAGATCACTTCTTTTTGGTTTCAAAGATCACTTCTTATTGTTTTCAACCATATGATAAAAATCACATCTTTACAACGCTTCATAAAAAATAAAAATCATATCTTTATTTCGAAATCTAAATTATAAAAATATAATCTTTCTTCCTTATCAAAATTATAATTTTTATAACACCTCTAAACTTATCATTAACTAATAAATTAACACATTAGTTTAAAAAAAAATCAAACTTTCCTTATTTAAAATCGAATATTTAATTCGCTGCTCTCTAATTGCTTTAAATTAAAACAAATAAATAAAAATAAGGTAAAAACTTACTTTTCTCTCTTGAAATTGAATCTCGGATGAAGGAGGGGGGGTGTTGAGGGCGGCGCCGTGGCTGTGGATGGTCGGGGATGGAGCAGAGGGTCGGCGCGAAGGCAAGGGGGCGCAGCGACGGTGGATCTTGAGCTAGGGTTCACTGGCTTTCATCATCGAGGGCCTCGATCTGCGGGATGGGGAGCAAAAAGGGGGCTGGCGCTGTCAGAGGCGTGCGGGGTCAGAGCTGACATTGGCGATGCGCCCGAACGAGCGGTGGCAGCGCTGAAACCGTCGGGCGATGGGTAGCGGGATCAAGGGTTTTTTTTCCTCGATTTTGAACTGATAAGAATGACTTGGGGGGGGGGCTTTAGGGAAATATGGGGTTGACTTTTTAATTTCTCTTTTAAAAAGTAACTTTATTTCGAAGTCAAAATCAAACCCATCGCCTGTCGTCCATAGCTAATTACCCCCATTCCGAACCCAATGGGATGTGTACCGTAGGCTGATTCGATCGTTTCGACCAGTTTTCGTCAAAATTAACATATAACTCTATATATTGAATTTGAACGCGCATTTCAATTTACTGGGGCCACATAATAACTCGAAAAATTCTTGAAAAATATTTTCTAGCTTCATATTGACGATACGGTTCTAATAAAACTAATTTCATCGAATTCTAAGACCGTTTGAAAAATGGCCATTTTCCAGTCGATTAAAATCAACTAAAACTAGTCAAACGCGTTTTCTTTTGCCACGCTCACATATTGATTTGAAAAATTATGAAATTTGGAATCTAGCAATAATTCGACATCACGGACCCAACGAAAGTGGTTTCGTCGAAATCCGAGGTCGTTTGCAAAATTCCCATTTTTAAGGGCCTGAATTCCATAGCGACTATTCAGAATTTTCAACTAGACATATTTTTTGATTCCCGCTATGAAATTTCGATTTCTCGGATTCGTTGGAAAGATATTCTCAATTAGATTCCATCATTTTTGGTTTTTCCAAAATCTGGTTTATTTTGCAGCCGGTACATTCAATTGAAGTTTGAAATCGAATTATCGAACTACCGCGCCATTTTCAATTCTATTTTTAATTATATATAATTATTTATATTCTAACGACGACGTATATAATATATACATTCGAATTCTATTCAAAATAAATTTTCCGTCGATATTATTTAAAATAAATCATTTTAAATGTTCAAAATTCACTTAAATTGCCTAAATAAAATTTTTAAATTAGCTCAGAATTTCCGGGTTGTTACAAACTACATCTCATATGAGATAGCAAAAGGTGAGATCGGAAGAAGAAGGCACGTTAACCCATCCGGCCGATGGGGAAGCATGGAAGCATCTCGATAAAACTTATCTGAATTTTGCAGCGTAGAGTCATAATGTCAGACTAGGATTATTTACGGATGGTTTTTCACCATTTTCTCAATTTGGTTCTAAATACTCATCATGGCCCATTATCATCACACCTTATAATTTACCTCCATGGATGTGTATTAAAACGCAATATATGTTTCTTACTATTATTGTTAATGGCCTCGACGATCCGACATAAGGAATTGATATTTATTTACAACCGTTAATTAAAGAATTAAAAACATTGTGGAACGAATTAGTAGAAACATACGATGTTTCGAAGAAGATTTTTTTTTGTATGTTTGCTTCTTTGTTGTGGACAATAAATGATTTTCCTTCCTATGCAATGCTTTTAGGATGGAGTATTGCTGGTCGTCTATCATGTCCATATTGCATGATAGAGACACGAGCGTTTTCCTTGCCTCATGGTAGGAAAATTTAATGGTTTGACTGCTATCATTGTTTTCTTCATGGAAACCATCCTTTCAGAGTAGACAAGAAAAACATTTTGGCTAATAGAGTAGAAACCAGAAAACCTCCAACACTTTGGTCTAGTGAAGAAATATATGAAATGGTTGAAAATCATCTAAAGATATATGAAACTGGAGTTCAAACAGAAATAGAAGGCAAGTCAATTTATTACAATTGGTGTAAACAGTCTATTTTTTAGGAGTTGCCGTATTGGGAACATCTTCTGCTTCGTCATAATATTGATGTGATGCACAATGAGAAAAACTTATTTGATAATGTCTTTAAACACAGTTTTGAATGTTAAAGGGAAAACTAAAGATGATTTGAAATCAAGGCGCGATATAGAAGAATTATGCAAACGTCCTGGGCTTCATATGAAACCAAATGAGAGTAAAAAACCCTAAAGCATGTTATGAATTAGATAATAATCAGGCTAAAGTTGTGTTAAAATGGGTTGAAGGGTTAAGATTTCCTTATGCGATTTCATCAAACCTTCGTAGATGTGTTGACTTCAAAAATGGTAAATTGAGCGGAATGAAAAGTCACGATTGTCACATAATGATGGAGCATTTATTTTTCGGTATGTTCAAAGAACTACTGCCGTTAAAAGTGTGGAAGGTATTAACGGAGCTTAGTTTGTTTTACAAAGAGCTTTGTTTGGCTACTTTAAAAGTGGAATGCTTACGTAAATTCAATGTAGATATTTCAGTATTTCTTTCCAAATTGGAGAAAATATTCCCTCCAGTTTTTTTTAATGTAATGGAGCATTTATCTGTTCACCTTCCAACTGAAGCACGACTTAGAGGTCCCGTCCAATACGGATGGATGTATCCATTTGAGAGGTATATATAAACATGTGACTCATTAATTTAATTGCACTTAAAATTATGTAATAACGTAAATTGATTTTGTATAGATATCTGAATCATTTGAAGAAAAAAGTAAGACAAAAAGCACGAGTTGAAGGCTCGATATGCAAATCTTACATAGAAGAAGAAGCTTCATTCTTTTTCTCTCATTATTACAATGATCATGTGAATATATCATTTGAAAGTGTTTCCCGAAATGACGAAGGAGACGTACAAGAATCATCCCAAACAGTTTTTTTCTATTTTTAGACAACATGGTCGATCTTCTGGGAAATGTGTAGACGTATGGCTAGACGATAAAGATCTCCATGTAGCACACACTTATATTCTTCTAAATTGTGTTGAAGTTGCACCGTTTGTTAGGTAAGTTGAAATACCAATTAGTTCTTTATTCATTTCTACATTTTTTGCTTACATATGATAATTAATGTAAAATTTTATTTCTACTTACAACGTTTATGATCGTGAACATCCAAACGGAGATATCAGTAAAGAATTTTCTGCTTGGTTTACAAATTATGTTTATGAACCCAAAAATTGAGTTGTTGATGAACGGTTGAAACATCTTGCAATGGGACCAAAAAGATTGGTCAAGACATATCCAATATATTTTGTTAATGGATATAAATTTAACACCGAAGAATACGGTGCTGAAAAATTAACGAATAATATAGGTGTATTCGTTAAAGGCAGTGACGATCCTGAAAATCACATTAATGATTTTTATGGAATTTTAACACAAATATTGCAACTGGCATATTTCTCACGACCCGCGGAGGAGGTGTTTCTATTTAAATGTGATTGGTTTAGCACTATTACAGGATTTGGGATTAATGTGCATAAGGATTATAATCTGATTGAAATTAAGCGTACATCGCACTATGACAAGTATGATCCTTTTGTACTAGCCAAACAAGCATTTCAAGTTTATTATGCTCGTTACCCGTCTCTAAAAAAAGATAAAGCAGACTGGTCGGCAGTTTTTAAAACAAAGGCTAGATTTACGTTCGACGGGAAGAATATTCCAAACGAAGGAGCCTACCAGGCAGAACTTGAATAGAACAATGAAATACTAATTGAATATGACCATGCTGATTTTGGACCTCTGGTCGATGAGACAAATGTTTTAATAGAAGCGTTTGAGAGTGCGGAAGAAGATAATGTAGAATCTGAGGTCGAATCTGAATCAAAAGAAGATGATGACTAATGTGGATCATGATGAGTATTATCTGTCTAGTTGTAATGCAATTATGGAGTATATGACGTACATTCTACAATTCATGTAACTCTGTTTAATTTTCTAATATTATGATTAGCTTTTTACATCTTTTATGTCATACGCAATTCATATAACTACGTTTTTCCTATTTATCTTAAATCTGCAATGTAATATGTTACTCCTTGGAATATGAGACCCAATGAAATACAGGTATAAACGATTTCATTATGTTTTATGTTATTTATTTAGCAGATTATATCATTTTTGTAAGTTAGCCGTGAAATAAATTTGAATATGACGTTATTTTATCTTTTAAAATGGTTTGTATGTGAGAGGTATGTCATATAGAGGGAATTCTTCGGGAGAGGGTTCTGGATCGCAACCCTCTAAGCGTCCAGTCATGTCCTTGGTTCCTACGAGTACAGGGTAAAAATTAATCTTTATTTAGAATGTTAATTATTTTTTACTATAACACAAGTATATCATATTTAATGCAGGATTTTTGATCTGCAACCCTCGAGGGTTATTTTGGACATTTCGAGAGCTACATATAGGGCTCGGATGTCGAGATGTTGGCCTAAGTGGGATCTAATCCCATCTCACATACAGGAGGTCATTTGGCAGGATGTGTTAGTAAGTGTTTTCTTATATACTTTTTTCATTTTAAATTCTTTTACTCATTGATATACTGTATATGTATCATCTTTATTAAGCACCAAATTTTGTTTTGATTACGAACTTGGAAAAATCCTCTTTGTATATAATATATTCAATATTAAATTGTTATTTAATATGACTTACCATAAAATTTTGTTTTGATTGCGAAGAACAAATTTTACAACTATTTTAAAATGTAAATAAGGTTACAACTTTATAACTCTGGCTATTTAAACCCAAAAGATTACAGTTCTTTTATTTTTCATTATATTGTCAAAAGTTCAAAGAAATTTAAGATTTGATCCTTTGAAAGAGTTTTTTGGTGCACATGTGCCGCACTTAACATAAAATCCCATGTTTATAATTTTAGAGCAAACCTAATAATGACTAACGGTGCACCCAAATATGATTGTTAATAGAAAGAACAATTCATGACCGTTGAACCAGTCTATAGAACTAGTTATTATATGCACTAAAATTAAATCTCCTTTGATATGTGTAGCTTAAAATAGCTATATCTTTTACCATTTCAAATAGTGTTCATACTTCATACAGAAAACTAAAAATGTCAATCTGATTGCCATTTTTAAGTGTTGGCTTACTTATCTGAAAAATGACTATATCCTTACTTGTGTGTGTTTTATTCCAATCCAATTCATACATATTTAATACTAATGTTTGTTTAACGTGGAATACAGGCTGAGGTGGATATAGAGACGGATGATTTACAGCTGGCTCGGACGTACTGGATGAAGAAAATGAGAAAATGTTATAAAGATGACATATCAACAATGAATAAAAGCATGATAAAACCTCCATGGATAGGAACAGCCATTTGGGAAGGATTTCTAAAGTACTGGGACAGTGATGAGGTGAAGGTTAGTGTACTATTTTTAAAAAAATATATATTTAATCGATAAGTAATGTATCAAATTTTGAATGAACAGACGGAGTCAGAAAGAAACAGTGCAAATCGGAATAAAAATCCAGTCATGCATCGAGAAGGATCGAAGTCCTTTCAGCATTATCGACAAGAAGTAGTAATTTTTTTAAAATGTGAAATATATAAAAATTAATATGGTATATAATTTTGAAAATGTAATAATTGCGTGTAATAATCAAATTCAGGAGGCTCAGGGGCAGGGTCCAGTCTCATATATGGATGTGTTCACCCGTACGCATGCCATCGAGTGTCTCGATTTAGAAGGGAACACCATGTACACATGGCATGACGACAAGTGTAGGGAGAGTCACGTAAGATTTCATTATATGTAGAAGTATTTGTAGTAGTTGTTAAATTATAATAACATAATATATCATGATATTAATTTTAGATACATTCTTATTTGGTCTTGCAAGAGAAGTTTATGGAGTAATGTCAACAACGTCTAGCTGAGACTGGACAGGAGCAACACACTACCGACGAGGAGAACATCATCTTCCAATCAGTGATGGATCCGATGACGCGGAATAGACGTTACGGATTCAGAAATCAAGTGGTAAAGACTTTTTACCTTAATTTAATTTTCAGTTTAGAAATAAAATTCAGATTAGTGCAATATTCCATCAAATGTCATTCTCCTCTTCAAATTGATATAACTACATTGTATATACTTGTCAAAACGTAGTGGATGATGCTCTTTATTTTATAAATTTTGTGCGGTTTATTTGGTTTTACCTTAGTTTAATTTTCACTTGGCATTTAATAATTAGATCAAATATGAGTATTCTATTTTTATTATAGTTAATCATCAAACCACCATAGTACATGAATAAAATTATTATAAATGATTGTTACAGTCCACCAGTCAATAGAAACAGAGTAGACCGAGTAGAGCTGACACCACAGAGATCGAGGAGCTGAGAGCTAGGGTGGCACAGCTTGAGAAGCAAAATCGTCGTCGGGCCATTGAGATGACTCAGATTCTAGATCGGCGCTTAGCAGAGTTTGCGCAACAGTATGGACGCTTTCCCTCATCGGTCGAATCTGCTGAAGATAACGATGAAGATGACGACGACCAGTGATGGTTAGATAGGTATGTTTTCAGTTGTTGGGGCATATGTACATATATGAATGGATTGCTATGACTATGGTATGGGTATGACTTTGGTTTACATGTATTATGACGCTAGACATGTTTTGGTATGGTTGATGTTGTAGAATTGCTGGGGCTTTTATTGATGTGATGGCAACTTATGTATTTTGTACGTATTTAATGTTTTTTTTTGTTTTTCATGAGTTTTTGGTAGATATATTGTGTTTTGCATGAATATTTGATTGATGGGTTATAGACTAGTGGTCTAGTACGATGATTTGAGATGAATGTGTGCTGAAAGGCTAAATAGTAGTAGAAATGCAAAAAAATGCAAGATTGCCGACGGCTTCCGACGGCCGCTGTTTTCATAAAAGGCGAACGGTTTCCGATGGCGAAGGACGGATTAGTGGTTAATCACAGTAACGATTTCCGACGGCTTCCGATGGCCGTCGGAAACCGTTACTAACGGATTCAAGCCGTAGCAAATTTGGACGACGAGGTGTGTCGATAGCCGTCGGAAATCCTATTTACCGATGCTTTAATTTGCGACGGTTTTTTCCGATGGCTTCCGACGGCTGCCAGTAGCCAAAAGCCAACAGAAATCAATATTTTCCTTGTAGTGCTACTTAGTACGACAGATATTTGATATTGTGGAGGTTGCCCTTCCAAATAAACTCTGCACAAACTTGCTCTATTTTATTAGTAGAAGCATCTGGAAACTGAAAAGTTTGAAGCTAAAAATTAACTTTAGCTTGTATGACCGTATGAACTAATTCCACTATACCAGCAAATGGTAACAACTTTGAGCTCCAACCTTGTAATTTATCTATGATTTTGGTATTGAGTTCGGCACATTCACTGTCACTAATTTTATTTGAGGATAGTGGTACACAAAGATATTTGACTAGTAGATTACCTTCCTGGACTTTCAATACTTCAAGTAGTGTTGCTTTCTTGTTGTTGAACTTGGTTAAATAACATTTGGTTTTAAGATCATTCACTTTTAATCCTACATATTTCTCTGAAGTTTCAAAATTTCTGCTTATAGTTAAGGCTACCTCTACAGAAGATCGAATACAAATAATTTGATTGTCTACATATAATAAATGGCGGAGAATAGGATAGAAGTAAAAAAAAATTTGATCTCTTTCTTGAAACATGCATTTTCCATTTCTAGCGAGAAAAACTCCATCTCTGTCGCAAACAAGTAAGGAGATAATGGGCCTCCTTGTCTGATACCCCTGTTGCTATTGATATGAACCATAAGTACATAGTGTTTATGAATAGAGAAAGTAGGGGTAGACGTACAATCTTCGATGAGAGCAGCAATCTTGGTGGGGAAACCCATACTTTCTAGCATGTGTATGATGAATTTGCGATTGATCTTATCATATGCTTTGTGTAAATCCACTTTGAGGTAAAGTTTATCTGCTCCATTTTTGTTGAAATTTCTGATTAATTCATGCGTCAATAATGAGTTATCTGAAATGCTCCTACCTTTAATAAATGCTGGCATTCAGCAATGAAATTTGGCAAAATAGGGTTGATCTGTTGCAAATAACCTTCGATAGAACCTTGTAAATCACATTACAACACGCTATTGGCCTATAATCTTCAATCCTTGAAAGATTGTCCATTTTAATAATAAGGCTAAAAAATGTGTTCTTTAAGAATTTTTCTAGTCCGAAACATTTCCTGAACGGCTTCTAATAAGTGAATTTTCAGGTTATCCCAATGCCTTTTGTAGAATTCAGCACCCTGCCCGTCCGACCCGGGGTTGGCAACACTGTGAATAGTGGCCAAAGCTTCCTAGATTTCGTTGATGGTCACTGGTCGTTGGAGCTTCCTGCTGCCACGAGAATTCAGCAATCTCCTACCTTGGATGTTGGGTAAGTCATTCTCAGTTTGGTCATTGTATAAATCTGAATAATATTTGATTGCTTCCTCTTCCATCACTTGATTATTATTACTGGCGAACCATCCTATTTAAAACATTGCATGTTGGAGTTTGAATTTTTCCTTATGGATTTTTCCTGATGGACATTTTTATATAGAAAATTTTGGTGCACTCGTCCCCTTTAGTGATCCATCGTTCTTTGGCCTTTTATTTAAGCTCTACAGCCTTGATTTTAAGTGCATACTTAAGCTGCCCTTGCATATTGTAGCAAGATCTCCAACTGTCATCCTCTTCATCATCCTCATCTAGTTTAGTCAGTAACTATTTGCATTAATTCTGCAACACTGTGATATTGTCTTGATCTTTGTGTCTTATTTTGTTCCATTCTTTCAGGCTAAGTTTGACCGTTTTGAGTGTGTGGGTAAGTTTGTAGAAATTAGACCCTTCCATTGACGTCACTACGTTTATTTGAACTGCTTCCCCATAACCTTGCAACTGTGGCCAAGATATACAAAATCTAAACAGTTTACCTTTGGCATTTTCTTGTTTTTCAGTAAGCAAAATATGCAAAGGACTGTGATCACTCGTAGAATTAGGCAGGACGTTAACTGGTATTTCTGAGAACATGTTAATGTAATCAGCATTCACTAACACTCTGTCAAGGTTACACGAAATTTTCTTACATTCACCACTTCTCCGTGTAAATTCAGACCCTTATAGACTGGTTCTAGCAATCCGGATGCAACAACGCAAGAATTAAATTTAGCCATTTGGGAAACTCTCAGCGTAAGTCCCTCTTTTTCCTCATGATTTTTAGCACTACATCAAATTCACCCATCACAATCCACGGGCCTTATATAGTTTTGCTTATGTCTTTTAATTTGTTCCAAAAAAATAACTGTTGTGAAGCTAAGTTGCAGGCATAGACTGCGGTTACAAATAAAACCAAACCCCGATAATTGGTAGTTTTGATAGTAATTTGTTGGTTATCTTTCTCTGTAATTTGAGTTTTCCAGATATGTTTGCTCCACATTATCATAATTCTGCCTATCTCACCCATGTCATTATTATTAGTCGATGCCCATTCATCATCCATGGTCATTTTAAAATACTTCATATTTTTGTCATTAACTTATTTTCCAAAATTCCCAAAATAGAAGGAGATAAATTCCTTTTTAGATTATAGAGGTCTAATTTATGAGCGTCGTTATTTAGGCCTCTCACATTCCAGCTCACGATAGTCATTTGGAAGATTGAGAATCGCTCCTTAACTTCCTTTGAGGGATTTCTTGCACACTAGATGTAGTGCTTATACCTTGGTTTTTGGTAAACTGAGAATCATACTTTTCATTTGGGTTGGAATACTTATTGGATGGAGTTTCAATGTCTATGTAACTACCATGTCATCTTACTCCACTTGATTTTTGTTTCTTCAAGTGCTTGCATTTCTGATGCTGCTTTATTTGCTTCCACTGAATCCTGCTATTCTAGGCCTTTTCAACTGCAGGGTCAAGGCCCATCTCCTCCTGGTCCAGCAACACCTGAACTATGACCGATTGTAACAACACTAGATTTTCTCTAGGAAAACATATGCAGGTTTACTGATAATTCCTGGATATATATATATATATATATATATATATATATATATATATATATATGAGATATATGTATATGTGGCTATGCAAGGGGCATAATGGATGTGTAGGGTACACAACTGAATTCAGTACAATATTTAATTAAATAGAGTATTTCTTAAATAGCATACATGGTTGAATAAAATATTCATGTGTCGATTTTAGACTTGTGTACACATGCTTGGGGAAATGTATGTGTACAATATATATAAGAACCTATGGGTAAAGAGGTAAACTAGTTTCATAATATATGGCCTAAGAGTCATTTGTAAACATGCATATAAATCCTTATAATACGTGGGAAGATAATACCATGAAAATAGCATGATCAATGGGGATAAAAGTGGAAATTAATAAGTAGCACTTTGCAGGAAAAAGTAAGCCAGCATGGCTTGTATGGGTAATAATAACTCATATGGATTAAAAGTTTGGAAATATTAAGTTCTTACGGGAAAGTTAAACATGGGGAAAAATTGTTTATTATTGTGAGGTAGGGTTGAAAGTGGGGGTTAGGCAGCATGGACTAGTGGGTCACAAGCTTATGTCTAACTCTGTGTATATATATATACAGTGGTGAAGAGGAGCAATATTTATATATGTGTTGATCCTTTTGTATCAAGAGTTTTCTAAGTTAAACCCTCTCTTTGTGAGGAGTTTAAGTGGAAAAATCATAGGTTCCTTGAATTCTCTAATCCTATGCTCACAATAATAGAAAAACAAAGAAGGGATTTCTGAAGGCTATAATATAAAAATATATTGAAATGTATAAATTGAGTATAGTTTTGGCATGGATGTGGTTGACTGGGTGTTTGTTTGCATTTGCATGAATGCTAATTTAATATTTACACTCATTATATATATATATATATGTATGTATGTATATATGTTGAACCCTCATGATATGTACATGTGTAACTCATGTTTGGCAGCTTAAAATCTATGGGGATATAGATAATTATCCATTTAAATAAGTGTTAAATGGGGAATATATTGGAGGGATAACCACTTGAATTACCAAAAGGTTACTGGATGGTTGGGGAACCATGTATACATTGATCTGTTTGATTTCCAGGGAGGAAATCAAGCATGCACATGGCTTGTAAAAGCCCTGTAGACCTTTGTGTGTTTGATAACAACAATGTGCACATATTTGTTCAATGTAATAGGGACTATAACCTATAGAAATTAGGATGGGGCAATCCAAGAAAAGTAATAGTTCACAAACATTAAGGGATGGATGACATGGGATGCATCATATGGTTTGTCAATGATAGCTTGTTAGTTACTTTGCATTTGGTTCTACGTATGTTTTATTCAGGAACTCAGGGAGATATTCCGTATGAATATTAAGAAGTATTGTAACGACCTGGATTTTTCTACTATTTGAGTTCGAATATTTAAATTGGTTTTAAATATTTTATTTGGTATATTAATGGATTATTAATATTGAACTTGTTATTAAACGACGGTCGAACGTTTATAATTATATTTATATTAAAACGAACTCGAAACGACGCGGTAGTTCGTAAAATTGAATTTTTAACTTCGATTGAGTATACAGAATCCATTTTAAGTCGGAATTTTGCGAAACAAGAAGCGTTCGAATCATATTGATTATAGTTTTCTATTGAAAAAGAAAAATCGAGATTTCATCATACTGATTGTAAGATATGTCTAAATCAAAATTTAAAATAGTCGCTATTGAATCGTTTATCGACCGTAACGGTTTATTCGATATAACTATATATCGTTTTCGAATTTAGACAAGATTCTTTTGAGGCGCAGTGATAATTTAATTTTTAGAATTTTTCTGAAATTTTTAATTAATTAATTACGCAACTTTTTATTTGGAGAATTTTGCACTCTATATTAATATTTTGGGGTTTCAAAATATAAGATAACCTACCGATATTATTATAATTTTGGGACCGTGACACACTGTTGGACACGACAGTATTTTTTTATTCTGTCGACAGCTGTTCGTAAACGAATAAAATTGGTGTATAGCGGGATACGTTGAAATTTAAATACTAAATAATAAAAGAACCCTTCACCATTAAGTAAAAGAAGAAGAAGAAGAGAAAAAAAAATAAACTGCGCTCCTACCCCAAGACACAAACCCACACTGTTTACTCTACACCATCCCGTCACTCTACCGTATGAAGAGACAAGTCACCGTATCTTTATTTGGAGCAGCAGACACTTTGTAGACAGACTAGCATAAACTAAAATAGATACAAATAAACACAACACGTGCTAGTACAAGTACAATGCAGACTTACCCATTTTTCTTCTTTCTAAATGCCTACTCCATTTTATGCCACCTGCTACTACCCTAGACTAAATGTACAAATGCACATGCTGCAATAAATGAAGTACCCACAAAATATATGAAAGGAAGAAAGCAAAGCTTAACAGCTACCCTAGAATACATACGTCTAATCCTATATAAAGTGAAATGAAATATGCACAGCATACCCTATCTCATTTTTGTACGCTCTGCCGTTTTTTTTTTCCAGTCCTTCGATTCACTTGAATTAACATGGCATTCAAACCATCCATCAACAGCTACAGCCTACGAAAAGGAAAATACATGCAGCCTACCTTTATTTGAAAGCCTACCCTGAAATGCTAAGCTATCTTTTTTTCGTTGCCTTGAAGGGCAAATTATCAGTTTCTTGCCGACCAAACCATCGATGCCTTTATTGCCAAGTAACCGTGATGCGCACGCTTCTTCTCTATATATAAGACTGCTCCATCCTATTTCTTTTGATATAAATGAAACCGCATTTTCTCTTATAAAAAAGGAAAAAAAATATGAAAAAAACGAATAGCTGAGTTTAGAGGGAAGAAAGAAAATGCTCTAGGAAGAAGACTTGTAGCACGTCCTGGGTGCGGATTACTTTTGCATGGGCTGTGTTTATGTTTGGAGTACACTGGAGTGGTGCGGAAAAATTGATGGAGTATGTACAGAACGAAAAAAAAGGAATGAAGCATCAGGTGTAAGAATTGACAGAGCAAATGGGAGGACTGGTAGTTTTGTTTACAACCAAGAACGGTGAAGTGCGGTTGCTTACAATGGAGTATTTGTGGCCACGAAAGCTTGCGGTGCTCAGCTGTAAACGAAGAATACAGAGAGGAATAGTAATTGAAATGGTGTTTAATCACGGTTTAAGTAAAGTAAGTAATATTTCAGTTAATTAGTATATATATTTATATATACTTAATAAGTATACGTAGCCTAAGTTTTGAATTGGACTAAACAAACTTTACCGTGCTGATTTTATTATATATATATATATATATATATATATATGATGTTTGAACAAAGCCTGTATGAGTATACTAATATATCTAATCATGCCTCAT
Source organism: Allium sativum (assembly GCA_030737875.1). Classification (NCBI taxonomy): domain Eukaryota; kingdom Viridiplantae; phylum Streptophyta; class Magnoliopsida; order Asparagales; family Amaryllidaceae; genus Allium; species Allium sativum. Next base: position 153,513,309 of record CM060921.1, on the reverse strand, counting down.
TGAAAATATTAACATACAGCAAGAATTAAGTTAATTTATTTTATAGATTTTCAATAACATTATATTAAACAGTCAGTAACGTTTAAATTTTTATATTTATGTCATGCGTATACAGAATCAAATCAAGCAAGGAGCGTTGGACTCATATCGACGGACATAAGATTTTGAAATTGGAACGATTAGAGATGAACGCAACTAAAAGTTTGTAACCCGAACCGTTTTGACGATGAACGGAAAACCCAAGGTGAGTTAAACTCACTCAGTTACCCCATTTATAATTTTTATAAATCGGGATTATTGCTTGTGTGCTATGTTTGCTGGTTGATTTGGTTGATTTAATGATTGTTTAGTTATTCTTTATACTGTTATAAATTAAACGGATGTTTAATTTAAATGAAATGAAATCGTTATTTTTAACAATTATTTCCGATAAAGGTATCTTACCTTGTCGGTTACGTTTATCTCAATATAAACTTATTTGGATGCTTTAATTATTATCTTGGTTGACCGCTACTTGTTGAATTGATTATTTATCTGCATATGATCATTATATGAACTGTTTAACCAACATGATTGGATTATTGACTTGGTGGTTGTTTGTTGTATCCAAATTCAACATTTGTTCGGTTATTAACCAATGAGTGATATTGGTTGAGAAATTTGTAGCAGATGGCCAAAATACAAACTATGTTAAAAAGGATGATTTACCTTTCAAGTAAATCGATAGAAATAAAGTTATAAAATTTATTTATAAGTGAATATAGATTTCTATTATATTATCTTGATTAGAATTTATGAAAAGAAATAAACTTACCAAAAGTATGTTGATTGTTTTATTCACTATTTTGGCACCAAAAACGACCGTGTGCGAAGCACGTGCTTTATCTTTTATAAAGCAAATGCTTGTATTAATGAGATTGTTAAGCAACTGTGGAACGATTAATAACGATGATTATTTGTTTTCAAGAAACAATTTAAAGAAGATTATTTTGAAATGGATTATTTAATATTATTTATTAGTTTAAAGGAAAAGACGAGTTGAAGTGATCAATGGGTTAATCATGTTTTGGAATTGACCAAGCCAACTGTTTTTAACAAGAAATTGACTAGTGTGTCGATTAATCCGGTGATATTATTTAACAAATAGTTGCTTGGTTTAATAGGAATTTTAAAAGGTAATTTCAAAGGTAAGAGGGGTTATAAAACCGTTTGTTGAATAAAATAGTAACATGATATTTGTTGGTACTAGAATGAACATGGGTTTTTGGATTATAATTGATACTTATATTAAGATAAGAATGTGGTCGATCAAGGTTTGAGAGGTAATTAAAATACCCCAACTTGAACGACTTCAGGATTATCGAAAGATGATATTAGTTGTAATAGTGGATGTGTTTGAAGTAATTTATTTGAGAAATATTAATGTAACGTTATTTGAAGAATTTATCAATATAAAATGGGATTCCAGCAATAAAGGGAATTAAAAAGCGACTTGAGAATATGAAATGGTATTTTCAAAATAAAAAGTAGATTGGTGAAGATATAACGGTACTTTCAAAAGTAAGGAAAAATGATTTAGAATAAGTTTATTCTAAAGGATAAGTGACGAGGATTGGGTTCAAATAATAAGACCAAAATCGAATTTCGAAATGATCGTTTTAAGAATGATAAGTGGAATCGGTTTTCCAATTATAGGTAATAAGTGATGTATGGAAAATGTTTTAAAATGGTAGTTAACGGGAAATGTGATATTGATTTAAGATATTTTTCTAAGTATCAGCATAAAATGATTTGAGAACATTATATTATTTAATGGCCAAGTGACACTGTATTCTGAACCAATGAATCTATTTTATTTTATGGTTGTCTATTTTGATAGTTAAATAACCGGCTATCAAAATCTGGCCCAACGTTATTGGTACGGAAAGACCAGGATCGAGTTTATATTCGAAAACCATTCCGACCAATAAATACGAATACGTTGAAGATGCTGATCGAGATAGAGCGATTGAAGACTGTAGATCTTCATGAAACGGAAGAGTTACTTACAATCTCTGGCTGATCCCTAGAGATATACTGTGATTCTGTCGTAGCTGAAATCTATGGGTTGCAAGGACTACTCGCTACTGATCCTTAGGGTGATTCCTAGGATGTGGTAGGAGGGTGCCTTCGGTTCATCCTGTTCCTGGATGACTTGTATGGACGATGTGAATGGTGGCCAGAAGTTTCAAAAGTCGATTATAACCTCAAGCCTCATCAACCGGGAAATGAAAAAAATCGGGCAGGCAGCATGGCTATGTGGGTCGCTCCCATTAGGGTGTATAATCACCTATCTAGAGAAATTTCTTTTGCTTCTTTGATCTATCGATGCTGTCCCTTTTCGGGAAACGGTGGTTTGAGCCCTACCGTTGGTGATATACATTCGATACACTCAAGCGAAATGAGTGGTCGGTCATGTGAGGGCCGGGTTGCAAGACGTTCTTGTTGAACCCAGTGTATTCGCCTCTAGAGATACACGAGCGGCAGGTTGTCCCATTCCTTGTCAAGTCGGAATCCAATTTCCAATAAGTGCCTACGGTTTTGTTTGTTTATATATATACGTGGAGCGTGTGATGCAAGCGTTCCACTAGATTGATATTTACTTGTATTTAGACATTATTATAATATCAGAAAAGATATTGATTTCAAAAATGTTTTGGATTATCATAAGGTAAAAACCGTCCGTATTTATGTGTGGATTTGGGCTTACGATTATCCTTTTCTTTCGAAAAGATTTTGAACTTTAAAATCAAGTTGGATGATACCCTTAAAACTTTGCGAGTTTATCTCACTCTGGTTCACCAGACTGACTCGGTGTTTGTAAATGCTCGGGTTAGACCGGGGTGTACAGTTTCAGGTTATCAGATGCTGTGGATTCCAAAGACGAGCTGAAGGTGTTCAGACATATGATATTATCTAGTGTTATTCCGCTGTGTGAGGTATGTGAGGACAGGTTATTATAACTGTCCAGATGTATTGATGTACTCTGATGATTGTAGATTCTATTTCAAGCTCTCAATAAAGTTTATTTATATATTTTGTTCCGCTGCGATGTGAGACTCTGTGTAGTGTTGATTCTCCTTCTTATTCTTCTATTCTAATCTTCTTTCTTTCTTATCTCACCCTCTAATTTCTTTCTTCTAGCTTTCGGGGTTTTCGATACTTGAGTTGGACAAGGAATGTATAAATGTCTGGATTCGAGTGTCGAATTTCCCAGGTCGCTACAATTGGTATCAGAGCAATGGTTTAGAAATAACCTTGGCTCTGTGGCATAACTCGATAGAGATTGGGTCAGCAATGCCCTAAATTGAGTTGAGTATATATATATATATATATATGAGAGAGCGTATTTGTAGATTTTATATATACAAATGTTTCGTATTGTGTTGTTTGATCGGTTCAAGTTGAACTGACAAATTGATACAATATCATTTTTTGAAAAGGGTAAATGAAATAATTTTACCCAAATATATTTTCGTATATAAAAAGAAATAATTTTTCTCAATTACTGAGATATTGGTTTGATGATTAACTGAATTTAATTCAAATTGGATTTGAATCGTTTAATTTAACCAGAATGAGAATTCAAACTTGATTTTGAATTTGAATAGGTTTAATATAAACAGTATAATTAGTAAATAAGAATTTTAATAAAAAAATTAGATAAATCAGAATTTAACTTAAAATAAGGATGATTTGCTTGTAACGATTGTTGATTATTTGTTGGATACTAGATTAACAGAATTCATCAACAGATAAATAAGAATTGAAAACTAAGAGATAATATTCAATATAATGAATAAGATCAATATGAAATGAAACTGAAGCGATTTAGCCATATATATGTTACTGGCATTGGATATTGAGCTAAGTGCAGGTTGAAAGGAGAAAGAGCCGTTAGTCGATTTACTTCGTGATTAGAGTATTGATTTCCCGAAAAATAGGTAAACCTTAATATATTGATTGGGGGATTGATTTTATAACCGTAAATTGGGTTGCCGCTTGGTTTTGTTTTGATCGATGTGAAGCCCGTAGTGGCATGTGTAATCGTTTCGATTAATCTGTGCAGGAGATGCTGGCAAAATTTTCGTAAAATTTTAAAACTTAGTTATTTTTGAATAATATTTTAGAATAATTGTTTTTAAATAATTGGGTTTGAATCAATCTTCTTACTTAGCAATTTCGGGGACGAAATTATTTTAAGGGGGGAAGAATGTAACGACCTGGATTTTTCTACTATTTGAGTTCGAATATTTAAATTGGTTTTAAATATTTTATTTGGTATATTAATGGATTATTAATATTGAACTTGTTATTAAACGACGGTCGAACGTTTATAATTATATTTATATTAAAACGAACTCGAAACGACGCGGTAGTTCGTAAAATTGAATTTTTAACTTCGATTGAGTATACAGAATCCATTTTAAGTCGGAATTCTGCGAAACAAGAAGCGTTCGAATCATATTGATTATAGTTTTCTATTGAAAAAGAAAAATCGAGATTTCATCGTACTGATTGTAAGATATGTCTAAATCAAAATTTAAAATAGTCGCTATAGAATCTTTTATCGACCGTAACGGTTTATTCGATATAACTATATATCGGTTTCGAATTTAGACAAGATTCTTTTGAGGCGCAGTGATAATTTAATTTTTTGAATTTTACTGAATTTTTTTATTAATTAATTACGCAACTTTTTATTTGGAGAATTTTGCACTCTATATTAATATTTTGGGATTTCAAAATATAAGATAACCTACCGTTATTATTATAATTTTGGGACCGTGACACACTGTTGGACACGACAGTATTTTTTTATTCTGTCGACAGCTGTTCGTAAACGAATAAATTGGTGTATAGCGGGATACGTTGAAATTTAAATACTAAATAATAAAAGAACCCTTCACCATTAAGTAAAAGAAGAAGAAGAAGAGAAAAAAAATAAACTGCGCTCCTACCCTAAGACACAAACCCACACTGTTTACTCTACACCATCCCGTCACTCTACCGTATGAAGAGACAAGTCACCGTATCTTTATTTGGAGCAGCAGACACTTTGTAGACAGACTAGCATAAACTAAAATAGATACAAATAAACACAACACGTGCTAGTACAAGTACAATGCAGACTTACCCATTTTTCTTCTTTCTAAATGCCTACTCCATTTTATGCCACCTGCTACTACCCTAGACTAAATGTACAAATGCACATGCTGCAATAAATGAAGTACCCACAAAATATATGAAAGGAAGAAAGCAAAGCTTAACAGCGACCCTAGAATACATACGTCCAATCCTATATAAAGTGAAATGAAATATGCACAGCATACCCTATCTCATTTTTGTACGCTTTGCCGTTTTTTTTCCAGTCCTTCGATTCACTTGAATTAACATGGCATTCAAACCATCCATCAACAGCTACAGCCTACGAAAAGGAAAATACATGCAGCCTACCTTTATCTGAAAGCCTACCCTGAAATGCTAAGCTATCTTTTTTTCGTTGCCTTGAAGGGCAAATTATCCGTTTCTTGCCGACCAAACCATCGATGCCTTTATTGCCAAGTAACCGTGATGCGCACGCTTCTTCTCTATATATAAGACTGCTCCATCCTATTTCTTTTGATATAAATGAAACCGCATTTTCTCTTATAAGAAAGGAAAAAAAAATTGAAAAAAACGAACAGCTAAGTTTAGAGGGAAGAAAGAAAATGCTCTAGGAAGAAGACTTGTGGCACGTCCTGGGTGCGGATTACTTTTGCATGGGCTGTGTTTATGTTTGGAGTACACTGGAGTGGTGCGGAAAAATTGATGGAGTATGTACTGAACGAAAAAAAAGGAATGAAGCATCAGGCGTAAGAATTGACAGAGCAAATGGGAGGACTGGTAGTTTTGTTTACAACCAAGAACGGTGAAGTGCGGTTGCTTACAATGGAGTATTTGTGGCCATGAAAGCTTGCGGTGCTCAGGTGTAAACAAAGAATACAGAGAGGAACAGTAATTGAAATGGTGCTTAATCACGGCTTAAGTAAAGTAAGTAATATTTCAGTTAATTAGTATATATATTTATATATACTTAAGAAGTATACGTAGCCTAAGTTTTGAATTGGACTAAACAAACTTTACCGTGCTGATTTTATTATATATATATGATGTTTGAACAAAGCCTGTATGAGTGTACTAATATATCTAATCATGCCTCATTGAAAATATTAACATACAGCAAGAATTAAGTTGATTTATTTTAAAGATTTTCAATAACATTATATTAAACAGTCAGTAACGTTTAAATTTTAATATTTATGTCATGCGTATACAAAATCAAATCAAGCAAGGAGCACTGGACTCATATCGACGGACATAAGATTTTGAAATTGGAACGATTAGAAATGAACGCAGCTAAAAGTTTGTAAACCGAACCGTTTTGACGATGAACGGAAAACCCAAGGTGAGTTAAACTCACTCAGTTACCCTATTTATAATTTTTATAAATCGGGATTATTGCTTGTGTGCTATGTTTGCTGGTTGATTTAATGATTGTTTAGTTATTCGTTGTACTGTTATAAATTAAACGGATGTTTAATTTAAATGAAATGAAATCGTTATTTTTAACAATTATTTCCGACAAAGGTAACTTACCTTGTCAGTTACGTTTATCTCAATATAAACGTATTTGGATGCTTGAATTATTATCTTGGTTGACCGCTACTTGTTGAATTGATTATTTATCTGCATATGATCATTATATGAACTGTTTAACCAACATGATTGGATTATTGACTTGGTGGTCGTTTGTTGTATCCAAATTCAACATTTGTTCGGTTATTAACCAATGAGTGATATTGGTTGAGAAATTTTTAGCAGATGGCCAAAATACAAACTATGTTTAAAAAGGATGATTTACCTTTCAAGTAAATCGATAGAAATAAAGTTATAAAATTTATTTATAAGTGAATATAGATTTCTAGTATATTATCTTGATTAGAATTTATGAAAAGAAATAAACTTACCAAAAGTATGTTGATTGTTTTAATCACTATTTTGGCACCAAAAACGACCATGTGCGAAGCACGTGCTTTATCTTTTATAAAGCAAATGCTTGTATTAATGAGATTGTTAAGCAACTGTGGAACGATTAATAACGACGATTATTTGTTTTCAAGAAACAATTAAAGAAGATTATTTTGAAATGGATTATTTAATATTATTTATTAGTTTAAAGGAAAAGACGAGTTGAAGTGATCAATGGGTTAATCATGTTTTGGAATTGACCAAGCCAACTGTTTTAAACAAGAAATTGACTAGTGTGTCGATTAATCCGGTGATATTATTTAACAAATAGTTGCTTGGTTTAATAGGAATTTAAAAAGGTAATTTCAAAGGTAAGAGGGGTTATAAAACCGTATGTTGAATAAAATAGTAACATGATATTTGTTGGTACTAGAATGAACATGGGTTTTTGGATTATAATTGATACTTATCTTAAGATAAGAATGTGGTCGATCAAGGTTTGAGAGGTAATTAAAATACCCCAACTTGAACGACTTCAGGATTATCGAAAGATGATATTAGTTGTAATAGTGGATGTGTTTGACGTAATTTATTTGAGAAATATTAATGTAACATTATTTGAAGAATTTATCAATATAAAATGGGATTCCAGCAATAAAGGGAATTAAAAAGCGGCTTGAGAATATGAAATGGTATTTTCAAAATAAAAAGTAGATTGGTGAAGATATAACGGTACTTTCAAAAGTAAGGAAAAATGATTTAGAATAAGTTTATTCTAAAGGATAAGTGACGGGGATTGTGTTCAAATAATAAGACCAAAAGGGAATTTCGAAATGATTGTTTAAAGAATGATAAGTGGAATCGGTTTTCCAATTATAGGTAATAAGTGATGTATGGAAAATGTTTTAAAATGGTAGTTAACGGGAAATGTGATATTGATTTAAGATATTTTTCTAAGTATCAGCATAAAATGATTTGAGAACATTATATTATTTAATGGCCAAGTGACACTGTATTCTGAACCAATGAATCTATTTTATTTTATGGTTGTTTATTTTGATAGTTAAATAACCGGCTATCAAAATCTGGCCCAACGTTATTGGTACGGAAAGACCGGGATCGAGTTTATATTCGAAAACCATTCCGACCAATAAATACGAATACGTTGAAGATGCTGATCGAGATAGAGCGATTGAAGACTGTAGATCTTCATGAAACGGAAGAGTTACTTACAATCTCTGGCTGATCCCTAGAGATATACTGTCATTCTATCGTAGCTGAAATCAATGGGTTGCAAGGACTACTCGCTACTGATCCTTAGGGTGATTCCTAGGATGTGGTAGGAGGGTGCCTTCGGTTCATCCTGTTCCTGGATGACTTGTATGGATGATGTGAATGGTGACCAGAAGTTTCAAAAGTCGATTATAACCTCAAGCCTCATCAACCGGGAAATGACAAAAATTGGGCAGGCAGCATGGCTATGTGGGTCGCTCCCATTAGGGTGTATAATCACCTATTTAGAGAAATTTATTTTGCTTCTTTGATCTATCGATGCTGTCCCTTTTAGGGAAACGGTGGTTTGAGCCCAACCGTCGGTGATATACATTCGATACACTCAAGCGAAATGAGTGGTCGGTCATGTGAGGGCCGGGTTGCAAGACGTTCTTATTGAACCCAGTGTATTCGCCTCTAGAGATACACGAGCGGCAGGTGGTCCCATACCTTGTCAAGTCGGAATCCAATTTCCAATAAGTGCCTACGGTTTTGTTTGTATATATATATACGTGGAGCGTGAGATGCAAGCGTTCCACTAGATTGATATTTACTTGTATTTAGACATTATTATAATATCAGAAAAGATATTGATTTCAAAAATGTTTTGGATTATCGTAAGGTAAAAACCGTCCGTATTTATGTGTGGATTTGGGCTTACGATTATCCTTTTCTTTCGAAAAGATTTTGAACTTTAAAATCAAGTTGGACGATACCCTTAAAACTTTGCGAGTTTATCTCACTCTGGTTCACCAGACTGACCCGGTGTTTTGTAAATTCTCGGGTTAGACCGGGGTGTACAGGTTAGGTTATCAGATGCTGTGGAGTCCAAAGACGAGCTGAAGGTGTTCAGACATATGATATTATCTTGTGTTATTCCGCTGTGTGAGGTATGTGAGGACAGATTATTATAACTGTCCAGATGTATTGATGTACTCTGATGATTGTAAATTCTATTTCAAGCTCTCAATAAAGTTTATTTATATATTATATTTTGTTCCGCTGCGATGTGAGACTCTGTGTAGTGTTGATTCTCCTTCTTATTCTTCTATTCTAATCTTCTTTCTTTCTTATCTCACCCTCTAATTTCTTTCTTCTAGCTTTCTAGGTTTTCTATACTTGAGTTGGACAAGGAATGTATAAATGTCTGGATTCGAGTGTCGAATTTCCCGGGTCGCTACAAGTATTGAGTAAACTCTTGTAAAGATAATGATATCTGAATATATCACTCAACATACATGCATGTCTAACATTGTTTATTTGAGTAAAATAGAGTATTCTCACACTAGACACAAAGTATGACCCTATTTGCTAATGGAATTAATGGGGTGTCCTATAATAATGGGGTAGCCTCTGATGCTTTTGCAGGAAATGGTGAAGCTTAGTAGGGATTATGGAAGTTATTCTTGGAACTTTGAAGTAATATGCTAGGAAGAAAAATGCATTAATTTTCCATGCTGCTAAATGTTATTAAGCTAGGAAATGTTTAAATCTTAGCTTGCTAAAACTACTTAGGAATATTAGTTAAGTTAGTTGTTTGATGAAGTCTGAAACATGTAATGTTTATTAACTGTTTGATCCTATTAAATGTTAATAGGTGAATGCTAGAAAGAATGATGTAATCAAATCTGGGTTTCATGTGCTTTTATTCAAGGAATAGTATGTTAATTGTAAAGCTAAGATTGGCGAAATTTTGGGATGAGAATTGGAAAATGCTACTTGTTTACATGAACATGATATATATATATATATATATATATATGTGTGTGTGTGTGTGTGTGTGTGTGTGTGTGTGTGTGTTTGAGCACTAAGCATCATCTTGAGAAGCAAAGTTTCTATTTATTTGCAAAGAGGGTCGTGTGTGTGTATGTTGAACATATGGGGTATATTCATCTTTTTGATGATTAGATTTATAAAAGAAATGCTAGGTTTAGCTATACAAATATAGATAGAAACCTCTTGAGAAGAGCAAAATCAATCCATACCTTATAATCTAGACAATTGTAGTAGAAAAGGGTAACACAAACTTGGAATATTTTATAGTTGTTGTGAAATAGAAGCATGTTATCTGTTTGCATGTGTATACCACATTAACACCAAAGCATGGCCAACATGGGATGTATCATGTAACAACCCGGAAAATCTGAACCAGTTTGAAAATTTTAAATTGGCTAAAATAGTGAATTTAAAATATTTCAAATAAATATTTTAAATAATAACGACGAACAGTGAGTTTGAATCGATGTTTGAAAATAAATATAATTAATTCTAATTATAAACAAGGCCTGAAATGGCGCGGTAGTTTCAAAATTTGAATTCAAACTTTGACTAACTGTACCGGGTGCAAAACAAAACGGATTTGAGTGAAATCAAAAATCTTTAAATCTGTTAGTGAATATCTTTCTAACGAGTCTGAAAAATCGAAGTTTCGTTGCGGGAAGCAAAAGTTATGGCCAAATGAATTTTCAGAAAGGTCGCTATAGAGTTTATATAACCCGTGAAAATGGCCATTTTGCAAATGACCTCGGAATTCGACGAAACAACTTTTTTTGGATCTGGGATGTCAAATTGTTGCTAGGTTTCAAATTTCATAATTTTTGAAGCTAGTATGTGAGCGTGGCAAAGGAAAATGTGTTTGGTCGATTTTAGTTAAATTGGATCGACCAGAAAAAGACAATTTTTCAAATGGTCTCAGAATTCGACGAAACTAGTTTTGTTGGGACCGTATCGTCAAAACATAGCTAGATTTATTTTTCGGAAATTTATAGAGTCAGTATGTTGCCCTGACAAATTGAAATGTACATTCAAATTAAATATTGAATGTTTTATATTTTAATTTGAAGGAAAACTGACTGAAACAGTCGAATGGGCCTACGAAACATATCCCATTGTGTTCGGAATGAGGGTAATTAGCTAGGGACGATAGTCGTTGGGTTTGGATTGGAGTTCGTATGAGATAAGGGGTATTTTCGGATTTTTAAAATATATAAATAAAAAAATATCATTGGTCAAACTATTCTCTCTCTCCCCAATATACAGTCGACGCATGGTGGAAACACCCTCTTTCCTTCCTCCGTCGATTGCGCCTCATACAAGCAAAATCAGCCCCTCCGCCAGTTGAAGATTTTGAGGAGCTCGAGATGAGCTTCAAATCCATATATAGTTTGTATTTTTTCGTTCAACATTCAAGGAGAATCGAGCTCGGGAAGTTCGGGCGTTCAACCCGCCGCCGCACCCTCCTCCGGCCGTCGAACTGACCAACTCCCCTAGGCGCAGGTGCACCGCTCCTCCCCCTCCGACACTGCAAAGGCCGATCGACGAATAGCTACACGGATTCGAAGAAAAATCGAAACCTAGTTTCAAACCTTTCAGCTGAGTACGGCTGATTTTAAAATAAACTATATTATAGCACTTTAAAGCGCTACGGTTTTAGATTTCACTGTAAAAATCATATCTTTTTCATTTCTTGATAAAATTCAGTGAAACAAGACATAGTGGACTCGTATGGACGTCTTCTACATTCTAGAAGAGACCGCATATTTTTCTAAGCCTCCTGCTATTTTTGGTGGAGTGGAACCCAATGTGAGATTTCTAAATTATAAACGATATGGAAAACGAGATGTATAAATTATATAGTCGATGTATGAGTTATATAAGCATTGTACACCTCATGTATAAGTTGTACGTTCGATGTATAAGTTATACATGCGTTGTAAAAATTATATATGTGTTGAAATAGATGTGAAATACTTATATATATATATATATATATATATATATATATATATATATATAAAAGCCCCTCGTCCACAAACAGTGGACAATATTTATTGGTTGTGATTGGTGTGAAAATTGGTTGATAGCGAATGGTTGATTTGAATAGTTTTTGGTTGAAATTGATTGATTATGGTTGAAAAATACCCGTTTGTGGTTGAGAATTATTTGGTAGAAACCACATAGGATTAGTTTGTGGAAAAGAAAAAAAATATACATGCCGCCTGCGTGCGAACTAGATGCATGAAATCCCCATTGTCAAAAGCTGCGAGGCTTTAGGGTAGAGCGAGGAGCCGTTCTAGGGACGGCCCCGGTTTTAACTACCCTGCCGTTATGCTGCCTAAATTTTGAATAATATTCATGTATTAGAATTATTTTCATGTGCTGAAACTATATTCGTGTGTTGAATAGAAAACCTTCATGTGCTGAATAGAAATTCATTCGTTGAATAATATTCATGTGTTGAATGGTATTCGTGTTTTAAATAAATTGTTTTAACAATAGAAATCACATTTTTATTTTATATATATGAACTATAGAAAACCTTCATGTTTTGAATAGAAATTCATTCGTTGAAAAGAAATTCATGTGTTGAATGGTATTCGTGTTTTAAATAAATTGTTTTAACAATAGAAATCACATTTTTATTTTATATATACGAACTATAGAAAACCTTCATGTGTTGAATAGAAATTCATTCGTTGAATAGAAATTCATGTGTTGAATGGTAATCGTGTTTTAAATAAATTGTTTTAACAATAAAAATCACATTTTTATTTTATATATACGAACTATAGAAAACCTTCATGTGTTGAATAGAAATTCATTCGTTGAATAGAAATTCGTGGGTTGAATGGTATTCGTGTTTTGAATAAATTGTTTTAACAACAAAAATCACATTTTTATTTTATATATACGAACTATAGAAAACCTTCATGTGTTAAATAGAAATTCATTCATTGAATAGAAATTCATCTGTTGAACGGTATTTGTGTTTTAAATAAATTGTTTTAACAATAGAAATCACATTTTTATTTTATATATACGAACTATAGAAAACCTTCATGTGTTGAATACAAATTCATTCGTTGAATAGAAATTCATGTGTTGAATGGTATTCGTGTTTTAAATAAATTGTTTTAACAATAAAAATCACATTTTTATTTTATATATATGAACTATAGAAAACCTTCATGTGTTGAATAGAAATTCATTCGTTGAATAGAAATTCATGTGTTGAATGGTATTCGTGTTTTAAATAAATTGTTTTAACAATAAAAATCACATTTTTATTTTATATATACGAACTATAGAAAACCTTCATGTGTTGAATAGAAATTCATTCGTTGAATAGAAATTCATGTGTTGAATGGTATTCATGTTTTAAATAAATTGTTTTAACAATAAAAATCACATTTTTATTTTATATATACGAACTATAGAAAACCTTCATGTGTTGAATAGAAATTCATTCGTTGAAAAGAAATTCATGTGTTGAATCGTATTCGTGTTTGAAATAAATTGTTTTATAATAAAAATCATATTTTTATCATCTATATGAATTATGTAAAATAGTCGTGTTTTGAAATAAATTGTTTTATAATAAAAATCATATTTTTATCATCTATATGAGCTTTATAAAATAGTCGTGTTTTGAAATAAATTGTTTTATAATAAAATTCATATTTTTATCATCTATATGAACTATATAAAAAAGTCGTTTTTAGAAATAAATTGTTTTACAATAAAAATCACATTTTTATTATATACATGAATTGTTAAAAATAGTGAAGTGTCGAAATAAATGTCGGTTGATAAAAATATCATTTTTATCAAATGTATTAAAAGGAAATGGTTTTGAAATCGAAGAATATATTATATTTATATATATATATATATATAACTAAAATAAATTGAATAACGAAGAATAGATTATATTTATATATATAAATATAATTAAAATAAATCGAATAACGAAGCTGTAGTCCGTGTTTTGAAACCGTGATTTCAAACGATTAGTGCAGGAGATCCGACCATCGGATTTTTCCGAAACTGAAACCGTTGGGTTCGCTTTAGAAATATCTTTCCAACGACACCAACTTTGTAAAGATCCAAAGGTTGGATTGTCTGGAATGTTTAATTCAAATCTAAAGAAAAACAGCGCCAGAATCGATTATATATATATAATTAAATTAAATCGAATAACGATGCTGTGGTTCGTATTTTGAAATCGAAACTTCAAACGATTGCATCGTGAGATCCGACCGTCGGATTTTCCCAAAACTCGAAACGTTGGATTCGTTTTGAAAAGATATTTCTAATGATATAAATTTTGTGAAGATCCAACGGTTAGATTTTCAGATATGTGTAAATCAAATCTGAAGAAAAACAACGCCACGGCCGCGTTATGGCCTGAAGCGTTGTTTGATTAAATTGGCTATTTTTAAATAAATAAAAATAGCGATAAATCACTATAAAATATTACAAACGATATGGAATGTGGAATTTAAAAACTAACTGAAGGTTAGCTAAGTCGAATGGTTTCCTGGGTTTTGATCTGATGTTGGTTTCGGCCTTCGGGGTTAATATTTGGGAAATTGTTCTCTTACGGATTTACGGTTAGTGACTGATGAATTGGAATGAAGCGTGTGTTGTGTTTGTGTAGCACTTGATAATTATATACGTGAGTTGCTTAGAAAGACCGGGTTTATCCCATTCTGAACAACTGAATCGACGATAAGAAATCGATGATGAAGACAGTAGTTGAAGACTGGAGATCTTCACCTCGGTTGGATGGTAACTGATGTCCTGATTGGGAGGCATCCCGAAATATGGATAATGAGTGGTGATCGTCCAGACGTACGTGGAGATCGATGGGTATGCGAGGTATATAGTGCCTCCGGTTTCATTCAGACCCAGAACGGACTTGTAAATGGACTGTGTCTGACATTGGAATTCATTCTGTATGATTGATAGCCATCAGTTGCATGGTGTGAGTTGCCTGTGTGGCATGCTAAGATGCAGTGATCAGGGCTTCTGTTGAAAAGCAAAGTCTTGTAGTTGATGATCAAAGCATCGCCTGTGTGGCGTAGCTTTGTGTATAACGGGAATTCGCGAGCCTCACACCCCGGTATGAACCAGAAACGGGAGAGGAACTCATGGTGGACATGTGTTTCTTTCTAGCTGGAGGTGGTGTCGGTGCTTAAACTGGCTGACATTTATACTATTTTTCACATATGTGGTTGTTACTGTTGCGAGGCGCCTCGGATATATCGGTCGATCCGGGACTGATGGAGTCATTCGTTGGCTCATTTACGCCCCAATGGGTGGGGAAACGCATTGTTCATACATTTTAAACCACTCCGTGTGGACCGGCCCTGACGATCCAAGGGCCCTGTAATAACCCGAAAATCTGGGCCAGTTTAAAATTTTTATTTTGGCAATTTTAGCGAATTTTGATTATTTAAAATGAATTATTTTAAATAATATCGACGAAAATCTATTTTGAATATAATTCGAACGTATATATTTATACGCGTCGTCGTTAGAATATAAATAATTATATATAATTATAAATGGAATTGAAAATGGCGCGGTAGTTCGATAATTCGATTTCAAACATCAATTGAATGTACCGGGTGCAAAACAATCCGGATTTTAGTGAAACCAAAAACATTAGGATCTAATTGTGAATATCTTTCCAATGAATCCGGAAAATCAAGATTTCATATCGGGAATCAAAAGATATGTCCAGTTGAAAATTTTGAGTAGTCGCTATGGAATTCAGGCCCTTAAAAATTGGCATTTTGCAAACGACCTCGGATTTCGACGAAACCAGTTTTGTTGGGTCCGCAGTGTCTAGTTATTGCTAGGTTTCAAATTTCATAATTTTTCGATTCAATATGTGAGCGTGGCAAAGGAAGACGCATTTGACCAGTTTTAGTTGATTTTAATCGACTGGAAATTGGCCATTTTTCATACGGTCTCAGAATTCGACGAAACTAGTTTTGTTAGGACCGTATCGTCAATACGAAGCTAGAAAATATTTTTCAGGAATTTTTCTACTTAGTATGTTACCGCGGTAAATTGAAATGTACGTTTAAAATTCAATAAAATGATTTAAATGTAAATTCAACGGAAACTGATTGTAACGATCAAATCAGCTTGCGATATATATCCCATTGGGTTCGGAATGGGAGTAAAACGCTATAGACGACAGGCGGTGGGCCTCGTTTCGAGGTCGTATGTAGAAGTCAACTTTTTGCTAATTAAAATAATTAAATAAAATAATAAAATTAAATTTCCTTCTCTCCCCTTTAACACGATTTGCCCCCCCCCCAATTCATTTCTGATCGAATTAAAAAGAAAAAAAAAACGCGAACGGAGGACGGAGGCGCAGCGGCCACCGCGCCCAGGCGTGACGCCACCTACCCCCGACGAGACCCCAGCCTCGCCCTCTCCTCCTCCTCCTCCCACGTCGAAGTCGCGACCCTCCACCTTTGGCTCCGACGCCCCTGCCCAGACCCCCACCTTCATCCGCGAACCCTAGGACCACCGCCCCCCTCTTCTTCCTTCCTCCTCTTGCTGCCGCTTCCCCCACCTCCGCCGACCTCCACTGCGATACCCTTCCCCCCCCCCTTTTTCAGACCTCGGCGGCGCTGGACCCCCCCCCCTTTCGAAGTTCAACGGTGGAAAGCGCCCCCTCCATGTAAGTTTTTTTAATTTATTTATTTTTTTTTATTTTTATTTAAAACAGAAAAGAAAACCGATTTTAAAATGATTTAAAACTGATTTTTAGAAAAAGGTTTTAACTTTAAAAAGAAAAAGGTTTTAACTTTAAAAATAAAAAGGTTTAAACTTTAAAAAGAAAAAGATTTGATCTTTAAAATAGAAAAGACGGAATTTTTATTCAGTAAAAGATGTAAGATATGATTTTTATATTTTTAAAAGCAATAAAAATATAATTTTTACATCATAGGAATATTAAAAATATAATCTTTATATTAAAAATATAATCTTTATATATTGAATAGCGAAGCCAAAATATAATTTTTATATAGTGAAAAGATTAAAAATAAGATTTTTAAATAGGAAAAATAAGATTTTTAAATAGGAAAAATAAGATTTTTAAATAGGAAAAGTAAAGATTTTTAAATAAAAATAAGATTTTTATTTATTGAACTTCGAAATAAAAATATGATTTTTATATATTGAATAGCATAGTAAAAATGTGATTTTTATATATTGAACATCGAAGTAAAAATACGATTTTTATATATTGAACTTCGAAGTAAAAATTCGATTTTTATATATTGAATAGCATAGTAAAAATGTGATTTTTATATATTGAACATCGAAGTAAAAATACGATTTTTATATATTGAATTTCGAAGTAAAAATTCGATTTTTACATATGTAGTGGAAGCGGACAACGAAGGTGACAAAAAAGGCGAGAACGTCGAAGAATTCTGCAAAAGAAGAGTCGAGATGATTGGATAGCTATCGGTGAGAATTTCTCACCTTTCAATTTCTTTTCTAGTTATATATATATATACTAGGATGCAGACGGTGTTTAGTAGCACCTGACACAATCGTCCACAGACCATGGACTTGTTTGTTTGGCTGTTTGGTTATTGATTGCGATATGGGTTTGAATGTGGTTTGTGGTGTGAAAAATCGAATCGATAAATTGGTTAGGATTAGACGTGCGCCGTTATAAGGCGAAGGAGTAAGGCTAGGTTAGACTCTTACTCCAAATTTTGTGGTTTGCATAACGAAATTGATTTGATTGATGTGTGAATGGCGTGGGCCTTCACTAGACCGGGGATTAGGCTAGGCCTTGTCCCGTTTCTAGTATCGTGCCGTTATGCCGCTGAAATTTTCTAAAATAAGTTAGAAAAATAGAAATACCATTTTATTTATAGAATGAACTGAATAGAAATTCATATGTTGAAATAAAATGTTTTATTGTTAAAAATATAATTTTTAACGTGAATGTGAATAAATAAATATTCATTTACAAACCAGACGGTTTGTTTATGTACACCTATTTGAAGGACATTGATTGGGACGATAAATTTTACACATCGCCCAACTGCACAACTAAATCTGTGTTTGATGGTTTGAAACCCCACACGGGTGTTGGGATGAAATTTGAAGTTCACTCATCCTGATTGATTAAATATGTCAATCGATTGATTGACAGGCTGTTATAAGCATTAGATATCTATATTTGATGCTTATACAGTGTAGTGCACTTTGGTTGATGGTTGATTATTTATCGTTGCTATTATATACATGTGTTGTATGAAAATCCATATAATTAACTTTATATGGTAATTGATTGGGCCTCATTCCAATCGTGAAAATAAAGAATATTTTGATAATAACAAATATTTTGATAATAGGAAATATTTGAAATAGAATATTTGAAAATAGAAATTTATGAAGCCGTGTTGATTAGATTGACGCCATTTTGACGTGAACGATATTTATATCGATTTTATTCATTTTAAAATGAATATTGAAAAGTAATTTCGAAATCGAATATTTTGAAATGAATTGAATTGAAAACGATTTCGAAATGAATTGAATTGAAAACGATTTCGAAATGAATTGAATTGAAAACGATTTCGAAATGAATTGAATTGAAAACGATTTCGAAATGAATTGAATTGAAAACGATTTCGAAATGAATTGAATTGAAAACGATTTCGAAATGAATTGAATTGAAAACGATTTCGAAATGAATTGAATTGAAAACGATTTCGAAATGAATTGAATTGAAAACGATTTCGAAATGAATTGAATTGAAAACGATTTCGAAATGAATTGAATTGAAAACGATTTCGAAATGAATTGAATTGAAAACGATTTCGAAATGAATTGAATTGAAAACGATTTCGAAATGAATTGAATTGAAACGATTTCGAAATGAATTGAATTGAAAACGATTTCGAAATGAATTGAATTGAAAACGATTTCGAAATGAATTGAATTGAAAACGATTTCGAAATGAATTGAATTGAATATGAATTCAAATTGAATTGAAATTTGAATTGAATAGAAATGAATTTTAAAACGAATTTATAAAGAAGAATTCAATTTTGAATTGAATTGAAATGGAAGTTGAAATTGCTTTTGAAACGAATTTAAAACTGTTTATATAATTCGTTTTAAATAGAAATCGACGAAGTATATATTATATATATTATATATATAATATAATGGCCTGAATAGAACGCGCCGCGCCGCGGTAGTTCGTGAATTTCGACCATTGATTTCAAACGGACATTACGGGAGATCCGACCGTCGGATTCTCCTAAAACCGGAACCGTTGGGTTCGTATCGAAAAGAGCTTTCTAACGAATGTGATAAATTAGAAATCTAACGGTTGGATTTGGAATTATGTCCAAATCAAATTTGAAAAAGGTCGTTGTAAGTGCAGTTCGATGGCCATTGGTGGAAATCGACTGTACGGGCCTTGATAAAATTATTAAAAATATTAATAATTTGTGTAAAATCATAAGAAATGATTTAGAAAGGATTAGGATGAAAAACTCCATATTTGAAAGGATAAAAATAGATTTTTATCGAAATGAACTAGTTTTGAACTAGAATTATAATTCTATTTATTTTTAAATAAATAAATTGAATTTGAAAAGGATTTTGAAAATAACCAGAATATCCAATGATTGCATTGGAGTGGATTTGAATCGAAATTGTCTTCGGAATATTTCGATGTTGGAATTCGTGATTATACAGGTGTTGTTATGGAAATTTGAAAGATATATATTTATATCGCTATTTCCAATACGACATTTGTTAGTCGTAGAATTCGATATTGAATATAAGCCGATATATTTTCTATTCAGAGACTTGTATTGAATATCGAATGTGATTTGGGTTTGTTGTGAATGGTGTCTTCACTAACACCGTTCTTGAACCCAGTTGAGAAATGATTAAATCTTTTTATTTAGATTTAATGAAGTGTACCAATTAAATAATATTTAATTGGAATTGAATTGATATTGATTTTTGGGTTTATCGTGAACAGTGTTTTAAATAACACTTGTTCTTTAACCCGATAATTAATGAATGTGACTTTGGGTTTATCGTGAACCGTGTTTTAAATGACACTGATTCTTTAACCCAGTTAAAGATTAAAACTAAGTGGAGTTTTAATGAATCTTTAATTAGATTGAAATGATCGAAAATGGAGTATCACCAGTTTTACTCCAGGCGATGGTTAAATCTTTAATTAGATTTGAACGTGAAATGGTAATTGAATTTACCGATAACACTGTGGTGTTAGATATGAAGTATTACCAGTTTTACTTCATAGGATGAATAGGTTGGGATTGGGAAATAAAATAAATGATTACTTCGGTGTGGTTCGCTAATCCCGACTAGTTTGAATTGATATTCAAAGGAGATTAAAGAATAAATTTAAAGAATTTATCTTGGATAAAATTAATGGGAACTTTTCCCAAAGTATAGGAATATTTGAATAAAAGGATATTCTGAATTGGAATGAGGCGTATGTTGTGTTTGTGTAACACTTTTATAATATATACGTGAGTTATTCGGAAAGACCGGGTTTATCCCATTCTGAATAACTGATTCGACGTGGTGTCGAAGATGAAGACGGTGGTCGAAGACCGGAAGTCTTCACGTCATTTGGGTGATTACTGATGATCTTGATTGGGCTGTACACCCAAGAAGATGGAAACAGTTAGTGATCGTCCAGACGTACTTGGAGATCGATGGATATGCGAGGTACTAGGTGCCTCCGGTTTCGTTCAGACCCAGAACGGACTTGTAAATGGACTGTGTGTCTGACATTGGATTTTAGTCTGTGTGATTGATCTCTATTAAATATATATCTGTTTGGCGGCAGAGAATTTATTCTCTTGCTTAACGCCCTTCTCTGAGACGTACGAGCTCAGGGGTTATATATTGATGGATATCAAACACATGGAGTGAATTGCCTGTGTGGCATGCCTAAGTGGCAATTGATCGAGGCTTCTGTTGAAAAGCAAAGTCTTATGGTGATGATCAAAGCACGGCCTTTGTGGCGTAGCTTTGTGTAACGTTTACCTCGCGTGTTTCACACCCGGTATGAACCAAAAACGGGAGACGGACCTCAGGGAGGACTTGCGTTTCTTTCTAGCTAAAAGTGGCGTCAGTGGTTTTACACGCCCTGACGAGTTTGACTTATGTGGTTGTTGCTGTTGCGAGGCGCCTCGGTTTGATCGGACGATCCGGGTCCGATGGAGTCATTCGTTGGCTCGTTTGCGCCCCAAAGGGCGGGGAGACGTATTGTTCAGGCATAATAATCCACATCGGTGGACCGGCCCTGACGATCCAGGGGGCAGTTGCGGCTGTTCCTGAGACATGGTTGGCTAGATTGTCTCGAATCGGTTGAGGACTATCTTTTGCCTCGGTTCATAGACGGAAATCCAATTTCCAAATACGTGACTTTGCGGTTTTATTTGTAAACCTATATATGGTGACATAGTGGGATGGGGCGCTCATGCCGCCTATGATTGATACTTATGACTTGAAGTTGTTTTATGCACTATGCACTTATAATAGTATCAAACGATTTGTTTTAACCGTATCAAGCATTCCTTGGCTGTTATAAGGGAAAACCCTATCCTCGGCTGCGTTGCATTGTGTGATGGGACCTGGGTCTTATAACAGCTTCATTTTTCTTTATTTAGCATTGCGTTATTTATTTATGCACTGGTATTCTTGGGAGGAAACCCGTTCCGTGTTATACGGCGTGGTCCCTTGATTTACCTAACTTTAAAATAAAGAATAACTGTTTTAGTTCTCACACCAGTCACATGACTGACCTGGAGTTTATTGTTTTAACCTAAACTCTGGGTGCCCTTATTTTCGACACGGGCAGCTAGTAGTTTTGGTTTTGCAGATTTATATTCACAGGATCCTGGTTTACAGCTGGAACGATATCCGGAAAGCTTTGTATCCGTATATCCCCTTCAGTTGTGTATTGTATTATTTTCCGCTGCTATGTTTTTAAATGTAGTTTAAATCTCTGATATTTCTGTGTATTATTCATTTATACTCTGTATATTCTTGTAATTTGGTGCATTGTTGTAATATACAATGAAATGTTCTTCTGTATGTGTTCTGATTTGTCTTGTCCTCACAGTAATTCGTTCTTTCTCATCTCTTCGGAGACCGGGGAAGTTCGGGTCGCTTCATTTGGTATCAGAGCTTTGGTTTACAAAGCAGAGAATAAGGCACATTAGAACCGTACGAAAGAATTCATCAGATATTGGATTAGTAATATCCAATGGAATGACTCGTTAGAGATGGGATCAGTAGCATCCTAGAACGAGTGTGAAGAGTATATTTTTGAAAGTGAAAACAAATTTTTGTTTTGAAAATTTAAATCAATTATACGCATTTGATTATTTATTTATATTGATTAGGACAGTCCAATATATAAAGATTTTGCGTATGCGCCTAGCTAGCGTCTATTCGAAGTTTTAATATACTGGATAGATATAGAATCACACTCTAGTCGCCCGAAGATGATTCTGATGATAGTTCGAACATCCTCAGAATTGGTATTCGTGTTTCGAAGGTGTGATATCTATATATTTCCTATTGACTGGTGTGAGAACCAAAAATTAGATAGGGCTTATTGTTGTGATTTGGCATCAAAACGTGATTTTTTGTATATATATCAAAATTATGAATTTGATACTCTAATTCACTAATTGATTGATGATTGTGTTGTTTGTTTATTTGGTTGATAATTTTGAACCATTTAGCCTAATTGAACCAAATATTGAATTGTATTGAAAATTGGTCGCATTTGCTTGCATATACATATATATCATTGAGCAGGTCATAGCAAGGAGGCTAGAGTCGAAGAATAAAATTTGTTTGCCCGACAAATAGGTATATGTTTACTACATGATTTACTGTTTTGTTTGGGTGATGATGATTTTATGAGCCTATTGGCTAGCCGCTTGGCTTTTTCTTTTTCTTTTTGAGATCTAAAGGACCGGGGAAGCTATTTGAAATTCCCCGATGCTCCCATTGCAGGGGAGGTTATGGCGAAATTTTTCGAAAATTTAGGGTGTTAGCCAAATTTTTGAAGTTTTGAAAATTCTCAGAAACTAAAGAGTTGGAGAATGGAAGCCTGATCGAACGTAGAGTTGAATGATCAAACCACGTTCGACTTTGTTCCTTTTCGGGGACGAAAAGTTTTAAGTGGGGGAGATTGTAATAACCCGAAAATCTGGGCCAGTTTAAAATTTTTATTTTGGCAATTTTAGCGAATTTTGATTATTTAAAATGAATTATTTTAAATAATATCGACGAAAATCTATTTTGAATATAATTCGAACGTATATATTTATACGCGTCGTCGTTAGAATATAAATAATTATATATAATTATAAATGGAATTGAAAATGGCGCGGTAGTTCGATAATTCGATTTCAAACTTCAATTGAATGTACCGGGTGCAAAACAATCCGGATTTTAGTGAAACCAAAAACATTAGGATCTAATTGTGAATATCATTCCAACGAATCCGGAAAATCAAGATTTCATATCGGGAATCAAAAGATATGTCCAGTTGAAAATTCTGAATAGTCGCTATGGAATTCAGGCCCTTAAAAATTGGCATTTTGCAAACGACCTCGGATTTCGACGAAACCAGTTTTGTTGGGTCCGCAGTGTCTAGTTATTGCTAGGTTTCAAATTTCATAATTTTTCGATTCAATATGTGAGCGTGGCAAAGGAAGACGCATTTGACCAGTTTAAGTTGATTTTAATCGACTGGAAATTGGCCATTTTTCATACGGTCTCAGAATTCGACGAAACTAGTTTTGTTAGGACCGTATCGTCAATACGGAGCTAGAAAATATTTTTCAGGAATTTTTCTACTTAGTATGTGACCCCGGTAAATTGAAATGTACGTTTAAAATTCAATAAAATGATTTAAATGTAAATTCAACGGAAACTGATTGTAACGATCAAATCAGGTTGCGATATATATCCCATTGGGTTCGGAATGGGAGTAAAACGCTATAGACGACAGGCGGTGGGCCTCGTTTCGAGGTCGTATGTAGAAGTCAACTTTTTGCTAATTAAAATAATTAAATAAAATAATAAAATTAAATTTCCTTCTCTCCCCTTTAACACGATTTGGCCCCCCCCCCCCCCCCAATTCATTTCTGATCGAATTAAAAAAAAAAAACGCCAACGGAGGACGGAGGCGCAGCGGCCACCGCGCCCAGGCGTGATGCCACCTACCCCCGACGAGACCCCAGCCTCGCCCTCTCCTCCTCCTCCTCCCACGTCGAAGTCGCGACCCTCCCCCTTTGGCTCCGACGCCCCTGCCCAGACCCCCACCTTCATCTGCGAACCCTAGGACCACCGCCCCCCTCTTCTTCCTTCCTCCTCTTGCTGCCGCTTCCCCCACCTCCGCCGACCTCCACTGCGATACCCTTTCCCCCCCCCCTTTTTCAGACCTCGGCGGCGCTGGACCCCCCCCCTTCGAAGTTCAACGGTGGAAAGCGCCCCCCCTGTAAGTTTTTTTAATTTATTTATTTTATTTTTATTTTTATTTAAAACAGAAAAGAAAACCGATTTTAAAATGATTTAAAACTGATTTTTAGAAAAAGGTTTTAACTTTAAAAAGAAAAAGGTTTTAAC
Organism: Allium sativum; assembly: GCA_030737875.1. Lineage (NCBI taxonomy): Eukaryota > Viridiplantae > Streptophyta > Magnoliopsida > Asparagales > Amaryllidaceae > Allium > Allium sativum. Next base: position 153,488,508 of record CM060921.1, on the reverse strand, counting down.
TTCAAAAAGAAAAAGGTTTAAACTTTAAAAAGAAAAAGATTTGATCTTTAAAATAGAAAAGACGGAAATTTATTAAGTAAAAGATGTAAGATATGATTTTTATATTTTTAAAAGCAATAAAAATATAATTTTTACATCATAGGAATATTAAAAATATAATCTTTATATTAAAAATATAATCTTTATATATTGAATAGCGAAGCCAAAATATAATTTTTATATAGTGAAAAGATTAAAAATAAGATTTTTAAATAGGAAAAATAAGATTTTTAAATAGGAAAAATAAGATTTTTAAATAGGAAAAGTAAAGATTTTTAAATAAAAATAAGATTTTTATTTATTGAACTTCGAAATAAAAATATGATTTTTATATATTGAATAGCATAGTAAAAATGTGATTTTTATATATTGAACATCGAAGTAAAAATACGATTTTTATATATTGAACTTCGAAGTAAAAATTCGATTTTTATATATTGAATAGCATAGTAAAAATGTGATTTTTATATATTGAACATCGAAGTAAAAATACAATTTTTATATATTGAATTTCGAAGTAAAAATTCGATTTTTACATATGTAGTGGAAGCGGACAACGAAGGTGACAAAAAAGGCGAGAACGTCGAAGAATTCTGCAAAAGAAGAGTCGAGATGATTGGATAGCTATCGGTGAGAATTTCTCACCTTTCAATTTCTTTTCTAGTTATATATATATATATATATATATATATATATATATATATATATATATATATATATATATACTAGGATGCAGACGGTGTTTAGTAGCACCCGACACAATCGTCAACAGACCATGGACTTGTTTGTTTGGCTGTTTGGTTATTGATTGCGATATGGGTTTGAATGTGGTTTGTGGTGTGAAAAATCGAATCGATAAATTTGTTAGGATTAGACGTGCGCCGTTATAAGGCGAAGGAGTAAGGCTAGGCTAGACTCTTACTCCAAATTTTGTGGTTTGCATAACGAAATTGATTTGATTGATGTGTGAATGGCATGGGCCTTCACTAGACCGGGGATTAGGCTAGGCCTTGTCCCGTTTCTAGTATCGTGCCGTTATGCCGCCGAAATTTTCTAAAATAAGTTAGAAAAATAGAAATACCACTTTATTTATAGAATGAACTGAATAGAAATTCATATGTTGAAATAAAATGTTTTATCGTTAAAAATATAATTTTTAACGTGAATGTGAATAAATAAATATTCATTTACAAACCAGACGGTTTGTTTATGTACACCTATTTGAAGGACATTGATTGGGACGATAAATTTTACACATCGCCCAACTGCACAACTAAATCTGTGTTTGATGGTTTGAAACCCCACACGGGTGTTGGGATGAAATTTGAAGTTCACTCATCCTGATTGATTAAATATGTCAATCGATTGATTGACAGGCTGTTATAAGCATTAGATATCTATATTTGATGCTTATACAGTGTAGTGCACTTTGGTTGATGGTTGATTATTTATCGTTGCTATTATATACATGTGTTGTATGAAAATCCATATAATTAACTTTATATGGTAATTGATTGGGCCTCATTCCAATCGTGAAAATAAAGAATATTTTGATAATAACAAATATTTTGATAATAGGAAATATTTGAAATAGAATATTTGAAAATAGAAATTTATGAAGCCGTGTTGATTAGATTGACGCCATTTTGACGTGAACGATATTTATATCGATTTTATTCATTTTAAAATGAATATTGAAAAGTAATTTCGAAATCGAATATTTTGAAATGAATTGAATTGAAAACGATTTCGAAATGAATTGAATTGAAAACGATTTCGAAATGAATTGAATTGAAAACGATTTCGAAATGAATTGAATTGAAAACAATTTCGAAATGAATTGAATTGAAAACGATTTCGAAATGAATTGAATTGAAAACGATTTCGAAATGAATTGAATTGAAAACGATTTCGAATTGAATTGAAAACGATTTCGAAATGAATTGAATTGAAAACGATTTCGAAATGAATTGAATTGAAAACGATTTCGAAATGAATTGAATTGAAAACGGTTTCGAAATGAATTGAATTGAAAACGATTTCGAAATGAATTGAATTGAAAACGATTTCGAAATGAATTAAATTGAAAACGATTTCGAAATGAATTGAATTGAAAACGATTTCGAAATGAATTGAATTGAAAACGATTTCGAAATGAATTGAATTGAAAACGATTTCGAAATGAATTGAATTGAATATGAATTCAAATTGAATTGAAATTTGAATTGAATAGAAATGAATTTTAAAACGAATTTATAAAGAAGAATTCAATTTTGAATTGAATTGAAATGGAAGTTGAAATTGCTTTTGAAATGAATTTAAAACTGTTTATGTAATTCGTTTTAAATAGAAATCGACGAAGTATGTATTATATATATTATATATATAATATAATGGCCTGAATAGAACGCACCGCGCCGCGGTAGTTCGTGAATTTCGACCATTGATTTCAAACGGACATTACGGGAGATCCGACCGTCGGATTCTCCTAAAACCGGAACCGTTGGGTTCGTATCGAAAAGAGCTTTCTAACGAATGTGATAAATTAGAAATCTAACGGTTGGATTTGGAATTATGTCCAAATCAAATTTGAAAAAGGTCGATGTAAGTGCAGTTCGATGGCCATTGGTGGAAATCGACTGTACGGGCCTTGATAAAATTATTAAAAATATTAATAATTTGTGTAAAATCATAAGAAATGATTTAGAAAGGATTTGGATGAAAAACTCCATATTTGAAAGGATAAAAATAGATTTTTATCGAAATGAACTAGTTTTGAACTAGAATTATAATTCTATTTATTTTTAAATAAATAAATTGAATTTGAAAAGGGTTTTGAAAATAACCAGAATATCCAATGATTGCATTGGAGTGGATTTGAATCGAAATTGTCTTCGGAATATTTCGATGTTGGAATTCGTGATTATACAGGTGTTGTTATGGAAATTTGAAAGATATATATTTATATCGCTATTTCCAATACGACATTTGTTAGTCGTAGAATTCGATATTGAATATAAGCCGATATATTTTCTATTCAGAGACTTGTATTGAATATCGAATGTGATTTGGGTTTGTCGTGAATGGTGTCTTCACTAACACTGTTCTTGAACCCAGTTGAGAAATGATTAAATCTTTTTATTTAGATTTAATGAAGTGTACCAATTAAATAATATTTAATTGGAATTGAATTGATATTGATTTTTGGGTTTATCATGAACAGTGTTTTAAATAACACTTGTTCTTTAACCCGATAATTAATGAATGTGACTTTGGGTTTATCGTGAACCGTGTTTTAAATGACACTGATTCTTTAACCCAGTTAAAGATTAAAACTAAGTGGAGTTTTAATGAATCTTTAATTAGATTGAAATGATCGAAAATGGAGTACCACCAGTTTTACTCCAGGCGATGGTTAAATCTTTAATTAGATTTGAACGTGAAATGGTAATTGAATTTACCGATAACACTGTGGTGTTAGATATGAAGTATTACCAGTTTTACTTCATGGGATGAATAGGTTGGGATTGGGAAATAAAATAAATGATTACTTCGGTGTGGTTCGCTAATCCCGACTAGCTTGAATTGATATTCAAAGGAGATTAAAGAATAAATTTAAAGAATTTATCTTGGATAAAATTAATGGGAACTTTTCCCAAAGTATAGGAATATTTGAATAAAAGGATATTCTGAATTGGAATGAGGCGTATGTTGTGTTTGTGTAACACTTTTATAATATATACGCGAGTTATTCGGAAAGACCGGGTTTATCCCATTCTGAATAACTGATTCGACGTGGTGTCGAAGATGAAGATGGTGGTCGAAGACCGGAAGTCTTCACGTCGTTTGGGTGATTACTGATGATCTTGATTGGGCTGTACACCCAAGAAGATGGAAACAGTTAGTGATCGTCCAGACGTACTTGGAGATCGATGGATATGCGAGGTACTAGGTGCCTCCGGTTTCGTTCAGACCCAGAACGGACTTGTAAATGGACTGTGTGTCTGACATTGGATTTTAGTCTGTGTGATTGATCTCTATTAAATATATATCTGTTTGGCGGCAGAGAATTTATTCTCTTGCTTAACGCCCTTCTCTGAGACGTACGAGCTCAGGGGTTATATATTGATGGATATCAAACACATGGAGTGAATTGCCTGTGTGGCATGCCTAAGTGGCAATTGATCGAGGCTTCTGTTGAAAAGCAAAGTCTTGTGGTGATGATCAAAGCACGGCCTTTGTGGCGTAGCTTTGTGTAACGTTTACCTCGCGTGTTTCACACCCGGTATGAACCAAAAACGGGAGACGGACCTCAGGGAGGACTTGCGTTTCTTTCTAGCTAAAAGTGGCGTCAGTGGTTTTACACGCCCTGACGAGTTTGACTTATGTGGTTGTTGCTGTTGCGAGGCGCCTCGGTTTGATCGGACGATCCGGGTCCGATGGAGTCATTCGTTGGCTCGTTTGCGCCCCAAAGGGCGGGGAGACGTATTGTTCAGGCATAATAATCCACATCGGTGGACCGGCCCTGACGATCCAGGGGGCAGTTGCGGCTGTTCCTGAGACATGGTAGGCTAGATTGTCTCGAATCGGTTGAGGACTATCTTTTGCCTCGGTTCATAGACGGAAATCCAATTTCCAAATACGTGACTTTGCGGTTTTATTTGTAAACCTATATATGGTGACATAGTGGGATGGGGCGCTCATGCCGCCTATGATTGATACTTATGATTTGAAGTTGTTTTATGCACTATGCACTTATAATAGTATCAAACGATTTGTTTTAACCGTATCAAGCATTCCTTGGCTGTTATAAGGGAAAACCCTATCCTCGGCTGCGTTGCATTGTGTGATGGGACCTGGGTCTTATAACAGCTTCATTTTTCTTTATTTAGCATTGCGTTATTTATTTATGCACTGGTATTCTTGGGAGGAAACCCGTTCCGTGTTATACGGCGTGGTCCCTTGATTTACCTAACTTTAAAATAAAGAATAACTGTTTTAGTTCTCACACCAGTCACATGACTGACCTGGAGTTTATTGTTTTAACCTAAACTCTGGGTGCCCTTATTTTCGACACGGGCAGCTAGTAGTTTTGGTTTTGCAGATTTATATTCACAGGATCCTGGTTTACAGCTGGAACGATATCCGGAAAGCTTTGTATCCGTATATCCCCTTCAGTTGTGTATTGTATTATTTTCCGCTGCTATGTATTTAAATGTAGTTTAAATCTCTGATATTTCTGTGTATTATTCATTTATACTCTGTATATTCTTGTAATCTGGTGCATTGTTGTAATATACAATGAAATGTTCTTCTGTATGTGTTCTGATTTGTCTTGTCCTCACAGTAATTCGTTCTTTCTCATCTCTTCGGAGACCGGGGAAGTTCGGGTCGCTTCAGGCCCACCTGAGTCTGGGTCCTGAGGGGCAGGCTAGAGCGTCTCGAAGTTGGTAAGGACTATCTTTTTCCTTGGTTCATGACGGAAATGCAATTTCCAGATACGTGATTGTGCGGTTTTGATTGTATATCTATATATGGTGACATAGTGGTATAGGGTATTAATGCTTTCTATGATTGATACATATGATTTGAAATTGTTTTTGAAACATATAAACACTAGTAATAATATCAAATGCTTTTTTTATTCGTATCAAGCATATTTTGGCCGTTATAAATTAAAAACTCTACCCTCCGGTTTGCGTTGCATTGTGTGATGGGAACTGAGTCTTGTAATGGCTTCATTTTTATAAAAAGAATTGCGGTGTTTAAAAGAATTACTTGTTTTAAAGCACTGGCAATCCAATGGAGTAAACCCGTTCCGCGAAAGTGGCATGGTCCTGTGATTAGCCATATTATAAAATGTGTGAAGTAGATTTCTCATACCAGTCCCATGACTGACTCGTAGTTTGTTTCACTTGCAAACTCGGGTGCCCCTCTTTCTACATGGGCAACCTTGTATTCACGTTTTAGCAGGCTCTTTTTGGATAGCTAGAGCTGAAGATGGATTCTATCATTTATGTCTTTTTATGCTGTTCAGCTCCTATTGTATATATTATGTTTGTTTTCCGCTGTAGACATTTATGTATAGCTGAACTATATCAGTACTAAGTATGATCCTGTATGCTGTGTAACTCTGATGATTACGTTTATCCAGTATATTATTTGTGCATTATCTGGTGTATTTATTTATTTCTGTTCTGCTATTATCTGTTTATGTGTTATATTCCAAAGATTACCCTTAACACCGTCGTACAGGATTTTGGGGTCGTCATATATCAACTTATTATTCTCATGTAACACGGACCCATGTGATGGTGTTCACATATACATATTTTATATTGATTACAAAGTGTGTATGAATGCACTAAGTTACAACTGTTATAAAATGCTGAGCCCATGTGCAGTGGCCTAGCCAGAAACTATATATGGGAAGGGCAAGATGTAGGGGATAGCAATATCTGGTTTTAACCGAATTAACCGATCAAACCGGTTAATTTCAGCCGGTGCGTTTTTAAAACTAAATCAGTTTGTAATTTTTTTTTTGTTATCGGTTTAACCAAATTTTTTAATTTATTATCAAATTTTACGGTATTGTAGTACTTTAAATAATTAGTTTAGTTTTATAATAGAAAGACATTTGTTGCAAATAGATCAAATCTTATCATAAACATAAAATTTACTATATAGAATTTCTCCAAACATGTATTTACGATTTACTTTTTATTGAATCCATCATTTGAATAATAATACATCCTTCAAGTTTGATTAAATTGGTTAATGACCGAATTAACCGAAATTAATTTCGTTCAATTTGAAAAAAATCAATTCCAATTCGAATTGGTTTTTTTATTCTAATCAACTCGAACGCTCACCCCTAGCAAGATGCTAACATGGGGATTCGGGGGCGGTAGCCCCCGATTTTTTTAACGCCAACTATTTAATTATATGTATGAAGAAACATTATCGAAAATCATACAAGAACAACTAAATAAAAATATATAATAATAATCCATTATAAAAACGATTTTCAAACTAAACAAACCATATAATAATAATCCATTATAAAAACGATTTTCAAACTAAACAAACCATACATATATATTGCAATTTTGCACAACAATTGCCTTGTCGCTGAATGTCAAATTGAATACAAAATAAAGCTTTTAGCAAGTTGAAGTATTCCAGTTTATTTTCCACAATTGTCTTTTTATTAACTTCTTGTGCATTAAAAACAACTACCAAATTGAATACCAAACTGACGTATTCACATTAAACCAAAATCAATCAAGCCAATTCATCCAATCAAAATCACGCATCACCGATTTCGAAGCATCAACGCAAAGGAGGCAGTAATAGGTGCTCTTGCCGAGGAAAACGACAGTGAGTTGGGGACAAAACGACGGTGAGTTGTAGAGTAATCTACAACAACTTAGAGTGGATGGTAACTTTCGATGACGACTTACGGGAATTGCGTAAGTACGATTTAATGTTGATAACTGATTAGGGTTTGCTGGAAGAGTATCGACTTACTGGAACATGAGATTATTTTTTATGGGGATCCTTTTTTCAATGTGTCCCTCTTAGGATCCTGAGAGGGTCACGTGCCTCAGTAGTAGTATAGCTCCTCCACTGCCCATGTGGTGCAATTTCAAATAAAAAACCTAGGGATACACAAAAAAATTCTGTACTTTGTATATATGAGTTTTCACTTCGGTAGTTAATGAGGGATATGTAAAATTTAGCAACTACTGAAGCACTGACTTGATGAACTTGGTAAAATATATTATTGGCTACTTGCGTAACCCAGAATGAATGTAACCATGCACTAAAATGTGCATGCATGGGTGTAACGACCCGGATTTCGAGCGACTTTGGTTATCGACATAAACACGATGTCGATAACCAAAACACCGAAAAATCCTGGTAATTAGTGAAAGAAATTAGAGGGTGAGGAAAGATAAGATAGAAAATTAGAATAGAAGAAGAAGAAGAACACAACATCAGAGTAACACGAATCTCACAGCGGAACGAATAAATATATTTCATAACATAACTTTGAAATATACATCTGTATTTGAATATACATCATTATCAAAGTACAGCACTTACAACACAGCGGAAATAACTATAGCTATATGATCCTGAAGCCTCCTGCTCCAGCTCTTCAATGTATCTGTAAATCCCGACTACTTGACTGCCCATACAAATTTAGGCGCCCAAGAGTTTAGGGAAACAAACAAATAAACTCCGGGTCAGTCATGGGACTGGTATGAGTAAAACAGTTTTAAAACAGGTTGAATAAGTAAACGATATCTCATAAGACCACGCCGCATAACGGAATGGGTTTTTCCCATATGAGAATCCAAAATATATTTTATATCAAAAACCTTTTGATATTATAATAATGTCTATCAACCACAATATATATATAATCATCTAGCAGAAACGCTTTCATCTCACGTTCTACATATATAGTATACAATCAAAACCGCAAGCGCGTATTGGGTAATGGATTGCCAACTATGACAAGGTATGGAACCACCTTTCGCTAGTGTACCTCTAGAGAGGAATACACTGGGTTCAACAAGAACATCTTGCAACCCGGCCACACATGACCGACCACTCATTTCGCTTGAGTGTATCGAATGTATATCACCAACGGTTGGGATCAGCAACCGTTTCCCGAATGGGACAGCATCAACAATAGATTTTTAGAAGTAAATGAAACTCTAGATCAGGTGATTATACACCCTACTTCGGTGCGACCGACTTAGCCATGCTGCCTGCCCGATTTCTGTCATTTATCGGATGTGAGGCTAGAAGCTACGCTTATCATCACATCAGATTCAATTTGAATGCCACATCGTCAAATCCATCAAATCACCGATTGACGTCCTCAACCATACATTATGTGTTAGCTAAAAGAAGTTTTCTTCTCCGCTTCCACTCTTAGTACGATTGGATAAATCAATGTACGTGATCGTCTGGAGTTACTCCGTCAGACATCCGTCCATACAAGTCATCCAGGAACAGGATGAACTGAAGGCACTATTCTGTAAACAGGATAGCCCTTGCATAACTCCGTCTTCAATTTCCTTTGGCATATATGATTCGCAACGCTTATGCCAATACAGAGTGGTTCTTTCGATAATAATCCAACCGGTCTCTCCATATTAACAACATTAAAATGGTCAAAACTTCGATAGTCTGTGATTTAACTATCGAATAAAACAAGTGTGCAAACAACGACATAAATTCCAAATGGAAATTTATATCAATCAAACATCATTCAACATTCATCTCCTTAGTTCATTTTTCATCTCCTGTTTCCCTATATTCAACATTTCTTATTTTCTACATTTAGAAAATATATGTTATTAACAATGGAAAACATTTCCATTTCTTGTTTTCTTTATTAGAAAACATTTCTGGTTTCTTATTTGGAAAACATTTCCAAAGCTTCTTCATTGGACTTAGACAGATGTTTAAACAAACCATCGCGATGCCAACTCAAACCATTCCCTTTTACTGCCGAACCTTAACTATTCCTTAGTTAAAAATGAAGCCAATCAAGTTGGGGTAGAACTACCTCTCAGACCTTAACTGAAAAACATTTCTAACTTTGAAATAGACAAAGTTCACTTTATATTCCTTTCACTAACTTCCTTACTTAACCCTCCTTTCGAATAGCTATATTTGATTGACTCCTTTCACTTAACTCTATTCGATTAACCCTTATCAATTAACTCTATTGGACTAATACTACTGGATTAACTCTATTTGACTAACGCTATTGATTTACTAATTTCGCTTAACTCCTTTCGAATAAACTATATTCGATAACTCCTTTTACTTTCTTCGAATAAACTATATTCGATTAACTCATCGATTAACTCCTCTTACTTTAACTCTAATCGATTAACTAACATCGATTAACTCCTTTGCTTTAACACTAATCGATTAACTAACATCAATTAACTCCTTTTACTTTAACTCTAATCGATTAAACTAACATCAATTAGCTCCTTTTACTTTAACACTAATCGATTAACTAACATCGATTAACTTCTTTGCTTTAACACTAATCGATTAACTAACATCGATTAACTCCTTTTACTTTAACTCTAATCGATTAAACTAACATCAATTAGCTCCTTTTACTTTAACTCTAATCGATTAACTAACATCGATTAACTCCCTTTCTTTCTATTCGAATAAACTATATTCGATTAACTCATTTTACTTTAAGACTAATCGATTAACTAACATCGATTAACTCCTTTTAACTTTAACTCTAATCGATTAACTAACATCGATTAACTCCTTTTACTTTCTATTTGAATAAACTATTCATTTATAAAGATTTACTTTTAGTAACAGTTCTTCACTTTACAAATGATTTCCCTTTTATAAAACTCTATTCGTTTTAAAAACATTTTTCCCTTTTATTTATTTTCGAAATATTTCCTTTTATAAAATCTGTTGATTTTATAAAATCCCTTTTATTTCAATATACATTGAAATAATTCTTTTTACATCCCAGGGTCTTTTATGATATTTAAAATATCGAATAAAAATGATCAACATCATCCCAACACACATAATCCATAACAGATTATATAACACATCATATATCACAATATATGAAAACAGTAAAATAAATGTTGAGGAATCCAGTCGGATTCCTCCAACCTGTTTCCCTGCATCACAGATGTTAAACAATATAGATAACATCACTTTCAGTTCCATATGATATATATTGTTAAAAAGAATCAATATAGAAATTCACTAACTGACTAGCAGTTCAATCAAACAGTCAACACACAGTAAATCATCCAATATCTAACAGTTCTAAAAATACAACATGAAATTATAAATTGTTCAGAGTTAGTGAGATTTACTCACATTTGCAGTTCATCGTTAAAGAACGATAAACTATTTGTTTGATTTGAATCAAACAGTTTATTTCCGCCATAAATTCAAACGAGCACCAATCCACTCTCAGTCGGTTCCATTGGGTAGTGTCCGTCCATACGATTCTAACGGACCTAACCGCTCCAAATTCTGATATAGTATGGAGAAGTTATACAAATTATAAGATTGTACTATTCTAAATATAAAATAATTAGATTTCCTATTAATCAATTTGGGCTTTAATCTTTAATACGTCGGCCCACTCTCTTCCCAGATGAACTCCAGCTCCAAATCCCATCCCTTCTCATACCAGTAGCAAACTCATTTCTGTATATCCCCTTTCCATGAACAAATGAAAGCACCACCAACCTTTATACTCAAACTATACTTATTATTTTTGTTTATACATCGGGCCTTAACCCCTTTTCTCCATCTTGGCCCAAAAACCCCAGGCCAGCACAATAGTGCATCCTTCTCTTCCAGTTCGAAACAGATAGCTTCATCTTCAAAAACATCACACTTCACGCAAGAAAAAGGAATCAGCCCATCTAACAAGTTTCGTTTTGAATCAATATCTGCAGACCCTCCTTGTATCCCTCTCGTCTTTGTTCCCATTCAAAATCTAAACTACAACTAACCCAAAAATAAATAACCTCCCCTCTACTGTTTTCACGGAATCCACACTCTCCAGACATTCAAAACTCCATTTACAAACCATCGCCACAGTTCTCCTTAAGCCCTTCACTCCTTCACAGAAAACATCCAACTCCTCAAGAACACCCATCGCATTTCTCATATCCCCGAATTGTTTCCAGCATTCTACCCCAAACGCGTCTTCCTCAGTTTCGAGCTTCAGATAACCAACTCCTCAACTCCGTTCTGCGATGAACACCCTTCCATCCATCACTATAATATAAAACTCGATGCTATTTTACTCCTTGCGACTTCCAAGCTCGTACCAGAAAAAGTATCGACATTTTTGGGTCACGGAAATGCTCGAAGTTTCTCCAGTAAGCGCCAACACCTCCGCGAGTTCAAATATAACTCCAGATTTTCCCATCGATGCCCAAAACATTCAAAATCTACCAACCCTAGCTCACATTTAAAACATTCCAGCGCCTGATTTTGGAATCGAACACAGCAGGAGTTAGATAGAATTGAAGAGCAACCTCATACGAATTCGATTTTTGTTTTGAATCCTTTTTTTTTCTGAAGCTTCGAGACAAAGGAATGAACGAGGTCCTACCGTATGTATTTATAGATCTAGGGTTTTAGTTGGTTTGATTTTTATGTGAAAAGCTTTCTCCATGTTTTGCATTTCTAAACCAAGGAGAACTGGCGGCTAACACATAGAAGACGTGGTGTTTATTTTTGTCAAGACGTGGTCGGGTTCTTTCCCTTTCATTTGTTCCCAGACGTGGTTAAACTAGATCCTTAAATAAGTTACGACTTCATTTTATTAATTTATAAAGTTACGTACCGCTATGGACAGAAATAAAAACATCATCGTGATGAGCGAGGTGTCCCGACTCCAGAAATATAATAATACCGGTAGATTAACTCATATTGTAAAACTTCAAAATGTTGATTTCAGGGTGCAAAATTCTTCAAATAAAAAGTTGCTTATTAAATTAGTTAAAAATTACAGTAAAATTCTAAAAATTTAATTACCACTACTTCGCAAAAGAACTTTGTCTAAATTCAAACCCGATCTCTAGTTATATCGAATAAACTGTTACGATCGATAAACGATTCTATAGCGACTATTTTAAAATTTGATTTGGACATATCTCAAAATCTACCCAACGAAATCCTGATTTTCCTCTTCCACTGGAAAGATATACTCCACCAGCTCCACACGTTTCTTGTTTCACAGAAATCCGGCTTAAAACGAATCCTGTACATTTAGTTGAAGTTCGAATTGCCAATTTACGAACTGCAACGCCATTTCGAGCTCGATTGTAATTATATTATAAACTATACGTTCAACTGTCGACGATTGAATATATTCGTTATTCAAATTCAATTCCAAGCTGAATTAAATATCACAGATGATCCGGTTCACACCATATCGTCATTTCGACCATTCAGAATTAAATATATTATTTAATTTATTATTTAAATTAAATATTCACCATTATTTTATTCCACGACCATTTAATTCACTAAACCACCATTTATATAATAAAATAAATTAATCATAATACCTCTGCCAATGCGGGTCATTACAATGGGAAAATCGCAGGCAATCAAGTCTTGCCTAAGTTTACTTACACAAATCAATATCTTATATAATAAAAAGTTCAAATTTTAAAACAAGGTTTATCACGTCTTTATATGAGAACGTATTAATGTTCGAGTTACCTAGGGAAAAATTTAAGGGTAAAACATTATATTGGTATGTGCGTAAGGCATAAAGTGTGTATATCTATGCACTAGTATGTGCGTGCATGAGAAGTTTACAGCTTACCAAACTCTTGCCACATTGTACCACACTAAAAATGAAGTAGCAACAAACGCAAGCGATGTGATGCTAACCTGCTATGCATGAAATTAGCTGAGTAGATGAGATGGCAAACATATACTAAATTAGCTGTGTGAAATGGAGTACATTACTTACTCAATTTACTTTTCTTTAAGTACTCAAACTCTGATTTTCTAAATGTTCAATGATGTGTAATATATCACAATACAAGTTTTATATCCAAACCAATATACTGATACGTATATACTAGTGAATATGGTGTTAGTTAATAGGATCGATTCACAGCGGAGATGAACAAATTAACCATCATAATTTGTAAATATGAATTCAAGTTGGGTTAACATCATGCCTTTTTATCTTGTTATTGATCTACACGTAGATCTGAGAAATTGAAATCGAGTCGATACGAATCTAGCCCCTCCATGTGTCGGCGCCTCTATAGATGATCCACACGAAAAAATTCCATTCAATCAAATCAAATAGAGAAGAGATTTTTGTGCTAGCCGCCACAAATTGGATCATGGTAGAAAAGAGGCATGCGGCTAGGGTTACAATAGTTTGATCTTATCCGTGCAAAATGGTTCATATATCTATTTATAAAGGAAACATTTTTCTTTATAAATTTAAATGTGTACCATAAAATAAGGAACCCCAATATACCATTTCAACTTTAGATAAATATCAACAGATTTGATAATTTATTCATTCAATTAAATGTTTTCCTTCGCCATGTTCTAAGTGTGTGACCCTATAGGTTATTATAACATTGGCAATGATTTTAAATCGTATTTAAAATCATAAACAGTGATTGGCATCTATCAATACGTCGTTGCTACCTAAGTTATAATAAGATCAATGATTCAATACAACCTTTCCATAACCAGTGTATCAATGTAATATAATCCTTTTAACCGTTATATCCAGGATTAAACTCGAGGTACGGAATGTATCACCCTCTTTATAATTTAATCTGGTTTTCTTGATCGATGAATAGACTATTTAAAACAAATCAATATTGAGCACGACCATGCATTTCACATTCTCACTCAATCAAGAGGCCCATGGATATCACTACGAATATATCATGGGGTTAAATTCCATCTAGATCATGCATAATCTTTATTCGATTCGAGATGTATCCAATAATCACCGTTGTTATTACTCCATTACGAATAACTTTAGATGATATCAAAACACAAATATCCTCGAATAAAATTATAATGATTTCAGGTCTGAGGACCATTACATCAATGTCACTGTGAGAACAACTTATGATACTACTGTTCATTATATTCCATGTAGTTATCTCACAGTGGGTCAGCCAAATACGATATCCTCTAATATGTATTTATGTTTTGACATTAATATCACGTATATTAATGATCAATGAGATGTAATCATCACTCAATCAACATACTTGTCTCAACTTTTATCCTTTATATAAACAATAAAACTTGACTAGAGACATTTAAGAATTATAATACTCAATATTTTATATAATCTCAAGTTCAAGTCTTACTCGAACTATATAATTCCGTGTTATTATTCTAAGAACTTCCATTATGTTAATATTTATATTACGCAGTGAATATAATATAGTAGAATATTATTTTATTCCAAATAAAATAATAGTAACAACATTGTTATCTATCCCATCAAATGGATTGCCTCTAGGGCATAAACTCTAACAATCTCCCACTTGCACTAGAGTCAATCATTTACGTATCATATACTCATGAAACTAGTGTTACTATTAAACATCCGTTACGACAAAGTTTAATTCAGTAGGTCTACAACTTTACAACTTTTGCAACTTTGTAGATATGTTCATTTCCTGTGTGAACAACTTCACATAAGAATTATATTTCTTAAATATATATTCGGATCGATAATGAGTTTAACGTTTTGGGCTTGAGCAATAGCCACATTGTTATCGCAATGTATATCATTGGATAAATAATGAATTAAGTTCAGTTATGATCTTCTTAATCCAAACATTTCTTTCTTAGAAATAGTATTTATTTCTTGTTTTAAAACTAACATTATTTACAATAATTAATATACTATCAAATAATATTAAAATTATTGTGTCACTCCCACTCAATTTCTTGTCTCCACAAGATTCAATGGTATTTTGTGGTTCTCGAGATATTTTATATTCTATTTCATTCTTATCGGTATCTTAAAGACTGGCTCCTTTTGAAAGGATACCAATTCGAGCAATAAACAATTTATTCTCTAAGGATTTATAGAAATAATATCCTTTTGGATACTCCACAACATAATTGTCATATTTGGATTTGATCTTATCAAAGGCAAGACGTTTTATAAATGCTTCACATCCCAAATCTTCATAATAGACACACTGGAACATTTTCGAGTTTATATCTTATATCGCGTCTTCATAATCGTTTTAGTAGGATTAAATGCAATTGTTCAAAATTTAATTTATTGGAAGATCTATATGGCTTATCATTTATCATATGATATCTTATAAGGTGCGATTTCTCTTGACAGACACACCATTTCAATATGGTGTTCTTGGTGGAAAGAGTTGTGAAACAATTCCAAACTCATTCGGATAGTCATTAAATTTATTGGCTTAAATATTCTCTTTCGAACTGTTCGAAAAGTATTTATTTTCTATTAAAATTTGTTTCTAACTTCACTTTGAATTCTTTAAACTTTTCAAAGGATTTTGATATGTATTTCATAAAATATAAATATCTATATCTATTGATATCATCACTAAATACAATGAAGTAATAAAACCTGCCTCTAGCTTATGTATTCATTGCTCCATATACATCATTATGTATGAGACCCAATACTTGTCACTCATTCATTGTGTCAAGTGAAAGGTGATTCGGTTATTTTGTCTAATAAACAAGGTTTGCATTCTTTATATAATTCAAAATTAAATGATCTCAAAATTCCATCATTATGGAGTTTTGGTATACTCTCTTATTTGTACGGGATAACTGGTAATGCTAAAGGTATGTTGGATTTAAATCACTAAATTTAATCCATTAATTATTTATGTCAAGTACATTGTAGTTAATGATTTACAAATATCATTAACTGTTTGTGAACTTCCATACGGTATTTCATTTAAATAAAATGAATAACAATTATTCTTTTATTACAAATGAAATTCAAACTTGTCTGAACAAGATTTCAAACTTGTCTGAACAAGATCTTTCATAACATTTATTTTAAGTGGAATTTCATAATAACAATTATTTTACTTATTTAATTAAGCCAGTATATACAACAAGAATCAACTTCCTAGGATAATCTAGCAATATTTTCTTCGTTTCCAATCGTAAGTCCACTTGTCCTTTTATCAAATTTCTACTTATTTTGCAATTTCTGTAAATTCACATACATCTATGTGATTTGTATCTAGTATCTAATACTAAAGATGTATAAGTAGGTTTTAAAACATTTATATCTTAATAAGTTGAAGTCATACTTTAACTTATTTTAGATCCTTTCTTTATTTCTAAAACAATTATGTTTAATTTGTTTGAGGATAATCCAAAATTTTTAATGTTAATCAAGAAATTTGATTTAATTTAATTTGTCCTTCTCAAGGATTAATTTAAATTATCGGAGTTATTTTGGTATTTAATATCTATAGGAGATAATAAATAATAACTGGATCTTTAATATTTAGTTAATATAAATTTTGACAATCAAAATTTTATATTAACATAAATGTGTAGTTTAAACTAAAATACGCTCCCACTCAAATTAACAACCCTCTATTTATGTAAATATATCAGTGTATATATATATATATAATAGTGTTCCAAGATCCATATCTAGTCATGCCTTGATGTAGCTTTGGCTGATCCCCAAAACACAACCTTTTAGGTAGACATCTTATGTCAATTACAGTGTGTATATAATTCTTCAATCGCATAATGAACATTTTGTTCGATATTATTCATTTGCTCAAAATATAGAATAATTCATGTTGTTGTCTCTAAGGCCATAATCCTATTATGCAGCCTTAGTTGAATCAGACCCAATAATACAGTCGAAGCACCACAATTACTCCTACCACATATAACCAATATAAGAGGATGCACAATGCTTTGGCGTTACGTACACCCAATTGGACACTGATGGGTGTACTATTGGAAGACTTCACCAGGACTTAATATAACAAAATTTTCTTTAAAGGGAATTTATAACTCGTAGTGGAAAACAATATTAGAGTTATTTGCATATATCAAAATATATGTATTTTATATTTATAATATAAATTGGATTTAAATAAAAATAATGTATTTAAATTCAATGTTTTGTATAACAAAGAGGCCTACATAAATAAAATTTAGCGAGTTATCACATTAAATAATGAAGTGGACCATTCCAAACATGTAATGTGCTATTTTGCAACTTCTTGCAATGATTAGACAAGTATTTTACATTATATTATATATGTTTGCAAATATCACATGGGTTAACTGGATAAGCATAGTTACAGTATAATGTATTAAAACTTAACATGATCTAGTATCACTAACATCAGTATTACAAATATCCTAAATGATAAAAATTACCCATGCATTAACACTAGTATCTAAAACAATTCTATAATTATTTAAATAAATCACATCATTCAAAAGTGTCTCAAATACAAAGTTTATGTGTATAATAACTAGAATTTGTTAATATAAATAGGTCAGACCTATTTTATATATTAGAACATAAGAACATTATATATGTATGCGTACATACTCAATGATCTTTTATATACAACATTTGTTTCTTGTAGTTTCAGACATACAGAATCATACACTGATTGGTCTCAAACAAGTCACACTTGTTTTAATTTTCGTATTTAGTATACAAACCACACATTCAAATACATACAGATAAAGGGTCGAACCCTGTGGGTATAATAATATTACATAATTGCTCTGTGATTATACACATTAATATATATATATATATATATATATATATATATATATATATATTATAAGGCATTACATATAAGTTCATAGATTACAAATATTTAATAAGATTTACAAATAATGCATCTCACTGTCCTGTACATTTTATATTTACATCTACATCAAATGTCTACATTATACTCTCATATATGTATAGATCAATCAGAACAGGAAATTGTAATATTTGCTACTGCCGAACCCTTTGAGTAGATATTTCTGCTAGAACAATTCCAACAAGCACACCCCGAGTAAGAATGAAACAATTTCAATCCAAGGGGTTAGGCAGGGTTAAATATATCAAATGTATTTAATGTTTATCCATTTATTTATATACATCAAATGTATATTTAACATCTATATGTTTTGGATCAACAACCCATATTTCAGGTCTATTCTAGCAGTTTTGAATTGAATAACCCATTAAAGAAATAAATGATCTAGGTTATTATCCTACTGAGTGCAATCAAATATTTATATGGATCCAGTTCAGTATCTATTAAATACAATATCGTAGCCTACTATTAAATATTCAATCATAAGCATGCATTGCATAACTAAGTATATGGCATGTAATCTGGTGCAATACTTATAATGGTACATTTGCTTATTTACACAGTTTTGTGAACTACTATATGTATATAAATGTTTCATGCAAAATCTTGATTCTGGAATATACGGTCCAAGTTTTTCAGACCAGATCATAATCTTAATCCCAAACTTAGTTTTACATAAGAGAATTTACACTTTGTTAAATGTCTCAAAACCCATATGCAGCATTAAACCAGAACACAGATCTGAACTGTCAACCAAAATTGAGGTTTTAGATCTCGAAATTAAACTATTTCAATATTTTTAATAGTTTCTGATAGTTATATAATACACAATAACATACACTGATTATATCAAGCCATACTTGCTACACCCAATAATCAGTATATTTATACATATCACTTTAAATTTTAAATCCAAAATAAAAGACCTACAGAGTTAATCTAGACCAATAGTATAATTCTTATCCAATCTGTCAGGTCCAATGTTAAAATTTCAATAATCATTCATCAAATTATGAATAGATACACAAAATTATTGTATTTAAATAACTTTTCTCCATACCAAATGAAACGACCTGAACCTCCCCGTGAAGGAAAGCCCGGATTGAATTGAGAACACGGCGAATCATAACACAAACGGAAGAACATTTCATTGCTTATTACAAAAATTTCATCAGAATATAAGAATATACAGAGTATGAATAAATATTACACATTTATTAAATACCAGAGATTTACAAGTTACAATGCACCGAAAAATAATACAAAACATAACTGAGAAGAATATACGGATATAGAGCTTTCCGAATATCATTCCAGTTGTAAACTAGGATCCTGTTAATATAAATCTGCAAAACCAAAACTAAAAGCTGCCCGTGTGGAAAATAGGGGCACCCAGAGTTTAGGTTAAAACAATAAACTCCAGGTCAGTCATGTGACTGGTGTGAGAACCAAAACAGTTATTAATCTGATTTTAAAGTTAGGTAAATCAAGGGACCACGCCGTATAACACGGAACGGGTTAACCCCCAAGAATACCAGTGCATAAAAAATACAGCGCAATGCTAAATAAAGAACAATGAAACTATTATAAGTCTTAGGTCCCATCACACAATGCAATGCAAGCCGGAGGATAGAGTTTTTACATTATAATAGCAAAAAATGCTTGGTACGTGAAATTTCATCTTTTACTATTACTATAATTGTATAGTGTCAAAACAATTTCAATCATAAGTATCAATCATAGATGGCATAAGTGCCCCATACCACTATGTCGCTATATATAGGATTACAACTAAAACCGCAAAATGGCTTATTGGAAGTTGGATTCTCATCTATGAACCAAGGCAAGAGCTCGTCCTTACCGCTTCGAGACGCTCTAGCCCGCCCCTCAGGACCCAAACTCAGGTGGGCCCTTGGATCGTCAGGCCGGTCCACTCGATGTGGATTAAAATGCTTGAACACTGCATTTCCCCGCCTTATGGGGCGTCAATGAGCCAAATGACACCATCGGTCCCGGATCGACCGATATAAAGGCGCCTCGCTATCCATCATCCATATAAGGAAAATGTCAGGGCGTGCAAAACGCTGACACCACTCCTAGCTAGAAGGAAACGCATGCCCTCTCTAGTGTCCTCTCCCGTTTCTGGTTCACACCAGGGTATGAGACTCGCAAATTAACGCTACACAAAGATACGCCACAAAGGCCGTGCTTTGATCATCAACCACAAGACTCTACTTTTCAACAGAAGCCTTGATCATTTGCATCTCAGCATGCCACACAGGCAATTCACGCTATGCAACCGATGTATATAAATCACACAAAATGAAATCCAATGTCAGACACACCTCAATTTACAAGTTCGTTTTAGGTCTGAATGAAACTGGAGGCACCTTATTCCTCCCTCAAATGTCTAATACAAGGGAGAGGCCTTCGCATATCCGTCGATCTCCAAGTACATCTGGACGATCACCACTTATTACCTCGTCTTGGGTGTATAGCCCAATCAAGACATCAGTAATCATCCAAACGATGTGAAGACCTCCGGTCTTCAACCACCGTCTTCGTCCTCGACACATCGTCGAATCAGTTATTCAGAATAGGATAAACCCGGTCTTTCGGAATAACCCGCGGATATAATAAACAAGTGCTATAAAAACACAACATACGCCTCATTCCAATTTAGAATATTTCTTTATTCAAATATTTTTATACATTGGGAAAGTTTCCCATTAATTTTATCAAAGATAAGTTCTTTAAATTTATTCTTTAATCTTCTTTTGAATATCAATTCAAAACAAATTACAGTTTATCCAAACTAGTCGGGATTAACGAACCCTATCGAAGTAATCATTTATTTTAATTTCCCAATCCCAACCTATTCATCCCATGAAGTAAAACTGGTAATACTTCATATCTAACACCACGGTGTTATCGGTAAATTCAATACCATTTCACGTTCAAATCTAATTAAAGATTTAACTATCGCCTAGAGCAAAACTAGTGATACACCATTCTCAATCATTTCAATCAAATTAAAGATTCATTAAAACTCCACTTAGTTTTAATCTTCCCAAAAATCAATATTTATGATTGTTTAACTTGGGAAATCATATCCTGTCTTTAACTGGGTTAAAGAACCAATGTCATTTAAAACACTGTTCACTATTAACCCAAAATCACATTCCTTTCCATTAGCCTTTAACCGTAAATTAGCAAGTGAACAATTCCCTAAGTATTAACCCCGAAGGCCGAAACCAACATCAGATCAATACCCAAGAAACCATTCGACTTAACTAGTCTCCAGTTAGTTTCTGATTTTCTTAACTCCGTTGGGTCTAAGAACAGTATTATTAAAGATACCGTTCACGACAACACCAAAATCTCATTCCATTAACAATGGAATCTTCATGGAAAATCGATATATGTAATCAATATAAACTTCAATATCCAACCGATAATATAAATGGAATAATGACAAGGCCTTTTGAATTCCATATATTTTAACCGTCTTCCTCTACAGAAGCTTACTTCGATTATTACCAAATCAAATTCCATTCAGTTCCAATTTAACATGTTAAATTGGAAAACTTTACTTTGGAAAACCTCCTTTATTTCTTAGTAAAAGATTTATAAATTCCAAATCCCATTTCACTGTAAATCGGGTTAAAGAACGATTATCGCTAAAACACAGTTCACGATAAGCCTATTCACATTCCATTAATAATCAGGTTAAAGAAATGGTGTTATTTAAAACACCGTTCACGATAAACCCAAAAATCAATTCCAATTAAATATTATTTAATTGGTGTATTTCACTAAATCTAAATAAAAAGGTTTAATCTTTGTCTCAAATGGGTTTAAGAACAGTGTTAATGAAGACACCATTCACGACAAACCCAAATCCCATTTGATATTAAGTACAAGGCTCTGAATAAAAAATATATCGGCTTATATTCAATATCAAATGCTACAACCAACAAATATCGTATTGGAAATAACGATATAAATATATTTTTCAAATTTCCATAACAATATCTATATAGTCACGAAATCCAACATCGAAATATTCCGAAGACAATTTTGATTCAAATCCATTCCAATTTATATATTGGAAATTCTGATTATTTTTAAAACCATTTCTAATCCAATTTATTTATTTTAAAAATAATTGAATTATAATTCTAGTCCAAAACTAGTTCATTTCAATAAAAATCTATTTTTATCTTTTCAAATATGGAATTTTTCATCCTAATTCTTTCCAAATCATTTCTTATGATTTTACACTAATTATTGATGTTTTTAATAATTTTATCAAGGCCCATACAGTCGATTTCCATAAACGGCCATCGAACTGCACTTATAGTGACCTTTTCCAAATTTGATTGACACATAATTCCAAATCCAACCGTTAGATTTCAAATCTCTAATATTCTTTAGAAGGCTCTTTTCGATACGAACCCAATGGTTCCTGTTTTAGGAGAATCCGACGGTCAGATCTCCCGTAATGTCCGTTCGAAGTCAATGGTCGAAATCCATGAACTGCCGCGGCGCGGCACGTTCTATTCAGGCCATTATATTATATATATATATTATATATATTTCGCCGATTTCCATTGAAAATGTATTTTATAAATTATTTTAAATTCGTTTTCAAAACTACTTCAACTTCATATTCAATTTCTAATTGAATATTCCATATCATCGATATATAAATGATAGTATTTTCAAAACATTATATTTTGAAATCAATTCCTTTTCGATATTTATTATAGAAATGAATAAAATCGATATAAATATCGTTCACGTCAAAATGGCGTTAATCTAATCAACACGGTTGTATTTATTTAAATATATTCGTGTCCATCCCAAATCGGACATCAAACTCAGATTTTGATCTTTTATTGGATATTATTTTAAAATATTCGTTATTTTAAAATATTCGTTATTTTAAAAATATTTATTCTTTTCGAACTGGAATCAGACACAGTCAATTACCATATAATGTGATTATATGGATTTCATACACACATGTATACAACAACAATCAAACATAGTCAACCATCATCCAGAGTGCATTTTACACTGCATAAGCATCAAATATTAATATTCAATGCTTACTACACCCTGTCAATCAATCGATCGACATACAACTAATTATTGGGATTAGTGTATGTCCAATATCATCCCAATACCCATGTGGGGTTTTCAAACAACAAACACAGATTTATTTGTGTAGTTGGGTTATATGTAAAATTTATCGTCCCAGTCAATATCAGTCAAATGTGTGTACATAAACAAACCATCCGATTTGTTTATAAATATTTATTTTATTCATATACACGTTAAAAATTATATTTTTAACTATAAAATATTTTATTCCATTCCACATCTGTAACACCCCGCATTTATATATAAATATATGTATACATATTCCGAAATATTTAATAATAATATTGATACACGAAAACAAATCAGTAACCAATGATGGAAAATATGGAATACTTAACTGAAAACTAAGAATTAAGTCAAACAAATTTCACCATTACATTCGTCTCGGAATTCTGCATAGAATCGAGTCCGAGTTTTCGAAAATCGGATTTCGTATGAGTCAGATATAGCGTTTTGAAATTTCAGAAATTAATTAAACTAGACAACTCGAAAACCAAGCAAAAAATTGAATTTCAAACATAGGAAGCCTGGGCGGGAAAAATCCCTCCCAGGGCAGGTCGACCAGGGGGTCGACTATATAGTCGACCTCCCCCCACCCCCCCCCCCCACCCCCAGGTCGACACTATAGTCGACCTGGGTGTCGACCTGCTCCACTTTTCCCAGATTCAGTTCTGGGTACACTTTGACGTATTTGGACTAGTTCTGGGGCAACATTCATACTTTGGCACCTATATAAACAACCCTAGGCTCATTATAAACTCCACAACAACTCTTGGCGAAGCCATGTCTCTCTCTTCCCTCTCTCGTTATCTTCTTCTGCTCCAAAGAGAGCTTGGAACCTATTCTTCCTTCCTCTCTCTACAACACCTATTCTGTAAAATAAAATGAATGAGATCTGGAACAACATATGAGGTACAAAAGTGATTTAAAGAGAGGATAATGGATCCAGACTCGCAGGTGGAAAGAAATTAAAGATGATTCAAAACAGAAATTCAAGCTAAGCAAAAGAGGGAAAGCAATTCTAGAGTTATCTAATCCTTATTTTAAAGATGACAACCAATGTGAGTGGGTTATAATACAACTTTTGTATAAAGTTATTATTTATCGTTCAAACATTCCCCATGTAACATGAAATGAAATTATTATGAAAGATTGGATCTGTAGTGCTTCCATACGTTTAATTCTAATTATTATACCTATGGTTATGTTCCTTTTTTTTATCCTTCCTCTTTTATTGTTATAAGTTAGGCTATCTCTAACCTAGGTCTATTTCGAAATAAATACGATTGAATGATTAGTGCGAACGAAAAAGGGAAAATACTTGATTTTGGAAAATGACATAAATTGGAAAGTCTGCTTTTGAACCCCAACGGGTTTGGGGTACGATATGACATTAGCAAGGTTTGAATATGAAAACCAATTGGGAAGTATAAGCATGAACGTAATATGAGTTGTGGCATAAGATTATCATCATTTAAAAGATTTGAATATAGATTGGCTTATAAACTTGTAAAGTTGGCCTATGACACTAGAAGCAAAACGTGGGTTGAGAATTGGTAAATTTAATATGTTAATCATATTTTTAGGGAACCTGGGCTTTATTAAAAGTAGGAATACCATAGGAAATGAATGATTTGGGATTGGTAAATTTGAACAAAAGGTGGGAAATTGGATTACATCATATTTTATGAAAACAACATGAAATTGGTCTAACTTGTGACCACTTGACTAGATTTAAGAATTGATTTGAACTGTATAGCATGAAATTTGGGGAATTAGGTGAAATACGAATATAAATGAACCTTTGACACGAGGTTAGACACGATTATGGTGTAAGACTGCCCGGAACCGCCCGACAAATCCAGCCGCCACAATTGATGTCTAATGTGATGGGTCGAAGGAGAGAACCTGAGCGTAATGGTTTATGACACGAGGTTGGACTCAGATTGTGGCGTAAGACTGCCCGGAACCGCCCGGCGCATCCAACAGCCACAAAATGTCAGTCCAATGTGGGTGGTCATACATCGTTATAGCATAATAAATAAATTAAAGAATACCAACCATAATAAGACATATGGGTGACATGGTTAAGAATTGGGAATTAGTTGGGTGCAGGTAAATATAGACTTAACTGTAATAAAACTAGATATGTATGAACATGTAAGTATAGAATTAACCGTAGTAAGATAAGTGTATATAATAATGAAAAGGTTTAGTCTGAACTAATGACAAAATATGGGGAATGGTTAACAACCTATTAAAAAGTTTGACCAAGAAAAAAGAGGATAATGGGTTAGACTTGTTGTAGGGACAAAAAGGGGGAATGACGACTTATAAGAAAAGATAAGTTATAAGAATGATAAGGAAAAATATGAAATAACTTATATGAAAGGATATACTCAATTACAAATTAAGAGGCTTGAAAATAAAGAAGGAGTAAATTTGAATCATATAGGTTGGTTAGGCAGAATGATTCCTGGAGTATCAGTCTGATGTTGATTTCGATCTTCGGGGCTGGTACTTAGGGGATTGCTCTCCTAATCGGTATATATGTGGGATAAGGCATACTTAACCATGAATAAATATAACATGTTGTTGTGGCCCACAAAGTGGATAATTTATGAAATTGATAGATGACATGTTATAAGGCTTGTTAATGGACTTAAGTGAGTTAAGTATAGAAAAATAAGCCAGGGAGACTTGGAAAACCTAAGAAGTTAAATCGAATAACCAAGTTAAAGTTGGAAACCGATAAGCGCAAAATAAATGGTTAGGCGTAGGCCTAATGGCATGTAAAACTAAGGTGCTTGGGGACGGCCCGCACGTTGTAGGATGAATAACCACAAGAGGTAGATCATCAAGGTGCCCTAAGGCACGGGAAGGTGCGAATGTCCATCCGAGAAAAAAAAGAAGGCTCCAACGAATTGGGTTACGAAGCCCGAGGCTTCGAGGGGACGTGAGGGTACTCTTGGTATCCCTCTGTGAGGCTACAGATGATCCGCCTGGGCTTACAGAGGTTAAGGTCTGCGTTAGAAGAACCAAGGGTATGCCTTGGTTGCAAATTATGGCAACCTAATGACTAGGATGGACCAGCGTGATTCGGCGAGAAAACGGCAGCCCTGTGATAGCAACTCGTCGTCTACCATCCATCTTGAGTCAGTCGACATACGTGAAGCGGAAAGGCGGAGAACTCCAAAAGACCATATACTTGCTATCTAGTTATGGGTGAGGATGGCCATAGGTTAGTGGGGCATAGGGAGGCCTGCGTACAGTTCTCATTTTTCAAGGTGTGCCTTTCATTAGTTGAGGGAAGGGTCGAGTGGGACCATAGCCACTGGAATAAAAACAGACCTTAGCATCTGCAACGGCAGATATCTGAAAACTCCCGACTGAGTTCTGTGTTTCTTGATTTGCTCAGCCACGGACTCGGGTAGCACATATAGAGCACATGTGCATCTAGTCTTCGAAAACGGTTCACGATACTTACACGGGGAAGGTCTAGGAACATATACCGCTCTGGGTAGTGTGTCCTAGACTAGCGGGCGTATTTCGTTAGGTAACATAATCCTTAGTAGTCCAAGTGGCATAAGCCCTAATCGAAATAAGAAAACGTGGCAGTCCAAACAATTCGAGACATATGTGGGGAAGAAAATACGAGTAGGGGGTATCCACATATTCGAGACATTTGGTTAATACGCTAGTACGTGAAAGTGAACGACATACGTGTAGCCTTGAGTGCTAACAATGAGATTAACCTAATAACTAAGAAATATACGTGTAATAACCCGGAAATTCTGAACCAGTTTAAAATTTTTATTTTGGCAATTTTAGCGAATTTTGAATATTTAAAATAGATTATTTTAAATAAATATCGACGAGAAATTTATTTTGAATATAATTCGAACGTATATATTATATACGTCGTCGTTAGAATATAAATATTTATATATAATTATAAATAGAATTGAAAATGGCGCGGTAGTTCAATAATTCGATTTCAAACTTCAATTGAATGTACCGGGTGCAAAACAATCCGGATTTTAGTGAAACCAAAAACATTAGGATCTAATTGATGATATCTTTCCAACGAATCCAAAAAATCAAGATTTCATAGCGGGAATCAAAAGACATGTCCAGTTGAAAATTCTGAATAGTCGCTATGGAATTCATGCCCTTAAAAATGAGAATTTTGCAAACGACCTCGGATTTCGACGAAACCAGTTTTGTTGGGTCCGTGATGTAAAGTTATTGCTAGGTTCCAAATTTCATAATTTTCTGAATCAATATGTGAGCGTGGCAAAGGAAAACGCGTTTGACCGTTTTCAGTTGATTTTAATCGACTGTAAAATGGCCATTTATCCAACGGTCTCAGAATTCGACGAAACTAGTTTTGATAGGACCGTATCGTCAATACGAAGCTAGAAAATATTTTTCTAGAATTTTTAAAGTTCGTATGCGACCCCGATAATTTGAAATGTACGTTTAAAATTCAATATAGTAATTTAAATGTAAATTCAACGGAAACTAATCGAAACGGTCAAATCAGCTTGCGATACATATCCCATTGTTTTCAGAACGGGGGTAAAACGCTATGGACGACAGGCGGTGGGCCTCGTTTAGAGGTCGTATGTAAAAGTCAACTTTTTCAAAAATAAAATAATTAAATAATTAAAAAAAACCCCTCTTCCCCTTAATCTCGTTCTGGCCCCCCCCTTTTTCACTTCAGTTCGATCGAAGGAAAAAAAGAAAAAAAAGAAAAAAAACATCGACGGAAAGGGGGAAACCCCTGTCGCTCGCCACCGCCGGCCTCCAAGCGACCCCCTCCTCCATCGCCCACCTCCTCCGATCCTCCGTGCCCCCCCCTCTCCTCAAGCGACGCGACAACATTCCCCCCCCAACCCGCATCCAACCGACGCCGCCGAGGACCCGAGCTCCGCCAGAACCCGCGCCACCTCCGCCTAGCACCACCGCGAGATCCTCCTAGCTCCACCAATTCCGACAGTAACCCCCCCTCCGGCGATTATAAATGTGAGTTTTTAATTATTATTTCTCCATTGTTTTGTCTATTTTCTACGATGAAAATTAAGCAAAAAGATTACCCTTTTATAAACACAAAGATTTGATTTCTAATTTGTTCAAAGATTTGTTTTTTAATTTGTCAAAGATATGATTTTCATCATATTAAAGGAATGATTTTTCCCTTATGAAACTATAATTTTTGAAATAAAAAGGCGAAAACTTCATATTTGAAAAGGCGAAAACTTCATATTTAAAAAGGCGAAAACTTCATAATTTAAAAGGCGAAAACTTCATATTTGAAAAGGCGAAAACTTCATATTTAAAAAGGCGAAAACTTCATATTTGAAAAGGCGAAAACTTCATATTTAAAAAGGCGAAAACTTTATATTTGAAAAGGCGAAATCTTTTTATATAGCAGCGATGTAAAAATAGGATTTTTATATATTGAATAGCATAGTAAAAATTCGATTTTTATATATTGAATAGCATAGTAAAAACTCGATTTTTATATATTGAATAGCGAAGTAAAAATTCGATTTTTATATATGTAGTGGCTACGGGCAACGAAAGCGACAAAAGGCGAAAACGATGAAGATTTCTATCAAAGAAGAGTCAAGATGATTGGATAGCTTTTGGTGATAATTTCTCACCTTTCAATTTCATTTTCTAGTTATATATATATACTAGGATGCAGACGGTGTTTAGTAGCACCCGACACAATCATCCACAGACCATGGACTTGTTTGTTTGGTTGCATAGATTAGTTGGATGCTTTGATTTGAATTTGGTTGTTTGGTGAATTTGATTGATGTGTGAATGGCGTGGGCCTTCACTAGACCGGGGATAAGGCTAGGCCTCGTCCCGTTTCTAGTATCGTGCCGTTATGCCGCCGAAATTTTCTAAAATAAGTTAGAAAAATAAAAATATCATTTTTATTTTGTAAATGAACTGAATAGAAATTCATATGTTGAAATAAAATGTTTTTATCGTTAAAAATATAATTTTTAACGTGAAGTGAATAAATTAAAATATTCATTTACAAACCAGACGGTTTGTTTATGTACACCTATTTGAAGGACATTGATTGGGTCGATAAATTTTACACATCGCCCAACTGCACAAATAAAAATCTGTGTTTGTTGATTTAAAACCCCACACGGGTGTTGGGATGAAATTTGAAGTTCACTCCTCCTGACTGATTAAATATGTCGATCGATTGATTGACAGGCTGTTATAAGCGTTAGATATTTGTATTTGATGCTTATACAGTGTAGTGCACCTTGGTTGATGGTTGATTATTTTTCAATGCTATTATATACGTGCGATGTATGAAAATCCATATAATTAACATTGTATGGTGATTGATTGGGCCTCATTCCAATTTAGAAAATAAAGAATATATAAAATAAAGGTTCATGTGTTGACTGTACTCATCCGTTGAGATTAGTCATGTGTTGAACGAAATATTTTAACAAAAATAGTCACACGTGGACAGTACTCATCCGTTGAGATTAGTCATGTGTTGAACGAAATATTTTTATAATAAAATTTACATCTTTATCAATATAAAATAAAGGTTCATGTGTTGACTGTACTCATCCGTTGAGATTAGTCATGTGTTGAACGAAATATTTTAACAAAAATAGTCACACGTGGACAGTACTCATTCGTTGAGATTAGTCGTGTGTTGACAAAATAAATATTCATTCGTTGAATAGAATAAAGGAATTACTGAAATATATAAAGCCGTATTGATAGAGATGCACTATTTTGACGCGAACGATATTTATATCGATTATATTCGTTTTTAAATTTGAATTGAATCGAATAGAAAACGAATTTGAAATGAATTGAATAGAAAACGAATTTGAATTGAATTGAATAGAAAACCAATTTGAATTGAATTGAATAGAAAACCAATTTGGAATGAATTGAATAGAAAACCAATTTGAATTGAACTGAATAGAAAACGAATTTGAAATGAATTGAATAGAAAACGAATTTGAAATGAATTGAATAGAAAACCAATTTGAATTGAATTGAATAGAAAACCAATTTGAATTGAATCGAATAGAAAACCAATTTGAATTGAATCGAATAGAAAACCAATTTGAATTGAATCGAATAGAAAACGAATTTGAAATGAATTGAATAGAAAACGAATTTGAATTGAATCGAATAGAAAACCAATTTGAATTGAATCGAATTGAAAACGAATTCGAATTGAATTTAAAACGAAGCGAAATGAATTCAAATTGAATTGGAACTTGAATCGAATAGAAATGAATTTTAAAACGAATTTATAAGGAAGAATTCAATTTTGCTTTGGAATGAAATGGAAGTTGAAATTGTCTTTGAAACGAAATTAAAACTATTTATAAAATTCGTTTTGAATAGAAATCGGCGAAATATATATTATATATATTATATATATAATATTATGGCCTGAAAAGAATGCGCCGCGCCGCGGCAGTTCGCGTATTTCGACCATTTATTTCAAACGGACATTACGGGAGATCCGACCGTCGGATTCTCCTAAAACTGGAACCGTTAATTTCGTATCGAAAAGAGCTTTCTAACGAATATTAGAAATTCAAAATCTAACGGTTGGATTTGGAGATACGTCCAAATCAAATTCGAAAAAGGTCGCTATAGGTGCAGTTCGATGGCCGTTGATGGAAATCGACTGTACGGGCCTTGATAAAATTATTAAAAATAGTAATAATTTGTGTAAAATGATAAGAAATGATTTGGGAAAAATTGGGGTGAAAAACTCCATATTTGAAAAGATAAAAATGGATTTTTATCGAAATGAACTAGTTTTGAACTAAATTTAAAACCCAATTTTTTTAAAATAAATGAATTAGATTTAAAAAGGGTTTTTAAATAATCGGAATTTCTAACATATAACGATTGGATTTGAAATGGGTTTATCGTGAACGGTGTTTTAAATAACACTAGCTCCTTAACCGATAATAAATAGAATGTGATTTGGGTTTGTCGTGAACTGTGTTTTAAATAACACATAGTTCTTTAACCCAGTAAAAGGAGTTTTAATGAATCTATAATTAGATTGAAATGTGAATCTATAATCTAAATTATCAAATTTAGAAATGAGCGAGAATGGAGTATCGCCAGTTTTGCTCCAAAGCGATAGTCAAATCTTTAATTAGATTTGAACGTGAGATGGTAATTAATTTTATCGATAACACCATGATGTTAGATATGGAGTATCACCAGTTTTGCTTCATAGGATGAATAGGTTGGGATTGGGAAATAAAATAAATAAATAATTACTTCGGTGTGGTACGCTAATCTCGACTAGTTCAGAAAACCATAATTTGGTTTGAAACGACATCAAAAGGATGATTAAAGGATAAATTTTAAAGAATTTATCTTGGGTAAAATTAATGGGAACCTTTCCCTAAAAATGTGATTTTATGAATAAAAGAATATTCTGAAATGGAATGAGGCGTATGTTGAGTTTGTGTAACATTTGTTTTAATATACGCGGGTTGTTCGGAAAGGCCGGGTTTATACCCATTCTGAATAACCGATTCGACGAGAAGTCGAAGATGAAGACGGTGGTTGAAGACCGGAAGTCTTCACATTGTTTGGGTAATTACTAACGATCCTGATTTGGCTGTACACCCAAGAGGATGGAAATAGTTGGTGGTCGTCCAGACGTACTTGGAGATGGATGGATATGCGAGGAAAGTGCCTCCGGTTTCGTTCAGACCCAGAACGGACTTGTAAATGGATTTTATGTCTGACATTGGATTTTATTCTGTGTTGATTGATTTCTATTAAATATATATCTGTTTGGCGGCGGAGAATTTATTCTCTTGCTTAACGCCCTTCTCTGAGACGTATGAGCTTAGAGGTTATATATCGATACATATCAATCGCATGGCATGAATTGCCTGTGTGGCACACTGAGTTGCATAGAGCAAGGCTTCTGTTGAAAAGCAAAGTCTTTTGGTTGATGATCAAAGCACGCCTACGTGGCAGCTTTGTGTATAACATGAATTCGCGAGCCTCACACCTCGGTATGAGTTAAAAACGGGATACAGACTGCAGGGAGAGCACGACGTTACTTTCTAGCTTTGGTGGTGTCAGTGACTTACCAGCCCTGACATTTATATACTTTTCACCTATGTGGTTGTTGGAATGCGAGGCGCCTCGATTATAGGTCTGTAAGGACCGGGAAACGTGTGTTCAGGAATAAATAATCCTCTAACGTAAGTGAGGACCGGCCCTGAAGCATCCAGGGGTTGCCCAGAGTGCGTAGCCCTGGGACATTTGCTAGAGTGTCTCGAACGCGTAGAGGAGCTTGACCCTTGCCTCGACTCATGACGGAAATCCAATTTCCAATACGTTTATTGAGGTTTTAATTGTAGAACTAGTATGGCGACATAGTAGATGGTAGCTATGCCGCCTATGATTGATATTTATGATTGAAATTGTTTTGACACTATACACTTATTATAGTATCAAATGATTTGTTTTAAAGCGTACCAAGCATGTTTGGCTATTATAAGGGAAAACCCTATCCTCCGGCTTGCGTTGCATTGTGTGATGGGACCTGGGTCTTATAATAGCTTCATTTTTCGAAAAAGCATTGCGCTGTTTACTCTATGCACTGGTATTCTTGGGAGGAAACCCGTTCCGTGTTATACGGCGTGGTCCCTTGAATTACTCTCTTTTAAAAATAAAGGTTTTAAATAACTGTTTTAGTTCTCACACCAGTCACATGACTGACTTGGAGTTTATTGTTTTAACCTAAACTCTGGGTGCCCCTATTTTCCGCACGGGCAGCTAGTAGTTTTGGTTTTGCAGATTTATATTCACAGGGTCCTGGTTTACAGCTGGAATGATATCCGGAAAGCTCTGTATCCGTATATCACCTTCAGTTGTGCTTTGTATTATTTTCCGCTGCTATGTAATTTATTGTAATCTCTGATATTTATCGAATGTAATTTATTCATTTATACTCTGTATATTCTTGTACTCTGATGGAATTGTTGTAATAGCAATGAAATGTTCTTCCGTTTGTGTTCTGATTTGCCCTGTTCTCAAACGATCAGGGGTTTCAAACGGTCTAGATCGGTTTAACAACTGATTCGGATCGAGCGAAATTCCCGGCCGTCACATTTGGTATCAGAGCTTTGGTTTACAGAGCTCAAGAACAAGACACATTAGAACCTTACGAAAGAATTCATCAGATATTGGATTAGTAATATCCAATTGGAATGACTCGTTAGAGATAGGATCAGTAGTATCCTAGAACGAGTGTGAAGAGTATATTTTTCAAATGAAAACAATTTTGTTTTGAAAATTTAAATCGTTTTATACGTATTTGTATATTTATTTATTTTGAATTTGGACAATCCAGTATATAAAGGCTTTGCATATACGCGTCATGAACGTATATTCGAATCTTTAATATATTAGATAGATATAGAGTCACACTCTAGTCGCCCGGAGATGATTCTACTGATGACTATATAGCATC
Organism: Allium sativum; assembly: GCA_030737875.1. NCBI lineage: Eukaryota > Viridiplantae > Streptophyta > Magnoliopsida > Asparagales > Amaryllidaceae > Allium > Allium sativum. The sequence goes on along the minus strand of CM060921.1, from coordinate 153,454,344 downwards.
AGTAGTGTGTGTTCGAGTTTCGAAGGTGTGATTTTCTATATATTTCCATTAGACTGGTGTGAGAACCAAAACTAATATAGCTAGAACACATTGTTGTGAATTGGCATCAAAAACATGATTTTCTGTATATGTATCAAAATTATGAATTTTAAACGTTAATCCACTAATTGATTGATGTTTGTGTTGTTTGTTTATTTGTTTGCTAATTTTGAACCATTATGCCTAATTGCATCAAATATTGAATTATATTGAAAATTGGTCGCATTTGCTTATATATACATATACTTATATTGAACAGGTCATAGCAAGGAGGCTAGAGCCGAAGAATAAAATTTGTTTGCCCGACAAATAGGTACATGTGTACTACATAATTTACTGTTTTGTTTGGGTGATGATGATTTTATGAGCCTATTGGCTAGCCGCTTGGCTTTTTCTTTTTCTTTTTGAGATTAGAAGGACCGGGGAAGCTATTTGAAATTCCCCGATGCTCCCGGTGCAGGGGAGGTTATGGAGAAATTTTTCGAAAATTTAGGGTGTTAGCGAAATTTTTGAAAATTTGAAAATTCTCAGAAACTGAAAATTGGAGAATGGAAGCCAGATCGAACGTAGAGCTAATTAATCAAACCACTTTCGACTTTGTTCCTTTTCGGGGACGAAAAGTTTTAAGTGGGGAAGATTGTAATAACCCGGAAATTCTGAACCAGTTTAAAAATTTTATTTTGGCAATTTTAGCGAATTTTGAATATTTAAAATAGATTTTTTTAAATAAATATCGACGAGAAATTTATTTTGAATATAATTCGAACGTATTTATTATATACGTCGTCGTTAGAATATAAATATTTATATATAATTATAAATAGAATTGAAAATGGCGCGGTAGTTCAATAATTCGATTTCAAACTTCAATTGAATGTACCGGGTGCAAAACAATCCGGATTTTAGTGAAACCAAAAACATTAGGATCTAATTGATGATATCTTTCCAAGAATCCAAAAAATCAAGATTTCATAGCGGGAATCAAAAGATATGTCCAGTTGAAAATTCTGAATAGTCGCTATGGAATTCAGGCCCTTAAAAATGAGAATTTTGCAAACGACCTCGGATTTCGACGAAACCAGTTTTGTTGGGTCCGTGATGTAAAGTTATTGCTAGGTTCCAAATTTCATAATTTTTTGAATCAATATGTGAGCGTGGCAAAGGAAAACGCGTTTGACCGGTTTCAGTTGATTTTAATCGACCGGAAAATTGCCATTTTTCCAACGGTCTCAGAATTCGACGAAACTAGTTTTGATAGGACCGTATCGTCAATACGAAGCTAGAAAATATTTTTCTAGAATTTTTAAAGTTCGTATGCGACCCCGGTAATTTGAAATGTACGTTTAAAATTCAATATAGTAATTTAAATGTAAATTCAACGGAAACTAATCGAAACGGTCAAATCAGCTTGCGATACATATCCCATTGTGTTCGGAACGGGGGTAAAACGCTATGGACGACAGGCGGTGGGCCTCGTTTAGAGTTCGTATGTAAAAGTCAACTTTTTCAAAAATAAAATAATTAAATAATTAAAAAAAAACCTCTTCCCCTTAATCTCGTTCTAGCCCCCCCCCTTTTACCCTTCAGTTCATCGAAGGAAAAAAAAAAGAAAAAAAACATCGATGGAAAGGGGGAAACCCCTGTCGCTCGCCACCGCCGGCCTCCAAGCGACCCCCTCCTCCATCGCCCACCTCCTCCGATCCTCCGTGCCCCCCCCCCCTCTCCTCAAGCGACGCGACAACATTCCCCCCCAACCCGCATCCAACCGACGCCGCCGAGGACCCGAGCTCCGCCAGAACCCGCGCCACCTCCGCCTAGCACCACCGCGAGATCCTCCTAGCTCCACCAATTCCGACAGTAACCCCCCCCCCCTCTGGCGATTATAAATGTGAGTTTTTAATTATTATTTCTCCATTGTTTTGTCTATTTTCTACGATGAAAATTAAGCAAAAAGATTACCCTTTTATAAACACAAAGATTTGATTTCTAATTTGTTCAAAGATTTGTTTTTTAATTTGTCAAAGATATGATTTTCATCGTATTAAAGGAATGATTTTTCCCTTATGAAACTATAATTTTTGAAATAAAAAGGCGAAAACTTCATATTTGAAAAGGCGAAAACTTCATATTTGAAAAGGCGAAAACTTCATATTTGAAAAGGCGAAAACTTCATATTTAAAAAGGCGAAAACTTCATATTTGAAAAGGCGAAAACTTCATATTTAAAAAGGCGAAAACTTTATATTTGAAAAGGCGAAATCTTTTTATATAGCAGCGATGTAAAAATAGGATTTTTATATATTGAATAGCATAGTAAAAATTCGATTTTTATATATTGAATAGCATAGTAAAAACTCGATTTTTATATATTGAATAGTGAAGTAAAAATTCGATTTTTATATATGTAGTGGCTACGGGCAACGAAAGCGACAAAAGGCGAAAACGATGAAGATTTCTATCAAAGAAGAGTCAAGATGATTGGATAGCTTTTGGTGAGAATTTTTCACCTTTCAATTTCATTTTCTAGTTATATATATATATACTAGGATGCAGACGGTGTTTAGTAGCACCCGACACAATCGTCCACAGACCATGGACTTGTTTGTTTGGTTGCATAGATTAGTTGGATGATTTGATTTGAATTTGGTTGTTTGGTGAATTTGATTGATGTGTGAATGGCGTGGGCCTTCACTAGACCGGGGATAAGGCTATGCCTCGTCCCGTTTCTAGTATCGTGCCGTTATGCCGCCGAAATTTTCTAAAATAAGTTAGAAAAATAAAAATATCATTTTTATTTTGTAAATGAACTAAATAGAAATTCATATGTTGAAATAAAATGTTTTTATCGTTAAAAATATAATTTTTAACGTGAAGTGAATAAATTAAAATATTCATTTACAAACCAGACGGTTTGTTTATGTACACCTATTTGAAGGACATTGATTGGGTCGATAAATTTTACACATCGCCCAACTGCACAAATAAAATCTGTGTTTGATTGTCTGAAACCCCACACGGGTGTTGGGATGAAATTTGAAGTTCACTCATCCTGGCTGATTAAATATGTCGATCGATTGATTGACAGGCTGTTATAAGCGTTAGATATTTGTATTTGATGCTTATACAGTGTAGTGCACCTTGGTTGATGGTTGATTATTTTTCAATGTTATTATATGCATGCGATGTATGAAAATCCATATAATTAACATTGTATGGTGATTGATTGGGCCTCATTCCAATTTAGAAAATAAAGAATATATAAAATAAAGGTTCATGTGTTGACTGTACTCATCCGTTGAGATTAGTCATGTGTTGAACGAAATATTTTAACAAAAATAGTCACACGTGGACAGTACTCATCCGTTGAGATTAGTCATGTGTTGAACGAAATATTTTTATAATAAAATTTACATCTTTATCAATATAAAATAAAGGTTCATGTGTTGACTGTACTCATCCATTGAGATTAGTCATGTGTTGAACGAAATATTTTAACAAAAATAGTCACACATGGACAGTACTCATTCGTTGAGATTAGTCGTGTGTTGACAAAATAAATATTCATTCGTTGAATAGAATAAAGGAATTATTGAAATATATAAAGCCGTATTGATAGAGATGCGCTATTTTGACGCGAACGATATTTGTATCGATTATATTCGTTTTTAAATTTGAATTGAATCGAATAGAAAACGAATTTGAAATGAATTGAATAGAAAACGAATTTGAATTGAATTGAATAGAAAACCAATTTGAATTGAATTGAATAGAAAACCAATTTGGAATGAATTGAATAGAAAACCAATTTGAATTGAATTGAATAGAAAACGAATTGAATAGAAAACGAATTTGAAATGAATTGAATAGAAAACCAATTTGAATTGAATTGAATAGAAAACCAATTTGAATTGAATCGAATAGAAAACCAATTTGAATTGAATCGAATAGAAAACCAATTTGAATTGAATTGAATAGAAAACGAATTTGAAATGAATTGAACAGAAAACGAATTTGAATTGAATTGAATAGAAAACCAATTTGAATTGAATCGAACTGAAAACGAATTCAAATTGAATTTAAAACGAAGCGAAATGAATTCAAATTGAATTGGAACTTGAATCGAATAAAAATGAATTTTAAATCGAATTTATAAGGAAGAATTCAATTTTGCTTTGGAATGAAATGGAAGTTGAAATTGTCTTTGAAACGAAATTAAAACTATTTATAAAATTCGTTTTGAATAGAAATCGGCGAAATATATATTATATATATAATATTAAAGCCTGAATAGAACGCGCCGCGCTGCGGCAGTTCGCGAATTTCGACCATTTATTTCAAACGGACATTACGGGAGATCCGACCGTCGGATTCTCCTAATACCGAAACCGTTGGGTTCGTATCGAAAAGAGCTTTCTAATGAATATTAGAAATTCAAAATCTAACGGTTGGATTTGGAGATACGTCCAAATCAAATTCGAAAAAGGTCGCTATAGGTGCAGTTCGATGGCCGTTGATGGAAATCGACTGTACGGGCCTTGATAAAATTATTAAAAATAGTAATAATTTGTGTAAAATCATAAGAAATGATTTGGGAAAAATTGGGGTGAAAAACTCCATATTTGAAAAGATAAAAATGAATTTTTATCGAAATGAACTAGTTTTGAACTAAATTTAAAACCCATTTTTTTAAAATAAATGAATTAGATTTAAAAAGGGTTTTTAAATAATCGGAATTTCTAACATATAACGATTGGATTTGAAATGGGTTTATCGTGAAAGGTGTTTTAAATAACACTAGCTCTTTAACCCGATAATAAATAGAATGTGATTTGGGTTTGTCGTGAACTGTGTTTTAAATAACACCTAGTTCTTTAACCCAGTAAAAGGAGTTTTAATGAATCTGTAATTAGACTGAAATGTGAATCTATAATCTAAATTATCAAATTTAGAAATGAGCGAGAATGGAGTATCGCCAGTTTTGCTCCAAAGCGATAGTCAAATCTTTAATTAGATTTGAACGTGAGATGGTAATTAATTTTACCGATATCACCATGATGTTAGATATGGAGTATCACCAGTTTTGCTTCATGGGATGAATAGGTTGGGATTGGGAAATAAAATAAATAAATAAATACTTCGGTGTGGTTCGCTAATCTCGACTAGTTCAGAAAACCATAATTTGGTTTGAAACGACATCAAAAGGATGATTAAAGGATAAATTTTAAAGAATTTATCTTGGGTAAAATTAATGGGAACCTTTCCCTAAAAATGTGATTTTATGAATAAAAGAATATTCTGAAATGGAATGAGGCGTATGTTGAGTTTGTGTAACATTTGTTTTAATATACGCGGGTTGTTCGGAAAGGCCGGGTTTATACCCATTCTGAATAACCGATTCGACGAGAAGTCGAAGATGAAGACGGTGGTTGAAGACCGGAAGTCTTCACATCGTTTGGGTAATTACTAACGATCCTGATTTGGCTGTACACCCAAGAGGATGGAAATAGTTGGTGGTCGTCCAGACGTACTTGGAGATGGATGGATATGCGAGGAAAGTGCCTCCGGTTTCGTTCAGACCCAGAACGGACTTGTAAATGGATTTTGTGTCTGACATTGGATTTTATTCTGTGTTGATTGATTTCTATTAAATATATATCTATTTGGCGGCGGAGAATTTATTCTCTTGCTTAACGCCCTTCTCTGAGACGTACGAGCTTAGAGGTTATATATCGATAGATATCAATCGCATGGCATGAATTGCCTGTGTGGCACACTGAGTTGCATAGAGCAAGGCTTCTGTTGAAAAGCAAAGTCTTGTGGTTGATGATTAAAGCACGCCTACGTGGCAGCTTTGTGTATAACGTGAATTCGCGAGCCTCACACCTCGGTATGAGTTAAAAACGTGATACGGACCGCAGGGAGAGCACGACGTTTCTTTCTAGCTTTGGTGGTGTCAGTGACTTACCAACCCTGATATTTATATACTTTTCGCCTATGTGGTTGTTGGAATGCGAGGCGCCTCGATTATAGGTCTGTAAGGACCGGGAAACGTGTGTTCAGGAATAAATAATCCTCTAACGTAAGTGAGGACCGGCCCTGAAGCATCCAGGGGTTGCCCAGAGTGCGTAGCCCTGGGACATTTGCTAGAGTGTCTCGAACGCTGAGAGGAGCTTGCACCTTGCCTCGACTCATGACGAAAATCCAATTTCCAATACGTTTATTGCGGTTTTAATTGTAGAACTAGTATGGCGACATAGTAGATGGTAGTTATGCCGCCTATGATTGATATTTATGATTGAAATTGTTTTGACACCATACACTTATTATAGTATCAAATGATTTGTTTTAAAGCGTACCAAGCATGTTTGGCTATTATAAGGAAAACCCTATCCTCCGGCTTGCGTTGCATTGTGTGATGGGACCTGGGTCTTATAATAGCTTCATTTTTCGAAAAAGCATTGCGCTGTTTATTCTATGCACTGGTATTCTTGGGAGGAAACCCGTTCCGTGTTATACGGCGTGGTCCCTTGAATTACTCTCTTTTAAAAATAAAGTTTTTAAATAACTGTTTTAGTTCTCACACCAGTCACATGACTGACCAGGAGTTTATTGTTTTAACCTAAACTCTGGGTGCCCCTATTTTCCGCACGGGCAGCTAGTAGTTTTGGTTTTGCAGATTTATATTCACAGGGTCCTGGTTTACAGCTGGAATGATACCCGGAAAGCTCTGTATCCGTATATCGCCTTCAGTTGTGCTTTGTATTATTTTCCGCTGCTATGTAATTTATTGTAATCTCTGATATTTATCGAATGTAATTTATTCATTTATACTCTGTATATTCTTGTACTCTGATGGAATTGTTGTAATAGCAATGAAATGTTCTTCCGTTTGTGTTCTGATTTGTCCTGTTCTCAAACGATCAGGGGTTTCAAACGGTCTAGATCGGTTTAACAATTGATTCGGATCGAGCGAAATTCCCGGCCATCACAATACGGAACGGTATATGTAGGGTTATACAGAAGTTCATTATAAGTCCACTCACACAGAACTTATGTTCTGACCCCCTCCTCATTACATACTTCCAGGTTAGGTTCAAGGCAGAGATGGTATAACTATGGATACTGGTTAGACAGTATGATATATAAGGTAAAGCTATTTTTGAATATATTATATCTTAATTCCTTCCGCTGTGAGATGCTTTACGAGTCCTGACATATTTCTTTTTCTCTGTCTTTTTCTGCAGGATACCAAAGCACCCAACTCGGGTCTCGATGGATCGAATTTGAAAAATTCGGTCTGTCGAAATTCGGGTTGTTACATCTGGTATCAGAGCCTCGGTTTAGTTTTCCTTGGGAAAAATTATGAGTGAGCGTATTTGTATTTTTGGTATATATATATATATATATATATATATATTTATAAATAGACTTAGATTAGTGTAGAGCCCGCCTAAGAAATAAATTTGAAAAAAACGAGAATGGAGGATTTGCCCCCGTACACTGAAAGTGGAGTTTAAGGAAGAATTTTGAATTTTTTTAAGAATTTTTTAAAAAAGTGTACAAAAATATGGACTTTTAAGATTTCATGTTCCGCGTAAGTTTATATTTCATGGAACCGGAACCAACACATGGAATGAATAAACGGTCGCTAGTATACACGTCAAGTTTTGGACCGACAGTGCAACGCAAGAATGAAGGTGGACCATCGCGAAGGAAGACAAATAGACGCAACATGAAAAAAAAATTTAAGGGGCAGGTCGACACTATAATCGACCTCCCCAGGGCAGGTCGACTATAGTGTCGACCCCTCCCCCCCCCCTGTAGGAAAAAAAATATAAGTGCTGAAGGCCGAAGGCCTTCAGGACAAATTATTTTGTGCGTCCTCTTCCTTCCAGCAAGCTCCAAAACCCATCCCACTTTAACTTCCTCCACCTCCCACCTCTTTATTTCTCCACTATTTCTTATAAAATTAGTTTTAAATCAAAGCTAGAGCCATTTTCTACCTAGATCTATAATTTTCCCCTCTCAATTTGGATTCAAATCACCATGGCGGACCTACCCTCTCTCCTTGAGCTTTACCCTCAACTTACACCACAAGAGATAGCTTGGTGTGGCACGCAACAAGAGATAGTCGAGCGATACGTGAAGACCGCCAATTTGAAGTTATTGCTAGGCCGTCCCGTGAGGTTTGGAGATTTTAATAACACCCCCGTACAAGGGTTATTTGAAGAAGCCGGTTTGATTTCTATTTTGGATATACACACTGTCGAAAGAAGAGGCTTCAAGCATTTGGTAAGACTTTTCGACGCTTATTTAGATGTTGGTACAGATAATGAAGGTCTAGTAACCTACTGCTCATATGTTAAGGGTACACATATATATTTTAATGAGGTCCATTTTGGAAATATGTTAAATATCCGCGGTACGAGACTTGATATAGCGGATCTTGAGATGGAGGACATAACTGTATGGCGTAGGATTTTTCTGAATGAGTTTGAGAGATAATGGGATGGTATGCATCTACGCCCACTCGCTAGATTTGTTATCAGGATATTACAGTATAATCTTGTGGGGCAGACCGGTGGGTTCGATAGGATTCCATCCACCATTAAGAGGGCTACTTATGCTGTTTTTGGGGGCATACAGGTAAACTGGGCGCGCGTTATTTTACAACATTACGATACCACTAGGGAAGTGAGACAGTCCAATATTTGTTTTGGAAATTTGCGGACTTCGGTTTTTACACAATATGGCATGGACCTACACGACGAGGATTTTGTGACTCTTTCTTCTCACCCCTCTAGTACTATCAACGTGGCTGCACTAACAAGAATGGGTATACATTTATTTGACTTACTAGAATGGTAGCCAATGGAGCATGATGAGGAGGGTGAGGAGGAGGAGGAGTATGAAGGCGAGCCACACGACGACCATGATCGTCAGGCCGGACACGATGCGGACTCCCAGTATATGCCACAGACGGGGTCTGATTCACCACAGGCGGGGCATGCTTGGGGAGCTGCTTGGACCTCCTAGGCTCCGGGACAGGGGACTTCCGATACATCTGCATGGGATCCATGGCCTGCTAGAGATCTAGATTGGAGGACCGAGTTGAGATATGTCTCGGAACAGCAGGCTCGTATAGTTAGGGGCCACCATGACATTTTGAGGACTCGGCAGGAGATGCTACAGACACAGGTTGGGCTAGCTGAGACTCAGAGGCAGATGATTCAAGATATGGGCACCTCTTACGATCAGTTTGGAGCTGAACTAAAGGATCTGCAGTTAGAGGTTAGGCAGGGGAATCGACAGTAGGGACAGAAGCTTGATAGCATAGAGGAGCTCATTCGTAGTTACTTTCGTTAGACTTGTCCTCTATTTTTAGTCGTAGCGTAATATTTCTTTCTGTAATGTTTGACTGTTTTCTTTGTTTAAGTTGAAATGATGTACTGGAGACTATTTAAATATATTTCATGAGTTGCTTAAATCTGTTGTAATCCTATAACCTTGGAAATATTACGTCATTATAAGAATAACAATAAGCGAACAAAGAAAACGAGGAATGGAAAACATGGAAAAATACGGATATAAAATTTGGAAAATTAGATTTTTTCCGAATTTAAAGATGGATAATAGGGTTTTGGACACGACAATTGGATGAACTGCACTCCTAAGGGTGTGGGAAAGTTTGGATGAAAAATATTTTAAGTTTTTCAAAAATATAGCATTCATATAGAACTGCAAGTATAATTGGGATGTGAGCATCATATTTTGAAAAGGGTTTTCTTTGAAAGATTGCATGCATTTAGGTGGTACCTAAAGTAGGCATACATACGTTTATTCATGAAGTGTAATTCACTTTGCACATGTGCACATGGATGCAACTATTGGATGAACACTTTTTGGATGGCTGCAAGGGGTTATTCATTTTACTCTTATTGAATTTCGGGGACAAAATTCGTTAAGGGTGGGAGAATGTAACACCCCGCATTTATATATAAATATATGTATATATATTCCGAGATATTTAATAATAATATTGATACACGAAAACAAATCAGTTAACAATGATGGAAAATATGGAATACTTAACTTAAAACTAAGAATTAAGTCAAACAAATTTCACCATTACATTCGTCCCGGAATTCTTCATAGAATCGAGTCCGAGTTTTCGAAAATCGGATTCCGTATGAGTTAGATATAGCGTTTTGAAATTTCAGAAATTAATTAAACTAGACAACTCGAAAACCAAGCAAAAATTCGAATTTCAAACATAGGAAGCCTGGGCGGGAAAAATCCCACCCAGGGCAGGTCGACCAGGGGGTCGACTATATAGTCGACCTCCCCCCCCTCCCCCCCCAGGTCGACACTATAGTCGACCTGGGTGTCGACCTGCTCCACTTTTCCCAGATTCAGTTCTGGGTACACTTTGACGTATTTGGACTAGTTCTGGGGCAAGATTCATACTTTGGCACCTATATAAACAACCCTAGGCTCATTATAAACTCCACAACAACTCTTGGCGAAGCCATGTCTCTCTCTTCCCTCTCTCTATATCTTCTTCTCCTCCAAAGAGAGCTTGGAACCTATTCTTCCTTCCTCTCTCTACAACACCTATTCTGTAAAATAAAATGATGAGATCTAGAACAACATATGAGGTAGAAAAGAGATTTAAAGAGAGAATAATGGATCCAGACTCACAAATTTGTGGCGGAAAGAAATTAAAGATGATTCGAAACAGAAATTCAAGCTAAGCAAAAGAGGGAAAGCAATTCTAGAGTTATCTAATCCTTATTTTAAAGATGACAACCAATGTGAGTGGGTTATAATACAACTTTTGTATAAAGTTATTATTTATCGTTCAAACATTCCCCATGTAACATGAAATGAAATTATTATGAAAGATTGGATCTGTAGTGCTTCCATACGTTTAATTCTAATTATTATGCCTATGGTTATGTTCCTTTTTTTATCCTTCCTCTTTTATTGTTATAAGTTAGGCTATCTCGAGCCTAGGTCTATTTCGAAATAAATACGATTAAATGATTAGTGCGAACGAAAAAGGGAAATACTTGATTTTGGAAAATGACATAAATTGGAGTGTCTGGTTATGAACCCCAACGGGTTTGGGGTACGATTTGACATTAGCAAGGTTTGAATATGAAAACCAATTGGGAAGTATAAGCATGAACGTAATATGAGTTGTGGCATAAGATTATCATCATTTAAAAGATTTGAATATAGATTGGCTTATAAACTTGTAAAGTTGGCCTATGACACTAGAAGCAAAACGTGGGTTGAGAATTGGTAAATTTAATATGTTAATCATATTTTTAGGGAACCTGGGCTTTATTAAAAGTAGGAATACCATAGGAAATGAATGATTTGGGATTGGTAAATTTGAACAAAAGGTGGGAAATTGGATTACATCATATTTTATGAAAACAACATGAAATTGGTCTAACTTGTGACCACTTACCTAGACTTAAGAATTGATTTGAACTGTATAGCATGAAATTTGGGGGTTTAGGTGAAATACGAATATAAATGAACCTTTGACACGAGGTTAGACACGATTATGGTGTTAGACTGCCCGGAACCGCCCGGCAAATCCAGCCGCCACAATTGATGTCTAATGTGAGGGGTCGAAGGAGAGAATCTGAGCGTAATGGTTTATGACACGAGGTTGGACTCAGATTGTGGCGTAAGACTGCCCGGAACCGCCCGGCGCATCCAGCAGCCACAAAATGTTAGTCCAATGTGGGTGGTCATACATCTTTATAGCATAATAAATAAATTAAAGAATACCAACCATAATAAGACATGTGGGTGACATGGTTAAGAATTGGGAATTAGGTGGGTGCAGTTAAATATAGACTTAACTGTAATAAAACTAGATATGTATGGACATGTAAGTATAGAATTAACCGTAGTAAGATAAGTGTATATAATAATGAAAAGGTTTAGTCTGAACTAATGACATAATATGGGTAATGGTTAACAACCTATTAAAAAGTTTGACCAAGAAAAAAAGAGGATAATGGGTTAGACTTGTTGTAGGGACAAAAAGGGAGAATGACGACTTATAAGAAAAGATAAGTTATAAGAATGATAAGGAAAAATATGAAATAACTTATAAGAAAGGATATACACAATTACAAATTAAGAGGCTTGAAAATAAAGAAGGAGTAAATTTGAATCATATAGGTTGGTTAGACAGAATGATTCCTGGAGTATCAGTCTGATGTTGATTTCGGTCTTCGGGGCTGGTACTTAGGGGATTGCTCTCCTAATCGGTATATATGTGGGATAAGGCATACTTAACCATGAATAAATATAACATGTTGTTGTGGCCCACAAAGAGGATAATTTATGAAATTGATAAATGACATGTTATAAGGCTTGTTAATGGACTTAAGTGAGTTAAGTATAGACAAATAAGCCAGGGAGACTTGGAAAACCTAAGAAGTTAAATCGAATAACCAAGTTAAAGTTGGAAACTGATAAGTGCAAAATAAATGGTTAGGCGTAGGCCTAATAACATGTAAAACTAAGGTCTTGGGGACGGCCCGCACGTTGTAGGATGAATAACCACAAGAGGTAGATCATCAAGGTGCCCTAAGGCATGGGAAGGTGCGAACGTCCATCCAAGAAAAAAAAGAAGGCTCCAATGAATTGGGTTACGAAGCCCGAGGCTTCGAGGGGACGTGAGGGTACTCTTGGTATCCCTCTGTGAGGCTACAGATGATCCGCCTGGGCTCACAGAGGTTAAGGTCTGCGTTAGAAGAACCAAGGGTATGCCTTGGTTGCAAATTATGGCAACCTAAAGACTAGGATGGACCAGCGTGATTCGGCGAGAAAACGGCAGCCCTGTGACAGCAACTCGTCGTCTACCATCCATCTTGAGTCAGTCGAGATACGTGAAGTGGAAAGGCGGAGAACTCCAAAAGACCATATACTTTCTATCTAGTTATGGGTGAGGATGGCCATAGGTTAGTGGGGGCATAGGGGGGCCTGCGTACAGTTCTCATTTTTCAAGGTGTGCCTTTCATTAGTTGAGGGAGGGGTTGAGTGGGACCATAGCCACTGGAATAAAAACAGACCTTAGCATCTGCAACGGCAGATATCTGAAAACTTACGACCGAGTTCTGTGTTTCTTGATTTGCTCAGCCACGGACTCGGGTAGCACCTATAGAGCACATGTGCATCTAGTCTTCGAAAACGGTTCACGATACTTACACGGGGAAGGTCTAGGAACATATACCGCTCTGGGTGGTGTGTCCTAGACTAGCGGGCGTATTTCGTTAGGTAACATAATCCTTAGTAGTCCTAGTGGCATAAGCCCTAATCGAAATAAGGAAACGTGGCAGTCCAAACAATTACGAAAATGATGGCACTACGCTAATATAGTATATAGTTATGTAACAAAGTCTGTACGGTGAATGAAAAAGGACTATACACATATGTGGGGAAGAAAATACGAGTAGGGGCTATCCACATATTCGAGACATTTGGTTAATATGCTAGTACGTGAAAGTGAACGACATACGTTTAGCCTTGAGTGCTAACAATGAGATTAACCTAATAACTAAGAAATATACGGAACGGTATATGTAGGGTTATACAGAAGTTCATTATAAGTCCACTCACACAGAACTTATGTTCTGACCCCCTCCTCATTACATACTTCTAGGTTAGGTTCAAGGCAGAGATGGTATAACTATGGATACTGGTTAGACAGTATGATATATAAGGTAAAGCTATTTTTGAATATATTATATCTTAATTCCTTCCGCTGTGAGATGCTTTATGAGTCCTGACATATTTCTTTTTCTCTGTCTTTTTCTGCAGGATACCAGAGCACCCAACTCGGGTCTCGATGGATCGAATTTGAAAAATTCGGTCTGTCGAAATTCGGGTTGTTACAACATCACACAATAAAATTTCATAACACAATCAATCAAACAAACAAGTCATCCATGGTCTGTGGACGACGGGTGTCGGGTGCTGCTAAGCACCGTCTGCATCTTAGTATATATATTTAACTAGAAAATTAAAATAAAAGTGAGAAGTTCTCACCTTTGGGATCCACTCCTCCAGTTTTATTTCTGCCTTTCAGAACAGTCGGGATTTGCCTGACTTTCCAACGCAGTCTTCTCTACACTGTTCATATAAAAATCGCATTTTTAATACCGTGCTATTTATTTAAAATCACATTTTTGTTTCAAATCCATATTATAAGAATCCCACTTTTATTATAAATCAAAATCATATCTTTCTAACGCTACTACATATGTAAAGATTATATTTTTATAACGTTATCCATATAATAAAAATATATTTTAATTTTACTAACATCATAATAAAAATCGTATTTCTATATTCTTCTCTTCATGATAAAAATTATATGTTTACAAAGCCATTACATATATAAAAATCATATTTTTACAATGCCACTTCATATACAAAAATAAAATCTTTTCATATTTAAAAATATTGTCTTTTCTATTTGAAAATATAATCTTTTTATATAATAAATAAAAAATCTTTCTTATCATAAAAATCATGTCTTTTCTATAAAAATCATAACTTTATATTTCATAAGCTAATATTCATATATAACTGATTTGATAAATATGTTTTCAACATATATAAACTCATATTTAAAATTAAAATTAAAGAAACTTACAAATTTAGATCGAAGGGGGGTATTTGGGGTTCGTAGGAGGCGTCGGAAGGGGAATGCGGCGGCCTGAGAGGTGGACGGCAGCGCTGAAGCTTGGGCGGCGGCGCTCGTTCGATTTCAGGGGGGATTAAGAGTTTTGGGGGTCGCAGTTCTCGTGGGGGAAGGGGACAGGCGGAGGGAGGAGAGGCGACGTGGTGGCCCGCCTGAGGCGCGTCGGCGCTCACGACGACGAGGGGGAGCGACGAGGGTTTCCCCCTTTTCCATTGTTTTTTTTTCTTTTTTCATTTTGGTCGGGAAGAGAGAAAGTAGAAGGGGGAGAGAAAGGGTAGTTATATAATAATATATATTTTTTATTCCATTTAAATTCAAAAAGGTATGTTTTTATTTCGAACTCCAATCCGAACCCACCAACTATCGGCCTAAGCTAATTACCCCCATTCCGAACATAATTGGATATGTCCCACAAGCCAATTCGACCGTTTCGATCAGTTTTCATCAAAATTAAAATATAAATAAGTAGAACAGTCAATATTGATTTCAACGTACATTTTAATTTATCGGGGCCACATACGGAATCTAAAAATTCCCAAAAAATATTTTCTGGCTTCGTTTTGACGATACGGTTCTAACAAAACTAATTTCGTCAAATTTAGAGATCCTTTGAAAAATTGTCATTTTCTGGTCGATCTAAATTAACTGAAACTATCCAAACACGTTTTCTTTAGCCACGCTCACATATTGATTCAGAAAATTATGAATTTTCGAATCTAGCAATAACTTGACATCCCGAATCCAAAAAAGTGGTTTCGTCGAAAACGGAGGTCGTTTGCAAAATTTCCATTTTTAAGGGCTATATTTTCCTTAGCGACTATTCTGAAATTTCAACTGGGCATAACTTTTTATCCCCGCTATAAAATTTCAATTTTTCGGATTCGTAGGAAAGATATTTTTTAATAGATTCTAATATTTATGGTTTCGCTAAAATCTGGTTTAATTTAAGTCTTGTATATTCATTTGAAATTTGAAATTGAATTTTCAAACTACCGCGCCTTTTTCAATTCCTTTTATAATTAAAATAAAATATTTATATTCTAACGACAATCTTTATAAATATATACGTTCCAGTCCTATTCAAAATAAATTTCTCGTTGTTATTATTTAAAATAATTCATTTTAAATATCCAAAATTCATTAAAATTGCCAAAATAAAATTTTTAAATTGGTTCGGATTTTCCGGGTTATTACAATCTCCCCCACTTAAAATCTTTTCGTCCTCGAAAAGGAACGGAGCTGGAAGTTGTTTTACAAACCAACTCAACTTTCATTATTTTGATTATGGCTTAAGTTCTTCATCTTTTCATTTTCTAATAGCTTTTCAAATTTTTCAAAAATTTAGCTAACACCCTAAATTTTCGAAAAATTTCACCATAACCTCCCCTTTACAGGAGCATCAGGAAAATCCCGAAATCGCCATACAGGCCTCTCCAATCCAAAAAGAAAAAGAAACAGCCAAGCGGCTAGCCAATCAGCACATAAAATCATCAAAAAACCCAAGAAATACAATAAACATGTACCTATTTGTCAGGCATACAATTTTATTCCTCTGCTCTAGCCTCTTTGCAATGACCTATTCACACACATATATGTACATGCATGCATTTTCAAACAATTTTCAATATAGTTCAATATTTGGTTTAATTACCTTTCTTCACATAATGGTTTTATTAGATATGAAATAATCAAATAGCACCATCAATCATTTAGTGAATTAACGTTTCAAATTCATAATTTTGATACATATACAGAAAATCATGTTTTTGATGCCAATTCACAACAATAAGCCCTATCTAGTTTTTAGTTCTCACACTAGTCAATTGGAAATATATAAATATCACACCTTTCGAAACTCGAGCACCGATGCTGATGATGTGGCCACATCATCAGAATCATCCCTGGGCGACTAGAGTATGATTATATATATATATCCAGTATATTAAAACTTCGAATACACGTTTGCAAGGCATATATGAAAAATCTTTATATATAGGATTGTCCAAATTCGATACAAATAAAATATTCAGATACGTTGAATAACGTTTAAATTTTCAAAACAAAGTCTTTTTTCATTTTAGAAATATACTCTTCACCCTCGTTCTAGGATACTACCGATCCCATCTCTAACGAGTCATTCTCATTGGATATTACTAATCCAGTCTCTGATGAATTCTTTTGTACGGTTCTAATGTGCCTTGTTCTCGAGCCCAGTAACCAGAGCTCTAATACCAAAATGAAACGACCCGAACCTCCCCGTGAAGGAAAGCCCAGATTGAATTGAGAACACGACAAATCAGAACACAAGCAGAAGAACATTTCATTGATTATTACAACAATTTCATCAGAATATAAGAATATACAGAGTATGAATAAATATTACACATTTATTAAATACCAGAGATTTACAAGTTACAATGCAGCGGAAAATAATACAAAACACAACTGAAAAGAATATAAGGATACAGAGCTTTCCAAATATCATTCCAGCTGTAAACCAGGATCCTGTTAATATAAATCTGCAAAACCAAAACTACTAGCTGCCCGTGTGGAAAATAGGGGCACCCAGAGTTTAGGTTAAAACAATAAACTCCAGGTCAGTCATGTGACTAGTGTGAGAACTAAAACAGTTATTAATCTGATTTTAAAGTTAGGTAAATCAAGGGACCACGCCGTATAACACGGAATGGGTTTACCCCCAAGAATACCAGTGCATAAAACAAACAGCACAATGCTAAATAAAGAACAATGAAGCTATTATAAGACTCAGATCCCATCACACAATGCAACGCAAGCCGGAGGATAGAGTTTTTACCTTATAATAGCCAAAAAAGCTTGGTACGTGAAATTTCATCTTTTACTATTATTGTAAGTGTATTGTGTCAAAACAATTTCAATCATAAACGGCATAAGTGCCCCATACCACTATGTCGCCATATATAGGATTACAACTAAAACCGCAAAATGGCGTATTGGAAGTTGGATTTCCATCAGTGAACCAAGGCAAGGGATCGTCCTTATCACTTCGAGATGCTCTAGCCCGCCCCTCAGGACCTAGACTCAGGTGGACCCTTGGATCGTCAGGGCCGGTCCACTCGATGTGGATAAAAATGCTTGAACGCTGCATTTCCCCCACCCTATGGGGCGTCAATGAGCCAAATGACTCCATCGTTCCCAGATCGACCGATATAACCGAGGCGCCTCGCTATCCATCATCCACATATGTAAAATGCTAGGGCATGCAAAATGTTGACACCACTCCTAGCTAGAAGGAAACACATGCCCTCCCTGATGTTCTCTCCTATTTCTGGTTCACACCGGGGTGTGAGGCTCGCGAACTAACGCTACACAAAGCTACGCCACAAAGGCCGTGCTTTGACCATCAACCACAAGACTCTGCTTTTCAACAGAAGCCTTGATATTTGCATCTCAGCGTGCCACACAGGCAATTCGCACTATGCCACCGATGTATATCAATCACACAGAATGAAATCCAATGTCAGACACACCTCCATTTACAAGTTCGTTCTGGGTCTGAACGAAACCGCAGGCACCTTCTTCCTCCCCCATATGTCCAATACAAGGGAGAGGCCCTCGCATATCCGTCGATCTCCAAGTACATCTGGACGATCACCACTTATTACCTCGTCTTGTGTGTACAGCCCAATCAAGACATCAGCAGTCATCCTAATGATGCAAAGACCTCCGGTCTTCAACCACAGTCTTCATCCTCGACACATCGTCAAATCAGTTATTCAGAATGGGATAAACCCGGTCCTTCTGAATAACTCGCGTATATAACAAACAAGTGCTATAAAAACACAACATATGCCTCATTCCAATCCAGAATATTTCTTTATTCAAATATTCTTATACTTCGGGAAAGGTTCCCATTAATTTTATCAAAGATAAATTCTTTAAATTTATTCTTTAATCTTCTTTTGAATATCAATTCAAAACAAATTGCGGTTTATCCAAACTAGTCGGGATTAACGAACCTTACCGAAGTAATCATTTATTTTAATTTCCCAATCCCAACCTATTCATCCCATGAAGTTAAACTGGTAATACTTCATATATAACACCACGGTGTTATCGGTAAATTCAATTACCTTTTCACATTCAAATCTAATTAAAGATTTAACTATCGCCCGGAGCAAAACTGGTGATACCCCATTCTCGATCATTTCAATCTAATTAAAGATTCATTAAAACTCCACTTGGTTTTAATCCTCCCAAAAATCAATATTTATGATAGTTTAACTTGGGAAATCATATCATGTTGTTAACTGGGTTAAAGAACCAATGTCATTTAAAACACCGTTCACTATAAACCCAAAATCACATTCCATTCCTGTAACACCCCGTGAATTTTATAAAGCTAAGCTTCACAAATTAAAGTATAATTAATTATAAATGATGAAATCAAGGGAAAGGGTTACTCCATTGCGTTCGTCTCGAAATTCTGCTTGAGATAGAGTCCAAATTTGCGTAAAACGGATATCGTATGAAGAAGATATGGACGAACGAAGTTGGGCAGAAAAACCAGAAAACGGGTCAGAATGCACTGGCGCACTTGGGAAGTGCGCCAGAACAAAGTTGAACTGGCGCACTTGGGAAGTGCGCCAATACATTTTTAGCCCGGCGCACTTGCAAAGTGCGCCCAGGTCAGAATGACCTACTGGTCAGGTCCTGGCTGGCCTGATCAGGGTCTGCTCGAATTCTGAGGCTTGGCTGAGTCACTAGGGCTCACATGTCACTTTCTGATTGGCTTCTCTTGAGATGGATGGTCTGGATTCACTCTAGCTTCATCGACGGCACTAATTAGATTGAAAATCTATAAATACTACTCAAATCTAACTCTAAACTCACACAAATAATAGAATACAAAAGTCGTCATGCTGCTGGAAAGGAACTAGGAATGGCCGCCAATTAGAAAGCCTAGAGACAAGCCAACACTAAAGCTTAGAGACGAATCAAACTAAGAAGAAGATAAAAGTTTAATCAAAATTAATCAACGCAACGTTAGTCTATCCAAAGGAGCGCATCTCAGTTTCATAATTCAGAATCCAGAATTCAAGATTCTGCATTCGTTGTAAGTATAGTAACCTTTCAGAATATGAATAGAAATTGTGATGTGATTCGATGTGAATGAAAATAGAATTGTGTTATTGTGTTGTATAAATTCTACGTGTTACGATGGTTCTATCATGACTTGTGTATTGACGTTTGCGGCATTTATTGATTGATGCAAGCCTATTGAACAATTGTATATGAAAACAATGGCACTTGCAAGTTTGTGGCAAAAATTAGAATTTGATCATTTTATGTATATGGAGATGGCATGGACTATGTATATTCCGTTAGTCTAAGTTAGAATTTATGTAAACATGTTATAGACCTTTTACGCCAACATGATCCGAAACTTATGATATCGTTCTTATGTTTATTTGCAAGTATAATTAGATCTATGTTTCATAAACTATGCAAGTTCATGTTTATTTGCAATTATAATTGGACCTATGTTTCACCAAGTATAATTGGATCTATGTTTCATAAACTATGCAAGATTATGTTTATTTGCAAGTATAATTGGATCTATGTTTCATAAACTATGCAAGTTCATAGGCTATATGATTAGATGTTAAAATTGTACATTTTGGTGAATATACATCATGCTAGTTTTGTGTTTGACATTATGCCAAATTAAACATGTTTAAACACAAGTTTGTATTATCCTAAACTTTGCCATCTCATATGCCACCTACTTAGTTATACTTTGATTTGATTGCAAGTTCACATGACCCATCATTTATGTTAGTATCGCTAAATTGCAAGTTCATGCGCCACCCACACCCATATATGTTGTAAAATATTACATATTCTTGATTTCCCCTTTTCTTACGCTTATATGGTTGGGCTGAATTGTGTCGAGCCCAACATTTGTTATAACGTTGCGAACTTAAAAACGGGGGTAATAACGTTGGGTGTAAAACATGAAAATATATGTTGGCATGTTTGGCATATGCCAATGACAATGACAATTAAAGCGGTATGAATTGTTATACCCAAAAATAAAAGATATGACATTTACATATATAATTGAGAAGTAATAAATCATGTAAATTTAGAAAAACACGATATGCTTAACCCGAGGTTGGATTGAGTTGTGATGTAAACCTGCCCGGACCCGCCCGGCTGTCCAGTATTAACAACAATACCTTTCCAATGTGGGTGGTTAAGCATTGAGCCCAATAATGACCCGAGGTTAGACTAAGCTACGGTGTAAACCTGCCCGGAACCGACCAGCATATCCAGTAACCGTAGCAATACATGTCTAATGTGAGTGGTCAGGTGCTCCTAAGAGGCTAAGGACAGACGGTAGGGTTAAGTCAACTATAACACTTAACCAAATTCAACATGTTAACAAGAATTGATGGGTGGGGTTAGGTAAATACAGACACTTAACCACTTAACATGTTTGACTAGAAAATCCTGGTAATGTGGGACCCGTTTCAGCAGTAACCCAAGTTAGGTATCAACGGTACCCTGAAACTAGGCAGGGTAGGGCACGATTACTGGGCTGATTGTAAGTGGTCAAAACGACGGCGGTGGGTGCACAATGCAGGTCTAACGGGGTGCGGGCGTGCACACACTCCGAAGGAGACAACCAGGGCATTGGGGACACCAGTAGTATAACCTATGCCTTCTAGAATTTGTGTCGGGCCGCCACCATGGGTCTTGATACACCCCATGGTGGGACCAGCATAGGTATCTACAATTCTTGGAGGCTGTATGACACATGTTAACGCGAGTAGGAGCCGATCTTTTAATAAGAATGGGGACCACTTCACCTTCACCATGGGGTGCCAGTCAGAATAAACTCAAGTAGATGCAGAGATATAGTACGAGTGCGATAGTACATTCGACACTTCCTTAGCTTGTGACGCCATCCTATTTTCAGTATATATCTATCATGCCCTTTTCTTATTCACATACTGAAGAGTTACTAAATTTACTCAGGCTTTATGTCTGACCCTATTTTCTTTTCGTCTTCTTTTCTTTAGTTTCCCCCTCAGGTCCATAGGGAGGATACAGCTCAGTTCAGTCAGGCTCTGTACAAGCTCCAAGAACGTAGATGTATGATTTGGGTCTCTTTTGCTCTGACTATGGCCTTGAATATCACTATGGGGATTTTTGTCACTTTATTTATGTTTTCTGCTTCTTTGATTACCAAGACAGTAATGATGTTGTAATGTTGGAAGTATTTTGAGACAATGTTTGGTTTTGAACACGTATTGATGAATAAAAGTCTGTTGGTTTCCGCTGTTTAAAATATGTGTATTTATATCTGTCTTGAGTTTATCTATGGATTTTACTTATAAACCTCCACCAAAATTAAGGCATTCCCTTTGTGAGTGACCTTAACGGAGGTGGGGTGTTTCACTTGGTATCAGAGCATAGGTTTACCAGATAAGATAAAAGTTTTTGGAAATTGTTTTCAAAAAGAAAGTTTAAAGAAGCATTTTTCAAGAAAAATTGTTATATTTATAAAAGACAAAATCCCCCAAAGCCATATGTACTATCTCTTCCTATCCTTCGTTTTGAATCTTTCCTTTCTGTTTCAGCATGTCTGGAGAACTTAACCTCCCGGAAGGAGTGCCGATTCCCGGCTGGTTTAGGTGGTACTTAGAAGCAAGGGCCAATGGCGTGGGCCCAGCAGACATCAATCCTCCAGTGGTCGCGGTTCCTCCTCCTCCTCCACCTCCTCCACCTCCTCGTGGAAATGCCTTCACAAAAACATGTAGAGACTTCAAGGCAATGGGTGGAAAAGACTTTTATGGGACAGAATCCTTTGTAGAGAAAGAAACTGGCTAAAGGAGACTGAGGATCTGTTTGTCATCTTTGGAGTGGATGACAGGCAAAAGATACAACTAGCGGTATGGTTGCTTAAGGATGAGGCTTCCTATTGGTGGGAAGTTACCAATGCTCAGAGGGCGGTGGAAACATGGGAAGATTTCAGGAAAAGGTTTGAGATGAAATTCCTCTCCCAAGCCGAAAGAAGCTTGCAAATGGAAAAGTTCCTAACTTTGAAACAGGGGAGCATGACGATCAGGGAATATGTTAATCAGTTTAATCAGCTGGCCAGATTTGGGCTAGACTTAGTAAACACCCACAACAAGAAGGCACTTCGCTTCGTCAAGGGTTTGAATGAGTCTCTACACAGCCTCGCCATGACCCATGTATCCACGGGAGCGACTTATGAAAGCTTGTGGACATGGCATTGCTACACGAGGAAGATCACGACAAGAAAGAAACTAAGGGGGAAGAGAAGAAAGAAGGTCTACAAGCAAAGAAAATAGACTTAAAGAAAGGAAGGAAGAACAATAAGCCCCGTGAGAAGAGAAGGTGCAATTTCTGCGGCATTGTGGGCCATATATCAAAAGACTGCCGGAAAAGAAAGGCGAAGATGGGTGGTTTCTTCCATTGTGGAGAGACTGGACACCAAGCTAAGGACTGCCCAAAGAAGAAAGGGCAGGGACAAAAAGCCGGATCCACTTCAGGGGGTCAGGTTCATGCGCTAGTGGCACCTCAGCAGGAACGAGGTAGTAATATTTCTGTAGAAAGTGTAGTCTATCTTTATGATCATCCAGTTCGTACAATTTTTGACTCTGGCGCATCACACTCTTTTATTTCATCTGCCTTAGTAGAATCTCTGCATCTAGACACTAGTATGGTAGAAGATCCCTTAGTAGTTTCAAATCCAATTGGGGGCTACGCTTACTTGTCAACGGTTTGTTTGGGTTTGAAAATCTCTATTCTCAGCGTTGAGTTTAGTTGTAATGCCTTTGTCTTGGGCTTCTCGGGATATTGTTTGATCTTAGGCATGGACTGGTTATCCAGTAATAGTGCCATCCTTGATTGTGAGAAAAGAGTAGTTAGGCTCTTGACTCGGCTTGATAACACTCTAGAAATTTCTTGTAATCCCTTGAATGCTATTATGCTTAGTTATCTAGAGTCGCTTGATGCTTCTGATGAGAATTTGCAATCAGTTAGAGTAGTCCGGGAATATCCGGATGTCTTTGAGGAGGTGAAAGGCTTACCTTCGAGGCGGGAAATAGACTTCCGCATATATCTTGTGGATAACGCAAAGCCTGTAGCTTTACCTGTCAGACACATGGCTCCAAGGGAGAGAAAGGAGCTCAGTAAGCAGGTTAAAGAACTTCTCGAAAAAGGGTTCATTAGATGGAGCATTTCGGAATGGGGTGCTCCAGTGGTGTTCGCAACCAAAGCAGACGGTTCGCTTCACCTTTGCTTCGACTATAGGGAGTTAAATAAATTGACCAAGAAAAATAGGCACCCTCTTCCCCGAATCGACGATTTGTTTGATCAGCTTGTAGGTGCAACGGTCTTCTCCCAACTTGATCTGGCAACTGGGTTCCAACAACTAAGAGTAGCTGAAGATAGTATTGATAAGACATCGTTCAGAACCCCAAACGGTTTCTTTGAGTGGCTTGTCATGCCTTTCAGCTTGACAAACGCACCTGCTTATTTCGTAGACCTAATGAGCAGGGTGTTCAGAGAATTCCTCAATAAATTTGTGGTTGTCTTCGTAGATGATGTCTTAATCTTCTCAAAGAGTGAGGAAGAGGATGCTCAACATTTGAAAGAAATCATGGAAACTCTTCGAGCTCATCAACTAAAAGCCAAATTCTCCAAGTGTCACTTCTAGAGAAAAGAAGTAAGATTTCTGGGGCATATAGTGTCCAAAGAGGGGTTGGCTGTGGACCCCGCGAAAGTGGTGGCAGTGCAGGATTGGAAGACACCAAGAAATGCAACCGAAGTTCGAAGCTTTCTTGGGCTAGCCGGTTTTTACCGAAAGTTTATTAGGGATTTCGCGAAAATCTCAGCCCCACTCATAAGGCTAACAAAGAAGAATCTGGCGTTCACATGGGATTTGGACTGCGAGTTTGCTTTCCAACGATTGAAAAGGGCTCTCACAACAGCCCCAGTTCTGACTTTGCCAGATGGAAGCAAAATGTTCACAGTATACACAGATGCATGTGGAACGGGACTAGGCGCTGTTCTAATGCAAGAGGGAATGGTAGTAGCTTATGGTGAAAGACAATTGAAGGTTCATGAAAAGAACTACCCAACCCACGACCTCGAGTTAGCCGCCATCGTCCTTGCGCTTAAGTCTTGGCGCCATTATCTCCTTGGTGAGAAGTTCGAATTATACACTGACCATAAATCTTTGAAATATCCCTTCTCGCAGAAGGATCTTAACTTGAGGCAGCAAAGATGGATGGAATTTCTTTCCTCGTATGACTTTGAAATTTCCTATACTCCCGGCAAAGGCAACGTAGTAGCAGACGCGTTGAGCCGAAAGAAACTGACCTTAAGCCCTCTCTTTGTGGAAAGAAGAAGCCTGGAGTATATAGCCAGTTTTAGCTTTAGGCCTTCCTCAGATTTTGTACCGGGTTTGTTAGCATCTCTCGAAGTACGCCCTACTCTCTTAGACTCAATATGGGCTGCACAACGTGAAGACCCTCAGCTTGTTGACGTGATTGATTGACTTATTAGGGGTGAGACTTCTAGTCACCTTAGTAGGTACGCCATCGATGATAAGGGTTGGCTGAGGCGAGACGGAAGATTATGCGTCCCACAAGCAAGGGAGTTGACAAAGAAGGTTCTCGAGGAAGGACATCATTCCAAGATGACCATACACCCTGGCGGTGATAAGATGTACAACGATACAAAAAGGACTTTCTTTTGGAACGACATGAAACAAGACGTGGCAGATTTCATTTCTAAGTGCATGACCTGCCAACGGGTCAAGGCGGAACATAAGAAGTCTGGAGGACTACTTCATCCTTTAGAGGTCCCACAGTGGAAGTGGGATAGCATTTTAATGGACTTCATTGATGGACTGCCTAGGTCGAGGAGAGGCAACACTAGCATTTGGGTAATAGTGGATAGACTCACTAAGAGCACCCACTTTATACCTATCAAGAGTAGAAGGACTGCCACATCTCTAGCATCTCTTTATCTCAAGGAAATAGTTCGACTCCATGGGATACCCTCCAGCATTGTTAGTGACCGAGACCCTATCTTCACAAGTGAGTTTTGGCGGAGTCTGCAAGAAGCTGTAGGCACACAGTTATGTTTGAGCATGGCCTATCACCCCCAAACCGATGGCCAGACGGAAAGGGTGAATAGAGTTTTGGAGGATCTTTTAAGACTTTGTGTTCTTGACTTTGGAGGGACATGGGAGAATCACCTTCCTTTAGTGGAATTTGCCTATAATAACAGCTACCAAGCTACCATCGGTATGGCACCTTTCGAAGCCTTGTACGGACAACCATGCATATCACCAACTTGTTGTTGGGAGTCTACAGATAAGCTTATACTTGGGCTAGACATGGTTCGAGAGACTTCAGAGAAAGTGGACTTGATACGTAGGATAATGAAGACTGCCCAAGACCGACAGAAATCCTACGCCGACAAAAGAAGGACCGACCTTGAGTTTGAGGTTGGGGACAAGGTTTTCCTTAAGGTATCACCTTTAAGGAACATCGTTCGCTTTGGATCCGCAGGAAAGCTAGCACCAAGATTTGTAGGACCGTTTCCTATCATCGAGAAGGTTGGGAAGATGGCATATAGATTAAAGCTACCCGAGAGACTGGCCGGAGTTCACAACGTCTTTCATGTATCTCACCTCCAGAAGTGTTTGCATGAGTCTGCGGAAGTGGTGGAACCTAGCATTCTAGAAGAAGCCGAAGGGCAACGTGAAGCAACTGTGAGGAGAGTTCCAACCCGCATCTTAGGAACTGAAGTGAAAAAGCTATGCAACCGCGAAGTCAAACTCGTTAAAGTTCAGTGGAGCGATGCCGAGGAAGACGCGACTTGGGAAACAGAGGATAGAATAAGCGCTGCCTACCCTCTTCTTTTTGAGGGTACATCTTTTACCTCTCTTTTTCCCTTAAGTTGTGCTTTATCTATCTTTTTTAGGTATATCTCCTCGATCCTTCTCCTAACTCTTTAGGTAGAAAACAAATGGTTGAAAACATGTATTTGAAAACATGTAATGGATGATGGCTGCAAATGGTTGCTAGTGATTGTTAGTGGTTTCCCGTGGATGCATATACACACACACCTTAGGTTATAGATCGGCTTAGTCACTTCATATTGCATATGCATATATGTATTCTCATTTGTATATGGTTGAAAACTTGATATGTTGTGATATGGTTGTCGCATTTGTATGAATAGTTGTGCACTCATGTAGAATTATGAGTAGGAAAAATTTGCATACATAATGGATTCATGACACTTACATGATTCGCATTAAGGAGGTCAACTGAATCAGCATGTCGCCTGATTTCTGCATTAGATAAGGACATGTACACACACACTATGCATATGATCATGAAGCATTAGAAGTCTTTTAAGGACATTGGACGCCTGTGTTTGTTGGATGAGTAGATGGACTGTTGGATGGTAGGATATACATTCTTCCTAACTTGAAGATTTCGGGGACGAAATCCTTTTAGGGGGGAGAATGTAACACCCCGTGAATTCTATAACGCTAAGCTTCACAAATTAAAGTATAATTAATTATAAATGATGAAATCAAGGGAAATGGGTTACTCCATTGCGTTCGTCTCGAAATTCTGCTTGAGATAGAGTCTAAGTTTGCGTAAAACGGATATCGTATGAAGAAGATATAGACGAACGAAGTTGGGCAGAAAAACCAAAAAACGGGTCAGAATGCACTGGCGCACTTGGGAAGTGCGCCAGAACAAAGTTGAACTGGCGCACTTGGGAAGTGCGCCAGTACATTTTTAGCCTGGCGCACCTGCCAAGTGCGCCCAGGTCAGAATGACCTACTGGTCAGGTCCTGGCTGGCCTGATCAGGGTCTGGTCAAATTCTGAGGCTTGGCTGAGTCACTAGGGCTTACATGTCACTTTCTGATTGGCTTCT
Source organism: Allium sativum (assembly GCA_030737875.1). Lineage (NCBI taxonomy): Eukaryota > Viridiplantae > Streptophyta > Magnoliopsida > Asparagales > Amaryllidaceae > Allium > Allium sativum. Next base: position 153,426,584 of record CM060921.1, on the reverse strand, counting down.
CTTGAGATGGATGGTCTGGATTAACTCTAGCTTCATCGACGGATCTAATTAGATTGAAATTCTATAAATACAACTCAAATCGAACCTTAAACTCACACAAATAATAGAATAAAAAAGCCGTCATGCTGCTGGAAAGGAACTAGGAATGGCCGCCAATTAGAAAGCCTAGAGACAAGTAAACACTAAAGCTTAGAGACGAATCAAACTAAGAAGAAGATAAAAGTTTAATCAAAATTAATCAACGCAACGTTAGTCTACCCAAAGGAGCGCATCTCAGTTTCAGAATTCAGAATCCAGAATTCAAGATTCTGCATTCGTTGTAAGTATAGTAACCTTTCAGAATATGAATAGGAATTGTGATGTGATTCGATGTGAATGAAAATAGAATTGTTTTATTGTGTTGTATAAATTCTATGTGTTGCGATGGTTCTATCATGACTTGTGTATTGACGTTTGTGGCATAAATTGATTGATGCAAGCCTATTCAACAATTGTACATATAAACAATGGCACTTGCAAGTTTGTGGAAAAAATTAGAATTTGATCATTTTATGTATATGGCGATGGCATGGACTATGTATATTCCCTTAGTCTAAGTTAGAATTTATGTAAACATGTTATAGACCTTTTATGCCTACATGATCCACAACCTATGATATCGTTCTTATGTTTATTTGCAAGTATAATTAGATCTATGTTTCATATATGCAAGTTCATGTTTATTTGCAAGTATAATTGGACCAATGTTTCATCAAGTATAATTGGACCTATGTTTCATAAACTATGCAAGATTATGTTTATTTGCAAGTATAATTGGATCTATGTTTCATAAACTATGCAAGTTCATAGGCTATATGATTAGATGTTAAAATTGTACATTTTGGTGAATATACATCATGTTAGTTTTGTGTTTGACATTATGCCAAATTAAACATGTTTAAACACAAGTTTGTATTAGCCTAAACTATGCCATCTCATATGCCACCTACTTAGTTATACTTTGATTTGAATGCAAGTTCACATGACCCATCATTTATGTTAGTATCGCTAAATTGCAAGTTCATGCGCCACATACACCTTTATATGTTGTAAAATATTACATGTTCTTGATTTCCCCTTTTCTTACGCTTATAAGGTTGGGCTGAATTGTGTCGATCCCAACATTTGTTATAACGTTGCGAACTTATAAACGGGGGTAATAACGTTGGGTGTAAAACATGAAAATATATGCTGGCATGTTTGGCACATGCCAATGACAATGACAATTAAAGCGGTATGAATTGTTATACCCAAAAATAAAAGATATGACATTTACATATATAATTGAGAAGTAATAAAATATGTAAATTTAGAAAAACACGATATGCTTAACCCGAGGTTGGATTGAGTTGTGATGTAAACCTGCCCGGACCCGCCCGACTGTCCAGTAGTCACAACAATACCTATCCAATGTGGGTGGTTAAGCATTGAGCCCAATAATGACCCGAGGTTAGACTGAGCTACGGTGTAAACCTGCCCGGAACCGACCGGCATATCCAGTAATCGTAGCAATACCTGTCTAATGTGAGTGGTCAGGTGCTCCTAAGAGGCTAAGGACAGATGGTAGGGTTAAGTCAACTATAACACTTAACCAAATTCAACATGTTAACAAGAATTGATGGGTGGGGTTAGGTAAATACAGACACTTAACCATTTAACATGTTTGACTAGAAAATCCTGGTAACTTGGGACCCGTTTCAGCAGTAACCCAAGTTAGGTATCAACGGTACCCTGAAACTAGGCAGGGTGGAGCACGATTACTAGGCTGATTTAAGCGGTCAAAACGACAGTGGCGGGTGCACAATGCAGGTCTAACGGGGTACGGGCGTGCACACACTCCGGAGCAGACAACCAGGGCATTGGGGACACCAGTAGTATAACCTATGCCTTCTAGAATTTGGTTCGGGCCGCCACCATGGGTCTTGATACACCCCATGGTGGGACCAGCATAGGTATCTACAATTCTTGGGGGCCGTATGACACATGTTAACGCGAGTACGAGCCGATCTTTTAATAAGAATGGGGACCACTTCACCCTCACCATGGGGTACCAGTCAGAATAAACTCAAGTAGATGCAGAGATATAATACGGGTGCGATAGTACATTCGACACTTCCTTAGCTTGTGACACCATCCTATTTTCAGTATATATCTATCATGCCCTTTTCTTATTCACATACTGAAGAGTTACTAGATTTACTCGAGCTTTATGTCTGACCCTATTTTCTTTTCGTCTTCTTTTCTTTCGTCCCCCCCCCCCCCCCCAGGTCCACAGGGAGGAAACAACTCAGTTTAGTTAGGCTCTGTACAAGCTCCAAGAGCGTAGATGTATGATTTGGGTCTCTTTTGCTCGGACTATGGCTTTGGATATCACTATGGGGATTTTTTTCACTTTATTTATGTTTTCTGCTTCTTTAATTATCAAGACAGTAATGATGTTGTAATGTTGGAAGTATTTTGAGACAATGTTTGGTTTTGAACACGTATTGATGAATAAAAGTCTGTTGGTTTCCGTTGTTTAAAATATGTGTATTTATATCTGTCTGGAGTTTATCTGTGGCTTTCACTTATAAACCTCCACCAAAATTAAGGCATTCCCTTTGTGAGTGACCTTAATGTAGGTGGGGTGTTTCAATTCCATCAGCCTTTAACCATAAATTAGCAAGTGAACAATTCCCTAAGTATTAACCCCGAAGGCCAAAACTAACATTAGATCAATACCCAAGAAACCATTCGACTTAACTAATCTCTAGTCAGTTTCTGATTTTCTTAACTTCGTTGGGTCTAAGAACAGTATTATTAAAGATACCGTTCACGACAACCCCAAAATCTCATTCCATTAACAATGGAATCTTCATGAAAAACAAATCGATATATATAATCGATATAAACTTCCATATCCAACCAATAATATAAATGGAAAAACGACAAGGCCTTTTAAATTCCATACATATTAACCGTCTTCCTCTTCAGAACCTTACTTCGATTATTACCAAATCGAATTCCATTCAATTCCAATTTAATATGTTAAATTGGAAAACTTTACTTTGGAAAACCTCCTTTAAATCTTAACAAAAGATTTATAAATTCAAATCCCATTTCATTGTAAATCGGGTTAAAGAGCGAATGTCACTAAAACACAGCCCACGATAAGCCCAATTCACATTCCATTAATAATCGGGTTAAAGAACAAGTTTTATTTAAAATACCGTTCACGATAAACCCAAAAATCAATTCCAATTAAATATTATTTAATTGGCATACTTCATTAAATCTAAATAAAAAGATTTAATCTTTTTCTCAACTGGGTTTAGGAACAGTGTTAATGAAGACACCATTCACGATAAACCCAAATCCCATTTGATATTAAGTACAAGGCTCTGAATAGAAAATATATCAGGTTATATTCAATATCAAATACTACAACCAACAAATATCATATTGGAAATAACGATATAAATATATCTTTCAAATTTCCATAACAATATTTGTATAGTCACGAAATCCAACATCGAAATATTCCGAAGACAATTTCGATTCAAATCCATTCCAATTTATATATTGGAAATTCCGGTTATTTTTAAAACCATTTCAAATCCAATTTATTTATTTTAAAAATAATTGAGTTATAATTCTAGTTCAAAACTAGTTCATTTCGATAAAAATCTATTTTTATCTTTTCAAATATGGAATTTTTCATCCTAATTCTTTCCAAATCATTTCTTATGATTTTACACTAATTATTGATATTTTTAATAATTTTATCAAGGTCCGTACAGTCGATTTCCATAAACGGCCATCGAACTGCACGTACAGTGATCTTTTCAAAATTTGATTTGAACATAATTCCAAATCCAACCATTAGATTTCAAATCTCTAATATTCATTAGAAAGCTCTTTTCGATACGAACCCAACGGTTCCAGTTTTAGGAGAATCTGACGGTCAGATCTCCGTAATCTCTGTTCGAAGTTAATGGTCGAAATTCATGAACTACCGCGGCGCAGCGCGTTCTATTCAGGCCCTTATATTATATATATATATATATATATATTATATATTTCATCGATTTCCATTTAAAACGTATTTTATAAATCGTTTTAAATTCGTTTTCAAAACGATTTCAACTTTGTATTCAATTTCTAATCAAAATTGAATATTCCAAATCATCGATATATAAATGATAGTATTTTCAAAACACTATATTTTGAAATCAATTCCTTTTCAATGTTTATTATAGAAATGAATAAAATCGATATAAATATCGTTCATGTCAAAATGGTGTTAATATAATCAACACGGCTTTATATATTTAAATATATTCGTGTCCATCCCAAATCGGGCATCAAAATCAGATTTTGATCTTTTACTGAATATTATTTTTAAATATTCGTTATTTTAAAAATATTTATTCTTTCTGAACTGGAATCAGACACAGCCGATTACCATATAATGTGATTATATGGATTTCATACACACATGTATACAACAATAATCAAACATAGTCAACCATCATCCAAAGTGCATTCGACACTGCATAAGCATCAAATATAAATATTCAACGCTTACTACAGCCTGTCAATCAATCGATCGATATACAACTAATTATTGGGATTATGTATGTCCAATATCATCCCAATACCCGTGTGGGGTTTTCAAACAACAAATACAGATTTATTTGTGCAGTTGGGCGATGTGTAAAATTTATCGTCCCAATCAATATCAATCAAATTTGTGTACATAAACAAACCATCCGATTTGTTTATAAATATTTATTTTATTCATATACACGTTAATAATTATATTTTTAACTATAAAATATTTTATTCCATTCCACATCACACAAAAAAATTTCACAACACAATCAATCAAACAAACAAGTCGTCCATGGTCTGTGGACGACGGGTGTCGGGTGCTGCTAAGCACTGTCTGCATCCTAGTATATATTTTAACTAGAAAATTAAAATAAAATTGAGAAGTTCTCAACTTTGGGACCCATTCCCCCGATTTTATTTCTGTTTTTCAGAACAGTCGGGATTTGCCTGACTTTCCAACACAGTCTTCTCTACGCTGTTCACATAAAAATCACATTTTTGATACCGTGGTATTTATTTAAAAATCACATTTTTAATACCGTGCTATTTATCTAAAAATCACGTTTTTATTTCAAATCCATATTATAAGAATCCGACATTTATTATAAATCAAAATCATATCTTTCTAATGCTACTACATATGTAAATATTATATTTTCATAACGTTATCCATATAATAAAAATCATATTTTTATTTTGCTAACATCATAATAAAAACCGTATTTTTATATTCTTCTCTTCATGATAAAAATTATATTTTTTCAAATCCATTGCATATATAAAATTCGTATTTTTACAAAGACACTTCATATACAAAAATATAATCTTTTCATATTTAAAAATCTTGTCTTTTCTATTTTGAAAATATAATCTTTTTATATATTAAAAATATAATCTTTCTTATCATAAAAATCATTTCTTTTCTATAAAAATCGTAACTTTATATTTCATAAGCTAATATACATATATAACTGATTTCATAAATATGTCTTCAACATATATAAACTCAGATCTAAAATTAAAATTAAAGAAACTTACAAATTTAGATCGGAGGAGGGTATTTGGGGTTCATCGGTAGCGTCGAAAGGGGGATGTGGCGGCCTGAGAGGTGGACGGCGGCACTGAAGCTTCGGCGGCAGTGCTCGTTCGATTTCAGAGGGGGAATTCAGAGTTTGGGGGTCGCAGTTCTCATGGAGGAACGGGAGAGGCGACGGGGTGGCCCACCTGAGGCGCAGCGGCGCTCAAGACGACGAGGGGGAGCGGTGTGGGTTTCCCCCTTTTCCATTGTTTTTTTTCTTTTTTTTTGTGGTCGGGAAGAGAGAAAGTAAAGGGGGGAGAGAGGGTAGTTATATAATAATATATATATATTATTCCATTTAATTTCAAAAAGGTACATTTTTATTTCGAACTCCAATCCGAACCCACAGACTATTGTCCCTAGCTAATTACCCCCATTCCGAACACAATTGGATATGCCCCGCAAGCCAATTCGACCATTTCAATCAGTTTTCATCAAAATTAAAATATAAATAAATAGAACGGTCAATATTGATTTCAACATGCATTTTAATTTACCTGGGCCACATAAAGACTCTAAAAATTCCTGAAAAATATTTTCTGGCTTCGTATTGATGATATAGTTATAACAAAACTAATTTCGTCAAATTTGGAGACCGTTTGAAAAATGGCCATTTTCTGGTCGATCCAAATTGACTGAAATTGTAAAAAAACACGTTTTCTTTTTCCACGCTCACATTTTGATTCAGAAAATTACGAATTTCGGAATCTAGCAATAACTTGACATCCCGGATCCAAAAAAAGTGGTTTCGTCAAAAAAGAAGGTCGTTTGCAAAATTTCCATTTTTAAGGGCTATATTTTCCATAGCAACTATTTTGAAATTTCAATTGGGCATAACTTTTTATCCCCGCTATGAAATTTCAAATTTTCGGGTTCGTTGGAAAGATATTTTCTAATAGATTCTAATATTTTTTGTTTCGCTAAAATCTGGTTTAATTTGAATCCTGTACATTCATTTGAAATTGAATTTTCGAACTACCGCGCCATTTTCAATTCCTTTTATAATTAAAATAAAATATTTATATTCTAACTACAATCTTTATAAATATATTCATTCCAACCATATTCAAAATAAATTTCTCGTCGTTATTATTTAAAATAATTCATTTTAAATAACCAAAATTCATTAAAATTGCCAAAATAAAAATTTTAAATTGGTTCAGATTTTCCGAGTTATTGCACGAATACTATGAATCAAACAGTAAGTCATATTTATGGAAACTTTTAAAACATATTGTAGTATATATACTCGTTAATAAAAATAAGCAAATGGCATCTTAAGACTAAGTGCATCATACATTTATAAGTGTATATATGTACAATTACATATATGTGCATATACATATATAAATTTATGTTTTCTATGATAATTCATATGCATATATGCATATAAAATATCACTATTTGTCCAACATGAGTGGATTTAAAATTACAAATCGAATTTCTACTATTTACATCTTGATCCGGCATAAGAACACAAAAGTGTCTTAAAAAAATAACAAAACAAAATAATAATGTTTGGGTGCTTTCGGGTAACATCAAATTTGTATTAGAAAGCATTCATCTCCAGATGTGATTATTTCCAGAAGTGGTAACATATATAAACACATCACCAATAATGCAATTGATTATATATCCATTACAGTTTGATATTCATTAGAGTTTATCAAGATAACTTTATTAACATACTACTTATCATTCAAATTTTACTTAAATATTAATAATAAATATTAATATTCATACTTCAATCTGTTTTGTGCAATCAGATCGAAGAAGAGGGATTAAGTCTTGTTCAATAACAAAGTTTGGGTTTTTGATCTAAGTCAAAATGTAAAAGAGTCATAATCTGTTTTGTGAATGCATTTATGTCATAAACATATCGATATGATAGTCCCATGTTATTACCACAGTATAAATTTTTTTACATCCGTATTATCCCTCAGTTATTCAACAAATCAATTATGCACTCAGGCTGGGTTATATACAAAATATGGGTCATCAATATTGACTTTCAATAATCTAATTCATTGTCTAACATCCTTTTATCAGATTCAAAATTACATATATTAAAATATGCATATGCAACATTTAATCCATCCTTTTCAGATCAAACAAGTAAATATTTTATGAAATCAATATCCATGAAGTTTTATTATTATTGATCAATCAAAACTGTTTTGATTTAGGATTCCAGCATGAACAGAACAAGGTAATTGCAGTTTAAATTTATAGTTAAAATTCAGGTTTAACCCTCAATAAATCCACTTCAAAGTTTTATATCAAATATAAAACTCTGTTTACAGTAATTTATTTTACAGCTTGTATCATATACAGCTTACACTGAAGCAATTTTACCTTCTAAATCGAATTTATCATAATTTCTTGAATCCATATTTTATAATTTTGATTATCCAATAAGTCAAACACATAGAATCTAGAAACATAGTCATTCTAGTATAATCAAACACATTTATATATATTGTATGCAAATTAAAATTAACCCAAATTTTATAGCAAAAATGAATTTGTGTTTATCATAAAATAATTCATTTCAGAACTCCAAATTATAATTTAACAATGTTTAAACAGTTTAGACCAAGAAAATTAATCAATTCGAGTCCAGAATATTATTCCAGTTTCATATCACATATAAAATATTCTGTAATGGAATAATTTCATATCCTAGTCGAGTTTATGTCATATTCAATTAAGTAATCAATTAGACATATAAACCAAAACAAGATTGTTTCGTAACAAAAGAAATTTTGTTTATACTGAAAACATTTCAGATAAGAACCAACCGCTTATCATAACGAATTTCTAATCAGTATCAATGTGTGAAACCTAATTTGTCACGATTACTGAATATATATCCAGCCCAAACTAATCGAATCCTTAAATAACCTCGCTCTGATACCATTGTTAGTTAATAGGATAGATTCGTAGCGGAGATGAACAAATTAACCATCATAATTTGTAAATATGAATTCAAGTTATGTTAACATCATACCTTTTTATCTTGTTATAGATCTACACGTCGATATGAGAAATTGAAATCGAGTCGATACAAATCTAGCCCCTCCATGCATCGGTGCCTCTATAGATGATCGACACGAACGATTTCCATTCAATCGAATCGAACAAAGAAGAGATTTTGGTGCTAGCCACCCCAAATTGGATTATGGTAGAAAAGAAGCATGCGGTTAGGGTTACAATAGTTTGATCTTATCTGCGCAAAATGGTTCGCATATCTATTTATAAAGGAAACGTTTTTCTTTATAAAATTATTAAATGTGTACCATAAAATAAGGAATCCCGATATACCATTTCAATAATAAATAAATATCAACAAATTTGATAATTTATTCATCCAATTAAATTTTTTCCGTTCGTAACGTTCTAAGTGTGTGACGCTATAGGTTATTATAACGTTTGCAACGATTTTAAATCGTATTTAAAATCATAAACAGTGATTGCTATCTAGCAATACATTGCTACTACCCAAGTTATAATAAGATCAATGATTCGATACAACCTTTTCGTAACCAGTGTATCAATGTTATATAATCCTTTTAACCATTATATACAGGATTAAACTCGAGGCATGGAATGTATCACCCTCTCTATTATTTAATCCATTTTTCTTGATCGATGAGTAGACTGTTTAAAACAAATCAATATTTGAGAACGACCATGCATTTCACAGTCTCACTCGATCAAAAGGCCCATGGATATCACTACGAATATATCATAGGGTTAAATTCCATCTAGATCATTCATAATCTTCATTCGATTCGAGATGTATCCAATAATCACCGTTATCGTTACTCTGTTATGAATAACTTTAGATGATATCAAAACAAAAATATCCTCGAATAAATTATAATGATTTCAGTCTAAGGATCATTACATAACTGTCACTGTGAGAACAACTTATGATACTGTTAATTATATTCCATGTAGTTATCTCATGATGGGTCAGCCCAGTACGATATTCTCTAATATGTATTTATGTTTTGACATTAATATCACGCATATTAATGATCAATGAGATGTGGTCATCGGTCAATCAACATACTAGTCTCAACGTTTTATTGTTGTCCTTTATATATACAATAATACTTGACTAGAGACATTTAAGAATTATAATACTCAATATGTTATATAATCTCAAGTTCAAGTCTTACTTGAACTATAATTTCGTATTATTATTCTAAGGACTTCAATTATAATAATATTTATAATACGCAGTAAATATAATATAATAGAATATTATTTTATTCCAAATAAAATAATAATAACAACATTGTTATCTATCTCATCAAGTGGATTGCCTCTAATGCATAAACTCTAACATATGGATCCTTGTAGAGTTTTATAAACAGGGGATGAGAACCTCGTGGGGAAGATGAACTAGGAAAAAAAACTTTTGTCAACATTAACTAATATATGTTTGTTTGATTAGTTTTGAGGGTTCATCTCATTGGGATGCTCTGACTAGTAACTGATTGTAAATTATAACTAGTGACTACCGATGGTGCTTCAGTTAGTGTTGTGGATGCTTCATTAATAAGTTCCACCATTTTGTCTTTTGTATCTATTTGTATACTAGCGTGTGGCCCGTGCTACGCATATGGGCATTGACGACAACTAAAATGATTTTCAAAGTTGTTTAGAATTTAATACTGATTTTTTTTATAATCAAGGAATATATGTTTTTAGTTTATTATGACGTGAAGGTGCAAACATCATACATATACACACAACATGCAAAGACATATGTATATACACACATATAATATATATATATATATAGGCACACACATACACACACACATATATATACACATATATATTTATATACATATATATATATATATACATATATATATACATATATATAGCCGGTTACATAGTGTTAAAGACATGGCAATTTTTTCAATGTTTGAGTTTAGATATTTAACACGTGTATTGTTCTTTAAATATTTGAAAAGCTTACATATTTTGAACACACTCTATAGTGGAAATGTGAAAAAGAAAAGTAGTAAATAATGCAAAGGCTTTTGAGGATGAAGTTACTATTTAAATGATGTTAAACTATTGGCAATGATTGTATTTATTGGAATGGACAAGCTTTGGAAACCCTAATTTGCTAAAAGCACAAATTAGGTTGAAGGGTTTCTTTTTTATAGAATAATTAGTTTTAAGTACAACACTTCTGAGTAAAAAGCTTTAAGGACATTTTATAGAAAAAAGTTAAATTCTTTTATATTTTACAGTTATACATGAAAATGATAAATTTATTGTCATTATTTCCATATAACTAAAAATGATGAATTCATTTATCTTTTTCCTACAAATTGTCCTTAAAACTAATTTTTCAGGAGTGTTATCCTTAAAACCTATTATTCTGAAAAAATAAGCCCTAAGTGAAAATTCTCACCGCTAAAATTAAAAAAAAAAATCCTTACCGAATCTCATTTAGAATTAGAATACAGAAAAATACAAAGAATAGCATATTCGAAATACATAAATCTAAAGCGTTTCATTAATGTTAATTCATTTAAAGAATAAAAAAAGGTACTCTTCCATTGTTGGAAAAATAGAATCTATGTTAAAATAAAGAGAGAAGTTTTGTAAAAAATGCACAATTTAGAATACAAATCAATGCTACTTTGAAAATGTGTAAAATATACTGGTGACTGTAACGATAGTGCAAAATTAATGCACGTTTTTTTAAAAAATGTATGTACCATTTGAAACATATACAAAACGTAAAAATGAAAAGGTGCATTAAATGGAGTGAGAAATTACTGTACATCATTTTGCAACAAAAGCATTACAAAACAAAAATTGTTTTATAGAATGTGAACAATAAACATTTTTGAAAACATAAAATAATGTGGAAAATAGAATTATCAGTAGCAAATTTAAGTATAATTGTATTTACTGCTTACACAAAGAAAATACAAAGATGAGTAAATGAATAACTTTTGTAGATATTATGCATGGTATGAAAAAGCGAATGTGTATTTGAACACATTATAGGCAAAGTTGGTGACATAATGGGTTTTGATATTGAATTGCACTCTGATTTCTACCTTGCATATCATCAGTTATGCATGATTTTGTGTTAAAATAACGACCTTAAATGAAAAGTAAAAAAGGCTTGTCACCTATAAAAAAAGCACGACACATAGTATTTGTAGTTACATAAATATTTGTCCATCAAAAATACAAAAGAAAATCATAGGGTGTATATACAACCTAAAATTTATCCAAAGTTCAGTAGATTTACATGGTTATCTGTTTTCTGTTCACTATTAATATATATGATTACTTGTAGTAAGAAGAATTAATTTTTATGGTCTTAAAACCATTATCAGATAAGATTAAAAACATCTTTAGAGAAAATATGACACTGTATTTTCAAGTTATACAGGTTCATAGTAAGAGATATAAAGTTATTTTATTATTGGATTAGGATTGTCATTACAACTAAAACAATGTAAGCTTGACACATTAAGTCCTTTTATTGATACGTTTAAATGAACAACATGTGTTGCACAATGTAATTAATTCCACCTATAGAGTTGATTTAGCAATGAATGTGTATTTTCTGAAAAAAATGAAAATAAAGAATTAGGGTGCTACTATTCACACTGTGATAGCCCGCAAATCCGTACTATTTGAGTTGACTAATAACACCAACATCCAATCCAAATTGCACAGAAATATGAATCATTATTAGAAAGAAGTTAGAGGATGACAAATAGAAAGAAAGAAATATTAGAATAGAAGAAAACGAAGATAAAAAACGCACAGCGGAACGAATAAAATATATTAGGTAACATAAACTTTTAAATACAATTTGGCAACTTTATATACATACCGTCATCAGAGCACAACAGCTATTTCTGGAATAGTTATAAACACCTGTTTCCAGATACAAACATGGTACACACCGGAATATATGATAGTCTATAGCTAATGTAACGACCCGGAAAATCTGAACCAATTTAATAATTTTTAATTGGCTATTTTAGTGGATTTTAGATATTTAAAATAAATATTTTAAATAATAACGATGAAAAGTGAGTTTGAATCGACGTTTGAAAATAAATATAATTAATTCTAATTATAAACAAGGCCTGAAATGGCGCGGTAGTTTCAAAATTTGAATTCAAACTTTGACCGACTGTACCGGGTGCAAAACAAAATGAATTTTAGTGAAACCAAAAATATTTAAATATGTTGGTGAACACCTTTCTAAAGAATCTGAAAAATCGAATTTTCATAGCGAGAAGCAAAAGTTATGGCCAAATGAATTTTCTGAAAGGTCGCTATGGAGTTTATATAGCCCGTGAAAATGGTCATTTTGCAAACGACCTCGGAATTCGACGAAACCAGTTTTGTTGGATACGGGATGTCAAATTATTGCTTGGTTTCAAATTTCATAATTTTTGAAGTTAATATGTGAGCGTGGCAAAAGAAAATGTGTTTGGTCGATTTTTATTAAATTGGATCGACCAGAAAAGGGCCATTTTTCAAACGGTCTTAGAATTCGACAAAACTGGTTTTGTTCGGACCGTATCATCAAAACAAGCTAGATTTATTTTTTGGGAAATTTTAGAATCAGTATGTGGCCCCAGCAAATTGAAATGTCCGTTCAAATCAAATATTGAATGTTTTATATTTTAATTTGAATGAAAACTGACTGAAACATTCGAATGGGCCTTCAAAACATATCCCATTGTGTTCGGAATGGGGGTATTTAGCTAGGGATGACAGTCGTTGGGTTTGGATTGGTGTTCTGTGACAAGGGGTATTTTCGAATTTTTAAAAATATATAAATAAAAGGAAATTCCTCATTGGTCAGAATACACTCTCTCTCCCCCATCCACCATACGACGCATGACGGAAAGCATTCGAACCCTTATCTCCTCTGTTCCTCCCCCTACACGTAAAATTAGATATAGGTTCTTTGGAGTTTTTTGTTGAGCTCGACAAGAGCTACAAATCCATATTGGATTCGCCCTCAGCCGTGCCGTCTACATCGAGAAACACCCCCTGGAGCGGACGTCGTTCGACGTCAGAACCCTCCATCCAACTGAGCTCGAGTTGAACGTGGGGGAGGGGGGTTCTTTGGGAAGCCCATCCGAAGATCTACATCGTGGTGCGACTGGATCTTAACATCGTTGCACGGATTGATCGAAAAACTAAAACCTAGTTTTGAAGAAATCAAAAAGGCAAATGGCCTATTTATTTAAAATAGTTTACAGCAGTTTAAAGCGCTACGGTTCTTGATTTCACTGTAAAAATCATATCTTTTTCATTTCTTGATGAAATTCAGTGAAATAAGAGACAGTTGACTCGTGTGGACGTCTTCTACATTCTAGAAGAGACCGCACATTTTTCTGAGCCTTCTACTATTTTTGGTGGAGTGGAGCCCAATGTGAGATTTCTAAATTATAAACGATATGGAAATCGACGATGTATAAATTATATAGTCGATGTATGAGTTATATAAGCGTTGTACACCACATGTATAAGCGTTTTATAAGTTGTACGTTCGATATATAAGTTATATATGCGATGTAAAAATTATATATGTGTTGAAATAGAAGTGAAATGCATATATATATATATATATCTATATATATATATATCTATATATATATATATATACGCCCCTTGTCCACAAACCATCGACGATATTTATTAGTTGTGATTGGTATGAAAATTGGTTGATAGCGAATGGTTGACTTGAATTGTTTGTGGTTGAAGTTGATTGATTGTGGTTGAAAAATACCCATTTGTGGTTGAGAATTATTTGGTTGAAACCACATAGGATTAGTTTGTGGAAAAGAAAAAAATATGCATGTTGCCTGCGTGCGAACTAGATGCATGAAATCCCCATTGTCAAAAGCTGCGAGGCTTTAAGGTAGAGCGAGGAGCCGTACTAGGGACGACCCCGGTTTTAACTATCCTGCCGTTATGCTGCCGAAATTTTGAATAATATTCATGTGTTAGAATTATTTTCATGTGTTAAAACTATATTCCTGTGTTGAATAGAAATTCATGTGTTGAACGACACTCGTTTTTTGAAATAAATTGTTTCATAATAAAAATCATATTTTTATCATCTATATGAACTATATAAAATAGTCATGTTTTGAAATAAATTGTTTTGCAATAAAAATCACAATTTTATTTTACATACAAAAACTATAGAAAACATTCATGTGTTGAATAGAAATTCATTCGTTGAATAGAAATTCATGTGTTGAATGGTATTCGTGTTTTAAATAAATTGCTTTAACAATAAAAATCACATTTTTATCTTTTATATATGAACTATAGAAACCGTTCATGTGTTGAATAGAAATTCATTCGTTGAATAGAAATTCATGTGTTGAATGGTATTCGTGTTTGAAATAAATTGTTTTATAATAAAAATCATATTTTTGTCATCTATATGAACTACATAAAATAGTCGTGTTTTGAAATAAATTATTTTACATTAAAAACCACATTTTTATTATATACATGAATTGTTAAAAATAGTGAAGTGTTGAAATAGAAGTCAGTTGGATAAAAATATCATTTTTATCAAAGGTATGAAAAGAATATGGTTTTGAAATCGAAGAATCGATTATATATATATTTATAATTAAAATAAATAGAATAACAAAGATGCAGTTCGTGTTTTAAAACCGTGATTTCAAACGAATAGTGCGGGAGATCCGACCATCGGATTTTCCCGAAACCGAAACCGTTGGGTTTGCTTGGGAAATATCTTTCCAAATACACCAACTTTATAAAGATCCAACGGTTGGATAGTCTGGAATTTTTAATTCAAATCTAAAGAAAAACAGCGCAAGAATCGATTATATATATATATATAATTAAATTAAATCGAATAACGACGCTGCAGTTCATATTTCGAAATCAAAACTTCAAACGATTATACCGGGAGATCCGACCGTTGGATTTTCCCAAATCTGGAACCATTGGATTCGTTTTGAAAAGATCTTTCGAATGATATAAATTTTATGAAGATCCAACGGTTAGATTTTCAGATATGTGTAAATCAAATCTGAAGAAAAACAGCGCCACGGCCGCGTTATGGCCCGAAGCGTCGTTTGAATAAATTGGCTATTTTAAAATAAATAAAAATAGCGATAAATAGTTATAAAATATTATGAACGATATGCAATGTGAAATTTAGAAACTAACTGAAGGTTGGCTAAGTCGAATGGTTTCCTAGATTTTGATCTGATGTTGGTTTCGGCCTTTGGGGTTAATATTTGGGAAATCGTTCTCTTATTTATTTACGGTTAGTGACTAATGAATTGGAATAAGGTATATGTGTGTTTGTGTATCACTTGTTTATTATATACACGACATGCTCAGAAAGACCGGGTTTATCCAATTTTGAATAACTGAATCGACGATAAGAAATCGAAGATGAAGACGGTGGTTGAAGACCAGAGATCTTCACCTCGTTTGGATGGTAACTGATGTCCTGATTGGGAGGCATCCCGAAATATGGATAATGTGTGGTGATCGTCCAGACGTACGTGGAGATCGATGGGTATGCGAGGTATATAGTGCCTCCGGTTTCGTTCAGACCCAGAACGGACTTGCAAATGGACTGTGTGTCTGACATTGGAATTCATTCTGTGTGACTGATAGCCATTGGTTGCATGGTGTGAATTGCCTGTGTGGCATGCTAAGATGCAGTGATCAGGGCTCCTATTGAAAAGCAAAGCCCTGTGATTGATGATCAAAGCACTGCCTGTATGGCGTAGCTTTGTGTATAACGTGAATTCGCGAGCCTCACACCCCGGTATGAACCAGAAATGGGAGAGGACATCAGGGAGGGCATGCGTTTCCTTCTAGCTAGAGGTGGTGTCAGTGCTTAAACTGGCTGACATTTATGTTATTTTCACCTGTGTGGTTGTTGCTGTTGTGAGGCGCCTCGGTTATATCGGTCGATCCGGGACCGATGGAGTCATTCGTTGGCTCATTTATGCCCCACAGGGCGGGGAAACGCATTGTTCAAGCATTTTAATCCACATTGGTGGACCAGCCCTGACGATCTAATGGTCGATGCTCTCTGACCCTAAGGCTCGGGCTAGAGAGTCTCGAAGTCGGTGAGGACTATCTTTTGCCTTGGTTCATGACGAAATCCAATTTCCAAATACGTGACCGTGCGGTTTTGATTGTATACCTATATATGGCGACATAGTGGTATGGGGCATTAATGTCGTCTAGGATTGATACTTATGATTCGAAGTTGTTTTTGAAACATATAAACACTAGTAATAATATCAAATTCTTTTGTTTTATTCGTATCAAGCATAATTTGGCCATTATAAGGTAAAACTCTATCCTCCGGTTTGCGTTGCACTATGTAATGGGAACTGAGTCTTACAATGGCTTCATTTTTATAAAAGGCATTGCGATGTTTGAAAGAATTATTTGATTAAAGCACTGGAAATCCAATGGAGTAAACCCGTTCCGCGAAAGTGGCGTGGTCCTGTGATTAGCCATATTATAAATGTGTTAAGTAGATTTCTCATACCAGTCCCATGACTGACTCGTAGTTTGTTTCACTTGCAAACTCAGGTGCCCCTTTTTCTACACAGACAGCCTTGTATTCAGGTTTTAGCAGGCTCTTTCTGGATAGCTGGAGCTGAAGATGGATTCTATCATTTATCTCTTTTTATGTTGTTCAGCTCCTATTGTACATTATGTTTTGTTACCCACTGTAGACATTTATGTATAGCTAAACTGTATTTGTACTAAGTATGATCCTGTATACTGTGTTACTCCGATGATTACGTTTATCCAGTATATTCTATTGTGCATTATCTGGTGTATTTATTTAATTCTGTTCTGCTATTATCTGTTTATGTGTTATATTCCAAAGATTACCCTTAACACCGTCGTACGGGGTTTTGGGGTCGTCACATCGTGGTATCAGAACTTTGGTTAAGCTTAGTGCTGGAATATAACATATTAACGAACTCATTAGAAATAGAACCAGTAGTTTTCTAGGACGGGTAACTCATTACAGATAGGATCAGTAATATCCTAGTATAAGCATAGCAGAATCAGAATAACTCGTTAGAGATGGGGTCAGAAGTGCCCCAGAACGAGTCGAGAGTTATATGTTTATAAATAACGTATTTGTGATTATATATATAGTCTGGTTTTAGAAATATAATTTTTGAATATATAAAAAGGTATATATTTGAAAAGTTAAAAATAAATTGCTTGTTGTTTGCATTGTGTGATAGTAGATTAGATCAATTAAATTATTAGAACGATAGTTAATTTAATTAATAAGAGAATGAATGGTAGAATTTATTCGATTAAATCACACATTGAACTGATTTAAAAATAGATAGAAATATATACATGTGCATTATATATGTTTCAATAGGTAAATGGAATAGCTGTTGAGTAAAGAATTTATTTGCGTGCCCGACAAATAGGTAAACCTTAATGAGTTGGATGCAAAATATTATTATATCAACTCCTGTGAATGCCATTGGATGCGGAGTGCTGGTTATTCTGTGTGTAATAATAAACGTCGCCATAGGATAGTAACAATTAATTTTGAATTACACTACATGGCATACTTCTCGAAGATAGGCATACTTCATCATATACCACATAAGCATTTTGAGCTTGTGTTACGAGGTGGAAGATTTACCATATGAGCGAGAGGCTTGTATGGCGATGACTATATATTACAGGTTGAACTGATGACTGATATGGACCATATAAAATTGTAACGATAAATTGCCAGATTAATGAAAACCCCACACGGGTCTGGAGTTGACAATAGTCACGTCTCTCTAGTTATTAGATATGACACATGGATTATTTATTTCCCACACGGGACGAGGTGACGAGAATTTATTCTCTGGAGTAATTAAAAATACACACTCTCTCGGGCTTAGACAGGGTGACAAGAATTTATTCTCTGGAGTTATTATCTATAGATGCTCCCCTGTAAACACCAGAATATATCACTATAAATATGTGTATTCTTTATAGGATTTATTGGGTACCTAATACGGCCCAATAAATTTCCAAACCCCTCCTCGTACAAAGGAGGTTATGGCGAAATTTTTTCGAAAATTCCGGGTGTTAGCCAAATTTTTGAAGAATTTGAAAATTCTCATAAACTGAAAAGTGGGAGAATGGAAGCCAAATTGAAAGTAGAGTTGATAAATCAAACCACTTTCGACTTTGTTCCTTTTCGGGGAAGAAAAGTTTTAAGTGGGGGAAATTGTAACGACCCGGAAAATCTGAACCAATTTAATAATTTTTAATTGGCTATTTTAGTGGATTTTAAAATTTTAAAATAAATATTTTAAATAATAACGATGAAAAGTGAGTTTGAATCGACGTTTGAAAATAAATATAATTAATTCTAATTATAAACAAGGCCTGAAATGGCGCAGCAGTTTCAAAATTTGAATTCAAACTTTAACCGACTGTACCGGGTTCAAAACAAAACGAATTTTAGTGAAACCAAAAATATTTAAATCTGTTGGTGAACACCTTTCTAACGAATTTGAAAAATCGAAGTTTCATAGCGGGAAGCAAAAGTTATGGCCAAATTAATTTTCTGAAAGGTCGCTATGGAGTTCATATAGCCCGTAAAAATGGCCATTTTGCAAACGACCTCGGAATTCGACGAAACCACTTTTGTTGGATCCTGGATGTCAAATTATTGCTAGGTTTCGAATTTCATAATTTTTGAAATTAATATGTAAGCGTGGCAAAAGAAAATGTGTTTGGTCGATTTCTATTAAATTGGATTGACCAGAAAAGGGCCATTTTTCAAACGGTCTCCGATTTCGACGAAACTAGTTTTGTTGGGACCGTATCATCAAAACATAGCTAGATTTATTTTTTGGGAATTTTTAGAATCAGTATGTGGCCCCGGCAAATGGAAATGTCCTTTCAAATCAAATATTGAATGTTTTATATTTTAATTTGAATGAAAACTAACTGAAACATTCGAATGGGCCTTCAAACATATCCCATTGTGTTCGGAATGGGGGTATTTAGTTAGGGACGATGGTCGTTGGGTTTGGATTGGTGTTTGTGTGTGACAAGGGGTATTTTCGAACTTTTAAAAATATATAAACAAAAGGAAATTCCTTATTGGCCAGAATACACTCTCTCTCCCCGATCCACCATACAACGCACGATGGAAAGCATTCGAACCCTTATCTCCTCCATTCCTCCCCCTACACGAAAAATTAGATATAAGTTCTTTGGAGTTTTTTGTTGAGCTCGACAAGAGCTACAAATCCATACTGGATTCGCCCTCAGCCGTGCCGTCTACATCGAGAAACACCCCCTGGAGCGGAAGCTGTTCGACGTCAGAACCCTCTACCCACCTGAGCTCGAGTTGAACGCGGGGTGGGGGGAGGTCTTTGGGAAGCCCTTCCGAAGCTCTACACCGTGGTGCGACTGGATCTTAACATCGTTGCACGGATTGATCGAAAAACTAAAACCTAGTTTTGAAGAAATCAAAAAGGTAAACGGCCTGTTTATTTAAAATAGTTTATAGCAGTTTAAAGCGCTACAGTTTTTGATTTCACTGTAAAAATCATATCCTTTTCGTTTCTTGACGAAATTCGGTAAAACAAGAGACAGTAGACTCGTGTGACGTCTTCTACATTCTTGAAGAGACCGCATATTTTTCTTAGCCTTCTGCTATTTCTGGTGGAGTGGAGCCCAATGTGAGATTTATAAATTATAAACGATATGGATATCGACGATGTATAATTATAGAGTCGATGTATGAGTTATATAAGCGTTGTACACCACATGTATAGGCGTTGTATAAGTTGTATGTTCGATATATAAGTTATATATGCGTTGTAAAAATTATATATGTGTTGAAATAGAAGTGAAATGCCTATATATATATATATATATATATATATATATATATATATATATATATACGCCCCTTGTCCACAAACCATGGATGATATTTATTGGTTGTGATTGGTGTGAAAATTGGTTGATAGCGAATGGTTGATTTGAATTGTTTGTGGTTGAAATTGATTGATTGTGGTTGAAAAATACCCGTTTGTGGTTGAGAATTATTTGGTTGAAACCACATAGGATTAGTTTGTGGAAAAGAAAAAAAATATAAATGTCGCCTGCGTACGTACTAGATGCATGAAATCCCCATTGTCAAAAGCTGCGAGGCTTTAAGGTAGAGCGAGGAGCCGTACTAAGGACTGCCCCGGTTTTAACTACCCTGCCGTTATGCTGCCGAAATTTTGAATAATATTCATGTGTTAGAATTATTTTCATGTGTTGAAACTATATCGTGTGTTGAATAGAAATTCATGTGTTAAACGACATTCGTGTTTTGAAATAAATTGTTTCATAATAAAAATCATATTTTTATCATCTATATGAACTATATAAAGTAGTCATGTTTTGAAATAAATTGTTTTGCAATAAAAATCATAATTTTATTTTATATACAAAAACTATAGAAAACATTCATGTGTTGAATAGAAATTCATTCGTTGAATAGAAATTCATGTGTTGAATGGTATTCGTGTTTTAAATAAATTGCTTTAATAATAAAAATCACATTTTTATCTTTTATATTAGGACTATAGTAACCGTTCATGTGTTGAATGGTATTCGTGTTTGAAATAAATTATTTTATAATAAAAATCATATTTTTGTCATCTGTATGAACTATATAAAATAGTCGTGTTTTGAAATAAATTATTTTACATTAAAAATCATACTTTTATTATATACATGAATTGTTAAAAATAGTGAAGTGTTGAAATAGAAGTCAGTTGGATAAAAATGTCATTTTTATCAAAGGTATGAAAAGAATATGGTTTTGAAATCGAAGAATCGATTGTATTTATATATATATATATATATATAATTAAAATAAATCGAATAACGAAGCTGCAGTTCGTGCTTTGAAACCGTGATTTCAAACGAATAGTGCGGGAGATCCGACCATCGGATTTTCCCAAAATCAAAACCGTTGGGTTCGATTGGGAAATATCTTTCCAACGACACCAACTTTGTAAAGATCCAACGGTTGGATAGTCTGGAATGTTTAATTCAAATCTGAAGAAAAACAGCGCCAGAATCGATTATATATATATATATATATATATATATATATATATATATATATATATATATATAATTAAATTAAATCGAATAATGACGCTGCAGTTCGTATTTTGAAATCGAAACTTCAAACGATTATACGGGGAGATCCGACCGTCGGATTTTCCCAAAACTGGAACCGTTGGATTCGTTTTGAAAAGATCTTTCTAATGATATAAATTTTGTGAAGATCGAATGGTTAGATTTTCAGATATGTGTAAATCAAATCTGAAGAAAAACAGCGCCACGACCGCGTTTTGGCCTGAAGCGTCGTTTCAATAAATTGGCTATTTTAAAATAAATAAAAATAGCGATAAACCTTTATAAAATATTATAAGCGATATGGAATGTGAAATTTGGAAACTAACTGAAGGTTGGCTAAGTCGAATGGTTTCCTGGATTTTGATCTGATGTTGGTTTAGCCCTTCGGGGTTAATATTTGGGAAATCGTTCTCTTACTGATTTACAGTTAGTGACTAATGAATTGAAATAAGGCGTATGTGTGTTTGTGTATCACTTGTTTATTATATACGCGACTTGCTCAGAAAGACCGGGTTTATCCCATTCTGAATAACTGAATCGACGATAAGAAATCGAAGATGAAGACGGTGGTTGAAGACCGGAAATCTTCACCTCGTTTGGATGGTAACTGATGTCCTGATTAGGAGGCATCCCGAAATATGGATAATGGGTGGTAATCGTCCAGACGTACATGGAGATCGATGGGTATGCGAGGTATATATTGCCTCCGGTTTCATTCAGACCCAGAATGGACTTGCAAATGGACTGTGTGTCTGACAATGGAATTCATTCTGTGTGACTGATAGCCATCGATTGCATGGTGTGAATTGCCTGTGTGGCATGCTAAGATGCAGTGATCAGGGCTCCTGTTGAAAAGCAAAGCCTTGTGATTGATGATCAAAGCACCGCCTGTGTGGCATAGCTTTGTGTATAACGTGAATTCGCGAGCCTCACACCCCGGTATGAACCAGAAATGGGAGAGGACATCAGGGAGGGTATGCGTTTTCTTCTAGCTAGAGTGGTGTCAGTGCTTAAACTGGCTGACATTTATATTATTTTCACCTGTGTGGTTGCTACTGTTGCGAGGCGCCTCGGTTATATTGGTCGATCCGGGACCGATAGAGTCATACGTTGGCTCATTTACGCCCCATAGGGTGGGGAAACGCATTGTTCAGGCATTTTAATCCACATTGGTAGACCAGCCCTAATGATCCAATGGTCGATGCACTCTAACCCTGAGGCTCGGGATAGAGAGTCTCAAAGTCGGTAAGGACTATCTTTTGCCTTGGTTCATGACGGAAATCCAATTTCCAAATACGTGACTGTGTGGTTTTGATTGTAGGCGACATAGTGGTATGGGGCATTAATGCCGTCTAGGATTGATACTTATGATTCGAAGTTGTTTTTGAAACATATAAACGCTAGTAATAATGTCAAATTCTTTTGTTTTATTCGTATCAAGCATATTTTGGCCATTATAATGTAAAACTCTATCCTCCGGTTTGCGTTGCATTGTGTAATGGGAACTGAGTCTTATTGTAACGACCCGGATTTTCAACGACTTTGGTTATCGGCATAAGCTCGATGTCGATAACCAAAACATCGAAAAATCCTGGTAATTAGTGAAAGAAATTAGAGGGTGAGGAAAGATAAGATAGAAACTTAGAATAGAAGAAGAAGAAGAACACAACATCAGAGTAACACGAATCTCACAGCGGAACGAATAACATATAATATATAACATAACTTGAAATATACATCTATACTTGAATATACATCAATATCAAAGTACATCACTTACAACACAGCAGAAATAACTATAGCTATATGATCCTGAAGCCTCCTGCTCCAAGCTCTTCCAGTATATCTGTAAATTCCCGACTACTTGACTGCCCGTACAAATTTAGGCACCCAAGAGTTTAGGTAGAACAAAACAAAATAAACTCCGGGTCAGTCATGGGACTGGTATGAGTAAAACTATTTAAAAACAGTTCGAACATGTAAACGATATCTCATAAGACCACGCCGCATAATGGAACGGGTTTTTTTCCCTTATGAGAATCCAAAATATCTTTATATCAAAAACCTTTGATATTATAATAATGTCTATCAACCCCAGTATATATAATCATCTAGCAGAAACGCTTTCATCTCACGTTCTACATATATAGTATACAATCAAAACTGCAAGCACGTATTGGGTAATGGATCTCCAACTATGACAAGGTATGGAACCACCCTTCGCTAATGTACCTCTAGAGAGGAATACACTGGGTTCAACAAGAACATCTTGCAACCCGGCCACACATGACCGACCACTCATTTCGCTTGAGTGTATCGAATGTATATCACCAACAGTTGGGATCAGCAACCGTTTCCCGAATGGGACAGCAACAACAATAGATTTTTTTAGAAGTAAATGAAACTCTAGATCAGGTGATTATACACCCTACTTCGGTGCGACCGACTTAGCCATGCTGCCTGCCCGATTTCTGTCATTTACCGGATGATGAGGCTAGAAGCTACGCTTTATCATCATACCAGATTCACTTTGAATGCCACATCGTCAAATCCATCAAATCACCAATTGACGTCTACAACAATACATTATGTATTAGCTAAAAGAAGTTTCCTTCTCCGCCTCCACTCTTGGTACGGTTGGAGAAATCAATATACATGATCGTCTGGAAATACTCTGTCAGACATTCATCCATACAAGTCACCCAGGAACAGGATGAACTGAAGGCACTATTTCTATTAATAGAAAAAGTCTTTGCACTCTACTCCGTCTTCGATTATCTTTATATAATCTGATTCTCATGCTACTGCCAATATGGAGTGGTTCTTCGGATAATAATCCAACCGGTCTCTCCATATTGACAACGATGGTCAAAACTTCGATAGTCTGTGATTTAACTATCGAATAAAAACAAGTGTTTCGATAGTCGATGATTTAACTATCGAATAAAACAAGTGTTCATCCAAACATCCAACAAATCACTGAACCTTTAATTAATATTCCATTAATTAAATCTCTTCTCTATTTCTTATCAATACTTGTTAACCAAATATTTTCAATAACCATATTGGCCTTATCCGTTATTTGGAAAACATTTCTATATATCGCCTTCCTTTATTTTCTACACTAGGAAATATTCATTATTCTATTTCCAAGCTTTGCACATATTTGGGTTAAAACAGATGTTGTGTAAAACATCGTTACGACAACCCAAATACAGTATTTAACTAATTCTTATTCCACATTGATCTTCGAGCCTGAATCTTGCTACTTATCGGTATATCATGAAATCAACCAAGTTGGGGTATAACTACCTCTCAGACCTTGACTGAATAACATTTAACGTCAAACAGACAAGACTACTTACTCGAATAATCAATACCATACAACTGATTATTCACCTTTAAACACATATACATTTTCTCTTTTTATTCTTACTAGATTTTATTCCTAGCCTTCCTTTTTTATTATACTATTCTATTTCTAAGTTCGTTTTCTTATCGACTTCTATATATTTTGATATGTTAATTTCTAACTATCAAATTATCTTAAAAATATTCTATCTCCTTAAATTCCCGGAAAAATTCGCCATAACCTCCTTTGTACCGAGAGCATCGGGAAATTTCAAATAGCTTTCCCGGTCCTTCTCATCTCAAAAAGAAAAAGAAAAAGCCAAGCGGCTAGCCGATACGGCGCATAAAATCTCATATATGAATTTAGATACGTACCTTTTTGTCGGGCATTCTATTTATTTCACTTCTATACTTTATTCCAAACCTGTCTCCTGTATGTCTATACCTGCCCAATCTATTTAACTATACCAAATCGTTTTAACTCAATTTGTTAATTATCTCTTTAGTCCATTTCTCTTTTAATAATTGAATTCTATATTCAAACTCCAATTCGCTTCTATTATTCTAATTCCATAGTTTAAAGTCCGTTTGAATTTCTATATTCAAATCTATAGTTTAAAGTCCATTTGAATTTCTATATTCAAATCTATAGTTTAAAGTCCATTTGAATTTCTATATTCAAATCTATAGTTTAAAGTCCATTTGAATTTCTATATTCAAATCTATAGTTTAAAGTCCGTTTGAATTTCTATATTCAAATCTATAGTTTAAAGTCCATTTGAATTTCTATATTCAAATCTATAGTTAAACTCCATTTGAATTCTATTATTCAAATTTCTATTTCAATTCCTTATATTCAAAGTCCATTTGAATTCTCTGCATTATTTATAAAAAACGTTTATAACTTCAATTCAAATCCCACCTTTCCATTTATAAACAACGTTTATAAATTCAATTCAAATCCCATATTTTCATTTATAAACAAAGTTTATAAATTCGATTCCCATCCCATCTCCCATTTATAAACAAAGTTTATAAATTCGATTCAAATCCCATATTTTCATTTATAAACAAAGTTTATAAATTCGATTCCCATCCCATCTCCCATTTATAAACAAAGTTTATAAATTCGATTCAAATCCCATATTTTCATTTATAAACAAAGTTTATAAATTCGATTCCCATCCCATATTTTCATTTATAAACAAAGTTTATAAATTCGATTCAAATCCCATATTTTCATTTATAAACAAAGTTTATAAATTCGATTCAAATCCCATATTTTCATTTATAAACAAAGTTTATAAATTCGATTCAAATCCCATATTTTCATTTATAAACAAAGTTTATAAATTCGATTCAAATCCCATATTTTCATTTATAAACAAAGTTTATAAATTCGATTCCCATCCCATATTTTCATTTATAAACAAAGTTTATAAATTCGATTCAAATCCCATCTTCCAATTATAAACAAAGTTTATAAATTCGATTACTTGTTTTATATAACTTCAAAACAAGTTAATATCTTCTATAGTTTTATTTAAAATTCAAATTCTATTTATAAAAATAGAATTTCCTTTTTTACTATCAAATACCATTTCCGATATTTTTATGAATCAGTATTCAAGCCCCATGGACATTTTAAACAATCAAATCAACCAATTTTCAATCATTTGATTTTTATCACATCATATATGAATATATATGATATCAAACAAACAAACAGATAATATATATTTTTGAGGAATCCAGTTGGATTCCTCCAACCTGTTTTTCCTTCATCCACAGACGTTAGCACATAAATAATACCCATTCTGCTTCGTGGCAGAATATCGCGGTATAAAGGTCATCCACTAATCATAGCGTGGGGCGTATAGGGTAATCATCCGCTATGAAACTGCGGGCATCCGCTAATGAGACTGCGGGAATCCAACCAATCATCAACCCAATATATATATATATATATATAATAGTCAACCTAAATAACTATATATATTTAAATCAACCAAACAGCATTCAAACAAGCATAGCAATTATTTTTAACAACAAGAAATAATTCTAATTAAATGGTGGGATTTACTCACCGTTACTTTTAATTTCCGATCCATTTTGACTTCAAAATTAATTCCAGCTTGTATCATCCTTGGTTATGAATTTTCTCGACTAGTCTCAAGATCAAATCCTTGTATAACAAGATCATAAATTTTAATTATCTGCGATAAAAGTTCTATTTTATGATTTCTCACCTTGTATAATTTAATATATGGTAATACATATTTATTATCATATATAAATTATACGAATTAAATAAATTCATTACTAAAGTTATTACCTTAATCCATTTTACTCTTTCTGAAAAAAATACAGTGCCTCCTCTCTTTGATTTAAACTGCACGAGTCTCCTTTCCAGTAATGACCGAGACCCCTGACTGTTTCGAATATCCACTGCCGAACTGATGTTATCCCTGTCCCTCCTCAAACAACAGTCCACCCACAATTGCATTGAACTCCTTTTCTGCCGAACCTCCACTGCCTTCGCAGTACCATGCTCCTCGTCTAATCGCACCCTTCTACCATCCCCTGACCTCGCGAGCTTCAACTTCAACCCCCAGACAACATCAAGCTTGGTTGAAACCCTCTCGTCGATGCGCTTCTCTGAAATCGAACTCCAAGATCATCGCGAGCCCCTATCGCCATGAAGTTCGAACTCGACTGCCCTAGAACCTCCTTGCTTCGACCTGAATACCCATGTCGCGACTTCCAACAACACCCGTAGCCCCTCAGAATCGAACTCGAGCTTCCAGTGATTTCAGACTCCATCGCGGTTTGATTCAATGCGCGAGGTTTGATTCTGAAACAATCGAGCCCCCTTGAATTTTCGAACGGAAAGGGCTTTTGGGGAGATAAGTGCGGCCATTTTCTTTTGGATCTGAACCTTCGATTTATTGAAAAATGAAGGGAATGGAATCGCGATTTTATAAAGGAACTGATGGAAACAAACAGGCCACGAGTTGTTTTTATTTGTGAAGGAGAAAGGAAGATGTGTTAAATTTTCTTTCTTCTGATTTTTTTTATGGTTATAAATATAGGTGTATATACTTAAATTATCCATAATTTCCTGACTCATTTTTGAATGCAACAAGGGTCGTCCCTGGGGTTATAGCACTATTTTGAACACACTAGGATAGGTCTCGAAGTCTAAATTGATCATCTGGATAAGATATAAATTTAACCCTATATATATTAATTTCAGACAATTAATTTCCTTGATAAATAAATAAATATTATTATCATTAAATTCAAATAAAATTTCCTATAAATTATTTGAACAATATTTAATTCAAATTAAATTTTGAATTCAACTAAATCCATTTTCGTATTCTGATAATTTAAATATTTTCAATATTAAATTGAAATTGATTTTTAAATCGATAACTCCCTATAAAAATTGATTTATTTACTTAACTCAATATTTAAATCCATATTAAATATTTTAAAATTAACCCTTACGAGTCTGGGTCATTACAATCTTCCCCACTTAAAATAATTTCGTCCTCGAAATTGCTAAGGTAGAAAAAGTGCTACCAACCCATTTATCTTTTCAACATTTATTTATTTTGATACTCAACATTTCAAACTTCCATACGTAACTCTCTTTTGAATAAATCCTTATTCGATAACTCCTCCCTTCGAATAACTATATTCGATAACTCCTTATATTTAAAATTCTATTTCAAACTTTATATTTTCTTTGAATTCTAATATTCAACCTCCACTTTGTATTCTCTTTGAAATTTTATTTAACCAAATTCCATTTGAATTCTAATATTCAAATCTCTATTTGACTTTTCTTTATTCAAATCCATTTGAATTCTTTTGAATTCAAATTCCATTTCAATTTTTCTTATACAATTTCTATTTGAATTTTCTTTATTCAAACTCATTTGAATTCCTTTGAATTCAAATTCTATTTCACTTCTATTTGAATTATATATATATATTCAAATTCCTTTATTTTACTTCTATTTGAAATCTATATTCCAAATTTCCATTATTTACATTTTCTTTATTCAAATCTCATTTGAATTTTCTATACTCCAATCCCCTTTGAATTTTCTTATATTCAAATCCCTTTTGAATTTTCTTATATTCAAATCCCTTTTGAATTTTCTTATATCCAAATCCCTTTTGAATTTTCTTATTTAAATTCTATTTCAACTCCCAATATTCTATCTCCCATTTCAAAATTCCTTTGAAGTAAAATAAATATATACATATATTTATATCTATCTCAAATTCAAAACTTTTGAATTTTCAAACAACTTGTTTCTTTCAAACAAATTTCCATCAAAACTTTTTCTAAGGCAGCAATTCATCACTTAGAAACTCGAAAATGAACACTGATGATGTTGCGA
This sequence comes from Allium sativum, assembly GCA_030737875.1. NCBI lineage: Eukaryota > Viridiplantae > Streptophyta > Magnoliopsida > Asparagales > Amaryllidaceae > Allium > Allium sativum. The sequence continues at coordinate 153,396,863 of CM060921.1, read as the reverse complement.
CCATCATCAGAATTATTTCCCAGCCGCTGAAGTGAATTCAGTGCTATATCACTTGACATTCATTTTGAAAAAATATTTTCCCAAACTCCCAGGATTTTAAATTCTTAATTCTGGATTGAATTCAATTTCAATTTATCAAATTTCTATATTTGATTTCATATACAAATTCCATTGGTTATATATAACTATTTTTGTTTTATAATCTAGTTCGATTATAATCCTAACAATCAACTCAACTATTTAAAAATAATATCGTGTTCAATCTTCTGTTCAAATGTTTATAAACTCCTATCGACATCGTGGCGTCCCACAGTTCGATCAATATTTATAATCCACTCAACAGACTAGTCAACACAATATAAAACGGTTTTTATATCAAATAACAAATACGCTCTCTCGTATATATATACAATCAAACTCAATCTAGGGTATTACTAACCCTATCTCTACCGATTCACGCCACAGAGCCAAGTAATTCTTAACTTAAGCTCTGATACCAACTGTATCGACCCGGATTTTCAACAACTTTGGTTATCGGCATAAGCTCGATGTCGATAACCAAAACATCGAAAAATCCTGGTAATTAGTGAAAGAAATTAGAGGGTGAGGAAAGATAAGATAGAAACTTAGAATAGAACAAGAAGAAGAACACAACATCAGAGTAACACGAATCTCACAGCGGAACGAATAACATATAATATATATAACATAACTTGAAATATACATCTGTACTTGAATATACATCAATATCAAAGTACATCACTTACAACACAGCAGAAATAACTATAGCTATATGATCCTGAAGCCTCCTGCTCCAAGCTCTTTCAGTATATCTGTAAATTCCCGACTACTTGACTGCCCGTACAAATTTAGGCACCCAAGAGTTTAGGTAGAACAAAACAAAATAAACTCCGGGTCAGTCATGGGACTGGTATGAGTAAAACAGTTTAAAAACAGTTCGAACAAGTAAACGATATCTCATAAGACCACGCCGCATAACGGAACGGGTTTTTTTCCCTTATGAGAATCCAAAATATCTTTATATCAAAAACCTTTGATATTATAATAATGTCTATCAACCCCAGTATATATAATCATCTAGCAGAAACACTTTCATCTCACTTTCTACATATATAGTATACAATCAAAACCGCAAGCACGTATTGGGTAATGGATCTCCAACTATGACAAGGTATGGAACCACCCATCGCTAATGTACCTCTAGAGAGGAATACACTAGGTTCAACAAGAACATCTTGCAACCCGGCCACACATGACCGACCACTCATTTCGCTTGAGTGTATCGAATGTATATCACCAACAGTTGGGATCAGCAACCGTTTCCCGAATGGGACAGCATCAACAATAGATTTTTTAGAAGTAAATGAAACTCTAGATCTGGTGATTATACACCCTACTTTGGTGCGACCGACTTAGCTATGCTGCCTGCCCGATTTCTGTCATTTACCGGATGACGAGGCTAGAAGCTACGCTTTATCATCATACCAGATTCACTTTGAATGCCACATCGTCAAATCCATCAAATCACCGATTGACGTCTACAACAATACATTATGTATTAGCTAAAAGAAGTTTCCTTCTCCGCCTCCACTCTTGGTACGGTTAGAGAAATCAATATACGTGATCGTCTAGAAATACTCTGTCAGACATTCATCCATACAAGTCACCCAGGAACAGGATGAACTGAAGGCACTATTTCTATTAATAGAAAAAGATTTTGCACTCTACTCCATCTTCGATTATCTTTATATAATTTGATTCGCACGCTACTGCCAATATGGAGTGGTTCTTCGGATAATAATCCAACCGGTCTCTCCATATTGACAATGATGGTCAAAACTTCGATAGTCTGTGATTTAACTATCGAATAAAAACAAGTGTTTCGATAGTCGATGATTTAACTATCGAATAAAACAAGTGTTCATCCAAACATCCAACAAATCACTGAACCTTTAATTAATATTCCACTAATTAAATCTCTTCTCTATTTCTTATCAATATTTGTTAACCAAATATTTTCAATAACCATATTGGCCTTATCCGTTATTTGGAAAACATTTCCATATATCGCCTTCCTTTATTTTCTATACTAGGAAATATTCATTATTCTATTTCCAAGCTTTGCACATATTTGGGTTAAAACAGATGTTGTGTAAAACATCGTTACGACAACCCAAATACAGTATTTAACTAATTCTTATTCCACATTGATCTTCGAGCCTGAATCTTGCTACTTATCGGTATATCATGAATCAACCAAGTTGGGGTATAACTACCTCTCAGACCTTGACTGAATAACATTTAACGTCAAACAGACAAGACTACTTACTCGAATAATCAATACCATACAATTGATTATTCACCTTTAAACACATATACATTTTCTCTTTCTATTCTTACTAGATTTTATTCCTAGCCTTCCTTTTTTATTATACTATTCTATTTCTAAGTTCGTTTTCTTATCGACTTCTATATATTTTGATATGTTAATTTCTAACTATCAAATTATCTTAAAAATATTCTATCTCCTTAAATTCCCGGAAAAATTCGCCATAACCTCCTTTGTACCGGGAGCATCGGGAAATTTCAAATAGCTTTCCCGGTCCTTCTCATCTCAAAAAGAAAAAGAAAAAGCCAAGCGGCTAGCCGATACGGCACATAAAATCTCATATATGAATTTAGATACGTACCTTTTTGTCGGGCATTCTATTTATTTCACTTCTATACTTTATTCCAAACCTATCTCCTGTATGTCTATACCTGCCCAATCTATTTAACTATACCAAATTGTTTTAACTCAATTTGTTAATTATCTCTTTAGTCCATTTCTCTTTTAATAATTGAATTCTATATTCAAACTCCAATTCGCTTCTATTATTCAAATTCCATAGTTTAAAGTCCGTTTGAATTTCTATATTCAAATCTATAGTTTAAAGTCCATTTGAATTTCTATATTCAAATCTATAGTTTAAAGTCCATTTGAATTTCTATATTCAAATCTATAGTTTAAAGTCCATTTGAATTTCTATATTCAAATCTATAGTTTAAAGTCCGTTTGAATTTCTATATTCAAATCAATAGTTTAAAGTCCATTTGAATTTCTATATTCAAATCTATAGTTAAACTCCATTTGAATTCTATTATTCAAATTTCTATTTCAATTCCTTATATTCAAAGTCCATTTGAATTCTCTGCATTATATATAAACAACGTTTATAACTTCAATTCAAATCCCACCTTTCCATTTATAAACAACGTTTATAAATTCAATTCAAATCCCATATTTTCATTTATAAACAAAGTTTATAAATTCGATTCCCATCCCATCTCCCATTTATAAACAAAGTTTATAAATTCGATTCAAATCCCATATTTTCATTTATAAACAAAGTTTATAAATTCGATTCCCATCCCATCTCCCATTTATAAACAAAGTTTATAAATTCGATTCAAATCCCATATTTTCATTTATAAACAAAGTTTATAAATTCGATTCCCATCCCATATTTTCATTTATAAACAAAGTTTATAAATTCGATTCAAATCCCATATTTTCATTTATAAACAAAGTTTATAAATTCGATTCAAATCCCATATTTTCATTTATAAACAAAGTTTATAAATTCGATTCAAATCCCATATTTTCATTTATAAACAAAGTTTATAAATTCGATTCCCATCCCATATTTTCATTTATAAACAAAGTTTATAAATTCGATTCAAATCCCATCTTCCATTTATAAACAAAGTTTATAAATTCGATTACTTGTTTTATATACCTTCAAAACAAGTTAATATCTTCTATAGTTTTATTTAAAATTCAAATTCTATTTATAAAAATAGAATTTCCTTTTTTAATATCAAATACCATTTCCGATATTTTTATGAATCAATATTCAAGCCCCATGGATATTTTAAACAATCAAATCAACCAATTTTCAATCATTTGATTTTTATCACATCATATATGAATATATATGATATCAAACAAACAAACAGATAATATATATTTTTGAGGAATCCAGTTGGATTCCTCCAACCTGTTTTTCCTGCATCCATAGACGTTAGCACATAAATAATACCCATTCTGCTTCGTGGCAGAATATCGCGGTATAAAGGTCATCCACTAATCATAGCGTGGGGCGTATAGGGTAATCATCCGCTATGAAACTGCGGGCATCCGCTAATGAGACTGCGGGAATCCAACCAATCATCAACCCAATATATATATATATATATATATATATATATAATAGTCAACCTAAATAACTATATATATTTAAATCAACCAAACAGCATTCAAACAAGCATAGCAATTATTTTTAACAACAAGAAATAATTCTAATTAAATGGTGGGATTTACTCACCGTTACTTTTAATTTCCGATCCATTTTGACTTCAAAATTAATTCCAGCTTGTATCATCCTTGGTTATGAATTTTCTCGACTAGTCTCAAGATCAAATCCTTGTATAACAAGATCATAAATTTTAATTATCTGCGATAAAAGTTCTATTTTATGATTTCTCACCTTGTATAATTTAATATATGGTAATACATATTTATTATCATATATAAATTATACGAATTAAATAAATTCATTACTAAAGTTATTACCTTAATCCATTTTACTCTTTCTGAAAAAAATACAGTGCCTCCTCTCTTTGATTTAAACTGCACGAGTCTCCTTTCCAGTAATGACCGAGATCCCTGACTGTTTCGAATATCCACTGCCGAACTGCTGTTATCCCTGTCCCTCCTCAAACAACAGTCCACCCACAATTGCATTGAACTCCTTTTCTGCCGAACCTCCACTGCCTTCGCAGTACCATGCTCCTCGTCTAATCGCACCCTTCTACCATCCCCTGACCTCGCGAGCTTCAACTTCAACCCCCAGACAACATCAAGCTTGGTTGAAACCCTCTCGTCGATGCGCTTCTCTGAAATCGAACTCCAAGATCATCGCGAGCCCCTATCGCCATGAAGTTCGAACTCGACTGCCCTAGAACCTCCTTGCTTCGACCTGAATACCCATGTCGCGACTTCCAACAACACCCGTAGCCCCTCAGAATCGAACTCGAGCTTCCAGTGATTTCAGACTCCATCGCGGTTTGATTCAATGCGCGAGTTTTGATTCTGAAACAATCGAGCCCCCTTGAATTTTCGAACGGAAAGGGCTTTTGGGGAGATAAGTGCGGCCATTTTCTTTTGGATCTGAACCTTCGATTTATTGAAAAATGAAGGGAATGGAATCGCGATTTTATAAAGGAACTGATGGAAACAAACAGGCCACGAGTTGTTTTTATTTGTGAAGGAGAAAGGAAGATGTGTTAAATTTTCTTCCTTATGATTTTTTTTTATGGTTATAAATATAGGTGTATATACTTAAATTATCCATGATTTCCTGACTCCTTTTTGAATGCAACAAGGGTCGTCCCTGGGGTTATAGCACTATTTTGAACACACTATGATAGGTCTCGAAGTTTAAATTGATCATCTGGATAAGATATAAATTTAACCCTATATATATTAATTTCAGACAGTTAATTTCCTTGATAAATAAATAAATATTATTATCATTAAATTCAAATAAAATTTCCTATAAATTATTTGAACAATATTTAATTCAAATTAAATTTTGAATTCAACTAAATCCATTTTCGTTTTCTGATAATTTAAATATTTTCAATATTAAATTGAAATTGATTTTTAAATCGATAACTCCCTATAAAAATTGATTTATTTACTTAACTCAATATTTAAATCCATATTAAATATTTTAAAATTAACCCCTACGAGTCCGGGTCATTACACTTATAACGGCTTCATTTTTATAAAAAGCATTGCGATGTTTGAAAGAATTATTTGTTTAAAGCACTGGCAATCCAATGGAGTAAACCCATTTTGCGAAAGTGGCGTGGTCCTGTGATTAGCCGTATTATAAATGTGTTAAGTAGATTTCTCATACCAGTCCCATGACTGACTCGTAGTTTGTTTCATTTGCAAACTCGGGTACCCCTTTTTCTACACGGGCAACCTTGTATTCAGGTTTTAGCAGGCTCTTTCTGGATAGCTGGAGCTGAAGATGAATTCTATCATTTATCTCTTTTTATGTTGTTCAGCTCCTATTGTACATTATATTTTGTTATCCGCTGTAGACATTTATGTATAGCTGAACTGTATTTGTACTAAGTATGATCCTGTATACTGTGTAACTCTGATGATTACGTTTATCCAGTATATTCTATTTTGCATTATCTGGTGTATTTATTTAATTCTGTTCTGCTATTATCTGTTTATGTGTTATATTCCAAAGATTACCCTTAACACCGTCGTACGGGGTTTTGGGGTCGTCACAGCTAACTGGTGAAGCCTCCTGCTTCAAACTCCTCCAAGTAAATCTGTAAAATCCCGACTACTTGACTACCCATACAAATTTGGGCACCCAAGAGTTTAGGGAAAACAAAAACAAAATAAACTACGGGTCAGTCATGGGACTGGTGTGAGTAAACTCCAATCATTTGTTTAACTTTAAAAATCCCTTTGAAATAAAAGATAATCGTAAGACCGATCCACACATAAACACGGATGGTTTTTACCTTACGATAACCCAAAATATCTTTGATATCAAATCCAGTGATATTATAATAATGTCTACATCAAATAAATAAAATCTAGCGGAACGCTTGCATCTCACGCTCCATATATAATATAAAATCAAAAACTGCATGGCGCTTATTGGAGATTGGATTTACAACATGACAAGGTATGGAACCACCTTCCGATAAGCGTACTCTAAGGAGGGATACACGGGGGATCAACAAGAACATCTTGCAACCCTGCCAAGACATGACCGACCACTCAATTCGCTTGAGTGTATCGAATGTATATCACCAACGGTTGGGATCAGCAACCATTTCCCGAAAAGGGACAACATCGATAGATCAAAGAAGCAAATGGAATTTCTCTAGATAGGTGATTATACACCCTAATGGGAGCGACCTACATAGACATGCTGCCTTCCCGATTTTTGTCATTTCCCAGTTGTTGAGGCCTGAGGCTACGATTTCTTATCATTCATTGATAGCACAATCACTTTGAATGCCATATTGTCAGATTTGTAAATCATTGATTGATTTGTACAAATGTATTCTGGATATTATGCTAAGAGAATGTGACGACCCCGAACCCCGTACTGACGGCGGCAAGGGTAATCTTTGGAATATAACACAGAAACAGATAATAGCAGAACAGAAATAAATAAATACACTAGATAATGAACAAATAGTACATTGGATAAACATAATCATCAGAGTTACACAGTATACAGGATCATACTTAGTACAAATACAGTTCAGCTGTACATAAATGTCTACAGTGGAAACAAACATAATATGTACAACATGAGCTGAACAGCATAAAAGAGATAAATGATAGAATCCATCTTCAGCTCTAGCTATCTAGAAAAGCCAGCTAAAACCTGAATACAAGGCTGCCCGTGTAAAAAAAGGGGCACCCGAGTTTGAAAGTGAAACAAACTACGAGTCAGTCATGGGACTGGTATGAGAAATCTACTCAACACATTTAAAATATGGCTAATCACAGGACCACGCCACTTTCGTGGAATAGGTTTACTCCATTGGATTGCCAGTGCTTTAAAACAAATCATTCTTTTAAACATCGCAATGCTTTTTATAAAAATGAAGCCATTATAAGACTTAGTTCCCATCACACAATGCAACGCAAACCTGAGGATAGAGTTTTACCTTATAATGGCCAAAATATGCTTGATACTAATAAAACAAAAGCATTTGATATTATTACTAGTGTTTATAAGTTTCAAAAACAATTTCAATCATAACTATCTATCATAGACGACATGGGTACCATATATCATGTCGCCATATATATATACAATCAAAACCGCACAGTCACGTATTTGGAAATTGGATTTCCGTCATGAACCAAGGCAAAAGATAGTCGTTACCGAAGTCGAGACTGTCTAGCCCAAGTCTCAGGCACAGCCACAACCGTACCTTGGATCGTCAGGGCCGGTCCACACGGAGTGGATTATAATGCCTGAACAATGCGTTTCTCCGCCCTTTGGGCCGTAAATGAGCCAACAAATGACTCCATCGGTCCCGGATCGACCGATATAACTGAGGCTCCTCGCAACAGTAACAACCACATAAGTCAAACTCGTCAGGGCGTGTAAAACCACTGACGCCACTTCTAGCTAGAAAGAAAACGCACGTCCCCCCTGAGGTCCTCTCCCGTTTCTGGTTCATACCGGGGTGTGAGGCTCGCGAATTCACGTTATACACAAAGCTATGCCACACAGGCGGTGCTTTGATAATCACCACAAGACTTTGCTTTTCAACAGAAGCCTTGATCACTGCATCTTAGCATGCCACACAGGCAATTCACACCATGTAACTATGGCTATCAATCACACAGAATAAATTCCAATGTCAGACACACAGTCCATTTACAAGTCCGTCCTAGGTCTGAACGAAACCGGAGGCATACATAGCTCGCAAACCCATCGATCTCCACGTACGTCTGGACGATCACCACTTATTATCCATATTTCGTGATGCCTCCCAATCAGGACATCTATTACCATCCAAACGAGGTGAAGATTTCCGGTCTTCAACCACCGTCTTCATCTTCGATTTCTTATCGTCGATTCATTTATTCAGAATTGGATAGACCTGGCCTTTCTGAGCAACTCACGTATATAATAAACAAGTGCAACACAAACACACATACGCCATATTCTAGTTCGTTAGACACTAACCGTAAATCAGAAAGAGAACGATTTCCTAAATATTAACTCCGAAGGCCAAACCAACATCAGATCAACACCCAGGAAACCATTCGACTTATCCAACCTTCAGTTAGTTTCTAAATTTCACATCCATATCATTTATAATATTTTATAACGATTTATCGCCATTTTTATTTATTTTAACGTAGCCAATTTATTCAAACGACGGTTCGGGCCATAACGCAGCTGTGGCGCTGTTTTTCTTTAGATTTTATTTACACATATCTAAAAATCTAACCGTTGGATCTTCATAAAATTTACATCATTAGAAAGATCTTTTCAAAATGAATCCAACGGTTCCAGTTTCGGGAAAATCCGACGGTCGGATCTCCCGGTATAATGGTTTGAAATATTGATTTCAAAATACGAACTGTAGCGTCGTTATTCGATTTAATATAACTATATTTATATATACATATATAAATATAATCGATTCTGACGATGTTTTTCTTCAGATTTGAATTAAACATTCCAGACAATCCAACCGTTGGATTTTTACAAAGTTGGTGCCGTTGGAAAGATATTTCCAAATCGAACCCAACGGTTGCAGTTTCTAGAAGATCCGATGGTCGGATCTCCCGCACTAATTGTTTGAAATCACGGTTTCAAAATACGAACTACAGCTTCGTTATTCGATATATTTCAATTCTATTTATATATATATATCGATTCTTCGATTTCAAAACTATATGATATTCATACTTTTGATAAAAATGATATTTTTTTTATCTAACTATCTTCTATTTCAACATTTCACTATTTTTAACAATTCATGCATATAATAAAAATGTGATTTTTAATGTAAAACAATTTATTTCAAAACACGACTATTTTATATAGTTCATATAGATGATAAAAATATGATTTTTATTATAAAACAATTTCTTTCAAAACACGACTATTTTATATAGTTCATATAGATGATAAAAATATGATTTTTATTATAAAACAATTTATTTCAAAATATGAATACCATTCAACACATGAATTTCAATTCAACGAATGAATTTCGATTCAACACATGAAGGTTTTCTATAGTTTATATATATAGATAAAAAGGTGATTTTTATATTTAAAACACGAATACCATTCAACACCTGAATTTCTATTCAACGAATGAATTTCAATTCAACACATGAAGGTTTTCTATAGTTTGTATATATAGATAAAAAGGTAATTTTTATATTTAAAACACGAATACCATTCAACACATGAATTTCTATTCAACGAATGAATTTTAATTCAACACATGAAGGTTTTCTATAATTTGTATATATAGATAAAAAGGTGATTTTTATATTTAAAACACGAATACCATTCAACACATGAATTTCTATTCAACGAATGAATTTCAATTCAACACATGAAGGTTTTCTATAGTTTGTATATATAGATAAAAAGGTGATTTTTATATTTAAAACACGAATACCATTCAACACTTGAATATGATTCAACGAATGAATTTCTATTCAACACATGAAGGTTTTCTATTCAACAGACGAATATAGTTTCAACACAGGAAAATAATTCTAACACATGAATATTATTCAAAATTTCGACAGCATAACGGCAGTGTAGTTAAAACCGGGACCGTCCCTAGTACGGCTCCTCGCTCTACCTTAAAGCCTCGAAGCTTTTGACAATGGGGAATCATGCATCTAGTTCGCATGCAGGCGGCATGTATATTTTTTTCATTTCCACAAACTAATCCTCTGTGGTCTCAACCAAATATTTCTCAACCACAAACGGGTATTTTTTAACCACAATCAATCAATTTCAACCACAAACAATTTCAATCAACCATTCGCTATCAATCAATTTTCACACCAATCACAAACAATAAATATCGCCCATGATTTGCGGACAAGGGGCATATATATATATATATATATATATAGCAATTCACTTCTATTTCAACACATATATAATTTTTACAACACATATACAACTTATACATCGAACGTACAACTTATACAACGCTTATACAAGAGATGTACAACGCTTATATAACTCATACATCGATTATATAATTTATACATCGTCGTTTTCCATATCGTTTATAAATTAGAAATCTCACTTTGGGTTCCACTCCACCAAAAATAGCAGAAGGCTCAGAAAAATATGTGGTCTCTTCTAGAATGTAGAAAACGTCCACCCGGTCCCGGTGTCTCTTGTTTCACTGGATTTCGACAAGGAACGAAAAATATATGATTTTTCAAGTTTGCTACACCTAAGTGTAAAAATCAATTCAAAATAAATTAGCCGTGTACCTCGTTTTACTGCTCGAAACTAGGTATGGATTTTTCTTTTGATTCGCTGTACGGTATGAAGATCGGGTTATATGGTGTCGAAGAGGGGGGACAGGCGCTTCAGGCCGTGGTGGTCGCAGCCCGTTTGGTGGTCGGAGGAAGGAGATCTGGCAACGGGAAGTTCGAAACTTCCTGGGTCTCGTTCTTGTCGATGGGGAGGAGGGAGAAGGCGAAGGTGGGTCGGATTTGAAGAGGAGGGTCGGCGTTGTCGAGGTTGGGTGGTGGTGGCGCTTGTAGGTGGCTGAGGCGGCGGGAAAAGGGTCGGGAAGGAGGGAGCGTGAGCTGCCGACGATCGGGGGGGTTTCACAAAAAAAACAGGGAGAGAGAGAGAGTGATTAGCCAATAGGATTTTTTATTAATTTATATATTTTTAAAATTTCAAAAATACCCCTTGTCACACACGAACTCCAATCCAAACCCAACGACTATCGCCCCTAGCGTTTTACCCCCATTCCGAACACAATGGGATATGTTTCGAAGGCCCATTCGAATGTTTCTGTCAGTTTTCCTTCAAATTAAAATACAAAACATTTAATATTTAATTTGAACGTACATTTCAATTTGCCAGGGCCACAAACTAATTCGAAAAATTCCCGAAAAATAAATCTAGCTATGTTTTGACGATACGGTCCCAACAAAACTAGTTTCATCGAATTCTGAGATCGTTTGAAAAATGGCCCATTTCTGGTGGATCCAATTTAGCTATAATTGGCCAAAACACATTTTCCTTTGCCACGCTCACATATTAACTTCAAAAATTATGAAATTTGAAACCTAGCAATAATTTGACATCCTGGATCCAACAAAAGTGGTTTCGTCGAAGTCCGAGCTCGTTTGCAAAATGTCTATTTTCACGGGCTATATAATTCCTATAGCGACCTTTCTGAAAATTCATTTGGCCATAACTTTTGCTTCCTACTATGAAACTTCAATTTTTCAGATTTGTTAGAAAGGTATTAACTAAAAGATTTAAATATTTTTGGTTTCACTCAATTCCGTTTTGTTTTGCACCCGGTATAGTCAGTCAAAGTTTGAATTCAAATTTTGAAACTACCGCGCCATTTCAGGCCTTGTTTATAATTCAAATTAATTATTTTCATTTTCAACATCGATTCAAACATACATTTCATCGCTATTATTTAAAATATTTATTTTAAATATTTAAAATCCACCAAAATAGCCAATTTAAAAAATTTAAATTGGTTCAGATTTTTCGGGTCGTTACAGAGAATAAATTCTCCGCCACCACATATATCTATACAGACCAACATATGCGATCATTGGACATACTCTGTCAGACATTCGTTCATACTCTTCTTTTTGGGACTGAACAAAACCGAAGGCACAATTTCTATTAATAGAAAAAGTCCTTGCATGTAACGACCCGCCATTTTGATCGTGCCGAATCGACAAAACATGTTAACTCGGAACGTCCAAAACAACAGATTGTTATTAGCTTCTGAGGTAAATAGAATAAATCACAGAATCATAGATCACAGATACATATACAGAGTAACATAATATCTCACAGCGGGAATTACAAAATACAATAGTAGTTCATGAAGCTACTAAATAAGTTTTACATTAGAGTTTACATAAATAATACAGCGGGAGACTAATACAGTAAATGAAAGATAACTACAAAAACAGAAATGACAAGACTAGTTAGAACTGGGTCAACTGGACAGGTAGATATAGATGAGCAAAATCCAACATAAGCTCCAACTCCAAGAGTAAATCTCGAAACTGTAATACTCGATCTGACCCGAGCAATAATGCAAAACAATTCAACTCGGATCAGGACTAACATTCTCATGGAAGTAAATCAACTCAAATGAAATGTTCGATGAAATGCAATCAGTAACTTAGAGGATGTTTGGGATCACCATCCTCTAAGGATCCGTCAAACTAATACTATATAGTATAATACGCTATATACAATAGTGTCTATCAGTAAAGTAAAAATATCAAAATAGCGTAAGCAGGATTACCATGATTACCCTTACACCGTTTATATATTCCCATAGTATATACAGTACCGTAATTCCTCCGTAAACTGGAGGTTGATCAGAGGGCACTCCATATAAAACAGTACAAAACAAAATCGTAGTGGGCTCGTATAAGGCATGTGACAAGGCACATAAGGAATGCCAGGGTGGATTCACCGTTTGCAGAGCCGGACTGGTGGTAATGCATAGTAGCAACTACCGCCCACCTCGATACACACTCCCATAATCAAAAGGGCCCAAATCGAATCTCAACAGTAATAGAATAATATCGAAGAAGTGTGCTCGATAAGAGGTATGACCTCACTTGGTCCGTGCGTAGCTCCTGTTTTAGCCATATCAAGCTGACTCAAGGTAGTTGGGGTCTCGTAATTAATATGAAATAAAAAAAATGGAGTCGTTCGCCAAGTCATCCCCTTCATTCTGGAACTCCACCGCGTACACAGTTGTCAAAGTGGTTTTCGGTATTGGCAGAGAGTATGACAATAGCCGATCCCGGTCTCTTTAACAACCAATCGTTTACGTTTTTCACACCGTAGTCATTATTTTATAAATCAATTTATAAAATAGTTTATACGAATTCTCATATTCGAATTTGAATTCAAAATTAAATATCTAACTTCGAATATATTAAATTTTGAAAACAACTCATCATTCTAGTCGATTAATGAAATTCGACACTTCGGTTCAAATTTCCTTTTATATAATGTAAAACGAAATTTTAAACTTCAATATATACCAAATCGTCTTATAACTATAATTCAAGTTATATAGTTCAAACTATTACTTCTACATTTCAAATCAAAATCTTATATTTCCATTCAACCAAATTATGATTTAAAACCATTCTTATACATTGATTTAACAAATTCTTAATTCAAACCAAACGATATAAAAATCAATTCCGCATATAACATCTATATATTCCAATTCATAATTAATCACTTAAAATTGAATTTAATTCTTATCGACTATAAATTCAAAATAAATCAATTTACCCAATTCACATTTATTTCTTATCAAGGTTCATAATTTAAACCAAATCAAATTCAATTTCTTAAATTTACCAATTCAAGTTCATCTCTACAAAAATTTGTATCGATTCCAATTCATAACTTAATATGAGTTCATTCGTTATTCAAATATCGTTATATAGATTTACATCTTTAAACTTCGAATTTAAATCGCAAAATATAAACTATCCATCTTGACTTTATTAAAGTTTATAAAATATATATATAAGAAAATTAACTTTGAAAAATAGATATGTATATATATATATATATATAAGTTTATAAAACTCTAAAATAAATTAGAAATAGATTATAAACATATATAAGTTTAAAATAATATAAAACTAGATTTAAAGAAATATTTAGAATAATATAAAAAGTTAAAATACTTATAGGAATCAATTATATGGTTTAAAATAAATAAATTTCTAAGTAAAATCTTAAATAAACATTTAAATCCCTATTTACAAATAAATCATTTTAAAACACATAATTTAAAATATACAATATAATTTATATTTAAATAAAATATGAATATAAATATAAATATATAAAGTATTAAGTAAATATTTTAAAATAAAACTCATTTTACTTCAAAAACATGACTGACGGTGTCCGTATATAGTTTTCTACCCTATGGTCAAGTGATACAGATATTTATCATTTCAACCCGCAATTGATAAAATTTCTACGGGTCTATCATTTCAACCCGCGATCCCAAATTCAATAAAAATCGTTCAGATCTATCATTTTAACCCATAACTATTTTTCCCTATTCTAATGTTCGTTCGGGTATGTATCATTTCAACCCTTAGTGATTTTCCTAAAACTAGGGTATCAACAATCACATAGTATCAATCATAACATATATATCATCAGTGCAACTACGTGTCATATGAATATATCGTGTCGCATATGAAATGTGCATACATATCAAATCAAACAATTTCTACTAGCAACCTATACATTTCATATAACAGTTCATTATTGATCTAACATCCATGAAATAAATGTGAGTCAGGTGTGAGATAAACTCACCTTTCACGGCATAGATTAGAAACAGCAAACGGATGGACACTAATTGAGATGACGACATCCAGGCATGACTCGAATGGTTTCAACTCGATAGTCGCTTAATATTATATTTATTTTATAAGAGGATAAATGGATTGGTTCAACCATTGGGTTTTGAAAAGGTTCGACTATTGGGTTTTTGGACGGGTTTCGGAACTCAACAGCAAACCCAGATAAAAATAAACATGATCATTCTTTTAAAAAATAATTTATATTTATATACAGATATATACCGTAAAATATAACATATATACTTAAAAATTCATTGCAAACCAGTATAAAATATATTTTTAAACACACACCGTGAACACACACAAAACCATTATAATATATATATATATATTTCATTTAAATAAAATATATTTCAAAGTAATTCAAACCACATATTAATATAATTACACACAAAAAAAATTTATACATAAACCTCTATATATATATACACACACACATAAATCAAAACACACACAAATACACTCACAAGCGCATGTACCTACTCATGCTAGTATACACCATCATATTCACACACACAATATACACTACACCACACGGTCACATGCAAACACACTCTGCATAAAACACTACTCCATGCAAATACTCACACACAAGGGGGAAGTACCAGATTCAGGGTGGTCTTGGGGAAGACGGTGGGACTCACGATGGAAAGATGGATAACCGGATCGAAAAGAAAGAGGAATGGGAAGAGAAAAGGTGGAAAAGGAAATGGGAGATGAAGTGGTACAGTAAAGAAATGGGGAGAAAAGAAATGGCGTATGGGAAAGGCTACTGCTTCCTTATTTCTTCCTTTTATATTATTATTTGCAAACGAACGAACAGATTGGTCTTGGGAATGATGGCAACGACGCTTGGAATGAATCAAAGGATTTTGACAGTTGCTCCGGAAAATAAGCGAATTCAATGAAATTTTAAACGATGTGTTAATACCAAAGTTCTTGAAAGGAAATCATACGGTCGGTTTAAAAAAAATAGAAAAAGAAACGGTTATGAAAATTGATAACGAATGGTATACATAACGGGCGGTTTGAAAATATACGGCGAACAGTTTTAAATATATAAAGAACGGTTATATTATGAACATTTTTACAAATTGGAAAAACGATACCGACGAAGTTTTATTTCGATATGTGGACGATAAATGGATAAACGATATTAATAAACAGTTTTAAATCGAACAATGTTTTGTAATAACAATGACCGATTCAATGATCGGTCTACAATAGAAATATTTGGAATAAAATTGCAAAAGGGCTCATGCATGTATTATGATTAAGTAATGAACGTATGCATGTTGTTACATAGGAAAGCAAATGTACTCATGTCATTTGGAAATAAAATTAACGTCCATGCATGCTTGGCTTTTGAAATGCAAAAAGGGTCCAAGCTTTAGAAAGAATAAAGAAATGAAAGTGGACGCCAACGTGTATAAATGGTTTGAAATTCATGGTTTGAAAACAAAGAGTAGTGTGCCCCCTTACTAAGGTTTAGAAGAAAAAATAATATTTAGGTGGTTTAATCGAATAAAAGAATGGGTTTTGCAGACCCAAAATGCCTAGAAAAATATGCAGAATCGTAAAAGGGACACATCGAACTCAAATGTCACTGTTTCAAAAATGAACTGCGCAAGCCTTTTCGCAGTTTCAGCGCGAACCGAGCAACGAAACTGACAAATAAATATATTTTAGAAATCAACACGACGAGACAGACACAACGGTATATAATTTGCAGTGTCAGGATGCTCCGTTCAAAAGCGCGTTACGGACCCCTATGACGTAAAAATGCAGACGGAAAACGGAGGTCAAAACGTCCGATTTTCGCGAAACGAACTTCGCCGTCGGATTCATGACAACGAATAGAATATTTTTCGTGTTTGTCCGAACTGGTTTTGGAGAAATTTTAAAATCGCTAAAATTTGATCTGTTATGCGCAGCTTTGCACTGAAAATTGCACGACCGACAACAGTCAAATTTTCCGATGAAATTTTTACAGTTGCTACATCTCACTGTACGTATTACAAATTTTGAATTCCCGTTATGAAAAACCATAGAATAATTTCAAAATAAATTTTTTGATTTAAATCGGATTTTAGATCATTAAAATTTTACCGGTTGTTACATTGCACTTTACTCCGTCTTCGATTATCTTCATATAATCTGATTCGCAACGTTACTGTGACGACCCCGAAACCCCGTACGACGGTGTCAAGGTTGATCTTTGGAATATAACACATAAATAGATAATAGAAGAACAGAAATAAATAAATACACCAGATAATGCACAATAGAATATACAGGATAAACGTAATCATCAGAGTTACACAGTATACAGGATCATACTTAGTACAAATACAGTTTAGCTATACATAAATGTCTACAGCGGAAACAAACATAATATGTACAATAGGAGATGAACAGCATAAAAAGAGATAAATGATAGAATCCATCTTCCGCTCCAGCTATCCAGAAAGAGCCTGCTAATAACCTAAACACAAGGCTGTCCGTGTAGAAAAAGGGGCACCCGAGTTTGCAAGTGAAACAAACTACGAGTCAGTCATGGGACTGGTATGAGAAATCTACTTAACACATTTTATAATATGGCTAATCACAGGACCACGCCACTTTCGCGGAACGGGTTTACTCCATCGGATTGCCAGTGCTTTAAAACAAGTAATTCTTTTAAACATCGCAAATGCTTTTTATAAAAATGAAGCCATTATAAGACTCAGTTCCCATCACACAATGCAACGCGAACCGGAGGATAGAGTTTTTACCTTATAATGGCCAAAATATGCTTGATACGAATAAAACAAAAGCATTTGATATTATTACTAGTGTTTATATGTTTCGAAAACAATTTCGAATCATAACTATCAATCATAGACGACATGGGTACCATATATGATGTCACCATATATATATATATATATATATATATATATATATACACACAATCAAAACCGCACGGTGTCGTATTTGGAAATTGGATTTCTGTCATGAACCAAGGCAAAAGATAGTCCTTACCGACTTCGAGACAGAAACGACCCGAAAATCGCCCTTGCGGGAAATCGCCGGATACGCTTACTTTGGGCTACAACACATCAGAACAACAATAGCAGACTTTTATAAACATCATAATAATGTTACATCAGAGTACAGAATATCAGAGTATATCGAATAAAATTACAGCGGAAGATAAATTACAATATTATAATACAATACAGCGGAAACAATAAAATAGATACAGCGGAAGACAACTATGCTCCGGACACAACTTTAAGCTTCAATCCAGAATCCTGCTCATGAAGTAAATATCTGCAAAAAACTACTCGACTGCCCGTGTGGAAAAGAGGGCACCCGAGTTTGCAAAGGTGGAAACAAATAACGGGTCAGTCATGGGACTGGTGTGAGAATTCCTAACTAATTTCACTAATAACAATAAGACAAATCCAAGGACCATGCCGCTAACGCGGTACGGGTTTACTCCAATGGATTGTCGTGCATAAATTAAAGTAAATCGTTAAACAGCGCAATGCTTTTTGGAAAAATGAAACCATCATAAGACCCAAGTCCCATCACACAATGCAACGCAAATCGGAGGATAGGGTTTTACCTTATAATGGTCAAAAATGCTTGATACGATAAAAACGGATTTTGATATTATTATTAGTGTGTATATGTTTCAAAAACATTTCAAAGTAAATGTATCAATCCTAGGAAGCATAGCTACCATATACTATGCCTCCATACTAGTAATACAATCAAAACCCCATGAGGTCGTATTGGAAATTGGGTTTCCATCATGAGTCAAGGCAAGGGAGGAGCTCCTTACCGATTCGAGACACTCTAGCTAATGTCTTAGGATTCCCCGCAGTTAACCTTTGGATCCTGCAGGGCCGGTCCACACATACAGCTTCGTGGATTCGCAATTCCTAAACACACGTTTCCCGGTCCTATAGGACCTATCATCTGAGGTGCGCCACATTCCATCATCCACATAAGTAAATATCAGCCAGTTTAAGCACCGACACCACTTCTAGCTAGAAAGAAATGTGCTGCTCTCCCTGCGTTCCCTTCTCCCGTTTTAGACTCAACCGGGTTGTGAGGCTCGCGAAGAAACGTTATAACCACAAGGCCTGCTTTTCAACAAAGCCTTGATCATCTTCATCTTAGCGTGCCACATTGACAATTCACGCCATGCGATTGATAACTATTAATACACAACCTCTAAGGGTGTTGAGCAGGAGAATAAATTCTCCGCCACCAACGGTCGTATATTAATAGAAATCAATTTACATAGAATAAAATTCAACGTCAGACACACAATCCATTTATAAGCTTGTGCTCTGGGTCTGAGCGAAAACCAAATCCGTACAAACCAACACTACGTCCTTACGGCCACCACTGTAGCCCCTTCAAGGTAGTTACTCCAATCACGGGCATCAGTAGTCGTCGTCCATTCGATGTGAAGATCGTCGGTCTTCAATCGCCATCTTCAAATCTTGAATTTTTAAACGTCGTTTAAGTTATTTGGAACGAGATAGACTCGGACTTTCCAAATAATCCTCGCATATATATATATATATATATATAAGTTGGAAATCATTTTATATCATTATTAGTAATTAATGACGATCTATTCATTGTAATTTATATTATAAATAAATATAAATATAAACCATTCATATTATCGCTCATGTATAAAGGCGACCAATAAATCAAGCAAACAACACACAATTATTATTAAACATGTGGTGAGGAAGTATGACGTGTCCTATTTTTTCATTCCTAACAAATTGGCAAAGTAAATTATGTCTATTTTTCATTTCTAAAACATGACGGTGAAAATAATGAAATTTCTATTCTAACCCATGACAGTGTAAATAATTTCAAATTTCTATTTAACACATAATGGTGCTTTTATCTTCTAATATGACATTCTAACAAAAATGGACCTTTTTATCCAAATTTGTCTTTACTAATGAAATGAAAATCTTTATGTAATCCTACTTAATGACCAAAAATGAATCTTTTATTCTAATACTATCATTAATAACAAAAATGTTCTTTTATGCTAATGCTAACATTTATAACAAAAATAAATGTTTGGTTTTCATCTTTATTATATTATATATAAAAAATGTGGTGTTTTATACAAACATATTTTTTTTTCCAAACATATGATCATTTTTCTAGTTTCATGACTTGCATTAGAAATATACTCTTTTCTTTTAATGCATTATTTCATTTCAAAATGAAATCTTCTACTACAACCTTTGATTGCATTAAAAATGCAAATTTTCATTTCATTCTATATTTACATAGGAAGAAGTAAATTCCTATGAAATCTTTATTTATATTGAAAAATGTAATTTCAAATACTTTGCTTTGATTACAAGTAAAAATATAATTTTTATACTTTTCTTTGGTTTCATTAAGAATGGAATCTTTTATACTTTTTATTGCGATTACAGATCAAAAATGTACTATATATTACTACATTGAAATGTGACTTTTTGCTTCAATATAAGATTACATTGAAAAATGTAAATTTTCATATCTTTACTCTCTAAATAAAATCAAATTCCTTAAAATGAAAATTTAATTACATAAAAATGAAATTTCACACTTTTAATATATATGCATGAAAAATGAAATTTTCCTTTTTTAATCTAATTTATATTAAAATGTAAACTTTTATTTATTTATACCAATTACATTAAAAATGTAACTTTTACCTTTAATCTTAATTTCACAAAAAAAATGTAAATTTCTTACCTTTGGTTTTAAATACTTAAAGACGTAATTTTCTTTCTTTCTTTTAATAAAAATATAAATTTCTTTTTTTTAATCTGATTACATAAAAATGTAATTTTCTCTTCTTTAAACACGACGGTGAAAATAATGTTCATTTTCTATTTAACTATTTGTATTTTAATATAGGCCAGACCTCTCACATTAGGCCTGCAAATTGTGGATGCTGGATAGGCCGGTCGGTTCCGGGCAGACTTATCCCACAAGTTGGCTTAACCTCGTGTCTTGGCCCAATTTGTATTTGCGCACTTGGACCTCTCACATTAGGCCCAACATTTGTGGCTGCTGGATATGCCGGTCGGGTCCGGGCAGACTTCCACCACAAATGTGACTTAACCTCGGGTCCAAGTACAATTTTAATTAACCATTATAATTGTTCCATTAAAAATATTATTCTAAAATGTTTCTCATTTCAAAATATCTTAATTTTGGAATATTATATATTTCCAAAATAAATTGATTCCAAATACTGTGACCTACCTTTTCAAAACTCAAATAAACTTGGGACTTTCTCAATTTCTTTAATTACATATAAAAAATGTGATTTTAATTACACCGTCAAATTCTGCTTTTTAATTATATACAAAATTGTGATTTTGATTACATGTCAAATCTACTTTTTAATTACATTATAGAACATAAATAAAAAGATCGTTTATTTTTCTAAGTTATATTTGTGTTAGAGGACACAAATAAAAGGACCATTCATTTTCCAATGTTGTTTTTGTGTTATGGAGCACAACTAAAAAGACATTCATTTTTCTATGTTGTATTTGTGTTAAGGAACACAATTCAAAAGACATTCATTTTCTATGTTGTATTTGTGTTAAGGAACACAATTGAAAAGACATTCATTTTTCTATGTTGTATTTGTGTTAAGGAACACAATTAAAAAGACATTCATTTTTATGTTAACCCAATTTCATTCTTCCTTATATATTTTAATGACTACTTTTTAATCTGACATAAATGTTCTTTCAAATTTCTAACATAAATGTCTTTTAATCTAACATAAATGTTCTTTCAAATTTCTAACATAAATGTTCTTTTAAATTTAACATAAATGTCCTCTTAAATTTAACATAAATGTCCTTTCAAATAACTTACATTTATAAACTAAAATGTTATTTTATAACAAAGATGTGATTTATAACCAAAATGTGATTTTTATTCTAATATCACTTTTTAATCAAATATAGCCGTTCTAAATAAAAGGACATTTTCATCTAAAATGATATTTCTACATCAACACGACATTTCTAATCAAAAATGATATTTTAATATAAAATGTCATTATTTAATTAAAACGATATCTTATGTTGACCATTCTAATTCAGCATAACAACCAAAAGTGCTATATTTATTTATACAAACGATTCTTACTCTTAACATAACAAATAAATTTGATACTTTTATTTGTTTATAGTTTCTATTTTTACATAACAAATAAGATGAACATTCATATTGATAAACAAATACCTATCTTTAACATGACAAATAAATGTGTGAATTTTCATTTGTACACAAATTTCTACTTTAAACATGATAAAATAAAAAATGAGTTTTTTTTTCTTGCACACAATTTTCTATTTTATCATGACAAATAAATGGATATTTTTATTTGTCCCCAATTCTAATTCTTCCATTATGTTCGATTCGATCAGCAAATCACCCCAAATCAGTATCAACATAGTAAATCAATGAAACAAAATTTTATACAGCACATGTTATACGATCACAGGCAAAATAAATAAATGTATATATATTTTTAACTATGTAAAAATTTAAAACGAGAAATCTCACATCGATCGGTTTTCAGAAATCGTTCGTGTTCAAATTTGGTTGGATTTTCAAAGTGCCCTGTTCTGGTCTTGGTCAGTTCCATCTCACAGATCTCGTTTCTGTGATTCTAATGCAACTAGAATTTCTCTCCTTCCACTTCCTCGTTTATACTTCTAGAAAACATTCGATCCATCGTTCACTAGAAAAAGCCGCTTTTGCAAACCCGCCACAGCCTAACGGAGCCACCAGAGATGATCATGGCCGCTGAATATATTGATCTTGACGTGCTCTTTTATTTTTATTTTATAGAATTCATGAAATCATTTGTGGATTGAGAGAAAATGTGGAATCAAAATTGGAGATCGTTGGCCTTCCATTAGAAATGGGCGGCGGCCATCGATTAGGGCGGCGGCTGATAAGAAATGGAATTAGGGTTAAGGAAGTAAAAATGAGATTATATAGTGGAGGAAATTATTATCTTTATTCCTTTATTTAATTAATATATTTATTTATTTATATATGAGGTCTGAAGATTATAAACATATAAAAAGAAGAGAGAACAAAAGGGGAATAAAAAGGAATAGTATCATATCTATAAATGAATTTGAATGATAAATAGAAGAGGAGAGAGAAGAGAATAAATGCACAAGTTATTTCCCCTATATGCCTCTTTATATTTATAACAAATTAAATGCTTGCTTTTTTTCCTAATTGTTTAATTTATGCAACCTTTTAAATTTCAAAACATGCAATATTAAATAACGTAATGACATGTTTACATATTATAACATAATGACATGTTGTTATAATTTATTTAGAATCTACATATTATTTCAAATCAACCTATTCAATGCTTATGTAAGAATAAATAAATGAATATACATAAATGGAGTTGATTTGTTTTTGAGGAGAGATAATAAAAGGAAAGGAAGAAGAAAGAAAATAGAAGGATGTAGGTTTAAGAAATAAGAATACGTGTGTGAAAATAGAATGAAGAGTAATAAATTAGTAGATAAATAAAAGAAATGAATGCGTAAATAATGGAAGAAATTATGTTTTGATTTTATTATTAATTATCATAAAACTCTTATATTAATGTTTTTTAACAAAACAATAACTCAACTACTGTTTTCTTTTATTATCAATTGTTTGAAGTTAATTATTACAAATATACATACAACTTGATATTAATTTCAGTTGTAATAAATCACTATTTATCTAATTACAAATAAATGTTTATTAGACATAAATTTCAAATCATACCTAAATAACAACTTAATTTTTTTTTTAAAATTGGAAATTTTTTTCTCTAAAGCAATTTCTGTCAAAATTGCTCAAAATAAAATTTTAAATTTTACCCCAAAATTCAGGATTATTACAGTCTCCCCCACTTAAAAACTTTTCGTCCTCGAAAAGGAATGAAGCTAAAGTTACTTAATTAATTAACACATCTTTCATTCTTTAATTGATTTCAATAATTTTATTAGTTGATTAACTTTTCAAATATTTAACTTTTATATTTCGAAAATCATATTTTCAAAGATCGGATTATATATATAATCAAAATACGTTAATTATAAAATGGGCACTCTCAACTCATTCTAGGGCATTACTAACCCTATCTCTAATGAGTTTTCTCATTCTAGGATACTGCTGATCCTATCTCTAATGAGAATTCTTATTGGATATTACTAATCCAATCTCTGATGAGTCTTTTGTTCCGTTCTAATGAGTTGTACCCCAAAGATTTGAGCTAACCAAAGCTCTGATACCAAAATGAAATGACCCGAAAATCGCCCTTGCGGGAAATCGCCGGATACGCTTACTTTGGGCTACAACACATTAGAACAACAACAGCAGACTTTTATAAACATCGTAATAATGTTACATCAAAGTATAAAATATCAGAGTACATCGAATAAAATTACAGCGGAAGATAAATTACAATATTATAATACAATACAGTGGAAACAATAAAATAGATACAGCAGAAGACAACTATGCTCTGGACACAACTTTAAGCTTCAATCCAGAATCCTACTCAAGAGGTAAATATCTGCAAAAAGCTACTCGACTGCCCGTGTGGAAAAGAGGGCATCCGAGTTTGCAAAGGTGGAAACAAACAATGGGTCAATCATGGGACTGGCGTGAGAATTCTTAACTAATTTCACAAATAACAATAAGACAAATCCAAGGACCACGCCGCTAACGTAAAACGGGTTTACTCCAATGGATTGTCATGCATAAATTAAAGTAAATCGTTAAACAATGCAATGATTTTTGAAAAAATGAAACCATCATAAGATCCAAGTCCCATCACACAATGCAACGCAAACCGGAGTATAGGGTTTTGCCTTATAATGGTAAAAAATGCTTGATACGATAAAAACAGATTTTGATATTATTATTAATGTGTATATGTTTCAAAAACATTTCAAAGTAAATGTATCAATCCTAGGAAGCATATCTACCATATATTATGCCTCCATACTAATAATACAATCAAAACCGCATGAGGTCGTATTGGAAATTAGGTTTCCACAATAAGTCAAGGCTAGGGAGGAGCTCCTTACCGATTCGAGACACTCTAGCTAATGTCTCAGGATTCCCCACAGTTAACCCTTGGATCCTGCAGGGTTGGTCCACACATACAGCTTCGTGGATTTGCAATTCCTGAAAACACGTTTCCCGGTCCTATAGGACCTATCATCCGAGGCGCGCCACATTCCATCATCCACATAAGTAAATATCAGCCAGTTTAAGCACCGACACCACTTCTAGATAGAAAGAAACGTGCTGCTCTCTCTGCGTTCCCTTCTCCTGTTTTAGACTCAACCAGGTTGTGAGGCTCGCGAAGTAACGTTATAACCACAAGGCATGCTTTTCAACAAAGCCTTGATCATCTTCATATTAGCGTGCCACGTTGACAATTCACGCCATGCGATTAATAACTATTAATACACAACCTCTAAGGGTGTTGAGCAGGAGAATAAATTCTCTGCCACCAACGGTCGTATATTAATAGAAATCAATTTACATAGAATAAAATTCAACATTAGATACACATTCCATTTATAAGCTTATGCTCTGGGTCTGAGCGGAAACCAAATCCGTACAAATCAACACTACGTCCGGACGGCCACCACTGTAGCCCTTTCAAGGTAGCTACTCCAATCACGGGCATTAGCAGTTGTCGTCCATTCGATGTGAAGATCGTCGGTCTTCAATCTCCGTCTTCAAATCTTGAATTTTTAAACATCGTTTAAATTATTTGGAATGAGATAGACTCGGACTTTCCAAATAATCCTCGCATATATATATATATATATATATATATATAAGTTGGAAATCATTTTATGTCATTATTAGTAATTAATGACGATCTATTCATTATAATTTATATTTATAAATAAATATAAATATAAACCATTCATATTATCGCTCATGTATAAAGGTGACCAATAAATCAAGCAAACAACACCCAATTATTATTAAACATGTGGTGAGGGAATATGACGTGTCCTATTTTTTCATTCCTAACAAATTGGAAAAGTAAATTATGTCTATTTTTCATTTCTAAAACATGAGGGTGAAAATAATAAAATTTCTATTCTAACCCATGACAGTGTACATAATGTCAATTTTCTATTTAACACATAACGGTGCTTTTATCTTCTAATATGACATTCTAACAAAAATGGACCTTTTTATCTTAATTTGTCTTTACTAATGAAATGAACATCTTTATGTAATCCTACTTAATGACCAAAAATGAAACTTTTATTCTAATACTATCATTAATAACAAAAATGTTCTTTTATGCTAATGCTAACATTTATAACAAAAATAAATGTTTGGTTTTCATCCTTATTATATTATATAAAAATAATGTGGTGTTTGATGCAAACATATTTTTTTTTCAAACATATGATCATTTTTCTAGTTTCATGACTTGCATTAGAAATATACTCTTTTCTTTTAATGCATTATTTCATTTCAAAATAAAATCTTCTACTACAACCTTTGATTGCATTAAAAATGCAAATTTTCATTTCATTCTATATTTACATAGGAAGAAGTAAATTCCCATGAAATCTTTATTTACATTGAAAAATGTAATTTCAAATACTTTGCTTTGATTACAAGTAAAAATATAATTTTTATACTTTACTTTGGTTTCATTAAGAATGGAATCTTTTATACTTTTCATTGCGATTACATATCAAAAATGTACTATGTATTACTACATTGAAATGTGACTTTTTGCTTCAATATAAGATTACATTGAAAAATGTAAATTTTCATATCTTTACTCTCTAAATGAAATCAAATTCCTTAAAATGAAAATTTAATTACATAAAAATGAAATTTCACACTTTTAATCTACATGCATGAAAAATGAAATTTTCCTTTTTTAATCTAATTTACATTAAAATGTAAACTTTTCTTTATTTATACCAATTACATTAAAAATGTAACTTTTACCTTTAATCTTAATTTCACAAAAAAAAATGTAAATTTCTTACCTTTGGTTTTAATTATCTTAAAGACGTAATTTTCTTTCTTTCTTTTAATAAAAATATAAATTTCTTTTTTTAATCTGATTACATGAAAATGTAATTTTCTCTTCTTTAAACACGACGGTGAAAATAATGTTCATTTTCTATTTAACTATTTGTATTTTAATATGGGCCAGACCTCTCACATTAGGCCTGCAAATTGTGGATGCTGGATAGGCCGGTCGGTTCCGGGCAGACTTATCCCACAAGTCGGCTTAACCTCGTGTCTTGGCCCAATTTGTATTTGCGCACTTGGACCTCTCACATTAGGCCCAACATTTGTGGCTGCTGGATATGCCGGTCGGGTCCGGGCAGACTTCCACCACAAATGTGACCTAACCTCGGGTCCAAGTACAATTTTAATTAACCATTATAATTGTTCCATTAAAAATATTATTCTAAAATGTTTCTCATTTCAAAATATCTTAATTTTGGAATATTCTATATTTCCAAAATAACTTGATTCCAAATACTATGACCTACCTTTTCGAAACTCAAATAAACTTGGGACTTTCTCAATTTCTTTAATTACATATATAAAATGTGATTTTGATTACATGTCAAATCTACTTTTTAATTACATTATAGAACATAAATAAAAAGATCGTTTATTTTTCTAAGTTATATTTGTGTTAGAGGACACAAATAAAAGGACCATTCATTTTCCAATGTTGTTTTTGTGTTAATGAGCACAACTAAAAAGACATTCATTTTTCTATGTTGTATTTGTGTTAAGGAACACAATTCAAAAGACATTCATTTTTCTATGTTGTATTTGTGTTAAGGAACACAATTAAAAAGACATTCATTTTTATGTTAACCCAATTTCATTATTCCTTATATATTAATGACTACTTTTTAATCTGACATAAATGTTCTTTCAAATTTCTAACATAAATGTCTTTTAATCTAACATAAATGTTCTTTCAAATTTCTAACATAAATGTTCTTTTAAATTTAACATAAATGTCCTCTTAAATTTAACATAAATGTCCTTTCAAATAACTTACATTTTATAAACTAAAATGTTATTTTATAACAAAGATGTGATTTATAAACAAAATGTGATTTTTATTCTAATATCACTTTTTAATCAAATATAGCCGTTCTAAATAAAAGGACATTTTCATTTAAAATGATATTTCTACATCAACACGACATTTCTAATCAAAAATGATATTTTAATATAAAATGTCATTATTTAATTAAAACGATATCTTATGTTGACCATTCTAATTCATCATAACACCCAAAAGTGCTATATTTACTTTTATTTGTTTATAATTTCTATTTTTACATAACAAATAAGATGAACATTCATATTGATAAACAAATACCTATCTTTAACATGACAAATAAATGTGTGAATTTTCATTTGTACACAAATTTCTACTTTGAACATGACAAAATAAAAAATGAGTTTTTTTCTTGCACACAATTTTCTATTTTATCGTGACAAATAAATGGATATTTTTATTTGTCCCCAATTCTAATTCTTCCATTATGTTCGATTCGATCAGCAAATCACCACAAATCAGTATCAACACAGTAAATCAATGAAACAAAATTTTATATAGCACATGCTATACGATCACAAGCAAAATAAATAAATGTATATATATTTTTAACTATGTAAAAATTTAAAACAAGAAATCTCACATCGATCGGTTTTCAGAAATCGTTCGTGTTCAAATTTGGTTGGATTTTCAAAGTGCTCTGTTCTGGTCTTGGTCAGTTCCATCTCGCAGATCTTGTTTCTGTGATTCTAACGCAACTGGAATTTCTCTCCTTCCTCTTCTTTGTTTATTCTTCCAGAAAACATTCGACCCATCGTTCACTAGAAAAACGCCGCTTTTGCAAACCTGCCACAGTCTAACGGAGCCACCAGAGATGATCATGGCCGCTGAATATATTGATCTTGACGTGCTCTTTTATTTTTGTTTTATAGAATTCATGAAATCATTTGTG
The DNA here is from genome assembly GCA_030737875.1 of Allium sativum. NCBI lineage: Eukaryota > Viridiplantae > Streptophyta > Magnoliopsida > Asparagales > Amaryllidaceae > Allium > Allium sativum. The sequence goes on along the minus strand of CM060921.1, from coordinate 153,367,478 downwards.
GATTAGAGAAAATGTGGAATCAAAATTGGAGATCGCTGGCCTTCCACTAGAAATGGGCGGCAACCATTGATTAGGGCGGCGGCTGATAAGAAATGGGATTAGGGTTAAGGAAGTAAAAATGAGATTATATAGTGGAGGAAATTATTATCTTTATTCCTTTATTTAATTATTATTTTTATTTATTTATATATGAGGTCTGAAGATTATAATTATATAAAAAGAAGAGAGAACAAAAGTGGAATAAAAGGAATAGTTTCATATCAATAAATGAATTTGAATGATAAATAGAAGAGGAGAGAGAGCAGAGAATAAATGCACAAGTTATTTCCCTTATATGCCTCTTTATATTTATAACAAATTAAATGCTTGCTTTTTTTCCCAATTGTTTAAGTTATGCAACCTTTTAAATTTCAAAACATGCAATATTAAATAACGTAATGACATGTTTACATATTATAACATAATGACATGTTGTCATAATTTATTTAGAATCTACATATTATTTCAAATCAACCTATTCAATGCTTATGTGAGAATAAATAAATGAATATACATAAATGGAGTTGATTTGTTTTTGAGGAGAGATAACAAAAGGAAAGGAAGAACAAAGAAAATAGAAGGATGTAGGTTTAAGAAATAAGAATACGTGTGTGAAAATAGAATGAAGAGTAATAAATTAATAGATAAATAAAAGAAATGAATGCGTAATTAATGGAAGAAATTATGTTTTGATTTTATTATTAATTATCATAAAACTCTTATATTAAAGTTTTTTTAACAAAACAATAACTCAACTACTGTTTTCTTTTATTATCAATTGTTTAAAGTTAATTAGTACAAATATACATACAACTTGATATTAATTTCAGTTGTAATAAATCACTATTTATCTAATTACAAATAAATGTTTATTAGACATAAATTTCAAATCATACCTAAATAACATCTTAAATTTTTTTATTTTTTTTAAAATAGAATTTTTTTTCTCTAAAGCAATTTCTGTCAAATTTGCTTAAAATAAAATTTTAAATTTTACACCAAAATTCAGGGTTGTTAAAGAGACGCTCTAGCCCGTGTCTCAGGGCCCAGACACAGGTGGGCCCTTGGATCGTCAGGGTCGGTCCACCGATATGGATTAAAATGCCTAAACACTACGTTTCCCTGCCCTATGGGGCGTCAATGCGCCAACGAATGACTCTATCGGCTTCACATAGTCACCGATATATCCGAGGCGCCTCGCAACAGCAACAACCACACAGGTGAAAATAATATAAATGTCAGCCAGTTTAAGCACTAACACTACCTCTGGCTAGAAGAAAACGTATGCCCTCCCTGAGGTCCTCTCCCGTTTCTGGTTCATACCGGGGTGTGAGGCTCGCGAATTCAAGTTATACACAAAGCTACGCCACACAGGCAGTGCTTTGATCATCAATCACAAGACTTTGCTTTTCAACAGAAGCCCTGATCACTGCATCTTAGCATGCCACACGGGCAATTCACACCATGCAAGTGATGGCCATCAATCACACAGAATGAATTCCAATGTCAGACACACAGTCCATTTACAAGTCCGTTCTGGGTCTGAACGAAACCGGAGGCACTATATACCTCGTATACCCATCGATCTCCACGTACGTCTGGACGATCACCACCCATTATCCATATTTCGGGATGCCTCCCAATCAGGACATCAGTTACCATCCAAACGATGGGAAAATCTCCGGTCTTCAACCACCGTCTTCATCTTAGACTTCTTATCGTCGATTCAGTTATTCAGAATAGGATAAACCCGGTCTTTCTGAGCAACTCGCGTATATAATAAACAAGTGTTGCACAAACACACATATGCCTTATTCCGATTCATTAGTCACCAACCGTAAATCAGTAAGAGAACGATCCCCTAAATATTAACCCCGAAGGCCGAAACCAACATCAGATCAAAACCCATGAAACCATTCGACTTAGCCAACCTTCAGTTAGTATCTAAATTTCATATTCCATATCGTTTATAATATTTTATAGCGATTTATCGCTATTTTTATTTATTTGAAAACAGCCAATTTATTCAAACGCCGCTTCAGGCCATAACGCGGCCGTGGCGCTGTTTTTTTTCAGATTTGATTTACACATATATGAAAATCTAACCATTGGATCCTCACAAAATTTATATCATTAGAAACATACTTTTCAAAACAAAACCAACAGTTCCAGGTTTGGGAAAATCCAATGGTCGGAACTCCCGGTATAATCGTTTGAAGTTTCGATTTCAAAATAAGAACTACAACGTCGTTATTCGATTTAATTTAATTATATATATATATATATATGTAAATATAATTGATTCTGGCACTGTTTTTCTTCAGATTTGAATTAAACATTCCAGACAATCCAACCATTGGATCTTTACAAGGTTGGTGTCGCTGGAAAGATATTTCCAAAGAGAACCCAACGGTTTCGGTTTCGGGAAAATCCGATGGACGGATCTTCCGCAATAATCGTTTGAAATCACGGTTTCAAAACACGAACTGCAGCTTCGTTATTCGATTTATTTTAATTATATATATATAATCTATTCTTCGATTTCAAAACCATATTCCTTTCATACATTTGATAAAAATGATATTTTTATCCAACAGACATTTATTTCGACACTTCACTATTTTTAACAATTCATGTATATGATAAAAATGTGATTTTTATTGTAAAACAATTTTTTTCAAAACACGACTATTTTATATAGTTCATATAGATGATAAAAATATGATTTTTATTATTGAACAATTTATTTCAAAACACGAATACCATTCAACACATGAATTTCTATTCAACGAATGAATTTCTATTCGACACATGAATGTTTTCTATAGTTCATATATATATATAATAAAAAGGTGATTTTTATATTTAAAACAATTTATTTAAAACACGAATACCATTCAACACATGAATTTCTATTCAACACATGAATGTTTTCTGTAGTTTATATATATACAATAAAAACGTGATTTTTATTGCAAAACAATTTATTTCAAAACACGACTATTTTATATACTTCATATAGATGATAAAAATATGATTTTTATTACGAAACAATTTATTTCAAAACACGAATGTCATTCAACACATGAATTTCTATTCAACACACGAATATAGTTTCAACACATGAAAATAATTCTAACACATGAATATTATTCAAAATTTCGGCAGCATAACGGCAGGGTAGTTAAAACCGGGGTCGTCCCTAGTACGGCTCCTCGCTCTACCTTAATGCCTCGCAGCTTTTGACAATGGGGATTTCATGCATCTAGTTTGCATGCAGGCGGCATGTTCATTTTTTTTCTTTTCCACAAACTTATCCTATGTGGTTTTAACCAAATAATTCTCAACCACAAACCGGTATTTTTCAACCACAATCAATCAATTTCAACCACAAACAATTCAAATCAACCATTCGCTATCAACCAATTTTCACACCAATCACAACCAATAAATATCGTCCATGGTTTGTTGACAAGGGGCGTGTGTATATATATATATATATATATATATATATATATATATATACACACACACACACACACACACACACACACACACATATACATATATATATAGGCATTTCACTTCTATTTCAACACATATATAATTTTTACAACGCATATATAATTATATATCGAACGTACAACTTATACAACACTTATACAAGAGGTGTACAACGCTTATATAACTCATACATCGACTATATAATTTATACATCGTCGTTTTCCATATCGTTTATAATTTAGAAATCTCACATTGGGTTCCACTCCACCAAAAATAGTAGAAGGCTCAGAAAAATATGCGGTCTCTTCTAGAATGTAGAAGACGTCCACATGAGTCCATTATCTCTTTTTTCACTGAATTTCCTCAAGAAATGAAAAAGATATGATTTTTATAGTGAAATCAAAAACCGTAGTGATTTAAAGTGCTATAATATAGTTTATTTAAAATTGGCCGTATACCTCTTTGAAATCTTCAAAACTAGGTTTGAATTTTTCTTCGAATCCGTGTAGCTATTCATCGATCGGCCTTTGCAGCGTCGGAGGGGGAGGAGCGACCCAGCTGCGCGCGGTGGTGGGGCCCACTCGGTGGTCGGATTTGACGGCGGCGGCGGTTGGAAGTTCGAAATTTTCGAGCTCGAATTCTCCCCCAATTCTGAACGAAAAAATATAAACTATATATGGATTTGAAGATCGTTGATAGCACTACAAAAATCTCCAAAGGAGCATGGTGTTTTATTGCGTGTAGAAGGAGGAATCGGAGGGGGAAGGTTTGGATGCTTTCCATCATCGATCGGCTGTTGTCGGGAAGAGAGAAAGATTAGTTTGACCAATGATATTCTTTTTATATTTATAAATTTTAAAATCCGAAAATACCCCTTGCCACACACGAACACCAATCCAAACCCAACGACTATCGTCCTTAGCTAAATACCCCCATATCCGAACACAATGGGATATGTTTCGTAGGCCCATTCGGTTGTTTCAGTTAGTTTTCCTTCAAATTAAAATATAAAACATTCAATATTCGATTTGAACATACATTTCAATTTGCCGGGGACATATACTGATTCTAAAAATTTCCGAAAAATAAATCTAGCTATGTTTTGGTGATACGGTCCCAACAAAACTAGTTTCATCGAATTCTGAGACCGTTTGAAAAATGGCCCTTTTCTGGTCGATCCAGTTTAATAGAAGTGAAAATTGGTGTCACATCCTTATTTTCAAACCTAATTAATCCTACATCCCTCCGTTCTAATACGTATAAAATACATCCCTATTTTCAAACATCGGCTAATTTTTTTACATCGTTGCCCTTTTACTTGATTAACGGCTTAATTTACTAGGTTTAATTTACACAGGACGGATTTAGTTTTCTGAGAAACGTATTTTACTTTGGTAATGGCGGCGCCTTCTTCTTCTTAAATTTCTGAACTTCGTTTTTAATCTCTCAATAAATTTCAATTTGATCGACTATTCTTCTAGATATCTATTTTGATCGAGATGGTGTTTCAGTACTTTGAGAAACGTATATTTATTAAATGGATGCGTCTTCGTCCAGGTATTTTTTACTTTTTTTTTAAAAAAAATTCCGTATACTGATACAATTGTTTCAATCATGTATAAAAATATGCAATTCATGTATAAAAATATGCAATTGTTGTGAATTTTAGCATACCATTATGCAACTAATTGGTGGAATATGTGCTTTCTGGTGTCTTGCACTTTATTCAGGCAAATTGTGTGTTATTTTGCACATATTCTGTACATATGCATTGAAATATGCTTATCTTTCGAATATCTATTTGTATGCGTGTTTGACGAAATGGTTTCACAGGTGTATTTGTACATATGCATTTTTAATTTTTAATTTTCAGCATTTCTGTTAAAAAGTTGCATACAAATATTCATATATTGTTAATATATGCATATAAATATGCAGTTATTATTGTCTAATGAAAAGTTAAATATGCAGATATTAAAATTTTGTTCTGCAAACATAGGGATGTACTGCTGAAGATTTTGTAAAATCTCTGTATTTGTTATTCTGTTCTACTTAGATGAATAAATTTATGCATGTTATCCGCATTTCTATTAAAACGTTGCATACAAATATGCATCAATTGTTAATATATGCATATCTGCATTCAAGTTTTTACAGACATGTATAAAAATATATATTAATAATATATGCATATTTAAATGCATATATCTTTAATACTTGCATATACATATGCAAATATTATTGTTATTTTGCTGAATTGTACGCATGTATTTATATTAATCTGCAGCTATTTATGTAATTTGATTATTGCACATTACGCTTATTAATGTTGATTTTCTTCTTTGTATAACAGTGTTCCGACAGATATTGGTGTACTGGTGTTATTGAAGCTTGGGAATGAATGCCTGGTCGTCCATATCCTTCCGAAAGACCATAAGATCTTCTTTGTTTTTTTTTTAATAAACTTTGTTTTAGTGTTTAGTTTCACCATTTCTTGTAATCATTTATCTGATGTAATAAAATCAGTTCAGTATTTTTTTGTTCATTAGTTTTTGATTGTCTTTTTTTTTAAAGCTGAAATGTTTGCAAATACTAGTTATATTTGCATAAATGTGTGCACACAAAAGGTTGCCATGAAGAATCAGATCCTAAAATTATGAAATATCTGAACATAGATCGATGTACACCATCGTTAAAAATTGCACCGCCATGAAGAAATCTCTGAATTCAATTTTGAAGTGTTGATTGAAAGTTTGCAAATGCCAACAGATAGTTGCATATTTGTATGCAGATAATCAAAATTGTTGTTTACTAGTATGCAATTATTTGTTCAGAAAATTTTTAATTCTTGCATAAACAAATAAATTTAGTAATAACAGTTGCATGTTTATGTGCATTTATTACATGAATTTTTTTGAATATTCGTACTGGTATTTTGATTTCAAACAATGGTCTCTTGTTTATTATTTGCAATAATGACTCGCTGAGGTATATTTTGTACGGTTTCAAGTTAGTTTGGTTCTAGATAATAACCTGGAATTTTAACATCCTGGTATGCAGTTGTTCTAAATATTAGCATCATTGTATGCAATTATTTTGAAAATTTGCAAATTGGAATTGCAGAAGTTAAATACTAGCATACTTTTATGAAAATGTTATTATTACTTGCATACGAATATGCAGACAATACAAATAATAATTGCGTACATATAACTAATGTACAACAAAATACATATTTGAATTGCATAATTACAATAATAGTATAATACTGAACTGATGTACAACAAAATACTTGCATAAATATATGCACCTTTTCTTTAAACCTGCACAAAATTGTGCAAAAATCACTCAAATAAACAATCAAGCATTTTTTTGGTTAAAACTACAACTGTGCGATGTCTTTTAAACTACATTTACACAAATGTGCATATCTGCATGTTTCTCTGTATCAAGCAATCAGAAAAACATAATATATAATATATGTATATATGTATGCATATATCTAGAATATATACATATAAATATGCATATTTTACTGAAATTTTGCTGAATAGCATATAAATGCATTCAAATATTTAATTCTTAAACGTTCTCGCTTACAATCATACAGAACGAAACAAACAATTATATTAATAACTTTTTTCGCTAATTTTTGTACTTTAATATGTCGACATCACAGCAACACAGGATGAATTTGGTTTTTATTGCTCCAGAGTCTTTCAAAACCGTGGAATTTGGTTTTTGCGCGAGATTGAAGAAGCGATCGGACTAAGTACTATCGAGGAATCGATGTTGGATTGTTCGACGGTTTTGCAGAATTTTAGGTTTAGGGTTTTGAGCGATTTGATAGGAGCAATATACTGAGTACTTTTGATTTTTTGAGCGAGATGATTTCAGCAAGATGATAGGAGCGATAGATGCGTAAGGGTACAGCAGTAATTTTTTTAACGGAAATTCAAAAACAGGGATGTATTCTTTATTTTTTTTATCACCGGGTTTTTTTTATATTTTGAAACTTAATAGGGACCTGTAAAAAACGCACCCTTAATTGAAATCGATCAAACACATTTTCCTTTGCCACACTCACATTTTAACTTCAAAAATTATGAAATTTGAAACCTAGCAATCATTTGACATCTCAGATCCAACAAAAATGGTTTCATCGAACTCCGAGGTCGTTTGCAAAATGGTCATTTTCACGGGCTATATAAACTCTATAGCGACCTTTCTGAAAATTCGTTTGGCCATAACTTTTGCTTCCTGCTATGAAACTTCGATTTTTCAGATTCGTTAGAAAGAAATTCACTAACAGATTTAAATATTTTTAGTTTCACTAAAATCCGTTTTGTTTTGCACCCCGTACAGTCAGTTAAAGTTTGAATTCAAACTTTGAAACTACCACGCCATTTCAGGCCTTGTTTATAATTAGAATTAATTATATTTGTTTTTCAAACGTCGACTCAAACTCACTTTTCATCGTTATTAATTAAAATATTTATTTTAATTATTTTAAATTCACTAAAATAGCCAATTAAATTTTTTTAAATTGGTTCAGATTTTCCGGGTCGTTACAGTTACTGCCAACACGGAGTGGTTCACAGATAATAATCCAACCGGTCTCTCCATATTGACAAAGATATTAGCAAACACTTCGATAGTCGGTTATTTAACTATCAAAGAAAAACAAACATTCATTCAAAGCATCAAACAAATCACTGGGCCATTTAATTTATATTTCAATCATTAATTAAATCACTACTCCATTTCCTTATCAATATTTGTTAGCCAAATATTTTCATCAATCATCTTGGCCCTTTTCGCTATTTGGAAACATTTCCATATATCGCCTCCTTTTATTTTCTATACGTAGAAAATATCTTCTATTTATAACTGGAAAACATTCCAATTACTTATCTCTTTCACGCCCGTTCATTTCTACACTCAAGAAATATTTATTTATTATATTTCTAAATTTCCACTTACTTGGGTTAAAATGAATTGTGTAAAACATCATTACAACAACCCAAAATACTGCATTCAACTAACTCTTATTCAAACATTTCTCTTCGAGACTGGATCTTGTTGTTTATCGGTTAAAAATGAAACCAATCATGTTGGGGTATAATTACCTCTCAGACCTTGACTGAAAACATCCTTAACTTCAAAACGGACAAGACCACTTACCTCGAATAATCAACATTATAAAAACCAATTATTCAATTACAAACCCGTATACGTTTCTCTTTTTAATTTTACCATATTTTCTTTTTTATTTATAATATTCTATTTTTAAGTTTGTTTTCCTTAACGAATTCTATATATATCGATACACTGATTTCTAACTATCAAATTTTCTTAAAATATTCTAAATCCTTAAATTTTCAGAAAATTTCGCCATAACCTCCTTTGTTCCGGTCAACAGTTCAAATCTCAACTCGCCTATCTAGGCCCTTTCCATTCAAAAAGAAAATCAAAAAGCCAAGTTGCTTGCTGATTCGGCTTATAAAACCTCATATGGAATTTAAATACGTACCTTTTTGTCGGGCACTCAAATTATAAATCTTCGTATACATCATTTCCAAACCTGTTTAACACATGTACATCTATTCCCAATTTATTCCAATTCCATTCGATCATTTTTACTCAACTCGCTAATTAATCTTCTAATTAACACTTTTTCCTATTTCATAATTTTATTTGAGCATCACGTTCATATACTATTTTTAATTTGGTTATAAACCAATCGATTTCCATTTTCAACTCGACTTTCATATTCGTTTTCGAATTTAAATTTACAATCCCATTTCACTTATCCAAAGCCAAATTTCAGTTCAAATTCCATTAACTAATTATTCTTCAAACTAGTTAATTCTATTCAATAATTAACAACATCTGATTTTTATTTTTTTTAAATAAATCAATCCATTAACTCCAATTGAGTTCACATATATTTTTCAACTCAAATTTGAAATTTTCTAAATAGAAATTCAGATTTTATTCACCTAAAATCCTTTTATAAAATTAAATAAACCATTATGGTTTTTAAGTGGTTATGGCGTTGTTTTTCTGAAATTTGATTCTGACATAACTCAAAATATATACGACGAAATTCAGAATTTTCTCTTCCATTAGAAAACTATTATTAAATCGGTCCGGACGATTCTTGTTCCAAAGAATTCCAACTTAAATTGAGTTCCATATACTCAATTGAAGTTCTGTAATGTCCCGGATTTTTCTGACCATTTATTTGAAATATTTTATTTATTTAAAACATTTATTTGAGTTTAAATAAGGAGATCTGGCTATTTTAATTTGAATATTTAAATTATATTAATAATATAATATTATTTTATTTACGGGATATTGGGAAAATGATGAATTTGCGATATAACGTGAACATGTGATTTAAAGTGATTTAAATATAGTTTATATTGAATTATATAAATATATTCGTTATTAAAACGACGTCAGAACATTTAATTTATAATTATATTATAAAACAAACTAGAAATGGCGCGGTAATTCATAAATTTCGTTCTGAACTTTAACTAAGTATACAGAATTCGTTTTGAGTTGGAATTCTGTGAAACCAGAAACGTTGGAATCGATTTGATTATAATTTTCACATGGAAAAGAAAAATCGAGATTTCGTGTTATAATTTGTTAGTTATGTCCAATTCAAATTTGGAAATAGTCGCTATGGAAATCGTTTATAAACGATAACATTTATTTAAATATTAAATAGGAATTCTTATATAATTTTGATAGGGCTTAACTCGAAGATTGAGGATATTGGGATGCAAAATCTATATTGTTCACATGGGAAGCCATATGATATTTCCATTTGAATATTTATAATTATAATAATTTATTATTTAATTGGATTCGAATGAAACGGAAACCTGTTTGGATTTACAATGTTAAATGAATCGAAAACCAAATCAAATTGATGCTCAATACGTTTTTCCCAATCTCCAAATTTATCATTCAACAAACAAAATCTGTGAATTCCAGTACATCTTAAATCAAATGGTCCGAACAATTTCATTTCAAATTCTAAGTACAACATGTACATCTCGTTTCTTTCAATATTTGATTCATATCCATTGAAAACTTTTTGTACATCTGCTATTTTTTTTGTTTTATGTTTTATCTTCACCATATCACGGCTATAAAAAAATGAGAAAATTTTATCAGCAAATCAATAGAGTTTTCTATAAAAAAATGATCTCGCCACATATCAATAAAGTTTAATTCTGTTCCAAAATCATTTGAGTATATGGACACTCCTAAGACAACTAAATGCAACAAAGGAAGAAACCACTAAACCAAACTCAACACTAAAAATTTGTATACAACAGCAGTTAGTCCAAATGTTATATTTGAATATCAATATATATAAATACATAAAATTTCATGAAACATCCCTGTTTTCGTAAATAAAAATGAAAGAAGATCTATAATAAAATCTTCTCACAGTACCATCAAGTCATCACCATCTCCATGAAAACACAGCTGTCCACCACAAGAAAATCAACCTGAAAAGAAAAAGGAAAAAAAATACAGCTATGAGTAGCTACAAAAGTTGTATAGGCTAGTATATATAGATTTCAAATGAAGAAATACCACATGGGATAAATTAAATACACAAACCCAAGGAAAAACAGTAAAATGAACATATCGTACACCATCAAATCCATATAGACAATTCGAACAACAAGGGAAAAGAAGAAAAACATATATATGAATGAATGCAATAGAATCGAAACAGATAATGTATCTTCATTCCGAAAATCCAATAAAAAAGTTGTCCCGATATTGGCACATAGCACAATTCAGATATGCTAATCAATTAAACAATTTGATAGCTAATGAATGCAGATCCAAATATCTGAAATTTCAATGTGAACATGATAGTACAAACCAGAAGTTATCAGCTACAGTATGGATTGATAATACAATTCAAAAGCTGTATATTTCAAAGACAAAACCATACGATTAAACAATACACAGTTCATCTAAACCTAGAAGGAACAGTTCGGATTTTTGCAGGATTGTACGGGGAAAATCCATCCGCAAATCTCACATAATCTGTACCATTTCACTGTTTAACATCACCCACAAATCAAGTCCATCACAAAGATCATAGCAGAACCGAAAATATGGTCTAAGAACTAGGACTGAACAAAACCCTAATCTATGATTTTACAATCGAAATTGACGTCGTTCATCAAACCGCAAGTATAAATAGATGTCACACACCACATTTCAGAACACAACAAATTCGAAACCTAAAAAGGAAATAAAAACCGAAATTAAATTTAGAAGAAGTACTTAGCTTTTGGAGGAAGGTTTCGGTCGGGTTTGAATCGAGTGGAAGGAGGTTGGCGGAGCGACTGAAGGGGAGGCCGATACAGTGGGCGCGTCGTGGTGTCAGCAGTGGAGGCGATGGACCTCGGTTTCGGCATGAGAGGGTTTTCGTTTTCTCCATTTTTCTTTGTGGCGGCTACGGGTTTTGTGAATGGAAGGAGACCAATGTGTTGTAGGGTTTTAAATGGATGGAAAGGATGCGGGCCGGTCTTAGTTAGTGATGGGCTGGACGGGTTTAAGAGGTAAGGCCCAATGTTTTTTTTATTTAAAGATTCTTAGTTTAATGCTTTATAAAATTTCGAATATTAATTTAAAACGCCCACGAAATCAGATTCCGACAAAACGAAAAGCATCGGGACCGTGAAAACCAGTACTACGCGACGGACGAGGACTTGGCAGGGCAGGCAGCAACTGGTTTTTTCTGATAAATGAAACGTCATTTAATTCAATTGAAAACAAGCTGATTTATCGATGAAATCAAATTCAAAGGTGAGTTAAACTCACTCAGTTATTTCCCGCTTATATTTTATAAGTTGGATTTTTATTTTTGTGTGCTATGATTGCTAGTGATTGACTGATTGCTGACATATTCAGTTAGTGTTGAACTGATGAAATTAAACGTCGTTTAATTTCAGTGAAACCCAAATCGTTATTTTCAACGATTGGTTCCAATTGAGGTAAGTTACCTTATTGGTCACGTTTATAAAACAAACGTGTTTTAAATAAATGAATTGTTTGATTGATGGTTGTGGTTGATATTGAAGTGTCATTATAGACTGTTATGAGACCAGTATTAAATTGTTTTGATTGAATGGTTGAATATTGACCGGATGATTTACCATTTGATTGATTTAAACCAATGGGCATTATTGGTTGAGTGGTTGGCAGTACATGGCCTGTGAATTTACCGTTTTATAAATATCGATCTACCATCAGGTAAATCGATGAGATAAGTTATAAAATTTATTTTATAACTGAAAGTAGATTTTTAAATCTATTATTTGAATTAAAGTTGTAAAAAGGAAATAAATATTTATTATTTACGAATTGAGTTATAATTGGTTTTTAATTGATTTTATAAAGAAAAGTGATAAAAGAAGGGTTTATAGAAGTTTGACAACAGAGAAAACCCAAGGTTTTACCTACGGGTTGGTTACTTAGACAATTTGTTTTAAACAATTAAAAATTGATTTTTATCAATTAAGTTATTTGATTAATTTAAGGAAAGGGAAATGACAAAAGGGAATTTAGTTAACTGTTAACTGATCCACCGTTTCGAGTAAAATAGACAAAGGGATAGATATTGATTTAAATATTCGTTAAAGTGTAACGATTAGAGTCAGATATTAGTTAATCTTCGATTAACTAAAATCTAAAGAGAATATTGAATTGGTTATTGTTGATAACCTAAATTATTTTTGAGTAAGCTTGTAAAAGTAATAATAATCCTATTTTTGATTTGGGCAAAGTTAACTATATTTTGATATGGTTAATGGTAAACCTAATTATCCTTTTAATTTAAAATGATTTAAAGAAATGAATTCAATTTAAAGTCGAGTAAGAAATAAATTAGTTGGAGATAAATTCGATTAAGAGATAATGGAGTGTTTTATGACCCAAGTGTTCGACGAACTAGGTAAATGAAGTTGGTAGGTCAGTATAAAGATTTAAATAAGGGTTTTACTTAATGCTTCAAATTAAGTAAGGCGAATCTGAATTGGAATGATACTTTAAAGGTGTGAAGTGATGAGATGTTCGAACAAGGGTTTCAAATATAAGAAAGGTTGAATAACCCAGATTTGAAATCAAGATTTGAAATCAAGATTTGAAACGAAATTTAGTATCGATAGTTATGTGATAAGCTAATATTATTCTGAGGTAAGAACGGGTCGATCAAGGTCTGAGAGGTAACTAAAATACCCCAACTTGGTTGGCCTCACTATTATCAAGGGACGGTATTAGTTTGGTGTGAGTGAAGGTGATGAATTGGTTTTATCTTATACAAGAAATACTGAACTCTAATGCAAGGATTTGGGAAATCAAGGAATATTGCAATATTGGTTTAAAAAGGAATAAGAATATTGATTTTAAATTTATATCGAACATTGTTATTTACTTAGAGTTGATCGTATATAGTAGGGTTAATCAAACGTAGTTAGTCAGAAAGAGTTACCATTGCGTACGACTGCTGGCGTAATTCGCAGGGCTGCAGATAGCCTACGGCAGTCGGATGTTTCCTAAGGGAATCAGGCGTAATCATTGTGATCGCTGTGATCTAGAGTCAAGCGAATAGAGTTAAGTCGAATATTAGAATTGATTTACGATTTTGTTGAATATATTTTTAAAAGGCCAAGGTCATGCCAAGAACTGAATCAGTGAAATCATTTTATCGACACATGTGTTATTTGATAGTTAAGTCACTGACTATCAAAACCTGACCAATTCGTTTGTTGGTATGTAAAGACCGGGATCGGATTTATATTCGAAAACCATTCCGACCAACAAAATATGTGAAGAGATCAGAAGATGATCGAGATGGAGCATTGAAGACCGTTGATCTTCATGAGCGGAAGAACTACTGATTGGATTTCTCTAGTTTAGCGGCATGGAAATATTTCAACAGTGATTCTGTCGTGATTTGAAATCTTCGGGTTTGCAAGGACTTTTCGCTACTGATCTTTAGGGTGATTCCTAGGATGCAGTAGGAGGGTGCCTTCGGTTCATCCTGTTCCTGGATGACTTGTATGGACGAGTGTCTGACAGAGTATTTCCAAAGGACCACGTACGTTGATTTCTTCAAATGTATTATAGTTGGTCAGCTCTCAACTAGAGTATTTTTGTGGACGTCAATTAGTGATATCTGATGGATCTGACGATGTGGCATTCAAAGTGAATGGTGGCCAGATGTCGAAAAGAAATTCTAGCCTCAAGCCTCATCGACCGGGAGATGACAAAAATCGGGCAGGCAGCATGGCTATGTGGGTCGCTCCCATTATGGTGTATAATCACCTATCTAGAGAAATTCCTTTTGTTTCTTACTCTATCGATTCTGCCCATTCGGGAACGGTGGTTTGAGTCCAACCGTTGGTGATATACATTTGATACACTCAAGCGAAATGAGTGGTCGGTCATGTGTGGGCCGGGTTGCAAGATGTTATTGTTGGACCCAGGTGTATTCACCTCTAGAGATACATCATCGGAAGGTGATCCCATACCTTGTCAAGGTCGGAATCCAATCTCCAATAAGCGCCTGCGGTTTCGGTTTGTATACTATATATGGGAAGCGTGAGATGCAAGCGTTCCTCTAGTTTATTATTTATCTGTATTTAGACATTATGATAATATCAGAGCAAGCTATGATTTCAAAAGCTAGTTTGGGTCATCGTAAGGTAAAAACCGTCCGTGTTTATGTGTGGATTCGGTCTTACGATTACCCTTTTCTTTTGAAAAGATTTCGAACTCTAAAGTCATGATTGGATGATTTACCCTAAATACTATGCGAGTTTATCTCACTTTGGTTCACCAGACTGACCCGGTATTTTGTAAATGCTCGGGTTAGCCCGGGTTTGCAGGTTCAGGTTATTGAACGCTACGAAAAGCATACTGGAGAAGTCCAGACATATTTAGTGTTATTCCGCTGTGTTGTATATATGGGCAGATTATTATAACTGTCCAGTGATGTTGATGTACTTTGATGATGTAAGTTTATTTAAAGCTTTCAATAAAGATTCACTTCTATATTATATTTTGTTCCGCTGCGATGTGAGACTCTGTGTTGTGTTGATTCTTCTTCTTCTATTCTAATATTTCTTTCTTTCTTATCCCACCCTCTAATTTCTTTCATGAACAATCCGGTGTTCTCGGTGTTTGAAAGGTCGGCATGAGATACAGTAAAGGTATTTATGTCGATTTTCGGGGCCGAAAATCGCTGGGTCGTTACAGTGGTATCAGAGCTATTGGTTTAGTGATAACCTTGGCTCTATGGCGTAACTCGATAGAGATGGGGTTAGTAACACCCTAGATTGAGTTGAGTGTATACATATATGAGAGCGTATTTGTAAATTTTATATACAAATGTTTTGTATTGTGTTGTTTGGTCGGTTCAAGTGTTGAAAAGCGTTGAACTGATAAGGGACACAATATTGTTTTGTAAAGAGGGTAGATGAAATAATTTTACCCGAAATTTATTTTGTATAGAAAAGAAATAATTTTATGAAATTATTGGGATATTGTGTGATTTGAATAGAATTCAAAATTTGATTAAAATTTTTGAATTGGAACTTAACTAGGTTAAGTGAAATCGAATCAATTATATTGGAATTAAATTAAGAAATGGTGTTGAAATTAAATAGATTTGAATTGAATTTCGAAATTTAATGAAAAATAATTAAATAGAAATCAGTCGAATGTAAAGTAGGTGGTATTCAAATATATTGAATTAAATAGTAAAATTGAATGTTAATTCAGTGATTTGATTGAATTTGTTGTGCCTCGATTGTTGATTGATTTTTGGTGTGCTTATTAGATTGGGTGAATATGTTTCATCCATGGGTTGATAAAGAGTTAATTAAATTGAAACCAAGAGAAAACCGAAGTTATTTAAATATTTCATTATGGATCGAGGTAAGTACAGGGGCCAAAGGACCATGAAGATTGAGTTTGATGGCAAAGGTTACACGTAAATTGAGTGGTAGACTCAATCACGCTCGGAAGAGGTATGCCTACGCAAAAATAAAAAATTCAGGTTTTAATTTTTGTTTCCCGATAATTTTCGAAAATTTTAAGTGTTAGAATATTTTCGATAATTTTTGAAAATTTTATTTTACCAAAATAAATGGATTTTTCTTTAAAAATAAAATATTAATGGGATTTGCAATATTCCTCTTACCTTAGCAATTTCGAGGACGAAATTATTTTAAGGGGGGAAGAATGTAATGTCCCGGATTTTTCTGACCATTTTTTTGAAATATTTTATTTATTTAAAATATTTATTTGAGTTTAAATAAGGAGATCTGGCTATTTTAATTTGAATATTTAAATTATATTAATAAAATAATATTATTTTATTTATGGGATATTGGGAAAATGATGAATTTGCGATATAACGTGAACGAGTGATTTAAAGTGATTTAAATATAGTTTATATTGAATTATATAAATATATTCGTTATTAAAACAACGTCAGAACATTTAATTTATAATTATATTATAAAACGAACTAGAAATGGCGCGGTAATTCATAAATTTCGTTCTGAACTTTAACTAAATATACAGAATTCGTTTTGAGTTGGAATTCTGTGAAACCAGAAACGTTGGAATCGATTTGATTATAATTTTCACATGGAAAAGAAAAATCGAGATTTCGTGTTATAATTTGTTAGTTATGTCCAATTCAAATTTGGAAATAGTCGCTATGGAAATCGTTTATAAACGATAACATTTATTTAAATATTAAATAGGAATTCTTATATAATTTTGATAGGGCTTAACTCGAAGATTGATGATATTGGGATGCAAAATCTATATTGTTCACATGGGAAGCCATATGATATTTCCATTTGAATATTTATAATTATAATAATTTATTATTTAATTGGATTCGAATGAAACGGAAACCTGTTTGGATTTACAATGTTAAATGAATCGAAAACCAAATCATGGTTTAAATTGACGCTCAATACGTTTTTCCCGATCTCCAAATTTATCATTCAACAAACAAAATCTATGAATTCCAGTACATCTTAAATCAAATGGTCCGAACAATTTCATTTCAAATTCTAAGTACAACATGTACATCTCGTTTATTTCAATATTTGATTCATATCCATTGAAAACTTTTTGTACATCTGCTATTTTTTTGTTTTATGTTTTATCTTCACCATATCACGGCTATAAAAAAATCAGAAAATTTTAACAGCAAATCAATAGAGTTTTCTATAAAAAAATGATCTCGCCACATATCAATAAAGTTTAATTTTGTTCCAAAATCATTTGAGTATATGGACACTCCTAAGACAACTAAATGCAATAAAGGAAGAAACCACTAAACCAAACTCAGCACTAAAATTTGTATACAACAGCAGTTAGTCCAAATGTTACATTTGAATATCAATATATATAAATACATAAAATTTCATGAAACATCCCTATTTTCATACATAAAAATGAAAGAAGATCTATAATAAAATCTTCTCACAGCACCATCAAGTCGTCACCATCTCCATGAAAACACAGCTGTCCACCACAAGAAAATCAATCTGAAAAGAAAAAGGAAAAAAAATACAGCTATGAGTAGCTACAAAAGTTGTATAGGCTAGTATATATAGATTTCAAATGAAGAAATACCACATGGGATAATTTAAATACACAAACCCAGGGAAAAACAGTAAAATGAACATATCATACACCATCAAATCCATATAGACAATTCGAACAACAAGGGAAAAGAAGAAAAATATATATATGAATGAATGCAATAGAATCAAAACAGATAATGTATCTTCATTCAGAAAATCCAATAAAAAAGCTGTCCCGATATTGGCACATAGCACAATTCAGATATGCTAATCAATTAAACAATTTGATAGCTAATGAATGCAGATCTAAATATCTGAAATTTCAATGTGTAAAAACCCGTAACTTCCCCGTAAAGGAAAGCGCGGATAGTTCGAGAACAACACACAAATGAACGCAGACGGAGGAACATTTCATTGTTATTACAACAATTCCATCAGATTCAAGAATATACAAAGTATAAATGAATAAATTACATTCCACAAATATCAGAGATTACAATATATTACATAGCAGCGGAAAAATAATACAAAGCACAACTGAAGGTGATATACGGATACAGAGCTTTCCGGATATCATTCCAGCTGTAAACCAGGATCCTGTGAATATAAATCTGCAAAACCAAAACTACTAGCTGCCCGTGCGGAAAATAGGGGCACCCAGAGTTTAGGTTAAAACAATAAACTCCAGGTCAGTCATGTGACTGGTGTGAGAACTAAAACAGTTATTATTCTTTATTTTTAAAGTTCGGTAAATCAAGGGACCACGCCGTATAACACGGAACGGGTTTCCTCCCAAGAATACCAGTGCATGAAACAAACAGCGCAATGCTAAATAAAGAAAAATGAAGCTGTTATAAGACCCAGGTCCTATCACATAATGCAACGCAAGCCGGGGGATAGGGTTTTCCCTTATAACAGCCAAAGAATGCTTGATACGTTTGAAACAAATCATTTGATACTATAATAAGTGCATAGTGTATAAAACAACTTCAAATCATAAGTATCAATTATAGGCGGCATGGGTACCATATATCATGTCGCCGTACTAGGTTTTACAAATAAAACCGCAAAGGTCACGTATTTGGAAATTGGGTTATCATTTATGGTATGAACCGAGGCTAGGGCCAAGATCCTCACCGATTCGAGACAATCTAGCCCATGTCTCAGGCAAGCGCGCAGGCAAGCCTTGGATCGTCAGAGCCGGTCCACCGATGTGGATTATTATGCCTGAACACTACGTTTCTCCGCCCTTTGGGGCGTAAGCCTGGCCCGTCAGCCGACCAGAAGCATCGGCCGAAACCGATATCACGAGGCGCCTCGCTTTTCAGCAAGTAATAATAAGCAACATCCACATGAGTCAAACTCATCAGCCAGTTCAAGCACTGACGCCACTCCTAACTAGAAAGAAACGCATGTCCTCCCTGATGTCCGTCTCCCGTTTTTAGTTCATACCGGGTGTGATACTCGCGAATCAACGTTACACAAAGCTACGCCACACAAGGCCGTGCTTTGATCATCAACCACAAGACTTTGCTTTTCAACAAAAGCCTTGATCCATGCAACTCAGCATGCCACATTGTCAGTCCATACTGTACCACTGATTTCTGCCAATATATAACCTCTAGGCTCGTACGTCTCAGAGAAGGGTGTATAGCAAGAGAATAAATTCTCTGCCACCAAACAGATATATATTTAGCAGAGATCACCAATACAGTATAAAGGAATACAACGTCAGAAACACTATCCATTTACAAGTCCGTTCTGGGTCTGAACGAAACCGGAGGCACTTTCCTCGCATATCCATCCATCTCCAAGTACGTCTGGACGACCACCAACTATTTCCATTCTCTTGGGTGTACAGCCCAATCAGGATCGTCGGTAATTATCCAAACGATGTGAAGACTTTCGGTCTTCAACCACCGTCTTCATCTTCGACATATCGTCGAATCGGTTATTCAGAATGGGTATAAACCCGGCCTTTCCGAACAACCCGCGTATATTAAAAATAAATGTTACATAAACACCACATACGCCTCATTCCAATTCATTAGTTACTAACCGTAAATTGATCAATAGAATAATTCCCCAATTATTAACCCCGAAGGCTGAAACCAACATCAGATCAATATCCAGAAAACCATTCTGCTTTGCTAACCGACAGTTAGTTTCTAAATTTCACATTCATAGGGAAAGGTTCCCATTAATTTTATCCAAGAAAAATTTCTTGAATTTATTCTTTAATCTATTTTTGAATATCAATTCAAACTAGTCGGGATTAGCGAACCTTACCGAAGTAATCATTTGTTTTAATTTCTCAATCCCAACCTATTCATCCCATGAAGTAAAACTGGTTATACTTCATATCTAACACCACGGTGTTATCGGTAAATTCAATTACCATTTCACGTTCAAATCTAATTAAAGATTTAACTATGGCCTGGAGAAAAACTGGTGATACTCCATTCTCGATTATTTCAATCTAATTAAAGATTCATTAAAACTCCACTTAGTTTTAATCTTTAACTGGGTTAAAGAATCAGTGTCATTTAAAACACAGTTCACGATAAACCCAAAATCACATCCCATTAATTATCGGGTTAAAGAACGAGTGTTATTTAAAACACTGTCCACGATAAACCCAAAAATCAATATAAATTCAATTCCAATTAAATATTATTTAATTGGTACACTTCATTAAATCTAAATAAAAGGATTTAATCTTTTCTCAACTGGGTTCAAGAACAGTGTTAGTGAAGACACCATTCACGACAAACCCAAATCACATTTGATATTCAATACAAGGCTCTGAATAGAAAATATATCGGCTTATATTCAATATCAAATTCTACGATTAACAAATGTCGTATTTGAAATAACGATATAAATATATATCCTTCAAATTTCCATAACAACATCCGTATAATCACGAAATCCAACACCGAAATATTCCGAAGACGATTTCGATTCAAATCCATTCCAATGTAATCATTGGAAATTCTGGTTATTTTCAAAACCATTTCAAATTCAATTTATTTATTTAAAAATAAATAGAATTATAATTCTAGTTCAAAACTAGTTCTTTTCGATAAAAATCTACTTTTATCTTTTCAAGTATGGAGTTTTTCATCCCAATTCTTTCTAAATCATTTCTTATGATTTTACGCAAATTATTACTATTTTTAATAATTTTATCAAGGCCCGTACAGACGATTTCCATCAACGGTCATCGTACTGCACTTACATCGACCTTTTTCAAATTTGATTTGGACATAATTCCAAATCCAACCATTAGATTTCTAATTTCTAATATTCGTTAGAAAGCTCTTTTCGATACGAACCCAACGGTTCCGGTTTTAGGAGAATCCGACGGTCGGATCTCCCGCAATGTCAGTTTGAAATAAATGGTCGAAATTTGCGAACTGCCGCGGCGCGGCGCGTTCTATTCAGGCCATTATATTATATATATAATATATATAATATATATTTCGTCGATTTCTATTTAAAACGAATTATATAAATAGTTTTAAATTCGTTTCAAAAGCAATTTCAACTTCCATTTCAATTCAAATCAAAATTGAATTCTTCTTTATAAATTCGTTTTAAAATTCATTTCTATTCAATTCAAATTTCAATTCAATTTGAATTAATTTCAATTTGTTTCCAATTCAATTCGAATTCGTTTTCAATTCAATTCGAATTCGTTTTCAATTCAATTCGAATTGGTTTTATATTCAATTCAATTCAAATTCGTTATCTATTCAATTCAATTCGAATTCGTTTCGTTTGCTATTCAATTGAAATCAAATTCGTTTTCCATTTAATTCGAATTCATTATATATTCAATTCATTTCAAAATCGGTTTATATTCAATTCATTTCGAAATCGTTATATATTCAATTCATTTCGAAATCGTTATATATTCAATTCATTTCGAAATCGTTATATATTCAATTCATTTCGAAATCGTTATATATTCAATTCATTTCGATATCGTTATATATTCAATTCATTTCGATTTCATTTCAAAATATGCGTTTTCGAAATCACTTTTCAATATGCATTTTAAAATGAATAAAATCGATATAAATATCGTTCACGTCAAAATGGCGTCAATCTAACCAACATGGCTTCATATATTTCTATTTTCAAATATTCTATTCAACAAATGAATATTTATTTTTGTCGACACATGACTAATCTCAACGAATGAGTACTGTCCATGTGTGACAATTTTTGTTAAATTATTTCGTTCAACACATGACTAATCTCAACGGAGGAGTACAGTCAACACATGAACCTTTATTTTTTATTGATAAAGATGCAAATTTTATTATTAAAATATTTCGTTCAACACATGACTAATCTCAACGAATGAGTACTGTCAACACATGAACTTTTATGTTATAATATTCTTTATTTTCTAAATTGGAATGAGGCCCAATCAATCACCATATAATATTAATTATATGGATTTTCATACATCACACGCATATAATAGCATTGAAAAATAATCAACCATCAACCAAAGTGCACTACACTGTATAAGCATCAAATATAGATATCTAACGCTTATAACAGCCTGTCAATCAATCGATCGACATATTTAGTCAATCAGGATGAGTGAACTTCAAATTTCATCCCAACACCCGTGTGGGGTTTCAAACAATCAGACACAGATTTTATTTGTGCAGTTGGGCGATGTGTAAAATTTATCGACCCAATCAATGTCCTTCAAATAGGTGTACATAAACAAACCGTCCGGTTTGTAAATGAATATTTATTCACATTCACGTTAAAAATTATATTTTTAACGATAAAACATTTTATTTTAACATATGAATTTCTATTCAGTTCATTCTTTAAATAAAATGATATTTTTATTTTTCTAACATATTTTAGAAAATTTCGGCGGCTTAATGGCACGATACTAGAAACAGGACAAGGCCTAGCCTTATCCCCTGTCTAGTGAAGGCCCACGCCATTCACACATCAATCAAATTCACCAAACAACCAAATTCAAATCAAATCATCTAACTAATTTATGCAAGCAAACAAACAAGTCCATGGTCTGTGGACGGTTGTGTCGGGTGCTACTAAGCACCGTCTGCATCCTAGTATATATATATCAAAAATGAAATTGAAAGGTGAGAAATTCTCACCGATAGCTATCCAACTTCTCGGCACTTCTAATGCAGGAAACCTTGTCGTTCTCGCCTTTTGTCACTTTTGCTGCTCATATTCACTACATATGTAAAATCGAATTTTTACTTCGTTATTCAATATATAAAAATCGAATTTTTACTTTGTTATCCAATATATAAAAATCAAATTTTTATCATGCTATTCAATATATAAAAATCGAATTTTTATCATGCTATTCAATATATAAAGATTTCGCCTTTTCAAAAATATAGATTTCGTTTTTCAAAAATATAGATTTCGCTTTTATAAAAATATAGTCTTCGCCTTTTCAATTTTATGATTAAAAAATCACATTTTTATTTTTCTACACGTATAAAGATGCTATTTTTAATATTCCTATCATGTAAAAATTATATTTTTAATACTTTAAAAATATAAAAATCATATTTTTATAATCGCTATATAGTAAAGACTATATATTTTTAATTCACTAGCTATGTAAAAATCACGCCTTTCTCCCTTTAAAAATATCGTTTTTCTTCCTTTATATAAAAATGTCATCTTTCTTTATATAAAAATTATATTTTTAACATAAGGCTCTATATAAATTAAACTAGCTATTCATAAAAAGAAAAACTCACTTTTTCTCTATGTCGTAGCGTCGAACTTGCATTGGAGGTTGCCATCACCTCTGGCTTGGCGTCAGCGTGGCTGGGTTCGGAACGATGGCGGACGGCTCGGTCGGTGGTGGTGGAAAAGAAAGGGGCGGCGGCTATTTTCACTCGAGGTAGGGTTTTGAATGGAGAAGAACGGGGAACATGGTGGCGGTCTGTCGGAGGTCGGAGGAGGGCTCGTCGATGGTCCGGCGACTGTCAGTTTCGGGGGGGGGGGGTGCGGTGCTGATTTAGGGCAGAGGGGGGCTTCGCGTCGCTTCTGGCGAGGAGGAGGGGGAAGAGGGTTGCGTCGCGGTTGGGGGGGTTTCCCCGATCAGGCGGTGGGCGGCGCCGCCTTGGAGGGGGGCGCGATGCTCCTCTCCACGCTTTCTTTTTTTTTTCTGAAAAATTGATTCTGAATGATAAGAGGGGGGGGGGGCAAAGCGGGTAAAAGGGGAGGGAGAGAGATTTAATTCTTTTTTTTATTATTTTAATTATTTTATTTGTAAACAGTTGACTTTTACATACGACCCCGAAACAAGGCCCACCGCCTGTCGTCCATAGCTAATTACCCCCATTCCGAACACAATGGGATATGTATCGCAGGTTGATTTGGCTGTTACAATCAGTTTCCGTTGAATTTACATTTAAATCACTATATTGAATTCTAAACGTACATTTCAAATTACCGGGGTCACATACTAACTCTAAAAATTCCAGAAAAATATTTTCTAGCTTCGTATTGACGATACGGTCCTAACAAAACTAGTTTCGTTGAATTCTGAGACCGTTAGAAAAATGGCCATTTTCCAGTCGATTAAAATCAACTGAAACTGGTCAAACGCGTTTTCCTTTGCCACGCTCACATATTGATTCGAAAAATTATGAAATTTGGAATCTAGCAATAATTTGACATCACGGATCCAACAAAAGTGGTTTCGTCGAAATCCGAGGTCGTTTGCAAAATTTCCATTTTTAAGGGCCTGAATTCCATAGCGACTATTCAGAATTTTCAACTGGACATATCTTTTGAGTCCCGCTATGAAATTTTGATTTTTCGGATTCGTTGGAAAGATATTATCAAATAGATCCTAATGTCGGTTTCACTAAAATCCGGATTGTTTTGCACCCGGTACATCCAATTGAAGTTTGAAATCGAATTATCGAACTACCGCGCCATTTTCAATTCTATTTATAATTATATATAAATATTTATATTCTAACGACGACGTATATAATCTATATGTTTGAGTTATATTCAAAATAAATTTCTCGTCGAAATTATTTAAAATAATCTATTTTAAATGTTCAAAATTCGCTAAAATTGCCAAAATAAAATTTTTAAACTGGCTCAGAATTTCCGGGTTATTACAATCTCCCCCACTTAAAACTTTTCGTCCCCGAAAAGGAACAAAGTCGAAAGTGGTTTGATTAATTAACTCTACGTTCAATCTGGCTTCCATTCTCCAAATTTTCAATTTCTGAGAATTTTCAAATTTTCAAAAATTTGGCTAACACCCTAAATTTTCGAAAAAATTTCGCCATAACCTCCCCTGCACCGGGAGCATCGGGGAATTTCAAATAGCTTCCCCGGTCCTTCTAATCTCAAAAAGAAAAAGAAAAAGCCAAGCGGCTAGCCAATAGGCTCATAAAATCATCATCACCCAAACAAAACAGTAAATTATAGTAAATATGTACCTATTTGTCGGGCAAACAAATTTTATTCTCTGCTCTAGCCTCCTTGCTATGACCTGTTCAATGTAAGTATATGTATATGCAAGCAAATGCGACCAATTTTCTATATAGTTTAATATTTGGTTCAATTAGGCATAATGGTTCAAAAAATATCAAACAAATAAACAAACAACACAAACATCAATCAATTAGTGGATTAACGTTTCAAATTCATAATTTTGATACATATACAAAAAATCATGTTTTTGATGCCAATTCACAATAATGTGTTCTAGCTATATAAGTTTTGGTTCTCACACCAGTCTAATGGAAATATATAGATATCACACCTTCGTCACACGAACATAAATTCTGATGATGATCGATCAATCATCAGAATCATCTCTGGGTGTCTAGAATGTGATTCCATATCTATCCAATATATTAAAACTTCGAATATACGTTCATGACGCGTATATGCAAAATCTTTATATACTAGATTGTCCATATCAATATAAATAAATTATTCAAATACGTATGAAACGATTTAAATTTTCAAAACAAAATTGTTTTCAATTGGAAAATATACTCTTCACACTCGTTCTAGGATACTACTGATCCTATATCTAACGAGTCATTCTAATCGGATATTACTAATCCAATATCTGATGAATTCTTTCGTATGGTTCTAATGTGTCTTGTTCTCGAGCTCTGTAAACCAAAGCTCTAATACCAACTGTAAAAACCCGTAACTTCACCGTAAAGGAAAGCGCGGATAGTTCGAGAACAACACACAAATGAACGCAGACGGAGGAACATTTCATTGTTATTACAACAATTCCATCAGATACAAGAATATACAAAGTATAAATGAATAAATTACATTCCACAAATATCAGAGATTACAATATATTACATAGCAGCGGAAAAATAATACAAAGCACAACTGAAGGTGATATACGGATACAGAGCTTTCCGGATATCATTCCAGCTGTAAACCAGGATCCTGTGAATATAAATCTGCAAAACCAAAACTACTAGCTGCCCGTGCGGAAAATAGGGGCACCCAGAGTTTAGGTTAAAACAATAAACTCCAGGTCAGTCATGTGACTGGTGTGAGAACTAAAACAGTTATTATTCTTTATTTTTAAAGTTCGGTAAATCAAGGGACCACGCCGTATAACACGGAACGGGTTTCCTCCCAAGAATACCAGTGCATGAAACAAACAGCGCAATGCTAAATAAAGAAAAATGAAGCTGTTATAAGACCCAGGTCCTATCACACAATGCAACGCAAGCCGGGGGATAGGGTTTTCCCTTATAACAGCCAAAGAATGCTTGATACGTTTGAAACAAATCATTTGATACTATACTAAGTGCATAGTGTATAAAACAACTTCAAATCATAAGTATCAATCATAGGCGGCATGGGTACCATATATCATGTCGCCGTACAAGGTTTTACAAATAAAACCGCAAAGGTCACGTATTTGGAAATTGGATTATCATTTATGGTATGAACCGAGGCTAGGGGCAAGATCCTCACCGATTCGAAACAATCTAGCCCATGTCTCAGGCAAGCGCGCAGGCAAGCCTTGGATCGTCAGGGCCGGTCCACCGATGTGGATTATTATGCCTGAACACTACGTTTCTCCGCCCTTTGGGGCGTAAGCCTGGCCCGTCAGCCGACCAGAAGCATCGGCCGAAACCGATATCACGAGGCGCCTCGCTTTTCAGCAAGTAATAATAAGCAACATTCACATGAGTCAAACTCGTCAGCCAGTTCAAGCACTGACGCCACTCCTAACTAGAAAGAAACGCATGTCCTCCCTGATGTCCGTCTCCCGTTTTTAGTTCATACCGGGTGTGATACTCGCGAATCAACGTTACACAAAGCTACGCCACACAAGGCCGTGCTTTGATCATCAACCACAAGACTTTGCTTTTCAACAAAAGCCTTGATCCATGCAACTCAGCATGCCACATTGTCAGTCCATACTGTACCAATGATTTCTGCCAATATATAACCTCTAGGTTCGTACGTCTCAGAGAAGGGTGTATAGCAAGAGAATAAATTCTCTGCCACCAAACAGATATATATTTAGCAGAGATCACCAATACAGTATAAAGGAATACAACGTCAGACACACTATCCATTTACAAGTCCGTTCTGGGCCTGAACGAAACCGGAGGCACTTTCCCCGCATATCCATCCATCTCCAAGTACGTCTGGACGACCACCAACTATTTCCATCCTCTTGGGTGTACAGCCCAATCAGGATCGTCGGTAATTATCCAAACGATGTGAAGACTTCCGGTCTTCAACCACCGTCTTCATCTTCTACATATCGTCGAATCGGTTATTCAGAATGGGTATAAACCCGGCCTTTCCGAACAACCCGCGTATATTAAAAATAAATGTTACATAAACACCACATACGCCTCATTCCAATTCATTAGTTACTAACCGTAAATTAATCAAGAGAATAATTCCCCAATTATTAACCCCGAAGGCCGAAACCAACATCAGATCAATATCCAGAAAACCATTCTGCTTAGCTAACCGACAGTTAGTTTCTAAATTTCACATTCATAGGGAAAGGTTCCCATTAATTTTATCCAAGATAAATTTCTTGAATTTATTCTTTAATCTATTTTTGAATATCAATTCAAACTAGTCGGGATTAGCGAACCATACCGAAGTAATCATTTGTTTTAATTTCTCAATCCCAACCTATTCATCCCATCAAGTAAAACTGGTTATACTTCATATCTAACACCACGGTGTTATCGGTAAATTCAATTACCATTTCACGTTCAAATCTAATTAAAGATTTAACTATGGCCTGGAGCAAACTGGTGATACTCCATTCTCGATTATTTCAATCTAATTAAAGATTCATTAAAACTCCACTTAGTTTTAATCTTTAACTGGGTTAAAGAATCAGTGTCATTTAAAACACAGTTCACGATAAACCCAAAATCACATCCCATTAATTATCGGGTTAAAGAACGAGTGTTATTTAAAACACTGTCCACAATAAACCCAAAAATCAATATAAATTCAATTCCAATTAAATATTATTTAATTGGTACACTTCATTAAATCTAAATAAAAAGATTTATTCTTTTCTCAACTGGGTTCAAGAACAGTGTTTGTGAAGACACCATTCACGACAAACCCAAATCACATTTGATATTCAATGCAAGGCTCTGAATAGAAAATATATCGCCTTATATTTAATATCAAATTCTACGATTAACAAATGTCGTATTTGAAATAACGATATAAATATATATCTTTCAAATTTCCATAACAACATCCGTATAATCACGAAATTCAACATCGAAATATTCCGAAGACGATTTCGATTCAAATCCATTCCAATGTAATCATTGGAAATTCTGGTTATTTTCAAAACCATTTCAAATTCAATTTATTTATTTAAAAATAAATAAAATTATAATTCTAGTTCAAAACTAGTTCATTTCGATAAAAATCTACTTTTATCTTTTCAAGTATGGAGTTTTTCATCCCAATTCTTTCTAAATCATTTCTTATGATTTTACACAAATTATTACTATTTTTAATAATTTTATCAAAGCCCGTACAGTCGATTTCCATCAACGGTCATCGAACTGCACTTACAGCGACCTTTTTCAAATTTGATTTGGACATAATTCCAAATCCAACCGTTAGATTTCTAATTTATAATATTCGTTAGAAAGCTCTTTTCGATACGAACCCAACGGTTCCGGTTTTAGGAGAATCCGACGGTCGGATCTCCCGCAATGTCAGTTTGAAATAAATGGTCGAAATTCGAGAACTGTCGCGGCGCGGCGCATTCTATTCAGGCCATTTATTATATATATAATATATATTTCGTCGATTTCTATTTAAAACGAATTATATAAATAGTTTTAAATTCGTTTCAAAAGCAATTTCAACTTCCATTTCAATTCAAATCAAAATTGAATTCTTCTTTATAAATTCGTTTTAAAATTCATTTCTATTCAATTCAAATTTCAATTCAATTTGAGTTCATTTCAATTTGTTTCCAATTCAATTCGAATTCGCTTTCAATTCAATTCGAATTCGTTTTCAATTCAATTCGAATTGGTTTTATATTCAATTCAATTCAAATTCGTTATCTATTCAATTCAATTTGAATTCGTTTCGTTTGCTATTCAATTGAAATCAAATTCGTTTTCCATTCAATTCGAATTCATTATATATTCAATTCATTTCAAAATCGGTTTATATTCAGTTCATTTCGAAATCGTTATATATTCAATTCATTTCGAAATCGTTATATATTCAATTCATTTCGAAATCGTTATATATTCAATTCATTTCGAAATCGTTATATATTCAATTCATTTCGAAATCGTTATATATTCAATTCATTTCGATTTCATTTCAAAATATGCGTTTTCGAAATCACTTTTCAATATGCATTTTAAAATGAATAAAATCGATATAAATATCGTTCACGTCAAAATGGCGTCAATCTAACCAACACGGCTTCATATATTTCTATTTTCAAATATTCTATTCAACAAATGAATATTTATTTTTGTCGACACACGACTAATCTCAACGAATGAGTACTGTCCATGTGTGACAATTTTTGTTAAATTATTTCGTTCAACACATGACTAATCTCAACGGAGGAGTACAGTCAACACATGAATCTTTATTTTTTATTGATAAAGATGCAAATTTTATTATTAAAATATTTCGTTCAACACATGACTAATCTCAACGAGTGAGTACTGTCAACACATGAACTTTTATGTTATAATATTCTTTATTTTCTAAATTGGAATGAGGCCCAATTAATCACCATATAATATTAATTATATGGATTTTCATACATCACACGCATATAATAGCATTGAAAAATAATCAACCATCAACCAAAGTGCACTACACTGTATAAGCATCAAATATAGATATCTAACGCTTATAACAGCCTGTCAATCAATCGATCGACATATTTAGTCAATAAGGATGAGTGAACTTCAAATTTCATCCCAACACCCGTGTGGGGTTTCAAACAATCAGACACAGATTTTATTTGTGCAGTTGGGCGATGTGTAAAATTTATCGACCCAATCAATGTCCTTCAAATAGGTGTACATAAACAAACCGTCCGGTTTGTAAATGAATATTTATTCACATTCATGTTAAAAATTATATTTTTAACGATAAAACATTTTATTTTAACATATGAATTTCTATTCAGTTCATTCTTTTAATAAAATAATATTTTTATTTTCCTAACATATTTTAGAAAATTTCGGCGGCATAACGGCACGATACTAGAAACAGGACAAGGCCAAGCCTTATCCCCGGTCTAGTGAAGGCCCACGCCATTCACACATCAATCAAATTCACCAAACAACCAAATTCAAATCAAATCATCTAACTAATTTATGCAACCAAACAAACAAGTCCATGGTCTGTGGACGGTTGTGTTGGGTGCTACTAAGCACCGTCTGCATCCTAGTATATATATATATCAAAAATGAAATTGAAAGGTGAGAAATTCTCACCGATAGCTATCCAACTTCTCGGCACTTCTAATGCAGGAAACCTTGTCGTTCTCGCATTTTGTCACTTTTGCTGCTCATATTCACTACATATGTAAAATCGAATTTTTACTTCGTTATTCAATATATAAAAATCGAACTTTTACTTTGTTATCCAATATATAAAAATAGAATTTTTATCGTGCTATTCAATATATAAAAATCGAATTTTTATCATGCTATTCAATATATAAAGATTTC
Organism: Allium sativum; assembly: GCA_030737875.1. Lineage (NCBI taxonomy): Eukaryota > Viridiplantae > Streptophyta > Magnoliopsida > Asparagales > Amaryllidaceae > Allium > Allium sativum. Next base: position 153,336,004 of record CM060921.1, on the reverse strand, counting down.
GCCTTTTCAAAAATATAGATTTCGTTTTTTCAAAAATATAGATTTCGCTTTTATAAAAATATAGTCTTCGCCTTTTCAATTTTATTATTATAAAAATTACATTTTTATTTTTCTACACATATAAAGATGCTATTTTTAATATTCCTATCATGTAAAAATTATATTTTTAATACTTTAAAAATATAAAAATCATATTTTTATAATCGCTATATAGTAAAGACTATATATTTTTAATTCACTACCTATGTAAAAATCACGCCTTTCTCCCTTTAAAAATATCGTTTTTCTTCCTTTATATAAAAATGTCATCTTTCTTTATATAAAAATTATATTTTTAACATAAGGCTCTATATAAATTAAACTAGCTATTCATAAAAAGAAAAACTCACTTTTTCTCTATGTCGTAGCGTCGAACTTGCATTGGAGGTTGCCATCACCTCTGGCTTGGCGTCAGCGTGGCTGGGTTCGGAACGATGGCGGACGGCTCGGTCGGTGGTGGTGGAAAAGAAAGGGGCGGCGGCTATTTTCACTCGAGGTAGGTTTTGAATGGAGAAGAACGGGGAACTAGGTGGCGGTCTGTCGGAGGTCGGAGGAGGGCTCGTCGATGGTCCGGCGACTGTCAGTTTCGGGGGGGGGGGGGTGCGGTGCTGATTTAGGGCAGTGGGGGGCTTCGCGTCGCTTCTAGCGAGGAGGAGGGGGAAGAGGGTTGCGTCGCGGTTGGGGGGGTTTCCCCGATCAGGCGGTGGGCGGCGCCGCCTTGGAGGGGGGCGCGATGCTCCTCTCCACGCTTTCTTCTTCTTCTTTTTTCTGAAAAATCAATTCTGAATGATAAGAGGGGGGGCAAAGCGGGTAAAAGGGGAGGGAGAGAGATTTAATTCTTTTTTTTATTATTTTATTTGTAAACAGTTGACTTTTACATACGACCCCGAAACGAGGCCCACCGCCTGTCGTCCATAGCTAATTACCCCCATTCCGAACACAATAGGATATGTATCGCAGGTTGATTCGGCTGTTACAATCAGTTTCCGTTGAATTTACATTTAAATTACTATATTGAATTCTAAACGTACATTTCAAATTACTGGGGTCACATACTAACTCTAAAAATTCTAGAAAAATATTTTCTAGCTTCGTATTGACGATACGGTCCTAACAAAACTAGTTTCGTTGAATTCAGAGACCGTTAGAAAAATGGCCATTTTCCAGTCGATTAAAATCAACTGAAACTGGTCAAACGTGTTTTCCTTTGCCACGCTCACATATTGATTCGAAAAATTATGAAATTTGGAATCTAGCAATATTTTGACATCACGGATCAAACAAAAGTGGTTTCGTCAAAATCCGAGGTCGTTTGCAAAATTTCCATTTTTAAGGGCCTGAATTCCATAGCGACTATTCAGAATTTTCAACTGGACATATCTTTTGATTCCCGCTATGAAATTTTGATTTTTCGGATTCGTTGGAAAGATATTATCAAATAGATCCTAATGTTTTTGGTTTCACTAAAATCCAGATTGTTTTGCACCCGGTACATCCAATTGAAGTTTGAAATCGAATTATCGAACTATCGCGCCATTTTCAATTCTATTTATAATTATATATAAATATTTATATTCTAACGACGACGTATATAATATATACATTCGAATTATATTCAAAATAAATTTCTCGTCGAAATTATTTAAAATAATCTATTTTAAATGTTCAAAATTCGCTAAAATTGCCAAAATAAAAATTTTAAACTGGCTCAGAATTTCCGGGTTATTACACAATGTGAACATGACAGTACAAACCAGAAGTTATCAGCTACAGTATGGATTGACAATACGATTCAAAAGCTGTATATTTCAAAGACAAGGCCATACGATTAAACAATACACAGTTCATCTAATCCTAGAAGGAACAGTTCGTATTTTTGCAGGATTGTACGGGGAAAATCCATCCGCAAATCTCACATAATCTGTACCATTTCACTGTTTAACATCACCCACAAATCAAGTCCATCACAAAGATCATAGCAGAACCGAAAATATGGTCTAAGAAATAGGACTGAACAAAACACTAATCTATGATTTTACAATCGAAATTGATGTCGTTCATCAAACCGCAAGTATAAGTAGAGGTCACACACCACATTTCAGAACACAACAAATTCGAAACCTAAAAAGGAAATAAAAACCGAAATTAAATTTAGAAGAAGTACTTAGCTTTTGGAGGAAGGTTTCGGTCGGGGTTGAATCGAGTGGAAGGTGGTTGGCGGAGCGAATGAAGGGGAAGCCGATACAGTGGGCGCGTCGCGGTGTCAGCAGTGGAGGCGATGGACCTCGGTTTCGGCATGAGAGGGTTTTCGTTTTCTCCATTTTTTTGTGGCGGCTACGGGTTTTGTGAATGGAAGGAGACCGATGTGTTTAGGGTTTTAAATGGATGGAAAGGATGCGGGCCGGTCTTAGTTAGTGATGGGCTGGACGGGTTTAAGAGGTAAGGCCCATTGTTTTTTTTATTTAAAGTTTCTTAGTTTAATGCTTTATAAAATTTCGAATATTAATTTAAAACACTCACGAAATCAGATTCCGACGAAACGAAAAGCATCGGGACCGTGAAAACCAGTACTACGCGACGGACGAGGACTGGGCAGGGCAGGCAGCAGCTGGTTTTTTTTCTGATAAATGAAACGTCGTTTAATTCAACTGAAAACAAGCTGATTTATCGACGAAATCAAATTCAAAGGTGAGTTAAACTCACTCAGTTATTTCCCGCTTATATTTTATAAGTTGGATTTTTATTTTTGTGTGCTATGATTGCTAGTGATTGATTGATTGCTGACATATTCAGTTACTGTTGAACTGATGAAATTAAACGTCGTTTAATTTTAGTGAAACCCAAATCGTTATTTTCAACGATTGGTTCCAATTGAGGTAAGTTACATTATTGGTCACGTTTATAAAACAAACGTGTTTTAAATAAATGAATTGTTTGATTGATGGTTGTGGTTGATATTGAAGTGTCATTAAAGACTGTTATGAGACCAGTATTAAATTGTTTTGATTGAATGGTTGAATATTGACCGGATGATTTACCATTTGATTGATTTAAACCAATGGGCATTATTAGTTGAGTGGTTGGCAGTACATGGCCTATGAATTTACTGTTTTATAAATATCAATCTACCATCAGGTAAATCGACGAGATAAGTTATAAAATTTATTTTATAACTGAAAGTAGATTTTTAAATCTATTATTTGAATTAAAGTTGTAAATGGAGCAGAGGAGGGGTGGCGGCGAGGGTTTTGGGGGGGGGGGACATTATAACGGCAAACACTTTGCCGTTATAATGTTATAACGGCAAAGTGTTTGTCGTTATAATATTACAACGGCAAAGACTTTGCCGTTGTAATATTTATAACGGCAATATCTTTGCCGTTGTATCCCCACTCCCCAACCAGTCCGTGGCTGGTTCTCCCCTTCTGGGTGCTCGGCTCGTTGGACCAGTTTCAGAACATGAGAGAGAATAACTGAACAGAACGGATGGTTGGTTATGGTCTAACTCATTACAGCTACAGTTGCATTTTCTCTAGCTCCAAGCTTATCATATCCAACCAGCTCAATTGTTTCTGTCGTTGGGAGGGGACACAGATGATAAACCAGAAGATACTACAGAGTGACTGCTCGACGTAGCTGGTTATACACAATATTTCCCATAGCTTGCTTGCCCATAGCACACTCATATGTATTATGAGGTGACTGATCGTGATGGGGATAAGGTATCAGTCCAGCAATAATCCCTAATATTGTAAACGGCTCAATCTCTGTGTGTAATATCTTTTCTATTAACCTCGCTGTTTTTTTCATGTAGGTCGACTTCATGCTCATAAAGAGCAATCAAGGAATTGTTCTGTTCATTAACATTAGGAAACACAATCAATCCATTTTATTTTCTACACATTATAACAAAATCCGGAATTAATGTCAAAATCTTGACTGTTTGGTTAGCTTGGAACATAAGGATAAAGATATGGCCACAGTGTAAATAAGTGGTGCAGTAATCTATCAACGGGCGAGAGAAAAATAATGAAATGATGTAGAATCATAAACAAAAAAAATCATACAACCAATATTTTTTTACCTTTCACAGCCGTTTGAATTGGGAAGACGCGGACTTCGGTTTTAGAAAGCTAAAGTGACCGCTCCTAGTTTAGGGATGGGGATAAAAGTTAGCATAGTTAATCGACTTTAGCTTAATCAACACATAAATACACGGTAGACAACAATACATGATTGGAAACAGCAGCGACTAGGGTTTCAGGAGTGGATGCATGAATGTTGATAACGCAAACAATTATATCGGCATACACATTTTTACACAGGTAGCGACGAAGGAGCGGGATGGGAAATTATGTCTTGCTTTCGTTTAAGGTCACATTGCAATCATATGGTTATATGAAAAATCGATTAGTGCATTGAGGTTCCACCCTGAATCTAAGCAAAATTGTCATTGTACAATAATACCAGTGTCATCCACATAGTTCTAAAAAAATTTAAATCATATGAAAAATAACCAATAACAGCCATTTTGTTCCAAAATCTCGCCTTCAATCAAGCGTTGATATCTTTTGTGACACACATACATACGTCATATACCAAGCACATTCAAAACATTTAGCCACTTACATCACCGTTGTCAATTTCCTAGTTGAGGACCGAGCGAAACTGGTTTCCCATCTTCACCTTCAACTTTAATCGGCATCGAACAGTCATGATCCACGAACCCAACCTTAGTATTCACGTTATCGAATACCATAAGCTTCTCCGACAGGAACGGACTTCCAACGAGGAAGACATCATATTCACCCACTTTAGCATCGAATGGCGACACAAACAAACACCAAAAACCTTCAAGATCATCACCCCCATTGACCTCTGGTCTAATGTAATTATGGGGGGTTACATTAAACAACATAGATCCTGGAAAATGAAGAGTGATGTTTGCAAACTCTTGATCTACCCACTCATGGGTTAAAGTCTTTCCTGGAAGCTGAAAGCATGTACTGTCGTTCACACGTTTTTTCAACACTGCACTCGTCTGGGTCAGAAGAGCTTCAAACTTCTCATTAACATCTTGAAATGTAAAAGTCGGAACGAAAAACTTGCTTGATCCACAGTCAAAAATGGCTAACGAGCTTCCGTTCAAGGCCACTTTTGCTCCACCAAAATCTATGTCCATCAAAGCCAAGTCGTAACCCCTATTCCATCGATCAACCATCGGGACTTGGGGCTCCATCACGTTTCCGATTGCGAAAACCCCGCCTCCGTTGATGTTGTCCAAGCAATGCGCGAGTTGGTTAGATCGTATTCCCGTACGGTTGAGCTGATTGACCAAGGAGTGGCGGTGATCTTCGAACCCAATGATTCCATCGATTCCATAACCAAGGAAATGGAGGGCATTTTCGTCCGTAGTGTAGTTATGTTTGGTCACGCATCCGAAACGGATTTCTGTAGAGATGGACTGTCCTGTTATTGGGTTTCCGATCAAGAACTTGTCCTCCATCACATATCCTTCCATTCCTCTTCCTCCTGCGTAGTCGATAGCGAATCTTCATCTGCTACCATTTACGCTTTCTGCGCAGTGGTCCTCGGTGAAGTTGTATATTCTTGATGTCGTGGACAGTGATGGATCATAAGGTGGTATATGCACTCCGTCGTTGTCAAATATGCAGTTTACGCAACCTGCGCAGTTGACCCATATTTCGTCGCTGCCTGTGTCAACAATAACTTTGTGTGGCTGTGGTGGCGTTCCTACTCCGATATCCATGATGTAAAGCCTGCAAATAATGCTTTTATTTAAGTAAAAAGTTTGATGAGATTGTTAAAGAATAATGTTTTAAGCGATACTCACGGCACGGTGGCGTTTCCTCCATGGACTACAATGTCAACGGGATTTGAATCAAGAAGCATTCGATGGTGATGACGCATGTGAGGTGGTAGTGTAGGAAATGGTTTCGTGACATATTTTGTTTGAACTTTGAAGACTCCATTTAAGGAATTAGCACATTGAAGGGAGATGGATAAAATAAATAATGTTGCTGATAGGTAGCCAAGGCATGGTGAATGCCTTGGAGAACCCATATTATTTCTGTGGACAGATATATTATGGGTGATTTTCTTTTTTCCATTTCTCCAGTAATTTGTAGTGAAAGGTGATTTCTTTTCTTGACAAATAGCTCCCGAACTTTAGATAATAAGCTTGGCCGGTTGAATAAGCACCATTGAATTGTGTTCGAGGAGAAATAAAGGGAGTTTCATAGGGAAAATGACAAATTTAGTAAATTATTGTTGTGGAAGTTGAGCAAAGGAATGGTATGGGAAGAATTTCTTCAAAAATAAATGCATAAATATGGTGGTAGTCAATAAATAGAGGAGCACCATTTATAAACAAGCGAAATCAGTGCATGGCAAATGATCTTATTTGGATAGTTCCATACTGGAAATCAGTGTATATGATAAAAATAACGAGATTTTTTTCATATGCACGGTGTACAACGCATTGGCTAATGCTAGTGACCATAAAAGTTTGAATTACACCCTTTTTTTGAGGTAGAAAATACATAGAAGGGTTAAGGAGTGGGGTATAGACGTATAGTTCAGCAGGTACGTACCACCCTGGCTTTCATGGATGGTTAATGAGAAAAGTTCAGCAGGTATTGGAGTTTGACAATACGAACTGTGCGTCAATATCAGTTAAAATTATAGATGGGCTTGAGTCCAGAGATTGTCGTTTCTCTCTTTCTGAAATTGACGATAAGCATCGCATTATAATCACAGATTGCATTATATTTGGTATGTTTCTACATTTGTGTAATGACTAAGGCATAATAATGAACCTAAAAAGCAAGTGCGTGCCAAAGATGGCAAAGACAACGCTTATGTGCAAGACATAGAGTATGATTTTGAGCCACCTAAGTGCACTAGATATGTGTGTTTTGACCATTGTGAGGATCAATGTTATCACAATGTTGTCTTTGTTCATGTTCTCCACACGTCCAGGTTAGTAATTTGGAAATGATTTTTACTTCAATTGGGGGTTTCTTTATGAATATGAGTAAAGGTATGTTATGATGTGTGTTATATCATAGTTTGTTGATATGTTGTTTCTATATATTGCACATTCGATTCGATCCTTTCAACTGTGCGTAAATCCGAGGGCGTTATGCTTCGATTTGCTTTGTTGGGTACGGCAATGATCGCTATACTAAAATTTTTGATTCTCCACGCTATCATCATTTATGTAACTTCAATTATCCGCACAAACAATTATTTTTTCTGAAAGCTTTTGTTTCACGTTGTCCAACATAGTTATTTCAACCATTAATTGTTGACAAATACTTTGACTGCTCTCAAGGTTTTTGTAGCACAAACTTTTTTCCCCTCAAAACTCAATTACCCTAAGCAAAAAAATCTTTTTATTATTTGTGCAGCATCGCATAATTTTTTCACTGCCATATTGATTGTTGTGAACTGTGTTTGCTTTTTCCAGACTTTAACGTATGCGGAAGCCAGAATGTATCATTTATTTATATTATTTGGTCTTCATGCATACAAATGAGACAGCAAGTTTCTGTTCGTGATGAAAGACGTATTTGAGAATTGTTATAATAGGAACTAGGTACAAAAAATGAAAGATGTTTCTCTTACTTATCAATTAATTTTTATGAAATAGAAAAGGGTTATTGTATGTCAGTTTGTTTTTCTTCATGACCCTGTTTAACGTTACATTTTCTGCGTTATATATGTAAACCAATCAATTTTCATTTTTGACACATTTGTTTATTGTGTTTAAATTCTTGCATGTTGTTTGTTATATCTTTCAGTTTTACCCTTCGTTTTTTTCCCATTAAATAAAGACATTGGTATTGAGTTGATCATCCTTATGGTTGTCAAACGGTTATTACGAAATGGTAAATCATGTTGTTTTTATAAAGTAGTTTTTTCAATACATATGATCAGCCATCATCGTGAAAGCGGTTGTTTCAAGTTATTAAATAAGTTTATTTCAAACCTTAACTTCTATCAAATTTTATATTTAGAGGTTGAAGTGGTCAAATCAAATCCCATGCTCCCAAATTCCCCTATCCCTCTGTGTCTAACCAATCACGACTCCCTGATTTTCACTTTTTGCAATTAAACCCTATTTATGCTGAGGGTTTAATTGCAAAAGAATGAAAATCAGGGATCATGATTGGTTGGGCACAGAGAGATAAGGGAATTTGGGGACAAGTGATTTGATCTCTGAAGTGGTAGGCTTTTTGACGTTACATACCAATAAGTTTTACTCATAATAATATCTCTGACTTGCATAACATCCTAGATTTTAGCATATTAGTTAACGTATGGCTCAATTTTATTACACTTGGTTAAACGTTGCTATATCATGGTGGATAGATTTGTTTTGTTAGGTCTTTAATGTTACATTTTGATGTTTTAACAAGTCCAAACACATGATGGAGCATATTGTGTTTTTGCTAACATGAAGAGTACATGTATCCTAAAACTCGGTTCTAACAATACACCAAATCAAAAAATTTATCCTATCTATTAATTAAATTCGAAAGGAGAAACCACACAATTACCATTGTGACACATGCCTTCAACTGTTTTTCAATTTGCATACTTGAAATGAACACATAGGGTGTGTTTTTGACGAACGGAAACGGGACATACACTGTTGTGAACGAGAAATGCATTTTTTGCTGTGAACAGGGTATTTGAGCGTGACACCACGAGGAATGCGTCTTTTACTGCGAACGGGGTATTTGAGCGGGGTATTTGTTAATTTATTTGTTTTGAATTAATTTATACATTTAATTTTAATTTATGTTTCTTACGTGAATAACAACATTGTAATATTAGTCCCATATTGCCAAAATATTAAAAATAGCTTGGTATATATATGAGTATGCAAAATATAACGATTCGGAAGTCTATCTATGCTCTGGACACAGCTTTAAGCTTCGATCCAGGATCTTGCCCAATATATCTGCAAAATAAGCTACTCGACTGCCTGCGTGGAAAAGAGGGCACCCGAGATTGCAAAGTGAAACAAACTACGAGTCAGTCATGGGACTGGTGTGTGAAATCTTACTTAACTTATTTAATAATATGACAAATCGCAGGACCACACCGCTAACGCGGAACGGGTTTACTCCATTGGATTGCCAATGCATAAATTAAATAATTTTTTATTCAAAACAACGCAATTCTTTTTAGAAAAATGAAATCATTATAAGACTCAAGTCCCATCACACAATGCAATGCAAACCGGAGGATAGAGTTTTACCTTATAATCAAACATGCTTGATAGGTAGAAAATAATATTTGAATATTATTATTAGTGTCTAATCAGTTTTAAAAATACTTCAAAGTAAATGTATCAATCCTAGATGGCATAGTACCCCATCTTACTATGTCGCCATATATAGGTTTACAACCAAAACCGTAATTTCGTATCGGAAGTTGGGTTTCCATCATGAGTCAAGGCTAGGGACGATCTCCTTACCGATTCGAGACACACTAGCAATGTCTTAGGACTCAGATGTTGGCGAGCCCTTGGATCCTTCAAGGCCGGTCCACAAATACTTTAGTGGATTAGTTATGCCTGAACACACGTTTCCCTGTCCCACTGAACGTATCAATTGGTCACTATCGACCAAAAATAACCGAGGCCTCGTAATCCATCATCCACATAAGTAAAATGTCAGGGCTTGCAAAACCCCGATACCACTTCTAGTTAGAAAGAAACACATGCACTCCTTGGGTCCTTTGTCCCGTTTCTGACTCTTACGGGGGTGTGAGGCTCGCGAAGTAATGTTATACACAAAGCTATGCCTAAACAGGACGTGCTTTGATCATCAACCACAAGGCTCTGCTTTTCAACAAAAGCCTTGATCATTTGCATCTTGGCATGCCATATTGGCAATCCACGTCATGTGATCGATAACTACCAATATATACCCTTTGAGCTTGTGTGTCTCACAGAAGGGTGTTAAGCAAGAGAATAAATTCTTCGCCACCAAACAGATATATATTGAATAGAAATCAATTTACATTGAATGAAATCAAATGTCAGACACACATCCATTTACAAGTCCGTTTTGGGTTTGAACGAAACCGGAGACACCTTATTCCTCGTCCGGTATGTCCAATACGGAAGAGAGGTTCTCGCATATCCGGACAATCAGCAAGTACGTCCGGACAACTACCACTTTAACCCTTTACTGGGAGCTACCCAATGCCGAGCATCAGTAGTCATCTATTCGATGTGAAGATCGTCGGTCTTCAATTATCGTCTTCAATACCTTCGACTTTAATCGTCATAGTAATTATTTAGAATGGGTTATACCCGGTCTTTCCGAATAACTCACGTATTTTATAATAAAAAATAAAGTGCTATAAAGACACATCATACTCCTCATTCCAATTAAGAATATTCTTTTAATAAAATATTCATATTATTAGGGAAAGATTCCCATCAATTTTATCAAAGATAATTTTTTTAAAATTTATTCTTTAATCTTCTTTTTAAAGATTCATTAAAACTCCAATTTAATTTTAATATCAAAAATCATTACTTTATGATTATTCAACTTTAAAAAATTAATCGTATCGTTAACTGGGTTAAAGAACTAATGTCATTTAAAAAAAACATTGTTCACGATAAACCCAAAATCATCTCCCATTAAATATGAAATTTTCACAGAAATCGGATCAATATATAATCGATATAAATTTCCATATCAGACTAATAATATAAATGGAATAAAGACAAAGCCTTTTAAATTCCATATATAGTAACGGTCTTCTTTTACAGAAGCCTATCTCGATTATTATCAAATCGAATTTCCACCCAATTCCAATTTAATATATTAAATTGGAAAACTTGACCTTGGAAAATTTCTTTTAAATCTTAATAAAAAAAATATAAATTATAAATCATATTTTTACTGTTAATTGGGCTGAAGAACAAATGTCCTTCAAAACACAGTTCACAATAAGCCCAATTCACATATCATTTTATTCCAATCACTAAATATGATTGGAAACTCTAATAATCTTAATTAAAAGATTTATTCTTTTCATACGGGGTTTAAGAACAGTGTTATTTAAGACACCATCCATGACAACCCAAAATCTAATTCTTTTATTTAATTCTAATTAAATATTAATTAATTGGAAGACTTCATTAAATCTTAATTTAAAAGATTTATTTTAGTTAATAACTAGTTGATTTCGATAAAAATATATCTTTATCTTTTGTCCATCCAAAACGGACATAGAAATCATCATTTTATTTTTCGTTGAATATTATTTTAACATATTCGTTATTTAAAAATATTCTTTGTATAAAATGATTCTTTATATAAAAATATTCTTTATATTACAATATTCTTCATTTTAAAATATTCTGAATAGGAATGCGACTCAATCAGTTGCCATATAATCTTGGTTATATGGATTTCACACATCACATGAACACGACAATAATGATAAATAATCATTAAACAACCAATTCACATCCAGAGTGAAATTTACAATTATGCGAGCATTAAAATGAATAAATAACGCACATCGCAGCCTATCAATCCATCGATTGACATACAACTAAATATTGGGACTAGTGTATGTCAAATATCATCCCAATACCCGTGTGAGGTTTTCGACCAACAACAGTTCATCTAAATAAATCATTGGTTAATGAATTTAACCAATTTTAATTCCACTAATATGTTGATGATAATGAACAAAACATGTTATTATATTCCTAATGCTAAATAAAAATGTATTTTACTTGCATAATTTCCCTATATGTATCTTATGTCTAATAAAATGTGATTTTTTTAAATGGCATTGTTGTTGATGACAAATAAAATGATAATTTTCATTTTCCTTTATTTGTATGCAATTTCTATTTTTAATTTTAACAAAGAAAAAGAAATTGTTTTATTTGCATGTATAGTTTCAAATCATAACATATGAAATGTCTCTTTACTCCGTACACAAACTATAATGTATAATTTGACAATACAAATGTCACTTGTATTTACATACACATTGTAACACCCCGTATTTTCTGAGAATATTAAAAAAAAATGGTTAATTATGAAGAAGTTATTAAGCCTTAAAGTTTGTATGCATATGAGAGAAATATATATAGATATATATAAAAATTAAATAAATAAATATGCAAAAAAGTTCAAAACAGCGAATTGGGAGGGGGAGAAACCGAACCGGCCCATTTTTGAGGTCGACCCAAGCCCCGCTGGGTCGACTAGGGGTTAATCCAGGGTGTTTGGCTGTCATCCCGTGGGCCGTTTCGCCCAAATGCAGATTTTGCATTTGAATGGTTCTCATGATTCAGGGTTAATCTAATGGTCCTAAATAACTTCCTACACCTATATATACATCCCTAACCTAAACCTAAATCTCATATACAATTCTCTAGCCTCCATTTCTCTCTTCCTCTCTAAAAAAATAAATCAATGGCGTCTCTACTTTGCTGAAACCTAAGCTAGGACTTGTGCTTCTTCTTCCTCCAATTCTGATTAGGATTAAAAGAGAACAGTTATAACACCTTTTTCTTTTAGAATCCAACCAAGGCAAGTGAAGTTATTTTCCGATATAAACTTTAATTATAATTGTGACATGATTGTAAATCTGAATTTGAGATTGCGTATGTTCTGTTCTGATCTATTTTATTCTATATCTCTTTCTTCTTTCTGTTCTATAGCCAGGCTACCCCGAGCCTGCACCAAATCTCATAAGAGATTAACGCACGAACGTTAAACTTTGGGATAAATAATGAATGATGGCATAATTGGACATGGCTAATCTGTGACTAAAAGGACATAGGTTGTAAACTAGATTTAGATCTGTGCATATTCTGTGAATTGGAAGAAGAGGAACCATTGTATATTAACATGTGACTTGAGACATTGGACATAACGCATATTTTTGAATTAAAGATCTGTTATAATTTAAAGTTCTAGATTGTTGGGCATATTGTTTATATAGAAATTCATGATTTGGGATAAAAAGAGAATATGACTTAGGTGTAAAGATCTATATTAAGATTTGATAACTGTTAAATGTGAATAACACCTAAGTGGGAGATCTTTGAATATATGACATGCATGGCTATATTTGGTATATAATCATAATTATGAATCATGACAATTATTTAGGCTTGCAAACTTAGGCCAAATTTATAATTAGGCAAGATATATCAATGAAACTTTAAGGAATAATTAAATCTGTTATATTGCCTAATCTGCTAGATCCGTTATATTGCCTAATCTGCTAGATATGTTATACTGCCTAATCTGCTAGATCTGTTATATTGCCTAATCTGCTAGATCTGTTATATTGCCTAATCTGCTAGATCTGTTATATTGCCTAATTTGCTAGTTCTGTTATATTGCCTAAACTGCTAATTAGATTGATTTGCCTAATCTGCTAATTATGTTAATTTTGCCTCATTAGCTAAATCTGTTAAATCGCCTAATCTGCAAGATTTGTTATCTGTTTAATCTGTTGAATGGCGTAATCTGTTGGAACTGAAATGCTGAAATTTGAAGTATGTAATCCTGTAGGCTCGATTTAAAATTGAGCAAAACTTGTTAATAGAACCTCGAATAATCTGCTGTAACTTGTAAAGAAGTTAATTTGTTAAAATCTGTGAATGAGCACATTTGTTAAACATAAAATATGGCTAACTCGAGGTTAGAATGAGTTTGCAGCGTAATTCTGCTCGGAACCGCCCGGCACATTCCAGTGGCCGTAAACAATAGGTTCTAATGTGAGAAGTTAGTCATAACGTGCTTAAAACCCGAGGTTAGACTCAGTTTGCGGCAGAAACCTACCCGGAACCAACCGGCATAACCAGTGGCCACAAACTGTCAGTCTAATGTGAGAGGTCCAAGCATTAATGAAAATCTGAGATAAATATGATGTCTAAAACGTGTTGGGTGGATAGGGTTATACCAACTGGACTGATAAATCTAACAAACCCGTTTCGTGAATCTGTAGGCCCAATTACAAAATTAGACAATCTGTAAGTCTGTTAAAACAGTCCATCTGATCCGTTAGTCCGAAAACTTGTTAACTTGAATGTATGATCTGTGAACTAGTAAATCTGAACTCTGTATGTCTGAAACCTGTAACAAGTTAATCTGAAATCCGTTAATCTGGGGACACAAGGTTAGGAGGGGAAATACTTGTGTCATCTGTTGTTTGGGACCCATATTAGTCAGTAACCCTTTCTGGTATCAAAACTTTGACACAACAGTAGGTAGGGTCCGGGCACGCTTACTGAACTAATTATAAGCGGTTCATTCTGATAATGGCGAGGGGTGTTGATGGTGCGTTCCAACCGGGTCACATGCGTGCCTGGATCCCGGTCTACCTCTGAGGATGTAAGACGCCGTGACATCTATAAATAGGTCTGTGTCATTCAAAGGTTGCCACTTTAGGGAATGATACACCCTTCGGTGGGGCTGGCACAGGGTATTTATGTATTAGGGAGTCGATCGCTTGGGGTAGGGTTTTAGGGTACACTTAGTTCTGTATGTTTCTATTGGTACCGTTTGTTTCTGTTGGGTGGTAACACCTGTCTATTTTTGCATGGTACCGTCTGTTCGGGTGGTAAAGGCCCATTTACTAGTGTACACCTAATTCTACATTCTGTTTCTGTAGGGATTAATCTGACTGTTTCTGTTCGGGTGGTAAAGGCCCATTATTAATATTCTGTTTCTGTCTGTTTCTGTTCGGGTGGTAAAGGCCCATTATCAGCATTCTGCTTCTGTCTGTTTCTGTTGCGGTGGTAAAGGCCCATTACTAGCATTCTCTTCTGTGGAAATTATTCTGTACCCGTTTCTGTTTCAGTTTAGACATTAGGGTGACACCTAATCCTGTTATACTAGTATTAGTGTAGAAAAGTGTAAAGCAATAGCTTATATCATTCTGTTCTTCTGTTATATCTGTTACATCTGTTACGGTTATCTCTCATCCATTTTTATTTTCATGTCATGTTATTATTATCTGTTCATAACTGAAAATCACTGGACTTGCCAGACTTTTTGTATGACCCTTGTTGTTTCGCCCCTTTTTCTTCCGTTTTCCCCCTAGGTTATCCAAGGAGGGAATACTTTAGCTTGATCCGGATTCCTTCTGCTTGAAGTGCTTAAAGTATGGCTTGGCTCTGTATAGCTTCCGTTCTGTGGGGATTATGATTTTAAAGTTTTGTACTCTGATGGCTTTTGAACAAGGCTGATATATATGTACTTGAGTTTTTGGTAAAGTTGTAACCAAACTGATTTCTGTCCGCTGCAATAAAGTTATAAAGTTTTTCAAGTACTATTTTTATATCTGTCTTGTAACATTATGTTCTGTTTACTAAAATGCTCCATCAAAGTTAAGGCATTCCCTTTGTGAGTGACCTTAACGGAGGTGAGGTGTTACACTTGGTATCAGAGCTGAAGGTTACCAGATTTGATAAAAAGTTTTGAAAACTATTTTCAAAAAGGATTTAAAAAGGAAGTATTTTCAAAAGTAAAGCTTATTTTTGAAAAACATAATCCCCAAAAGCCATATATCTATCTTTTAATCCTCTGTTTGAATCTTTGTTTCCTTCTTTCTCCGGGGCTTCCGGCTTTCTGGGAGGTAACCTCATCGCGGCATGGTTCTATAGGCTTGATAAGACTACGACACCGGTCAAAGGGCAAATAAGCGCCCGACTTCCATCTGTAGCCGCAGTAGTCTTACCTACGGCTAATTTTCTTTTGAGCTTTGTAGGATTTTCCGTGCGATGGAGGCCGCTTTCAAGGGACTTGTCAACGTGTTACACACGGATAATAAAGATGAGAATGAGGGAGTTTGGCTAAGGAGCACAACCCAAGGATAAGAAATTCATGGATATGGACATGGTTCACAAAGTAGGCAAAAATGAAACACAAAAGAAGGAAGAAAAGTCTGATGATAAAGGAGGAGAAATGTGCTTTACTTATGGAAGCCTGACTCATCTGAACAAGGATTGCCAAAAGAGGAAGGACACTCACTTCAACTGTGGTGAGATGGGACACTTCACTAGGGACTGCCCGAAGAAACGGGGGCAAGGACAGAGGACATGACCTACTTCGGGAAGGCAGACGAATGCTCTCATTGTTGGTGGATAGGATATAAGTAGGAAAATTTCTGTAGAGAGTTTAGTTTCCTTATCTGATTATTGAGTTAGAACTCTTTCCGATTATGGCATTCTGATTCTGTAGTCGAGTCTCTGCACTTTAATACTAGTCTTGTTTCTGATCTGGTTATAGTCTCAAACCCCATCGGGGTTACGACTCATCTGCTGGTGATAGGTTGGGGTTTGAGAGATATCTGTGTTAGGCGTCAAGCAGGACGCATACATTCTGGGTTTTATCATGCTTAGTTTTCTAAGAATCATTTGGTAATCTGATCTATACTAGTAGTCTGTAAATTTCTGAATATCTCTGATAAGGTTAAGATTTCCAGTTTTGACATTGTCTATAGAGGGTAATCCTCTGAGTGTCAATCTGATATTGATCTCGGTCTTTTGGGTTGATACTTAGGGGAATTATTCTCTCAACCAATGTCTAATGGGAACCAAGTTTTTGTTTTATCTGTACTCGCTTCCATCGTTTGACTATATCCTATCGATCGAATCTTCGAACTTTAGGTAGAAACTAATGGGTGTAAACATGTGTTTGAGACATGTTATGTTTGATGGTTGCAAGTGGATGCAAGTGGTTGCTAGTGGTTGCTCGTGGATGCATATACACACACTAGGCACTAGATCGGTTCAAAAACACTCTCATACTGCATATGGATGCGTGTGCATTTTTCAATTTTTGTGGATGCAGAATGATTGACTCCTCACATGGATGTTGCAATTGGATGAATGGTTATGCACTCATATAGAAATGATGTGTATCAAATAGGATTTCTTGCATACATATTTGGTCTCATGGCACTAACATGATTCGCATTAAGGAGGTCAACTAGATCAGTAGACCGCCTGATTTTGCATTAGATAAGAAACATATACACACACTTTGCATATGTTCATACGACATTAGAAACCTTTTAAAGACAATGGATGCCTGTGATTGCATGGTTGAGTAGATGGATGTTGGATGTTAGGATACATTCTTCTTAACTTGAAGATTTCGGGGATGAAATCCTTTAAGGAGGGGAGAATGTAACACCCCGTATTTTCTGAGAATATTAAAAAAAATGGTTAATTATGAAGAAGTTATTAAGCCTTGAAGTTTGTATGCATATGAGAGAAATATATATAGATATATATATAAAATAAATAAATAAATATGCAAAAAAGTTCAAAACAGCGAATGAGGAGGGGGGAAAAACTGAACTGGCCCATTTTTGAGGTCGACCCGAGCTTTGCTGGGTCGACTAGGGATTAATCCAGGGTGTTTGGCTGTCATCCCGTGGGCCGATTCGCTCAAATGCAGATTTTTCATTTGAATGGTTCTCATGATTCAGGGTTAATCTAATGGTCCTAAATAACTTCCTACACCTATATATACATCCCTAACCTAAACCAAAATCTCATATACAATTCTCTAGTCTCCATTGCTCTCTTCCTCTCTAAAAAAAATAAATCAATGGAGTCTCCACTTTGCTGAAGCCTAAGCTAGGACTTGTGCTTCTTCTTCCTCCAATCCTGATTAGGATTAAAAGAGAACAGTTACAACACCTTTTTCTTTTAGAATCCAACCAAGGCAAGTGCAATTATTTTCTGATATAAACTTTAATTATAATTGTGACATGATTGTAAATCTGAATTTGAGATTGCGTATGTTCTGTTCTGATCTATTTTATTCTATATCTCTTTCTTCTTTTTGTTCTATAGCCAGGCTACCCCGAGCCTACACCAAATCTCATAAGAGATTAACGCACGAACGTTAAACTTTGGGATAAATAATGAATGATGGCATAATTGGACATGGCTAATCTGTGACTAAAAGGACATAGGTTGTAAACTAGATTTAGATCTGTGCATATTCTGTGAATTGGAAGAAGAGGAACCATTGTATATTAACATGTGACTTGAGACATTGGACATAACGCATATTTTTGAATTAAAGATCTGTTATAATTTAAAGTTCTAGATTGTTGGGCATATTGTTTATATAGAAATTCATGATTTGGGATAAAAAGAGAATATGACTTAGGTGTAAAGATCTATATTAAGATTTGATAACTGTTAAATGTGAATAACACCTAAGTGGGAGATCTTTGAATATATGACATGCATGGCTATATTTGGTATATAATCATAATTATGAATCATGACAATTATTTAGGCTTGCAAACTTAGGCCAAATTTATAATTAGGCAAGATATGTCAATGAAACTTTAAGGAATAATGAAATCTGTTATATTGCCTAATCTGCTAGATCCGTTATATTGCCTAATCTGCTAGATATGTTATACTGCCTAATCTGCTAGATCTGTTATATTGCCTAATCTGCTAGATCTGTTATATTGCCTAATCTGCTAGATCTGTTATATTGCCTAATCTGCTAGTTATGTTATATTGCCTAAACTGCTAATTAGATTGATTTGCCTAATCTGCTAATTATGTTAATTTTGCCTTATCTGCTAAATCTGTTAAATCGCCTAATCTGCAAGATTTGTTATCTGTTTAATCTGTTGAATGGCGTAATCTGTTGGAACTGAAATGCTGAAATTTGAAGTATGTAATCCTGTAGACTCGATTTAAAATTGAGCAAAACTTTTTAATAGAACCTCAAATAATCTGCTGTAACTTGTAAAGAAGTTAATTTGTTAAAATCTGTGAATGAGCACATTTGTTAAACATAAAACATGGCTAACTCGAGGTTAGAATGAATTTGCGGCGTAATTCTGCCCGGAACCGCCCGGCACATTCCAGTGGCCGCAAACAATAGGTTCTAATGTGAGAAGTTAGTCATAACGTGCTTAAAACCCGAGGTTAGACTCAGTTTGCGGCAGAAACCTGCCCGGAACCAACCGGCCTAACCAGTGGCCGCAAGCTGTCAGTCTAATGTGAGATGTCTGAGTATTAATGAAAATCTGAGATAAATATGATGTCTAAAACGTGTTGGGTGGATAGGGTTATACCAACTGGACTGATAAATCTAACAAACCCGTTTCATGAATCTGTAGGCCCAATTACAAAATTAGACAATCTGTAAGTCTGTTAAAACAGTACATCTGATCCGTTAGTCCGAAAACTTGTTAACTTGAATGTCTGATCTATGAACTAGTAAATCTGAACTCTGTATGTCTGAAACCTGTAACAAGTTAATCTGAAATCTGTTAATCTGGGGACACAAGGTTAGGAGGGGAAATACTTGTGTCATCTGTTGTTTGGGACCCATATTAGTCAGTAACCCTTTCTGGTATCAAAACTTTGACCCAACAGTAGATAGGGTCCGGGCACGCTTACTGAACTAATTATAAGCGGTTCATTCTGATAATGGCGAGGGGTGTTGATGGTGCGTTCCAACCGGGTCATGTGCATGCATGGATCCCGGTCTACCTCTGAGGATGTAAGACGCCGTGACATCTGTAAATAGGTCTGTGTCATTCAAAGGTTGCCACTTTAGGGAATGATACACCCTTCGGTGGGGCTGGCACAGGGTATTTATGTATTAGGGAGCCGATCGCTTGGGGTAGGGTTTTAGGGTACACTCAGTTCTGTCTGTTTCTGTTGGTACCGTCTGTTTCTGTTGGGTGGTAACACCTGTCTGTTTCTGCGTGGTACCGTCTTTTCGGGTGGTAAAGGCCCATTTACTAGTGTACACCTAATTCTACATTCTGTTTCCGTAGGGATTAATCTGACTGTTTCTGTTCGGGTGGTAAAGGCCCATTATTAATATTCTGTTTCTGTTCGGGTGGTAAAGGCCCATTATCAGCATTCTGCTTCTGTCTGTTTCTGTTGGGGTGGTAAAGGCCCATTACTAGCATTCTCTTCTGTGGAAATTATTCTGTACCCGTTTCTATTTTAGTTTCGATATTAGGGTGACACCTAATCCTGTTATACTAGTATTAGTGCTGAAAAGTGTAAAGCAATAGCTTATATCATTCTGTTCTTCTGTTATATCTGTTACAACTGTTACGGTTATCTCTCATCCAGTTTTATTTTCATGTCATGTTATTATTATCGGTTCATAACTGAAAATCCCTGGACTTGCCAGACTTTTTGTCTGGCCCTTGTTGTTTCGCCCCTTTTTCTTCCGTTTTCCCCCCAGGTTATCCAAGAAGGGAATACTTTAGCTTGATCCGGATTCCTTCTGCTTGAAGTGCTTAAAGTATGGCTTGGCTCTGTATAACTTCCGTTCTGTGGGGAATATGATTTTAAAGTTTTGTACTCTGATGGCTTTTGAACAAGGCTGATATATATGTACTTGAGTTTTTGGTAAAGTTGTAACCAAACTGATTTCTGTCCGCTGCAATAAAGTTATAAAGTTTTTCAAGTACTATTTTTATATCTGTCTTGTAACATTCTGTTCTGTTTACTAAAATGCTCCATCAAAGTTAAGGCATCCCCTTTGTGAGTGACCTTAACGGAGGTGGGGTGTTACACACATTATATTGTATAATTTAACAATAAAATGTCATTTTAATTCACATACAATTCTAATATATGTTTTGACCATGAAAATGATTCTTGTATTTGCATATAAATTCTAATGTATGTTTTGACCATGAAAATGATTCTTATATTTGCATGTAAATTCTATTTCAACCAATGCATAAAAAGTGATACAATCATTTTATTGACAATTCTAGTTCAACAAAATGACTAAAAGTTATTATTCATTTTTGTTGACAATTCTAGTTCAACAAAATTAATATTTTTTCTCCAACACAAATCTACTTAACAGAAATGTAATTTTTGTTTAACTCAAATCTTGTTTACCAAAAATGTAATTTTTGTTTTCAACCATCACATTCGACAAAATGTACATTTTTGTTTCAACTAAATTATTTGAAAAAAAGTATATTTTTGTTTGAACTAATCTATTTTGGCAAAATGCATCATTTTGTTTCAACTAAACTATTTGACCAAAAATATATATTTTTGTTTTCAACTAATCTTCTTTGACAAAAATGAATATTTTTGTTTCAACTAAACTTCTTCGACAAAAATGACTATTTTTGTTTTCAACTATTCTAATTTGTCAAAACGTTCATTTCTATTTCAACTAATCTATTTTGACAAAATGTCAATTTTTATTCAATAATTATATTTTGACAAAAATGTGTATTTTGTTTCAGCCATTATGCCTTGACAAAAATGTATCTTTTATTTCAATAACTATATTTTGACAAAATATATCTTTTTATTTCAATAACTATATTTTGACAAAATGTATCTTTTTATTTCATCAATTTGGTTTCAACAGAAAGGATGTATTGGTCTCAACCATTTTATTACAACAAAAATGTCCTTTTTACTTAACCATTTGATTTCAACAAAAATCATATATTTTTGTTTCACTCATTTCATTACAACAAAAATGTTCTATATGTATCAACAATTTGGTTTCAACCAAAAATGGTACTTTTGTTATAACTCAAATCCCCTTAACAAAAATGTTGTTTTTGTTTTTACTCTTATATAATTAATAAAATGTAATTTTTTTGTTGTTCAAAGGTTTTATTGAAAATTAAACTACATTAAAAATGTAATTTATAATGTTCAATCTATTTATTGAAAACATTGAACAATAAAAATATGATCGTTCATGTTATTTCTTTTTATTTAAACAAAGTGAAAATAAAAACATGATCTTTAATATCTAATCTTTTCTTCTCAATAAAATTACAGTAAAAATATGTTCTTTAATAAGAAATCTTTTATTGCAACCAAAATGACAATAAAAAACATATCTTTCTATTTTACTCTTTTTATTGTAACTAAAATGACAATAAAATTATATCTTTTCATTCTACTCTTTTTATTTTTGTTGAACAAAGTGACAAAAAAAATGAAGTCTTTTTATTATAATCTTTTCTACATATTCTAATGTCAAATAAAAAAATAAGATAATTTATTCACAAACTTGTTCTATTCTTCTAATGACAAAATAAAAAGGCAATTTTGTTTACGTAACATGTCTCATATTTTTAACGACAGAACAAAAAGACAATTTTGTTCTATCATGACATTCCTAAATAAATGGCAATTTTAATATAACGACGTTCCAAATATAATGACATATTCAATATAATGACATTTTCAATAAAATGACATTTCTAAATAAAATGACTTTTCAAATCTAATATAACATTTCTAAATAAAATGACATTTTAAATATAATACAACATTTCTAAATAAAATTATAGTTTTAATCTAATGTAACATGATTTTACAAAAATGACATATTTGTTCTAATAAAACATTATTTTACAAAAATGACATATTTACTCTTATAAAACATTTCTAACAAAATGACAATTTTTATCTAACGTACCATCTTATAACAAAATGGTATTTTTATTCTAATGCAATATTTTATAACAAAAATGTTATTTTTATTCTCATGCAACATTTTATAACAAAAATGTTATTTTTATTCTCATGCATCATTTTATTTATTCTCATATATATACAATAAAAATAATGGTTTTTATTGTATGCACCAATTTTGATGAACATGAATATTCTATTTATATATATACAATAAAAATATGGTTTTTTATTGTATACACAAATTTTGACAAACATGAATATACACAATTCAATTCAGATGTTCATCGTAATCACAAACAACCAATTACAATTTTATACAACACCAACATGAATTTTATCTAGTATAAATATAAATTTCACATCACGATAAATAATTAAATTTATTTAAAAAATAGAGATCTCACATTGATTTTTGTCTGAATTTTCAATGTTCATTTCAGATCTGGTCAGTTCCATGAGATAGATCTTGAATTTACAATTCCAATGAATCCACATGTGCGTCATTCTGAATTCGTATGTGAGAGTTATAAGCATTTAAAGATTGGTATTTAAATTGCGTAAAATAAAATAAAAAAACAAACCATCTACTACGGAAATGCCACTTCAGCGCTCCAGGATTTCTTCCTCATCGCGTTTCCTCGTTCCAGAAAAAGCACCAAACCCATATGCCATTTTGAATCCCAAAATCATGCATCCAAACAAGACCACATTCACTCGATCCATTAGTACTACGTCACGGCCATTCCAAGCTCCACTAGTGCGCCAACCGAGGTGCGACTCGCACCCGTCCCTACTCCAAAAATCGGACTCAAAGTCGTTGGGTTCAGGCATAAAATTCGAGAAATCCGTAGCCCTATTTCAGATCTCGACCGTTGAGATTGAAGAGCTCAAGAAGTTCTTCGATTTTGTCTTTGGATTGAGGTTCTAGTTCGTGATGGATTGGAAAATACTGGAGGATGAACTCTGAACGTTCATGGCCAATAAAACAATAAGGTAGCGGCTGGGTCTTTTGAAATTAGGGTTTTAGGTTAACAATATTTATAATAAAATATTATTATTTAATTTCTAATTTGCAAATAAACCCATTAATTCTCAATAGCTCCAAATTCAACCCAACGAGAGTTTCCCCTAGCCAAATACCCCCGTTTCAGACACAATGGGCTAGGTCCTGTCAGCCCAATCGATCGTTTCAGCCCATTTTTCTATAATCTAAATATAGAACATTTAATTATTTAATTCGATCGTACATTTAATTTTATCGGGGCCATATACGGACTCCAAAAATTCCCAAAAAATAAATCTAGCTATGTTTTGATGATACGGTCCTAAAAAAATTAATTTCGCTGAATTTGGAGACCGTTTGAAAAATGGCCATTTTCTGGTCGATCCAAATTGACTGAAATTGACAAAACACGTTTTAATTTGCCAAGCTCACATATTGATTCCAAAAACTATAAAAATTCGAATCTTAGAATAGTTTGACATTCCAGATCCCAGCAAAGTGGTTTCGTCGAAAATGGAGGTCGTTTGTTTAATGGTTATTTATTATATTAAAAAATGTATATAAATTCCATAGTGACTTTTCTGAATATTCAACTGGCCCTAACTTTTGATTCCCGCTATGAAATTTCAATTTTTTGGATTCGTTGGAAAGATATTTTTAAACAGATATAAATATTTTTGGTTTCACCAAAATCCAATTTAGTTTGCATCCTACACACTCAATCAAAGTTCAAATTCAAAATTTCAAACTACCGGGCTATTTCTAACTCCTTTTATAATTAAATTAAAAAATTCGTTCTAACTCGATTTAAATAAATTTTTAATCATTATTATTTAAAATAAATCATTTTTAATATATAAAATCCATTAATATTTCTAAAATTAAAATTTTAAATTGGTTCCAGAATTCGGGTTGTTACAAAAAATATAAATACAATTGAAATGAAATCAAATGGGCTAGAATAAGCGTAAGGCTTGATACATACACATATATATTAAAAACGTAAAAGATCAGCACTTGGGCACTAGAGCGCGTCCGTGCATGCACACAGGTTGGTACGCTTTAGCCAACCGTCGGTGACTTGTCTGATGCTTCCTGCGCATCGGACAAGAATCCAAGCATCCACTGTTTAGATGCTAATGGATTTTCGGAAATGGAGCAGTACTTTGCTTCCTTCTGTTGGTAATTTTTTGTCTGATTTCTCACTCAAATTTACTATGTTATACTCTTATTTTTTTCTTAGATTTGTTAACCTCTCACTAGTGTGGATAAATTCCTTCCTCAAACATGATTAAACTTCCCTACAAAATTCAGATTAACATCTGTTTCGGTACTTATTTATTGTTTGATTGCATATAACTGTGAACTCTCACCAATATACTGATCAGTATTACTATTCTACAAGTAGCGATCATAATTCTTAGTCTCATCTTCTGTCGATTACTTGGTTAAATTTCAGCGTGAGTTTTTTAACGTTTGGGTTATATTTGTACACAACCTCTGGTGTATAATTTGTGCTACTTCAACATCCAAACTAATAACAAATAAATGATGGTCTGCTTCTACTTTGACCGATAATATAGTTTAAATGTACTACTTAGTTTCCTATTTTATTCCAATTTAATACTATTATTGTTAACATTTCCAACAATATTTTATTTTGTGTTAGTAAGGGGATGATTCAATTTGCGTAAAAACACCCCAGCAAAGGAACATACAAATGATGTTTGTTGAAGGATACATGCAAAATACACAAATATAGGATCATTATATATGAATTAAATTGTCATTCTTTTTATTAATATCTATATATTACTAACATAACTTTGCATGTAAAAACATTCGGTATAGTTTGAAGATCTTATAATATTTTAAGTTTAACTTTGTCTCTTCAGGAATAATTAGAAAAGATATTGGAATTAAGTGGTAAGCTAAGATATTTTGCATAGAATTGAAACTAATAGTGATAACTTTATAAATTGATAAAGAAAATATTTAAACATATTGAATATAATTAATGAACTATAAAAAATGATAAAGATTCTAATAGGAATGATAGAGGATCACATGTCTTTTATGCTACGATGTCAATTTTTTATTTCTCTATTTCATAAATTCATGAATTGCTTAATTTTTGCAATTTCTATACCTTTTTATGAGAATTGTAGATGAAACATGAGTTTAATGGGGATTGTGGGATCAAGTAAATGTATATTGTGTATAAAATAAAAATGTTATTGTAACATCCCGAGATTTTGTGACAATTTAAATTATTAAATTTAATGTGATTTTGAAAATTTTTGTTTTAAATAATAAAATTTATGATTTATGTCATATACTGATTAGGTATGAATTAAACTTGTCTTGTTAAACAATGAATTTCGGTAGCTACATAAGATAATGATTTATGTTTGATAAATCACTTATGTTGAAATTAAAGATTTGTATTGAATTCACAATATAAAATAATTTAACTAATTTTGATATTTATTTTATATTGATAATTCTAATTTATTGGATACAGTAGTAATATAGATTCATTTGATTGTATAATGAATTTCAAACCAGTTATAAAAGTAATAACCTACTTTGATTGAAGATGTAACTATGATTGGTTTGTGCAATTAAATATTGAGAGTTGAGATTTAATATTAAATCGTTTATGTTAAATTGGGTTAATAAATTAATAATTTAATTTTTGTGATTTGATTATGAAAATTTATTGGTGTAATTAATAATTGAAATAAAATTTGAACTTCTAAATAATGAAAATTGAATTCACGATAAACGATTGTTGATTTATAAATTTATATGAATTTTATTTTGATTTGAATAGAATTTATAAAGCTGTGAATTTAATTTAAAGGTGAATAAATGAAGAATGAATATTTTAATATATTAACAAACTGGTTAAAATTGTCATTTTGCAAACAATCTCAGAATTCGATGAAATTAATCTTAATGGATCCGGAATTATAAATTATTGTAAGTTCTAAAATTCGTAGCCATCTGAGTTATTCTTTGAACGTAATAATTTAAAACATTTAAAAATTTGTGTGTATAATTCAATTAAATAATCGAGTTAGAAGAAACCGCTAGAGACTTTGGAATCGGGCTTTGAAACTTTTCCATTGCGTTCAGAAGGCGTCAAAACCTATTCTTAGGATGTAAGCGGGCCTAATTTGGACATAGACCCATTTTTGGCTTTAAATACACACAAATTGAGAAATATTATTATTTTATTTACCAAACCTTATTCTAATTTCTGGCAGCCGCCACTTCTTATTTTCCAGGGCCAAAATTTTTGAATTCTTTCTCCCTTAATTTCTTTTAATCCACTCAACGAAATCGAATACTTCCAGTTAAAAGTTGAAGATCTTCGTGTGATCTTAACATCTGTACAGTGATTCGTCCTAGTTCGAAGCGAATTCACCAGAATCTGGATCAAAGAGGCGCAGTTTTTGATATGGTTTTCCAGGCGTAGGTGCAACCGAGTGTGGCCAGGATTTGGCCGACGGTGGAGTTCACGAAGGAGGTTATGGCGATGCATTTCAATCGAGTTCTGGTGGTCTTGGATGCAATGTGTGATTTAGGAGTTGAAGCGGTTTGGATGCAATGCTGGAAAGAGTGAACGCACAAGGAAGAAGATATCCTGATGATGACATGTCGGCATTCTAGTGAGTGAGGAAATTATTGTATTATTTTATTTTAATTTAATTTGAAATGCAAATGATAAAACTCGTATAACTTTTCCATATGATTTCAGTTTTATGCACGGTTGGATCCATTGGGATTGTATCGAAATTTCGGACAACATGGAACTATCATAGACTGATTCTAAGACTGTTGATTTTTGGACTAAAATTTGAATTTCGGTCTCGTTTGAATTCAAAGGTGAGTGTTTAAACCCACTCACACCTAACTAAAATATTTGATTGTTAGTTAAATTAAATTTATATTATGCTATGACTGTTTGCTTGCTATTTGACTGTTTAAATTGATTAATTAAGTTAATCTAAATAGACAGTATAAATTTAATTTAACTGTCAATATAAATTGTTCAGTTTGAGTTTTAATTTCTTGTTTAAAAACTTAATACCTGATGACTAGTAATTGATATTATATTAAACTGTTCAGATGTGTTGATTTTTATGGATGCCTTGAATTTATATATTTAATATATTGGTATGTATTTCATCTTGTTATCGACATTATTTATATATGTTACTGATTTTTGTTGATTAATCCCAACCATTGCCCTAGATGTTACGGGCATCAAATGATCCTGGGATTAATCATTTAAATGAATTAACAACGTAGGTTGAAATGATAAATACCTATGACCCTGAATTGGATTGAAATGATATATATCCTTTTCCAAAATGCTAAAATTAAATTTTAAGTATTACTTGGTCATAGGATAGAAAGTTATGTACGGACATCGATTGGTTAAATCCAATTTGTTTTAACTTTTAACCTTAGAGTATTGTTTACAACAATATAAACAATGTTTATCAATTGATTTCCTTTGAACTTGAAATTTGAGTTTTGAAATATAAAAACAATAAGGGAAATAATTTAATGTGGTAACTGAAGCTAAAAAATGAAATTGAATGTGAATCGAATCTATTGAAATTGAATTGTTTTATCCACCCTTGAAATTTATTTTAAATCAACATTAATTTAAAACGATACTTGAATTGTTAACTCATTATTTGTTATAAATAGAAACCGTTGAAATGAGAATTTGATTTGGAATTTAACTATCTGAATTAAACTAATTGAATTGAAATGAATGTGAATTGGAAATTTAATCGATTGAAATATTGAAATGGATTTGATCTGATTTGAAATTGGAATATGACTTCAAGTCTTATTGAAATTTTGTCGAAACGATTTTAGTTCAAACTATATTATTTTAAACCATTTTAAAAATGATTTTAGTAGTTAACTATTTTACTTTACAAACTGTTATTTTATCTTTAAGAAACTATTTTAATAATCAATTACTTATTTTATAAACTACTTTAATATATTTTATTTTACTATAGATTTTACTAAATTTTGATAAATTTTATTTTATATACAAGTTGTTTATTTCAAACCTTTCAAAAACATATACATAAACTATTGTAATATATTTTTAAACTATTTTAAATATTAATAAAAAAAATTAGATTGGAATCGTTTCAAGCTTTTAAGTTGGTTTAAATGGATATTTTATTATGAACAATATTCTATCTTGAATATTGAAATGATTTTTTTAAGAAAATCTGATATTTTGATATGAAGTACAAACCCCTTGGAAATGTAAAAGAATTGACCGGTGAGAAAAATGTAAACGATTGGTTGTTAAAGAGACCGGGATCGGCTATTGTCATACTCTCTGCCAATACCGAAAACCACTTTAACAACTGTGTACGCGGTGGAGCTCCAGAATGAAGTAGGATGGATTTGGAGGCGATTACTGGATTTAAAGAAAGAAAATGATGATGGATGTCCTTGACCTTCGGTCCATAATTAAAATGACTAAAACATGGCTATACCGGACCAAGTGGGGTTAGCTACCTCCATCGACAGCACTTCTTCCTTTATTACTATTGTCCCTCAGTTTGATTGATTTGATTTGATGCGCATATGTGATTTGGGTGTGTTGTTCAAGGTGGGTGGTAGCCGCGGCTATGCGTTACCTCCAATCCGGGTGTGCAACTAGTATAATCCTGCACTGGGCATTTGTCGTGCGCCTTGTCATATTATCCTGATCGAGCCCCCTACGGTTTTGATTTAACAATATGGAATCACGGCGCATCCCTATCTGCCGACGTACTGGTGTATTATATGAAAATTGTACGACAACGGTATAAACAGTGTAAGGGTTAATAATGGTAATCCTGCCTACGCTATTTTAATATTTTATATTTAACCATAGACACTATTATAATAGCATATTATATTATATAGAATCTAGTTTAATGGAACCTTAGGAGATGGAAATTCCCGTAACGTCTCTTAAATTATTGCACTCATATTATCGCATGAATTTGATTTAACTAATATGAGAATATTTTAGTTCTAATCCAAGTATTTTTGTCTTTTCATTTGTGCTTGGGTCAGCCTGAGTTTCAGTTATCGAAGATACTGTTTTGAAGATGAAGAGGGAGCTTGCTAGAAGTACTATTATTTATTTCCGCTGCAAATATTGGTATGTTTATGATAGTTAACTCTGAAAATTGTTGTAAAATTAAATCAAATATATGTTTTAACAACTTCGTGAGCTGTTATTTAATTATTATATTTTTTCCTTCCGCTGTGAGATTCTGTAATGGCGCGTTTTGTTAGCTGTCGAATAATTAATTTATTTAATTATTTATATATCGATTTGGCGATATCGATAACTTAAAGTAAAACGTTCGAACTTAGATTTTATAATTATAATTTAAAACGAACTTGAAAACGTCGTGGCAGTTCGCAATTTGGCGATTTGAACTTCAACTGAATGTACAGGATTCGTTTTAAGCCGGATTTCTGTGAAACAAGAAACGTATGGAGCTGGTGGAGTATATCTTTCTAGTGGAAGAGAAAAATCAGGATTTCGTCGTGTAGATTTTGATTCACGTCCAAATTAAATTTTGAAATAGTCGCTATAGAATCGTTTATCGACCGTATCGGTTTATTCGATATAACTAGATATCAGATTGGAATTTAGACAAGGTTCTTTTGCGAAATAGTGATAATTTAATTTTTAGAATTTTATGGTAATTTTTAATTAATTAAATAAGCAACTTTTTATTTGGAGTATTTGGCACCCTGTATCGACATTTCAGGGTTTCACAATATGAGTTAATCTACCGATATTATTATACTTTTGGGATCGTGGCACTGAGCTCGATACAGTGGTATCTTTAATTCTGTCCGTACGTGAATGAAATTTAAGTAACATGGTATGTTAAAAACCCAACGTTAAAACCGTAAAATGTAGCGTGCTCTCCCCATTTCAAATAAATATCTCGATCCATTTTTGTGATCAAAACTAAAGCCATGCCCCCATTCTTTCTCAGCCACAAAGTTACCAACTACCACCGTAGTATAACGCAAGAACCCAAGTCCTCATTCACAAAAATCTCGGTAGCATTTTCATTCACAGGAAAGTATCGAGCAAAGGAAAAAAATTCAAAAGAAAAGCAAATAAATTCTGATAAATACTAAAGCTTGGATCTTAGTCTCGAAATGGATTTCCTTACCATTCCTGAGCAGTTTCATCTAGTACGATGCGAGATTTGTTCGTTGTTTGTAATACACGGAAGTCTAGGGTTTTAGTTTTGGGGTTGTTGAGGCACTAGTTCGCAAATCCGAGGTTGCCGATGAGTTTGTGGTAGGAATTAGGGTGGGTTCTGGAAATCTGGGTGGTCACGGTGGAAGTTTTCATCGTGCGATGTACAATTTTCCGTGTGTAAGCTGTTCGACGCATTTCATCTTGGGTTCTCGAGCCTGATGATTTTGACATGGGTAAGAAGAGAAATCGATGGAGGATGAAATGGTGATGTTCATTCATGAATGGATGGAGAGTTTGGGGGTGCGGTGGAGTGTAAACAAGCGGTAATGTCTGTGTATAATGAGGAGCAGTAGCGTGTTATCAAGGAAGAAGAAGTAAACGAATGGGCCAGGGTATGTTAAGATAGGTATGGGCCTTGTTCAAAGTGGTGAGCCCAATAATATTTTAGAGTTTAAGTTTTTAAATTCAAATAAGTGTATTAAATTGTAATTGTGATATCTCAGTCATACTTTAACGAAATTCAGCAAAACAGGATCCGTTAGGATCGTATGGACGGGAGCAACACAATGAGACTGACCGGGAGTGAATCCGAGCTCGTTACAATTTATGGCAAAATAAATTGTTCGACTGAATCAAAGAACGCAAACCGATTATTTAACGGTTAACGCACAACAGTGAGTAAAACTCACTAACTCTCCTCAGTTTATATTTTTATATAAACTGTGTTAAATGATTTGATTACTGTGTATTGTTAGTTTGGACTATTAAATAGATTTGATTGAAACATATATATAGTTATATATATAAACGACAATCAAATATTGATTCAGTTCATCAGTATATTTCATGTTGGAATGAAATTGATGTATATTTTATTGTGTAACATCTGTGGATGCAGGGAAACAGGTTGGAGGAATCCGACTGGATTCCTCAACATTTATTTTACCGTTTTTCATATATTGTGATATATGATGTGTTATGAAATCTGTTATTGATTTCATATGTTTGAATGATACCGATCATTGTTATACGACACGTTAAACACCGTAGGTGATACTAGAATGTAAAAAAGAAATTTTCAATGTTTATATTGAAAATAAATCTTATTTATAAAATCGATAGGATTTTATAAAATGAAAACATTTATTTATTTAGGAAATAAATAAAGGAACATTTATTTAGATTATAAATAAATGGAATAAATGAATATTTATTTAGGGAATAAATAAAGGAACACTTGTTCGGAAAATAAATAGAATTATACAAGGATAGATTTAAAACCCGTGCTTCGCACATGGTATAACACGATATGGATTTAAATGAGATATTAAATAGGAAATCTGTTTTAAACAGATAAATTGAAGTAGATTAATTTATAAATAATTTTTTATAAATTGAATAAATTATTTATCGTTGATAAATGGAATATATATAAGTCTGGACTTATATAGAGAAGTAGAAACGTTATTAAAAGGACATTTATAAAGTGAAGAACCGTTACTAAAAGTAAATCTTTATAAATTGATAAATGTTGTAAAAAGTAAATCTTTATAAAAGGATTTAAAAAAGTAATTTGTTAGGTTAACCAAAGCAAGTTAGTCGAGTTAATCAAAGTAATTGGTTAAGTTAACCAAAACGAGTTAGTCGAGTTAATCAAAGTAATTGGTTAAGTTAACCAAAGTAAATTAGTTAAGATAAACTAAGCGGGTAATCGAAGTGAATTAGTTAAGTTAAACTAATTGGTAAATCAAAGTGAATTAGTTGCGTCAAACTAAGTGAATTAACTAAGTTAAACTAAGTGGATTAGTTCAGTTAATTGAGACAAGTAAATCAAGTTAGGTTAAACCATTTGAGTTAACCAGTTAGGTTAAGCCATTTGAGTTAACCAGTTAAAATTTACCAGTTAAAGATAAACAGTTAGAGTTGACCAGTTAGAGTTGACCAGTTAGAGTTGATCAGTTAGAGTTATCCAAGTAGAGTTAATCGAGTAGAGTTGTAGAATATCACTTATCCGAAGTAGAGTTATCGAATATAGTGTATTCGAGAGAAGAGTTATCGAATATTATTTATTCGAAGAGTAGTTATCGAATATTAGTTGTTCGAAGTTAGTTAATCGAGGAGTTAATCCGAGGAGTTAGTCGAAGAGTTAATCCAAAGGAGTTATTCGAAGTTAGATAATCCAAAGGAGTTATTCGAAGTTAGTTAATCCAAAGGAGTTAATCGAAGAGTTAATCCGAAGGAGTTATTCGAAGTTAGTTAATCCGAAGGAGTTAATCGAAGAGTTAATCCGAAGGAGTTAGTCGAAGAGTTAATCCAAAGGAGTTACTCGAAGTTAGTTAATCCAAAGGAGTTAGTCGAAGAGTTAATCGAATATAGTTATTCGAAAGAAGGTGTTAATCGAATATAGTTATTCGAGTAAAGTTAAAAGAGTTAATCGAATTTAGTTATTCGAAATGAGTTATTCGAATTAGATATTTGAATAGAGTTAAACACATTAGAGTTATTCGAATTAGTTATTCGAATAGAGTTAAACACGTAAGAGTTAATTGGATATTAGTTATTCAATTAGAGTTAAATCGAATTTAGTTATTCGAAAGGAGTTAATCAATTTGAGTTAAGTTAATCGATTTGAATTAAGTTGAATCGAAATGGAGTAAATCGATTAGAATTAAGTTAATCGAGTTTGAGTAAATCGAATATTGGTTATTCGAAGGTAAGTTATTCGAATTAGTTATTCGAAGGAGTTAATCAAATGAGTTGATCCAAAGGAGTTAGTCGAATATTAGTTATTCGAATAGAGTTAAAGGAGTTATCGATTTTATTTTTATCGAAAGGAGTTATCGATTAGTAAATCGAAAGGAGATTCTCGAATATAGCATATTCGAAAGAAAGAGATCGAATATTGTTTATTCGAAAGAGAGAGATTTCGAATATGAGTTATTCGAAGAGAGATAATCGAATATAGGTTATTCGAAGAAGAGTTAATCGAATAGAGATTACTCGAAAGAGAGTTATACGTCGAATTCGATTATAGCGAATTCGGGAAAGTACTATTTACTTTCCAGGGTTAAATCAAGATTTAGTTATTGATTTAGAAATTTGGTGTCTGTTAAATTATTCGAGTTAGGAGATAAAGTTATAATTTAGATTAGATATTGCAGAAGTAGGAATTATAACGTTATAGTTATAATCAAACGTTTCCATATAAGAAGTAGATTCGTAACCTGAATCCGAGAATTTGCGTAAACAGATGATTGGAAAAAGTGAGTGACGAGCTTCATCTATTTCACAGTAAAGGACGTTGTTCAATTAAGGTCTGAGAGGTAATTATACCCCAACTTGATTGACTTCAGAATTGACAAAGGAATAGTTGTGGTTCGATAGAAAAGGTTGATTTGAAATATAGTTAAGTAATAAGCGATTAATGGATTAAGCGTAATGATGTTTTATACAATGTTCATTTGAAATCCGTAAATGAGTTTTGGAAACGTTTTCCAAATATAGTCAGATATGTTTTCTAAACATAGAAAATGAAATGTTTTCATGATGAGAATTTAAGAAATAGAGTTAAGCAAATTCAGAAACTGACTGGAGAGGGTAAGTTGAACGGTTTTCTAAGTGACGATCTGATGTTGGTTTCGACCTTCCGGATTGATACTTAGAGAATTGTCCTCATACTAGTTACAGTTAGGGACTGATAGTTGCGAAATAATAGTGATGTGAAAATAAGCTATGGAAATGTTTTCCAATGATTAATAACATATATTTTCTAAATATATGAAATAATGAAATATGAAGATATGATGGTTGATCGATCGAATTCCCATTTGGAAATAAGATCGTTGTTTGTACACCGACATGTTTTCATTTGATAGTTAGATCACAGACTATCAAAGTTTTGACCATATTTACGTTGTAAATATGGAGAGACCGGTTGGATTATTATCCGAAGAACCACTCCGTATTAGCATAAGCGTTGCGAATCAAGTACGCTGAAGATAATTGAAGACGGAGTGAAGTGCAAGGGCAATTGTGAAAAGCCTAGGTAGGATGGATTCACTGAATAGTGCTTTCGGTTTGTTCAGTCCCAGGACAACGTATATGGACGAGTGTCTGACAAAGTATTCTTAACGAATCATGTATGTTGATCTCTTTAAACGTAATACGTTGGTAGCGGAGAAATTCGTTTCTCTTAGCTTTTATACCCGTGATGCCTTGAGAAATCGTTAATGATTTGGCGGGTATGACGATGTGGCATTCAAAGTAATTGAAGCAATAATCTGTCAAAGTGATAAACGTGACCTCAAACCTCACCACCGGGAAATAACAGAAGTTGGGCTAGGCGGCATGGCTAGTTGGGCCATACCCAAGCAGGGTGTATTATCACGATCTAGAGAATATTCAATTGTACTTCTTTATAATCTATTTCAATGCTGTCCCTTATCGGGAAGGATGGTTGCTGATCCCAACCATCGGTGGTAATATATTCGTTACACTCAAGCTAAATGAGTGAACGGTCATGTGTGGCCGGGTTGCAAGACGTTCTTGTTGAACCCTAGTGTATCTCCTCTAGAGTACACTGATCGGAAGGTGCTCCCATACCTTGTCTGTTGGAATCCAATCTCCAATAAGCGCTCACGGTTTTATTTGTATACTATGTATGTGGAACGTGAGATGCAAGCGTTCTGCTAGATTGATATCTATTTGTATTTAGACATTATTATAATATCAGAAAGATATCCTTTATTTAACCAAGTGTTGGAGTTTTATTCACACCAGTCCCATGACTGACCCGGAGTTTATTTTGTTTTGTTTTCCCTAAACTCTTGGGTGCCTAAATTTGTACGGGCAGTCAAGTAGTCGGGATTTTACAGATACACTTGGAGAGCTTGGAGCAGGAGACTTCAGGATTATAGTTATTATTATTCCGCTGTGTTGTTAAGTGTTGTACTTTGAAATGGTATGTATATACGAGTACTGATTTGTATTTCAAAGTTATGTTATATTTTATTCGTTCCGCTGTGAGATTCGTGTTTACTCTGATGATGTAAGTTCTTCTTCTTCTTCTATTCTATTAGTTCTATCTTTTCTTTCTCACCCTCTACTTTCTTTCACTAACGTCTCGGAATTTCCGACTCTCGAGGAGTCGGAAATTTCCAGCCGTTACAGATTCAGTGTTTGTTTTTCTTCTTTCTTCGTTTTCTTATATAAATCCCAATAAATATCTTTATTTTCGATTTGTTTAAGTCGACATTGAGGATCATTGTCGATTTGAATGGTCAAAAATGCGGGATGTTACAGTTATCTTTGTTTTAATATTTAGATACCAAGTTTTACCTAGATGATATATTAGTGCTTTTTCAAAACAAGAGATTTTAGTCCTCAACGTTTTATTAGTGATGTCTTAAATGGATTTCCTTTATTTATTTATTTTAATCTTTTTTCACTATGTTGATCATAAATATAAAATTAGCTATAGATTGGTCGCAACAGCACTATTAAAATTGAGGCATGTGTATCCATTTATGTACCCTACAAAGTTGATATCCTTATGGATACAACAATGACAAAGTATCAAAATATTTTGCTTCATTACATGCATAATAGTGATCTTCAACTCTAATAACCAGGAAATCTGAGCCAATTTAAAATTTTTATTTTGGCAATTTTAATTAATTTTGGATATTTAAAATGAATTATTTTAAATAATAACGATGAGAAATATATTTTGCATAGAATTCGAATGAATATATTTATTAGAATCGACGTTAGAATATAAATATTTATTTCTATTTATAAAAGGAATTTAAAATGGTGCGGTAGTTCGGATTTTCGATTTAAAATTTCAAATGAATGTACAGGATTCAAAATAAACCGGATTTTAGCGAAACCAAAATTATTTGGATCTATTTGAGATGATCTTTCCAACGAATCCGAAAAATTGAAATTTCATAGCGGGGACAAAAAGTTATTCCCAGATGAAAATTCACAATAGTCGCTATGGAATTTTGGCCCTTAAAAATGGAAATTTTGCAAACGACCTCTGTTTTCGACGAAACCAATTTTTTTGGATTCGGGTTGTCGATTTATTGCTAGATTCCAAAATTCATAATTTTCTGAATCAATATGTGAGTATGGCAAAAGAAAACGTGTTTTAACAGTTTTAGTCAATTTTAATTGACCAGATAATGACCATTTTTCAAATGGTCTCAGAATTTGATGAAATTATTTTTGTTAGAACTGTATCGTCAATACAAAGCTAGAAAATATTTTTCTGGAATTTTCAAAGTTAGTATGTGGCCCCCGTAAATTAAAATGTGTGTTCAAATTCATTATATAGATTTATATTTTGATTTTGACGAAAACTTATCGTAACAGTCGAACTGGCTTATGATACATATCCTATTGTGTTCGGAATTGGGGTAATTAGCTAGGAACGATAGTCGGTGGGTTCGATTTTGATTTCGAGTTCGGAATGGTGGGTAATTAGCTCTCCGGCGCGCCCTTCCTCAGCTCGATTCCGATGGTGAACACCCCCCCCCCTTTCAAAACAAAGGCAAAATTTTATTTATTTCAGTTTCTTTAATTATTTGCTTATATAAAACTGAAAAGTAAAATGGTGATTTTAATGTAAAGAAAGTTAGAATTTATATATATAGAAAGTTTAGATTTTTAATGATAGAAAGTTGTAAATTTTAATAAAATAAAGATTGGATTTTTAAATAGAAAAAGGTTTAATTTTTAACATATAAAAGATTTGATTTTCAAAAGCAAAAAGATTCGATTTTTATAATGTTATCATAGCAAAATAAAGATATGGTTTTCGTATATATATTAGGAATATAAAAGTATAATTTTAATATGATGTAGAGAATAAAAATCTAATTTTTATATGATGTAGAGAATAAAAATATAATTTTTATACAATGTAGAAAATAAAAATATGATTTTTATATAAAGAGAAGAATAAAAATGTGATTTCTATAGCATCAAAATAAAAATTCGATCTTTAAATAAGAGGTAGAAATATAAAAATATAATTTTTATATAGGAAGGAGGGTTGTAAAAATATATGAAGTAGAAGTAAAAATGTGATTTTTACTGTGAACAGCGTGAAAATGTCGCATTGGAATTTCGAACAAATCCAGACCGTTCAGAAATAGAGAATGGCGGAGTGGAAGGCAAAGGTGAGAACTTCCCATTTTTAATTTGTTTTCTAGTTGAAATACATACTAGGATGCAGACGGTGCTTAGCAGCACCCGACACCCGTCGTCCATAGACCATGGATGACTTGTTTGTCTGATTGATGTGTTGTGAAAGTTGATTGTGTGATGTATAATGGAATAAAATATTTTATAGTTAAAAATATAATTTTTAACGTTGATGTGAATAAAATAGATATTCATTTACAAATCAGAACGATTTGTTTATGTACACCTATTTAACTGACATAGATTGGGACGATAAATTTTACACATCGCCCTACTGCACAAATAAAATATGTGTTTAATTGATTGAAACCCTACACAGTGGTTGGGATGATATTGACATACACTAATCGCAATTGTTTAGTAGTATGTCGACCGATTGGTTGACAGATTGTGTAAACGTTAATTATTTATATTTAATGATTATGCAGTTGTGTGGTGCACTTTGGATGATGGTTGATTATTTATCATTGCTATTATATACATGTATAGAATCCATATAAATAACATTATATGGTAATTGAGTGGGTCTCATTCCAATTTAGAAGATAAATATATATATATATATATATATATATATATATTCATGTGTTGAATAAAAAGAATATTCATGTGTTGAATAAAAGAAAATTCATGCGTTGAATAAAATATAAATTCATGTGTTGAATTAAATATATATATTCATGTGTTGAATAAAAGAAAATTCATGTGTTGAATAAAATTTATATTCATGTGTTGAATAAAAGAAAATTCATGTGTTTGAATAAAATATATATTCATGTGTTGAATAGAAGAAAATTCATGTGTTGAATAAAATATATATTCATGTGTTGAATAGAAGAAAATTCATGTGTTGAATAAAATATATATTCATGTGTTGAATAAAAGAAAATTCATGTGTTGAATAAAATACATATTCATATGTCGAATAAAAGAAAATTCATGTGTTGAAGAAAACATTCATTTATTGAATAGAATAACGACGTTATTGAAATATATCAAGCCGTGTTGATTAGATATGCGCTGTAATGTCCCGCATTTTTTATGAATATTTAAATCAGTTTAAATATTGAATTCGTAATATTAGTGGATTTATATATTAATTAAAACGAAGTTAAACGTATAAAAATATATATTAAATATAATCGAGCCCGTAATATTGCGGTAGTTCGTAATTAACGTTCTGAACTTCAACTAAGTATACAGGACCCGTTGCTAGTCGGATTTCCTCGAAACAAGGAACGTTATAATCTATTGAACTGTATTTTTCTAACAGAAGTGAAAAACCAAGATCTCGTGTTACAGATTATGAGTTATGTCCAAATCAAATTTCCAAATAGTCACTATAGAATCGTTTATCGACCGTAACAGTTTGTTTGATATAACTAGATATCGGTTGCAAATCTGGAAAAGATTCTTTTGAGACATTGTTATAATTTAATTTTTAGAATTTTTCTGTAATTTTTAATTATTTAAATAATCAATTTTTTGGAGTGTTTTGCACCCAATATCAATATTTTGGGGTTTCATAATATGAGTTAACCTACCAATATTATTATATTTTTAGGATCATGGCACCTCGCTCGATACGACCGTATCCTTATTTCTGTCCGTAGAGATGCGGACATGAATGAAATCTCACCCAATATCTTTCCATATCAGTCCAGTAATACAATGCCAATCTTTCTTTTTTTTAAATCTCGGCTAGATTTGGTTGCATTGATCCAGATTTAAGTGACAGCAAAATTTAGACTTTCAAACCATTCCGTACATGATCTTTCGGAAACCAGCTAACCCATTAAATCTGAGGCAATCTGGAGAAGGATATGTCAGCCAAAATCCAAGCAAAATCGTAATATAATATTTGTTAAATTTCAGATAAATCTTTCTTGGTCAGAATTTCCGGTTGAACATATATTTTGCATATCAGCTAATTTTATTTGAGCAAAGAAAACTTGCTATCCATTCACTTTCAAAACAGTATACATGGTATCTGTGGCCATGCTGTAAAGTGTACGAAGCCATACTGATGATACAGACCTTCATTTGTTTTTGCGCTGGAAAACATATAGACCTTACCCTAAGCTAAAACCTGTGACAAGAAAAATCAATGCTGAAGTTTCTTCTATACCTTAACCACTAAAGAATTGCACATTTTTCACTGTACTCAATACGCAACTCCCTGTGTATATTTCATACAGCTACCTTAGACTAAGTCTTGAATTGTAACATCAAACTCTAACCTATATCCCACAACCTATGCTTCCCTACTCCTTGGCCGTTAAGGCATTGAAGCCTATATATACACGCTGCTCCAATGCCCTCCTTCAGAAAAGCTAAATCAAGTTTTCCATGGAAAGAAAAGAAAATAAAAACCAAAGCATGAACTCGTCTAAACAATCTAATATATATGTATGTATAAACTCGAAGTATACGTATATTCGATTTCTCCTCCCAACCGCATCCTCTTCAGTGGGTTCCAGCTGTTTGGTTCCACATCCGAAACAAAGCCACAAGCTAAGGGATGATATTGGGAAATCGGAGCATGCCATTGATGGACTTTGGAGACAATCCAGTTCGCTAGCTATTGTACGTGAGTGGGTCTGCTCGAAATGGAAGAGGAGGGAGCTCAAGCTTTAGATGAAGGGTAAAGGTTTTGGACTACGTGCGAGTGGAGTGTCATGTTCATGAGGGTTCTGAGATTGTGACAAGAAAATGGTGCGGAAATGATCTACAAATGATGAACTGGAGGCCTCAACGCGTGAAACAGGGTGCATGTTTGGACTTAGAAGGGGAAATAGTGTTTTCGTCTAAGAACTGCGGGGAGTTGGTTGTTCATTAATATTGAAAACAAAGAGGGGCATTGAAATTAGTTGCATTTCTGGGAAGGTCTAAAGTAAACAGAGCAAGCGGTTTAGTTTCTAAGGTAGAAGGGATGATACTGTGCTGTCTGGGTTCTACTCAGGAGTGGATGGGCCGAGAAATAATATTATGAGGCCTAGATTAAATGGAGAAATATATATATATATCTATATATAACAAAAAGTGTGTACGTGAA
This sequence comes from Allium sativum, assembly GCA_030737875.1. Taxonomy (NCBI): domain Eukaryota; kingdom Viridiplantae; phylum Streptophyta; class Magnoliopsida; order Asparagales; family Amaryllidaceae; genus Allium; species Allium sativum. Next base: position 153,294,909 of record CM060921.1, on the reverse strand, counting down.
TTATCAAGAGGGAGAGGAAGGGAAACGTGAGCAGGAAATGGGCGGTAATGATGGAAGGGTGCAGGAATGAAAGAGGTGTATCTGATTCATGGGTATGGTGTATGATGTTCGAAGGCTTAGTACTATACAAAACGTAAAGATGAAAATACAGCATGGGTCATCATGCAAGTTGCAAGAGGGAGTGCCAGCATAGTGAAGTCTGCGGCAAAACACTTTTAACAGGAGGGATATGATGAATACCCGTTGGAGTTGACTAGTCATTGGTACCTGATTGTGGGTTCAAACCGTTGTCAGCTAAGGATGGTGAACGAGTTGTGTGTACAGGAGGTGCATGGGAGAAAACATGGAGTTCCAAACATTACTGAAGAATAGAAGGGTGTGGTCTAATAACAAGGGACTAAATGAATTAAAAAAGATTTACTAAGGGTACTGGAAATTTCAAAGACGCTTGGCAAGAAACGATGATTGATCACGGGTAAATATCGGGATATAAGCACGAATCAGACAAAATAAGCCACGTTGGAATCAAAGTAACGAGATCCATTGTACGGAACGGATGTTGCTGAAAATGGTGCTATTGGAATTTTGTCAAACGCCTGTTGATTTTAAATGAACGAAAGCAGGATCGTCAATTGATGCAAATCGTTATTTAACGGTTAACGCGCAAAGGTGAGTAAATTCACTAACTCTGATCTATTTTTTAAAAATTTTAATTATATTTTAATGTTGGTTGAATGCTGTGTGATGGTCATTTAGGTAGATTACAATTAAATTGGTTGAAATAATATAATCCGTCATATATCTAAACTGTCGATTGAACACTGATGCTGTTTACCATTATATTTCATAATGATATGAAATTGGTGATATTTATTGTGACTAACATCTGTGGATACAGGAACCGGTTGGAGGAATCCAACCGCATTCCTCAATGTTTATATGTACTGTTATTTATATATGCACTGGTTGAACCCAACTGACATTGAAACCCTCTGTGGATATTGATGTTGAATGGAAATTCGATGTTATTTTGATAAACTATGTCGAATAAGAAAGTGGCAACTACCGGCCATAAATCCATCGTTTGGTTAAGAAATCGATTCGCCGATAGGCAAATCAATGAAGTTAATTATAAAAATTATATTTTTATAATTAACGCGAAGTTTAAATTATAATAGAAGTTCTATTATAAACTGGTATTTTATAGTTCATTCTATAAAGTAAATATAAACGATTTTTTTTAACATCCAAATAAGTTATTAAGCTGTAATTATCCTGCGAGTGGATAATTTGAATAATTATTTTAAAGAAATAGTTAAGAAATATTATTTGATTAATTATATTAATCTAATGGTAAGAAGTGAATAAAACCAATTAACAAATTTACTGATGGAATGAAGTTGATTAAATCAATTGTTTATTTGGGGAATGATTATTAGATTAATTGGTCTTCAATTAGTCTAACGAAAGTAGTTTAGAAATAAGTAATCAAAATTAATTTAATTACCTTTTAAATTAATGAAGTTTTAAATAGTTATTGAATTAATATAATTAGTCTTGTTAATTTACAATGAAGTAAACCATTTTACTTCAGCAAATGATCAAGTTAATCACTATTTGATTAAAGTAATTGGTTCTTAAAAGGATTTCATTTAAGATGGTATTGAGTTTGTAATAAGATGTTTACTTGAATGGGGTATAATATTTCGAATAAAGAGTACATTGTCAAAGATGAAGAACGTTATTGATTTTTGATAAGAGAAGTTTCAAATGGAATTGTATAAGGAAGACGAAGCGAGGAGTTAATGTTTAATATAAATAGTTGTATACAACCGAGTTTTCATAATAAGGATATGGCGTCGTAAATCCATATTCATATTAAGCAAGAAATAAGGATATGGACTTTGGAGACAATACAGTTCGCTAGCTATTGTACGTGAGTGGGTCTGCTCGAAATGGAAGAGGAAGGAGCTCAAGCTTTAGATGAAGGGTAAAGGTTTTGGACTACATGCGAGTGGAGTGTCGTGTTCATGAGGGTTCTGAGATTGTGACAAGAAAATGGTGCGGAAATGATCTACAAATGATGAACTGGAGGCCTCAACGCGTGAAACAGGGTGCATGTTTGGACTTAGAAGGGGAAATAGTGTTTTCGTCTAAGAACTGCGGGGAGTTGGTTGTTCATTAATATTGAAAACAAAGAGGGGCATTGAAATTAGTTGCATTTCTGGGAAGGTCTAAAGTAAACAGAGCAAGCGGTTTAGTTTCTAAGGTAGAAGGGATGATACTGTGCTGTCTGGGTTCTACTCAGGAGTGGATTGGCCGAGAAATAATATTATGAGGCCTAGATTAAATGGAGAAATATATATATATATATAACACAAAAAGTGTGTACGTGAATTATCAAGAGGGAGAGGAAGGGAAACGTGAGCAGGAAATGGGCGGTAATGATGGAAGGGTGCAGGAATGAAAGAGGTGTATCTGATTCATGGGTATGGTGTATGATGTTCGAAGGCTTAGTACTATACAAAACGTAAAGATGAAAATACAGCATGGGTCATCATGCAAGTTGCAAGAGGGATTGCCAGCATAGTGAAGTCTGCGGCAAAACACTTTTAACAGGAGGGAGATGATGAATATCCGTTGGAGTTGACTAGTCATTGGTACCTGATTGTGGGTTCAAACCGTTGTCAGCTAAGGATGGTGAACGAGTTGTGTGTACAGGAGGTGCATGGGAGAAAACATGGAGTTCCAAACATTACTGAAGAACAGAAGGGTGCGGTCTAATAACAAGGGACTAAAATGAATTAAAAAAAGATTTACTAAGGGTACTGGAAATTTCAAAGACGCTTGGCAAGAAACGATGATTGATCACGGGTAAATATCGGGATATAAGCACGAATCAGACAAAATAAGCCACGTTGGAATCAAAGTAACGAGATCCATTGTACGGAACGGATGTTGCTGAAAATGGAGCTATTGGAATTTTGTCAAACGTCTGTTGATTTAAATGAACGAAAGCAGGACCGTCAACTGATGCAAATCGTTATTTAACGGTTAACGCGCAAAGGTGAGTAAATTCACTAACTCTGATCTATTTTTTAAATATTTTAATTATATTTTAATATTTGTTGAATGCTGTGTGATGGTCATTTAGGTAGATTACAATTAGATTGGTTGAAATAATATAAACCGTCATATATATAAACTGTCGATTGAACACTGATGCTGTTTACCATTATATTTCATAATGATATGAAATTGGTGATATTTATTGTGACTAACATCTGTGGATATAGGAACCGGTTGGAGGAATCCAACTGGATTCCTCAATGTTTATATGTACTGTTATTTATATATGCATTGGTAGAACCCAACTGACATTGAAACCTTGTGTGGATATTGATGTTGAATGGAAATTCGATGTTATATTGATAAACAATGTCGAATAAGAAAGTGGCAACAACCGACCGTAAATCCATCGTTTGGTTAAGAAATCGATTCGCCGATAGGCAACTCAACGAAGTTAATTATAAAAATTATATTTTTATAATTAACGCGAAGTTTAAATTATAATAGAAGTTCTATTATAAACTGGTATTTTATAGTTCATTCTATAGAGTAAATATAAACGATTTTTTTTAACATCCAAATAAGTTATTAAGCTGTAATTATCCTGCGAGTGGATAATTTGAATAATTATTTTAAAGCAATAGTTAAGAAATATTATTAGATTAATTATATTAATCTAATGGTAAGAAGTGAATAAAATCAATTAACAAATTTACTGATGGAATGAAGTTGATTAAATCAATTGTTTATTTGGGGAATGATTATTAGATTAATTGGTCTTCAATTAATCTAACGAAAGTAGTTTAGAAATAAGTAATCAAAATTAATTTAATTACCTTTTAAATTAATGAAGTTTTAAATAGTTATTGAACTAATATAATTAGTATTTTTTATTTATAATGAAGTAAACCGTTTTACTTCAGCAAATGATCAAGTTAATCACTATTTGATTAAAGTAATTGGTTCTTAAAAGGATTTCATTTAAGATGGTATTGAGTATGAAATAAGATGTTTACTTGAATGGGGTATAATATTTCGAATAAAGAGTACATTGTCAAAGATGAAGAACGTTATTGAATTTTGATAAGAGAAATTTCAAATGGAATTGTATGAGGAAGACGAAGCGAGGAGTTAATGTTTAATATAAATAGTTGTAAGCAACCGAGTTTTCAGAATAAGGATATGGCGTCGTAAAACCATATTCATATTAAGCAAGAAATGTGGTTAATGAATATTATAAGTAATAAGGAGTTTAAAGTTACAGACGTATATCTATTCTAAGATATGAACGATGTCGATCAAGGTCTGAGAGGTAAATAAAATACTCCAACTTGAACGGCTTCACTATTATCGAGGAACGATATCAGTTTGTGACGGAAAGAGATGTCAAGATTAGTATAAAAGGAATATGGCAGCGTATTGCAATTATTAGAACAATAGCGATAAAATAACACTGTTGACTAGGCTTAAGCGTGACTGTTACGTCGAGATTAGTTATAAAGGAGAATATTACAGCGTATGACAAGTTTTGAACTGTAATGATAAATTAGCGCTGTTGACCAAACTTATGCGTGGAGTAAACAGTTTGGTTCGAAATCCACTTATTCGGAAGTAATAAATAGTGAATGTTAAATAAAAAGTGCCCGTGATTGTGTGATGTTAGTTGAACATTTGAATGGATGTTGTTTTTACTTCGATAGTTAAATAACCGACTATCGAAGTGTTTTACCATCGTTGTCAATACGGAGGGACCGGTTGGAGATATTATCCGAAACCACTCCGTATAGGCATAAGCGTTGCGAATTTGATTATGCTGAAGACAAATTGAAGACGGAGTTAAATGAAAGAGTTTTCATGTTCCAGAATGGTGCTTTATGTTTGTCCAATCCCAGGACAACTTGTATGGACGAATGTCTGACAGAGTATTCCTAACAGTTACATAAGACAATCTTTTCAAAATATTACGTCTGGTGGCAAAAAAAATCTTTTCTCTTAGCTTTTATACATGTAATATTTTTGGGAAGATCAACTAGTGATTTGATGGGTTTGACGATGTGGCATTCAAAGTGTATGTGGGCCAGATGTTCTAAAGCATAGACGTAGCCTCAAGCTTCACAACCAAGAAATGACAAAAATCGGGCAGGCGGCATAGCTATGTGTGTCGCTCCTATTAGGGTGTATAATCACCTATCTAGAGAAATTCCTTTTACTTCTTTAATCTATGTCGATGCTGTCCCTTTTCGGGAAACGGTGGTTTGAGCCCAACCGTTGGTGATATACGTTCGATACACTCATGCGAAATGATTGGTCGGTAATGTGTGGGCCCGGTTGCAAGACGTTCTTGTTGAACCCAGTGTATTCGCCTCTAGAGATACACTATCGGTAGGTGGTCCCATACCTTGTCATAGTTGGAATCCAATCTCCAATAAGCGCCCTGCAGCTTTTTTATTTTACACTATGTATGTAGAGCGTGAGATGTAAGCGTTTTGCTATTTGGATATTTACTTGATTAGACATTATTATAATATCACTGGATTTTGATATCAAAATATTTTGGGTTAGATTAAGGTAAAAACCGTCCATGTTTATGTGTGGGGTGGTCTTACTATTATCCTTTTGTTACAAAAGGATTTTCAAAGTTAAATAATATGATTGGAATTTACTCACACCAGTCCCATGACTGACCCAGAGTTTATTTTGTTTGTTTTCCCTAAACTCTTGGGTGCCCAAATTCGTACTGGCAGTCAAGTGTTTCAGGCTTTTACAGATACATTTGGAGGAGCTAAAAGCAGAAGGCTTCACCGTCAGTATTTAGAGATTATTTCCGCTGTGATATGATGTATTGTACTCTGATAATGGTATGTATATACAATACAGTTTTGTATTTCAAAGTAATGTTATATAATACATTTTATTCGTTCCGCTGCGAGATTCGTGTTTACTCTGATTCTGCTCAGTTGTGTTCTTCTTCTTCTATTCTATTAGTTCTATCTTATCTTTCTCATCTTCTTATTTCTTTCTATTAATGATCTGAATTTTTGTGCACTTTGAGTTGAATGTGTAGGATATTTGTCAGCTCAAATTGGTATGGATTTTCTGGTCGTTACAGTTGGTATCAGAGCAGAAGGGTAAGTGATTACTTTGGCTCTGTGGCGCAACTCAATAGAGATGGAGTTAGTAATACTCTAGATTGAGTTTGAGTGTATATATATGAGCGCGCATTTGTAAATTGGTATAAGAACTGTTTTATATTGTGTTGGTTAGTTTGGCGAGGGGTTTATGAATTCTGGTCGATACTGGATTGCAAACTATATCGATAGGTGTTTCTAAACTCTTGAACAGAGCAACTTGACGCAGTATTGTTCTGAAGAAGGGTAAATAAAATAATTTTGCCCAAATATATTTTGATATAAAAAGAGGTATATATTTTGAGATTATTAGAATATAAATGGATATGTTGGATGTTATTATAATCAAATAAGATTATAAAGTGAAATTGTTATAAATAACCAATCAGAATTCGTATAAAATTAGATAGAATAAATATGAATTTAAACCAGAATTTGAAATTAAAACTCTGGGAACTTGGAAAAGAGGTGGAAATAATGTTTGGATTAAATATATGGTAATTTTAAAATCCAAGGAGATTTGAAATTGTTTTCCAAAGTGCTGCTAAGGAAATTGTGAAGTAATTTCAAAATGAAAATGTTTGAAAAATGAGTTTTGAAAATGTATAGTATTGAACTCGCTTAGGTCGCTGGAAAATAACCCTGATGATGAACCATGGCATCATTAGAGTTCATTCTCGAGTTCTAAGTGATGGATTACTACCAAAGATTTTGTTTTGAAATATGTTGTTCGGAAAATCAAATGTTTTGAATTGATATGTTATGAATATATATATATATATATGATTTCAAAATGATTTGAAATGAAAACCCCAGGAATTTGAATTTTGAAATTTAAAATTTACTTATGAAGTAAATAAACAGGGAATTTAAATAAGTCAAGTGGAGTTGAATTGAAGCCAAGTAATGGAAATCGTACTGAAATAAGGATTTGACTTGGCAAAGTAGTTGAGTTGTGAATTAAGATTTGGAATGGAATCGAAACTGGGGGTGAAATTTGATTATTGAGTACAAATTGGAAATTTGAAATTGAAATTTGAGTTTGAAATGGAGTTGGCTTGGATGTAAGAGAATTATTGGTCAACGATAAACTGACTAGAGATTAGCTGGAAATGCATTTGTGTATGCTGAATGGATTGCAAATGGAAGAGATAAAGTTGAATACCCGACAAAAAGGTACATGTTTAAATAATTTGAGCTTGAGATTTCTGAGTCCTGTTGGCAAGCCGTTTGGCTAATTAACTTTCATTTGTATTGGAGAAAAGCCAGAGAGGCGAGTTGTAGTTATACCGATTGAGCCATGCAGAGGAGATGCTGGTAAAACTCTCCGAAAATTTTAGCTGTTAGGAAATTTTCAAAATTTTGAAAATATTCGAAATAAGAGGGAATTAATATTTAATTGGAATTAATCAGTTCAGCTGAAACTGAAATTATGAAGTAAACCAAAAAGATTTTTAACCTGTTTACAACAGAGATTGTAGCCTTTTCCCCATCTTAGCAATTTCGAGGACGAAATTATTTTAAGGGGGAAGGAATGTAATGTCCCGCATTTTTTATGAATATTTAAATCAGTTTAAATATTGAATTCGTAATATAAGTGGATTTATATATAAATTAAAACGAAGTTAAACGTATAAAAATATATATTAAATATAATCGAGCCCGTAATATCACGGCAGTTCGTAATTTAACGTTCTGAACTTCAAGTCGGATTTCCTCGAAACAAGGAACGTTAGAATATGTTGAACTGTATTTTTCTAATAGAAGTGAAAAACCAAGATCTCGTGTTATAGATTATGAGTTATGTCCAAATCAAATTTCCAAATAGTCGTTATAGAATCGTTTATCGACCGTAACAGTTTGTTTGATATAACTAGATATTGGTTGCAAATCTGGAAAAGATTCTTTTGAGACATAGTTATAATTTAATTTTTAGAATTTTTCTGTAATTTTTAATTAATTAAATAAGCAATTTTTTTGGAGTATTTTGCACCCTATATCAATATTTTGGGGTTTCACAACATGAGTTAACCTACCGATATTATTATATTTTTAGGATTAAGGCATCTCGCTCGATACGACCGTATCATTATTTTTGTCCATAGCGATGCCGACATGAATGAAATCTAACCCAATATCTTTCCATATCTGTCCAGTAATACAATGCCATTCATTCTTTACTTTAAATCTTAGCTAGATTTGGTGGCATTGATCCAGATTTAAGTGACAGCAAAATTTAGACTTTCAAACCATTCCGTACATGATCTTTTGGAAACCAGCTAACCCATTAAATCTGAGGCAATCTGGAGAAGGATATGTCGGCCAAAATCCAAGAAAAATCGTGATATAATATTTGTTAAATTTCAGATAAATCTTTCTTGGTGAGAATTTCCGGTTGCACATATCTTTTGCATATCAGCTAATTTTATTTGTGCAAAGAAAACTTGCCGTCCATTAACTTTCAAAACAGTATACATGGTATCTGTGGCCATGTTGTAAAATTTATGAAGCCATACTGATGATGCAGACCTTCATTTGTTTTTGCGTTGGAAAACATGTAGACCTTAACCTAAGCTAAAACCTATGACAAGAAAAATCAATGCTGAAGTTTCTTCTATAACTTAACCACTAAAGAATTGCACAGTTTTCACCATACTCCCATACGCAACTCCCTATGTATATTTCATACTGCAACCTTAGACTAAGGCTTGAATTGTAACATCAAACTCTAACCTATATCCAACGACCAATGCTTCCCTACTCCTTGGGCATTAAGACATTGAAGCCTATATATACACGCTGCTCCAATGTCCTCCTTCAGAAAAGCTAAATCAAGTTTTCCATGGCAAGAGAAGAAAATAAAAACCAAAGCATGAACTCGTTTAAACAATCTAATATATATGTATGTATAAACACAAAGTATACGTATATTCGATTTCTCCTCCCAACCGCATCCTCTTCAGTGGGTTCCAAATGTTTGGTTCCACATCTGAAACACAGTCACAAGCTAAGGGATGGACTTTGGAGACAATCCAGTTCACTAGCTATTGTACGTGAGTGGTTATGCTTGAAATGGAATGGGAGGGAGCTCAAGCTTTAGATGAAGGGTAAAGGTTTTGGACTACATGAGAGTGGAGTGTCGTGTTCATGAGGGTTCTGAGATTGTGACAAGAAAACGGTGCGGAAATGATCTACAAATGATGAACTGGAGGCCTCAACGCGTGAAACAGGGTGCATGTTTGGACCTAGAAGAGGAAATAGTGTTTTCGTCCAAGAACTGCGGGGAGTTGGCTGTTCATTAGTATTAAAAACAAAGAGGGGCGTTGAAATTAGTTGCATTCCAGGGAAGGTCTAAAGTAAACGGAGCAGGCGGCTTAGTTTCTAAGGTAGATGGGATGATACTGTGCTGTCTGGGTCCTACTCAGGAGTGGATGGGCCGAGAAATAATATTATGAGGCCTAGATTAAATGGATATATATATATATATATATATATAAAACAAAAATTGTGAAAGTGAATTATCAAGAGGGAGAGGAAGGGAAACGTGAGAAGGAAATGGGAGGTAATGATGGAAGGGTGCAGGAATGAAAGTGGTGTACCTGATTCATGGGTATGGTGTATGTTGTTCGAAGGATTAATACTATACAAAACGTAAAGATGAAAATGCAGCATGGGTCTTCACGCAAGTTGCAAGAGGGAGTGCCAGCACAGTGAAGTCTGCGGCAAAACACTTTTAATAGGAGGGAGATGATGAATATCTATTGGAGTTGACTAGTCATTGGTACCTGATTGTGGGTTCAAACCATTGTCAGCCAAGGATGGTGAATGTAACGACCCGCATTTTTGGCCGTCAAATATTTAATTTAATTCATTTATTTTAAATATCATATTGGGAATATAATGAAATTTAATATTTAATTCGTTATTAAAAACGAAGTTGAACGTTATAATTTATATATATAATATAAATCGAGCTTGAAAATGGCGTGCAGTTCGTAAATTGGAGTTTTGAACTTCAACTGAGAATACAGGATTCGATATAAGTCGGATTTCTGTGAAACAAGACACGTTGGAGCCGTATTGGCAATAGCTTTCATATGAAAGAGAAAAATCCAGATTTCGTGTTATAGTTTGATAGTTATGGCCAAATCAAATTTTAAAATAGTCGCTATGGAAAACCGTTATTTAATTATAGGCCTTTAAAATGGCCGTTTTGCAAACAGACTCAGATTTCGATTAAATCAGTTTCATTAGAACCGTATCGCTAAATTATTATACGGGGGTGAATGGCGTGGAAAACCGATATCGTATGTGACCACAGCAACCATAAACGCCCGTTAAATTTCTATAGCGCGTATTTAAATAAATAAAGGGGTATTTGAGTGTAACTTGAGAAGACGATCGAATTAGGCCACGAAACCAGTTCCATTGAGTTTGTATCGTCGATTAGAGTCAGAATAAGTATATAGTTTGTTATTTTTAGAGACCGGGAAATTTGGCGTTAAAAAGGGTATTGCGGTTCGGGGTAAAAACAGCCTACCGGGGCAACAATCTCAGAATGCGACGAAATTAGTGCCGTTGGGTTCGTATCGAAAAGTTATTGTCGATGTTCGCAGTTTCAAGTTGATTTGATTTATCTGGTGACCGTAGAAAAATTAAACGTGTGTTCATTTCTGGTTTTATAAGGGAATTTTCTTCAAACGAACTCGGATTGCGACGAAACTTGTCTCATTGAATCCGGAATATCGTTTTACATCAAGAACAGCCTTTTTATCAGTAAACAGAAATCAATTGTTATTAGTTTACGTGATATTTTACGACGAAGTCGTTAAAATAATCCTATATGTGTCTGTCCTGAGTATCGGATTCAACACGCCTAACTAAGAAACTGGCCACACTAGTTGTTATTCCTATGTCTAGTCTAAATGCACAGGAACATTTCAAATCAACTTAGACTATTTGGCAACTTCCCACATGGGCGTAAGTATCAAGTTTAAACTTGAAGCAAACTTCCTTGTCTGCCATTTACAGACACCGTGCCGACAAAGTTAAAAATTTCTACCCTACTCTGCTGCTGTCTACATTTTTCCTGCATCCCTATTCAAGAAGACTTGGCTCCCACGGTGTCTCCGCTATATAATAACAGCCCCTCCATTTGTTTTCATCTCAGTTAGCGGTGAAAACCGAGTTTCCTCAAACCAAGCAAACCTTGTTTTTGAACCAAACTTGTTTTTCTCTCTCTACCATTGTGAAACGGAAACCAACAAAAAAAAAAAGGGGACGTGGAAACTACAGGCAGTTCAAGGGAGGAGGAAGTCTTGCTATGGGATTATGTAGTGGTGAGAGGCTCGCATGTCTACAGGGATGGAATAAAATGGAGTAACACGTGAGTAAAGAAGAAGGTGGGGAGAGTTGCCTTGGTATAGGGTGGAGCGGTTTGTCGGTGCGGATGGACATGGGAACATGGTCAGTTTTGTTCGGAGAAAAGGGAAGAACGCTAGCAGTTCACTTCATTTCGATAAGGGGGTTACTAGCATTAGGTTGGTATGGCGGTCACAGATTGAAATGGGGGACGGAAGCATGGGGGACGGGTTGAGATGCAACGATGTTTGGGGACTGGGAGTTTCGGGTGAATCAGATTATAGGAACGAAAATGAGCAGTAAAGGGACGGAGAGAAGCACGTTGTCTGGTCCGATAATCTGCAATACAAATGGATCGACAGGCGATAAGGCGATAAGGCGGTAATATAATCAAAAAATGAACAAAACGAAAGACGTTGAAATCATGATGACAAGCACTGAGTCATGGAACAGAGATGGACGAACTGAAATCAACTGCATTTTCTATTAAATTAAACACTTGTTTAATTTAACCGAGATCAGCTGTTTGAACAGCGTATCAACTCAAGGTGAGTTAAACTCACTCAGTTACCCTTTTTATATCTTATATAAATTGGGTATTTTTATTTTGTGTGCTCTGCTTGCAAATGGTTGACTGCTTTGCTAGTTATCTATTTAACTGTTGATTTAACCGATGAAATTAAACTGTGTTTAATTTCAGTGAAATACCAAATCGTTATTTTTAACGATTGGTTCCAATAAAGGTAACTCACCTTGGTTGGTCACGTTTATAAAATAAACGTGTTTTTCGGTTGAACTGGAGGAACTGATGAAAATGTTTTATTGGTTAGTTGATATAAAATGGTTGCTAATTGCTATGATATATTCGTTAAATGGGATTGTTTGACCTGGTTTGTGATAACCGTTTTGAATACAGGGAAGAACAGGTTGGAGGGATCCAACCGGATTCCTCAAATGTATTATTTATTTTCATATGATCATATATGAACTGATCGGTTTGTGTGATTGATTTGATGGTTGATTATTGACTGGATATTCAACAACTGTTTGGTTTAAACCAATGGGCGATATTGGTTAAGTGTTTGGCAGAGTATGGCCTTTAAAACCAATCGAGTTACAGATATTGATTCACCGACAGGTGAATCGATAGAGTTGAAGTTATAAAATTTATTTTATAACCAGAGTTAGATTTGAATAAAAGTTATTTAAGAAAAATAAATAAATATTTTATTTGTTTAAGACTTTGATTTGTTATGAAGTTATTTTGCAAAGCAAATGCTGATGTTAATCAGATTTACCAATTGAAGAATAAGAAATGAATTAAATGGTTAAACCTTGAAAATTGTTTTGTAAAGAAAACAAATAATTAGAATCTATTTAAATTAATCATATTTTTAATTAATTTAAAGCAAGGATTGTTGAAATCGGTTAATGAGCTAATCAAGTTTTTGAGTTAATTAAATCAACCATTTGGAATTAGAATTGTTTATCAAGTTAATGTGTTTTGACTAAAATAGTTAAATGAATATTGTTTGAATTTAAATAAGGATTTGAAAGGGGTTTGATATTTAATTTAGTTAATAAAGGGGATTAACTACTAAAGTAGTTAATGTTGAAATAAGTTATTATTTTAATTCATGATGAAGTTAGGAATATATTTTTAAATGGGAATTCATTTAAAAAGCTACCGAATGTGGGATGCAAGCAAATTTAATGGTGAAAGGAAATAAGCGTACTCGATTATATGAATTAAGTGGAAGGAGATTTCGAAAAGGGTTTATTATAAACCAGAGGTTTTAAGTAAGTTTCAAAGTGTTAAGACGTTAATTTTACATTAACGTTATTTGAAAACGAGATCTAGTAAAACGGAGAATTTTAAATGAGATTTCAAAATGGGAAATTGAATATAGTTATTCGAGATAGAATTAGCCAAATATAATTATTCGGCTAAGTTGCCATTTCGTACGACTGCTAGCGTAATTCGCAGGGCTGCAGATGGCCTACGGGGGTCGGATGTTTCCTGAGGGAATCAGGCGTAACCATTGTGATCGCTGTGATCTAGAGTCAAGCGAATGGGGTTAAGACGAATGCTAGTTAATTGAAATTAGAGTTATTCAAATATCATATTTTTGAATATTAAAAGAATTGGAAGTTTCAATTTAACAAAAGTAAATCAGTTTTGTTAAAGGCCAAATGATGCTGAATACTGAACCAGTGAACTCATTGGAGTGTCATGATTGAAACACTGTATATTTTGATAGTTAAAACACCGACTATCAAATCTGACCAATACGAGTGTTGGTATGGAAAGACCGGGATCGAATTTATATTCGAAAACCATTCCGACTAACAAATACGTGAAGATCTCAGAAGATGATCGAGATGGAGCATTGAAGACCCTGGATCTTCATAAACGGAAGGACCACTAATGTTCTCTGCCTGGCAAGCAGAGATAAACTGTGATTCTGTCGTGGTTGAAATCTATGGATTGCAAGGACTACTCGCTACTGATCCATGGGGTGATTCCTATATTGGATGCAGTAGGAGAGTGCCTTCGGTTCATCCTGTTCCTGGATGACGTATATGGACGAATGTCTGACAGAGTATTTCCAAAGGGTCACGTACGTTGATTTCTTCAAACGTACGATAGTTGTTGGCAGGGAATTGTCATTCTCTAGCTTTCAGCTAGAGTATTTTTGTGGACGTCAATTAGTGATATCTGATGGATCTGACGATGTGGCATTCAAAGTGAATGGTGACCAGCTGTCAAGAGTTAATTCTAGCCTCAAGCCTCATCAACCGGGAAATGACAAAAATCGGGCAGGCAGCATGGCTATGTGGGTCGCTCCCATTAGGGTGTATAATCACCTATCTAGAGGAAGTCCTATTTGTTTCTTAAATCTATGTTTCGATGCTGTCCCTTATCGGGAGACGGTTGCTGATCCCAACTGTCGGTGGTATACATTCGATACACTCAAGCGAAATGAGTGGTCGGTCATGTGAGGGCCGGGTTGCAAGAAGTTCTTGTTGAACCCAGTGTATTCGTCTCTAGACATACACGTGCGGAAGGTGGACCCATACCTTGTCAAGTTGGAATCCAATCTCCAATAAGCGCCTGCGGTTTTGATTGTATACTATATATGTGGAGCGTGAGATGCAAGCGTTCCACTAAATTGATATTTACTTATATTTAGACATTATTATAATATCAGACAAGATATTGGTTTCAAAAATGTTTTGGGTTATCGTAAGGTAAAAACCGTCCGTGTTTATGTGTGGATTTGGTCTTACGATTATCCTTTTCTTCTGAAAAGATTTTGAACTTTAAAATCAAGATTGGATGATTTACCCTTAATACTGTGCGAGTTTATCTCACTCTGGTTCACCAGACTGACCCGGTGTTTTGTAAATGCTCGGGTTAGCCCGGAGTGTACAGGTGCAGGTTAGCGACTGCTATGAAGAGACGAGCTGAAAGAATCCAGACGTATGATATTACTACTATTCCGCTGTGTGTTGTATATGGGAACAGATCATTATAACTGTCCCATTGTGTGATGTACTCTGATACTGTAAGTATTTTAAAGCTCTCAATAAAGATTTATTTCTGTATTATATTTTGTTCCGCTGCGATGTGAGACTCTGTATGGTGTTTCTTCTTCTTCTTCTATTCAATATTTCTACCTTATCTATTCTCACCCTCTAACTTATTTCTATTAATGATCTGGAATGTTCGATGTCTGAATGGTCAACATGGTAGTTTGATGTTGATTTTCGGAGTCGAAAATCCCGGTTCGTTACAGTGGTATCAGAGCTGAAGGTTAAGTAATTACCTTGGCTCTGTGGCGTGACTCAGTAGAGATGGGGTTAGTAATACCCTAGATTGAGTTGAGTGTATAATATACGAGTGAACGTATTTGTAAATTGTTATAAAAACTGTTTATATTGTGTTGATTGGTTTGTCGAGTAGTTTATGAATTCTGGTCGATACAGTAATGCAAACTGTGTCGATAAGTGTTTCTAAACTCTTGAACAGAATAATTCGACACAGTATGTTTTTGAAAGAGGGTAAATGAAATAATTTTACCCAAATTATATTTTAATATAAAAGAATGATTAATATTTAGAATATTATAGTATATTGGATGTGTTGGTTGATTATAAAATGTGAAATGGTTATATAACCAATTAGAATTCGTATGATATAAAAGCAGATTTATTAAATCTGAAATCTAAATCAGAATTGGAATTAAAATTCCCAAAATGTAGGAAAGGTGTTGCAAATGAACTTGAATTGAATATATGAGAATTTTAAGATCCTGGGAGATTTTAAATTTGTTTCACGAGCATTGTGTTTAGTATTTTGAAATAGATTTCAAAAGGAAAGTATTTAAAATTGGAATTTTGAAATGTTATAGTATTGAACTCACTTCGATAGCTGGGAAATAACTCTGAGGATGCTGGCCACATCATCAGTGTTCATTTCCGAGTTCTAAGTGACGGATTACTACCAAAAATCTTGGTTTGAAATGCTTTGAGAAAAAACGAGTTGGTTGAATCCTGGAAAGAAATATTTGATTTTTGAAAAGAGCTGAACTGTTTAAAAACTCCCAGGGAAATTGTTTAAACAAAAACAAAAGTAAGATAGAAACTTGGGAAAGCAAATATGAATTGAATTGGAACAAATTAATTAGAAATTGAATCGGGATATTATATATCGAGTAGAATCAGATTTTGAAATTTGCGAGACAAGAATCTGAAATAGTGTTGGTTGGAATTGATGATGGATGATGATTGAGTCAAGAATGGTATTTGGCTTGGACGCGTGAAGGATTTGGTTCTGAGGATAAAGTTGGAATTTTGGGGATGCATTTGTATATGCTGACAGGGTAGCAGATGGAAGGGATATAATGATATGCCCGACAAAAAGGTACACGTTTATTTTTACATGGGTTTGGTGATTTATGAGCCTATTTGGCAAGCCGCATGGCTGTTTTATTTTCTTTTGATTTATAGAAGGCCTAGAAAGGCGAGTTGTGGTAGTACCGATTGAGCCGTACAGAGGAGGTGCTGGCGAAATTTTTCGGAAATTTAAAGTGTTAGAAAATTTTCGATATTTTTTTGAAAATATTTATTTACGGTATTGAATTGGTTTCTAATTTAATATAAAATTAGATTTGAAATTAATGAGTTTATAACGTTCTTTCTTACCTTAGCAATTTCGAGGACGAAATTATTTTAAGGGGGGAAGAATGTAACGACCCGCATTTTTGGCCGTCAAATATTTAATTTAATTCATTTATTTTAAATATCATATTGGGAATATAATGAAATTTAATATTTAATTCGTTATTAAAAACGAAGTTGAACGTTATAATTTATATATATAATATAAATCGAGCTTGAAAATGGCGTGCAGTTCGTAAATTGGAGTTTTGAACTTCAACTGAGAATACAGGATTTGATATAAGTCGGATTTCTGTGAAACAAGACACGTTGGAGCCGTATTGGCAATAGCTTTCATATGAAAGAGAAAAATCCAGATTTCGTGTTATAGTTTGATAGTTATGGCCAAATCAAATTTTAAAATAGTCGCTATGGAAAACCGTTATTTAATTATAGGCCTTTAAAATGGCTGTTTTGCAAACAGACTCAGATTTCGATTAAATCAGTTTCATTAGAACCGTATCGCTAAATTATTATACGGGGGTGAATGGCGTGGAAAACCGATATCGTATGTGACCACAGCAACCATAAACGCCCGTTAAATTTCTATAGCGCGTATTTAAATAAATAAAGGGGTATTTGAGTGTAACTTGAGAAGACGATCGAATTAGGCCACGAAACCAGTTCCATTGAGTTCGTATCGTCAATTAGAGTCAGAATAAGTATATAGTTTGTTATTTTTAGAGACCGGGAAATTTGGCGTTAAAAAGGGTATTGCGGTTCGGGGTAAAAACAGCCTACCGGGGCAACAATCTCAGAATGCGACGAAATTAGTGCCGTTGGGTTCGTATTGAAAAGTTATTGTCGATGTTCGCAGTTTCAAGTTGATTTGATTTATCTGGTGACCGTAGAAAAATTAAACGTGTGTTCATTTCTGGTTTTATAAGGGAATTTTCTTCAAACGAACTCGGATTGCGACGAAACTTGTCTCATTGAATCCGGAATATCGTTTTACATCAAGAACAGCCTTTTTATCAGTAAACAGAAATCAATTGTTATTAGTTTACGTGATATTTTACGACGAAGTCGTTAAAATAAACCTATATGTGTCTGTCCTGAGTATCGGATTCAACACGCCTAACTAAGAAACTGGCCACACTAGTTGTTATTCCTATGTCTAGTCTAAATGCACAGGAACATTTCAAATCAACTTAGACTATTTGGCAACTTCCCACATGGGCGTAAGTATCAAGTTTAAACTTGAAGCAAACTTCCTTGTCTGCCATTTACAGACACCGTGCCGACAAAGTTAAAAATTTCTACCTTACTCTGCTGCTGTCTACATTTTTCCTGCATCCCTATTCAAGAAGACTTGGCTCCCACGGTGTCTCCGCTATATAATAACAGCCCCTCCATTTGTTTTCATCTCAGTTAGCGGTGAAAACCGAGTTTCCTCAAACCAAGCAAACCTTGTTTTTGAACCAAACTTGTTTTTCTCTCTCTACCATTGTGAAACGGAAACCAACAAAAAAAAAAAAAAAAGGGGACGTGGAAACTACAGGCAGTTCAAGGGAGGAGGAAGTCTTGCTATGGGATTATGTAGTGGTGAGAGGCTCGCATGTCTACAGGGATGGAATAAAATGGAGTAACACGTGAGTAAAGAAGAAGGTGGGGAGAGTTGCCTTGGTATAGGGTGGAGCGGTTTGTCGGTGCGGATGGACATGGGAACATGGTCAGTTTTGTTCGGAGAAAAGGGAAGAACGCTAGCAGTTCACTTCATTTCGATAAGGGGGTTACTAGCATTAGGTTGGTATGGTGGTCACAGATTGAAATGGGGGACGGAAGCATGGGGGACGGGTTGAGATGCAACGATGTTTGGGGACTGGGAGTTTCGGGTGAATCAGATTATAGGAACGAAAATGAGCAGTAAAGGGACGGAGAGAAGCATGTTGTCTGGTCCGATAATCTGCAATACAAATGGATCGACAGGCGATAAGGCGATAAGGCGGTAATATAATCAAAAAAATGAACAAAACGAAAGACGTTGAAATCATGATGACAAGCACTGAGTCATGGAACAGAGATGGACGAACTGAAATCAACTGCATTTTCTATTAAATTAAACACTTGTTTAATTTAACCGAGATCAGCTGTTTGAACAGCGTATCAACTCAAGGTGAGTTAAACTCACTCAGTTACCCTTTTTATATCTTATATAAATTGGGTATTTTTATTTTGTGTGCTCTGCTTGCAAATGGTTGACTGCTTTGCTAGTTATCTATTTAACTGTTGATTTAACCGATGAAATTAAACTGTGTTTAATTTCAGTGAAATACCAAATCGTTATTTTTAACGATTGGTTCCAATAAAGGTAACTCACCTTGGTTGGTCACGTTTATAAAATAAACGTGTTTTTCGGTTGAACTGGAGGAACTGATGAAAATGTTTTATTGGTTAGTTGATATAAAATGGTTGCTAATTGCTATGATATATTCGTTAAATGGGATTGTTTGACCTGGTTTGTGATAACCGTTTTGAATACAGGGAAGAACAGGTTGGAGGGATCCAACCGGATTCCTCAAATGTATTATTTATTTTCATATGATCATATATGAACTGATCGGTTTGTGTGATTGATTTGATGGTTGATTATTGACTGGATATTCAACATCTGTTTGGTTTAAACCAATGGGCGATATTGGTTAAGTGTTTGGCAGAGTATGGCCTTTAAAACCAATCGAGTTATAGATATTGATTCACCGACAGGTGAATCGATAGAGTTGAAGTTATAAAATTTATTTTATAACCAGAGTTAGATTTGAATAAAAGTTATTTAAGAAAAATAAATAAATATTTTATTTGTTTAAGACTTTGATTTGTTATGAAGTTATTTTGCAAAGCAAATGCTGATGTTAATCAGATTTACCAATTGAAGAATAAGAAATGAATTAAATGGTTAAACCTTGAAAATTGTTTTGTAAAGAAAACAAATAATTAGAATCTATTTAAATTAATCATATTTTTAATTAATTTAAAGCAAGAATTGTTGAAATCGGTTAATGAGCTAATCAAGTTTTTGAGTTAATTAAATCAACCATTTGGAATTAGAATTGTTTATCAAGTTAATGTGTTTTGACTAAAATAGTTAAATGAATATTGTTTGAATTTAAATAAGGATTTGAAAGGGGTTTGATATTTAATTTAGTTAATAAAGGGGATTAACTACTAAAGTAGTTAATGTTGAAATAAGTTATTATTTTAATTCATGATGAAGTTAGGAATATATTTTTAAATGGGAATTCATTTAAAAAGCTACCGAATGTGGGATGCAAGCAAATTTAATGGTGAAAGGAAATAAGCGTACTCGATTATATGAATTAAGTGGAAGGAGATTTCGAAAAGGGTTTATTATAAACCAGAGGTTTTAAGTAAGTTTCAAAGTGTTAAGACGTTAATTTTACATTAACGTTATTTGAAAACGAGATCTAGTAAAACGGAGAATTTTAAATGAGATTTCAAAATGGGAAATTGAATATAGTTATTCGAGATAGAATTAGCCAAATATAATTATTCGGCTAAGTTGCCATTTCGTACGACTGCTAGCGTAATTCGCAGGGCTGCAGATGGCCTACGGGGGTCGGATGTTTCCTGAGGGAATCAGGCGTAACCATTGTGATCGCTGTGATCTAGAGTCAAGCGAATGGGGTTAAGAAGAATGCTAGTTAATTGAAATTAGAGTTATTCAAATATCATATTTTTGAATATTAAAAGAATTGGAAGTTTCAATTTAACAAAAGTAAATCAGTTTTGTTAAAGGCCAAATGATGCTGAATACTGAACCAGTGAACTCATTGGAGTGTCATGATTGAAACACTGTATATTTTGATAGTTAAAACACCGACTATCAAATCTGACCAATACGAGTGTTGGTATGGAAAGACCGGGATCGAATTTATATTCGAAAACCATTCCGACTAACAAATACGTGAAGATCTCAGAAGATGATCGAGATGGAGCATTGAAGACCCTGGATCTTCATAAACGGAAGGACCACTAATGTTCTCTGCCTGGCAAGCAGAGATAAACTGTGATTCTGTCGTGGTTGAAATCTATGGATTGCAAGGACTACTCGCTACTGATCCATGGGGTGATTCCTATATTGGATGCAGTAGGAGAGTGCCTTCGGTTCATCCTGTTCCTGGATGACGTATATGGACGAATGTCTGACAGAGTATTTCCAAAGGGTCACGTACGTTGATTTCTTCAAACGTACGATAGTTGTTGGCAGGGAATTGCCATTCTCTAGCTTTCAGCTAGAGTATTTTTGTGGACGTCAATTAGTGATATCTGATGGATCTGACGATGTGGCATTCAAAGTGAATGGTGACCAGCTGTCAAGAGTTAATTCTGGCCTCAAGCCTCATCAACCGGGAAATGACAAAAATCGGGCAGGCAGCATGGCTATGTGGGTCGCTCCCATTAGGGTGTATAATCACCTATCTAGAGGAAGTCCTATTTGTTTCTTAAATCTATGTTTCGATGCTGTCCCTTGTCGGGAGACGGTTGCTGATCCCAACTGTCGGTGGTATACATTCGATACACTCAAGCGAAATGAGTGGTCGGTCATGTGAGGGCCGGGTTGCAAGAAGTTCTTGTTGAACCCAGTGTATTCGTCTCTAGAGATGCACGTGCGGAAGGTGGACCCATACCTTGTCAAATTGGAATCCAATCTCCAATAAGCGCCTGCGGTTTTGATTGTATACTATATATGTGGAGCGTGAGATGCAAGCGTTCCACTAAATTGATATTTACTTATATTTAGACATTATTATAATATCAGACAAGATATTTGTTTCAAAAATGTTTTGGGTTATCGTAAGGTAAAAACCGTCCGTGTTTATGTGTGGATTTGGTCTTACGATTATCCTTTTCTTCTGAAAAGATTTTGAACTTTAAAATCAAGATTGGATGATTTACCCTTAATACTGTGCGAGTTTATCTCACTCTGGTTCACCAGACTGACCCGGTGTTTTGTAAATGCTCGGGTTAGCCCGGAGTGTACAGGTTCAGGTTAGCGACTGCAATGAAGAGACGAGCTGAAAGAATCCAGACGTATGATATTACTACTATTCCGCTGTGTGTTGTATATGGGAACAGATCATTATAACTGTCCCATTGTGTGATGTACTCTGATACTGTAAGTATTTTAAAGCTCTCAATAAAGATTTATTTCTGTATTATATTTTGTTCCGTTGCGATGTGAGACTCTGTATGGTGTTTCTTCTTCTTCTTCTATTCAATATTTCTACCTTATCTATTCTCACCCTCTAACTTCTTTCTATTAATGATCTGGAATGTTCGATGTCTGAATGGTCAACATGGTAGTTTGATGTTGATTTTCGGAGTCGAAAATCCCGGTTCGTTACAGTGAACGAGTAGTGCGTATATGAGGTGAATGGGAGAAAACATGGAGTTCCAAACATTACTGAAGAACAGAAGGGTGCGGTCTAATAACAAGGGACTAAAATGAATTAAAAAAAGATTTACTAAGGGTACTGGAAATTTCAAAGACGCTTGGCAAGAAACGATGATTGATCACGGGTAAATATCGGGATATAAGCACGAATCAGACAAAATAAGCCACGTTGGAATCAAAGTAACGAGATCCATTGTACGGAACGGATGTTGCTGAAAATAGAGCTATTGGAATTTCGTCAAACGCCTGTTGATTTTAAATGAACGAAAGCAGGATCGTCAATTTATGCAAATCGTTATTTAACGGTTAACGCGCAAAGGTGAGTAAATTCACTAACTCTGATCTATTTTTTAAAAATTTTAATTATATTTTAATGTTGGTTGAATGCTGTGTGATGGTCATTTAGGTAGATTACAATTAAATTGGTTGAAATAATATAATCCGTCATATATCTAAACTGTCGATTGAACATTGATGTTGTTTACCATTATATTTCATAATGATATGAAATTGGTGATATTTATTGTGACTAACATCTGTGGATACAGGAACCGGTTGGAGGAATCCAACCGCATTCCTCAATGTTTATATGTACTGTTATTTATATATGCACTGGTTGAACCCAACTGACATTGAAACCCCCTGTGGATATTGATGTTGAATGGAAATTCGAGGTTATTTTGATAAACTATGTCGAATAAGAAAGTGGCAACTACCGACCATAAATCCATCGTTTGGTTAAGAAATCGATTCGCCGATAGGCAAATCAATGAAGTTAATTATAAAAATTATATTTTTATAATTAACGCGAAGTTTAAATTATAATAGAAGTTCTATTATAAACTGGTATTTTATAGTTCATTCTATAAAGTAAATATAAACGATTTTTTTTAACATCCAAATAAGTTATTAAGCTGTAATTATCCTGCGAGTGGATAATTTGAATAATTATTTTAAAGAAATAGTTAAGAAATATTATTTGATTAATTATATTAATCTAATGGTAAGAAGTGAATAAAACCAATTAACAAATTTACTGATGGAATGAAGTTGATTAAATCAATTGTTTATTTGGGGAATGATTATTAGATTAATTGGTCTTCAATTAGTCTAACGAAAGTAGTTTAGAAATAAGTAATCAAAATTAATTTAATTACCTTTTAAATTAATGAAGTTTTAAATAGTTATTGAATTAATATAATTAGTCTTGTTAATTTACAATGAAGTAAACCGTTTTACTTCAGCAAATGATCAAGTTAATCACTATTTGATTAAAGTAATTGGTTCTTAAAAGGATTTCATTTAAGATGGTATTGAGTTTGTAATAAGATGTTTACTTGAATGGGGTATAATATTTCGAATAAAGAGTACATTGTCAAAGATGAAGAACGTTATTGATTTTTGATAAGAGAAGTTTCAAATGGAATTGTATAAGGAAGACGAAGCGAGGAGTTAATGTTTAATATAAATAGTTGTATACAACCGAGTTTTCATAATAAGGATATGGCGTCGTAAATCCATATTCATATTAAGCAAGAAATAAGGATATGGACTTTGGAGACAATACAGTTCGCTAGCTATTGTACGTGAGTGGGTCTGCTCGAAATGGAAGAGGAGGGAGCTCAAGCTTTAGATGAAGGGTAAAGGTTTTGGACTACATGCGAGTGGAGTGTCGTGTTCATGAGGGTTCTGAGATTGTGACAAGAAAATGGTGCGGAAATGATCTACAAATGATGAACTGGAGGCCTCAACGCGTGAAACAGGGTGCATGTTTGGACTTAGAAGGGGAAATAGTGTTTTCGTCTAAGAACTGCGGGGAGTTGGTTGTTCATTAATATTGAAAACAAAGAGGGGCATTGAAATTAGTTACATTTCTGGGAAGGTCTAAAGTAAACAGAGCAAGCGGTTTAGTTTCTAAGGTAGAAGGGATGATACTGTGCTGTCTGGGTTCTACTCAGGAGTGGATTGGCCGAGAAATAATATTATGAGGCCTAGATTAAATGGAGAAATATATATATATATATAACACAAAAAGTGTGTACGTGAATTATCAAGAGGGAGAGGAAGGGAAACGTGAGCAGGAAATGGGCGGTAATGATGGAAGGGTGCAGGAATGAAAGAGGTGTATCTGATTCATGGGTATGGTGTATGATGTTCGAAGGCTTAGTACTATACAAAACGTAAAGATGAAAATACAGCATGGGTCATCATGCAAGTTGCAAGAGGGATTGCCAGCATAGTGAAGTCTGCGGCAAAACACTTTTAACAGGAGGGAGATGATGAATATCCGTTGGAGTTGACTAGTCATTGGTACCTGATTGTGGGTTCAAACCGTTGTCAGCTAAGGATGGTGAACAAGTTGTGTGTACAGGAGGTGCATGGGAGAAAACATGGAGTTCCAAACATTACTGAAGAACAGAAGGGTGCGGTCTAATAACAAGGGACTAAAATGAATTAAAAAAAGATTTACTAAGGGTACTGGAAATTTCAAAGACGCTTGGCAAGAAACGATGATTGATCACGGGTAAATATCGGGATATAAGCACGAATCAGACAAAATAAGCCACGTTGGAATCAAAGTAACGAGATCCATTGTACGGAACGGATGTTGCTGAAAATGGAGCTATTGGAATTTTGTCAAACGTCTGTTGATTTAAATGAACGAAAGCAGGACCGTCAACTGATGCAAATCGTTATTTAACGGTTAACGCGCAAAGGTGAGTAAATTCACTAACTCTGATCTATTTTTTAAATATTTTAATTATATTTTAATATTTGTTGAATGCTGTGTGATGGTCATTTAGGTAGATTACAATTAAATTGGTTGAAATAATATAAACCGTCATATATATAAACTGTCGATTGAACACTGATGCTGTTTACCATTATATTTCATAATGATATGAAATTGGTGATATTTATTGTGACTAACATCTGTGGATATAGGAACCGGTTGGAGGAATCCAACTGGATTCCTCAATGTTTATATGTACTGTTATTTATATATGCATTGGTAGAACCCAACTGACATTGAAACCCTGTGTGGATATTGATGTTGAATGGAAATTCGATGTTATATTGATAAACAATGTCGAATAAGAAAGTGGCAACAACCGACCGTAAATCCATCGTTTGGTTAAGAAATCGATTCGCCGATAGGCAACTCAACGAAGTTAATTATAAAAATTATATTTTTATAATTAACGCGAAGTTTAAATTATAATAGAAGTTCTATTATAAACTGGTATTTTATAGTTCATTCTATAGAGTAAATATAAACGATTTTTTTTAACATCCAAATAAGTTATTAAGCTGTAATTATCCTGCGAGTGGATAATTTGAATAATTATTTTAAAGCAATAGTTAAGAAATATTATTAGATTAATTATATTAATCTAATGGTAAGAAGTGAATAAAATCAATTAACAAATTTACTGATGGAATGAAGTTGATTAAATCAATTGTTTATTTGGGGAATGATTATTAGATTAATTGGTCTTCAATTAATCTAACGAAAGTAGTTTAGAAATAAGTAATCAAAATTAATTTAATTACCTTTTAAATTAATGAAGTTTTAAATAGTTATTGAACTAATATAATTAGTATTTTTTATTTATAATGAAGTAAACCGTTTTACTTCAGCAAATGATCAAGTTAATCACTATTTGATTAAAGTAATTGGTTCTTAAAAGGATTTCATTTAAGATGGTATTGAGTATGTAATAAGATGTTTACTTGAATGGGGTATAATATTTCGAATAAAGAGTACATTGTCAAAGATGAAGAACGTTATTGATTTTTGATAAGAGAAATTTCAAATGGAATTGTATGAGGAAGACGAAGCGAGGAGTTAATGTTTAATATAAATAGTTGTAAGCAACCGAGTTTTCAGAATAAGGATATGGCGTCGTAAAACCATATTCATATTAAGCAAGAAATGCGGTTAATGAATATTATAAGTAATAAGGAGTTTAAAGTTACAGACGTATATCTATTCTAAGATAAGAACGATGTCGATCAAGGTCTGAGAGGTAAATAAAATACTCCAACTTGAACGGCTTCACTATTATCGAGGAACGATATCAGTTTGTGACGGAAAGAGATGTCAAGATTAGTATAAAAGGAATATGGCAGCGTATTGCAAGTCTAAGAACTATAGCGATAAAATAACGTTATTGACTAGGCTTAAGTGTGACTGTTACGTCGAGATTAGTTATACAGGAGAATATTACAGCGTATGACAAATTTTAAACTGTAACGATAAATTAGCGCTGTTGACCAAACTTAAGCGTGATTTTTATATATAGCACTACTCCCTAGGGAATGCAAATAGTTTGGTTCGAAATCCACTTATTTGGAAGTAATAAATAACGAATGTTAAATAAAAAGTGCCCGTGATTGTGTGATGTTAGTTGAACATTTGAATGGATGTTATTTTTACTTCGAAAGTTAAATAACCGACTATCGAAGTGTTTTGACCATCGTTGTCAATACGGAGAGACAGGTTGGATATATTATCCGAAACCACCCCGTATAGGCATAAGTGCTGCGAATTTGATTATGCTGAAGACAAATTGAAGATGTAGTGAAATGAAAGGGTCGTCATGTTCCAGAATGGTGCTTTATGTTTGTCCAATCCCAGGACAACTTGTATGGACGAATGTCTGACAGAGTATTTCTAACGGTCACATAAGACGTTCTTTTCAAAATATTACGTCTGTTGGCGGAGAAATTCGTTTCTCTTAGCTTTTTTACTCGTAATATTTTTGGGAAGATCAGCTAGTGATTTGATGGGTTTGACGATGTGGCATTCAAAGTGTATGGGGGCCAGATGTTCTAAAGGATAGACATAGCCTCAAGCTTCACAACCAGGAAATGACAAAAATTGGGCAGGCAACATGGCTATGTGGGTCGCTCCCATTAGGTTGTATAATCACCTATCTAGAGAAATTCGTTTTACTTCTTTAATTTATGTCGATGCTGTCCCTTTTCGGGAAACGGTGGTTTGAGCCCAACCGTTGGTGATATATATTCGAAACACTCAAGCGAAATGAGTGGTCGGTCATGTGTGGGCCGGGTTGCAAGACGTTCTTGTTGAACCCAGTGTATTTGCCTCTAGAGATACACTATCAGCAGGTGGTCCCATGCCTTGTCATAGTTGAAATCCAATCTCCAATAAGCGCCCTGCGGTTTTTTTTATTTTACACTATGTATGTAGAGGTTGAGATGTAAGTGTTCTGCTATTTGGATATTTACTTGATTAGACATTATTATAATGTCACTGGATTTTGATATCAAAATATTTTGGGTTATAGTAAGGTAAAAACCGTCCATGTTTATGTGTGGGTTGGTCTTACTAATATCCTTTTGTTGCAAAAGGATTTTCAAAGTTAAATAATATGATTGGAATTTACTCACACTAGTCCCATGACTGGCCCAAAGTTTATTTTGTTTGTTTTCCCTAAACTCTTGGGTGCCCAAATCGTACGGGCAGTCAAGTGTTTCAGGCTTTTACAGATACATTTATAGGAGCTAAAGGCAGAAGGCTTCACCGTTAGTATTTAGAGATTATTTCCGCTGTGATATGATGTATTGTACTCTGATAATGGTATGTATATACAATACAGTTTTGTATTTCAAATTTATGTTATATAATACATTTTATTTGTTCCGCTGTGAGATTCGTGTTTACTCTGATTCTGCTCAGTTGTGTTCTTCTTCTTCTTCTATTCTATTAGTTCTGTCTTATCTTTCTCATCCTCTTATTTCTTTCCATTAATGATCTGAATTTTCGTGCACTTTGAGTTGAATGTGTAGGATATTCATTAGCTCAAATTAGTACGGGTTTTCTGGTCGTTACATGTACCATTTTGACGTGAACGATATCTATATCGATTTTATTCATTTTTATAACGAATATCGAAAATGAATTGATTTTAAAATATAATATTTTGAAAATACTATCATTTATATATCAATGATATGGAATATTCAATTTTGATTTGAAATTGAATATGATATTGAAATCGTTTTGAAAACGAATTTAAAATGATTTATAAAATACGTTTTAAAAGGAAATCGAAGAAATATATATTATATATTATATATATATATAATATAATGGCCTGAATAGAACGCGCTTTGCAGCGGCAGTTCGCGAATTTCGACCACTGACTTCGAATGGACGTTACGGTACGGGAGATCCGACCGTTGGATTCTCTAAAACCGGAACCGTTGGGTTCGTATCGAAAAGAGCATTCTAACGAATATTAGAGATTTGAAATCTAACGGTTGGATTAGGAATTATGTCCAAATTAAATTTGGAAAAGGTCGTTGTAATTGCAGTTCGATGGCCGTTGATGGAAATCGACTGTACGGGCCTTGATAAAATTATTAAAAATAGTAATAATTTGTGTAAAACCATATGAAATGATTTGGAAAGAATTGGAATGAAAAACTCCATATTTGAAAAGATAAAAATAGATTTTTATCGAAATGAACTGGTTTTGAACTAGAATTATACTCCATTTATTTTTGAAACAAATAAATCGGATTTGAAAGGGTTTTAAAAGTAACAAGAATCTCCAATAACTGAATTGGAATGGATTTGAATCGAAATTGTCTTTGGAATATTTCGATGTTGGATTTTGTGATAATACAAATATTGTAATGGAAATTTGAAAGATATACTTATATCTTTATTTCCAATACAATATTTGTTGGTCGTAGAGTTTGATATTGAAAATAAGCCGATATATTTTCTATTCAGAGCCTTGTATTTAATATCAAATGGGATTTGGGTTTATCGTGAACTGTGTTTTAGCGGCATTCGTTCTTTAACCCGATTTACTGTGAAATGTGATTTGGAATTTATAAATCTTTTGTTAAGATTTAAAGGGGATTTTCCAAAGTAAAGTTTTCCAATTTAATAAAATAAATTGGAATGGAATGGAAGTTGATTTGGTAATA
The DNA here is from genome assembly GCA_030737875.1 of Allium sativum. Taxonomy (NCBI): domain Eukaryota; kingdom Viridiplantae; phylum Streptophyta; class Magnoliopsida; order Asparagales; family Amaryllidaceae; genus Allium; species Allium sativum. Next base: position 153,265,743 of record CM060921.1, on the reverse strand, counting down.
ATCGAAGTGAATTTCTGTGGAGGAAGAGTCCTAATATATCTGGAATTTAAAAGGCTTTGCTGTTATTCCATTTATATTATTAGTCGGATATGGAAGTTTATATCGAATATATATATCGATTTTTTTCCATGAAGATTCCTTTGTAAATGGAATGTGATTTTGGGTTGTCGTGAACGGTATCTTTAATAATATTGTTCTTAGACCTAATGGAGTTAAGAAATTCAGAAGTCAACTGAAGATTAGTTAAGTTGAATGGTTTCTTGGGTATTGATCTGATGTTGGTTTCGGCCTTCGGGGTTAATACTTAGGGAATTGTCCACTTGCTAATTTACGGTTAAAGGCTGATAGAATGGAATGTGATTTTGGGTTTATAGTGAACTGTGTTTTAAATGACATTTGTTCTTTAACCCAGTTAAAGATAGGATATGGTTTCCTAAGTTAAACAATCATTAGTATTGATTTTTGGAAAGATTAAAACCAAGTGGAGTTTTAATGAATCATTAATTAGATTGAAATGATCGAGAATGGAGTATCACCAGTTTTGCTCCAAGCGATAGTTAAATCTTTAATTAGATTTGAACGTGAAATGGTAACTGAATTTACCGATAACACCGTGGTGTTAGATATGAAGTATTACCAGTTTTACTTCATCGGATGAATAGGTTGGGATTGGGAAATTAAAACAAATGATTACTTCAATAAGGTTCGTTAATCCCGACTAGTTTGGATAAAACATAATTTGGTTTGAATTGATATTCAAAGGAAGATTAAAGAATAAATTTAAAGAATTTATCTTTGATAAAATTAATGGGAACCTTTCCCAAAGTCTAAGAATATTTGAATAAAAGAATATTCTGAATTAGAATGAGGCGTATGTTGTGTTTGTGTAACACTTGTTTATTATATACGCGAGTTATTAAGAAAGACTGGGTTTATCCCATTCTGAATAACTGATTCGACGATGTGTCGAGGATGAAGACGGTGGTCGAAGACCGGAGGTCTTCACATAGTTTGGATAATTACTGATGATCTTGATTGGGTTGTACACCCAAGAGGAGGGAATCAGTTTGTGATCGCCCAGACGTACTTGGAGGTCGATGGATATGCGAGGTACAAGGTGCCTCCGCTTTCGTTCAGACCCAGAACGAACTTATAAATGGACTGTGTGTCTGACATTGGATTTTATTCTGTGTGATTGATTTCTATTAAATATATATCTGTATGGCGGCGGAGAATTTATTCTCTTGCTTAACGCCATTCTCTGAGACGTACGGCTCAGAGGTTATATATTGATGGATATCAATCGCATGGAGTGAATTGCATGTGTGGCATGCCTAGTTGGCAAATGATCAAGGCATTTGTTGAAAAGCAAATTATTGTGGTTGATTATCAAAGCACGACCTATGTGGCACAGCTTTGTGCATGGCGTTAATTCACGAGCCTCGCACCCCGGTTGTGAACCAGAAACAGGAGAGGACCTCAGGGAGGGCATGCGTTTCCTTCTAGCTAGGGTGGTGTCAGTGACCTACCAGCCCTGACATTTATATTATTTTCACCTGTGTGGTTGTTGGATTGCGAGGCGCCTCGGATATATCAGTGACTATGTGGAGCCGATGGGGTCATTTGGCTCATTTACGCCCCAAAGGGTGGGGAAACGCGGTGTTCAGACATAATAATCCACATCAGTGGACCGGCCCTGACGATCCATGGGGCAGTTGCGGCTGTTCCTGAGGCTCGGGCTAGAGACTCTCGAATTCGGTGAGGACGATCCCTTGCCTCGGTTCATAGATGGAAATCCAATTTCCAAATACGTGACTTTGCGGTTTTGATTTTAGAGCCTAGTATGGCGACATGATATATGGTACCCATGCCGTCTAAGATTGATACATTTATATTTGAAGTTGTTTTATACACTATGCACTTATAATAGTATCAAATGATATGTTTTCAACGTACGAAGCATGTTTGGCTATTATAAGGGAAAACCCTATCGTCCGGCTTGCGTTGCATTGTGTGATGGGATCTAGGTCATATAATAGCTTCATTTTTCCAAAAAGCATTGCGCTATTTTGTTATATGCACTAGTATTCTTGGGAGGAAACCCGTTTCGTGTTATACGGTGTGGCCTTTGATATATCTGGTTTAAAGTAAAGCTTTAAATAACTGTTTTAGTTCTCACACCAGTCACATAACTGACCTGGAGTTTATTGTTTTAACCTAAACTCTGGGTGCCCTTATTTTGACACGGGCAGCTAGTAGTTTTGGTTTTGCAGATTTATATTCACATTATCCTGATTTACAAGCTGAAGCGATATTCAGAAAGCTCTGTATCCGTGTATTACTTCCAATTGTGTTTTGTATTATTTTCCGCTATAGTAATGTATTTAAATCTCTGATATTTCTCTGATGTATTATATTTGTTTATACTCTGTATATTCTTGTATTCTGATGGAATTGTTGTAATAAGCAATGAAATGTTCTTCTGTTTGCGTTCCGATGTGGCTTGTCCTCAGTACAATCCGTGATTTCCCGTAAGGGGAAGTTTGGGTCGTCTCATTTGGTATCAGAGCTCTGGTTTACAGAGCTCGAGAACAAGGCACATTAGAACCATACGAAAGAATTCATCAGAGGTTGGATTAGTAATATCCAATAAGAATGACTCGTTAGAGATGGGATCAGTAGTATCCTAGAACGAGTGTGAAGAGTATATTTTTAAAATAAAAACGAATTTTGTTTTTTAAATTTAAACTTTATTCAACGTATTTGAATATTTATTTGTATTGAATTTGGGCAATCCAATATATAAAGATTTTGCATATACGTCTGATCCACGGGTATTCAAAGTTTGAATATATTGGGTAGATATAGAATAACCCTCTAGTCGCCTGGAGATGAAACTATTGATGACTGTACAACATTAGTCGTTTGGGTTCGAGTTTCGAAGGTGCGATATTTATTTATTTCCAATTGACTGGTGTGAGAACCAAAATATAGTTAGAATATATTGTTGTGACTTAGCATCAAAAATCTGATTTTTGGACTATGTATCAAAATTATGAATTTGAAACGTTAATCAACTAATTGATTGCTTATCGTATTGTTTGATTATTGGTTGATTAATTAAAATTTGGACCATTTAGCCAAATTGTATCAAATAGTGAATTGTATTGAAAATTAGTCGCATTTGCATGCATATACATGTACTTACATTGAACAGGTCATAGCAAGGAGGCTAGAGAAGAGGAATAAAATTGTTTGCCCGACAAATAGGTACATGTTTATTGTATTTCTTGGGTTTTTGATGATTTTATGAGCCGATTAGCTAGCCGCTTAGCTGTCTCTTTTTCTTTTTGGATTGGTGAGGGCCATGGGAGGCTATTTGAAATATCCCGAAGCTCCCGGGGTAGGGGAGGTTATGGCGAATTTTTTCGAAAATTTAGGATGTTAGCCAATTTTTTGAAAAATCTGAAAAGTTCTTAGAAACTGAAAAGCTGAAGAACTTAGGCCATAATGAAAATAATGAAAGTTGAGTTGATTTGTAAAACAACTTTCAGCTTCATTCCTTTTCGGGGATGAAAAGTTTTAAGTGGGGGAGATTGTAATAACCCGGAAATCTGAGCCAATTTAAATTTTTTATTTTGGCAATTTTAATGAATTTTAGATATTTAAAATGAATTATTTTAAATAATAACAACGAGAAATTTATTTTGAATAGAATTCGAATGAATATATTTATTAGAATCAACGTTAGAATATAAATATTTATTTTTATTTATAAAAGGAATTGAAAATGGCGCGGTAGTTCGAAATTTCGATTTCAAATTTCAAATGATTGTACAGGATTCAAAATAAAACAGATTTTAGCGAAACCAAAAATATTAGGATCTATTTGAGAAGATATTTCCAACGAATCGAAAAAATTGAAATTTCATAGCGGGAATAAAAAGTTATGCCCAGTTGAAAATTCAGAATAGTCACTATGGAATTCTGGCCCTTAAAAATGGAAATTTTGCAAACGACCTCTGTTTTCGACGAAACCACTTCTTTTGGATCCGGGGTGTCGAGTTATTGCTAGATTCCAAAATTCATAATTTTCTGAATCAATATGTGAGCGTGTCAAAATAAAACGTGTTTTAACAGTTTTAGTCAATTTTGATCGACCAGAAAATGGCCATTTTTCAAACGGTCTCAGAATTTGACGAAATTAGTTTTGTTAGAACCGTATCATCAATACAAAGCTGGAAAATAATTTTCTGGAATTTTTAAAGTTAGTATTTGGCCCTGGTAAATTAAAATGTGTGTTCAAATTCATAATATAAATTTATATTTTGATTTTGACGAAAACTGATCGTAACAGTCGAACTAGCTTATGATACATATTCCATTGTGTTTGGAATGGGGGTAATTAGCTAGGGACGACATTCGGTGGGTTCAATTTCGAGTTCGAAATAAAAAGTTGCTTTTTGAAATTAATTATAATAAGTATAATAAAATATTATATAAACCTAACCCCTTTCCCTCTTCTCTCTCTACCTCTCAGAATCGAAATAAAAAAAGAAAAAAGAAAAAAACCTGAAGATAAAACCGCTCCTCCCCCCTGATCTCACCGCCGCTCCCCTAGGCGGAGCGCCGCCGCAACCAGACCCCTCCTCCGCCCCGCCTATGTCCCCTCGACTTCCTTCTCCTCTTCCTTATCCGCTCGCGAACCCCAAAAACCCGTAGTCAAAGCACCCGAACCCACGACACCCCCTTAACCCTAAAGCTGCAACCGCGACTTCCCCCTCTGCCTGTAGCACTCCGGCGCGCCGTTCCTTAGCTCGATTCCGATGGTGAACCCCCCTTCCCCCCTTCAAAACAAAGGTAAATTTTATTTATTTCATTTTATTTATTTCAGTTTCTTTAATTATTTGCTTATATAAAACTGAAAAGTAAAATGATGATTTTAATGTAAAGAAAGTTAGAATTTATATATATATAGAAAGTTTAGATTTTAAATGATAGAAAGTTATAATTTTTAATAAAATAAAGATTGGATTTTTAAATAGAAAAAGGTTTCATTTTTAACATATAAAAGATTTGATTTTCAAAAGAAAAAAATATTCGATTTTTATAATGTTATCATAGCAAAATAAAGATATGGTTTTTGTATATATATCAGGAATATAAAAATATAATTTTTATATGATGTAGAGAATAAAAATATAATTTTTATATGATGTAGAGAATAAAAATATAATTTTTATATAATGTAGAAAATAAAAATATGATTTTTATATAAAGAGAAGAATAAAAATGTGATTTTTATAGCGTCAAAAAAAAATTTCGATCTTTAAATAAGAGGTAGAAATATAAAAATATAATTTTTATATAGGAAGGAGGGTTGTAAAAATATATGAAGTAGAAGTAAAAATGTGATTTTTACTGTGAACAGCGTGAAAAGGTTGCATTGGAATTTCGAACAAATCCAGACCGTTCAGAAATGGAGAATGGCGAAGTGGAACCCAAAGGTGAGAACTTCCCACTTTTAATTTGTTTTCTAGTTGAAATGTATACTAGGATGTAGACGGTGCTTAGCAGCACCCGACACCCATCGTCCATAGACCATGGATGATTTGTTTGTTTGATTGATGTGTTGTGAAAGTTGATTGAGTGATGTGTAATGAAATAAAATATTTTATAGTCAAAAATATAATTTTTAACGTTGATGTGAATAAAATAGATATTCATTTACAAATTAGAACGATTTGTTTATGTACACCTATTTGACTGACATAGATTGGGACGATAAATTTTAAACATCGCCCAACTGCACAAATAAAATATGTGTTTGATTGATTGAAACCCCACACGGTGGTTGGGATGATATTGACGTACACTAATCCCAATTGTTTAGTAGTATGTCGACTGATTGGTTGACAAACTATGTAAGCGTTTTTTATTTATATTTTGATGCTTATGCAGTTGTGTGGTGCACTTTGGATGATGGTTGATTATTTATCATTGCTATTATATACATGTGTTGTGTAAAATCCATATAAATAACATTATATGGTAATTGAGTGGGTCTCTTTCCAATTTAGAAGATAAAATATATATTCATGTGTTGAATAAAAAGAATATTCATGTGTTGAATAAAAGAAAATTCATGTGTTGTATAAAATATAAATTCATGTGTTGAATAAAATATATATTCATGTGTTGAATAAAAGAAAATTCATGTGTGGAATAAAATATATATTCATGTGTTGAATATAAAAAATTCATGTGTTGAATAAAATATATATTCGTGTGTTGAATAGAAGAAAATTCATGTGTTGAATAAAATATATTTTCATGTGTTGAATAGAAGAAAATTCATGTGTTGAATAAAATATATATTCATGTGTTGAATAAAAGAAAATTCGTGTGTTGAATAAAATAAATATTCATATGTCGAATAAAAGAAAATTCATGTGTTGAAGAAAATATTCATTTGTTGAATAGAATAACAAAGTTATGGAAATATATCAAGCCGTGTTGATTAGATTTGCGCCATTTTGACGTGAACGATATCTATATCGATTTTATTCATTTTTATAATGAATATCGAAAAGGAATTGATCTCAAAATATAATATTTTGAAAATAATATCATTTATATATCGATGATATGGAATATTCAATTTTGATTTGAAATTGAATATGAAGTTGAAATCGTTTTGAAAACAAATTTAAAACGATTTATAAAACACGATTTAAAAGGAAATCGACTAAATATATATTATATATATAATATAATGGCCTGAATGGAATGCGCCGCGCAGCGGCAGTTCGCGAATTTCGACCATTGACTTCGAATGGACGTTACGGGAGATCCGACCGTCGGATTCTTCTAAAATTGGAACCATTGGGTTCGTATCGAAAAGAGATTTCTAATGAATATTAGAGATTTGAAATCTAACGGTTGGATTTGGAATTATGTCTAAATCAAATTTGGAAAAGGTCACTGTAAGTGCAGTTCGATGGTCGTTGATGGAAATCGACTGTACGGGTCTTGATAAAATTATTAAAAGTCGTAATAATTTGTGTAAAATCAGAATAAATGATTTGGAAAGAATTGGGATGAAAAACCCCATATTTGAAAAGATAAAAATAGATTTTTATCGAAATGAACTAGTTTTGAACTAGAATTATAATCCATTTATTTTTGAAACAAATAAATTGGATTTGAAAGGGTTTTAAAAGTAACTAGAATCTCCAATAATTGAATTGGAATGGATTTGAATCGAAATTGTCTTTGGGATATTTCGATGTTGGATTTCGTAATTATACAGATATTGTTATGGAAATTTGAAAGATATATTTATATCGTTATTTCCAATACGATATTTGTTGGTCGTAGAATTTGATATTGGATATAAGCCGATATATTTTCTATTCAGAGCCTTGTATTTAATATCAAATGGGATTTGGGTTTATCATGAACTGTGTTTTAGCGACATTCGTTCTTTAACCCGATTTACAGTGAAATGTGATTTGGAATTTATAAATCTTTTGTTAAGATTTAAAGGGGATTTTCCAAAGTAAAGTTTTCCAATTTAATAAAATAAATTGGAATGGAAGTCGATTTGGTAATAATCGAAGTCAAATTCTGTGGAGGAAGACAACTAATATATATGGAATATAAAGGCTTTGCCGTTATTCCGTTTATATTATTAGTCGGATATGGAAGTTTATATCGATTATATATATCGATTTGTTTTCTATGAAGATTCCATTTTAAATGGTATGTGATTTTGGGTTGTTGTGAACGGTATCTTTAATAATACTGTTCTTAGACCCAATCGAGTTAAGAAAATCAGAAGCTAACTGAAGATTAGTTAAGTTGAATGGTTTCTTGATTATTGATCTAATATTGGTTTCGGCCTTCAGGGTTAATACGTAGGGAATTATCCACTTTCTAATTTACGGTTGAAGGCTGGTAGAATGGAATGTGATTTTGGGTTCATAGTGGACCGTGTTTTAAATGACATTTGTTCTTTAACCCAGTTTAAGACAGGATATGTTTTCCCAAGTCACACAATCATTAATATTGATTTTTGGGAAGATTAAAACCAAGTGGAGTTTTAATGAATCTTTAATTAGATTGAAATGATTGAGAATGGAGTATCACCAGTTTTGCTCCAGGCGATAGTTAAATCTTTAATTAGATTTGAACGTTAAATGGTAATTGAATTTACCGATAACACCGTGGTGTTAGATATGAAGTATTACCGGTTTTACTTCATGGGATGAATAGTTTGGGATTGCGAAATTAAAACAAATGATTACTTCGGTAAGGTTCGTTAATCCCGACTAGTTTGGATAAACCATAATTTGGTTTGAATTGATATTCAAAGGAAGATTAAAGAATAAATTTAAAGAATTTATCTTTGATAAAATTAATGGGAACCTTTCCAAAGTCTAAGAATATTTGAATAAAAGAATATTCAGAATTGGAATGAGGTGTATGTTGTGTTTGTGTAACACTTGTTTATTATATACGCGAGTTGTTCAGAAAGACTGGGTTTATCCCATTCTGAATAACTGATTCGAAGATGTTTCGAGGATGAAGACGGTGGTCGAAGACCAGAGGTCTTCACATCGTTTGGATAATTAATGATGATCTTGATTGGGCTGTACACCCAAGAGGAAGGAATCAGTTGGTGATCGTCCAGACGTACTTGGAGATCGCTGGATATGCGAGGTACAAGGTGCCTCTGCTTTCGTTCTGACCCAGAACGAACTTGTAAATGGACTGTGTGTCTGACATTGGATTTTATTCTATGTGATTGATTTCTATTAAATATATATCCGTTTGGTGGTGGAGAATTTATTCTCTTGCTTAACGCCCTTCTCTGAGACGTATGAGCTCAGAGGTTATATATTGATGGATATCAATCGCATGGAGTGAATTGCCTGTGTGGCATGCCTAAGTGGCAAATGATCAAGGCTTTTGTTGAAAAGCAAAGTCTTGTGGTTGATGATATATGCACTGTGGCATAGCTTTGTGTATGGCGTTAATTCGCAAGCCTCACATCCCGGTTGTGAACCAAAAACGGGAGAGGACCTCAGGGAGGGCATGCGTTTCCTTCTAGCTAAGGTGATGTCAGTAACCTACCAGCCCTGACATTTATATTATTTTCACCTGTGTGGTTGTTGATTGTGAGGCACCTCAGATATATTGGTGACTATGTGGAGCCGATGAAGTCGTTTGGCTCATTTACGCCCCAAAGGGTGGGGAAACGCAGTGTTCAGGCATAATAATCCACATAGGTGGACCGGCCCTGACGATCCATGGGGCAGTTGCGGCTGTTCCTGAGGCTCGGGCTAGAGAGTCTCGAATTCGGTGAGGACGATCCCTTGCCTCGGTTCACAGATGGAAATCCAATTTCCAAATACGTGACTTTGCGATTTTGATTGTAGAGCCTAGTGTGGCGACATGATATATGGTACCCATGCTGTCAAGGATTGATACATTTATATTTGAAGTCGTTTTATACACTATGCACTTATAATAGTATCAAATGATTTGTTTTTAACGTACCAAGCATGTTTGGCTATTATAAGGGAAAACCCTATCCTCCGGCTTGTGTTGCCTTATGTGATGGGACCTGGGTCTTATAATAGCTTCATTTTTCCAAAAAGCATTGCGCTGTTTTGTTATATGAATTGGTATTCTTGGGAGGAAACCCATTCCATGTTATACGGCGTGGTCCCTTGATATATCTGATTTAAAGTAAAGCTTTAAATAACTGTTTTAGTTCTCACACCAGTCACATGACTGACTTGGAGTTTATTGTTTTAACCTTAACTCTGGGTGCCCTTATTTTGACAGGGGCAGCTAGTAGTTTTGGTTTTGCAGATTTATATTCACAGGATCCTGATTTACAAGCTGAAGCGATATTCGGAATGCTCTGTATCCGTATATTACTTCAGTTGTGTTTTGTATTATTTTCCGCTGCAGTAATATATTTAAATCTCTAATATTTCTCTGCTGTATTATATTTGTTTATACTCTGTATATTCTTGTATTCTGATGGAATTGTTGTAATAAGCAATGAAACGTTCTTCTGTTTGCGTTTCGATGTGGCTTGTCCTCAGTACAATCCCTGATTTCCCGTAAGGGGAAGTTCGGGTCGTCTCATTAACTTAATATTAACTTTGCAGACACTAATATTTATTACTTTTATTTAGGTTGATCATTCTTCATGGCTTTGTTGGCTTCTCTAAGGTTGCTCTATATAATGGTGTTGTATAAATGTTTATGGTAATTTTTTACTTGTTCCCAATTGGTTAAATGAATTCCATTGATGTCCATTCTCTTATTCATATTTTTTGGGTGTATCAGCTCTTTTTTCAGGCCTTATTAACCATTTTCAATTATCATTTATCATGGTCATTATGAGCTATTTTGCTGTCTCATTTATTGATGTTGAATATAAATATTCCTCTTTACGAATAAATTTTAGACAAGCAGACTTAGGTTTATTTAACAACTCCTTATCAGGTAATGATCTATCTATCCACTTTGTATCGACGCATGTGTTCTGTTCAATGTGTGATGGATATTGAGATTGACAGATGCAAGGGTATGGTGTGTGCAAAAAAAAATCATTGTATATCACAAAGTCATGACTTTGTGATTAATATTATCATTTTAATGACTGGCGTACTCTTTCACACTAAGTATACTTAAAAAAATTGATGTTATGTAGTTTTAAAATGCATTAGCTGATTTATGAGAAAATAAAATACTTATAAAATTATTGTACCATTTTGTTAATGTTAACCATATTTTCTTTTGGTTATAACCAGCCTTTGTGATATTTACAGTAACCATATAAGTTGATTCGACAATAATTTGTATTTCTGTATATATCCCCAATTTCATTTCCGTTTGTTCAATAATGAATTTATACAACCATATATAACAAAGAGATTGGTACTTTATTTTTCTTAGGTGTATAGAATAAAAAAAATCATAATTTTAATACCTTCAGGTGTTACTAAAGGGGTAAACAAGTCTAATTCACTTAAAAATACAACATCTCTATTTACTGTAGTTTTATATAGAACAATTAACCATATGTAAACAATTGTCTTTAAACATCTAGAGGGAGATAACTGTAACATAAGAAATCATGAATAACTAACCTTTAGTTATAAAATTACTTTATTTATACTATGATGATAAGGGATTTATGCCAAAAGGGCTTCCAAATTTCTGGAAAATAAATTTGCCACTGTTATCATTGGACAACAACTGACAAAACAATATTCGACCGAATTGGCTGATGATTGCTTACTAACAGTGGTGCTCCTAACAAAAGAGATCTTGATGTGAAACCAAAGGCAGATCAAATAAAAGAAGTTGAGTTTGCTCTTCCAAGTTATATCCTTAATATTATCATAACATACTAAAGAAATTGTATTCATATGATGTATTTATTTAGAATACAAAAATCACTTTTCCTAGTTACTGTGTAAGAATTTAGAATCAATGTTCAAAACTCATGGGAATGATGTATGAGAAATTTTTGGAAATTTTGATCTTTAATTACTGAAGTAAACATCTTACTGAATCCCTTTTGCATACCGCATGTATGAAGCCTTTACTTTTTCCTTGATTGGATTCAATCCTATTGGGTCTTGGGTTGGAAACTGCCATACGTAATGGGTGGCATTAATTACATTGTGCAATACATGTTGTTCATTTAAACATATCATTAAAAGGAATTATTGAGTCAAGCTTACATTGTTTTAGTTGTAATGACATACCTAATCCAATAATAAAATAACTTTATATCTGTAACATCCCATATTTTTGGTATATTTTGAATTTCGATTTAAAATAAATAAAATGATATAATATTTGATAAAATCAATTTTTGTTGATAATAATAATGTTGATTGTTGAACTGAGTATAAATATATTTTAAGATTGAGTTATATTTAAAAATGTTGTAATGTGAAGTTTAATGTTTTATAACAAATTTAATTTGAGTGGGTTAATTTAAAAGTAGAATTCAAATTCAAATTGGAAATGGTGGGATTTTTAAGTTGTTGAATTATAGCTGAGGTTCAAATAAATATTTTATATAATCAAATTAAGATTTAAAAAAAAGTGTGTGACGTTTAATTATAGAATTTATTTAAGTTATAATTTGATTAAATTTGAATTAAAACAGTTAATCGAATAATTAAATATTTTATTTATTTAATTAACTGTGAAATTTAATGGTTTTGACAACTGCCTCAAAATTCAGCGAAACCAGTGTCATAGAATCGGAACGGTTAATTATGGTAGGATCTCAATCTACGTTACTATCCGACTTGTAATTTGATCGTACGAGAAAAAATGTGATAGAAGTCAGTATAAGATGATACTTAGTTGTTTTAATGTTTGGGCCTTACAATTATATATAAATAAAATCCACCTTTAACCTGCCAACTCATTTTCACATCCACGTTGTTTTCCTGTTATCTATTCTTTCTCTAATGGCTGAAATCAGTTTCAAACCCTAGAGCAAAACAAAATTTAAGCTCAAAAAAAATTTTCTCCAAACCCTAGCTTATGATATACCTAATCGAACCTCTTGGCGACACAAACCTTCGGGTGTTCTCAGATTCGACATGCAGTGGTTGACTTGACCAGAATTCGCAGTCAAAGGGGGTTAAAATTGGAACCCTAGAATCAATTTTGGTGGTTTTCGATTTAAGCATCAATCGGAGACTCTGACATCTGGGTTTTGTAGAGTTTGATTTGTGGAGTTGAACCATTGTAGTCGGAGGTGCTAGCATCAGGTGGTTCGCCGGAATTTGGGCGTGAAAGTCTGAAACAGGTGGTTTTATGGTTCAATTGTGGCAGCGCTATAGTCGACCGGGAATGGCGTGGTGCCGATGGTTGGGTATGGCTTTCGATGGGCTTCATGTTGGTGGTGGTCGCTCGTCTTCAGGTGGTCGAAATCGAGGGTAATTGGTGGCCAAACGACTGTCTAAAATGGGTTCTCGCGTTAGAGTTCCTATATCATGTAACGATGGAGCGGGAAGGTAAAGTCGGTGCTGACGTGCCACGTAGTGAATGGGTGAGAGAGATATTTTATTAATTTTTTAATATTTAAAAATTCAAATGGTAAAACGTGCATAACATCTTTATACGATCCTGTAACAACCCGAAAATCTGGGCCAGTTTAAAATTTTTATTTTGGCAATTTTAACGAATTTTGATTATTTAAAATGAATTATTTTAAATAATATCGACGAGAAATTTATTTTGAATAGAATTCGAACGAATATATTATACGCGTCGTCGTTAGAATATAAATATTTATATATAATTATAAATAGAATTGAAAATGGCCCGGTAGTTCGATAATTCGATTTCAAACTTCAATTGAATGTACCGGGTGCAAAACAATTCGGATTTTAGTGAAACCAAAAACATTAGGATCTAATTGATAATATCTTTCCAATGAATCTGAAAAAATCAAAATTTCATAGCGGGAATCAAAAGATATGTCCAGTTGAAAATACTGAATAGTCGCTATGGAATTCAGGCCCTTAAAAATGGACATTTTGCAGATGACCTCGGATTTCGACGAAACCACTTTTGTTGGGTCCGCAGTGTCAAGTTATTGATAGATTCCAAATTTCATAATTTTTCGAATGAATTTGTGAGCGTGGCAAAGGAAAACGCGTTTGACCAGTTTCAGTTGATTTTAATCGACTGGAAAATGGCCATTTTTCCAACGGTCTCAGAATTCGACGAAACTAGTTTTGTTAGGACCGTATCGTCAATACGAAGCTAGAAAATATTTTTCTGGAATTTTTCTAGTTAGTATGTGACCCCGGTAATTTGAAATGTACGTTTAAAATTCAATAAAGTGATTTAAATGTAAATTTAACGGAAACTGATTGTAACAGTCGAATCGGCCTACGGGACATATCCCTTTGTGTTCGGAATGGGGGTAATTAGCTATGGACGACAGGCGGTGGACCTCGTTTAGAGGTTGTATGTAAAAGTCAACTTTTTAGAAAATAAAATAATTAAAATAATTGAAAACTAAAGTCTTCTCTCTCCTTCTCCTTAAATAATTTCTGCCCCCCCCCCCTTTTCATAAATCGGATCGAAATAAAAAATAAATAAAAAAAAGGGGGGATCGAACGCCACCGTCGTGCGCTTCCAGGCCGGCGCCTCCACCGTTGAACTCGCCCTCCTCCTCGTTGCGCCATCCTCCGCCCACCTCGACGCCCTCCTCCACGATCTGACCGTCGTTCATCACCCCCACCGCCTCCTTCTTCTTCCTCTATCCTCTCGCTCCACCTCCTCTAACCTAAAACCGCCGCCTCCCTTATACCCTGCGCCACCGTGAGCTCGCCCACCCAACCCGAAGTCGCGCACGCCACCTGATGGACCCACCGCTGACGAACATTCCCCCCCCCCCTCGCTCAAAGCACAGTGAGATCCTTTTTCTTTTAATTTTATCTTTGTTTTGTAGATTAAAGTATTGTTTTTTTTCACTTTCTTTCTTTCGATTTTAATTAGAAAAAAAAACTGATTTTTAATTACCTTAAAAACTGATTTTTTTTTTATTTAACAAAAAGATTAGAACTTTTAAAGGTGAGAAGATCGTATTTTTATATAGTTGATTTGCAGAAAAGATAGGATTTTTATTTGAAAGAAAAATATGATTTTTATATATTGAACTTCGAAAGAAAAATAGGATTTTTATATATTGAACTTCGAAATAAAAATAGGATTTTTATATATTGAACTTCGAAATAAAAATAGGATTTTTATATATTGAACTTCGAAATAAAAATAGGATTTTTATATATTGAACTTCGAAATAAAAATAGGATTTTTATATATTGAACTTCGAAATAAAAATAGGATTTTTATATGTTGAACTTCGAAATAAAAATATGATTTTTATATATGGAATAGCGAAGTAAAAATTCGATTTTTACATAGGTAGTGAAAGCGGACAACGAAGATGACGAAGATGACGAAGATGCGGTAGCGACGAAGGTTTCTGCAAATGAAGTGCCGTGGAGCTAGGATAGCTATATGTGAGAATTTCTCACCTTTCAATTTCTTTTCCAGTTATATATATATATACTAGGATGCAGACGGTGCTTAGTAGCACCCGACACAATCGTCCACAGACCATGGACTTGTTTGTTTGGTTGCATAGATTAGTTATATGATTTGATTTGAATTTGGTTGTTTGGTGATTTTGATTGATGTGTGAATGGCGTGGGCCTTCACTAGACCGGGGATAAGGCTAGGCCTTGTCCCGTTTCTAATATCGTGCCGTTATGCCGCCGAAATTTTCTAAAATAAGTTAGAAAAATAAAAATATCATTTTATTGAATAAATGAATTGAATAGAAATTCATAGGTTGAAATAAAATGTTTTATCGTTAAAAATATAATTTTTAACGTGAAGTGAATAGAATAAAATATTCATTTATAAACCGCACGGTTTGTTTATGTACACCTATTTGAATGACATTGATTGGGACGATAAATTTTACACATCGCCCAATAGCACAAATAAAATATGTGTTGGATTGTTTGAAACCCCACACGGGTGTTGGGATGAAATTTGAAGTTCACTCATCCTGATTGATTAAATATGTCGATCGATTGATTGACAGGCTGTTATAAGCGTTGAATATCTATATTTGATGCTTATACAGTGTAGTGCACTTTGGTTGATGGTTGATTATTTTCGATGCCATTATATACATGTGTTGTATGAAAATCCATATAATTAACTTTATATGGTAATTGATTGGGCCTCATTCCAATTTGAAAAACAAAGAATAATATAAAATAGAAATTTATGAAGCCGTGTTGATTAGTTTGACGCCATTTTGACGTGAACGATATTTATATCGATTTCGAAATGAATTGAATTGAAAACGATTTCGAAAAGAATTGAATTGAAAACGATTTCGAAGTGAATTGAATTGAAAACAATTTCGAAAAGAATTGAATTGAAAACGATTTCGAAATGAATTTAATTGAAAACGATTTCGAAATGAATTGAATTGAAAACGATTTCGAAATGAATTGAATTGAAAACGATTTCGAAATGAATTGAATTGAAAAACGATTTCGAAATGAATTGAATTGAAAACGATTTCGAAATGAATTGAATTGAAAACGATTTCGAAATGAATTGAATTGAAAACGATTTCGAAATGAATTGAGTTGAAAACGAATTCAAATTGAATTGAAAGTGAATTGAAATGAATTCAAATTAAATTAAAATTTGAATTGAATAGAAATGAATTTTAAAACGAACTTATAAAGAAGAATTCAATTTTGATTTGAATTGAAATAGAAGTTAAAATTGTTTTTGAAACGAATTCCAAAAGATTTATATAATTCATTTTAAATAGAAATCGACGAAATATATTATATATATATATATTATATATATAATATAATGGCCTGAATAGAACGCGTCGCACCGCGGCAGTTCGTAAATTTCGACCATTTATTTCAAACGGACATTACGGGAGATCCGACCGTCGGATTCTCCTAAAACCGGAACCGTTGGGTTCGTATCGAAAAGAGCTTTCTAATTAATAATAGAAATTTGAAATCTAATGGTTGGATTTGGAATTATGTCCAAATCAAATTCGAAAAAGGTCGCTGTAAGTGCAGTTCGATGGCCATTGATGGAAATCGACTGTACAGGCCTTGATAAAATTATTAAAAATAGTAATAATTTGTGTAAAATAATAAGAAATGATTTGTGAAGATTTGGGATGAAAAACTCCATATTTGAAAAGATAAAAATAGATTTTTATCGAAATGAACTAGGTTTGAACTAGGAGTATAATTTTATTTATTTTTAAATAAATAAATTGAATTTGAAAAGGGTTTTAAAAATAACCAAAATTTCCAATGATTGCATTGGAGGGGATTTGAATCGAAATTGTCTTCGGAATATTTCGATGTTGGAATTCGTGATTATACAGATGTTATGGAAATTTGAAAGATATATATTTATATCGTTATTTCCAATACGACATTTGTTAGTCGTAGAATTTGATATTGAATATAAGCCGATATATTTTCTATTCAGAGCCTTGTATTGAATATCGAATGTGATTTGGGTTTGTCGTGAGTGGTGTCTTCACTAACACTGTTCTTGAACCCAGTTGAGAAAAGGTTAAATCTTTTTATTTAGATTTAATGAAGTGTACCAATTAAAGAATATTTAATTGGAATTGAATTGATATCGATTTTTGGGTTTATCGTGGACAGTGTTTTAAATAACACTCGTTCTTTAACTCGATAATCAATGGAATGTGACTTTGGGTTTATCGTGAACTGTGTTTTTAAATGACACCGATTCTTTAACCCAGTCGAAGATTAAAACTAAGTGGAGTTTTAATGAATCTTTAATTAGATTGAAATGATCGAAAATGGAGTATCACCAGTTTTGCTCCAGGCGATAGTTAAATCTTTAATTAGATTTGAACGTGAAATGGTAATTAAATTTACCGATAACACCGTGGTGTTAGATATGAAGTATTACCAGTTTTACTTCATGGGATGAATAGGTTGGGATTGGGAAATTAAAACCAATGATTACTACGGTAAGGTTCGCTAATTCCGACTAGTTGAATCGAAATTCAAAGGAAGATTAGAGAATAAATTCAAGAAATTTATCTTGGATAAAAATTTATGGGAACCTTTCCCTATGAATGTGAAATCAGAAACTAACTGTCGGTTAGCTAAGCAGAATGGTTTTCTGGATATTGATCTGATGTTGGTTTCGGCCTTCGGGGTTAATATTTGGGGAATTATTCTCTTGATTAATTTACGGTTAGTGACTGATGAATTGGAATGAGGCGTATATTGTGTTTGTGTAACACTTATTTAAAATATACGCGAGTTATTCGGAAAGACCGGGTTTATCCCATTCTGAATAACTGATACGACGTTAAGTCGAAGATGAAGACGATGGTCGAAGACCAGAAGTCTTCACATCGTTTGGGTAATTACTGATGATCTTGATTGGGCTGTACACCCAAGAAGATGGAAACAGTTAGTGATCGTCCAGACGTACTTGGAGATCGATGGATATGCGGGGTACTAGGTGCCTCCGGTTTCGTTCAGACCCAGAACGAACTTGTAAATGGACTGTGTGTCTGACATTGGATTTTAGTCCGTGTGATTGATCTCTATTAAATATATATCTGTTTGGCGGCGGAGAATTTATTCTCTTGCTTAACGCCCTTCTCTGAGACGTACGAGCTCAGGGGTTATATATTGATGGATATCAAACGCATGGAGTGAATTGCCTGTGTGGCATGCCTAAGTGGCAATTGATCAAGGCTTCTGTTGAAAAGCAAAGTCTTGTGGTGATGATCAAAGCACGGCCTTTGTGGCGTAGCTTTGTGTAACGTTTACTTCGCGAGTTTCACACCCGGTATGAACCAAAAACGGGAGACGGACCTCAGGGAGGGCATGCGTTTCTTTCTAGTTAGAAGTGGCGTCAGTGGTTTTACACGCCCTGACGAGTTTGACTTATGTGGTTGTTGCTGTTGCGAGGCGCCTCGGATTGATCGGTCGTTCTCGAACCGATGGAGTCATTTAGTTGGCTCGTTTACGCCCCAAAGGGCGGGGAAACGTATTGTTCAGGCACTATAATCCACATCGGTGGACCGGCCCTGACGATCCAAGGGGCAGTTGCGGCTATTCCGGTGGCTCGGGCTAGAGAGTCACGAATCGGTTGAGGACTATCTTTTGCCTCGGTTCATAGACGGAAATCCAATTTCCAAATACGTGACTTTGCGGTTTTATTTGTAAACCTATATATGGCGACATAGTGGCATGGGACGCTCATGCCGCCTATGATTGATACTTATGATTTGAAGTTGTTTTATACACTATGCACTTGTAATAGTATCAAACGATTTGTTTTAAACGTATCAAGCATTCTTTGGCTGTTATAAGGGAAAACCCTATCCTCGGCTGCGTTGCATTGTGTGATGGGACCTGGGTCTTATAACAGCTTCATTTTTCTTTATTTAGCATTGCGCTGTTTGTTTTATGCGCTGGTATTCTTGGGAGGAAACCCGTTCCGTGTTATACGGCGTGGTCCCTTGATTTACCTAACTTTAAAAATAAAGATTAACTGTTTTAGTTCTCACACCAGTCACATGACTGACCTGGAGTTTATTGTTTTAACCTAAACTCTGGGTGCCCTTATTTTGACACGGGCAGCTAGTAGTTTTGGTTTTGCAGATTTATATTCACAGGATCCTGGTTTACAGCTGGAACGATATCCGGAAAGCTTTGTATCCGTATATCTCTTCTAGTTGTGTATTGTATTATTTTCTGCTGCTATGTATTTAAATGTAATTTAAATCTCTGATATTTCTGTGTAATATTCATTCATACTCTGTATATTCTTGTAATCTGATGCATTGTTGTAATATACAATGAAATGTTCCTTTATATGCGTTCTGTTGTGTCGTGTTCTCAAACTATCCGACGCTTTCCTTTACGGGGAAGTTGCGGGTCTTCACAGTTGGTATCAGAGCTTTGGTTTACAAAGCTAGAGAACAAGGCACATTAGAACCATACGAAAGAATTCATCAGATATTGGATTAGTAATATCCAATGGGAATGACTCGTTAGAGATGGGATCAGTAGTATCCTAGAACGAGTGTGAAGAGTATATTTTTCAAAGTGAAAACAAACTTTTGTTTTGAAAATTTAAATCAATTATTCGTATTTGATTATCTATTTATATTGATTAGGACAGTCCAGTATACAAAGATTTTGCATATACGCCTTGCAAACGTGTATTTGAAATTTTAATATACTGGATAGATATAGAATTACCCTCTAATCGCCCGGAGATGATTTTGATGATGGAGCTCCATCATTAGAATTTATATTCGAGTGACGAACGTGTAATATCTATATATCTCCTATTGACTGGTATGAGAACCAAAATTAGATAGGGCCTATTGTTGTGATTTGGTATCAAAAACATGATTTTTGTATATGTATCAAATTATGAATTTGAAACTCTAATTCACAAATTGATTGATGTTTGTGTTGTTTGTTAGTTGTTTGCTAATTTTTAGCCATTTAGCCTAATTGAATCACATATTGACTGTATTGAAAATTTGGTCGCATTTGCTTGCATATACTTGCACTTACATTGAACAGGTCATAGCAAGGAGGCTAGAGCAGAGAATAAAATTTGTTTGCCCGACAAATAGGTACATGTTTACTACATAATTTACTGTTTGTTTGGGTGATGATGATTTTATGAGCCTATTGGCTAGCCGCTTGGCTTTTTCTTTTTCTTTTTGAGATCTGAAGGACCGGGGAAGCTATTTGAAATTCCCCGATGCTCCCGGTGCAGGGGAGGTTATGGCGAAATTTTTCAAAAATTTAGGGTGTTAGCCAAATTTTTGAAATTTTGAAAATTCTCAGAAACTGAAAAGTTGGAGAATGGAAGCCAAATCGAGCGTAGAGTTGAATGATCAAACCACTTTCGACTTTGTTCCTTTTCGGGGACGAAAAGTTTTAAGTGGGGGAGATTGTAACAACCCGAAAATCTGGGCCAGTTTAAAATTTTTATTTTGGCAATTTTAACGAATTTTGATTATTTAAAATGAATTATTTTAAATAATATCGACGAGAAATTTATTTTGAATAGAATTCGAACGAATATATTATACACGTCGTCGTTAGAATATAAATATTTATATATAATTATAAATAGAATTGAAAATGGCGCGGTAGTTCGATAATTCGATTTCAAACTTCAATTGAATGTACCGGGTGCAAAACAATTCGGATTTTAGTGAAACCAAAAACATTAGGATCTAATTGATAATATCTTTCCAATGAATCTGAAAAAATCAAAATTTCATAGCGGGAATCAAAAGATATGTCCAGTTGAAAATTCTGAATAGTCGCTATGGAATTCAGGCCCTTAAAAATGGACATTTTGCAGATGACCTCGGATTTCGACGAAACCACTTTTGTTGGGTCCGCAGTGTCAAGTTATTGATAGATTCCAAATTTCATAATTTTTCGAATCAATGTGTGAGCGTGGCAAAGGAAAACGCGTTTGACCAGTTTCAGTTGATTTTAATCGACTGGAAAATGGCCATTTTTCCAACGGTCTCAGAATTCGACGAAACTATTTTTGTTAGGACCGTATCGTCAATACGAAGCTAGAAAATATTTTTCTGGAATTTTTCTAGTTAGTATGTGACCCCGGTAATTTGAAATGTACGTTTAAAATTCAATAAAGTGATTTAAATGTAAATTTAACGGAAACTGATTGTAACAGTCGAATCGGCCTACGGGACATATCCCATTGTGTTCGGAATGGGGGTAATTAGCTAT
This sequence comes from Allium sativum, assembly GCA_030737875.1. Lineage (NCBI taxonomy): Eukaryota > Viridiplantae > Streptophyta > Magnoliopsida > Asparagales > Amaryllidaceae > Allium > Allium sativum. The sequence goes on along the minus strand of CM060921.1, from coordinate 153,244,318 downwards.
GGACGACAGGCGGTGGACCTCGTTTAGAGGTTGTATGTAAAAGTCAACTTTTTAGAAAATAAAATAATTAAAATAATTGAAAACTAAAGTCTTCTCTCTCCTTCTCCTTAAATAATTTCTGCCCCCCCCCCCCCCCTTTTCATAAATCGGATCGAAATAAAAAAAATAAAAAATAAAAAGGGGGAATCGAACGCCACCGTCGTGCGCTTCCAGGCCGGCGCCTCCACCGATGAACTCGCCCTCCTCCTCGTTGCGCCATCCTCCGCCCACCTCGACGCCCTCCTCCACGATCTGACCGTCGTTCATCACCCCCACCGCCTCCTTCTTCTTCCTCTATCCTCTCGCTCCACCTCCTCTAACCTAAAACCGCCGCCTCCCTTATACCCTGCGCCACCGTGAGCTCGCCCACCCAACCCGAAGTCGCTCACGCCACCTGATGGACCCACCGCTGACGAACATTCCCCCCCCCCTCACTGAAAGCACAGTGAGATCCTTTTTCTTTTAATTTTATCTTTGTTTTGTAGATTAAAGTATTGTTTTTTTTCTCTTTCTTTCTTTCGATTTTAATTAGAAAAAAAAACTGATTTTTAATTACCTTAAAAACTGATTTTTTTTTATTTAACAAATAGATTAGAACTTTAAAAGGTGACAAGATCGTATTTTTATATAGTTGATTTGCAGAAAAGATAGGATTTTTATTTGAAAGAAAAATATGATTTTTATATATTGAACTTCGAAAGAAAAATAGGATTTTTATATATTGAACTTCGAAATAAAAATAGGATTTTTATATATTGAACTTCGAAATAAAAATAGGATTTTTATATATTGAACTTCGAAATAAAAATAGGATTTTTATATATTGAACTTCGAAATAAAAATAGGATTTTTATATATTGAACTTCAAAATAAAAATAGGATTTTTATATATTGAACTTCGAAAAAAAATAGGATTTTTATATGTTGAACTTCGAAATAAAAATATGATTTTTATATATGGAATAGCGAAGTAAAAATTCGATTTATACATAGGTAGTGAAAGCCGACAACGAAGATGACGAAGATGACGAAGATGCGGTAGCGACGAAGGTTTCTACAAATGAAGTGCCGTGGAGCTAGGATAGCTATATGTGAGAATTTCTCACCTTTCAATTTCTTTTCCAGTTATATATATATATACTAGGATGCAGACGGTGCTTAGTAGCACCCGACACAATCGTCCACAGACCATGGACTTGTTTGTTTGGTTGCATAGATTAGTTATATGATTTGATTTGAATTTGGTTGTTTGGTGATTTTGATTGATGTGTGAATGGCGTGGGCCTTCACTAGACCGGGGATAAGGCTAGGCCTTGTCCCGTTTCTAGTATCGTGCCGTTATACCGCCGAAATTTTCTAAAATAAGTTAGAAAAATAAAAATATCATTTTATTGAATAAATGAATTGAATAGAAATTCATAGGTTGAAATAAAATGTTTTATCGTTAAAAATATAATTTTTAACGTGAAGTGAATAGAATAAAATATTCATTTATAAACCGCACGGTTTGTTTATGTACACCTATTTGAATGACATTGATAGGGACGATAAATTTTACACATCGCCCAATAGCACAAATAAAATATGTGTTGGATTGTTTGAAACCCCACACGGGTGTTGGGATGAAATTTGAAGTTCACTCATCCTGATTGATTAAATATGTCGATCGATTGATTGACAGGCTGTTATAAGCGTTGAATATCTATATTTGATGCTTATACAGTGTAGTGCACTTTGGTTGATGGTTGATTATTTTCGATACCATTATATACATGTGTTGTATGAAAATCCATATAATTAACTTTATATGGTAATTGATTGGGCCTCATTCCAATTTGAAAAACAAAGAATAATATAAAATAGAAATTTATGAAGCCGTGTTGATTAGTTTGACGCCATTTTGACGTGAACGATATTTATATCGATTTCGAAATGAATTGAATTGAAAACGATTTCGAAAAGAATTGAATTGAAAACGATTTCGAAGTGAATTGAATTGAAAACAATTTCGAAAAGAATTGAATTGAAAACGATTTCGAAATGAATTGAATTGAAAACGATTTCGAAATGAATTGAATTGAAAACGATTTCGAAATGAGTTGAATTGAAAACGATTTCGAAATGAATTGAATTGAAAAACGATTTCGAAATGAATTGAATTGAAAACGATTTCGAAATGAATTGAATTGAAAACGATTTCGAAATGAATTGAATTGAAAACGATTTCGAAATGAATTGAGTTGAAAACGAATTCAAATTGAATTGAAAGTGAATTGAAATGAATTCAAATTAAATTAAAATTTGAATTGAATAGAAATGAATTTTAAAACGAATTTATAAAGAAGAATTCAATTTTGATTTGAATTGAAATAGAAGTTAAAATTGTTTTTGAAACGAATTCCAAACGATTTATATAATTCGTTTTAAATAGAAATCGACGAAATATAATATATATATATTATATATATAATATAATGGCCTGAATAGAACGCGCCGCGCCGCGGCAGTTCGTAAATTTCGACCATTTATTTCAAACGGACATTACGGGAGATCCGACCGTCGGATTCTCCTAAAACCGGAACCGTTGGGTTCGTATCGAAAAGAGCTTTCTAATGAATATTAGAAATTTGAAATCTAACGGTTGGATTTGGAATTATGTCCAAATCAAATTCGAAAAAGGTCGCTGTAAGTGCAGTTCGATGGCCATTGATGGAAATCGACTGTACAGGCCTTGATAAAATTATTAAAAATAGTAATAATTTGTGTAAAATCATAAGAAATGATTTGTGAAGATTCGGGATGAAAAACTCCATATTTGAAAAGATAAAAATAGATTTTTATCGAAATGAACTAGTTTTGAACTAGGAGTATAATTTTATTTATTTTTAAATAAATAAATTGAATTTGAAAAGGGTTTTAAAAATAACCAAAATTTCCAATGATTGCATTGGAGGGGATTTGAATCGAAATTGTCTTCGGAATATTTCGATGTTGGAATTCGTGATTATACAGATGTTATGGAAATTTGAAAGATATTGTTAGCCTGCTTTGTGACCAGGCTACCCAAAGCCAGGGACTTGAGTATGAACTTACATTGATTGGCGATCACTTGGATGGAGTGATAGAAAGATGGAAAATTTGAATTATACATGCAAATGTCACCGGATCGGATCCCCCTATCGGATCGGATCGGATCCCTCCTTTTGAATCGGATCGGATCGGATCCTTCCATTCGGATCGGGTCGGATCCCCTTCCCCGGATCGGATCGGAGTACCCTCTACCCGAACCGCCTGAAGTATTCTGTACCGAAGTGCGTGCAGGCATTCTGCTCGAACAACTGGTTCGGTTCGGGTCCGATCCGAACCGATTGGACCTGCTTCTACACATGGAGTTTGACCTCTTCTCTTAGCATAACCGACTCCTACAATTGCGGATCGGACTCCACTTGGCAAAGCACGACCTGGTAGCCACTTTTCCACGTTCTCCACTACTTCTGAAATCTCCTCCGGTCACGCCATGTGGCCCATCCGAACCGGAACGGCCCAGAGCTTCTCTACAGCTATAAATACACCACAACATGGCCATTTGAAGAGACTTTTGGCATTTCATTCATACATGGTAGCCATGGCCGAATTCCCCCACCAATAACCACCTCCTTCTCCAATGAAAATCAATGAATTCGGAGAGAATTATTCATTGTATTTGAATGATTGAGTGATTAAATTCCTTGTAATTGTAATCCATGAATGAAATGAGAAACTATGAAGTGGGTGTAGGCTCATTAACGCCGAACCACTATAAATTTCGTGTGTTGATTGACTTTTCTTGTTTCTAGTTCATGATTCCTCAATATTCTCTGCAAAATACGATCAATTGGGTGTTAGGACCATTTTTTGGTCTAACAGATATATATTTATATCGTTATTTCCAATACGACATTTGTTAGTCGTAGAATTTGATATTGAATATAAGCCGATATATTTTCTATTCAGAGCCTTGTATTGAATATCGAATGTGATTTGGGTTTGTCGTGAGTGGTGTCTTCACTAACACTGTTCTTGAACCCAGTTGAGAAAAGGTTAAATCTTTTTATTTAGATTTAATGAAGTGTACCAATTAAAGAATATTTAATTGGAATTGAATTGATATTGATTTTTGGGTTTATCGTGGACAGTGTTTTAAATAACACTCGTTCTTTAACTCGATAATCAATGGAATGTGACTTTGGGTTTATCGTGAACTGTGTTTTTAAATGACACTGATTCTTTAACCCAGTCGAAGATTAAAACTAAGTGGAGTTTTAATGAATCTTTAATTAGATTAAAATGATCGAAAATGGAGTATCACCAGTTTTGCTCCAGGCGATAGTTAAATCTTTAATTAGATTTGAACGTGAAATGGTAATTAAATTTACCGATAATACCGTGGTGTTAGATATGAAGTATTACCAGTTTTACTTCATGGGATGAATAGGTTGGGATTGGGAAATTAAAACCAATGATTACTACGGTAAGGTTCGCTAATTCCGACTAGTTGAATCGAAATTCAAAGGAAGATTAGAGAATAAATTCAAGAAATTTATCTTGGATAAAAATTTATGGGAACCTTTCCCTATGAATGTGAAATCAGAAACTAACTGTCGGTTAGCTAAGCAGAATGGTTTTCTGGATATTGATCTGATGTTGGTTTCGGCCTTCGGGGTTAATATTTGGGGAATTATTCTCTTGATTAATTTACGGTTAGTGACTGATGAATTGGAATGAGGCGTATGTTGTGTTTGTGTAACACTTATTTAAAATATACGCGAGTTATTCGGAAAGACCGGGTTTATCCCATTCTGAATAACTGATACGACGATAAGTCGAAGATGAAGACGATGGTCGAAGACCAGAAGTCTTCACGTCGTTTGGGTAATTACTGATGATCTTGATTGGGCTGTACACCCAAGAAGATGGAAACAGTTAGTGATCGTCCAGACGTACTTGGAGATCGATGGATATGCGGGGTACTAGGTGCCTCCGGTTTCGTTCAGACCCAGAACGAACTTGTAAATGGACTGTGTGTCTGACATTGGATTTTAGTCCGTGTGATTGATCTCTATTAAATATATATCTGTTTGGCGGCGGAGAATTTATTCTCTTGCTTAACGCCCTTCTCTGAGACGTACGAGCTCAGGGGTTATATATTGATGGATATCAAACGCATGGAGTGAATTGCCTGTGTGGCATGCCTAAGTGGCAATTGATCAAGGCTTCTGTTGAAAAGCAAAGTCTTGTGGTGATGATCAAAGCACGGCCTTTGTGGCGTAGCTTTGTGTAACGTTTACTTTGCGAGTTTCACACCCGGTATGAACCAAAAACGGGAGACGGACCTCAGGGAGGGCATGCGTTTCTTTCTAGTTAGAAGTGGCGTCAGTGGTTTTACACGCCCTGACGAGTTTGACTTATGTGGTTGTTGCTGTAGCGAGGCGCCTCGGATTGATCGGTCGTTCTCGAACCGACGGAGTCATTTAGTTGGCTCGTTTATGCCCCAAAGGGCGGGGAAACGTATTGTTCAGGCACTATAATCCACATCGGTGGACCGGCCCTGACGATCCAAGGGGCAGTTGCGGCTGTTCCGGTGGCTCGGGCTAGAGATTCACGAATCGGTTGAGGACTATCTTTTGCCTCGGTTCATAGACGGGAATCCAATTTCCAAATACGTGACTTTGCGGTTTTATTTGTAAACCTATATATGGCGACATAGTGGCATGGGACGCTCATGCCGCCTATGATTGATACTTATGATTTGAAGTTGTTTTATACACTATGCACTTGTAATAGTATCAAACGATTTGTTTTAAACGTATCAAGCATTCTTTGGCTGTTATAAGGGAAAACCCTATCCTCGGCTGCGTTGCATTGTGTGATGGGACCTGGGTCTTATAACAGCTTCATTTTTCTTTATTTAGCATTGCGCTGTTTGTTTTATGCACTGGTATTCTTGGGAGGAAACCCGTTCCGTGTTATACGGCGTGGTCCCTTGATTTACCTAACTTTAAAAATAAAGATTAACTGTTTTAGTTCTCACACCAGTCACATGACTGACCTGGAGTTTATGGTTTTAACCTAAACTCTGGGTGCCCTTATTTTGACACGGGCAGCTAGTAGTTTTGGTTTTGCAGATTTATATTCACAGGATCCTGGTTTACAGCTGGAACGATATCCGAAAAGCTTTGTATCCGTATATCTCTTCTAGTTGTGTATTGTATTATTTTCCGCTGCTATGTATTTAAATGTAATTTAAATCTCTGATATTTCTGTGTAATATTCATTCATACTCTGTATATTCTTGTAATCTGATGCATTGTTGTAATATACAATGAAATGTTCCTTTATATGCGTTCTGTTGTGTCGTGTTCTCAAACTATCCGACGCTTTCCTTTACGGGGAAGTTGCGGGTCTTCACAGATCCCGCATTGATGCGCAGTTTGTTGTGTTAGGATCGTGGCGGAATTGCGGACGTTCTGGCGCTGGTTTGGATGCGTTTGGAGACTGTCAAATTTTGGGCTTCTTTTGGACGTCCAATCCACTAGAGACCCAAAGGTTAGCAATTTTATCGCTCACGATGAACTGAATTATTCCTATATTTATTGTATTAAGTTATGAAATTAGTTGGTTACATGGTTGTGTTGTTTGATGATGTATTGCTTAAAAATTAACACGCAAGTGTATTATATGCAAAATAAGTCGGTCATTATTTATTTAATTAAATTTAAATTTCTAATGGGCGCCTGATACTTGTTAACCAGTGAGAAGATGAAATATTGATCATTTTGAGTAAAATGGTTGCGATGGATGCTTAGTTGAAATTTATTACTGTATTGATATTGTTAATGTTCATTTTCAGTACATGGACGTTGTATGTTACTATGGCGATTAATCCCATTTCTCACCCTAGATGTTACGGGCATCGAATAACTCGAGATTGATCGATTAAAATCAATTAAGAACACAGATTGTAATGATAAATATCTATGACCCCGATTTGGATTGAAATGATAGATCCATCCCTGAATATCGAGGAATTAAATTTAAAATCACTTGGCCATAGGGTAGCAAATTATATATAGACATTGGTTGGTTAAATGATTTTTAATATTTGGAAATTTTAGTTGAAAAGGAAAATTTTAATTTAAAGGAATGATCTGATACTTGATAAACTTGGTTTCCTTTAAAAATCTAGATCGAGAATGTTTAATTGAAATGGTTAAGAAGATTTCCCAAACAAAGTGGAAATTCTTAGATTGGGATTCGAACATGTATTTGGAATTTCCAAAGTAAGGGTAGGGTTCAAATGTAATAAATTCTTATCGAATTTAATTTGGGATGAAGATGATTGAGGATACTTGGAGTGGTTTCAGACTTAAATTTAAATATGGGTTTGAGCCCCCTAATATTGGGAGATGAGTTTAAATGATGTTTGAAACAAGATACTGAACTATGTTAACTTCGTTTGAGACTGGAGTATAAATCCAAGTGTTTGAAGTTCGGAAGAAAGAATGATAATGGTTAAAGGGTTTTATTATATTTATTTTTCACTGTTTGATTTCAAATAACTATTTCCTTCTAAATTTATTTATTTAAAACTTTTCCAATTGAACTATTTTGTTGTAATTAAATTTTCCTTATATTTTATTACTTAAACTAATTAGTAAAAAATTTAAATTATGTATATACATAGTGTTTTAAGATTATCTTATTTTATTTTAGCTATTTTATCCTATATATATAGGTATTTTATATAAAGATTTCCATTTATTTATAAACATCTATTTTCAAGTTATATTAAATGATCGGAAATTCTTCCGAATGGAAGATGTTGGGTTTAAACCGTGGTTCAAACGGAGTTGAGATAAGTTATATCCTATTTAACTATGAAGGGATTTCTAAACCAATTTAATATGGAATGTGAATTTTTTTTCTACTCGAATATAAATTTATTTTCCTAAAGGATTGAAAAGAGTTGTTGTGAAATATATATATTCTATTGGAATATAAATGGATTTCGAACATAAATCGATTTGGAATAACTGAAGCTTTGATATGAAATATATATTTTAATTGAATATATAAATCGATTGCTTGAAATATTATATGATTTTAGTGAATGGATATGGAAATATATTCTAGTTTAGAATATAATCGGTTTGGGAATGATTATGATATGTTGATATGAAATTATATTCTTTTTGAATATAAAACTTGGTTCGAAACAAAATATAATATTTTGATATGAAAGTAAACTTTTGTGAAAAGTAAAAGAACCGACCGATGTGGAAAATGTAAACGATGGTTGTTAAAGAGACCGGAGTCGACATAAGGCATACTCTCTGTCAGTGTCGATACCACTTTGACAACTGTGAACGTTATGACGTATCCAGAATGAGTATGATGACTTGGATGCGATTATTGAATTGAAGGAGATGAACGATGACGAAATAGACCTGGCCTTCAGGTCAGAATTGAAATGACTAAAACATGAGCTATACCGTGACTAATTGAGGTAGCACCTCTGATCGGACACACTTCTTCGATACTATTTCTATGACTATTATGATGATGAATTGGGCCCATTTGAATTTGGGAGTGTGATCCGAGGTGGGCGGTAGTGGCTGCTATGCGTTACCACCGGTCCGGGAGTGCAACTGGTAGAATCCTACCCTGGGTATTGCCTCGAGTGCCTTGTCATATTTATCCAAATCGAGCCCCATACGATTTTGATTTAGCATTGCTTTCTATGGAGTGCCCTCTGATAACTCCAATACGGTGAATTTACGGTACTGTGTAGACTGTCGATGCCTGTAAACGACGTAAGGGTAATATGGTAATCCCGCTTATGCTATTTTTATGATATTTACTTTACAGGATAGACACTATCATAATAGCGTATTATACTATGTATGTTTTAGTTTAACGGATCCTCGAGAGATGGAAAAATCCCGTAACATCTCTTGAGTTATTGCACCCATGATATTCAAGTTATTTCGTATTCTTATTTGACTAATATGAGAATGATTTAGTGCTAATCCGAGTGTTTGTTGTGTTTTCTTTTTATGCAATACGCTCGGGTCAGCAGATGTTGCAGTTAGCGAAGAACTCATAACTTGGAGGATGGAGACGAAGATTTGGTATATACTTACTATATATATGTATTTCCACTGCAATGTGTTTTCGCTGCCTTGTTAGGTATATCTGTAAATGTGTAACTCTGGTAATCGCTGTATATTCTAGTCAAATGTATGTATTTCAACTGTTTTAAAACTGATAGTTAATTATTATATGTTGTCCTTCTGCTGTGAGAACTCTGTTTTGTCTTTCTCTTCTTTCTTCTTTTTTTTCTTTCCCAATAACTACATATATTTGAGATTTGTTTGGGTCGACATATGTGGTTTATTGTCGATTTTGAATGGTCAAAAACTGTGGGTCGTTACAATATCTCTAACTATGAACCTCTGTAATTTGAAATATAGTGTAATATTTCCCTAAAGATGTTTTCAATCTTATCTAATAATGGTTTTAAGACCACAGAAATTATCGCTTCTAATTAGAAGTAATCATATATTGATTAATAGTGAACAAAAAACAAATAACCATGTAAATCTATAAAGTTTCTACTGAACTTTTGATAAATTTTAAGTTGTGGAGTTACACCCTATGATTTTATTTTGTATTTTTGATGGACAAATATTTATATAACTACAAATACTATGTGCTTTTCTTTTTTATAGGTGACTTGCCATTTTTACTTTTCTTTTAAGACCGCTATTTTAACACAAAATCTAGCATAACCGATGACATGCAATTTACACCTTTGCATCTTTTTGCTCTTGTTTGGAAGGTAGAAATCAGAGTGCAATTCAATATCAAAGATCCATTATGTCACCAGCTATTCCTATAATGTGTTCAAATATACATTCGCTTTTTCATACTGCATAATATATGCAAAAGTTATTCATTTACTCATCATTGCGTTGTTTTTGTGTAAGCAGTAAATACAATTATACTTCAATTTGCTACTGATAATTCTATTTTCCACATTATTTTATGTTTTCAAAAATGATTACTATTTGCATTCTATAAAAAAATGTTTTGTAATGCTGTTGTTGCAAAATGACGTGTAGTAATTTCTCACTCCATTTAATTCACCTTTTCAATTTTATGTTTTGTATATGGTTTCAAATGGTACATACGTTATGCTTTTTTTTAAACGTGCATTAATTTTGCACTATCGTTGCAGTCACCAGTATATTTTACACATTTTCAAGGTAGCATTGATTTGTATTATAAATTGGGCATTTCTTTTTATAAAACTTTGCTCTTTATTTTAACATAGATTCTATTTTTCTGACAATGGAAGAGTATAATTTTTTATTCTTTAAATGGATTAACATTAATGAAACGCTTTAGATTTATGTATTTCGTATATGCTATTCTTTGTATTTTTCTGTATTCTAAATGTAAATTTTGTAGGGAAAATGTTATGTCAATTTTAGCGATAAGGATTTTCAATTAAAGGGCTTATTTGTTCAGAATTATAAGTTTTAAGGATAGCGCTTCTGAAAATTGGTTTGAAGGACAATTTGCAGGAAAAAGATATATGAATTTATCATTTTTAGTTATATGGAAATAATGATAATAAATTTATCATTTTCATTAATAACTTTAAAATATAAAAGAATTTAACTTTTTTTTCTATCGAAATGTCCTTAAAACTTGTTATTCAGAAGCGTTGTACTTAAAACTAATTATTCTATAGAAAAGAAGTCCTTCAATCTAATTTCCAATTTTGACAATTTAGGAATTCCAAAGTGAGTCCATCCATTAAATATAATCATCGTCAACAGATTAGCATCATTTAAATAGTGACTTCATCCTCAAAAGCCTTTGCATTATTTATTACTTTACATTTTACGTTCTACTCTAGAGTGTTTCCAAAATCTGTAAGCTTTTCAAATATTTTAAGACCAATATAAAAGAGGCTATATGACAGTAGGATCGTGTAGATTGGAGAATAGAATGTAATGTATATAATAGAGTAGTAAGTAGTAAATCACACAGTCGATTTTATACTGGTTCTAACCATTGTCCTACGTCCAGTCCCAGACTCACTTCCGATATTTCATTAACACTAAAGTCCCTCACTTCACCCGGAGGAATAGGTTCACAATTACCCGAACAGCTGAACGAGATTTCTTGCCTCAACTGCTAAAGAGGTCTTCCTTAATACAGAATAATTGATGACTTATTTGTGTTATTGTTAACACGGATATGTCAATATATAGTACACCCTTCGTATAGTCTTTCCTTGATGATAAACGTGAAGCTTGTGAAAGATTATGGAAGATTATATTGTAAATAGTGTGCTTTTTGAAAACTGGGGAGTTTTGAATAATATTAGAGAGAGAGATAGAATAAAATTAGATGATTTGATAAGTAAATCAAGTCTCAATTTATAATGTGCAAAGAGTTGTAACTAGTCACGAAGAGATTCCATCAAGAGAAATGATTTAGATAGTTTTGACTCTTCATAATAAGTTGCAACTCTTCGTAATCAGATGTCTGAATATTAATTTCAGATGTCTGTTTTGAATTTGAAATTTAAATAGCAAGGAAATAGTACATTTCGTAGCAGATTCAGATGTCTGAAAAATTCAGAACAGTCGTCTGAATATTACGGAGATTTTATTTTATACTCAGCAAACAGATGTCTGTCTGATTTATTTCAGACGTCTGTTTTCTGGGCAAAACATATTCCTTGCCTCTTTTAAATATGAAAACATATATATATATATATATATATGATATGTGTGTGTGTAACAATCAAGGAAGACTTTAACATGAAAATCTAAGGCTAACAAACTCTGACAACATAAATCCTCATTTAGGTGTTATTGAATCTTCTTGTCTAATCTTTTCCTACAAAACAAAGTTAGTCGAAAATATATATGCTTATGTATAGTTGTCATAGTCAAATTACTTATATAGCGAGATCCAACATTCTCCCCCTTTTTGACTAATGACAACTATATAAGCTCCCCATGTCAATATGCATATACTGTTGCTAGTTTCCCCCCCTTTTCATTTAAAAAAGGGACACTGATGAAAAAGTGCAAGCATGTATAAATTACACACAAACATACCATAGAAACAGACGTAGAATTGTATATAAACAAGAATACCATCAGACATAACACATATTAGATTTCTGTGCTAATCATAGAGAGATAAGTACCAAAATATTACACACCATTAAAAAGTTTGTAGACAAAATACGTAAACCAGCATACCATCAACCATGCTTACCATCCCTCCGAAGTAGATGCCTCAATAGTCGTCCCACTGTCTTTGGGAGAGCCTTGTTCGGAATCAGGAACTTCTTCGGTGGAACTTGAAGTCTATTGAAATGGAGCTGGAGCTTAAGCTTGGCTCAAAGAAGTGCCAGTGCAAGAAACTTTTTCCCAAATTTTGTTCAAGAATCCTTTGATAGAGTCAAACTTCTTATTTGCTTTTTTTTTGATAATTCCTTAATTCTTTATGAAGTTTAGATTTGTTTTGGGACAGCATGACTAAGGCTTGTTTGGAAGAAGTTTGGGGAGAAATAATTTGAATATCATTATCTTCTTCTTCCCTAATGTGACGATGGTGAGAAGGCTCGGGTACGATTGCTTCTGGATTGGAGGCTACATGTTCAGTCCAAGTTTCGAGAGACATATACTCTAAAGTAGCGGGATTTTGAGTAATATCCATAAGTTTCAAAGTTTTTGGACCAATTACTTTGATGCATAAGGACGGAATATTAGGTATACTTATTCCACAAACAGCAAGGATCTGAGTAATATACGCACCATAGTGTAAAGTCTTGTACTTGCACTTATACTTGATATCGGTCCATTCGTCCATGATAATTTTTGCCTAATTGATTTGCTTGTTGGTGTAGAGGGCGTAGAGAGCTTGAAAGTCTCTTTTGTAAAAAAAATCATTGCTTCCTTTGCAAGGTTGAATGGTTCGGACTAGTATGCGATTAAGTAAATGAGCTTGTGGTCGAAGATGAGTGGAAGTAAGCTCTTGCATATTAACGAGATTATCCAAGAAAAATTTGTGTGAAATCTCATCCCTTGTTGTAACAACCCGAATTTTAATAACATGTTAAAACCATAAATCAAGGAAGAATTAATTTTTAAAATAAGAATCAAGGGAAACGGGTTACGCCATTACGTTCATTTCGAAATTCTGCTTGGAAACGAGTCCGAGTTTTCGAAAAACGGATTCCGTATGACGGAGATATGACCCTCCGAAGTTTCAAGGATTTTCAGGACCGAAAATCAGCTCGAATTCGAATTCGAAATTCATATTCAAACCCCAGTGCAGACTGGGCGGGAATTTTTCTGCCCAGGACCAGGTCGACCTGGGGGTCGACACTATGGTCGACCTCCCAGGGGCCAGGTCGACCCTATGGTCGACCTGGGGGGCGACCTGGTGCCGAAACCTAGTTTTAAGCCTGGGTTCATTCTGATATTTTTGGTCTCGTTTTCAGTCTAGATTCGTTCGCCTAATCCTATATAAACCCACCTAATCCCCATTCCTTCTCACACCATTCTTCTCTAACCTTATGCTGCACAAATTCTTGATGGACATGGCTTCTTCTTCTTCTTCAAAATTAAATTAAAAATAAAGTTAATCAAATCAAGGGAATTCTTCTACCTTCTTCTTCAAGCAACATAAGATTCGCAAATTGGGGATTTTCTTCTACAATCAAATCGAGATTCAACGATTCAACAATTCGACGACTATTTTCTATATTCAACTTCTACATCTCAATTTCTTAGTCCACAATCTGTAAGTTCTAGTTACTTTGAGATTTAAATTTGTTAATTGTAAGTTGGACATGAGATAAAGTGAAATTGGACTTAAGTATAATAATCGATTCACATCTATTCTAGTTTCCATCTTAGATCTTGACATTTGAGAATATTGCTATGAAATCAGTTTGGACCTATTCGTGTTGTAAATCAAACTCCTTCATGTCCATAATATTATCGTGCCTGTGATGTTGAATCAATCTACTTTTCACAAGTTTGGATTATCACCTTTATCACGACTATCACCTTATCATGCTAGATCTGTAATCCTAATGTTTTGGGACTAACATTCTATATGCTAGTGATGTTATAACCAATTATCTCAAGCTATATCATGCTAGATTTATCACCTTGTGCTCGTTCTTTTGCCTATCATTGTTTTGATGTTATTCCATTTTATTTTGAATTTTGATTTACTTCTAATCTAGATTGATTCACGTTTACATGCGATGGGAATACGACTTGGGTAGATTAGGCAAAACAGGAATTGGTTATGAACATGAATCATGAAAATTGACATGAAACTTGCCATGAAACTTGACACGAACTTGACATGAAATTTGAACATGGACATGACACTATAATGAACTTGAAAATGTCCAACTCGAGGTTGGGTTGAGTTTGCAGTGTAATTCTGCCAAGAACCGCCCGGCAAATCCAAGGACTGCAAAAAATAGGATCCAATGTGGGTAGTTTGTCATATCGTGCTTGAAACCCGAGGTCAGACTAAGTAGTGGTGTTAATATGCCCAGAATCGCCCGGCATATCCAGTGACCACAACAACACTTCTGATGTGAGAGGTTGGGGTGCATTAATGAATTAATGCCACATGATAGGGTTAAGTCATGAACATGAAAGACAACACTTAACCAACTTGACACATGATTCGTGGGGTTAAGTCATGAAATTGAAAGACAACACTTAACCAACTTGACATACTAGAGTGATAAGGGTTAAGTCACGAATTTGAATGACAACACTTAACCTCTTGGACGGAAACCCTAGTTACGCGGTCCATTCAGCAGTAACCCACTTAGATGTATCATGGTACCCTAGAACTAGGCAGGGTGGGGCATGATTACTGGGCTGATTGTAAGCGACCAGAACGACGGCTGAGTTGGTGCGCCAGTGTAGGTTCAGGTGGACTATGGTTGTGCACGTAGTCCGGAGTTGAAAAAGCAGGCATTGAGCATTAGTAGGTTTACATTGTGCGTGCTTGATTCGTGTCGGTGGTTGGCACCCTAGGGCTTGATACACCCTATGGTGGACCTAGCATAGGTTACTACATTCGTGATAGGGCCGTATGACACAGACACACGATGAGATAGAACTTGTAGGGAGTCGATCGATTGATGGATCGTTCCGTAGGACCCCGAAATGGGTCATTTCATGATATTGGGCCAAGGGCATGAGTTTGGGATACTAGTACAGTTGGTGCAGCGAATCTTGAACATGCGATGCTATACTTGATTTATACTTGATTTATCATGTTATCTTAGTCTATCTTGCCCATCTTGACAGCATCCTTATGTTTACTCTCAGTTTATACATGTCATGTTACCTTTACCTGTTTTTATGTTGAAAGTCACTAGGACTTACCAGTCTTTATGACTGACCCGTTTTCTTTTGCCTCTTTTTCTTTCGTCCCCCCCCCCAAGTTCTCAGGGAGGAAACTCTAGCACTTAGCTTGGATTTCTCTTGCTTTTGGTTCAGCTCGTGTACGGTTTGATCTTGAGCTCTTCTATGGATGCATTTTTGCTATCTTGGGGAATTATGCTATTTTTGATGTTTAAAGCTTTTATGCTTCTTTATTTATGCAAGACAGAATTTGTTGTAATGGAAAATGATGACTTTGGCTATTTGGTACTTTAGACGAAAAAGGCAATGACTGTTTTGAAATAATGAAATTTATCTTTTGACTCTTCCGCTGTTTTATTTATGTCTGTCTTGTAATATTTCTGTGATTGTTTACCTCGATAACGCTCCTCCAAAACTAGTGCATTCCCTTTGTGAGTGACCCTATCGGAGGTGGGGTGTTACACTTGGTATCAGAGCAGAAGGTTACCACTCTGGGCAAATATTTTTAAAACCTTCTAAAATTATTTTCAAAACCGTTTACAAAGAAGCATTTTTCAAGAAAAGTTTTGTTTTATTTAAAGGCTATTCCCCAAAAGCCATTAGCACTATCCTTGGGTTCCTCGTTTTGAATCTCTTCTTTTTCATTTCAGCATGTCTGTGAATCTTAACCTTCCAGAGGGTGTGCGAATACCTCGATGGTTCAGGAGGTACTTAGAGGCTAGGGCCAACGATGCAGGCCCAGTAGATATTCCTCCTCCAGCAGCAGCGGTTCCCCCTCCTCCTCGTGCAAATGCTTTCTCAAAGATCTGTAGAGATTTTAGGGCCGTGGGTGGAAAGGATTTCAAGGGAACTGAATCATTCCTAGAAGCGAGGAACTGGCTCAAAGAAACTGAGGATCTGTTTGTTATCTTCGAGGTGGACGATAGGCATAATGTACAGTTGGCAGTATGGTTGCTCAAAGACGAAGCTTCCTATTGGTGGGAAGTCACTAACGCTGAAAGACCTGTTGACACATGGATGGATTTTAGGATAAGGTTTGATATGAAATTCCTCTCACAAGCTGAACAATGTCTACAGCTGGAAAAGTTCTTATCTCTTAAGCAAGGAAGTATGACGGTCAAGGAGTACGTCAATATGACAGTCAAGGAGTACGTCAATCAATTCAATCAGCTGACCCGGTTTGGACTGGACTTAGTGAATACTCCTCATAAGAAGGCTCTCTGTTTTGTCATGGGGTAGAATGAGCCACTTCACAGCTTGGCTTTGACCCACATACCTATGGGGGCTACTTATGAAAGGATAGTAGACATGGCACTCTTAAATGAGGAAGACAAGGGCAAGAATGAGGCAAAAGCAGAAGTGCCTCAAGGTAAGAAGGAGGAAGGGTCACATAACAAGAAGGCTGATCCAAAGAAAGGCGGGAAGAACAACAAACCCCATGAAAAGAGAAAGTGTAATTTCTGTGGCATTCCTGGACATCTGGTCAAAGACTGCAGGAAGAAGAAAAGGAAGATGGGTGGCTGTTTCAACTGTGGTGAGATAGGACACATGGCTAGGGCCTGCCCAAGGAAGCAATGGCAGGGAGCTGGACTTTCTTCTGGAGGACAAGTCCACGCTTTCACGGCACCTCCGGAAGAATGAGATTGAAATATTTCTATCGAAAGTTTAGTCTATCTTTTTGATCATCCTATTCGAACCTTGTTTGATTCTGGCGCATCACATACTTTTATTTCTTCTGATATTGTTGAAACTCTGCACCTAAGTACTAGTCTAGTTAAGGATCCTGTTATTGTTTCAAATCCTATTGGTGGCTCCGCTCATTTATCTATAATTTGTGTGGATTTGAGGATTTCTATCTTAAGCATAGAATTCATGAGTAATGCTTATGTTCTCGGATTTATGGGATACAGTTTGATTCTAGGCATGGATTGGATATCCAATAATGGAGCCATTCTCGATTGTGAATGAAGAGTAGTTAGACTCGTGACTCGCCTTGGAAATACCCTTGAAATTTCTTGTAACCCTATAGGTCCTGTCATGTTATGTTATCTAGAATCTCCTGACTCGTCTATCGATGATTTGCAATCAGTAAGGGTAATCCGAGAATATCCAGATGTCTTTGATGAGGTTAAGGGGTTACCCCCTAAACGCGAGATAGATTTCCATATATATCTTGTTGATAATGCTAAGCCGGTTGCATTGCCCGTTAGACACATGGCCCCGCGAGAGAGAAAATAGCTTAGTAAGCAAGTTAAGGAGTTGCTTGAAAAAATTTCATTAGGCAAAGCATTTCTGAATGGGGTGCTCTGGTGGTATTCTCTTCTTAGGCGGATGGTTCGCTTCGTCTATGCGTAGATTATCGTGAGTTAAACAAGCTGACTAAGAAGAATAGGCACCCACTACCAAGAATCGACGACTTGTTCGACCAGCTTGTAGGAGCATCTGTTTTCTCTCAACTCGATCTAGCTACATGATTCCATCAACTTAGAGTGGCTGAGGATAGCATTGACAAGACTGCGTTTAGGACTCCGGATGGTTTCTTCGAATGGCTCGTCATGCCGTTTGGTTTGACGAATGCACCCGCGTGCTTCGTAGACTTGATGAGTAGGGTGTTTATGGAGTTCCTTAACAAGTTTGTGGTGGTCTTCGTGGACGATATTTTGATCTTCTCAAAGGATGAGGTAGAACATGCTAGACATCTCAAGGAAGTCATTAGAGCAAACGAGTTAAAGGCTATGTTCTCCAAGTGTCATTTTTGGAGAAAAGAAGTTCGGTTTCTTGGACATGTAGTTTCTAAGAAAGGTATAGCTATGGACCCCGCAAAGGTAGTTGCGGTGCAAGACTTGAAAGTTCATAAGAACGCAACAGAAGTGAGAAGCTTTCTCAGCTTGGCGGGCTACTATAGGTAGTTCATTAAGGACTTCGCTAAGATTTCAGCCCCTCTTACTAGGTTAACGAAGAAGAACCTAGCTTTTGCATGGGAGATAGAGTGTGAAGTTGCTTTTCAAAGGCTTAAGAGAACCCTTACCACAACTCCAGTTTTGCAGTACCCGATGGAGGTAAGATGTTTACAGTGTACACAGATGCGTGCGGCATGGGATTAGGCACTGTCCTAATGCAAGAAGGGAAAGTGATATGCTACGGGGGTAGACAACTTAAAGTTCATGAGAAAAACTATCCCACACATGACTTGGAATTGGTCGCGATTGTTTTGCACTTAAGTCTTGGCGCCACTATCTTCAAGGTGAGAAGTTGGAGTTGTATACCGATCAGAAATCGCTTAAGTACCTATTTTCGCAAAAAGATTTGAATCTAAGGCAACAGAGGTCGATGGAATTCTTGGCATCGTATGACTTCGATATAGCTTATATCCATGGTAAGGGTAACGTGGTGGCGGATGCGCTAAGTAGGAAAAGGTTGACTTTGAGTCCTTTGTTTGTTGAAAGGAAAAGTCTAGAGTTTATAGCAACCTTTGATTTCACACCTATTGTTGAGTCGTTGGCTAGCACATTAGCATCTCTTGAGTTAAGGCCTACGCTTCTAGACCAAGTAGGGACTTCACAGAAGGAAGACCCACAGATAGTCGAGATCATGGACAAGTTGATTAGAGGTGATATTTCAAGTCACCTCAGTAGGTATGCCATAGATGACAAGGGATGGCTAAGGCGTGATGGTAAACTATGTGTTCCACAAGTGGGAGACTTAGTAAAGAGAGTACTCGAAGAGCCGCATCACTCGAAGATGACTATACATCCCGAAGGGGATAAAATGTACAAGGATATGAAGTGCATTTTCTTTTGGAACAGGATGAAAAAGGATGTGGCGGAATTCGTTTCTAAGTGCATGGTGTGCCAACAAGTAAAGGCCAAGTCGAAAAAGCCCGGTGGGCTATTGCATCCTTTGGAGGTTCCGCTGTGGAAATGAGAGAGTGTCTCGACGGATTTCGTGGATGGATTGCCTAGGTCAAGGAAGGGCAATATTAACATATGGGTTATAGTAGATAGACTCACAAAGAGCGCTCAGTTCATTCCTGTGAAGAGCAAGAGGATCACATCATAGCTAGCGTCTATATACCTTCGAGAAATAGTACGGTTGCACGGAGTTCCTTCTAGTATAGTTAGCGATCGTGACCCGATTTTCACTAGAGAATTTTGAAATAGTTTACAAGAAGCAATGGGTACACGACTAAGTTTAAGCACGACCTATCATCCACAGACGGATGGACAAACCGAAAGGGTAAATAGGGTACTAGAGGATCTTTTGAGACTAAGCATTGTTGACTTTGGTGGTATTTTGGAAGATCACCTACCTCTCGTTAAGTTCACGTATAATAATAGTTACCAAACTAGCATAGGAATGGCACCATTCGAAGCTTTATACGGAAGACTATGCAAGTCACCAACTTGTTGGTGGGAGTCGACAGACAAGCTCATACTTGGACCCGACATGATAAGGGACACTTCCGAGAAGGTTGAGTTGATACGAAGACAGATGAAAACGGCCCATGATAGACAGAAATCCTACGCGGATAAGAGAAAGACAGACCTAAAGTTCTAAGTCGGCGATATGGTCTTTATAAAAGTTTCTCTTTTACGCAATGTGGTTCGCTTTGGAGTGGTTGGAAAGTTAGCACCGAGGTTCGTAGGACTGTTCCCTTTCATCGAGAGGATTGGACAGATGGCCTATAAGGTAGAGTTACCCGAGAGATTGGCCGAAGTACACAATGTCTTTCACGTTTCGCATCTCCGAAAGTGCTTACATGAGTCTGCTGGAGTGGTTGAGCCAAGCATCCTTGAAGGCATAGAAGTGGAAAGGGAAGCAACATTGAGTTATTTGACATTTGTTGTAAACATGTTAATATGAAACTGATTGAGAAACATGTAATTGACATTAATTTGTAAATATGTTAATATGGCATTGTTTGAAAAACATGTAACTGACTTAATTAGGGAGAATATGTTAGTTTGAGAAACATGGTAAGAGTTCTGATTCGTATCTGAGGAACGGAGATCAAGATGCTAAGGAATCAAGAAGTCAAGCTAGTTAAAGTACAGTGGAGTGAAGCCCAAGATGACGCAACTTGGGAAACCGAAGAGAAGATACGCGCGCTATACCCAATTCTTTTTGAGGGTACATTCTCGATCTCTTTTTCCTATAAGTTTACATACCTTTCGTATCATGTACATGCTTTTGCTATCCATGTTTGTCTTGTTATTTTCTCGATCCTATCTTGAGAACCTTAGGTAGAACCCTTTTGGATGTAAACATGTGATTGAAACATGTTATGGTTGATGATTGCAGGTGGTTGCAAGTGTTGCTCGTGGTTGCATAACACACATTAGGCACTAGATCGGCTCAGTCACATATTTCATATTGCATATGCATGGGTGCTTATACTTGCGTATGGATGGAAACTTGATATGTTATCATATGGATGTTGCATATGGCTGAATGGTTGTGCACTCATGTAGATATTATATTAGGAAATTGCATACATATTGGATTCATTGCACTAGCATATTTTGCATTAAGGAGGATTACTGAATCAGTAACCGCCTGATCTTTTGCATTAGATAAGTACATATACACACACTCTTGCATAAATTCATACAGCATTAGAAATCTTTTAAGGACAATGGTTGCTTGTGGATTATGGTTGAGTAGATGGTTAATTGGATGAAAGGATTCATTCTTCTTAACTTGAAGATCTCGAGGACGAAATCCTTTAAGCAGGGGAGAATGTAACAATCCGAATTTTAATAACATGTTAAAACCATAAATCAAGGAAGAATTAATTTTTAAAATAAGAATCAAGGGAAACGGGTTGCGCCATTGCGTTCATCTCGAAATTCTGCTTGGAAACGAGTTCGAGTATTCGAAAAAGGGATTCCGTATGAGGGAGATATGACCCTCCAAAGTTTCAAGGATTTTTAGAACCGAGAAATAGCTCGAATTCGAATTCGAGATTCAAATTCAAATCCCAGCGCAGACTGGGCGGGAATTTTCCCGCCCAAGACCAGGTCGACCTGGGGGTCGACACTATGGTCGACCTCCCAGGGGCTAGGTTGACCCTATGGTCGACCTGGGGGTCGACCTGGTGCCGAAACCCAATTTTGAGCCTGGGTTCATTCTGATGTTTTTGGTCTCGTTTTCAGTCTAGATTCATTCGCCTAATCCTATATAAACCCACCTAATCCCCATTCCTTCTCACACCATTCTTCTCTAACCTTATGCTACACAAATTCTTGATGGACATGGTTTCTTCTTCTTCTTCAAAGTTAAATTAAAAATAAAGTTAATCAAATCAAGGGAATTCTTCTACCTTCTTCTTCAAGCAACATAAGATTCGCAAATTGGGGATTTTCTTCTACAATCAAATCGAGATTCAACGATTCAACAATTCGACGACTAGTTTCTAGATTTAACTTCTGCATCTTAATTTCTTAGTCCACGATCTGTAAGTTCTAGTTACTCTGAGATTTAAACTTGTTAATTGTAATTTGGACATGAGATAAAGTGAAATTGGACTTAAGTATGATAATCGATTCACATCTATTCTAGTTTTCATCTTGGGTCTTGACATTTGGGAATATTGCTATGAAATCAGTTTGGACCTAATCATGTTGTAAATCAAACTCCTTCATGTCCATAATATTATCATGCTTGTGATGTTGAATCAATCTACTTTTCACAAGTTTGAATCATCACCTTTATCATGACTATCACCTTATTATGCTAGATCTGTAATCCTAATGTTTTGGGACTAATATTCTATATGCCAGTGATGTTATAACCAATTATCTCAAGCTATATCATGCTAGATTTATCACCTTGTGCTCGTTCTTTTGCCTATCATAGTTTTGATGTTATTCCCTTTTATTTTGGATTTTGATTTACTTGTAATCTAGATCGATTCACGTTTACGTGCGATGGGAATACGATTTGGGTAGATTAGGAAAAACACGAATTGGTTATGAACATGAATCATGAAACTTGACATGGAACTTGACATGAAACTTGCTATGAAACTTAGTACGAACTTGGCATGAAATTTGAACATGGACATGACACTAAAATGAACTTGAAAATGGCCATCTCGAGGTTGGGTTGAGTTACAGTGTAATTCTACCTGGAACCGCCCGACAAATCCAGTGACTACAAACGATAGGATCCAATGTGGGTAGTTGGTCATATCACGCTTGAAACCCAAGGTCAGACTGAGTTGTGGTGTAAATCTGCCCGGAACCGCCCGGCATATCCAGTGACCACAACAACAGGTCTGATGTGAGAGGTTGGGATGCATTAATGAATTAATGCCACATGATAGGGTTAAATCATGAACATGAAAGACAACTCTTAACCAACTTGACACATGATTATTGGGGTTAAGTCATGAAATTGAAAGACAACACTTAACCAACTTGACATACTAGAGTGATAAGGGTTAAGTCACGAATTTGAATGACAACACTTAACCTGTTGGACAGAAACCCTAGTTACGCGGTCCATTCAGCAGTAACCCACTTAGATGTATCATGGTGACCTGGAACTAGGTAGGTTGGGGCACGATTACTGGGCTGACTGTAAGCGACCAGAACGACGGCTGAGTTGGTGCGCCAGTGTAGGTTCAGGTGGACTATGGTCATGCACGTGGTCCGGAGTTGAAAAAGCAGGCATTGGGCATCAGTAGGTTTACACTGTGCGTTCTTGATTCGTGTTGGTGGTTGGCACCATATGGCTTGATACACCCTATGGTGGACCTAGCAAAGGTGATTACATTCGTGATAGGGCCGTATGACACAGACACACGACGAGCTAGAACTTGTAGGGAGCCGATCGATTGATGGATCGTTCTGTAGGACCCCGAAATGGGTCATTTCATAATATTGGGCCAAGGGAACATTTCATGGTTAATATATGACATGGGTTTGGGATACTAGTACAGTTGTGCAGCGAATCTTGAACATGCGATGCTATACTTGATTTATACTTGATTTATCATGTTATCTTAGTCTATCTTGCCCATCTTGACAGCATCCTTATGTTTACTTTCAGTTTATACATGCCATGTTACATTTACCTGTTTTTATGCTGAAAGTCACTAGAACTTACCAGTCTTTATGACTGAACCATTTTCTTTCACCTCTTTTTCTTTCGTTTCCCCCTCAGGTTCTCAGGGAGGAAACTCTAGCACTTAGATTGGATTTCTCTTGCTTTCAGTTCAACTCATGTACGGTTTGATCTTGAGCTCTGCTATGGCTGCATTTCTGCTATCTTGGGGAATTATGCTATTTTTGCTGTTTTAAGCTTTTATGCTTCTTTATTTATGCAATAAAGAATTTGTTGTAATGGAAAATGATGAATTTGGCTATTTGGTACTTTGGATGAAAAATGCTTTGACTATTTTTGAAAGTAATAGAATTTATCTTCTGACTCTTCCGCTGTTTTATTTATGTCTGTCTTGTAATATTTCTGTGATTGTTTACCTCGATAACGCTCCTCCAAAAATAGTGCATTCCCTTTGTGAGTGACCCTAGCAGAGGTGGGGTGTTACACTTGTAGTCATATCTACTTCTATCGTGTCTATATCTAGACCTTGCCAAGCACATTGTAAAATTTGGCCTAGTCGTTGCATTGAAAAAAGCACTCGTTTTCCGCAAACCCATGACCAAACGGTGTCCTTTTTGACTTGTGGTTTAGTATGGTCAAGATTTAAGTTTGCTAGAAACAATTTCACTAGTAGAGGATAAATTTTGACATCATTCTTGGTATAATCAACTAGTGATTCGAAGTGAAAGTGTCTGCCATATTGTTGAATTCGATAATTTGAAAAAGCATCAATTTTTACGAAAGCACCATCGAAGAATTTGGAGTCCTTCATTGCCTTGGCGGTATCACCCCATAGCCACTTTTGGATTACTTCTTCGGAAAGAGGAAGTGATTCTTCTTCTCTTGTTCTTTTGCCTCGATTTGCCATGATTTGATTTTGAAAAGATGAAGTTTTGTGGTAATTTTTTGATTGTGGGGGATAGTGTTTTTATGGTGTTAAAAAGATGAAGAGGTAAAAGTGAAAAGATGAATGGTTATGATGTTTGGAAGGAGTCATATGCCCTTTTAAAAAAACACATCAGTTCTTTATCATACGTCTGAATTATGGAAAATAGACGTTTGTTTTGTGTCTAGATTGAACCCAAGAGGAATTAGTTCAAAATTGGCTTATTTCAAACGTCTGTTTTTTTGGGATCAGACGTCTGATTCTGGTAGAAGAAAAAAAATTATTTGGTGAGATAGACGTCTAATTTTTTTAGCAATGTCTGTCTGGTAGTAATTTTTAACCTGCAAGATTTTTGTTCATTTTAGTACCATTTCATACGTCTATTTTATTTTGTGTAGACGTCTGATTTGAGGTTAAAATTTATTCACCATGTTCATTCAGGCGTCTGTTTGTTTTTGCTCAGATGTCTGTTTAATGAAATTTTTGCATAATCAATTTTTATTTCATATAAGGTTTAAATAACAAGTTAAATATAAAAATATATAAAATATAGTAAATGAAACTTTAATTTTTAGAAGGTGGAGTCTTCTTCGGTGTTGATGAACTCGTTCCTTCGTTGGATTTGTAATACTTCTCCCATGAGTTTGGACTTAAGGCAGTCATTGGGGAGAGAAGGTATGGTATTTCAACGTAGGGTTTACTTGGTCATTCTCGATATGATAAGAGGAAGACGGATCAATAGGATTTAGCGGAATTGGTAAAGGTGAAGTTACATCCTTTGCTTTTGATCCACAAAATTTGTAGATCATTTTTTTTGGGAAGGTTTAAGCGAGTAGCGGTAAATTTCTATTCGAAGTATAGCCCTTTTTGTAGAGATATTTGTTCCGCCTGATAGTGATGAAGATCATCTATTTTTATTTTTGTATATGGTGATGAGAAGAGAGCTCTTTTAGCCTTCTTTGCTTCAGGAGTATATTCAGTGTGATAGTTTCCACAACAATATTGCGGTTCATATCTAGGAGTTGGTGTTGGAAATTGAGGAGAGTCGGAAGAACTATCCGATGTAAATGTAATATAACTGAAGAGTTTGAGTTATTTGACGACATAGTGTTTGTAGTTGAACTACTTTTAGTTTTAAATTTTGTAGTTTAATTTTATTGTAGAAAACATAGCTTTATATATATAGGGGAGACAACCAAGGAACATGTGGTGTAGAATTTCAGAAGTCTGTAACTAGAGAAAAAATTCAAGTATTGTGAGGATTTTTAGGAAATAAGGCTAAATATAATTAGTATGTTAAAACACGAATACGTACTTGTTTTTTGTAAAAGAGAATATAATACTAATATCTATATATAGTTAGCAAGTTAAAAGGATGTGTACTTGTTTCTATAAAAGATGATATTGTACTAATTTATATGTCTTTAACTGATACAATTCCTAATTCTTGTCGTAATTTAAAAAAGAATTTTCTAATAGTTGTCACGTAAGAAGTGATGTCGAATATCTATATGTTTGGTTCTGTAGTGATTAATTGGATTTTTAGATAAATTTATCGCACTAGTATTATCACAATATATCATTGATTTATTTAAGTGTACTCCAAAATCTCCGAGTGTTTGTTGCATATAAATTACTTGTGCACATGCTAAAGCAGAAGATATATATTTGGCTTCACATGTAGAGAGTGATACACAATTATGTTTCTTATTAAACCAAGATACAAGTGATTTTCTAATGAAATGGAACGTTCCACTTGTACTTTTTCTATTCGTCCGGGATCCACCAAAATCATCATCACTGTAAGATACTAATTCGAAAGGACATCCTTTCAGATAAAAAAGACCAGAAGTCTTTAGTATTATTAAGATACCTTAAAATCCATTTCACCGCTCTTAAGTGTAACTCTTTTAGATCTGACTAAAATCGTGCACACAAGCATACACTCATCATAATGTCAGGACGGATTGCAGTTAAATAAAGTAACGAACCGATTATACTTCTATATAATTTTTTATCAATACTTTTTCCTTTTTCATCTTTTTAAAGACGAACAGAAGTACTCATTGGAGAAGGCTTTCCTGAAGTGTTATCTAAACCAAAACGTTTACTTAAATTGTTACAATATTTTTCCTGATAAATAAAGATACCATTTGAACCTTGTTTGATTTGTAATCCTAAAAAATATGATAATTCTCCCATATGAGAAATTTCAAATTTGTTTGTCATTATAGTAGAAAATTCTTTACATAGGTTTTCATTTGTTGAACCAAAAATTATATCATCTACATAAATTTGTACAATTAAAATATCCTTATTTGAACTTTTAATAAATAAAGTTTGATCTTCTTTTCCTATTTGAAAGCCAGAATTTATTAAATAACTTTTAAGTCGTTCATACTAAGCACGAGGTGCTTGTTTTAAACTGTATAAAGATTTTTTAAGTTTATATACATAATCTGGATATTTTTCATATACAAGTAATGGTGGTTGTTCTACATAAACATTTTCTTTTATAAAACCATTTAGGAAAGTGCTTTTAACGTCCATTTGATAAAGTTTAAAATTATGAAAACATGCGCATGATAAGAGAATACGTATAGCTTCTAGTCTTGCTACGAGTGCGAAAGTCTCTTCATAACCAATACCTTCTTCTTGATTATACCCCTGAGCAACCAATCTGGCTTTATTTCTTGTAAAATTTCCAAGTTCATCAGCCTTGTTTTTATATACCCATTTTTTACCAATAGCCGATTGATCGTTTGGTCGAGATACTAGTTCCCAGACATCATTATCTTCGAATTGGTTCAATTCCTCTTGCATAGCTATAATACAATGTCATCTATAGAGGCTTCTTTTGGATTTTTGGGTTCAATGGGTGAGACAAATGCTACATGACACATTTGATTTAGTTGACTTCTTGTCCGAGCATGTGAGTCGATTTCACCAATAATGTTTTGTGTAGGGTGGTCTCTCAGAATTCTGGGGGTGATCTAATGTGTTCTATGGATTCCATATTTTCAAGACTAGTATTTTCAATTATTTCATCATCATTTTTGTTCTTTATATTTTTATCAAAATTTTCATCGAAAGACACGTGTAAAGATTCTTCTATAACATTAGTACGTTTGTTGAAAATACGATAAGCTTTACTACGTTCTGAATATCCAACAAAAATTCCATGATCAGTTTTTGCGTTAAATTTTCCAAGTTGATCTTTAGTATTAAGGATAAAACATTTAGAACCAAAAATTTTAAAATATGAATTGTTTGGTTTCCTTCCATTAAAAAGCTCGTAAGGAGTATTTTTAGTTAAAGGACGAATAGAAATTCGATTTAATACGTAATAAGTAGTTGCTACAACTTCTGCCTAAAATTATTTAGGTAAAGTACTTCCATTAAGTAGAGTTCTAGCACATTCTTGTAAAGCTCTATTCTTTCTTTCTACAACTCCATTTTGTTGTGGAGTTCTAGGGAATGAAAAATTATGATTTATTCCTTTCTTTTTACAAAAATTTTCAAAAGATTCATTTTCTAATTCTCCACCATGATCACTTCGAATGTTTTTAACTTTTAAATCTTTAGAATTTTGAATCTTTTTGATTAAATTTTTAAAATGTCCAAAAGTATCACTTTTATTTTTCATAAAGATAGTCCATGTATATCTTGAGAAATCATCAATTATTACAAATACATAACGATTGTGATTTATTGATTGAACCTGAGTCGGACCAAATAAGTCCATATGTAATAGTTCTAACGGTTATAAAGTTGAAATGACCTTTTTAAATTTGAAAGAAGATTTGGTTAGTTTACCTATTTGACATCTTCACATAGATTGTTTATTTTAAAATTTATTTTAGGTAGACCTTTTACTAACTCATGTTTCGAAAGTCTTTGTATAGTTTTAAAATTTATATGACAGAAACGCTTGTGCCATAAGCAAGAATCGTTGTTATTGGCAATTAAACACATTTCTGTATTATTATTTACTTTCATATTTAAAACATAAATATTTCTATCTCGATTTCATTCAAAAAATATATTTTGTTCTCTAGTAAAAATACTACATTTGTTTTCAGAAAACGTTATTTTAAATCCTTTGTCACATAGTTGACTATTATTAAGTAAATTATGCTTTATATTTTTAACTAAGGAAACATTAGTAATAAGAGGTAAATTTGAGATACCATAGTTGCACACATCTCCTTTGCCAGTGATGAAACCTTTTGAGTTATCTCCGTAGGTAACCGAGCTACCATCAAAGTATGAAATATTGGTTAGCATATCTTTGTCTCCGGTCATGTGTTTTGAGCAATCGCTGTCTAATATCAATTTTCTCTTTTTGAGTGGGACCTGCAAAAAATATTAATACGCACATTGGTACCCACTTTTTGATAGGGTCCTAAGAGTTAGGTCTTAGGAAGCCAAACACAAGTGGATTTAGTATCCCTTTTATATAAATAATTTTTATTATTATGCACCGATTCCATAAATTAGTTAATATGTTTTTTTCTAATCAAACTATTATTAGTTTTTGGAATCCATATTTTAATTTTATTTATGGATTTTATTTATCTTTAAATTTTTAATCAATTTTCCTCTTTAGTTTAGCAATTTTTATTGGGGGAATTTTTGATTCTTTTTTAAATCCTAATCCATGTTTATTTGAAGATGGTTGAGAACTTTCTATAATTCTTGATAAATTTTTTCTACCCTTGTTAAAATTAGAAACATTTTTAGAGATGCTTTCTAACTTAGTTTGAATACTTTTATTTTCTAATTCTAATTCTTTTATTTTAGTTTTCAACATGTGATTCTCAGAACTAATTTCATCATTCTTTGTCTTTTGAGTTTCGGTTTCTTGACTCAAAAGAGAAAGTTGACTATCTGAATTTGTAAGAGTGTTTTGAACTTTTTCAAGTTCTTCTTCCAGAATTATTTTTTCATATTTTAACATGTCTCTTTCGAATTCGACTTTATTCTGATTTTCACGAGTTTCTTTAAGCTTTTCTTTAGAGTTTTTATAATATTTAAAAGTTCAGCATTAACAACTATTAATTCTTCATACAATAATTCACTTACTTCAGATTCTTGAGCCATGGAACACACATTTCCTTGTTCATTTTCGCTTTCACTGTCACTGTCAATATCTAATGAATCTGAGTCCGAGTTACCCCACGTAACAGCTTTCTTCTTGAATTTATCTTTCTTACTTAAGTTTTTCCGATTTTCTTTCATTTCTGGACAGTCTTTTACCATATGACCCTTCTTATGACAATTGAAACATTCCAATTTGAGGATGAAGGTTTGTTTGAGGTGTTCTTTTTGAAATATTCTATTCTATATTTTAGAATATTTTTAATTTTTTTGGCAATAATGGCTAGATTTTCGTCTTCTGATTCAGATTCCTCTTTATCAGCATGAAATGTGACATCCCATGTCCGTTAATGTCACTCACTAAGGGATTACATTAAGTTTTGTGAAGCGTTACAGGTAAACAGAACAGAAACATTACAAGACAGATATAAAATAGTAGTGGAATTAAAAACTTTTATTAATCATAAACCATGGTTACACCATATGTCTGAAAAGACATAAACTCAGTATATCATTAAAGCTTCTGTCTTGTACGTTAAATATCAGAGTACATTAACAAAGAAAGCATAATCCCCAAATCATGAGCCATAGTAGCAAAGAAATAAGCTTGAGCAATACATCTAGGAGCTCCAAGCAAGACGATAGCAGAATCCTGACTAAGCCTGAGAAATCCTTCCCTTGAGAACCAGGGGGAAACGGAAAAAAAGGAGAAACAAAAAGGGTCAGACATAAAGTCTGGCGAGTCTACTTACTTTTAGCCAATAAATAAATAAAAGTAACATGGCAGGCATATAAAGTGGATAAGAGAGATCACTACATAAATGGCAGGTGTGATAAGGTAAATAGGACAACAGGATAGAATAGATAATGCTTCTTAATACTTTCCTTGCTCTCCACCAATACTAGTATAACATATAAGTAACAGGATTACATACTCCCTAATTTCTTAATAGAAACAGGATGATCGCAACAGAAACATAATGGTAGTTTTAGGTGTACTCTAGTAACGGGTTTTAACCCAAATAGAACAGGTACTAAACAGAAATAACGGCTGTTAGCCCAGACAGAAACACAGGTACCCCACAGAAACAGACAGGACTAGATGTACCCTATTTACTACCCCCAATCGATCGGCTTCTTATTCTGTAGATAACTGTGTTGGGCCCACAGAAGGGTGTATCACTTCCTAAAGTGGTGACCCTTCATTTTCCGGATGTGCACATCCATATCTACTGATGTCCCAATATCTAAATTAGCAATTTAGATGTCCAATCGGTTTAGGTCGAACATGATAACGTAAGGTGATAATTTAGATCACATAAAATAGATCTAACATGTTAACATAAGGTGATAATTTAGATCACATAAAATAGATCTAATATGTTAACATAAGGTGATAATTTGGATCACATAAAATAGATCTAACATGATAACATAAGGTGACAATTTAGATCACATAAAATAGATCTAACATGTTAACATAATGTGACGATTTAGATCACATAGAATAGATCTAACATGATGACATAAGATGACAATTTAGATCACATTAAATAGATCTAACATGTTAACATGAGGTGACCATTTAGATCACATAGAATATACCTAACATGATAACATAAGATGACAATTTAGATCACATAAAGTAGATCTAACATGTTAACATAAGGTGACAATTTAGATCACATAAAATAGATCTAACATGTTAACATAATGTGACGATTTAGATCACATAGAATAGATCTAACGTGATAACATAAGATGACAATTTAGATCACATAAAATAGATCTAACATTAACATGAGGTGACCATTTAGATCGCATAGAATATACCTAACATGATAACATAAGATGACAATTTAGATCACATAAAGTAGATCTAACATGTTAACATAAGGTGACAATTTAGATCACATAAAATAGATCTAACATGTTAACATAAGGTGACAATTTAGATCACATAAAATTGATCTAACATATTAACATAAGGTGACAATTTATATCACATAGAATAGATCTAACATGATCTAACATAATAACATAAGATGACAATTTAGATCGCATAAAATAGATCTAACATGTTGACATAAGGTGACGATTTAGATCACATAGAATAGATCTAACATGATAACATAAGACGACATTTTAGATCACATAAAATAGATCTAACATGTTAACATAAGGTGACGATTCAGATCACATAGAATAGATCTAACATAATAACATAAGATGACAATTTAGTTCACATAAAATAGATCTAACAATAACATAGATTCAAGGTGTAATGACCCGTATTTTACGGTCGGATAATTAATAAATTTAACTATTTATAATAATGGTTTAGTAATTTAAAGGTTGTTTAATTAAATAATATTGAATATTTAACTAAATTAAATAATAGAATAATATAATTAATTTCTGAAATAGTCGGAAATAGTGAATTGATAATATAACGTGAATTGGGCAATTTAAAATATATAATTCAGTTTAGAATTGAATTTGAATAACGAATATATTATTTAAACGAAGTTTTAACGTATAAATATAATATAATTATAATCGAGCTTGAAATGGCGCGGTAGTTCGCTATTTGGCGATTTGAACTTCAACTGAATGTACAGGGTCCATTTTAAATCGGATTTCTATGAAACAAGAAACGTACGGAGCTGGTGAAGTATATTTTTCTAGTGGAAGAGAAAAATCAGGATTTCGTCCTGTAGATTTTGATTTATGTCCAAATCAAATTTTAAGAAAAACAGCGCCATAACCATTTAAAAACCATAATGATATATATAAGGAATTTCATTATAAATCGAATATCGATTCAACCGGGGTTTGAATATCGAGTTATAAATCCAATTGAAGCTGTAAGATATTCTTTGTGAATATATACATATATATACGATAATATATATTTATTTATATTTAATTTAATTGTTTTAAAATATATTTATATATTTAAATGGGTTATTTAGAGCTTTGAAAATAGCCAGTTTTGCAAACGACCTCCGTTTTCGACGAAACTAATTTTGTTGGATCCACAATGTCTAATTATTATTAGATGTCAAGTTTCGTGATTTTTGAAGTTAGTATGTGGCCGTACGAATTTTAAATGTGAAAAAGTCGATATTCTAACAGTTAAAAATACGCTGTGTGAGCAAACGAAGTCGGAATTCGACGAATCTAGTTTCGTTGGGTCCGTAATGTCGAACTCTAGTTGTACGTCCATTTTGGTGATTTTTGGGTATCATATGTGATCATATGAATTTTTAGAAGACAAATAAAATTACGGTATTGATGTAAATTGATAAAAATAAATTATTTAGATTATCCTATAAGCTATCAAATGCTATAAATTAGCCTACCTACCCTTAAAAAACCTAGAATCGTTCATTCTGAAGTCAAAGGCTTTAGCGCCTCCGGTTTTCTAAATCACCACCTTTAAAAATCTCAAACAATTCGAATATAATCCTATAAATCATAATATATGTACGTATGGATTCATGGAGGCTTCCTCTTTCTTTTTATATGCATTTTGTCTGGTGCGATGATATTTCGATTCACTATCAGTATTCCAGCGAAAGTAGGGTTGGGTTTTGTAGGGAATTTAAGCAATGATTGAAGGATTCATGCTCGTTTTTGAATTGAGGAGTGAAAACCAATCTGGTATGAAAAGCTTTGGGATTTTTGGCATGAAAAGGTTTCGAGCGATATTATGTAGCGTGAGTTACTGTAGTTCGACGGAAATGCCAAGGAGGCGTCGAGTAATATGGTTTTGGTATTGGAAGGATGCTCTCAAGTAGAGACGAAAGTTGGTGGTGTCGGTTTGTGGATTAGTGAAGCGGAGAGGGAGAAAGGTGGATGAGCAAAACGCGGCTATGTCTGTTGAAATACTGAAACAAGAGTTCTCAGTAATTAGGGAAGATGAGATTTGTGGGTGCAATATTTGAATGGGCTGGGTTGGTCTGGTAAAGCCCAAAACTCTAATTAAAATCAAGTTTATTTAATTTTATTGTATATAAACTTCGAAATTGAATAACTTTATCATACGAAATCAGAATCAGATGAAACAAGATCCGTTGGGATCGTATGAACGGTGGCTACACAGTGGAACTGACTGGGAGTGAAGTGCAGCTCGTTACAATTTATAGTAAAATAAATTGTCCATCTGAATCAAGAGATGGTTATCGTTATTAACGATGATCGTCCAATGTGAGTAAAACTCACCAACTCTATCAGTTCACATTTTTATAACGTATTACTAGAACTGATAAATGATGATTGATTGCTGTGTACTGACTGTTTAATTGAACTGCTAAGAAATTGTTTGAAATTATATATCTGGTTATATATATATATATAAATTGATTCTGTTTAGCAGAATATTTCATAGTGAAATGAAATGGATGTTAATTACATTGTTTAACATCTATGGATGCAGGGAAATGAGTCGGAGGAATCCAACTGGATTCCTCAACATTTATTTTACGGTTTTTCATATATTGTAATATATGATGTGATATATACCTGTGTTGATTACGTGTGTTGAATGATATCGATCATTGTTATTTGGGTATTTTAAATACCATAATAAATACTGAAATGTAGAAAAGGGGATTTTCAAAGTGTATTTTGAAAATAATTTATTTATATGAAATCATTGTATTTTATATATAAATGTAAAAGGATTTTGTAAAGGAAAATAATTATAAAATCAAAGGAGTTATAAAAGGAATTATCTATTTGTTAAATAAATAGAATTAAAAAAGAAATATTTATTTTGAAAATAAATAGAGTTATAAAAGGAATTATTTGTGAAAACAGATAGAAAAGGAATCATTTGTGAAAGCAAATAGAAAAGGAATTATTTTGTGAAAACAAGTAGAAAAGGAATTATTTGTGAAAACAAATAGAAAAGGAAAATATTTGTAAAACAAATAGAAAAGGAAATATTTGTAAAACAAATATAAAGGAAAATATTTGTAAAGCAAATAGAAAAGGAAATATTTGTGAAAACAAATTGGAAAGGAAATATTTGTAAAACATTTATAAATAGAATTGAAAAGGAAATAATTGTAAAACATTTATAAATAGATTATAAATGGAAATATTTATTTATAAAATAAATAGATTATAAAAGGAATATTTATTTGGGAAAATAAATAGAAAGATAAAATGGAATATTTATTTAGAAAATAAATAAGATATCATAAAGGAAATATTTGGAAAGTAAGTAAGATTTTAAAAGGAAATAGGAGTTAATCGGGTTAGAGTTAATCGAATGGAATTAATTGATTAGAGTTAATTGATTAGAGTTAATTGATTAGAGTAAATCAGAAGGAGTTAATCAAAGTTAATTGAATTAGAGTTAGTCGGATTAGAGATTTTTCGAATATATTTTATTCGAAGAAAGAGTTATCGAATAAGTTTATTCGAAGAAGAGAATTAATCGAATTTTGTTTATTCGAAAGGAGTTATTGAATATTAGTTATTCGAAATGAGTTAATCGAATATTTGTTCTTCGAAATGAGTTTTTGAATATTAGTTATTCGAAAGGAGTTATCGAATATTAGTTGTTTGAAATGAGTTAATCGAATATTAGTTATTCAAAATGAGTTATCGAATATTAGTTATTCGAAAGGAGTTATCGAATATTAGTTATTCGTAAGGATTTATCGAATATTAGTTATTCGAAATGAGTTATCGAATATTAGTTATTCGAAATGAGTTATCAAATATTAGTTATTCGAAATGAGTTAATCGAATATTAGTTATTCGAAATGAGTTATCGAATATTAGATATTCGAAATGAGTTATCGAATGTTAGCTATTCGAAATGAGTTAATTGAGTATTAGCTATTCGAAATGAGTTATCGAATATTAGTTATTCGAAAGGAGTTATCGAATATTAGTTATTCGAAATGAGTTATCGAATCTTAGTTATTCGAAAAGATTTATCGAATATTAGTTATTCGAAATGAGTTATCGAATATTAGTTATTCGAAAGGAGTTATCGAATGTTAGTTATTCGAAATGAGTTATCGAATATTAGTTATTCGAAAGGAGTTATCGAATATTAGTTATTCGAAAGGAGTTATCGAATATTAGTTATCTGTAAGGAGTTATCAAATATCAGTTATTAGAATAGAGTTAAAGGAGTTAATCGAATATAGTTTATTCGAATAGAGTTAAAGGAGTTTATCAAATATAGTTTATTCGAAAGGAGTTAATCGATGCGAGTTAATTGATAGAGTTAATCAAATAGAGTTAATAGAATATAGTTAATCAAATAGAGCTAACTAATAAGAGTAAATCATTTAGAGTTAATCGAATAGTGTTAATTAAATAGAGTTAATCGGATATGGCTATTCGAAGAGAGATTACCGAATAAAATTTATTTTGAAGGAAAGAGTTATCGAACAGAGATTTATTCGAAAGAGAGTTACATAAGGAAGTTGTTAAAGGTTTAAAAGGTGAACCTTGTCTGTTTCGAAGTTAGAAATGTTGTTCAGTTAAGGTCTGAGAGGGAGTTATACCCCAGCTTGATTGGCTTCATTTTTAACTAAGGAATGGTTAAGGTTCACTAGTGAAGGTTGGTTATGTGAATTTAGTTAATGGGTGTAATGTTTTGAACTGTCATAGCGATGTTTTATTTAAACATCTGTTTAGACCCAAATGAAGAAGTTTTGGAAATGTTTTCCAAAAAAGAGTCAGAAATGTTTTCTAATATAGAAAATAAGAAACGGAAACATTTTCCAATGTTAATAACGTAGATTTTCTAAATTTAGAAAATAAGAAATGTTGAAATATGGAAACAGGAGATGAAAAATGAACTGAAGAGAAAAATGTTAAATGATGATTGATCGATATAATTTCCATTTGGAAATAATATCGTTGTTTGTACACGTGTTTCTCTTCAATAGTTAAATCACCGACAATCGAAGTTTTTGACCATTTTTCGTCGTTAATACGGAGAGACCGGGATCAGATTCATGACCTGAGAACCACTTTACATGGGCGTTAGCGTTGCATATCAAATATGATCAAGATAATTGAAGACAGAGTTATGCAAGGGCTGTTCTGGTAATCCTATGTAGAAATTTCCTAAGATGGATTTAAAGAATAGTGCCTTCGGTTTGTCCAGTCCCAGGATGACCCGTATGGAAGAATGACTGACAGAGTATATTTAATAAATCGCGTAAGTTGATCTCTTCAAACGTAAGTACGTTTGGTGGTGGAGGAATTCGTTTCTCTTAGCTGTATACCCGTTGTATTTTTGGGGAAATCAATTTGTGATTTGGCAGGTATGACGATATTACATTCAAAATGAATAAATGTGTGATCTGTCAGAGATAAGCTAGCCTCACAACCGGGAAATGACAAAAATCGGGCAGGCAGCATGGCTAAGTGGTTGGCTGCCAATTAGGGTGTTTTATCACCTATCTAGAGATATTCATTTCATTCTATAATCTATTGTCGATGCTGTCCTATTCGGGAAACGGTTGCTGATCCCAACCGTTGGTGATATACATTCAGTACACTCAAGCGAAACGAGTGATCGGTCATGTGTGGCCGGGTTGCAAGATGTTCTTGTTGAACCCAGTGTATTCCTCTCTAGAGGTACACTATCAGAAGGTGATTCCATACCTTGTCATAGTTGGAAATCCATTATCCAATAAGTGCTCGCAATTTTGATTGTATACTATATATGTAGAACGTGAGATGAAAGCGTTTCTGCTAGATGATTATTTAGTTGTGGTTGATAGACATTATTTTAATATCAAAAGAGTTTTGATATAAAGTTTATCGTTTCTTTCAAAATGATTTGAAAGTTAAATCAAATTGATTTGGATTTCTCATAAGGGAAAAACCCTTTCTATTATACGGCGTGGTCTTATGAGATATCGTTTAATTGTTCAAACTGTTTTAAACTATTTTACTCATACCAGTCACACGACTGACCTAGAGTTTATTTTGTTTTGTTTTCCCTAAACTCTTGGGTGCCCAATTTTGTACGGGCAGTCAAGTAGTCAGGATTTTACATATTTACTTGGGGAGCTTGGAGCAGGAGACTTTTGGATTTTATAGCTATTGTTATTTCTGCTGTGTTGTAAGTGTTGTACTCTGATAATGTTACTGTATACATATACTGATTTTATTTCAAAGATATGTTATCTATTATATGTTGTTCGTTCCGCTGTGAGATTCATGCTACTATGATGTTGTATGTTCTTCTTCTTCTTCTATTCTAAGTTTCTATCTTATCTATCCTCACCCTCTAATTTCTTTCATGGACTATCCGGTGTTTCCGATGCTTGAATAGTCGACATAGTGTTGTATGCTAATATCCAGGATCGCAAATTTCTCGGGTCGTTATAATGGTATCAGAGCTGAAGGTTAAGTAATTACCTTGGCTCTGTGGCGTGACTCAGTATAGATGGGGTTAGCAATACCCTAGATTGAGTTGAGTGTATATATATGAGTGAATGTATTTGTTATTTGATGTAAAAACTGTTTTATATTGTGGATATTTATTGGTTGAGTTGTTTATGAGTTCTGGTCAATCAATTTGATCCACTGTATCGGTAGGGATTTATAAACACTTGAACATGATAAACCGATATGGTATGTTTTGAAAAGAGGGTAAATGAAATAATTTTAGCCAAAATATATTTTGATATAAGCAAGTATAGATATTTCAAATATTATAGTATATTGGATGTGTTGTTTGTGATTATAATCAGATAAGATTATAATTGAAATGGTTATGTAAATAACCAATCAGAATTCGTATAAGTGTTACGAAATGAATTAAATCAGAATTTAAATCAGAATTGGAATTAAAACCCTGGAAGGCTATAAAAGTGTTTGTAAATAGATTTGAATTAAATATATGAGAATTTTAAAATCCTGGGAGATTTTATATTTGTTACAAGCATTGAAAATGATATTTTGAACTGATTTCAAAATGGAAGTGTTTAGAAATGGTTTTGAAAGTGATATAGTATTGAACTCACTTCGGTCGCTGGAAAATAAATTCCGATGTTGATCCGGACATCATCGGTGTTCATTTTCGAGTGTGTAAGTGACGGATTACTACCAAAGAGATTGGTTTTGAATTGTTTGGAGAAAACAAGTTATTTTGATTTCAAAAAGGGATAATTGATTTTTGGAAAGGCTAAGCTATTTGAAACTCCCAGGTAAGATTGTTTGAAATAAAAACAAATTAAGTAGAAATTTGTGAGAGAAAATTTGAAATTGAAATAAAGGCAGTTCAGTGGTAATTGAATTGAAATAGATTAGAATGGTATCGAGAAAAATTGGATTGGTGATATAGGAATTTGAAATGGAATTTGGTTGGTATAAGCAGAGGATTTGGTTTGGATATAAGTGAATAGCTGTGTTGAACAGGTATTGATTGGAAATTGGTTGAGATTAGGGCCGTCAATTTCGTACACGACCCGAAACACGACTCGTAACCCGCACGAAAAAAACCCGACCCGACCCACTTATAAACGGGTCAATTTTGGGTCAACCTGCTCTGACCCGTTTAATAAACGTGTGGGTTACGGGTTGACCTGTGAACCCGTTTCTGACCCATCATAACTCGTTTAATATAAAACATACCAAGCCCAAGCCGTATAAAACAATTTTTATGAAATTCATACGCCCAACAGAGGGGTATTCTTAAGTGTAAAACCATGTATTTTGCCTTTTTAAGTGTTGTGTTTTTAAGCAATGTATTATTCTATTTCAGTATGCTTTTATTTTGCAAAATATAGGTGATAATAGGATTTCTGCAAAATTAAACAGGTCAAAACGGGTCGACCCGACCCGACCCGACCCGTTTATAAACGGGTTGGGTACGGGTTGGCATAATATGACCCGTTTATTAAACGGGTTGACCCGACCCGTTTAAAAATTGACCCGAACCAGGATTGACCCGACCCGACCCGAACCTGACCCGACCCAACCCAGTGACAACCCTAGTTGAGATGACATTGGTATATGTTGGATTGGTAACAGGTGAAAGTGATATAATGATACGCCTGACAAAAAGGTACAAGTTTATTTATGTATGAGTTTGGTGATTTATGAGCCGAATTAGCAAGCCGCTCAGCTGTTTGATTTTCTTTTGGGTTGAAGAAGGCCTAGAGAGGCGAGTTGGAGTTTGA
Source organism: Allium sativum (assembly GCA_030737875.1). Taxonomy (NCBI): domain Eukaryota; kingdom Viridiplantae; phylum Streptophyta; class Magnoliopsida; order Asparagales; family Amaryllidaceae; genus Allium; species Allium sativum. The sequence goes on along the minus strand of CM060921.1, from coordinate 153,204,530 downwards.
GCTATTGACTAGTACAAAGGAGGTGCTGGCGAAATTTTTCGAAAAGTTAAGGTGTTAGAAAATTTTCAGGATTTTTGAAAATTTTCATTAACAGAAATAAATTAATATTTTTATTTGAATTAATTGGTTCGGTTGAAACTGAAGTCAAGTGGTGAAGAAATAATTTTTAACCTAGTTGGTGGAGTTTATTTTCTACCTTAGCAATATCGAGGACGAAATTATTTTAAGGGGGACGAATGTAACGACCCGTATTTTACGGTCGGATAATTAATTAATTAAATTATTTAAAATAATGGTTTAGTAATTTAAAGGTTGTTTAATTAAATAATATTGAATATTTAATTAAATTAAATAATAGAATAATATAATTAATTTCTGAACTAGTCGGAAATAGTGAATTGACAATATAACGTGAATTGGGAAATTTAAAATATATAATTCAGTTTGGAATTGAATTTGAATAACGAATATATTATTTAAACGAAGTTTGAACGTATAATTATCATATAATTATAATCGAGCTTGAAATGGCGCGACAATTCGCTATTTGGCGATTTGAACTTGGACTGAATGTACAGGGTCCGTTTTAAATCGGATTTCTGTGAAACAAGAAACATACGGAAGCTGGCGAAGTATATTTTTCTAGTGGAAGAGAAAAATCAGGATTTTTTCGTGTAGATTTTGATTTATGTCCAAATCAAATTTTCAGAAAAACAACGCCATAACCATTTAAAAACCTTAACGATATATAAGGAATTTCATTATAAATCGAATATCTATTCAACCAGGATTTGATTTTCGAGTTATAAATCCAATTGGAGCTATACGATATTCTATGTGAATATATATATATGATAATATATATTTATTTATATTTAATTTAATTGCTCTTAAATATATTTATATATTTAAATGGGTTATTTAGAGCTTTAAAAATAGCCAGTTTTGCAAACAACCTCCATTTTCGACGAAACTAATTTTGTTGGATCCGCAATGTCAATTTATTGCTAGATGTCAAGTTTCGTGATTTTTGAAGTCAGTATGTGGCCGTATGGATTTTTAATGTGAAAAACAGTCGATATTCTAATGGTTAAAAATACGCTGTGTGAGCAAATGGAGTCGGAATTCGACGAAACTAGTTTCGTTGGGTCCGTAATGTCGAACTCTAGTTGTATGTCCATTTTCGTGATTTTTGGGTATCATATGTGATCATATGAATTTATAGAAGACAAATAAAATTAAGGTATTGATATAAATTGATAAAATAAATTATTTAGCTTATCCTATAAGCTATCAAATGCTATAAATAAGCCTACCCATCCTTCTAAAATCTAGAATCGTTCATTCTGAAGTCAAAGGCTTCAGCGCCTTCGGTTTTCTTCACAAACCTAAATCTCCACCCTCAAAAATCTCAAACAATTCGAATATAGTCATATAAATCGTGATATATGTACGTATGGATTCGTGGAGGCTTCCTCTTTCTTTCTATATGCATTTTGTCTGGTGCGATGACATTTTGATTCACTGTCAGTATTCCAGCGGAAAGTAGGGTTGGGTTTTGTAGGGAATTTAATCAACGATTGAAAGATTCATGCTCGTTTTTGAATTGAGGAGTGAAAACCGATCTGGTACGCAAAGTTTTGGGATTTTTGGCATGAAAAGGTGTCGAGCGATATTATGTAGTGTGAGTTACTATAGTGCGATGGAAATGCCAAGGAGGCGTCGAGTTATACGGTTTTGGTATGGGAAGGATGCCCTCGAGTAGAGAAGAAAGCCAGTGGTGTCAATTTGTTGATTAGTGAAGTGGAGAGGGAGAAAGGTGGATGAGCAAAACGCGGCTATGTGTGCTGAAATACTGAAACGAGAGTTCTCAGAAATTGGGGAAGATGAATTTGTGGGTGTGGTATTTGAATGGGCCGGGTCGGTCTGGTAAAGCCCAAAACTCTAATTAAAATCAATTTTATTTAATTTAATTGTATATAAACTTCAAAATTGAATAACTTTGTCATACAAAATCAGAATCAGACGAAACAAGATCCGTTGGGATCGTATGGACGATGGCTACACAGTGGAACTGACAAGGAGTGAGGTGCAGCTCGTTCCAATTTATAGTAAAATAAATTGTCTGTCTGAATCAAGAGATGGTTATGGTTATTAACGATGATCGTCCAATAGGAGTAAAATTCACCAATTCTATCAGTTCACATTTTTATAATGTATTATTAGAACTGATAAATGACGATTGATTGTTATGTATTGACTATTTGTTTGAACTGCTAAGAAATTGTTTGAAATTATAGATCTGATTATATATATATATATATATATATATATATATAAATTGATTCTGTTTAGCAGAATATTTCATAGTGAAATGAAATGGATGTTAATTACATTGTTTAACATCTGTGGATGCAGGGAAACAGGTCGGAGGAATCCAACTAGATTCCTCAACATTTATTTTACAAATTTTCATATATTGTAATATATGATGTGATATATACCTGTGTTGATTACGTGTGTTGAATGATATCGATCATTGATATTTGGGTATTTTAAATACCGCAAGAAACACTAGAATGTAGAAAAGGGGATTTTCAAAGTGTATTTTGAAAATAAATTATTTATATAAAATCAATGGATTTTATATATAAAAGAAAAACGATTTTATAAAGGAAAATAATTATAAAATCAAAGGAGTTATAAAAGGAATTATTTATTTGTTAAATAAATAGAAATTAAAAAGAAATATTTATTTAGAAAATAAATAGAGTTATAAAAGAAATTATTTGTGAAAACAAATAGAAAATGAATTATTTGTGAAAACAAATAGAAAAGGAATTATTTGCGAAAACAAATAGAAAAGGAAAATATTTTTGAAAACAAATAGAAAAGGAAATATTTGTAAAACAAATATAAAGGAAAATATTTGTAAAACAAATAGAAAAGGAAATATTTGTAAAAACAAATTGGAAAGGAAATATTTGTAAAACATTTACAAATAGAGTTGAAAAGGAAATAATTGTAAAACATTTATAAATATATTATAAATGGAGATATTTATTTGAAAAATAAATATATTATAAAAGGAATATTTATTTGGGAAAATAAATAGAAAGATAAAAAGGAGTATTTATTTAGAAAATAAATAAGATAACATAAAAGGAAATATTTGGAAAGTAAGTAGGATTTTAAAAGGAAATAGGAGTTAATCGAGTTAGAGTTAATCGAATGGAGTTAATTGATTAGAGTTAATTGATTAGGGTAAATCAGAAGGAGTTAATCAAATAGAGTTAACTGAATTAGAGTTAGTCGAATTAGAGGTTTTTCAAATATAGTTTATTCGAAGAAAGAGTTATCGAATATGGTTATTCGAAGAAGAGAATTAATCGAATTTTGTTTATTCGAAAGGAGTTATTGAATATTAGTTATTCGAAATGAGTTAATCGAATATTAGTTATTCAAAATGAGTTATCAAATATTAGTTATTCGAAAGGAGTTATCGAATATTAGTTATTCGAAATGAGTTAATTGAATATTAGTTATTCGAAATGAGTTATTGAATATTAGTTGTTCGAAATGAGTTATTGAATATTAGTTGTTCAGAAGGAGTTATCGAATATTAGTTGTTCGAAAGGAGTAATCGAATATTAGTTATTCTAAATGAGCTATCAAATATTAGTTATTCGAAAGGTGTTATCGAATATTAGTTATTCGAAATGAGTTAATCGAATATTATTTATTCGAAATGAGTTATCGAATATTAGTTATTCGAAATGAGTTAATCGAATATTAGTTATTCGAAAGGAGTTATCGAATATTAGTTATTCGAAAGGAGTTATCGAATATTAGTTATTCGAAAGGAGTTACCAAATATTAATTATTCGAAAGGAGTTATCGAATATTAGTTATTCGAAAGGAGTTATCGAATATTAGTTATTCGAAAGGAGTTATCGAATATCAGTTATCTGAAAGGAGTTATCGATATTAGTTATTCAAATAGAGTTAAAGGAGTTAATCAAATATAGTTTCTTCGAAAGGAGTTAATCGATGGGAGTTAATTGATAGAGTTAATCAGATAGAGTTAATAGAATAGAGTTAATCAAATAGAGCTAACTAACAAGAGTAAATCGATTAGAGTTAATCGAATAGTGCTAATTAAATATAGTTAATCGAATATGGCTATTCGAAGAGAGATTATCCAATATAGTTTATTGGAAGGTAAGAGTTATCGAATAGAGATTTATTCGAAAGAGAGTTACGTAAGGAACTTGTTAAAGGTTTAAAAGGTGAACCTTGTCTGTTTCGAAGTTAGAAATGTTGTTCAGTTAAGGTCTGAGAGGTAGTTATACCCCAACTTGATTGGCTTCGTTTATAACTAAGGAATGGTTAAAGTTCGCTAGTGAATGTCGGTTAAGTGAATTTAGTTAATGAGTGTAATGTTTTGAATGGGCATAGCGATGTTTTATTTAAACATCTGTTTAAACCCAAATGAAGAAGTTTTGGAAATGTTTTCCAAACAAGAATCAGAAATGTTTTCTAATATAGAAAACAAGAAATGGAAATGTTTTCCAATGTTAATAACGTATATTTTCTAAATTTAGAAAATAAGAAATGTTGAAATATGGAAACAGGAGATGAAAAATGATCTGATGAGAAAAATGTTAAACGATGATTGATCGTTATAATTTCCATCTGAAAATAATATCGTTGTTTGTACACGTGTTTTTCTTCAATTGTTAACTCACCGACTATCGAAGTTTTTGACCATTTTCATGTCGTCAATACGGAGAGACCGGGACCAGATTCATGACCTGAAAACCACTCTGTATGGGCGTTAGCGTTGCGAATCAAATATGATCAGGGTAATTGAAGACAGAGTTATGCAAGGGCTGTTCTGACAATCCTAGGTAGAAATTTCCTAAGATGGATTTAAAGAATAGTGCCTTCGGTTTGTCCAGTCCCAGGACAACCCGTATGGAAGAATGTCTGACAGAGTATATTTAATATATCGCATAAGTTGATCTCTTCAAACATATGTACGTTTGGTAGTGGAGGAATTCGTTTGTCTTAGCTGTATACCCATTGTATTTTTGGGGAAATCAATTTGTGATTTGGCGGGTATGATGATGTGACATTCAAAGTGAATAAATGTGTGATCTGTCAGAAATAAGCGTGGCCTCTAGCCTCACAACTAGGAATTGACAAAAATCGGGCAGGCAACATGGCTAAGTGGTTGGCTGCCAATTAGGGTGTATTATCACCTATCTAGAGGTATTCATTTCATTTTATAACCTATTGTCGATGCTATCCCATTCGGGAAATGGTTGCTGATCTTAACCGTTGGTGATATACATTCGATACACTCAAGCGAAATGAGTTGTCGGTCTTGTGTGGCCGGGTTGCAAGATGTTCTTGTTGAACCCAGTATATTCCTCTCTAGAGGTACACTATCAGAAGGTGGTTCCATACCTTGTCATAGTTGGAAATCCATTATCCTATAAGTGCTCGCGATTTTGATTGTATACTATATATGTAGAATATGAGATAAAAGTGTTTCTGCTAGACGATTATTTAGTTGTGGTTGACAGACATTGTTATAATACCAAAAGTGTTTTGATATAAAGTTTATCATTTCTTTCAAAATGATTTGAAAGTTAAATCAAATTGATTTGGATTTCTCATAAGGGAAAAACCCGTTCCATTATACGGCGTGGACTTATGAGATATCGTTTAATTACTCAAACTGTTTTAAACTGTTTTACTCACACCAGTCATATAACTAACCTAGAGTTTATTTTGTTTTGTTTTCCCTAAAATCTTGGGTGCCCAATTTTGTACAGGCAGTCAAGTAGTCAGGATTTTACAGATATACTTGGCGAGCTTGGAGCATGAGGCTTTAGGATTTTATAGCTATTGTTATTTCCGTTTTGTTGTAAGTGTTGTACTTTGATTATGTTAGTGTATACATATACTGATTTTATTTCAAAGATATGTTATCTATTATATGTTCTTCGTTCCGCTGTCAGATTTGTGTTACTCTGATGTTGTATGTTCTTCAACTTCTTCTTCTTCTATTCTAAGTTTCTATCTTATCCATCCTCACCCTCTAATTTCTTTCATGGACTATACAGTGTTTCTGATGGTTGAATAGTCGACATAATGTTGTATGTCGATATCCAGGATTGCAAATTCCCCGAGTCGTTATACAAGGTTTACAACGTATCCAAATCACAGTCTTTCATAATTCACTATTATTTCTCTAAACCTAAAAGCAATTAGAACTCACTGTGATTAGATTGCTAAGATGATAGAAAAGGTGCTGAGTCTACGCTTGAATCTCAGAACTTGATATGCTTTAGTTGATAGTAGAAGATGAGAGACCCAAGTTCAGTTCAGACTCCGGCAGAGTTTGGCCGCCAGGATTCTAATGAAGAAATATGTGAAATAGCTATGTATTTATTGTTGTAGAATCCTCTGGAACCGATTGCCACATAAGCCCTAGGGTAAATCAGGTCGTGGGTCACCTCCCACTTGGGCAAAGGCCTGAATACCCAAAAAATCTATTTTGGGCGCATTTTATAGGTGCGCCGGTGTAAAAATACATGGGCGCACTTGTGAAGTGCGCCGGGAATTTCTGCTTTTTCTGCCAAACTTCTATCATCCATAACTTCTTCATACATTATCCGTTTTACGCAAACTAGGGGGTCAACCTTGACCAGAATTTCGAGACGAACGCATTGGCACAATCTGTTTCCCCTAATTCTGAATATTAAATTAATTAATCTTTAATTTATTCATTTTAATTTTTTGAAATTTCGAGGTGTTACATTCTCCCCTACTCAAAGGATTTCATCCCCGAAATCTTCAAGTTGAAAAGAATGTATCCTACCATCCATCTATTCATCCACCAAACATTGACATCCATTGTTCTTAAAATTTTCTAATGCTTATATGAACATATGCAAAGGTGTGTATATGTCCCAATACTAATACGAAATCAGGCAGTCTACTAATTCGGTTGACCTCCTTAATTCAATGTATGTTAGTGCCATGAATCCAGTATGTATGCAGATAAGCTTATTGTAGCATATAAGCTCTACATGTGTGCATACTCATTCGTTCAAATGCAACATCCATATGCTTGTTCATCCATTTCCATCCATAAAAGAAAAGAAAATGCACACACATTCATATGCAGTATGAGAGTGATTGAGCCGATCTAGTGCCTAATGTGTGTGTATATGCATCCACAGGAAACCACTAGCAAACACTTGCATCCATAAATCATAACATGTCTCAAACACATACTTACACTACCTAAAGGTCGAAGATTCGATTGATAGGATACAAACGAATGATAGAGACAAGTACAAATAAAAAGCTTTGGAAAAAGAAGTTAAGAACATAGTCCCGGAAAGGAAAGGGTATGAAGTGTGATCTTTGTCTTCAGTCTCCCAAGTTGCATCCTCGCTGTCTTCTCCATATTGCACTTTTATGAACATAACCTCTCCGTTGCGCAGTTTCTTAACCTCTGATCCAAGTATGCAAATCGGAACTCATCTAATCATTGCTTCCTTCTCAACTTTCACTTCCTTTCACAAGTTTGGCTCCACTACCTCGAACTCTATACATTTTATCGCCGCTTGGATGGATAGTCATCTTAGAATGATGGGCTTCCTCAAGGACTATCTTCAATAGGTTTCCTATACTGATATGATTCACCTATCAAACCACTTCTCAAGTAGCTCCCCCACTTGCTTATCAAGTTCCCTCTTTTATTTTAGGATCCATATGGCGCATAGGTAATGCAACTGGCTTTGCATTGTCCATCATGTATATATGGAGTTCAATCTCGCACCTCGGGGTAAACCCCGAACCTCATCAAAAACATCGGGAAAATATCGGACTACTGGAACAGATGGTAGATCGTCGATAGATGCATCAAGAGACTCTTGGAAACTAAGCATAACTGACCCTTGTGGGTCACACAAAATCTCGAGGGTCCTCTCATGACCACTCAGAAACCTAACAACCCTCTTCTCACAATCCAAAATGGCACCATACGTGGTAAGCCAATCCATTCCTAGAATCAACCCATAGCCTATAAACCTGAGCACATACGTGTCGCATTCAAACTCGACGCCTAACAAAGATATTTTCAAACCCCGATAAATCATAGATAAATGAGCCGAACCACCAATGGATTTGAAACAACTACGGGATTTACTACCATACTAGTAATTAAGTGTAGAGATTCAACTACAGAACTAGATATAAATGAATGTGAGGCACCAGAATCAAAAAGTGTTCTAATAGGATGGTTTGAAAGATAAATTAAACCTTCCGTAGAAATTTTTCTACCTCTATCAGGAGCACTAGTCGCGAGAGCATGCACCTGCCCTGTAACAACCCGTATTTTTATATTGTGTAATAACCATAAATCAAGGCAGAATTAATTTTTAAAATAAGAATCAAGGGAAATGAGTTACACCATTGTGCTCGTCTCGAAATTCTGCTTGGAAACGAGTCCGAGTTTTCGAAAATCGGAGTCCGTATGACCAAGTTATGACCTTTCGAAGTTTTCATAAGTTTTTAAGTTCAAAACAACTCAGAATTCAAATTCAAATTTCGAAATTCAAACCTCAGAATGGACTGGGCTGGAAATTTCCCGCCCAGGACTAGGTCGACCTAGGGGTCGACTATGTAGTCGACCTGCCCAGGACCAGGTCGACCATAGTGTCGACCTGGGGGTCGACCTGGTGGCCGAGCCCACTTTTGAAGCTGGATTCACTTTGATGTTTCCGGCCTCGTTTCTGTCTACATTCGTTGACCTGACCCTATATAAACAGCCCCTAACACTAGTCTCTCTACACAAAATTCTGTCTGACCTTATGCTGCTCTAATTCTGGTTGAAAAGTTAGAGAAAGGGACTACTTTTTCTACGTCGAAACTACGTTAAGAGAATTGCTGATTTAGGGATTTCTGTTAGGACTTGACTAAGCATATAAAGATTCAACATTGACTCTCTTTTTCTAATTCTCGAACCACGATCTGTAAGCCCCGGTTACTTTTAGATTTAAACTGTAAATGTAATATGAATCTGTTATAAATTGAAATTGGACCTGTGTATGATGACTGTTTTACATCCATGCTTGTTCATCTTGGATCTTGACTTTTGGGTATATTACTATGACATTGATTTGGGACCTATTCATGTTGTAAATCAAAAAGAAAAACCCCTCATATTATCATGTTGAATCTGCTATTAGTCACAAGTTTATGATATCACCTTATGTCAACCGTTACCATGTCTATCATCTTATGCCACTGTTATCTTGACTAGTACATTATTTTGCTTGATTTGGAATCTTTATGTTTGAGGCCGATATTCCATATGCCAGTATTGTTATAATCATTTATCTCAAGTCATACCACGCTATGCTAGCAATCACTTTTGCCACCTTATACCCGTCCCCTTTTATGTTTTCCCTAATTAGATTTATTTGTATCAATTCGAGTTTATGTGCGACGGGAATACGATTTAGGTAGATTAGGTAAAACATGAATTGACTTTGAACATTAACGTTATTATAACTTGACCCTGGATATGGACATGAACTTGACACGATTTGACATGAAACATGACCTGAAAACATGACATGAATTTAGACTCGAAACTTGAATCTGCGCATGACACTTAGATAAACTTGAAAATGGCCAACTCGAGAATGGGTTGAGTCTGCAGTGTAAATCTGCCCGGAACCTCCCGGCGAATATAGTGACTGCAAACAATAGGATCCAATGTGGGTAGTTGGTCATATCGCACGCAAAACCCGAGGTTAGACTATGTTGTGGTGTAAATCTGCCTGGAATCGCCTGGCAAATCCAGTGACCACAACAATTAGTCTAATGTGAGAGGTTGGGGTGCATCAATGAATTAATGCCACGTGATAGGGTTAAGTCATGAACCACTTGAATATACTTAACCAACTTGACACGATGATTTGATGGGGTTAAGTCATGAACCGCTTGAACACACTTAACCAACTTGATACATGATTTGGACAGGGTTAAGTCACGAATTTGAATGACAACACTTAACCCATTAGAAACCCTAGTTACGCGGTCCATTTCAGCAGTAACCCACTTAGATGTGTCATGATACCCTGGGACTAGGCGGGGTGGGGCACGATTACTGGGCTGATTGTAAGCAACCAGAATGACGGCTGAGTAGGTGCGCCATTGTAGGTTCAGGCGGACTATGGTCATGCACGTAGTCTGGAGTTGAAAAAGCAGGCATTGGGCACCCGTAGGTTTACACTGTGCGTGCTTGATACACCCTATGGTGGACCTAGCACAGGTAACTACATTTCAGGATAGGGCCGTATGACACAGGCACATGACGAGCTAGAACTTGTAGGGAGCTGATCGATTAGTAGATCGTACCGTAGGACCCTGTAATGGGTCACTTCATGATACTGGGCCAAGGGATCATTTCATGATTAATACTTGACATGGGTTAGAACACTAGTACAGATGGTGCAGCGAACCTTGAATATGCGATGCTAGACTTGACTTATCTTGTTATCTTAATTATCATATCAGTCATGTTATCATCCTTATGTTTAATTCCAATTTTCGAATGTCATGTTACCTTTACTAGTTTTTATACTGAAAGTCACTAGGGCTTACTAGTCTTATGACTGACCCTTTTTCTTTCGCCTCTTTTTCTTTAGTTTTCCCCTCAGGTTCTTAGGGAGGAAACACTAGCTCTTAGCTTGGATTTAGCTTGCTTTCTGACAGCTCATGTACGGTTTGGTCTTGAGCTATGCTATGGCTGCTTCTGCTATTTATGGGGAATAATTTACTTTTGTTATCCTAAGTTTATGCTTCTTTATTTGGAACTTGATGTAATGGAATAATTTGTACCTTGGATATATGGGGTTTTGACTCTTTTCTTGAAAGTAATAAAAATTTGGTTTTTAATTTCTACCGCTGCTTTATTTATGTTCTGCCTTGTGATATCTCTGTGTATGTTTACCTAGATAATACTCCACTAAAACTAGTGCATTCCCTTTGTGAGTGACCTAGCGGAGGTGGGGTGTTACATTTGGTATCAGAGCAGAAGGTTACCAGGCTAGGCAGAAGTTTTAAAAACCTTCTGAAACTATTTTCAAAACCATTTATAAAGAAGCATTTTTCAAGAAAATGTTTAAAAAGGCTATTCCCTAAAAGCCATTAGCACTTTCCTTTGTTTCCTCGTTTGAATCTTTACCTTTCATTTTTCAGCATGGCTGATCTTAACCTGCCTGAGGGAATACCCGTACCTGGATGGTTCCGAAGGTACTTAGAAGCCAGGGCCAACGGCGCGGCCCGGCAGACATCCCTCTTCCTCCTCCCCCAGTGGCTGCGGTTCCTCCTACTCCTAGTACCACCCTTGCCAAAATATTCAAAGACTTTAAAGAAATGGGCGGCAAGAACTTCGTTGGAACTGAAACCTTTGTTGAGGCATGAAACTGGCTAAAGGAGACGGAGGACTTGTTTATTACCTTTGATGTGGAGGACCATAGGAAAGTTCAGTTGGCAGCATTGTTGTTGAAAGAGGAAGCTGCATTTTGGTGGGAAGTCACCAACGCTACCAGGCCAATTGAGACTTAGGCAGACTTTAGAGAGAGGTATGGGCTTAAATTCTTATCGTCAGCAGAAGAGGACCTTCAGATGGAGAGGTTTCTAGCACTCAAGCAATGGGACATGTCTGTTAGGGAGTACGTGAATAAGTTTAATCAGCTTGCTCGGTTCGGTTTGGACTTGGTTAACATGGCCCAGAAAAAGGCTGTACACTTTGCTCGAGGATTGAACGAGCCACTACACAGTTTGGCCATAACTCATATATCCATGGGGGCGACCTTTGAAAGCTTAGTGGATATGGCTCTACTTCATGAGGAAAGCAAGAATAGCAAGAAGGAGGTTAAGCCTAATGAGACTCAGAATAAGAAAGCTGACTTCAAGAAGGGGGCAACAAGAATAACAAGGATAATAAGAGCAACAACGAACCACGTGAGACGAGGAAGTGCAGCTTTTGTGGTATTACGGGACATCTAGCTAAAGATTGTAGAAAGAAGAAGAGGAAGTTGGGTGAATGCTTTCATTGTGGAGATACTGGACACATCAGCAAGGTTACCCTAAGAAGCAAGGGCAGGGGCAAGGGAAGACCCAGCGAGCAGGACCTTCTAGAGGGCAGATGCATGCTCTCAACACCACTCCAGCTCTTGACCGAGGTAGTAATATTTCCGTAGAAAGCCTTGTTTACATTTCTGACTTTTCTGTTCGAACCTTATTTTACTCTGGCGCATCGCATACTTTTATTTCTTCTGATATTGTTGAAAATCTGCACCTAAGTACTAGTCTGGTTGAGGATCCCGTTATAGTTTCAAATCCAATTGGGGGCTCCGCCCATTTATCTATGATGTGTATGGATTTGAGGATCTCTATCTTAAGCGTAGAATTCACGTGTAATGCTTATGTTCTCAGATTTATGGGATACAGTTTGATCCTAGGTATGGATTGGCTGACCAATTATGGAGCCCTTCGTAATTGTGAACGAAGGGTAGTGAGGCTCATGACTCGCCTCGGTAATACCCTCGAAATTTCTTGTAACCCTAAGGGTCCGGTCATGTTGTGTTATCTTGAATCTCTTGACTCGTCCGTCGATAATTTGCAATCTATGAGAGTGGTCCGAGAATATCCAGATGTCTTTGATGAGGTGAGGGGGTTACCTCCTAAACGCGAGATAGACTTCCGAATTTATCTTGGCGATAATGCCAAGCCAGTTTCATTGCCCGTTAGGCATATGGCCCCGCGAGAAAGAAGAGAGCTCAGTAAAGAAGTTAACGAGTTGCTTGAGAAAAATTTCATAAGGCGAAGCATTTCTAAATGGGGTGCTTCGGTGGTATTCGCTACTAAGGCGGATGGATTGCTTCGTCTATGCGTAGATTATCGTGAGTTAAACAAGCTGACAAAGAAGAATAGTCACCCACTACCAAGAATCGACGATTTGTTTGACCAGCTTGTGGGAGCATCTGTTTTCTCTCAACTCGATCTAGCCACAGGATTCCATCAGCTTAGAGTGGCTAAGGATAACATTGACAAAACTGCGTTTAGGACTACAGATGGGTTCTTCGAATGTCTCGTTATGCTGTTTGGGTTAACAAATGCACCTGCATACTTTGTGGATTTGATGAGTAGGGTGTTTCGTGGGCTCCTTAACAAGTTTTTGGTAGTTTTCGTGGATGATATTTTGATCTTCTCAGAAGATGAAGAAGACCATGCTAGACATCTCAAGGAAGTCATGGAAACACTTAGAGCACACCACTTAAAGGCTAAGTTCTCCAAATGCCATTTTTGGAGGAAGGAAGTTCGGTTCCTTAGGCATGTAGTTTCTAAGCAAGGCATAGCCGTGGACCCTGCAAAGGTAGTTGCGGTACAGGACTGGAAAATTCCTAAGAATGCAACGGAGGTGAGGAGCTTTCTCGGTTTGGCAGGCTACTACAGGAAGTTCATTAAGGACTTCGCTAAGATTTCAGCCCCTCTTACTAAGTTAACAAAGAAGAACCTAGCTTTTGCATGGGACATAGTGTGTGACGCTGCTTTTCAGGGACTTAAGAGAGCCCTCACCACAGCTCCAGTTTTGGCATTACCCGATGGAGGTAAGATGTTTACCGTGTACACAGATGCGTGCGGCACAGGATTAGGCGCTATCCTAATGCAAGATGGAAGAGTAATATGCTATGGGGGCAAACAACTTAAAGTTCATGAGAAAAACTATCCCACGCATGGCTTGGAGTTGGCCGCAATTGTTTTTGCACTTAAATCTTGGCACCATTATCTTCTAGGGGAGAGGTTCGAGCTGTATACCGACCACAAATCTCTTAAATACCTCTTTTCACAGAAAGATTTGAATCTGAGGCAACAGCGGTGGATGGAGTTCTTGGCATCATATGACTTCGATATAGCTTATACCCCTGGCAAGGATAATGTGGTGGCGGACGCACTAAGTAGAAAAAGGTTGACTTTGAGCCCCTTGTTTGTTGAAAGGAAAAGCCTTGAGTTTATAGCAACCGTTGATTTTACACCTGTTGTTGAGTCATTGACTGCTACGTTAGCATCTCTTGAGTTAAGACCTACACTTCTAGATCAAGTAGGGACTTCACAGAAGGAAGACCCACAGATAGTCGAAATCATGGACAAGCTGATTAGTGGTGAGACGTCAAGTCACCTCAGTAGGTATGCCATAGATGACAAGGGATGGCTAAGGCGCGATGGAAGGCTATGTGTCCCACAAGTGGGAGACCTAGTAAGGAAAGTTCTCGAAGAGGCGCATCACTCGAAGATGACCATACATCCTGGAGGGGATAAGATGTACAGAGATATGAAACGCATTTTCTTTTGGGCTGGAATGAAAAAGGACGTGGCAGAGTTCATTTCGAAGTGCATGGTGTGCCAACAAGTAAAAGCCGAGTCAAAGAAGCCCGGTGGGCTATTACATCCTTTGGAGGTTCCGCAATGGAAATGGGAGAGTATCTCGATGGATTTCGTGGATGGACTACCTAGGTCAAGGAAGGGAAATACTAGCATATGGGTCATAGTTGATAGACTCACGAAAAGTGCTCACTTCATTCCAGTGAAAAGCAAGAGGACCGCATCATGGCTAGCGTCTATTTACCTTCAAGAGATAGTACGATTGCATGGATTTCCTTCTAGTATAGTTAGTGATCGTGACCCGATTTTTACTAGCCAGTTTTGGAATAGTCTGCAAGAAGCAATGGGTACACGACTGAACTTGAGCACGGCCTATCACCCACAGACGGATGGACAAACCAAAAGGGTAAATAGGGTACTAGAAGATCTCTTGAGGCTATCAATTCTTGACTTTGGTGGCACTTCGGAAGACCATCTTCCTCTGGTGGAGTTTGCATATAATAATAGTTACCAAGCTAGCAGCGGAATGGCACCGTTCGAAGCCCTGTATGGAAGACCATGCAAATCGCCAACTTGTTGGTGGGAGACGACAAACAGGCTTATACTTGGTCCTAACATGATAAGAGACACTTCTGAGAAGGTTGAGTTGATACGAAGACGGATGAAAACGGCCCAAGATAGACAGAAATCTTATGCAGACAAGAGAAGGACAGACTTAGACTTCGAAGTCGGAGATATGGTCTTTATAAAAGTTTCTCCGTTACACAATGTAGTTTGTTTTGGAGCAGTTGGAAAGCTAGCATCAAGGTTCGTAGGACCATTCCCTATCACTGAGAGGATTGGACGGATGGCCTATAAGGTAGACTTACCCGAGAAGCTGACTGGAGTACATAATGTCTTTCACGTCTTGCATCTCCAAAAGTGCTTTCATGAGTCAGCCGAAGTGGTTGAGCTAAGCATCCTCGAAGACGTAGAAGTGGAAAAAGAGGCAACATTGAGGCGAATTCCGATTTGTATCTTGGGGACGGAGATTAAAAAGCTAAGGAATCGAGAAGTCAAGCTAGTTAAAGTGCAGTGGAGTGAAGCCCAAGAAGACGCAACCTGGGAAACCGAAGAGAAGATACGCGTGCTTTACCCATTTCTTTTTGAGGGTACATTCTCGATCTCTTTTTCCTATAAACTTGAAAACCTTTTTCGTATCATGCTTCTACTACCTACGTTTGTCTTGTTATCTTCTCGATCTTATCTTGAGAACCTTAGGTAGAACCATATGGATGTAAACATGTGATTGAAACATGTAATGGTTGATTTTTGCAAATGGTTGCAAGTGTTTGCAAGTGATTGCTAGTGGATGCATGACACACATTAGGCACTAGATCGGCTCAGTCACATTTTCATGTTGCATATGCATGAGTGCTTATACTTGTACATGGATGGAACTTTTTATGCTATCACTTGGATGTTGCATATGAATGAATGATTGTGCACTCATGTAGAGATTATAAATTATGTTAGGAATTTGCATACATGTTGGATTCATTACACTAACATATTTTGCATTAAGGAGGTTCACTGAATCAGTAACCGCCTGATCTTTTGCATTAGATAAGTACATATACACACACTTTCTGCATATGTTCATACAGCACTAGAAATATTTTAAGGAAAATGGTTTCCTGTGGATGATGCATTGAGTAGATGGATGATTGGATGGTAGGATATATTCTTTCCAACTTAGAGATTTCGGGGACGAAATCCTTTAAGGAGGGGAGAATGTAACAACCCGTATTTTTATAACATGTAATAACCATAAATAAAGGCAGAATTAATTTTTAAAATAAGAATCAAGGGAAACGGGTTACACCATTGCGCTCATCTCGAAATTCTGCTTGGAAACGTGTCCGAGTTTTCGAAAATCGGAGTCCTTATGACCAAGTTATGACCTCTCGAAGTTTTCAGAAGTTTTCAAGTTCAAAACAGCTCAGAATTCAAATTCAAATTTCGAAATTCAAACCTCAGAATGGACTGGGCTGGAAATTTCCCGCCCAGGACTAGGTCGACCTGGGGGTCGACTATGTAGTCGACCTACCCAGGACCAGGTCGACCATAGTGTCGACCTGGGGGTCGACCTGGTGGCCGAGCCCACTTTTGAAGCTGGATTCACTTTGATGTTTCTGGCCTCGTTTCTGTCTACATTCGTTGACCTGACCCTATATAAACAGCCCCTAACACTAGTCTCTCTACACAAAATTCTCTCTGACCTTATGCTGCTCTAATTCTGGTTGAAAAGTTAGAGAAAGGGACTACTTCTTCTACGTCGAAACTACGTTAAGAGAATTGCTGATTTGGGGATTTCTGTTAGGACTTGACTAAGCATATAAAGATTCAACATCGACTCTCTTTTTCTAATTCTCGACCACGATCTATAAGCCCCGGTTACTTTTAGATTTAAACTGTAAATGTAATATGAATCTGTTGTAAATTGAAATTGGACCTGTGTATGATGACTGTTTTACATCCATGCTTGTTCATCTTGGATCTTGACTTTTGGGTATATTACTATGACATTGATTTGGGACCTATTCATGTTGTAAATCAAAAAGAAAAACCCCTCATATTATCATGTTGAATCTGCTATTAGTCACAAGTTTATGATATCACCTTATGTCAACCGTTACCATGTCCATCATCTTATGCCACTGTTATCTTGACTAGTACCTTATTTTGCTAGATTTGGAATCTTTATGTTTGAGGCCGATATTCCATATGCCAGTATTGTTATAATCATTTATCTCAAGTCATACCACGCTATGCTAGTAATCACTTTTGCCACCTTATACCCGTCCCCTTTTATGTTTTCCCTAATTAGATTTATTTGTATCAATTCGAGTTTATGTGCGACGGGAATACGATTTAGGTAGATTAGGTAAAACATGAATTGACTTTGAACATTAACGTTATTATAACTTGAACCTGGATATGGACATGAACTTGACACGATTTGACATGAAACATGACCTGAAAACATGACATGAATTTAGACTCGAAACTTGAATCTGCGCATGACACTTAGATAAACTTGAAAATGGCCAACTCGAGAATGGGTTGAGTTTGCAGTGTAAATCTGCCCGGAACCTCCCGGCGAATATAGTGACTGTAAACAATAGGATCCAATGTGGGTAGTTGGTCATATCGCACGCAAAACCCAAGGTTAGACTATGTTGTGGTGTAAATCTGCCCAGAACCGCCAGGCAAATCCAGTGACCACAACAATTAGTCTAATGTGAGAGGTTGGGGTGCATCAATGAATTAATGCCACATGATATAGTTAAGTCATGAACCACTTGAATATACTTAACCAACTTGACACGATGATTTGATGGGGTTAAGTCATGAACCGCTTGAACACACTTAACCAACTTGATACATGATTTGGACAGGGTTAAGTCACGAATTTGAATGACAACGCTTAACCCATTAGAAACCTTAGTTACGTGGTCCTTTTCAGCAGTAACCCACTTAGATGTATCACGATACCCTGGGACTAGGCAGGGTAGGGCACGATTACTGGGTTGATTGTAAGCGACCAGAACGACGGCTGAGTAGGTGCGCCATTGTAGGTTCAGGCGGACTATGGTCGTGCACGTAGTCCGGAGTTGAAAAAGCAGGCATTAGGCACCCGTAGGTTTACACTATGCCTACTTGATTCGTGCCGATGGTTGGCACCATAGGGCTTGATACACCCTATGGTGGCACTAGCACAGTTAACTACATTTCAGGATAGGGCCGTATGATACAGGCACATGACGAGCTAGAACTTGTAGGGAGCCGATCAATTAGTAGATCGTACTGTAGGACCCTGTAATGAGTCACTTCATGATACTGGGCCAAGGGATCATTTCATGATTAATACTTGACATGGGTTAGAACACTAGTACAGATGGTGCAGTGAACCTTGAATATGCGATGCTAGACTTATCTTGTTATCTTAATTATCATATCAGTCCTATTATCATCCTTATGTTTAATTCCAATTTTCGCATGCCATGTTACCTTTACTAGTTTTTATACTGAAAGTCACTAGGGCTTACCAGTCTTATGACTGACCCTTTTTCTTTCGCCTCTTTTTCTTTCGTTCCCCCCCTCCCCCCAGGTTTTCAGGGAGGAAACACTAGCTCTTATCTTGGATTTAGCTTGCTTTCTAACAACACATGTACGGTTTGGTCTTGAGCTTTGATATGGCTGCTTCTGCTATTTATGAGGAATAATTTACTTTTTTTATCTTAAGTTTATGCTTCTTTATTTGGAACTTGATGTAATGAAATAATTTGTACCTTGGATATATAGGGTTTTGACTATTTTCTTGAAAGTAATAAAAATTTGGTTTTTAATTTCTACCGCTGCTTTATTTATGTTCTGCCTTGTGATATCTCTGTGTATGTTTACCTAGATAATACTCCATCAAAACTAGTTGTTAGACCAAAAAATGGTCCTAACACCCAATTGATAATGTTTTGTAGAGAATAATGAGGAATCGTGAACAAAAAGCAAGAAAAATCAATCAACACACGGAATTTATAGTGGTTCGGCGTTAACAAGCCTACATCCACTTCATAGCTTCTCAATTCATTCAGAAATTACAAATACAATGAGTATTGACGCTCAAGCACTCAATTACAATGAATAATACTCACCGAATTCATTGATTTTATTAAAGAGGATGAAGGTTCTTCGTTGGTAGTCATGGCTGAAATAAATAGAGCTTCCTTCAGGCCCAAAAAGTCCCCTTCTATGATGTGTTGTATGTGTATTTATAGGTAGAAATTCGGTTATGGTTGAGTGGCCACGTGGCAGCTTCAGAGTAAATCTCGGAAGTAGTGGAGAACATGGGGAAGTGGTTACCAGGTCGTGCTTTGCCAAGTTGAGTCCGATCCGCAATTGTAGAAGTCGGTTATGCCAAGATAAGAGGTCAAACTCCGTGTGCAGAAACAGGTCCAGTCGGTTCGGATCGGATCCGAACCGAACCGGTTGTTCGAGCAGATTGCCTGCACGCACTTCTGTGCAGAATACTTCAGGAGGTTCGGGTAGAGGGTACTCCGATCCGATCTGGAGAGGGGGATCCGATCCGATCCGAAAGGAGGGATCCGATCCGATCCGGAGAGGGGGATCCGATTCGATCCGAAAGGAGGGATCCGATCCGATCCGAATGGGGGATCCGATCCGGTGACATTTGCATGTATAATTCAAATTTTCCATCTTTCTATCACTCCATCCAAGTGATCGCCAATCAATGTAAGTTCATACTCAAGTCCCTGGCTTTGGGTAGCCTGGTCACAAAGCAGGCTAACATTTTGCCCTCCAAAGTACATCTTATCGCAGATGAGATGTGCTTTGATTAATTCGAGATAAATCTTTTTAGAACGCCATCCATCCTTGAGGAGACTTTATCGAATTGTTGCACTACTTCCATGGGTGCTAGTTAGTACAAATTCTATGGAAGGAGTAGTCGAAATGATCGGGTAACCGTTTTAAACATCGTCGAATCAAGATGTTGATTTCCTTCATGATAAGTCATGTGGTATGTTTGGCTCCCGTGTGAGATCGTACATGTAAAAGTTGATGCCAAACGACGCCATCTTCCTAAACAAGTCAAGTGCATTACTAAGCTAAGATTTCTTTAATGTATACAATAGCTGTCCAAGTCATAGTATGGTGTCAGAATCTTCGTATCTTGAGCTAGCATCTGGACCGTTCGGATAGAGTGCATCAGAGTCGGCATATGAATTTGTCATTTTTTGCTTGGATTTGGACTATCTCGATGTCAGGATATTAATCTAGGACTCCATGATTGCATCTAATCGTAATAATAGTGCATCCGGAAGCCATGATCACTTCAGATTGTTTTATAGTCCCGTAATCACATACGAGTCAGTACGAGATGTTGTTGAAAACATGCAAGCCAATAGCTGGTAGGATTATCACCATTGTAAGGCAGCAGAGGAGTTCATCATACTCTCCATTTGATGCTGTTGCGGATCAAGTCTTTGAATTCTTGCTTGATCCGTAATTTCGCTCACTTGGATGGTCGGGATGAATCAAGTCATATTCTAAAGATATAATGTATATGTTCTGAATCATGCATTGAGTTAGGGTCATGTTTAAAGTCAATCTGCCGGTTGAAGTTGATGTTCCGAGCATTAGTGGAGGACGAGCGAAGTCAGTGCTTATGCCCCCAGCATTGTTGGGGGTTATGATAGGTCAATCGGACATCCAATCTTTTAGCCTTTATGCTTTTTTCTGCCGCATCGGGTTAGATATGTAGGTTCAACAATCTTAGTCACCCTGTGTCGTTATGTGCACATTCCCAAGTCATCAAGGGTTGGAGTTGTATATGCGAATGGTCGAATCACATTCGCATTGGGGTCAACCCATCTGTTTAGCCAGAAAGCAGTGATCGCCTCATTGAGTATATCAGCAAACTTAGATACTCTCCTCGCATCAGCTGCAGAGTTGAGTAAGCTCGTCAATCTTGCAAGTGAGCGAATGTCGTTAGTGAGTTATTCGAGCTCCTTCGTTCACGCTTTGGCATAATCCGAAATAGCCACCATAGTCTTGTTGAGTCTATCTCCCATG
Organism: Allium sativum; assembly: GCA_030737875.1. NCBI lineage: Eukaryota > Viridiplantae > Streptophyta > Magnoliopsida > Asparagales > Amaryllidaceae > Allium > Allium sativum. Next base: position 153,183,416 of record CM060921.1, on the reverse strand, counting down.
CTTGGTTCCATTAAGCTTGACAATCAAGACCGCGGGCCCGATTAATGACATTGGTCATTTCCAGAATTGTAAATTCCTGTTAGTCTTTCATGGGGCTTTTCTTTTTCCTTTATTATTTCAAGAGTCAGATGGTGCTCCATTTTGTCGTGAAGACATTGAGATCATCCATTTCAACATTAGCACACTCTTATTGCACGAATCTGTCTGTCTCAGGATAGGATTTTCCAACGTTTCTACGAGAATCTCATGGTAGAGAGTACCGAGGTTTGTTTCAGAGGTGAATCCGCCAAGTCCTCTTGGTGGGTCTCGATGCAAAGAGATTTTGAAGTTTGAGATATCCAGAATACCGGATACTACAGCAATCAATGCTATATATGGTCCAGGTCGATTTACCGATGCCACTGCGGCGTTGAATCTTTCAAGGAATGCATGTAGGGTCTCGCCTGATCTCTGTTGAAGCATCAATTAATGTTGCCAATTTGGCCCTCATGTTTGAGAAGTTGTCGCTATGAAGTCTTAAATTGGGTGGAAGCCGGTTTCTGGCTTCTTGGTTGTGCATATGTAATAGCAGTCAATCAGGCTTCTGTTTTTTAATTCTGGATGGTGATCCGCTACTTGGATGTATGCAGGTTGCTCTTGAGGAGCCATTCCTCTGCTTATAGTCTGGGTTATTGTGAAGCTCAGATAATCGTAAATGTGCCTAAAGCTGGCAGATAGTCAGATGATAATGTTCGAAGCTCTTATCTTGTACTCCCCATCCATGGGGATTTTACTAAACGGTGGTCATTAAATCCACGTATTCTCTGAATTCATACTCCCTCATCGAGCTGTGAGTTAGAGTTTGATAGAAAATGATTTATTCGTGTCCAGCTCATGTTAGTCCTTGGTCTCCCATCCAAGCTTTGAGGTTCGGAGTAGGATGGCAATGAAGTTAGACTATAGCTTTCTCGAATGCTCTCGTCTTCCCCCTACATGGGGAGCCTCTTGTTGAGGTTGAGCTGGATTTTAAACATTCCTCCGAATTGGAGCAAAGGTTGGTTGGGCTTCGTTTAATTTTTCGGTGGCTCTTGCGTATCCCTCGTTTTCATCCAAAATGTTATAGTCGGAAGTTGCATGCTACAAATGCCTGGGAGGAGGTTGGTTGCATCTTGTTTTATTAAAGACGACTATGCCAACTTGTCCTAGGGTCCCATATGATCTGGACCATGGAGCAGGGAGTGTTTGAGCCAAGTTCGTTATCGCTTGAATTTCCATGGTGCTCGCTCCAGCGAGTAAGCCGTAGTTACTCGGCCTTCCATCTATCCAAGTAAAAAAGTTATCCACCATTTTCTGTTGTTTCCGGAGAAGTTCATCTCGCTGATCCATTTGAGTTCACAAATCAGTAAGGGTACCATCCATTTCATATCTAGCTTGACATGCTGAGGGATCATCACAAGAAGAAATCTGCTACCTTCCTTCGATCCTAGCGCCTTCTGTGCCAATATCCTCAGCACGGAAGAAATTTCTATCTTCCTTCTTCTTTGCTTTTGAGTCTGAGTGTCAGGCAATTCGCCTCCTCGCAAGTTAGGAATCAAAGCAATGACATCTCCCTTTACATGGGGTCTTTCAACCGGGAAGTCGGTCCGGAATAGCAAATGGACGTTCACTCTGCATCCATTTCGTGGTCCTCAAGCAGCCTGTCAAGATCGAGATATAAGTTAGTCACAGACATATAACATTTATGAATATTTTTAGCAGTGCGGCCCCAGTCCGGGGGTAATGGAGAAAGGTCGGTAGTTGTATCACATCCCTTTTAAATTTAGACGTGGATGCACGGAAGGGAGACATTGTTTTCAAAGCTTATGTGGTTGAGTTATCCAAGTGCTCGAGTTATCGCGTTTTCTATTCAATACATTTGCGAAGTGGCACTCGTCGTTGCACTTGGGCTATGGCTAGTCATACATGGGTGTGTATATTGATTTGATATATCACTCTTAGGGCCTCCTTTCGGTCGTTGCCTTAAGTCGTGTGACACGTTATTAAACAGTTCACTCTCAAGGCCTCCTTTCGGTGATTGCATTGAGTCGTGTGGGAAGCTTAGCATTAGAAGTCGACGTCACTCCTTCAAACACGACCTCTTTGTTGTTGTACGCGAGTATCCCTTGTGTCTTTGCTTTGTATCTGTACATAATCTTGCAATTCGAAAAAGAATAGTCAGCTTAGTCTTGCAAGCTACTAAGTCAATCTTTAAATCACAAGCAATTGTAGCTCGAAATGAAAACATGTTGAGTGCTAATCTATCTAGCATAGAATTATTAAATGTCAAAGTGTCAGGTGTCGTAGTTTGGAGGTATAGTGTCTGTAGCCTCCAATTAACTTTGAAACACGGGTCGCGTCCAAAGCGTGTTTGAAGTTAATTCAGAAATCTATGTCCGTGCCCCCAGCGTTGATGGGAACCGGATTAAGTCATTTGGATGTCTGATCCGTAAGTCCTTTATAATCTTGTCCTCAGTCGGAGGGCAATGAAGATTGCATGCACGTCGCAGCATTGTCCTTTATACTCTCTCCCAAGTTGTGAGAGTTAGAGTTATGGGTTTAGTGGTCTTAAGTCATGGTGCACCATTCACACTAACCCAACAGATTTATACTCTCTCTCAAGTCGTGAGAGTTAGAGTTATGGACGTCGTGGTTCGTCCTTTATACTCTCCCAAAGTCAATTTGGGTTAGAGTTGTGGATCGAGTGGTCTTAAATCTTGGCGCGCCTGTCACACTCGTCCTAAGTTTATACTCATATCCAAGCTCTGAGGATTAGAGTTAGTCGGGCAAACAGTCGGGTCACATTTGCCTTGGCATCGTCCCTTTGCTCCCATGTCAAGGGCAAAGGTCGCCATCGAGGATGATCGGTTCTCACCCCTATTGAGTTTATACTCCTCCCTTCCGAAGAATGGGAAAGAGTTAGATACGTCATTAGAGAGCGGTCGAGTCATACTCATCCTCGTCTTAACATATCTCTTTTGCCCCCACTTCGAAGGTAAAAGTTATCTCGTTCATGGTATTGTACCCGTCACTGTTGCACTCTTCCCATCAGATCAAGGGATAGAGTCGTCGATCCACCGAGTGATTATGTCACACTCGAATACATTTCTATGTCTTGCGTGGCGAATCAATGGATAGATGATGAGGAGGCCTCATTAGTATGTCCATATATGGATAACACAGGTCGAACTCGTGTGCATTTACTCTCTTGCCCCCACGTCAAGGGCAAAAAGTCGGTGAATGAATGGTCGAACTTCTTTTGCTTTAGAATGTTGTCGTTAGGCCAATAGTAAGCGGGTGAAGGGTCGAATCACGTTCGCCAAAGCTTTACATTCCTCCGATTAAACTATGACAGGAGTTGTCGGTACCAAACCTCGGGTACCTGCAACATTCATATACGAATTTGCATGAGTTAATCATGTCAATAACTCAAGAAGTATGTAAAGGAAAAATGCATGATTGGAAAATAAGTATGTTGATAGGCGGTGCTGCCTCCTTTATTTGGATTTACGTAATTCGATTGCATCGACTGCAGGGTCTGATTGTATGGACGGTCGAACCGCGTCCATCTGGAGTCGGATCTCAACTCTGAAATGCAATGATCGATGCACAATTATCTTGAGATCTGCCATGTGTGAGCCAAGGAGTGGATGGTCACCTCGGATCCATCTTAAGGTATACAACTTCTCTCATGCGAAGGACGTGGCCCTGTAAACGAGCAGTTCAATCGGGCTCGTTACGGCAATGCTCCATAATTCTTCCTGTAGGTGCTCAAAGTTTGATCGGTACCAGATTCGGGGTACCTACATCATCCACATATAAATTCATCTGAGTTAGTTACATCAATAACTCATAAAGCATGGAAATATAAGAGTCATGGTTAAAAAGTAATCCTGTTAAAGGAATGAATATCATTCTGTGCGAATATGGCATTGCACGCTCTTTACGGGTCCATTTTTCCTCACTACATCTCTGTCAGGGGATGGCTGTCAAAATCTTTAGCTGGCGATGAACATCTTTTCAAACTGTTGTGGGGTGGCGGTCCCAAGAATGAACAGACCTTGAAAGAGGACTTGGAGTGACAAAGGCAATTAGGTAAATACTATAAGCGAATGACGAGGTCGCATCTTATTTGAATCGCCTTCTTGCCCCTATGCTAAGGGCAAGGATTGAGTATAAGGGAGTCATGGCTGCTAGGGGGATAGTCATATCTCATCCATCCGCAGATATGCCTTTAGTCCCACGTTGGGAATAAGATCTAATGCACAGATAATCAATCAGCATCCAGGCTTAAGTGCTCTAAACCTTTAACTTGCCACCTCCATCGAGTAGCATCTCCTAATTAGCTAAATAGCAGGCTCTTCCAGTAACATGGTCGCCATGGACCATTCCCATTCCATCTTTCATTAGGAATTTTAGCAATAGATACCAGGGTGTAATGTAAGCTCTAATCGCCACTAGAGCAGGTCAGTTTAGACCTTAGTCAGATAAACTTGACTACAATAGCATGGCTTCCAAGGCTTGAAGTAATGTTCATGTTTTCTATCACAATTTATGTATGAAGTCGAGAGCTAACGGTCGATTCATATTTGTTTTGATCTCAAACTCTCATCTCTTGACAAAGGTCAAATGGTGACTGGTGAGCAGTCAAGTTGCTATCATCCGAGCAAAGATTCATATGTCCAATCATGGCCTGCAGGGGTTCAGCTGTTACCTATCGCTGGGCACCAAAGTATGTTGACCTGACCCTTATTCGATGGAAATCGGTCTTCCTCAATGCGATTGACAGCAAATTGCCATTGCAAAGGTTAGCTAAGTTCTTCGGGAGGTGAGACGCATGACATTTTATTCATCACATCATACAATTGAAGTGTAGCTTTGGGATGTTGGGATCCTTAGCTGCTTTCTGGTATCCCACTATTGACAATCATGGTCGCTAAGATCATATGAATCATCTTTGAAGTAGTGTTCGAACTGTTCTATATAACTGTCATTCGATGCTCCGCCGATTGGACAGTTTTAAGTCATATAAATGGGATGGTCACTACTCATTAGGGAACACCATCAGTTGCATTGCTGAAATCTACACTATTGGAGTTCCAGAAGATGAGGCTACTATTAGACAATCATTATCTCGTATACTGTCGTTGATAGCAAGCTGAATCTGACAGACAGCTCCTCCCATTGAATGGCATCGGCAAATAGAGGCTATGGTTTCTGGAGGAATCCTAGCCGTTGCCATTTGGTTGTCATATTCTTTGACTATCCACCTTATCTTCATTAACAAACTTTGATGACTACTGTTGGTCAAAATATACGTCGAGCCGAAGGCGAGCCGTGCTCCGAGCCGAAGGCGAGGCCGTCAGCGGGTCCGGGCACAGCGCCGGCGGGGGTCCGGGGCCCCGCAGTCCCGGCGGCGATCGACCTAACCGGTTAGGTCGAAAATGTGGGCACCGCAGGATTTTTTCGATTTTGGAAGATGGAGCCTTTTCTGAAATGATCTTAAAAATGTATTTTTTCGGTTCGGTATATATGAAAGAGCCGGTTCGGATCTCCTCCTCCTGTTCGGATCGGTCTTCCCTACCCTGCATCTTCACTTTCCTGCGGTTCGGGTCGTGGCACCCTCTTCGGTTCGGTTCGGAGATGCATCATTGGGTCGGTTCGGGCCTTCCCATGCAGCTCGGATCGGGGATATGCCTTCGGGTTGGTTCGGGTATGTTATCAAATCGGATCGGATCGGGTATGTCATCAGCAGGCAGCCAGTTCGGATCTCCCCCTCTGGTTCGGATCAGACGTTCTTTTTCAGGTTGGGTAAGACCCGATCCGACCCCCCGTGGGAGATTGGACTGCGCCTCATCCACATCCGATCCAAGGGCTTCAACTGCATCTGATCTGGTCTCTTCGTTTGCATCTGATCCAAAAGCTTCGATGGACTCTGTTTTCGATCTTCAGCGATTGCTTCTACATGGCATGGTGGCGACTTCATTTCTGTTAATCTCCACAATTGCAAAGTAAATAGAATTCATAGGATTTCCTCATCGGACTTGGCAATCCAATAAGTAGATTGGAGAATCCTTAAGCGCTGAGAATCTTCATTTCTCAGTGAAAGCACCAAAATGTTAGACCAAAAAATGGTCCTAACACCCAATTGATAATGTTTTGTAGAGAATAATGAGGAATCGTGAACAAAAAGCAAGAAAAATCAATCAACACACGGAATTTATAGTGGTTCGGCGTTAACAAGCCTACATCCACTTCATAGCTTCTCAATTCATTCAGAAATTACAAATACAATGAGTATTGACGCTCAAGCACTCAATTACAATGAATAATACTCACCGAATTCATTGATTTTATTAAAGCGGATGAAGGTTCTTCGTTGGTAGCCATGGCTGAAATAAATAGAGCTTCCTTCAGGCCCAAAAAGTCCCCTTCTATGATGTGTTGTATGTGTATTTATAGGTAGAAATTCGGTTAGGGTTGAGTGGCCACGTGGCAGCTTCAGAGTAAATCTCGGAAGTAGTGGAGAACATGGGGAAGTGGTTACCAGGTCGTGCTTTGCCAAGTGGAGTCCGATCCGCAATTGTAGGAGTCGGTTATGCCAAGATAAGAGGTCAAACTCCGTGTGCAGAAACAGGTCCAGTCGGTTCGGATCGGATCCGAACCGAACCGGTTGTTCGAGCAGATTGCCTGCACGCACTTCTGTGCAGAATACTTCAGGAGGTTCGGGTAGAGGGTACTCCGATCCGATCTGGAGAGGGGGATCTGATCCGATCCGAAAGGAGGGATCCGATCCGATCCGGAGAGGGGGATCCGATTCGATCCGAAAGGAGGGATCCGATCCGATCCGAATGGGGGATCCGATCCGGTGACATTTGCATGTATAATTCAAATTTTCCATCTTTCTATCACTCCATCCAAGTGATTGCCAATCAATGTAAGTTCATACTCAAGTCCCTGGCTTTGGGTAGCCTGGTCACAAAGCAGGCTAACACTAGTGCATTCCCTTTGTGAGTGACCCTAGCGGAGGTGGGGTGTTACATGCCCTCCAGAATTTCCTTCCCTTTGACTTTGTCCCTATGATCCCCATTTCTTCCGGCACTCTTTTGCAAAGTGTCTGGCCTCTCTACAGTGGTAGCAAGAATTCTTTCTTTGCTTATAGTCTTTAACAAGATGACCTTCCTTCCACAATGGTGACATTTTCTCTTATCCTTTCCTTTATCATTTTTCCCTCCTTTCTTCTATTGTTGTTGTTGCTGCAGCCCCTTCTTTGGCCACACCTTCCTATTTTGCAGTGTCCCCTCAGCCTTCACCTCCTTCTTCTCTCCCTTGTCCTCCTCATGCATCAGGGACACATGGACAAGCTTTTCAAAAGTGGACTACATTGGAATATGGGAGATGGCTAACCCATGAAGGGGTTCATTCAGCCCTTTAGCAAACCGCAAAGTCTTTTTGTGCAGCGTATCCACCAACTCTAACCCGAACGTTGCTAGCTGGTTGAATTTGTTCACATATTCTTTCACCGTCAAGTTTCCTTGTTTGAGTGCTAAGAATCTCTCCATCTGCATGTTGCTTTCTACTTGGGATTGAAATTTCATTTCGAACCTTTGTCTAAAATCTTTCCAAGTTTCCACCGGACGTCTAGCCTGGGTGACTTCCCACCAAAATGAGGCTTTGTCCTTCAATAGCCAAGCAACTAACTGAATCTTTCTTCAGTCCTCCACTTCAAAGATTACGAATAAGTCCTCGGTCCCCATAAGCCAATTCCGAGCTTCCACGAATGTCTCGTTCCCATGCAATGGCTTCCCTCCCATATCACAGAACTCCTTGTAGATCTTGGCGAAGTTATCTGCTCTTGGAGGGGCAGGAGGAGGAATGACAGGTGCAGCTGGGGGAGGAACGTCTCTTTGGCCTTCGGTCGGCGCTGTGGCCTCCAAATACCTACAGAACCATTCAGGTATAGTGATGCCCTTTGGGATATTAGGTTGGTTTTTTTCCCCAAACATGCTAAAAAAGGGAAAAGGAAGAAATTTAGATAAAGGACCGAAGGATACTACATACAACTTTTTGGGGAATGTTTTTCAAAACAGACTTTTCTTTTCAAAAATGCTTTCTTTTAAAACCTATTTGTAAATAATTTCAAAAACTTTTATCTAATCTGGTAACCTTCAGCTCTATTACTAAGTGTGGCACCCCACGTTCGTTAATGTCACTAACTAAGGGAATGCATTAAGTTTCGTGAAGCGTTATAGGTAATCAGACACAGAATAATTACAAGACATATATAAATATGATAGCAGCGGAAATTTAAATTTTTATTTCACCATAAATTTAAATACTGTGGTCCACAATACCATAAGTGACAAAAACTGAAACAACCCACCTCTGTTAATGTTACTCACAAAGGGAATGCATTAACTTCAGTGGAGCGTTATAGGTAAAAGATGCAGATAAATTACAAGACAGACAAATATAGCAGCGAAAAATAAATAAAACTTTACTTTATTGATAAAACAGCAGCTTTCCAACACCAAAACACCAATATCCAATACAACAAAGTATCTATCTTGTTTAACAAAATAAAGAAGCATAAAATGACAGTGATATTCTCAAATAAAGCAGGAGCCAACCATAGCAGTGGAAAAGAGAGTCCAAGGCAATACGTCGACTATTTTCGAGCTTGGAAAGAGAAACTGTCCAAATTAAGCTGAGCTATTCCCTCCCTGACTACTTGGGGGGAAACGGAAGAAAAGAGGCGAAACAAACTAGGTCAGACATAAGTATGGTAAGTCCAGTGACTTTCAGTATGTAAACAGGTAAAAGTAACATGACATGAATAAACTGAATATAAGACAATACCGTGATAACAAGGATAACAAGATAACAAGATAACATAAGATTAGCATAAGATATGATAAGGCAAGATAAACCGAATGCGCTTTTACTCTTTCTCTGCTTCGCTACTACCCCGTTATTCTGATTTTTAAATCTCTGCACCAACTAAATCGTATCCTAACTAGTGTCTTTTATAGAATGATTCGTATTCTCTACTAGTGTCCCAACTAGTATCCTGTGTTATATAATAAGGTGATCCCAACCCCGCAATTGTGGTAGCCTTCAGGTGTACATCTAGTATGAGGATCTTACCTCAATCAGCCTAATTGCCATGAAGATGTTAGATGTATCCTTACTACCTTAACCGGTCGGCTCCTACTCGTATCGATCAAGTTCTAGTTTGTGTCGTTTGGCCCTCTGCTTGTAAATACCTGTGCTGGTCCCACCGTAGGGTGTATCAAGCCCTAAGGTGGAAAACCGACATGATCAGGATGCACAGCTTTATATCTACTGATGCCCAATGTCTAATTCTTCCACTCTGGAATACGTGCACGCCCGTGATCCCGTCGGAACCTGCACTACTGCACCACCTGACGCTACATTGACTGCTTTTAATCAGCCCAGTAATCGTGCCCCACCCTGCCTAGCTCAGGATACCATGATACATCTATGTGGGTTACTGCTGAAATGGGTCCTCGTTACTAGGGTTTCCTACTGGTTAAGTTTGTGGGCCTATATATACAAATATTACCCACCTACACGAGATGTACTTAACCCTCCCACTGATTTAAACACGTCTATTTAACGGTTAAGTTTGTGTGCTTATATATACTAATATTACCCACCTACCCAAGGTTTACTTAACCCTTCCACTTATCAAGTCAATATGTATTGTTGGTTAAGCTTGCCTTAACCCTATCCACTTTGTTCATGTAATATTGGTTTTGTGGTGTCCATTCATGTTAAATTAACCCACCCACACATCATGTTGTATTGGTTAAGTGTTTCCTATTAACTTAACCATGTTCATTCATCATGTTATATTGGTTAAGTGTTTCTTGTTAACTTAACCTCACTCGTTCGTCATGCTATATTGGTTAAGTGTTTCTTATTAACTTAACCCTACTCATCCTCCTATTATATTGGTTAAGTGTTTCTTATTAACTTAACCCCACTCGTTCATCATGCTATATTGGTTAAGTATTTCTTATTAACTTAACCCTATCCATTCATCATGTTATATTGGTTAAGTGTTTCCTACTCATATGTTACTTAACCTTACCATTTTAGCCTATCTTGTTTATTAGCATAACTCATTCATTGATGCCTTAACCCCTCACATTCGAACTGTTGTCTATGGTTGCTGGATGTACCGGGCGGTTCCGGGCAAACTTCTACCGCAAACTCATTCTAACCTCAGGGTTTTTTTGGCTAAATGCGCTAACCTCTCACATTAGATCTGTGTTGTTGCAGTTACTGGATGTGCCGGGCAGTTCCGGGCAGTTTTACACAGCAACGAAATCTTACCTCGGGTTAGGCATGTTCATCTTTTAGCCAATTTACATATTTACCATACATGTCCAAGTCTAGATTTTATATGCTAATTATCCATATTTCACAAAACTAGTCATGTTTCAATTCTCAAGTTATGCTTAACAAATTCAATTACAAGTTATTAATCAAAATAGGTTACACCCAATCTTCACATATTTACAATAATAGTCATGCTCCAAAATCACAATATACATTATGTTTGGTGTCCCAACCAATAGTCATGCCCAATCTGGATTTAATATTCCAGTTTAAAGTTTACGCCCAAAACTTGGTTTACATGCCAATTAACCCAAACTTGCAGTTATAATGATAATAATGCCCCAATATCAATTACAAGTTATGCCTAAAAATTTCACCGAATATGTTATGCCCAATTATTTCACCAAATACATTATGCCCAATATTTACCCAAAATAGGTTATACCCAAATATTCCTCGTATTCCAATCGTTCGTATTTCGCGATTTCTGCCTAGGTTCAATGGTAATCTAGATTCACAAAAGAAAAAGGAAATAGAGGAAGAGAGAGAAGGAGCATAAAATAAGAATAGACATAAAAATAGGCATGTAACATCAGACCTAATACAGGAAATTTAGATCCAACAAAGATAGATTCTTAAATAAACTGATACAATCATTATCGCAGGCATAAGAATAACATCATGAACCAAAAAGGATTAAATGCCTGATGTACAACAAAAATAGGCCTGATTTAATCAATGAAAATAACCTCTAAAACATGTAAAGACATAGATTCAATAGACGGATAGGAATATATCTGAAAAGATTATCTTACAATCATGCATAGACTTTGATTCATTTTACTATCTGTCAAGATTACAATCAGGTGTTCAAATCTAAAAATAAAATGAACTTACCTTGCTAGGATTTAGAAAAGATAATCGAATCATTGTTGTTGCAAACTCTAATTTTTTATGTTGAGTTATCTTCAAAGTTGATTATTGATGAAGAACTTCTAATATGATTTAGGATTTTAGAGGCGGCGGTTAAGTGAATTGAGAGTTGAGCAACATAGAGGCGTCATAAGGAATTGTTATGAATTAGGGTTAGGTCTAGGCACTAATTTATAGGTGCAGAGAGTGTTTTAGAGCCTTTAGATCACCATAGAAGCCATCAGGTCCACCAGCACATCAAAAATCGTCACTGCCTAGATCTGGCGGATGGGGTCGACCCGTACAAGGGAGGGTCGATACCTATGTCGACCCCAAAGTGTCTGGGACGACAATGGTGTCGACCTAGCGGGTCTCGAGTCGACCCAGCAGGTCTCGGGTCGACACCCTAAACGTGGCCGGTTCCGCGTTTTGCCTTCCTGCTTCCGCTATTTTGAATATTTTGAATATAAATTGATTTTATTTTATTTATGTATACGAACTTCCTACCTCACTAACTTCTTCATACTGTATCCGTTTTACGCAAACTCGGACTCTATCTCAAGCGGAATTCTAAGACGAACGCAATGGTGCAACCCGTTTCACTTAATTCTTCTTTTAGTAATTAATTATTCCTTAATTTACTAATCCCCTCCTTAAAGGATTTCATCCCCGAAATCTCCAAGTCAAGAGGAATGTATACCCAACCATCCAACATCCATCTACTCCACCATTCAATCACAGGCACCCATTGTCCTTAAAAGGCATCTAATGCTTTTCATGAACATATGCATAGTGTGTGTATATGTCCTTATCTTATGCAAAATCAGATGGTCTACTGATTCAGTTGACATCCTTAATGTGGATTATGTCAGTGCCATGAGTCCATCATGTATGCAATTATTCTTGATCATACTTTATAACTTCTATGTAAGTGCACAATCAATCATACAAATGCAACATCCATATGATAACACATTCAATATACATCCATTAAATTAAATGTGCACACATATTCATATGCAATTTTGAAAGTGATTAAGCTCATCTAGTGCCTAATGTGAGTGTATATGCATCCACGAGCAACCACTAGCAAACACTTGTTGAATCAAGGAATTCATGGCATTTGGATTAATGACAAGGAGAAGTTCAAGATCGACAAAAAGAAGAGACTCAATGGTATTGAAAGATAGAGTTGATTATTTAGTGATCTAGTTGTGTTAAAATTGTTAAAATCTATCCTCAAATAATCGTATACCTAAGTAGTTTGAATATATATATATATATATATATATATATATATATATATATATATATAAATGCACATTCATTGTGCATAATGTCAAAAACCGGTCGATCGGTTTCAAATTATGCGGTCGACCGTTTCTGGGTAGAAATGCACAATGAACGTGCATACATGTATATAACGTATATATATATATATATATATATATTCAAATACCAGTCTACTGGTTATTTTTTACCTGTCGACTAGTCTACGAACTGAAAGCAACTCTTCGTACAGACGTCTTCATTCATCAATGGTTGTTTCCTTTTCTTTTCATCAAAAATCATTTCTATTCAATACTTCTCTTCACCAATGATTGCAACTTCTTATCCTCTATAAATACAACATGAAATCTTAAATTTAATTTAACTAATTCTTTCTATCTATTCTATCTATTGCTGATTTCATTTTTGATCATTCAAAGCACTCAAAAGCTCATAATCTTCTTATATCGCTATTGAATCCTAGAATCTACATATTATTCTTTTGATTCAAACACGATATCATCTTCCATATCTTCACGAATTCAAATTCTATTTGAGGATAAGATTATAGGAAGGTTGTACAAGAATTGACAAATTCATGTTATTAAGAACACACATTGTCAAATTACAAGTATACTCATCTTGTGTGAAGTCCTCGTTGTTGTGAGAGGCAAAGGTGTGAAGTCCTCGTTGTTGTGAGAGGCAAAGTTGTGAAGTCCTCGTGTGTAAGAGGCATGAAATCCCGTTCGGCTGCTCGGGTGTTGTGAACCAGTTCCTCCGGGTGAAGCGAGGTAGTGAAAATCCAGGGAGAGGTCTGGGACTAGACGTAGGATGGTGCTCCGAACCAGTATAAAAATCCCTGGTGTGATTTTCCTTTTTACTGCATCTTCGATTTTATTGTTCTGTGATTAGCTATTACTTTATACGTGGAATATTATTTGTCATATTACACGATCCTTGTGAGTGTATTATACTTGACAATACGCACACACATTTTCAATTGGTATCAGAGCACGGTCATTATATAACCGTAACACGGTTATTTGAAATATTCTTGTAATATGGCAAATAACACAAGTTATAGCACTAACACCACTTACACTGAAGGTCAATCGACACAAACACCTCCTTTCTTTAAGGGTCTTAACTATAGTTATTGGGCAACTCGTATGGCTTTTTACATGCAATCAACTAGCTATGGTGCTTGGAATGCTACTCAGAAAGAAATAGTAAATCCAATGACTGAGTACGCAGAATGGACGGCTGCTGAGAAAACCGCAGCAGCTATAAATGCAAAAGCAATCAATATGTTGTTTTGTGCATTAGATCAAAACGAATATAACCGTGTTAGTATCTATACCACTGCATATCAAATTTGGCAAACACTAAAAACCACTCATGAAGGTACTAACAAGGTTAAAAAAGCAAAAATAGCTTTGTTGAAAAGTCAATTTCAAAATGAAGCCAAATGAAACTATCAATGAGATGTATTCACGGTTTCAAACCATTCATCATGCACTTATCGGATTAGGGCAAAAATATTCGGATTTTGATGTAGTTTCAACAATCCTACATTCTCTGACTAATGAATGGGAAGGAAAAGTATTAGCAATAGAAGAAGCTAATGATCTTTCCACCATGAAGCCAAATGAATTGATAGGAAATCTTATGTCCTATGAAGCTAACTTGCAAGCTAGAAAAGAACTAAAAGAAGAAAATAAAATTGTAGCTTTTCATGCTGAAAAGGACGAAGACATCTCATATTCCGAAGATGAAGATCTAGCATTCATTGCAAAAGGATTCAAGAAATTCTTAAAGCAACGAAAAGCTAGTCGTTACAATAGAAAGAAGTTCGGATCAAATAAACCATCATTATCAAATGTAGAATGCTTCAACTGTCACAAGAAGGGACACATGCAAAAGGATTGTCCGGAGCAAAAGAAGAAGACAGAAAATGAAAAATTCAAACACAAGAAGGACAAGTCAAAGAAATGACCATTCTTAGTGACATGGGATGATTCAGACTCATCTTCATCTGATAGTGAAAACGACCCAGACAATGAACAAGCTAATGTATGTTTCATGGCGACAGAAGATGAGGTACAAATTCCTTCTTTTGAAGAAGTTCTTGATATAAATGCCGAATTAATATTTAAATTTAAAGATAAGAAACGCCAATGAAAACAAGCTCAAGCAGATTTAAGTAGAGCAAAATTTGAACGAGATATGTTAAAAGACGAGAAGAATATATTAGAGGAAGAACTTGAAAAAGCTCAAGAATCATCATCTAATATTAATTCTCAACTGTCTCTTTTGAGTCAAGAAATAGAAACTCAAAAAGAGAAAAATAATGCTCTTACTACTGAAAATCATGAGCTTAAGACAAAAGTCAAAATTCTAGACCTAGAAAAAGCTAGTTTACAAACTAAGTTAGACAACATCACTAAAAATATTTCTAACTTCAACAAAGGTCGAGAAAATTTGACAAAAATTATTGAAAATTCACAATCTGCTATGAATAAACAAGGTTTGGGATATAAGAAACAAGATATCAAGAAACATCTTGGCAATAAAAGGAAAAGAAAAAATAAAAAAGTACAAGAAACTGAAGCTAAGAAAAATCTTAGTTTATTATATTCCAAACCGAAATCGGTTGTGAAATTTCAAAAGAAACATATCAAGACTATCAAAATATGGGTTCCTAAAAAAAATAACAATTTGATTAGGAACAAATACATTTAGAATTTTTTAAATAATGTGCATCGTAATTCAAATTATTTATATAAAGGGGATACCGGACCCGTATGGGTTTGGACTCTTAAGACCTAACTCTTAGGACCCTATAAAAAGGTGGGTACCATGAACTTAATTCTATTTTTTGCAGGTCCCACTTAAGAAAAGAGGAAAGTGGATACTGGACAGCGGTTGCTCGAAGCATATGACTGGAGACAAGAGATTATTAACAAATATCACTTATTCAGATGGTGGCTCCATCACTTTTTGAGATAATCCAGAAGGCTATATCATCGGCAAAGGCGATGTGAGCAATTGCGGTACATCTAACTTACCTCTTATTACTAATGTCATGCTAGTTAGATACTTGAAACATAATTTACTTAGTATCAGTCAACTATGTGACAAGGGTCTTACCATTTCCTTTTCAGATAATAAATGTAGTATTTTAGATAAAGATCGAAATCTAGTTTTTGAAGGTTATAGAGACAGAAATATCTATATTCTGAATATGAACATCAATCATAATTCAGATATGTGTCTTATAGAAAATGATAATGATCCATGGCTATGGCACAAATGTTTATGTCACATAAACTTCAGAACTATCGACAAGCTAGCCAAAAATGTTCTAGTTAGAGGACTACCCAAAATGAGCTTTACGGTTGATAATATTTGTGATGCATGTCAACTAGGAAAATTGACTAAATCGTCTTTCAAATCCAAGAATGTCATATCAACATTACAACCACTTCAGCTATTACATATGGATTTATTTGGACCAACACAGGTTCAAATAAATCATAGTCGATATGTGTTTGTAATTGTTAATTATTACTCTCGTTATACATGGGTGATTTTCTTGAAAAACAAAAGTGACACTTTCAATCATTTCAAATCCTTCGTCAAAAGAATTCAAAAGTTAAAAGGGCTTAAGGTTAAAAATATAAGAAGTGATCATGGTGAGTTCGAAAATAATGAATTTGACCATTTTTGTACAAAGAAAGGTATAAATCATAATTTTTCGTTACCTAGAACTCCACAACAAAACGGATTTGTAGAACGGAAAAATCGGACTTTACAAGAATGTGCAAGAACATTATTAAATGGATCCACTCTACCAAAACATTTTTGGGCAGAAGCTACTGCAACTGCTTGTTATGTTTTGAATCATGTATCCATACAACCTCTCACAAAGAATACATCTTATGAATTATTTAATCAGAGAAAGCCAAATATCTCATACTTCAAAGTTTTTAGTTCAAAATGCTTTATTTTAAATACGAAAGACCATCTTCGAAAATTTGATCCAAAATCCGATGAAGGTATATTTGTCAGATATTCGGAACGAAGCAAGGCATATTGTATAGTTAATAAAAGAAATAAAAATATTTAAGAATCACTTCATGTCTCTTTCGATGAATTCTTTAAACCATCACATAATATATCAGATGATGAAGAAACTATAGTCACTAATAATCCTATCATCACGAATAATGACTCTGACTCAGAAATTATTGAAGATATTCCTCAACCTGCTATGGTACCTTCTCCACCAAGATTTAGATCTCCTCCGAGAATTCTAAGAAATCATCCGGTTCAAAATGTTATTGGAGAAGTAACATCACAAATTAGAACAAAACAAGGAGTCAACTCAATCAAATGGGTCATGTCGCGTTTCTTTCAAATATCGAACCTAAGAATCCGAAAGAAGCTGCTACTGATGATTACTGGGTCATTTCCAAGTAGGAAGAACTAAATCAGTTCGAGCGCAATGATATCTAGGAACTTGTTCCATGACCGACTGATCAATCAGTTATTGGTATGAAATGGGTCTATAAAAATAAGGCCGACGAACAAGGAAATATAACCAGAAATAAAGCAAGATTAGTAGCACAAGGATACAATCAAGAAGAAGGTATCGATTACGAAGAAACTTTTGCGCCCATCGCTCGACTAGAAGCTATTCGAATCTTACTGTCCTTTGCTTGTCATCATAATTTTAAACTTTATCAAATGGATGTCAAAAGTGCATTTTTAAATGGGTTTATCAAAGAAAATGTATATGTCGAACAACCTCCCTTGTTCATACATGAAAACCATCTTGGTCATGTATATAAACTTAAGAAAACTTTATACGGATTGAAACAAGCACCTTGTGCTTGGTACGAGCGTTTACGAAGCTATCTTATTGATTCCGGATTTCAAACTGGTAAAGTCGATCAAACTTTATTTATCAAACATTCTCGAAAAGATATATTAGTTATCCAGATATATGTAGACGACATTATCTTTGGATCAGCAAATGATAAACTTTGCAAAGAGTTTGCGAATATTAAGACCAAAGAATTTGAAATGTCTCATATGGGAGAACTATCATATTTTCTTGGTCTTTAAATGAAACAGCTTTCAAACGGTATTTTTATTAATCAAGAAAAATATTGTGGAAATCTAGTCAAATGCTTTGGTTTACAAAATATATCTGGTAAACCAACTCCTATAAGAACGACTACACATCTTGAAAAAGATGAACATGGTAAGAATGTTGACCAGAAGTTATATCGAAGCATGATTGGCTCTCTCCTTTATCTTACCGCAAGTCGTCCTGATATTATGATGAGTGTTTGTTTGTGTGCAAGGTTTCAAGCTAATCCTAATGAATCACATTTACAAGCAGTAAAACGTATAGTACGATATCTTAATAAAACCAAAGATTTTGGTCTTTTCTACCCGAAAGATTGTCCATTCGAATTAGTGTCATATAGTGATGATGATTTCGGTGGCTCCCGTACGGATAGAAAGAGTACAAGTGGTACGTGTCATTTTATTGGAAAATAGCTTGTCTCTTGGTTTAGTAAGAAACAAAATTGTGTTTCACTCTCGACATGTGAAGCTGAGTATATATCAGCAGCTCTAGCTTGTAATCAAGTACTATATATGCAACAAACACTTCGAGATTTTGGTATTCATTTATCAAACTCCATCGTATATTGTGATAACACAAGTGCGGCTAACTTATCAAAAAAACCCAGTCAACCATTCCCGAACAAAGCACATTGATATTCGATATCATTTCTTAAGAGATAATATTGAAAAAGGAACAATATGTCTCGAATATATCCAGACTGAACATCAACTAGCAGACATTTTACTAAGCCTCTACTTGAATCAAGTTTTATTTCTTTGCGTAGAGAGCTTGGCTTGATTTCTAGAACTAAACTCGATGTACAAATACACATATACACTGTTAAGTTCTCTTCTAGACGGTGCTTGCATTCTTTTATAACTTAGCTATTTAGTAGCTTTTGCTATTATTAGTAAACAATTATGAGCTTTACAATTTTTAATGGTTTATATTCTCTGAGTGTTTTATAACCATTGCATTTATTTACTAAATCCTATATATATATACATATATATGCTCCTTTCTTATTTTTTCCGCATCTTCATCTTTGAGTCCTTTGTAACATTTGTAAACAAGTTCATATATTATTCAAAATGGCACACATTTGCGACGAATGTGCACAAAGATCACATATCTCGGTCACTAGTTCTGAACCAGAGGTATACTACTCTCCGGAGACACCTAAAAGTAGACTAGAATGTTCGCATACCCCCAGATATACACCAAAGTCTAAATGTGCTAAGAAATCATTATTTTGCTCCCCACGGACTAGAGAAAAGATAAGTGAGATTCACCATTACCAGATACATCAGATAGATCTCCAACGTCAACTTCATTATGGACAAAAACTTACGTCCGACCGGTTGACTCTCTTAGAACGCGTGGCGTCATTTTTCTGTAGCACGGATAAACAAGGCGTCCATGAACCAATGCTACATGCTCCATCTTCATCTAGGAGTCCTAACTCCTGGGATCGTAACTACATGTGAAATGAAGGAGCAAAGGATACTTGGTTGCCATGGACACCAAGAGTTACCGATATTAAAGAAATATCTGAAGACAAGTCATCCACCTCCCATTAATTTTATATCGTTTTTACTTTTGTTTGGAAACTATGTTTTTGTTTTAAGTTTTATTTTTTGTCTTTGTTTTCATGTAACTTGGTTTAAATCCTTGTTGTTTTGAAATAAATTCAATTCGTACGTTGATATAGAGCTTCTTATAAATTTAGAGAACCAGAAAAACAAATCTTAGCAAAAACGGTCAACCGCTATATATTCACCATTCGACCGGAAATGTCTCCGGAAAACTTGATTTTCATGCTCTGGTCGATCGATAAAAAGTTACCAGTCGACCGTTTAAATCTCTAGAAAAATTTATTCTTTTCCATGAACCAGTTATCGGTGGCATTTCGACTAGTCGACTGGAAAACTCTCTGGAAATCAACTTCTCACTTACCAGTCAACCGATTAAAATCCAATGGTCGAACGGTAATGTATTTTTCTATTTTTAAAAAACCCTCAATCATCACATCGGTTTCCTATAACTCACCCATTTGTATTCCTTTTATTCCTCAAACTATCAAACCCTTTGAACACCATCAAAAATTCCAAATTTTCAATCACTCAAACTATCATGGCTCCTCCTCAAAAGCGATTAAAGAAATCAAGTTCTACTCAACTCCAGCCTATTGATTCCAATATCAAACAATGGCTTATGGATCCTGTTGCAGTAAAATGTTGGAATTCTAAGAAGGATTACACCATTCACGAAGGCTCTTTCATAAGTCTCTCTGATTTTATTCTTTATGATGTCGAAGAATTATCAGTCAAGGCTCGTATAAAATCACTCCTTACCTTTGATAAGAACAACATAGAAATCAATTATATTATGATTAATTTGTTCTATGCCAATCTTAACCTGGAGAAATTCAAACCAGAGAATGATGCTAATTGTCTTTGGTTTGTAGTATGTGGTCAGCATGTTTTTATTTCAAAGGAACGAATGGCCATGGTTCTCGGTTCACCTAATAATGGAAGGGAATTTTCTTCAGATTTTTGTACTGTTCACACTCGTGATAAAGTTAGTCATCTTTTTATTGAGGATCACAAAACCAATACAAAAGCGATTAATCTACGGCCTACTGCTCGAGTTTTACACCATGCTATCACACACTCCTTACTGCCAAGATTGGTAATTTTGATGCCATCTATAAAGAGAATTTCAAGGCATTATATGCGATATATGGATATATAGAGATTAACTGGATAAGCATGATTTTTGACGAAATTTTGCTTGTGAATGATCGCACAAGACCACATATTTTTTACAATGAATATGTCATGAGTTTTTTACTTGATTGTGGTCTCAAGTCTTGCGAGTCTAAAATCTCCAAGCCAGTGCATCGATAAAGCAACTAGAAAAAGAATGAAGTTTCCTGAACCTTATGTGAATATCATTCCTTTCGAACAATATCAACACCAATGTCGCCAAGAAAGCACTTCGTCTAAGGCCCCCAACCCTAAACCGGAAGAGGTTAAACTCCTTCAACCATCCTCGTCAACTAAAGATTCACTTGAACAAATTGCACGGAATCAATTCCTTCTTGAAGCAAGACTTAAGCATACCGACAACAAAATCGAATGTTTAGATAAAAAGCTTGACAAACGATTCTCAAAACTTAAGTCTTTCTTCAGTACTGTTTGGGATGCAATTTCGTGTGCATCGTCATCCTCCTCTACGCACATACAAGACCCAAGCAAACGTCCAATGCCTCCTACTTTTACATGGTCATCTTCAGAGGAAGGCACAAGTTCTGGGGCAACTGTTGGACGTGGTCGTGGGGAAACCGAGACTGAGGAAGAAGACATTCAAGACGAAGGAGACAAGGAAGAAGAAGGAAACAAAGAAATCGATTGGGATACAACTGAATTTGATTCTCCACCTCAGTAGTTCTTTTCATCCACGTCTTTTGGTATTATATTTTATTTTATTTTAGCAAGACATAACTCAGCACTTGTAAATAAATAGTGTTGTATTTCAATTTGGGCTTGTACGTATTAGCTCTTAGATAAATGACTTGTTTGGCTATGTCTGGTGTGTATTGTATGCTACAATCCTTATGTATTTCATGCTTAAGTTATAGTATTTGTATGATATCTACTCCTTTTTGTCGATGAAAAAGGGGGAGAAAAATGTTACTAAAAATATGTTTTGCAGATTTGTTTAATATATATTTCAGGGTGGAGTACATATTCAGGAGGAGTAAGAAACACTTTCAAAGCATGTTGTCATCAATCAAAAAGGGGGAGAATGTTGAATCAAGGAATTCATGGCATTTTGATTAATGACAAGGAGAAGTTCGAGATCGATAAAAAGAAGAGATTCAATGGTATTGAAAGATAGAGGTTGATTATTTAGTGAATTAGTTATGTTAAAATTGTTAAAATCTATCCTCAAATAATCATATACCTCAGTAGTTTGAATATATATACGTATATATATAAACGTACATTCATTGTGCATAATGTCAGAAACCGGTCGACCGGTTTCAAATTATACGGTCGACCGTTTCTGGGCAGAAATGCACAATGAACGTGCATACATGTATATAACGTATATATATTCAAATACTAGTCTACTGGTTAATTTTTACCTGTCGACTGGTCTACGAACTGAAAGCAACTCTTCGTACAGACATCTTCATTCATCAATGGTTGCTTCCTGTAACGACCCAGATTTTTTTGACTTTGGTTATCGCCATAAACTCAATGATGACTAACCAAACATCGAAAATACCAGAAAGTTAATGAAAGAAATTAGAGGGTGAGGAAAGATATGATAGAAACTTAGAATAGAAAAAGAAGAAGAACACAACATCAGAGTAACATGAACCTCACAGTGGAATGAATAACATATAATATATAACACAACTTTGAAATATACATCTGTACTTGAATATACATCATTGTCAAAGTACAACACTTACAACACAGCGGAATAATAATAGCTATATAATCCTGAAGCCTACTACTCCAGCTCTTCAAGTATCTGTCAATCCCGACTACTTGACTGCCTGTACAAAATTGGGCACCCAAGAGTTTAGGGAATACAAAACAAAATAAACTCCTGGTCAGTCATGGGACTGGTATGAGTAAAACAGTTTAAACAGTTTGAACAAGTAAACGATATCTCATAAGACCACGCCGTATAACAGAACGTGTTTTTCCCTTATGAGAATCCAAAATATCTTTATATCAAAAACCTTTTGATATTATAATAATGTCTATCAACCACAACTATAATAATCATCTGGCAGAAACGCTTTCATCTCACGTTCTACATACATAGTGTACAATCAAAACCGCAAGCACGTATTGGGTAATGGATTTCCAACTATGACAAGGTATGGAACCACCTTTCGCTAGTGTACCTCTAGAGAGGAATACACTGGGTTCAACAAGAACATCTTGCAACCCGCCCACACATGACCGACCACTCATTTCGCTTGAGTGTATATCACCATCGGTTGGGATCAACAACCGTTTCCCTAATGGGACAACATCAACAATAGATTTTTAGAAGTAAATGAAACTCTAGATCAGGTGATTATACAACCTAATAGGTGCGACCTATATAGCCATGCTGCCTGCCCGATTTTTTTCATTTCCCAGTTGATGAGGCTTGAGGTTATGCTTTATCATCACATCAGATTCTCTTTGAATGCCACATTGTCAGATCCATCGAAAATCACTAATTGACGTCTACAACAGTACATTACGTGTTAGCTAAAGAAGTTTCCTTCTCCGCTTCCACTCTTGGTACGGTTTAAGAAATCAATGTACGTGGCCTTTCTAGAAATACTCTGTTAGATTTTCATCCATACAAGTCATCCAGGATTAGGATGAACCGAAGGCACTATTCAATACATCCATCTTAGGCACTGTTATCTAAGACTTATACAATAGCCCATGCACTTTACTCCGTCTTCAGTTATCTTTGGCATATATGATTCACAATGCTTATGCCAATACAGAGTGGTTCTTTGGATAATAATCCAACCGGTCTCTCCATATTAACAATGTTAAAATGGTCAAAACTTCGATAGTCTGTGATTTAACCATCAAAGAATAACAGTGTGCGAACAACGATATTATTTCCAGACGGAAATTATATCGATCAATCATCATTTAATATTTATCTCTTTAGTTCATTAATTTACTTATCTCCTGTTTCCATATATTCAACATTTTTATTTTCTATTATCAGAAAACATTTCTGATTCTCGTTTGGAAAACATTTCCAAAACTCCTTCACGATAAAACCTTACCATTCCTTAGTTAAGAAGGAAGTCAATCAAGTTGGGGTAAAATTACCTCTCAGACCTTAACTGAACAACGTTTTAACTTCAAAATAATCAAAGTTTATCTTTTAAACCTTTAACACTTCCTTACATCTCTCTCGGATTCTATTTACGAATCCATTTCTTTATTTAAAACATTGATTTTAACTATAGCGTTAAAATTCCTACTTTCGAAATATCTAACTTAACATCTACTTTTATTTCTTACTTTGAAATAATTAACCTACTCTTATTTATTTATAAATAAATAAATCTTGGTTTAAACACCGGAAAGTAAATAATACTTTCCCGAATTCGATATAATCAAATTCAACGATTTACTCTATTCGAATAACTAATATTCGATTAACTCGCTTCGAATAACTAATATTCGATTACTTTTTCTTTCGAACAAACGATATCCGATAATCTCTCCCTTCGAATACTATATTCGATTACTCCTTCTTTCGAATAAACGATATCCGATAATCTCTCTCTTCGAATACTATATTCGATTACTCCTTTCGATTAAACAAATCGATACTCCTTTCAAATAACTAAATTCAATTAACTCCTTTCGATTTAAACTAATCGATAACTCCTTTCGAATAACTAGATTCGGTAACTCCTTTTCACTCGATTCGAATAACTAATATTCGATAACTCCTTTCTACTTGATTCGAATAACTAATATTCGATAACTCCTTTTAACTCGATTCAAATAACTAATATTGGATAACTCCTTATTCGACTAACTCTAATCGATTTATTCTAATTCGATTAACTCTATTTAATTACTCTATTGGTTAACTCTAACTCTAACTGGTTAACTCTAACTGATCAACTCTAACTGGTCAACCCTAATTGATTAACCCTAACTGGTTAACTCTAACTCATTTAATCTATTCGATTAACTCTAATCGAATAACAAATATTCGATTTACTCATTTTGATTAACTCTTTTGATTTATTCCTTTGAATTAACTCTTTTGATTAATTCCTTTGAATTAACTCCTTTGATTTATTTCTTTTCAATTTGTTTATACAAATAATTCATTTTCTATTTGTTTACTTAACAAATAACTATTCCCTTCAATTCTATCTATTTAACAAATAAATATTTCTTTTATCTTTCCTACTTATTTAACAAATAAATTTTTCCTTTATAACATTCTATTTATTTCCTATAAATAAATATTTCCATTTGATCTATTTGTAAATGTTTTACAAATATTTCCTTTTAAATTCTATTTGTAAATGTTTTACAAATATTTCTATTTCTATTTGTTTTGCAAATATCTTCCTTTGTATTTGTTTAGCAAATATCTACCTTTGTATTTTGTTTTGCAAATATATTTCCTTTATATTTGTTTTATAAATATATTTCCTTTATATTTGTTTTACACATATATTTCCTTTATATTTGTTTTCGCCAATATTTCCTTGTATATATTTATTTATTTTCTAAATAAATAATTCATTTATGATATCCTATTTATTTACTAAATAAATAATTCGTTTAAAATCTCCTATTTATTTAACAAATAAATATGTCATTTATAAAATCTTATGAGTTTATAAATATCCCCCTTTATAAATATTCCATTTATAAATAAATTCCTTTTATAAAATCTTCTTTGATTTTATAAATATTTTCTCTTTTATAAAATCCTTGGATTTTATAAAAAAATTATTTTCAAATATCACTTTGAAAAATCCCTTATCAACATTCCGATATGTTATGGTATTTAACATATCAAATCACGTTGGCCAATATCGTCCAAACACACATAATTTACAACAGATTATATATCACATCATATATTATAATATATGAACAGAACAATATTATAAATGTTGAGGAGTCCAGTTGGACCCCTCCAACCTGTTTCCCTACAACACAGAGGTTAGACAACACGAATATACAATATTCTGATAAACAGAATCAAAATTCGATTAACGATTTATATATATCTATCGTTATCTATGATTTCAATCAATACACGAACAACTCAACCAGCAGTTAACACATAACAATCAGTCATCATTTATTAATTCTAAATATACGTTATAAAAATAGAACTGTTCAGAGTTGGGGAGTTTTACTCACATTGGACGATCATCGTTAATAATGATAACCATTGCTTGATTCAGACGGACAATTTATTTTTCAATAAATTGTAACGAGCTTTAATTCGCTTCCCGCCAGTTCCATTGGGTAGCCCTCATCCCTACGATCCCAACGGATCCTGTTTTGTCCGATTTCGATAAAGTATGAGAAAGTTATTCACGTTGTACGTAATACAATATTTAATATGAAATAAACTTTAACCATTTACTTAAATTAAATAGGCCCAACCTCTTCAACCCGGCCCAAACCAACCTGTAGATGCCCATGCTCACGCCCTTCTTCCCCAAACGAACTAATGAAACCTGTTGTCCATTACTGATCCTTTATCCCCTTCGAACTCTCCCATTTCTTCATCATTCACCCAACTAAAATCACCATCTCACTACCCTTCATCTCCTCTCCAACACCATATCATCAACGTCTAGCTCGAGCCCAACCTGGAAGTTGCGTTGAAACCAGAACTGTCGAACCAAGCTACAGGTATCGACATTTATTCTTCAAGCAAATCCTCAAATTCCTTCTACACGCTCGGTTTTACACCACAATCCCAAAAACAACTATGAATTTGGATCGAAACACCAATATTTTGATTTAACGCAAACCCTATCTCGCTCTATGAAAACTCGATTTCCCAATATCAGCGTCGAACCTTGCAAATGCAACATCAAAACAAAGGGAATTACTTCAGCAACCTAAATCAACTACATTCATGATTTTAGGATTTTTCTTTGTATTGATTTTAATTTTTTAAACCTCTCATTTTTGCTGAAGAAAAAGAAAGGAGCAACAACGGAAAAAAATTTGACCACCAAATGAATAATTTTAGGGTTTAAGGATTTTTAGGGGGTATTTATAAGGGATGTAGATATTTTAGATATTTTGTAGAATGGAATATTCCCGGTATATTCTCATTTCTATATTCATTTTGTTTTCTAAAAATTCTCATGATTACATACGATACCTAAAAATCACGAAACTAGGCACGTAGCTAGAGTTCGACATTACGGTCCTAACGAAACTGGTTTCGTCGAATTCCTACTCCGTTTGCTCACACAACGTATTTTTAACCATCAAATTACTGACTGTTTCTCACGTTAAATATCCGTACGGCCCCATGCTGACTCTAAAAATCACAGAACTTGGAATCTAGCCATAATTTAACATTACGGATCCAACAAAATTAGTTTCGTCAAATTCTGAGGTCGTTTGCAAAAATGACTATTTTTAAAGCTCTGAATGACCCATTTAAATATATAAATATATTTAAAATTAATTAAATTAAATATTTATAAATAAATATTCTCATATATATTCACAACAGAATATCATAATGCTCTAGAATATTCCTATATGAATTTCCAGCTCGATATTTCAAATCCCGATTAAATCGATATTCGATTTATATCGAAATCCCTTTTTAAAATATAAATAAATTCCTTTATAAATTATAAAGGAATTCCACAGCGACCTTTCTAAAATTTGATTTGGACATAAATCAAAATCTACACGACGAAATCCCAATTTTTCTCTTCCACTAGAAAAATATACTCCACCAGCTCCACACGTTTCTTGCTTCACATAAATCCGGCTTAAAAGGAATCCTATACATTCAATTGAAGTTCGAATTGCCAATTTACGAACTGCAGCGCCATTTCAAACTTGATTTTAATTATAATAAAATTATACATTCAAACTGCCATTCAAATAATATGTTCGTTATTCTAATTCAATTCTAAACTGAATTGAATATCACAAATGATCCAATTCACACCATATCGCCATTACAGCCAATTCTGATTATTTCAGAATTAAATATATTATTTAGTTTATTATTTTAATTAAATATTCACCATTATTTAATTCCACGACCATTAAATCCTTTTAATCACCTTTTAAATAATTAAATAAATTAATTATTATAATGCTGAAAATGCGGGTCATTACACTTCCTTTTCTTTTCATCAAAAATCATTTCTATTCAATACTTCTCTTCACCAATGATTGCAACACCTTGTTCTGTATAAATACAACATGAAATATTCAATTTAATTTAACTAATTCTTTCTATCTATTGCTGATTTCATTTTTGATCATTCAAAGCACTCAAAAGCTCATAATCTTCTTATATCGCTGTTGAATCCTAGAATCTACATATTATTCTTTTGATTCAAACACGATATCATCTTCCATATCTTCACGAATTCAAATTCTATTTGAGGATAAGATTATAGGAAGGTTGTACAAGAATTGACAAATTCGTGTTATTAAGAACACACATTGTCAAATTACAAGTATACTCATCTTGTGTGAAGTTCTCGTTGTTATGAGAGGCAAAGGTGTGAAGTCCTCGTTGTTGTGAGAGGAAAAGTTGTGAAGTCCTCGTGCGTAAGATGCGTGAAATCCCGTTCGGCTGCTCGGGTGTTGTGAACCTGTTCCTCCGGGTGAAGCGAGGTAGTTGTTTAGTGAAAATCCAGAGAGAGCTCTGGGACTGGACGTAGGACGGTGCTCCGAACCAGTATAAAAATCCCTGGTATTATTTTCGTTTTTACTGCATCTTCGATTTTATTGTTCTGTGATTAGCTATTACTTTATACGTGGAATATTGTTTGTCTTATTACACGATCCTTGTGAGTGTATTATACTTGACAAGTACGCACACACATTTTCAACACTTTCATCCACTTACATCCACAAAACATAACTTGTCTCAATCACATGTTTACATCCATTGGCTTCTACCTAAGGATCGAGGATAGGACCGAGAGGATATACTTAAAAGATAAAGACTAGCATGCAAATAAATTCTACATAAAAGAGAGATCAAGGATATACCCCCAAAAAGGCTATGATGTACCTAGTCTTCCGTCTTCTAAGTCGCATCTTCTTGAGCTTCACTCCATTGTGCTCTGACAGTCTTAACTTCACGATTGCGTAGCTTCTTAATTTCTATTTCCATAATTCACTAGAGGGTATTCCATGTAGAAGAACTATCTCTTGAAAATAAATAGATGCTAACCATGTTACCAAGTGTATTTATTAAGGTGATTAGAGGTCTCTTCTCTACTTAATTTATCCATTGCATCAGCTATCTGAGAGTCTTTTCTTTGTGAAGTCCCTATTTAATTCAAAAGTCTAGGTCTTACTCCTAGCGATCCCAACTACTAACTTAACTGAAGGTTTTAAAATCAAAGTTTTATATGTATTCTGAACTTTTCCTTTTCACATAAAGATGATTGAAGTCAACCTTTTTTCTTCTTAAGGCATCCGGCCGCTACGACCTTACCCTTCCTTCTTACATCAAAATGGCGCCTAGTCCCGTGCCACATGCATCCGTGTATACCGTGAACCTTTTACTACCGTAAGGTAAAAGTCAAAACTAGGGCCGATGTAAGAGCTTTCTTCGATCGTTGGAAAGCGACATCACAATCAATATCCCGAGCAGAGGTTAGATTCTTCTTCGTTAATCCAGTAAGTGGGGCTGATACCTTCACAAAGTCCTTAATTAACTTCCTATACCAGCCCGCTAAACCAAGAAAACTTCTTACTCCCGTTGCATTCCTTGGGACCTTCTAATCTTGCACCGCAACTACTTTTGCGGGATCCACTGTTAACCCTTCCTTGGATATCACCTGTCTTCGAAACCTTACTTTTTTTTCTCTCCAAAAATGATATTTGGAGAACCTAGCCTTAAGTTGATGCGCTTGGAGGGTATCCGAGAATTCCCTTAGATGCAAAGCATGTTCTTCCTCACTCTTAGAGAAAACCAAAATATAATCTATGCACAAGCGAAGTGAACCCTCTGCCTTTATAGCAGAAACAACTGGAGCACCCCAATTCAGAACTACTTCGCCTTATGAACCCTTTCCCAAGTAACTCTTTTACTTGTTTACTGAGCCCTTCCTTTCCCTTAGAGCCCTGTGTCGTATAGGTAATGCAACTGGCTTTGCATTGTCAACTAGATATATGCACAAGTCTATCTCGCGTTCTAGGGGACAAACCCCTAACTTGATTAAAAACATATGCGTACTCATGGACTATTCTAAAGGATCGCAAATGTCGATAGATGCATCAAGAGTGATTCTAGGTAGCCAAGCCTAACTAATCCCTTAAGATCGCATGAAATCTCAAGGGTATTCCCAAGGCAAGTCAAAAGTTTAACTACCATCCTTTCACAATTACTAGCTAACCAATCTATGCATAGATTCAACCCATGAAACCAAAAACATAAGCATTACACTTAAACTCAATACTTAATATAGCTATTCTCAAATCCTTACAAACCAAAGATAAATGAGCCGAACCACCTATTGGATTTGAGACAATAATGGGATCTTCTACTATACAAGCATTAAGGTGCAGAGACTCAACTATGGAAGCAGATATAAACGAATGTAAAGCGTTAAATCAAAAAGAGTACTAACATGATGATCAAAAAGAAAAACTAGACTTTTTCAACAGAAACTTTACTACCTCTCACTCAGGTACGCTAGCGGTGAGAGCATGCACTTGCCCTCCTGAAAATTATGTCCTTTGTTCTTGCCCTTGTCCTTAATTATATGACTAGTTATACCATAATAACGACACTTCCTCTTGTCTTAGATTTTTCTATTCTTTCCTCCTTTATGAACCAAGTCCATATCCATGAGTTTCTCATCCTTGGGTTGTGCTCCTTAGCCAAACTCCCTCATTCTAATCTTTGCCATCCTTTTGTAATTTGTTGACAAGTTTCTTGAAAGCTGCCACCATCGCATGGAAAACCCTACAAAGCTTGAAAGAAAATTAGCCGCAGGTGAAACTACTGCGGCTATATATGGAAGTTGGGCACTTCTTCGCCCTTTAACAGGTGTCGTAGTTTCATCAAGCCTACAGAACCATTTCACGATGAGGTTACCTCCCAGAAAGCAGGGAGCCCCGGAGACTCAGTAAAGAAGGAAAGCAAGGATTCAAACAGAGGATCAAAAGATAGTGCATACGGATTTGGGGAATATGCCTTTAAAACAAAACTTTTCTTTAGTAAATGCTTCTTTTAAAACCGTTTTTGAAAATAATTTTTCAAATCTTTTATCTGATCCGGTAACCTTCAGGTCTGATACCAAGTGAAACACCCCACCTCCATTAATGTCACTCACAAAGGGAATGCATTAACTTCAGTGGAGCGTTGTAGGTAAAAGATGCAGATAAATTACAAGACAGACAAATAAAGCAGCGGAAAATAAATAAAAATTTACTTCATTGATAAAACAACAGCTTTTCCAACACCAAAACACCAATACCTAGTACAACAAAGTATCTGTCTTATTTAACAAAATAAAGAAGCATAAAATGACAATGATATTCCCAAATAAAGCATGAGCCAGCCATAGCAGTGAAAAAGAGAGTCCAAAGCAATACGTCGACTATCTTCGAGCTTGGAAAGAGAAATGGTCCAAACTAAGATGAGCCATTCCCTCCCTGACTACCTGGAGGGGAACGGAAGAAAAGAGGTGAAACAAACTAGGTCAGACATAAGTATGGTAAGTCCAGTGACTTTCAGTATATAAACAGGTAAAAGTAACATGACATGAATAAACTAAATATAAGACAATACCATGATAACAGGGATAACAAGATAACATAAGATTAACATAAGATAAGATAAGGCAAGATAAACTGAATGCGCTTCTACTCTTTCTCTGCTTCGCTACTACCATGTTACTCTGATTTTTATATCTCTGCACCAACTAAATCGCATCCTAACTAGTGTCTTTTATAGAATGATTCGTATTCCCTACTAGTGTCCCAACTAGTATCCTGTGTTATATAATAAGGTGATCCCAACCCCGCAGTTGTGGTAGCCTTCAGGTGTACATCTAGTATGAGGATCTTACCTCAATCAGCCTAACTGCCATGAAGATGTTAGATGTATCCTTACTACCTTAACCGATCGACTCCTACTCGTATTGATCTTGTTCTACTTTGTGTCACTCGGCCCTCTTCTTGTAGATACCTGTGCTAGTCCCACCGTAGGATGTATCAAGCCCTAAGGTGGCAACCCGACACGATCAAGATGCATATCTTTATATCTACTGATGCCCAGTGGCTAATTCTTCCACTCTGGAATACGTGCACGCCCGTGATCCTATCAAAACCTGCACTGCTGCACCACCTACCGCTACATTGACCGCTTATAATCAGTCTAGTAATCGTGCCCCACCCTGCCTAGCTTAGGGTACCATGATACATCTATGTGGGTTACTGCTAAAATGGATCCCCGTTACTAGGGTTTCCTACTGGTTAAGTTTCTGGGCCTATATATACAAATACTACCCACCTACACGAGATGTACTTAACCATCCCACTAATTTAAACATGTTTATTTAACTGTTAAGTTTGTGGGCCTATATATACTTATATTACCCACATGCCCAAGGTTTACTTAACCCTCCCACTTATCAAGTCAGTATGTATTATTGGTTAAGCTTGCCTTAACCCTATCCACTTTGTGCATGTAATATTGGTTAAGTGTTGTCCACTCATGTTAACTTAACCCACCCACACATCGTGTTGTATTAGTTAAATGTTTCCTATTAACTTAACCATGTTCATTCATCATGTTATATTGGTTAAGTATTTCTAATTAACTTAACCCCACTCGTTCGTATGCTATATTGGTTAAGTGTTTCTTATTAACTTAACCCTACTCATTCCCCCTGTTATATTGGTTAAGTGTTTCTTATTAACTTAACCCCACTCGTTCATCATGCTATATTGGTTAAGTGATTCTTATTAACTTAACCCTACACATTCATCATGTTATATTGGTTAAGTGTTTCCTATTCATATGTTACATAACCTTACCGTTCTTAGCCTGTCTTGTTTATTAGCATAACTCATTCATTGATGCCTTAACCTCTCACATTAGAACTGTTGTTTGCGGTTGCTGGATGTGCCGGGCGGTTCCTGGCAGACTTCTACCGCAAACTCATTCCAACCTCGGGTTTTTGGGCTAAATGCGCTAGCCTCTCACATTAGATCTATGTTGTTGCGGTTATTGGATGTGTCGGGCGGTTCCAGGCAGTTTTACACCGCAACTCAATCTAACCTCGGGTTAGACATGTTCATCTTTTAGCCAATTTACATATTTACCGTACATGTCCAAGTCTAGATTTCATATGCTAATTATCCCAATTTCACAAAACTAGTCATGTTTCAATTCTCAAGTTATGCCCAATAAATTCAATTACAAGTTATTAATCAAAATAGGCTACACCCAATCTTCACATATTTACAATAATAGTCATGCCCCAAAATCACAATATACATTATGCTTGGTGTCCCAACCAATAGTTATGCCCAATCTGGATTTAATATTCCAGTTTACAGTTTACGCCCAAAACTTGGTTTACATGCTTATTAACCCAAACATGCAGTTATAATGATTATAATGCCCCAAATATCAATTACAAGTTATGCCCAACAATTTCACTAAATATGTTATGCCCAATTATTTCACCAAATACATTATGCCCAATATTTACCCAAAATAGGTTATACCCAAATATTCCTTGTATTCCAATCGTTCATATTTCATGATTTCCGCCTAGGTTTGAAGGTAACCTAGGTTCACAAAAGAAAAAGGAAATAGGGGAAGAGGGAGAAGGAGCATAAAATAAGAATAGGCATAAAAATAGGCATGTAACATCAGACCTAATACAGGAAATTTAGATCCAATAAAGATAGATTCTTAAATAAACTGATACAATCATTATCGCAGGCATACGAATAACATCATGAACCAAAAAAGATTATATGCCTGATGTACAACAAAGATAGGCCTAATTTAATCAATGAAAATAACCTCTAAGGCATGTAAAGACATAGATTCAACAGAAAGATTGGAATATATCTGAAAAGATTATCTTACAATCAGGCATAGACTTTGATTCATTTTATTACCTATCAAGATTACAATCAGGTGTTCAAATTTGAAAATAACATGAACTTACCTTGCTAGGATTTAGAAAAGATAATCGAATCGTTGTTGTTGCAGAAACTCTAATTTTTGATGTTGATTTATCTTCAAAGTTGATTGTTGATGAAGAACTTCTAATATGATTCAGGATTTTAGAGGCGGCGGCTAAGAGAATTGAGAGTTCAGCAGTATAGAGGCATTATAAGGAATTGTTATGAATTAGGGTTAGGTCTAGGCACTAATTTATAGCTGTAGAGATTGTTTTAGTGCCTTTAGATCACCATAGAAGTCATCAGATCCGTCCAGCACATCAAAAATCATCACTGCCCAGATCTGGCCGATGGTGTCGACCCCTACAAGGGGGGTCGACACTTATGTCGACCCCGGTGTCGACCCCAAAGTGTCTGGGTCGACACTGGTGTCGACCCAGCGGGTCTTGGATCGACAACCCAAATGTGGCCAGTTCCGCGTTTTGCCGTCCTGCTTCCACTGTTTTGGATATTGTGAATATAAATTGAGTTTATTTTATTTATGTATACAAACTACCAACCTCAATAACTTCTTCATATTATATCCGTTTTACGCAAACTCGGACTCTATCTTAAGCGGAATTCCGAGACGAATGCAACGGCGCAACCCGTTTCACTTAATTCTTCTTTTAATAATTAATCATTCCTTAATTTACTAATTTTAAATATTTAAAATTATGGGGTGTTACAAAAACCATTACAATAAAATAACTTCTGTCTTTCATCAGCAGAGTACATAAGAATATGAAAACATAATTCCCCAATTGAAAGAGTTAAGCCATAGTAGAGACAAGAACTTGAGCCATACTTCAGAAGTAGCTCCTAGCAAGGTGATATCTGGGATGTTTCCTCCGTGAGAACCTTGGGGGGGGAATGGAAGAAAGAAGGAGAAACAAAAAGGGTCAGACATAAAGTATGGTGAGTCTAGTTACTTTTAGCCAGTAGATAAATAAAAGTAACATGATAGGCATATAAAGTGGATAAGAGAGAGATTACTACATAAATGGCAGGTGTGACAAGGTAAGCAGGATAAGGTGTACATGCCTCACTAATGATTACTCTGCACTGTTACTAGTATATCCTAAAAGTGATGATCCCTTCAACTATAAAGTGGTAGACTTAGGTATACGTCCATATGTATCCTAACTACTACTACCCAGGTCGATCGGCTCCCTAACCCTCGTAGATCCATTGTGCTGGCCCCACGGTAGGAGGTATCACTTCCTAAAGTGGCAACCCCTCATCGTAATAAGGTGCACAACCGTATCTACAGGTGTCACGGTCGTCTTATCCCCCTCTGCTCGGCTCATGCACGCACATGGCCCGGTCGGTTTGTGTCGCCCACTCCATCCTCCACGTTTGGATCTCTTACAATCAGTCAATAAGTGTGCCCCTTCTCCGCCTAGTACGGAGTACTTTGTTTGATACCTACTCTTGGTTACTGACTGAAATGGGTCCCACACAATATGATACAAGCTCTCCCCTTTGTCTTGTATCTCCCACTAGGTTTTCACTGACTATATATACCACTAGGTGTCTTTAATTACATAGCTTTATTTATTTCTACCGGTTATGCTTACCTATAGGTGTCTTTAATACATAACCCCTAATCTTCCAACCGGTTATGCTTACCTATAGGTGTATTTCATTACATAACCATATCACTTCTACAAGTTATGTTTACCCTAAAAGGTGTCTTTAATTACGTAACTTTATTATTTCCACCGATTATGTATACCACTAGGTGTCTTTAATTGCATAACCCTAATGGGTTAAGTTTGTGGGCCTATATGTGAATATTACCCATCTCCTCTTCAGATTTACTTGACCCACCCCTAAACCATGTTTACTTAACCCCCAACTTAAATTTAAGTTCACACAATCCCCATGGATTAACTTAGGCTAAGTAGTCCAACTCTTTACCATGTCCATTTATGGTTTCATAATGGGCCAGACCTCCCACATTAGGCCTACAACATGTGGATGTTGGATATGCCGGTCGGGTTCAGGCAGACTTATTCCGCAGTTGGGCCTAACCTCGTGTCATAGCTTGATTCGTATTTATGTAATTAGACCTCCCACATTAGGTTCAACATTAGTTGCTGCTATCTATGCCGGTCGGGTCCGGGCAGACTTCCACCACTAATGCAATCTAACCTCGTGTCATAAGTACAATTACAATTCCTAATTGTAATTACTAGACATTCCATTTTTAATTAATTAATCAATTAATTAAACCTTTCCTTTTATAGGTGTCAATACCTATTTTACCCAATAATGTGAATTACATGTCCAAAAATGTTCATATTCAAATTATGCCATTTTTAACACTTCCCCCCCATTCCTTAACTAGCGCCCTGACAACATTGGCAATATGCCTAGGCTAGACAATAGCCTAGTCATAATTGATAATAGGGAAAATAATGGGAATATAACTAAAATGATCATCTTGGCATAAACATCCATTTGATTGTAATAACAATCATATATAATAATTCAAAAGTTATTGCTTTTATATCAAAATAATTTTTGGGCAAAATTATTTCATTTACCCATTTGAAAACAATACTATATTGAATTGCTTTGTTTGAGAGTTTAGACATACCTATCGATACAGTTGTACATCCGGTATCGACCCGAATTCATAAACAACTCAATAAACCAGTCAATACAATGTAAAACAATTTTATATCAAATCTACAAATATGCGCTTATATATATACACTCAAATTCAATCTAGGGTATTACTAACCCTATCTCTATTGAATCACGCCATAGAGCCAAGGTTACTACTCAACCTTCAGCTCTGATACCAAATGTAATGGCCCGAATTTCCATACCCTTTGAGTCGACTAATAACACCACATATCCAACCCAAATTGCATAGAAATATGAATCATTATTAGAAAGAAGTTTAGAGGATGAGAAAAAGAAAGAAATAATAGAACAGAAGAAAATGAAGATCACAAACTCACAGTGGAACGAATAAAATATATTAGATAACATAAACTTTGAAATACAATTTAGTAACTTTATATACATACCATCATCATAGCACAACAGCTATTTCTGGAAAAGTTATAAACACCTGTTTCCAGATACGAACATAATACACAGCGGAAAAATATGACACTCTATAGCTAACTCGTGAAGCCTCCTGCTTCAAACTCTCCAAGTGAATCTATAAAATCCCGACTGCTTGACTGCCCGTACAAATTTGGTCACCCAAGAGCTAAGGGAAAACAAACAAAAAAACTCTGGGTCAGTCATGGGACTGGTGTGAATAAACTCCAACCATTAGTTTAACTTTCAAAATCCTTTCGAAAGTAATGATAACCGTAAGACCGATCCACACATAAACATAGATGGTTTTTACCTTACGATAACCAAAAATATTTTGATATCAAAGCCAGTGATGTTATAATAATGTCTACATCAAATAAATAAAACCTAGCAGAACGCTTGCATCTCACGCTCCATATAAAATATAAAATCGAAAATCGCAGAACTCTTATTGGAGATTGGATTTCCAACATGACAAGGTGTGGAACCACCTTCCGATGGTGTATCGCTAGAAGGGAATACACTGGGTTCAACAAGAACGTCTTACAACCCGGCCCAGACATGGTTGACCACACATTTAACTTGAGTGTATCGAGCATATTATCACTAATGGTTGTGATCAACAACCGTTACCGAAAGCATACAACAGCGAATAGAATAAGAAGCAAATACAGTTTCTCTAGATCAGGTGATAATACCCCTAACGGGAATGACCCACATAGACATGCTGCCTGCCCGATTTCTGGCATTTCCTGGTTGATGAGGCTTGAGGTCACGATTACATTTCAGAACATCTTGTCACCATTCACTTTTAATGCCACCTTGTCAGATCTGTCCATATATGTTGTCCTAGGACTGACAAACCGAAGGCACTATCCCATCAATCCATCATGGGCAATTTCTACCTAGGATTACCAGAACAGCACTTGCACTACACTCCGTCTTCAATTATCTTCAGTATAAGTTGATTTGTAACACTTATGCCAATACGGAGTGGTTTTCAGATAATAAATGTAACAACCCGTATTTCGATAACATGTTAAAACGATAATCAAGGCAGAATTTAATTTTAAATTCTGAATCAAGTAAAACGGTCTATGCCATTGCGTTCGTCTCGGAAAAATACGCGAAATAGAGTCCGAGTTTTCGAAAATCGGAGTCCGTATGACCCGATTAAGGCCCAACGAAGTTTTCAGAAAATTTCAAAGTAAAAACAGATTTCAATTTCAAGTTTGAATTTGGAAATTTGGGCCAGTTTGGGCCAGGCGGGAAAATTCCCGCCAGAGCACCCAAGTCGACAGCCCTGTCGACTTGGGAGTCGACTTGGTTGGACCCAAGTCGACAACCCTGTCGACTTGGCTGTTGACTTGGTCCAGCCGGCCAGTTCTGCCTGGTGCACCTATTTCCTGTCTTGGCTAGGTTTTTGGGCCTGGTTTGAAATCTGACGGTTCAGGTTGGTCCTAGGGTTAATCTAAGGGCCTAAAACTACCCTAATCTCTATAAAAACATCCCTAAGCCTACCCTAAACCCTCATTATTCATTCTTGCAACTAAACTATGGCAAAATTTTACCTCTCATGGCCTCCACCCTCTTCATAAATTTTCTAAATCGTTTCTATGAGAGATTTTCCATGCATACAAGTGTTTTCAAGCTTGTATGAGCCTCATTAGCTTGCATTCAAGTCAAGTTTCCATATCTACATCATAAAGCAAGGATTTTGATCATTTTGGCTCAAGGGTTTCTATGTTAGAGCTTGCATTTTGGGTCTAGTTGATTGCATAAGGGCTTTGTCACATCTTTTGTGCCTTCATAGCAATGTAAGCCCTTTCCCTACTCTTAGATATTAACTATGAAGTTAAATGTTCATGTTGCAAGTTTGGGTTTGATCATTGAATATGATACATGCTATCATGTCATGCAAGTTTATGAAGTCATTATCTTGATCTTGTGGGCAAAAAGCTACAACCTTTATGTTGAAATGTTGCATTATGCAACATGAGAACCCTCATAACCTTTATGTCAACTTGCATATGAAGTCATATCCCTTATATGATGATATATGCGAGTTACTACTCATCATTCCATGTCTTTTGTCACCATGATTCGCTTATGTGCCAAGTTTGGGTTTATGCATGTTTTTGAGGCTTAAGAATGTAACATGCAAGTTAATGAACACATTTGTGCCTCATTTGCCACCATGATTAACTTGTGGCTTAATATCCATTTTTGTCATGCCTTTGCCAAGTCTCTTCTTTTAATCCATTACGTTGTTGCGAACGTATATGCGAGTTTAAAAGCGTTGGGTTATGTTATGGGAAATTTCTAATGACATGAAAATATAACTTGGAAATATGACTTGAAATATAACATGGAAGTTGACATGTAAGTATGCATAAAAACATAAGCTTGGGAATTTACCTATTAAGTTAGGTCTACCCTTTGGGAATTTACCTATTAAGTTAGGTCTACCCAAATGCTTGTAAATTTGTAACATGTTTTGGAAACATGATGGACATGACACTTAGATAATATAAGTGTGGCCAACTCGAGGTTGGGTTGAGTTTGCAACGTAAAACTACCCGGAACCGACCGGCCTAACTAGTAGTTGCAAACAATAGGACCCAATGTGAGAAGTTGGTCATGTTGTGCTTAAACCCGAGGTTAGACCAAGTTGTGGTGTAAAGCTACCCGGAACCGACCGGCTTAACTAGTAACCACAACAAAGTCTAATGTGAGAGGTTGAGGTGCATTAAGTAATTAATGCCACATGATAGGGTTAAGTTAATTTGATTAATGACTCTTAACCAAATATGACATGGACAAATGGGTTAAGTAATTTGATTAGGCTAATGATACTTAACGAAACATGACAAGGTTGGGTAGGTTAAGTGACTTGATTTGCCTAATGACACTTAACCATTTTGATACGACTAGTGGACGGGGTTAAGTTAACCAACACTTAATCAATCCAACACGATAACTTGGTAAGGTTAAGTAAGTTTTCTTAATGACGCTTAACCGAAAAATACAGTTAATGGATGGGGTTAAGATTAGACTTAACTGGTCTAAACATGGAAATCGGATGGGGTTAAGTTAGCCTAGACTTAATTAATCCCACTTTGTAGTTTAATGGAGTTAAGTTAAACACTTAACTAATCTAACATGATGATTTGATGTGGTTAAGTGACCTATACTTAACCAATCTAACTCGTGAACTTATTGAGGTTAAGTTAACCTATACTTAACCGATCTAACGTGAAAACATGATAAGACTAAGTCACGAATCGCTTGAATACACTTGACCGATTTGACTAAGTAAAGTGATAGGGTCAAGTTAATATATATTTAACCAATCTAGAATGATAATTGGACGAGGTTAAGTCGTGAATTGCTTAATACATACTTAACCAACGTGAGCATGGTTTGTAGGGTTAAGTCTTGGACTTGGATACTTAGCCAATTTTGACATGATTTGTAGACGGGTTAGGTCATGAACTTAAGTGACACTTAATCCATTATGTAAACCCTAGTTCTGAGGATTAAGTGGATAACCGTAGTTAACAAGGATAACGGGAATAAGGCTAAGTGGTAAACCTTAGTTGAAGAATAACTAAGTAATGATTCTTAATCAAGGAAGTTTGGACCAGTTCATAGATAGATGAGTAACCTAATACGGTAGGTCATCGTTTAAGTATACGAGTAGGAGCAAGTATCTGATTTAGATAAAGGCTCCAGCGAACTGGGTAACGAAGCAGCGGCTTCGGGGAACGTGAGGGTATTCTTGGTATCCCTCTATGAGCTGCCAGGTGATTATACTAGGCTCATGAGAGGTTAAGGTCTGCGTTAGAAGAACCAAGAGTATGCCTTGGTTGCTATACGAGCGACCTAAAGACGGGGATGGATAGGGGATAGTCGACGATACACGGTCGTACCCTAGATAGCATTTCGTCAGGCTACCTACCATCTTTGGTCAAGCGTGTACGTACGGAAAGGCAGAGAACACCCAATAGACCATAATTGCTATCTAATTATGGTTGCGGTAAGGCTAGGATTGTGGGTTGGCCAGTAGTGTGTTCTCATACAGGATTTATCCTGTCTTGTCTTTCACTAGTTGAGGGAGGGGTCGCGTGGGACCATAGCCACGTATAGAAAAACAGACCTTAGCATCTGCATCGGCAGATAAATCGAAAGCTCCCGACCGAGTCCTGTATTTCTTGATCTGCCCTGTGACAGGACTCGGATGGCACGATGTGATACATGTGCATACAGTCATGGAAAAACGATTCACGATGAATGCGTGGGAAAAAGGGCGCGGTTGACGGTTAGCGTAATTCCTAGTGGCCCTGGGTGGTTGAACCAAAACCGAGATACGTAAACGTGCAATAGGTAAGCATAATCCCTAGTAGTCCTAGGTAGCATAAGTCCTAGTTGCACAAACGATGATTCATGTTGAAAGACCCTAGTTAGATATAGGGTGACAGTCCAAAACGATCTTAAGGAACATGGAACTATGTTAAAGTAGTATAGAATCTCATGGGAAAGCCCGTATGGTCTACGGCAAGGGACTGAACATTTACATGGAATGAAACATACGAGTTGGGTAACCTATATATGCGATATATTAGGTTGACATGGACCATTACACGACTTTTGAGTAAGGGTCATTCAGGGTTAACACATGATACGGTGGGGATACTAGTACGGTAGGTGCAGAGCAGATGTACAGGATAGATACCATGGGACGTTATACGTGATAGATATCTTGGGGATATTATACTTGATAGAAATCTGATGATGTGATACCTTGTTTTATCTCGACATCGTAATTTATCATGACACCTTAGTTTATCTGAGTTCAGTAGTTCATCCTGTTATTTTGATTTAGCTTATCTATCTTGTTATCATGCTTATGTTCATCTCAGTTTCTCATGACAGTTAACTTTACTAGTTTTTATGCTGATAGTAGATAGGGCTTACTCAGTCTTTTTGACTGACCCGTTTTGTTTCGCCTCTTTTCTTCCGTTCCCCCCCCCCCAGGTTACAGGGAGGAAATACTGTTGTTTAGTTCGGACTTCTTCTGCTTGAAGGTCATCATGGATGGCTTGGACTTTTCTTGGCTATGGCTAATTTACTGTTTTTACTTGGGGAATAATTTATGAAAAAGTCTTTATGCTTCTTTATTATTGCAAGACAGGTTTTGATGTACTCTGATGTAAAAGGCTTTAGACCTTATTTA
This sequence comes from Allium sativum, assembly GCA_030737875.1. Classification (NCBI taxonomy): domain Eukaryota; kingdom Viridiplantae; phylum Streptophyta; class Magnoliopsida; order Asparagales; family Amaryllidaceae; genus Allium; species Allium sativum. The sequence continues at coordinate 153,141,463 of CM060921.1, read as the reverse complement.
TTCATGTTATGAAAGTTTGATTTTACTTCCGCTATTTTATATGTTCTGTCTTGTGATATTTCTGTGCATGTTTACCAATAATGCCCCTCTAAAGCTAGTGCATTCCCTTGCGAGTGACCCTGGCGGAGGCGGGGTGTTACAATAAATCTGATCTCGGTCTCTCCCTATTGACAAAAGAGTATAAAATAAACTAAAACTTTGATAGTCGGTGATTTAACTATTAAAGGAAACATCCATGCAACCAATGATCCTATTTCTAAATGGAAATTCTACCGATCAACCATCAAACAACACTGGCCCCTTTTAAATTACTTCCTGATTATAAAACATTGCTAATATCATAATTCCTTTATTCAAGAAAACATCTCTTATTCGAGTTAGAAAACATTTATATATATCCACAAATCCTTATTTTCTATATTCAGAAAATATGCATTATTAATATCGAAAAGCACTTCCATTTTCTTAATTCCTCATTCACCGAATTATTTCAATTTCTATGCATAGAAAATATCTCTCATTCTAATTGGGGAAACGTTCAAAATCCTTTAAATTAAACTGATGTTATAAATAATCATTATTATAACTCAAACCATAAATCATTCTTTAACTAACGATATCACTAACCAATCCTTACTACCGAATCTTAACCATTTCTCCGTGAATCATGCAGTCAGTCAAGTTGGGGCATAATTACCTCTCAGACCTTAACTGAACGACATTTTTAATTTGAAATAGTCAAAGCTCACAATTTCTAACAAAACATCGCTTACGAAATTCGCAGATTCAATCTAAGAATCCACTTCTTTACGGAAAAACATTGATTATAATGGTAGCGTTATAATCGCTGTATTTGATTTATAAAAACATTAATTATAATGGTAGCATTAAAATCATTGTTTAGATTTACATAATATTTATTATAACAGCAGCGTTATAATCATTGTTTAGACTTACAAAACATTTATTATAACGTTAGCGTTATAATCGCTGTTTACAAATATCTGGTTTATAAAAATATAACTTGTATTTATTAATTTCAATAAATAAATAAGTAAATATTTAAATAATTTAATTTGATTCAAAGCGGAAAGTAAAAATACTACTTCCCTAAATTCGATATAATTAAATTCCGATAAATACTCCCTCTCGAATAATCTATATTCGATTTATATTCCGAATTTCGGAATTTATCTACCATTTCAAGTTAATTCAAATTCCCAATTTCACTTTTGAAATTATCCTTTTTCAAATCATTACCAAATTCCTTTATAACCTTTCAGTCTACACAACGTTAGCACACTTTATTTTATATTCCGAATTTTGAACTAAAACTTATTGTTTTCTTTTAAAACGATTACCCATTTCTCTATTCATTCAATTTCGAATCTGGGTTCATATTTCAAATTTGAATTTCCTTTATGGATATTTCATTTGCAAAATACTTCCTTTAAACCATTATTCACATTAATGATGAATATATTTCTTTTATATAAATCAAATCGGTTTGATTTTGCACTTATAAATAATAAATTAAACCCAAATTCTATTTATAACTTCCATTCAGATTTCTCCGTACCAATCTCATTTGTATTGCAATCATTTAAAATCTCGTTTATAATTTGCTTTATAATTTGCTAAGTTCAAATCTCATTTCAAATATTGGTTTCAAAACCGATTTCCACTATCTCATATAAATTCAAATTTTGAATTTATATTTCAATTTATCCAATGATAAATAATTCACTTAATTTATACTCTAGTTTATAAAAAACTTATTTTTCTCCATTAATATGTTTTTAATTTCAACTCTATTCGAAATTTCACTTCTATTTTTGGAAATAAATTTCCTTTTTAAAACTCAAATTTCATTTTTATATATTTGAAATATTTTACGGTATTTAAATATCAAATTCTAGGGTCAGGGTAATTCAACACAGCAAAATCATCACAGTTTATTTCACAGTAAATAACAAACAATAATCATATAAATGTTGAGGGATCCAGTTGGATCTCTCCAACCTGTTTCCCTGCATCCACAGATGTTAATCAACATCAATAATATTATTTTCACATCAATATGAAATATCATAGTGAACAGAATTATTAAACGATCAATGATATGACTATATCAACCAATTCAACCAATTTTATCAATCAATCATCCAAACAACAATCACCTAGTATAAAATTATTATAAATAAATTTAAGACCCGTTTATATAGAAATATAAACGAGGTAGAGTTAGTGAGTTTACTCACCTTGATTTTCAATTGACGGTTCTGCTTTTATTCTGTTTTAATATCAAACGGTTGTTTGACTTTCTCACAAAATTCCAATAGATCTGCCCCAACTACGTCACTACTACAATGTAGATTTCTCCGTTGTGATTCCAATGTGATCGATTCCGTCCAGTTCTGATAATATATGCACAATACATGACCGTTATAAACAATACTATTTTAATTTAAACCATTAACCCTTAATTGTATAACTAATTTAACCCTAATTAATTTACTTTATAATTAACTAGGTCCACAGCCTTTTCATTTCAGGTTGAACACAATTTATAAAATATGTGTTAATTTATAATTTTGTTTATTCCTTAATTAACTTTAATCCTTAATTTTAGCATATTCATCTTGTGATGGCCCGCCCCGCACCAACCGACATTTACTCCAATTGTGCGCTGTACACATGTCCAATTGGCATGGGACGGTCGCCAAAGAAGAGAAAGAAAGAAGATGAACCAAATAAAGAACCTGTAATATGTCTCACAGCGCATGGGATAAAATATAATAACCAACATATACTTGACATAAAACAGATGAGACAGTGCATAAGCTGAAAAATTGAACTAACATCCTCAGAGTAGCAGAAAATCGAATACAGCTTATTATAACTTCAAAATACTGTCTCTAAGATAAACAAAATAGGTATGCTACTAATGCCCAAAGTAGATACCGATCACGACACAGGGAGAATAACTATCTAGCATACGTGGAGCCTCCTGCTCGTCCTCAGTCCATCTACTCGCGCACTACCAGCTATCCCTGTCTCTAGTCTGCTCGTATGAGCACCCAGAGTAATAAGAAGAAACATAAAACTCTGGGTCAGACATTAGTCTGGTATGAGTGGTAGCAAGCATAAACAAAAGGAATAACAGGTATACTAAGTCATACCTGAACCTGGACCTGCAATCAAAGAGTTAGTACTACACGGTACAATACTCTAAGATGTCACTAACATATGGTGTGTAAATATACGGGGGTGGGGATGTGTATGTCAAACAATCAAGCATAGCAACCATCCTCACATCTCTCACTCAGTGCGTAAAGCATACGACATCCACTTCTTCGATCACTAGAGCACTTTACTAAAACGACATAACTCGACTTTGTACGACTATGTACATTCCTACTACCACCAACGCCATACCTATGGGATCACGCCCAACGTTTCCATGACCCCACTCCATTGGTAGGTAGCTCCCTAGTCGCACCATATCCAAAGCCCGAGTTTGTCTCTCTACCTCCAACACCTAGTGATCCAAAGTCATAGACATCGACAACTCCTTAGCACACGTCCCGCAGCAAAGTCCAATCATGAAGTGAACTTATTACCAACGCTAAGCACAAATCCATTGGTAAGTGGTTCTAACTTCCTTTTGTACTACCTTTGCATCTCGGGTTATTGGTCAATACTGGTCGGTTCGGTTCTTCCTTCTTTGCTCTTGGATTCGGTTCGGATCCATGCTCATTCATCGTCATCGGTTCGGGTCGGTTATCCTAAGCTACGCCAGTTCGGGTCGAAATCCTTCAGGTTGCCCCAGTGTACATCGGGTCGGGTCGAGCATCTACTCCGGGTCGGGTCGAGTTGCTTCACCCTTCTATTCTTCGCTCCAGCTTTGGTTACCTTATCTGGTTCCGTCCCCCTATGCCAATCCGATCCGATCCTATTTCCTATATTCTGGTCCGTTGTTTCCCTCCGATCCGATCCAAATTCCTGTTGCCCTGCTCTGTTCCGTCCCCTATTCTAATCCGATCCGGTCCCTTAGTCCTACTCCGATCCGTTCACCTTGCCTCCAGCCGATCCGATCCAGTTCCACACACATGGCCTTCCTTTTTGCCAAATGCGTCGCACCAATCTCCGGTTCGGTTCAGAGTCTTTGCCCAATCGCCATTTCCGATCCGAGCCCCTCCTCCGATCCGCTCCGAAAACCTGCAGTTTTCCCTGAGACTTTCCAACAAGTGTTTATACGTCTCTCGACGACGTTTTCGACCATTCTAACTATTGAAATCAATCATAAAGCATACCAAAGAGTCATAACAACACATACAAGTGACCTCAAACACCAAAACAACCATATGATATGATAAAATAGATCAATCATGCCCAAAACCCCATGTTTTCCCCTTAAGCATATGTGAGCATAACTAATGACATGATTAGCAAAACTTAACCAAATTAACCCAAACTCATATCAGAGGTCTAAAACATTATTTATGAATTTATAAACATTTTTCCAGAATTTATTTTCGTTTAAAAACGCTAATTAGCACTAATCACCCTGAATAACCATAATTAGTGCAAAAAGCAAGCTAATCACTTACCTTAGCCACAAATAAAACAAGATCTGAAATAAATCTCTGATTTGGTGAAGATAACAAGGTGTTGTAGCAGCTCTAATCCCGATTTGGTGTTGATTTGCCTTGATTTGTCGTTGCTAATCTCTTTTCTTCAAGTTTGGAGTGGTTTGGAGTGATTTAGAGGTTGGAGGCCATTAATAGGGTTCAATGAAATGAAGTGGTGGCTGGAAAAATGACTAAAAGGATGTTTTCTAACCCTAATCAGCCCTTATACAGCCCCAATCCCGAAATCCCCTTATGGGCCCAATTGCTAACTACCCGGTTTAGCCCAATTATGCAGTTTTTCACCCTCCAAACCTTGTTCCAGCCATATCTCCCAAACGGTAAGTCCGTTTGGCTATTATGACCACTCTACGGAAAGAGAAACCATCAAACGAATCTAATGGAAGTGGTTTCAGATCAAAATTCCTTCCCTATCAAAAGTTATGGCCAAAACAGTACTGGCTAGGGGCAAAATGATCATTTAAAAATCGACAAAAATCATGAACAGGGGAAATGACTCTAATAAATGTTTCCCAAAGTTACATGACCATACAACTTCACATGGGAAAGAAATAAATATTCTACAATTCTATGATGTGTAGAACACGGGTCGTTACACATCTGCTCATTACCTTTCCATATGCCCCATTGTCTGGAACTTACCCAAAGTCATGCCGCAAGCAAAGAGGAATCCCATTTCCATCCACGTTTTTCCCATCTAAATATTGAAATTCCTTGAACATTCATAGATCCATATTTTTTTCCCTACTACTTTTCATTACTGTTCCTAATACTTTCTTCCTTAGAAGAGCAAGGCCCAAACTCCTACTGTAGAATATTTCTGCACATTTCCATCTATGTTACTCCCTTGATCCCCATGCTCTCAGCCTTTGATTGGATTAAATATCATTACCCATAAATCATTTAATAAACTGGTGCTAACAAATACCCTTAATCACGTCCAAATTCTGTAATTCCGCTCCTCACCCTTTCTTCCCCGTGATCCAAAATAGCTCTTCCCTTCCAACACATCAACTCCGGCAATCAACATCACTGGACCACCTGCAACTTCCAACCTTGGTGTCACCTTCCCCAACACCTTCACTACCCGAAAACGCAACTTAACAGCATCTGTCACCACTCTCCAAGCCAGTACTCCTCGCCACCAACGCAGAGCGATCCCACTTCTCCTGAAAGTCGTGGTCATCCCATCGCAACAGCTATAACAGTGACCCACCGCCACCACATTCTCCGATCAAGCAATGCACCTTACTGCTCCAACATGTCCAAGGACGGAGCTATGGCAACACTACCATGGGCTACAGCCCGGGCCACTATTTTGCAGCATAGCTATACATTACTGATCTAGCTATCGTAGTTTTGAACCCCTTCAACTAAAAAACAAACAAAATTATGTTATACAGCTACAGCTGTGACATTGAACAAAGTAACCATGAAACTAATATATAATATGTTAACTAAAATGAAGAACCAAGCAAATGTTTAAATCATAACATAATATCTCACTAAAATTCCATCTGGAAAAAATAATGTAAGCATCTAACCTAATAAATTTTAGGTGACCTCATCTGGAAAAAATAATGTACGCATCTAATCTAATAACACATGAACCGTAGCTCGTTTCTCTAGTCACTACTGGTAAATTTTAGGTGACCTTATCTGGAATTTATTCAGTGGTTCTAATGTTATAAAACCAGCTATTTTTTATATCAATCATTTCCTATATTTTGACGAAGTATCAGTTTTACAACAGCCCGGGGTAATCAAAAATCCTGGCTCCGTCTCTGAACATGTCCATGCAGCCGCTAGAACAATCTCCAATTATCTACGGATGACCAAAACTCGCGATCTCACAAATCCTAGGTTTCGCTGTTTCTAATATAGTGAACATAGTTCTTGAGAAGCTTCAAGTTGTGTATGCAGCAGTGAAGAAATCAAGAAGAGGCGTCCCATGAATTAAGTGATTTCCGATTTAGCGGATGCTTTGATTTTATTTTGATAACCCATGGTTCTCCATTTTTGAGCGAGAGGTTTTGTTTTTCTGATGGAAAGGAAAGGGTCAGCTCGGTTATGAAATAAACAGATCTTGGTTGCTTCAATGAGAAGCTTTGCAAAACAGATGGTAGGTGGTATGTTTTCAAACGTAGCCATGTGCTTTGATACGTTGGCAAAGTCAAAATCCTTGACTTTGAAATGAAACATGGCTTATGGACATTCGTTTTCCTTAGATTTGATGTGGTTGAAATCTTTGAATATAAGGCGAGGAGATTTTTTTTTATATATATGTATTTGGTACCTGAAATACTGGACTCCAGGACAAAGTAACATGCCGAATGGAACATGATCAAGTTCCCATGTGCTAATATTTTATTTTGTTTTGTTTTGTTTTGTTAGGAATTCCTTATCCAATTGGTACGATCTTTAGTTTTATTTTTGTTAATAAGGTCAGGGTCAGATCAATTTTTTGAAGAAAGGACCACAGCTCTGACAGTCTACATTCGTATCTTGCTAGCCAATATTTTTTACTACATCTATCCTAAATCCTATTCTAGGTGAGGTTTTTGATCCAAACTTAACATGTATCCTATCTAAGATATGCACTTTAATTTGAAAAGAGGTTGGCAAAGATTTGGCCAAAGTTTTATACTTATATCCTTCGATTTGTGCGAATCTTTGAAAATTATATATTGCGGTGCTGATATGAAAAAACCATGGCGTAAATTTGTTCTTGATTTAATGATGGCAACCATGATTTTATTGCTTCAAGCGCAATTAACGTTCTGCGTTCTCAGCTTGCACGAACATACACAAATTTTGATTAAAATAATAATTAAATATTCAAAATAATTGAATTAAAGTCATTTAAATTTCTAAATTACCATTTAAATAATTAAATAAATTAACTATATGATTGCTAAAAATCCAGGACGTTATATAGGAATGACAATGGGGCGGGTTGGGGCGGGTTTCTCGTGCCCCAGACCCGACCTGGACTTTTTGAACCCTGCCCCAGACCCGCCCCGTAGACCCGGTGCGGGTCTGGAATTTCGTCCCGTACCCGAAACCCGTTCGGGTCAGGGTAGACCCGACCCGCCCCACGACCCGATGGTATTATGTTCTAATGTACAAAAATTTATATATCTATAATTTTTATCACTAAATGATAAATATATACACATTATAATGTGTTCACAATGATAAAAGAATATAATAAAATGAGTTATAAGATAATAATTCAAAATGTATGCAATTGTTATTATATGATTATCATTGGTGCAACTTAATGCTATGACATATTTATAGTTGTTGATTGAAAAAATAAAATATTCAAGTTATAACCATGTATACTTAAGAAGAATAACAAGTAATCGCTATAGTTATAAAATGTTTTAATGATGTTTCAATAATGCGGGTCGGGTCTGGGGCGGGTTAGCCATGACCCAGACCCGACCCTAGACCCGAACCTCCAAAAGCGGGTTGCGGGTCTACCCGCCCCGAAGACCCTATGGGGCGGGTCTAAATGGGTCAAAACAGGGGCAGGTCAAGCGGGTTTGGACCCTAGACCCGCCTCATTGCCATCCCTAACGTTATATTCCTCCTCCCTTAAAATAATTTTGTCCTCGAAATTTCTAAGCAGTAAAAATGCTATAACTCTAACTCCTCATAACCTACTTAATTGAAATATTATATTTCATATCATCATAACTCAGTTCTTACCCGACCTTCGAATTCTCTTACCATTACTCAACCCTTCGTAATTCTTTCCAAATGATCTATCCACCATTTTTGGACAATCCATCATCACTTTCTCGTCTTCAATCAACATGCTCTTCTGCATATCCACACCCATCCCAATGGATTTTAAATCCATTTATCAATTTCATTGTTCCACTTAAAATTTTATTAACCAATTCTGGTTTTCTTATTTCAATTACAATTAACAACTCAATTTTAAATTATAAAAAAAAATTCTTAAAAACTTTCAACTCCTTAAATTTTCGAAAGATGTCGCCAGCATCTCCTTTGTACGGCTCAATCGGTACAACCACAACTCGCCTTTCTAGGCATTCTCCAATCTAAAAGAAAATCGAAAAGCCAAGCAGCTTGCCTCATAGGCTCATAAAACCATCATACCCAAGTAATATTGTAAACACGTACCTTTTTATCGGGCGTAATTCCATCTCTTGTACTTGCTTCCATTTAATATCTGCTCAGTATATATATATATATATATATATATATATATATATATATATATATCCATTTCCAATTGGTTTCTAGTCAATCCAACTTCCAGTTTTTAACGCTCTAATCAACTTTTGATTAGTTCACTTCCATTCTACCAATTCAAATCCGATTTCTATTTAAGTCAATCCACTTATTATATTTGAATCCAATTCAATTCCAATTAACAACATCCAATATATATTCAACTTGCTTATTCATAAGTCGAATTCATATTAATAATTCGAATCTCAATATTTCTCTTGATTTAATTTCATTTGGAATTATTTCTAATCCAATCCGATTTTGTTTAAGTTAAATTTCAATTCCTTTAATACATTTTTACCATTTCAATCTATTCAACTTATACAAATTGTATTTTAATTCCAGAATTCAAATTCTTGGGTTTTATTTCAAATTAGTTGAAATCATATATATTTATAGACATATTTATAATTAACTCAATTCAAAACATTTGAATTTCTAAAACAACTTTATTTTTCTTAAACAATTTCCATTAATAAATCTATTGTGGTAGCAATCCGTCACTTAGAACTCGAAAATGAATACCGATAATATCACAACACATTATCCGAATTATTTTCTTGCCACTGAAGTGATTTCAGTGCTTAATTCCTTTAAAAATCCTTTAAACCATTCTTATTCAAAAATTCTTTAAAGTAATGTTATATTAGTTTATAATATTTCAGAAAATGTTTTCTAAACACCAAGAATTTAAATTCCAATTCTGGTTTGAACTTAACCTAGGTTTATCTCATTTGTATACATTATTCGTACACAAATTATATGACCATTTCAGTATTTCATAATTCCATTTGATTGTAATAACAATCAACTCATTCATATATGATAATTCAGAAATTATTCCTTTTATATCAAAATAATTTTTGGATAAAATTATTTCATTTACCCATTTTGAAACAATAATACTCGAATTGCTTTGTTCGAGAGTTTAGAAATAACTATCGATACAGTTGTACATCCTGTATCGACCAGAATTCATAAAAAACTCAACAAACCAGTCAATACAATATAAAACAATTTTATATCAAATCTACAAATACGCGCTTATATATATACATTCAAATTCAATCTAGGGTATTACTAACCCTATCTCTATTGAATCACGCCATAGAGCCAAGGTTACTACTCAACCTTCAGCTCTAATACCAAATCTAATGGCCCGAATTTCCATACCCTTTGAGTCGACTAATAACGCCACATGTCCAACCCGAATTGCATAAAAATACGAATCATTATTCGAAATAAGTTATAGGATGAGAAAAATAAAGAAAGAAATACTATAACAGAAGAAAACAAAGATCACAAACTCACAGCGGAACGAATAAAATATATTAGATAACATAAACTTTGAAATACAATTCAGTGACTTTATATACGTACCATCATCAGAGCACAACAGCTATTTCTGGAAAAGTTATAAATACCTGTTTCCAGATACAAACATTATACACGGCGAAAAAAATATGATAGTCTATAGCTAGCTGGTGAAGCCTCCTACTTCAAATTCCTCCAAGTGAATCTGTAAAATCCCGAATACTTGACTGGTCATACAAATTTGGGCCACCAAGAGTTTAGGGAAAGCAAACAAAATGAACTCTGGGTCAGTCATGGGACTGGTATGAGTAAATTCCAGCCACTGGTTTAACTTCCAAAATCCTTTCGAAAGAAATGATAATCGTAAGACCCATCCACGCATAAACACGGATGGTTTTTACCTTATGGTAACCAAAAATATTTTTGATATCAAAGCCAGTGATATTATAATAATGTCTACATCAAATAAATAAAATCTAGCGGAACGCTTGCATCTCACGCTCCATATATAATATAAAATAAATCTAACAAAGATAGAAGCTTGAGCAATACATCTAGAAGCTCCAAGCAAGACGATAGCAGAATCCTGACTAAGCTTGAGAATTCCCTCCCTTGAGAACCTGGGGGGAAACAGGAGAATGAAGGAGAAATAAAAAGGGTCAGACATAAAGTCTGGCGAGTCTAGTTACTTTTAGCCAGTAAATAAATAAAGTTAACATGATAGGCATATAAAGTGGATAAAAGAGATCACTACATAAATGGCAGGTGTGACAAGGTAAACAGGACGACAAGATAGAATAGATTACGCTTCTTAATACTTTCCTTGCTCTGCACCAACACTAGTATAATAGATATGTAATTGGATTACATACTCCCCAATTGCTTAACAGAAACAGGATGATCCCAACAGAAATATAATGGCAATTTTAGATGTACTCTAGTAACGGGTTTTAACCCAAACAGAACTGGTACCTAAACAGACATAACGGGTGTTAGCCTAGATAGAACCACAGGTACCCCACCGAAACAGATAGGACTAGATGTACCCTATTTACTACCCACCAATCGATCGACTCCTTATTCTATAGATACCCTGTGTTGGCCCCACAGTATGGTGTGTCACTTCCTAAAGTGGCAACCCTTCATTTTCCGGATGTGCACAACGATATCTACTGATGTCACAATATCTAAATTAGCAATTTAGATTTCCAGTCGGTTTATATCTAACATGATATCATAAGGTGATAATTTAGATCACATAAAATAGATCTAACATGTTAACATTAGGTGATAATTTAGATCATATAAAATAGATCTAACATGTTAACATAAGGTGATAATTTAGATCACATAAAATAAATCTAACATGATAACATAGGGTGACAATTTAGATTACATAAAATAGATCTAACATTTAAACATAAGGTGACGATTTAGATCACATAGAATAGATCTAACATGATAACATAAGATGACAATTTAGATCACATAAAATAGATCTAACATGTTAACATAAAGTGCAATTTAGATCACATAGAATAGATCTAACATGATAACATAAGATGACAATTTAGATCACATAAAATAGATCTAACATGTTAATATAAGGTTACAATTTAGATAACATAAAATAGATCTAACATGTTAACATAAGGTGACAATTTAGATCACATACAAAAGATCTAACATGTTAACATAAGGTGAAAATTTAGATTACATAGAATAGATCTAACATGTTAACATAAGGTGACGATTTAGATCACATAGAATAGATCACATAAAATAGATCTAACATGTTTCACATAAAATAGATCTAACATGTTAACATAAGGTGAAAATTTAGATCACATAGAAAAGATCTAACATGTTAACATAAGGTGAAGATTTAGATCACATAGAATAGATCTAACATGATAACATAAGATGACAATTTAGATCACATAAAATAAATCTAACAATAACATAGGTTCAAGGCTTACAACGTATCCAAATCACAGTCTTTCATAATTCACTATTATTTATCTGGACCTGGAAACAACTAGAACTCACTATGATTAGATTGCTAAGATGATAGAAAAGTTGCTGAGTCTATGCTTGAACCTCAGAATTTGATGTGCTTTAGTTGATAGAAGAAGATGAGAGACCTTAGTTCAGTTCAGACTCCAGCAAAGTTTGGCCTCCATGATTCTATTGAAGAAATATGTGAAATAGCAATGTACTTAAAGCTGTAGAACCCTCTGGAACCGTTTGCTACATAAGCCCTAGGGTAAATCAAGTTGCGGGTCTCCTTTCACTTGGGCATAGGCTCGAATACTCAAAAAAACTGTTTTGGGTGCACTTTACAGGTGCGCGAGTGCAAAAATACATGGGCGCACTTATCAAGTGCGCCGGGAAATTTTGCTTTTTTTGCCAAACTTCTATCATCCATAACTTCTTCATACGTTGTAAAGATCCAGAATTTTTAACCAATTTAAAATTGGATTTTTTATTACGTAATTTGAATTTAAATTTGAATTTGATATAAATATATATGGTTAAGAGTACTTAATAATTTTGATAAGTTATATGATAGATTTTACTTGAATTATAAATGAAAATGATTATTAATGAGTTTGGATTTATTGATACTATTTATCGTTCGATCAGATTTGTCAAACCATAACACGAATTAGTAGCATTAGAATTAAGTGTTGCCCTTAGTTTTCATAGCACTTAAGGGAAAATGCGACCAAAAGTTCAACTTCTCTCCTGAAGACAAGTGTCCTTACACTTGTATTTTTTCATGCCTTCTTCCATGCTTGCTTTCCACTTGCCCCGTTAGGTGTCATTGCCTCCTTAACACTCCATTCTTATATAAGGAGGCCTTTTCTCCATTCTCTTACCATTCCATTCCATTTCCTCCTTTCCACCTTCTTCTTAAAGCTTATGGCCATGGTTTCCATGGCATAAATCTTCCTCTTTTCCACCATCACCTTGACAAAGTTCGTAGTTCTTCTCCTCCTCTTATAATATAAAGAGAGATTAGTGTATATTATATTACATATATTTTGGTGAAGAAGACGTTGCGCTAAAATACTGTCCGACGGTTCGCTTAGCTAGGCTCGCCTACCGTGAAGAATTGGAAAACTCTTAGGTGAGAACTCTATAACCATGGTTTATATATTTAATTATTAGTTAGACTAATTTAAATATAGTGCTGAAATATTATTGGTTAATGATGATTGATATTTGTTGTGATGGATGATGGATGCGAAGTTTAGAACACACACTATAAAGCATTAGTGTTATAACGCTTGTGCACGATTATGATTTATTGAATCATGTTGATGATGGTTGCTATGGATGTTTAAATGGTTGTTGATATTGTTTTGTGCAGACAATGACACAACAATTATGGTATCACATTAGTGATCGACAAATCTCCTTCATAATTAAAAGCAATATCATTATTGAAATTGAAGGTTAATAATTGGAAAAGACCATATGTATGAATTCATATTTATTGTTAAAATCCTTTAAATGAATAAATAAGTACCGGAACATTCTGGGACGACAGAGAGGATAGTGTCTAGGCTTGGGTTTGGAAATAAAAGTTTCCTGCTCTCCTTGGCTATCCCTAACTGATCCGACGAATATGAAGGTGAATTTGAAGTTATTTGAATTTAGAAATGAATTGGAATTTATGAAAGTTGAATTTTAGATCCAAAATAATTTGGAAAGTAAATTTAAATGATTTTAAAAGGGTTATATAAGTGTATAATGGTTTTCTAAGATATTTTGAAGTATCATAGGATAATGGTTATTATGGTCAATATAGAGCTTGTCGCATAACGACAATTTACGTATTTTAGATGCAAACTTTAAACGCTTATAACTTTTGCAATCTAAATCGGATTTCCATAAAATGAAAAATGTTTGATTTCCATTAACAAGAGCTTTCAAATGAGTGAAAGAATATTTTAAATTCGAGTTATAATTTTCAAGTTATGTTTAAAATTATTTTGGAAAAGGTCGCTATAAGAGAAGTTATCGACCATAACCATAAACAACCATTTTTTAATGTTTCTAAAAATATGGAAAAAATGGTAAAATCATTATAAATTATGTAAAAAATGTTTTGAATTGTAAAGTTCAAGTTTTGACTAAGAAAAGCGATGTTTTGATAGATGTAATTAAGATAACTGTTTTGTAACGCTTTTGAAAACACTATTGTAACGCTTTCTTCGAAAACAATCTATTTTGAAGTTTTAACCCGCAAACTATTTTCCGAACTACAAGTAATCATTTTTAAATGATTTGTGGAATGTTTTCAAAGGTTCAAAAGCAATGGAAATATTTTATATGGAATTTAAATTGATATTAATATGGGTTTTCAATTTTAAATAATTGGATATGATTGGAGATAAATCTTCGGATGTTTGATATTAATCCGGTAGATGATGATTCTTACTATTTAAGGAATTTAAAAGGTAGTTCACCATTATTCTGCTTATAGTGTGAGTTGGATATCGAGATTAATATTAAGTATAAGTTGATGATATTTCTATCTGGATCTAATGTCAAAGAGGCTCGATAAATCTTTTAAATAAGATAGAGTTTCCCAATTTAATTGGTATAAGTTGGATAGAAATAATCTCCAGATATTTGATATGAAATTCTGTGGTGTGAATGTATACTATTTGACGAATTTGGAAGATATTATTATATCGTTATTCCGCTTATAGTATTCGTTGATTATGACAATTGATATATAATATAAGTAGATACAATTTCTGTGTAACTTATGTTCAGTATCAATTGATTTGGGTTTTGTCGTGAATCATATCTTCAATAATATCATTCTTGAAACCCAATGAGGTTGAATTATGGAAATTCATACTGTAATTTGAGGATATAATCAGATCTTTGATTTTAGGAAATTAAAAGTGAGGAATTGGAAAGAAAGTATAATCTTTTAGTTAAGATTAAAGAATGGAATGTTGGCAAATCAATTTAATTGAAAACTAGGGTTGAAATGTGGGGTAAGGGTTTTCAAAGGAAATTGGATTTTTGATAACGAGTTATCAAACGGAAAATTAATTAAGGCTTTGGGGATAGATTATTTTGGAGTATGTGTTTTAAAGAAGAAGGGTTAAATATGGATTTTGTTAAAGATAATTTGAGAATAGATTTAAAGAAGTTTAATTTAATGAAATCCAAAATGGAAGGAGATTTGGTAGAAAGCCTGTGTGTTCCATGATTGTGTTTTTAATTGCACTTATTATTTGGAAAGACCGGGATCGAAATTATGTCTGAAAACCATTCCAAGTAATAATACGATGTTGTGGAGCAATTGAAGACATTGGAGGCGGCATTAAAGACCAGGACCCTTCGTATCGTAAGGGAGACTTGTTGAATGTCTCCAATGACTGGCTCCCATTCGTAGATGGATTTTATATATCAGTTAAGTAGCAAGAAGCCCGAACATATGTGAAGGAATTCCAGATTGTTGTTTCGTTCAGGCGTAGAACGGACATGTATGGATTGTGTGTCTGACATTGTAATTGATTGGTGTAGCACTGATCTTTATTAATATATATCTGCTTGGTGGCGGAGAATTTATTCTCTTTCTTAACACCCTTCTCTAAAACATGTGAACTTAGAGGTAATATATTGATAGAAATCAGTGATGCGTGGTGAATGGACAATGTGGCATACTTAAGTTATGTGATTAGCCATGGATGATCAAAGGTTGGCTTATTTAAGCATTGCTTTGTGTATATCGTGACCTCGATGAACCTCACACCCCGGATTGATGGTAAACTGATGGTCATATTTTTATGTCTGTTTCGTATGTTCGGTGCACCGGGATGTGATGATGAAAGGGTATTGCGAAGTCCCCAGTCTGGGACGCTATTTGTTGGGTACTCTGATTCATGTATGGTGGGTTAGTATAACGGAGTCCGAGTCTGGACGTTATCCGCGAGTACTGGGATGATGCACGCAAGAAAGTTTGGGAGCCCACGAATGATCTTTCGTACCAGGAACCATCATGTTCGAAACCCAATCTCCACTATGAGCCCGTATGGTTTTGATTGTATAGCCTACTAGTTACAGGTAGGATTGTCAGTATAAAGGGATGGCGCATTATGCTGGCTAAGATTAATACATTTATTTACAAAATGGTTTTTCACACTATATATAGTAGTAAAAGAGGATTTTCATGTATGAAGGCATTTTTGGTTATCATAAGGCAAAACTCGCCCATTTGGTGCGCGCTTGCATTGTGTGATGTGGGACGAGCTTATGATAGCTTCATTTTTTTCAAAAAGTCATTGCGGATTTCTATGCACTGGTATTCACATGGAGTAAACCCATTCCGCATTGGCGGCATGGTCCGGTGAATTACCTATCTTTAAAATAAACCCTAAAGACAACTGTTTTGAGTTCTCACACCAGTCCCATGACTGACCTGGAGTTTATTGTTCCTACACCTAAACTCTGCGTGCCCATAATTTTTACACGGGCAGCCTAGTAGTTTGGTTCGCAGATTTAGCCTTGGAGTTAGTTGGAGCAGGATTCTGGTTTAAATGGAGCTATTATGTTTGGAGCATTCACATTCTTCCGCTGAGTTTAGTATCTTTTCCGCTGTGTAACCGATGTACTCTGATGTACCTCTTGTAACTCTGATGTAATGTTATTTTAATGATATTGGAAAAGTTGTTTTTATTTTGTGCAAATGTGTAAGTGCCCCTAACAATCCGTCTTTATGAACGGTTTAAGTTGGTTTAATTACCGGTGAAACCGAGCAAAAAGCCGGGTCGTTACATAGTGGTATCAGAGCTGTGGTTTATACAAAGCAATGGGGTATGACACATTTGAACAAATGGAAAGACTCGTCAGAGTTATAAATCTTATTAGAGATACGGTTAGTAATGCCCTAGAATGAGATTTTGGAGTATTATATTTAAGAGAGCGTATTTGAAAATATGAAATGAGTTTTGAAAAGTTTTAATTTAAGAAATAAACATATTTTGGAAATATATTGTTAATTATAACTTGGATACTTAATCAAATGATTATGGTTAAGTTTACATTTTGTGATTATAATTACACATAAAATACTTATGGCATGGTAATTAACCCCCTTCCACTGGTCAGGAAAACGATCCGAGTACAAATGCTTTTGGATTTAATTTCACTATTGGGGATTTCGAAATATCGATAAACTTGGGTCAAATTTGTTAATGTAACTAACTAATAAGGTTAGAAATTAAAAATTAGAATTTGAGTATTGTATTTGATGTTGAGGTTGGACTATCGGGTATAAGAAGATTTTGAATATACGCCTAGCTAATGTATATACGAAGTCTTGAGTATACTAGATTGATATAGAATCACACTAAGGTCACTTGAAGATGATTCTGTTGATGACTGCAACATCATAAGCATGTATTTTCTAGTTTCAAAAGTGGGATGACTATATGATTCCGATTAAAACATCAATATATACTTAAATCCATTTAGATAAGTGTTTGAAATTGTTTGGTAAATCCATATGAACTTAAATAGAAAAGTGAAAATTTGATTGGGTTGTAAGAATTATAATAGGTAAACTTGTTAGTAAGGGATAACTAGTAAATTAAGTAAAGGGTAAGCTGGATTTTTCAACAAAATTTCTTTATAGGAACAAAGATGGAGTTTGGTTTATCAGGTACTTAATGGTGGATGACCCTAAAACAAGAAAGAAAAGCTCATAATCGAAAAGAAAAGGAAGAAAGCCTTAGATTGGGGAAATTCAAAGGTATCTATTGTTATAGATGTTGTCAAGAAGGACATTTTGATATTTTATGCCCAGAAAGAATACAAAAGAAAACCATTCGAGAAGACATAATTTGTTTCAAATGCAAGAAGAAAGGACATTTTATACCTAGGTGTCCTAAAACTAAGAAGAAACCCATGAACCCAACAAAAGAAAAGAAGTGTTATCGATGCAGAAAAGTAGGGCATGTGGTCCAGGATTGTCAGTTAAAGAAGGAAGAAAGACGAGCTAAAGCAACACCACCAGTCGTCATGATTGAAGAAGAAGGAATGCAAGAATTATGTAATCAGAGCAAGCTCTTTGACCCCCTAGGGAATTATCTCTTAAAAGTTGGATGCATGAATAAATGTATGTATATGATCTTAATAATATATAAAAAATATAACTTTTTATAAATCTTTTTAATATGTTCTATCATATATCCAAATAGATCCTATTCTAATGAAAAAGTCATTGAATTTAATTAAGGGTATAGATAGGAAGATTGGAATTATCGACGATTTTGGACTAGTCGATAAGTTCTAAAGTATATTGTGGCAACAAAGGGAACTGTTTAAGTAAGCATAAATACCTTGTGAATTAAGTTTCACAATTTGATTAAAGGATTTTGGCAAGCGGAAATAGTAAGAAGAAATTACCTAAACTGAAATGTTCAGACAAGCTGAGTTCGGAGATGATCAAGTTTTTCATGTAACGAATAATAGTAAATTTTGGAAACTGAAAAGGAATAAATTTCATAACCTTTGCATTTGTAAGTTAAGATCTAAGAGCATAATTTATAAGTCTGAATTTTTTTGAAAGCAGTAAAATGTTGAGTATAAGTAATTGGCCCAGTAAACGATGAATCGAATACAATACGTAACTGGAGGTTATCGTAGGAGGACATGTAGATATGGCATGGAGCTTTGGTATAAAGAATTTTAATCTCGAATTTGTCGAATAAGTAATTACGATTCCCTTTCCTTTTCGAGGAGGAAAAGTTTTAAGGGGGTGAATGTAACGATCCTAAAATTTTAACCAATTTAAAATTGGAATTTTTATTACTTAATTTGAATTTAAATTTGAATTTGATATAAATATATATGGTTAAGAGTATTTAATAATTTTGATAAGTTATATGATAGATTTTACATGAATTATAAATGAGAATAATTATTAATGAGTTTGGATTTATTGATACTATTTATCGTTCGATCAGATTTGTCAAACCATAACATGAATTAGTATCATTAGAATTAAGTGTTGCCCTTAGTTTTCAGAGCACTTAAGGGAAAATGCTACCAAAATTTCACCTCCCCTCCTTAAGACAAGTGTCCTTACACTTGTATTTTTGCATGCTTTCTTCCATGCATGCTTTCCACTTTCCCCCTTAGGTGTCATTACCTCCTTAGCTCTCCATTCTTACATAAGGAAGCCTTTTCTCCATTCTCTTACCATTCCATTCCATTTCCTCCTTTCCACCTTCTTCTTAAAGCTTATAGCCATGGTTTCCATGGCATAAGTCTTCCTCTTTTCCACCACCATCTTGCCAAAGTTCGTCATTCTTCTCCTCCTCTTATAATATAAAGAGAGATTAGTGTATATTATATTATAGATATTTTGGTGAAGAAGACGTTGCGCTGAAATACTGTCCGACGGTTCGCTTAGCTAGGCTCGCCTACCATGAAGATTTGGAAAGCTGTCAAGTGAGAACTGTTTAAACACGATTTATATATTTAATTAGTAGCTAGACTAATTTAAATATAGAGATGAATTATTATTGGTTAATGATGATTGATAATTGTTGTGATGGATGATGGATGCGAAGTTAAGATCATACACTATTAAGCGTTAGTGTTATAACGCTTGTGCACAATTATGATTTATTGAATCATGTTGATGATGGTTGCTATGGATGTTTAAATGATTGTTGATGTAGTTTTACGCACACTATGACACAACAATTATGGTATTACATTAGTGATCGACAAATTTCCTTCATAATTAAAAGCAATATCATTATTGAAATTGAAGGTTAATAATTGGAAAAGACCATATGTATGAATTCATATATATTGTTAAAGTCCTTTAAATGAATAAATAAATACCGGAACATTCTAGGATGACAGAGAGGATAGTGTCTAGGCTTGGGTTTGGAAATAAAGTTTCTTGCTCTCCCTGGCTATCCATAACTGATCCGACAAATGGGAAGGTTAATTTGAAGTTATCTGAATTTAGAAATGAATTGGAATTTATGAAAGTTGAATTTTAGATCCAAAATAATTTGGAATGAAAATTTAAATGATTTTAAAAGGGTTATATAAGGATATAATGGTTTTCTAGGATATTTTGAAGTATCATAGGATAATGGTTATTATGGTCAAAATAGAGCTTGTCGCATAACGACAATTTACGTATTTTAGATGCAAACTTTAAAATCTTATAACTTTTGCAATCAAAATCGGATTTCCATTAAATGAAAAACGTTCGATTTCCATTAACAAGAACTTTCAAATGAGTGAAAGCAGATTTTAAATTCGAGTTATAATTTTCAAGTTGTGTTTAAAACCATTTTGGAAAAGGTCGCTATAAGATAAGTTCTCGACCATAACCATAAACAACCATTTTTTAATGTTTCTAAAAATATGGAAAAAATGGTAAAATCATTATAAATTATGTAAAAAATGTTTTGAATTGTAAAGTTTATTTTTTGACTAAGAAAAGCGATGTTTTGATCGAAGTAATTAAGATGACTGTTTTGTAATGCTTTTGAAAACACTATTGTAACGCTTTCTCCGAAAACAATCAATTTTGAAGTTTTTATTTTCCGAACTACAAGTAATCATTTTTAAATGATTTGTGGAATCTTTTCAAAGGTTCAAAAGTAATGGAAATATTTTATATGGAATCTAAATTGATATTAATACGGGTTTTCAATTTTAAATAATTGGTTATGATTGGAGATAAATCTTCGAATGTTTGATATTAATCTGGTAGATGGTGATTCTTACTATTTGAGGAATTTAAAAGGTAGTTCACCATTATTCCGCTTATAGTGTGAGTTGGATATCGAGATTAATATTAAGTATAAGTTGATGATATTTCTATCCAGATCTAATGTCAAAGAGGCTCGATAAATCTTTTAAATAAGATACGAGTTTCCCAATTTAATTGGTATAAGTTGGATAGAAATAATCTTCAGATATTTGATATGAAATTCTGTGGTGTAAATGTATACTATTTGACGAATTTGGAAGATATTATTATATCGTTATTCCACTTATAGTATTCGTTGATTATGACAATTGATATATAATATAAGTAGATACAATTTCTGTGTAACTTATGTTCAATATCAATTGATTTGGGTTTTGTCATGAACCATATCTTCAATAATGTCATTCTTGAAACCCAAAGAGATTGAATTATGGAAATTCATACTGTAATTTGAGGATTTAATCAGATCTTTGATTTGAGGAAATTAAAAGTGAGAAATTGGAAAGAAAGTATAATCATTTAGTTGAGATTAAAGAATGGAATGTTAGAAAATTAATTTAATTGGAAACTAGGGTTGAAATGTGGGGTAAGGGTTTTCAAAGAAAACTGGATTTTTGATAACGAGTTATCAAATGGAAAATTAATTATGGCTTTGGGGCTCGATTATCTTGGATTTAAGGGATGTGTTTTAAAGAAGAAGGGTTAAATATGGATTTTGTCAAAGATAATTTGAGAATAGATTTAAAGAAGTTTAATTTAACGAAATCCAAAATGGAAGGAGATTTGGTAGAAAGCCTATGTGTTTCATGATTGTGTTTTTAATTGCGCTTATTGTTTGGAAAGACCGGGATCGGAATTATGTCTGAAAACCATTCTAAGTAATAATAAGACTTTGTGGAGCAACTGAAGACATTGGAGGTGGCATTGAAGACCGGGACCCTTCGTGTCGTAAGGGCGACTTGCTGAATGTCTCGAATGGCTGGCTCCCATTCGCAGATGGATTTTATATATCAACTAAGTGGCAAGAACCCCGAACATATGTGAAGCAATTCCGGATTGTTGTTTCGTTCAGACCTAGAACGGACATGTATGGATTGTGTGTCTCACGTTGTAATTGACTGCGTAGCACTAATCTTTATTAATATATATATGCTTGGTGGCGGAGAATTTATTCTCTTGCTTAACACCCTTCTCTAAGACGTATGAGCTTAGAGGTAATATATTGATAGAAATCAGTGATGCGTAGTGAATGGACAATGTGGCATACTTGAGTTAGGTGATGAGCCATGGATGATCAAAGCATGGCTTAGTTAAGCATGGCTTTATGTATATCGTGACCTCGACGAACCTACCACCCCGGATTAATGGTAAACTGGTGGTCAGATTTTTATGTTCATTTCGTATATTCGGTGCACCGGGATGTGATGATGAAAGGGTACTGCGAAGTCCCCAGTCTGGGACGCTACTTGTTGGGTACTCTGATTCATGTATGGTGGGTTAGTATAACGGAGTCCGAGTCTGGACGTTATCCGCGAGTATTGGGATGATGCGCGCAAGAAAGTTTGGGATCCCACGAATGATCTTTCGTACTAGGAACCATCATGTTCATAACCCAATCTCCACTACGAGCCCTTACGGTTTTGGCCTGCTGGTTACTAGTAGGGTTGTCAGTATAATGGGATGGGGCATTATGCTGGCTAGGATTAATACATTTATTTGCGAAAAGGTTTTTCACACTATATATAGTAGTTAAAGAGGATTTTCATGTATGAAGGCATTTTTTGTTATCATAAGGCTAAACTTGCCCATTTGGTGTGCACTTGCATTGTCTAATGTGGGACGAGCTTATGATAGCTTCATTTTTACAAAAAGTCATTGCGGATTTCTATGCACTGGTATTCACATGGAGTGAACCCGTTCCGCACTGGCGGCGTGGTCCGGTGAATTACCTAACCTTAAAATAAACCTAAAGACAACTGTTTTGAGTTTTCACACCAGTCCCATGACTGATCTGGAGATTATTATTCCTACACCTAACTCTGGGTGCCCATAATTTTTACACGGGCAACATAGTAGTTTGGTTCGTAGATTTATCCTTGGAGTTAGTTGGAGCAGGATTCTGGTTTAACTGGAGCTATTATGTTTAGAACATTCACATTCTTCCGCTGAGTTTAGTATCTTTTCCGCTGTGTAACCGATGTACTCTGATGTACCTCTTGTAACTCTGATGTAATATTATTTTATGATATTGGAAAAGTTGTTTTTATTTTGTGCAAATGTGTAAGTGCCCCTAACAATCCGTCTTTATGAACGGTTTAAGTTGGTTTAATTAACAACGAAAACTGAGCAAAAAGTCGGGTCGTTACACATATTATCCATTTTACGCAAATCAGGGGTTAATCTCGACCAGAATTTCGAGGTCGACGCAATGACGTAGTCCGTTTCTGTAACGACCCAGAAAATCTGAACCAATTAAATTTTTTTAAATTGGCTAAAATAATGGATTTTAAATATTTAAAACAAATATTTTAAATAATGGCAAGGGAAAGTGAGTTTGAATCGACCATTGAAAACGAATATAATTAATTATAATTATAAACAAGGCCTGAAATGGCGCTGCAGTTTCAAAAAATTGAATTCAAACTTTGTCGGACTGTACCGGATGCAAAACAAACGGATTTTAGTGAAACCAAAAATATTTAAATCTGTTAGTGAATACCTTTCTAACGAATCTGAAAAATCGAATTTTCATAGCGGAAAGCAAAAGTTATGGCCGAATGAATTTTCAGAAAGGTCGCTATGGAATTTATATAGCCCGTGAAATTGGCCATTTTGCATACGACCTCGGAATTCGACGAAACCACTTTTGTTGGATCCGGGATGTGAAGTTATTGCTAGGTTTCAAATTTCATAATTTTTGAAGCTAGTATGTGAGCGTGGCAAGGGAGAATGTGTTTTGGTCAATTACAGTTAAATTGGATCGACCAGAAATGGGCCTTTTTGCAAACGGTCTCAGAATTCGACGAAACTAGTTTTGTTGGGACTGTATCGTCAAAACATAGCCAGATTTATTTTTCTGGAATTTTTCGAATCAGTTTGTGGCCCTGGCAAATTGAAATGTACGTTCAAATTAAATATTGAAAGTTTTATATTTTAATTTGAAGAATAAACTGACTGAAACAGTCGAATGGGCCTTCGAAACATATCCCATTGTGTTCGGAATGGGGGTAAAACGCTGGGGACGACAGTCGTTGGGTTTAGATTGGTGGTCGCGTCAGAAAACCCTTATAAAACCTACCGGCCAATCAGAATTTAAATAAAAAAAAAAGAAAAATCCCTTATCTTCCCCCCGTAACAGCTGCGATCGACGGCGACAAAAGCACCCCACTTCCCTCCTCCTTATCTCCTTCCACGCACCACGATAGCCAACACCGCAGTTGGGAATTTTGAAGGCCTCTCTGAGAGCTTCAAATCCATACCCGCCCCCACCAGTATCATCGCGTGAATCGAGGGAATCACCCTCACGAAGTTGCGCCGCCTCAAGCCCGATTCCTCCTCCGATCCTCCATCGCATTGGGTCCCACCGCCATCGACAGGAGCGTGGCTCCAAGCTCTACAGCGTGGTGGAAGCCGATCGCTCTCTCGTGCTACGAATCCGAAGAAAGATCAAACCCTAGTTTCGAACCAGGTTTGAAAACTAACAGCTGCTCTATATTTTCAACTGTTTTTACACTTTTAAGTGTTGCAAACTTTGAAAAATCATATCTTTTTGCTTTGTGGTCGAAATTCAGTGAAACAAGAGACAGTGGACTCGTGTGGACGTCTTCTGCATTTTAGAAGAGACCACATATTTTTCTGAGCCTTCTACTATTTTTGGTGGAGTGGAACCCAATGTGAGATTTCTAATTTATAAACGATATGGAAAACGTCGATATATAAATTATATTGTCGATGTATGGGTTATATAAGCGTTGTACACCTCATGTATAAGCGTTGTATAAGTTGTACGTTCGATGTATAAGTTATATATGCATTGTAAAAATTATATATGTGTTGAAATAGAAGTGAATTGCTATATATAAATATATATATACGCCCCTCGTCCACAAACCATGGACGATATTTATTGGTTGTGATTGGTGTGAAAATTGATTGATAGCGAATAGTTGTTTGGGATTGTTTGTGGTTGATATTGATTGATTGTGGTTGAAAAATACCCATTTGTGGTTGAGAAATATTTGGTTGAAACCACATAGGATTAGTTTGTGGAAATGAAATAAATATATACATGCCGCCTGCGTGCGAACTAGATGCATGATCCCCATTATCAAAAACCGTGAGGTTTTAAGGTAGAGCGAGGAGCCGTACTAGGGACGGTCCCGGTTTTAACTACCCTGTCGTTATGCTGCCGAAATTTTGAATAATATTCATGTGTTTGAATTATTTTCATTTATTGAAACTATATTTATTCATTGAATAGAAAACCTACATGTGTTGAATCGATATTCATTCGTTGATTAGAAATTCATGTGTTGAATGGTATTCGTGTTTTAAATATAAAATCACATTTTTTATCTATATATAGAAACTATAGAAAACCTTCATGTTTTGAATCGATATTCATTCGTTGATTAGAAATTCATGTGTTGAATGGTATTCGTGTTTTAAATATAAAAAAAATCACATTTTTATCTATAAATAGAAACTCTAGAAAACCTTCATGTGTTGAATCGATATTCATTCGTTGATTAGAAATTCATGTGTTGAATGGTATTCATATTTTGAAATAAATTGTTTCATAATAAAAATCACCTTTTATCAACTATATGGACTATGTAAAATAATCCTATTTTGAAATAAATTGTTTCATAATAAAAATCACCTTTTATCAACTATATGGACAATGTAAAATAATCCTATTTTGAAATAAATTGTTTTACAATAAAAATCCTATTTTTATCACCTATATAAACTATATAAAATAATAGTGTTCTGAAATGAATTGTTCTAAAATAAAAATCACATTTTTATTATATACATGAATCGTTGAAATGTGAAGTGTTAAAAATAGCAACTCGTTCAAATAAATATGCATGAGTCGAAATATTCATTAATTAGCTAATGATATGATTTTTGCCTATGCGTGCAACATTAGAATAAATGGTGTTTTTTTTAAACAAATGGAATCAAAAATGAAGTTGAATGGAAAATGATAAGTGGTAAGAACTGTATATATGTACATGCATATTTATTGAACAGGTTATAACAAAGGGGCTAGAGAAGAGGAATAAAATTTTGTGCCCGACAAATAGGTACACATTTACTGTTTTGTTTGGGTGATGATTTTATGAGCCTGTTGGCTAGCCGCTTGGCTTTTTATTTTTCTTTTCGACATGAGACGCCCGTGTGGCTATTTGGGAATTTCCCTAGCCCCTCCCGTACAAAGGAGGTTATGGCGAAATTTTCCAAAATTTAAAGGCGTTAGTGAAATATTTGAAGTGAAAACGATATTGAAATTGTTGAATGAACTATATTAATATAAATATATAAATATAAATAGAATTAAAACAAAACATGGCCATGCAGTTCGTGTTTTGAAACCATGATTTCAAACAACTAGTGCGGGAAATCCGACCATTGGATTTTCCCGAAACCGCAACCGTCGGGTTCGCCTTGGAAATATCTTTCCAACGACACCAACCTTGTAAAAATCCAACGGTTGGATTGTCTGGAATGTTTAATTCAAATCTGAAGAAAAACAGCGCCAAAAACGATTATATTTATATATATATAAATATAATTATATTTAATCGAATAACGACGCTGCAGTTCGTATTTTGAAATCGAAACTTCAAACGATTGTACCGGGAGATCCGACCGTCGGATTTTCCCGAAACTGGAACCGATGGATTCCTTTTGAAAAGACCTTTCTAATGATGTAAATTTTGTGAAGATCCAACGGTTAGATTTTCAGATATGGCCGCGTTATGGCCCGAAGCGTCGTTTTGACTAAATTGGCTATTTTAAAATAAATAAAAATAGCGATAAATTGTTATAAAATATCATAAACGATATGGAATGGAAATAAACTGAATTTGCTCGATTTATGTGGTATTTGATGGTTGAATGTGTTTGGTGTGAAAATTACATTAAAGAACAAAATTGGTGTTGTCGAATGATTTAACCATTGAAATAAATTGATTTGAAATTCTAAATATACGTGAATTATTTGAAAAGGCCGAGTTAATTCTCATTTCAAATAATTGACCGACGATTGAAAGTCGAAGATGAAGACGGTGGTCGAAGATCGGAGATCTTCACCTCGTTTGGATGGTAACCGAGGTCCTGATTGGGAGGCATCCCGAAATATGGATAATGAGTGGTGATCGTCCAGACGTACGTGGTGATCGATGGGTTTGCGAGGTATTTAGTGCCTCCGGTTTCGTTCAGACCCAGAACGGACTTGTAAATGGACTGTGTGTCTGACATTGTATTTTATTCTGTGTGGATTGATCTCTATTAAATATACATCTGTTTGGCGGCGGAAAATTTATTCTTTTGCTTAACGCTCTTCTCTGAAACGCACGAGCTCAGAGGTTGTATATCGATGGACATCAGTCGCATGGCATGAATTGTCTGTGTGGCATGCTAAGATGCAGTGATCAGGGCTTCTGTTGAAAAGCAAAGTCTTGTGGTGATGATAAAAGCCCCGCCGGTGGGGCGTAGCTTTGTGTATAATGAAAAATCGCGAGCCTCACACCCCGGTATGAACCAGAAACGGGAGAGGACATCAGGGAGGGCCTGCGTTTCTTCCTAGCTAGGGTGTTTTCAGTGACCTACCAGCCCTGACATTTATATACTTTTCACCTGTGTGGTTGTTGCTGTTGCGAGGCGCCTCGGTTTGATCGGACGATCTGGGTCCGATGGAGTCATTCGTTGGCTCGTTTACGCCCCAAAGGGCGGAGAGACGTAGTGTTCAGGCATAATAATCCACATCGGTGGACCGGCCCTGACGATCCAAGGCTTGCCTGCGCGCTTGCCTGAGACTCGGGCTAGGCAGTCTCGAATTCGGTAAGGACTATCTTTTGCCTTGGTTCATGACGGAAATCCAATTTCCAAATACGTGACTGTGCGGTTTCGATTGTATATATATATATATTTGGCGATATAGTGGCATGGGACGCTCATGTCGTCTATGATTGATAGTTATGATTTGAAATTGTTTTCAGAACATATAGCACTAGCAATAATATCAAATGCTTTTGTTTTATTCGTATCAAGCATATCTTGGCCGTTATAAGGTAAAAACTCTATCCTCCGGTTTGCGTTGCATTGTGTGATGAGAACTGAGTCTTATAATGGCTTCATTTTTATAAAATGCATTGCGTTGTTTAAAAGAAAGATTTGTTTTAAAGCACTGGCAATCCAATGGAGTAAACCCGTTCCACGAAAGTGGCGTGGTCCTGTGAATAGCCAATTATATATGTGTTGAGTGGATTTCTCATACCAGTCCCATGACTGACTCGTAGTTTGTTTCACTTTCAAACTCGGGTGCCCCTTTTTCTACATGGGTAGCCTTGTATTCAGGTTTAGCAGGCTTTATCTGGATAGCTGGAGCTGAAGATGGATTCTATCATTTATCTCTTTTTATGCTGTTCAGCTCCTATTGTACATATTTTGTTTATTTCCGCTGTAGACATTTATGTATAGCTGAACTGTATTTGTACTAAGTAAGATCCTGTATACTGTGTAACTCTGATGATTACGTTTATCCAGTATATTCTATTGTTCATTATCTGGTGTATTTAATTATTCTGTTTCTGTGTTATATTCCAAGGATTTCCCTTGCCACCGTCAGTATGGGGTTTGGGGTCGTCTCATTTGGTATCAGAGCTTTGGTTAAGCTTAGTGCTGGAATATAATATATTAACGAACTCGTCAGAAATAGAACTGGTAGTGTTCTAGGACGGGTAACTCTATACAGATAGGATCAGTAATATCCTAGTATGAGTAAAGAAGAATGAAATTACACCTCGATAGACACATTTACATTTGAAGTATGTGTTTCTATATTTTACAAATACCCTTTTCTGTGACCTGACACTTGATCTGTTGTTTGCAGAAGTACTAGAAAATGAGTGTCAGAAACAGGAGGAATACAGAACCGGATATTGAGGCCCTATTAATCAAATATTGAAATATGGGTGGAATACCGTTCTCTGGTGAAGAATCTATTATGAAGACACAGGCTTGGATTCGTTCGGCTGAAAAGATCTTTGATGGTTTAAAGCTGAGGGTTGACCAGAAAAGGTTACTGGCCTCCTGGGCACTTAAAGATGAAGCTTTGTTCTGGTGGGATTCGGTTATAGAGAATAATCTAGAAGGCGATATCACCTGGGACAGATTCAAAGTGACTTTCGTAGAAAGATTTACTCCTCCAGAAGCGACTGAGCGATTATGCGATGAATTTTCTTATCTGATACAAGGTGACATGACCATCCCAGAATATCATAAGAAATTCAATGAACTTTCTCATTTCGCTCCTCATCTGATTAAAGACCCAAAGAGGAAGAATCTTAGATTCATTCTCGGGCTTCAAAGAAAATATCAGAACAGTGTAATGAGGAACGTGAAGCTCCCTTTTTCTGAAATGATATACATGGCTTATCAGTACGAAGATCTAGACAAGAAAGGTATGCTACAGTATGAAGAAGAAGTCAGCTCTAGTAATGGAAATGAGTCTGAAACTGATCGTCCTGAGGCCAGTACAAAGTCTGATGTCAGTAAGAAGCCCAGTGCCAAGAGAAAAAGGGCTAAATCTGAAAAGGAATCGGCCACGACTGCCACATGCTCTAACTGCAATAAACAGGGGCATCTGACTAGGAAGTGTAAAACCTCGAAGAAGCGAAAGGAGGATGGGTCTAAATCCAAGGGCAAGTTTCCTGTGACTCGGGAGTGCAATCTTTGTCATCAGGCCGGTCATATAAAGCGAGATTGTTGGCTGTTAAAAAAGACCCAAGAGGCTCAGGTAAATGAAGTGGCCGAAGTGCCTGCATCTTCGCCTGCTCAGGAAAGGGCTGATGTTTTAGAAGGGACGCTTACTGTCAAAAACATTCCAGTCAAAGTACTGTTTGACACAGGCGCGTCATGAAGCTTTATTGCCAAGAGTGCAGCTAAGAAGCTGGATCTGAATTTGAGGAAGCTCAAGGAACCAATGACTGTCCAGAATCCGGTCCAGAATCCGGTCCAGAATCCGGTCGGGGGTTCTATCAATCTCAGTTGGATTTGTGCAGTACCTGTCTCCTTTTCCTGCTATAAATTCCCTACTATCTTTGTCGTTATGAATTTAATGAATTCGATCTTATTCTGGGGTTGGATTGGCTAACCAAATGTGAAGTATAGGTTAGATGCGCCGAGAGAGTTGTTAGAGCTAAGATTAAATCAGCGAGTTATATAACCATACCGTGTGAAGGTCATAAATCTAATAGAAAAGACTTCTGGGCAGCTTTGAATGTTTCTCCAACCCAAATAGAAAATATCCCTGAAGTTACAGAGAATATTCTAGATCTCATCAAAGATATTCCTGTCGTCAAAGATTATGCGGATGTGTTCGAAGAAGTTGTTCGCTTGCCTCCGCAGAGAGAAATAGATTTCAAGATTGCTTTGATTCCAAATGCAAGGCCGGTAGTTCACGCTATTCGAAGAGTGTCCTTGAAGGAGAAAGAGGAATTAGACAATCAAACACGACATCTCGTATGAAAGGGTCTGATCAGGCCCAGTTTTTCTGATTGGGGTGCAGCAGTGGTGTTTGTCCCAAAATCTGACGGTACTCTACGTCTATGTGTGGATTATCGTGATCTGAACAAACAAACAATAAAGAACAAATATCCATTGCTGCGGATTGATGATTTTTTGGATCGATTAAATGGCGCACAAGTATTTTCACGAATGGACCTAGCTACAGGTTTCCATCAACTTCGAATTGCCGAAGAGTGTGTTCCAATGACAGCATTCAGAGGTCCCGACTTATTCTACGAGTGGTTGGTAATGCCGTTCGGCTTATGTAACGCTACATCTTACTTCGTCGATCTGATGAATAGAGTGTTCAGGGGAGTTTTGAATAAATTTGTTCTGGTTTTTATTGATGATATTCTAATCTTCTCTAAATCAAAGGCCGAACATGAAAAACATCTGGAACAGGTTCTAGAAATTCTGAGACGGAATGTATTAAAAGCCAAATTTTCCAAATGTATCTTCTGGCAAGATGAAGTAAAATTTCTAGGCCACGTCGTATCGAAAGAAGGAATCGCTGTGGATCCAAGGAAAATCACAGCAATTCAGAATTGGAAACAACCCAGTACCCCCACTGAAGTCCGCAGTTTTCTCGGATTGGCTAGCTATTACCGGAAGTTTGTTAAAAACTTTTCGAAGATATCTGGTCATTTAACGAAGCTTACGAAGAAGCACTCTAAATTCAAACGGACTCCAGAAAGTGAGGAGGCTTTCAAAGAGCTAAAGTTAAGATTAACGACAGCTCCATTGTTAACCATCATCGATGGCAACCAGGATTTAAAGGTCTGGACTGATGCTTCTAGAGAAGGCCTTGGCGCAGTGTTAATGCAAAGGGGTCAAGTGATTGCTTATGCTAGCCGTCAGTTGAAGCCACATGAAAAGAACTAAGTAACTCATGATCTTGAGTTATTGGCTATTGTGTTCGCTTTGAAAATCTGGAGACACTATCTTATGGGTGGGAAATTTGAACTATTTACAGATCACCAGTCGTTAAAGTATCTGTTCACTCAGAAAGACCTGAATCTGAGGCAGCAACGTTGGTTGGAGTTTCTTGCAGCATATGATTTTGAAATTATATACACTCCAGGGAAAGCCAATGTTGTTGCCGATGCGTTAAGCCGAAAGAATGAAATGATCGCCAGTTTCATCATTGCGACTTCGTTGATTGACAAGATATCGGCTCTCCAAGAAGACGACCTATTTATCAAAGGAATGAGTCAGCGAATTCGTGAAGGCAATTCTTCGGATTTCCAGCTAGATAGCGAAGGGATTCTGAGGTTAGAAGGACGAATTTGCGTTCCAGAAATTCCTGAACTCAGAAGAGATGTGCTTGATGAATGCCACAAATCTAAGCTTAGTATCCATCCGGGGGTGAGTAAAATGTATAACGATATCAAGTGCACATTCTGGTGGGAGTCGTTAAAGAGAGACATCTCGATATATGTTAGTCGATGCCCTACTTGCCAGCTAGTCAAAAGTGACCAACAGAAATTAGCTGGATTGTTACAACCACCAGAAGTTCCTGGTTGGAAGTGGGAACATATTTTTATGGATTTCATTGATGGTCTGCCCAGAACCAGAAAAGGGAATGACAGTATTTGGGTGATCGTAGATCGCTTCACGAAGACCGCTCATTTCATACCTGTCAGATCAAACAGAACTGCTCAGAGTCTGGCGCAGATATACTTCAGGGAAATAGTTAGACTACATGGAGTGCCGCTCAGTATAGTCAGTGATAGAGATACAATATTTACTAGTAAATTCTGGGAGGCATTTCAAGTCGAACTGGGAACGAAGTTGAACTTAAGCACCGCTTATCATCCTCGGACAGACGGTCAGACTAAGATGGTAAATCGTATTTTAGAAGATCTATTGCGGGCTTGTGTTATAGATTTCGGTGGATCATGGGAAGACCATCTGCATTTGGCTGAATTCTCATATAACAACAGCTACCAGGCGAGTCTGACAATGTCGCCATTCGAAGGATTGCATGGTAGACCGTGCCGATCTGCTGCTTGTTGGGTCGAGCCCGGAAATAGACTTGTGTTGGGTCCCGATATGATACGAGAAGCTGCCGACAAAGTCGATTTTATTAAGAAGCGATTACTTGCCGATCAAAGCCGACAAAAGAGCTATGCCGATAAAAGAAGAAGGGATATATCCTTTGCTGTTGGCGACTACGTATATTTGAAAGTATCGCCGATGAGAGGAGTTATCTGGTTTGGTAAAACTGGAAAGTTGGCACCCAAATTCATTTGTCCGTTTCCTATTCTGGAACGGATCGGGACTCTCGCTTATAGGGTTAAATTGCCAGATTGGTTGCCTGGAGTTCATGATGTATTTCACATATCTCAACTTCGAAAGCACGTTCATGATCCAGACTTGATCGTGGAAGAAGCAGCTCAATAGGATATTGAAATTACTCCAGAATTAGCCGTGAGAAGAGAGCCGCTAAAGATCATCGGCAAAGAAACCAAAGAGCTGAGGAACAAGAAGGTTCACTTAGTCAAAGTGCAATGGAGTGGAGATCCGCGAGATTGTACTTGGGAAACTGAGGAGAGCATTCAGAAAGCTTATCCTTGATGCCGAGTAGATATCTCTGATTGACTCTGGTGCAAGGTACATTTACCCTACTATGCATTACCATTTAATTCTCTACTCTGTTGTTATTTTCTTTCCATGGATGTGCACTTTTAAATTCTATAGTCTGAATGGTTTTAAAAAAGAGTATAGAAATTGATTAGTATATTTTTGAAAAGTTAAAAACAATTGGATTGGTTGTTGTGTTGTGTGATTGTAGATTTATCAAACCACTTTCGACTTTGTTCCTTTTCGGGGACGAAAAGTTTTAAGTGGGGGAGATTATAACGACCCAGAAAATCTGAACCAATTAAATTTTTTTAAATTGGCTAAAATAATTGATTTTAAATATTTAAAACAAATATTTAAATAATGGCAAGGGAAAGTGAGTTTGAATCGGCCATTGAAAACGAATATAATTAATTATAATTATAAACAAGGCCTGAAATGGCGCTGCAGTTTCAAAAAATTGAATTCAAACTTTGTCGGACTGTACCGGGTGCAAAACAAAACGGATTTTAGTGAAACCAAAAATATTTAAATCTGTTAGTGAATAACTTTCTAACGAATCTGAAAAATCGAATTTTCATAGCGGAAATCAAAAGTTATGGCCGAATGAATTTTCAGAAAGGTCGCTATGGAATTTATATAGCCCGTGAAATTGGCCAATTTTCATACGACCTCGGAATTCGACGAAACCACTTTTGTTGGATCCGGGATGTGAAGTTATTGCTAGGTTTCAAATTTCATAATTTTTGAAGCTAGTATGTGAGCGTGGCAAGGGAAAATGTGTTTTGGTCAATTACAGTTAAATTGGATCGACCAGAAATGGGCCTTTTTGCAAACGGTCTCAGAATTCGACGAAACTAGTTTTGTTGGACCGTATCGTCAAAACATAGCCAGATTTATTTTTCTGGAATTTTTCGAATCAGTTTGTGGCCCTGGCAAATTGAAATGTACGTTCAAATTAAATATTGAAAGTTTTATATTTTAATTTGAAGAATAAACTAACTGAAACAATCGAATGGGCCTTCGAAACATATCCCATTGTGTTCGGAATGGGGGTATAACGCTAGGGACGACAGTCGTTGGGTTTAGATTGGTGGTCGCGTCAGAAAACCCTTATAAAACCTACCGGCCAATCAGAATTTAAATAAAAAAATAGAAAAATCCCTTTTCTTCCCCCCGTAACAGCTGCGATCGACGGCGACAAAAGCACCCCGCTTCCCTCCTCCTTATCACCTTCCACGCGCCACGATAGCCAACGCCGCAGTTGGGAATTTTGAAGGCCTCTCCGAGAGCTTCAAATCCATACCCACCCCCACCAGTATCATCGCGTGAATCGAGGGAATCACCCTCACGAAGTTGCGCCGCCTCAAGCCCGATTCCTCCTTCGATCCTCCATCGCACTGGGTCCCACCGCCATCGACAGGAGCGTGGCTCCAAGCTCTACAGCATGGTGGAAGCCGATCGATCTCTCGTGCTACGAATCCGAAGAAAGATCAAACACTAGTTTCGAACCAGGTTTGAAAACTAACGGCTGCTCTATATTTTCAACTGTTTTTACACTTTTAAGTGTTGCAAACTTTGAAAAATCATATCTTTTTGCTTTGTGGTCGAAATTCAGTGAAACAAGAGACAGTGGACTCATGTGGACGTCTTCTGCATTTTAGAAGAGACCGCATATTTTTCTGAGCCTTCTGCTATTTTTGGTGGAGTGGAACCCAATGTGAGATTTCTAATTTATAAACGATATGGAAAACGACGATATATAAATTATATAATCGATGTATGGGTTATATAAGTGTTGTACACCTCATGTATAAGCGTTGTATAAGTTGTACGTTCGATGTATAAGTTATATATGCGTTGTAAAAATTATATATGTGTTGAAATAGAAGTGAATTGCTATATATATATATATATATATATATATATATATATATATATATATATATATATATATACGCCCCTCGTCCACAAACCATGGACGATATTTATTGGTTGTGACTGGTGTGGAAATTGATCGATAGCGAATAGTTGTTTGGGATTGTTTGTGGTTGATATTGATTGATTGTGGTTGAAAAATACCCATTTGTGGTTAAGAAATATTTGGTTGAAACCAGATAGGATTAGTTTGTGGAAATGAAATAAATATATATGTGCCGCCTGCGTGCGAACTAGATGCATGATCCCCATTGTCAAAAACCGCGAGGTTTAAAGGTAGAGCGAGGAGCCGTACTAGGGACGGTCCCGGTTTTAACTACCCTGCCGTTATGCTGCCGAAATTTTGAATAATATTCATGTGTTTGAATTATTTTCATTTGCTGAAACTATATTTATTCATTGAATAGAAAACCTTCATGTGTTGAATCGATATTCGTTCGTTGATTAGAAATTCATGTGTTGAATGGTATTCGTGTTTTAAATATAAAATCACATTTTTTATCTATATATAGAAACTATAGAAAACCTTCATGTGTTGAATCGATATTCATTCGTTGATTAGAAATTCATGTGTTGAATGGTATTCGTGTTTTAAATATAAAAAAAAATCACATTTTTATCTATAAATAGAAACTATAGAAAACCTTCATGTTTTGAATCGATATTCATTCGTTGATTAGAAATTCATGTGTTAAATGGTATTCATATTTTGAAATAAATTGTTTCATAATAAAAATCACCTTTTATCAACTATATGGACTATGTAAAATAATCCTATTTTGAAATAAATTGTTTCATAATAAAAATCACCTTTTATCAACTATATGGACAATGTAAAATAATCCTGTTTTGAAATAAATTGTTTTACAATAAAAATCCTATTTTTATCACCTATGTAAACTATATAAAATAATAGTGTTCTAAAATGAATTGTTTTAAAATAAAAATCACATTTTTATTATATACATGAATCGTTGAAATGTGAAGTGTTAAAAATAGCAACTCGTTCAAATAAATATGCATGAGTCGAAATATTCATTAATTAGCTAATGATATGATTTTTGCCTATGCATGCAACATTAGAATGAATGGTGTTTTCTTTTTAAAACAAATGGAATCAAAAATGAAGTTGAATGGAAAATGATAAGTGGTAAGAACTGTATATATGTACATGCATATTTATTGAACAGGTTATGGCAAAGGGGCTAGAGAAGAGGAATAAAATTTTGTGCCCGACAAATAGGTACACATTTACTGTTTTGTTTGGGTGATGATTTTATGAGCCTGTTGGCTTTTTCTTTTTCTTTTCGATATGAGACGCCCGTGTGGCTATTTGGGAATTTTCCTAGCCCCTCCCGTACAAAGGAGGTTATGGCGAAATTTTCCAAAATTTAAAGGCGTTAGTGAAATATTTGAAGTGAAAACGATATTGAAATTGTTGAATGAACTATATGTATATAAATATATAAATATAAATAGAATTAAAACAAAACATGGCCATGCAGTTCGTGTTTTGAAACCATGATTTCAAACAACTAGTGCGGGAAATCCGACCATTGGATTTTCCCGAAACAGCAACCGTCGGGTTCGCCTTGGAAATATCTTTCCAACGGCACCAACGTTGTAAAAATCCAACGGTTGGATTGTCTGGAATGTTTAATTCAAATCTGAAGAAAAACAGCGCCCGAAACGATTATATATATATATATATATATATAAATATAATTATATTTAATCGAATAACGACGCTGCAGTTCGTATTTGGAATCGAAACTTCAAACGATTGTACCGGGAGATCCGACCGTCGGATTTTCCCGAAACTGGAACCGTTGGATTCGTTTTTAAAAGGCCTTTCTAATGATGTAAATTTTGTGAAGATCCAACGGTTATATTTTCAGATATGTGTAAATCAAATCTGAAGAAAAACAGCGCCACGGCCGCGTTATGGCCCCAAGCGTCGTTTTGACTATATTGGCTATTTTAAAATAAATAAAAATAGCGATAAATTGTTATAAAATATCATAAATGATATGGAATGGAAATAAACTGAATTTGCTCGATTTATGTGGTATTTGATGGTTGAATGTGTTTAGTGTGAAAATTACATTAAAGAACAAAATTGATGTTGTCGAATGATTTAACCATTGAAATAAATTGATTTGAAATTCTAAATATACGTGAATTATTTGAAAAGACCGAGTTAATTCTCATTTCAAATAATTGACCGACGATTGAAAGTCGAAGATGAAGACGGTGGTCGAAGACCGTAGATCTTCACCTCGTTTGGATGGTAACCGAGGTCCTGATTGGGAGGCATCCCGAAATATGGATAATGAGTGGTGATCGTCCATACGTATGTGGTGATCGATGGGTTTGCAAGGTATTTAGTGCCTCCAGTTTCGTTCAGACCTAGAACGGACTTGTAAATGGACTGTGTGTCTGACATTGGATTTTATTCTGTGTGGATTGATCTCTATTAAATATACATCTGTTTGGCGGCGGAGAATTTATTCTTTTGCTTAACGCCCTTCTCTGAAACGCACGAGCTCAGAGGTTGTATATCGATGGACATCAGTCGCATGGCATGAATTGTCTGTGTGGCATGCTAAGATGCAGTGATCAGGGCTTCTGTTGAAAAGCAAAGTCTTGTGGTGATGATCAAAGCCCCGCCGGTGGGGCGTAGCTTTGTGTATAATGAAAAATCGCGAGCCTCACACCCCGGTATGAACCAGAAACGGGAGAGGACATCAGGGAGGGCCTGCGTTTCTTCCTAGCTAGGGTGGTGTCAGTGACCTACCAGCCCTGACATTTATATACTTTTCACCTGTGTGGTTGTTGCTGTTGCGAGGCGCCTCGGTTTGATCGGACGATCCGGGTCCGATGGAGTCATTCGTTGGCTCGTTTACGCCCCAAAGGGCGGAGAAACGTAGTGTTCAGGCATAATAATCCACATCGGTGGACCGGCCCTGACGATCCAAGGCTTGCCTGCGTGCTTGCCTGAGACTCGGGCTAGGCAGTCTCGAATTCGGTAAGGACTATCTTTTGCCTTGGTTCATGACGGAAATCCAATTTCCAAATACGTGACTGTGCGGTTTCGATTGTATATATATATTTGGCGATATAGTGGCATGGGACGCTCATGTCGTTTATGATTGATAGTTATGATTTGAAATTGTTTTCAGAACATATAGCACTAGCAATAATATCAAATACTTTTGTTTTATTCGTATCAAGCATATCTTGGCCGTTATAAGGTAAAAACTCTATCCTCCGGTTTGCGTTGCATTGTGTGATGGGAACTGAGTCTTATAATGGCTTCATTTTTATAAAATGCATTGCGTTGTTTAAAAGAAAGATTTGTTTTAAAGCACTGGCAATCCAATGGAGTAAACCTGTTCCACGAAAGTGGCGTGGTCCTGTGATTAGCCAATTATATATGTGTTGAGTGGATTTCTCATACCAGTCCCATGACTGACTCGTAGTTTGTTTCACTTTCAAACTCGGGTGCCCCTTTTTCTACACGGGTAGCCTTGTATTCAGGTTTAGCAGGCTTTATCTGGATAGCTGGAGCTGAAGATGGATTCTATCATTTATCTCTTTTTATGCTGTTCAGCTCCTATTGTACATATTTTGTTTATTTCCGCTGTAGACATTTATGTATAGCTGAACTGTATTTGTACCAAGTAAGATCCTGTATACAGTGTAACTCTGATGATTACGTTTGTCCAGTATATTTTATTGTTCATTATCTGGTGTATTTAATTATTCTGTTTCTGTGTTATATTCCAAGGATTGCCCTTGCCACCGTCAGTACGGGGTTTGGGGTCGTCTCAGTTTCCCCTAATTCTGAATATTAAATTAATTATTCATTAATTTATTCACTTTAATTTTGTTAAAATTTTGGGGTGTTACATGAAAGGTCACAATTTTCTTTTCTTGAGCTAATTCCCTTTTTGCTTGAAGATTTAATTCATAAGACATAAGATTTCCTATTAGCTCCTCCGGTTTCATAGCTGATAAGTCATTTTCTTCTTCAATGGCAAGTACATTTCTTTCCCAGTCGTTAGTTAGAGAATTTAGTGCTTTTGATACGATGTCAAAGTCACTATATTTTTCTCCTAGTCCTATCAATGCATGTAAAATGTCTTGAAATCTTGAGTACATTTCATTAGTAGTTTCATTTTGTTTCATCTTGAAATTCTGGAACTGGTTTTTTAGCATTGAAATTTTAGTTTGCTTGACTTTTTTTGTTCCTTCATGGATGGTCTTGAGAGTACCCTATATTTGATATGCTGATGTACAGATGCTAACACGGTTGAACTCATTTCTATCTAGTGCGCAATATAGCATGTTCATAGCTTTTGCATTTGCATTGGCCTTCTCTTTTTGAACTGTTGTGCAAGTTGAATATTCGTTTGTTGGTGCTGTAAATTCTTTTTGAGTAGCATTCCATGCACTAAAACCACTTGCTTGCATATAAATCCTCATTCTAGTAGCCCAATAGTTGTACTGTAGCCCATTGAATAAAGGTGGTTTTTGAGTAGATTTTCCTTTGCCAAAAGTAGTTTAGCTAGTACTTGGGTTGTTCTCCATTTTATCAAAGTATCGAATAACAGTGTTACGGTTATAGGATGACCATGCTCTGATACCAATTGAAAGAGGCTATATGACAGTAGGATCGCATAGATTGGAGAATAGAATGTAATGTATATAGTAGTGTAGTAAGTAGTAAATCACACAGTCGATTTTATACTGGTTCGGACCACTGTTCTACGTCCAGTCCCAGACTCACTTCTGGTATTTCACTAATACTAAAAACCTTCATTTCACCCGGAGGAAGAGGTTCACAATTACCCGAACAGCTAAACGGGATTTCTTGCCTCAACTGCTGAAGAGGTCTTCCTTAATACAGAATAATTGAGGACTTATTTGTGTTCTTGTTAACACGGATTTGTCAATATATAGTACACCCTTCCGATAGTCTTTCCTTGATGATAAATGTGAAGCTTGTGAAAGATTATGGAAGAAAATATTGTAAATAGTGTGCTTTTTGAAAACTAGAGAGCTTTGAATAATATTAGAGAGAGATAGAATAAAATTCAGTGATTTTATAAGCAAATCAAGTCTCTATTTATAATGTGCAAAGAGTTGTAACTCATCACGAAGAGATTCCATCAAGAGAAATGATTTCAATTGGTATAGCAAATCAGATGTCTGAATATTAATTTCAGATGTTTGTTTTGAATTTGAAATTTTGAAACACCCCACCTCCGTTAAGGTCACACACGAAGGGAATGCCTTAAATTTGGTGGAGCATTTTAGGTAAAAGATGCAGATAAATTACAAGACAGACAAATAAAGCAGCGGAAAATAAAGTCATTTTATAAACAATATGGTTCAGTCAAGCTTTTACAATAGCTGTCTCAATCATACTTAAAAGTAATACATAGAACTTCTATCTTGATCTTAAAACTTCCAAATATAAAATAAGCACAAAAACAACAATGATATTCCCTAATAAAGCATTAACCAGCCATAACAGTGAAAGAGAGAGTCCAAAGCAATACATCGACTATCATCGAGCTTGGAAAGAAAACTGAGCTAAGTGGTAACATTTCCTCCCTGTGAACCTAGGGGGGGTGGGAAACAGAAGAAAAGAGGCGAAACAAAACTAGGTCAGACATAAGTCTGGTAAGTCCAGTGACTTTCAGCATATAAACAGGCAAAAGCATTATGACATGAATAAACTGAATATAAGACAATACCGTGATAATAGGGACAACAAGATAACATACGATTAGTATAGATATGATAAGGCAAGATAAAATGAATGCGCTTCTACTCTTTCTCTGCTTCGCTACTACTTTGTTATTCTTATTTCTATATCTCTGCAATGCCTAACAAGTGTGCCAACTAGTAATCTATATAAAATAATAATACGATAACGTGATCCTAATCCCCGTAAATTGTGGTAGCCTTTAGGTGTACATCTATCATGAGGATTCCACCTCAATCTGCCTAATTGCCATGCACATGTTAGATGTACCCTTACCACCCAATTGGTCGGCTCCCTACTTGTATTCATTTCTCTTATGTCTGTGTCAATCGTCCCTCTCTTGCGTGTAGATACCCTGTGTTGGTCCCACCATGAGGTGTATCAATCTTTATGATAGCGACCCGACACGATTCAAGATGCACAGTGTATAACTAATGGTACTCAGTGCCTGATTTTTCCCACTTCGGAGTACGTGCACGCCCGTAAACCGTCGGAACCTACACTGACATAAACCCTGCCGCTGTTTTGACCGCTTATAATCAGCCCAATAATCGTGCTCCACCCTGCCTAGTATCAGGGTACCATGATACATCTATGTGGGTTACTGCTGAAATGGGCCCCCATTACTAGGATTTCCTGCTGGTTAAGTTTGTGGGCCTAAATATACAAATATTACCCAACTACACGAGATGTACTTAAACCTCCCACCGATTCTAGCATGTTTTCTTAACGGTTAAGTTTGTGGGCCTATATTTACTAATATTACCCACCAACCCGATATGTACTTAACCCTGTCGGACATTAGGTCATATTGGTTAAGTGTTGTCCATTCATGTTAACTTAACCCACCCATTCATTGTGTCATGTTGGTTAAGCGTTTCTTCTTAACATAACCCTGTTCGTTCATCAAATTATATCGGTTAAGTGTTTACTTGTTAACTTAAACTCCACGTGTTCATCATGTTGTACTGGTTAAGTGTCATCAATCAATTCAAGTTAACTTAACCCACCTACTTGTCAAGTTACTTTGGTTAAGTGTAGCCTTCTTGTGCCAACTTAACCCTACCACAAATCAAGTTATATTGGTTAAGTGTTGCCCTCTTGTTTTAACTTAACCTTACAACAAATCAAGTTATATTGGTTAAGTGTTTCTTATTACTTAACTCTACCATTCATCATGCTATACTGGTTAAGTGTTTCCTATGAATTTAACGTTAGTCATTCTTCTTGTTATATTGGTTAAGTGTTTCTCGTTAACTTAACCCTAGTCATTCATCTTGTTCATTAGCATTAATTGATTTATTAATGCACCAACCTCTCACATTAGATATGTGTTGTTGCGGTTACTGGATGTGCCGGGCCTTTTTACACCACAACTCAATCTATCCTCGGGTTTTTCTAGGGCAGGATGCACTAACCTCTCACATTAGATAGGCGTTGTTGTGGTTACTGGATATGTTGGGCGGTTTCGGGCAGTTTTACACCACAACTCAATCTAACCTCGGGTTAGGCAGATTCATCTTTTCACTAATTTACATATTTATAGTTTATATGTAAATTATTCACAATTTTTGTCAATTTCAGGTTATGCCACATTTTCCATAAATGTCCAAGTCTAGATTTATATGCTAATTATCCCAACCAGTCATATTCCACTTCTCAAGTTATGCCCAACTAAGCTAATTGCAAGTTATGGCCTCCAAGTTCAATTTCCAGTTATTACTCAAATTAGACCACATCTAATCTTCCCAAGTTTGTACTAATAGTCATTCCCTAATACCCCATGTTCGCAACAAAGACAAATTATGCCCCAAATCATAAGTTACAAAGTTTGTTCCACCATTACCAAATAGACTATTCCCCATTACCCCCGCATTCCAATCGCACGTATAATAAGTTTCAGTCTAGATTTGAGGTTTATCTGGATTCATAAAATGAAGGGGACGAAAGAGGAACATAAACGAGAGTAGGCATAAAACAGGCATTAAAATGGTAGATCTGTCAAATATTTTGGACCTAAAAGTATTATAGATCATTAGAGTTGGGGTATAACAAA
Source organism: Allium sativum (assembly GCA_030737875.1). Lineage (NCBI taxonomy): Eukaryota > Viridiplantae > Streptophyta > Magnoliopsida > Asparagales > Amaryllidaceae > Allium > Allium sativum. Next base: position 153,098,300 of record CM060921.1, on the reverse strand, counting down.
GATAGATCGGAAACAAACTGACAGAAATAACTTCATAGACATATAGATCTGAAATAAATAACATCATGAACCTAAAAGGATTATATAGCAGATGTCCAACAAAGATAGGCATGATTGAATAATAACTTACTAGGCATGTAAATCATTGATTCAATAGAAAGATAGGAATTAATCTAAAAAATTTGTCTTATCATCAAGCACGGACTTAGATCCATTTCATTATATGCCAAAATCACTATTAGTTGTTTAAATCTGAAAATAACTTGAACTTACATGTTTACAGTTCAATTTATGCCCCAAATCCCAAGTTATATGTCCATTATACTTTATGCCTCAAATCTCAAGTCATATGTCCAATACCTTATGCCTCAAATCTCAAGTCATATGTCCAATACACTTTATGTTTTGAGTACAAATGTGTTATGTCCTCAAATCAGTTACAGCTCAATTATGCCTAATTATACACAATTTAATACTCTTCCCAAATTTTAGCGCTGGTCATGTCCAAATCATATTTTATGCCAAATTTTATTTCCAACGTACGTTCGTCTCTTATGAGATCTGGCTTAGGCGCGCAGTAGCCTGGCTATAAAACAAAAAGGGAAGAAGGAAAGAAGATACAAAGAATGGACATAATATTATCAATGAGATAGATCCAAAGGATATAGAAAGACAGATAGAAATAGGCATAATCTCAGATCCAGATTTATTATAATGTCAGAATCACAATTAACTTTTATTTCTGAAAGTAACGTGAACTTACAAATTACAGAACGGTCTTGAATTCTGGGATCTGTATTCTGCAACTGAATAGCTATCCCTTGAAGTAGACTATTTGTTCTTCTAATTTAGATTTGATTTGATTCTTAGAAAATAGCTGTTGAAGTCGTTGAATTGGCCTCTAAATCTCTACTAGAATTCTAAACTCGATTTCTACGAAGGACTTGAGCAGCATAACCCCGTACTAGATTTATTTTGATAAGAATTAGGTAAAGTATAGGCGTAATGAAGTTGTCTAGAGAAAACTGTAGCCTTAGGGGTGTTTGTATAGCATAGGGATCATTGAATCTGGTCAGAACGAGCGTCCAAATGTAGAAAAATGAATCTGTCCTCGGATCTGAAAATAGGGGGGAGGTCGACCCCTGGTCGACATGTGTGACCCAGGTCGACCCCCCGGTCGACCTAGGTCCTGGGCAGGAAATTTCCCGTCCAGCCTGGGTGTGTGATTTGAATTTCGAATTTCAAACCTGAGTTGTTTAATTAAAATCTCTGAAACTTCTGAAGGTCATAACTTCTTCATACTAGTCCGATTTCTGCAAACTCGAACACTACCTTAAGCAGAATTCCGAGACGAACGTAACGGCGTAAACCGTTTCCCTTAATTCTTCTTCTAAATATAAGTATACTTTAATTTGTTAGTTTGACGTTCACAGAAAATACGGGGTGTTACACTCTCCCCTCCTTAAAGGATTTCGTCCCCGAAATCTTCAAGTTAAGAAGAATGCATATCCTAACATCCAACATCCATCTACTCAACCATTCAATCACAGACATCCATTGTCCTTAAAAAGATTTCTAATGCTTTCATGATCATATGCATAGCGTGTGTACATGTCCTTATCTAATGCAAAATCAGGCGGTCTACTGATTCAGTTGACCTCTTTAATGTGGATTATGTTAGTGTCATGAGTCCATCATGTATGCAATTATTCCTAATTGTACTTTATAACTTCTACATGAGTGCATAGTCATTCATACAAATGCAACATCCATATGATACCACATCAAGTCTCAATCCATATATAAAAAAGTTTACTCATGCATATGCAATATGAAAGTGACTAAGCCGACTAGTGCCTAATGTGTGTATATGCATCCACGAGCAGCCACTAGCAAACACTTGCAAACACTTTCATCCACCAAACATAACATGTCTCAAACACATGTTTACATTCATTGGCTTCTACCTAAGGATCGAGGATATGATTGAGAGGATATACCTAAAAGATAAAGACTAGCATGCAAAATAAATATTACAGAAAAAGTGGAATCAAGGATATACCCTCAAAAAGGTATGATGCGCGTATCTAGTCTTCAGTCTTCTAAGTCGCATCTTCTTAAGCTTCACTCCACAGTACCTTAACTAATTTAACTTCATGAATTGCGAAGCTTCTTGATCTCCATTTCCAAAACCCATTAGTAAAGATAGGACCTCGATCACTTACTATGCTAGAGGGTATCCAATGTTGTCGAACTATCTTTCCAAGATAAACAAATGTTAACCATGATACCAAGTGTATATACTAAGATGATTAGAGGTCTCTCTTCAACTTAGCTTATCGATCATGTCACAAATCTGAGGGTCGATATCTCTCACGCAAACCATCCTAGTCGAACTTGACATCCCTCAAGTACAAGCCCCAAAGGCCTAAACCAATACTAGACAAGCACCCAAGGAATACCTCCTCCGAATTTGGACGATTTATGTGAGATGATACTAGCAAAACAACCAAACAATTGAGCACTTAACCGACTCTGGCTATCCTCGCCAATCTTGCTCCAAAACTATCGTTGATCGCATAACGGGCTTTGCATTATCAACATGATATGCGTGGAAGTCTACCTCACATTTTAGGGGACAAACCCCTAACCTTAATTAAAAACATCTGCGTACTCATGGACTACTCCAACGGATCGAAAATCGTCGATAAATACATAAAGTGATTCTAGGTAGCTAAGACAAACTGATCCCATAGGATCGCACGAAATTTCGAGGGTATTCCCGAGGCAAGTCGAAAGTCTAACTACCCTCCTTTCATAATTACTAGCTAACCAATCCATGCCTAGAATCAACCCATAACCCATGAAACCAAAAACATAAGTATATCAAATCCTTACAAACCAAAGATAAATGAGCCGAACCATAAATTGGATTTGAGACAATAATGGGATCTTCTACTATACAAGTACTAAGGTGAAGAGACTCAACTGTGGAAGCAGATATAAACGAATGTGAAGCGCTAAATCAAAAAGAGTACTAACAGGATGATCAAAAAGGAAAAACTAAACTCTTTCAACAGAAACCTTACTACCTCTCTCTCAGGTACGTTGGCGGTGAGAGCATGCATTTTCCCTCCTGAAAATCCTGTCATTTGTTCTTGCCCTTGACCTTAATTATATGACCCATTATACCATAATAAAGACACTTCCTCTTGTTTTAGGTTTTACTATTCTTTCCGTTTTACCTCCTTTGTGAACCAAGTCCATATTCATGAGTTTCTCATCCTTGGGTTGTGCTCCTTAGCCAAACTCCCTCATTCCCATCTTTACCATCCTTGTGTAGCATGTTGACAAGTCTCTCGAAAGTTGCCTTCATCGCATGGAAAATCCTACAAAGCTCGAAAGAAAATTAGCCGTAGGTGAAACTACTGCGGCTATAGATGGAAGTTTGGCGCTTATTTGCCCTTTGACAAGTGTCATATCTCATCAAGCCTACGGAACCATGCCGCGATGAGGTTACCTTCATGAAAGCCAGGAGCCCAGGAGACTCAGGAAAGATGGAAACAAGGATTCAAACAGAGGATCAAAAAGATAGTGCATATGGCTTTTTGGAATACACCTTCAAAACAAAACTTTTATTTTGAAAATGTTTCTTTTAAAATTGTTTTCAAAATAATTTTTCAAATCTTTTATCTGATCCGGTAACCTTCAGCTTTGATACCAAGTGAAATACCCCACCTCCATTACGGTCACTCACAAACGGAATGCCTTAACTTTGGTGGAGCATTTAAGGTAAAAGATGCAGATAAATTACAAGACAAACAAATAAAGCAGCGGAAAATAAAGTCATTTTATAAACAATATGATTCAGTCAAGCTTTTACAATAGTTGTCTCAATCATACTTAAAAGTAATACATAGAACTTCTGTCTTGATCTAAAAACTTCCAAATATAAAAGAAGCACAAAAACAACAATGATATTCCCCAATAAAGCATGAACCAGACATAGCAGTGGAAGAGAGAGTCCAAAGCAGTACATGGACTATCTTCGACCTTGGAAAGAAAACTGAGCTAAGTGTAACATTTCCTCCCTGTTAACCTTGGGGGGAGGGGGGTAACGGAAGAAAAGAGGCAAAACAAAACTAGGTCAGACATAAGTTTGATAAGTCCAGTGATTTTAAGCATATAAACAGGCAAAAGCATCATAACATGAATAAACTGAGTATAAAACAATAACGTAATAATAGGGACAACAAGATAACATACGATTAGTATAGATACGATAAGGCAAGATAAACTGAATGCGCTTCTACTCTTTCTCTGTTTCGCTACTACTTTGTTATTATGATTTCTATATCTCTGCACTGCCTAACTAGTGTCCCAACTAGTAATCTGTATAAAATGATAATATGATAACGTGATCCCAATCCCTGTAAATTGTGGTAGCCTTCAGGTGTACATCTATCGTGAGGATTCCACCTCAATCTGTCTACTACCCTATCGATTGGCTTCCTACTTGTATTCACTTCTCTTGTGTCTGTGTCAATCGGCCCTCTCTTACGTGTAGATACCCTATGCTGGTCCCACCATGAGGTGTATCAATCCTTATGATAGCGACCCGACACGATTAAAGATGCATAGTGTATAACTAATGGTACTCAGTGCCTGCTTTTCCCCCTCCAGAGTCGTGCATGCCCGTAAACCGTCGTAGCCTACACTGACATACCCCCTGCCGCTGTTTTGACCGCTTATAATCAGCCCAGTAATCGTGCCCCACCCTGCCCAGTTTCAGGGTACCATGATACATCTATGTGGGTTACTGCTGAAATGGGTCCCCGTTACTAGGCTTTCCTACAGGTTAAGTTTTTGGGCCTATATATACAAATATTACCCACCTACACGAGATGTACTTATCCCTCCCACCGATTCTAGCATGTTTTCTTAACGGTTAAGTTTGTGGCCCTATATTTACTAATATTACCCACCAACCTGATATGTACTTAACCCTCCCGCACATTATGTCATATTGGTTACGTGTTGTCCATTCATGTTAACTTAACCCACCCATTCATCGTGCCATGTTGGTTAAGTGTTTCTTATTAACTTAATCAGGTTCATTCATCAAGTTATATCACTTAAGTGTTTTCTTGTTAACTTAACCCCACGTATTCAACTTGTTGTACTGGTTAAGTGTCATCAATCAATTCAAGTTAACTTAACCCACCTACCTGTCATGTTACTTTGGTTAAGTGTTTCCTTCTTGTGTCAACTTAACCCTACCACAAATCAAAGTTATATTGTTAAGTGTTGCCCACTTGTTATAACTTAACCTTACCACAAATCAAGTTATATTGGTTAAGTGTTTCTTATTACTTAACCCTACCATTCATCATGCTATACTGGTTAAGTGTTTCCTATGAACATAACCTTAGTCATTCTTCTTGTTATATTGGTTAAGTGTTTCTCGTTAACTTAACCCTAGTCATTCATCTTGTTCATTAGCATTAATTGATTTATTAATGCACCAACAACTAACATCAGATATGTGTTGTTGCGGTTACTGGATGTGCTGGGCGGTTCTGGGCAGTTTTACACCACAACTCAATCTAACCTCGGGTTTTTCTTGGGCATGATGCACTAACCTCTTACATTAGATAGGTGTTGTGGTTACTGGATGTGCCGGGCGGTTCCAGGCAGTTTTACACCACAACTCAATCTAACCTCGGGTTTGGCACATTCGTCTTTTCACTAATTTACATATTTACAGTTTATATGTAAATTATTCACAATTGTTGTCAATTTCTGATTATGCTTCATTTTCCATAAATGTCCAAGTCTAGATTTATATGCTAATTATCCCAACCAGTCATATTTTAATTCTCAAGTTATGCCCAACTAAGCTAATAGCAAGTTATGGCCCCCAAATTCAATTTCGAGTTATTACTCAAATTAGGCTACATCTAATCTTTCCAAGTTTGTACTAATAGTCATGCCCCAATACCCCAAGTTCGCAACAAAGACAAATTTATGCCCCAAATCATAAGTTATAAAGTTCTGTTCCACCATTACCAAATAGACTATTCCCCATTACCCCCGCATTCCAATCGCACGTATAATAAGTTTCAGTCTAGATTCGAGGTTAATCTAGATTCAAAAAGGGGATGAAAGAGGAACATAAACGAGATTAGGCATAAAACAGGCTTTAAAATGGTAAATCTATCAAATATTTTGGACCTAAAAGGATTACAGATCTGTTAGAGTTGGGGTATAACAAAGATAGATCTGAAACAAACTGACTGAAATAACCTCATAGACATATCTAGATCTGATATAAGTAACATCATGAACCTAAAAGGATTATATATCAGATGCCCAACAAAGATAGTCATGATTGAATAATAACTTCCTAGGCATGTAAATCGTTGATTCAATAACAAGATAGGAACTAATCTAAAAGATTTGTGTTACCATCAAGCATGGACTTAGATCCATTTCATTATATGCCAAAATCACAATTAGGTGTTTAAATCTGAAAATAACTTGAACTTACATGTTTACAGTTCAATTTGCGCCCCAAATCCCAAGTTATATGTCCAATATACTTTATGCCTCAAATCTCAAGTCATATGTCCAATACTTTATGCCTCAAATCTCAAGTCATATGTCTAATACACTTTATGTTTTGAATACAAATGTGTTATGTCCTCAAATCAGTTGCAGCTCAATTATGCCCAATTATACACAATTTAATACTCTTCCCAAATTTTAGCGCTGGTTATGTCCAAATCGTATTTTATGCCTAATTTTATTTCCAACGTACGTTCATCTCTTATGACATCTGGCTCAGGCTCGCATTACCCTGGCTATAAAACAAAAAGGGAAGAAGGAAAGAAGAGATAAAGAATGGACATAATATTATCATTGAGATAGATCCAAAGGATATAGAAAGACAGATAGAAATAGGCATAATCTCATATCCGATTTGTTACAATGTCAGAATCACAATTAACTTTTATTTTTGAAAGTAACGTGAACTTACAAATTACGGAACGGTCTTGAATTCTGGGATCTGTATTCTGAAACTGAATAGCTCTCCCTGAAGTAGACTATTTGTTCTTTTATTTTAGATTTGATTTGATTCTTAGAAAATAGTTGTTGAAGTCGTTGAATTGGCCTTTGAATCTCTACTAGAATACTAAACTTGATTTCTACAAAGGACTTGAGCAGCATAACCCTGTCTTAGATTTATTTTGATATGAATTAGTGTAGAGTATAGGCGTAATGAAGTTGTTTAGAGAAAATTGTAGCCTTAGGGGTGTTTATATAGCATAGGGATCAATGAATCTGGTCAGAATGGGCGTCCAAATGCTTAAAATGAATCTGTCCTTGGATCTGGAAATAGGGGGGAGGTCGACCCCCTGGTCGACCTGTGTGACCCAGGTCGACCCCCTAGTCGACCTGGGTCCTGGGCGGGAAATTTCCCATCTAGCCCGGGTGTGTGATTTGAATTTCGAATTTCAAACCTGAGCTATTTTATTTAAATCTCTTAAACTTCTGAAGGTCGTAACTTCTTCATACGGAGTCCGATTTACGCAAACTCGGACTCTATCTCAAGCAAAATTCTGAGACGAACGTAATGGCGTAACCTGTTTCCCTTAATTCTTCTTCTAAAAATTAAGTATAATTTAATTTGTTAGTTTGACGTTCACAAAAAATACGGGGTGTTACAAATTTAAATAGCAAGGGAATAGTACATATCGTAGTAGATTTAGATGTCTGAGAAATTCAGACATGACACCTAAATATTATGGAGATTTTATTTTTGACTGAGTAAACAGACATCTGTCTGGTTTATTTCGAACGTCTGTTTTCTGGGTAAAACATATTCCTTTCTTGAAACGCTCCACCTCCATTAAGGTCACTCACAAAGGGAATGCATTAACTTTGGTGAAGCGTTGTAGGTAAAAGGCATAGATAATTTACAAGACAGACATATAAATAGCGGAAAACTGAAATCATTTCATAAATAGCGAGGTTTAGTCAAAACATTACAAGCAATGTCTCAAAACCCGACTTTTAAATCATTACAATAAAACATCTGTCTTGATTTAAAACTCCAGGTACATAAAGAAGCATAAAACAGTAGTAAAGCAGCACAAATCCCTAATAAATGTGTAACCACAGCCATAACCCAAGAAAAGAGAATCCAAGCAATACATCTACTCTCTTCAAGCTGGAAAAGGTCTGCACTAAGCTGGAGTATTCCCTCCCTAAGGACCTGGGGAGACGGAAGAAAAGAAGGCGAAAGTAAAACGGGCCAGACATAAGCCTGGTAAGTCCAGTGATTATTCAGCATGTAAACAGGTAAAACGATCATGACATGAATAAACTGAACATAGGACAATACCACAGCAATAAGATAACATATGATAGGGCAAGACAAACTGAATATACTATCACACTCATTTCCATTTCTCTGCACCTACTAACGAATGTTTCAACTACCATCATGGATTCATAATAAAGTGATCCCTTCTCCGATCAGCTTCTACTCGCATGCATTTATTACTTGTGTCATTCAGCCCCGCTTGATTGTAGATACCTGTGCTGGTCCCGCCATGGGGTGTATCAATTCCTATGGTGGCAACCCGACACAAATTCATGATGCACAGTGTATACTACTGATGCCCAGTGCCCGCTTTTTCCACTACGGAGTACATGCACGCCCATACTCCGTCGGAACCTACACTGCTGCACCACCCGCCGCTATTTTGATCGCTTATAATCAGCCCAGTAATCGTGCCTCACCCTGCCTAGTTCAGGGTACCGTGATACATCTATGTGGGTTACTAGGGTTTCCTAATCAACATGTTATAACGGTTAAGTGTTCTCAAATTAACCTAACCCCACCCATATGTTTAATTAACATGTTATATTGGTTAAGCGTTGCCTTTATTAACTTAACCCTACCATTCTTAGCCTGTCCGTCCCTTGGCTTTAATTCATTCATTAAAGCACCAACCTCTCTCATTAGATCTATATTGTTGCGGTCGCTGGATGTGTTGGGCGGTTCCGGGCAGTCTTACACAACAACTCAATCTAACCTCGGGTTTTTGGGCTTAATGCACTAACCTCTCGCATTAGATCTATATTGTTGCGGTCGCTGGATGTGCCGGGCGGTTCCGGGCAGTCTTACACCGCAACTCAATCTAACCTCGGGTTAGGCATGTTCATCTTTAGTCAAATTACATATTTGTCATTTGTGTCCTAGTTTAGATCTTTTTATGTCAATATTCCCCAAGTGTAGTCAGTACAAGTTTTATGACACATTCATTTGTTATGCCCAAAATTTACTTAATTAAATTATACCCAATTTTCCCGCGTTATAATCGAACGTACAATGAAATTCAATCTAAGTTCCGAACGAACCTAGTATTTGTAAAAGAAAATGAAAAAGGGAAAAATAGAGAAGGAGCATAAGAATTGACATAAGGAAAAATAGGCATGTAAAGGTGTACTCAATTCAAGGATCATGTTTCTAATAGGCATGTTGTACATTAAAAATAAGTGCGGGCAAGCTAAGCAATTTACACCATAGGTATAAAGATTAGATAGAATTGGATTTAAGGGAATCACTAATTTTGATGTACAACATGATAGGTACAATATTCTCATAGGCATAGGATGTACAACATGATAGGTTCCATCATATCAATCACAACAGTCTCATAGGCATGATAGATTCCATTATGTCAATCACAACAGTCTCATAGGCATGACAGGTTTCATTATATCGATCATAATTGTAACACCCCACCTCCGCCAGTGCCACTCTTGCAAGGGCACTGACTTTGGAGGGGTGTTTAAACAAGGTAAACATGCATGCAGATATCACAAGACAGAACATATAAGTAAAAAAAACAGAGTAAATATAGTAGCGGATAAAAACTAGCATATCAAAACCATAATTAAGTTACAACACAGTACTTGATCATTATTTTCCATAAACAAAGTCTAGAAACATAAAACTGGAAACTGGAAAGGAAAACATAAAGTAGCTATCCCCAAGGTAGAAAACCATAGCGAGCTCAAGTCCAAAGCATACATGAGCTATCCAGGAAAAGCAGCTAAGATACAAGCTAATAACTGGTATTCCCGCCTTGTAAACCTGGGGGGGGGGGGGGGAAACGAAAGAAAAGAGGCGAAAGAAAATGGGTCAGTCAAAAGACTGGTAAGTCCTACCTACTATTGTACAACAACTAATAAAGTTAACTGTATATGTAAACAAGGATGAGTCATAGGATGATAACTGGCATGGAAAAAGTCAACAAGATAGATCAAGTGTGGCACCGCATATACAAGGTTGAGGTTTGCACCAAGTGTACTAGTATCACAAGTCATGTCAAGTGTAAACAAGAAGTGATCCCCAGGCCCAAGTTTGGCCCAACATCATGAATGACCTAAACCAAGGTCCAACTAGCACGGTCTAGTCGATCGGCTCTCCTAAAGCCTAACTCGTCAAGTGTCGGTGTCATACGGCCCAACTACGAAGTGTAGCTAAACTGTGCTAGGTCCACCCTAGGGTGTATCAAGTCCTAGGGTGTCAACCACTGACACAAACCAAGCACGCACAGTTTAAACCTACTGGTGCCCGTGCCTGCTTTTTCAACTCCGGACCATGTGCACGACCATGGACCGCCTGAACCTACACCGGCGCACCTACACAGCCGTCGTCTTGGTCGCTTACATGTCATCCCAGTAATCGTGCCTTACTCTAGCCTAGTCCCTAGGGTATCATGATACAACTAAGAGGGTTACTGGTGTAAAGGACCACGTAACTAGGGTTTCCTTAATGGGTTAAACGTAGTTAACCCAACTCATCCAAGTACCAAGTTGGTTAAGTGTACCCAAGGTTCATGACTTAACCCTATCAACCCATCGTGTTTAATTGGTTAAGTATTCAAGCAGTCCATGACTTAACCCTACCATGTGGCATTAATTAATTTAATGCACCCAACCTCTCACATTAGACCTTGTTGTGGTTACTAGTTAGGCCGGGCGGGTCCGGGTAGGTTTACACCACAACTTAGTCTAACCTCGGGTTTCACGTGCAACATGACCAACTACTCACATTGGGTCCTATTGCTTGTAGCCACTAGTTAAGCCGGTCGGTTCCGGGTAGGTTTATGCTACAAGCTCAACCCAACCTCGAGTTGGCCATCCTCATGTTTTCTAAGTGTCATGTCCATCATGTTTCCAAAACACATTACAAATTTTCAAGCAATTGGGTAGACCTAACTTAATAGGTAAATTCCCAATGGGTAGACCTAACTTAATAGGTAAATTCCCAAGCTTACGTTTTTATGTCTTTTAAGTTTACCCAACCCCAAACGCAATCCCCTCGCTTACATATCGCAATAGCGCATAAAGGATAGAAAGAGGGAACTTGGAAAAATCATGACATAAAGGTGTTGGAGCCACAAGTTAAACATGGTGGCATATGAGACAAAGATGTGATCACAAACTTGCATATCATGTTATCAACTTGCAAAATATTCCTAAGCATACATAACATCATTTTAACTTGCATAGTGTTCATATGCATGCATAACATGGTTTCAACTTGCATAAGGTTCATATGCATGCATAACATCAAACTTGGCAAATAGGCGGAACATGGCCATAGATAGCATGAGATAAGGACTAGTAACATGCATATAACATTATATGCATGTTAATACAAGGTTTATGAGAGTTTCAAAGTTGCATCATGCAACATTTCCAACCAAAGATCACATCTTTCTATGCATAAAGCCAAGGTAATGACTTTACTAACATGCATAGAGTAAGCTTATGCATAAAATCATAAGATCAAAGCACATATCATGATTAATCCCAAACTCAACTTGCAACATAACATATTAACTTCATAGTTAAAATACAAGAGTAGAAATAGGCTTACAATGCTTATGTGGACTCAAATGAGTATAGCAAATGTAAGAAACCCCTTATGCAACAAATTAAAACCCCAAAATGCAAGCAAACTTGATCAAGACTCCTCCTTTATGATGCCAATAGAGAAACAAGACTTTAATGCAAGCTAAAGAGGATCAAACAAGCCTAAATACACTTGTATGCATGGAAATCTCTTAGAAATTTGATTTAGGAATTTTATGAAGAGAGTGGAGGCCATGAGAGGATTGATTTTGCCATAGTTTAGTTGTATGAATGAATAATGATGATTTAGGGTAGGTTAGGGTCTTATTTATAGAGTAGGCAAGTGTTTTAGGCCATAGGATTAAACCTAGATTCAATCCAAGCCATCAAAGCATGTCTTGGGGAAGAAGTCAAGTGTAGGAACCATCTAGGGCCTTTAGATTAAAGATGAACCATGAGAACCATCCAAATGCAAAATCTGCATTTGAGCGAATCGGCCCACGGGTTGACAGCCAAACACCTTGGATTAACCCCTAGTCGACCCAGCGGGCTTGGGTCGACCTCAAAAATCAGCCGGTTCGGTTATTCCCCTCTCCCAATTCGCTGTTTTGAACATTTTTGCATATTTATTTATTTAATTTTCAATTATATATATATATATATCAATATATATATATATTTCTCTGCGCAACCCATTTCACTTAATTAAGTATACTTTAATTTGGGAATTTTTCGTGAAACTTCGCGAGGCCATATCTTGGTCATACGGACTCCGATTTTCGAAAACTCGGACTCTATTTCGCGTATTTTTCCGAGACGAACGCAATGGCATAGCCCGTTTCCCTTGATTCAGATTTTACAGTTTAATTCTGCCTCCATTTATGTTATAACATGTTATTCAAAAATACGGGTTGTTACATTCTCCCCTCCTTAAAGGATTTCGTCCCCGAAATATCCAAGTTAGGAAGAACGTATCCTACCATCCATCATCCATCTACTCAAAACATCATCCACGAGCAATCATTGTCCTTAAAAGGTTCTAAATGCTGTATGATCATATGCAAAGGTGTGTGTATATGTACTTATCTAATGCAAATATCATCAATGCTGATTATGTTAGTGAAATAAATCCATATGTATGCAATTCCTAACATAATGTATAACATCTATATGTGTTCACACCACATACATCCATATGCAACATCCATGTGATAACACAAAAATTTTCATCCATGAATAAGCATAAACACTCATGCATATGCAATATGAGAGTGTGTGAGCCGATCTTAGTGCCTAATGTGTATCATGCATCCACGAGTATCCACTTGCAACCACTTGCAACCACTTGCAACCATCAAGCATAACATGTTTCAAATACATGTTTCATCCAAAGGGTTTCTACCTAAGGTTCTCATGACAAGGTTAGCACGATAACTAGATAAACATGGATAGCAAAGAGAAAGATATGCTAACAAAGAAAAGAGATTGAGAGTGTACCCTAAAAAAGGAATGGATAAAGCCCACGCATCTTCTCCTCGGTTTCCCAAGTTGCGTCTTCTTCGGCTTCACCCCATTGAACCTTCACCAACTTGACCTCTCGATTCCTTAGCTTCTTGGTCTCCGTCCCCAAGATACGAATCGGAGCTCTCCTAAAAGTAGCTTCTTTCTCCACTTCCACATCTTCCAGAACACTTGGCTCAACAACCTCTGCTGACTCATGTAAACACTTCCGGAGATGCGAGACATGAAAAACATCGTGTACTCCGGCAAGCTTCTCGGGCAATTTCACTCTATAAGCCATCTGCTCGATCCTCTCTATAATAGGGAAGGGTCCAACAAATCTCGGTGCTAACTTCCCAACGGCTCCAAATCGGACCACATTCCGCAAAGGAGAAACCTTCACGAAAACCATATCTCCAACATCAAACTCCAAATCAGATCTTCGCTTATCAGCATAGGATTTCTGTCGGTCTTGGGCCGCTTTCATCCGTCTTCGAATCAACTCGATCTTCTCGGATGCATCTCTGATCATATCAGGCCCAAGTATAAGCTTATCTGTAGTCTCCCACCAACATGTAGGCGACTTGCACGGCCTCCCATATAAAGCTTCAAATGGTGCCATCCCTATGCTTTCTTGATAACTGTTATTATATGCAAACTCAACAATAGGAAGATGGTCTTCCCAAGTACCACCAAAATCCAGAATACAAAGCCTTAACAGATCCTCGAGTACCCTATTCACCCTTTCGGTTTGACCGTCCGTCTATGGGTGATAAGCAGTACTTAGATTCAACCTCGTGCCCATGGCTTCTTGCAAGCTATTCCAGAACTGACTTGTAAAGATTGGGTCACGGTCACTGACTATACTAGAAGGGACTCCATGAAGTCTCACAATCTCACGAAGATATACAGACGCTAGCCAAGATGCGGTCCTCTTGCTCTTTACCGGAATGAAATGAGCACTCTTCGTAAGTCTGTCCACAATAACCCAAATGCTCGTATTCCCTTTCCTTGACCTTGGTAGCCCATCAATAAAATCCATGGAAATACTCTCCCACTTCCAAAGTGGAACGTCTAGAGGATGCAATAGCCCACCGGGCTTCTTCGACTTGGCCTTAACTTGCTGGCAAATGATACATCTAGAAACAAACTCTGCCACATCCTTCTTCATCCCAGGCCAAAAGAAAATACGCTTCATATCTTTATACATCTTATCTCCGCCTGGATGTATAGTCAACTTAGAGCGATGCGCTTCCTCAAGAATTTTTCTTACTAGATCTCCTACCACTGGAACACATAACCTTCCATCTCTCCTCAGCCAACCCTTGTCATCAATAGAATATCGAGCGAGATGACTAGACGTCTCTCCTCGAATCAGCTTATCCATAATCTCAACTATCTGAGGGTCTTCTTTCTGCGAAGCCCCAACTTGATCAAGAAGGGTAGGTCTGAGTTCCAGAGATGCTAATGAACCAGTCATCGACTCAATTGCCAAAGAGAAATCAAAGGTTGCCACATACTCTAAATTCTTCATCTCAACGAATAGAGGACTTAGGGTCAACCTCCTTCTGCTTAGTGCATCAGCCACAACATTACCCTTGCCAGGGGTATAAGCTATCTCGAAGTCATATGATGCCAAGAATTCCCTCCACCTTTGCTGCCTAAGATTCAGATCTTTCTGCGAGAAGAGATACTTGAGTGATTTGTGATCAGTATACAACTCAAACCTTTCGCCTAAAAGATAGTGGCGCCAGGACTTGAGTGCAAAGACAATCGCCGCTAACTCCAAGTCATGAGTGGGGTAGTTCTTCTCATGAACTTTAAGTTGCCTACCCCCATAACATATCACTCTTCTCTCCTGCATCAGAACAGCGCCTAACCCCGTGCCACATGCATCGGTATACACGGTAAACATTTTACCGCCATCGGGTAATGCCAAAACTGGAGCTGTGGTAAGGGCCCTTTTGAGCCTTTGAAAAGCAAGCTCACACTCTAAGTCCCATGCAAAGACTAAGTTCTTCTTCGTCAATCTAGTGAGAGGGGCCGAAATCTTAGCGAAGTCTCTAATGAACTTCCTATAGTAGCCTGCCAGACCGAGAAAGCTTCGCACTTCGGTTGCATTCCTAGGAGTCTTCCAGTCTTGAACTGCAACCACTTTCGCGGGATCCACAGCTATACCCTGCTTAGAAACTATATGCCCAAGAAATCGGACTTCCTTTCTCCAAAAGTGGCATTTGGAGAACTTGGCTTTCAACTGATGGCCTCTAAGCGTATCCATCACTTCCTTGAGGTGTCTAGCATGTTCTTCCTCGTCTTTTGAAAAGATCAGAGTATCATCCACGAAGACAACAACAAACTTGTTAAGGAACTCCCTGAACACCCTACTCATCAAATCTACGAAGTAGGCGGGTGCATTAGTCAAGCCGAATGGCATAACAAGCCATTCAAAGAATCCGTCTGGAGTCCTAAATGCAGTCTTATCAATGCTGTTTTCGGCCACTCTAAGCTGATGAAATCCGGTGGCTAAATCAAGCTGAGAGAAAATAGAAGCACCAACAAGCTGGTCGAAGAGGTCATCTATCCTCGGTAATGGATGCCTATTCTTCTTGGTCAGCTTGTTCAACTCTCGATAATCAACACATAGACGAAGCGAGCCGTCCGCCTTAGTAGCAAACACTACAGGAGCACCCCATTCAGAAATGCTTCGCCTAATAAAATTCTTCTCAAGTAGCTCCTTGATTTGCTTACTGAGCTCTCTCCTTTCACGCGGGGCCATGTGCCTAACTGGTAAGGAGACTGGCTTAGCATTATCAACCAGATAAATGCGGAAATCTATCTCCCGCTTAGGGGGTAACCCCTTAACTTCTTCAAAGACATCAGGGTATTCTCGAACCACCCTTACAGATTGCAGATCATCGATGGACGAGTCAAGAGATTCAAGATAACATAGCATGACGGGATCTAGCGGGTTGCAAGAAATCTCTAGGGTATTACCCAGGTGAGTCATGAGTCTCACCACCCTATGCTCACAATCGAGAATGGTTCCATAGCGGGACAACCAATCCATGCCCAAGATCAACCCGTATCCCGTGAACCCGAGAACATAAGCATCACACGAGAATTCTACGGTCAAGATAGAAATCCTCAAATCCATACAGATCATAGATAAATGGGCTGAACCCCCAATCGGATTTGAAACACTAACGGGATCCTCAACAAGACTAGTACTTAGGTGCAAACTTCCAACAACATCAGAAGAAATAAAGGTATGCGATGCGCCAGAATCAAACAAAGTGCGAACAGGAAAACCAGAAATATAAACAAGACTTTCCACAGAAATAGTACCTCGGTCCTGAACTGGAGTGGTGTTGAGAGCATGCACTTGCCCTCCAGATGAACCTGCGCGCTGAGTTTGTCCATGCCCCTGCTTCTTAGGGCAATCCTTGCTAAAATGTCCCGTCTCTCCACAATGAAAGCATCCACCCAATTTCATTCTCTTCTTCCTACAGTCCTTGGCCACGTGCCCAACAATCCCACAGAAGTGGCACTTTCTTGTGTCCTTTGCCTTGTTCTTGTTGCCCTTGTTGTTCTTGTTGTTCTTGTTGTTCTGATTACTTTGATTCCCTCCCCACTTGGAGTCTGCCTTCTTAGGCTGAGTCTCATTGGGCTTGACTTCTTTCTTCCCATTCTTATCCTCTCCCTGCAGCAATGCCATGTCTACTAGGCTCTCGAAAGTGGCCCCCATGGGTATGTGTGACATGGCTAGACCTTGTAATGGCTCATTTAACCCTCGTGCAAAACGTAGAGCCTTCTTCTCGGGAGTATTGACCATGTCCAAACCGAATCGGGCAAGCTGGTTGAACTTATTCACATATTCTCTCACCGTCATGTCTCCTTGCTTCAAGGCTATGAACTTCTCTAGTTGCAAATTTGCCTCCGCAGACGATAAAAACTTAAGCCCAAACCTTGCCCTAAAGTCGGCCCAGGTTTCTACGGGCCTAGTAGCACTGGTGACCTCCCACCAATAAGAAGCTTCCTCCTTTAGTAGCCAAAACGCCAACAGAACCTTTCTACGGTCCTCTATATCAAAGATGGCAAAGAGATCTTCGGTCTCCTTCAACCAATTTCTTGCTTCCACAAAAGTCTCCGTCCCAATAAATTTTTTGCCACCCATTGCCTTGAAGTCCTTGCAAACCTTGGCGAAATCGGCTTGTGGTTGCTGAGGAGGAGGAGGAGGGGGTGGAACCTCAGTGATAGTGGGAGTGGTTGCTGGACCTGCATTGTTGGCCCTAACTTCCAAGTACCTCCGGAACCATCCGGGAATGGTGACTCCCTCAGGAAGATTGAGATCGGCCAAGCTGAAAAAAAAGGAAAAGATAGATTTAGAACGAGGAAACGAAGGATAGTGCTTATGGCTCTTGGGGGATAGCCTTTCAAAATAAACTAGACTTTTCTTTGGAAAATACTTAATTGGTTTTGAAAATAGCTTTTAAAAGTAACTTTAAAACCCTTTTTGCTCCAATCTTGTAAACCTTATGCTCTGATACCAAATGTAACACCCCACCTCCGCCAGTGCCACTCTTGCAAGGGCACTGACTTTGGAGGGGCGTTTAAACAAGGTAAACATGCATGCAGATATCACAAGACAGAACATATAAGTTAAAAAAACAGAGTAAATATAGCAGCGGATAAAAACTAGCATATCAAAACCATAAGTTAAGTTACAACACAGTACTTGATCATTATTTTCCATAAACAAAGTCTAGAAACATAAAACTGGAAACTGGAAAGGAAAACATAAAGTAGCTATCCCCAAGGTAGAAAACCATAGCGAGCTCAAGTCCAAAGCATACATGAGCTATCCAGGAAAAGCAGCTAAGATACAAGCTAATAACTGGTATTCCCGCCTTGTAAACCTGGGGGGGGGGGAAACGAAAGAAAAGAGGCGAAAGAAAATGGGTCAGTCAAAAGACTGGTAAGTCCTACCTACTATTGTACAACAACTAATAAAGTTAACTGTATATGTAAACAAGGATGAGTCATAGGATGATAACTGGCATGGAAAAAGTCAACAAGATAGATCAAGTGTGGCACCGCATATACAAGGTTGAGGTTTGCACCAAGTGTACTAGTATCACAAGTCATGTCAAGTGTAAACAAGAAGTGATCCCCAGGCCCAAGTTTGGCCCAACATCATGAATGACCTAAACCAAGGTCCAACTAGCACGGTCTAGTCGATCGGCTCTCCTAAAGCCTAACTCGTCAAGTGTCGGTGTCATACGGCCCAACTACGAAGTGTAGCTAAACTGTGCTAGGTCCACCCTAGGGTGTATCAAGTCCTAGGGTGTCAACCACTAACACAAACCAAGCACGCACAGTTTAAACCTACTGGTGCCCTTGCCTGCTTTTTCAACTCCGGACCATGTGCACGACCATGGCCCGCCTGAACCTACACCGGCGCACCTACACAGCCGTCGTCTTGGTCGCTTACATGTCATCCCAGTAATCGTGCCCCACCCTAGCCTAGTCCCTAGGGTATCATGATACAACTAAGAGGGTTACTGGTGTAAAGGACCACGTAACTAGGGTTTCCTTAATGGGTTAAACGTGGTTAACCTAACTCATCCAAGTACCAAGTTGGTTAAGTGTACCCAAGGTTCATGACTTAACCCTATCAACCCATCGTGTTTAATTGGTTAAGTATTCAAGCGGTCCATGACTTAACCCTACCATGTGGCATTAATTAATTTAATGCACCCAACCTCTCACATTAGACCTTGTTGTGGTTACTAGTTAGGCCGGGCGGGTCCGGGTAGGTTTACACCACAACTTAGTCTAACCTCGGGTTTCACGTGCAACATGACCAACTACTCACATTGGGTCCTATTGCTTGTAGCCACTAGTTAAGCCGGTCGGTTCCGGGTAGGTTTATGCTACAAGCTCAACCCAACCTCGAGTTGGCCATCCTCATGTTTTCTAAGTGTCATGTCCATCATGTTTCCAAAACACATTACAAATTTTCAAGCAATTGGGTAGACCTACCTTAATAGGTAAATTCCCAATGGGTAGACCTAACTTAATAGGTAAATTCCCAAGCTTACGTTTTTATGTCTTTTAAGTTTACCCAACCCCAAACGCAATCCCCTCGCTTACATATCGCAATAGCGCATAAAGGATAGAAAGAGGGAACTTGGCAAAATCATGACATAAAGGTGTTGGAGCCACAAGTTAAACATGGTGGCATATGAGACAAAGATGTGATCACAAACTTGCATATCATGTTATCAACTTGCAAAATATTCCTAAGCATGCATAACATCATTTTAACTTGCATAGTGTTCATATGCATGCATAACATGGTTTCAACTTGCATAAGGTTCATATGCATGCATAACATCAAACTTGGCAAATAGGCGGAACATGGCCATAGATAGCATGAGATAAGGACTAGTATCATGCATATAACATTATATGCATGTTAATACAAGGTTTATGAGAGTTTCAAAGTTGCATCATGCAACATTTCCAACCAAAGATCACATCTTTCTATGCATAAAGCCAAGGTAATGACTTTACTAACATGCATAGAGTAAGCTTATGCATAAAATCATAAGATCAAAGCACATATCATGATTAACCCCAAACTCAACTTGCAACATAACATATTAACTTCATAGTTAAAATACAAGAGTAGAAATAGGCTTACAATGCTTATGTGGACTCAAATGAGTATACAAATGTAAGAAACCCCTTATGCAACAAATTAAAACCCCAAAATGCAAGCAAACTTGATCAAGACTCCTCCTTTATGATGCCAATAGAGAAACAAGACTTTAATGCAAGCTAAAGAGGATCATACAAGCCTAAATACACTTGTATGCATGAAAATCTCTTAGAAATTTGATTTAGGAATTTTATGAAGAGAGTGGAGGCCATGAGAGGATTGATTTTGCCATAGTTTAGTTGTATGAATGAATAATGATGATTTAGGGTAGGTTAGGGTCTTATTTATAGAGTAGGCAAGTGTTTTAGGCCATAGGATTAAACCTAGATTCAATCCAAGCCATCAAAGCATGTCTTGGGGAAGAAGTCAAGTGTAGGAACCATCTAGGGCCTTTAGATTAAAGATGAACCATGAGAACCATCCAAATGCAAAATCTGCATTTGAGCGAATCGGCCCACGGGTTGACAGCCAAACACCCTGGATTAACCCCAAGTCGACCCAGCGAGCTCGGGTCGACCTCAAAAATCAGCCGGTTCGGTTATTCCCCTCTCCCAATTCGCTGTTTTGAACATTTTTGCATATTTATTTATTTAATTTTCAATTATATATATATATATATATATCAATATATATATATTTCTCTGCGCAACCCATTTCACTTAATTAAGTATACTTTAATTTGGGAATTTTTCCTGAAACTTCGCGAGGCCATATCTTGGTCATACGGACTCCGATTTTCGAAAACTCAGACTCTATTTCGCGTATTTTTCTGAGACGAACGCAATGGCATAGCCCGTTTACCTTGATTCAGATTTTACAGTTTAATTCTGCCTCCATTTATGTTATAACATGTTATTCAAAAATACGGGTTGTTACAATAATAGTCTCATATGCATAGGCAGTTCAGATTTGACAAAAGGATAAGCATGAATCGGAATTAGGCATAGTTCTAGATCTGATTATTACAGTCATGATTTCTATTAGGTGTTCAAATCCGAATAATAACTAAACTTATAGATAAAGAACGGATCTTGTATTATGGGATCTGATTTCTGAATTTGTTAAGCTTAACCCTTGATGTAGACGTTTGATTCTCTAGTTTGGATTTGGTTTGGAGCTTTCTAACTTGATTTCTAGTTTGGAGAAGATGGAGGCTAGGCTAGCTTAGACATGGACAACATGGAGGCTTCATAGAATAGGGTTATGAGGTCTAGGGTTGAGGTTTGGGGGTGATTATATAGAAGTTTACGATTTATACCGGCCTTTGGATCAACCTAGGAGTCATCAAAGCCATCCAGTCCAAGAAAATGCGCCATCAGGCCAATCAGAAGTCGCCACGTAGCCCTATGACTCAGAAAATCGTCACCGTCTAGCACAGTTAGCAGGAGTCGACCCCTACAGGGGGGTCGACACCCATGTCGACACCCCTACAGGGGGGTCGACTCCCATGTCGACACCCCTTGAGGGGGGTTGGGTGTCGACACCCCTGAGTGGGAGATTTCCTGCTCAGCTGATTTTTGAGTTTTTTTTGGAATTTCGAACATAATTGATTATATAATTATTATTTTTAATTTAATTTCCATTTACATTAGAAATCTTCTAACCTCCATAACTTCTTCATACGGAGTCCGATTCACGCAAACTCGGACTCTATCTCAAGCAAAATTCCGAGACGAACGCAATGGCGTAACCCGTTTCACCCAATTCTTCTTCTAAAAATTAAGTGTTCTTAGATTTGTTAATTTTAATATTCATAGAAAATACGGGGTGTTACCTTTCTCTTTTAAATATGAATATATATATATATATATGTATATATATATATGATATGTGTGTGTAACCATCAAGGAAGACTTTAACATGAAAATCTAGGACTAATAGACTCTTATAACATATTCAATCTTCATTTCGGTGTTATTGAATCTGCTTATCTAATCTCTTTCTATAAAACAATGTTAGTCGACAATATATATAGTTGTCATAGTCAAAATACTTATATAGCGAGATCCAACACAATACACATGTTAAAAATCTAGACTCAAACATTGAAAAAATTGCCAGGTCTTTTACACTGTGTAACTGACCTCTCGCTATATATATATATATGTTTGTGTGTGTGTGTATACATATGTGTGTGTGTTTGTGTATACATATGTTTTTGCATGTTGTGTGTATATGTATGACGTTTGCACCTTCATGTCATAATAAACTAAAAACATATATTCTTTCATTGTACAAATAAATCAATATTAAATTCTAAACAACTTTGAAAATCATTTTAGTTGCCGCTAAAGCCCATATGTGTAGCACGGGCCACAGCTAGTATACAAATAGATACACAAGACAATATGGTGGAACTTATCAATGAAGCATCAACAATACTAACTGAAGCACCCCCGGTAGTCACTAGTTATAATTTACAATCAGTTCCCAGTCAGAGCATCCTGGCGAGATGACCCCTCAAAATTAACAAAAGAAACAAATATTAGTTAATGATTAACAAAAGTTTTTTCCCTAGGTTATCTTCTCCATGAGGTTCCCATCCCCTGTTTATAAAACTCTACCAGGATCCCTATTCGCAAGTATATACATACCAGTATATTGGTTTAGGTATAAACTTGTATTATGTGATATATTACACATCATTGAACACTTAGAAAATCAGACTTTGAGTACTTAAAGAAAAGTAAATTGTGTAAGTAATCTACTCCATTTCACACAGCTAATTTAGTACACATTTTCCATCTCATATACTCAGCTAATTGCATGCATAGCAGGTTAGCATCACGTCACTTACGTTTGTTGCAACTATGTGTTTAGTATGATACAACGTGGCAAGAATTTGGTTAGCTAAAAACTTCCTATGCACACACATATTAGTGCTTAGATATACACACTCCATGCCTTACGCACATACCAGTATAATGTTTTACCCTTAAATCTTTCCCTAGATAATTCAAACATTACTACATTCTCAAATAAAGACGTGATAAAACTTGTTTTAAAATTTGAAGTTTTTATTATGTAAGATATTGATTTTGGTAAGTAAATTTGGGCAGGATTTTGTTGCCTATGATTTTCCCATGCATGCACAATTTAGTGCATGGTTACACTCGTTCTAGGTTACGCAAGTAGCCAGTAATATATTTTACAAAGTTCATCAAGTCAATGCTTTAGTAGCTGCTAAAGTTTACATATCCCTCATTAATTACAGAAGTGACAACTCATCTATACAAAGTACATAACTTTTTGTGTATCCCGAGGTTTCTTATTTGCAGTTGTACAACATGGGCAGTGGTGGAGCCACATTGCTACTAAGGCATGTGACCCTCTCAATATCCTAAGAGGGACTCAATAAAAAAAGGATCCTTATAAAAAAATCTCGTGTTCCAGTAAGTCGACACTCTTCCAACAAATCATCATCGACAAACCCTAATCAATTATCAACATCAAATCATACTTACGCAATTCCAGTAAGTCGTCATCGCAAATCAACATCCACTCCAAGTTGTTCTAGATTCCTTCGCAACTCACTATCGTTTCGTCCCCAGTTCACTGTCGTTTTCCTCCATAAGATTATTACTACCTCCTTTGCGTTGATGCTTTGAAATAGGTGGTGAGTGATTTTGATTGGATGAATTGGCTTGATTGTTTTTGGTTTAATGTGAATACGTCAATTTGGCATTCAATTTGGTAGCTATTTTTGATGCATAACGAAGTAAATAAAAGGACAGTTGCAAAAAATAAACTATAATACTTTAATTTGCTAAAAGCTTCATTTTGTATTCAATTTTATATTCAGCGACAAGGCAATTGTTGTGGACGATAGTAATGTATATGTATGGTTTGTTTAATTTGAAAATCATTTTATAATGGATTATTGTTATATATTTTTATTTAGTTGTTCTTGTATTATTTTTGATAATGATTCTTCATGCATATAATTAAGTAGCTGGCATTAAAAAAAATCGGGGACTACAGCCCCCGAATCGCCATGATTAACATCTTGCTAGAGGTGAGTGTTCGAGTTGTTTAGAGAAAAAACTCAAATCAAATTGAAACCGAATTTTTTTCAAATCGAACGAAATTAATTTTGGTTAATTCGGCCGGGAACCGATTTAACCGAACTTGAAGGATGTGTTATTATTCAAATGATGGATTCAATCAAAAGTAAATCATAAATACATGTTTGGAGAAATTTTATGTTTATGATAAGATTTGATCTTTTTGCAACAAATGTCTGTGTATTACAAAACTTAAACTAATTATTTAATGTACTACAGTACCGTAAAATTAGATAATAAATTAAAAATTCGGTTAGTTCGGTTAAACCGATAAACAAAAAATATATTTTACAAACCGTATTCAAACCGGTTTAGTTTTAAAATTGAACCGGCCAAAATTAACCTGTTTGGTCGGTTAATTCGATTTGAACCGAATATTGCCCACCCCTACATCTTGCCCTCCCCATATATAGTTTCTGGCTACGCCACTGCACATGGACTTGGCATGTTATAACAACTGTGACATAGTACATTTGTATACTCTATGTAATCAATATAAAATATGTAGCGACCCGAACTTCCCCGGTCTCCGAAGAGATGAGAAAGAACGAATTACTGTGAGGACAAGACAAATCAGAACGCAGACGGAAGAACATTTCATTGCTATTACAACAATTACATCAGATACAAGAATATACAGAGTATAATGAATAAATTACATTCGATAAATATCAGAGGTTACAATAAATAACATAGCAGCGGAAGAACAATATAAAACACAACTGAAGGTGATACACGGATACAGAGCTTTCCGAGCATCGTTCCAGCTGTAAATCAGGATCCTGTGGATATAAATCTGCAAAACCAAAACTACTAGCTGCCCGTGTCGAAAATAGGGGCACCCAGAGTTTAGGTTAAAACAATAAACTCCAGATCAGTCATGTGACTGGTATGAGAACTAAAACAGTTATTAATATTGGTTTTAAAGTTTTGGCAAATCAAGGGACCACGGCGTATAACACGGAACGAGTTTCCTCCCAAGGATACTAGTGCATAGAACAAATAGCGCAATGCTAAATAAAGAAAAATGAAGCTGTTATAAGACCCAGGTCCCATCACACAATGCAACGCAAGCCGGAGGATAGGGTTTTCCCTTATAACAGCCAAAGCATGCTTGATACGTTTAAAACACATTATTTGATACTATTATAGGTGTATAGTGTCAAAACAATTTCAATAATAAATATCAATCATAGGTGGCATAGCTACCATCTACTATGTCGCCATACTAGTTCTACAATTAAAACCGCAATATCACGTATTGGAAATTGGATTCCGTCATGAGCCGAGGCAAGGGGCAAGCTCCTCTCCGCTTCGAGACACTCTCGCAAATGCCTCAGGACTACACACTCTGGGTAACCCGGGGATCCTCCAAGACCGGTCCTCTCTTACGTTTGAGGATTAGTTATTCCTGAACACACGTTTCCCGGCCCTAAAGGACCTATAATCGAGTCGCCTCGCATCCAAACCACAAAGGTGAAAAGTATATAAATGTCAGGGCTGATAGGTCACTGACACCACCCATAGCTAGAAAGAAACGTCGTGCACTCCTTGGGTCCTCATCCGGTTTTTGACTCATACCGAGGTGTGAGGCTCGCGAATCCACGCTATACACAAAGCTGCCACGTAGGCCGTGCTTTGATCATCTACCACAAGACTTTGCTTTTCAACAGAAGCCTTGATCCATGCAACTCAGCGTGCCACACAGGCAATTCATGCCATGTGATTGATGTCTATCGATATATAACCTCTAAGCTCGTACGTCTCAGAGAAGGGCGTTAAGCAAGAGAATAAATTCTCCGCCACCAAACAGATATATATTTAACAGAAATCAATCAACACAGAATAAAATCCAATGTCAGACACACAATCCATTTACAAGTTCGTTCTGGGTCTGAACGAAACCGGAGGCACTTTCCTCGCATATCCATCGATCTCCAGGTACGTCTGGATGACAACCAACTGATTCCCTCATCTTGGGTTTACAGCCCAATCAAGATCATCAGTAATCACCCAAACGATGTGAAGACTTCCAGTCTTCGACCACCGTCTTCATCTTCGACATATCTTCGAATCGGTTATTCAGAATGGGTATAAACCCGGCCTTTCCGAACAACCCGCGTATATTAAAAACAAATGTTACACAAACACAACATATGCCTCATTCCAATGCATTAGTCATTAACCGTAAATCAGCAAGAGAACAATTTCCCAAATATTAACCCCGAAGGCCGAAACCAACATCAGATCAATACCCAGGAAACCATTCTTCTTAACTAACCTACAACTAGTTTCTACATTTCAATTCTTAGGGAAAAGTTCCCATTAATTTTATCAAAGATAAATTCTTTAAAATTTATTCTTTAATCTTCCTTTGGATGTCATTTCAAACCAAATTATGGTTTTCCAAACTAGTCGAGATTAGCGAACAACACCGAAGTAATTATTTATTTTATTTCCCAATCCCAACCTATTCATCCCATGAAGCAAAACTGGTAATACTCCATATCTAACACCGGGGTGTTATCGGTAAAATTAATTACCATTTCACGTTCAAACCTAATTAAAGATTTAACTATCGCTTTGGAGCAAAACTGGTAATACTCCATCCTCGCTCACTTTCTAAATTTGATAATTTAAATTATCAATTCACATTTCAATTTAATTGCAGGTTCATTAAAACTCCTTTTACTGGGTTAAAGAACTAATGTCATTTAAAACACAGTTCACGACAAACCCAAATCGCATTCTATTTATTATCGGGTTAACGAACAAATGTTATTTAAAACACCGTTCACGATAAACCCACAAATCAATTCTATTTAAAACCCATTTCAAATCCAATTTATTTATTTAAAAATAAATGGGTTTTAATTTTAGTTCAAAACTAGTTCATTTCGATAAAAATCTATTTTTATCTTTTCAAATATGGAGTTTTTCATCCCAATTTTTCCCAAATCATTTCTTATGATTTTACACAAATTATTACTATTTTTAATAATTTTATCAAGGCCCGTACAGTCGATTTCCCACAACGGTCATCGAACTGCACTTACAACGACCTTTTCTGAAATTGATTTGGACGTATCTCCAAATCCATCCGTTAGATTTCAAATTTCTAATATTCGTTAGAAAGCTATTTTCGATACGAACCCAACAGTTCCGGTTTTAGTAGAATCCGACGGTCGGATCTCCCGTAATGTCCGTTTGAAATAAATGGTCGAAATTCGCAAACTGCCGCGGCGCGGCTCGTTCTATTCAGGCCATTATATTATATATAAAATATATATAATATATATTTTGTCGATTACTATTTAAAACGAATTATATAAATAGTTTTAAATTCGTTTCAAAAACAATTTCAACTTCCATTTCAATTCAAATCAAAATTGAATTCTTCCTTATAAATTCGTTTTAAAATTCATTTCTATTCAATTCAAAATTCAATTCAATTTGAATTCATTTCAATTCGTTTTCAATTCAATTCGAATTCGTTTTCAATTCAATTCGAATTGGTTTTCAATTCAATTCGAATTGGTTTTCTATTCAATTCAATTCAAATTCGTTTTCTATTCGATTCAATTCAAATTGGTTTTCTATTCAGTTCACTTCGAATTTCTTTATCTATTCAATTCAATTTGAATTTCTTTTCTATTCAATTTATAAAAACGAATATAATCGATATAATTATCGTTCGCGTCAAAATAGCGCATCTCTAACCAACACGGCTTTATATTCAACAAATGGATCTATATTTCTTTCAATACACGACTCTATATCTTTGTCAACACACGACTAATCTCAACGAATGAGTACTGTCCACGTGTGACTATTTTTGTTATTTAATATATTTTATAAAATTTTTGGTATCTATTGTTTGATTTCAAATCAGACTCCAACCGTAAACTAGTAAGAGAACGATTCCCTGAATATTAACCCCGAAGGCCGAAACCAACATCAGATCAATATCCAGGAGACCACTCATCTTATCTACTTTCCAGCTAGTTTCTAATTTTATATCTAATAAAGACGTAGTTTTTATTGTTAAAATACTTCGTTCAACACATGACTAATCTCAACGGATGAGTACTGTCAACACATGAACCTTTATTTTATAATGATAAAGATGTAAATTTTATTATTAAAATATTTCGTTCAACACATGACTAATCTCAACGGATGAGTACAGTCAACACATGAACCTTTATTTTATAATATTCTTTATTTTCTAAATTGGAATGAGGCCCTATCAATCACCATATAAAGTTAATTATATGGATTCCATACAACACATGCATATATAATAGCAACGATAAATAATCAACCATCATCCAAAGTGCACTACACTGTATAAGCATCAAATATAGATATCTAACGCTTATAACAGCCTGTCGATCCATCGATCGACATACAACTAATTATTGGGATTAGTGTATGTCGTATTTTATCCCAATACCCGTGTGGGGTTTCAAATCAACAAACACAGATTTTTCTATTTGTGCAGTTGGGCGATGTGTAAAATTTATCATCCCAATCAATGTCCTTCAAATAGGTGTACATAAACAAACCGTCCGGTTTGTAAATGAATATTTATTTATTCACACTCACGTTAAAAATTGTATTTTTAACGATAAAACATTTTATTCAACCTATGAAAATATTCTATTCAGTTCATTTATCAAATAAAATGATATTTTTATATTTCTAACTTATTTTAGTAAATTTCGGCGGCATAATGGCACGATACTAGAAACGGGACAAGGCCTAGCCTTATCCTCGGTCTAGTGAAGGCCCACGTCATTCACACATCAATCAAATCCATTCCATTTCACCAAACAATTCAATTCAAACCAAATAAACTAACCAACTACACAACCAAACAATTTAACAAACAAGCCATCCATGGTCTGTGGATGATGGGTGTCGGGTGCTACTAAACACCGTTTGCATCCTAGTATATATATATAACTAGAAAAAAGAAATTGAAGAGTGAGAAGTTCTCACCAATAGCTATCCTAACTCCACGGCTCTTCTTTTGCAGAAACCTTCGTCGTTCTCGCCTTTTTGTCATTTTCGTTGCCCGTATTCTCTACATATGTAAAAATCGAATTTTTTACTTTGCTATCCAATGTATAAAAATTGAATTTTTACTTCGCTATTCAATATATAAAAATCGAATTTTTACTTCGCTATTCAATATATAAAAATCGAATTTTTACTTTGCTGTTCAATATATAAAAATCGAATTTTTACTTTGCTATCAATATAATCTCTTTCATGTTATAAAAAAATAACTCTTCATCGTATAAAAGTATCGTCTTTTCAATATGAAAAATATCACCTTTTCAATATGAAAAATATCGCCTTTTCAATATGAAAAATATCGCCTTTTCAATATGAAAAATATTTTTATTTCCTATATATAAAAATAAAAATCATTCCTTTATATTTAATATACATAAATAAAGGTCCTTTCTTTATATGTATATATTTTATTTTTATAACCTAATTCATAGAAAATAAATAAAGAAGCTTACAGTGTCGATTGGAGGAAGGAGGGGGGGTTCAGACGTCGGTGGCGTGGGTGACTGGCGCGGCGGAGGGCGTGGGTCCAGGGAGCAGCGGTACGCGGTGGAAAGGGGGGGTGCGGTGTACATACTGGCGGCGGATTCCTGAGGCGAGGGAGGGGGGCTGTCGCAAGGTCGAGGTGGAAGGGGGGAGGGGGTGAAAAAGCGTGGCCGCGGTGGAGGGCACCACCAGGGTGGCGGCGCCGCCTTGGGCGGTGGCAGCGGCATGGAGGAGGCCGCTCGCGCCCCTCTCCGATTCCCTTATCTTTTTTTCTTTTTCGTTTCGATTTGGGTTCGAACGGGGGGTGGGGGGGGGGGGCAGATAAAGGAAGGAGAGAGAGAGAATGTTTTAATTTATATTTTAATTATTTTATTTTTCCATCAAAAAGCGACTTTTATTTTCGACCTCAAAACGAGGCCCACCGCCTGTCGTCCATAGTGTTTTACCCCCATTCCAAACACAATGGGATATGTATCGTAGGCTGATTCGATCGTTTCGATCAGTTTTCGTCAAAATCAACCTATAACTCTATATATTAAATTTGAACGCGCATTTCAATTTACCGGGGTCACATACTAACTAGAAAAATTCCAGAAAAATATTTTCTAGCTTCGTATTGACGATACGGTCCTAACAAAACTAGTTTCGTCGAATTCTGAGACCGTTGGAAAAATGGCCATTTTCCAGTCGATTAAAATCAACCGAAACTGGTCAAACGCGTTTTCCTTTGCCACGCTCACATATTGAATCGAAAAATTATGAAATTTGAAACCTAGCAATAATTTGACATCACGGACCCAACAAAAGTGGTTTCGTCGAAATCCGAGGTCGTTTGCAAAATGTCTATTTTTAAGGGCCTGAATTCCATAGCGACTATTCAGAATTTTCAACTGGACATATCTTTCGATTCCCGCTATGAAAATTTGATTTTTCGGATTCTTTGGAAAGGTATTCTCAAATAGATCCTATTATTTTTGGTTTCACTAAAATCCGGATTGTTTTGCACCTGGTACATTCAATTGAAGTTTGAAATCGAATTATCGAACTACCGCGCCATTTTCAATTCCTTTTATAATTATATATAAATATTTATATTCTAACGATGACGTATATAATATATACGTTCGATTAATATTCAAAATAAATTTCTCGTCGATTTTATTTAAAATAATCTATTTTAAATAATCAAAATTCACTAAAATTGCCAAAATACAAATTTTAAACTGGCTCGCATTTCCGGGTTATTACAATCTCCCCTACTTAAAACTTTTCATCCCCGAAAAGAAACAAAGTCGAAAGTGGTTTGATTAATCAACTCTACGTTCTATCTGGCTTCCATTCTCCAACTTTTCAGTTTTTGAGAATTTTCAAGTTTTCAAAAATTTGGCTAACACCCGGAATTTTCGAAAAATTTCGCCATAACCTCCCCTGCACCGGGAGCCACGGGAAAATCCCGAAATTGCCATAAAGGCCTTCTGATCTCAAAAAGAAAAAGAAAAAGCCAAGCGGCTAGCCAATAGGCTCATAAAATCATCATCACCCAAACAAAACAGTAAATTATGTAGTAAACATGTACCTATTTGTCGGGCAAACAAATTTTATTCTTCGGCTCTAGCCTCCTTGCTATGACCTGTTCAATGTAAGTACATATATATGCAAGCAAATGTGACCAATTTTCAATACAATTCAATATTTGGTTCAATTAGACTAAATGGTTCAAAATTATCAAATAAATAAACAAGCAACACAAACATCAATCAATTAGTGAATTAGAGTTTCAAATTCATAATTTTGATACATATACAAAAATCCCATTTTTGATGCCAAATCACAACAAAATATCTAACTATATAAGTTTTGGTTCTCACACCAGTCTAATGGAAATATATAGATATCATACCTTCGAAACACGAACATAAATATTGATAATGCGGCCGCATTACCAGAATTATCTCCGGGCGACTAGAGTGTGATTCTATATCTATCCAGTATATTAAAACTTCGAATATACGTTCATGACGCGTATATACAAAATCTTTATATACTCGATTGTCCAAATACAATACAAATAAATATTCAAATACGTTTAAAACGATTTAAATTTTCAAAACAAAATTGTTTTCATTTGAAAAATATACTCTTCACACTCGTTCTAGGATACTACTGATCCTATCTCTAGCGAGTCATTCTAATTGGATATTACAAATCCAATATCTGACGAATTCTTTCGTATGGTTCTAATATGTCTTGTTCTCGAGCTCTGTAAACCAAAGCTCTGATACCAAATGTAGCGACCCGAACTTCCCCGGTCTCCGAAGAGATGAGAAAGAACGAATTACTGTGAGGACAAGACAAATCAGAACGCAGACGGAAGAACATTTCATTGCTATTACAACAATTCCATCAGATACAAGAATATACAGAGTATAATGAATAAATTACATTCGATAAATATCAGAGGTTACAATAAATAACATAGCTGCGGAAGAACAATATAAAACACAACTGAAGGTGATACATGGATACAGAGCTTTCCGAGCATCGTTCCACCTGTAAATCAGGATCCTGTGGATATAAATCTGCAAAACCAAAACTACTAGCTGCCCGTGTCGAAAATAGGGGCACCCAGAGTTTAGGTTAAAACAATAAACTCCAGGTCAGTCATGTGACTGGTGTGAGAACTAAAACAGTTATTAATATTGGTTTTAAAGTTTTGGCAAATCAAGGGACCACGGCGTATAACACGGAACGGGTTTCCTCCCAAGGATACCAGTGCATAGAACAAACAGCGCAATGCTAAATAAAGAAAAATGAAGCTGTTATAAGACCCAGGTCCCATCACACAATGCAACGCAAGCCGGAGGATAGGGTTTTCCCTTATAACAGCCAAAGCATGCTTGATACGTTTAAAACACATTATTTGATACTATTATAGGTGTACAGTGTCAAAACAATTTCAATCATAAATATCAATCATAGGCGGCATAGCTACCATCTACTATGTCGCCATACTAGTTCTACAATTAAAACCGCAATATCACGTATTGGAAATTGGATTCCGTCATGAGCCGAGGCAAGGGGCAAGCTCCTCTCCGCTTCGAGACACTCTAGCAAATGCCTCAGGACTACACACTCTGGGTAACCCTGGGATCCTCCAAGACCGGTCCTCTCTTACGTTTGAGGATTAGTTATTCCTGAACACACGTTTCCCGGCCCTAAAGGACCTATAATCGAGGCTCCTCGCATCCAAACCACAAAGGTGAAAAGTATATAAATGTCAGGGCTGGTAGGTCACTGACACCACCCATAGCTGGAAAGAAACGTCGTGCACTCCTTGGGTCCTCATCCCGTTTTTGACTCATACCGAGGTGTGAGGCTCGCGAATCCACGCTATACACAAAGCTGCCACGTAGGCCGTGCTTTGACCATCTACCACAAGACTTTGCTTTTCAACAGAAGCCTTGATCCATGCAACTCAGCGTGCCACACAGGCAATTCATGCCATGTGATTGATGTCTATCTATATATAACCTCTAAGCTCGTACGTCTCAGAGAAGGGCGTTAAGCAAGAGAATAAATTCTCCATCGCCAAACAGATATATATTTAACAGAAATCAATCAACACAGAATAAAATCCAATGTCAGACACACAATCCATTTACAAGTTCGTTCTGGGTTTGAACGAAACCGGAGGCACTTTCCTCGCATATCCATCGATCTCCAGGTACGTCTGGACGACCACCAACTAATTCCCTCATCTTGGGTGTACAGCCCAATCAAGATCATAAGTAATCACCCAAACGATGTGAAGACTTCCGGTCTTTGACCACCGTCTTCATCTTCGACATATCGTCGAATCGGTTATTCAGAATGGGTATAAACCCGGCCTTTCCGAACAACCCGCGTATATTAAAAACAAATGTTACACAAATAGAACATATGCCTCATTCCAATTCATTAGTCATTAACCGTAAATCAGCAAGAGAACAATTTCCCAAATATTAACCCCGAAGGCCGAAACCAACATCAGATCAATACCCAGGAAACCATTCTTCTTAACTAACCTACAGCTAGTTTCTACATTTCAATTCTTAGGGAAAAGTTCCCATTAATTTTATCAAAGATAAATTCTTTAAAATTTATTCTTTAATCTTCCTTTGGATGTCATTTCAAACCAAATTATGGTTTTCCAAACTAGTCGAGATTAGCGAACAACATCGAAGTAATTATTTATTTTATTTCCCAATCCCAACCTATTCATCCCATGAAGCAAAACTGGTAATACTCCATATCTAACACCAGGGTGTTATCGGTAAAATTAATTACCATTTCACGTTCAAACCTAATTAAAGATTTAACTATCGCTTTGGAGCAAAACTGGTAATACTCCATCCTCGCTCACTTTCTAAATTTGATAATTTAAATTATCAATTCACATTTCAATTTAATTGCAGGTTCATTAAAACTCCTTTTACTGGGTTAAAGAACTAATGTCATTTAAAACACAATTCACGACAAACCCAAATCGCATTCTATTTATTATCGGGTTAAAGAACAAATGTTATTTAAAACACCGTTCATGAAAAACCCACAAATCAATTCTATTTAGAACCCATTTCAAATCCAATTTATTTATTTAAAAATAAATGGGTTTTAATTTTAGTTCAAAACTAGTTCATTTCGATAAAAATCTATTTTTATCTTTTCAAATATGGAGTTTTTCATCCCAATTTTTCCCAAATCATTTCTTATGATTTTACACAAATTATTACTATTTTTAATAATTTTATCAAGGCCCGTACAGTCGATTTCCAACAACGGTCATCGAACTGCACTTACAACGACCTTTTCTGAAATTGATTTGGAC
Organism: Allium sativum; assembly: GCA_030737875.1. Taxonomy (NCBI): domain Eukaryota; kingdom Viridiplantae; phylum Streptophyta; class Magnoliopsida; order Asparagales; family Amaryllidaceae; genus Allium; species Allium sativum. The sequence goes on along the minus strand of CM060921.1, from coordinate 153,063,640 downwards.
GTATCTCCAAATCCGACCGTTAGATTTCAAATTTCTAATATTCGTTAGAAAGCTCTTTTCGATACGAACCCAACGGTTCCGGTTTTAGGAGAATCCGACGGTCGGATCTCCCGTAATGTCCGTTTGAAATAAATGGTCGAAATTCGCGAACTCCCGCGGCGCGGCGCGTTCTATTCAGGCCATTATATTATATATATAATATATATTTCGTCGATTACTATTTAAAACAAATTATATAAATAGTTTTAAATTCGTTTCAAAAACAATTTCAACTTCCATTTCAATTCAAATCAAAATTGAATTCTTCCTTATAAATTCGTTTTAAAATTCATTTCTATTCAATTCAAAATTCAATTCAATTTGAATTCATTTCAATTCGTTTTCAATTCAATTCGAATTCGTTTTCAATTCAATTCGAATTGGTTTTCAATTCAATTCGAATTGGTTTTCTATTCAATTCAATTCAAATTCGTTTTCTATTCGATTCAATTCAAATTGGTTTTCTATTCAGTTCACTTCGAATTTCTTTATCTATTCAATTCAATTTGAATTTCTTTTCTATTCAATTTATAAAAACGAATATAATCGATATAATTATCGTTCGCGTCAAAATAGCGCATCTCTAACCAACACGGCTTTATATTCAACAAATGGATCTATATTTCTTTCAATACACGACTCTATATCTTTGTCAACACACGACTAATCTCAACGAATGAGTACTGTCCACGTGTGACTATTTTTGTTATTTAATATATTTTATAAAATTTTTGGTATCTATTGTTTGATTTCAAATCAGACTCCAACCGTAAACTAGTAAGAGAACGATTCCCTGAATATTAACCCCGAAGGCCGAAACCAACATCAGATCAATATCCAGGAGACCACTCATCTTATCTACTTTCCAGCTAGTTTCTAATTTTATATCTAATAAAGACGTATTTTTTATTGTTAAAATACTTCGTTCAACACATGACTAATCTCAACGGATGAGTACTGTCAACACATGAACCTTTATTTTATAATGATAAAGATGTAAATTTTATTATTAAAATATTTCGTTCAACACATGACTAATCTCAACGGATGAGTACAGTCAACACATGAACCTTTATTTTATAATATTCTTTATTTTCTAAATTGGAATGAGGCCCTATCAATCACCATATAAAGTTAATTATATGGATTCCATACAACACATGCATATATAATAGCAACGATAAATAATCAACCATCATCCAAAGTGCACTACACTGTATAAGCATCAAATATAGATATCTAACGCTTATAACAGCCTGTCGATCCATCGATCGACATACAACTAATTATTGGGATTAGTGTATGTCGTATTTTATCCCAATACCCGTGTGGGGTTTCAAATCAACAAACACAGATTTTTCTATTTGTGCAGTTGGGCGATGTGTTAAATTTATCATCCCAATCAATGTCCTTCAAATAGGTGTACATAAACAAACCGTCCGGTTTGTAAATGAATATTTATTTATTCACACTCACGTTAAAAATTGTATTTTTAACGATAAAACATTTTATTCAACCTATGAAAATATTCTATTCAGTTCATTTATCAAATAAAATGATATTTTTATATTTCTAACTTATTTTAGTAAATTTCGGCGGCATAATGGCACGATACTAGAAACGGGACAAGGCCTAGCCTTATCCTCGGTCTAGTGAAGGCCCACGTCATTCACACATCAATCAAATCCATTCCATTTCACCAAACAATTCAATTCAAACCAAATAAACTAACCAACTACACAACCAAACAATTTAACAAACAAGCCATCCATGGTCTGTGGATGATGGGTGTCGGGTGCTACTAAACACCGTCTGCATCCTAGTATATATATATAACTAGAAAAAAGAAATTGAAGAGTGAGAAGTTCTCACCAATAGCTATCCTAACTCCACGGCTCTTCTTTTGCAGAAACCTTCGTCGTTCTCGCCTTTTTGTCATTTTCATTGCCCTTATTCTCTACATATGTAAAAATCGAATTTTTACTTTGCTATCCAATATATAAAAATCGAATTTTTACTTCGCTATTCAATATATAAAAATCGAATTTTTACTTCGCTATTCAATATATAAAAATCGAATTTTTACTTTGCTATTCAAAATATAAAAATCGAATTTTTACTTTGCTATCAATATAATCTCTTTCATGTTATAAAAATATAACTCTTCATCGTATAAAAATATCGCCTTTTCAATATGAAAAATATCGCCTTTTCAATATGAAAAATATCGCCTTTTCAATATGAAAAATATTTGTATTTCCTATATATAAAAATAAAAATCATTCCTTTATATTTAATATACATAAATAAAGGTCCTTTCTTTATATGTATATATTTTATTTTTATAACCTAATTCATAGAAAATAAATAAAGAAGCTTACAGTGTCGATTGGAGGAAGGAGGGGGGGTTCAGACGTCGGTGGCGTGGGTGACTGGCGCGGCGGAGGGCGTGGGTCCAGGGAGCAGCGGAAGGCGGTGGAAAGGGGGGGGTGCGGTGTTCATACTGGCGGCGGATTCCTGAGGTGAGGGAGGGGGGCTGTCGCGAGGTCGAGGTGGAAGGGGGGTGAAAAAGCGTGGCCGCGGTGGAGGGCACCACCAGGGTGGCGGCGCCGCCTTGGGCGGTGGCAGCGGCATGGAGGAGGCCGCTCGCGCCCCTCTCCGATTCCCTTATCTTTTTTTTTTCGTTTCAATTTTGGTTCGAACCGGGGGGGGGGGGGGCAGATAAAGGAAGGAGAGAGAGAGAGAGAGGGTTTTAATTTATATTTTAATTATTTTATTTTTCCATCAAAAAGCGACTTTTATTTTCGACCTCAAAATGAGGCCCACCGCCTGTCGTCCATAGCGTTTTACACCCATTCCGAACACAATGGGATATGTATCGTAGGCTGATTCGATCGTTTCGATCAGTTTTCGTCAAAATCAACCTATAACTCTATATATTGAATTTGAACGCGCATTTCAATTTACCGGGGTCACATGCTAACTAGAAAAATTCCAGAAAAATATTTTCTAGCTTCGTTTTGACGATACGATCCTAACAAAACTAGTTTCGTCGAATTCTGAGACCGTTGGAAAAATGGCCATTTTCCAGTCGATTAAAATCAACTGAAACTGGTCAAACGCGTTTTCCTTTGTCACGCTCACATATTGAATCGAAAAATTATGAAATTTGAAACCTAGCAATAATTTGACATCACGGACCCAACAAAAGTGGTTTCGTTGAAATCCGAGGTCGTTTGCAAAATGTCTATTTTTAAGGGCCTGAATTCCATAACGACTATTCAGAATTTTCAACTGGACATATCTTTCGATTCCCACTATGAAAATTTGATTTTTCGGATTCTTTGGAAAGGTATTCTCAAATAGATCCTATTATTTTTGGTTTCACTAAAATCCGGATTGTTTTGCACCCGGTACATTCAATTGAAGTTTGAAATCGAATTATCGAACTACCGCGCCATTTTCAATTCATTTTATAATTATATATAAATATTTATATTCTAACGACGACGTATATAATATATACATTCGATTAATATTGAAAATAAATTTCTCGTCGATTTTATTTAAAATAATCTATTTTAAATAATCAAAATTCACTAAAATTGCCAAAATAAAAATTTTAAACTGGCTCGCATTTCCGGGTTATTACAAAATAGGTATATGCGAACACCATCACATGGGTCTTTATTGCATGAGAATAGTAAGTTGATACATCCCATGTTGTTTATGCTATGTGGTATACACATGCAAATAGAGGACATGCTTCTATTTCACAACAACAATAAAATATGCAAATTTTGCCTTACCTTTTTCTACTACAATTGTCTAGATTATAAGGTATGGATTGATTGATTTTGCTCTTCTTAAAAGGCTTCTATTAATATTTGTATAGCTAAACTTGACATTTCTTTTATAAATATGATCATCTGAAAGATGAACATACCCCATATGTTCAACATACATACATACATACATATACATATACATATACATATACATATACATATACATATACATATACATATATAAACACACACACATTTACATGATATACATTATCACATGACCCTCTTTGCAAATAAATAGAAACTTGTTTCTTCACAGGAGTATGCTTAGTGCTGACACACATATATCATGTTCATGTAAACAAGTAGCATGTTTCTAATTCTCAATAACCCCAAAATACGCCAATCTTAGCTTTACAATTATCATACTGTTCCTTGAATAAAAGCACATGAAACCCAGATTTGATTACATCATTCTTTCTAGCATTCACCTATTAACATATGATAGGATCAAACAGTTCATAAACATTACATATTTCAGACTTCATCATACATCTAACTTAACTAATCTTCCTAACTAGATTAAGCGAGCTGACATTTAAACATTTCCAAACTTAATAACATTCAGCAGCACATAAAATTAATGCATTATTCTTCCTAGCATATTACTTCAAAGTTCCAAGCATAACTTCCATAAACCCTACTAAGCTTCACCATTTCCTGCAAAAGCATCAGAGGCTTCCCCATTATTATAGGACACCCCATTAATGCCATTAGCAAATAAGGTCAGACTTTGTGTCTAGTGTGAGAACACTCTATTTAAGTCAAATAAACAATGTTAGACCAGCATGTATGTTGAGTGATATATTCAGATATCATTATTTTCACAAGATTTTACTCAATACTTCTTAATATTTATACGGAATATCTCCCTGAGTTCCTAAATAAAACATACATACAAGTGATACAACCAATGCAAAATAACTTACAAACTATCGTTAACAAACCATCTGATGCATCCCATGTCATCCATCCCTTATTGTTTGTCAATTATTACTTTTCCTGGATTTCCCCATCCTAATTTCTATAGGTTATAGTCCTTCTTACATTGAACACATATGTGCACATTATGTTTCTCGAACACACAACGTCCTACAGCGCTTTTTCAAGCCAAGTGCATGCCTGATTTCCTCCCTAGAAATTAAACAGATCAATGTATACATGGTTCCCCAACCATCCAGTATCCTTTTGGTAATTCAAGTGGTTATCCCTCTAATATATTATCCATTTAATATTTAAATGGTTACTTATCTATATCCCCATAGAGTTTAAGCTACCAAACATGACTTACACATGTACATATCATGAAGTTTTAACATATATATATATATACATCTATATATGTATATGTATATATGTATGTATGTATATATGTAGTGAGTGTAACTATTAAATTATCATTCATGCAAATGCAAACAAGCAACCAGTCAACCACATCCATGCCAAAACTATACTCAAGTTATACATTCTAATATATATTTATATTATAGCCTTCAGAAAACCCTTCTTTGTTTTTCTATTATTGTGAGCATAGGATTAGAGAATTCAAGTGATCTCTTAAACCCATGATTTTTCCTATTAAATTCCTCATAAAGAGAGGGTTTAACTTAGAAAACTCTTGATACAAGAGGTCAACACATACATAAATATTGCTCCTCTTCATCGTTCTTTATGTGTGTGTATATATATATGTGTGTGTGTGTATAAAGAATTAGACATGAGCTTGTGACCCACTAATCCCTGCTGCCTAACCCCCACTTTCAACCTTACCTCACAATAATAAACAATTTTCTTATCATATTTATTTTTCCTGTAAGAACTTAATATTTTCGAATTTTTAATCCATATGAGTTATTATTACCCATAAAAGAAGCATTTCAAATATGTCAACCCATATTGTTTTATGCTCATATTTATATTATAAATATGACCGAAAAGAAAATCTATATTTGTAATAACCTGGATTATTGACCATTCAATTCGATAATGATCAACCCATGCCGACCCAAATAGATCGCGAATAGTGGTAGTTACTGGAAAAAAAGAATAGACAATCACAGAATCTCACATCGGTCATCAAAGTTATACATACAAAGATATAAACAACAATACAGCAAAAGTTTGTAGTGAGTGAAGATTTCTTTGCCTTGGAGAACGAAGACGAAGATATGGTATGTACGTTGTCCGAGTTTGGATGAAAACCGGGACATATACTTCGCGCTATGTATTCGGTGTCTGTGTCTAGATATTAACCGAGAGAGAATGATGATGGATAGCCTTGACCATCGGGTCATAATTAAAATGACTAAAATAGGAGCTATACCGTGGCTAATGAGATTACATCTCTGATCGGATATGCTTTTTGAAACCACATTTATTACTTTGTGATCGATTGGTGCGCACCTTTGAATATAGGAGTGTGTTCCAAGGTGGGCTGTAGTTGTTACTATGCGCTACCACCGGTCCAGGAGTGCAACTGGTAGAATCCTGCCCTGGGTATTGCCTCGCATGCCTTGTAGTAGGGATAACATCGATCTATGCAGATCCGAAGCAGGAGGTCCGAAGGCTCCATGCTAGCGTGGATGATTGCGCGCGATAGTGGAACAGAGAAGGAAGTTTGAGGTCCCTGCTTCGGAGCTCGATCTCTTAAAAAAACCACAGGCTGTTCGAATCGCCATTATAGGGGGGGTGTGTGTATATATATAGTTAACTATTTTGCTAACTATGTATATGACGTCGAAAATAGACCGATTTGATATCACCCTTCAGTTTGAATCAGCAAAAGCAATGTCTCCTTGCATAATATGGATTCCAAAAACTCATGATATGTATGTGAATGAGTCGAATTACTTATCCCTCGGTCTACTAGAGAACTATCTCTCCAGGGATTGTGAAGGATGCTCCACTAGAAATATTGAGACTACGCACCTTCGCCAACGAAAAGCACGAGAGTCGAATTACTTATCCCTCGGTCTATTAGAGAACTATCTCTCCAGGGATTGTGAAGGATGTTCCACTAGAAATATTGAGACTACGCACCTTCGCCAACGAAAAGCACGATAAATAGCGCTTCACCTAAATCTTGGTGATCTTCTCTATCTAATGAATGAGGAGCCCATTTGGAAATCGTATGCCCCGCGCCACCCTCCGAGTATATGATTCAACAGGAATCACATAGGGGTAGATTGATAGAAACCTCTAGTAAAATACCCACCCGTACCCGTAACCCAGTGGATAAAGTACATTACATAGTACATTTTAAACCATAACAGTTTCCTTCTTCCAAACTTCAATAACTTAAAATTTATATTCCGACTTCGATAAAGTTTATTTTAGTAAAGCATTTAATATATGTATATATATATAGTGATTCAAATTATTTTATTATACTAATTATTTTAATATATATATATATATATATTTACATAAAAGGGTTTATTTATAATTATCTGTTTTTTTGATTATTTAAATATTTGTAATTTCTTCCTATATTAAAATTGTTCTTGATTGAAACCATTGATTCAAATTGAGATTTGAAATAAAAATATATTCTCCTTTGAATATAAATCGATTTTGAAATAATCATGATATTGATATGAAATTATATTCTATTTTGAATATAAATCGATTATGAAATTATTATGATATTTAGAAACAAAATTATATTTTATTTTTAATATAAAATCGATTTTGAAATGACTATGATATCTCGATATGAAATATATTATATTTTAAATATAAACTAGTTTGGAATGATTGTGATATTTGATACGAGAAATATATTATATTTTGAAATATGAATTGTTTGAATTATCGTGAATGGAATCTAAACCAAATTCAATGTAAAATCTATTATATGAATAATGAAGCGATAACCAATATAAAGTGTTAATGATTTACCAAAAATTTCAAAATGAAATCTATTAAATATAGTTGTTTGCAAAATAATTTGCTAATAAAATTAAAATGGACTTGAGAAATTGATTTTGGCACTTGTGAAAATAGATTTATAAGTTAAATATAATTGTTTGCAAAGGAGTTTGGAACAATTTAGTATTATAAGTTAATTATTTCAGAAGGAAATGGTTTTTAAAGGATTTTAAATGGAATGAGTGCATAATCCCCCACGAAAAATTTTTGTTCAAGTATTTTAACTATTTAAAATTGGTGTTTAGTTTAGCTTTTTGTTGTTTTGGGTTGGTTAGTTTCACAATGCTTGAAAAATGAAACCTATTGTGCATGATGCTTCGCATGCTGCATTGTTTTGAGCATTGGGACACAGATATTATAACATGTGCTAGTAACCATGGTGTGTGGTACGTTTACTTAAACTAAAACCAAACACATTGTTGGCTTTAGTATACTGTGACGAGCCTTAGATTTGTATTTTGCTATGCATAGGACTGTCATGTAGAGTTCTTATTACTTGAAATATTCTGGACATTTCTGAAAGTAGGTTGAACATAACCTGTCACTTTAAATTTGTCAATAGGTAAACTTATTTGCCTGCCAGACGATTAAATTCTCATTTTTTTCCCTAAACTACATGACTACCCATCAGGTAATTAAATGTCATTGAAGAACAATTTAACCCAACCAAGACATATGTTAACTTGTCCTGCTAAAGGAAAGTTCACTATTATTTGCTTTCGTGATGCTACTTATTGTCTTTTATATGGGTAAAGCTTTCAGTTCAGTACGTGTGTAGTTGTTAATCTGTCCTACTTGTATGATAAAATGTCTTCCCATATCTTTATGTTTAGAAAGTGGCACATTAATGTACATACGTAGATGGCTATGTTTTTGGACTTCTATGCTTATTATTGTAATTAAATGAAACCTTTATTGATACGGTTATATATATATATATTTATATATAAGTAAAATAAATTTTCATGCACTAAATCCGAGCATGGGCAGGTTTGTATACATGCGTGCGCTGTACATGTAATGTGCCGCTTGCATGCGCCATGTTAATTTATTAAGTCATACATAAGTCAAATTCTTAGTTTATATATATATAAGTCCACATATGTGTCATTTTATCATGAGACAGTATTTGGGCAAGTTTGAAAAATCAAACTAGCATTGAACATTAGCTTAAAAATATTTTGAATTCATGTGTTAGTTGGCTATAGGAATATTTGCATGATACTATGTGTGTTGCTTTATTCATTTAATACATGTATTCATTCCCAGACATGCAAAATCAAATCATGCTGACAGTAATCATTTGAGTAAAAAAAAACTGTTACAGACACATATTTGAGTAAAAAAAACTGTTAGGGTTTACCATTATATTTCAGTTTTATTGAAGTTAATTTAATTGAATAATGATTAATCCTGACTCGAGTGTTTTACGTTTTACATGGAACGCTCGGGTCGGATATGAGTGTTGCAGATTTTAGGGATTTCAGCTATCGAAGCTTGAAGCAGGTGAAGAGGCGCTCGCTTTGTTCGTTCTTCCGTTTTATCTTATTTTAAAATCATGTACTGTATTTATAAATTTTTCCTCTGTATAATAAAATTCTATTTTGTAAACTCCGATATTTTTATGTAATAAATTCCACTATTAGTTATTGTTATCTTTTTCGTGTCTGTGATTTTGTGCGATATCATGTTAAACCCTATAAGCTGAATAACGATTCTCCATTTTGAGCATCTGGATTTGGCTTAATTACCAATTCAAGACATTAAAAATAGTGAGTCATTACAACTTCAAAAATGGCTACCTCAATCTAGGACTTAGTGCCCTCATAAAATAGTATAAATGTAACGACCTGACTTTTTGACCGCTCCAAGTCGATAATTAAACCAACTCGAACCGTTCAAAACGACAGATTGTTATTGCTTATGAAGTTGAAATATAAATCATCACAGAATCACAGACACAGAACATAGTATATCTCACAGCGAAAACAAAAATTTATACGATAATACAAAATCATTAAATTTACATGATATCAGAGTACATAAGATAAATTACAGAACCAGCGGAAGATTGAACGTAGAATCATACTGACATCAGTAATAAGTAGAGATGGGCCTAACTGCAGCGGAAATAATAGGTGGATGACTGGAACTCCAACGGATTTCAAGCTCTAATAGACAAATCTCCAAACTGGAATACTCGGTCTGACCCGGGCATTTTGCAAGAAATAAAACAACAAAATACACGAGTCAGGACTAATAGTCTCATATAAGTGAATTAACTCAAATGAAGTGTCCACTGAAATGTACAATAACTTAAAGGATGTTTGGGATTTCCATCCTCTAAGGATTCACGAAACTAATATCTATATAATAGTACGCTATTATTGTAATGTCTATTTAGTAAAGTAAATATAATGAAAATAGCGTAAGCGGGATTACATTTTTACCCTTACACCGTTTATAATATCGTAGTCTATACAGTACCGTAAACCCACCGTAACACGATGGCATCAGAGGGCACTCCGTAGTTACGATACAAATCAAAATCGTAGGGGCTCTCTAAGGATAATATGACAAGGCACTCGAGGCAATACCCAGGGTAGGATTCTACCAGTTGCACTCTCGGACCGATGGTAACGCATAGCAACCACTACCGCCCACCTCGGAATACACTCCCAAAATAAAAAAAGGACGCCCAAATCATCAACATAGTCATAGAAATGGTATCGAAGAAGTGCTTCCGATCAAAGGTGCTACCTCAATTAGTCACGGTATAGCTCCTGTTTTAGTCATTTCAATTATGACCCGAAGGTCAAGGCTATTTCGTTATCGTTCGCCTTCTTCAATCCAGTAATCGCCTCTAAGTCATCATGCTTCGTTCTGGATAATTCATCACGCACACAGTTGTTAAAGTGGTATCGGCACTGATAGAGAATATGCCACTTACCGACTCTGGTCCCTTTAAAAAATGAACGCTTACATTTTCCCACACCATGGCCATTAGATTTGAATTCATATTTCGAGTACCACAAATCAATTTATTTCAAATATTGCCCCAAAATCAATTCCTCTATTAGTTGGTTCGGTTAAGGTTGCAAATCTACTATTCAAAATTCCTTTGTCAACCATTGCTTTCAAAATTTCAACTTCCTCGAAATATCGCTATTGCTCGAATTTCTTTATTTCACCCTTTGGATTACTAGACTGGATTGGACATAGCTTTTATTAGGATTATAAAATAATTTTAGAAAAAACTAAGTTTTGAAAACAGTATAGGTATATTTAATTTGAAATATGTATATGCATATATATATATATATATACATATGTAGTAGAAAACTATTATAAAGTGTATATAGCTAAAGTAATCAAATTTATTTTATAAAAGAATACTTACAAAAAAATCAAGTAATGCGGAAAAATTGCCTTTATAAAATTTATCGTACTATTTAAATATTAATCCAATCCAACCTAAATCCAAGTTTCACAATTCTTTTCTCATCAAAATTTCACCTTTAGGTCAAATTCCCTTTTTGTTTAGTTCAAATTCAATGCTTCACGATTAACGATTTCCAAATCATTGTTTGCCTTGGATTTTACATATCCAATTTTTTTTAATAAACCCCAAACAACTTTAACATTAGTTGTAAATCAAAATATGATCCATTAAATTCTAACTTGTTAACTAAACCCGTATTCACCATGATTTAGATAATCATATTCTTTCGTACTTGAACTTGAACACTTTCATTCCGACAAAATTCGTCTTACATTCATGTGGCGAAAATTCATTTGACAAATCATATATTAAAATAAGCTTTGAAACATTTCCCAAGTCATTGCAAATCTTTACCTTAAAATTATTCCATTCAAAATTTATCATATCATAAACATAAAGTTATGAAAAATTCATCTAGATAGATAAAAGTTTAAGTGTTAACTTGAAACCCTTTTTACAACTTATTTTCATACAAATTTGGATCCCTTAATAAACATTCAAGAAAAATTTGCACAAAACTTCTTTTAACTTTCTTTATGATATATAGAAAATTTCCTTAAAACTTCAACTTGCCAAAATCGATAAATTATTTAAAATAATTTTATTGACCACAGTGTCCGTATAAAATTTTCTATCCTATGGTCAAGTGATACGAATATTTATCATTTCAATCCATTCTTTAAAATATTCGAATCCCGGGTATGTATCCTTTCAACCCGCATCCCAACTCGATTCGAATACGCAAGGGGTTCGGGTATGTATCATTTCAACCCGTAATGTTTTTTTTTCTAATCTAAGGGGGGAACTTGCATGATGATAAAATAACATAGCATACCAAATATACATCCATATTGTGTCATATGGAAGAACGGTGTGTGTCGCAGTGCACAATCACGAAGCAAACAATTCTAGAGCAACTAACATTTCATTCAACATTTCAATCTTCAATTCACTTAATAAAAATATTCGTCTGTGAGTGAGTAGAAACTCACCTTTTGAGGCTCGAAGGTGAAAATGAGACCGACACAGGACTAAAGCGAACTTGATATCCAATATGACGAATCCACATCCAAATCCATTTATGTACACATATGTATATGCATGTGTACATATACATAAATAACATCGAACATTTCCAAACCCGTTCATACTTGACAAAATCTCAACTACAATTCCTAGACAGCGATGATTTCTCGAATTAACACAACTGGAAATATGCGTATAAAATATATGGTTTTATTTATATATATAAAAGAGAAAAATGTACCAAATGGTGTCCCGAATGAGGCAAGCCTGCTATCCCACCGAGTTGACAAAGATTCAAAAACCTTCGACTCAAATACTAGTGCCATCGACATCCTGCTGACCTCGGTTCATCATATCGATGGCAGCAGCCTTCACACCGGCCTTTCATCAAACACTTAAAGTGCTAAATGTAAACGTTAATGGATAGTTGGGTTTAGTGAATGCTAGACTTAAGCATAGGAGATGAGGTGCTCGGAAATGATGCCAAAGATGAGAAGAGAAGGCACACAATTCATCGGAGGTGGGTTAAGGAGGTAATGGGTCATGCTGTTGAAATGTTACTCGGTTAGGCTCGATTTGCAAAACGCAGAAAAAGGGAAAATTGGATTACAAAGATCTCGATGTAGGAGGGTCGGCGTCGTGCCAGTTCATCAACATCGGTTGAGCCAAGGTGGCCGCTGCTCGCGATTGTTTCCAGGTTGCGTGCGTAAAATGAAGGGAAAGTCGATGTTGGTTATTGACACCCGATTCAAACCGAAGAGGAAGGAGGCGATGTCGGTCTTGGAGGAGGAGATTCAGTGTATTTTTTTCTGAGATTTGAGATAGAAAAGGAAAAAGGAAGGAGACGTTTTCTAAAAGGAAGGGACGCGTGGTGATCCTTGGTAACTTTTCAACACACGTGGCGAATGAATTTACACCAACCGAGACAAGTGTAAAGTCTCCATATATATTTACACAAGTATAAATAAATTTTCTTACTTACTATTTTTATTTTCTTCTAACATCCAACGTAAAGGACGCGTGGAAGACCCAAGGACGGAAAGAGGTAACGTGTTAATACAAATGTTTTTAGTTCTGTTTATTTATTTAGAGATGAAAACATTTACCCAGGAAAATCGAAATACATGAACAAACGATGGGAAAAGATGCACCAACAAATATTAAATGTAAGTTATTATTTACAATTTTTTTTTTCAAGACAACATACAAGTTCAAGCGTTCAAATACATGTTCACAACGTAATTTCAAGATTTTAAGTTTCAAATTCGAACTTTAAATTATGAATGTTCACTTAAGACCTTAACTCTATAAATAAATTTTATATTTAAATATGTCAAAATTACTGGTTCGTTATATTCTTCCCCACTTAGCACTTTTCGTCCTCGAAAAGGAACGTCGCCAAAATCTTACCTAACTTATCAAAAATTTCTAAGGCTATAACTCATTAGAAAGAATGTTTCGTTCTAGATTTTTTTTTTAAAGTTCAAAATTCTTCTAACACCCGGATTTACGGAAAATTTCGGCAGCACCTCCTTGGTACGGAGTGCCCGGAAAATTTTCAAATACAATATACATCTCATCTACACGATGAGGCATCCCAATATAGGGGAAATAAAACAAAATTTACCTAAATCTGATATGAAATCCGAAATTCGTACCTTATTTTGCGTTTTTAAAGCATATTTGCATATTTTCTTTGCGTTTTGCGCAAAAGCGAGCTTCCATAAGCAAAGCGCGTCGTTGCAACCTACTAAAACACCCAAAACATGGTGAGAATCAAATATACGTGTATATATATATGTATATGTATATGTATATGTATATATATATATATATAGCAAAGCTAAATAACAATAAGCAATGTGTGTCATCTCTTTAGCATTATGAAAAACAAATGAAAATAGCACAAAATCTTACTAACATGTCAATACATGTTTCTTCCCTCTTTTTTTTTTTTTTTTTTTTTTTTTTTGCATATCTTATTTCTTTTGTTTCAATTTATTAACTTATATTGATTTTTTTTTCTTTTTCTCTACTTCACATATTCGGTTAACAACATGTAAATGAAACATAATAATGCACATAATCTTCCTAATATGCATACATATGTTTCATTCTTTTTATCCTATGTAATATTTTAATTCATGCACTAGCTCCTTTCGTTCTCACTTACATGGAAATTTTTTCGCTTCCAAGTTGGGAATGTATGATATGTCACAAAATATGAAGGATTTTAATTGATTCTCAAGAGTCCAACATTAATGTTTAACAAATTTTCATACAAGTACATTATGCTTGCATGCCATTTAATCATCTTCGATTTTTTTTATGCGGCTTCCCATTGAATTCTTGTTCGATAACATGTAACTTATCCATTCTAAGCTAAACTTTCCGGATTCCCAATTCATATATATCATATACGTGCTCCTGCCTATGGCAGCAGCCTCATTTGGCAGCACAGCTGTTGTGTTTTTCCCCTTTCAAGTGCAGTTTTTCTTTGCTTTAAGTGCAGTCTTTTTTTTCCTTCTCTAATGCAGTTTTCTTCTTTACTGCAAGTGAGTTTTTTTTTCTCCTTAAATGCAGTTTTTTCTTTCTTTACTGTAAGTGCAGCAGTTTTTTTTTTCTTTATCGCTGCTGCCGTGGCAGCAGCCCCACTGTGGTTGTTGTAGCAGCAGCAAAACATTTTTTTTTTCACTTCAGTTTCTTTCAGTTCAGGTTTCGCAACAAAGTATGGTGGTCACGCTAATATAAACCTGTTTGTTAAATTCCAGAATGGCAAGTCTAACTCAACTCAATGCAAAGTGACAGTTCAAATGGCGAGCAATACTGGAAGGCCAGCTACTTAAATATGTAATACCGACAAGGCAAGTTGTCATGTGGAACAACCAAAACAAGGTTTGAGTAGCATACAAACATGACTGCAAAGACTTATATACTTGCGCAAAGGAGGTAGAAATGATCATGTCATATATAAAATTTAAGGAGCCGTAGCAAAACATCCCATTTATTTAAAACAACAGTGCTTACTATGCGCAGGACCCTTCACAAGATACACTTGCACTTAAATATATATATTGCACTCTTGATTCCAAATGGTTTATCAAGAGGTGTTGGATTTTGAAAGGGAACCGATCTCTGCATTCCTACCTAATTCGAAAACTAATGGACATGTATATAGCAATGGAGCATGCAGACAGCATAATGCTAATGCTAGAACACACAAGGAAACCCCGCATGACTGTCATATGTGAGAAGGGTATATGCTCGCGTCATGGCAACTAGTGCAACTCGAGTGCAATGTCATGCATGACTTAAAGTGTTCATGTACATACGCAGGGTTTACAATTCAAATGACATACAACAGGAAACGCCAAATACTTAAATATGCAAGGTTAACAAGGCAAGGGGCTACACAAGACAACTCGTGTGTATCCTAAATGATGGAATTACATGTAAATGAAGTGCATCATACAGACCATAACATCGGGCCTATTTGCCAAAACCAATGAGTCAAAGGAAGCCTATCATTTATTTATGTACACATGCCTTAGGTCCAAAATATAATATTTTCTTAACCAATGGACTCAAAGGGGTAAGTTCAAATGGATCTTTAATTCAGCTCCCTTTTTATTCTTTTGTGCATTCCAGGTAAATATTTTCTTGATAAATATTTCAAATGCATTAAATCTTAACGCTTACATGTTAATTTACCTTCGTTCTATGAACAATCGACTTGCTTCTAGTACTTGTCGATCCCAAATCAGTTCATCTATTTGTTTCACTTACTATTATCCCCTCCAATTATCTTCCAAGTATAATTTTTAACTAAAATTTTTGTTTCAAGTTTCAAATCTTCTTACTTATAATTTCGAACGAGAAAATTGGCTCTCTCTCTCTCCACCCGATATTCAGCTCCTACCCATACAGCAAATCTGAATTCTTAACAAAATATGTTCCCTTTTGAACTTATTATTCCAAAATTTTCAAAATAAAAATAAAATTCTCTTGAATATTTACAAAATAAGGTTTTCAAGTATTAATTTGACATCTCAACTGGAATTATACGTCTTTGTCACTTTCGAAACTTGAAAATAATCATTGATGATACTGCAGCAATCCCCAGGATCATTTTCAAGAAACTTCAGTGTAAATCTATATTTATCTGGTACGCGGAGAATTTAATACATACGTTAGCTAGGCGTATGTCCTAAAATCTTCATGCACTTGATAATCCAATCTTTGACGGCAAATAGAATACCCCAGTCTCATTCACTTTTATTTTTATCTGTTTACTTGCAAACTATTCATTACATCATTGCTTCATCTAGATTTCACTTGAAATGTCAACTTCTCTTAGCTTAGTTGACAAATCCCATTAACTTATTCATAATAATCCTTTCATTAAATTTCATCCAAACTATATTTACTCCCTTATTTTATTTTGGGTTTTATTTCGTCATTCTGTCAAATTTTTAGATTCAAAATTCATGTCACCACGATAATTTTGTTAAGTCCACTTTAGTTTACGGGAATATTTCACTTAACTTCATCCAACTATTTATCAAATGATTCAAGTTTTTAGCGGCGTTTCAACCGGAATCATAGTCGCCCAAATAATTTATTTCCCAACATTTCAATTTTCTTTTCAAGTTCTATTACTTAAATAGTTTATGAGTTCACAAGATTTTAATCGATGAAACTTCCTTTAATATAAGATTGTAATTTGTCTTGACTCCTATTGGATTTACACTTCAATTTTTAACACTTAGTTGTTTATTCGAGCTTTATTCTATATCCTCATGTCTACGTTAATCCAATTCGAGCAAAGTTCGAACATAGGCTAGAAGCTGAAGTATTGATCGAATCAAATAAATAGAATTTGTCGGGGAGAAGCCAGTTAAATTGTAGATTCAGGTTCATAAAGCGACAAATCCAAATTTTCCTAAGCAAGGACCAGGCACGATCGAGACTTGGATTCGGAAAAATCTTAACTTAGGAAGGATCCAGCCGAGGGATGAGTTCAAGGGAACGAGATTTAAACAAGGATATATTTATAAAACAAGGCTAAAATTTAAAATCATTTTATATATATATATATAGGAAAATCCCTTAAAATCATTTAAAATACTTTTATTTTCAAAATACGTTCACTCGGTTGTGATTCTAAGATGACCTCACTCATTCTAGAGTATTTCTACCCTATATCTAATGAGCGTTCAACTTCATAAGCTAAGGTTTGTACAAACCAAAGCTCTGATACCAACTGTAACGACCTGACTTTTTGACCGCTCCAAGTCGATAGTTAAACCAACTCGAACCGTTCAAAACGACAGATTGTTATTGCTTATGAAGTTGAAATATAAATCATCACAGAATCACAGACACAGAACATAGTATATCTCACAGCGAAAACAAAAATTTATACGATAATACAAAATCATTAAATTTACATGATATCAGAGTACATAAGATAAATTACAGAACCAGTGGAAGACTAAACGTAGAATCATACTGACATCAGTAATAAGTAGAGATGGGCCTAACTGCAGTGGAAATAATAGGTGGATGACTGGAACTCCAACGGATTTCAAGCTCTAATAGATAAATCTCCAAACTGGAATACTCGGTCTGACCCGGGCATTTTGCAAGAAATAAAACAACAAAATACACGAGTCAGGACTAACAGTCTCATATAAGTGAATTAACTCAAATGAAGTGTCCACTGAAATGTACAATAACTTAAAGAATGTTTGGGATTTCCATCCTCTAAGGATTCGCGAAACTAATATCTATATAATAGTACGCTATTATTGTAATGTCTATTTAGTAAAGTAAATATAATGAAAATAGCGTAAGCGGGATTACATTTTTACCCTTACACCGTTTATAATACCGTAGTCTATACAGTACCGTAAACCCACCGTAACACGATGGCATCAGAGGGCACTCCGTAGTTACGATACAAATCAAAATCGTAGGGGCTCGCTAAGGATAATATGACAAGGCACTCGAGACAATACCCAGGGTAGGATTCTACCAGTTGCACTCCCGGACCGGTGGTAACGCATAGCAGCCACTACCGCCCACCTCGGAATACACTCCCAAAATCAAAAAAGGACGCCCAAATCATCAACATAGTCATAGAAATGGTATCGAAGAAGTGCTTTCGATCAAAGATGCTACCTCAATTAGTCACGGTATAGCTCCTGTTTTAGTCATTTCAATTATGACCCGAAGGTCAAGGCTATTTCATTATCGTTCGCCTTCTTCAATCCAGTAATCGCCTCTAAGTCATAATGCTTCGTTCTGGATAATTCATCACGTACACAGTTGTTAAAGTGGTATCGGCACTGACAGAGAGTATGCCACTTACCGACTCTGGTCCCTTTAAAAACTGAACGCTTACATTTTCCCACACCGTGGCCATTAGATTTGAATTCATATTTCGAGTACCACAAATCAATTTATTTCAAATATTGCCCCAAAATCAATTCCTCTATTAGTTGGTTCGGTTAAGGTTGCAAATCTACTATTCAAAATTCCTTTGTCAACCATTGCTTTCAAAATTTCAACTTCCTCGAAATATCGCTATTGCTTGAATTTCTTTATTTCACCCTTTGGATTACTAGACTGGATTGGACATAGCTTTTATTAGGATTATAAAATAATTTTAGGAAAACTAAGTTTTGAAAACAGTATAGGTATATTTAATTTGAAATATGTATATGCATATATATATATATATATATATATATATATATATATATATATACATATGCAGTAGAAAACTATTATAAAGTGTATATAGCTAAAGTAATCAAATTTATTTTATAAAAGAATACTTACAAAAAAATCAAGTAATGCGGAAAAATTGCCTTTATAAAATTTATCGTACTATTTAAATATTAATCCAATCCAACCTAAATCCAAGTTTCACAATTCTTTTCTCATCAAAATTTCACCTTTAGGTCAAATTCCCTTTTTGTTTAGTTCAAATTCAATGCTTCACGATTAACGATTTCCAAATCATTGTTTGCCTTGGATTTTACATATCCATTTTTTTTTAATAAACCCCAAACAACTTTAACATTAGTTGTAAATCAAAATATGATCCATTAAATTCTAATTTGTTAACTAAACCCGTATTCACCATGATTTAGATAATCATATTCTTTCATACTTGAACTTGAACACTTTCATTCCGACAAAATTCGTCTTACATTCATGTGGCGAAAATTCATTTGACAAATCATATATTAAAATAAGCTTTGAAACATTTCCCAAGTCTTTGCAAATCCTTACCTTAAAATTATTCCATTCAAAATTTATCATATCATAAACATAAAGTTATGAAAAATTCATCTAGATAGATAATAGTTTAAGTGTTAACTTGAAACCCTCTTTACAACTTATTTTCATACAAATTTGGATCCCTTAATAAACATTCAAGAAAAATTTGCACAAAACTTCTTTTAACTTTCTTTATGATATATAGAAAATTTCCTTAAAACTTCAACTTGCCAAAATCGATAAATTATTTAAAATAATTTTATTGACCACAGTGTCCGTACAAAATTTTCTTACCTATGGTCAAGTGATACGGATATTTATCATTTCAATCCATTCTTTAAAATATTCGAATCCCGGGTATGTATCCTTTCAACCCGCATCCCAACTCGATTCGAATACGCAAGGGGTTCGGGTATGTATCATTTCAACCCGTAATGTTTTTTTTTCTAATCTAAGGGGGGAACTTGCATGATGATAAAATAACATAGCATACCAAATATACATCCATATTGTGTCATATGAAAGAACGGTGTGTGTCGCAGTGCACAATCACGAAGCAAACAATTCTAGAACAACTAACATTTCATTCAACATTTCAATCTTTAATTCACTTAATAAAAATATTAGTCTGTGAGTGAGTAGAAACTCACCTTTTGAGGCTCGAAGGTGAAAATGAGACCGACACAGGACTAAAGCGAACTTGATATCCAATATGACGAATCCACATCCAAATCCATTTATGTACACATATGTATATGCATGTGTACATGTACATAAATAACATCGAACATTTCCAAACCCATTCATACTTGACAAAATCTCAACTACAATTCCTAGACAGCGATGATTTCTCGAATTAACACAACTGGAAATATACGTATAAAATATATGGTTTTATTTATATATATAAAAGAGAAAAATGTACCAAATGGTGTCCCGAATGAGGCAAGCCTGCTATCCCACCGAGTTGACAAAGATTCAAAAACCTTCGACTCAAATACTAGTGCCATCGACATCCTGCTGACCTCGGTTCATCATATCGATGGCAGCAACCATCACACCGGCCTTTCATCAAACACTTAAAGTGCTAAATGTAAACGTTAATGGATAGTTGGGTTTAGCGAATGCTAGACTTAAGCATAGGAGATGAGGTGCTCGGAAATGATGCCAAAGAGGAGAAGAGAAGGCACACAATTCAATGGAGGTGGGTTAAGGAGGTAATGGGTCCTGCTGTTGAAATGTTACTCGGTTAGGCTCGATTTGCAAAATGCAGAAAAAGGGAAAATTGGATTACACAGATCTCAATGTAGGAGGGTCGGAGCCGCGCCTGTTCATCAACATCGGCTGAGCCAAGGTGGTCGCTGCTCGCGATTGTTGCCAGGGTGCGCGCGTAAAATGAAGGGAAAGTCGATGTTGGTTATTGACACCCGATTCAAACCGAAGAGGAAGGAGGCGATGTCAGTCTTGGAGGAGGAGATTCAATGTATTTTTTTCTTCTGAGATTTGAGATAGAAAAGGAAAAAGGAAGGAGACGTTTTTTAAAAGGAAGGGACGCGTGGTGATTCTTGGTAACTTTTCAACACACGTGGCGAATGAATTTACACCAACCGGGACAAGTGTAAAGTCTCCATATATATTTACACAAGTATAAATAAATTTTCTTACTTACTATTTTTATTTTCTTCTAACATCCAACGTAAAGGATGCATGGAAGACCCAAGGACGGAAAGAGGTAACGTGTTAATACAAATGTTTTTAGTTCTGTTTATTTATTTAGAGATGAAAACATTTACCCAGAAAAATCGAAATACATGAACAAACGATGGGAAAAGAGGCACCAACAAATATTAAATGTAAGTTATTATTTACAAATTTTTTTTTCAAGACAACATACAAGTTCAAGCGTTCAAATACATGTTCACAATGTAATTTCAAGATTTTAAGTTTCAGATTCTAACTTTAAATTATGAATGTTCACTTAAGACCTTAACTCTGTATATAAATTTTATATTTAAATATGTCAAAATTACTGGTTCGTTATAATAAACTCACTTATAAATTGCTTCTTTAGATCCCTATTTTTATCTCTACCCTAGTCCTTTTAGTCGATGTTGCACTCTACTACTTCTTTGATTTATTTTTGCTAAGAGGAAATAAGATAGCCCAGGCAACCTAGTTTTATACTAGTTATTCTGGAAACTAATTAGGGTTACTTTATTCAAGAAGTGTCAAATTTACCCTACATAGAAAAATGGTTATACTCACACATTAAGCGCACATTTTCTCAACCATCTTTCTTTACTTATTTTGATAAAGAGAATTACACCCTACAAGCCATGCTGGCTTACTTTTTCCTGCAAAGTGCTACTTATTAATTTCCACTTTTATCCCATTGATCATGCTATTTTCATGATCTTATCTTCTCGCGTATTGGAGGGATTTCTATGCATATTTTCAAATGACTCTCAGCCCATATATTATGCAACAAGTTTACCTCTTTACCTAAAGGTTCTTATGTATATTGTACACATACATTTCCCCAAGCATGCGCACATAAGTCTAAAATAAACACATGAATATTCTATTCAACCATGTGTGCTATTTAAGAAAATACTTTATTTAATTGAACATCGTACTGAATTCAGTTATGTACCTTACACATCTATTATGCACCTTGCATAGTCATATATACATATATCTCATATATATATATATATCAAAGAATTTTCAGTAAACCTGTATATGTATGCCTAGAGAAAATCTAGGGTTATTACGGTCGGTCGTAGCCCAGGTGTTGCTGGACGAGGAGGAGATGGGCCTTGACCCTGTGGTTGAGAAGGCCCAAGAACAACAAGTTTCTACCCTAGCAAATATAGCAGCACCAGAAAGGCAAGCACCTGAAGAAACACAAAATCAGGTGGAGTTAGATGACATGGCAGTTACATCAAACAACGAAACTCCATCCAAGAAGTATTCAACCCAAATGAAAAGTATTATTCTTAGTTTATCAAAAACCAAGGTATGAGCACTACGTCTAGCATGCAAGAAATCCCTCATAGGAAGTTGAGGAGCGATTCTCAATCTTCCAAATGTCTATCATAAGCCAGAATATGAGAGGTCTAAATAACGACGGTCGTAAATTAGACCTTTATAATCTCAAAAGGAATTTATCTCCTTCTATTTTGGGAATTTTGGAAAATAAGTTTAATGACAAAAATATCCAGTATTTTGAAACAACCATGGGTGATGAATGGGTATCGACTAATAATAATGACAGTTTGAGAAAGTTAGAATTATGCTAATGTGGAGCAAACTTATTTGGAACGCTCAAATTACAGAGAAAGATGACCAACAAATTACTATCAAAACTACCAATTATGAGGTTTTGGTTTTATTTGTAACTGCATTTTATGGCTGCAACTTAGTTTTGCAACAATTATTTCTTTGGAACAAATTAAGAGATATAATCACAACTATAGGTGGCACGTGGATTGTGATGGGTGACTTTAATGCAGTTCAAAAAAACATGAGGAAAAAGAGGGACTTACGCTGGGAGTTTCCAAGATGGCTAAATTTAATTCTTGCGTTGTTGCATCCGGATTGCTGGAACAGTCCATAAGGGTCTGAAATTTACACGGAGAAGTGAATTTCGTGTAAACTTGACAGAGTGTTAGCGAATATTGATCACATTAACATGTTCTTAGAAATACCAGTTAACGTCCTGCTTAATTCTATGAGTGATCACAGTCCTTTGCATATTTTGCTTACTGAAAAACAGGAAAATGCCAAAGGTAAACTGTTTAGATTTTGTATGTATTGACCATAGTTATAAGGTAATGGTGAAGCAGTTCAAATAAACTCAGTGATGTTGGTGGAAGGGTTTAATTTCTACAAACTTACCACATACTCAAAACAGTCAAACTTAGCCTGAAGGAATGGAACAGAATAAGACCCGAAGATCAAGACAATATCATAGTGTTGCAGAATCAATGTGAAGAGTTATTGACCAAACTAGATGAGGATGATGAAGATGATGACAGTTGGAGAGCTAACTACAATATGCAAGGGCAACTTAAGGATGCACTTAAAATCAAGGCCTTAGAGCTTAAACAAAAGACCAAAGAACGATGGATCACTTAAGGGGACGAGTGCACCAAATTTTCCTATATAAAAATGTCCATCCGGAAAAGTTCAAACTCTAACATGCAACGTTTTGAATAGGATGGTTTGCCCATTTACAATAATCAAGTGATGGAAGAGGAAGCGATCAAATACTATTCAGATTTATACAACGGCCAAACAGAGAATGACATACCCAACATTCACTATAGGAGATTGTTGAATGCTTCTAGCAGCGGGAAGCTTCAACGACCAGTGACCATCAATAAAATCTAGGAATCTCTGGCCACTATTCACAGTGATGCCAACCTCGAGTCGGACGCGTTGGGTGCTGAATTCCATAGAAGGCATTGGGATGACCCAAAAATTCAATTATTAGAAGCCATTCAGGAAACGTTTCGAACTATAAAAATTCTTAAAGAAATAAATCACATATTTATTTGCCTCACCCCTAAAAAGGACAATCTTTCAAGAATTGAAGATTATAGGCCAATAGCATGTTGTAATGTGATTTACAAGATTCTGTCGAAGGTTATTTGCAGTAGAATCAACCTTATTTTCCCAAATTTCATTACTGAATGCCAAGGTGCATTTATTAAAGGTAGGAGCATTTTAGATAACTCATTGTTGGTGCATAATTAATCGGAAATATAACGACTTGCCTTTTTGACCATTTCGAGTTGGTAAATAAACCAATTTGAACTGTTCAAAATGAAAAATTGTTATTGCTTACAGGGTTTAAATAGAATCAAACACAGATTCACAAAAGAGAAAAAAATCACATATTACAAAATCTCACGGCAGATTAAATTCAATTAAAAAATATTAGAGTTATATATTGACAAAGTATATTAATAATACAGCGGGAAAATAAAATAGTAGTTGCGGTCTTCGACCCCATCTTCGCCTTCAGAAGCAAGCGTCTTTGATAACTAAAATACTTAGTCTGACCCGAGTCAAACAAAAACTCGGATCAGGTCTATATACTTATGTCAGTCAAAAAAAAAATCAAAAAGTAAGGATGCAATACTTTCGTAGTCAAGACAAGTGGAAATCTAATTACTTAATTCTTCACATTAATAATTCTTTCGATGATAAGCCTTTCAAATATAATACCTGCTTATTTAAAAAAAAAACCTTAGAATAATGACATACTCAATTGCATATTTTTTTTTTAATCTCTTTTCTTTAGTGAATTCGTAGCTCAACATAAGGAAATGTTGAATGCAATTGTTGGCTAGCTTTTAGACCAAGCCACCAAGATTCAAACACATGTTTAATACAAAGTTTTGTTCATGAAGTAGCATCCTCGAGATTCGCGATCGCCCCCATGACCATGATCCGATCCATTCATACCTGCTCAATCCGATCTGATCCGTTCACGCCAGTTCGATCTGACCTATACGCCAGCCCCGAAATTATCCACCATAGCTCTAAATTATAACCGGTGTACTATGTGAGTAAGAAATCGCCGGCCGCAAAATGAAATTATCCAAAAATAGAAAAGCTGGTGTATAGCTTACTAATTGCATCTAGAAAACTTCGCCACTACTTCCAAACTCATCCCATTACTGTGTACACCGATCACCCGCTTAAACAGGTTCTGCAAAGGCCAGAAGCATCAGGGAGACTACTCAAGCGGAACATTGAGTTAAGTGACTTCGATTTGAATTTCCAGCTCCGAAACCGATAAGAGGGCAAGTGCTTGCGGACTTCATAGCAGAGTTCACGATCTCGGATGATGATGTAGTAACTGAGGAGGACAATCCGCCAAAGCTACTACTTGATCCTAATGCCTGGAAACTATACACAGATGGAGCTAAAAATGATAGACAATCTGGTGCGGGAGTTCCACGCCACTAATAACGACTCCGAGTACGAAGCCCTAATTGTTGGGCTGGAACTAGCCAAGGAATTGGATATTACAAAGCTAGACATCTTTTGCGATTCCAAGATAGTCGTAAACCAGGTCATTGGAAAGTTTCAGGCCAAGAGTCCAAGGCTGATATCGTACTTGGAAAAAGTGAAGAAGTTGCTGGATGGTTTTGGCCACCACAGCAAATCTCATATTCTCCGAACGGATAATCAAAAGGCAGACAAGTTAACAAAAATGGCTAGTTCAGATAATCCTTAGGATACGGAGCTAGTCCCAATTGAAGTATTACAGTCTCCTAGCATAGATCAGATGGAAGTTGATCTAGTATTAGAGATTGAGCCTGAGAGAGAATCATGGATGACTCCTCTAAAGAAGTTTTTGATAAATGGAATGCTTCCAACGAAGAAAAGTGAGAGGCGTGCAGTTATACGGAAAACTACCCGATATGTGTTGCAAGGCAATGTCCTATACAGGGAAGGTTTCTCGATGCCCCTCCTCCGGTGTATCGCCCATGATGACATCAAGCGTGTGCTGAAAGAGGTCCATGAGGGCGAATGTGGCGATCACACTGGAGGGCAAACGCTGGCAAAGAAGATACTGTGATATGGCTATTTCTGGCCTACCATTAACAAGGATGCAGCCAAGTATGCAAGACTTTGTGATGCTTGCCAGAAATTCTCCAAGATTACTAGGGCGCCACCTAGCCAGTTGAAGACAATGACAAGCCCGTGGCCTTTTGCTATGTGGGGAATTGACATTATTGGGAGTCTTCCCATAGCAAAGGGCGGAGCAAAGTTCGCTATTGTGGCCGTGGATTATTTCACTAAATGGGTAGAAGCAGAGCCTTTGACGACAATCACAACCAAGCGAGTGATCACCTTTGTCGTTAAGAACATTATATGTCGGTTTGAAATTCCAAAAGTCATCGTAACCGATAATGGGACCCAATTCGATAGCACCGAGTTTCGAGATTTCTGTCAGAAGTATCACATAACACCTCTTGGCACATCCGCAATCGAATGGACAAGTTGAAGTGGCAAACAAGGTGATCAAATCCATTCTAAAGAAAAGATTGAAGAGGGCCAAAGCCATGTGGGTTGATGAATTAACCCTGGCACTATGGGCCAATAGGACAACGTATAAGTCGGCGACGGGTCACACCCCGTTTTCCCTTGCCTTTGGAGCTGAAGCGGTCATTCCGGTCGAGTTGGAAGTACCATCTCATCGAACCATTTATTACGATCCGATGACCAACAATGAGCTGCTCCTTGAATCCCTGGACATGGTTGAAGAAAAAAGGGACAAAGCCGACTTACGTGCCCTAAGGCATAAAAAACAAATAGCTCGGTATTACAACAAAAGAGTGCGAGCTCGAACATTTGAACCCGGAGACTTGGTTCTGAAGCATGTCTTTCCGGCCCCAGTACATATGGGCCCGAAATGGGAAGGACCGTACTCCATTTTACGAAGGCTTGATAATGGAACTTTCAAGCTAGCAATCGTGGATGGAGTTGAAATCCCCAGAGTGTGGAATGCCCAGCATTTGCGGCCTTATCTGATGTGAAATTGTCAGTTTTATTCTTTTGTTCTTTTTAGGACCATGTAAAAAGGCTCGACTTGCCTAGAACAGTCGGGTTACTTGAACAAAAGATTATAAAGTGGACGTAGGTCATGATTCGACCGAACCACTATAAAACATAGTGTGTCATTTACCTTTACTACACCGTCCTTTTTTTATTATTTATTTTTTATCTGCTCTTTTAGTTTGATTAATATATCATTACCACCTTGAAGTTTGTTTTAAATCATGTAGTAATCTCAAAACAGCTGATCCAAAATGCCATCCATCAGATCGGAAAGCTAACGATAACTAAATCTCTAAATGATGTAGCGAGGTAAATCACACTACTGCTTGTACTCTAATTCTCGAGATCAGGGAGAGAGTATAAAGGACGCGAAGATAACGTCCCCAAGGCGTGAAGGTGCACCATGATAAAACCGCCTTGATAACACTCTAACCCGCTGAAGGATCGGGAGAGTATAAAGGCGCTAGAGACTTAGCGCCCCCAGAACTTCTGCCCCGCTAAGGGATCGGTGAGCAGATCAAGAATCGAGCTCGAACTATAACCCGCTGAAGGATCGGGAGAGTATAAAGGTGCTAGAGACTTAGCGCCACGAGAACCATTACCCCGCTGAAAGATCGGGATAGTATAAAGGCACAATGACATATGCCACTCAAGGGCACCCATCCCACCACACGAGTAGGGACAAGAATGAAAAAGGGGACCCGAACCCCTCATTTCCGGACATGGGGGGTACAAATATAATCCTAATCAATCGCCAATAAGCCCTAGCCAGGCACTATAATTACGATTGATTGGGGGCATATACGTGCACCACTACACATTTACTTAGCACACGTACTTCTCGATGATTGTTTCGGTTATGATTAATGATTGTTACTCATGAATTTAGTATTTAAGTATGAATGTTTCGGTTGTGATTATTTAAACTATGCCAACATGATGAATTTGCAGAAAGGCAATGGCGCAAAAGAAATAGATTTTCATTTACTGAAAACAGATTTACAAGAACAAGAAGCTAAATAAAAGTAAGGGCCACTATCACAGCTACATTTTTTGGCCAAAGGAAATCCTAAAGCTAAAATACGAGCTAATAAATGCATCCTATTTACACTTGGGAGACGATTTTGATTTCTTTTCCCTCTTCTGTTTCTCCAACCCCTCTCTGTCAGCATCAGAGCGGTCACTTTTCTTCCTCTTCCTCTTATAAACAAGAGGCTCTGGGGGAGGACTAGAAGGTTGGGAGGCAAGTTGTGAAGTTATTGATTTGGAAGAGAATCTTATAACCAACCCAGTCTTGGGTCGATTTCAGAAATAGGTGGCACGAATACAGGGTCTTGCTCCCCCTTCTTAAGAACCAACTGCTTTTCTTTCCTAGCCTACATGTCAGCCAAGGTTTCACTATCATCATCCTTGGCCTCATCTATGATTATAACTTTCTCTTCCTCATCTCCGTGACCGCCATTTGTGTCATGCAAAGCCGCAATAATCTCAGCGTCTTCAGGAGCGCCGGTGTCGGATTCCATGGGTGCTACCGTGACTCTCTCACTTGTTGTACCCTCAGTTTGCTTTGGAATCTCAAAAACTTCAACACCAGAACCCGGGGGGGCATCAACTTTCTCTGCCACTACCTTCTCCCCTGCACCATTTTCGACCAATTTGGTACCTACACCATGAGAAGCAAAAGTTAGTGAATCAGGAGGAGATGTGGCCATGTCAATTGTATGTCCCGTGAGATGACGACAACTTACGATTGCTTTGATGAAATGTAGAGAGAATATTGAGATACCTTCAGCCGACTCATCTCCCAGATTTGTAGTGGTGGTCCCGACAATTGGAGGGGTTGGAGCCAAGGGGATCAATGGATCATCAGGGTTATATTACTCAACTTCAAAGGTTTCGGGCTCCACCACCGAGCTCGAGCTTTCGCCAACTTTATCCTTGCCCTTGAGCCTACTCTTCTCCCTCTCGATGTCTTCATGGATTAGGCGTCTACCTTTCTCCAAAGCCTCAGGTTCTTCACCTCTAAGAAAGGTCTGCATCAGCTGGTTTTCGTCAATCTCGTCGACCATCAATTGCCGCTTCTCGCCTTCGACAATGGCATTCCATACATTGGCCAAAGTAACATGATAGTCCGGAATCCAATAGACGTCTCGAGTCTTGATGACTTGACCAAAGAAGTCGAACAATAGTTCCTCAAAACCAGCTATATCTTTCTCTTTTTCAGTGAGCGTATCAGCAGGCGTTACTTTCAACGAGAGCTGCATGCTCCTCAGCTTGGGCAAGTTGATCATTTAAAACCTCTTTTTCCTTTTTGCGAGAGGAGGTCATCTTTTAAGCTCGCCCTCTCTTTCTCCCAGGCATATTTCTCAGCAGCAAAGTGTTCCTGTGCTGTCTTCAGTTCGATATTAATTTCCCTAAGATCTTCCACTTCCTTTTTCAGAGCCACCCGTTCCTGGCTGTTTGAGTCAAGCTCACTGCGAAAACGCTCCCTAGCACTCTCCAGCGCAGACCTGTAATTCTCTGCATCTCGCCGAGCAAACGCCAGTTGGGCCTGTGCATCCTCTAGTTCTTTTTCCATTTTGCTCCTAGCCCTAGCATCATTATCAATCTTCACTCTGGCTCTGGCTGCTTCCGTCTCCAACTGGCGGATGACAGTAGAAAGTGTAGCAACATGCTTCTTCATTACCCCGTATTGTTTAGCCACATGGCATACGTACCCTATCACCTCTGTGTCCCAATCCTCGGGGACCGGTTCAAGATCCGGGATGAACATCATCCTCTCAAAGAAATTATCAGGGAGCTGCTTTCGCAAGCGCTCTAGCCTGGCCTGAATTTCAGAATTGGGAGCAATATTCTACGCAGTGGTGGTATCCAAGTCGTGCTCGCTAGAAGAAACATGATATGTCTTTCTCTTCTCTACGATCTTACCCTCATCTTTGTTTTTGTCCTCTGACTTGTGGTGTTTTTTAGAAGACTGGACATGGGAAGGCATACTCTTCAGAGGGGTCAAATCTCTAGGAAGTTGCTTGCCCCCAGCCGGTAACGATGGACGACTGTGAGGATTTTCAGAACCTTGCTTTGATGGAGATCGAGATCGTATGGAATAAGGTTGATGAGAATCCCGGGTCCGACGACTATCCCTTCCCCGACTATCACTACGAGCATGCTCGGGATTTGGAAGGAGGCTTGGTGTGCCCTCACGAAGGGAACGATAAGAATAAGACCGTTTGCGAGACATTTTCCCTGCAAAAGAAACAGGTGCATGTTAAATCTATGAACGACAGTGATATAAGAGTGTTATGATAAATGGTGCATGTGATTTGTGCATCCCGTGAAATCCCTTTTTAACGGACCAGGGCCCAGAGTTAGGGTTGTTTAGATGACTTCTTTTTCTCCAACTGGGGCACTCTTCTCTTCAAAGATGGGAAAAATTAGTTCCCCTCCGAAATCTTCCTGAGTATAAATATCGTCTGGTAAAGGAAACTTATTTAATTCCCCGAGTATCTGTTCCTCCGTTAATTCATCCTAAATGACAGACTCAACCGGTAATGAAGTTCTTAAGGGAGACTGCCCCCCAGAGGTCGGGACCTCCTTTGATTCGTCAACTTGCCCGTCGTCTCCTTTGTATACGTTTAAATCCTGTCATCCTGATTAATCGTTGGCGAAGGACTCTTGCGAAGGGCAGTTGTCTTTACAGCTTGAGAAGTTCCTTCTCCCTCGGTCGGAGGTATATACCTGTAAGGTTTTCCGCCCGCTCCAAGTCCGAATCTTATATCTAAAAGACTGTGTTTGTGAAGGTTCTTGTCGATGATACATTTCTTAATCCTTAAGAAATCTGAGTTGCTCTTGAGAAGGCGGGACATTCGGTCTCCATATATCGATCGTTCCATTCTCTCAAAGTTATGATTTGTATGGAACAAAATGATTTGTTAGCACTGAAATGCATTCGAATTAAATGCGGGAAAGTTGAAAACATACTCGCTTGTAGTCACTTCCTCGTACATCCATCTTTGTGTTTTATATAAAACCAGTCAGATTTGATATCCCCTATGTTACTATAACTATCCGTCACAACTTTTCTGTTGGCAACTGTTCCGAAGAAAGAAAAATTGGGAGCCCCTGCGGAACGATGCTTGAAATGATAATAGAACTTCAGATCTTTAAGGGTAAGTTCAGTCTGCAGAATCTCCATATAAGCAATATACAGAGTAGACAGAGCCGCATAGGAATTCAGATGGAGTTGAGTGGGGGCAATGTGTAACTGTCTTAAGAGATCAACGACAAGTGGAGGAAAAGGAGGAATAGCCCCTACCCAGCACATGAGTCGACTAATAGTCATGTACCCCTCTGGGGCAGAATGAAGTCTATCTTCGCTTTCTGGAGTTTTCACATCATCCTAGGGAATTCCGTGTCTTAAACATATCTTCTTAAGTTTTATATCGTCTAACTTAGACGGTAAAGAATCGGTGAACTTTTCTATTTCCTTAACACCCGGAATTTCATTAGGAGCTCGATCATCCTCATCTTCAAGAGATGTGCTCTCAGAAGTCATTGACTCTATATCGGTATCCGTCTTGTAATCAGAATCGGATTTTTCCTCATCTGAATCTGAGGGAAGCACATCGGGGTTGTGATGTACTGATGTCTCTGATTCGGTACTTTCATTCGGTATCTCAGTCACTTGTTTATCCGACATAGCTGTGTTGGCGAGTAAAAATTAGAACACAAGTTACCCGTTCCCCGTGTGTGTAAGTGCAAGTGTGTGCATGTGCATACGATAAGGAAAGCGTGAAATTAATCAGATAAATGGATATTGGCCATTGTCCGCGGCTAGGTTATGTTGTTGTTCAATCCAGAAAATTCATCTCCAAGGCTTTAACCTAACTGTCCAATGTGTTGTGATTAAAAAGCATTGCTTAAGTCAAAATGTGTTTGGGATCGTTAATAAGTCGGGTTCGTTGGGGACGCAAGGATCAGATCGCGATTTTCCTCAGTTCGTAGAACTCATACCGGATCATGGAGAAGGGGTCGCCCACTAGCCTCGCCAGCAGATGGACACTGGGTCGTGGTACAGTTCAGTTCAAAGTATATGAGCGGATCGTGAGGCACCCCCCACGATCCACCTTAATGTCCAATGCCACAACCCAATACTTCTCCATTACTGTGATCCGATCCGCTATCCAGTATTAAATCACAGTTTCCTCCCTCATCCTTCTGTTATCACGACCCGAGCCAAGGCCTCGCCCATGAATCGACCTGGCCTGCTCCTTCTCCCTCCTCTTTTGTTCTCTCCATTCATGATCCCGTGCAATCGAACCCATTACCAAACACACGGTCACTACCGTCATCACCATATTAGTGAACATTTAAGGAGGCGCCGGAGAAAAACCAAACAAAAGGAGAAGTATGCCAAACACCGTTACCTTTTAATTATAAAGAAATCTTGATTTTTGAAAGCTAAATTAGGGTTTTTTTCTCTTTGGAGAATTAGTAGTGGCTGCAAAGAAAGAAGGGAGAGAAAGAAGAGGGAGGCGGCTGGCTTATGTAGATGGTTTAGTGACCATTCGTATCCCCTAGTTTGTCCCATTCGGACCGCGGAAACCAATGGGCCACGAGATAGAGCCCACCATGGCCCGAGATAAGGTACGCTCCGTCAGTAACTCATGATCGAAATTGGAAAGCCCACCGTAGCTTGAAGAGGCGCCCGTTCGATTACCAGATCGTGGCGAGTGCCCAATCCCATGAAACGCGGGATGATTCGACGACCCAAACTCGATGGACATTTTCTAAAGTGAAAGACCCAGAAATGCTTGTAAAAATGTAAAAATTTACCTGGCGAGTTGATTGCGATGTACTCTAGAATTCAAGAGATAAAGATTGCCCACTAAATGAAGAAATGAGTGACAGATTCAACTTGATATTTATAACCGCCAAAGAACGCGATTTCCTGATGTTGTAAGACGTTTCAGGCAGACAGAACCTTTGATTTACACCGCTTCATGGAAAGATAGGTCTGTAATTTCGAAGCATGTTCCATCCTTGATAAAACATACTTCGAGGGAGCAAAATGTTGGCTAGCTTTTAGACCAAGTCACCAAGATTCAAACACATGTTTAATACGAAGTTTTGTTCATGAAGTTGCATCCTCGAGATTCGCGATCGCCCCCATGACCATGATCCGATCCATTCATACCTGCTCGATCCGATCCGATCCTTTCATGCCAGTTCGATCCGACCCGATCCATAAAGCTGAGAGATGAAGGCCATGACCAAGTCATTCACGATCCGATAATATAGGATCTCACAACACATATCCACAACGGCTATATTAACTATTTCTCCATCAAGCCACGAACCAGTCCGAGATCTTCGGGATTTGTGCCACGTATGACCACGATCCGTCTGTAGATATCACCTATAAATAGCCCCAGGCTTGGCATTTTTCAGGATCTTTTTGGCAGTTCTGAGTGTTGTTCCTGCCATTACTGTCTCTGCACTATTTCTTACCAATATTAATTCGAAATCATTAAGTGAATTAGTATTGTAAAAAGCAAGATTGAGAGAAAAATCACTGATTGTACCTGAATCTTATGTATAATCATAGATATAAAAGGGACGTAGGCTCGTTAATGCCAAACCACTATAAATCTTGTGTGCTTTCTGTGGTTTCTCGCATTTCTAGATATAAATCTCTGCCAATTCAGATAATTTGGGTGTTAGAACCACTTTTTTGGATCCAGCAGCAATATTATGGCACGCATACAAGATTCAACCCATAATAGCATATATCCAAACAAGGCACAGACAACAAAACTATTCATCAATTAGTTCCAGGTGGTAGTAAATAGGAAGTACTTCATGAGTCAAGATTGCATTGAAGTTTCCATAATAACGTTAAGTTACTAATATATACAGACAACTACTTATGTTCAATTATGCTTAGCCATTCAAAAATAGGAAAAATTTCAAACCTTTGCTATAAAAGATAAACCATGGCGACAAATTAAGATTTAGAAACATAAAATATAAATTTTAAACTATGCTAACGAGTCAAATCTTAGCTATAAAAAGGAAACTTTGCTACATGTTCCAATACTTACCAAATTTTCTTATATTTTATAAAACAACCACCTGATGTTATTTAGGATGCATGCCATCTAACATCTATCATGTTGGACGCACACACATCCCAAATATTGCAACCATGCAAGTTATTTGGATGGAGCAACAACTCTTTCACTTTAGTTTGTTTTCTAAGTTTCTAGACATTGCAAAAAATAAACTACAGGCTAGTTTGTTAGATACCATAGAAAGGCGAAGGAAGGTAGATGTTTGTCCAATTTCCAACGCAAACATGTCATGCAGTATGGTTAAATTTTTTTTATATACAAGTTAAATAACAATATCTTCTCCAAAGTATGAACAGGAAAATGGTAAATACATATCTAAAAACTACATATCTAAATGCCTCAATATGGGTTGCCTTAACAAAGTAGTTATACGATCATAGTAGTCGTGTACTGATCACATAAATAGTGGGATTGTTTCTCGTGTATTTATGTCATCATTCCAGTTTATCATTTTTTATCGTTTCCACGAATTTGTTTACGCCAAACACAATTAATCCAAGATAATGGTGTACGAAAATCATCCACTTTCAGTGATAACAAAGAATTTAGTATACATTTTCTGCATGCAAAATGACTAACACCACACCCTACATTTATTTGTCTCATTTTATTCAAAATACAATATTATGTGAAAACAAAACAAAACAATAGATATGATAGCTCAAAGTTTGCCGCATATAAACCTTGATCAAAAGACGATAAATAACAAGACCTTCGTATAATCTGATAATTATGCTCGGATGGTATTTAAATCACACCAAAATAATTAGTTTCAAAGATACTTGACTAAAAAAGCTTAATAAAAAATATAGTGTGCCAAATAGTGTTGTTTGATTTATCCTCTGTCAGTTAATTCAAACTGAAAGTGAGACAAAAGAACTTCTACTTTCCAGCTGAACATATATAAACGACTATTGGACATCATCCAAAATAAAAATGTTAAACCATTCATATGACAAATGAAATACTTGAGATTATTGCTGCAGCCAAACATCAACCGTATAAATTTGATAGATACTGGCTTGATGATCAAATATAACAACAGTTCCTTGAAACTAGAGTACCTTTTCCTTTAAACAATCTTTGGTACAAAACTTTAAAAAAAATAGAGATCATCTTGTTACTTGTTCTAAAAAAAATGACCAAAAATCAACGCATATATGTATAGACAGTAGATTTATATAGGCATCCTAAACTAGCAGAGAAAACATATAGATTTGTAAGTGGTTTAGCACTCACCTATTACGGCTGAAGAAGGCGCCAACGCCTACGGTTCGCCTAGGCGAAAATGGAACGCAACGACCGGGGAAAGGAGCAGTAGCCGCTGGCTTCCGATTTGTGGTTACGGGACAGAGGTGACTTGCGAATGGTGCTAGTCTTATCTGCCGATGGACCCGCTGGAGGCACTAGCGACCGATCTGAGGAGGCAGGCGAGGCGGCGAAGGCAGGCGGTCTCGATGTTGGAGGAGGGGAAGTGGCGATTTAGGGAAGAAGAAATGGTTTTTGGACGACTGGAAATGGAAGAGAAAAAGGCAGTTTCGCTGCCATTTTTAATTTCAGGAGGAAGACAATTGAATTTTTGAGGAAAGCGATTTTGATTTTTACGAAGGGAGACGCTGAGATAAATAAAGTGTGCTGCTATTCACACCCCAATTTACTCTTCTGGCCACCACACAAAATTTAATAAACTTGATTATATTTTTTACACTTCCGGCCACCACATCATTTTTCTTCATTCGGCCATAATCAACTGAATTAACAATATAAATTCGGCAGGAAGCAACCGTAAGGCTACTACCAACCGAAATATGATTGTAAATTCGGCAGGAAGAAACCGAAGCTTTCGTTCCGTAGTGGGGTGCCTGTTCATATTAATATTTTTAACGTATGGTAGATGAAAGAAGAAAATGATATTTTTTATGGTGACCTTTAGTTTTGGTGGCCAGAAGAGGAAAATGGGGTATCAATAGCAACACACTAAATAAAAGAGAGGAGCGGATAAAAAAAGGTATTGCTATTTACACTCCAATTATTGTTAAGGGGAGCTTAAATTTTAAAAACATTCTAATCATACAAGAAATGTTAAGGGGGTCACGTACTTAATTTTTTATGTTCCTTTCTTATCCTTACCATCTTAAATCACAATCAATCTCAAACGCCAAAAAAAAAAAAAAAGTAGATATAGAGAGGGAGAGAAAAAAATACTTTAAATTATTTGCAAACAAAAAAAAAACGATTTTTTAGGGAGAAATAATGGTGTAAAAGATGAACGTTGCCCTGGAAACTATAAAGGTTAAGGTTTTTGTTATGTCAATCTTGAGAGCCAAAAGCCTTAGTGTCAAATTTTATTCGGTGGAAGATGGTTGTTTATTTCTTCGATTTGTCATCGCTGAAATAGGTGAATTACTGCATAACGACATGAACAACATAGGTCTGCCATATTATATATTTTTGTTTGACATTATTAATCATTTTGGAAATTTGTATTCGTTGTTGGGTTTTCAAAGTGGAGAAAATAGGGTGTTTTGAAAAATTTAGCGGTGGGATAATGTATAAAAAAATTGTTCGATATATGTATATCAATTTTCTATGAATGATATATTTTCATCTGATCCGATGCATATCAACAAATGAAATTAATGATAATTTGGTATAAAAATCTAATGCAGTTTGACTAATATAACGTATAATTTTTTTTGTTAACAACTAAAAAAGAGATTATTGCAAAAAGGCTAATTTGGTAAAATAAACTTTATTTGTTAAAGGAGGTGCTCTCTGTATTGGTACTCCCCTTAACTGATTCTTTCTTTTTAAAGAATTGACCTCCATTTAACAATATTTGGAGTGTCAATAACAATCCCCTAAAAAAATGATAAAGTAAAGGGTGCTACTATTCACACCTCGATTTACACTTCCATCCAACTTTCTAAATTTAATACGAATGATTATTTTTTATATTCTTCTGGCTACCATATATTATTCCTTCATTCAATTATTCACCACCGTTCCTTTCCTAATAAAATATGTACTTCTTTACAATATCAAACCTTAAACCATAGCAAAAGCAGATATTCTTTTGTGCCTAATAGAATGGAAGATGAAGATAAAAAAGACGTTAGATTTGCTGGATTTTTATTGTTTTCTATTATTTTATAGAACATGTTGTTAGTTTTTTTTGTGGTTAGGGTTTTCCATTGCGTTTTAAGATATATTTACTACTCCTTTGAAAATTTCAAGCTTGGAGGACATTAAATTTGACGATGTTGTAATAGAGAATGACAATGTAAGTTTTGATTTGTAGGGTTTTTATCCATATAACTTGTGTATCTTGTTGTACAGATTTATACATTAATTTTTTATTGTCGTTTGATAGATGGAGTATCTGAATGATGATAAATTGGACAACGTCCTTATTGTTTCGGATGATAAACATGATGGTTATGATAATATGATGCAAGATTTTCGATTAAATGACTCAAAAGACATAAATGTTGATTTGACGAAACATTTCACCACCGATGAAGTAAGTACTCTTTTATAAAAATTAAAATTGCTAATGCGGTTAAGAAAATGGATTATGTTATTTTTTTCGAACTATTTGACTTTAGGTATTTGCCTCGTAGAGTACATCGATTCGATGGTGTAAAACAATGGAAAAAAGTTGAATAACGTTATTGTAGTTCTAAAGTCGGATAAATTAGGACTTGGAAGAAAAACCAAGGTTGCAATTGGATGTGAAAGGGCTGGATTTAATCTTAGTCGTCGACCGAAGTAAAAACAAATGGAAAACAATTTTTTTTTTTTTTTTTTTAAAAAAAAGACAAACCTAGCGCTAGCAGAAAATGCAACTGCCCTTTCAGATTGAAGGGTATGTATGTAGATGAAGATAAATGGAAAGTAAGCGAAGAAGAAAGTGTTCGTTTAGATGAAGGAGATGGTGGCCTCTCCATTTTTACGCTACTAATATAGATGGTGGCCAGTAGTAGAAAATAAAAATATTTGGTGTAACACCCCACCTCCGCCAGGGTCACTCGCAAAGGAATGCACTAGCTTTGGAGGGGCATTATTGGTAAACATGCATAATGATTTAGCAAGGCAGGACATGACATATATATATATAAATAAACAGAGTAAGTAGATAAAACAGCGGAAGATTTTTAAACTATTTCAAAACAAGTCTGGTACATCAAAATGTCAATTTTCCCAAATAAACAAGTCTAGTACATGAAATAACATCATCTGAAACTGAAAAAGAAAACATAATAGTAGCTATCCCCAAAGTGGAAGAAACCATAGCGAGCCCAAGTCCAAAGCATACATGAGCTATCCAAGAAAGCAGCTAAGATCCAAGCTAGGCTCCTGTATTCCCTCCCTGAGAACCTGGGGGGGGGGGGGGGGAACGGAAGAAAAGAGGCGAAACAAAACGGGTCAGTCAAAAAGACTTAGTAAGCCCTGCTACGATCAGTCTATAAACTAATAAAGTTAACATCATGATGGGAACTGAGATGATCATAGATAATCACATACTGGCATGGTAAATTAACTACAAGATAGATAGAGGTGTCATCGCATAAAACATGGCTAAGTTTTGCACCACGGTGTACTAGCAAACCAACATAACAGGTATTGATCCCTTAGCCCAAACTTTGGCCCAATAACATGAAGTGACCTTAATAAAAGGTCCAGCCCACGGTCTAGTCGATCGGCTCCCTATAAACCTAACACGTCAAGTGTTGGTGTCCATATGGCCCACGTATGGTTGTAGTTAGACCGTGCTGGGTCCCCCTTTGGGTGTATCAAGCCCTCGGATGTCAACCCCAGACACTTAAGCAATAATGCACAGCTCTAATCTACTGGTACCCGTGCCTCGAGTTTGTCCAACATCGGACTACGTGCACGTCCGTATCCCGCCGGACCCGCACCGCTGTACCACTCGGCCATCGCCCTTTGGTCGTTTACATCCGTCCAGTAATCGTGCCCCGCCCTAGCCTAGTCTCTAGGGTTGTGATGATACCAAACTGGGATTACTGACGGAACAGACCCGCCGCTAGGGTTTCCTAAGAGGGTTAAGTGTGATTTAACCCTTCACTAATCCTGGATTAAACTGGTTAAGTGTGGCTTAACCCCATTCTAATCCCTTGAACTCCCAAATGGATTAAACTAGTTAAGTGTAACCAATGGTTCACAACTTAACCACATTCTAATCCCTCGAATCCCCAAATTGGTTAAGTATTAGTGGACCCTGACTTAACCCTAATCATGAGGCATTAATTAATTTAATGCACCTTAACCTCTCACATTAGACTTTGTTGCGGTTACTAGTTAAGCCGGGCGGGTCCGGGTAGCTTTACACCACAACTTGGTCTAACCTCGGGTCTTGGCACCCCATGACCAACTTCTCACATTGGGTCCTATTGTTTGTAGCCACTAGTTAAGCCGGTCGGTTCCGGGTAGAATTACGCTACAAACTCAACCCAACCTCGAGTTGGCCACACTTATGTTTTCTAAGTGTCATGTCCACTTCATTTCAAAACATAATTACAAGTCAAACAAATACTTGGGTAGACCTAACTTAATAGGTAAATTCCCAAGGGGTAGACCTAACTTAATAGGTAAATTCTCAATCTTATATTTTCATGTATTTTAAGTTTACCCAAAACCCCCAACGTCATTCTATCGCTTACATATTTGTAATAACGCATAAAGGATAGGAAGAGGGAACTTGGCACAACATACATGACAAACTTGCACAACAATCATGCATAACATGTTAGGCTTGCACAACTTAGCATAGTGAACTTGCATTTTACCATAAACATGCATAACATGTTAAACTTGCATAACTTGTCAATTTAAACTTGCATAAACATGCACAACTTGTCAGACATGCACAACTTGTCAATTTAAACTTGCATAAATATGCATAACTTGTCAAACATGCACAACTTGTCATTTTAAACTTGCATAAACATGCACAACTTGTCAAACATGCACAACTTGTCATTTTAAACTTGCATAAACATGCACAACTTGTCAAACATGCATAACTTGTCATTTTAAACTTGCATAAACATGCACAACTTGTCAAACATGCACAACTTGTCATTTTAAACTTGCAAATCATGGCCTAGTAAACTTGCATAACTCAATTAACTTGCAAATCATGGCTTAGTACACTTGCATAAACATGCATAACTCATTTAACTTGCAAATCAAGGCTTAGCAAACTTGCATAAACATGCATAACTCATTTAACTTGCAAATAAAGGCTTAGCAAACTTGCATAAACATGCATAACTCATTTAACTTGCAAATCAAGGCTTAGCAAACTTGCATAAACATGCATAACTCATTTAACTTGCAAATCAAGGCTTAGCAAACTTGCATAAACATGCATAACTCAATAGACATACATAAATCCCAACTTGCATCACATATTAACTTTAGAGTTTCTAAAATGAAGGTAAGAGGGCTTACAAATATTATGAAGACTCAAATCTCCTAATAAAGATTGAGAAGCCCTTTTTATGCAAGCATAAAACCCCAAAACAAAGCTCCAATAAGAAAACACCCAAAAACACTAGCTTAACAAATAAAACTTGCAACTTGATGGTGTATGCGAGCTAATGATCATTCATACAACTTAGAAATGCTTGTATGAACATCATAACCTTCATAGGAATTATTAATGAAGAGATTGGAGGCTAGGGTTTTTAGGTGGAGGCCATGAGAGTTTAGATTTTGGCATAGTTTTGTTGCTAGAATGATTAATGGGGTTTAAGGGTAGGATTAGGGGCTTATTTATAGATTAGGCTAGTGATTTGGACCATAGGATTAACCCTAGATTCAATTAGGTCCATCAGATCCCGGAACTCTCTAGAAACAAGCCACAAGACCAACCCTAATCAGAAATGGTGCACCAGGCTAAGCAGCCCGTGCACCCCCTGTCGACAGGGCTGTCGACAGGGCAGTCGACATGCCTAGACCCCTGTCGACAGGCCTGTCGAAATGGGGTCCTGGGCGGGAATTTTTCCCGCCTGCCCAGTTTGCCCTAACCCATGTTTTAAATTTCAAATTTAAATCTGTTTTTACTTAGGAATTTTCTGCAAACTTCAATGGGCCTTAACTGGGTCATACGGACTCCGATTTCCGAAAACTCGGACTCTATTTCGCGTATTTTTCCGAGACGAACGCAATGGCATAGCCCGTTTCCCTTGATTCACATTTTATAATTAAATTCTGCCTCAATTTTCATTATTACAGGTTATTGAAAATACGGGTTGTTACATTCTCCCCTCCTTAAAGGATTTCGTCCCCGAAATCTTCAAGTTAGGAAGAACGTATCCTACCATCCAATCATCCATCTACTCAAAGCATCATCTACCAGCAATCAGTGTCCTTACAAGATTCTAAATGCTGGATGAACATATGCAAAAGTGTGTGTATATGTACTTACCTAATGCAAAAATCAGGCGGTTACTGATACAGTAAACCTCCTTAATGCATATGTATGTAAATCAGGCGGTTACTGATACAGTAAACCTCCTTAATGCATATGTATGTCAGTGAAATGAATCCATATGTATGCAAATTCCTACCATAATTTATGGTATCTATATGAGTGCACATAACATTCATCCATATGCAACATCCATGTGGTGGCACAACAAGTTTCAATCATGAATAAGCATAAACACTCATGCATATGCAACATGAAGAGTGTGTGAGCCGATCTAGTGCCTAATCGTGTATAATGCATCCACGAGCAACCACTTGCAAACACTTTAACGGGATCCACCGTTAAGCCTTACTTAGGAACTATGTGCCCAAGAAATCCAACTTCTTTCCTCTAAAGTGACATTTGGAGAACTTGACCTTCCACTGGTGGGTCTAAGCGTATCCATCTCCTCCTTGAGATGTATAGCATGTTCTTCCTCGTTCTTTTGGGGAGATCAAAATATCGTCTAAGACGACCATGACAAACTTGTTCAAGGACTCCCTAAACACCCTACCCATCCAGTTTACGTAATATGCGGGTGCATTAGTCGAACCAAATAGTATGACTAGCCATTCTAAAACCCATCCAGAGTCCTAAACGCAGTCTTGTCAATTCCATCCTCAGCCATCCTAAGCTGATGGAATCCGGTAGCTAGATCAAAAGAAAACAGATGCTCCTACAAGCTGATCAAACAAATCATTGATCCTTGGTAACGGTTATCTTACGATAATCAACACATAAGCGAAACAAACTGTCCACATCAGTAACGAATACTACTGGAGCACCCTACTCGAAAATGCTTCGTCTCAGGAAGTTCTTCTCAAGCAACTGCTTGACTTGCTTTCTTAACTCTCATCTCGTGAGGTCACGTGCCTAGCCGGCCACGAAACTGGCTTGGTATTACCAACCAGATAATGCGGGAATCTATCCCATGTCTAAGGGTAACCCCTTTACTTCACCCAAGATATCAGGATATTCTCGGACCACCCTCACCGATTGCAAACTATCGATAGACGAGTTGAGGGATTCAAGATAACATAACATGACGGGACCCATAGGGTTGCTAGAAATTTCTAGGGTATTACCGAGGCGAGTCATGAGCCCCACACCCTATATACAAAAACCCAGAATGGCCCAAAACAGGACACCCATTCCATGCCCAAAACCGACCCATATCCCCTGAAACCGAGAATATAAACATCCCACGAGAATTCTATACTCAAGATAGAAATTTTCAAATCCACTCAGACCACAGACAAACGGGCAGAACCCCCAATTGGATTTGAAACACATACGGGATCATCAACTACACTAGTACTTGGGTGCAAAACTTTCAACTAGATCAGATGAAATAAAACTATGCGATGTGCCAGAATCGAACAAAGTTCGAACAGGGAAAATCAGAAAGTGCAAACAAGATTTTCAACAGAAACACTACCTCTATCATGAGCTGGAAGAACGGGGTTGAGGGGATGAATTCGCCCTCCAGATAGTCCTGCACACTGAGTCTGACCTTGCCCTTGTTTCCTCGGGCAATCCTTGCTGAAATGTCCAAACTCACCACAATCAAAGCATTCGCCCCGCTTTCTCTTCTCCTTCTTCCTACATTCCCTGGCTATATGTCCAAC
Source organism: Allium sativum (assembly GCA_030737875.1). Taxonomy (NCBI): domain Eukaryota; kingdom Viridiplantae; phylum Streptophyta; class Magnoliopsida; order Asparagales; family Amaryllidaceae; genus Allium; species Allium sativum. The sequence goes on along the minus strand of CM060921.1, from coordinate 153,020,168 downwards.
TTCACCACAGAAGTTACATTTCATATTCTTGCCCCGTTTCCCGGAATTTACTCTCTTGCCTTGAGACTCATTCGCCTTGACCTCTTTCTTGTCATTGCTACCTTCTTCTTGAAGTAGGGCCAAATTCACTAAACTCTTGAAAGTCGCCCCCAAGGGTATATGAGACAGGGCCAAATCACGTAATGGCTCGTTTAATCCTAGAGCAAAGTGTAGGGCCTTCTTCTGAGCTGTATTAACCAAGTCTAAATCGTCCTGAGCCAGTTGATTAAACTTATCTATGTATTCCCTAATAGTCATGTCCCCTTGCTTCAGTGATAAGAATCTTAGTCCAAACCTTCCTCTAAAGTCATCCCAAGTCTCAATTGGACTAGTAGCGGTGGTGACTACCCACCAACGTGCAGCTTCTTCCTTTAGCAACCATACTGCTAATAAAACTTTCCTGCGGTCACCTATATCAAAGGAGGCTAAAAGATCTTCGGTCTCTTTCAACCAATTCCTTGCTTCTACAAAAGTCTCTGTTCCATTAAATTTTTTGCCACCCATCCTCTTAAAGTTCTTGCAAGTTTCCGCGAAATCCGCTTGTGGAGGCTGAGGGGGAAGAGGAACATCAGCTATGGGAGGAGGAGGAGGAACAGCGGCCTCGACTGGGAAGACAACATTAGGGACACCCGGGACCGGTGCCGTGACTTCCAAGTACCGACGAAACCAATCGGGTATCGTTACTCCTTCGGGCAAGATGAGATTATCAGACATGCTGGAAACGAAAAGAAAAGAGTTCAAACGAGGAGTCAAAGGATAGTGCTAATGGCTTTTGGGGAATAGCCTTTAAAAACAACTAGACTTTTCTTTGGAAAATACTTTATACTTGGTTTTGAAAATAGTTTTTCAAAAGTTTTTAAAACCCTTTTTATCCCTTCTCGTAAACCTCGCTCTGATACCAAATGTAACACCCCACCTCCGCCAGGGTCACTCGCAAAGGAATGCACTAGCTTTGGAGGGGCATTATTGGTAAACATGCATAATGATATAGCAAGGCAGGACATGACATATATATATATAAATAAACAGAGTAAGTAGATAAAACAGCGGAAGATTTTTAAACTATTTCAAAACAAGTCTGGTACATCAAAATGTCAATTTTCCCAAATAAACAAGTCTAGTACATGAAATAACATCATCTGAAACTGAAAAAGAAAACATAATAGTAGCTATCCCCAAAGTGGAAGAAACCATAGCGAGCCCAAGTCCAAAGCATACATGAGCTATCCAAGAAAGCAGCTAAGATCCAAGCTAGGCTCCTGTATTCCCTCCCTGAGAACCTGGGGGGGGGGGGGAACGGAAGAAAAGAGGCGAAACAAAACGGGTCAGTCAAAAAGACTGAGTAAGCCCTGCTACGATCAGTCTATAAACTAATAAAGTTAACATCATGATGGGAACTGAGATGATCATAGATAATCACATACTGGCATGGTAAATTAACTACAAGATAGATAGAGGTGTCATCGCATAAAACATGGCTAAGTTTTGCACCACGGTGTACTAGCAAACCAACATAACAGGTATTGATCCCTTAGCCCAAACTTTGGCCCAATAACATGAAGTGACCTTAATAAAAGGTCCAGCCCACGGTCTAGTCGATCGGCTCCCTATAAACCTAACACGTCAAGTGTTGGTGTCCATATGGCCCACGTATGGTTGTAGTTAGACTGTGCTGGGTCCCCCTTTGGGTGTATCAAGCCCTCGGATGTCAACCCCAAACACTTAAGCAATAATGCACAGCTCTAATCTACTGGTACCCGTGCCTCGAGTTTGTCCAACATCGGACTACGTGCACGTCCGTAGCCCGCCGGACCCGCACCGCTGTACCACTCGGCCATCGCCCTTTGGTCGTTTACATCCGTCCAGTAATCGTGCCCCGCCCTAGCCTAGTCTCTAGGGTTGTGATGATACCAAACTGGGATTACTGACGGAACAGACCCGCCGCTAGGGTTTCCTAAGAGGGTTAAGTGTGATTTAACCCTTCACTAATCCTGGATTAAACTGGTTAAGTGTGGCTTAACCCCATTCTAATCCCTTGAACTCCCAAATGGATTAAACTAGTTAAGTGTAACCAATGGTTCACAACTTAACCACATTCTAATCCCTCGAATCCCCAAATTGGTTAAGTATTAGTGGACCCTGACTTAACCCTAATCATGAGGCATTAATTAATTTAATGCACCTTAACCTCTCACATTAGACTTTGTTGCGGTTACTAGTTAAGCCGGGCGGGTCCGGGTAGCTTTACACCACAACTTGGTCTAACCTCGGGTCTTGGCACCCCATGACCAACTTCTCACATTGGGTCCTATTGTTTGTAGCCACTAGTTAAGCCGGTCGGTTCCGGGTAGAATTACGCTACAAACTCAACCCAACCTCGAGTTGGCCACACTTATGTTTTCTAAGTGTCATGTCCACTTCATTTCAAAACATAATTACAAGTCAAACAAATACTTGGGTAGACCTAACTTAATAGGTAAATTCCCAAGGGGTAGACCTAACTTAATAGGTAAATTCTCAATCTTATATTTTCATGTATTTTAAGTTTACCCAAAACCCCCAACGTCATTCTATCGCTTACATATTTGTAATAACGCATAAAGGATAGGAAGAGAGAACTTGGCACAACATACATGACAAACTTGCACAACAATCATGCATAACATGTTAGGCTTGCACAACTTAGCATAGTGAACTTGCATTTTACCATAAACATGCATAACATGTTAAACTTGCATAACTTGTCAATTTAAACTTGCATAAACATGCACAACTTGTCAGACATATACAACTTGTCAATTTAAACTTGCATAAATATGCATAACTTGTCAAACATGCACAACTTGTCATTTTAAACTTGCATAAACATGCACAACTTGTCAAACATGCACAACTTGTCATTTTAAACTTGCATAAACATGCACAACTTGTCAAACATGCACAACTTGTCATTTTAAACTTGCATAAACATGCACAACTTGTCAAACATGCACAACTTGTCATTTTAAACTTGCAAATCATGGCCTAGTAAACTTGCATAACTCAATTAACTTGCAAATCATGGCTTAGTACACTTGCATAAACATGCATAACTCATTTAACTTGCAAATCAAGGCTTAGCAAACTTGCATAAACATGCATAACTCATTTAACTTGCAAATCAAGGCTTAGCAAACTTGCATAAACACGCATAACTCATTTAACTTGCAAATCAAGGCTTAGCAAACTTGCATAAACATGCATAACTCATTTAACTTGCAAATCAAGGCTTAGCAAACTTGCATAAACATGCATAACTCATTTAACTTGCAAATCAAGGCTTAGCAAACTTGCATAAACATGCATAACTCAATAAACATACATAAATCCCAACTTGCATCACATATTAACTTTAGAGTTTCTAAAATGAAGGTAAGAGGGCTTACAAATATTATGAAGACTCAAATCTCCTAATAAAGATTGAGAAGCCCTTTTTATGCAAGCATAAAACCCCAAAACAAAGCTCCAATAAGAAAACACCCAAAAACACTAGCTTAACAAATAAAACTTGCAACTTGATGGTGTATGCGAGCTAATGATCATTCATACAACTTAGAAATGCTTGTATGAACATCATAACCTTCATAGGAATTATTAATGAAGAGATTGGAGGCTAGGGTTTTTAGGTGGAGGCCATGAGAGTTTAGATTTTGGCATAGTTTTGTTGCTAGAATGATTAATGGGGTTTAAGGGTAGGATTAGGGGTTTATTTATAGATTAGGCTAGTGATTTGGACCATAGGATTAACCCTAGATTCAATTAGGTCCATCAGATCCCAGAACTCTCTAGAAACAAGCCACAAGACCAACCCTAATCAGAAATGGTGCACCAGGCTAAGCAGCCCGTGCACCCCCTGTCGACAGGGCTGTCGACAGGGCAGTCGACATGCCTAGACCCCTGTCGACAGGCCTGTCGACATGGGGTCCTGGGCGGGAATTTTTCCCGCCTGCCCAGTTTGCCCTAACCCATGTTTTAAATTTCAAATTTAAATCTGTTTTTACTTAGGAATTTTCTGCAAACTTCAATGGGTCTTAACTGGGTCATACGGACTCCGATTTCCGAAAACTCGGACTCTATTTCGCGTATTTTTCCGAGACGAACGCAATGGCATAGCCCGTTTCCCTTGATTCACATTTTATAATTAAATTCTGCCTCAATTTTCATTATTACAGGTTATTGAAAATACGGGTTGTTACATTTGGGGTGTTTTTAGTTTTGGTGGCCAGTAGTGTAAACTGGGGTATAAATAGTAGCACCCAAAATAAAAATGGGGAGAGTTTGTACGAAGGATGGGATTAGGCGTCCGTTTTAAAAAGGGAAAGCATCACGTGAAGGAGGGCACGCTGTGAAAACTTTCTTTTTTCTACCTGTTTTAGAAAGTAATGCAAATTGGGTGACATAAGTTTGTTTGTTTATAAGAATGTAAAGATGCTGCAGAGTTTTTTTTTTTTTAACCAATTTCAGAAAGGACAATGCGAATGGTGTGATTTGAATTTATTTATCTTAGGCAAGAAAATATGGTTCAAGAATAGCATCAAAATAAACAATGAGCGCACGAATGTTTTCGTACACGGACGGTGTTTGATCGGACAATTTCTATGACGTTCAACACACGGTGTCACGAATTTAATTTTTAACTTATCATGCGTTAACGGAAAATATTATGTAATCGATGTTTACACGTTATATGCTGTAAACTTGAATTCCGAATGATGTAAAATTAGAATTAAATAAATCGAAAATAAAACGTCGAATAACTACGCACTGGAAAAGAAATAAACGGTGTTGATACACTTTCAAATACTCAAACAAAATTAATTTAATTAGTTTAAGATGTTAATAATGTTTAATTTAACTAAACCGTCTAGATCGAAATATCACTTTATGTTCACAAGATTAATTTAAAATAGGCTAGATTTAAACTTTAATAAAACTTCAAATACACACATTGATTATTAACGTTAAATCCTTAATTAACTTTATATTAAACGTAGAATTTTCTAGGTCGTTACAAGAAATTTCAACAAAAAGGGATCAGATAAACTATGCCTCAAAGTGAATTTACACAAAGCATATGATAAGATCTATCGTAGATTCATCATACATATGCTACAAAGTATGAGTTCCCCACCAAGATTAATGCTCTCATCGAAGAATGTATATCTACCCCTACTTTGTCTATTCTTATAAATGGTGTACCTGAGGGTCATATCAATAGCAACAGGGTATTAAATAAGGAGGCCTGTTTTATCCTTACTTGTTTGCGATAGAGAAGGAGTTTTTCTCGCTACAAATGGAAATTGCATCTTTCAAGAAAGAGATCAAAATAATTTTTGACTTCTATCCTATTCTCAGCTATTTATTATATCCAGACAATCAAGTTATTTGTATTCGATCTTCTATAGAGGCAACCATAACATAAGCAGAATTTTTTGATCTTTGGAGATATATGCAGGCTTAAAAGTGAATGAACTTAAAACCAAATGTTATTTAACAAAGTCCAACAACAAGAAAGCGGTAATACTTGAAGTGTTGAAAGTCCAGGAAGGTAATCTACCTGTCAAAAATCTTGGTGTATCACTATCCTCAAATAAAATTACTGATAGTGAATGTGCCAAACTCATTACCAACAGAGATAAATTACAAGGTTGAGCTTAAAGTTGTTATCATTTAATGATAGAGTGGAATTAGTTCATACGGTCATACACGCTAAAGTTTAGCTTCAAACTTTCCAGTTGCCAGATGGTTCGATTGATAAAATAGCGCAAGTTTGATGTAGAGTTTATTTGGAAGGGCAGCCTCCGAAATATCAAATATTTGTCGTACCAAGAAGGAAGATGGGGTTGGTTTACACACTCTCAGAGAAATAAGGGAAGTTTTTACTATCAAGCATGGTTGGAAAATTATTAATTCAAGTGGGTTATGGGCTAAATGGATGAGAACTAGATACTTGAAGGGTAATTTCTAGCAAATGCCTACTGATAACAAGTCCTCACCCACTTGGAAGGCAATTTTAAGGATCAGGGACAAATTAGCCAAAATTTGCACAAGGGGGATAGCAAAAGGGAAAGAAACAAACTTGCGAAAGGATCCATTGATTAAAGATAAATCGTTGATAGAAATAGTTGGTTAGGATACATATTCGGCATATGGTTGCCCAAATAAAAAGCTGGAAGACATTATTGTTGAAAATAGCTCGAATTGTAGCAGTTTGCCTTATAGTGAAGAATATAAAGCTAAAATTGAATATATTCCTTTGTTTTACAATGGGGACGAGGATATTTGGTCGTCAAAAGCATGCAAAGAATTCTCCACTAGATCAGCGTGGGAAGCTACTAAAGAGAAGCATCAAGTTAAGGGTTGAAAAATTTTGTTTGGGATAGGAATAACTGTCCTAAAATGGCTGCTACCACATATAAAACCACTCTCAAATGACTTCCTACCAAAGACATGATACTTGGGGGATAGTTCAAAATAATTTAAGTGTTTTACGTAGTAAAGAAATTGAACCCCAACATCACTTATTTTTCGAGTGTGATTTTTCTAAGAAAATCTGGGGCAATTGTTTATATAAACTGACTATCAGCAATAGAGGGAATAATCTAATTTCATGCATAGAGTACCTGAACGTCGGCAGGAAGCTGGAAGACTATGAAGCCAAATTGTACAAAATCACCGTCACTACCACAGTTTGGAGAGAGCGCAACATCTGGATTTTCAAACATGCAGCACAATCCCCAAACAATAGAGGAACACGACCAGAGGATCGACGGGATCCAAGAGTAGGAAGCCGATTTGTAGGAAGCAATTACCAGCCTCCATGACTAAGTTTTTTTCGCATTTTTATTTATATGGAGGAAGAACTTTTCCGTAATATTGCAGATGTAAAGTTAATTTTGTTTTTATTACGTTCGAGATGCTTCGATTCGTTAAAGGCTGGTATGGGCCTGTTTGTAACCATGAAGCATTGTTTGTAAAAGGTCTGTTGGGCCTTATCTTTTCTGGGCAGCGAAGCCTCAATAAAGAATTCCCTACCTTCACACACACACACACACACACAGATATATATATATATATATATATATTGGGTTATATGGCAAACCTATTTCATGGCACTCTTTTGCAACTCATTAATAGTCACACTTTTATGTTTAAATAGTGTGCGAATGGGAAAAAGAGAGCAAAAGGAATGCATGGTGGAAATTAGGGTAACTAAAGAGGTTCTCCACTATTTGAGATGCTCTTGATTCCACCTCATATACATATAATCATCTAATCAACACACACACACACACATATATATATATATATATTTATATATATATATATATATAGAGAGAGAGAGAGAGAGAGAGAGAGAGACTCTAATGCATGTAGACTCTTGATAAATAACATGACTTTTTAAAATTATTTGGAAAGTGATTTTGGTAATGCTGAAATGAGCTAAGATTACCTAAGTTCAGATTCAAAGTAATTACTTATTGTACTAATTGAATTGCGCCAATAAAAGAACTCAAAATTTAAACATCATGATTCTTAGTTGATAGACTAGTTTAACGTGAATTACCTCAGCATATTTAATTTATATTGATAAATAAGAGAAGGACAACATGAACCCATTACAAAGTCTGTTTTATAATTGTAGGATGTTACGATAAAAAAGTTTACACGCACATACATCTGAAGGCACACATAACACACACAAATATACTCCAATTTATGAAAGGTTTGCATATACAGATTTCATAGTCAAAGCCGTAATACCTCATGATTTGCTTCAATTTGAACCAACTTGTTCATGAGGTGACAAAGATTTGAAAATGCCAATTAAAAATGATCTAGCACAAACAAAAGATAAAAATCTAAGATGAAAGATCAGTTTAAAGTAATATATTAATAGTGAAAATTAAACTACTTGCCAATGAGAAGGATATATTATTATCATGGGAATGTAATACTATCATCTTGATTTTAAATTCACATCATTAGAGATGAAAGTCAGGTAGCAAATTAATGCTAAATGGCAGTTGTAGCGTAGTAATGGTAAGTTATTACCAAATTCCTCGCATATACGTTAATCGTACATACCCAAACGCTCATCTGTATAAACATATATTTGAAGGTAGTTATCATATTTTAACAAATATTTGACTATACTTATAATAAGAAATCAATTATATTTTATAAGAATATTTCTACAATACCCAAAATATACCACTCGAAACAACAAAAAACAGATTTATAGGTGGATATTGGGGGCACATAATTGATCCAAAGGTCAAACTGATTTTCGGATATTTTTTCGGGTGTATCTTCGAAAGGAGCAGAATTATCAATTTTGAATATTTCTATAATACCGAAAAATATTCCATCTGAAGCAATAAAAAAACATATTTAAAGGTTGATTTAAAGGGTGCATAATTGATCCAAAAGCCAAACTGATTTTCAGGCCTTTTTCGGGTGTATCTTTGGGTGAAGCAAAATTGTCAATTTTGAATATTGCTACAATACCCGCAAAATATACTACCTAGAACAACAACAAAACGGATTTAAGGGTGGATAGCATGGGTGCATAATTGATCCAAAGGTGCATAATTGTTGTTTTATACGAACAAGAATAGCGCAATTTACCTGAACGTGAGTGAATAACGTAAGCCCCACCCTGAATTCCACCTTAAAATCCAGAGTTGGATCCCTCTACTTTCTTTCTAATTATGTTAGAATACCCAAACTAGTTTCGAGTAATGTAGAATAGTCCTTTTTCAGATGTTTTTTCGGTTGTATATTCGAGTGAAGCAGAACTGTCGATTTTACAATAATATCAATGCCATATATCCACATAGTTCTAAATAATTAAATCATATTAAGAATAACCAATAACAACCATTTTGTTTCAAAATCTCGCCTTCAATCAATCTTTTATATCATTCGTTACATACATACATCATATACAAAGCACGTTCAAAACATTTAGCCAATTATGTCACCGTTGTTAATTTCCTAATTAAGGAGGACTGAGCGAAATTGGTTTCCCATCTTCACCTTCAATTTAGTCAGCATCGAACAGTCATGATCCACGAACCAACCTTAGTATTCACGTTATCGAATAAAATAAGCTTCTCCGACATGAACGAACTTCCAATGATGAAGACATGATATTCGTGTTAGGATTGCCTCGCATGTTGTTAAGGAGGAATGATGGTTAGGATACAATAGTCCCACACCATGGAATATATTGAAGGAATTGTGTACAAATATGAGCTGGTAGACACATAACATCAGGGATTCCTTTTGTTATATGGGAGTTGTGTGCCAGCTCATATGCGTACAGGGAAGGGGGCTTTGTTCCGACCGTTGTTTCATAACAGTGGTATCAGAGCCGAAGGTTCGGACTGGGCCATGGAGGAAAGGCAGTGCTCTCAAAAGATACTCGTAGGATGCGAGTCAAGGGGGAGACTGTTAGGATTGCCTCGCATGTTGTTAAGGAGGAATGATGGTTTGGATACAATAGTCCCACATCACGGAATATATTGAAGGAATTGTGTACAAATATGAGCTGGTCGGCACGTAACAACAGGGATTCCTTTTGTTATATGGGAGTTGTGTGCCAGCTAAAATGAGTACAAGGAAGGGGGCTTTGTTCCGACCGTCGTTTCATAACAATTCACCCCATTGCATCTCCAACGTCGAAGACACAAACAAATACCAAAAACCTTCAAGATCAGCACCTCTATCGATCTTTGGTTTAATGTAATTATGGGGGGTTACATTTAACAACGTAGATCCTGGAAAATGAAGAGTGATGTTTGGAAACTCTTGATCAACCCACTCACGGGTTAAAGTCTTTCCTGGAAGCTGAAAGCATGTATTGCCATTCATACATTTTTCAAAACCGCGTTCTTCTAGGTCAAAAGAGCTTCAAACTTTGCATTAACATATTGAAATGTAAAATGTGGAACGAAAAACTTGTCTGATCAATAGTCGTAAAGGGTTATCTAGCTTCTGCTCGTGGCCACTTTTTCTCCAGCAAAATCTATGTCCACCAAAATCCCTATCCCATCGATCTACCATTGGGACTTGGGGCTCCATCACATTTCTGATTGCGAAAACTCCACCTCCGTTGATGTTGTCCAAGCAATGCACGAGTTCGTTAGATCGTATTCCCATACGGTTGAACTGCTTGGCCAAGGAGTGGTTGTAATATTCAAAACTAATGATTTCATCGATTGCCCAACCAAAAAAATTGTAGACATCGTTGTACTTAGTGTAGTTATGTTTGGTCACACATCCAAAACGGATTTTTGTACAGATGGACTATACTATTAATGGGTTCCCAACCAAGAACTTGTCCTCCATTGCATATCCCTCCATTCCTCTTCCTTTTGCATACTTGGTAATGAATCTGCATCTGCTGCCATTTACGATTTCTCTGTAGTGATCCTCGGTGAAGAAGTTATATATTTTCGCTATCGTGGATAGTGATGGATCATAAGGTGGTATATGCACTCCGTCGCTATCAAATATTCCGTTTACGCGACCTACACATTTGACCCATGTTCCTCTGCTACCCGTGTCAACAAGAACTTTGTGTGGTTGTAGTGGGATTCCTACTCCAATATCCATGATGTAAAAGCTGCATATAATGCACTTATTTAAGTAAAAAGTTTGATCATATTGTCATAGAATAATGTTCTAAGTGATACGGTATAATGGTGTTCCCTCCACCTACTATAATGTCAACGGGATTCGAATCAAGAAGCATTAGTTGGTGATGACGCAGGCGAGGTGGTAGTGTAGGAAATGGTTTCTTGACTTATGGATTAACATAGAAACATGTTTATTTTATGCTCTTATATCTTATCTTTTGTATATAAATAAATATTACTTAGGTATTATTTTGTCAATTTTACAGATATGCCGACTAAGCTACATGCAGTCAGAAAATTAGAACATAAAGTTCAAAATGCTGTGTATATACGTATGAAGACTTGTAGATGAAGATCGCACATCAAATTGCGTTTTGGATAAGAAAAAAATTGGTAGAAAGGCCATGCATATCACATAACAATGAAGAATTGTCATGGAAGCAAGAGAAAAAGAGCGAAGGCCCAAATTTACTGGATTTAACTAAGGCTCATTTGTGATTGTATTAAGATTTAGATTGGCTATCTATCCCAAAAATTTCCATGTATTCTCATTGTAAACTTCATCCAAGAATTTAGGGTTCATTCTTTTCTTTTCTGTACTCTTCTAGAGTCTTGTAAATTGTGCCACCTATTCAATTAGATTTGGTAGAGTACAAATTACTATTGCAATTTACTTTTCTCATTAATGATTGACTGTCTGATTAGGCTCAACGGTAATCCTAATTTTACCTTCTTATTTGTTTATTTCTGCAATTTTATTTTTAAGCAACTTGTGTCATCTATACAATTAGATTTAGTAAAGCACAGGTTGTCTTTGCAATTTTAATTTTCATTAGTGATTGACCATCTGATTAAATTCAACGGTAATCCTAATTTTATTTCCGTTTGTTATTTTTATTCTGCAATTTCAATTTTTTATTGTTCTCAATCAAACCCTCGTCTAACTCGCCCACAAAATATATAAATAATAAATTTTCATTTGCCTCCCTGTGTTCGACCTGCATACTACACACCTGTGCACTTGTGGTGATTTATAATAAATTTGCACTTTTCTATTTCCATACAAAGTGTCAAACAAGTTTTTGGCACCGTTGCCGGGAGGTAACAACTAAATTTCATTATTTATTTAATTTTCGATTTGTGTTAGTTTTTATTTATTTTTTCCTTTTGTTTTCTTGTATATATGGAAAAAGATTTCTTGAGTAGTTGGTTTGGTATTAGTCATTGATTCTACAATCATGTAAACAAGAGAAAAAAAATCTTGCAGTTTTCTCTTAAATTTCTTTCCTCTTTCCAAATTTTCTTTACAATTTATTTCCTATTTTCAATTTTCTTTCCAAATTCTTCCTTCTTTTACAAGTCTCACTGAAAACAAATTAACAAAAAGTTTTTTTCCCTAAAATTTCCTTTCTCTTTGCTAAATATTTTTTCTGCCACCTTATTGCACAAAATCATCAACACCCCATGTTCAAGACCCCTGCTTTGCCAACCTTCACACATTCAAACCATCACACGGTCACAATTCATCAATCACAACTCTACCAACAATCATCAAACCATAAACCCTTCCTTCCTGCCTTCATAGTTCAGATACACCCCACGTTCACAATTCACAAGATCATGCACGGTCTAAAACCATCTTCAACATCTTGCAAAAACTTCATCAGCCCCACCGAAATTCAGTGCGTCAACCTCACCACCATACTTCCTATTATCATCGTCCCAACAATCCCCGTACCTATCACAACCATCAGCCATAATTCCCAATCAAGCAAGTTTCATTAATTCACAAACTACTCCTACCACCCTCCTTCATCCACTTTCAACGCAAACATCCCACTGCCTCTCCCCATTTAATCATCACCATAACACATCTCCTCGTGAAAACATTTCCAGCAAATTTAAATACCAAAAATGCCCAACAATTCAAAGAACACCGATCATCCTCATCGAGTTCACCGTTTATTAATCCGCAACCGCCAATCACAAACTTCAACCCAATCGCATCTTAATCAAAAACCTTCCTTCACCACAGTTCCAACCAATACTTCTAGGAACTGACCATCCTCTTCCAATCATCCCATTTTTAGCCAAACACCAAGTCAGCCTAATCACAAACCACCCCATCATCAACTCCTTTACCTAATGTCCAAATTCAACCCAAAATCGCCAACGTCCAAAAGCTGGTACGAAATTCTGAACCGCCTTATAATCACCGAACGTCATCGTCACATCGTATCCGAACTCGAACCCAAATTTTATCTACTTTCCCGAACAACTTCGGAGTCAGCACTTTCAACCAATTCTACTGCCGCAAACCTCCCATCCACAACCTCATATGTCTCCACGATAAAAAAAATCATAGTCCTACCGCGTACTTCACCTCATATACCAGCACTATCCATATCGCTCTGCCCTCTTTCTATCGAACTATATGGAATCGAAACCTTGAATCGATTTTGAAACCCCGCTCAGGAAAACAGTTTGAACAACTGAAACCCTAAACAGCCTCAGACCAATTCGAAAACCCTAGGAACCCGATCTGACAAGCCCTAAATTTGAACAACAAGTATATTCGATCTAGCTCAAAAACATAAAAAGAGGATGTGAAGTTTCTTTATACTGATTTTGATTTGTATTTGAGTTGTTATTTGTTTATTTTGGTTTATGAGAAAAAAATAAAAAGGGGGCAAAATTTCTTTGTTGCTTTTCTTTAACCGTATTTGAAAGAAGGCAAATTCTATTTGAACCCAGGAATTTGCTGAGTTTACCCAGCAAATCCAAAATAACATTGTAAACCGAGCGTTTTGCTATGTTCCCCATGGATTATTAAAAAAAGACGATTTTGTCCTCCCTCGTAGGGGCTCTATGAGATTCTCCATCTTATCTCGTACGGGATCTATGAGATTCTTCATCTTACCTCGTAGAGCCCCTACGAGGTGCATTTAGGTAACCTCGTAGAGTCCCTACGAGGTAAGCTGAAGAATCTCGTAGGGGCTCTGCGAGGTAAGCAGAAAATGATAAAAAAATATTGTAAAACAAGGGTAGTTTGGTCATGCAATTTTCTGGGTTAACTCAGCAAATTCTTGGGTCCAAATAGAATTTTCCTTGAAAGAAAAGGGGTGTAAGTTTTTATTTTTACTCTTGCAACTTGGAATTTTGGTGTCTATGTTTGGGATTATATTGCGAACTGGTGTGTAGATATTTAAGTGGTCTTGGGCACACATTCTTTTGGCAAGGGAGTGAGAAGTTGTTTTCTAGTTAGCTCCTTTTTTTCCTCTCCTTTTATTCTTTTTGGCCTCATTAGCAAGTTCAGTTTTTTTTTTCATTTCTATGAGTTAAGTTGAGTTTCTTTATTTATTTTTCTAGCTTTTTTTAATTAGTTCCTAGTTAGTTGTCATCCTTTTTTTTAATTGCTTTCTTCTAAAAAAAAGAGCAAAAAAAGAAAAAACTAGGTTTTCTTTGTTTATTTTTCATTTTGTTTTGAGTTGTGCATGTTCTTGGTTTTAATGGAATTTTTGAGTTGTTCTTCTGGTTTTGATTCCGAAATAGGACAAGTCGACATGTTAAGAACATATGTGGATGACACGTCATATTTATTTCTTAAAAATCTTCTTTTACGTCAATAAACATGTCTACTATATCTTTTGAACAACTTTTTGAAGACGAACTTAAACTTTTAAATGAGGAGAATGAATATTTTGAACGTCCCAAAGATAATCTTAATTCCATATTATTAGAACAAATTGTGGTTAAACGCACAAATTTATGAGATTATGGTAATCTTCAATTGAATAGTAAAAATCATTATCATGAAAAATTTGCATGGGGAAGATTTTGATTTCAGAATTTATTGACCTGCCTCTTATACCTTAAAAATCAGATATGAAATCATCATACATCATTTTTGATAGAGGCAAGTATGAGGGGAAAAAGAAATTTCATTTTTCGAAAAACATTTATCATCATCATCGTGGATTTCATTTACATATGATTGGAATTCACATATAGTGGTCAAACTTCATTTCATTTTACAGATAATTTAGCATCTCATCCATCTTTGGGTGTTATCTTTCAAATTTAGGAAACGATATTATGGTGTGAACACTGTTTGTTCAGGTGTGGGGGGAGTTTGCATTGCATTCATTTTTATTTCCTCTTTATTTTTCCTTCTTTTCATTTTCATGCATTTAGATTGGATCATCATGCATTTTTGGCCGTAATAACATGCCATAATTTTTTTTTGAAATAATACTCATTTTAGATTGGTGCAACGAAGGAAGTTAACAAATTTTTTGGTCAATTTATATTTTTTTCTTCTCTCGACTTAGATTGAATAAGATATATAATGGAAAGTTGAATTATGAGAGATAATAGTGTAACCGGTACATAGGAAGATTCTTAATTGATGACCATGAAGTTTATTCTAAATTGTAGTCTTTGTTTAATGAGTGGAGGACTTAAAATACTTATATTGGCTTTTCGAATCTTTAAAACTAAGTTGTGTTAAGTTGAAATTGTGTATCTCTCTCTTTTTCTTGTATTCAATAATAATAATAGTAATCCAAGGGTATCCAACATTGCTTGTAAATCTAGCGTCGATGTGCAAACCCGCCAAGCTCTGTCCCTACTCACACTGTAATGAACCAGAATTTTCAATGATTAAAATATAATAAAAATTCAATTGTCTGAATATCAAATGAATTTGATAAGATATAAATACAAATATTGTTTTAAAATATTATATACGAGTTGAATTAAATATTTTTGTTTTGATCTATTTTGATGTGAACGACTTATTTTAAGATCATATCTAAGATTTTATTTAAATAAATATTTTCAGTATTAATAAGTGATAATATTATGTTTTATAAAATAATATATATATTTGCGTAAAGTTTTGTTGTGTTTCTAAAAACCTTATTTTTATAATTTATATTTGCTAAAATAATATGAATAAATATTTTGAAATATTAAGTATTTTATAAATCTTATGTAAAATAGTTTGGTTGAATTCATATGTATTGGAAACTTGCTACACCTATAAGTGTTACTTAGTTAAAGCTAAAAATAAATTTAAACAAATAAATAAATGGGTTCATTTTGTGAAGCATGCATTAGTTGATTTAATAAATGAGTATTATATGTCCTTATGTGGTTTACATGCATGAAAGGGTTTCTTAAGATAAAAACAAGTATCTTTAGTTAAATAATTTAAAATACTTTTAAATTCCTATTCAAAAACACATATTCCCTTCCCTGGTCAAAGCTACAAATAAATCCCACGACCTCTTTCTTCTATCCTCTCATTTTCAAGCTTATAGTAAATGAAAACCCATGACCACTTCATTTAAAAATCCATATCTTCCAATCTATACATTTATGGCCAAAATGATGAACATGAAAGTTGTCCGAATCATCGATTGTGATTTTTTGAAATTGACGGATCCAAATTTCATTGACTATCGAAAGAGAAATCTTTGATTTACAACAAAGAGAAATTTTTACAAAGGAAACTTCTAAAATTCTTTTCTCCCAATCCATCGAGAATTAAATCGCGCCGTCAACACCATTGAGATCAGCGAAGCGAGGAGTATTTTTGGTGTAAGTTTGAGGCGATTCTGTGACGATGATTTTGGATGTTGAAAACTAGGTTTTGAGTTTGGCGATGATTTGAGCGATGATAGAAGGAATGGTTGATGGAGTTGTGATCAGGATGGAGAGGGCTTCGATGTGAAGTAGTTTGGTGGTTTTTGGTGCAAAAAGATGTCGGCGTTTTTAGCGGTGCCGTGAGTTTTGGTGACGCTCAAGGTTTCGGGTTTGGCATTGATTTTCGAACGAGGGTTTTTGGGTTGGGGCGAGTTGGTGCGAGGTATAGTGGAGGAGGAGAGGAATATGAGGGTGGTCTCGGGTGGATGATTGGTGAAGGATTGACGGTATGCAGGTGCACGGTTGGTGTGTGTTCGATGGGTTCAAGGCTCAGGAGTTTTCACGCAAGAAGAAGGAGGAGAAGAAGAAGGGGACGCAGGCCTTGAGTTGGATCGGGGAATTGGTATTGGGCCTTGGGCCAATATGTTTTAAGGTATATTTTATTTAAGGTTTAAGTTAAATTTAGTTAAGCTTTATATATTGGTATCTAACTCATTGTAAACCGGATTTATGCGCCTTTGTATCCGTTAGGATCATACCGAAGAGTAGAACATGTTGATATATATATATATATATATAATGTTGATAAAATTTGTTGATTATAAATTATGGAATTAAAATGAAACTTCATTATATATATGATTGAATATAACAAACAACACTATTAATCCAAATTCAATATATAAAATTAGCAGAACAATCATCTGATGCTAATGGAAAGGGATTGAAAGCAGTACATGTAACAGTAGCAGTATCCGTTGGTTTTTTGTCCTGACTGCAAAGATTTTGGAGCTGTGTCGGTGAGAACATTTAATTTAATTATTTATTAAATTAGTAATTATTGAATAATTATAATTAGATGAGATTAATTATAATCAGCTGTTGTTTGGATATGGATGTTATTGTGTGAATGGATGTGCATGTAAGTAGATGACACTGAACACTGAAAAGCGATATTGATTGTAACGCTTGTGCACAGATGATTATTTGTTTATTGATGATGATTATTATGTATGATCATCTGAGTTATATGGTTAATTTATTTTGTTTGCATGATGCACACACAACACCATGGTTGTGGAACCATATAGATGATCAATTCGAATCCCCCTTCCATGTAAGCGAAGATTTATTTCCAAATATTAATATATTATTTATTTTATGTCCAATTTCAATTGTAAAGAGATTTGGAAATTTAAAGATAATATTTTATAGTATTATACCCGGCCGTTCTAAGATGACAGAGATGATGGTGTCTAGGCTTGTGTTTGGAAATCCAGTTTCCTGCTCTCCCTAGCTATCCCTAACTGGTCCGATGGATGGAACGGTTAATTCAAATATAATTTGAATTTGTATTTGAAGTTGTTGTAAAACTTAGAAAACCAATGTACCATTTGTGAAATTCAAATTTAAAATTAAATAAAAAGGGTTTTTGAATTCATATGGTTTACAACTTATTTAAATTTAAATTAAGATTGGAAATGATTTTTGATTTAATAAAAAAAAGAAAAAAAAATTGGTTTTAAAATTATGGTGTTCTAAAATTTAAAATTTAAATTCAAAAAGGGGTTTGAAGGAATTATATCTAAGTTGTTTATAATGCGCAACGACGAAATAGTTCATAAATATCGATTTAAATTTTCAAACTATTATAACTTAACCGTTTGGAATCGGTTTACTTGAAACAAGAAGCGTTGATTTTCAAATATTAACAATTTTTGAATAGAAAAGAAATTTTTAAATTTCAGCGTATGATTTTCAAGTTATGTTCTAAACAAATTTGGGAAAGGTCGTTATACATGCAGTTCGGCAACCCTCGCGGAAATTCAAAATAAAACCAGTTTTAAAGTTAGAGAGAATTCGTGATAAGTTTTAGTTTATTAATTTAAGTAATTAGAAATGAATTATTGGAATTTTGAAGTGATTTGGAATATATTTGAATTAAATGGCTATTGCAGCGTTTAGTAACGTTCAAACGTTATTATCTAAATTCCAAGGATAAATGGGTTTTGAATTTATATTGTAAACCATTATTTAAATGGTTAAAAGATTGAAAAATGGTTCGAAAGGATTTTAAATAATTGAACTTGGAATTATTTATTAATTCTAAATATTAGAATTTAAAAAGGAAATGAGTTAGATGGAGTTTGTGATGGATATTCGATACGTAATTCCAAAGTTGAACAAATACTATCAGAATCATTAGAAAATATTTACCTCAATGTTCTGATAGTGTTTGATCGAGTTGTGAATTTATATCAAATATAAGTCGGTTTAACTCTATCAAACTTATGTTTGAAAATAAATTGTTTGGATTTTCGTAAATGAAATTTCCAATCCAAATAAAGATTCAACAAACTTAAAGACTTAAGGAATCGAAGGATTTTGTTTTGAGTATAAGGATCGAAGGGTTTTTTGGAACAAAGGTTGGTAAATCGAATATTTTGATTTCAAAGAGAAGTTAAAATAGTGAAAGAATTTATGACAAATCCAACTTTGATATTGTAAACGAATTAAAATGATGGGAAGGAGATTGGATTGAAAAACCCGTATGATCCATGACTATCTATTTAAGAATATGCTTATTACTTGGAAAGTCCGGGATCGGATTTAAGTCCGGAAACCATTCCAAGTAATAATACGACGCAAGAAGCAAATCCAAGACTTGGAATCGATGAATGAAGACCGTGGTTCTTTACATCGAGCGGACTGTTTGCTGATTGGTTTCTTTAGTGATAGCTACAGTAGAGAGATGCCCCTATTACTGGAGTGGCAGGAAGTCCGAAGTATGGGGAGAAATTTTGGATTTTGTTTCGTTCAGACCCAGGACGGACTTGTATGGATTGTGTGTCTGACATTGTAATTGACGACATAACACCGTTTTCCATTGATACATATCTGGTTTGTGACGTATGAGCTCGAAGTGGTTATGTATGGAAGGAAATCAGTGGTCATATTGTGAATTGATAATGTGACATAATTAAAAGATGAAATGAGCTTGTACGATCAGGGCATTGCTTTTCTAGGCATGCTTTGTGTATGACGTGACATCGACAAACCTCACGCTTTGGATGATGAGAAACTGGCGGTTAGGTTGTGATATATATGAATTGATGATATCCGCTGCAGTAGTGGGAAACCACTTATGACTTAAGGAATAGGGTATGCTCGTGGGGCCTTGTCTGGTCGAAAACCGTTGATCTACCTCGCGATTTTTATTGGTGTCCGCATTTGGATGAAAAACCCGTGATTACATTTTGTTTGTGTTCTGATTGATCTTTTGTGCCAGGAATCATCAAGTTGGAAACCCACATATCCAATATGAGCCATACGATTTTGGGTTGTATATATATTTATGGCGACATAATATTATGGGTACTATGCCGTCTAGGATTAATACATTTATTTGCGAAATGGTTTTCCACACTACGTAATAGTATTGGAAGAGGATTTTCATGTATGAAGGTATTTTTGGTTATCATAATATAAAACTCGCCCATCTGGTGTGCGCTTGCATTGTGTGATGTAGGACGAGCTTATGATAGCTTCATTTTCAAAAAGGTCATTGCGTATTTATATGCACGGGTGTTCACATGGAGTAAACCCGTTCCGCATTAGCGGCGTGGTCTGGTGAATTTCCCAACTTTAAAATAAACCTTAAAGCAATTGTTTTATGTTCTCACACCAGTCCCATGACTGACCTGGAGTTTGTTTTTACTTTCTAAACTCTAGGTGCCCATCAACATTCACGTGGGTAGCTAGTAGTTTAGTTTTGCAGTTACGATTCGTTCGAGCGAGGTTCAAAGCACTTTCTAAGTTGGAGTCCACACTAGGGTTTGATGCTTCCGCTGTATCATTTTGATCTTCCGCTGAGAGTATATTTTCTTTCTTCGGCTGTATATGTTTACGCTGTAACTCCAATATTCATGTAACTCTGATGAAATATTATTTGAGAAATGAAAAGTTATTTTATTCGATATATGTATGTACCCATAACAATTCGTCTTTCAGAATGGTTTAAGTTGGTTTAATTACCGGCGAGAACCGGGCAAAAAGATGGGTCGTTCAGTTGGTACTAGAGCTTTGGTTATACAAAGCTATGGGGTATGACATATTTTGGACAAAAGATAGAACTCATCAGAGTTATAATATCTCATTGGAGATAGGATTAGAAATGCCCTAGAGTAAGATTTTGGAATATCTCGTTGAGAGAGCGAATTTTTGTAATCTATATAAATTATTTTGAAACTAGGTAAATCATTTTGAAAATGACAATTATTTTGAAATATAATTGAAGATAATGATTTTGAGTTTTGTATTTGATGGCAAGATTTGACCATCAGTATGTAAGGATTTTGAATATACGCCTGGCCAGTGTATATACGAAGCCCGATATATATAGATAGATGTAGAATCACACTCTAGTCTCTTGGAAATAAATTATGGGATGAGCGCGACATCGCTGATATTTATTTTCAAGTTTTGAAGGTGGGATGACTATATAAATCATATTTAAGCGTCGAGGAATATTTAAAACCATTTATCTATGTATTATAATGAATAAATCTTCATAAAATGGTTTGGAAATTTAACATAGGAATTTAATTTGGGAAAACAAAACTATAAGTTCGAGAGAAAATTTTAGATTAGCTTAAGAATACTTCAAGGCTTTGAACTCTAAAGCTTGAATATAGTAAACAATAAATACTTGAATAATTAAACGTTTTTAGGAGTAATCTCACTTAAAGAATTGAATAATGAAGTGTTGAAAATGCACGTAAGAAAGATAATTTACCATATCACAAATTGACAAGAATAATGGATCAAAGTATAATGAACATTTGAATATGAAGTTTGTAATCTAATAAACTGTAATCAGAAAGGATATCATACTTCTTGATGAATGTAAATAAGTTAATATAAGCAATGGATCTGAATATATACCAAACATTTATATTGTAAATGATGATAGGTAAGCTAAGCTATTTTATTTGAAAGTATATTTTAGTAAAGCAAACCCTTAGGAATTTAAAAGTAATTTGGACCTAAGTAAGTAATTGTTTAAAAGATGATTTAAAATATAACTAAAATTTCAAGCAGGGGAGAAAACCACTCTTCCCTGTTAAGATGATATGAGTAAGTCAAATGGAAATTAATTAACAAGAAACCACTTATGATGCAAAGGAAACATTAAAGTAAAGTTTACCTTAATTGAATTTTCTGTAATCGTATCGTTAGGAACAATCAATTTTCCTATCTTTACTTACGTTAGTTCCTTTTTCAAACCTTTTGTTATTCATACCCTTTGTCTTATGAACTTTGTTAAGTAATTCGAGCCATCAGTCTGATACTGAACTTTTATCCATAACTCGAATTAAGCACATGTAATTTGTTTTGTCGAACAAAGCCAAGTATAAATTTCAAACCAGAAATAGTGATCTATTCAAAATATTACATTGCATAGCAACTGGAAGCGTTTGAAATAAAGGGCCTAATTTATGCAAGAAATTTGGACTTATAAATATTAGTTGATTTTTGAAATTTACCTCAAATACTTGAATAAATGTTAAAACAATACTAGTTTGAAATATGCTGAATCAGAGTAGCATAGCAAAAGCATAGTGTTATTTAAATAGAACTGATTTTCTGACTAGTTAAATAAAGAAAATTGTCCATACAAGCTTCAATATTTGAGAAAGAAAAATTTCGACTTAGAAAATTTGAAATGCTTGAATAAGATCCTTGATTTCGAAATTTTGAAAACATAATTTTGTATGTTTGAAGATGAAATTTTATTCACAATTGAATGAGATTTCTGATTATTTTGGACATGATAAATGACTTATGAGTAAAAAGAAATTTCGACGACTAGAATCTCGATATTTTGAAATATTAGAAAGCAATGAGTATTTGTAAATTTTGATTTTGAAAATGATTTATAACTTCGGGATATGAAATGATTTGGTTTATTCGAGTAACCATGACTAAAACTGGGTCGTGATAAGGGATTGGATTTTTGTGCAATGGGTGATACTCAGTTGCCCTGTCATAAGGATGAACTTCTCGAACTAATAACATATAGATTTCATTATAGTATATTTGAAATTTTGAAAGCAAAATTTGTTTGGGTGTCCTGAAGTAAAGTATTATTATCAATATAAATATGTAATGTTTCCATGAAATAGAAAACGGGATTTCTAAGTCTGAGAGATCATCTTGAGATTTCAAAAATTGAAGTTTGTAAGTAAGATTTTTCTTATTTACGAGGACGAAAAGTCTTAAGTGGGGGAGATTGTAACGAAACAGAAATTTCAATGATTGAAATATAATAAAAATTCAATTTTCTGAATATCAAATGAATTTGATAAGATATAAATACAAATATTATTTTAAAGGGAAAGTCTAAAGGAACACAAAATTTTGACACAAAATTAAACACACAAAATGTGAGCCCTTAGATCTCACCATGAATTACACCTCACACATAAAGACAAACATTTTTTGTGGTCCAGATTTTGTGTACATACTTTTGTGTCTTATTTTGTGTCCCTATAGCCGCTCCCTACTTTAAAATATTATATACGAGTTGAATAAATATTTTTGTTTTGATCTATTTTTATGTGAATGACTTATTTTAAGATCATATCTAAGATTTTATTTAAATAAATATTTTTTAATATTAATAAGTGATAATATTATGTTTTATAAAATAATATATATTTGCGTAAAGTTTTGTTGTGTTTCTAAAAACCTTATTTTCATAATTTATATTTGTTAAAATAATATGAATAAATATTTTGAAATATTAAGTATTTTATAAATCTTATGTAAAATATTTTGGTTGCATTCATATGTATTGGGAACTCGCTACACCTATAAGTGTTATTTAGTTATAGCTAAAAATAAATTTAAACAAATAAATAAATGGGTTCATTTTGTGAAGCATGCATTGGTTGATTTAATAAATGAGTAATATGTGTCCTTGTGTGCTTTACATGCATGAAAGGGTTTCTTAAGATAAAAACAAGTGTCCTTAGTTAAATAATTAAAAATACTTTTAAATTCCTATTCAAAAACACATATTCCCTTCTCTGGTCAAAGCTACAGATAAATCCCACAACCTCTTTCTTCTATCCCCTCATTTTCAAGCTTATAGTAAAAGAAAACCCATGGCCACTTCATTTAAAAATCCATATCTTCCAATCTATTCATTTCTGGCCAAAATGATGAACATGAAAGTTGTCTGAATCATCAATTATGATTATTTGAAATTAATGGATCCAGATTTCATTGACTATCGAAAGAGAAATCTTTGGTTTGCACCAAAGAGAAATTTTTGCAAAGGAAACTTCCAAAAATCTTTTCTCCCAACCCATAGAGAATTAAATTGCGTCGTCAACACCGTTGAGATCAGGGAAGCGAGGAGTATTTTTGTTGTAAGTTTGAGGCAATTCTGTGATAATGATTTTGGATGTTGAAAACTAGGTTTTGAGTTTGGCGGTGATTTGAGTGATGATAGAAGGAATGGATGATGGAGTTGTGATTAGGATGGAGAGGGCTTCGATGTGGAGTAGTTTGGTGGTTTTTGGTGCAAAACGATGTTGATGTTTTTAGCGGTGCCGTGAGTTTTGGTGACGCTCCATGTTTCGGGTTCGGCATTGATTTTCAAATGGGGTTTTTTGGGTTGGGGCGAGTTGGTGCGAGGCGTAGTGGAGGAGGAGAGGAAGTTGAGTGCGGTCTCGGGTGGATGATTGGTGAAGGATCGACGACATGCAGGTGCACGATTGGTGCATGTTCGATGGGTTCAAGGCAAGAGTTTTCACGCAAGAAGGAGGAGGAGAAGAAGAAGGGCATGAGGGCCTTGAGTTGGATCGGGGAATCAGTATTGGGCCTTGGGCTAATTTGTTTTAAGGTATATTATATTTAAGGTTTAATTTAAATTCAGTTAAGCTTTATACATTGGTATCTAACTCATTGTAAATCGGTTCTAGGCGCCTTTGGATCTGTTAGGATCATACTGAATAGTAGAACATGTTGATATATATATATATTATATATATATATATATATATAACGTTGATAAAATTTGTTGAGTATAAATTATGGAATTAAAATGAAACTTCATTATATATATGATAGAATATAACAAACAACACTATTAATCCAATTTCAATATATAAAATTAGCAGAACAATCATCTGATGCTAATGGAAAGGGATTGAAAGCTATACATGTAGCAGTAGCAGTGTCCGTTGGTTTGTTCGTCCTGACTGTAAAGATTTTGGAGTTGTGTCGGTGAGAACATTT
This sequence comes from Allium sativum, assembly GCA_030737875.1. Classification (NCBI taxonomy): domain Eukaryota; kingdom Viridiplantae; phylum Streptophyta; class Magnoliopsida; order Asparagales; family Amaryllidaceae; genus Allium; species Allium sativum. The sequence continues at coordinate 152,995,488 of CM060921.1, read as the reverse complement.
AATTTAATTACTAATTAAATTAGTAATCATTGAATAATTATAATTAGATGAGATTAATTATAATCAGTTGTTGTTTGGATATGGATGTTATTGTGTGAATGGATGTGCATGTAAGTAGATGACACTGAACACTAAAAAGCGTTATTGACTATAACGCTTGTGCACATATGATTATTTGTTTATTGATGATGATTATTATGTATGATCATCTGACTTATATGCTTGATTTATTTTGTTTGCATGATGCACACACAACACCATGGTTGTGGAATCATATAGACGATCAATTCGAATCCTCCTTCCATATAAGTGAAGATTTATTTTCAGATATTAAAATATTATTTATTTTAAGTCCAATTTAAATTGAAAAGAGATTTTGAAATTTAAATATAATATTTTACAATATTATACCAGTCCGTTCTAGGATGATAGAGAGGATGGTATCTAGGCTTGGGTTTGAAAATCCAGTTTCCTGCTCTCCCTGGCTATCCCTAACTGGTCCGTCGGACGAAATGGTTAATTCAAATATAATTTGAATTTGAAGTTGTTGTAAAACTTAAAAACCAATGGACCATTTGTGAAATTCAAATTCAAAATTTAAATTCAAATAAAAAGGGTTTTTGAATTCCTATGGTTTACAACTTATTTAAATTTAAATTAAGATTGGAAATGATTTTTATTTAACTAAAAAAAAATCAGTTTTGAAATTAAGTTGTTCTAAAATTTTAAATTTATATTCAAAAAGGGATTTGAAGGAATTATATCTAAGTTGTTTATAACGCGCAACAACACAATAGTTCGTAAATATCGATTTAAATTTTCAAACTATTATAACTTAACCGTTTGAAATCAGTTTGACTTGAAACAAGAAGTGTTGATTTTCAAATATTAACAATTTTTGAATAAAAAAGAAAATTTTAAATTCCAGCGTATGATTTTCAAGTTATGTTCAAAGCAAATTTGGGAAAGGTCGCTATACATGCAGTTCGGCAACCATAGCGGAAATTCAAAATAAAACCAGTTTTAAAGTTAGAGAGAATTCATGATAAGTTTTACTTTATTAATTTAAGTAATTAGAAATGAATTATTGGAATTTTGAAGTGATTTGGAATATATTTGAATTAAATGGCTATTGCAGCGTTTAGTAACGTTCAAACGTTATTATCTAAATTCCAAGGATAAATGGGTTTTGAATTTATATTGTAAACCATTATTTAAATGGTTAAATGATTGAAAAATGGTTAGGAAGGATTTTAAATAATTGAAATTGGAATTATTTATTAATTCTAAATATTAGAATTTAAAAAGGAAATGAGTTTGATGGAGTTTGTGACAGGTATTCGATATGTAATTCCAAAGTTGAACAAATACTATCTAAAGCATTAGAAAATATTTACCTCAATGTTCTGATAGTGTTTGATCGAGTTGTGAATTTATATCAAATATAAGTCGGTTTAACTCTATCAAACTTATGTTTGAAAATAAATTGTTTGGATTTTCGTCAATGGAATTTCCAATCCAAATAAAGATTCGAAAAACTTAAAGACTTAAGGAATCGAAGGATTTTGTTTTGAGTATAAGGATCGAAGGGTTTTGTTGGAATAAAGGTTGGTAAATCGAATATTTTGATTTCAAAGAGAAGTTAAAATGGTGAAAGAATTTATGACAAATCCAACTATGACATTGTAAACAGATTAAAATGATGGGAAGGAGATCGGATTGAAAAGCCTGTATGATCCATGATTATCAATTTAAGAATACGCTCATTACTTGGAAAGACCGGGATCAGATTTAAGTCCGGAAACCATTCCAAGTAATAATACGATGCAAGAAGAAAATCCAAAACTTGGAATCGATGAGTGAAGACCGCGGTTCTTTACATCGAGCGGACTGTCTGCCAATTGGTTTCTTTACTGATAGCTACAATAGAGAGATGCCCCTATTACCGGAGTGGCAGGAAGTCCGAATGTATGGGGAGAACTTTCGGATTTTGTTCCATTCAGACCCAGGACGGACTTGTATGGATTGTGTGTCTGATATTGTAATTGACGGCATAAATTTCCATTGATATGTATATGGTTTGTAACGTATGAGCTCGAAATGGTTATGTATGGATGGAAATCAGTGGTCATGTTGTGAATGGATAATGATGAAATGAGCTTCTACGATCAGGGCATTGCTTTTCTAGGCTTGCTTTGTGTATGACGTGACATCGACAAACCTCACACCTCGGATGATGAGAACTAGCGGTTAGGTTGTGTATATATATATGAATTGATTATGACCGCTGCAGCAGTGGGAAACCACTTATGACTTATGAATAGGGTATGTTCGGGGGGCCGTGTCTAGTCGAAAACCGTTGATCTACCTTACGATTTGTATTGGTGTCCGCGTCTGGATGAAAAACCGTGATTACATTTCTTTTGTGTTCCGATTGATCTTTCATGCCAAGAATCATCAATTTGGAAACCCAAATCTCCAATACGAGCCATACGATTTTAGGTTGTATATATATATTTGGCGACATAATATTATAGGTATTATGCCGTCTAGGATTAATACATTTATTTGCGAAATGGTTTTCCACACTATGTAATCGTATTGGAAGAGGATTTTCACGTATGAAGGCATTTTTGGTTATCATAATATAAAACTCGCCCATCTGGTGTGCGCTTGCATTGTGTGACATGGGACGAGCTTATGATAGCTTCATTTTCAAAAAGGTCATTGCATATTTATATGCACGGGTGTTCACATGGAGTAAACCCGTTCCGCATTAGCGGCGTGGTCCGGTGAATTTCCCAACTTTAAAATAAACCTTAAAGCAACTGTATTATGTTCTCACACCAGTCCCATGACTGACCTGGAGTTTATTATTCCTTTCTAGACTCTGGGTGCCCATTAATTTTCATGCGGTCAGCTAGTAGTTTAGTTTTGCGGTTATGATTCATTGGAGCTAGGTTCAAAGCACTTTCTGAGTTGGAGTCCACACTAGAATTTGAAGCTTCCACTATATCATTTTGATCTTCCGCTAAGGGTATATTTTCTTTCTTCTGCTGTAACTCTGATATTCATGTAACTCTGATGAAATATTGTTTTGAGCAATGAAAAGTTCTGTTATTATATTTAATATATGTATGTACCCATAACAATTTGTGTTTCTGAATGGTTTAAGTTGGTTTAATTGCTGGCGAGAACCGGGCAAAAAGATGGGTCGTTACACGCACGTTAGTCCGTGAGGCTGTGCATGAGTGATATACCTTGGTCTCATTTAATGAGTTGGGCACCTAAGGATTACCGGCATCTTGTTGACAAAGTCAGCTTCGGTCTGCATAATCCGCCAAGCTCTCTCCCAAACTCAAACGTCAGTCCGCGAGGTAGTGCATGGGTGGTATACCTTGGTCTTTAAGATAGGTGTATGTAATTAATTATAAAGCTTCATTTTTATAGAGATAGAGAATAAGCAATGATGACTAAACACTTCTTGACCTTATTGACTTGACTAGTCATGCACAAGGAAATGAGAATACCACTTTGCAAACTGTGACAAGCAAACCAAGAATTTATTTCATGGCTGTACTGTGTTATTAACTGAACCAACTGACAAAACTAGAATTTAACATTGAAAACTTGAATTATGTTGAAAATTTGTGACAAGTTAGAAATCCAAAAATTTCTATAGATTGATTTTTAATTGTACACTGTTATGTTGCAACTTTTCTGAAACAAGTCTAGTTTTCATTTGCATATGTCTGTTGCATTCATGTAGTTACATTAGAACCATAGAATATTGCATTTGAATTTTGTGGGTAGTATCTGCTGAAACCCTCACGAGATAACACTTGCCCTACTAGAGACACCTAGAGGTTTAACGGCTTGTTGCATATGTTCAATGCAATCGTGTTTTCTACGAAAGTGTGACCTATCTAGTTTAGTTTTTCATTTTTTTTACTCGAGGATGAGTAAAAGATAAGTGTACGGGTATTTGATTAACATAGAAATGTGTTTATTATATGCTCTTCTATCTTATCTTTTGTATATAAATAAATATTACTTGGGTATTATTTTGTCACTTTTACATATATGCCGACTAAGCCACACGCAGTCACAAAAATAGAAACTAAAGATCAAAATGTTGTGTATATACATATGAAGACTTGCTGATGAAGATCTCACATCAAATTTATTTTTAGACAAGAAAATAATTGGTAGAAAGGCTATGCATATCACAAATCAAGGAAGAATTGTCAAGGAAGCAAGAGGAAAAGAGGAAAGGCCCAAATTTACTAGATTTAACAAAGGCCCATTTGTGATTGTATTAGGGTTTAGATTGGCTATCTATACTATGAATACCTATGTATTCTCATTGTGAACTTCATCTAAGAATTTAGAGTTCATTCTTTTCTTTTCTATACTCCTCTTGGGTCTAGTAAATTGTGTCATCTATTCTATTAAATTTGGCAGAGTATAATTTACTATTGCAATTCACTTTTCTCATTAATGATTGACCGTCTGATTATATTCAACGGTATTCCTAATTTTACCTTCCTGTTTGTTTATTTCTGTTATGCCATTTTACTTTTTAAGCAAATTGTGTCGTCTATATAATTAGATTTGGTAGAGCATAGTTTGTCTTTGCAATTTTATTTTTCATTATTGATTGACCGTCTTATTAGATTTAACGGTAATCCTAATTTTATTTGTTTGTTATTTTTATTCTGAAATTTCAATTTTTTATTGTTTTCAATCAAACCTCAAAAACTCGTCTAACTAGTCCATGAAATATATATATAAAAAAAAAATCCTCTTTGTGTTCGACCTGCATACTACACACCTATGTGCATGTAGTAATTTATAATAAATTTGCTCTTTTATGTTTCCATAGAAAGCATCAAACACATACTTTGTTTTAACTTTGAATACTACATTTAAGGAGTTAACACGTTGAAGGGAGATGGATAAAATAATTAATGTTGCCGATAGGTAACCTAGGCATGGTGAATGCCTTGGAGAACCCATATTATATCTTTAGATAGATATACTATGGGTGATTTTCTTCTTCCCATTTCTCAAATAATTTATAATAAAAGCTGATTGCTATTCTTGACAAATAGTTCCTTAACTTTAGATAATAAGATTTGTTGGTTGAATAAGCACTATTGACACTACAACAAAATGAGGCTTTCATAGCGTTTGAAAAACACTATTATAACATAACACAACATTTTAGAGAACCCCCTGTAAAGACATATTAGCTTAGGCCTTCTACTTTGAATAACAGAAAAATGATATGAAAGATGACTTTTATATAGCGTTTTTATTTGCTACCAGACAAGAATGCTATAAAATATACTATCCGATACTGACTTCTTATAGTGTTTGTATGTACTTTTCTATAGTGTTTTATTTGTATGTTATAGTGTTTGTTCTTATAATTGTTAGCGTTTCTAACATGTTTCTATAGCATTTATTTCGTTATACTATATAGAATTTGCAATGTCTTTTTCTATAGCCTTTTTTGTTTATATGCGTTACTGAAACGTTATTGCTTAGTGTATGGATTTTTCATCATTTCAGCTTTTTACATGTATACTGTGACGATCGCCCACAACCCCCGCACTAAACAAGAGGAATATCGCACTGAAAGGTGTGCTAGGCATCTATGGATCCATTACAACAAAAACACCATAATACAACTTTAATTTTACAACTGTGCGAAAAGCACAGTTATAATAAATGCTTTTTTACAACTGTGCAAAACGCACTGTTGTAATAAATGTTTTTTTTACAACTGTGAAAAATCACTATTGTAATAAACATATATATCACAACTTTTCTTTTTTGTCTGTTGTAATAACTAATATATACTAATTAACTTCTGATAATTAATAGTTAAATTAGAAAGTTGTTTATTTTTAGTAACTCTTTTTTCTATGTCTTGTATTAGATACCTATTAAATATTAATAACAACTTATATTTAATAATTAGTAATATTAACATTTAAGATTAATTCATATTCAGTAATAAATTTACAAATTAATACCAATTACTATTAATTACTATTAGATTAGATAAAAACCGCTTAATTGATGATTTATAAATAAAAGTTACTTTTTAAAAAATTACTATTAAATATTAATAGTATATAATCAATAACATTTACATAATAATTAACTTTTAATAGTTGGAATTCAATTATAACTTTGAAGGAATAGGTAATAATCAATTATCTATTGTTTATAAGTAATATTTATTATTTAAATAAAATATAATTCTCAAGTAATTCATATTATATGAGGCAAGGATTTTGTGTATAAATATGAGGAATGTCATGCAGTTTCGGTTGTGGGGCTTGATGTTGATATGGTTGCCAGTACGGGTTCGGCTATCAGGGACAAGGTGGATTCCTATCCTCATCCTGGGTACGTTAGCTTTCAGTTGGGGGGGGGTGGAGATAGTCATTCTCCAGGTTGCGGTATTATGGCATGTGATAGAGGTCACTCGAGTAATGTTAGGGGTGATATTAAGTTTTGGTTTGTGAAGTCGGATTGCTCTGTGGTTTTAGAGGGGACATGAGGGAGTTTCATTTCTCTCTTTTTTGAGACCTTGTTTTTGTGTGTTCCGATTGTCGTGTGAGTTGACTAGTTCGATGACAATGGCTACTGGTCTGCTTAGTTCTTCGACTTTGGGTGGTGAGCAAGATGTTAGTAGCGAGCCTTCTTCGATCAGAGATGTGTCTTCTTCTTTAACCAGGAGGGCGAGGCGTAACAGAGTGACTCCAAATTTTGGTTTGGTTCGTCGCAGTGCGAGGATCAGAGCTAGTTCCTCTTCTCATCATGGTAGGTTCCTGAGCTCGAGTGCTAGTAGTAGTAATTCGGGTTCGGGCTCAGGTATGATTCCTGTTTTTGTAGTGACTATTCTTCTTTAGCTCTGGGTAGTCTTTCTACCGATCAGTTGTTTCAGCTGGCTAGTGATACTGCATTCATTTTTACTGACATTGAGTTAGATGCAGAGTTTATTAGGAGTAGGGAAATAGAAAGGGTTAGCTCTCTTAGATGTTGAAGATTGTTAGCTGGAATATTAGAGGGCTCAATGACCCTAAAAAATGTAATAAGGTTAGGGATTTCTTTCGAGATTTTCATATTGATATTGCTTTGCTTCAGGAAACTCGAGAACCCCGATCTTAGTTTTTATATGCGATTAAGGGGGGTATCACTTTCTTAGTTGGGCTTGTTTTTTCCAGCCAATGGGAGTGCTGAGGCACTAATGATTGGTTGGAAGGATAATCATTATAGACTTGTTCAGGAGATTTCTAATTTATACTCATTGCACATCATTTTAGCCTTACTTACTGATAATTCTTTATTAGGTATTTCCAATGTGTATGGTCCTCATACTAAGTTAGAGAGGAGAGCCTTGTTGGATGAATGTTCTAATTTTAGAAATCTTGTCCCTACTCAATGGATTATGCGTGGAGATTTCAATGTCACTAGATTTCTGGGGGATAAATCGCCTTGAGGGGGTGATTTCTCTGATATAGATGAATTCAATGATTTCATTCTAGATAATAATTTGATTGAGATTCCAATTTTCAATAGATCGTTTACTTGGTTTAGGTCTAATGTCAGTGATATTTCTTCCTTTACTTTACTTGATAGATTTTTTTATCAGCACTGAGGTAGATGACAGATTTTCTATTTATAGATTTAAGGGCCTTTTTTATTTTCTGATCATTGCCCCATCATCCTTTCGTGTGATTCGAATATTTCTATTAGTAGCAGTTTTAAATTTGAGAGGATGTGGTTATTGGATTCTAGTTTTATTAATCTTGTTTCTGTTAAGTGGAAGTCTTTGTTTCATTTTAATAATTTATATAGGTGTAATTCTGCTAAGATCTTTGTTACGAAGTTAGGTAAGTTGAGATTTTTTCTCAAGCATTGGAATTAGTATATTTTTGGTAGTGTTAGAATTAGGAAAGATAAGATTTTGTGTGTGATGTTGGATTTAGACAAGATTAGTGAGTCCAGGATTCTTAAAACTCTATTGGGAGGGATAGACTTTGCTACCTAAGCAATGATTTCAAGCTGATTTTAGAAAAAGAAGAGAACATGTGGAAGCAGAGAGCCCGGGTTCAATGGATTAAGGATGGGGATAAAAACACGAAGTTCTTCCATAGCGTGGCTAATAAGAGGAGGTATGATAATTTGATTCATTCTATTTTTATTAGTGATGTGGAAGTGACCGTTCAGAGGATTTAAATGAGGCTTTTACTAGGTATTATAAGCAGATCTTTAGGGCTAGGATTAGGAGAAGGATTAATGTCAATTAGATTAACATTTATCCGCCTGATTCTAAGGTTGAGTTAAGTGATTTAGACAAGCTTTTCTCTGAATAAGAGATTTGGAAGGCCTTCGGTGATATGCCTAGTGACAAAGCTCCTGGGCCTGATGGTTTTTCTGTTCTTTTTTATAAGCAGTTCTGGGAGATCCTAAAATTGGATATTATTATCTTATTTAATGATTTTTATAGTGGTAATTTAATTTAGGTAGTTTTAACTTTGCTAATGTTATTCTTATCCATAAGAGAGAGGGTGCTAATTCCATTAAGGATTTTAGGCCTATTTCCTTAATCAATTGTTCCGTTAAGATTAATTCCAAAGTATTAGCTAATAGGCTTAGTATTAAGATGAACGATCTCATTGATTGTTCCCAAACTGCCTTTATCAAAGGCAGAAACATAGTGGACCGAATGGCCGCTGTGCGGGAGTATATTAATGTCTGTTGTAAAAATAACTTTCCTTGTGCCATTTTGAAGTGAGATTTCGAAAAGGCATTTGATTCAGTTGATTGGGACTTTATTTGCGAGTTATGTCTTGTTAGGGGTTTTAGGGTCAGATGGACCAACTGGATCATGCTCTTGCTAAGGTATGGTTGCTCTAGTATCGTCGTTAATGGGGTGGTGGGTAAGAAGGTTCAGTCTAAGAGAGGTCTTAGATAAGGTGATCCCATGTCTCCTCTTCTTTTTAATTTAGCGGCTAATGTTTTCTCTAGAATTATTAAGAGGGATGTTAGATTAGGTGTCTTAGGTAGTATTGGTAATAAGGAATTTAATAATGAGTGGTCTATTCTCCAATTTGCGGATGATACATTGTTATTTTCCTCTCACTTACCTAAGCATATTATTGCTCTGAAGTTTATTCTTTATTGTTTTGAGATGTTATCAGGTCTCAAAATCAATTTCGATAAGAGTGCTTTAATGGTTCATAATGATTTTGATAATGTAGAGTCTCGGGTTGCTAGCACCTTGAGTTGTTCTGTCATGAAATCTCCTATTTGGGTTTTAAGATTAGGCCTTCGAAACTTATAAAGGATGATTAGTTAGTTATTATTGATAAGATAAACAATAGATTATCGTATTGGAATAACACATTTTTGTCTAGAGCTGGTAGATTAGTCCTTGTTAATTTGGCATTGTCTGCTATTCCTACTTATTGGATGGTCGTTCGTCGATTTCCTCAGTGAGTTATTGAGAAAATTGACAGAATCAGGCGTAATCATCTTTGGAGTGGTGTTCCAATTTGTAGAGGTTATAAATGCTTAGTTAATTGGGAGGTGTGTTGTAAGCCCAAGAAGGATGGGGGCCTGGGGATCATTAATTTATATAATTTCAATTCTTCCTTGCTAGTCAAATGGTTATGGAGATTTATGAGCCCTGATGTGTCGGCTACTTGGAAGATTATTGTTTCCAAATTTTATTATTTTAGAGGTGAGTTTATTGTTGGGTCTACTTTTAGTTGGATTAATAGATTATCTAACTTTTGGAAGTCTGTTTTATATTGTTTTAATTTTTTTAACTTAGGTTGTAAGTTGACTGTTCATTCCGGTAATCCTACTTTCTTTTGACATGATGCTTGGATTTCTCGTTTGCCTCTTAAAATTGAATTAGTGAGCTTTTTAATAACAGTTGTTTTAAGAATGCTTTGATTATTGATGTTTATAGAGGGGATTTAAATCCCCCGTGGGAGTTTTCCTTTGTTGATATTTTAGAAGGGGGTGTGTTAAGGCAATTAGCCTACTTAAAGCTAGGTTAGCTTTGTATCACTTGATTGAGAATGGTGATTCTATTAGTTGAGGTTTTGATAAGAGTTTAATCTACTCTGGTCATTCTATGTATAATTTTATTAAATTTTCTGGTGTGTATTTGCTTCCTTTCAAGTATATTTGGAAATCTAATTCTCCTCCTATAGCTAAATTTCTTATGTGGTTGATTGTTCATAAGAAGCTTAATACGGTTGAGCTTTTAAAGAAGAAGAATATTATTTTTGATGTTAAGTGTTGTTTTTATAGTCTTCTGGATGAAGGCGTTGATCATTTATTTTTCTCTTGCAATATCACCAATTATATTTTTAATATAGTTTTAAGGATTTTTTGTTTTTGATGGTTTGATTCTTTTAATTGCTGTGTTGATTATTGGGATTGTTGCAGATTTACTTATAAGTTTGTTAGAGATATGTGTTGGATTCTTTAGTTACTATCATTATTTGGTTCATATGGTTGGAGAGGAATCAAAGATTTTTTCATTCGATTTCAGTTTCTACTGATAACTATATCATTAGGATTGTTAATTTCTGTCTGGATTGGATGTCTAACTTGCACTATAAGTTCTTTGGTGATTCGTGGTTTGGGAGCTTTTTGATTAAGGTTAGATTTGATTTGAGTTTATTTATTAGAATCATTAGTTATTTTAGTTGTAAAAGATCTCACATTTGTTTTTAATTTCTGTTCTTTGGTATTTCTTGTTTGTCTCTTTTTTCTTCTTCTAATATATGTATGGATATATATTTATATATGTATATATATATGTTCTTAGATATATATATATACACATACATACATATACATACATACATACATATATATATACAAACTCATATATTCATATATATATATATATGTGTGTGTGTGTGTGTGTGTGTGTGTGATGGTTACCAGTAGTTTGCCTAGTTTCTTTCAGATTACAGGGTGTTGATTTAGCTGAGGGGCTTAGTGGCAACCTGTCTGGATTGGTGGTTGATGTATGCTTTGGAGCTATTTTTTGTGCAGTTTCTGAGAGTTTTAGAGATTGTTTTTTTTTCCTTTTTGTTTATTTCTAGTTCGGAGTGACTAATTTTTGTATTGGAGTAGATATACTTCACTATCGGGTGGTGGCCTTGCCGGAATTCGATAGTGTAGTTTAATGGGTGGTGGTTTATCCGGAGCTCATGTGTCTACTTTCCTTTACATTCTTTCAGTCTTGTTCTGCATTGTTTTTCTCCTTTTGTTCTGTGATCGAATTTTGTAGACTCTTTGTTTTTATATTATATATGTGTGCTCTCTTCTTTTTAGAAGATCACACATTTTTGTTTAAAAAAAATAGTAATTCATATTATATTTAATATAATTTTTATTTATTAATTCTGACTTTTGATTTTATAAATTTGGAAGAAATTTTCATTATAATCAATAAAAAACTGACTCTGAAAGAAAATAGGTTGTTTGTGTCGATGCAAAATATGAAATTTAAGTAGAAGACTGAAATTTTGGATCTAACATATCCCACGTGTTGTATTTTTGCAAATGAACAGAAGTAAATACCATGCTTTTTGTCGGAGCAGACAAATTTTCTTCGCTCCAAATTGAAATTTCGGCTCCGAAACGAGATTTGTTTTAGGCTCCAAAACCAAATTTTTGGCTCTCAAATTACTTTTCAGTATTAATCAGTGCGCACCCTCTCTCCTCTTCTCTCCCATCATATCTTCAACTTCACTCATCTTCAAATGTTCTCCCCTTGAATCCAAACCCAATAAGAAACCTCGCCTTAACTTCAAACCCAAATTCGATAGCATGGATCTGGGTTTCCTCGTGAAAAGAGGAGATGCTGCTTGCCATTGAGGATTTGAGGGGGAATCCTTTATCGCATTTACGTCTTGCTCCAAATCGATGTAGAAAGGTTTCGGCTGCTTGCTTGAGGATTTGAAGATGAGTCCTTTTATCGTTTTTACTGTTGCTTCTTTTCAAAATTACATTACCTTGGGTAAATTACATTACGTTGAGTCCTTTTACGGCTACTTGCTAGCTCGAGGGCGGTTCAGTCATTCAGATTCAATCAATTTGACGTCGCACATAATAGTACTGAGGATGCGCCAAATCTAGGCTTCTTTAGTTGAAAAGAAGACGAGTTCTGAATGATAACCACGAAATGTTCCATGGACCACAAACACTTATGTCGTTTTCTTTTTACTTCGAATTGAATTCTGACTTTTCCTTGATGCTACTTGGTTCTTTTGGACTTTTAACTAAACCGCCCTCGAGCACGTTTCTCCAAAACGGTTGTATTCTAGCTTTTAGCATGCACCATTTGCATTATAATCCTTTATATCCTTTCCTTTGCTAATCCTCACAGTGACATTACTTTTCCTCTGTTTATGTTTTGCACTCTTTGTTTGTTCATTCAAAATTACATTACGTTGGGTATGTTTGTGTAAAAGCTTGTGGCTTTTCAGAATAACATTGCTGCTGTTATTTTTCTTTCCATTTGGTTCTTTTATGATTTACATTTCGTTATTTCCCTTTGTTTTATTAATAAGAATACATCATAGTGTTCTATTGGATGTGTTGAATTATAATGGTAAACGCTGTGATAACGTCCAGGCGGTTGGATGTAATGAAGCTGTTAAAATTTCCTGTGGCTTAGATGTTTATGTTGGTTGCACAAGAAGTGTTTTCATAAATGCTTATTCAAAAAATCCCCTTTCTATAGATGGAGATTTTGATTCCTCTTACAATGCCTGATAATTTAGATGTTAATGTAAACAAGTATTGATTCAAAATCTTCAACAATTTGTGGATGTATTTTGAACAGGAGACACATAGGACATGTGAAGGTGAACAACCAAGCATTGACAATGAACCCTTCAAAAAGGTATGCATCTACCTTACATTACCTATTCACATTATATTTCTAGCTTTCTTATTAAATATTAAGTATCATACGATTGTTCCTGTATATATGGTTTTCTTACATAGATCTGAACTAAATATGATCATTCGAACATGTATTGAGTCACTCTCGGTTTCGTAAATATTAATTAGCAGTCTTCTGTAACATTTTACAACAATCCTATTCTATACTTTCTGGGTGGCATATAAAATGTACAGTTTGTAGAACGGTTATTGCGAAGAGATCATTGTTATGTGCGGTAAACATGCATGTAAACAAACATATCTTATTGTATTAAATTTTGATTTTGTATGTAATTTCAATAGACATAAATTAGAATTATATAACACTACATGTTTGTTTATACATGTTAATTAATTTATAACATTTTGTCAATTTGGACATTCTTTTACATAGTCTGGTCTCTTGCTAATTCCTTCTTGGAGGTGACTTGTTGGAGGATCCCTCCATTTTTGGATTGTTGATGTGTCTGATGTTTAGGCGCTGGGTACATATCTCAGTACGAGTATCCACATGCAAAAGTCGGCATTTTGTACCATGTGACTTTAAAAAAAATTGCAATTCATTGCTATTGTCAGATTTTATTGCTCTGCATTATGTACTGTTATTCCAAAGTTAGAACAACCAGTTTATTTGTATTACAATTTCTAGTTACATTAAACAAACTTATACGGTTTTTTTTTAAAAAAAATTTGTGGAATCAAGTAAATATGGATTGCCGATGTTAATTAGATATTTACAAAAGTTTACCTCCTTTGCAGAGAAGGGATACAAGCTCCAAAAGCCATTAATAAGTAAATAAGTCTTTTTGAGAAGAATATAACCAAGGCGACTGATAGTGGGGGCATATGAACATGAAGAATGAAGGATAACTTTTGGAGTTTACATTTTACTGTTTTAGTTTGGCACTATTTCATTCACAGGTTAGAAAGTTAGGATTAAATGACTGCTTTGTTTATTAATGGATTTAGCTACCATGTCAATATTATCATCTGCTAATTTGTATTCTGAAAGTCCAAGTGCAGATGCTCTTTCTTTAGAAGTTGTGCAACATCCAATTGTTTAAAAAGGGGCTTTGGATCACATGCAGTTCATGCTATCAGGTACGTTAAGCATTATTGTTAAGTTTTGGCATTGTTGGCTTAAAAAACCCTTTTCATTATTTTTTCTAACAACAGACATATTCTTATGCAATAGGTTTGATCACTGTAGTGAACTTGCACCAAAAAGATAAATGGCATAAAGATTTCCTTGACTTTGACTAGTGTACTCCCATAGGATATGCAATTTTTTGTGTATAACTTGTGCTTGTACTAAGTTGCTTTGTAACGGTCAAGTATGTAATAATATACGAAATTTTGTCTAAAACTTATTGTTTGTAATACTGAATATTTAACTATTTTAATAAATTAGTTTGCAAATAACTGTAATATCGGATTTTCTTATGGAATATTGCTATATTTAGTGTATTGTTCTTTTCAGTTGCAAAAGATTTTTATTTTTTTAAAAAACCTAAATGTCAATCACAACGGTGCATAACAGTTGTAGTAGATTTTATTACAATGGTGCATAACTGTTGTAATAAAGTTTATTACAACAGTGGAAAAAAGTTGTAAAATATACGTATTACAATGGTGTTGCAAGAATGCAAAAAAGTTGTAAAAGCTATTAGTCTATTACAACTTCTTAATACACGACGGTTTGCCTACCATTGTAAAATGTATATTACAACGGTGTTCCACCATTGTAATAGGGCCATCAAGGTATTATAACACAATCGAAACCAATCATAGAACTCACAGTGCAAGGATAAAATATAATGAAACATATACAACAGGTACCATTAGTGTAATGACCCGCATTGCCAGAGGTATTATAATTAATTTATTTAATTATAAAAAGAATTATATAGTGAATTTAATGGTCGTGGAATTAAATAATGATGAATATTTAATTAAATTAATAAATTAAATAATATATTTAATTCTGAAATTATCAGAATTGGCTAAAATGACGATATGGTGTGAACCGGATCATCTGTGATATTTAATTCAGTTTAGAATTGAATTAGAATAACGAATATATTTAATTAACGATGGTTGAACATATAAATTATAATATAATTATAATCAAGCTTGAAATGGCGCTGCAGTTCGTAATTTAGCGATTCGAACTTCAACTGAATGTACAGGATTCATTTTAAGCCGGATTTCTATGAAACAAGAGACATGTGGAGCTGGTGGAGTATATCTTTCTAATGGAAGAGAAAAATCAGGATTTCGTCGTGTATATTTTGATTTATGTCCAAATCAAATTTCAGAAAAGTCGCTGTGAAATTCCTTTATAATTCGTAACGCTTTATATACGTTATTCAATCTGGACTCGGAATAGCGAATATATAATTACGCTGGAGCTGTATGATATTCTCAGTGAATAAATACGATAATATTTATTTATAAATATTTAGTTTAAATAAAATTATATATTTAAATGGGTCATCCAGAGCTTTAAAAATAGCCACTTTTGCAAATGAAGCCGGAATTCGACGAAACTAATTTTTTTGGATCCGCAATATTAAATTATTGCTAGATTTAAATTTCCGTGATTTTTGAAGTCACTGTGTGGCCGTACGGATTTTTAAAGTGTAACACAGTCAGTATTTTGACAGTTAAAAATACGCTGTGTGAGCTAACGGAGTCGGAATTCGACGAAACCAGTTTTGTTGGGACCGTAATGTCGAGCTATGGCTGTATGCCAATTTTCATGATTTTTGGATATCGTATGTGACTGTAGGAATTTTTATTCAACAATACAAACAACATTTGATTATAATTTAATATTTATATTGAAAATATCTAAATTTTAAATCCTATAAATATCCTAAGTTCCTCCCTTAAGACCTAGAAAATTCATTCTTCTGGTCAATCGTAAAACCACCGCTGTTTCTTCTTATAGAAACAATTTTCGTGACCTTCAAAAAATTAGAGGAAATCGAAATAAAATCTAAGAAAAAATCAATAAAATTCCATAGTTGCGTATCCGGGCTTCTGTCCAGTTTCTTCGCGCTTTTAAATACTTCTTATTGGGATTGATTGCGAGTTGCTTCGCTGGGCTCTGGACAGAGAGACTAGGGCTTCGACGGATATGAAATCGAGGTGATTAAACGAAGGTTAGGTGCTGGATTCTTGTTCGAGTCATGGAGTTGATTCGATTTTTGGTTTTCTGGGTGTGTTCGGTTTCGAACTGGAGCGATGATGCTCAGGCGAGTGGAAGGTTGGCAAGTCGATGGTGAAGTGGGTGTGTCGTTGTGGAAGGAAACAGGCATGGTGTTGTAAATATAAGGAACATCGTGGCTTACTGGAACGAGCAGACATTGTGGAAGAAGGATACAGAGGAGTTGTTTTCATTTTAAAATGGGATACTGAGGAGGCACGAGATTTCTTTGATTGGGGGAGGAAGCTTTTGAAGGGGACGGGCCTGAAGAAAACGTGAATGGGCTTCAAGGGGAGTTGTTGGGCCGGTAGTATTGTAGAAATCTTGGATCCGAGAGGATCGTATGAACGCATACTAGACGATGGGACTGGTTGGGAATGATTCTGAGCTTGTCGGGATTTACGGTGAAATAAAACGTCCGTCAAAATCAAGCAACAAATTATCGTCTTTAACGATGAACTTCCAATGTGAGTAAATCTCACTAACTCTAAACAGTTTATAATTTCATGTTGTACTTTTAGAACTGATAGATATTGGCTGATTGATTGTGTGTTGATTGTTTGATTGAACTGCTAGTCAGTTAGTTGAATTTCTATATTGATTCTGTTTAACAGAATATATCATGTGGAACTGAAAGTGATGTTATCTATATTGTTTAACATCTGTGATGCAGGGAAACAGGTTGGAGGAATCTGACTGGATTCCTCAATAGTTATTTCATTGTTTTCATATATTGTGATATATGATGTGATATATAATCTGTTGTCGATTATATGTGTTTGAACGATACTGATCATCGTGATTTGATATGTTAAATACCATAACATACCGAAATGTTGATAAGGGAATATTTTCCAAGTGATCTTTGAAAATAAAATATTTATAAATGGAATATTTATAAATAAGAAATATTTATAAATTGGAATATTTATAAATAGGAGATATTTAGAAAAGGGAAATTACAAAATCAAAGAATAGATTTGAACAGGAAATATTTGCAAACCATTTGCAAATAGAATAATAGAAAAGGAAAGATTTGTAAATCATTTACAAATAGAATTGATAGGAAATATTTAGAAAATAAATAGAGATATAAAAAGGAAATTCATTTATAACTGAATAGGATGTTATAAAAAGGAAAACGTTATAAAAAGGAAAACGTTACTAAAAAGGAAATCATTTGTAAAGTGAAGAACCGTTACTAAAAGTAAATCTTTATAAATGAATAGTTTATTCAAATGGAGTTAATCGAATATGGTATTCGAAAGTTAGTAAATTGAATATGTTAATCCAAAGGGGTTAGTCGAGTCGAGTCAGTTGAATAGAGTAATCGAATATTTGTTATTCGAATCAGAGTTAACCAGTTAGAGTTAAACTAGTTAGAGTTAACCAGTTAGAGTTAAACCAGATGGAGTTAATCAATTAGAGTTAACCAGTTAGAGTTAAATCACTTGGAGTTAGTCGATTAGAGTTGATGCAAAAAGGAGTTAATCGAATATAGTTTATTCAAATAGAAAGTAAAAGGAGTTAATCGAATATAGTTTATTCGAATAGAGAGTAAAAGGAGTTAATCGAATATAGTTTATTCGAATAGAGTCAAAGGAGTTAATCGAATATATAATTTATTCAAATAGAATTAAAAGAGTTATCGAATATAGTTTATTCGATAGGAGTTAAGTGAATAGAGTTAGAGTTAAATCAAAAGAGTTAAATGAATAGAATAAATTGAATAGAGTTATCGAATATACCTTATCGAAGGAAAGAATTTATCGAATAGAAAAGATTTGAAAGAGAGTTACGTAAGGAAGTTTGTTAAAGAATTAGAAGGAAAAACTTTGTCTATTTCAAGGTTAGAAACGTTGTTCAGTTAAGGTCTGAGAGGTAGTATTACCCCAACTTGATTGACTTCATTTTTAACTAAGGAATGGTTAAGGTTCGACAGTAAAGGATGGTTAAGTGAATTTAGTAATTAAAGGAAATGGTTTGAGTTGGCATCGCGATGGTTTGTTTAAACATCTTTCTAAGTCCAATGAAGAAGCTTTGGAAATGTTTTCCAAATAAGAAACCAGAAATGTTTTCTAATATAGAAAACAAGAAATGGAAATGTTTTCCATTGTTAATAACGCATATTTTCCAAATTTAGAAAATAAGAAATATTGAATATAGGGAAACAGGAGATAAGTAAATTAATGAAATAAATAGATAAACATTGAATGATGTTTGATCGATATAAATTTCCATTTGGAAATAATATCGTTGTTTGCACACTTGTTTTTCTTCGATAGTTAACTCACAGACTATCGAAGTTTTGACTATTTTAACGTTGTTAATATGGAGAGACCGGTTGGATTATTATCCAAAGAACCACTCTGTTTACAGAATAGTGCCTTCGGTTCATCCTGTTCCCGGATGACTTGAATGGACGGATGTCTGACATAGTATTTCCAGACGATCACGTATATTGATTTCTCCAACCATACCAAGACTGAAAGCAGAGAAGGAAACATCTTTTAGCTAACACATAATGTATGGTTGAGGACGTCAATCGGTGATTTGATGGATTTGATGATGTGGCATTCAAAATGAATCTGGTGTGATGATAAAGCGTAGCTTCTAGCCTCATCAACCGGTAAATGACAGAAATCGGGCAGGCAGCATGGCTAAGTCAGCCGTACTGAAGTAGGTTGTATAATCACCTGATCTAGAGTTTCATTTACTTCTAAAAATCTATTGTTGATGCTATCCCATTCGGGAAACGGTTGCTGATCCCAACTGTTTGTGATATACATTCGATACACTCAAGCGAAGTGATTGGTCGGTCATGTGTGGCCGGGTTGCAAGATGTTCTTGTTGAACCTAGTGTATTCCTTTCTAGAGGTACACTAGCGAAAGGTGGTTCCATACCTTGTCATAGTTGGAAATCCATTACCTAATACGTGCTGGCGGTTTTGATTGTATATTACATATGTAGAACGTGAGATGAAAACATTTCTGCTAGATGATTATTATATTGTGGTTGATAGACATTATTATAACATCAAAAGGTTTTTGATATAAAGATAATTTGGATTCTCATAAGGGAAAAACCCGTTCCGTTATACGGCGTGGTCTTATGAGATATCGTTTACCTGCTTGAACTGTTTTAAATTGTTTACTCATACCAGTCCCATGACTGACTCGGAGTTTATTTGTTTGTTTCCCTAAACTCTTGGGTACCTAAATTTGTACGGTCAGTCAAGTAGTCGGGATTTACAGATACATTGGAAGAGCTTGGAGCAGGAGGCTTCAGGATCATATAGCTATAGTTATTTCCGCTGTGTTGTAAGTGTTGCACTTGATAATGATGTATATTCAAATACAAATGTATATTTCAAAGTTATGTTACATATAGCTATAGTTATTTCCGCTGTGTTGTAAGTGTTGTACTTGATAATGATGTATATTCAAATACAAATGTATATTTCAAAGTTATGTTACATATATTATATGTTATTCGTTCCGTTGTGAGATTCGTGGTACTCTGATTTTGTGTTCTTCTTCTTCTATTCTAAGTTTCTATCTTATCTATCCTCACCCTCTGTTTTCTTTCTATTAATTTCCTGATTTTCAGTTCAATTTGGGGTTGGACTTGTGTTTTTGGTCATCTCAAATTGGACCGGATTTTCGGGTCATTACAGTTGGTATCAGAGCTTAAGTTAAGTGAATTACCTTGGCTCTGTGGCGTGACTCAGTAGAGATAGGGTTAGTAGTACCCTAGATTGAGTTTTAGTATATATATACGAGAGCGTATTTGTTATTCAATATAAAAATAATTTTATATTATGGAGATGCATCAGTTGAGTAGTTTATGGGTTCTGGTCGATCAGTTTGATCCACTGTATCAGTAGGAGTTTATAAACACTTGAATACGATGGGTCGGCACGATATGTTGTGAAAAGAGGGTAAGTAAAAATAATTTTACCCAAAGTATATTTTGATATATATAGTGGATATATTGGTTGTTAATATAATCGAGGAAGATTATAAATTAAATGGTTATGTAAATAACCAATCAAAATTCATATAAGTGAAATACGTGAAATCAGATGAGTTGAATCTGAAATTTTAAACCAGAAATTGAATTAAAACTCTGGAGAATTGGATAAGTGTTTGTAAATGGATTTGGATTAAAAATAAGGAAAATTTAAGATCCTGGGAGATTTTAAATTGTTTTACATGCCGTGTGGATTATATTTTGAAATGAATTTCAAAGTGGAAATGTTTAGAAATGGTTTTATAGTATTGAACTCACTTCGATCGCTGGAAAATAGATTCTGATGATGACAGCTGCATCATCAGTATTCATTTTCGAGTTGTAAGTGACGAATTACTACCAGAGATATTGTTTTAAATTTGTTTTGGGAAAGACTAGTTGGGTTGAATTTCAAAATAAGATTTGAATAATAGAATTTGAATTTTTAAATAGATTTGAAATATTAACTTGTTTTTAAAGAAATAAAACGAGAAGTTCCTTTATAAACGAAGTTTATAAATAGTTCTTTTATAAACGAAGTTTATAAATAGTTCTTTTATAAACGAAGTTTATAAATGATGTGAAAAGAATTATCATTGGATAATTCAAAAATAAAAATACAAGTGTGAAATTGAAAGGGAAATCTATTTTCCAAAGGTAGAAATATCGATCTCAAAAGGAATTGAAATCGAGACATATTTAAAGAATGGATAAAGAAAGTTTGTAAAGGAATTTGAATAAAGGAAGTTCAAAAATCGAATTTAAATAAGAAAATTCAAAGGGGATTTGAATATAGAAATTCAAATGAGATTTGAATAAAGAAGATTTAAATAATGGCAAATGGAATATAGAATTCATATAGAGTAATAATAGGATTTGAATATAGAAATTCAAAAGGAGTTTGAATATATGAAATTCAATGGAATTGAAATAGAGTTTGAATATATAAATTCAAATAGAGTTTGAATATAGAAATTCAAATGGAATTTGAATATAGAATTCAAATGGAATTCAAATATAGGATTTGAATATATGGAATTTGAATATAGAATTCAAATGGAATTTAAACTATAGAATTTGAATAGAATTAACTAAGTCGAAGAGGAATTAGTTAATCGAGTTTTGAATTTGAAGTTGAACTTTGAAAGGTGAATTGGATTTGTAAATGGATATTCGAAATCGAATATAGAACTAAAATTTGAAATTTGGATTCAAATTAGTTAATAAGCAAGTTAAAAATATATTTGATCCTGTCATGTTCAAATATAAAAGTGAAATAGACTAAAGGGTTAATTAACAAATTAATTAACGAATTGAGTTAAACCGATTAGGTATAGTTAAAATAGATTGGGCAGGTATAAATATACATGAGATAGGTACGGATAAGGTATGAAGGTATATAAATAGAATGCTCGACGAAAGGTATGTATTTAATCCATATATGAGATTTTACGCGCTGTATCGGCTAGCCGCTTGGCTTTTTCTTTTTCTTTTGGATTGGTGAGGGCCCTGGGAAGGTATTTGAAATATCACGATGCTCCTGGTACAAAGGAGGTTATGGCGAATTTTTCCGGGAATTTAAGGAGTTAGAATATTTTTAATATAATTTGATAGTTAGAAATCAACGTATCGATATATATATATATATATATATATGTATATATATATATATGTATATATATATGTATATATATATATATATGTATATATATATATATATGTATATATATATATATATGTATATATATATATATATATATATATAGAAGTCGAAAAGGAAACAAACTTAGAAATAGAATAGTATGATATAAAAAGAAGACTAGGAATAAAATCTAGTAAGAATCGAAAGAGGAAGCGTATACGTGTTTAAAAGTGAATAAGTAGTTGTATGGTATTGATTATTCGAGTAAGTAGTCATATCTGTTTTGATGTTATAAATGTTATTCAGTCAAGGTCTGAGAGGTAGTTATATCCCAACTTGATTGATTCCATTATTAACAAATAAATAGTAAGATTTCAGGCTCGAAGATCAATGTTGAATAAGAGTTAGTTGAATATAGTATTTGGGTTGTCGTAACGATGTTTTACACAACATCCATTTTAACCCAAATCAGTGTAAGCTAGGAAATATAATAAAGAATATTTCCTAAGTATAGAAATAAACGAGATCGGAAAAGAGATAAGTAATTGGAATATTTTCCAATTATAAATAGTATATATTTTCTAAAGTTTAGAAAATAAAGGAAGGCGATATTCGGAAATGTTTTCCAAATAACATAAAAGGCCAATATGGTTATTGAAAATATTTGGTTAACAAATATTGATAAAGAAATAGAGAAGTGATTTAACTAATGGAATATTAATTAAGGGCTCAGTGATATGTTCAAAAGGAAAATTTGATTTTTGAAAAGAGTAAACTGTTTGAAACTCCCAGGGAAAGACTGTTTGAATTAAAAACAAATTTAATAGAAATTTGCGAAAGCAAAATTGAATTAAAGTAAAGCTAGTAAAGTGGTAATGGA
This sequence comes from Allium sativum, assembly GCA_030737875.1. Classification (NCBI taxonomy): domain Eukaryota; kingdom Viridiplantae; phylum Streptophyta; class Magnoliopsida; order Asparagales; family Amaryllidaceae; genus Allium; species Allium sativum. The sequence goes on along the minus strand of CM060921.1, from coordinate 152,972,741 downwards.
GATTGAATTAGAATAATATCAAGACAAATTGGATTGTGAGATTCAAATTTGAAGTGTAATGGAATAATCAAGTTAAGAGTTGGGAATCGAGAAGAAACTCGAGTTGAAATGATATTTGGCTCGGATATAAACGGATGGTTGTGTTGTGGATAAAAGAAGATTGGAATTTGACTGGGATAACAATGGTATATGTTGAGTTGATAGCAAATGGAAGTGATAGAGTTTATATGCCCGACAAAAGGTACAAGTTTATATTTCTATTGGATATAAGATTTATGAGCCGAATTAGCAAGGCGCTTGGCTGGTTGATTTTCTTTTGGGTTGGAGATGGCCTAGAGAGGCAAGTTGGAGTTTGACCTATTGGCCAGTACAAAGGAGGCACTGGCGAAATTTTTCGAAGAGTTAAGGCTTTAGAAAATTTCAGAATTTTTGAAAATTTTCGTTGATAAGAATTAATTAATAGTTAATTGAAATTAAATTGGTTCAGTTGAAACAGAAGTTAAGAAGTGAACAAAAATGTTCTAACCAGTAGATAGGGTCGTCTTCTAGCTTTAGCAATTTCGAGGACGAAATTATTTTAAGTGGAAAAGATTGTAATGACCCGCATTGCCAGAGGTATTATAATTAATTTATTTAATTATAAAAAGAATGATATAGTTAATTTAATGGTCGTGGAATTAAATAATGATGAATATTTAATTAAATTAATAAATTAAATAATATATTTAATTCTGAAATTATCAGAATTGGCTGAAATGACGATATGGTGTGAACCTGATCATCTGTGATATTTAATTCAATTTAGAATTGAATTAGAATAACGAATATATTTAATTAACGATGGTTGAACGTATAAATTATAATATAATTATAATCAAGCTTGAAATGGCGCTGCAATTCGTAATTTGGCGATTCGAACTTCAACTGAATGTACAGGATTCATTTTAAGTCGGATTTCTATGAAACAAGAAACGTGTGGAGCTGGTGTATCTTTCTAGTGGAAGATAAAAATCGGGATTTCGTCGTGTATATTTTGATTTACGTCCAAATCAAATTTCAGAAAAGTCGCTGTGAAATTCCTTTATAATTCGTAATGCTTTATATACGTTATAAAAGGATTTTTCAATGTAATATAGAATATCGATTCAATCTAGACTCGGAATAGCGAATATATAATTACGCTGGAGCTGTATGATATTCTCAGTGAATATATACGATAATATTTATTTATAAATATTTAGTTTAATTATATTTAAATATATTTAAATATATTTATATATTTAAATGGGTCATCCAGAGCTTTAAAAATAGCCACTTTTGCAAACGAAGCCGGAATTCGACGAAACTAATTTTGTTGGATCCGCAATATTAAATTTTTGCTAGATTTCAATTTCCGTGATTTTTGAAGTCACTGTGTGGCCGTACGGATTTTTAAAGTGTAAAACAGTCAGTATTTTGACGGTTAAAAACACGCTATGTGAGCAAACGGAGTCGGAATTCGACGAAACCAGTTTCGTTGGGACCGTAACGTCGAGCTATGGCTGTATGCCAATTTTCATGATTTTCGGATATCATATGTGATTGTAGGAATTTGTATTCAACAATACAAACAACGTTTGATTATAATTTAATATTTATAATGAAAATATCTAAATTTTAAATCCTATAAATATCCTAAGTTCCTCCCTTAAGACCTAGAAAATTCATTCTTCTGGTCAATGGTAAAACCGCCGCTGTTTCATCTTACATAAACAATTTTCGTGACCTTCAAAAAATTAGAGGAAATCGAAATAAAATCCAAGAAAAAATAAATAAAATTCCATAGTTGCGTATCCGAGCTTCTGTCCAGTCTTTTCGCACTTCTGAACACTTGTTATTGGGATCGATCGCGAGTTGCTTCGCTGGGCTCTGGACGGAGAGACTAGGGCTTCGACGGATATGAAATCGAGGTGATTAAACGAAGGTTAAGTGCTGGATTCTTGTTCGAGTCATGGAGTTGATTCGATTTTTGGTTTTCTGGGTGTGTTCGGTTTCGAACTAGAGCGATGATGCTCAGGCGAGTGGAAGGTTGGCAAGTCGATGGTGAAGTGGGTGTGTCGTTGTGGAAGGAAGCAGGCATGGCGTTGTAAATATAAGGAACATCGTGGCTTACTGGAACGAGCAGACATTGTGAAAAGAGGATATGGAGGAGTTGTTTTCATTTTAAAATGGGATACTGAGGAGGCACGGGATTTCTTTGATTGGGGGAGGAAGCTTTTGAAGGGGACGGGCCTGAAGAAAACGTGAATGGGCTTCAAGGGGATTTGTTGGGCCGGTAGTACTGCAGAAATCTTGGATCCGAGAGGACCGTATGAACGCACACTAGACGATGGGACTGGTTGGGAATGATTCTGAGCTTGTCGGGATTTACGGTGAAATAAAACGTCCGTCAAAATCAAGCGACAAATTATCGTCTTTAACGTTGAACTGCCAATGTGAGTCAATCTCACTAACTCTGAACAGTTTATAATTTCATGTTGTATTTTTAGAACTGTTAGATATTGGCTGATTGAATGTGCGTTGATTGTTTGATTGAATTGCTAGTCAGTCAGTTGAATTTCTATATTGATTCTGTTTAACAGAATATATCATGTGGAACTGAAAGTGATGTTATCTATATTGTTTAACATATGTGATGCAGGGAAACAGGTTGGAGGAATCTGACTGGATTCCTCAACAGTTATTTTATTGTTTTCATATATTGTGAAATATGATGTGATATATAATATGTTGTCGATTATATGTGTTTGAACGATACTGATCATCGTGATTTGATATGTTAAATACCATAACATACCGAAATATTGATAAGGGAATATTTTCAAAGTGATCTTTGAAAATTAAATATTTATAAATGGAATATTTATAAATAAGAAATATTTATAAATTGGAATATTTATAAATAGGAGATATTTAGAAAAGGGAAATTATAAAATCAAAAAATAGATTTGAACAAGAAATATTTGCAAACCATTTGCAAATAGAATAATAGAAAAGGAAAGATTTGTAAATCATTTACAAATAGAATTGATAGGAAATATTTAGAAAATAAATAGAGATATAAAATGGAAATTCGTTTATAACTGAATAGGATGTTATAAAAAGGAAACCGTTATAAAAAGGAAAACGTTACTAAAAAGGAAATCATTTGTAAAGTGAAGAACCGTTACTAAAAGTAAATCTTTATAAATAAATAGTTTATTTAAAGGGAGCTAATCGAATATGGTATTCGAAAGTTAGTAAATTGAATATGTTAATCCAAAGGGGTTAGTCGAGTCGAGTCAGTTGAATAGAGTAATCGAATATTTGTTATTCGAATCAGAGTTAACCAGTTAGAGTTAAACTAGTTAGAGTTAACCAGTTAGAGTTAAACCAGATGGAGTTAATCAATTAGAGTTAACCAGTTAGAGTTAAACCAGTTGGAGTTAATCGATTAGAGTTAAAGCAAAAAGGAGTTAATCGAATACAGTTTATTCGAATAGAAAGTAAAAGGAGTTAATCGAATATAGTTTATTCGAATAGAGATTAAAAGGAGTTAATCGAATATAGTTTATTCGAATAGAGTAAAAGGAGTTAGTCGAATATATAGTTTATTCAAATAGAATTAAAAGAGTTATCGAATATAGTTTATTCGATAGGAGTTAAGTGAATAGAGTTAGAGTTAAATCAAAAGAGTTAAGTGAATAGAATAAATTGAATAGAGTTATCGAATATACCTTATCGAAGGAAAGAATTTATCGAATAGAAAAGATTTGAAAGAGAGTTACGTAAGGAAGTTTGTTAAAGAATTAGAAGGGTGAACTTTGTCTATTTCAAGGTTAGAAACGTTGTTCAGTTAAGGTCTGAGAGGTAGTATTACCCCAACTTGATTGACTTCATTTTTAACTAAGGAATGGTTAAGGTTTGATAGTAAAGGATGGTTAAGTGAATTTAGTAATTAAAGGAAATGGTTTGAGTTGGCATCGCGATGGTTTGTTTAAACATCTTTCTAAGTCCAATGAAGAAGCTTTGGAAATGTTTTCCAAAAAAGAAACCAGAAATGTTTTCTAATATAGAAAACTAGAAATGGAAATGTTTTCCATTGTTAATAACGCATATTTTCCAAATTTAGAAAATAAGAAATATTGAATATAGGGAAACAGAAGATAAGTAAATTAATGAAATAAAGAGGTAAACGTTGAATGATGTTTGATCGATATAAATTTCCATTTGGAAATAATATCGTTGTTTGCACACTTGTTTTTCTTCGATAGTTAAATCACTGACTATCGAAGTTTTGACCATTTTAACGTTTTTAATATGGAGAGACCGGTTGGATTATTATCCAAAGAACCACTCTGTATTGGCATAAGAATTGCGAATCATATATGCCAAAGATAATTGAAGACGGAGTTATGCAAGGGCTATCCTGTTTACAGAATAGTGCCTTCGGTTCATCCTGTTCCTGGATGACTTGTATGGACGGATGTCTGACAGAGCATTTCCAAACGATCACGTATATTGATTTCTCCAACCATACTAAGAGTGAAAGCGGAGAAGGAAACCTCTTTTAGCTAACACACAATGTATGGTTGAGGACGTCAATCGGTGATTTGATGGATTTGATGATGTGGCATTCAAAGTGAATCTGGTGTGATGATAAAGCGTAGCTTCTAGCCTCATCAACCGGTAAATTACAGAAATCGGGCAGGCAGCATGGCTAAGTCGGTCGCACAGAAGTAGGGTATATAATCACTTGATCTAGAGTTTCATTTACTTCTAAAAATCTATTGTTGATGCTGTCCCATTCGGGAAACGATTGTTGATCCCAACCGTTGGTGATATACATTCGATACACTCAAGCGAAATGAGTGGTCGTTCATGTGTGACCGGGTTGCAAGATGTTTTGTTGAACCCAGTGTATTCCTTTCTAGAGGTACACTAGCGAAAGGTGGTTCCATACCTTGTCATGGTTAGAAATCCATTACCCAATACGTGCTGGCGGTTTTGATTGTATATTACATATGTAGAACGTGAGATGAAAACGTTTCTGCTAGATGATTATTATATTGTGGTTGATAGACATTATTATAATATCAAAAGGTTTTTGATATAAAGATAATTTGGATTCTCATAAGGGAAAAACCCGTTCCGTTATACGGCGTGGTCTTATGAGATATCGTTTACCTGCTTGAACTGTTTTAAACTGTTTACTCATACCAGTCCCATGACTGACCCGAAGTTTATTTGTTTATTTCCCTAAACTCTTGGGTGCCTAAATTTGTACAGCCAGTCAAGTAGTCGGGATTTACAGATATACTGGAAGAGCTTAGAGCAGGAGGCTTCAGGATCATATAGCTATAGTTATTTCCGCTGTGTTGTAAGTGTTGTACTTGATAATGATGTATATTCAAATACAAATGTATATTTCAAAGTTATGTTACATATAGCTATAGTTATTTCCGCTGTGTTGTAAGTGTTGTACTTGATAATGATGTATATTCAAATACAAATGTATATTTCAAAGTTATGTTACATATATTATATGTTATTCGTTCCGCTGTGAGATTCGTGGTATCTGATGTTGTGTTCTTCCTTTTCTTCTATTCTAAGTTTCTATCTTATCTATCCTCACCCTCTGTTTTCTTTCTATTAATTTCCTGATTTTCAGTTCAATTTGGGGTTGGACTTGTGTTTTTGGTCAGCTCAAATTGGACCAGATTTTCGGGTCATTACAGGTAGTGAAGTAGAAACACTAAACTTCCATAGCAACTAGAAAGTGGTATCTATACATTGGATTTAACAATAGTATTTATATAATTTTTCCTCACTACATCACTCAGAGTAGAATAACAAACAATGGAAAACAAAGATACTAATAGTAGTAAAAATAGTACGCCAGCCTCCTGCTCGCCTCCGAACAGCCACATTGTCTTCACTAAGCAATAACCTGTCACCTAGTCTACCCATCCAAACAATCAGATGAACAACCCAAGGTAATGATAGGAAACATAAAATCTTGAGTTAGACAACAGTCTTAGTGAGTGGTAAAACAACTAACAAACTTCATCATTAAAGTATAGGAGAATAGATAGATAAACAAATTAATCTACAAAAACACCAGAGGTGTACTCACAACCGCCTTCCCCACCTCTGACAGTGATAGCCTTTACGATCCATACATCCAGAGAAACAAAAATACAATTTGAGCAACCATTCAAACATGGAAATAGTAACTCAATAATCATCACAACCAAACGTCCATGACTGACTCTGGCTATCACGACCAACCTTGATTTGAAACCATCGTTAATCGTATGACCGGCCAAACAATTTGTCATCCGTCAAGGACCAATAGTGGACCCCGGTTCTAGCTAAAAACCTACACACCATAAAGCGAAATGTGTCTAGGCCATACGACGAAACCCAGGGTACTCGACCATACAACAGAATCGTGAAACCCTTGCTTGTAGCCCGCTAGAACCTACGATCTCTCGCCTTCAGTTTCTCTATTCATCATCAACGGTGACTATCCCACCATTATCACCCAACTCAGAACACCTTTGAGTTGTTTTCTTATTCATTTCTTTACACCGATCAACGAACAAAATGCTTCGAACCTTCCTATCTGGATATACATCGAAGCCACAACATTGCTCATGAACCAACAACATCATTGATCAACCCATCACTGACCGATCCCTCATTGGACATGCACAACCAGACATGTAGGACAAGAAATGTAGGACCGGACATGTGCGGCCAGAAATGTACGAACAGGCATATGTGACCATAAATGTAGGACCAGACATGTAGGACCTGAAATGTAGGACCAGACATGTGCGACCAGAAATGTTGGACCAGACATGTAGGATTAGACATGTGCGACCAGACATGTAGGACCAGACTTGTGCGACCAGAAATGTAAGACCAGACATGTGCGACCAGACATGTAGGACCAGACATGTGTGACCAGAAATGTAGGACCAAACATGTAGGACCAGGAATGTAGGACTAGCCCTATGCGACCAGAAATGTAGGACCAGACATGTGCGACCAGACATGTAGGACCAGATATGTAGGACCAGACATGTGCGACCAAACCACAAATTGTACTACATTGTACTGCACTTGTACTGTGCTCAACCTGTGGCCTGTACGCTCGACCAAAAACCTGTACAGCTCCAATTCAAGCCCAATTTCGACCAAAACTTCACCAATCAACTATCTCGATGAAATTTATACATCAATTACAACCAAAAACATGTTATGAAACCACTATCAACATGAATATGACGATTTTCACCAGAATTATGCAAACCACTCCCAAACCATGATAAATGATCATATAAACAAAAATGATATATCTAACTTGCATAAACGCATGAAATAGCATTGAAATTACTAGTTTTAACTTATTAATTAGATCCTAAGGTGATTCATATGAAATAGGACTTACCATGATGTAGATCTATGGAAAACAACTTGAATTTGATGAAAAACATTACCAAACATTCATATACTTCATTGAATCCATGTGAGAGATGCAAATCACTCACGATTCTCCAAAACAAGCTAATATCAATGTAATAAGATTCTAGACAGCAAGCACTTTGCACCAAACCCCTTGATCCGATGAATTCCCACTTCAATTGATGTAGATATAGCCTCCAATGATGTAGATGTATGATTTCCCTCCTTAGATTTTGATTTTAATGGTGGAAGGTGTTAGATTAAGGAGGAGCACAAGGCCACCAAATTAGAGAATTGGGAAGCAAACTATTTCCCATACCTCCCACCCCCTATTTATTCATTCCACCAGCCCACTAATAGGCCTCCCCAAATCAGCCCATTAAGGCTCCCAAAACCTGAATAACTAACTGTAAAACCTTAAAATATTGATTCCTCCCAAACCGCTGAGCCAAAATTTTAATGTAACCACTCTACAGAAAGGATATCGTTAATTCCTTTCCAATGGCATAGGTCTCACCCTCTGATTCGACCTAATTCAAAAGTTATACCATGTTCAAGACTGATAAGGTCAAAATGGTCGCAAACAAAATCGATAAAAATATATGGACATGTCTCACATTCCCCATCAGCAACATATTAAAAGATGAGAATGATCCAATCCTCATGGAATAAAATAAAAATACTTTATGATCTTTGGGTATGTAAAATGTGGGCTGTTATATTCTCCCCCCTTTAGAAATTTCGCCCCCGAAATTCCAAGCAAACAGAAACAACCACAATAATTCCGCATGCCTATCATCCATGAGAAGCCAATTCTATCATCCAGGCTAGCAGCCATCAAACCATGCATCCATATTCGTATCTTATCAGGTGGAATTCTAACAACAACAACAAAGATAATAATAATAACAACAAGTAATGATGATGTAATGATGGCGTGATATCAATGGGTTATATGAACTAAGAGTTTTGGATTGTTTGTCTTTATACTCTCCTCCGCCTCCCACGTACCATCGTCACCATCCTCGCTCCATTGTACCTTGACTAGCTTAACCATCTTCCTACTAAGCTGTTTCATGTCCTTTACCACAACACGAAGTGGCTTACGAGGTCTCGTAATCACGGCCTCGACTTCTAGGTTTTCGTATTGTTCCGTAGATACTACCACATCTGGATCATGCGCATATTTTGATTCACGAAAAGCGTTATGCACACGACATCTTCTCGAGTTACTCTAACCTATATGCGAGCTTTCCAATTCGCTCGACTATCGGAAACGGTCCAATGAACCTAGGAGCTAACTTACCTTTACTTCCGAATCGAACCACATGCTATAATGGCAAAACCTTCATGAAAACCATATCGTCAACGTCGAATTCCAAATCTTTTTATGCTTATCAGTATAACTTTTCTGACGATCTTGGGCTGCCTTCATTCGTTGCCGAACGATCTCGATACAATCCGAGGTTTCTCTAATCATCTCAGGTCCAAGTACCAACTTATCTCTAGTTTCTAACCAACATGCTGGAGAATTACATGACCTCCTATACAACGCTTCGTATGGTGCCATCCCAATGCTAGACTGGTAGCTATTATTATATGAAAACTCAACAAGATATAGATGGTCCTCCCATGATCCTCCAAAGTCTAACACACAAGCCCTCAAGAGATCTTCCAAAACTCTGTTAACCCTCTCGGTTTGATCATCCGTTTGGGGATAATAAGCTATACTTAAACACAACTCGGTTCCCAAAGCTTCTTGCAGACTCTTCCAAAATCTACTCATAAACAATGGATCTCAGTCACTTACTATGCTCTTCGGGATACCATGGAATCGAACTATCCATTTCACATAAAGCTTAGCCAATTTCGATGTCGTCCTAGTCGACTTGACAGGAATGAACCTTGCACTTTTGCTCAAGCGATCCACAATGACCCAAATTCCTTCGTTTCTTGCCCTAGTCTAGGTAGTCCATCGATGAAATCCATCGATATCTGCTCCCACTTCCATGTAGGAACTTCTAATGGCTGAAGCAAACCACTCGGCTTCTTGTGTTCAACTTTCACTAATTGACAGTTCATGCACATGGAAATGAATTTTCCAGTATCTCGCTTCATCCCCTCCCAGTAGTAGATTCGCTTCATGTCATGATACATCTTATTACCAGCAGGATGAATCGTCAACTTCGAGTGATGACATTATATCAGAACCTCATCTCTTAATCCGTCAATATCAGGAACAACTAAGTGTTCTTGCTTTCAAAGCCAACCTTCTTGATTGACTTCAAATTATTTATCCTTTGGTTCCAATTTCTAGATAAATAACTCGATAAGATTAACATCTCGCTATTGGCTTTCACCAATTCTTTCGATAAGTGTAGGTCTTATCGATAAGCTTGCCAACATTTCAGGTCCCAACTCGCACTTTGGTCTAAAATCAAACCTTTCCAAATTTGAGGCTTTTCCATTCCAAAAACATCGCTCTCAAACTTGCGTTTCTTCGACTCAGCGCATGTGCCACCGCATTGCCTTTGCAAGCAGTATAGGCTATACCAAAATCATATGACACCACAAACTCCAACCATCGTTGTTGCCGAAGATTTAAGTCTTTTTGGGAGAAAAGATACCTCAATTACTTGTGGTCCATAAATAACTCGAATCAAACTCCCAATGGGTAATGTCTCCACATCTTCAGAGCAAACACAATCGCTTCTAACTCCAAACTATGAGTTGGAATATTCCTTTCATGCGGATTTAGCTGTCGACTCGCATATACCATAACCTTATCCTTTTGCATCAGTACTGCTCCAATTCCAGTACCATATGCATCGATACACATAACCATCTCTTCATTTCCACTTGGAATGGTCAGAACAGGAGCACTCATTAGTCTCTTCTTCAGAATTCCAAATGCTTGTTCGAACTTTGCGTCCCATGTGAACACTTGGATCTTATTTGTCACCTTATTCCGCTCACGATAGCCCATACACAATCTTAACGAGCCATATGCCTTGGTTACAAACACGACTGGTGCACCCCACTCGGAAACACTCCTCCGAATGAAATCTTTTTCCAAAAGGTCACAAACTTGCACCTTTATCTCTCGATGTTCCTTAGGCACCATCCGCCTAGGAGCCATAACGATTAGTCTAGCACTCTCGACCAAATCGACTCTAAACTCAATCTCATGATGCTGCGGCAAACCCCTAACCTCGTCAAAGACATTCTCATACTCATTAGTGATCAGCACAGATGACAAGTCTTCTTGTGGAACCACAAGCGAATATAACAACTCACAAAGACACCATCTTCCGGTTTACCTCGAATCAACACCTTTCGTCTTTCCACATGCCCGACTTTCACCTTTAGCTTTTCGCAATTCACACTTGTTGCATACCTCTTGGGCCAATCCACGCCCAAGATTATCCTAAACCTAGCGAAAGTCATATTATGTATCCATTCATAAATGAGCATCCTTAATTAAACGATACTATATCCACGCAGTACGCAAAGAGAAGATGAACCCATACTAGATTATTTACAACCAAATGTTTATTACAACTTCAAGTTCCGAACCCATTCAGCATACAATCTTATTATAGTTAAAAGAAGACAATTCTCTAGTACCGAACAAAACTCAAATAAACTCCACTAGCGAAAAGCGTCTTTGAACTAACAACTGCTTCTCCTAATTCTCATTAGGAATGCAATACGAAATCGAATTGGCTTCCATAACACATGCTTCTTCCAATTGCTTATTCTTTAGAAAATTCGGGTAGTCTTTCTTCTTATGTTCGGGCTTCCCACATTTAAAAGCACTTCCTTTCGGCTCTTGGCTTCTCATAGTATTTAGCATAATGGCCCTCTAACTGACAGTTGAAGCAGAGATCATTCTTCTTAATTTTCTTCTTCTTATTTTTCTTCCCTCTAGCACTGGGGTTAATAAAGGTTTCTTCTACTGTAGGAGAACAACCCCTCTGTCGCTTAGCGGAATCCCTTCTGGGTACTTGCACATGAAACAATACTGCCGCTACTGGAATGGCTATCCTTAACATAGCCGTTGCCATCATGGCCGCCCCGAACATAACCAGGTATTCCGGTGCATTGGTTAAATCCCCTAATTGGCTTTCATCTCCTACTCTTCCAGTCTCAGCCTCACCCCTAGAGGTTTGATGAATCATTCTAAATCTAAAATAGGACAATTAGCCACTTAGAAGATAAGCTTCTAAAGAAGTACAAACGCTACTATACTATATAGTATCAGATAGTATACATACAACTAAAATCTACAAGTGTGTCTCTCATATGTGGTCACGTCTTAGAACTTTGGCTAAGATCGTTAACCAGAGCTCTGATACCAAATGTGACGACCGCCCACAGCTCCCGCACAAAACAAGAGGAATACAACGCTGAAAGGTGTGCCAGGCAGCTATGGACGATCATCAAGGTATGATAACACAATCAGAACCTGTCGTAGAACTCACAACACAAGGATAAAATATAATAGAACATATACAACAGTTATCATTAGTGAAGCAGAAACACTAAACTTCCGTAGAAACTTGAAAGTGGTATATACACACTTGGATTTAGAAATAGTGTTTATACAATTTTACCTCACTACATCTCTTAGAGCAGAATAACAAACAACGGAAAAAAAAGATACTAGATAGTAGTAAAAATAGTACGCCAGCCTCCTGCTGGACTCCGAACAGCCACATCATCTTCACTAAGCAATCACATGTCACATGCCTTTCTAGTCCGCCCATCTAAACAATCGGATGAACAGCCCAAGGTAATAAGAGGAAATATAAAACCTTGAGTCAGACAATAGTCTTAGTGAGCGGTAAAACAGCTAACAAAGTTCATCAATAAAGTATAGGAGAATAGGTAGATAAACGAACTAATCTACCAAAACACCAGAGAAGTACTCACAACTGCCTTTCCCACCTCCGACAATGATAGCCTTTACGATCCATACATCTAGAAAAACAACAATACAATTTGAGCAACCATTCATACATGGCAGCAGAAACTCAATCATCATCACAACCAAACATCCAAATTTCCATGAATGACTCTGGCTATCACCGCCAACCTTGCATTGAAACAATCGTAAATCATATGACCGGCCAAACAATTTTTCGTCCGTCAAGGATCAATGGTGGACCCCGGTTCTAGCTAAAATCCCATACACCATACATTGAAATGTGTCTAGGCCATGTGACGAAACCCAGGGTACTCGACCATACAACGAAATCGTGTAACTCCTGCTTTAAGCCTGTTAGAACCTACGATCTCTCGGCCTTCAGTTTCTTTAGTCATCATCAACAATGACTATCCCACCATTATCACCCAACACAAAACACCTTTGAGTTGTCTACTTATTCATTGCTTTACACCGATCAACGAACACAATGCTTCGAACCTTCCCATCTTGATATACATCGAAGCCACATCATTGCTCATGAATCAACAAAATTATTGATTAACCCATCACTGACCGATCCCTCATTTGACATGCATGACCAGACATGTAGGACCAGACATGTGCGACTAGAAATGTAGGACTAGACATGTGCAACCAAAAATGTAGGACCAGACAAGTAGGACCCGAAATGTAGGACCAGAAATGTGCGACCCGAAATGTAGGACCAGATATGTAAGACCGGAAATGTAGGACCAAACATGTGCGACTAGAAATGTAGGACCAGACATGTTGGACCCGAAATGTAGGACCGGACATGTGCGACCAGACATGTAGGACCAGACATGTGCGACTAGAAATGTAGGACCAGACATATGCGACCAGACATGTAATAACAGACATGTGCGACCAGAAATGTAGGACCAGAAATGTAGGACCAGACATGTGCGACCAGAAATGTAGGACAAGACATGTGCGACCAGACATGTAAGACCAGACATGTGCGACCAGACATGTAGGACCAGATATGTAGGACCCGAACTGTTCGACCAGACATGTAGGACCAGACATGTGTGACCAGACCATAAATTGTACTATACTTGTACTTTGCTCGACCCATGGCCTGTATGCTCGACCAGACATGGGGAAGCAAACTATTTCCCATACCTCCCATCCCCGATTTATAGATTCCACCAACCTACTAATGGGCCTCCCAAAACATGCCCATTAAGGCTCCCAAAACCTGAACAGCCAACTGTAAAACCTTAAAAAAGCGATTCTTCCCAAACTGCTGAGGCAATTCTTTAATGTAACCACTCTATGGAAAGACAATCATCAATTCCTTTCCAATGGCACATGTCTCACCCTCTGATTCTACTAAGTCAAAAGTAATCCCCCGTACAAGATTGATAAGGGAAAAATATTCACTAACAAAATCGGTGAAAAATTGTGGACATGTCTTACATCCCGACAAGCAACATATTAAAAGATGAGAATGATCCAACCCTCAGGGAATAAAATAAAAATATTTTACGATCTTTCGATACGTAAAATGCGGGATATTACATATACACACACATTTAAATATTTATTATCCACATATAAATATGACAAATTTTCGCAAACAAATTTAAAAATTATGACTCATGCATATCATTTAAACAACTTATTATTTCATACATAATGTTTTATCAACTTTTCAATGTCCACACATAATATGTCATACATTTTTACATTAATTACAAGTTACTTACAAAACAAACAAACTATAGAATTAGTCTTGCTTTGCTTCTAATATTTTCTGCTTAACATGAACATTATTGGCCCTGTTAATTTTAAATAAACAATTTTTTTTAGTAATTGTCATACTAAATATGGACAAAGTAAAATAAACTAAAATGAAAAAAGAAAAAATGCAACTGAAATAAAAAAAATATAGTGCAATTATGTAAGGAATTATTATTAATATGCATTCAAAAATGTAGTAACTTTCTAAATAAAAATTAAACTATTAGTTTTAACTTATTTCATACCGAGTAGGTTTGTATACATCATATCAAATCAAAAGGGAGAAAATTTTACTTCTCTAATTTGATTGCGTCCTAACATTGTGGAAAGGCATCGAACCCATAAGTTTCGTAATTCAACCTAATCAAGGTTTAAAGTTCTCTGGATCGTTTCATAAGACAATTCATCATTAAACTTAGAACGATCACGAATCCTAATAAAACTCTAATTAAAATGAATGGTATGGCATTAGAGGCTCATATAAATGTTGGTTTTGCCTATGGTCTGACATTAGATGCAAAACATAGAATGGTAAAAGGAACGTGCAACCTATTTAATGTAAAATAAAGTAAAACATTCACCATGTATAAGTAATGTCTTCAAACTATCTTCGAAAACTTCTATTGAATTGATTTGACATAGTTTGAACCCAAAAATGTCTTCAAACTATCATCTTATTTTGGCTGAGAATGATATCACTGGTTAAAGCTTATTGTAATCCTCGAAAAAATTTAGCGGTCAAAACTTTTAAAATTTTAAAATTTTAATTAACTTAAATTAACATAGAAATGTAGATTTAAAAAAATAAAATTTCACTGGTTACAAAAACCAAGCATTTCGTTGATTCTCGTTTTGCTATAAACTTCTATACAATGTTAACACTATTTTTTGATGTTAAACTCTATCACGTACCATTTTTTCCTTCTGTCTTCTCTTTGCAGTTTTGATGGATATTTAAAATGATCTCTTTTCAGCGCTTTGGGGATATTTCAAATGATCTCTTTTCAGCGCTTTGATGTATATTTCAAATGATCTCCCTAAGACGATATCATGTTTAACCTTTTCTCCAAAGGAAGTTGTACACAATAATTAAGGTGTCAAGCTTTTGAAAAGTAAACAATTTTCATATTATATTGCCACATGCATTAGTCTTTATACCATGATAGTCAAGCAAAAGTGTAATTAAGTCTATATAATAAAACACTATAACAAAAATGCTATTTTACAACTGTATTTTTATAACTGTAACAAAATGCCAGTTGTAATAAAGATTTTTTACAACTATTTTTTATGAAAGCTGTAATAAACTTATTTTCAACAACTATATTGTTTTGATAGTTGTAATGGATGTCTGTTACAACCTTTATTTACTACCAGTTGTAATAAAGGACTATATTTAACAACTAACATTTTTTACTAGTTGTAATATATACCTATTAAAACCTTTTCCTTTTGTCAGTTGTAATAATTGTATTTTTTTAACAACTCTTTTTTTATCGGTTGTAATAAATGTCTTATTACATCCTTTTTTATTTGTCAATTGAAATAACTGATTAAATAATAGTACATAATAATTAACAATAAAAAAATTAATATTAAATAATTATTATGAAATAATAATATTTATTTTGAAATAATAAATAATTTATTATTAACAATTTTATTAAAAAGTAGTTATTATTACATATTAATTGATAATTATTATTAAATAATAAGTATAATAATTAATATTTATGTGGTAATAATTAGTATCAATAATTAAGAAGTAATACTTAAATTTTAGTACTTAAGAAGTAATTATTAATAAAAATATTATTAAAAACTAGTGCTAAATAATTATTATTTAATATTAAATAATTAATGTTAAATATAATTAATAAACAATAATTAATATTTAATAATTATTGTTAAACATAATTAATAACTAATAACTAATATTTAATACTTAATATTGATTTTTTAATAATTAGTAACTAATAACCACTATTAATAATCAATTAAGAAGTTATAATCATTATGAATAATCAATCATACATTTAATACTTATTAATTAAGAGGTAATAACTAATAAAAATATAATTAGTAATTAATATTAATAACAACAATTAGTAGTTAATAATTAAAACATAATAATAAATATTTAAAAATTAATATTCATAATGAATAACTAAGAGGAAGCATGACTATATTTAATAATTACTATTTAATAATTAATTTTTAATAATAATTGATTAATAACTAATTTTTTTATAATTAAGAAGTAATATTTGTTATTAGTATTTAATATTTAATGGTTATGGCTAATATTATATTTAGTGTCCAATATTCCAAGAAGTGCAAAATTTTATGAGCTAAGTTTATAAATATTAATAAAAAATTGAATTTTTCATTAATTAATGAAAATTAAATAAATTTAATATTTTATAAAGTATTCAAAATTTCAGAAAAATTTGTTGATCTTTTTTTTGTGAAAATTTAGCAGTAAATTTTCTCTTTATTTCTTACGGTAATTGAACTTCAATGTTTTTGTAGGAGAAATGAGTTATCCGAGGAGAACACTCGTGTAATTTTGTTCCACACTTAAAAAAAAGCTGTCAATAAGCCTAAGACGGAGCTAGACCCACCCCTTACAATAAAAAAAACCCAAGCCTAAGTAGTCCAAATATAAAATACTTAAAACAACTTAACTAACGTGATCTGTATAATAAACTTCATTGATTTGATCGTCTAGATTGGTTAACAAAAATAATATCTTGTACGTGTAGATAATTTTTTAAATACAACTAGTTGTACAATACTATTAAAATTAGTATCAATAATTATTATTCAGTAGCTAATGATTAATTTAATTATTAATAAGCATAATATAATAGTTTGAAATATGAAATAATAAATATAAATAACCACTACATAGTAATAAATAAATAATAAGTAACCATTATTATCGAAAAGTTAATTATTAATAAATAGAATTAAAACTTAACAATGAATAAATAATATTATTTATTAAGAATTAATAAATGATATTTAATATCAAGTAATAAACTTTTGATAATTAATAATTAATAAGTATGAAGTGCTTTTAGAATGTTTTCTAAACTTATCTTTAATAGCTTTTTTCACTAACTATTACGGATTAAAAAAATTATATTTAGTAGTTTATAATACTTAATTATTAATAATTAGTAGAATATTGTTGATATCTATAAATTAAATTCAATAAATAATAAATTTAATTAATAATTCAATATTTATAATTAAGTAGTACAATAAAAAATAGGATAGTTCAAAATGTTTAACAATGGTACATCTCCTTAGTATTTGAATAAATATTTATACATGATAATTTTTTTGAAAAAGCATTCAGTTCAGCTCACCTTACCAATATTCCGAATTATGGTTTTACATTCATTTGATAATCTAGTTCAAAACTCAAAAATCTTAAGTCATACTTACTAAATAGGTTTTGGCTCCAAACGATAAAATTTCAGCTCTAACTCTTAAATCCTGGCTGGCCTCAACATATATAGTTTAGAGAGATGCTAAGATCACTCGCGCATCAGCGAGTGTCCTTACAGTCGCTCATTTGATTAGTTGGGAAACTTTTTATTTTTATTTTTATACTGTATTAAAGCGGACCCCACATTTTTTCCTTAGTCCACTAAATAAGCTGAGTATCAGCGACTGATCTTTGCAGGCAAGCGATCCTAGCATTTATATATAGTTTAATCAAGAAAATTCGCGGCAACCCCCTTCAAAACCAAATCCCTAAGTTCATATCCAAAACCACCAAAAAATCCCATGATCTAGTTCCCAAAACTACCAAATAATCCCATGATCCTATTCAACAGCTTATTCCTTAAAATCAAACTCAAACTCGAAATCGAAGAGAAAACTTGCAACTCGAACTCGAAAGATCATTGTAAATGGTACGTGGACTTGAACTGAAGATGGAAAGAGGAATGATGCCTGCCATGGAAGTATCGGTTGGACCCTTGGTGGCTTCGAATCACTTAGGCTTCATCTCGTCCGGAGTGATGCATCATGCGAATATAATTAGTACGCATGATAACGGTGTTGTCCATCTCGCTGATAAGCTCAAGTTCTTCAAGACTGATAATTTGATCCAGATGCTTACGTGGTCAGACTATGAATGAAAAGGTTCGGTTTTACCCAATTTAGGGATTCTAGGATTTTTGTTTTGGAGTTATTTTGCCTTTTTTCTCTGTAATTTCAAACTTGGAAAGTGAAGCTAAACGTTGGGGAGTGATTCAAGATGAACGATCTAATTGAACTTTTGGTGTATTAGAATGATAAACTGAGTGAATAAGAATTTGTCTCTACATTATAATTATGGTCGGTGTTTGCCATTTGTCCAGTTCGATGGTTCGAGTTGAATGTGAGCTGAGTGACGCTATGACCTTAAACTTCATGGTAATAATAACCATTTCAAATTTCTTGTTGCTTTATCTAGTGCTACATTTGTTAAGCAACTAGAAGCAATATAACCTTTAGGCCCTGTTTGTTTTTCTGAAAAAACACTTTTTCAAAGCTTAATCGAAAAGGCTGAATATATTAAGTGCTTTTAAGGTGTTTAGGTGAACTAACATTTAAGTGCTTAATCATCCAAAATAGCTTAATAGTAAAAAGCAGATATTTTAAGCTTTTTGACTGCTTATTGTTAGTAAGTGATGATTTACAGTTTTGTCCTTCTTCTTTATATATAACAGTAGTGTATACTTTTATATTTACAAAAGCAACAGTATTTTTTCTTTCCATCACCGCAGCCGTATATTGAAGGAGGCACTTCCTCATTTTCCTTTTGTTTACTTTGCATAGAATACACGACTGTAATAGTATTTCACAAATTTATATTTTTATATTGTTTTATATTTGCTGGGTTAAAAACAAAAACGACGTTGTTGTACTAAATACGACGACAATATATACTTTTATAAAAAAATTATATACCTTTACATACTTTTATATTTTATGAATTAAAAAGTAAATTGATAAATCAAACAATAAAAATGAAGGGCAAATTTGTCAACCAAAATTATTTCACAAAAAATCAGAATTTTGATAAGCATATAATCAAACAACAAAAAAGCATTAAGCATTCAGCATTAAGCATTCTATTCAGCATTCAGCAATCAGCAATCAGCCTTAAGCATTCAGCCATTTTAAACAAACGAAGCCTTAGTCATAGAAGTTGAATATTAGCTGGATAATGTGATTTTCAGGAAAAATGTGACTTATTTTTTGTGATTATTTCAAAAAGTGTTGTATTTACTTTGGAAATCAAAGGCCTTTTCTTAGCTCGTGGTTATTTGAAATGTTTTTCTAAACCTATAAATATAAAAGTACATTTTAATATCTAGTTGTCAATAGCAGTTTACCTAATGAAGCATGTATATTTGAGACCCTTATGAAATGTTCTTCTCATTTCGTGCTTCTTTGTGTATTGAAATGTTTTAACTATTTTAATAGTTGAGACCCTTATGAAGCATTTATCAAAATATATCAATAAAAAATTACCTAGAATATTTTTTCAGATCTGAAACTTGCAAAACTTTGGACGAGGTATCAGTTTTTCTACCATATTCAATACTAAGGAATTTCTCATGGGTTGACAAATTGTTCGTTCTCTATCATTGTAGATAGTAACAAAAAAGGGCAAATAACTATTTGGCTACACAAAAATATCATATATTCTAAATCACAGTTCGTTGTATATACTTCAGAACCCATATAATGTATGATCTTAGCTTTGAGTTGTTTCCAAATACTTCAGTAATTAATCTCTTGCAATTTGTATTCCATTCTCCTGTACATTTTTTTATAGTTGTTGCGGTCGTTTGTGTTTCACATGTTGAATGCATGTTTGTACTTTGTTATTAACTATAAGTTACAGAAGAGTAATAAATAGCGTACTTATAGTAGTTTAATGGAGTAGTGCATAAATTAGTGGATCACAACATAAGAGTGGCTAAGCGAAATTTACTTTTTGTTTTGTTTAGAAAATATTATTCATTAAATTGCTTAAAACAATCTGGAGAGTAGTTTACAAATGTTACACTTCTGCTGAAAGATGAAGAGGTAGGGTGTTACCTGTCCTTATTCAAGTATATTTTTGTTTACTAAACAAATATCCATAAATTAAGTTTGCCTAAAAAAGTGCAACATTTTATTTCTTAGTATCCATAGCATTATTTGGCTTAGAAGATGATTACTTCTTTAATGAGATGTTTGGATCATTCTCTCTTTTCACTTGATACAAATGTAACTAAGAAAAACAAACGCAATGTCTTCACTCCACTCAAAAACATTGATACTTCCTCCAATGATGTGTGGGTTTTAACTCGCTTTCAATATATGCAAGTCATTCTTCTTGCCTCATTAGTACTTCACACAATGCCTTTTTGGTTGAAATCAACTTAGCTTCTAATGCATCAACATGGCGCACGACAGCATTCAATAATTCCTTCTTTTCTGAGGGAATCTCAGTTGGCTTTGCTTGTAATTCATATACCTTTTCTTCAACATCGCTTAGCTTTTCAAAACATAAGATAGTTGATCTACTTCCAATAACAGGAGTCGGCGAAGGAGGTCTAATTTCTTCTTCTGGTGCTGAATATAGTGAAAGGGATCGGCTTTGGGTTTTTAGTTTATTTTGTATTGGATCTTGTTTGTCTACGATTTCTTCAATGATTGGAATAGTGTGAAAAGAGTCATCACGAATGTTATCAGCACTGGTAAAACATGAAAAGAGTTGCTAGCTAGAAGTTTATTATTTTCCAACTGAGGAGATGGCCCTTCAAATGATTAGAGCTTCCCATTGAAAGTTTCATTCTTCCAACTTACATCTATGGCCTAGTCAACCATCGGAACTTGTTCTTCACATGTTGTAGAGCCAAGGACCGTGTTCCCTACAATTTTAGTCTCTTCACAAACAAGGGTCAACTAAGAATGTGAAATATAATTCAATGACATGTTGAAAAAGTATTGTTAACGATATTTTTCGTACCCAAATTACAGAGTGTAACATGTGTATCCACGAAGTTTACAGCGGCCATGACCCAGAACCCTCAGACAATGATCTTGGATCTGGGATGGATAGGTTTCTAGACCATGGCAACTGCTCTGTGCATTTCAATAAGAAGAAAACAGGCTAATGCCTCCTGTGAGTTCACGGATGAAAGCCTCGCAATATTCGCTAACTTCGATGACTCCTTTGTACTAGACATTCCTTAGGGAGGAGTCTAAATTACAACGGAGATCGAGCTAGGAACTCATACGCCATTTTGTCAGATCGATGTTTGGGGAAGCATTAGGCTCAGTATGAGGGCATGGATCAATCATGGCGGTTCTGTGAGGTGAAGAGAAAAAGGGGATTTCATATTTCTACAAAGTCCCCTTTCTCCGCTACTGGAGCACCATGATTGATCCCCTCATCAGAAAGATTAGTGTTAACTCCCTGTTTCATCATCATGATAATACAAGATTATCAAATCGCAGGATGTATGGACTGCGAATTCTCTATTTATAAATTGTAGATATTTTACAAGAATTGATGATTTGCTCTCCTTGTGAAAGAAGGAGCTAAACTGAGAAATGAAAGGTTCGACCCCCTCTACGGAGTATCTAGAGTCCTATTTATAGAGAATTCAGTGTCTTTCCATCGATAGGTTGTTGGGCTTGGGCGATCCCTGTCGGCCACCTTTTTCCTGGATTTCGGGTATTAGCCTGTTGGTCCTCCTTGCGGTGCCATTTACAGCTTTCGAAGGGATGGTCCGGAGTGAACTGGGCTTTCTTCTCGACGGAAGGGGCCTGTTGCCGCAACAGATTGCGGGGACATTTCGGATGTCTTGGCGAATGCACTCAGTATTGGTCCTTTGCTGTGGGCTTTCGGGTGTAGGCTTTTAGCTTTATTGTGGGTACTCGGAGGGGCCCGCCCTCACAACGTACGTAAATGTCTGCCGATTTAGAATAGTTGATGGTTCAGGTACTAAGTGGATTAGTACGAGCGGCCTGTATCCTTTCTTGAGTCTCGGTTTAGCCTTCCGGTTTGGCTTCCGGGAGGGTAGCTTTCAGTGATATTTGTGTTACATACGAAAGTATTCCCTTTCTATACCCATGAAACCGTTCTTCGAGGATTGGCTCCAAATCATCTTGATGCTTCGTCGCAATGCTCTTCCTCTTTTAAATGTGTTGGTGTCCATTGGTTGATTCTTGGTGGGTAGACCCCGTTGGATGAACCTTTGCCGATGCGTGGTAGATTTCGGGTCCCTTTTCTCCAAAGGGGGCATCGACCTGAATTGCTTTCGAGTTCCTTATTCCCTCCATATATTTACTTAACATCCATTCACCCACTGTCTTGTGCCAAGATGATTTTGGTAGTAACGTTTGCCCCCTCTCCCTATTTGTGAAGGGGTGTCTTCGACTTTTCAAGTCAAGCTTCTTTCGCCAGGCAATCGCATGTTTACTTGCCAATTATTTTCCAATGTTAAGTTATGCCACAGGTCTTGCCAAAGAGATATGTTTTCGACGCCATATGAAGTAATGAAGTGTCCTACATTCAGGTCTTGATCGAGGATTGAAAACCTTTTCTGATAATGATGTTGAGTTGAACAATATCCAGGTTCGGACGAACCAAGATGGAAGAGCTGAATTCACCCAGATCCAGGAACTTAAAGGCTGAAGGCTGGGAACCTTCATGGTACTAATGGATGTATGAATCCACCCAGATTCGGGTGTATTTATATTAATGACCGGAAACCCTTCCGGCTTTAATGAAGAGCCAAATCCATCCAGATTCAGGTATTAGTATGGAGAACCGGAACCCCTCCGGTATTAATAGAACGCCGAACCGACTCAGATCCGGGTATTAGTGTAGAGAACCGGAACCTCTTCCGGTATTAATAGAGTACCAAATCAATCTGGATTCGAGTATTAGTATAGAGAACTGAAACCTCTTTCGGTATTAAAAGAATGCCGAACTGACCCAAATCCGGGTATTAACATAGAGAACCGAAACTTCTTTCGGTATTAATATAGCGCCGAATCGACCCAGATTCAGGTATTAGTGTAGAGAACTGAAGCCTCTTTCGATATTAAGAGAACGCTGAATCGACCCAGATCCTGGTATTAGCATAAAGAACCAAACTTCTTTCGGTATTAATATAGCGCCGAATCGACCAAGATTCGGGTATTAGTATGGAGAACCGAAACCTCTTTCAGTAATAAGAGAACACCCAATCGACCCGGATTCGGGTATTAGTATAGAGAACCGAAACTTCTTTCGGTATTAATAGAGCGAGTATCCCCTTCAGGTTTGATTTTGGAAGAAGAAGTTGTACGTGCTTTATGAGCCTCCCCTTAGGCTTTCATAGTTAAAGCAGAGTATGTACGTGCTTTGTTGGCCACTCTCTGGGCCTTTGCGTTCGTTGCTCTTGGCTAGCTTACCCACAAGCAGGGCCCAAGGACTTACCTGACCTCCCTCCTGGAGGTGCGTTATCCTGACCATCATAGGCAATGATAAGGGCTTAGAAGCTTAAACGGGGCCAACGTAGGCAACTAAGATTTACACTTTTGACACTCTACACGGGCCTTTGTAGGCACTGATAGAGGCTTATACGCCACCCCCTTCAAGGGGTGCCCTAACCTGACCATCGTAGGTGATGATATGGGTTTGTGCTCCCTTCTGCGGGTAACGCGGAACATAAGAAGAGGTAGGACGTGCTTAGTTCGAGCAGAGGCAGGGTGTACTCTTCTACGAGCAGAGGCGGGGCGTGATAATTTTTAGATGCACCGCCATGACCATTTCTAGTGTGAAACGGTGGCTTACGCTTTCGATGCTTTAACCCTGCCCCCTCAGGTTTGGGCAAGGATAAAGACTAACACAATCATCCCTCCTTCGGGGGGATGCCTCGCCCCAGCCAATTTGGCGATGACGAGGGATTCAATCCTTTTTCCAGCTCGACCCCCCTTTAGGTTTCTAACGAGCTATCGGGAGGTTTCCATACCTCTAGTTGTATGATGATTTCTTGGGGAAAAGATCTTATCCTCTATCCTTTTATGATTGGAAAATATGGCCTTAAATGTTCCGAGTTCCATATGCTTGGAACAAGATCGTCGTTGGGCCTGCACAACCGATATGTGCCAGGTATGACTTCTTGATGGACATTCAGGGGTCCTTACCAGTTTGGGCCGAGAGGACCATCAGCCAGATCTTTGGTGTTAGCCATTACTCTTCGTAATACTAATTCGCCCTTTGCAAAGGTTCTAGCTTTGACCTTCGAATTGTAATATTTTATGATTCTTCTTTGGTACTCCACAGTTCTGGCTGTAGCCTCATCTCTTAGTTCCTGTATCAAATCTAATGACTCCTTTCTTAAATCCTGACTGTGGTCAAAAGCGTATGCTATCCTTCGATGTAACGGAACTTTGACCTCAAACGGAAATGTAGCCTCGCAACCATATGTCAGGGAAAAGGGGGTGTTCCTAGTAGCTGTTTTCGTGGAAGTTCTGTATGCCCATAGCACCAGAGGCAACTCTTCCACCCAATTTCCTTTAGCCTGATTTAAGCGTTTCTTAAGGATTGTCCTAATGTTCTTATTTGCGGCTTCCACAGCTCCTTTAGCTTTCTGATGGGCCATTGAGGAGAAAATTTTAATGATTCCATTTTTCTCACAGAATCGGGTGAATTCTTCACTCTCGAATTGTGTTTCGTTATCCGATATGATCTTATGGGGAATCCCGAAGTGGGTAACGATATTCTTTATTACGAATCTTAACACTTTCTTGGTTGTGATAACCGGAAGGGGTTCCGCCTCCACCCAATTGGTGAAGTAGTCGATTGCTACTACGGCATATTTAGCTCCTCCCTTGGCGAGTGGTAAGGGCCCGATCAAATCTATCCCCCGTACATCGAAAGGCCAGGGGCTCGATATAGTGGTTAGGTTACTGGGAAGAAGTCGTGGTACGTTAGAGTATTCTGAAATTTGTCACATCTCTTGACGTATTCGACCGCTTGACTAACCATCCATGGCCAATAATAACCCTGTCGCATGACCCTTTTGGCCAGTTTAACCCCATTGGAATGGTCCCCACACCATCCTTCATGAGCTTCTTTTAAAAGGTTGAGTCCATCTTCGAAACTTATACACCTTAGATAAGGAAGTGAATGTCCCCTTTTATAGAGTACACCGTTTATGATCGCGAATGTGGGAGCTTGGTGTTTTATCTTCCTTGCATCTTGCTTATCAAGGGGTAACGTCCCTTTTAAGAGATAGTCCTCTATAGGAGCCATCCTCGTATTTTCATGTCGGGGGCGTGTTTCTGCTATGGGAAATTTTCTCTCGGGTTTCCTTCTTCGCCTTCCCCTTCTCCTCTTCTCAAGGCTTGGGATCGGGTCAAGACCAACGACTCTTTTCCTATTTCCGATTCTTCCTTTTCAATGCTAGAAATCTCCTGATATCCCACCTGCACTATCCGGGTTTCGGGAGCTCCTCGGGAGTTGGCTAATTTGACTAGCGAATCCGCCTAGGTATTCTCTTAGCGGGGTATTTGATGAACCGAGAAACCCTCAAACAGGGAAAGCATTTTTATTACCTTCTTCATGTATAAGATGAGCCGCTTATCTTTGGTTTGATACGTCTTTTTTATTTGGTTTACCATTAGTTGCGAGTCGTTGAAGATTTCTATCCTTGGTATCTTCAACTGTAATGCCAGGTTTAGACCAGCTATCATGGATTCGTATTCAGCCACATTGTTGGTTGCCGGGAACCCTAATTTCATGGCGTAGTGCAGGTGGTGTCCATCAGGGGTGATTATAACATAACCTGCCCTGCCCCCTGTTCATTGGAAGCTCCATCTACAGAGAGTTTCCATTTGGCCTTCGAATCATTTTCTTTGTTCGACGGTTCTGAAATGAAGTTCATGCACTCGTTCACGAAATCTGCGAGAGCCTGCCCTTTAATTGCTGCTCGAGGATGGAACTCAATTTCGTATTTGCTGAGCTCAATACCCCATTTAATTAGCCTCCCTAAGGTTTCCGGTTTGCTGAACACTTGTTTGAGCGGGAAGCTGGTTAGGACTTTAACAGGGTGTGTTATTGGAAATAACATCTGAGCTTTCGTGCAGTACGAGTTTCTCTATGACAGGGTATCGAGTTTCCGCCTCTTTATCCTCCGGCTAACATAATAGATGGGGTGTTGAGTCCTTATTCTCTCTTATCAGTATTGAGCTCACTGCATATTTGGGGACTTCTACGTACAGATATAGAGTTTCTCCTTTCTCGGGACTGGACAAAACCAGAGGTGTTCCCATGTAAACTTTCAATTCTGGGAATGCCTTCCTACATTCTTCGTTCCATTCAAAATTCATCTTTTTCCTTATAACATTGAAGAAATGGACACATTTATTGGTGGCTTTAGAAATGAACCTGCCAGTGTCGCTATCTTCCCGTTTAGGCTCATGACTTTCTTGTTGGTTTTAGGTTCCTCCATGTCCTTAATAGCCTGCATTTGGTCGGGACTAGCTTCAACTCCTTGCTCGCTGACCACATATCCTAGAAACTCCCCAGATTGAACTCTGAAGGAACGCTTTTCAGGGTTCAGCTTCATCTGGTAGCTTCTCAGGATGCCAAACATTTCCTCCAGGTCCTTTAGACGATTCCCTGTTTCGGTGGACTTCACTAGCATGTCGTCGACATACACTTCCATATTGCGCCCTATCTGCTCTTGGAACATCCTGTTTACTAGCCTTGGTACGTCGCCCCTGCATTCCTTAAACCAAAATACATTACTTTATATCAAAATGTTCCCCGGTCGGTAATAATGCTCGTATGCTCCTCGTCGGGTTTATGAATTGGGATTTGGTTGTACCCCAAATGAGCGTCCATAAGGGATAATATCTTGTGTCCACTCGTAACGTCGACCAACTGGTTGATCCGCGGAATAGGGTAACAGTCCTTCGGATAAGATTGGTTTGAATCCTTGTAATCGGCACACGTTCTCCACTTCCTGTTAGACTTCTTCACTAGCATAGGATCGGCTAACCATTTCGGGTAATGGACCTCTCGGATAAACCCGTTAATCACTAACCTTTTGACTTCCTCCTTCAAGGCTTCAATCCAGTCCCTATTATATTGCCTCTTCTTCCGTCAGATTGGGGTTATTGAGAGGTCGATGTTTAATGCATGGCTTATGATGGAAGGGTCAATACCAACCATGTCCGAATGGGTCCAGGCGAAAGCATCTTTGTTGAGCTGTAGATAGTGGATTAAATCGCTTCAGAGAGGTTCTGTTAGCCTCTTCCCTATGTTGATGACCTCTGATTTATCTTTCGGTTTGACGTTTACTTCTTCTATCGGCTTGATCCTTTCGATGTCTCCTCAAGAGTCTAAATCTGTGATTATTTCTTCTTCTTCGGTCGAGTTCACCTCATTGGACCTTTTCCTCTTCCTTTTCAAAGAAGTGTACCTACCATTAGTGTGTTTGTCAGTCTTATTTATTTTTAACTTGGTTTCAAATGAGGGACATAGGAATCCCTTATCTGAGGGCATAAAAACAGTGGAAGAATCAAAATACGAAGAATACTCCCTTTTGTATTTTTCGACCGTTGCAAAGTACAACTCTTGGGAGCTAAATTGTTCTCTCTGGATGGTACCCCATCCCTATTTGGTCAGAAATTTTAACATGAGATATTTGGAAGAAACGAAGGCATCCATCTCTTCTAAAGTTGGTCGCCCAAAGAAGACATTGTAATAGGACGACTGATCAATTATGACGAAGAGAATTTTGAAAGTCCTATGAAGAGGAGACAGGCCTGCTTGAACCAGGAGATTGATTTGACCCACTAGAGTTGACCCTTTATTGTTGAACCGGAAAATCGACTCGTTGCTAGGTTCCAGCTCCTTTTCAGAAATTCCCATCTGATCGAAGGCGTGCTTGAAGATGACGTTGACAGCGCTTCCGGTATCCACCAATATTTTAGAAACGACCGAAAGCTCTGTCTACGTCGTTATCATGAGGGGGTCGTTATGTGGGTGACGGACCCCTTTCTTCATTTCTTCTGGGAAAACCACGAGGTTATGCATTTTGAGGGCGTAACGCGCATTCTTCAATGATGGTTCCTCTTGGATAGAGAAGATTCCCTCCAAAGCTTCTTTCACGTATTGGTCCCTGGCTTATGGACAGCTTCCGATAGGATGTGGTTCCCCTCGAATCACATTGATTCGGTTCACAGGAGGCCCCAAATCCAAGTTATTCTCCTCTGTAATGACTCTTGTCGTGTATACTGAAACTTTCTGTTGTCCTCCTGCATGTTGGCTGGTGCTTCTTTATTTGAAACAAACTCCTTCAGGTGCCCCTTTCGGATTAGTTTCCGGATAATCCCGTATAAGACCTTGCACTTGTCTATCTTATGCCCGTTGGTTTTATGGAACTCGTTGTATTTACCGTCGGCATGAGGTTCGCGGCAATTTTTGGCTTTGAATGAGACCGGGAAATTATTGACCCTTTCTTTTGCGATAATATACACATACGAGATGGGCTTGTTCAGGGCGACCGAGTTCATGTTAGAGTCTTCCCATCTCGATCTCCTCTGATTCCCTTCCTGGAGCTTTTGTCCGAAGTTTGGCCTTCCTCCTTCTCTTCGAGGCATGAACTTCCTTCTTGTGAAGTATAGTTCATCCATGCGGATAAACTTGTCGGCTTGGAAATGGAAATCTTGTAAATTGTTGCAGCCGTGTATATATAACTCCTTCCAAGAGGGGGTGCTTTCTATTAAACCGGAATGCATGGTGATCAGCTTGTCACAGTCATTTATATCTTTGGCTTTTAAAGCCTCAACGTTGAACCTTTTGTAATAACCCGGAAATCTGGGCCAATTTAAAATTTTTATTTTCGCAATTTTAGCAAATTTCGATTATTTAAAATGAATTGTTTTAAATAATACAGACGGGAAATTTATTTTGAATATAATTTGAACGTATATATTCGTTTGAATCGACGTTAGAATATAAATATTTATTTTAATTTATAAAAGGAATTGAAAATGGCGCGGTAATTCGACAATTCGATTTCAAACTTCAATTGAATGTACCAGATGCAAAATAAACCGGAATTTAGTGAAACCAAAATTATTTGAATCTAATTGATAATATCGTTCCAACGAATCCGAAAAATCAAAATTTCATAGCGGGAATCAAAAGTTATGTCCAGTTGAAATTTCAGAATAGTCACTATGGAATTTCGGCCGTTGAAAATAGCCATTTTGCAAACAACCTCGGAATTCGACGAAACCACTTTTGTTGGATCCGCGATGTCAATTTATTGCTAGATTCCAAATTTCATAATTTTTCGAATCAATATGTGAGCGTGGCAAAAGAAAACGTGTTTGACCAGTTTCAGTTGATTTTAATCGACTGGAAAATGGCCATTTTTCAAACGATCTCAGAATTCGATGAAACTAGTTTTGTTAGGACCGTATCGTCAATACGAAGCTAGAAAATATTTTTCGGGAATTTTTCAAGTAAGTATGTGACCCCAGTAAATTGAAATGTGCGTTCAAATTCAATATATATAGTTATATGTTGATTTTGACGAAAACTGATCGAAACGATCGAATCAGCCTACAATACATATCCCATTGTGTTCGGAATGGGGGTAATTAGCTATGGACGACAGGCGGTGGGTCCCGTTTCGAGTCCGAAATTTTAAGTTACTTTTGGTGGAAATAAAATAAAATATATAAAATCCTCTCCACTCCTTTTCTCTCTCCTCCTTTTTACCTTTACCCCCCCTCGTTCATTTCAGAATTAAACAAAAGAAAAAAAATCGCACAGTCGAGATCCCGTCCTCCCTCCTCCACATCGTCGTCGAGACCTCTCCGTCCTCCTCCACATCACCGTCGCCCCCCCCCCCCTCTTGTACAGGTCGCTGCCATTCGACACCCCCCTCTCTCGGTCGAACCACAACCCCAGCGCCGACTTCGAGACCTCCCCCGACCACCTGTCGCAACTCCAGCCGCCTCCCGACCCCTTGCCACCCTCCGCCTCCGATTGACCCCCCCCTTGGCCGACAATGAAGTCCCCCTTCCTTCGATAAAGACTTGTTTTTGGCCAAGGTGAGTTTTGTTTATTTTATTTTATTTAAATCCGATTTTCTATAGGTTAAATTATATGGAATCAGTTTTTTTTAATTATATGAAATCAGTTTTTTTTAAGCTTATATATAAATCAGTTTTCAATTTATAAGATATGATTTTTAGTAAGTTTAAAATGGGATCTTTATTATTTGAGTAGCTAAGGAAAAATATAGTCTTTATGTATATAGTGTCGGAATATAATTTTTACATAATGTAGGATATAAAAATACAATTTTTATATGATAGTAATGTTAAAAATATAATTTTTATACCATGGGAATAATAAAATTATGATTTTTATCATATGTGAAATATAAAAATATTATCTTTATATATATAATGAAATAAAAATTCGATCTTTATATATGAGGTAGAAATATAGAAATATAATTTTCATATAGAATGGAGCGTTGTAAAAATATATATAAAGGAGAAATAAAAATAGAATTTTTATTTATTGAAATGAAGCAATAAAAATATAATTTTTTATATGAACAGCGTGAAAAGGACTACGGTAGAATTTCAAGTCAAATCCAGATGTTCAGTAGTTCAAAAGCAAAGCATGGCGGAGTGGAACCCTCTGTGAGAATTTCTCACTCTTTAATTTAATTTTCCAGTTATATATGTGTACTAGGATGCAGACGGTGTTTAGTAGCACCCGACACCCGTCGTCCACAGACCATGGACGGCTTGTATGCTTGTTTGTTTGATTTTGATGTGTAGTTGATTGAGTGATGTGATGTGAAATGAAATATTTTATAGTGGAAAATATTTTATAGTTAAAAATATAATTTTTAACGTGTATATAAAATAAATATTTATAAACAAATCGGACGATTTGTTTATATACACACATTTGACTGATATTGATTGGGACGATAAGTTTTACACATCGCCCAACTGCCCAAATAAAATCTGTGTTTGATTGTTTGAAACCTCACACGGGTATTGGGATGATATTTGACGTACACTAATCCCGATTGTTTAGTTGTATGTCGATCGATTGATTGACAGACTGTTATAAGCGTTGAATATTTATATTTGATGCTTATACAGTATAGAATGCACTTTGGATGATGATTGATTATTTGTCATTGTTGACGTATACATGTGTTGTAGAAAATCCATATAATTAACATTATATGGTAATTGATTGGGCCTCATTCCAGTTTTGAAAAAGAAATATTTGAATAGAAATATTTGAAAAAGAAATATTTGAATAGAAATATTTGAAAAAGAAATATTTGAAATAGAATATTTGAAAATAGAAATATATGAAGCCGTGTTGATTAGATGGACGCCATTTTGACGTGAACGATATTTATATCGATTTTGTTCATTTTATAATGAATATCGAAAGTGATTTCAAAATCTGATATTTTGAAAAGAATTAGAATTCGAATTGAAAGTGAATAGAAATGAATTCGAATTGAAAGTGAATAGAAATGAATTCGAATTGAAAGTGAATAGAAATGAATTCGAATTGAAATTGAATATAAATGAATTCGAATCGAAATTGAATTGAAAACGAACTGAAATTGAATTAGAAATCAATTTGAATTGAAATCGATTTGAAATGAATTTAAAATGAATTTATATTGGAATATTCAATTTTGATTTGAAATTGAATAGGAAGTTGAAATCGTTTTGAAAACGAATTTAAAACGATTTATATAATACGTTTTGAATTGAAATCGACGAAGTATATATAATATATATTATATATATAATATAATGGCCTGAATAGAACGCGCCGCGCCGCGGCAGTTCGCGAATTTCGACCATTGACTTCGAACGGATATTACGGGAGATCCGACCGTCGGATTCTCCTAAAATCGGAACCGTTGGGTTCGTATCGAAAAGAGCTTTCTATCGAATATTATAAATTTGAAATCAAACGGTTGGATTTGGAATTATGTCCAAATCAAATTTGGAAAAGGTCGCTGTAAGTGCAGTTCGATGGCCATTGATGGAAATCGACTGTACGGGCCTTGATAAAATTATTAAAAATAGTAATAATTTGTGTAAAATCATAAGAAATGATTTAGAAAGAATTGGGATGAAAAAATCCATATTTGAAAAGATAAAAATAGATTTTTATCGAAATGAACTAGTTTTGAACTAGAATTATAATTCTATTTGTTTTTAAATAAATAAATTGGATTTGAAATAGTTTTGAAAATAACCAGAATTTCCAATATTTGAATTGGAATGGATTTGAATAGAAATTATCTTCGGAATATTTCGATGTTGGATTTCGTGATGATACAGATATTGTTATGGGAATTTGATATATATATATATATATATATATATATATCGTTATTCCCAATACGACATTTGTTAGTCGTAGAATTTGATATTGAATATAAGCCGATAAATTTTCTATTCAGAGCCTTGTATTTAATATCAAATGTGATTTGGGTTTGTCGTGAATGGTCTTCATTAACACTGTTCTTGAACCCAGTTGAGAAAAGATTAAATCTTTTTATTTAGATTTAATGAAGTGTACCAATTAAATAATATTTAATTGAATTGATATTGATTTTTGGGTTTATCGTGAACAGTGTTTTAAATAACACTTGTTCTTTAACCCGATAATTAATGAATGTGATTTTGGGTTTATCGTGAACCGTGTTTTAAAATGACACTGATTCTTTAACCCAGTCACAGATTAAAACTAAGTGGAGTTTTAATGAATCTTTAATTAGATTGAAATAATCGAGAATGGAGTATCACCAGTTTTTCTCCAGGCGATGGTTAAATCTTTAATTAGATTTGAACGTGAAATGGTAATTGAATTTACCGATAACACCGTGGTGTTAAATATGAAGTATTACCAGTTTTACTTCATGGGATGAATAGGTTGGGATTGGGAAATTAAAACAAATTATTACTTCGGTAAGGTTCGTTAATCCCGACTAGTTAAATCGAAATTCAAAAGAAAATTAAAGAATAAATTCAAGGAATTTATCTTTGATAAAGTTAATGGGAACCTTTCCCTATGAATGTGAAATTTAGAAACTAACTATCGTTTAGCTAAGCAGAATGGTTTTCTGGATATTGATCTGATGTTGGTTTCGGCCTTCGGGGTTAATATTTGGGGAATTATTCTCTTGATTAATTTACGGTTAGTGACTGATGAATTGGAATGAGGCGTATGTTGTATTTGTGTAACACTTATTTAAAATATACGCGAGTTATTCGGAAAGACCGGGTTTATCCCATTCTGAATAACTGATACGACGATAAGTCGAAGATGAAGACGGTGGTCGAAGACCGGAAGTCTTCACGTTGTTTGGGTGATTACTGATGATCTTGATTGGGCTGTACACCCAAGAAGATGGAAATAGTTGGTGATCGTCCAGACGTACTTGGAGATCGATGGATATGCGGGGTACTAGGTGCCTCCGGTTTCGTTCAGACCCAGAACGAACTTGTAAATGGACTGTGTGTCTGACATTGGATTTTAGTCTGTGTGGTTGATTTCTATTAAATATATATCTGTTTGGCGGCGGAGAATTTATTCTCTTGCTTAACGCCCTTCTCTGAGACGTACGAGCTCAGGGGTTATATACTGATGGATATCAAACGCATAGAGTGAATTGCCTGTGTGGCATGCCTAAGTGGCAAATGATCAAGGCTTCTGTTGAAAAGCAAAGTCTTGTGGTTGATGATCAAGGCACCGCCTGTGTGGCATAGCTTTGTGTAACGTGAATTCGCGAGCCTCACACCCCGGTTGTGAACCAGAAACGGGAGAGGACCTCAGGGAGGGCATGCGTTTCTTTCTAGCTAGGGTGGTGTCAGTGACCTACCAGCCCTGACATTTATATACTTTTCACCTGTGTGGTTGTTGCTGTTGCGAGGCGCCTCGGTTTGATCGGACGATCCGGGTCCGATGGAGCCATTCGTTGGCTCATTTACGCCCCAAAGGGCGGGGAAACGTAGTGTTCAAGCATAATAATCCACATCGGTAGACCGGCCCTGACGATCCAAAGGGTTGATGCGTTTTGATCCTGAGGCTTGGGCTAGAGAGTCTCGAATTGGTTGAGGACTATCTTTTGCCTCGGTTCATAGATGGAAATCCAATTTCCAAATAGGTGACATTTGCGGTTTTATTTGTAGAGCCTAGTATGGCGACATAGTGAGATGGGGCGCTTATGCCGTCTATGATTGATACTTATGATTTGAAGTTGTTTTATACACTATGCACTTATAATAGTATCAAATGATTTGTTTTAAACGTATCAAGCATTCTTGGCTATTATAAGGTAAAAACCCTATCCTCCGTCTTGCGTTGCATTGTGCGATGGGACCTGGGTCTTATAATAGCTTCATTTTTCGTTATTTAGCAATGTGCTGTTGTTTTATGCACTGGTGTTCTTGGGAGGAAACCCGTTCCGTGTTATACGGCGTGGTCCCTTGATTTACCTTACTTTGAAAATAAAGATAAATAACTGTTTTAGTTCTCATACCAGTCACATGACTGACCTGGAGTTTATTGTTTTGACCTAAACTCTGGGTGCCCCTATTTTGACACGGGCAGCTAGTAGTTTTGGTTTTGCAGATTTATATTCACAGGATCCTGGTTAACAGCTGGAACGATATCCGGAAAGCTTTGTATCCGTATATCTCCTTCAGTTGTGCATTGTATTATTTTCCGCTGCTATGTATTTAAATGTAATTTAAATCTCTGATATTTCTGTGTAATATTCATTTATACTCTGTATATTCTTGTAATCTGATGCATTGTTGTAATTAATAATGAAATGTTCTTCCGTGTGCGTTCTGTTTTGGCTTGTTCTCGAACTATCCGCGCTTTCCTCACCGAGGAAGTTATGGGTTTTCACAGTTGGTATTAGAGCTTTGGTTTACAAAGCTCAGAGAACAAGGCACCTTAGAACCATACGAAAGAGTTCATCAGATATTGGATTAGTAACATCCAACGAGAATGACTCGTTAGAGATAGGATCAGTAGTATCCTAGAACGAGTGTGAAGAGTATATTTTTAAAATGAAACGAATTTTCTTTTGAAAATTTAAAATCAATTATTCGTATTTGATTATTTATTTCATATTGATTAGGACAATCCAAATTATAAAGATTTTGCGTATGCGCCTAGCTAGCGTGTATTCGAAGTTTTGATATATTGGATAGATATAGAGTTACACTCTAGTCGCCCGGGGGTGATTCTGATGATTGATATATCATCATCAGAATTTATATTCGAGTGACGAACGTGTAATATCTATATATTTCTTATTGACTGGTGTGAGAACCAAAATTAGATAGGGCTTATTGTTGTGATTTTGCATCAAAAATCTGATTTTTAGACTATATATCAAAGTTATAAATTTGAAATGATAATCAACTAATTGATTACTGATTGTGTTGTTTGATTAATTAAAATGTTGAACCTTTAGCCAAATTGTATCAAATAGTGAATTATATTGAAAATTTGTCGCATTTGCATGCATATACATGTACTTACATTGAACATGTCATAGCAAAGAGGCTAGAGCAGAAGAATAAAATTTGTTTGCCCGACAAATAGGTACATGTTTACTATAATTTACTGTTTTGTTTGGGTGATGATGATTTTATGAGCCGCTTGGCTAGCCGCTTGGCTTTTTCTTTTTCTTTTTGAGATCAGAAGGCCTGTATGGCAATTTCAGGATTTTCCCATTGCTCCCGGTGCAGGGGAGGTTATGGCGAAATTTTTCGAAAATTTAGGGTGTTAACCAAATTTTTGAAAAATTTGAAAAGTTCTTAGAAACTGAAAAGTTGAAGAACTTAAGCCGTAGTCAAAATAATGAAAGTTGAGTTGATTAGTTAAACAACTTTCGGCTTCGTTCCTTTTCGGGGACAAAAAGTTTTAAGTGGGGGAGATTGTAATAACCCGGAAATCTGGGCCAATTTAAAATTTTTATTTTTGCAATTTTAGCAAATTTCGATTATTTAAAATGAATTATTTTAAATAATACAGACGGGAAATTTATTTTGAATATAATTCGAATGTATATATTCGTTTGAATCGACGTTAGAATATAAATATTTATTTTAATTTATAAAAGGAATTGAAAATGACGCGGTAGTTTGATAATTCGATTTCAAACTTCAATTGAATGTACCGGGTGCAAAATAAACCGGATTTTAGTGAAACCAAAATTATTTGAATCTAATTGATAATATCTTTCCAAAAAATCCGAAAAATCAAAATTTCATAGCGGGAATCAAAAGTTATGTCCAGTTGAAATTTCAGAATAGTCGCTATGGAATTTCGGCCATTGAAAATAGCCATTTTGCAAACGACCTCGGAATTCGACGAAACCCCTTTTGTGGGATCCGCGATGTCAAGTTATTGCTAGATTCCAAATTTCATAATTTTTCGAATCAATATGTGAGCGTGGCAAAAGAAAACGTGTTTGACTAGTTTCAGTTGATTTTAATCGACTAGAAAATGGCCATTTTTCAAACGATCACAGAATTCGATGAAACTAGTTTTGTTAGGACCGTATCGTCAATACGAAGCTAGAAAATATTTTTTGGGAATTTTTCTGAGTTAGTATGTGACCCCGGTAAATTGAAATGCGCGTTCAAATTCAATATATATAGTTATATGTTGATTTTGACGAAAACTAATCGAAACGATCGAATCAGCCTACGATACAAATCCCGTTGTGTTCGGAATGGGGGTAATTAGCTATGGACGACAGGCGGTGGGTCCCGTTTCGAGTCCGAAATTTTAAGTTACTTTTGGTGGAAAATAAAATAAAATATATAAAATCCTCTCCACTCCTTTTCTCTCTCCTCCTTTTTACCTTTACTCCCCCCCTCGTTCGTTTCAGACTTAAACAAAAGAAAAAAAAACCGCACAGTCGAGATCCCGTCCTCCCTCCTCCACATCGCCGTCGAGACCCCTCCGCCCTCCTCCACATCACCGTCGCCCCCCCCCTCTTGTACAGGCCGCTGTCGTTCGACACCCCCCTCTCTCGATCGAACCACAACCCCAGCGCCGACTTCGAGACCTCCCCCGACCACCTGCCGCAACTCCAGCCGCCTCCCGACCCCTTGCCACCCTCCGCCTCCTATTGACCCCCCCTTGGCCGACAATGAAGTCCCCCCTTCCTTCGATAAAGACTTGTTTTTGGCCAAGGTGAGTTTTGTTTATTTTATTTTATTTAAATCCGATTTTCTATAGGTTAAATTATATGGAATCAGTTTTTTTTAATTATATGAAATCAGTTTTTTTTAAAGCTTATATATAAATCAGTTTTCAATTTATAAGATATGATTTTTAGTAAGTTAAAAATGGGATCTTTATTGTTTGAGTAGCTAAGGAAAAATATAGTCTTTGTGTATATAGTGTCAGAATATAATTTTTACATTATGTAGGATATAAAAATATAATTTTTATATGATAGGAATGTTAAAAATATATTTTTATATCATAGGAATAATAAAAATATGATTTTTATCATATGTGAAATATAAAAATATTATCTTT
The DNA here is from genome assembly GCA_030737875.1 of Allium sativum. Taxonomy (NCBI): domain Eukaryota; kingdom Viridiplantae; phylum Streptophyta; class Magnoliopsida; order Asparagales; family Amaryllidaceae; genus Allium; species Allium sativum. The sequence continues at coordinate 152,934,876 of CM060921.1, read as the reverse complement.
ATATATATAATGAAATAAAAATTCGATCTTTATATATGAGGTAGACATATAGAAATATAATTTTCATATAGAATGGAGCATTGTAAAAATATATATAAAGGAGAAATAAAAATAGAATTTTTATTTATTGAAATGAAGCAATAAAAATATAATTTTTTATATGAACAGCGTGAAAAGGACTGCGGTAGAATTTCAAGTCAAATCCAGATGTTCAGTAGTTCAAAAGAAAAGCACGACGGAGTGGAACCCTCTGTGAGAATTTCTCACTCTTTAATTTTCCAGTTATATATGTGTACTAGGATGCAGACGGTGTTTAGTAGCACCCGACACCCATCGTCCACAGACCATGGACGGCTTATATGTTTGTTTGTTTGATTTTGATGTGTAGTTGATTGAGTGATGTGAAATGAAATATTTTATAGTTAAAAATATAATTTTTAACGTGTATATAAAATAAATATTTATAAACAAATCGGACGATTTGTTTATATACACACATTTGACTGATATTGATTGGGACGATAAATTTTACACATCGCCCAACTGCACAAATAAAATCTGTGTTTGATTGTTTGAAACCCCACACGGGTATTGGGATGATATTTGATGTACACTAATCCCGATTGTTTACTTGTATGTCGATCGATTGATTGACAGACTGTTATAAGCGTTGAATATTTGTATTTGATGCTTATACAGTGTACAATGCACTTTGGATGATGATTGATTATTTGTCATTGTTGACGTATACATGTGTTGTAGAAAATCCATATAATTAACATTATATGGTAATTGATTGGGCCTCATTCCAGTTTTGAAAAAGAAATATTTGAATAGAAATATTTGAAAAAGAAATATTTGAATAGAAATATTTGAAAAAGAAATATTTGAAATATAATATTTGAAAAAGAAATATTTGAAATAGAATATTTGAAAATAGAAATATATGAAGCCGTGTTGATTAGATGGACGCCATTTTGACGTGAACGATATTTATATCGATTTTGTTCATTTTATAATGAATATCGAAAGTGATTTCAAAATCTGATATTTTGAAAAGAATTAGAATTCGAATTCGAATTGAAAGTGAATAGAAATGAATTCGAATTGAAAGTGAATAGAAATGAATTCGAATTGAAAGTGAATAGAAATGAATTCGAATTGGAATTGAATATAAATGAATTCGAATTGAAATTGAATTGAAAACGAACTGACTTTGAATTAGAAATCAATTTGAATTGAAATCGATTTGAAATGAATTTAAAATGAATTTATATTGGAATATTCAATTTTGATTTGAAATTGAATAGGAAGTTGAAATCGTTTTGAAAACGAATTTAAAACGATTTATATAATACATTTTGAATTGAAATCGACGAAGTATATAAATTATATATTATATATATAATATAATGGCCTGAATAGAACGCGCCGCGCCGCGGCATTTCGCGAATTTCGACCATTGACTTCGAACGGATATTACGGGAGATCCGACCGTCGGATTATTCTAAAACCGGAACCGTTGGGTTCGTATCAAAAAGAGCTTTCTAACGAATATTAGAAATTTGAAATCTAACGGTTGGATTTGGAATTATGTCCAAATCAAATTTGGAAAAGGTCGTTGTAAGTGCAGTTCGATGGCCATTGATGGAAATCGACTGTACGGGCCTTGATAAAATTATTAAAAATAGTAATAACTTGTGTAGGATCATAAGAAATGATTTAGAAAAAATTAGGATGAAAAACTCCATATTTGAAAAGATAAAAATAGATTTTTATCGAAATGAACTAGTTTTGAACTAGAATTATAATTCTATTTATTTTTAAATAAATAAATTGGATTTGAAATGGTTTTGAAAATAACCAGAATTTCCAATATTTGAATTGGAATGGATTTGAATCGAAATTGTCTTCGGAATATTTCGATGTTGGATTTCGTGATGATACAGATATTGTTATAGGAATTTGAAAGATATACATATATCGTTATTCCCAATACGACATTTGTTAGTCGTAGAATTTGATATTGAATATAAGCCGATATATTTTCTATTCAGAGCCTTGTATTTAATATCAAATGTGATTTGGGTTTGTCGTGAATGGTGTCTTCATTAACACTGTTCTTGAACCCAGTTGAGAAAAGATTAAATCTTTTTATTTAGATTTAATGAAGTGTACCAATTAAATAATATTTAATTGAATTGATATTGATTATTGGGTTTATCGTGAAGAGTGTTTTAAATAACACTTGTTCTTTAACCTGATAATTAATGAATGTGATTTTGGGTTTATCGTGAACCGTGTTTTAAAATGACACTGATTCTTTAACCCAGTCACAGATTAAAACTAAGTGGGGTTTTAATGAATCTTTAATTAGATTGAAATAATCGAGAATGGAGTATCACCAGTTTTGCTCCAGGCGATGGTTGAATCTTTAATTAGATTTGAGCGTGAAATGGTAATTGAATTTACCGATAACACCATGGTGTTAGATATGAAGTATTACCATTTTTACTTCATGGGATGAATAGGTTGGGATTGGGAAATTAAAACAAATGATTACTTCGATAAGGTTCGTTAATCCCGACTAGTTGAATCGAAATTCAAAAGAAAATTAAAGAATAAATTCAAGGAATTTATCTTTGATAAAGTTAATGGGAACCTTTCCCTATGAATGTGAAATTTAGAAACTAACTATCGGTTAGCTAAGCAGAATGGTTTTCTGGATATTGATCCGATGTTGGTTCCGGCCTTCGGGGTTAATATTTAGGGAATTATTCTCTTGATTAATTTACAGTTAGTGACTGATGAATTGGAATGAGGCGTATGTTGTGTTTGTGTAACACTTATTTAAAATATACGCGAGTTATTCGGAAATACCGAGTTTATCCCATTCTGAATAACTGATACGATGATAAGTCGAAGATGAAGACGGTGGTCGAAGACTGGAAGTCTTCACGTTGTTTGGGTGATTACTGATGATCTTGATTGGGCTGTACACCCAAGAAGATGGAAACAATTGGTGATCGTCCAGACGTACTTGGAGATCGATGGATATGCGGGGTACTAGGTGCTTCCGGTTTCGTTCAGACCCAGAACGAACTTGTAAATCGACTGTGTGTCTGACATTGGATTTTAGTCTGTGTGGTTGATTTCTATTAAATATATATCTGTTTGGCGGCGGAGAATTTATTCTTTTGCTTAACGCCCTTCTCTGAGACGTACGAGCTCAGGGGTTATATTGTAACACCCCACCTCCGCCAGGGTGTCTCTTGCAAGCACTCTGACTTTGGAGGGGCGTTTGAATCAGGTAAACATGCATAATGATATATCAAGGCAGAACAAGAACATATGTATATGCGTAAACAGAGTAAATAACATAGATAAAACAGCGGAAGATTTTAAACCATTTCAAAACAAGTCTGGTACAACATAATGTCAACTTTCCAAATAAACAAGTCTAGATAAAAACAACATCACTGAAAAACTGGAATACATAAGTACTATCCCCAAAATAAGTGATAACCATAGCTAGCTTCATGCCAAGACCATACATGAGCTAAAATCCCACAAGCAAGCGATCAGAAATCCAAGCTAAGCTCCAGTATTCCCTCCCTGAGAACCTGGGGGGAACGGAAGAAAAGAGGCGAAAGAAAACAGGTCAGTCAAAAAGACTGAGTAAGCCCTACTACAATCAATGTAAACTGATAAAGTTAACTGGCATGAGCAGCAGGGATGAACATAAGGATAACAACATACTAGCATGATGATTAACTAACAAGGTAGATAAAGGTGTCATCGCATAATCAGGATTAAGGTTTTGCACCACAGGTGTACTAGCAAACTAACATGACTTGAATAAACAAGTATTGATCCCTTGGCCCAAGCTTTGGCCCAATAACATGAAGTGACCCTCATACGAGGTCCAACCAAATGGTCTAGTCGATCGGCTCCCTATAAGCCTAACTCGTCACGTGTTGGTGTCCATACGGCCTAAACATGATTGTAGTCGAACTGTGTCGGGTCCACCCTTCGGGTGTATCAAGCCCTAGGGTGCCAACCCCTGGACACCATAAACATGAGTGCACAGTCTCGATCTACTGGTACCTATGCTTGACTTCTCCAAATACGGACTACGTGCACGACCATAGTCCGTCCGGAACTACATCGGCGTACCACTCTGCCGTCGTTTATTGGTCGCTTACCTCCAGCCCAGTAATCGTGCCCCCTCCCTAGCCTAGACCCTAGGGCCTTAATGATACAAATTTGGGATTACTGCTGGATTGGGCCCCCATTGCTAGGATTTTCTAGTGGGTTAAGTACGGTTTAACCCTCTTGCTAATCATGGATTAACTTGGTTAAGTGTAACAATGAGTTCACGACTTAACCCCGATTAATCTACCAAGCCCAAATTGGTTAAGTATTAGGTGGACCATGACTTAACCCTAATCACGAGGCATTAATTAATTTAATGCGCCTTAACCTCTCACATTAGACCTTGTTGTGGTTACTAGTTAAGTCGGGAGGGTCCGGGTAGCTTTACACCACAACTTGGTCTAACATCGGGTTCAAGGTACAACATGGCCAACTTCTCACATTGGGTCTTATTGTTTGTAGCAACTAGTTAGGCCGGTCGGTTCCGGGTAGGTTTACGCTACAAACTCATCCCAACCTCGAGTTGGTCACACTTATATTTTCTAAGTGTCATGTCCATCATGTTTCCAAAACACATTACAAGTTTTGAAGCAATTGGGTAGACCTAACTTAATAGGTAAATTCCCAATGGGTAGACCTAACTTAATAGGTAAATTCCCAAGCTTATGTTTTTATGTCTTTTAAGTTTACCCAACCCCAAACGCAATCCCATCGCTTACATGTCGCAATAGCGCATAAAGGATAGAAAGAGGGAACTTGGCATAATCATGACATAAAGGTGTTGAAGCCACAAGTTTAACATGGTGGCATATGAAATGTTCATGTGTTCATACACTTGCATATTACATTTTTAGGCCCCAAAAGCATGCATAAAACCAAACTTGGCATATTGGTGATACATGGTACTAAATGACATGTAGAAATGGCCATAAGTTCGCATTTAGCCTCACATGCAAGTTATCATAAGAGATATGATAACTTACATGTTGCCAAAATGAAACCTTTAGCATAAAGCTTGAAGTTTTATGTTCACATACTCAAGATAAGCTTGCATAACACGATAACATGAACAAGATGATCATCCCAAACTTGCATAACATACTTGCATATCATAACATGGCAAACTTGCATAGCATAACATGGTAAACTTGCATATCATAACATGGCAAACTTGCATAACATAACATGGTAAACTTGCATATCATAACATGGCAAACTTGCATAGCATAACATGGTAAACTTGCATATCATAACATGGTATACTTGCATAACATAACATAATAGACTTGCATAATACATCATAGTAAACTTGCATATCATGGCAAACTTGCATATCATACATTTAACTTTAGAGTTTAAGTATGAAAGTAGAATAGGGCTTACTATACTTAGGAAGTCACAAAAATATGACAAAGCCCTTATGAAATCAATTAAACCCAAAATGCAAGCTTCAATAGAAAAACCCTTGAGCAAAAATGATCAAAACCCTTGCTTCATGATGCAAATATAGAAACTTGACTTGAATGCAAGCTAATGATGCTCATACAAGCTTGAAAACAATTGTATGCATGGAAAATCTCTTATAGAAATGACTTAGGAATTTTATAAAGAGAGTGGAGGCCATGAGAGGATTGATTTTGCCATAGTTTAGTTGTATGAATGAATAATGATGATTTAGGGTTAGGTTAGGGCCTTATTTATAGAGATTAGGATTAGTTTCAACCTTAGGATATAACCCTAGTTCCAATCTCAGCCCTTAAAACCGAATCTGGCCCCCAAACTCAACACAATCTCAAAATGGTGCACCAGGCTAAACAACCCAGCTGGACCAAGTCGACAGCCAAGTCGACAGGGCTGTCGACTTGGGTCCAACCAAGTCGACTCCCAAGTTGACAGGGCTGTCAACTTGGGTGTTCTGGCGGGATTTTTCCCGCCTGGCCCAATCTGTCCTAATTTTCAAATTCAAACTTGAATTTGAAATCTGTTTTTTCCTTTGAATTTTTCTGAAAACTTCGTTGGGCCTTAATCAGGTCATACGGACTCTGATTTTCGAAAACTCGGACTCTATTTCGTGTATTTTTCCGAGACGAACGCAATGGCATAGCCCGTTTCCCTTAATTCAGATTTTTGAATTAAATTCTGCCTCGATTTATGTTATAACAGGTTATTGAAAATACAGGTTGTTACATTCTCCCCTCCTTAAAGGATTTCGTCCCCTAAATCTTCAAGTTAGGAAGAACGTATCCTACCATCCAATCATCCATCTACTCAAAACATCATCCACGAGCAATCATTGTCCTTACAAGATTCTAAATGTTGTATGAACATATGCAAAGGTGTGTGTATATGTACTTATCTAATGCAAATATCATCAATGCAAATTATGTTAGTGAAATGAATCCATATGTATTCAATTCCTAACATAATGTATAACATCTATATGTGTGCACATAACATACATCCATATGCAACATCCATGTGATAACAAAAAAAATTTCATCCATGAATAAGCATAAACACTCATGCATATGCAATATGAGGAGTGTGTGAGACGATCTAGTGCCTAATCGTGTATAATGCATCCACGAGTAACCACTTGCAAACACTTGCAACCACTTGCAACCATCAAGCATAACATGTTTCAAATACATGTTTCATCCAAAGGGTTTCTACCTAAGGTTCTCATGACAAGATTAACACGATAAACTAGATAAACATGGATAGCAAAGAGAAAAATATGCTAACAAAGAAAAGAGATTGAGAGTGTACCCTCAAAAAGGAATGGATAAAGCCCACGCATCTTCTCCTCGGTTTCCCAAGTTGCGTCTTCTTCGGCTTCACCCCATTGAACCTTCACCAACTTGACCTCTCGATTCCTTAGCTTCTTGGTCTCCGTCCCCAAGATACGAATCGGACCTCTCCTCAAGGTAGCCTCTTTCTGCACTTCCACATCTTTCAGAACACTTGGCTCAACAACCTCTGCTGATTCATGTAAACACTTCCGGAGATGCGAGACATGAAAAACATCGTGTACTCCGGCAAGCTTCTCGGGCAACTCCACTCTATAAGCCATCTGCCCGATCCTTTCTATAATAGGGAATGGTCCAACAAACCTTGGTGCTAACTTCCCAACGGCTCCCAATCGGACCACATTCCGCAAAGGAGAAACCTTCACGAAAACCATATCCCCAACATCAAACTCCAAATCAGTTCTTCGCTTATCAGCATAGGATTTCTGTCGGTCTTGGGCCGCCTTCATCCGTCTCCGAATCAACTCGACCTTCTCGGATGTATCTCTGATCATATCAGGCCCAAGTATAAGCTTATCTGTAGTCTCCCACCAACATGTAGGGGACTTGCACGGCCTCCCATATAAAGCTTCAAATGGTGCCATCCCTATGCTTGCCTGATAACTGTTATTATATGCAAACTCAACAAGAGGAAGATGGTCTTCCCAAGTACCACCAAAGTCCAGAATACAAAGCCTCAACAGATCCTCGAGTACCTTATTCACCCTTTCGGTTTGACCGTCCGTCTGTGGGTGATAAGCCGTACTTAGATTCAACCTCGTGCCCATGGTTTCTTGCAAGCTATTCCAGAATTGACTTGTAAAGATTGGGTCACGGTCACTGACTATACTAGAAGGGACTCCATGTAGTCTCACAATCTCACGAAGATATACAGACGCTAGCCAAGATGCGGTCCTCTTGCTCTTCACCGGAATGAAATGAGCACTCTTCGTAAGTCTATCCACAATAACCCAAATGCTCGTATTCCCTTTTCTCGACCTTGGTAGCCCATCGATAAAATCCATGGAAATACTCTCCCACTTCCATAGTGGAACGTCTAGAGGATGCAATAGCCCACCGGGCTTCTTCGACTCGGCCTTGACTTGCTGGCAAATGATACATCGAGAGACAAACTCTGCCACATCCTTCTTCATCCCAGGCCAAAAGAAGATGCGCTTCATATCTTTATACATCTTATCTCCGCCCGGATGTATAGTCAACTTAGAGCGGTGCGCTTCCTCAAGAACTTTTCTTACTAAATCTTCTACCATTGGAACACATAACCTTCCGTCTCTCCTCAGCCAACCCTTGTCATCAATAGAATATCGAGCGAGATGACTAGACGCCTCTCCTTGAATCAGCTTATCCATAATCTCAACTATCTGAGGGTCTTCTCTCTGCGAAGCCCCAACTTGATCAAGAAGGGTAGGTCTGAGTTCCAGAGATGCTAAAGAACCGGTCGTCGACTCAATCGCCAAAGAGAAATCAAAGGTTGCCACATACTCTAAATTCTTCATCTCAACGAATAGAGGACTCAGAGTCAACCTTTTTCTACTCAATGCATCTGCTACCACATTCCCCTTGCCAGGGGTATAAGCTATCTCAAAATCGTAGGATGCCAAGAATTCCATCCATCTTTGTTGCCTCAGATTCAGATCCTTCTGAGAAAAGAGATACTTCAATGACTTGTGATCGGTATAAAGCTCAAATCTTTCCCCCAGAAGATAATGGCGCCAAGCCTTGAGTGCATATACTATTGCTGCCAACTCTAAGTCATGAGTGGGATAATTCTTCTCATGCACTTTGAGTTGTCTACCGCCAAAGCATATCACTCTTCCTTCCTGCATCAGAACAACTCCTAACCCCGTGCCATATGCATCGGTGTATACTGTAAATAACTTCCCTCCATCGGGCAAAGCTAGAACAGGTGCTGATGTGAGAGCTCTCTTGAGCTTCTGAAAAGCAAGCTCGCATTCTATGCTCCAAGCAAAAACTAAATTCTTTTTCGTCAATTTATTGAGAGGAGCAGAAATCTTCGCGAAGTCCTTGATGAACTTCCGGTAAAAGCCTGCAAGACCTAGATAACTTCTCACTTCGGTTGCATTCCTTGGAGTCTTCCAATCCTGAACTGCAACTACCTTAGCGGGATCCACCGCTAAGCCTTGCTCAGATACTATATGCCCAAGGAATCTAACCTCCCTTCTCCAAAAGTGACACTTGGAGAACTTGGCCTTCAACTGATGCGCTCTAAGCGTATCCATCACCTCCACGAGATGCCTTGCGTGCTCTTCCTCATCCTTAGAGAAGATCAGAATATCATCTACGAAGACCACGACAAACTTGTTCAAGAACTCCCTGAACACCATACTCATCAAGTCCACGAAATATGCGGGTGCATTAGTCAAGCCGAACGGCATGACAAGCCATTCGAAGAATCCGTCTGGCGTTCTGAACGCAGTCTTGTCTATACTATCTTCAACTACCCTGAGCTGATGGAATCCCGTAGCAAGATCAAGCTGAGAGAAAACAGAAGCACCGACAAGCTGGTCAAAGAGATCATCAATCCACGGTAACGGGTGTCTGTTCTTCTTAGTCAGCTTATTCAACTCTCGATAGTCAACACAAAGTTGGAGAGAACCATCTACCTTGGTAGCAAACACCACAGGCGCTCCCCATTCAGATATACTTCGTCTAATGAAGTTCTTCTCAAGCAACTCTTTCACTTGCTTACTTAGCTCCCGCCTTTCACGCGGAGCCATGTGCCGAAAGGGCAAAGAAACCGGCTTTGCATTATCCACCAGATAAATGCGGAAATCAATCTCTCGCTTAGGGGGTAACCCGCTAACTTCATCGAAAACATTCGGATACTCTCGAACCACTCTCACAGACTGAAGAGTTTCCATTGACGAGTCGAGTGATTCAAGATAGCACAACATGACGGGACCTCTCGGATCACAAGAAATCTCTAGGGTGTTTCCGAGGCGAGTCACAAGCCTCACAACCCTTGGCTCACAATCAAGGATGGCTCCATATCTGGAAAACCAATCCATGCCCAATATCAATCCGTATCCCCTGAAACCAAGAACATAAGCACTACACAAGAACTCTACACTCAGTATAGAGATCCTCAAATCCCCACATATCATAGACAGATGGGCGGAACCCCCAATAGGATTTGAAACACAAACGGGATCCTCTACCAAGCTAGTACTAAGGTGCAAACTATCAACAAGATCAGATGAGATAAAGCTATGCGATGCACCAGAATCAAACAAGGTATGAACTGGAAAATCAAAAATATATACAAGGCTCTCAACAGAAATACTTCCTCGATCGGGAACTGGAGCGGTACTGAGAGCATGAACTTGCCCTCCTGAAGGTCCAGCACGCTGAGTCTGACCCTGGCCTTGCCCTTGCTTCCTCGGGAAATCCTTACTGAAATGTCCAGTCTCACCGCAGAAAAAGCATTCACCATTCTTCCTTTTTCTCTTCTTACAATCCTTAATAAGATGCTCAACTGAACCGCAATAATGGCATTTCTCCTTGTTGTTCTTGCCCTTGTTGTTGTTCCCCTTGTTGCCTTGACCCTTGTTCTTGTTCTTGTTCTGATTGCCTTGACTGCTCTGACCACTTGGATTACCCTGATTTCCTTTCCCCTGGGAATCAGTCTTCTTGGCTTGAGTATCATTCACCTTTATCTCTTTCTTGACATCTCCCTGAAGTAATGCCATATCAACCAAACTCTCAAACGTGGCCCCATGGGTAATATGTGACATAGCCAATCCCTGCAACGACTCATTCAATCCTCTAGCAAAACGAAGAGCCTTCTTCTGAGGAGTATTAACCATATCCAAGCCAAAACGAGCTAACTGATCGAACTTGTTCACATATTCTTTGACAGACATATCTCCTTGCTTCAAAGTTATGAACCTCTCCATTTGCAGATTCTCCTCAGCAGAAGATAAAAACTTAAGCATGAACCTTGCCCTGAAATCGGCCCAAGTCTCAACAAGCCTAGTACCATTGGTGACTTCCCACCAATAAGCGGCTTCATCCTTCATAAGCCAAACCGCCAACAAGATTTTCCTCTGATCGTCTAACCCAAAGATAGCAAATAAATCCTCGGTCTCTTTCAACCAATTTCTGGCCTCTAAAAAAGTCTCAGTGCCTTGAAAATTCTTGCCACCCATTGCTTTGAAATCTTTGCAAGTCTTTGCGAAGTCAGGTTGAGGATGCTGAGGGGGAGGAGGAAGAGGAACCTCAGCGACAGGAGGAGGAGGAGGAACATTAACCACTGGAGGAGGAGGAGCATTAACTACTGGAGGAGGAGGAGGAACGTCCGCGGGGCCGGCTTCGGTCGCCCTAGCCTCCTAAAGTCTCCTATACCAAACAGGTACGTGTACTCCCTTCGGAAGAGCAAAGTTATCGGCCATACTGAAAATGAAGAAAAAGACAGATTCAGAATGGAGAAAAACGAAGGAATTTTGCTAATGGCTTTTTGGGGAATAGCCTTTAAAATAAACTAGACTTTTCTTTGGAAAAATACTCTATACTTGGTTTTGAAAATAGTTTTCCAAAAGTTTTAAAAACCTTTTTGTTCCTTCTCGTAAACCATATGCTCTGATACCAAATGTAACACCCCACCTCCTCCAGGGTGTCTCTTGCAAGCACTCTGACTTTGGAGGGGCGTTTGAATCAGGTAAACATGCATAATGATATATCAAGGCAGAACAAGAACATATGTATATGCGTAAACAGAGTAAATAACATAGATAAAACAGCGGAAGATTTTAAACCATTTCAAAACAAGTCTGGTACAACATAATGTCAACTTTCCAAATAAACAAGTCTAGATAAAAACAACATCACTGAAAAACTGGAATACATAAGTACTATCCCCAAAATAAGTGATAACCATAGCTAGCTTCATGCCAAGACCGTACATGAGCTAAAATCCCACAAGCAAGCGATCAGAAATCCAAGCTAAGCTCCAGTATTCCCTCCCTGAGAACCTGGGGGGGAACGGAAGAAAAGAGGCGAAAGAAAATAGGTCAGTCAAAAAGACTGAGTAAGCCCTACTACAATCAATGTAAACTGATAAAGTTAACTGGCATGAGCAGCAGGGATGAACATAAGGATAACAACATACTAGCATGATGATTAACTAACAAGGTAGATAAAGGTGTCATCGCATAATCAGGATTAAGGTTTTGCACCACAGGTGTACTAGCAAACTAACATGACTTGAATAAACAAGTATTGATCCCTTGGCCCAAGCTTTGGCCCAATAACATGAAGTGACCCTCATACGAGGTCCAACCAAACGGTCTAGTCGATCGGCTCCCTATAAGCCTAACTCGTCACGTGTTGGTGTCCATACGGCCTAAACATGATTGTAGTCGAACTGTGCCGGGTCCACCCTTCGGGTGTATCAAGCCCTAGGGTGCCAACCCCTGGACACCATAAACATGAGTGCACAGTCTCGATCTACTGGTACCCATGCTTGACTTCTCCAAATACGGACTACGTGCACGACCATAGTCCGTCCGGAACTACATCGGCGTACCACTCTGCCGTCGTTTATTGGTCGCTTACCTCCAGCCCAGTAATCGTGCCCCCTCCCTTGCCTAGACCCTAGGGCCTTAATGATACAAACTTGGGATTACTGCTGGATTGGGCCCCCATTGCTAGGATTTTCTAGTGGGTTAAGTACGGTTTAACCCTCTTGCTAATAATGGATTAACTTGGTTAAGTGTAATAATGAGTTCACGACTTAACCCCGATTAATCTACCAAGCCCAAATTGGTTAAGTATTAGGTGGACCATGACTTAACCCTAATCACGAGGCATTAATTAATTTAATGCGCCTTAACCTCTCACATTAGACCTTGTTGTGGTTACTAGTTAAGCCGGGCGGGTCCGGGTAGCTTTACACCACAACTTGGTCTAACCTCGGGTTCAAGGTACAACATGGCCAACTTCTCACATTGGGTCTTATTGTTTGTAGCAACTAGTTAGGTCGGTCGGTTCCGGGTAGGTTTACACTACAAACTCATCCCAACCTCGAGTTGGTCACACTTATATTTTCTAAGTGTCATGTCCATCATGTTTCCAAAACACATTACAAATTTTGAAGCAATTGGGTAGACCTAACTTAATAGGTAAATTCCCAATGGGTAGACCTAACTTAATAGGTGAATTCCCAAGCTTATGTTTTTATGTCTTTTAAGTTTACCCAACCCCAAACGCAATCCCATCGCTTACATATCGCAATAGCGCATAAAGGATAGAAAGAGGGAACTTGGCATAATCATGACATAAAGGTGTTGAAGCCACAAGTTTAACATGGTGGCATATGAAATGTTCATGTGTTCATACACTTGCATATTACATTTTTAGGCCCCAAAAGCATGCATAAAACCAAACTTGGCATATTGGTGATACATGGTACTAAATGACATGTAGAAATGGCCATAAGTTCGCATTTAGCCTCACATGCAAGTTATCATAAGAGATATGATAACTTACATGTTGCCAAAATGCAACCTTTATCATAAAGCTTGAAGCTTTATGTTCACATACTCAAGATAAGCTTGCATAACATGATAACATGAACAAGATGATCATCCCAAACTTTCATAACATACTTGCATATCATAACATGGCAAACTTGCATAGCATAACATGGTAAACTTGCATATCATAACATGGCAAACTTGCATAACATAACATGGTAAACTTGCATATCATAACATGGCAAACTTGCATAGCATAACATGGTAAACTTGCATATCATAACATGGCATACTTGCATAACATAACATAATAGACTTGCATAATACATCATAGTAAACTTGCATATCATGGCAAACTTGCATATCATACATTTAACTTTAGAGTTTAAGTATGAAAGTAGAATAGGGCTTACTATGCTTAGGAAGTCACAAAAATATGACAAAGCCCTTATGAAATCAATTAAACCCAAAATGCAAGCTTCAATAGAAAAACCCTTGAGCAAAAATGATCAAAACCCTTGCTTTATGATGCAAATATAGAAACTTGACTTGAATGCAAGCTAATGATGCTCATACAAGCTTGAAAACACTTGTATGCATGGAAAATCTCTTATAGAAATGACTTAGGAATTTTATGAAGAGAGTGGAGGCCATGAGAGGATTGATTTTGCCATAGTTTAGTTGTATGAATGAATAATGATGATTTAGGGTTAGGTTAGGGCCTTATTTATAGAGATTAGGATTAGTTTCAACCTTAGGATTAAACCCTAGTTCCAATCTCAGCCCTTAAAACCGAATCTGGCCCCTAAACTCAACACAATCTCAAAATGGTGCACCAGGCTAAACAGCCCGGCTGGACCAAGTCGACAGCCAAGTCGACAGGGCTGTCGACTTGGGTCCAACCAAGTCGACTCCCAAGTTGACAGGGCTGTCGACTTGGGTGTTCTGGCGGGATTTTTCCCGCCTGGCCCAATCTGTCCTAATTTTCAAATTCAAACTTGAATTTGAAATCTGTTTTTTCCTTTGAATTTTTCTGAAAACTTCGTTGGGCCTTAATCGGGTCATACGGACTCCGATTTTCGAAAACTAGGACTCTATTTCGTGTATTTTTCCGAGACGAACGCAATGGCATAGCTCGTTTCCCTTAATTCAGATTTTTGAATTAAATTCTGCCTCGATTTACGTTATAACAGGTTATTGAAAATACGGGTTGTTACATATATACTGATGGATATCAAATGCATAGAGTGAATTGCCTGTGTGGCATGCCTAAGTGGCAAATGATCAAGGCTTCTGTTGAAAAGCAAGCTCTTGTGGTTAATGATCAAAGCACCGCCTGTGTGGCATAGTTTTGTGTAACGTGAATTCGCGAGCCTCACACCCCGGTTGTGAACCAGAAACGGGAGAGGACCTCAGGGAGGGCATGCGTTTCTTTCTAGCTAGGGTGGTGTCAGTGACCTACCAGCCCTGACATTTATATACTTTTCACCTGTGTGGTTGTTGCTGTTGCGAGGCGCCTCGGTTTGATCGGACGATCCGGGTCCGATATAGCCATTCGTTGGCTCATTTACGCCCCAAAGGGCGGGGAAACGTAGTGTTCAGGCATAATAATCCACATCGATGGACCGGCCCTGACAATCCAAAGGGTTGATGCGTTCTGATCCCGAGGCTCAGGCTAGAGAGTCTCGAATCGGTTGAGGACTATCTTTTGCCTCGGTTCATAGATGGAAATCCAATTTCCAAATACGTGACATTTACGGTTTTATTTGTAGTGCCTAGTATGGCGACATAGTGGGATGGGGCGCTTATGCCGTCTATGATTGATACTTATGATTTGAAGTTGTTTTATACACTATGCACTTATAATAGTATCAAATGATTTGTTTTAAACGTATCAAGCATTCTTGGCTATTATAAGGTAAAAACCCTATCCTCCGGCTTGCGTTGCATTGTGTGATGGGACCTGGGTCTTATAATAGCTTCATTTTTCGTTATTTAGCATTGCGCTGTTGTTTTATGCACTGGTGTTTTTGGGAGGAAACCCGTTCCGTGTTATACGGCGTGGTCCCTTGATTTATCTTACTTTGAAAATAAAGATAAATAACTGTTTTAGTTCTCACACCAGTCACATGATTGACCTGGAGTTTATTGTTTTGACCTAAACTCTGGGTGCCCCTATTTTGACATGGGCAGCTAGTAGTTTTGGTTTTGCAGATTTATATTCACAGGATCCTGGTTAACAGCTGGAACGATATCCGGAAAGCTTTGTATCCGTATATCTCCTTCAGTTGTGCATTGTATTATTTTCCGCTGCTATGTATTTAAATGTAATTTTAATCTCTGATATTTCTGTGTAATATTCATTTATACTTTGTATATTCTTGTAATCTGATGCATTGTTGTAATTAACAATGAAATGTTCTTCCGTGTGCGTTCTGTTGTGGCGTGTTCTCGAACTATCCGCGCTTTCCTCACCGGGGAAGTTATGGGTTTTCACACCTTTTGAGGTAGTCCCCGAGAGACTCCCCTTGTCTCTGTTTGATGTTAGCGATGATCGTATAATCTACGATTGGATCTTTGCAGATGCAGAAATGTGTGGAGAATTCATAGAAGAATTGTTTCCATGAGTAAGTGGTGTTTTCCCTGTACTGGCGATACCATTTCGCCGTTGCACCTTGGAAGGTTACAGGTAAGAGGCAACATCTAACAGCTTTGGAAGCATTGTAAAGATCCATCTAGCTGTCGAAAGCCATCAAATGGTCGTCGGGGCCAGCGGTTCCCAGATATTTCATGTTTGGGACATTGACTCTTGACGGTATCACGATGTTCATAATCTTATCAATGAACGAGGCTATTCTCTCATTGTCGTTAACCTTGTCATCCTGGGTTCTCTTCCCCTTGCTTCCTAGCAAGTCCTTGACGGTCTTCTGAGTGGCATCTCTGATGCAGGCCTCCGTGTTGTCACATTCTTCTCTCTTGGGGTCTAGCCTTTGGAGGTGGATCTCCCGGACTATTCCTGCTCGCATTGATTTCCTTGATGATCTTCTCCTATCAGATGAGATTTCCTTTTCTTGGAAGAGGTTGCTTTGGGCCGCCTCCTTTTTGCTTCTGACTGTTGAACGGGAGCCTTCCTTTTTGGAGACTCATTTGTCTCTTTCAAGCTAGATCTGGTGAGCCTTGAGGACTTCTGTGCCTGTACCGTGTCGACCTAAGCCCGCATTTCATGGAGTTGCTCCTCCAAGGCTAAGATCCTTGCCACATTATCCCCCGTAGCTTTTGGATCTGGTAGCTGCTGTGGGTTGGGCGCGGCCTCTTTCTCGTTATTATTTGTGTTGAGTGTTGGGACCTCATTTCCTTCAAGGGTGACATTGGGGTCCAGTTCCTTGTTTTCTCCTTCAATTTCTTCGTCTTCGTTGTTTCCTACCATGGAACGATGAATTCAACCATTTAGTTTAAACAAATTAACCACAAGATCGGAGGTTCAAGACCTCCTTCTAGTGCCGAAATGTTAACAATATTTTTTGTCAACACCCAAATTACAGAGTGTAATATGTGTATCCACGAAGTGTACAACGACCATGACCCAGAACCCTTAGACAATGATCTTGGATCTGGGATGGATAGGTTTTTGGACCATGGCAACTGCTCTGTGCATTTCAATAAGAAGAAAACAGGCCAACGCTTCACATGAGTTCATGGATGAAAGCCTCGCAATATTCGCTAACTACTATGACTCCTTTGTACTAGACCTTCCTGAGGGAGGAGTCTGAATTACAACGGAGATCGAGCTAGGAATTCATATGCGATTTTGTCACATCGATGTTTGGGGCAGCGTTAAGCTCAATATGAGGGCATGGATCAATCATGGCGGTTCTGTGAGGTGAAGAGAGAAAGGGGTTTCATATTTCCACAAAGTCCCCTTTCTTCGCTACTGGAGCACCTTGATTGATCCCCTCATCAGAAAGATTTGTAGGATCCCGGAAATTTCGATACTTGAATCCTGACGCTAATACATCCTATGTCCAAATTCGAGTATCGAAAATCAAGGAAAGCTAGAAGAAAGAAATTAGAAGATGAGATAAGAAACAAAGAAAGTTAGAACAGAAGAAGAAGAACTAATACATCACAGAGTCTCATATCGCAGTGGAACAAAATATAATATGTAAATAAACTTTATTGAGAGCTTGAAATAATACTTACAACATCAGAGTACATCAATACATATGGACAGTTATAATAGCCTATCCTCATATATATATATATATATATATATATATATATATATATATATAACACAGTGGAAAAATAACGGTATACATCATACGTCTGAACTCCTTCAGCTCGTCTTTGGATTTCGTAGCATCCGATAACCTAAACCTGTACAACCCGGTCTTACCCGAGCATTACAAACACCGGGTCAGTCTAGTGAACCAGAGTGAGTAAAAACACACTAAGTTTAAAGGGTGTCATCCATCTTGATTTTAAAGTCAAAAATCTTTCGAAAGAAAAGATAATCGTAAGACCTAAATATGGACGGCTTTTACCTTACGATAACCCAAAACAGTTTTGAAATCAATACTTGTTTTGATATTATAATAGTGTCTAAATACAAATAAATAGAATCTAGCAGAACTCTTTCATCTTACGCTCCATATATATACTATATAATCAAAACCGCAGGCGCTTATTGGAGATTGGATTCCGATAAGGTATGGAACCACCAGCCTATAGTATATCTCTAGAGGCGAATACACTGGGTTGAACAAGAACGTCTTGCAACCCGACCCATACATGACCAACCACTCATTTCGCTTGAGTGTATCGAATGTATATCACCAACGGTTGGGTGCGACCCACCGTTTCCCGAAAAGGGGCAGCATCGAAATAGATTAAAGAAGAAAAAGGAATTTCTCTAGATAGGTGTAAACACCCTAATAGGAGCGACCCACATAGCCATGTTGCCTGCCCGACTTTTTTGTCATTTCCCGGTTGATGAGGCTTAAGGTTATAATAGACTTTTGGAACATCTGGCCACCATTCAGATCATCTATACTAGTCATCCAGGAACAGGATGAACCAAAGGCACCCTCCTACCGCATCCTAGGAATCACCCTATAGATCAGTAGCGAGTAGTCCCTGCAATCTGTAGATTTCAATCACGATAGAGTCATTGTCAAATATATATCTCTAGGGATCATCTAGAGAAATTCAACAATAGTTCCCCCGCTCATGAAGATTTAAGGTCTTCAATTTGCTCCATCTTCATCAGATATCTTCTTCGTTTACGTATTTGTTGGCCGGATTGGTTTTCGAATATAAATTCGATCCCGGTCTTTCCATACCAACGACGCATTGGTTATGATTTTGATAGTCGGTTATTTAACTATCAAAATAACAATCATCATGAAATAAAATAGATCCGTAGGGTTTATTACATAACATCACTTGGCCATTGAAATAATATATTATTCGTAATACCAAAATAGTATATTAGTTTAATATATAAATATTTTTAAATCATTTTATTCCAATACCTAGAAAATATATCGTAAAATCAAATCCAATTCGTCGTCAATTATCATTTCAAAACATTTGCTAAGACATTTCTTGTTATCTACTTATTTTGGGAAATCGATTTAACTTATTACCGTAAACACTCGATATACATCTCCTTTGTTTCGTTACTCGAATACCATAATGTCACTTTCATTTTTAGAATAAACTCATTTTACATCTCATTTTCTTACTTTGAAAATATCGTTATACTTTCCAAATCTCACTTTTTATTTCTTTTATTTTAAAACATCACTTCGTATTCTCAAGCCCCTTTTAATTCCTTTATTTTAGAATCCAACTATATAATCCCACGTCCCTCAAATAACGTTACATTATTAATCCACAACATAATTTACTTCTTATATCTCCACCATTTCAACTAACATCATCCTTTAATAATCTTGAAGTTGCTCGAGTTGGGGTATTTTAATTACCTCTCACACCTTGATCAACATCGTTCTTATCTTAAGGTAGATATTAGTTGTAATACTGAAACCGATATTCATTCCAAATATCAAAACAAAATCCCATTTTAGTTTTCCCTTAGTGAAACATCATTTCTTATTTAATATAACAAATCCAAGTCGTATCTTTATAACTTAACTTGCCTCACTGCTTTATTTCAAATTTGAATTTCCGCTTTAAACTTCCATTAGTTCATAACCGTCAACCAGTAAGAAAATAATTCCCTAATTATCAGCTCCGAAGGCCAAAATCAACATCAGATCAATAGTCAAAAATCATTTGTCTCAACTAATCTCCAGATAGGTTCAATATTTTAAATTTCATATACTGGATTTTTATTACATTTATAAACCATTTCTAATAACTTGTTCCTGCAATACATTCAATAAATCTTGGGTTTTATAACTCCGTCCAAAATAAAACCTCAATAAGGATTTAACTAAACTTCGAGTTAAACTTAACTTATATTATTATTTATATAAACTTGCTTAAAACATTACTTTACTATAAACAACGGTTTAAAACTTCATAACCCTTTATTTATACATTTTAAATCCAAGATACCCCTTTGATAATCATTTAACAAATATCAACATTTAAAAATGGTTTAATTATCCATTAAATTAATAACTAATTACATAATTCAATTTCGAGTAACACAGTTGACTTAGTCAACTCTACACATGAATAACTCATTACTCAAATCTCAGTTCGTATTTCCATTTAAATTTAGTTTCAAATTAAATTAATTTAAATAATTCCATTTGATTATTATTAAGTAAATAGTAATCAAATCAATATAATCTCATTTTAAATTGCTTCTTAAAAACAATTGACCTTGGTTATTAAACATCACATTAATATCCACTCACTCGCTAATCAGTCTTGTAAATATAAGGACCATCTTTATAAGATCATTTAATAATTGATATGAGGCACGTGCTTCACACACGGATAGATTTTTGGTACAAAAATGGTAATTAGTGGTCAAAATAATCAATGTATATAAGGTTGGTTTATTTCCTTTTTATAAACCCAATTAAAATAATATATTTAAAAATCTATATTCAGTTATAAATAAATTTCATAACTTCATTTCTATCGATTCACCTGACGGTAAATCAATCTCTGTAAAACAGTTTATATTTTGGCCATCTGCTATAAATTCCTTAACCGATATCACTCATTGGTTAATAATCGAACAAATGTTGAAATTGGGTTTAACAATCAATAACCAATTCCAATCATATGGGTTCAACAGTTCATATAATGATGATAAACAATAAATTTAACCGATAACGGTCAACTCATAACAACCATTCAAGCATCCAATTTATTTTAAATATGTTTATATCATTTTAAACGTAACCAATAAGGTAAGTTACCTTGTTCGGAAATCATCGTTAAAAATAACAATGTCATTTCATTTAAATCAAACAACGTTTAATTTATGCAATCTATATAACAATATTTAACAACAATCATCAAATTGACCAACCATTAGCAAACATGGCATACAAATAATAAACCCGACTTATAAAAATTATAAATGGGAGAACTGAGTGAGTTTAACTCACATCGGTTAAATTCGTCGGTTAAACGCTTGTCTTTAATTAAATTAAACTGACGTTTAATTTAATTAAAAATTCTGGTTTCTTTTTGTGTTGGCCAAATCTGCTCCATCTCGAAGTCCGCCTTCCCGGTTCCAAGGTAATTAATAGGGCGCATTTCTGATAACGTATGGTCAAAGTATGACGTTAACAAGACTGTAAAATAAATTTACATTACAACTCTATATTTAAATCTATTTGGGCTCTTACCCCATATTGTCTACCCAAAAATTCTCTGTCGCATTTAAAAAGCCACTCGGTTTTCGAATTTTCCCATCCCTTGTGTCTTCACCATAACCCGTTTGCCTTTCCCATAATTTTCTCATTTCCCTTCGCACTTAAATGTTTGCGTCTCCCTTCCATGTATTAAATCGGCCCATTTCTTTTTCTTTCATCAGGGGCCCAAGCCCAACGCACGTATTCCATTTTCATACCAATACTGCACGTAACAGTATTGTCTTTCCCAACTTCCTGTTTCCTTCGCAACTTCCCAGTATTACAGAAACCCATCCTCCATTTGTAAAAATGCGAAGCCTTGTATTATTTTTCAAAATACTTCCCCAATTTTTGAAATGCATCCTTCTTCCCAGTATTCATAACGTCAGCCTTCCCATTCCCTCCCTCTCCATTCTCTCTTTTTATTTTTATATTTGATTTTCTTCTTTTCATTCTCCTTACAAATAATATGCACCTCTTCTTTCATCGCCTCCCAAGCTTCCGCCCTTCACTTATCTTCCCACAACACCTTCTACAGTCTGCTTCCCCTTTCGATCCTTTCTCTTCACCACCACAGTAACTCCGCTCAGTTCCGCTTGCATTCGCGCCCAGCTCCACTGTCGATACCGTCTGCAACCACAATCCGCGTTCCAGGAACCCATGCAAACTTTCTCAACCCACTATTCCGCTAAGTCCATTCTAACGCCACCGATAAGCTTCTCAACTCGAGCTCTGCCTGACTATACCACACCGGATCGGTTCGCACTTCTCTACTCTCTCCAACAAATCGCTATTCTTTGTTTTTTCTATTTATATAAAATGTTTTTATATATGGATTGCGGTTTTAGTATCTGGTGGCGAAATGGGAAAGATGTGATGAGAAATGGTGGAACGTTGGCTTTGGGGAGTGACAAAGTAATGCAATGTACATATATACACACGAAAATAAAGGATATGTTCAACGGCTATTAGCTACATAGTCCATCGACTACATATGTAGACTACAGAGAAATAAATATAGGATAGGATGTGCGATTTTACCCCACTAGTTGTGCGTCCTATCTTAGTGGCACAGTAGCTTAAGAGTGAAGACACATGTATTGTGTTTTCAAGCTATCCGGAAATGTATGTATTTTCTTCGTTCAATGGAGATGCATTGTCCTCTATAAATCTTGCGAAATGAAATGGGGAGATAGCCTACTCCTTAGCAGTCAAGCAACATATTTATAGCCGAAAATATATGGGTTAAGATCAATGTTTTATCGGTGAACAGGGTGCTAGCACGAGCTGGTAGGGTTTCAGAAAGTAGCTGGTTGATAATGTGCTCTATTCAATCTTTTCCATTAGCTGGAGGGATGGTGTTTGAGTGCTTTTCTAGCTGGGTTGAGGTGAAGCTCCTCTGTGTAAACAACTGGGGATGGCAGAAACGAAGGTTGCTAGGTGTGTGATAATGCAGATTACTATAGCATGTGCAAACTGGGGGAAGGACTTGGCATGCGTAGGAGAAGATATTTCTCAGATTACATTTGTATGGATGAAAAGAGACATGTGTATAGGGGTATCTGCATGTTTTCTTTAGGTAGTTAGGCATATGTGTGTTCAAGTAGCTGTAGGCAAAGAAATAGGATAGGTAGACATTGTGTTCTCATTTCATTAAACTGTTGGAGCTTATTCTGCTGTGTATGGTGAAGATATATATAGGGTAGGCTTATACTATTTTTAATTTGAGTTTGTACTTTGATTTAGGCTTGTACGGTTTTTTTTAGACATCGGAAATGATCCTTTTCATTAGGCTGGTGCTTGTACAAATCTATGGCAGGCAAAAGAAGTATACATAGGCCATGCCTAGATTTATTTGATGGGAAATCATAGGATATGTTAATGCATAAAATTTCAGAAATAAATTTCCCGAGCTCGAAGTAACTCCATTATCATATTTTATTTTTGATACGGTGCGGTTATTAAATTTTTACCACTAACCATTATTTACAGTTAGCCGTTATATTCGTACATATCATCACACGCGAATCCAAACACAATAAAAATGGTCGCAACAATATGTCTTAATGTTTCGGTCTTAATGAAATTAATTTCGTTGAAATTGGACTTCATTTATGCAACGGCGTTATTTTAATTTATCGGTTCACCTTTAAATTTCATCTACTGACAAAAATCCTCTGATTGACTCCAAACTGGAAATCTAACAATAATTAATTATACATATCACAATAAAATCTGTTCCATCGAAAACAGAGGTTGTTTGAAAAAAATAGTTATTTCTTACGTGTACAATATTAATTTAAATTTAAAAACAATTACATTAAATAAAAATAAATTATTATTATCGTATATCCACATAAAATAATATTCAACTCCAAATATAAAAGCAATATGGAATCCATAACTCACTATTTACATTTCGAGTTAAACGATATTCAAATTTATAAACAAATCCTTTTCTAAATTATTAAATAAACGTTATTGTTAAATAACGATTTCCGTAGTGATTATTTTAAAATTTGATTTGGACACAACTAACAATTTACAAGCAAAAATGTCGATTTTTCTCTTTCATTAGAAAATTATAATACAACAGATTGTAACGTTTCTTGTTTCACAGAAATCCGACTTAAAACGGATTCTTTATATTTAGTCGAAGTTCAAAATTCAATATTACGAACTACCGCGCTATTCCTGTTCGATTTAATTTAAATATAAATTAAAACGTTCAATCGCCATTTTATAACGAATTCAATATTAATAATCCATTAACATTACTAATATAATATTTAAACCAATTTATATACTGGAATACAATTGATCGAAAAATCCGGGTCCTTACATTCTTTCCCTCGTCCCCGAAATTATTAAGTAAGAAGAATGGTCCAAATCCAATTATTTTCAAAATAAATAAATATTAAATTATTATAAAAAATAACAAGTTTTAAAATTTTGCGGAAAATTTGCCAACACCTCCTTTGTACTGTTAAAAATTTACAAAAATTCCCCAGCACCTCCTGTGTATTGTTTGATCTAAACGACTACAATTCGCTACTCTAGGCCTCACATATCGAACTAAAGAAAACAAAGCCAAGTGTCTACCCAGTTCAGGGGTATAAAATCAATCACCAATTACTAATATTAAGGTTTACCTATTTGTCGGGCAACTCAAACTCTAATTCCAAACCAAAGCGTTAACAACTCTTTCTCTCCTTCAATCCTGTACTTAACTTAATATCCAATGCCAATAACAGATACAAGGTCAAATCATTTCAGTTTCATTTCATATTTAATTTCATTTGAATTCATTATACTGGAAATATTTCTCTTAGTTTCCAATCCATTTATCCATTGATGAATTTTTATTCGACCAATTTAATATTCAATAAACAAACAATGCACAATCCATATAATCCAATCATCTCTCAATTTTAAGTTAAATTCTGATTCAATTCCATATCCAATTTTCTTACGAAATCTATAATTTAAGTTCTCTTCTGGTTTTATTCAACCATTTACAATCTTATTTGAATTCCATTCAAATCAATCAACCACACAAATATCAATAATATGATAAAATATATAAATATATATATATATATATTGTTATTATATTATATAAAATTATAGTTTGGGTAAAATTATTTCATTTACTCTCTTTACAAAACAATATTGTATCAGTCTGTCAGTTCAATTTAAACCAATCAAACAACAAAATACAAAACTTTTGTATATAAAATTTACAAATACGCTCTCATATATATATATATATATATATATATATATATATATACACACACACACACACACACACACACTCAATCTCGGTCTAGGGTATTACTAAACTAATCTCTACCGCGTTATACCACAGAGCCAAGGTTATTTCTAAACCTTTGCTCTGATACCAACTGTAGCGTCCGGGAAATTTCGATACTTGAATCTAGACGCTAATACATCCTATGTCCAAAATCGAGTATCGAAAATCCAGAAAAGCTAGAAGAAAGAAATTAGAAGATGAGATAAGAAAGAAAGAAAGTTAGAATAGAAGAAGAAGAACTAATACATCATAGAGTCTCACATCGCAGCGGAACAAAATATAATATGTAAATAAACGTTAATGAGAGCTTAAAATAATACTTACAACATCAGAGTACATCAATACATCTGGATAGTTATAATAGCCTGTCCTCATATATATAACACAACGGAAAAATAATGGTATACATCATACGTCTGAACTCCTTCAGCTCATCTTCGGATTATGCAACATCTGATAACCTGAACTTGTACAACCCGGTCTAACCAGAGCATTACAAACACCCGGCCAGTCTGGTTATAAACACACTAAGTTTAAAGGGTGTCATCCATCTTGATTTTAAAGTCAAAAATCTTTCAAAAGAAAAGATAATCGTAAGACCAAATCCACACATAAATACGGACGATTTTTACCTTACGATACCCTAAAACAGTTTTGAAATCAATACTTATTCTTATATTATAATAGTGTCTAAATACAAGTAAATAGAATCTAGCGGAACACTTGCATCTCACGCTCCACATATATAGTATATAATCAAAACCACGGGCGCTTACTGGAGATTGGATTCCGACTATGACAAGGTATGGAACCACCTATCGATAGTGTATCTCTAAAGGCGAATACACTGGGTTCAACAAAAACGTTTTGCAACCCATCCCATACATGACCGACCACTCATTTCGCTTGAGTGTATCGTATGTATATCACCAACGGTTGGGTGCGACCCGTCGTTTCCCAAAAAGGGATAACATCGAAATAGATTAAAGAAGAAAAAGGAATTTCTCTAGATAGGTGATAATACACCCTAATGGGAGTGACCCACATAGCCATGCTGCCTGCCCGATTTTTTTTCATTTTCCGGTTGATGAGGCTTGAGGTTATAATCTACTTTTGGAACATTTGGCCACCATTCACATCGTTTATACCAGTCATCCAGGAACAGGATGAACCGAAGGCACCCTCCTACCGCATCCTAGGAATCACCCTATAGATCAGTAGCGAGAAGTCCTTGCAATCCGTAGATTTCAATCACGATAGAGTCATTGTCAAATATATATCTCGAGGGATCAACTAGAGAAATTCAATAATAGTTCCTCCGCTCATGAAGATTTACGGTCTTCAATTTTCTCCATCTTCATCAGATATCTTCTTCGTTTACGTATTTGTTGGCCGGAATGGTTTTTGAATATAGATTCAATCCCGGTCTTTCCATACCAACAACGCATTGGTTATGATTTTGATAGTCGGCTATTTAACTATCAAAATAAACAATCATCATGAAATAAAAAAGATCCATTGGATTATTACACAACATCACTTGGCCATTGAAATAATATATTATTCGTAATACCAAAACAGTATATTAGTTTAATATATAAATATTTTTAAATCATTTTATTCCAATACTTAGAAAATATATCGTAAAATCAAATCCGATTCTCCGTCAATTATCATTTCAAAACATTTGCTAATTAAGACATTTCTTGTTATCTAATTATTTGGGGAAATCAATTTAACTTACTGTCGTAAACACTCGATATAACATCTCCTTTGTTTCGTTACTCGAATACCATAATGTCACTTTAATTTTTAGAATAAACTCATTTTACATCTCATTTCCTTCATTTGAAAATATCGTTATACTTTCCAAATCTTCCTTTTTATTTCTTTTATTTTAAAACATCACCTTGTATTATCAAGCCACTTTTAATTCCTTTATTTCAGAATCCCACTATATAATCCCACGTCCCTCAAATAACGTTACATTATTAATCCACAACATAATTTACTTCTTATATCTCCACCATTTCAACTAACATCATCCTTCGATAATCCTGAAGTTGCTCGAGTTGGGGTATTTTAATTACCTCTCACACCTTGATTAACATCGTTCTTATCTTAAGATATATATTACTTGTAATACCAAAACCGATATTCATTCCCGATATCAAAAGAAAATCCCATTTTAGTTGTCCCTTAGTGAAACATCATTTCTTATTTACTATATCAATTCCAAGTCGTATCTTTATAACTTAACTTGCCTCACTACTTTATTTCAAATTTCAATTTCCGCTTTAAAATTCCATTAGTTCCTAACCGTCAATCAGTAAGAAAATAATTCCCTAATTATCAACCCCGAAGGCCGAAATCAACATCAGATCAATAGTCAAAAATCATTTATCTCAACTAATCTCGAGATAGGTTCTATATTTTTAATTTCATATCCTGGATTTTTATTACATTTATAAACCATTTCTAATAACTTGTTCTAGTAATACATTTAATAAATCTTTGATTTTATAACTCCGTCCAAAATAAAATATCAATAAGGATTTAATTAAAACTTCGAATTAAACTTAACTTATATTATTATTTATATAAACTTGCTTAAAACATTACTTTACTATAAACAACGGTTTAAAACTTCATAACCCTTTATTTATACATGTTAAATCCCAAGACACCCCTTTGATCATCATTAAACAAATATCAACATTTAAAAATGGTTTAATTATCCATCAACTATTTTCATTGAATTAACAAATAATTACATAATTCAATTTCAAGTAACACAGTTGACTTAGTCAACTCTACACATGATTAACTCATTACTCAAATCTCATTTTGTCTTTCCATTTAAATTTAGTTTCAGATTAAATTAATTTAAATAATTCCATTTGATTATTATTAAATAAATAGTAATCAAATCAATATAATCTCATTTTAAATTGCTTCTTAAAAACAATTAACGTTGGTTATTAAACATTACATTAATATCCAATCACTCGCTAATAAGTCTTGTAAATATAAGGATCATCTTTATTAGATCATTTAATAATTAATATGAGGCACGTGCTTCGCACACGGATAGCTTTTGGTACCAAAAAAGTTAATTAGTGGTTAAAATAATCAATGTATATAAGGTAGGTTTATTTCCTTTTTATAAACCCGATTAAAATAATATATTTAACAATCTATATTCAGTTATAAATAAATTTCATAACTTCATTTCTATCGATTCACCTGATGGTAACACTACAACAAAAAAAGGGATTTGATAGCATTTCAAAAACGCTATTACAGCCAAAGATAGCTTTTTTGAAAACGCCGTCTAACGACATGCTATATTAGACCACCAACTTTAAATAGCATAGAAGCTAGCGCTATAAAAAAAAATAAAGGTTTGATAGCGTTTTATCTTTGCTATTAAACAAAAACACTATATGAAAGCGTAGCCAACTGCCACCTATGATAGCGTTTTCATTTTAATTTTATAGAGTTTATTGAGATTCTTTTATAGCGTTTGTTGCTATCTCTATAGCATTTAGTACTACAGTTGTAATAGCGTTCTGAAGTACAATTGCATAGCGTTTCTTTTATTTTTTATTAGTGCATACCCCCCTTTTGACAGCATTTTTAAAATGCTATAATATCGTATATAATATCAGTATCATTCACCGTTTGTATACCATCTTTTTTGTCTTTCATTACTTTTAAATACATATATGTATCATTCAAATAACATTCATATATATCATTAACTATTTCTCAAACGTATAAAAACAAAACATATTTTCACAAACAACAAACATGTAAACTACAACATAATATTTTATACATATCATTCAACCAGTATTCATATATTCAAACTCAATATTTCATACATATAATTCAAACTACTTCACATATCCAAACTTAAAAACTCATACATGTTGTTTTATCAACTCTTCCTTGTCCAAAATACGTCATATATACTTGCATTAACAAGTTACTTACTAAGTAGTCAACGCTTGATTTACTCCTGCTTTGCTTTTGATATTTCCTCCAAAACATAAGCAATTTGGTCCTATTACAACAAAAATAAGCAATATTTAGCATTATAAAAACAAGACAGAGTTGTAATGCGCAACGTTAAAGCCAATAACTCATGGTGAGTACTCTCAGGTACGGGTGTCACATGATTCAAGCCAGTAACAAGACAAATTGATTAATGTATATAATGTGAATAGTGCGATTAATATTAGTTTTCATGCTAAAAATTTTAAAGTGAATGTTACAACTTACGAAACTATATTTTGACGAGTTTAAAGGTGAAGACGGAGCTTTAAGCGGATTTAATTATTCTAAATGTCAATTATATTGCATAATAGCTGAAAAATGCTAAATAACATTTCAAGGATTTAAATGCATAAAATACGTGCAAATATGATCCAAACCACTCAATATTAATTTAATAAAAATGAATATGTGTAAGTAATATTGAATATATGTAAAGTAATAATATACATGTAAATAAATATCAGTTAGGCTAATACGAACCAACGAAATAGGCCTATTTGCTTGTTATCAACCAACAAATTACTAAACTAATATGAAATCCTTCTCAAAACATTTAGAACTTAACAAAGAGTGTAGAAAGTGGAACTTGATAAACAAAGGGGAAAGTGATCTTTGTATAACACTTAGTTGATTTATGAGCTGGACAAGGTTTAATATAATATTGAATGTGGAGATTATTTACAAAATCTTGACTTGATATTTTTTTATTTTCCCGACTAACTATGCACTAAACAGAACTTTAGACGTTTTATGGCAGCTGTAGCATTTGAAATTTATTTACAAAATATAAACAAATATCATACCTGTCGGTTTGCTGATTCAAAAAGAAGACTCATGTCCAGATGGCAAGCCCATAATCAAAACAGCATCCTAGGCATAATATGAATTAAACGGTCAGAGATGGAAAGCGAACATTCAGAACTATTCATAAGATATAATCCAAACACTTAATTACCTTCTCAAAAGCCCAACCACCTGGAACAAACAAAGTTAGATAAACGACCTTCTAATGTCAACTGAATGGACGAACGCACTTACACCAGATGATACAGTATCATGCTTTTTCTCCACCATATTCCCTTCAACATTTTCTCCCAAATAGCATACTATGATTCATAGGGAAGTTTGTTCTCCAACTTAATAGTCGAGTTAACAGATACTTTCCAATAAAAAAATATAGCATTTAAGTCAGTGTGAAGAGCTGATGCATTAGTTCCAAAACTGATCCAGAAATACTAATTAGTATTACTATTAGGATTGGAATACATAATGATATTCTTCTTCTCAACCTGATTCAGCTTGAGGACAAAGTTGGGTGATGCGATAACATTTTTACTGGTATTTTTTCTCAACATTGAAGCCCATTGATCGGGTTTTTGGTCCATCTTTGAATACAAATTAATAATCTGGCTTCAGCATAGGGTCCAACTTACAAAACCAGGTCTGCTTTGTTCGACATACTCATCGATGGCAATGCACCACAGAAATTAGGGATTATAACAGATAAAATATTCCTCATGTTATAATGAAGTCGTTGGCTTGTGCATATCTAATTCCTTCGTCTAACAAAATCAAGAGTTGTCAGTTAAGCACAGTTGGGAGGAATAAGAGGCCATTTTAAGTTTCCAAACCTTGATGCATAAGCCTAACCATCCGTGTCAACAAAATGAGACTTGTCTGGTTCTGTTAAGCCATTTTGTTGTAGTGCATACCCATTGTTGTAGCAACACTCACAGATTGAGTTGTCAAACTTAAGGTGAATATCATAAATCACAAGTAAAACCCTGCTTATCTGAAGAAGAAAATAACAATCGCAAGTTGGAAAGAGTTCAGTATCTGAAGAAGATATCTATGTACCTTAGTCTGTATCCAAACCAGTACATAAGAAGCAAAAAGTGAACCTATATTAATCGTTAAGTAAAACCAGTTGAAAAATGAACTCTTTCTCTCTTTTTTAGATTCATCAGTTTCATCAAATTGATCTGCATCGAATGAAGAAACACATGGCTTGATTCCTCCTGTTCGTAGAGCTATCGTATAAAGAGACACAATGACCATAGCAGTTTGTACAGAGGTTGGATCACAGGTGTAGCCATTGCAGTTTGGTTTCAGTCCATTCACTATTGCAGTCAATGTTAAAAGCACAAGACCCTATAAGAAGATTTTTTTTAAAAAAGGAAACTTTTATAGTAGTAAAGATTAAAAAGGTTGATTATGAGGAGTTACAGCAAGGTAGAAAAGCATAAAACATGAAATTGTTCTATATCTTCCGAGGTAGGCATCAACAATGAAAGTACCGGGTAAGGGAGTGATGTAACAAGTAACTGACCAGTTTGTGACATTTTGTGTTGCACTGCTGTTTCCTTCATTCAGAAATTGCTTCATGTAATTCAAAAGATTGGTGCTCATTCCATAGTATGCCAATCTTTCACAGCATTCCTTAGCTGAGGCAGCAACACAAACTGATATATGTTAGACCTTATGACAGTTCCGGTTAAGTAAAACAGAAGCGGAATCGATAAAGATTAAATACCAAGTAAAATGGACAATTTTTCCATTTTACAGTTTCGTCTTTGCAAGCAGGCCCACCTTTCAAGTTAACCATTCCATCTCGTGTATACAACACATTGTTAACTTCTGCCATCACTGTATTTCTTACAATATTTTAGCAAACATTGTGGATAAAAATCTGCAGATACGTAACAAGATCATGAACAATTGAGATGAATTATACAGCTTTTTGGACAGAGATCCATGGGCTTGAAGACGTCTAGAAAGAATATTACAATGAGAGAGTAAATTTCAAAGTTAGTTTTCAATACAGACTTGATATTCAGTGTTCTAGTCTGTTTGATGTTATCAGATTTGTCTGTCCTGAGAATTGAGGTAATCAATTTTACCTATGTACCTTAGCTGCCATAAGGAGATCTCATACCATCATCATCAATAATCTGCAACCATATACAAGGAATAGTATCGTCAATAAACAATAAAAAAATAAAGAGAATCGTCAATATTTGCCAATATGACAAATGAAAAGTCGCAAGTGGCAATGAACTAGTTGTTTTATGCCGACTCAAATTTGAACTACAAAACAATCAATACATTGCCAAAGTTCAAATCCTAGTGAATTACTTAGTATCAGAAGTATCATAACAGGGTATGCAATGACGTGGTAATTACAACATCTGTACATGTTTTTTCATAGAGAAACTTTAACATTTTAGTACAAAAAAGAAGAAAAAAACTGATATTTCAAAGACTAGCAGTAAACGAAAATTCAGTTGGCATATCGGCCAATCGATCACCAGTAGCTAGCAACTCCTTCATATTTCCGTTCAAGTATCCATCCAAAAATGTAACCATAACACCACCTACAAATTCTCACATAGGCTTCCTGAATTTGCCATTCTTACACAAACAAGAACTATATTTTCCCCATGAATCTTTTAGTATCATCATTAACATACCTAAATGTCCATAATCTCTGCATTCAAAACATAGAATGTTATAATTTCTACTATGAAAAATTATTTTCACATACCCATTCTAGTCTCAATATTCCCTTGCTTACTGATCAGGAGACACGCCATCACTTCAGATTTGACCAAGCACTTCAATCCAATTGACTAAGTCTCAAAGCTCCAGCATTTTCAGCTTCATATTGATTCTTGTTGCTGGTGGAGATTAGTAATTATTCTACATATTACTAATCTATCCTTTTCTTATTCTTTCACTTTAGATAAAATAAATTGGCAATTAGTTCACTAAAATGGAGAACTAAATAATTAGCAGCTAATATGGATCCTTCTCCTGATCTCGGTGAAACAAGTCATGAAAACATGTGCTGACAATTGATAAGATATGACAAAATGAGAACTGCTATATTCAATCGCTTCAAAGCAACTAAGAAGCTTACTCGCCGACAACATTTGAGCGACTGCGCATATCAATTGTTTGCTCTCTAGCAATTATCTAATTGCTGGGATGTGTATTTAACAATATAGTACTCAAGATGTCATTCATATGTCATATTTGGTATTGCTAGGATGTGCATTTAACAATATATTATATAGTTATAGTACTCAACATGACATTCATATGTCATATTTTTTTGCTTTTTGGACATGATTGGGATGTATACCATCTACCAAATTCTTCTCATTTTGTCTCTTAGTCATACTTGTGTTCATTTAGATTTCTTGACCATATTTAGACATGGCAAATACCCAAAAATATGTGTTTTTGTTCTTTAAACCAATCTAGAGAAATATCTAGTTAATGTTCCCCCTTGATAATTATGATGAGAAGAACATTCATTTTCTTGCAAGCTGTAGCACACATGCTATTAATGATCGCATTATCTTTTGCGTTGATAGCTCCTTCAATCATTGAAGAATTTTACTGAATAAATAGCAGACAACAGATATGCTTTGTTATCAGCCACATGTTGATAGATTTCTTTTTTCATCCATGTCCAGCAAACAAAATTACGGCACTATTAAAACTTGAAATCATACAAAATTGTGACAATATGAAATAAATACCTCTAAGATACTATATGACAAATATTCAATACGTTTTGAAATAAGTATGCCATACAAATTTTGAACAATTAGGTAATTCATAAAAGATCATTAATATCTTTAATTGATAAATGAAGATTCAAAATTAAAAAAAAAAAATCCTAAGAAAATATTTCTATATAACATGCCTTATTATCGTAAATGATATCTATCTCACATGGAAAATAATGTTATCTTTGAAATAGTATTTTGAAAACTACAGACAGAATACTTACAAAAGCATGCTATTTTTATGAACATGACTTAAATAAGATGCAAATCACAAACTTGCCTCTCATCCATATTATAATAAATTAGCTGTTATATGGAATGGCTTAAAAAAAATATTAGTACTAACAAATGATATTGCATTGCAGTAAGTAGCTGATAAAAAGATCAATATATTAAATGGAAATTTAACAAAAAGATATAACAGTAGAATGCTTTTATTCCTTTTCAACTATGTAAAGTATATTATGTGTAAATGGCAGCAAAATAATAAATAGACGAATGATAAAATTATGGATTTGTAAAATTATCCCACGTTCTTTTTTCAAGTTCGTAGAGTTTTGCATGCTTCAGATTAAACTATTGCCCATCTAAGATTAAAAGTATACCATATTCAGTGGAATAATTCATGCTTGATCTACATATTAATTGTCAAAATGTAACCCCAAAAAGAAAAAAAAAAGAAACATAAACATAAAGAATTCAGCTACCTGATTCATTTTGCTTATTCTATGAAATCGTTCCTCAATGCACTGAGATTTGCAATAAGAAATCAATTACTCTTTAGATTTGTTAACTAATTGCAGCAATATTGAATCTTCCTAATTAATAAAAAATAATCAATTAGTATTTTTTTGTTTAGTGACCATTAATATTACAACTCTATCAATTCAAAACCTATTGATTATATTATTAGTTAACTATTAAAGGAATAAGTAAAATAATTTATCTTTCAGTTTATTAAAAAAAAAATCAAATGTTGTTTTCCTTTGACTATCAACATTTTCTCATTCATTACGCCTTCTCTTGGACATAATCACAAGAATAATTTTCTAAACCCAGATGAGGCCCTAGATTTGCCACTAATAGCTAACAAATTTGGTATTACACCGATCATGGAAGACAGTAGGAGTAACTAGCAAGGCAATGCAAGAATACATATTTGATGTACTTGATCCATCCTTAATCGCAATCGCTAATAATGTTTTAATTTTTTCAATATTGGCTGAATATGTGTGATTTATTAACTATACATTCTTGGAATTGTCCTGAATATGTAAGATTTATTAATTCTACAATCTTGGAATTTCAGCATATATGAGATTTTTTTATAAATAGACACGTGCTATAGAACGGTTTAGAGATTGATAATCATGTGAGGACTTAGATAACGTCGACCAAAAAGTTATTCATGATCAGTTATTTCAGCTAAAGAAATAAAATAAAATTTGAAGATGCTTTACCTGGTCTGATACTCCAATACCCCTTGCAAATTCTCTACCAATTCCTACTCCTTAACTTAGACATTCAAATATTTAGTATGTTAAGCGTATCAATAGTATTAAATCCAATGTGCTGATGTTATAATGTTACCTGAACGGGCTGCATGTTTTGAGCATTCAAAAATTCAATACCATCTCAATTGATGAATCTGCATATTCACTCAAGTATTATTAACAAACTTTTATTGAAATCCAAGTATAAAACAAAGAGAAAGTGTTCAGAAATAAGTTGACACAATCGAGTCTTTTTAAATAAGTTAAAAAAAAGATTAGAAACATAGTAAACTTATTGTGAAACCAAAATTCACATGCGTGCTAGCAAACATTCTAAGTCTATAACCATGTGCATTTAAATTTTCTTAGAGCTTCATGTTGGTGAATGATAATTACCATCCTTCTCGAGTCAATAGTTTATGGGATAAACCAGTATACCTAGGGCTGTCAATGGGTCGTGTCGGGTCGGGTCAAGTTGGGTTCGGGTCAATTTTTAAAAGGGTCGGATCAACCCGTTTAATAAACGGGTCATAATATGCCAACCCGAACCCGATCCGTTTATTAAACGGGTTGACCCGATCCGACCTGCCTATCCCGTTTATCTAATCGGGTCGGGTCGGGTCGACCCGTTTTGACCTTTTTAATTTGCAGAAATATTGCAAAATAAAAGCATACTGAAATAAAATAATACATTGCTTAAAAATACAACACTTAAAAAGGCAACATACATGATATAATCATTAATGCAAACTAGCAACAGTAGATCATCAAATGGATCATATCATCATCCAAATTACAAATATAATACATTTAAAAAGTTAAAATGCAACAAACAAAAACAAATGGTTTATGATGGGTCAGAAATGGGTTCACAGGTCAACCCGTAACACACCCATTTATTAAACGGGTCAGAGCGGGTTTACCCG
Organism: Allium sativum; assembly: GCA_030737875.1. Classification (NCBI taxonomy): domain Eukaryota; kingdom Viridiplantae; phylum Streptophyta; class Magnoliopsida; order Asparagales; family Amaryllidaceae; genus Allium; species Allium sativum. The sequence continues at coordinate 152,898,695 of CM060921.1, read as the reverse complement.
AAATTGACCCATTTATAAATGGGTCGAGTCGGATCGGATTTTTTTCATGCAGGTTACGAGTCGTGTTTCGGGTCGTGTACGAAATTGACGGCCCTAAGTATACCCTTGCATGAAAGCATACAAAGATAACTCATAACTGAACATGTTCATGACTACTAATATTAAATGCAACAATGATGTCAACATTGAACTGAAGCAACCCATTCGTTGGTCTGAACCTGAGTATACATATAAGAAAAACGAGATTTCTCTGTTTGATATTTGGATAATTATATTACATATTTTGAGCAACAATTAATACACCTGCAGAACATAACCACCCAACCACTTGATTTTAGATTTATGTGTTCCCAATCTTCACTTTCCCAGCTAGCATCATCATATTAAAGCATATTGAAACTATATTACGTTTTATTTTGTAACATGTTTTGAATAACATGTAATAAATTGGCAAGCAAATTCAAATTTTTGTTCAAATAAGAAAAGAAATAAATAAAATGTTTTAGTACATTGGACGGTACAACACCAAGCTAACATGTATGAATTTCTTAAGTAAACCAGAGTATCGAATGCGATGCATTTAGCATCAGTCTATCCAAAATATGTAAATCATTTTATGCACTTAGCATCAGTCTAAAAAACAATCAAAAAGACATTTCTGAAAGCAATCAAAAACATTTTATGTCGAGGTGGAGGATGATGGAAAAAACAAAAATAACATTTGAAATATGTGCCACTGCAGAAGAGTGGAATTAAAATTGTCAAAAAGAGGTATAATGGGATGTTAAGAAGAAAAAAATGACTCACGGAAAAAACATTAAAAAGGAAGCAGAAAAAAAGTTAGGCAAAAAGTTAAGTATATTACCAAATGAAGACACTCAGTGGTGAATATCAGAAATCTCTCTCTCTCTCTCATTGTGATCTGCAGTCTTTGGGCATCAAAACATAAACCACCACCGACTTTGATCCAAATTGAACGTATAACAGGCATATGACCAAATAATCTGACCGATAATTGAAAAAAATACGGGTGAATTGTTAATAACTTGATATGGTACTGCTTTTATATGGAAAAATAATGAAAGAACACAAACATAAACAAGCAGATATGTTAAGAGAAACATAATTATCTTCCCCGCATGTAAACATCCATATGTTACAGTCTGGGAGCCGAACATCCACACATACAAGATATTCCTGTAACTGAATAGCTAACGGTAGCTTGCGCACGCAACTCTTCCACATTACTTAAACTTCTCAAATTCTGTAGGGTGCATTAACCATGTAACAACCATGATAAGTCACAAATATAATAAACATCGTCGTTTAAAACATATCCGTTTTCAATCCTACCTTGCAGTGCAAGCGATAAGCTCTTAAGATATATACTCAAATAGTTTGTGAGCTATCAAAACATATACAATGCTAAAAAAGGATTTTTAGGCCGTGGCTATGTTCAGTAAGTTTGGTCTCAAAAATGGGATGAATGTTTGTTTGCAGGTTGGTGTTCAAGCATTTGCTTGAAGAAGAACATGGAATTGATTTAAAAAAAAAAAAGTAAGTTCTAATAAAAGTTTTTCAAATAATATGAGTAGCAATCCATTTGTTACCGAGAAAATAGAACATTAATTTTTCATCCATATGAACACATGCATAATGTTTTAAAAATGGATGCATTAGTATTTAAGTGCAAGCAAGTAAAACAAAAACTACACGAAAACTACACGCAGTCATCCTTGATCCACACCATCATATTGCTGTGGAGAAATTTTGATTCAAGACCGCTTAAATCAAAAATCCCCAACGTCGCGGAAAAAGAGATCGTGGTAATAGTGCAAAAACAACCAATCGAACAATATCAATCTTATCCAAGCCAATCACAATCATCAAACAATGAAAATAATAGAGCAATAACGAGAAACTAAATCACACAGGGATTTATAGTGGTTCCACCGACGTCTTGTCAGTGTACGTCCACTATGAGAGAGAAACCTTTATTAATATCAATAGAAGAGTACAAGAGATTGATTACAATGATCAAATTTACTAGAAAATTTTGATTTTGTGGAGAAAGGAATTGAAGAAGATTAGGATTGCCTAAACCCTAATTAGAATAATCTTAGATCTAATCTCTTGATCTGTGATCCACCTTCTTTCGTATTCGATGTAGCTTATATAGGCATAGAGAAGTATATGGAAATTCCCAAAATTTCCTCTAAAATTTCCTCTAGATCCAAAGTATTCTCCAGATCCAAAATATCCTCTAGATCCAAAATATTCTCCAGATCCAAAATATCATCTAGATCCAAAATATTCTCTAAATCCAAAATATCATCCAGATCCAAAATATCCTCTAGATCTAACACATAGTATCGCATACTTGAACACTCCACCTCGATACTATATATGTCTACATCACAAACTCCAATGCACCTAAGCATTTCATTCTATCTTCAATCAAGAAAGCTTGAATGTTTCCCCAATGAACTCCGGCATAGCCACCGCCCATTGCACTTCACTAACGAGTTCAGGCATAGCCCCCACCCGTCAATGAAGTGTTGAAACATCCAACTCCTAAACCAGTCTTACCAAAAGACAATGTACTCGGGAGTGAAAACAAGTACTTACCATGAAGATAGAACACCAACCTCTCACCAATACCCTTCTACAACCAAGTTTCTCTTTCAAATGTGCCACCTCGTGGCACCTAGCATCTCTCCAAGCGAATTAAGTTCAAGCAATGCTCGAACTTCCCAACCGGTAACGCCTTAGTGAACATGTCCGCCGCGTTATGCTTTGTGTGCACTTTCCGAAGGCATACTTGCTTGTCTTCGTCCATGGCTACTAGAAATGACTCCCTCTCTTCAGTATGCTTCGTCCGTGAGCTAAATGCCAAATTCTCAACCAAGTGAATGGCGTTTTGGCTATCACATTGAACATCAACACTGTCATGTTCAAAACCCAAGTCACACAACAGTCGCTTCAAATAGAATGCTTCCTTTGCTGCCTCTATCGCAGCTATCAACTCCGCCTTCGTAGTGGATAAAACAACTACGGTCTGTAATCTCGATCTCCAACTTATGGTTGTACCACCAAGAGTGAAGACATATCCAGAAGTTGATTTTCTTCGATCCCTATCACCAGGGTAGTCCGAGTCACAGTAACCAACCAACATGCAATTCTTCTCTTTACTACCCCAAAAACAAGGCCATGACATGTTGTACCTTTCAAGTATCTCAAGATAAGCTTCACTGCTTCCCAATGCGATTTCCCCGAATTAGCCATGAACCGACTAAGCACCCCAACGGTATTTGCAATATCGGGTCTTGTACACACCATGGCATACATCAAATTTCCAACTGCACTAGCATATGGCACCTTTGTCATGTAAGCTGATTGACATAGAAATGTGTTTATTCTATGCTCTTATATCTTATCTTTTGTATATAAATGAATATTACTTGGGTATTGTTTTGTTACTTTTACAGATATTCCAACCCAGCCCGCATGCAACCAGAAATGTAGAGAAATAGAGATCAATTTGCTGTGTATTTGCATTTTGAAGAATTGTAGATGAAGATCTCACATCTGGCTGCTGTTGGACAAGAAAAGGATTGATAAAAAGGCTTTGCACATCACAAATCAATGAAGAAGTGTCAAGGAAGCAAGAGGAAAAGAGAAAAGGCCCAAATTTGCTTTATTTATCTAAGGCCCATTTATGTTTCTCATTGTAAACTAATTAGTGATGTAATGACCAGGCCCAGTTATCATTAGGGTTAGGGTTAGGGTTTGGCTATATACCCTATATATACCCTTGTAATATCATTGTAGCCACTATCCTATATCTCATTCTATTCTCTTCTTCATTAATAAAACTCATTTTTCTTTTTATTTTATGCAATTTTCTATTTCTTAGCAATTAGTGTTGTCTACACGATTAGATTCGGTAGAACACTATTTGTATTTTGCATTTCTTTTCATTAGTGATTGACCGTCTGATTAGATTCAGCGGTAATCCTAATTTTATTTCCTGTTGTTATTTATATTCTGCACTTTTATTTTCTGTATTTTAATTGCGTTCATAGGTTAAATTGGATTTGATTAGATTTGAATCTGATTCACAGTTTCATTGCTTTTCCATAGAAATTGTAACTTGATCGTCGGTTCAGTTAGATCTGTTCTGAATCAAATTACAGTTTTTAATTTTGTTTTGTTTTATTTTCAAAATCAACCTCCAAAGTTTTGTCTAACTCGCCCAAGAGATTAGATAAATAATTTGATTTAGTTCACCTCCCTGTGTTCGACCTGTATGCTACACACCTGTATGCTTGCATAATTTTAATTTAAATGTCGCGCTTTTCTAATTCATAGATTAGCGACGATCAAGTTTATGGCGCCGTTGCCGGGGAGGTAACGATTAAATTTTATTTTTTATTTAATTTCTGATTCGTGTTAGTTTTTTTTTATTTTCTCTTTTGTTTTCTTGTATATATATAAAAAAATCTTGATTAGTAAAGTGGTGTATCAATTACATTGGTACTCTCATGAACTGAGCAAGAAAAAAAAATACTTGTCAAGTTTCCTTGATTTTATTTCTTTAATTTTCATTTATTTCTTTCCTCTTTTCGGTCTCCTTTCCCATCTTTACATTTCTTCTTTCCCATATATTTAAAAAAAAATCTCTATTAAAATCTTTCCCCTTTCTGCCTTGTAATTAATTTTCTCTGTTTGATTGGATGTCATTTAATTTCTTTTCTTTTTGTTTCTTGTATATATAGAAGAAGAAAAACTCTTGTTTGGTTAGATTTGGTATGATACCGTAATCTACCAAATAAAAAAAAACTTACCAAATTTCATTAATTTTATCTTCTTCTTTCTCATTTATTTCTTCCCCCTTTCAATTTTTTCCTTTTATATTTCTTTTTCCTTTCCTACTTTCAAAGCAATAAAAAAAAAAAAAAACAAAAAAAACTCATCATTTAATTTCTCAAACTCTTTCCCCTTTTTCAATTTCATTCCCAGTTTCTACAACCTCTCTTTCAATAGCTTTCATATAAAAAAAAAAATTGAAAACTTTCCATTCTTTCTTCCTTGTAGTTAATTCTCTGCTTTGTCATTTGATTACTACCCTCTTTTGCTATTTCTTTATTTCTTTCCATTCTTTTTCTTTTTGCAATTACAACAGCAATCTCTTCTCATCTTCTTGCCATTCCGTACATCTTCTTCTCTTCCACCAAGACCAAAACCATCTTCACGCATACCCATAAAAATCCATATATCTTGCACCAACGAAAACTAATACAGCAAGTCATAACCTCCCCAAAACCATCCTTTCTCACAACCACCAACATCAGCACGTCACCCTCGTCCATCACAAATACCCCACGCACAACTTCTGCGCACCATCACCGCCATCAAATCCGATCACAACGCACTACTCAGCAGTTCCGCTGCGTTTACCAGCCTCTATCCACTAAAACTGCTCCACAATACCACCAATACCCACTCCAAATCCGATTCTCCGATCACGACATCATCCTCCAACCTCACGTTCGAATTCCAACACCACCTCCACCATGCAACAGATCCAAGAAACCCATAAATCGCCAATTCGAAACCAAGCCAAAAATCCCAAGTCAACAACGAAAAAGCAAATCGGAGGGGTCTTCAGTTTCATATTGAAAATTTTCCTTTTTTTTGGATCTCGAATAGCTTAGTTGTGGAGATTGATTGTGGATGGAGTCTACTAGGGGAGTTGCGTCCTGTTTTCCAAGAAAAGGAGGAGGCGCGTCTCAGTGAGATCTCCCGTGAATTTTTTTTTTGGGGCACTGCAATTTTTTTTTTTTTGGTGAACATTGAAGTTTGTGCATGGTGTTTAGCAATTGAGTAGGCAATTGATTTGTTTTCATTTTCTTTTTGATGTGGTCTCTTCATGAAAGGTAAATTATACTACACACATTAAAAAAAAAAATTGGGTCTGCCATTTTTGGTTTCTGAGAGATTTTGGGAGCGCATATCCTGTATTTTGTTTTGGGCCTGTTCGACTGTGCCAAAACAAAAAGCAAAAAAAAAAAAAAAAATGTGGTTTGAGGAGCATAATTAAGGCGAGAATTGGATTGTGTTGCCTATTTTTGGGTGCGTGCGTTTTGATTGAGAATTGACTTTCCAGGAGCAATTCTTTATTTAGTGCGTTAGTGCTTGTTCCCTACTTTTTTTTATTTATTTTTATTTCTTTTGTTAGGCTTAGCTTTTATTTTAAGTTTAGTTTATTTATTTTATTTGGTTTTATTTTTATTTTTATTCTAGGTTTTTATCAATTTGTAGTTTTCTTTTGATTTTACTTCTTTTCTTTTTCTTAAAAAAAAAAAAAGAGTACGTTTTTTTTTAGGCTTAATCGAGTAGGTTCGCTTGTTTGTTTGTTTGTATTTTTTTTCTTTTTTTTTCCTTTGTTAGTTTTTTTTTTCTTTTTCTTTTTAGGTTTTCTCCCTTTCAATTGTTTATATTTTTATTTTGTTTTATTTGCGTCTCTTTATTAAAAAAAAAAGAAGAGGAAACCTCATTCAAATCAAAGGCAAAAAGCAAAGAATTCGAGCAAAAAAACAAGAAAACTCGGAAGCCAAGCAAATTTGCAAATCGCCAACGCTACTCAATTGCACTGGACGGTCTGCCATACCCCGCTGTAAAATTATCTTAACTCTACAGGTGCTCTGCTGCAAAATAAAAATATAGAAATTGTTGTAAAAATCTTCTGTAGGGGCAGCGGCTTGAATGTAAAAAAATTTAATTCTGCAATTTCTATTTCTGTGACTGTTCTGTGACTGTAATTTCTGAATTAATTTGGTGCGGACTGACATTTCCATAACTGAAATCTTCATTCTCATTGTTTTCAACAATAAAAATAGACGCTGCAAAATAATATAATTAAAAAGTGGTGTTTTGTGAAGTTGACTGTCTCGTATAATTGGATCGCGGATATATAGTAGTTCAATTTATTGAACTATTAGCAAAAGATGTTGCATACTACCCGTAAAACATTGGTTGTATCCCTTAGTTTTATACTATACGTGAACGGCCATAAGACCCTCTTCCCCCTTCCAATTGAGTCAGTTAATTAATAGAGCACAACTGAGTATTTTATATTATTTTGAAGTGAGAATAATTTTTGTCTTCTGCTGACTTCATTCAAATGTCTGATTCAAAAAAATCCTTGAGAGAAACGTGGGATAATAATCGGAGTAGACGTCCTTTTGAAAAGTATGAGTATGAATTGCAACTCATGAAACAAGATTTTCCAAAATTTCATGAGCCCAATGTCAACAATTTTCAAAATTTTCCAACTGATCAACATTTTCAAAACCACAGATATAATCGAAACGACGATTTCAATTTAAATTTCAATAACTTCGATTATGGGCCACATCCACATCAAAATGGTTTTGAATCGCAACATACCTTTGATCAACATCAATATGGGGTTGTAAACCAATTCGAAAATAACTTTGAAAATGATTTTCAAATCGAACAAAATTTTCAAAATTACAACCCACATCCACATCAAAATTTTCTAGATCAAAATTGCGATTTTCCCTCAAATTTTAACAGTTTTGGTTATGAACAAAATTTCTATGATCAAAATAATTTCCAATATCATTGTCAGTTTCCTGAAAATTCAAACAACTACCACATTGGAAATAATATTGATTGTGAAATTGATGTGGATTATAATTTTAAAAATCAAGAAATCCAAAACGAGAGCTCTCAAATCAACGATCGTCTCAACATTCTTAGAGAGAGGGAAGAAAGACTAAATAAAAAGGCTGATGAACTTCTTTGTTTATTGACATCTTTGAAAGAACAACGAGAGCAACAAAAACAAATTCAAACAAGTGATGAATCAAAAAAACAATCCATTCTTTGCTGATAGTGAAAATTTTCAAATAACGACTTTGGAAATTGAGAATAATCATCTTGATGAAGTTTTTCAAAATTCAACAAACGATTTGGATTTCAACTCTTTTCAAAAAAAAGAATGAAGCTTGGATTTTGATCTTTCTCTTTCAAACTACGAGAAACCTGAAAATTTGAAATTGAACAAAATGAAAATGTTGAAATTTTCAAAAACTTAGAAGTGGAAATGGATTTTAATGAACATGAATTTTTCGGATTGTACGAGGATGAGTTGCCAAATGCGGAAGACGTAGATTCAAGTCACGAGTTCGAAAATTTTAACTTTGAGGAAATTTCAAACGAACTTGAAATTGTTAGTGTTGAAAACATGTTGTCCAGTAATGAAATTGAGAATTGTGATCACATAGTCTTGAACAACAGTCAGATTTCAACTTTCACTGAATTTATATACGATCACAAATTTTTGAAAAATTACACTGACAAATTTGTTGAACACATGAACTATCTTTGGAATGCTGGCTTGGTTGAAAAACTTCATGTTAGGACGACCCTGGATATTTATCTCCTGGACTATAAATCTAGGTTTAAAGATGATATGGTTTTCAAGAACTCTTGCTTGTTAGAAAATATGCCTAGGCATAGTGGGAATGGGACTCATAGGGCAAGAACCAAGTGTGGGGGGAAAAGTTGGTGGCAATCCTTGCGTCGCATGCATCGCAAACACATTTATCATTGTACATATGATCCTTTCTTACATATAGTTAAATTGCAATTCGTTTTACAAATCATTTTACATTTAATCCATCTTTGGGTACGATCTTTCAAATTTAGGAAACGTTCACAGTGTGGACACTGTTTAGTTCAAGTGTGGGGGGGGGGGGGGGAGTCTGCATTTCACTCATTTTCGTTTTTTTTCTTTCGTTTTTTTCTTTCTTTTCATTTCCATCCATTTAAATAGGACCATCATGCATTTTAGACTGTATTAACATGCCATTTTTTTTTTTTGAAATACGTCTCATTTTCAATTGATACAACAAAATAAGTTTACAATTTTTAGCCAGTTGATAGTATTTTTCTCTCTCAGCTAAATTCGAATTTGAAATATAATGAAAAGTTTAATTTTGAGGGATAATAGTGTAACCGGTACATAGGGAGATTCTTAGGTGATGGCCATGAAATCTATTCTATATTGTAGACTTTGTTTAAATAAGTGGAGGACTTAAAATACTTATAATGGCTTGTCAAACCTTTAAAACTAAGTTGTGTTAAGTTGAATTCGCGTAACTCTCTTTTTGTGCTTATAAATTCAATAATAATAATAGTAATCCAAGGGTATCCAACATTGCTTGTATATCGAGCGTTGGTGTGCAAACCCGCCAAGCTCTATCCCACACGTTGTTGACAAAGTCAGTGTTGGAATATCTTGGTCTCATTTTATGAGATTGGACACCTAAGGATTACCGACACATTGTTGACAAAGTCAAAGTCGGCCTGCACAATCCGCCAAGCTCTTTACCCACTCTCCGTTAGTCCGCGAGGCAGTGCATGGGTGGTAAACCTTGGTCTTTTTAGTTAGGTGTATGTACTTAATCATAAATCTTAAAATTTTATAGAATAAAGAATAAGCGATGATAACCAAACACTTCTTGACCTTATTGATTTGACTAGCCATACATGAGAAAATTAGAATACCACTTTGCAAACTGTGCCAAGCAAACTAAGAATTTATTTCATGGCTGCACTATGTTATCGACCGAACTAACTGGCCAAACTGGAATTTAACATTTGAAAACTTGATTTATATTGAAAATTTGTGACAAGTCGAGGTATGTAAAATAAAATCAACTGATTAGAAATTATTAACTTAATTTGTTGTACTACTTTCCTGAAATAAGTCGTGTTGTCATTTTTCGTTTTTATTTTTGCATATGTCCATTGCATTCATGTAGTTTCATTAGAATCATAGCATACTGCATTTGGATTTTGTGGGTAGTATCCGCTGAAAACCCTCACGAGACACCACTCGTCCTACTAGGGACACCTAGAGGTTTAACGGCTTGTTGCATACGCTCAATGCAATCGTGTTTCCTACAAAAGTGTGACCTATCTAGTCTAGTTTTTTTTTCATTTCTTGTTTTACTCGAGGACGAGTAAAAGATAAGTGTGGGGGTATTTGATTGACATAGAAATGTGTTTATTCTATGCTCTTATATCTTATCTTTTGTATATAAATGAATATTACTTGGGTATTGTTTTGTTACTTTTACAGATATTCCAACCCAGCCCGCATGCAACCAGAAATGTAGAGAAATAGAGATCAATTTGCTGTGTATTTGCATTTTGAAGAATTGTAGATGAAGATCTCACATCTGGCTGCTGTTGGACATGAAAAGGATTGATAAAAAGGCTTTGCACATCACAAATCAATGAAGAAGTATCAAGGAAGCAAGAGGAAAAGAGAAAAGGCCCAAATTTGCTTTATTTATCTAAGGCCCATTTATGTTTCTCGTTGTAAACTAATTAGTGATGTAATGACCAGGCCCAGTTATCATTAGGGTTAGGGTTAGGGTTTGGCTATCTACCCTATATATACCCTTGTAATATCATTGTAGCCACTATCCTATATCTCATTCTATTCTCTTCTTCATTAATAAAACTCATTTTTCTTTTTATTTTATGCAATTTTCTATTTCTTAGCAATTAGTGTTGTCTACAAGATTAGATTCGGTAGAACACTATTTGTATTTTGCATTTCTTTTCATTAGTGATTGACCGTCTGATTAGATTCAGCGGTAATCCTAATTTTATTTCCTGTTGTTATTTATATTCTGCACTTTTATTTTCTGTATTTTAATTGCGTTCATAGGTTAAATTGGATTTGATTAGATTTGAATCTGATTCATAGTTTCATTGCTTTTCCATTGAAATTGTAACTTGATCGTCGGTTCAGTTAGATCTGTTCTGAATCAAATTACAGTTTTTAATTTTGTTTTGTTTTATTTTCAAAATCAACCTCCAAAGTTTTGTCTAACTCGCCCAAGAGATTAGATAAATAATTTGATTTAGTTCACCTCCCTGTGTTCGACCTGTATGCTACACACCTGTATGCTTGCAGAATTTTAATTTAAATGTCGCGCTTTTCTAATTTATAGATTAGCGACGATCATAAGCCTTGTCTTTCTCCTCGATAGGTGATCCCTTACTCGAAAGCTTTACATGCAAAGGTAAAAGTGTATTTGACGCCTTTGCATCCTCCATGCTAAACCGACAAAGCACTTTCCTAATGTACTCCTTTTGAGTCAATCTCAACTCAAAACTCTTTCGGTCCCTTACAATCTCCATGTCCAAGATTTTCTTTGCTTCTCCAAGGTCTTTCATCTCAAACTCCGCCTTTAATTTCTCTTTCAGCTTGTTAATTTCTTCCTTGTCCTTAGAAGCAATGAGCATATCGTGCACATACAAGAGTAAATACACCCAACAATCATTTCCTAACCTCTTGAAATAAACGCAAGCATCCTTGATGCTTCGATGGAAGCCACTTTCAAGCATGAAATGATCAAATCTCTTGTACCATTGCCTAGGTGATTGCTTCAAACCATACAGTGATATCTTCAACTTGCAAACTAGTTCTGACTTACCTTCTACAACAAACCCTTCTGGTTTCTCCATGTAGATGTCTTCGTCCAAGTCTCCATGCAAGAAGGCGGTTATCACATCTAGTTGCTCCAACTCCAAGTCGTGAATAGCAACTATGGCAAGTAATATCCGGATAGAAGTATGTCTCACAACTGATGCGAAGATCTCATCATACTCCTTTCCTTTCCTCTGTGCAAACCCCTTAGCCACTAGCCAAGCTTTGTATCTTTCGTCGTCCTTCACCTTATGTATCCATTTGCACCCAATAGCACGGTTTCCTTGAGGAAGTGGAACCAACTCCCAAGTCTGGTTCTTCATCAACGATTGCATCTCTTCCTCCATGGCGCAAATCCACTTCGAGCTATCATTCGAATTCATGACGTCATCAAGGTCCATCGGCTCATCTTGGACTACATGAAGAGCATAGTCCAAATTCTCATAAAAGCTAAGATAGTTCCAATCACCATATCTTTCGGGAGGCCTTATAGCACGACGACCAACCCGAGTAGCAATACCATCACCCGGTCTTCCTTCAGCTCCACCTTGAACTGAATCTTCTCTAGGCTCGTGCACATCACTAACACTACTAGAGGAATCCTGTGGACTATGTGATGTAACATCAACCACATTCACCTCGCAAGCACCTCCAACAACTCTACTCTCTCTAGGCCTGAAAGTGGAAATAACTTCCTTCTCCTTTGATTCACCATGAACCAAATCCGGAACATCCGATGAGCCTTTATTATCCTTGAACATAGCTGACTCATCAAAAGTAACATGACGAGAAACTGAAACCTTCTTCGTTTTCGGATTCCAAAAATCCGATAGCCCTTGACTCCATCCATATAACCAAGCAAAATCCCTTTGAAAGCTCTAGGTGAGAGCTTATCATTCCCCGGATCATGCACATAAACAGGACAGTCAAATACACGAAGATAATTCAAGTCAATGCTCTTCCCCTTCCACACTTCCTCTGGAATTTTGTTACCAATAGCAGAGCACGGAATTCGATTAATAATATGCCCTGCGGTTGACAAAGCTTCGGCCCAAAATCCCTTAGACAAACTCGATGTCAATCTCAAGGATCGAGCTTTCTCAAATAGAGTTCGGTTCATTCTCTCCGCTACTCCATTAGATTGCGGATCTCCCGGTGTAATAAAATGCCTCCGAATACCATGATGCTTGCAAAAATTCAGAAATTCTCCGGAAACATACTCGTCGCCATTATCGGACCTAAGAACCTTCAAAGTCTTTCCATTCTCATTCTCATCAAGAGCCTTCCATTCTTTAAATCTTGCAAATGCCTCCGACTAGGCCTTCATTACATACACCCAAACCTTTCGAGAAAAATCATCAATGAAAGAAATATAATATCTTGCTCCTCCCAAAGAAACTACAGGTGCTGGTCCCCAAACATCCGTGTGCACATACTCAAGAATCCCTCTTGAATCATGTTTTCCTTCACCGAATGACACTCTAGTTTGCTTCCCCATGACACATTCCTCGCAAAACTCTAACTTGTTGAAACTCTCACCATCAATCATCTCCCTTCGACGAAGAACATCTAAACTCTTCTCCAAGACAAGACCCAATCTCAAATGCCACAGCCGTGTCGCATCTAAGCCACGGGAACTATCAACACTGACAAAAGTTTTGCCTTCCACGGTCACTCCTTGAAGCAAATAGATACCATGAGTTCTAGCACCCTTCATAACCACAAGCGCACCCTTCGAAACCCTCAAGCTATCACTCTCAATAGTGATCTTACAACCTAGAGAATCCAACTGTTCCAAAGAGATTAGTGACTTCCGTAGTCCTGGAACATAGCGCACATTAGTGAGAGTACGAACCACTCCGTCAAACATTCGAATTTGCACGGATCCAATGCCTTTCGACTTTCAAACTGCACCATTTCCCATAAAAATTGAATTTCCTTATCGATCAACATAAGAAGAAAAACAATTCCTATTAGGCGTCATGTGATATGAAGCCCCCGAATCAAGCACCCAATCGCTGCCTGAAACATCCGATGCAACAGCCGATAAAACATCTATGTCTTCCTCACCAACATCTCTCTCCACTGCAACTGATGAAGATACTACTTCCTTCTTCCCCTTGTCTGGACAATCATTCTTCCAGTGACCAGGTTTCTTACATATAAAGCACTTGCCATTTCTTTCCTTCGATTTTCCTCTTCCACCGGGCTTCTTAGACTTAGAACGCCCCCGGTTTCCCTTCTTCTCTGACTTTTCTTTCTCCGCAAATAAACCTTGACCATTACCAGCACCACTACTACCATCACTCAGCTCCTTCATCTGATCTCGTAATTCCTCACTAAGAAGACCCGTCTTGACATCATTTAGAGTCAATGTATCCCGGCCATAGATCAAACTATTTGAGAACCTAGTATAGCGTTAAGGCAACGAACATAGCAATATCATCGCCTTCTGCTCCTCCTCAATCTTCAAATCTACCGCCTTCATCTTCATTAGCAAATCATCAAACACATTTAGGTGCGCCTTTAGCGAAGTTTCTTCCTTCGTCTTGTAGGTAAAGAAAGTCCGCAACAAGAACAGTCGATTTGTGAGTGACTTCTTCATATACAACTCCTCCAACTTGTTCCAAATACCTTTAGCTGTCGTCTCACCATTAATTTCGGAAATAACATTCTCCTCCATGGCAAGTTGAAGTGTAGTGAATGCCCACTCTTCCATTTCCTCTCTCTCTACATCTGAGATTTCCTCTGGCAATAAATGTGTATCAAACACCACCCGATGTACCCGATTCTGCCTAAGAACCGCTTTTATCTTCCATTGCCACTTTTCGAAATCATTATCGCCATTCCACTTGTCGATAACCAATTGTGAACCAGCAGCTGCATACGACCCACGTACATAAGGAGCTACACCACTTGGACCACTTGTTGATGGATTATTTGAACCTGATTCCGGCATTTCTACAACTATCTACCAACACCAGTGCTTTGACACCAAATGTTATGGAGAAATTTTGATTCAAGACCGCTTAAATCGAAAATCCCCAACGTCGCAGAAAAAGAGATCGTGGTAATAGTGCAAAAACAACCAATCGAACAATCTCAATTTTATCCAAGCCAATCACAATCACCAGACAATGGAAATAATAGAGCAATAACGAGAAACTAAATCACACAGGGATTTATAGTGGTTCCACCGACGTCTTGTCAATGTACGTCCACTTTGAGAGAGAAACCTTTATTAATATCAATAGAAGAGTACAAGAGATTGATTACAATGTTCAAATTTACTAGAAAAATTTGATTTTGTGGAGAAAAGAATTGAAGAAGATTAGGATTGCCTAAACCCTAATTAGAATAATCTTAAATCTAATCTCTTGATTTGTGATCCACCTCCTTTTGTATTCAATGTAGCTTATATAGGCATAGAGAAGTATATGGAAATTCCCAAAATTTCCTCCAAAATATCCTCTAGATCCAAAATTTTCTCCAGATCCAAAATATCCTCTAGATCCAAAATATTCTCTAGATCCAAAATATCATCTAGATCCAAAATATTCCCTAGATCCAAAATATCCTCCAGATCCAAAATATCCTCTAGATCTAACACATAGTATCGCATACTTCAACACATATCTACCTACATAATTTCACGGTACTTATTAATAAGAAAAAAAGTAAACGTAGATAGTTTTTTTTACTGAATAAATCTTATTATCCAGGTAGCACCAATAGCTGCTACTCGGATGTGCTTCTCAATGATCATGATGTACCAATCAGATTATGTACAGTTATTAGGTTTTATCAAAGAATGCTACTCCTTTCTGAGGTTGGAGGGAAACCAACTCCATACCCAGAGAGACCAGATCGATTGCTTGAAGTAGCTGCTGGTGTTGCCTCTGCAGAAGGATTTCCTGCAAAATGCTACCGGACACCTGCTAGAGAAATAACTCGAGAGGAATTGCAGTTGGTACATTCATTGGATCATATAGAAACTGTAGAATATAAAAGCCAGTTATTTTCTAGCTATTTTACTCTGGACACATATGCTATTAGCCATTCAGCATCTGGTGCACGGACCGCTGCAGGTTTCTATGCTGATCTTGCTCGCTCACTTGTTATTTGATGTTGTAGGAATAGTTTTGCTCTTGTAAGGCCGCCTGGACATCATGAACTAGCAATGGGTTTTTGCCACCACAATAACGCTGCAGTTGCTGCTCTTGCAGCTAAGAGTGCAGGTCCTAAAAAGTCTTGATTGTTGACTGGGATGTGCACCATAGTGCTGCTGATGATGTTGGAATTCTGGATGCTAAGGGGTATTCAGTTAATATTCCATGAATCCATGGAGCTGTGGCGGTGTGGAGGATAATGATTAAATTTTTGCCTTTTGAAATATTGTGCTTCCGATCGCCTCTTAATGTTCTCTAGACATTACTATAATATCGGCAGGATTTGATGCTGCAAGGGGTGATCCTCTTGGATGTTGTGATGTAACGCCTGATGGATATGCACAAATGACACACATGTTGACTTCTCTTTCATATGGATAGGTTCTTGTTATACTTGGAGGGTACAATCTTCGTTCCATATAAATTTCAGCTGCATCAGTCATTAAGGTATTGTTCTACGAGAATTATAAGAAATAGTTAATGTAGCAAATCACCTTTAGAAAAGGGCTATCAAACTGTTCTACAAGTTCGATCTATTAAAACTTGCAACTCAAATGGGAACAACTCACTTTGCTAAAAAAATGCTATGAAGAAGAGGAGTTACATAGGACCTGTATGGTGGTTATGGGGAAGCAAAACGCTCGCTTATGAGCGAATTTTCAGATGCTCTACAAGTACAAAGAGAAACTATTCATTGATGCATGATTTTTTGCCTTAAAAATAAATAATAAAAAATATGTCCTAGTATTTTTCCTTGGTTACCAATGGGCAAGGGCGGAGCCCCATGGTAAATAGGATAGGCACGTGCCTACCCAGCATTTCCAGTTATACAGTTGTCACTTGTAACTCAATTTGAAAATCATCTCACATTGTCCAGTTTAATAGCATCTACAACTCAACTTCTCCATCCTTCCTTAGAAATTAGGTCATAATTTGCCTTCTCTTCATGATCTGGTTATAGTTCAACCTTAGCATTCATATTTACATGAAGTTCAGTTCCTTCTGTGACAGTAGCATGTATTCCATCATCTTCTCTTTCTATTGAACATTTTTTATTTCCTTCAAATTTTCAGTTCTCCTCAAACATTGCAACCATGTAAAACATAAACACTGATCGCTGCCAGTGCCGCTGGAACCAGCTACCACACTGGCCTACTCCTTGCTGCCATCAAAGGTTGACTGCGCCAGCGGCTCCATCTGTGAATGAATAACCATACATGTTTTCTTGAGGCAACCGCCCTTGAACCCCGGCTATTTAGGTTTTGCCCCTGCCAAATTTAGATCCTAGCTCCGCCATTGCCAATGGGTATTGATGTAGTTTTAGGCTACAAGGTATTCTGGATTTGAAATCTGCATGTCCTAGTGGTTATTAGTATGTTCTTTAACCTGCGAGTTTAGGTTATGCCGGTTATTTTCTCTAGTTATTAATGTGTTCTTTAAAAAAAATGAGTGAAATTTGCTTTTCGTTTTACTCATTTGGTTCTACAGACTAAAATATATATCCAGTAAAAGCAGTACAATATCATTTCTTTCTTTTTGTCTAAGAGAAGCCAAAAGTATACATAATCATCGTTAATTATTCGATAAAATCTCATAGTTGATGGTTAAAATTAAAATTTATGATTGGCATACTCAATGAAACTAACATTTACGATTGGGTGAAACTATGTCACCGCTTTCGAGTGTCTTTTATAATCGGTCTCTGTTATGTTTTATTAAATCAGTTTTTGTGAACATGGATGATCAATACTGCATCCACTTAGGCATTATGCACCATAAAACCATCTTGTTATCTTCAATGATGCTTGATTCGAGTTAACTCAATTAATGGACTTCACTGAACCAAAAGGTAGTAGAAATGGTATACGTTTTTGTCAATGCAGCCATAGACAGTCACAATATTTTGTTGGTTAGCACAGGGGTAGCGGACAACAAGAACGAATTTATGGAAAATGGCGCTGGCAATGTCAATCATGACACAACCATGGTAAAATATCTTTTGCTTTATGCATGGAGAGCGTCATGGTAAGTGGTAAGCTTCCATGCACCAGCAGAGCAAAACGGCACAGTCAGCCACGACAAGTGCATTGCTTGATGGCCCTCAGATCTTGCTACGTTTCTAAAACAGTATAAATTTCGTCTAACAGCTGTAACATTATAAAAATTCCCCCTAATTATTTGCTGCATGTTTCAGTGTAAAACTGACTGTCTACCTAGCCAAACTATTGAAGTTAATGTGTTTTCTCTTGGTATTCTAAATGTCTCTTTGATTAACTACAAGTCGAGCTCTTAGTTATTATATTCCATTTATTGTATCAACCTGAAAGGTAATTTCATATTTCTATAAGTTCTACAGTCTGATGTAACTGAAGATATATGAAAAGTATCCTTCAATATAAATTAAAGAGAGTTTCAGACTCTGTTTCCTATTCATCTTAAAAAACTAACACAAACTTATACAGGTGCTTACTGAATGTGGCTGTTAAAAATGTTGGTGTTCCAAAGTTGAAGTTTTGTGATCCGGTCGATATTGTCTTTCCTAATCCATCTCCGTTCATAGCAATGATTTTCAACTCTCTTTTGATAGTCACTCGCTCATCGTATACACCAGCCTTTACATAAATCACATATCTGCAAATTACTATTTTTTGGTTATTGCTGCATTTGAGTTTTTATGAAATAATCGACGAATGTAATTCTAATGAGTAGCTCATTCGGACAAAGCATATTAATGCCCACTTCCATTAATCTAGTAAGCAAAAGTCATACATTATTCGAACTCAACTACATAACTACATACTTATTAAAACAAGAACTTACTTCAATGTGCTCCTCTATGTATCAATCGTGCTTTATGCAATACATCATATTATCTTAGACATAGATAATTTGTTTCAAGAAGTTACTTGTCTTTTCTCAAAACTTTGTAGATTCGATAAAGGATTTGATACTTCCATTATTCGATCGTATATTAGTTTCAAGCATATATACTTGTTTATTGAACCCTGTTACATATATCCATAAACTTAATATTTTGAAGTTTATACATCTGCAAACTAGGATAAAATCATTTTTACTTAGACCTCCAATTTTTATGAGCATGAATTTGAAGGTAAATTAAAAGTGAATTTAATCAAAACTAATATGTAGTAAAATTTGATTTTGTAATTTTGTTCAAACCAAAATTAGATGGAAATTAAACAAGCACCTCTACATGCAGCTACTGACATCATTCACAATAGCTACCCAGGTTCTGTTTTGCACACACCTTCGTCAAGCAGCTCTTCAACTTGATCTTTAGGCCAGCTCCTCATCTGATAGGTCTATGGATTTTCCACATGTCCATTAGACGCAAACTATGATGACTGTAATCCATGTGTCAATGTCTCTGCAGATGAGGGCAAAGGCACCTGCCCTTAAAGCTCAGGAGCTTATTTCGACAAGGACACATGCAAAGTGTTTTACGTTTCATATTTTAACAGAAGCAAGTCACACGCACGAGCATTAAAAAAAATGTATAAAAATGTTGTTAGTACCTTTCATTCCCATTCAAATTAGAATGATGCAGGATCTGCTTGGACGATAGTGGAGACTCAGCGATTTACAATTTTGCGATTTAGGGATTTTGGGGTTCAATGTTCAGATTAGGGATTGACTGTATTCTGGAGGCGATGGTATTGAAAGCTTTTTCGAATAGGGATTCAGTTTATCTGCTGCAGCAAAGGGCAAAAGACTTTATTTTAGTTCCCGCTAAAAGAAAAAAATTTGCCGCCTCTCTTTGTATAGCGTTGAGTACATGGGTTTGCTGGCCAAACAGCTGTTAACCACCGTACGTTTCAGCGTGTTTCAAGAGGCTACGCGGGCAACGCTATTCATTATTGCTATCAAATCTGGATTTTGTTGTAGTGTAAATCAATCTCTATAAAATAGTTTCTATTTTGGCCATCTGCTATATATTCCTTAACCGATATCACTCATTGGTTAATGATCGAACAAATGTTGAAATTGGGTTTAACAATCAATAACCAATTCCAATCATATGGGTTCAACAGCTCATATGATGATGATAAACAATAAATTTAATTGATGACGTTCAACTCATAACAACCATTCAAGAATCCAATTTATTTTACATACGTTTATATCGTTATAAACTTAACCAACAAGTTAAGTTGCCTTGTTTGGAAATTATCATTAAAAATAACGATGTCATTTCATTTAAAACAAAAAACGTTTAATTTAAGCAATCTATATAACAATATTTAACAACAACCAAACAACCATCAAATTGACCAACCATTAGCAACATGGCGTACAAATAAAAAATCCAGCTTACAAAAATTATAAGTGGGAGAACTGAGCGAGTTTAACTCACCTTGGTTAAATTCATCGATTAAATGGTTGTCTTAAATTAAATTAAATTGGCATTTAATTGAAAAAATTTGGTTCTTTTTGTGCTGGCCAAATCTGCTCCATCTCGAAGCGTCCGCCTTCCATGTTCCAAGGTAATCAACAGGGCGCATTTCTGATAACATATGGTCGAAGTATGACATTAACACGACTGTAAAATAAATTTAAATTAAAACTTTATTTTCAGATCTATTTGGGCTCTTATCCCATATTGTTGGCCCACAAATTCTATGTCGCATTTAGAAAGCCACCCGGTTTTCGAATTTTCCCATCCCTTATGTCTTCACCATAAACCGGTTGCCTTTCCCATAATTTTCCCATTTCCCTTCGCACTTAAATGTTTGCGTCTCCTTTCCATGTATAAAATCGGCTCATTTCTTTATCTTTGATCAGGGCCCAAGCCCAACGCACGTATTCCATTTTCATACCAATACTGCACGTAACAGTATTGTCTTTCCCAACTTCCTGTTTCCTTCACAACTTCCCAGTATTACAGAAACCGATCCTCCATTTGTAAAAATGCGAAGCCTTGTATTATTTTTCAAAACACTTCCCCAATTTCTGAAATGCATCCTTCTTCCCAGTATTCATAACGTCAGCCTTCCCATTCTGTCCCCCTTCGTTCTCTTCTTTTTTTTTTTTTTTTTTTTTTTTTTTTTTTTTTTTTTTTTTTTTTTTTGGTTTTCTTCTTTTCATTCTCCTTACAAATGCTACGCACCTCTTCTTTCATCACCTCTCAAGCTTCCGCCCTTCACTTATCTTCCCACAACACCTTCTATAGTCTGCTTCTCCGCTCGATCCTTCCTCTTGACCGCCACGTCATAACTCCGCTCAGTTCCGCCTGCATTCGCTCCCAGTTCCACCGTCGAGACAGTCTGCAACCACATTCCATGAACCCATGCAGACTTTCTGTAAGATTTTTACAAGTATTGTAATATTGAAAACATGGGAACGTTTGTATTGCAAAGATAATAATTCCGTGTACATAATCCTCGGTATATATATAATATAGCTGAGAGGAAGAATGGGCCACAAGTGAAGCCCAGAAGAAACAAATGCAATACAGCCCAATACATTATGTTATATGATCGGTTTGTATATCATCAGTCCATATACTTTATTACCCCGCCTCAAACCGATCTAGGGTTTCAATGTTTTCATCTCTGCGCCGCCTCTATTCACCTTTAACTCAGATCTTAATCTCTCGAAGTTTTTCCTTGATAACGCCTTCGTCAGAATGTCTGCTTTCTGATAGAAGGCTGGAACATGATTAATTGCAAGTTTACCAGCTTCCGTTCGCTCTCTGATGAAGTGTAGATCGATTTCCACATGTTTCATTCTTGAGTGATGGACGGGGTTATTAGACAAGGCGATGGTGCTCTTGTTGTCACACCAAAGTACTGGCTTTCTTGTAGACGAAATCCCTAATTCCTTGATTAGGGTTTCAACCCAAATGACTTCAGCCGTGGCTGATGCGATTGCCCTATATTCAGCTTCAGTGCTTGATCTGGAGACCGTTGGCTCTTTCTTTGTGCACCACGACACCAGATTCGATCCAACGAATAAACAGTAGCCTGAAGTCAATCTCCTGTCATCTGGGTCATTAGCCCAGTCTGCATCGCTGTAAGTGTTTAAATTCATGTCTTTTCCAGCTGTGATTGATATTCCATAGTCCATAGTTCCTCGTAGATAGCGTAGAATTCTCTTGACTGCCTTCCAATGTTCGCTTAGAGGGTTGGCCATGAATTGACAGACTTTGTTTACGCTGAAACAAATTTCAGGTCTTGTGATAGTTAGATACTGTAGTGCTCCAACTATACTTCGATATTGTTTGTCATTGTCTATAGCATCTCCACTGTATTTAGATAGTCTTAAATTACTGGTCATGGGAGTAGAAATGGGTTTGGCTTTGTCCATGTTAGCTCTTCTGAGTATTTCACATATGTATTTTCTCTGAGACAAGAAAATTTCTGAATTTGATCTCCTTTGAACTTGAATGCCTAGAAAATAATCCGGCTCCCCCATGTCTTTAATGGCAAATACTTTGTTCAAGTGTGATATGACTCTGTTGATTTCTGTGTTATCATTCCCTGTTATGAGGATGTCATCAACATAGACAAGTATGTACACATATTTTTGATTGTGAATTCTGGTATATAGGGAATTATCAGATTTTGTGGCTGTGTAACCCATGTCCAATGTATCTTTTAATTTGATATACCAAGCCCTTGAAGCTTGCTTCAGCCCATAAATGGCCTTGTTTAGTTGAAAAACATGATTCTCTTTGCCTTTACATACAAAACCCTTAGGTTGTTGCATGTAGACCCTTTCATGTAGATCCCCATTTAGAAAAGCATTGCACACATCTAACTGTTTGATGTTCCATCCATTCTGAATAGCTATGGTCAGTATTATCCTGATAGTTGTGGGTTTAACCACAGGAGAGAAAGTCTCATTAAAATCAAAACCATATTGTTGGGAAAAACCCCTTGCAACCAACCTAGCTTTGTGTTTGCTTATGTTCCCTTCTGCATCCCTTTTTAATTTGTAGGTCCATTTACATCCCACAATATTTTGACCTTTTGGTGCAGTGACAAGATCCCATGTTTTGTTTCTTGTTAATGCTTCATATTCTTCATTCATTGCCTTACACCAGGACTCATGTTTGACTGCTTCCTCATATGTAAGTGGTTCAATTTTGTCTGCATTTTCTGTTGTTGCATTATAGACCTTTGGCTTGAAGATACCATTCTTGGCTCTTGTGATCATATGATGTCCTAGTGGTTGTCTTGGGGTATTGTTTTCCTCACCTCCTGTGTCTGATGTGTCACCCTCACTAGTCTGATCCTGGTTGTTATTGTTACTGTTGTTGTCATAATTCTGATGTAGATTGTCATCATCACTTAAGTGCTCACTTGTGCTGTACCCAGATCTAGTGCTAGAAACTGTTGGTGTAGCTATTATCATCTGGGGTTCACCATTGTTTTCATGTTGCACAGTGTTTTCTGTTAATGTAGGAATTGGTCCCATGATGGTTCTAGACTGATCATCATTTGCTTTGCCTTTTCCTTTCTTTTCTACAAAAGGAAAAACATGTTCATTAAAAACAAAATGTCTAGATATAAAGATCTTTCCTCTTTCATCAAGACACTCGTATCCTTTTTGGTTGTCTGCATATCCTAAAAAGGTACAAGGACTTGATCTTAGGGAAAGTTTATGATTATTATAGGGTCTGAGGCATGGAAAACACAAGCACCCAAATGTCCTCAAGAATCTATAGTCTGGTTTACTGCCATACAGAATTTCATGAGGACATTTGTTGTGTAAAACTTTAGTTGGCATCCTATTTATTAGATAAACACTTGTGTTAAATGCCTCATTCCAGTATTTTAAAGGTAAAGAGGACATAGATAATAATGTTAACCCTGTCTCAACTATGTGCCTGTGCTTTCTTTCTACTATGCCATTCTGTTCAGATGTATATGGGCAAGTGGTCCTATGTATGATGCCTTTTTGATTAAAAACCCGCTTAAGTGGCAAAAACTCACTGCCCCCATCAGTCTGAACAGTTTTAATGCTGCAGTTTATTTGTTTTTCAATAAAATTCATAAACTGTAGCATTGCATTATATGTATCTGATTTGGCTTTAAGAAAGAAAATCCAGGTATACCTAGTGCATGCATCCACAATGGAAAGATAATACTTGTGTCCTTGTCTTGAGCATAATGGTGCAGGACCCCATAAATCTGCTGTAACTAATTCAAGTGGTTTAGAGTAAACAGTTTCAGATTTGCTAAAGGGTAATTTATGGCTTTTGCCCAGTTGACAATGTGTACAAATGTTAGAAACAGGTGAGTGCTTAAAAGGAATATCATTGTTCTTTAATATTTGCATTACAATATCGTAGCTAGGGTGTCCAAGTTTACAATGCCAAGTATTCAAATCGTTTTGGACACAGTTGCTAATATCAGAATTAACAGCATCATTTTCATTAACATTGCTAACAGAAACACTTTCATTAATGCCACCAATATGTATATTTGCATTACAACACCATGTGTTGCCTTCTTTACCCAATCTTGATTGCATGTTGTTGAAAGTGTATAGACCATTATTCAGCCTACCCTGTAACAATATATCCTTGCTTAGCAAGTCTCTAATTAAGCAATACTTGGGGTGAAACTCAAAATATACCTTATTATCGTTAGTGAATTGGGACACACTAATTAAATTTTTCTTTACAGTGGGAACCCTAAGAAGGTTATTTAAATAAAGTTTTCTTTTCCCTTTGACATATCCTGCCCCAACATGAGATATATTCATAGTTTCACCATTACACGTATGAATAACTTGCGTACCTGAGTAATTTTTGTTGCCAAGATTCAAGTTCTGAAGGTTGTTGGTTAAGTGATTGGTTGCCCCTGAGTCTGGAAACCAGTCTTCAGTATTTATCTCATCAGTTTTGATACTGTCATCACTGCATGCATTTTGTGATGTAGAACCTTCTGAATTTGTTCTTCCTTGATGATTTGCTTGT
The DNA here is from genome assembly GCA_030737875.1 of Allium sativum. Lineage (NCBI taxonomy): Eukaryota > Viridiplantae > Streptophyta > Magnoliopsida > Asparagales > Amaryllidaceae > Allium > Allium sativum. The sequence goes on along the minus strand of CM060921.1, from coordinate 152,874,040 downwards.
GCCATGTTGACATTTATGCCTCTTTGATTTTGCTGGACATAGTTAACATCAGTATTAAACCTAAAATAGCATCTGTTTGCCGTATGTCCTGGTTTATCACATATCTGACATTTCACTCTGTTTGTGTTGTTTGATCTGCCTCTTCCCCTGCCTCTCTGACTGGGATTTACTCTGGGTCCTTGCTGATTGCCTCGGCCATAGCCAGGTACATTTCTTGATTGATTCATATTGACATTTCTTGAATTTGAGGCTAAATTTATGCTAAATTCACCCTGTGTGGCCTTTCTTTGTTCCACTCTTCCTTCATGTGCCAACAAAGCTGAATATACTGCTTGTATATCAGGTAGAGTAGTCTGTGTAGCAATGTAAGTGACAAGAGACTCATACTCTTCATCAAGTCCATTAGTTAGTGTTAAAGTCTGCTCGCTGTCTGAAACATAATGCCCCACAGCCTTAAGTTTGTCACATAAAGTCTTAACTTTGGCAATGTATTCACGCATGCTCATATCACCCTTTCTTGCATTTTGAAATTCTCTCCTGTAGTGCATGATTCTTGCTGCAGATTGAGAGTTAAAAATTTGTTGAATTGTAGACCAAATTTCATAGGATGAATTGCACCCTATGACTTGTGATAACAAATTGGCACTAATTGAAGATAATAGCCAAGAAGACAGTGAGTTGTCTTGCTTTTGATGATGAATGTAATCTGGGTTGCTAACCATATGATTTTGTGCATCTGTTATCATTGCAGGTGGTATGATTTTAGTTCCTTTGACATAATCTTGAAGGTCATATCCCTTCAAGGCTGTCCCAACTTGGAACTTCCACATCAAGTAATTATCCTCATCAAGGGGAATGGTAATGACTTGGCTCTTTGGCTTGACCAAGGGCTGTGAGAATAGTGGTGGTGGGCCATTGTTATCTGTTCTCGATGAGGCAGATGACTGCTCAGTGTTTCCTCCAGCCATTATACTGGAAGATGATTATCAGAATTTGATGAATGAATGATATGGCGAGGTCACTGCTTTTAAAAGTGACAGCCTATTCAAGATGGTAAAAGAAGGAAGCAAGCGAACTCAGGGATTCTTGTTTCCTTTTTAAAGATTCAAGAATTTCTGTTTCTCACACAGGAAGGAACGAAAAAAAACCAAATGACGAAATTACGATTTCAGATGGTCGGTGAAAGAACTACTGCAGCCGCCGTGAATGAAATTCCGACTTGGCACGGCACAGTTCTGATCTGATAGGAACAGATCTATACGATCAGAAGGGAATGATCTCCTATGATGAAAATTCTCTGAGGAGACTAGCACTTTATCCTTCTTTCTGAATCTGATTTCTCTTATCTTGATTTTTCTTTTTTCTTTTCTTTCTTATCTTGATTTTGCCGTTTGGCTTTTATGGCTCCGATACCATGTAAGATTTTTACAAGTATTGTAATATTGAAAACATGGGAACGTTTGTATTGCAAAGATAATAATTCCGTGTACATAATCCACGCTATATATATAATATAGCTGAGAGGAAGAATGAGCCACAAGTGAAGCCCAGAAGAAACAAATGCAATACAGCCCAATACATTATGTTATATGATCGGTTTGTATATCATCAGTCCATATACTTTGTTACTTTCTCAACCCACTATTCCGGTAACTCCATTCTAACGCCACCGATAAGCTTCTCAACTCGAGCTCTGCCTGACTATACCACACCGGATCGGTTCGCACTTCTCTACTCTCTCCAACAAATCGCTATTCTTTGTTTTTTCTATTTATATAAAATGTTTTTATATATGGATTGCGGTTTTAGTATCTGGTGGCGAAATGGGAAAGATGTGATGAGAAATGGTGGAACGTTGGCTTTGGGGAGTGACAAAGTAATGCAATGTACATATATACACACGAAAATAAAGGATATGTTCAACGGCTATTAGCTACATAGTCCATCGACTACATATGTAGACTACAGAGAAATAAATATAGGATAGGATGTGCGATTTTACCCCATTAGTTGTGCGTCCTATCTTAGTGGCACAGTAGCTTAAAACTTAAGAGTGAAGACACATGTATTGTGTTTTCAAGCTATCCGGAAATGTATGTATTTTCTTCGTTCAATGGAGATGCATTGTCCTCAATAAATCTTGCGAAATGAAATGGGGAGATAGCCTACTCCTTAGCAGTCAAGCAAAATATTTATAGCCGAAAATATATGGGATAAGATCAATGTTTTATCGGTGAACAGGGTGCTAGCACGAGCTGGTAGGGTTTTAGAATGTAGCTGGTTGATAATGTGCTCTATTCAATCTTTTCCATTGGCTGGAGGGAAGGTGTTTGAGTGCTTTTCTAGCTGGGTTGAGGTGAAGCTCCTCTGTGTAAACAACTGGGGATGGCAGAAACGAAGGTTGCTAGGTGTTGATAATGCAGATTACTATAGCATGTGCAAACTGGGGGAAGGACTTGGCATGCGTAGGAGAAGATATTTCTCAGATTACATTTATATGGATGAAAAGAGACATGTGTATAGGGGTAGCTGCATGTTTTCTTTAGGTAGTTAGGCATGTGTGTGTTCAAGTAGCTGTAAGCAAAGAAATAGGATAGGTAGACATTGTGTTTTCATTTCATTAAACTGTTGGAGCTTATTCTGCTGTGTATGGTGAAGATATATATACGGTAGGCTTATACTATTTTTAATTTGAGTGTGTACTTTGATTTAGGATTGTACGGTTTTTTTTTTGACATCGGAAATGATCCTTTCCATTAGGCTGGTGCTTGTACAAATCTATGGCAGGTAAAAGAAATATACATAGGCCGTGCCTAGATTTATTTGATGGGAAATCATAGGATATGTTAATGCATAAAATTTCAGAAATAAATTTCTCGAGCTCGAAGTAACTCCATTATCATATTTTATTTTTGATACGGTGCGGTTATTAAATTTTTACCACTAACCATTATTTACAGTTAGCCGTTATATTCGTACATATCATCACACGCGAATCCAAACACAATAAAAATGGTCGCAACAACATGTCTTAATGTTTCGGTCTTAATGAAATTAATTTCGTTGAAATTGGACTTCATTTATGCAACGGCGTTATTTTAATTTATCGGTTCACCTTTAAATTTCATCTACCGACAAAAATCCTCTGATTGACTCCAAACTGGAAATCTAACAATAATTAATTATACATATCACAATAAAATCTGTTCCATCGAAAACAGAGGTTGTTTGAAAAAAATAGCTATTTCTTACTTGTATTTATACACACAAAAATAAAGTATATGTTCAACGTCTATCAACTACATAGTCCATCGGCTACATATGTAAACTCGTAGAGAAATAAATACAGGATAGGATGTGCGATTTTACCTCATTAGCTGTGCGTCCTATCTTAGTGACAGAGTAGCTTAAAACTTAAGAGTGAAGGCACATGTATTATGTTTTCAAGCTATACGGAAATGTATGTGTTTTCTTCGTTCAATGGAGATGCGTTGTCCTCTACAAATCTTGTGAAATGAAATGGGGAGATAGCCTACTTCTTGGTAGTCAGGCAACATATTTATAGCCGAAAATATATGGGGTAAGATCAATGTGTTATCGGTGAACAAGGTGCTAGCACGAGCTGGTAGGGTTTCAGAAAGTAGCTGGTTGATAATGTGCTCTATTCGATCTTTTCCATTAGCTGGAGGGAAGTTGTTTGAGTGCTTTTCTAGCCACGTTAAGGTGAAGCTCCTCTGTGTAAACAAGTGGGGAAGGCAGAAAGGTAGGTTGCTAGCTACATGATAATGCAGATTACTATAGCATGTGCAAACTGGGATGGCATGCGTAGGAGAAGATATTTCTCAAATTACATTTGTATGGATGAAAAGAGACATGTCTATAGGGGTAGCTGCATGTTTTCTTTTGGCAGTTAGGCATGTGTGTGTTTAAGTGGCTACAGGCAAAGAAATAGGATAGGTAGACATTGTGTTTTCATTTCATTAAACTGTTGGAGCTTATTCTGCTGCGCATGGTGAAGGTATATATTGGGTAGTCTTACTGTTTTTAATTTAAGTGTGTACTTTGATTTTAGGCATGTACAATTTTTTTTTAAACATAGGAAAGGATCCTTTTCAATAGGCTGGTGCTTGTACAAATCTATGGCAGGCAAAAGAAATATACATAGGCCGTGCCTAGATTTATTTGATGGGAAAGCATAGGATAGGTTAATACGTAACATTTCAGAAATAAATTTCCCGAGCTCGAAGTAACTCCAGTGTCATATTTTATTTTTGATATGGTGCGGTTATTAAATTTTTACCGCTAACCATTATTTACAGTTAGCCGTTATATTCATACATATCATCACACGCGAATCCAAACACATTGAAAAAGGTTGCACCAGTACGTCTTAACGTTCCGGTCTTAATGAAATTAATTTCGTTGAAATTGGACTCCGTTTGTACAACAGCGTTATTTTAATTTATTGGTTCACCTTTAAATTTTGTCTATCGACAATAAACCTCCGATTGATTCCAAACTGGAAATCTAACAATAATTAATAATGCGTATCACAATAAAATCTTTTCCATTGAAACCGGAGGTTGTTTGGAAAAAAAAGCTATTTCTTACGTTTACAATGTTAATTTAAATTTAAAAACAATTACATCAAATAAAAATAAATTATTATTATTATTATTATTATTATTATATATCCACATAAAATAATATACAACTCCAAGTATAAAAGCGATATGGAATCATAACTCACTATTTACATTTCGAGTTAAACAATATTCTAATTTATAAACAAATCTGTTTATAAATTATTAAATAAACATTATTGTTAAATAACGATTTCCATAACGATTATTTTAAAATTTGATTTGGACACAACTAACAATTTACAAGCTGGAATATCGATTTTCTCTTCCATTCGAAAATTATAATACAACAGATTGTAACATTTCTTGTTTCACAGAAATCCGACTTAAAATGGATTCTGTATATTCAGTTGAAGTTCAAAATTAAATATTACGAACTACCGCCCTATTTCCAGTTTGATTTAATTTAAATATAAATTAAAACGTTCAATCGCCATTTTATAACGAATTCAATATTAATAATCCATTAATATTACTAATATAATATTTAAACCAATATATATATATATATTCGAATACAATTGATTGAAAAATCTGGGTCGTTACAAGATTAGTGTTAACTCATAGCTTCATCATCATGATACTACAAGATTATCAAATCGCAGGATGTATGGTACTCCGAATTCTCTATATATAAATTGTAGATATATTACAGGAATTGATGATTTTCTCTCCTTGGGAAAGAAGGAGCTAAACTGAGAAATGAAAGGTTTGACTCCCTCTACAGAGTATCTGGAGTCCTATTTATAGAGAATCCGGTGTCTTTCCATCGATAGGTTGTTGGGCCTTAGCGATCCCTGTTGGCCGCCTTTTTCCGGGGTTTCGGGTATCGTCCTGTTGGTCCTCCTTGCGATGCCATTTACAACTTTCGAAGGGATGGTCCTGATTGAATTGGGCTTTCTTCCAGACAGAAGGGGCTTATTGCCGCAACATATTTCGGGGGCATTTCGTTTGTCTTGGCGAATGCTCTCAGTATCCGTCCTTTACTGTGGGCTTTCAGATGTAGGCTTTCGACTTTATTGTGGGTACTCGGAGGGGCCCGCCCTCACACCGTATGTAAATGTCTGTTGATTTGGAACTATTCATGGTTCAGGTACTGATTCTATTAGTACAAGTGACCTGTATCCTTGTTTGAGTCTCGGTTTAGCCTTCCGGTTTGGCTCCCAGGAGGGTAGCTTTAGGTGATATTTGTGTTACTTACGAAAGTACCCCCTTCCTATACCCATGAATCCGTTCTTCGAGGATTGGTTCCAAATCATTTTGATGCTCCTTCCCAATGCTCTTCCCCTTTTAAATGTGTTGGTGTCCATTGGTTGATTCTTGGTGGATAGACCTCGTCGGATGAGCCTTTGTCGATGCCTGGTAGGTTTCGGGTCCCTTTTCTCCAGAGGGAGCATCGGGTTGAATTGCGTTCGAGTTCCTTATTCCCTCCTTGTATTTGCTTAACATCCTTTCACCACCTGTCTTGTGCCAAGATGATTTTGGTAGTAACAAGTATTGTCTTCAGTTTCTTAACTAGATTCCGTAGTGGATGCATCACTACCATTAATCAGCATGTACTTTTGCTTAGCGTAAGTAATGTTATTCAAGTATACTTATAATGCTTGCTTTTTCTTGTTTTATCTTCTATTTTGTTGTTCCTTTGTTTTAGGAGAGTTTCATATTTGCAGTTGGAAAATATCCAAGTTGCAAGCAAGGTAAATTTCTTCTGACATTTGCTTTACAATATTGATTCCATATTTTAATTGCTAGTATCTATAATAATATACAACTGATTCTCCAGCAATTATTTATGTAGATATAAAAATATTTTTTTGCTTAGTACTATTTGTATAGTGATTATCTCATTACACATTTACTAAGGTTGTTTGTATTTCCATTAATCAAATTAGTTTTTTGAAAATGTTTCTTTTTCTGATTGTATGCGTTTGCAGGCTTGGTTTAGTAATTTAGGGATGGGCCATCTTACTACTTGAAATGAAATCAAAGTAGGTGGATCTGTCTATCAGCCAAAGTTTGTGTTTTTGAGCTCATAACTCTTAACTTCTATATCCAGATCTTGCTAAGGAGTTTATCATTTTTGGTTAGTACATATATGTACTTTTATTGATAAATATTATGGATTTAGTCATGTGTTGTAATGAATTACAAATTCAAATACAATGTGAACTTGAATGTTTTCTATTATTATGAATGTGAGTGGTTCATGTTATTTTAAATAACTCAAGTGATTGCGGTTATTATTACTGAAATACTGGTTTTAATTATAGTATTATGAAATTTACGGTTAGTAGCGGTTGTTGAGAGCTGAATTATGAGTGTATGTAACATTTACAAAAATATTTGCTGGAAGTGTTATTATTAGTTTTAAGTTGATCTTACAACTATTGCAAATAGTTGTAAACTGCTAGCACGAATGACCACTACAGTTGTTGGAATGTTAAATTGCAACTTTTACAAACAATTATAAATAAGCGTTTTACAACTACTAAAAGCTATTGGAAAAAAGTGTTTTACAACAGCTAAAAGTATTGGTGGATTAGTCTTTTACAACAGCCATGGTCAGTTGTAAAAGGGTGTTTTCACAAGTGTAACACCCTATAAATTTGAAGAACACTATAATGATAAACTAAATGATACTCAATTAAATATTGGGAATTATGTTAAACGAAATATACCATTGCGTTCGTCTAGGAATTCTACTTACGATGACTCCAAGTTTGCGTAAAACGGACATCGTGTGAGAAAGTTATTAAGCTTAGAAGTTTTTATACGTGTAAGAGAATTATATCTATATATAGTGTTAACTGGCCTTTTGGTCCAGTTCCCAAAAGTACACAAGGCGCGCTTGACTCAACGTATCACATATGGTTAAAGATACCAATGTCACCACAAAACAAAGGAAATAGGTCAAGAAGGGATCGCGCCAACGAGGACCTCACCGCTCCTTCAAAACATAGCCAATCCATCACCTCAAACCTGGAAGGGCAAAGCCCTAGCCTCGACGCTCATCATCCTCTTTCCATGCGTTCCTCGTACCCTACGGGGTGCGAAGTCTGTACCCGTCGGGGTACAAAGTCCGTACCCCACAGGGCTCGAAGTTCAAACCCCATGGGACTCGAAGTCTGGACCCTACAGGGTTCGAAGTCCGAACCCCACGGGGCTCAAACACCGAACCCCACAGGGCTCAAAGTTCGAACACACAGAGGGTTTGAAATTCGAACCCAACGGGGTGCGAATTCGTACCCCATGGAGGGGTTTGAGTATCTGGTCTTCACACATTGGGGGTTCGAGATTTTCTAGAGGTATATGCCTTGGATACGACATAACCAAAGCTTGCCCTGACAAGCTCCCAACCATGTTGATAACCTAAAAATAGCTGATTGGCACACGTCGATCACCTGATTTTGGTTGATCACTCCATAGTGCAAACCCCACTTCTTTTTGTCCTTTTTCCCATCCTTTTGTACTTTTCACCTACTCCCACCTACCCTCACCAAACCTCTCCACTATAAATACCTCCTCACTTCTTACTTTCAAGTGGTTGATCTAAGCTCTCTCTCCCAAGCTTTAATGGCTTCCATCTTCTTCTCCAAGGCCTCTTAGGCAACTCCCTTCATCATACAAGTGAGAACATGAATATGCTTGGACCCATGAGCATATTCATGAAGGTTCAAGCATGCTTTTGGGCATCAAGCCACCTTGGGACTTCATGAAGCTCTAAAACACCATTAATGACCACCACCTTCTTCTCCATAGCCATTTGACATGGCATGGGTCTGTAGAAGAAGAAGAAGGCATCGACTCACTCGGTCTCGATTCCGCTTCGCTCGGCCTCGACTTACTCGACCTCGACTCCACCTCACTCGGCCTCGACTCACTCGATCTCGACTCTGCCTCACTCGGCATCGACTCCGCCTCTCTCATCCTCGACTCACTCGGCCTCGCCCCACTTGGCCTCGACTCACTCGGCCTCACTCCGCCTCACTTGGCCTCGACTCACTCGGCCTTGACTCCGCCTCACTCGACCTCGACTCCGCCTCACTCGGCCTTGACTCACTCGGCCTAGGCTCCACCTCACTTGGCCTCGGCTCACTCGGCCTCGACTCCACCCCACTCGGCCTCGACTCTTCCCAACTCAGCCTTGAATCACTCGGCCACGACTCCTCCTCACTCGGCCTTGACTCACTCGGCCTCGACTCCGCCTCACTCGGCCTCGACTCACTCGACCTCGCCTCACTCGGCCTCGACTCCGTCTCACTTGGCTATGCTACAACATCGTCAACTCCTTGACTACTCTCGCTCGGCAAGGAAGATCGATAACAAGGACTAAAAGGATATTGTTAATCACTATAGCTTCTTGTAATAGTCTTGTTGTACTCTACTGTGATGTAATAAAGTCGGTACAGCCTTCAAAGTGGACGTAGGCCCTGATAGGATGAACCACTATAAATAAGTGTGTCTATTACTTCCCCGTAGATTACTACTGCATTTCTTATAATTCTCTACTCTGGACAAAAAGTTTCCAAATTTCGGAACTCTTTGGTGTTGATGACAATTTTAGGCATCAACATTTTGCGCATCAGGAAGGGGGAGAGTAAAGCGCTCGTCTACGGTCGACTTTCTATTACGTCCTTCATGGAATCGAAACGTCGCCTTTCCTTCTATTCAGTCACCACGACTTGGAATGTTCTGCCTCCGTCAAACTGTGCCTTCATTCAAACTCGACGAAGCCGATTTTCCCACCGATCCTCGACCACAAGTTTGTTTGTGATACTCGGATTTCATCTTATCCATCGAGCCAACTTGCCAACAATGGCGAGAAAAAGGAAATCTATCATTGGCAAACCATCTAATGATAACCAAGTCACTCCGGTCCATTGGCAATTTCTTTCCGAAATATTAGCCACTGCTGATGTGGCATTACCTCCGGCCCCCGAGGCCTTGGTAGCCCAAGTGTAGCTTCTCGCGCTTATCCAAAGATTACTAGAAACCGAGCGATGGCTCAAAGCCCCAGTCGGGCAAAACAAGGAGTTAGTCCAGCGATACCCTCAACGAGTCATCGTTTGCTCCACGACAAGGAGCGCATCAGGAAGAGAACTCAGATTTGTTTCTTTGTCATAGATTCCCATCTCGAGTTCGACACGCTTTGGGTTCATTCTATAACCTGCGGTCAAGTCCGCTCACGATGGCTAAGCAACAAAGAATCAAATGACAAAATGTTGGGGATGAGTTCCTCCGGTCCATCTTTGGATTTCATCTTCGATTCTCGACTACAACTCAATTACTCGCTCCTCATCATGATTTTTGAGCGTAGGGAGCTCGACGCTATAACCAAGGATCAAGGTGTAGAAGGTGGAGGAAGTCAAGAACTCTCCTGGACCAGACCTCCATCGAACTACGTCACTAGGGAAGGCAACGATGGAACGAATAAGGATCTTGCCATAGATTTGAAAGCTCGACTTGAGCGGCAGGAAGAGGCTTTCAATGCCTTCCTCTCCTGAATTGGATAAGAAGCACTTCAAGTATGACTAGCCAGGCATACATTATTGGGATGAGTACAACTGTCCCTCCACCCATGACTCGGGACTTGGGGCAATCCTACAAACTAACCAGCTAGCCGACGCCGCTCCTCGGAATCGTTCCAGTCCCGCTACACTCGGGGCCACCCATAATCCTGATGTCACTCCAACTCGTGACACTTTGACTATTAAGGTTGCAGGCCTCGCAATCGGAAATGTTGCTCAAGCGCCGACGCGCATCTTTGGATGGTAGTGCTCCCACGGTTCTGGGAGTCAAGGTTACACCCAACGTGGCCACTCAAGTTGGAATCCAACCACACTTCCTTCTCAATGAAATGATTCTCTACTTGGACTTAAACACTGGAGGCAACAGTGCCACCTCATACAAACTAGACTTGCTACGTTCTTTCGGAGATAGGTCAGAGATTGCAGACGTCATCCATCGGTACACTTAAGGCATTGTCCATTCGCTAGGATCGTACGCGAAGCTGAGAGGTCCTGACACTTCAACATGCCACATGTAGTGTCCTATGACAGCACGACTGACCTCTAAACTCAGTAGTGTCAGAATCACCATCAGAAATGGAACACGTCATCCCGGCCGTTCCTGGCTTTGACGCTCAAGCCTCCGCTAGGCAGACTCGAACTGCTAGGAGTCCGGACCTGTCACCTACGCTTCTATCATCCGACTGGGTCCAAGTCCACCTAAACCAACCTCCGCAAAGTATAATCGAGGTTGAAGACTAACGGGATGAAAAAGTTTTTCCTTCGAGAAGGCGTGCTAGGCTCCAAACTCCTCGGCTGGATCACGACCTCTGTAGTGAGGCAGGAACCCAACCACCGATTACAGCCGACACGATTCGTGGAATCATGAGGGAACCATGGCGGCACACCCACGACGTCTGCAAAAACAGTACGAGGCGTGACTCATTCACTTCGACTACCCTAAATATCGAATAGCGCAAGCACTTCGACATGACAACACTCAATCCATACTTAAAGAAGCCATGATCTTTAAAGCTTCATTAGCCACCACAAATCGCACATAGGTTCATTACACGTCGCCAACGCCATAAGTTGCAAGTCCTTCTCCATCCTTATCCAAGACGGCTCCATTATGGTTCTCTTGACTTCCACCTTGGACTATCACAACTCTCGACTAACTTGTCAAGAGATTGGTCGCGCAATCCAGGATGCATGTCGTGATGCCCAAAGACATCCCCTCAGTCTCGAACATTTACTAAGGCACCCGTGAAAATTGTCAAAGGCTACCTCGCAAGATCCAACACCGTATTGGTCGAAGTTGAGAAACATACTCCTCGAATCACACTCGTCCAGCTTACAGAGGGCATACCACCTGATTCCGAACTTAGAGCATGGACTGATCAACAACAATCAAAGATTCAAGAGATCTTCTGCATGAATGCCGACTACTTCCTTTGCCGAAATCTAGCACAGAGGAATCGAGCTCCTACCCTCAACATGCTGCCTCGTGATGACCCCCAGAGCTCCAACAACTCTAATTCAATCACTCTGCGCAATCTTGCTCACGTTGACAACGTCAAAGGTAGTCGCAACAATAAAAGGAAGCATCTTCGACTTCCCCGCATCTATACTGCTCTCAACAACAACCTCGAGAAAATCTATCTCGCAACCTGCAATTCCCAACCATGCAAAAGGCCAAGACTTGAAAGTTCGACGGGAGCACCAGGGGACTCTAAAGGATATTGTCGGTCCTACCACATCCACGGACACAACATGGACATGTTTCGTAACTTGCATAACAATATCGATGAATTCATCCGCACGGGATCTCCGAGCCACTCGACGCTCATCAAAGATTCTCACTATATAAGACATTTGAGCCACTCGATGCTCATCAAGGATCCCTACTGCATAGGATCTCTGAGCAACTTAGCGCTCATCAAAGATTCCCACTAAACAAGACTTCGACAGACAACTAATCCCTCAAGATCATCCCCCACGTCGTTAGACTACAGATTTCGTGGTGTAGTTGACCCTAGGTTGTCATCGGAGATATCAGTTTGCAACTCCTCCCTACCTCTGCCTCCCTCATTAGAAGAAGAACATAAACTAAAAGAGAACTTTCCCTTATAAAAGACACCTCCTTCTTGCTGTGCCATAGCCTTTTTGTCCTCCATATGGCGCTCCCGGCCTCCTCCAATCAGTAGGAGGCACACTGGGAAGCATTACCGGAGGAACATTTGGAAGCGAGCCCGAGAATTCCATTCCTTTATCATCCCCACGACTGTCGTCTATGATAAAGCAATCCCCGAGGTTATCATTGGAGATATTGGCCATCGACTCATTAACACTATCAGCTCGCCCATAAAATAAAAGAGGAGGCGAGAGAGATGGTTCAATTACATAAAGAATGCATATACATTATTGTTTAAAGGTCAAAAAATAGGACCTTGAGAGCAATTTCTAATGGAAATGTCTTTTGGTAAAGGGTCGCAACCTTTTCAATAGTCGTTACCATTACAATTCAAACATAATCATCCATTCATGGATAGGTGCCTCAATCTGGCATATATATATATATATATATATATATATATATATGCTTGCAAAAAAAAATGAAATGAAAATGAAAAGCAAGGCCCCTTCTCCAAGACATACCCTCTCTTTGCTATGTCATAACCATCCTCCTCCAACTAATGTTCCATCCACTTGGGGCACAACTGGAAGCACAGCCGAGGGCTCGCGTGAACACACATCGGCGGCCTCGTGTAACACCCCACCTCCGCTAGGGACACTCCCAAAGGGAATCCCCTAGTTTTGGAGGAGCGTTATCGAGGTAAAAAAACACAGAAATATTACAAGACAGAACATAAATAAAACAACGGAAGAATCAAAAGCAAAATTTCATTTATTTCAAAAACAGACAAAACCTTTTACATCCCAAGCACCAACTATCATTTTCCATTACAACAAGCTCTGTAACAACCCAAATTTTTAAATAACGTGTAAAGACAAGAATCAAGGCAGAATCAAATTTTAAAATAAGAATCAAGAGAAACTGGTTGCGCTGTTGCGTTCGTCTCGGAATTCTGGTTGGAAACGAGTCCGAAATTTCGTAAATTGGAGTCCGTATGATCGAGATATGGCCTCTAGAAGTTTCACGAAAAATCAGAAAACGAAAACAGATTTTCAATTTTTGAATTTAGCCCCAAACGGATTGGGCGGGAAAATTTCCCGCCCAGCCCCAGGTCGACTTGGGAGTCGACTGGGTAGTCGACCCCCCCCGGGACCAGGTCGACTGCCCAGTCGACCTGGGTGTCGACCTGGGGGTCGACCTCCCTGGTCGGCCTGGGTGCGTCTGGCTGGCTGGTCCTGCCTGGTTCTGTTTGGTGGCCTGTGACGGATTTCAGTGGTCCAGATCTGTTCTAGGGTTAATCTAAGGGCCTAAACTAGTCCTAACTTCTATAAAAACATCCTAAGACCTAGCCTAATCCACTACAATTCATTCTAACAATGAAGTGTAGCCCAAATGTCTCTTGATCACGGCCTCCATCCCCAACTTCAAAGGCTTGAGCATCCCAACTAGATTCAAATCAAAGAGCAACGCTTCTACAACAAATCAAGAGGGTAGATCAACGTCGCTACAACGATTCTATGACGATTCTTGCTCCTAATTCACTATCCACGCTTTGTAAGTTTTAGATGCTTTTAGATTGAAACGATAACTTGAATATGACATGTGATAAAGTTGAAATTGGATCTATGCATGATAATCGATCCATGCTCATTCTTGTTCATTTTGGATCTTGACCTTTGGGGATGTTGCTATGACATTAATTTGGACCTATGCATGTTGCAAATCACTCTTTCATATCCTTATCATGCATGTAATGATGTTTTTTTCTCTCGGATCTTGTTTTATGCAAAGCTTCTACCTTCCCCTATTTATCTTCTTTTGATGAACCTTGGTCGATTTCGGACCTAGGCCTAAACTACGATTTACATGCGGTTTGTATACGGGGGAATGTTGGGATTTCACCTATTTGGACATGGGTGTGTGGTAGAATTGATTTCATAACATGAACAAGGGGAATTTGGAGTATTGCCAATGTAATTTGCAAGTTTGGGCATACATGAATTGGCATATGAGTTAAATCACGAGTTTTGGGGACTATGTAAGTTAAATCAAGGGATTGGGCTTATTTAAATTAGGCATAAGTGGAATTGGGAACATGAACCATGATGTGGGTTTATTTGGGCATGAACGTGACAACATGTGACTTTGGCTAGAACATGATTTAGGGTAAATTGGCATAAACTTGACATACATGCAAATAGGCGAGAATTGGACATATGTGAAGTGGCTAGAATTGGGTACACATTTTGATGGACATGTAATTTGGAACTTGGGAATATGCTTAGTAATATGTAAAGTGGGGATCTTGACTGAGATGACACATATGTAATAAACAATCTAACGGATGCCTTCGACACGAGGTTAGACTTGAGTTGTGGTGTAATTCTGCCCAGAACCGCCCGGCATATCCAGTGACCACAACAATAATAGTCTAATGTGTGAGGTCGTAGGCAAAGATTAGATTGTGGTAATGCTTGAACCCGAGGTCGGAATGGGTTTGCGGTGTAATTCTGCCCGGAACTGCCCAGCGTATCCAGTGACCGTGGATAAGTCCAATGTGAGAGGTTGATGCATTAATAAATAATAAATGAATATGACATGGACGGGTGGGTTAAGTAACCTGATTAGACTAATGACACTTAACCAATATGACATGGACGGGTGGGTTAAGTAACCTGATTAGACTAATGACACTTAACCAATATGACATGGACGGGTGGGTTAAGTAACTTGATTAGACTAATGACACTTAACCAATATGACATGGACGGGTGGGTTAAGTAACTTGATTAGACTAATGACACTTAACCAATATGACATGGATGGGTGGGTTAAGTAAAACCAGACTTGATTTCTTGATGACACTTAACCATATAACACGATTAGAGGATGGGTTAGTTTAACCTGAATGGGTCGATAACACCCGACTAGTATAACGCAATGCATGGTAAGGTTAAGCAAACTCACAAGGGTAACACCTAACCGTTATAATTTGACTAGTGGATGGGGTTAGGTTAACATATACTTAATCAATCTAACACGGTAATTTGATGGGGTTAAGCTTGAATATACTTAACCAATCTGACACGGTAATTTGATGGGGTTAAGTCATGAATCGCTTGAATATAATTAACCAATCTAACATGATAACTTGAAGGGGTTAAGTCATGAATCACTTGAATATACTTAACCAATCTAACATGATAAATTGATGGGGTTAAGTCATGAATCGCTTGAATATACTTAACTAATCTAACATGGTAATTTGATGGGGTTAAGCTTGAATATACTTAACCAATCTAACACGGTAATTTGATGGGGTTAAGCTTAAATATACTTAACCAATTTGACACGATGATTTAGATAGGGTTAAGTCACAAACTTGAATGACCACACTTAACCAACTTGACATGCTAGACTGATAGGGGTTAAGTCATGAATTTAGATGACAACACTTAACCTGCTGGACGGAAACCCTAGTTACGCGGTCCTTTTCAGCAGTAACCCTCTTGAAGGTATCACGATACCCTAGGGACTAGGCTAGGGTGGGGCATGATTACTGGGCTGATTGTAAGAGACCAGAACGACGGCTGAGTTGGTGCGCCATTGTAGGTTCAGGCGGACTGTGGCCATGCACATGAGTCCGGAGTTGAAAAAGCAGGCATGGGCACCAGTAGTTGTACACTGTGTGTGCTTGGAATGGTGTCAGTGGTTGACGCCGTAGGGCTTGATACACCCTAGGGTGGACCTAGCACAGAGTGGCTACATTCGTGATTGGGCCGTATGACACCGACACATGACGAGTTAAGACTTGTAGGGAGCCGATCGATTAGATCATTACGTGGAAAAGGGCGTTGTTCGAAAGGTAGCATAATCCCTAGTGGTCCTAGGTGGCTTAAACCCTGATCGAATCTAGAAAACGTCCAATAGGTAGCATAACCCTTAGTGGTCCTAGGTGGCGTAAATCCTAGTTGAACTCGCGATAATTCATGATAAGGGAATCTGGCCAGAACAAGGATGGCAGTTCGAGCGATTTTCAAGGATGGTGACACTACGTTGTAGTGGTACTGAATAACATGATGGAACCCGTACGATATACGGCAAGGGACTATAAATATACATGGAAGGGATGATATGAGTTAGGATGCTAGTACGTTTGGTGCAGAGGACGTTAGACATGCGATGCTATTCCGAGTTTATCTTGTTATCTTGTTGCCTTGGTTATCCTGTTACCTTGGTTATCTTGTTACTTGAGTTTATTTTGTTATCTTAGTTTGATCTGTTTATCTTGTCATCATGTTTATGTTTACTTTCAGTTTATACATGTCATGTTACCTTTACCTGTTTTTAGGCTGAAAGTAGCTAGGACTTACCAGTCTTTATGACTGACCCCGTTTTGTTTTGCCTCCTTTTCTTCCGTTCCCCCCTAGGTTTACAGGGAGGAAATGTTGCTACTTAGTGCGGATTTTCTGCTTCAAGATCATCATCTATGGCTTGGACTTTTCTTGGCTATGGCTATTTTACTTGGGGAATAATTTATGACTATGGTTTTATGCTTCTTTATTATTGCAAGACAGGTTTCGATGTAAGTAATTTAATGGCACTTTGATGTAAAAGGTTTTAGACCTTACTACTTTTATAAAGTAATGAAATCATGTTTTCTTCCGCTGTTTTATATGTTCTGTCTTGTAATATTTCTGTGCATGTTTACCTAGACAACACCCCTCCAAAGCTAGTGCATTCTCTTATGAGTGACCCTGGCGGAGGTGTGGTGTTACATTTGGTATTAGAGCAGAAGGTTACCAGACTGGGCAAAAGTTTTTAAAACCTTCTGAAACTATTTTCAAAGCCATTTTACAAAGAAGCATTCTCCAAGAAAAGTTTTAAAGAAAAAGGCTATTCCCCAAAAAGCCATTAGCACTATCCTGTTTTCCCTTGATCGAATCTCTTTTCCTTTCTTTCCTCCGCCTGTAGTCATAGTAGCTTTAACTGTGACTAATCGTTTTCTAGCTACGTAAATGTTTTCCGTGCAATGGAGGAAGTTCTCGAGAGACCCGTTACCGCATAATACAAGAAAGGATAGGAGTGGTTAAGGCAAATGAGGCTCAGAACAAGAAGGTAGTTAAGTACTATAGGACAAGGACATGGGAAAAGAACAAGATCGTCGAGAGGGCAATTGTATACTCTCACCTAAGAGGGATGGTAACGTTTCTGTTAAAGGTTTTCCTTTCTATCATCCCGTCAGGACTTTGTTTTGTACATAGAATTTTTTTTTTTTAATTCTTGCTTCGATAGTTGAGTCTCTGCACCTTAGTACTAGCACAATAGAGGGTCCCGTTTTTGTCTCAAATCCTGTTGGGGGATCGTCCCATTTATTCATGACTTGTTTGGAGTTGAGGACATCTATGACTCTTGGGAATAATGCTTATGTTTTGGAGCTATGGGTTGATTCTAGGGATGAAGTGGTCATCCCGTAAGGGTGCCATCCTCAGGTCGGAAAGGAGGGTAGTTAGACTCTTCACTTGCCTCGGTAATACCCTCGAAGTCTCGTGTAACCTTTAGGGTTCTGTCACAATTGGTTACCTAGAATCTCTTGATGCATTTGTTGGTAATCCATTCTAGTAGAGTTCGCCACTAAGGCGGACGATTCATTTCGCTTGTGCATGCGTTATGGAAATCATTCTAGTAAGTACATTTGGTAACATGGTTGGCATCTGTTTGTTTTCAAGAGATAGTTCTTCTGCGTGGAATGTCGTATAGTGAGTAAACGAGATCCAGAGTTCACTAGTGAATTTTGGAGAGCTTGCATGAAAACCAAGAGTACACGGATATGGTTGAGCCAAGTATACTAGAGGGAGAATAAGTAAAAGTGGAACGAGAGGCGACAATGAAGTGAGTTCCAGCTTATATTTGGAAATAGGAGTTAAGAGGCCACGAAATCATGAGGTTAAAGATGGTCAAAGCACAATGGAATTAAGCTCAATGAAATGCGATTTTGAAGATTGAAGACAAGATACGCGCATCATATCTCTTTTTTAAGAGTATATTCTTGATCCCTGTTTTCCTGTAGAGCTTACCCGCATGCTATCCTTTATGCATATCCTCTCGGTCCTATTCTCGATCTTATTTCTGTTGCAAACTCCATAGGGGGTATGATTCATCGGTTAATAATACCTGTCAGGGTTTGAAGGTATCCGTTAGGTTGACTAAACCTTTTGGGCTTTATAGGATATGGGTTGGGTTTAGAAAGGGATTTCTTGTAATTCAAAAAGGATTTTATCTTGCTTATCTTCTCGATCCTATCTTGAGGACCTTAGGTATAACCCTATGGATGTAAGCATGTATTTGAAACATGTTATGATTGATGTTTGCGAAATGGTTGCAAGTGGTCGCAAGTGGTTGCTCGTGGATGCATGAATACACATTAGGCACTAGATCGGCTCAGACACAATTTCATGTTGCATATGCATGAGTGTTTATACTTGTTTATGGATGAAATTGAATGTGTTATCATGTGAATATTGCATATGGATGAATGTTTGTGCACACATATAGTGTTTATGTGACTAGGACTATTTTCATACATGTGGATTCATGGCACTAAACATATTTTGCATTGAGGAGATCAATCAGGCCTGATCATTTGCATTAGATAAGGAACATATACACACACTTTCTTCATATGTTCATATGACATTAGAAATCTTTTAAGGACAATGGTTGCTTGTGGATAATGTTTTGAGTAGATGGATGATGGATGATAGGATACGTTCTTCCTAACTTAGAGAATTCGGGGACGAAATCCTTAAAGGAGGGGAGAATGTAACAACCCAAATTTTTAAATAACGTGTTAAGACAAGAATCAAGGCAGAATTAAATTTTAAAATAAGAATCAAGAGAAACGGGTTGCGCCGTTGCGTTCATCTCGGAATTTTGGTTGGAAACAAGTCCGAAATTTCGTAAATCGGAGTCCGTATGACCGAGATATGGCCTCTAGAAGTTTCACGAAAAATCAGAAAATGAAAACAGATTTTCAAATTTTGAATTTAGCCCCAAACAGCCCCAGGTCGACTGGGCAGTTGAATGGGTAGTCGACCCCCCAGGGACCAGGTCGACTACCCAGTCGACCTGGGGGTCGACCTCCCTGGTCGGCCTGGGTGTGTCTGGCAGGCTGGTTGGTCCTGCTTGGTTCTTTTTGGTGGCCTGTGACGGATTTCAGTGGTCCAGATCTGTTATAGGGTTAATCTAAGGGCCTAAACTTGTCCTAACTTCTATAAAAACACCCAAAGACCTAGCCTAATCCACTACAATTCATTCTAACAACGAAGTGCTGCCCAAATGTCTCTTGATCATGGCCTCCATCTCCAACTTCAAAGGCTTGAGCATCCCAACTAGATTCAAATCAAAGAGCAACGCTTCTACAACAAATCAAGAGGGTAGATCAACGTCGTTACAACGATTCTATGACGATTCTTGCTCCTAATTCACTAGGCACGCTTTGTAAGTTCTAGATGCTTTTAGATTGAAACGATAACTTGAATATGACATGAGATAAAGTTGAAATTGGATCTATGCATGATAATCGATCCATGCTCATTCTTGTTCATTTTGGATCTTGACCTTTGGGGATGTTGCTATGACATTAATTTTGACCTATGCATGTTGCAAATCACTCTTTCATATCCTTATCATGCATGTAATGATGTTTTTTTCTCTCGGATCTTGTTTTATGCAAAGCTTCTACCTTCCCCTATTTATCTTCTTTTGATGAACCTTGGTCGATTTCGGACCTAGGCCTAAACTACGATTTACATGCAGTTTGTATACGGGGGAATGTTGGGATTTCACCTATTTGGACATGGGTGTGTGGTAGAATTGATTTCATAACATGAACAAGGGGAATTTGGGGTATTGCCAATGTAATTTGCAAGTTTGGGCATAATTGAATTGGCATATGAGTTAAATCACGAGTTTTGGCGACTATGTAAGTAAAATCAAGGGATTGGGCTTATGTAAATTAGGCATAAGTGGAATTGGGAACATGCACTACAACAAAATGACCCTATTACAACGGTGGAACACCGTTGTAATATACATTTTACAACGGTGGGCAAACCGTCGTGTATTAAGAAGTTGTAATAGACTAATATCTTTTACAACTTTTTTGCACTGTTGCAACACCGTTGTAATATGTCTATTTTCAACTTTTTTCCACCGTTGTAATAGATTTTATTACAACAGTTATGCACCGTTGTAATAAAATCTACTACAACTGTTATGCACCGTTGTGATTGACATTTGGATTTTAAAAAAAATAAATTCTGCAAATGCAAAATAAGCTAAATAAACAGAAAACAAATTGATATAAATTCAAAGCAACGGATCCATTCATACAAAAAACATTACAACTTTATATTCAAAATACAAAAAATGAATCATACATCATCACGGTAATATATCAATTCTTCATTACAAATAATGATTACAAATCAGTACCATCCAAAAATTCTTCTTCAACTATCAGCCTGCTTCATCTTTGCACTTCCTCAACATCTCCACCACCTGCACAATCACAAAACATGCATATACATAAACATAACCTTTGTTGCTTGAAGCTATTACATGGCTTTCTTATTTGCCTTCGTAAAATTCTTGTGCATTTTTTGAAGTTGTCTGTATGGAAACCATGCAAAAACAGCACAAACTGATATGTTAATACATTGTTACCATTGTAGAAGAAATCACACAAAGTGATAAGTGGTGTATCATGTGCCTTGATTCAAAAAGCTTCATGCAAAGGAGAGAAATATGGTAACATGAACACATTTTTTGTCCTATTCAAGCTAAACTAATTTCAAAGTTTAACTACAAGGTTAATTCGTAATTCTCGTTGTTTCTCTTCCGTTCAATGCTACTCTTTTTAATTCTAGTGCATAAATAGGTGCAACATAACAACATACGGAAATAAATCTTGAAACAAATCTAATCGTAAGTAATCACTAACAACATATACAATTTGTAGATAACCAAAACATGTGTTCAAGGATATGTAGCATGGCCTAGGTGTGAACAAGACAAGTATCAAATATAACAAGTGTTCTAAGTAGTTTCAAATGTCCTATTACATGTTAAATATGACAGGGGGAACAATGCCATAGTCAAGTAAACACACAGTCAAGTAAAAACTTCACAAAGTCAAACACAGCATACTAATTGTACAGTCTTTTATTTTGCAAGGCAATGGTGCACCTCATCATACAATAAACAAAATTTATCAACATGCATGAAAGCAGACAAATCTATGTCAGCCTACATGGAACGTTAACATAAACATGCATGAGTATTAAGTAAATGATTATGCCCAAAAATCCGCGAACATGTTAGAACAGGGATGGAAGACTTAAGGCAACAAAAATCCATTTTTCTTCATGTTAAGGCAGTGTGTTCTGTCTCTATACCCTTCCTTGCATTTTTATGTCTTATTATCTAACAAGCACTCTATTTATGATGGAGGCTGCACCCGGTTCTATATAGTCAATATGCAATTTAAATGTAGTAATATGGACGTGTGTACAGGAGCTAGCATTTAAAAGTAGAGATGCGCCTATCAAGTTTTATGGCAGCAAAACAGCATAGTGCTGAAAATGTATATTGTCCAAAGTAAAATTTTGACAACATGAAAAATGTGTGTTTAGAATAGTGCGTGTAATGTCCAAGGTAAGAATGAAGCAGGAACACCATTCAACAAATATGGATGTGAACTCAACTATGCTATTTTCAACTAGCAGATGCACGATTTAATACAGCCAACAAGCGATGGAAATGCAAAAGCAAATAGCCCAAACCAATTATATTTAGCGGAATGCCAAGTTATATAACCTAAAATAAGTTGAATCGTAAGCATAAACTTACATTTAAACGCGGTAGTGGACGACGAAGGAAGAGCATGAGCTGCTGTCCATGCTTAGCAGCAGTCACGGATTTGGCACGAGCGACGGAACTGCAGCGTTGGACGACAGAGAGATACCTGCAGTTGCGAACTGTGTGGACAGCGGCAACGAACGTGCTTATTCCCGCTGAACGGATGATAGAAACAAACGTGCTTATTCCCGTTGAATGTATTCAGTATTTTGATTTAGCGCCTAAAAAGTGCTTTTTCCCCAAAACAAACACAGCCAAAACAGTATGGAATGAAATTGAGCAATAAAATCGTGAAAGACAGATCTAACCAAATAGTTCATAACATAATAAAAAAGAATAACCTGAATCGGAAATGCAGAGGACTTTCAGATCATCAGCGCCGCCGAAAGAATCAGTGCTTCCATCTTCGGACTTCTTATAGCTAACAGCAGATCGCTCCGATCTAACATCGATTCCGTTACCGACATTCACACTGTGATTGAACTCGACTCTCTTCAATTCGATGACGACATCGGCAATCGAGCAGAATTTCTGCATCTGGAGAACGGGGATCCAGTTCATCCGCCTCCGGTGAATCGCCGCGTGCAGCGCTTCGTACTCCAACCCATCTCCGCCGTTCATCTGCGAGAGTGACTATTTTGCAGCTACTGTAGAATATGAGATTAGGGTTAGAAAGAGGAGATTTCGCCTGGAGAGGATGAGATGGGAATTAGTTAGTGAAATTTGTTTGTGGAGCCACCGATTAAAACATTGGGTTGTGAGAAACTCCGCTACTTCGAGCCCAATATTTCAGTTTGGAGCCGAAAATTTCGGTTTGGAGCCAAAACTTAAAAGTGATGGAGCCAAAACTTAAAAGCGATGGAGCCAAAACAATTTTCCTGTATGTGTCAAGGAAAAGAAAAATAAAAGAGAATATATAGATGTGTATGGAGATGATAAATATTATATAGGTTCTAATGAATGTTGCAATTTAGTTACAAAAAAATATTTCTAAAATTTGATTCTTCTTATTGTTTTTCTAAAATATTGAATATTTTATAATAAAAAATTAAGTTATTTAATTCTGTTGAAAATATAAAATTTTATTTCTAAATCTTATGAATATTTTCAAATTAATTTTACTTAGTTCAAAATTTTACATTTTTAAATATTAAACACTAAATATGGTTATTAATTATTTTAATTAATAAATGTTGCTTAGTATTAGTTTAGAATATTAGATAAATTTTTGAATATTTCATGAAATATTGAATATTTTACAAAATTTTAAATTTAAATTGTCTAATTTAACTATTAATTATCAAATTAATTAGTATATATTAACTATTAATTATCAGAAGTTATTAATTAAATGTTAATTATTAATTAGGATTATTTCATATTTTAAATTAATTATTAATTAGGATTATTTCATATTAACAATAGTTATTATTTAACTTTTACTTATTTCTACTTAGTTATAATCGAGTAATAACTATTAAAAGCTTATAACGTATATGTCACCTAAATATTAATTAATAAGCAGTTAACACTAACTATTAAACATTAATTACCACTTATTAACTATTAATTATTTAATAATAATTAATAAATATTATTGATTCCTGAGTTTATTATTAATTATTAATTATTATTAAATATTAATATAATTAGTTATTCAATTTAGATATTATAAACATGAAGTTTGTAATGGGCATCTATTACAACTAACAAAACAAAAAGTTGTTAAAAATACGTTTATTACAACTTTAGGGAATTGACAGTTGTAAAAAACCATTTATTACAACGGTGTTTTTACCACTGTTGTAAAAAACCATTTATTACAACGGTGCTTTAACCACCGTTGTAAAATTAAAGTTGTAATATGGTGTTTTTTGTTGTAGTGATGAACCATGATGTGGGTTTATTTGGGCATGAACGTGACAACATGTGACTTTGGCTAGAACATGATTTAGGGTAAATTGGCATAAACTTGACATACATGCAAATAGGCGAGAATTGGACATATGTGAAGTGGCTAGAATTGGGTACACATTTTGATGGACATGTAATTTGGAACTTGGGAATATGCTTAGTAATATGTAAAGTGGGGATCTTGACTTAGATGACACATATGTAATTAACAATCTAACGGATGCCTTCGACACGAGGTTAGACTTGAGTTGTGGTGTAATTCTGCCCGGAACCGCCCGACATATCCAGTGACCACAACAATAATAGTCTAATGTGAGAGGTCGTAGGCAAAGATTAGATTGTGGTAATGCTTGAACCCGATGTTGGAATGGGTTTGCGGTGTAATTCTGCCCGGAACCGCTCGGCGTATCCAGTGACCGCAAATAAGTCCAATGTGAGAGGTTGATGCATTAATAAATAATAAATGAATATGACATGGACGGGTGGGTTAAGTAACCTGATTAGACTAATGACACTTAACCAATATGACATGGACGGGTGGGTTAAGTAACTTGATTAGACTAATGACACTTAACCAATATGACATGGACGGGTAGGTTAAGTAACTTGATTAGACTAATGACACTTAACCAATATGACGTGGATGGGATGGTTAAGTAAAACCGGACTTGATTTCTTGATGACACTTAACCATATAACACGATTAGATGATGGGTTAGTTTAACCTGAATGGGTCGATAACACCCGACTAGTATAACGCAATGCATGGTAAGGTTAAGCAAACTCACAAGGGCAACACTTAACCGTTATAATTTGACTAGTGGATGGGGTTAGGTTAACATATACTTAATCAATCTAACACGGTAATTTGATGGGGTTAAGCTTGAATATACTTAACCAATCTGACATGGTAATTTGATTGGGTTAAGTCATGAATCGCTTGAATATACTTAACCAATCTAACATGATAAATTGATGGGTTAAGTCATGAATCACTTAAATATACTTAACCAATCTAACATGGTAATTTGATGGGGTTAATCTTAAATATACTTAACCAATTTGACACGATGATTTGGATAGGGTTAAGTCACGAACTTGAATGACCACACATAACCAACTTGACATGCTAGACTGATAGGGGTTAAGTCTTGAATTTAGATCACAACACTTAACCTGCTGGACGGAAACCCTAGTTACGCGGTCCTTATCAGCGGTAACCCTCTTGAAGGTATCACGATACCCTAGGGTCTAGGCTAGGGAGGGGAACAATTACCGGGCTGATTGTAGGCGACCAGAACGACAACTGAGTTGGTGCGCCATTGTAGGTTCAGGCGGACTATGGTCGTGCACATGAGTCCGGAGTTGAAAAAGCAGGCATGGGCACTAGTAGTTGTACACTGTGCGTGCTTGGAATGGTTTCAATGGTTGACACCCTAGGGCTTGATACTCCCTAGGGTGGACCTAGCACAGAGTAGCTAAATTCGTGATTGGGCCGTATGACACCGACACACGACGAGTTAGGACTTGTAGGGAGCCGATCGATTCGATCGTTACGTGGAAAAAGGGCATTGTTCGATAGGTAGCATAATCCCTAGTGGTCCTAGGTGGCTTAAACCCTGACCGAATCTAGAAAACGTCCAATAGGTAGCATAATCCCTAGTGGTCCTAGGTGGCGTAAATCCTAGTTGAACACGCGATAATTCATGATAAGGGAATCTGGCCAGAACAAGGATGGCAGTCCGAGCGATTTTCAAGGATGGTGACACTACGTTGTAGTGGTACCGAATAACGTGATGGAATCCGTACGATATACGGCAAGGGACTATACATATACATGGAAGGGATGATACAAGTTAGGATGCTAGTACCGTTGGTGCAGAGGACGTTAGACATGCGATGCTATTCCGAGTTTATCTTGTTATCTTGTTACCTTGGTTATCCTGTTACCTAGGTTATCTTGTTACTTGAGTTTATTTTGTTATCTTAGTTTGATCTGTTTATCTTGTCATCATGTTTATGTTTACTTTCAGTTTATACATGTCATGTTACCTTTACTTGTTTTTAAGCTGAAAGTAGCTAGGACTTACCAGTCTTTATGACTGACCCCGTTTTGTTTCTCCTCTTTGTCTTCCGTTCCCCCCCCCCAGGTTTACAGGGAGGAAATGTTGCTACTTAGTGCGGATTTTCTGCTTCAAGATCGTCATCTATGGCTTGGACTTTTCTTGGCTATGGCTATTTTACTGTTTTACTTAGGGAATAATTTATGACTATGGTTTTATGCTTCTTTATTATTGCAAGACAGGTTTCGATGTAAGTAATTTAATGGCACTTTGATGTAAAAGGTTTTAGACCTTACTACTTTTATAAAGTAATGAAATCATGTTTTCTTCCGCTGTTTTATATGTTCTGTCTTGTAATATTTCTGTGCATGTTTACCTAGACAACACCCCTCCAAAGCTAGTGCATTCTCTTGTGAGTGACCCTGGCGGAGGTGGGGTTTACAAGCTCTGCCTTGAATAAATAAAGAAGCATAAAACTTAAAACAACAAAAGTAGCTTAATCCCCCAAAGGTAGTACAAATGTAACCATAGCATAGCTCAAGATCAAACCGTACATGAGCTGAACCGAAAGCAAGAGAAATCCAAGCTAAGTGCTAAAGTTTCCTCCCTGAGAACCTTGGGGGGGGACCAAAGAAAAAGAGGCGAAAGAAAACGGGTCAGTCATAAAGACTGGTAAGTCCTAGTGACTTTCAGCATAAAAACATGTAAAGGTAACATGACATGTATAAACTGAAAGTAAACATAAGGATGCTGTCAAGATGGGCAAGATAGATTAAGATAACATGATAAATCAAGTATAGCATCACATGTTCAAGATTCGATGCACCAACTATACTAGTATCCCAACCCACGTCTAATATTAACCATGAAATGTTCCCTTGGACCAATATCATGAATGACCCATTACTAGGTCCAACGGAACGATCCACTAATCAATCGGCTCCCTACAAGTTCTAGCTCATCATGTGTCTGTGTCATATGGCCCTATCATGAATGTAGTTACCCGTGCTAGGTCCACCATAGGGTGTATCAAGCCCTAGGGTGCCAACCACCGACACGAATCAAGCACGCACACTGTAAACCAACTGTTGCCCAATGCCTGCTTTTTCAACTCCGTACTACGTGCACGACCATAGACCACCTGAACCTACACTGGTGCTCCAACCCAGCCGTCGTTCTAGTCGCTTACAATCAGCCCAGTAATCGTGCCCCACCCTGCCAAGTTCCATGGTACCATGATACATCTAAGTGCGTTACTGCTGAAATGGAGCATGTAACTAGGGTTTCCATCCAACAGGTTAAGTGTTGTCATTTAAATTCGTGACTTAACCCTTATCAGTCTAGCATGTTAAGTTGGTTAAGTGTTGTCTTTCAATTTCATGACTTAACCCCACTAATCATGTGTCAAGTTGGTTAAGTGTTGTCTTTCATGTTCATGACTTAACCCTATCATGTGGCATTAATGCACCCCAACCTCTCACATCAGACCTGTTGTTGTGGTCACTGGATATGCCGGGCGGTTCCGGGCAGATTTACACCACAGCTCAGTCTGACCTCGGGTTTCAAGCGCGATATGACCAACTACCCACATTGGATCCTATTGTTTGCAGTCAATGGATTTGCCGGGCGGTTCCGGGTAGAATTACACTGCAAACTCAACCCAACCTCGAGTTGGGAATTTTCAAGTTCATTGTAGTGTCATGTCCATGTTCTAGTTTCATGTCAAGTTCGTGCCAAGTTTCATGTCAAGCTTCATGATTCATGTTCATAACCAATTCATGTTTTGCCTAATCTACCCAAATCGTATTCCCATCGCACGTAAACGTGAATCGATATAGATTACAAGCAAATCCAAATTCAAAATAAAAGGGAATAACATCAAAACTATGATAGGAAAATGAACGAGCACAAGGTGATAAATCTAGCATGACATATCTTGAGATAATTGGTTATAACATAACTGGCATATAGAATAATAGTCCCAAAACATTAGGATTACAGATCTAGCAGAATAAGGTGATAGTCATGACAAAGGTGATAATCCAAACTTGTGAAAAGTAGATTGATTCAATATCACAGGCATGATAATACTATGGACATGAAGGAGTTTGATTTACAACACGAATAGGTCCAAACTGATTTCATAGCAATATTCTCAAATGTCAAGATCTAAAATGGAAACTAGAGTAGATGTGAATCGATTATCATACTTAAATCCAATTTCACTTTATCTCATGTCCAAATTACAGTTAACAAGTTTAAACCTCAAAGTAACTAGAACCTACAGATCGTGGACTAAGAAATTAGGATGCAGAAGTTAAATCTAGAAACTAGTCTTCGAATTGTTGAATTGTTGAATCTCGATTTGATTGTAGAAGAAAATCCCTAATATGCAATCCCTAGCCGTAGTCTTCAAGAAATAGTCTTCGTGTTTTATTTTAATTTATTTATTTCAATTATTTCAGAGGAAGCATATGGAGAGAATAAAATGGTGTAAAGAGAATGGAGATAGGGGAATGTTTATATAGGATTAGGCAAACAAATCTAGACTGAAAATGGCACCAAAAATATCAGAATGAACCCAGTCTCAAAATTGGATTTCAACACCAAGTCGACCCCCAGGTCGTCCATAGGGTCGACCTAGCCCCTGGGAGGTCGACCATAGTGTCGACTCCCAGGTCGACCTAGTTCTAGGTGGGAAAATTCCCACCCAGTCTGCGCTGGGGTTTGAATTCGAATTTCGAATTCGAGCTGTTTTTCGATTCTGAAAATCCTTGAAACTTCGGAGGATCATATCTCCCTCATACAGAATCCGTCTTTCGAAAAATCGAACTCTTTTCCAAGCAAAATTTCGAGACGAACCCAATGGCGCAACCTGTTTCCCTCGATTCTTACTTTAAAAATTAATTCTGCCTTGATTTATGGTTTTAACATGTTATTAAAATTCGGGTTGTTACATTCTCCCCTCCTTAAAGGATTTCATCCCCGAAATCTTCAAGTTAAGAAGAATGCATCCTATCATCCAATCATCCATCTACTCAACCATCATCCACACGAAACCATTGTCCTTAAAAGATTTCTAATGTTGTATGAACTTATGCAAGAGTGTGTGTATATGTACTTATCTAATGCAAAAGATCAGGCAGTTACTGATTCAGTAAACCTCCTTAATGCAAAATATGCTATTGCAATTAATCCAATATGTATGCAATTTCCTAATATAATATCTACTTGAGTGCACAACCATTCATCCATATGCAACATCCATATGATAACATATCAAATTTCCATCCATATACAAGTATAAGCACCCATACATATGCAATATGAAATATGTGTCGGAGCCGATCTAGTGCCTAATGTGTTATGCAACCACGAGCAACCACTAGCAACCACTTGCAATCATCAACCATAACATGTTTCAATTACATGTTTACATCCAAAAGGGTTTTACCTAAGGTTCTCAAGATAGGATCGAGAAGATAACAAGACAAACATGGACAGCAAAAGCATGTACATGATACAAAGGTACGTAAACTTATAGGAAAAAGAGATCGAGAATGTACCCTAAAAAAGAATTGGGTATAGCGTGTGTATCTTCTCTTCGGTTTCCCAAGTTGCGTCTTCTTGGGCTTCACTCCATTGTACTTTAACTAGCTTGACTTCTCGATTCCTTAGCCTTTTGATCTCCGTTCCTAAGATACGAATCGGAACTCGCCTCAATGTTGCTTCTCTTTCCACTTCTACGCCTTCAAGGATGCTTGGCTCAACCACTTTGGCATACTCATGTAAGCACTTTCGGAGATGCAAAATGTGAAAGACAGTGTCTACTCCGGCCAACCTCTCGGGTAACTCTACCTTATAGGCCATCTGTCCAATCCTCTCGATGATAGGGAATGGTCCTACGAACCTTGGTGCTAACTTTACAACCGCTCCAAAGCGAACCACATTACGTAAAGGAGAAACTTATATAAAGACCATATCTCCGACTTCGAACTTTAGGTCCATCCTTCTCTTGTCCGCGTAGGATTTCTGTCTATCTTGGGCCGTTTTCATCCGTCTTCATATCAACTCAACCTTCTCGGAAGTGTCCCTTATCATGTCGGGTCCAAGTATGAGCTTGTCTATCGACTCCCACCAACAAGTTGGTGACTTGCACGGTCTTCCATGTAAAGCTTCGAATGGTGCCATTCCTATGCTAGCTTGGTAGCTATTATTATACGTGAACTCAATGAGAGGTAGTGATCTTCCCAAGTACCACCAAAGTCAAAGAATGCATAGTCTCAAAAGATCCTCTAGTATCCTATTTACCCTTTCGGTTTGTCCATCTGTCTGTGGGTGATAGGCCGTGCTTAAACTTAGTCGTGTACCCATTGCTTCTTGTAAACTATTCCAAAATTCGCTAGTGAAAATCGGGTCACGATCGCTAACTATACTAGAAGGAACTCTGTGCAACCGTACTACTTCTCGAAGGTATATAGACGCTAGCAATGATGCAGTCCGCTTGCTTCACAGGAATGAAGTGATCGCTCTTCGTGAGTCTATCTACTATAACCCATGTGCTAGTATTGCTCTTCCTTGACCTAGGCAATTCATCCACGAAATCCATCGAGACACTCTCCCATTTCCACAGCGGAACCTCCAAAGGATGCAATAGCCTATCGGCTTTTTCGACTCGGCCTTTACTTGTTGGCACACCATGCACTTAGAAACAAATTCCGCCACGTCCTTTTTCATCCCGTTCCAAAAGAAAACGCGCTTTCATATCCTTGTACATTTTATCCCCTCCGGGATGTATAGTCAACTTCGAGTGATGCGCCTCTTCGAGAACTCTCTTTACTAAGTCTCCCTTTTGTGGGACACATAGTCTAACATCACGCCTTAGCCATCCCTTGTCATCTATGACATACCTACTGAGGTGACTTGGCATCTCAACTCTAATCAACTTGTCCATAATCTCGACTATCTGTGGGTCTTCCTTCTGTGAAGTCCCTACATGGTCTAGAAGCGTAGGCCTTAACTCAAAAGATTCTAACGTACTAGCCAACGAATCAACAATAGGTGTGAAATCAAAGGTTGCTATAAACTCTATACTTTTCCTATCAACAAACAAAGGACTCAAAGTAAACCTTTTCCTATTAGCGCATCCACCACCACATTACCCTTGCCAGGGGTATAAGCTATATCAAAGTCATACGATGCCAAGAATTCCATCCACCTCTGTTGCCTTAGATTCAAATCTTTTTGTGAAAAGAGGTACTTAAGTGATTTGTGATTGGTATACAACTCGAACTTCTCACCTAGACGATAGTGGCGCCAAGACTTAAGCGCAAAAACAATCACGGCCAATTCCAAGTCATGTGTGGGATAGTTTTTCTTATGAACTTTAAGTTGTCCACCCCCGTAGCATATCACTTTCCCTTCTTACATTAGGACAGCGCCTAATCCCATGCCGCACGCATCTGCGTACACCGTAAACATCTTACCTCCGTCGGGTAATGCCAAAACTGGAGCTGTGGTAAGGGCTCTCTTAAGCCTTTGAAAAGCAACGTCACACTCTATGTCCATGTAAAAGCTAGGTTCTTCTTCGTTAACCTAGTAAAAGGGGCTGAAATCTTAGCGAAATCCTTAATGAACTTCCTATAGTAGCCTGCCAAACCGAGAAAGCTTCTCATTTCCGTTGCGTTCTTAGGAACTTTCCAATCTTGCACCGCAACTACCTTTGCGGAGTCCACAACTATACCTTGCTTAGAAACTACATGTCCAAGAAACCGAACTTCTTTTCTCTAAAAATGACATTTGGAGAACTTAGACTTTAACTCGTGTGCTCTAAGCGTATCCATGACTTCCTTGAGATGTCTAGCATGTTCTTCCTCATCCTTTGAGAAGATCAAAATATCGTCCACGAAGACCACCACAAACTTGTTACGGAACTCCCTAAACACCTTACTCATCAAGTCTACGAAGTACGCGGGTGCATTCATCTAACCAAACGGCATGACGAGCCATTCGAAGAAACCATCCGGAGTCCTAAACGCAGTCTTGTCAATGCTATCCTCAGCCACTCTAAGTTGATGGAATCCTGTAGCTAGATCGAGTTGAGAAAAAACAGACGCCCCTACAAGCTGGTCGAACAAGTCGTCAATTCTCGGTAGTGGGTGCCTATTCTTCTTAGTCAACTTGTTTAACTCACAATAATCTACGCATAGACGAAGCGAACCATCCGCCTTAGTAGCGAATATCACCGGGGCACCCCATTCAGAAATGCTTCGCCTAATGAAATTTTTCTCAAGCAACTCCTTAGCTTGCTTACTAAGCTCTTTTCTCTCTCGCGGGGCCATGTGTCTAATGGGCAATGAAACTGGCTTAGCTTTATCAATAAGATATATACGGAAATCTATCTCGCGCTTAGGGGGTAAACCCTTAACCTCATCAAAGACATCGGGATATTCTCGGACTACCCTTACTGATTGCAAATCATCGATAGACGAGTCAAGAGATTCTAGATAACATAAAATGATAGTAACCATAGGGTTACAAGAAATTTCATGGGTATTACCAAGGCGAGTCACGAGTCTAACTACCCTTCGTTCACAATCGAGAATGGCTCCCTTATTGGACAGCCAATCCATGCCTAGAATCAAATCGTATCCCATAAATCCGAGAACATAAGCATTACATGTGAATTCTAAGCTTAAGATAGAAATCCTCAAATCCACACAAGCATTAGATAAACGAGTGGAGCCACCAATTGGATTTGAAACAATAACGGGATCCTCAACTAGACTAGTACTTAGGTGCAGAGTTTCGACAATATCAGAAGAAATAAAAGTATGCGATGCGACAGAATCAAACAAGGTTCGAACAGAATGATCAAAAAGATAGACTAAACTTTCGACAGAAATATTTCTACCTCGTTCTTGCGGAGGTACCGTGAGAGCGTGGACTTGTCCTCCAGAAGAAGGTCCAGCTCCCTGCCCTTGCTTCCTTGGGCTGGCCCTAGCCATGTGTCCTGTCTCACCATAGTGGAAACAGCCACCCATCTTCCTTTTCTTCTTCCTGCAGTCTTTGACAAGATGTCCAGGAATGCCACAGAAATTACACTTTCTCTTTTCATAGGGTTTGTTGTTCTTACCGCCTTTCTTTGGATCAGCCTTCTTGTTCTGTGAGCCTTCCCCCTTCTTATCTTGAGGTACTTCAACTTTTGCCTCATTCTTGCCCTTGTCTTCCTCATTTAAGAGTGCCATGTCTACTAACCTTTCGTAAGTAGCCCCCATAGGTATGTGGGTCATAGCCAAGCTGTGAAGTGGCTCATTCAATCCCTTGACAAAACGGAGAGCCTTCTTATGAGGAGTATTCACTAAGTCTAGTCCAAACCGGGCCAGATGTAGACTTCGTTAAGCTTGTGAGAGGAATTTCATCTCGAACCTTATCCTGAAATCCATCCATGTGTCAACAGGTCTTTCAGTGTTAGTGACTTACCACTAGTAGGAAGCTTCGTCTTTGAGCAACCATACTTCCAACTGTACCTTCTGCCTATCGTCCACCTCGAAGATAACGAAAAGATCCTCAGTTTCTTTGAGCCAGTTCCTCGCTTCTATGAATGATTCAGTCCCCTTGAAATCCTTTCCACCCATGGCCCTAAAATCTCTACAGATCTTTGAGAAAGTATTCGCACGAGGAGGAGGAGGAGGAACCGCTGCAGTTGGAGGAGGAATATCTGCTCGGTCTGCATCGTTGGCCCAAGCCTCTAAGTACCTCCTGAACCAGCCAGGTATTTGCACACCCTCTGAAAGGTTAAGATTCCCAAACAAGCTGAAATGAAGAAGAAAAGATTCAAACGAGGAAACAAAGGATAATGCTAATGGCTTTTGGGGAATAGCCTTTAAATAAAACAAGACTTTCCTTGAAAAATGCTTCTTTGTAAACGGTTTTGAAAATAGTTTTAGAAGGTTTTAGAAAAACTTTTTCACAGTCTGGTAAACTTCTGCTCTGATACCAAGTATAACACCCCACCTCCGCTAGGGTCACTCATAAAGGGAATGCACTAGTTTTGGAGGACCGTTATCGAGGTAAACAAACACACAAATATTACAAGACAGAACATAAATAAAACAACGGAAGAATCAAAAGCTAAATTTCATTTCTTTCAAAAAGAGTCAAAACCTTTTACATCTTAAGCACCAACTATCATTTTCCATTATAACAAGTTCTGCCTTAAATAAATAAAGAAGCATAAAACTGAAAACAACAATAGTTGTAACACCCCACCTCCGTTAAGGTCACTCACAAAGGGAATGCCTTAACTTTGGTGGAGCATTTTAGTAAACAGAACAGAAACTTACAAGACAGATAAAACAGTACTTGCAAAATTTTAACTTTATTACAGCGGAAACAGAAATTAATATGGTTACATCCTTTCAATTTCAGAATTCAAGTACAAAATATCAGTCTTGTACAAAAGCCTTCAAAATGCATAGTTTAAAATCATAATCCCCATGGAACGGAAGCTATACAGAGCCAAGCCATACTTTAAGCACTTCAAGCAAAGAGAAATCCGGATCAAGCTAAAGTATTTCCCTCCTTGGATAACCTGGGGGGGGGGGAAACGGAAGAATGGAGGAGAAACAACAAGGGTCAGACAAAAAGTCTGGCAAGTCCAGTGACTTTCAGCATATGAACAGATAATAATAATATGATATGAACATAAAACTGGATGTGAGATAACTATAACAGGTGTAGCAGATATAACAGAAAAACAGAATGATATAAACTATTGTTTTACACTTCTCTGCACTAATACTAGTATAGCAGAATTAGGTGTCACCCTAATGTCTAAATTGAAGCAGGAACGGGTACATAATACTTTAACAGAAACAGAATGCTAATAATGGGCCTTTACTACCCGATCAGAAACAGACAGAAGAAGAAACAGATTTATCCCTATGGAGACAGAATGTGGAATTAGGTGTACACTAGTAATGGGCCTTTACCACCCGAACAGACGGTACCACACAGAAACAGACAGGTGTTACCACCCAACAGAAACAGACGGTACCAACAGAAATAGACAGAACTAAGCGTACCCTAAAACCCTACCCCAAGCGATCGGCTCCCTAATACATAAATATCCTGTGTCGGCCCCACAGTAGGGTGTATCACTCCCTAAAGTGACAACCAATTGGCACAGACCTATTTACAGATGTCACGGCGTCTTACATCCTCAGAGGCAGACCGGGATCCATGCACGCACATGACCCGGTTGGAACGCACCATCAACACCCCTCGCCATTATCAGAATGAACCTCTTATAATTAGTTCAGTAAGCGTGCCCGGACCCTACTTTCTGTTGGGTCAAAGTTTTGATACCAGAAAGGGTTACTGACTAATATGGGTCCCAAACAACAGATGACACAAGTAATTCCCCTCCTAACCTTGTGTCCCCAGACTAACAAATTTCAGATTAACTTGTTTACAAGTTCAGACATGCAGAATTCAGATTTACTAATTCATAGATTAAGTTAACAAGTTTTCAGACTAACGGGTCAGATGTACAGATTTTTCAGATTTGTCTAACTTTGTATTGGGCCTACAGATTCATGGACGGGTTTTACTACATCTATTAATCCCGTTGGTTTAACCCTATTTTCCCCAATTCGTTTTAGACGTCATTCTTATCTTAGATTTGCATTAATTAATTATTAATGCACATACCTCTCACATTAGGTCGGTAGCTTGTGGCCGCTGGATATGCCGGGCGGTTCCGGGCAGACTTCTGCCACAAGCCAGACCTAACCTCGTGTCTTACGCATGTTATGACTAACTTCTCACATTAGAACCTATTGTTTGCGGCCACTGGATGTGCCGGGCGGTTCCGGGCAGATTTACGCCGCAAACTCATTCTAACCTCGAGTTAGCCATGTTTATCTTTGCGGCCAATTAATTAATAATTTACCGTTTATGCGCACGCCCAATATATATGCCAATTCAGATTATATCAATCACAGGATGATTATATCAACATAGCAGATAACAGATTTTATATGACTTAACGGATTTAACAGATTTAGCAACTTAGCAGATTTTGGCATATAACGACAAATTTAACAGATTAGGCATTTCAATCTAATTAGCAGTCTAGGCAATATAACAAAACTAGTAGTTTAGGCAACTTGACAAATTAGTAGATTTAGCAAATTTAATATTTCTAAAAGTTCTATTTACATGCCTTGCTCAATCATAAATTGGCCTAAATTCATATGCTTACATAATTGTCATGATTCACAACATATACTCCATGTTTGCATAAGCGCAGAATATGGACATAATTTGCCATATAACATATGTTCCAATTTTTGTTAAACTAGCATTTTACAGCAGATTCACATATAAATTATACCAGATATAACCATTAATTTCAATGCATGCCATATATCCAAAAATCCCTATTTAGGTGTAATCACAATAATAGATATCCTAATTAATGTAAATCCTTACACCTAAGTTTCCATATCTTCTTCTTTTTGAGTCATGAATCCTTATGCAAACTATACCCAAATATAAATCTTTAAATCATATCTTCTAAAAATCATATCTTGACTTTTATGTGCATTTTGTCCAAAATCTCAAATCATATGTAATCTTACAATGGTTCCTCTTTTCTTCTATCATAGAATATGCATAGACCCAAATCTAGTTTACAACATATGCTCATTAATTTCAGTTCTAAAATTACAACATAACTATGCATACAACATGCATAAATTATATGTTCATAGTCAAATTTATGCATATGTCCAATATATTTTATGCCTCAGACCTAAAGTCATACATTAAATTTAGTCTTGTCAAATTTCGCATCATTCATTATTTATCCCAAAATTTGCGTTCATACGTTCATCTCTTATGAGATTAGGCACAGGCTCGTGGTAGCCTGGCTATAAAAACAGAAAAGAAGAAAAGGGATACAGAACAGTCACAGAAAAACAGATCTGACAGAAGAGAATATATATACCATCTCAGATTCAGAATTAAAAACATATCAAAATTATAATTAACATTTATAGCGGAAAATAACTGTACTTGCCTTGATTGGATTAAAGAAAGAACTTTAACTTGTTGTAGAATCTTTGCAGAAACTTTAATCTCTAGTTTGAATTGAGTTGCTTAGGCTGATGTTGATTATCTTCTAGTTTTAATTCCAGCAGAGCAGAGACGCCATTTTTATTTTTAATTAGAAGAAGAGAGTAATGGAGGCTAGAGAATTGTGTAAGAAACCTAGGTAGAGTCTAGGGTCATTTTATAGAGTTTATGAACTGATTAGGACCATCGATGTTGCTTGGATTGATCGTAGCCATTCATTCGCAAGAGGGACCAATTAGAGCCTGCCACCTAGCCCTAATGACAAAGCAGACCACAGAAAATCGACCAACATAGAATAGGCGAGCCAGGGTGGACTGGGTTCGACCTGGGTCTGGACCAGGTCGACAGCCCTGTCGACAGCCCTGTCGACCTGGCTAGACCAGGTCGACAGCCCAGTCGACCTGGGTGCATCAGGCGGGATTTTTCCCGCCCTGGCCAATTGGGCCCGATTTTTAATTTTAAACTGTTTTATTCTGTTCGAATTTTAAACTTAATTCAGAAACTTCCGGAGGCTATATCTTCTTCATACGGACTCCGTTTTTCGAAAACTCGGACTCTATTTCGCGTATTTTTCCGAGACGAATGCAATGGCGTATCCCGTTTCCCTTAGTTCTTTGATTTCAATTTAATTATACTTTAATTTGTTAATTCCACAGTTATAGAATACACGGGGTGTTACATTCTCCCCCACTTAAAAGGATTTCGTCCCCGAAATCTTCAAGTTAAGAAGAATGTGTCCTACCATCCAATCACCCATCTACTCAACCATCATCCACAAGCATCCATTGTCCTTAGAAAACTTCTAATGTTGTATGAACATATGCAAAAGTGTGTGTATATGTTCCTTATCTAATGCAAAGATTAGGCGGTCTACTGATTCAGTTGACCTCCTTAATGCGAATTATGTCAGTGCCATGAGTCCAACATGTATGCAATAGAATTCTGATGATATATATTATTTCTATATGAGTGCACAATCATTCACTCAAATGCAACATCCGTGTGCTGAATCAACCATTTTGCATCCACAAGAATTGAAAAATGCTCACCCATCCATATGCAGTATGAGAGTGTTTTCGAGCCGATCTAGTGCCTAGTGTGTGTATATGCATCCACGGGCAACCACTAGCAACCACTTGCATCCACTTGCAACCATCAAACATAACATGTCTCAAACACATGTTTACACCCATTAGTTTCTACCTAAAGTTCAAATATTCGATCGATACAGTCGAATGATGGAAGCGAGTACAGATAGAACGAAAATTTGGTTCCCATTAGACATGGGTCCTAAGTATCGGCCCCAAAGACCGAAACCAATATCAAATTGACACCCTACGAAAACTCAGAATGTATGCGTCATACTTGACGCCTAACACAGATACCCCTCAAACCCCAGTCTCAAACAGATGATCCATAACCCTTATGGGTCTGAGTCTATAGCGGAATTCAGAAATAATACTAGCATTAAAGTGCAGAGTATCGATTACAAAATCAAAATACCAGAATCAGAAAAAGTCTTAACTCCATAATCAGATAAAGAAATTAAACCTACTATAGAAATTTTCCTATTTCTATCCTAGCCACTAGCTTCAAGAGTGTTCGCCTGCCCTCCTTGTCCTCGTCTCTTCGGGCAGTCCCTAGTGAAGTGTCCCATCTCCCCACAGTTGAAGCAAGCGCCCTTCCTTTTTCTGCAATCCTTGTTCAGATGAGTTGAGCTCCCACAAGTAAAGCACTTTTTCCCCTTCTTATCTTCTGACTTCTCATCCTTCTTCTGTGTTTCCTTTTTGGGCCCCGCTTTCTTATTCTGTGGTTCTTCCTTCTTTGTCTCTTTCGGGCCCTTGTCTTCCTCGTGCAGTAGTGCCATATCCACCAATTTCTCGTAAGTTGCTCCCATGGGTACATGGGTCATGGCTAGGCTTTGTAGTGGCTCATTCAATCCTTTAACAAAGCGGAGAGCCTTTTTATGCTGAGTGTTGACTAAATCCAATCCGAATCTTGCTAGTTGGTTGAACTGGTTGACGTATTCCTTGACCGTCATACTTCCTTGCTTAAGAGACAAGAACTTTTCCAATTGTAAACTTCGTTCAGCTTGCGAGAGGAATTTTGTCTCAAACCTTGTTCTGAAATCCATCCATGTCTCAACCGGCCTCTCGACGTTAGTGACTTCCCACCAGTAGGAAGCTTCGTCTTTGAGCAGCCATACTGCCAACTGTACCTTCTGCCTATCGTCCACCTCGAAGATAACGAATATATCCTCAGTTTCTTTGAGCCAATTCCTTGCTTCTACGAATGATTCAGTTCCTTTGAAATCCTTCCCACCCATGGCCCTAAAATCTCTACAGATCTTTGAGAAAGCAATTGCACGAGGAGGGGGTGGAGGAGGGGGATCATTTGCTGGACCTGCAGCGGCGGTCCTAGCCTCAAGATATTGACGAAACCAACCGGGTACATGAACACCCTCTGGTATCTCAGATGCTTCAGACATGCTGGAACGAAAAAGGAAAGGTTCAATACAAAAAGGACTGAAAGAAAGATATATGGCTCTTGGGGATCATGTTTTTCAAAATAAGCTTTATTTTTGAAAATACTTCCTTTCAAAACCCTCTTTTTTTTTGAAAATAATTTTTCAAAACTTTTTTTTTATATAAAATCTGGTAACCTTCAGCTCTGATACCAAGTGTAACACCCCACCTCCGTTAAGGTCACTCACAAAGGGAATGCCTTAACTTTGGTGGAGCATTTTAGTAAACAGAACAGAAACTTACAAGACAGATAAAACAGTACTTGCAAAATTTTAACTTTATTACAGCGGAAACAGAAATTAATATGGTTACATCCTTTCAATTTCAGAATTCAAGTACAAAATATCAGTCTTGTACAAAAGCCTTCAAAATGCATAGTTTAAAATCATAATCCCCATGGAACGGAAGCTATACAGAGCCAAGCCATACTTTAAGCACTTCAAGCAAAGAGAAATCCGGATCAAGCTAAAGTATTTCCCTCCTTGGATAACCTGGGGGGGGGGGGGGAAACGGAAGAAAGGAGGCGAAACAACAAGGGTCAGACAAAAAGTCTGGCAAGTCCAGTGACTTTCAGCATATGAACAGATAATAATAATATGATATGAACATAAAACTGGATGTGAGATAACTATAACAGGTGTAGCAGATATAACAGAAAAACAGAATGATATAAACTATTGTTTTACACTTCTCTGCACTAATACTAGTATAGCAGAATTAGGTGTCACCCTAATGTCTAAATTGAAGCAGGAACGGGTATAGAATACTTTAACAGAAACAGAATGCTAATAATGGGCCTTTACTACCCGATCAGAAACAGACAGAAGAAGAAACAGATTTATCCCTATGGAGACAGAATGTGGAATTAGGTGTACACTAGTAATGGGCCTTTACCACCCGAACAGACGGTACCACACAGAAACAGACAGGTGTTACCACCCAACAGAAACAGACGGTACCAACAGAAACAGACAGAACTAAGCGTACCCTAAAACCCTACCCCAAGCGATCGGCTCCCTAATAAATAAATATCCTGTGTCGGCCCCACGGTAGGGTGTATCACTCCCTAAAGTGACAACCAATTGGCACAGACCTATTTACAGATGTCACGGCGTCTTACATCCTCAGAGGCAGACCGGGATCCATGCACGCACATGACCCGGTTGGAACGCACCATCAACACCCCTCGCCATTATCAGAATGAACCTCTTATAATTAGTTCAGTAAGCGTGCCCGGACCCTACTTTCTGTTGGGTCAAAGTTTTGATACCAGAAAGGGTTACTGACTAATATGGGTCCCAAACAACAGATGACACAAGTAATTCCCCTCCTAACCTTGTGTCCCCAGACTAACAGATTTCAGATTAACTTGTTTACAAGTTCAGACATGCAGAATTCAGATTTACTAATTCATAGATTAAGTTAACAAGTTTTCAGACTAACGGGTCAGATGTACAGATTTTTCAGATTTGTCTAACTTTGTATTGGGCCTACAGATTCATGGACGGGTTTTACTACATCTATTAATCCCGTTGGTTTAACCCTATTTTCCCCAATTCGTTTTAGACGTCATTCTTATCTTAGATTTGCATTAATTAATTATTAATGCACAGACCTCTCACATTAGGTCGGTAGCTTGTGGCCGCTGGATATGCCGGGCGGTTCCGGGCAGACTTCTGCCACAAGCCAGACCTAACCTCGTGTCTTACGCATGTTATGACTAACTTCTCACATTAGAACCTATTGTTTGCGGCCACTGGATGTGCCGGGCGGTTCCGGGCAGATTTACGCCGCAAACTCATTCTAACCTCGAGTTAGCCATGTTTATCTTTGCGGCCAATTAATTAATAATTTACCGTTTATGCGCACGCCCAATATATATGCCAATTCAGATTATATCAGTCACAGGATGATTATATCAACATAGCAGATAACAGATTTTATATGACTTAACGGATTTAACAGATTTAGCAACTTAGCAGATTTTGGCATATAACGACAAATTTAACAGATTAGGCATTTCAATCTAATTAGCAGTCTAGGCAATATAACAAAACTAGTAGTTTAGGCAACTTGACAAATTAGCAGATTTAGCAAATTTAATATTTCTAAAAGTTCTATTTACATGCCTTGCCCAATCATAAATTGGCCTAAATTCATATGCTTACATAATTGTCATGATTCACAACATATACTCCATGTTTGCATAAGCGCAGAATATGGACATAATTTGCCATATAACATATGTTCCAATTTTTGTTAAACTAGCATTTTACAGCAGATTCACATATAAATTATACCAAATATAACCATTAATTTCAATGCATGCCATATATCCAAAAATCCCTATTTAGGTGTAATCACAATAATAGATATCCTAATTAATGTAAATCCTTACACCTAAGTTTCCATATCTTCTTCTTTTTGAGTCATGAATCCTTATGCAAACTATACCCAAATATAAATCTTTAAATCATATCTTCTAAAAATCATATCTTGACTTTTATGTGCATTTTGTCCAAAATCTCAAATCATATGTAATCTTACAATGGTTCCTCTTTTCTTCTATCATAGAATATGCATAGACCCAAATCTAGTTTACAACATATGCTCATTAATTTCAGTTCTAAAATTACAACATAACTATGCATACAACATGCATAAATTATATGTTCATAGTCAAATTTATGCATATGTCCAATATATTTTATGCCTCAGACCTAAAGTCATACATTAAATTTAGTCTTGTCAAATTTCGCATCATTCATTATTTATCCCAAAATTTGCGTTCATACGTTCATCTCTTATGAGATTAGGCACAGGCTCGTGGTAGCCTGGCTATACAAACAGAAAAGAAGAAAAGGGATACAGAACAGTCACAGAAAAACAGATCTGACAGAAGAGAATATATATACCATCTCAGATTCAGAATTAAAAACATATCAAAATTATAATTAACGTTTATAGCGGAAAATAACTGTACTTGCCTTGATTGGATTAAAGAAAGAACTTTAACTTGTTGTAGAATCTTTGCAGAAACTTTAATCTCTAGTTTGAATTGAGTTGCTTAGGCTGATGTTGATTATCTTCTAGTTTTAATTCCAGCAGAGCAGAGACGCCATTTTTATTTTTAATTAGAAGAAGAGAGTAATGGAGGCTAGAGAATTGTGTAAGAAACCTAGGTAGAGTCTAGGGTCATTTTATAGAGTTTATGAACTGATTAGGACCATCGATGTTGCTTGGATTGATCGTAGCCATTCATTCGCAAGAGGGACCAATTAGAGCCTGCCACCTAGCCCTAATGACAAAGCAGACCACAGAAAATCGACCAACATAGAATAGGCGAGCCAGGGTGGAGTGGGTTCGACCTGGGTCTGGACCAGGTCGACAGCCCTGTCGACCTGGCTAGACCAGGTCGACAGCCCAGTCGACCTGGGTGCATCAGGCGGGATTTTTCCCGCCCTGGCCAATTGGGCCCGGTTTTTAATTTTAAACTGTTTTATTCTGTTCGAATTTTAAACTTAATTCAGAAACTTCCGGAGGCTATATCTTCTTCATACGGACTCCGTTTTTCGAAAACTCGGACTCTATTTCGCGTATTTTTCCGAGACGAATGCAATGGCGTATCCCGTTTCCCTTAGTTCTTTGATTTCAAATTAATTATACTTTAATTTTTTAATTCCACAGTTATAGAATACACGGGGTGTTACAATAGTAGCTTAATTCCCCAAAGGTAGCAAAAATGCAGCCATAACATAGCTCAAGAACAAACCATACATGAGCTGAACCGAAAGCATAAGAAATCCAAGCTAAGTGCTAGAGTTTCCTCCCTGAGAACCTGGGGGGAAAAGAAAGAAAAAGAGGCGAAAGAAAACGGGTCAGTCATAAAGACTGGTAAGTCCTAGTGACTTTCAAAATAAAAACATGTAAAGGTAACATGACATGTATAAACTGAAAGTAAACATAAGGGTGCTGTCAAGATGGGAAAGATAGACTAAGATAACATGATAAATCAAGTATAAATCAAATATAGCATCACATGTTCAAGATTCGCTGCACCAACTGTACTAGTATCCCAACCCATGTCTAATATTAACCATGAAATGATCCCTTGGCCTAATATCATGAATGACCCATTACTAGGTCCAACGGAACATTCCACTAATCGATTGGCTCCCTAAACGTTCTAGCTCGCCGTGTGTCTATGTCATACGACCCTATCACTAATGTAGTTACCTGTGTTAGGTCCACCGTAGGGTGTATCAAGCCTTAGGGTGCCAACCACCGACACAAATCAAGCACGCACAGTGTAAACCTACTGATGCGCAATGCCTGATTTTTCAACTCCGGACTACGTGCACGACCATAGTTCGCCTGAACCTACACTGGCACACCAACTCAGCCGTCGTTCTGGTCGCTTACAATCAGCCCGATAATCGTGCCCCACCCTGCCTAGTTCCAGCTTACCATGATACATCTAAGTGGGTTACTGCTGAAATTGACCGCGTAACTAGGGTTTCTGTCAAACAGGTTAAGTGCTGTCATTTAAATTCGTGACTTAACCCTTATCAGTCTAGCATGTCAAGTTGGTTCAGTGTTGTCTTTCAATTTCATGACTTAACCCCACTAATCATGTGTCAAGTTGGTTAAGTGTTGTCTTTCATGTTCATGACTTAACACGATCATGTGGCATTAATGCACCCCAACCTCTCATATCAGACCTGTTGTTGTGGTCACTGGATATGTCGGGCGGTTCCGGGCAGATTTACAGCATAACTCAGTCTGACCTCAGGTTTCAAGCGCGATATGACCAACTACCCACATTG
Organism: Allium sativum; assembly: GCA_030737875.1. NCBI lineage: Eukaryota > Viridiplantae > Streptophyta > Magnoliopsida > Asparagales > Amaryllidaceae > Allium > Allium sativum. The sequence continues at coordinate 152,829,362 of CM060921.1, read as the reverse complement.
GATCCTATTGTTTGCAGTCGGTGGATTTGCCTGGAGGTTCCAAGCAGAATTACACTGCAAACTCAAACCAACCTCGAGTTGCCATTTTCAAGTTCATTCTAGTGTCATGTCCATGTTCAAGTTTCATGTCAAGTTCGTGTCAAGTTTCATGGCAATTTTCATGTCAAGTTTAATGATTCATGTTCATAACCAATTCATGTTCTGCCTAATCTACCCAAATCGTATTCCCATCGCACGTAAACGTGAATCGATCTAGTTTACAAGTAAATCCAAATTCAAAATAGAAGGGAATAACATCAAAACTATGATAGGCAAAAGAACGAGCACAAGGTGATAAATCTAGCATGATATATCTTGAGATAATTGGTTATAACATCACTGGCATATAGAATAATAGTCCCAAAACATTAGGATTACAGATCTAGCATAATAAGGTGATAGTCATGATAAAGGTGATAATCCAAACTTGTGAAAAGTAGATTGATTCAACATTACGGCATGATAATACTATGGACATGAAGGAGTTTGATTTACAACATGAATAGGTTCAAACTGATTTCATAGCAATATTCCCAAATGTCAAGATCCAAGATGGAAACTAGAGTAGATGTGAATTGATTATCATACTTAAGTCCAATTTCACTTTATATCATGTCCAAATTACAATTAACAAGTTTTAATATCAAAGTAACTAGAACTTACAGATCGTGGACTAAGAAATTGAAATGCATAAGTTGAATCTAGAAAATAGTCGTCGAATTGTTGAATCTCGATTTGATTGTAGAAGAAAATCCCCAATATGCAATTCCTAGCCGTAGTCTTCAAGAAATAGTCTTCATGTTTTATTTTATTTTATTTATTTCAATTATTTCAGAGGTAGCATAAGGAGAGAATAAAATGTTGTAAAGAGAATGGGGATATGGGGCTGTTTATGTAGGATTAGACGAACGAATCTAGACTGAAAACAAGACAAAAAACATCAGAATGAACCTAGGCTCAAAACTAGGTTTCAGCACCAGGTCGACCCCCAGGTCGACCATAGGGTCGACCCCCAGGTCGACCATAGGGTCGACCCCCAGGTCGACCATAGGGTCGACCTGGCTCCTGGGAGGTCGACCATAGTGTCGACCCCTAGGTCGACTTGGTCCTGGGTGGGAAAATTCCCGCCCAGTCTGCGCTGGGGTTTGAATTCGAATTTCGAATTCGAGCTATTTTTCGGTTCTGAAAATCCTTGAAACTTCGGAGGGTCATATCTCCCTCATACGAAATCCGTTTTTCGAAAACTCGGACTGGATTCCAAGCAGAATTTCGAGATGAACGCAATGGCACAACCCGTTTCCCATGATTCTTTTTTTAAAAATTAATTCTGCCTATATTTATGGTTTTATCATGTTATTAAAATTTGGATTGTTACATCTTGTCTTCAAACGGGCCTTTCCTCCACCTACAGGCCTCGCTCCTCACTAGGAAGGCCCATACTCATACAATGGAAGCTCAGCAATGGAATTTTCAAACTCTCAACCATGGACGGAGCCGAAGTCCCAAGGGCATGGAATAACAAACATCTTTACCACTACTCTACATACTGATTCACGCCTTCCAACGATGTTTTGGTTTCTTGGAATTCAAGGCATTATAAAGGCTATCACTGCCAAAATTATCAGTAGAAATGATGTTCAGTTTCCCATGTCCCTTTCGTGCTTACTCCTCGCTTACTTCGTGCATGACTTGTTTGACTAACCATTACAACTGACTTCCGCACAACAACTCCGGATTGCCGCATCAGCACACAAGCACAGGAGCCAATGTCGCTATCCAAGCATCAAGCCTACATTGAGGACAAAAACCACTGGCTATGACCGGCACCCCGAGCATGGGAGCCGGCAATGCTAATCAAGTCACCGGCCTGCGAAGCGACTGAGTATGAATAACCACTTACTTGAATCATGGCCCAGCACCAAGACCGAGGATAAATCGATCAGCCTGCAGGTCGTAGGACTTGGGGGCAGCCCATCAACCAACCTAACACGAGGATAACTACTCACACAGCATCAACCGACCCCTCCAGTCAGGATTCGGGCATCTGTCGAATCTCGACGCAGCACCGAGAGCGACATTAAATCATTTTCTCACCGAAGCTTTAAAGGCTTGGGTGCAGCCCATGGCCACGATTGGACCCTATGGGCTGATGATCAGGGCTCTTCTCCAGTGAATAAACGACGCCGTCGCTTGCAACCCAAAGAACGACGGGAGAGCCCCCCACCGGACGAACTGCAAATCGCGATGTCCTACGCATTCACTATACTTGGGTCTTACTCTGGGCAGCCCAAAACAGCAGGCGACTAGCTTGGCTTCGCAAACTACGGGTTTCCTGAGCTGAGGGAAACTTACTAGAAGCCAACACTCTATCACACCCCTTTGGAATAATCGACCCAGAGCATTGTCCCTGATTGCATTTTTGTTAAGTATAACGACAAGTATGCTCATGCAAGTACATGACGATGGAAGACATGAGAAGAACATCCGAACACTCGACATAAATCGCGATCTGTACTAATTCATATTTCATTTTCACACACACACACACACACCTCGAATAGACTACATGTCTAACATCTCTTCTCTCTAATGATAGGGTGTACATGAATACCGCACCATGTCTTTAAGGACCAAAAGCGAGGACCTCACTCGCATATACTATCGGTCTACCTAACCCAAAGTATCAATAACTCCTTTAACAATTATTGATGCTACTCATACTTATCTTTTTTTCTGTACAGGTTTAGCACTTGGCAGGTTACCACCAGCGATGGGCCCCTTCCATCCAGAATCGCTTCCTCCCCCTCTACTCTTCACAAGAGAAACAGATTCATCAGACATCGATGTGTGCCTCCAGCCATCATCCTTGCCACTTGCAATTATCGTAACTTCCCTGTGGGTCAATACACGGCAACGGGTTAGGGACGATGTCAGAAGCAAGGACTAATGCAGCTTGGGTTTCTCCCCAAGCTTTCTTGGAGCCCAACTCCGCTTTCTTCTCAGCATCTTCGGCGGTCTTCTGATCAGCTAGCTCCCAGGCCTGGTGTCACATAATTACATCTGCTTCAAGTTTGCTAAAGGTCCCTTCACCGTCTTTTGGTGGGCATCATCGACGACTTTCCTTTTTCTTAGCCTATTCAGAGAACCTCTACTTCTCCACCTCAATATAGGCCTACTTCTTCGCCACCATAGTGGAAGATTTCTCCTCAGCATCCTGGCTAGCCTTTGCCTAGGCATCTTGTATGGCAGCCTCATCCTATCACTCTTCCCCTCTGGCTCCTTAGACTTTGCCACCAGTCGGGCTTCCTGATCTTCCACCTTAGCTTGCATTGTTTGCATGCTAACATTAGCTACGCCCGTCGCATGAGCATTTCGGCCAACCACAAATTCTCCTCCTCCGAAGAGAATCATATAAATATGGGATCCCGAAGCCACGATTTCTCTTACTTCTCTAGATTGTTCCCGCTGTAACTCTAACCAAGACTCGGACGCTTGAGGAAGCACAGGGCAAAGCCTGGTGTCGCCTCTGCTCCAAGGGGGGATGCCCAGCAAAAGAGGCAACTTTTTGATTTCTGAGGGTTCATTGCTCGCTTCCTCTTCAGGTAGCAAGTAATCAAGCTTGGGGGCAGTCCCCCACTTATCCTTGCGCCAGTTTACTCATCGCAAGACCTAAGGAGTATCCCTACCAGCTTTCGTGCTGGCATTTCGATCGCCATAACCTTTGGAGAAAATATTCTAAAGAGGGACGACCACCTCGCCACGATGATGATTCAGACCCAAAAGCTCGGGTCTCGGAATTTATAACCTTCCGCCAATAACAGGTAGGCCGGGCATGGAGGCCCTGTAACGGCGCGATTTTCGACCCCTCGAAAACCGTGTCATTTTTGAAAGAAATTAGAGGATGAGATAGAAAAGATAGAACTAATAGAATAGAAGAATAAGAAGTTATCAGAAATCTCACAGTGGGAATTAAAAATACAAAATACATTACATCGTAGGGTCTGATACATCATAGTACATCATCATATTACATCATCATAGTACATTAACATAATTATACATCATGATATGGGAATACAAATCTAAACTGGATACATAGGTGTCGATAAAACTACTAGACTGGTCCTGCAACTTGAACTTCGTAAGGTTCCATTTGCCTACCTGAATTACTTGCCTACTCATAATAAATATTATGAGTACCCAAGAGTTTAGGGAAAACACAAAAAATAAACTCCGGGTCAGTCAGGGGACTGGTGTGAGTAAATACAGTTAAAAAGATGTAAACAGGGAAATAAGGAATAAGGTGTTCCATTATTAATAGATTCAATTACTTTAAAAATCTTAAGCCCAACTCCATAACTAACATATGGAAAATGACCCTTGTATTTTAATATCAAAACGTTTGATATTTACGATAGTATTTATCAAATAAATAATCATCTAGTGAATCGCTTGCATCTCACGTTCACGTACATAGAATAAAATCTAAAACCCGAGCGCTTATTGGAATTTGGTTTCTAAGTGATAGGGTATTGGAGCACCCACCGATCAGTGTACTCTAGAGAGGATACACTGGGGTTCAACAAGAACATCCTGCAACCCGGCCACACATGACCGTCCACTCATTTAGCTTGAGTGTAACGAATATATTACCACCTCCACGGTTGGGAATGACCCACCGATTAACGAAGTTACAGCAGTGAATATAGATTTAAGAAACAAAAGGAAATACTCTAGATAGTGATAATATACCCTGCTTGGGTATGACCCAACTAGCCATGCTTCCTAGCCCAACTATTGTCTTTCCAGGTTGTGAGGTTTGAAGTCACGTTTACCGTTGATGGATTATTCTTCAACGTCTTTGAATATCACACCGTCCTATCTGACAGATCACTCATTTGTTTCCACAAATATATTCTGGGTATACGGCTGAAGAAACGAATCTCTCCGCCACCAACATAATACACTTATGTAAAGTCGATGTGTAAAATCTGATCGATATACGTTGTCAGATATCCGACTGTTCGGATCTGTCCTGGGATTGAACAGACCGTAGATACAAATTTGGGATAGTCCTTGCATTCTTCATCTTTATCGATTTCCGGTATACGTCATAAAATTCGAGTCGAAGTGGAATGTTTATTCCGGACTCTTCGAAACGATGTACGAAATTTCTTTTATAGTCAATAATTGATTTTCGGCTTCATTGTCTTTAATTTATTTTACACATTCTGTATTTAGTTTATATATACAATATATAATCCTCTCGTTCATCTTGGATATGTAAAAATATCTTTTAACATTGATTAGTTGAAGTGTGTGCGTCGTACCCAAGTTGTTGTATAGTTTTTTTCTTTCAAATATTTGGTGAAGTATAGAAAAAGCCCGTGCTACGCACACGGTATTTTACCTCGCTTGTCATCGACTGTTAGACGATGTTCTATACTCCGATTTGATTTGTCAAATATTTATTTTCCTTTATTTAAACTTAAATAATTGTTTTATATTTTATTTAGATTAAATAACATTTTAAAACTCCAGTTCTAACTTGACGAACTTCTTCGAACAACTTCGATTCTGGGACCTCACTGTCGTCTTGACTGTTCCACTGGTTTACGCCATATTAAATAAAAACTCTATTTTTATTTAAATTAATTACTTACTGATTAATTATATTTATTTATTTAATTAAATTAAATTCGATTTAATAAAATTCTTGCCTTTGAAACTCTATTCTCGCTTGTATTTACCAAGTCAATATTGGCATCTCAAAATCGTGTGATTACCAAAGGGAAATCGTTGATTTTCTGTTGCCAAACCAATTTGGTTTTCTCGCTTAACCAACCACTTTACTAGCCTCGTTACCAACCTCGGAAACGTGGTGAAATCAATCGAGCCAAATCATTTACCAAGCCATCGTACCAACCTCTTGATCACGTTGAAAACATGGTGGATCACTCGTGCCAAACCATCGTTCCAGCCCCTTGCCAACCCTTCGAAATCCAAGTGATCCATCAATGGATCACTAAAGATCCCAGTGCCAACCCCTTGCCAGATCTCCTCTTCTCCTTCTCCCTTTCTTCTTCTCGCCTCGCCTGTACACCGTGCACTGGTGTGCACGTGCACAACTCCACTCGACGTCGAACCATCGCCGAACCACCACCCACAAACTCCACTTCATCCACCGTTCACCACTGACCCATCGCCACCACCTATCGTCGCCTCCTCCTCGAAATCGCCACTCCACCAAACTTCCAGTAAATAGCATCGAAAAGGACTCCCCCTAAACCGACCTCGACCCCACGCCTCAGACCATCGGAACACCTCGCACCGCCGCCATTAGCTCCGCCAAGACCCAACGTCGTTCCACGTCCATCTCCAGCCAACTCGACCCCCTGTGGGACCCCCACGTCGCCGCCAAAAAGTCGAACCCATTCACCCCCTCAAAACATAAATCAAGCTCGACAGCTCGAAATAATCCATGAAAAAATCGTGTGATATTTTTCTCGTGTTCCCCGATGTGTACACCTCCTCCACGCTCCACGCCCCGACCATCAACATCCCCGATCGCCGGAATTTGGTGAAAGTGCCATTTTCGGCCATCTCCCACTATCTCTCTCATCTCGATGTTAAAAATCACGAAACTACCTTTAAAAATCATTATTTTGTTCTACGATTTCAATTGAATCTCTGTATTTCAATTTCCCAATGTTTGGATTTTCGGATTGAAAGTGTGGATATAGAGAATACTGCTTCTCACTGTTTTCTTGTTTTCAAACATATGTATTTGATGTTTTTTCATGCTATAACTGTTATATATATTCGTATATAAGTATAACATATATATATATGTTTGTATACTTGTGATTTGTGATCAACCAGGTATTTATTCACATAACAGAGGAGTTGTTTTGACAGTAAGCAAAACAGCAGTGTTTTCTTTGATTAAGCAATGGTGATGAACTCATTTATATTTCAAACAACACTTGCATATGAAGTTTACAGAGGATCTAAACTTGGTATTTTTAACATCTATAAGGTGATAACAATCATGGTATACTTGCAAATGATTATATAAATATGAAACACACAGAATAGTTTACAGTAACTTGCAAATCATCTTGACTTAAGTGAGTGATTACTCACTTGTTTAAAGCTCCTGAATTCTTGTTTGTAAAAGGATTATAACTTCAGCACTTTCTTGTATTTGAGTAAAGATAAAATGCATGGAATTGGGTGTGTATTTATAGGAAAAGTTCTCTAAAGTTTTCTACAGCAAACTCTCTTTTGTTTTCTTACCTACCCTCTTTCTCTCTCTTCGAATGGCTCACATATGTTACAGCAAACATGTAAGTACCCTTCACAAGAGATGATTCCTACCAACCCTTATTTCCCTCTTCAAAGTACATGAGACTATGTTTGCATTTAATGCAAAGCTTACTTTCATTTAATGCCTAGCTCAACCCTTCAAATCAATATACAAGAGAATGGGTTTCCTTTCTTTGATATTTGTTTTGCATTCTTACAAATGCGCAAATATTATGTATGAGGTGATTAGGTGATGTTTAAGTCCAAATCTACTACTAAATGATGGAGTTTGCACTTTCTTTTATTTTGGTTTAAACTCACTTGTTTGTTGCTAATTGAAATGGTGTATACATGCATATATACATGCATATTTGGCCGTAACATATATATGTATGAATATATATATATATATATATATATACATATACTTTTTCATGTTATGCTCCTATATATATATAAGTGTTAATCTCCTTAAACTTGTTTGCCTTTATTTGCTTTTGATTTAAATCTCTATATTAAAATAGATATCAGAGGCTTGAAAAATCCCGCCATTACAGACTACCCTACTTAAAAGAATTTTGCCCCGAAATTACACAAGAAAGGTAGAAAGTTTCCAAAAGAAAATATTTCATAAACTGGTTGTTTTAGTACACATGCACATACGACTAGTTCTATACTAGCACTATTCTTGATACATACCATAATACTAGACTTGACTACTCAAGTTCTAAACTGCCCCAAAATATACATACGTAACTATCCTCCTCCAGTCTCTGTCCTACTACTCGTCGTCAGAGATATCTATTATATCTACAACCTCCTCGTCATCAGATATATTAATGACTTCAACTACGTCTTCTGAATCTGTCTCCTCCTCGTCATCCTCTATATAAATCAGACCCACTGGTGGTAATAAATACAGCCTCACCACGGGATATCCATACTCTCCAAATACTTGTACACCTCCCCCCACTATGCAAAAATCAATGAGAACCTGTTCCATACTTCTGCCCTTGGATCTATATGTTCCCCTTGCTGGTTTCCCGTAGCAATGACTGGAGTCCCAGGGACAACTTGGTCTTCTTCTTCCTCTTCTGCATCCATATACTCAACTTCTTCCACCTCATCATCACCCTCATCTCCTTCACCATTACCATCAACACTTCCTTCATCTCCTATCTCTGTTTACTATGTGCCCCAAAAATCTTACTTCCGATTTCCAAAAGTGACATTTTGAAAACTTCACCTTCAACACGTGTTTTCTTATAGTTTCTAGCACTACTCTAAGATGACAACGGTGCTCTTCTTTGGTTTTTGAAAAGATTAAAATATCATCAATGAAAACGAGAACGAATTTATTAAGAATTTTCCTAAAGACTCTGTTCATCAGATCCCCGAAAAAAGCTGGTGCGTTGGTTAGTCCGAACGGCATAACCAACCACTCATAAAAGAAATCCGGGCCTCTAAATGTTGTTAAAGGAATACAATCCTCAGAGATTCTCAATTGGTGAAATCCCGTTGCTAAATCCATCTGGGAGAATACCGTTGCTCCGTGCAATTGGTCGAAAAGGTCATCAATTCTAGGTAATGGATATCTATTTCGGATGGTTACTTTATTTAGTTCTCGGTAGTCTACACACAGTCGTAAGGACCCATCAGACTTTACTACAAAAACTACCGCAGAACCCCAACTAGAAAAACTAGGTCGGATTAAGCCTTTACTCAGCAAATCCCGAGTTTGTTTCTCTAATTCCCGAACTTCCTTGGGAGCCATCCGTCTCTTTGGTTGAATCATCTATCTAGCTCCTGGGACTAAATCAATTCGGAATTCTATCTCTCGATGCGGAGGCAAACTTCCGACTTCCTCGAATACGTCTTTGAATTCTCTAACTACTTCCAAAGTGTCGAGACTTTCTTGAGGTGCTTCTAAAGCGTATAGGAAACTACAGGTGTGAATGCCCGGTTTCCCACAAGTTATTCTAGCTATTCGCTCTAAGCTAGTTATAAGGGTTATGATTTCTTTATCACATTTTATCTTGGCTTGGAACTTGCTTAACCAGTCTAATCCAAGTATAAATTTGAAACTTTTGAAATCTAGAACATAGAAGTCAAATCGAAAAGAGTGCGAGAGATATAAGAGAGTTATATCCTCACAACACATTTTAAGCTCAGTTTTCCCCCTATGGGGTTTGATACGCAAATGGGGTTTGGTGAAATAATTGGTTTAAGGTCAAACTGATCTATGGTTTCGGCTGAAATAAAACTGTGTGAAGCGCCAGTATCAAATAAAACACGGAGGTAAATTCCATTAAACTGTAAAGTCCCTTCCAGCACTCCCTTCCCTTTCACATTCTGAGAAGTAGACGGTTCATCCTTGTCCTTCCAGTAGCAGGTAGATATTGACCTTCGAAAGCTTCTTTGAACATGGCCCAAGTAAAGTGTTCCTCAGGCATGTTAGCAGTCTGGGCATCCCACCATATTGCTGAGCTCCTTCCAGATTCCATGAAGCTAAGAGACGCTTATGCTCATCATCCAACCTCAGTCCTTTAAAGATCTTCTCACATGACCTAATCCATGCTTGGACTCCGACCAATAATTCAGTACCTCTGAAAATCTTCCCTCCTAGAGTTGTGTAATTCTTTCAGATCATAGCAAAGTTAGGCTGAGTTGGTGCTTGGATTACTTCAGTAGTATCCACTTGGGTCTGGTTAACAGTGTGTCCGTTTGTCGTAGTTGCCCCGCTTGCTCCTCGGCCTCTTCCTCCACGAGAACTCATTTTCAACTCCCTGAGTACATGGATTGAAATTTTATTAACTAAATTGGAAAAATATGTCGAGGGATTACCTAAGTAACTACGATCTACCTATATTAAAAATATAGTTTTTAGTAAAAATACGCTCTCTTAATATTTCACAGCATAAATGTTTCCGAAGAACATAGGCTCTGATACCAACTGTAACGGCGCGATTTTCGACCCCTCGAAAACCGTGTCATTTTTGAAAGAAATTAGAGGATGAGATAGAAAAGATAGAACTAATAGAATAGAAGAATAAGAAGTTATCAGAAATCTCACAACGGAAATTAAAAATACAAAATACATTACATCATAGGGTCTGATACATCATAGTACATCATCATATTACATCATCATAGTACATTAACATAATTATACATCATGATATGGGAATACAAATCTAAACTGGATACATAAGTGTCGATAAAACTACTAGACTGGTCCTACAACTTGAACTTCGTAAGGTTCCATTTGCCTACCTGAATTACTTTCCTACTCATAATAAATATTATGAGTACCCAAGAGTTTAGGGAAAACACAGAAAATAAACTTCGGGTCAATCAGGGGGCTGGTGTGAGTAAATACAGTTAAAAAGATGTAAACAGGGAAATAAGGAATAAGGTGTTCCGTTATTAATAGATTCAATTACTTTAGAAATCTTAAGCCCAACTCCATAACTAACATATGGAAAATGACCCTTGTATTTTGATATCAAAACGTTTGATATTTACGATAGTATTTATCAAATAAATAATCATCTAGTGAATCGCTTGCATCTCACGTTCACGTACATAGAATAAAATCTAAAACCCGAGCGCTTATTGGAATTTGGTTTCTAACATACAGGGTATGGGAGCATCCACCGATCAGTGTACTCTATAGAGGATACACTGGGGTTCAACAAGAACATCCTGCAACCCGGCCACACATGACTGTCCACTCATTTAGCTTGAGTGTAACGAATATATTACCACCTCCACAGTTGGGAATGACCCACCGATTACCGAAGTTACAGCAATGAATATAAATTTAAGAAACAAAAGGAAATACTCTAGATAGTGATAATATACCTTGCTTGGGTATGACCCCACTAGCCATGCTGCCTAGCCCAACTATTGTCTTTCCGGGTTGTGAGGTTTGAAGTCACGTTTACCGTTGACGGATTATTCTTCAACGTCTTTGAATATCACACCGTCCTATCTGACAGATCACTCATTTGTTTCCACAAATATATTCTGGGTATACGGCTGAAGAAACGAATCTCTCTGCCACCAACATAATACACTTATGAAAAGTCAATGTGTAAAATCTGATCGATATACGCTGTCAGATATCCGACTGTTCGGATCTGTCCTGGGATTGAACAGACCATAGATACAAATTTGGGATAGTCCTTGCATTCTTCATCTTTATCGATTTCCGGTTTACGTCGTAAAATTCGAGTCGAAGTGGAATGTTTATTCCGGACTCATCGAAACGATGTACGAAATTTCTTTTATAGTCAATAATTGATTTTCAGCTTAAATGTCTTTAATTTATTTTACACAATCTGTATTTATTTTATATATACAATATATAATCCTCTGGTTCATCTTGGATATGTAAAAATATCTTTTAACATTGATCAGCTGAAGTGTGTGCGTCGTACCCAAGTTGTTGTATAGTTTTTTTTTCTTTCAAATATTTGGTGAAGTATAGAAAAAGCCCGTGCTACGCACATGGTGTTTTACCTCGCTTGTCAACGACTATTAGACGATGTTCTATACTCCGATTTGATTTGTCAAATATTTATTTTCCTTTATTTAAACTTAAATAATTGTTTTATAATTTATTTAGATTAAATTATCTTTTAAAACTCCAGTTCTAACTTGACGAACTTCTTCGAACAACTTCGATTCTGGGACCTCACTGTCGTCTTGACTGTTCCACTGGTTTACACCATATTAAATAAAAACTCTATTTTTATTTAAACTAATGAATTACTGATTAATTATATTTATTTATTTAATTTAATTAAATTCGATTTAATAAAATTCTTGCCTTTGAAACTCTATTCTCGCTTGTATTTACCAAGTCGATATTGGCATCTCAAAATCGTGTGATTACCAAAGGGAAATCGTTGATTTTCTATTGCCAAACAAATCTGGTTTTCTCGCTTAACCAACCACTTTACTAGCCTCGTTATCAACCTCGAAAACGTGGTGAAATCACCCGAGCCAAATCATTTACCAAGCCATCAGACCAACCTCTTGATCTCGTCGAAAACATGGTGGATCACTCATGCCAAACCATCATTCCAGCCCCTTGCCAACCCTTCGAAATCCAAGTGATCCATCGATGGATCACTAAAGATCCCAGTGCCAACCCTTTTCCAGATCTCCTCTTCTCCTTCTCCCTTTCTTCTTCTCGCCTCGCATGTACACCGTGCACTGGTATGCACGTGCACACCTCCACTCGACGTCGAACCATCGCCGAACCACCACCCACAAACTCCACTTTATCCACCGTTCACCACTGACCCATCGCCACCACCAATCGTCTCCTCCTCCTCGAAATCGCCACTCCACCAAACTTCCAGTAAACAGCATCGAAAAGGACTCCCCCTAAACCGACCTCGACCCCACGCCTCAGACCATCGGAGCACCTCGCACCGCCGCCATCAGGTCCGCCAAGACCCAACGCCGTTCCACGTCCATCTCCAGCCAACTCGACCCCCTGTAGGACCCCCACGTTGCCGCCAAAAAGTCGAACCCATTCACCCCCTCAAAACATAAATCGAGCTCGACAGCTCGAAATACTCCATGGAAAAATCGTGTGATACTTTTCTCGTGTTCCCCGATGTGTACACCTCCTCCACGCTCCACGCCCCGACCATCAACATCTTCGATCGCCGGAATTTGGTGAAAGTGCCATTTTCGGCCATCTCCCACTATCTCTCTCATCTCGATGTTAAAAATCACGAAAATACCTTTAAAAATCATTATTTTGTTCTACGATTTCATTTGAATCTTTGTATTTCAATTTCCCAATGTTTGGATTTTCGGATTGAAAGTGTGGATACAGAGAATACTGCTTCTCATTGTTTTCTTGTTTTCAAACATATGTATTTGATGTCTGTTCATGCTATAAAGGTTATATATTCGTATATAAGTATAACATATATATATATATGTTTGTATACTTGTGATTTGTGATCAACCAGGTATTTATTCACATAACAGAGGAGTTGTTTTGACAGTAAGCAAAACAACAGTGTTTTCTTTGATTAAGCAATGGTGATGAACTCATTTATATTTCAAACAACACTTGCATATGAAGTTTACAAAGGATCTAAACTTGGTATTTTTAACATCTATAAGGTGATAACAATCATGGTATACTTGCAAATGATGATATAAATATGAAACACACAAAATAGTTTACAGTAACTTGCAAATCATCTTGACTTAAGTGAGTGATTGCTCACTTGTTTAAAGCTCCTGAATTCTTGTTTGTAAAAGGATTATAACTTCAGAACTTTCTTGTATTTGAGTAAAGAGAAAATGCATGGAATTGGATGTGTATTTATAGGAAAAGTTCTCTAAAGTTTCTAAAGCAAACTCTCTTTTGTTTTCTTACCTACCCCCCTTTCTCTCTCTTCGAATGGCTCACATATGTTACAGCAAACATGTAAGTACCCTTCACAAGAGATGATTCCTATCAACACTTATTTCCCTCTTCAAAGTACATGAGACTATGTTTGCATTTAATGCAAAGCTTACTTTCATTTAATGCCTAGCTCAACCCTTCAAATCAATATACAAGAGAATGGGTTTCCTTTCTTTGATATTTGTTTTGCATTCTTACAAATGCGCAGATATTATGTATGAGGTGATTAGGTGATGTTTAAGTCCAAATCTACTACTAAATGATGGAGTTTGCACTTTCTTTTGTTTTGGTTTAAACTCTCTTGTTTGTTGCTTATTGAAATGGTGTATACATGCATATTTGGTCGTAACATATATATGTATGAATATATATATATATACATATACTTTTTCATGTTATGCTCTTATATATATATATATATATAAGTGTTAATCTCCTTAAACTTGTTTGCCTTTATTTGCTTTTGATTTGAATCTCTATATTAAAATAGATATCAGAGGCTTGAAAAATCCTGCCATTACAGGCCCAGACCGAAGGATAGGGGGAGCAACACAATCGCTAGTCTCCTGTGGAACAAGGAAATTAGGACAAATTCATAGTACATGAAATAAAAAATGCATATCTTAATGTGCATTTCCTAAGTTCTCAAGTTCCCATGGCCTGTTGATTGGGTTCCCAAAGTCTCAACACTCATCCAGCAAACTCATACTGAAATGCAACGCAAAGTTGACCCAAACCTCTCGATGCAAAAGCTTCCTACTTACAAGAGCATTGGAATGCGGCAATGACATCTAGTTTTAATAGTTAAAACAACGATTACCGGTGACCATCAACACCATTTTCGGATCGGATAATGGTCACGACGTAATTGGGTTGAAGACTAATGACTTGACCGTACGTCTATACCTTACGTGCATATCCGTGCGGTCAATCCGGTTAAGTCCATTTCCAGAATCATTCGTCAATCAGTTGTGTTACGTTCAACTTTAATTATAGACTATGCATGAAATGTTTAGCAAAGATCTGAACTTGCTAGCTCATCCCAGACGATAAGCAGAATCTAGCAGATACCCGGGATTGGAGGTAGCCCTCTAATGATTATCGCAACAGCTTGGCCATAACAGGACCCGATCAGATCCCCTTCAGTGTCGGCACTGGCGTTGTCTTTATAGCATCCCTTAGAGCTGCCGTCTTAAGAGCGCCTCCACCTTGCAATGAAGGCATTCCAGAGCCAGATTCCAGGCCTTGGAGGTTTTTTTGGCTTTCCATCAAAGCCTGGACCCTACAAAAGCAAACATTCCATAACATCACGGCAAACTTCAGCCTCAACAACTAATGCTATAGCCATCACCGACCGCCAGCGTGATGCCTGAGTTGAGATGCAATTTCATCATGGTTGGGTTATTGATCGGATCAAGAAATTAACAACTCTACTATATGTCCATATACCTCTTCCCCTCTCGGGAAACCAAAGAACAACTCGAACACCTAAAGTACAAAAGCAGTATTTTGTACCCTTCATGCCTTAAACTGATTTTCCATTCAAAGAAGAGAAGAAAGGAAGCAAGTGCATCTATGGGATCGACATGCTTCAAGTAAACCCTTCAAGATCAAAATTAGGGACCATACACCGAGTTATGGTCACATTCATTTGTCTTCAGATACTCCACTGCAAAGCCGGTCATGGCTCACCAACTACTCGACAACTCACCAAATGCCCAATAACCGAAGCGCACGCCCTCAACATTTTGATCCGATCTCGGCCCAAAGGGAAATCTACATAATTACATGCCATGGCATATGTGAAACATTGTCCTTACAATGACACTCGCATAGTAGAGTCCCCGAAACTATGACCTCTGAGACCGGCTTGCACTTATGGGCAATCCATGGCTCAACTGTGACCGTTGAATGATTCTATGCCTATGCACCCAAGTGATTCAGCGGGACACGCCAAGCCGTCAAGCTCCAGTTCAACGACATTCTGATAGCCGCATTATGCAGTTGCACGCCACGGCTACAACAATGACTGGACGCACACATTCCTGAAATATCAATCGAGTAGTCTGACCTGATTCGTTGACCAAATGCGTGCTCACAAGCCTTAATAGTTTGAAAAACTCTTTGAAAGCTAAAATGCGCGAGCGCAAGGCCTTGGCATGCAATTCACCTTTATGTTACCCATTCCTACTCAAATTGCATTGCGTGAAATCACGTGCAAACATGTGAATGAATATGCGATATAGACCAAACAACAAACCATTTGCACTTTGATGCAATTGGGAGTCGGCAACAAACAATCAATCTCTCTAACCTGCAACAATTAGGCTCCCTGGGAATGTTGACACCTAAGCGGTAAGACTCAAGAGAGTCAAAGCTCTTAGCAACGCCGGAGTCCTAAATTCATACCGATTGGTGTCAATGATGCGTATTAAATGCTCTGAAGCTGCGCACTCCCGGCACACAACTCAAGGAAAAGGTCACGACCATTCACTAAGCATGCTATAGAGATCTATTCATCCATCGCCATACTTTTCTTACTTCAAAGCATGTCTCGTTCACACAAGACATACTTTGAGGGGGCAAATGTTAACCAACATTTTGCTCTGGTTCCCAAAAGTACGCAAGGCGCGCTCGACTCAAGGTATCGCGTATGGTTAAAGATATGAACGTCACCACAAAGCAAAGGAAATAGGTCAAGAAGGGATCGCGCTAAAAAGGACCTCACCACTCCTCCAAATCATCGCCAATCCATCACCTCAATCCCTGGAAGGGCAAAGACCCTATCCTCGACTCTCATCGTCCTATTTCCTTGTGCTCCTCCTACCCCACGGGGTTCGAATTTCGTACCCCGAAGGGGCTCGAACTTCGAACCCCACGGGGCTCGAAGTTCGAACCCGCATGGGGCTCGAAATTTGAACCCACACAGGGTTCGAAATTCAAACCCCAAGGGGTGCGAATTTCGTGCCCCAGGGAGGGGTTCGAGTTTCTGGTCTTCAACACATCGGGGGTTCAAGATTTTCTGGAGGGATATGCCTTGGTATACGACATAACCAAAGCTTTCCGCAGCAAGCTTCCGGCCATGTTGATCACCTAAAAATAGCTGATCAGCTCACACCGATAACTTATTTTTGGTTGATCACTCCATGGTGCAAACCCGCTTCTTTTTATCCTTTTTCCCACTCCTTTCTATCCTTTTTTTTTCGCCAACTCTCACCTAACCTCTCCACTGTAAATACCCCCTCCCTTCTTACTTTCAAGGGGTTGGTCTAAGCTCTCTCCCCCAAGCTTTATTGGCTTCCATCTTCTTCTCTAAGGCCTACTAGGCACCTCCCTTCATCATACAAGGGAGAAGATAAATATGCTTGGACCCATGAGCATATTCTTGAAGTTTCAAGCATGCTTTTAGGCATCAAGCCACCTCGGGACTTCATGAAGCTCTAAAACACCATTAATGACCACTACTTTCTTCCCCATGGCCATTGGACATGGCATGGGTCTCTAGAAGAAGAAGAAGGCCTCAACTCACTCGGCCTCGACTCCGCCTCGCTCGGCCTTGACTCACTCAGCCTCGACTTCGCATCACTAGGCCTTGACTCACTTGGCCTTGACTTACTCGGCCTTGAATCCACCTCACTCGGCCTCGACTCCACCTCAGTCAGCCGCGACTCACTTAGCCTTGACTCATTAGGCCTCGCCCTACTCGGCCTAGACTCACTCCACCTCGACTCCGCCTCACTCGGCCTCAACTCACTCGGCCTCGGGTCTGCCTCACTCAGCCTCGACTCCGCCCCACTCGGCCTCGACTCACTCGACATCGTCTCACTCAGCCTCGACTCCGCCTCACTCGACCTCAACTCACTCGACCTCGGCTTTGCCTCACTCGGCCTCAACTCACTCGACCTCGGCTTCGACTACACCTCACTTGGCTATGCTACAACAACGGAAACATCTCGAGTGCTCTCACTCAACAAGGAAGATCGGTAACAAGAAATAAATGGATATTGTTAATCACTATAGCTTCTTGTAGTAATCTTGTTGTACTGTGTTGTGATGGAATAAAATCAGTACAGCCTTCAAAGTGGACGTAGGCCTTGATGGACTGAACCACTATAAATAATTGTGTCCTTTACTTCCCCGCACATTATTACTACATTTCTTATAATTCTCAGCTCTGGACAAAAAGTTACAAATTTTTGGAACTCTCTAGTGTTGACGAAAATTTTAGGCGTCAACATATAGGAACTTAGAATTTTCAAAATTTTAATTGAGCAGCGAAGCGAGTAGAATCTGGATTGACCCATTAAGGGGGTCGACCCATGACCTGGCTGGGTCGACCCAGGGGAGGTGGGACCACCCATGGGTCGACTTAGGTCGGGGAGGGTCGACACAATACAGATCCTAGCGAATTCTTTTGGCTAAACGTGGACTTGTTTTATGGCTTGGTTTGTTGGGTTTAGGCTATAAATAGGACCTCATATCTATTGTTTTTACACATAAAAAACAATGCAGACAACGAGATGCTGCCCTTGCTTAGATTGAACTAGCCTATTTTCTTCAACAACAGCCTATTCGTATACAAGGATTTCTTGTGTATCTTCAGCCTAATTGTTCTCTTTTCTTTAGATCCAGTCTTTGTGAGTTCATGTTAATTTTAGATATAAACATTTAACAAATAATCCAGACATGTTTATAAATATGGATTTAAACCTATGCCTGTTAAGAATCTGATTTATACCTAAATAGATCTGCCATTACATGTGTTTCTCTGTACACCTGATCTACTATTCAATTCTTATATGCTTATTTCAGATATGCCTATTTTTGTTTTCATATAACTATTGTGTTATTATGCCCATTTATGTTCTCTTCTCTCCCTCTTTCCCTTTTTTTATAGCCTAGGCTACCTTCGAGCCCAGGCATGTCACTGAAATA
This sequence comes from Allium sativum, assembly GCA_030737875.1. Taxonomy (NCBI): domain Eukaryota; kingdom Viridiplantae; phylum Streptophyta; class Magnoliopsida; order Asparagales; family Amaryllidaceae; genus Allium; species Allium sativum. The sequence goes on along the minus strand of CM060921.1, from coordinate 152,810,638 downwards.
TGCAAACAAACGAAATTGGGAATCGCTGGGAAGGATAAATTGGTGCATATATTGTATTATGAATCATGACTGGGATTTGGGGGCATAACCTATGCTGTAATAAATGACTAAAATTTGGGGCATATCTTATATTGTGAATTATGACTTGAGGGTTGGGGCATGTAAATCCGTTGGCTTAATTTATAAATTAAGTAGAACAAGTAATGAAACTGTAAACAACATGTGAAACTTGTTTGAATCTGTGGGGGTTAAGTAAATCTGTTAAAATTGTAAGGGGGGGGGGGTTATACTAACCCGATAAACTTAACATGTTTTATCTATTGGGGTTATGCGGGCTTGTTAATCCCCCGGGCTTGTTAATCTGTTAGGCATAACCTGTCAAAATCCTAGTAGTTGGGGACACAAGCCTAGGAGGGTGGCTTGTGTCATCTGTTGCATGGGACCCGTATCAGTCAGTAACCCATTCTAGTATCAAAGGTGGACCCCGTACTAGGTAGGGGTCAGGGCATGCTTACTAAGCTGATTATAAGAGGTTCATATGGGTGGAGGTGTTCTGATGGCGCGTTCCAACGGAGTCATGTGCGTACATGGGTCCGGCTTACTTAGTAAAATAAGATGCTATAACACCAGTAAATAGGTCTATGTCCTTCTAGGGGTTGCCACTTTAGGGAGTGATACATCCTAACGTGGGGCCGACACAAGATATTTACAGGATAGGGAACCATTCGATTGGGGGCTTATAATTAGGGTACATCTAGTCCTGCCTGGTTAGGTGTCCATTGTTTCTAATTGGGGTAATACCCATTATTTCTATTTGGGTACCTGTTATTACTATTTGGGGTAAAACCTGTTACTAGAAGTACACCTAAGTTTAACATTATGTTTCCGTAGGGATCATATCTGTCTTACTAGTATTGGTTCAAAAAAAAGTATTTGAGAAGCGTAATCTGTTCAGTTCATTCTGCTTATCCAGTTCATACCAGTTGTATGATACTATTATCTCTCATCTAGTTTGTATGCCTGTCATAATGCTTTTACTTATTTATATGCTAAAATTAACTGGAATTTCCAAACTTTATGTCTGACCCGTTTTATTTTCTTTTCTCTCTCTTCCTCCTCTCTCTGAGGTTTTCAGGGTGGGAATGCTTAGGCTTGACTAGGACTCTCTCTTCTATTTCAGCTTGAATTTGGATATTGCTTAGATGTACTACTTTTACTATGGCTTTTTACTTCTCTACTCTGATGGTTTTTAGTGCAAGACATACGGTTTTATTTAATGTATTTTATTCTAGTATTTCAGTTTGATGTTGTAATTGGATTTTGAGACCACAATGTTTTTTCGTTGGAAAAAAAGTTTTAAAATTTCCGCTGCTATTTTATATATCTGTCTTGTGAGGTTTTGTTCTGTTTATCTATAACGCTTCATGAAACTCAATGCATTCTGTTAAATAGTGATACTAACGAATGTGGGGTATTACATTTGGTATTAGAGCTGAAGGTTGCAAGATCGGATAAAATATTTTGAACTTTGTTTTCAAAAGGTCTCAGAAAAAAAGTATTTTCAAAAGAAAAGTCTTTTTTAAAAACATATTCCCCAAAGCCATATGAAATATCTTCTGATTCTCTATTTGAATTCCTTTTCTTTTCAACATGTCTGGGGAACCTAATATTCCCGAGGGCGTTTAGATACGGGCTTGGTTTCGTGGATATCTCGAGGTTACTACACCTGTTGGAGGCCAAGCAAACGCCCCTCTCCCACCTGCAGCCGTTGTTCCTCCTCCTTCGCAAGCGGATAATTTCTCTAAGATATGCAAGGATTTCTGTGCTATGGGATAAAAGCCATTTCATGGAACTGATAGCTTTGTGGAAGCACGGAACTGGCTAAAAGAGACGGAGGATTTGTTTGGGATCTTTGAGGTTGACGACCATAGGAAGATTCAGTTGGCCACTTGGCAACTGAAGGACGAGGCTTCATTCTGGTGGGATGTGACACAAGCAGGGAGTCCAGTTGAGACTTGGGATGATTTTTGATAGAGATTCAACATGAAGTTTCTTTCTCCGGTAGAAGAGAGTATGCAAATGGAAAGGTTTCTGGCACTTAAGCAAGGAAGCATGTCTGTCAAAGAATATGTTAATAAGTTCAATCAGTTGGCAAGGTTTGGGATGGAATTGGTGAATAGCCCACACAAGAAAGCTTTAAAGTTTGTAAGAGGATTGAATTAACCTTTCCAAGGATTGGCATTGTATCATATTCCGATGGAGGATACCTTTTAGAAGCTGGTTGATATGGCATTAATGAACGAAGATGGTAAAGATGAGAAAAAGGAGGCTAAGACCGAAGAGACACAAAACAAGAAAGTGTGGCTCAAGAAAGAACAGCAATAGCAAAAGAAAGGGGAAAGAACGACAAAGCTCAAGGCAAGAAGAGATGACATGGTTGCAGGAACGTGGGTCATTTGGTCAAAGATTTCCAAAAAAGGAAGAATGCTTGTTCCCAGCGTGGTGAGGTCGGACACTATTCTAGGGAGTGCCCGATGAAGCAAGGACAAGCTAAAGGGCAAGATCTTCTAGAGGGAAGGTGCATGCTCTCGAGGCTAGTGTACCAGACATAGGTAGGATAGTTTCTGTTGAAGGTTTGATTTCTCTTTCCGATCATCCTGTTATGAATCTTTTTGATTCTGGAGCTTCACATTCTTTTATATTTGATTCTATGGTTGAGTTTCTGCACCTTAGTACTAGTATGGTTTCGGATCCCGTTGTTGTCTCAAATTCCATTGGCGGCATGACTCATTTGTCTATGATTTGCGGGGTTTGAGGATATCTGTGTTGGGAGTCGAGTTTGAGTGCGACGCGTATGTGCTTGGTTTTATGGGCTATGGTTTGATTCTAGGGATGGATTGGCTAGCCATATATGGTGTCATTCTAGACTGTGATAGGAGGGTCGTCAGACTTTTGACTTGCCAAGGAATGACTCTCGAGATTTATTGTGACCCAACGAGGTTTGTCATGCTTCGTTTCCTAGAATCACTTGATGCTTCTATCGATGATTTGCGATATGTACCCGTAGTCTGTGAATATCCATAAATTTTTGAGGAGGACAGGGGTTTACCTTCGAGGTACGAGATTGATTTCCAGATATACTTGGTGGATAATGTGAAGCCAGTCGCATTGCATGTACGCCACATGGCTCCCAAGGAAAGGAGAGAGCTCAGCAAGCAAGTGGAGAAGCTACTTAAGAAAGGGTTTATTAGGTGAAGCATATTGAAACGGGGTGCACAATTCGTCGTTGCAACTAAGGCGGATGGCTCTCTTCACTTATGCATGGATTACAAGGAGTGAATAAGCTCACTAAGAAAATTAGGCACCCACTTCTGAGGATTGATGATCTGTTTGACCAGCTTGTTGGTGCATCCGTTTTCTCTCAGTTAGACCTGGCCATAGGTTTTCATCAGTTGAGGGTGGCTGAGGACAGTATAGACAAGACCACTTTCATAATTCCAAATGATTTTGAGGACTCTCGTGATGCCCTACATTTAGGGGAGGTTTTGAGGACTCTCTAAGTGCACCAGCTTAAGGTGAAATTCTCCAAATGTCATTTTTGGAAACAAGAAGTAAGATTTCTGGGGCACATAGTCTCCAAGGATGGGGTATCAGTGGATCCCGCGAAAGTGGTTATAGTTCAGGATTGGAAGGTTCCAAAGAATGCAACGGAGGTGAGGAGATTTCTTGGTTTAGCGGGCTATTATAGGAAATTTATTAAAGACTTCATAAAGATATCGTCTCCACTCATCAGACTAACGAAGAAGAATCTGTCCTTTTCTTGGGATATTGACTATGAGGATGCTTTTTAGCGATTGAAAAGGGACCTTACGACAGCCCCAGTCTTGCCTTTGCCTGATGGGAACAAAGTGTTCACATTGTACACTGATGCATGTGGTACAACACTTGGTGCCGTCTTGATGCAAAAGGGAAGGATAGTATGTTACAGTGGTAAACAATTAAGAGTTTATGAAAAGAACTACCCTACTAATGATTTAGAGTTGGTTGCTATAGTATTCGCGCTTAAGACTTGGCGGTATTATCTGCTTGGAGAAAGGTTCAAGTTATACATAAACCATAAGTCGCTTAAGTATCTATTCTCGCAAACGGATCTCAATTTAAGACAACAGAGATGGATGGAGTTCCTAGCGTCCTATGATTTTGAGATTGCTTATACCCCTGGCATGGGTAATGTGGTGGCAGACACGTTGAATAGGCAGACGATGACTTTGAGTCCTCTATTCATAGAAAGGCGGAGCTTGGAGTACATATCGACCTTCGATTTTAGGCAATATGCGGATCTTATACCTGGTTTGTTGGCATCCTTAGAGGTGTGACCTACTCTTATGGATCAGATAAGATCTTCGCAGTGAGAGGACCCACAAATAGAATACATCTTGGATAAGCTCATTAGAGGGGAGACTTCTAGTCACCTTAGTGAATACTCCACAGATGATAAAGGGTGGTTGTGACAGGATGGAAGGCTTTGTGTTCCCCAAGTTGGAAGTCTGTTGAAGACAGTCCTTGAGGAAGCCCATCATTCTAGGATGACTATTCATCTAGCTAGTGATAAAATGTATAGAGATATGAAGAGGGTTTTCTTTTGGACTGGGATGAAGAAAGATGTAGTGCAGTTTGTCTCTCGATGTTTAGTTTGCCAACAAGTCAAAGCTGAGCAAAAAACGCCCAGTGGTTTACTTCATCCTTTGGAGGTCCCACAGTGGAAGTCGTAGAGAATCTCTATGGATTACATAGATGTTTTTCCTATATAGAGGAAAGGCAATACCAGTATCTTGGTTATAGTTGACATGCTTACTAAGAGCACTCACTTCGTTCCTTTTAAGAGTAAGGGAATAGCTGCATGGTTGGCATCAGTTTATCTTCGTGAGATAGTCCATCTACATGGAGTACCTTCTAGCATAGTGAGTTATTGTGACCCCATCTTGACTAGTGAGTTCTGGAAGAGCCTGCATGAGGCATTAGGTACACAGTTGTGTTTGAGCACCGCATATTATTCGCATACCGATGGGCAGACTGAGAGGGTGAATAGAGTTCTTGAGGTTATTTTGAGGCCGTGTATCCTAGACTTTGGATGGACTTGGGAAGAGCATCTTCCGTTGGTTGAGTTCGCCTACAACAACAGTTATCAGGTTAGTATTTACATGGCACCCTTCGAAGCATTGTACAGACGACCTTGTAGATCACTGACTTTTGGGTGGGAGTCTACAGATAGGCTTCTACTAGGACCTGAGATGATTAGAGAAACCTCAAAAAAGATTAATCTTATCGGAAGGTGCATGAAGACAACTCATGACAGGAAGAAGTCATACACAGATAAGAGAAGGACCGATATTGAGTCTGAGGTGGGAGACATGGTTTTCATCAAAGTATCACCTCTGAGGAATGTGGTTCGCTTTGGATCTGTAAGTAAACTGGCGCCAAGGTTTGTAGGGCCATTTACCATAATGGAAAGGATAGGTCGAATGGCCTATAGGGTAAAGATACCGGAAAGATTGGCGGGTTTTCATGATGTTTTCCACATTTCTTATTTGCGGAAGTGTTTGCATGATACAACAGAGGTAGTTGAGCCGATCATGCTTGAGGAAGTAGAGGTAGAAGGAGAGGCAACAGTTTGACGAGTTCCTACACGTATTCTTGGATCAGAGGTTAAGAAGCTACACGGAAGAGACATCAACTTTATGAAAGCTCAATGGGGAGATGACCGCGAAGATGCAACTTGGGAGACTGAAGACAAGATTCGTGCTTTGTACCCTTTTCTTTTCAAGGGTATGTTCTTAACTTCTTTTTCCAAGCTATTATTTAAACTTGCTTCGGTCATTAGAGTGTATCCTATCAATCGAATTTTTGACCTTTAGGTAGAAAACCAATGGATATAAACATGTGCTTGAGACATGTTATGCTTGATGGATGCAAGTGGATGCAAGTGTTTGTTAGTGATTACTCGTGGATGCATATACACACACGAGGCACTAGATCGGCTCAATCACTTACATATTCCATATGGATGTGTGTGTGTGTGTGTGAATTCTAAATTTTATGGATGGAAATGGGTGTATTATCATATGTATGTTGCATTTGGATGCATGATTGTGCACAGATATAGCGTTTACATGATATATTAGGGCTAATTGCACACATATTGGATTCATAGCACTAACACACATTGCATTAAGGAGGTCAACTAAATAAGTAGACCGCCGGATTTTTCGCATTAGCATAGCGACAAATACACACACCTTTGCATATATTCTTATAAGCATTAGGAATCTCTTAAGAACAATGAATACCTGTAATTGATGGATGAGTAGATGGTTGAATGATGTTAGGATATATATTCTTCTTAACTTACAGATTTCGGGGAGAAATCCTTTAAGTAGGGGAGAATGTAACATCCCGTAATTTAAAAGAACACTATAACGATAAACAAATAATGCTTTACTAAATATTGGGAATTAAGCAAAATGGACTGTACCATTGCGTTCATCTCGGAATTCTTCTTAAGATAGACTCCGAGTTTGCATACAATGGACATCGTATGAGAAAGTTATTAAACTTAGAAGTTTGTATACGTATAAGATAATTATATGTATATATAGGAACTCAGAATTATCAAAATTTAAATCAAACAGCGAAGCGGGCGGAATTTGGATCGACGCATTAAGGGGGTCGACCTATTACATGGCCGGGTCGACCCATGGGTCGACCCAGGTCAGGGAGAGTCATCCCAATACAGATCTAGGCGAATTCTTTTGGTCGAATGTGGACTTGTTTTGTGTCTTGGTTTTTTAGCTTTAGGATATAAATATAACCTTATTTCTATTGTTTTTACACATAAAAAACAATAGAGACAATGGGATGCTGCCCCATCTTAGATTGAACTAGCCTATTTTATTCAACAACAACCTATTCATATACAAGAATTTCATCTGTAACTTCAACCTAATTGTTTTCTGTTCTTTAGATCCAGTCCCTGTGTGTTCATGTTATTTTTAGATATAAACATTTAACAAGTAATCCTGACATGTTTATAAATCTGGATCCAAACCTATGCCTGTTAAGAATCTGATTCATCCCTAAACAGATCTGCTATTACATGTGTTTCTCTATACACCTGATCTTCTATTCAGTTCTTATATGCCAATTTCTATTATCATATGCCTATTCTGTTATTATGCCTATTTGTGTTCTCTTCTCTCCCTCTTTCCCATTTTATTTTTATATCCTAAGCTACCTTCGAGCCTAGGCTTTTCGCTGAAATATACAAAAAAACGAAATTAGGAATGGTTGGGAAGAATAAATTGGGGGCATATCTTGTATTATGAATCATGACTGGATTTGGGGGCATAACCTTACTGTTATAAATGACTAAAATTTGGGGCATATCTTATACTATGAACTATGACTTGAGGGTTGGGGCATGTAAATTCGTAGGCATAATTTATAAATTAAGCGGAACATGTAATGAAACTGTAAACAACATGTGAAACTTGTTTGAATCTGTAGGGGTTAAGTAAATCTGTTAAAACTGTGGGGGTTAAGTAAGTCTGTTAAAACTGTGGGGGGGGGGGAAGGGGTATATGAACCCAATAAACTAACTTGTTTTATCTGGTGGGGTTAGGGTTGAGCATTATTTGGTTAAACCAAATAAACCAACCAAACTAATTTATCTTGGTTGGTTTGGTTTGGTTTTGAAATTAGATCGGTTTGTAATCGTTTTAGAAAAATATTTAGTCTCGTTATCGGTTTAACCAAACTTTTATTATATGTTCAAATTTATTGATATTATAATAAACATTTTATGTTAGATTAGTTATCCAAGTAATTTTAATCATCACGTATGTGTTAAAATTACTTTTAGAAAGCATAAGAATCATAAACAATAATACTCTAATTGTATATTTATGATTTATTTCAAATTATAACTAATATTACAAACATAAGGTCTAAAATATTTTTTAGTTCAGTTAAATCGGATAACCAACCGAACCAACCAATAATTTGGTTAGTTTTGTTTGGTTTTCATTTTTATCGGTTTTAGTTTGGTTTGACAATTTCATCATCAGATAAACCAAACCAACCAAACGCTCACCTCTAGTTGGGGTTATGCGGCTTGTTAATCTGTTAGGAATAACCTGTCAAAATCCTAGTAGTTGGGGGCAAAAGCCTAGGAGGGTGGCTTGTGTCATCTATTGCATGGGACCCATATTAGTCAGTAACCCTTTCTGGTATTAAAGGGGGACCCCGCACTAGGTCAGGCCAGGGCATGCTTACTGAGATGATTATAAGAGGTTCATATGGGTGGAGGTGTTCTGATGACGCGTTCCAATGGAGTCATGTGCGTGCATGGCTTCGACTTGCTTAGGAAAATATGGTGCTATAACACCAGTAAATATGTTTATGTCTTTCTAGGGGTTGCCACTTTAGGGAGTGATACATCCTACTATGGGGACGACACAGGGTATTTACGGGATAGGGAGCTAATCAACTAGGATTAGTAATTAGGGTACATCTTGTCCTGCCTGTTTGGGTGCCTATTGTTTCTGGTTGGGGTAATACCCGTTATCTCTGTTGGGGTACCTGTTATTACTATTTTAGGTAAAATCCGTTACTAGAAGTACACCTAAGTCAACCATTATGTTTATGTTGGGATCATATTTGTTATACTAGTATTGGTGCAGATAAAAGTATTTGAGAAGCGTATTATGTTCAGTTCATTTTGCTTATCACATTCACAGCTGTTATATGATATTGTTATCTCTCATCCAATTTATATGCCTGTCATGATGCTTTTACTTATTTATATGCTAAAAGTAACTGGACTCGCCAAACTTTATGTCTGACCCATTTTTTTTGCTTTTCTCTATCTTCCTTCCCCTCCCTCCCCAAGGTTCTCAGGCTAGGAACGCTCGGCTTGACTAGGACTCTCTATTCTGTTTCAGCTTGGATTTGAATATTGCTTAGATGTACCGCTTTGACTATGGCTTTTTACTTCTGTACTCTAATGGTTTTTAGTGCAAGACATATGTTTTTATTTGATGTATTTTATTCTAGTATTTCAGTTTGATGTTGTAACATGATTTTGAGACCACGATGTTTTCTGTTGGAAAATAAAGTTTTAAAATTTCTGCTATAATTTTATATATCTGTCTTATGAGATTCTATTCTATTTATCTATAACGCTTCATGAAACTTAATGCATTTTGTTAAAGAGTGACACTAACGGATGTGGGGTGTTGAAACATGTGTTGAAAACAGTTGTAAAATAATCATGCTATATTACAACTATGGATATAAATACTGACGGGTATCAATTGTAATAGATCTATTACAACTGTTTTTTGCAATTGCATAAAGTTATTTTTGTTGTAGTGACGTCATCTTAAAACATATTTTGTGTGAGAAAATTTAGTACTGATCACATAGTATTTAAGCCAAAAATAACATTGAAAGATTTTCTAAAGCAAGAATTTTCTTGATTCAAATTCTAACATTCCTAAAAAATATTTCCACTACGAGGCCTTTTCCCCTCTTTTCTAGTTGGGAGATGAAATTTAATTTTCTACCGCAATGATGGATAGCAAACTCCTGAAAATTTAGACGTTTAATACAGTAAATACACATCAATGCATGCATCGCTTTAACTATTAGAATATTTGGCCGGTGCAGATCCCTACAAATTTAAAACATCACAAAATGACAAAGAGAATGACTTATCTGATCTTTTGAACCTTAGAAAAGAAGCAACTCAATAGAAAAATGTTGGGGCCTTTACTCGCTTGCATGTATACATCTAATAAACATGAACAAACACCAGCGAGTATTACTAATCATAATATTCCCTACCATTTCTAGACAAATAAGTTGTGATAATACATAATGGTAATTCCATTGTTAGAAAAAATGATATAATAAGATATACCACTAATAAAATGGTGAATGGGGATACGAGTAGTACTGCACTCCATATTCAATTGTATCATATATCTTTTAATCCTTGTCTACTCCTATACTTGAAGAAACTGCAGTTATTTAACAATGTTATAAAACAAAAAAATCTCGATATCCAAAGCCTCTACAATAGTCATATATGAGTAACACCTTATGCTAGTGTTATATGAATATTCGTAGTTAATGCATGTGCATTCAATTGCCATTAGCTACCTAGAGATCCATATCTCATGGCGCGTATAACCTGCAACTTTGTGACAAACCAGAGATTACATGTATTAATTATCTACTTTTCAAAATTACACTTGCACAAGTGTCAAATTTAAAAGAAGTATTTACAGGAATAGGCTCATATTTGTTCAGGGCACAAGGATCAACGACTTATGGAAATATCTATATAGCTTTGAAACTTCTCCATATGCCATCATTTACTTGCTCATTTTATTACAAACTTTGCGACTTTTACTTGCTTCATTTTTGCAAGAGCCACCTGAAGAATTGGTTGCTTGTGCTATCAAGCTCTGACCTCCATATCCATGCCATTCAGTGCACTCCTACTATCTTTGTAATAACCCGGAATTCTGAGCCAATTTAAAATTTTTATTTTGTCAATTTTGATGAATTTTGAATATTTAAAATGATTTATTTTAAATAATAACGATGAGAAATTTATTTTGGATAGAATTAGAATGTATATATTTATATAGATCATCGTTAGAATATAAATATTTTATTTTTAATTATAAAAGGAATTGAAAATGGCGCGGTAGTTCGAAAATTCGATTTCAAAGTTAAAATGAATGTACAAGACTCGAAATAAACCGGATTTTAGTGAAACTAAAATTATTAGAATCTATTTGAAAATATCATTCCAACGAATCCAAAAAAATGAAATTTCATAGCGGGAATAAAAAGTTATGCCCAGTTAAAAGTTCAGAATAGTCGCTATGGAATTCTGCCCCTTAAAAATGGAAATTTTGCAAACGACCTCGGTTTTCGACGAAACCACTCTGGTTGGATCCGTGATGTCAAGTTATTGCTGGATCCCAAAATTCGTAATTTTTCGAATCAATATGTGAGTGTGGAAAAGGAAAACGCGTTTGACCAGTTTCAGTTGATTTTAATCGACTGGAAAATGACCATTTTTCAAACGGTCTCAGAATTCGACAAAATTAGTTTCGTTAGGACCGTATCGTCAATACGAAGCTAGAAATATTTTTCTGGAATTTTTAAATTCCGTGTATGGCCCAGGTAATTTGAAATGTGCGTTCAAATTCAATATATACATTTATATTTTGATTTTGATGAAAAGTGATCGAAACAGCCGTATCGTCTTACGACCCATTGTGTTCGGAATGGGGATAATTAGCTATGGACGACAGGCGGTGGGCCTTGTTTCGAGGTCGAAATAAAAAGATGCTTTTTGAATTTGATTAAATAAATAAAATAATATATATTATTATATATCATTCTCACCCTTCCTTTATTCTCTTTCCCCGTCTTCAATTCACAATAGATCGAAATAAAAAAATAACAAAGAAGAAGAAGAGGAAGACCGCCGCGATCCACTCCACGCAGCCACCGATGGAACGTCGCCCCCCTCGCGCCAGGCGCCGCCGCGTCCGTCACCATCCCCTCCCCCCCCCCCCCCGCCATGCCTACATCCCTTCCTCTCCTCCTTGAGCGCTAAGCCCCCCCTTTCTCTCGTTTTCACTCGTTGAGAAGACTGCGTTGGAAGTACGGCCAGATCCACATGTTCTAAATTTCAGAAATAAAATGAAGGAGTGGAACCCTCGGTGAGAACTCCTCACTTTTAATTTATTTTCTAGTTGAAATATGTACTAGGATGCAGACGGTGCTTAGCGACACCCGACACCCGTCGTCCACAGGCCATGGACGACTTGTTTGTTTGATTGATTGTGTTGTGAAATTTGACTGTTGATTGTGTTGAAATAAAATATATATTCATGTGTTGAAATAAAATATATATTCATCTGTTGAAATAAAATATATATTCATGTTTTGAAATAAAATATATATTCATGTGTTGAAGTAAAATAAATATTCATTTACAAATCGAACGATTTGTTTATATACACTGATTTGACTGATATTGATTGGGACGATAAATTTTACACATCGCCCAACTGCACAAATAAAAATCCGTGTTTGTTGATTTGAAACCCCACATGGGTATTGGGATGATATTTGACGTACACTAATCTCGATTGTTTAGTTGTATGTCAATCGATGGGTTGACAGAATGTGTAAGCGTTAATTATTTATATTTAATGCCTATACATTTGTGTGGTGCACTCTGGATGGTGGTTGATTATTTATCATTGCTATTATATACATGTGTTGTATGGAATCCATATAATTAAAATTATATGGTAATTGATTGGGCCTCATTCCAATTTGGAAAATAAGGAATATTATAAAAATAAATTCATGTGTTGAATAGAAAATATATACATGTGTTGAACAGAAAATAAATTCATGTGTTGAATAGAAAATATATTCATGTGTTGAATAGAAAATAAATTCATGTGTTAGATAGAAAATAAATTCATGTGTTGAATAGAAATAAAAATTCATGTGTTGAATAGAATAAATATTCATGTGTTGAATAGAATGAACATTCATGTATTGAATAAAAGCCGTGTTGACTAGATCGATGCCATTTTGACGTGAACAATATTTATATCGATTTTATTCATTTTTATAATGAATATAGAAAAGAAAGTGATTTCAAAATATAACATTTTGAAAATATTATCATTTGTATATCGATGATGTGGAATATTCAATTTTGATTCGAAATTGAATATGAAGTTGAAATCGTTTTGAAAACGAATTTAAAACGATTTAGAAAATATGTTTTAAAAGTAAATCGACGAAATATATATAATATATATACAAAATGACATGAATAGAACGCGCCGCGCCGCGGCAGTTCGCGAATTTCGACCATTGACTTTGAAAGAATATTACGGGAGATCAGACCGTCGAATTCTCCTAAAACTGAAACCGTTGGGTTCGTATCGAAAAGGGATTTCTAAGAGTATTAGACATTTGAAATCTAACGGTTGGATTTGGAATTATGTCCAGATCCAATTTGGAAAAGGTCGTTATAAGTGCAGTTCGATGGCCGTTGATGGTATTCGACTGTATGGGCATTGAAAAAATTATTAAAAATAGTAATAATTTGTGTAAAATCATAAGAAATGATTTGTGAAGAATTAAGATGAAAAATTCCAAATTTGAAAAGATAAAAATAGTTTTTCATCGAAATGAACTAGTTTTGAACTAGAATAACAATTTATTTATTTTTAAATAAATAAATTGTATTTGAAAGGGTTTTAAAAGTAACTAGAACTTTCAATAATTGAATTGGAATGGATTTGAATTGAAATTTTCTTTGGAATATTTCGATGTTGTATTTCGTGATTATACAGATATTGTTATGGAAATTTGAAAGATATATTTATATCATTATTTCCAATACGATATTTGTGGGTCGTAGAATTTGATATTGAATATAAGACGATATATTTTCTATTCAAAGCCTTGTATTTAATATCAAATGGTATTTGGATTTATCGTGAACCGTGTCTTAGATGACACTAGTTCTTTAACCCAGTTAAAGACAGGATATTTTTTTTGGGAAAATTAAAACCAAGTCGAGTTTTAATGAATCTTTAATTATATTGAAATGATCGAGAATGGAGTATCACCAGTTTTGCTCCAGGCGATAGTTAAATCTTTAATTAGATTTGAACGTAAAATGGTAATTGAATTTACCGATAGCACTGTGGTGTTAGATATGAAGTATGACCAGTTTTACTTCATCGAATGAATAGGTTGGGATTAGGAAATAAAATAAATGATTACTTCGGTGTGGTTCGCTAATCCTGACTAGTTTGAATTGATATTCAAAAGAAGATTAATGAATATATTTAAAGAATTTATCTTTGATAAATTTAATGGGAACCTTTCCCAAAATATAAGAATATTTGAATAAAAGAATATTCTGAATTGGAATGAGGCGTATGTTGTGTTTGTGTAACACTTGTTTATTATATACGCGAGTTATTCAGAAAGACCAGGTTTATCCCATTCTGAATAACTGATTCGACGTGGTGTCGAGGATGAAGACGGTGGTTGAAGACCGGAGGTCTTCACATCGTTTGGGTGATTATTGATGATCTTGATTGGGCTGTACACCCAAGAGGAGGGAATCTGTTGGTGATCGTCCAGACGTACTTGGAGAACGATGGATATGCGAGGTTCAAGGTGCCTCCGGTTTCGTTCAGACCAAGAATGAACTTGTAAATGGACTGTGTGTCTGACATTGGATTTTATTCTGTGTGATCGATTTCTATTAAATATATATTTGTTTGGCGGCAGAGAATTTACTCTAATTCTTAACTCCCTTCTCTGAGACGTACGAGCTCAGAGGTTATATATTGATGGATATCAAACGCATGGAGTGAATTGCCTGTGTGGCATGCCTAAGTGGCAATATGATCAAGGCTTCTGTTGAAAAGAACAGTCTTGTGGTTGATGATCAAAGCACAGTCTTTGTGGCATAGCTTTGTGTAACGTTGACTCGCGAGCCTCACACCCCGGTTGTGAACCAGAAACGGTAGAGGACATCAGGGAGGGCATGCGTTTCCTTCTTGCTAGGGTGGTGTCAGTGACCTACCAGCCCTGACATTTATATTATTTTCACCTGTGTGACTGTTGTTGTTGCGAGGCGCCTCAGATATATCGGTGACTGTGTGGAGACGATGGAGTCATTTGACTCATTTACGCCCCAAAGGGCGGGGAAACGCAGTGTTCATGCATTTTAGTCCAAATTGGTGGACCGGCCCTTACGATCCAAGGGACGATGCGTTCTATTCCTGAGACTCGGGCTGGACAATCTCGAATCGGTAGAGGACTATCTTTTGCCTCAGTTTACAGATGGAAATCCTGCTTCCAATACATGATAATTGTGGTTTTGATCGTATACCTATATATGGCGACATAGTGGTATGGGGCACTTATGCCGTCTATGATTGATACTTATGATTGAAATTGTTTTTGACACTATACACTTGTAGTACTAGTAAAATATGAAATTTAGCATATCAAGCATTCTTTGGCTATTATAAGGTAAAAACCCTATCCTCCGGCTTGCGTTGCATTGTATGATGGGACTTGGGTCTTTTAATAGCTTCATTGTTCTTTACTTAGCATTGCGCTGTTGTTTTATGCACTGGTATTCTTGGGAGGAAACCCGTTCCGTGTTATACGGCATGGTCCCTTAATTTACCTAACTTTAAAATAAAGATTAATAACTGTTTTAGTTCTCACACCAGTCACGTGAATGACCTGGAGTTCGGTATCCTGATTTATAGTTGGAATGATATCTAGAAAGCTCGGTATCCGTATATCTCTTTCAGTTGTGTAATGTATTATTTTTCCACTGCGATGTATTTAAATTTAATTCAAACCTCTGATATTTTCTGTGTAATATTTATTCATACTCTGAAATATTCTTGTATTCTGATGAAATTGTTGTAATTAACAATGAAATGTTCTTCTGTTCGGGTTCCGATGTGGCTTGTCCTCAAGTCTATCCGGGCTTTCCTTACCGAGGAAGTTCGGGTCATATCACGTGGTATCAGAGCTCTGGTTTACAGAGCTCGAGAACAAGACATATTAGAACCATACGAAAGAATTCATTAGAGATTGGATTAGTAATATCCAATGAGAGTGACTCGTTAGAGATGGGATCAGTAGTATCCCAGAACGAGCGTGAAGAATATATTTTTAAAATGAAAACAAATTTTGTTTTGAAAATTTAAATCAATTATTCGTATTTGATTATTTATTTTATATTGAATTTGGATAATGCAGTATATAAAGGTTTTGCGTGTACATCTGATCCGTGTGTATTTGAAGTCTTAATATACTGGATAGATATAGAATCACACTCTAGTCGCCCATGGATGTTCTGATGGTGGTTCGAAACATCATCAGAATTTATGTTCGAGTGACGAGAGTGGGATTTCTATATGTTTCCGTTAGACTGGTGTGAGAACCAAAGCTAGATAGGTTTATTGTTGTGATTTGGTATCAAAAACATGATTTTCTGTATATGTACCAAAATTATGAATTAGAAAAGCTAATCAACTAGTTGATTGCTGATTGTGTTGTTTGATTATTTTAAATGTTGAACCTTTAGCCAAATTGAACCAAATAGTGAGTTGTATTGAAAATTTGTCATATTTGCATGCATATACATGTACTTACATTGAACAGGTCATAGCAAGGAGGCTAGAGAAGAATAAAATTGTTTGCCCGACAAATAGGTACATGTTTACTAATTTCTTGGGTTTTGGATGATTTTATGAGCCGCTTGGTTGTTTCTTTTTCTTTTTGGATTGGTGAGGGCCATAAGAGGCTATTTGAAATATCCTGAAGTCCCCAGTGCAGGGGAGGTTATGGCCAAATTTTTCGGAAATTTAGGGTGTTAGCCAAATTTTTGAAAAATTTGAAAAGTTCTTAGAAACTGAAAAGTTGAAGAACTTAAGCCGTAATGATAATAATGGAAGTTGAGTTGGTTTGTAAAACAACTTTTGGCTTCATTCCTTTTCGGGGACGAAAAGTTTTAAGTGGGGGAGTTTGTAATAACCCGGATTCTGAGCCAATTTAAAATTTTTATTTTGGCAATTTTGATGAATTTTGAATATTTAAAATGATTTATTTTAAATAATAACGACGAGAAATTTATTATGAATAGAATTAGAATGTATATATTTATATAGATCGTCGTTAGAATATAAATATTTTATTTTTATTTATAAAAGGAATTGAAAATGGTGCGGTAGTTTGAAAATTCGATTTCAAAGTTCAAATAAATGTACAAGACTCAAAATAAACTCGATTTTAGTGAAACCAAAAATATTAGAATCTATTTGAAAATATCTTTCCAACGAATTCGAAAAATTGAAATTTCATAGCGGGAAAAAAAAGTTATGCCCAGTTGAAAATTCAGAATAGTCACTATGGAATTCTGGCCCTTAAAAATGGAAATTTTGCAAACGACCTCGGTTTTTAACGAAACCACTTTTGTTGGATCCGTGATGTCGAGTTATTGTTGTATCCCAAAATTCATAATTTTTCTAATCAATATATGAGCGTGGAAAAGGAAAACGCGTTTGATCAGTTTTAGTTGATTTTAATCGACTGGAAAATGACCATTTTCAAACGGTCTCAGAATTCGACGAAATTAGATACGTTAGGACCGTATCGTCAATACGAAGCTAGAAATAATTTTTCTCAAATTTTTAAAGTCCGTATGTGACCCCGGTAAATTGAAATGTGTGTTCAAATTCAATATATAGATTTATAT
Organism: Allium sativum; assembly: GCA_030737875.1. NCBI lineage: Eukaryota > Viridiplantae > Streptophyta > Magnoliopsida > Asparagales > Amaryllidaceae > Allium > Allium sativum. The sequence goes on along the minus strand of CM060921.1, from coordinate 152,793,225 downwards.
TTTGATTTTTACGAAAACTGATCGAAACAGTCGATTCAGCTTACGATACATATCCCATTGTGCTCGAAATGAGGGTAATTAGCTGTGGAAGATAGGTGGTGGGTCTCGTTTTGAGGTCGAAATAAAAGGTTGCTTTTTGAAATTGATTAAATAGATAAAATATTATATATTATTATATATCCCTCTCTCTCTCTCTTCCTTTACTCTCTCTCCCCGTCTTCAATTCACAATAGATCGAAAAAAAAGGAAGACCGTCGCGATCCTCCCCACGCCGCCGTCGACGGAGCGCCGCCCCCGTCGCGCCAGGCCCCCCTCGCGCCTACACCCCTTCATCTCCTCCTTCTAAGAAGCCCTAGCCCCTTGCTCCAACAAAAACCGCCGTCGAGCACCCCCCTCAACCCCACCTTCGATCGTCGCGCCCTCCTCCCCTTCCTCCCTCTCTCCTCCTCCACAAACGAAAACCACGAGCCCCTCCCCCACCGACTGTCGCCACAGCCTGCTCCCCCCCCCCTCGAGCGCTCAGCCCCCCTTCTCTCGTTTTCACTTGCGGAGAAGACTGCGTTGCAAGTACGGCTAGATCCAAATGTTCTGAATTTCAGAAATAAAATGAAGGAGTGGAACACTCGGTGAGAACTCCTCACTTTTAATTTATTTTCTAGTTGAAATATATACTAGGATGCAGACGGTGCTTAGCAGCACCCGACACCCGTCGTCCACAGACCATGGACGGCTTGTTTGTTTGATTGATTGTGTTGTGAAATTTGACTGTTGATTGTGTTGAAATAAAATATATATTCATGTGTTGAAATAAAATATATATTCATGTGTTGAAATAAAATATATATTCATGTGTTGAAATAAAATATATATTCATGTGTTGAAATAAAATATATATTCATGTGTTGAAGTAAAATAAATATTCATTTACAAATCGAAAAATTTGTTTATATACACTGATTTGACTGATATTGATTGGGACGATAATTTTTACACATCGCCCAACTACGCAAATAAAAATCTATGTTTGTTGATTTGAAACCCCACACGGGTATTGGGATGATATCAGACGTACACTAATCCCGATTGTTTAGTTGTATGTCAATCGATGGGTTGACAGACTGTATAAGCGTTAATTATTTATATTTAATGCTTACACAGTTGTGTGGTGGACTCTGGATGATGGTTGATTATTTATCGTTGCTATTATATACATGTGTTGTATGGAATCCATATAATTAACATTATATGGTAATTGATTGGGCCTCATTCCAATTTGGAAAATAAGGAATATTATAAAAATAAATTCATGTGTTGAATAGAAAATATATTCATGTGTTGAATAGAAAAAATTTTCATGTGTTGAATAGAAAATAAAATCATGTGTTGAATAGAAAATAAATTCATATGTTGAATAGAAATAAAAATTCATGTGTTGAATGGAATAAATAGTCATGTGTTGAATGGAATAAATATTCATGTGTTGAATAGAATAAATATTCATGTGTTGAATAGAAGGAACATTCATATGTTGAATAAAAGCCGTATTGACAAGATTGACGGCATTTTGACGTGAAAGATATTTATATCGATTTTACTCATTTTTATAATGAATATAGAAAAGAAAGTGATTTCAAAATATAACGTTCTGAAAATATTATCATTTGTATATCGATGATGTGGAATATTCAATTTTGATTCGAAATTGAATATGAAGTTGAAATCGTTTTGAAAATGAATTTAAAACGATTTATAAAATATGTTTTAAAAGGAAATCGACAAAAAATATATAATATATATATATTATATATATAGAATGGCCTGAATAGAACGCACCGCGCCGCGGCAGTTCGCGAATTTCGATCATTGACTACGAACGGATATTACAAGAGATCCGACCATCGGATTCTCCTAAAACCAGAACCATTGGGTTCGTATAGAAAAGGGCTTTCTAACGAATATTAGAGATTGGAAATCTAACAGTTGGATTTGGAATTATGTCCAGATTAAATTTGGAAAAGGTCGCTGTAAGTGCAGTTCGATGGCCGTTGATGGAATTCGACTGTACGGGCCTTGATAACATTATTAAAATTAGTAATAATTTGTGTAAAATCATAAGAAATGATTTGTGAAGAATTTAGATAAAAAATTCCAAATTTGAAAAGATAAAAATAGAGTTTTATGGAAATGAACTACTTTTGAACTAGAATAACAATTTATTTATTTTTAAATAAATAAATTGGATTTGAAAGGGTTTTAAAAGTATCCAGAAGTTTCAATAATTGAATTGGAATGGATTTGAATCGAAATTGTCTTTGGAATATTTCGATGTTGAATTTCGTGATTATACAGATATTGTTATGGAAATTTGAAAGATATATTTATATAGTTATTTCCAATATGATATTTGTGGGTCGTAGAATTCAATATTGAATATAAGCCGATATATTTTCTATGCAGAGCCTTGTATTTAATATCAAACGGTATTTGGGTTTATCGTGAAACGTGTTCTAGATGACACTGGTTCTTTAACCCAGTTAAAGACAAGATATTGATTTTTGGGAAAATTAAAACCAAGTGGAGTTTTAATGAATCTTTAATTAGATTGAAATGATCGAGAATGGAGTATCACCAGTTTTGCTCCAAGCGATAGTTAAATCTTTAATTAGATTTGAACGTGAAATGGTAATTGAATTTACCGATAACACCGTGGTGTTAGATATGAAGTATGACCAGTTTTACTTCATGGGATGAATAGGTTGGGATTGGGAAATAAAATAAATGATTACTTCGGCGTGGTTCGCTAATCCCGACTAGTTTGAATTGATATTCAAAAGAAGATTAAAGAATAAATTTAAAGAATTTATCTTTGGTAAAATTAATGGGAACCTTTCCCAAAGTATAAGAATATTTGAATAAAATAATATTCTGAATTGGAATGAGGCGTATGTTGTGTTTGTGTAACACTTGTTTATTATATACGCGAGTTATTCAGAAAGACCGGGTTTATCCCATTCTGAATAACTGTTTCGACGTGGTGTCGAGGATGAAGACGGTGGTTGAAGACTGTAGGTCTTCACATCGTTTGGGTGATTACTAATGATCTTGATTGGGTTGTACATCCAAGAGGAGGGAATCAGTTGGTGATCGTCCAGACGTACTTGGAGATCGATGGATATGCGAGGTACAAGGTGCCTCCGGTTTCGTTCAAACCCAGAATGAACTTGTAAATGGACTGTGTGTCTAACATTGGATTTTATTCTGTGTGATTGATTTCTATTAAATATATATCTGTTTGGCGGCGGAGAATTTATTCTCTTGCTTAACGCCCTTCTCTGAGACATACGAGCTCAGACGTTATATATTGATGGACATCAAACGCATGGAGTGAATTGCCTGTGTGGCAATATGATCAAGGCTTCTGTTGAAAAGAAGAGTCTTGTGGTTGATGATCAAAGCACGACCTATGTGGCATAGCTTTGTATAACGTTGATTCGCGAGCCTCACACCCCGGTTGTGAACCAGAAACGGGAGAGGACATCAGGGAGGGCATGCGTTTCCTTCTAGCTAGGGTGGTGTCAGTGACCTACCAGCCCTGACATTTATATTATTTTCACCTGTGTGGTTGTTTTTGTTGCGAGGCACCTCGGATATATCGGTGACTGTGTGGAGCCGATGGAGTCATTTGGCACATTTACGCCCCAAAGTGCGGGGAAACGCAGTGTTCAGGCATTTTAATCCACATCGGTGGACCGGCCCTTACGATCCAAGGGACGATGTGTTCTGTTCCTGAGACTCGGGCTAGACAATCTCGAATCGGTAGAGGACTATCTTTTGCCTTGGTTCACAGATGGAAATCCAGCTTCTAATATGTGACAATTGCGGTTTTGATTGTATACCTATATATGGCGACATATTGGTATGGGGCACTTATGACGTCTATGATTGATACTTTTGATTGAAATTGTTTTTGACACTATACACTTATAGTAATAATAAAACATGAAATTTAGCGTATCAAGCATTCTTTGGCTATTATAAGGTAAAAACCCTATCCTCTGGCTTGCATTGCATTGTGTGATGGGACCTGGGTCATATAATAGCTTCATTGTTCTTTATTTAGCATTGCGCTGTTGTTTTATGCACTGGTATTCTTGGGAGGAAACTGTTTCGTGTTATACGGCATGGTCCCTTGATTTACCTAACTTTAAAATAAAGATTAATAACTGTTTTAGTTCTCACACCAGTCACGTGATCGACCTGGAGTTTATTGTTTTAACCTAAACTCTGGGTGCCCTTATTTTGACATGGGCAACTAGTAGTTTTGGTTTTGCAGATTTATATTCATAGGATCTGGATTTACAGTTGGAATGATATCCGGAAAGCTCTATATCCGTATATCTCTTTCGGTTGTGTTTTGTATTATTTTTCCGCTGCGATTTATTTAAATGTAATTTAAACCTCTGATATTTTCTGTGTAATATTTATTCATACTGTGTAATATTCTTGTATTCTGCTGAAATTTTTGTAATTAACAATGAAATGTTCATCCGTTTGCGTTCCGATGTGGCTTGTCCTCAACTCTATCTGGGCTTTCCTTACCGGGGAAGTTCGGGTCGTTTCAATCTTTGTATATAATTGTGAAGTAACATATCTATTTAAACTTTGTTGATTACTAAAGTTGCAGATCTCAATGATTAACACATTTTTATTGTAACGATTTTGAAACATATTGAGGGCATATCATTGGAAAACATATTTTAATAGATTTAAAATCTTTACTTGTAATCGTATGTGAAGCTTGCAAAATATATGACTAGATATCCGAAAAATTGGCAATCAAGAACATCTCAAATGGTAACTAATAAATCAAATTAAAACGAAAAGGTTATAGAAAAAATTACCCAACGTGGCTGCGGTGGAAAGATGTCACTTAAAATATCAGTTTGGCCTAGCTGGCTTGGTTTTGCGAAAAAACTCTCCACTATTGCAACCTTTGCTCCTTTCTTTTGATGTTGCCTCTCCGTTCTAGACTTGATGTTTATCACTGTATTTTGAAGGTATAAAACGGTGAAATAAGAGAATGGCTTATTTTAACTCATTCTGAGGTGAGAATATATACAAAAAAATTAAGAAAAAAAGGATAAAAAGAAAGTATTCTTAACAGCGAAATACGGGCAACGTTATTTGATCTAATTAGATAACTACTATGCAAAATTTAACAATAGTGAATATCTAAACATAACTCCACAACACTCAAAAGAACCTTAATATGCAATATAAGATACAGAGGAAAAAATTGTGTTCATTGATTATACTGCATCATACCTATAAGAACATAGATCGTAAGACCTTAGCTTTAGCTGTCTTCTTTTTTCTTTAGAGTAATTTTCATCTTGAACTTCAATATTTACAACAATCTTTTTTCCCATTCAAATTCTGCCTACATATTTGCAAATGCCATATCAGCATAGGAGAAATGTAATCCATGGTTTCAATACGAATATCATTGAGCACGATCACATTCCTTTCCAAAAATTTTGAAGTTTCCTAAACTGTATTACCAAAAATGACACTAGCTTTAGTGTAAGAAATTTTAATATTAGCCTTAAGATGCTTGCTTGATTCTGGTACTAAAGTATAATTTTGTGGACGTTCAACAAGTTTAAGGCCCTCTAAAGTATTAAGGATTACATATAAAAAATAAATTATAGGCGAATTAATAGTTTAAACCAATTGGCATGATATATAACCTGAAAAGGATACATGCCTTTTTTTACCCAAAATTTACACGTATAACATTCTACAGACAGCATACTTGCCATGGCATGCCAAAACCATCAATTACTCATCCCAGCTCTATACGTTGACAAACAAGGACCTCTTTCTCCATCTGGATCATCAAACACCCTCACTTCTGCAGCCATAGCTCATTTAAACAACCTCGATAGTTCAACTTCCTATAATCTAACTTTCTATTGTGGAGAATTTTGACACAAGAGCTCTCAAATCGAAACCACTAACTCAGAGGAAGACGAGATCAAGGTAAAAGTGCAAAAACAACCAATTAATATATCAAAAAATTCTCAACCCAATCCACAAGTTAACCACAATCACCAAACAAAAGAAATAACAATAAATAAATCACACAGGGATATATAGTGGTTCCATGTCTTATCAGTATACGTCCACTTTGAGAGTGAATCCTTTATTAATATCAATAGAAGAGTACAAAAGATTGATTACAATGATCAAATTCACCAGAAAAAACTGATTTTGTAGAGATAAGAACTGAACAAGTTTAAGGTTGCCAAAACCGTAATTAGAATAAACTTTGATCTAATCTCTTTTTTCTGGTACTTATGATTTGAGATCTGTGAGTGTGTCATATTGTAACGACACAGATTTTTGGCTATTGTAATTTGAATATTTAATTTTGTTTTAAATATTTTAATTGGAATATTTATGGATTTTTAAATTTAATTAGAAGTCTAAATGTTATAATTATATTTAATTTTAATCGAGCTCGTAATGGCGCTGCAGTTCATAATATTCAATTTTGAACTTCAATTGAGTATACAGGATCCGATATAAGACGGAATTTCGTGAAATGAGAAATGTTTGAATCTGTTCGACTATAATTTTCTAATGGAAGAGAAAAATCAGGATTTCGGCTTAAAGATTGTTAGTTATGTCCAATTCAAAATTTAAAATAGTCGCTATGGAAATCTTTAAGGAACGATAACATTTATTTTATAAATTTAATAACATTTTCTATATAATTTAGATATCGGTTGACTCGAACTGGTTAATGCGGAGTTATAATTTGATATTGACCAAATCTGAAGTGTTATACTATTTGGGCATATCTGTCAATAATAATTTATTCCATATTGAAATTAATATTTTCAGATTTATTTAGTAAAATAATGATATTATTTTATTAGCTATTGATGTAAATACTCGGATCCTACTTGTATATATATAGGAAAATGACATAACACCTGGGCCTCATGTAAAACAGTTTAACATACGCAACAATATATATATATATATATATATATATTCTTATGGTGAATGTAAAACTCCAAGTTACACGTAATAAATCATATTGACAGCTTATATTGAATATGTAATGAATAAAAATAATAACCAAACTTATAGTTTATTTCAAGAAGATAAACTATGTACAACATGAAATGAAATCCATCATGAACAGCATAACAGCAATATAAGAAGATAGAGAAATTGAATCCAAGAAAAATCATCTAGCAAAAACTTATTCAATACAAAGCTAAATCACCAAATCACATACAATAGAAAAGGGAAAATACAATAGGATAGACTACTTCTTTGGCCAAGATACATTTTCAAACATTAATACTGGTGTGAACTCATCGCTAACAAAAACTATTTAATAACAAACGAGGTACCAAATTCGAATTAAAGTAATGGAGAATAAAATAAAACAAGTGAGGAAGAGTTCCTTCACATGCATGTATCCATATACCAAATCAAATAAAGAAGGAAAGAAATCAAAATAAAATAACACAGACAGTTTCTTCACGTGTTACAACCATGGACTCATCCCAGAGACCATTTGTTACTCTGATACAAACTCTTTGGCCAAGTAAAAGCTGACAGGCTATATTACTGACATGAACCCATTCCAACAACAAAATACATAAAGAAGAAAAGAAAAATATACACAGTAATCTCGTTTGCCTTAAGCACATGCAAGCTGACCCCTACCCAATGCCTTGTTCAGTCCAAATTAATGAATTTACACAACTATTCTAAGAAACACAGCTATTCCAAAAATGTGGAGGCATACCTTCTTAGACCCTCCCTACCTACCACATTCACTGTTTAATCCCCATCATGCTTCAACAGCCTACACTAAATTGAAATGATAATTCATATAGCTATTCTAATCTGATCTATGTTCATTTGCGTGATGGCCACACAAACGTCCTGGCCATCAAACTTCATCCGTGATAGCCAAGTAACCTCACAATATAAATACCACTGCAATACAAACACTTCCCAAGCCAAGAAAAACGAGCGATGTTCTATTTCTTTCACTTCACAAAGGATTCACTTTGTGACCAATAAACCCAAAAAATCACGGATGAACCAAAGAACGACATCAAGCCTTCAAAATTTTCTCCTCAAAAATCACACATTCCACCCAATTATTCAATTTATTTAAACAGCATATACGAACTGGCCTGTGTTGATGGAGATCAAGGTAACATAGGGGTTGAGATTGGATCCGGAAGGCAGTGACTTGGTGGGCGAACTGTGGGCTGGAGGAAGGATTAGGAACGACGAGGTTCAGACCGCTAAAGAAGCGGACTGGCGCGCTGGATTTAGGGAGCCTAGCGGAGCTCCGATCAACAGAGTGAAGAGGAGGCGTTGGGATTTCTTTTGGCTGCGTGATAATTTAATTTTGACGAGAGGAATGAAGACCAGATGGTGTAAAAGAAGACGTGGCTCCGTTCTTTTATTTCTGAAGAGGTTTCACACACGGACCGTTTTGGGTGGTAACGATTGGGCTTTAAGGACGGTGGGCTGGAGATACAATGGAGGAAACCAATTTCAGTAAAACGAAAACTAATGGCCTAACAAGGGTTTTTACAAATAATTAAGGTAAATTAAATGGAATTAAAGTTAATTAAATTATATGTTAAATTGTTAATGATTAGATAATATTTTTAAACCATTTCAGGGTTATAACATTGCGGCTAGGGTTCTGGAAATCGCGATCGTGAAGTGGAACAGAGCAAACACAGATGAAGCGTTGAACAAAGAAGTCGAGCAGTATTGATTTAAAACAAATTAATTAGTTCGATAATTTAAATTAATTAGTTATTAAAATAAAATAAAATATTAACAATGTATTTATATTTATTAGAACTGGTCGATACGTGATAGACTGGAGCCGTATTCATAAGCAGGACGTTACTGAACGGAGTTGAATAGAACGAGTTGGAATTCATCTGAAACGAGCTTGTATATAACGCAGATCCAAGTGAGTTAACCTCACTCGATCTCCCACTTATAATGATTATCAGTCGGGTTTATCGTCTATATGCTATGTCTGCTAATTATTGGTTGTTTGATGATTGTTGAATATTTTTATCATTTATTTAAATTAAACGGTTGTTTAATTTAAATAAAATGACATCGTCATTTTTAACAATTATTTCAAAACAGAATAACCACCCTGTTGGGTATGTTTATAATCAAATAGACAAATTGAATTTAAATTGATGATTGAATTGTCATTATGGATTGATCGTGGTGAGTTAAATTAATTTATCATGTTTATATGATCAGTTGTTTTTGAGATAACCCATTGAATGCAGGGAAGGACAGGTTGGAGGAATCCAATCGGATTACTCAAATTTATTATTTTACGATCATTTATGAAACTGTTGAACACATATGATTGGATTATTGAATTGGATATTGATTATTAAACCCAAATTCGACATTTTTTTGGTTAATTAACCAATGATGATATTGGTTAAGAAATTTATAGCAGATGGCCAAAATAAAACTGTTTTGATTTACCGTCAGTAATAAAATTATGAAATATATGTTTATAACTGAATATAGATTTTTTAAAAAGAAGTTTGTAAAAAGAAAATAAACCAACCATATATATATATCGTTTGTTTTGACCGCTATTTTTATACCAAAAATCTACCGTATGCGGAGCACGTGCTTCTTCGTAATTACTAAATAATTTTATAAAAACTGATATTTATATTAATAAGATTGATAAGCAAGTGGGTGGGAATTAGCAATGATTAAGAACAAGGATTTATTGTTTTAAGAACAATTAAAGTGAGATTATTTAGAAATATATTATCATTTATTTAATAATAAATGAAATTATTTGAATTAATAATGTTATTTATTAATTTAAATGAAAAGAACGAGTTAGGGTCAATCCATGGCTTAATCATGTTTTAAAGCCAATTGTTTTAACAAAAATTGATTGTTAAATTAAATTAGATTATGCCGATTAATCTAATGAAATAAATTAGCAAATAGCTGTTTGACTTTATGATATTTCAAAAAAGGAAAATTAATTCCAGTTAATGATAAAGTAAATTAAAGTTTTATTTAATTTAAGGAACTATTTCTTAAATCTAGTCCATTTAAGTAAGTGATTGAAGTAAGAAATAAAGTAAAATCGGAATTCAAAGGAAGTTTATGAACGAGTTTATGTTTAAACCGAATTTGGTAAATGAAGTTATAAAGTGATTTTAAGCGAAGATGGTAAGCTTAAAGTAAATGTTGCTAAATATTTTAAGTAAGGGAAATCGAGATGGGAAAGGCTTTATATTAAACTAGAGAGGTGTAAACGAGTTGTGGATAACGAGTTAAAGCGTCAAATTATAAATTAACGTTAAGTGTAATAGATAAGATCGAAGAGAGCTTTCCCTAAGAAAATGACTTAAAGGGGTAAAAAAGGGATTTCTATCATTGAATTTGGTAAATTTTTTAGTAATAGGATTTGAAATAAAAATCCAGATAATCGGACAAATAGTTTTAAAAGAGTTAAAGTTTAAAAGTTAAACGTGTATAAATCAATTACTGAATCAATGAATTTAGTAATAACCATATAGAGGAGATTTCAAAAAGCAAGACAGTTTTATAAAACCATATCTTAAGATAAGAACATTGTTAATCAAGGTCTGAGAGGTAATTAAAATACCCCAACTTGAACGACTTCAGGATTGTCGAAGGATGGTATGAGTTGTGATAATGGAGATGTTAAAGCAAATTATTTTAGGGAAGTAAAAGTGAAACGTTATTTGAAATTTTTTGATGCATATATGATAGGATTCTGAAATAAAGAGGGGCATGAGAATATGAAATGATATTTTCGTAGTAACGAAATAAAAGGGGATTTTGTGACGGGTGTTTTGCAATGGTAAGTTAATTGGTCTCGTAATTGTTGATGGTAAGAAATGTGGTGACAAATGTTTTAAAGGATAATAACGAGAAATTGGATAAGGTTTTAAGGTATTTCTTTTAAGTATTTTAATAAAATAAATTGAGAATATTTATATATATTAAAACTAATATGTTATCTTTGATATTACAACTGATATATTATTTTAATGGCCAAGTGAATCTATGTAATAAACCGATGTATTTATTTTATTTTTATGATTAATTATTTTGATAGTTAAATAACCGACTATCAGAATCATGCCCAATGCGCTGTTGGTACGGAAAGACCAGGATCAAATTTATATTCGAAAACCATTCCGAACCAGCAAATACGAAAGGATGCTGATTGAAGATGGGAAGTTGAAGACCGTGGATCTTCATAAGCGGAAGGGCTACTTGATAAATATCTCTGATGTTGCAACTAGAGATATTTTGATAGTAATTCGGTCGTGTCTGAAATCTATGGATTGCAAGGACTACTCGCTACAGATCAATAGGGTGATTCCTAGGATGTGGAAGGAGGGTGCCTTCAGTTCATCATGTTCCTAGATGACTTGTATTGACGAATGCCTGACAAAGTATGTCCAAAGGACCACGTAGGTTGATTTCTTCAAACATATCATAGTTGGTTAGCTCCCAACTAGAGTACTTTTTGTGGACGTCAATTAGTGATATCTGATGGATCTGATGATGTGGCATTCAAAGTGAAAGGTGGCCAGATGTTTTAAAAAGTAATTAAAACCTCAAGTCTCATCAACCGGAGAAATGACAAAAATCGGGCAGGCAGCATAGCTATGTGGGTCGCTCCCATTAGGGTGTATAATCACCTATCTAGAGAAATTCCTTTTTCTTCTTTAATCTATTTCGATGCTGTCCCTTTTCGGGAAACGGTAGGTAGCTCCCAACCATTAGTATATACATTCGATACACTTAAGCGAAATGAGTGGTCGGTCATGTGTGGGCTGGGTTGCAAGTCGTTCTTGTTGAACCCGGTGTATTCGCCTCTAGAGATACACTATCGGCAGGTGGTTCCATACCTTGTCATAGTCAGAATCCAATCTCCAATAAGTGCATGCGGTTTTGTTTGTATACTATATATGTGGAGCATGAGATGCAAGAATTCCGATAGATTCTATTTATTTATATTTAGACAATATTATATTATTAGATAAGTATTGATTTTTAAAATAGTTTTGGGTTATCGTACGGTAAAAACCATCCGTATTTATGTGTGATTCTGTCTTACGCTTATCCTTTTCTTTCGAAAAGTTTTTGACCTTAAAATCAATTTGGATGATATTTTAAACTTAAGGGTTTTCCCACTTTGGTTCAGTAGACTGACCCGGTATTTGTAATGCTTGGGTCAGACCGAGGTGTACAGGTTCAGGTTATCGGATACTGTGAAGAGACGAGCTGGAAGAGTTCAGACGTATGATGTTGTTTTATTCCCGTTGTGTGATGCATATGAGGACAGATTATTATAACTGTCCTGGTGTTTATTGATGTACTCTGATGATTGTAAGTATGTTTTCAAGCTCTCAGTAAAGATTTATTTCTGTATTATATTTTGTTCCGCTGCGATGTGAGACTATGTGTGGTGTTGGATATTCTTCTTCTTCAATTCTAATATTTCTTTCTTTATTATCTCACCCTCTAAATTATTTCTAATAACTATATGGTGTTTTCGATACTCGAGTTGTGGCAAGTAATGCGGGATAATGTATTATTGTCAAAATTCGGGCATCGAATTTCTACCAGGTCGTTACAGTGGTATCAGAGCTATTGGTTTAGTAATAACCTTGGCTCTGTGGCATTGACTCGATAAAGATGGGGTTAGTAATACTCTATAATGAGTTGAGTGTATATGTATGAAAGCGTATTTGTAGATTTAACATAAAAATATTTTGTATTGTGTTGTTGATCGGTTCAAGTGTTGAGAAGCATTAGACTGGGAATATACACAATATTGTTTTATAAATAAGGTAAATGAAGTAACTTTACCCAAATATATTTTTATAGAGAAGAAATAATTTTATTAAATAATTGAGGTATTATGGTTTGATTGATTTATTTAAGTGGAATTCAAATGGAAATTTGAATCTGAATGGTCAATATAACCAAGATCTCAGATGTATAGTGTGAAAGGGAATTTTAGTATGAAGTTGAAAATCAGAATTTAAGATAAGTTAAAACATAATAAATTAGAATAATGGCGTTTGAATTGAAAATCTGGATTGTAGTTATAAAAAGAAATGTTTGAAAAATCAATTTCGTAATTGGATATGAAATGAGACTTAAATTGGTGAAGTAAATATCAATATTGAATATTAATGGAATTTAATGTAAATTGAATTGTTGGTTAAATTTATTGTGTATTGGCTAATATCTGGATATAAGATTGATTGGAATTAATTCATTAATAACTTAATGGATAAGTTGAATGGATTGAAAACAAAGTTCCAATATAATAAAATTGGAATGGAATTGCTTACGAATTAAAACTGGGGGATTTAAGCCTGTTTCCTTGGGAAATGGTGAAATTATACTAGTTGACTAATGAAATATTAATTTCACGTAATGATCACTTACATGATGAACTGAGTATAGGTGTCAGGAGACTGTGAGGATTGATATTGGTTAAGTAGATAGCAATAAGTTGCGCAGATATACTCGATAGTGCTCGCATAAGGTAGGCCTACGCGAAAATAATATTTTTGGGTTTTGAATTTTGTTTTCAAACCATGTGACTCGATGAATATATATAATTGTTCCTGCGATATCGCAGATGTCACTACAAACAGGGGAGACTCTGCCCGGGGATTTAAATTGTTTGAAATTTTTGGAAACTTTTATTTATGACGTTGAATTTGTTTTTTTTTATTTAAGAATGAACTGGATTTAGAAAATATAATCGTTTATGAAGTTTTTCCTACCTTAGAAATTTCGAGGACGAAATTCTTTTAAGGGGGAAAGAATGTAACAACCCATATTTTTTGCCATTGTAATTTGAGTATTTAATTTTGTTTTAAATATTTTAATTGGAATATTTATGGATTTTTAAATTTAAATTCGAATTTTAAACTTTATAAATTATATTTAATTTTAAACATGCTCGTAATGGCGCTGCAGTTCATAATATTCAAATTTAAACTTCAATTGAGTATACAGGATCTGATATAAGTCGGAATTTTGTGAATCGAGAAACGTTTGAATCTGTTTGACTATTATTTTCTAATGGAAGAGAAAAATCAGGATTTCGGGTTATAGATTATTAGTTTTGCCCAACTCAAAATTTAAAATTGTTGCTATGGAAATCATTAAGGAACGATAATGTTTATTTTATAAATTTAATAATGTTTTTTATATAACTTAGATATCGATTGACTCGATCTGGTTAATGCAGAGTTATAATTTGATATTGACCAAATCTGAAGTGTTATACTATTCGGGCATATCTGTCGATAATAATTTATTCCATTTTGAATTTAATAGTTTCGGATTTATTTAGTAAAATAGTGATATTATTTTATAAGCTATTGGTGTAAATATTCAGACCCTACTTGTACGTACATAGGCAAATAACACAACACCTAGGCCTCGTGTAAAACAGTGTAACATATGCAACAATATATATGTCATCTTATGGTGAATATAAAACTCCAAGTGTACGCGTAACAAATCATATTGACAGCGTATATTGAATATGTAATGAATAAAAATAATAACCAAACTTATAGTTTATTTCAAGAAGATAAACTGTGTGCAACAAGAAATGAAATCCATCATGAACAGCATAACAGCAATATAAGAAGATAGAGAACTTAATCCAAGAAAAATCATCTAGCAAAAACTTATTTAATACAAAGCTAAAACACCAACTCACGTACAGTAGAAAATGGAAAATACAATAGGATAAACAGCTTCTTTGGCCAAGATACATTATCAAACATTAATACTGGTGTGAATTCATCGCTAATAAAAACTATTTAACAACAAGCCAGGTACCGAATTCAAATCAAAGTAATGGAGAATAAAATAAAACAAGAGAGGAACGGTTCCTCCACATGCATGTATCCATGTATCCATGTACCAAATCAAATAAAAAGGAAAGAAATCAAAATAAAATAACATAGACAGTTTCTTCACGTGTTACCAACATGGACTCATCCCAGAGACCATTTGTTACTCCAGTACAAACTCTTTTGCCAAGTCAAAGCTAACAGCCTATATTACTGACATGAACCCATTCCAACAACAAAATACATAAATAAGAAAAGAAAAATATACACAGTAACTCGTTTTCCTTAAGCATATGCAAGCTGACCCCTACCCAATGCCTTGTCCAGTCCAAAGTAATGAATTTACATAGCTATTCTAAGAAACACAGCTATTCGAAAAGTGTGCAGGCATACTTTCTTAGACTTTCCCTTCCTACCGCATTCACTGTTTAATCGCCATCATGCTTCAACAGCCTACACTGAATTGAAATGATAATTCATACAACTATTCTAATCTGACCTATGTTCATTTGCGTGATGGCCACACAAATGTCGTGCCCATCAATCTTCATCTGTGATAGCCGAGTAACCTCACATTATAAATACCATGGCAATACAAACACTTCCCAAGCCAAGAAAAACAAGCAACGTTCTATTTCTTTCACTTTGCAAAGGATTCACTTCGTAACCAATAAACCCAATACACCACGGATGAACCAAAGAACGGCAGCAAGCCTTCAATTTTTCTCCTCAAAAACCACACGTTCTACCCACTTATTCAATTTATTTAAACTGCATATACGCACTAACCTATGTTGATGGAAATCAACGTAACATAGGGGATGAGATCGGATTTGAAAGCGGTGACTTGGTGGGCAAACTGTGGACAGGCGGAAGGATTAGGAACATCGAGGTTCAAACCGATGAAGAAGCAGACTAGCGCGCTGGATTTGGGGAGCCTGGTGGAGCTCCGATCAACGGAGGGAAGAGAAGGCATCGGGATTTCTTTTGGTTGCGTGGTAATTTAATTTTGATAAGAGGAATGAAGACCATATGGTGTAAAAGAAGATGTGGCTCTGTTCTTTTTTTTTTTTGGTAAATGTTTTACACGTGGACCGTTTTGGGTGGTCACGATTGAGCTTTAAGGACGGTGGGCTGGAGATACAAAGGAGGAAACCAATTTCAGTAAAACGAAAACTAATGCCCTAGGAAGGGTTTTTACAAATAATTAAGGTAAATTAGATGGAATTAAAGTTAATTAAATTATATATTAAATTGTTAATGATTAGATAATATTTTTAAACCATTTCAGGGTTATAACATTGCGGCTAGGGTTCTTGAATTCGCGACCGTGATGTGGAACAGAGCAGACACAGATGAAGCGGTGAACAAAGAAGTTAATTAGTCGATAATTTTGATTTAAAACAAAGTATTGATTTAAAACAAAGTAATTAGTTTGATAATTTAAATTAATTTAAATTAATTAGTTATTAAAATAAAATAAATTATTAACAATGTATTTGTATTTATCATAACTGGTCGATACATGATAGACTGGAGCCGTATTCATGAGTGGTACTCTTTTTACCATTACGTTAATATTGAAATGGTTTAAAAACGAATAGTCGATAATTTTGCTGATATATAACACTCATATCAATAAAATCACTTGAACCATTTACTAGAATAAATAAAAGGGCGGCCTTTTATTATTAATGTCGAATCGACGATCTATGTATAAAAAAGATAAATTTTTGGATTTGAATAAAAATTTCATAGAAAGATGAACAGGTATACTAAATTTTCATTTAGTTCCCATTCCTTGCACTTATTAAGTACTTAATATTATTTATCTTAATATATAATAATTATAATATAATAGGTATACTTATGATGTCTTTATATTTATAATAGATACAAAAATTAAATTGAGGTACCCATTCTATGACAGATCTTTACTTACCTTCTTTTTTGTCCCTTTAGTAGGCCTAGTATTTCCGGCGATTGCAATGGCTTCTTTATTTCTTCGGTATTTCATTGCTACAAATATGTATTTTTGAAAAAATAAGACATGTTTTTTGATACTTCTCTTCAACTCCGAAGTAGTTTAGTTCTTATTTGATAAGAATAGTTGAAGTGGATTCTCCGAAGAGAGGATCGATGGATTACGGGAGTGTGTGACTTGAACTATTGATTGGGCCATGCCGATATGTTATTCCATACTGCCACATAACTGTATATATAACACAGATCCAGGTGAGTTAACCTCACTCAGTTTCCCACTTATAATGATTATCAGTCGGGTATATCATCTATATGCTATGGCTGCTAATTATTGGTTGTTTGATGATTGTTGAATATTTTTATCATTTATTTAAATTAAATGGTTGATTAATTTAAATAAAATGACATTGTCATTTCTAACAATGATTTCAAAACAGAGTAACCCAGCCTGTTGGGTACGTTTATAATCAAATAGACAAATTGAATTTAAATTTTTGATTGAATTGTCATTATGGATTGATCGTGATTAGTTTAATTAATTTATCATGTTTATATGATCAGTTGTTTTTGAGATAACCCATTGAATGCAGGGAAGGACAGGTTGGAGGTATCCAACCAGATTCCTCAAATTTATTGTTATATGTTCGTTTATGAAACTATTGAATGCATACGATTGGATTATTGAATTGGATATTGATTGTTAAACCCGAATTCGACATTTGTTTGGTTAATTAACCAATGATGATAGTGGTTGAGAAATTTGTAGCAGATGGCCAAAATACAAACTGTTTTGATTTACCGTCAGTAATGAAATTATGAAATATTTGTTTATAACTAAATATAGATTTTTTTATTTTAAAAGAAGCTTGTAAAAAGAAAATAAAACAACCATATATATATATATATATATATCATTTGTTTTGATCGCTATTTTTATACCAAAAATTAACCGTGTGCGAAGCACGTGCTTCATCGTAATTACTAAATAATTTTATAAAAAATTGATTTTTTATTAATATGATTGATAAGCAAGTGGGCGGGAATTAGCGACGATTAATCACCAGGATTTATTGTTTTAAGAACAATTATAGTGAGATTATTTGGAAATATATTATCATTTATTTATTAATAAATGAGATTATTTGAATTAATAATGTTATTTATTAATTTAAATGAAAAGGATGGGTTAGGGTTAATCCATAGGTTAATCATGTTTTAAAGCCAATTGTTTTAACAGAAATTGATTGTTAAATTAAATTAGATTATGCCGATTAATCTTATGAAATAATTTAGCAAATAGATGTTTGACTTGGTGATATTTTAATAAAGAACATTTAATTCCAGTTAATGATAATGTAAATTAAAGTTTTATTTAATTTAAGGAACTATTTCTTAAATGAAGTCCATTTAAGTAAGTGATTGAAGTAATAAATAAAGTATAATTGAAATTCAAAGGAAGTTTATGAACATGTTTATGTTTAATCCGAATTTGGTAAATGAAGTGTAACGACCCGTATTTTTATCACTTAAGATTTAAATTAGTTTAAATATTGAAATGTTAATATAATTGGTTTTTTATATTAATTAGTACGAAGTTTGAAACGTAAATAAATATTAATTAAAACGAGATCGTAAATGGCGCGGTAGTTCGTAATTTACGATTTGAACTTCGTTTGAGTGTGCGGGATTTGTTATGAATCGGAATTCGCTGAAACAAGAAAAATTCAAATCTGTTGAACCATAATTTTGTAATGAAAGAGAAAAATCATAATTCTGTATATTAGATTGAGAGTTATGACCAAATGAAATTTTGAAATAATCGCTGTGAAATCATTTATAAACCATAGTGGTGTATTTAATAATATAAATCAACTTTTATATTGGTTTAGCTGGAAAATGGAATACCAAGTTTAATATTTTGAGTTAGTCTTATTCTGGAAATTTTATGAAATCAGTTTGTGTACGTTTATATAATAATAATATTTTATTAAATCGAGTTTAGTGTTAAATCGTTAATTTAATTTAATATCTTTTGTATATAGTTGAATTAGACCGTAGGAACTATTCCAGTATGTTCAATATAGGGGTAGAACCCTAGAAATGTCATTCGTTGCGTTTAGATAGGAGTTTGATAACAAATGATATTTTAAATGGGTGAAACCACACCAGTTCAACCAGAAATAAAAATTTAAATAATAGGGGGATGACCTAAACTCTTAAGCACATGCTATTCTGAAAAATTACTGTCGTCTTCTCTTTTTAGATGTCTCATTCGAATTTATTTCCGTCTTCGTTAAGCTTCAATGGTACACTGCAAACCTCCCTCCCCTCATGTCAACACTTAAAAACCTACCTGTACCATGGTGAAGCTGACATCGTTCTTATCCTCCTTTCATTCACCTATAAATAACTTCCCTCACTCGTTACTTTCACATCCCTCAAACCAGAAGCAAATTCCTTTTCGATTCGTTCATTTTCCATTTCTGTTAATCACGGAAAACGACCACTGTTAAAAAAAAAGGAATCCAAAACCGAAATCATGTAAACTTCTCCATTTGTTGTTTTTCCAAATCAGAGAAACCAAATACCACTGATTCGATCAAATCGATGCCACCGGAATGGAAAGAAGGGTCACGATCTTCTTTCTTCATCGAAACCGTAACCACCATGAAGCTCAACACAAGACCAGTCACTCGCGATTTCAGGAGGTGGGACTGCACTGAGATTTGGAGAAGGGGCTTTACTGTAAGGAAGTGTGCGATGGGGGAATTGGGGTCCGATCTTGTGATTCTGGTATGAAACTTAAAGTGCGATTGTTGTTGGAGTGGTACTTGGTGTTATGGTTTATTGTTGATACTGGAATTCGATTGTTATTTTATGGTAATTTGGGGTTGCGTTATCTGATTGGAAGGAGGTGGGATAACAATTAAGTCAGATAGTGGTGTAAAGGGTGGGACTATGTAAATTGCTGAGGCTTAAACTTGAGGACTGGGAAAAATAAGCATACTGTTGAATTCTGGGTGATGCTGAGTTCAAATACTGGAGTGGAGTTGATTTTAGTGATAAGAGCTTGACATTAAGCATTTGGGGAAGACACCGTTTTGATTGACAGTGGGAGAAAGGTACGTCCGATCCTTTGTTTTGGAAATAATTCATATGCGTTAATTAGAAAACCGTAAGTGGTTTTAGGAATGGCGAAACAAGCCTGTGCTTTGAGAAGGGCAGAAGTGTGATGAAATTTAGTTGTCAAAAAGAATACTGGGTATTGATGCATTGACTATAAGGTGCTCGATGAAATGCTGAAATGGCCCGATGTCAGTTTTTGGGTTGGTCGGAGATTTACTTCGCGAATTAGTCAAGAAATTTGCAGTGGCAATAAGGTATGTCATTTTATGAGAATTAAATTATAGAAAATAATTTGTTTATTTATTTATGGCAGGTAATTTAAATTAACATAGTTTAATCGATAAGTAAATAAAATATTTGTAGGTGATAAATTTATTCGATGCAATGAAGTAGACGCTTAGCTAGGACGATATGGGATTTTAAACAGGATATTTAGCACGACAAACCGAGGTGAGTTAAACTCAGTCAGTTAATTATTTGAACTGTTTTTAATAGTTCAAAATGTTGTTTTATTGCTTGGTTGCTAAATTGATTAATATAAAGTGATAATAGTATATAGCAATATTATATAAAAATAATATTGGTGATTAGTGATTGGATATGCCCGTAGTATTATTAGCGGATGCCCGCAGTACCATTAGCGGTTGATTTCCCTATGCCCCCCACAATATATATAGTGGATGACCTTCTATACCGCGATATCCTACCTCGAAGCAAGATGGGTATTATTATTGTTGACTAACATCTGTGGATGCAGGGATAACAGGTTGGAGGGATCCAACTGGATTCCTCACATTAAATTATTTGTTTTTACATATATGCTCATATATGTTGTGTTTTATAACCTGTGATAGCTTATGGTATATTTGGTTGTGTCAGTAACAATGATCATTGATTTTGGATATTTGAATATCATAAATATTATATATATATTTCAAAATAGAAATTGAAATATATAAAGGGTTTAAAGGAAATATCTACTTTTAAATAGAAATGTTCGTTCGAAATACAAATTATAAAATAATTTAAAAGTAAAGATTTTTTGAAAAAAATGTGTTAATGAGGCGATTTTATAAACAATGTTTATAAAGAAATGAAACGATTACCATTGGAGAATTTGGAAAAAATATGGATTTCAAAATAGTAATTAAAATATAAAGAGAGCTGAAAAGAAAATAATTATTTTCAAATAGAAATGCTTATTTGGAAACCGAATTAAATAGAATTTAATCATGAAATGTTTGTTTTGAACCAATGAGATGAAAAGGCAATTTTATAAATTATTATTTGGGAATTTATGGAATGTAAAGTATGTGTGAATTTGGGAAAGAAATGGGAATCGAATGATAAACCGTTTTTTTAAAGCAGGTTGAAATTTTCCCATTTGCAAAGGAAACTATAAAGAAGATTTATTATGAAATGGAAGTTATAAATAAAGATGAAACCCGAAGTTTCAAGTATGAATCCAAGTTGACTAACTAAGTCAAGAATAAACTGGTATTATTCACAATTGAGAATGAAAAAGGGTAAAAGCAAAATCTTTGCAAAAAGAAATTGGTTGGAAGGAAAATTAGAAAAGGGTCTTAATGTATAATTTCTAGTTGAATTAAAGTCGGACAAATTTGTATAATAGAGTCAATATTACACTAAAGAATTTTATATAAGATTTTAGATAATAAATATTAATAGTAAGGAATTTAAAAATGGTACAATACACGTATATTTTAATATAGAATACAGTTTATTGAAACAAAGCTGAGATGAGTGGTAACAACCTTATAAAGTGTTTATAAAGGTTACCAGTGAAAAACTTGGTTTTACAAAGGTTAAACCAAAAATTTGAGTTGATTAATGAAATGATAACATTATAAGAAAATTCTTGTTCCAGTTTAGATATAAATAAATATTTAGCAAACTGTTTTGCAAATTATATCTTTAAATGAAATATTGGATACTAGTAGTAGTAAACGTTTTGAAATCATATTTGGAAAATATTTGTAAAGGGTATGAGTTAGGATAAATATCTCATTTAAGTGTTAAATAATATTTTGAGATTTTTTTTTTGTGAGAATTTAAGAAATGGAATTAAGGAAATTATTCTCTTACTAGTTTACGGTTAGAGACTAATGACCAAAATGAGTAATACATGCTTAAAAAGGATTTTATAAATGAAAGGGGATTTTAAATATTCTTATATATATATATATATATATATAAGAAGAGATCGAGAGTTCCATTTATGGGAAAAATAGAGAAGTTTTGAATTAACAAATGGTTGATCAAAAAGAGGCTAAAATGGGAACGAATGTTGAATCATTAAATTTCATTTTCTTTTATGGATGAATGGTTGTTTAATTTGATAGTTAAATAACCGACTATCAAATATGGCCTATACGATTGTTAGTACGGAAAGATCAGGATCGAATTTATTCGAAAACCATTTCGAACTAACTAATACGTAAACATAGAATATACGATTCGAAGATGGAGCAGTGAAGACCGTAGATCTTCATAAGCAAAAGGACTACAGGCCGAATTCTCTAGAGTCGCGCCCGGAGACATTTTGATGGTGATCCTATTGTGGTTGAAATCGATGGATGGCAAGGACTACTCGCTACTGATCCATAG
Source organism: Allium sativum (assembly GCA_030737875.1). Lineage (NCBI taxonomy): Eukaryota > Viridiplantae > Streptophyta > Magnoliopsida > Asparagales > Amaryllidaceae > Allium > Allium sativum. Next base: position 152,770,498 of record CM060921.1, on the reverse strand, counting down.
GGTGATTCCTAGGATGCGGTAGGAGAGTGCCTTCGGGTTGTCCAATCCCAGGACAACTTCTATGGACGAATGTCTAACAGAGTATTTCCAAAGGATCACGTACATTAATTTCTTCAAACATACCACAGTTGATGGCGGAGAAAAGGTTTTCTCTAGCCTAATAATTAAAGCATTTTTGTGGATGTCAATTAGTGATATCCGACGGATTTGACGATGTGGCATTCAAAGTGAATGGTGGCCTGATGATCAAGAAATACAATTAAAACCTTAAGCCTCACAATCGAGAAATGACAAAAAATCGGGAAGGCAGCATGGCTATATGGGTCCACCCATTAGGGTGTATTGTCACCATCTAGAGTATATTCATATTTGTTACTTCTTTTTGCTTCTGTATCTCCCGGGAACGGTTATGTTGCTAGCAACCGTAGGTGACAATATATTCGATACACTCAAGAGAAATGAGTGGTCAGTCATGTGTGGGCCGGGTTGCAAGACGTTCTTGTTGAAACCAGTGTATTCCTCTCTAGAGATACACTATCGGATGGTGGTCCCATACCTTGTCATAGTTGGAAATCCAATCTCCAGTAAGCGCCAACGGTTTTATTTGTATACTATATATGTAGAGCGTGAGATGCAAGCATTCTGCTAGATTCTATTTATTTGTATTTAGACACTATTATAATTTCAGAAAAGATATAGATTTCAAAAATGGTTTGGGTTATCGTAAGGTAAAAACCGTCCGTGTTTTTGTGTGGATTGGTCTTACTATTATCCTTTGATTTATAACTTTTAAAATCAAGTTGGATGCTAACAATAATTTAGTGAGTTTTCTCACGCTAGTTCACCAGACTGACCTGTGGCGTTTGTAATGCTCGGGTCAGACCCAGTTGGGACCGACCGAGTTGTACAGGTTCATGATAAGATGATACAGATTCCAGGAGATGAGCTGGAGGAGATCAGACATATGATATATGTAGTATTCCGTTGTGTGTTTTAGATGGGGACAGATTGTTATAACTGTCCAGACGAAATGAATGTCAGCTATACTCTGATAAATTGTAAGTATTGTTTTGAGTTTTCAATAAAGATTTATTTCTGTAATATATTTTGTTCCGCTGCGATGTGAGATTGCGGTTAGTTGTTGTTTTTCCTTTTCTTCTATTCTAATCTTTCTTTCTTATCTCACCCTCTAACTTCTTTCTTAAACGGTCTGGATTTTCAATACTCGGGTTGGACACGTGATGTATTTGTGTCGAAAATTCGAGCATCGAATTTTCCAGTTCGTTACAGTGGTATCAGAGCAATGGTTTAGGAATAACCTTGGCTCTGTGGCGTAACTCGATAAAGATAGGTTTAGTAATACCCTAGATTGAGTTGAGTGTATAAATATAAGAGCGTATTTGTATATTTTATAAAAAAAAAATGTTTTGTATTGTGTCAGTTGATCAGTTCCATTTTGAAGTGGAAACTGATGCAATATTATTTTGAAAAGCGGGTAAATGAAATAATTTGCCTAAATGTATTTTTGTATATAAAAGAAATAATTTATCGGATTATTATTGATATTTGGTTGCTTGATTGATTTGAATTCAATTCAATGGAATTTGAATGGTATAATGGAATCGAACTGGTTAATATAACTAGAAGATAAGTAAACGACTTTTGAAATATAAATCAGAATTTGAAATATAAACTGAAACCTAAGGAAAAAAAAACCCAATATAAATGAATTGTATGGATTAAAACTTGATTGATAGTAAGTTAAACATATTTGGATTGAAATCGAAACCATATTAAACTAAAATGGATTATTGAATCAATATGGAATGAAATTTCTTGAATTCAAGTTGAAATACAAATAAACTAAATATGGATGATCTAAATATAACTCGACTCATACAATTGGAATGTATCGAGTGAAATAAGATGTGAATTGCAATAAATCCAATTTGAGTAGTAATAATCGAATATGACTTGAAATGTTATTCAATTGAGTTTGGGCTATGGAGTTCAATCTTGAAATAGAAGTGAATGTATATTGAATAGTGAATATAAACTTGGATTGTATAAACTTGACTTGAATAGAAATTGAATAGAGAATAAATCAAATTTAGTTTGATTGAGATTGAAATTCGAACTCAAAATCAATATGGACTCGTAAATAAAAAAAATAAACTTGGGACTCAAGTGAAAATTAAATGAACTTGTAAATTGAAAAGAAGACCTGTAACTTGGGCTATAATTGAAACTTGACTCGTTATAAGCAAATGTGTACTTATTTGGACATGTTGGTTTCAAACTATCTCAAATGAAGCAAGGAAATGAATTAATGAATAAATTGGCAAAGTGGATGTAAAATGTTGGATTAATTGTGACCGAATAGGAATGGATATGCATGTGGTTATACAGGTTTATTTGATAAAAGCAAGTGTGAAGAATAAATATGAGATGCCCGACATAAAGGTACATGTTTAACTCAATATGGGATTTTCTGAGCCGAATCGGCAAGCCACTTGGCTTTTTGATTTTCTTTTTGAATGAGAAGGGCCTAAAGAGTCTAGTTGAGGTTTGAACTATTGACCGGTACAAGGGAGGTGCTAGCCAAATTTTCCGAAAATTTAGGGATTTAAAAAAAAATCAACAGTTTTGAAAAATTTTGTTAACAAAAAGTTAATCGTTGTTAAGGATTTTTGAGTGGAAATTGTAGACTGGTAAATGGGTTGCATAGGAAAGATGTTGAAGGGAGTATCGAGTTGCATGAGTCGATTGTGAGAAGTTAATAAGGATAACTATTTTTCCTATTTAGTAATTTCGGGGACGAAATTCTTTTAAGGGGGAAGGAATGTAACGACCCGTATTTTTATCACTTAAGATTTGAATATTTGAATTAGCTTAAATATTGTAATGGTAATATAATTAAATTTTTCTATTAATTAGAACGAAGTTTGAAACGTAAATATATATTAATTAAAACGAGCACGTAAATGGCACGGTAGTTCGTAATTTACGATTTGAACTTCAGTTGAGTGTACGGGATTCGTTATGAATCGGAATTCGCTGAAACAAGAAATATTTGAATCTGTTGAACCATAATTTTGTAATGAAAGAGAAAAATCAAAATTCCGTATATTAGATTGAGAGTTATGACCAAATCAAATTTTGAAATAGTCGCTGTGAAATCATTTATAAACCATTACGGTTTATTTAATAATATAAATCAATTTTTATATTGGTTTAACTGGAAAATGGAATACCAAGTTTAATATTTTGAGTTAGTCTTATTCTGGAAATTTTATGAAATCAGTTTTTGTACGTTTATATGATAATAATATTTTATTAAATCGAGTTTAATGTTAAATCGTTAATTTAATTTAATATCTTTTGTATATAGTCGAATTAGACCGTGGGAACTATTCCAGTATGTTCAGATAGGGGTAGAACCCAAGAAATGTCACTCGTTGCGTTCAGATAGGAGTTTGATAACAAGTGATATTTTAAATGGGGTGAAACCACACTAGTTAAACCAGAAATAAAAATAAATCAATCAAAGAAATAAAATTTTAAATAATAGGGGGATGACCTAAACTCTTAAGCACATGCTACGTGGAAAATTTATCGTCATCTTCTCCTTTCAGATGTCTCATTCGAATTTATTTCCTTCTTCGTTAAGCTTCAATGGTACACTGCAAACCTCCCTCCCCTCATGTCAACACCTAAAAACCTACATGTACCATGGTGAAGCCAACGTCGTTCTTATCCTCCTTTTGTTCACCTATGAATAACCTCGCTCGCTCGTTACTTTCACATCCCTCAAACCAGAAACAAATTCCTTTTCGATTCATTCATTTTCCATTTCTGTTAATCGCGGAAAACAATCCACTGTTAAAAAAGGGGAATCTAAAATCGAAATCATGCAAACTTTTCCATTCGATGTTTTTCCAAATCGGAGAAACCAAATACCACTTATTCGAATCAAATCGATGCTACCGGAATGAAAAGAAGGGTCGCGGTCTGCTTTCTTCATCGAAACCGTAACCACCGTGAAGCTCGACACAAGACCAGACACTTGCGATTTTAGGAGGTGGGACTGCACCGAGATTTGGAGAAGGGGCTTTACTGTAAGGAAGTGTGCGATGCGGGAATTGGTGTCCGATCTTGTGATTCTGGTATAAAACTTGAAGTGTGATTGTTGTTGGGGTGGTACTTGGAGTTGCGGTTTACTGTTGATTCCGGAATTCGATTGTTATTTTATGGTAATATAGGGTTGCGTTATCTGATTGGAAGGAGGTGGGATAACAGTTAAGTCAAATAGTGGTGTAAAGGGTGGGACTGTGTAAATTGCTGAGGCTTAAACTAGAGGACTGGGCAAATGGGCGCACTGTTGAATTCTGGGTGATATTGAGTTCAAAAACTGGAGTGGAGTTGATTGTAGTGATATGAGCTTGACAGTAAGCATTTGGGGAAGACACCGTTTTGTTTGACAGTGGGAGAAAGATATGTCCGATCCTTTGTTTTGAAAATAATTCATATGCGTTATTGAGAAAACCATAGGTGGTTTTAGGAATGGCAAAACAAGCTTGTGCTTTGAGAAGGGCATAAGTGTGATGAAATTTAGTTGTCAAAAAGAATACTGGGTATGGATGCATTGACTATAAGGTGCTCGATGAAATGCTGAAATGGCCCGATGTCAGTTTTTGGGTTGGTCGGAGATTTACTTCGCGAATTAGTCAAGAAATTTGCAGTGGCAATAAGGTATGTCATTTTACGAGAATTAAATTATAGAAAATAATCTGTTTATTTATTTATGGTAGGTAATTTAAATTAGCATAGTTTAATCGATAAATAAATAAAATATTCGTAGGCGATAAATTTATTCGAGGCAATGAAGTAGACGCTTAGCTAGGATGATATGGGATTTTAAACAGGATATTCAGCACGACAAACCAGGTGAGTTAAACTCACTCAATTAATTATTTGAACTGTTTTTAATAGTTCAAAATGTTGTTTTATTGCTTGGTTGCTAAATTGATTAATATAAAGTGATAATAGTATATAATAATATTATATAAAAATAATATTGGTGATTGGTGATTAGATATGCCCACAGTATTATTAGCGGATGCCCGCAGTACCATTAGCAGATGATTTCCCCAAGCGCTCCACAATATACATAGTGGATGATCTTCTATACCGCGATATCCTGCCTCGAAACGGGATGGGTATTATTATTGTTGACTAACATCTGTGGATGCAGGGATAATAGGTTGGAGGGATCCAACTGGATTCCTCACATTAAATTATTTGTTTTTACATATATGCTCATATATGTTGTGTTTTATAACCTGTGATAGCTTATGGTATATTTGGCTGTGTCAGTAACAATGATCATTGATTTTGGATATTTGAATATCATAAATAATATATATATTTCAAAATAGAAATTGAAATATATAAAGGGTTTAAAGGAAATATCCACTTTTAAATAGAAATGTTCGTTCGAAATCCAAATTATAAAATAATTTAAAAGTAAAGGTTTGTTGGAACAAATGTGTTAATGAGGCGATTTTATAAACAATGTTTATAAAGAAATGAAACGATTACCATTGGAGAATTTGGAAAAAAATATGGATTTCAAAATAGTAATTAAAATATAAAGAGAGCTAAAAAGAAAATAATTATTTTCAAATAGAAATGTTTATTTGGAAACCGAATTAAATAGAATTTAATAATAAAATATTTGTTTTAAACCAATAAAACGAAAAGGCAATTTTATAAATTATTATTTTGGAATTTATGGAATGTAAAGTATGTGTGAATTTGGGAATGAAATGGGAATTGAATGATAAACCATTTTTTTTTAAAGTAGATTGAAATTTTCCCATTCGCAATGGAAACTCTATCGAAGATTTATAACGAAATGGAAGTTATAAATAAAGGTGAAACCTGAAGTTTCAAGTATGAATCCAAGTTGACTAACTAAGTCAAGAATAAACTAGTATTATTCACAATTGAGAATGAAAAAGGGTAAAAGCAAAATCTTTGCAAATAGAAATTGGTTGTAAGGAAAATTAGAAAAAGGTTTTAATGTATAATTTCTAGTTGAATTTAAGTCGGACAAATTTGTATAATATAGTCAATATTACACTAATGAATTTTATATAAGATTTTAGATAATAAATATTAAAAGTAAGGAATTTACAAATGGTACAATATACATATATTTTAATATAGAATGCAGTTTATTGAAACAAAGCTGAGATGAGTGGTAATAACCTTATAAAGTGTTTATAAAGGTTACTTTTGAAAAACTTGGTTTTACAAAGGTTAAAACAAAAATTTGAGTTGATTAATGAAATGATATCGTTATAAGAAAATCCTTATTCCAGTTTAGAAATAAATAAATATTTAGCAAACCGTTTTGCAAATTATATCTATAAATGAAATATTGGATACTGGTAGTAGTAAACATTTTGAAATCATATTTGGAAAATATTTGTAAAGGGTATGAGTTAGGATAAATATCTGATTTAAGTGTTAAATAATATTTGAGATTTTTATTCGTGAGAATTTAAGAAATGGAATTAAGGAAATTATTCTCTTACTAGTTTATGGTTAGAGACTAATGACCAAAATGAGTAATACATGCTTAAAAAGGATTTTATAAATGAAAGGGGATTTTAAATATTCTTATATATATATACACACGAAGAGAACGAGAGTTCCATTTATGGGGAAAATAGAGAAGTTTTGAATTAACAAATGGTTGATCAAAAAGAGGCTAAAATGGGAATGAATACTGAATCAGTAAATTTCTGTTTCTTTTATGGATGAATGGTTGTTTTATTTGATAGTTAAATAACCGACTATCAAATCTGGCCTATACGATGGTTAGTACGGAAAGACCGGGATCGAATTTATTCAAAAACAATTCCAAACTAGCTAATACGTAAACATAGAATATACGAATCGCAGATGGAGCAGTGAAGGCCGTAGATCTTCATAAGCGAAAGGACTACTGGTCGAATTCTCTGAAGTCGCACCCGAAGACATTTTGATGGTGATCCTATCGTGGTTGAAATCGACGGATGGCAAGGACTACTTGCTACTGATTCATAGAGTGATTCCTAGGATGCGGTAGGAGAGTGCCTTCGGTTTGTCCAATTCCAGGACAACTTGTATGGACGAATGTCTGGCAGAGTATTTCCAAAGGATCACGTACATTGATTTCTTCAAACATACCATAGTTGATGGTGGAGAAAAGGTTTTCTCTAGCCTGATAATTAGAGTATTTTTGTGGATGTCAATTAGTGATATCCGACGGATTTGAGATGTGGCATTCAAAGTGAATGGTGGCCTGATGATCTAGAAATACGATTAAAAACTCAAGCCTCACAACCGGGAAATGACAAGAAATCGGGCAGGCAGTATGGCTATTTGGGTCGCACCCATTAGGGTGTATTGTCACCATCTAGAGAATATTCATATTTGTTACTTCTTTTCGCTTCTGTATCTCCCGGGCACGGTTATGTTGCGAGCAACCATAGGTGACAATCTATTCGATGCACTCAAGAGAAATGAGTGGTCGGTCATGTGTAGGCCGGGTTGCAAGATGTTCTTGTTGAACCAAGTGTATTCCTCTCCAGAGATACACTATCGGATGGGGGTCCCATACCATATCATAGTTGGAAATCCAATCTCCAGTAAGTGCCCGCAGTTTTAATTGTATACTATATATGTAGAGTGTGAGATGCAAGCGTTCTGCTTGATTCTATTTATTTGCATTTAGACACTATTATAATACCAAAAAAGATATTGATTTCAAAAATGGTTTGGGTTATCGTAAGGTAAAAACAATCTGTGTTTATGTGTGGATTGGTCTTACGATTATCCTTTCTTTCGAGATGATTTTTAACTTTTAAAATCAAGTTGGATGCTAACAATAATTTAGTGAGTTTTCTCACGATTGTTCACCAGACTGACCTGTGGCGTTTGTAATGCTCGGGTCAGACCCAGTTGGGTCCGACCGAGTTGTACAGGTTCACGGTAAGTTGATACGGATTCCAGGAGACGAGCTGGAGGAGATCAGACGTATGAAATATGTAGTATTCCGCTGTGTGTTTCAAATGGGGACAGACTGTTATAATTGTCCAGATGAATTGAATGTCAATTGTACTCTGATAAATTGTAAGTTTTGTTTTGAGTTTTCAATAAAGATTTATTTCTGTATTATATTTTATTCCGCTGCGATGTGAGATTTTGGTTAGTTGTTATTTTCCCTTTTCTTCTATTCTAATCTTTCTTTCTTATCTCAACCTCTAACTTCTTTCTTAAATGATCTGGATTTTCGATACTCAAGTTGGACACGGGATGTATTTGTGTCGAAAATTCGACCATCGAATTATCCGGTTCGTTACATGAAGTTATAAAGTGATTTTAAGCAAAGATTGTAAGCTTAAAGTAAATGTTACTTAACATTTTAAGTAAGGGAAATCGAGATGGGAAAGGTTTTATATTAAACCAGAGAGGAGTAAACGAGTTGCGGATAAGGGGTTAAAGCTTTAAATTATAAATTAACGTTAAGAGTAATAAATAAGATTGAAGAGAGATTTCCCTAAGGAAATGATTTAAAGGGTTAAAAAGGGATTTCTATAATTGAATTTGGTAAAATGTTTAGTAATAGGATTTGAAATAAAAATCCAGATAATGGGACAAATAGTTTTAAAGGAGTTAAAGTTTAAAAGTTAAGCGTGTATAAATCATTTACTGAATCAATGAATTTAGTAATAACCATATAAAGGAGATTTCAAAAAGAAAGACGGTTTTATAAAACCATATTTTAATACAATAGTGAAGTGAAATCAAAATGAATATGGGGTTTTGAATTACGATTCATATTTATCTTAAGATAAGAACATTGTTAATAAAAGTCTAAGAGGTAATTAAAATACCCAAACTTGAACGACTTCAGGATTGTCGAAGGATGGTATGAGTTGTGATAATGGAGATGTTAAAGAAAATTATTTTTTGGAAAATAATAGTGAAAAGTTATTTGAATAATTTGGATGTATATATGATGGGATTCTGAAATAAAGAGGTGCGTGAGAATATGAAATGATATTTCAGTAGTAACGAAATAGAAGGCGATTTTGTGACGATTGTTTTGCAATGGTAAGTAAATTGATCTCGTAATTGTAGATGGTAAGAAATGTGGTGACTAATGTTTTAAAGGATAATAACGAGAAATTGGATAAGGTTTTAAGGTATTTCTTTTAAGTATTTTAATAAAATAAATTGAGAATATTTATATATATTGAAACTAATTTGTTATCTTTGATATTACAACTGATATATTATTTTAATGGCCAAGTGACGATGTGTAATAAACCGATGTATTTATTTTATTTTTATGATTAATTATTTTGATAGTTAAATAACCGACTATCAAAATCATGCCCAATGCTCTGTTTGTACGGAAAGACCGGGATCGAATTTATATTCGAAAACTATTCCGAACCAACAAATACGAAAGGATGCTGATTGAAGATGGAGCAGTTGAAGACCATGGATCTTCATAAGCAGAAGGGCTACTTGATAAAAATCGATGATGTTGCAACTAGAGATATTTTGATAGTTATTCGGTCGTGGTTGAAATCTATGGATTGCAAGGACTACTTGCTACTGGTCCATATGGTGATTCCTAGGATGTGGTAGGAGGGTGCCTTCGATTCATCCTGTTCCAGGATGACCTGTATGGACAAATGTCTGACGAAGTATGTCCAAAGGACCACGTACGTTGATTTCTTCAAACATATCATAGTTGGTTAGCTCCCAACTAGAGTATTTTTATGGACGTCAATTAGTGATATCTGATGGATCAGACGATGTGGCATTCAAAGTGAATGGTGGCCAGATGTTCTAAAGGGTAATTCAAACCTCAAGTCTCAACAACCGGGTAAATGACAAAAATCGGGTATGGTAGCATGGCTATGTGCATCGCTCCCATTAGGGTGTATAATCACCTATCTAAAGAAATTCCTTTTGCTTCTTTAATCTATTTTGATGCTACCCTTTTGGGGATACGGTGGGTAGTTTCCAACCGTTGGTGATATACATTCGATACACTCAAGCAAAATGAGTGTTGGTCATGTGGGTGCCGGGTTGCAAGACTTTCTTGTTGAACCCAGTGTATTCGCCTCTAGAGATACACTATCAGCAGATGGTTCCATACCTTGTCATAGTCAGAATCCAATCTCCAATAAGCGCTCGCGGTTTTGTTTGTATACTATATATGTGGAGCATGAGATGCAAGCATTCCGCTAGATTCTATTTATTTGTATTTAGACAATATTATAATATCAGAAAAGTATTGATTTTCAAAATAGTTTTGGGTCATCGTAAGGTAAAAACCGTCTGTATTTATGTGTGGATTTGGTATTACGATTATTCTTTCAAAAAGATTTTGACCTTAAAATCAAGTTGGATTATATTTTAAACTTAAGGGTTTTCTCACTCTGCTTCACCAAACTGACTCGGTATTTGTAATGCTCGGGTTAGACCGAGGTGTACTGGTTCAGGTTATCAGACACTGTGAAGAGACGTGGTGGAAGAGTTCAGACGTATAATGTTGTATTATTCCGCTGTGTGATGTATATGAGGACAGATTATTATAACTGTCCCGGTGTGTATTGATGTACTCTGATGATTGTAAGTATGTTTACAAGCTCTCAATAAAGATTTATTTCTGCATTACATTTTGTTCCGCTGCGATGTGAGACTCTGTGTGGTGTTGGATATTCTTCTTCTTCAATTCTAATATTTCTTTCTTTCTTATCTCACCCTCTAAATTCTTTCTAATAACTATTTGGTGTTTTCGATACTCGAGTTGTGGCAAGTAATGCGGGATTATGTATTATTGTCAGAATTCGAGCGTCAAATTCCTACCAGATCATTACACATATAGGGTGAGAATAGAACGTAGCAATTGCCCAAATTACCCCTGGAATCTTCACAAATTAACATATAATGTCCTCAGCCCAAAACAGCTCGAAAGTCGACTCAAACATCCTTCGTGGAGTAGGACTGACGTCTGTCCAAACCTGGAAAATATACATGCTTTAGCCCAGACGTCTATCAAAATGACAGACGTCTATTGCAAATCTCGAAAAAAAATCCCTGATAATATAGATGCCTATCACCCTATGAAAGACGTCTGTTGCACCATCCTTCTGAAACCAAACACATATTCGCCTGCAACTTCCACCTATGAGCTCCGATTTGCGAATCGTCTTCTTCGACACAAAGCTACTTCCATCCCCTACAATTTTACTATATAGTATTGCAAAATTTAACACCACCTCAATACTATATCCATCTCTAATACTGATAGTACCAAACCATCCTCTACCTTCAACCAAGCAAGCTTGAATGTTTCCTCAATGAGCTCTAGCATAGCCATCGCCCATTGCACACCAGTTCAGGCAAACCCCCACCCGCCAATGAAATGTTGAAAACATCCAACTCCTAAACTAGTCTCACCAAAATACAAATATAACAAGAAGTTAGAACTTCAATCTCTTACCATTACTCCTCCTCATCCACATTTCTCTCTCAACCGTGTCACCCCGTGGCACCTAGCACCTCTCTCAGCGAATTAAGTTCGAGCATTGCTCTAACTTCCCAATCGGCAATGCCTTAGTGAACATATCTGCCACATTATATTTTGTGTGCACTTTCCAAAGGCATACTTTTTTGTCTTCGCCAATGGCTACTAGAAATGACTCCCTCACTTCAATATGCATAGTTTGTGAGCTAAACACCAAATTCTTCGCCAAATGGATATCACTTTGGCTATCACATTGAACATCAACACTGTAATGTTCAAACCCCCAAAGTCACACAACAATCGCTTTGAATAGAGTTCTTCCATTTCTGCCTCCACCGCGGCTATCAACTCTGCCTCCATAGTGGATAAAGCAGCGACAGTTTGCAATCTCGATCTCCAACTTATGGTTGTACCACCAAGAGTGAAGACATATCTGGAAGTTGATTTCCTTCGATCCCTACCACCAGCATAGTCTGAATCACAGTAACCAATCAACATACAATTCTTCTCATTACTACCCCTAAAAGCAAGACCATGAGATGTTGTACCTTTCAAGTATCTCAAGATAAGCTTCATTGCTTCCCAATGTGATTTCCCCTAATTAGCCATATATCGACTAACCACCCCGATGGTGTTTGCAATATCGGGCCTTGTACACACCATGGCATACATCACATTCCAACCGCACTAGCAAATAACACCTTTTCCATATAAGCCTTGTCATTCTCCTCAATAGGAGATCCCTTACTCGAAAGCTTTACATGCAAAGGTAATGGTGTATTTGACGCCTTTGCATCCTCCATGCTAAACCAGTAAAGCACTTTTCTAATATATTCCTTTTGAGTCAATTTCAACTCAAAATGCTTTCGATCTATTTCAGTCTCCATGCCAAAAATCTCCTTTGCTTCTCCAAGGTCTTTCATTTCAAATTCCGCCTTTAATCTCAATTTCAATTTGTTGATTTCTTCATTGTCCTTAGAAGCAATGAGCTTATCGTCCACATACAAGAGTAAATACACCCAACAATCATTTCCCGACTTATTGAAATAAACACAAGCATCTTTGATGCTTCGATGGAAGCCATTTTCAAGCATGAAATGATCAAATATCTTGTACCATTTCCTAGGTGATTGCTTTAAACCATATAGTGATATCTTTAACTTGCAAACCAGTTTTGACATTCCATCTACAACAAACCCTTCCGGTTTCTCCATGTAATTGTCTTCAACCAAGTCACCATGCAAAAAGCGGTTTTCACATCAAGTTACTCCAACTCTAAGTCATAAATAACTATTATGTCAAGTAATATCTGGATAGAAGTATGTCTCACAACCGGTGCGAAGATCTCATCATACTTCTTTCCCTTCCTCTATGCAAACCCCTTATCCACTAGCCTAGCTTTGTATCTTCTATCGTCCTTCACCTTATATATCCATTTGCACCTAATAATACAGTTTCCATTAGGAAGTGGAGCGACCTCCCAATTTTGGTTCTTCATCAACAGTTGCATCTCTTAGTCCATGGCACAAATCCACTTTGAGCTATCACTCAAACTCATGACGTCATCAAGGTCCATTGGGTCATCTTGGACTACATGAAGAGCATAGTACAAATTCTCGCAGAAGCTAAGATAGTTCCAATCACCATATCTTTTGGGTAGCCTCATAGCACGTTTACCAAACCGAGTAGCAATACCATCATCCGGTCTTTCTTCATCTCCACATTGAACTGAATCTTTTCTACAATGATACATATCACCATCATAACTAGAGGAACCCTATGGACTTTGTAATGTAGCATCAACCGCATTTACCTCGCAAGCACCTCCAACAAATATACTCCCTCTAGGCCTAAAAGTGGGAATAACTTACTTCTCCTTTGATTCACCACGAACCAAACCCGGAACATCTGATGAGCTCTCATTCTCCTTGACTATAGCCAACTCATCAAAACTAACATAACGAGAAACCATTGCCTTCTTCGTTTTCAGATTCCAAATCCGATGGCCTTTGACGCCATCCATGCAGCCAAGAAAAATCCTCTTCAAAGCTCTAGGTGAGAGCTTATCATTCCCTGGATCATGCACATAAATTGGACTACCAAATACATGAAGATAACTCAAGTCGATGCACTTTCCCTTCCACACTTCCTCCGGAATTTTGTTTTCAACAGCTGAGCACGAAATTCGATTAATAATATGCACCACAGTTAACAAAGCTTCGGCCCAAAATCCCTTAGACAAACCTGATGTCAATCTCAAGCATCGAGCCTTCTCCAGTAGAGTTCGGTTCGTTCTCTCCGCTACTCCATTAGATTGCGGATCTACAGTTGTAGTAAAATGCTTCTGAATACCATGATGCCTGCAATTGTTCGGAAACTATCTGGAAACATACACACCGCCATTGTCAGACCTAAGAACCTTCAAAGTCTTTCCACTCTCATACTTAACAAGAGCCTTCCATTATTTAAACCTTGCAAATGCCTCTGACTTTGCCTTTATTAAATACAACCAAATCTTCTGAGAAAAATCATCAATGAAAGAATATAATATCTTGCTCCTCCCAAAGAAGCTATAGGTGTCTGCCCCAAACATCCATGGGCACATACTTAGGAATCACTATTGAGTCATGTTTTCCTTCACCGAATGACACTCTAGTTTGCTTCCCCATGAGACATTCCTCGTAAAAATCCAACTTGTTGAAACTCTCACCATCAATTACCTATCTTCTTCAAAGAACATCCAAACCCTTCTCTGAGGTATGATCCAATCTCAAATGCCACAATTGTGTTGCGTCTAAGCCACGAGAACTATCAACACCAACACATGTTTCGCGATACACAGTCACTCCTTAAAGCAAATAAATACCATGAGTTCTAGCGGCCTTTGTAACCACAAGCGCACCCTTCTAAACCCTCAAGCTATCACTCTCAATAGCGATCTTGCAACATAAAGAATCCAGCTGTCCCAAAGAGATAAGTGACTTACGTAGTCCCAGAACATTGCGCACATTAGTGAGAGTACAAAACACTCCGTCAAACATCTGAATTTGCACAGATCTAATGCCCTTCGACTTGCAAACTGCACCATTACTCATAACAATTGAATCTCCTTCTCAAACGACATAAGAAGAAAAATAATTCCTTTTAGGCATCATATGATATGAAGCCCACGAATCAAGCACCCATTCGCTGCCCGAAACATCCGATGCAACAGCCGATAAAAATATCTACGTCTCCCTCGCCAACATCTCTCTCCACTACAACTGATGAAGATGCTACTTCCTTCTTCCCCTTGTCTGGACAATCATTCTTCCAATGATCAGGTTTCTTACATATAAAGCACTTGCCATTTCTTTTCTTTAACTTTCCTCTCCAACCGGGCTTTTTAGACTTAGAACCCCCCCTCGTTTCCCTTCTTCTCATTTTTCTCCTTCTCCACAAATAAACCTTGACCATTACCTGCACCACTACTACCATCACTCGGATCCTTCATCTGATCTCAGAATTCCTCACAAAGAATACCTTTCTTGACATAATCAAGAGTCAATGTATCTCGGCAATAGTTCAAACTATTTGAGAAATCCATATAGCGCTTAGGTAAAGAAAATAACAATATCATCGTCTTCTCCTCCTCAATCTTCAAATCTACTGCCTTCATCTTCATTAGAAAATCATCAAACACATTCAAGTGCAACTTTAGCGAAGTTCCTGCCTCCATCTTGTAGATAAATAAAGTGTACAACAAGATCAGTCGATTTGTGAGTGACTTATTCATATACAACTTCTCCAACTTTTTCCATATACCCTTAGCAGTCATTTCACCACTAATCTTGGAGATAACATTCTCTTCTATAGCAAGTTGAAGTATAGTGAATGCCCAGTCTTCCATTTCTCTGTCTCCACATCTAAGATGTCCGCTGATAATAAATGTGTATCAAACACTACTCGATTTACCCGATTCCTCTTGTCAATAACCAATTGTGAACCAGCAGCTACGTACGACCCACATGCATAAGGAGCTACACCCCTTAGACAAATTATTGAAGCACTATTTGAATTGGATTCCGGTATTTCTACAATTATCTACCAACACCAATGCTCTGATACCAAATGTTGTGGAGAATTTCGAATCAAGACCGCTCAAATTAAAACCCCCAACTCTGCAAAATAGTAGATTGTGGTAAAAGTGCAAAAACAACTAATCAATATATCAAAACAATCTCAACTCAATCCACAAGACAATCAAAATCACCAAACATCAGAAATAACTGAGCAATAACGATAAATAAATCGCACAGGGATTTATAGTGGTTCCAACGATGTTTTGTTAGTGTATGCCCACTTTGAGAAAGAATCCTTTATTAATATCAATAGAAGAGTACAAGAGATTGATTACAATGAACAAACTCAACAGAAAATTTAGATTTTGTGGAGATAAGAATTGAAGAAAATTAGGGTTGTCAAAATCCTAATTGGAATAAACCTTAATCTAATCTCTTTTTTTGGTACCTCTGATTTGAGATCTGAGAATAGCTTATATAGGGAGAGAGTAAAATGCAGTGATTGCCCAAATGCCCTGGTATCTTCACAAATCAACATATAATGTCCTCAGCCCAAAACAGCCCAAAAGTCGACTCAGACGTCTGTCGTGGAGTAGGACAGACGTCTGTTGAAAACTGGAAAACATACATGCTTCAGCACAAATGCCTGTCAAATTGACAGACGTCTATTGCAAGACTCGGGAAAATTTTCTTTGACAACACAGACATCTGTCCTACTCCACGAATAAACCTTGACCATATGGCAGACATCTGTCACACCATCCTACTGAAACCAAACACATATTCGCCTGCAACTTCCACCTACAAGCTCTGATTTGCGAACTGTCTTCTCCAGCACGAAGCTACTTCCATCCACTTCAATTTTACAATATAGTATCGTGAAATTTAACACTTTGCACTTAAAAACTGCCCTTTCATAACCAACGCCACATAAACACAACCTGCAAAAATCTTTCACAAATACAACAATTACAAAATAAATCACCTCCTCACCCACAAAAGTGCAATCATGAACTAGTGCACATCACCACTGAACAAACTCAACAATATTCACTCCAAGTTGCCAACCATTCAAACCTCCTTCAAAACAAAGACTCAGTTAATACTTCCAAACAATAAACATGTAACCAATCATAGTCCATCTCATCCTTCCATCATTCAACCAATAACATTTAGTTCGATAATCTATTTCACCATAATTCAATAACTTTCCCTCTCCGAACAAAGCACCTTGTCAACCCAAAAGACAGTGCCTCTCATTATCTCGTCAAAATACCAGCAGCCACATCACTATAAAACTGCCAACTCATAACAAACCTCACTGCAATACTGGTTCATCCCCTCTTATCCACTGTGATTATCACCATAACATCATAACAACCTCTCTCATATTCTACCCAAGTCTATTATGTCACCACATCAATTGCACAGCCTTCTAACAACATTCGAAACATCACAAAACAATAATTAACAGAACTGGTAACAAACCACTTAATTCTCACTGTCTACATTTTTAATATTGGTGAATACTTTGGCTTAATGAAAAAAATGGAAATATAGATGAAGTTTGGGTTGTACGTTATATTAGTGAAGGCATACTAAGCCAAAACTTAATTTAGTTTGATATGAGTCAGAAGTATGATCAAATATAGAATCTTGCTTTAGTTCGATAAACCGAAACTTAATTATTATTATTTCCATGTTTTCCTTGCATATCAAACCAACAATCCAACTAAGTTAACTTGCACTGTCATCTACAATTTAGGGTTGAAAATTTAAAGTAGGTAAGATGAACAAACACTGTCATTAACAATATATAATGCAGTCAAAATATATGTACTATATGGGATTATGCAATTCAGTATAGTCAAAGTATCAGTTGCAACCAATTAAAAAGAAATCCAACAGAAAAACCTCAATTAATCAATTTTAAAAACGTCAAATCACATGTTACGAATATGCTATTTAATCAATTCCCTAAATTATTTGGTAGCTTCGCGTGAATTATATCAATCTGCGATTCAAAAAACTGTCACATACACCTATGTTTGCAATACTATATAGCAGAATATTCTAAATAGTGTTTAGAGTCGGCTTTTATATCAGGAGTAATGAACGATCAAGAGTAAAAGTTGTCACTTTCATTTGTATACTTAAATTAATTTACCAAACAATTCTACAAAAATATTTCTAGAAGCTATAATATTCATATGTTCACAATTTTGTGATGGATTTTCTACATATTGGTAAAAGCGTTACATCAATGGTAATATTAGTTAGCCAGGAATCAATGAAATTGCGTCAAATAGCAATTTAGCTTATCCTTAAATAATATAGTTATTAAACCGTGATATGACTTCTATATCTAATTAGTCGGTTCTTTTAGCATCATACTTGATCCATAATGGGATTGGAAGTGACGTTGAAATCTGATTATATTTTACATTGGTGAATACTTTGGGTAGATGAAGTGTGCGAACGACAAGGCAGGTAAAAGTTTGTGATTGGGTTGTTTGGCAGTTCAGTGAAGCAGAGGGAGTTGCAGGTTGCTTGTGGTGAGGCAGTGGTATTGGTTTTGGTTTGTGAATGTGGATGGGGGAAGATTTGGTGTAATGACCCGCATTTTTAGAGATATATAATTAATTTATTTAATTATATAATTGGTGATTTAGAGAAGTCAATGATCGTTTAATTGAATAATATTGAATATTTAATAAATAATTATAATATAATAATATATTATAATGTCGAAATAGTCGGAAATAGTGAAATTCACAATATCGTGTGAATTGAATAGCATACGAGATTTGGTGGAGTTTCGATTCGAAATATAATAACGATTATATTGAATCGACGATAGTTGAACATATAGTTTATAATATATTTATAAACGAGCTCGAAATGGCGCTGCAGTTCGCTAATTGGCGATTCGAACTTCAACTGAATGTACAAGATTCGTTTTAAATCGGATTTCTGTGAAACAAGAAACGTGTGGAGCTGGTGGAGTATATCTTTCTAGTGGAAGAGAAATATCGGGATTTCGTCATGTAGATTTTGAGTTACGTTCAAATCAAATTATCAGAAATGCAGCGCCCTGACCATAACGATTTAATTATATTTTTAATAAGGATTTAAATAGAAATCGAGCGTCGATATAACTCTGACGATGTAATATCGAGTTGTAAATACATACAAGAATATTCTGGAGCTGTATGGTATTCCACTGTGAATATAGACGATAATAATTAATTTTGAATATTTAATTTTATTTTATTTAAATAAATTTATATATTTAAATAGGCTATTTAGAGCTTTGAAAAATAGCCACTTTTGCAAACGAAGTCGGAATTCGACGAAACTAATTTTGTTAGATCCGCAATGTCAAATTATTGCTAGATGTCAGTTTCCGTGAATTTTAGAGTCACTGTGTGGCCGTACGGATTTTTAGAGTGAGAAACAGTCAGTATTTCGACGGTTAAAAATACGTTGTGTGAGCAAACGAAGTCGGAATTCGACGAAACCAGTTTCGTGATTTTTAGGTATCGTATGTAGTCGCTGGGATTTTTAGAAAGCAATGATCGAAGTAAAATGAATAGAATAAATAAAAATAAAATATTGTGTGAACATAAGGGAGCCACGTCCTTCAATTCTCATCCACACAATGATCCCATCCTCCCTATAAGATCAAGTTATGAGCCGCCAGTTCCCAAATTTTAAAACACCCAAAAACGTGAAAACCTCTTCTTTAAAAATCAATGAAAAATCCAGATAAATACTGTAAATCACCACTCCAACATCGTTGAAATCCTGAATGGATTCTCTTCTATTCTCTGGTCGTTTTGGGCAGTGCGACACAACTTTCTGGGTTCAAGGAAATGCACAGCAAAACTTAGGTATATTGTTATGGCGAAATTAAGGCATCAATCTCTGAAATGGGGTTTGGATTTGATCTCGGGGTAGGAAATCGAACTGGTTAGCAAAGTCTTGTGGAATCTGGAAGCAAAAAGTGACGCACCGATACCTGGGTGAGCGGGCTGACGCGGTTTACGGGAGTTGACCGAGTGGCATAGTGTTGGTATGGTAGCGATGAGAGTTTGATGAGGTGATGAATGGTGCTCTCGGTTTTTGGATTCATGGATTATCGAAGAGGATTTAGGGATGTAAAGTGGTTCGGTGTTGGACATTGAAGGAGCAGGTGGTTACGGCATCAAATATTTGGGGAAGAAAGGTGTTTCGATGGGCCTGGGTACCAATGTATTGAAGACGGGTTGGGCTGGTAGGGTGAGGCCCAATATATGTTTGCTAATATAAGTTTTGTTTTAATTAAATTTAAATATACACAATCTTATAAATGCTATATCTTTGTCATACTGAATCAGAATTTCGAACAGTCAAATCCATTAGGATCGTATGGACGGACACTACACGATGACACTGACTGGGAGTGGACTGGAGCTCGTTTGAATTTACGGCGAAATAAACTGTTTGATTCAAATCAAATAACAGTTTATCGTTCTTTAACGATGAACTGCCAATGTGAGTAAATCTTACTAAATCTAAACAGTTTATAATTTCATGTTGTATTTTTAGAACTGTTAGAATTGTCTGTTTGATTGTGTGTTGACTGTTTGATTGAACTGCTAGTCAGTTAATGAAATATTATATATATATATATATAAATATATATAATATATAAACAGTTATATAGTTGTATATTGATTCTGTTTATCAGAATAATTCATATTGAACTGGAAGTGATGACAATCATGTTGTGTAACATCTGTGGATGCAGGGAGACAGGTTAGAGGAATCCAACTGGATTCCTCAACAGTTATTTTATTGTTTTTCATATATATTGTTATATGATGTGATATAAAATCTGTGGGCAATTATATGTGCTTGGACGATATTGAACATCGTGATTTGATATGATTGAATATCATAACATACCGAAATGTTGATAAGGGGATTTTCAAAGTGATATTGAAAACAGCATATTTATAAAATGGAATATTTATAAATAAGAAATGTTTATAAATTGGAATATTTATAAATAGGAGATATTTGAAAAGGAAATAAATTCAAAACATTTCTTTTTGAATGGAAAGGCCTGTGTGGCGAGTTTGGGGATTTTCCCGATGCTCCCGATACAAAGGAGGTTATGGCGAATTTTTCCCGGGAATTTAAGGAGTTAGAATATTTCAAGAATAAATTTGAAAAGAGGATATTTGTAAACCATTTACAAATAGAATTGAAAAGGAAACATTATAAAAGGGAAATCATTTTTAAAGTGTAGAACCGTTATTTAAAAGTAAATCTTTTCAAATGTATAAAACGTTGTTAAAAAGGAAATCTTTATAAAGTGAATAAAGTTAATCGAATATGGTATTCGAAGTAAAGTTAATCGAATATGGTATTCGAAGTTAGTCAAACGAATATAGTTCATTCGAGTAGAGTAAAGGAGTTAATCGAATATAGTTTATTCGAATAGAGTTAGAGGAGTTATCGTATATAGTTTATTCGACAGGAGTTAAGTAAATTAGTTAAGCTAAACTAAGTGAATTAGTTAGGTGAATTGGTTAAGTTAACCAAAGTGAATTAGTCGAGTTAATCAAAGTGATTAGTTCAGTAAATCAAGATAGGTTAATCGAAATGAATTGGTCAAGTTAATAAGTTAAATTAGCTAAGTCGAGTTAAGTTAATCCAAGTGTGTTACCAAGTTAAGTTATTCGAAATGAATTGGTCGAGTTAAACAGTTAGAGTTAAACAGTTAGAGTTAAACAGTTAGAGTTAAAACAAACATAGTTATTCAGGATGAGTTGCCATTTAGCACGACTGCTAGCGTAATTCGCAGGGCTGTAAATAGCCTACGGCGGTCGGATGTTTCCTGAGGGAATCAGGCGTAACCATTGTGATCGCTGCGATCTAGAGTTGAGCGAATGGAGTTAAAGAATATAGAGTTAAGCAAAATTAGAATCTGACTAGAGATTAATAAGTTGAATGGTTTCCTGGGTATCGATCTGATGTTGGTTTCGGCCTTCGGGGTTTATACTTAGGAAGTTGTTCTCTTGTTAGTTTATAGTTAGAGTCTGATAGTTGTGGACGGATAGTGATACGTAAATAAACAATGGAAATGTATTCCAACGTTGATAACAAATATTTTCTAAATATAGAAAATAAGGAAATATGTATAGATATACATGATGATTGATCGATTGACATTCCATTGGAATTTAGATCGTTGTTTGTACACGGACATGTTTTCATTTGATAGTTAAATCACAGACTATCGAAGTTTTGACCATTTTAACGTTGTTAATATGGAGAGACCGGTTGGATTATTATCCATAGAACCACTCTGTATTGGCATAAGCGTCGCGAATCATATATGCCAAAGATAATTGAAGACGGAGTAAAATGCAAGGGCTATCCTGTTTACAGAATAGTGCCTTCGGTTTGTCCAGTCCCAGGACAACTTGTATGGACGAAGGTCGGACAGAGTATATCCAATGGATCACGTAAATTGATCTGTTCAAACGTATTCACGTTTGGTGGCGGAGGAATTCGTTTCTCTTAGCTGTATACCCGTGTTATTTTTGGATAAGTCAATTTGTGATTTGGCGGGTATGACGATGTGACATTTCTAAGTGAATAAAGATGGATGTCTGACAGAGTATTTCCAGAAAAGTCACGTACATTGATTTCTTCAACCGTACCAAGAGTGGAAGCGGAGAAGGAAACTTCTTTTAGCTGACACGTAATGTATTGTTGTAGACGACAAATTAGTGATTCTGATGGATCTGACAATGTGGCATTCGAAGTGAATCTGATGTGATGATAAAGCGTAGCTTCTAGCCTCATCAACCGGTAAATGACAAAAATCGGGCAGGCAGCATGGCTAAGTCGGTCGCACCGAAGTAGGGTGTATAATCACCTATCTAGTGAATATTCATTTGCTTCTTTTAATCTATCAATGCTGTCCCATATATATATACGGGAACGGTTGCTGATCCCAAGCGTTGGTGATGTACATTCGATACACTCAAGCAAAATGAGTGGTCGGTCATGTGTGGCTGAGTTGCAAGATGTTCTTGTTGAACTCCAGTGTATCGTTCCTAGAGTACACTAATCGGAAGGTGATTCCATACCTTGTCATAGTTGAAAATCCATTACCCAATACGTGCTTGCGATTTTGATTGTATACTATATATATAGAACGTGAGATGCAAGCGTTTCTACTAGACTGATATTTATTTGTACTTAGACATTATTATAATATCAGAATGATATTGCTTTGCAAAAATGTTTGGATTCTCATAAGGGAAAAACCCGTTCCGTATTCACGGCGTGGTCTTATGAGATATCATATACCTGTTTTAAATGATTTGAGTTTATTCACACCAGTCACATGACTGACCCGAAGTTTATTTGTTGTTTTCCCTAAACTCTTGGGTGCCTAAATTTGTACGGGCAGTCAAGTAGTCGGGTTTTACAGATATACTGGAAGAGCTTGGAGCAGGAGGCTTCAAGATCATATAGCTATAGTTATTTCCGCTGTGTTGTAAGTGCTGTACTCTGATAAGTGCTATTGTATACATAACTGTTATATTTCAAAGTTATGTTATCTATTATATGTTATTCGTTCCGCTGTGAGGTTCGTGTTACTCTGATGTTGTGTTTCTTCTTCTTCTTCTATTCTAAGTTTCTATCTTATCTATTCTCACCTTCTAATTTCTTTCACTAATTACCAGGATTTTTCGATGTTTTGGTTATCGACGTCGAGCTTACGTCGATAACCAAAGTCGCCGAAAATCCGGGTCGTTACATTTGGATTGTGAATGTGGATGGGGAAGTTTTGGCTAGTGAAGTGTAGAATGGTTAAGGTGGAAATTGTCGGACTATGGGGGTGTGCAGAGGTCAGGCTGCTGCTGTTATGGTTGTGGTTGGTCTTATATGGTTTATGTTGGATGATGTCGTATGGTTGATGATATTTGGAGTTGTTTGAAGTGGTTAAACAAGTGGTTGTAGGTGGTGAATTTAAATGTAGAAGTAGTGATGGGACTTGAGCTGAAGTTGATGAAGAGTGTTCACTGGCAGCATGGGTTAGTGGTTCAGGTGTACGACGTGGAAGAATTGTGGTATTATAGTGGATGATGTACAGTGAGGTGATATGGCTGATATGGTCACAGTGGTGAAGCTTGATGAGTGATGTTGCAATTCTGTGTCGAGGCTGTGGGTGGGGACTGGTGTCTCTGTTAGGGAAGGAGGAGGTCGATTGAGTGAATGGGTTGAACTTGTAAGGTAGGAGGAAAAGATGTATGGTGAATGAAGAAGAGTTTGACTATGGAGCAATAGGTTGTAATGATTGTAAATTAACTTCCTTTGTAAACTGCAATGAAAATATAGACATAGCTGAAAACTGACGCAATGAGCCTTTTTTTGGTTACATTTTTAGTATTGTTGGACACACTATCTACTTAAATATCATGTCTCTCTGTTTTCAAGCTTACCTGCTAACAAACCACTTAACTCTTAGTTTTCAAGCCTACATGCATGCAATATGTACTATGTGGTGGACCCATGTAATCATCCACTCAATCCATTTTGGTGGAGCAACATTCAAAAGTTGAATCGGCTATAAAAGAAATTCATATAGTTTTATAGGTCAAAATAAAACCAAGCTTTGCTCCTAAAACGGCTTCAGCTCGTGTTATTTATAACATATTTTAGTTTTGAGCACTAATAGGAGTTTAATCAACCTAAACTGAATCACGGTTAGATCTTGAACTACAAATCTGAATTTAGGCTAGGAGGAGGAGAAAGAAACAGAAAAAATAGCAAGGAACAAAACAACAAGAAAAGATGAATGGGATATATATTATAAACCTCATATTCAATATCAGTATAAAAATTTAACCTGGGCATGACATCAATACTAGCTAAATCTATATAATTAAGCCTATAATATGTTCTTTACATTTCACATACTATAGTACCTGGTCATGCTAAACCACACATACCAATGGAGAAAACTAGGGACAAAATGAACAATAAATAGAGATGTATATGACAAATTAAACTTACACTAGAAGGACATTGCAGAGCATTTAATATAATTTTTTTCCCGCCAATTTGTATTACCTTCACTTGCAGTATTCCATTCCACTATGTCATAAACACCATATTACGTCACTTGCACTTTTCCACTCTGTTACCTCATAAACCTGATAACCAAAAATATATTTAACCATCTCATATTTGAAATGGTATCCTAAGAAAAAGTTAATAAAAACTGAAGTGCGCTTCAGTTTTTAAACACTAGTCAAGCTCAGTTCAATTTTAAAGTTGAAGTAGTACTTTAGTTTAAAAACTGAAGTTCTTCAGTTTAAAATCTATAGCGAACATCAGTTCGTAACTGAAGCACTGCTACAATGGCTTTGGTTTTAAAAATGTAGAGTTTGTTTAGTGATTTTAGTTTTAAAACTAAAGCACTCTTTTACTGGCTTCAGTTTTAAAACTAAACAATCTAGTTCAGTCTAAAAAGCTAAAGTGCTTCAATCTTTAATGAAGCAAGCACTTCAGTTTAAAACTAAAACATACACATAGTTGTAGTGCTTCAGTTTAAAAACTGAAGTGAAAGCACTCGCACTTGACACTTCAGTTTTTAATCAAACTTAGGCTATCTTGGGCTATGTAATATATAAACGTAATCCTTAAGAAACCATAACATAATAATATATGAAAGATCAAGTCTTGTATCTACCTATTAATTATCATATTAATATACAAAGAAAGAAGCTATCAATTGGCCAGTGCCTTCTTTATGTGCAAGAATTGACAAAGATGTGTTGTTATGTAAAACAACCATAAGTAGTCCATATTAATAACCATGATTAATGCAACGTAGGCTAAACCACAATATCATAGAGAATATAAACATAAGATAAAAACAAAAAACCCTAACATAGTGCCTTATTTCAATCCATTTCCCCCCAAACAAAAGAGCTTAAAAGTACTTACTAAACAGAAAAAGTTCATAACTACATCAGAAGAAGGGCAACCACTTAGAAGTCAACATATTCATATTGCTCCATAAGCTCAGCACAAAAAGCAAGTAGAGTAATTTTCCTGTAACCTATGGCTTTAGCATATCTCATCTTGGTTGTCATACCGTTGTTAGATGCAAGAAACACTTCAGCCCATTCACGACCCATCACAATTCTAGCGTAGACCCTGTCTAGGATGTGTACTAACCTGGCCTTGCATATATCAAATTCATGTTCATTCAATATTGGGTGGTGTATGTTCCGGTTTCATCTGGGTGCCATCAAAACTAAAGGCTGATATTAAAAATTCATGGATAGTTATGTAAACATCAACAAATATCTTTGAATCACACGTACATTCAAGGTAAGCTGTTTCAAAAAATAATGAAGGCAAACCTGGTAATTTGTTGTCAACAAAAAAGAACACCAAATTTTTAGTGTACCAACAATGAAAGTTAAAAGTATTAAATTGAAAAATGGCTTCTTATTTTGACATTTGATATATCATAAGTTAAATTCATATTACCATGCTATAACAACATCCATGGAGTAAAGCTTGCGAGATGCTATTATAAGAAGACTTTGTATGATAGCCAACAACCAAGCAAACATCCTGATATGTCTACATACAAGGTTTGAACAATATCATCACGTGTACATAAATAATTATTGAGTAATATATAAATTCGGTTTATGGATTTACCTTTTAGTTCCATATTTATGGTATGTGCGAACTTATGGTAATTACATAGAAGTCACATTCTCTCCATTTTTATAGAAAGTACAAAGGATTTTTTTCAGTTTATGATTGTAGTGCCCTATCAAGCCACATTTCCTGCAAACCTGAATGTTATATGGGTCATTAGAAAACATTAGAAGCTCGTGAATTAGTATACTAGCTCCATACGCTGTCAATCAATCTCTTTCCATCTCCCCTATACATAGTCCTCCATCACGGGATTTTCCACCAGTTGGTTGTCTAGTCATTGTAACGCGGGGTCCTACAGCTCGAGCATGCATTTTATCAAGAACCATGTGTTTTAACTTATGATAGTATATTGGTCCCATGAATATATATGCTTGAAGGGGATTACCAGTAATTCAAGAGCATATGAATTCCTTCCCGCTATAACTAAATCCCATTGTCACAAGGGTAGTAATTATATCTTCAGCTTTATCTACATGCCCACTCATCTTTTCGAAGGCACACCATAATGATATCTACCATAAGAAGCTCCAGCCTTACCTCCTAGAAGCTCTATCATTTTTCCAATTGTCATACGACTTGGATATCCATGTGAATTCATAATTAAGTCCAGGCATATACCCTGCTCTGAAAATGGAAAATCCTCATGTTGTACTACTGTGCCTATGACTCCTTTTTATCCATGTCTACTACTATATTTATAACCCACCTCAGGCCTTCGAGTATGGCGCACTATGCATTTGATAAAGAATTTATTATCTGTATCTGAGCATAACATTACATGGTCTACAACCATTATTTCACCTTCAGGGCCTTTGTACTTAGCTCAAGTGTAAGAGTAGTCCGCATCTGTAAGAGCTTTGTCTCTGATTACAATGTTCTTTTGACATTGTTTTGTCACAATGATGTCACGGTTCAGAATGATTCGACCAAGAGCAGCAATTTTGCCTATATGAAGTACTTGCATCATGTTTGGGTCATCTTGAGGCCTGCTAATCCTATCCCTTGTAGCAACATCGTGTAAGTTATTCTGGCAGAGATTTTTTTTTTAAAGCAGTGCAGTGTCCAGAACCTCTGTCGAGATATGATTTGTCCATAACAATAACATCCTCTATATCATAGCCACTGTAACTCATTAAGCTACAGTTGCATTTTTTTTCTAGCTCCAAGCTTATCATATTCAACCAGCTCATTGTTTTTGTCGTTAGAAGGGATGCAGATGATAAACCAGAAGATACTACAGACTAACTGCTCGACGTAGCTGGTTATACACAATATTTCCCATAGCATGCTTGCCCATAGCCCGAGCCGGCCCAGAGGCAAGGCAGACGAGACATTTGTCTAGGCCAGCACCGCTGGAAGAGGAGGAGAGGGCAACAGATGGGGCATCAGTTTCCAGATACAAACTGTATTTGAAAAGGAAGTGGGGTAGCTTTTCATGTAAATTATGGCTAGTGCAGTGGTATGATACATAATTTCTTTGCTGTGAGACAAGAGTTCGAGCCTGCAGGTTGACAATTTTTTCAACCTTTTTACTTTTTGCCTTTCTTTTCTAGTTTCTGTCTAGGGCAACAGATTCCTTCAGGCCGGCACTGCCCATAGCACACTCATATGTATTAAGAGGTGACTGATTGCGGTGGGGATAAGGTATCAGTCCAGCAATAATCCCTAATATTGTAAACAACTCAATCTCTGTATGTAATATCTTTTCTATTAACCTCGCTGTTTTTTTCATGTAGGTCGCCTTCATGCTCAAAAAGGTCAATCAAGGCATTGTTCTCTTCATTAACATCAGGAAACACAATCAATCCGTTTTATTTTCTACACATCATAACAAAATTGGGAAGTTATGCCCAAATCTTGACTATTTGGTTAGCTTGAAACATAGAGATAAAGATATGGCCATAGTGTAAATAAGTGGGGTCGTAATCTATCAACGGGTGAGTGAAAAAAATAATGAACTGATGTAGAATCATAAACAACAGAAAATTATACAACCAATATTTCTTTACCTCTCACGGTCATTAAAATTGGCAAGGCACGGACTTAGGTTTTAGAAAGCTAAAGCAATCACTCCTGGTTTAGGGAGGGGGATCAACGTTAGCATAGTTAATCGAATTTAGCTTAATCAAAATAAATACACGGTAGGCAACAACACAGGATTGGGAACGGCAGCGTCTAGGGTTTCAAGAGTGGTTACGTGAATGTTGATAACACAAAAAATTATATCGGCATAGATATTTTACATAGGTAGCGACGAGGTGTGTAATAACCCGGAAATCTGGGCCAGTTTAAAATTTTTATTTTGGCAATTTTAGCGAATTTTTATTATTTAAAATGAAATATTTTAAATAATATCGACGAGAAATTTATTTTGAATAGAATTCGAACGTATATATTATATAGATCGTCGTTAGAATATAAGTAATTATATATAATTATAAATAGAATTGAAAATGGCGCGGTAGTTCGATAATTCGATTTCAAACTTCAATTGAATGTACCCGGTGCAAAACAATCCGGATTTTAGTGAAACCAAAAACATTAGGATCTAATTGTGAATATCTTTCCAACGAATCCGAAAAATCAAAATTTCATAGCGGGAATCAAAAGATATGTCCAGTTGAAAATTCTGAATAGAAGCTATGGAATTCCGGCCCTTAAAAATGGAATTTTTGCAAACGACCTCGGATTTCGACGAGACAACTTTTGTTGGGTCCGTGATGTCAATTTTTTGCTTGGTTTCAAATTTCGTAATTTTTCGACTCGATACGTGAACGTGGCAAAGGAAAACGCGTTTGACCAGTTTCAGTTGATTTTAATCGACTGGAAAATGGCCATTTTTCCACCGGTCTCAGAATTCGACGAAACTAGTTTTATTAGGACCGTATCGTCAATACGAAGCTAGAAAATATTTTTTTGGAGTTTTTCGAGTTAGTATGTGGCCTCGGAAATTTTAAATGTATGTTTAAATTGAATATACAAAGAATTATACATTGATTTAAATGGAAACTGATTGTAACAGCCAAATCAGCTTACGGTACATATCCCAATGTGTTCGGAATAGGGGTAAAACGCTAGGGACGACAGGCAGTGGGCCTCGTTTAGAGGTCGAATAAAAAGTCAACCTTTTTGAAATTAAAATATATATATATATATAAAACTCTCTCTCCTCTCCCCTCTCTCTCTATGCTATCAGACCCCCCTATCCTTTCAATTGAGAAAAGAAAAAAAAAGAAATCCATCGCGCCAGGCGCGACTTTCATCGTCGCCGCCCACGCTGGCGCCAGGCGTCGCGCCTCCGGCTGTCCCCCCTCCAGTCAAGGCCGCTTCCCCCTCCTCCCATCCATCTCCTCCCTCGCACAACCCCGCCTAACCCTAGCCGCGATTTCCCCAAACCCGTAGTACCCCTCGCGCCTCCGGACCGCCTTCTCGAGCCCGTACCCCCCCCCCAACGCGATGGAAACCGCGCCGCCAGCCTGGGGGCCCACGCCACCACCTGGGAATTGCAACGCCGACTGATGAACGCAAACCCCCTCTCGCTCAAACCAATGTAAGTGTTTTAATTCGATTTTTAAACCGATTTTTAGTTAGATTTTTAAAATAGAAAAGATTAGATTTTTAAAATAGAAAAGATTAGATTTTTAAAATAGAAAAGATTAGATTTTTAAAATAGAAAAGATTAGATTTTTAGAATAGAAAAGATTAAATTTTTAAAAATAGGATTTTCATTGATGTAGAAGTAAAAAAATATATAATTTTTACACAAGTAAGATAGTAAAAATATCACCTTTATATATGTAGTGAAATAACGGCGAAATCTTTATATTTGAAAAGGCGAAATCTTTATATTTGAAAAGGCGAAATCTTTATATTTGAAAAGGCGAAATCTCTATATAGTAGCGATGTAAAAATAGAGTTTTTATCTATATAATAGCATAGTAAAAATTCGAATTTTATATATTGAATAACATAGTAAAAATTCGATTTTTATATATTGAATAGCGAAGTAAAAATGTGATTTTTATATATGTAGAGAATACGGGCAGTGAAAATTGACAAGAGGCAAGAACGGCGAAAATTTCTACAAAGAAGAATAGAAGGATTGGATTAGCAATTCTGTGAGAACTTCTCACCTTTTAATTTTGTTTTCTAGTTAAATTATATACTAGGATGCAGACGGTGTTTAGTAGCACCCGACACCCGTCGTACACAGACCATGGACGACTTGTATGCTTGTTTGTTTGATTTTACTGTGAAGTTGATTGTGTGTTGTGATGTGAAATGAAATAAAATACTTTATAGTGGAAAATATTTTATAGTTAAAAATAGAATTTTTAACGTGTATATGAAATAAAATAAATATTTACAAACAAATCGGAGATTTGTTTATATACACTGATTTGATTGATATTGATTGGGACGATAAATTTTACACATTACCCAACTGCACAAATAAAATCTATGTTTGATTGTTTGAAACCCCACACGGGTATTGGGATGATATTTGACGTACACTAATCCCGATTGTTTAGTTGTATGTTGATCGATTGATTGACAGGCTGTTATAAGCGTTGAATATTTATATTTGATGCTTATACAGTGTAGAACACACTTTGGATGATGGTTGACTATTCATCGTTGTTATTTTATTCATGTGTTGTAGAAAATCCATATAATTAACATTATATGGTAATTGATTGGGCCTCATTCCAGTTTTGAAAAAGAAAGTTTTGAAATAGAAATATTTGAAATAGAAATATTTGAAATAGAATATTTGAAAAAGAATATTTGAAATAGAAATATTTGAAATAGAATATTTGAAAATAGAAATATATGAAGCCGTGTTGATTAGATTGACGCCATTTTGACGTGAACGATATTTATATCGATTTTATTCATATTATAATGAATATCGAAAATGATTTCAAAATCTGATAATTTGAAAAGAATTAGAATTCAAATTGAAATTGAATATAAATGAATTCGAATTGAAATCGATTTGAAATGAATTTAAAACGAATTTATATTGGAATATTCAATTTTGATTTGAAATTGAATATGTAGTTGAAACCATTTTGAAAGTGAATTTAAAACGATTTATAAAATACGTTTTAAAAGGAAATCGACAAAGTATATATTATATATATTATATATATAATATAATGGCCTGAATAGAACACGCCGCACCACGACAGTTCGCGAATTTCGACCATTGGCTTCGAACGGATATTACGGGAGATCCGACCGTCGGATTCTCCAAAAACCGGAACCGTTGTGTTCGTATCGAAAAGAGCTTTCTAACGAAGATTAGAAATTTGAAATCTAACGGTTGGATTTGGAATTATGTCCAAATCAAATTTGGAAAAGGTCGCTGTAAGTGCAGTTCGATGGCCGTTGATGGAAATCGACTGTACGGGCCTTGATAAAATTATTAAAAATAGTAATAATTTGTGTAAAATCATAAGAAATGATTTAGAAATAATTGGGATGAAAAACTCCATATTTGAAAAGATAAAAATAGATTTTTATTGAAATGAACTAGTTTTGAACTAGAATTATAATTCTATTTGTTTTTAAATAAATAAATTGAATTTGAAATGGTTTTGAAAATAACCAGAATTTCCAATGATTGCATTGGAATGGATTTGAATCGAAATTGTCTTTGGAATATTTCGATGTTGGATTTCGTGATTATACAGATGTTGTTATGGAAATTTGAAAGATATAGATATATATATCGTTATTTCCAATACGATATCCGTTGGTCATAGAATTTGATATTGAATATAAGCCAATATATTTTCTATTCAGAGCCTTGTATTTAATATCAAATGTGATTTGGGTTTGTCGTGAATGGTGTCTTGACTAACACTGTTCTTGAACTCAGTTGAGAAAATATTAAATCTTTTTATTTAGATTTAATGAAGTGTACCAACTAAATAATATTTAACTAGAATTGAATTGATATTGATTTTTGGGTTTATCGTGGACAGTGTTTTAAATAACACTCGTTCTTTAACCCGATAATTAATGGAATGTGACTTTGGGTTTATCGTGAACCGTGTTTTAAATGACACTGATTCTTTAACCCAGTTAACGATTAAAACTAAGTGGAGTTTTAATGAATCTTTAATTAGATTGAAATGGTCGAGAATGAAGTATCACCAGTTTTGCTCCAGGCGATAGTTAAATCTTTAATTAGATTTGAACGTGAAATGGTAATTGAATTTACCGATAACACCGTAGTGTTAGATATGAAGTATTACCAGTTTTACTTCATGGGATGAATAGGTTGGGATTGGGAAATTAAAACAAATGATTACTTCGGTAAAGTTCGTTAATCCCGACTAGTTTGAATTGATATTCAAAAATAGATTAAATAATAAATTTGAAAGATTTATCTTTGATAAAATTAATGGGAACCTTTCCCTATGAATGTGAAATTTAGAAACTAACTGTCGGTTAGCTAAGCAGAATGGCTTTCTGGATATTGATCTGATGTTGGTTTCGGCCTTCGGGGTTAATATTTGGGAAATTATTCTCTTGATTAATTTACGGTTAGTGACTGATGAATTGGAATGAGGCGTATGTTGTGTTTGTGTAACACTTATTTAAAATATACGCGAGTTATTCGGAACGACCGGGTTTATCCCATTCTGAATAACTGATACGACGATAAGCCGAAGATGAAGACGGTGGTTGAAGACCGGAAGTCTTCACATCGTTTGGGTGATCACTGATGATCTTGATTGGGCTGTACACCCAAGATGAGGGAATCAATCGGTGGTCGTCCAGATGTGCTTGGAGATCGATGGATATGCGAGGAAAGTGCCTCCGGTTTCATTCAGACCTAGAACGGACTTGTAAATGGACTGTGTGTCTGACATTGGATTTCATTCTGTTGTGTGTTGTTCTCAAAACAATCAGGCGTTTCGAACGGTCTGGGTCGGTTTAGCGACTGATTCGGATCGAACGAAATTACTTTACGTTACAGTTGGTATCAGAGCTTAGGTTTACAGAGCTCGAGAACAAGACACATTAGAACCATACGAAAGAATTCATCAGATATTGGACTAGTAATATCCAATGAGAATGATTCGTTAGAGATAGGATCAGTAGTATCCTAGAACGAGTGTGAAGAGTATATTTTTAAAATGAAAACAAATTTTGTTTTAAAAATTTAAATCGTTGTATACGTATTTCAATATTTATTTTATATTGATTAGGACAGTCAAGTATATAAAGATTTTGCATATATGCCTTGCAAACGTGTATTTGAAGTTTTAATATACTGGATAGATATAGAATTACACTCTAGTCGCCCGGGGGTGATTCTAATGATTGATATATCATCATCAGAATTTATATTCGAGTGACGAACATGTAATATCTATATATTTCCTATTGACAGGTGTGAGAATCAAAAACTATATAGGGCTTATTTTTGTGATTTGGCATCAAAAATCTGATTTTTGACTATATATCAAAGTTATGCATTTGAAAAGCTAATCAACTAATTGATTGATGGTTGTGTTGATTGATTATTGGTTGAATTATTAAAATTTGTACCATATAGCCAAATTGAACCAAATATTGAATTATATTAAAATTTTATCGCATTTGCATGCATATACATGTACTTACATTGAACAGGTCATATCAAAGAGGCTAGAGCAGAAGAATAAAATTTGTTTGCCCGAAATAGGTACATGTTTACAACATAATTTACTGTTTTGTTTGGGTGATGATGATTTTATGAGTCTATTAGCTAGCCGGTTGGCTTTTTCTTTTTCTTTTTGAGATCAGAAGGCCTATGTGGCAATTTCGGGATTTTCCCGTGGCTCCCGGTGCAGGGGAGGTTATGGCGAAATTTTTCGAAAATTCAGGGTGTAAGCCAAATTTTTGAAAATTCTCAAAAACTGAAAAGTTGGAGAATGGAAGCCAGATCGAACGTAGAGTTGATTAATCAAACCACTTTCGACTTTGTTCCTTTTCGGAGAGGAAAAGTTTTAAGTGGGGGAGATTGTAATAATCCGGAAATCTGGGCCAGTTTAAAATTTTTATTTTGGCAATTTTAGTGAATTTTGATTATTTAAAATGAAATATTTTAAATAATATCGACGAGAAATTTATTTTGAATAGAATTCGAACGTATATATTATATAGATCGCCGTTAGAATATAAATAATTATATATAATTATAAATAGAATTGAAAATGGCGCGGTAGTTCGATAATTCGATTTCAAACTTCAATTGAATGTACCCGGTGCAAAACAATCCGGATTTTAGTGAAACCAAAAATATTAGGATCTAATTGTGAATATCTTTCCAACGAATCCAAAAAATCAAAATTTCATAGCGGGAATCAAAAGATATGTCCAATTGAAAATTCTGAATAGTCGCTATGGAATTCAGGCCCTTAAAAATGGAATTTTTGCAAACGACCTCGGATTTCGACGAAACCACTTTTGTTGGGTCCGTGATGTCAAGTTATTGCTCGGTTTCAAATTTCGTAATTTTTCGACTCGATATGTGAGCGTGGCAAAGGAAAACGCGTTTGACCAGTTTCAGTTGATTTTAATCGACTGGAAAATGGCCATTTTTCCAACGGTCTTAGAATTCGACGAAACTAGTTTTATTAGGACCGTATCGTCAATACGAAGCTAGAAAATATTTTTCTGGAATTTTTCGAGTTAGTATGTGGCCTCGGAAATTTGAAATGTATGTTTAAATTGAATATACAAGAATTATACTTTGATTTAAATGGAAACTTATTGTAACAGCCGAATCAGCTTACGGTACATATCCCATTGTGTTCGGAATAGGGGTAAAACGCTAGGGACGACAGGCAGTGGGCCTCGTTTAGAGGTCGAATAAAAAGTCAACCTTTTTGAAATTTAAAAAATATATATATATATAACTCTCTCTCCTCTCCCCTCTCTCTCTATGCTATCAGACCCCCCCTGTATCCTTTCAATTGAGAAAAAAAATCCATCGCGCCAGGCGCGACGATCATCGTCGCCACCCACGCTCGCGCCAGGCGCCGCGCCTCCGGATGTCCCCCCCTCCCGTCCAGTCGAGGCCGCTTCCACCTCCTCCCGTCCATCTCCTCCCTCGCGCAACCCCGCCTAACCCTAGCCGCGATTTCCCCAAACCCGCAGTACCCCTAACGCCTCCAGACCGCCTGCTCATGCCCGTACCCCTCCCACCAACGCGATGGAAACCGCGCCGCTAGCCTGTGGGTCCACGCCACCACCTGGGAATTGCAACGCCGACTGATGAACGCAAAACCCCTCTCGCTCAAGCCAATGTAAGTGTTTTAATTCGATTTTTAAACTGATTTTTAGTTAGATTTTTAAAATAGAAAAGATTAGATTTTTAAAATAGAAAAGATTAGATTTTTAAAATAGAAAAAATTAAATTTTTAAAAATAGGATTTTCATTGATGTAGAAGTAAAAAAAATATAATTTTTACACAAGTAAGATAGTAAAAATATCACCTTTATATATGTAGTGAAATAATGGCGAAATCTTTATATTTGAAAAGGCGAAATCTTTATATTTGAAAAGGCGAAATCTTTATATTTGAAAAGGCGAAATCTCTATACAGTAGCGATGTAAAAATAGAGTTTTTATCTATATAATAGCATAGTAAAAATTTGATTTTTATATATTGAATAGCATAGTAAAAATTCGATTTTTATATATTGAATAGCGAAGTAAAAATGTGATTTTTATATATGTAGAGAATACGGGCAGTGAAAATTGACAAGAGGCAAGAATAGCGAAAATTTCTACAAAGAAGAATAGTGGGATTGGATTAGCAATTCTGTGAGAACGTCTCACCTTTTAATTTTGTTTTCTAGTTAAATTATAGACTAGGATGCAGACGGTGTTTAGTAGCACCCAACACCCGTCGTCCACAGACCATGGACGGCTTGTATGCTTGTTTGTTTGATTTTACTGTGAAGTTGATTGTGTGTTGTGATGTGAAATGAAATAAAATACTTTATAGTGGAAAATATTTTATAGTTAAAAATAGAATTTTTAACGTGTATATGAAATAAAATAAATATTTTAAACAAATCGGAGATTTTTTTATATACACTGATTTGATTGATATTGATTGGGACGATAAATTTTACACATCGCCCAACTACACAAATAAAATCTATGTTTAATTGTTTGAAACCCCACACGGGTATTGGGATGATATTTGACGTACACTAATCCCGATTGTTTAGTTGTATGTTGATCGATTGATTGACAGGCTGTTATAAGCATTGAATATTTATATTTGATGCTTATACAGTGTAGAATGCACTTTGGATGATGGTTGACTATTCATCGTTGTTATTTTATACATGTGTTGTAGAAAATCCTTATAATTAACATTATATGGTAATTGATTGGGCCTCATTCCAGTTTTGAAAAAGAAAGTTTTGAAATAGAAATATTTGAAATAGAATATTTGAAAAAGAATATTTGAAATAGAAATATTTGAAATAGAATATTTGAAAATAGAAATATATGAAGCCGTGTTGATTAGATTGACGCCATTTTGACGTGAACGATATTTATATCGATTTTATTCATTTTATAATGAATATCGAAAATGATTTCAAAATCTGATAATTTGAAAAGAATTATAATTCAAATTGAAATTGAATATAAATGAATTCGAACTGAAATCGATTTGAAATGAATTTAAAACGAATTTATATTGGAATATTCAATTTTGATTTGAAATTGAATATGTAGTTGAAACCGTTTTGAAAATGAATTTAAAACGATTTATAAAATATGTTTTAAAAGGAAATCGACAAAGTATATATTATATATATTATATATATATATAATATAACGGCCTGAATAGAATGCGCCGCGCCACGACAGTTCGCAAATTTCAACCATTGACTTCGAACGGATATAACGGGAGATCCGACCATCGGATTCTCCTAAAACCGGAACCGTTGGGTTCGTATCGAAAAGAGCTTTCTGACGAATATTAGAAATTTGAAATCTAATGGTTGGATTTGGAATTATGTCCAAATCAAATTTGGAAAAGGTCGCTGTAAGTGCAGTTCGATGGCCGTTGATGGAAATCGACTGTACGGGCCTTGATAAAATTATTAAAAATAGTAATAATTTGTGTAAAATCATAAGAAATGATTTAGAAAGAATTTGGATGAAAAACTCCATATTTGAAAAGATAAAAATAGATTTTTATCGAAATGAACTAGTTTTGAACTAGAATTATAATTCTATTTATTTTTAAATAAATAAATTGAATTTGAAATGGTTTTGAAAATAACCAGAATTTCCAATGATTGCATTGGAATGGATTTGAATCGAAATTGTCTTCGGAATATTTCGATGTTGGATTTCGTGATTATACAGATGTTGTTATGGAAATTTGAAAGATATAGATATATATATATCGTTATTTCCAATATGATATCTGTTGGTCGTAGAATTTGATATTGAATATAAGCCGATATATTTTCTATTTAGAGCCTTGTATTTAATATCAAATGTGATTTGGGTTTGTCGTGAATGGTGTCTTGACTAACACTGTTCTTGAACCCAGTTGAGAAAAGATTAAATCTTTTTATTTAGATTTAATGAAGTGTACCAATTAAATAATATTTAATTGGAATTGAATTGATATTGATTTTTGGGTTTATCGTGGACAGTGTTTTAAATAACACTCGTTCTTTAACCCGATAATTAATGGAATGTGACTTTGGGTTTATCGTGAACCGTGTTTTAAATGACACTGATTCTTTAACCCAGTTAACGATTAAAACTAAGTGGAGTTTTAATGAATCTTTAATTAGATCGAAATGATCGAGAATGGAGTATCACCAGTTTTGCTCCAGGCGATAGTTAAACATTAATTAGATTTGAACGTGAAATGGTAATTGAATTTACTGATAACACCGTAGTGTTAGATATGAAGTATTACCAGTTTTACTCCATGGGATGAATAGGTTGGGATTGGGAAATTAAAACAAATGATTACTTCGGTAAAGTTCGTTAATCCCGACTAGTTTGAATTGATATTCAAAAATAGATTAAAGAATAAATTTGAAAGATTTATCTTTGATAAAATTAATGGGAACCTTTCCCTATGAATGTGAAATTTAGAAACTAACTGTCGGTTAGCTAAGCAGAATGGCTTTCTGGATATTGATCTGATGTTGGTTTCGGCCTTCGGGGTTACTATTTGGGAAATTATTCTCTTAATTAATTTACGGTTAGTGACTGATGAATTGGAATGAGGCGTATGTTGTGTTTGTGTAACACTTATTTAAAGTATACGCGAGTTATTCGGAACGACCGGGTTTATCCCATTCTGAATAACTGATACGATGATAAGTCGAAGATGAAGATGGTGGTTGAAGACCGGAAGTCTTCACATCGTTTGGGTGATCACTGATGATCTTGGTTGGGCTGTACACCCAAGATGAGGAAATCAATCGGTGGTCATCCAGATGTGCTTGGAGATCGATGGATATGCGAGGAAAGTGCCTCTGGTTTCGTTCAGACCCAGAACGGACTTGTAAATGGACTGTGTGTCTGACATTGGATTTCATTATGTTGTGTGTTGTTCTGAAAACAATCAGGCGTTTCGAACGGTCTGGATCGGTTTAGCGACTGATTCGGATCGAGCGAAATTCCTTTTCGTTACAAGGTGGAAGGAGATGAATGGGAAATTACAGAGGCGACGAGGTAGAAGGAGCAGAAAGGGAAAAGACACAAGTTGCTAATAGATGTGAATTTCAATTCCCATGCAAAATTTTATTTCCCGCTTTTTACTAATTGTGTAGCATTGAAAAAGGCTCGGCTATACCGTATAGCGTTCAATAGCGTAGTGTACATAGCGTTAAAACAGGAAGGACGGAACGCTTTGTACTAATGTTATTGAAAAGTATTTTTCCTGTA
The DNA here is from genome assembly GCA_030737875.1 of Allium sativum. Taxonomy (NCBI): domain Eukaryota; kingdom Viridiplantae; phylum Streptophyta; class Magnoliopsida; order Asparagales; family Amaryllidaceae; genus Allium; species Allium sativum. Next base: position 152,731,131 of record CM060921.1, on the reverse strand, counting down.
TTGAGAATTATGTTCGAGGAGAAATAAAAGGAGTTTCATATGGAAAATGACAAATTTAGTAAATTGTTAACGTCAAAAGTTGGTCACTAGTGACGTTCAACCCTCAATTATGTGAAGGGTTCATGAATACTGATTATAAAATACAGAAAGAGTAAAGGAAACGGGGGAAACACACAATCTTTTGTAGTGGTTATGCAAAGACTGTGCCTACGTCCACTTTATATGTTATTTCCGCTTTAGATTACAAGTACAATGTTTTTTCTATTTGAAGAAAAGAAAGAAGACGGTTATTTTCTCTTCTAGATAATGCTTTTCTAGGAAGAAGAAGTATACGCGAAAAAAATTATGGTCTCAAAAGTCCCCTTTTCCTCTTTAAGATTTGAGGTATTTATAGGCAGAGATGGCAGCTTGGGCTATTGTGAAGTGGTCTGGCCTTTCCGGGAAAGCCCGTACATGTGGAGTCCATTATTTGGTTAGAACAGCGGCTGGAAGACAGATCCCACTATTCATAAATAGTATACTCAGAAGTTGCGACTTACATGGCATCCATAGTGAGGTGTATCAAAAGCAGAGCTTTGTCCGGAGGTGGTTGATCGTCTTTTCTTCCTTGAGAGTCGGGCCAAGTATTTGAACAGCTCAGCTGGATATTTCATGTAGATCCGAAATACTCGGTCGATATTCCCTACGTGGGAGAAGTTCTCTCGGTCGACTGGGAGAGCGAGTCTTCCGGAGTAAGATATTGGCTTGATTGGTCCGATGCGTGGTTTCTTCGAGCCGTGCTTCTGTTGGGCTTCCTGGAATGCGATCTGTCTAACTTGACTGGTTGCATGTTTGGACTTCGATTTGGCCGTTGCGTCTTTTACCGAAAAGAAGGCTAACATTTTGCCCCTCGGAATGCATCTTCTTTGACGGATGGAGATGTGTTCTGAAATGTGAATCGAAGCACAATTGTTCGAGCAGCTATGGTTGCGCCAGACCATATTAAGGACAGAAATCTGACGGCTCCGATGTTGTATTAAGATGAGAAAACCGACGACCGAACTGGGTCGTATTAAGGCCGGAAAACCTACAACTATCGGGATCCGTATTAAGGCCGAGATGTTGATCGTCTTTATGAGAGTTAGTTCCTGTAAAGGCAAAAATAAACCGTTCTCTATTTGGAGAAGGCTGATGGGTCGAGCATTTTAGTTCACTTAGCTTTGAGGGGTGGCGAGTATCAACCATACTCGGCTTAGAGAGGACGATTATTAACCATACTCGGCTTAAAGAGGGCGAGTATTAACCATACTCGGCTTGGTGGCGAGTATTAACCATACTCTGCTTAGGGCAAGTGTTTTTCGTGCTCGACTCATGTTAGGTTGGTGTTTCTAGTGAGCAGTAAAAGCTCATGGTGTGGATAAAGAAGGGGTGAGCATCATTCATACTCGACTTAAAGAAATATACCACACTCAACAAGGGGAGTAGGTGTTAAGAGATGGTGGTAGGCTTTCGCGCTGACCACTTTAAAAGAGGGGGGCGAGCATTATCCATGCTCGGCTTTAGAGTTTCCCAAATATAATCTATATTTATAAAAGAACATTCATAGCAACTAATGAATTATTACAAAGAGATTCTAAGAGGACATCGATTGATTCCAGAGCATGCCTAGGAGCTAAATCCTAACCCCATACATGTGTACATCAAGGTGTCCTTTTTATTGAAAGAAATACATCAGAAAAAAAAATCTAGTTAATGATAATGCCGCAAGTGCTAGTCTCAGGGTCCTTTCTGTTTCTAGGAGCTTGTGGATTGACATGAGGAGCTTGGACAGAAGATCATGGCGGCAAAGCCGGGGCACGATTTTTTACACATTCGGGAAGCTCTCCTTTTATGACTCGATCCTCGATGAGATCACGCAAATGCCGGCATTCATTGGTGCTGTGTCTAGCTATGCTATGGAATATGCAATGTTGCCAGAATCGAGCTCCATCTGTGTTGTCACTCGTCGGGGTAGCCTCGGAGTGGTAGGGGCCCTTGTATGTCAAGGTAGATATCGAGCAGAGAGGAATTGAGTTCGGTGTAGTGATCGTACTTACTTTCGATCCAAGGTCGCACATGACGCTCGCTCTTTTCCGGGGTCTTTCCTCTTCCTTTATTCTGGTTGTTGTTGTGGGATGGACCTTGTTGTTTGGCGGCTAAGACCTCTAGGCTCTCCATCTCAATGCTGTCATCTTCTTGTCGGAGGAATCGCTCGGCCTCTGAATAGAAATCATCTATATCTTTGGGGGGTTCTCTGGTTAAAGAGATTAAGAATTCCGATTGATTCTGAACTCCCGCAATGGCGGCCATAAGTACCATCGATGGCTCAGGCCGATTGACTGACGCTATAGCTGCGTTGAATCTTTCGAGGAAGGATCTAAGCGTTTCTCCTGATCACTTCTTCATGGCAGATAAGAACATAACGCTCTTTGTTCAAGAGATATATACTCTGAATTATTCGATGAATCGGGTGACCAGAGTGTTCCAGGTGCTGATCAACTCCGTTGTCAGCTGTCGAAACCACATTCCGGCTATGTTTGTAAGGAAAAGTGGGAAGCACTTAGCCATGATGCTGGTCGATGCGCCAAGTATTTGCATATGTCGCATGTATCACATGAGGTGGATGGTTGGATCATTACGGCCGTTGTATGGCTCGATAGCTGGAAACTTGAAGTCCGGAGGGTTTCGGCAATTTCTGATTTCCCTGTGAAGGGGCTGCGATTGACATTATCTATGTCTTGCTGCGAGGAAGTGCTTCGAGTGAAGCGTCGGATAATGCTTGCAAGCTGACTTCCATCTCCGAGGAGTCATTGCCATAAATTTAGCTTAGCATCTCGGAGAACTTCGGTGCGAGGATCTGGAAAAAGCATGCTCGGAAGGGTCGTCGTTGGCTGGGCCCGTCTTCCAAGAGTTGAGTGAAGGTGTGATGGAAGGTGAGCTCTGGTAGGTGGCTCTGGGGAGAATGACCCGTCTTGAACCTGAGGAGCAGTGGGTCGAGCCGTACCCGTAACAGAGGGCCTAGACTGATCCAGCATAGTATGTGATGTTCGGAGCTCGAAGGTGCCCCAGGTGGAAGCGAGGTTAGTAGGGTTTACGGTAGGTTTTTCTTCTTCCACTGTGAGGGCCGGTATGGCGGGATAGTCCCCCTTGTTCGAAGGGAAGGCCGCACCAGCTCTTCGTTGAAGCAGAAGAGTGGTTAGACTGGTTTGCGGTAAGATTCTGTGCTATAATGGGAATGGCGTTGATTCTGATGGACCTGGTGGTTGCTCAACTGGTTCGATAGGTCGAGCTATTCCCAAGAGTGGAGGCAAAGTGTTCGACTGATCTAGATCTTGATCGCGAACCTCTTGAGGTTCTGCTGCTGCAACTGCGCTGGTTGATGGAAGTGATACTCCTATTAGTGATCGATCGGTTGGTGGGACCAAACCAGGATGAAATAAAGGTGTAGCCTGATCAGGTCCTAACTCTGTGCAAACCGAAGATCAGTTGTTGCCCCAGTCCCGGCCGGTGGAGGAATTGATGTTGAAGCGTTCAATCCTGTCTCTAGTCAACTGAGAAGGTGAACCATCAACTGCTGTTGTCATTCGAGGAGTTTATCCTGAGATGTCATATGGTCTTTGAACTCAACCATGATTTCATCCATGTCGTCCCGGGTAAGAAATCAAGACATATCTTCATGAGTGGAAACTTCGTGGCTTGCTTCTGCAACATTAGTATCGACTGCATCGACGTTTGCGGGAGGAGAGGATGTTGTATCTTTCATTCGTTTGTTCGCCATGGACTAAGGCAAGCTCGCCCCTACCTGGCGCACCAAAGTGTTGCCGTCAAAAGTTGGTCACTAGTGACGTTCAACCTCCAATCGTGTGAAGGATACACGAATACTAATTATAAAATACAGAAAGAGTAAAGGAATCGGGAGAAACACACAGTCTTTTATAGTGGTTCGGCAAAAACTGTGTCTATGTCCACTTTATATGTTATTTCTGCTTTAGATTACGAGTACAATGCTTTTTCTATTTGAAGAAAAGAAAGAAGACGACTATTTTCTCTTCGAGATAATGCTTTTCTAGGAAGAAGTATACGCGAAAAAAATTAGGTCTCAAAAGTCCCCTTTTCCTCTTTAAGCTTCGAGGTATTTATAGGCAGAGATGGCAGCTTGGGTTGTTATGACGTAGTCCGGCCTTTCTGGGAAAGCCCAGACACGTGGAGTCCATTACTTGGTTAGAATAGCGATTGGAAAACTGATCTCACTATTCATAAATAGTATCCTCGGAAGTTGCGGCTTACGTGACATCCATAGTGAGGTGTATCAAAAGTAGAGCTTTGTCCGGAGGTGGTTGACCGTCTTTTCTTTTTTGAGAATCGGACCAAGTATTTGAACAGCTCAGCTGCATATTTCGTGTAGATCCAAAATACTCGGTCGATATTTCCTATGTGAGAGCAGTTCTCTCGGTCGACTGGGAGAGCGAGTCTTCCGGAGTAAGATATTGGCTTGATTGGTCCGATCCGTGGTTTCTTCGGGCCGACCTTCTCCTGGGCTTCCTAGAATGCGATCTGTCTAACTTGATTGGTTTCGTGTTTGGGTTTCGGTTTGGCTCGTTGCACCTTTTACCAAAAAGAAGACTAACATAAATTATTGTTGTGTGAAGTTGAGCAAAGGAACGGGATGGGACGAATTTTTCCAAAAAAAAAAAAAAAAAAAAAAAAAAAAAAAAGGAAGAAGAAGTGAGTACGTAGATATGGTGGTAGTCAGTAAAGAGAGGAGCACAAGCCCAGGGCACACCATTTAATACAAACGAAATCAGTGCATAGCAAATAGTTTATGGATAAACAATTGATTGGTGCAATGATTGGAATAATATATTTGTGCTATTATATCAGGTTACTTTCCTAAAGTTTAAATAATACATGCATTGATTTATATATAAACTAACGAATCTAAACACAGTACATGCCTTGCTTTCGTTTAAGGTCACATTGCAATCGTATAGACATAAAAAATCGATTAGTGCACTGAGGTTCCACCCTATACGAACGTGAGTGAATCTAAGCAGAATTGTGGACTGTACAATAAAAAAATTAAATCATATGAAAAATAACCAATAACAGCCATTTTGTTCCAAAATCTCGCCTTCAATCAAGCGTTGATATCTTTTGTGACATACATACATACGTCATATACCAAGCACATTCAAAACATTTAGCCACTTACATCAGCGTTGTCAATTTTCTAGTTGAGGACCGAGCGAAACTGGTTTCCCATCTTCACCTTCAACTTTAATCGGTATCGAACAGTCATGATCCACGAACCCAACCTTATGGTTACTGTTATCGATTACAATAAGCTTCTCCGACATGAACGAAGTTCCAACGATGAAGATATCATATTCGCCCAATCGAATATCAAATGGCGCCACATACAAACACCAAAAACCTAATTTAAGGTCATCACCTCCTTCGACAATATCTGGTTTAATGTAATTATGGGGGGTTACATTAAACAACATAGATCCTGGAAAATGAAGAGTGATGTTTGGAAACTCTTGATCCACCCACTCATGGGTTAAATTCTTTTCTGGAAGCTTAAAGCATGTACTGTCGTTTACACGTTTTTTCAACACCACATTCTTCTGGGCCAGAAGAGCTTCAAACTTCTCATTTAGATCTTGAAATGTAAAAGTCGGAATGTAAAATTTGTCTGATCCAGTGTCGAAAGCGCCTACCGAGCTTCGGTTCAAGGCCAGTTTTGCTCCACCAAAATCTAGGTCCATCAAAGCCAAGCCGTAAGTACTATGCCATCGATCGAACATCGGGACTTGGGGCTCCATCACGTTTCCGATTGCGAAAACTCCGCCTCCATTGATGTTGTCCAAGCAATGCGCGAATTGGTTATATCGTATTGCCGTACGGTTGAGCTGGTTGACCAAGGAGTGGGGGCCATCTGAGAACCCAATGATTCCATCGACTCCCCAACCAAAGAAATCGAAGCCATTTTCGTCTGTAGTGTAGTTATGTTTGGTCACGCATCCGAAACGAATTTCTGTAGAGATGGACTGTCCAATTAATGGGTTTCCGATCAAGAACTTGTCCTCCATTACATATCCTTCCATTCCTCTATCTCCTGCATACTCCACAATGTATCTGCATCTGCTGCCATTTACGCTTTCACTACAGTGGTCCTCGGTGAAGTTGTATATTCTTGATGTCGTGGACAATGATGGATCATAAGGTGGTATATGCACTCCATCACTGTCAAATATGCAGTTTACGCAACCTGCGCAGTTGACCCATATTTCGTCACTGGCCGTGTCAACAAGAAATTTGTGTGGCTGTGGTGGCGTTCCTACTCCGATATCCATGATGTAAATCCTGCAAATAATGCTCTTATTTAAGTAAAACGTTTGATGACATTGTTACAGAATAATGCTTTAAGTGATACTCACGCCACAGTGGCATTTCCTCCACCGACTACGATGTCAACGGGATTTGAATCAAGAAGCATTCGATGGTGATGACGCAGGTGAGGTGGTAGTGTAGGAAATGGTTTCCTGATATACTTTGTTTGAACTTTGAAGACTCCATTTAAAGAATTAGCACACTGAAGGGAGATGAATAAAATAAATAATGTTGCTGACAGGTAACCAAGGCATGGTGAATGCCTTGGAGAACCCATATTATTGTTTTGGATTGATACAATATGGGTGATCTTCTTTTTCCCATTTCTCCAATAATTTGTAGTGAAAGGTGATTGCTTTTCTTGACAAATAGCTCCCCAACTTTAGATAATAAGCTTGGCTGGTTGAATAAGCACCATTGAATTGTGTTCGAGGAGAAATAAAAGGAGTTTCATACAGAAAATGGCAAATTTAGTAAATTATTGCTGTGGAAGTTGAGCAAAGGAATGGAATGGGAAGAATTTCTTCAAAAATAAATATCTAGATATGGTGGAAGTCAGTAAATTAGAGAGGAGCACAAGCCCAGCGCACACCATTTATAAACAAGCGAAATCAGTGCATGGCAAATGATCTTATTTGGATAGTTCCATACTGGAAATCAGTGTATATGATAAAAATAACGAGATTTTTTCATATGCACCGTGTGCAGCGCACTGGTTAGTGGTTAATGCTAGTTACCATAAAAGTTTGAATTACACCCTTTTTTTGAGGTGGAAAATACATAGAAGGGTTAAGGAGTGGGGTATAGACGTATATTTATATATTTCCAGGAAATAATACACAGGAAGCTACAACCATTTTCATCTTCCATGTACGTACCATCTTGGCTTTCATGGATGGTTAATGAGAAAAGTTCAGCAGGTATTGGAGTTTGAAGGAAGCTTTTGTGAAGGCCACGTTAGAAGATCTTTTTTTTTTTGTCAATACACAATTGTATTACAAAGTTAGATCCTTTTGTCAATACACAATTGTATTGCAAATAAATAGTAACAATATCAATGTTACTCAATAATGCCACAATTGTCAAGTCAAACTGTGATTGCAGAAAAGACAGTAAGCAAGACCGATTGTGCACTGGATTGGAGCGGTACAGAATCGTCACCAACCGTAATGTCCGAGTCCAGAAATAATTCTGTTTCCTTAAAACAATATTGCCGTCGTATGCACTGATTGACGTGATCGCAATTTGTTTCCCAGGATAAAACGGACCAGCCCCGTAGTGCAGTGCCAGCAAACGGAGCTCCGACGAACTGAAGTAGATTATAGAAACTTGAACAGAGGAATGCTTTGAAGAGGGAGTAACAATTGTGAAGAATAATTAATATTTATTCTCTCCTTTTGGGCTATGTATTTATAGGCTGGAGGAAATGCCTATACGAACATTAATGACCTTTGGAAAGGTTGCGACCCTTTAACCAAGCGGTGCTTAAATGTGCGTGCGCATTTATGATGAAACGATTGTATCCCTTCAATAGAAGGGATATACCAGATCATAAAATGATCAAAATAACTCGTTTCAGCACAATAGGCCCAAACTGAAATCAGCGGCCTATTTAACCATGAGACCTCAAGAGTCCCAAGGTCCAACGCCTAATTATTGACACTAATATCGTGTCATGGACTCCAAGAGTCCCCAAATCACTAAGCCCACATTTGACATCAATATAATATTGTGTCATGGACTTCAAGAGTCCCATATCACTAAGCCCACATTTGACATCAATATAATATTGTGTCATGGACTCCAAGAGTCCCAAGGCATTAGGCCTAAGTTGACATCAATGTAATATTGTGTCTTGGCTTAGCCACACCTGATATGAGCTCTCTTCTCCTTTATTTATATAAGATTTTAGAAGAGTTGGTACTCATATTTCATGATGTGGGACTAAAAGTTGTTTTCCTTTCTCTTCTTCCAAAATCCCTCTTTCTCTTTCTCATTCATTTCCAACAATCCCCCACATGAATGAGAAGTCGTTCTTAGTTTCACGAATCATTTATCGCATCGGTTAAAGTAGCACATGGGCCTTGAACTTTCCTAGTGATTACCTATTTGAATCACAGGCGAATCAGTAGACACTGACTGTCCTTGAACTGTAAGCCTTTTGTGTAATTCCAAAGTAGATAACACACGATAAATGTTTCTTATAACCCTTCGTTCTCTGTATGTGTTCGTTTTTGCCTTGAACACCTGCCTGGTCTCATAAGTGCTTAGAGAATTTGGCCTCATAATTCTCTTTGAAGCGGCGCCTTCGCACTTACGTAGGTGATTCTATAAAGGGTATTCTCTTAATTCCTCAAATACAGACATCATTAAAAGTACTAATACTTATCCTTATTCAACATATGATGCACTGACTTATCATAGGAATGGTTTGTGTATAACAGTGCCATCAAGTTTCTCTTAAACTTCGTTGTCCCTTTGAACCAAGATCTTGGGATCTCCAGTCAACTAGGTGGGGTTTCCATTTTAGAGAAACCTTTAGTCTATAGGCCTTAGCCCCATTCCCTTCGATAAGATTTGAACTTTCTCTCTTGGCAAGCCTTTGGTACGTGGATCCGCTAAGTTATCTTTAGATCGAATGTAATCTATCGTGATAACCCCATTAGAGAGAAGTTGTCTTATCGTTTTATGTCTACGACGAATATGCCTAGATTTACCATTGTATAGTGTACTATTAGCTCTTCCAATAGCTGATTGACTATCACAATGTATACATATTGGAGGCACAGGTTTGCTCCAATTAGGAATGTCTTTCAAGAAGCTTCGAATCCATTCTGCTTCTTCTGCAGTCTTATCTAGTGCAATAAACTCTGATTCCATCGTAGATCTAGCGATACAAGTCTGTTTGGATGATTTCCCTGAAATTGCTCCATTTTCTAATGTGAACACGTATCCACTTGTAGACTTTGTATCATTTGATCCAGTGATCCAATTTGCATCACTATATCCTTCCACTATTGAAGGATAGTTTGTATAGTATAAACCATAGCTCTGTGTATACTTTAGATATCCTAGAACTCTGATTATCGCTTTCCAATGATGCTTACCAGGATTGCTGGTAAATCTACTTAGTTTGCTTACAGCATATGCGACATCAGGCCTAGTACAGTTCATACATGATACTTCATAGTATACGAGAGTATTCCAATTGGTAAATACCATCACCAGTGTTCTTTACCCAATTTTGGTTCATATCTACTGGTGATTTTGCAATAGTTACATTATATTGCTTGAATTTCTCAAGTATCTTGGTGATGTAATGCGATTGGGATAATGCATATCCATGTGGTGTTCTCAGAATTTTTACACCCAATATCACATCAGCCAGTCCTAGGTCTTTCATATCGAATTTAGAGGATAACATATCCTTTGTAGATGTTATTATGGCCTTGTTATTGCCTAGGATTAATAGGTCATCAACATAAAGACAAACAATGACATATCCAATATGTGTATGTTTTATGTACACACATTTATCTGAGTCATTTATTATGAATCCATTTGATAACATAGTATTATCAAACTTCTCATGCCACTGTTTTTGGAGTTTGCTTAAGGCCATAAAGTGATTTCACCTATTTGCACACTTTATTCTCATTTTCTGAGCTTAGAAATCCTTCAGGTTGTTCCATATAGATTTCCTCCTCTAATTCATCATTCAAGAATACAGTTTTATCATCCATTTGATGTATTTCTAAGTCATGTATGGATGCAATTGCAATGAGCATTCTAATTGATGTTTGTCGAAATAGTCCAGGTCTTCCTTTTGTTTAAATCCTTAGACTACCAGACGAGCTTTGTACTTGTCTATTGAACCATCAGGTTTCAATTTCTTTTTAAATATACATTTATTACCTAAGGTCTTACATCCTTGAGGTAAATCAACTAATTTCCATGTATGATTGGACATAATGGATTCAATCTCATTGTTAATTGCCTCTTTCTAATAAGGGGCATCGCTGGAGGACATAGCTTGTTTGTATTTCAATGGATCATCTTCTAACATAAATGTATAGAAGTCCAGTCCAAAGGTTTAACGTCCTTGACCTTTTACTTTTTCTTGGCTCCTCCACTTGCTGCTCAGCACTACTTAGCTGAGTGTTATTTTGTTCAGCATCCTCAATAGAGTAATGAACTTCTTTTTTCCCTTGATCTCTTAGGTGTATGATTTTCAATACCATATTTCAAGGGAAATATATGTTCGAAAAATTTAGCATTTCTCGACTCAATGATGGTATTTTCATGAATATCATCAATTTCAGATTTGTGTACCAAACATCGATATGCGGCACTGCTTTGTGCACATCCAATAAATACACAATCAATTGTTTTTGGTCCAATTTTGACCTTCCTTGGTTTTGGTACCTCTACTTTGGCAAGACACCCCCACACTTTTAGGTATTTGTAGGATGGTGGTCTGTTTTTCCAAAGTTCATGAGAAGATAGAGATGTTTTCTTTCGGGATATTTTATTTAAAATATGATTTGCCGAAAGAATAGCTTCTTCCCAAAAAATTATCTGGCAAGCCAGGATAAGGCATTCATCATTTCTTTAAGAGTTTTATCTTCCGATCGGCTATACCGTTGGATTGAGGTGAATATGGTGCTGTAATTAGGTGTAAAACACCATGTTCAGCGCAAGATTCTTCAAAATGGAATACATATTCTCCTCCTCTATCACTTCTTAAAGCTTCGATTTTCTTGTTGAGTTGATCCTCAACTTCCGCTTTGTATTGTTTAAACACATCAAATCACATACATTTGTATGTATTATATCTAGCGGTTCTGTTTCTCGTTCAACATAATGAAACGAGATTCTTGTCAATTTTGCTTCTGCACAAATTTGACATTTAAAAATGGTGTCTAGATTAATCAATTTGTGCAATGTATCAAAGTTTACATCCCCTAATCTAGAATATCACACGTTGGAAGAGTCAACAATATAAACAAAAGATTCACTTTTATTCATATCAGTGTGTGGTACAATAGTGATTACATTTTCTTTAAACGAACCATCACACACATGTCCTCTTCCTACATACACTCCATTCTCAGCTTCAGGGATTAATTTAAATCCATGTTTGCTGAGCAATGATCCTGAAATCAGGTTCTTATGAATTTCTGGAACATAGAGAACATCATTTAAAGTTAGTTCTTTTCCAGGTTGCATTCTGATATTACTGTATATAAATTCATATCAGCAATGCCCTTTTGGGGATTTCAGCCAATTTTTCTTTTTCCTTTTTTTTTTTTTTTTTTTTTTTTTTTTTTAGAGTCAGAAATTTGGCAAGTCCCAATGTTGTTAGACAAAGCAACATTTTTCTATTGTCAGCACTTAATATTGATGACGTTGAACTTCTCTGACCTTTCTCCATGAGGCGGAGTCATTATTGGAACCATTTGGCGCAATCAGAGCGTTGGTCACCGTCTGTGTCGGTGTAAAATTATTGTTGCTATTTTGCGACACAGCTTATTGTCGTCTGCAACAATCAATATTGTTTTAAGATTGTTAGAAGATCTTTTTTTTTTTGTCAATACACAATTGTATTACAAAGTTAGATCCTTTTGTCAATACACAATTGTATTGCAAATAAATAGTAACAATATCAATGTTACTCAATAATGCCACAATTGTCAAGTCAAACTGTGATTGCAGAAAAGACAGTAAGCAAGACCGATTGTGCACTGGATTGGAGCGGTACAGAACCGTCACCAACCGTAATGTCCGAGTCCAGAAATAATTCTGTTTCCTTAAAACAATATTGCCGTCATATGCACTGATTGACGTGATCGCAATTTGTTTCCCAGGATAAAACGGACCAGCCCCGTAGTGCAGTGCCAGCAAACGGAGCTCCGACGAACTGAAGTAGATTATAGAAACTTGAACAGAGGAATGCTTTGAAGAGGGAGTAACAATTGTGAAGAATAATTAATATTTATTCTCTCCTTTTGGGCTATGTATTTATAGGCTGGAGGAAATGCCTATACGAACATTAATGACCTTTGGAAAGGTTGCGACCCTTTAACCAAGCGGTGCTTAAATGTGCGTGCGCATTTATGATGAAACGATTGTATCCCTTCAATAGAAGGGATATACCAGATCATAAAATGATCAAAATAACTCGTTTCAGCACAATAGGCCCAAACTGAAATCAGCGGCCTATTTAACCATGAGACCTCAAGAGTCCCAAGGTCCAACGCCTAATTATTGACACTAATATCGTGTCATGGACTCCAAGAGTCCCCAAATCACTAAGCCCACATTTGACATCAATATAATATTGTGTCATGGACTTCAAGAGTCCCATATCACTAAGCCCACATTTGACATCAATATAATATTGTGTCATGGACTCCAAGAGTCCCAAGGCATTAGGCCTAAGTTGACATCAATGTAATATTGTGTCTTGGCTTAGCCACACCTGATATGAGCTCTCTTCTCCTTTATTTATATAAGATTTTAGAAGAGTTGGTACTCATATTTCATGATGTGGGACTAAAAGTTGTTTTCCTTTCTCTTCTTCCAAAATCCCTCTTTCTCTTTCTCATTCATTTCCAACAGGCCATAGGCTCTGGACTTGGTTTCGATCGTATTGCACTGCAGTTTCACCATACGAACTGAGCGTCAATATCAGTTAAAATAGAGTCCAGAGATTGGCGTTTCTCTCTTTCTGAAATTGACGATGAGCATTGGGTAATCGCATTATAATCACAGATTGCATTATATTTGGTATGTTTCTAAATTTGTGTAACGACTAAAACATAACGATGAACCTAAAAAGCAAAGTGCTTGCCAAAGATGGCAAAGACAACATTTATATGCAAAACATAGAGTATGAGTTTTTATATATATATATATATATATATATATATATATATATATATATATATCGGTCTAAGTATTTTTCCCGTGCATTAATAGTCTTAGTAATTAATTTCTTGTACATAGACCAAGGTACATGAAATCTAATTCTTCAAAGAAATAAGATTTAGTTCTTTCATGTAACGGTATATCCAGCATATCTAGTGTTTCTACTAAACATTCTATTGTACCAATTAAATATAAAGTCATGTCTATAAATAGTTCTAAAATGTTAGTAACAATATGTAAAATAGAGTAATTATATGTTTGATTTAGAGGCATTTAGTGATAGCACTCGAGTGAATAATGTTTGTAAATGAATAGTAATAAAGCATATGTATACTATAGAATTATGCTATATATAATATCTAGAAAATATGTTGTGGAGTACTTGTTATTTTTTGATATGTTGTTCCTATATATCGCACATTCGATTCGATCCTTTCAATTGTACATAAATCCGAGGGCGTTATACTTCCGATTTGTTTTGTTGGGTACGGCAGTGACCGCTATACTAAAATATTTCATTCTCCAAGTTGTTTTAGCTATCATCATTTCTGTAACTTCAATTATCCGCACGAACAATTATTTTTTTCTGAAAGCTTTTGTTTCACGTTGTCCATCATAATTATTTCAACCATTAATTGTAGACAAATACTTTGGTTGCTTTCAAGGTTTTTGCAGCACAAACTTTTTTCCGCTGAAAACTCAATTACCCTAAGCAAAAAAATCTTTTTATTATTTGTGTATAGCATCCCATGATTTAGGTCTATTACTTCAGCTTCGGTTTATTTTTAATACACATATCTACTTAACTGGTATCACGATGGCTAGGCATAATTTTTTCGCTGCCATATTGATTGTTCTTTGCTTTTTCCAGACTTTAACATATGCGGAAGCGAGAATGTATCATTTTTATGAAATATTTCTCTTACTTATCAATTAATAGGGACTACATACAAAAAATGAAAGATATTTCTCTTACTTATCAATTAATTTTTATGAAATAGAAAGTGATTATTATATGTCAGTTTGTTTTTCTTCATGACCCTGTTTGACATTACCTTTTCTGCATTATATATGTAAACCAATCAATTTTCATTTTTGGCACATTTGTTTATTGTGTTTAAATCCGTGCATGTTGTTTGTCATATCTTTCATTCTTACCCTTTGTTTTTTTTTTCATTAAATAAAGACATTGGTATCGAGTTGATCATCCTTACTGTTGTCAAATGGTTATTACGAAATTACAAATCAATTTGTTTTATAAACCAGTTTTTCCAATACATATATTCAACCATCACTGTGAAAGCGGTTGTTTCAAGTTATTAAATAAGTTTATTTCAAACCTTAACTTCTGTCAAATTTTATATTTAGAGGTTGTAGTGGTAGGCTTTTAGATGTTACATACCAGTAAGTTTTACTCATAATAATATCTCTGATTTGCATAACATCCTAAATTTTAGCATATTACTTAATCTATGGCTCAATTTTATTACACATGCTTAAACGTTGCGATATCATGGTGGATAGATTTGTTTTGTTAGGTCTTAAATGTTACATTTTGACGTTTTAACAAGTCCAAACACATGATGGAGCATACAGTTGTTTTGTTAACATGAAGAGTACATGTATCCTAAACTCAGTTCTAACAATACACCAAATCAAAAATTTAAATCTATATATTAATTAAATTTGAAAGAAGAAACCACACTATTACCGTTGTGACACATGTCTTCAGTTGTTTTTTCAATTTGCATACTTGAAATGGACACATAGGGTGTGTTTTGGTACATTTGAGCATGACATTTGAGCGGGGTATTTGAGCGTGACACTGTTGTGAATGAGGAATACGTTTTTTTGTTGCGAACGGGGTATTTGAGCGGGGTATTTGAGCGCGACACTATTGTGAACGAGAAATGTGTTTTTTGCTGCGAACGGGGTATTTGTTAATTTATTTGTTTTGAATTAATTTATGCATTTAATTTTAATTTGTGTTTCTTATGTTAATAACAACATTGTAATATTAGTCCCACGTTCCCAAAATATTAAAAGTAGTTTGGTATATTTATGAGTATGCAAACTATAGATACAATTGAAATGAAATCAAATGGGCTTGAATAAGCATAAGGCTTGTTATATACACATATATATTAAAAAATTAAAGATCGACACTTGGGCACAAGGGCGCATGCGTGCGTGCACACGGGTTGATACACTTTAGCCGAACATTGGTGACGCGTCCGACGCTTCCTATGCATCGGACCCGAATCCAAGCATCCACTTTTTAGATGCTAATGGATATTCAGAAATGGAGCGTTACTTTACTTCCTTCAGTTGGTAACGTTTTGTCTGATTTCTCACTCAAATTTGCTATGTTATACTCTTATTTTTTTTCTCAGATTTGTTAACCTCTCACTAGCATGGATAATTCCTTCCTCAAACATGATCAAACTTCCCTATAAAATCCAGATGAACATCTGTTCCGGTACTTATTTATTGTTTGACTGCATATAACTGTGAACTCTCACAAATATATTGATCAATATTACTATTCTGCAAGTAGCGATCATAATTCGTAGTCTCATCTTCTGTCGATTACATGGTTAAATTTCAGGGTGAGTTTTTTAAAGTTTGGGTTATATTTGTACACAACCTCTGACATATAATTTGTGCGACTCTAACATCCAAACTAATACCAAATAAATGATGGTCTTCTTCTACTTTGACTGATAATATAATTTAAATGTGCTACTTAGTTTCCTATGTAATTCTAATATAATAATATTATTGTTAACATTTCCAACAACATTTTATCTTGTGTTAGTAAGGGGATTATTCAGTTTGCATAAAAACACCCCATCAAAGGAACATACAAATGATGTTTGTTGAAGGAAAAGATGCAAAATACACAAATATAGGATCATTATATAAGAATTAAATTGTCATTATTTTTCTTTGTATCTATATATTACTAACAAAAATTTGCACTTATAGACATTTAGTATAGTTTGAATATCTCATAATATTTTAAGTTTAACTTTTTTTCTTCAGGAATTACTAGAAAAGATATTGGAATTAAACGGTAAGCTGTGATATTTTGCATAGATTTGAAACTAATAATGATATCTTTTTAAAATGAGAAAGAAAATATTCAAACATATTGAATATAATTAATGAACTATAAAAAATGATAAAGATTGTAATAGAAATGATAGAGGATCACATGTCTTCAATGCTACGATGTCAAATTTTCATTTCTTTATTTCATAAATTCATGAATTGCTTAATTTTTGCATTTTCTATACCTTTTTTATGAGAATGGTAGATGAAACACGGGTTTAATGGGAGTTGTGGGATCAATTAAATGTATATTGTGTATCAAATAAAAATGTTATTTTAACATCCTGAGATTTTGCGGCAATTTAAATTATTAAATTTAGTGTGATTTTGAACAAATTTGTTTTAAATATTAAAATTTATGATTTATGTCATATACTGGTAAGGTATGAATTAAACTTGTCTTGTTAAACAATGAATTTTAGTAGCTATATAAGATAATGATTTATGTTTGATAAATCACTTATGTTGAAATTAAAGATTTATATTGAATTAACAATACAAAATAAATTAACTGATTTTGAGATTTATTTTATATTGATAATTTTAATTTATTGGATACGGTAGTAATATAGATCCATTTGATTGTATAATGAATTTCAAACCAGCTATAACAGTAATAACCTACATTGGTTGAAAATGTAACTATGATTGGTTTGTGTTATTAAATATTCAAAGTTGAGAATTAATATTAAATTATTTATGTTAAATTGGGTTAATAAATTCATAATTTAATTTTTATGATTTGATTATGAAAATTTATTAGTGTAATAATTGAAATAGAATTTGAATTTGTAAATAATGAAAATTGATTTCACGATAAATGATTTTTGATTTATAAATTTATATGAATTTTATTTTGATTTGAATAGAATTTATAAACCTTTGAATTTAATTTAAAGGCGAATAAACGAAGAATGAATATTTTAATATATTAACGAACTGGTTAAAATTGTCGTTTTGCAAATAATCTCGGAATTTGATGAAATTAATTTTATTGGATCCGAAATTATAATTTATTGTAAGATCTAAAATTTCGTAGCCATTGGAGTTATCGTATGATGGTAATAATTTAAAACATTTAAAAATTTGCATGTATAAATTAATTAAATAATCGAGTTAGAATAAATTGCTACACTACATCAAATATACCATATTACAACGGTGCAAAAACGTTGTAAAAGGTTTTTACAACGGTAGAGCCACCGTCGTGTATTAAGAAGTTGTAATATACTTATATCTTTTACAACGTTTCTGCACCGTTGCAACACCGTTGTGAAATATACCATATTACAACGGTGGAAAAATGTTGTAAAAGGTTTTTACAACGGTGGAGCCACCGTCGTGTATTAAGAAGTTGTAATATACTTATATCTTTTACAACATTTCTGCACCGTTGCAACACCGTTGTGAAATAGGGTATTTAACAAATTTTACTCACCGTTGTAATAAATTTTATTACAACTCTTTCACACTGTTGTAAAATGATTTATTACAACTTTTTTTCGTTGTTGTAACTTATATACACCTTACTAATATAAAGAATTCATATATATCAATACTAATATGATTCATATTTCAATGCAACAAATATAACTGTACGGAATCATTTATATATATATTAATCAACATAATATTTGATCGACATACAATAGTACATCACCAACTAAACCCGTCATAAAAAACATAACCGTTTCAAAATACATACATTGATCTAACACACAAGAAAGATAGAAGCTTTGTCCACAAAAGATACATAAGCATACCCTATGAAAGCACTCTAACTGAAGGCAACGTAATTTTTATTCCAAGCCACAGTTGATCCAACAGCTTCTCCAATGGTAGTCATTTCGGAATTCGGCTTCCACAAGAAAGCATCAGGATCCACCGCCACATCAATCCAAACTTTCCAACCTTGCGGTCCACGGTGGGACTGCGAAAAAAAAAACCATTAGAGGTGCAAGCTCATATATATTGTTATTGTGATGAAAGTATGAAGGAGAAGGAAACTATAATGATTTGTAAACATGATATTTAAAATGAACAAAAACATAACACATCATCTTAAAACAAACATTACATATTACATATCTTATTATGCTTGTTATATTAAATGAACATGTTTTGCAAACAGCATTATCGATGATGCACACTTTATAATTAGAAACTAAAGCATAACATCACCACGATTGGCGATTAACATTTTTGTTGGAATTTAAAACGAATTTTATCAAATATCTGGTCAAAAATAGATTGAACAATAAAGTAAACATTACCAAGTTTCATATTTTGCCGCAATATGACATGTGATCTAACTTTCAACGAAGCACCTGCATGGTATGTACAGATCAGTTGAAAATCAAACTTAAACAGGGTACCCACAAAAAAATGTACATGAAATCAGCAATTGGGAAACTGAAAACACAACAGTCTAGGCGAAGTGCATTTAGCACAAAGACAAACGCACAAATCAAACTAACCAACTACTGGACAAAAATAAAATAAAAAATGAAACAGAACTAAATTATGGAAAATTTTAATTGACTAAATCCATCTTATTACCAATTGCTCCAAATCCATCTTATTACCAATTTCTAAAATATAATTTGGTTTGTAAGCCCTGATACATATACCTTGAGTTTGGTATATCTCAATTATATCAGAGCTAGATGGGTTTATATATACT
This sequence comes from Allium sativum, assembly GCA_030737875.1. Lineage (NCBI taxonomy): Eukaryota > Viridiplantae > Streptophyta > Magnoliopsida > Asparagales > Amaryllidaceae > Allium > Allium sativum. Next base: position 152,711,990 of record CM060921.1, on the reverse strand, counting down.
ATCACTAAATTTGGCAATTTGTTTTAGTGATATACAAATTAAGTTGAGCAAACGGATATCAGATGGTTACAACTATGACAAGGTATATCAAAATTACCTCACTGGCCAGCTCATATTCTAAGCTTTAGTGATAGCCTATGATACCTTTGTTCCAAATTTCAAAGGTACGTCCAAATGAACTGAACAAAGGTAGTTTGGTGATTTGTATCATATTGGGTTCTAGCTCTGATACTAGAGTGCTAATTACCAAGAAAATTTGTATCATAGGACACCTACCCGCAGTTCAACCAGCAGTGAACAGGAGAAAGGTCATGCAAAGGTTGGGTTGATTTACAAGGGTGAAATACATACCTCATAGTAAACAGTACAGCAAATAGCAGAAAGGAACAATGTATAATACCAAATTATTTCTCATATTTTCCTAAGGATAAAAGCAAACTCGTCCCTATAACGTGTTCTCAGCCACTTTACTGTGAGTTCATCTATTTGAAGGGTGTTTTCATTCATATAAATCAAATACTAAAGTAAAAAACAAATAAACTCAGTTTTTAAAAAAAAACCAGTCAGCAATTTTAGCTGTCACTGAAATGAAAGATATCATATTTTGCTTTCAAAAGATTTAATTTCAACCCTTTCTCGAAGTATTTTGATGTGGTTAGATAGCAACACACCCAGTAATACACAAGAACTATTATTTAGGTGAGCACGAGTTCTGCAACAGTATTCAAGTAATTAGGTGAAAGCTAACCTATGTAACAAGCATGACCAAAATAAATGAAATATCTATACTGATAGCTTGCAATAAGACACATCAAATAGCATATATATATATATATATATATTTGGTTTCCATTCGGCTGGTCTAATATCAAATACATGTTTATCGCTTCAGAAATACTAATGTTTTAGCCGAAATGTCTTATGTGTTCAATAAGTATCATATGATCCAGACTTCAGGTTTGCGGAAATAGCAAATACAAAGATGTGAACCGGGTTTACGGTGTCATCATGTGTACTCCATTCTGGATTATGTATTCCAGGTTAATCAGCATCATCCAACAATACATGTGTCGAACTTCCAGACAAGACAACCAGAGTTTTACATAGTTTTCCATAATTTTACTGTTGATATTAGTATATGGCGACCACCCCAAACCAGGCATGTTGCATCCTATATATCTATATCCACAGTTCTTCCAACAAAAATTAAGTGCCTATAGATTTTCGAACACTTATGGGTCTATGTTGGCCTTACAGGAAATAGCATGGCAACAGGTACAGGGGTGGCAACAATAACATAAACCAATTAGGGTAAATCCACAAGACAATCAACAACTGTGCTCAACAAGAAGATACAGCATCCAACCAATTTAACCCCAAATATAATTATTTCAATTCAGATTTAATGAAGCCAAAATACTTGAAAAACGGGGTAATCGTGAGTTTAAAACTCACCTGTAATGACAGCGGGAAAGCGAGCAAGGGTTCGCGGTGGTCATGCTTGCGGTAATCGGTGCGATGTCGAATGGACCCGAGGCGGTAGACTGAGCTGCAGGCAGCCGTTGGTGGCTCCAGGTTTCAGAGTGGTGCAGCGACGTTGACGAAATCTGCGATGGGAGTTACGGTTTATCGGAGGAACCATAAACTTTCGAATTTGGGGAAAAATTCATTTTCGGAGGTCATGACGTATTGGAGGTCCCGTGCTCTCCACACCTTTTCTTCTTGCGCTCGCTCACTCTAGAAAAACATGGCCACCCTAGCACCCAAAAACAACCGGAGCACCTAGAAAAACATGGCCACCCTGCCACTACCACCCGAAAACAGCCAAAACCACCCAACCCAAACTGGTCGAGCAGGCCGATCCAAATAAACCAGAAGCACACTCAAAAAGCTGAGAGACGAGAGACGAGAGCGGAGAGTTGAGAGTGGAGAGCGGAGAGCTGATAGGGACGAGTGGAAAGCGAAGAGCAGATAAGCGAGTGATGTTAATGATTGCGATTTTGGGTTCGATTTTAATTTAGAAGTGAATTGGGGGCGGCTTTTTGCTATTGCGCCTAAATTTAGGGTACGAACAATTTTGGAGCCATTTTTTTTGCTGTTGCCGCCTAAATTTCAACCTGAATAGATTATATACCGTAATTAGGAAAAAATAAAGATGAGGATGATACATCCTTGAAATAGCAAATAAGTTGTTAAACAGATTTAGTTCATGATACAATGTTAAAAACGAGTGGAAACCCGTGCGATGCACGGGAGCATAGACTTTAAGTGTTTTAGTTTGCATGCATCAATAAGCGGTGAAAGCGTATTATATAGTGGCAAGATACACAATGTAAGTGATATATGTATGTGTTAGGATTATACCGTATAAACTAAATTTTGCAGCAAGAAGTAAATAATGCATGTATAGCGAGTAGGGACAGGTTGCACATAGGGTGAACAACATAAAATTTTGTGTATCTCTATTGAGTTGATGAAAAGATATATGTATTAAATGATGAATTAAGCAACATTATGCGATTGTTGGCAAATAATGAAACTAAACTCAGGGTACAAAATATGTATCTCAACATACTGGTACAAAGTTTATAGCAATGTTATCCATAATAACATACTGGTACAAAATATAAGACTTGATTTTTGTTGGCGTGTTGGCAAGTAATGGAACTAACAGAGTTATCAACACCATTAGTGAAATGGTAGAGCTCTGCAATTCTTGCCATTTCTGTATTTCACTTCCATATGAACATCAGATTGCTTCAACTACAGCATTTCTGTCTAGCATTTCATTGAAGGAATTAATAATCTTTTGTCTAGCATGTCTGAAGCATTCACATCATATGATACTTCATGTTAGCCTTCAACCTCTATCTTACCACCATCTTCTTCATATCTTTCTCACGTACTCATTTTATCTGATATCATTTGACGATAGTTCTTTCTTTTCTTTGCTTTAGATTTTTTATCCCATCTTATTCGTTGTTCCCCGTGCTTGCAATCTCTTTTCCTCCAATTATTTTATATCCCTTTTACATAAGAGGGGAAAAAAATCACATAATTTTTCCTGACTCTTTGAGGCATGAACCATTCAGGCACTAAAGATCTTGTTTTAATTACGTAAATCATTGTTAGAATGTAAATAGTACTTGGTCAAACTAACACCACTGGCAATTACCACCCAATAACAAACATGTAGATTGTTTCTCATATTTAGCAAATGTAATAAATTGGCTAACAAATAAAACATGACAACACAAACTCATCAACTACAATATCAGAACTACAATTATTCAAATTTTTGGAAATGCAATCTTTTCTTCAATTTAACAGTTCAAGAGGAGGCTTGAATTTAAAAATGTGGACAACTATGCCAGTTATATAAGCTATAACAGTTCATATTGATGCAATGATGCACAAAAAGGTTAGTTTGCTGCTCTTGAGATGTGGTTGTCATAAATTCGGTATGAATGAATGAATCACCATATGATTATATTGAAAGAGACAAATCTATATGCCAAATAATTAGTATATACGGTTTTACGTGGTTGAAGTAGCACAAAATACCCCTTTCAATTATCTTGGTTAAATCAAAGCAATCGGCCAAGTATTGTTTTTTTTTTTACCTTATATAGGGAATTACACACTTAAAAATTTAATGCTTCTTTAGATAATTATGTATGTAAATATCTGAAATAAATCAGTAAATAAATATTAGGACTGTTGTAAATGAACCAATAAATTGAGGAATTGATGATGTTTTGACAGAAGTAAAAAAAATAAAGATAAATGACTGTTGTGATATTAGAAAAAGAATTATAAAAGAGAAAAAATATATATGAAATCGAAGAGGGAATTCTAGGCAGGATCAAAATTATAATGGAAAGAAATCATAGGAAAATTAAAGGAAATGAAGATAATAAGAAAAGAATGAAAAACAGTAGATGTAATAAGGAAAGTTGTGAGGTCCCGTATGAGCATTAAAGATTTAGGAATGATCCTGTTTTTTCTTAAATTACAATTTTGAATAAGCCATACTTAAACCACTAATATAAATATAAATTTATATAAATGAGCTATATTCGGCAAGTGCCACGGAAATGTACAATTCACTATAAAAAGAGAATACAGCAGTCCAACTATGGAAATTTATTCAATAAGACTAAAATCATGACAATTATAGCTAGTTTTGAAACCATGCGCTTAAAATTGCATCAATCAAGCCGATTTCCAAATGAACTCTAGGGTACTATTTAATATTTCTAGAAGTTTATTTGGCTTTCTCGTAGCTTCATCAATATCAATAGTCTAAGAGAAAGATCACACCATGAATATATCAATTTATTTTATATGTGGTACATAAAATAGATGATACCATTAAACTATCACCCTTTGTTGGACACTCCTTTTCTGGTCAACATCAGCGTTTTCATTGAGTAGCAGCCTAAGTGCAAATATATTGAAAAGACCACTGAGATGGCAATTAATTCGTACTACTAAATATCACTAATTTAAGTTATATTATTGTAGGAATTGGCTATAACTGTCAATAAATACATAGTTATGGGTAAGCATGTATAGAAAGGATAAATTTACAAAACATCTTGTACAGAGACCATTGCTTGCTTTCTCACTACCATTAATGTATCAATTTATTGAAGAAATTGGCAAGTAATAACATTGCTATAAACATTGGTCAGTTTCATTACTTACCAATTAAGCAACATTATGCATCTCAATATTTAAATTCATGGTACCATCATGCAGCTCAACATATCAAATAATAGTAGTTACCATATATTGCGATTGCTAGAGCACAAATCTATGTGTACAAATGCGAAAACATATTCCAATATAACTGATTTCTAACACATCAGATCTGAACACCCCATTTGGGCACATTATTGAAGAAATTGGGTAAGGAACTAAACTGATAGAGTACAGATTTAGGCTTTATGAGTTCCATGCATTCAGCTTGAATCAAAAGCATAGGGTTAAAAATTATCAAAAGCTTACATTCATGAATGGAGATCAAGTAAAGTTGCACTTATTTTTTTTATATAGTCGGAGCAAATGTTTAGCTATTTCTCCATTCTACTGACCAATGTTCATTTGAGTTGATTAACTTTTAAATGGGCCATCTTTTATTCTTTCTGTACTGGATATTAAGTGTGACGACCCAAACTTCCCCGTAAAGGAAAACCCGGATTGCTTTGAGAACAATACTCATCAGAACACAGAACAACAGAACATTTTCATTGCTATTACAACAATTACATCAGAGTACAAGAATATTCCAGAATACAAATGAATACTTTACATTTGATAAATACAATATCAGAGATTTTAATTACATTTAAATAGCAGCGGAAAAATAATACAAAATTACAACTAAAAGAGATACACGGATACAGAGCTTTCCGAATATCGCTTCAGCTGTAGACCAGGATCCTGTGAATATAATGTCTGCAAAACCAAAACTACTAGCTGCCCGTATGGAAAAATATGGGCAACCAGAGTTTAGGTTAAAACAATAAACTCCAGGTCAGTCATGGGACTGGTATGAGAACTCAAAACTAATTTAGCTAATAAGACAAATCCAAGGACCACGCCGCTAATGCGGAACGGGTTTTATTCCAATGGATTGTCGGTGCATAAATTAAAGTAAATCGTTAAACAACGCAATGATTTTTGGAAAAATGAAACCATTATAAGACCCAGGTCCCATCACACAATGCAACGCACACCAGAGGATAGGGTTTTACCTTATAATGATCAAAAGATGATAAATACGTTAAACCGATATTATCATTAGTGTGTATATGTTTTAAAAGCAATTCAAAATAAATGTATCAATCCTAGACGACATGGGTACCATATATCATGTCGCCATACTAGTTATACAATCAAAACCGCAATGGTCGTATCGGAGATTTGAATTCCATCATGAGTCAAGGCTAGGGAGGAGCTCCTTACCGATTCGAGGCACTCTAGCGGATACCTCAGGATTCCCCGCAGTGAACCCTTGGATAGCTGCAGGGCCGGTCCCCGCCTATGGGCAGTGGATTAGTTATGCCTGAACACACGTTTCCCGGTCCCTTTGGACCTATAGTGTGACCACCAACGGCCTATAAAAATAACGAGGCGCCTCAAAATCCAATATCCACAATGAGTAAACTGTCAGCGCTGGTAGGTCCCTGACATCACTCTATCTAGAAAGATAACGTGTGCACTCCCTGCGTTCTCTTCTCCCGTTTTTGACTCATACCGGGGTGTGAGGTTCGTGAAGTTACGTTATACCCACAAGGCCTGCTTTTCAACAAAAGCCTTGATCAATGCATCTTGGCGTGCCACATTGTCAGACCATACCATATCATTGATCATCTACCAATATATAACCGGGTGTTAAGCGAAGAATAAATTCTCCACCACCACACAGTTATACGTAAAACAGAGATCAACAAGTACAATATAAAGGAATACCATGTCAGACACGCAATCCATTTACTAGTCTGTTCTGGGTCTGAACGAAACTATATCCGGTAGAATTCCCAAATACGTCTGAATGATCACCAACTTTCCCTCATCTTGGGTGTACGGTCCAATCAAGATATCAATAATCATTCATTCAATATGGAAATTTCCCGTTCTTCAATAACCGTCTTCATCGTCGATCTTCAATCATCGTATGAATTTATTCGGAATGGGTTGAACCCGGTCTTTCCGAATAATTCGCGCAATTTAAAAAACGTGTGTTAAAGTAACACAAACAACGTCTCATTCCAAATCAAGGATGTTAATTTATTTTTGCTTAAATCTAATTAAAGATTTATTTAAATCACATTTAAACTTACTTCTTTCATAAATCATTACTTAATGATTTAATTCACTTTAGGAAATCATTAATTCAAATTTACAACTCTGAATTAAGAAACTCCTCCTTTATTAAATCTCCATTAAATTCTAATTTAATACATTAAATTAGGAAACCTCATTTTTGGAAATATTCCCTTAAAAGATTAATGGATCCTGGATTCAAATTTCATTTTCAATATATTGTTCTTGACCCTTAACAATTTCGTGCATTTTAATAAATTCAGTTATTAAATGAAAATCACATCTTATACTTAATAAAAGAATGAACTTTTATTATCGTCTTATTATTCATTTCATAAAATAAAAGATATACTTTACATTACACGTTCATTCTTATTAAAAGAATAATTTACATTGCACGTTCATTCTTAATAAAAGAATAATTTACATCGCACGTTCATTCTTAATAAAAGAATAATTTACATTGCATGTTCATTCTTAATAAAAGAATAATTTACATTGCACGTTCATTCTTAATAAAAGAATAATTTACATTGCACGTTCATTCTTAATAAAAGAATAATTTACATTGCACGTTCATTCTCTAATAAAAGAGTCTCTTTTATTTTCCACGTTTTATTTTTTTTTAAATAAAAGACTAACTTTTATTTTCCGCATAATTAAACCCAAAGTCATGTTTATATGAATAAATAACTATGTCATTTTAAGTAATACATTATTTTCTTTAATGTTTTTACATAAACGATAATAAACTTTATTAAAAAAAGTTTCTAAACGTTAATCCATTTTCAATGTATTGACATGTCGTTCAAAATATAATTTACTACACTGAAACAAGGTTCATATGTAAATCAAAAAGTATCATTTAATTCGACATTCATTCTTACCATATTCAAAATAAAGTTGTCAAAAGAAATACTTTTGAGATTCAATCTTTAATATTAATTCATAATTAATATTTCATTTATAATATTCAAAATAATATTAATTACTCCTTAATGTTAATCAATCATTAATATTGTATTTATTCTCAATAAATACCTCTTTTTGAAATTCAATTCTTAAATATTAATTAATAATTAATATTTCATCATTCTTAATAAAAAGAATAACCCTTATTATCAAAATATCTCTCACGTTCTTAATCTTAAAAAAAATAACTTTTATTAACAAAATATCTTCAATGCCATAAATTTTAATAAAAGATTTACTTTTATTATTAAAACATATTTAATGTCATACCTAAATAAAAGGTTTACTTTTATTTTCAAAAACATTAACTTTTGAAATTTAACTTTCAGCATTTATCATTCATTAATGCTGCATTTATGTTTATACTATTAAAGGAAATATTAACTTTTCCAAAATATATATTTTGAATTTCAAATCTCCAACATTAATTAATTAATTCTGCATTAATTATTACATTTCCAAAATGTTACCTTTTGAATTTCAAAACTTCCTATATTAATTTCTTAATTAATTCTGCATTAACCTCTCACATTAGATATGTATTGTTGCGGTTGCTGGATATGCCGGGCGGGTCCGGGCAGTCTTATACCACAACTCAATCTAACCTCGGGTCAAGCAGAATCTATTTATTTAATTATATTAAAATAAATGTAAAATTGATAATTTTCAAATTTCAAAACTTAATTGATTAATATATAATCAATGAAATTCATGGTAATAACCATGAACGTAAAAATACCGCAAATTACCCTAACGGCTTAATTTACATTAAATTGCATTAAATGTTATCATAAAAATCAAAATTAATCTTCAATGGAAAAACCATTTTGAAAGTTTTCAAACCTTCCTTTTTTTTTTGTTTTTTTTTTTTTTTTGGGATGAGACCGACTCAATACAATTAAATAATGGGTTTCCAAACAATGTTCAATATTCAATGACATTCAATGACAGTCCAGTACAACATTCAATGACATTCAAATTACACAATAGCAATTGAACAACCAACATATCATATTCATACAACATTCAATGTATAATATATTAAATGTGCTTTTGAGTGACGTGTGAAAATATCAACCCAATCAACACATATGAGTCAGGTAACCCATATGTGGCAGTGTAATATAATTGGAATTACCATAAGAAATATTAAATTAATCCCTAAGTTACAATATTCCAAATTTCAAACTTTTCATAGCAATCCCAATATCCATTCATAACCAAACATGCATAATATGGAATTAAACCACAAACAAATCATCTCAGGCATTAAAATATATTTATTTATAAAAATAAATAATTACTGAACATTAACAATGAGTGAGGAAAGAGTTCTCACATTGGTTCGATTAAAATAAAACTAATAAATGATATTTTTATTTTGGACAATTCTATTCTAACAAGATAAATAAACAGACACTTTTAATTTAACGATTCTACTTTAACAAAAACAATACGTTTGTTATGTCAATTCTAATTTAACAAAAATGACATATCTTAATCCCATTAATACATCCCAACAGAAATGACATGACATGTTTTAATCTAATTAAAACATCCTAACACAATTGACATGTTTTAATCAAATTAACGCATTTTAACAAATAAGACACGTTTTCAGTCTAATTAATGCATTTTAACAAATAAGACACGCTTTCATTCTAATTAATGCATTTTGACAAATATGTTATGTTTTCATTTTCCATGTCATATTCGAGTTGCTACATGTGATATTGAATAATGTTTTGGTGTCCATAATGATGTCAACTACTCCTATCAATACATGTGATGACATATAACTTTGGTGTCAACATATGATATAAATTTCTACAATGCTAAATGTAACAATATTCTAAATTTTGATATCGACATTAATAACATAATTCAAATTAATACATAATAAAAGTTAAATCTTTATAATGAAAACAATCTTATGTAAACTATCAATATTAAAAATTGAATCTTTTTCATTAAAACAATTTTATGTAAACAATCAATATTAAAAATATTGGATCTTTTTGAAATAAACAATACCTAATTTAAACGGTGTTTATAGATCTAAACAAATACGAATTTTTATTGAATGACATAGATCTACACAATCATTGATATCCCAAATATCACAATACATACAACAACAAAATCCAAGCACAAGACATCGCAAATATGATCATAATCATAAATCCAATTGAACTTTGATTAATCAATAATTAATTAAACATTTGATTAATTTTTAAAACAAAATCTCATCTTTTAATTCTATTAACAATGAAAACAATATTCTGTGTCAAAACCTTATCTTCTAATTCTATAAAAAAAAATGACCATAAAGTTCCATGTCCAAAATATCGCTTTTTAATTTGTATTAAAAATGTAAACAATATTGAAAGAGAATAACAGCGCGTATAATAACAATATTGAGAGAGAATAACAGCGCGTGAAAGAGAATAACAACGCGTATAATAATAATATTGAAAGAGAATAACAGCACGTATAATTAGATCTTTAAAAACAGATCTGGAAATAATAACTACATTTAATTGCGGATCAGAGATAATATCATTCGAATCACGAAAATAATTAATTTCAAATAAATTCGGTAAATAGGAGTTCTCACATTGTTTTGGCTTCTGAATTTCGAATTCTGAAACGTTTAATTGAAGTTTTCGTCAAATCCGTGCGATGTTTGATGAAACCGACGACACCAGTAGCTTCGTATCGTCGATACCTTCATTTTGACATATAATTTGATATGTTTTGGTGAGGATTGGGAAAAATCATATGTTTTTTTTTTTTTTTTTTTTTTTTTTTTTTGAGTGGAGGAAGAAGACACCATTGTTGAGAGATGAAGGTGTAGGCTGCTGTTATGTTTAGAGAAATGAATTAGGGTTGCTAAAGGCTGAGAAAAATGTATTAAATAGGTTGGGTTGTAATTTAGCTTGGGCCCAATACTTTTTACTTGTTTATTTATCCAATTCCTTGCATTTTTGACCGTTTAAAAATTACTACGTTCACATACTAATTCCGAAATTAATGAAACTTTAAACATAAATAATATTTGATGTTACGAATCCAAAGAACCTAATTTCGTAATTTTCTGAGTCCGTATGAATTTATTATGAATTTTTAAAGTCTGAAAATTGACTGTTTTCCAATTAAAAATTAATACAGTCCACAGATTAACTCCGAAAATTATGAATTTTGGTTTTTTAACTATATTTAAATATTCTTGATCCATAGAGACTGGTTTCGTCGGATTTGGAGGTCGTTTGCAAAAATCCTATTTTTGGCGCGTATATATTTAATATTAAAAATAATTAAAATAATGAAATTTTTTTCCGAAACTCAAAAACATAAGTCTTTATAGTCATTTTTATATGTAAACAACATTCTGAAACCAATGGAGGTGGTTTCGAGTCCTATTTCCTTATTCAGCAAAAATTTTGTGTTTCGGGCCTTTAATCTTATATATACGAATTCCATAGCGTTTTTCTTAAAATTTAATTTTCTCATAACTTACAATTTATAAACTGGAATCTTAATTTCTGAAACTCTTTGGAAAGATATTTTCGATATGGTCCTAACGTTTCTTGTTTCGTCCAATTCCGATTTATATTTTATTTTATATAATTTTTCAAAGTTGGAATTTCAAAACTGAAATTACCGCGCCATTTCAGGCTCGGAATAGAATTCATATAACCTTTAAGTTCGTTGTTGAAATAAAATAAGTTTATCATCCATATTATTTAAAATAAATAATATAATTATATTAAACTCATTAAAATTCATTAAAATAAATTTTAAAATTACCCCCAAAAATCATGGTTGTTACAATATCCCCCCCTTATAAACTTTTCGTCCTCGAAAAGGCACGAAGCTAGAATTATTTTAATAATCCAACCCATCTCTCATTATTTTTGTTACAGCTTAAGTCCCCAATTTTTCAATTAATAAATTTTTCCTAATTTTCCAAAAAAAATTGGCTAACACTCTAAATCTTTGAAAAATTTCGCCACAACCTCCTTTGTACGGAGAGTATCGTAAGAATGAAATTGGCATGAAAGGCTCTCATAAAACAAAAAGGAAAAGGAGAAAGAGAGGAGAGAAGAAAGAAAAAGCCAAGCAACGGCTAGCCAACGGCTAATAAAATCAAAAACCCAAACAACAAAGTAAATGTGTACCTATTGGTCGGGCAAATTATTTTATTCCTCTGCTTCTAGCCTCCTTGCTTGACCTGCTCAGTACATATATATACGCGTATGCAATTCCAAACAAATTTTACATTCATTCCAATATTATTGTTTGATTTGTCTTAACTTATAATTCATTCTACTTTGGTTTCATATTCCAATATTATTAATACATCAACAAACAACCAAACAACACATCCATCAATCAATTGAGTGATTAAATTATAAATGCATAACTTTATATATGTAAATATATACAAAAATCTTGTGTTTGGTGCCAAGTCACAACAAATCCTAAGGTTTGAGTTCTCATACTTGTAAATGTGGAAATATATATAGAAATCCCACTTTCACAACTCGAACATAAATACTGATGATGTCATGCTCATCATCAGAATCATTCCGGGCCACTAGAGTGTGATTCCTATATCTACCCAGTATATCGAGATTCCGTATACACGTTTGCAAGGCGTGTATGCAAAATCTACTAATACCTGATAGTCCAAAATACATTAAAATATAATATTCAAATAGGCTTAATAATTTAAAATTTTCAAAACCTATTTTTGTGTTTTTATTATATTTTTATAAAAAGAACTCTTTAAACTCATCCTAGGATACTGCTGATCCTATCTCTGACGAGTTATCCTTATAGGGTATTACTAATCCGATCTCTGATGAATTCTTTCGTTCGGTTCTAATGTGTCTTGTTCTCGAGCTCTGTAAACTAAAGCTCTGATACCAAATGTGACGACCCAAACTTCCCCGTAAAGGAAAACCCGGATTGCTTTGAGAACAATACTCATCAGAACACAGAACAACAGAACATTTTCATTGCTATTACAACAATTACATCAGAGTACAAGAATATTCCAGAATACAAATGAATACTTTACATTTGATAAATACAATATCAGAGATTTTAATTACATTTAAATAGCAGCGGAAAAATAATACAAAATTACAACTAAAAGAGATACACGGATACAGAGCTTTCCGAATATCGCTTCAGCTGTAGACCAGGATCCTGTGAATATAATGTCTGCAAAACCAAAACTACTAGCTGCCCGTATGGAAAAATATGGGCACCCAGAGTTTAGGTTAAAACAATAAACTCCAGGTCAGTCATGGGACTGGTATGAGAACTTAAAACTAATTTAGCTAATAAGACAAATCCAAGGACCACGCCGCTAATGCGGAATGGGTTTTATTCCAATGGATTGTCGGTGCATAAATTAAAGTAAATCGTTAAACAACGCAATGATTTTTGGAAAAATGAAACCATTATAAGACCCAGGTCCCATCACACAATGCAACGCACACCAGAGGATAGGGTTTTACCTTATAATGATCAAAAGATGATAAATACGTTAAACCGATATTATCATTAGTGTGTATATGTTTTAAAAGCAATTCAAAATAAATGTATCAATCCTAGACGACATGGGTACCATATATCATGTCGCCATACTAGTTATACAATCAAAACCGCAATGGTCGTATCGGAGATTTGAATTCCATCATGAGTCAAGGCTAGGGAGGAGCTCCTTACCGATTCGAGGCACTCTAGCGGATACCTCAGGATTCCCCGCAGTGAACCCTTGGATAGCTGCAGGGCCGGTCCCCGCCTATGGGCAGTGGATTAGTTATGCCTGAACACACGTTTCCCGGTCCCTTTGGACCTATAGTGTGACCACCAACGGCCTATAAAAATAACAAGGCGCCTCAAAATCCAATATCCACAATGAGTAAACTGTCAGCGCTGGTAGGTCCCTGACATCACTCTATCTAGAAAGATAACGTGTGCACTCCCTGCGTTCCCTTCTCCCGTTTTTGACTCATACCGGGGTGTGAGGTTCGTGAAGTTACGTTATACCCACAAGGCCTGCTTTTCAACAAAAGCCTTGATCAATGCATCTTGGCGTGCCACATTGTCAGACCATACCATATCATTGATCATCTACCAATATATAACCGGGTGTTAAGCGAAGAATAAATTCTCCACCACCACACAGTTATACGTAAAACAGAGATCAACAAGTACAATATAAAGGAATACCATGTCAGACACGCAATCCATTTACTAGTCCGTTCTGGGTCTGAACGAAACTATATCCGGTAGAATTCCCAAATACGTCTGAATGATCACCAACTTTCCCTCATCTTGGGTGTACGGTCCAATCAAGATATCAATAATCATTCATTCAATATGGAAATTTCCCGTTCTTCAATAACCGTCTTCATCGTCGATCTTCAATCATCGTATGAATTTATTCAGAATGGGTTGAACCCGGTCTTTCCGAATAATTCGCGCAATTTAAAAAACGTGTGTTAAAGTAACACAAACAACGTCTCATTCCAAATCAAGGATGTTAATTTATTTTTGCTTAAATCTAATTAAAGATTTATTTAAATCACATTTAAACTTACTTCTTTCATAAATCATTACTTAATGATTTAATTCACTTTAGGAAATCATTAATTCAAATTTACAACTCTGAATTAAGAAACTCCTCCTTTATTAAATCTCCATTAAATTCTAATTTAATACATTAAATTAGGAAACCTCATTTTTGGAAATATTCCCTTAAAAGATTAATGGATCCTGGATTCAAATTTCATTTTCAATATATTGTTCTTGACCCTTAACAATTTCGTGCATTTTAATAAATTCAGTTATTAAATGAAAATCACATCTTATACTTAATAAAAGAATGAACTTTTATTATCGTCTTATTATTCATTTCATAAAATAAAAGATATACTTTACATTACACGTTCATTCTTATTAAAAGAATAATTTACATTGCATGTTCATTCTTAATAAAAGAATAATTTACATTGCACGTTCATTCTTAATAAAAGAATAATTTACATTGCACGTTCATTCTTAATAAAAGAATAATTTACATTGCACGTTCATTCTTAATAAAAGAATAATTTACATTGCACGTTCATTCTTAATAAAAGAATAATTTACATTGCACGTTCATTCTCTAATAAAAGAGTCTCTTTTATTTTCCACGTTTTTTTTTTTTTTTTAAATAAAAGACTAACTTTTATTTTTCGCATAATTAAACCCAAAGTCATGTTTATATGAATAAATAACTATGTCATTTTAAGTAATACATTATTTTCTTTAATGTTTTTACATAAACGATAATAAACTTTATTAAAAAAAGTTTCTAAACGTTAATCCATTTTCAATGTATTGACATGTCGTTCAAAATATAATTTACTACACTGAAACAAGGTTCATATGTAAATCAAAAAGTATCATTTAATTCGACATTCATTCTTACCATATTCAAAATAAAGTTGTCAAAAGAAATACTTTTGAGATTCAATCTTTAATATTAATTCATAATTAATATTTCATTTATAATATTCAAAATAATATTAATTACTCCTTAATGTTAATCAATCATTAATATTGTATTTATTCTCAATAAATACCTCTTTTTGAAATTCAATTCTTAAATATTAATTAATAATTAATATTTCATCATTCTTAATAAAAAGAATAACCCTTATTATCAAAATATCTCTCACGTTCTTAATCTTAAAAAAAAATAACTTTTATTAACAAAATATCTTCAATGCCATAAATTTTAATAAAAGATTTACTTTTATTATTAAAACATATTTAATGTCATACCTAAATAAAAGGTTTACTTTTATTTTAAAAAACATTAACTTTTGAAATTTAACTTTCAGCATTTATCATTCATTAATGCTGCATTTATGTTTATACTATTAAAGGAAATATTAACTTTTCCAAAATATATATTTTGAATTTCAAATCTCCAACATTAATTAATTAATTCTGCATTAATTATTACATTTCCAAAATGTTACCTTTTGAATTTCAAAACTTCCTATATTAATTTCTTAATTAATTCTGCATTAACCTCTCACATTAGATATGTATTGTTGCGGTTGCTGGATATGCCGGGCGGGTCCGGGCAGTCTTATACCACAACTCAATCTAACCTCGGGTCAAGCAGAATCTATTTATTTAATTATATTAAAATAAATGTAAAATTGATAATTTTCAAATTTCAAAACTTAATTGATTAATATATAATCAATGAAATTCATGGTAATAACCATGAACGTAAAAATACCGCAAATTACCTTAACGGCTTAATTTACATTAAATTGCATTAAATGTTATCATAAAAATCAAAATTAATCTTCAATGGAAAAACCATTTTGAAAGTTTTCAAACCTTCCTTTTTTTTTTTTTTTTTGGGATGAGACCGACTCAATACAATTAAATAATGGGGTTCCAAACAATGTTCAATATTCAATATTCAATGACATTCAATGACAGTCCAGTACAACATTCAATGACATTCAAATTACACAATAGCAATCGAACAACCAACATATCATATTCATACAACATTCAATGTATAATATATTAAATGTGCTTTTGAGTGACGTGTGAAAATATCAACCCAATCAACACATATGAGTCAGGTAACCCATATGTGGCAGTGTAATATAATTGGAATTACCATAAGAAATATTAAATTAATCCCTAAGTTACAATATTCCAAATTTCAAACTTTTCATAGCAATCCCAACATCCATTCATAACCAAACATGCATAATATGGAATTAAACCACAAACAAATCATCTCAGGCATTAAAATATATTGATTTATAAAAATAAATAATTACTGAACATTAACAATGAGTGAGGAAAGAGTTCTCACATTGGTTCGATTAAAATAAAACTAATAAATGATATTTTTATTTTGGACAATTCTATTCTAACAAGATAAATAAACAGACACTTTTAATTTAACGATTCTACTTTAACAAAAACAATACGTTTGTTATGTCAATTCTAATTTAACAAAAATGACATATCTTAATCCCATTAATACATCCCAACAGAAATGACATGACATGTTTTAATCTAATTAAAACATCCTAACACAATTGACATGTTTTAATCAAATTAACGCATTTTAACAAATAAGACACGTTTTCAGTCTAATTAATGCATTTTAACAAATAAGACACGCTTTCATTCTAATTGATGCATTTTGACAAATATGTTATGTTTTCATTTTCCATGTCATATTCGAGTTGCTACATGTGATATTGAATAATGTTTTGGTGTCCATAATGATGTCAACTACTCCTATCAATACATGTGATGACATATAACTTTGGTGTCAACATATGATATAAATTTCTACAATGCTAAATGTAACAATATTCTAAATTTTGATATCGACATTAATAACATAATTCAAATTAATACATAATAAAAGTTAAATCTTTATAATGAAAACAATCTTATGTAAACTATCAATATTAAAAATTGAATCTTTTTCATTAAAACAATTTTATGTAAACAATCAATATTAAAAATATTGGATCTTTTTGAAATAAACAATACCTAATTTAAATGGTGTTTATAGATCTAAACAAATACGAATTTTTATTGAATGACATAGATCTACACAATCATTGATATCCCAAATATCACAATACATACAACAACAAAATCCAAGCACAAGACATCGCAAATATGATCATAATCATAAATCCAATTGAACTTTGATTAATCAATAATTAATTAAACATTTGATTAATTTTTAAAACAAAATCTCATCTTTTAATTCTATTAACAATGAAAACAATATTCTGTGTCAAAACCTTATCTTCTAATTCTATAAAAAAAAATGACCATAAAGTTCCATGTCCAAAATATCGCTTTTTAATTTGTATTAAAAATGTAAACAATATTGAAAGAGAATAACAGCGCGTATAATAACAATATTGAGAGAGAATAACAGCGCGTGAAAGAGAATAACAACGCGTATAATAATAATATTGAAAGAGAATAACAGCACGTATAATTAGATCTTTAAAAACAGATCTGGAAATAATAACTACATTTAATTGCGGATCAGAGATAATATCATTCGAATCACGAAAATAATTAATTTCAAATAAATTCGGTAAATAGGAGTTCTCACATTGTTTTGGCTTCTGAATTTCGAATTCTGAAACGTTTAATTGAAGTTTTCGTCAAATCCGTGCGATGTTTGATGAAACCGACGACACCAGTAGCTTCGTATCGTCGATACCTTCATTTTGACATATAATTTGATATGTTTTGGTGAGGATTGGGAAAAATCATATGTTTTTTTTTTTTTTTTTTTTTTTTTTTTTGAGTGGAGGAAGAAGACACCATTGTTGAGAGATGAAGGTGTAGGCTGCTGTTATGTTTAGAGAAATGAATTAGGGTTGCTAAAGGCTGAGAAAAATGTATTAAATAGGTTGGGTTGTAATTTAGCTTGGGCCCAATACTTTTTACTTGTTTATTTATCCAATTCCTTGCATTTTTGACCGTTTAAAAATTACTACGTTCACATACTAATTCCGAAATTAATGAAACTTTAAACATAAATAATATTTGATGTTACGAATCCAAAGAACCTAATTTCGTAATTTTCTGAGTCCGTATGAATTTATTATGAATTTTTAAAGTCTGAAAATTGACTGTTTTCCAATTAAAAATTAATACAGTCCACAGATTAACTCCGAAAATTATGAATTTTGGTTTTTTAACTATATTTAAATATTCTTGATCCATAGAGACTGTTTTCGTCGGATTTGGAGGTCGTTTGCAAAAATCCTATTTTTGGCACGTATATATTTAATATTAAAAATAATTAAAATAATGAAATTTTTTTCCGAAACTCAAAAACATAAGTCTTTATAGTCATTTTTATATGTAAACAACATTCTGAAACCAATGGAGGTGGTTTCGAGTCCTATTTCCTTATTCAGCAAAAATTTTGTGTTTCGGGCCTTTAATCTTATATATACGAATTCCATAGCGTTTTTCTTAAAATTTAATTTTCTCATAACTTACAATTTATAAACTAGAATCTTAATTTCTGAAACTCTTTGGAAAGATATTTTCGATATGGTCCTAGCGTTTCTTGTTTCGTCCAATTCCGATTTATATTTTATTTTATATAATTTTTCAAAGTTGGAATTTCAAAACTGAAATTACCGCGCCATTTCAGGCTCGGAATAGAATTCATATAACCTTTAAGTTCGTTGTTGAAATAAAATAAGTTTATCATCCATATTATTTAAAATAAATAATATAATTATATTAAACTCATTAAAATTCATTAAAATAAATTTTAAAATTACCCCCAAAAATCAGGGTTGTTACATTAAGTAAGAAAGCTTATTCTGTCAACGGTATAGCTAAAGTCACTTCAATTGGTAGCAAAGCACCTATATTGAAAGAGGCACATAATTTTAAATACTCACTTAGATTATAAAATGGTATGGACAGTCTACAAAAAACACCAGAAAAGTAGCAAAATGATGTATAATAAAATATTATTTGCATAATTTACATAAAATAGTAGTAGCCTTAGAACGACCAAGCCATACACACATATTTTAAGAAATAAATAGATTACTAAAGAAATAAATAGATTACTAAAAGGAGAGTATCTCAAGAATCTTACCTGGTTGATAGTCTCAGTACGAAATGAAGTTTGACTTCGTGGTGAACCTCATATGTGATATCAAACTAAAAAAAACATTCATCAGTATTAATAACCTGGTAGAAAGACAAATACGTGGCCATATTTAAATTTCATAATTTTGCCAAAAATATATTACATGTTCATGATTTTACCTCGTTTTCTTCGACTTTAATATCCATGATTTTGTACTCAAACTCTTTATCCTCCAAAACTACGCAAGACCTGAAGGAATGAAAAAAATGGATGTTTAATTAGTCACATGTTGAAAATAATAAGAAAATGAGCTTTTAATGTGTTAAAACATGTTTGATATTTTTACAACCTTTTTCAGTAGCATTCTCTTCCCTACAAAATTTGCAATGTAATATTATTAATTTACAGCTAAATTCAAAATAATAATATAGAATTATATTAATGTGAAAAGTGAATATAACATAGTTAGTCATTAATTAATAATGTAGATAAGAAAATTAATTCTGGTGAAGTGTTTAGCATTCACCTCTCTTCACTCAATAGAGAACATCATCAAAATAATAACATTAATAGCATATGTATCAAACCATCTAAATTTGTGGCATAACCTAATCATAAACACGGTTTCTTCATATGAATTATAAGTGATGTTATGAGATAGAAGTACCATAGCAACAACCAACAAAAATCCAACTTTTAGCAAACAACTACTAATTCAATGCCGACTTTATAAGAAGGTGAGTACAAAATTATGCAAATGGCATATTCTTAAGCAGATACAACAGATTTAAATTCCATGTCATTCAAATATATTGTTGAAAACATGCATAAATTAAAAGATGCTTAATGTTAAGCATTTATTGCAGTAGGTGATTGTAGACTAATTATAACTATTAAACATCGGGCACCATTTTAGTTATTATTGAAGTTCATAATGTTGTTTTCATATTTCGAAAGCATCCAGTAACGTCAAGCATAAAAAACCAGATTAGAAATATGCATGTCTCGTAAATGAGAGAAATGGTCATAAAGAAAAAAAGAAATTCATTTAAATACAATTACCAAACTGAAGGCTTTTAGCAAAGTTATCAATATGACTAAAATGAGCTATACATATTGTTAAGTGACAAAATCACAAACAGTTAATGTGCAGTGTAATTAACTTGCAAACGTATAACCATCACTCAATCTTACTCAAAAAATATACAGAGGGAATTAAAATAACAAACAAATAGATGTTATAGCATCCAGTCGGCGAGTATAACATAAAATGAAATAAAACTACAGGAGCATTCGAACATCAGAACTCAAAGTTTTGAACACAGCTAGGACGGTAGCAATTCAGTAGTAAGAAATGTTAAATGATGATTAACAATCGATGGAAAAGGGGAGAAAAATGTACCTAAACAAATTGGATGTAGATCCCAGTAATGCTGATGAAGATCGGTTGCGGTTCAAAACTTCAGTTTTGCCGAAATCGGAAGATGCGGAAATGAAATTGGCAATATTAGGCATTATCAGAGAAATGAGTCGTTTTGAGAGAAGAAAAAACGGAAGAACGTGGAGATGGAAGGGGGAGCGGCTATTGAAGGAAGGAAAACAAAATGGGGAAGAGAAGAGAAGTGCGGAAGAAAGTTATTTTAAAACGGTAGGTTGTAGTGCGGAAGTGGAGATTCTTCACGTAAGTGGAGAAACGTGGGCAATGCGGAGAACAAATCCAAGCCTTTCTTTATCATTGCTATAAATCTCAGCCTCTCTTTGTCTTTGTGTAACCAACCAGTCCTTTTTGTTATATAGATTTTAAAGCGTTGTTATAGAGTTTTTAAAGTTGAACGCAAGGCGTCTACCACTAATATACAGTCTAAATTATAATGTAAATTCAAATACATAACTAAATTAAATTTTTAAATTTTATAAAACAACATTAATAACCATAAATTAGTGATTTGGTATTTATGTAGACATGGACTACAGCTACTTCAGTCATATTTATTACAAGATAAAAAATGCAAAATTTGCAAAAGTTAACAAAATAGTGTGCGCTGTAGTGAATGAGAAGAGTCGTAATAGACATCAATTAAAACTAATGAAAAAAGAATAGTTGTTAAAAATAACATATATTAAACCTGATTACTTACTATTAAATTTTTAACAGTAATTATCAAAAATTAACCGCTATTTCTTCATTATTAAGTAATAATTTTCTAATACTAATTAATAATAATTTGTATTAATTTGTAAATTTATCATTGAATATTAATTATTAATTATTCTTAATATTACTAATTGTTAAATATTAGTTGTTATTAATATTTAATAGGTCTCTGTTACAACAAATAGAAAAAAGATCTGTTGAGCCAAATTTCTAATTTAATTATTAATTATCAGAAATTAATTAGTAGATAATAGTTATTACTACTTAACTATTAATATTAACGACTAATTCTTAATTATTAGTTGTTAAGAATTAATTATTTAATAATAATAATAATAATTTTATTATTTATTATACTAATTATTAATATTAATTATTAAAAATTAATTATTGATTATTTACTATTTAATTAAAATATTTAATATTATTACTTCCTAATTGATTATTAATAGTAATTATTAGTTATAAATTATAAATAATCAATATAAATGTATTAAATATTAATTATTAGTTGTTAATTATATTAAAATATAGTCATATATTACAACAGTAAAAAAATAAAAGTTGTGATAGGCTTTTATTACAACTGTCAAAATAACACAGTTGTTAAAAATAAGTTTATTACAACTTTTCTAGGAAAAAGTTGTAAAAAAACATTTATTACAACGGTGCTTTTACCACCGTTGTAAAATTAAAGTTGTAATATGGTGTTTTTGTTGTAGTGCTAGAGACTTTGGAATTGGGCTTTGAAATTTCTTTCATTGCATTCAGAAGGCGTCAAAACCTATTATTAGGCTGTAAGTGGGCCTGATTTGGACATAGTCCCATTTTTGGCTTTAAATACATGCAAACTGATAAATATTATTATTTTACTTACCAAACACTATCTAATTTCTAGCCACCACCACTTCTTATTTTCAATAGCCAAAATTTTTGAATTCTTTCTCCCTTAAATTCTTCTAATCCACTCAACGAAATCGAATACTTCTAGTTACAAGTTGAAGATCTTTGTGCGATCTTAACATCCGTACGATGATTGGTCCTAGATCGAAGCAGATTCGCCAGAATCTGGATCAAAGAGGCGTGGTTTTTGGTACGGTTTTCCAGGCGTGGGAGCGACCAAGTGTGGCTAGGATTTGGCCGATGGTGGAGTTCACGAAGGAAGTTACGGCGATGCATTCCAATCGAGTTCTGGTGGTCTTGGATGCAATGCGTGATTTAGGAGTTGAAGCAGTTTGGGTTTATGGGATGGATGCCGGAAACATAGAACGCGCAAGGAAGAAGACTTCCTCATGATGACATGTTAGCATTCTAGTGGGTGAGGAAATTATTATATTATTTTATTTTAATTTGAAATGCAAACGATAAAACTCGTATAACTTTTCCATATTAATTCAGTTTTACGCGCAGTTTGATCCGTTGGGATTGTATCAAAATTCCGGATAACATGGAACTGTCATGGACTGATACTGAGACTATTGATTTTTGGGCTAAAATTTGAATATCGATCTCGTTTGAATTCAAAGGTGAGTGATTAAACCCACTCACACCTAACCAAAATATTTGATTGTTAGTTCAATTAAATTTATGTTATGGTATGATTATTTGCTTTTTGTTTGATTGTTTAAATTGATTGTTCATGTTAATTTAAATAAATATTGTAAATTTAATTTAACTATCAATATAAATTGTACAGTTAGAATTTTAATTTCTTATTTAAAACCTTCATACCTGATGACTAGTAACTGATATTATACTGAATTTTTTAGATGTGCTGATTTTGATAGATGCCTTGAATTTATATATTTAATGTATTGATATGTAATTCATCTTGTTATCGACATTGTTTATGTATGTTACATTGTTGATTAATCCCAACGATTACCCAAGATGTTACAGGCATCAAATAAACCCGAGATTAATTATTGAAATGAATTAAGAACGTAGGTTGAAATGATAAATACCTATGACCCTGATTTGGATTGAAATGATATATATCCTTTCCCATAATACTGAAATTAAATTTTAAGTATCACTTGGCCATAGGATAGAAAATTATATACGACCATCGGTTGGTTAAATCCAATTTGTTTTAACTTTGAACCTTGGCGTATTGTTTAAAAACAATATAAATGATATTTTATCAATTGATTTCCTCTAAGCTTGAACTTTGAGTTTTGAAATATAAAAACAAAAAGGGAAATAATTTAATGTGGTAACTGAAGCAAAAAATGAAATTGTATGTGAATCGAATCTATTGAAATCGAATTGTTTTATCCGCCTTTGAAATTTATTTTAAATCGGCATTGATTTAAAATGATATCTGAATTGTGAACTCATTATTTGTTATAAACAGAAACCGTTGAAATGAGAATCTGATTTGGAATTTAACTATTTGAATTAAATTGATTGAATTGAGACAAATGTGAAGTGGAAATTTAATCGACTGAAATACTGAAATGGAGTTGATCTGATTTGAAATTGGAATATGACTTCAAGTCTAATTGAAATTTTGTCGAAACTATTCTAATTCCAACTATATTATTTTAAACCATTTTAAAAACTATTTTACTTTACAAATTGTTTTACTTTATAACTATTATTTGTATTATATATATTAGTTATCTTTAGTAAACTATTTTAATGATTAATTACTTATTTTATAAACTACTTAAATACCTTTTATTTACTATAGATTTTACTAAATTTTGATAAATTTTATTTTATATATAATTTGTTAATTTAAAGCTTTTCAAAAACATATATATAAGCTATTTTAATATATTTTTAACTATTTTTAATATTAATAATTTTTTTTGATTGGAATCTTTTCAATCTTTTAAATTGGTTTAATGGATATTTTATTATGAATAATATTCTATCTTGAATATTAAAACGATTTTTTTAAGAAAATCTGATTTTTTGATATGAAGTACGAACCCTATGGAAATGAAAAGAACTGAAAGGTGTGAAAAATATAAATGATTGCTTGTTAAAGAGACTGTGATTGACTATTGTCATACTCTCTGCCAATACCGAAAACCACTTTAACAACTGTGTACTCGGTGGAGTTCCAAAATGAAGTAGAATGGATTTGGAGGCGATTACTGGATTTGAAGAAAGAAAATGATGATGGATGTCCTTGACCTTCGGGTCATAATTAAAATGACTAAAACATGGCTATACCAGACCATGTGGAGTTAGTTATCTCCATCGGCAACACTTCTTCCTTTATTACTATTGAAACACCCTACCTCCATTAAGGTCACTCACAAAGGGAATGCCTTAACTTCGGTGGAGCGTTTTAGGTAAAGGATGCAGATAAATTACAAGACAGACAAATAAAGCAGCAGAAAATAAAGTCATTTTATTAACAATGTGGTTCAGTCAAGCCTTTACAACAATTGTCTCAATCATAGTTAAAAGTAACACATAGAATTTCTGCCTTGATTCAAAATCTTCCAAGTATAAAAATAACAATGATATTCCCCAATAAATCATGAACCAACCATAGCAGTGGAAGAGAGAGTCCAAAGCAATACATCAAATATCTTCGAGCTTGGAAAGAAAACGGAGCTAAGTGGTAACATTTCCTCCCTGTGAAACTGGGCGGGGGGGAGTTGGGGGACGGAAGTAAAGAGGCGAAAACAAACTAGGTCAGACATAACAAATGAAAGTCAAACATATGAGCTTTAGGGGTCAAGCGGAACCAATCCCGAGGTGCTTGCGTGAATCATAGGACCCTACTTCCCAATAGCTAACTGGCAATGCTCCCTAAGTCTGGTAAGTCTAGTGACTTTTTGCATATGAATAGGCAAAAGCATTATGACATGAATAAACTGAATATAAGATAATACCGTGATAACAAGGATAACAAGATAACATGCAATTAGCATAGATATGATAAGACAAGATAAACTGAATGCACTCCTACTCTTTCTCTGCTTCGCTACTACCCTGTTATTCTGATTTCTATATCTATGCACCACCTAACTAGTGTCCCAATTAGTAATCTGTATAAAATGATCATATGAAAATGTGATCCCAATCCCCGCAATTGTGGTAGCCTTCAAGTATACATCCAGTATAAGGATCTAACCTAAATCAGCCTAATTGCCACGAAGATGTTAGATGTACCCTTACTACCCTATTGATCGGCTCCCTACTTGTATTAATTTTCCTTGTGTTTGTGTCAATCGGCCCTCTCTTGCATGTAGTTCCCCTGTGCTAGTCCCATCATAAGGTGTATCAATCCTTATGATAGCAACCCGACATGATTCAAGATGCATAGTGTATAACTACTGGTACCTAGTGCCTGCTTTTTCCCACTACGGAGTACGTGCACGCCCGTAATCCGTCAGAATCTACACTGACATATCCCCTGCCGCTATTTTGACCGCTTATAATCAGCCCAGTAATCGTGCCCCACCCTGCCTAGTTTCAGGGTACCTTGATACATCTATGTGGGTTATTGCTGAAATGTTTCCCCGTTACTAGGTTTCTTACTGTTTAAGTTTTTGGGCCTATATTTACTAATATTACCTACCAACCCGATATGTATTTAACCCTCCTACTGATTCAAACATGTTTACTTAATGGTTAAGTTTGTGGGCCTATATTTACTAATATTACCCACCAACCCGATATGTAGTTAACCGTCCCATACATTATGTCATATTGGTTAAGTGTTGTCCATTCATGTTAACTTAACCCACCTACTCATCATGTCATCTTGGTTAAGTGTTTCTTATTAACCATTTTCACTCGTCATGTTGGATTGGTTAAGTGTTTCCTATAAACTTAAGCCCATTCATTCATCAAGTTACATTGGTTAAGTGTTTCTTATTAACTTAACCCCACGTGTTCACCATGTTTTATTGGTTAGTGTCATCAATCAATTCAAGTTAACTTAACCCACCCATTTGTCATGTTACATTGGTTAAGTGTTGCCTTCTTGTGTTAACTTAACCCTTCCACGCATCCTGTTATACTAGTTAAGTTTTGCTCTCTTGTTTTAACTTAACCCTACCAATTCATTATGTCATATTGGTTAAGTGTTTCTTATTAACTTAACCCTACTCATTCATCGTGTCATATTGGTTAAGTGTTTTTTATTAACTTAACCCTGCTCATTCATCATGTCGTATTGGTTTAGTGTTTCTTATTAACTTAACCCTTCTCATTCATCATGTTGTATTTGTTAACTTAACCATGCTCACTTGTCTAATTAACATGTTATAGCGGTTAAGTGTTCTAAATTTACTTAACCTCACCTTCTTGTCTATTATCATGTTATAATGGTTAAGTGTTCTAAATTTACTTAACCCCATCTTCTTGTCTAATTAACATGTTATAACGGTTAAGTGTTGCCTTAGTTAACTTAACCCTACCATTCTTAACATGTCTTGTTCATTAGCATTAATTGATTTATTAATGCACCAACCTCTCACATTAGATCTATGTTGTTGCGATTACTGGATGTGCTAGGCAGCTCCGGGTAGTTTTACACCACAACTCAATCTAACCTTGGGTTTTTCTTGGGCATGATGCACTAACCTCTCACATTATATAGGTGTTCTTGCGGTTACTGGATGTGTCGGGCGGTTTCGGACAGTTTTACACCGCAACTCAATCTAACCTCGGGTTAGGCATGTTTATCTTTTAGCATATTTACTATACATATCCAAGTCTAGATTTTATATGCTAATTATCCCAAATTCGAAAAACTAGTCATGTTCCAATTCCCAAGTTATACCTCAACAAAGCTAATTACAAGCCATGTCCCACAAATTCAAATTCAAGTTATTACTCAACATAGGCTACACTCAATCTTCCCAAATTTGCAATAATAGTCATGCCCCAAAAATTACGATATAACACATGCCCTAAGTTTTAGTCATATTGCGCCGTATAAAATATTCTCCAAAAACCCCCAATCATGATTCACAGTATAAACTATGCCAAATTATAGCCTTTAAATTCAGTGCATGCCAATTACCCAATTTTTGGCGTGTACACAATCAATAGTTATCCTATCTTACTATGGGTTTTCATGCCTAAGCCATATATCACTATACAAAATAATCTTCTTCTTCCAAGTCATAAATTACCATATATATATGCCCTAATTTTAGGTCTTAAACTACAACATGTATTATGCCTTACATGTTTACAGTTTAATTTACGCCCCAAATCCCAAGTCATATGTTCAGTATACTTTATGCCTCAAATCTCAAGTCATACGTTCGATACACTTTATGTTTTAAATACAACATGTGTTATGTCCTCAAATCAGTTACAAATCAGTTATGCCCAATTATACATAATTTAATACTTTTTCCAATTTTAGCGCTGGTCATGTTCAAATCGTATATTATGCCCAATTTTATTTCCAACGTACGTTCATCTCTTATGAGATTTGGCTCAGGCTCGCAGTAGCCTGGCTATAAAAACAAAAAGGGAAGAAGGAAAGAAGAGACAAAGAGTGGACATAATATTATCAATGAGATAAATCCAATGAATATAGAAAGGCAGATAGAAATAGGTATAATCTCAGATTTAGATTTATTACAATGTCAGAATCACAATTGAATTTTACTTCTGAAAGTAACATGAACTTACAAATTACAGAAGGTATTAAATTCTAGGATCTGATTTCTGAATTTGATTAACTATTCCTTTGATGTAGACTTTGATAGTTAACTTGAAAACTCTAATTTGATTGATTAAGGTGGAGGCTAGGTCACTTCAGGTTTTAGCAGCATATAATCGCTTATGAATTCGTGTGTACAAAACAATAGGTTTAGGGGTCTTTTTATAGGTGTATTGGGAGATTTAGAGCCTTCAGATCAGTCCAGAAGTCATCAGAATCGTCCAGAGAAGAATACCGCATCACACAGCGAATCAGAGAGCGACACGTGGCAAAACACATCATCTGCCAGATCTGGACCAAAAGGGGTCGACTCCCCTATAGGAGGGTCGACACCTATGTCGACACCGATGTCGACTCCCCCTGGGGGGGTCGACATCCCGAGCAGGAATTTTCCCACTCAGCCTATTCTGCTTGAATTTCGAATTTTGAACTTGGTTTGAGATGTTTAATTATTATTTATATTTTCTGTTTAAACGTGAAATCTTCTAAACTCCGTAACTTTTTCATACGGAGTCCGATTCACGCAAACTCAGACTCCATCTCAAGAAGAATTTTGAGACGAACGCAATGGCGTAACTCGTTTCCCTTAATTCTCACTTTTAAAATTAAGTAATTTTTAATTAGTTAATTTAATATTCTCAGAAAATGCGGGGTGTTACAATCTCCCCTCCTTTAAAGGATTTCGTCCCTGAAATCTCCAAGTCAAGGAGAATGTATCCTAACATCCAGTATCCTAACATCCAACATCCATCTACTCAACCATTCAATCACAGGTGTCCATTGTCCTTAAAAAGTTTTCTAATGCTTTCATGATCACATGCATAGTGTGTGTACATGTCCTTATCTAATGCAAAATCAGGTGGTCTACTGATTCAGTTGACCTCCTTAATGCGAATTATGTCAGTGCCATGAGTCCATCATGTATGCAATTATTCCTAATCGTACTTTGCAACTTCTACATGAGTGTACAATCATTCATACAAATGTAACATCTATATGATAACACATCAAATTTCGATTCATATATATAAAAATTCACTCATGCATATGCATATGAAAGTGACTGAGCCGATCTAGTGCCTAATGTGTGTATATGCATCCACGAGCAACCACTAGCAAACACTTACATCCACTTGCATCCACCAAACATAAATGTCTCAGACACATGTTTACATCCTTTGGCTTCTACCTAAAAATCGAGGATAGGATCGAGAGGATATGCTTAAATGATAAAGACTAGCAAATAAACTTTACAAAAAAAGAGAGATCAAGGATATACCTTCAAAAAGGGTATGATGCGCGTATGTAGTCTTCGGTCTTCTAAGTCGCATCTTTATTGAGCTTCGCTTCATTGTGCTTTGACTGTCTTGACTTCACGATTGCGTAGCTCCTTAATTTCTGTTTCGAAAATATGAGTTGGAACTCATTTCACTGTCGCCTCTCGTTCCACCTTTTTCTTCTTATAGTATACTTAGCACTACAACTTCTATCGTGTCATGCAAACATTCCCAGAACTTTATAAACAGATGCTAACCATGTTACCAAGTGTATATACTAAGATTATTAGATTCTTCTTCGTCAATCTAGTAAGTGGGGCCGATACCTTCATTAAGTCATTAATTAACTTCCTATATTAGCCCGCTAGTCCAAGAAATCTTCTTACTTCTATTGGATTCCTTGGGACATTCAATTCTTGCACCGCAACTACTTTTGCGGTATCTATTGCTATCCCTTCTTTGGGCTCCACATGTCCTAAAAACCTTACTTCTTCTCTCCAAAAATGGAATTTTTGGAGAACTTTGCCTTAATTTGATGTGCTTGGAAGGTATCCAAGATTTCCCTTAGATGCAAAGCATGTTCTTCCACATTCCAAAATATCATCTATGCACAAGCGAAGTGAACCATTCGCCTTTGTAACGAAAACGACTGGAGCACCCCGTTCAGAAATACTTCGCCTTTTGCACTCTTTTTCAAATAACTCTTTTACTTGTTTACTGAGCCCTACCTTTCAGGTAATGCAACTGGCTCTGCATTGTTAACTAGATATATGCGGAAGTCTATCTCGCGTTTCAGGGGATAAACCCCTAACCTGATCAAAATCATTTGCGTACTCATGGACTACTCTAATGGATCGCAAATCGTTGATAGATGCATCAAGTGATTCTAGGTAGCCAAGACAAATTGATCCCTTAGGATTGCACGAAATCTCGAGGGTATTCCCGAGGCAAGTTGAAAGTCTAACTACCCTCCTTCCACAATTACTAGCTAACCAATCCATGCCTAGCATCAACCCATAGCCCATGAAATCCCGAAAACATAAGCATTACACTTAAACTCAATACTTAATATAGCTATTCTCAAATCCTTACAAAACAAAGATAAATGAGCCGAACTACCAACCGGATTTGAGACAATAATGGGATCTTCTATTATACAAGTACTAAGGTGCAGAGACTCAACTATGGAAGCTGATATAAATGAATGTGAAGCGCTAAAATCAAAAAGAGTACTAGCTGGATGATCAAAAAGAAAAACTAGACTTTTTCAACAGAAACTCTGCACCTCTCTCTCAGGTACGCTGGTGCTGAGAGCATGCACTTGCCCCCTTGAAAATCATGTTCTTTGTTCTTTCCCTTGTCCTTAATTATATGACCCGTTATACCATAATAACGACACTTCCTCTTGTCTTAGATTTTACTATTCTTTCCTCCTTTGTGAACCAAGTCCATATCCATGAGCTTCTCATCCTTGGGTTGTGTTCCTTAGCGAAACTCCCTCATTCTCATCTTTTCCATCTTTGTGTAACTTGTTGACAAGTCTCTTGAAAGCTGCCTCTATCGTACAGAAAACCCTACAAAGCTTGAAAGAAAATTAGCCGTGGACGAAACTACTGCGGCTATATATGGAAGTTGGGCATTTCTTCGCCCTTTGAAAGGTGTTGTAGTCTCATCAAGCCTATGGAACCATGCTGCGATGAGGTTACCTCCCAGAAAGCCAGGAGCCCCGGAGACTCAGGAAAGAAGGAAACAAGGATTCAAACAGAGGATCAAAAGATAGTGCATATGGCTTTGGGGAATATGCCTTTAAAACAAAACATTCCTTTTGAAAATGCTTCTTTCAAAACCGTTTTGAAAATTTTCAAATCTTTTATCTGATCTATTAACCTGCAGCTCTGATACCAAGTGAAACACCCTACCTCCGTTAAGGTCACACACAAAGGGAATGCCTTAACTTCAATGGAGCGTTTTAGGTAAAAGATGAAGAATAATTACAAGACAGACAGCGGAAAATAAAGTCATTTTATTAACAATGTGGTTTAGTCAAGCCTTTACAACAATTATCTCAATCATACTTAAAAGTAATACATAGAACTTCTGTCTGGATTCAAAAACTTCTAAGAGCATGAACCAACCATAGCAGTGTAAGAGAGAGTCCAAAGAAATACATCGACTATCTTCGAGCTTGGAAAGAAAAACGGAGCTAAGTGATAACATTTCCCACTTGTTAACCTTGGGGGGGGGGGGGGGACGGAAGAAAAGAGGCGAAAACTAACTAGATTAGACATAAGTCTGGTAAGTCCAGTGACTTTCAGCATATAAATAGGCAAAAGCATTATGACATGAATAAACTGAATATAAGACAATACCATGATAATAAGGATAACAAGATAACATATGATTAACATAGATATGATAAGGCAAGATAAACTAAATGCACTCCTACTCTTCCTCTTCTTCGCTACTACCCTGTTATTCTGATTTCTATATCTCTGCACCACCTATCTAGTGTCCCAATTAGTAATCTGTATAAAATGATCATATGAAAATGTGATCCCAATCCTCGCAATTGTGGTAGCCTTCAGGTGTACATCTAGTATGATGATCTTACCTAAATCAGCCTAATTGCCATGAAGATGTTAGATGTACCCTTACCACCCTATCGGTCGGCTCCCTACTTGTATTAATTTTCCTTGTGTCTGTGTCAATCGGCCATCTCTTGCGTATTGATATCCTATGCTGGTCCTATCATAAGGTGTATCAATCCTGATGATAGCAACCCGACATGATTCAAGATGCACAGTGTATAACTACTGGTATGCAGTGCCTGTTTTTCCCACTCTGGAGTAGGTACACGCCCATAATCCATCGGAACCTACACTGACGTACCCCTGCCGCTATTTTGACCGCTTATAATCAACCCAGTAATGGTGCCCCACCCAGCCTAGATTCAGGGTATCTTGATACATCTATGTGGGTTACTGCTGAAATGGGTCCCCGTTACTAGGGTTTCTTACTGGTTACGTTTGTGGGCCTATATTTACTAATATTACCCAACAACCCGATAGTACTTAACCCTCCCACTGATTCGAACATGTTTACTTAATGGTTAAGTTTGTAGGCCTATACTTACTAATATTACCCACCAACCCGATATGTACTTAACCCGCCCATATATTATGTCATATTGGTTAAGTGTTGTCCATTCATGTTAACTGTAACAAACTGTATTTTAATAACGTGTTATAACCATAAATCAAGGTAGAATTAATTTTTAAAATAAGGATCAAGGGCAACGGGTTACGCCATTATGTTCGTCTCGAAATTCTACTTGGAAACGAGTCCGAGTTTTCGAAAATCGGAGTCCGTATGACCAAGTTATGACCCTTCAAAGTTTCAGAAATTTCAAGTTCAAAAAACAGCTCAGAGTTCGAATTCAAATTTCGAATTCGAACCCCAGAACGGACTGGGCGGGAAATTTCCCACCCAGGACCAGGTCGACCTGGGGGTCGACAATAGTGTCGACCTGCCCAGGACCAAGTAGTGTAGAGTACTGCTGTTTGGGGGATTTCTGTTAGACTCGAGATTCAACATTGCCTCTTTGTTTTCTAATTCTCGAACCACGATCTGTAAGCCCCAGTTACTTTTAGATCTAAACTTTAAACTTAATATGGACATGTTGTAAATTGAAATTGAACCAATGAATGACAATTGTCTTGGATCTATCATTGTATATATTGGGTCTATCATTGTTCATTTTGGATCTAGTATTTTGGATCTACTATTTGTTCACCTTGGATCTATCCATCTTGAATCTTGACTTGTGGTAATATTTATATGAAATTGATTTGGGGCCTATATATCTTGTATATCTAAAACCCCTAATGTCCATAATATTCATGCTTGTGATGTTGAATTAGTTGTTATTCACAAGTTTGGGGTTATTATCTTATGTCAACTGTTACCATGACTATCACCCTATTTTGCTAGATTTGATATTTGAGATCACTACTCCATATGCCAGTATTGTTGTA
Source organism: Allium sativum (assembly GCA_030737875.1). Classification (NCBI taxonomy): domain Eukaryota; kingdom Viridiplantae; phylum Streptophyta; class Magnoliopsida; order Asparagales; family Amaryllidaceae; genus Allium; species Allium sativum. Next base: position 152,678,362 of record CM060921.1, on the reverse strand, counting down.
ATCGTTTATCTCAAGTTATACTATGCTTGACTTGTAATCACTTTTGCCACCTTATGCCCGTTCTTTCTATATTATTCCCTAATTTGATTTGTTTGTATCAATTCGAATTCACATGTGATGGGAATACGATTTGGGTAGTTTAGGCAAACCTGAATTTACCATGAACTTGGAACATGAACATTGTTATAACTTGAATCTAAATATGGACATGAAACTTACCTTGAAACTTGTCACGAACTTGATATGAGACTTGAACATGGTCATGACTCTAGAACGAACTTGAAAATGGTCAACTCGAGGTTGGGTTGAGTTTGCAGTGTAAATCTGCCCGGAACCGCCCGGCGAATCCAGTGACTGCAAAAAATAGGATCCAACGTGTGTAGTTGGTCATATCGCACCTTAAATCAGAGGTTAGACTATCTTGTGGTGTAAATCTGCCCGGAACCGTCTGGCAAATCCAGTGACCACAACAACTAGTCTAATGTGAGAGGTTGGGGTGCATTAATGAATTTATGCTACATGATAGGGTTAAGTCATGAACATAAAAGACAACACTTAACCAACTTGATACATGATTGGATAGGGTTAATTCAAGAATTTGAATGACAACACCTAACCCATTAGAAATCTTAGTTACGCGGTCCTTTTCAGCAGTAACCCACTCAGATGTATCACGATACCCTAGGACTAGGCAGGGTGGGGCACGATTACTGGGCTGATTGTAAGCGACCAGAACGATGGCTGAGTTAGTGCGCCATTGTAGGTTCAGGCTGACTATGGTCGTGCACGTAGTCCGGAGTTGAAAAAGCAGGCATTGGCACCAGTAGGTTTACACTATGCGTGCTTGACTCATGTCGATGGTTGGCACCCTATGGCTTGATACACCCTATGGTGGACCTAGCACAGGTGACTACATTTCGTGATTGGGCCGTATGACACAGACACATGACGGGCTAGAACTTGTAAGGAGCCGATCGACTAGTAGATCGTACTGTAGGACCCCGTAATGGGTCATTTCATGTTATTGGGCCAAGGGATCATCTCATGGTTAATACTTGACATGGGTTAGAATACTAGTATAGTTGGTGCAGCGAATCTTGAATATGCGATGCTAGACTTGACTTATCTTGTTATCTTAGTTATCATACCAATCCTGTTATCATCCTTATGTTTAATTCCAGTTTTTACATGTCATGTTACTTTTACTAGTTTTTATGTTGAAAGTCACTAGGGCTTACCAGTCTTTATGACTGACCCTTTTTATTTCTCCCCTTTTTCTTTCGTTTCCCCCCCAGGTTCTCAGGGAGGAGACGCTAGCTCTTAGCTTGGATTTAGCTTGCTTTCTGTCAGCTCATGTACGGTTTGGTCTATGCTATGGCTGCACTTCTGCTATTTTTGGGGAATAATTTACTTTTGTTTTCTTAAGTTTACGCTTCTTTATTTAGAACTTGATGTAATGGAATAATTTGTAATTTGGATATAGGAGGTTTTGACTCTTTTCTTGAAAGTAATGAAATTTGGTTTTTAATTTCTACCGCTGCTTTATTTATGTTCTGCCTTGGGATATCTTTGTGTATGTTTACCTAGATAATACTCCACTAAAACTAGTGCATTCCCTTTTTGAGTGACCCTAGCAGAGGTGGAGTGTTACATTTAGTATTAGAGCAGAAGGTTATCAGACTGGGAAAAAGTTTTAAAAACCTTCTAAAACTATTTTTCAAAACCATTTATAAAGAAGCATTTTTCAATAAAAGTTTTATGTTTAAAAAGGCTATTCCCCAAAAGCCATTAGCACTTTCCTTTATTTCCTCGTTTGAATCTTTTTCGTTTTTCAGCATGTCTGGTCTTAACCTTCCTGAGGGAGTACCCGTACCTGGATGGTTCCAAAGGTACTTGAAAGCTAGGGCCAACGGCGCGGGCCCGACAGACATCCCTTCTCCTCCTCCTCCTGGTACCGCCTTTGCCAAAATATGCAAAGACTTTAAAGCAATGGGCAGCAAGAACTTCGTTGGAACTGAAACTTTCGTTGAGGCATGAAACTGGCTAAAGGAGACTGAAGAATTGTTTATTATCTTCGATGTGGAGGATCATTGGAAAGTTCAGTTAGCAGCATGGTTGTTGAAAGAGGAAGCTACATTTTGGTGGGAAGTCACCAACGCTACCAGGCCAGTTGAGACTTGGGCAGACTTTAGAGAGAGGTTTGGGATTAAATTCTTATCGTCAACAGAAGAGAACCTTCAGATGGAGACGCTCCTAGCACTTAAGCAAGGGGACATGACCGTTATGGAGTACGTGAATAAGTTTAATCAGCTTGCTAGGTTCGGATTGGACTTGGTTAACACAGCTCAGAAGAAGACTGTACGCTTTGCTCGAGGATTGAACGAGCCACTACACAGTTTGACCATAACTCATATAACCATGGGGGTGACCTTTGAAAGCTTGGTGGATATGGACCTACTTCATGAGGAAGACAAGAATAGCAAGAAGGAGGTCAAGCCTAATGAGACTCAGAATAAGAAAGTTGACTTCAAGAAGGGAGGCAACAAGAATAACAAGAACAATACTAACAAACCACGTGAGACAAGGAAGTGCAACTTTTGTGGTATTACGGGACATCTAGCTAAAGACTGTAGAAGGAAGAGGAGAATGTTGGGTGAATGCTTTCATTGTGGAGATACTGGACACATCAGCAAAGATTGCCCCAAGAAGAAAGGGTAGGGGCAAGGGCAGGCCCAGCGAGCAGGACCTTCTGGAGGGCAGTTGCATGCTCTCAACACCACTCCAGCACTTGACCGAGGTAGCAATATTTCCGTAGAAAGCCTTGTTTACATTTCTGAATTTCCTGTTCGAACCTTATTTGACTTTGGCCCATCGCATACTTTTATCTCTTCTGATGTTGTTAGAAATCTACACCTAAGTACTAGTCTAGTTGAGGATCCCGTTATAGTTTCAAATCCAATTGGGGGCTCGACTCATTTATCTATGATGTGTATGGATTTGAGGATTTCTATCATAAGCGTAGAATTCACGTGTAATGCTTATGTTCTCAGATTTATGGGATACGGTTTGATCCTAGGTATGGATTGGCTGTCCAATTATGGAGCCATTCTTGATTGTGAACGAAGGGTAGTGAGGCTCATGACTCGCCTTGGTAATACCCTTGACATTTCTTGTAACCGTAAGGGTCCGGTCATGTTGTGTTATCTTGAATCTCTTGACTCGTCCATCGACAATTTGCAATCTGTAAGAGTGGTCCGAGAATATCCAGATGTCTTTGATGAGGCGAATGGGTTACCTCCTAAATGCGAGATAGACTTCCGTATTTATCTTGTTGATAATGCCAAGCCAGTTTCATTGCCCGTTAGACACATGGCCCCGCGAGAGAGAAGAGAGCTCAGTAAACAAGTTAAGGAGTTGCCTGAGAAAAATTTCATAAGGCGAAGCATTTCTGAATGGGGTGCTCTGGTGGTATTCGCTACTAAGGCGGATGGTTCGCTTTGTCTGCGCGTAGATTATCGTGAGTTAAACAAGCTGACGAAGAAAAATAGACACCCACTACGAAGAATCGATGATTTGTTTGACCAGCTTGTGGGAGCATCTGTTTTCTCTCAACTCGATCTAACCACAGGATTCCATCAGCTTAGAGTGGCTGAGGATAGCATTGACAAAACCACGTTTAGGACTCCAGATGGGTTCTTCGAATGGCTCGTCATGCCGTTTGGGTTAACGAATGCACCCGCGTACTTTGTAGAATTGATGAGTAGGGTGTTTCGGGAGTTCTTTAACAAGTTTGTAGTGGTTTTCATGGACGATATTTTGATCTTCTCAAAGGATGAAGAAGAGCATTCTAGACATCTCAAGGAAGTCATGGATACGCTTAGAGCACACCAGTTAAAGGCTAAGTTCTCCAAATGCCATTTTTGGAGGAAGGAAGTTCGGTTTCTTGGACATGTAGTTTCTAAGCAAGGCATAGTCGTGGACCCCGCAAAGGTAGTTGCGGTGCAAGACTGGAAAATTCCTAAGAATCCAACGGAGGTGAGAAGCTTTCTCGGTTTGGCAGGCTATTATAGGAAGTTCATTAAGGACTTCGCTAAGATTTCAGCCCCTCTTACTAGGTTAACGAAGAAAAACCTAGCGTTTGCATGGGACATAGAATGTGAGATTGCTTTTCAGAGACTCAAGAGAGCCCTCACCACAGCCCCAGTTTTGGCATTACCCGACGGAAGTAAGATGTTTACAGTGTACAAAGATGCGTGTGGCATAGGATTAGGCGTTGTCCTAATGCAAGAAGGGAAAGTGATATGCTATGAGGGTAGACAACTTAAAGTTCATGAGAAGAACTATCCCACACATGACTTGGAGTTGGCGGCGATCGTTTTTGCACTTAAATCTTGGCGCCATTATCTTCTAGGGGAGAGGTTCGAGCTATATTGTAACACCCCACCTCCGTTAAGGTCACTCACAAAGGGAATGCCTTAACTTTGGTGGAGCATTTTAGTAAACAGAACAGAAACTTACAAGACAGATAAAACAGTACTTGAAAATTTTTAACTTTATTACAGCGGAAACAGAAATTAATATGGTTACATCCTTTCAATTTAAGAATTCAAGTACAAAATATCAGTCTTGTACAAAAGCCTTCAAAATGCATGGTTTAAAATCATAATCCCCATGGAACGGAAGCTATACAGAGCCAAGCCATACTTTAAGCACTTCAAGCAAAGAGAAATCTGGATCAAGCTAAAGTATTCCCTCCTTGGATAACCTGGGGGGGGGGGGGAACGGAAGAAAGGAGGCGAAACAACAAGGGTCATACAAAAAGTCTGGCAAGTCCAGTGACTTTCAGCATATGAACAGATAATAATAATATGATATGAACATAAAACTGGATGTGAGATAACTGTAACAGGTGTAGCAGATATAACAGAAAAACAAAATGATATAAACTATTGTTTTACACTTCTCTGCACTAATACTAGTATAGCAGAATTAGGTGTCACCCTAATGTCTAAATTGAAGCAGGAACGGGTACAGAATACTTTAACAGAAACAGAATGTTAATAATGGGCCTTTACTACCCGATCAGAAACAGACAGAAGAAGAAACAGATTTATCCCTATGGAGAAAGAATGTGGAATTAGGTGTACACTAGTAATGGGCCTTTACCACCCGAACAGACGGTACCACACAGAAACAGACAGGTGTTACCACCCAACAGAAACAGACGGTACCAACAGAAACAGACAGAACTAAGCGTACCCTAAAACCCTACCCCAAGCGATCGGCTCCCTAATACTTAAATATCCTGTGTCGGCCCCACAGTAGGGTGTATCACTCCCTAAAGCGACAACCAATTGGCACAGACCTATTTACAGATGTCACGGCGTCTTACATCCTCAGAGGCAGACCGGGATCCATGCACGCACATGACCCGGTTGGAACGCACCATCAACACCCCTCGCCATTATCAAAATGAACCACTTATAATTAGTTCAGTAAGCGTGCCCGGACCCTACCTACTGTTGGGTCAAAGTTTTGATACCAGAAAGGGTTACTGACTAATATGGGTCCCAAACAACAGATGACACAAGTAATTCCCCTCCTAACCTTGTGTCCCTAGACTAACAGATTTCAGATTAACTTGTTTACAAGTTCAGACATACAGAATTCAGGTTTACTAATTCACAAATTAAGTTAACAAGTTTTCAGACTAACAGGTCAGATGTACAGATTTTTCAGATTTGTCTAACTTTGTATTGGGCCTACAGATTCATGGACGGGTTTTACTACATCTATTAATCCCTTTGGTTTAACCCTTTTTTCCCCAATACGTTTTAGACGTCATTCTTATCTTAGATTTTGCATTAATTAATTATTAATGCACAGACCTCTCACATTAGGTCGGTAGCTTGTGGCCGCTGGATATGCCAGGCGGTTCCGGGCAGACTTCTGCCACAAGCCAGACCTAACCTCGTGTCTTACGCATGTTATGACTAACTTCTCACATTAGAACCTATTGTTTGCGGCCACTGGATGTGCCGGGCGGTTCCGGGCAGAATTACGCCGCAAACTCATTCTAACCTCGAGTTAGCCATGTTTATCTTTGCGGCCAATTAATTAATAATTTACCGTTTATGCGCACGCCCAATATATATGCCAATTTAGATTATATCAATAACAGGATGATTATATCAACATAGCAGATAACAGATTTTATATGACTTAACGGATTTAACAGATTTAGCAACTTAGCAGATTTTGGCATATAACAGGTTAGGCATTTCAACCGACAAATTTAACCGATTAGGCATTTCAATCTAATTAGCAGTCTAGGCAATATAACAAAACTAGCAGTTTAGGCAACTTAGCAAATTAGCAGATTTAGCAAATTTAATATTTCTAAAAGTTCTATTTACATGCCTTGCCCAATCATAAATTGACCTAAATTCATATGCTTACATAATTGTCATGATTCACAACATATACTCCATGTTTGCATAAAGTTACATAGCACAGAATATGGACATAATTTGCCGTATAACATATGTTCCAATTTTTGTTAACTAGCATCTTACAGCAGATTCACATATAAATTATACCAAATATAACCATTAATTTCAATGCATGCCATATATCCAAAAATCCCTATTTAGGTGTAATATAAATAATAGATATCCTAATTAATGTAAATCTTTACACCTAACTTTCCATATCCTTCTTCTTTTCATGTCATGAATCATTATGCAAACTATACCCAACAATATAAATCTTTAAATCATATCTTCTAAAAATCAGATCTTGACTTTTATATGCATTTTGTCCAAAGTCTCAAATCATATGTAATCTTACAATGGTTCCTCTTTTCTTCTATCATAGAATATGCATAGATCCAAATCCATGTTTACAACATATGCTCATTAATTACAGTTCTAAATTACAACATAGCTATGCATACAACATGCATAAATTATATGTTCATAGTCAAATTTATGCATATGTCCAATATATTTTATGCCTCAGACCTAAAGTCATACATTCACTTTAGTCTTGTCAAATTTCGCATCATTCATCCCAAAATTTGCGTTCATACGTTCATCTCTTATGAGATTAGGCACAGGCTCGTGGTAGCCTGGCTATAAAAACAGAAAAGAAGAAAAGGGATACAGAAAAACAGATCTGACAGAAGAGAATATATATACAATCTCAGATTCAGAATCAAAAACATATCAAAATTATTATTAACGTTTATAGCGGAAAATAACTGTACTTGCCTTGATTGGATTAAAGAAAGAACTTTAACTTGTTGTAGAATCTTTGCAGAAACTTTAATCTCTAGTTTGAATTGAGTTGCTTAGGCTGATGTTGATTATCTTCTTGTAACAACCCGTATTTTCAATAACCTGTAATAACATAAATCGAGGCAGAATTTAATTCTAAAATGGGAATCAAGGGAAACGGGCTATGCCATTGTGTTCGTCTCGGAAAAATACGCGAAATAGAGTCCGAGTTTTCGAAAATCGGAGTTCGTATGACCAAGATATGGCCTCGCGAAGTTTCACGAAAATTCCCAAATTAAAGTATACTTAATTAAGTGAAATGGGTTGTGTAGATATATATATATATATATATATATATAATTGAAAATTTAATAAATAAATATGCAAAAATGCTCAAAACAGCGAATTGGGAGAGGGGAATAACCGAACCGGCCGATTTTTGAAGTCGACCCGAGCCCGCTGGGTCGACTAGGGGTTAATCCAGGGTGTTTGGCTGTCAACCCGTGGGCCGATTCGCTCAAGTGCAGATTTTGCATTTGAATGGTTCTCATGGTCCATCTTTAATCTAAAGGCCCTAGATGGTTCCTACACTTGACTTCTTCCCCAAGACATGCTTTGATGGCTTGGATTGAATCTAGGGTTAATCCTATGGCCTAAAACACTTGCCTAATCTATAAATAAGACCCTAACCTACCCTAATTCATTCATAATTAAACCTAGTGACTAAACTATGGCAAAATGCTAGCTCTCATGGCCTCCACTAATTTTATGAAGAGGGTTGCATACTAATCACTCTCTAATCAACTTCTAATCCCTTCTTAGCATCTTAATCTTCTTCATTTGGTGTTCAAAGTTGCTAGTTGTGAGTTTCTATCACTTTGATGATCTTTTGGTAAACTAATTAGATGAGATGTGATGAGATTTATGGTTTTGTATGTGGGTTAATGAGCTTTGAATCATATGATATGATGTTAGCATTAATCTTATGTTTATGCATGTTGAGTATGTAAGCTTATGCAAGTTTAATATGATGTATGTTATGTTTGCATGATGCTAAATATGCAAGTTGTGGGCTATGTAATCATATGCATGTTATGCAAGTTCATGGTAATATGCTATGCAAGTTACATGTTTGTTAATATGCAAGTTACATGTTTGTTAATATGCAAGTTACATGTATGTAAATATGCAAGTTACATGTTTGTTAATATGCAAGTTACATGTTTGTTAATATGCAAGTTACATGTATGTAAATATGCAAGTTACATGTTTCTTTATATGCAAGTTACATGTTTGTTAATATGCGAGTTACATGTATGTAAATATGCAAGTTACATGTTTATTAATATGCAAGTTCATGATGACACATTATGCAAGTCTATAAGCTAATATGCAAGTTTGTTATGCAAAATGAATATGTAAGTTATGTGACATATTATATGCAAGTTATGTGACATGTTATGCAAGTTCATATGCAAGTTATGTGTTTGTTAATATGCAAGATGGCACCTTTGAAACATGTTCATTCATATGCAAGTTGACACCTTTTATATGTGTTATATCATGAACGAAATTACGTGGGAACGATGGGGTAATTAAATGCATAAGTTAATAAGATTGTGTGAAATTAATATAATTATGCATAACACAAAATAAATAAACATAGTATGGGAATTTGCCTATTTGGTTAGGTGTACCCATACTATGTGTTGGGAATTTACCTATTGAGTTAGGTCTACCCCATGGGAATTTACCTATTAAGTTAGGTCTACCCATGTTAAGAAAACTTGATTAATTAGGGATAATTAATATAAAATTATGAGGGTGATTAATTAGGTGTAATTAATTGACTAAGACACGAGGTTGGACTCAGTTGTAGCGTAAAACTGCCCGGACCCAACCGGCTTAACCAGTTGCTACAAATGTTAGCCCAATGTGAGAGGTCTTAGGCACAAACTAAATACGTAATTAATGTAAAGACACGAGGTTAGACTCTGTTATGACATAAGGCTGCCCGGACCCAACCGGCTTAACCAGCGGTCATAAAAGACAGTCTAATGTGAGAGGTCTTTACAAAGGTTACGTTCTTAATTAATTAATTAAGAAACACTTAACCACATTAGCATGTAGAGGGACATGAGGGGTTAAGTGGGTGCCTCGGGTGGCATGAGAAAATCTAGTGGTTGCCTTGGGTGGCAATAGAAAATACGATTAGAATACTTAACCAAAATAGAACATGTAATTAAAACATGATTAAAGGGTTAAGTGGGATATACTAGAAAAAGGGACAAGCTTAGGTGGGTAGCTTGTGGAGGCCCATTTCAACCAGTAACCCATACGTATCTTTGTGGGCTCGACCCATGTCGAGGACGGGACACGCATACTGGGCTTGACTGTAAGAGGCAAACGGGTTAGCGGTGGCAACGCAAGTCCAACGGGCTTCATATGCGTGAGTGGGCCCGGGCTGGTAGGTAAGCCGTTGTTGCATCGTGTAGATATAAGCCGTGCACTGTTAGTTTTATCAGGTTGCCACGTTGGGGAATGGTACACCCCACGGTGGGGCCAGCACGGGTATCTACGTTAGGGAGCCGATCGAATGGGGAGTAGTGTGTACATCTGGTGGATTGTAGGGCCCCGTGGCGCCTACTTGGTCACCTAGGGGTACGCAAGTACTATTAGGTTAATTTTAAAAGTCCTTGGGTGGGATCAACCTTTAAGTTAGGAACGACTGGTGTGGTGCAGTTTAGTAATTTACCTTAGGAAGGGTAGATGCGTCTTTATCTTTTATCTTGGTTTAGTTAACTGCTTAGTATAGCCGTTCATCCCTATATGTTACCGTATATCAAGTTATGTCTTCTCTGGTTACTTTAACGATTGTATTGTTAAAGTTATAGGACTCACTCAGACTTATGTCTGACCCCGTTGTTTTTACCTTTTTCCCAACCCTCAGGTCCTACGGTGGATCCTAGCAGTAGTGGAGCTTGATCGGATTGCTGTCCCAGTCTTTAGGAGCTTGGATAGATGTAAAGCTCCAGTTATCCAGTTATCTTTTCTTTTGTTTTGGCTATTGTGTGAGAGTGGGATTATGTACTTCTTTATTTTGATGGATATTGTACTTGACTTTTATTTTGGTTTTATGATGTAACCAGACATGTTTTACTTCCGCTGTTATGAGAAGATGTTTTAAAATTTCAAGTACTGTTTATATCTGTCTTGTTGTAATTTTTCTGTTCTATATTCACTAAAATACTCCACCGATGCTATGGCATTCCCTTAGTGAGTGACCCTAGCGGGAGTGGGGTGTTACACGTGGTATCAGAGCTTAAGGTTACCAGAACAGATAAAATTTTTGAGAAAAACTACTTTCTAAGAGTATTTTCGAAGAAAGTATTTTTAAAAGCATGTCTTCTAAGAGAAAAAGTTTTTGAAAAAGAAAAGCATAATCCCCAATAGCCATATCTTTATCTTTCGGAATCTCCTTTTTGAATCTTTCCTCTTTCGTTTCAGCATGGCTGAAGATCTTAACATCCCGGAGGGTTTAGTTATACCACTATGGTATAGGAGGTTGCAAGAGGCTAGGGCCGCGGCTGCGGGTCCGGCCAATGCTACTACACCAGAGACAACCGCTCCTCCTCCTCAGCCTAGAGTGGATAATTTTGCTAAGGTTTGCAAGGAGTTCAAGGCTATAGGAGGAAAACCTTTTCTTGGTTCAGAGACTTTCGTAGAGGCTAGAGATTGGCTTAAGGAAGTGGAAGAGTTGCTAGATATCTTTGAAGTGGAAGAGGGAAAGAAAGTCAAGTTGGCGGCTTGGTTAATGAAGGGAGAGGCCTCATTCTGGTGGGAGGTCACTAATGGAGAACGCCCTGTTGACTCTTGGGCAGATTTTAAGCAAAGGTTTGGGGCTAAGTTTCTCTCAAGGGCGGAAGAGAATCTGTTTATGGAGAAGTTCTTGAATTTGAAGCAAGGGAATCTCACGGTGAAAGAATATGTCAACAAATTCAATCAATTAGCAAGGTTTGGCATAGAGTTGGTGAATACACCGGAGAAGAAGGCTTTGAGGTTCGTTAGAGGCTTGAACGAACCATTGCAAGGAATAGCTATGACTCACATTCCTATGGGGGCCACTTTTGAGAAGCTTGTCTACATGGCACTTATGCATGAGGATGATAAGAATTCTAAGGCACCAGAGAAAAAGGGGGATCAGAAGAAACCGCAACAGCAACAACAAGGCAAGGGCGGAAAAGGCAATGGTGACAAAAAGAAGACGAAGAAGAAGTGCTTCAATTGTGGAACACCAGGACACCTCAGTAAGGATTGTCGCAAAAAGAAGAAGACCGGTTGCTTTCATTGTGGTGAAGCAGGGCATCTTGTGAAAAACTGCCCAAAGAAGGGGCAGAAGACGGGGTCTACCTCAGGAGGCCAGGTGCAAGCTCTTATAGCACCACCTCAGTCAGGGGGGCAAGTTCAGGTTCTCTCAGTTCCACCGATTCAGCAGAGAGGTAGAACTATTTCCGTTGAAAGTCTGGTTTTTCTGTTTGATCATCCAGTTCGTACTTTGTTTGACTCTGGCGCATCGCATTCTTTTATCTCATCATCGTTAGTTGAGTCACTGCACTTAGACACCAGTCTAGTTGATGATCCCTTGGTTGTCTCAAACCCAATTGGGGGCTCCATATATCTGTCTATGATATGTTTGGGTTTGAAGATTTCTATACTTAGCGTTGAGTTTAGATGTGATGCTTTTGTATTGGGCTTCACGGGCTATGGGTTGATCTTGGGCATGGACTGGTTATCCAGTAATGGTGCCGTTCTTGATTGCGAAAGGAGAGTTGTCAGGCTCATGACCCGCTTGGGTAACACTCTCGAGATCTCTTGCAATCCCATGGAATCTGTTTTGCTAAGTTATCTTGAATCGCTCGATGCTTCGGTCGAAAGTTTGTGTTCTGTCAGAGTAGTCCGGGAATATCCGGATGTGTTTGAAGAAGTAAAGGGTTTGCCTCCGAAGCGGGAGATAGATTTCCGAATTTATTTGGTGGATAATGCCAAACCAGTGTCTTTGCCAGTACGCCACATGGCTCCTCGTGAGAGAAGAGAACTTCATAAGCAAGTAGGGGAGTTGCTTGAGAAGGGGTTCATAAGGCGAAGTATATCGGAGTGGGGAGCTCCAGTAGTGTTTGCCACGAAGGCGGATGGGTCCCTCAGACTTTGTGTGGATTATAGGGAACTTAATAAGCTCACGAAGAAGAATAGACACCCATTACCGAGGATAGATGATCTCTTTGATCAGTTGGTTGGCGCGTCAGTATTTTCGCAGATGGACTTAGCTACAGGGTTTCATCAGTTAAGAGTGGCGGAGGACAGTATAGAGAAGACTGCTTTCCGGACTCCGGATGGTTTTTATGAGTGGCTAGTGATGCCATTTGGGTTGACAAACGCCCCCGCATACTTTGTTGATCTCATGAGTAGAGTGTTCAGAGAGTATCTGAATAAGTTTGTAGTAGTTTTTGTGGATGACATCTTGGTCTTTTCCAAGAATGAAGAAGAGCATGCCTTACATCTCAAGGAAGTATTGGAGACTCTTCGAGCGCATAGTCTTAAAGCTAAATTCTCTAAATGCCATTTTTGGAGAAGAGAAGTGCGATTCTTAGGGCATGTGGTCTCTAAGGAAGGGATAGCTGTGGATCCCGCAAAGATAGTATCTATCCAGGATTGGAAAGTTCCTAGAAATGCTACTGAGGTAAGAAGTTTCTTGGGGTTGGCAGGATATTATAGGAAGTTCATCAAAGACTTCGCGAAGATATCAGCCCCATTAACCCGCTTGACGAAGAAGAATCTGGTTTTCTCATGGGATGTAGATTGTGATGATGCTTTCCGACGGTTAAAGAGAGCTTTGACCACCGCTCCAGTTTTAGTGCTTCCAGATGGGAGTAAGCCGTTTGTTGTTTATACCGATGCTTGTGGAACAGGATTAGGCGCAGTCTTGATGCAGGAGGGAAGGGTAATAGCCTATGGAGGGAGACAATTGAGAGTGCATGAGAAGAATTACCCTACCCATGATCTAGAGTTGGCCGCGATTGTTTTCGCACTTAAGTCTTGGCGCCATTATCTTCTTGGTGAGAGATTCGAGTTGTTCACCGACCATAAATCATTGAAGTACTTATTCTCTCAGAAGGATTTAAACTTAAGACAGCAAAGGTGGATGGAGTTCTTAGCATCCTATGATTTCGAGATAGCGTATACCCCTGGTAAGGGTAACGTGGTGGCAGACGCCTTAAGTAGAAAAAGGCTATCTTTGAGTCCATTGTTCGTGGAACGACGAAGCTTGGAGTTTCTTTCTTTGTTTGACTTCAGACCTTCTGTTGATTTTGTACCTGGTTTGTTGGCATCCTTGGAGGTTAGACCTACTCTTTTGAGACGGATTGGCGAGGCTCAGCGAGACGACCCACAGTTGGTTGTGTTGGTAGAGAAGCTTATAAGAGGGGAGTCGTCCAGCCATTTGGGTAGATACACCATAGATGATAAGGGATGGTTGCATAGAGACGGTAGACTTTGTGTACCGCAAGATGAGGGTTTGAAGAAGGCTATTTTGGATGATGCACATCGTTCAAGAATGACTATTCATCCCGGTGGAGACAAAATGTACCAAGACATGAAGAGAGTTTTCTTTTGGGCCGGTATGAAGAAAGATGTGGCCGAGTATGTGGCTAGATGCTTAGTGTGCCAACAAGTTAAAGTGGAGCAAAGGAAACCCGGTGGGTTGCTACACCCATTGGAAGTTCCACAGTGGAAGTGGGATAGTGTCTCGATGGATTTCATCGACGGGTTACCGAGATCGAGGAAGGGCAATACGGGAATTTGGGTTGTGGTAGACAGACTTACAAAGAGTGCCCATTTTATACCCGTAAAGAGTAAGAGGACCGCTCCATGGCTTGCTTCAGTCTATGTTAGAGAGATTGTTAGATTGCATGGCGTACCATCCAGCATTGTGAGTGATCGAGATCCTATTTTCACTAGTGAGTTTTGGAGAAGTTTGCAAGAGGCGGTAGGGACTCAGTTGTGTTTGAGCACCGCATATCATCCTCAGACGGACGGTCAGACCGAGAGGGTGAACCGTATCTTAGAAGATCTTTTGAGGCTTTGTATCTTGGATTTTGGAGGTACATGGGAAGAACATCTTCCTTTGGTGGAGTTCGCATATAATAACAGCTTTCAGTCCAGTATTGGTATGGCTCCTTTCGAAGCTCTTTATGGAAGGCCTTGTCGATCTCCTACATGTTGGTGGGAATCTACGGATAAGATCTTGCTTGGGCCGGATATGGTTAGAGAGACTTCAGAGAAGATTGATTTAATTCGAAAAAGAATGAAAGCAGCGCAAGATAGACAGAAATCTTATGCGGATCGGAGAAGGACGGATCTTGAGTTTGAGGTTGGGGACATGGTTTTTGTCAAAGTATCTCCATTGAGAAATGTTGTTCGCTTTGGGTCCGTAGGGAAGTTAGCACCGAGATTTGTTGGGCCGTTTCCTATTAAGGAAAGGATTGGACGGATGGCATATAGGGTGGAGTTGCCCGACAGACTTAGTGGTGTTCATGATGTATTCCATGTATCACATTTGAGGAAGTGCTTACATGAGACCGCGGAGGTGGTAGAGCCGAGCTTGCTTAGAGATGTAGAGGTAGAGCGTGATGCGACGATTCGACGAGCTCCTACTCGCATCCTTGGGTCAGAAACTAGGAAGTTGAGGAACAGAGAAGTTCAGCTAGTTAAAGTGCAATGGGGAGATGACGAAAGCAATGCTACTTGGGAGACGGAAGCAAAGATGCGTTCTTTGTATCCATTTCTTTTTGAGAGTATGTCTTTTAACTTCTCCTTTATTGCTTGTCTAGTACTTATCTTATCTTTAGTATATCCTCTCGCTAATACCTATGACCTTTAGATAGGGTAAAACCTATGGTTAAGACATGTGTTTGAAACATGTTATGGTTGATGGATGCATATGGATGCAATTGTTTGCTAGTGGTTGCTCGTGGATGCATATACACACACATTAGGCACTAGATCGGCTCAGTCACTTCATGTTGCATATTGCATAAATGGATGTGGTAGTTAGATTGATGGATGTATCATGGCTGTGTTATCATATGGATGATGCATTTTTGTGTATGGTTGTGCACGCATGTAGAAATTTGTATGTGTCAATAGGGTTTCGCATACATATTGGATGCATGGCACTATCATGGTTTGCATTAAGGAGGTTTACTGTATCAGTAACCGCCTGATTTTCGCATTAGGTAAGTACATATACACACACTTTTGCATATATCCATCCAGCATTTAGAATCTTGTAAGGACAATGATTGCTCGTGGATGATGCTTTGAGTAGATGGATGATTGGATGGTAGGATACGTTCTTCCTAACTTGAAGATTTCGGGGACGAAATCCTTTAAGGAGGGGAGAATGTAACAACCCGTATTTTCAATAACCTGTAATAACATAAATCGAGGCAGAATTTAATTCTAAAATGGGAATCAAGGGAAACGGGCTATGCCATTGTGTTCGTCTCGGAAAAATACGCGAAATAGAGTCCGAGTTTTCGAAAATCGGAGTTCGTATGACCAAGATATGGCCTCGCGAAGTTTCACGAAAATTCCCAAATTAAAGTATACTTAATTAAGTGAAATGGGTTGTGTAGATATATATATATATATATATAATTGAAAATTTAATAAATAAATATGCAAAAATGCTCAAAACAGCGAATTGGGAGAGGGGAATAACCGAACCGGCCGATTTTTGAAGTCGACCCGAGCCCGCTGGGTCGACTAGGGGTTAATCCAGGGTGTTTGGCTGTCAACCCGTGGGCCGATTCGCTCAAGTGCAGATTTTGCATTTGAATGGTTCTCATGGTCCATCTTTAATCTAAAGGCCCTAGATGGTTCCTACACTTGACTTCTTCCCCAAGACATGCTTTGATGGCTTGGATTGAATCTAGGGTTAATCCTATGGCCTAAAACACTTGCCTAATCTATAAATAAGACCCTAACCTACCCTAATTCATTCATAATTAAACCTAGTGACTAAACTATGGCAAAATGCTAGCTCTCATGGCCTCCACTAATTTTATGAAGAGGGTTGCATACTAATCACTCTCTAATCAACTTCTAATCCCTTCTTAGCATCTTAATCTTCTTCATTTGGTGTTCAAAGTTGCTAGTTGTGAGTTTCTATCACTTTGATGATCTTTTGGTAAACTAATTAGATGAGATGTGATGAGATTTATGGTTTTGTATGTGGGTTAATGAGCTTTGAATCATATGATATGATGTTAGCATTAATCTTATGTTTATGCATGTTGAGTATGTAAGCTTATGCAAGTTTAATATGATGTATGTTATGTTTGCATGATGCTAAATATGCAAGTTGTGGGCTATGTAATCATATGCATGTTATGCAAGTTCATGGTAATATGCTATGCAAGTTACATGTTTGTTAATATGCAAGTTACATGTTTGTTAATATGCAAGTTACATGTATGTAAATATGCAAGTTACATGTTTGTTAATATGCAAGTTACATGTTTGTTAATATGCAAGTTACATGTATGTAAATATGCAAGTTACATGTTTCTTTATATGCAAGTTACATGTTTGTTAATATGCGAGTTACATGTATGTAAATATGCAAGTTACATGTTTATTAATATGCAAGTTCATGATGACACATTATGCAAGTCTATAAGCTAATATGCAAGTTTGTTATGCAAAATGAATATGTAAGTTATGTGACATATTATATGCAAGTTATGTGACATGTTATGCAAGTTCATATGCAAGTTATGTGTTTGTTAATATGCAAGATGGCACCTTTGAAACATGTTCATTCATATGCAAGTTGACACCTTTTATATGTGTTATATCATGAACGAAATTACGTGGGAACGATGGGGTAATTAAATGCATAAGTTAATAAGATTGTGTGAAATTAATATAATTATGCATAACACAAAATAAATAAACATAGTATGGGAATTTGCCTATTTGGTTAGGTGTACCCATACTATGTGTTGGGAATTTACCTATTGAGTTAGGTCTACCCCATGGGAATTTACCTATTAAGTTAGGTCTACCCATGTTAAGAAAACTTGATTAATTAGGGATAATTAATATAAAATTATGAGGGTGATTAATTAGGTGTAATTAATTGACTAAGACACGAGGTTGGACTCAGTTGTAGCGTAAAACTGCCCGGACCCAACCGGCTTAACCAGTTGCTACAAATGTTAGCCCAATGTGAGAGGTCTTAGGCACAAACTAAATACGTAATTAATGTAAAGACACGAGGTTAGACTCTGTTATGACATAAGGCTGCCCGGACCCAACCGGCTTAACCAGCGGTCATAAAAGACAGTCTAATGTGAGAGGTCTTTACAAAGGTTACGTTCTTAATTAATTAATTAAGAAACACTTAACCACATTAGCATGTAGAGGGACATGAGGGGTTAAGTGGGTGCCTCGGGTGGCATGAGAAAATCTAGTGGTTGCCTTGGGTGGCAATAGAAAATACGATTAGAATACTTAACCAAAATAGAACATGTAATTAAAACATGATTAAAGGGTTAAGTGGGATATACTAGAAAAAGGGACAAGCTTAGGTGGGTAGCTTGTGGAGGCCCATTTCAACCAGTAACCCATACGTATCTTTGTGGGCTCGACCCATGTCGAGGACGGGACACGCATACTGGGCTTGACTGTAAGAGGCAAACGGGTTAGCGGTGGCAACGCAAGTCCAACGGGCTTCATATGCGTGAGTGGGCCCGGGCTGGTAGGTAAGCCGTTGTTGCATCGTGTAGATATAAGCCGTGCACTGTTAGTTTTATCAGGTTGCCACGTTGGGGAATGGTACACCCCACGGTGGGGCCAGCACGGGTATCTACGTTAGGGAGCCGATCGAATGGGGAGTAGTGTGTACATCTGGTGGATTGTAGGGCCCCGTGGCGCCTACTTGGTCACCTAGGGGTACGCAAGTACTATTAGGTTAATTTTAAAAGTCCTTGGGTGGGATCAACCTTTAAGTTAGGAACGACTGGTGTGGTGCAGTTTAGTAATTTACCTTAGGAAGGGTAGATGCGTCTTTATCTTTTATCTTGGTTTAGTTAACTGCTTAGTATAGCCGTTCATCCCTATATGTTACCGTATATCAAGTTATGTCTTCTCTGGTTACTTTAACGATTGTATTGTTAAAGTTATAGGACTCACTCAGACTTATGTCTGACCCCGTTGTTTTTACCTTTTTCCCAACCCTCAGGTCCTACGGTGGATCCTAGCAGTAGTGGAGCTTGATCGGATTGCTGTCCCAGTCTTTAGGAGCTTGGATAGATGTAAAGCTCCAGTTATCCAGTTATCTTTTCTTTTGTTTTGGCTATTGTGTGAGAGTGGGATTATGTACTTCTTTATTTTGATGGATATTGTACTTGACTTTTATTTTGGTTTTATGATGTAACCAGACATGTTTTACTTCCGCTGTTATGAGAAGATGTTTTAAAATTTCAAGTACTGTTTATATCTGTCTTGTTGTAATTTTTCTGTTCTATATTCACTAAAATACTCCACCGATGCTATGGCATT
Organism: Allium sativum; assembly: GCA_030737875.1. Taxonomy (NCBI): domain Eukaryota; kingdom Viridiplantae; phylum Streptophyta; class Magnoliopsida; order Asparagales; family Amaryllidaceae; genus Allium; species Allium sativum. Next base: position 152,659,460 of record CM060921.1, on the reverse strand, counting down.
CCCTTAGTGAGTGACCCTAGCGGGAGTGGGGTGTTACACTTCTAGTTTTAATTCCAGCAGAGCAGAGACGCCATTTTTATTTTTTTATTAGAAGAAGAGAGCAATGGAGGCTAGAGAATTGTGTAAGAAACCTAGGTAGAGTCCAGGGTCATTTTTATAGGGGTTATGAACTGATTAGGACCATTGATGTCGCTTGGATTGATCGTAGCCTTTCATCCTAAGGAGAGACCAATTAGAGCCTGCCACCTAGCCCTAATGACAAAGCAGACTGCAGAAAATCGACCAACATAGAATAGGCCAGCCAGGTTGGGCTGGGTTCGACCTGGCTCTGGACCAGGTCGACAGCCCTGTCGACAGCCCTGTCGACCTGGCTAGACCAGGTCGACAGCCCAGTCGACCTGGGTGTCTTAGGCGGGACTTTTCCCGCCCTGGCCAATTGGGCCCGATTTTTAATTTTAAACTTGATTCAGAAACTTCCGGAGGCTATATCTTCTTCATACGGACTCCGTTTTTCGAAAACTCGGACTCTATTTCGCGTATTTTTCCGAGACGAACGCAATGGCGTATCCCGTTTCCCTTAGTTCTTTGATTTCAAATTAATTATACTTTAGTTTGTTAATTCCACAGTTATAGAATACACGGGGTGTTACATATATACAAACCACAAATCGCTTAAGTACCTCTTCTCATAGAGAGATTTGAATCTGAGATAACAGCGGTGGATGGAATTCTTAGCATCATATGACTTCGATATAGCCTATACCCCTGGCAAGGGTAATGCTGTGGCGGATGCGCTAAGTAGGAAAAGGTTGACCTTGAGCCCCTTGTTTGTTGAAAGGAAAAACCTAGAGTTTATAGCAACCTTTGATTTTACACCTACTGTTGAGTCATTAGCTGCTATGCTAGCATCTCTTTAGTTAAAACCTATACTTCTAGATCAAGTAGGGACTTCACAGAAGGAAGACCCCACAGATATTCGAAATCATGGACAAGCTAATTAGTTGTGAGACGTCAAGTCACCTTGGTAGGGATGCCATAGATGACAAGGGATGGCTAAGGCATGATGGAAGGCTACGTGTCCCACAAGTGGGAGACCTAGTAAGGAAAGTCCTCGAAGAGGCGCATCACTCGAAGATGACCATACATCCTGGAGGGGATAAGATATACAGGGATATGAAACGCATTTTGCTTTGGCCTGGAATAAAAAAGGACATGGCAGAGTTCGTTTCGAAGTGCATGGTGTGCCAACAAGTAAAGGCCGAGTCGAAGAAGCCCGGTGGGCTATTACATCCTTTGGAAGTTCCGCAATGGAAATGGGAGAGTATCTCGATGGATTTCGTGGATGGACTGCCTAGGTCAAGGAAGGGGAATACTAGCATATGGGTCATAGTTGATAGACTCACGAAAAGTGCTCACTTCATTCCGGTGAAAAGCAGGAGGACCGCATCATGGCTAGCGTCTATTTACCTTCAAGGGATAGTACGGTTGCACGGGGTTCCTTCTATTATAGTTAGTGAACGTGACCCGATTTTCACTAGCCAGTTTTGGAATAGTCTACAAGAAGCAATGGGTACACGACTAAGTTTAACCACGGCCTATCACCCATAGACGGATGGACAAACCGAAAGGGTAAATTGGGTATTAGAGGATCTTTTGAGGCTATGTATTCTTGACTTTGGTGGTATTTGGGAAGACCATCTTCCTCTCGTGGAGTTTGCATATAATAATAGTTACTAAGCTAGCATCGGAATGGCACCATTCGAAGCCCTGTACGGAAAACCGTGCAAGTCGCCAACTTGTTGGTGGGATACGACAGACAGGCTTATACTTGGGCCCGACATGATAAAGGACACTTCTGAGAAGGTTGAGTTGATACGAAGACAGATGAAAACGACCCAAGATAGACAGAAATCTTATGCGAACAATAGAAGGACAGACCTAGAGTTCAAAGTCGGAGATATGGTCTTTATAAAAGTTTCTCCTTTACGCAATGTGGTTCGTTTTAGAGCGGTTGGAAAGCTAGCACCAAGGTTCATAGGACCGTTCCCTATCACTAAGAGGATTGGGCAGATGGCCTATAAGGTAGACTTACCCGAGAAGCTGACCGGAGTACACAATGTCTTTCACGTTTCGCATCTCCGAAAGTTCTTACATAAGTCGGCCGAAGTGGTTGAGCCAAGCATCCTTGAAGGCGTAGAAGTGGAAAAAGAAGCAACATTGAGGCGAGTCCCGATTCGTATCTTAGGAACGGAGATCAAAAAGCTAAGAAATCGAGAAGTCAAGCTAGTTAAAGTACAGTGGAGTGAAGCCCAAGAAGACGCAACTTGGGAAACCGAAGAGAAGATATGCGCGCTTTACCCATTTCTTTTTGAGGGTACATTCTCGATCTCTTTTCCTGTAAACTTGAAAACCTTTCGTATCATGCTTTTACTACCTATGTTAGCCTTGTCATCTTCTCGATCTTATCTTGAGAACCTTAGGTAGAACCATATGGATGTAAACATGTGATTGAAACATGTTATGGTTGATGTTTGCTAATGGTTGCAAGTGTTTGCAAGTGATTGCTAGTGGATGCATGACACACATTAGGCACTAGATCAGCTCGGTCACATTTTCATGTTGCATATGCATGAGTGCTTATACTTGTACATGGATGGAACTTGTTATGTTATCACTTGGGTGTTTCATATGAATGAATGTTATGTGCACTCATGTAGAGATTATAAATTATGTTAGGAATTTGCATACATGTTGGACTCATTACACTAACATATTTTGCATTAAGGAGGTATACTGAATCAGTAACCACTTGATCTTTTTGCATTAGATAAGTACACACACACACACTTGCTGCATATGTTCATACAACTCTAGAAATCTGTTAAGGACAATGGTTGTCTGTGGTTGATGTTTTGAGTAGATGGATGATTGGATGGTAGGATATATTCTTTCTAACTTAGAGATCTCGGGGACGAAATCCTTTAAGGAGGGGAGAATGTAACAACCCGTATTTTAATAACGTGTTATAATCATAAATCAAGGTAGAATTAACTTTTAAAATAAGGATCAAGGGCAATGGGTTACGCCATTACGTTTGTCTCGAAATTCTGCTTGGAAACGAGCCCAAGTTTTCGAAAATCAGAGTCCGTATGACCAAGTTATCACCCTTCAAAGTTTCAGAAATTTCAAGTTCAAAAACAGCTCAGAGTTCGAATTCAATTTTCGAATTCGAACCCCAGAACGGACTGGGCGCGAAATTTTGCGCCCAGGACCAGGTCGACCTGGGGGTCGACCATAGTGTCATCCTGCCCAGAACCAGGTCGACCTGGGCGTCGACGTGGTTGCCGAGCCCATTTTTGAGTCAAAATTCACTCTGATGTTTCTAGTCCGATTTCTGTCTAAATTCGTTGGCCAGACCCTATATAAACAGCCCCTAACTCAAGTCTCTCTACACAAATTCTCTCTTGCCTTATGCTGCTAAAACCCTGGTTGAAAAGAAAAGGGATTGCTTCTCCTCCAACAAGGCTACGAGAAGAGTATTGCTGTTTGGGGGATTTCTGTTAGACTCGAGATTCAACATCGCCTCTTTGTTTTCTAATTCTCGAACCACGATCTGTAAGCCCCAGTTACTTTTAGATCTAAACTTTAAACTTAATATGGACATGTTGTAAATTGAAATTGAACCTATGAGTGACAATTATCTTGGATCTATCATTGTATATCTTGGATCTATCATTGTTCATTTTGGATCTACTATTTGTTCACCTTGGATCTATCCATCTTGAATCTTGACTTGTGGTAATATTTATATGAAATTGATTTGGGACCTATATATGTTGTATATCTAAAACCCCTAATGTCCATAATATTCATGCCTATGATGTTGAACTAGTTGTTATTCACAAGTTTTTGGTTATTATCTTATGTCAACTGTTACCATGACTATCACCCTATTTTGCTAGATTTGATATTTGAGATCACTACTCCATATGACAGTATTGTTGTAATAGTTTATCTCAAGTTATACCATGCTTGACTTGTAATCACTTTTGCCACCTTATGCCCATTCTTTCTATATTATTCCCTAATTAGATTTGTTTGTATCAATTCGAATTCACATGCGATGGGAATACGATTTGGGTAGTTTAGGCAAACCTAAATTTACCATGAACTTGGAACATGAATATTGTTATAACTTGAATCTAAATATGGACATGAAACTTACCTTGAAACTTGTCACGAACTTGATATGAGACTTGAACATGGTCATGACTCTAGAACGAACTTGAAAATGGCCAACTCGAGGTTGGGTTGAGTTTGCAGTGTAAATCTGCCCGGAACCGCCCGACGAATCCAGTGACTGCAAACAGTAGGATCCAATGTGGGTAGTTGGTCATATCGCACCTAAAACCCGAGGTTAGACTTTGTTGTGGTGTAAATCTGCCCGGAACCGCCCGACAAATCCAGTGACCACAACAACTAGTCTAATGTGAGAGGTTGGGGTGCATTAATGAATTTATGCTACATGATATGGTTAAGTCATGAACATGAATGACAACACTTAACCAACTTGGTACATGATCAAATAGGGTTAAGTCACGAATTTGAATGACAACACTTAACCCATTAGAAACCCTAGTTACGCGATCCTTTTCAGCAGTAACCCACTTAGATGTATCACGATACCCTGGGACTAGGCAGGGTGGGGCACTATTACTGGGCTGATTGTAAGCGACCAGAACAACGGCTAAGTTGGTTCGCTATTGTAGGTTCAGGAGGACTACGGTTGTGCACATAGTCTGGAGTTGAAAAAGAAGGCATTGGGCACCAGTAGGTTTACACTGTGCGTGCTTGATTCGTGTCGATGGTGGGCACCCTAGGGCTTGATACACCTTATGGTGGACCTAGCATAAGTGACTACATTTTGTGATTGGGCCGTAGACACAGACACATGACAAGCTAGAACTTGTAGGGAGCCGATCGACTAGTAGATCGTACTGTAGGACCCCATAATGGGTCATTTCATGATATTGGGCCAAGGGATCATCTCATGGTTAATACTTGATATGGGTTAGAATAATAGTACAGTTGGTGCAGCGAATCTTGAATATGCGATGCTAGACTTGACTTATCTTGTTATCTTAGTTATCATACCAGTCCTGTTATCATCCTTATGTTTAATTCCAGTTTTCACATGTCATGTTACTTTTACTAGTTTTTATGATGAAAGTCACTAGGGCTTACCAGTCTTTATGACTGACCTTTTTTCTTTCGCCCCTTTTTCTTTCGTTCCTCCCCTCCCCAGGTTCTCAGGGAGGAGACGCTAGCTCTTAGCTTGGATTTAGCTTGCTTTCTGTCAGCTCATGTACGGTTTGGTCTTGAGCTATGCTATGGCTGCACTTCTGCTATTTTTGGGGAATAATTTACTTTTGTTATCTTAAGTTTATGCTTCTTTATTTAGAACTTGATGTAATGGAATAATTTGTACTTTGGGTATAGGAGGTTTTGTCTCTTTTCTTGAAAGTAATGAAATTTGGTTTTTAATTTCTACCGCTGCTTTATTTATGTTCGGCCTTGTGATATCTCTGTGTATGTTTACCTAGATAATACTCCACCAAAACTAGTGCATTCCCTTTGTGAGTGACCCTAGCAGAGGTGGAGTGTTACATTAACTTAACCTACCTACTCATCATGTTATGTTGGTTAAGTGTTTCTTATTAACCCTTTTCACTCGTCATGTTGGATTGGTTAAGTGTTTCCTATTAACTTAACCCCATCCGTTCATCAAGTTACATTGGTTAAACGTTTCTTATTAACTTAACCCTACGCGTTCATCATGCTGTATTGGTTAAGTGTCATCAATCAATTCAAGTTAACTTAACCGACACACTTGTCATGTTACGTTGGTTAAGTGTTGCCTTCTTGTGTTAACTTAACCCTTCCACGCATCCTGTTATATTGGTTAAGTGTTGCTCTCTTGTTTTAACTTAACCTTACCCATTCATCATGTCATATTGGTTAAGTGTTTCTTATTATCTTAAACCTACTCATTCATCGTGTCATATTGGTTAAGTGTTTCTTATTAACTTAACCCTGCTCATTCATCATGTCGTATTGGTTAAGTGTTTCTTATTAACTTAACCCTTCTCATTCATCATATTGTATTGGTTAACATAATCTTGCTCACTTGTCTAATTGACATGTTATAACAGTTAAACGTTCTAAATTTACTTAACCTCACCTTCTTGTCTAATTAACATGTTATAACGGTTAAGTGTTCTAAATTTACTTAACCCTATCTTCTTGTCTAATTAACATGTTATAACGGTTAAGTGTTGCCTTAGTTAACTTAACCCTATAATTCTTAAATGTCTTGTTCATTAGCATTAATTGATTTATTAATGCACCGACCTCTCACATTAGATCTATGTTGTTGTGGTTTCTGAATGTGCCGGACGGTTCCGGGCAGTTTAACGCCACAACTCAATCTAACCTCGGATTTTTCTTGGGCATAATGCACTAACCTCTCACATTAGATAGGTGTTGTTGCGGTTACTGGATGTGCCGGGCGGCTTCGGGCAGTTTTACACCGCAACTCAATCTAACCTCGGGTTAGACATGTTTATCTTTTAGCATATTTACCATACATGTCCAATTCTAGATTTTATATTCGAATTATCCCAAATTCACAAAACTAGTCATGTTCCAATTCTCAAGTTATACCTCAACAAAGCTAATTACAAGTCATGCCCCACAAATCCAAATTCAAGTTATTACTCAACATAGGTGGTTATGAACAAATTATACAATTGTAAACAACTGTAAAATCCGTTCGGCTTTCCTAAACAACAAGGATTGTTGTAGAGGGTGTCGAACTCTGGGACCAAAAATATTTTAATTAATAAATCCAATCAAGTTATTCCAGAATTTTGATTGTTTGAAAACACAGAAAATAAAAGCAATTAAATAAAAAAGAGAGATTTATCTAATAAAAGAAAGCAATTAGGGGATAATGACATAGATTAGATTCACACTCATCAATAGCCAACAAATAATTATAGATCTAATTCATGTTTCTGTCACAAACACAAATCAACGATAAATAGATTCTTAGAAACAAATAAGTAAATAACGACAAGCATGGCCTATGCAGGAGCTGATCTCTTAAACAACCATAGACTATCAGGACAGATTCACAAATTAATTTCTAAAAACCTAAAACTAGATCTAAATCTGATAATTGTTAGATCGAACACGAATATACCCTATGAAGGAGCATAGCTCTTAAACGACACAGAATATGAAGGTTCAGATCTAACCCTTGAACAGATCTAGATCTACATATATAAAGTCCTCGTCTATTGGCTATGTGATTCATGTTGAATCATATCTATTAGCGTCATCACCCCTAATCAAAGGGGATTAGCTAGACATAGCTAAAGAAGAAGAAAAATAGAAAATAAACAACATGAACATAAACAAAACTAAAACTAAATAGAATAAAGGAAGAATAGTTTTATTCCAAGAGAAAGATTACAGAATAAAACTAAGTGTGTTTTACAATGAATGAGATAAAGTGTATTTATAGCTGATATGACAAAGGCTACGTGGAAAATTCCACAATGTGGGACTAAAGAATTAGCCCAAATAACACATAAGCTAGTGTGAACGGGGTTGTAGAGTAAGAGGCCTTGTAAGTGAGCCAGTGTGAACGCGTGCAGTGCATGAATGAGAAGCCTTGCAAAGGAGCTAATGTGAACGCAATATGAGTCTTTAGTGAGCCAAATCTACCCAACTGAACTCTATTTGCAACCATTCTTCAAGCTTTAGTAATTTTAACTTCACTCTTTTTCAGCAAATTCTTCATGCTTTATTCACCAAATGCTCTAAACCATGATTCTTTTCAACAATCTGAAAACACAGCTATAAATACACAATATCAATTATTTAAAAGATAAAATAAGATAAATATGCGGATAAAATATACACATTTACGTGTATATCAATAGGTTACACCCAATCTTCCCAAATTTGCTATAATAGTCATGCCCCAAAAATTACGATATAACACATGACCTAAGGTTTAGTCATATTGTACCGTACAAGATATTCTCCAAAAACCCCCAATCATGATTCACAGTATAAACTATGCCAAATTATAACCTTTAATTTCAGTGCATGCCAATTACCCAATTTTACGCGTGTTCACATTCAACAGTTATCCGTATCTTACTATAGGTTTTCATGCCTAAGCCATATATCACTATACACAATAATCTTCTTCTTTCAAGTCATAAACTACCATATATATGTCCTAATTTTAGGTCTTAAACCACAAAATGTGCTATGCCTTACATGTTTACATTTCAATTTACGCCCCAAACCCCAAGTCATATGTCCAATATACTTTGTGCCTCAAATCTCAAGTCATACGTTCGATACACTTAATGTTTTAAATACAAAATGTGTTATGTCCTCAAATCAGTTACAAATAAGTTATGCCCAATTATACATAATTTAATACTTTTCCCAATTTTCGCGCTGGTCATGTTCAAATCATATATTATGCCCAATTTTATTTCCAACGTACGTTCATCTCTTATGAGATTTGGCTCAGGCTCGCAGTAGCCTGGCTATAAAAACAAAAAGGGAAGAAGGAAAGAAGAGACAAAGAATGGACATAATATTATCAATGAGATAGATCCAATGAATATAGAAAGACAGATAGAAACAGGCATAATCTCTGATTCAGATTTATTACAATGTTAGAATCACAATTGAATTTTACTTCTGAAAGTAACATGAACTTACAAATTACAGAACGGTCTTGAATTCTAGGATCTGATTTCTGAATTTGATTAGCTATCCCTTTGATGTAGACTTTGATTGTTAATTTGAAAACTCTAATTTGATTGATTAAGGTGAAGGCTAGGTCACTTCAGGTTTTAGCAGCATACAAACGCTTATGAATTCGTGTGTAGAAAACAATAGGTTTAGGGGTCTTTTTATAGGTGTATAGGGAGATTTAAAGCCTTCAGATCAGTCTATAAGTCATCGGAATCGTCCAGAGCAGAATACCATGTCACACAACGAATCAAAGAGCGACATGTGGCAAAACACGTCATCGGCCAGATCTGGGCCAAAAGGGGTCGACTCCCCTATAGGGGGGTCGACACCTATGTTGACTCCTCCTGGGGGGTCGAAACCCTGAGCGGGAATTTTCCCGCTCAGCCTATTCTGCTTGAATTTTGAATTTGGTTTGAGATGTTTAATTATTATTTATATTTTCTGTTTAAACATGAAATCTTCTGAACTCCATAACTTCTTAATACGGAGTCCAATTCACGCAAACTCGGACTCTATCTCAAGCAGAATTCCAAGACGAATGCAATGGCGTAACCCGTTTCCCTTAATTCTCAATTTTAAAGTTAAGTATTCTTTAATTCATTAATTTAATATTCACAGAAAATACGGGGTGTTACAACTATTATCCCTCGGTTTGATTGATTTGATGCGCATCTGTGATTTAAGAGTGTTGTTCGAGGTGGGCGGTATTCGCGGTTATGCGTTACCACCAGTACGGGCATGCAACTAGTATATTCCTACACTGGGCATTCCTCGTGTGCCTTGTCATATTATCCTGATCGAGCCCCTTACGATTTTGATTTAACATTGTCGTATCATGGTGCCTCTCTATCCGCTGACATACTCGTGTGTCATATGCAAACTGTACGGCAACGTTATAAACGGTGTAAGGGTAATAATGGTAATCCAGCTTACACTATTTTAGTATTTTATATTTAACCATAGACACTATAATAATAGCGTATTATATTATATAACATCTAGTTTAATGGATCCTTAAGAGATGGAAATTCCCGTAACATCTCTTAAGTTATTGCAATTATATTATTGCACAAATTTGATTTAACTAACATGATAATATTTTAGCTTTGATCCGAGTATTTTTGTCTTTTCATTTGTACTCGGGTTAGCCTGAGTTTCAGTAATCGAAGACACTGTTTTGAAGATGAAGATGGAGCTTGCTAGAAGTATTATTATTTATTTGCGCTGCAAATATTTGTACGTTTACAATAGTTAACTCTGAAATTTTTTGTAAAACTAAATCAAATGTAAGTTTGAACAACTTCATGAACTGTTCTTTAATTATTATATTTGTCCTTCCGCTGTGAGATTCTGTGTTTATTTTTCTTCTTTCTTCTTTTTCTTATATAAATCCGAATAACTATCTTTATTTTTGATTTGTTTAAGTTGTCATTGATGATCATTATCGATTTGAACAGTCAAAAATGTGGGATGTTATAGTTATCTTTGTTTTATTATTTAGATACCGAGTTTTACCTGAATGATATATTAGTGCTTTTTCAAAACAAGAGATTTTAGTCCTCAATATTTTATTAATGATGTCTGAAATGGATTTCCTTTATTTATTTATTTTAATCTTTTTTCATTTTGTTGACCATAAATATAAAATGGGCTATGGATTGGTCGCAGCATGAGGCATGTGTATCCATATATGTACCCTACAAAGTTGATATCCATATGGGATACAACAATGACAAAGCATCAAAATATTTTACTTCATTACATGCATAACAGTGATCTTCAACTTAATATTAGCTTTGCAGACACTAGTATTTCTGTTAGACCAAAGTTTGGTTCTAACACCCAAATGCAGTTTGAAGTCCTCATTGTCGCAAATCATAAATCACAGAGATCCAGAAAATAGTAAATAGCAGGAGACACACCCGGTTTTTATAGTGGTTCGACTCAAACCAAGCCTTCGCCCACTTTATCTCTTGTTAAATCCTAAGAAGTTACAAATACAATACTCTCGTTTTATACATGAAATCCTCGTGTTTACAATGAAAAGAGGTAGGAAATAAGAAGACTATAAAAGAAATCCTAGTGTTATATTGTGGAGTTCAGCTTCTATGTTGAGCAATGGCCTTGCTAAGAACAATGGTGGAAGCCGTGAGGAGTTCGTGCCCAAAAGATCCGAGAGATCCATTGAAAATGCCTTCCAATGGTGTATTTATAGTCATCTACAACAGGCGGTTCGTAGGCCATGTGGCACACATCCCAAGAATTTCGAAATGAGGTGGAAAACGAGGAGAAATCCTCTCCAAGTTGTAACGACTTGGATTTTGCCCGGACCTAGTAGATCGCAAAATTGACTAAGACCGTTCAACACCCGAATACGCTAAATCTGGGAATACAACACATCAGAACAATACATCAGAGTATAGAATATCAGAGTACATTAAATAAATAATAATACATCGTAATATAATTTACAATGAACTTAATACAGTGCAATGGAGTAAATAAAATGAACAGTGGAAGACTATCAATGCTCTGGACATAGCTTTAAGCTTCGATCTAGAATCCTGCTCAATATATCTGCAAAATAAGCTACTCGACTGCCCATGTGGAAAAGAGGGCACCCGAGTTTGCAATGTGAAACAAACTACGAGTCAGTCGTGGGACTGGTATGAGAAATCTTTCCTAACTTATTTAACAATATGGCTAATCACAGGACCACGCCGATGACATAGAACCGGTTTACTCCATTGGATTGCCAGTGCAAAATTTAAATAAAGTGAATCGTTAAACAACGCAGTGCTTTTTGGAAAAATGTAACCATTATAAGACTCAAGTCCCATCACACAATGCAACGCAAACCGGAGGATAGAGTTTTACCTTATAATGGTCAAAAATGCTTGATACGATAAAAACGGATTTGATATTATTATTAGTGTATATATGTTTCAAAAATATTTCAATCATAATGTATCAATCACATATGACATAGTACCCCAAGCCATACTAGTTCTACAATCAAAACCACATGGTGTCGTATTAGAAGTCAGATTTCCGTCATGAGTCAAGGCTAGGAACGATCTCCTTACCGACTCGAGACATTCTAGCAATGTCTCACGATCACACCTACGGGCAACCCTTAGATCCTGCAGGGCCAGTCCACAAATAACTTTAGTGGATTGGCAATTCCTGAACACACACTTCCCGGTCCTATTGAACCTATAAAATGGTCACAATCGACCAATGAATCCGAGGCTTCGAAATCCATCATCCACATAAGTAAAATGTCAGGGCTTGCAAAACCCTGATACCACTTCTAGCTAGAAAGAAATGTGTGCACTTCCTGCCTTCCCTTGCTCCGTTTCTGACTCATACTGGGGTGTGAGGCTCACAAGGTAATGTTGTACACAAAGCTATGCCTAAATAGGCTATGCTTTGATCATCAACCACAAGGCTCTGCTTTTCAACAAAAGCCTCGATCATTTGCATCTTGGCATGCCACATTGACAATTCACGCCATGCGATCGATAACTACCAATATATAACCCCTGAGTTTGTGTGTCTCAGAGAAGGGTGTTAAGCAAGAGAATAAATTCTTCATCACCACAATTATATATAAAATAGAAATCAATTTAATTTACATGGAATGAAATCCAATCTCAGACACACATCCATTTAAAAGTCCGTTCTGGGTCTGAACAAAACCGAAGACACCTTCTTCCTCGTCCCGTATGTCCAATACGGAAGAGAGTTTCTCGCATATCTAGACAATCAGTAAGTACGTCCGGACAAACTACCACTTTAACCCTTTACTGGGAGTTGCCCAATGCCGGGCATAAGTAGTCGTCCATTCGATGTGAAGATCACTGGTCTTTATGCACCGTCTTTAATGTCTTTGACTTTAATCGTCTTAGTAATTATTTAGAATGGGTTAAACCCGGTCTTTCCGAATAACTCGCGTATTTTTATAATTAAAAATCAAGTGCTATAAATATACATCATACGCCTCATTCCTATTCAGAATATTCTTTCAATAAAATATTCATATTATTAGGGAAAAGTTCCCATTAATTTTATCAAAGATAAATTCTTTTAAATTTATTCTTAAATCTTCTTTTTTTAAAGATTCCTTAAAACTTCAATTTTATTTTAATATACAAAATCATTGCTTTATGGTTACTCAACTTTTAAGAAATTTATCTTGTCTTTAACCGGGGAAAAGAACCAATGTAATTAAAAACACAGTTCACGATAAACCCAAAATCATTTTCCATTAAATATGGAATATTCACAGAAATCAAATCAATATATAATCGAATTTCCACTCAATTCCAATTTAATATATTAAATTGGAAAAACTTGACTTTAGAAATTTTCCTTTTAAATCTTAATAAAAAGATTTATAAATTCTAAATCATATCTTTATTGTTAATTGCGTTAAAGAACAAATGTCGTTTAAAACACAGTTCACAATAAACCCAAAATCATCTTCCATTAAATATGGAATATTCACAGAAATCAAATCAATACATAATCGATATAAATCTCCGTATCAGACCGTTAATATAAATGGAATAACGAAAAAGCCTTTTAAATTCCATATATAGTAACAGTCTTCTTTTACAAAAGCCTATCTCGATTATTATCAAATCGAATTACCATTCAATTCCAATTTAATATATTAAATTGGAAAACTTGACTGTAGAAAATTTCTTTTTAAATCTTAATGAAAAGATTTATAAATTCTGAATCATATTTACACTGTTAATTGGGTTAAAGAACAAATGTCGTTTAAAACACAGTTCACAATAAACCCAATTCACATATCATTTTATTCCAATTACTAAAACATAACTGAAAACTCTAATAATCTTAATTAAAAGATTTATTCTTTTCATACGGGTTTTAAGAACGGTGTTATTTAAGACACAATCCATGACAACCCAAAATCTAATTCTTTTATTTAATTCCAATTAAATATCATTTAATTAGAAGACTTCATTAAATCTTAATTTAAAAGATTTATTCTAGTTAATACCTAGTTTATTTCAGAAAAATATATTTTTATCTTTTGTCCATCCAAAAACAAACATAGAAATCATCCTTTTATTCTTCGTTGAATATTTTCTTAAATATTCGTTATTTTAAAATATTCTTTATATAAAAAGATTCTTTATGTAAAATATTCTTTATATTACAATATTCTTTATTTTAAAATATTCTTTAAAAAGATAATCTTTATTTTAAAATATTCTTTATTTAAAAGATATTCTGACTAGGAATGTGACTCAATCAGTTACCATAGAATTTCGGTTATATGGATTTCATACATCGCATGTATACGACAATAATGAGAAATGATCATTAAACCATCCATCTATATCCAAATTGAAATTTATAACCGTGTGAGCATTAAAATGAATAAATAACGCTCATCGCAGCCTGTCAATCCATCGGTTGACATACAATTAAATATTGGGACTAGTGTATGTCAAATATCATCCCAATACCCGTGTGGGGTTTTCAGCCAACAACAGTTCATCTAAATAAATAATTGGTTAATGAATTTAACCAATTTTAATTCCGCTAACATGTTGGTGATAAGTAACAAACATGTTATTTTATTCCTAATGCTAAATAATAATAAAAATTAGTTGCAAAATTTCCCTACATTTATTTAATGTATAATAAAATGTAATTTATTTACATTTCATTATTGCTAATGACAAATGAAAAGATAATTTTCATTTTCCTTTATTTGCGTATAAATTTCTGTTTTTAAACTTTAATAAATAAAAAGAAATATTTTATTGTATGCATAGTTTCAAATCATAACATATGAAATCCCTCTTTATTCTGTACCTAAGTTCTAATGTAAAATTTGACAATACAAATGTCACTTGGGTTTGCATACAAATTCTATTGTATAATTTAATAATAAAATGTCACTTTAATTTACATACAATTCTAATGTATGTTTTGACCAACAATATGATTCTTATATTTGCATATAAATTCTAATGTATGTTATGCAAATAAAAACGATTCTTATATTTACATATAAATTATATTTCAACAAAATGTATAAAAAGTGATACATCCATTTTGTTGACAATTCTATTTTTACAAAATGAATATTTTTGTTGTAACACAAAACTACAACAACAACAACAACAACAAAGCCATATATCCCAAACAAGTTGGGGTTGGCTGGATATGGAACCCAAAATTAAAATAAAATAAAATAAAATAATGATGATAATATATATATATATATATATATAATGTTTAAAATAACCAATCAAATAAAAATTCGTCCGATAAAGGGTTTTTTAAATAATAATAATAATAATAAGTAAAAATGTTCAATAAAAGTGAAATAAAATCTAAAATAGTAAATTAAAAGTAAAAAGGTTCAGTAAACGTGAAATAAAGTCTAAAAAAAACCTATGGTTGTTGTACATGGATTGCCAATTTCCATGCACTCCTATCAACTATCAGCTCTTCCGATAAACTCCAATTACTTAAATCTCTCTTCATTATCTCCTCCCATGTCATTTTAGGTCGACCTCTACCTCTCTTTAGGCCTTTGGCACGACCTAGAATTCTAGCGCGTACAGGTGCATCGTATGGTCTACGTTGGATATGTCCAAACCATCTCAAGCGGTATTGGACTAACTTCTCTTCAATAGGTGCAACTCCAAGTTTTTCCCGAATATCCTCATTTCTAATCCGATCTCGTCTGGTATGCCCATAGCTCCAACGCAGCATTCGCATCTCTGTTATACTTATCTTCTGGACGTGTTTCCTCTTAGTAGGCCAATATTCTGCACCATATAACATTGCAGGTCTGATTGCTATCCTATAGAACTTTCCTTTAAGCTTCTAAGGAATCTTCGAATCATAGAGAATGCCAGATGCTAGTCGCCATTTCACCCATCCTGCTTGAATTCTAAAACTAACATCCTTATCAATCTCTCCATCAAACTGCAACATAGATCCTAAGTATCGAAACGATTCCTTCCTGGGTACTACTTTATCGGCCAGGGTAACATCTCCGTCATCTGACCTGACACTGCTAAACTCACACTTCATATACTCTGTTTTAGTTCTGCTAAGCCTGAAACCCTTTGATTCCAAGGTCTCCCTCCACAACTTTAGCTGTCGATTAACCCCTATTCTACTTTCATCAATCAACACAACATCATCGGCAAAGAGCATACACCAGGGAATCTCCCTTTGTATATCTTTTGTGATTTCATCCATCACTAATGCAAAAATATAGGGGCTCAAAGACGAACCTTGATGTAACCATATGTTAATTGGAAAGTCTCTGGTCTCACCATCGCATGCCCTAACACTAGTCATAACCCCCTCGTACATATCCTTAATAAGGGTAATATACTTTGATGGCACTCTCTTCCTTTCTTGCGCCCACAACATAACCCTCCTCAGTACTCTGTCATAAGCTTTCTCCAGGTCAATAAAAACCATGTGGAGATCTTTCTTTTGCTCCCTGTATCTCTCCATAAGTTGCCTAACCAAGAAAATCGCCTCAGTGGTTGACCTTCCCAGCATAAAACCAAATTGATTCTTAGTGACACTTGTCAACCTCCTCAAACGCTGCTCGCAAACACTCTCCCAAAGCTTCATTATATGACTCATAAGCTTAATTCCTCTATAGTTTGTGCAACTTTGAATATCTCCTTAATTCTTTAAGATTGGAACTAAAATGCTTCTCCTCCACTCATCTGGCATTTTGTTTGATTTGAAAATATTTTTGAATAACTTAGTTAGCCATTTTATCCCTGCATCTCCAAAGCATCTCCACACCTCAATAGGAATATCATCAGGCCCTACCGACTTGCCTGATTTCATACGTTTCAACGCCCCCTTTACCTCAGCTTCTTGAAATCTCCGCACAAAATGTCTATTGGTGCTATCGGCTAAGTCTTCCAACTCGATCGAAGAGCTATCACTTTCTTCGTTGAAAAGCTTATCAAAGTATTCTCTCCACCTATTCTTTATCTCATCTTCCTTCACCAAAAGTCTATCATTCTCATCCTTAATGCATTTAACCTGATTGAAGTTCCTTGTCCTCCTCTCGCGTACCCTAGCTATTCTGTAAACGTCTTTTTCGCCCTCCTTTGTACTTAGCCTTTGATACAAATCTTCGTACGCTCGTCCCCTCGCTTCACTCACTGCTCTCTTTGCAGTCTTCTTTGCCACTTTGTACCTGTGCATGTTCTCTTCGCTTCTATGACGGTACATGCATTTGTAGCATTCCTTCTTCTCTTTGATAGCCTTTTGCACCTCGTCATTCCACCACCACGAATCCTTGGGTTCTCGTTTGCTTCCTCTTGTTATCCCAAATACCTCAGTGGCGACTCTCTGAATGCAAGTTGTCATCGCATTCCACATGACATTTGCTTCTCCTTCCACATTCCAAGCTCCTTCTCCCATCACTCTATCTTTAAACACCCGTGAAGCATCTCCTTTGAGTTTCGACCATTTCGTCCTGCTAATCTTCTCTCTCCTATCCTTCGCCACCCGAAGACGAAACACACACACCAACAGCTGGTGTTGTGAGACGACACATTCTCCATGTATGACCTTGCAATCAACACAATATCGTTTACTATCTCTTCTAGTTAGGACAAAGTCAATCTGGCTAGCCTGTTGGCCACTACTTAAGGTGATCAGATGTGATTGCCTCTTTCTAAAGAAGGTATTAGCAATCATGAGATCAAAAGAGAGAGCGAAACTCAAAATATTTTCACCCTCTTGGTTCCTACTGCCAAATCCAAAACCACCATGCACTCGCTCAAAACCCCCGCTAGATGAGCCAACATGGCCATTGAAGTCTCCTCCTATAAAAAGTTTCTCGCTACTATGCACATTCCTAACCATGACATCCAAGTCTTCCCAGAACTTCCTTTTGGCTTCTTCACTTAGACCTACCTGTGGGGTATATGCGCTAATGACATTCAAAACTGCCTCGCCAACTACTAGCTTAACTAGGATGATCCTATCCCCTCGTCTTCTGACGTCAACCACATTGTTCTGAAGGTTCTTGTCAATCAATATGCCTACCCCGTTCTTGTTACGTACTTCTCCCGTGTACTCCAATTTGAAGCCAGTGTTCTCCATCTCCTTCGCCTTCTGACCCACCCATTTAGTCTCTTGAACGCACAAGATGTTAACCCATTTCCTAATCATACTATCCACTATCTCTCTTAATTTTCCTGTTAAGGACCCTACATTCCAACTACCTAACCGAACCATACTATCGTCGACTAGCTTCCTTTCTCCTCGCATCCGCCGAGAAAAATGCTATTTGTGTTGTAACACAAACCTATTTAAACAAAAATGTTGTTTATGTTTAGCTCTTCTATTTGACCAAAATATATAATTTTTGTTTTTAACCATCTTATTTTTGACAAAATGTACATTTTTGTTTCAACTAATATAATTTGACAAAAATGAGAATTTAAGTTCAGCTAGTCTATATGGCCAAGAATGTATATTTTGACAAAAATGTGTATTTTGATTTAACTAATCTATTTCAACAAAATACTAAAAATGATGACTTTGTTTTGTCGATAAATCCCTTTAAATAAAATAATAAAAATGATAACTTTTTTTATCGACAATTCTAATTCAATAAAACAAATAAAAGTGACAAGTTTGTTTTGTCGACAATTATAATTCAACAAAACAAATAAAAGTGACATGTTTGTTTTGTTTGCAAAACATGACATATTGTGTTACATAAATTTTTCTACGTATTTTAATGATAAATAAAAGAATAATTTATTTGTTTACATTTTCCTATTTAACTTAACAAATAAAAATGATAATTTTATTTGTTTACAATTTCTATTTAACAAAAATGATATTATTGTTTTAACACAAATCTATTTGACAGAAATTGTTTTTTTGTTCAAACTCATTTCTAATTAACGAAAATGTAATTTTTGTTCTAACCATTATATTGATATGTTTGTTTTAACTAAATTATAATTAACCAAAAATGAAATTTCATTTCAACCATTATAATTTGACAAAATGACAAATTTGGTTTCAACTATTACAATTTGGCAAAAGTGAAAAATTTGGTTTTAACTATTACAATTTGAGAAAAGTGACAAATTGGTTTTAACTATTACAATTTGACAAAAGTGACAAATTGGTTTTAATTATTACAATTTGACAAAAGTGATAAATTGGTTTTTACTATAACAATTTGAGAAAAGTGAAAAATTGTTTTTAACTATTATAATTCGACAAAAGTGAAAAATTGGTTTTAACTATTACAATTTGAGAAAAGTGACAAATTGGTTTTAACTATTATAATTCGATAAAAGTGCCGAATTTCATTTTGTTAACAAATCTAGTTTAACAAAATGATTACAAGTGATAGTGGCATTTATGTTGACAATCCTAACATGACATTTATTTACTAAAATGATATTTTAATTCCAATTTGACAGAAATGTGTATTTTGTTTTGTCGACAGTTCTAATTCAACAAAACAATAAAAATGATATTTTTGTTTTTGTTGACATTTCTAATTCCACAAAAATGACACTTTTATATTTGACATTTCTAATTCGCAAAATGACATTTTAATATTTATATTTCTAATTCACAAAATGATAATTTTATTTTTTTCAATTCTTATTTCAACAAATATGACATATTTATTTCCATACCTTTTTCCTATGTATTCTAATGACAAATAAAAGAGTATTTTATTTGTTTACCTTTTTCTATGTGTTCTAATTACATATAAAGGAATATTTTATGTGTTTACATTTTTCTATGTATTCTAATAACATATAAAAGAAAATTTTATATTTTTACATTCTGACAACAAATAAAAGAATAATAAACTTGTTACAATTTCTAATCTAGCTTAGCAAATAAAAATGCTAATTCTGTTTCAACCAAATGTGTGAAGCTTGTTTCATCTATTTTTTTTCAAACATGGTATGTTTATTTTCATATATTTTATAATAAACATGAGACACACAAATCAATTCAGTGATTCATCACAATCATAAAACAATCAACACTGAAATATAATATCAACATGAATTTTATATAGAATGGATATAAATTTCACAGTGAAATAAATCACTAATTTTGTTTTAAAATAGAAATATTACTTTGCTATTTGTTTGAATTCTCAACAACCTCTGTTTCAGATCTGGTCTAGATCTTCATGTAGATCATGCCAAGACGGTTCCAACGCTTCAGAAATCATCTAATTCTGATAAGATTTGATCGAATTACGATGGTTTGAATTTTAATTACATTTCTAAATTAATTAAATTCAATTTAATATCCAATTAAACACTAATTACCCTTGAACTAATCAGGCCGCTCGTTTGCTTCTTCCTTCAAACATCGTTCACTGTAAAAAAAATGAACCCAAACCTCACGATCCATTCACCAGAACGCACGCCACACCGTTCACCCGACCACTGATCCAACTCCGCCACTTTGTAGCCATCGCCTCGCTCCCCCATGCGCCGCCAACCTCATCAGGCTCGATCGATCCCTCCATCATGAAACCCCCTCTGAACGACGAGCCTTCCTGCTCGGATTTCGAGAGCCATACTCCCCCAAACATGATCAACCCCCGTACAGATTTAAAGAGCGTGAAGAGTAGAACAATATTTGTTTTTTTTATATTGAACTGATTTTGCCTGGATTGGAAGATTTTAACAAATCCTTTTCAGGGCTTTTTGGTCATTCAAGAAGGTAAATAGCGGTTGTAGACATTTGTGGATTAGGGTTTTAGTTTTCTAAGTATATATATATAATATAATATTATTTAATTTTCTAATTCGAAGAAAAAACCCGATAACTCATGTTAACTCCAAATCCAGCCCAGGGAGAGTTGTTCGCAGGCAAATACTGTAATAACCCGGAAATCTAAGGCAATTTAAAATTTTTATTTTGGCAATTTTAGCGAATTTTGATTATTTTAAATGGATTATTTTAAATAATAAGGACGAGAAATTTATTTTGAATAGAATTAGAATGTATGTATTTATATAGATCATAGTCAGAATATAAATATTTATTTGAAATTATAATGGGAATTGAAAATGGTGCGTTAGTTCGAAAATTCGATTTCAAAGTTCAAATGAATGTACAGGATTCAAAATAAACCGGATTTCAGCGAAACCAAAAATATTAGAATCTATTTGAGAATATCTTTCTAGCGAATCCGAAAAATTGAAATTTCATAGCGGGGATAAAAAGTTATGCCCAGATGAAAATTCAGAATAGTCGTTATGGAAAATATAGCCCTTAAAAATGAAAAATTTGCAAATGACCTCTGTTTTTGATGAAACCACTTTTGTTGGATCCGAGATGTCAAGTTATTGCTAGATTCCAAAATTCGTAATTTTCTGGATCAATATGTGAGTGTGGCAAAAGAAAACGTGTTTTGACAGTTTCAATCAATTTGGATCGACCAGAAAATGGCCATTTTTCAAACGATCTCAGAATTTGATGAAATTAGTTTTGTTAGGGCTGTATCGTCAATACGAAGCTAGAAATAATTTTTCTGTAATTTTTAAAGCCCGTATGTGGCCCCGGTAAATTGAAATGCGCGTTCAAATTTAATATATAGATTTATATTTTGATTTTGAAGAAAACCGATCGAAACAAACAAACTGGCTTGCGATACATATCCCATTGTGTTCAGAATGGAGGTAATTAGTTATGGATGACAGTCGGTGGTGTAAAAACCCGTAACTTCCCCGGTGAGGGAAAGCGCTTATAGTTCGAGAACAACACACAAAGGAACGCAGATGGAAGAAAGTTTCATTGTATATTACAATAATTCCATCAGAATACAAGAATATACAGAGTATGAATAAATATTGCACATAAATATCAGAGATTTAAATTATATTTAAATACGTCGCAGCGGAAAATAATAAAATACACAACTAGAAGTAATACACGGATACAAAGCTTTCCGAGTATCGTTCCAGCTGTAAGTCAGGATCCTGTGAATATAAATCTGCAAAACCAAAACTACTAGCTGCCCGTGTCAAAAGAACGGCACCCAGAGTTTAGGTCAAAACAATAAACTCCAGGTCAGTCATTGGACTGGTGTGAGAACTAATACAGTTATTTAAAACTTTACTTTAAATCTGATATATCAAGGGACCAAGTCGTATAACACGGAATGGGTTTCCTCCCAAGAATACCAGTGCATATAACAAAACAACGCAATGCTTTTTGGAAAAAAGAAGCTATTATAAGACCCAAGTCCAATCACACAACGCAACGCAAGCCGGGGGATAGGGTTTTCCTTGTAATAGCCAAACATGCTTAGTACGTTTAAAACAAATCATTTGATACTACTATAAGTGCATAGTGTACAAAACAACTCCAAATCATAAGTATCAATCATAGACGGCATGGGTACCATATATCATGTTGCCATACTATTTCTACAATTAAAACCACAAATGTCACGTATTTGGAAGTTGGATTTCCGTTTGTGAACTGAGGCAAAAGATAGTCCTCAACCGACTCGAGACGCTCTATCCCGTGTCTCAGGATCAGAGCTCGAGTGACCCTTGGATCCTCAGGGCCAGTCCACCGATGTGGATTAAACTTAAACCCTGAACATGCGTTTCCCCGCCCTATGGGGCGTAAATGAGCCAACTAATGACTCCGTCGGACCCGGATCGTCCGATCAAACCGAGGCGCCTCGCAACAGCAACAACCACATAAGTCAAACTCATCAGGGCGTGTAAAACCACCGACGCCACTTCTAGCTAGAAAGAAACGCATACCCTCCCTGACGTCCTCTCCCGTTTTGGTTCACACCAGGGTGTGAGGCTCGCGAATTCACGTTACATAAAGCTATGCAACACAGGCGGTGCTTTGATCATCAACCACAAGACTTTGCTTTTCAACAGAAGCCTCGATCAATTGCCACTTAGGCATGCCACATAGGCAATTCATTCCATGCGAAGGATATCCATCAATATATAACCCCTGAGCTCGTACGTCTCAGAGAAGGGCGTTAAGCGAGAGAATAAATTCTCCGTCGCCAAACAGATATATATTTAATATAAATCAATCACACAGACTGAAATCCAATATCAGACACAGAGTCCATTTACAAGTTCGTTCTGGGTCTGAACGAAACTGGAGGCACCTAGTACCCCGCATATCCATCGATCTCTAAGTACGTCTGGACGATCACCAACTGTTTCCATCTTCTTGGGTGTATGGCCCAATCAAGATCATCGGTAATTATCCAAACAACGTGAAGACCTCTGGTCTTCAACCACCGTCTTCATCTTCGACTTATCGTCGTAACAGTTACTCAGAATGGAATAAACCCGGTCTTTCCGAATAACTCGCGCATATAATAAATAAGTGTTACACAAACACAACATACGCCTCATTCCAATTCATCAGTCACTAACTGTAACAACCCGTATTTTTGAATAACATGTTATAACATAAATCAAGGCAGAATTAAGCTGTAATATCGGAATCAAGGGAAACGGGTTGCGCCATTGCGTTCGTCTCGAAAAAATACGCGAAATAGAGTCCGAGTTTTCGGAAAACGGAGTCCGTATGACCAAGTTATGGCCCAATGAAGTTTTTAGAAAATTCCAAGCCCAAAAACAGTTCAAATTCAAATTCAGATTTAAATTTCAACCAAGGCAGATTGGGCGGGAATTTTCCTTCCCCAGGCAGGGTCGACACAGGGGTCGACACCTGTGTCGACCCTGCCAATGGGTCGACACCCATGTCGACCCATGGTCGACACCCATGTCGACCCAGGGGTCGACCCTCCTGGTCGGACCAGTTTTTCTGGTGCACCATTTTGACATGTTAGGTCTTGCTCTAGAAGTTTCTGACGGGATTTGACGGACCTGATGTGTTTTAGGGTTAATCCTATGGTCTAAATTAGCCTAATCACCTATAAAAAGACCCCTAGACCTAGCCTAACCCCTCATTGATCATTCCTACAACTAAATGCTGTCCAAATATTCACCAATCATGGCCTCCACCTTCTTCATGAGAGCATGAGTGTCTCAAATCAATCTATGTCATAAAAGAACCATCTTTCTTAAGTAAAAGAGCCTCCTTTCTTTGTCTTTGGGGTTATTACTTCTTGTTTCAAGGCGTTTAAGTGGAGCTTATTATTTTCTTTGCGGATTTTGCTTGTGGCTTCATCTCAATCTTTATATATATTGATCTAGATCGCATAACCGCTCATTGTAAGCCCTATACTACTCTTAGATTCTAATTATGAAGTTAAATGTGATATGTTGCAAGTTGAGTTTGGGCCTAAGTATGATATATGCTTTGATCTTATCATGTTATGCATGAATATGTTCTATGCATGTTTGTAAACCTATGATCTTATCATGTTATGCATGAATATATTCTATGCATGTTTGAAAACTTATCACCTTGACCTTATGGGCTGAAAGCTATAAGCTTTATGTTGAAATGTTGCATTATATAACATGAGAACTCTCATAACCTTTATGATAACTTGCATATAATGCTATATGCGAACTATTAGCCATCATCCTATGTCATTTATAATCATGTTTCACCTATTTGCTTAAGTGGATATTATGCATGTTTTGAGGCCTATGATGTAATATGCAAGCTTATGAACCTATTTATGCCTCATATGCCACCATGTTTAACTTGTGGCCAACCTTATTACCTTATGCCCCTTTTTGTCATGCTTTTGCCAAGTTCCCCCTTTTGATCTATGTTATGTTATGCGAAATGTGCCAGCGATAGGAATACGTTGGGTTGGGTAATATTAATGACATGTAACATGATTTTAAAATATGACATGAACATTGACTTGCGATTGTGTTTGTAAACATAATGGTGGACATGACACTAAGAAAATATGACTGTGGCCAACTCGAGGTTGGGTTGAGTTTGTAGCATAAATCTACCCGGAACCGACCGACTTAACTAGTGGCTACAAGCAATAGGACCCAATGTGAGTAGTTGGTCATGTTGCACTAGAAACCCGAACTAAGTTGTGGTGTAAAGCTACCCGGACCCGCCCGGCTTAACTAGTAACCATAACAAAGTCTAATGTGAGAGGTTGGGTGCATTAAAATAATTAATGCCACATGATAGGGTTAAGTCATGGACCACTTGGATACTTAACCAATTAAACATGTTGGGTTGACGCGGTTAAGTCATGAACCTTGGGTACACTTAACCAACTTGATACTTGATTGGGTAGGGTTAACCACATTTAACCCGCTAGAAACCCTAGTTACGTGGTCCTTTTCACCAGTAACCCTCTTGATTGTATCATGATACCTTAGGGACTAGGCTAGGGTGGGGCACGATTACTGGGTTGACATGTAAGCGACCAAAACGATGACTGAGTAGGTGCGCCGGTGTAGGTTCAGGCGGACCATGGTCGTGCACATGGTCCGGAGTTGAAAAAGAAGACACGGGCACCCGTAGGTTTAGACTGTGCGTGCTTGATCTGTGTCCGTGGTTAGCACCCTAGGGCTTGATACACCCTAGGGTGGACCTAGCACAGTTTGACTACACTTCGTGATTGGGCCATATTACACCGACACGACGAGTTAGGCTTATAAGGAGCCGATCGACTAGATCGAGTAGTTGGACCACGATTTAGGTCATATCATGATGTAGGCCAGCTTTGGGCCAAGGGATCATTTCTTATACTTGACATGGATTGGAATACTAGTACACCCCCGGTGCAACTTAATCTTGTATATGCGATGCCACACTTGATCTATCTTGTTAACTTTTTACCATGCCAATTATCACCCTACATCTCATCTTTGTCTTACATGTTCAGTTAACTTTATAAGTTTTTATACTAATAGTAGACAGGTCTTACCAGTCTTTTTGACTGACCCGTTTTCTTTCGCCTCTTTTCTTTCGTTCCCCCCCCCCCCCCGGTTTGCAGGGTGGGAATACTGTTGCCTAGCTGGATCTTTAGCCGCTTTTCTGGATAGCTCACGTATGGTTTGAGCATGCTATGGCCTTATGCTACTTTGGGGATAGTTACTTTATGTTTCTTTTTCAGTTTTCAGTTTATGTACTAGACTTCGTTTTATGGGAAAATAATGACTAAATAATTTGATGTAACTTGACTATGGTTTTGAAGTGCTAGTTTTATCCGCTGCTTTATTTACTCTGTTTTTTTCTTACATGTTCTGTCTTGTGATATCTGCATGCATGTTTACCTTGTTTAACGCCCCTCTAAAGTTAGTGTTCTTCCAAGAGTGACACTGGAGGAGGTGGGGTGTTACACTAACCGTAAATTAATCAAGAAAATAATTCCCCAAATATTAACCCCGAAGGTCGAAACCAACATCAGATCAATACCCAGGAAATCACTTTGCTTAGCCAACCTACAGCTAGTTTCTAAATTTCACATTCTTAGGGAAAGGTTCCCATTAATTTTATCAAAGATAAATCCTTTAAATTTATTCTTTAATCTACTTTTGAATATAAATTCAAGCTAGTCGGGATTAACGAACCTTACCGAAATAATCGTTTGTTTTAATTTCCCAATCCCAACCTATTCATCCCATGAAGTAAAACGGGTCTTACTTCATATCTAACACCATGGTGTTATTGGTAAATTCAATTACCATTTCCCGTTTTAAATCTAATTAAAGATTTAACTATCGCCTGGAGCAAAACTGGTGATACTCCATTCTCGATCTTTTCAATCTGATTAAAGATTCATTAAAACTCCACTTAGTTTTAATCTTTAACTGGGTTAAAGAATCAGTGTCATTTAAAACACGGTTCACGATAAACCCAAAATCACATCAAATTTCAATCAGTCCTTAACCATAAATTAGCAAGTGAGCAATTCCCAAAATATTAACCTTGATGGTCGTAACCAACATCAGATCAATACCCCAGAAACCATTCAACTTAACTAATCTCCAATTAGTTTTTGATTTTCTTAACTCCTTTGGGTCTAAGAACAGTATTGTTGAAGATACCATTCACGACAACCCAAAATCCCGTTCCATTAATTATCGGGTTAAAGAATGAGTGTTATTTAAAACACCATTCACGATAAACCCAAGAATCAATTCGAAGTCAATTCCAATTAAATATTATTTAATTGGCACACTTCATTAAATCTAAATAAAAAGATTCAATCTTTTTCTCAACTGGGCTTAAGAACAGTATTAATGAAGACACCATTCACGACAAACCCAAATCTCATTTGATATTAAATACAAGGCTCTGAATAGAAAATATATCGGGTTATATTCAATATCAAATTCTACGACCAACAAATATCGTATTGGAAATAACGATATAAATATATCTTTCAAATTTCCATAACAATACCTGTATAATCACGAAATCCAACATCAAAATAATCCAAAGACAATTTCGATTCAAATCCATTCCAATTCAATTATTGGAAATTCTGGTTACTTTTAAAACCCTTTTCAAATCCAATTTATTTATTTAAAAATAAACAGAATTTTAATTCTAGTTCAAAACTAGTTCATTTCGATAAAAATCTATTTTTATCTTTTCAAATATGGATTTTTTCATCCCAATCCTTCCCAAATCATTTCTAATGATTTTACACAAATTATTACTATTTTTAATAATTTTATCAAGGCCCGTACAGTCGATTTCCATCAATGGCCATCGAACTGCACTTACAACGACCTTTTCCAAATTTGATTTGGACATAATTCCAAATCCAACCGTTAGATTTCTAATTTCTAATATTTGTTAGAAAGCTCTTTTCGATACGAACCCAACGGTTCCGGTTCTAGGAGAATCCGACGGTCGGATCTCCCGCAATATCCATTCGAAGTCAATGGTCGAAATTCGCAAACTACCGCGGCGCGGCGCGACGCGTTGCATTCAGGCAATTATATTATATATATATAATATATATATTATATACTTCATCGATTTCAATTCAAAACGTGCTTTATGAATCGTTTTAAATTCATTTTCAAAACGGTTTCAACTTCATATTCAATTTCAAATCAAAATTGAATATTCCAATATAAATTCGTTTTAAATTCATTTCAAATCGGTTTCAATTCAATTTCAATTTAATTCGAATTTCAATTCATTTCAATTTAATTCGAATTTATTTCTATTCAAAATATCAGATTTTGAAATCACTTTCGATGTTCATTATAAAATGAAAAAAATCGATATAAATATCGTTCACGTCAAAATGGCGTAAATCTAATCAACACGGCTTCATATATTTCTATTTTCAAATATTCTATTTCAAATATTTCCTTTTCAAATATTTCTATTCAAATATTTCTTTTTCAAAACTGGAATGAGGTCCAATCAGTTACCATATAATGTTAATTATATGGATTTTCTACAACACATGTATACAATAACAACGATGAATAATCAACCATCATCCAAAGTGCATTCTACACTGTATAAGCATCGAATATAAATATTTAATGCTTATAACAGTCTGTCAATAAATCGATCGACATACAACTAACAATTGGGATTAGTGAATGTCAAATATCACCCCAATACCCGTGTGGAGTTTTCAAACAATCAAACACAGATTTTATTTGTGCAGTTGGGCGATGTTTATAATTTATCGTCCCAATCAATATCAGTTAAATGTGTGTATATAAACAAATTGTTCGATTTGTTTATAACTATTTATTTCATTTTAAATACACGTTAAAAATTCTATTTTTAACTATAAAATATTTTAACTATATGAATATTTTATTTTCATTTCACATCACAACACACAATCAACTACACATCAAAATCAAACAAACAAGCATACAAGCTGTCCATAGTCTTTGGACGACGGGTGTCGGGTGCTACTAAACACCGTCTGCATCCTCGTATATATTTATATAACTAGAAAATAAAATTTAAAGTGAGAAGTTCTCACCGACTAGCTAATCCAAACGCCTTGACTCTTCATATGTAGGAAATCTTCACCATCTCTTCTTTCGTCACTTTCATCATCCGTATTCACTACCTATATAAAAATCAAATTTTTACTTCGCTATTCAATATATAAAAATCGAATTTTTACTTCGCTATTCAATATATAAAAATCGAATTTTTACTTCGCTATTCAATATATAAAAATCGAATTTTTACTTTGCTATTCAATATATAAAAATCGAATTTTTACTTTGCTATTCAATATATAAAAATCAAATTTTTACTTTGCTATTCAATATATAAAAATCGAATTTTTACTTTGCTATTCAATATATAAAAATCGAATTTTAACTTCGCTATTCAATATATAAAAATCGAATTTTTACTTCGCTATTCAATATATAAAAATCGAATTTTTATATTGTTGTCATGTATATAAAAATCACATTTTTATACTACTACTATATAGATAAAAATTCTATTTTTACACCGCTAAATTTTTTATCTTTTCTATTTTAAAAATCTAATCTTTTCTATTTTAAAATTTTAATCTTTTAAAATCAAAAAATCAGTTTTTATTATTAGCAGAAATCAATTTTTAAAGCTAAGAAAATAAATAAAACTCGAATTTAGAAACTTACATTGGCCTAGAAGGAGAGGGGAATGGGTTTCGCTGTTGGTGGCACGGCAGGCGGTGTAGGCGTCGGAGCTGCAGTCTGGGGTGAGCGGCTCAGGTGGGCGGTGGGCCAGGGGATGGGCTGGCGGCCCGATTTGGGGCTTGGGGGAGGGCTTTAATGCGAGGAGAGGGAGGAGGGGTAAGGGGATGATCAGAGGAGGGGGAAGCGTTGCGGCGGCGCTGGTAGGGCGTAGTGGCGGGGCGGCTGTTGGAGGGCGACGGGGTTCGGGGGTTAGAGCGGTCAACGGTTTTGGTTTTTTTTTCTGAAATCGATTTGGGTTTATAGAAGGGGGGAGGGGGACAAGAGAGAGAGTATATATATTATATAATTATATTATTTTTAATTCCCTAAAGTGTACTTTTCATACGACCTCGAAATCAAACATGCCGACTGTCGGTCATAGCGTTTTACCCCCAGTCCGAACACAATGGGATATGTATCGTAAGCCAATTCAAAAGTTACGATCAGTTTTCATCAAAATCAACATATAACTCTATATATTGAATTTGAACGCGCATTTCAATTTACTGGGGCCACATATGAACTCTAAAAATTTCCGAAAAATATTTTCTAACTTCCTGTTGACGATACGGTCCTAACAAAACTATTTTCGCTGAATTCTGAGACCGTTTGAAAAATGGCCAATTTCCACTCGATTAAAATCAACTGAAACTGGTCAAATGCGTATTCCTTTACCACGCTCACATATTGATTCGAAAAAATATGAAATTTGAAACCTAGCAAAAGTTTTACATCACGGATCCAACAAAAGTGGTTTCGTCGAAATCCGAGGTCGTTTGCAAAATGGCCATTTTTAAGGGCCAAAATTCCATAGCGACTATTCTGAATTTTCAACTTGACATATATTTTGATTCCCGCTATGAAATTTCGATTTTTTGGATTCGTTGGAAAGATACTCTCAATTAGATTCCATTATTTTTAGTTTTGCTAAAATCTGGTTTACTTTGCACCTGGTACATTCATTTGAATTTTGAAATCGAATTATCGAACTGCCGCGCCATTTTCAATTTCTTTTATAATTTAAATTAATTATTTATTGTCTAACGACGATCTATATAATATATACGTTCGAATTCTTTTCAAAACAAATTTCTCGTCGATATTATTTAAAATAATTCATTTTAAATAATCAAAATTCGCTAAAATTGCCAAAATAAAAATTTTAAACTGGCCCAGATTTCCAGGTTATTACAATCTCCCCGACTTAAAACTTTTCGTTCCAGAAAAGGAACAAAGCCGAAAGTTGTTTCACAAATCAACTCAACTTCCAGTGTTTTCACTACGGCTTAAGTTCTTAAACTTTTCAGTTTCTAAGAACTTTTCAAATTTTTCAAAAATTTAGCTAACACCCTAAATTTTCGAAAAATTTCGCCATAACCTCCCCTGCACCGGGAGCACCGGGAAAATCCCGAAATTGCCATATAGGCCCTCTGATCTCAAAAAGAAAAAGCAAAGCGGCTAGCCTATCGGCTCATAAAATCATCATCACCCAAACAAAACAGTAAATTATGGTAAACATGTACCTATTTGTCGGGCAAACAATTTTATTCTTCTGCTTTAGCCTCTTTGCTAAGACCTGTTCAATGTAAGTACATGTATATGCAAGCAAATGCGACCAATTTTCGATATAACTCACAATTTGATTCAATTTGGCTATATGGTACAAATTTTAATTAATCACACAATAAAACCATCAATCAATTAGTTGATTAGCTTTTCAAATTCATAACTTTGATACATAGTCAAAAAATCAGATTTTTGATGTCAAATCACAACAATAGGCCCTATCTAGTTTCGGTTCTCACACCAGTCAATTGGAAATATATAGAAATCTGACTTTCGAAACTCGAAAATAAATACTGGCGATGGTGCCCCGTCACCAGAATTATCCTCGGGCACTAGAGTGCGAATCTATAACTATCCAATACATTAAAACTTCGAACACATGTTTGCAAGACAAATATGCAAAATCTTTATATATTGGATTGTCCAAATTCATATAAATAAATAATCAAATATGAATAATTGATTTAAATTTTAAAACAAAAATTGTTTTATTTTAAAAATATATTCTTCACACTCGTTCTAGGATACTACTGATCCCATCTCTAACGAGTCATTCTTATTCGATATTACTAATCCAATATCTGATGAATTCTTTCATATGGTTCTAATGTGTCTTGTTCTCTAGCTCTGTAAACCAGAGCTCTGATACCAACTGTAAAAACCCGTAACTTCCCCGGTGAGGGAAAGCGCGGATAGTTCGAGAACAACACACAAAGGAACGCAGACGGAAGAACATTTCATTGTATATTACAATAATTTCATCAGAACATAAGAATATACAGAGTATGAATAAATATTGCACAGAAATATCAGAGATTTAAATTACATTTAAATACATCACAGTGGAAAATAATACAATACACAACTAGAAGTAATACACGGATACAAAGCTTTCCGAGTATCGTTCCAGCTGTAAACCAGGATCCTGTGAATATAAATCTGCAAAACCAAAACTACTAGCTGCCCGTGTCAAAAGAAGTGCACCCAGAGTTTAGGTCAAAACAATAAACTCAAGGTCAGTCATGGGACTGGTGTGAGAACTAAAACAATTATTTAAAACTTTACTTTAAATCAGATATATCAAGGGACCACGCCGTATAACACGGAACGGGTTTCCTCCCAATAATACCAGTGCATATAACAAAACAACGCAAAGCTTTTTGGAAAAATGAAGCTATTATAAGACCCAGGTCCTATCACACAATGCAACGCAAGCCGGGGCATAGGGTTTTACCTTATAATAGCCAAACATGCTTAGTACGTTTAAAACAAATCATTTGATACTACTACAAGTGCATAGTGTATAAAACAACTTCAAATCATAAGTATCAATCATAGACGGCATGAGTACCATATATCATGTCGCCATACTAGTTCTACAATTAAAACCGCAAATGTCACGTATTTGGAAGTTGGATTTCCGTCTGTAAACCAAGGCAAAAGATAGTCCTCAGCCGATTCGAGACGCTCTAGCCCGTGTCTCAGGATCAGAGCTCGAGTGACCCTTGGATCCTCAGGGCCAGTCCACCGATGTGGATTAAACTTAAACCCTGAACATGCGTTTCCCCGCCCTATGGGGCGTAAATGAGCCAACGAATGACTCCATCGGACCCGGATCGTCCGATCAAACCAAGGCGCCTCGCAACAGCAACAACCACATAAGTCAAACTCGTCAGGGCGTGTAAAACCACTGACGCCACTTCTAGCTAGAAAGAAACGCATACCCTCCCTGACGTCCTCTCCCGTTTTGGTTCACACCGGGGTGTGAGGCTCGCGAATTCACGTTACACAAAGCTATGCCACAAAGGCGGTGCTTTGATCATCAACCACAAGACTTTGCTTTTCAACAGAAGCCTCGATCAATTGCCACTTAGGCATACCACACAGCCAATTCATTCCATGCGATGGATATCCATCAATATATAACCCCTGAGCTCGTACGTCTCAGAGAAGGGCGTTAAGCAAGAGAATAAATTCTCCGCCGCCAAACAGATATATATTTAATAGAAATCAATCACACAGACTGAAATCCAATGTCAGACACACAGTCCATTTACAAGTTCGTTCTGGGTCTGAACGAAACCGGAGGCACCTAGTACCCCGCATATCCATCGATCTCCAAGTTCGTCTGGACGATCACCAACTGTTTCCATCTTCTTGGGTGTAAGGCCCAATCAAGATCATCAGTAATTATCCGAACGACGTGAAAACCTCCGTTGTTTAACCACCGTCTTCATCTTCGAATTATCGTCGTAGCAGTTACTCAGAATGGGATAAACCCGGTCTTTCCGAATAACTCGCGCATATAATAAATAAGTGTTACACAAACACAACATACGCCTCATTCCAATTCATCAGTCACTAACCGTAAATTAATCAAGAGAATAATTCCCCAAATATTAACCCCGAAGGCCGAAACCAACATCATATCAATAACCAGGAAATCACTCTGCTTAGCCAACCTACAGCTAGTTTCTAAATTTCACATTCTTGGGGAAAGGTTCCCATTAATTTTATCAAAGATAAATCCTTTAAATTTATTCTTTAATCTACTTTTGAATATAAATTCAAGCTAGTAGGGATTAACGAACCTTATCGAAGTAATCGTTTGTTTTCATTTCCCAATCCCAACCTATTCATCCCATGAAGTAAAATGGGTCTTACTTCATATCTAACACCACGGTGTTATTGGTAAATTCAATTACCATTTCCTGTTTTAAATCTAATTAAAGATTTAACTATCGCCTGGAGCAAAACTGGTGATACTCCATTCTCGATCTTTTCAATCTAATTAAAGATTCATTGAAACTCCACTTAGTTTTAATCTTTAACTGGGTTAAAGAATCAGTGTCATTTAAAACACGGTTCACGATAAACCCAAAATCACATCAAATTTCAATCAGCCCCTAACCATAAATTAGCAAGTGAGAAATTCCCAAAATATTAACCTCGAAGGCTGAAACCAACATCAAATCAATACCCCAGAAACCATTTAACTTAACTAATCTCCAGTTAGTTTCTGATTTTCTTAACTCCTTTGGGTCCAAGAACAGTATTGTTGAAGATACCGTTCACGACAACCCAAAATCTCATTCCATTAATTATCGTGTTAAAGAACGAGTGTTATTTAAAACACCATTCATGATAAACCCAAGAATCAATTCGAATTCAATTCCAATTAAATATTATTTAATTGGTACACTTCATTAATCTAAATAAAAAGATTCAATCTTTTCTCAACTGGGCTTAAGAACAGTGTTAATGAAGACACCATTCAAGACAAACCCAAATCACATTTGATATTAAATACAAGGCTCTGAATAGAAAATATATCGGCTTATATTCAATATCAAATTCTACGACCAACAAATATCATATTGGAAATAACGATATAAATATATCTTTCAAATTTCCATAACAATACCTGTATAATCACGAAATCCAACATCGAAATAATCCAAAGAGAATTTCGATTCAAATCCATTCCAATTCAATTATTGGAAATTCTGGTTACTTTTAAAACCCTTTTCAAATCCAATTTATTTATTTAAAAATAAACAAAATTTTAATTCTAGTTCAAAACTAGTTCATTTGGATAAAAATCTATTTTTATCTTTTCAAATATGGAGTTTTTCATCCCAATCCTTCCCAAATCATTTCTTATGATTTTACACAAATTACTACTATTTTTAATAATTTTATCAAGGCCCGTACTGCACTTACGGCGACCTTTTCGGAATTTTATTTGGACATAATTCCAAATCCGACCGTTAGATTTCTAATATTCGTCAGAAAGCTCTTTTCGATACGAACCCAACGGTTCCGATTCTAGGAGAATCCAACGGTCGGATCTCCCGCAATATCCATTCGAAGTCAATGGTCGAAATTCGCGAACTGCCGCGGCGCGGCGCATTCTATTCAGGCCATTATATTATATATATATATATAATATATAATATATACTTCGTCGATTTCAATTCAAAACGTGCTTTATAAATCGTTTTAAATTCATTTACAAAACGGTTTCAACTTCATATTCAATTTCAAATCAAAATTGAATATTCCAATATAAATTCGTTTTAAATTCATTTCAATTCGATTTCAATTTAATTCGAATTTCAATTCATTTCAATTTAATTCGAATTTATTTCTATTCAAAATATCAGATTTTGAAATCACTTTCGATGTTCATTATAAAATGAATAAAATCGATATAAATATCGTTCACGTCAAAATGGCGTAAATCTAATCAACACGGCTTCATATATTTCTATTTTCAAATATTCTATTTCTAATATTTCCTTTTCAAATATTTCTATTCAAATATTTCTTTTTCAAAACTAGAATGAGGCCCAATCAATTACCATATAATGTTAATTATATGGCACATGTATACAATAACAACGATGAATAATCAACCATCATCCAAAGTGCATTCTACACTGTATAAGCATCGAATATAAATATTTAACGCTTATAACAGTCTGTCAATCAATCGATCGACATACAACT
The DNA here is from genome assembly GCA_030737875.1 of Allium sativum. NCBI lineage: Eukaryota > Viridiplantae > Streptophyta > Magnoliopsida > Asparagales > Amaryllidaceae > Allium > Allium sativum. The sequence continues at coordinate 152,623,881 of CM060921.1, read as the reverse complement.
AACTATTGGGATTAGTGTATGTCATATATCACCCCAATACCCGTGTGGGGTTTTCAAACAATCAAACACAGATTTTATTTGTGCAGTTGGGCGATGTATAAAATTTTTCGTTCCAATCAATATCAGTCAAATGTGTGTATATAAACAAATCGTTCGATTTGTTTATAACTATTTATTTCATTTTAAATACACGCTAAAAATTCTATTTTTAACTATAAAATATTTTAACTATATGAATATTTTATTTTCATTTCACATCACAACACATAATCAACTATACATCAAAATCAAACAAACAAGCATACAAGCCATCCATGGTCTGTGGACAACGGGTGTCGGGTGCTACTAAACACCGTCTGCATCCTAGTATATATTTATATAACTAGAAAATAAAATTTAAAGTGAGAAGTTCTCACCGACTAGCTAATCCAAACGCCTCGACTCTTCATTTGTAGGAAATCTACACCATCTCTTCTTTCGTCACTTTCGTCATCCGTATTCACTACCTATATAAAAATCGAATTTTTACTTTGCTATTCAATATATAAAAATTGAATTTTTACTTCGCTATTCAATATATAAAAATCGAATTTTTACTTCGCTATTCAATATATAAAAATCGAATTTTTACTTTGCTATTCAATATATAAAAATCGAATTTTTACTTTGCTATTCAATATATAAAAATCGAGTTTTTTTTACTTTGCTGTTCAATATATAAAAATCGAATTTTTACTTTGTTATTCAATTTATAAAAATCGAATTTTTACTTCGCTATTCAATTTATAAAAATCAAAATTTTACTTCGCTATTCAATATATAAAAATCGAATTTTTATATTGTTGTCATGTGTATAAAAATCACATTTTTATACTACTACTATATAGATAAAAATTCTATTTTTACACCGCTAAAAATCGTATCTTTTCTATTTTAAAAATCTAATCATTTCTATTTTAAAAATCTAATCTTTTCTATTTTAAAAATCTAATCTTTTCTATTTTAAAAATCTAATCTTTTAAAATCAAAAAATCAGTTTTTATTATTAACAGAAATCAGTTTTTAAAGCTAAGAAAATAAATAAAACTCGAATTTAGAAACTTACATTGGCCTTGAAGGAGAGGGGAATGGGTTTCGCTATTGGTGGCGCGGCAGGGGGTGTAGGAGTCGGAGCTGCAGTCTGGGGTGAGAGGCTCAGGCGGGCGGTGAGCCAGGGGATGGGCTGGCGGCGCGATTTGGGGCTTAGGGGAGGGCTTTAACGCGAGGAGAGGGAGGAGGGGTAAGGGGATGATCGGAGGAGGGAGGGAGCGTTGTGGCGGCGTTGGTAGGGCGCAGTGGCCGGGCGGCTGTCGGAGGGCGACGGGGTTCGGGGGTTAGAGCGGTCAACGGTTTTTTTTTTTTTCTGAAATCGATTTGGGTTTATTGAAGGGGGGCCAAGAGAGAGAGTATATATATATTATATAATATTATTATTTTTAATTCTCTAAAGTGGAATATTCATAAGGCCTCGAAATCAAACATGCAGACTGTCGTCCTTAGTGTTTTACCCCCATTCCAAACACAATGGGAAATGTATCGTAGGCCAATTCGAATGTTACGATCAGTTTTCATTAAAATCAACATATAACTCTATATATTGAATTTGAACGCGCATTTCAATTTACTGGGGCCACATACGAACTCTAAAAAATTTCGAAAAATATTTTCTAACTTCCTATTGAAGATACGGTCCTAACAAAACTAGTTTCGCTGAATTCTGAGACCGTTTGAAAAATGGCCAATTTCCAGTCGATTAAAATCAACTGAAACTGGTCTAACACGTTTTCCTTTACCACGCTCACATATCGATTCGAAAAAATATGAAATTTGAATCATAGCAATAGTTTGACATCACGGATCCAACAAAAGTGGTTTCATCGAAATCCGAGGTCGTTTGCAAAATGGCCATTTTTAAGGGCGGAATTCCTTAACGACTATTCTGAATTTTCAACTTGACATATCTTTTGATTCCCGCTATGAAATATCGATTTTTCAGATTCGTTGGAAAGATACTCTCAATTAGATTCCATTTTTTTGGTTTCGCTAAAATCTGGTTTATTTTGCACCCGGTACATTCATTTGAATTTTGAAATCGAACTACCGCGCCATTTTCAATTCCTTTTATAATTTAAAATAATTATTTATTTTCTAACGATGATCTATATAATATATACGTTCGAATTATATTCAAAATAAATTTCTCGTCGATATTATTTAAAATAATTCATTTTAAATAATCAAAATTCGCTAAAATTGCCAAAATAAAAAATTTAAACTGGCCCAGATTTCCGGGTTATTACAGGTGGGTTTGATTTCGAGTTCAAAAAAAAAGGAGCTTTTTGAAATTAAATAATAATAAAAAATCTCCTTTACACTCCTTTCCTTCCCCCCGTTCTTCATTCAGAAAGAAAAAAAAGAAAAAAAATCAAAATCATGATGGACCCTAACCCCCCCCCCCCCCCACCGGCCGGTGCACGAGATCGCGCAGCCCCCTGCGCTTCACCGTCATTGACCCTCCACCCACCTCCTCCGATGTCGCGCCGTCCCCCTTCTTTCCCCCTCTCGCGCTTCTCCCACCTTTTCTAATAATCGTGCCCTAACCCAACTGAATCGGGAGCCGCCAGTCACCGTAGATCGAACCACCGTGCCCCTGACCTCTAGCGCCGCTTATGCCCCCTTGATAGTTAAAAAACCCGAAAACAGTGAGTATCCCTTCCCTTCATGTTTTTTATGACATTGTCCTTATTTGATTTAGTTTTTGTTTTATTTATATAAATTAAAAGCACTATATGAACAACAAAAAGATTGATTAGTTTTATTAGAAAGTAGAGACGACAAAGGTTTGATTTATTATTATTATTTGTTAATAAAAATATGATTTTAATATTATAGAGATAATAAAAATATGATTTTTATTTTGTAGGGATAATAAAAATATGATTTTAATATTGTGGAGATTATAAAAATATGATTTTTATAAGATAGAGAATATAAAAATATGATTTTTATATATATGTAGCGAAATAAAAATTCGATTTTTATATGAGTAGTGGATTGAGAATAGAAATTTTATATAATAGTGAATATAAAAATATAATTTTTATATGAGTAGCAAAATAGAAATCTGATTTTTTTTATTATATATACATTGAAATAAAAATGTGATTTTTATTGCGTCGATATAAAAATTCGATCTTTATATAAGAAGTAAGAATATAAAAATATAATTTTTATATAGGAAGAAGCGTCGTAGAAATATATGAAGTAGAAATAAAAATGTGATTTTTATATATGAACAGCGGGAGAAGGTCGCATTGAAATTTTGGGCATATTCGAACTGTTCAGAAATAAGGAATGGAGGAGTGGATCCCTCGGTGAGAACTTCTCACTTTTAATTTGCTTTCTAGTTGAAATATATGCTAGGATGCAGACGGTGCTTAGCAGCACCCGACACCCGTCGTCCATAGACCATGGATGACTTGTTTGTTTGATTGCTGTGTTGTGAAATTGATTGTGATGTGGAAGGAAATAAAATATTTTATCGTTATAAATATTTTGTAGTTGAAAATATAATTTCAACATGTATATAAAATAAATATTTATAAACAAATCGGATGATTTGTTTATGAACACACATTTGACTGATATTGATTGGGATGATAAATTTTACACATCGCCCAATTGCACAAATTAAAATCTGTATTTGATGATTTGAAACCCAAAACGGGTATTGGGATGATATTTGAAACACTAATCTCGATTGTTTAGTTGTTTGTCAATCGATGGGTTGACAGACTGTGTAAGCGTTAATTATTTATATTTAATGCTTATGTAGTTGTGTGGTGCACTCTGGATGATGGTTGATGATTTATCGTTGCTATTATATAAATGTGTTGTAGGGAATCCATATAATTAACATTATATGGTAATTGATTGGGCCTCATTCCAATTTGGAAAATAAGTAATACTATAAAAGAAAATTCATGTGTTGAATAGAATAAAAATTCATGTCTTGGATAGAATAAAAATTCATGTGTTGAATAGAATAAAAATTCATGTGTTGAATAGAAAGAAAATTCATGTGTTGAATAGATTAAAAATTCATGTGTTGGATATAATAAAAATTCATGTGTTGGATAGAATAAAAATTCATGTGTTGAATAAAATAAAAATTCATGTGTTGGATAGAATAAAAATTCATGTGTTGGATAAAATAAATATTCATGTGTTCGATAGAATAAATATTCATGTGTTGAATAAAATAAATACTCATGTGTTGAATAAAATATATATTCATGTGTTGAATAAAAATATATATTCATGTGTTAAAGAAAATATTCATTTGTTGAATAGAATAACGAAGTTATTGAAATATATAAAGCTGTGTTGGTTAGATATGCGCCATTTTGACGCGAACGATATTTATATCGATTATATTCGTTTTTATAATAATTATAGAAAAGGAATTGATTTCAAAATATAATGTTTTGAAAATATTATCATTTATACATCGATGATATGGAAAATTCAATTTTGATTAGAAATTGAATATGAAGTTGAAATCATTCTAAAAACGAATTCAAAACGATTTATAAAATACGTTTTAAAAGGAAATCGACAAAAAATATATAATATGTAATATATTATATATATATATATATATATATATATATAATAGCACGAATAGAACGGCAGTTCGCGAATTTCGACCACTGACTTCGAATGGAATTTACGGGAGATCCGACCGTCGGATTCTCCTAAAATTGGAACCATTGGGTTCGTATCGAAAATAGATTTCTAATGAATATTAGAAATTTGAAATCTAACGGTTGGATTTGGAATTATGTCCAAATCAAATTTGGAAAAGGTCGCTGTAAGTGCAGTTCGATGGCCGTTGGAGGAAATCAACTGTACGGGCCTTGATAAAATTATTAAAAATAGTAAAAATTTGTGTAAAATCATAAGAAATGATTTGAAAAGAATTGGGATGAAAAATTCCATATTTGAAAAGATAAAAATAGATTTTTATCAAAATGAGCTAGTTTTAAACTAGAATTATAATCCATTTATTTTTGAAATAAATAAATTGGATTTGAAAGGGTTTTAAAAGTAACCAGAATTTCCAATAATTGAATTGGAATGGATATGAATCGAAATTGTCTTTGGAATATTTCGATGTTGTATTTCGTGGTTATACGGACATTGTTATGGAAATTTGAAAGATATATTTATATCGTTATTTCCAATAGGATATTAGTTGGTCGTAGAATTTGATATTGAATATAAGCCGATATATTTTCTATCAAATGGGATTTGGGTTTGTCTTGAGTGGTGTCTTTATTAACACTGTTCTTAAACCCAGTTGAGAAAAATATTAAATCTTTTTATTTTGATTTAATGAAGTATACAAATTAAACGATATTTAATTGGAATTGAATTAGAGTGTGATTTTGGGTTTATAGTGAACCGTGTTTTAAATGACATTAGTTCTTTAACCCAGTTAAAGCCAGGATATGATTTCCCAAATTAAACAATCATTAATATTGATTTTTGGGAAGATTAAAACCAAGTGGAGTTTTAATGAATCTTTAATTAGATTGAAATGACCAAGAATGGAGTATCACCAATTTTGCTCCAGGCGATAGTTGAATCTTTAATTAGTTTTGAACGTGAAATGGTAATTGAATTTACCGATAACACCGTGGTGCTAGATATGAAGTATTACCAGTTTTACTTCATGTAATGAATAGGTTGGGATTGGGAAATTAAAACAAATGATTACTTCGGTAAGGTTCATTAATCCTGACTAGTTTGGATAAACCATATTTTGTTTTGAATTGATATTCAAAAGAAGATTAAAGAATAAATTTAAAGAATTTATGTTTGATAAAATTAATGGAAACCTTTCCCAAAATATAAAAATATTTGAATAAAGGAATATTATGAAATGGAATGAGGTGTATGTTGTGTTTTTGTAACACTTGTTTATTATATACGCGGGTTATTTAGGAAGACCGGATTTATCCCATTCTGAATAACTGATTCGACGATGTGTCGAGGATGAAGATGGTGGTCGAAGACTGGAGGTCTTCACAACTTTTGGATAATTACTGATGATCTTGATTGGGCTGTACACCCAAGAGGAGGGAATCAGTTGGTGATCGTCCAGACGTACTTGTAGATCGATGGATATGCGAGGTACAAGGTGCCTCCGGTTTCGTTCAGACCCAGAACGAACTTGTAAATGGACTGTGTGTCTGACAGTGGATTTTATTCTGTGTTGATTGATCTCTATTAAATATACATATGTTTGGTGGAGGAGAATTTATTCTCCTGCTTAACACCCTTCTCTGAGACGTACGAGCTCAGGGGTTGTATATCGATGGACATCAGTCGCATGGAGTGAATTGCTTGTGTGGCATGCCTAAGTGGCAAATGATCAAGGATTTTGTTGAAAAGCAAAGTCTTATGGTTGATGATCAAAGCACCGTCAATGTGGCATAGCTTTGTGTAGTGTTAATTCGCGAGCCTCACACCTCGGTTGTGAACCAAAAACGGAAGCGGACTGCATGGAGGGCATGCGTTTCCTTCTAGCTAGGGTGGTGTCAGTGACCTGCCAGCCTTGACATTTATATTATTTTCACTTGTGTGGTTGTTGGATTGCGAGGCGCCTCGGATATATCGGTGACTATGTGGAGCCGATGGAGTCATTTGGCTCATTTACGCCCCAAAGGGCCGGGAAACGCATTGTCTAGGGTTTAAGTTTAATCCACATCGGTGGACCAGCCCTGAAGATCCAAGGGTCACTCGAGCTCTGATTCTGAGACATGGGCTAGATTGTCTCGAATTCAGTAGAGGACTATCTTTTGCCTCGGTTCACAGATGGAAACCCAACTTCTCGTACGTGACTTTGCGGTTTTGATTGTAAAACCTATATATGGCGACAAAGTGGTATGGGGCACTTATGCCGTCTATGATTGATACTTATGATTGAAGTTGTTTTATACACTTACAGTAATATTAAAAGATGAAATTTAGCGTATCAAGCATTCTTTGGCTATTATAATGTAAAACCCTATCCTCCGGCTTGTGTTGCATTTTGTGATGGGACCTGGGTCTTATAATAGCTTCATTGTTCTTTATTTAGCATTGCGCTGTTGTTTTATGCACTAGTATTCTTAGGAGGATCTGTGTTATACGGCGTGGTCCCTTGATTTACCTAAATTTAAAAAAAAGATTAATAACTGTTTTAGTTCTCACACTAGTCATATGACTGACCTGTAGTTTATTGTATTAACCTAAACTCTGTGTGCCCTTATTTTGACGCAAGCAGCTAGTAGTTTTGGTTTTGCAGATTTATATTCATAGGATCCTGATTTATAGCTGGAATGATATCCAGAAAGCTCTGTATCCGTATATCTCCTTTAGTTGCGTTTTTTATTATCCGCTGCTATGTAATGTAATTTAAACCTCTGATATTTATTAAATGTCTAATATTTATTCATACTCTGTATATTCTTGTATTCTAATGAAAATTGTTGTAATAAGCAATGAAATGTTCTTCTGTTTGTGTTCCGATTTGTCATGTTCTCAAAAAAAATCAGGGGTTTCAAACGGTCTTGGTCGGTTTAGCGATCGATTCGGTTCGAGCGAAATTCCTTATCGTGACACATGGTATTAGAGCTTTGGTTTACAGAGCTCGGAGAACAAGACACGTTAGAACCAAACGAAAGAATTCATCAGAGATTGGATTAGTAATATCCAATAAGAATGACTCGTTAGAGATAAGATCAGCAGTATCCTTGAACGAATGTGAAGAGTATATTTTTAAATTAAAAACAATTTTTGGTTTTGAAAATTTAAACCAATTATTCGTATTTGAATATTATTTTTATATTGATTTGGGCAATCAAGTATATAAAGATTTTGCGTACACGTCTGATCCGCGTGTATTTGAAGTTTTAATATATTGGATAGATATAGTATCACACTCTAGTCGCACAGAGATGATTCTGATGATTGACTAGTCGTCATCAGCATTCATGTTCGAGTGACGAAAGTGGGATTTCTATATATTTCCAATTGACTAGTGTGAGAACCAAAATTATATAGGGCTTATTGTTGTGATTTGGCATCAAAAACATGATTTTCTGTGTATGTGTCAAAATTATGTCTTTAAAAAAAATTCACTAATTGATTGCTGGTTGTGTTGTTTGATTGTTGGTTTGATTAATTAAAATTTTGAACCATTTAGCCTAATGGAACCGAATATTGAACTGTATTGAAAAATGATTACAATTGCATGCATATACATTTGTATCCACTGAACAGGTCATAGCAAGGAGGGTAGAGAAGAGGAATAAAATTGTTTGCCCGACAAATTGGTACATGTTTATTGTATTTCTTGGATTTTAGATGATTTTATGAGCCGATTGGCTAGCCATTTAGCTTTTTCTTTTTCTTTTTGGATTGGTGAGGGCCATGGGAGGCTATTTGAAATATCCCGAAGCTCCCGGTGCAGGGGAGGTTATGGCGAAATTTTTCGAAAATTTAGGGTGTTAGCCAAATTTTTGAAAATTTCGAAAAGTTCTTAGAAACCGAAAAGTTGATGAACTTAAGCCATAATGAAAAGAATGAAAGTTGAGTTGGTTTGTAAAACAACTTTCGGCTTCATTCCTTTTCGGCGATGAAAAGTTTTAAGTAGGGGAGATTGTAATAACCCTGAAATCTGAGCCAGTTTAAAAAATTTATTTTTGCAATTTTATCGAATTTTGATTATTTAAAATCAATTATTTTAAATAATAACGACGAGAAATTTATTTTGAATATAATTAGAACGTATGTATTTATATAGATCGTCGTTAGAATATAAATATTTATTTTAAATTATAACGGGAATTGAAAATGGCGTGGTAGTTCGAAAATTCGATTTCAAAGTTCAAATGAATGTACAAGATTCAAATTAAAAGGATTTTAGCGAAACCAAAAATATTAGAATCTGTTTGAGAATATCTTTCCAGCGAATCCGAAAAATTGAAATTTCATAGCGGGGATAAAAAGTTATGCCCAGATGAAAATTCAGAATAGTCGTTATGGAAAATATAGCCCTTAAAAATGGGAAATTTGCAAACGACCTCTGTTTTCGACGAAACCACTTTTGTTGGATCCGGGATGTCAAGTTATTGCTAGATTCCAAAATTCGTAATTTTGTGGATCAATATGTGAGCGTGGCAAAAGAAAACGTGTTTTGACAGTTTCAGTCAATTTGGATCGACTAGAAAATGGCCATTTTTCAAATGATCTTAGAATTTGACAAAATTAGTTTTGTTAGAACCATATTGTCAATACGAAGCTAGAAATAATTTTTCTGTAATTTTAAAGCCCGCATATGGCCCCGGTAAATTGAAATGTGCATTCAAAATTAATATATAGATTTATATTTTGATTTTGATGAAAACCGATCGAAACAGCCAAACTGGTTTGCGATACATATCCCATTGTGTTCGGAATGGGGGTAATTAGTTATGGACGACAGTCGTTGGGTTTGATTTCGAGTTCAAAAGAAAAAGGTACTTTTTGAAATTAAATAATAATAATAAAATCTCCTTTACACTCCTTTCCTTCCCCCCGTTCTTCATTTTGAAAGAAAAAATGAAAATAAATCAAAATCGCGATGAAGCCTAAATCTCCCCTCTGTCGACGCACGAGATCGCACAGCCCCCTGCGCTTCACCGTCATTGACCCTCCACCCACCTCCTCCGATGTCGCGCCGCGCCATCCCCCTTCTTCCCCCCTCTCGCGCTTCTCCCTCCTTTTCTAATAATTGTGCCCTAACTCAACTGAATCGGAAGCCGCCAGTCGCCGTAGATCGAACCGCCGTGCCACTGACCTCTAGCGCCGCTTATGCCCCCCTCGACAGTAAAAAAACCCAAAAACAGTGAGTATCCCTTCCCTTCATGTTTTTTATGACATTGTTCTTATTTTATTTAGTTTTTGTTTTATTTATATAAATTAAAGGCATTATATGAACAACAAAATGATTGAATTTTTTTATAAGAAAGTAGAGACGACAACGGTTTGATTTTTTTTATTTTTTGTTAATAAAGATATGATTTTTATATTATAGAGATAATAAAAATATGATTTTATATTATAGAGATAATAAAAATATGATTTTTATATTGTAGAGATAATAAAAATATGATTTTTATATTGTAGGGATAATAAAAACATGATTTTTATATAGCGGAGATAGTAAAAATACGATTTTAATAAGATAAAGAATATAAAAATATGATTTTTATATATATATGTAGCGAAATTAAAATTCGATTTTTATATGAGCAGTGGATTGAGAATAGAATTTTTATATAATAGAGAATATAAAAATATAATTTTTATATGAGTAGCGAAATAGAAATCTGATTTTTTATTATATATACGTTGAAATAAAAATATGTTTTTATAGCGTCGATATAAAAATTCGATCTTTATATAAGTAGTAGGAATATAAAAATTTAATTTTTATATAGGAAGAAGTGTCGTAAAAATATATGAAGTAGAAATAAAAATGTGATTTTTATATATGAACAGCGGGAGAAGGTCGCATTGGAATTTTGGGCATATCTGAACCGTTCAGAAATAAGGAATGGAGGAGTGGATCCCTCGATGATAACTTCTCACTTTTAATTTGCTTTCTAGTTGAAATATATGCTAGGATGTAGACGGTGCTTAGCAGCACCCGACACCCGTCGTCCACAGACCATGGATGACTTGTTTGTTTGATTGCTGTGTTGTGAAATTGATTGTGATGTGGAATGAAATAAAATATTTTATCATTATAAATATTTTATAGTTGAAAATATAATTTTAACATGTATATAAAATAAATATTTATAAACAAATCGGACGATTTGTCTATGAACACGCATTTGACTGATATTGATTGGGATGATAAATTTTACACATCGCCCAACTGCACACAAAAAAAATCTGTGTTTGTTGATTTGAAACCCAAAACGGGTATTGGGATGATATTTGACATACATTAATCCCGATTGTTTAGTTGTATGTCAATCGATTGATTGACAGACTGTGTAAGCGTTAATTATTTATATTTAATGCTTATGCAGTTGTGTGGTGCATCTGGATGATGGTTGATGATTTATCGTTGCTCTTATATACATGTGTTGTAGGGAATCCATATAATTAACATTATATGGTAATTGATTGGGCCTCATTCCAATTTGGAAAATAAGGAATACTATAAAAGAAAATTCATGTGTTGAACAGAATAAAAAATCATGTGTTGGATAGAATAAAAATTCATGTGTTGAATAGAATAAAAATTCATGTGTTGAATAGAAAGAAAAATCATGTGTTGAATAGATTTAAAATTCATGTGTAGAATAGAATAAAAATTCATGTGTTGGATAGAATAAAAATTCATGTGATTAACAGAATAAAAATTCATGTGTTGGATAGAATAAAAATTCATGTGTTGGATAGAATAAATATTCATATGTTGAATAAAATAAATATTCATGTGTTGAATAAAATAAATATTCATGTGTTGAATAAAATATATATCCATGTGTTGAATAAAAATATATATTCATGTATTGAAGAAAATATTCATTTGTTGAATGGAATAACGAAGTAATTGAAATATATAAAGTCGTGTTCGTTAGATATATGCCATTTTGAAGCGAACGATATTTATATCGTTTATGTTCGTTTTTATAATAATTATAGAAAAGGAATTGATTTTAAATATAATGTTTTGAAAATATTGTCATTTATACATCGATGATATGGAATATTCAATTTTGATTAGAAATTGAATATGAAGCTGAAATCGTTTTGAAAACGAATTTAAAATGATTTATAAAATACGCTTTAAAAGGAAATCGATGATATATATATAATATACATATTATATATATAATGTCATGAATAGAACACGCCGCGCTGCGGTAGTTCGCGAATTTCGACCATTGCCTTCGAATGGATGTTACGGGAGATCCGATCGTCGGATTCTCCTAAAACTAGAACCGTTGGGTTCATATCGAAAACAGCTTTCTAATGAATATTAAAAATTTGAAATTTAACGGTTGGATTTGGAATTATGTCCAAATCAAATTTGGAAAAGGTCGCTGTAAGTGCAGTTCGATGGCCGTTGATGGAAATCGACTGTATGGGCCTTGATAAAATTATTAAATATAGTAATAATTTGTGTAAAATCATAAGAAATGATTTGGAAAGAATTGGAATGAAAAATTCCATATTTGAAAAGATAAAAATAAATTTTTATCGAAATGAACTAGTTTTAAACTAGAATTATAATCCATTTATTTTTGAAATAAATTAATTGGATTTGAAAGGGTTTTAAAAGTAACCAGAATTTCCAACAATTGAATTGGAGTGGATTTGAATAGAAATTGTCTTTGTAATATTTCGATGTTGGATTTTGTGATTATACAGACATTGTTATGGAAATTTGAAAGATATATTTATATCGTTATTTTCAATACGATATTTGTTGGTCGTAGAATTTGATATTGAATATAAGCCGATATTTTTCTATTCAGAGCTTTGTATTTAATATCAAATGGGATTTGGGTTTGTCGTAAATGGTGTCTTCATTAACATAGTTCTTAAACCCAGTTGAGAAAAAGATTAAATCTTTTTATTTAGATTTAATGAAGTATACCAATTAAATGATATTTAATTGGAATTGAATTAGAATGTGATTTTGGGTTTATAGTGAACCGTGTTTTAAATGACATTGGTTCTTTAACCCAGTTAAAGCCAGGATATGATTTCCCAAGTTAAACAATCATTAATATTGATTTTTGGGAAGATTAAAACCAAGTGGAGTTTTAATGAATCTTTAATTAGATTGAAATGATCGAGAATGGAGTATCACCAATATTGCTCCAAGCGATAGTTGAATCTTTAATTAGATTTGAACGAGAAATGGTAACTGAATTTACTGATAACACCATGGTGCTAGATATGTAGTATTACTAGTTTTACTTCATGTGATGAATAGGTTGGGATTGGGAAATTAAAACAAATGATTACTTCGGTAACGTTCGTTAATCACGACTAGTTTGGATAAACCATAATTTGGTTTGAATTGATATTCAAAAGAAGATTAAAGAATAAATTTAAAGAATTTATCTTTGATAAAATTAATGGGAACCTTTCCCAAAGTATAAGAATATTTGAATAAAAGAATAGTCTGAATTGGAATGAGGCGTATGTTGTGTTTGTGTAACACTTGTTTATTATATACGCGGGTTATTCAGAAAGACCGGGTTTATCCCATTCTGAATAACTGATTCGACGATGTGTCGAGGATGAAGACGGTGGTCGAAGACCGTAGGTCTTCACATTGTTTGGATAATTACCGATTACCTTGATTGGGTTGTACACCCAAGAGGAGGGAATCAGTTGGTGATCGTCCAGATGTACTTGGAGATCGATGGATATGCGAGGTACAAGGTGCCTCTAGTTTCGTTCAGACCCAGAACGAACTTGTAATTGGACTATTTGTCTGACATTGGATTTTATTCTATGTTGATTGATCTCTATTAAATATACATCTGTTTGGTGGCAGAGAATTTATTCTCTTGCTTAACACCCTTCTCTGAGACGTACGAGCTCAGGGATTGTATATCGATGGACATTAGTCGCATGGAGTGAATTGCCTGTGTGGCATGCCTAAGTGGCAAATGATCAAGGCTTTTGTTGAAAAGAAAAGTCTTATGGTTGATGATCAAAGCACTACTGTGTGGCATAGCTTTGTGTAGCGTTAATTCGCGAGCCTCACACCGCGGTTGTGGACCAGAAACGGGAGAGGAGTACAGCGAGGGCTTGCATTTCCTTCTAGCTAGGGTGGTATCAGTGACCTTCCAGCCCTGACATTTATATTATTTTCACCTATGTGGTTATTGGATTGCGAGGCGCCTCGGATATATCGGTGATTATGTGGAGCCAATGGAGTCATTTGGCTCATTTATGCCCCAAAGGGCGGGGAAACGCAGTGTCCAGTGTTTAAGTTTAATCCACATCGGTGGACCGGCCTTGAAGATCCAAGGGTCACTCGAGCTCTGATCCTGAGACATGGGCTAGATTGTCTCGAATTCGGTAGAGGACTATATTTTGCCTCGGTTCACAGATGGAAACCCAACTTCCAATACGTGACTTTGCGGTTTCGATTGTAAAACCTATATATGGCGTCATAGTGATATGGGGCACTTATGCCATCTATGATTGATACTTTTGATTGAAGTTATTTTATACACTTATAGGAATAATAAAAGATGAAATTTAGTGTATCAAGCATTCTTTGGCTATTATAAGGTAAAACCCTATCCTCCGACTTGTGATGCATTGTGTGATGGGGCCTGGGCCTTATAATAGCTTCATTTTTCTTCATTTAGCATTGCGCTGTTGTTTTATGCACTAGTATTCTTGGAAGGAAACCCGTTCCGTGTTATACGACGTGGTCCCTTGATTTACCTAACTTTAAATTAAAGATTAATAACTGTTTTAGTTCTCACACCAGTCACATGACTGACCCAGAGTTTATTGTTTTACCCTAAACTCTGTGTGCCCTTATTTTGACACGGGCAGCTAGTAGTTTTGGTTTTGCAGATTTAAATTCACAGTATCCTGGTTTACAGCGGAATGATATCCGGAAAGCTCTGTATCCATATATCTCCTTCAGTTGTGTTTTGTATTATCCGCTGCTATGTAATGTTATTTAAACCTCTGATATTTATTAAATGTGTAATATTTATTCATACTCTGTATATTCTTGTATTCTGCTGAAAATCGTTGTATAAGCAATGAAACGTTCTTCTATTTGTGTTCCGATTTGTCGTGTTCTCAAAACAATTAGGGGTTTCGAACGGTCTTGGTCGGTTTAGCTACCAATTCGGATCGAGTGGAATTCCTTATCGTGACAAATACACCCATCTTGGACACGATGGGCTAGATCCCGTCAGCCCGTTTGATCATCTCCAGCTTGTTTTCTTTAATTTAACATATAAATCAATTAATTGTTTAGTTTGATCATACATTTTTATTTACCGGGGCCACATATTGACTCTAAAAATTCCAGAAAATTTATTTCTAGTTATGTTTTGACGATACAGTCCTAACAAAACTAATTCCATCGAATTCCGATACCGTTTGAAAAATGGCCAATTTCCGTCGATCCAATTTGACTGAAAGTGACAAAGCACGTTTTCTTTTGCCACGCTCGCATATTTATTCTAAATTTTTTGAAAATTGGAATCTAGCGATAATTTGACATTCCGGATCCAACAAAAGTGCTTTCGTCGAAAACGGAGGTCGACTGTAAAATGGCTATTTTTAATACGAAAAAATATATATAAATTCTATAGCGACTTTTCTGAATTTTAAACTAGGCATAACTTTTGATTCCCGCTATGAAATTTCAATTTTTCGGATTCGTTGGAAAGATATTTTTAAATAGATTTAAATAATTTTGGTTTCACTAAAATTCGATTTATTTTGAATCCTGTACAGTCAGTCAAAGTTCAAATTTAAATTTTCAAACCACCGTGCTATTTCTAACTCTTTTATAATTAAATTAAAAAATTCGTTCTAACTTCGATTTAAATAAATTTTTAGTTGTTATTATCTAAAATAAATTATTTTAAATATTAAATTTCCATTAAAATTTCTAAAATAAAATTTTAAAATTGGTTCCAAAATTTCGGGTTGTTACAATCTACCCACTTAAAATTTTTTCGTCCTCGAAAAGGAACGAAGCTAAAAGTTGTTTAATTAACTAAGTCAACTTTTTTTTTATTATTGGTTTCAATAATTTTATTTGTTAATTAACTTTTCAAACATATTTCACTTTTATATATTCAAAAATCATATTTTCTAAGATCGGATTATATATATAATCACAAATACGTTAATTATAAACTTGTTACTCTCAACTCGTTCTAGGGCATTACTAACCATATCTCTAACGAGTTTTCTCATTCTAGGATACTACTGATCCTATCTCTAATGAGTATTCTTATTGGATATTAATAATCCAATCTCTGATGAGTCTTTTGTTCTGTTCTAACGAGTTGTACCACAAACATTTTGAGCTAACCAGAGCTCTGATACCAACTGTAACAACTCGGATTTTGCCCGGACCTAGTCGATCGCAAAATCGACCAAGACCATTCAACAACCGAATACACTAACTCTGGGAATACAACACATCAGAACAAATAACAACAGACTTTTATAAACATTACATTAATGTTACATCAGAGTACAGAATATTAGAGTACATTGAATAAATAATAATACAGTGGAATATAATTTACAATGAACTTAATACAGTGCAGCATAATAAATAAATTAATAAGCAAAAGACTATTAATGCTCTGGACATAGCTTCAAGCTTCGATCCAGAATTCTGCTCAATATATCTGCAAAATAAGCTACTCGACTACCCGTGTGGAAAAGAGGGCACCCGAGTTTGCAAAGTGAAACAAACTACGGGTCAGTCATGGGACTCGTATGAGAAATCTTTCCTAACTTATCTAACAATATGGCTAATCACAAGACCACGCCGCTGACGCAGAACGGGTTTACTCTATTGGATTGTCAGTGAATAATTTAAATAAAGTGAATCGTTAAACAATGCAACGCCTTTTAGAAAAATGAAACCATTATAAGACTCAAGTCCCATCACACAATGCAATGCAAACCGGAGGATAGAGTTTTACCTTATAATGGTCAAAAATGCTTGATATGATAAAAACGGATTTGTTATTATTATTAGTGTATATATGTTTCAAAAATATTTCAATTAGAATGTATCAATCGTAGACGGAATAGTACCTCATCCTACTATGTCGCCATACTAGTTCTTCAATCACAACCGCATGGTGTCGTATTGGAAGTTGGATTTCCATCATGAGTCAAGGCTAGGAACGATCTCCTTACCGATTCGAGACACTCTAGCAATGTCTCAGGATCACACCTACGGGCAACCCTTGGATATTGCAGGGCCGATCCACAATTAACTTTAGTGGATTGGCAATTCTTGAACACACGCTTCCCGGTCCTATTGAACCTATAAAATGGTCATAATCGACCAATAAATCTGATGCCTCGAAATCCATCATCCACATTAGTAAAATGTCAGGGCTTGAAAAACCCTGATACCACTTCTATCTAGAAAGAAACGTGTGCACTCCTTGCGTTCCCTTGCTTCGTTTCTGACTTATACCGGGG
Organism: Allium sativum; assembly: GCA_030737875.1. Lineage (NCBI taxonomy): Eukaryota > Viridiplantae > Streptophyta > Magnoliopsida > Asparagales > Amaryllidaceae > Allium > Allium sativum. The sequence continues at coordinate 152,606,556 of CM060921.1, read as the reverse complement.
TTTGAGGCTCACGAGGTAACGCTGTACACAAAGTTATACCTAAATAGGCTTTGCTTTGATCATCAACCACAAGACTCTGCTTTTCAACAAAAGCCTTGATCATTTGCATCTTGGCATGCTACATTGACAATTCACGTCATGCGATCGACAACTACCAATATATAACCCCTGAGCTCGTACGTCTCAAAGAAGGGTGTTAAGCAAGATAATAAATTCTCCGCCACCACAGATACATATTAAATAGAAATTATCAATTTAATTTACATGGAATGAAATCCAATGTCAGACACACATTCATTTACAAGTCCGTTCTGGGTATGAACGAAGCCGGAAACACCTTATTACTCATCCCGTATGTTTAATACGGAAGAAAGGTTCTCGCATATCCGGAAAATCAACAAGTACGTCTGGACAAACTACCACTTTAACCTTTACTAGGAGCTACCCAATGTCGGGCATCAGTAGTCGTCCATTCGATGTGAAGATCATCAGTCTTCATCCACCATCTTCAATGTCTTTAACCTTAATCATCGTAGTAATTATTCAGAATGGGTTAAACCCGGTCTTTCCGAAAAACTCGCATATTTTTATAATTAAAAATCAAGTGCTATAAATACACATCATATGCCTCATTCCTATTCAGAATATTCTTTTAATAAAATATTCATATTATTAGGGAAAAGTTCCCATTAATTTTTTCAAAGATAAATTATTTTAAATTTATTCTTAAATCTCCTTTTTTTAAGATTCCTTAAGACTTCAATTTGATTTTAATATCAAAAATAATTGCTTTATGATTATTCCACTTTTAAGAAATTAATCTTGTCTTTGACTGGGTTAAAGAACCAATGTCATTTAAAACACAGTTGACGATAAACCCAAAATCATCTTTCATTAACTATGGAATATTCACAGAAATCAAATCAATATATAATCGAATTTCCACTCAATTCCAATTTAATATATTAAATTGGAAAAACTTGACTTTAGAAATTTTCCTTTTAAATTTTAATAAAAGGATTTATTGATTCTAAATCATATCTTTATTGTTAATTGGGTTAAAGAACAAATGTCGTTTAAACACAGTTCACAATAAACCCAAAATCATCTTACAATAAATATGTAATCTTCACATAAATCAAATCATTACATAATCGATATAAATCTCCGTATCAGACCATTAATATAAGTGAAATAACGGCAAAGCCTTCTAAATTCCATATATATTAACAGTCTTCTTTTACAGAAGCCTTTCTCGATTATTATCAAATCGAATTTCCATTTAATTCCAATTTAATATATTAAATTGGAAAACTTGATTTTGGAAAATTTCTTTTTAAATCTCAATAAAAAGATTTATAAATTCTAAATCATGTTTACACTGTTAATTGGATTAAAGAATAAATGTCATTTAAAACACTGTTCACAATAAACTCAATTCAGATATCATTTTATTCCAATTACTAAATATAACTGGAAACTATAATAATCTTAATTAAAAGATTTATTCTTTTCATGCGAGTTTTAAGAACAATGTTATTTAAGACACTAAACACGACAAACTAAAATCTAATTCTTTTATTTAATTCCAATTAAATATCAGTTAATTGGAAGACTTCAATAAATCTTAATTTAAAATATTTATTCCAGTTAATAACTAGTTTATTTCATAAAAATATATTTTTATCTTTTGTCCATCTAAAAACGGACATAGAAATCATCCTTTTATTCTTCATTGAATATTATCTTAAAATATACGTTATTTTAAAATTTTCTTTATATAAAAAGATACTTTATGTAAAATATTCTTTATATTAAAATATTCTTTATTTTAAAATATTTTTATTAAAAGATAATCTTTATTTAGAAGATATTCTGAATCGGAATCCCACTCAATCAGTTACCATATAATTTCGGTTATATGGATTTCATACATCGCATGTATACGACAATAATGAGAAGTGATCTTTAAACCGTCCATCCACATCCAAAGTGAAATTTATAAGTGTGTGAACATTAAAATGAATAAACGCTCATAGCAGCCTGTCAATCCATCGATTGACAAACAATTAAATATTTGGACTAGTGTATGTCAAATATCATCCCAATACTCGTGTGGGGTTTTCAGCCAACAACAGTTCATCTAAATAAATAATTGGTTAATGCATTTAACCAATTTTAATTCCGCTAACATGTTGGTGATAAATAACAAACATGTTATTATATTCCTGATGCTAAATAATAAAAAATAAAATTACTCACAAAATTTCCCTACATGTATTTAATGTATAATATAACGTAATTTATTACATTTCTTTATTGCTGATGACAAATGAAAAGATAATTTTCATTTTCCTTTTTTGTATACAAATTTCTATTTTTAAACTTTAACAAATCAAAAGAAATATTTTATTTATATGTATAGTTTCAAATCATAACATATGAAATCCCTCTTTATTCTGTACGCAAGTTCTAATGTGAAATTTGATAATACAAATGTCACTTGGATTTGCATACAAATTCTATTGTATAATCTAACAATAAAATGTCACTTTAATTTACATACAGTTCTAATGTATGTTTTGACCAATAATATGATTCTTATATTTGCATATAAATTCTAATGTATGTTTGTAACGACCCAGAAAATCTGAACCAATTAAAAATTTTTAAATTGGCTAAAATAATGGATTTTAAATATTTAAAATAAATATTTTAAATAATGGCGATGAGAACTGAGTTTGAATCGACATTTGAAAACGAATATAATTAATTATAATTATACATAAAATTGAAAATAGCGCGGTAGTTCGATAATTCGATTTCAAACTTCAATTGAATATACCGGGTGCAAAACAATCCGGATTTTAGTGAAACCAAAAACATTAAGATCTAATTGATGATATCTTTCCAACGAATCTGACGAATCGAAATTTGATAGCGGGAATCAAAAGATATGTCCAGTTGAAAATTCTGAATAGTCGCTATGGAATTCAGGCCCTTAAAAATGGACATTTTGCAGATGACCTCGGATTTCGACGAAACCACTTTTGTTGGATCCGCAGTGTCAAGTTATTGCTAGGTTTCAAATTTCATAATTTTTCGAATCAATATGTGAGTGTGGCAAAAGAAAACGCGTTTGACCAGTTTCAGTTGATTTTAATCGACTGGAAATTGACCATTTTTCAAACGGTCTCAGAATTCGACGAAACTAGTTTTGTTAGGACCGTATCGTCAATACGAAGCTAGAAAATATTTTTCTGGAATTTTTCTAGTTAGTATGTGGCCCCGGTAATTTGAAATGTACGCTTAAAATTCAATATAGTGATTTAAATGAAAATTCAAAAGGAAACTGATTGTAACGATCAAATCAGCTTGCGATACATATCCCATTGTGTTCGGAATGGGGGTAAAACGCTTTGGGCGACAGGCGGTGGGCCTCGTTTCGAGGTCGTATGTAAAAGTCAACCTTTTTGCAAAATTAAATAATTAAACAATAAAATAATAAAAATAATTTTAATTTCCCCCCTTTATCTCCCTTTCTGGCCCCTCCCCCGATTCATTAAACAGAAAAAAAGGGAAAAACCCTAAAACTATCGATCGACGCCCCCCTAAAGCAACAGCGCCACCGCCCTGACGACCGCCGAACCCCCCCCCCCCACCACGCGCCGATCCCGCTCTTCCCCCTCGCGACGCATCTGCCCCCGTCGAATCAAATCGAGCAGCCCCCCCTGAAGCATCGACGCCACCACCACCGAAGACCACTGCCTGCCGCCAACGTCTTCTTTTCCCCTCCTTCTTCGCAGGTTAAAGTAAGTATTTTATTTTATTTTTATTTTTTTCTGAAATACTGATTTTTCTTAAATGATTTAAAAACTGATTTTTAAAATGATTTAAAACTGATTTTATAAAGATTTAAAAATTGATTTTTAAAATGATTTAAAACTGATTTTATAAAGATTTAAAAACTGATTTTTAAAAAGATGATAAAACTGATTTTTATGTTTTTAAATTCTGATTTTAAACAGGTTATAAAACTGATTTTTTTTTTTTACAGATTTTAAAACTGATTTTTAATTTAAACTTTAAAAAGGAAAAAGATTAGAACTTTAAAAAGAAAAAAGATTAGAACTTTAAAAAGAAAAAGATTCAAACTTTAAAAAGAAAAGATTTGAACTGGGATAGAAAGATCAGATTTTTAGAATAGAAAAGATCATATTTTTAAAATAGAAAAGAAGGAATTTTTATTGAGTAGAAGAAGTAAGATATGATTTTTATATTTTTAAAGTAATAAAAATATAATTTTTACATCATAGGAATATTAAAAATATAATCTTTATTTTTGAAAAGGCGGAATCTATATTTTTGAAATGCAATTTTTATTTATTAAATAACATAGTAAAAATTTGATCTTTACATATGTAGAGAAAACGGGCAACGAAAGCGACGAAAGGCGAGATTGGCGAAGATTTCTATAAAGGAAGAGTCGGAGTATTGGATAGCTATTGGTGAGAATTTCTCACTCCTCAATTTCTGTTTCTATATATATATATATGCATAGAAATAAAAGTGGATTGCTATATATAATATATATATATATATATATATATCTACGCCCCCTCGTCCACAAACCATGGACGATATATATTGATTGAAATTGTTGTGAAAATTGATTGATAGCGAATGGTTGTTTGGGATTGTTTGTGATTGATATTGGTTGATTGTGGTTGAAAAATACCCATTTGTGGTTGAGAAATATTTGGTTGAAACCACATAGGATTAGTTTGTGGAAATGAAATAAATATATACATGCCGCCTGCGTGCGAACTAGATGCATGATCCCCATTGTCAAAAACCGCGAGGTTTTAAATTAGAGCGAGGAGCCGTACTAGGGACGGTCCCGGTTTTAACTACCCTGCCGTTATGCTGCCGAAATTTTGAATAATATTCGTGTGTTTGAATTATTTTCATTTGCTTAAACTATATTTATTCATTGAATAGAAAACATTCATGTGTTGAATTGATATTCATTCGTTGATTAGAAATTCATGTGTTGAATGGTATTCATATTTTGAAATAAATTGTTTGATAATAAAAATCACATTTTTATCTATATATAAAAACTATAGAAAACATTCATGTGTTGAATTGATATTCATTCGTTGACTAGAAATTCATGTGTTGAATGGTATTCATATTTTGAAATAAATTGTTTGATAATAAAAATCACATTTTTATCAATATATAAAAACTATAGAAAACATTCATGTGTTGAATTGATATTCATTCGTTGATTAGAAATTCATGTGTTGAATGGTATTCATATTTTGAAATAAATTGTTTGATAATAAAAATCATATTTTTATCTATATATAAAAACTATAGAAAACATTCATGTGTTGAATTGATATTCATTCGTTGATTAGAAATTCATGTGTTGAATGGTATTCATATTTTGAAATAAATTGTTTGATAATAAAAATCACATTTTTATCAATATATAGAAACTATAGAAAACATTCATGTGTTGAATTGATATTCATTCGTTGATTTGAAATTCATGTGTTGAATGGTATTCATATTTAGAAATAAATTGTTTGATAATAAAAATCACCTTTTATCGACTATATGAACTGTGTAAAATAATCTCGTTTTAAAAGAAATCGTTTTATGATAAAAATCCTATTTTTGTCACCTATATGAACTATATAGAAAAATAGTGTTTTGAAATGAATTGTTTTACAATAAAAATCACATTTTTATTGTATGCATAAATTGTTGAAATATGAAGTGTTAAAAATAGCCACTTGTTCAAAATAAACATATATAAGTTGAAATATTCATTAATTAGCTAATGAAATGATTTGCACCTATTTATGTTACATTAGAATGAATGGTGTTTTTAAACCAAATAGAAATCAAATATGAAGTTGAATAGAAAAGGATAAATGATAAGAACCGTATATATATGTACATGCATATTCATTGAACAGGTTATAGCAAAGGGGCTAGAGAAGAGGAATAAAATTTTGTGCCCGACAAATAGGTACACATTTACTGCTTTGTTTGGGTGATGATTTTATGAGCCTGTTGGCTAGCCGCTTGGCTTTTTCTTTTTCTTTTTGAGATTAGAAGGACCGGGAAAGCTATTTGCGATTTCCCGATGCTCCCGGTGCAGGGGAGGTTATGGCGAAATTTTCCAAAATTTTAAGGCATTAGTGAAATTTTTGAAATGGAAACGATATAGAAATCATTGAACGAACTATATTTATATAAATATATAAATATAAATAAAATTAAAACGAAACAAGGCCGTGCAGTTCGTATTTTGAAACCGTGATTTCAAACGACTAGTGCGGGAAATCCGACCATTGGATTTTCCCGAAACCTCAACCGTCGGGTTCGCCTTGGAAATATCTTCCCAACGGCACCAACCTTGCAAAAATCCAACGGTTGGATTGTCGGGAATGTTTAATTCAAATCTGATGAAAAACAGCGCCAGAAGCGATTATATTTATATATATATATAAATATAATTATATAATTAATCCAATAACAACGCTGCAGTTCGTATTTTGAAATCGAAAATTCAAACGATTGTACCGGGAGATCCGACCGTCGGATTTTCCCGAAACTGGAACCGTTGGATTCGTTTTGAAAAGACCTTTCTAATGATGTAAATTTTGTGAAGATCCAACGGTTAGATTTTCAGATATGTGTAAATCAAATCTGAAGAAAAACAGCGCCACGGCCGCTTTATGGCCCGAAGCGTCGTTTTGAATATATTGGCTATTTTAAAATAAATAAAAATAGCGATAAATAGTTATAAAATATCATAAGCGATATGGAATGGAAATAAACTGATTTTGCTTGATTTATGTGGCTTTTGATGGTTGAATGTGTTTGGTGTGAAAATTACATTAAAGAACACAATTGGTGTTGTCGAATAATTTAACCATTGAAATAAGTTGATTTGAAATTCTAAATATACGTGAATTATTTGAAAAGGCCGAGTTAATTCTCATTTCAAATAATTGACCGACGATTGAAAGTCGAAGATGAAGACGGTGGTCGAAGACCGGAGATCTTCACCTCGTTTGGATGGTAACCGAGGTCCTGATTGGGAGGCATCCCGAAATATGGATAATGAGTGGTGATCGTCCAGACATACGTGGTGATCGATGGGTTTGCGAGGTATTTAGTGCCTCCGGTTTTGTTCAGACCCAGAACGGACTTGTAAATGGACTGTGTGTCTGACATAGGATTTATTCTGTGTGGCATGCTAAGATGCAGTGATCAGGGCTTCTGTTGAAAAGCAAAGTCTTGTGGTGATGATCAAAGCACCGCCTGTGTGGCGTAGCTTTGTGTATAACGTGAATTCGCGAGCCTCACACCCCGGTATGAACCTAAAACGGGAGAAGGACCTCAGGGAGGGCATGCGTTTCTTTCTAGCTAGGGTGGTGTCAGTGACCTACCAGCCCTGACATTTATATACTTTTCACCTATGTGGTTGTTGCTGTTGCGAGGCGCCTCGGTTAGATCGGACGATCCGGGTCCGATGGAGTCATTCGTTGGCTCACTTACGCCCCAAAGGGCGGAGAGACGTATTGTTCAGGCATAAAAATCCACATCGGTGGACCGGCCCTGACGATCCAAGGCTTGCCTGCGCGCTTGCCTGAGACATGGGCTAGATTGTCTCGAATTCGGTAAGGACTATCTTTTGCCTTGGTTCATGACGGAAATCCAATTTCCAAATACGACATCGTGCGGTTTTGATTGTATATATATATGACGACATGATATATGGTACCCATGCCGCCTATGATTGATAGTTATGATTTGAAATTGTTTTCAGAACATATAAACACTAGCAATAATATCAAATGCCTTTGTTTTATTTGTATCAATCATATTTTGGCCGTTATAAGGTAAAACTCTATCCTCCGGTTTGCGTTGCATTGTGTGATGGGAACTGAGTCTTATAACGGCTTCATTTTTATAAAAAGCATAGCGATGTTTAAAAGAAAGATTTGTTTTAGAGCACTGGAAATCCAATGGAGTAAACCCGTTCCACGAAAGTGGCGTGGTCCTGTGATTTGCCATATTATATATGTGTTGAATGGATTTCTCATACCAGTCTCATGACTGACTCGTAGTTTGTTTCACTTTCAAACTCGGGTGCCCCTTTTTCTACACGGGCAGCCTTGTGTTCAGGTTTAGCTGGTTCTTTCTGGATAGCTGGAGCTGAAGATGGATTCTACCATTTATTTCTTTTTATGCTATTCAGCTCCTATTGTACATATTTTGTTTATTTCCGCTGTAGACATTTATGTATAGCTGAACTGTATTTCTACTAAGTAAGATCCTGTATACTGTGTAACTCTGATGATTACTTTTATCCAGTATATTTTATTGTTCATTATCTGGTGTATTTATTTAATTCTGTTCTGCTATTATCTGTTTCTGTGTTATATTCCAAAGATAACCCTTGTCTCCGTCAGAACGGGATTTCGGGTCGTCTCAATGTTATGCAAATAAAAATGATTCTTATATTTGCATATAAATTATATTTCAACAAAATGTATAAAAAGTCATACATCCATTTTGTTGACAATTCAATTTTTACAAAATGAATATTTTTGTTGTAACACAAACTTATTTAACCAAAAATGCTATTTGTGTTTAACTCTTTTATTTAACCAAAATATATAATTTTTGTTTTTAACCCATCTTATTTTTGACAAAATGTACATTTTTGTTTCAACTGATATAATTTGACAAAAATGAGTATTTGGTTCAACTAATGTATTTGGCCAAGAATGTACGTATATTTTGACAAAAATGTGTATTTTGATTTAACTAATCTATTTCAACAGAACACTAAAAAAGATGACTTTGTTTTGTCGATAAATCCATTTAAATAAAACATAAAAAATGATAACTTTTTTTTATCGACAATTCTAATTCAACAAAACACATAAAAATGACAAGTTTATTTTGTCGACAATTGTAATTCAACAAAACAAATAAAAGTGACATGTTTGTTTTGTTTGCAAAACATGACATATTGTGTTACATAAATTTTCCTATGTATTTTAATGACAAATAAAAGAATAATTTATTTGTTTACATTTTCCTTTTTAACTTAACAAATAAAAATGATAATTTTATTTGTCTACAATTTCTATTTAACAAAAATGATATTATTGTTTTAACACAAATCTATTTGACAGAAATTGTTTTTTTGTTCTAACTCATTTCTAATTAACGAAAATGTAATTTTTGTTCTAACCATTATATTGATATGTTTGTTTTAACTAAATTCTAATTAACCAAAAATGAAATTTCGTTTCAACCATTATAATTTGACAAAATGACAAATTTGGTTTCAACTATTACAATTTGGCAAAAGTGACAAATTTGGTTTTAACTATAACAATTTGAGAAAAGTGACAAATTGGTTTTAACACTTGCAATTTGACAAAAGTGTCAAATTGGTTTTAACTATTACAATTTATAAAATGTGACAAATTGGTTTTAACTATTAAAATTTGAGAAAAGTGACAAATTGGTTTTAACTATTATAATTCGATAAAAGTGACAACAATTTGAGAAAAGTGACAAATTGGTTTTAACTATTATAATTCGATAAAAGTGACAAAATTCATTTTCGTAACAAATCTGGTTTAACAAAATGATTACAAGTGATAGTGGCATTTATGTTGGCAATCCTAACATGACATTTATTTACTAAAATGATATTTTAACTCTAATTTCACAGAAATGTATATTTTGTTTTGTCGAAAATCCTAATTCAACAAAACAATAAAAATGATATTTTTGTTTTTGTTGACAATTCTAATTCCACAAAAATGACACTTTTATATTTGACATTTCTAATTCACAAAGCGACATTTTTGTATTTATATTTCTAATTCACAAAATGACAATTTTATATTGTCAATTCTAATTTCAACGAAATGACAATTTTATTTTGTCAATTCTTATTTCAACAAATATGACATATTTATTTCCATACCTTTTTCCTATGTACTCTAATGACAAATAAAAGAATATTTTATTTGTTTACCTTTTTCAATGTGTTCTAATAACATATAAAGGAATATTTTATATGTTTACATTTTTCTATGTATTCTAATAACATATAAAGGAATATTATATATTTTTACATTCTAATAACAAATAAAGGAATAATTTATTCGTTACAATTTCTAATCTAACTTAGCAAATAAAAATGCTAATTCTGTTTCAACCAAATGTGTAAATCTTGTTTCATCTATTTTATTTCAAACATGATATGTTTGTTTTCATCTATTTTATAACAAATATGAGACACACAAATCAATTCAGTGATGCATCGCAATCATAAAACAATCAACACTGAAATACAACATCAACATGAATTTTATATAGAATGAATATAAATTTCACAGTGAAATAATTAATTAATTTTATTTTAAAATAGAAATCTCACTTTGCTATTTTTTTGAGTTTTCAACAACCTCTGTTTCAGATCTAGTCTTTTTCATCGTGTAGATCAGGCTAAGACTGTTCCAACTCTTCAGAAATCATCTGATTCTGATAAGATTTGATCGAATTACGATGGTTTGAATTTTAATTACATTTGTAAATTAATTAAATACATTTTAATCTCTAGTTAAACACCAATTACCCTTGAACTAATCAGGCCGCTCATTTTCTTCTTCCTTCAAACATCGTTCAATGTAAAAAAACGAACCGAAACCTCACGATCCATTCACCAAAACGCACGCCACTCCGTTCACTCGACCACCGATCCGACACCGCCACTTTGTAGCCCTCGCCTCGCTCCCCCATGTGCCGCCAACCTCATCAGGCTTGATCGAGCCCTCCACCATGAAACTCCCTCTGAACGGCGAGCCTTCCTGCTTGGATTTCGAGAGCCATACTCCCCAAAACATGATCAACCCCGTACAGATTTGAAGAGCGTGAAGAGTAGAATAGTATTTGTTTTATTACATCGAACTGATTTTTCCTGGATTGGAAGATTTTAAAAAATCCTTTTCAGAGCTTTTTGGCCATTCAAGAAGGTAGACGACGGCTGTAGACATTTGTGGATTAGGGTTTTAGTTTTCTAAGTATATATATATATAATATTATATTATTTAATTTTCTAATTCTAAAAAAAACACGATAACTCATGTTAACTCCAAATTCAGCCCAGTGAGAGTTGTTCCTAGGCAAATACCACTGTCCCCGACGCGACGGGATGTGTCCCATCAACCCGTTTAATCATCTCCAGCTTGTTTTCTTTAATTTAACATATAAATCATTTAATTATTTAATTTGATCGTACATTTTAATTCACAGGGGCCGCATGCTGACTCTAAAAATTACAAAAAAATTATTTCTAGTTATGTTTTGATGACACGGTCCTAACAAAACTAATTTCATCGAATTCCAAGACCATTTGAAAAATGGCCAATTTCTGGTCGATCCGATTTGAATGAAACCGACAAAGCATGTTTTCTTTTGCCACGCTCACATATTAATTCAAAAAATTATGAAAATTGGAATCTAGCTATAATTTGACATTACGGATCCAACAAAAGTAGTTTCTTCGAAAACGGAGGTCATTTGTAAAATGGTTATTTTTAATATTAAAAAATATATATAAATTCTATGATGACTATTCTGAATTTTAAACTGGGCATAACATTTTATTCCCGCTATGAAATTTTAGTTTTTCGGATTCGTTGGAAAGATATTTTTAAATTGATCTAAATATTTTTGGTTTCACTAAAATCCGATTTATTTTAAATCCAGTACAGTCAGTCAAAGTTCAAGTTTAATTTTCAAACTACCTTGCTATTTCTAACTCCTTTTATAATTAAATTTAAAAATTTCGTTCTAACTTCGATTTAAATAAATTTTTAGTTGTTATTATCTAAAATAAATTATTTTAAAAATTAAAATTCCATTAAAATTTCTAAAACAAAATTTTAAAATTGGTTCCAAAATTCCGGGTTGTTACACAAGTCATGCCATACTATGTGTGATGAGATCTGCGTTGATAGGAGGAAGACGTGGCATGAGAATAGGTTTATACATGAGCAGAAATAGGTCCAGCCTGGACGGTTCGTGGTGCCTTCCCACGAACCTATCCAGTGTCCGCGAGCCGAGGGTGCCTCCAAGAGCCACTACGAGTGCCATGAGTTCATGTGTCAATCACGAATTGAAGGATGCGAACCGAGGGGGCCGAGCCGGGGGGGGTGGGGGGATCGACCAGGAATGTCACCAATTCCAAAATTCAAGTATTGTGCGCTTTTACGGAAGCAAACATAACTTCCAAACAGTAAGTACGATTGACCAAACGAAAGCTCTACTTGAAACTAATTCAGAGGGCTATAGGTTTTTACGGTGCAAAGCACCATAATTGCGATTTTCGGGCCCAGAAGAGGTCGTATGATTGGAGTTTCAACCATTCTTTGTTTGTGATGAAACTTCAACCAAATCGCTTTCTGCCTTCTAGTAATGTTCTCAATACATGAACATATTGTTAACCAGGGATTTCATGTGTAACAGCTTTGACTAAAAAGCATGTCAACAATTTCTTACCTTTATTTAGGTTGATCATTCTTCATGGCTCTGTTGGATTCTTTAGGGATTCTCTATATAATGTCATTGTATAAATGTCAGTGGTAACTTTTTACTTGTTCCCAATTGATTAAATGAATTCCATGGATGTCCATTCTCTTATTCAATTTTTTTGGGTGTATCAGCTCTTTTTTCAGGCCTTATTAACCATTTCCAATTATCACTTATCATTGTCATTATGAGCTATTTACGGCCTCATTTATTAATGTTGAATATAAATATTCTTCTTTAGGAATATTTTTAGACAAGCAGACTTAGGTTTATGTAGCAACTCCTTATCAGGTAATGATTTATCTACCTACTTTGTATCGACGCATGTGTTCTGTTAATTGGTGATGGATACTGAGATTGACAGATGCAAGGGTATAGTGTTTGCAAAAGAAATTCATCATATTATAACTATCACAATGTCGTGACTTTGTGATTAATATTATCATTTTAATGACAGGCGCTCTCTCACACTATGTATACTTAAAAAATTGATGTTATGTAGTTTTAAAATGCATTAACTGATTTATGAGAAAATATAACATTTATAAAATTATTGTACCATTTTGTTAATGTTAACCATATTGTCTTTTGGTTATAACCTGCCTTTGTGATATTTACAGTAACCATATATGTTGATTTGACAATAATTTGTATTTCTGTACATGTCCCTAATTTCATTTCCATTTGTTCGATAATGAATTTATACAACCATATATAACAAAGAGATTGGGTACTTTATTTATCTTTGGTTCATAGAATAAAACAAATCATAATTTTAATACCTTCAAGGGTTACTAAAGGGGTAAACAAGTCTAATTCACTTAAACAAACAACATCTCTATTTACTGTAGTTTTATATAGAACAATTAACCATATGTAAACAGTTGTCTTTAAACATTCGGAGGGAGATAACTGTAACATTAGAATTCATGAATAAGTAACCTTTAGTAATGTAACAACCCACTTATTTGACGATATTGTATTTATATATTTCATTTAAATATTTATTTAAATATAATGTTGTTAATCCTTATTCTTGTGTATGACCACTATCTCGTTCTTACACTCATATATTATATTCATATCTATTTCCGCCTTAGCGATGTGAATAACTGTGTCTGACTCTGATTTTATTGTTATGTATTCTATATTGCTTTACAAATTATATATAGCCACTATGTAGTAGATTTGGATTTGAGTTAGATGTGTCGGATTTCCTCATGAGATTTAAAAAATTATACCACATTATCCGATATATTTAACACTCGTTCAAAGCTAATATACAGATGGTCGCTCCTCAACATCCTTATGCTTTGAGTTAGTTGACACCATTGCTTGCAGTGGCCTTGGCTAACGCAAGTATAGAGGTGGGGTGTTGAAACACCCCACTTCCGTTAAGGTCACCCACAAAGGGAATGCCTTAACTTTGGTGGAGCATTATAGGTAAAAGACACAGATAATTTACAAGATAGACATATATAAGCAGCGGAAAAAAAAACAAATTTATTTCATACGTGGTTCATAATAAAACATTACAGCAATATGTCTCAAAACAACATCCAAATAATTACATCAAAATCTCTGTCTTGATTATTACATAAAGAAGCATAAAACATAAATAAAACTGCATAAATCCCCACGTAGTAGTGTGTCGAAAGCCATAACCATAGATAAGAGGTTCCAAGCTATACATCACAGAGTCTACAAGCTTCGAAAGATGAACGGTCCAAATTAAGCTGAGCTATTCCCTCCCTGGCTACCCGAGGGGTGAGGAAGCGGAAGAAAAGAGAGCGAAAGAAAAATAGGTTAGACATAAGTTTGGTAAGTCCAGTGATTATTCAGCATGTAAACTGGTAAGAGAAACATGACAAGAATAAACTTGACGTAGGACAATAACAAAGTAATAAGGTAACATAGGATAAGGCAAGGTAAACTAATCATACTATCGCACTCGTATCCATATTCTCTGCACCTACTAGATATTTCAGCCACTATCATGAGTTCAAACCCAGTGATCCCTTTTCGATGATCAGCTCCTGGTCGCACGCATTTACTATTTGTGTCCTACGGACCCGCTCGATTAGTAGATACATGTGCTGGTCCAACTATGGGCTGTATCAAATCTTATAGTGGAAACCCGACATGATTCAAGATGCAACTATTGATGCCCAGTGCCTGCTTTTTCCACTCCGGAGTACGTGCATGCCCGTACTCCGTCGGAACCTACACCGACGCACCAACCGTTGTTGTTTTGACTGCTTATAATCAGCCCAGTAATCGTGCCCCACCCTGCCTAGTTCAAGGTACCATGATACATCTATGTGGGTTACTGCTGAAATGGGTCCCCGTTCTTGGGTTTCCTAGTCAACATGTTAAATTGGTTAAGTGTCCAAGTTAACCTAACCCCACCCATCAGTTTAGTTAACATATTGCATTGGTTAAGTGTTGCCTTAATTAACGTAACCCTACCATTCCTGACTTAGCTTTAATTCATTTATTAAAGCACCAACCACTCATATTAGACAGGTATTGTTGCAGTTACTGGATGTGCCGGTCGGGTCCGGGCAGTTTTACACCGCAACTCAGTCTAACCTCGGGTTCCTTTGGGCTCAATGCACTAACCTCCCACATTAGATATACATTGTTGCGATTGCTAGATGTGCTAGGCGGTTCCGGTCAGTCTTACACCGTAACTCAATCTAACCTCGGGTTACGCATATTCGTCTTTTCTAAATTTACATATTTACATCTTTATATTTGTATGTAAATTATTGTCATTCAAGTCAAGCCCCACTTTTCCTTTAAATCAAGTTCATAATTTTAGGTATAAAAATTTATACCACTTTACGCCATAAAACATTTACATGTTCATGATCCAAATATGCCCATTTTATGTAATTTCATATTTTTCCCCAACGTTCCCCTCGTTAAACGTTTGCATAAATCACATAAAATATTAGGCTCGATACATAGCCTAACTTATACACAAGAAGGGAAAAAAAGGAATATGTAATAATTCCAACATCATAAAAATATGGATCTAACTACACATGTATCATATGAATTTGTCACAGAACAATATACATAA
The DNA here is from genome assembly GCA_030737875.1 of Allium sativum. NCBI lineage: Eukaryota > Viridiplantae > Streptophyta > Magnoliopsida > Asparagales > Amaryllidaceae > Allium > Allium sativum. The sequence continues at coordinate 152,590,820 of CM060921.1, read as the reverse complement.
ACTAGCAAATTTAGATCTACTCAATATGAATCATGAAATCGGGGTTATACATAGAACTACATAAACTTAAAATTAGGCATGTAGTTATGAACTTTGCAAATTAGTTGGATCAAATCTAACATGAACCTAATCATATTAGCATGTAGCTTTGGTCATATATGTGAACATGGTCGAACTTGCATAAAATTCCCAAATTGACATATAACATATAGGTGTCATTACCAAATCATACAACGTGAAATGTCATCGCCAAATTATACAACATGGTATGTCATCGCCAAATTACACAACATGATATGCCATTGCCAAATTATATAACATAATATGTCATCGCCAATTTATTCAACATATATGTCATCGCTAAGGTATACACATAACATGTCATCGCTAAATTACACAACATATTTGTCATTGCCAACTTATAGCACATATGGATTAATTGCCAAGCATTTAACATTTATCATCAAATTACATACAACATGATCACAAACTTAACATGATAAGAGTCATAGTATTAATTAATTCAGTTTCAACAAAAAGGATAGGTATAAATTAACATAGGCCGTTGTTCTACAACCAATTATTTAGTCACAATTCTAATATCGTTTAAGTCTAAATGATAACTGGACTTACAAAAAGGAGACTAGTCTTGTGTTTTGGGATCTGTATTCTAAAATTGAATAGCTCTCCTTTGTTGTAGATGTTGAATTCTCTTAGTTGAATTAGATTTGATTTGCAATTCCTAACTTACTTTCTAGTTGAAGGAGAATGGAAGCTACTCTAGGTTGAGTTCTGACATCATGACGGTCTTAGAAATATTTTTGTGTGGCTTAGGTTTTGGATTTAGGTTGCTTATATAGAAGTTTGATTTAATAGGAGCCGTCAGATCAACCCAGGGCAAATCAAAGCCATTCAAACCTAAGAGAACCAACCAGAACTTGCCACATAAGCTCTAATGACACAGCAAATCGTCACAGGAAGAAACACGTCAGTTTTCAGATCTGGCCCGAGGGGAAGGTCGACCCTCAGGTCGACCCCCTGGTCGACCTGTATGCGGGGAGATCGACCCCCTGGTCTACCTCCTGGTTAACCTAGCCTTAGGCGGGAAAATTCCCGCCCAACCCGCTTCAGCTTCTGATTTTGAAATTTGAACTTTAAACTGAGCTGTTTATTTAAATTCTTTAATCTTATGAAAGTCATAACTCCTTCATACGGAGTCCGATTTATGCAAACTCGGACTCTATTTCAAGCATAATTCCGAGACGAACGCAATCCATAACCCATTTCCCTTAATTCTCACATTCGTAATTAATTATTCTTTAATTCGTTACTTTAATGTTTATAGAAAATACGGGGTGTTACATTCTCCCTTCCTTAAAGGGTTTCGTCCCCGAATTCTTCAAGTCAAGAAGAGCGTACATACTACCATACAATCGTCCATCTACTCATCCATCAAACACAGGCATCCATTATCCTTAAAAAGACTTCTAATGCTTCATGATCGTATGCATAGTGTGTGTACATGTCCTTATCTAATGCTAAATTAGGCGGTCTACTGATTCAGTTGACCTCCTTGATGCAATTTATGTCAGTGCCATGAGTCCATTATGTATGTAATTTTTCCTAATCATAATTCTACATAAGGGCACAATCATTCATACAAATGCAACATCCACATGATAACACATCAAATTTCAATCATATACAAGTACATATATGCATATGCAATATGAAAGTGACTGAGCCGATCTAACACTTAATGTGTGTGTATATGCATCCACGAGCAACCACTAGCAATCACTTGCAACCACTTGCAACCATCAATCATAACATGTTTCAAATACATGTTTACATCCATTGATTTCTACCTAAGGATCGAGAATAGCACTAAGGATAATACAAAAAAGATAGATACGAGTATGAAAAAATTTAAGGAAAAAGGGATCAAAGATGTACCCTCAAAAAGAAAAGGGTAGGCAGCCCGTATCTTCGCCTCAGTCTTCCAAGTCGCGTCTTCCTCGGCGTCACTCCATTGAACTTTAACAAGTTTGACTTCGCGGTTGCGTAGCTTTTTGACTTCTGTACCCAGGATACGAGCTGGAACTCTTCTCACAGTCGCCTCTCATTCTACTTCTACTTCTTCTAATATGCTTGGTTCCACCACTTCCGCAAACACATGTAAGCACTTTCATAGATGAGAAAAATTAAAGACATTATGAACTCCAGCCAATCTTTCAGGCAGCTCTACTCAGTAAGCCACCTTTCCAATCCTTTCAATGATAGGAAACGGCCCTACAAATTTTGGTGCCAACTTTCCTGTGATTCCAAAGCGAACGACGTTCCTCAAAGGATATACTTTAAGGAAAACCATGTCTCCAACCTCAAACTCAAGGTCGGTCCTTCTTTTATCTACGTAGGACTTCTGTCTATCTTGGGCAGTCTTCACTCTTCTTCGTATCAAGTCCACTTTCTCTGAAGTTTCTCTTTCATATCTGGTCCAAGTATGAGCTTGTCTGTAGACTCCCACCAACAAGTTGGTGATCGTCACAGTCTTCCATATAAAGCTTGAAAGGGTGCCATGCCTATGGTGGCTTGGTAGCTATTATTGTAGGCAAACTCCACCAAAGGAAGATGATCCTCCCATGTTCCTCCGAAGTCAAGAATGCATAATCTCAATAGGTCTTCTAATACTCTGTTCACCCTCTCTATCTGACCATCGGTTTGGGAAAGATAGGTCGTGCTTAAGCATAGCTGTGTGCCTATAGCCTCTTGCAAGCTCTTCCAAAACTCGCTCGTAAAGATAGGATCTCGGTCACTCACAATGCTAGAGGGTATCCCATGGAGTCGAACTATCTCGTTAAGATAAATGGATGCTAAAGATGAGGCAGTCCTTTTACTTTTAACGGGTATAAAGTGAGTGCTTTTTGTGAGCCTGTCCATTATTACCCAAATACTGGTATTGCCCCTTCTTGACCTAGGCAGCCCATCAATAAAGTCCATTGAAATGCTATCCCATTTTCACAGTGGGACCTCTAGAGGATGAAGCAAACCACCAGGCTTCTTTTGCTCCACCTTGACTTGCTAGCATATTAAGCACTTAGAGACGAATTCAGCTACATCCCTCTTCATGCCATTCCAAAAGAAAACCCTTTTTACGTCTTTATACATCTTGTCTCCACCTGGGTGTATGGTCAACTTGGAATGGTGCGCCTTTTCGAGAACCTTCTTCACCAAATCCCTTGCTTGTGGGAACACGTGCACGCCCGTACTCCATCGGAACCTACACCGACGCACCAACCACCGTTGTTTTGACCGCTTATAATCAGCCCAGTAATCATGCCCCACCCGGCCTAGTTCAGGATACCATGATACATCTATGTGGGATGCTGATGAAATGGGTCCCTGTTACTAGGGTTTCCTAGTCAACATATTAAATTGGTTAAGTGTCCAAGTTAACTTAACCCCACCCATCAGTTTAGTTAACATGTTGCATTGGTTAAGTGTTGCCTTAATTAACTTAACCCTACCATTCCAGACTTAGCTTTAATTCATTTATTAAAGCACCAACCACTCACATTAGGCAGGTATTGTTACGGTTACTGGATGTGTTGGTCGGGTCCGGGCAGTTTTACACCACAACTCAGTCTAACCTCGGGCTCCTTTGGGCTCGATGCACTAACCTCCCACATTAGATATATATTGTTACGGTTGTTGGATTTGCCGGGCGGTTCCGAGCAGTCTTAATAACTCAATATAACCTCGGGTTAGGCATATTCGTCTTTTCTACATTTACATATTTACCTCTTTATATTTATATGTGAATTATTGTCATTCAAGTCAAGCCCCACTTTTCCTTTAAATCAAGTTCGTAATTTTAGGTATAAAAATTTATACCACTTTATGCCATAAAACATTTACATGTTCATGAGCCAAATATGCCAGTTATATGTAATTTCATATTTTTCCCCAATGTTACCCCCGTTAAATGTTCGCATAAATCACATAAAATGTTAGGCTATATACATAGCCTAACATATACACAAAAAGGGGAAAAGAGGAACATGTAATAATTCAAACATCATAAAAATATGGATCTAACTACACATGTATCATATGAATTTGGCATAGAACAATATACATGAACTTGCAAATTTAGATCTACTCAACATGAATCATGAAATATGGGTTTTACATAGAACTACATAAACTTAAAACTAGGCATGTAGTTGTGAACTTTGCAAATTAGTTGGATCAAATCTAACATGAACCTAATCATATTAGCATGTAGCTTTGGTCATATATGTGAACATGGTTGAACTTGCATAAAATTCCCAAATTGACATACAACATATAGGTGTCATTACCAAATCATACAACATGAAATGTCATCGCAAAATTATACAACATGGTATGTCATCGCCAAATTACACAACATGATATGCCATTTCCAAATTATACAACATAATATGTCATCGCCAATTTATTCAACTTATATGTCATCGCCAAGGTATACACATAACATGTCATTGCTAAATTACACAACATATATGTCATTGCCATATTATACCACATATGGATTCATTGCCAAGCATTTAACATTTATCATCAAATTACATACAACATGATCACAAACTTAACATGATAAAAGACATAGTCTTAATCAATTCAGTTTCAACAAAAAAGATAGGTATAAATTTACATAGGGCGTTGTTCTACATCCAGTTATTTAGTCATAATTCTAATATTGTTTAGTTCTAAATGATAACTGGACTTATAAAAAGGAGACTAGTCTTGTGTTCTGGGATCTATATTCTGAAATTGAATTGCTGCCCTTTGTTGTAGACATTGAATTCTCTTAGTTGAATTAGATTTGATTTGCAATTCCTAAATTGCTTTCTAGTTGAAAGAGAATGGCGGCTACTCCAAGTTGAGTTCTGACAGCATGACGGTCTTATGAATATATTTGTGTGGCTTAGGGTTTGGATTTAGGTTGCTTATATAGAAGTTTGATTTAATAGGAGCCGTCAGATCAACCCAGGGCAAATCAAAGCCATTCAAACCTAGGAGAACCAACCAGAACTTGCCAAACAAGCCCTAATGACATAGCAAATTGTCACAGGAAGAAACACGTCAGTTTTCAGATCTGGCCCGAGGGGGAGGTCGACCCCCTGGTCGACTTGTATGGGGGGAGGTAGACCCCCTGGTTGACCTCCTGGTCGACCTGGCCTTGGGCGGGAAAATTCCCGCCCAGCCCGCTTCGGCTTCTGATTTTGAAATTTGAATTTTCTGAATTTAAACTGAGCTGTTTATTTAAATTCTATAATCTTATAAAAGTCATAACTCCTTCATACGGAGTCCGATTTACGCAAACTCGGACTCTATCTCAAGCAGAATTCCGAGATGAACGCAATGGCATAACCTGTTTCCCTTAATTCTCAAATTTGTAATTAATTATTCTTTAATTCGTTACTTTAATGTTTACAGCAAATACTGGGTGTTACAGGTGTTACAGTTGGTATTAAAGCTAAGTTCGGAACTATATAAGATATAATAGGGAGGGTCATTGTCCTTAGTCTCTCTTAGGAAATCGTGTCTAGGATTTAGCTCGAGTCTTAGGACCCGTCATATCCTATCTTATACCATGATCCTTGTTTGACCAATCAATTTTTTTGACTTCATATTTGTGACATCTTGGGCTTGACAAACCTTGAGTCCCATTCCTTTCCCTGGGTAGGAATTCAAATTATTTCCAATTTTTGAGTAGTAATAACTTTTAGGCCTTAGTTTTGATGATTTCTAAATTATTTTATGAAACGGTTGAATAAAATAATTTTGGCCAAGTTAAATACTAATCCACTTGAGATTAGCTTTGCGAGGTGAAAACAAATAAATTATTTCCGCTAAGCATTAGAAAATGATTGTTTATTTATTTTTGATTACAAATTTAATTCATGGATAAAGAGTTGCACCCATGATTATTTATTAACAAATTTGGGCCCCTATTTGGACGTAATTTGTTTTATTATGTTGAGTTTTGCCCATGGAGTATGTTAGGAGTTCTAATTGAGAAGTGGGATGCCACGATAGCGATAAGAGTTTTTGAACACTTCAATGAGATGATTCCGACACAGCCCTTATATTAAATATTAATGATGTGCGTAGCCATTGAACCACAGCATTAACAATTTAAATAAATAAATGGCGAGGCTAATCATTAGTATTGATTATTGATTTGCAACATAGGGATTTTAATAAGATAATGATTTTAGAATGGGATATATATGAACATCGTATATATTCTGTATACCTTTCATAGTTTGAGTTTTTAAATATGAATATGAGATTTCTTATTTTGGTAAGGAAAATAATGCCTTTAAGGGTACCGTCCTCTTTGTCATTTATGATGATGGTTACCATAATCATCTCATTAGAGTTCTATTGAATTATAATCGTCCACCTTCTTTGCATCAAAGGAACTTAAGGACACTATGTCCTTAGGAATTAGAGGGTGCTTGTTTTGTAACTAGTATGTAGATTTTCCAAACCTATGATTTGTGAAAATTCTTACATGCTACCTTGAGTTTTCATTACCCATTTATTTTTCTCTTGATATGACTTTAATTTTTTAGGGGTAATGGTTACGTATTCTCTTTTTCTTTTGTGTGTTACTTGTTTCAAACAAGTAATTTTGCTTTTTCAATTGAATAAGGAATTTAATTAAACGTATTGGTAAAAATGAGTGGGTTGACAAACTTGTGTTTACTTTGCTAGATAATTTTTGGACTTCAATTGAAATTAAATTTTATTGTTGGATGTCAATCTCGGTATATTTAGAGAAAATAATGTTGGTGATGACTGCGGCCTCATCGTGATTTTTTTTCATATTTCTAAGTAAGAATTGTTTGAATTTGCTTCCATTCTTCTTATTCTCGGTTATGATGGTCGTTTATATGTTTTCTTGAGTAACCTTTGGTTTATGCCTTTTTTGAATAACATTTTGATTTATGGATTCTCTTTATTTATAGATGACACTAATTACTTATGTGTTCATTTACGGAGGTGTATCCATTTTTGTGTCATGAGAACCATTTTTAAATAACATTTTGATTTTTGGATTTATACGCTTGCACTTTTTATAATTTGAGTGTCTTATAATTTATAGGTTCTCTTTATTTATAGATGACGCTAATTACTTACGTGTTCATTTACGGAGGTGTATCCATTTTTGTGTTATGAGAACCATTTTTGAATAACATTTTGATTTATGGATTCTCTTTATTTATAGATGACACTAATTACTTGCGTGTTCATTTATGGAGGTGTATCCATTTTTGTGTTATGAGAACCAATTTTGAATAACATTTTGATTTATGGATTTATACGCTCGCACTTTTTATGATTGGGAGTCTTTCCATTTTACATTTTTATAGTGGAGTTTGCAACTTGTTCGTGAATATTTGAGTTAAGTCGGTGGTTATGTGACATTTGGCTAAACTCGCTTATTTATTAGCTTAATGTAAATTACGCTTTCTTTGTTGATCGTTGACGATCACTTTGTGGTTTTGATCTTTTGATCATTTGTGGAGACTTTATGTTTTTCCAATCTCGTGGCTGGCAAAACTGCTTTTGGGAGGTGTCAGCGACCTTGTCGAGGCCATCGTAGTCAATTCAGATCCACCTCATATTATTTATGTGTTTTTGTGTTATTTATGAATTCTATAATTTATAGGTTCTCTTTATTTATTGATGACACTAATTACTTACGTGTTCATTTGCGGAGGTGTATCCATTTTCGTGTTATGAGAACAATTTTTGAATAACATTTTGATTTATTGATTTATACGCTCGCACTTTTTATGATTTGAGTGTCTTTCCGTTTTATATTTTTCTAGATATCTTTGAGTGATTTCTAGAACTTGGGTGATTCAATTTTTTCATTGAAAATTTTCTTGGATCTTCTTTTAAAAGCAATAAGTTATATTTTTCTTATTGATCTTAGTCTCTTGTTTCCGGATTTCAATTTTTGATTTTTGGGCTTCTGTAACTGGGGATCTTGCATGAATTCCCATCTTTTGCCTCTTGTATACTAAATTAGGTTTAGTATTTTGATAAATCAACTTTGCAATAAGTTGTTATTCCTTGGAGAAATTATTCTTGAGACTAACTTTGGTTGATTTTTTAAAAATTGTGTTTTTATAGATGATTAACTCTTTTTTATGCGGCTATTCTTTCCATGCTTATTTTCATGTCTTATTTGCTTTAGTATCATGGTGATTCTGGGGATGGATTGCCCTATCCATTCGAAGGTCTGCATATTATTTTCTGAGAATATCATCCATCTTCGACATCCCATGCCTATGGGATTGCTTTCTGTTGTTCTTAACGATTATAATTTGGGTTCGTTAACTTCCTTAAATTTTATAAATTCTCATAACAATGAGAATAACCTTAAATAAAACATGTGTGGTATTCCATGTTACTACTGAATTTTTTGGAATCTTTATACCCATTCTACGGTGATCTATTCGATAATTTAGTGTTGCTACAGTCATTTCACTATGAGACTTAGCAATCAGTTATCACCAACTTTTTAATTGAAAATGAACCATATTTACTAGGTCATAACCTGACTATTTGGCCTCATCCTTGTTGGTGATATTTTTGTGTATTTGAAAGCTGAAAATTATGAATTTTGTTTAATTTGTACAACTTCTATCATTATCATGTTCACATGATTTAGACGGTCGATCTTGAAATATTAAAGGACTTGCTAATATTTCAAATTTAGTATTTTTTGGGGTTTATTGGAAAACTAAAAGTTCCAATTTTTTTTTTGAAATATTAGAGAATGTGCTAATATTTCCCATTTAGGGTGTATAACCCAGATTTTTGTTCCTTGATCTTGTTTCCCCAACGAGATCACTTATCTTTGTGAATGGGATATATACGACCAATATATACATCCTATTCAATATAAGAAAATTTTGTAAGCTAGAATACTTAAAAGAAATTTTATAAGGGATAAAATTTTCTGGTTAGAACATGATAAGGAATGTTCGACGATTTTGGATAGTCGATATTTTCAACTTTCTAATTTGATTGATTAATTAGTTTGTGTTGAAAATGTAAGAGTATAGGTTTATAATTTATAAACTTATTGAACGTTAAATGAATTAATTAAATTTAATTAACACGAGCTTGCTACGTAATGATAGTTTGTAAATTTTGATTTGGATTTCAAAGGAATATATAGAATCCAATACAAGTCGGAATTATTCGAAACAAGAATTACTGGATCTATTGGATTATATTTTCTAGTGAAAGAAAAATAAGTTAGTTTCTCATATAAGTTCGTGACTTTTATTTGAACATTATACGTGTATAAACTTAAGTTATATAGTGTTTTATAACGCGAAGTTAAAATTTTATTCGAAATTGAATTTTTGAGCTAATCAATTTTTATATATGCTGGGTTGTTATCTATATTGAGTTTTTCCTTAAATAATTGCGAGGACACAATTTCTTTAAGGGGGGGGGGGGGAGTCTGTAACAACCCGCATATTTGACGATAATGTAATTAAATATATTGTCGTTAATCCTTATTCTTGTGTATCTCTACTATCTTGTACTTACACTCATGTGTTATATTCATATCTATTTTCCCCTTAGTGATGTGAGTATCTGTGTCTGACTCTGATTTTATTGTTATGTATTTTATATTACTTTCCGAATTCTATATAGCCACTGTGTAGTAGATTTGGACTTGAGTTAGATGTGTCGGATTTCCTCATGAAATTCAAAAATTTATACTACATTATCCAAGATATTTAACACTTGTTCAAAGCTAATATACAGATGATCGCTCCTCAATAGCTTTATTCTTCGAGTTAGTTGACACCACTGCTTGCAATGGCCTTGGCTAACGCGAGTATAGAGGTGGGGCGTTACAAGTTATAAAACTACTTTATTTATACTATGATGGTAAGGAATTTATGCCAAAAAGGCTACCAAATTTATGGAAAATAAATTCGCCACCACTGTTATCATTGGACAACCACCGACCAAACAGTACTCGGTTCGATTGATGATTGCTTACTGACGGTGGTGCTCCTAGCAAAAGCGATCTTGAAGTGAAACCAAAGGCAGATCAAATAAAAGAAGCTGCGTCTGTTCTTCTAAGTTCTATCCTTAATGTTATCATTACATACTAAAGAAATAATATTAATATGATGTATTTATTTAGAATACAAAATTCAGTTTTCATAGCTACTGTGTGAGAATTTAGAATCAATGCTCAAAGCTCAAAGCTCACGGGAATCAAGTATGAGAAATTTTTGGAAAATTTGATCTTTACTGAAGTAAACATGTTATTGGATTCCTTTTGCGTACTGCATGTATGAAGCCTTTACTTTTTCCTTGATTGGATTCAGTGTTGTTGGGTCTTGGGTTGGAAATTGTCATACGTAATGGGTGGAATTAATTAATTACATTGTGCAATACATGTTGTTCATTTAAACGTATCATTAAAAGGACTTAGTGAGCCAAGCTTACATTGTTTTTGTTGTAATGACACTCCTAATCCAATAATAAAATACCTTTATATCTCTAACTATGAACCTCTGTAATTTGAAAATATAATGTCATATTTTCTCTAAAGATGTTTTCAATCTTATCTGATAATGGTTTTAAGACCATAGAAATTGACGCTTTTAACTAAAAGTAATCATATATAGACTAATAGTGAACAAAAAATAGATAACCATGTAAATCTGTAAAGTTTCTACTGAACTTTGGATAAATTTTAGGTTGTGGAGTTACACCGTATGATTTTCTTTTGCATTTTTGATGGACAAATATTTAGGTAACTACAAATACTATGTGCTTTGCGTTTTTATAGGTGACTTTCCTTTTTTACCTTTCGTTTAAGGCCGCTATTTTAACATAAAATCAAGCATAACTGATGACATGCAATTTGCACTGTTGCATCTTTTTGCTTTTATATGGAAGGTAGAAATCCAAGTGCGATTCAATATCAAAGGTCCATTATGTCACCAACTTTGCCTATAATGAATTCAAATACGCATTCGCTTTTTCATACCCTGCATAATATCCGCAAAAGTTAATCATTTACTCATCTTTGCATTTTCTTGGTATAAGCAGTAAATACAATTATACTTCAATTTACTACTGATAATTCTATTTTCCACATTATTTTATGTTTTCGAAAATGATTATTGTTTACATTCTACAAAACAATTTTTGTTTTGTAATGCTTTTGTTGCAAAATGATGTATAGTAATTTCTCACTCCATTTAATTCACCTTTTAATTTTTATGTTTTGTATATGATTTCAAATGTACATACGTTATGCTTATTTTTCTAAAACGTGCATTAATTTTGCACTACCGTTACAGTCACCAGTATATTTTACACATTTTCAAGGTAGCATTGATTTGTATTCTAAATTATGCATTTTTTTTATAAAACTGCTCTCTTTATTTTAACATAGATTCTATTTTTCCAACAATGGAAGAGTATGATTTTTTTAATTCTTTAAATGAATTAACATTAATGAAATGCTTTAGATTTATGTATTTCGAATATGCTATTCTTTATATTTTTCTGTATTCTAAATGTAGATTTTGTAGGGAAAATGATATGTCAATTTTAGCGATGAGGATTTTCCTTAAAGGGCTTATTTGTTAAGAATCAGAAGTTTTAAGGACATGACTCCTGGAAAATTGGTTTTAAGGACAATTTGCAGGAAAAAGTTAAATGAATTTATCATTTTTAGTTATATGGAAATTATGATAATAAATTTATCATTTTCATGTATAACTTTAAAAGATAAAAGAATTTAACTTTTTTTCTATAAAAATGTCCTTAAAACATATTATTTAGAAGTGGTGTACTTAAAACTAATTATTCTATAGAAAAGAAGTCCTTCAACCAAAATTCCACTTTAACAAATTAGGAATTCCAAAGTGAGTCCATTCCATTAAATACAATCATCGCCAGCATCATTTAACTAGTGACTTATCCACAAAAGCCTTTTTGTTATTTATTACTTTACATTTTACATTTCTACTCTAAAGTGTGTTCAAAATCTACAAGCTTTTCAAATATTTAAAGACCAATACACGTGTTAAAAAAAAATCTAAACTCAAACATTGAAAAAATTGCCATGTCTTTAACACTATGTAACCGGCCTCTCTATATATATGTTTTTGTATGTGTGTGTATGTGTTTTTGTATACATATGTTTTTGCATGTTGTGTGTATATGTATGACGGTTGCAACTTCACGTCATAATAAACTAAAAACATATATTCCTACATTGTACAAAAAAAATCAATTTAAGTCCTAAACAACTTTGAAAATCATTTTAGTTGTCGTTAATGCCCTTATGCATAGCACGGGCCACAACTAGTATACAAATAGATAGACAAGACAAAATGGTGGAACTTATCAATGAAGCATCCAAACACTAACTGAAGCACCGCCGGTAGTCACTAGTAATAATTTACAATCAGTTCCCAGTCCGAGCATCCTGGTGAGATGACCCATCAAAATTAAACAAACAAGAAAATATTAGTTAATGATTGACAAAAGTTTTTTTTCCTAGGTTATCTTCTCCATGAGGTTCCCATCCCCTGTTTATAAAACTCTACCAGGATCCCTATTCACTAGCATATACATACCAGTATGTTGCTTTGTGTGTAAAACTTATATTATGTGATATATTACACATCATTGAACACTTAGAAAATCAGAGTTTGAGTACTTAAAGAAAAGTAAATTGAGTAAGTAATCTACTCCATTTCACACTGCTAATTTAGTATACATTTGCCATCTCATCTACTCAGCTAATTGCATGCATAACTAGTCAGCATCGCGTCACTTACGTTTGTTGCTAGTTCGTGTTTAGTATGGTACAACATGGAAAGAATTTGGTTTGCTGAATACTTCCCAAGCACACACATACTAGTGCATATATATACACACTCCACGCCTTACGCACTGTAACGGCAAAGAATTTCGCTCGATCTGAATCAATCGTTAAACCGACAAAGACCATTCGAAACCCCTGATCGTTTTGAGAACAGGACAAATCAGAACGCAGACGGAAGAACATTTCATTGTTATTACAACAATTCCATCAGATACAAGAATATACAGAGTATAAATGAATAACTTACATTTGATAAACATCAGAGATTACAATAAATTACATAGCAACGGAAAAATATACAAAACACAACTGAAAGTGATATACGGATACAGATCTTTCCGAGCATCGTTCCAGCTGTAAATCAGGATCCTGTGAATATAAATCTGCAAAACCAAAACTACTAGCTGCCCGTGTGGAAAATAGGGGCAACCAGAGTTTAGGTTAAAACAATAAACTCCAGGTCAGTCATGTGACTGGTGTGAGAACTAAAACAGTTATTTAAAACTTTACTTTAAAAGAGAGTAATTCAAGGGACCACGCCGTATAACACGGAACGGGTTTCCTCCCAAGAATACTAGTGCATATAACAAAACAACGCAATGCTCTTTGGAAAATGAAGCTATTATAAGACCCAGGTCCCATCACACAATGCAACGCAAGACGAAGGATAGGGTTTTCCCTTATTATAGCCAGACATGCTTGGTACGTTTAAAACAAATCATTTGATACTATTATAGGTGTATAGTGTCAAAACAATTTCAATCATAAATATCAATCATAGACGGCATGGGTACCATATATCATGTCGCCATACTAGTTCTACAATTAAAACCACAATATCACGTATTAGAAATTGGATTCCGTCATGAGCCGAGGCAAGGGGCAAGCTCCTCTCCGCATTCGAGACACTCTAGCAATGCCTCAGGACCCCACTCTGATCCTTTGGAACCTCCAAGGTCGGTCCTCTCTTGCTTTTGAGGATTAGTTATTCCTGAACACACGTTTCCCGGTCCTTACAGACCTATATTCGAGGCGCCTTGTATCCAACAACCACACAGGTGAAAAATATATAAATGTTAGGGCTGGTAGGTCACTGACACCACCCTAGCTAGAAAGAAACGCCGTGCACTCCTTGGGTCCGTATCCCGTTTTAACTCATACCGAGGTGTGAGGCTCGCGAATTCACGTTATACACAAAGCTACGCCACACAGGCCGTGCTTTGATCATCAACCACAAGACTTTGCTTTTTAACAGAAGCCTAGATCAATTGCCACTCATGCGTGCCACACTGGCAATTCACTCCATGCGACTGATGTCCATCGATATACAACCTCTGAGCTCGTACGTCTCAGAGAAGGGCGTTAAGCAAGCGAATAAATTCTCCGCCGCCAAATAGATGTATATTTAATAGAGATCAATCAACACAGAATAAAATCCAATGTCAGACACACAATCCATTTACAAGTTCGTTCTGGGTCTGAACGAAACCGGAGGCACTTTCCTCGCATATCCATCCATCTCCAAGTACGTCTGGACGATCACCAACTGTTTCCCTCATCTTGGGTGTACAGCCCAATCGAGATCATCAGTAACCACCCAAACGATGTGAATACTTCCGGTCTTCAACCACCGTCTTCATCTTCGACATCTCGTCGAATCGGTTATTCAAAATGGGTATAAACCCGGCCTTTCTGAATAACCCACGTATATAATAAACGAATGTTACAAAAACACAACAAATGCCTCATTCCAATTCAGAATATTCTTTTATTCACAAAATCACATTCTTAGGGAAAGGTTCCCATTAATTTTATCCAAGATAAATTCTTCTAAATTTATTCTTTAATCTTCCTTTGGATATCATTTCAAACTAGTTGGGATTAGCGAACCACACCGAAGTAATTATTTATTTTATTTCCCAATCCCAACCTATATATCCCATGGAACAAAACTGGTGATACTCCATTTCTAACACCACGGTGTTATCGGTAAAATTAATTACCATTTCACGTTCAAATCTAATTAAAGATTTAACTATCGCTTTGGAGCAAAATTGGTGGCACTCCATTCTCGATCACCTTTCAGATTTGATAATTTACATTATCAATTCACATTTTAATCTAATTAAAGATTCATTAAAACTCTACGTAGTTTTAATCTTTTCAAAAATCAACATCCTGTCTTTAACTGGGTTAAAGAACTAATGTTATCTAAAACACGATTCAAGATAAACCCAAATCATATTTGATATTAAATACAAGGCTCTGAATAGAAAATATACCGGCTTATATTCAATATCAAATTCTGAAGCCAACAAATATCGTAATGGAAATAACGATATAAAATATATCTTTCAAATTCCCATAATAATATGTGTATAATCACGAAATCGAACATCAAAATATTCCGAAGATAATTTCGATTCAACTCCAGTCCAATTCACGTATTTGGAAATCCTGATTATTTTTAAAATCACTTTCAAATTCAATTTATTTATTTCAAAAATAAATTGATTTTAATTCTAGTTCAAAACTAGTTCATTTCTATAAAGTCTATTTTTATCTATTCAGATGTGGAGTTTTTCACCCCAGTTCTTTCCAATTCACATATTATGATTTTACACAAATTATTAATATTTTTAATAATTTTATCAAGGCCTGAACAGTCGATTTCCATCAACGGCCATCGAATTGCACTTACAGCAACCTTTTTCAAATTTGATTTGGACATAATTCTAAATCCACCCGTTAGATTTCAAATTTCTAATATTCATAGGAAAGCTCTTTTCAATACGAACCCAACGGTTCCGGTTTTAGGAGAATCCGACGGTCGGATCTCCCGCAACGTCAATTCGAAGTCAATGGTCGAAATTCACAAACTGCCGCGGCGCGGCGCGTTCTATTCAGGCCATTATATATAATATATAATATATATATATATCATATATATTTCGTCGATTTCCTTTTAAAACGTATTTTATAAATCGTTTTAAATTCGTTTTCAAAACCATTAGAATGCTACATTCAATTTCAAATCAAAATTGAATATTTCATATCATGATAATATTTTCAAAACGTTATATTTTGAAATAACTTCTTTTCTATATTCATTATAAAAACGAATATAATCGATATAAATATCGTTCACGTCCAAATAGTGCAACTCTAATCAACACGGCTTTATATATTTCAATAAATTCGTTATTCTATTCAACAAATGAATATTTATTCTATTCAACACATGAATCTATATTTCTTTCAACACACGACTAATCTCAACACATGAGTACTGTCAACACATCACTATTTTTGTTATGTAAAATATTTTATAAAATTATGGTATCTATCGTTTGATTTTTAAATCAGACTCCATCGTGAAGTAGATTCTAATCGTAAATATGATAAAGATGTAAATTTTATTATTTAAAATATTTTACTCAACACATAAATAATTTCAACACATGAACATCGTCAACACATGACTATTTTTATATTCAACACATGAATTTTATTTTATAATATTCATTATTTTCCTGATTGGAATGAGGCCCAATCAATCACCATATAATGTTAATTATATGGATTCCATACAACACATGTATATAATAGCAATGATAAACAATCAATCATCATCCAAGGTGCACCACACAACTGCATAAGCATCAAATATAAATAATCAACGCTTACACAGTCTGTCGACCAATCGATCGACATACAATTAAATAATTGGGATTAATGTACCCAAATATCATCCCAGCACTCGTGTGGGATTTCAAATCAACAAACACATATTTTTATTTGTGCAGTTGGGCGATGTGTAAAATTTATCAACCCAATCAATATCAGTCAAATCAGTGTATATAAACAAATCGGCCGATTTGTTTATAATTTATTATTTATTCACTTTCACATTAAAAATTATATTTTTAACGATAATTAATTTATTTCAACCATCTACATTTTATTTTCGATTTCACATCAACATCACAAACAACTTTCACAACACATCAATCAAACAAACAAGCCATTCATGGTCTGTGGATGACGGGTGTCGGGTGCTGCTAAGCACCGTCTACATCCTAGTATATATATAACTAGAAAAATAGAATTAAAGGTGAGAAGTTCTCACAGATAGCTATACCAACTCCATGACACTTCTTTTATAGAAATCTTCGTCGTTCTTGCCTTTTGTCACTTTCACTGCCTGTAGTCACTACATATATAAAAATCACATTTTTATATTGTTGCTATGTATATAAAATTCTATTTTTATACTACTACTATATAGATAAAAATTCTATTTTTACACCGCTACTATATAGATAAAAATTCTATTTTCACATCACTACTATATAGATAAAAATTCTACTTTTACACTGCTACTATATAGATAAAAATTCTATTTTTACACCGCTACCATATAGATAAAAATTCTATTTTTACACCGCTACTATATAGATAAAAATTCTATTTTTACACCGCTACTATATAGATAAAAATTCTATTTTTACACCGCTACTATATAGATAAAAATATTATTTTTAGCACGCTATTCTCTACATAAAGATTTCGCCTTTTCCCTTCACATCATATAAAAATTATATTTTTAAACTTCTACGACATAAAAGATTATATTTTTCATCTTCTACAATATAAAAGATTATATTTTTAACATTCCTATCAAATAAAAATTCAGTTTTTAACTTTCCTATCAAATAAAATTCAGTTTTTAACTTAAGAAAAATAAATAAAACTTGAATTTAAAACTTACATTGTTTTCGAATGGAGAGGAGGGGCTCATTGCGCATTCTAGGACCGAAGAAGGAGGAAACAGAGGGAGTAAGAGGGTCGACGGTGATGTGGTGGCGGCGCAGGGTCGAGGAGAGGGCAGCTAGGGTTTCAGGAGGGAGGGAGGGGGGTGTGGCGGATTTTCAGGAGGGAAAAGGAGAAGAGGAGGGAGCAGTGGAAGGGGAGAGAGAAAGGAGGAAGAAGGAGAAGGGGGGAAGAAGGAAGCGGCGTCCACCAGGGGGGGGGGGGGGGGGCGATCGCGGCGGCGGCGGGTTCCCCCCTTCCCCCCCCCCCCCCCCCCCCCGCGTCGCTTGCTCCTCTTTCTCTTTTTTTTTCTGTATGTCATCAATTCGAACCGAGGTGGGGGGGGCTGAGGAGATAAAGTAAGGGAGAGGGTTTTATTTTTTTATTTAATTATTTAATTTACAAAAAGTTGACTTTTTCATACGACCTCTAAACGAGGCTCACCGCCTGTCGTCCATAGCTAATTACCCTCATTCCGAACACAATGGGATATTTATCGTAGGCTAATTCGATCGTTTCAATCAGTTTTCGTCAAAATCAACATATAACTCTATATATTGAATTTGAACGCGCATTTCAATTTACTGGGGTGACATACGAACTTTAAAAATTCCAGAAAAATATTTTCTAGCTTTGTATTGACGATACGGTCCTAACAAAACTAGTTTCGTCGAATTCTGAGACTGTTGGAAAAATGGCCATTTTCCAGTCGATTAAAATCAACTGAAACTGGTCAAACGCGTTTTCCTTTGCCATGCTCACATATTGATTCAAAAAATTATGAAATTTGGAATCTAGTAATAATTTGACATCACAGACCCAACAAAAGTGGTTTCATCGAAATCCGAGGTCGTTTGCAAAATTTTCATTTTTAAGGGCCAGAATTCCATAGCGACTATTCAGAATTTTCAACTGGACATATCTTTTGATTCCCGCTATGAATGTTCAATTTTTCGGATTCGTTGGAAAGATATCGTCAAATAGGTTCTATTATTTTTGGTTTCACTAAAATCCGGATTGTTTTGCACCCGCTACATTCAATTGAAGTTTGAAATCGAATTATCGAACTACCGCGCCATTTTCAATTCCTTATATAATTATATATAATTAGTATATTCTAACGACGACATATATAATATATACGTTCGAATTCCATTAAAAATATTTTTCTCGTCGATTTTATTTAAAATGATTCATTTTATATATTCAAAATTCACTAAAATTGCCAAAATAAAAATTTTAAACTGGCCCAGATTTTCGGGTTGTTACACGCACATACCAGTATAATGTTTTACCCTTAAATCTTTCCCTAGGTAAATCAAACAATACTATTGTTTTAAAATTTGAAGTTTTTATTATATAAGATATTGATTTGGGTAAGTCAACTTGGGTAAGATTTGGTTGCCTGCGATTTTCCCATGCATGCACAATTTAGTGCATGGTTACATTCATTCTGGGTTACGCAAGTAGCCAGTAATATATTTTACCAAGTTCATCAAGTCAATGCTTTAGTAGCTACTAAAGTTTACATATCCCTCATTAACTACAGAAGTGACAACTCATCTATAAAAAGTATAGAACTTTTTGTGTATCCCAAGGTTTCTTATTTGCAATTGTACCACATGGGCAGTGGCAGAGCCACATTACTACTGAGGCACATGACCTTCTCAGGATCCTAAGAGGGACTCAATTAAAAAAAAGGATCCTCATAAAAAAAAAATCTCGTGTACCAGTAAGTCGACTCTCTTCCAGCAAATCATCATCGACAAACCCTAATCAATTATTAACATCAAATCGTACTTACGCAATTCCAGTAAGTTGTCATCGTAAGTCACCATCCACTCCAAGTTGTTGTAGATTCCTTCGCAACTCACTATCGTTTCGACCCTACTTCACTATCGTTTTCCTCCGCAAAAGCACCTATTATTGCCTCCTTCGCGTTGATGCTTCGAAATCGGTGCTGAGTGATTTTTATTGGATGAATTGGCTTGACTGGTTTTGGTTTAATGTGAATATGTCAATTTGGTAGCTGTTTTTGATGCATAACGAAGTTAACAGAAAGGCAATTACGGAAAATAAACTAGAATACTTAAATTCGCTAAAAGCTTCATTTTGTATTCAATTTGATATTCAGCGACAAGGAAATTTTTGTGGACAATAGTAATGTATATGTATGGTTTGTTTAGTTTGAAAATCGTTTATATAATGGATTTATTATATATTTATATTCAGTTGTTCTTGTATGATTTTCGGTAATGATTCTTCATACATATAATTAAATAGTTGGCATTAAAAAAAATCGAGTACTACCAACCCCGAATTGCCATGATTAACATCTTGTTAGGGGTAAGCATTCTAGTTGTTTAGAGGAAAAAAATACTCGAATCGAATTGGAATCGATTTTTTTTCAAATCGAACGAAATTAGTTTTGGTTAACATGACCGGTAACCGATTTAACTAAATTTGAAGGATGTATTATTATTCAAATGATGGAATCAATCAATAGTAAATCATAAATACACGTTTGGAGAAATTTTATATAGTAAATTTTACGTATATGATAAGATTTTATCTGTTTGCAACAAATGTCTTTGTATTATAAAATTAAACTAATTATTTAAAGTACTACGATACCGTAAAATTAGATAATAAATTAAAAATTCGGTTAGTTCGGTTAAACTGATAATAAAAAAATATATTTTACAAACCGAATTCAAACCGATTTAGTTTTAAATTCGAACCGACCAAAATTAACCGGTTCGGTCAGTTAATTCGGTTTGAACCGAATATTGCTCACCCCTACATCTTGCCCTCTCCATATATAGTTTCTGGCTACGACACTGCACATGGGCTCAGCATTTTATAACAATTGTGTCTTAGTACATTGATATACTGTAACGACCCAGGGAATTTTCGACTCCGAAAATCAACATCAAACTACCGTGTTGACCATTCAGACATCGAATATTCCAGATCATTAATAGAAAGACGGTAGGGGGTGAGAATAGATAAGATAGAAATATTAGAATAGAAGAAGAAGAAAACACCACAACACAGAGTCTCACATCGCAACGGAACAAAATATAATACAGAAATAATCTTTATTGAAAGCTTTAAAATACTTACAGTATCAGAGTACATCATACCTTGGGACAGTTATAATAGCCTGTTCCCATATACAACACACAGCGGAATAGTAGTAATATCATACGTCTGGACTCTTCCAGCTCGTCTCTTCACAGTAGTCGATAACCTGTACCTGTACAACCCGGCCTAACCCGAGCATTTACAAAACACCGGGTCAGTCTGGTGAACCAGAGTGAGAAAAAACTCGCACAGTATTTGGGTGAGCATCCAACTTGATTTTAGGGTTCAAAAACCTTTTCGAAGAAAAGGATAATCGTAAGACCAAATCCACACATAAACACGGACGGTTTTTACCTTACGATAACCCAAAACAGTTTTGAAACCAATATCTTTTTCTGATATTATAATAATGTCTAAATACAAGTAAATAACAATCTAGTGGAACGCTTGCATCTCACGCTCCACATATATAGTATACAAATCAAAACCGCAGGCGCTTATTTGAGATTGGATTCCAACTTGACAAGGTATGGGACCACCTGCCGATAGTGTATCTCTAGAGACGAATACACTGGGTTCAACAAGAACTTCTTGCAACCCGACCCTCACATGACTGACCACTCATTTCGCTTGAGTGTATCGAATGTATATCACCGACGGTTGGGATCAGCAACCGTCTCCCGAAAAGGGACAACATCGAATACAGATTTAAGAAACAAATAGGATTTCCTCTAGATAGGTGATCATACACCCTAATGGGAGTGACCCACATAGCCATGCTGCCTGCCCGATTTTTGTCATTTCCCGGTTGATGAGGCTTGAGGCTTAGATTAGCTTTTGAACATCTGGTCATCATTCACTTTGAATGCCACATCGTCAGATCCGTCAGATATCACTAATTGACGTCCACAAAAATACTCTACCTGGAAGCTAAGAGAACGGCAACTCCCCGCCAACAACTATCGTACGTTTGAAGAAATCAACATACGTGACCCTTTTGGAAATACTCTGTCAGACATCCGTCCATACAGGTCATCCAGGAACAGGATGAACCGAAGGCACTCTCCTGCCGCATCCATATAGGAATCACCCCATGGATCAGTAGCGAGTAGTCCTTGCAACCCGTAGATTCCAACCTACGACAGAATCACAGTTTATCTCTGCTTGCCAGGCAGAGAATATTAGTGGTTCTTCCGTTTATGAAGATCCACGGTCTTCAATGCTCCATCTCGATCATCTTCTGAGATCTTCACGTATTTGTTGGACGGAATGGTTTTCGAATATAAATTCGATCCCGGTCTTTCCATACCAACAATCGTATTGGACAGATTTGATAGTCGGTGTTTTAACTATCAAAATATACAGTGTTTCAATCATGACACTCCAATGAGTTCACTGGTTCAGTATTCAGCATCACTTGGTCTTTAAACAACTGGTTTACTTTTGTTAAATTAAACTTCTAACTCTTTTAATATTGAAAATACGATATTTGAATAACTCTACTTCGATTAACTAACATTCATCTTAACTCCATTCGCTTGACTCTAGATCACAGCGATCACAATGGTTACGCCTGTTTCCCTCAGGAAACATCCGACCGCCGTAGGCTATCTGCAGCCCTGCGAATTATGCTAGCAGTCGTACGAAATGGCACTCATCTTGAAAAAAACTATGTTTGACTAACTCTAGCTCGAATAACTATATTCGATTACCCACTTAAATCTTCTTTCAAATCATCTCTTAAATTCGGAAATCCATTAGTTTTAACAAAGAAATTTATAACACATATGTCATAACAATAGCGTTATAATTACTATTTAGATTTACAAAACAACAGCGCTATAATCGCTGTTTAGGTTTACAACCCATTTACTATAGCAAAAGCGCTACAATCGCTATATTAGATTTACAAAACATATATTATAACAACAGCGCTAAAATCACTGTTTAGATTTTCAAAACATATCCACTAACGTCACTTACGATTACCAACTAATACTATCTTCAGATAATCCCGATGTCGTTCAAGTTGGGGTATTTTATTTACCTCTCAGACCTTGATCAACACCGTTCTCATCCTTCGATAAACATAAGTTATAATCAAAATCAATATTTCATTCTAGTCTCAAACAAATTCCATTTTAACTATTGGATTTGGTTATACAACTCTATAACCCAGTTCTTTAACCAGATTCGCTTATTTCCAATCTCCTTTCACAATTATTTGACCATTTCCCCATTTTGAAATCTCATTTAAAATTCTCCTTTTTACTTGATCTTGTTTTCAAGTAACGTTAAGTAAAATTAACGCCTTAACACGTTAAACCTCATTTACACGACCCTGGTTTATATAAACCCTTTACCTTAATTCACATAATTAAACAACACTTAAACTTAAGTTATCATCTTCGCTTGAAATCCTCTTTCTAACATCGTTATAACCATTTTAGCTTTAAATATAAAACCCGCTCATAGATTCCTTTCACAATCCAATTTGGATTACACTTCTCTTCGATTACTTTTCAAAAGTAGTCTTCTAAATTCTTATTAAAACAATAATTTTCTTTACTCATTAACTACTTTAGTAGTTAATTTCTTTATTTACTAAGATAAATAGAAAATCCTTTTTAAAGATCTTCTTTAAAGTTAAAACAATATTCTTCAACTATTTTATTTCGCAATTTCGAAACAAACTAATTTGATATTCGATTCCAGTTTAAATGGTCAATTTTATCAAGTCAAAATTCGATTATCTCGTAAACTAATTCCAATTAACCTTCACTTTAAATTAATTAAAAATATAATTAATTGAAATTATTTCCATTAATTGTTTTTTTTTCAAAACAATTATCAAAGCTTAACCATTCGATTCATTCTCTATTCTCATTCTTTGTAAATCTGATTAACATCAGAATTTACTTTATAAAATAAATTACTAACAAATCAAATCTTAAATAAATAAAACATTTATTTAATTCTCTTTAATAACTTTTGTTCAGAATAATACATTTTTTTCCAAAACCTAACTCTAGTTATAAAGTAAATTTTATAACCTCAACTCTATCGATTCACCTGACGGTGAATCACTGCCTATAACCCGATTGATTTTAAAGGCCATACTCTGCCAAACACTTAACCAATATCACCTATTGGTTCAAACCATACAGATGTTGAATATTCAATTAATAATCAACCATCAAATCAATCACACAGACAGATCAGTTCATATATGATAATATGAAAATAAATAATACATTTGAGGGATCCGGTTGGGTCCCTCCAACCTGTTCTTCCCTGTATTCAAATGGTTATCTCAAATCAGACCATTCAGTTTTGTTCAACTGACAACACTAAATAGCAACCATTCAACATCAACCACAAGCAATTTGATCAGTTCAACAATTTAAAACACGTTTATAAATAAACGTGACCAATAAGGTAAGTTACCTTTATTGGAACCAATCGTTAAAAATAACGATTTTGTATTTCACTGAAATTAAACACAGTTTAATTTCATCAGTTAAACCAACAAACAAATGTATAACTAGCAAACAGGAAACCATTGGCAAACAGAGCACACATAAAATAAAAACCCAATTTATATAAAATATAAATGGGAAACTGAGTGAGTTTAACTCACCTTGATTTGATTATTGCCGCAGCGGTTCAATTACAATCAAATCAAACAACGTTTAATTTGACTGTAAATTCCAGCTATTTTCGTCATTGTCCAACACAGTCCTATAAAGAAGAGCTCGTCAAGATGATTTCAACGGTATCTGGTTTGCCCGGTTCTGATCACATATAAATTATAATTATTTTAGTTATACGGTTTTGAATTTAATTAATTATTTTTAATCACTACTCCTTTCACAATTTGAAATTTACTAATTACATGGTTTGAGAAGTAAATGGGCCAACTACTGTTTTCCTTGTTCCTCTGAACTTTGACCCCTGCACGCCTGATATCAACAGATTTCAATAATAAAATTAGGTCCTAACTAAAGGTAATTTAAGTTACGTTTGAATTACGTTTTAATTATTAATTCCGAGCATTACCAAATTAACTTTCAAATCGGTTTCGGCATCCTGGAAAGTGCAGAGTTCAGTTTTTCAACTCAGGCCGAAATTCCCTTTGTTCCGGTATGCCTCGCTTCCAATTTGTTGACTTTTCTATCACAACATGCCAGTGTACTTCATCTACGTTCCTTCTACCTTTGGTAAGCTTCTGATTTGCATAAGGAACCGGTCAACCTTTCTTTAGTCTAACCTGTTGTTCTGCCCGTTTCGTTCAACACCTTGCTGTACACAAAAAGGGCCTTTTATGTTCTATTAGCTGAACTTCATTTAATTAAAACAGGACGCTACAAATTTCTATAACCAAATTTGGCCGAGACCTTTTTGTACCCAATTGCTTCATCGTTTCATCCCAAAAACCCATGCTCCCTTTAACTCTACTGCTACCAATCCCGTTCCTTTAATGTTTCTATTTTGTTTTCTTGCATCTTCACCAACACAGGAGCATCTCCCTCCTTTTGCTCTCGTTTCCTTCCTTCCAGGCATCCCTTCAAACAAGTCCAGGCACCACACAAATGCTTTTTACGTTCCCTTCCAAACGCTGGAAGTAAACCCACGCTCAACTTTCTGTAATCCAACATAGGACTTAATTAACTAATAACTTCCAATGATTTCTTAATCATAGCTTTACTAGATCAGTTACTTACTTTACGTGTTAACCTCAACAGACACCCTCTTACCACTTTGATTGTATTCATTCCTTCACGTTACTGTGTCCATCGTCCATAATTCCACTTTCCAAGACCCTTCGTTCTTTGTTCACAGCATGGATCCAACATCAGTACCCACGTTCACCACTTCCTTCACGCCAGAATCAAATCCGATGATGCTAAAACCGGCGGCCAAGCCTCCCCTATCTTCGCCGTAAATGCCATCAGGTTCAGTCATCCCCTTGGCTGTCATTTCTCCTTCGAACGCAGGGAGTTCGAGCTCCATTTCTGGCCTTTCAAATACATAGAATCCGATCTTAACCGGTCATTATGATGATCTCGAAGAGACAAAGAGTTTTGATGAAGAAAGCTTGTAGAAAAGTTGTAGGATTTGGATTTTTGGTGGAAGAGAGTACGGGCATTCTCGTTCGTTCCTTATTTGATGGCGGCGGACGAAAATTAGGTTTTGAGGCAGATGAGAGGTGTATTTATAGTGTGGCATGTTAAATAAAATATTATTTACGAAACTTACAGCTAAAGTAGTTGATTAAAACCCTTATAAATGATTTCTGTCTACTGATAAAAAAGCTAATCTTAGTGTAAAAAGATATTCCGGATCCAATGGGACAAGTTTCGTGGAATTCCGATATCGTTTGAAAAAAATTCCTTTATAAAACCAGAAATGAACACGCGTTTAATTTTCCCACGGTCACTAGATAAATCGAGTCAACTTGAAACTTGTATATCTTACAATAACTTTTCAATACGAACCCAACGGCACTAGCTGCGTCGCATTCTGATACTGTTTCCCCGGTAGGCTATTTTTACGTGCACCGCAATGCCATTTCGAACACCAAATTTGCCGGTCTCTAAAAATAACAAACTATATATCTGTCCTGACTCTAATCGACGATACGAACTCAACGGGACTGGTTTCGTGGCCTAATTCGATCGTCTGCTCGAGTTACGCCCAAATATCTCTTTATTTATTTAAATACGCACTATAGAAAATGAATGGGCGTTTATGGCTACCGTGGTCACATACGACATCGGTTTTCCACGCAACTCGCCACCATACAAAAATTTAACGTCACGGTCCCAATGAAACTGATTTCGTCAAAATCCGAGACCGTTTGTAAAATGGCTATTTTAAAGGCCTATATTTAAATAACGATTTCCATAGCGACTATTTTAAAATTTTGATTTGGCCATAACTTACTATCTATAACACGAAATCTGGGTTTTTCTCTTTTATATGAAAATTATCGTTAATACGGTCCCAACGTTTCTCGTTTCACAGAAATCCGACTTATATTGGCTTCTGTATACTCAATTAAAGTTCGAAATTCAATATTACGAACTGCCGCGCCATTTCGAGCTCGATTTATTATGTATATAAATATATATCGTTCAACTTCATTTTATTATCGAATTAAATATTAAATTCCATCGATATTCCAAATAAAATATTTAAAACTAATTTAAATATTCATATTCAAATGGTCGAAAAACACGGGTCGTTACATTCTTCCCCCCTTAAAATAATTTCGTCCTCGAAATTGCTAAGGAAAGAAAGAACGTTATAAACCCATTAATTTTCAAATCCCGTTTATTTTCATTAAAATATTAACTTATTCCTGCTAACCAAAATTTTCAAAAATCCCGAAAATTTTCTAACACCTTAAATTTTCGAAAAATTTCGCCAGCACCTCCTTTGTACGGCTCAATCGGTACAACTACAACTCGCCTTTCTAGGCCTTCTCCAATACAAAAGAAAATAAAACAGCCAAGCGGCTTGCCAAATAGGCTCATAAATCTCCAAACCCATATGAAAAATAAACGTGTACCTTTTTGTCGGGCATATCATTATATCATTTCCATCTGCTACCCTGTCACCATATACAAATGCATTCCCAAACAAAATTCCAATCTTATCCTCAAAACTAAATCTTTCGCGTGTCCAAGCCAAATCCCATTCTCAACTCAATTTCCAACCATTTTCAATTTCAACTCTTAACTCACCAGTCCAACACCATTTCAGATTCCTGTCTCAGAATTCAAAATCTGATTCTACTTGATATGTTATATCGCGATCCAACTTCCAGTTAATTAGTTTCAATTCAATTCATATTTGCTTCCCACCTTTCTATTTAATTTTTCCTTGTTCAAACAATTTCCCCGGGAGTTTTTAAACAGTTCATCTCTTTCAAAAATCAAATATTCCTTTTCAGGATTCAAAACAAATTGTTTTTCTCAAAGCAATTCAAAACAAGATTTTTGGTAGTAATCCGTCACTTAGAACTCGAAAATGAACACTGGTGATGTGGCCAGCATCCTCAGAGTTATTTCCCAGCTATCAAAGTGAGTTCAATACTATATCACTTATCAAAACCGTATTCAAACATTTTCATTTTGAAATCTATTTCAAAATACCAAACACAATGCTCGTAAGACAAATTAAAATCTCCCAGGATTTTTAAAATTCTCGTATAATCAATCCAAGTTCATTTGCAACACCCTTCCCTCTTTTAGGAATTTTAATCCCAATTCTGATTTTAATTTCAGATTTAATTTATCTGATTCCATATATTATACGAATTCCAATTGGTTATTTACATAACCATTTCAATTATAATCTCATTCGATAATAACAAACAACACATCGAATATATTATAATATTTCCAATATATATATTTTCTTTATATCAAAATATAATTTGGGTAAATTATTTCATTTACCCTCTTTCAAAACATACTGTGTCGGTTTATCGTACTTGAGTGTTTAGAAACCCCTATCGATACAGTGGATCAAACTGATCGACCAGAACTCATAAACAACTCAACCAATAAATCCCCACAATATAAAACATTTTTTTATAAAGTCTACAAATACGTTCACTTGTATATATACACTCAAACTCAATCTAGGGTATTGCTAACCCCATCTCTACTGAGTCACGCCACAGAGCCAAGGTAATCACTTAACCTTCAGCTCTGATACCACTGTAACGACCCAGGGAATTTTCGACTCCGAAAATCAACATCAAACTACCGTGTTGACCATTCAGACATCGAATATTCCAGATCATTAATAGAAAGAAGGTAGGGGGTGAGAATAGATAAGATAGAAATATTAGAATAGAAGAAGAAGAAAACACCACAACACAGAGTCTCACATCGCAACGGAACAAAATATAATACAGAAATAATCTTTATTGAAAGCTTTAAAATACTTACAGTATCAGAGTACATCATACCTTGGGACAGTTATAATAGCCTGTTCCCATATACAACACACAGCGGAATAGTAGTAATATCATACGTCTGGACTCTTCCAGCTCGTCTCTTCACAGTAGTCGATAACCTGTACCTGTACAACCCGGCCTAACCCGAGCATTTACAAAACACCGGGTCAGTCTGGTGAACCAGAGTGAGAAAAAACTCGCACAGTATTTGGGTGAGCATCCAACTTGATTTTAGGGTTCAAAAACCTTTTCGAAGAAAAGGATAATCGTAAGACCAAATCCACACATAAACACGGACGGTTTTTACCTTACGATAACCCAAAACAGTTTTGAAACCAATATCTTTTTCTGATATTATAATAATGTCTAAATACAAGTAAATAACAATCTAGTGGAACGCTTGCATCTCACGCTCCACATATATAGTATACAAATCAAAACCGCAGGCGCTTATTTGAGATTGGATTCCAACTTGACAAGGTATGGGACCACCTGCCGATAGTGTATCTCTAGAGACGAATACACTGGGTTCAACAAGAACTTCTTGCAACCCGACCCTCACATGACTGACCACTCATTTCGCTTGAGTGTATCGAATGTATATCACCGACGGTTGGGATCAGCAACCGTCTCCCGAAAAGGGACAGCATCGAATACAGATTTAAGAAACAAATAGGATTTCCTCTAGATAGGTGATCATACACCCTAATGGGAGCGACCCACATAGCCATGCTGCCTGCCCGATTTTTGTCATTTCCCGGTTGATGAGGCTTGAGGCTTAGATTAGCTTTTGAACATCTGGTCATCATTCACTTTGAATGCCACATCGTCAGATCCGTCAGATATCACTAATTGACGTCCACAAAAATACTCTACCTGGAAGCTAAGAGAACGGCAACTCCCCGCCAACAACTATCGTACGTTTGAAGAAATCAACATACGTGACCCTTTTGGAAATACTCTGTCAGACATCCGTCCATACAGGTCATCCAGGAACAGGATGAACCGAAGGCACTCTCCTGCCGCATCCATATAGGAATCACCCCATGGATCAGTAGCGAGTAGTCCTTGCAACCCGTAGATTCCAACCTACGACAGAATCACAGTTTATCTCTGCTTGCCAGGCAGAGAATATTAGTGGTTCTTCCGTTTATGAAGATCCACGGTCTTCAATGCTCCATCTCGATCATCTTCTGAGATCTTCACGTATTTGTTGGACGGAATGGTTTTCGAATATAAATTCGATCCCGGTCTTTCCATACCAACAATCGTATTGGACAGATTTGATAGTCGGTGTTTTAACTATCAAAATATACAGTGTTTCAATCATGACACTCCAATGAGTTCACTGGTTCAGTATTCAGCATCACTTGGTCTTTAAACAACTGGTTTACTTTTGTTAAATTAAACTTCTAACTCTTTTAATATTGAAAATACGATATTTGAATAACTCTACTTCGATTAACTAACATTCGTCTTAACTCCATTCGCTTGACTCTAGATCACAGCGATCACAATGGTTACGCCTGATTCCCTCAGGAAACATCCGACCGCCGTAGGCTATCTACAGCCCTGCGAATTATGCTAGCAGTCGTACGAAATGGCACTCATCTTGAAAAAAACTATGTTTGACTAACTCTAGCTCGAATAACTATATTCGATTACCCACTTAAATCTTCTTTCAAATCATCTCTTAAATTCGGAAATCCATTAGTTTTAACAAAGAAGTTTATAACACATATGTTATAACAATAGCGTTATAATTACTATTTAGATTTACAAAACAACAGCGCTATAATCGCTGTTTAGGTTTACAACCCATTTACTATAGCAAAAGCGCTACAATCGCTATATTAGATTTACAAAACATATATTATAACAACAGCGCTAAAATCGCTGTTTAGATTTTCAAAACATATCCACTAACGTCTCTTACGATTACCAACTAATACTATCTTCAGATAATCCCGATGTCGTTCAAGTTGGGGTATTTTATTTACCTCTCAGACCTTGATCAACACCGTTCTCATCCTTCGATAAACATAAGTTATAATCAAAATCAATATTTCATTCTAGTCTCAAACAAATTCCATTTTAACTATTGGATTTGGTTATACAACTCTATAACCCAGTTCTTTAACCAGATTCGCTTATTTCCAATCTCCTTTCACAATTATTTGACCATTTCCCCATTTTGAAATCTCATTTAAAATTCTCCTTTTTACTTGATCTTGTTTTCAAGTAACGTTAAGTAAAATTAACGCCTTAACACGTTAAACCTCATTTACACGACCCTGGTTTATATAAACACTTTACCTTAATTCACATAATTAAACAACACTTAAACTTAAGTTATCATCTTCGCTTGAAATCCTCTTTTTAACATCGTTATAACCATTTTAGCTTTAAATATAAAACCCGCTCATAGATTCCTTTCACAATCCAATTTGGATTACACTTCTCTTCGATTACTTTTCAAAAGTAGTCTTCTAAATTCTTATTAAAACAATAATTTTCTTTACTCATTAACTACTTCTGTAGTTAATTTCTTTATTTACTAAGATAAATAGAAAATCCTTTTTAAAGATCTTCTTTAAAGTTAAAACAATATTCTTCAACTATTTTATTTCGCAATTTCGAAACAAACTAATTTGATATTCGATTCCAGTTTAAATGGTCAATTTTATCAAGTCAAAATTCGATTATCTCGTAAACTAATTCCAATTAACCTTCACTTTAAATTAATTAAAAATATAATTAATTGAAATTATTTCCATTAATTGTTTTTTTTCAAAACAATTATCAAAGCTTAACCATTCGATTCATTCTCTATTCTCATTCTTTGTAAATCTGATTAACATCAGAATTTACTTTATAAAATAAATTACTAACAAATCAAATCTTAAATAAATAAAACATTTATTTAATTCTCTTTAATAACTTTTGTTTAGAATAATACATTTTTTTCCAAAACCTAAATCCAGTTATAAAGTAAATTTTATAACCTCAACTCTATCGATTCACCTGACGGTGAATCACTGCCTATAACCCGATTGATTTTAAAGGCCATACTCTGCCAAACACTTAACCAATATCACCTATTGGTTCAAACCAAACAGATGTTGAATATTCAATTAATAATCAACCATCAAATCAATCACACAGACAGATCAGTTCATATATGATAATATGAAAATAAATAATACATTTGAGGGATCCGGTTGGGTCCCTCCAACCTGTTCTTCCCTGTATTCAAATGGTTATCTCAAATCAGACCATTCAGTTTTGTTCAACTGACAACACTAAATAGCAACCATTCAACATCAACCACAAGCAATTTGATCAGTTCAACAATTTAAAACACGTTTATAAATAAACGTGACTAATAAGGTAAGTTACCTTTATTGGAACCAATCGTTAAAAATAACGATTTTGTATTTCACTGAAATTAAACACAGTTTAATTTCATCAGTTAAACCAACAAACAAATGTATAACTAGCAAACAGGAAACCATTGGCAAACAGAGCACACATAAAATAAAAACCCAATTTATATAAAATATAAATGGGAAACTGAGTGAGTTTAACTCACCTTGATTTGATTATTGCCGCAGCGGTTCAATTACAATCAAATCAAACAACATTTAATTTGATTGTAAATTCCAGCTATTTTCGTCTTTGTCCAACACAGTCCCATAAAGAAGAGCTCGTCAAGATGATTTCAACGGTATCTGGTTTGCCCGGTTCTGATCACATATAAATTATAATTATTTTAGTTATACGGTTTTAAATTTAATTAATTATTTTTAATCACTACTCCTTTCACAATTTGAAATTTACTAATTACATGGTTTGAGAAGTAAATGGGCCAACTACTGTTTTCCTTGTTCCTCTGAACTTTGACCCCTGCACGCCTGATATCAACAGATTTCAATAATAAAATTAGGTCCTAACTAAAGGTAATTTAAGTTACGTTTGAATTACGTTTTAATTATTAATTCCGAGCATTACCAAATTAACTTTCAAATCGGTTTCGGCATCCTGGAAAGTGCAGAGTTCAGTTTTTCAACTCAGGCCGAAATTCCCTTTGTTCCGGTATCCCTCGCTTCCAATTTGTTGACTTTTCTATCACAACATGCCAGTGTACTTCATCTACGTTCCTTCTACCTTTGGTAAGCTTCTGATTTGCATAAGGAACCGGTCAACCTTTCTTTAGTCTAACCTGTTGTTCTGCCCGTTTCGTTCAACACCTTGCTGTACACAAAAAGGGCCTTTTATGTTCTATTAGCTGAACTTCATTTAATTAAAACAGGATGCTACAAATTTCTATAACCAAATTTGGCCGAGACCTTTTTGTACCCAATTGCTTCATCGTTTCATCCCAAAAACCCATGCTCCCTTTAACTCTACTGCTACCAATCCCGTTCCTTTAATGTTTCCATTTTGTTTTCTTGCGTCTTCACCAACACAGGAGCATCTCCCTCCTTTTGCTCTCGTTTCCTTCCTTCCAGGCATCCCTTCAAACAAGTCCAGGCACCACACAAATGCTTTTTACGTTCCCTTCCAAACGCTGGAAGTAAACCCATGCTCAACTTTCTGTAATCCAACATAGGACTTAATTAACTAATAACTTCCAATGATTTCTTAATCATAGCTTTACTAGATCAGTTACTTACTTTACGTTTTAACCTCAACAGACACCCTCTTACCACTTTGATTGTATTCATTCCTTCACGTTACTGTGTCCATCGTCCATAATTCCACTTTCCAAGACCCTTCGTTCTTTGTTCACAGCATGGATCCAACATCAGTACCCACGTTCACCACTTCCTTCACGCCAGAATCAAATCCGATGATGCTAAAACCGGCGGCCAAGCCTCCCCTATCTCTGCCGTAAATGCCATCAGGTTCGGTCATCCCCTTGGCTGTCATTTCTCCTTCGAACGCAGGGAGTTCGAGCTCCATTTCTGGCCTTTCAAATACATAGAATCCGATCTTAACCGGTCATTATGATGATCTCGAAGAGACAAAGAGTTTTGATGAAGAAAGCTTGTAGAAAAGTTGTAGGATTTGGATTTTTGGTGGAAGAGAGTACGGGCATTCTCGTTCGTTCCTTATTTGATGGCGGCGGACGAAAATTAGGTTTTGAGGCAGATGAGAGGTGTATTTATAGTGTGGCATGTTAAATAAAATATTATTTACGAAACTTACAGCTAAAGTAGTTGATTAAAACCCTTATAAATGATTTCTGTCTACTGATAAAAAAGCTAATCTTAGTGTAAAATGATATTCCGGATCCAATGGGACAAGTTTCGTGGAATTCCGATATCTTTTGAAAAAAATTCCTTTATAAAACCAGAAATGAACACGCGTTTAATTTTCCCACGGTCACTAGATAAATCGAGTCAACTTGAAACTTGTATATCTTACAATAACTTTTAAATACGTACCCAACGGCACTAGCTGCGTCGCATTCTGAGACTGTTTCCCCGGTAGGCTATTTTTACGTGCACCGCAATGCCATTTCGAACACCAAATTTGCCGGTCTCTAAAAATAACAAACTATATATCTATCCTGACTCTAATCGACGATATGAACTCAACGGGACTGGTTTCGTGGCTTAATTCGATCGTCTGCTCGAGTTACGCCCAAATATCTCTTTATTTATTTAAATACGCGCTATAGAAAATGAATGGGCGTTTATGGCTACCGTCGTCACATACGACATCGGTTTTCCACTCAACTCGCCACCATACAAAAATTTAACGTCACGGTCCCAATGAAACTGATTTCGTCAAAATCCGAGACCGTTTGTAAAATGGCTATTTTAAAGGCCTATATTTAAATAACGATTTCCATAGCGACTATTTTAAAATTTTGATTTGGCCATAACTTACTATCTATAACACGAAATCTGGGTTTTTCTCTTTCATATGAAAATTATCGTCAATACGGTCCCAACGTTTCTCGTTTCACAGAAATCCGACTTATATTGGCTTCTGTATACTCAATTAAAGTTCGAAATTCAATATTACGAACTGCCGCGCCATTTCGAGCTCGATTTATTATGTATATAAATATATATCGTTCAACTTCATTTTATTATCGAATTAAATATTAAATTCCATCGATATTCCAAATAAAATATTTAAAACTAATTTAAATATTCATATTCAAATGGTCGAAAAACACGGGTCGTTACATATACTCTATGTAATCAATATAAAATAGGTATATGTGAACACCATAACATGGGTCCTTGTTGCATGAAAATAGTAAGTTGATACATCCTATGTTGGCCATGCTTTGGTGTTTACAAAAATGTGATATACACATGCAAACAGAGGACATGCTTCTATTTCACAACAACTATAAAATATGCAAAATTTTCCTTACACTTTTCTGCTACAATTGTCTAGATTATAAGGTAAGGACTGATTGATTTTTCTCTTCACAAGAGGTTTCTATCAATATTTGTATAGCTAAACCTGACATTTCTTTTATAAATATAATCATCAGAAAGATGAACATACCCTTTATGTTTAACATACATACATACATACATGCGCACACACACACACAAATATATATATATATGTATGTATCTATATATATATATATGTATGTATGTATAAACACACACACATTTAAATGATGTACACTATCACATGACCCTCTTTGCAAATAAATGGAAACTTGTTTCTTCTCAGAAGGATGCTTAGTGCTGACACATATGTATCATGTTTATGTACACAACTAGCGAGCTATACATGCTCTATTATATGCACCTTTTATTGAGAGAGTTTTATTTTAAACAAAATTTTCACAAGAAATCACCATTTACAAAACATACCCCATTTTGCTTTAAAATCCAATATGTGTACTTTACATATTTAAAACTATAACTTTTAAGATTAAAAATTTAAAACACAATAAACCATCTTCCCAAAACTTTTACAATTTCAAGTTCTTAAAAGTTAACAATGGGGTTAGACTCAAAGCGAGTTTCCAATCTTTCTAGGCTTTCCTAGTCACTCCCACAAAGTCAATTCTCTCAAATATATATATATATATATATATATATATATATATATATATATTCCTAATCCATTATTCTCTTTTTAACCTTTCCCAATTTATAAGGTTTTACCGTCAAACCCACTAGCCTAAAACACTAATCACATCAGATTTTCCTTTCTCTATTTCAAAATATATTGTACACTTCTCACCTAATTTTCTAATGGTCTCAAATTCCCATATTCATTCATTTAGTGTACAAAATAGTCATCCCAATTCTTACCATATTATGCTCTTTCTATTTAGTGGGTCCCTCTATGGATCTAGGTATATATAATATATTTATATTTTTAGAAATACATATACATTCACTCACTATTTATAGAGGAATCCTAAACCTAAGCTCTGATACCGGATGTAATAACCCGAATTCCAATAGATCGATTTTTTTTAAATTCCAATTTATCGAAACTCGTGTTGGTTTGCTCTGGTATCTTGTAGAAAAGACAGAGACATAAAATATGTTAGAGCTCAGAAAATATCTCATAATGGAATGGATAAAATATAACGTACTCAAAATATATCATTCCCGTATTAATAATACTGGCTAACTAGCATCCAAAGCTATGATGTCTCTGCCATAAATCTAACCTGCGAGTATGTTATGAGGAGCGAGTCAGAACACAAGTTCTCGTGACTGGATTTAAACTATACACTTTTGATAATCCTACATATACTGCTCAATCACATTTTCTTATTTATTAGGTTATTTCGGTTAACAGCACTCAAGGCTTACACAACTGTCATACCTATTTACTTCTGTAATGGCCCGAATTTCCATAGACTTTGAGTCAACTAATCACACTACATGTCCAACCCAAATTGCACAGAAATACGAATGATTATTAGAAAGAAGTTAGAGGATGAGAAATAGAAAGAGAGAAAAAGTTAGAATAGAAGAAAACAAAGAACACAAATCTCACAGCAGAGCGAATAAAATATATTAAATAACATACCATTTGAAATACAAATCTGTTTTGTATATACATATCGTCATCCGAGCACAATAGTTATTCCTGGAACAGTTATAAACACATGTTTCCAGATATAAACATAGTATACTGCGGAATATACGATAGTTTATAACTCCTTGATGAAAAACTCCTGCCTTAAGCTCCCCCCGGTGAATCTTAAAAATCACGACTACTTGACTGCCCGTACAAATTTGGGCTCCCAAGAGTTTAGGGAAAACAAAACAAAATAAACTCTGGGTCAGTCATGGGACTAGTGTGAGTAAACTCCAACCATTTGTTTAATTTCCAAAATCCTTTCGAAAGAAAGGATAATCGTTAGACCAACCCACACATAAACACGGATGGTTTTTACCTTACGATAACCCAAAATATTTTTGATATCAAATCCAGTGAAATTACAGCAGTGTCTAAATCAAATAAATAGCAATCTAGTGGAACACTTGCATCTTAAGCTCCATATATAATATAAAATCAAAACCGTAGGTGCTTATTGGAGATTGGATTTTGACCATGACAAGGTACGGAACCACCTTCCAATCAGTGTACTTTAGAGGGGATACATTAGGGTTCAACAAGAACATATTGCAAACCGACCATACATGGCTAGCCGCTCATTTAACTTGAGTGTATCGAGCATATTATCACCAACGGTTGTGATCAGCAACCGCTACCGAAAGCATACAGCAACGAATAGAATAAGAAGCAAATGAAATTTCTCTATGATAATATCCCTAATGGGAATGACCCACTTGGTCATGCTGCCTTCCCGATTTTTGTCATTTCTCGGGTGATGAGGCTTGAGGTCACGATTTCCTTTTAGAATATCTTTCCACCATTTACTTTGAATGTCACGTCGTCAAACATTCATCCATATATGTTGTCCCGGGTCTGGACAAACTGAAGGCACTATCCCATCAATCCATCTTGGGCAATTTCTTCCTAGGATTAACAAAACAACCCTTGCACTTCACTCCGTCTTCAACTATCTTCAGCATAAGTTGATGCGTAACGCTTATGCCAATACAAAGTGGTTTTTAGATATAAAATCTGATCCTGGTATCTCCATATTGATAACGGAGGTATAAAATAAATCAAACTTTGATAGCTGGTGATTTAACTATCAAATGAAACATCCATACAACCAATGATCCTATTTCCAAATGGAAATTCTACCGGTTAACCATCAAACAACATTGGGCCCATTTTAAACAATTCCAGATTAAATTATCATTTCCCAATTTCCCACATCTTTCCAAATATTTCTCAAAATTCATTAGTCTCTTTCGATTCTTGGAAAACATTTCCAACATTATAAACTCTTTATTTTTCTATATTCTAAGAAATATCTCTTATCTATTTGATTTTTTTTCCATATATTCACCAATCCTTATTTTCTATATTCAGAAAATATACTATGTTGATATCGAAAAACATTTCCATATTCCATTTCTTAACTTCTCGTTATCCCAAATTAATTCATTTTCTATGTCTAGAAAATATCTCTCATTTTATTTGGGAAAATTTCAAAATCCTTTAAATTAAACCAATGTTATAAAAACATTGTCATTATAACTCAAGTCATTAATCATTCATTAACTAACCATATTACTAACTAATGTTCACTACCGAACCTTAATCATAACTCCGTCAATCATGAAGTCAATCAAGTTAGGGTGTAATTACCTCTTAGACTTTAATTGAACAACATTCTCAACTTTGAAATAGTCAAAGCTCACAAATTCAAAAAAAAAATCACTTACGTCACTCTCAGATTCAATCTAAGAATGCACTTCTTTTACGGAAAAGCATGATTATAATGGTAGCGTTATAATGGTTGTTTCCAAATATTTGTTTTATAAAACATTTATTTTAACGATAGCGTTACAATCACTGTTTAGATTTATAAAATATTTATAATAATGGTAGCATTATAATCGTTGTTTCCAAATATTTGGCTTATAAAAATATAACTTGTACTTATTAATAAATCAATTAATAAGTAAATAAATATATAATTAAATTTGATTCAAAACGGAAAGTAAAAATAATTACGTCCTTAAATTCGATATAATCGAATTCCAATAAATAACTCTCTCTCTCTCTCGAATAATCTATATTCGATTTATATTCCGAACTTCGGAATTTATCTACCATTTCAGGTTAATTCAAATTCCAAATTCACTTTTGAATTTATCCTTCCCAAACCATTACCAAATTCCTTTATAACCATTCCAGTTTACAAAATGTTACCACACTTTATTTTATATTATGAATTTTGAAATAAAACTCATCATTTTCTTTTAAAACGATTACCTTTTCCCATTTCATTCAATTTCCAATTTAGATTCATATTTCAAATCTAAATTTCCTTTAGAGATATTTCATTTGCAAAATATTTCCTTAAACCATTCACTTAAATCATGAATATATTTCTTTTATATACAGTTTGATTTCATACTTATAAACATATTATAAACCCAAATTTTTCGTATAACTTCTATTCAGAACTATGCATATAGGCCTCATCTCTTTTTATTTAAATCATTTAAAATCTCGTTTAGGTTCCTTAATAATAGCTAAGTCTAAATCTCATTTCAAATATTGGCTTCACAACCGATTCCCATTTTCCATATAAATTCAAATTTGAATTTATATTTCAATTTATTTCAAAATAAATATTTTACTGAATTTATAAGCATTTTTTATAAATTAATCTTCTCAATTTTTCTATTAAAAACATTATTTCTATTTAACATCACCTTTTAAAACTTTATAATGATTCTACATTCGATTATAAAATATCGATATTAACCCCGTATTAATGATGTAGTGATAATCCATAAATATCGTTTATAAATTTAATTACTTGTTTTATTTATTAAAACAAATTTCTATTATCTAATCTATTTGAAACTTAATTTCTGTTTTGGAAATAATTTCCTTTAAAAATCTCAAATTTTCCTTTTCTGTTTCGAAAATTTATTTTAAATACCAAAATTATGGGGCCAGTGTAATTCAACCACAACATAATCAATCACCGATCATACATCACACCATATATCACAATAAATAAATAGAACAGTAAATAAAATGTTTGAGGAATCCAGTTGGATCCCTCTAACCTGTCTCCCTGCATCCACAGATGTTAGTCAACATCCATAATATAATTTCACATCATAGTACACAGAACTTAATAATCGATCAACGATATAACTATACTAACCAATTTTATAAACCATTCATCCAACCAACCATCACACAGTATAAAATTACTATATATTTAAAACTTGTTTACATAAAAATATAAAAGAGTCAGGGTTTGTAATGACCCGGGATTTCGGCCAACTAATTTTAAATATTTAGAATGGATTTAAATATTTAGTTGATAATATAAATGAATTTTTATATTTATGTTATCGATTTAAATATCGATTTTGATTTAATATCGTATATATTAAATTATCAAAATAAGGAATCAGCGAATAATTGAATTCGAAGTGAAAACTGATTTGAAATCAGTTCAGATAATCAATACATAATTCTGTTTGAATTAGAATAATAATATTTAATAATTATCGTAGAATTGAAATAATTTTAAATTTAATTTATATCAATATAAATTAATATCCGTTGCGGATGATCGAATTGGACCTCGTGACCTATCCCAGTGTGTACGGAATAGGGGTATTACCCTAGAAACGACAGTCGTCGGGTTCAGAAAAGAGTTGGGCATCGCGAAGTGATTTAAATTAAAGGATATCGGTTTAATTTAAATTTAAAATAAAATAAAATATGGTGTTGTGTGGACCAAACCAAACTACAGTGGCTCCTCCCTTTCCACAAAAACAAAACAATGGTGGGGTCTTTATCTCCACGAACCAAAGCAGAATGGTGGCCTTCTCTCCTCCTCATTTCATTCGGCATTGCTGTTTAATTCTAAAACCAAAATCCTTTCTTATAAAACCGCACTAACCTCCCTACTTGAAATAAAATCGAAATCACTGTTATAATAAAAAAGGGGGCCGAACTAGATTCCAACCAAAACATGAAATCGAACTCAGTTATCATCGATTCCCGCTCGTATGAAGGCTTGCAATAGGGTTCTTCTATTCAAACTGAGTCGCGATAGCCAGTTCGACTTGGAACTCATGGATCTAGGGTTGATCGTGGAAAGCTCTACACGGAGTTGGAGGGAGTTTTACGAGAAGCAGTGAAATCATGGGATTTAGGCGTTTCATTTGTGGAAGTCAGAGAAGGGCTCGAACCAGAGAATGTCGCACCCTGTATTGTGCGTGGCTGAAGGACTACGAGATCGCGTTTTACCTGGACAGTTTGAGCGAGGTAATG
The DNA here is from genome assembly GCA_030737875.1 of Allium sativum. NCBI lineage: Eukaryota > Viridiplantae > Streptophyta > Magnoliopsida > Asparagales > Amaryllidaceae > Allium > Allium sativum. The sequence goes on along the minus strand of CM060921.1, from coordinate 152,549,598 downwards.
ATGTAATGGCATAGAAGCTTGAGCGTCCAGTTTGGGGGCAAAATGGATGAGCAGGAGAGACTGGCGTGAAGGGTATTGAGTCTGTTCAGGATGGTGAGCGATCTGTAAATGGGAAAGCATATTGAAGAGTATGGTTCCAGTGATGATGGTGTTCAGGATGGTGAGCGATCTGTAAATGGGAAAGCATATTGAAGAGTATGGTTCCAGTGATGATGGTGTTAACGCTGATTTTGGTGATGGTATTCATTTGTTTGAGGCTGCAGTGATAAATCGAGCCGTAAGGTAAAAAAATCAAGTCTTCGACAATTTTAAAATATACATAGTAAATTTAGAAATTGAGGTGATTAATTAGGGTAAATGATTTTTAACAATAATGTTAATAATATATATATATATATATATATAATTCGAACTTGTGGAATAATACAATCCTTTCATACTTTATCAGATTGGATCAAAGCAAAGGCATTAGACTCATAGTAGATTTTGCGTAATGGAACCAATTTGAAAAGAATTTTATCAGAAAACCGAATCGTTAATTGGGCAAATGAAATCAGGTGAGTAAATCTCACCTTTTATTTAGGAATTATTTTTATATAGTTAAAAATAATTGTCTGTGCTTGTTTGAATGTTGTCTGATTATTTTAAAATATATATTAGTTATTTAGGTTGACTATTATATATATATTGGGTTGATGATTGGTTGGATTCCCGCAGTATCATTAGCGGATGCCCGCAGTTTCATAGCGGATGATTACCCTATACGCCCCACGCTATGATTAGAGGATGACCTTCATACCGCGATATCCTGCCTCGAAGCAGGATGGGTATTACTATGTTGACTAACGTCTGTGGATTCAGGAAAACAGGTTGGAGGAATCCAACTGGATTCCTCAAAAATATATTATATGTTTGTTGTTTGTTTGATTTCATATATATTCCTATATGATGTGTTAAAAATCAAATGATTGAAAATTGGTTGATTTGATTGTTGAAAATATCCCTGGGGCTTGAATATTGATTCATAAAAACATCAAAAAGGGTATTTGATATTTAAAAAGGAAATTCTATTTTTATAAATAGAATTTGAATTTTAAATAAAACTATAGAAAATATTAACTTGTTTTGAAGGTATATGAAACAAGAAATTGAATTTATAAACTTTGTTTATAAATGGAAGATGGGATTTGAATCGAATTTATAAACGTTGTTTATAAATGGAAGATGGGATTTGAATCGAATTTATAAACTTTGTTTATAAATGGGAGATGGGATTTGAATCGAATTTATAAACGTTGTTTATAAATGGAAAGGTGGGATTTGAATTGAAGTTATAAACGTTGTTTATAAATAATGCAGAGAATTCAAATGGACTTTGAATATAAGGAATTGAAATAGAATTTGAATAATAGAATTCAAATGGAGTTCAACTATAGAATTTGAACATAGTATTTCAAATGGAATTTGAATATAGAAATTCAAATGGGGTTTATAATAAATAGATTTGGATAAATAGAAGTGGATTAGACTAAGAAGTTAATTAACAGATTTAATTAACAAATTGAGTTAAAACGATTGGTATAGTTAAAATAGATTGGACAGGTATAGACATACAGGAGACATGTATGGAACAAAGTATAGAGGTGAAATAAATAGAATGCCCGACAAAAAGGTACGTATTTAATTCATATATGAGATTTTATGCGCCGTATCGGCAAGCCGCTTGGCTTTTTCTTTTTCTTTTTGAGATGAGAAGGACCGGGAAAGCTATTTGAAATTTCCCGATGCTCCCGATACAAAGGAGGTTATGGCGAATTTTTCCGGGAATTTAAGGAGATAGAATATTTTTAAGATAATTTGATAGTTAGAAACCAACATATCAATATATATAGAAGTCGATAAGAAAACGAACTTAGAAATATAAAAGTATAATCAAAAAGGAAGTATAAGAATAAAATCTAGTAAGAATAGAAAGGGGAAGTGTATACATGTTTAAAAGTAAATCAGTAGTTGTATGGTATTGATTTTTCGAGTAAGTAGTCTTATCTGTTTTGACGTTATAAATGTTATTCAGTCAAGGTCAGAGAGGTAGTTATACCCCAACTTGATTGATTTCATTATTAACAGATAAACAGTAAGATTTCAGGCTCGAAGATCAATGTTGAATGAGAGTTAGTTGAATATAGTATTTGGGTTGTCATACCGATGTTGTACACAACATCCGGTTTAACCCAAATAAATGTAAGCTTGGAAATAGAATAATAAATATTTCTAAAGTTAGAAAATAAAGAAGGCGATATTCGGAAATGTTTTCCAAATAACGTAAAAGGCCAATATGGTTATTGAAAATATTTGGTTAACAAATATTGATAAAGAAATAGAGAAGAGATTTAATTAATGGAATATTAATTAAAGGCTCACTGATTTTTGGATGTTTGGATGAACACTTGTTTTATTCAATAGTTAAATCATCGACTATCGAAACACTTGTTTTTATTCGATAGTTAAATCACAGACTCGGAGTTTTGACCATCGTTGTCAATATGGAGAGACCGGCAGGATTATTATCCGAAGAACCACTCCGTATTGGCAGTAGCGTGCGAATAAGATTATATAAAGATAATCGAAGACGGAGTAGAGTCTAAGGACTTTTTCTATTAATAGAAATTGTGCCTTCGATTCATCCTGTTCCTGGGTGACTGGTATGGATGAATGTCTGACAGAGTATTTCCAGAAAGGTCACGTACATTGATTTCTTCAACCGTACCAAGAGTGGAAGCGGAGAAGGAAACTTCTTTTAGCTAACACGTAATGTACTGTTGAGGACGTAATTCGGTGATTTGATGGATTTGACGATGTGGCATTCGAAGTGAATCTGGTGTGATGATAAAGCGTAGCTTCTAGCCTCATCGACCGTTAAATGACAGAAATCGGGCAAGCAACATGTCTATGTAGGTCGCACCTATTAGGGTGTATAATCACCTGATCTAGAGTTTCATTTACTTCTAAAAATCTATTGTCGATGCTGTCCCATTCGGGAAACGGTTGCTGATCCCAATCGTTGGTGATATACATTCGATACACTCAAGCGAAATGAGTGGTCGGTCATGTGTGGCTGAGTTGCAAGATGTTCTTGTTGAACTCGGTGTATTCTCCTCTAGAGATATACCAGCGGAAGGTGGTACCATACCTTGTCATAGTTGGAAACCCATTACCCAATACGTGCTTGCGGTTTATGATTTGTATATATATATGGAACGTGAGATGCAAACATTCCACTAGATTGTTATCTACTTGATTTAGACATTATTATAATATCAAAAGAGTTTTGATATAAAGATAAATCAAACGTTTGCATTCTCATGAGCGAAAAACCCGTTCCGTGTTATGCGGCGTGGTCTTACGAGATATCATTTAGTTTTCTGAAACTGTTTTGAACTGTTTACTCATACCAGTCCCATGACCGACCCGGAGTTTATTTGTTTTGTTCTACCTAAACTCTTGGGTGCCTAAATTTGTACGGGCAGTCAAGTAGTGCAGGATTTTTCAGATATATCTAAAGGAGCTTGGAGCAGGAGGCTTCAGCGTTATCCAGTTATAGTTGTTCCGTTGTGCTGTAAGTGTTGTATTCTGATAAGTGTATCTTATACAGTGAAGATTTTGTATTTCAAAGATATGATATATTATATTTTGTTCCGCTGCGATGTGAGATTCTGTGTTGTTATTTCTGTTCTTCTTCTATCTATTTCTTCTAAAAAAAATGTTCCGTATTTTCGTGATATTTGGGTTGGACATATGATGTATATAGTCAACTCCGATGTTATGGAAATCTGGGTCATTACAGTTGGTATCAGAGCTTAGGTTGAGCGAATACCTAGGCTTGTTGGAATGTGCTCATTAGAGATAGGATCAGTAGTATCCTAGAATGAGTTGAGTGTATATATATACGAGAGAGCGTATTTGTTATTTGACATAAAAACTGTTTTATATTGTGTTGACTATTCTGTTGAGTGAATTATAAATTTTGGTTGAATCGTGGGACGCCACGATGTCGATAGGAATTCATAAACACTTGAACAGAAGATTGGACACGATATTGTTTTTAAATAGTTAAGTTGATTGTTAGGATTATAATCAAATTAGATTATAAAACAGAAATAGTTATATAAATAACCAATGGAATTTGTATATGAAATCAAGTATACAAATGTGATAAATTGAAATTTAATTCCAACCAGAATTCAGAATTTAAAATCCTGGGAGTTGGGAAAATATTTTTCTAAATGGATTTTGAAAGAAATATAACACTGGACTCATTCAGTAGCTGGGAAATAATTCTGATGATGGTCGCAACATCAGCAGTGTTCATTTTCGAGTTTCTATGTGATGAATTGCTGCCTTAGAAAAGTTTTGATGGAAATTTCTTTAAAAGAAACAAGTTGTCTGAAAATTCAAATATTTTGAATTTGGGATATATATAAATATATGTATATATTTATATTACTTCAAAGGAATTTTGAAATGTGAAATGGGAATATAGATTTCAAATAGAAGTAAAATAAAGGAATTTGAATATATATATAATTCAAATAGAAGTGAAATAGAATTTGAATTCAAAGGAATTCAAATGAGTTTGAATAAAGAAAATTTCAAACAGAAATTGTATAAGAAAAATTGAAATGGAATTTGAATTCAATGGAATTCAAATGGATTTGAATAAACAAAAGTCAAATAGAGATTTGAATATTAGAATTCAAATGGAATTTGGTTAAATAGAATTTTAAAGAGAATATAAAGCGGAGGTTGAATATTAGAATTCAAAGAAAATATAAAGTTTGAAATAGAATTTGAATTCAAAGGAGTTAAAATAGAATTTAAATTCAAAGGATTTCAAATAGAAATTGAACAAAGGAATTTAAATAGAAATTGAATAAAGGATTTCAAATGGAATTTGAAAAGAAGGGATTTGAAATGGGTTTTTGAATGAAGGATTTCAAATAGAAATTGAAAATAAGAAATTCAAATAGAATTTGAAGATAAGGAATTGAAATAGGAATTTGAATAGAAGAAATTCAAATAGAAATTGAATAGAAGGAAATAATACAGAGTTTGAATAAAGAAATTCAAATGGAATTTGAATATTGTAAATATATAGGACTTGAAAATTTGAAGAGAAATAGATCGAGAATATTATGTTGAAATGGAAAAATGGATTTGATATATAATTAAAAATATATCAGAATGGAGTTGAATTTATTATAAACAAAGTTAAAATGTTTATATTTATAAATATAATTAAAACGAGCTCGCCATAGCGCGGCAGTTCGCAAATTGGCGATTCGAACTTCAATTTAATATACAGAACTCAATTGAAGTCGGAATTCGTTGAAACAAGAATCGTCGGGACCGGTTGGATAATAGTTTTCTAACGAAAGAGAAAAATCTGGATTTCGTCGTATAGATTTTGAGTTATGTCAAAATCAAATTTTTAGAAAAGCAGCGCCAGAACCATTATAAAACCATAACGGTTTAATTAAATAAACAAAAGGATTTTTAGGAAATAAAATCCGAATTGGCATTAGAAAAATCCAGACTGGGGATATAAAATAAATATGAACTCCAGTGAAGTAAGTGAAATGATTTTTAAGACAAAAATCATATTTTAAATGGTTAAATAGAATTAACTAAATTGGAGAATAATTAGTTAAAGGAAATTTGAGTCGAAATTGGGCTTTTGGATAAGTGAAAGAGATTGAGAATTTATATTCGAAATCGAATATATAACTCGAGTTGAAATATAACTAGATTAGTTTATAATTAAGTTGACATATATTTGAACAAGTTATATTCAAATAAAAAGGGTGAAATAGGCAAAACGGTTAATTAACAACTAGTTAATGGGAATTTGAATGATTGAAATTAAATTTAACTTAAGTAAGTTAAATGGATCGAAATGAATAAATTGAGTAAAATCAATGTAAATGAAATATGAATTTGGTGTGAAGAAAGGAAAAACCAAAAGAGTTAAAATGAAAATATATTTGTAAAACAAATATAACGGCAATATATTTGTAACACAAATACAAAGGAAGTTATGTGCAAACAAATAGAAGGAGAAATATTTGTAAAACATTTACAAATAGAAAAGGAAATATTTGTAAAACATTTACAAATAGATTCAATGGAAATATTTATTTATAGAAAATAAATAGAATGTTATAGATGAAATATTGATTTGTTAAATAAATAAAATTTAATCAAAGGAATATATAGAAGATGAATAGAAAATTGAAATTTGTTTTTAACAGATAAATAGAAAAGATTAATTTATATATAACAGTTTATAAATTAAATTAAATATTTACCATTCGATAAATGGAATATATAAGTCTGAACTTATATAGAAAAGAGATATTGGTTTTTAACACCGATAGTTTTAAATAGAAGGGGTACACAACACTTGTATAAGTGAAGTAACGTTATTAAAGAGAACATTTATAAAGTGAAAAACCGTTACTAAAAGTAAATCTTTATAAATGAATAAACGCTATCCAATAGGAGTTATTCAAATAGGAGAAGTCGATTAGTGTTAGAATAAATCGATTAGAGTAAGAATTAACTAGTTAGAGTTAATCAAGTAGGGTTAATCCGTAGAGTTAATTGAATATTTGTTATTCAATTAGAATTTATCGAATATTTGTTATTCAAGTAAAGAGTTAACCAGATAGAGTAAATTGAACATAGTCAATCAAATTAGGATTTAATTGAATGTTAGTTATTCAATTAAAGTTGATCAAATATAGTTATTGAGATAGAGTTAGTCAAACATAGTTACTAAGGATAAGTTGCCATTTCGTATGTGTAATAACCCGGAAAATACGAGCCAATTTAAAATTTTTAAATTGATTATTTCAAAGCAATTTGAACCATTGAAATAGAGTATTTCAATAAAATAGTAAGTTAAGAATAGTAAGTCAGTTTGAAAATTTGAATTCATACTTTGACTGACTGTGCAGGGTGGAAAATATAACGGATTTTAGTGAGACCAAAAATATTTAAATCTGTTAGTCAATACCTTTCTAACGGATCTGAAAAATCGAAGTTTCATAATGGGAATCAAAAGTTATGGCCGAATGAATTTTCAGAAGAGTCGGTATATAGAATATATAGGCCTGGAAAATTGATATTTTGCATACGACCTCGGAATTCGACGAAACCACTTTTGTTGGGTCCGGGATGTCAAACTATTGCTAGGTTTCAAATTTCATAATTTTTCGAATCAATATGTGAGCGTGGAAAAAGAAAACGCGTTTGACCAGTTTCTGTTGAATTTAATCGACTGGAAATTGGCCATTTTTCAAACGGTCTCAGAATTCGACGAAACTAGTTTTGTTAGGACCGTATCGTCAATACGAAACTAGAAAATATTTTTCTAGAATTTTTCTAGTTAGTAGGTGACCCCGGTAATTTGAAATGTACGTTTAAAATTCAACATAAGGATTTAAATGTAAATTCAACGGAAACTGATTGTAATGATCAAATCAGCTTACGATACATATCCCATTGTGTTCGGAATGGGGGTAAAACGCTATGGACGACAGGCGGTAGGCCTCGTTTCAAGGTCATATGTAAAAGTCAACCTTTTTGCAAAATTAAATAATTAAATAATAAAAAGGAAAAAAATATTATTTTAATTCCCTCCCTTTTCTTCTTCTTGCCCCCCCCCCCCGATTCATTAATCAGAAAACGAAAAAAAATAAAAAACCTAAACCTATCGACAGCCGCCCCCCCCTCAAGCGAACGCGCCGACGAAGACATCGCCGCCCCCCCTCCGTCCAGCCTCCTCCTCCCAGTGCGCAACCCCCCAAGACCCCGTCCCCCTCGAAGCCAACGCGAGCGATTCGAGAGCCCCCCGTTCGAGACGCTGAAGCCGCCGCCCTTACCTCGAAGCCGCCGCCCTTACCTCGAAGCCGCCGCCCTTACCTCGAAGCCAGCGCCGAGCCTGACCATCGTTTCCCCCCCCCCTCTCGCGTAAAGTAAGTATTTCATCTTTATTTTTAAATTCTGAAAATACTGTTTTCTTTTTTCTAGAATTTAAAACTGAATTTGAAAAAGAATTTAAAACTGATTTTAGATTTTTTTAAAGAAGTTATAAAACTGATTTTAATTAGGTTTCAAAAAATGATTTGAAAAAGAATTTAAAACTGATTTTAGATTTTTTTAAAGAAGTTATAAAACTGATTTTAATTAGGTTTCAAAAACTGATTTGAAAAAGAATTTAAAACTGATTTTAGATTTTTTTAAAGAAGTTATAAATCTGATTTTAATTAGGTTTCAAAAACTGATTTTAATTAGAATGTAAAACTGATTTTATAAAGGTTTAAAAACCGAATTTTTTTAAAAAAAGCATTTAAAAACTGATTTTGAAAAGGTTTCGAAAACTGATTTTATTTTTAGACTTTAGATAGAAAAAGGTTTAATCTTTTTAAAGAAAAAAGATTTGAACTTGAAAAAAATAAAGATCATATTTTCAAAATAGAAAAGACGGAATTTTTGTTAAGTAGAAGAAGTAAGATATGATTCTTATATTTTTAAAGCAATAAAATATAATTTTTACATCATAGGAATATTAAAAATATAATCTTTGTTTTTAGAATATGATCTTTATATATTGAATAACATAGTAAAAATTCGATTTTTACCTATGTAGAGAATACGGGCAACGAAAGCGACAAGAAGGCGAAATAGGCGAAGATTTCTATAAAGGAAGAGTCGTGTTATTGGATAGCTATTGGTGAGAATTTCTCACTCTTCAATTTCTTTATATATATATATATATATATATATATATATATATGTGTGTGGAAATAAAAGTGAATTGCTATATATAAATATTTATATATATATATATATATATACGCCCCCTCGTCCACAAACCATGGACGATATTTATTGGTTGAAATTGTTGTGAAAATTGATTGACGGCGAATTGTTGTTTGGGATTGTTTGTGGTTGATATTGAATTGATTGTGGTTGAAAAATACCCGTTTGTGATTGGAAAATATTTGGTTGAAACCACATAGGATTAGTTTGTGGAAATGAAATAAATATAAACATGCCGCCTGCGTGCGAATTAGATGCATGATCCCCATTGTCAAAAACCGCGAGGTTTTAAGGTAGAGCGAGGAGCCGTACTAGGGACGGTCCCGGTTTAACTACCCTGCCGTTATGCTACCGAAATTTTGAATAATCTTTGTGTGTTAGAATTATTTTCATATGTTGAAATTATTTGCATGCATAGAAATTAAAGCCATATATTGAAACTATGTCCATGTGTGGAAATATTCATGTGTTGAAAAGTGTTGTGTGAAAATAAAATTCATTCGTGGATGAGTGAAGTGTTTAAACAACAAAAATCATATTTTTATATATATATGAAGTATGAAAAATATTCGCCTTATATAAATAATTTCAATCATAAAAATCCCATCTTTCTAATATGAACAACATAAATAAAATGTCCATGTGTGGAAATGCTCATTTGTTGAGAAATGTGTGTAGTGGAAAAGTTCATGTGTTGAATTAAAAAGATTGAACAATAAAAAATACATTTTTATTGAAACTATGAAGTGTTGAAACCATACATTGGTTGAATAAATATTTTAAATGATAAAAATATCATTTTTATCATATGTGTGATATGCTAAAGATAGGCGGACGTTGAAATAAATATTTGTGATAGAAGTATTATTTTTAACATGCATAGGAATTAAATAAAATAGTCATGTGTTGAAATCTATTTTAGTTCGCCAAAATTATCATCTTTTGAAATATAAAGTGTTAAGAATATCCACTTGTTCAAATAAACGTGCATGAGTTGAAATATACATTAACTAGCTAATGATATGATTTTAGCCTATGCATGCGATATTAGAATGAATGGTGTTTTTAGACCAAAGCAAGTCAAATATGAAATTGAATGGAAAATGATAAATGTTAGAGATTGTATATATGTGCATGCATATCTATTGAACAGGTTAAAGCAAAAGGGGCTAGAGAAGAGGAATAAAATTTTGTGCCCGACAAATAGGTACACATTTACTGTTTTGTTTGGGTGATGATTTTATGAGCCTGTTGGCTAGCCGCTTGGCTTTTTCTTTTTCTTTTTGAGATTAGAAGGACCGGGAACGCTATTTGCGATTTCCCGATGCTCCCGGTGCAGGGGAGGTTATGGCGAAATTTTCCAAAATTTTAAGGTGTTAGAAAAATATTTGAAGTGAAAACGATATGGAAATCATTGAATGAACTATATTTATATAAATATATAAATATAATTATAATTAAAACGAAACGTGGCCGTGCAGTTCATATTTTGAGACCGTGATTTCAAACGGCTAGTGCGGAAGATCCGACCATTGGATTTTTCCGAAACCTCAACCGTTGGGTTCGCCTTGGAGATATCTTTCCAACGGCACCAGCTTTGTGAAGATCCGACGGTTGGATTGTCTGGAATGTTTAATTCAAAATTAGTGAAAAACAGCGCCAGAAACGATTATATTTATATATATATATATAAATATAATTAAATTAAATCGAATAACGACGCTGCAGTTCGTAAATTGAAATCGTAACTTCAAATGGTTAGTGTGGAAGATCCGATCGTCGGATTTTCCCAAAACTGGAAACGTTGGATTCGTTTTGAAAAGACCTTCCTAATGATGTAAAATTTGTGAAGATCCAACGGTTAGATTTTCCTATATATGTAAAACAAAATTAGTGGAAAGCAGCGCCAGTGCATCGACACGACCTGAAACGTCGTTTAATTAAATATGGCCGTTTTAAATTAAACAAAAATGGCGATATGTCGTTATAAAGTGCTATAGACGATATAGAGTGAAAATGAACCAATTTTGTTGTGTTGGCTTGAGATGTGATGGCTGAATGTGTTTGACATGAAAATTTTAACTAAATAACTGAAATGTGAATGTTGAATAGTTCAACCATGTGATTAATTGGTTTGAAAATCTAAATATACGTGGATTATTTGAGAAGGCCGAGTTTATCTCATTTCAAATAATCGATCGACGTTGAGAAGTCGAAGAGTCGAAGACGACTGAAGACCGACGATCTCCACGTTGGATGGATGGGCGCTACTGATACTCGTGATTGGAGTAGCTACCATGAAGGAATTGAAGTAGTAGCCATCTAAACATATTGTTGATTGTACGGATATGCGAGGAATTGGTGCCTCCGGTTTCGTTCAGACCCAAAACGGACTTGTAAATGGACTGTGTGTCTGACATTGGATTTTGTTCTGTGTTGATTGATCTCTGTTAAATATATATCTGTTTGGTGGCGGAGAATTTATTCTCTTGCTTAACGCCCTTCTCTGAGACGTACGAGCTCAGAGGTTATGTATTGACAGAAATCAGTCGCATGGAGTGGATTGCCTGTGTGGCACGCCTAAGTGGCATATGATCAAGGCTTCTGTTGCAAAGCAAAGTCTTGTGGTTGATGATCAAAGCATGGTCTGTGTGACGTAGCTTTGTGTATAACGTGAATTCGCGAGCCTCACACCTCGGTATGAGTCAAAAACGGGAGAGTGACTGCAGGGAGAGCACGGCGTTTCTTTCTAGCTAAGGTGGTGTCAGTGACCTACCAGCCCTGACATTATATATACTTTTCACCTGTGTGGTTGTTGGAATGCGAGGCGCCTCGATATAGGTCTGTAAGGACCGGGAAACGTGTGTTCAGGAATTGCCAATCCTCAAAAGTAAGAGAGGACCGGCCCTGAAGATCCAAGGATCATAGTGGGGTCCTGGGACATTTGCTAGAGTGTCTCGAATCGTAGAGGAGCTTGCCCCTTGCCTCGACTCATGAAGGACTCCAATTTCCAATACGAAATAGGCGGACGTGATTGTATTACTAGTATGGCGACATGATATATGGTACCCATGCCGTCTAGGATTGATATTTATGATTGAATTTGCTTTTGAAACATATATGCACTAGTAATAATATCAAACCCTTTTGTTTTATACGTATGAAGCATTTTTGGCCATTATAAGGGAAAACTCTATCCTCCGGCTTGCGTTGCATTGTGTGATGGGACCTGAGTCTTATAATGGCTTCATTTTATAAAAAGCATTGCGTTGATTTAATCATTTATTTTATCTCATGCACTAGCACTCATTGGAGTAAACCCGTTCCGCGAAAGTGGCGTGGTCCTTTGATTTGCCTTATTATTGTTGTTAATAAGTTGAATAGATTTCTCATACCAGTCCCATGACTGACTCGTAGTTTGTTTCACCTTGCAAACTCGGGTGCCCTCTTTTCACACGGGCAGCCTAGTTACAGGTTTCTGACGCACCTTTTGGCTCATGGCGAGGCTTGACTACACCGTGCTGACTTGGATTTTCCCCGCCATTATTGTATCTATATTATGATTCCGCCATTGGCGATGTAGACTGATATTCCTTTTGTGTACTCTTTATGTATGATTCCGCCTCAGGCGATGGTGACTGATTATGTATCATTATGCACTAAGTTGTATCTTGTACTGTGCTTCTCTGATGTGATGATATCTGTATGATTCCGCTGTCATATGTGTGTAAATTATTCTATTTCCTGTTATGCTATTATCTGTGATCTGCTAATGATGATTAATGTGTTATATTCCAATGATTATCCTTAACACCGTGTCACGGGGTTTTGGGATCGTCACAGTATGACTGCTAGCGTAATTTGCAGGGCTACAGATAGCCTAGGACGGTTGGATGTTTCCTGAGGGAATCAGGCGTAACCATTGTGATCGCTGCGATCTAGAGTCAAGCGAGTGAAGTTAAACCGAATATTTGTTTATTCGGATAGAAGGAGTTATTCGAAAGGAGTTATCGATTATTTGTTAATCGAAATGAGTTATCGATTATAGTTTAATTGAAAAGAGTTATCAATTAGTTTAATCGAAGTGAGTTATAGAATATTGGTTATTCGAAGGAGTTATCGAATTTAGTTATTCGATGGAGTTAATCGAAAAGAGTTAAATCCAATAGATTTAATTGATAAGAGTAAATTGAATAGAGTAAATCGAATATAGTTTATTCGAAGAAAGGTTTTCGAATCTAGTTATTCGATAGAGAGAATATCGAATATAGTTATTCGAAGGGAGGAGTTATCGAATAGGGATTGATTCAAAAGAGAGTTACGTAAGGAAGTTTGAAATGTTGAATATCAACATAAATAAGTTTTGAAAAGTTAATGGGTTTGTAGCACTTTTTCTACCTTAGCAATTTCGTGGACGAAATTATTTTAAGTGGGGAAGATTGTAATGACCCGGGATTTCGGCCAACTAATTTTAAATATTTAGAATGGATTTAAATATTTAGTTGATAATATAAATGAATTTTTATATTTATGTTATCGATTTAAATATCGATTTTGATTTAATATCGTATATATTAAATTATCAAAATAAGGAATCAGCGAATAACTGAATTTGAAGTGAAAACTGATTTGAAATCAGTTCAGATAATTAATACATAATTCTGTTTGAATTAGAATAATAATATTTAATAATTATCGTAGAATTCAAATAATTTGAAATTTAATTTATATCAATATAAATTAATATCCGTTGCGGATGATTGAATTGGACCTCGTGACCTATCCCAGTGTGTACGGAATAGGGGTATTACCCTAGAAATGACAGTCGTCGGGTTCAGAAAAGAGTTGGGCATCACGAAGTGATTTAAATTAAAGGATACCGGTTTAATTTAAATTTAAATTAAAATAAAATATGGTGTTGTGTGGACCAAAACCAAACTACAGTGGCTCCTCCCTTTCCACAAAAACAAAACAACGGTGGGGTCTTTATCTCTACGAACCAAAGCAGAATGGTGGCCTTCTCTCCTCCTCATTTCATTCGGCATTGCTGTTTAATTCTAAAACCAAAATCCTTTCTTATAAAACCGCACTAACCTCCCTACTTGGAATAAAATCGAAATCACTGTTATAATAAAAAAGGGGGCCGAACTAGATTCCAACCAAAACATGAAATCGAACTCAGTTATCATCGATTCCCGCTCGTATGAAGGCTTGCAATAGGGTTCTTCTATTCAAACTGAGTGGCGATAGCCAGTTCGACTTGGAACTCGTGGATCTAGGGTTGATCGTGGAAAGCGCTACACGGAGTTGGAGGGAGTTTCACGAGAAGCAGTGAAATCATGGGATTTAGGCGTTTCATTTGTGGAAGTCAGAGAAGGGCTCGAACCAGAGAATGTCGCACCTTGTATTGTGTGTGGCTGAAGGACTACGAGATCGCGTTTTACCTGGAGAGTTTGAGCAAGGTAATGATGTAATGGCATAGAAGCTTGAGCGTCCAGTTTGGGGGCAAAATGGATGAGCAGGAGAGACTGGCGTGAAGGGTATTGAGTCTGTTCAGGATGGTGAGCGATCTGTAAATGGGAAAGCATATTGAAGAGTATGGTTCCAGTGATGATGGTGTTAACGCTGATTTTGGTGATGGTATTCATTTGTTTGAGGCTGCAGTGATAAATCGAGCCGTAAGGTAAAAAAATCAAGTCTTCGACAATTTTAAAATATACATAGTAAATTTAGGAATTGAGGTGAATAACTAGGGTAAATGATTTTTAACAATAATGTTAATTATATATATATATATAATTCGAACTTGTGGAATAATACAATCCTTTCATACGTTATCAGATTGGATCAAAGCAAAGGCATTAGACTCGTAGTAGATTTTGCGCAATGGAACCAATTTGAAAAGATTTTTATCAGAAAACCGAATCGTTAATTGGGCAAATGAAATCAGGTGAGTAAATATCACCTTTTATTTAGTAATTATTTTTATATAGTTAAAAATAATTGTCTGTGCTTGTTTGAATGTTGTCTGATTGTTTTAAAATATATATTAGTTATTTAGGTTGACTATTATATATATATTGGGTTGATGATTGGTTGGATTCCCGCAGTATCATTAGCGGATGCCCGCAGTTTCATAGCGGATGATTACCCTATATGCCCCACGCTATGATTAGTGGATGACCTTCATACCGCGATATCGTGCCTCGAAGCAGGATGGGTATTACTATGTTGACTAACGTCTGTGGATGCAGGAAAACAGGTTGGAGGAATCCAACTGGATTCCTCAAAAATACATTATCTGTTTGTTGTTTGTTTGATTTCATATATATTCCTATATGATGTGTTAAAAATCAAATGATTGAAAATTGGTTGATTTGATTGTTGAAAATATCCCTGGGCTTGAATATTGATTCATAAAAACATCAAAAAGGGTATTTGACATTTAAAAAGGAAATTCTATTTTTATAAATAGAATTTGAATTTTAAATAAAACTATAGAAAATATTAACTTGTTTTGAAGGTATATGAAACAAGAAATTGAATTTATAAACTTTGTTTATAAATGGAAGATGGGATTTGAATCGAATTTACAAACGTTGTTTATAAATGGAAGATGGGATTTGAATCGAATTTATAAACTTTGTTTATAAATGGGAGATGGGATTTGAATCGAATTTATAAACGTTGTTTATAAATGAAATTATGGGATTTGAATTGAATTTATAAACGTTGTTTATAAATGGAAAGGTGGGATTTGAATTGAAGTTATAAACGTTGT
Organism: Allium sativum; assembly: GCA_030737875.1. Classification (NCBI taxonomy): domain Eukaryota; kingdom Viridiplantae; phylum Streptophyta; class Magnoliopsida; order Asparagales; family Amaryllidaceae; genus Allium; species Allium sativum. The sequence continues at coordinate 152,533,934 of CM060921.1, read as the reverse complement.
TTATAAATAATGCAGAGAATTTAAATGGACTTTGAATATAAGGAATTGAAATAGAATTTGAATAATAGAATTCAAATGGTGTTTAACTATAGAATTTGAACATAGTATTTCAAATGGAATTTGAATATAGAAATTCAAATGGGATTTATAATAAATAGATTTGGATAAATAGAAGCGGATTAGACTAAGAAGTTAATTAACAGATTTAATTAACAAATTGAGTTAAAACGATTGGTATAGTTAAAATAGATTGGACAGGTATAAACATACAGGAGACAGGTATGGAATAAAGTATAGAGGTGAAATAAATAGAATGCCCGACAAAAAGGTACGTATTTAATTCATATATGAGATTTTATGCGCCATATCGGCAAGCCGCTTGGCTTTTTCTTTTTCTTTTTGAGATGAGAAGGACCGGGAAAGCTATTTGAAATTTCCCGATGCTCCCGGTACAAAGGAGGTTATGGCGAATTTTTCCGGGAATTTAAGGAGATAGAATATTTTTAAGATAATTTGATAGTTAGAAACCGACGTATCAATATATATAGAAGTCGATAAGAAAACGAACTTAGAAATATAAAAGTATAATCAAAAAGGAAGTATAAGAATAAAATCTAGTAAGAATAGAAAGGGGAAGTGTATACATGTTTAAAAGTAAATCAGTAGTTTTATGGTATTGATTTTTCGAGTAAGTAATCTTATCTGTTTTGACGTTATAAATGTTATTCAGTCAAGGTCTGAGAGGTAGTCATACCCCAACTTGATTGATTTCATTATTAACAGATAAACAGTAAGATTTCAGGCTCGAAGATCAATGTTGAATGAGAGTTAGTTGAATATAGTATTTGGGTTGTCATACCGATGTTTTACACAACATCCGGTTTAACCCAAATAAATGTAAGCTTGGAAATAGAATAATAAATATTTCTAAAATTAGAAAATAAAGAAGGTGATATTCGGAAATGTTTTCCAAATAATGTAAAAGGCCAATATGGTTATTGAAAATATTTGGTTAACAAATATTGATAAAGAAATAGAGAAGAGATTTAATTAATGGAATATTAATTAAAGGCTCACTAATTGTTGGATGTTTGGATGAACACTTGTTTTATTCGATAGTTAAATCATCGACTATCGAAACACTTGTTTTTATTCGATAGTTAAATCACAGAATATCGGAGTTTTGACCATCGTTGTCAATATGGAGAGACCGGTTGGATTATTATCCGAAGAACCACTCCGTATTGGCAGTAGCGTGCGAATCAGATTATATAAAGATAATCGAAGACGGAGTAGAGTGCAAGGACTTTTTCTACTAATAGAAATTGTGCCTTCGATTCATCCTGTTCCTGGGTGACTGGTATGGATGAATGTCTGACAGAGTATTTCCAGAAAGGTCACGTACATTGATTTCTTCAACCATACCAAGAGTGGAAGCGGAGAAGGAAACTTCTTTTAGCTAACATGTAATGTACTGTTGAGGACGTCAATCGGTGATTTGATGGATTTGACGATGTGACATTCGAAGTGAATCTGGTGTGATGATAAAGCGTAGCTTCTAGCCTCATCGACCGGTAAATGACAGAAATCGGGCAGGCAACATGTCTATGTAGGTCGCACCTATTAGGGTGTATAATCACCTGATCTAGAGTTTCGTTTACTTCTAAAAATCTATTGTCGATACTGTCCCATTCGGGAAACGGTTGCTGATCCCAATCGTTGGTGATATACATTCGATACACTCAAGTGAAATGAGTGGTCGGTCATGTGTGGCTGAGTTGCAAGATGTTCTTGTTGAACTCGGTGTATTCTCCTCTAGAGATATACCAGCGGAAGGTGGTTCCATACCTTGTCATAGTTGGAAACCCATTACCCAATACGTGCTTGCGGTTTATGATTTGTATATATATGTGGAACGTGAGATGCAAACGTTCCACTAGATTGTTATCTACTTGATTTAGACATTATTAAAATATCAAAAGAGTTTTGATATAAAGATAAATCAAACGTTTGCATTCTCATGAGGGAAAAACCCGTTCCGTGTTATACAGCGTGGTCTTATGAGATATCATTTAGTTTTCTGAAACTGTTTTAAATTGTTTACTCATACCAGTCCCATGACTGACCCGGAGTTTATTTGTTTTGTTCTACCTAAACTCTTGGGTGCCTAAATTTGTACGGGCAGTCAAGTAGTGCAGGATTTTTCAGATATATCTAAAGGAGCTTGGAGCAGGAGGCTTCAGCGTTATCCAGTTATAGTTGTTCCGTTGTGTTGTAAGTGTTGTATTCTGATAAGTGTATGTTATACAGTGAAGATTTTGTATTTCAAAGATATGATATATTATATTTTGTTCCGCTGCGATGTGAGATTCTGTGTTGTTATTTTTGTTCTTCTTCTATCTCTTTCTTCTAAAAAAAAGTGTTCCGTATTTTCGTGATATTTGGGTTGGACGTATGATGTATATAGTCAACTCCGATGTTATGGAAATCTGGGTCATTAAAGGGTTAGTGAATTTACTCACCTTGAATATTAATCGTTAATAACGATTAATTGTCGATTTGATTGAAGCAGACGATTTTATTTTGCCATAATTTCCAATGAACTCCAAATTGCGCCAAGTCAGCTCCATTGCGTAGTCTATGCCCATACGATTCTAATGAATCTTATTTCACCGAATTCTATGATCGTATGAACGAGTTGTAAATTTTATAAGATTCTATAATTAAATAACTTATAACTTAAGCTAATCAGTATATTAAACTAATTTACCCTAAATCTAACTAGTGTTTAGTTTAAAAAAACTAGCTTTATCTCACATGCTCATTTATCATCCATTTCGATTACCTCCTACAGACAAAGCATGTCGACTTCCCACTTCTCTTCCCTTTTTCATTCATTTTTTAATTTCCTTTTTCTGCTTTGAAATACAAGTGTAAGAAATTTCTTCCCACACTGAATGGCTTGCAAAATGGATCACTGATAACCCTATCCCCATCCTCTCACATCATCTTCTCGACAATTTGCGATGAATTCTTCCAATCAACAAAGCAACAACGACATGGTCTGCTTCTTTTTTTTAATGGTTGGACATCAGAACAAAATTTTGACCCGTCTGAAGCCTTTCCTCGATTTCATCGAAAAGAGCTGTTTCAAACATATGAGTTTCTGAAACCTAACAGTAGCCCAAAATAAATTTTGAGGGAACAAGTAGCAGTCAAATGGCTCTCGCATTTCCATATGATAGGTTCAAATGTAAATGGATCCTCCACATCCAACAAAATTTGATCAAACAGAACCGCCATGTTGGATAATATGACATCCTCTGCGCAATCAATTCTACTTTGTGAAACTGTGTTCCAGTGATTCAGCTACGCTCTTTAAGGTCGTCAACTATTTGGTGCAAAAAAAGTCTTCTATTATCAACGTCCTTTGTACAAAAGAAAGCAGCACTTCTTCTTTTATATACCTCGTATCATTCGCATGCCTCCTCTTCTTGCACTTCTTGACTCAACATCTCCTCCTACCCACTTCAATGTTCAAGACCACCCAGGAAAAAGACTCTTGCCACCCTACTTCCTGGAATAATCGAAGCAAAACTTGCCCTCACAACTTCCTACACCATGCCATAGTTCGACCAGCGGACCTCCTCATCACCGCAAGACGCCACGAACCCCCTCCATACATCACTGTCCTCCTTCCCCACGTCACCTCGCACGATCAACAGAGGCTCAGAGCCCCTCCCTTCCATCGTGAGTCCATGACAGCCCAACTACTCGGCTCAAGAACCCAAAAAAATATACGAAACAAGCTTAAAATTTTGATGAGAAAGCAAATCAATTGATTTTAGTTTGGGTTCAAAGCTACTTTTAATCGATTGAAATCGGAAAGGACAGAGAACGATTTTTGGGCTAAGGGATTAGAATGGAAATGCTGTGTTTATACATAATATTATTGTTATTATTTTGAAGTGGTGATTTTACTGGAATCAATAGTTCAGTTTTGATTTTCGAAAACCAGAAAGATGAATGGCAGTATTTAAAGAAGAATAAGTTTGTGGCGCACGACATCTGATAGCTTGAGCGGCACGGAATTGAAATAGATTGGCAAGCAAGCACGAGATTTATTTGCCTTGGAACGCATGAAAATTTATTTGCTTGGCACGTTATCAGAATGGTTATGATAAATTTTAAATGCTATGGTGGACCAAATTATTATTATTTTATTTAATGTTAGAAAGTTACGGATACCCTGTTACATAAAGTTTCCTTCACGTACGAACTATTATGGAAAATAAAATAAAAATATGATCATGACAAGTAATGCGCCACGATCCCAAAAATATAATAAAATAGGCTAGTTAACTTATTCTATGATATCCCAAAACATTGATATAGGGTGTAAAATATTTCAAATAAAAAGTTGCTTATTTTTCAAAATAAATATTACAGAAAAATTCTATAAATTAAATTATAACTATTCTCAAGAATCTTGTCCAAATTCGAAACCGGTATTTAATTATATTAAGTAAACCACTATGGCTTATACACGACACCATAGCGACTTTCTGAAAATTTGATTTGGACATAACTTACAATCGATATGACAAAATCTCAAATTTTCACTTCCGTTAGAAAAATATAGTTAAACAGAACCGAACGTTTCTTGTTTCAAAGAAATCCAACTTATAATGGATCTTGTATATTCAATTGAAGTTCAGAACGTAATATTACAAACTACCGCAACGTCATGAGCATGTTTTAAATATAATTATAAATTATACATTCAAAATTCGTTTAATAAACGAATTCATTATCGTAATTCAAATCTAAACTCCATTAAATCTTTTAAATTATCAAATTCAACTATTTCCGACTATTTCGAAAATTAAATATATTATACATTATTTATATTATGACTGTAATGGTGACGGTTACCGTTACCAATACAGATTTTTTACTGTACAAATGCTGTCGGTAAATCTAAAATCAAAACCGTTACCGCTACCAAAACAGTTGGTATATCGATACATCGGTACACTGATCATAGGTAACGGTAAATGTACCATTGAAAAAAAAAACAAGATAAAAACAAAATTCAGGCTGGCTATGCACACACGAATTATTTTCTTAAACTGAATCTCAAATTCTAAGACAAAAAAGCATCTTAGATATTTTCACAAGAGGATCATCATCTACACCTCTCACCTAAAACCTTCAAATAAATATACGAGCCTGTTCCAACTATGACGAAGATGCAAACAAATAAACAAATAGCAGATTAATCCCTAAATTGCAATGTCTTCATGCATATTTGAATACTGAGCCTTTCAATTATCTGCGATTCAAATAAACAAATTGCAAATTTGTTCTCTACAATAACATTTCATGCGCATTAGGATGCCAAGCCATTCTAAAAAACAAATAGCAGATTTGTTTCCTATAATAACATAATTTCCGATTCTCCTCTATGATGTAGTATTAGACGACAGAGCCACTCAATTATTGAGGCATCATACTTAAACAATCCTAGGAAGAAAACAATGATGGATTGATTAAACTTTCAATTTGAGATTTTTAGCTGTTAAAGAAATAAGGAGCTTCAATTTGCTTTGTAGGAACTGGAGGTAGCAAGGAGACTAAAGTTGATTTTTTTCGATTTCTCAATATCGTAGGATTGTAAATTAAAAAGATGATGAATGCTAAGAAATAAATGAGGAAGACTAGCGGCTGCTTTTGATAGACAAGTAAAAGAGAAAACCTAATAATAGAAGGTTAAGATCTAGTATAAACAAAATCCAATGGCTGCTGTGAGTGGCTGTTGTTTAGAGATTATATGCTTAATTATATGTTTGTTACTTATTGGTAAATTTCCCGTGACCAACGGTTTTCAAATTTTCTTACCGACATTTTCCCATAACAAAAGGTAATTTTACTGTTACCATACCAATAGATTTGGTATGCTAATATTACAGTTTATTGGTAACTTTTAGCTTGGTAACGGTATGGGAATGGTAAAATTACCTTTACCATAATAGCCCTAATTTATATTAATTAAATATTCAAATCATTTGAATTCAAGTCGTTTAGATCTCCAAATCCACTAAATCGTTGAAAATCTGGGATATTATAATTTCCTAATGGATTAACCTAATATATTATATATGTAGCTACCCCAATATTAAGGTACACCCCATGGTACCCCACTCGCATGGTTTCCACCGTAATACTACCGAGATATACACAGTCTCTCATCCTACATCATAGTGATGTACAGATCTCTATATAACAATGTTACATTTCGCATATATCTGTCAATTACTATGCTACATAAGCGTACAAACTGCCACATTTGATCGAATCGGATTCCATACTAGATTAATTCCCTCAAGCCTACGATACACCACCCAGAGCAAACATGCATGTATCTAGACTTTCCAATGTACGTATCGTCAATTATAGCTTGATGCCTTAACTGCACGTCCTCTAATGTGCACCGAGTTCTGTGGTAGGGCGATACAAGAAAAACAGAACTCGGTCGGGAGCTTTTCCGTATTTGTACAGGCCCGCCTTTAAGAGGCTCAAAATACAGATATTCCTAGGGCCTATTTGTCATGGTGGCTATGGCCCCACCTCGGCCCCTCCCTCAACTGGTAAAGACTGTAAGAGCCAAGCAAAATGCCCATAAGAACAAACAATCTAAACATCCAGTTGGCGTCTCCCCTCAACCACTGTACCTCGATAGTGAAAGGCGGATGGTCTATTGGGTTTAGCTCTAGACTTTTCACATCCCACTGGCTGCCGATGACGGGTATCCGACGATCTACTATCCTTATTGGTCGTTACCCTTTGCCTCCCCATTGAGTCGACCGCTAAATCACCCTAGTGTCACCTCGTCACAACATTCTGACTGCAAGGCTACTTCTGCAGTCAAGGCCCACCCACCTGGTAGTTACATGCAGACCCAACCTCTGAGATCATAGCCTAAACATCTGCCACCACACAGAGGACTACCGGGAGCACCTTAATACCTCAAGAAGCTGCATGCTTCCCCTTTCGGTCCTTCAGAGCCAACATAATAATCAGATGAACGTGCGCTCCCCTCGTGCCTTATGACACCACGATGATCTACCCCATTGGGTTGTTCACCCTCAAATGTGCGGACTGGTCCAAGCGCCTTACTTTGATATGTTATTAGACCCTATGTCTAAACATTCTTTTATGCACTTGCTTTACCTTATCAGGTTTCCATTTAACTTGGTTATCATCTTAACCTTTTATTCAGGTTACCATGTTCTTCCTAGCTCCTTATATCTCTAAGGAATGGGCCCCTCTTGCTTATTAATTTCAGTTATATAACGTAAACCATTTAAGTTTATTAATAAGCCCACAACATGTTATTCTCTAGATTGTGATCCAAGGTCTGTAATCCACAATCCCTTTGTATTCTTGTTTGATTCAATGTTACAATAACATGTTCTACTTAATCTGATTAAGTATATCTTAATTCACATGTTTTCTATTTAACATGTCACTTATCATTTATGATTAAATATAACTTATTTCATATAAGTTTGCCTCACCCTTTCTTATTTTATCATAATTCCATCTTACATTGTCACAACAACTTATTTTTCTTTACTTATTAACTTAGTTCTCTTAACTAAGATCCACTAATAAGTTTCTCTTCCCACAAAATAACTTATGTTGTCCTCATACGTAGATTTCAGACTCTTGTTCTTATAAATAACTTAATTTACAATTAAGTACAACTTATCTCCTTACATAAGTTATTCCATTCCCTTTATCTTTTATTATAACCTAAGTTATTATTTCCACTTGTCCCTAGAACAAGCCTAAACATGTTATTCTTATCAGCAGATTTCATACCTCCAAGTTTACAGATTACTTAATTTATAATTAAGTACGACTTCTTATATTTCATAAACTTCCCCCTTTTCTCTACTTATTACAAACAACTGCATTCAGGTTTCCCCATTTACTGATTACTTAATTTGCAATTAAGTGCCACTTATCTCATTTCACCAGTTATCTCATTTCCTCACTATTTTATTATAACCTAAGTTATAATATCCACTTGTCTCTATGACAAGTCTATCTATTATATAACATTCTCATTAATGTAATTTATTTATAATAGATTATTATCATCCCCCGTTCATTCCATTTCCTTTACTGTTGCAATTATCTTTCATTCAATTCCATTCATTTCCATTAATTTCAATTAATGTCGTTTATCAATCTTGCCATATACATATATATATATATATATATATGTTTATGCACTAAACCTTTCACATTAATCCTACACTTGTGGATACTGGTTTTGCCAGGAAGTTTCAGGCAAACTTCTTTCACAAGTTGACTTAACCTCGTGCCTCAACACCTTATATGCTTTATTGATCCACTTTGACCTCTCACATTAGATTTACCACTTGTGGATGCTGGATATGCCGGACGGTTCCGCGCAGACTTCTACCACAAGTGCAATCTAACCTCGTGTCTAAGCGCGGTTATAGTTCCTTATTTACTGTAAATCTTTTATATAATCTAGGGATGTCTATTCTTTCAAATTTCCACTGTAATTTGTATTTTACATATCATCATATTATGCTTATTTTATGCCATATGTTCTTTCTAACATATAACCAATTCTATTCTATCATGTAATCAATTAATCAGATAATTGTTCAAATTAAACCATAACATGTGATCGCCCTAACTTAACATGTAATTTTCTCAATTTCTATCATAAATGTCACAAGTTAACATAGAATTTAAACAATTGAATTCCTACGCATATTTTGGCAAGTTATCTAAAATATTAGTATCTTAGCATGTTAATATTCCAACATGTCATATTCGACACTTTAATCCTTTTAACATATGTTTAAACATTTCAACATATCATATTGAAACATGTCATAATAACATTTCAATACTTCCAATTATTCTAGCACATTCACATTATAGGATAACAGGGAATGTTAAACGATAATATACCATTATCAAAAATGATATAACTTAAATCCACTCACCTCAGTTGCTTTCCAAATCCTGGATCTGGTCCAGATCTAGCATTCCATGGTTTTCCCCTAATTGGATTCAGAACCTAACAAAAATGGATTCAAAATTTTTACTAAAAGAAAGAGGAAGAAAATTGAATAGACCAGATCTAGAAAATTACTTCACTTCGTATTTAATTTTGAACGCCTTTATATTAATTTTCATTATTTTCCTCCAGATCTTGATTAAGAATTTTCCTTAACTAATTATCTTATTTTCTGAAGAGATTTGAGGAGGAGGAAGAATGACAGAGCTTAAACGTTGTCTCAGAGAATGTGAGATTTAGGCTAGGCTCTACTAGCCTATTTATAGGTGTTCAAGATCTTATCGTACAAGCAATGCTGAGTCAACAACAAACCTTGTAATGAAAATGGTCTAGATACGTCAATGGATCTTCCCATATCTGGGGGGTCTCGACCCTGGTGTTGAACCCCATACAGGGGTTCGACCCACTAGGTCGGCATAGAATTTGATCTTCGAATTTTGAACTTTTGAATGCTTGAATTTTCTGGAATTTATTTAACTGTTGTATTCGCATGAAATTTTCTTATCGTATACAATTCTTATAACAATCATTTCGCACATATATATACACGCACAAATTTTGTTTTGTTTTCAAATTTCAAACGGTGTTGCACCGTTGTTTGATTCTTGCCATATTTCATTGATTGTAGCCTTAACATGAATTTTATCTCTTGTATACATATATTTCTGCATATATATACATATAATTCTTTTATATATATATATATATTCTTTATTTCCTTATATGTACTCTCTTATCCTTTCAATTTTTGAATTTGTATGTGTACATATATCTGTATGTTCAGTTGGCCCTCTCTAAAACAAAGATAAAAATTATGTCGCCGCCGGGGTTCGAACCCCTAACCTCTATATTACATATCCAATGCCTTAACCGAATGAGCTATGACGTCTTTTGTTGATAAGTTTAGAAACAATGTTAGTCATTGTTCTCCTTTTACCTTATTCTCATGTTTTGCTACAATACTTCATTTAAAGGTATCTCTTCCATCTTAACTCAGTTTTCTGCTATCCATAGGTCTAAATTGACCAGAAAATCACCACGAACGCAAAGACGCTAATCCCATGGCCAAATTCTGGAAGCTCTTCAAATCTTTCTTTTCTTTTTAAAATATGCATTTTAATTGCATTGCATTTCTTCTTAAATGTTTTATGTCTGTGCATAAATATGCATTTATGTATTATTATAAAATGCGAGGTGTTACATTCTTCCACCCTTAGGAAATTTCGTCTCCGAAATTTGATTAGGGTAAGAATCAATTAACTCCTCGCATAATATATATCCATCATGTGTGCATCCAACTTTTGCAAACATTGTGCACTTGTGCAAAGTGAAATACAACATAATAATACATGTATGCCTAAGCGGTGCTTCCTATATGTATGCAAAATTTTCAAAAATCCTTTAAAAATATCATGCTCACATCCTAAATATACTGGCAGTTCTACATGAATGCAATATTTTGGAAATCAAAAATGCTTTTTCATCCAAATTTTCCCACACTCTTACTGAACAAGAGCATAGTTCATCCAAATTTTGAATCCAAAACCCTACCAAGCAACTTTATTTTTTGAATTTTAGAAAAATCTTATTTTCTAAATTTGATTTCTTATGTTACAAAAAGGCGGAAAACAGAAAACTTCATATCTTCCTTTTTTTTCAACCTTTTTCTAATTGTACTTGGATTTTATGTAAATATTTATAAATATTCCCCTAATTTTCTATCCAAGCACAGCCCAAATAAGAAAATTTTCTTTATTACATATTTTCTAATTCAACTTACCTTGGAAAATTTACTCTTATTCATCTTTTCTCATAATTTTTTCCCATTTTTCTTTAACTTTCATGTTTGTTGCTTTATTGAATTTGTTGTTTCCTTTTTAGTTATGTCACTACTCTTTCCTTAGCTTATTTAATCATCTGATCTAAGTTTAGTTTTCAAATAAGCCTTCTAGTCTTTCAACTCACTATAACAAAATAAGGCTTTCATAGTGTTTGAAAAATGCTATTATAACCTAACATAGCGTTTCAGAGAACGCCATGTAACGACATGCTATCTTAGACCTTTTACTTTGAATAACGAAAGCAAAACGCTATGAATGATTACTTTTATATCGCGTTTTTGTTTGCTATCAGACAAAACGCTATCAAATATACTATCCAATATTGACTTCTTATAGCGTTTGTGTGTATGTTTCTATAGCATTTTTTCACTTTCTATTGTAGCGTTTTGTGTTATTTCTATAGCTTTTATTACCTATTTCTAATAGCGTTTGTTCATATACTTCCATAGCTGTTTTAAAACGCTATAATATCACATATAGTTTCATAGCATTTTCCTTCTATATACCACCATTCCAGCTCTTTGGTTGCCTTTATATACATACATACCTTTCAAAAAACATTCATATATATCATTACCTATTTCTAAAATGCATACAAACATAACGCATTTTCACAAACAACAAACATGTAAACTACAACATAATATTCTATACATATTATTCAAACATCGTTTATATATCCAAACTTAATATTTCTTACATATAATTTAAACTACTTTTCATGTAACCAAACTTAACAATTCATACATATTGTTTGATCAACTCTTCAGTGTCCATATTACGTCATATATACTTGCATTAACAAGTTACTTACAAAGTAGTCAAATGCTTGATCTAATCTTGCTTTGCTTGTGATATTTTTTCAGTAACATAAGCATTTTGGTCGTGTTACAACAAAGATAAGCAATATTTAGTTATAAATATTTGAAGTCATATTAACAAGATAAAACTAAGTTATAGCGCAAAACAACAAATGATGGTAAAGATAACTAGGTTGACAAACATGTTAAGGCTGCAATTGTATATCCCAAATGGGCCACTAGGACGGGCAGACTGGCCTATTCGAGTGCTAGCAGGCTACACTCAATTCTAGAAAATTTTGAGCTAGGACTAGGAGAAGCCAATGTTATCTAGTGTATTATTTCATGCAAATATGGCACCAAGATGATATATCCTCAAGATATCATGTAAACAAAGAATAATCTGATTCAACGACTTAAGTTCATATCATATTCGGAGCTAGAATTTGGAATCTTGCTTGGATAATGGCAGACGTCTTGCAAACAAAATTTATCAGGTATTGCCTCCTTCTATTCAAAAGGAAAAAAATTACCAGTATTATTTACTTGACGATATCCAATACAGCATGTCACGTATCAACTAAAGAAGAGAGATCAGACTTGACTTACTACTTCCATTTTTGGTAGACTGGAATGATTCGTCAGGGTTTTCAATATTGTTTGTCAATGCATTATTCTTTCCTCTAGAGTGCAAACTAACAGATCCAAAATCTTGAAGATCTATGCCCTGGAAGTTAACAACATTGAATTAGCAGAGTCATTTATATGTTAATATTCTTTCCAAATACATGCAAAATGGTTTGACTGGCATGATTACTGACATTACCAATCATCGTCAAAAAATAAAATAAGACAAACAAAAATAGAAAGAAAAGAAAGGAGCAATATAAAAATTGCAATAGACAAATACCTGAGAGATTTGGTCATAGTTACCAGCACTCGAGACATGGCATGGTCTCAATGAAGTACCATTAAACATCTTTGTTTCTTCCTTTTTATCTTTTGAGATCTTAAATATTTATCGACTTGGATCTAAACATACTACAATAACCCCAAATATCCAGCCACCTTCATGAAGAAACTCAACTTTATCGTTCACCTTGAAACCAATCGATCCTGAAAAAGGAGGCAAGGGTCTAATGTGATTCACGTTAACAATTTTTTGCAGTGTAGATGCTACTTTATTTCTTTCTGAAGTTATGTTTTCCACTAAGAATTGACTCTTTCCTATAATTTTCAAAACTGTCGAAGCATGCTAGGAGACACCATAGTTTTGCGTGCTACTGTTTATTCAACTTGTTTTCCCTCACCAAAAATCAAATGCATTCTATCCTGAGAATGGATGTTATACGATTATAATTATGTTAACTAGCATAAGTTTTCAAATTGTAGGCCAAATTCATTAAATGAAGTGGAATGAGGTATCGTGGCTATCCAACTGTAGCGTGAGTTTTGCATTAGTTTGAGTTTTAGTATTCAACAATGAACACATGCGCACGCATGCACACACACGCACATAAAGAGATGATAAACAAATGAATATTAAAAACCAATTTAGTCCTGCTTTTTAGAATTAACAAATAAAAATTTAGATAGAACTTTTCTCAGCCATAGCGAATTGATGATTATAGATAGGAAATGACCTGGATGATGAGAGAATATGGTGATAAGCATTGTTGACTATTATTTCCAAAGGATTCAAACTGAATCATATACCTACTCAATCTAAGATGTCTTCTTACTAGGCTACCATTTAGTTTCTCAAACTAAGGTGGTCCCTGGCAACCATTTAGTTTAGATTCAGCTTGAGGTTTTGCATGTTAACAGAAATGATTGCACTTGAAACATCATGAGAGGATGAAGACATTAAATTGTGTCTATTGAAACAATTATATGTCTTGTGACTGCCAAATAACATAATAATCCAATTGAAAGACAGACACATAAACATAACTCATGTGCTAGTGAACTTGCTAGCTTGGGTTACCTACAAATTTAAAGAAATCATTCCATGCTACCCATGTTCTGATGCCATAGCTGTTTTGTATACGATGCAAGTATTAATTGAGCTAAGCCATACATATAAAGTAGCACTAAGCCATTCATGTAAAGTAGCACAATTTTAAGTTGAACAAAACGTTAAACATATATTTTACCAGCAGCCCAACGTTGAATTGTGTCTTAAGCAACACAAGATACTTTATTCTTGTATTTTCTATGTAACAACCTGCCTTTTTTACCGCTTTAAGTCGGTATTTAAACCAACTCAAAACGTTTCAAAAGACAGATGATTATTTAGCTTATCAAGTTTAAACAAAATAAACACAGAATCTCAGACACAATATTTGCAGCGGAAGAAATTTTTATACAAATAATATCAGAGTTGTACAAAATATTCATACAACGGAAGATTTTATAAGTACATTACATGAATTTTTAAATAAATAAAAGATTTACAGTTTTGTCGAGCGCGCGCCATATGCGACTTTGCATGCCACTCCACTTCGTTGTGAGCTGAAATTTTCTAAGCCTGGAACACTTAGGACCTGACCCGAGTGTCCCATGAAAATTACACAAAACACCCGAGTCAGGATTAAACTTATTTCAAGTTAGCACACTTCGATAAACACTAAAATGATAATCTTGTTATGTCAATTCTAATATAACAAAAATGACAAGATTATTTTGTCAATTCTAATTTCAATAAAAAATGACATGATTAATTTGTCAATTTTAATACAACATAAATGACATATCTAATTTGTCAATTTTAATACAACATAAATGACATATCTAATTTGTCAATTTTAATACAACATAAATGTCCATAATGGTCGAATTGCTACCATGAAACAAAGAAGTTTACATGCATGAAATAAAATATGCAAGACAACAATAGATACGCAAGTAAATCTAATTGAACAATCCATGCAATTAAAATGAATTGAATCGGTGCATGCAAATGAAATGAATTGGAATTAATTGCATGCAAATGAATCAAATAAACCACTGTATGCGTGACTTTTTCCAAAACAACCGGGGGTTGGTCAAATGCAAATACTTGAATGGAATTAGTTGCATGCAAATGAATTAAATCAATTGTTGCATGCATGAGTATTTTGAAAGCACTTAAGGCCAAACAATAGGTATAATAATGTGTAAACATAAATATTTAAGAACTCAGTGAGGCTTAACTTGAATAATCAAAGAGGTGAATTTGAGGGGTCTCAGTTTCAAAATGTATAAATGCCATTCCCAAGATAGTGCAGGCCGTATGCAATTTAAGTAAGGAAAGATTCATGCATACCATTAAGTTAGTCCAACTGTCACCAAAAAAATATAAAAAAGTATAAAAAAAAACTTCTAAACCACCATTCACATATCTATAACCATCCAATTATTTCTCATTTCCTGTTAAACTCATGTATATGACTATGCGGTCTAAAACAACATATATGTAAGTTTGCCATCAAGTTTCCAAAATAGATAAGAATAACTAAGAATTAACAGTAAAACATTTTCAGCCCAAGATGCGGTACCACAAACGCAAAGAAATGTAACATGCAAAAGCAACAAAGTGCAACCAAGGTGTGGAGTTCATGGTTTCCGAGAAATGAAGGCAGCATGATTAATAAACAAATGGATACATTTTCAGTTTAAAATGAACATGGCCGTATAAGTGTACTTTAGCCCATGTATGTAAAATTTTACTTCGACATCATAAATATTGGCGTGATGTAACAAGTCACGAAAACAAGGTGCGGTATATTTCTAACATGCAGTGATACATATGTGGTTGTTTTAAAGCTAAATCTAATACTTCAAAAATATTGTATATGCAACATAATATTGGTTACCCCTAAATGGATTCAAACACTGCAGTGTACTTTATAAATGTTAGAAGGCACACTAAAGCAATCGGAATTAATACTAACAAATTTATGATCAAATCAGCAAATAAGGATGGATCTTAGCCTAGGCATGCCAATGAGATAGAAGAATGCAAGAGAAAGACAACCACAATCTAGTTATACTCAGTGGACATCGAAGTGTCATAGCTTGCAAATAAGTTTAATCGTAAGTACACTTACATTAAATCGCAGTGGACTGGACATAATGACGGCATGGAAACGACTGAACTCGAGAGGACTTGGATGGCGAAGGCGGCGACTCACACATAGACGAACGGAGAGGTGCAGGTTCGATTGGGTTTGAATCTAAGACAGCGCTCGTCTCGGACAAAGGTTACATGCGGACGAATTTCAGGCAAGGGAAAGGCGCAGTGAAGAGTTAAAACGATGGGTTTGAGATGGAGTATTATAAGTCTCCATTTATTTAGCTTTTCTTATTTTGTTTGTTGGAGTAGAATGGCAGCAGCTTTTCATTTATATATTTTAATGGTCACGTGAAAGTTGGAGAATTAATCAAGGGGTTTTAATGAAAGCAGCGGTTTCTTTGCTATAGGTAAAATGCTTCCTTTTTATATACTGAGTAATGTCAAAAGCAAATCTGGAAAATTGTTTAACATAAATGTACACAAAGAATAAAATACGTTGAACGCGTTTATTGGCAGGTACATTAATAATATTAAATTTTAAAATAACATATGTTGAAATGTATTCAACTTTATTTTATTTTCTGAATTAATAGGTGCTTTGATTCATCCTTTCTGAATCTACTCTCTTAGTTTCCAAAGTAACCGTTTATTTCTTCCTATTATTTCCATCGTATGTCAATTAATTTAGATTCATTGCCAATCAGAAATAAATTCAGTTTGCAGACCGCTAAACATTTAAAAAAAAATTATTCAAACGAACAGCGATCACCAAATTTGACAAACAAACATTGACATTTAAACTTATACATTCCCGAAATCATTTTATGCAAAATAATTATGTTCAAGATCTGATATTCCTATTGCTTATTAATAATTTATGTTTGCAGCAAAATTTAAGAATATAATTATATTTCCATACTATTAAAATTTCCTTTAATTAACCTTAAATGTACGCAGTTCAAATTTCGATCCAATTTAAAGTTGGAGTAAATTCACATGTCAAACCGTTTCTACGTTATTATGGTTATTATTTCACGATTATCATTTCAAACCCAGTTTTAAAAATATACTTATATTGAGAAATGTACATGTATAATTTATTAGATTATTAATGTTACCATAAATTTTGTTAACCACGCTAGTTAAACATATGTTATATATATCGTTGACATTTAATTTCTTTACAATTTCTTTTATTGAATTAAATTAAAATGTTGATTTAAATATTGATTATCGTATTTGTTCACGTAATAAGTCTTTAAACAAATCAAGAATTCGACTGCTAAATTTCCTTTTATAAACAATTGTTCAAATTTAATGATTTCAAACATACATACAATTTGACAAACTTTTCCTTTGTTATAAATCATCATTCATCCTATCATAAATTGTCATTTATTGGAAATAAATTTAAAATCATGTATTAATAATATTATAAAATTAAATTTAAATCCATAACATTCAAATATCGAAATTAAATTTATACATACCAGATTAATTCAAAACCAAATTGAAATAAACTAGACTTCCAAATTCTAAGTAAAATTTCAAATATAAATTTTGATTATTAACGTTAAATACTTAATTTACTTTATATTTTAAACATTGAAAATTTTAAGTCGTTACATTCTAACAATCAAAACCAAGCACAATCATAGTTAAAACCATGCAAAACTAATCTAAATTGCCATAAAGTATTAGCAATACAAAACCATGCAATTTGTATTGCTAATTATCTTTCTAAAAATCATGCAGCCAGGAGACAGTTATAGTTTTGCCTAGCTAGCTACTGACATGGTTAAAACTAATCTACCTTGCCATAAAATTCCTTTTATGAAGGTTATATTAAAATTTTGCACAATAAAAAAAATTGCTTGCGTTGCCATTTTTACGATGTTCTCATTTTATTTTATTTTTTATTTTTGATAGAGCAGAAGACAAGCTATAAAGTGATTATTAGTGTGAAGGACACTTTTTCATAAATTTATTCATTAAGGGAAACACAGGTATAAATAATGAATACAAGAAACACAATCTAATATATTCAAATATTATATATCAAGGACACGGCACTTCTACTCTGAGTTGGATTATTTTAGTACAATGGTAATTATGAGTCATGACCTTATTTCAAAAAACCAAACGAATTATCTTTCTATTAAATAGTTTTGAGTTATTGTCATTGAATCAAAAATCATATTTTATACAATTGTTTTCTAAATGTGTTTTATGAAACGTCTATTCCTAAAGATGAAATTGAAAATAATGTTTTCTTTTTCTTGATACTTGAGAGCAATGCTTTTAAAATGGGATTCAAATTGTAACGTTCAAACTTTAAATCGAAATGATACTTATAGCTGAACTCAAACGAAAATATTTTCTAAATGATTTTTCCAACTGTGACCATTTTTCAACTCCGTTGATAAATCAATATAAATATTTCTTTTATTTTTCAAGCAAAAGCACATAAATTGAAGTTATTACCTTATGTAAGTCCTAAAGCACGTCAAAACCTGTTACAAAAACAATCCAGCTTGTACCTCTGCTGCAAATTATTGATCATAGTAGTTCAAACACATTTATGATCATGGTAGTTCAAGCACAGAATTGACGAGGGCTAGAGGTGATTTTCCAGCATTGAACTCATCATCGTTGGTTTCCTCATCATCCGCTTCTTTCACATACTTGTCCTCATCCCTTGTTTCCCTAGATAGATCTATCTATTTGTACCTTTTATGTAGTTTAATACTATATCAGTAAACTTGCAATAATTATACACATAAATGTATAAAATGAAACTAGGCATGCAAAATTTATTTGAAAACTTTAAAGCTAGATCAGGGAACACCATCAGTATTATTTGTTATTACTTAAGAGGGAAAAACTATCAGTTAGCCTGATAGCTGAATATATAAAGTTAAAAATATGCTATCACAATACTGATGCTAATTAACAAGTCTTCAGGCCCATGATAAAAATAAAAGTGGCAAGGATAACAAGTAGCATATCTAATACTACAACAAAAAAGCTAGCAAAAACTGAAGAGAAAACTAAATGAATGAAAGTTCTTATAAATTGATTGTGCATAATTTTTTTCATGAATTGAAAGTGAATGGTGAGCATGTAAGTGAACTGAAATGAGAGAGCTCAAATGCTTCAGGAGGAGCTCACATTGCTCCTGCCAATAATGCACTGGATAAGGAACAGAGTTCCCACTGGTCCTCTTTACAACAGTGCAACACAAATTTTAAGTCAAGGTCAAAGTTATATGAATGTCAACGTGCTTGGTAATTAGAACGTTAGTAGTAATACAAAAAGACTTAACATGAATGTAGTGCAACATAACAGTATGCTGCCAAACTTACAACGAACTCGACTGCAGGTCATTAATAATGGTTTTGTAATCAAAGTTATGTAGTGGGCAATCTAGATGGTAAAAGGTACTACATTTCTTCCGGTTGGACTGAGAATTAATGGGGTGAATAGTAATGTGAAGCAGCAGAGCTCAGTTGCCTTCCAGCATTAACAGAATATGAATCAAATTCTTCAAGCCAACAACATTTATAATCAAATATCTACATCAAGAAATTCTGCACATTAAGGAAATTGAGATCTTGCATCAGCAATAAGTGATGCATATCCAAACAATAGTCGAGGTGCTGCTTCAGCAAAAAAGGATGCAAATCCAAACGATAACCCGCTGGTTTAAGCAATCAACTCAAAACCATTATCATCCCTAAAAGCCAACCATCTACCATTCAACTGGATGAAAATAATGCTCTGTTATTGAAATTGAAATTGAAATTGCAATGAAAGGTTATGGGCTAGATGTATTTATCTATGGAACGATGGCCACACCATTAAGATGCATTATTGAAGGAGAAACAAGGCCTGCAATTAACAAAGAATATACCATATACTTCAGAGGCAGGATCATCTCTTAAGCTCTTAGTTGCTTCCGTCAATTTTTTGTTAGCTTACTGCCATTAGCAGATTTGAATATGATATAGGTGGCAACTTTAATAGGTTGCGTTCAGTTTGTCCGATGGCTTGGGATCCAGTAATCACTTTGGCAAGGAATACATGGACAATGATGTTAGATAGAGATTTAAGCTTTATAATGCTCTTAATACTTTACAAATAGTAACTATCCTTCTCTATCGTAATCAAGACTGATTCATTGCGAGATTCACGCAGACATCTTCAACAGTTCTGATGTAGTGTCTGCGGTGAAGGGCACTGCAGCTAATATGATAGAGCACCACATCATCATCACTTTTGGGGCATGAGAAACTAAAGAAGTCAAAACATTAGTTTGAAAATTTGCAGGGGCGGGTTCATAAATTGGCTATTGGAAAGTAAAGTTGTCAAAGTAGAGTCCGTAATCCTATAGATGAAGATCTGTTAAAAAAATCCAAAATTGAAGTACATGGACAAAAGAAGGTTATTTAAACATAAATATATGGGTTATTTAATGTTCTCGAAAATAAAAGTAGGAAACGTTAAAATAGCGTTATAAGCATTTGATTACTCATTAATTTTATTAACATATATGCAATTTTATTGAAGAGAAATAATTGTGTGTAGCATGTGTTCACATTGATGCACTCTACAATTAATGTTAATTTAAATGGTATTAACCACAGTTTAGTGTTATAAACATTTATGAAACTATATTTATTTATTTCCTTATATATCTTATGAAAATGTTGAAATGTAGAAATTTAAAATAGATCTTTAATGCTTCTCTGTTATTATTCAAATCTGTATCAGTATTACAACATGGCTTATTTGACAATAGTAGACTGTGAATTAAGGTTTCTAATGACAGAAAAAAGAAATTGAGGTAGAAATAGCTTTCTAAACTGTATTATTCCTTACTAGCAAGGAGATACACATTCTAAAATTAACATTGACGTAAACTGTATCACACAACTTTAGTGCTGCAGAAGTTTTTGAAATCCTCTATATGGATATATTTTCATTTATGAAAGTATTAAAATAATAAAATTTAAAATAGATCATTAATGCTCATCAATTGTTATCGAATTTTGTATGTCAATGTTACAACATGGCTTACTTTGACAAAGTCGTAGAATATAAATTAAGTTTTCTAATGATAGAAAAAAGGAACTGAGCTAGACATTAGTTTCTAACTATAGGAACTATGCATTCAACAATTTTTGGCTTTTGACAGTGGAATGTAATTTTAACCATTTGCACATGAAGTAACCATGTACTGTGTTTTTATACTAATCCAGCATGAGCACTGTGGTGGTGGAAGAAAAGAATGGATATTGAGATGTTGGTAGATATGGATATGAAAAGGGATTAGATTACGCAACGAGTAAAATCATGCATACTATGGCTAAAATGGTTGAATCAATTTTATCAACGTTAATTTATATATGTAAATGACAAAAGGATTAGATTACGCAACAATTAGCCTTCAGGCTAGCAATGTTAAAGCAATTGTCTTTTTTTGCATATATGTTAATGTATTATGTGTTTTTAATTTGGTCTAAAATTAAATTTTGATTCGCTGTTACTTTATATATTCATTAGTATGCCTAGATTTTTAACGTCTAAATGTTTCAGTTGTATCTTTCTTTGGTATTTTGATCCTGGTTTGTGCATCACAGGATGCAACTTCATTTACTTCTCTATTTTTGTAAAATTGAAGTTCTTTCATTTTGATTCCCTTTGTTTTATGTTGAATATATGGAAAAATAGAAATTGACTTTGGCCAAAAAAAAAAGTGAACTGAAATGACTATACATGCATTTAGTCTGTTTCGGTTTTTCAGGTCATATACACTATTCTAAGTATACATGCACTCGGACTGAAACGATTCCAATTAGAATAGTGGAAAAAATCTAAAAAGCAGAAATTGGTACAAACTGGATAAATCATTGTGTATCTGGTATAAATAGTTGTGTGATGCCTGTTTCACTGAAATGGTTAAACTAGACTGTTTCACTAAAATTATTAAATTGGATAAATTATTGTGTAACTAGATAATTCTTTGTGTAACTGGATAAATTATCAAACTGGATAAACTAATAAACAATTAAATTGGATAAACCATCGTGTAACTGGATAAATTATTAAACTAGGTTGTTTCACTTAAACTAGGTTGCTTCACTTAAACTGGATAAATGATTAAATTAGACTGTTTTGCTTAAAATGAAATGAAAAAAAAATTCAAAATTCAAAATTGTCTATCTGGTACAAATAGTTACGTGCTGACTGACATTTCTTTGTGTCTTATGTAGCTCAAAGTAGAAAATCATGTTATGTTCCCATCGGAAAACACCATCGAACCACTATAGCATTCATATTTATGCTCGTAAGTGAGTTTTTTTAGCAGCATGCAGGTCTTATTTGTTCTATTTCATTTGTTGTTACTATTACATGTATTTATATTTATTAAAGGAGACTTATAATTAAAAAGATAGGGAAATATATGGTTATAAGTTAAGATGGAAGGACTAAAGAAGAAATAATACATACTTACAAGAACTAAATGTATTTACACCAGTTACTACCAAAAATTATTGAAAAAAAAACTAATGCATTGTCATAATTCTTATCACAGTCTGTAAAACTAGCTACTGCTAAGTACACAAGGATAACACCATAATTCATTAATTACCAAAATCTAAACTACAATTAAAGAGGTGCTCAGCGACCTAAATCACCTTTTGTAAGCATGTAAACGTTAAAATTTAATAAAACACTTTAAATGGGAATTGTACCACAAACTCTTAGCTTTCCATGATGTGTAAAATTGTCTAAATTGGACAATCGGATTAAAAGTTAACACTAAAACAATTCAGCTCTGTTTCAAGCAATTTTTCATGTCAGGACAGCCACTTATGATCATATGAAATCAACGCTGTTATGTGGTATTACATTGATTTAGACAACGATAAAAATGGCATTTAATTTCTGTTTTTTTACTGTTAAGTTAAAAGTTCCTTTGTGTTTCAAACTAGATATGTTCTCTAATTATTTAGCTTCCATGCGAAATTAAAATCATTGAAAATGGATTGACAATTTGAAGTTCATAGTTAGAACAAGTTATGGTTTTTTTTGCCATATAGTAGCTTAGCTACCAAATAAAAAAGACACCAATGAGGGGACACAAACAACTTGTATAATTGCAATGAAATATCAGTATCAACAGCCTAGTGCTAGGTTATTTTTATAACAACCCTTGGAAGTGATGAAGGCTGCTTCAGTCATTATGTAATACAAACATGCACTGCTTTTGCTTTCCTTTCACATAATAAAATCATTATGTTAGACTAAACCCCTTAAAAAATTCCACTTTCCGCTTTGCAGTATGGTTTTTTCTTCTTCTTCTTAATGTAAATTTAATTATGAACTTACTAGTTTCTCTGAGATGTACAACACGCCACTATAGTGTACATTACATACACGAGAAATGGATATAGCCTTATGCTCACCTCAATGACCGTATATAACATTTGAATAATCAATAAGCTAAAATATATGAGTGGATAACAAATGTTTTATAGTAGCAGGATAAGTAATATCACTATTTATTATATTATTTTGTAGATATATATTGAAAATTTTGTATAGATTTGCTATTGTTTAATTCAAAAGGTTAATATTTATGTTAACTCTAATTATATTCCAGCTAATTTAATTCAAACGTGTAGTACGGTAACAACCTAGTAAGTTTCCCAGTCTCATACTCTACTTTTAAACTCAAATAAGAATAGAAAGTTTGGGTTACTGAATATTGGATTAACATTCAACTAAATGACTACTTTGTTTCAAAGATAAAAGGGATATTTGTCCTACTCATCAACTAAGGTAAAGCAGGCAATACTAGCTTAAGTATAAATTTATAACAAAAAACCAAGATTAACAATTTGTTCACGTTTTCTTATCAATTTAAGAACAAAATTTTCAACTTCAAAATAGTTTTAATATTGACCTATCTTGTTGTATCAGTCCACCCTGAATAGGCTAATTTTACACATCAACATCTATAATGTTCCTATCATGTGGGTGCAAAAGTATAAATATATAATATGGAAAAACCATTTTTTTTTAAAACTCGCATTAGCCCGTCGCTGCCTGTGGTGGTAGCAACTCTACTTTTTTCCTGTTCTGTTGCTAAGAAAATTCCTTCAAGTATGAAATTAGTAACTTAGAAGTGGATCTATATCTAAGAAGTTCCAACTGAAAGAAAATTTCGTTTCTTTCCTACTGAAGAAAATTTCTTACCACAATGGATCTATATGACAAGTTATAAGGAACCGTTTTTCATAATAGGTTAAAGAAAATTTCATAACATTGGATCTATATTTATAGAGAAAATTTCGTAGCATTGGATCTATATCTAAGAAGATCCAATTAAAATGGAGGATTTCCTCAGTTATAATTTGAGAGATTTTGCAAAAAGGGCTAAATTCCTTTTGCTAATTGAGTACATGTCTAATAATGTTAATATTGACACCTTATCCATTATATTATTTTTTGCAAATTTTGATGGAATGGTGTTAAATTCCATAATAATGGAGGATGTATTTATAGACAAGTGTTCAAGGAAAAGTCATCAATTTTTTTCATAAATATATCAGATAGACTCATGGGATTAGGGATAAATTCATTGAGTTAAGTGATATTAATACCAAACATAGAAGGCATTAAAAATGTCAGGCTGTTTAAGTGAATTGCTACTACTAAAAAATAGAAGACATAAAAAATCAACAAAACACCAAACATAAGACATTATGTACTATGCATTTTCTACATTGAAAGTAAAAGCGCAAAATTATTTGAAAAAGGATACAAATCAGATCTACAGGAGTTCAAATCTTAGCCAGTATGAGATTATGAAGCTCAAATCGGATCTACAAAAGATCAAATCGGATATACATCGAAAATTAACAAAACACCAAAGATACTGTGTTTTTTAAATTGAAACTACAATCAAAACTTGCTCATTATGAGAAAATGGTAGTAAACAAGTTATTCATGCAGCAATGATAATTAAAATTGTTTGACAAATATACAATTATACCTCTTAGTAATGTTCAAATCGGAGAAGCATTTCTAGGTTTAGGGCTTGGGATCTACTGTCTCTGAGAGATATATGGAGAGAATACAGTGTTGATTGGCTGATGGCAGTTGTTAGGGTTACAACATCGGTTGGTTGGCGGCGGTAGTCAGTGTTTGATGGAGGTGATAAAGTGGAAGGAACGATAATTTTTGTAGGAGCTAGCGAAAAAGGAGACGTGTTAATTAATTCCGCGCAAATTTTGTTTCCCGCCCCCCTTTTCACTAAATATCGTTGAACAGTGGATTAGCTGGTCAAATAGCGTTTGGACCCCAGCTTTGTAGAGCGGTCCAATGAAAAAAATGCGGCAACGCTGTGCATCAATGCTATTGGAAGTCCAATTTGTTGTAGTGACTAAAACAGGAAACAGACGCTCTACACAGCTACAACTAAGGGCCAAGAACCTTGGGACTAGGTCGCCCTCAGACAGAAAAGGCCAAACCATGGGATCCACGGCAGAATTAGGTGTTACCCTAACTACCCAACATGAACAAGATATCAAAACAATCCCAACAGAATTGTTGTAACGGGTTTACCCCTAGCATGAAAATTAACACTTACTTGCCCTTTACTATCTAGTGTTCAATATTGATTCTAGCTGTGTACCAATAATTATTTCAAGCAACATCCTAGGCTTTTCAATGCTTACGCATTCTACCGGAACTTACTATTATTCAAAAATAATTCTCGCTATTTTCTTCATTACCTCAAAACTTGTCCCGTCTTCCTTAGGCACTAATCCTTACTTACTCCATACTTTTTTAAGACACGGTTTGGCCTTTTTATTTCACTATTTTTTTCAAAAAGTATCAAAACTTTATCTTCCTCATCAAAACTTACTTTTTCCAAACCATAAAAACATGTCATTTTGAAAAAAATTCTAATCTTTATTTTTTTCAAATCACAAAAACTAGAGTAGACAAGGACAACTAATTCTCAATCAGGTTTACGACTAGTTCTTGCCTATAAGGTCAATTCAGTCCCTTACTACAAGGTGCAAACATCCACTCTGTTCTTAATTTCTACAACTTATTTCGTCCACCCAACAAAATTTCTTGCTAAAAATTTTTACCAAAATGATTGCCAAAAGAATAGAGATTTCAAAACTTTCTTTACTGAGAATTTTAGCAAAAGAACAATGCTTTATAAGTTTTGCTTTTTAATCCTTTCATGCAATATAACAAGAAAACTAGCGAACCATACAAGCTCTATAATATTCACCTTTTACTGAGATAATTTTTTTTTTTAAACAATTTTTTTGCAAGAACTCACCATTTACAAAACATACCCCATTTTACTTTAAAACCCAATATGTGTACTTTACATATTTAAAACTATAACTTTTAAGATTAAAACTTTAGAACAGAACAAACCATCTTTCCAAAACTTTTACAATTTCAAGTTCTTAAAAGTTAACAATGGGGTTAGACTCAAAGCATGTTTCCGATCTTTCTAGGCTTTCCTAGTCACCCCGCAAAGTCAATTCTCTCAACTATATATATATTCCTAATCCATTCTTCTCTTTTTAACTTTTTCCAATTTATAAGGTTTTACAGTCACACCCGCTAACCCAAAATACTAATCATATAGGATTCTCCTTTCTCTATTTAAAAATATATTGTACACTTCTCACCAAAGTTTCTAAGGGTCTCTAATTTCCATATTCATTCGTTTAGTGTACAAAATAGTTATCCCAATTCTTACCATATTGTACTCATTCTATTTAGTGGGTTCCTCTACGGATCTAAGTACATATAATATATTTATATTTTTAAAAATACAAATGCGTTCACTCACTATTTATACAGGAATCCTAAACCTAAGTTCTAATACCAGATGTAACACCCGAATTCCAACAGATCGATTTTTTTTCAAAATTCCAATCTATCGAAACTCGTGTTGGTTTGCTCTAGTATCCAGAAGAAAAGACAGAGACATAAAATATGTCAGAGCTTAGAAAATATCTCACAGCGAAATGGATAAAATGTAATGTAATCAAAATATAGCCTTCCCATATTAATATTACTGGCTAGCTAGTATCCAAAGCTATCATGTCTCTGCCACAAATCTAACCTGCGAGAATGTAATGAGGAAGGGGTCAGAACACAAGTTCTGGTGACTGGATTTAATCTATACGCTTTGGATAATCCTACA
Source organism: Allium sativum (assembly GCA_030737875.1). Classification (NCBI taxonomy): domain Eukaryota; kingdom Viridiplantae; phylum Streptophyta; class Magnoliopsida; order Asparagales; family Amaryllidaceae; genus Allium; species Allium sativum. The sequence goes on along the minus strand of CM060921.1, from coordinate 152,506,852 downwards.
TATACCGTTCAATCACATTTTCTTATTTATTAGGCTACTTGGGTTAACAACACTCAAGGCTTACACACACGTCGTACCCATTTACTTCCCAATGGATTAACCTAATACAGTACATATGCAACTACCCCCAATATTAGGGTACACCCCATGGTACCCCACTAACACGTGTGGTATATATCGGTGTTGTATACACAATTATATAATTTTTGTTTGATAATAACAAACAAATATATTTTATTTCAAATGTCTTTGTTATTGTACTGTTATATAGCATCACAGACGGGAATATAATATGTATATTTAAATAGAATATGACTGTACATAATTTCATATATTCACACAGTATTTTATTAAAATATAATATTATATTTCAACATTCAAACGGTACAAATTATATGACTCCACTATTTGTACACATTGTACAGATTATATGACTCCACTATTTATACACATTCACGGATATTATACATGATATAAACTGAATTCGTTAGACAAATTTGTTTGAGCACAATAAAAATAATATTTTATTTTAGACAAATTTATTTAATACAAACATCAGTACATTTCTTTCATTACATACACGGTTCCTCTCTACAATTTTATATACATTCAGTTACACTCATATACAAATGCTTTTATATATTTTTCACTATCAACTTCTGTCTTCAGTCTTCACAGCACTTCACTGTCAGTCCAGTCATCTTTTGCTTACCTGTAAAATAATACAGAAACACACACAGTAATCTTGAACAGAAATAATTTCATACTCTAGCAAATATTATTTTATTTTAAAAAAATTTATTTGCCTCGGGTTTCTGGTGTGTTTCTCATCACTTTTCATGACTTGATCTGATTTATCTGTGTCCAGTCAGTTTGTATATGCATAGTACAGGGACATGAAATCTTGTTTGATGGCTGCATATACACACGTGTATAAATTTACATGCGTGCACTGCCACGCCAATAAAAATGCAACTGAGGAGTTGCCACAAGGACCATCTCAACTCAGTGCATATGAGTATGGTCGAGAGTGCGCTCAATCAGGAGCAGTATGTAAATGCTCAATAATAAAGGTACAACAAATGTTTCAGCAAGGTTATAAACAGGGCACATATGAATTAGTTGCCGATCACAAACACAAGCAAATGACTAGCTAAGTAAACACAGTCATGAGCAAGTAAAGCAGTTTATATACATGCGGCAAGTTCCAGGAAGAAATGATGCATGTTAGAGATGTACAAGTGCAACAATAAGCTGGTGACACAATAATGCAGTTATATACCACCTTACACATGAAAATGGAAGTTGCAACATATAACAACATAGATATATGGTCATATACAAGTGAGGACAAGACCAAACTTCATTTTCATGGAATGGTCGAGCTCAAGCATGATTCTTAGTTCAGATTCAAAGGGTAGCATATACATGGTATGTACACAAGTGCAAAACATGTGCTCAGGAGCAGTTTTCATGTTCACACAGCATACACATGGATGAAGAATGGTGCATTTGCAAATCAGGCACATTTGAGTCGAATGTTTTTTATGGGAAGTGTTTAACTATTTTCAGTTTTACAGTAATCGGTTTTGAAAATGGTTAAAAGAAGCAAGTGATAATCATTCATCGATTTGGCAAAGATTTTTCTTTTGCATGTACTAAGTTAAGCAGATTCCAAAGATGGCAACACATTGAAAAAAATGAAAGAGCACACAAGAATTATGCAATCAGAATCAAACTTGGCAAGCTGTTACAAATAGTGTTTTTCAACTTAAATGCAAACTGATTTGCATAATCAGCCAGTGTACATATTCAAGGAAAAAGCAGTTCGAATCGGAGTGGACAAGCACACATAGATAAGGTTTAATGTGTCGAGGGACATGCACATGCATAAGGCATGATGTTTTTAAATCCAAGTGGCCATCAATTCGTGTCAGGGGGACATAAACCAAGTGAAATGCATGGGTAAAGTATTGTAATAAGGATTAGGTAACAACTGGATGTATATGCAATGGACAAATAGGGTAACAATAGATGTACATGGTGCAGTAGTGATTAATGCATATAATCCATCAAAGAATTCGAACAGAGCAACAATTAAATTTCCAGAAAATCACATTATGGATTTCAGGCAAATATTAAATTGGTTCCAAGAATTCAACACTCATGTATGGGCAAAGGGAAAATTGCAATTTGGTTTTCAGAAATTAACAAAACAGATTTGGCAAGTACTAAGGGAAAATGAATTTGAGCATGGCAAAAATTTATTACCATATTTGAGCCAGAAACTCACGGAAATCATATCACAGAGCAATCAAGGAAACATATACTTTCAAATTCGAAATAGTTCAAAATTTCATCCAATTTCATCCAAATTCATCAATTCAAAGTCGAGCAAATCAAGGAAACACACAATCAATCAGACCAAGTCATCAATTATGAAATCAGATTATTCTAGGGTTCGTTATCCCTATTTTAACACCATTCACATCATCGGCAAGTACTATTGAAAAATCCAACAAATCACCTCAAAGAAAAACAGAGAAATCAAATCCAATTTTTTTTTTACTCACAGTTTTTTCGATCGAGAACCTGAATGAGGAATCCAATATTCATCTTGAAGCTAGCAGCAGGAATTCAAATCATAGGAGTATCAAATCATTATTTGATCGAATAAGAGTTGGGATTTCAGAAAACACTATTTCCATTTCTCATTGTGCCGCCATTACTAAGTAAAACAGGATTGGGCAAATAAAAAAGAATGGGTTGGCCAAGTATTCATGGGCTAAGCCAAGCTTAAAAGGGGATGACCCTTATTTCTAAGTCCTAGAGTTTTTATTTATTTATTTTGTATTGTTTTTAATTTGTCTTGTAAATCGTTCAAAACAGTTTCTAGAATTCGGTAAAATTCTAGGGGAACCAGTTAGGTGTTTAACTGGTAGTTTACTAGAGTCTGTAAAATCTAGGGTTACGAGTTACTAGGGATGGCAATGGGGTGGGTCTAGGGTCCAAACCTGCTTGACCCGCCCCTGTTTTGACCCATTTAGACCCGCCCCATAGGGTCTTCGGGGCGGGTAGACCCGCGACCCGCTTTTGGAGGTCCGGGTCTAGGGTCGGGTCTGGGGCATGGTTAACCCGCCCCAACCCGACCCGCATGATCGAAACATCATTCAAACTCTTTATAACTATAACTATTACTTGTTAATCTTCTTAGATTTACATAGTTATAACTTGAATAGTATATTCTTTTAATTGAAAACTATAAAATTTTCATCGTATTAAGTTACATCAATGATAATCATACAATAACAAATGCATACATTTTGAACTATTATCTTACAACTCATTTTATAATATTCTCTTGTCATTGTGAACACATTATAATATGCATATAATTTATCATTTAGTGATAAAAAATATAACTATATAAATTTGTGTACACTAGAACATAATATCACCGGGTCGCGGGGCGGGTCGGGTCTACCCTGACCCGTACAGGTTTCGGGTACGGGGCAAAATTCCAGACCCGCACCGGGTCTACGGGGCGGGTCTGGGGCGGGGTTTAAAAAGTCCGGGTCGGGTCTGGGGCATGAGAAACCCGCCCCAACCCGCCCCATTGCCATTCCTACGAGTTACATGGTTTGTAATTCGGGAAATCTGATTTAGGGGATTAGATCAGTCTAGGGTTTTGAGCTTAGGGTTAGTACAGGAGCAGGGAGTGTGAGTTTACAATGTCTGGAAGCAGGATCTGTTATTAACACCTAGTAGAAACCTTAGGAATACAGTAGTATGCAGGGTTTTGCCGAAGCTGGGTATAACTATGTGTGATTTATTTTCTGCACTTTTATTTCTACTGCATTCTGTGCTCTGTTTATTATTTTAATATCCTCTCCGATTTTTAATTCAGCAGAAAAATGTGATAAACCCTATTCACCCCCTCTAGGGTTAATCTAGATCCAACAAGTGGTATCATAGCAGGTTATTTCATTATCTCTAGAGAAATGATGATTCCTAGTTGTCAGTCCATAGAGAGTCAGTCCAATGATATTCTAATTATTTTCAATGGAACAGATTTTTTAACATGGAAATCAAAATTTGAATTATATTTAAAATCTGTTAATTTTGAATATTGGAATATTATTGAAAATTTAGGAGATATGTTAGATAAGAAGAATAAGGTTTTGAATGCTCGTGTTATGCATATTATTTATTCCTGTCTTAATAATGATCAATTAAAATTTATCTCTCATTGTTTAACTGCGCAGGATATTTGGAAAACTCTCAGCACGCTGTATGGAAAGTCTGACGACTGCTCAAAACCCCAGAATCACAACTCAACTTCAAATTTATGCTTAACGGATCTTACAGAAGATAATTCAGATGGATCAGCTGATGGAGACTCAACAGACAATGAAATAGAAAATTTCTCTTATGAAGATCTGGTTTAATTTTGTGTTGACTTAACTAAATCTATTGATAAATTCCAACGTAAAAACGAACTTCTAAAATCCAAAAAGTGTGATTTGATTAACAAAAATAATATATTTGAATTAAAACATGAAAACCTTGATTACAAGAATTGTTTCAATTTGAAAAATGATTTAGCTCATCTTAATAAAAGTCTTCAGAAATTTGAAAAAGAAATTATGGTTTTAAAACAAAATGAGGATGAGCTAATTTATAAAAACAATGCTTACAAAAGAAGTTGGATAATCTTATTTCCAAACATAAAATTTTTGAAAATCAAAATTTACGTAAATCTGAATCAGTTTTGAAAGAGCTTGAGAAAGAAATTGTGAAATTCAAAGATTTTGAAAAATCTGCTTTTGAAAAACAAGATAAATTTGAATTTGAGATTGCTGAGTCCCAAATAAAAATTAAATTGCTTAAAGATGAAAATTTGGTTTTGAAATTTAATTTTGAAAGGTGTAAGATCACTAAAAATCGTTGTTCAGACTTAGTGATAGAAAACGGTGATTTTAAAACTAAAATTCAACAACTTGAAACAATTTTGAGTAAATTTTCTGATGGTGGAAAATCTTTGAACATGTTGAAAAACCAATTTTCTATTGGAAATAAACATGGTATTGGTTTTGGGAAAACAAATGATTTTGAAGTTTTGAATTTTGAAAATTCCAAAAGGTTTTTAAATCACAAACGAGACAAGAATTGGTTTGATAACAATCCAGTTGAACAGATGTGGACCCAAAAAGAAATAAAATGATTTTCATAAAAACTAAACGAATTTGGGTTCCAAAGGGTACTTTATTTGATATAAACAGATTTGGGTACCAAAAGATGTAAGCAAAACTGTGAGTGGTTTTACTACTTCCATTAGACCACTCAATCCTCTTAACAGTTAGGTACTGAAGATGGCTGAGGAATTGCTTTGCTAAAGAGAATCTGAATTCAACTGCCTCATCTCATTGAATCATTTGAAGTTCCTTGGCCAAGTCTATTGAGTTAGGGAATCTTATTTACATAGGATTCTGGTATGATCTCTAGACTCACCTTTGTAAATATTCTATGCTTTTATTTTTTTATGTTTATTTCTCCTTCTACCTCTTCTTCTTTTATTTTGTTTATTATTTGTCACTGCCATATTTTTTTTAACTTCTTGGGCTTCCTTAACTTCAAATTGCAGAGCTAATATTTTTTCCTGAAATTTGCTTCATGTGTATAAAACTCTGATGTTTTTAATCATTTCTAGATCTTGAATTAATTTTTGTAAATATCTGCAATTGATTTAAAGTATGTTTTCTAATTCTCTGAATTCATAACAGTGTTGATGTATTCTTGTCATATCTTGAACATTGTAGATTAGAATTCTAAATTTTTGAAGATCTGAAAGTTTTGTGAAATTTCACAAACATTTGATGCGTTGAGTCTCTTCTAATTCATTTTGGAAAGTCTTGAAAATTTATGCTAATTACAACACTCTGTTATTTATCAGTTGTGATAATTTCAGAAATTTTCAGATTGGCTTGAATATTTTAAATTGTCTTGAATTAGTGATACACCTTGAAATTCATCTTTATTCATGATTATTATGGTTGAAATTATTTTTTGTTTGAAATCATCTGAACTTCTTGATATTTTGAATATCACACACCACTTAAATTTGAAATTATCAATCTTGTGTGAATAATTCATTATATCTCAAACTTGACATTGATTCAAGTGATTTCAATAAATTATTTTTAATTTCTTTGGATCATGAATACCTCTCAAACTTGATGTAGATGATCTGAAATTTCTCTTATACTTGTCAGAGATAATTTTGAATTTTTTTTTTTAAATATGGTCTTAAAACTCACTGCTATTTCATGATGATTTGATTGAATACATGTTTGTTTAAAATCATTTGAAATTATTGATTTATTGAATCTCACACATATCTTGAATCTGAAACTTAATTTGGTTCATTGAATCTTAAGATCTTCATATTTTCTCAAATGATTTCAAATAAACTATATTGTTAATCTTGAATTATATTTTGTGACCATCAGAATCATCTACTGTCAAGTCTGTTGTACTATTGGTTCCTGTGCTGCTCTGATATTGTTTTTTGAAAATGATCTTAGGTAACTACTTGTTTTGATTAAAATTGCCTGCTGCTGAAATTATTTTGCTTGTCTTGCCTGCTTGGACCTTATGATTGATTTTCTGTTTGTTTGTGATATCCTGGTTTGTCTCCGGTGTCCTATTACAATCTTCACTAGTAGGGACACCAAGTGGTATCAGAAGTGCCTTACATTTGTCTCACTCATCTGTACTTAGATTCTAATCTTCACCTTGTATAGATCCACACACTCTTTTTTCCTTGTACAAATTTTTTCCCTTTTGTATTGTATAGTTTTTCATTTACCTCTTGTAATTTATTTTCAATTTTAAAACTATTTATTGATTATTCATTCATAAATTTAAATCAATAACCTAACCAAACTGTATTTATAATTCATCAAAATTATTATTAGATTTTGAAATTATTATGGATTCTGACTGTAGTATATTTCACAACAAGAGGAGATTTTATTTATATTTTCATGATGGTTGAACATTTATTATAATGTCCTTGAATTAGCAATTATTTCACGACCATCTCCTTTATCTACCATCATTCTGCCATCCAGTATGATTTTATAATATTATGGAGAGTTAATATGTTTTAAAATCTTTTTGAATAAACGGTGGAAATATCTGTAATAGAAATGGGACTATGTTATTTTTCAGAATTAGCGGCAACTGAAAATTTTCAATGATCTCGGTACAGTTAATCATATTTCATAATATAATTAATTTAGAAATTTATTTCATAGTCCATTTCTGTACATACCCCATCCTCTATCATCCATATATTGGTTTTATATACCGAGGAGTTTTTTCTTTTTGACGCTGAAAACGATAAATATATAATTAATAAATAAGTATGTCTCTAACTTCATTTAAAAATCCAAGCTCTGGTCATGCGTGGTTAAGAGACAACTTATGATTTAAGCTGCACCTGACCTCGTTTAAAAATCCAAGCTCTGGTTATGCGTGGTCAGTGTGCTCTTAAATAAAAAGAATAAAATAAAATAAAATGCTAAATAAACATTATATGAAATTCTCCTTGGTGTATAGAAACCAGCCTAACAATCCATATTCTATTCTGTGAAATGTGTTGAAATTTTATGACGTATTATGATTTATTGATTGATAGATATTGGGATTTGAGATTATACGATTTTGTCACTTAAACTGATTGATTAATTATTGTCCAAAGCAATCACTTTTTTTTGTGCTCAATTTTTTAAATTTTTTTTTGAAAATAATTGGAAATCATTTTTTTGTAACTCTCTCCATTTTATATAAAATCCATCTTAAATCTGTCATTCTTTACAATGTGAAATATGCCACATGTTCTCAGAATATTATGATTTTTGTTTGACTGATTGAGATTTATGATGACCGTTCTTCCTCTTATGCTGAAATTATATTATTTAGTCATTTTTCATCTATATTTTAATTTCTGAATCCTTTTGATGATAACAAAAGGGGGAGAATGGGTTGGGATTTTGATTTATAAGTGAATATTTTATAAATATTTTCATTTTTCACTCATGCACAGTTATAAAGGGAGTTTCTATTGTAAGGGGAGCTTTCAAATAGGGGAGTTCAATGCTTTACTACCAAACACATTTATTGGAATCAAAATCTTAATATTTGTTAGTCATCATCAAAAGGGGGAGATTGTTGTATATAACGGTGTTCTATACACAATTATATAATTTTTGTTTGATGATAACAAACAAATATATTTTATTTCAAATGTATTTGTTATTGTACTGTTATATAACATCACAAAAAGGAATATAATATTTATATTTAAATCGAATATGACTGTACAGAATTTCATATATTCACACAGTATTTTATTTAAATATAATATTATATTTCAACATTCAAACATTACAAATTATATGACTCCACTATTTGTACACATTGTACAAATTATATGACTCCACTATTTATACACATTCACAGATATTGCACATGATATAAACTGAATTCGTTAGACAAATTTGTTTGAACACAATAAAAATAATATTTTATTTAAGACAAATTTGTTTAATACAAACATCAGTACATTTCTCTTATTACATACATAGTTCCTCTATACAATTTTATATATATTTTCAGTTACACTCATATACAGATGCTTTTATATATTTTTCACTGTCAACTTCTGTCTTCAGTCTTCACAGCACTTCACTGTTAGTTCAGTCATCTTCTGCTTACCTGTCAAATAAAACAGAAACACACACAGTAATCTTGAACAGAAATAATTTCATACTCTAGCAAATATTATTTTAAATTTTTTTATTTGCCTCAGTTTTCTGGTATGTTTCTCATCACTTTTCACGACTTGATCTGATTCATCTATGTCCTGTCAGTTTGTATATGTATAGTACAAGGACAGAAATCTTGTTTAATGGTTGCATATACACACGTGTATAAATTTAAATGCGTGCACTGCCACACCAATCAAAATGCAACTGAGGAGTAGCCACAAGGACCATCTCAACTCAGTGCATATGAGTATGGTCGAGAGTGTGATCAATCAAGAGCAGCATGTATATGCTCAATAATAAAGGTACAACAAATGTTTCAGCAAGGTTATAAACAGGGCATAGATGAATTAGTTGTCGAGCACAAACACAAGCAAAAGGCTAGCTAAGTAAACACAGTCATGAGCAAGTAAAGTAGTTTATATACATGCAGCAAGTTCCAGGAAGAAATGATGCATATCAGAGATGTACAAGTGCAACAATAAGTTGGTGACACAATGATGCAGTTACATGCCACCTTACACATGAAAATGGAAGTTGCAAAATATAACAGCATAGATATATGGTCATATACAAGTGAGGACAAGACCAAACTTCATTTTCATGGAATGGTCGAGCTCAAGCATGACTCTTAGTTCAGATTCAAAGGGTAGCATGTATATTATGTACACAAGTGCAAAACATGTGGTCAGGGGCATTTTTCATGTTCACACAGCATACACATGGATGAAGAATGGTGCATTTGCAAATCAGGCACATTTGAGTTGAATGTTTTTTTTGGGGAAGTGTATAAACTATTTCCAGTTTTGCAGTAATCAGTTTTGACAATGGTTAAAAGAAGCAAGTGACAATCATTCATCGATATGGCAAAAAAATTCTTTTGCATGTACTAAATTAAGCCGATTCCAAAGATGGCAACATATTGAAAAAAAATTACAGAGCACACAAGAATTATGCAATCAGAATCAAACTCGACAAGCTGTTATAAATAGTGTTTTCCAACTTAAATGCAAACTGATTTGCATAATCAGCCAGCGTACATATTTAAGGCAAAAGTAGTTCGAGCCAGAGTGGACAAGCACATATACACAAGGTTAAATGTGTCGAGCAACATGCATATGCATAAGGCAGGATGTTTTTAAATCCAAGAGGTCATCAATTCCTGTCGAGGGGAGATAAACCAGGTGAACTGCATGGGTAAAGTATTGTAATAAGGATTAGGTAACAACTGCATGTATATATATTGGACAAATAGGGTAACAAAAGATGTACATGGTGCAGTAGTGATTAATGCATATAATCCATCAAAGAATTCGAACAGAGCAATAATTAAATTTCCAGAAAATCACATTTTGGATTTCAGGAAATATTAAATTGGTTCCAAGAATTCAACATTCACATATGGACAAAGGGAAATTTTAAATTTGGTTTTTAGAAAATAACAAAATAGATTTAGCAAGTACCAAGGGCAATTGAATTCGAGCATGGCAAAAATTTGTTTCTAGATTTGAACCAGAAACTCACAAAAATCATATCACAGAGCAATCAAGGCAACATATACTTTAAAATTCAAAATGGTTCAAAATTGCATCCAAATTCATCAATTCAATGTCGAGCTAATTAAGGAAACACACAATCAATCAAACCAAGTCATCAATTATGAAATCAGAGTTATTCTAGGGTTTGTTATCCCTATTTTAACACCAGTCACATCATCGGCAAGTACTATTGAAAAATCCAACAAATCACCTCAAAGAAAAATAGAGAAATCAAATCCATTTTTTTTACTCATAGTTTTTTTGATTGAGAACCAGAAAGAGGAATCCAAAATTCATCTTGAAGCTAGCAGCAGGAATTCGAATCACAGGAGTATCAAATCATCGTTTGATCGAACAGTAATTGGGATTTCAGAAAACCCTATTTCCATTTCTCATCATGCTGCCATTACTAAGTAAAAGGGGATCGCGCAAACAAAAGAGAATGGGTTGGCCAAGTATTCATGGGCTAAGCTAAGCTTAAAAGGGATGACCCTTATTTCTAAGTACTAGGGTTTTTATTTATTTAGTTTGTATTGTTTTTAATTTGTCTTTTAAATCATTCAAAACAGTTTCTAGAATTCTGTAAAAATCTAGGGGAGCCAGTTAGGTGTTTAACTGGCAGTTTACTAGAGTCTATAAAATCTAGGGTTACGAGTTATAGGATTTGTAACTCGGGAAATCTGATCTAGGGGATTAGACCATTCTAGGGTTTTAAGCATAGGGTTAGTACAGGAGCATGCAGTGTGAGTTTACAATGTCTGTAAGCGGGATCTGTTATTAACACCTAGTAGAAACCTCAAGAATGCGGCAATAGGCAGGGTTTTGCCGAAACTGGGTATATCTGTGTGTGATTTATTTTCTGCACTTTTATTTCTGCTGCATTCTGTGTTCTGTTTATTATTTTAATATCCTGTCAGATTCTTAATTCAGCGAAAAACTGTGATAAACCCTATTCACTCCCCTCTAAGGTTAATCTAGAACCAACAGCACGGTCTCCACCATAATACTACAGAAATATACGCAGTCCCTCATTCTACGCCGGAGTGGCATGTGAATCTCTGTATAACAATGTTACGTTCCACATATATCTATCAATTACTATGCTACGTAAGTGTACGGACTGCCACCTTCGATCGAATCAGATTCCATACCAGATTAATGCCCTCAAGTCTACGATACACCCCCCAGAGCAGACATGCATGCATTTAGGCTTTTGCATGTACGTATCATCAATTGTAACCAGATGCCTTAACTGCACATCCTCTAATGTGCACCCGGTTCCGTAGCAGTGTGATACAAGAAACACAGAACTCTGTATGGAGCTTTTCCATATCTGTACAGGCCCGCCTTTAAGAGCCTCAAAATACAGATATTCCTAGGGTCTGTTTTTCATGATGGCTATGGCCCCACCTCAGTCACACCCTCAACTAGTAAAGACGACAAGAGCTAAGCGACATACCCATAATAACAAATAATCTAAACATCCAAATGGCGTCTCCCCTCAACCACCGTAACTCGATATTGAAAGGTAAATGGTCTATTGGGTTAAGCTCTAGTCTTTTCGCATCCCACTGGTTGTCGATGACGGGTATCCGACGATCTACTATCCTCGTTGGCCGTGACCCTCTGCCTCCCCATTGAGGCGACCGCCAAATCACCCTAGTGTTACAGTGTCACAGCACTCTGACTGTAAGGCTACTTTTGCAGTCAAGGCTCACCCAACTGGTAGTTACGTGCAGACCCAACCGTTGAGAGCACAGCCTAAACATCTGCCACCACACCGAGGACTACCGGGTGGACCTTACGTACCTCAAGAAGCAACGTGCTTCCCCTTCCAGTCCTTTGGAGCCGACAAAATAATCAGATGAATGTGCACTCCCCTCGTACCTTATGACACCATGATGATCTACCCTATTGAGTTATTCACCCTCAAACGTGCGGACTCGTCCAAGCACCTTACTTTGATATGTTATTAGACCCTATGTCTAAACATTCTTTTATGTGCTTGCTTTACCTCATTGGATTCCCATTTAAATTGGTTATCAACTTAACTTTTTATTCAGGTTACCAAGTTCTTCCTAGCCCCGTATATCTCTAAGGAATGGGCCCCTCTTGCTTATTATTTTAATTATATAACTTAGCCCATCTAAGTTTATTAATAAGCCCATAACATGTTATTATCTAGATTGGGATCCAAGATCTATAATCCACAATCCCTTTTAATTCTTGTTTGATTCAATGTTACAATAACATGTTCTACTTAATCTGTAATTAAGTATATCTAAATTCATATGTTTTCTACTTAACATGTCACTTATCATTTACGATTAAATATAACTTATTTCATATAAGTTTGCCTCACCATTTCCTATTTATTCATAATTCCATCTTACATGTTCACTACAACTTATCGTTCTTTACTTATTAACTTAGTTCTCTTAACTATGGTCCACTAATAAGTTTCTCTTCCCACAAAATAACTTATGTTGTCCTCATCCGTAGATTTCGGATTCTTGTTATTACAAATAACTTAATTTACAATTAAGTACAACTATCTCCTTACATAAGTTATTCCGTTCCCTTTATCGTTTATTATAGCCTATGTTATAATTTCCACTTGTCCTTAGGACAAGCCTAGACATGTTATTCTTACCAACATATTTCAGACTTCCAAGTTTATAGTTTACTTAATTTATATTTAAGTACAACTTCTTATACATAAACATCCCCCTTTTCTCTACTTATTACAAACGACTGGTTTCAGGTTTCCCCGTTTACTGATTACTTGATTTACTATTAAGTGGCACTTATCTCATTTCACCAGTTATCTCATTTCCTCACTAATTTATTATAATCTAAGTTACAATATCCATTTGTCCCTAGGACAAGTCTACCTGTTATATAACATTATCATTAATGTAATTTATTTATAATAGGTTATTATCATCCTCGTTCATTCCATTTCCTTTACTGTTGTAATTATTTTTCATTCAATTCCATTTATTTCCATTAATTACAATTAATGTCATTTATTAATCCTGCCATATACATATATTTTTATATATGTTTATGCACTAGTCCTCTCTATTAAGCCTACACTTGTGGATGCTGGATTTGCCAGGCAGTTATGGGCAGACTTCTTTAACAAGTTGACTTAACCTCATGTCCCAGCACCGTTACATGTTTTATTTATGCACTTAGACCACTCACATTAGATTTACCACCTAAGGATGCTGGATATGATGGGCTGTTCCGGGTGGACTTCTACCACTAGTGTAATCTAACATCATGTCTAAGCGCGGTTAAAGTTACTCATTTACTGTAAATCTTCTATATTATCTAGGCATGTTTATACTTTTAAATTTCCATCGTAATTTATATTTTACATGTCATCATATTATGACTATTTTATGCCATATGTTCTTTCTAACATATAATCAATTCTATTCTATCATGTAATCAATTAATCAGATAACTGTTCAAATTTAACCATACATGTGATCGCCAAATCATATAATTCTTAGTATATAATTTTCTCAATTTCTATCATAAATGTCACAAGTTAATAGGAATTGAAACAACGATAATTGCTATGCATATTTTAGCAATTTTTCCAACATATTAATATCTTAGCATATTAATATTCCAATATCTCATATTTGTTACTTTAATCCTTTTACATATGTTTAAACATTTCAACATTTCATATTTAAACATGTCATAATAACATTTCAATACTTTCAATTATTCTAGCAAATTCACATTATACGATAATGGGAAATGTTAAACGATAATATACCATTATCAAAAATGATATAACTTAAATCCACTGACCTCATTTGCTTTCCAAATCCTAAATCTTGTCCAAATCTATCATTCAATGGTTCTCCCCTAATTGGATTCAGAACCTAACAACCATGGATTCATAATTTTTACTAAAAGAAAAAGGGAAGAAAGAGGAAGAAAATTGAATAGGCCAGATCAAAAATTACCTAACTTCGTATTTGATTTTGAACACCTTTTTATTAATATTCATTTTTTTCCCTCCAAATCTTGATTCAGAATTTTCCTAAACTAATTATTTTATTTTATGAAGAGATTTGAGGAGGTGGAAGAATGGCAGAGCTTAGACGTTGTCTCAGAGAATGTGAGATTTAGGCTAGGTTCTACTAGCCTATTTATATGTGTTCAGGATCTTATCGTACACGCAGCGTTGAGTCAGCAACGAACCTTGTCAAGAAAATGGTCCAGATACATCAACGGATCTGCCCAGATCTGGGGGGAATATCGACCCAGGTGTCGACCCCCACATAGGGTTGTTAACCCCGGGTCGACACCCTTATAGGGATGTCGACCCCTCTAGGTCCTACCAGCAGTTTTGGCGCAGAATTTAATTTTGGAATTTCGAACTTTTGAATGTTTGAATTTTCTGGAATTTATTTAACTGTTGTATTCACATGAAATTCTCTTATACGTATACAATTCTTCTAACGATCATTTTGCACGTATATATATATATACACACAATTTCGTTTCAATTTCAAAATTCAAGCGGTATTGCACCGTTATTTGATTCTTGCCATATTTTGCTGACTGTGGCCTTATCTTGAATTTTATCTCTTGTATACATATATTTATGCATATATATACATATTCTTATATATATACCTATTTTCTTTATTTCCTTGTTCTTATCCTTTCAAATTTTTAATTTGTATGCGTACATATATTTGTATGTTCAGTTGGCCCTCTCTAAAACAAAGATAAAAATTATGTCGTCGCCGAGGTTTGAACCCCCGACCTCTATGTTAAATATCTAATGCCTTAACCAGCTATGATGTCTTTTGTTAATATGTTTAGAAACAACGGTAGTCATTGCTATCCTTCTTTTACCTTATTCTCATGTTTTGCTACAATACTTCATTTAAAGGTACTTCTTCCATGTTAACTCAGTTTTCTGCAATCCATAGGTCTAAATTGACCAGAAAATTGCCACAAACGCAATGATGCTAACCCCATAGCCAAATTCTGGAAGCTCTTCAAAATTTTCTTTTCTTTTTAAAATATACATTTTAATTGCATTGATTTCTTCTTAAATGTTTATGTCTGTGCATAATGTACATTTATGCATTATTATAAAATGCGGGGTGTTACAGATTGATTGATTTTGCTCTTCTCAAGTGGTTTCTAACAATATTTGTATAGAGGTAAACCTGACATTTCTTTTATAGATATGATCATCAGAAAGATGAATATGCCTAATATGTTCAACATACATACATATATATACATACAAACATACATACATGCATACATACATACGTACGTACACACACACACACACACACACACACACACACACACACACACACACACACATATATATATATATATATATATATATATATGCACACATTTACATAATGTACAATATCACATGACCCTCTTTGCAAATAAATGGAAACTTGTTACTTCTCAGGAGGATGCTTGGTGATGACACATATATGTCATGTTTATGTAAACAAGTAGCATGCTTCTAATTCTCAGTAACCCCAGAATACGCCAATTTTAGCTTTACGATTATCATACTATTCTTGAATAAAAGCACATGAAACCCATACTTGACTACATTATTCTTTCTAGCATTCACCTACTAACCTATAAAAGGATCAAACAGTTGATAAACATTACATATTTCAGACTTCATCAAATAGCTAACTTAAGTAATCTTCCTAACTAGTTTAAGCAAGATAACATTCAAACATTTCCTTGCCTAATAACATCCAGCAGCACAGAAAATTAATGCATTATTCTTCCCTGTATATTACTTCAAAGTCACAAGAATAACTTCCATAAACTCTACTAAGCTTCATCATTTCCTGTTAAAGCATCAGAGGCTTCCCCATTATTATAGGACACCCCATTAATGCCATTAGCAAATAAGGTCATACTTTGTGTCTTGTGTGAGAATAATCTATTTTACTCAAATAAACAATGTTAGACTTGCATGTATGTTAAGTGATATATTCAAATATTATTATCTTCACAAGAGTTTACTTAATACTTCATAATATTTATATGGAATATCTCCCTGAATTCCTGAATAAAACATACATACAACCAAATGCAAAATAACTAACAACCTATCATTAACAAACCAGCTGATGCATCCCATGTCATATATCCCTAATTGTTTGTCAATTGTTACTTTCCCTGGATTTCCCCATCCTAATTTCTATAGGTTATATTCCTTCTTACATTGAACACATATGCGCACATTGTGTTTCTCAAATACACAAAGTCCTACAGGGCTTTTACAAGCCATGTGCTTGCCTGATTTCTTCCCTAGAAATCAAACAGATCAATGTGTATGGTTCCCCAACCATCTAGTAACCTTTTGGTAATTCAAGTGGTTATCCCTCTAACATATTCCCCATTTAACACTTATTTAAATGGTTACTTATCTATATCCCCTTAAAGTTTAAGCTACCAAATATGTCTTACACATGTACATATCATGAAGGTTTAACGCATATACATATATATATATATATATATATATACATACATACATACATACATACATACATACATACATACATATACATATATGTATAATGGGTGTAACTATTAAACTAGCATTCATGCAAATGCAAACAAACAACCAGTCAACCATGTCCATGCCAAAACTATACTCAAGTTATACATTCTAATATGTATTTATATTATAGCCTTCAAAAAACCCTTCTTTGTTTTTCTATTATTGTGAGCATAGGATTAGAGAATTCAAGGGATCTGTTAAACCCATGATTTTTCCTCTTAAACTCCTCATAAAGAGAGGGTTTAACTAAGAAAACTCTTGATACAAGAGGATCAACACATATATAAATATTTCTCCTCTTCGTGATCCTTTATATATATTTATATGTACATATATAAAGAGTTAGACATGAGCTTGTGACCCACTAGTCCATGCTGCCTAACCGTCACTTTCAACCCTACCTCACAATAATAAATAATTTTCTTATCATATTTATTTTTCCTGTAAGAACTTAATATTTCCAAACTTTTAATCCATATGCGTTATTATTACTTATTCAAGAAACATTTCAAACATGTCAACCAATATTGTTTTATGCTCATATTTATATCATAAATATAACAGGAAAAAAATTATATTTGTAATGACCTAGATTTTTGACCATTCAATTCAACAATAATCAACCTATGTCGACCCAAGCAGATTGCAAATGCAGGTAGTTACTGGAAAAAAATAAAAGAAAGGAAGAAGAAGATACAATCATAGAATTTCACATCGGTCATCATAGTTATACATACATTGATATAAACTACAATACAACAGAAATTCGTAGTGAGTGAAGATTTCTTTGCGTTGGAGAATGAAGACGAAGATATGGTTTGTACGGTGTCCGAATTTGGATGAAAACAGGGATATATACTTCGCGCTCTGTATTCAGTGTCCGTTCCTGGATGTTAACCGGGTGAGAATGATGATGGATAGCCTTGACCTTCTGGTCATAATTAAAATGACTAAAACAGGGGTTATATCGTAGCTAATGAGATTGCATCTCTAATTGAATACGCTTCTTCGAAACCATATCTATTACTTTGTGATCGATTGGTGCACACATTTGAATAGGGGAGTGTGTTCCTAGGTGGGCGGTAGTTGCTAGTATGCGTTACCACCGATCCGGGAGTGCAACTAGTAGAATCCTACCCTAGGTATTCCTTCACGTGCCTCGTAGTAGGGATAACATCGATCTATGCGGATCTGGAGCAGGAGGTCCGAAGGCTCCATGCTAGCATGGACGATTGCCCGTGACAGTGGAACGGAGAAGGAAGCCTGAGGTCCCTACGTCGGAGCTCGATCTCTTAGAAAAACCCCAAGCTATTCGAATCGCCACTATATATATATATATATATATATAGCTAACTATTTTAAAACCATAACTATTTCCTTCTTCCAAATTTCAATAACTTAAAATTTATATTCCAACTTCGATAAAGTTTATTTTAGTAAAGTATATATGTATTTATATATAGTGATTTAAATTATTTTATTGTACTCTAATTATTTTATGATACTCTAATTAATTTAATATATATATATATATATATATTTCCATAAAAGGGTTTATTTATAATTATCTATTTTTCAGATTATTTGAATATTTGAAATTTCTTCCTAAATTGGAATTGTTCTCGATTTAAACCATTAATTCAAATTGAGATTTGAAATAAAAATATATTCTCCTTTGAATATAAGCCGATTTTGAAAGGACTATGGTATTCTAATTAGAAAGAAAATTTTATTTTGAATATAAATTGATTTTGAAATAATCATGATACTGATATGAAATTATATTCTATTTTGAATATGAATCGATTATGAAAGTATTATGATATTTTGATACAAAATTATATTTTATTTTGAATATAAAATCGATTTTGAAATTATTACGGTATATCATATTTTGAATATAAACTAGTTTGGAATGATTGTGATATTTGATATGAGAAGTGTGTTCTATTTCGAAATATGAATTGTTTGAATTATCGTGAGTGGAATCTAAACCAAATTCAATGTAAAATCTATTATATGAATATTGAAGCGATAAGCAATATTAAGTGTTAAATATTTACCAAAAATTTCAGAATGAAATCTATTGAATATAGTAGTTTGCAAAATAATTTGCAAATAAAATTAAAATGGACTTGAGAAATTGATTCTGGTACTTATGAAAATAGATTCTGGCAAAGTGTTTGGAACAATATAGTATTATAAGTTAATTATTTCGAAAGGAAATTGTTTTTAAAGGTTTTAAATGAAATGAGTGCATAATCCCCTACGATAAGTTTTTGTTTAAGTATTTTAACTATTTAAAATTGGTGTTTAGTTTTGTTGTTGTTTTGGGTTGGTTGAAACTAGTTTCAGAATGCTTGAAAAATAAAACCTGTTGTGCATGATGCTTCGCATGCTGCCTTGTTTTAAGCATTGGGACATAGATATTATAACATGTGCCAATAACCATGGTGTGTGGTACATTTACTTAAACTAACATTGTAATAACCAAGAAAATATGAGCTAATTTAAAATTTTTATTTTGGCAATTTTAATGAATTTTGAATATTTCAAATGATAATTTTAAATAATAATGACGAGAAATTTATTTTGAATAGAATTAGAACATATATATTTATTTGAATCGACGTTAGAATATAAATATTTATTTTAAATTTTAAAAGGAATTGAAAATAGCGCGGTAGTTTGAAAATTCGATTTCAAAGTTCAAATGATTGTACAGGATTCAAAATAAACCGGATTTTAGCGAAACCAAAAATATTAGAATCTATTTGTAAATATCTTTCCAACGAATCCGAAAAATTGAAATCTCATAGCGGGAATAAAAAGTTATGTCCAATTAAAAATTTGGAATAGTCGCTATGGAATTATAGCCCTTAAAAATGGAAATTTTGCAAACGACCTCTATTTTCGACTAAACCATTTTTGTTGGATAAAGGATGTCAAGTTATTGCTAGATTCCAAAATTCATAATATTTGAAAGCAATATGTGAGCGTGGCGCAGGAAGATGTTTTTTGTTAGTTTCAGTCAATTTCGATCGACTAAAAAAGGGCCATTTTTCGAATGGTCTTCAAATTTGACGAAATTAGTTTTGTTAGAACCGCATTGTCAATACGGAGCAAGAAAATATTTTTCGGGAATTTTTAGAGTCCGTATATGGCCCCGGTAAATTGAAATGTGCGTTCAATTCAATATATAGACTTATATTTTGATTTTGACGGAAACTGTTCGAAACAGCTAAACTGGCTTACGATACATATCCCATTATGTTCGGAATGGGTGTAATTAGCTAAGGATGACAGGTTGTGTGTCTCTTTTGGAGTTCGAATTTAAAATTTACCTTTTTGAAAATAAAATAAATAAATTAAATAACCCCCCCTCCTTCTATCTTCTAAGTCCACCCCCTCCCCCCTCGTTTGCTTTTCTTTCAAATCGAATAAATGAAAAAGGAAAAAAAATGGGGAAGCAACATGATCGAAGGAAGCCGCTGCGCCTCCCACGTCGATGCCTCCCTCCGCCAGTTCCCCCTCCCCCCTCCCCACTTACCTTGTCTCCTCCCCAGCACGCCGCCCTAGCTTCTCCGTCCTCCACCGTTTCCTCTTCCTCCTCCCTTCGATTTAACCGTGAACCCGAAAACCTTCACCCGCCGCTGCAGTCCTTCCCTTGCCATCGCAACCCCCCCCCCCCCATCGTCGTTAGCATCCCCACGAGCTCCACCTGAGGTCCGTCACCGTGCCACCCCCAGTTCTGACAATGAGCTTCCTTTTGTTTTCTTTCCTGTTTTTATTTGTTTTTGTACTTAGTTTAATTAATTTAGCTAGCAAGTAAATTTCAGTTTTAAAAATAAATAACCATGATTTTATTTTCATTTTTTATATAATTAATTAGGTAAAGTATAGGTTTTTATGAAGAAGAAAGATTGAATTTTTAACTTATTGTTAATAATGAAACGCTAAGATTTTTGATAATGAAAGGCTAAGATTTTTATTATATATAAAGTTAAGGTTTTTCTTATATAAAGTTTAGATATTTGATTAAGATAAAGGTTATATTTTTGAAAAGAAGAGGGTTTGAATTTTTTTACATTGAAAAGATAATATTTTCAGAAAGATCAAAATAGGATCTTTGTATATATTATGTTTTGAATATATATATATATATATATATATATATAATTTTTATATATGTAAGCATCGTTATAGAAAAATATGATTTTTCTTCATATAAAAGAAATATTTTTAGATTAGAGAAAAATGGGATTTTTATTGTATGTATGAAATAACTTTTAATTCAATAAAATATGGTTTTCAGATTATACATGCGATGAATAAAATAGAAGCGACTGGGTTAATTCTCTAAAGCTCGAATTCGCGCTACGCTAGCATTAAATAAAGAATGGAGTAGTGGATCCCAAAGGTGAGAACTCCTCACTTTAATTTTATTTATACAGTTATTTATTTTGTAACTGCATATATGAACTGTTCCCCGTCGTCCACAAACCATGGACGAACTTGTTTGGTTTTTTATGTTGATTGATGTGTTTGGTTGAATATTGGTTTATGGTGTGAATGTGAAATTGATTTGATTGGTATGTGTATGGCGCAGGCCATAATTAGACTTGGGATAAGGCAAGGCCTTATCCCGTTTCTAGTATCGCACCATTATGCCGCCAAAATTTTCTAAAATAAATTGGAAAAATAAAATTACCATTTTTATTGTGTAAATGAACCGAATAAATATTTTATCGTTAAAAATATAATTTTTAACGTGTATGTGAATAAAATAAATATTCATTTACAAATCAGAAGATTTGTTTATGTACACTGATTTGACTGATACTGATTGGGACTATAAATTTTACACATCGCTCAACTGCACAAATAATATTCAGTGTTTATTGATTGAAACCCTACACGGGTATTGGGATGATATTGGGCATACACTAATCCCAATAATTAGTGGTATGTCTATCGATTGATCGACAAGCTGTTGTAAGCGTTAAATATTTACATTTAATGCCTGTACAGTGTAGAATGCACTCTGGATGATGGATTATAGTTTTCATTGTTCTTATACACATTGGTTATGTGAAATCCATATAATCAACATTATATGGTAATTGACTGTGTCTGATTCCAGTTCAGAAAGAATGAAGATTTTGAAATAACGATTATTTTAAAATAACGAATATTTTGAAACAATATTCAGAATAGAATCCAAATATGATTTTGATGTCCGATTTGGGATGGACACGAATATATTAAAACATATTAAGCCGTGTTGATTAGATTGACGCCATTTTGATGTGAACGATATTTATATCGATTTTATTCATTTTTATAATGAATATCGAAGAGGAATTGATTTCAAAATCTAATGTTTTGAAAATATTATCATTTATTTATATATATATATATATATATATATATATATATATATCAACGATATGGAATATTCAATTTCGATTAGAAATTGAATATAATGTTGAAATCATTTTAAAAACGACTTTAAAACGATTTATAAAATACGTTTTAAAAGGAAATCGACAAAACATATATATTATATATATAATGGCCTGAATCGAACGTGCCGCGCTGCGGCAGTTCGCGAATTTTGGCCATTGACTTCAAATGGACATTATGGGAGATCCGTCCGCCGGATTCTCCTAAAACTAGAACCATTGGGTTCGTATCGAAAAGAGCTTTCTAACTAATACAAGAAATTAGAAATCTAATGGTTGTATTTGGAATTATGTCCAAATCAAATTTGGAAAATGTCGCTGTAAGTGCAGTTCGATGGCCATTGATGGAAATCGACTGTACGGGCCTTGATAAAATTATTAAAAATATCGATAATTTGTGTAAAATCATAAGAAATGATATGGAAAGAATATGGATGAAAAATTCCTTATTTGAAAAGATTAAAATAGATTTTTATCGAAATGAACTAGTTTTGGACTAGAATTATAATCCATTTATTTTTAAAATAAATAAATTGGATTTGAAATGGTTTTGAAAGTAATCAGAATTTCCAATATGTTAATTGGAATGGATTTGAATCAAAATTGTCTACGGAATATTTTGATGCTGGATTTCGTAATTATACTGATGCTGTTATGGAAATCTGAAAGATATATTATATCTTTATTTCCAATACAATATCTGTTGGTTATAGTATTTGATATCGAATATAAGCCGTTATATTTTCTATTCAGAGCCTTGTATTCAATATCAAATGGGATTTTGGTTTGTTGTGAATGGTGTCATCATTAACACTGTTCTTAAAACCAGTTAAGAAAAAGGATTAAATCTTTTTATTTAGATTTAATGAAATGTACCAATTAAATGATATTTAATTAGGATTGAATTGGAATTGATTTTTAGGTTTATCATGAATGGTGTTTTAAATAACACTCATTCTTTAACCCGATAATTAATGGAATGTGAATTGGGTTTGTTGTGAACTGTGTTTTAACGACATTCTTTTTTAGCCCGATTTACAGTGAAATGTGATTTGGAATTTATAAATCTTTCGTCAAGATTTAAAGGAGATTTTCCAAACTAAAGCTTTCCAATTTAATAAAATAAATTGGAATGGAATGGAATTCGATTTGGTAATAATCGAAGTGAATTTCTATGGAGGAAGACTGCTAATATATCTGGAATTTAAAAGGCGTTGCCGTTATTCCATTTATATTATTAGTCAGATATGGAAGTTTATATCGATTATATATATCAATTTGTTTTCCATGAAGATTCCATCGTTAATGGAATGTGATTTTGGGTTGTCGTGAATGGTATCTTTAATAATACTGTTCTTAGACCAAACGGAGTTAAGAAAAGCAAAAACTAACTGGGGATTAGTTAAGTTGAATGGCTTCCTGGGTATTGATCTGATGTTGGTTTCGGCCTTCGAGGTTATTACTTAGGGAATTGTTCACTTGCTAACTTATGTTTAAAGGCTGATGGAATAAAATGTGATTTTGGGTTTACTGTGAACAGTGTTTTAAATGACACTGGTTCTTTAACCCAATTAAAACAGGATATGATTTCCCAAGTTAAACAATCATTAATATTGATTTTAGGGAACATTAAAACCAAGTAGAGTTTTAATGAATTTTTAAATAGATTGAAAGGTGAATTTGACAACTAAAATTATCAAATTCAAGAAATGATCGAGAAAGAGTATCGCTAGTTTTGCTCCAAGCGATAGTTAAATCCTTAATTAGATTTGAATGTGAAATGGTAATTGAATTTACCGATAACATCGCGATGTAGATGTGAAGTATTATCAGTTTTACTTCATGGGATGAATAGGTTGGGGTTGGGAAATTAAATAAATGATTACTTCGTTATGGTTCGCTAATCCCTACTAGTTTGGATAAACCATAATTTGGTTTGAAATGATATTCAAAAGAAGATTTAAAGAATAAATTTGAAGAATTTATCTTTGATAAAATTAATGGGAACCTCTCCCAAAGTATAAGAATATTTGAATAAAGAAATATTCTGGATTGGAATGAGGTGTATGTTGTGTTTTTATAGCACTTGTTTATTATATACACGAGTTATTCAGAAAGGTCGGGTTTATACCCATTCTGAATAACTGATTCGACGATATGTTGAGGATGAAGACGGTAGTTGAAGACAGGAGGTCTTCACGTTGTTTGGATAACTACTAATGATCTTGATTGGGTTGTACACCCAAGAGGAGGGAATCAGTTAGTGATCGTCCAGACGTACTTGGAGATCAATGGATAGGCAAGGAATAAGGTTCCTCTGGTTTCGTTCAGACATAGAACGGACTTGTAGATGGATTGTGTGTCTGACATTGGATTTTATTCTGTGTTGATTGATTTCTATTAAATATATATTTGTTTGGCGGCGGAGAATTTATTCTCTTGCTTAACGCCCTTCTCTGAGACGTATGAGCTCAGAGGTTATATATCGGAAGATATCTGTCGCATGGCATGAATTGCCTGTGTGGCATGCTAAGATGCAAATGATTAAGGCTTCTATTGAAAAGCAAGGTCTTTTTGTGGATGATCAAAGAACGGCCTTTGTGGTGTAGCTTTGTGTAGCATTAATTCGCGAGCCTCACACCCTGGTGTGAACCAGAAACGCGAGAGGACTTCACGGGGGACATGCGTTTCCTTCTAGCTAGGAGTGTTTTTTTGGGTTTTACATGCCCGGACATTTTACTTATGTGGATGATTGATAGTGAGGCGCTTCGGTTAGATCGGACGATCCGGGTTCGATGGAGACATTTGGCTCATTGACACCCCATAGGGCAGGGAAACGCAGTGTTCAGACATTTTAATCCACATCGGTGGACCGGCCCTGACGATCCAAAGGTCACTCGAGCTCTGACCTGAGGGGCGGGCTAGAGTGTCTCGAATTCGGTGAGGACGATCCCTTGCCTCGTTTCACAGATGGAAATCCAACTTCCAATACGCGACTTTGCGGTTTTAGATGTAATCCCATATATGGCGACATAGTGGTATGGGGCACTTATGCCGTCTGTGATTGATACTTATGATTGAAATTGTTTTGACTCTATACACTTATAGTAATAATAAAAGATGAAATTTTCTCGTACCAATCATTTTTGGATATTATAAGGTAAAAATTCTATCCTCCGGCTTGCGTTGCATTGTGTGACGGGATCTGAGTCTAATAGTAGCTTCATTGTTCTTTATTTATCATTGCGCTGTGGTTTTATGCACTGGTATTCTTGGGAGGAAACCCATTTCGTGTTATACGGCATGGTCCCTTGATTTGCCTAACTTTAAAGCAAAGTTTTAAATAACTGTTTTGGTTCTCACACCAGTCACATGAATGACCTGGAGTTTATTGTTTTAACCTAAACTCTGGGTGCCCCTTATGTAACACCCCACCTCCATTAAGGTCACTCGCAAAGGGAATGCCTTAACTTTGGTGGAGCATTTTTAGTAGACAGAATAGAGATTTAAAAGACAGATAAAGTAGTACTTGAAAATTTTATAACTTTATTACAACAGAAATAGAAATATGTTTGGCTACATCTTTCAAAATCACAATATCGGAATTCATGTACATAAATATCGAACTTGTACAAATGCCTTCAGAATGCATAGTTTTTAAAGTCATAATCCCCAATATAAACTGCAATGGAAAGATAGAGCCAAAGCCAAGCAATACTTCGAACACTTCAAGCAGAGAGAATCAAAATCAAGCTCCTATGTTTCCACCATGAAAATCTAAGGGGGGGGGGGACGGAAAGAAAAGTGGCGAAACAAACTAGGTCAGACATAAGTCTGGTGAGTCCAGTGACTTTCAACATATAAACAGATAATAGTATCATGACATGTAAATAAAACTGGATGAGAGATAACCATAACAGGAATAGCAGGTTAACAGAAGAAATGGAATGATATAGGCTAAGCGAATCTTTTCACTTCTCTGCACTAGTACTAGTATAACAGGATTAGGTGTTACCCTAATGTCTAAACTGAAACGGAAATGGAAACAGAATAATCTCCACAGAAACAGATTGCTAGTAATGGGTTTTTACCACTCGAACAGAGGCAGACGGTACAGAAACAAAATGCTACTGATGGACTTTTACCACCCCAACAGACAGAAGGTACGGAAACATAACACTAATAATGGGCCTTTACCACCAAACTAATGGGCCTTTACCACCCAACAGACAGAAGGCATAGAAACGGAATCGGAAACGGAATCAGAGACGGAAATAGAATAATCCCTACGGAAACAAAATGTTAGAATTAGGTGTACACTAGTAAAGGGCCATTACCACCCTACCAGACGGTACCACGCAGAAACAGACAGGTGTTACCACCCAATAGAAACAGACGGTACCAACATAAACAGATAGAACTAAGTGTACCCTAAGTCCTACCCCCAAGTGATTGGCTCCCTAAAACATAAATACCCTATGTTGGCCCCACAATAGGGTGTATCACTCCCTAAAGTGGCAACCTATTGGCACAAACCAATTTACAGATGTCACGGTGTAACACCCCACGTCCATTAATGTCACTCACAAAGGGAATGAATTAACTTCCATGGAGGTTATAAGTGAATATAGAACAGAAAAATTACAACAAGACAGATAATAAGTAGTACTTGGAAATCTAAAACTTCATTTATTGCAGCGGAAATTAACCATGTTTATGACATCATAAAACCATAAATTAGAGTCAAGTACAATATCCATCTTCATGAAAACAAAATACATAATCCTATTATACAAATAGCCATTAAAAAGATAACAAGCTGGACTTTACTTCAACGGTCCAAGCTTTCCAAAGAGAGAGATGAAGCAATCCAATCAAACTCCACTAGAGCTGGGCCCAACCTGAGGACCTGGAGGGGGAAAAGGATAGAAATGGAGGGGGTCAGACATAAAGTATGGAGAGTATGATAATTCTAACAATACTATTATCAAAATAACTAGACTAAGGCATAAGCTGGAAGACAAGTAAATGTCTATGAACTATTAGATATGGAAAGAAGATAAAGATAACGTTAAAGATAACGTTAGAGATAACGTTAAAGGTGACGTTAAAGGCACACCTAATTACTAACGAATAATTACTACACTGCACAGCACAATACTACACTGCACCGCACCGGTCACCCTAAAGGTTGATCCAACTTGCTTCACACAGAAACTATATAAAAAGCCTTGCGTACCCCTAGCTGACTACATAGGTGCCGTCTGCCCTTATCTCCACTAGGTGTACCCCACTACCCACTTTCGGTCGGCTCCCTACTCGTAGATACCCATGCTGGCCCCATAGTGGGGTGTATCACTCCCCTAAAGTGGCAACCCGATACAACTTGAGAATGCATGGCTTATACCTACACGATGCAATAACGTCTTACCTACCAGCCCGGGTCCACACACGCATATGAAACCCGTTGCACTTGCGTTGCCACCGCTCCCTGTTTTGGCCTCTTATAGTCAAACCCAGTATGCGTGTCCCGTCTTCGACTTGGGTCGAGCCCACAAAGATACGTTTGGGATACTGGTTGACATGGGCCCCCACAAGCTACCCACCTAAGCTTGTCCACTAGTATATCCCACTTAACCCTCTTAGCCATGTTCATTTACATGTGTGTTTGGTTAAGTCTTACTAAACGTATTTCACATGCCACTAAGGGCACCCACTAGATTCCTCATGACACCCAAGGCACCTACTTAACCCCCATGTCCCACCTTACATATTTATCTGGTTAAGTATTTCTTAATTCATTCAGGCCATAACCTCATAAAGACCTCTCACATTAGACTGGCATTTATGGCAGCTGGATTTGCCGGGCGGGTCCGGGCAGTCTTACACCATAAAAGAGTCTAACCTCATGTCTTTACAATTGTTATGCTTTAATTTAGGCCTAGGACCTCTCACATTGGGCTGACATTTGTGACCACTGGATTTGCCGGGCGGGTCCGGGCAGGTTTACGTCACGAACGAGTCCAACCTCGTGTCCTAAGCATTGATTATCACTTATAATCTTTTTACCCCAGTTTTAATAATTCCCTATCCAAATTATTAATTATGTCCACTTTTTATTGATGTCTATAATTGACTCAATTATGGTCATCCATTCATGGCATGCAAAATCATATCAATTGCACCCCAACTTCTTATTATTAGATCCTTAATATTACCCCTACCCCACGTTTATAAGTTCGCTTATTCAATGCAGAATATACG
The DNA here is from genome assembly GCA_030737875.1 of Allium sativum. Classification (NCBI taxonomy): domain Eukaryota; kingdom Viridiplantae; phylum Streptophyta; class Magnoliopsida; order Asparagales; family Amaryllidaceae; genus Allium; species Allium sativum. Next base: position 152,478,153 of record CM060921.1, on the reverse strand, counting down.
TTAGACTCGAATAGTCTAACTTATAGCACAAAGATAAATTATTACAACATATAAACAAATAAAATAATCCAATCATAATAGGGGTGAAGCTTGCATAAACTACACATGTTAAGGATCTAAAGGTGTCAACTTGTTAAATGTCACAATTTACATGATATGATCATAACCCAAATTTATGTATAACTTGCATATGGGGTTTTAGGCAACATAATGATGGTGTGAACTAGCATAGAATTTCACATATGTCATAACATAATTCTAAATGTCATAATAGATGTCATGGCATATGTTCATAACTTTTACTAATCAACCTAAACTTGCATATGTGACTTGTCATATAGATCAACATTAGTATCAACAACATGATTTGATTAACATGAACTAATTAGCATAGATAGTAACATCATGGCTTTTTAACATGTATGATTCATCACAACTTAGCATAGAAACTCTCAACATACATAACATCATCATAGCATGATTTACAACATATAGGATATCATCACCACATGGCATAGAATTTATAACATACATGATAGTATAAGGTGTACAACAACATATATGACAATTCACATCATCTACTCATAATCCATTCATGACCTATTCTAATTAGTTTAACAATAATCTTGTTAAGATCATCATACTCACAATTTAGAGAAGAAAAGAGAGTCTTGATTTGCTTTAGAGTTGAGTAGAATTAGGTTTAGATTAGCTTTTCTTCCTTCTTAGTTGGCGGTGGCAAGACTGAGTTCCATGGCAGCGGTATGACGGTAGCTATTATATTTTTCATATGAATTAGGGTGAGAGACTACCTAGGTATTTATAGGGTTTAGGGTTTATTTAGACCATCAGATCAACTCAGAACTGAACTGAACCATTTAATTTGCCAACTCGGCCCTAAAGACACATCAGCAGCTCAAGATTGGGCTCAGTCAAAACCCTAGCCGACTGACCAAGTCGACACCCAGGTCGACACTATTGTCGACCTAGGGGGGAGAGGTCGACACTAGTGACGACTCCCAAGTCGACCTGCCTGGGCGGGAATTTTTCCCGCCCAGCCCGCTTCTGCACTTTCAGTTTGAATTTTAAATTTCCTGCGAGCTGTTTTGAATTTTCTGAAACTTCCGATGGCCATAACTTCTTCATATGAAGTCCAATTCACGCAAACTCGGACTCTATTTCAACCAGAATTCTAAGACGAACACAATGCCGCAACCTGTTTCCCACAATTCTCACGTCTAAGATTAGTTATTCTTTAATTTGTGAATATTAATATTAATAGAATTACGGGGTGTTACATTCTCCCCTCCTTAAAGGATTTCGTCCCCGAAATCTTCAAGTTAAGAAGAATGTATATCCTAACATCCAATCATCCATCTACTCAACCATCAAAAACAGGCATCCATTGTCCTTATAGACTTCTAATGCTTTCATGTTTAAATGCATAGTGTGTGTATATGTCCATATCTAATGCAAAATCAGGCGGTTCACTGATTCAGTTGACCTCCTTAATGCAAATCATGATAGTGCCATGCGTTCATTATGTATGCAAAAGTTCCCTAATGCTACATATTATCTCTACATGCATGCACGATCATCATCTGAATGCAGCATCCATATGATAAAACAATCATCATACATCCATTTTACTAAATACATCCATATATATGCAATATGCAGTATGAAGTGACTGAGCCGATCCAGTGCCTAATAGTGTATGTATATGCGTCCACGAGCAACCACTAGCAAACACTTGCATCCACTTTGCATCGATCATACATAACATGTCTCAAACAAATGTTTCAACCATAGGATTATCCTAACTAAAGGTCAAGAATACTAGCGAGAGGATACTCTAAAGGTAAGTAAAAGATAAGCGATAAAGGAGAAATTAAAGGACATACCCTCGAAAAGGAAAGGGTATCGTGAACGCATCTTCTCTTCTGTCTCCCAAGTAGCGTTGCTCTCATCATCTCACCATTGTACTTTGACTAGTCTGACCTCTCGATTTCTCAGCTTCTTGATCTCTGACCCAAGAATGCGCGTTGGAGCTCATCGAATCGTCGCATCACGCTCTATCTCCACCTCTCTAAGCAAGCTCGGCTCTACCACTTCCGCGGTCTCGTGCAAGCACTTACTCAAATGTAACACATGGAATACGTCATGCACACCACTAAGTCTCTCAGGCAACTCCACTCTATACGCCATCTGTCCAATCTTCTCCTTAATAGGAAACGGCCCTACAAACCTTGGTGCTAATTTCCCAACGGACCCAAAGCGAACAACGTTCCGTAACGGAGACACTTTGATAAAGACCATGTCCCCAACTTCAAACTCAATATCTGTCCTCCTCTTATCCGCATAAGATTTCTGCCTATCTTGCGCTGCTTTCATCCTCCTTCGAATCAAGTCGATCTTCTCCGAAGTCTCCCTAATCATATCGGGCCCAAGTAAGATCTTATCCGTGGATTCCCACCAACATGTAGGTGAACGACAAGGTCGTCCATAAAGAGCTTCGAAAGGTGCCATGCCAATGCTGGACTGAAAGCTATTATTATAGGCGAACTCCACCAATTGAAGATGCGCTTCCCATGTACCCCCAAAGTCTAGGATACATAGCCTCAAAAGATCCTCTAGAATGCGATTCACCCTCTCGGTTTGGCCGTCCGTCTGAGGATGATATGCGGTGCTCAAACACAATTGAGTTCCTACCACCTCTTGTAAGCTTCTCCAAAATTCGCTAGTGAAAATAGGATCGCGGTCGCTCACTATGCTAGAAGGAACACCGTGCAAACGAACTATCTCTCGGACGTATACAAAAGCTAACCATGGAGCAGTCCTCTTACTCTTCACGGGAATGAAATGGGAGCTCTTAGTAAGTCTATCTATTATAACCCAAATCCCCGTATTACCCCTCCTTGATCGCGGTAATCCATCCACAAAGTCCATCGAGACACTCTCCCACTTCCATAGTGGAACCTCCAATGGGTGAAGCAATCCACCGGGTTTCTTTTGCTCCGCCTTTACTAGTTGGCACACCAAGCATCTAGCGACATACTCGGCCACGTCCCCCTTTATGCCGGCCCAAAAGTAAACTCGTCTCATGTCCATGTACATCTTGTCCCCGCCGGGATGAATGGTCATCTTCGAACGATGTGCATCGTCAAGAATGGTCTTCGTTAGGTCATCGTCTTTTGGTACACAAATCTGCCGTCCCTACATAACCAACCCTTATCATCTAGGGTATACCCACGGAGATGGCTTGATGACTCACCTCCTTTGAGCTTTTCTACTAACTCAACCAACTGCGGGTCGTCTAGCTGTGCCTCGCCAATCCGTCCCAAAAGCGTAGGTCTGACCTCCAAGGATGCTAGCAAACCGGGTACAAAGTCAACGGAAGGTCTAAAGTCAAACATCGAAATGAATTATAAGCTTCGCCGCTCAACAAACAAAGGACTTAAGGATAATCTTTTTCTACTTAAGGCATCTGCCACCACGTTACCCTTGCCAGGGTTATAGGGTATCTCGATATCGTAGGACGCTAAGAACTCCATTCACCTTTGCTGCCTTAAGTTCAAGTCCTTCTGAGAGAATAAGTATTTTAGCGATTTGTGGTCAGTGAATAATTCGAATCTCTCGCCAAGAAGATAATGACGCCAAGACTTAAGCGCGAAAACAATAGCGGCCAACTCTAGGTCATGCGTAGGGTAATTTTTCTCATGCGCTCTCAACTGCCTTCCAACATATGCTATTACCCTTCCCTCTTGCATTAAGACTGCGCCTAGTCCTGTCCCATAAGCATCAGTATAAACAGTAAACGGCTTACTCCCGTCTAGCAATACTAAGACTGGGGCTGAGGTCAAAGCTCTCTTCAACCGTTGGAACGCATCATCACAATCTACGTCACATGTGAAAACTAGGTTCTTCTTCGTCAAGCGTGTCAATGGAGCTGATATCTTTGCGAAGTCTTTGATAAACTTCCTATAGTAGCCAGCCAACCCCAAGAAACTTCTTACTTCGGTAGCATTTTTAGGGACCTTCCAATCTTGGATGGCCACCACCTTCACGGGATCCACGGCTATCCCTCCTTTGTAAACCACGTGCCCTAAGAATCGCACTTCTTTCCTCCAAAAGTGACATTTGGAAAATTTAGCTTTAACGTTATGCGCTCGTAGGGTCTCCAACACTTCCCTAAGATGTAGGGCATGCTCTTCTTCATCCTTAGAAAAGATCAAGATGTTGTCTACAAAGACTACCACGAATTTGTTAAGGTAATCCCTAAACACCCTACTCATCAAATCAACAAAGTATGCGGGGGAAATTGTCAAACCGAAGGGCATCACTAGTCCAACATAGAAACCGTCCGGAGTCCTAAAGGCAGTCTTGTATATGCTATCCTCAGCCACTCTCAATTGATGGAAACCAGTGGCTAAGTCCAACTGCGAAAACACTGAGGCGCCAACTGACTGATCGAAGAGATCGCCAATCCTCGACAGTGGGTGTCTGTTCTTCTTAGTAAGCTTATTAAGTTCTCTATAGTCCACACAAAGTCTAAGGGACCATCCACCTTCGTGGCAAATACTACTGGAGCACCGCACTCCTATATACTTCGTCTTATGAAGCCCTTCTCAAGCAACTCCTTCACTTGCTTATCGAGTTCCCTCCTTTCACGTGGAGCCATGTGGCGTACTGGCAAAGATACTGGTTTCGCATTGTCCACAAGATATATTCGAAAATCTATCTTCCGCTTCGGAGGCAAGCCCTTCACCTACTCAAACACATCCGAATATTCTCGGACCACTCTAACATATTGCAGATTTTCCTCAGACGCGTCAAGCGATTCTAGATAACTTAGCAAAACGGAATTCATGGGACTACAAATGATTTCGAGAGTGTTGCCAAGGTGAGTCATGAGCCTAACTACTCTCCTTTCACAATCAAGAACGGCCCCATTTCTGGATAACCAATCCATTCCAAAAATTAGCCATAACCTGTGAAGCCCAAAACATAAGCATCACATCTAAACTCAACGCTAAGTATAGTAATTTTCAAATCCAAACACATCATGGACAAATAAGCTGAGCCCCTAATTGGATTCGAAACAACTAAGGGATCCTCTACTAAACTGGTGTTTAAGTGCAGTGATTTAGCTAATGACGTAGAGATAAACGAATGTGATGTGCCCGAATCGAATAAGGTACGGATAGGATGATCAAACAGAAAAACTAAGATTTCAACAGAAATGGTTCTACCTTGTTCTTGCAGCGGTGGGACCATGAGAGCCTGAACTTGTCCCCTTTCCTGCCCTGGTGCCATAAGAGCCTGCACCTGTCCTCCCGAGGTAGCTCCTGCACTCTGCCCCTTCTTTGAGCAGTCCTTTACTAGATGTCCCACTTCACCACAGTGAAAACAGCCAGTCTTCTTTTTCTTTCGGCAATCCTTGCTGAGATGGCCTGGCGTCCCATAGTTAAAGCATTTCTTCTTTCCCTTGCCATTATTGTCTTTACCACCCTTCTTGTTTTGCTGTTGTGGTTTCTTCTGATCCCCTTTCTTCTCGGGTGGCTTATCAGCTTTAGCGCCTTTCTCCTCGTGCATGAGTGCCATGTCTACAAGCTTCTCAAAGGTGGCCCCCCATAGGGATGTGGGTCATAGCCAACCCTTGCAATGGTTCATTCAATCCATTAATGAACCTCAGAGCCTTCTTCTCCGGCGTGTTCACCAAGTCCAAGCCAAACCTTGCTAACTGTATTAAATTTGTTAACATATTCTTTCACTGATGAGTTTCCTTGCTTCAATGCCAAGAACCTTTCCATATACAGATTCTCTTCTACCCTCGAGAGAAACTTCGCCTCAAACCTACGTCTGAAATCCGCCCAAGAGTCAACAGGACGCTCCCCATTAGTGACCTCCCACCAAAACGAGGCCTCTCCCTTCATTAACCAAGCTGCTAATTTGACTTTCCTCCCTTCTTCTACCTTAAAGATCTCTAGCAACTCTTCTACCTCCCTAAGCCAATCTCTAGCTTCCACAAACGTTTCTGACCCTTGAAAAGGTTTTCCACCCATAGCCTTAAATTCCTTGCACGTCTTTGCAAAAGTATCTACGCGAGGAGGAGGAGGAACGGGTGCAACTGGTGGTGGAGGAACATTGGCCGGACCTGCGGCAGCCCTAGCCTCTAATAGCCTCCTATACCGTCCTGGTATCGTTACACCGTCAGGTAGGTTAAGATCTTCAGCCATGCTGAAACGAAAAAGGAAAGATTCAAAATGGAGAATTCGAAAGATAAAGATATGGCTATTGGGGATTATGTTTTTCTTAAATTACTCATTAAAACATGTTCTTGAAAGCACTTCTTCCAAAAATACTTTAGAAAAATATTTTTTCTAAAAATTTTATCTGTTCTGGTAACCTTAAGCTCTGATACCACGTGTAACACCCCACGTCCATTAATGTCACTCACAAAGGGAATGCATTAACTTCTATGGAGGTTATAAGTGAATATAGAACAGAAAAATTACAACAAGACAGATAATAAGTAGTACTTGGAAATCTAAAACTTCATTTTATTGCAGCGGAAATTAACCATGTTTGTTACATCATAAAACCATAAATCCGAGTCAAGTACAATACCCATCTTCCTGAAAACAAAATACATAATCCCATTACACAAATAGCCATTAAAAAGATAACAAGCTGGACTTTACTTCAACGGTCCAAGCTTTCCAAAGAGAGAGATGAAGCAATCCAATCAAACTCCACTAGAGCTGGGCCCAACCTGAGGACCTGGAGGGGGAAAAAGGATAGAAATGGAGGGGGTTAGACATAAAGTCTGACGAGTATGATAATTCTAACAATACTATTATCAAAATAACTAGACTAAGGCATAAGCTGGAAGACAAGTAAATGTCTATGAACTATTAGATATGGAAAAAAGATAAAGATAACGTTAAAGATAACGTTAGAGATAACGTTAAAGGCACACCTAATTACTAACGAATAATTACTACACTGCACCGCACATTACTACACTGCACCGCACCAGTCACCCTAAAGGTTGATCCCACTTGCTTCACACAGAAACTATATAAATAGCCTTGCGTACCCCTAGCTGACTACATAGGTGCCGTCTGCCCCTATCTCCACTAGGTGTACCCCACTACCCACTTTCGATCGGCTCCCTACTCGTAGATACCCGTGCTGGCCCCAAAGTGGGGTGTATCACTCCCCTAAATTGGCAACCCAATACAACTTGAGAATGCACGGCTTATACCTACACGATGCAACAACGTCTTACCTACCAGCCCGGGTCCACACACGCATATGCAACCCGTTGGACTTTCGTTGCCACCACTCCCCGTTTTGGCCTCTTATAGTCAAACCCAGTATGCGTGTCTCGTCCTCGACTTGGGTCGAGCCCAGAAAGATACGTTTGGGATACTGGTTGAAATGGGCCCCCACAAGCTACCCACATAAGCTTGTCCACTAGTATATCCCACTTAACTCTCTTAGCCATGTTCATTTACATGTGTGTTTGGATAAGTCTTACTAATCGTATTTCACATGCCATTAAGGGCACCCACTAGATTCCTCATGCCACCTAAGGCACCTACTGTAACACCCCACTCCCGCTATGATCACTCACTAAGGGAATGCCATAGCATCGGTGGAGTATTTTAGTGAATATAGAACAGAAAAATTACAACAAGACAGATATAAATAGTACTTGAAATTTTAAAACATCATCTCATAACAGCGGAAGTAAAACATGTCTGGTTACATCATAAAACCACAATAAAGGTCAAGTACAATATCCATCAAAATAAAGAAGTACATAATCCCACTCTCATACAATAGCCAAACAAAAGAAAAGATAACTGGATAACTGGAGCTTTACATCTATCCAAGCTCCTAAAGACTGGAACAGCAATCCGATCAAGCTCCACTACTGCTAGGATCCACCGTAGGACCTGAGGGTTGGGAAAAAGATAAAAACAACAGGGTCAGACATAAGTCTGAGCGAGTCCTATAACTTTAACAATACAATCATTAAAGTAACCAGAGAAGACATAAACTGATATACGGTAACATATAGGGATGAATGGCTACCCTAAGCAGTCAACTAAACGAAGATAAAGGATAAAGACGCATCTACCCTCCCTAAGGTAAATTACTAAACTGCACCACACCAGTCGTTCCTAACTTAAAGGTTGATCCCACCCAAGGACTTATAAAATTTACTAATTAGTACCTGCGTACCCCTAGGTGACCAAGTAGGCGCCACGGGGCCCTACAATCCACTAGGTGTACACACTACTTCCCATTCGATCGGCTCCCTAACGTAGATACCCGTGCTGGCCCCACCGTGGGATGTATCATTCCCCAATGTGGCAACCTGATGAAACTAAAGGTGCACGGCTTATATCTACTCGATGCAACAACGGCTTACCTACCAGCCCGGGCCCACTCACGCATATGAAGCCCGTTGGACTTGCGTTGCCACCGCTAACCCGTTTGCCTCTTACAGTCAAGCCCAGTATGCGTGTCCCGTCCTCGACATGGGTCGAGCCCACAAAGATACGTATGGGTTACTGGTTGAAATGGGCCTCCACAAGCTACCCACCTAAGCTTGTCCCTTTTTCTAGTATATCCCACTTAACCCTTTAATCATGTTTTAATTACATGTTCTATTTTGGTTAAGTATTCTAATCGTATTTTCTATTGCCACCCAAGGCAACCACTAGATTTTCTCATGCCACCCGAGGCACCCACTTAACCCCTCATGTCCCTCTACATGCTAATGTGGTTAAGTGTTTCTTAATTAATTAATTAAGAACGTAACCTTTGTAAAGACCTCTCACATTAGACTGTCTTTTATGACCGCTGGTTAAGCCGGTTGGGTCCGGGCAGCCTTATGTCATAACAGAGTCTAACCTCGTGTCTTTACATTAATTACGTATTTAGTTTGTGCCTAAGACCTCTCACATTGGGCTAACATTTGTAGCAACTGGTTAAGCCGGTTGGGTCCGGGCAGTTTTACGCTACAACTGAGTCCAACCTCGTGTCTTAGTCAATTAATTACACCTAATTAATCACCCTCATAATTTTATATTAATTATCCCTAATTAATCAAGTTTTCTTAACATGGGTAGACCTAACTTAATAGGTAAATTCCCATGGGGTAGACCTAACTCAATAGGTAAATTCCCAACACATAGTATGGGTACACCTAACCAAATAGGCAAATTCCCATACTATGTTTATTTATTTTGTGTTATGCATAATTATATTAATTTCACACAATCTTATTAACTTATGCATTTAATTACCCCATCGTTCCCACGTAATTTCGTTCATGATATAACACATATAAAAGGTGTCAACTTGCATATGAATGAACATGTTTCAAAGGTGCCATCTTGCATATTAACAAACACATAACTTGCATATGAACTTGCATAACATGTCACATAACTTGCATATAATATGTCACATAACTTACATATTCATTTTGCATAACAAACTTGCATATTAGCTTATAGACTTGCATAATGTGTCATCATGAACTTGCATATTAATAAACATGTAACTTGCATATTTACATACATGTAACTCGCATATTAACAAACATGTAACTTGCATATAAAGAAACATGTAACTTGCATATTTACATACATGTAACTTGCATATTAACAAACATGTAACTTGCATATTAACAAACATGTAACTTGCATATTTACATACATGTAACTTGCATATTAACAAACATGTAACTTGCATATTAACAAACATGTAACTTGCATAGCATATTACCATGAACTTGCATAACATGCATATGATTACATAGCCCACAACTTGCATATTTAGCATCATGCAAACATAACATACATCATATTAAACTTGCATAAGCTTACATACTCAACATGCATAAACATAAGATTAATGCTAACATCATATCATATGATTCAAAGCTCATTAACCCACATACAAAACCATAAATCTCATCACATCTCATCTAATTAGTTTACCAAAAGATCATCAAAGTGATAGAAACTCACAACTAGCAACTTTGAACACCAAATGAAGAAGATTAAGATGCTAAGAAGGGATTAGAAGTTGATTAGAGAGTGATTAGTATGCAACCCTCTTCATAAAATTAGTGGAGGCCATGAGAGCTAGCATTTTGCCATAGTTTAGTCACTAGGTTTAATTATGAATGAATTAGGGTAGGTTAGGGTCTTATTTATAGATTAGGCAAGTGTTTTAGGCCATAGGATTAACCCTAGATTCAATCCAAGCCATCAAAGCATGTCTTGGGGAAGAAGTCAAGTGTAGGAACCATCTAGGGCCTTTAGATTAAAGATGGACCATGAGAACCATTCAAATGCAAAATCTGCACTTGAGCGAATCGGCCCACGGGTTGACAGCCAAACACCCTGGATTAACCCCTAGTCGACCCAGCGGGCTCGGGTCGACTTCAAAAATCGGCCGGTTCGGTTATTCCCCTCTCCCAATTCGCTGTTTTGAGCATTTTTGCATATTTATTTATTAAATTTTCAATTATATATATATATATATATATATCAATATATATATATATATCTACACAACCCATTTCACTTAATTAAGTATACTTTAATTTGGGAATTTTCGTGAAACTTCGCGAGGCCATATCTTGATCATACGGACTCCGATTTTCGAAAACTCGGACTCTATTTCGCGTATTTTTCCGAGACGAACACAATGGCATAGCCCGTTTCCCTTGATTCCCATTTTAGAATTAAATTCTGCCTCGATTTATGTTATTACAGGTTATTGAAAATACGGGTTGTTACATTCTACCCTCCTTAAAGGATTTCGTCCCCGAAATCTTCAAGTTAGGAAGAACGTATCCTACCATCCAATCATCCATCTACTCAAAGCATCATCCACGAGCAATCATTGTCCTTACAAGATTCTAAATGCTGGATGGATATATGCAAAAGTGTGTGTATATGTACTTACCTAATGCGAAAATCAGGCGGTTACTGATACAGTAAACCTCCTTAATGCAAACCATGATAGTGCCATGCATCCAATATGTATGCGAAACCCTATTGACACATACAAATTTCTACATGCGTGCACAACCATACACAAAAATGCATCATCCATATGATAACACAGCCATGATACATCCATCAATCTAACTACCACATCCATTTATGCAATATGCAACATGAAGTGACTGAGCCGATCTAGTGCCTAATGTGTGTGTATATGCATCCACGAGCAACCACTAGCAAACAATTGCATCCATATGCATCCATCAACCATAACATGTTTCAAACACATGTCTCAACCATAGGTTTTACCCTATCTAAAGGTCATAGGTATTAGCGAGAGGATATACTAAAGATAAGATAAGTACTAGACAAGCAATAAAGGAGAAGTTAAAAGACATACTCTCAAAAAGAAATGGATACAAAGAACGCATCTTTGCTTCCGTCTCCCAAGTAGCATTGCTTTCGTCATCTCCCCATTGCACTTTAACTAGCTGAACTTCTCTGTTCCTCAACTTCCTAGTTTCTGACCCAAGGATGCGAGTAGGAGCTCGTCGAATCGTCGCATCACGCTCTACCTCTACATCTCTAAGCAAGCTCGGCTCTACCACCTCCGCGGTCTCATGTAAGCACTTCCTCAAATGTGATACATGGAATACATCATGAACACCACTAAGTCTGTCGGGCAACTCCACCCTATATGCCATCCGTCCAATCCTTTCCTTAATAGGAAACGGCCCAACAAATCTCGGTGCTAACTTCCCTACGGACCCAAAGCGAACAACATTTCTCAATGGAGATACTTTGACAAAAACCATGTCCCCAACCTCAAACTCAAGATCCGTCCTTCTCCGATCCGCATAAGATTTCTGTCTATCTTGCGCTGCTTTCATCCTTTTTCGAATTAAATCAATCTTCTCTGAAGTCTCTCTAACCATATCCGGCCCAAGCAAGATCTTATCCGTAGATTCCCACCAACATGTAGGAGATCGACAAGGCCTTCCATAAAGAGCTTCGAAAGGAGCCATACCAATACTGGACTGAAAGCTGTTATTATATGCGAACTCCACCAAAGGAAGATGTTCTTCCCATGTACCTCCAAAATCCAAGATACAAAGCCTCAAAAGATCTTCTAAGATACGGTTCACCCTCTCGGTCTGACCGTCCGTCTGAGGATGATATGCGGTGCTCAAACACAACTGAGTCCCTACCGCCTCTTGCAAACTTCTCCAAAACTCACTAGTGAAAATAGGATCTCGATCACTCACAATGCTGGATGGTACGCCATGCAATCTAACAATCTCTCTAACATAGACTGAAGCAAGCCATGGAGCGGTCCTCTTACTCTTTACGGGTATAAAATGGGCACTCTTTGTAAGTCTGTCTACCACAACCCAAATTCCCGTATTGCCCTTCCTCGATCTCGGTAACCCGTCGATGAAATCCATCGAGACACTATCCCACTTCCACTGTGGAACTTCCAATGGGTGTAGCAACCCACCGGGTTTCCTTTGCTCCACTTTAACTTGTTGGCACACTAAGCATCTAGCCACATACTCGGCCACATCTTTCTTCATACCGGCCCAAAAGAAAACTCTCTTCATGTCTTGGTACATTTTGTCTCCACCGGGATGAATAGTCATTCTTGAACGATGTGCATCATCCAAAATAGCCTTCTTCAAACCCTCATCTTGCGGTACACAAAGTCTACCGTCTCTATGCAACCATCCCTTATCATCTATGGTGTATCTACCCAAATGGCTGGACGACTCCCCTCTTATAAGCTTCTCTACCAACACAACCAACTGTGGGTCGTCTCGCTGAGCCTCGCCAATCCGTCTCAAAAGAGTAGGTCTAACCTCCAAGGATGCCAACAAACCAGGTACAAAATCAACAGAAGGTCTGAAGTCAAACAAAGAAAGAAACTCCAAGCTTCGTCGTTCCACGAACAATGGACTCAAAGATAGCCTTTTTCTACTTAAGGCGTCTGCCACCACGTTACCCTTACCAGGGGTATACGCTATCTCGAAATCATAGGATGCTAAGAACTCCATCCACCTTTGCTGTCTTAAGTTTAAATCCTTCTGAGAGAATAAGTACTTCAATGATTTATGGTCGGTGAACAACTCGAATCTCTCACCAAGAAGATAATGGCGCCAAGACTTAAGTGCGAAAACAATCGCGGCCAACTCTAGATCATGGGTAGGGTAATTCTTCTCATGCACTCTCAATTGTCTCCCTCCATAGGCTATTACCCTTCCCTCCTGCATCAAGACTGCGCCTAATCCTGTTCCACAAGCATCGGTATAAACAACAAACGGCTTACTCCCATCTGGAAGCACTAAAACTGGAGCGGTGGTCAAAGCTCTCTTTAACCGTCGGAAAGCATCATCACAATCTACATCCCATGAGAAAACCAGATTCTTCTTCGTCAAGCGGGTTAATGGGGCTGATATCTTCGCGAAGTCTTTGATGAACTTCCTATAATATCCTGCCAACCCCAAGAAACTTCTTACCTCGGTAGCATTTCTAGGAACTTTCCAATCCTGGATAGATACTATCTTTGCGGGATCCACAGCTATCCCTTCCTTAGAGACCACATGCCCTAAGAATCGCACTTCTCTTCTCCAAAAATGGCATTTAGAGAATTTAGCTTTAAGACTATGCGCTCGAAGAGTCTCCAACACTTCCTTGAGATGTAAGGCATGCTCCTCTTCATTCTTGGAAAAGACCAAGATGTCATCCACAAAAACTACTACAAACTTATTCAGATACTCTCTGAACACTCTACTCATGAGATCAACAAAGTATGCGGGGGCGTTTGTCAACCCAAATGGCATCACTAGCCACTCATAAAAACCATCCGGAGTCCGGAAAGCAGTCTTCTCTATACTGTCCTCCGCCACTCTTAACTGATGAAACCCTGTAGCTAAGTCCATCTGCGAAAATACTGACGCGCCAACCAACTGATCAAAGAGATCATCTATCCTCGGTAATGGGTGTCTATTCTTCTTCGTGAGCTTATTAAGTTCCCTATAATCCACACAAAGTCTGAGGGACCCATCCGCCTTCGTGGCAAACACTACTGGAGCTCCCCACTCCGATATACTTCGCCTTATGAACCCCTTCTCAAGCAACTCCCCTACTTGCTTATGAAGTTCTCTTCTCTCACGAGGAGCCATGTGGCGTACTGGCAAAGACACTGGTTTGGCATTATCCACCAAATAAATTCGGAAATCTATCTCCCGCTTCGGAGGCAAACCCTTTACTTCTTCAAACACATCCGGATATTCCCGGACTACTCTGACAGAACACAAACTTTCGACCGAAGCATCAAGCGATTCAAGATAACTTAGCAAAACAGATTCCATGGGATTGCAAGAGATCTCGAGAGTGTTACCCAAGCGGGTCATGAGCCTGACAACTCTCCTTTCGCAATCAAGAACGGCACCATTACTGGATAACCAGTCCATGCCCAAGATCAACCCATAGCCCGTGAAGCCCAATACAAAAGCATCACATCTAAACTCAACGCTAAGTATAGAAATCTTCAAACCCAAACATATCATAGACAGATATATGGAGCCCCCAATTGGGTTTGAGACAACCAAGGGATCATCAACTAGACTGGTGTCTAAGTGCAGTGACTCAACTAACGATGATGAGATAAAAGAATGCGATGCGCCAGAGTCAAACAAAGTACGAACTGGATGATCAAACAGAAAAACCAGACTTTCAACGGAAATAGTTCTACCTCTCTGCTGAATCGGTGGAACTGAGAGAACCTGAACTTGCCCCCCTGACTGAGGTGGTGCTATAAGAGCTTGCACCTGGCCTCCTGAGGTAGACCCCGTCTTCTGCCCCTTCTTTGGGCAGTTTTTCACAAGATGCCCTGCTTCACCACAATGAAAGCAACCGGTCTTCTTCTTTTTGCGACAATCCTTACTGAGGTGTCCTGGTGTTCCACAATTGAAGCACTTCTTCTTCGTCTTCTTTTTGTCACCATTGCCTTTTCCGCCCTTGCCTTGTTGTTGCTGTTGCGGTTTCTTCTGATCCCCCTTTTTCTCTGGTGCCTTAGAATTCTTATCATCCTCATGCATAAGTGCCATGTAGACAAGCTTCTCAAAAGTGGCCCCCATAGGAATGTGAGTCATAGCTATTCCTTGCAATGGTTCGTTCAAGCCTCTAACGAACCTCAAAGCCTTCTTCTCCGGTGTATTCACCAACTCTATGCCAAACCTTGCTAATTGATTGAATTTGTTGACATATTCTTTCACCGTGAGATTCCCTTGCTTCAAATTCAAGAACTTCTCCATAAACAGATTCTCTTCCGCCCTTGAGAGAAACTTAGCCCCAAACCTTTGCTTAAAATCTGCCCAAGAGTCAACAGGGCGTTCTCCATTAGTGACCTCCCACCAGAATGAGGCCTCTCCCTTCATTAACCAAGCCGCCAACTTGACTTTCTTTCCCTCTTCCACTTCAAAGATATCTAGCAACTCTTCCACTTCCTTAAGCCAATCTCTAGCCTCTACGAAAGTCTCTGAACCAAGAAAAGGTTTTCCTCCTATAGCCTTGAACTCCTTGCAAACCTTAGCAAAATTATCCACTCTAGGCTGAGGAGGAGGAGCGGTTGTCTCTGGTGTAGTAGCATTGGCCGGACCCGCAGCCGCGGCCCTAGCCTCTTGCAACCTCCTATACCATAGTGGTATAACTAAACCCTCCGGGATGTTAAGATCTTCAGCCATGCTGAAACGAAAGAGGAAAGATTCAAAAAGGAGATTCCGAAAGATAAAGATATGGCTATTGGGGATTATGCTTTTCTTTTTCAAAAACTTTTTCTCTTAGAAGACATGCTTTTAAAAATACTTTCTTCAAAAATACTCTTAGAAAGTAGTTTTTCTCAAAAATTTTATCTGTTCTGGTAACCTTAAGCTCTGATACCACGTGTAACACCCCACTCCCGCTATGATCACTCACTAAGGGAATGCCATAGCATCGGTGGAGTATTTTAGTGAATATAGAACAGAAAAATTACAACAAGACAGATATAAATAGTACTTGAAATTTTAAAACATCATCTCATAACAGCGGAAGTAAAACATGTCTGGTTACATCATAAAACCACAATAAAGGTCAAGTACAATATCCATCAAAATAAAGAAGTACATAATCCCACTCTCATACAATAGCCAAACAAAAGAAAAGATAACTGGATAACTGGAGCTTTACATCTATCCAAGCTCCTAAAGACTGGAACAGCAATCCGATCAAGCTCCACTACTGCTAGGATCCACCGTAGGACCTGAGGGTTGGGAAAAAGATAAAAACAACAGGGTCAGACATAAGTCTGAGCGAGTCCTATAACTTTAACAATACAATCGTTAAAGTAACCAGAGAAGACATAAACTGATATACGGTAACATATAGGGATGAATGGCTACCCTAAGCAGTCAACTAAACGAAGATAAAGGATAAAGACGCATCTACCCTCCCTAAGGTAAATTACTAAACTGCACCACACCAGTCGTTCCTAACTTAAAGGTTGATCCCACCCAAGGACTTATAAAATTTACTAATTAGTACCTGCGTACCCCTAGGTGACCAAGTAGGCGCCACGGGGCCCTACAATCCACTAGGTGTACACACTACTTCCCATTCGATCGGCTCCCTAACGTAGATACCCGTGCTGGCCCCACCGTGGGATGTATCATTCCCCAATGTGGCAACCTGATGAAACTAAAGGTGCACGGCTTATATCTACTCGATGCAACAACGGCTTACCTACCAGCCCGGGCCCACTCACGCATATGAAGCCCGTTGGACTTGCGTTGCCACCGCTAACCCGTTTGCCTCTTACAGTCAAGCCCAGTATGCGTGTCCCGTCCTCGACATGGGTCGAGCCCACAAAGATACGTATGGGTTACTGGTTGAAATGGGCCTCCACAAGCTACCCACCTAAGCTTGTCCCTTTTTCTAGTATATCCCACTTAACCCTTTAATCATGTTTTAATTACATGTTCTATTTTGGTTAAGTATTCTAATCGTATTTTCTATTGCCACCCAAGGCAACCACTAGATTTTCTCATGCCACCCGAGGCACCCACTTAACCCCTCATGTCCCTCTACATGCTAATGTGGTTAAGTGTTTCTTAATTAATTAATTAAGAACGTAACCTTTGTAAAGACCTCTCACATTAGACTGTCTTTTATGACCGCTGGTTAAGCCGGTTGGGTCCGGGCAGCCTTATGTCATAACAGAGTCTAACCTCGTGTCTTTACATTAATTACGTATTTAGTTTGTGCCTAAGACCTCTCACATTGGGCTAACATTTGTAGCAACTGGTTAAGCCGGTTGGGTCCGGGCAGTTTTACGCTACAACTGAGTCCAACCTCGTGTCTTAGTCAATTAATTACACCTAATTAATCACCCTCATAATTTTATATTAATTATCCCTAATTAATCAAGTTTTCTTAACATGGGTAGACCTAACTTAATAGGTAAATTCCCATGGGGTAGACCTAACTCAATAGGTAAATTCCCAACACATAGTATGGGTACACCTAACCAAATAGGCAAATTCCCATACTATGTTTATTTATTTTGTGTTATGCATAATTATATTAATTTCACACAATCTTATTAACTTATGCATTTAATTACCCCATCGTTCCCACGTAATTTCGTTCATGATATAACACATATAAAAGGTGTCAACTTGCATATGAATGAACATGTTTCAAAGGTGCCATCTTGCATATTAACAAACACATAACTTGCATATGAACTTGCATAACATGTCACATAACTTGCATATAATATGTCACATAACTTACATATTCATTTTGCATAACAAACTTGCATATTAGCTTATAGACTTGCATAATGTGTCATCATGAACTTGCATATTAATAAACATGTAACTTGCATATTTACATACATGTAACTCGCATATTAACAAACATGTAACTTGCATATAAAGAAACATGTAACTTGCATATTTACATACATGTAACTTGCATATTAACAAACATGTAACTTGCATATTAACAAACATGTAACTTGCATATTTACATACATGTAACTTGCATATTAACAAACATGTAACTTGCATATTAACAAACATGTAACTTGCATAGCATATTACCATGAACTTGCATAACATGCATATGATTACATAGCCCACAACTTGCATATTTAGCATCATGCAAACATAACATACATCATATTAAACTTGCATAAGCTTACATACTCAACATGCATAAACATAAGATTAATGCTAACATCATATCATATGATTCAAAGCTCATTAACCCACATACAAAACCATAAATCTCATCACATCTCATCTAATTAGTTTACCAAAAGATCATCAAAGTGATAGAAACTCACAACTAGCAACTTTGAACACCAAATGAAGAAGATTAAGATGCTAAGAAGGGATTAGAAGTTGATTAGAGAGTGATTAGTATGCAACCCTCTTCATAAAATTAGTGGAGGCCATGAGAGCTAGCATTTTGCCATAGTTTAGTCACTAGGTTTAATTATGAATGAATTAGGGTAGGTTAGGGTCTTATTTATAGATTAGGCAAGTGTTTTAGGCCATAGGATTAACCCTAGATTCAATCCAAGCCATCAAAGCATGTCTTGGGGAAGAAGTCAAGTGTAGGAACCATCTAGGGCCTTTAGATTAAAGATGGACCATGAGAACCATTCAAATGCAAAATCTGCACTTGAGCGAATCGGCCCACGGGTTGACAGCCAAACACCCTGGATTAACCCCTAGTCGACCCAGCGGGCTCGGGTCGACTTCAAAAATCGGCCGGTTCGGTTATTCCCCTCTCCCAATTCGCTGTTTTGAGCATTTTTGCATATTTATTTATTAAATTTTCAATTATATATATATATATATATCAATATATATATATATATATATCTACACAACCCATTTCACTTAATTAAGTATACTTTAATTTGGGAATTTTCGTGAAACTTCGCGAGGCCATATCTTGATCATACGGACTCCGATTTTCGAAAACTCGGACTCTATTTCGCGTATTTTTCCGAGACGAACACAATGGCATAGCCCGTTTCCCTTGATTCCCATTTTAGAATTAAATTCTGCCTCGATTTATGTTATTACAGGTTATTGAAAATACGGGTTGTTACACCTACTTAACCCCCATGTCCCACTTTACATTTTTATCTGGTTAAGTATTTCTTAATTCATTCAGGCCATAACCTCATAAAGACCTCTCACATTAGACTGGCATTTATGGCATCTGGATTTGCCGGGCGGGTCCGGGCAGTCTTACACCATAAAAGAGTCCAACCTCGTGTCTTTACAATTGTTATGCTTTAGTTTAGGCCTAGGACCTCTCACATTGGGCTGACATTTGTGACCACTGGATTTGCCGGGCGGGTCCGGGCAGGTTTACGTCACAAACAGTCCAACCTCGTGTCCTGAGCATTGATTATCACTTATAATCATTTTACCCCAGTTTTAATAATTCCCTATCCAAATTATTAATTAAGTCCACTTTTTATTGATGTCCATAATTGACTCAGTTATGGTCATCCATTCATGGCATGCAAAATCATATCAATTGCACCCTAACTTCTTATTATTAAATTCTTAATATTACCCCTACCCCACGTTTATACGTTCTCTTATTCATCGCAGAATATACGTTAGACTCGAATAGTCTAACTCATAGCACGAAGATAAATTATCACAACATATAAACAAATAAAATAATCCAATCATAATAGGAGTGAAGCTTGCATAAACTACACATGTTAAGGATCTAAAGGTGTTAACTTGTTAAATGTCACAATTTACATGATATGATCATAACCCAAATTTATGTATAAACTTGCATATGGGGTTTTAGGCAACATAATGATGGTGTGAACTAGCATAGAATTTCACATATGTAATATTATAATTCTAGATGTCATAATAGATGTTATGGCATATGTTCATAACTTTTACTAATCAACCTAAACTTGCATATGTGACTTGTCATATAGATCAACATAGCCTAAATAGTATCAACATCGTGATTTGATTAACATGAACTAATTAGCATAAATAGTAACATCATGGCTTTTTAACATGTATGATTCATCACAACTTAGCATAGAAACTCTCAACATACATAACATCATCATAGCATGATTTACAACATATAGGATATCATCACCACATGGCATAGAATTTATAACATATACGATAGTATAAGGTTTACAACAACATACATGACAATTCACATCATCTACTCATAATCCATTCATGACCTATTCTAATTAGTTTAACAATAATCTTGTTAAGATCATCATACTCACAATTTAGAGAAGAAAAGAGAGTCTTGATTTGCTTTAGAGTTGAGTAGAATTAGGTTTAGATTAGCTTTTCTTCCTTCTTAGTTGGCGGCGGCTAGACTGAGTTCCATGGCAGCGGTATGACGGTAGCTATTCTATTTTTCATATGAATTAGGGTGAGAGACTACCTAGGTTTTTATAGAGTTTAGGGTTTATTTAGACCGTCAGATCAACTCAGAACTAAACTGAACCATTTAATTTGCCAACTCAGCCCTAAAGACACATCAGCAGCTCAAGATTGGGCTCAGTCAAAACCCTAGCCGACTGACCAGGTCGACACTATAGTCGACCTGGGGGGGGGGGGGGGCGGGGGTGGAGAGGTCGACACTAGTGTCGACTTCCCAGTCGGCCTACCTGGGCGGGAATTTTTCCCGCCCAGCATGCTTCTGCACTTTCAGTTTGAATTTTAAATTTCCTGCGAGCTGTTTTGAATTTTCTGAAACTTCCGATGGCCATAACTTCTTCATACGAAGTCCGATTCACGCAAACTCGGACTCTATTTCAACCAGAATTCCGAGATGAACACAATGGCGCGACCCGTTTCCCACAATTATCACATCTGAGATTAGTTATTCTTTAATTTGTGAATATTAATATTAATAGAATTGTGGGGTGTTACACACGGTGTCTTACATCCTCAGAGCAGACCGGATCCATGCACGCACATGACTCGGTTGGAACGCGCCATCAACACCCCTCGCCATTATCAGAATGAACCGCTTATAATTAGTTTAGTAAGCGTGCTTGGACCCCTACATAGTGTGGAGTCAAAGTTTTGATACCAGAAAGGGTTAATAACTAATATGGGCCCCAAACAACAGATGACTACCCTCCTAACCTTGTGTCCCTAGACTAGAAGATTTCAGATTAACTTGTTTACAAGTTTCAGACAGAGTTCAGATTAATGGTTCACAGATCAGACAATCAAGTTAACAAGTTTTCAAATTAACAGCTCAGATGTACGGATTTTACAGACTTACAGATTATCTAACTTTGTATTGGGCCTACAGATCCACGAAACGGGTTTTGTTAGATTCATCAGTCTAGTTGGTTTAACCCTAACCACCCAACATGTTTTAGACATTATATTTATCTTAGATTTGCATTAATTAAATATTAATGCACAAACCTCGGTATCTTGTAGCCGCTGGATGTGCCGGGCGGTTCCGGGCAGACTTCTGCCACAAGCCAAACCTAACCTCGTGTTTAAGAATATTTTAGTTATGCCTATGACCTCTCACATTAGACTGACAGTTTATGGTTGCTGGTTAAGCCGGTTGGTTCTGGGCAGGCTTCTACCACCAACAGAGTCAAACCTCGTATCTTAGCCAATTTATTCCAATACAGATTATACAGATATTAGACTAATTATGTCCATTTACCAGATTAAACTTGGTTACAGCAGTTTATCAAATTTCCATATTTTTATTCAATTTATATCAAGCCTACGGATTTTCATTCCCAAATTATAATTATTTAGCTTTCAACAGATTAGGCAATTCAACAGATAACAGATCTAGCAGATTAGGCGATTCAACAGATTTGTAGATTAGGAAATTCAACAGATAACAGATCTAGCAGATTAGGCGATTCAAAAGATTAGTAGATTAGGCAATTCAACAGATTTAGCAGATAACAGATTTAGCAGATTAGGCAATTCAACAGATTTAGCAGATTATATATTTCCAAATTTCTATTTACATATCTTGCCTAATAATAAATTAAGCCTAAACTTTCATGCCTAAATCGTAGTCATAATTCATAATACAATACATGCCCCCAAATTTTCATTAAACTTTACATAGTACAAAATACTCTCTAAAAGCCCCAAATCATGATATAAAATATGAATTATGCCAAATTATAACCTTTAATGCCAATATCCAAAAATCCATTTTTGGGTGCATTCACATTAATAGTTATCTTGTTTTAATATAGGTCTTTACGCCTAAGTCACATATTCCTTTTTCAAGTCATGAATCGTTATAAAAATATGCCCAAATATCTAGATCTTTAAATTATAACATCTCAAAATCAGATCTTAATTTTAAACGTGCGTTATGTCTCCCTGGTTTCAAGTCATATGTCATCATACAAAGATTCCTCTTCTTCCAAATTACAGAGTATACACAGATCTAGATCTAATTTACAACATATGTCCATTTCTCAAATCCGTCAAAGATCAGTGATGTCCAATTATGCATTATCCATTATTTGTCCCAAAATTTAGCGTTCGTGCATTAATCTCTTATGTGATTTGGCGCAGGCTCGTGGTAGCCTGCCTATAAGCAAAAAGGAAGAAAAGAGAGAACAGATACAAAACAGTCACAATCAAGATAGGTCCACAGAAAAGTATGCATAACCTCATATCCAGAGTCACAAAATGTCAAGATAATTATTAAATTTCATATTTGAAAATAACTGTACTCACAAAAAGGGAACGATTCTTGATTTCTGGGATCTGTATTCTGACACTGAATAGCGCTCCTTTGGCGTGGACTATCGATTAGATTAGAAAATAGTTGTTCTCTTTTAACTCTATTCAGATTGGAAGAAGATGCACTAGTTCTAGTTTTGATTCTAGCAGAGTAGCAACACCATTTTTGTTTTTAATTTAGAATAGAGGCAGAGTATCGGTAGAATGAAATTGTGTGCAGAGAAAGCTAGGTTTTGGGGTGTTTAAATAGGTTAGAGCTCACGAATCCAGTCAGAAAGGCGCCCAGGTGCAGAAAAAATGGATCTGTCTCTAGATCTGGAAAAAGGGGGGAGGTCGACCCTTGTGTCGACCTGTTTACCCAGGTCGACCCCTAGGTCGACCCTAGTGTCAACTTGGGTCCCAGGCCGGAATTTTCCCGTCCAGCCCTGGTGTCTGTTTTGAATTTCGAAATCTGAATTTTAAATTTCGGGATGGTTTTTATTTAAACTTCTGAAGACCGTATCTTCTTCATACGGAGTCCGATTTACTCAAGCTTGGAGTCTATTCCAAGCAGAATTTCGATTCAAATGCAATGGCGTAATCCGTTTCCCTTAATTATTTTGTTACAATTTAATTATTCTCTGAATAGTTACTCTTATGTTCACAGAAAATACGGGGTGTTACATTCTCCCCTCCTTAAAGGATTTCGTCCCCGAAATCTTCAAGTTAAAAAGAATGTGTCCTACCATCCAATCACCCATTTACTCAACCATCATCCACAAGCATCCATTGTCCTTAGAAACTTCTAATGTTGTATGCTTATATGTAAAAGTGTGTGTATATGTTCTTTATCTAATGCACAGATCAGGCGGTCCACTGATTCAGTTGACCTTCTTAATGCGAATTATGTCAGTGCCATGAGTCCAACATGTATGCAATTTTCCTATTTGATACATATCATTTGTATATCAGTACACAACCGTTCATTCATATGCAACATCCATGTGCTGAGTCAACCATTTTGCATCCATAAAAATTGGAAATACACATATATCTATATGCAGCATGAGAGTGTTTTTGAGCCGATCTAGTGCCTAGTGTGTGTATATGCATCCACGAGCAACCACTAGCAACCACTTGCGTCCACTTGCAACCATCAAACATAACATGTCTCAAACACATGTTTACACCCATTAGTTTCTACCTAAAGGTCGAAGATTCGGTCGATAGGATAAAGCTTCGTGATAAATGCAAGTATGATTAAAACAAAAGCTTGGTTCCTATTAGACATCGGTTTAAGAGAATAACCCCCTAAGTATCAACCCCGAAGACCAAAATCAACATCAGAATGACACTCAGAGAAATACTCCCATTAAACAAATATCCAACTGGAAATCTACTTCACACTTTGAGTAAAATCCCCTATCCTTTTTCAGAAATATTCAGATACTTACAGACCACCGATACAGATCAGATTATCAAACGATTCTTAGGAAACTAAGCATGATAAAATCCCATCGTATCCCACAAAACACCAGAATGTATGCGTCACAGTTAACTTAACGCCCAACACAGATACCCTCAAACCCCAACTTATCACAAACAAATGAGTCATAACCCTTATGGATTTGAATCTACAGCGGGATCAGAGACAAGTCTAGTATTAAAGTGCAAAGTTTCAATTACAGAATCCAAATGCCAGAATCAGAAAGAGTTTTAACTCCACAAATAGATAAGGAAACTAAACCTTAAACATAAATTTTCTTATTTCTTTCCTATCCACCAGCCTCACGATCATTCGCCTGCCCTCAAAAGTGGGTCCCGCCCTCTGCCCTTGTCCTCGTTTCTTTGGGCAGTCCCTAGTGAAGTGCCCCATCTCTCCACAGTTGAAGCAAGTGTCCTTCCTCTTTCTGCAATCCTTGTTCAGATGGGTCGAGCTTCCACAAGTAATGCACTTCTTCTCCTTCTTATCTTCAGACTTCTCATCCTTCTTTTGTGTTTCCTTTTTGGGCCCTGCCTTTTTGTTCTGTGGTCCTTCAATCTTTTCTTCTATCCTCTCACTTTTGGTTTCCTCTTCATGCACCAATGCCATGTCAACTAATTTCTCGAAGGTAGCCCCTATAGGAATGTGGGACATTGCCAATCCGTGTAGTGGCTCGTTCAAACCTTTAGCAAACCTTAGTGCCTTCTTATATGGTGTATTTACCAAATCTAAGCCGAATCTTGCCAACTGATTAAACTTATTATCGTACTCTCTCACTGATAAATTCCCCTCCTTCAACGCCAAGAACCTCTCTACGTATAGACTCTTTTCTACTCGTGAGAGAAATTTCATCTCGAACCTATGCCTGAAATCCATCCACATCTCTACCGGATGCTCTCCATTTGTGACCTCCCACCAAAAAGAAGCTTCTTCCTTAAGTAACCATACCGCCAACTGTATCTTCTGTCTATCGTCCACCTCGAAGATAACGAACAAATCCTCAGTTTCTTTGAGCCAGTTCCTTGCCTCCACGAAGGATTCAGTTCCATTAAAGTTCTTCCCACCCATGGATTGAAAGTCTCTACATATCTTCGGGAAAGTATTCACGTGCGGAGGAGGAGGAGGAAGAACCGCTGCAGCTAGGGGAGGAGCGACGTCTGCTGGGCCCGCATCATCAGCCATAGCTTCTATGTACCTCCTGAACAAGCCAGGCATCGGTACGCCCTCCGGAAGGTTAAGATCCCCAAACATGCTGAAACGAAAGAAAAACAAAGATTCAAAACAAAGGATAGAAAGATAGGCCTATGGCTTTGGGGATTATGTTTTTCAAAATAAACTCTACTTTTGAAAATACTTCCCTTTTAAAACCTTTTTGAAAATAGTTTTCAAAAACTTTCTATCAAATCTGGTAACCTTCAGCTCTGATACAAAGTGTAACACCCCACCTCCGTTAAGCTCACTCGCAAAGCGAATGCCTTAATTTTGGTAGAGCGTTTTTAATAGACAGAACAGAGATTTACAAGACAGGTAAAGTAGTACTTGAAAATTTTACAACTTTATTACAACAGAAACAGAAATAAGTTTGGTTACATCTTTCAAAATCACAATATCGGAATTCAAGTAGATAAATATCGATCTTGTACAAAAGCCTTCAGAATGCATAGTTTTTAAAGCCATAATCCCCAATATAAACTTCCATGGAAAGATAGAGCCAAAGCCAAGCAATACATCAAACACTTCAAGCAGATAGAATTTGAATCAAGCTCCTATATTTCCACCCTGAAAGCCTGGGGGGAAACGGAAAGAAAAGAGGCAAAACAAACTAGGTCAGACATATGTCTGGTGAGTCCGGTGACTTTCCGCATATAAACAGATAATAGTATCATGACATGTAAATAAAACAGGATGAGAGATAACCGTAATAGGAATAGCAGGTTAACAGAGGAAAAGGAATGATATAGGCTAAGCTAAGCTTTTCACTTCTCTGCACTAATACTAGTATAACAGGATTAGGTGTTACCCTAATGTCTAAACTGAAACAAAAATGGAAACAAAATAATCTCTACAGAAATAGAATGCTAGTAATGGGCCTTTACCACTCGAACAGAGGCAGACGGTGCAGAAACAGAATGCTACTAATGGGCTTTTACCACCTCAATAGACAGAAGGTACGGAAATAGAACACTAATAATGGTCCTTTACCACCCAACTAGTGGGCCTTTACCACCCCAACAGAAAGAAGGTACAGAAACAGATTCGGAAACGGAATCAGAGACGAAAATAGAATAATCCCTATGGAAACAGAATGTTAGAATTAGGTGTACACTAGTAATGGGCCTTTATCACCCCAACAGACGGTACCACGCAGAAACAGACAGGTGTTACCACCCAACAGAAACAGATGGTACCAACAGAAACAGACAGAAATAAGTGTACCCTAATTCCTACCGCCAAGCGACCGGCTCCCTAATACATAAATACCCGGTGTCAGCCCCACAATAGGGTGTATCACTCCCTAAAGTGGCAACCTATTGGCACATACCTATTTACAGATGTCACGGTGTCTTACATCCTTAGAGCAGAACGGATTCATGCATGCACATGACACGGTTGGAACGCGCCATCAACACCCCTCGCCCTTATCAGAATGAACCGCTTATAATTAGTTCAGTAAGCGTGCCTGGACCCCTACATAGTGTGCGGTCAATGTTTTGATACCAGAAAGGGTTACTAACTAATATGGGTCCTAAACAACAGACGACACAAATATTTCCCCTCCTAACCTTGTGTCCCTAGACTAGCAGATTTCAGATTAACTTGTTTACAAGTTTCGGACAGAGTTCAGATTAGTAGTTCACAGATCAGACAATCAAATTAACAAGTTTTCAGATTAACAAAATTGATGTACGTATTTTAAAGACTTACAGATTATCTAACTTTGTAATGGGCCTACAGATCCACAAAACGGGTTTTGTTAGATTCATCAGTCTAGTTGGTTTAACCCTAACCACCCAACACGTTTTAGACATCATATTTATCTTAGATTTGCATTAATTAAATATTAATGCACAGACCTCTCATATTAGGTCGGTAGCTTGTGGTCGCTGGATGTGCCGGGCGGTTCCGGGCAGACTTCTCCACAAGCCGACCTAACCTTGTGTCTAAGCATATTTTAGTTATGCCTATGACCTCTCACATTAGAATGACAGTTTTTGGTTGCTGGTTAAGTCGGTTGGTTCCGGGCAGGCTTCTCTCGCCAATATAGTCTAACCTCGTGTCATAGCCAATTTATTCCAATATAGATTATACAGATATCAGATTAATTATGTCTATTTATCAGATTAAACTTGGTTACAACAGATTAATCAAATTTCCATATTTTTACTCAATCTTAGATTGAACCTACAGATTTTCATACCCAAATTACAATTATTTAGCTTTCAACAGATTAGGCAATTCAACAGATAATAGATCTAGCAGATTAGGCGATTCAACAGATTAGCAGATTAGGCAATTCAACAGATAACAGATCTAGCCGATTTGGTGATTCAACAGATTAGCAAATTAGGCAATTCAACAGATTTAGCAGATAGCAGATTTAGAAGATTAGGCAATTCAACAGATTTAACAGATAACAGATTTAGCAGATTATATATTTCCAAAATTCTATTTACATATCTTGCCTAATCATAAATTAAGCCTAAACTTTCATGCCTAAATCATGGTCATAACTCATATTACAATATATGTCTCCAAATTTTTGTTAAACTTTGCACAGTAAAAAATAATCTCTAAAAGCCCCAAATCATGATATAAAATATGAAATATACCAAATAACAGCCTTTAATGCCAATATCCAAAAATCCATTTTTAGGTGCATTCACATTAATAGTTATCCTATTTTAATATAGTTTTTTACGCCTAAGTCACATATTCCTTTTTCAAGTCATGAATCATTATAAAAATATGCCCAAAAATCTAGATCATTAAATTATAACATCTCAAAATCAGTTCTTAATTTTAAACATGCGTTATGTCCCCCCAAGTTTCAAGTCATATGTCATCATACAATGATTCCTCTTCTTCCAAATTACAGAGTATACACAGATCTAGATATAATTTACAACATATGTCCATTTCTCAAATAAGTCAAAGATCAGCCATGTCCAATTATGCATTATCCATTATTTGTCCGAAAATTTAGCGTTCGTGCATTAATCTCTTATGAGATTTGGCGCAGGCTTGTGGTAGCCTGCATATAAACAAAAAGGAAGAAAAGAGGGAACATATACAGAACAATCACAATCAAGATAGATTCACAGAAAAGTATGCATAACCTCGGATCCAGATTCATAAAAATGTCAAGATAATTATTAAATTTCATGTCTGAAAATAACTGTATTCACAAAAAGGGAACGATTCTTGATTTCTGGGATTTGTATTCTGACACTGAATAGCGCTCCTTTGGCATAGGCTATCGGTTAGATTAGAAAATAGCTGTTCTCTTTTAACTCTATTCAGATTGGAAGAAGATGCACTAGTTCTAGTTTTGATTCTAGCAGAGTAGCAACGCCATTTTTATTTTTAATTTAGAATAGAGGTAGAGTATAGGCAGAATAAAATTGTGTGGAGAGAAAGCTAGGTTTGAGGTTGTTTAAATAGGTTAGAGCTTACGAATCCGGTCAGAAAGGCGTCCAGGTGCAAAAAAAATGGATCTGTCTCCAGATCTGGAAAAGGGGGGGGGGAGGTCGACCCTAGTGTCGACCTATTTACCCAGGCTGACTGTAGTGTCGCCCTGGGTCCTGGGCAGGAATTTTCCCGCCCAGCCCGGGTGTCTATTTTGAATTTCGAAATCTGAATTTTGAATTTCGGGTTGGTTTTTATTGAAAATTCTGAAGGCCATATCTTCTTCAAACGGAGTCCTATTTACGCAAACTTGGACTCTATTCCAAGCAGAATTTCGAGACGAATGCAATAGCGTAACTCGTTTCCCTTAATTATTTTGTTACAATTTAATTATTCTCTGATTTGTTACTCTTATGTTCATAGAAAATACGGGTGTTACACCTTATTTTTGACACGGGCATCTAGTAGTTTTGGTTTTGCAGATTTATATTCACAGGATCCTGGTTTATAGATGGAATGATATTCGGAAAGCTCTATGTCCGTTTATCTCCTTCATTTGTGTTTTGTATTGTTTTTCCACTGCTATGTAATGTAATTTAATGTATAATATTCCTGTATACTCTATATATTCTCGTATTTTGATGACATTTTTGTAATAAGTAATGAAATGTTCTTCTGTTTGTGTTCTAAGGTGGCTTGTCCTCAAAGAAATCCGAGTTTTCCTTCACGGGGAAGTTCGGGTCGTAACATTTTTGGTATCAGAGCTTTGGTTTACAAAGCTCGAGAACAAAACATGTTACAAGTAAATGAAAGAATTCATCTAAGATTGGATTAGTAATATCTAATGAGAATGACTTGTTGGAGATGGGATCAGTAGCATCCTAGAACGAGTGTGAAGAGTGTTGCTTTTAAAACTAAAAGTGAAAACAAGTTTTGTTTTGAAAATTTAAATCAATTATTCATATTTGAGTATTTATTTTAAATCGATATGGACAATCAAATATATAGAGGTTTTAATATACGTCTGATCCACATGTATTTGAAGCCTCAAATATATTCGATAGATATAGAATCACACTCTTGCCGCTGGGGATAATTCTGATGATGTCCGGACATCTTCAGTATTTATATTCGTGTTTCGAAAGTGGGATTTCTATATGATTCCAATTGATTGGTGTGAGAACCAAAACTAGAGAGGGATTATTGTTGTGATTTGGCATCAAAAATATGATTTTTGGACTATGTATCAAAATTATTAATTTGAAACGTTAATTCACTAATTGATTGATGGTTGTATTGTATGATTATTTGTTATGTAATACAACCATTATGTGAAAGAACGGTACACATAACCAAATTGTATCAAATATTGAACAGAATTGAAAATTATTTGAAATTGCATGCATATACATGTGCATCCACTGAACAGGTCATAGCAAAGAGGCTAGAGCAGAAGAATAAAATTGTTTGCCTGACAAATAGGTATATGTTTACTAATTTCTTGGGGTTTTTGATGATTTTATGAGCCGATTGGCAAGCTGCTTGGGTGTTTCTTTTTCTTTTTGGATTTGAGAGGCCTGTATGGCAATTTCAGGATTTTCCCGGTGCTTTCATGCAAGGGAGGTTATGGAAAAAAAATTCGAAAATTTAGGGTGTTAGCCAAATTTTTGAAAAATTTGAAAAGTTCTTAGAAATTGAAAAGTTGAAGAACTTAAGCCGCAATGAAAATAATGGAAGTTGAGTTGATTTGTAAAGCAACTTTCAGCTTCGTTCCTTTTCGGGGACGAAAAGTATTAAGTGAGGGAGATTGTAATAACCCGGAAAATCTGAGCCAATTTAAAATTTTTATTTTGGCAATTTTAATGAATTTTGAATATTTAAAATGATAATTTTAAATAATAATGACGATAAATTTATTTTGAATAGAATTGGAACGTATATATTTATTTGAATCGACGTTAGAATATAAATATTTATTTTTAATTTTAAAAGGAATTGAAAATGGCGCGGTAGTTTTAAACTTCGATTTCAAAATTCAAATGAATGCACAGGATTCAAAATAAACCAAATTTTAGCGAAACATAAAATATTAGAATCTATTTGAAAATATCTTTCCAACGAATCCAAAAAATTGAAATTTCATAGTGGGAATAAAAAGTTATGTCCAATTGAAAATTTGGAATAGTCGCTATGGAATTATAGCCCTTAAAAATGGAAATTTTGCAAACGACCTCTGTTTTCGTTGAAACCACTTTTGTTGGATCTAGGATGTCAAGTTATTGCTAGATTCCAAAATTCATAATTTTTGAAAGCAATATGTGAGCATGGAGCAGGAAAACGTGTTTTGTCCGTTTTAGTCAATTTCGATCGACCAAAAAAGGGCCATTTTTCAAACTATCTTCAAATTTGACGAATTAATTTTGTTAGAACCGTATCATCAATAAGAAGCTAGAAAATATTTTTCAGGAATTTTTGGTGTCTATATGTGGCCCCGGTAAATTGAAATGTGCGTTCAAATTCAATATATAGATTTATATTTTGATTTTGATGGAAACTGGTTGAAATACCTGAACTGGCTTATGATACATATCCCATTGTGTTCGGAATGAGAGTAATTAGCTACGGATGACAGGCGGTGGGTCTTGTTTGGTGTTCAAAATTAAAAGTTACCGTTTTGAAAATAAAATAAATAACCCCCTCTCCTTCTATCTTCTAAGTCACACTCCCCCCCCCCCCCTCATTCACTTTTATTTCAAATCGAATAAATGAAAAAGGAAAAAAAAAGGGGAGCAACACGGTCGAAGGAAGCCATTGCGCCTCCCAAGTCGACGCCGCCCTCCGCCAGTTCCCCCCTCGCCACTGACCTTGTCTCCTCCCCAGCGCGCCGCCCTAGCTTCTCCTTCCTCCACCCTTTCCTCTTCCTTCTTCCTTCGATTTAAACATGGACCCTAAAACCTTCACCCTCCACTACAGTCCTCCCCTTGCCATCGCAGAACCCCCATCGTCGTTAGCATCCCCGCGAGCTCCACCTGAGGTCCGTCACCGTGCCGCCTCCAGTTCTAACAGTGAGCATCCTTCTGTTTTCTTTCCTGTTTTTAATTGTTTTGTACTTAGTTTACTTAATTTAGCTAGCAAGTAAATTTCAGTTTTAAAAATAAATAACCATGATTTTATTTTCATTTTTTTTATATAAATAATTAGGTAAAGTATAGATTTTTATAAAGAAGAAAGATTGAATTTTTAACTGATTTTTAATAATGCAACGCTAAGATTTTTGATAATGAAACGCTAAGATTTTTTATAATGAAACGCTAAGATTTTTATTATATATAAAGTTAAGGTTTTTCTTATATAAAGTTTAGATCTTTGATTAAGATAAAGATTATATTTTTGAAAATAAGAGGGTTTGATTTTTTTTACATTGAAAAGATAATATTTTTAGAAAGATCAAAATAGGATCTTTGTATATATGATGTTTTGAATATATATATATATATATAATTTTTATATATGTAAGCATCATTATAGAAAAAATATGATTTTTCATCGTATAAAAGAAATATTTTTAGATTAGAGAAGAATGGGATTTTTATCGTACGTATGAAATAACTTTTAATTCTATAAAAATATGGTTTTCAGATTATAATGCGATGAATAAAATAGAAGCAACTGGGTTGATTCTCTGAAGCTCGAATTCGCGCTACGCTAGCATTAAATAAAGAATGGAGTAGTGGATCCAAAGGTGAGAACTCCTCACTTTAATTTTCTTTATACAGTTATTTATTATGTAACTGCATATATGAACTGTTCCCCGTCGTCCACAGACCATGGACGACTTGTTTGGTTGTTTGTATTGATTGATGTGTTTGGTTGAATATTTGTTTGTGGTGTGAATGTGAAATTGATTTGATTGGTATGTGTATGGCGCAGGCCATTATTAGACCGGGGATAAGGCTAGGCCTTACCCCATTTCTAGTATCGTGCCGTTATGCCACCGAAATTTTCTAAAATATATTGGAAAAATAAAAATATCATTTTTATTGTGTAAATGAACTGAATAAATATTTTATCGTTAAAAATATAATTTTTAACGTGTATGTGAATAAAATAAATATTCATTTACAAATCAGACGATTTGTTTATGTACACTGATTTGACGAATATTGATTGAGACGATAATTTTACATACCGCTCAACTGCACAAATAATATTCAGTGTTTATTGATTGAAACCCCACACGGGTATTGGGATGATATTGGGCATACACTAACCCCAATAATTAGTGGTATGTCGATCGATTGATCGATAGGCTGTTGTAAGAGTTAAATATTTATTTTTAATGCTTATACAATGTAGAATGCACTCTGGATGATGGATTGTTGTTTTCATTGTTGTTATACACATTGGTTGTGTGAAATCCATATAATCAACATTATATGGTAATTGACGGTGTCTGATTCCAGTTCAGAAAGAATGAAGATTTTGAAATAATGATTATTTTAAAATAACAAAAAATTTCAAACAATATTCAGAAAAGAATCAAAATATGATTTTGATGTCCGATTTGGGATGGATACGAATATATATAAATATATAAAGCTGTGTTGATTAGATTGACGCCATTTAGACGTGAACGATATTTATATCGATTTTATTCATTTTTATAATGAATATCGAAGAGGAATTGATTTCAAAATCTAATGTTTTGAAAATATTATCATTTATATATCGATGATATGGAATATTCAATTTTGATTAGAAATTGAATATGAAGTTGAAATCGTTTTGAAAACGACTTTAAAACGATTTATAAAATATATTTTAAAAGGAAATCGACAAAATATATATAATATATTATATATACAATGGCCTGAATAGAACGCGCCACGCTTTGGCAGTTCGCGAATTTCGACCATTGACTTCGAATGGACATTACGGGAGATTCGACCGTCGGATTCTCCTAAAACCGGAACCGTCGGGTTCATATCGAAAAGAAATTTCTAATGAATACAAGAAATTAGAAATCTAACGGTTGGATTTGGAATTATATCCAAATCAAATTTGGAAAAGCTCGCTGTAAGTGCAGTTCGATGGCCGTTGATGGAAATCGACTGTACGGGCCTTGATAAAATTATTAAAAATATCGATAATTTGTGTAAAATCATAAGAAATGATTTGGAAAGAATTGGGATGAAAAATTCCATATTTGAAAAGATAAAAATAAATTTTTATCGAAATGAACTAGTTTTGAACTAGAATTATAATCCATTTATTTTTAAAATAAATAAATTGGATTTGAAATGGTTTTGAAAATAACTAGAATTTCCAATATATAACCTGGAATGGATTTGAATTGAAATTGTCTTTGGAATATTTCGATGTTGGATTTCATGATTATAATGATGTTGTTATGGAAATTCGAAAGATATATTTATATCATTATTTCCAATACAATCTCTGTTGGTTATAGTATTTGATATCGAATATAAGCTGATAAAATTTCTATTTAGAGCCCTGTATTCAATATCAAATGAGATTTGGGTTTGTTGTGAATGGTGTCTTCATTAACACTGTTCTTAAACCCATTTGAGATAAAGGATTAGATCTTTTAATTAGATCTAATGAAATGTACCAATTAAAAGATATTTAATTGGGATTGAATTGGAACTGATTTTTGGGTATATCATGAATGGTGTTCTAAATAACACTCGTTCTTTAATCCGATAATTAATGGAATGTGCATTGGGTTTGTTGTGAACTGTGTTTTAACGACATTCGTTCTTTAACCCAATTTACAGTGAATTGTGATTTGGAATTTATAAATCTTTCGTAAAGAATTAAAGGAGATTTTCCAAAGTAAAGTTTTCCAATTTAATAAAATAAATTGGAATGGAATGGATTTCGATTTGGTAATAATCGAAGTGAATTTCTATGGATGAATACTGCTAATATATCTGGAATTTAAAAGGCGTTGTCATTATTCCATTTATATTATTAGTCGGATGTGGAAGTTTATATCGATTATATATATCGATTTATTTTCCATGAAGATTCCATCGTTAATGGAATGTGATTTTGGGTTGTCGTGAATGGTATCTTTAATAATACTGTTCTTAGACCCAACGGAGTTAAGAAAATAAGAAACTAACTGGGGTTAGTTAAGTTAAATGGTTTCCTGGGTATTGATCTGATGTTGGTTTTGGCCTTCGAGGTTATTACTTAGGGAATTGTTCACTTGCTAACTTATGTTTAAAGGCTGATGGAATAGAATGTGATTTTAGGTTTACTGTGAACCGTGTTTTAAATGGCACTGGTTCTTTAACCCAGTTAAAGATAGTATATGATTTCCCAACTTAAACAATCATTAATATTGATTTTTGGGAAGATAAAAACCAAGTGGAGTTTTAATGAGTCTTTAAATAGATTGAAAGGTGAATTTGACAACTAAAATTATCAAATTCAAGAAATGATCGAGAATGGAGTATCGCTAGTTTTGCTCCAAGCGATAGTTAAATTTTTGGTTAGATTTGAACGTGAAATGGTAATTAAATTTATCGATAACACCGCGGTGTTAGATATGAAGTATTACCAGTTTTACATAATGGGATGAATAGGTTGGGGTTGGGAAATTAAACAAATGATTACTTCATTAAAGTTTGCTAATCCTGACTAGTTTGGATAAACCATAATTTGGTTTGAAATGATATTCAAAAGAAGATTTAAAGGATAAATTTGAATAATTTATATTTGATAAAATTAATAGGAACGTCTCGCAAAGTATAAGAATATTTGAATAAAGAAATATTCTGAATTGGAATGAGCCGTATGTTGTGTTTTTATAGCACTTGTTTATTATATACGCAAGTTGTTCGGAAAGGCCGGGTTTATACCCATTCTGAATAACTGATTCGACGACGTCGAGGATGAACGTTGGTTGAAGACCGGAGGTCTTCACGTCATTTGGATAATTACTGATGATCTTGATTGGGCT
Source organism: Allium sativum (assembly GCA_030737875.1). Classification (NCBI taxonomy): domain Eukaryota; kingdom Viridiplantae; phylum Streptophyta; class Magnoliopsida; order Asparagales; family Amaryllidaceae; genus Allium; species Allium sativum. The sequence continues at coordinate 152,442,216 of CM060921.1, read as the reverse complement.
GTACACCCAAGAGGAGGGAATCATTTGGTGATCGTACAGACGTACTTGGAGATCGATGGATATGCGAGGAATAAGGTTCCTCCGGTTTCGTTTAGACCCAGAACGGACTTGCAGATGGATTGTATGTCTGACATCAGATTTTATTCTATGTTGATTGATTTCTATTAAATATATATCTATTTGGCGGCGGAGAATTTATTCTCTTGCTTAACGCCCTTCCCTGAGACGTACGAGCTCAGAGGTTATATATCGATAGATATCAGTCGCATGGCATGAATTGCCTATGTGGCATGCTAAGATGCAAATGATCAAGCCTTTTATTGAAAAGCAGGGTCTTGTGGTTGATGATCAAAGCACGGCCTTTGTGGTGTAGCTTTGTGTAGCGTTAATTCGCAAGCCTCACACCCCGGTGCGAACCAAAAAGGGGAGAGGACTTCAGGGAGGACATGTGTTTCCTTCTAGCTAGGAGTGGTGTTTTGGGTTTTACACGCCTGGACATTTTACTTATGTGGATGATGGATAGAGATGCGCCTCGGTTAGATCGGACGATCCAGGTCCGATGGAGTCATTTGGCTCATTGTCGCCCCATAAGGCGGGGAAACGCAGTGTTCAGGCATTTTAATCCACATCGGTGGACCGGCCATGACGATCCAAAGGTCACTCGAGCTCTGACCTGAGGGGCGGGCAAGAGTGTCTAGAATTCGGTGAGGACGATCCCTTGCCTCGGTTCACAGATGGAAATCCAACTTCCAATATGCGACTTTGCGGTTTTAGTTGTAATCATATATATGGGACATAGTGGTATGGGGCACTTATGCCGTCTATGATTGATACTTATGACTGAAATTGTTTTGACACTATACGCTTATAGTAATTATAAAAGATAAAATTTCACGTACCAAGCATTTTTGGCTATTATAAGGTAAAAACTCTATCCTCCGGCTTGCATTGCATTGTGTGATGGGACCTGAGTCTTATAATAGCTTCATTGTTCTTTATTTAGCATTGCGTTGTTGCTTTGTGCACTGGTATTCTTAGGAGGAAACCCGTTCTGTGTTATACAGCGTGGTCCCTTGATTTGCCTAACTTTAAAGTAAAGTTTTCAATAACTGTTTTAGTTCTCACACCAGTCACATGACCGACCTGGAATTTATTGTTTTAACCTAAACTCTGGGTGCCCCTTATATTGGACACGGGCAGCTTGTAGTTTTGGTTTTGCAGATTTATATTCACAGGATCCTGGGTTACAGCTGGAATGATATTCGGAAAGCTTTGTATCCATATATCTCCTTCAGTTGTGTTTTGTATTGTTTTTCCGCTGCTATGTAATGTAATTTAAATCTTTGATATTTCCCTGACGTATAATATTCCTGTATACTCTGTATATTCTTGTATTCTGATGATATTATTGTAATAAGAAATGAAATGTTCTTCTGTTTGTGTTCTGAGGTGGCTTGTCCTCAAAGCAATCCGGGCTTTCTTTCACGGGGAAGTTCGGGTCGTAACAAAAACCAAACACATTGTTGGCTTTAGTATACTGTGATGAGCCTTAGATTTGTATTTTGCTATGCATAGGAATGACATGTAGAGTTCTTATTACTTGAAATATTTTGGACATTTCCGAAAGTAGGTTGAACATAACCTGTCACTTTAAATTTGTCAATAGGTAAACTTATTTGGCCTGCCAGACGAATAAATTCTCATTGTTTTTTCCAAAACTACATGACTACCCATCAGGTAATTACATTAAAATGTATGGTTATACTCTTCTTTCTAAAATTTTGGAAGTGAGCTTAGACACATCGGCTTTGATCACTGTCATCTATTATTTTATGAAATTATATATATTTTCTACATACGAGAATAAGTTGTTAGTGGCAGTAAATTATAGTAGAACTAAAATATTCTCATATTAGTTAAATCAGTTTCAGTTATTGAAGACAATGTTATGAAGATGAAGATGGAGCTCAACAGACGTATTTATTTTTATTACTCTATCGCAAATATTGGTTGTTTATGATGGTTAACTCTGATAATTGTTGTAAAACATAATCAAATGTATGTTTTAATAGCTTCATGAACTATTATTTATTTATTGTATTTTGTCATTCCGCTGCGAGATATTGTGATTGTTTTTCTTCTTTCTTCTTTTCTTATATTAATCCCAATAACTATTTGTATTTTAGATTTATTAAAGTCGACATGTAAGGATCATTGTCGATTTGAACGGTCAAAAATCTAGGTTGTTACAAGTTTAAATGTTATCGAAGAACAATTTAACCCAACATAGACATATGTTAACTTATCTTGGTAAAGGAAAGTTCACTATTGTTTTCTTTCATGATGCCAGTTATTGTCTTTTATGTAGGAAAAGCTTTCAGTTGATTACGTGTGTAGTTGTTAATCTATCCTACTTGTATGATAATGATAAAATTTCTTCCCATATCTTTATGTTTATAAAGTGGCACAAAAATGTACATATGTAGATGGCTATGTTGTTGAGTCGAAGCGTCGATGGTTATTTTGATTTATGACAAGAAGAAGCTTCTACATCGACAAAAAGAAGACAAGATGACTTCATAGGTTAGAAGTTGATTATTTAGAGTTATAAAATGTTAAAATCTATCCTCAAATAATCATACTTCTAATTGTTTGAAAATACTACTCATGAAAACATTTTTTATGCATATGACCGAAAACATGTCGACCTACAATTTTTTATAGGTCAACAGGTTTTTAAATTGTAACGGTCAAAAATAGGTCGACCTACAAAATTTTATAGGTCAACAGGTTTTTGAATTACAACGGCTAAAAACATGTCGACCTATAGATTTTCATAGGTCAACAGCTTTTTGAATTTTTGTGAAAAGTCATCTCCTTTCTCTAAGAGTTGCATCCATTTCTTCTCATGAATAATCACTTCTTTTGATTGCAACTCTTCACCAATAATTGCAACTACTCGATCTTTATAAATACATAAATTTGCAATCATTCAAATCACCGAATCTTCTTCTATTTTCTGATCTTAACTCTATACTCTCTTGCATTCTAAAAGCTCTCTCAAATAGTCAATACTTGTTGAATCCTTGAATCAGTTTTATATCATTTGATTCAACAAGCAATCTTTCTTCCTTAAATCTTTGCATTCAAATCATATACTTGAGGATAAGATTATAGGAAGGGTGTACTCAATCGTTGGCAAATCAGTGTTGAAAGAAGAACACAATCAGAAGTCAAACTCTTGTAATTGTCCTGTGTGGGTAAGCTTGTAGCCCGTGAAATCAAGTGGGTAAGCTTGTGGCCCGTGAAATCAAGTGGGTAAACTTGTAGCCCGTAAATCAAGTAGTTGTGAACCTGTTCCTCCGGATGAAGCGAGGGTGTTGTTTAGTGAAAAGCCGAAGAGAAGCTTCGGGACTGGACGTAGGACTGGAGGTCCGAACCAGTATAAAAATCCTGGTGTCGTTACTCTACTTTACTTTACTTTACTGCATTTATAGTTATTTGTGATATATATATTGTTTGCGAATATTTATTCGTATAACTATTGAATAGCTTAAGTTATCACATACATTCCGCATAGCCATATTATAGATCCTGCACAAGTCGTGTGCACACCCGACTTTTCAATTGGTATCAGAGCAAGGTTGTTCTAGAGATCGTAACAACATCTTAGAACAAATGGCAATAAAGAAATCTAGTCAGGGATATAGAAAATGGAAGAGCAACAAAGCAGAATCAGGAGAGCAAGGAAACAAATGTCTCATGGCTAAAGTCAGATCACAATCGGTATGTACAGATTCATTATATAAAGATCTTATGTTAGACCATGAAAAATTATTGAAACTCCATAAAATTTTTTTAGCTATGTCAAAAAAGTACAAGGAAGAAAATTCCAAATTAAATGAAGAAAACAATCGTTTGGTAAAACAAGCCAAATGTTTTGAAGATACCTTAGAAGAGCTTGTTTCTCAAAAAGATTTCCTTCAAAAAGAAAATGAGCAACTAGAAGATAAAAACAATGTTCTTTTAAAGGAAATCGATCTTTTGCAAAATAGAAATATATCATTAGAAGATTCTTTAAATAATTCTAGTTCTTTAATTTCGTCTCTGGAAAAAGAGAATGGAGCTTTAACTGAAAAGAATTTAGAACTATCTAAAGAATGTGAGTTTTTAAAGGTGAATAATAATATTTTGCAAAATGAAATTTCTGACTCAAAAGAAAATTTTGAAAAGTTACAATCTTCTTTAGATAATTCAGAATCTCAAATTTTATGTCTCAAAACTGAGAATGGTACTTTAAAAAGGAAAAATTCTGAATTAAATAAGGAAATTGATGATTTAAAGAATAACAAAATTTCTTTTGAAAATGTCAATAGCGACTTTGGAAATAAATTTGATAAAAGTGCAAATAAGTTCGCAAAATTTAATAAAGGTCAAAATGATTTAAATATGATTTTATCTAGATCTCGACCTTTACATGACAAAAGTGGTTTAGGATATAATAAAACTAATCTTAGAAATAGTACTAGATATGCTTTCATGTACAATAAAAATATTACTGCTAGTACTAATGCTCATCCTAGATTCAATTATTATAGAAATTCGAATACTTCTATGACTAGAGATCTGTATAATAGATCTAGAAGTACGAAAAGGAATATCAATAGAGATTACTTAAGTATTTGGGTTCCTGTAAGTTGGAAAAACAGAGAAAAATATATCGATGATTATTTTGATTCGGTAGTTAATAATGAAAATTTTATCTTTAAAGGTTCCATTAAACCCTCTTGGGTATGGCTACCATCCATCTAACCCATGGACCCAAACAAAGCAAGTGGGTTCCAAATGTATATACATCATATTCTTTGCGGGTACACCACAACAAAAAGAAGACAATTTTGATATCTCCCGAAGGTACTTTAAATTATGTCTTATATTCGATTACTGTTCTATCATGATCTTTATTCTTTTTTATCAATGACAAAGAGGGAGAAATATGCATATATAATAAGTGTTGTTGGAGTTTGAAAATTCAAAAGAGAAGGAGAAAAACAAAATTATTCAAAACCTGTCGACCACCCCAAATTATGCTGTCAACCGGTCTTGTCCATTATGTTCTTTATTTCCAACCAGAGAATTAATCGGTCGACCGCCTATTTTCTTACCTGTCGACCGGTCGTAGTTAAACTTGTTTTTTTATTTTCAATCAGAACATAAAGCTGTCGACCGCCCCTAATAAAGCTGTCGACCGGTCCAGGTAAACTGGCCTATATAAATTCATTCAGAACTATTTCCTGTCGACCGCCTTTAAACTTCCTGTCGACCGGTTACATATGCTATTTAAAAAATTATATGCTTAATATGTTAAAAGTATATGTATGTTAACATTTGTTAATGCAGGAATCAAAAGGTAAGATTATTTATATTATAACAAATGTTGCAGAAATTCAGGGGGAGCTTGTATCCAGAGGGAGAAAACCTTATAGTAATATTTTTGTTACTATCATTTTTGCATTACTATATACCCTTTTTGTCGATGACAAAGGGGGAGAAATATTACTAACGATTGTTATGCAGATTATATATATGATTCAGGGAGAGCATATATACAGGGGGAGCAATATACAAGGAACAATACCTTTATTATGCCAGGTTGTCATCAATCAAAAAGGGGGAGAATGTTGAGTCGAAGCGTCGATGGTTATTTTGATTTATGACAAGAAGAAGCTTCTACATCGACAAAAAGAAGACAAGATGACTTCATAGGTTAGAAGTTGATTATTTAGAGTTATAAAATGTTAAAATCTATCCTCAAATAATCATACTTCTAATTGTTTGAAAATACTATTCATGAAAACATTTTTTATGCATATGACCGAAAACATGTCGACCTACAATTTTTTATAGGTCAACAGGTTTTTAAATTGTAACGGTCAAAAATAGGTCGACCTACAAAATTTTATAGGTCAACAGGTTTTTGAATTACAACGGCTAAAAACATGTCGACCTATAGATTTTCATAGGTCAACAGCTTTTTGAATTTTTGTGAAAAGTCATCTCCTTTCTCTAAGAGTTGCATCCATTTCTTCTCATGAATAATCACTTCTTTTGATTGCAACTCTTCACCAATAATTGCAACTACTCGATCTTTATAAATACATAAATTTGCAATCATTCAAATCACCGAATCTTCTTCTATTTTCTGATCTTAACTCTATACTCTCTTGCATTCTAAAAGATCTCTCAAATAGTCAATACTTGTTGAATCCTTGAATCAGTTTTATATCATTTGATTCAACAAGCAATCTTTCTTCCTTAAATCTTTGCATTCAAATCATATACTTGAGGATAAGATTATAGGAAGGGTGTACTCAATCGTTGGCAAATCAGTGTTGAAAGAAGAACACAATCAGAAGTCAAACTCTTGTAATTGTCCTGTGTGGGTAAGCTTGTAGCCCGTGAAATCAAGTGGGTAAGCTTGTGGCCCGTGAAATCAAGTGGGTAAACTTGTAGCCCGTAAATCAAGTGGGTAAGCTTGTGGCCCGTGAAATCAAGTGGGTAAACTTGTAGCCCGTAAATCAAGTAGCTGTGAACCTGTTCCTCCGGGTGAAGCGAGGGTGTTGTTTAGTGAAAAGCCGTAGAGAAGCTTCGGGACTGGACGTAGGACTGGAGGTCCGAACCAGTATAAAAATCCTGGTGTCGTTACTCTACTTTACTTTACTTTACTGCATTTATAGTTATTTGTGATATATATATTGTTTGCGAATATTTATTCGTATAACTATTGAATAGCTTAAGTTATCACATACATTCCGCATAGCCATATTATAGATCCTGCACAAGTCGTGTGCACACCCGACTTTTCATATGTTTTTGGACTTCTATGCTTATTATTGTAATTAAATGAAACCTTTATTGATATGGTTATATATATATATATGTATGTATATAAAGTAAAATAAATTTTAATGCACTAAATCCGAGCATGGGCAGGTTTGTATACATGCTTGCATTGTACAAGTAATGTGCCGCTTGCATGCGCCATGTTAATTTACTATGTCATACATAAGGTAAATTATTAGTTTGTATATACATACATACATACATACATACATATATATACACAAACATACATACATATATATGCATACATACATATATATATGTCCACACAAGTGTCATTTTATCATGAGACCGTATTTGGGTAAGTTTGCACAGTCAAACTAGCATTAAACATTAGCTTAAAAATATTTTGAATTCATGTGTTAGTTGGCTATGGGAATATTTGCATGATAATATGTGCGCTGCTTTATTCATTTAATACATGTATTCATTTCTTGAGATGTAAATCAAATCACGCTGACAGTAATCATTTGATAAGCAGACACATATTTGAGTAAAAAAATGTTAGGATTTACAGTTATATTTATGTTTTATTTATGTTAATTTACTTGAACAATGATTAATCCTAACTCGAGTGTTTTATGTTTTTCATGGAATGCTTGGGTCAGACACAAGTGTTGCAGATTTTATGGATTTCAGATATTGAAGCTTGAAGCACGTGCAACCTAGTTTTATGCTAGTTATTCTAGAAACTAATGAGGGTTACCTTATTCAGGAAGTGTCAAATTTTCCCTACACATAAAAATGGTTATATTCACACATTAAGCGCACATTTTCTCAACTATTTTTCTTTATTTATTTTAATGGAGAGAATTACAACCTACAAGCCATGTTGGCTTAATTTTTCCTGCAAAGTGCTACTTATTAAATTCCACTTTTATCCCCATTGATCATGTTGTTTTCATGTTCTTATCTTCCCATGTACTAGAGGGATTTCTATGCATATTTTCCAATGACTCTCAGCCCATATATTAGGCAACCAGTTTACCTCTTTACCCAAAGGTTCTTATATATATTGTATGCATACATTTCCGCAAGCATGTGCATATAAGTCTAAAATAGACACATGAATATTTTATTCAACCATGTGTGCTATTTAAGAAAATATTTATTTAATTAAACATTGTACTGAATTCAATTATGTACCTTACACATCCATTATGCACCCTTTCATAGTCACATATACATATATCTCATATATATATATATATATATATATATCTAAGAATTATCAATAAACCGGTATATGTATTCCTTGAAAAATCTAGAGTCATTACAATCGGTCACAGCTCAGGTGTTGAAGCTCAGGTGTTGCTGGACGAGGAGGAGACGGGCCTTGACCCTATGGTTGAAAAGGCCTAAGAACAACAGGATTCAGCGGAAGCAAATATAGTAGCACTAGAAAGGCAAGCACCTAAAGAAAAATAAAATCAGGTAGAGTTAGATGACATGGCAGTCATATCAGACAACGAAACTCCATCCAAGAAGTATTCCAACCCAAATTAAAAGTATGATTCTCAGTTTATCAAAAATGAAGGTATGAGCACGGAATGTGAGAGGTCTAAATAACAACGCTCGTAAATTTGACCTCTATAATCTCAGAAGGAATTTATCTCACTCTATTTTGGGAAGTTTGGAAAATAAGTTTAATGAAAAAATATGCAGTATTTTGAAACAACCATGGGTGATGAATGGGTATTGACTAATAATAATGACATGGGTGAGAAAGTTAGAATTATGCTAATGTGGAGCAAACATATCTTGAATGCTCAAATTACAGAGAAAGATGATCAACAAATTAATATCCAAACTATAAATTATGCGGGTTTGGTTTTATTTGTAACTGCAGTCTATGTCTGCAACTTAGCTTCGCAACGGTTATTTCTTTGGAACAAAAGAGACATAAGCACAACTATATGTGGCACTTGGATTGTGATGTGTGACTTTAATGCAGTTCTAAAAAACATAAGGAAAAAAAGGGACTTACGCTGAGAGTTTCCCAAATGGCTAAATTTAATTCTTGTGTTGTTGCATCCAGATTGCTGGAACGGTCCATAAGGGTCTGAAATTTACACGGAGAAGTGGTGAATGTAAGAAAATTTTGCATAACCGGACAGAGTGTTAGTGAATGTTGATTACATTAACATGTTCTCATAAATATCAGTTAACGTCCTACCTAATTCTATGAGTGATCACAGTCCTTTGCATATTTTGCTTACTGAAAAACAAGAAAATGCCAAAGGTAAAACATTTAGATTTTGTATGCCTTGGCCACAGTTACAAGGTAATGGTGAAGCAGTTTAAATAAACTCAGTGATGTCGGTGGAAGGATCCAATTTCTACAAACTTACCCACATACTCAAAACATTCAAAATTAGCCTGAAGGAATGGAATAGACTAAGACCCAAAGATCAAGACAATATCACAGTGTTGCAGAATAAATGAGAAAAGTTGTTGACCAAACTAGATGAGATGATAAAGAGGATGACAGTTTGAGAGATTACTACAATATCCAAGGGTAACTTAAGGATGCACTTAGAATCAAGGCTGCAAAGCTTAAACAAGAGGCCATAGAACAATGGATCACTGAAGGAGACGAGTGCACCAAAATTTTCTATATAAAAGTGTCCATCAGGAAAAACTCAAACTCTAACATGTAACGTTTTGAATAAGATGGTTCACCTAATAACAATAATCAAGTGATGGAAGAGGAAGCGATCAAATACTATTTAGATTTATACAGTGGCCAAACAGAGAATGACTTACCCAACATTCACTATAGGAGATTGCTGAATGCTCCTAGCATCAGGAAGCTTCGACGACTAGTGACCATCAACGAAATCTAGGAAGCTCTGACTACTATTCACAGCAATGCCAGCCTCGGGTCGAACAGGCTGGGTACTGAATTCTACAGAAAGCTTTGGGATGACCTGAAAATTCAATTATTAGAAGCCATTCAGGAAAAGTTTCGGACCAGATTTTTTTTAAAAGAAATAAATCACACATTTATTTACCTTATCCCTAAAAAGGACAATCTTTCAAGAATTGAAGATTACAGGCCAATAGCATGTTGTAATGTGATTTACAAGATTCTATCGAAGGTTATTTGCAGTATAATCAACCTTATTTTGCCAAAGTTCATTGCTGAATGCCAGGTGCATTTATTAAAGGTATGCGCATTTCAGATAACTCATTGTGGGTGCATGAATTAATTGGAAATTTCAACAAAAAGGGAGCAGATAAACTATGCCTCAAAGTGGATTTACACAAAGCATATGATAAGATCAATCGCAAATTCGTCATACATATGCTACAAAATTTGGGTTTCCCTACCAAGATTACTGCTCTCATCGAAGAATGTATATCTACCCCTACTTTCTCTATTCTTATAAATGGTCTACCTAAGGGTCATATCAATAGCAATAGGTGTATCAGATAAGGAGGCCCGTTATCTCCTTGCTGCTTGCGATAGAGATGGAGTTTTTCTCGTTACAAATGGAAATTGCATTTTTGAAGAAAGAGATCAAAACATTTTTTGATTTCTATCCTATTCTCAACCATTTATTATATGCAGACAATCAAATTATTTGTATTCGATCATCTAGAGAGGCATCCATAACCATAAGTAGAATTTTTTTGTTATTTGGAGAAATATGAAGGCTTAAAAATGAATGACCTTAAGACCAAATGTTATTTAACAAAGTCCGACAACAAGAAAGCGGGAACACTTGAAGTGTTGAAAGTCCAGGAAGGTAATCTACTGGTCAAATATGTTGGTGTACCACCATCCTCAAATAAAATTACTCATAGTGAATGTGTCAAACTCGTTACAAAATCAAAGATAAATTGCAAGGCTCAAAGTTGTTATCATTTAATGGTAGAGTGGAATTAGTTCATACGGTCATACACGCTAAAGTTAATTTTTAGCTTCAAACTTTTCAGTTGCCAGATGCTTCTATTGATAAAATAAAGCAGTTTGTGCAGAGTTTATTTAAAAGGGTAGCCTCCCCAATATCAAATATTTGCAGTAACAAGAATGAAGGTGGGGTTGTTCTATGCAATCTCAGAGAAATAAGGGAAGTTTTACCATCAAGCAGGGTTGGAAAATTATTAATTTAAGTCGATTATGGGCTAAATGGATGAGAACTAGATACTTGAAGGGTAATTTCTAGCAAATGCCTACTGATAACAACTCCTCACCCACTTGGAAGGAAATTCTAAGGATCAGGGACAAATTAGCCAAAAATTGAAAAAAGGAGATAGCAAAAAGGCAAGAAACATACTTGTGTAAGGACCCATGGATTAAAGATAAAATGTTGATAGATGTAATTGGTTGGGATACATATTCGGCATATGGTTGCCCAAATAAAAGGGTGGAAGACATTATTGTTGAAAATAGCTGGAAATGTAGCAGTCTGCCTTATAGTGAAGAAAACAAAGATGAAACTGAATACATGCCTTTGTTTTACAATGGGGACGAGGATATTTGGTTGTGGAAGCAAGAAAAAGAATTCTCCACTAGATCAACATGGGAAGCTACTACAGAGAAGCATCAAGTTAAGGGTTGGAAATTTTTTTTTTGGGATAGAGTTAACTATCCTAAAATGGCTGCTACAACATATAAAACCACTCTCAACTGACTTCCTACCAAAGACAGGATAAATGCTTAGGGATAGTTCAAAATAATTTATGTGTTTTATGTAGTAAAGAAATTGAAACCCATCATCATTTATTTTTCGAGTGTGATTTTTCTAAGAAGATCTGGAGCAATTGTTTAGATAAACTGAATATCAACAATAAAGGGCATAATCTAATTGCAAGCATAGAGTACCTGAATGTCGGCAGGCAGCTGGAAGACTACGAAGCCAAATTGTACAAAATCGTCGTCACTACCACAATTTGGAGAGAACGCAACAACAAGATTTTCAAACATGCAGCACAATCCCCAAACAAAGTTAGCTACATGAATTGGGTTGATGTCAAAGTTACGACAAAGAGAATCAATGCGAGAAGAATTGTTGAAAGCCTGGCAATAACAATAAAGGAGACGTAAGCAGAGGATCAGAGGTATCCATGAGTAGGAAGCCGATTTGTGGGAAGTAATTACCAGCCTCCATGACCTAGTTTTTTTCGCCTTTTGGTTCCTGAAGAGGAAAAACTTTTCCGTAATATTACAGAAGCAAAGATAATTTTGTTTTTATAACGTTAGAGATGTTTTGATTCGTTAAAGGCCGATATGGGCCTATTTGTAACCATGAAGCATTGTTTGTAAAAGGTCTGTTGGGCCTTATCTTTTCTGTGATGCGAAGCCTTAATAAAGAGTTCCATATCTTCATATATATATATATATATATATATATATATATATATATATATAAAGGATGGGTTATAAGACACACCTATTTCGTGGCACTCATTTTGCAACAAATTAATATTCACACTTTTATGTTTAAATAGTGTGTGAGTGGGAAAGAGAGAGCAAGGGGAATGCGTGGCGGAAATTAGGGGAACAAAAGAGTTTCTCCACTATTTGAGATGCTCTTGATTCCACCTCATACACACACACACACACACACACACACACACACACACACATATATATATATATATATATGTGTGTGTGTGTGTGTGTGTGTGTGTATGATCACCTAATCAACACACATTCATATATATGCATATATATACATATATATACATATTTGTTAACCGGCCTTTTGGTCCGGTTCCCAGAAGTATGCAAGACACGCTCGACTCAACATATCGCATGATATTACAGCCCAGAGGCGTTGCTAGTACCAGAAGACTCGAGTCTGACCACTAACAGAATGTCGCATCCCTCGAACGTAACCTCTATCTGTATCCGTCCGCAGCCGAGACGAAGGTGAGTCGTGCTCCGAGCCGAAGGCGAGCCGTCAAGCAGGTCCGGGCGTAGCACACGATTCAAGCCGGTTAGGTTGAACCAGTGGGCACTGCCCAATTCTTCCGATTTCCACCAACAAGTGTGTTGCCCAGAATTACCAGATCGACTCAAAGTCAAGATACATCCAAGAACTTCTGCGAACATTGCCACTCCTCCAAACATTTCCGAACCAAGGCCTCGAAACCCCAAGACTCGCAAGCAAGATTACCGAGCACCCAAACACCCATTCAGACGGACCTCGCACCTCTTAGAACGGGAATTTGTACCGCTGGGGGCACAAATTTCGCACCTCTAAGAGGTGCGAAATTTGAGCCCCTTGAGGGGTCAAATTCGCAACCAGCAAGATGTAAAATTCGTACCTCAAAGTGCGAATTTCGCACCCCAGGAGGTACAAAATCAGTACCCTTCCGGGTACGAAATTCGAACCCTTTAGGGTACGAATTTCATACCCCTGAAGGGTACGAGGCTCGCACCCTGCGGGATGCGAAATTCCTATCTAGCATGGTACAAATTTTGTACTCGTAGGAGGTATGAAATCTGTTCCCTTAGGGTACAAAATTCAAACCCTTTGGGGTACGAATTTCATACCCCCGAAGAGTACGAGGCTTGCACCCTATGGGGTGCAAAATTCATACACAACTTGGTATGAATTTCATACCCCTAGAATGTACGAATTTCGCAACCCCTGGGGCAGGGTGCGAAAAAAGCGGGCATGTAGCCTCCAGGCGCGAAAATATAGGTGTGTTCCATCATTTCTACCTACGCCCACCTACTCCTACCTATTCCCTTTCCTATAAATACCCCTTGGCTTTACACTTCAAAAGGGTTGAAATTTGTGACCTTGAGACCTTTAGAGAGCTCCTTTAATGGCATCTCCTCTTTGAGGAAAAAGAAGGACTAAATTATTATTTTTTCTTATTTATGCAATATATGATAATTATGACATCATACATCTTGGAAAATGAATGTAATGAGATATCACAAGATAGTCTCAACCATGTAATCCTTGGTCATCAATAATATTGCAACACCTCTTCAAAGCCGACGTAGGCCTCTCTCGAGGCCGAACCACTATACTCTTGTTATTTAACTTTTTCCGCCCTTGTTTACACGATCAAATTTATAATTCCTGGTAATTGGAATCTTTGGTTTTGACAACATTTTTTGCTGTCAACATTTGGTTCTTTCACTGGGAATTGAACTTAAAAGTTTGCACCTTTGTCACATCTTGCCACCTCGACTTCGACAAGCCTTAGGTTCCTTAGCTCAACCTACCGTCGAGTCCGCTTACGATGGCAAAGGGACCAAAAATGCAATGATCGGCTCTTCAGCCGCAGCCGAAGCCAGAACATCTCAACAGCCCCAGCCTGCGGATATCCCGTCCACTAATGAAAATGTCCCTCCTACGGTGGACCCCAAAGCTCCCGCAACACAAGCGCAGGTCCACGCTCTTATTGAGAAGCATGAGAACAAGGCCATCGAGCTCAATCAAGCATTAAGGAATAACATTGAACTTATGTGACAGCTTCAAGAGAGTCAGCGCATCGTCGCTCAACTTCAGCTAGCTCGGAACAACGCTCGACCTTGACCAACTACCTCTAAAACTTCCACTTTCGAGTCAAGGGGCCCACGTCAAAGAAGGAGGTTTGGTCTCATTAACAACATCGCTGCCCATACCAATGCCGTCGATAACAGAAACAACAATCGCTACACCAAGGATAATGGATTTGACAAAATCGACTGAACTACGGTCACATTTAGCGAGGGAGCATAGTACCAAGATTGATCTGGCCTGAGCGTCAATGATAGACCGGGTCCGGACAACCATCCCATTCCTCGACCAAATCCGATCAATCGAGTCACCAATCCGGACGATATACCTCCTTTTTCAATGGCTCGTGCTCCACAAGAACATGATCCACATCAACCCGCTCTGCCTCATCATCCGCACCAAGACCCGATCATAGATGTCGAGGACATAGAAGTTAATGACCCGGACATCCATCATAGAGGACACCCTCGCAACAGAACTCTAGAACCTCGTCGAAACTCATGGATCCCGATGGAGGATCCCCATCCCACTTATCGTCCCGACATGATCCGAAGAATCAAGAGGGAAATGCGAGGAAATATGCACGATTCATGGGAAGCGCACATTAGGTGCACTCCCTTCACAAGAAGGGAAACGAAGATGAATGGCCGCGATGCTTCAGCAAGCCACAAATGTCGCTTTATGACAGCACTACCGATCCCTGTGCCTTTCTAAATCGATATGAATGGAAAATGGACTCGGGCCGGAGGCAACGATCCAGTCAAATGCAAGTGCTTTCCAGTTTTCTTATCAGGAACCGCTCTGTTATGGTTCTCTCTTCTCAAACTCGATTCCATTAACAACTTCGACCAGTTAGTGACAGAGTTGGTCAAGAAATTCAGGATGCATGTGCCAACTCCAAAGAACGCCCTCACTCTGTCCAATCTATACCAAGGGCCCACTGAATCGCTCAAAAGCTACCACACCCAGCTCAACATCGCCCTCGTCGAGGTCGAGGATCCAGACCCTTGCACCATACTCTTTCAGCTAGCAAATGGTGTCTTTCCTACTTCTAAATTCGGGGCATGGATCGATCGGAAGCAACCAAAAAACCTCTACAATTTCCATGAAAAGGCTAGGCAATACTTATGTCAAGAAGAAGCGAGATGAAACCAACTCTCCAGGGCCAGTCTTCCCAACAATCCACATGCGGAGACCATCAATGATAGTGTCAAGGGAAAAATATTGGGGAGCTCTTTGGTAAGAACAAGGGGGCAGGTCTCTATAAACAAAGGCCAGATAACGGTAGGCAAGGCGGCCACAACAACGTCCAAGTTCCTGTGGAACCAAAGAAGCTCGACCCACACCGGACATACGAGACCTACACCCCACTGAATGAAGACTTGGAAACAATCTAACTCGAAACGTGCAACACCCTTCAATACAAGAAGCCATATAACAAGGAATCCACTAATCAGGAGAAGAATACTGGCAAGTATTGTTGATACCACGGCATGTACGGGCATAATACCAATAACCGCCATCAACTCAAGGACGCAATGGAAAATCTTATCCGTGAGAAGCGCCTTGAGCAGTGCGTCCAAGAAGCATTTCCTCCTGAAGCAAACTATGGTCCTCATGCGCTCACGCCTCCAGCACTTGCCAAGTCGTCTCCAGGTCCATCTAACCCAAGGCGGGGAATTGAGATCAACACTATCTATGGAGGTCCATACCCTACACATGAAAGCTTCCGGAAAATGGAAGAGTATGTAAGCTCGATCAAGCATGTCACCTATGAAGCCTGTTCCGTTCCAGATGAGTCCGTACCTACTAAACTAAAAAAACAGCGCGGGATGACATAGTCTTCCGCGAAAGAGAATATAAGGGAAATGAGATCCCAACCACGGATCCTCTCGTGATCACAGCAAATATCAGTGTCGCTTATGTCCGAATGGTACTGATTGACTCGGGAAACTCAGTTAACATCATCTTCAAAGCTTCTTACAATCAAATGAAGCTGGAAACTAAGGACTTGAAACCACGCCATACCATGATCCATGGCTTTAACTGATCTTCCAGTCACCCAGTAGGCGTGATCGACTTACCTGTTGAGCTTGGTGACCGAGACCATAGCCGAGTCCGAGTCCTCGCATTCATGGTTATCGACATTGTCTCGCCTTACAATATCTTCTTCGGACGTCCATTTCTTACAGAATTCCGGGTCTCCATATCACCATGGCCCCTCCTGATGAAGTTCCAGACAGAAAATGGAATTGGAACGGTTAGAGGAGACCAAGCAAATGCTAGAGAGTGCTACGCAATAGAATGGAAGAACGCGCACAACAAGGACAAAGGCACAGCCATGCCTCCAACTTCTTGCATCGAGACCACCTCTGCATAGCAATCAACGACGTCTGGGCCCTAGCTCAGGCGCCACTGCCGTCTTTCCGACGATATCATCAAAGGAAGGACGAAGAGCTCGAGTACGAAAGGGATACTCCAGTCAAACTTACGGCGGACGTTCCGATCAACCCCAATGATCCATCAGGGGTACCAAAAATCGGATCGCAACTCCACCCCGCAATAAAAGAAGATCTTGTGAATTTCCTAAGGGCTAATTTAGACATGTTTGCTTGGACTCACTCATCCGTGAGGGGCATCGACCCCGCGATCGCATGTCACCAGTTAAATCTTGATCCTACGATGCCTCTTGTCAAGTAGAAATGCCGCTTCTTGGGACTCGAAAGGTCCAGAGCACTCGAGGAAGAGCTAGATTGTCTACTCAATAACAACTTCATCTGCGAAGCTGACTACCCCAAATGGGTCTCCAACCCGGTTTTGGTTAAGAAAGAAAACGGCAAATGGCGAGCATGCATGGACTTTTCTGACTTAAACAAAGCATGTCCCAAGGATAGCTTCCCACTTCCAAAGATTGATCGCCTCGTCGACTCGACCACCGGATAACAGCTCTTATCCTTTATGGACGCGTATTCAGGTTACAGTCAGATTCCAATGTACCTCCCTGATCAAGATCACACCTCTTTCATAAACGATCTTGGACTCTAGTGCTATTGTGTCATGCCCTTTGGTATCAAGAATTCAGGAGCCACTTATCAACGATTGGTAATCAGCTCTGCATTAGTGCGCATCGAAGGCCATGTCCAGCGACCCTTCTACTACATAAGAAAACAATTGACCGAGGCAGAGAAGAATTATCCAAAGCTTGAGAAACTAGCATTTTTCTTATTGATCTCCTCTCGGAAGCTTCGACCATACTTACAGTCTCATCCTATAAAGGTTTATACTGACCAGCCGTTGCAACCGGTCTCGCAATAGTCAGAGGCGTCTAGACGACTGTTAAAGTGGATTATAGAGCTGAGCCAATTTAAGATAACATTCATCCCAGGTCGAGATATCCTCAGACAAGCTCTCATTGATTTCACATTAGAATTCACTACTCTTGAGGAGACTCCTGCAGAGGACATCGAAGCTCTCGACACTCAAGGGTAAGTATTCATGGACGGGTCCTCCAACAGTAAATGTTCCGGAGCCGGAATTGTGCTCATCACTCCAGAGGAACGCCCGATATGCTACACACTAAAAATAAATTTTCCTGCTACCAACAATGATGCAAAGAATGAGGCCTTAATAGCCAGACTTAGAATCACGATCTAACTTAAGCTAAAGACCTTCCAAATCTTCTCCGGTTCACAACTCATTGTGCGCCAGGTACATGGAGAATATCAAGCCAAGGGGGAACGGCTCGCCCTATATTTGACCTAGGTTCAGAAATCGCTCACCTACTTTGACCACTTTGTCATCACTCGCATTCCTAGAGAATAAAATGATAAAGGAGATTCACTAGCCAAATTGGCGAGCTCCGAGGATTCATATGTCATGGAATTCGCACCAATCGAAGTTCCCAATAACCCAAGTATTAAGCAGCTGCGAACCAAGATGGTCATGAACGCCGAATCCAAACCTAAATCTTGGGTGACACCAATCAAGAACTATTTGCGGCACGGGATCCTCCCGGGATGCTACAAAGAAATACGAGCGCTCACTCGCCAGATATCTCGCTACCTCCTCATGGATGGAGTACTCTACTGCAGAGGCTTCTCTATCTCATTATCGAGGTGCGTAGCCCACAACGACGCCAACCGTGTGTTAACAGATGTGCATGAAGATGAGTGCAATGACCACGCCGAAGGGCAAACCTTAGCTAGAAAGATCATCAGACATGGCTACTTCTAGCCCATGCTCGATCAAGATGCCGCAGACTATGCTCGAAAGTGCGGCAAATGGCAGTGCTTCCTAAAGATCCCAAGAGTCCCACCTACAGAGCTGACACAAATGATCAGCTCATGGCCGTTCTCCATGTAGGGAATCGACATCATTGGAACTCTCCCGATGGCCAGAGGTGAGGCACTATATGCTATCGTCACAGTTGATTATTTTACCAAATGGGCAGAGGCCGAAGCCCTCGCCGCAATCACCACCAAGAAAATAATCTACTTCGTCGTCCGCAACATCGTCACCTGCTATGGGGCCCCTCAGGCCATCATCTCCGACAATGGGACTCAGTATGAGAGTGCCAAGTTCAAAACTTTCTGTTAGTGGCACAACATCAAGAAGAGATTCTCAACGGTGGCTCGTCCTCAAGCCAATGGAAAAATCGAGGTTGTCAACAAAGTGATTAAATCCATCACCAACAAGTGTTTGGAAAAAGCCGGTGCATGTGGGAAGACGAACTTCCTATGGCCCTATGGGCCTATCGAACCACTCACAAGTCAACAACCGGCCACACTCCCTTTGCCCATGCTTGTGGATCCGAAGCCGTCATCCTCATTAAGCTGAAACTTCAATCTCCTCGAGTAACCTACTTTGATCCGAATACCAATCAAGACTTACTTTTGGGATAGCTCAGCCTACTCGAAGAAAAGAGGAACGAAGCTGAACTCAGGGCCGCCGCCCAATGACAACGAGTGGCTCGATACTTCAACTCTAAAGTCCATCATAAGGACCTCGACATCGACAATCTCTTCCTAAAACGGGTCTCTCCTCCATCGGCTGGTCTCGCTCCTCGATGGGAAGGCCCATACGTCATACAGCGAAAGTTTAGCAATGGGACTTACAAACTCTCAACCGTGGACGGAGTCGAGCTTCCAAGGGCGTCGAACAACGAGCATCCTCGCCGCTACTTTACATGACTTAGTGCACAATTGGTTATGCTTTCCAATGATGTTTTGTTTTCTTGCAATTCAAGGCATTATAAAGGCTATCACTGCCAAAGTTATCAGTAGAAATGATGTGTAGTTTCCCGTGTCCATTTTGTGTTTACTCCTCGCTTACTTCGTCCATGACATGTTTGACTAACCATTACAGTTGTCTTTCGCACAACTCTGGATCGCCGCATCAGCACCCCAAGCATGAGAGCCAATGCCGTAATCCAAGCCTCGAGCCTATGTCGAGGACTAACACCACTGGCTACGATCGTCACCTAGAGCACGCAAGCCATCAACACTACTCGAGTCGCCGGCTCGCGATGCGACCGAGTAAAATAACCACTAACTCAACTCTCGGCCCAGTGCTGAGACCGATGATAAATCATTCAGCCTTCAAGTCCCAGGACTTGGGGGCAGCTCATCAGCTAAACTAACATGAGGCTAACCACTCGCACGGCTTTAACCAACCCTTCGGGTCGGGATTCGGGCGTCTGTTAAGTCTCGACGCAGCACCGAGACCGACATTAAATCGTTTTCTCCTCGAAGCTCTAAAGGCTTAGGTGCAGCCCATGGACACGACCGGACCCTACTGGCTGATGACCCGAGCTTTTCGTCGGCGAATAAATGACGTCGTCGCTCGCAACAACCCTAATGAACGACCGGAGAGCCCCCCACAGGACGGATTGCAAATTACGATGTCCTACGCCTTTTCTATACTTGGGTCTTACTCCGGGAAGCCCAAAACTGCAGGAGACTAGCCTGGCTTCGCAAACTACGGATTTCCTGAGCTGAAGGAAACTTACTAGAAGTCGGCACTCTATCACTCCCCTTTGGAATAATCGACCCAGAGCGCGGTCTCCGATCGCATTTCTGTTGGTGTAACAACAAGTACGCTTATGCAAGTACGGGACGCTGGAAAACATGAGAAGAATGTTTGAACACTTAACACGAAATGCGATCTTTACTAATTCATATTTCATTTCTCACACACACTCTGAAGAGACTTCATGTCTAACATTTCTTCTTTCTGATGACAAGGTGTACATGAAAACCACACCATACCTTTAGGGACCAAAAGCGAGGGCCACAATCGCATATACTATCAGTCTACCTAACCCAAAGTATCTATAATTCTTTTAACAATTACTGATGTTACTCGTCCTTCTCTTTTCTTTTCCTTTTTCTTTACAGGTTTGGCACATGGCAGGTCACCACCAGGGATGGGCCCTTTCCTTCCAGATGCGCTTCTTCCTCCTCTACCCTTCATAGGAGTAACAGATTCATGAGACGTCAATGTGCACCTCCCACCATCATCCTCGCCGCTTGTAACTATCTCAACCTCCCCGAGGGCAATAAATGCAATGGCTGAGGAACGATGTAAGAAGCAAGGACCAATGCAGCCTGGGTTTCTCCCTCAAGCCTTCTTGGCATGCAACTCCGCTCTCTTCTCGGCATCTTTGGCATCCTTATGATCAGCCAGCTCCCTAGCATGGAGACACATAACTGCATCCGCTTAAAGTTTGCTAAGGGTCTCCTTGCCCTCTTTTGGTGGGAATCATCAACGGCTTTTCTTTCTCTTAGCCTGCTCAGAGGCCCTCTCCTTCTCCGCCTCAATATCGGCCTACTTCTTCGCCACTACAGCGACAGATTTCTCCTAGGCATCCTGACTTGCCTTGGCCCATGTATCTTGTATGGAAGCCTCATCCTGTCCCTCTTCCCCTCTGCCACCTCAGACTTTGCCACCAGCCGGGCTTCCTGATCTTCCACCATAGCTTGCATGGTTTTCACACTTTCATCAGCTACGCCCATCGCATGAGCGCGTCGACCAGCAACTACTTCTCCTCTTCTAAAGAGACTCATATAAATGTGAGATCCCGAAGCCACTACTTCTCCTACTTCTCCAGATTGTTCCCACTGTGACTCCAACCGGGAATCGGGCGCTTGAGGAAGCACGGAGGCAAAGCCTGGTGTCGCCTCCGCTCTATTGGACGGCCCAGTAAAAGAGACAACTATTTGACTTCTGAGGGTTCATCACTCGCATCCTCTTCAGTTAGTAAGAACTCGAGCTTGTGGACAGTCCTCCAACTATCTTAGCACCAGCTTAACCATCACCGCAAGCTTCAAATTAACCATTTCTAAAAAGGGAGCGCCATCGATGGTAACTCAGACCTAAAAGCTCGGGTCTCGGAATCTTCTGACATTCCATCGATACTAGGCAGGCCGGGCATAGAGGCCAGAAACGAGAAGACAAGGGAGCAACACAATCACTAGTTCCCCGAGGAACATGGGAATTTAGATAACTTCTCAGTACGCGAAATAAAAAAAATTCATATCTTGATGTAAGTTCTCGAGTTCCCAAAGTCTCAACGCCCTGCCAGTAAACTTATACTTGAATGCAACGTAAAAGCTTCCTACCTACAAACGCATTGGAATGCGGTGACGAGACCTAGTTTTAATAACTATGGCAGTGATTAACGGTAACCATCAACACCGTTTTCATGTTGGAAAAGAGTTACGATATGATTGGCCTGGAGATAACGATTCTATCGTATGTCCATACCTTATGTGCTCATTCGAGCAGTCGATCCAATTAAGTTTTTTTCCAGAATGATTCGCCAATTAGTTGTGTTACATTCGACATTAATTACAGTATTGACATTCAACATTAGGCAATGACTTGAACTTGCTAACTCGTCTGTGATGTCGAAAAGAATCTAGCAGGTACCCAGGGTTAGGGGAAAGCCTCTACCAATTATCACACTAGGCCTGACCATCACACGACCCGATCAGATCTCCTTCAGTCCCTACACTGGCGTCATCCTCATGGCACCCCTTGGAGCCACCATCTAAAAGGTGCCTAAACCTCGCAAAGCAGACAACCCTGAGATAGAGTCCAACGCACGGAGGCTTTTCGGTTCTCCATCGGTGTCCAGTCTCTACAAAAACAAACACTCCGGAACATGATGGCAACCTTTAGCGTCAACAACTAATGCCATGTCCATCACCAACCGCCAGCGCCGCGCCTGAGTCAAGATGCAGCTGCGTCACGGTTGGGGTATTAATCAGATCTCGAGACTAACAACTCGATTATGTGTCGACATCGTACATACGCTTTTGAGCCCACAGTCGAAGCAAGTCCGTTCCTTGAGAACCGCGTCGCAATACCGCAACTCACTAATCATTGCCCGCTCATCCAACGCCATGCAAAGGTTCAAGTTTACTAATTCAAGATCAAGGTCAGGGCTCGACAAAATCATTGGAGTGAGAAGTTCTATTTTGCGCTCCCGTGCACCGGCTTAGTGGTCATTTCCTTAAACAAGATTCGAACTCCTGAAGAGCCTGAAAAATTTAATAAGTGTTTGGGATACGAAGTCCAATCCCATATCTGCAAATACTTCTCCTCAAATCCCTATTTTTGCTTCCTAGAATTTACCACTCCATGCTCTTGAGTGACAATCTCGGGAATCCTCAGGCTGTCCATATAACTCTTCCCTTCTGTGGAAACCTAAGGACAACTCGAACACCCGAAGTGGAGAAGCAATATTTGTATCCTCCCTGCCTCAAGCGGAATTTCCGTCTGGGGAAGAGAAGAAAGGAAGTGACTACAATTAAGGGATCAGCATGCTCCAAATAAATGTTCCAAGATCAAAATTCGACATCGTACACTAAGCTATGGTTACATCCACTCATCTTCGAAGCCCCAACTGCCAAATTAATCGTGACTCAGCGACCACTCGTGTGTTCACCAAGTGCCCTATCATCAAAGTGCAAGCGCTTAGCATTTGGGTCCGACCTCGTCCTAAAGGAAAATCTTCACGACTACATGCAACAACATATGCTAAGCCTTGTCCTAACAATGACATCTGCATATGCGAGTTGCCGAACTTTGTTTAGTGGGACAAGCTTGGATCAATGAGTGACTTTGGCCTCGCAAATCTAAGTGATCCAGCGAATACTCCATGCAATCAAGCTCCATCCCAACAATGTTTCAACAACCACTCAGGGTGATCGAACGCCTAGGCCATGGCAATGACCATGCATACACGCTTTGAAATCCCAACCGAGTAGACCGACTTGATTCAAATGCATGCCCACAAGAATTAAGGGTTCAAATGTACACATCAAACGGTCGACTATCATTCTGAAAACTCATCGAAAAGCTAAAATACGCAATTACAAGCCCATGGCATGCAATCCACTTTCATGTTACCTCTCCCAGCTAAGATCGCATCGCACAAAACCACATGCAAACTTGTGATTACATACGCAATTATGACCCGATAATGAACCGTTTGCACTTCGATGCAATCAGAAGTCGGCAACTAACATTTATTGTTTTTAATCTACATGAACTAAACGCCTTGGACAGGTTCCAACCCGAGCCGCAAGACTCAAGCAAGTCAAAGCTCTTAGCAATGTTGGAATTCTAAGCTCATACCAGCATCTTCTGATAAGGCGTCCCAACTACTCCAAAGTAATGCGCTTTCGGCACACAACTCAAGAGGAAGGTCATAACCAATCGCTAAGCACCGCATGTAGATGTTGGCGCCCATGTTAGACTCATCTCACTTGAAAGCAAGTTCTGTTAATACAAAATGTACTTTGAGGGGGCAAATGTTAACGGGCCTTTTGGTCTGGTTCCCGATAGTACGCAAGTCACGCTTGACTCAACATATCGCGTGATATTATAGCCCAGAGGCATTGCCAGTACCAGAAGACTCGAGTCTGGCCACTAGCAGAATGCCGCATCCCTCGAACGTGACCTCCATCAGTATCCGTCCGCAGCCGAGTCGAAGGCGAGCCATGCTCCGAGCCGAAGGCGAGCCGTCAAGCGGGTCCGGATGCAGCGCCCGATTCAAGTCGGTTAGGTCGAACCAGTGGGCACCACCCGATTCATCCAATTTCCACCAACAAATATGTTGCTTAGAATTACCAGATCGACTCGAAGTCAAGATTCAGCCAAGAACTTCCGCGAACATCGCTGCTCCTCCAAACATTTCTGAACCAAGGCCTCGAAATCCTATGACTCACAAGCTAGGATCTCGAGCCCCCAAACACCAATTTAGATGGACCACGCACCTCTCGGGATGGGAATTTTGTACCCTTGGGGCGCGAATTTCGCGCCTCTAAAAGGTGCAAAATTCGCACCCCACGAGGTGCAAAATTCGCACCTAGCAAGGTGCGAAATTCGTACTTCAGGGTGCGAATTTCGCACCCCAGGAGGTACGAAATCCGTACCCTTTAGGGTACGAAATTCGCACCCTAGGAGGTACGAAATCCGTACCCCCGAATGGTATGAGGCTCGCACCCTGCGGGATGCGAAATTCATACCCAGCGTGGTATGAATTTCATACCCCTAGGAGGTACGAAATCTGTACCCTTCAGGGTATGATATTTGAACCCTTCGAGGTACGAATTTCGTCCCCCCGAAGGGTACGAGGCTCGCACCCTTCGTGGTGTGAAATTCGTACCCAACGTGGTATGAATTTTGTACCCCCAGGAGGTTTGAATTTCGCACCCCACGAGATGCGAAATTCGCACCCCATGGAGCAGGGTGCGAAAAAAGCGGGCCTGCAGCCTCCAGGTGCGAAATTCTTGGTGTGGTCCACCATTTCTACGTACTCTCACCTACTCCTACCTACTCCCTTTCCTATAAATACCCCATGGCTTCACACTTCAAAAGGTTTGGAATTTGTGACCTTGAGACCTTTAGAGAGCTCCTTTAATGGCATCTCCTCTTTGAGGTAGAAGAAAGACTAAATTATATTTTTCCTTATTTATGCAATATATAATAATTATGACATCATATATCTTGGAAAATGAATGTAATGAGATATCACAAGATAGTCTCAACCATGTAATCCTTGGTCACCAATGATATTCCGACACCTCTTCAAAGTGGACATAGTCCTCTCTCGAGGCCGAACCACTATAAATCTCTCTTGTTATTTATCTTTTTCCCCTATTTTCTACACGACCAAATTAATAATTCCTAGTAATTGGACTCTTTGGTGTTTACGACATTTTTTGTCGTCAACAATATATATATGTATAAACACACTCTCATACATGTAGACTCTTGATAAATAACATGACTTTTTTAAATTATTTGGAAAGTTACATATATACACACACACATTCTCATGCTTGTAGACCGTTGATAAATAACACGAATTTTTTAAATTATTTGGAAAGTGATTTAGTACTACTAAAGTGAGATAAGGTTACCTAAAGTTCAGATTTAAAGTAGTTACTTACTGTACTAATTGAATTGTGCTAATAAAAGAACTCAAAATGTAAACATCATGCTTCTTAGTTGATAGACTAGTTTAACGTGAATTACCTCAGCATATTTAATTTATATTGATAAATAAGAGAAGGACAACATGAACCCACAACAAAGTATGTTTGATAATTGTAGGATGTTACAGTAAGAAAGGTTTACATGCACATACATCTAAAGGCACACATAACACACACACAAATATACTCCAATTTATGAAAGGTTTGCATATACATATTTCGTAGTCAAAGCCGTAATACCTCTTGATTTGTTGCAAGTTGAACCAACTTGCTCATGAGGTGATAAAGATTTGAAATTGTCAATTAAAAATGATCTAGCATCAACAAAAGATAAAAATCTAAGGTGAAAGATCAGTTTAAAGTAATATATTGATAGTGAAAATTAAACTACTTACCAATGAGAAGGATATATTATTATCTGTGAATGTAATACTATCATCTTGATTTTAGATTCACATCAGTAGAGATGAAAGTCTGGTGGCAACTTAATGCTAAATGGTAGTAGCAGCGTAGTAACGGTAAGTTAATAACAAATTCCTCACGTATACGTTAATCGTACATACTCAAACGCTCGTGTATATAAACATATATTTGAAGGTAGTTATCATATTTTAACAAATATTTGACCATACTTATAATAAGAAATCAATTATTTTATAAGATTATTGCTACAATACTCGAAATATACCACTCGAAACAACAAAAAAACAGATTTAAAGGTATATCAGGGGCATATAATTGATTCAAAGGCCAAACAAATTTTCGGATATTTTTTTCGGGTGTATCTTCGGAAGGAGCAGAATTTTTAATTTTGAGTATTGCTATAATAACCGAAAAATATACCATTTGAAAAAATAAAAAAAAATATTATCATGGGTGCATATTTGATCCAAAAGCCAAACTGATTTTCAGGCTTTTTTCGGGTGTATATTTGGGTGAAGCAAAATTCTACAATACCCGTAGAATATACTACCTAAAACAACAACCAAAACGGATTTAAGGGTTGATAGTTTGGGGTGCATAATTGATCCAAAGGTGCATAATTGTTGTTTTCCACGAACAAGAATAGCGCAATTTACCCGAACGTGAGTGAATACCGTAGGCCCCACCCTGAATTCCAGCTTAAAATCCGGAGTTGGACCCCTCTACTTTCTTTATAATTATGTTGCAATGCCCGAATCAGTTTCAAGTAATGTAGAATAGTCCTTTTCAGATGTTTTTTCGGTTGTGTATTCGAGTGAAGCAGAATTGTCAATTTTACAATAATATCGATGCTATATATCCACGTAGTTCTAAAAAATTAAATCATATGAAAAATAACCAATAACAACCATTTTGTTTCAAAATTTCACCTTCAATCAAACTTAAATATCTTTCGTAACATACATACATACATCATATACAAGGCATGTTCAAAACATTTAGCCAATTATGTCACCGTTGTTAATTTCCTAACTGATGACTGGGCGAAACTGGTTCCCCAACTTCGCCTTCAACTTGAGTCGAGATCGAACAGTCATGATCCACGAACCCAACCTTAGTATTCACGTTATCGAATACAATAAGATTCTCCGACATGAACGAACTTCCAATGACGAAGATATGATATTCCCCCCCATTGCATCTCCAACACCGAAAACATTAACAAATACCAAAAACCTTCAAGATCGACACCTCTATCGACCTCTGGTTTAATGTAATTATGGGGATCTACATTTAACAAAGTAGATCCTCGAAAATGGAGAGTGATGTTTGGAAACTCTTGATCTACCCACTCATTGGTTAAATCTTTCTTGGAAGCTGAAAGCATGTACTGCCATTCATACATTTTTCACCGCGTTCTTCTAGGTAAGAAGAGCTTCAAACTTCGCTTTAACATCTTGAAATGTTAAACAAGAAACGAAAAACTTGTCCGATCAACAGTCGTAAAGGGTTATCAAACTTCTGTTTGTGGCTACTTTTTCTCCAGCAAAATCTATGTCCACCAAAATCCCTATCCCATCGATCGACCATTGGGACTTGGGGCTCCATCACATTTCCGATTGTGAAAACTACGCCTCCGTTGATGTTATCCAAGCAATGTGCGAGTTGGTTAGATCGTATTCCCATATGGTTAAACTGCTTGACCAGGTAGTGGCTGTAATATTTGAAACCAATGATTCCATTGATTCCCCAACCAAAGAAATCGTAGCCATATTGTACTTTGTGTAGTTATGTTTGGTCTCACATCCAAAATAGATTTTTGTACAGATGGACTATCCTATTAATGGGTTCCCAACCAAGAACTTATCCTCCATTACATATCCCTTCATTCCTCTTCCTTTTGCGTACTTAGTAATGAATTTGCATCTGTTGCCATTTACGATTTCTCTATAGTGGTCCTCGGTGAAGAAGTTATATCTTCTCGCTGTCATGGACAGTGATGGATCATAAGGTGGTATGTGCACTCCGTCGCTATCAAATATTCCGTTTACGCGACCCACTCATTTGACCCATGTTTCTCTGCTACTCGTGTCAACAAGAACTTTGTGTGGCTGTAGTGGCATTCCTACAATGATATCCATGATGTAAAAGATGCAAATAATGCTCTTATTTAGGTAAAAATTTCGATCAGATTGTCGTAGAATAATGTTCTAAGTGATACGGCATTGTAACACCCCACGTCCATTAATGTCACTCACAAAGGGAATGCATTAACTTCCATGGAGATTTTAAGTGAATATAGAACAGTAAAATTACAACAAGACAGATATAAAATAGTACTTGGAAATTCAAAAACTTTATTTCATTGTAGCAGAAGTCAAAACATGTTTGATTACATCATAACACCATATTCAATGTCAAGTACAATATCTATCTTGATAAAACAAGTACATAATCCCATTACATGAATAGCCATTAAAAAGAAAGATAACAAGCTGGACTTTACTTCAGCAGTCCAAGCTTTCCAAAAGATAAGCGATCCAACTAGACTCCACTAGAACTTGGCCCAACCTGCGGACCTGAAGGGAGAAAAAGGATGGAAAAGAGGGGGTCAGACATAAAGTCTGGTGAATATGATAATTCTACAATACTATTACCAAAATAACTAGACTAAGGCATAAGCTGGAAAACAAGAAAATGTCTATGAAGAGCAGATTAAGGACATAGACAATCGCTAAAGGCAACGTTATAGGCGCTCCTAAATACTAAAGGATAAACACTATACTGCACCACACCAGTCACCCTAAAGATTCATCCCACTTAGCTTCACTTAGAAACTTTCCCAATGGCTTTACGTACCCCTAGCCGACTACATAGGTGCCGCCTGCCCCTATCTCCACTAGGTGTACCCTACTTCCCATTATTCGATCGGCTCCCTAACTCGTAGATACCCGTGCTGGCCCCACAGTGGGGTGTATCACTCCCCTAAAGTGGCAACCTGATACAACGGACATGCACGGCTTATACCTACACGATGCAACAACGTCTTACCTACCAGCCCGGGTCCACACACGCATATGAAACCCGTTGGACTTGCGATGCCACCGCTCCCTGTTTTGGCCTATTATAGTCAAACCCAGTATGCGTGTCCCGTCCTCGACTTGGGTCGAGCCCACAAAGATACGTTTTGGGATACTGGTTGAAATGGGCCCCCACTATTTACCATAAGCATTCCACCTAAGCTTGTCCCCATTAGTCCATCCCACTTAACCCACTTAGTCATGTTCATTTACATGTATGTTTGGTTAAGTCTAATCGTATTTCAAATGCCTCTAAAGGCAACCACCAGATTCCTCATGCCACCCAAGGCACCTACTTAACCCCCATGTCCCACCTTACATGATTATTTGGTTAAGTATTTCTTAGTTCATTAAGGCCATAACCTCATAAAGACCTCTCACATTAGACTGGCATTTATGGCACCTGGATTTGCCAGGCGGGTCCGGGCAGTCTTACACCATAAAAGAGTCTAACCTCGTGTCTTTACAACTGTTATGCTTTAGTTTGGGCCTAGGACCTCTCACATTGGGCCGACATTTGTGACTACTGGATTTGCCGGGCGGGTCCGGGCAGGTTTACATCACAAACGGGTCCAACCTCGTGTCCTAAGCATTGATTATTAATAATAATCCACTTTCCCCCAATTTTAATAATTCCCTACTTGAATTATTAATTACTTCCAATTTTTAATAATGTCCATAATTGACTCAATTATGGACATTCATTCATGGTATGCAACATCTTACAAAATTGCACCCAATTTATTAATTCCTAATATTACCCTTACCCCACGTTTGAACGTTTATTCGCAAAATATATGTTAGACTCGAATAGCCTAACTCATAGCATAAAAGAGATTATCATAATAACAACATGTATATGTGACCAAATGAATCATAATAAGGGGTGAAACTTGCATATGTCCAGCTTGCATAGATTATACATGTCATGGACCTAAAGGTGTCAACTTGTTCAAAATTCACCTAATATAATCTCAATCAATTTTCATAAACTTACATATGAACATGTGTGAATCAATATCATCTAATTTTTTAACAACATGGTTTTATATGGGTACACCTAACTCAATAGGCAAATTCCCATAATCAAGTTTTTATTTAATTATAGTTTCAAGTTTATGGGTACACCTAACCTAATAGGCAAATTCCCATAAACAAGATCCATTTAAATTAAGAAAAAAAACATAACTTTAAGCATGATCCAACAGCATGATTTTTCAACATAATATAGCATGATTTATAACATGGCATAGTATGATAGTATAACATAGCTTGACATGATTCTCAACATAGCACGACATAGCATAAGAGAATTTACAACATAGCATGACATAGCATATATAATTTACATCATACGACAACATAATAACATAATAAGAGATCCACAATATATAGAATTTACAATTACAAATCACATCACTTTCTTGTGATCCATTCATAACTGAGTCAAATTAGTTTGTAATAGTCTTGTGAGAATCATCATACTCACCAACAAAAGAAGAGAATTAGAGAGAGAGTTCTTTGGTTTGATTTGTTTTGTTGAGTAGAATTTAGTTGTAGTAGATTAGGCTTCCTCTTCTTAGTTTGTGACGGCTACGCTGAACTCCATGGCAGCAGCATGACGGTAGCTTCTCTAATTTTACAAGTGATTTAGGTTTAGGGTCTACCCACTTATTTATAGATTTTAGAATGCATTTAGGCCATTAGATTTAACCTAGAAATAACCGCAGCCGTTCAGACAAGATGGGGTTTATCTTGTTGACTCAGCAATGAGTCAGAAGTGACTCAGCAAACACTCAGCATATTAATAAACTTCTATTCATGTCATAAATATATATATTTTTTCTACAATGTACATATTAGATACATCCCCCTTTACTTATTATTGTTTTTATATACATATTAGATACATCACCTCTCTCACACACTTATTAATATTTTTATATTCATATTAGATACATCCCCTCTCTTACACACTTATTAATATTTTAGCAACTTTAGTGTTAATAGAAAATTCGGGGTGTTACATTCTCCCCTCCTTTTAGGATTTCGTCCTCGAAATCTTCAAGTCTGGAAGAATGTATATCCTACCATCCAAACGTCCATCTACTCATCCATCATACACAGGCATCCATTGTCCTTAAAAGACTTCTAATGCTTTATGATCCTATGCAAGTGTGTGTACATGTCCTTACCTAATGCGAAATCAGGCGGTCTACTGATTCAGTTGACCTCCTTAATGCAAATTATGTAAGTGTCATGAATCCATTATGTATGCAAAAGATCCTAATTGCTTACATACTACTTCTATATGCGTGCACACCCATTCAACCGAATGCAGCATCCATATGATGGTACAACCATTATACATCCATTATACTAAATACATCCATATATATGCAATATGCAATATGAAGTGACTGAGCCGATCTAGTGCCTAAAGTGTGTGTATATATGCATCCACGAGCAACCACTAGCAAACACTTGCATCCATTTTGCATCCATCATACGTAACATGTCTCAAACACATGTTTCAACCATAGGATTATCCTAACTAAAGGTCAAAGATACTAATGAGAGGACATACTAAAGATAAGATAAGATAAGCTAAGCGATAAAGGAGAAATTAAAAGACATACCCTCAAAAAGAAAAGGGTACAACGAACGCATCTTCTCTTCTGTCTCCCAAGTTGCGTTGCTCTCATCATCTCCCCATTGCACTTTAACCAGTCTGACCTCTCGATTCCTCAACTTTTTGATCTCCGACCCAAGAATGCATGTAGGAGCTCGTCTAATTGTTGCATCACGCTCTATTTCCACCTCTTTAAGCAAGCTCGGCTCTACCACCTCCGCGGTCTTGTGCAAACACTTCCTCAAATGTGATACATGGAATACGTCGTGTACTCAACTAAGTTTCTCAGGCAACTCCACCCTATATGCCATCTTCCCAATCCTGTTTTTTTTACAGGAAACGGCCCTACAAACCTTGGTGCTAATTTCCCCACGGACCCAAAGCGAACAACATTCTGTAACGGAGATACTTTGATAAAAACCATGTCCCCAATGTCAAACTCAAGATCTGTCCTCCTCTTATCAGCATACGATTTTTGCCTATCTTGTGCTGCTTTCATCCTCCTTCGAATCAACTCAATCTTCTCCGAGGTTTCCCTAACCATATCGGGCCCAAGTAGGATTTTATCGGTAGATCCCACCAATATGTAGGCGAACGGCAAGGCCTTCCATAAAGAGCTTCGAAAGGTGCCATGCCAATACTAGACTGAAAGCTATTGTTATATGCGAATTCTACTAACGGAAGGTGCTCTTCCCATGTACCCCCAAAGTCTAGGACACAAAGCCTTAAAAGATCCTCTAGAATGCGATTCACCCTCTCGGTCTGGTCGTCTGTCTGAGGATGATATGCGGTGCTCAAACATAGCTGAGTCCCTACCGCCTCTTGTAAACTCTTCCAAAATTCGCTAGTAAAGATGGGGTCACGGTCGCTTACTATACTAGAAGGAATACCGTGCAAACGAACTATCTCCTTAATGTATACAGAAGCCAACCACGGAGCAGTCCTCTTACTTTTCACGGGAATAAAATGGGCGCTTTTAGTAAGTCTATCTACTATAACCCAAATCCCCGTGTTACCCTTCCTTGATCTTGGTAATCCATCCACAAAATCCATTGAGATGCTTTCCCATTTCCATAGTGGAACTTCTAATGGGTGAAGCAACCCACCGGGTTTCTTTTGTTCTGCTTTAACTCGTTGGCACACCAAGCATCTAGCGACGTACTCGGCCACATCCTTTTTCATACCGGCCCAAAAGAAAACCCGCTTCATATCTTTGTACATCTTATCCCCGCCGGGATGAATGGTCATTTTTGAGCGATGAGCATCATCAAGAATGGCCTTCCTTAAGTCTTCGTCTTGCGGTACACAAAGTCTATTATCCCTTCGTAACCAACCCTTATCGTCTAGGGTATACCTACGAAGATGGCTTGACGACTCCCCCCCCTTTGAGCTTTTCTACTATCTCAACCAACCGTGGGTCGTCTCGCTGTGCCTCACCAACCCGTCCTAGAAGTGTAGGTCTAACCTCCAAGGATGCTAACAGACTGGGTACTAAGTCAACGGAGGGTCTAAAGTCAAATATAGAGATGAATTCTAAGCTTTGTCGTTCAACAAACAACGGAATCAAGGACAATCTTTTCCTACTTAAGTCGTCTGCCACCACGTTACCCTTGCCCGGGGTATATGCTATTTCAAAATCGTAGGAGGCTAAGAATTCCATCCACCGTTGCTGCCTTAAATTCAAATCCTTCTGAGAGAATAAGTATTTTAATGATTTGTGGTCAGTGAACAGTTCGAATTTCTCACCAAGAAGATAGTGACGCCAAGACTTAAGCGCGAAAACAATTGCGGCTAGCTCTAAGTCATGCGTGGGGTAATTCTTTTCATGAACCCTCAACTGCCTTCCACCATAGGCTATTACTCTTCCCTCTTGCATGAGGACCGCGCCAAGTCCCGTCCCACAAGCATCAGTATAGATGGTAAACGGTTTATTACCGTCTGGCAGCACTAAGACTGGGGCTGAAGTTAAGGCTCTCTTTAAACGTTGGAACGCATCATCGCAATCTTTGTCCCACGTAAAAACCAGGTTCTTCTTCGTTAACCGTGTTAATGGAGCTGATATTTTTGCAAAGTCTTTGATAAACTTCCTATAATAGCCAGCCAACCCCAAGAAACTTATTACTTCGGTTGCATTTTTAGGGACCTTCCAATCTTGGATGGCCACCACCTTTGCGGGATCCACTGCTATCCCTTCTTTGGAAACCACGTGCCCTAAGAACCGTACTTCCTTCCTCCAGAAGTGACACTTAGAAAATTTTGCCTTAAGGTTATGTGCTCGAAGGGTTTCCAACACTTCCCTAAGATGTAGGGAGTGCACTTCTTTATTCTTAGAAAAGACTAAGATGTCATCCACAAAGACTACCACGAATTTGTTAAGGTATTCCCTAAACACCCTACTCATCAAATCAACAAAATATGCAGGGGCGTTTGTCAAACCAAAGGGCATCACTAGCCATTCATAGAATCCGTCAGGAGTCCTAAAAGCAGTCTTATCTATACTATCCTCAGCCACTCTCAGTTGATGAAAGCCAGTGGCTAAGTCCAACTGCGAAAACACTGAGGTGCCAACTAACTGATCAAAGAGATCGTCAATCCTCGGCAGTGGGTGTCGGTTCTTTTTAGTAAGCTTGTTTAGTTCTCTATAGTCCATACAAAGTCTAAGAGACCCATCCGCCTTTGTGGCAAAAACTACTGGAGCACCCCACTCCGATATACTACGTCTTATGAACCCCTTCTCAAGCAACTCCTTTACTTGCTTATTGAGTTCCCTCCTTTCACGAGGAGCCATGTGGCGCACTAGCAAAGATACGGGTTTAGCATTATCCACAAGATAAATTCGAAAGTCTATCTCCCGCTTTGGAGGTAAGCCCTTCACCTCCTCAAACACATCCGGATATTCCCGGACCACTTCTACCGATCGCAGGTTCTCTACAGACGCGTCAAGCGATTCAAGATAACTTAGCATAACGGAATTTATGGGATTACAAAAGATGTCGAGAGCATTACCAAGGCGAGTCACAAGCCTAACTACTCTCCTTTCACAATCAAGAATGGCCCTATTTCTAGACAACCAATCCATTCCTAAAATTAGCCCATAGCCCGTGAAGCCCAATACATAAGCATCACATCTAAATTCAACGCTAAGTATAGAGATTTTCAAATCCAAACATATCATGGTCAAATGAGCCGAACCCCCAATTGGATTTGAAACGACCAAGGGATCCTCTACTAAACTGGTGTTCAAGTGCAGTGATTCAACTAATGATGCAGAGATAAACGAATGAGATGCGCCAGAATCGAATAAGGTACGGATAGGATGATCAAACAGAAAAACTAAGCTTTCAACAGAAATTGTTCTACTTCTTTCTTGCAGCGGTGGGGCCGCAATAGCCTGAACTTGCCCCCTTGCCTGCCCTGGTGCCATAAGAGCCTGCACCTGTCCTCCCGAGGTAGACCCTGCCCTCTGCCCCTTCTTTGGACAGTCCTTCACTAAATGTCCCGCATCTCCACAATGAAAACAACCAGTCTTCTTTTTCTTTCTACAATCTTTGCTGAGATGGCCAGGCGTCCCACAATTGAAGTATTTCTTCTTCCCTTTGCCAATTATTGTTTTTACCACCCTTCTTATCTTGCTGTTGGGGTTTCTTCTGATCCCCTTTCTTTTCAACTGCCTTATCCTCATGCATAAGTGCCATTTCTACTAGCTTTTCAAAGGTGGCTCCCATAGGGATGTGGGTCATAGCCAACCCTTGCAACGGTTCATTCAAGCCTCTAACGAACCTCAAAGCTTTCTTCTCTGCCGTGTTCACCAACTCCAAGCCAAACCTTGCTAACTGATTAAATTTATTGACATATTCCTTTACTGATGAGCTCCCTTGCTTTAGTGCCAGGAATTTTTCCATATTTAAGTTCTCCTCTGCCCTTGAAAGAAACTTTGCCTCAAACCTTCGTCTGAAATCCGCCCATGAATCAACTGGACGTTCCCCGTTAGTGACCTCCCACCAAAACGAGGCCTCTCCCTTCATTAACCAAGCAGCTAAACGGGCTTTCCTCCCATCTTCCACTTCAAAGATATCCAACAATTCCTCAGTCTCCTTAAGCCAATCTCTGGCCTCCACAAACGTCTCAGTCCCTTGAAAAGTTTTTCCTCCCATAGCCTTGAATTCCTTGCACGTCTTTGCAAAAGTGTCAACACGAGGAGGAGGAGGAGGAGGAATGGGTGCAACTAGGGGTGGAGGAGTATCCGCTGGGCCTGCAGTGGTGGCCCTAGCCTCCAAGTATCTCCTAAACCACCCTGGAATCGTCACACCTTCTGGGAGATTAAGATCTTCAGCCATGCTGAAACGAAAAAGGAAAGATTCAAAATGGAGAATTCGAAAGATAAAGATAAGGATGTGGCTATTTGGGATTATGTTTTTCATAAAAACTCTCTTTAAATAACATGTTTTTTTTTTTTTGAAAGCACTTCTTCCAAAAATACTTTAGAAAAAAAATATTTTTCTAAAAATTTTTTTTATCTGTTCTGGTAACCTTATGCTCTGATACCACGTGTAACACCCCACGTCCATTAATGTCACTCACAAAGGGAATGCATTAACTTCCATGTAGGTTTTAAGTGAATATAGAACAGTAAAATTACAACAAGACAGATATAAAATAGTACTTGGAAATTCAAAAACTTTATTTCATTGTAGCAGAAGTCAAAACATGTTTGATTACATCATAACACCATATTCAATGTCAAGTACAATATCTATCTTGATAAAACAAGTACATAATCCCATTACATGAATAGCCATTAAAAAGAAAGATAACAAGCTGGACTTTACTTCAGCAGTCCAAGCTTTCCAGAAGATAAGCGATCCAACTAGACTCCACTAGAACTTGGCCCAACCTGCGGACCTGAAGGGAGAAAAAGGATGGAAAAGAGGGGGTCAGACATAAAGTCTGGTGAATATGATAATTCTACAATACTATTACCAAAATAACTGGACTAAGGCATAAGCTGGAAAACAAGAAAATGTCTATGAAGAGCAGATTAAGGACATAGACAATCGCTAAAGGCAACGTTATAGGCGCTCCTAAATACTAAAGGATAAACACTATACTGCACCACACCAGTCACCCTAAAGATTCATCCCACTTAGCTTCACTTAGAAACTTTCCCAATGGCTTTACGTACCCCTAGCTGACTACATAGGTGCCGCCTGCCCCTATCTCCACTAGGTGTACCCTACTTCCCATTATTCGATCGGCTCCCTAACTCGTAGATACCCGTGCTGGCCCCACAGTGGGGTGTATCACTCCCCTAAAGTGGCAACCTGATACAACGGACATGCACGGCTTATACCTACACGATGCAACAACGTCTTACCTACCAGCCCGGGTCCACACACGCATATGAAACCCATTGGACTTGCGTTGCCACCGCTCCCTGTTTTGGCCTCTTATAGTCAAACCCAGTATGCGTGTCCCGTCCTCGACTTGGGTCGAGCCCACAAAGATACGTTTTGGGATACTGGTTGAAATGGGCCCCCAATATTTACCACAAGCATTCCACCTAAGCTTGTCCCCATTAGTCCATCCCACTTAACCCACTTAGTCATGTTCATTTACATGTGTGTTTGGTTAAGTCTAATCGTATTTCAAATGCCTCTAAAGGCAACCACCAGATTCCTCATGCCACCCAAGGCACCTACTTAACCCCCATGTCCCACCTTACATGATTATCTGGTTAAGTATTTCTTAGTTCATTAAGGCCATAACCTCATAAAGACCTCTCACATTAGACTGGCATTTATGGCACCTGGATTTGCCGGGCGGGTCCGGGCAGTCTTACACCATAAAAGAGTCTAACCTCGTGTCTTTACAACTGTTATGCTTTAGTTTGGGCCTAGGACCTCTCACATTGGGCCGACATTTGTGACTACTGGATTTGCCGGGCGGGTCCGGGCAGGTTTACATCACAAACGGGTCCAACCTCGTGTCCTAAGCATTGATTATTAATAATAATCCACTTTCCCCCAATTTTAATAATTCCCTACTTGAATTATTAATTACTTCCAATTTTTAACAATGTCCATAATTGACTCAATTATGGACATTCATTCATGGTATGCAACATCTTACAAAATTGCACCCAATTTATTAATTCCTAATATTACCCTTACCCCACGTTTGAACGTTTATTCGCAAAATATATGTTAGACTCGAATAGCCTAACTCATAGCATAAAAGATTATCATAATAACAACATGTATATGTGACCAAATGAATCATAATAAGGGGTGAAACTTGCATATGTCCAGCTTGCATAGATTATACA
The DNA here is from genome assembly GCA_030737875.1 of Allium sativum. Classification (NCBI taxonomy): domain Eukaryota; kingdom Viridiplantae; phylum Streptophyta; class Magnoliopsida; order Asparagales; family Amaryllidaceae; genus Allium; species Allium sativum. Next base: position 152,403,874 of record CM060921.1, on the reverse strand, counting down.
TGTTATGGACCTAAAGGTGTCAACTTGTTCAAAATTCACCTAATATAATCTCAATCAATTTTCATAAACTTACATATGAACATGTGTGAATCAACATCATCTAATTTTTTAACAACATGGTTTTATATGGGTACACCTAACTCAATAGGCAAATTCCCATAATCAAGTTTTTATTTAATTATAGTTTCAAGTTTATGGGTACACCTAACCTAATAGGCAAATTCCCATAAACAAGATCCATTTAAATTAAGAAAAAAACATAACTTTAAGCATGATCCAACAGCATGATTTTTCAACATAATATAGCATGATTTATAACATGGCATAGTATGATAGTATAACATAGCTTGACATGATTCTCAACATAGCACGACATAGCATAAGAGAATTTACAACATAGCATGACATAGCATATATAATTTACATCATACGACAACATAATAACATAATAAGAGATCCACAATATATAGAATTTACAATTACAAATCACATCACTTTCTTGTGATCCATTCATAACTGAGTCAAATTAGTTTGTAATAGTCTTGTGAGAATCATCATACTCACCAACAAAAGAAGAGAATTAGAGAGAGAGTTCTTTGGTTTGATTTGTTTTGTTAAGTAGAATTTAGTTGTAGTAGATTAGGCTTCCTCTTCTTAGTTTGTGACGGCTACGCTGAACTCCATGGCGGCAGCATGACGGTAGCTTCTCTAATTTTACAAGTGATTTAGGTTTAGGGTCTACCCACTTATTTATAGATTTTAGAATGCATTTAGGCCATTAGATTTAACCTAGAAATAACCGCAGCCGTTCAGACAAGATGGGGTTTATCTTGTTGACTCAGCAATGAGTCAGAAGTGACTCAGCAAACACTCAGCATATTAATAAACTTCTATTCATGTCATAAATATATATATATTTTCTACAATGTACATATTAGATACATCCCCCTTTACTTATTATTGTTTTTATATACATATTAGATACATCACCTCTCTCACACACTTATTAATATTTTTATATTCATATTAGATACATCCCCTCTCTTACAAACTTATTAATATTTTAGCAACTTTAGTGTTAATAGAAAATTCGGGGTGTTACAGGCATAGTGGCATTCCCTCCACTGACTATATTTTCAACGGGATTCGAATCAAGAAGCATTCGTTGGTGATGACGCAGGCGAGATGGTAGTGTAGGAATTGGTTTCCTGACATATTGATTAACATAGAAACATGTTTATTTTATGCTCTTATATCTTATCTATTGTGTATAAATAAATATTACTTAGGTATTATTTTGTCACTTTTACAGATATGCCGACTAACCTACATGCAATCAGAAAATTAGAAAATAAAATTCAAAATGTTGTGTATATACATATGAAGACTTGCAGATGGAGATCTCATATCAAATTGATTTTTTGGACAAGAAAATAATTGGTAGAAAGGCTATGCATATCACATATTAATGAAGAATTTTCATGGAAGCAAGAGGAAAAGAAGGAAAGCCCAAATTTACTAGATTTAACTAAGGCTCATTTGTGATTGTATTAAGGTTTAGATTTGCTATTTATCCGAAAAATATCCATGTATACTCATTGTAAACTTCATCCAAGAATTTAGAGTTCATTCTTTTATATACTCCTGTTGAGTCTAGCAAATTGTGCCATCTATTCAATTAGATTTGTTAGAGTACAATTTACTATTGCAATTTACTTTTCTCATTTATGCTTGACCGTTTGATTAGGTTCAACGGTAATCCTAATTTTACCTTCCTGTTTGTTTGTTTCTGCAGTTTTATTTTTAAGCAACTTGTGTCATTTATACAATTAGATTTAGTAGAGCAAAGGTTGTCTTTGCAATTTTAATTTTCATTAGTGATTGACCGACTGATTAGATTCAACGGTAATCCTAATTTTATTTTTGTTTGTTATTTTTATTCTGCAATTTCAATTTTTTATTGTTTTCAATCACCGTCCAAAACTCGTCTAACTTGCCCATGAAGTATATAAATAATACAATTTTATTTTCCTTCCTGTGTTCAACCTACATGCTACACACCTGTGCACTTGTGCTAATTTATAATAAATTTGCGCTTTTCTATTTCCATAGAAAGTGTCAAACAAGTTTTTGGCGCGGTTGCCGAGAGGTAACGATTAAATTTCGTTATTTATTTAATTTTTGATTCGTTTTATTTTTATTTTTTATTTTTTATGTTTTCTTGTATGCATAGAAAAAAAGTCTTGAATAGTTGGTTTGGTATTAGTCATTGATTCTACAATCATCTAAACAAGAGAAAAAATCTTTTAGTTTTCTCTTTTATTTCTTTCCTCTTTCCAAATTTTCTTTACAATTTCTTTCCCTTTTTCAATTTTCTTTCCAAATTCTTTCTTCTTTTACAAGTCTCACCAAGAAAAATTAACAAAAAAGAATTTTTTTTTTTTTTTTCCCTAAAATTTTCTTTCTCTTTGCTAAATATTTCTTCTGCCACCTTCTTGCACAAAATCATCAACACCCCTCGTTCAAGTCCCCTGCTTTGCCAACCTTCATACATTCAAACCATCACACGGTCACAATTCATTAATCACAACTCTGCCAACAATCATCAAACCATAAACCCTCCCTTCCTGCCTTCATTGTTCAGATACACCCCACGTTCACAATTCACAAGATCATGCACGGTCTTAAACCATCTTCAACATCTCGCAAAAACATCATCAGCCCCACCGAAATTCAGTGCATCAACCTCGCCACCATACTTCCTATTACCATCATCCCAACAATCCCCGTACCTAACACAACCATCGGCCATAAATCCTGATCAAACAAGTTTCATTAATTCACAAACTACTCCTACCACCCTCCTTCATCCACTTTCAACGCAAACATCCCACTGCATCTCCCCATTTAATCATCACCATAACACATCTCCTCGTGAAAACATTTCCAGCAAATTTAAATACCAAAAATGCCCAACAATTCAAAGAACACCGATCATCCTTCTCGAGTTCACCGTTCATTAATCCGCAACCGCCCATCACAAACTTCAACCCAATCGCATCTGAATCAAATACCTTCCTTCACCACAATTCCAAGCAATACTTCCAGCAACTGACCATCCTCTTCCAATCATCCCATTTTTAGCCAAACATCAAGTCAGCGTAATCACAAACTACCCCATCATCAACTCCTTTACCTAATGTCCAAATACAACCCAAAATTGCCAACGTCCAAAAGCTGATACGAAATTCTGAACCACCTTATAATCACCGAACGTCATCATCACATTGTACCCGAACTCGAACCCAAAATTCATCTACTTTCCCGAACAACTTCGGAGTCAGCACTTTCAACCAATTCTGCTGCCGCAAACTTCCCTCCCACAACCTCATATGTCTCCACGATAAAAAATATCCTAGTCCTACTGCGTACTTCACCTCATATACCAGCACTATCCATATCGCTCTGCCCTCTTTCTATCGAACTATATGGAATCGAAACCTTGAATCGATTTCGAAACCCCGCCTCCAGAAAACAGTTTGAACAACCGAAACCCTAAACAGCCTCAGACCAATTCGAAAACCCTAGGAACCCGATCCGACAAGCCCTAAATCTGAACAACAAGCGTATTCGATAGAGCTCAAAAACATAAAAAGAGGACGTGACGTTTCTTTATACTGATTTCGATTTGTATTTGAGTTGTTATTTGTTTATTTTGGTTTCAGAGAAAAAAATAAAGTGTGCTGCTAATGACACCCCCGTTTAGACTGCTGGCCACCTACACTTAAAGCACCCCTAATTTTTATATTTTCCCCTTTTGGCCACCATCTAAAATAATTACATACACGATGAGGCCACCTTCAGACAGAAGAAAGCTTCCTCCGTCACTTACTCCCGTGCCTACAATGAAGAAGGCGATGTCCAGTCAGTCAACTCGCGGGTCCAAGAAGATCGTCGACGTCGGCTCCAGCGCTGGCGGTTCTAAGGGATCGAATTCAAGTAAGCTTAAAACCCTAATTTCATATTTAGGTTAAAATTTTCTGTATATTTTGAAACAAATTTTGGGTTGTTCAAGGCCGATGGCAAATTCATGTTTGCGGTTGTTCAAGGCCGATGGCAATTTGGGTTTAAAGCCATCAATTTCTTAGTTTTGAAACAAATTTTGGAAAGTAAATATATTTAATTTGATGGCGGTTGTGTATCACCGAGATTATGGTGTTTTGGCGGTGGTTAAGGACCGACCAGGCAAACTAGATAGCATTAATTGCATATATTTGTTGTTTCAAAAAGTTTAAATATGTGCAGTTGTTCATACTAATGGCATTGTTGCGGTTGTTTTTGCATACTAGATGCCTTATATATTGTCAAACAACATATATATGAACATTAATTGCATATATTTGTTTTGATTTGATGGCATATAAATATTGTCAAACAACATATATATGAAACAACAAATTTTGGAAAGTAAATATATTTAATTTGATGGTGGTTGTGTATCACCGAGATTATGGTATTTTGGCGGCGGTTAAGGACCGACCAGGCAAACTAGATAACATTATTTGATATATTTGTTGTTTCAAAAAGTTTAAATATGTGCATTTGTTCATACTAAGGGTATTTTTGCGGTTGCTTTTGCATACTAGATGCCATATATAATGTCAAACAACATATATATGAACAGACTATGGTATTTTTGCGGTTGTTCATACTGGATGCCATATATATGTTACATGTATTTTCATTCAAGGTTTGGCTATTATTTTTCAGTTAATGTTTTAAGTTATTCCGCTGCATTAATGATTGTTTAACTTCAGCAAGGATGATCATTTTTATTATGGTTGTTTATCATCGTCGGATGATCATAATTTTTTTTCTTCATCATATACTTGAATGAGAGTTGGATAGTTATTAAACATTTTTTCTCTTTCATGTAAGTGGCCTTGAATGGCAATGACTATCCGAGCTTGAGTATTGTAAACATGAGAGAATTAAGAATGTAAAGTGTGAAAATTTATATAAAAAATATGTTAATGTTGGTATAATAAATACTTTTGTCGGTTTGGAATTACTATAGTACAACAATCATGTCGGTTTGGATAAACAAATATAGCAATCATGCATTGTAATAACCTTGAATGTTGTCATGTTATTTGTAGAGAAGAAGAAGCAACTCATGACAGCTTCTGTTAGACGTAAGCGTGCGGCGGAGATCGAAAAACAAAAAAAGAAGCTTGCAGTACAAACTGAACACGTAGAAGATGAAAATAGGGATGTCGACCAATCGACAAAGGGGTCCACCGAAGAAGATACGGGAAATGATTCTGGTTCTCATGATTCTGGAGATGGAGCAGAGAAAGATGGCACCGACAGTGAAAAGACGGAAGCGGGAACAAATTTACCACCTACAACCGGTCCCTCTTCTAGCAAATCTACTGCTCCTATACCGGTGAACACGTCTGTATTAAAAAGCTTTGGAACACATATTGCATTTTCTATTTGGAATAAGGCAGAGGTTAGTTTGAATTTTGCCACCATCTAAGCATTTATTTTTACAAATATGTTAACATTTGTTATATGTTTTATTTCAGGAGAGAGGCCCGCTCAAGTGCCTTTCACATACCACGAAGCTGAAGGAATGGAGTATCGAGGACATGCCAAGTCAAGTTGCAGAAAGGATTAAAAATTCTGGTTTGTATTATTTGGCACAGTACTCATACAAGCATGTGGACTATGTAACTATCTCAGCTTTCGTGGAGAGATGGCATCCGGAAACTAATTCTTTTCACATGCCATTTGGAGAGATGACAATTACATTAGACGACGTCGCACAGATTTTGAAAATCCCTATTGTCGGCACTTGTATTTACAAGGAAGCGAATGATCATTCGGCGGTCGATCTTTTAGTTGGTTATCTTGGCGTTGAAAGAGATGAAGCTAAAGATGAATTAAATTTCTCAAATTCGATAAGGCTGAACTTCTTATTGAACAAATGTAAAGAGAAAACAAATAAAGACAATGCAACTGAAGATGATTATGATGCTGTTGTGCGTGCCTACCTTCTTTACCTACTAGGGTGTACTTTATTTTGCGACAAGTCGGGCACCAAAGTTTCAACTAACTACTTGCAATGCTTGGAGAACATCGATCAAGTGAATCAACAAGCTTGGGGGATGGGCGCATTAGCATTTTTATATAGACAGTTAGGTCTGGCTTCTAGACGAGATGTTAGACAAATAGCTGGTTACGTGACACTGTTGACTGTAAGTATTTCTAATGTTATGAAATACTATAAATCATTACAGTGTAGTAAATATATTTTTTACAGGCTTGGATTTATGATCACTTTCCTATGCTTCCTAACGCCATCCCCAGTAAAGAATATAATGACACGATGCCTAGGATGTGCAGATGGCAACCTATGAAACAATCCGGTGATACAACTTCGGCTATAATACGGCTACGAGAGCAGTTAGATGACTTAACTGCACAAGATGTAAGTTTGTTAATTTTTTACTTTAACCAACTTATCAAGTTCGTTATTAGCTTGATAAATTTTAAATTCAACGGATTACTAGGTGTGTTGGGATCCATATCAAAACTTAAGAACGAAGTACCCTTTGCCTGATGTTGCTTTCTACAACGGTGTCATTCTATGTTTTGATATCGCCGAACCGTACTATCCTAACCGAGTGCTTCGCCAATTCGGAATCGCTCAACGAATTCCAACAAATCCGATGGCGCCGCCTAAATGTCGTAGAGGTAAAAATGCTAACCAATACAAAATTGAGTACGACAATAGTTATTGGTATGCCGAAAATTGGCAACATCATCTCTTATCTATGTCGTCACGTTCCACTCGTGTGATTGATCCATGGGATTGTACTGCTAAGTATATGTCTTGGTATTTGGGTATTTCTCATCCTATCATTCAACCCCCGGATGTGCGGAAAACTACGTCAAGAAAACTGGATAACAACGAGAAGTTGGTATGAATAATGTTTTTGTGATTCATAATTAACTGATGAATGGATATGAAAATTTACACTCATTTGTTATATTTGTAGAGAATGGCTGCTGGAAAATCCATAGATAAGCTGAAAGAAAATCTTAGTGCTCAGGATAAAACCTTAGATCAATGCCTTATTGCTGAACGTGCAGTAGTTGACTTGCTGGAGGAAGCCTTAAATGAACCGGATAAAAGAGAAAAACGAGCAAAAAGAAAGCATGATAGAAGACCATGATATGAATTGCTGGAAGAAGCTTGATGTGTTGTTGACTGTTAGGGGATCATGTAATGGTGGTGTGATGGTGTAGTCTAATGATATGCTGTGTTTTATTTTGGTATAAACAATTCTAAATGATGCTGTGTTTATGTAATGGTGTTTCATTTTGATATTGATATGCTGTGCTTATGTAATGGAGATTATGTACTGGTGATTATGTAATGGTCATTCATTTTGGTTTAAAAATTTCTAATGATATGCTTTGCTTTCATTTTCATGTACATGTGTCTCATTTTCATTTACATGTGAAGTTCTAATGGTGATTTGCTTTCATTAGTATTCAACTTAAAAGAAGACAAACTGCGGGCTACATGAACCTAATGGTGATTTGTTTGAATACTGTTTGAATATTGTTCTAATGGTGATTTGTTTGAGGAAGTTCTAATGGTGATTTGTTTGATTACTTTTTGAATACTGTTTAAAAGATTCTGTTTGAATACTGTTTAAAAGAAGACAAAGTGCTAATCCAGTACAAGTACATGTAGTATGCTTTTTTGTTCATATTTCTGCACGGTGGGTATTAGCCGAATGTGCTGAGGAAGCTTCGGTCTTTTATAACCGACCATCACCTTGTTATTTTACCATGTTTTCACGGTTCGGTTATAAACAATCGAGGATGGCTTTAAATCTCGGTTATAATTAACCGTGCCTGTGTATGACATATGTGTTGTCCTCTAACAGTCCGTTCGGTTCTGATAGGCCGAACGTTTGTGTTGTGCTTCGGTTATACATAACCGACAGTCATAGTGTTAAGGTATACAATGTTTTCACTGTTCGGTTACAAACAACCGAGATTATCCACCAATATCGGCTGTAAATGACCGTGGCAATGAAGAAAATAAAATTAATTTCTTCATCTGTCTGATCGGTTGGAACAAACCGAAGATGTTGTTAATGTCCGGTTATTGGTAACCGAAGAACCTGATGAGTGTCTGCTGTTTTCACTGGTCGGTTGTATATAACCAAGATTACTAACTTATTACGGTGGTTTAAAACCGACCAGCTGACAAAATAAAACTTAACACGTTCTTAAATGCGACGGTGATGTTCCACCGTAGACTGACACAATTTTCGGTGAGTAACCACCGTGGTAACTTAAGTTAAATATTTTTTCCACTGTTCGGCTTGTTATAACCGAAATAAATGCAAAATCTCGGTTTGTCATGGCCGAATGGTCTGTGATGTAGGATGAATTTTTAAACTTGGTTTTGAACGGTTGTAAACAGCCGAAACTAAATTAATGATACTATTTAAAAGACCGTATGTTGTATAAATATTTAAATAAACACAATTTGAGTGGTTAATTGACAATTTAATCAATCTTTCTTTCTTCAGTCATTTATATCCAAGCCAATTTGATCAATCTATCTTCAGTCATTTATTCCAATACATAAAATTGGGTGGATATCATATTACCCAAGCCAATTTGAGTGGTTGATTGACAGGAGAACATGATGACACAAAAATCATTGAAATCAAGCACTTAAAGATAATAACCATCAAATTCATGCTATATGTGAAAGTGAGCTTGAAGGAACTCTACCTATCAAAGCAGCCAGTATAAACACATAAATTTAAAAACACAAGTTAAGCCACATAACATAGTATTCAATTAAAACATGGAAATACATGCATATAAGCCATATCCATCAATGCATATAAGTCACGATCATTTACAAAAATAACTACCATTCAACTTGAATCGTGTGACAAAATTTTCAAGTTTAAATTTCAATACATTAGTGATTATCCTTTGTGGCCATATAAGGTGGACACAGTTGAACGAACTGTATTTGTCGATCAACATATAGTTCGCTCCATTCTTTTGCTTCCTTAGTAGCCAATCTATTCCAAAAGCTAGCGACCGGTGGAATGGGTGCGTTTTCCCGAAGTGTTAACTTTATAAAATGAGAGTCCATGATATTTGCGAAAACAATAAACCGATGGTCGGATGCAAATCCGGGCCCTCTTTCATGTGGGAAAAAGGTCAAACTTTGACGATTGGATATGTAAACCACAACTCTATTAAAAGCATTTGCAACTAAGTATCCAGTTTCAGGCATTATCATCCAATTATCTTTAAAACAAGGACTAAGATCGCAATCGGTAGCTGTTTTTAATTCTTCGCAATTTGATACGTCAAAATGTCTGACATACAATTCCCAATTTTTCATCAATTCAGCTAATACAGACTTCCTTGCTTCTCTCCAATCAGAATTTAGTTCGTCAACTTGTTCAGCAATACAACGAAATCCACAATTGCCATCTCCTATTACATCTTCAATGTTTTCAATGTATTGGTGTAGAAACGCCGGCAAGTAAGCCAAATAAGTAAAATCTGATTTTGTTGGAGGTACATCACACTCATCAAACTTCACATTGGGGTTTTTACGTTTCAGAGGTAGTTTATTGTTTACACTAGCTTAAGAAGGTATTTCAGTAGCGGTTTTTGCTAGTTCAAAAGCAGAGGGATTCCGTTTTGTTGATTTTTGGCTTTTAACTTGCTTGTTAATCGACTTGTTCTTACTACCCATTGGTCGTCCTTTGTGTTTCTCTACTTTCGGTTCCAAGATAGAAGTCGTGGTTGGTAATACAATTTCTCGTAGCTTCAATAGCATAGCTTCCCTTTCCTCAATCGTGCATGAATCAAAATATTTATTGATTAACGCAAACTCGGCTGTATGGGCAAACACAAATGATTTTACAACTTCAGGAATATAATTTAACTTTCTCCAATGATCATCTACAATTTCAAGTGGGATTGGCATGCCATCGATGTGATATTTATATATCTCATGTGCACATGGAAGACCATACACAAGTCGATTCAAATGATCACAAATCGATAGATCCAAAGCAACAGAACTAATTTTTCCCATTTCTTTGACAATTAAGTCCAATGCATAAAAAGATGTCTTACCCCGTAATTTTCTTAATAGTGGAACTTGATAAGCTGTCCTTACGGCTCCTAAACTTCTTTCGAAAGTTGCTTTAATTTCAGCATGTTGGAGGCACAAAATATTATCCATTTTAGACCATACAACAGCAAATGATGATCTAGACGAACCAAGATGTTTTTTCAATTGAGCATGGGAAGACTCAGCTCGCGTCGTTGTTCTGTTATCACGATGCTTAATTTTATTTGTCCATGGAAAAGCATAATACTCTTTGTATTCCAAACATTGATTCTGAATGTATTTCAAGCTTTTGGGATAGTCTACCCAATCTTTTTGAAAATCATTGCAATACATCCAAAATTCATCTTCAGTCGGTGCATGAATTATCTTCTTCCAACTTTCCAAAAACATTTTGAAAACCTCATTTGTTTTAAACTCAGGTTTGCAATTCGTAATAACATTGTTTCCCATGTGCCACAAACACATCAACAACTTTGCCCGTGGAAAAATTTTCTTGATCCCATTTATCAATGCCCATTCTCTATCCGTAACTATTACCTCCGGTTCTTTTTCAGGTAAATAAAAATGTTTTAACTTTGCTATAACCCATTCATAGTTTTCCTCGCGCTCATGTGCTAGAAATGCATGAGCAATACTGAATGTTCGACCCGTTGAAGTCATACCAACCATTTCCAACAAAGGCATATTATATCTGTTTGTCTTATACGTACAATCAAGCAGAAGAATGGATGGAAAACACTTACACAATACTGACGATTCCGGATGAGACCACATGATATCTGTCAAATGATCGGTTTCCACATCGGCCCTACTAAAATACACATAGTGCTTCTCTGTAAGTAATTTCATTAGATGTTGCATCGCGGATCTACACTCCATCGCTGATAGTTGCATTTTATATTTAGCATTGTAGATAGTCTTCAAAGTCGAGTAGTTTTCTGGATATGACTTTTTAATCGTAACCAATACATCTCTTGGCGGCACACCTGCAATACTCATGTCTTCTAATATTTTTCTCTCCTCGTCCATCAACCGTGCTGCAAAAGGATGTCCTTCTAACGTGTGAGGAAGTTCATGATTATGCAGCCCATTGAGTACAACTAATTTCCATTTATCTTCCTCCAAATACACACCCTTCAATCGGAATGGGCAATTGCATTTTCTAGTTGCACTAATTCTAGGTCGTTTCACTGTATTTTCCTTCATTGCTGCCTTAGGTTGATGGTTACGATAAACTCCAGCTCTTTCGCAACCCAATTGTAGCCTTGGTTTTCTCCTGGGTCCAAATTTATCGGATTTTATAATTACTACAACAGTATTCAACCTTTTCCCAGTTGTTTTACACCATTTAATCAGCGCGTTCTGCGAATCAAATACCTGAAATAACATAGTGTAACAAAAAAATTAACAGTTTTACATGAATAATAGTGATTATTAATTAAGTACAAACTACATACTTCATCAGTTGTAAATTGATCTGTCAAATCAACTTTAATGTCTTCAGTGGCATTTGACCGATCATCTTGCGGTCTATTGGTATCATCTTCATAATTCTCAGTTGAAACAATAATAGCACTCTCAAGTTTATCGTCATTCACATTATCTTCCTGCATAAATTGAATAAAAATAATTAAAATGATTTTTTGTTGTAAAATATGACGTTTAAATTGTTGTTGTATGAAGAAAACCCTAAAATCCAATAACTTACAATATCATTCTCTATTACAACGTCATCGAGGTTAATGTCTTCCAAACTTGAATTAGAGACAAGGTTGAAAGAAAGCTCCTACAAAAATTAAGTGCAAAACCCTAAAAAAAAAAAAGTACAGCAACAAATTAGATTATGTAGCATGATCTACAAAACTAACCTCTTTTTTGTCTTTATCTTCCATCCTTTAATCAGCCAAAATAAATTATTTTTTTCTTCTAGTTCAGGGTTTAGGGTTTGATGTTAGAGAATTACGTTGTTTGAGAAGGAAATAAAAGAGAAGTACGGCTGTTGTTGACTGAGTGAGAAGAAATAAAGTGTGGTGGTAGGAAGTACATAAAAAATAATCCAATCTATTAAATTTTTAAAGGTGGCCAGTAGTCTAAACGGGGGTGTGAATAGCAGCACACAAAATAAAAAGGGTCAAAATTGCTCTGTTATTTATCTTTAACCATGTTCGCAAGAAAAGGGGAGCAAGTTTTTATTGGGCATTGATATTGAGACTCCAAGTGTTGTTATGGGAATATCAAATTTTTTTTCTTTTAAAAATTGTCAAGGGAAATACCATTGAGGAAGGTAGCCCCTTAACAAATAAAAGTTATTTTATCTTATTACCCATTTAGCCGTCATAACAAATAAATATTGTAAGGGTCGTAGTAATTTTTTTTTCCATTCGCATATATCGATTTTTTTAACCCTAAAGAATAAGCTGTTTTGGAGGAATATGATTGAATTTTTTTTTATTTTTTTTTTGATTGACATAAATATGCCGAATTTTATTATTACGGAGGCAATGTACCGAAATGATTATTAATTTTTGACATCACTGTTGAATTCATATATAATTGATTACGTAATGCATTCGGTGCAGTGGTGATGAACTGCTTATTTTAATTCGGTTTCCCTTATCGAATTAGTTTTTTTTAATCTAATTTAAAGGGGCAATCTAGGAATACTGAGTTGTGTGAAATAATATGTTTGTGTAGCCCCTTAACAATTTTTCGAAGAGTGGAGTGTTTTTAAAAAATAGTCTCCTCTTAACAATAGTTGGAGTGTCAATAACAACACCCTTTTTATTTTTAGTCTTGCAAATTGATATTTTGGTGCCTAGGTTTGGGATTATATTGCAAACTGGCGTGTAGATATTCAAGTGGCTTTGGGCACACATTCCTTTGGTAAGGGAGTGACAAGTTTTTTTCTGGTTAGCTCCTTTTTTCCCTCTCCTTTTCTTCCTTTTGGCCTCTTCATCAAGTTATTTTTTTTTTTTTTTCATTTCTTTAAGTTAAGTTGAGTTTCTTTATTTATTTTTCCAGCTTTTTTTAATTAGTTCCTAGTTAGTTGTCAGCTTTTTTTAAATCGCTTTCCTCTAAAAAAAAGAGAAAAAAAACTAGGTTTTCTTTGTTTATTTTTCATTTTTTTTGAGTTGTGCGTGTTTTTGGCTTTGATGGAATTTTTGAGTTGTTCTTCTGGTTTTGATTCTAAAATAGGACAAGTCGACATGATAGGAACATATGTGGATGACACGTCATATTTTGCTCTTTAGAAAGCTTCTTTTACGTTAATAAACATGTTTACTATATCTTTTGAAGAACTTTTTGAAGACGAACTTAAACTTTTAAATGACGAGAATGAATATTTGGAACGTATCAAAGATAATCTTGATTCCATATCATCATAAGAAATTGTGGTTAAACACACAAATTTATGGGATTATAGTAATCTTCATTTGAATAGTAAAAATCATTATCACGAAAAAAATTGCATGGGGAAGATTTTGATTTCAGAATTTTTGTTGACATGCCTTTTGTGCCTCAAAAATCAGATATGAAATCATCATACATCATTTTTTATAGAGGCAAGTGTGAGGGGAAGAAGAAATTTCTTTTTTTGCAAAACACTCATCATCATCGTGGATTTCATTTTACATATGATTGGCATTCACATATAGCGGTCAAGCTTCATTTCCTTTTACAGATAATTTGCATCTCTTCCATCTTTGAGTGTTATCTTTCAAATTTAGGAAACGATATTATGGTGTAAACATCGTTTTGTTCAGGTGTGGGGGGAGTCTGCATTGCATTAATTTTTATTTCCTCTTTAATTTTCCTTCTTTTCATTTTTATTCATTTAGGTAGGACCATCATGCATTTTAGGTCGTAATAACAAACCATATTATTTTTTGAAATAATACTCATTTTAGATTGGTACAACGAAGCAAGTTAACAACTTTTCTGGTCAGTTTATAGTATTTTTTTGTCTCAACTAAGATCGAATAAGATATATAATGGAAAGTTGAATTACGAGAGATAATAGTGTAACCGGTACATAGGAAGATTCTTAAGTGATGGCCATGAAGTTTATTCTAAATTGTAGTCTTTGTTTAATGAGTGGAGGACTTAAAATACTTATATTGGCTTTTCGAATCTTTAAAACTAAGTTGTGTTAAGCTGAAATTGTATATCTCTCTCTGATTCTTATATTCAATAATAATAATAGTAATCTAAGGGTAACCAAAATTGCTTGTAAATCTAGCGTTGGTGTGCAAACTCGCCAAACTCTGTCCCTACTCGCACGTTAGTCTGCGAGACTGTGCATGAGTGGTATACCTTGGTCTTATTTAATAAGTTGGGCACCTAAGGATTACCGATATCTTGTTGACAAAGTCAGCTTCGGTCTGCATAATCCACCAAACTTTGTCCCAAACTCTAATGTCAGTCCGCGAGGTAGTGCATGTGTGGTATACCTTGGTCTTTAAGTTAGGTATATGTAATTAATTATAAAGCTTTATTTTTATAGAGATAGAGAATAAGCAACGATGCCCAGACACTTCTTGACCTTATTGATTTGACTAGTCATGCACAAGGAAATGAGAATACCAATTTGTAAACTGTGACAAGCAAACTAATAATTTATTTCGTGGCTGCACTATGTTATTAACTAAACCAACCGACCAAACTAGAGTTTAACATTGAAACTTGAATTATGTTGAAAATTTGTGACAAGTTGGGAATCCAAAAATTTCTGTAGATTGATTTTTAATTGTATAATGCTATGTTGCAACTTTTCTGAAGCAAGTCTAGTTTCCATTTTTTGTATTCATTTGCATATGTTTGTTGCATTCATGTAGTTGCATTAGAACCATAGCATATTGCATTTGAATTTTGTGGGTAGTATCCGCTGAAACCCTCACGAGATACCACTCGTCCTACTAGAGACATCTAGAGGTTTAACGACTTGTTGTATACGCTCAATGCAATCTTGTTTCCTACGAAAGTGTGACCTATCCAGTTTAGGTGTTCATTTTTGTTTTACTCGAGGATGAGTAAAAGATAAGCGTAGGGGTATTTGATTAACATAGAAATGTGTTTATTATATGCTCTCATATCTTATCTTTTGTACATAAATAAATATTACTTTGGTATTATCTTGTCACTTTTACAGATATGCCGACTAAGTCACATGCAGTCGGAAAAATAGAAAATAAAGATCAAAATGTTGTGTATATACATATGAATACTTTCATATGAAGGTCTCACGTCAAATTGATTTTTAGACAAAAAAATAATTGGTAGAAAGGCTATGCATTATCACAAATAAAGGAAGAATTGTCAAGGAAGCAAGAGGAAAAGAGGAAAGGCCCAAATTTACTAAATTTAACAAAGGCCCATTTGTGATTGTATTATGGTTTAGATTGGCAATCTATCATATAAATACCCATGTATTCTCATTGTAAACTTCATCCAAGAGTTTAGAGTTCATTTTTTCTTTTTATACTCCTCTTGGGCCTGGTAAATTGTGTCATCTATTCTATTAGATTTGGCAGAGTATAATTTACTATTGCAATTTACTTTTCTCATTAGTGATTGACTGTCTAATAAGATTCAACGGTAATCCTAATTTTACCTTTCTATTTGTTTATTTCTATTATGCAATTTTATTTTTTAAGCAACTGATGTCGTCTATATAATTAGATTTGGTAGAGCATAATTTGTCTTTGCAATTTTAATTTTCATACCTGGTTGACCATCTTATTAGATTCAACGATAATCCTAATTTTATTTGTTTATTATTTTTATTCTACAATTTCATTTTTTTATTGTTTTCAATCGAACCTCAAAAACTCGTCTAACTCGCCCATGAAATATATATATAAATAAAATTAATTCCATCCTTGTGTTCGACATGCATACTGCACACTTGTGTGCTTGCAGTAATTTATAATAAATTTGCGCTTTTCTATTTCCATAGAAAGCATCAAACCCATACTTTGTTTTAACTTTGAAGACTCCATTTAAGGAGTTAACACATTGAAGGGAGATGGATAAAATAAATAATGTTGCTGATAGGTAGCCTAGGCATGGTGAATACCTTAGAGAACCCATATTATTTCTTTGGATAAATATACTTTGGGGGATTTTCTTTTTCCCATTTCTCCAATAATTTATAGTAAAAGGTGATTGCTATTCTTGACAAATAGTTCCCTAACTTTATATAATAAGCTTTGTTAGTTGAATAAGCACCATTGACACTACAACAAAATGAGGCTTTCATAGTTTGAAAAAAGCTATTATAACTTAACATAGCATTTTAGAGAACCCCCCGTAACGACATGCTATCTTAGGACTTCTACTTTGAATAATAGAAAAATGCTCTGGTAGATGACTTTTATATAACGTTTTTATTTGCTATCAGACAAGAATGCTATAAAATATACTATTCAGTACTAACTTCTTATAGTGTTTGTATGTACTTTTCTATATTGTTTTATTTGTATGTTATATTGTTTGTTCTTATAATTGTTAGCGTTTCTGATATGTTTCTATATAATTTATTTTGTTATACTATAGCATTTCCAATGTCATTTTCTGTAGCGTTTTTTTTTTGTTTATATGCATTTCTGAAACACTATTGCTTAGTTTATGGATTTTTCATCATTTCAGCTTTTTACATGTATATACACACATTTTAATATTTATTGTCTGCATATAAATATGACAAATTTTCGCAAACAAATATAAAAATTATGACTCATGCATATAATTCAAACAACCTAGCATTTCATACATAATGTTTTATCAACATTTCTATGTCCACACATAATATGTCATACATTTTTACATTAATTACAAGTTACTTACAAAACAAACAAACTATAGAATTACTCTTGCTTTGCTTCTGATTTTTCTGCTTAACATGAACATTATTGGTCCTGTTAATGTCAAATAAACAATGTGTTAGTAATTGCTATATCAGATATGGATAAAGTAAAATAAACTAAAAGGAAAAAAGAAAAAATGCAACTGAAATAAAAAAAACATAATGCAATTATGTAAGGAATTACTGTTAATATGCATTTGAACATGTAGTAACTTTCTAAATAAAAATTAAACTATTAGTTTTAACTTATTTCATACCGAGTAGATTTGTATACATCATATCAAATCAAAAGGGAGAATATTTTACTTCTCTAATTTGATTACATCCTAACATTGTGGGAAGGCATCGAACCCATAAGTTTCGTAATTCAACCTAATCAAGGTTTAAAGTTCTCTTGATCATTTCAAAAGACTATTCATCATTAAACTTAGAATGATCATGAATTCTAATAAAACTCTAGTTAAAAAACGGTTTGGCATTAGAGGCTCATGTAAATGTTAGTTTTGCCTATGGTCTGACATTAGATGTAACATCCCATATGTTTCGATTATTTAAGTATATGTAATTTAATTTAATTATTGAAATAAAATTGGTTTTAAATAAAATTTATGATATTATTACTGAAATTTATTAATTTCTACTAAAATATTGGTTGAAAATAATGCGTACATTCTAGGTGTAATAAATTTGAATACATATATGTATATATCTTTGGCTACCGTCTTTGATTCTTTTCATATTTGTTCGAAATGTAATGTTTAGGAATTCATAACATAGATTACATGTCCAATTAAACCTTTATTAATTAATTTAATTTGCAATGTGAATAATGCATTCATTTCTTTCCTTCATTATATTATTTCACTTCCCTTCATTGTATTAATTGCTTTCCCTTCTTTCTATTTTTATGCATCTTACGTCATGTACTTATTCACATTACTTAAATTTATTTTCATCTCTTTATTTTTCTTTCTTTTCCTTTTATCTCACATTATTTTTTTTCCAAAAACAAACAATCTCCCTATATATATATATATATATATATATATATATATTGCTTCCCTTGTTATATATAAAAAAAGTTTGAAAAATAAACACCATATAACACATATACATTTGAATCTAAATTGGTGAAAGGATGAATTATTAAACATGATAACATGCTATTATGAAGTGTTAAAAGATTACACATCCATGTTTGCTAATAAATTCATACATTAAAATTTTGAACTTCTCTCCCTTCGTTTTGTTTGTAGGGTGTGAAACTTGCATTTTTAATTGCGTTGAATTCCATGTTCATATTTATACATTAAGTATTGAATTGTCACTTCCATATAAAAAACATAACGACAGAAATAATAATAAATGTTGGTTTTATCTCATTCATGTCCTTTTATTTCCTTGATGTTATATCTCTTTCTTTCATATGCATCTGTTTTAAATGAAAATTATGTCTTACAATATATACATACGTTACTTTATTTCATTGGCCTTTCAATTTTAGGCACTCTTTTATAATCAAATGCAATACATTCATTCCTTTGTTAACAATATAATGCATGTGGTTCATGTCCAAAATGAATGCAAGCCACATTTTATATTCTTCCATTTATGTGAAACTTTTACCCTTTTTAAATATGGAAACGCACGTCATATATTTATTTATTTATGTAAAAGGGTTAAGTAAAATAAATGAATAATTAAAGACGTATGGAATGGTTCAAATCTTGTAACTGTTTCATCCCTAAAAATTATCACTTTTATCGCATTTTTTTATTTTTCAAGTTAATGCATATTACAAAAAGAAAAAGAAATGAAAGGCTGTAACTAGTGCCACTTCATAGTCGTGTGTATATGTGTGTGTATATATATATATATATATATATATATATATATATATATATATATATATATAAAGATGCAACAAAATTAAAGAAGATTTAAATCGGTGGGAGACCATCCGATTCTTTTGGCCAAGTAGTTCTATTTATATCCCTATTCCTTTACTTGGATTGCTACCATTTTCTATTCTCACAACCATCTTCTCAAATCTGAAAGCACCAGTTCAAAAGAAAATTGCCTCATTCCCCTAAAAAAAAGCTTCTTCCTAAAATTAAATCTGCTCTCCTCAAACAATGGTCGCCGATTGGATTTTGCACCTACGCTGGCTGCCTCCACTATGTTTGCAAATCACTTGAACCACCACAATCGCCTGCTTGGACACCACCACAACAACCCTTCGCACTACCGACTCATAGCTCCTTCATCCGCTCTGACCTCCTTCGCCGCCGGAGAACCCTCCAGTCTCCAGCATGTCGCTTCCATAGCCAAGCACCTCAATCCATTCCTGCTTTTTCCTACTGTGCAGGTGAGTTTAGTACTCACCACAGTGAATTCAAGTTCTCCAATTTTGTTTCATTACTTGTTGTTGCTTGGTTTTCCTGCACACTCGAGCTTTCTTATTCTATCCATGTTTATCATGATGTCGATATGCAGGGGCGGCCCTGGCCTAGTGCGAGCCGTGCGACCGCACAGAGGCCATTAGGTCAGGGGGGCCCCAAAACCTTTACTAGAGCTGTTTTTTCTTGTCAGGATGCGTGTACCTGATAGTAATTTATCTATGCAAAAGTAGATATGATAGTATGCTTTGTTGACATCAATCAATATATTAAATTGTAGATGTGGCTTGTGTGGACCTCTAGTTGACAGATTGAAAATGTGGGCAAAAACTTTATGAACTTGCTGAAACATGCAATTTTCTTAATGGAGATGCACAGTAGAAAAAGCACATTTTCATTTAAGTTCAATTTCATATAAAAAAAAACTAAGGGCCCAAAATTTTGGGTCGGCAATAGGCCCATAAATACTCATGGCCGGCCCTATCGATATGATTCATGTTGAAGCGGTAAGGTCTGCATGCATTTTGGTGGTGTTAAGTTATGGTTATATTTATCGGACGGTGTCCTTAATTTAATTTAAGTTTGATTTGTGCAACTGAAAAAACATTTATAAAAAATAAATGTGTAGGGAGAAGGAACGTTTAAGGGCTGGAATTTGGTCATAATTTTGAGAAGGTTGAGTTAAATAAATCCATAATTGTCGTTACAGTGATCTGAATTAGAAGTAAATTTGAAGCTGGATTTCGAGTATGAAAAGTTTAGTTATACACGTTCGGTCACTTGTTACTTTTGAATAATTAAACTTAAGTATAGAAATTTTAAATGGTTCAGACCATAAGGAATTTTGATTAGTTACCAAATTTATAAGAGTGTATTTTGAATAATTTACCTAGATTACTCCATAATCGTAAACTTAATGTAAAGGTTATTATATGATTAACTGGGTAGGTATATATATTCTTTAATTAACTTGGACTTAACTTGACAACAAGTTGAAATTCTGATATGTCATATGAAGTTAATTTATGTTTCATATAACTTGGAAAAATATAGTTCTGCTACATCTTCATAGTTTGGGGACATCACCTTTCTCTTCCCTTCTATTATCTGCATTGTAAAATGTCGTAGCAATGCCCATGCTTTGTTAAATCTTTAAACATGTGTGTTTCATGCTTGCAACTGTACAAAACATTCCTTCACTTTGTGTGACCTACATGACTTCCGCTTTGTTCACTATTCTAGTTGAAATTACAAACTGACATGGAACTCTTGTTGTGGTAGTACTAGATATTTATGTGTGTTGATGCCATGTTGAGTTCATAACCAGTGATATGCATGCTATGTCACATTTTACACAACCTACACTTAACTTATATTGAAGTTAGGATTTTCATGAGTCTAAAATTAGATTATTACATTTGATGTACAGCAGTTTAACTTGAATACAACCTGACCCGAGTTTTTGTTTTGCTCGGGCTGGGGTCAGACCTGAGTAAATTACAGCTTAGGTTCGAAGTTGATGATGACGAAGGTTTCATGAAGATTCATGAAGACGTACGTACGCGCGCAAGCCCGATTTAAAGTGTAAAGCTTTATTTTAAAATTCATGTTTATATTTTTATTCCACTGTGCAATATGTTTTGTAAAACTCTGATATTTGTATAAAAATTATTCCGCGGCAAACATTTCTGTTCTGTGATTCTGTATGACATTCCTTTTAAACCCGAAAACTAAATAACGATTCACCATTTTGAGCGTCTTGAGTCGGTTTTATTACTAATTCGAGATGTTAAAAATAGCATGTTGTTACATATGGTATAAGAGCTTTGGTTTATACAAAGCTTAGCTTATGGAGTTTAATAAGAATCATTCACTGAAATTACACTAGAGAGAGAGAGAGAGTGAAATTTGAAATATAAATGGTTTTGAAACTAATATTTTGAAAGTGTAGCGCAGCGGAAACATTTTGAAATTGATAAATATTGAAAAAAAAAATATATTTTGAAATTGATAAATTATTTGGAAATATACCGTTTTGTCTTATATATTTAGAGATGGTATATTCTTATAAAAAGAATTTTGGATATTTATTCGACTTCAAGATTGGACTATTATGTAAGATTTTGAATATATGCCTAGCTAACGTATATACAAAGTCTTGTCTATACTAGATAGATATGGAATCACACTCTAGTCGCTTGGAGATGATTCTGGTGATTATCGCGGCATCACCAGTATTTATTTTTGAGTTTCGAAAGTGAGATGACTATATGATTCCGATTGAAACATTGGGAAATACTTAGACTAATTATTTTGATAAATATTCGAAAATGATTTGGATAAATTTTAATGAAAATGCTTTTGTAAAATTAATGTAAACTTGGGTAAATGATCAAAATTTAAATAAAGTTACGTTATTGTGAAATATAAGAGAATTTACAAATGAATGTTTTAAAACTAAATTGTAAGGTGAATAATGAATGATGAAATTGAAAAAAATTTGTTAAATTTAAAAATCTAGAATGACAAGTGAATGTTAGAATTAAACTGAAAATTTAAAAAGAAGGTAACTTGAATAAAATTAAAGAAAATGAAACGAACTTTAAATTTTACAATGACAAATGTGAGTACTTCGAAATTTGAAATAAAGTGAATTAATCACAGAAATTTCGTAGTTGCATGGTTGGCCCCTTTGGCCTTAAGAATAGATAGTTCATTCATTTTGATTCGTTCACCTTGCTTTAGTAGTTGTTGTTTGACCTTCCCACCCTTATTTTATTCATGTTTGAGCTTTCATTACTACAGAATTCATGTCCTTGTACCCTTTTGTTTATTGTGCATTGGAAAAAGTCTTAAATAAAGTTGGATTGATGACATAGTTTAGATTTGAAACAAACGTTTGAACGTTGAATTATGACAACAATTGACAATTGAATTTTCGAAGTATTGTTTTTGTACCATGTTAATGGAAGTATTGTAAATGAGATGTAAGGGATAATTAAAATGGATTGAAATAGATTTTTTTTAAAATTATTTTGAAATATATTGAATCCAACTTATATGAAATGTGTTAGAAATATTTTGACCAAAAAATATTTTTAAGAAGGTTATTTTGTACAAATTTGGCTGTGTAAATTATAAGCTAGTTTTAGAAGCTTTTGATTGTGAATAATGTTCGATACGAGAAAGATTATTGAAATTATATGATGAAATCAAAGTTGAATTAGCATTGGAACTTCGCATAAATTAATATTGAAATGGAATTTTCGAGAATCTTTAATTTTGGATGTTTAATATGAAAGTTTTTGAAACTTATATATAAAAAATTATATAAGAATGCAATGAATTCAAACAATTGATTGGAAGGAAATTGATATTTAATGAAATCTTATATAAATGGAAATTATATAAGAATGACATGCTAACATGATTTGAGAAATCTTATGTAAATTGAATTTATATGAGAGTGATTTGTTGAAAAAACGTGATTTGAAATTAAAATCTTATGTAAATTGATACTTATGTAAGTGCGATATACACGAAATGTGAAATGTGAATTGAAGTAATATATATATTTAGTATATATGTTTTCCTAATTAAGATATGGAATGTGCCTTCGAATGAAAATTGAAAATCGTAGCAATGTGGGTGCTCCGTTGATTGGAGTATCCATAGATATCTGAATCCCACTCGGTGGGATCACATTGATTTTCATTACTTATATGTTCTAGCATAATTCGAGGGGCGCAAAGCCTATAGTTACGAGCGGTTCCACTGAGATAGTGGTCGTAACCACCGTGAAACTGCGATCTAGACGCCATAGCGAAATTCGAGGGACGTGATGCCTATAGTGTAATGAACCAGAAAATTTGATACTCAAATTTTCGACACAATTACATTATGTGTCCAAACTCAAGTACCGAACATTCAGAAAGTTATTAGAAATAAGGTAGCGGGTGAGATAAGAAAGAAAGAAATATTAGAATAGAAGAGAAAGAAGAACAAATATAACACAGAGTCTCACATCTCAGTGGAACAAAATATAATATAGAAATATTCTTTTTTGAGAGCTTAAAAATACTTACAAACATCAGAGTACAGCTTACAGCCAACACATATGGACAGTTATAATAATCTGTCCCCATATACAAAACACAGCGGAATAATATAATATCATATGTCTGAACTCTTCTAGCTCGTCTCTTCACAGCATCCGATAACCTAAACCTGTACAACCCGGTCTAACCCGAGCATTACAAATACCGGGTCAGTCTGGTGAACCAGAGTGAGAACAACGCACTAAGTTTTAAGGGTATCAACCAACTTGATTTTAAAGTTCAAATTCTTTTCGAAAGAAAAGGATAATCGTAAGACCAAATCCACACATAAATATGGATGGTTTTTACCTTACGATAACCCAAAACAAATTTGAAATCATATACTCGTCAGATATTATGACAGTGTCTAAATACAAATAGATATCAATCTAGCGGAACGCTTACATCTCACGCTCCACATATATAGTATACAATCAAAACCACGGGCGCTTATTGGAAATTGGATTCCGACTATGACAAGGTATGGAACCATCTGCCGATAGTGTATCTCTAGAGGCGAATACACTGGGTTCAACAAGAATGTCTTGCAACCCAGCCCATACATGACCGACCACTAATTTCGCTTGATTGTATCGAATGTATATCACCAACGGTTGAGATTAGTAACCGTTTCCCAAAAGGGACAACATCGATAGATTAAAGAAGCAAAAGGAATTTCTCTAGATGGGTGATTATGCACCCTAATGGGTGCGAACCACATAGCCATGCTGCCTGCCCGATTTTGGTTATTTTTCGGTTGTGATGCATGATGTCATAACATATCTTTTGGAACACCTGGCCACCATACACTTTGAATGCCACATCGTCAGATCCTCCAGAAATCACTAATTAATTTCCACAAAAATACCCGGGTTGATAAATTAAGAGAAGGTGTCTTCTCCGCCTCCATAGAAATACATTTGAGGAAATCAACGTATGTAATCCCTTTGGAAATACTCTGTCGGACATCCATCCGTACAAGTTGCCCTGGGACTGGACAAACCGAAGGCACCCTCCTACTGCATCCTTGAATTACCCTATGGACCAGTAGCGAGTAGTCCTTGCAATCCGTGGATTCCAATCACGTCAGAATCCCGAATCAAATGACTCTAGATGCATGCCAGAGGAATTCGATAAGTCGTTCTTTCGCTTATGAAGATCCATAGGCTTCACTGCTCCATCTTCAAACCGGAACTTCGACGATTTTGTATTTGCTAGTTTGGAATGGTTTTCGAATATAACTTCGATCCCGGTCATTCCGTACCAACAATCGTATTGGCGAGATTTGATAGTCGGTTATTTAACTATCAAATAAACAACCATTCAATCATGAAAATAAAATGAGTTCATTGATTCAGTACTCAAAAACATTTGGCCCTTTTAATTATAAACAATTAACAAATTATTGATTCAACTTCTAAATATTTTAAATTTTTTAAAACATGGTATTCACTTCTTATTTTCATATACTAGTATTCTCACTAACATTTCATTACTTGAAAGAAAATATCTTATAGTTTTATCCAATTATTATCTCAAAACATTTATTATAACATTATTGATGCATATATTCACTTTAAAAATCATTAGTCCATAACCAAAAATTGGTAAGCGAATAACTCCCTAAGTATCAACCCTGAAGACCGAAATCAACATCAGATTGACGTTCATAAAATCATTCAACTCAATCAATTTCCTGTTAGATTTTAATAATTATCTCGACTCATTGTCAAACCATATTATCCCACTTATAATTTGTTCAACCATTTACCACTTTGAAAAATCTCGTTACAATTCCATTATTAAGTGACAATAATTTAAACTTAACATTTTAGGTTCACTCTCCCCCTTTTATAAAAATTACTTATAAAACTATGGTTTAATATACACCCCATTTACCTCGCTTCCCTTTTCTTAATTCAAACACCTATTTTAAGCTACCACCTCGGCTTAAAATCTCTCTTATAACTTAGTTATAAAACTTGGTTTTAGTATAAAACCGTTCATCAACTCTTTTCAAAAATCCGATTATATTTCAATATCCACTTAGATTACTTACCTTAATGGATCTCATTACTAATTGATCGCTTAAACTATAATTTTGCATTATCTTTAACTATGTAGAAATAACTACTTCTTATTTAATTAAAACAAATAGTAATCTCTTAATTAAAATCTTATTAAAGTAAAAATGAATATTTGTAAATTTATTTCATTATATTAATTAAAAACAAACTAATTTAATCAACCCAAAAACTTGGTTATCTCGTCAACCAGTTCAAACTATTCATGCATTTAAATTAAGTAATAACATAATTGATTTAAATAAATTCCATTAAATTGTTTCTTGAAACAATTAATTTAACTATTGCATTAGTTTGTGCTCATCTCCTTATAAATCCCATTAACATAAGACTTTGATTTGTAAACTATTCATGCATTTAGATTCAACAAACAGTGATCAAATTAAACATCTAATCATATCAGTTAAACATTTCATATATATAATATGAAAATAAACAATAAATTTGAGTTATCCAATTGAATCCCTCCAACCTGTATTTTCCCTGCATCCAAATATGTTATCTCAACATTATCAATTTATTTCAATAAACAGATAAAATATTCAACAATCAACCAATAACAGCAATCCAAACATCTATCAACTAAATCATAGCACACAAATATTTAAAACCCAACTTATATAAAATATAAGTGGGATAAAACTGAGTGAGTTGAACTCGCCTTGGTTTCCTTCGTCGTCAAACGGTTTGTTTTAACGACCCTTCAGTTGCGTTCAATTCCGTCCATTCCACTTCCATAATATTACGTCCATCGGTATGATTCGGACGCCCCTTGTTTCATCTCATTTTGTTACCGTATAACACTATTATAAATTTAATAAGGTATTTTACTATTTAAATTGATACTATTAAATCTTTAGTACTAATTTATTAACTAATCTACGCTTCGTCTTACTAAGCCTTACTTATGTTAATTTCATACAAAATATATGTATCCCGCGTTATGTCTCATATAAGCATGTTTTAATTCTCCTTCAAATTACATTTCTATTTTATCATATTGTATCGATGCTCAGTCAGCTAAGTACATTAACTCCCATCTTAACTTCTTCCACTTTGAATAACAAAGGAAACAATTCTAGAACTATTCCAAGTGATCGGTTAGAAATGAATGGATTTTCACATCCGTTGATTACATACTTCCCCGATGGGCCCAATAGCCAGTTTATTTTCTTTTGCCATATGGGCTTAGCCCATTTCAGTTTCTTTTTATGTTACACTATATATAGTGTTCTTTATGTACAAACCGTGTATTAATAATCATTTTACAAATTCCTGTAAACTCTCTTGAGCAATAAAAACACTTTTTACATTTCTTCAAATCACTCAAGAATTCAATTTGGTATCAGAGCAAGAATTTGTGCTTAACAGCATTTCCTGCTTGATCCTATACAAACATAATCTCTGATTAACAGAGATTATTGACCATCAGTTTGATTTCATCATTTGGTCACTCTCATTAAAGGTTTTCACCTTATCATTTAAGAGTTGTTGGCTTCAACGAAAGGACAGTGCCTCGCCTGTATCATTTCAGGCTGCAACAGTTCTTCCATTAAAGCTTTTGCGGCAAAGAATTTTGAATTTTACCAGAAAGCTGATCAAGAAAGTAAAGAAACAAGTTCAGTTGATAAAGAAGCCATCCAGAAAGGCTTGTCAGAGATTTTCTCATCATTCAAGCCTTCAAGGTTGCTTCAATCATCAAATAAAGGAGTTTCTTCATTTTCACAATTCAAAGCTTTTCTAAATTCAGAAGTTTCACATGTTTCTTGGATCAATTTGTTCTGCTTTCAGTCATGGCTGGCCCTGATGATTCAGCTAGTGCAAATGTATCCAGTGGTAGAGTCTCAACTGGTCAAAATCAACCGCCTGATCCCATTCAAGAGTTGATGAAATCAATCATCAAACCACAAAGTCAGTTGATCTCGATACAGCTTGATGAATCAAATTACCTGCTTTGGAAATTACAAGTAGGGACTGCAGTTAGAGGATATGGTCTAGAAGACTATATATATGGAACAAAAATAGTTCCACCTAAATATACTCGAGACAATGAAGATAAACTTGTGCAAAATACAGAATTTATGGCATATCAAAGACAAGATAGTCTTATCTGTGCATGGATGATGTCATCCATTGGAGCAACTATTTTGCCCCAGCTAATTGGTGTCAAGACTGCAAATGAAGTCTGGTCTACAATTGAGGGAAATTTTTCTGCTCAATCCTCAGCTCGAATCATGCATTACAAAAGACAACTCCATAGTATTAGGAAGGGAGATGCAAGTATGAATGAATATTTGTTAAAAGTAAAGAATATTTGTGATCAATTGAATTCTGCAGGTCAGAAAATTCCTGAATCAGAATAAGTGATGTCTATAATAAGTGGGTTAGATGATGATTACGAGGCTGTGTCAGCAATAATCTTCTCTATGGATCCTACACCCACTCTACAATATGTATATTCAACATTGTTGGCTCATGAAGGCAGAATTGATCACAAAAAGAATGTCAACTCAGATCTGTCTATCAATTACACTACCTATGGTAGAGGTAAAACTCAAGCAAATATTCAAAGAAACCAACCTAATATTCAGAGAGGTGGTCAAGCTAATCGAGGAAGAGGTAGAAATAATAACTCAAGAACCAGGTGTCAAATTTGTGAAAAATTTGGTCATACTGCAAATAAGTGCTATTTCAGATATAATTCAAGTGTTAAACCTGGTCAATCTAGCAACTGTTCAAACATTAACATGGTTAATGTGCAAAAAGATGGTAATAAAGGTCAGCAAGAAAGTAGCAGTGCAGACACTAATTCAACAGATGATGCTGATGATGACTACTGGTATCCTGATTCAGGAGCTACCAATCATGTTACCAACAATTTAAGCAATCTTAATTTGGGGAATAAAGAATACAAAGGTATGCAAAATCTTCTAGTTGGTAATGGTAAGACTGCCTATATTACACATACTGGAAATGCAAGTTTAAATGGACCGAAAGAACTTATTTTAAAAAAAATTATTAAGGGTTCCTTCTATTAAAAAGAATATAATGAGTGTTTCCCAATTTGCAAAGGACAACAAAGTTTATTTTGTTTTTTAACCAAATTCTTGCATTGTTAAAGATATTCTAACTCAAGAAATCATTTTGCAGGGTAAAGAACATAAGGGATTGTACAGATTTGATGTTACAAATCATGTAAACCCTAATTCTAATAACAAAGAATGCTTGTTGACCACTGTTAATGATTCTGAGTGTAGTAGTAAATTTGATCTGTGGCATTGTAAACTAGGGCATCCTAGCGTTAGAATTGTTAAACAAATTATGAGTGATATGAATTTGGATTCAAATTCAATTTCTGATCCATATGTTTATACCTCTTGTCAATTGGGAAAATCTCATAAACTTGCATTTCCAGATTCACAAACAGAATACTCTAATCCTCTTGAATTAGTTGCTACTGACTTATGGGGACCAGCATCTACATGTTCTGTTTTTGGGTATAAATATTATATTTCCTTCATTGATGCATACTCTAGATTTACATGGATATATATGTTAAAATCTAAATCTGATGTTAGTAGTGTGGTTATTCAGTATATAAACAAGGTTGAAAACATGATTGGGCTGAAAGTAAAGAGTTTTCAAACTGATGGTGGTAGAGAATTTTTACCATTAAAATCATTTTTTGAGAAAAAAGGCATCAATCATAGAAAAACATGTCCATACATTTCAGAACAGAATGGGTTAATTGAAAGAAAACATAGGCATATTGTTGAAACTGGTCTAACTTTGCTTGCTCAAGCTTCAATGCCTTTAAAATATTGGCCTGAAGCTTTTGATACTGCTGTGCATTTAATAAATTTATTACCCACAAAGGTTTTAAAATTTAAATGCCCTCAAGAGATTCTTTACAAAATTAGACCAGATTATAATCATCTGAAAGTGTTCAGATGTGAATGTTATCCTTGTTTAAGATCTTATAATACATATAAATTAGATTTTAGATCCACTCCATGTACTTTTCTAGGTTATTGTACTAAACAGAAAGGTTATAGATGTCTAGACAAATCTGGTAGAATATATATTTCTAGACATGTGAAATTTAATGAACTCAAATATCCATTCTGTACGGAAAGAATTAAAACAACTGAAAAGGTTGTTAAACCTAGTGTTATCATACCTGAATTTCCTGAAGAAATTCAAGTGATAGTATCATCTCAAAGAAAAATGAGAGATACTACCACAAACTCTCAGCACACAATGCCTTCTGAAAGGCAAGACCAAGAGAATGTTTTTGAAGAAAGCCATGACAATCAGGATATATCATTTCAAGCATCTGATGGGAGAGGCAGTCAATCACCAACCAGTTATCAATCACCTACCAGAGAGCTACACGAGGACAACAGTCAAAATAGTAATGTTAGAGACAATGTTAACAAGCATCCTATGCTAACTCGAGCAAAATGTGGTATTTTTAAACCAAAACATATTAATGTTGCTATTACTGTTGATGAACCATGTTCTTTCTTTGAAGCATCACAATGTGAGAATTGGAAACAAGCCATGAAAGAAGAATATGATGCTTTAATTAAGAAAGGAACTTGGTCTCTGGTTAAGAAACCAGAAGACAAAAATATAATTGGATGCAGATGGGTGTACAAATTAAAGAAAAATTCAGATGGTTCAATTTCTAAGTATAAGGCTAGATTAGTTGCTAAAGGTTATTCACAACAGTTGGGATTTGATTTTTCAGAAACTTTTTCACCTGTTGTGAATCTTTCATCCATTAGAATAATTTTAACAATAGCCTTAATTAGAAATTGGAGCATCAAGCAATTAGATGTTAATAATGCCTTTCTTAATGGTGAATTGTAGGAAGAAGTGTTTATGCAGCAACCTGAAGGTTTTTATCAAGGCAATAAATCAGAATGGGTGTGCAAGCTTAACAAAGCTATTTATGGATTGAAACAGGCACCTAGAGTTTGGTTTGACAAGTTGAAAACAACACTTGTCAATTGTGGCTACAAATCCACTAAATCTGATAATTCTGTATTTACAAAATTTTCGGGTTCAGAAATAACCTATATACTCATCTATGTTGATGATTTTATAATTACAGGGAGTAGCATGTCAGAGATTGAAAGCATTACTAAAAGATTAAATTCAGAATTTTCAATCAAAGACTTAGGAGAAATAAGCTATTTTTTGGGTATTGAGGTTGTCAAAACTTCAGAATCAGAAATTCATCTCAATCAGAAAAAAAAAATCAGAGATTCTTGAAAAAGCAAAGATGGACAAAGCCAATTCTTTGCTGA
The DNA here is from genome assembly GCA_030737875.1 of Allium sativum. NCBI lineage: Eukaryota > Viridiplantae > Streptophyta > Magnoliopsida > Asparagales > Amaryllidaceae > Allium > Allium sativum. The sequence continues at coordinate 152,372,910 of CM060921.1, read as the reverse complement.
CACCTATGATTGTAAATAGTCAACTTTCAAAACTAAAAGGTGAAGATTTTCAGGATGCAACCTTCTATAGAAGCATTATTGGGGCTCTTCAATATGCTACAATAACAAGACCAGATATATCCTATTTTGTTAACAAGGCAAGTCAGTACATGCAAAAACCTTTAGACACACATTGGACTGCAGTTAAAAGAATTCTTAGATACCTTAAAGGCACTCTGGATCATGGTCTTGTGTTTAAAGCAAGTAATTCATTAAACATCAATGCATATGCTGATGCTGATTGGGCAACAGATGTTGATGACAGGAAATCAACATCTGGATATTGTATCTATTTGGGAAAAAATCCAGTTTCATGGAGTGCTAAGAAACAAAGTACTATTTCTAGATCTAGTACTGAAGCTGAATTTAGATGTGTAGCTAGTACTGCGGCAGAAGTTCTATGGATTGAATCACTGCTAAGTGAACTTAGAATTAAAACAGAAAAGAAAACAGTAATTTGGTGTGACAATGTCAGTGCTATTTCCTTAACATCTAATCCTGTTTTACATTCCAAGACAAAACACATAGAACTTGATCAATATTTTATTCGAGAGCAAGTAATACAAGGTAAATTGAGAGTAGGATATATACCATCTCAGCATCAAAAAGCAGATATACTTACTAAACCTCTCTCAAGACAAAATTTCATCAGATTGAAGGAAGAACTCAACGTCGTTTCAGCAGATCCCAACAATAGATCAACCAGAATAATTTATATACCTGATTGAAGATGTTGACCTTCCAATTGATAACCGGATCTGGCTCGTTCAGCTAGGGTTTGAGCAGATTCATGACAAATCCTTTCAAACACCAATTTAACCTCTCTCAACGAGACTGAAGCATGCTTAAGCTCAAGTAAACTTAAGCAATTTTTCAGAATCATCTGTTTTGGAGGCCTGACTAGTCAATTCCGCCATCAATCAGAATGTCGAGCCGCCATTTTTATCTCTGGGAACCTAACTAGGGCTTGGTTTCGGGGGGGAGTTAGAAATGAATGGATTTTCACATCCGTTGATTACATACTTCCCCGATGGCCCCAATAGCCAATTTATTTTCTTTTGCCATATGGGCTTAGCCCATTTCAGTTTCTTTTTATGTTACACTATATATAGTGTTCTTTATGTACAAACCGTGTATTAAAAATCATTTTACAAATTCCTGTAAACTCTCTTGAGCAATAAAAACACTTTTTACATTTCTTCAAATCACTCAAGAATTCAACTTGATCATAGATCATAACGTACTTGCTTTTCATGGACGGGGTACGCATCATACATTAATTGTTACGTTACTATTATTATAAACCATCATTAGGAACCAATGAGTTTGATTTAGCATAAACAACTTAATATTATTAATCATGCTTAAGTTAATTTAAAATTCGATTATGCATACTTAAGCTAGTTTAGGCATATGAAAATAATTAATCCTAGTTGAATCTTCCCAGAATGTTATATATATATATATATGCTATCAGGCGCGGTTAAACAAAATCAGGTATAAATCACTTTGGGCACATTTAAACATTTCTAATACACTGTGATAACTAACTATTCTTTTTAAGTGGGCAAACTATTGGTATAAAGTATCCTTTTCACGTTGTGCGGTTTTTCTATAACCTGTCATGGCCTCTGTTTTTTCATTATTAATTAATACTATTATGTAAAAATGCTTTGATTAGGCTCAAACTAATAGGATTAGGCATTAAAGTAAATATAATTAGGCATGACGTAATTTAACCACTTACCGCTACTGTTCCTCTTAACAGACCACATATTACATTCTTCTCCTTCATACCATACATGCCTCTTTCTCCTTTCCTCGTTTGTTTTCGTTCCAGGTTCCAAGTCTTGCATCTCGCATGCATTTTCTGTCACTTCACCGCTCCATCCCATCACCGCACCAGCACTCCGACAACCCTCTCCAGTCACGTTAATAGTAACCACTACCTCCCTCTCTCACTTAGCTCCAACCCTGAGAGCAAAAACCGCAACTCCTCCACTATCTTGATTATTTCGCTTCTGCCTTTTTGTTCTCGAATCTCAGTACCCTTGTCCCAAAGTATACACTATACACTATACACCACGCTTTAGTTTGTAATACCCTTTTTCCTCTTAAAACTGTGCCTAAGCCCACTTTCTTATTTTCAAAATCATTCCACCCCACATCATATATGTATCCGAAGATTCCGAACAGTTGTGTTTCCTTTTTCTTTGCTTCCATTGCCTACTGCCTTCTACAGTACATGCAAGTCTTTTTCCCCCCAGCCTTCACGTATGACTTACCACCATGCTATAGCGTTCCCCCCTTTTATATACATTTATATAGACTCCCCCATGCCACTTGCTTATAACACAATTTTCCCATTTGCATTCTTCATATACTCGGCATTCACCATTACCACTGACTACTCTCAATGCCCAGACCGTCATTACTAGCCTCGACTCCTCCTCAGTCCATGACCGCCTGTCTCGAACTGCAAGCAAACCCCGGGTCCCATGCATCTCCACGCTCTCAAATATTTCCCACCAATCTCCAGTTCTCATCGCAGCCACCGTGTTCGTCCATGTCCTCTATTAAGTGAAGTGTTTTTACACTACATTTGATACCCGTATATCTTCATCACTTTAAATGGGCTTTGCCCTCGGCCCACACACTCGGCCCATACTTCGATCCATGTAAATTAGCATCTACTATATTATCTATATAAGTATGTACAACAGTGTTCTAACAGTTCAGTTTTAATACAATCAAAAAGTTCTTGCTTTCTCTGAATTGAATATGGTATCAGAGCTGATTTGCTAACTGCAATCAAATTCGATTGATATATTGTAATCTCTGTAGATCTATCTAAAAGGATAGATTACCCATCAAAATGTTATCATCATTTGGGTACCTCTCATCCAATATCTTTGATCTTTTCACTTGAGGCTGTAATTCAAGAACAGTGCCTCGCCAATACATAGTGGCTGCATCAATTCTTGAACCACAGCTTGGTGGTAAACATCGTCAAAACCTTTAAATTCGATCAAGGAGTTTGGTAAAATCAATCATCAACTCGAGAAGCCATCCTAGAAGTCAGGCTGACATAATTTTTAAGTAATCTGGATTGAAACCAATCCAAGATTGAAATCAGTCAAGCATCAGTCTGGTTGCTTTCTCGCTTCAGTAAAAGAAATCAAAAACACTCCTCAATTCAAGAATTTAAAGATTCAGAAAAGTTTACCTTTCTCGTGGAACAATAGTAACTCAATATCTTGACATCATGGTTGAAGGAGATCCTCCAACTCCACAAACATCATCATCCACATCAAATCAGACAAGTATAGCGATCACTGAAGACCTTATCAAAACCATTGTAAAGCCTCAAAGCCAATTAATCTCGATTTAGCTCGATGAATCAAACTACCTCCTGTGGAAACTGCAAGTTGAAACAGCAGCTAAGGGTTATGGTCTTGAAGAATTCATATATGGAACTAAACCTGTACCAGCAAAATACGCACGAGACACTAATAAAAGTCTTATTCCTAATCAAGAATTCACAATCTACCAGATACAAGACAATTTAATCAGTGCATGGTTAATGTCATCTGTTAGTGCTTTTCTTATGCCATAGTTAATAGGTACAAAAACTGCACATGAAGCCTGCACAGCGTTAGAGAGATCATTTACAAGTCAATCATCTGCTAGAGTGTTACATTTCAAGAAACAACTTTAGAATATTAAGAAAGAAAATTCTAGCATGAATGAGTATTTTATGAAAGTCAAAAACTTGTGTGATCAACTTGCAAGCACTGGCAACAAAATCGAAGAAAAAGAACAGGTGTTGTACATTGTTGGGGGTCTGGAAGAAGAATATGAGGCAGTCATAGCATTCATTACATCTATTGAACCTACTCCCTCACTACAAAGTGTCTATAACACACTTCTTGCTCATGAAGGGAGACTAATGCAAAAGAAAGATCAAGGTTCTGAGTTCAATGTTAATTACACTACTACTAACAAGGCCAAGAACCAACAAAACACTCAAAGAAATCAGAATTCTTACCCAAGAGGAGGTCAATCTAACCGTGCAAGAGGTAGAGGTGGAAGATGGAACACCAACAACAGACCAAAATGCCAGATTTGTGACAAACTTGGCCACACAGCCAACAAATGCTACTTCAGATTTGACAACAACTTCAACACAAGTCAGCAAGGAAGTAACAATAACAAAAATAACTATCCCAATGCAAATATGGCTAACAGTCAGACTGAAAGCAAAAGCACTCAGGATTCAACATCAAACACTGCCAGTATTGAAGATATTCAAGATGATGCATGGTATCCAGATTCAGGGGCAACTCATCATGTTACCAACAATCTAAACAATCAAAACCTTGGCAATCGTGAATACAAAGGTAAAAAATCTTTAATTATGGGTAATGGTAATTCCATAATCATTTCTCACACTGAACATGCTACCATTAAAGGTGCCAAACAACTTTACTTAAATAATTTATTGTGTGCACCACATATAAGAAAAAATCTAATTAGTGTGTCACAGTGTGCAAAGGACAATCAAGTATTCTTTGAATTTTACCCAAACCACTGTGTTGTTAGGGACCTGATAACCAAGGGTAATCAACAAAATGGATTGTACAAGTTTGACTCTGGAACTACCAAGACTAAGGAATTAAGGAAAAATGTCTGTAATATGACAGTGTTTGTAATGACCCACATTTTACGCATCGGGGGATCGTAGAATATTTATTTCTTTCCCGTATGAAGTCGTATGGTCATGTAACTTTGGGAAACACCTACTAGAGTCATTTCCCATGCTTATGATTTTTGTCGATTTTTAAATGACCATTTTGCCCCTAGTTGATCTTGTTTTTGCCATAACTTTTGATTGGAAAGGAATTCTGACCTGAAACCACTTCCATTAGATTCGTTTGATGGTTTACCTTTCCGTAGAGTGGTCATAATAGCCAAACGGACTCACCGTTTGGGAGATATGGCTGAAATAATGTTTGGAGGGTGAAAAACTGCTTAACCGGGCCAAATCGGGTGATTAGTGAGTAGGCCCATAACCCATTTCGGGATTAGGGTTATGGGAAGGCTGAAATGAGATAGAGAATCATTCCATTTCAGTTTTCTAGCCTCCACTTATCACCGAGGAACCCTAGAAATGGCCTCCAACCTCTAAATCACCTCCAAATCACCTTTTGGTCAAGGATTTGGCTTAGCAACCTCTAATCAAGGAAGATCTACACCAAAGCAACATTGGAGCTGTTGTTTAGCATTGGGATTCACATCAAATCAGAGATTTATTTCAGATCTTAGTTTATTTTGTGGCTAAGGTGAGTGATTTGCATAGTTTTACACTAATTATGGCTAGTTAAGTGTAATTAGTGTTAATTAGCGAATTTAAGCATGATAAAATTCGGGAAAAATGTTCATAGATTCCTAAATGATGTTTTAGACCTCTGATATGAATTTGGGTTAATTTGGTTAAGTTTTGCTAATTCTATCATTAGTTTCACCTAAACATGCTTAAGGGGAAATATAAGATTTTGGGGTATATTTGATCCATTTTAACCTATCATGTTGATGTTTTGATGGTTGTGCTTGATTATGCATGTTGCTATGACTGTATAAAATGCTTTGTGATTGATTTCAATAGTTAGGATGGTCGAAAACGTCGTCGAACGGCGTAAACACTTGCTGGAACAGTTTCAGAAAACAGTGCAGGGTTCGGATCGGATCGGATATGTTGAACTGGGCAAGGAATTCGATCGGATCGGAACCTGACACTTGGGAAAAGTGGCAAAAAGGAAGGCCACGCTAACTGAACTGGGATCGGATCGGATTAAGGAGGATGGATCGGAGCGGAAGCATGAAGATGGATCAGATAGCAGCTTGTGAAGGATGAGGGGGCGGATCGGAGCGGAAGCACGAACTGGAGGGGAAATGGCACTCGACCCGACCCGAAGGAAAGCACCCGAACCGTACCAGAAGAGGACCCGACCCGAACCAAGAAGAAACGCCTGACCCGAACCGCACCAGAAGAAGACCCGACCCGAAAAGATGGAGGACACCCGACCTGAACCGATGGCTTGAAGAGGAACCCGACCCGACCCAGTATTGACCAATAACCTTAGATGCAAAGGTAGTCCAATATGGGAAGTTAGAGCTCAGGATCCAGTTGGGAACCGATGAGTTCACTTCATGGTTGGACTTTGCTGCGGGACGTGCGCTAAGGAGTTGTCGACGTTCATAACTTCGATTCACCACTAAAAATGAATGATGGGCTACTTATCAGTGCAGTAGAGTCATTATGACTCGAGGGGCAAGGTGATGGTAGCAAGACTATGTTATCAGTGCAGTAGAGTCATTACGACTCGAGGGGCAAGGTGATGCGTAGTAAGACTATGAGCCAGCGCAGATGGGGTGAATAACTCCATGGGGCAAGTGGACATAGTAAAGGATTGGTAAGACTATGAGCCAGCGCAGATGGGGTGAATAACTCCATGGGGCAAGTGGGCATAGTAAGGATTAGTAAGGCTATGGGCCAGTGCAGATGGGGTGAATAACTCCATGGGGCAAGTGGACATAGCGGAGGATTAGTGGCTACGTTATCAGTGCAGTGAAGCCATTTATGACTTCATGGGGCAAAGTGATCGTAGCAAGGTATGTTGGGTGATCGAAGTGGTGAATATCGTATGCTTTACGCACTGAGTGAGAGATGTGAGGATGGATGCTATGCTTGATTGTTTGCCATCACTATGACATGCACACCTCCCCCACCTCCGTATCTTTATACCGTTTGATATGGCACCTTAGAGTGTTGTACAGTATGTAGTGCTAACTCTTTGGTTGCAGGTCCAGGTTCAGGTATGTTTTAGTCTACCTGTTATTGTTCACTTTAGATGCTTATCGCTCATACCAGGCTTTATGTCTGACCCAGAGTTTTATGTCTCCTCTTATTACTCTGGGTGCTCACACGAGCAGACTAGAGACAGGTTAGCTGGTGATGCGCGAGTAGCTGATTCGGAGGCGGGCAGGAGGCTTCCACGTATGATATATATATATATATTCTCCCTGTGTCGCTGGTGGTCGCTACTTGGGCATTAGTAGTGTACCTCCTTTATCTTGCTTTTGCTTTGAGACAGTTGGAAAGTTGTAATAAGCTATATTTTGGATTTCCGCTGCTATGATGCTTAGTTCTGGTATTTAGCTTATGCACTGTCTCTCCTGTTTTATGTCAAGTATGTTATTATTATATTTTGTTCTATGCGCTGTGAGACATTCTACAGGTTCTTTGTATGTTCATTTCCTTCTTCCCTTTTCTTCTGACGACCCGTTCCGTGCTAACTGGACATGTGTACAGCGCACTTTTGGAGTAAATGTCGGTTGGTGCGGGGCGGGCCGTCACACTTGGTATCAGAGCTCTAGGTTGCGTAGTTAACCTAGGGAAAGACACTAGGGAGAGATAGTACGTATATGAGAGCGCGTATTTGTGATTACTTTGGTTTTCAAAAGTTATATATGTATATACTATTAGTAGTATAAAGATGAAGTCGCACTGCACTAGCACCACTATGGGGTCGTTAATCGTTTCCCTTTTTCAGATTGACGATGAGCCGAGACACGAGGGGTGCTGGTAGAGGGACCAACCAAGGGAATGCCGCTGACATGAAGGCGATGTTTACTAACCTCATGAGATTTATGCTTAGAGAAGTGCAAGGGGCAGTTCCCAATCCCGGAGTTGGTGTTGGCCCAGTAGTGCAGGCACCTAGGGTCGATTTCGCCAAGTTGTGCAAAGATTACACTAATCTTGGCGGGAAGCCGTTCCATGGGATGGAGTCGGCCACAGATGTTCAAGATTGGATGGATAGCTGTGATCGTATCTTCGATGACTTGGGTCTTGAGGATGCGATGAAGAGAAGGCTAGCGTCTCGTTAACTGCAAGGGCGAGTGATGAACTGGTGGAATGCCATTAGAACAGCTACTCCAGAGGACCAGGTTACTTGGGATCAGTTCAAGGCTCGCTTTAGCGAGAAGTTTATTCCAGTTGCCCAGAAGTCAGTGCTGTTTAAGAGGTTCTTGGAACTCAAGCAAAACGGAAGGGCAGTTTCTGATTATATTGCTGAGTTCGACACTTTGTCGAAGTATGGACTGTCTCTTATCGACTCCCGAGAAGAAGAATGAGAAGTTCATTACTGGTTTGGATGGGTACTTGGGGGAAAGACTTATCAACCACATCGATGAGACTTTTGAATCGATTGTGGGGAAAGCTTTGAGATCAGAGAGTCTTTACCCTAAGTCAAAGACTGAAGCTGCATCTGCAGAAGGGCCAAAGCCGCAAGCAGGCGGTGGAGGCAAGAATAACTCTCAAAATAAGAGGAAGCAGGACCAATCTAAAGGTGGCCAGAAAAAGAGCAAGAAGGATGTTGAGTGCTTCAGCTGTGGTAAGAAGGGCCATTATGCTAAAGATTGTCGGGCCAAGCCAGCGGATAAGAAGTGCTTCAACTGTGGTCAAGTGGGACATTTCAAGAATAAGTGTCTGCAACCTCTTAAGGAGAAGCAGATTGTGAAAGCATATGCTATTGATGACGTTCCTTCTTCGTCGAATTCCCCAACTGCGGCGGAGAAAGGAAAGAATGTTGTTATTCAAGGTATGCTTTCTATTTATGATATACCAGTTCGAGTTTTGGTTGATACTGGGGCTTCCCGCTCCTTCATATCTAGTGACCTGGTAGATAGGTTGGGACTGGAACCCGAGATAGTCGATAGACCATTGGTTGTGACGAACCCGATTGGTGGTTCGACTAGCCTTAGTATGATTTGCAGGAATTTGGTCTTATCGAGTCATGGATGTATGTTTGTTTGTGATTGCTTTGTTTTGGGCTTTACTGGGTATGGCATTATATTGGGAGTCGATTGGCCCCAAAGATACGGGGTGGTGGTAGACTGTGAGGGCTTTTTGGTGACAGTGAGGGCGGATGATGGGCGGAGGGTAGTGTTTGGTAGTCTACCTAGTGATGGGTTATGGCTAGTTTTGTAAATTCCCTCGACATCCCGTAGGATGAGTTGTCAGATGTGCCCGTGGTTGGCTAGTATCCGGACGTCTTCGAGGAGGTGACCGGGCTTCCACCATACCGAGAGATTGAGTTCCGTATTGATTTATTGAAAGATGCCAGACCTATAGTGATGCCACTTCGTCGTGTGGCACCAAGGGAGCAGCGAGAGCTCGGGGTGCAAGTCAGCAATCTTTTGAAGAAGGGATTTATTAGAAGGAGTGTCTCCGAGTGGGGAGCACCGGTTTTGTTTGCCACTAAGGCAGATGGTTCCCTTCGTTTGTATGTGGACTATCGCGAGTTGAATAAGGTGACGAGGAAGAATAAGTATCCTCTACCGCGGATAGATGATTTGTTTGATCAGCTGGAAGGAGCTAGAGTTTTCTCCCAGTTGGACCTCACGACAGGATTTCATCAGCTATGAGTAGCGGATGAGAGTGTTCCGAAAACGACATTTAGGACGCCGTCTGGATTTTATGAGTGGTTGGTCATGCCATTTGGGTTGACCAATGCACCAGCCTATTTTGTGGATCTTATGCATCGAGTATTCATTGATCAGTTGAATAAGTTTGTTCTTGTGTTCGTGGATGATATCCTTGTTTATTCAAGGACAGAGGAGGAACACAAGGGACACTTGAGGATAGTGATGGAGGTGTTGAGGAAACACCAATTGAAAGCGAAATTCTCTAAGTGTCAGTTTTGGAGAAGGGAAGTAAGATTCTTGGGTCATGTTGTTTCAGAGAGTGGTATTGTCGTGGACCATGCGAAGGTGGCTACGGTACAGGATTGCCCTATGCCCAAGAATGTAACGGATGTAAGAAGTTTCTTGGGATTAGCTGGATATTATCGTAAGTTTATCCAGGACTTCTCCAAGATAGCAGCACCATTGACTCAATTGACTAAGAAGAATCGGTCCTTCGTCTGGGACGGAGTGTGTGAGGATGCCTACAAGAGTCTAAAGGAGAAGTTGACGCGTGCGCTAGTGTTAGTCATTCCTAAAGGGAATGAAGAGATGACGGTATACACGGATGCTTGTGGTACCGGACTGGGTGCTGTGTTGATGCAAGGAGGTAGGGTTGTAGCTTATGCTAGTCGACAGCTAGAGCCGCATGAGAAGAAGTATCCTACCCATGATTTGGAACTAGCAGCGATCGTGTTTGCGCTGAAGATGTGGAGACACTACCTCTTGGGAGAAAGATTCGAGTTGTTTACCGATCATAAATCGTTAAAGTACCTCTTCTCTCAAAAAGATTTGAATCTCCGTTAGCAAAGATGGTTAGAGTTCTTGGCTTCGTATGATTTTGATATCGCATACACACCTGGGAAGGGTAATGCGGTAGCCGATGCCTTGAGTAGGAGACAGGCCAGCTTGGGGGCTATGTTTCTTGAGTGGAAGCAACTGGAGTATATCGCGGGGTTTGATTTCAGACCAAAGTGCGAATTGGATCCAGTCATGCTAGCTAGTTTGACGATCAGACCCACTTTGATAGAGCGGATTGGTTCTAGTTAGAGGGACGATCCTAACCTATTGGAAATCATCTCCAAGTTAGAGATGGGTATCGATGAGGAGATGAATGTATATGGGCTTGATCGAGATGGATGGCTTCGAAAGAATGGAAGACTAGTTGTGCCCAACGTAAATGGTTTGAGAGATGAAGTGCTTAGAGAATGTCATCACTCAAAAATAACTATACATCCCGGTGGTAATAAGATGTATCGAGACATGAAGCAAACCTACTACTGGGAAGGGATGAAAAGAGACGTTGAGAAGTTTATATCCAAATGCATGAATTGCCAGCTAGTTAAAGCCGAGCAAAAGAAGCCTAATGGGTTGTTGCAACCATTAGAAATTCCCGAATGGAAATGGGAGCAAGTCTCGATGGATTTCATCGATGGCTTACCAAGGACTAGATCGGGATATGATAACATTTGGGTAATTGTGGATCGATTGACTAAAAGTGCATGATTTATACTAGTCAAATCGACCAGAACGGCAGCCAAGTTGGCAGAACTGTATACGAAGTGGGTAGTGAGATTTCATGGTGTACCCAAAAGCATTGTGAGTGACCGAGACCCGTTGTTCACTAGTGGGTTTTGGAAGAGCTTACAAGAGGCTCTAGGGTCAGGATTACATCTCAGTACCGCATATCATCCTCAGACCGACGGTCAGACGGAGAGGGTGAATCGTATATTGGAAGATCTTTTAAGAGCTTGTATATTGGATTTTGGTGGATCATGGGATGACTATTTGCATCTAGTAGAGTTTGCATATAATAATAGCTACCAATCCAGTATCGGTATGGCTCCATATGAAGCTTTGTACGGAAGACCGTGCAACTCACCATCATGTTGGATAGAGACTAGCGAGAAGTTTGTGCTTGGACCAGATGTGGTGAGATAAACTTCGGATAAGATTAAGATCATTCAGCAACAAATGAAAGCTGCCCAAGATAGACAGAAGAGTTATGCAGATAAGAGGAGAAGAGACTTGAAATTCTCCGTTGGTGACTTGGTGTTTGTCAAGAGCTCTCCGTTAAAGAGCGTAATTCGATTTGGCAGGAGAGGCAAGTTGGCACCAAGATTTGTTGGCCCATTCCCTGTTCTTGAACTAGTCGGGAATTTGGCATATAGAGTTGGCTTACCAGAGAAAATGGTGGGAGTTCACAATGTTTTTCATGTTTCCCAACTAAGGAAGTTCGTTCATGACTTAGATATGACTATTTCACCTGATCAGTTGGAGGACTTCGAAGTAGAACCCGAGGCGGTTGGGAACCGCAAGCCGATTCGTATTGTAGGACACGATACAAAGCAACTTCGAAGGAAGGCGGTGAAGCTAGTCAAGGTCCAGTGGGGCGAGAACGAGAGTGATTGTACTTGGGAGACAGAGGAGAGCATTAGGAAGGCATATCCAGAACTCTTTGCCTGGTAAGATTTACTTTGTAATTTAGTTTTCCGCATGCTAGGGTAGACTTGTTTTGCTTGTTTGATTGTTGTTTTATGATTGATAGGCATATGGGACCTTTGTGTGTGTTTTAATTAGGGAATTTCGGGGGCGAAATTTCTTAAGGGGGGGAGAGTGTAATGACCCGCATTCTACGCATCGGGGGATCGTAGAATATTTTTTTCTTTCCCGTATGAAGTCGTATAGTCATGTGACTTTGGAAAACACCTATTAGAGTCATTTCCCATGCTTATGATTTTTGTCGATTTTTAAATGACCATTTTGCCCCTAGTTGATCTTGTTTTGGCCATAACTTTTCACTGGAAAGGAATTCTGACCTGAAACCACTTCCATTAGATTCGTTTGATGGTTTACCTTTCCGTAGAGTGGTCATAATAGCCAAACGGACTCACCGTTTGGGAGATATGGCTGAAATAATGTTTGGAGGGTGAAAAACTGCTTAACCGGGCCAAATCGGGTGATTAGTGAGTAGGCCCATAACCCATTTCGGGATTAGGGTTATGGTAAGGCTGAAATGAGATAGAGAATCATTCCATTTCAGTTTTCTAGCCTCCACTTATCACCAAGGAACCCTAGAAATGGCCTCCAACCTCTAAATCACCTCCAAATCACCTTTTGGTCAAGGATTTGGCTTAGCAACCTCTAATCAAGGAAGATCTACACCAAAGCAACATTGGAGCTGTTGTTTAGCATTGGGATTCACATCAAATCAGAGATTTATTTCAGATCTTAGTTTATTTTGTGGCTAAGGTGAGTGATTTGCATAGTTTTACACTAATTATGGCTAGTTAAGGGTAATTAGTGTTAATTAGCGAATTTAAGCATGATAAAATTCGGGAAAAATGTTCATAGATTCCTAAATGATGTTTTAGACCTCTGATATGAATTTGGGTTAATTTGGTTAAGTCTTGCTAATTCTATCATTAGTTTCACCTAAACATGCTTAAGGGAAAATATGGGGTTTTGGGGTATATTTGATCCATTTTAACCTATCATGTTGATGTTTTGATGGTTGTGCTTGATTATGCATGTTGCTATGACTGTATAAAATGCTTTGTGATTGATTTCAATAGTTAGAATGGTCGAAAACGTCGTCGAACGGCGTAAACACTTGCTGGAACAGTTTCAGAAAACAGTGCAGGGTTCGGATCGGATCGGATATGGGGCTCGGATCGGATATGTTGAACTGGGCAAGGTATTCAATCGGATCGGAACCTGACACTTGGGAAAAGTGGCAAAAAGGAAGGCCATGCGAACTGAACTGGGATCGGATCGGATTAAGGAGGACGGATCGGAGCGGAAGCATGAAGATGGATCAGATAGGAGCATGTGAAGGATGAGGGGGCGGATCGGAGCGGAAGCACGAACTGGAGGGGAAATGGCACTCAACCCAACCCGAAGGAAAGCACCTGACCTGAACCGTACCAGAAGAGGACCCAACCCGAACCAAGAAGAAACGCCCGACCCGAACCGCACCAGAAGAAGACCCGAGCCGAACAGATGGAGGACACCCGACCCGAACCGATGGCTTGAAGAGGAACCCGACCCGACCCAGTATTGACCAATAACCCGAGATGCAAAGGTAGTTCAATATGGGAAGTTAGAGCTCAGGATCCAGTTGGGAACCGATGAGTTCACTTCATGGTTGGACTTTGCTGCGAGACGTGTGCTAAGGAGTTGTCGACGTTCATAACTTCGATTCACCACTAAAAATGAATGATGGGCTACTTATCAGTGCAGTAGAGTCATTATGACTCGAGGGGCAAGGTGATGGTAGCAAGACTACGTTATCAGTGCAGTAGAGTCATTACGACTGGAGGGGCAAGGTGATGCGTAGTAAGACTATGAGCCAGCGCAGATGTGGTGAATAACTCCATGGGGCAAGTGGACATAGTAAAGGATTGGTAAGACTATGAGCCAGCGCAGATGGGGTGAATAACTCCATGGGGCAAGTGGGCATAGTAAGGATTAGTAAGGCTATGGGCCAGCGTAGATGGGGTGAATAACTCCATGGGGCAAGCGGACATAGCGAAGGATTAGTGGCTACGTTATCAGTGCAGTGATGCCATTTATGACTTCATGGAGCAAAGTAATCGTAGCAAGGTATGTTGGGTGACCGAAGTGGTGAATATCGTATGCTTTACGCACTGAGTGAGAGATGTGAGGATGGATGCTATGCTTGATTGTTTGCCATCACTATGACATGCACACCTCCCCCACCTCCGTATCTTTATACCGTTTGATATGGCACCTTAGAGTGTTGTACAGTATGTAGTGCTAACTCTTTGGTTGCAGGTCCAGGTTCAGGTATGTTTTAGTCTACCTGTTATTGTTCACTTTAGATGCTTATCGCTCATACCAGGCTTTATGTCTGACCCAGAGTTTTATGTCTCCTCTTATTACTCTGGGTGCTCATACGAGCAGACTAGAGACAGGTTAGCTGGTGATGCGCGAGTAGCTGATTCGGAGGCGGGCATGAGGCTTCCACGTATGATATATATATATTCTCCCTGTGTCGCCGGTGGTCGCTACTTGGGCATTAGTAGTGTACCTCCTTTATCTTGCTTTTGCTTTGAGACAGTTGGAAAGTTGTAATAAGCTATATTTTGGATTTCCACTGCTATGATGCTTAGTTCTGGTTTTTAGCTTATGCATTGTCTCTCCTGTTTTATGTCAAGTATGTTATTATTATATTTTGTTCTATGCGCTGTGAGACATTCTACAGGTTCTTTGTATGTTCATTTCCTTCTTCCCTTTTCTTCTGACGACCCGTTCCGTGCTAACTGGACATGTGTACAGCGCACTTTTAGAGTAAATGTCGGTTGGTGCGGGGCGGGCCGTCACAGTGTTAGATAGTCAGAGTGACTATACTGATTTTGATATGTGGCATTTTAAATTTGGACATCCAAGTCTCAAAGTTATGAAAAAAATTCTAAATGACAGTGATATTTCTATAGACATTCCCAATAATTATGTGTGCACACACTGCCAGATGGGAAAAAGTCACAAACTGCCATTCACAAATTCTGAAACTAATTATCTAAACCCTTTAGAACTAGTTGTTGTTGACCTATGGGGTCCAGCACCAATAAACAGTGATTATGGTTATAATTACTATATTTCCTTTATTTATGCTTACTCAAGATATTTCTGGATTTATTTTTTAAAATCAAAGTCTGACACTTATAATACAGTCATGCAGTTTATAGATAATGTTGAAAACTAGTTAAATCATAAAGTCAAGATTCTCCAAAGTGATGGTGGTAAGGAATTTTTTCCCTTAAAACACTTTTTTATTAAAATGGGTATAACACACAGACTAACATGTCCACACACCTCAGAACAGAATGGTCTTATTGAAAGAAAACATAGACACATTGTTGAGACTGGGTTAACACTGCTAGCACAGGCATCATTGCCACTAAAATTCTGGCCAGATGCCTTTACTACAGTTGTATACTTAATCAACAGATTACCAACAAAGGTGCTTGATCTAAAATTCCCTTTTGAGGTACTAAACAAACTCAAACCAAATTACAATGACTTAAAAAGATTTTTGGATGTCTATGTTTTCCTCATACAAGACCATTCAAAACACATAAACTTGACTACGGTCCAAACCATGTACATTTCTGGGGTATTCTCCTAATCATAAGGGTTATAAGTGTTTAGACAATTATGGGAAAGTATATATTTCCAGACATGTCATATTTAATGAAAAGGTTTTCCCATTCAAAAGTAATTCTGTCAAGCCAACAAAAAAAATTACAATCCTCAGACTGTTATTTTACCTGTTCCTGAAATTATAAGTGAGACTGAGCATGTGCCACACTCAAGTAACAATATGACACGCACTCAAATTCCACAAAGTGCAAGGACATCACAAAATACTGCAACAAGTAGTGAGAATAATCAAAACAGTTCTGAAGAAAATGATGCAGACTCTCAAGATCAGGACACAGGCAGTCAGGAGGAATGCACACACTCAGATGAAAACAGGGAAGCCACTAGAATTTATAACCAGCATCATATGACAACTAGAGCAAAAAGTGTTATCTTTAAACCGAAAGTTTATCATATTGACTTTGATAATACTAAACCAACCACTTATCATCAAGCTGTGCAAAATGATAAGTAGAGGTGTGCCATGAAAGAAGAACTAGATGCACTAAAGAAAAAACAAACATGGCATCTAGTTCAGACACCCAAATATAAAAATATAATTGGGTGCAAATGGACTTACAGGATAAAAAGACATGCTGATGGTACAATATCAAAATACAAGGCTAGGCTAGTGGCAAAAGGATATTCACAACAGTGTGGAATTGACTTCAATGAGACATTCTCACCTGTTGTAAAACCAACCACTGTTAGAATCATACTAACCATAGCCTTGTATAAGAATTGGACCATCAAACAAATTGATGTCAATAATGCTTTCTTAAACGGTGAACTGCAGGAAGAGGTATATATGGAATTGCCACAAGGACTTGATGAAAAGACAAACACATGAATGATATGCAAATTAAACAAGGCAATATATGGTCTAAAGCAAGCTCCTAGAGTATGGTTCAATAAACTGAAGACAACTCTAACCAAACTGGGATACATGCCTACAAAGTCTGACAATTCACTATTCACAAAGTTCACTGAAGACACTACCACCTATGTCTTAATCTATGTGGATGACTTCATAATAGCAGGTAATAGCATTATAGAGATCAAAAGCATTACAAGTCAGCTGAACAAGGAATTCTCAGTAAAAGACTTGGGTGACCTATCCTATTTTCTAGGAATTGAAGTTCACAGAACTAGTGAGAATGAACTTCAACTATGTCTGAGAAAATACATTTCAGAAATCCTGGTCAGGGCCAAGATGGAAGATGCCAAAGCTCTACCAACTCCAATGATCACAAACATTCACTTAAGTAAAAACAAAGGAGAGCCAACATGCAATGAGAAATTATACAGAAGCATCATTGGAGCTCTACAATATGTGACCATAACCAGACCAGACATTTCATACAGTGTTAATAAGGCAAGCCAGTTTATGCAAAAACCTTTAAGTGATCACTGGCAAGCTGTTAAAAGAATCCTACGATATTTAAAAGGCACAATTAATCAATGTCTTGTTCTAAAGCCAAGTATGAATCTAAACATCAGTGCATATGCAGACTGGGCAAATGATTATGATGATAGAAAATCAATGAGTGGCTACTGTATATTTCTAGGAAAAAGTCCAATATCATGGTGTGCAAAAAAACCGAACACTGTATCAAGATCTAGCACAGAGGATGAGTACAGAAGTGTTGCCAGCATAACAGCAGAGATTGTGTGGGTTCAATCTTTACTAAGTGAAATCAAATTCAACACTAATGACAAAGCAATAATATGGTGCGACAACATGAGTGTTATAGCACTTACTGCTAATCCAGTATTACACTCTAGAACCAAGCATCTAGAACTGGACACATACTTTGTAAGGGAATTGGTTCAAAAAGAGAGATTGGAAGTCAATCACGTACCTTCGACTTACCAGATAGCTGACATCTTAACCAAGCCTCTCTCCAGACTCAGATTTGAAGAACTTCGAAGTAAACTCTGCGTAGCCGAAGAAAATAGGATCAAATCCCAAGAAGATCTGAAGACATCTGCAAATTAGGAACAAATTATCAGAAACCCTAAAGTCAAAAACTCTCTGATAATTAACGAAAAGGACAATACTTCCCAGATAGCCGATGAAAATCGATCTATAAGCGGCAATTATCATCAGCATGTTCACAACGACATCAAATCGATCACTCTCAAGCCTACAACCGAACTTAGAAACCTGAATCTGAAGAAGAGAGAGTGGAAGAAGAAAGAACTCAAGCGAAGTGAAGAAATTTCACCAAAGAAATGAGGAACTGTGGTGACTGCGGCTGCTAATGTCCGCCATATTTTGTCTCCAAACCCCAGCTTCAAAACTAGGGTTTGACGGGGGGTATTAAGTGAAGTGTTTTTACACTACATTTGGTACCCGTATATCTTCATCACTTTAAATGGGCTTTGCCCTCGGCCCACAAACGAAGCCCATACTTCGATCCATGTAAATTAGCATCTACTATATTATCTATATAATTATGTACAACAGTGTTCTACCAGTTCAGTTTTAATACAATCAAAAAGTTCTTGCTTTCTCTGAATTGAATATCCTCACCTTCGTCCTCTTGAGGCGCTGCCAGTACACTTGTCAGTGTATGCATCTCCTTTCTCATCCTCCACAGTAGCTCACTTCATATGCTACAGCTTCATAACTCCTCTTATATATATATATATATATATATATATATATATATATATACAGACATTTATTTACTACAGAAATGATTATTGTTTTTTGAAGGGAAGATTTGCGTTCGGAAAGTTTTGCGAAGCTCGTCTATTTATAAGGGAAATTCCTTGATTGCCAAGGTTCTTGGATGATAGGCTGTTGATGAGTTTTCGTTTTAAAGCTATAGCCTGTATCACTCCAGTCCGTAGGAGTGTGATTTGTATTGATGGAAATTAAACACTGTAGGGTATTTCTTTTCATTAGCTGCAAAGTTTGCTTTAGCGTGTTCTTTAGGTGTTGTACTGTTTAATTTACTTAAGGGTAAAGTTTGGGTATCTTTAACTTGGTCCGTTGTATTATGAATAGGCCAAGATGGGAAAATACATCCGGTGCTAGTAAAATAAATGAGCTGTCAAACTCAAATATAACATCTGCGTTATTGTACAAGAATAAAGTGGCATGTGCTCCTTAAATTGGAAAAGAAAAGTCAGTGCTTGTTTTCATGTGTGTAGCTGTGGGTAGCTGTGATGATGTCGACAAGAGAAGGCCATCAGGGAAAGTAGGCTATGGCTTTTTATTCAAGTACGGCTGCATGATGGTTTGGTGTACTGTAGCATGGGTGGGCTGTGCTACTTGTTTCTTAAATCATGTCTTGTTGGTACCTTTTGCAGTTGAAAATAAATTAATACCAAATTATAATGGAGGGAAGCATGCAGATGATAGAAGTGTATGTACTTTCATTTTTAATTTGGGCTTATGTTTTATATTATATTATTTCGTTATGATACAATAGTTGATATAACCACTACTTACTGCGCATCGTCGCTAAATATACGTATCACCATACCTGAATTCCAACGCAATGAAAATAGACGCACGAATCTATCTCAACGTTATGAACTCAATGGGACTCGTTGGATCGAAACCGGACTCCGTTTGCAAAACAGTATTATTTTATATTTATCGGTTCACCTTTAAATTGAACGTACCGATAAAACAACTCCAATTGGCTCTAAAATGAAAATATAGCAATAATTATACGCGTTCCAATAAAATTCGTCTCGTAGAAAAGGGAGATCATTTCAAAAGAAAACTATTTTTAACGCCTATATAATATATTGAACAATTTCCCGTGTGCGAAGCACATGCCTCAACATAAGGTAAGCAACATATTGGTTTGAACGTTCTATTGTATGATAATTAAATTTTATCGTTAATTGTCGTTGAGCGTTTTATATTCGTACCGATATACATTAATTTCTAATCGTAAATTACGAAATACTGCAACATTTACGAGTTCGAATTATATAAGTTCAATCTTCGTTATATAAACGAATTATATGTTATAAATCAATTTATAATTTTGAATTAATATTTAATACAATAAAATATAATAAATATATGACGGCCAAAAATACGAGATGTTACATTCCTTTCCCCTTAAAAGAATTTCGCCCCCGAAATTACACGGTAAGAAGAATACTCCGAACATAATAATTATTTTTGAATTATTCTCAAAACAAATCCAGACTCTTCAGAATTTTCGAAAATTTCGCTAGTACCTCCTCTGCACGGCTTGATCACAACACTACAAACGCCACTATAGGCCTCAACTTCTCCAAAATAAAACCAAAAGCCAAATTGTTAACCCAACTCAGGGTATAAAATCAATCACGATCCAATCAATCTATTAAGGTTTACTTATTTGTCAGGCAAAACAATTCCAATTCCGTAGCAAATCGACTAACTGTCATTCGTCTGTACTTCCAATCTGTATGACAAAATCATCACCACAGCCTTCTGAAATCTGCACTAAACTCTACTCACAATCCAAATGACAATCCAGGGTTAAATTTAATTCATTTCATAAACAATTTTATTTTCAATTTATTTTACTGGGATTTATTCTCTTTCCCCCAATTTATTAAAATTTTTATTAACTCGTCTAACTAAGATTCAATAAATCAGTTAATTCACAACCAAACCAATTTATATCATATTCACTGTGGTTCAACCAACATTAATATCAGTCAATTTATATTTGATTAATTTCCATTATTATCTATTCGATTTTAAAAATCTAAATTTAGTCATTCAATTCAATTTCTCAAATTAATTCTACTTAACCGGGTTAAATTCATTTTCACCGCCAATTCAATTAACTAATTTTGATTTTTATTTCAAATATTATCCATTTCCTCTTTCTAGTTTCATATGAAATATTCTGGTATCATTCCAATTCACAATTTAATTTGAATTCGATTCAAATAAATCAAACAACCCCATATCAATCATAAAATTTTTCCTTTTCAATATAAAAATATAATATGGCCAAAATTATTTCATCTGACCATCTTTACAAAATATTATCATGTCAGTTGCCAGTTCAAAATTGAATCGATCAAATAACACAATATAAAACATTTTCTTATAGAATTTACAAATACACGCTCTCATATATATACTCAAACTCAATCTAGAGTACTGCTAACTCCATTTCTATCGGATTACGCCACAGAGCCAAGATTATTACTAAACTAATAGCTCTGATACCACCGTAACGAACCAGAAAATTCGATACTCGAATTTTCGACACAATTAGATCATGCGTCCAAACTCAAGTACCGAACATTATGAAAGTTATTAGAAAGAAGGTAGAGGGTGAGATAAGAAAGAAAGAAATATTAGAATAGAAGAGAAAGAAGAATCAATATAACACAGAGTCTCACATCGCAGCGGAACAAAATATAATATCGAAATATTCTTTATTGAGAGTTTAAAAATACTTACAAACATCAGAGTATAACTTACAACCAACACATCTGGACAGTTATAATAATCTGTCCCCATATACAAAACACAGCGGAATAATATAATATCATACGTCTGAACTTTTCCAGCCCGTCTCTTCACACCATCCGATAACCTAAACCTGTACAACCCGGTCTAACCGGAGCATTACAAATACCGGGTCAGTCTAGTGAACCAGAGTGAGAACAACGCGTTTTAAGCGATCAACCAACTTGATTTTAAAGTTCAAATTCTTTTCGAAAGAAAAGGATAATCGTAAGACCAAATCCACACATAAATATGGACGGTTTTCACCTTACGATAACTCAAAACAAATTTAAAATCATATACTCATCTGATATTATGACAGTGTCTAAATACAAATAGATATCAATCTAGTGGAACGTTTGCATCTCACGCTCAACATATATAGTATACAATCAGAACCGCGGGCGCTTATTGGAAATTGGATTCCGACTATGACAACGTATGGAACCACCTTCCGATAGTGTATCTCTAGAGGCGAATACACTGGTTTCAACAAGAAAGTCTTGCAACCCGGCCCATACATGACTGACCACTCATTTCGATTGAGTGTTTCAAATGTATATCACCAACGGTTGGGATCAACAACCGTTTCCTGAAAGGGACAACATTGATAGATTAAAGAAGCAAAAGAAATTTCTCTAGATAGGTTATTATGCACCCTAATGGGTGCGACCCACATAGCCATACTGCTTGCACGATTTTTGACATTTTTCGGTTGTGAGGCATGATGTCATAACATATCTTTTGGAACACCTGGCCACCATTCACTTTGAATGCCATATCGTCAGATCCTCCAGAAATCACTAATTGATTTCAACAAAAATACCCGGGTTGATAAGTTAAGAGAAGGTGTCTTCTCCGCTGCCATAAAAATACGTTTGAGGAAATCAACGTACGTAATCCCTTTGGAAATACTCTGTCGGACATCCGTCCGTACAAGTTGCCCTGGGACTAGACAAACCGAAGGCACCCTCCTACTACATCCTTGAATTACCCTATAGATCAGTAGCAAGTAGTCCATGCAATCCGCAGATTTCAATCACGTCAGAATCTCAAATCAAATGACTCTAGACGCGTGCCAGAGGAATTCGATAAGTCGTTCTTTCGCTTGTGAAGATCCACGGGCTTCACCTCTCCATCTTCAAACTGCATCTTCGACGATTTCGTATTTGCTAGTTCGGAATGGTTTTTGAATATAACTTCGATCCCGGTCTTTCCGTACCAACAATCGTATTGGCTAGATTTGATAGTCGGTTATTTAACTATCAAATAAACAACCATTCAATCATGAAAATAAAATGAGTTCATTGATTCAGTACTCAGCAACATTTGGCCCTTTTAATTATAAACAACCAACGAATGATTGATTCAACTTCTAAATCTTTTAAAAAATTTAAAACATTGTATTCACTTCTTATTTTCGTATACTAGTATTCTCACTAACATTTCATTACTTAAAAGAAAATATCTTACACTTTTATCCAATTATTATCTCAAAACATTTATTATAACATTATTCATGCATATATTCACTTTAAAAATCATTAGTCCATAACCGAAAATTGGTAAGTGAATAACTCTCTAAGTATCAACCCCAAAGACCAAAATCAACATTAGATTGACATTCAGAAAATCATTCAACTCAATCAATTTCCTGTTAGATTTTAATTCTTATCTCGACTCATTGTCAAACCATATTATCCCACTTCTAATTCGTTCAACCATTTACCACTTCGAAAAATCTCGTGTCAATTCCATTATTAAGTGACGTTAATTTAAACTTAACGTTTTAGCTTCACTCTCCCCTTTTATAAAAATTACTTATAAAACTCTAACTTAATATGCACCTCTTTTAACCCGCTTCCCTTTTCTTAATTCAAACACCTATTTTAAGCAACCACCTCGGCTTAAAATCTCCCTTATAACTTAGTTATAAAACTTGGTTTTAGTATAAAACCGTTCATCAACTCTTTTCAAAAATCCGATTATATTTCAATATCCACTTGGATTACTTACCTTAATGGATCTCATTACTAATTGATCGCTTAAATTATAATTTTGCATTATCTTTATGTAGAAATAACTACTTCTTATTTAACTAAAACAAATAGTAATCTCTTAATTAAAATCTTATTAAAGTAAAAACGAATATTCGTAAATTTATTTCATTATATTAATTAACAACAAACTAATTTAATCAACTCAAAAACATGGTTATCTCGTTAACCAGTTCAAACTATTCATGCATTCAAATAAAGTAATAACATAATTGATTTAAATAAATTCGATTAAATTGTTTCTTGAAACAATTAATTTAACTATTGCATTAGTTTCTACTCGTCTCCTTATAAATCCCATTAACGTAAGACTTTGATTTGTAAACTATGTAATAACACTTAAAACTTATACAATAAATAACAAACCTTAATTTCCTTTATTGAACTTTTATTTAAATGCATAGATTTAAAAATCTATCTTCGGTTGTAAAATTAATTTCATAATTTTATTACCGTCAATTCAACTGACGGTAAATCAATATTTGTATCACCATTTATTTTTAGGCCAATTGCTACCAATTACCCCCAACTAATATTGTTTGTTGGTTAAAAAAAAACAACCGTTGAATTTAGATTCAACAAACAATGATCAAATCAAACATCTAATCATATTAGTTAAATAGTTCATATATATAATATGAAAATAAACAATAAATTTGAGTTATCCAATTGGATCCCTCCAACCTGTATTTTCTCTGCATCCAAATAGGTTATCTCAACATTATCAATTTATTTCAATAAACAGATAAAATATTCAACAATCAACCAATAACAGCAATCCAAACATCCATCAACCAAATCATAGCACACAAATATTTAAAACCCAACTTATATAAAATATAAGTGGAATAAAACTGAGTGAGTTGAACTCGCCTTGGTTTCCTTCATCGTCAAATAGTTTGTTTTAACAAGCCTCCAGCTACGTTCAATTCCGTCCGTTCCACTTCCATAATATTACGTCCATCGGTGTGATTCGGACGCCCCTTGTTTCATCTCATTTTGTTACCGTATAACACTTTTATAAATTTAATAAGGTATTTTACTATTTAAATTGATACTATTAAATCTTTAGTACTAATTTATTAATAATCTACACTTAGTCTTACTAAGCCTTAATTATGTTAATTTCATACAAAATATATGTATCCCGCGTTATGTGTCATATAATCATGTTTTAACTCTTCTTCAGATTACATTTCTATTTTATCATATTGTATCAGTGCTCAGCCAGCTAGGTACGTTAACTCCCATCTTAACTTCTTCCACTTTGAATAACAAAGGAAACAATTCTAGAAATATTCCAAGTGATCATAGATCGTAACGTACTTGCTTTTCATGGACCGGGTACGCATCATACATTAATTGTTACGTTACTACTATTATAAACCATCATTAGGCACCAATGAGTTTGATTTAGCATAAACAACTTAATATTACTAATCATGCTTACGTTAATTTAAAATCCGATTATGCATACTTAAGCTAGTTTAGGCATATGAAAACAATTAATCCTACTTGAATCTTCCCAAAACGTTATATATATATATATATATATATACAGGCGCGGTTAAACAAAATCATGTATAAATCACTTTGGGCACATTTAAACATTTCTAATACACTGTGATAACTAACTGTTCTTTTTAAGTGGGAAAACTATTGGTATTAAGTATCCTTTTCACATTGTGCGGGTTTTCTATAACATATCATGGCCTCTGTTTTTCCATTATTAATACTATTAGGATTAGGCATTAAAGTAAATATAATTAGGCATGACGTAATTTAACCACTTATCGCTACTGTTCCTCTTAACAGACCACGTATTACATTCTTCTCCTTCATGCCGTACATGTAGGGCTGTCAATGGGTCGTGTCGGGTCGGGTTCGGGTTGTGTCAAGTCGGGTTCGGGTTGATTTATAAACGGGTCGGGTCAACCCGTTTATTAAAAGGATCATATTTTTCCAACCCTAAACCGATCCGTTTATAAACGGGTTGACCCGACCCGCGTAACCCGTTTAATTAAATGGTTGGGTCAGGTCGTGTTGGGTCGGGTTTACCTGTTTGACCCATTGATAGATATTGCCTACTAATATAAGCAACAAAAGAGTCAAATCATCAACATGCACACTGTTATATAAATCACCAACATGCAACAAGTTGCAAAGTCGCCAACAGACAACACATATATAAAGCATGAAATCCCCATATTCGAAAATCATTTTCTATATATAAGTATATATTCCCATACTGCATAAATTAAAGACTACCGGTATGGAAGAGATACAGTTGTTATAAGTAAAATATAACTTACAACATATAGGAATAAATTAGTAAAATATAATAGCTTACATATACGAGCATACTGATTACCGCATACATAAAAGACTAACACTGATAGTATACATAAAAGACT
Organism: Allium sativum; assembly: GCA_030737875.1. Classification (NCBI taxonomy): domain Eukaryota; kingdom Viridiplantae; phylum Streptophyta; class Magnoliopsida; order Asparagales; family Amaryllidaceae; genus Allium; species Allium sativum. Next base: position 152,347,225 of record CM060921.1, on the reverse strand, counting down.
AACAGTATGGAAGAGATACAATATATAATCGGGTTTGGCGGGTCAAAATCGGGTTACGGGTCAAACCTAAACCCACCCGTTTATAAACGAGTCAAATTCGGGTTGACCCGAAAATGACCCACTAACTAAACGGGTCGGGTTAACCTGCTAATTTCCGTGCGGGTTTCGGATCTGGTCACGGGTCGGATAGGAAATTGACAGCGCTACGTAGATGCCTCTTTCTCCTTTCCTCATTTTTTTTCGTTCCAGGTTCCAAGTCCTGCATCTCGCATGCATTTTCTGTCACTTCACCGCTCCATCCCGACACCGCACCAACACTCCGACAATCCTCTCCAGTCACGCTAACGGTAACTGCCACCTCCCTTTCTCACTTCGTTCCAACCTTGGGAACAAAAACCGTAACTCCTCCACTGTCCCAAGTTGTAATACCCTTTTTCCTCTTGAAACTATGCCCAAGCCCACTTTCTTATTTTCAAAATCATTCCACCCCACGTCATATATGTATCCGAACTAATGTGTTTCCTTTTTCTTTGCTTCCATTGCCTACCGCCTTCTACAGTACATGCAAGTCTTTTAGGGGCTGCATTGGCACAAGAACTTGCAGTTATGAGATCCCCCTGCTCCACAGGCCGCCTCAGATAGTCAACAGCCGGTTCAGTCTGCACGGAGGCAGTCGACGCGCGCTACATCTAGTAGGGCAGCTCCTCCCGAACCCGCTCCTCCCGAACCGGCCATCATACAGACAGAGCGTTTCGCCGCGGCAGTGGACAAATGCTATGCCCTTCTCTTGCCCATCACTGATGTCATCCAGTGGGAGATTATTGAGATTTTTCGTCTCGACAGATCTATTTTGAAGGTGGTTGAGATCTTGTCTGATTTGGATTTGTTGGGGTACATGACTTATCATCTTGGAAGATTCCGCAGAAGTTAGTAGTTTGTTGTACGTTTTCATGTTATTATTATGTACTGAACTTTTATGTATGGTTAAATGTGTTATTTTGCATTAATCATATTGTTAAGTTTTAATCATTTAATAATTAAATTACAAAATAAAAATAAAATACTCCGCTTAAATGCTCCGCTCAAATTCTCCGCTTAACGCATAGAACACATTCTCTGCTAACTACAATTCTCCGCTAACATTCTCCACTCAAAATCTCTGCTTTCTCTTGCAAAGAACACACGCTTAGATGATAGGACTGCATATTATAGGATAGGCTGTTGATGAGTTTTCATTTCAAAACTATAGCCTGTATCACTCCAATCCATAGGAGTGTGATTTGTATTGATGGAAATTAAGCACTGTAGTGTATTTCTTTTCCTTAGCTGCAAAGTTTGCTTCAGCGTGTTCTTTAGGGGTTGTACTGTTTAATTTACTTAGGGGTAAAGTTTGGGTATCTTTAACTGGTCTATAGTATTATCAAAAGGCCGTGATGGGAAAATACATGCGGTGCTGGTAAAATAAATGAGCTGTCAAACTCAAATATAACATCTGCGTTATTGTACATGTGCTCCTTAAATTGGAAAAGAAAGGTCAGTGCTTGTTTTCATGTGTGTAGCTGTGGGTAGCTGTGATGATGTCAACAAGAGAAGGCCATTAGGGAAAGTAGGCTACGGCTTTTAATTCAAGTATGGCTGCGTGATGGTTTGGTGTACTGTTAGCATGGGTGGGTTGTGCTACTTGTTTCTTAAATCATATCTCGTTCGTACCTTGTATAGTTGAAAATAAATTAATACCAAACTTACAATGGAGGGAAGCATGTAGATGGTAGGAGTGTATGTACTTTCATTTTAAATTTGGACTTAAGTTTTATTTTATATTATTTCGTTATGATATAGTAGTTGATATAACAGCTACTTACTGCGCATCGTCGCTAAATATACGTATCACCATACCTGAATTCCAATGCAACGAAAATAGATTCACAGCTATATCTCAACGTTGTGAACTCAGTGGAACTCGTTGGATCGAAACCGGACTCCGTTTGCAAAACGATATTATTTTAAATTTATCGTTTCACCTTTAAATTGAATGTACTGATAAAACAACTCCAATTGGCTCTAAACTGAAAATATAGCAATAATTATATATACGCGTTCCAATAAAATTCGTCCCGTAGAAAACAGAGATCGCTTCAAAAGAAAACTATTTTTAACGTCTATATAATATATTGAACAATTTCCCGTGTGCGAAGCACTTGCCTCAACATAAGATAAGCAATGTATTGGTTTGAACGTTCTATTGTATGATTATTAAATTTTATCGTCAATTGTCGTTGAGCGTTTTATATTCGTACCGATATACATGAATTTCGAATCGTAAATTACGAAATACTGCAACATTTATGAGTTCGAATTATATAAGTTCAATCTTCGTTATATAAACGAATTATATGTTATAAATCCATTTATAATTTTAAATTAATATTTAATATAATATAATATATTAAATATATGACGGCCAAAAATACGGGACGTTGCATACAGTACGCGTGGTTCCATTGAGATAGTGGTCGTAACCACTGGTAACTGCGATCTATGGCAATAACCATGGCGAAATTCGACGGGTGTGATACCTATGGTTACAAGAGATTCTACTGGGATAGTAGCATAACCGCTAAGTAACCGCGATCCATGGGGGAACGTATTTTCCATATCTATTTTATAATGTTTTAAGTATTTTCACTAGTAGTTAAATAAGTATATTTAGTATTTAGAGATTTAGTCATGCTCCTGGCCAGCGTATGCCTAATGTCTGTAAGAACGACAGTAAACTTGTTAAACTTTGAGTTATCAAGTATTTTCAAACGTAAAACAACAAATCAATAATCTGCAATTAAATTTACATAACTTCAACATAATAAACCAAGGAAGAAAAGTTTTAAATACCTTAAGTAATATAACAGCTTTGAATTTTTAATAAAATACTTATTTCTAATTTCAAAAGTTACTTTCAAACACGAGAATCATATTTTCAAAATTTAACTTTTGTTATAAATAGTTTAAGTTGTGACTATAAGAAAACTTGAACTTTAATAAAAATGTGTTTGAAATAAAGATTTTGAATTTAATAAATAGATTTATAACAAATAATGTAAGGACGAATTTTCGAATTTAAAATCCTATAATATATTTTGTTCCAAACTTTGTAAAATTCACATAATTATGAATATTTTGTTATGTGCATAAGCATTTTTTTTGCAACTTCTCCTTTTCGAGGATGAAAAGTTTTAAGTAGGGGAGATTGTAACATCCCGTATGTTTCGATTATTTAAGTATATGTAATTTAATTTAATTACTGAAATTAAAATGGTTTTAAAAATGATTTATGATATTATTAATGAAATTTATTAATTTCTGTTAAAAGATTGATTGAAAATAATGTTTACATTCTAGGTGTAATAAATTTGAATACGTATATGTATATATCTTTGGCTACCGTCTTTGATTATTTCCGCGTTTGTTCAAAATGTAATGTTTAGGAATTCATAACATGGATTAAATATCCAATTAAACCTTTATTAATTAATTTAATTTGCAACGTGAATAATGCATTCATTTCTTTCCTTCATTATATTAATTCACTTCCCTTCATTGTATTAATTGCTTTCCCTTCATTCCTTTTTCATGCATCCTACGTCATGTACTTATTCTCATTCATTAAATTTATTTTCATCTCTTTATTTTTCTTTCTTTTCCTTTTATCTCACATTTTTTTTCCAAAAACAAACAATCTCCCTATATATATTTTGCTTCCCTTGTTATATATATATAAAAAAAATGAAAAATAAACACCATATAACACGTATACATTTGAATCTAAATTAGTGAAAGGATGAACTATTAAACATGGTAACATGCTATTATGAAGAATTAAAAGATTACACATCCACTTTTGCTAATAAATTCATACATTAAAATTTTGAACTTCTCTCCCTTCGTTTTGTTTGTAGGGCGTGAAACTTGCATTTTTAATTTCTTTGAATTCCATGTTCATATTTATGCATTAAGTATTGAATTGTCACTTCCATATAAAAAAACATAATGACAGAAATAATAATAAATGTTGGTTTCATCTCATTCATGTCTTTTTATTTCCTTGATGTTATCTCTCTTACCTTCATATGCATTTGTTTTAAATGAAAATTATGTCATATGGTATATTCATACATTACTTTATTCCATTGGCCTTTCATTTTCAGGTAATCTTTTATAATTAAACGCAATACATTCATTCCTTTGTTAACAATTTAATGCATGCGTCCATGTCCAAAATGAATGCAAGCCACATTTTATATTCTTCCATTTATGTGAAACTTTTACCCTTTTAAATCTGGAAACACACATCATAAATTTATTTATTTATATAAAAGGGTTATGTAAATTAAATGAATAATTAAAGACGTATGGAATGGTTCAAATCTTGTAACTGTTGCCTTGCTAAAAATTGTCACTTTTATCGCATTTGTTTATTGTTCAAGCTAACGCGTACTAGTATTACTGCACAACGGTGGGAAAAACCGACCGTTAAAATGTCTAACATAAAATATGAAATTATTTATTAAAATTTATTATAAGTTAGATTTTAGAAAAAAATCAATACATATACATAAACTATGAAATTGAATCACACTTTAGACCTATTTATTATGACGCTAAAAAATACTCAAAAGTCTTTTTATATGCATAGAACTGAAAATCAATGCATCAGACTTCATTGCTTCAGGATCTTCTATCTATTCACATGTCATTTTTTATTTGAAAATCCATTTTAGCTTGGCAAATGGATACATCCTTATAATTGTCTTTAAAGAATTAAAGAGACAACTATATCAGAATGACCACGAATAAATAACTTATTTGAATTTTTTTAATGTAAAACCATTCTATTTATTAATAACTTGCATGTTTAAATTGATAGCAATAATCATTCTAGTGTTTAGACGTTAGAGTCCCGGAGATGCATTAATAATGGAACTATTTTTTTTTCCACCCTAATTAAGCTATGTAGCCTCAAATATGCAATACAAGCAACCATGCATATTTTAGTTCTTATTTTATTTTAACCAAGCCGAAAGAAAAAAGTTGAGGATACTTTAGTCATGCGAATATCTACAATATAATCCAATGGAAATAATAATCAATCGATAACAAAAGAAAAGAAAATATACAAGAAATAAAAAATAATTTAGACCGAGTCACTACTAGATATGAAAGAATTAGAGGCAAATGCATCGACATCTATTAACATAAATACGGGTGAAGCACAACATTATACTACCTCTAAAGTTAAGGGGGACAATTTATAAATAGCCCTGGAAAATGGAGTCCTCAATAGTTGATAGTGGAAAAAAGGTGATATGCAAACACCCTCGATATTCATGGAGCCACCTAAACATGCAAGCATGACAAAGGTGTATACACCGGCCTTCAATAATTTGAAACAAGCAGGGGCGCATTTAACACCTTTACTCAATTCAATATAATACTTAACATACGTACTTAAGCAAATATAAATGTCTATTGACACAAATTGATGTAGTTTTTCTAAAAAAACTGGAAAACAATTAATAACAACACATTTTTCTGAAACAAATGAAAGAATTATAACAACTCCTTTTTTAAAACAAATGAGTAACAGGACATTCTTCCAAAAAATATTAATAACAAACGAAATGGTAACACATCTTTTGTACAAATTAAAAAAGTATATATGCTACAAATTGCTCAGAATTAAATTCCAAAACAAAAATAATGTACATAATCATTATCCATATACTACACATATTCTTTCTAACTTTGATGAAATATGCACATATTAAAAACAATCAAATAAGCAATCCATGCCCAAAATAATGATGTTTCTCCTATGTCAGTTCTACTTCTTACTTCCATTTAATTGAAGACAGAACCAAAAGCCTTAACTTTTATATCTCCTTACTTTGCTATTCATACATACGTTGTAGATCCAAACATTTAGACTCCAAAGATGCATATTCTCATCCTTTGCATCATCTACGAATCCATGGTGCTGCTTGAGTCTGTTCTATCCAAGGTACCAATGTTGGTTGTTGCAAGATCGTCATAACATCAACTCTATTTCAAGTCTCAAGTCCAATTGTTTAAGCATAAGTCTGCAACCTCGGTTCAGGAATTCTTTGTCCATGTGATATTCTAGTCTGCAGTTTTATTATTTTCCAAATGAGTATAGTTCAATGTAAAATACTATAAAGCAAAACTTCAGTGTAAAATTAATACTTAGTGTAAGTTTAACATCAAACATCAAGTGTTATCAAACACTAAGTGTAAAATAAATTAACATCTTTGTCCTAAATCTTTGCCTAATAAAAACAAGTTCGTAGTTATTTGTCTTGAAATTTTTCTTGACATGAGTAGACCATTTAATAAATCAGATCAGTCATGAACAATTTCTATATAAATAATGGACAAATATAGATTGAATTTCTTGAAATTTGTTGAAAAATAAATGAATCTGGCACTACACATGATGCTATTTACCGAGGAGGTGTTCCATCATCTTGTGTCTTTGTATTCATCGGGCTAGGTGACTATTTACTTATAGAAGCCTAACAGTATTGTATATCAAAACTTGGACGTGTGCGGAGACAGACGAAGCAAAGAGGAGTTATGTGCAAAGATTTGTGGAAAAGTAAGACTGGAAGAAAAAACATAAGGCAATATCAGAGAGAGAAAAAAATCGAAGACGTCTATAAACTGGACAAAAAAAAGAAACGGTTGCAATTAGTATGACACGTGATACAATGGGAGAAAAAATAATATTTAAATTTATGTGATTTGAGCAGTTCGTGTGGGTTACAATTATACCTAGTAGGTAGACATAATGAAGGAGTTCCATTTTCAAGTTACATAAAATGTAATTTGTTTTCCTGCATTATATTGTCCACTTCCGAACTTCATTATATAGTAAAGTCAGAAAGAAACGGTAAGGAATGCACTAAGTATAAGATGCAGCTGTGCCAATCAAACGGCAACAATACTGTGAACATGCTTAGCAGGGAAGATTTTTTTTAAGGGAATACACAAAACACTGCAAGTTTTATTTGTTTAAAAAACATAGCTGGAATAAATGTCATATATTATTTTGAATACATTCCTTCACTTCCTATACCACCTTTATGTTCGTATCTTGAGTTTCCTTGCCACTTGCCAGTCTAAGTTTCTTGGTCTTCACTTCGATCTTTTTTTGCTTTACAACACTTCTTATCTTCTTTGGTAGAATGTGAATTGCACCTGCTATAACACAATCACAAAAATACAGTAACATTAGCTTTTTAATCTATTGTTTAGTTCTATAAATATTACTGTATGCTTATATAATGGATATAATGTTAAAGAAAACAGAATGATAGTAGCTAGTAGTAATAACATGGTGAGTTATAGATATTTCTTGGTCTTCATTTTTACACCAAAGTGTGAATAATAGTATTATTTTCTTCTGCAGATGCCTGTGAAACCCGACTTAAAAGAATGAACAATCATATTTTATAAACTATCACCAACGACCCGCTCCTACTGCATTTTTTCATACTTATTCTTGTGTTCTATGATACACAAAATAAACTTGTATCTCCCAGATCTCATACATTTTGAAATGTTATTAGCTATGTAGTGCATATTGTAAAGGGGGAATCTGCCATAAATATACACATTAATATAAAAGATACTGCATGTACAATCGTCTAAATACGCACCCTTGGAACATGTTACATTAAAGCAAATAGCCAGTAATGGAGGCAAAACACATAACAGATCCCCACAATAGCCTGTAACTACTATAAACATATTATTATCATATTATTTAAGTAAACTTCTATGAGGACTTTGTTCTAAGATGAATAAGAGAATAACATAGTTAATAGGGAAAAGCACTGTCAGTTTAATTTTGTATATAGCTTCTTACGTTATTTAATTGGCAAACTTAAACCAAGATAGTGAATAAGCTTATCATGGCCTTTTACATCATTTCAGTTTATAAACTTGTGTAGACCATTTTATGTATTCCATTTTTTAACCCCAATAAATGAAAATAATAATGGGTGATATATATGAATCAATTACCTAATACTATCTTCTATGCAGCCACAACCAATCTAAGAAACCCCACCAGCAGTTAACCGACATCAACACAACGTAGGTGATAACTGATAATGCATAAAAGATGAATAAATTCTACATATGTAAGTAAATACTAAAATTCCAAATGCAAGTGGAGAATAACATGTATACATAAAGATAAATTAGAGTATTTAGATAGATATTAACATGTCACAAAGTTCAAGTGATTGAGGTTCAAGTGCATTGACAGCAAGAGGATAATGTTTCATAATGTTATAAACGTAGATTTTTATATTTGCTAGAACCCATTATGCGAAAATGATTTTAAAACCCCATCTAACTTATACAAATATATCTACCACATCATTCAATACCTACTTTAAAATTTAAATTAGCCAACATTAACAAATGGCATATGAACCAAATCTGCAAAATCTTAATATAGTGCTGCCAAATTCATTTTGTTGAATTCTATTACTCCGCACCTGTAACAACCCGTATTTTTGAATAACATGTTATAACATAAATCAAGGCAGAATTAAACTGTAAAATCTGAATCAAGGGAAATAGGCTGTGCCATTGCGTTCGTCTCGGAAAAATACGCGAAATAGAGTCCGAGTTTTCGAAAATCGGAGTCCGTATGACCAAGATATGGCCTCGTGAAGTTTCACGAAAAATTCAAATTCAAAACAGATTCAAATTTCAGAAAATCAGAAGTGGCGGGAAAATTCCCGCCAGACCCAGGGGGTCCACTGGGGAGTCGACCTCCCCCCCAGGTCGACTGGGGAGTCGACCCTAGGGTCGACCTGGGGGTCGACCCCCCTGGTCGGCCAGGTCGGCCTGGTGCACCCATTTTGGCTGTTTTGACCTGTTTTGGAGGCTTGTGACGGGATTTGATGGCTTGGATTGAATCTAGGGTTAATCCTATGGCTAATACTATCCTAATCTTCTATAAAAAGACCCCTAAACCTAGCCTAAATCACCATTATTCAATCCTACAACTAAACTATGTCAAAATTTTCCTCTCATGGCCTCCACTCTCATGCTAAAATTCTAAGTTTATTTATATGAGAGATTTTGAGTTCATACAAGTGTTTCCAAGCTTGTATGAGTGTTCTTAGTTTGCATTCAAGTCAAGTTGCAACATTTCTATTATAAAGCAAGGATTTTTATCGATTTGGCTCAAGGGTTTAATTTGGAGCTTTCATATTTGGGTCTTTTTGGTGATTGCATAAGGGCTTCGTCTCAATCTTTATAAATATTCATTTGTGTCTTCATAGCATTGTAAGCCATTTTCTACTTTCATTTTTGAACTCTAAAGTTAAATGAATGATGCAAGTTTGGGGTTGATCATTATGATATGCAAGTTTGGTTGATCATTATGATATGCAAGTTTGGTTGATCATTATGCAAGTTGACACATGTTGCTATGTTATGCAAGTTTGGGTTGATCATGTTATCATGTTATGCAAGTTGACACATGTTGCTATGTTATGCAAGTTTGGGTTGATCATGTTATCTTGTTATGCAAGTTAAACTTGAGTTTGTGAGCTTAAAGCTTCAAGCTTTATGTTAAAGTTTGCATTTTGGCAACATGGAAGTTATCATATCCCTTATGATAACTTGCATGTGAGGCTAAATGCGAACTTCTAGCAACTTCTACATGTCATCTATCACCATGTATCACATATATGCTAAGTTTGGTTTTATGCATACTTTGGAAGCCTAATAATGCAATATGCAAGTATATGAACATATGTACATTTCATATGCCACCATGTTAAACTTGTGGCTTCAACACCTTTTTGTCATGATCATGCCAAGTTCCCTATTTTATCCTTTATGCGTTGATGCGATTATGTAAACGATGGGATTACGTTGGGGTTGGGTAACATTATGACATAAACATGGTTTTTATAACATGACGTGATATGTTAACTTGTAATTATGTTTTGGAAACATAATGGACATGACACGTAGAAAAGATGAGTGTGGCCAACTCGAGGTTGGGTTGAGTTTGTAGCATAAATCTACCCGGACCCGCCCGGCTTAACTAGTGGCTACAAACAATAGGACCCAATGTGAGAAGTTGGTCATGTTGTGCTCGAACCCGAGGTTAGACCAAGTTGTGGTGTAAAGCTACCCGGACCCGCCCGGCTTAACTAGTAACCATAACAAGGTCTAATGTGAGAGGTTAAAGCACATTAAGTTAATTAATGCCTCCTGATTAGGGTTAAGTCATGGTCCACTTAATACTTAATCAATTTGGGCTTGATGGGTTAATCGGGGTTAAGTCATGAACCTTGGGTACACTTAACCAATTTAATCCACGTTTGGATCGGGTTAACCACATTTAACCCGTTAAGAAACCCTAGTGGCGTGGTCCTTTGCAGCAGTAACCCTCTTGATAGTATCATAAGACCCTAGGGACTAGGCTAGGGTGGGGCACGATTACTGAGCTGACATGTAAGCGACCAAAACAACGGCTGAGTAGGTACGTCGGTGTAGGTCCAGGCGGACTATGGTCGTGCACTTAGTCCGGAGTTGGAAAATCAGACACGGGTACCAGTAGATCTAGACTGTGCATACTTGATTGGTGTCCGAGGTCTACACCCTAGAACTTGATACACCCTGGGGTGGACCTAGCGCAGTTAGCTACATTGCATGTTTGGGCCGTATGACGCCGACACTTGACGAGTTAGGCTTATAGGGAGCCGATCGACTAGACCGTGTAGTTGGACCTTGATTTAGGTCACCTCATGATATTGGGCCAAGCGTGGGCCAAGGGATCGATTCTCGTTTTTACTTGACATGTTAGAATGCTAGTACAACCATGGTGCAAAACTTAACCTTGATTATGCGATGACATCTTTATCTATCCTGTTAGTTAATCATCATGCCAGTATGTTGTTATCCTTATGTTCATCTCAGCTTCTCATGCCAGTTAACTTTACTAGTTCATGGACTGATAGTAGTAGGGCTTACCAAGGTTTTTTGACTGACCTGTTTTCTTTCGCCTCTTTTCTTCCGTTCCCCCTCAGGTCCACAGGGTGGGAACATTGGAGCTTAGCTTGGATCTTTACAGCTTGCTTACTGGATTTGCTTATGTACGGTTTTGGACATTGAGCTAGCTATGGTTTATCACTTCATTTTGGGGATAGTACTTTATGTATTTCAGTTTTTCAGTTTATGCTTTTATCTAGACTTTGTGTGTTGGAAAATAATGGCCAAGTACTTTGTTGTAACTTAACTATGGTTTTGAAATGCAAGTTTTATCCACTGCTTTACTACTCTGTTTTACTTATATGTTCTGTCTTGTGATATCTGCATGCATGTTTACCTTGTTTAACGCCCCTCCAAAGCCAATGTACTTGCAAGAGTTACCTTGCGGAGGTGGGGTGTTACATTTGGTATCGGAGCGAGGTTTACAAGATTGAGCAAAAGGTTTTTAAAAATAAAAATAAAAATTCACCTTTTGAAAAACTATTTTCAAAACCAAGTAAGTATTTTCCAAGAAAAGTCTAGTTATTTTAAAAAAAGCTATTCCCCAAAAGCCATAGCACTATCCTTCGTTTCTTCGTTCTGAATCTATCTTTTTCTTCATTTTAGTATGACCGATCGCTTTAACATCCCGGAAGGCGTACAAGTACCCGTCTGGTTCCGGAGATTTATGGAGGCAAGGGCGAATGAAGCCGGCCCCGCAACCATTCCTCCTCCTTTCCCCGTCGCTAACATCTCTCCTCCCCCCGTAGATGAGGTTCCTCCTCCCCCTCAGCATCCGCAAAAGGATTTCGCAAAGCTTTGCAAAGATTTTAAGGCGATGTGTTGCAAGAATTTTGTCGGAACGGAGACTTCTGTGGAGGCAAGAAACTGGTTAAAGGAAACTGAAGACCTCTTCGCTATCTTTGATGTGGAAGATCGTAGGAAAGTTCTGTTGGCGGTATGGCTATTAAAAGGGGAAGCTGCTTATTAGTGGGTAGTCACCACCACTACTAGATCAATTGAGACTTGGGATGACTTTAGGAGAAGGTTTGGACTAAAGTTTCTATCATCGACCGAAGAGAACCTTCAGATGGAGAGGTTCCTATCTCTAAAGCAAGGGGACATGACAGTTAGGGAATACGTGGATATGTTTAATCAAATTGCTCAGTTCGGTCTAGAATTGGTTAACACAGCTCGGAAGAAGGCCCTACACTTTGCTCTAGGATTGAATGAGCCATTGCGCGGTTTGGCCATGTCTCATATACCCCTGGGGGCGACCTTCGAGAGTTTGGTAAATATGGCCCTACTTCAAGAGGAAGATAAGAGTGGTAAGAAGGAGGTCAAGGCAAATGAGTCCCAAGGCAAGAAGGAAGATACCGAGAAAAGAGACAAGAACAACAAGAAGGGGAACAAGGGCAACAACAATCGCAATGACAACAAGACCAGGGAGACAAGGAGGTGCAAGTTCCGTCGGATCGTTGGGCACATAGCCAAAGATTGCAGGAAGAAGAAGAGGAGGTTAGGCGAGTGTTTCCATTGCGGAGAATCTGGACATTTTAGCAAGGATTGCCCCAAGAAGCAAGGACAAGGGCAAGGACGAACTCAGCAAGTAGGACCCTCTGGAGGCAGTTGCAGGCTCTCCTCACTCTTCCAGCTTTTGGTCGAGGTAGTGTTTCTGAAAAAACTCATGTTTACATTTCTGATTTCCCTGTTCACACCTTATTTGATTCTGGCGCATCGCATAGTTTTATTTCTGATCTTATTGAAAGTTTTGCACCTAAGTACTAGCCTAATTGAGGATCCCGTTTGTGTTTCAAATCCAATTGGGGGTTCCGCCCATCTATCTATGATTTGTGTGGATTTGAAGATTTCTATCTTGGCCGTAGAATTCACGTGTAATGCTTATGTTCTCGGATTCACGGGATATGGGTTGATTTTGGGCATGGATTGGTTGTCCAGTTATGGAGCCATTCTCGATTGTGAACCTAGGGTGGTGAGGCTCATGACTCGCCTCGGTAATACCCTAGAAATTTCTTGTAACCCTAGAGGTCCCGTCATGTTATGTTATCTTGAATCTCTCGACTCGTCCATCGATGATCTGCGGTCTGTAAGGGTGGTCCGAGACTATCCTGATGTCTTTGAAGAAGTTAAGGGGTTACCCCCTAAACGAGAGATAGGTTTCCGCATTTATCTAGTTGATAATGCCAAGCCAGTATCATTGCCTGTTAGGCACATGGCCCCTCGTGAGAGAAGGGAGCTCAGTAAGCAAATCAAGGAGTTGCTTGAGAAGAATTTTATTAGGCAAAGCATTTCTGAATGGGGTGCTCCGGTGGTATTCGCTACTAAGGCGGATGGTTCGCTTCGTCTATGTGTTGATTATCGAGAGTTGAACAAGCTGACAAAGAAGAATAGGGACCCGTTACCGAGAATTGATGATCTCTTTGACCAGCTTGTAGGTGCTTCTGTTTTCTCTCAGCTCGATCTAGCCACCGGATTCCATCAGCTTAGAGTAGCTGAGGATAGCATTGATAAAACTGCGTTTAGGACTCCAGATGGATTCTTTGAATGGCTTGTTATGCCATTCGGATTGACTAATGCACCCGCCTACTTCGTAGACTTGATGAGTAGGGTGTTCAGGGAGTTCCTCAACAAGTTTGTTGTTGTCTTCGTGGATGATATTCTGATCTTCTCAAAGGATGAGGAAGAGCATGCTAGGCATCTCAAGGAAGTGATGGATACGCTTAGAGCGCATCAGTTGAAAGCCAAGTTCTCCAAATGTCATTTCTGGAGAAAAGAAGTTCGGTTTCTTGGACATATAGTTTCTAAGCAAGGCATAGCGGTGGATCCCGCGAAGGTGGTTGTGGTTCAAGACTGGAAGACTCCTAGGAATGCAACCGAAGTGAGAAGCTTTCTCGGTCTGGCGGGCTATTATAGGAAGTTCATCAGGGACTTCGCTAAGATTTCGGCCCCTCTTACTAAGTTGATGAAGAAGAACTTAGTCTTTGCATGGGACTTGGAGTGTGAGCTTGCTTTTCAAAGGCTCAAGAGAGCCCTTACCTCAGCTCCAGTTTTGGCATTACCCGATAGTGGTAAGATGTTTACCGTGTACACAGATGCATGTGGCACGGGGTTAGGTGCCGTTCTGATGCAAGAGGGAAGAGTGATATGTTATGGGGGTAGGCAACTTAAAGTTCATGAGAAGAACTATCCCACTCATGATTTAGAGTTGGCGGCGATCGTCTTTGCACTCAAATCCTGGCGCCACTATCTTCTAGGCGAAAGGTTTGAGTTGTATACTGATCACAAGTCACTCAAGTACCTCTTCTCGCAAAAAGATCTGAATCTAAGGCAACAAAGGTGGATTGAATTCTTGGCATCTTATGACTTCGAGATAGCTTATACCCCTGGCAAGGGTAATGTTGTGGCAGATGCACTAAGCAGAAGGAGGTTGACTTTGAGCCCTTTGTTCATTGAGATGAAGAACTTAGAATTCTTGGCGACCTTTGATTTCACGACGACTGTTGAGTCGATGACGGGTTCTTTAGCATCCCTTGAGCTTAGACCCACACTTCTCGATCAAGTTGGGGCTTCACAGAAGGAAGATCCGCAAATAGTCGAGGTCATGGATAAGTTGATTCGGGGTGAGACGTCCAGTCACCTTGCTAGATATACCATTGATGATAAAGGTTGGCTAAGGTGTGATGGAAGGCTATGCGTTCCGCAAGTAGGAGACTTGGTGCATAAAGTTCTCGAAGAAGCACATCACTCGAAGATGACTATACATCCGGGAGGAGATAAGATGTATAGAGATATGAAGCGCATTTTCTTTTGGGATGGAATGAAGAAAGACATGGCAGAGTATTTTTCAAGGTGCATTGTGTGCCAACAAGTGAAAGCCGAGTCAAAGAAACCGGTGGGCTATTACATCCATTGGAGGTCCCGCAATGGAAGTGGGAGAGTATTTCTATGGATTTTGTGGATGGACTGCCTAGGTCAAGGAGAGGGAACACAAGCATATGGGTCATAGTTGACAGACTTACGAAGAGTGCTCACTTCATCCCAGTAAAGAGCAAGAGGACCGCATCATGGCTAGCATCTATTTATCTTCGAGAGATAGTGCGGTTGCATGGAGTTCCTTCTAGCATAGTTAGCGATCGTGACCCAATTTTCACTAGCTAGTTCTGGAATAGTTTGCAAGAAGCAATGGGAACGCGATTGAATCTGAGTACAGCCTATCACCCCCAGACGGATGGCCAAACTGAAAGGGTGAATAGAGTGCTAGAAGATCTCTTGAGGCTTTGTGTTCTCGACTTCGGTGGTACTTGGGAAGACCACCTTGCTCTTGTAGAGTTTGCTTATAATAATAGCTATCAAGCCAGCATAGGGAGGGCACCATTTGAAGCTTTATATGGGAGGCCGTGTAGGTCACCATCTTGTTGGTGGGAGACAACAGATAGACTTATACTTGGGCCCGATATGATACGGGACACATCCGAGAAAGTTGAATTGGTGAGAAGACGGATGAAAGCGGCCCAAGACAAACAGAAATCCTATGCTGTCAGGCGAAGGGCAGATTTGGAATTCGAAGTGGGAGACATGGTTTTCGTGAAGGTTTCTCCTTTGCGTAATGTGGTACGTTTTGGAGTAGTGGGGAAGCTAGCACCAAGGTTCGTAGGACCTTTCCCTATCATATAGAGAATTGGAAAGATGGCCTATAAGGTGGAATTGCCCGAAAAGCTAGCCGGAGTGCATAATGTCTTTCATGTCTCGCATCTCCGAAAGTGCCTACATGAATCCGCTGAGGTGGTTGAACCAAGAATTCTTGAAGACATTGAGGTAGAGAAAGAGGCAACCTTGAGAAGAGCTCCGATTCGTATTTTGGGAACAGAGATAAAAAAGCTAAGGAATCGAGAAGTCAAATTGGTGAAAGTTCAGTGGAGTGAAGCCGATGAAGACGCAACTTGGGAAACCGAGGAGAAGATGCGTGGGCTTTATCCATTCCTTTTTGAGGGTACCTTCTCGACCTCTTTCCTAATTAGCATATCTTTCTTTTATCTGTGTTTATCCTGTTTATCTTATTATCTCGTTAAACTTGTCATGAGGACCTTAGGTAGAAACCCTTTGGATGAAACATGTATTTGAAACATGTTATGCTTGATGGTTGCAAATGGTTGGAAGTGTTTGCACGTGGATACTCGTGGATGCATGATACACATTAGGCACTAAGATCGGCTCACACACTTTCATGTTGCATATGCATGAGTGCTTATACTTATTCATGGATGAAACTTGTTATGCTATCACGTGGATGTTGCATATGGATGAATGTTATGTGCACTCATGTAGAGATCATAAATTATGTTAGGAATTCGCATACATATGGACTCATTTCACTAACATACTTTGCATTAAGGAGGTTTACTGTGTCAGTAACCGCCTGATTTTCGCATTAGATAAGTACATATACACACACCTTTGCATATGATCATACAACATTTAGAATCCTTTAAGGACAATGACTGCACGTGGATGATATTTTGAGTAGATGGATGATGGATGATAGGATACGTTCTTCCTAACTTGGATATTTCGGGGACGAAATCCTTTAAGGAGGGGAGAATGTAACAACCCGTATTTTTGAATAACATGTTATAACATAAATCAAGGCAGAATTAAACTGTAAAATCTGAATCAAGGGAAACGGGTTGTGCCATTGCGTTCGTCTCGGAAAAATACGCGAAATAGAATCCGAGTTTTCGAAAATCGGAGTCCGTATGACCAAGATATGGCCTCGCGAAGTTTCACGAAAAATTCAAATTAAAAACAGATTCAAATTTCAAAAAATCAGAAGTGGCGGGAAAATTCCCGCCAGACCCAGGGGGTCGACTGGGGAGTCGACCTCCCCCCCCCCCCTAGGTCGACTGGGGAGTCGAACCTAGGGTCGACCTGGGGGTCGACCTCCCTGGTCGGCCAGGTCGGCCTAGTGCACCCATTTTGGCTGTTTTGACCTGTTTTGGAGGCTTGTGACGGGATTTGATGGCTTGGATTGAATCTAGGGTTAATCCTATGGCTAATTGTAACGGCGCGATTTTCGACCCTCCGAAAACCGTGTCATTATTGAAAGAAATTAGAAGATGATATAGAAAAGATAGAAATAATAGAATAGAAGAAATAAGAAGTTATCAGAAATCTCACAGCGGAATTTAAAAATACAAATACATTACATCATAGGGTCTGGTACATCATAATACATCAACAACTTACATCATCATAGTACATTTATATAATGATACATCATGATATGGAAATACAAATCTAACTGGATACATAGGTGTAGTTAAACTACTAGACTTGTCCTGCAACTTGAACTTCGTAAGGTTCCATTTGCCTACCTGAATTACTTGTCTACTCATAATAAATATTATGAGTACCCAAGAGTTTAGGGGAAACACAGAAAATAAACTCCGGGTCAGTCAGGGGACTGGTGTGAGTAAACATAGTTAAAAAGATGTAACAGGGGGTAGGGAATAAGGTGTCAGGTATTAACTGATTTAATAGCTTTCGAGAACTTAAGCCCAATCCATAACTAACATATGGAAACGACCCTTGTATTTGGATATCAAAACGTTTGATATATTTTACTATAGTATTTATCAAATAAATACCATCCAGTGAATCGCTTGCATCTCACGTTCACATACATAGAATAAAATCTAAAAACCGTCAAGCGCGTATTGGAATTTGGTTTCTAACTGACAGGGTATGGGAGCACCCACCGATCAGTGTACTCTAGAGGAGATACACTGGGGTTCAACAAGAACATCCTGCAACCCGGCCACACATGACCGTCCACTCATTTAGCTTGAGTGTAACGAATATATTACCACCTCCACGGTTGGGGATGACCCACCGATTACCGAAGGTAACAGTAGTGAAAATAGATTGAGAAACAAAAGGAGTTACTCTAGATGGTGATAATATACCCTGCTTGGGTATGACCCAACTAGCCACGCTGCCTAGCCCAACTATTGTCTTTCTCGGGTTGTGAGGTTTTAAGTCACGTTACCGTTTGACGGATTATTCTTCAACGTCTTTGAATATCACACCGTCCTATCTGACAGATCACTCATTTGTTTCCACAAACATATTCTGGGTATAAGGCTAAAGAAACGAATCTCTCTGCCACCAACATAATACACTTATGTAAAGTCGATGTGTAAAATCTGATCGATATACGTTGTCAGACACCCGACTGTTCGGATCTGTTCTGGGATTGAACAAACCGTAGATACTAGTTTGGAACTAGTGCTTGCATTCTTTATCTTTATCGATTCCCGGTATACGTCGAAATATTCGAGTCGAAGTGGAAATGTAAATTCCGGCCTCTTTGAAACGGTGTACAAAATATCTTTTATAGTCGATAATTTATTTTCAGTTACTTGTCTTTAGTTTACTCATTCTGTATTTATTTTATATATAAAATATAAAATTCTCTGGTTCATCTCGGATATGAAAAATATCCTTTATCATTTATCTGTTGCAGTGTGTATGTCGTACACAATTAATTTCTTGTATTTAAAACTTAAATAAATTGTTTTATAATTTATTTAAATTAAATTATCTTTTAAAACTCAAGTTCTAACTCGACGAACTTCTTCGAACAACTCGATTCTGGGACCTCACTGTCGTCTTGACCGATTCACTGGTTTATGCCATATTTAAATAAAACTCTATTTTTAATTAAATAAATTAATTACTGAATAATTATATTTATTTATTAAATTTAATTAAAAATTTATTAAATTAAATTCTTGCCCTTTTAAAACGATTCTCGACTTGTATTTGTCAAGCCAAATCTGGTGTGCCAAGAACTCGTGCCAGACTCATGGATCAGCTCAAAAACCACGGTGTATCGCTATGAAATCCAAGCGCCAGCCCTTGCCAAGCCAACGTGCCCGACCTCGTGCCAAATTCGAAAAACCAGGGTGATCCATCGGTGTATTACCCCATTTTCATCATGCCAACTCCTTCTTCTTCTCCCCCTTTTCTTCTTTGATCTCCTGCTCCAACGTGCACGGCTGTGCACGTACACAGCACCACCCGCCACCGTAGGGCCTTCGAACCACCACCCACAAGTGTCGTTGTCACCACCGATCATCTACGACCAATCACCACCACCTCCAGTCGTCTCCTCCTCAAAATCACTCCTCCTCGTTTTTAAACCGAAACCTGCTTTGAAATACCCCCACGTAAACCCACCTCGTCTGACCATCTCCGATCACCTGACGACCTCGCACCGCCGCCAATAGCTCCGCCATCTCCCAACGCTACTCCACCCCACACCCTGGCCCACTCGACCCCCCAGGGACCCCACACGACCTCTTCAAATACTCGGACCCATTTTGCCTTCAAAAATGTAAATCGAGCTCGTTAGCTCAATCCACTCGCTGGAAAAATCAATTGGTATTTTTCCTATGATCCCCAAAGTCTCACGCTCCTCCACGCTCCACGGTTTGGCCATCATCGACATTGATCATCGGATTTTGGCGAAAATGCCATTTCCGTCCATCTCAACCTCTCTCTCTCATCCCAACGTTTAAAATCATGACAACACTTTTAAAAATCATCTTTTGGCTTGTTGATTTCATTCACAAACTTGTAATTCGATTCTATGATGTTTGAACATTTCGAGTGTTTGGTTTGAGACAGAGAATAAAACTGTTCTCTGCTGTTCTTGGTTTTTCAAAGCAAGTTCTTTATGCTTAATACTTTCTAAATGGTTGTAGATGTTTTAGTATACATATTGCTACTGCATATACTTGTATAGTTGGTGTCTTGAGATCATCAGGTGTAGTTGCATATAACAGAGGTGTTTGTTCTTGACAGCAGTATTTCTTTTTGATCAAGTTCAAAGATGAACTCATTACTTAATCTACGGTGACTTGTAAACATGGTATACTGATGATATATACTTGGTGTTCTAGCATCTACAAGGTTGATATTAACAAGATATACTTGCATTGATATATATGAACATGAAAGCATCAAAACTGTTTTACTGTAAACTTGAAATCAACATGACTAGTGAGTGTTTACTCACTTGTAACTAGCTCTTGAATTCTTGCTTGAAAATGGATCTTAATCTCAGCAAAAGTTTTTGAGTTTGCGTAAAAGAGAAAGCATGCAAATGGAGTGGTATATATAGGCCACTTTCTCCTTAAACTATAGTTTCTCCCTGATGTTTTTAATAGTAAAAAGCCACATCTCCTACCTACCCCTTTCTCTCTCATTCGAATGGATCACAATATACACAGCAAGCTTAAAGTACTTTCCACAAGAGATTTTTCTACCAACCTCTCTACTAAGTATATGACCCTATGCTTGCATTAAATGCAAGGCTTGCTTTCATTAAATGCAAGACTCAATCCTTCCAATCAAAACACAAGAGAATGGATATTTTCTCTCTTGATATTTGTTTTGCATTCTTACTATGCCACAGATATTATGTGTAGGGGAATTATGAGATAGTTTAATCCACTTTTATGGTTAAGGTGATGGAGTCTAGACTTGATCTTGCTCTGGTTTTAATCCTATATCTTTTAGTAAATGATTTGGTGTATATAATTGCTTATATACATTCTTGGCTGTAGTATATATATATGTATATATATATATAGAGATATATACATATACCCTTTATCATGACATATCCCTTATCTACTCATATATATGTATATATAAATATATATATATATATATATATAAGAGTTTAGCTCTTTATAACTTGTATGGATTTCTATGTATATGACAACTTATACAAACTAGTTGTAAAATAGGAATTGCCATATTTATTTCATGTTGCAAGCTTCCCTACACTTCCTTGTGTTATAAAAAGTGATTCAAATATTTTCTTAAGTTGTTAAAACATTCATATTCAATATATCTCGTATATATTAAATTATAGTATAAATCATATAAGTATATACATATAAGTGATTATACATATTTTAAATTGGTTGAGTTCTCTAGATACATTTTAATTTCCTTATTAAAATGAATATCAGATGCTAGAAAAAAATCCAGCCATTACAGACTACCCCACTTAAAAGAATTTCGCCCCGAAATTACACAAGAAAGATAGAATGTTTCCAAAAGCAAATATTTCATAAACTGATTGTTTTAGTAACATACACATACGACTAGTTCTATACTACACTAGTCTCGATACATACAAATACTTGACTTGACTACTCAAGTTCTAAACTGCCCCAAAATATACATACGTAACTATCCTCCTCCAGTCTCTGTCCTACTACTCGTCGTCAGAGATATCTATTACCTCTACGACCTCCTCGTCATCAGATATATTAAGGACCTCAACTACGTCTTCTGCATCAGTCTCCTCCTCGTCATCCTCTATATGAATCAGACCCGCTGGTGGTATTAAATACAGCCTCACCACGGGATATCCAAACTCACCTAATACTTGTACTCCTCCTCCTGCCACACGAAACTCTACGAGAACTTGTTCCAATCTGTTCCATATTTCTGTCCTTTGGGCTACCAGCTCTTCTTGCTGGTTTCCTGTAGCCATGACTGGGGTTTCTGGGACAATGACTGGGGTTCCCGGGAAAATGACTGGGGTTCCCGGAACAACTTGGTCTTCTTCTTCCTCAAATTCTTCTTCATAATCCTCTTCATATTCTTCTTCATATTCTTCCTCATATTCTTCTTCATCGCCACCCTCATCTCCTTCACCATAACCGTCAACACTTTCACCTTCTTCTATCGCTTCATCCTCATCAGTAAAGTCTTGGTGTCCTTCATGTTGTTCCATTGGTCCGTTCATGCCCTGCACTGATCCTTCTGATGATATGTGTGTACCTTCGTCGTCGATGGGTGATCTCTCTCGGTTGTTGTCGGAATCTCCTATCCTTTGTCTCTTTTCTTGTAGCATAAGGAACTGGAGTGGTGTCAACCTCTTTCTTGCCGTGGTCTTCCATACTGGTGCCATCTAACAGTAAACAAGAAAATAGAACTCATCAGTGATGTAAACATACCAGAGAGTTCATAAGTCCAAATAAACTGAATCTATAACACACATATGCAAATGCTCACGGAAATGTAGAAATCGAAATTTTCTTACATTTTAACCATACCAAAGTAAATCATACCTAACCCGTAGGAAAATCTGGGTATAATTTCTTTATCTGCTTCTCGGTCTCCCATGTACAGTCTTTCGGGTTTTCGCTCCACTGGATCTTTAATAGCCTCACTACTTTGTTGCGAAGTTGCTTTCCCTCTCGGTCAACAATACTGAATGGATGTCTGATCACTGTCAAGTCTGGCTCAATCTCTATCTCTTGCTGAACAGAGGGTTCTAGAATTAATGATGGATTGTGCATGCATTTTCTCAAGTGTGATACGTGAAATACGTTATGAATTCCCGCCATATATTCTGGTAATTCAACTTTATATGCTTGAAAACCGATTCTCTCTAAGACACGGAAAGGTCCAACATATCTCGGTGCTAACTTTCCATATTTCCCAAATCTTACTACTCCCTTCATTGGTGAGACCTTCACAAAAACTAGATCCTCTATTTCGAATACTAAATCTCTTCTCCTTTGATCGGCATAGCTTTTCTGGCGATCCTGGGCTTCTTTCATCCTCAGCTTCACTAATTCCACTTTCTCTGCCGCCTCTCGTATCATATCCGGACCAAGTACCAATTTGTTTCCGGACTCTACCCAACATGCAGGCGCTTTACAAGGTCTTCCATATAATGCTTCATATGGTGCCATTTGTATACTTGCCTGATAACTGTTATTATACAAAAATTCTACTAGGTGTAAATGATCTTCCCACGATCCTCCAAAATCTAAAATACACGCTCTTAGAAGATCCTCCAATACACGATTAACTCTTTCCGTCTGACCGTCCGTTTGAGGATGGTAAGCTGTGCTTAAATTTAATCTAGTTCCCAACGTTCTCTGCAAAGCTTCCCAAAATCTACTTGTAAAAATGGCATCTCTGTCGCTTACAATGTTCGTTGGAATACCGTGCAGTCGTACTATCTCTTTCATGAATACTTCGGCTAATGCTATGGCAGTGCGCGTTGGTTTCACTGGAATAAAGTGCGCACTCTTAGTTAACCGATCTACGATTACCCAAATCCCTTCGTAGCCTCTCCTTGTTCTTGGCAAACCATCGATGAAGTCCATCAATATCATTTCCCACTTCCAGTTGGGGATCTCTAATGGCCGTAATAGTCCAGCAGTCTTTTGATGGTCTCCCTTGACTTGCTGACAACATAGACACTCATTTACGAAAGTAATGATATCTTTATTCATTCCTGACCACCAGAATACTCGTCTCATATCGTGATTCATTTTATGAATTCCTGGATGGATGCTCAACTTTGATGCATGGCATTCTTTTAAAACTTCCTGTCTTATCCCATCCACATCAGGTACGCATAATCTGCCGTTTATTCTCAATACTCCTTGATTGTCCAACTCGAAGTCAGTCTCTTTTCCGTTTGTGACTCCTCGAATAATCTTTTCCAGTTTGGCATCCCTTTCTTGATTACTCATTATCCTTTCTTGGAGAGTCGGGGTGACTTCCAAAAGTGATAATACCGCATTTCTACTCAAGGCATCTGCCACTACGTTCGATTTTCCCGGTGTATAAATGATATCTAAGTCATATGCTGCAAGAAATTCCAACCACCGCTGTTGTCTTAGATTTAAATCTTTTTGAGTAAACAGATACTTCAATGATTTATGGTCGGTGAAAAGTTCGAATTTCCCACCTAGCAGATAATGTCTCCATATCTTCAATGCGAAAACAACTGCCAATAACTCCAAGTCGTGAGTTGCGTAATTCATCTCGTGAATCTTTAACTGCCTACTTGCATACGCAATCACTTGTCCCTTCTACATTAACACCGCTCCCACTCCCCTTCTACAGGCATCGGTGTAAACAATAAATTCGCTCGTTCCATCGGGAACAGCTAATACTGGTGCTTCCGTTAATCTTTCTTTTAGTTCTTGAAACGATTTTTCACACTTTGGGTCCCAAATAAACTTTTGGTCCTTCTTTGTTAACTTGGTCAGATGTGACGATATTTTGGAGTAGTCTTGGATAAATCTTCGATAGTATCCCGCCAGTCCTAGGAAACTACGAATATCTGTTGGTGTTTGAGGTCGTTTCCATAGTTGTATTGCATTTACTTTAACTGGGTCTACTGATATCCCATCTCCGTTTACTATGTGCCCCAAAAATCTCACTTCCGATTTCCAAAAGTGGCATTTTGAAAACTTTGCCTTCAACACGTGTTTTCTTAGAGTTTCTAGCACTACTCTAAGATGACCACGATGCTCTTCTTCGGTTTTTGAAAAGATTAAAATATCGTCAATGAAAACGAGAACGAATTTATTAAGAATATCCCTAAAGACTCTGTTCATCAGATCTACGAAGAAGGCTGGTGCGTTGGTTAGTCCGAATGGCATAACCAACCACTCATAAAAGAAATCCGGGCCTCTGAATGCTGTTAAAGGAATGCAATCTTCAGAAATTCTCAATTGGTGAAATCCCGTTGCTAAATCCATCTGGGAGAATACCGTTGCTCCGTGTAATTGGTCGAAAAGATCATCAATTCTAGGTAATGGGTATCTATTTCGGATGGTTACTTTATTTAATTCTCGGTAGTCTACACACAGTCGTAAGGATCCATCAGACTTTACTACAAAAACTACTGCAGAGCCCCAACTAGAAAAACTAGGTCGGATTAAGCTTTTACTCAGCAAATCCCGAGTTTGTTTCTCTAATTCCTGAACTTCCTTGGGAGCCATCCGTCTCTTTGGTTGAATCATTTGTCTAGCTCCTGGGACTAAATCAATTCGGAATTCAATTTCTCGATGCGGAGGTAAACTTTCGACTTCCTCGAATACGTCTTTGAATTCTCTTACTACTTCCAACGTGTCGAGACTTTCTTGAGGTGCTTCTAAAGCGTATAGAAAACTACACGTGTGAATTCCCGGTTTCCCACACGTTATTCTAGCTTTTCGCTCTAAGCTAGTTATAAGGGTTATGATTTCTCTATCACATTTTATCTTGGCTTGGAATTTGCTTAACCAGTCTAATCCAAGTATAAAATTGAAACTTTTGAAGTCTAGAACATAGAAGTCAAATCGAAAAGAGTGTGAGAGATATAAGAGAGTTATATCCTCACAACACATTTTAAGCTCAGTTTTTCCCCCTATGGGGTTTGATACGCAAATGGGATTTGGTGATATAATTGGTTTAAGGTCAAACCGATCTATGGTTTCGGTTGAAATAAAACTGTGTGAAGCACCGGTATCAAATAAAACACGAAGGTAAATTCCATTAAACTGTAAAGTACCTTCCAGCACTCCCTTCCCTTTCACATTCTGAGAAGTAGACGGTTCATCTTTGATTGTAAAAACCCTAGGCTGTGGTGCCCTCTTCATCAATTGACAGTCTTTCACCATGTGTCCTGGTTGCTGACAGTTGAAACAAAGGTTCTTCACTACCATCGCGTTTCTTTGATTCTGGTTCTGGTTCTGGTTTTGGTTCTGATTCTGTTGCTGAGGTTTGACTTGCTGCCTCAGGTATTGCTGGGGTTTCTGTTGCTGTTGTGGGTATTGCTGGGGTTTCTGGTTCCCCTTCTGTTTACAGAAACGTGCAATGTGTCCCTTATGCTTGCAGTTGTGACACACTACATTCTTAAATTTACCTTCCACAGTCTGTTGCCCCGTCTTAGCTGGGCCCTGATTAGCATTCCAATCTGGGTTGACCTTTCTTTTCATGGCATTCACCCCACTCGTCTCCCCAGCCTGGATTCTCGTTCCTGGTTTCTCGGTATCTAGTGCCTCATATCTGAGTGCTAGGTCCACTAGTTCCACAAATGGATCCTTCAAATGTCCCATCATCCTTCCTTGCAGATTGTCTCTAAGACCAGCCACAAACATCTCGTTCTTTTTCAAAAGAGTATTTATCAGTTCCGGTCCAAAGATTGAAAGTGCGTTGAACTGGTTTTCGTACTCAGCGACAGACATGCTGTCCTACTTTAAGTCAATGAAGTCTCGGTACATCCTGGTCCTTCCAGTAGCAGGTAGATACTGACCTTCAAAAGCTTCTTTGAACATGGCCCAAGTAAAGTTTTCCTCAGGGGTGTTGGCAGTCTAGGCATCCCACCATATTGCTGCGGCTCCTTCCAGATTCCATGAAGCTAAGAGACGCTTATGCTCGTCATCCAACCTCAGTCCTTTAAAAATCTTCTCACATGATCTAATCCATGCTTGGACTCTGACCAGTGATTCAGTACCTCTGAAAATCCTTCCTCCCAAAGTTGTGTAATTCTTACAGACCATAGCAAAGTTAGGCTGAGTTGGTGCTCGGATTACTTCAGTAGTATCCACTAGGGTCTGGTTAACAGTGTGTCCGTTTTTCGTAGTTGCTCCGCTTGCTCCTCGGCCTCTTCCTCCACGAGAACTCATTTTCAACTCCCTGAGTACACGGATTGAAAATTAGTGACTCATCGGAAAAATATGTCAAGGGATTACCTAAGTAACCACGATATACCTATATTAAAATATAGTTTTTAGTAGAAATACGCTCTCTCACTATTCCAAAGCCTAAATGTTTCCGAAGAACATAGGCTCTGATACCAACTGTAACGGCGCGATTTTCGACCCTCCGAAAACCGTGTCATTATTGAAAGAAATTAGAAGATGAGATAGAAAAGATAGAAATAATAAAATAGAAGAAATAAGAAGTTATCAGAAATCTCACAGCGGAATTTAAAAATACAAATACATTACATCATAGGGTCTGGTACATCATAATACATCAACAACTTACATCATCATAGTACATTTATATAATGATACATCATGATATGGAAATACAAATCTAACTGGATACATAGGTGTAGTTAAACTACTAGACTTGTCCTGCAACTTGAACTTCGTAAGGTTCCATTTGCCTACCTGAATTACTTGTCTACTCATAATAAATATTATGAGTACCCAAGAGTTTAGGGGAAACACAGAAAATAAACTCCGGGTCAGTCAGGGGACTGGTGTGAGTAAACATAGTTAAAAAGATGTAACAAGGGGTAGGGAATAAGGTGTCAGGTATTAACTGATTTAATAACTTTCGAGAACTTAAGCCCAATCCATAACTAACATATGGAAACGACCCTTGTATTTGGATATCAAAACGTTTGATATATTTTACTATAGTATTTATCAAATAAATACCATCTAGTGAATCGCTTGCATCTCACGTTCACGTACATAGAATAAAATCTAAAAACCGTCAAGCGCGTATTGGAATTTGGTTTCTAACTGACAGGGTATGGGAGCACCCACCGATCAGTGTACTCTAGAGGAGATACACTGGGGTTCAACAAGAACATCCTGCAACCCGGCCACACATGACCGTCCACTCATTTAGCTTGAGTGTAACGAATATATAACCACCTCCACGGTTGGGGATGACCCACCGATTACCGAAGGTAACAGTAGTGAAAATAGATTGAGAAACAAAAGGAGTTACTCTAGATGGTGATAATATACCCTGCTTGGGTATGACCCAACTAGCCACGCTGCCTAGCCCAACTATTGTCTTTCTCGGGTTGTGAGGTTTTAAGTCACGTTACCGTTTGACGGATTATTATTCAACGTCTTTGAATATCACACCGTCCTATCTGACAGATCACTCATTTGTTTCCACAAACATATTCTGGGTATAAGGCTAAAGAAACGAATCTCTCTGCCACCAACATAATACACTTATGTAAAGTCGATGTGTAAAATCTGATCGATATACGTTGTCAGACACCCGACTGTTCGGATCTGTTCTGGGATTGAACAGACCGTAGATACTAGTTTGGAACTAGTGCTTGCATTCTTTATCTTTATCGATTCCCGGTATACGTCGAAATATTCGAGTCGAAGTGGAAATGTAAAT
Source organism: Allium sativum (assembly GCA_030737875.1). Lineage (NCBI taxonomy): Eukaryota > Viridiplantae > Streptophyta > Magnoliopsida > Asparagales > Amaryllidaceae > Allium > Allium sativum. The sequence continues at coordinate 152,319,145 of CM060921.1, read as the reverse complement.
TCCGGCCTCTTCGAAACGGTGTACGAAATATCTTTTATAGTCGATAATTTATTTTCAGTTACTTGTCTTTAGTTTACTCATTCTGTATTTATTTTATATATAAAATATAAAATTCTCTGGTTCATCTCGGATATGAAAAATATCCTTTATCATTTATCTGTTGCAGTGTGTATGTCGTACACAATTAATTTCTTGTATTTAAAACTTAAATAAATTGTTTTATAATTTATTTAAATTAAATTATCTTTTAAAACTCAAGTTCTAACTCGACGAACTTCTTCGAACAACTCGATTCTGGGACCTCACTGTCGTCTTGACCGATTCACTGGTTTATGCCATATTTAAATAAAACTCTATTTTTAATTAAATAAATTAATTACTGAATAATTATATTTATTTATTAAATTTAATTAAAAATTTATTAAATTAAATTCTTGCCCTTTTAAAACGATTCTCGACTTGTATTTTTCAAGCCAAATCTGGTGTGCCAAGAACTCGTGCCAGACTCATGGATCAGCTCAAAAACCACGGTGTATCGCTATGAAATCCAAGCGCCAGCCCTTGCCAAGCCAACGTGCCCGACCTCGTGCCAAATTCGAAAAACCAGGGTGATCCATCGGTGTATTACCCCATTTTCATCGTGCCAACTCCTTCTTCTTCTCCCCCTTTTCTTCTTTGATCTCCTGCTCCAACGTGCACGGCTGTGCACGTACACAGCACCACCCGCCACCGTAGGGCCTTCGAACCACCACCCACAAGTGTCGTTGTCACCACCGATCATCTACGACCAATCACCACCACCTCCAGTCGTCTCCTCCTCAAAATCACTCCTCCTCGTTTTTAAACCGAAACCTGCTTTGAAATACCCCCACGTAAACCCACCTCGTCTGACCATCTCCGATCACCTGACGACCTCGCACTGCCGCCAATAGCTCCGCCATCTCCCAACGCTGCTCCACCCCACACCCTGGCCCACTCGACCCCCCGGGGACCCCACACGACCTCTTCAAATACTCGGACCCATTTTGCCTTCAAAAATGTAAATCGAGCTCGTTAGCTCAATCCACTCGCTGGAAAAATCAATTGGTATTTTTCCTATGATCCCCAAAGTCTCACGCTCCACGGTTTGGCCATCATCGACATTGATCATCGGATTTTGGCGAAAATGCCATTTCCGTCCATCTCAACCTCTCTCTCTCATCCCAACGTTTAAAATCATGACAACACTTTTAAAAATCATCTTTTGGCTTGTTGATTTCATTCACAAACCTGTAATTCGATTCTATGATGTTTGAACATTTCGAGTGTTTGGTTTGAGATAGAGAATAAAACTGTTCTCTGCTGTTCTTGGTTTTTCAAAGCAAGTTCTTTATGCTTAATACTTTCTAAATGGTTGTAGATGTTTTAGTATACATATTGCTACTGCATATACTTGTATAGTTGGTGTCTTGAGATCATCAGGTGTAGTTGCAAATAACAGAGGTGTTTGTTCTTAACAGCAGTATTTCTTTTTGATCAAGTTCAAAGATGAACTCATTACTTAATCTACGGTGACTTGTAAACATGGTATACTGATGATATATACTTGGTGTTCTAGCATCTACAAGGTTGATATTAACATTATATACTTGCATTGATATATATGAACATGAAAGCATCAAAACTATTTTACTGTAAACTTGAAATCAACATGACTAGTGAGTGTTTACTCACTTGTAACTAGCTCTTGAATTCTTGCTTGAAAATGGATCTTAATCTCAGCAAAAGTTTTTGAGTTTGCGTAAAAGAGAAAGCATGCAAATGGAGTGGTATATATAGGCCACTTTCTCCTTAAACTATAGTTTCTCCCTGATGTTTTTAATAGTAAAAAGCCACATCTCCTACCTACCCCTTTCTCTCTCATTCGAATGGATCACAATATACACAGCAAGCTTAAAGTACTTTCCACAAGAGATTTTTCTACCAACCTCTCTACTAAGTATATGACCCTATGCTTGCATTAAATGCAAGGCTTGCTTTCATTAAATGCAAGACTCAATCCTTCCAATCAAAACACAAGAGAATGGATATTTTCTCTCTTGATATTTGTTTTGCATTCTTACTATGCCGCAGATATTATGTGTAGGGGAATTATGAGATAGTTTAATCCACTTTTGTGGTTAAGGTGATGGAGTCTAGACTTGATCTTGCTCTGGTTTTAATCCTATATCTTTTAGTAAATGATTTGGTGTATATAATTGCTTATATACATTCTTGGCCGTAGTATATATATATGTATATATATATAGAGATATATACATATACCCTTTATCATGACATATCCCTTATCTACTCATATATATATATATATATATATATATATATATATATATATATATAAGAGTTTAGCTCTTTATAACTTGTTTGGATTTCTATGTATATGACAACTTATACAAACTAGTTGTAAAATAGGAATTGCCATATTTATTTCATGTTGCAAGCTTCCCTACACTTCCTAGTGTTATAAAAAGTGATTCAAATATTTTCTTAAGTTGTTAAAACATTCATATTCAATATATCTCGTATATATTAAATTATAGTATAAATCATATAAGTATATACATATAAGTGATTATACATATTTTAAATTGGTTGAGTTCTCTAGATACATTTTAATTTCCTTATTAAAATGAATATCAGATGCTAGAAAAAAATCCAGCCATTACACTAATACTATCCTAATCTTCTATAAAAAGACCCCTAAACCTAGCCTAAATCACCATTATTCAATCCTACAACTAAACTATGTCAAATTTGTTCCTCTCATGGCCTCCACTCTCATGCTAAAATTCTAAGTTTACTTATATGAGAGATTTTGAGTTCATATAAGTGTTTCCACGATTGTATGAGTGTTCTTAGTTTGCATTCAAGTCAAGTTGCAACATTTCTATTATAAAGCAAGGATTTTTATCGATTTCGCTTAAGGGTTTAATTTGGAGCTTTCATATTTGGGTCTTTTTGGTGATTGCCTAAGGGCTTCGTCTCAATCTTTATAAATATTCATTTGTGTCTTCATAGCATTGTAAGCCCTTTTCTACTTTCATTTTTGAACTCTAAAGTTAAATGAATGATGCAAGTTTGGGGTTGATCATTATGATATGCAAGTTTGGTTGATCATTATGATATGCAAGTTTGGTTGATCATTATGCAAGTTGACACATGTTGCTATGTTATGCAAGTTTGGGTTGATCATGTTATCTTGTTATGCAAGTTGACACATGTTGCTATGTTATGCAAGTTTGGGTTGATCATGTTATGCAAGTTAAACTTGAGTTTGTGAGCTTAAAGCTTCAAGCTTTATGTTAAAGTTTGCATTTTGGCAACATGGAAGTTATCATATCCCTTATGATAACTTGCATGTGAGGCTAAATGCGAACTTCTAGCAACTTCTACATGTCATCTATCACCATGTATCACCTATATGCTAAGTTTGGTTTTATGCATACTTTGGAAGCCTAATAATGCAATATGCAAGTATATGAACATATGTACATTTCATATGCCACCATGTTAAACTTGTGGCTTCAACACCTTTTTGTCATGATCATGCCTAGTTCCCTATTTTATCCTTTATGCGTTGATGCGATTATGTAAATGATGGGATTACGTTGGGGTTGGGTAACATTATGACATAAATATGGTTTTTATAACATGACGTGATATGTTAACTTGTAATTATGTTTTGTAGACATAATGGACATGACACTTAGAAAAGATGAGCGTGGCCAACTCGAGGCTGTGTTGAGTTTATAGCATAAATCTACCCGGACCCGCCCGGCTTAACTAGTGGCTACAAACAATAGGACCCAATGTGAGAAGTTGGTCATGTTGTGCTCGAACCCGAGGTTAGACCAAGTTGTGGTGTAAAGCTACCCGGACCCGCCCGGCTTAACTAGTAACCACAACAAGGTCTAATGTGAGAGGTTAAAGCACATTAAGTTAATTAATGCCTCCTGATTAGGGTTAAGTCATGGTCCACTTAATACTTAATCAATTTGGGCTTGATGGGTTAATCGGGGTTAAGTCATGAACCTTGGGTACACTTAACCAATTTAATCCACGTTTGGATCGGGTTAACCACATTTAACCCGTTAAGAAACCCTAGTGGCGTGGTCCTTTGCAGCAGTAACCCTCTTGATAGTATCATAAGACCCTAGGGACTAGGCTAGGGTGGGGCACGATTACTGAGCTGACATGTAAGCGACCAAAACGACGGCTGAGTAGGTATGCCGGTGTAGGTCCAGGCGGACTATGGTCGTGCACTTAGTCCGGAGTTGGAAAATCAGGCACGGGTACCAGTAGATCTAGACTGTGCATACTTGATTGGTGTCCGAGGTCTACACCCTAGGACTTGATACACCCTGGGGTGGACCTAGCGCAGTTAGCTACATTGCATGTTTGGGCCGTATGACACCGACACTTGACGAGTTAGGCTTATAGGGAGCCAATCGACTAGACCGTGTAGTTGGACCTTGATTTAGGTCACCTCATGATATTGGGCCAAGCGTGGGCCAAGGGATCGATTCTCGTTTTTACTTGACATGTTAGAATGCTAGTACAACCGTGGTGCAAAACTTAACCTTAATTATGCGATGACATCTTTATCTATCCTGTTAGTTAATCATCATGCTAGTATGTTGTTATCATTATGTTCATCTCAGCTTCTCATGCCAGTTAACTTTACTAGTTCATGGACTGATAGTAGTAGGGCTTACCAGCCTTTTTGACTGACCTGTTTTCTTTCGCCTCTTTTCTTCCGTTCCCCCCCATCAGGTCCACAGGGTGGGAACATTGGAGCTTAGCTTGGATCTTTACAGCTTGCTTACTGGATTTGCTCATGTACGGTTTTGGACATTGAGCTAGCTATGGTTTATCACTTCATTTTGGGGATAGTACTTTATGTATTTCAGTTTTTCAGTTTATGCTTTTATCTAGACTTTGTGTGTTAGAAAATAATGGCCAAGTACTTTGTTGTAACTTAACTACGGTTTTGAAATGCTAGTTTTATCCGCTGCTTTACTACTCTGTTTTACTTATATGTTCTGTCTTGTGATATTTGCATGCATGTTTACCTTGTTTGACGCCCCTCCAAAGCCAATGTACTTGCAAGAGTTACCTTGGCGGAGGTGGGGTGTTACAGCGCCCTAACGAAGACTATTACACATGTAGTTCTTACATAGAAGGTCCTATATAGTATTTCGAATGCAAAAAGACCACACGTATTAAAACAATAGGTGAGATCTCAGTTGAAAGTGAATTATTGGACATCCCAATCTATAAATTATGATATGTAACAACAATTAAAACAATAGAAGACTGAATTAAAAGAGAATGAGTTAGATTAATTAAGCTACAACTGTTAGCACATATAAAATTGATATTCTCTTAGCTCCACAGTTAAAACATCATCAGGTTCAGTCTTGGTCAACTTGTTGGTCAAACAAATGAATTATCATGGGGTTAAAAGCGAAGGTAATGTTGGAGGAAAACGGTCCAAACTTCTTGTTGGTAAGCAAAAAGTTCGCTTAGTGGGATAAAATTGAAAGGAGCGAGTTCTGGATCATGAGATCTGTAGCTTTTGCCAACTGAAAAAGATCTACGTCATCAGTAGAAGAACTGTAATAGTAAAAACATGGTCAAAATTCAAATTCAACCCATACAAATGTAAAACAGTAGCAGAATAAAAATTAAGGATAATAATTTAAGTGGTAAACAGAAATAGAAGTAAAAAAATGAAGGCAAAAGTAAATTATGAAGTAAAAAGATTAGAATTTCATTTAAAATGTCAGCATAACCGATTAATGTGAAGAACTTAAGATATTTTTCAATTTTATTTTGGTTTAAAAAGTATTTAATTAAAATTGGAAGAACATTTAATCAGTGTACCTTGAAATTTACTTTCATACCTTGAACTTTTTTCTGATGTTGATGTTGGATTAACTCTGAACTAAATCTCTCTCTAGGCCGCTTTAACTTTGGCTTGCATTTCTACCATTTATATATAGGCAATCAGCGTGTTTCATTCTACAAATATTCCTTGGTAATAGACAGAGATGTGACTGGATGACAATGATTATAGTATATTTAAAGTTTTTAGTTCACTGGACCCGCAAAACGCCCTTATGCATACACTTGCAATTTCCATAAGGTGTCTGCACCTATGATCACACAACTTTTTTTATCAGTTTACATTAATATTTATCTCTATGAATAAATCATAAGGTAGTTTAATAATGCAACAGTGACAACATAATGACAACGATCATTGCACAGATTTAAGGACTGAGACATCAAAGAGAATAATGGAGAAAAGAAATCCTTTAAAAAACACAGCAGTCAATCATACTGGATCATATGGTTCATAGTTCTAACATATAGAATTAAGTAAGCGACGATGGATGCAAACGCAAGAGAAATCAAAAGTAATAATATTGATAACGCAGTTTGCTCTAGAGTATCATAATGCTAGAGGAGTCAGTGAATTAAATAAAGAAGCCTTCAAAATAAATAAATAAAATTAAACAAATTTGTTTAATTATACAAAAAATAAACTTCAAAAGTAAGTAATATTAATGCAGTTAAAAATGATGTGTAATGGATAGTGTATAGAGCTGAGATATCTATAACAGTAATAGTAAATTGTTATTGCACTCATTACCATGTAATTCGCATGAACCTTCTGCAACAGTATACAATGCAAAATGGAATTTTTTTAACACATTTTACTAATTACCCAAACTAAACACGCAGGTCAATGTCTCCATGAACTTCTATTTAATTGCAAAAGAGTATACAAATTATTTAAATCCGGAACTTATCGCACACATATGGTTTTATACGATGGTAAGCACAAACCACAAATATATTCCGTAATATAAGCCGCAATCATCACACACATATCATCCAGGAATCCCTCGATCATGTAGTAATTAGATGAATAGAAACAAAAAAATTAAAAGGAAAAAAAATTAACCCAAAATAGCAAAGATAGCAATGAAAGAGGATTGAGAAGTGGATGTTTTCATTATAGTCTTAGGTTCATGCATAAGATGCACCAAAATTGTTATCTAATATATGCTACAATTGAAATAAATATAATATGTCAATAACTCGTAGAGGGAGATTAAAAATGGGGCAGTAGTAAAAGATGTATAAAAAAACAAAATTGTAACACCCCGTGTTTTCTATAAACTTTAAAGTAACGAATTAAAGAATAAATAATTACAAAATTGAGAATTAAGGGAAACGGTTTATGCCGTTGCGTTCATCTCGGAATTCTGCTTGAGATAGAGCCAAGAGTTTGCATAAATCGAACTCCGTATGAAGGAGTTATGACCTTCAGAAGATTCAAGAATTTAAATAAACAGCTCAGAGTAAAGTTCAGAAAATTCAAAACTTGAAATCAGAAGCAGAAGCGGGCTAGGCGGGAATTTTCCCGCCCAAGGCCAGGAAGACCAGGAGGTCGACCAGGGGGTCGACCTCCCCCCATACAGGTCGACCAGGGGGTCGACCTAGGTGTTGACCTGGGGGTCGACCTCCCCCTTAGGCCAGATCTGAAATCTGATGTGTTTCTTTGTGTGACGATCTGTTGTGTCATTAGGGCTTGTGTGGCAAGTTCTGGTTAGTTCTCTTAGGTTTGAAAGGCTTTGATTTGCCCTGGGTTGATCTGATGGCTCCTATTTAACCAAACTTCTATATAAGCAACCTAAATCTAAACCCTAAGCCACACAAAAATACTCGTAAGACCGTCATGCTGTCAGTACTCAACCTTGAGCAGCCGCCATTCTCCATCAACTAGAAAGCAAGTTAGGAATTGCAAATCAAATCTAATTCAACTAAGAGAATTCAATGTCTACAACAAAGGAGAGCTATTCAATTTCAGAATACAGATCTCAGAACACAAGAGTAGTCGCCTTTTTGTAAGTCCAATTATCATTGAGACCTAGATGATATTATAATCGTGACTAAAATAAATGGATGTAGAACAATGCCTAATGTAAATTTATGCTTATCATTTTTGTTAAAACTGAATTGATTAAGACTATGACTCTTATCATGTTTCATTTGTGACCATGTTGTATGTAATTTGATGATAAATTGGCGATGACATATTATAATTTGGCGATGGCATATCATATTGTGTAATTTGGCGATGACATACCACATTGTATAATTTGGCGATGGATATCATATTTTGTAATCTGGCGAAGGCATGCCATATTTTATAATTTGGCGATGGATATCATATTGTGTAATTTGACGATGACATACCATATTGTATAATTTAGCAATGACATTTCAATTTGTATGATTTGGTAATGGCACCTATATGTTGTATGACAATTTGGGAATTTTGCTATGTTAATGCAAGTTCAACCATGTTCACATATATGACCAAAAATACATGCTAATATGATTAGGTTCATGTTAAATTTAATCCAACTAATTTCCAAGTTTGTAACTACATGCCTAATTTGAAGTTTATGTAGTTCTATGTAAAACCCCTATTTCATGATTTATGTTGAGTAGATCTAATTTTGCAAGTTCATAATTAAATGTATATTGTTCTATGCCAAATTCATATGATACATGTGTAGTTAGATCCATATTTTTATGATGTTGGAATTATTACATGTTCCTCTTTTTCCCCTTTTGTGAATAAGTTAGGCTATGTATCGAGCCTAACGTTTTATGTGATTTATGTGAACATTTAACGGGGGTAACGTTGGGGAAAAACATGAAATTACATATAATTAGCATATTTGGCTCATAAACATGTAAATGTTTTATGGCATAAAGTAGTATAAATTTTTATCCCTAAAATTATGAACTTGATTTAAAGGGAAAGTGGGGCTTGACTTGAATGACAATAATTTACATATAAATACAAAGAGGTAAATATGTAAATTTAGAAAAGACGAATATGCCTAACGCGAGGTTAGATTGAGTTACAATGAAAGACTGCCCGGAACCGCTCGACACATCCAGCAACCGTAACAATATATTTCTAATGTGAGAGGTTTGTGCATCGAGCCCAAAAAAACCCGAGGTTAGACTGAGTTGCGGTGTAAAACTGCCTGGACCCGACTGTCACATCTAGTGACCGCAACAATACCTGTCTAATGTGAGTGGTTCATGCTTTAATGAATGAATTAAAGCTAAGTCAGGAATGGTAGGGTTAAGTTAATTAAGGCAACAGTTAACCAATACAACATGTTTACAAAACTGATGGGTGGGGTTGGGTTAACTTGGACACTTAACCAATTTAACATGTTGATTAGGAAACCCTAGTAATGGGGACCCATTTCAGCAGTAACCCACATAGATGTATCATGGTACCCTGAACTAGGCAGGGTGGGGCACGATTACTGGGCTGATTTTAAGCGGTCAAAACAACAGCGGTTGGTGCGTCAGTGTAGGTTCCAACGAAGTATAGGCATGCACGTACTCCAGAGCGGAAAAAGCAGGCACTGGGCATCAGTAGTTATACACTGTGCATCTTGAATCATGTCAGGTTGCCACCATAGGATTTGATACACCCCATGGTGGGACTAGCATAAGTATCTACAATCGAGCGGGGCCGTATGACACAAGTAGTAAATGCGTGCGAGTAGGAGCCGATCGATAAAAAGGGATCACTAGGTTTGAACTCATGATGATGGTTGAAATATCTAGTAGGTGCAGAGAATATGGACATGAGTGCGATAGTATGATTAGTTTATTTTGCCTTGTTTATCTTGCCTTATCCTATGTTACCTTAGTTCCTTGTTATTGTCCTGTGTCCAGCTTATTCAAGCCACGGTTCTCTTATCAGTTTACAAGCTGAATAATCACTGGACTTATCAAACTTATGTCTGACCCATTTTTCTTTCGCTCTCTTTTCTTTCGTTTTCCTCTATAACGACCTGAACTTCCCCGCGAAGGGAAGCATGGATTGTACTGAGAACAAGCCACATCGGAACACAAACAGAAGAACATTTCATTGTTTATTACAACAATTCCATCAGAATACAAGAATATAAGGAGTAGGAATAAATATTACACATTTGATAAATATCAAAAATTTAAATTACATTTAAATACATAGCAGCGGGGAAATAATACAACACACAACTGAAAGAAATACACGGATACAGAGCTTTCCGAGTATCGTTCCAGCTGTAAACCAGGATCCAGTGAATATAAATCTGCAAAACCAAAAATACTAGCTGTCGTGTGGAAAATAGGGGCACCCAGAGTTTAGGTTAAAACAATAAACTCTAGGTCAGTCATGTGACTGGTGTGAGAACTAAAACAGTTACTAATCTTTATTTTAAAGTAAGGTAAATCAAGAGACCACGCCATATAACACGGAACGGGTTTCCTCCCAAGAATACCAGTGCATAAAACAACAACGCAATGCTAAATAAAGAATAATGAAGCTATTATAAGACTAAGGTCCTATTACACAATGCAACACATGCCGGAGGGTAGGGTTTTACCTTATAATAGCCAAAGAATGCTTGATACGCTAAATTTCACCTTTTATTATTACTATAAGTGTATAGTGTCAAAACAATTTCAATCATAAATATCTATCATAGACGGCATGGGTACCATATATCATGTTGCCATACTAGTTCTACAATTAAAACCGCAAAGTCACGTATTGGAAGTTGGATTTCCATCTATGAACCAAGGCAAGGGACCGTCCTTACCGCTTCGAGACTCTTTTGCCCGAGCCTTAGGAACAGCCGCAACTGCTCCATGGATCGTCAGGGCCGGTCCACCCGATGTGGATTATAATGCATGAACACTGCGTTTCCCCGCCCTTTGGGGCATAAATGAGTCCTATGACTCCATAGGCTCCACGTAATCACCGATATATTCGAGGCTCCTTGCAATCCAACAACCACACAGGTAAAAATAATATAAATGTCTGGGCTGGTAGGTCACTGACACCACCCTAGCTAGAAGGAAACGCATGCCCTCCCTGAGGTCCTCTCCCGTTTCTGGTTCACACCTGGGTGTGAGGCTCGCGAATTAATGCTACAAAGCTACACCATAAAGGCTGTGCTTTGATCATCAACCACAGGACTCTGCTTTTCGACAGAAGCCTTGATCACTTGCATCTTAGCATGCCACACAGGAAAACCACTCCATGCCACCGATATCCATCAATCACACAGAATGATATCCAATGTCAGACACACAATCCATTTACAAGTCCGTTCTGGGTCTGAACGAAACCGAAGGCACCTTGTACCTCGCATATCTATCGATCTCCAAGTACGTCTGGACGATCACCAACTGATTCCCTCCTCTTGGGTGTACAGTCCAATCAAGACCATCAGTAATTATCCAAATGATGTGAAGACCTCCGGTCTTCGACCACCGTCTTCATCCTCGCCACATCATCGAATCAGTTATTCAAAATGGGATAAACCCGGTCTTTCTGAATAACTCGCGTATATAATAAACAAATGTTACACAAACACAACATACGCGTCATTCCAATTTAGAATATTCTTACACTTTGGGAAAGGTTCCCATTAATTTTATCAAAGATAAATTCTTTAAATTTGTTCTTTAATCTTCGTTTGAATATCAATTCAAACCAAATTAAGGTTTATCGAAACTAGCCGGGATTATCGAACCTTACCGAAGTAATCACTTGTTAAATTTCCCAACCCCAACCTATTCATCCCATGAAGTAAAACTGGTCATACTTCATATCTAACACCACGGTGTTATCGGTAAATTCTATTACCATTTCACGTTCTAATCTAATTAAAGATTTAACTATCGCCGGGAGCAAAAATGGTGATACTCAATTCTCGATCATTTCAATCTAATTAAAGATTCATTTAAAACTCCACTTGGTTTTAATTATCCCAAAAATCACTATCAATGATTATTTAACTTGGGAAATCGTATCCTATCTTTAACTGGGTTAGAGAACCAATGTCATTTAAAACACGGTTCACGGTAAACCCAAAATCACATTCCATTTACAATGGAATCTTCATGGAAAACAAATCGATATATATAATCGATATAAATTTCCATATCCGACTTATAAAATAAATGGAATAACGACAAAGCCTTTTAAATTCCAGATATATTAGTTGTCTTCCTCCACAGAAATTCACTTCGATTATTACCAAATCGAATTCCATTCCATTCCAATTTATTTTATTAAACTGGAAAAGTTTACTTTGGAAAATCTCCTTTAAATCTTAACAAAAGATTTATAAACTCCGAATCACATTTCACTGTAAATCGGGTTAAAGAACGAATGTCATTAAAACACAGTTCATGATAAACCAAAAAATCAATTCAAATTCAATTCCAATTAAATACCATTTAATTGGTATACTTCATTAAATCTAAATAAAAAGATTTAATCTTTTTCTCAACGGGGTTTAAGAACAGTGTTAATGAAGACACCATTCACGACAAACCCAAATCCCATTTGATATTAAATACATGGCTCTGAATAGAAAATATATCGGCTTATATTCAATATCAAATTCTATGACCAACAAATATCGTACTGGAAATAACGATATAAATATATCTTTCAAATTTCCATAACAATATCTGTATAATCACAAAATCCAACATCGAAATATCCCAAAGACAATTTCAATTCAAATCCATTCCAATTCAATTATTGGAAATTCTGGTTACTTTTAAAACCCTTTCAAATCCAATTTATTTATTTCAAAAATAAATGGATTATAATTCTAGTTCAAAACTAGTTCATTTCGATAAAAATCTATTTTTTTCTTTTCAAATATGGACTTTTTCATCCCAATTCTTTCCAAGTCATTTCTTATGATTTTCACAAATTATTATATTTTTTTAATAATTTTATCAAGGCCCGTACAGTCGATTTCCATTAACGGCCATCGGACTGCACTTACAGCGACCTTTTCCAAATTTGATTTGGATATAATTCCAAAATCCAACATCAGATTTCAAATCTCTAATATTCGTTAGAAAGCTCTTTTTAATACGAACCCATCGGTTCCGGTTTTAGGAGAATCCAACGGTCTGGTCTCCCGTGATGTCTATTCGAAGTCAATGGTCGAAATTCGCGAACTACCGCAGCATGGCGCGTTCTATTCAGGCCATTATATATATATATATATATATATATATATATATTACGTCGATTTCCTTTCAAAACGTATTTTATAAATCATTTCAAATTCGTTTTCAAAACGATTTCAACTTCATATTCAATTTCAGATCAAAATTGAATATTCAATATCATCGATATATAATTGATAATTTTTTCAAAACGTTATATTTTGAAATCACTTCCTTTTCTATATTCATTATAAAAACGAATATAATCGATATAAATATTGTTCACGTCAAAATGGCGTCAACCTAACCAACACGACTTTATATATTTCAATAAATTTGTTATTCTATTCAACAAATGAATATTTTCTTCAACACCTGAATTTTCTTTTTATTCAACACATGAATATATATTTTATTCAACACATGAATTTTCTTTTATTCGACTCATGAATATTCTTTTATTCAACACCTGAATATATATTTTATTCAGCACATGAATCTTCTTTTTATAATATTCTTTATTTTCCAAATTGGAATGAGGCCCAATCAATTACCATATAATGTTAATTATATGGATTCCCTACAACACATGTATATAATAGCAACAATAAATAATCAACCCTCATCCAGAGTGCACCACACAACTCATGAGCATTAAATATAAATAATTAACGCTTACACAGTCTGTCAACCAATCGGTTCACATACAATTAAATAACTGGGATTAGTGTACGCCAAATATCATCCCAACACCCGTATGGGATTTCACTCCACAAAACACTGAATATTATTTGTGTAGCTGGGCGACGTGTAAAATTTATCGTCCCAATCAATATCAGTCAAATGGGTGTACATAAACAAATCGTCCGATTTGTTTATAAACATTTATTTTATATATACGTTAAAAATTATATTTTTAACTATAAAATATTTATTCATTCCACATCACACAATAAAATTTCACAATACATCAATCAAAAAAACAAGTCATCCATGGTCTGTGGACGACGGGTGTCGGGTGCTGCTAAGCACCGTCTGCATCCTAGTATATATTTCAAACTAGAAATTAAAATAAAAGTGAGGAGTTCTCACCTTTGGGTTCCACTCGGCCGTTTCATTTCTAAATTTTAGATTTGCCAGCATTTCCAACACAATCTTTTTCACGTTGTTCATAGTAAAAATCATATTTTTATTTCATCATTCGTTTAATAAAACCCCAATTTTTATTTCGCTACATACATAAAAATTATAATTTTACTTCTCTACTTATATAAAAATTACATTTTTATATTTCTACATATATAAACATTACATTTTTATATTTTTACATATATAAAAATTACATTTTTAATTCGCCACTCACATAAAAATCGAATTTTTATATAATTAAAAATCATATCTATATCTAGTAAAATTATATCTTTTTCTAATAAAAAAAATATATAATCTTTTATCATATCAAAAATCCTTTCTTTTTGTCATATAAAAAATCCTTTCTTTTTGTCATATAAAAATCCTTTCTTTTAATGAATGAAAATCATAACTTTCATATGAATAAAAAATCATATTTTCATATATTAAAAATTAAATCTTTTCCGCTACTCTTCAAAGATAAAAAATCATATTTTTATCGTCACTTCCTATAGATAAAAATCTAATCTTTTATTATTTAAAAATCTAATCTTTACAGTGTTCTAAACATAATAAAAACCATATTTTTGATTTAAAACTATTTATATATATATAATTATAATGCTATTTTATTTTTAAAAATCAATGCCATTGTATATTTTCAAAAGCAAAGTAAATTTATATTTTCAAAAGTAAAGTATATTTTTTTATATTGCTATTATAATTTTATAATGCTATAAATATGAATTTTAGATTTTTAAAAGAATTCTATATATAAATTTCAGATTTTGAAAACAATGTATTTATTTTAAATCTGAAAAAGAAGAAAAAAATGCTCACTGTAAAACTCTACTCCCGTTCTTCTTCTGGAGCAAACCAGAGCTGGCCATCGACTGAAGCTTGTTGCCGCCGCTGTAGGGCCAATGTCGTCACCTTGATACCCAAAGTCACCTCGCCGTTGAACAGCATGCCACATCCGTCAGTGGCTCCACCGGACTCCCCGACTCTTGCTCGAATTTCGAGCTAGACCCAATTCAGCTTTGCGGTTGATTTCCCCCTCCTCGCCACCCCATATGGTCGTGGACCACCGGCGTTGGGACCGCCGCGGCACCAGCAACCGGTGCCCTTCAGGTGACTCCGCCTGCAACCGCTTGTAGTGAAGGGATTTGGGCATTTTCTATTTTGAGCGGCGGTTGAGAAGGGTTTGACTGTGTTTATGAGTTGACTTAGGGTTGTGGAGATAATGAAGGGTATTTATATAATAATAAATTATTATTTAATCCATGAATTCTTTGTTTATTGTCCCGATCTCCAAATCAAACCTAATGATTGTCGCCCCTTGCTAATTACCACCATTCCGAATACAATGGGATATGTGTCGTAAGCTGATTCGGCTGTTTCGATCAGTTTTCGTAAAAATCAAAATATAAATCTATATATTGAATTTGAACGCACATTTCAATTTATCGGGGCCACATACGAATTCTAAAAATTCCCGAAAAATATTTTCTAGCTTCGTATTGACGATACAGTTCTAACAATTCGTCAAATACTGAGACCGTATGAAAAATGGTCATTTTCTGGTCGATCCAAATTGACTAAAACTGTCAAAACATGTTTTATTCACCACGCTCACATATTGATTCGAAAAATCATGAATTTTGGAATCTAGCAATAATTCGACATCCTGGATACAAAAAAGTGGTTTCGTCGAAAACAGAGGTCGTTTGCAAAATTTCCATTTTTAATGGTCAGAATTCCATAGCGACTATTCTGAATTTTCAACTGGGCATAAATTTTTATTCCCACCATTAAATTTCAATTTTTCGGATTCGTTGGACAGATATTTTCAAATAGATTCTAATATTTTTGGTTTCGCCAAAATCCGGTTTATTTTGAATCTTGCACATTCATTTGAAATTCAAAATCGAAATTTCAAACTACCATGCCATTTTCAATTCCATTTATAATTATAAATAATTATTTATATTCTAACATCGACTAAAATAAATATTTCCATTCTACTTCTATTCAAAATAAATTTCTCATCGTCATTATTTAAAATAATTCATTTTAAATATTCAAAATTCATTAAAATTGCCAAAATAAAAATTTTAAATTGGCTCATAATTTCCGGGTTATTACATCCCCCTCTCAGGTACCCAGGGAGGGAATAACTCAGCTTAATTTGGACTGTTCATCTTTCCAAGCTTGAAGACTCTAGATGTATAGCTTGTAACCTTCTATCTTTGGCTATGGCTTTGGCTTTGGACACAATACTACTTGGAGATTTATGCAGTTTTATTGTGTTTTATGCTTCTTTATAACCAAGACAGAAATTTTGATGTAATGATTTGGAAGTTGTTTTGAGACAGTTTGCTGTAATGTTTTTGTTATGAACTATGTATGAAATAAATTTAGTCTTTTTTCCCGCTGGTTATATATGTTTGTCTTGTAAATTTTCTATGTCTTTTACCTATAATGCTCCACCAAGTTTAAGGCATTCCCTTTGTGAGTGACCTTAACGGAGGTGGGGTGTTTCACTTGGTATCAGAGTAAAGGTTTACCAGAACAGATAAAAAAATTTTGAAAACTATTTTTCAAAAAGAAGTTTAAAGAAGTTTAAAGAAGCAATTTTCAAGAAAAAGTGTTTTTATTTTAAAAAGGAATAATCCCCTAAAGCCATATGCACTATCTTTCTATCCTTTTTTTTTGAATCTTTCCTTTTTCGTTTCAACATGTCTGGGGTTCTTAACCTTCCAGAGGGCATGCCAGTACCTGGCTAGTTAAGAAGGTACCTAGAGGCTAGGGCTAATGTCGCAAGCCCACCAGACGTTCCTCCTCAACCAGCTGTAGCGGCTCCTCCTCCTCCGCGTGCAAATGCTTTCTCAAAAATATGAAGGGACTTTCGAGCCATGGGTGGAAAGAACTTCAATGGAAATGAAACCTTCGTGGATGCAAGAAACTGGCTCAAAGAAACTGAGGATTTTTTTGATATCTTCAAAGTGGATGATAGGCAGAAGATACAGTTAGTCGTGTGGTTGCTCAAAAATGAAGCTTCCTATCAGTGGGAAGTTACTAACACTCAAAGATCAGTTGAAACTTGGATGGATTTCAGAATGAGGTTTGAAATGAAATTCCTCTCACAAGCTGAACGAAGACTACAAATGGAGAAGTTCATAGCTCTCAAACATGGGAGTATGTCGGTCAAGGAATACATTAACTAATTCAACCAGCTGGCTAGGTTCGGATTGGAGTTAGTGAACACTCTACATAAGAAGGCTCTCCGTTTTGTTAAAGGATCAATGAGCCACTGCACAGCATAACTATGTCCCATATACCTATGGGTGCGACTTATGAGAGACTGGTCGACATGGCATTGTTACTAGAAGAGGATAAGGCTGGCAAGAAAGAGACAAAGGTGGAAGTACCTCAAGATAAGAAAGGGGAAGGATCACAGAGCAAGAAGACAGATTCCAAGAAGGGCGGGAAGAACAACAAACCCCATGACAAGAGGAAGTGTAATTTTTGTGGCATTCCTAGACATCTGGTTAAGGACTACAGAAAGAAGAAGACGAAGATAAGTGGTTGTTTCCATTGCAACGAGACGGGACACATGGCTAAGGACTGCCCAAGAAAGAAAGGGCAAGGCAGAGAGCTGGATCTACTTCTGGAGGGCAGGTTCATGCTCTCATGGCACCTCTGCAAGATCGACGTAGAAATGTTTCTCTTGAGAATTTAGTTTATCTTTTTGATCATCCTGTTCATACAATCTTTGATTCTGGCGCATCGCACTCTTTTATATCTACTACTTTAGTTGAATCTCTACATCTAGACACCAGTTTAGTAGAGGATCCCTTGGTTGTTTCAAATCTAATTGGGGGCTCAACTTATTTGTCAATGATTTGTTTGGATTTGGAAATTTCAATACTAAGTGTTGGGTTTAGATGTAATGCCTATGATTTGGGCTTCACGGGCTATGGGTTGATTCTGTGCATGGATTAGCTATCCAGTAATGGTGCCATCCTCGATTGTGAAAAGAGAGTGGTTAGACTCATGACTTGCCTCGGTAACACTCTCGAAATTTCTTATAATCCCATGAACTGTGTTATGCTTAGCTATCTAGAATCACTTGATGCGTCTGTTGAGAATTTGCTGTCTGTTAGAGTATTCCGTGAATGCTTGGATGTCTTTGAAGAGGTGAAGGGCTTACCTCCGAAGTAGGAGATAGACTTCCGCATATACCTCGTTGATAATGCAAAACCTGTTGCTTTACCCGTTAGACACATGGCTCCAAGAGAGAGGAAAGAACTCAGCACGCAAGTTAAAGAGTTGCTTGAGAAGGGGTTTATAAGGTGGAGTATTTCTGAATGGGGTGCCCAGTAGTGTTCGCAACTAAAGCGGATGGTTCGCTTCACCTATGCATTGACTATCGGGAGCTAAACAAGCTGACCAAGAAGAATAGACACCCACTCCCAAGAATAGACGAGTTGTTCGATCAACTTGTAGGTGTATCGGTTTTCTCCCAACTAGATCTAGCTATCGGGTTTCATCAGCAAAATTTGGCTGGAGATAGTATTGATAAGACCGTGTTCAGAACTCCAGATGGTTTCTTCGAGTGGCTTGTCATGCCTTTCGGCCTGACAAACGCACCCTCTTACTTCGTTGGCTTGATGAGCAGGGTGTTCAGGGAGTTCCTTAATAAGTTTGTGGTGGTCTTCGTAGATGTCATTTTGATTTTCTCAAAGAGTGAGGAAGAGCATGTTCAGCATTTAAAAGAAGTCATGGATACTCTACGAGCACATCAGCTAAAAGGCAAATTCTCCAAATGCCACTTCTAGAGGGAGGAAGTAAGGTTTCTCGGACATGTGGTATCCAAGGAAGGGTTGGCTGTGGACCCCACAAAAGTAGTTGAGGTGCAAGATTGGATGGTTCCGTGGAATGCTACCGAAGTCCGAAGCTTCCTCGGGCTAGCGGGCTTTTACTGAAAGTTCATCAAAGACTTTGCGAAAATCTCAGCTCCACTTACAAGGTTGACAAAGAAGAACCTAACTTTCAATTGGGATTTGGATTGCGATGTTGCTTTCTAACGATTGAAGAGGGCTCTAACAACAACCCCAGTTCTGACATTGCCGGATCGGAGAAAAATGTTTACCGTATACATGGATGCATGTGGTACGGGACTAGGTGCTGTCTTGATGCAAGGAGGGAAGGTTGTAGCTTATGGAGGCAGACAATTGAAAGTACATGGGAAAAATTACCCAACCTACGATCTAGAGTTGGCTACCATCGTCTTTGCGCTTAAGTGTTGGCGCCATTATCTCCTAGGTGAGAAGTTTGAATTGTATACTGACCATAAATCTTTGAAGTACCTTTTCTCGCAGAAAGATCTTAACTTGAGGCAACAAAGGTGGATGGAATTCTTTGCATCCTACGATTTCTAGATTTCCTATACACCTGGAAAGGGCAATGTAGTAGCAGAAGCCTTGAGTAGAAAGAAGCTGACCTCAAGCCCTCTCTTTGTAGAAAGGCAGATCTTGGAGTACATGGCCAATTTTAACTTTAGACCCTCTATCGATCATGTGACTGGTTTGTTAGCATCACTAGAGGTGCGGCCTACTCTTTTGGACTCAATAGGAACCGCGCAACGTAAAGACCCTCAGCTAGTTGATGTGACAGATAAGCTAATTAGGGGTGAGACTTCTAGTCACCTCAATAGATACTCCATCGATGATAAGGGTTGGTTGAGGCGGGATGGAAGGCTATGTGTCCCACAAGCAAGGGATTTGGTGACGAAGGTTCTCGAAGAGGCACACCATTCCAAGTTGACCATACACCCAGGTGGAGACAAGATGTATAAAGACGTAAAAAGGGTTTTCTTTTGGAATGGCATGAAGAGGGATGTAGCCGAATTCGTCTCGAAGTGCTTAGTATGCCAGCAAGTCAAGGCGGAGCAAAAGAAGCCTGGTGGTTTGCTTCATTATGTAGAGGTCCCACAGTGGAAATGGGATAGCATTTCAATGGACTTTATTGATGGCTGCCTAGGTCAAGAAGCGGCAATACCAGTATTTGGGTAATCGTGGACAGGCTCACAAAAAGCGCTCACTTTATACCCATAAAGTGTAGAAGAACTGCCTCATCTTTAGCATCCATTTACCATAAAGAGATAGTTCGACTCCATGGGATACCCTCCAGCATTGTGAGCGACCGAGATCCTATCTTTACGAGCGAGTTTTGGAAGAGCTTGCAAGAGGCTGTCGGAACACAGCTATGCTTGAACGCGGCTTGTCACCCCCAAACCGATGGTCAGACGGAAAGGGTGAATAGATTATTAGAAGACCTCTTTAGATTATGCATTCTTGACTTTGGAGGAACATGGGAGGATCATCTTCCTTTAGTGGAGTTTGCTTACAGCAATAGCTACAAAGCCACCATAGGCATGGCGCCATTCGAAACTTTATATGGAAGACCATGCCGATCACCAACTTGTTGGTGGGAGTCTATAGACAAGCTCAATCTTGGACTAGATATGGTTAGGGAAACTTCAGAGAAAGTGGACTTGATACAAAGAAGAATGAAGACTGCCCAAGATAGACAGAAGTCCTACGCAGATAAAAGAAGGATCAACCTTGAGTTTGAGATTAGAGACATGGTTTTCCTAAAAGTACCTCCTTTGAGGAACGTCATTCGCTTTGGATCCGCAGGAAAGTTGGCACCAAGATTTGTAGGGCCGTTTCCTATCATTGAAAAGGTTGGAAAGATGGCTTACAAAGTAGAGCTGCCAGAAAGATTAGCTGGAGTTCATAATGTCTTTCACGATTCTCACCTACGAAAGTGCTTACTGAGTCTACGGAAGTGGTGGAACCAAGCATGTTAGAGGAAGTAGAAGTTGAATGAGAGGCGACTGTGAGAAGAGTTCCAACTCGTATCTTGGGTACAGAAGTCAAAAAGCTATGCAACCGTGAAGTCAAACTTGTTAAAGTTCAATGGAGAGACGCTGAGGAAGATGCGACCTGGGAGACTGAGCCCAACATACGCGTAGCCTACCCTTTTCTTTTTGAGGGTACATCTTTGATCTCTTTTCCTTAAGTTTGTTCATGCTCGTATCTATCTTTTTAGTATTTTCCTCAGTGTTGTTCTCGATCCTTAGGTAGAAACCAATGGATGAAAACATGTATTTGAAACATGTTATGATTGATGGTTGCAAGTGGTTGCAAGTGATTGCTAGTGGTTGCTCGTGGATGGATATACACACACATTAGGTATTAGATTAGCTCAGTCACTTTCATATTGCATATGCATATAAATATATGTACTTGTATATGATTGAAACTTGATGTGTTATCATATGGATGTTACATTTGTATGAATGATTGTGCACTCATGTGGAAAGTATGATTTGCATACATAATGGTCTCATGACACCGACATGACTTGCATTAAGGAGGTCAACTGAATCAGTAGACCGCCTGATTTTGCATTAGATAAGGATATGTACACACACTATGCATATGATCATGAAGCATTAGAAGTCTTTTTAAGGAAAATGGATGCCTGTGTTTGATGGTTGAGTAGATGGACAATTGGATGGTAGGATATACGTTCTCCTCGACTCTAAGATTTCGGGGACGAAATCCTTTAAGTAGGGGAGAATGTAACACCCCGTGTTTTCTATAAACTTTAAAGTAACGAATTAAAGAATAAACAATTACAAATGTGAGAATTAAGGGAAACGGGTTACGCCATTGCGTTCATCTCGGAATTATGCTTGAGAAAGAGTGAGTTTGCATAAATCGGACTCCGTATGAATGAGTTATGACCTTCAGAGATTCAAGAATTTAAATAAACAGCTCAGAGTAAAGTTTAGAAAATTCAAAATTTAAAATCAGAAGCAGAAGCGGGCTGGGCGGGAATTTTCCCGCCTAAGGCCAGGTCAACCAGGAGGTCGACCAGGGGGTTGACCTCCCCCTACACAGGTCGACCAGGGGGTCAACCTCCCCCTCGGGTCAGATCTGAATTCTGACGTGTTTCTTTGTATGACGATCTGCGATGTAATTAGGGCTTGTGTGGCAAGTTCTGGTTGGTTCTCTTAGGTTTGAATGGCTTTGATTTGCCCTGGGTTGATCTTACGGTTCCTATTTAATCAAATTCTATATAAGCAACCTAAATCTAAACCCTAAGCCACACAAAAATATTCCTAAGACTGTCATGCTATCAGTACTCAACCTAGAGTAGCCGCCATTCTCCATCAACTAGAAAGAAATTTAGGAATTGCAAATCAAATCTAACTCAATTAAGAGAACTCAACGTCTATAACAAAGGAGAGCTATTTAATTTCAAAATACAGATCCAGAACACAAGACTAGTCCCCTTTTTGTAAGTCCAGTTATCATTTGGACCTAAATGATATTAGAATCATGACTAAAATAAATGGATGTAGAACAATGCATAATGTTAATTTATGCCTATCCTTTTTGTTAAAACCGAATTGGTTAAGACTATGACTCTTATCGTGTTAAGTTTGTGACCATGTTGTATGTAATTTGATGATAAATTGGCGATGATATATTATAATTTGGCGATGGCATATCATATTGTGTAATTTGTTGATGACATACCATATTGTATAATTTGGCGATGGATATCATATTGTGTAATTTGGTGATGGCATACCATATTTTATAATTTGACGATGGATATCATATTCTGTAATTTGGCGATGACATACTATATTGTATAATTTGGCATTAACATTTCAAGTTGTATGATTTGGTAATGGCACCTATATGTTGTATGACAATTTGGGAATTTTGCTATGTTAATACAAGTTCAACCATGTTCACATATATGACCAAAACTACATGCTAATATGATTTGGTTCATGTTAATTTTGATCCAACTAATTTGCGAGTCTGCAACTACGTGCCTAATTTTATGTTTATGTAGATCTATGTAAACCCCCTATTTCATGATTCATGTTGAGTAGATCTAAATTTGCAAGTTCATAATTAAATTTATATTGTTCTATGCCAAATTCATATGATACATGTGTAGTTAGATCCTTATTTTTATGATGTTGGAATTATTACATGTTCCTGTTTTTCCCCTTTTGTGAATAATTAGGCTATGTATCGAGCCTAACATTTTATGTGATTTATGCAAATGTTTAACAGGGGTAACGTTGGGGAAAAACATGAAATTACATATAATTAGCATATTTGGCTCATAAACATGTAAATATTTTATGGCATAAAGTGGTATAAATTTTTATCCCTAAAATTATGAACTTGATTTAAAGGGAAAGTGGGGCTTGACTTAAATGACAAAATTTTACATATAAATATAAAGAGGTAAATATGTAAATTTAGAAAAGACAAATATGCCTAACCCGAGGTTAGATTGAGTTACAGTGTTAGACTGCTCGGAACCACCCGGCACATCCAGCAACCATAACAATATATATCTAATGTGAGAGGTTAGTGCATCGAGCCCAAAAGAACATGAGGTTAGACTGAGTTGCGATGTAAAACTGTCCGGACTAGACTGGCACATCTAGTGACCGCAATAATACCTGTCTAATGTGAGTGGTTGGTGCTTTAATGAATGAATTAAAGATAAGTCAGGAATGGTAGGGTTAAGTTAATTAAGGCAACACTTAACTAATACAACATGTTAACTAAACTGATGGGTGGGGTTAGGTTAACTTAGACACTTAACCAATTTAACATGTCGATTAGGAAACTCTAGTAACAGGGACCCATTTCATTAGTAACCCACATAGATGTATCATAGTACCCTGAACTGGGCAGGGTGGGGCACGATTACTGGGCTGATTATAAGCGGTCAAAACAACGACGCTTGGTAGTGTAGGTTCCGACGGAGTACGGGTGTGCACGTACTCCGAAGCGGAAAAACAGGCACTGGGCGTCATTAGTTATACACTGTGCATCTTGAATTGTGTCGGGTTGCCACCATAGGTTTTGATACACCCCATGGTGAGATCAGCACAGGTATCTACAATTTAGCAGGGCCGTGTGACAAAACTAGTAAATGCGTGCGAGTAGGAGTCGATCGATAAAAAGGGATCACTGGGTTTGAACTCATGATGATGGTTGAAATATCTAGTAAGTGCGTAGAATATGGATATGAGTGCAACAGTATGATTAGTTTATCTTGCCTTGTTTATCTTCCCTTATCCTATGTTACCTTAGTTCCTTGTTATTGTCCTGTTTACAGCTTATTAAGTCATGGTTCTCTTATCAGTTTACATGCTGAATAATCACCGGACTTACCAGACTTATGTCTGACCCATTTTTCTTTCGCTCTCTTTTCTTTCGTTCCCCCCCTCAGGTACCCAGAGAGGGAATAACTCAGCTTAATTTGGACCGTTCATCTTTCCAAGCTTGAAGACTCTGTGATGTATAGCTTGGAACCTTCTATCTTTGGCTCTGGCTTTGGACACACTACTACTTAGGGATTTATGCAGTTTTATTGTGTTTTATGCTTCTTCATAATCAAGACAGGAATTTTGATTTAATGATTTGGAAGTTGTTTTGAGATAGTTTGCTGTAATGTTTTTGTTATGAACTACGTATGAAATAAATTTAGTCTTTTTTTCCGCGGCTTATATATGTCTGTCTTGTAAATTTTCTGTGTCTTTTACCTATAATGCTCCACCAAGGTTAATGCATTCCCTTTGTGAGTAAACTTAACAGAGTTGGGGTGTTTCAAAAATGTACGAAACCAAACATTATAAGAAAAATCATATCACAGTTTTTAGACAATGAAAAGCAAATCACTGTTTTAACTCTGTATTCGCAAATTAAAGAATAATGCTATCATTGGATTTCATTTAGCAAAGCAAGAAATTTTTTGTAAGTGCATATTTGGAAAAGTTTATATAAAATTACAACAACCTGTAACATATTATTAAAACATCGTGTATTTTGAATCAAAATAATGTGTGAAGTAACAATATTAATGATTTTATTAAGATGCTTCAACATGTATGATATAGTTACCCACATCAGTGGTCTAAAGTTTGAAGTCATCTAAGAAAATGTACTTGAACATTTCGCAATGATAAAAAAACTCTACCAACAAAAACAGTGTTTCGGTGGAATGAACCTTGACTGATCAGACACATTACATCAAACACTACTCAAGAGTTCATTAACGAAAAGAAGTCATCAAACCAAAATCCAGTAAACCTATAAAATACTGACCAAATAGTGGAAAATATCCATCTTGTTGAACGAAATAAAAAGTAAGTATGGGCAACATTCATTCCCAGTGACAACCGTTGGAGTTAAAAGAATCTTGTATGCAATGCTCAAAACAAAAACAAAACATCACTGCCAGCAACGTCAAGCACATATATCACTACCCATTTATCAGTAAAAGTAATCAACAGTGTGAAACAAACACACACTTTGTAAAACATAGACAATGCACAAATAACAGAGATATGCAACAATGTAACTTAAAACTGTTACAAAATAAGGAAATTGGGATAATTTACATATATAAGCAATAAAAGAACTTCTAAATGAATATAGTTTGCAATAATAAGTATATTGCAAAATGAACTAAAGTGTCAAATTTGCATAGCATTTTCTAGATAGAAAATCGACAGACTAAATTTGATCCTAATATAGAGAAAATAAAGACTTGGTAATCGAATTATTTTAGTAAGCTGGAGAACTTACATTAGAGCACTCTTGTAGCTAAAAAAAAAAATTGTTTGCAGCCACTGATGTCGCCCAAAACCTCACGCCACTATAGTACATCACCACTTCGTTCTCAATCTCCCACAGTTCCCATCACCGTCATGCTGTTTCCAGGCCCACGCACGCCTAATGAGTCGAAGTACACAAATCCGTCATTCCTCAAATCGTCGGCCGCCACGCCTACACCTCATCATCGATGGTAGCCCAGATCGCTTCCTGTTGTCATTAATCTTTTTTATGTTCAATTATTTTTTCTGTAGGCAGATTATTTTGGGCTAGGAATTTTATAGATTTGAAATGGATGTTATAATAAAATTAGGGAAGAAGCAACCTGTTTTTCAGAGAACATGGAGATGAAGAGATGGAGGCGTGGGGAATTACCATTCCAGAACGTGGAATATTGAAATGACGCCCATCTCCCTCCGTTATTCTATCTCATGTTGTTGCGGTAAGGCTGTTTTCGGAAGTCGCAAAAAGGCTTCGCTTTGACCATTGACATGGGGTTTTGCATTATAATATAAGATATATATAACATTTTTCATATATATATATATATATATGTATATATATAACAACCTTAAATGGTTAATTCACAGGAACTAGATTTTACTGTCTTTTATGCTTTATGAGCATAACCACACAAGGAACAAACCTAATGTTACTGTCTTTCACACTTTACTACCAGCATAACCAAAAAGAGATAAATTAGTAAGATAGATGCTTTAAAACATGTGGATGGGAGTTCAAAGTACAAAACAGTGAGTTTTGGCAAATCCCATATGAAAAGGAAAAACAATCAGTATTGACTTAGCTAACAAAACATTGTTCAGAGAATAATAATGGCTGTAAACAAAGTGAAATTGGAAACCAGGGTTCACAATAGATGCTTGGAAAGTTCAAATGTACTGTATCCACTTGTCTAAAAGTCATGTTTCAGGTGAGAGCAAATGATTACCACAAAATTGGAAACAACCATGTAAACTGTATCATTGGATAAGTTCACAAGTATACAAAAGATAACATATTTCCAGAATCTCATATTTATTCTTTAGAGCTGAAATTCTTTTGTGAAAAAAAAGAAAGAAAGAAAAAATAGAACACTGTGCATTCATAAAGCACATTAAACTTACAACAAAATTCTCAGATTATGGCATTGGCCCATTTAAATACTTGGCAACCATTTTCCAGACTTGCTGATCATAAGCTACTTATAAAAATTATTATTGGCAATACACATTAGCAGCAAAAACTTCAAATTGCATTTCTTATAATTTTTAACTCTTCCATATATACCATATGCGAGTAACTTCTTTACACTGCCCTAATTACACATATTTTAACATTTTACTTGATAAAAAATGTAAATAAATGTTATTATAGTGCAGTGGCAAGTTCAAAATTCATTGTAAGATTAAAAAGAACTCCCATAACAATACCAATAAGATTAAAGAGTAATAGCTACAACGTAATGACTGTAAAACATAAACTATATAAGGGGGTTTCACCTGAGAGGGATTGAAGCTCTACGAAGGGCCAACATAATCAGTCAGTATCAAGATTCAAAATCCCAAAACCCTAGAAATAAAAAAGATTCTATAGGCAAAGGCGTCTTGGACAGAGATGGAGAACGGAGATGACTGCTAAAACCCTAGCGTCCTTTTCTTCCAAGTAAAATAACTGGAAACTCTAATTTTGGAAGTTGGCTTTGAAAGCTTGGAATCTTGGTTAAAGTAAATCTAGAATAAAAATGATTTCGTCGTAATCTGGTGAACTCCAGGGCCGTATTCTTAGAATTTTGTTAGAAATCTAGTGAAAGAGCCTCTGTGTTTTACGAAAGAGAGAGAGAGAGATCCAAAAATTCGCTTGGAGGAAAAATTCATGAGAAAAGAGAAACACAAATCGTAAGAGAAAGAGTCTCCACGTTTTACGAAAGAGCGAAAAGAGGAATATGGTGATGTAAAGATGAAGGGAAGAAGTCGCGAAGGAGAAAATGGGGTTGAGAAATAATTGAAATTGAATAGATCTGAGAAAAGAAGAAAACGTGGAGAAAAAATGTCATGTGCGAGTATGGTGCCGTAATTTATTGGCACAGACAAATTGATTTTGGCTCTTATAGTAAGGAAACGTCCCTAACGGTCGGTTTGATTACATAAAGAAAAAGAAATGAAAGGCTATAACCAATGCTTCTTCATACTCGTATATATATAATGATGCAATGAAATTAAAGAAGATTTAAATCGGTGAGAGGCCATTCGATTCTTTTAGCCAAGCAGTTCTATTTATATCCCTATTCCTTTACTTGGATTTCTATCGTTTTCTATTCTCATACCCATCTTATCAAATCTGAAAGCAACATTTCAAAAGAAAATTGCCTCCTTCCCCTAAAAAAAAACCCTTCTTCCTAAAGTTAAATATGTCCTCCTCAAACGATGGTCGCCGATTGGATTTCGCCTCTACATTGGCTGCCTCCACTATGTTTGCAAATCACTTGAACCACCGCAATTGCCCGCCTGGAGACCACTATACAACCCTTCGCACCACCAACTCATAGCTCCTTCATCCGCTCTGACCTCCTTCAGTGCCGGCGAACCCTCTAGTCATTCGTTCCTGCTTTTTCCTATTGCACAAGTGGGTTCAGTACTCACCACAGTGAATTCAAGTTCTCCAATTTTGTTTCATTACCTATTGTTGCTTGGTTTTCCTGTACACTCGAGCTTTCTTATTCTATCCATGTTTATCATGATGTCGATATGATTCATGTTGAAGCGGTAGGGCCTGCATGCATTTTGGTGGGGTTAAGTTGTGGTTATATTTACCGGACGGTGTCCTTAATTTAATTTAAGTTTGATTTGTGCAACTGAAAAACCATTTACAAAAAATAAATGTGTAGGGAGAAGGAACATTAAAGGGCTGGAATTTTGGTCATACTATTGAGAAGGTTGAGTTAAATCAATTCATAATTTTCGTTAAAGTGATCTGAATTAGAAGTAAATTTGAAGTTGTATTTCGAGTATGAAAAGTTTAGTTCTACACGATCTATCACTTGTTACTTTTGAGTAATTAATATTAAATATAGAAATTTTAAATGGTTCAGATCATTAGGAATTTTGATTAGTTACCAAATTTACAAGAGTGTATTTTGAATAATTTACCTAGATTGCTCCATAATCGTAAACTTAATGTAAAGGTTATTACATGATTAACTTGGTAGGTATATATATTCTTTAATTAAGTTGGAATTAACTTGACAAAAAGTTGAAAATTCTGAGATGTAATATGTAGTTAATTTATGTTTCATATAACTTGGAAAATGTAGTTCTGCTACATCTGCATAGTTTGGGGACATCACCTTTCTCTTCCCTTCTATTATCTGCATTGTAAAATGCCGTAGCAGTGCCCGTGCTTTGTTAAATCTTTAAACATGTGTGCTTCGTGCTTGCAACTGAACAAAAAATGCCTCCACTTTGTGTGACCTACATTACTTTCTCTTTGTTCACCATTCTAATAGAAATTAAAAACTAACATGGAACTCTTGTTGTGGTAGTACTTGATATTTATGTGTGTTGATGCCATGTTGAGTTCATAACTAGTGATATGCATGTTATGTCACATTTTAGACAACCTACGCTTGACTTATACTAAAGTTAGGATTTTTCATGAGTCTAAAATTAATTTATTGTATTTCACGTACAATTGTTTTACTTGAATACAACCTGACCCGTTTTTGTTTTGCTCGGGTCGTGTAACACCCCGTATTTCTGTTAACACTAAAGTTACTAATTTAAGAATAACCAATGCTTAATATAATAAATGTGTAAAGGGGAGATGTATCCAATGTGCATACAAATTTAATAATAAATGTGTAAAGGGGAGATGTATCTAATGTGCATACAAATTTAATAATAAATGTGTAAAGGGGAGATGCATCTAATGTGCATACAAATTCAATAATAAATGTGTAAAGGGGGGATGTATCTAATATGCGTAAAAATTTAATAATAAATGTTAATAATGTACATTAAGAAATTAATTGTGAACATAATTGGCTTCTCTTTAGAACGGATGGCTTTGATTAACCTTGGCTTCATCGACGGCTCAAATTAACTTGCAATCCTATATAAACAACCCCCTAGTCTCCTTCTCTTTGCACCATTCTTCTCTAACCTTATGCTGCACAAATTCTTGATGGACATGGCTTCTTCTTCTTCCTCTAAATCTAAATAAATAGATTAATATAAAATATAAATCAAGACGAGGATATGCTGCTCAAGTCCTTCAAGAGAAGATTCAAAACAAGTTAGGATTCAAGTATAGATTCAACGGCTTCAAGCAACGCTATCTTTCTATTCTTTTCTAGATCCAATCAATGTAAGTCGGTTACTTTTTAGATTTGAACGCCTTTTTCTATTTGTGACATGAAATTAAAAGAATATAAGAAATATGCCTTATCATTTCGTTGAATCTGTGCTTGTTTATGACTTTGGATCTGATTCTTGATTATGGCCTAGAACACATTGTGACTAAATTGCCAATGCTTAAGATTATGACTATGGAATTGTGGCCATTGAAACCATATGCCTTTGACTATGAACATAAGCCTTTGACTAGGAGAATAAACCAACGCCTATGACTATGACAAGGGTAATAGTGGATAATTGCCTATGTTTCATGAACATGATATTATTGCCTAAGATTATGACCGTGAAATTGGATCTAAACTTGATTATCTATTCCAGTCTATTCTTAATTATCCTTGGATCTTGATTATGGGAATTTATCTATTAAGTTAGATCTACCCATATACATGAACCTATGTTATTTATTCAACCCTTTTCATGTCATAATATTATCAGATCTATAGGCCTTCGAAGCTTTAAATCAATTTATTCAGTGTAATTTGTTAGATCTGAAATTAGTGAATTATCGTCTTATGCCAGTTATTATGTCTATCTTTTCATGGCATTTTGGTTTATTCCCTTTTATCCATGAATCTAGATTTATTTATAATCTAGGATGAATCACGATTATACGAACGGTGGGAACACGATTTGGGAAAACATGAAATTGACTAAAACGTATTTGTAAACTTGAAAATTGGCATAATTTGAAACATGAACATAATTGTGATTGGCAAAATTTAGGACATGTATTATAGCATGTCTATTAAATGCAAATTGGGTAATTTTGACATGAATTATAGGATGTATAATTTGAATCCAGTATTGGCTTGTAAATCTAGTTTTTACATACACTGTAAACTAGAAAAATAAGTCTAGTTTCACATGAACCGAAATTAGAATATTAAATCAGGATTGGATTAGCTAAATTAAGTTAATTTGGCATAATGAGTATATTAGCAGAATTTTGAATTTAGTCATAATTGTGAGTAATTGACATGAACATTAGGCTTGGACAAAAATGGTATAAGAATAACTGATTTATGGGGGAAATGGGCCATAATAGTAAATATGGATAAATGTGCATTAAAAGAGTAATTATGGAATAAGTAAATTAGGAATAATTTACTTATAGGATTCGTCCTAAATGAGAAATGTAAATTTGGACAATACGAATATGCTTAACCCGAGGTTGGATTGAGTTGTGATGTAAACCTGCCCGGACCCGCCCGGCTATCCGGTAATCACAACAATACTTATCCAATGTGGAAGGTTAAGGCATTGAGCCCAATAAAGGCCCGAGGTTAGACTGAGTTGTGGCGTAAGACTACCCGGACCCAACCGGCATACCGGCAGCCACAACAATACCTGTCTAATGTGAGTGGTCGGTGCTTTAATAAGACAATTAAAGCTAAGCTAGAATGGTAGGGTTAAGTTCATAAGAACACTTAACCAACTTAACACAGTTAAGCTAGAATGGGAGGTTTAAGTTCATAGGAACACTTAACCAACTTAAGCTAGAGTGGGAGGGTTAAGTCCATAGGAATACTTAACCAACTTAACATGGTAGTAAGACAAGATTAGTAGGGGTTATGTAATTAAGGAAAACACTTAGCCAATTTAACATGTTAACCAGACTAGAAGGTGGGGTTAAGTAAGTTGTAACATCCCATAAATTTTACCAAGTGATTTGGACCTTTAATATATGAATTGGGTTTTTTTTATATATAATGTTGGATTTTCTGATTATATATTTGTTTTATAAGGTTTGAAAATATGAATTTTTAAATTTTGAATAAAGTATCTTGTTTTATTTTATAAACTATGATTTGGTATAAGGAAAAATTTATTTCAAAAGTGTATAGTTAATTTATAAGATTTCAGGGTTAAGTAATAATATTTTCTAATTTTTGATAATATTGATTTGTTAATGAATTGGTAAAGGATGATTTATTTTATGAATTTACAAGAATGATTATTATTATTTTAATTGTTTTGATAAATTTTAATGGTATTTATAAATTTTATAAGATTTGGTATGAACCATATTTAAGGATTTTAAGTATTTATTTAAACCATTTCAGTATAAATTTTTGGTAAATCATATACGTGTATATATTTGACAAATAATATAGATAAATATTCTTGATAGTAAATTTTAAAATATTAGTTAGTTATAAATATCTTGTTAAAACCTTATGTAATAAAGAAGTCACATTTTCAAGAGAAAATTTGTTACAAATATAAGTGTTATAATATTGTGACTAAAAAAATTCTAATTATAAATAAATAAATTATGTCTTTTTGCCAAGCATGCATTGGCCAATTTTAAATTTAAATGTAGGTGTCCTCATGCATGTGAATATTGTGCCATGTGGCTTGGATTAAGGTGATAAGTAAATATTAAAAATCATTAAATATTAAGGAGAAAAAGGGTCGCACCCTTTACCTCACACAGCAGACTCCTTCCGTATTCTTCTTCCTCGCATTCTTCTTTCCCAGTAAAATGAAAACTCCCTCTTCTTTCTACTCAAAAATCCACATCTCTCAATTCTTTTGTGTTCAGCCAAAATAATTTGCACAGATGTTGTTCGTACCATCGTTGGTGATTTTTAGAAATCATCGGAGTCAGATTTCATCCATCATCAAGAGAGAAAATTTCGAATTTACAGAAAATGTTATAAATGTGTTAAAAACTTCGAAAATTAAATTCTCCCAATCCGCTTAAAATTGATCGACGGCATATGCGTCGTTGAGATCAGCAGATGGTATAGTATTTTTAGTGCGAGTTTGAAGGAATTCGGTGTCGATGATTTTGAATGTTCAAAATTAGGTTTTGGATTTGATGGAGAAAGAAGGAGAGATAGGAGAATCGAAGAGTAGCGTTGTGATGAGGATGGAGAGAGCTTCGATGTAGTATAGTTTGGTGGAATTCGACGATAAAAAGTGTCGATGCTTTTGTTGAAGACGTGGTTCCAGGTCACGACAATACTCGGGTTTGGTGATCGGATTTTGGTTCGGAGGGCGAGAGCGTGCGCGAGTAGGTGCAAAGGATAGAGGAGATGGAAAGAAACTTGTTGGTGGTTTCATTTTTGGGTTCGGTGGTACATGTGGGTGTGTATGTGCACACGGTGCACATGGAAATTGGGTTCCAGGAGGAGAGCGTGAGTGAAGGAGAAGAAGGGAAAAGATGGGCCGCGGGTTGAGTTGGTTCGGTGCTTGGATGTTGGGCCTTGGGCCAAAGTGAGTAGGTAAAATTCTTTGATTCACTTTTAAGTTTAAATGCAAATGTAAAACTTTGAAAGCTCCTAACTTACTCGTTTTAAATCGAAATCTCGCACGGTTAAGTCCGTTAGACTCGTATCAGAAAATATAATCCGTATATAAAAGTTTGGTAATTTAGCTAAGGATAAAATTTTTGGGAAAAAATATATAAAGATGAAACGTTTATATATATATATATATATATATATATATATATAACTGACAAACATCAAGGTTAATGCAACTCCATATATAATGAGCAGAGACATCAGTAGCTGCTAATGGAAGTGAATGCGGGTGATGATGGAAGTGTTCGTTGGCTTGTCCGTAAGGAATCTCTGATAGTGAAGAGTTTGGAGCTCGAATGGTGAGAACTTCTAATTTAAATTTATTTATTTAAATTAGTTAATTATAATTAGCTGAGTTAATTATAATCTGTTGATGATGATTGTGTGATGGATGTATTTATGTGAATGGATGTGCATGTAGTTAGATAATACACTGAACACTGAAAAGCGTTATCGACAGTAACGCTTGTGCACAACTGAATTGGTTGTTGTTGATGATAACGATGATTCATTATCATCATATATATGTTGTTGATTTATTCTGTTGTATGATACACACACAATACCATGGTTATGGGATTCTACAGGTGATCGATTTTGTTTCCCTTCCATATAAACGAAGTTGATTTTCTAATATTAAATATTATCATGTTCAATTTATTTCAAAAATGAGATTTTTGAAAATTTGATTTTTGCTTTATATGTTTTCGGAAACATAATATGATAATATATATATATATATATAGACACCAGAACGTTTTAGGATGACAGAGAGGATGGTGTCTAGGCTTGGGTTTGGAAATTCAGTTTCCCGCTCTCCCTGGCTATCCCTAACTGGTCCGACAACGGGATAGTAAAAAGTTGAAATCAAATTTGAAATATATTTTGAAACTGTTCAAATGATTTGGGAATATAAGTTAAATGATTTACATTTAAATCATTATATGGTTTGAATAGAACGCAATATGGTGCGACAATTCGTAAATATCGACCTCAAGTTTAACTTGATTATTTGAAAATTTATTCGTCTTGAAATCAGAAACCGTTGAATTACAAATGATAACAGTTTGAATAATAAAGTGAATTTAAAATTTTCAACGGCTGATTTCAAGTATAACAAATTTGGAAAGATCCATATGTTTGCAGTCAGCAATCATAACACGAGTTATCAAAATTTGAGAAATTTATGACAATTCCTATTTATAAATTCAAAGACGAATAGAAATTTGAATATTTGGATTTTGTATAAATTTGCAAATCTAATTGATTTAAATGGATATTTTAACAGTAGTGCCTTTGGTAACACACCCAAATGTTGTTATTGGTTTTGAAATTTATAAGCATGAACTAATAGTTGACTATAAGAATGGTTTCGAAGATTATTTAAGTATTGGAAATATTTACATGGAGTTAAAATGGGTTTTCCAAGGTTAAATTTTTTGGATTTAGTTGAAGATAAATCTTCGGATGTTGATATTAACTTGGTGGATAAAAATTCATATTATCTGAGGAATTTAAAAGGGTAATTCACCGTTATTCCACTTATAATAGGAGTTGGATACGGAGATTAATATTGAATATAAGTCGATGATATTTTTGGCCTGGTCAAATGTCGAAGAATTGGATAAATCTTTTAATTAAGATATAGGTTTTCCACCTGATTGAAATGAGTTAGATGGAAATAATCTTCGATATTTGGTATAAAATTTCACGGTATAAATGAATACTATCTGGGGAATTTGGAAGATATTATTTTTTCGTTATTCCACTTATGGTATTCGTTGATTTTGAGAATTATATCGAATATAAGTGGATAAAAATTTCTATGTAATTTATGATTCAATATCGATTGATTTGGGTTTTGTCGTGAATCGAATCTTTAGTAATATCATTCTTGAAACCCAATGAGATTGAATGGTGGAAATTTATATCGTAATCGGGGATTTAATCAATTCTTCAATTCGAGGGAATTAAAGGTAAGAAATTAAAGAGAAAGTATAATCTTTGATTTCAAAGAAGAGTTTAAGATGATAACCAGATATATGGATTTAAAGTAATTTAAATCTTGGGTCATAAATGAATTGGTAACTATGTGGAAGGAGATTTGAATTGAAAAGCCGGTGTGAACCATAGCTACTGTTTAAAGTACGCTTATTGCTTGGAAAGACCGGGATCGAGCATATGTTCGGAAAAAAAACCATTCCAAGTAATAATACGACGTTATTCAAGACTTGGTAACGACGAATGAAGACCGGGAATATTTGAATTGTTTAGATTGATTGTTGATTTATGTCTTGGTTGGGTAGGCCACCCAATACGAGATATGAGTTGTATGAGACCTGAACATATTCAAGTATTTTCGGGTTGTTGTTCCGTTCATACCCAGAATGGATTTGTATGGATGGTGTGTCTGACATTGAAATTGACCGCATAGCACTGATTTCCATAATGTATATCGGATCTGTGGCAATATAGTATCCTCGTCTCTAAGTCATATGAACTTAGAGGGTATGCATTGATGTGAATCAGTGATATGTCGTGAATTGTCAATGTGGCATACCCGAGTTATGAAATGAGCTAGTGATGATCAAAGAATGGCTTATCGAAGCATCGCTTTGCATATGACGTGACATCAACAAACCTCACACTCCGGATTGATGAGAAACTGGCGGTTAGGTTTATACTTATATACGAATTGATGATGAAGCTGTATAGTAGTGGGAAACCACTTATGAACCTGGGGAAGTTGGGTATGTTCGGGGGGCCGTGTCTGGTCGAAAACCGTTGATCTGCCCTGACGATGTGTAGTTGGTGTCCGCGTATGGTCGAAAAAGCCGTTGAGGCACTTCGTTTCGTATCCCTGATTGATCTTTCGTGCCAGGAATCATCAAGTTGGAAACCCAAAATTTCTTATGCGAGCCATACGATTTTTGTTTTAAATAAATAAATATATATATATATGGCAACATATATTATGGGGTATATGCTGTCTAGGATCAATACATTTACTTGCGAAATGTTTTCCACACTATATATATATTATGGTATTGAAGAGAATTTTACGTATGAAAGCATATTTGGTTGTCATAAGATAAAAATCGCCCATCTGGTGTGCGCTTGCATTGTGTGATGTGGGACGAGCTTATGATGGCTTCATTTTTTTTAAAAGACATTGCACATTTATATGCATGGGTATTCACATGGAGTAAATCCGT
The DNA here is from genome assembly GCA_030737875.1 of Allium sativum. Classification (NCBI taxonomy): domain Eukaryota; kingdom Viridiplantae; phylum Streptophyta; class Magnoliopsida; order Asparagales; family Amaryllidaceae; genus Allium; species Allium sativum. Next base: position 152,282,225 of record CM060921.1, on the reverse strand, counting down.
TCCGCGTTAGCGGCGTGATCCGGTGAAGTTCCCAACTTAAAAAATGAATCTAACTGTTTTGAGTTCTCACACCAGTCCCACGACTGACCTGGAGTTTATTGTTCCCTCACCTAAACTCTTGGTGCCCATGATTTTCGCACGGGCAGCCAGTAGTTTAGTTTTGCAGTTATAGATCGTTGGAGCAGGATTTGGAGCGCTTGAAGAGTGGAGTCCACGCTAGAGTTTGGTGCTTCCGCTATATCATATGTTTTCTTCCGCTGAGAGTATATTTACTTTTTCTTCCGCTGTATACGTTTATGTTGTAACTCTGATATTCATGTAACTCTGATGTAATATTGAATTATTCAATGAAAGGTTCTGTTAATTTGTTCAATGTATGTATGTACCCATAACAATTCATCTTTGAGAACGATTTAAGTCGGTTTAATTACCGGCGGAAACCGGGCAAAAAGATGGGTCGTTACAGTTGGTATCAGAGCTTTGGTTATACAAAGCTATAGGGTATGTACATATTTGGACAAAAGAATAGGACTCCTCAGAGTTATATTTTCTCATTAGGGATAGGGTTAGGAATACCCTAGAATGAGATTTTGGGATATTATGACGAGAGAGCGTATTTTTGAAACCTATATAAGGTATTTTTGAACAAGTAAATCATTTTTGAAAACGATTATTATTTGTAATACATTTTGAAATATAACTGGAAATAAGAGTTTCGAGTGTTTTATTCGACGTCAGGATTGGACTATCGGGTATGTAAGGGTTTTAAATATACGTCTGATCAACGTATATGCGAAGCCCAATAAATACTAGGTAGATATAGAGTCACACTCTAGTCGCTCGGGGATGATTCTAGTGATTGATGCATCATCATTAGTCTTATTTTCGAGTTTTGAAAGTGGGATGACTATATGGTTTCAATTAAGACGTCGGGGAATACTTGAACCACTTCGATATGTTATGAATATAATGTAAGCCAATATGTTATAGATGCGAAAGAAAATATTTTGATAATAACAAAAGGGATATTGTAGAAGTAAACTATACTTAAGAATTTAAAAGGACACGTAAGTGTGAAAAATTCATTAAGAAAATATATCAAAAATAGCACCCATACTTCAAGTTAAACAAGTCATAACAAATGTTAGAATATGATCTAATAGGTTGTGATCAGAAAAGATATTATATTTCTCAAAGAATGTTAATGTAAGCAATAGATTTGGATAAATCCTTGACATGAATTGTAAATGGGAATATCCAAGAATAATTTAGCTATCAGAACCCCTTAAGGAATTTGAAGATGCTTTAGACTTAAGTTAAGAATTTGTTTAAAGTGATGAGTTTGACCTAAGTTAGAAATGAGTTTAAAAAGTTATTCTACATCGTAACAAACATCGAAGTAGACAAATTTGGATCTTTGAAGTATTAAGTTGAAAGATGTGAGTTCTGGAAATGTTAAGATCAATATTTGAACAACCCTATCCTGAACCTGTGTACGCGTAATCAGAGTGCGCAGAGGAAGCGTGATGGTATTTTAAATAAAACTATTTAAGAGATTTTCCGGCTAGTTGAGTAAGAAAGAAAAACTTTCTAAACAAGATTTGATATTAAACAAGAATGAAAGGAGTTATATATATTTTGAATTTTAAAGTGGATTTAGAAAAGAGTTTTTTTTTTTTGATTAGGTGGATATGACAACTAAAATATGAATATTAAATGAGTGCAAATTTAACTTATAAATGGGTTAATATGAGATTAGAAACGATTGGAATAAAAATTTGGAATAGAATGAGTGTTTCGGAAATAATATTCTATCTCTTACCCTGTCGCTGGGTTTTGCTCGACCCATGGTCGTCTTTTGATTATCACCCGAATTGTCATGCTTAAAATTTTAACTGCCCAACTTTATCCCTGAATTCTTCCTTTTGCCTTGCTCTAATAAAGCCGTGGATAAGTGAATTAATTTGGATTAGAAACCAGTATTTTGAATTATCTCTAAAACTGAACTTGTATATGTATTAAGAGCAATAAAATTTATAATACTGAATTTAGCCAAGATGTTATTTTGCAGGATAATTGAATGATTAGGAAAATTTATTTGAGATCTTGGATTTAAATTTCATATTTAAACACTTACGCTTATAATTGATAAGAAAATCATGGGTTCCGTAAGAGTAAGTTTGAATGATAATTTCCAAACTTTAAAATTTTCCTAGGGTTGTAGACCTCTAAGTACTTAACGATATCTATCCTAGTTCTCCTTAGTGGTAGCGGTAGCAGCTCCGAGTCTAACTCAGAGAATTCGATTTTAAGCAAGACCGATGACGACCCTAGTAATCACTAGATCATAGAAGTTTCCTTAGACTCTACATTTAATAAGAATTAGATAGAGTATCCTGAGATAATGCGACCCTTGGTTTTAACCGTTACATTCCCGATATGTCAAGAGAGAAATGGGAATCTAAAATTGGTTAAGGAATTTTAATTTACTCGACTTCCTTTTTGAGGACGAAAAGTTTCTAAGAGGGGGGGGGGTGAGTGTAACATCCCATAAATTTTACCAAGTGATTTGGATCTTTAATATATGAATTTGGGTTTTTTTTTATATAATGTTGGATTTTCTGATTATATATTTGTTTTATAAGGTTTGAAAATGTGAATTTTTAAATTTTGAATAATGTATCTTGTTTTATTTTATAAACTATGATTTGGTATAAGGATAAATTTATTTCAAAAGTGTATAGTTAATTTATAAGATTTCAGGGTTAAGTAATAATATTTTCTAATTTTTGATAATATTGATTTGTAAATGAATTGGTAAAGGATGATTTATTTTATGATTTTACAAGAATGATTATTATTATTTTAATTGTTTTGATAAATTTTAATGGTATTTATAAATTGTATAAGATTTGTTATGTACCATATTTAAGGATTTTAAGTATTTATTTAAACCATTTCAGTATAAATTTTTGGTAAATCATATACGTGTATATATTTGACAAATAATATAGATAAATATTCTTGATAGTAAATTTTAAAATATTAGTTAGTTATAAATATCTTGTTAAAACCTTATGTAATAAAGAAGTCACATTTTCAAGAGAAAATTTGTTACAAATATAAGTGTTATAATATTGTGACTAAAAAAATTCTAATTATAAATAAATAAATTATGTCTTTTTGCCAAGCATGCATTGGCCAATTTTAAATTTAAATGTAGGTGTCCTCATGCATGTGAATATTGTGCCATGTGGCTTGGATTAAGGTGATAAGTAAATATTAAAAATCATTAAATATTAAGGAGAAAAAGGGCCGCACCCTTTACCTCACACAGTAGACTCCTTCCGTATTCTTCTTCCTCGCATTCTTCTTTCCCAGTAAAATGAAAACTCCCTCTTCTTTCTACTCAAAAATCCACATCTCTCAATTCTTTTGTGTTCAGCCAAAATAATTTGCACAGATGTTGTTCTTATCATCGTTGGTGATTTTTAGAAATCATCGGAGTCAGATTTCATCCATCATCAAGAGAGAAAATTTCGAATTTACAGAAAATGTTAAAAATTTGTTCAAAACTTCGAAAATTAAATTCTCCCAATCCACTTAAAATTGATCGACGCCATATGCGTCGTTGAGATCAGCAGATGGTATAGTACTTTTAGTGCGAGTTTGAAGGAATTCGGTGTCGATGATTTTGAATGTTCAAAATTAGGTTTTGGATTTGATGGAGAAAGAAGGAGAGATAGGAGAATCGAAGAGTAGCGTTGTGATGAGGATGGAGAGATCTTCGATGTAGTATAGTTTGGTGGAATTCGACGATAAAAAGTGTCGATGCTTTTGTTGAAGACGTGGTTCCAGGTCACGACAATACTCGGGTTTGGTGATCGGATTTTGGTTCGGAGGGCGAGAGCGTGCGCGAGTAGGTGCAAACGATAGAGGATATGGAAAGAAACTCGTTGGTGGTCTCATTTTTGGGTTCGGTGGTATATGTGGGTGTGTATGTGCACACGGTGCACATGGAAATTGGGTTCCAGGAGGAGAGCGTGAGTGAAGGAGAAGAAGGGAAAAGATGGGCCGCGGGTTGAGTTGGTTCGGTGCTTGGATGTTGGGCCTTGGGCCAAAGTGAGTAGGTAAAATTCTTTGATTCACTTTTAAGTTTAAATGCAAATGTAAAACTTTGAAAGCTCCTAACTTACTCGTTTTAAATCGAAATCTCGCACGGTTAAGTCCGTTAGACTCGTATCAGAAAATATAATCCGTATATAAAAGTTTGGTAATTTAGCTAAGGATAAAATTTTTGGGAAAAAAAATAAAGATGAAATGTTTTTATATATATATTTAAGTGACAAACATCAAGGTTAATGCAACTCCATATATAATGAGCAGAGACATCAGTAGCTGCTAATGGAAGTGAATGCGGGTGATGATGGAAGTGTTCGTTGGCTTGTCCGTAAGGAATCTCTGATAGTGAAGAGTTTGGAGCTTGAATGGTGAGAACTTCTAATTTAAATTTATTTATTTAAATTAGTTAATTATAATTAGCTGAGTTAATTATAATCTGTTGATGATGATTGTGTGATGGATGTATTTATGTGAATGGATGTGCATGTAGTTAGATAATACACTGAACACTGAAAAGCGTTATTGACAGTAACGCTTGTGCACAACTGAATTGGTTGTTGTTGATGATAACGATGATTCATTATCATCATATATATGTTGTTGATTTATTCTGTTGTATGATACACACACAATACCATGGTTATGGGATTCTACGGGTGATCGATTTTGTTTCCCTTCCATATAAACGAAGTTGATTTTCTAATATTAAATATTATCATGTTCAATTTATTTCAAAAATGAGATTTTTGAAAATTTGATTTTTGCTTTATATGTTTTCGGAAACATAATATGATAATATATATATATATATATATATATATATATATATATATATAGACACCAGAACGTTTTAGGATGACAGAGAGGATGGTGTCTAGGCTTGGGTTTGGAAATTCAGTTTCCTGCTCTCCCTGGCTATCCCTAACTGGTCCGACAACGGGATAGTAAAAAGTTGAAATCAAATTTGAAATATATTTTAAAACTGTTCAAATGATTTGGGAATATAAGTTAAATGATTTACATTTAAATCATTATATGGTTTGAATAGAACGCAATATGATGCGACAATTCGTAAATATCGACCTCAAGTTTAACTTGATTATTTGAAAATTTATTCGTCTTGAAATCAGAAACCGTTGAATTACAAATGATAACAGTTTGAATAATAAAGGGAATTTAAAATTTTCAACGGCTGATTTCAAGTATAACAATTTGGAAAGATCCATATGTTTGCAGTCAGCAATCATAACACGAGTTATCAAAATTTGAGAAATTTATGACAATTCCTATTTATAAATTCAAAGACGAATAGAAATTTGAATATTTGTATTTTGTATAAATTTGCAAATCTAATTGATTTAAATGGATATTTTAACAGTAGTGCCTTTGGTAACACACCCACATGTTGTTATTGGTTTTGAAATTTATAAGCATGAACTAATAGTTGACTATAAGAATGGTTTCGAAGATTATTTAAGTATTGGAAATATTTACATGGAGTTAAAATGGGTTTTCCAAAGTTAAAATTTTTGGATTTAGTTGAAGATAAATCTTCGGATGTTGATATTAACTCGGTGGATAAAAATTCATATTATCTGAGGAATTTAAAAGGGTAATTCACCGTTATTCCACTTATAATAGGAGTTGGATACGTAGATTAATATTGAATATAAGTCGATGATATTTTTGGCCAGGTCAAATGTCGAAGAATTGGATAAATCTTTTAATTAAGATATAGGTTTTCCACCTGATTGAAATGAGTTAGATGGAAATAATCTTCGATATTTGGTATAAAATTTCATGGTATAAATGAATACTATCTGGGGAATTTGGAAGATATTATTTTATCGTTATTCCACTTATGGTATTCGTTGATTTTGAGAATTATATTGAATATAAGTGGATAAAAATTTCTGTGTAATTTATGATTCAATATCGATTGATTTGGGTTTTGTCGTGAATCGTATCTTTAATAATATCATTCTTGAAACCCAATGAGATTGAATGGTGGAAATTCATATCGTAATCGGGGATTTAATCAATTCTTCAATTCGAGGGAATTAAAGGTGAGAAATTAAAGAGAAAGTATAATCTTTGATTTCAAAGAAGAGTTTAAGATGATAACCAGATATATGGATTTAAAGTAATTCAAATCTTGGGTCATAAATGAATTGGTAACTATGTGGAAGGAGATTTGAATCGAAAAGCCGGTGTGAACCATAGCTACTGTTTAAAGTACGCTTATTGCTTGGAAAGACCGGGATCGAGCATATGTTCGGAAAAAAAAAACCATTCCAAGTAATAATACGACGTTATTCAAGACTTGGTAACGACGAATGAAGACCGGGAATATTTGAATTGTTTAGATTGATTGTTGATTTATGTCTTGGTTGGGTAGGCCACCCAATACGAGATATGAGTTGTATGAGACCTGAACATATTCAAGTATTTTCGGGTTGTTGTTCCGTTCAGACCCAGAACGGATTTGTATGGATGGTGTGTCTGACATTGAAATTGACCGCATAGCACTGATTTCCATAATGTATATCAGATCTATGGCAATATAGTATCCTCGTCTCTAAGTCATATGAACTTAGAGGGTATGCATTGATGTGAATCAGTGATATGTCGTGAATTGTCAATGTGGCATACCCGAGTTATGAAACGAGCTAGTGATGATCAAAGAATGGCTTATCGAAGCATCGCTTTGCGTATGACGTGACATCAACAAACCTCACACCCCGGATTGATGAGAAACTGGCGGTTAGGTTTATACTTATATACGAATTGATGATGAAGCTGTGCAGTAGTGGGAAACCACTTATGAACCTGGGGAAGTTGGGTATGTTCGGGGGGCCGTGTCTGGTCGAAAACCGTTGATCTGCACTGACGATTTGTAGTCGGTGTCCGCGTATGGTCGAAAAAGCCGTTGAGGCACTTCGTTTCGTATCCCTAATTGATCTTTCGTGCCAGGAATCATCAAGTTGGAAACCCAAAATTTCTTATGCGAGCCATACGATTTTGATTGTATATATATATATATATATATATATATATATATATATGGCAACATATATTATGGGGTATATGCTGTCTAGGATTAATACATTTACTTGCGAAATGTTTTCCACACTATATATATATTATGGTATTGAAGAGAATTTTACGTATGAAAGCATATTTGGTTGTCATAAGATAAATCTCGCCCATCTGGTGTGCGCTTGCATTGTGTGATGTGGGACGAGCTTATGATGGCTTCATTTTTTTTAAAAGACATTGCACATTTATATGCACGAGTATTCACATGGAGTAAATCCGTTCCGCGTTAGCGGTGTGATCTGGTGAAGTTCCCAACTTAAAAAATGAATCTAACTGTTTTGAGTTCTCACACCAGTCCCACGACTGACCTGGAGTTTATTGTTCCCTCACCTAAACACTGGGTGCCCATGATTTTCGCACGGGCAGCCAGTAGTTTAGTTTTGCAGTTATAGATCGTTGGAGCAGGATTTGGAGCGCTTGAAGAGTGGAGTCCACGCTAGAGTTTGGTGCTTCCACTATATCATATGTTTTCTTCCGCTGAGAGTATATTTACTTTTTCTTCCGCTGTATACGTTTATGTTGTAACTCTGATATTCATGTAACTCTGATGTAATATTGAATTATTCAATGAAAGGTTCTGTTAATTTGTTCAATGTATGTATGTACCCATAATAATTCATCTTTGAGAACGATTTAAGTCGGTTTAATTACCGGCGGAAACCGGGCAAAAAGATGGGTCGTTACATAAGTACACATAGCCAATTTAGTATGGTAATGGGACTAGAACGTAGGGTTAAGTAAACTTGAACACTTAACCATCAGAGTGTGATAAATGAATGAGGGTTAAGTTAAACATGAAGGGATAATACTTAACCATTAGAACATGTTTGCTAAACAGATGTTAGGGTTAAGTTAGATAAGGAAACACTTAACCATTATAACATGTCAGTCAGAACAGATGGTCAAGGTTAGGTTAAAGGGAACATTTAACCAATACAAGATGAATGGGTAGGGTTAAGTAATAAGAAAATACTTAACCATTATAACTTGGTTTGTGGTAGGATTAAGTCAGCATGAATTACTGATAACACTTAACCAGTTTAACATGATAAATGAATGGGTCAAGTTAGCTTAAATTGACTAACGACACTTAGCCAATCCAACTTGACGAGAAAGAGAACTAAGTAAGTAAACCTTAGTTAAATGGACAAAGTGGTAAACCGAACTAAGTAAGTAAACCTTAGTTAAATAAACTAAGTAGTAAACGTTAGTTAGAAAAACTAAGTAGTAATCCTTAGTATAACACGAAGAGGAGCGAACGTCCATCTGATATTAAAGAAGGCTCCAACGAATTGGGTTACGAAGCCCGTGGCTTCGAGGGGACGTAAGGGTGCTCTTGGTATCCCTCTGTGAGAATGCAGATGATCCACCTGGGCTCACAGAGGTTAAGGTCTACATGAGAAGAACCAAGGGTATGCCTTGGTTGCAATATATGGCAACCTAAAGACTAGGATGGACCAGCGTGATTCGGCGAGACCAGTAGCCCTGTGATAGCGACTCATCGTCTACCTACCATCTTGAGTCAGTCGAGATACGTAAAGAGGAAAGGCGGAGAACTCCAAAAGACCATATACTTGCTATCTAGTTATGGGTGAGGATGGTCATAGGTTAGTGAGGGCATAGAGGGCCTGCGTATAGTTCTCATTTTTCAAGGTGTGCCTTTCATTAGTTGAGGGAGGGGTCGAGTGGGACCATAGCCACTGGAAAATCAGACCTTAGCATCTGCATCGATAGATAACTTAAAGCTCCTGACCGAGTTCCGTGTTTCTTGATTAGCCCTACCACGGGACTTAGGCCGCACATATATGCAACTAGATATCTAGCACGTTATGATACGATTGGGACGTAAAGTCTAGGAACACTTATCGCTCTGGGTAGTGTGTCCTAGACTAGGGGCACCGTTCGACAGGTAGCATAATCCCTAGTTGGACCTAGGTGGCATAAACCCTGAATCCGAGAAGTATTAGATAAGTCGCATAAAGCCTAGTCGAATCTAGAAAGCACTCGATAGAAAACCCCAGATTAGATCTAGGTAATAAATAATAGATATACACCTAAAGGCAACCACGATTACGGGGATTGGGATCACGTTATCATTTTATACAGATTACTAGTTGAGACACTAGTTAGGCGGTGCAGAGATATAGAAACCAGAATAACAGAGAAAGTAGTGAAGCATACATTATCTTGCCTTCGCATATCTTGATTTAATCTTATGTTATCTTGTTAGCCCTATCATCACGGTATTATCTTGTATTCAGTTAATTCATGTCGGGTTGCTTTTCCCTGTTCACATGCTAAAAGTTACTGAACTTACCAGACTTTATGTCTGACTCTGTTTCCTTTCGCTTTCTTTTCTTCCGTCTCCCCCCCAGGTTGTAAAGGAGGGAATAGTATAGCTCAGATTAGATTGACCGTTACTCTTTCCCAACTTGAAGATTAGTCGAAGATTTGCTTGGATTCTCTTGCTAAGGCTAGCTCATGATACATTGGGGAATATAAATGTTATTTTATGCTTCTTCCTTTTTTGTAAGACAGATACTCTGATATTTGAAAAACAATTGTTGTACAAATTACTTTATCAATAAAGTAAAGTTTTATTTTCCGCTGTTTTAAATTTGTTTGTCTTGTAATTTATCTGCATCTTTTACCTATAATGCTCCACAGAACTTAGTGCATTCCCTTTGTGAGTGACACTAACGGATGTGGGGTGTTACAGGTCGGGGTCAGACCTGAGTAAATTACAGCTTAGGTTCGAAGTTGACGATGACGAAGGTTTCATGAAGATTCGTGAAGACGCACGTACGCGCGCAAGCCCGATTTAAAGTGTAAAGCTTTATTTTGAAATTCATGTATATATTTTTATTTCGCTATGCAAAATGTTTTGTAAAACTCTGATATTTGTATAAAAATTATTCCGCTGCAAACGTTTATGTTCTATGATTCTGTATGTATTCCTTTTAAACTCGCAAGCTAAATAATGATTCGCCATTTTGAGCATCTTAAGTCGGTTTTATTACTTATTCGAGACGTTAAAAATAGCGAGTTGTTACATGTGATATCAGAGCTTTGATTTATACAAAGCTTAGCTTGTGGAGTTTAATAAGAATCATTCACTGAAATTACACTAGAGAGAGCGTAATTTGAAATATAAATGGTTTTGAAACTAATATTTTGAAAGAGTAGTGCAGTGGAAACATTTTGAAATTAATAAATGTTGAAAAAATTATTTTGAAATTGATAAATTATTTTGAAATTGATAAATTATTTGGAAATATACCGTTTTGTCGTATATATTTGGAGATGGTGTATTCTTATAAAAAGAAATTTGGGTATTTATTCAATGTCAAGGTTGGACTATTGAGTATGAAAGATTTTGAATATACGCCTAGCTAACGTATATATAAAGTCTTGTCTAAACTAGACAGATATGGAATCACACTCTAGTCGCTTGGAGATGATTCTGGTGATTATCGCTGCATCACCAGTAATTATTTTCGAATTTCGAAAGCGGGATGACTATATGATTCCGATTGAAATGTCGGGAAATACTTAGACTAATTATTTTGATAAAAAACGAAAATGATTTGGATAAATTTTAATGAAAATGCTTATGTAAAATTAATGTAAACTTTAGTGAATGATCAAAATTTTAATAAAGTTATGTTATTATGAAATATAAGGGAATTTACAAAGGAATTTTTTAAAACTAAATTGTAAGGTGAATAATGAATGATGAAATTGAAAAAAATTGTTAAATTTAAAAATCTAAAATGACAAGTGAATGTTAGAATTAAATTGAAAATTTAAAAAGAAGGTAACTTGAATAAAATTAAAGAAAAAGAAATGAACTTTAAATTTTACAATGACAAATATGAATACTTTGAAATTTGAACTAAAGTGAATTAATCAAAGGAATTTCATAGTTGCATCGTTTACCCCTTGGGCCTTAAGAATAGATAGTTCCTTCGTTCATTTTTATTCGTTTTCCTTGCTTTAGTAGTTGTTATTTGACCTTCCCAACCTTGTTTTATTCACGTTTAAGCTTTCATTACTACAGAATTCATGTCCTTGTAACCATTTATTTATTGTGCATTGGAAAAAGTCTTAAATAAAGTTGGATTGATGACATAGTTTGGATTTGAAACAAACATTTGAACGTTGAATTATGACAGCAATTGACAATTGAATTTTCGAAGTATTGTTTTTGTACTACGTTAATGGAAGTATTGTAAATGATATGTAAGGGATAATTAATATGGATTGAAATAGATTTTTTTAATTATTTTGAAATATATTGAATCCACCTTGTATGAAAAGTGTTAGAAATATTTTGACCAAAAAATATTTTTAAGAAGGTTATTTTGTACAAATTCGGCTGTGTGAATTATAAGCTAGTTTCAGAAGCTTTTGAAAGAGTATATCTTTTGTGAATAATGTTCGATATGAGAAAGGTTATTGAAATTATATTATGAAATCATAGCTGAATTAGCATTGGAACTTCGCATGAATTGATATTGAAATGGAATTTTTGAGAATCTTTAATTTTGGATGTTTAATATGAAAGTTTTTGAAACTTATGTGTGAACAATTATATAAGAATGCAATGAATTCAAACTACTGATTTGATGGAAATTGATATGATATGAAATCTTATATAAATGGAAATTATATAAGAATGACATTTAACATGATTTGAGAAATCTTATGTAAATTGAATTTGTATGAGAGTGATATGTTGGAAAAACGTGATTTGAAATTAAAATCTTATGTATACTGATACTTATGGGTGCGATATACACGAAATGTGAAATGAAGTACTATATATATTTAGTATGTATATTTTCCAAATTAAGATATGGAATGTGCCTTTGAATGGAAATTGAAAATCGCAGCTACGTTAGTGCTCTGTTGATTTTAGTATCCATCGATATCGAAATCCCACCTGGTGGGATTACATTGATTATCATTACTTATTTGTTCTAGCGTAGTTCGAGGTGCGCGAAGCCTATAGTTACGAGCGGTTCCATCGAGATAGTGGTCGTAACTGCCGTGTAACTGCAACCTAGACGCCGCAGCGAAATTCGAGGGGCGTGATGCCCACAGTATGCGTGGTTCCACTGAGATAGTGGTCACAACCGCCAGTAACTGCGATCTATGGCAACAAACGTGGAGAAATTAGAGAGGTGTGATACCTATGGTTACGAGAGATTCTACTGGGATAGTAGCGTAACCGCTGAGTAACCGCGATCCATGGGGAACTTATTTTCCATATCTATTTTATAATGTTTTAAGTATTTTCACTAGTAGTTGAAAGGAGTATATTTAGTACTTAGAGATTTTAGTCATGCGCCTGGCCAGCGTATGCCTAACGTCTGTAAAAACAATAACGAACTTGTTAAATTTTGAGTTTTCAAGTATTTTCAAGCGTAAAGCAACAAATCAATAACCAAAAATTAAATTTATATAACTTCAACATAATAAACCAAGATAGAAAAGTTTTAAATGTCTTAAGAAATATAACAGCTTTGAATTTTTAATAATATACTTATTTCTAATTTCAAAAGTTATTTTCAAACAAGAGAATCATATTTTAAAAATTTAAGTTTTGTTATAAATAGTTTAAGTTGTGACTATAAGAAAACTTGATCTTTAATAAAAAAGTGTCTAAAATACAGATTTTGAATTTAATAAATAGAATTATTATAAATTTAATTAATAATGTAAGGATGAATTTTCGAATTGAAAATCCTATAATTTATTTTGTTTCAAACTTTGTAAAATTCACATAACTATGAATATTTTGTTATATGCATAAGCTTTTTTTTTACAACTTCTACTTTTCGAGGACGAAAATTTTTAAGTAGGGGAGATTGCAACATCCCGTATGTTTCTATTATTTAAGTATATGTAATTTAATTTAATTATTGAAATTAAAATGATTTTGAATAAAATTCATGATATAATTAATAAAATTTATTCTGCTAAAAGATTGATTGAAAATAATGTGTACATTCCAGGTGTAATAAATTTGAATACATATATGTATACATCTTTGGCTACCGCCTTTGATTATTTCCGTCTTTGTTCAAAATGTAATGTTTAGGAATTCATAACATGGATTACATGTCCAATTAAACTTTTATTAATTAATTTAATTTGGAATGTGAATAACGCATTCATTTCTTTCCTTCATTATATTAATTCACTTCCCTTCATTGTATTAATTGCTTTTCCTTTATTCTATTTTCATGCATCTTACGTCATGTACTTATTCTCATTCCTTAAATTTATTTTCATCTCTTTATTTTTCTTTCTTTTCCTTTTATCTCACATTTTTTTTCCAAAAACAAACAATCTCCCCATATATATATTTTGCTTCCCTTGTTATATATAAAAAAATTGAAAAATAAACACCATATAACACATATAGATTTGAATCTAAATTAGTGAAAGGATGAACTATTAAACATGGTAACATGCTATTATGAAGAGTTAAAAGATTGCACATCCACGTTTTCTTATAAATTAATACATCAAAATTTTGAACTTCTCTCCCTTCATTTAATTTGTAGGGCGTGAAACTTGAATTTTAATTGCTTTGAATTCCATGTTCATATTTATGCATTAAGTATTAAATTGTCACTTCCATATAAAAAGAACATAATGACAAAAATAATAATAAATGTTGGTTTCGTCTCATTCATGTCCTTTTATTTCCTTGATGTTATCTCTGTTCCCTTCATATGCATCTGTTTTAAATGAAAATTATGTCGTACAGTATATTCATACGTTACTTTATTCCAGTTGCCTTTCATTTTCAGGCACTCTTTTATAATTAAACGTAACACATTCATTCCTTTGTTATGTCCAAAATGAATGCAAGCCACGTTTTATATTCTTCCATTTATGTGAAAATTTTACCCTTTTAAATCTGGAAACACACGCCATTTATTTATTTATTTATATAAAAGGGTTAAGTAAATTAAATGAATAATACAAGACGTATGGAATGGTTCAAATCTTGTAACTGTTGCATCGCTAAAAATTGTCACTTTTATCGCATTTGTTTGTTGTTCAAGTTAATGCATATTACAAAAAGAAAAGGAAATGAAAGGCAGTAACCAATGCCTCTTTATAGCTGTATATATATATATATATAAAGATGCAATGAAATTAAAGAAGATTTAAATCGGTGAGAGACCATCCGATTCTTTAGGCCAAGCAGTTCTATTTATATCCATATTCCTTTACTTGGATTGCTACCGTTTTCTATTCTCATACCCATCTTCTCAAATCTGATAGCACCATTTCAAAAGAAAATTGCCTCCTTCCCCTAAAAAAAACCATCTTCCTAAAGTTAAATTTGTCTTCCATAAACGATGGTCGCCGATTGGATTTTGCACCTACGCTGCCTGCCTCCACTACGTTGGCAAATCACTTGAACCACCGCAGTCACCCGCCTGGAGACCACCACGATAACCCTTCGCACCACCGACTCATGGCACCTTCATCCGCTCTAACCTCCTTTGCCGCCGACAAACCCTCCAGTCTCCGGCACGTCGCCTCCATAGCCAAGCACCCCAATCTGTTCTTGCTTTTTCCTACTGTGCAGGTGAGTTCAGTACTCACCATAGTGAATTCAAGTTCTCCAATTTTGTTTCATTACCTGTTGTTGCTTGGTTTTCCTGTACCCTCGAGCTTTCTTATTTTATCCATGTTTATCATGATGTCGATGATTCATGTTGAAGCGGTAGGGTCTGCATGCATTTTGGTGGGGTTAAGTTGTGGTTATATTTATCGGATGGTGTCCTTAATTCAATTTAAGTTTGATTTGTGCAACTGAAAAACCATTTATAAATAATAAATATGTAGGGAGAAGGAATGTTTAAGGGCTGGAATTTTGGTCATAATGTTGAGAAGGTTGAGTTAAATCAATTCATAATTTCGTTATAGTCATCTGAATTAGAAGTAAATTTGAAGTTGTATTTCGAGTATGAAAAGTTTAGTTATACACATTCTGTCACTTGTTACTTTTGAATAATTAAACTTAAATATAGAAATTTTAAATGGTTCAGACCATTAGGAATTTTGATTAGTTACCAAATTTACAAGAGTGTATTTTGAATAATTTACCTGGAATACTCCATAATCGTGAACATGTAAAGGTTATTACATGATTAACTTAGTAGGTATATATATTCTTTAATTTAGTTGGAATTAACTTGACAACAAGTTGAAAATTCTGAGATGTCATATACAGTTAATTTATGTTTAATATAACTTGGAAAAATATAGTTCTGTTACATTTTCATAGCGGGGGGACATCACCTTTCTCTTCCCTTCTATTATCTGCATTGTAAAATGCCGTAGTAGTGCCTATGCTTTGTTAAATCTTTAAACATGTCTACTTCATGCTTGCAACTGTACAAAACATGTGACATGACTCGAACTTTCCCCGTGAAGGAAAGACCAGATTGCTTTGAGAACAACACACATCGGAACACAAACTGAAGAACATATCATTGCTTATTACAACAATTTCATCAGAATACTAGAATATACAGAGTATGTAACAACCCAGAAAATCTGAACCAATTTAAATTTTTTAAATTGGCTAAAATAATGGATTTTTAATATTTAATATAAATATTTTAAATTATAGCAATGAGAACTTAGTTTGAATCGACAATTGAAAACGAATATAATTAATTCTAATTATAAACAAGGCTTGAAATGGCGCTGCAGTTTCAAAAATTTGAATTCAAACTTTGTCGGACTATACCGGGTGCAAAACAAAATGGATTTGAGTGAAACCAAAAATATTTAAATCTGTTAGTGAATACCTTTCTAACGAATCTGAAAAATCGAATTTTCATAGCGGAAAGCAAAAGTTATGGCCAAATGAATTTTCAGAAAGGTCGCTATGGAATTTATATAGCCCGTAAAATTGGCCATTTTGCATACGACCTCGGAATTCGACGAAACCTCTTTTGTTGGATCCGGGATGTGAAGTTATTACTAGGTTTCAAATTTCATAATTTTTGAAGCTAATATTTGAGTGTGGCAAAGGAAAACGTGTTTTGGTCAATTACAGTCAAATTGGATCGACTAGAAATGGGCCTTTTTGCAAACGGTCTCAGAATTCAACGAAACTAGTTTTGTTGGGACCGTATCGTAAAAACATAGCTAGATTTATTTTTCAGGAATTTTTCGAATCAGTTTGTGGCCCTGGCAAATTGAAATGTACGTTCAAATTAAATATTGAATGTTTTATATTTTAATTTGAAGGAAAACTGACTGAAACATTCGAATGGGCCTTCGAAACATATCCCATTGTGTTCAGAATGGGGTTAAAACGCTGGGGACGACAGTCGTTGGGTTTGGATTGGTGGTCGTGTCAGAAAACCCCTTATAAAATCTCCCGGCCAATCAGAATTTTTGAAAGAAAAAAAAGAAAATCCATTTTCTCTTTCCTCGACATCATCTCCAAGCGACGGCGGAAGTCATCCAGATTTTCCCGGCTTGATTTCTCCTTCGTTTCTTAACGAAATCAAGCGCGGTTGGATCCATTTCGAAGCTCTTGATCTCCTCTTCAAATCCATATAAGGAGCAGCAATTATAGTTGTGTAAATCGGCCGAATCACCTCTGTGAAGTTTCGACGTTGAAACCGCCGCCACGACCGCTGGGGCCCACCGAGTTGGCCCTCCTCCCTGGCGCACGTGCGCCTCACGTAGGCCTTCGACCCTGCGCAACCCGATCGTGGAACCATTGCACGGATTGATCGTAAAATTCAAACCTAGTTTTGAACGTTTTATTAAAGGTACGACCAGATTTATTTTCAACAGTTTTAACACCTTTAAACCGTTGCAACTTTGAAAAATCATATCTTTTTGTTGTGTTGATGAAATTCGATGAAACAGGAAATACTGGGACCGTGAGGACGTCTTCTACATTTTATAAGAGACCGCATATTTTTCTGTGCCTTCTGCTATTTTTGGTGGAGTGGAACCCAAAGTGAGATTTCTAATTTATAAACAATATAGAAAACGATGATGTATAAATTATATAGTCGATGTATGAGTTATATAAGCGTTGTACACCTCTTGTATAAGCGTTGTATAAGTTGTATGTTCGATGTATAAGTTATATATGCGTTGTAAAAATTATATATGTGTTGAAATAGAAGTGAATTGCTATATAAATATATAAATATATATATATACGCCCCTCGTCCACAAACCATGGACGATATTTATTGATTGTGATTGGTGTGAAAATTGATTGATAGCGAAGCCCTGATCATTTGCCACTTAGGCATGTCACACTTGCAATTCATGCCATGCGACTGATGTCCATTGATATACAACCTCTGAGCTCGTGCGTTTCAAAGAAGGGCGTTAAGCAAAAGAATAAATTCTCCGCTGCCAAACAGATGTATATTTAATAGAGATCAATCAACACAGAATAAAATCCAATGTCAGACACACAGTCCATTTACAAGTCCGTTCTGGGTCTGAACGAAACCGGAGGCACTATATACCTCGCAAACCCATCGATCACCATGTACGTCGGGACGATCACCACTCATTATCCATATTTCGGGATGCCTCCCAATCAGGACCTCGGTTACCATCCAAACGAGGTGAAGATCTCCGGTCTTCGACCATCGCCTTCATCTTCGATTCATTATCGTCGATTCAGTTATTCAGAATGGGAAAAACCCGGTCTTTCTGAGCAACTTGCGTATATAATAAACAATTGCAACACTAACATATAAACGTATCATTTCAATTTATTAGTCACTAACCGTCAATCAGTAAGAGAACGATTTCCCAAATATTAACCCCGAAGGCCGAAACCAACATCAGATCAACACCCAGGAAACCATTCGACTTAGCCAACCTTCAGTTAATTTCTAAATCACATCCATATCGTTTATAATATTTTATAACGATTTATCGCTATTTTTATTTATTTTAAAACATCCAATTTATTCAAAACGACGCTTCGGGCCATAACGCGGCCGTGGCGCTGTTTTTCTTTAGATTTGATTTACAAATATCTGAAAATCTAACCGTTGTATCTTTACAAAATTTACCTCATTAGAAAGATCTTTTCAAAATGAATCCAACGGTTCCAGTTTCGGGGAAATCCGATAGTCGGATCTCCCGATACAATCGTTTGAAGTTTCGATTTCAAAATACTAACTGCAACGTCATTATTCGATTAATTATAATTATATATATATATATAAATATAATCGATTCTGGCGCTGTTTTTCTTCAGATTTGAATTAAACATTCCAGACAATCCAACCGTTGGATTTTTACAAAGTTGGTGCTGTTGGAAAGATTTTTCCGAAGCGAACCCAACGGTTGCGATTTCAGGAAAATCCGATGGTCGGATCTCCCGTACTAATCGTTTGAAATCACGGTTTCAAAATACGAACTACAACGTCGTTATTCGATATATTTTAATTCAATTTATATATGTATATCGATTCTTCGATTTCAAAGCTACATTCTTTTCGTACATTTGATAAAAATGATATTTTTATCTAACTGTCTTCTATTTCAACACTTCACTATTTTTAACAATTCGTTTATATAATAAAAATGTGATTTTTATTGTAAAACAATTCATTTCAAAACACTATTATTTCGTATAGTTAATATAGGGGATAAAATAGGATTTTTATTGTAAAACAATTTCTTTCAGAATATGAATACCATTCAACACATGAATTTCAATTCAACGAATGAATATCGGTTCAACACATGAAGGTTTTCTATAGTTTATATATATAGATAAAAATGTGATTTTTATATTTAAAACACGAATACCATTCAACACATGAATTTCATTTCAACGAATGAATATCGATTCAACACATGAAGGTTTTCTATAGTTTATATATATAGATAAAAATGTGATTTTTATTTTTAAAACACAAACACCATTCTACACATGAATTTCAATTCAACGAATGAATATCGGTTCAACACATGAAGGTTTTCTATAGTTTGTATATATAGATAAAAATGTGATTTTTATATTTAAAACACAAATACCATTCAACACATGAATTTCAATTCAACGAATGAATATCGATTCAACACATGAATGTTTTCCACTCAACGAATAAATATAGTTTCAACAAATGAAAATAATTCAAACACATGAATATTATTCAAAATTTCGGCAGCATAACGGCAGGGTAGTTAAAACTGGGACCGTCCCTAGTACGGCTCCTCGCTCTACCTTAAAACCTCGCGGTTTTTGACAATGGGGATCATGCATCTAGTTCGCACGCAGGCGGCATGTATATATTTATTTCATTTCCACAAACTAATCCTATGTGGTTTCAACCAAATATTTCTCAACCACAAATGGGTATTTTTCAACCACAATCAATCAATATCAACCACAAACAATCCCAAACAACCATTTGCTATCAATCAATTTTCACACCAATCACAATCAATAAATATCGTCCATGGTTTGTGGACGAGGGGCGTATATATATATATATATATATATATATATATATGTAACACCCCACCTCCGCCAGGGTAACTCTTGCAAGCACACTGGCTTTGGAGGGGTGTTAAACAAGGTAAACATGCATGCAGATATCACAAGACAGAACATATAAGTAAAACAGAGTAGTAAAGCAGCGGATAAATCTTAGCATTTCAAAACCATAGTCATGTTACAACAAAGTACTTGTTCATTGTTTTCCAACAACAAAATCTAGATAAAAGCATAAACTGAAAAACTGAAATACATAAAGTACTATCCCCAAAATGAAGTGATAAACCATAGCTAGCTCAATGTCCAAAACCGTACATGAGCAAATCCAGTAAGCAAGCTGTAAAGATCCAAGCTAAGCTCCAATGTTCCCACCCTGAGAACCTGGGGGGGGGGGGAACGGAAGAAAAGAGGCGAAAGAAAACAGGTCAGTCAAAAAGACTGGTAAGCCCTACTACTATCTGTCTATGAACTAGTAAAGTTAACTGGCATGAGAAGCTGAGATGAACATAAGGATAACAACATACTGGCATGATGATTAACTAACAAGATAGATAAAGGTGTCATCGCATAATTAAGGTTAAATTTTGCACCACGGGTGTACTAGCATTCTAACATGTCAAGTAAAAACAAGAATTGATCCCTTGGCCCAAGCTTGGCCCAACATCATGAGATGACCTAAATCAAGGTCCAACTACTCGGTCTAGTCGATCGGCTCCCTATAAGCCTAACTCGTCAAGTGTCGGTGTCATACGGCCTAATCATGTAATGTAGTTGACTGTGCAGGGTCCACCCTAGGGTGTATCAGGCCCTATGGTGTAACCCTCTGACACCATACCATAATGCACAGTCCAAACCTACCGTTGCCCGTGTTCAACTCCGGACTTGATGTGCACGACCATGGTCCGCCTGAACAACCGGGGCATCATTCAGCCGTCTCTTTTTGTTCTCTTACAATCAGCCCAGTAATCGTGCCCCACCCTAGCCTAGTCCTAGGGCCTTATGATACTACCTAGAAGGTTACTGCTGAAAAGGACCACGCAACTAGGGTTTCTTAACGGGTTAAATGTGGTTAACCCGATCCACACGTGGATTAAATTGGTTAAGAGTACCCAAGGCTCCCGACTTAACCTCGATTAATCCATCAAGCCCAAATTGGTTAAGTATTAAGTGGACCATGACTTAACCCTAATCAGGAGGCATTAATTAACTTAATGCGCTTTAACCTCTCACATTAGACTTTGTTGTGGTTACTAGTTAAGCCGGGCGGGTCTGGGTAGCTTTATACCACAACTAGGTCTAACCTCGGGTTCGAGCACAACATGACCAACTTCTCACATTGGGTCCTATTGTTTGTAGCCACTAGTTAAGCCGGGCGGGTCCGGGTAGATTTATGCTACAAACTCAACCCAACCTCGAGTTGGCCACACTCATATTTTCTAAGTGTCATGTCCATTATGTTTCCAAAACATAATTACAAGTTAACATATCACGTCATGTTACAAAAATCATGTTCATGTCATTATGTTACCCAACCCCAACGTAATCCCATCGTTTACATAATCGCAACAACGCATAAAGGATAAAATAGGGAACTTGGCATAACCATGACATAAAGGTGTTGAAGCCACAAGTTTAACATGGTGGCATATGAAATGTACATATGTTCATATACTTGCATATTGCATTATTAGGCTTCAAAAGCATGCATAAAACCAAACTTAGCATATGAGTGATACATGGTGATAAATGACATGTAGAAGTTGCTAGAAGTTCGCATTTTGCCTCACATGCAAGTTATCATAAGGGATATGATAACTTTCATGTTGCCAAAATGCAACCTTTAATATAAAGCTTGGAGCTTTATGCTCAAAACCTCAAGTTTAACTTGCATAACATGATAACATGATCAACCCAAACTTGCATAACATAGCAACATGTGTCATACATAATGATTAAACCAACTTGCATAATGATCATCCAAACTTGCATATAATGATCAACCAAACTTGCATATAATGATCAACCAAACTTGCATATAATGACGAACCAAACTTGCATATAATGATCAACCAAACTTGCATATAATGATCAACCCCAAACTTGCATCATTCATTTAACTTTAGAGTTCAAAGAAAGAAAGTAGAAAAGGGCTTACAATGCTATGAAGACACAAATAAATATTTATTATAAAGATTGAGACGAAGCCCTTATGCAAGCACCAAAAACCCAAATATGCAAGCTCCAAATGAAAACCCTTGAGCCAATTCAATGAAAACCCTTTCTTTGAAATAGAAATGTTGCAACTTGACTTGAATGCAAGCTAAGAACACTCATACAAGTTTGAAAACACTTGTATGAACTCAAAATCTCTCATAGAAATTAACTTAGAAATTTTAGCATGAGAGTGGAGGCCATGAGAGGAACAAATTTGACATAGTTTAGTTGTAGGATTGAATAATGGTGATTTAGGCTAGGTTTGGGGTCTTTTTATAGAGGATTAGGATAGTATTAGCCATAGGATTAACCCTAGATTCAATCCAAGCCATCAAAGCATGTCTTGGGGAAGAAGTCAAGTGTAGGAACCATCTAGGGCCTTTAGATTAAAGCTGAACCATGAGAACCATTCAAATGCAAAATCTGCATTTGAGCGAATCGGCCCACGGGTTGACAGCCAAACACCCTGGATTAACCCCTAGTCGACCCAGCGAGCTCGGGTCGACCTCAAAAATCGGCCGGTTCGGTTATTCCCCTCTCCCAATTCGCTGTTTTGAACATTTTTGCATATTTATTTATTAAATTTTCAATTATATATATATATATATATCAATTTATAAATATTTCTCTGCGCAACCCATTTCACTTAATTAAGTATACTTTAATTTGTGAATTTTTCGTGAAACTTCGCGAGGCCATATCTTGGTCATACGGACTCTGATTTTCGAAAACTCAGACTCTATTTCGCGTATTTTTCCGAGACGAACGCAATGGCACAGCCCGTTTCCCTTGATTCAGATTTTACAGTTTAATTCTGCCTCCATTTATGTTATAACATGTTATTAAAAAATATGGGTTGTTACATTCTCCCCTCCTTAAAGGATTTCGTCCCCGAAATCTCCAAGTTAGGAAGAACGTATCCTACCATCCATCATCCATCTACTCAAAACATCATCCACGAGCAATCATTGTCCTTAAAAGGTTCTAAATGCTGTATGATCATATGCAAAGGTGTGTGTATGTACTTATCTACTGCGAAAATCAGGAGGTTACTGATTCAGTAAACCCCTTTAATGCAAAATATGTTAGTGAAATGAGTCCATATGTATGCAAATTCCTAACATAATTTATAATCTCTACATGAGTGCACATAACATTCATCCATATGCAACATCCACGTGATAGCATAACAAGTTTTCATCCATGAATAAGCATAAACACTCATGCATATGCGGTATCGAAAACTCGGACTCTATTTCACGTATTTTTCCGAGACGAACGCAATGGTACAACCCGTTTCCCTTGATTCAGATTTTACAGTTTAATTCTGCCTCCATTTATGTTATAACATGTTATTCAAAAATATGGGTTGTTATTTGTGGTGATGATCAAAGCACCGCCTGTGTGGCGTAGCTTTGTGTATAACGTGAATCCGCGAGCCTCACACCCCGGTATGAACCAGAAACGGGAGAAGGACCTCAGGGAGGGCATGCGTTTCTTTCTAGCTAGGATGGTGTTAGTGACCTACCAGCCTTGACATTTATATTCTTTTCACCTATGTGGTTGTTGCTGTTGCGAGGCGCCTCGGTTAGATCGGATGATCCGGGTCCGATGGAGCCATTCGTTGGCTCATTTACACCCCAAAGGGTGGGGAAACGCAGTGTTCAGGAATTTTAATCCACAACGGTGGACCGGCCCTGACGATCCAAGGGTCGATGCGCTCTGACCCTGTGGCTCGGGCTAGAGAGTCACGAAGTCGGTAAGGACTATCTTTTGCCTTGGTTCATGACAGAAATCCAATTTCCAAATACGTGACTGTGCGGTTTTGAGTGTATACCTATATATGACGACATAGTGGTATGGGGCATTAATGCCGTCTATGATTGATAGTTATGATTTGAAATTGTTTTCAAAACATATAAACACTAGCAATAATATCAAATGCCTTTGTTTTATTCGTATCAAGCATATTTTGGCCGTTATAAGGTAAAAACTCTATCCTCCGGTTTGTGTTGCATTGTGTGATGGGAACTGAGTCTTATAACGGCTTCATTTTTATAAAAAGCATAGCGCTGTTTCAAAGAATGATTTGTTTTAAAGCACTGGCAATCCAATGGAGTAAACCCGTTCCATGAAAGTGGCGTGGTCCTATGATTAGCCATATTATAAATGTGTTGAGTAGATTTCTCATACCAGTCCCATGACTGACTCGTAGTTTGTTTCACTTTCAAACTTGGGTGCCCCTTTTTCTACACGGGCAACCTTGTATTCAGGTTTAGCTGGTTCTTTCTGGATAGCTGGAGCTGAAGATGGATTATATCATTTATCTCTTTTTATGCTGTTCAGCTCCTATTGTACATATTTTGTTTGTTTTCCACTGTAGACATCTATGTATAGCTGAACTGTATTTGTACTAAGTAAGATCCTGTATACTGTGTAACTCTGATGATTACTTTTATCGAGTATATTCTATTATTCATTATCTGGTGTATTTATTTTATTTCGGTTCTGCTGTTATCTGTTTCTGTGTTATATTCCACGGATTACCCTTGCCGTCGTCCGTACGGGGTTTGGGGTCGTCTCAGAGTATGAACAAATAATATACATTTGACAAATATCAGAGATTATAATACATAACGTCGCATCAGGAAAATTATACAAACACAACGTAAAAAGATACACGGATACAGAGCTTTCCGGAAATCATTCCAGCTGTAAATCAGGATCCTGTGAATATAAATCTACAAAACCAAAACTACTAGCTGCCCGTGTGGAAAATAGGGGCACCCAGAGTTTAGGTTAAAACAATAAACTCCAGGTCAGTCATGTGACTGGTGTGATAACTAAAACAGTTATTAATCTTTATTTTAAAGTTAGGTAAATCCAGGGACCACGCCATATAACACGGAACGGGTTTTCCTCCCAAGAATACCAGTGCATAAAAACAATAGTGCAATGTTATATAAAGAACAGTGAAGCTATTATAAGACTCAAGTCCCATCACACAATGCAACGCAAGCCGGAGGATAGAGTATTTACCTTATAATAGCCAAGAATGCTTGGTATGTAAAATTTTATGTTTCATTATTACTATAAGTGTATAGTGTCAAAACAATTTCAATCATAAGTATCTATCATAGACGGCATAAGTGCCCCATACCACTATGTTGCCATATATAGGTTTACAATTAAAACCACAAAACTGTCGTATTGGAAGTTGGATTTCCATTTGTGAACCAAGGCAAGGGATCGTCCTTACTGCTTCGAGACAATCTAGCCATCCATGTCTCAGGAATAGCCGCAACTGCACATTGGATCGTTAGGGCCAGTCCACATGGAGTGGATTAAATTGCTTGAACAATGCATTTCCCCACCTAATGGGGTGTAACCTGGTCATATACCGACCAGACCATTGGTCCCGGATCGACCGATATAACCGAGGCGCCTCGCTATCCACCATCCACATAAGTAAAATGTCAGGGCGTGCAAAACACTGACACCACTCCTAGCATGAAAGAAACGCATGTCCTCCCTGAAGTCCTCTCCCGTTTCTGGTCCACACCAGGGTGTGAGGCTCGCGAATTAACTCTACATAAAGCTACGCTATATCAAAGCCGTGCTTTGATCATCAACCACAAGACTCTGTTTTCAATAGAAGCCTTGATTATTTACATCTCAGCATGCCACACAAGCAATTCACGCTATGCAACCGATGTATATCAATCACACAGAATGAAATCCAATGTTAGACACACATCCATTTACAAGTTCATTCTGGGCCTGAACGAAACCGGAGGCACCTTATTCCTCCCCATATGTCCAATACAGGGGAGAGGCCCTCTCATATCCGTTGATCTCCAAGTATGTCTGGATGATCACCGCTTATAAACTTGCTTTGTGTGTACAGCCCAATCAAGACATCAGTAATCATCCAAATGATGTGAAGACCTTCGGTCTTCAACCACCGTCTTCATCCTCGACACATCGTCGAATTAGTTATTCAGAATGGGATAAACCCGGCCTTTCTGAATAACTCGCGTATATAATAAACAAGTGCTATAAAAACACAACATACGCCCCATTCCAATCAAGAATATTTCTTTATCCAAATATTCATATACTTTGGGAATGGTTCCCATTAATTTTATCAAAGATAAATTCTTTAAATTTATTCTTTAATCTTCCTTTGGATATCATTTCAATCTAATTAAAGATGAATTAAAACTCCACTTGGATTTAATCTTCCCAAAAATCAATATTAATGATTGTTTAACTTGGGAAATCATATCCTGTCTTTAACTGGGTTAAAAACCAATGTCACTGAAAACAAGGTTCACGATAAACCGAAAATCACATTCCATTCCATCATCCTTTAACATTAAATTAGCAAGTGAACAATTCCCTAAGTATTAACCCCGAAGGTCGAAACCAACATCAAATCAATACACAGAAAACCATTCAACTTAACTAATCTCTAGTTAGTTTCTGATTTTCTTAACTTCGTTGGGTCTAAGAACAGTACTATTAAAGACACCATTCATGACAACCCAAAATCTCATTCCATTAACAATGGAATCTTCATGGAAAACAAATCGATATAAATCTCCATATCCAACCGATAATATAAATGGAATAATGACAAGGCCTTTTAAATTCCCTATATATTAATCGTCCTCTTCTACGGGAGCTTACTTCGATTATTACCAAATCGAATTCCATTCAATTCCAATTTAATATGTTAAATGGGAAAACTTTACTTTGGAAAATCTCCTTTAAATCTTAACAAAAGATTTATAAATCCCAAATCACATTTCACTATAAAGTGGGTTAAAGAACAAATGTCGTTAAAAACACTGTTGACAATAAATCCAATTCACATTAGCCTCTAACCGTAAATTAGTAAGAGAACAATCCCCTAAGTATTAACCCCGAAGGCCGAAACCAACATCAGATCAATACCCAGGAACCCATTCAACTTAACTAATCTCCAGTTAGTTTCTAATTTTCTTTACTCCTTTCGATTCAAGAACAATATTATTAAAGATACCATTCACGACGAACCCAAAATCCAATTTGATATTAAATACAAGGCTCTGAATTAAAAATATATCAGCTTATATTCAATACAAAATTCTGAAACCAACAAATATTGTATTGGAATAGCGATATATATATCTTCCAAATTCCATCACAATATCCGTATAATCACGAAATCCAATATCGAAATAATCCGAGCATAACTTCGATTCAAAT
The DNA here is from genome assembly GCA_030737875.1 of Allium sativum. Taxonomy (NCBI): domain Eukaryota; kingdom Viridiplantae; phylum Streptophyta; class Magnoliopsida; order Asparagales; family Amaryllidaceae; genus Allium; species Allium sativum. Next base: position 152,254,999 of record CM060921.1, on the reverse strand, counting down.
CCATTCCAATTCATATATTGGAAATCCTGGTTGTTTTTAAAACCATTTCAAATCCATTTTTAATTATTTAAAAATATTGGATTATAATCCTAGTTCAAAACTATTTCATTTTGATAAAAAAAATTCTTTTTCTTTTCAAACATGGAATTTTTCATCCCAATTCTTTCCAAATCATTTCTTATGATTTTACACAAATTATTGATATTTTTAATAATTATATCAAGTCTCGTACAGTCGATTTCCATAAATGGCCATCGAACTGCACTTACAGCGAACTTTTCCCAATTTGATTTGGACATAATTCCAAATCCAACCGTTAGATTTCTAATTTCTTGTATTCGTTAGGAAGCTCTTTTCGATAAGGACCCAACGGTTCCGGTTTTAGGAGAATCCAATGGTCGGATCTCTCGCAATGTCCGTTCGAAGTCAATGGTCGAAATTCGCGAACTGCCGCAGCGCGGTGCGTTCTATTCAGGCCATTATATTATATATATAATATATATTTCGTCGATTTCCATTTAAAACGTATTTTATAAATCGTTTTAAATTCGTTTTCAAAACGATTTCAACTTCATATTCGATTTCAAATCAAAATTGAATATTCCATATCATCGAGATATAAATGATAATATTTTCAGAACATAATATTTTGAAATTAATTATTTTTCGGTATTCATTATAAAAATGAATAAAATCGATATAATTATCATTCATGTCAAAATGGCGTTAATCTAATCGACACGGCTTCATATATTTAAATATTTTCGTGTCCATTCCAAATCGGACATCAAAATCAGATTTTGATCTTTTACTGAATATTATTTGAAAATATTCCTTATTTTAAAATAATCGTTATTTTAAAATATTCATTCTTTCTGAAGTGGAATCAGACATAGTCAATTACCATATAATGTGATTTGTATGGATTTCATACACACACATGTACACAACAGCAATCAAACATAGTCAACCATCATCCAAAGTGCATTCTACACTGCATAAGCATCAAATATAAATATTCAATGCTTACAATAGCTTGTCAATCAATCGATCGACATACAACTAATTATTGGGATTAGTGTATGTCCAATATCATCCCAATACCCATGTGGGGTTTCAATCAACAAATAATGAATTTTATTTGTGCAGTTAGGCGATGTGTAAAATTTATCATCCCAATCAATATCAGTCAAATGTGTGTACATAAACAAATCGTCCAATTTGTTTATAAATATTTATTTTATTCATGTACACATTAAAAATTATATTTTTAACTATGAAATATTTTTAATTATAAAATATCTTATTCTAGTCCATGTCACACAATTAATTTTCACAACACATCAATCAAACAAGCAAGTCATCCATGGTCTGTGGACGACGGGTGTCGGGTGCTACTAAGAACCGTCTGCATCCTAGTATATATTTCTAACTAAAAAATAAATAAAAGTGAGAAGTTCTCACCTAGAAGCTAAACCAAACGCCACGACTCTTCATATGTAGAAAATCTTCATCGTGTTTCCAAAGAGATCTGTTTCACGCGGTGCGTGTTAAAGTCATGTTTTTAACGTCGCTATCTCATTATAAAGATCAAACCTTTATATTAGTTGTGCATACGATAAAAATTATATTTTTATTTCAAATCTATTTATATAAAAATCATATATTTTTTTCGCTACCTATATAAAAATAATATTTTTATATTCTCTATTATATGAAAATCAGATTTTTACTTCACTACTGAACATATGAAGATCATATTTTTATATCTTTATTGCATATTTAAAAATTATGTTTTTATCTCTTCATTCAAATAATTAAAAATTTAGGTTCTATCGCTTCGCTATGTATATAAAAAACAGATATTTATATCGTTAAAAATCATATTTTTCTTATCATAAAAATATAGACTTTTTCTTTATAAAAATATAATCTTTTCTATGTTAAAAATAATAACTTTTCTACGTTAAAAATAATAAATTTTCTAATAAATAAAAAATCTAAACTTTAAATAAATTAGAATCGAATCCTTTCTACATTAAAAATCGAATCTTTTCACCTCTTAAAATCATATCTTTATGCATTCGCTATTCATGCATAAAAATAACACCTTTAAAACAAAGTATATAATTTAAAAACAAAATTAAAGCTCACATTGGACTGTTTGGGGGCGGAGGAGGCTCGGGGAGGTGGCAGCCGAGTTGCTGCGAGGTCAGAGCGGTGGTACAAGGCGGGGGTGGGCCCAGCGCGGTCGGAGGTGGATTATTTGGGGGACAAGGGCATGGGTTCGGGCTATAACGGAGACAAGAGTGGGAAGGGAGGAGAGAGAATGTGGGGGGGGGGGGGGTCTCGAATGCGTCGGTGTTGGGGGGGAGGGGAGAACGACGGTGCAGATGCGAGGGGGAGGGGAGATTCTGTCGCCTCCTTCTTTTCTTTTTTTAATTTTATTTTAATCGATCTGAGTGGCGAGAAAGAGGAAAAGAGTATATATTAATATATATTTAATTAATTTATTTTTCAAAAAGCAAATTTTTGTATTGAACTCGAAATCAAACCCATCGACCGTCGTGCATTACTAATTACCCCCATTTTGAACACAGTGGGATTTGTATCATAAGCCAGTTTGGCAGTTTCGATCGGTTTTAATCAAAATCAAATTATAAATCTATATATTGAATTTCAACGCATATTTCACTTTACCGGGGCCACATACAGACTCAAAAAATTCCTGAAAAATATTTTCCAGCTTTGTATTAATAATACGGTACTAACGAAACTAATTTCATCAAATTTGGAGACCATTTGGAAAATGGCCATTTTCTAGTCGATTGAAATTGACTAAAACTGTTAAAACACGTTTTCATTTGCCACGCTCACATATTGATCCTGAAAATTACGAATTTTGGAATCTTGCAATAACTTGACATCTCAGATCCAAAAAAATTGGTTTCGTTGAAAACGGAGGCCATTTGCAAAATTTCCATTTTTAACGGCTATATTTTCCATAGCGACTATTCTGAAATTTCCACTGGGCATAACTTTTTATTCCCGCTATGAAATTACAATTTTATAGATTCATTGGAATGATATTCTCAAATAGATTCTAATATTTTTGGTTTCTCCAAAATCCGGTTTATTTTGAATCCTGTGCATTCATTTGAAATTTGAAATCGAATTTTCAAACTACCGCGCCATTTTTAATTCCTTTTATAATTAAAAATAAATATTTGTATTCTAACGTTGATTCAAATAAATATATACGTTCTAATTCTATTCAAAATAAATTTCTCGTCGTTATTATTTAAATAATCCATTTTAAATATTCAAAATTGATCAAAATTGCCAAAATAAAATTTTTAAATTGGTTCGGATTTTCCGGGTTGTTACAATCTCCCCCACTTAAAATCTTTTGGTCCTCGAAAAGGAACGGAGCTGAAATTTGTTTTACAAACCAACTCTACTTCCATTATTTTCATTATGGCTTAAGTTCTTCAACTTTTTAGTTTCTAAGAACTTTTCAGATTTTTCAAAAATTTGGCTAACACCATAAATTTTCGAAAAATTTCACCATAACCTCCCCTGCACGGGAGCACCGGGAAAATCCCGAAATCGCCATACAGGCCTCTCCAATCCAAAAAAAAGAAATAGCCAATCGGCTCATAAAATCATCAAAACCCCCAAGAAATACAATAAACATGTACCGATTTGTCGGGTAAACAATTTTATTCCTCTGCCCTTGCCTCTTTGCAATGACCTATTCAATGGATACACATGTATATGCACGCATTTTCAAGTAGTTTTCAATACAGTTCAATACTTGGTACCATTTGGCTAAATTTACCGTTCTTTCACATGTTGATTTAAATAAATAATCACACAACACTATCAGCAATCAATTAGTGGATAATGTTTTTGATGCCAATTCACAACAATAAGCCCTATTTAGTTTTGGTTCTCACACCAGTCAATTGGAAATATATAAAAATCCCGCTTTCGAAACTCGAACACAAACTACTGATGCTACGTAGTCATCAACTGAATCATCTCCGGGCGACTAGAGTATGATTATATATCTATCCAGTATATTAAAACTTCAAATTTTCGTTTGCAAGGCGTATATGCAAAATCTTTATATATTTGATAGTCCAAATTCAATACAAATAATTATTCAAATACGTTGAATAAGGTTTAAATTTTCAAAACAATAACGGTTTTCATTTTAAAAATATACTCTTTACACTCGTTCTAGGATACTACTGATCCTATCTCTAACGAGTCATTCTCATTGGATATTACTATTCCAATCTCTGATGAATTATTTCATGTGGTTCTAATGTGCCTTGTTCTCGAGCTCTGTAAACCAAAGCTTTGATACCAAAATGACATGACCCGAACTTCCCCGTGAAGGAAAGCCCGGATTGCTTTGAGAACAACACATGTTGGGACAAAAACTAAAGAACATTTCAATTATTATTATAACAATTTCACCAGAATATAAGAATATACAAAGTATGAACAAATAATATACATTTGACGAATATCAGAGATTACAATACATTACGTAGCAACGGAAAAATTATACAAACAAAACCGAAAAAGATTCACAGATACAGAGCTTTCCGGATATCATTCTAGCTGTAAATCAGGATCCTGTGAATATAAATCTGTAAAACCAAAACTACTAGCTGCTCGTGTGGAAAATAGGGGCACCCAGAGTTTAGGTTAAAACAATAAACTCCAGGTCAGTCATGTGACTGGTGTGAGAACTAAAACAATTATTAATCTTTATTAAAAATTTAGGTAAATCTAGGGACCACGCCGTATAACACGGAACGAGTTTTCCTCCCATGAATACCACGACATAAAAACAACAGCGCAATGCTAAATAAAAAACAGTGAAGCTATTATAAGACTCAGGTCCCATCATACAATGCAACCCAAGCTGGAGGATAAAGTTTTTAACTTATAATAGCCAAGAATGCTTGGTACATGAAATTTCATATTTTATTATTGCTCTAAATGTATAGTGTCAAAACAATTTCAATCATAAGTATCAATCATAGACGGCATAAGTGCCGCATACCACTATGTCGCCATATATAGGTTTACAACTAAAACCACAAAATCGTCGTATTGGAAGTTGGATTTCTATCTGTGAACCAAGGCAAGGGATCATCCTTACCGCTTCGAGACAATCTAGCCTATCATGTCTCAAGAACAACCACAACTTCACCTTGGATCGTCAGGGCCGGTCCACACGAAGTGGATTAAAATGCCTGAAAAATGTGTTTCCCCTCCCTATTGGGCGTAAACTGGTCATATACCGACCAGACCGTCGGTCCCGGATCGACCAATATAACCGAGGCACCTCGCTATCCATCATCCGCATAAGTAAAATGTCAGGGCGTGCAAAACATTGACACCACTCCTAGCTAGAAAGAAACGCATGTCCTCCCTTATGTAGTGACCCGGATTTTGAGCGGCTTTTGTTATCGACGTAAGCTCGACGTCGATAACCAAAACATCGAAAAATCCCGGTAATTAATGAAAGAGATTAGAAGGTGAGAATAGATAAGATAGAAACTTAGAATAGAAGAAGAAGAAGAACACAACATCAGAGTAACACGAACCTCACAGCGGAACGAATAACATATAATAGATAACATAACTTTGAAATATAACAATTATGTATACAATAGCAATTATCAGAGTACAGCACTTACAACACAGTGGAAATAACTATAGCTATATGATCCAGAAGCCTCCTGCTCCAGCTCTTCAAGTATACCTGTAAATCCTGGCTACTTGACTGCCCGTACAAATTTAGGCACCCAAGAGTTTAGGGAAAACAAAATAAACTCCGGGTCAGTCATGGGACTGGTGTGAATAAACTCAAATCATTTAAACATGTATATGATATCTCATAAGACCACGCCGTGAATACGGAACGGGTTTTTCCCTTATGAGAATCCAAATAACATTTCAAAGCAATATCATTCTGATATTATAATAATGTCTAAGTACAAATAAATATCAATCTAGCAGAAACGCTTGCATCTCACGTTACTACATATATAGTATACAATCAAAATCGCCAGCACGTATTGGATGATTGGATTTCCAACTATGACAAGGTATGGAACCACCTTCCGGTCAGTGTACACTAGGAACGATACACTGGAGTTCAACAACAACATCTTGTAACTCAGCTACACATGACCGACCACTCATTTCGCTTGAGTGTATCGAATGTACATCACCAACGGTTGGGATCAGCAACCGTTCCCTTATATATATATGGGACAACATTGATAGATTAAAGAAGCAAATGAATATTCTCTAGATAGGTGATTATACACCCTACTTAAGTGCGACCGACTTAGCCATGCTGCCTGCCCGATTTCTGTCATTTACCGGATGATGAGGCTAGAAGCTACGCTTTATCATCACATCAGATTCACTTTAATTGTCACATCGTCAGATCCATCGAAAATCACTAATTGACGTCTACAACAGTACATTACGTGTTAGCTAAAAGAAGTTTCCTTCTCCGCTTCCACTCTTGGTACGGTTGAAGAAATCAAGGTACGTGACCTTTCTGGAAATACTCTGTCAGACATTCATTCATACAAGTCATCCTTATTCACTTAGAAAGTCACATCGTCATACCCGCCAAATCACAAATTGATTTATCCAAAAATAACACGGGTATACAGCTTAGAGAAACGAATTCCTCCGCCACCAAACGTGAATACGTTTGAACAGATCAACTTACGCGATCCATTGGATATACTCTGTCAGACCTTCGTCCATATAAGTTGTCCTGGGACTGGACAAACCGAAGGCACTATTCTGTAAACAGGATAGCCCTTGCATTTTACTCCGTCTTCAATTATCTTTGGCATATATGATTCGCGACGCTTATGCCAATACAGAGTGGTTCTTTGGATAAAAATCCAACCGGTCTCTCCATATTAACAACGTTAAAATGGTCAAAACTTCGATAGTCTGTGAGTTAACTATCAAAGAAAAACAAGTGTGCAAACAATGATATTATTCCCAGATGGAAATTATATCGAACAAACATCATTTAACATTAATCTCTTTAGTTCATTTATTTACTTATCTCCTGTTTCCCTATATTCTAAATTCTTATTTTCTTTTATCAGAAAACATTTCTGATTCTCGTTTGGAAAACATTTCCAAAACTCCTTTACGATCAAACCTTACCATTTCTTAGTTAAGAAGGAAGTCACTCAAGTTGGGGTATAATTACCTCTCAGACCTTAACTGAACAACGTTATAACTTCGAAATGGTCAAAGTTTATCTTTTAATCTTTAACAACTTCTTTACGCCTTTCTCGGATTCAATTTTTTCTAATCCACTTCTATATTTAAAACATTGGTTATAACGATAACGTTATAATCCCTACTTTCGAATTATCTAACTTTAATTGTAACTTCTATTCTTATTAGTGAATAATTAACCTAACACTTATTTATTTATAAATAAATAAATCTCTATTTAAACACTGGAAAGTATAAGTACTTTCCTGAATTCGATATAATCGAATTTGCCGATTAACTCTCTTCGAGAAATCTCTATTTGATTAATTCTTCTTCGAATAAGCTATATTCGATTAACTTCTTTCGAATAAACGATATTCGATAATCTATCTTCGAATAACTAATATTCGATAACTCTTCCTTTTCAAATATCTCATATTTGAAACTCTCACTTCGATTAAACTATAATCGATAACTCCCTTCGATGAAACTAAAATCGATGACTTCTTTCGATGAAACTAACATCGACAACTCCTTTCGATGAAACTAACATCGATAACTTCTTCCGATGAAACTAACATCGATAAATTTAACTCGACGAACTTAACTTGACTCGACTTACTCGACTTACTTGGTTCGACCAATTCGATTCGATTAACTAGGCTCGACTAACTTGACTAACTTAACTCGACTTACTTGGTTCGACCAATTCGATTCGATTAACTCCTGTCGAATAACTAATACTCGATTTAAACTCCATTCGCTTGACTCTAGATCACAGCGATCACAATGGTTACGCCTGACTCCCTCAGGAAACATCCAACCGCCGTAGGCTATTTACAGCCCTGCGAATTACGCTAGCAGTCGTACAAGATGGCAACTTACCCTGAATACTATGTTTGACTAACTCTATTTCAAATAACTATATTTGATTAACTCTAGTTCGTTTTAACTCTAATTGATTAACTCTAACTAATTAACTCCAACTGGTTAACTCTAACCGGTTAACTTTAACTGATTAACTCTATTTGACTAACTCGACTTAACTAACCCCTTTCGAATAACATATTCGATTAACTAACTTTCGAATACCATATTCGATTTACAAACTTCGAATACCATATTCGATTAACTCCTTTCGAATGTCTATATTCGATTGACTCCTTTCGAATGTCTATATTCGATTAACTAACTTCGAATACCACATTCGATTAACTCCTTTCGAATACCATATTCGATTTCTCCTTTCGAATGTCTATATTCGATTAACTTTATTTACTTTATAAAGATTTCCTTTTTAACAACGTTTTATTCATTTGAAAAGATTTACTTTTAAATAACGGTTCTACACTTTAAAAATGATTTCCTTTTTATAACGTTTCCTTTCCAATTCTATTTTTAAATGGTTTACAAATATTCCCTTTTCAAATTTATTCTTGAAATATTCTAACTCCTTAAATTCCCAGGAAAATTCGCCATAACCTCCTTTGTATCGGGAGCATCGGGAAAATCCCCAAACCCGCCACACAGGCCTTTCCATTCAAAAAGAAATGTTTTGAATTTATTTCCTTTTCAAATATCTCCTATTTATAAATATTCCAATTTATAAACATTTCTTATTTATAAATATTCCACTTTATAAATATGCTATCTTCAATATCACTTTGAAAATTCGCTTATCTACATTCCGGTATGTTATGGTATTCAATCATATCAAATCACGATGTTCTATATCGTCCAAGCACAAATAATCGCCCACAGATTTTATATCACATCATATAACAATATATGAAAACAATAAAATAACAGTTGAGGAATCCAGTCGGATTCCTCCAACCTATTTCCCTGCATCACAGATGTTAGACAATAGAATAACGTCACTTTCAGTTCCATATGATATATTCTATTAAACAGAATCAATATAGAAATTTAACTAACTGACTAGCAGTTCAATCAAACAATCAACACACAATAAATCAGACAATTTCTAACAGTTCTAAAGATACAACATGAAATTATAAACTGTTTAGAGTTGGTGAGTTTTACTCACTTTGGCAGTTCATCGTTAAAGAACGATAAACTGTTATTTGATTTGAATCAAACAATTTATTCCGCCATAAATTCAAACGAGCTCCAATCCACTCTCAGTCAGTTCCATTGTATAGCTCTCGTCCATACGATCCTAACGGATCCAACCGTTCGAGATTCTGATCACGTATGATAATGATATGCAATTTATAAGTTAATACACTATTTAAAATAAATAAAAACTTAAAGGTTTACTACAAACGGGCCTCACCCCCTTGTTATTCAGCCCATCCACTTTCCAAATAAAACACCAGGCCCACATCCTTTTAGAAGCCCACTCGCACTTGATTTCATCTCTCCACCAACGTTCACACACAAATATCCATGTTCATCTCCATTAATTCCTTCTTCCTTAAAACAGACCAACCTCCTTCTCCAGCTCCACGCCAACTCCAGTACTTCATCTCCGTTCACCCCATCTACAACAAACTGTCCATTATCGTAACTCTATCCTCCCAATGCCTTGTATGCTCAACTATATACCCAGACCACCCTCCTGTTTTCCCACTTGAACGCCATTTACCCCATGAAACCAAAACCGACATTATCACCTTGTCACTTCGATGACTGGACGACCCCCTCCTCACCATTCGCTTCGCCAGGGCCTCACCAACGTCAATCGCAACAACCCACCTAAACCGTTCGAACTACTATAGCTGGCTACAGACTTGCGAAATATTTTGCATCAGACCCCCCTCAAAACAAAATCCCCACAAAGCCTCGCGTTTCCCTTGAACACAGATTAAATCTTCAACAACCCATTCGATGCCTTAATCACACTGCAAGCTGAACGCTAGCTCACCCGAGAACAAAACCTACGACTAGATTTATTCGAACTCCATAAAAATTTCAGTATACCGACGAGGATCACCCAGGATCTTAGAAATGTAAACTCGTGATTTCTAAATTTATGTTTTGATTTTGTTTGAGGATCTCGAATTCCTCTTTCCGATTTCGTTTGAAACAGCGGCGGAATGGTTTGAGGCGAGAAACTGGATTAGGTCTTTAGTGAAAATTTTAGTTTATTATATAGGGGTTTTTATTGGATAGTTTGTGGAGAGTAAGTTTCCACGATTTGTTTTCGTTTGTGGCTGAGATAAGAATGGGACGTGGCCTCCTATTTGACCGATGAACGGAAAGAAAATATCACTTTGTATTGATATTTTTAATTTAAAGTTTTTCTTTTACATACTCAGTTACGTAAAATTCCTCAATATATGAGCTGCTCCAAACAGAGATAAATACACCGTTGTGATGAGCTCGGTGTTACGATCCCAAAAATATAATAATATCGGTAGTTCAACTCATATTGTGAAACCCCGAAATGTCGATACAGGGTGCCAAATACTCCAAATAAAAAGTTGCTCATTAAATTAATTAAAAATTACCATAAAATTCTAAAAATTAAATTATCACTATTTCCCAAAAGAACCTTGTTTAAATTCACAACCGATATTCAAATATTTTTAAATAACCGTTATGGCCACGAACGAATATACCACTGTTTTTCTGAATATTTAATTTGGACATTACTTCCAATATATACGACGAAATCTCGATTTTTCTCTTCCGCTAGAAAACTATTATCAGATCGGTCCTGACGGTTCTTGTTTCACAGAAATCCGGCTTAAAACGAATCCTGTATATTCAGTTGAAGTTCGAATCGCCAAATAGCGAACTGCAGCGCCATTTCGAACTCTATTTTAATTATAATATAAACTATACTTTCAACTGTCGTCAATTCAACATATTCGTTATTCAAATTCAATTCCAAACTGAATTATACCTTATATATAATCCAATTCACACTGTATTGCGAATTCAGCTATTTTTGATTATTTCGACATTATAATATATTATTATATTATAATTATTAATTTAAATATTCAATATTATTTAATTCACGTTCTCGATATCGATAAATCGATATTTAATAATTAAATAAATAAATTATTCAACAGCTAAAAATGCGGGTTACTACAATCTTCCCCCCTTAATAAAATTTCGTCCTCGAAATTGCTAAGCTAGGGGATGACCCTATCTTCTGGGTAAAAATTTATCTGTTTACCTCTTGTCTCCGGTTTCAACTGAACCAATTAATATCGACTAAAATATTAATTTATTTCGACTAACTAAATTTTCAAAAATTCTGAAAATTTTCTAACACCTTAACTTTTCGAAAATTTTTGCCAGCACCTCCTTTGTACTGGTCAATATCTCAAACTCCCACTCGCCTCTCTGGGCCTTCTTTAACCCAAAAGAAAATCAAACAGCCAAGCGGCTTGCCAATTCGGCTCATAAATCTCATATCCATATATAATATAAACTGGTACCTTTTTGTCGGGAATATCAACTCTATCACTTCCATATGCTATCAACTCAGCATATACCAGTGTTATTTCCATCAAATTCCAGTCAGTTCATATCCTCAAAACCAAATCGAATTTCATTCGAACCCGAATATCAAATTTCAAATTCTTAACTCATCAACCCAATTCCATAACAGATTACTCTCTAACCCAATTCAATTCTATTTAACTCAGTTCAAGTTAATATTTCAATTTATTTCTACTATCTTATTCTATTTAACTTCATAAGTTAAAATTAAATTCCGAAACTTAATTTCCTGGGTCTATTTCAAATCAATTTGAAATTACAATGCCAATTCAAAACCTTTGAATTTCTAAACAACTTGTTTTCTCAAAACAATTCAAAAACAAAACCTTTGGTAGTAGTCCGTCACTTAGAACTCGAAAATGAACACTGATGATGTCGCGATTCATCATTAGGATCTATTTTCCAGCTATCAAAGTGAGTTCAATACTATATCACTTTCAGTTTGAAAAATATTTTCAACATCTCCCAGGAACTTAAAATTTCCTTATTTTAATTCCAATCTGATTTAAATTCAGATTTTTCTTCATTTTATTTCATATACTTTACTTATATGAATTCTGATTAGTCATTTATAATCATTTTACCTTTTTATAATCTTACTCGATTATAATAACAAACAACACAACCAATATACTATATCAAATATATTCGGGTGAAATTATTCCATTTACCCTCTTTCAAAACATACCATGACTGTTCATCGTATTCGAGTGTTTAGTAACCCCCTATTGATACAGTGGATCAAACCGATCGACCAGAATTCACAAACAACTCAACCAATAAAACTCCACAATATAAAATCATTTTATATTAACTAACAAATACGTTCACTCATATATATACACTCAAACTCAGTCTAGGATATTACTAATCCCATCTCTACTGAATCACGCCACAGAGCCAAGGTAATAACTTAACCTGGCTCTGATACCAAGTGTAGTGACCCGGATTTTGAGCGGCTTTTGTTATCGACGTAAGCTCGACGTCGATAACCAAAACATCGAAAAATCCCGGTAATTAATGAAAGAGATTAGAAGGTGAGAATAGATAAGATAGAAACTTAGAATAGAAGAAGAAGAAGAACACAACATCAGAGTAACACGAACCTCACAGCGGAACGAATAACATATAATAGATAACATAACTTTGAAATATAACAGTTATGTATACAATAGCAATTATCAGAGTACAGCACTTACAACATAGCGGAAATAACTATAGCTATATGATCCAGAAGCCTCCTGCTCCAGCTCTTCATGTATACCTGTAAATCCTGACTACTTGACTGCCCGTACAAATTTAGGCACCCAAGAGTTTAGGGAAAACAAAATAAACTCTGGGTCAGTCATGGGACTGGTGTGAATAAACTCAAATCATTTAAACAGGTATATGATATCTCATAAGACCACGCCGTGAATACGGAACGGGTTTTTCCCTTATGAGAATCCAAATAACTTTTCAAAGCAATATCATTCTGATATTATAATAATGTCTAAGTACAAATAAATATCAATCTAGCAGAAACGCTTGCATCTCACGTTACTACATATATAGTATACAATCAAAATCGCCAGCACGTATTGGATGATTGGATTTCCAACTATGACAAGGTATGGAACCACCTTCCGGTCAGTGTACTCTAGGAACGATACACTGGAGTTCAACAAGAACATCTTATAACTCAGCCACACATGACCGACCACTCATTTCGCTTGAGTGTATCGAATGTACATCACCAACGGTTGGGATCAGCAACCGTTCCATTATATATATATGGGACAACATTGATAGATTAAAGAAGCAAATGAATATTCTCTAGATAGGTGATTATACACCCTACTTCGGTGCGACCGACTTAGCCATGCTGCCTGCCCGATTTCTGTCATTTACCGGATGATGAGGCTAGAAGCTACGCTTTATCATCACATCAGATTCACTTTAATTGTCACATCGTCAGATCCATCGAAAATCACTAATTGACGTCTACAACAGTACATTACGTGTTAGCTAAAAGAAGTTTCCTTCTCCGCTTCCACTCTTGGTACGGTTGAAGAAATCAAGGTACGTGACCTTTCTGGAAATACTCTGTCAGACATTCATTCATACAAGTCATCCTTATTCACTTAGAAAGTCACATCGTCATACCCGCCAAATCACAAATTGATTTATCCAAAAATAACACGGGTATACAGCTTAGAGAAACGAATTCCTCCGCCACCAAACGTGAATACGTTTGAACAGATCAACTTACGCGATCCATTGGATATACTCTGTCAGACCTTCGTCCATACAAGTTGTCCTGGGACTGGACAAACCGAAGGCACTATTCTGTAAACAGGATAGCCCTTGCATTTTACTCCGTCTTCAATTATCTTTGGCATATATGATTCACGACGCTTATGCCAATACAGAGTGGTTCTTTGGATAAAAATCCAACCGGTCTCTCCATATTAACAACGTTAAAATGGTCAAAACTTCGATAGTCTGTGAGTTAACTATCAAAGAAAAACAAGTGTGCAAACAATGATATTATTCCCAGATGGAAATTATATCGAACAAACATCATTTAACATTAATCTCTTTAGTTCATTTATTTACTTATCTCCTGTTTCCCTATATTCTAAATTCTTATTTTCTTTTATCAGAAAACATTTCTGATTCTCGTTTGGAAAACATTTCCAAAACTCCTTTACGATCAAACCTTACCATTTCTTAGTTAAGAAGGAAGTCACTCAAGTTGGGGTATAATTACCTCTCAGACCTTAACTGAACAACGTTATAACTTCGAAATGGTCAAAGTTTATCTTTTAATCTTTAACAACTTCTTTACGCCTTTCTCGGATTAAATTTTTTCTAATCCACTTCTATATTTAAAACATTGGTTATAACGATAACGTTATAATCCCTACTTTCGAATTATCTAACTTTAATTATAACTTCTATTCTTATTAGTGAATAATTAACCTAACACTTATTTATTTATAAATAAATAAATCTCTATTTAAACACTGGAAAGTATAAGTACTTTCCTAAATTCGATATAATCGAATTTGCCGATTAACTCTCTTCGAGAAATCTCTATTTGATTAATTCTTCTTTGAATAAGCTATATTCGATTAACTTCTTTCGAATAAACGATATTCGATAATCTATCTTCGAATAACTCTTCCTTTTCAAATATCTCATATTTGAAAATCTCACTTCGATTAAACTATAATCGATAACTCCCTTCGATGAAACTAACATCGATAACTTCTTTCGATGAAACTAACATCGACAACTCCTTTCGATGAAACTAACATCGATAACTTCTTCCGATGAAACTAACATCGATAAATTTAACTCGATGAGCTAAACATGACTCGACTAACTCGACTTACTTGGTTCGACCAATTCGATTCGATTAACTAGGCTCGACTAACTTGACTAACTTAACTCGACTTACTTGGTTCGACCAATTCGATTCGATTAACTCCTATCGAATAACTAATACTCGATTTAAACTCCATTCGCTTGACTCTAGATCGCAGCGATCACAATGGTTACGCCTGACTCCCTCAGGAAACATCCAACCGCCGTAGGCTATTTACAGCCCTGCGAATTACGCTAGCAGTCGTATAAGATGGCAACTTAACCTGAATACTATGTTTGACTAACTCTATTTCAAATAACTATATTTGATTAACTCTAGTTCGTTTTACCTCTAATTGATTAACTCTAACTAATTAACTCCAACTGGTTAACTCTAACTGGTTAACTTTAACTGATTAACTCTATTTGACTAACTCGACTTAACTAACCCCTTTCGAATAACATATTCGATTAACTAACTTTCGAATACCATATTCGATTTACTAACTTCGAATACCATATTCGATTAACTCCTTTCGAATGTCTATATTCGATTAACTCCTTTCGAATGTCTATATTCGATTAACTAACTTCGAATACCACATTCGATTAACTCCTTTCGAATACCATATTCGATTTCTCCTTTCGAATGTCTATATTCGATTAACTTTATTTACTTTATAAAGATTTCCTTTTTAACAACGTTTTATTCATTTGAAAAGATTTACTTTTAAATAACGGTTCTACACTTTAAAAATGATTTCCTTTTTATAACGTTTCCTTTCCAATTCTATTTGTAAATGGTTTACAAATATTTCCTTTTAAAATTTATTCTTGAAATATTTTAACTCCTTAAATTCCCGGGAAATTTCGCCCTAACCTCCTTTGTATCGGGAGCATCGGGAAAATCCCCAAACCCGCCACACAGGCCTTTCCATTCAAAAAGAAATGTTTTGAATTTATTTCCTTTTCAAATATCTCCTATTTATAAATATTCCAATTTATAAACATTTCTTATTTATAAATATTCCACGTTATAAATATGCTATCTTCAATATCACTTTGAAAATTCCCTTATCTACATTCCTGTATGTTATGGTATTCAATCACATCAAATCACGATGTTCTATATCGTCCAAGCACATATAATCGCCCGCAGATTTTATATCACATCATATAACAATATATGAAAACAATAAAAAAACTGTTGAGGAATCCAGTCGGATTCCTCCAACCTGTTTCCCTGCATCACAGATGTTAGACAATAGAATAACATCACTTTCAGTTCCATATGATATATTCTTTTAAACAGAATCAATATAGAAATTTAACTAACTGACTAGCAGTTCAATCAAACAATCAACACACAATAAATCAGACAATTTCTAACAGTTCTAAAGATACAACATGAAATTATAAACTGTTTAGAGTTGGTGAGTTTTACTCACTTTGGCAGTTCATTGTTAAAGAACGATAAACTGTTATTTGATTTGAATCAAACAATTTATTCCGCCATAAATTCAAACGAGCTCCAATCCACTCTCAGTCAGTTCCATTGTATAGCTCTCGTCCATACGATCCTAACGGATCCAACCGTTCGAGATTCTGATCATGTATGATAATGATATGCAATTTATAAGTTAATACACTATTTAAAATAAATAAAAACTTAAAGGTTTACTACAAACGGGC
The DNA here is from genome assembly GCA_030737875.1 of Allium sativum. NCBI lineage: Eukaryota > Viridiplantae > Streptophyta > Magnoliopsida > Asparagales > Amaryllidaceae > Allium > Allium sativum. The sequence continues at coordinate 152,238,184 of CM060921.1, read as the reverse complement.
CTCACCCCCTTGTTATTCAGCCCATCCACTTTCCAAATAAAACAACAGGCCCACATCCTTTTAGAAGCCCACCCGCACATGATTTCATCTCTCCACCAACGTTCACACACAAATATCCATGTTCATCTCCATTAATTCCTTCTTCCTTAAAACAGACCAACCTCCTTCTCCAGCTCCACGCCAACTCCAGTACTTCATCTCCATTCACCCCATCTACAACAAACTGTCCATTATCGTAACTCTATCTTCCCAATGCCTTGTATGCTCAGCTATATACCCAGACCACCCTCCTGTTTTCCCACTTGAACGCCATTTACCCCATGAAACCAAAACCGACATTATCACCTTGTAACTTCGATGACTGGACGACCCCCTCCTCACCATTCGCTTCGCCAGGGCCTCACCAACGTCAATCGCAACAACCCACCTAAACCGTTCGAACTACTATAGCTGGCTACAGACTTGCGAAATATTTTGCATCAGACCCCCCTCAAAACAAAATCCCCACAAAGCCTCGCGTTTCCCTTGAACACAGATTAAATCTTCAACAACCCATTCGATGCCTTAATCACACTGCAAGCTGAACGCTAGCTCACCCGAGAACAAAACCTACAACTAGATTTATTCGAACTCCATAAAAATTTCAGTATACCGACGAGGATCACCCAGGATCTCAGAAATGTAAACTCGTGATTTCTAAATTTAAGTTTTGATTTTGTTTGAGGATCTCGAATTCCTCTTTCCGATTTCGTTTGAAATAGCGGCGGAATGGTTTGAGGCGAGAAACTGGATTAGGTCTTTAGTGAAAATTTTAGTTTATTATATAGGGGTTTTTATTGGATAGTTTGTGGAGAGTAAGTTTCCACGATTTGTTTTCGTTTTTGGCTGAGATAAGAATGGGACGTGGCCTCCTATTTGACGATGAACGGAAAGAAAATATCACTTTGTATTGATATTTTTAATTTAAAGTTTTTCTTTTACATACTCAGTTACATAAAATTCCTCAATATATGAGCTGCTCCAAACAGAGATAAATACACCGTTGTGATGAGCTCGGTGTTACGATCCCAAAAATATAATAATATCGGTAGTTCAACTCATATTGTGAAACCCCGAAATGTCGATACAGGGTGCCAAATACTCCAAATAAAAAGTTGCTCATTAAATTAATTAAAAATTACCATAAAATTCTAAAAATTAAATTATCACTATTTCCCAAAAGAACCTTGTTTAAATTCACACCCGATATTCAAATATTTTTAAATAACCGTTATGGCCACGAACGAATATACCGCTGTTTTTCTGAATATTTAATTTGGCCATAACTTCCAATATATACGACGAAATCTTGATTTTTCTCTTCCGCCAGAAAACTATTATCAAATCGGTCCTTACGGTTCTTGTTTCACAGAAATCCGGCTTAAAACGAATCTTGTATATTCAGTTGAAGTTCGAATCGCCAAATAGCGAACTGCAGCGCCATTTCGAACTCTATTTTAATTATAATATAAACTATACTTTCAACTGTCGTCAATTCAATATATTCGTTATTCAAATTCAATTCCAAACTGAATTATACCTTATATATAATCCAATTCACACTGTATTGTGAATTCAGCTATTTTTGATTATTTCGACATTATAATATATTATTATATTATAATTATTAATTTAAATATTCAATATTATTTAATTCACGTTCTCGATATCGATAAATCGATATTTAATAATTAAATAAATAAATTATTCAATAGCTAAAAATGCGGGTTACTACACCTTAAGTCCTCTCCCGTTTCTGGTCCACACTCGGGTATGAGGCTCGTGAATTAACGCTACACAAAGCTACGCTATATCAAAGCCGTGCTTTGATCATCAACCACAAGACTCTTCTTTTCAACAGAAGCCTTGATCATTTGCATCTCAACATGCCACACAGGCAATTCACGCTATGCAACCGATGTATATCAATCACACAGAATGAAATCCAATGTCAGACACACATCCATTTACAAGTTTGTTCTAGGCCTGAACTGAACCGGAGGCACCTTATTCCTCCCCCATTTGTCCAATACAGGGGAGAGGCCCTCGCATATCCGTCGATCTCCAAGTACGTCTGGACGATCACCACTTATTACCTTGCCTTGGGTGTACAGCCCAACCAAGACATCAGTAATCATCCAAATTATGTGAAGACCTCCAGTCTTCAACCACCGTCTTCATCCTCGACACATCGTCAAATCAGTTATTCAGAATGGGACAAACCCGGTTTTTCTGTATGACTCGCGTATATAATAAACAAGTGCAATAAAAACACAACATACGCCTCATTCCAATCTAGAATATTTCTTTATCCAAATATTCATATACTTTGGGAAAGGTTTCCATTAATTTTATCAATGATAAATTCTTTAAATTTACTCTTTAATCTTCCTTTGGATATCATTTCAATCTAATTAAAGATGCATTAAAACTCTACTTGGTTTTAATTTTCCCAAAAATCAATATTAACGATTGTTTAACTTAGTAAATCATATCCTGTCTTTAACTGGGTTAAAGAACCAATGTCATTTAAAACATGGTTCACGATAAACCCAAATCACATTCCATTCCATTCCATCATCCTTTAACTATAAATTAGCAAGTGAACAATTCCCTAAGTAATAACCCCGAAGGCCGAAACCAACATAAGATCAATTCCCAGAAAACCATTCAACTTAACTAATCTCCAATTAGTTTCTGATTTTCTTAACTCCGTTGGGTCTAAGAACAGTATTATTAAAGACACCATTCACGATAACCCAAAATATCATTCCATTAACAATGGAATCTTCATGGAATACAAATCGATATATGTAATCGATATGAACCTCCAAATCCAACAGATAATATAAATGGAATAATGACAAGGCCTTTTAAATTCCATATATATTAACCGTCTTCCTCTACAGGAGCTTACTTCGATTATTACCAAATTGAATTCCATTCAATTACAATTTAGTATGTTAAATTGGAAAACTTTACTTTGGAAAATCTCCTTTATATCTTAACAAAAGATTTAAAAATCCCAAATCATGTTTCATTGTAAATCGGGTTAAAGAACGAATGTCATTAAAAAACACAGTTCACAATAACCCAATTCACATTAGCCGCTAACCGTAAATTAGTAAGAGAACAATCCCCTAAGTATTAATCCCGAAGGCCGAAACCAACATCAGATCAATACCCATGAAACCATTCAACTTAACTAATCTCCAGTTAGTTTCTAATTTTCTTAACTCCTTTCGGTTCAAGAATAGTATTATTAAAGATATCATTCACGACGAACCCCAAATCCAATTTGATATTAAATACAAGGCTCTGAATAGAAAATATATCGGCTTATATACAATATCAAATTCTAAAACCAACAAATATCGTATTGGAATAACGATATATATATATATCATCCAAATTCCTTCACAATATCCGTATAATCACGAAATCCAATATCGAAATAATCCAAGCATAATTTCGATTCAAATCCATTCCAATTCATAAATTGGAAACCCTAGTTATTTTTAAAGCCATTTCAAATCCATTTTTAATTATTTAAAAATATTGGATTATAATCCAAATCCATTTTTATTTATTTAAAAATATTGGATTATAATCCTAGTTCAAAATTATTTCATTTCGATAAAAATCTATATTTATCTTTTCAAACATGGAATTTTTCATACCAATTCTTTCCAAATCATTTCTTATGATTTTACACAAATTATTATTATTTTTAATAATTTTATCAAGGTCCGTACAGTCAATTTCCATAAACGGCCATCGAACTGCACTTACAACGACCTTTTCCCAATTTAATTTGGACATAATTCCAAACCCAACTGTTATATTTCTAATTTTTTATATTTGTTAGAAATCACTTTTCGATACGAACCCAACGGTTCCGACTTTAGGAGAATCCGACGGTCAGATCTCCCGTAATGTCCGTTTGAAGTCAATGGTCGAAATTCGCGAACTACCGCAGCGCGTTCTATTCAGGCCGTTATATTATATATATATATATAATAAATATTTCGTCGATTTCCATTTAAAACATATTTTATAAATCGTTTTAAATTCGTTTTCAAAACGATTTCAACTTCATATTCAATTTCAAATCAAAATTGAATATTCCATATCATCAAGACATAAATGATAATATTTTCAAAACATTATATTTTGAAATCAATTCTTTTTCGATATTCATTATAAAAATGAATAAAATTGATATAAATATCATTCACGTCAAAATGGCGTTAATCTAATCAACATGGCTTTATATATTTAAATATTTTCGTGTCCATCCCAAATCGGACATCAAAATCAGATTTTGATCTTTTACTGAATATTATTTGAAAATATTCCTTATTTTAAAATAATCGTTATTTTAAAATATTCGTTCTTTTTGAACTTGAATCAGACACAGTCAATTACCATATAATGTGATTTATATGGATTTCATACACACATGTACACAACAGCAATCAAACACAGTCAGCCATCATCCAAAGTGCATTATACACTGCATAAGCATTAAATATAAATATTCAATGCTTACAACAGCTTGTCAATCAATCAATCGACTTGCAACTAATTATTGGGATTTGTGTATGTCCAATATCATCCGAATACCCGTGTGGGGCTTCAATCAACAAATATTGAATTTTATTTGTGCAGTTGGGCGATGTGTAAAATTTATCGTCCCAATCAATATCAGTCAAATGTGTGTACATAAACAAATCGTCCGATTTGTCTATAAATAATTATTTTATTCATATACACGTTAAAAATTATATTTTTACCTATAAAATATTTTATTCTATTCCATATCACACAATCAATTTTCAAAACACATCAATCAAACAAACAAGTCATCTATGGTCTGCGGACGACCGGTATCAGGTGCTGCCAAGCACCGTCTTCATCCTAGTATATATTTCCAACTAGAAAATAAATAAAAGTTAGAAGTTCTCACCTAGAAGCTAAACCAAACACCACGACTCTTCATATGTAGAAAATCTTCACCGTGTTTCCAAAAAGATCTGTTTCATGCGGTGCATGTTAAAAGTCATGTTTCTAACGTCGCTATCTCATTACAAAGATCAAACCTTTATATTCGTTATGCATACGATAAAAATTATATTTTTATTTCAGATTTATTTATATAAAAATCGTATTTTTATTTCTCAACCTATATAAAAATAATATTTTTATATTCTCTATTATATGACATTAATATTTTTACTTCGCTACTGAACATATGAAGATCATATTTTTATATCTCTATTGCATATATAAAATTTATATTTTTATCTCTTCATTCAAATAAATAAAAATTTAGTTTTTATCGCTTCGCTATGTATATAAAAATCAGATTTTTATATCGTTAAAAATCACATTTTTCTTATCATAAAAATTTAGTCTTTTCCTTTATAAAAATATAATCTTTTCTATGCTAAAAATAATAACTTTTCTATGTTAAAAACAATAACTTTTCTAATAAGTAAAAAATCTAAACTTTAAATAAATTAGAATTGAATCTTTTTCTACATTAAAAATCGAATCTTTTCTCCTCTAAAATTCATATCTTTATGCATTCGTTATTCATGCATAAAAATAACACCTTTAAAACAAAGTATGTAATTTAAAAACAAAATTAAAACTCACATTGGACTGTTTGGGGGTGGAGGAGGCTCAAGGAGGTGGCGGCCGGGTTGCTGCGAGGTCAGAGTAGTAGTAAAGGCGGGGGTAAGCCCAGCATGGCCGGAGGTGGATGATTTGGCGGACTAGGGCGCGGGTTCGGGCTTTAACGGAGACAAGAGCGAGAAGGGAGGAGAGAGAACGTCGGGGGCGTCTAGACGGCGTCGGTGTTGGGAGGGAAGCGGCGGTGCAGATGCGACCGGGGAGGGGGGAGGGGAGATTCCGTCGCCTCCTTATTTTCATTTTTTTATTTTATTTTAATTGATCTGAGTGGAGAGAAAGAGGAAGAGAGTATATATATATTAATATATATTTAATTAATTTATTTTTGAAAAAGAAACTTTTTATTTCAAACTCAAAATCAAATCCACCGACTGTTGTCCATAACTAACTACCTCCATTTTGAACACAATGGGATATGTATCGTAAGCCAGTTTGGTTGTTTCAATCGGTTTTCGTCAAAATCAAAATATAAATCTATATATTGAATTTGAACACATATTTCACTTTACCGGGACCACATACGAACTCTAAAAATTCCCAAAAAATATTTTCCAACTTCATATTGACAATACGGTTGTAACGGAACTTATTTTGTCAAATTTGGAGACTGTTTGACAAATGTCCATTTTCTGGTCGATCGAAATTGACTATAATTGTTAAAACACGTTTTCATTTGTCACGCTCACATATTGATCTAGAAAATTACGAATTTTGGAATATAGCAATAATTTGACATCCTGGATTAAACAAAAGTGGTTTCATCGAAAATGGAGGTTGTTTGCAAAATTTCTATTTTTAAGGGCTATATTTTCCATAGCGACTATTCTGAAATTTCAACTGGGCAGAACTTTTTATTCCCGCTACGAAATTTCAATTTTTCGGATTCATTGGAAAGATATTCTCAAATAGATTCTAATATTTTTGGTTTTGCCAAAATCCGGTTTATTTTGAATCCTGTGCATTCATTTGAAATTTGAAATCGAATTTTCAAACTACCATGCCATTTTTAATTCCTTTTATAATTAAAAATAAATATTTATATTCTGACATCGATTAAAATAAATATATACATTGTAATTCTATTCAAAATAAATTTCTCGTCATTATTATTTAAAATAATCCATTTTAAATACTCAAAATTGATCAAAATTGCCAAAATAAAAAATTTAAATTGGTTCGAATTTTCTGGGTTATTAGCATGCCTCCACTTTGTGTGACCTATATGACTTCTCTTTGTTCACCATTCTAGTCAAAATTATAATCTGACATGGAACTCTTGTTGTGGTAGTACTTGATATTTATGTGTGTTGATGCCATGTTGAGTTCATAACTAGTGATATGCATGCTATGTCACATTTTACACAACCTGCACTTGACTTATATTGATGTTAGGATTTTCATGAGTCTAAAATTAGATTATTGCATTTGATGTATAGTTTTTTTTACTTGAATACAACCTGACCCGAGTTTTTGTTTTGCTTGGCTCGGGGTCAGACCTGAGTAAATTACAGCTTAGGTTTGAAGTTGACGATGACGAAGGTTTCATGAAGATACGTGAAGACGCATGTACACGCGCAAGCCCAATTTAAAGTGTATAGCTTTATTTTAAAATTCTTGTACATGTTTTTATTCCACTGTGCAAAATGTTTTATAAAACTTGTTGGATCTAGATTAATGCTAGACGGGGTGAATAGGGTTAATTACAATTTTTACTGAGTTCAAATATTACGGGATAATAAACAGATCACAAATAATAGCAGAAATAGAAATGCAGAAAATAAATGACACAAGAGGTACCCGGCTTCGGAAAAACCCTGCCTACTGTTGCATTCCTAAGGTTTCTACTAGTTCATAGAACAGATCCCACATACAAGACCATTTACACTCGTAATCCCTGCTCCAATTCTAACCCTATGCTCAAAACCCTAGACTGATCGATATCCCCTAGATCAGATTTCCCTTGATTACGACCCCGTAACCAGTAACCTAGATTTTACAGACTCTAGCAACTGTCAGCCAACACCCTGACTAATTCTTCTAGATTTTACAGAATTCTAGAAACTGTTTGTGACAGTTTTAAAACAAAATAGTAAATACAAAACAAATTAAAAAAGAAAGACCCTAAGAGAAAAATAAATAAAGTGTCATTCCCTTTTCCATTTAGAATCTTGGTCGGCCCTGTTTTCTTTATTTGTTAAACCCGATCCTTTGCTTTCTCTCATGAAAAAATGGCGGCTTGCATTAGGGTTTCTTTGAATCCCCAAATCGATTTATGTTGTAATAAACTGCTTATGGAAATGGTTCTCCTCGTCTTTGATGATTACACCGTTGCTTCCTCTGTCTTGCTCGTTCGATTTTGGGCATGGATCAAATCCCTAAAAATTGTGAGCTCTCTGACTTATTTCTAGGCTAGATTTTGTTGTAATTTTTTGTGGAATCGATCACTCATGCCAGTGATGAATTGTTTATGTATGTATAGGGTCTTGAAACCCTAAATTAAAAACTCTGATTTCTGTATTTGATTTGCTCTGATTGATTGCGCGTTTCCCCTTTTTGGTTCTCGGCTTTGATTAAGTTTTGCTGTGTGTATTTCTTCTTTTGCACGGCTTGATTGAATTTTGCTTTGTTCCCCTTTTTGAAAAATTTGATGGAAATCCTGGCTTTAAATCGTGGCATGATATTCTATTGATTGTGAGTGATTTTCACCCTTACTTCCATGATAAAAAAATGCCATGAAAGAATTGCTAGAATTGCAAATTTGTTGCCTTTTTCGAACTCAATCTGTCTATCACAATTTAAATTCAATATTTGCACATGTTTCCCCTTTTGAAATCTTAGCTGTGAAAATCCAAAAGAAATCTGCTTTCCCATATTAAAAAAATTGCCTTGATAGTTTCCAACGGTCCATTTCTGGAGTAATCAATTGCAAAAAATTTGAACACAATTTGTTTAAAACTGGAAAGCGATTTGCAATTTGCCATAAAGAAAAACTGTGTTTTCTTTTCACGTTGAATTTGAAAATTCTGACCATGAATAGATTTGTAAATTTCACCTTGCTGGTTTTGTGATACTCTGAAGATCAATGCCTGAATGCACCTATGCTCTACTGTGTTGCTCCATCATTTGTATTTTCTATTTGATTTACATGTTTCACATGCACTGATTCATAATTTTGCCATTAACTGTTGTGTATTCTTGAAATCGGGAGGACATGGATTTGTTATACATTGTATTTTCATGCTGTTCACATCCAAGTTGCGGTGTATACTTGTGCTGAAACCTAAACATTTTGCACCATCTATTCTTATATTTTGTGTACATACATTCATGTTGTTCCCTGTATCTCGTCAAGTTGCATACTGCACCTTTGTGTCCTTGTGGCCTCTCTTAGTCGTTTACATGCTACATCCATTTTTACTTGTCCTGAACCATTTGTATTGATGATGATTGAGCTTGTATCATTGTCCATGCTTATGTACTGCCATCATTACATGTTATAAAAAAATGACTTGTACATGTTGTGTGAATTGCTCCATATTGGTATTCCTCATTGTCTTTGCTGAAATGAATAATTGCACTTGGCTTGAGCTTTACTGTCTTGGGCTCGACTATGTTTTACCTCATGTATATGTTGCCTGTACCTCTTCACTATTGCTTTTCCTTCTTACTTACATTCTATATGTACAAAACAACCATGCTAGAAAAGATCCATTGCACTTGAAAGTTGGCACTTGTACTCGGCCATTTGCATGTTGAATTTTCCTTTAGACTTGCTGACTTGTAATAGATTGTGTGATCTGCCAAGTTTGCCGACCCATTTTGGCTTATCTGAGTTGCATGCCATTTCTTGATTTTATTTGACCAACTCCACAGTTTTGACTAGTTTGCCCCATGTCCATGTTGCACTGTCCCTTGTTTGTTATGCGTTGAGTCGAGATGGTCCATGTGGCTACTCCTCAGTTGCACACTAATTGGCGAGTCAGTGCACACGTGTATATTATGCACGTGTGTATATGCAGCCATTCAGTATTATTTTCTGTCCCTATTACTATACATATACAGACTGACTAGACATTGATCAGATCAAGTCATGAAAAATGATGAGAAACACACCAGAAATCTGAGGCAAATAAATTTTTAAAATAAAAAAAATTATATCTGCTAGAATTTAAAATATTATTTCTGTCAGATACTGTGTGTGTTTCTTTTGTATGACAGGTGTAGATGACTGGACTGACAGTGAAGATGCTGTGAAGATAGAGGACAAAAGATAGAACACAAAAGAATAAAAGATAGTGTCAGTGAATGTAAATGTATCAGTGAATGTAGATGGAAGTGAAAATGTATGTATATATGGTTTGTGTAGACAGAGTGACTGTAGGAGTGTTGTAGAGAGAATTGTACTGATATTTGTAATAAACAAATTTTGTTTAAAATAAAATATTATTTTATTGTTGTCAAACAAACTTATCTATTATATTCAGTTTGTTTACAAGTACAATATTCTGTGAATGTATATGAAATGTGATGTGTTCAAATAGTGGAGTTATAAAAAGTTGTACTTTTTGAAAATTTGAAATATAATATTCAATTTAAATAAAATACTGTGTGAATATATGAATGTCTATACAGTCATATTCTATTTAAATATAAAAAGTATATTCCTGTCTATGATGTATATATAGAATAGTACAGTAACAAACACATTCAAAATAATATTTATTTGGTTGTTATCATCAAACAAAAATCATATAATTGTGTATACAACACGTTATATACAACAATCTCCCCCTTTTGATGATGACAAACAAATAAAAGATCTTGATCACAATAAATGTGTTTGATAGTGAATATTGGACTCCCCCTATTTGAAAACTCCCCATACAACAGAAACTCCCCCTATAACTGTGAATGAATGAAGAAAATGAAAGTTGAATAAATTTTCAAAATTATAAATATTTGTAAAATATTCACTCATAAATTAAAATCTCAACCCATTCTCCCCTTTTTATTATCGTCAAAATATAGAATTTTAAATATAGATGGAAAATGACTAAAAATATAATTTCATCTTAAGAGGAAGAACGGTCATCATAAATCTCAATCAGTCAAACAAAAATCATAATAAACTGAGAACTGGTGGCATATTTCACATTGTAGAGAATGACGGATTTACGATAAAATTTATATAAATGGGGAGAGTTAAAAAAAATTTAAAAAAATTGAGCACAAAAAAACAGTGATGGATTTGGACTATAATAAATCAATCAATTTAAGTGACAAAATTGTATAATCTCAAATCCCAATATCTATCAATCAACAAATCATAATATGTCATAAAAATTCAACACATTTCACAGAATAGAATATGGATTGATAGGCTAGTTTTTATACACCAAGGAGAATTTCATATAAAAGTTTATTTAACAATTTATTTTTCTTTTTATTTAAGAGCACACTGACCACGCATAACCAGAGTTTGGATTTTTAAATGAGGTCAGTTGCAGCTTAAATCACAAATTGTCTCTTAACCATGCATCACCAGAGCTTGGATTTTTAAATGAGGTTAGAGACACACTTATATATTTATTATATATTTATCATTTTCAGTTTCAAAACGAAATAATCCTCAGTATATAAAACCAAAAATGGATGATAGAAATCCGGTTGCTATAGAAATGGTCTGTGAAATAAAATTATAAATTAATTATTGTAACACCCCGTATTTTCTGAGAATATTAAAAAAAATGGTTAATTATGAAGAAGTAATTAAGCCTTGAAGTTTATATGCATATGAGAGAAATATATATAGATATATATATAAATTAAATAAATAAACATGCAAAAAAGGTTCAAAACAACGAATTGGGAGGGGGAATAACCGAACCGGCCCATTTTTGAGGTCGACCCAAGCTTTGCTGGGTCGACTAGGGGTTAATCCAGGGTGTTTGGCTGTCATCCCGTGGGCCGATTCGCTCAAATGCAGATTTTGCATTTGAATGGTTCTCATGATTCAGGGTTAATCTAATGGTCCTAAATAACTTCCTACACCTATATATACATCCCTAACCAAAACCTAAATCTCATATACAATTCTCTAGCCTCCAATGCTCTCTTCCTCTCTAAAAATAAATAAATCAATGGCGTCTCTACTCTGCTGAAACCTAAGCTAGGACTTGTGCTTCTTCTTCCTCCAATTCTGATTAGGATTAAAAGAGAACAGCTACAACACCTTTTTCTTTTAGAATCCAACCAAGGCAAGTGCAGTTATTTTCCAATATAAACTTTAATTATAATTGTGACATGATTGTAAATCTGAATTTGAGATTGCGTATGTTCTGTTCTGATCTATTTTATTCTATATCTCTTTCTTCTTTCTGTTCTATAGCCAGGCTACCCCGAGCCTGCGCCAAATCTCATAAGAGATTAACGCACGAACGTTAAACTTTGGGATAAATAATGAATGATGGCATAATTGGACATGGCTAATCTGTGACTAAAAGGACATAGGTTGTAAACTAGATTTAGATTTGTGCATATTCTGTGAATTGGAAGAAGAGGAACCATTGTATATTAACATGTGACTTGAGACATTGGACATAACACATATTTTTGAATTAAAGATCTGTTATAATTTAAAGTTCTAGATTGTTGGGCATATTGTTTATATAAAAATTCATGATTTGGGATAAAAAGGGAATATGACTTAGGTGTGAAGATTTATGTTAAGATTTGATAACTATTAAATGTGAATAACACCTAAGTGGGAGATTTTTGAGTATATGACATGCATTGAAATCGATGGCTATATTTGGTATAATTTATATGTGAATCTTTTGTACTAGGCAAGTTTAACTAAATTTGAGACGTGTGTTATATGGTAAATTATGACCATAATCTGTGCCATGTAAATTCAATGCAAACGTGGGGTATATGATCATAATGTGAATCATGAAAACTATTTAGGCATGCAAACTTGGGCCAAATTTATAATTAGGCAAGATATGTTTATGAAACTTTAAGGAATGATTAAACCTGTTATATTGCCTAATTTGCTAGTTTTGTTATATTGCCTAATCTGCTAGATCTGTTATATTACCTAATCTGCTAGATCTGTTATATTACCTAATCTGCTAGATCTATTATATTGCCTAATCTGCTAGATCTGTTATATTGCCTAATCTGCTAGTTCTGTTATATTGCCTAAACAGCTAATTAGATTGATTTCCCTAATCTTCTAATTATGTTAATTTTGCCTCATCTGCTAAATCTGTTAAATCATCTAATCTGCAAGATTTGTTATCTGTTTAATCTGTTGAATGGCGTAATCTGTTGGAACTGAAATGCTGAAATTTGAAGTATGTAATCCTGTAGGCTCGATTTAAAATTGAGCAAAACTTGTTAATAGAACCTCGAATAATCTGCTGTAACTTGTAAAGAAGTTAATTTGTTAAATTCTGCGAGTGAGCACATTTGCTAAACATAAAACATGGCTAACTCGAGGTTAGAATGAGTTTCCGGTGTAATTTTGCTCGGAACCGCCCGGCACATTCCAGTGGACGCAAACAATAGGTTCTAATGTGAGAAGTTAGTCATAACGTGCTTAAAACCCGAGGTTAGACTCAGTTTGCGGCAGAAACCTGTCCGGAACCAACCGGCCTAACCAGTGGCCGCAAACTGTCAGTCTAATGTAAGAGGTCTGAACATTAATGAAAATCTGAGATAAATATGATGTCTAAAACGTGTTGGGTGGATAGGGTTATACCAACTGGACTGATAAATTTAACAAACCCGTTTCATAAATCTGTAGGCCCAATTACAAAATTAGACAATCTGTAAGTCTGTTAAAACAGTACATCTGATTCGTTAGTCCGAAAACTTGTTAACTTGAATGTCTGATTTGTGAACTAGTAAATCTGAACTCTGTATGTCTGAAACCCGTAACAAGTTAATCTGAAATCCGTTAATCTGGGGACACAAGGTTAGGATGGGAAATACTTGTGTCATCTGTTGCTTGGGACCCATATTAGTCAGTAACCCTTTCTGGTATCAAAACTTTGACCCAACAGTAGGTAGGGTCCGGGCATGCTTACTGAACTAATTATAAGCGGTTCATTATGATAATGGCGAGGGGTGTTGATGGTGCGTACCAACCGCTCATGTGCGTGCATGGATCCCGGTCTGCCTCTGAGGATGTAAGACACCGTGACATCTGTAAATAGGTCTGTGTCATTCAAAGGTTGCCACTTTAGGGAATGATACACCCTTCAATGGGGCTAGCACAGGGTATTTATGTATTAGGGAGCCGATCGCGTGGGGTTGAACTTAGGGTACACTTAGCTCTGTCTGTTTCTGTGGGGTACCGTCTGTTTCTGTTGGGTAGTAACACCTGTCTGTTCCCGCGTGGTACCGTCTGTTGGGGTGGTAAAGGCCTATTTATTAGTGTGTACCTAATTCTACATTCTGTTTCCATAGGGATTAATCTGTTTCTGTTTCTGTACCTTCTGTTCGGGTGGTAAAAGCCCATTACTAGCATTTTGTTCTGTGGAAATCATTCTGTTTCCTTTCTATTTCAGTTAAGACATTAGGATAACACCTAATCCCGTTATATTAGTACTAGTGCAGAGAGATGAAAAGAGATATCATTCTATTTCTTCTGTTTAACCTAAGTATATCTGTTGTTCCTGTTACTGTTATCTCTTATCCATCTTATTTTCATGTCATAATTATTATTATCTGTTCATATGCTGAAAGTCACTGGACTTGCCAGACTTTATGTCTGACCTTGTTTGTTTTCGCCCCTTTTCTTCCGTTCCCCCCCCCCCCCCAGGTTTTCAAGGAGGGAATACTTTAGTTTGATCCAGATCTCTTCCGCTTGCAGTGATTAAAGTATGGCTTGTCTTCTTCTGTGGGGATTATGATTTTAAACTATGCATTCTGAAGGCTTTTGTACAAGACTGATATTTTGTACTTGAATTCTGATATTGTGATTTGAAAGGATGTAACCAAGCTTCTGTTTGAAATAAAGTTATAATTTTTCAAGTACTTTTTATCTGTCTTGTAGTATTCTGTTTCTGTTTACTAAAATGCTCCACCAAAGTTAAGGCATTCCCTTTGTGAGTGACCTTAACGGAGGTGGGGTGTTACACTTGGTATCAGAGCTGAAGGTTACCAGATTTGATAAAAAGTTTTGAAAACTATTTTCAAAAAGGATTTAAAAAGGAAGTATTTTCAAAAGTAAAGTTTAGTTTTGAAAAATAAAATAAATAATCCCCAAAAGCCATATATCTTTCTTTCGATTCTTTGTTTCGAGTTCCTTCCTCTTTCCCTTTTTGAATCTCTTCCTCCGCGTATAGATGCTTTTTCTAAGATATGTAAGGACTTCCGTGCGATGGGCGCAAAACCACTTTTTGGGACTGAGACGTTGTCGAGGCTAGAAGTTGGCTGAACGAAGTGGAGGACATGTTGGTACCTTTGAGATAGACGATGGGAGGAAGGTTCAACCAGCTGCTTGGTTAATAAAGGATGAAGATTCATTTTGGTGGAAGGTCACGAATGGAGAACGTACATGGGAGACATGGATAGGACACACGATAAGAAAGTGGATCCAAAGAAGGGCACTTGCTTCAACTGTGGTGAGATGGGACACTTCACTAGGGACTGCCCGAAGAAACAAGGACAAGGGCAGAGGGCAGGACCAACTGCTGGAGGGAAGGCGAACACTCTCGAGGCTAGTGGATAGGATAGGATTAGGAAAACTTTCTGTAGGAGGTTTAATTTCTTTATCTGATTGTTGAGTTAAAACACTTTCTGATTCTGGCATTTCGATTCTGTAATCGATAATCTGCGCTTTAATACTAGTATTGTTTCTGATTCCGCTGTAGACTCAAACCCATAAGGGATATGACTCTTCTGCTTGTGATAAATTGGGGTTTGAGAGATATCTGTGTTAGGCGTCAAGTAGGACGCATAAATTCTGGGTTTTATCATGCTTAGTTTTCTAAGAATCATTTGGTAATCTGATCTGTACTAGTAGTCTGTAAATATCTGAATATCTCTGATAATGTTAAGATTTCCAGTTTTGACATTGTCTAAAGAGGGTAATCCTCTGGGTGTCAATCTGATGTTGATTTCGGTCTTCGGGGTTGATACTTAGGGGAATTATTTTCTCAACCAATGTCTAATGGGAACCAAGTCTTCGTTTTATCTGTACTCGCTTCCATCATTCGACTGTATCCTATCGATCGAATATTCGAACTTTAGGTAGAAACTAATGGGTGTAAAAATGTGTTTGAGACATGTTATGTTTGATGGTTGCAAGTGGATGCAAGTGGTTGCTAGTGGTTGCTCGTGGATGCATATACACACACTAGGCACCCTCATACTGCATATGGATGTGTGAGCATTTTCAATTTTTGTGGATGCAAAATGATTGACTCAGCACATGGATGTTGCATTTGGATGAATGGTTATGCACTCATATAGAAATGATGTGTATCAAATAGGATTTCTTGCATACATATTTGGACTCATGACACTAACATGATTCGCATTAAGGAGGTCAACTGGATTAGTAGACCGCCTGATTTTGCATTAGATAAGAAACATATACACACACTTTGCATATGTTCATACGGCATTAGAAACATTTTAAGGACAATGGATGCCTGTGATTGAATGGTTGAGTAGATGGATGTTGGATGTTAGGATACATTCTTCTTAACTTGAAGATTTCGGGGATGAAATCCTTTAAGGAGGGTGAATGTAACACCCCGTATTTTCTGAGAATATTAAAAAAAAATGGTTAATTATGAAGAAGTTATTATGCCTTGAAGTTTATATGCATATGAGAGAAATATATATAGATATATATATATAAATTAAATAAATAAACATGCAAAAAAGGTTCAAAACAGCGAATTGGGAGGGGGAATAACCGAACCGGCCCATTTTTGAGGTCGACCCAAGCCCCGCTGGGTCGACTAGGGGTTAATCCAGGGTGTTTGGCTGTCATCCCGTGGGCCGATTCGCTCAAATGCAGATTTTGCATTTGAATGGTTCTCATGATTTAGGGTTAATCTAATGGTCCTAAATAACTTTCTACACCTATATATACATCCCTAACCTAAACCTAAATCTCATATACAATTCTCTAGCCTCCAATGCTCTCTTCCTCTCTAAAAATAAATAAATCAATGGCGTCTCTACTCTGCTGAAACCTAAGCTAGGACTTGTGCTTCTTCTTCCTTCAATTCTAATTAGGATTAAAAGAGAACAGCTACAACACCTTTTTCTTTTAGAATCCAACCAAGGAAAGTGCAGTTATTTTCCGATATAAACTTTAATTATAATTGTGACATGATTGTAAATCTGAATTTGAGATTGCGTATGTTCTGTTCTGATCTATTTTATTCTATATCTCTTTCTTCTTTTTGTTCTATAGCCAGGCTACCCCGAGCCTTTGCCAAATCTCATAAGAGATTAACGCACGAACGTTAAACTTTGGGATAAATAATGAATGATGGCATAATTGGACATGGCTAATCTATGACTAAAAGGACATAGGTTGTAAACTAGATTTAGATCTGTGCATATTATGTGAATTGGAAGAAGAGGAACCATTGTATATTAACATGTGACTTGAGACATTGGACATAACGCATATTTTTGAGTTAAAGATCTATTATAATTTAAAGTTCTAGATATTTGGGCATATTTTTTATATAGAAATTCATGATTTGGGATAAAAAGGGAATATGACTTAGGTGTGAAGATTTATGTTAAGATTTGATAACTATTAAATGTGAATAACACCTAAGTGGGAGATTTTTGAATATATGACATGCATTGAAATCGATGGCTATATTTGGTATAATTTATATGTGAATCTTTTGTACTAGGCAAGTTTAACTAAATTTGAGACGTGTGTTATATGGTAAATTATGACCATAATCTGTGCCATGTAAATTCAATGCAAACGTGGGGTATATGATCATAATGTGAATCATGACAACTATTTAGGCATGCAAACTTGGGCCAAATTTATAATTAGGCAAGATATGTTTATGAAACTTTAAGGAATGATTAGACCTGTTATATTGCCTAATTTGCTAGTTCTGTTATATTGCCTAATCTGCTAGATCTGTTATATTGCCTAATCTGCTAGATCTGTTATATTGCCTAATCTGCTAGATTTATTATATTGCCTAATCTGCTAGATCTGTTATTGCCTAATCTGCTAGTTCTGTTATATTGCCTAAACTGCTAATTAGATTGATTTGCCTAATCTGCTAATTATGTTAATTTTGCCTCATCTGCTAAATCTGTTAAATCGCCTAATCTGCAAGATTTGTTATCTGTTTAATCTGTTGAATGGCGTAATCTGTTGGAACTGAAATGCTGAAATTTGAAGTATGTAATCCTGTAGGCTCGATTTAAAATTGAGCAAAACTTGTTAATAGAACCTCGAATAATCTGCTGTAACTTGTAAAGAAGTTAATTTGTTAAAACCTGTGAGTGAGCACATTTGCTAAACATAAAACGTGGCTAACTCGAGGTTAGAATGAGTTTCCGGCGTAATTCTGCTCGAAACCGCCCGGCACATTCCAATGGACGCAAAAAATAGGTTCTAATGTGAGAAGTTAGCCATAACGTGCTTGAAACCCGAGGTTAGACTCAGTTTGCGGTAGAAACCTGCCCAGAACCAACCGGCCTAACCAGTGGCCGCAAACTGTCAGTCTAATGTAAGAGGTCTGAGCATTAATCAAAATCTGAGATAAATATGATGTCTAAAACGTGTTGGGTGGATAGGGTTATACCAACTGGACTGATAAATTTAACAAACCCGTTTTGTGAATCTGTAGGCCCAATTACAAAATTAGACAATCTGTAAGTCTGTTAAAACAGTACATCTGATCCGTTAGTCCGAAAACTTGTTAACTTGAATGTCTGATTTGTGAACTAGTAAATCTAAACTCTGTATGTCTGAAACCTGTAACAAGTTAATCTGAAATCCGTTAATCTAGGGACACAAGGTTAGGATGGGAAATACTTGTGTCATCTGTTGCTTGGGACCCATATTAGTTAATAACCCTTTCTGGTATCAAAACTTTGACCCAACAGTAGGTAGGTTCCGGGCACGCTTACTGAACTAATTATAAGTGGTTCATTCTGATAATGGGGAGGGGTGTTGATGGTGCGTTCCAACCGGGTCATGTGCGTGCTTGGATCCCGGTCTGCCTCTGAGGATGTAAGACGCCGTGACATTTGTAAATAGGTCTGTGTCATTCAAAGGTTGCCACTTTAGGGAATGATACACCCTTCGATGGGGCTGGCACAGGGTATTTATGTATTAGGGAGCCGATCGCGTGGGGTAGAACTTAGGGTACACTTAGCTCTGTCTGTTTCTGTGGGGTACCGTCCGTTTCTGTTGGTTGGTAACACCTGTCTGTTCCCGCGTGGTACCGTCTGTTGGGGTGGTAAAGGCCTATTTATTAGTGTATACCTAATTCTACATTCTGTTTCCATAGGGATTAATTTGTTTCTGTACCTTCTGTTCGGGTGGTAAAAGCCCATTACTAGCATTCTGTTCTGTGGAAATCATTCTGTTTCCTTTCTGTTTCAGTTAAGACATTAAGGTAACAACTAATCCCGTTATATTAGTACTAGTGCAGAGAAATGAAAAGAGATATCATTCTGTTTCTTCTGTTTAACCTAAGTATATCTGTTGTTCCTGTTACTGTTATCTCTTATCCAGCTTATTTTCATGTCATAATTATTATTATCTGTTCATATGCTGAAAGTCACTGGACTTGCCAGACTTTATGTCTGACCTTGTTTGTTTTCACCCCTTTTCTTCCGTCCCCCCCCCCCCCCCAGGTTTTCAAGGAGGGAATACTTTAGTTTGATCCAGATTTCTTCCGCTTGCAGTGATTAAAGTATGGATTGTCTTCTTCTGTGGGGATTATGATTTTAAACTATGCATTCTGAAGGCTTTTGTACAAGACTGATATTTTGTACTTGAATTCTGATATTGTGATTTGAAAGGATGTAACTAAGCTTCTGTTTGAAATAAAGTTATAATTTTTCAAGTACTGTTTATCTGTCTTGTAGTATTCTGTTTCTGTTTACTAAAATGCTCCACCAAAGTTAAGGCATTCCCTTTGTGAGTGACCTTAACGGAGGTGGGGTGTTACAATTGTATTATGAAATATGCTCGACTTACTGGGATTATTGAAAAATTTCAATTATCACTAATTATGAATAATAACATAGCCACAATTCCATCACAAATATTTTCACTGTTTATTCAAGATGATTTTAAAAAGAAATATCAAACTCTCCACATTAATATAGAATTATCATGGGTGGCAGAAAGATGATAGATAAAGGACGTGGTCGTGAAATAATTCCCAATTCAAAGGTAATATAATATATGTTCAACCATCATGAAAATCCAAATAAAATCTCCTCTTGTTGTGAAATAGACTACAGTCACAATTCATCACAATTTCAAAATCTAATAATAATTTTGATGAATTATAAATGCAGTTCAATTTGGATATTGATTTCAATTTTTGAATGAATAATCAATAAATAATTTTAAACTAGAAAATCAATTACAAGAGGAATATGAAGATCTATACATGCCAAGAGGGATAAATTTGTGCAAGGCAAAAAGAGTGTGTAGATCTATACAAGGTGTAGATTAGAATCTAAGTGCAGATGAGTGAGACAAATATAAGGCGCTTCTGACACCACTTGGTGTCTCTATTAATGAGGACTTTAACATGACACTGGAGACAAATAAAAATAATTTAGACAACAGAGTTTTATCCACAAAGCCCAACCGGAAAAAATTAACAAATTTGGCACATTTATCTAAACATCAAGCAAGAACAAGCAGATATTTGAAAAATAGTATCAGAGTAGCAAACAGATCATAAATAAGCAATTTCCAAATTATTTTCAAGACAATATCATAGCAGCACAAGATATCAGTTTCAATGCAGACTTGTCAAGAAGATGTTTCAAATATATTTCTGTTGGTCACGAAAAAATGATTCATGATTCTAGATTTTAAAAAATATTGTTTATTTTGAATCATTTGATGGAATATTAAAATATCAGAATTTAATGAATCAATTACACTAGATTATTAATTTCAGATTTAAGATGTGTGTGTGATTCAATAAATCAATAATTTCAAATGATTTTAAATAAATAGATATTCAAATCAATTAGTCATGAAATAACAGTGAGTTTTTAAGACCAAATTTTCAAGGAATTTTCACAAGCAATTTTCTGACAAGTATACAAGAGATCTTAGATCATTTACACCAGGCTTAAGAGATATTCATGATCCAAACAATTTAAAGCAGTTTATTTGAAATCACTTGAGTCAATGTCAATGTCAAGTTTATTTGAAATCACTTAGTTAATTCTATTCAATTTCTATTCAAATTTTATATCACTTCTATTATTCAACTTTTATGTATTCAAATTCTATAGTTTAAATTCCATTTGAATTCTATATTCATATTCTATTTGAATTTCTATATTCAAATCACCTTTGAATTTCTATATTCAAATCCTATTATTACTCTATATGAATTCTATATTCAATTTTCCATTATTTAAATCTTCTTTATTCAAATTCTATATTTGAATTTCTTATTTACATTCTATGTTTGAACTTCCTTTATTCAAATTCCTTTTCAAACTTTCTTTATTCATTCTTTACATAAGTCTCGATTTCAATTCCTTTTGAAATCGATATTTCTACCTTTGGAAAATAGATTTCCCCTTCAATTTCACACTTGTATTTTTATTTCTGAATTATCCAAATGATAATTCTCTTCACTTCATTTATAAGCTTCGTTTATAAAAGAACTATTTATAAACTTCGTTTATGACGGAACTTCTCGTTTTATTTCTTTTAAACAAGTTAATATTTCGAATCTATTTCAAAATTAAAATTCTATATTATAAATCCCATTTTGAAATTCACCACAACTTGTCTTTCCCAAAACAAATTCAAAACAGTATCTCTGGTAGTAATTCGTCACTTACAACTCGAAAATGAATACTGATGATGCAGCTGTCATCATCAGAATCTATTTCCCAGTGATCGAAGTGAGTTCAATACTATAAAACCATTTTTAAACATTTCCACTTTGAAATTCATTTCAAAATATAATTCACACTGCTTGTAAAACAATTTAAAATCTCCCGGGATCTTAAATTTTCCTTACTTTTAATCCAAATCCATTTACAAACACTTATCCAATTTTCCAGAATTTTAATTCAATTTCTAGTTTAAAATTTCAGATTTAACTCATCGGATTTCACGTATATGAATTCTGATTGGTTATTTACATAACCATTTAATTTATAATCTTTCTCGATTATAATATCAACCAATATATCCATTATATTATAATTCTGAAATATATCTTCTCTATATCAAGATATACCGTGGGGAAACTTATTTTAATTTACCATCTTTTCAAAACATATCGTGCCGACCCATCGTATTCAAGTGTTTAGTAACTCCTACCGATACAGTGGAACAAAGTAACATGAATCCATCAAAACCTCGCTCTGATACCAACTGTAATGACCCAGATTTTGAGCGGCTTTGGTTATCGACATAAACACGATGTCGATAACCAAAACATCGAAAAATCCTGGTAATTAGTGAAAGAAATTAGAGGGTGAGGAAAGATAAGATAGAAACTTAGAAAAGAAGAAGAAGAAGAAGAACACAACATCAGAGTAACATGAATATCACAGTGGAACGAATAAATATATTTCATAACATAACTTTGAAATACAAATCAGTACTTGAATATACATATCATTATCAAAGTACAACACTTACAACACAGCGGAAATAACTATAGCTATAACATCCTGAAGCCTCCTGCTCCAGCTCTTCAAGTGTATCTGTATAATCCCGACTACTTGACTGCCCGTACAAATTTAGGCACCCAAGAGTTTAGGGAAAACAACAAAGTAAACTCCGGGTCAGTCGTGGGACTGGTATGAGTAAAACAGTTTTAAAACAGGTTGAATAAGTAATCGATATCTCATAAGACCACGCCGCATAACGGAACGGGTTTTTCCCTTATGAGAATCCAAAATATCTTTATATCAAAAACCTTTTGATATTATAATAATGTCTATCAACCACAGTGTATATAATCATCTAGCAGAAACGCTTTCATCTCACATCCTACATATATAGTATACAATCAAAACCGCAAGCACGTATTGGGTAATGGATTTCAAACTATGACAAGGTATGGAACCACCTTTCGCTAGTGTACCTCTAGAGAGGAATACACTGGGTTCAACAAGAACATCTTGCAACCCGGCCACACATGACCGACCACTCATTTCGCTTGAGCGTATCGAATGTATATCACCAACGGTTGGGATCAGCAACCGTTTCCCGAATGGGACAGCATCAACAATAGATTTTTAGAAGTAAATGAAACTCTAGATCAGGTGATTATACGCCCTACTTCGGTGCGACCGACTTAGCCATGCTGCCTGCCCGATTTCTGTCATTTACCGGATGTAAGGCTAGAAGCTACGCTTTATTATCACACCAGATTCACTTTGACTGCCACATCATCAAATCCATCAAATCACCGATTGATGTTCTCAACCATGCATTACGTGTTAGCTAAAAGAAGTTTCCTTCTCCGCTTCCACTCTTGGTACAGTTGGAGAAATCAATATACGTGATCATCTGGAAATACTCTGTAAGACATCCGTCCATACAAGTCATCCAGGAACAGGATGAACCGAAGGCACTATTCTGTAAACAGGATAGTCCTTCAATAACTCCGTCTTCAATTTACTTTGGCATATATGATTCGAAATGCTTATGCTAATACAGAGTGGTTCTTTGGATAATAATCCAACCGTTCTCTCCATATTAACAACGTTAAAATGGTCAAAACTTTGATAGTCTGTGATTTAACTATCGAATAAAAACAAGTGTGCAAACAACGATATTATTTCCAAATGGAAATCATATCGATCAAACATCATTTAACATTCATCTTCTTAGTTCATTTTTCATCTCCTGTTTCCCTATATTCAACATTTCTTATTTTCTAAATTTAGAATATAGACGTTATTAACAATGGAAAACATTTCCATTTCTTGTTTATTTTCTTTACTAGAAAACATTTCTGGTTTCTTATTTGGAAAACATTTCCAAAGCTTCTTCATTGGACTTAGACATATGTTTTAAACAAACCATCGCGATGCCAACTCAAACCATTTCCTTTACTGCCGAACCTTAACTATTCCTCAGTTAAAACGAAGCCAATCAAGTTGGGGTAGAACTACCTCTCAGACCTTGACTGAATAACATTTCTAACTTTGAAATAGGCAAAGTTCACTTTATATTTCTTTAACAAACTTCCTTACTTAACCCTCTTCGAATAGCTATATTCGATTGACTCTTTTCACTTAACTCTATTCGATTAACCCTTATCAATTAACTCCATTGGACTAACACTATTGGATTAACTCTATTTGACTAACGCTATTGATTTACTCATTTCACTTAACTCCTTTCGAATAAACTATATTCGATAACTCCTTTTACTTTCTTCGAATAAACTATATTCGATTAACTCATTTTACTTTCTATTCGAATAACTATATTCGATTAACTCATTTTACTTTCTATGCGAATAACTATATTCGATTAACTCATTTTACTTTAACTCTAATCGATTAACTAACATCGATTAACTTCTTTTAACTTTATTCTCTAATCGATTAACTAACATCGATTAACACCTTTTAACTTTATTCTCTAATCGATTAACTAACATCGATTAACTTCTTTTAATTTTATTCTCTAATCGATTAACTAACATCGATTAACTTCTTTTAACTTTATTCTCTAATCGATTAACTAACATCGATTAACTTCTTTTAACTTTATTCTCTAATTGATTAACTAACATCGATTAACTCCTTTTAACTTTATTCTCTAATCGATTAACTAACATCGATTAACTCCTTTTAACTTTATTCTCTAATCGATTAACTAACATCGATTAACTCCTTTTAATTTTATTCTCTAATCGATTAACTAACATCGATTAACTCCTTTTAACTTTATTCTCTAATAGATTAACTAACATCGATTAACTCCTTTTAACTTTATTCTCTAATCGATTAACTAACATCGGTTAACTTCTTTTTGAATAAACTATTCATTTATAAAGATTTACTTTTAGTAACGGTTCTTCACTTTACAAATGATTTCCTTTTTTTCTAACTTATCCTTTGATTTTATAAATATTTCTTTTGCAAAAATCCTTTTCCTTTTCTATATAAAATCCATCGGTTTTCTATAAATAATTCATTTTCGAAATACACTTTGAAAATATTCCTTTATCAACATTCGGTATGTTATGGTATTCAACATATCAAATCATGATGATCAGTATCGTCCAAACACATATAATCGACAACAGATTATATATCACATCATATATCACTATATATGAAAAACAGTAAAATAAATTTTGAGGAATCCAGTCGGATTTCTCCAACCTTTTTTCCCTGCATCACAGATGTTTAAACAATATAGATAACATCACTTTCAGTTCCATATGATATATTCTGTTAAACAGAATCAATATAGAAATTCAACTAACTGACTAGCCGTTCAATCAAACAGTCAACACACAGTTAATCAGCCAATATCTAAAAGTTCTAAAAATACAACATGAATTTATAAACTGTTAAGAGTTGGTGAGATTTACTCACATTGGCGCGTTAGCCGTTAAATAACGGTTTGCGTTATCTGATTCAGTCGGTCAATTTTATTTTGCCATAAATTGTAATGAGCTCGGATTCACTCCCAGTCAGTCTCATTGTGTTGCTCCCGTCCATACGATCCTGTCGGATCTTGTTTCGCTGAATTCCGTTAACATACGGCGAAGTTATGACCGTTCGAAGTTTATACATATTTAAATTAATTAAACATTTTAAAATAAATTAGTTTGGGCCTCACCCTCACTTGGCCCATCTTCCTTTTGTTCAAGCCTATAACCGCGTTGCCTTTCTTCCACTTAGAGCAAAACCAACGCCTGCTCTCAATACCATGCCCGATGTTTCTGATCGCATCCTTCTCTAATCAAAATATCTCAACAACGTCACCACTAACACAGTAAATGTCACCTTACCAATTTCAGCAAGTAAATCCGCTACATTCACATTTCCAAAATGATCCAACCTTCCAGTGTAAACTGACCGTCCCCTTTATTTAACCACCGAACAGAAAAAACCCATCCACATCTTCTTCATGTATCAACAAACGCAAGTATCCCTTCCATATACACATGGCACGCACAATAGAAAATGCCCGCTCCTGTCCATGACGCATCTTCATTTCCAGAAATGGAAAATCCCACAACTCCTCTCTGAACAGTGTCGAACCCCTCCACTAACGCATCAGACCTTCCACAATACTGATCTGTGCCCTTCTTTCTTCCCCTAAACGAGCATCATCAAACACTCCATTCCATCATGGTTCAGGCAGCAACACATGACTCTGAGAACGTATCAAACAAAACACCTTCAGTACCCAAGCTCACATATTTATATTTTGGATTTGTTCTTCGCATTTGAGGATTTGCTGAAGGAAACTTTTCGTGGTGGCCTCGATTAGGATTTATAAGGTTTTTTTTTTTGAAACCTGGGTGTCCACGTTTTCTTTCATTTCGATTGTGATTCAAAGGGTGCCACCATTCTACTTATTTGTGGCTGAGAGGGGTATTTCGTGGCCCTTTATTTGATCATGGAAAGAAGGGTGAAATTTAGGTTTTAGTTATACGAAGTGTATTTAAGGTTTGATTTTACAAATTACCATGTTACTTAAATACCATTCACGTACGGACAGAAATAAAAATACCGTTGTATCGAGCTCGGTTCCACAATCCCAAAAATATAATAATACCGGTAGATTGACTCATATTTTGAAACTTCAAAATGTTGATTTCGAGGTGCGAAATGCTTCAAAATAAAAAGTCGCTTATTAAATTAATTAAAAAAATTTGTAAAATTCTGAAAATTAAATTATCACTATTTCCCAAAAGAACCTTGTCTAAATTCAAACCCGATCTCCAGTTATATCGAATAAACAGTTATGGTCGATAAACGATTCTATAGCGACTTTTCTAAAATTTGATTTGGACATATCCCAAAATCTACACGATGAAATCCCGATCTTTCTCTTCCACTAGAAAGATATACTCCACCAGCTCCACATATTTCTTGTTTCACAGAAATCCAATTTAAAACGGCTTCTGTATATTCAGTTGAAGTTCGAATCACAAATTTACGAAATGCAGCGCCATTTCAAGCTCAATTTTAATTATATTATAATCTATACGTTCAACTGTCGACAATTGAATATATTCGTTATTCAAATTCAATTCTAAACTGAATTATATATTTTAAATAATCCAAATTACACAAGATCGTCATTTCATCCAATTCTGATTACTTCAAAATTAAATATATTATTTTAATTAAATATTCACCATTATTTAATTCCACGACCATTAAATTCACTATATCACTATTTATATAATTAAATAAATTAATTATCATACCTCTGCCAATGCGGGTCATTACATTTTGTTTGTAAATTGAACTTGATATGTTATCATATGGGTGTTGCATATGGATGAATGGCCGTGCACGCATACAGTATTTACATAGCTAGGGACGCTTGCATACATGGTTGGACGCATGGCACTGACATGACTCGCATTAAGGAGGTCGACCGAATCAATAGACCGCCTGATTTTACAGTAGATAAAGACATATACACACACTATGCATATGAACATGAAAGCATTAGAAATCTTTTAAGGACAATGGATGCCTATGAGTGAATGGTTGAGTAGATGGGTGATTGGATGGTAGGTCACATTCTTCCTAACTTGAAGATTTCGAGGACGAAATACTTTTAAGTGGGGGAGAATGTAACACCCCGTAATTCTGTAACACTGGGATTCAGAAATCAGGGAAGAATTAAAAGTTAAAATCAGAATCAAGGGAAATAGGCTGCGCCATTGCGTTCTTCTCGGAATTCTGCATGAAAAAGAGTCCGAGTTTGCGTAAATCGGTGTCCGTATGAGGAAGATATGGCCTTCGGAAGATTCAACGAATTTCAAAACAGGGCAGAAAAAGGAATTCAAATTCGAAAACAGACCCAGGCTGGGGTGGGCGGGAATTTTCC
Organism: Allium sativum; assembly: GCA_030737875.1. Classification (NCBI taxonomy): domain Eukaryota; kingdom Viridiplantae; phylum Streptophyta; class Magnoliopsida; order Asparagales; family Amaryllidaceae; genus Allium; species Allium sativum. The sequence goes on along the minus strand of CM060921.1, from coordinate 152,210,160 downwards.
CGCCCAAGGCACCCAGGTCGACTGGGTAGTCGACCTGGGGGTCGACCCCCCTGCTTTTTCCTGTTTTCTGCACCTGGTTCGTTCTTATGTATTCAGACGCCCTTCTTACCAGATTCATTGACTTCTACACTATATAAATAGCCCTGGTCTTCTTCTCTATTCACAATTCTTTTCTATCCTTATGCTGCCTCTGAGAAATAAATAAATAAGTGAGCAAAATAATATATATAAAATAAATCAAGACGAGGGAATGCTACTAAAAGATTTTCAAGAAGAGGTTCAAGTCAAGCTAGGATTCAAGAGGAGGTTCAAACGACTTCAACGACTATTTTTCTACGAATCATAGCAACACCATCTTTCTGTTCTAATCTGATCTCGGTAAGTCAGTTATTTCTAGATTTGAACTTTTTTCTCTGTTCATGACATGAAATTAAAGGAATAAAAGAATATGCCAAATCTCTCTCTCTCTATTCGAATCAGTGCCTATACTCTTGAACCTAATTAAGAACTGTTATGATTAGAGGACAAATAAGACCGTGACTATGAAACTATGGACCTTAAAACCATATGCCTATGACTATGAACATTTGCCTATGACTAAGAACATTTCCTATGACTATAGACATTGCCTATGACTATGAACATTGCCTATGACTGTGACTATGACTATGAGGATTATTTCCTTGACTAAACTTATGCCTTTGATTAGAAAACATGAACTATTGCCTATGACATAACAAGGACATCTGTGATTAAACACCTATGATTCATGACTAGGAAAGTGTTGCTTAAGTTCTATGATTTTGAGATTGGGTCTAAACCCGATTATTTGTTCTGCCTGTCCTTGGTTTTCTTTGGTTTTAGACCTTGGGAATTTACCTATTAAGTTAGGTCTACCCATGTTCTTGAACCTGCGTCTCTATTCTGTCTATCCTTGGTTTTAGACCTTGGGAATTTACCTATTAAGTTAGGTCTACCCATGTTCTTGAACCGACGTCATTATTCAACCCTTTTTATGCTAGCTAGTATGTCTATCCTTTGCATAGCATCTTTGGTTCATTCCCTATTTTCTACGAACCTAGCTTTTTTTATAGAATGAATCACGATTATACGAACGGTGGGAATGCGGTTTGGGCAAAATATGAAATTTACAAAAAACATAGTTTAACTTGGGAATTGGCATAAATTGGGAACATGTATTATGGCATGTTCATAGAAATGCAAATTGGATAAATTTGACATGAATTATAAGATGTGTAATTTGAATCTAGTATTGACATGTAAATCAAGCATTTACATGAATAGTGAACTAGAGTAATAAGTCTAGTTTGACGTGAATTAGAACGTTGAGTCGGAATTGGATTAGCTAATTTGGCACGGTAAGTATATTGGCATAAATGTGAAATTGGCCATAATTGAGAATAGCTGTCTGGTTTAGAAAAGTGATGGTTAGTGACACTTAATTTGGTATAGTTTACGTACCAAAAAGCATAAATATGATTTTAGGAAGGGAAATGGGCCATAGAAATAAATGTAGACAATTTGCATTAAAAGAGTAATTGGGAAATAAGTAAATTAGGAATAATTTACCTATAGAATCTGGCCTAAATGAGGAAATGTGAATTTATACAAATTAAAGGTTTATTAACGACATCTCTTTTAATGGTACACCAGAAAGTTCTAGGGTGATAGAAAGGATAGTGTCTAGGCTTGAGTTTGGAAAATACAAGTTTCCTGCTCTCCCTGGCTATCCCTAACTGATCCGACGGACAGGATGGTTACTTTCAAAACCTGATTTGAAAACTAATCAAAACCCCTTTGAACATAGAAAAACACGAATATGCCTAACCCAAGGTTAGACTGAGTTGCGATGTAAACCTGCCCGGAACCAACCGGCACATCCAGTATTCGCAATAATATCTATCTAATGTGAGTGGTAGCGACTTTAATTTATTTAGTTAAAGCTAGAACAAGAATGGTAGAGTTAAGTTAACTAAGACACTTAACCAGTTCAGCATGATAATTAGACTGATGGGTGGGGTTAGGTTCAGACTGACACTTAACACAGTTAAGCTAGAATGGGAGGGTTAAGTCCATATGAACACTTAACCAACTTAACACAGTTAAGCTAGAATGGGAGGGCTAAGTCCATAGAGATACTTAACCAAACTCAAGGTAGCAAAACGAGACTCGTAGGGGTTAAGTAAAGTTAATACACTTTGCCAAATTAATATGTTAACTAGACTAGAGGTTGGGGTTAAGTAAAATCTAATACACTTGGCCAATTTTGATATGTTAACTGGGTTAGACTGTAGGGTTAAGTAAACCTGAACACTTAACCATCAGGTTGTGATAAAGGAATGGGGTTAAGTCTAAAACATGAAGGGATAATACTTAACTATTAATAACATGTTAGTTAAGACAGACGGGCAAGGTTAAGTTAAAAAGGAACACTTAACCAATACACGGTGAATGGGTAGGGTTAAGTAATAAGAAAATACTTAACCAATATAACTTGGTTTGTGGTGGGGTTAAGTCAAAATGAATTACTGATAACACTTAACCAGTATAACAGGATGAATGAAGAGGGTTAAGTTGGCTTGAATTGACTAATGACACTTAACCAATCCAAATTGACGGGAAAGGGAACTAAGTAGTAATTCTTAGTATAACAGGGGAAGGAGCGAATATCTGTCTGAGTAGAAAGAAGGCTCCAACGAATTGGGTTACGAAGCCCAAGGCTTCGAGGGGACGTGAGGGTACTCTTGGTATCCCTCTGTGAGGCTGTAGATGATCCGCCTGGGCCCACAGAGGTTAAGGTCTGCGTAGAAGAACCAGGGGTATGCCTTGGTTGCAATACATGGCAACCTAAAGGCCAGGATGGATCGGCGTGATTCGGCGAGAAAACAGTAGCCCTGTGATAGCAACTCGTTGTCTACCATCCATCTTGAGTCAATCGAGATACGTGAAGCGGAAAGGCGGAGAACTTCAAAAGACCATATATTTGCTATCTAGTTATGGGTGAGGATGGCCATAGGATAGTGGGGCACCGGGGCCGGCGTATAGTTCTCATTTTTCAAGGTGTGCCTTTCATTAGTTGAGGGAGGGGTCAAGTGGGACCATAACCACTGGATTAAAAACAGACCTTAGTATCTACATCGGCAGATATCTGAAAGCTCCCGACCGAGTTCTATATTCCTTGATTTGCCCTGACACAGGACTCGGACCGCACATTATGGGACATGTGCATCTAGACTAGCGATAATGATTCGCGATACATGCGTGGGGAAGTATAGGAACATATACCACTCTAGGTAGTGTGCCCTAGACTTGGGGCATCGTTCGACAGGTAGGATAATTCCTAGTTGAACTAGGTGGCATAAATCCTGAATCCGAGAAGCATTTAGCAGACAGCGTAAACTCTAGTTGAACCTAGAAGGCACTTGGTAGAAAACCCTAGATTAAATCTAGGTAACAAATAATAAATGGATGCCCGAAGGAAATGGAAAATACAGGGACCGGGATCACGTTACCGTTACTAGTTGGAACACTAGTTAGGCGGTGCAGAGATATAGAAACCAATATAACAAGGAAATAGCGAAGCGGCGAAAGTATTAGAGCGCATCCAGTTTATCTTATCTTAGCATATCTTGTGACTACCTTGTCTAATCTTGTTGACCCTATCGTCATGGTGTGATCTTGTATTTAGTTAATTCATGTCGTTTTGTTTTTCCATGTTCACATGCTAGAAGTTACTGAACTTACTCAGGCTTTATGTCTGACTCTGTTTTTATTTCGTCTTCTTTTCTTCCGTTCCCCCCCCCCCCCCAGGTAGTAAAGGAGGGAATAGTATAGCTCAGGTTTAGTTGGACTGTCACTCTTTCCCAGCTTGAAGATTTGCCGAAGTTTCGCTTGGATTCTCTTTCAGATGCTATGGCTGGCTCTTGCTAAAATCGGGGAATATAAATGTTGTTTTTATGCTTCTTTATTTTGTAAGACAGATGATACTCTGATATTGTAAAAAAACCATTGTACAAACTATTTTATCAATAAAGCAAAGTTTTATTTTCCGCTATTTAATTTCTGTCTGTCTTGTAATTTATCTGCATCTTTTACCCTAAATGCTCCACAGAACTTAGTGCATTCCCTTTGTGAGTGACACTAACGGACGCGGGGTGTTACAATATATATATAAATATAATTAAAATATAGCGAATAACGAAGCTGCAGTTCATGTTTTGAAACCGTGATTCCAAACGATAAAAGCGGGGGATCCTATCATCGGATTCTCCCGAAACCGAAATCGAAACCGTTGGGTTCGCTTTGGAAATATCTTTCCAACGATACCCACTTTGTGAAAATCCAACGGTTGGATTGTCTGGAATGTTAAATTCAAATCTGTAGAAAACAGTGCCAGAATCAATAATATATATATATATAATTAAATTAAATGAAATAACGACGCTGAAGTTCGTATTTTGAAAACAAAACTTCAAACGAGTGTACCGGGTGATCCGACCGTCGGATTTTCCCAAAACTAAAACCGTTGGATTCGTTTCAAAAAGATATTTCTAATGATATAAAACTTGTGAAGATCCAACGGTTTGATTTTCAGATATGTGCAAATCAAATCTGAAGAAAAACAGCGCCACGGCCGTGTTATGGCCTGAAGCGTTGTTTGAATGAATTGGCTATTTTTAAATAAATAAAAACTGCGATAAATCATTATAAAATATTATAAACGATATGGAATGGAAATAAACCGAATTTACCCGGTTTAGTGGATATTTGTTGGTTGAATGTATTTTGCGTGAATTATTGTCGAATAATTTAACCATTGAAATTAATTGATTTAAATTCTAAATATACGTGAATTATTTGAAAAGGCCGAGTAAAATCTCATTTCAAATAATTGATCGGCGATAAGGGGTCGATGATGAAGACGGTGGTTGAAGACCGGAGATCTTCACCTCGGTTGGATGATAACTGATGTATTGGTTGGGAGGCATCCCGAAATATAGATAATAAGTGGTGATCATCCAGATGTACGTGGAGATCGATGGATATGCGAGGTATGTGGTGCATCCGGTTTCGTTCAGACCCAGAATGAACTTGTAAATGGATTATGTGTCTGACATTGGATTTTATTCTATGCTGATTGATCTCTATTAAATATACATCTGTTTGGCGGCGAAGAATTTATTCTTTTACTTAACGCCCTTCTCTGAGACGTACGAGCTCAGAGGTTATATATCGATAGAAATCAGTCGTATAGCATGAATTGCTTATGTGGCACGCCTAAGTGGCAGATGATCAAGGCTTCTGTTGAAAAGCAAAGTCTTGTGGTTGATGATCAAAGCACCGCCTGTGTGTCATAGCTTTGTGTATAGCGTGGATTCGCGAGCCTCACACCCCGGTATGAGCCAGAAACGGGAGAGGACCTCAGGGAGGACAAGCGTTTCTTTCTAGATAGAGGTGGTGTCAGTGCTTAAATTGGCTGACATTTATATTATTTTCACCTGTGTGGTTGTTGCTGTTGCGAGGCGCCTCGGATATATCGGTGACTATGTGGAGCCGATGGAGTCATTGGACTCGTTTACGCCCCAAAGGGCGAGGACACGCAGTGTTCAGGCATTTTAATCAACATCGGTGGACAGACCCTGTCGCTCCAAGGGCTTGACTGAGTACTTGCTCTGAGACTCGGGCTAGACAGTCTCGAATTTGGTAAGGACTATCTTTTGCCTTGGTTCATGACGGAAATCCAATTTCCAAATACGTGACGTTGCAGTTTTGATTGTATACCTATATATGGCGACATAGTGGTATGAGGCATTAATGTCGTATATGATTGATACTTATGATTTGAAATTGTTTTTGAAACAAATAAACTCTAGTAATAATATCAAATATTTTTGTTTTATTCGTATCAAGCATATTTTGGCCATTATAAGGTAAAAACTCTATCCTCCAGTTTGCGTTGCATTGTGTGATGGGAACTGAGTCTTATAATGGCTTCATTTTTATAAAAAGCATTGCGATGTTTAAAAGATTTACTTGTTTTAAAGCACTGGCAATCCAATGGAGTAAACCTGTTCCGCAAAAGTGGCGTGGTCCTGTGATTAGCCATATTATAAAATGTGTTAAGTAGATTTCTCATACCAGTCCCATGAATGACTTGTAGTTTGTTTCACTTGCAAACTCGGGTGCCCCTTTTTCTACACGGGCAGCTTTCTGTTCAGGTTTTAGTAGGCTCTTTATGGATAGCTGGAGCTGAAGATGGATTCTACCATTTATCTCTTTTTATGCTTTTCAGCTCCTATTGTACATATTATGTTTTGTTTTCCGCTGTAGACATTTATGTATCGCTGAACTGTATTTTGAACTAAGTATGATCTTGTATACTGTGTGACTCTGATGATTATGTTTATCCAGTGCATTATTTGTATATTATCTGGTGTATTTATTTAATTCTGTTATGCTATTATCTGTTTATGTGTTCTATTCCAAAGATTATCCTTGCCACCGTCGTACGGGGTTTTGGGGTCGTCACATTGAATTTTCCTTTAGACTTGTAATAGATTGTGTGATCTGCCAAGTTTACCGACCTATTTTGGCTAATTTGAGTTGCATGCCATTTCTTGATTTTATTTGACCAAATCCACAGTTTTGATTTGTTTGCCCCATGTACATGTTGCACTGTCCCTTATTTGTTATGCGCTGAGTCGAGATGGTCCACGTGGCTACTCCTCAGTTGCACACTGATTGACTAGGCAGTGCACAAGTGTATATATATGCACGTGTGTATATGCAGCCATTCAGTATTATTTTCTGTCCCTGTTACTTTACATATAAAGACTGACTAGAGACTGATCAGATCAAGTAATGAAAAATAATGAGAAACACACCAGAAATCTGAGGCAAATAAATTTTTAAAATAAAAAAAATTATATCTACTAGAATTTAACATATTATTTCTGTGTCAGATACTGTGTGTGTTTCTTTTGTATGACAGGTGTAGATGACTGGACTAACAGTGAAGATGCTGTGAAGACCGAGGACAGAAGACAGAAGACAAAAGTATAAAAGACAGTGTCAGTGAATATATATGGAAGTGAAAATGCATGTATATATGGTTTGTATAGACAGAGGGAATTTAGGAGTGTTGTAGAGAGAATTGTACTGATATTTGTAATAAACAAATTTTGTTTGAAATGAAATATTTTTTTTATTGTTGTCAAACAAACTTGTCTATTATATTAAGTTTATTTACAAGTACAATATTCTGTGAATGTATATGAAATGTGATGTGTTCAAATAGTGGAGTTATAAAAAGTTGTACTGTTTGAATATTTGAAATATAATATTCAATTTAAATAAATTATGTGTGAATATATGAATGTCTGTACAGTCGTATTCTATTTAAATATAAATATTATATTCCTGTCTGTGATGTATATATAGAACAGTTAGTAACAAACACATTTAAAATAATATTTATTTGGTTGTTATCATCAAACAAAAATCATAAAATTGTGTATACAACACGTCATATACAACAAAACTCTGATATTTTTTTAAAAATTATTACATTGCAAACATTTATGTTCTATGATTTTGTATTATATTCCTTTTGATCTCGTAAGCAAAATAACGATTAACCATTTTGAGCGTCTTGAGTCGGTTTTATTACTAATTCGAGATGTTAAAAATAGCAAGTTGTTAATGTGGTATCAGAGCTTTGGTTTATACAGAGCTTAGCTTGTGGAGTTTAATAAGAATCATTCACTGAAATTACACTAGAGAGAGCGCCTAATTTGAAATATAAATGGTTTTGAAAAAAATATTTTGAAAGAGTAGCGTAGTGGAAACATTTTGAAATTAATAAAAGTTGAAAATTTTTATTTTGAAATTGATAAATTATTTGGAAATATACCGTTTTGTCGTATATATTTGGAGATGGTGTATTCTTATAAAAAGAATTTTGGGTATTTATTCGATGTCAAGGTTGGACTATTGAGTATGTAAGATTTTGAATATACGCATAGCGAACATATATACGAAGTCTTGTCTATACTAGATAGATATGGAATCACACTCTATTCGCTTGGAGATGATTCTGGTGATGGTCGTGACATCACCAGTAATTATTTTCGAGTTTTGAAAGCGGGACGACTATATGATTCCGATTGAAAGGTCAGGAAATACATAGACTAATTATTTTGATAAATATTCGAAAATGATTTGGACAAATTTTAATGAAAATGCTTTTGTAAAATTAATGTGAACTTGGGTAAATGATCAAAATTTAAATAAAGTTACGTTATTGTGAAATATAAGAGAATTTAAAAATGAATGTTTTAAAACTAAATTGTAAGGTGAATAATGAATGATGAAATTGAAAAAAAGTGTTAAATATAAAAGTCTAAAACGACAAGTGAAGGTTAGAATTAAATTGAAAATTTAAAAAAAGGTAACTTGAATAAAATTGAAGAAAAAGAAATAAACTTTAAATTTTACAACAACAAATGTGAATACTTTGAAATTTGAACTAAAGTGAATTAATCAAAGAAATTTCATAGTTGCATCGTTTAACCCTTTGGCCTTGAGAATAGATAGTTCCTTCATTCATTTTGATTCATTCACCTTGCTTTAGTAGTTGTTGTTTGACCTTCCCACCCTTGTTTTATTCATGTTTAAGCTTTCATTACTACAGAATTCATGTCCTTGTACCCTTTTGTTTATTGTGCATTGGAAAAATTCTTAAATAAAGTTGGATTGATGACATAGTTTAGAATTGCAACAAACATTTGAATGTTGAATTATGACAACAATTGACAACTGAATTTTCAAAGTATTGCTTTTGTACTACGTTAATGGAAGTATTGTAAATGAGATGTAAGGGATAATTAAAATGGATTGAAATTGATTTTTTTAATTATTTTGAAATATATTGAATCCAACTTATATGAAATGTGTTAGAAATATTTTGACCAAAAAATATTTTTAAGAAGGTTATTTTATACAAATTCGGCTGTGTGAATTATAAGCTAGTTTCAGAAGCTTTTGAAAGAGTTTATCTTTTGTGAATGATGTTCGATATGAGAAAGGTTATTGAAATTATATTATGAAATCAAAGCTGAATTAGCATTGGAACTTCACATAAATTGATATTGAAATGGGATTTTCGACAATCTTTAATTTTGGATGTTTAATATGAAAGTTTTTGAAACTTATATATGAAAAATTATATAAGAATGCAATGAATTTAAACTACTGATTTAAAGGAAATTGATATGAAATGAAATCTTATATAAATGGAAATTATATAAGAATGACATGTTAACATGATTTGAGAAAACTTATGTAAACTGAATTTATATGAGAGTGATATGTTGGAAAAACGTGATTTGAAATTAAAATCTTATGTAAACTGATACTTATGAGTGCGATATACATGGAATGTGAAATGAAGTACTATATATATTTAGTATGTATGTTTTCCAAATTAAGATATGGAATGCGCCTTCGAATGAAAATTGAAAATCGTAGCTACGTTGGTGCTCCGTTGATTTTAGTATCCATCGATATCGGAATCCCACTCAGTGGGATCACATTGAGATTATCACTACTTATCTGTTCTAGCATAATTCGAGGGGCGCAAAGCCTATAGTTACGAGCGGTTCCACTGAGATAGTGGTCGTAACCGCCGTGTAACTGCGATCTAGATGCCATAGCGAAATTCGAGGGGCGTGATGCCCATAGTATCCGTGGTTCCACTGAGATAGTGGTTATAACCATAGGTAACCGCGATCTTTGGCAACAAGCATGGCGAAATTCGAGAGGTGTGATATCTATGGTTACAAGTGATTCTACTGGGATAGTAGCGTAACCGCCGAGTAACCGCGATCCATGGGGAACGTATTTTCCATATCTATTTTATATTGTTTTAGTATTTTCACTGGTAGTTGAAACAAGTATATTTAGTACTTAGAGATTTTAGTCATGCGCCTACCCAGCGTATGCCTAACGTCTGTAAGAACGACAATAAACTTGTTAAACTTTGAGTTATCAAGTATTTTCAAACGTAAAACAACAAATCAATAACCTGCAATTAAATTTGTATAACTTCAACATAATAAACCAAGAAAGAAAAGTTTTAAATGTATTTAGAAATATAATAGCTTTGAATTTTTAATAAAATACTTTTTCTAATTTTAAAAGTTATTTTCAAACACGAGAATCATATTTTCAAAATTTAAGTTTTGTTATAAAAAGTATAATTTGTGACTATAAGGAAACTTGAACTTTAATAAAAAGTGTTTGAAATAAAGATTTTGAATTTAATAAATAGATTTATAACAAATAAATTTAATTAATAATGTAAGGACGGAATTTCAAATTTAAAATCCTATAATTTATTTTGTTCCAAACTTTGTAAAATTCACATAATTACAAAAATAATAATATGCATAACCATTTTTTAGCAACTTCTCCTTTACGAGGATGAAAAGTTTTAAGTAAGGGGATTGTAACATCCCGTATGTTTCGATTATTTAAGTATATGTAATTTAATTTAATTGTGGAAATTAAAATGGTTTTAAATAAAATTCATGATATTATTAATGAAATTTATTAATTTCTGCTAAAAGATTGATTGAAATAATGTGTACATTCTATGTGTAATAAATTTGAATACATATATGTATATATCTTTGGCTACCGTCTTTGATTATTCATGTGTTTGTTCAAATTGTAATGTTTAGGAATTCATAACATGCATTACATGTCTAATTAAACCTTTATTAATTAATTTAATTTGCAATGTGAATAACGCATTCATTTTTTTCCTTCATTATATTAATTCACTTCCCTTCATTGTATTAATTACTTTCCTTCATTCTATTTTCATGCATCTTACGTCATGTACTTATTCTCATTCCTTAAATTTATTTTCATCTCTTTATTTTTCTTTCTTTTCCTTTTATCTCACATTTTTTTTCCAAAAACAAACAATCTCCCTATATATATATATATTGCTTTCCTTGTTATATATAAAAAAAGGGTGTGTTTTTTACAGGTCCCTATTAAGTTTCAAAATTAGTCTCACATCTGGTCATAATTTGTAGTATAAACCCGCCCCCTTATTTTTGAATTCCTACCTCCTTTTTTGTAGGATGTGCATCATACTTTCATGGTTCCGCCTGCTACTTATTTTGTTACGCCTCCTGCATTTTCTTCCAAAAAAAAATGCGGTAGTGATTAAAAATAATAATCTAAAATCTGGAAATAATCGCAGAAGCCCACGCCAAGAAAAAAAAGTTGCATATATGTATGCAAGTATTGTCAATACTTGCATACATATATGCAATTATTGCTTAAATGGAATTATGCTAATGGTTTGCTTGCAGTTATGTTGCATACATGTGTGCATGTTTCGGATTTACTTGCACACTTGAATGCAAATAAAAATGAATTGAGCTGCGCTGTTATGAAATATTTCATATTTTTATGCATGAATGATGCTATACTTGCACAGACATATGCAAAAAAAATCAAATGCAAATGCAACTCTGGAAATACTTGCACATATATATGCAAGAAATTGGAATTCCTGCATAACATTATGCATTTAACTGTATTTTTCACTGTTTTTTTTTGCGTGTTTTTTGGTTTTTTTTTTTTGATCGATTTTTATCGAATGCATAATTTATTTAAATGATAATTGTTGTATTTTTTTATTTTTTATTCCACTTTTTTGCTATTTTAAAAAAATAGGGACCTAATTTATAATAAATTTATGACTGGATGTGAGTCTACTTAAATTTGATTTTAGGGATGTGTGCCTAATTTTCCCTATAAAAAAATTAAAAAATAAACACCATATAGCACATATAGATTTGAATCTAAATTAGTGAAAGGACGAACTATTAAACACGGTAACATGCTATTATGAAGAGTTAAATAATTACGCATCCACGTATGCTAATAAATTCATGCGTTAAAATTTTGAACTTCTCTCCCTTCGTTTTGTTTGTAGGGCGTGAAACTTGCATTTTTAATTGCTTTGTATTCCATGTTCATATTTATGCATTAGGTATTGAATTGTCACTTCCATATAAAAAACATAATGATAGAAATAATAATAAATGTTGGTTTCATCTCATTCATGTCCTTTTATTTACTTGATGTTATCTCTCTTCCTTCATATGCATCTGTTTTAATGAAAATTATGTCATACAATATATTCATATGTTACTTTATTCCACCGGCCTTTCATTTTCAGGCACTCTTTTATAATTAAACGCAGCACATTCATTCCTTTGTTAATAATTTAATGCATGTGGTCCATGTCCAAAATGAACGCAATCCACGCTTTATATTCTTCACACTTTTACCCTTCTAAATCTGGAAACAATGTCATATATATATATATATATATTTATTTATTTATTTATATAAAAGGGTTAAGTAAATTAAAGACATATGGAATGGTTCAAATCTTGTAACTGTTGCGTCCCTAAAAATTGTCGCTTTTATCGCATTTGTTTATGGTTCAAGTTAATGCATATTGCAAAAAGAAAAAGAAATGAAAGGCAATAACCAATGCCTCTTCATAGCCATACATACATACATATATATATATATATATATATATATATATATATATATATAAAGATGCAACGAAATTAAAGAATATTTAAATCGGTGAGAGACCATCCGATTCTTTAAGCTAAGCAGTTCTATTTATTTCCCTATTCCTTTACTTGGATTGCTACCGTTTTCTATTCTCATACCCATTTCTCAAATCTGAAAGCACCATTTCAAAAGAAAATTGCCTCCTTCCCCTAAAAAAAACCTTCTTCCTAAAATTAAATCTGTCCTCCTCAAACGATGGTCTCCGATTGGATTTCGCACCTACGCTAGCTGCCTCCACTATGTTTGCAAATCACTTGAACCACTGCTGTCGCTCGCCTGGAGACCACCACGACAACCCTTCACACCAGCGACTCATAGCTCCTTCATCCGCTCTGACCTCCTTCGCCGCCGGCGAACCCTCTAGTCTCCGGCACGTACCCTTCATAGCCAAGCACCCAATCCGTTCCTGCTTTTTCCTACTGTGCAGGTGAGTTTAGTACTCACCACAGTGAATTCAAGTTCTCTAATTTTGTTTCATTACCTATTGTTACTTGGTTCTCCTGTACACTCGAGCTTTCTTGTTCTATCCGTGTTTATCATGATGTTGATATGATTCATGTTGAAGCGATTGGGTCTGCATGCATTTTGGTGGGGTTAAGTTGTGCTTATATTTATTGGACGGTGTCCTTAGTTTAATTTAAGTTTGATTTGTGCAACTGAAAAACCATTTATAAAAAATAAATGTGTAGGGATAAGGAACGTTTAAGGGCTGGAATTTTGGTCATAATGTTGAGAAGGTTGAGTTAAATCAATTCATAATTGCTGTTATAATGATCTGAATTAGAAGTAAATTTGAATTTGGATTTCGAGTATGAAAAGTTTAGTTATACATGTTATGTCACTTGTTACTTTTGAATAATTAAACTTAAATACAGAAATTTTAATTGGTTCAAACCAGTAGAAATTTTGATTAGTTACCAAATTTACAAGAGTGTATTTTGAATAATTTAACTAGATTACTCCATAATCGTAAACTTAATGTAAATTTTATTACATGATAAACTTGGTAGGTATATATATTCTTTAATTAAGTTGGACTTAACTTGACAACAAGTTGAAAATTTTGAGATGTCATATGTAGTTAATTTAAGTTTCATATAACTTGGAAAATTATAGTTCTACTACATCTGCATAGTTTGGGGACAACAACTTTCTCTTCTCTTCTATTATCTACATTGTAAAATGCAATAGCAGTGCCCATGCTTTGTTAAATCTTTAAATATGTGTGTTTCAGGCTTGCAATTGTACAAAACATGCCTCCACTTTGTGTGACCTACATGACTTTCACTTTGTTCACCATTCTAGTTGATATTACAAACCGACATGGAACTCTTGTTGTGGTAGTACTGGATATTTATGTGTGTTGATGCCATGTTGAGCTCATAACCAGTGATATGCATGCCGTGGCACATTTTACACAACCTACACTTGACTTATATTGAAGTTAGAATTTTTATAAGCGTAACAACCCGGAAAATCGGAACCAATTTAAAAAAAAAATTAGCAATTTTATTGTATTTTGAAAATTTAAAACGATTTATTTTAAATAATAATGGCTAAAAATTTATTTTAATTGAAACTAGAACGATTTTTTTTAATTTAATTATAAAAGGATTTAGAAATAGCACGGTAGTTTGAAAATTTGAATTTGAACTTTGACTAAATGTACAGAATTCAAAATAAATCGGATTTTAGTAAAACCAAAAATATTTAAATCTGTTTAAAAATATCTTTCCAGTGAATCTGAAAAATTGAAATTTCATAGCGAGAATAAAAATTTATGTGCAGTTTAAAATTCAGAATAGTCACAATGGAATATATATATATATATATATATTAATATAATATATAGCCCGTAGAAATAGACATTTTGCAAACGACCTCCGTTTTCAACGAAACAACTTTGGTAGAATTTGGAATGTCAAATTATTGCAAGATACCAATTTTCATAATTTTTGGAATTAATATGTGAGCATAGTAAATACAAACGTATTTTGTCAATTTCAATCAAATTGGATCGACCAGAAAATGTCCATTTTTTTAATGGTCTCCAAATTCGATGAAATTAATTTTGTTAGGACCGTATCGTCAAAACATAGCTCGATTTATTTTTGTTTCCTGAATTATGAGATATTGGGGGTCAAAGTAGTGGATTTCGATCGGAATTGCTTAGTGAAGGAGGCCGCTGCACTGGCCACTGCTATTGACGTGGGGAGGCGTTGCATAGGCGGAGCTCGGGGTGGTAGTTGATCGACGGTCAGAGGTCGGAAGGGGGAACAACTTGGGTTTCCTTCTTGGACGATGATGGGTTCTGTAGGGTACTACGGGAACGAAGGAGAATGTAATAACCCGGAAATTCTGAGCCAGTTTAAAATTTTTATTTTGGCAATTTTAGCGAATTTTGAACATTTAAAATAGATTATTTTAAATAATATCGATGAGAAATTTATTTTGAATATAATTAGAACGTATATATTTATACGCGTCGTCGTTAGAATATAATAATTATTTATAATTATAAATAGAAATTGAAAATGGCGCGGTAGTTCGATAATTCGATTTCAAACTTCAATTGAACGTACCGGGTGCAAAACAATCCGGATTTTAGTGAAACCAAAATTAATAGGATCTATTTGAGAATATCTTTCCAACGAATCCGAAAAATCAAATTTTCAGTGGGAATCAAAAGATATGTCCAGTTGAAAATTCTGAATAGTCGCTATGGAATTCAGGCCCTTAAAAATGGAAATTTTGCAAATGACCTCGGATTTCGACGAAACCACTTTTGTTGGGTCCGTGATGTCGAGTTATTACTATATTTCAATTTTTGTAATTTTTCGAATCAATACGTGAGCGTGGCAAAGGAAAACGTGTTTGACCAGTTTTAGTTGATTTTAATCGACTGGAAAATGGCCATTTTTCAAACGGTCTCAGAATTCGATGAAACTAGTTTTGTTAGGACCGTATCGTCAATACGAAGCTAGAAAATATTTTTCTGGGATTTTTCGAGTTAGTATGCGACCCCAGTAAATTGAAATGCGCGTTCAAATTCAATATATAGAGTTATACGTTGATTTTGACGAAAACTGATTGTAACGATCGAATTAGCCTACGGTACACATCCCATTGGGTTTCGAATGTGGGTAATTAGCTATGGACGACAAGCGGTGGGCCTTGTTTTGAGATCGAATAAAAAGTCAACTCTTTGTAAATTAAATAATTAAAATATAATTAAAATAAACCCCTTTTAAATTCTCTGCCCCCCCCCATTTTCTTCAAATACGAAATCAAAACAAAGTAAAAAAAACTGCGCCCTAATTCCCCCGTCACCCTCGCGGTCGTCCGCCACCACCACGCCGGAGGCGCGCCTCCCCAGCCGCTGAACCTCGTCGACCCTCCCCCTCGCGCTTCTCCCCTCCACCGTCACCCATTTCGAGCCCCAGACCCACCCCCCCCCCCCCCCAAATCGATCGAGCTCCTCCGATCACGTGCCCTCCTCCACGTCGAGCGCCACCAACCCCGAGTCTGCCGCACCCCTCCCCATCACCGCACCCCTCTGACCGACGATTTCCCCCCTTTTTTTTCCAATTTCCAGACCTACAAGGAAGAAGCCTCCTTTCTCTCATTTTACAGTAAGCCTCTTCCTTTTTTTTATTTCATATAAAGCTAGAATTTTATACGTATAAAGCTTTGATTTTTACATAAGGAAAGATTCGATTTTTATTTTTTTTGAATAGCGCTTTAAAAAGATTCGATTTTTAATCATGCGAAAGCGAGGAGAAAGAAAATAAAAACACGTTCTTTCTTTGAAGAAAAATATTATCCTTGTTTATAGAAGGTTATAATTTTTATCGTTCAAGTAGGAAATATAAAAATATGATTTCTATATTATAGAAAGAATAAAAAATTAGA
This sequence comes from Allium sativum, assembly GCA_030737875.1. Taxonomy (NCBI): domain Eukaryota; kingdom Viridiplantae; phylum Streptophyta; class Magnoliopsida; order Asparagales; family Amaryllidaceae; genus Allium; species Allium sativum. The sequence continues at coordinate 152,193,552 of CM060921.1, read as the reverse complement.
TTTTTAATTTATAAAAGATATGATTATTATATAATGAAGATAATAAAAATATAATTTTTATATGATGTGAAGAATAAAAATATGACCTTTATATGGTAGATATAAAAATACTATTTTTATATAAGTAGTATATTGAAAATAAAATTTCTATATAATAGAGAATATAATCTTTATATTTGAAAAGGCAAAATCTTTATATAGAAAATAGCGTTGTAAAAATAGAATTTTTATCTATATAGTAGCGTTGTAAAAATAGAATTTTTATCTATATAGTGGCGTTGTAAAAATAGAATTTTTATCTATATAGTTGCGTTGTAAAAATAGAATTTTTATCTACATAGTAGCGTTGTAAAAATAGAATATTTATCTATATAGTGGCGTTGTAAAAATAGAATTTTTATCTATATAGTAGCGTTGTAAAAATAGAATTTTTTTCTATATAGTAGCGTTGTAAAAATAGAATTTTTATCTATATAGTAGCGTTGTTAAAATAGAATTTTTATCTACATAGTAGCGTTGTAAAAATAGAATTTTTATGTATATAGTAGCGTTGTAAAAATAGAATTTTTATCTATATAGTAACGTTGTAAAAATAGAATTTTTATCTATATAGTAGCGATGTAAAAATAGAATTTTTATCAATATAATAGCGATGTGAAAATAGAATTTTTATTTATATAGTTGCGGTGTAAAAATAGAATTTTTATATATATAGCAACAATATAAAAAATATGATTTTTATATATGTAGTGGCTACGGGCAACGAAAGTGAAGGAAGGCGAGAACGACGAAGATTTCTATAAATAAAGTGTCGTGGAGTTGGGATAGCTTTGGTGAGAATTTCTCACTCTTCAATCTCCTTTTTTCTAGTTATATATATATACTAGGATGCAGACGGTGCTTAGCAGCACCCGACACCCGTCATCCACAGACCATGGATGGCTTGTTAGTTTGATTGATGTGTTGTGAAAATTGTTTGTGATGTTGATGTGAAATAGATAATAAAATATATTCATAGGTTGAAAAAAATAATTTGATCGTTAAAAATATAATTTTTAATGTGAATGTGAATAAATAAATATTCATTTACAAACCGGACAGTTTGTTTATGTACACTTATTTGAAGGACATTGATTGGGACTATAAATTTTACACATCGCCCAACTGCACAAATAAAATCTGTGTTTGATTGTTTGAAACCCCACACGGGTATTGGGATAAAATACGGCATACACTAATCCCAATAATTAGTTGTATGTTGATCGATTGATGGACAGGCTGTTATAAGCGTTAGATATCTATATATGATGCTTATACAGTGTAGTGCACTTTGGATGATGGTTGATTATTTAGCGTTGCTATTATATACATGTGTTGTATGAAATCCATATAATTAACTTTATATGGAAATTGATTGGGCCTCATTCAATTTTAGAAAATAAAGAATATTATAAAATAAAGGTTCATGTGTGGACAGTACTCATCCGTTGAGATTAGTCATGTGTTGAACGAAATATTTTAACAATAAAATTTACATCTTTATATTATAAAATAAGGGTTCATGTGTTGACAGTACTCATCCGTTGAGATTAGTCATGTGTTGAACGAAATATTTTAACAATAAAATTTACATCTTTATATTATAAAATAAGGGTTCATGTGTTGACAGTACTCATCTGTTGAGATTAGTCATGTGTTGAACGAAATATTTTAACAATAAAATTTACATCTTTATCATATATGAAATTAGAAATTAACTGGAAAATAGATGAGATGAGTGGTTTCCTGGATATTGATCTGATGCTGGTTTCGGCCTTCGGGGTTAATATTTAGGGAATCGTTCTCTTACTAATTTACAGTTGGAGTCTGATTTGAAATCAAACGATAGATGTCATAATTTTATAAAATATATTGGATAACAAAAATAGTCACATGTGGACAGTACTCATCCGTTGAGATTAGTCATGTGTTGACTATAGATTCACATATTGAATAGAATAAATATTCATTTGTTGAATAGAATAACGGGATTATTGAAATATATAAAGCCGTGTCGATTAGAGATGCGCTATTTTGACGGGAACGATATTTATATCGATTATATTCGTTTTATAATGAATATTGAAAAGATATTTAAAAATCAAATATATAGAAAATGAATTTGAATTGAATTGAATAGAAAACGAATTTGAATCGAATATATAGAAAACGAATTCGAATTGAATTGAATATAAAACGAATTCGAATTGAATATAAAACGAATTCGAACTGAATTGAAAACGAATTGAAATAGAATAAAAATCGATTTGAAATGAATTCAAATTGAATCGAAATTTGAATTGAATTGAAATGAATTTTAAAACGAATTTATAAGGAAAAAAATTTAATTTTGATTTAAATTGGAAATGGAAGTTGAGATGTTTTTGAAACGAATTTAAAACTATTTATAAAATTCGTTTTAAATAGGAATCGACGAAATATATATTATATATATAATATAATGGCCTGAATAGAACGCGCCGCGCCGCGGCAGTTCGTGAATTTTGACCACTGACTTCAAACGGACATTACGGGAGATCCGACTGTCGGATTCTCCTAAAACTGGAACCGTTGGGTTCGTATCGAAAAGAGATTTCTAACGAATATTAGAAATTCAAAATCTAACGATTGGATTTGGAGATACGTCCAAATCAAATTTGGAAAAGGTCGCTGTAAGTGCAGTTCGATGGCCGTTGATGGAAATCGACTGTACGGGCCTTGGCAAAATTATAAAAAAATATCAATAATTTGTATAAAATCATAAGAAATGATTTGGGAAAAATTGAGATGAAAAACTCCATATTTGAAAAGATAAAAATGGATTTTTATCGAAATGAACTAGTTTTGAACTAAATTTAAAACCCAATTATTTTTAAATAAATAAATTAGATTTAAAAAGGGGTTTTAAATAATCGGAATTTCTAGTATATTTGATTGGAATTGAATTAAAATTCATTTGTGGGTTTATCGTGAACGGTGTTTTAAATAACACTAGTTCTTTAACCCGATAATAAATAGAATGTGATTCGGGTTTATCGTGAACTGTGTTTTAAAGGACATTAGTTCTTTAACGCAGTAAAGGGAGTTTTAATGAATCTGCAATTAGATTGAAATGTGAATTGATAATGAAAATTATCAAATTTGGAAAGTGAGCGAGAATGGAGTATCACCAGCCTTGCTCCAAAGCGATAGTTAAATCTTTAATTAGATTTGAACGTGAAATGGTAATTAATTTTACCGATAACACCGTGGTGTTAGATATGGAGTATTACCAGTTATGCTTCATGGAATGAATAGGTTGGGACTGGGAAATAAAATAAATAACTACTTCGGTGTGGTTCGCTAATCTCGACTAGTTGGGAAAACCATAATTTGGTTTGAAATGACATCCAAAGGAAGATTAAAGAATAAATTCAAAGAATTTATCTTGGATAAAATTAATGGGAACCTTTCCCTAAGAATTGATATTTAGAAACTAGCTGCAGATTAGTTAAGAAGAATGGTTTCCTGGGTATTGATCTGATGTTGGTTTCGGCCTTCGGGGTTAATATTTGGGAAATTGTTCTCTTGTTGATTTACGGTTAGTGGCTGCTAAATTGGAATGAGGCGTATGTTTTGTTTATGTAACATTTGTTTATAATATACGCGGGTTGTTCGGAAAGGCCGGGTTTATACCCATTCTGAATAACCGATTCGACGATAAGTCGAAGATGAAGACGGTGGTTGAAGACCGGAAGTCTTCACATCGTTTGGATAATTACTGATGATCCTGATTGGACAGTACACCTAAGAGGATGGAAATAGTTGGTGGTCGTCCAGACGTACTTGGAGATCGATGGATATGCGAGGAAAGTGCCGCCGGTTTCGTTCAGACCCAGATCGAACTTGTAAATGGATTGTGTGTCTGACATTGGATTTTATTCTGTGTTGATTGATTTCTGTTAAATATATATCTGTTTGGCGGTGGAGAATTTATTCTCTTGCTTAACTCCCTTCTCTGAGACGTACGAGCTTAGAAGTTATATATCGATAGATATCAATCGCATGGCATGAATTACCTGTGTGGCACGCTGAGTTGCATGGATCAAGGCTTCTGTTGAAAAGCAAAGTCTTGTGGTTGATGATCAAAGCACGGCCTACGTGGCAGCTTTGTGTATAACGTAAATTCACGAGCCTCACACCTCGGTATGAGTTAAAAACGGGATAAGGACTGCGTGGATAGCACAACGTTTCTTTCTAGCTTTGGTGGTGTCAGTGACTTACCAGCCCTGACATTTATATACTTTTCACCTATGTGGTTGTTGGATGAGGCGCCTCGATTTTAGGTTTGTAAGGACCGAGAAACGTGTTGTAACACCCCACTCCCGCTACGGTCACTCACTAAGGGAATGCCATAACATCGGTGGAGTATTTTAAGTGAATATAGAACAGAAAAATTACAACAAGACAGATATAAGTAATACTTGAGAATTTAAAACATCATTTCATTTCAGCGGAAAGCAAAACATGTTTGGTTACATCACAAAACCATAATAAGAGTCAAGTACAAAATATCCATCCTGGTAAATAAAAATACATAATCCCAATACATGAACTGATAGCCATAAAAAAAAAGGATAAGCTGAGCTTTACTCCTACGGTCCAAGCTCCAAAAGAGAATAAAGCAGCCTGATCAAAGCCCACTCGTACTGGGCCCACTCTGAGAACCTGAGGGTTGGGAAAAAGATAAAAACAACGGGGTCAGACATAAGTCTGAGCGAGTCCTATAACTTTAACAATGTAATCATTAAAGTAATAAGGATATGATATAACTTGGTACGGTGTGACTGGGGATAAATGACTACACTCAGTAGCCAATCAGACTTAGAGTGAACTAAGACAACGAAAAAGACGCATTTACCCACCCAAGGATAATTACTACTCTGTACCACACCAGTCATTCCTACTTAAAGGTTGATCCCTCCCAAGGACTTAGAAAATTTTACCCAGTAGTTTCGTGTACCCCTAGCTCACTACATAGGTGCCGTCTGCCCCTATCTCCACTAGGTGTACCCACTACTCCCAAGCGATCGGCTCCCTACCGTAGATATCCGTGTTGGCCCCACAATGGGGTGTATCACTCCCCAAAGTGGCTAGCCCGATACAACAAATGGTGCACGGGTTATATCTACACGGTGCAACAACGTCTTACCTACCAGCCCGGGTCCACACACGCATATGAAACCCGTTGGACTCGCGTTGCCACTGCTACCCCGTTTTGGCCTCTTATAGTCAAACCCAATATGCGTGTCCCGTCACTCGACCAGAGTCGAGTCCACTAAGATACGTTTGGGATATTGGTTGAAATGGGCCCCCACAAGCTACCCACCTAAGCTTGTCATTTCTAGTGTGTACCACTTAACCCTTTAATCATGTTTTAATTACATGTTCCACTTTGGTTAAGTATTCTAATCGTATTTTCTATTGCCACCCAAGGCAACTACTAGATTTCCACATGCCACCTAAGGCACCCACTTAACCCTTCATGTCCCTCTACATGCTAATATGGTTAAGTGTTTCTTAATTAATTAATTAAGATCATGACCTCATAAAGACCTCTCACATTAGACCATCTTTTTATGACCGCTGGATATGCCGGTTGGTTCCGGGCAGACTTCTGTCATAAAAAGGGTCTAACCTCGTGTCTTTACTTTAATCACGTATTTAATTTATGACTAAGACCTCTCACATTGGGCCACTCATTTGTAGCCGCTGGATGGCCGGTCGGTTCCGGGCAGACTTCCGCTACAAAAGGGTCCAACCTCGTGTCTTAGTTGATTAATTACACCTAATTAATCACCCCCATAATTAATTATCCCTAATTAATTACACATTTTTAAGAATATGGGTAGACCTAACTCAATAGGTAAATTCCCAATTCCATAGTATGGGTAGACCTAACTTAATAGGTAAATTTCCAACTCCATAATGTGGGTAGACCTAACTTAATAGGTAAATTCCCAATTATGTCCGTTCATTTTATGTTATGCTTAATCATAACAACTTTACACCTTTTTATAAACATGCATATTAACCCCATCGTTTTCCACGTAATTCGTTTACATAACACGTCATACATAGGGACAACTTTGCATATGTTATGCACATCATAAAAAGAGACAAACTTGTATATGAACTTGCATATAAACTTGCATAAAACTTGCATATGAACTTGCATATGAACTTGCATAAAACTTGCATATGAACTTGCATAAAACTTGCATATGAACTTGCATATAAACTTGCATACCATGTCATATCACAAAGGCAAACTTGCATATGTTATGCACATCATAGAAAGAGGCTAACTTGCACATGAATCTTGCATATAAACTTGCATATCATGTCATATCACAAAGGCAAACTTGCACATGTTATGCATATCATAAAAAGAGACTATCTTGCACATGAATCTTGCATATAAACTTGCATATCATGTCATATCACAAAGGCAAACTCGCATATGCTATGCATATCATAAAAAGAGACTAACTTGCATATGATCTTGCATATAAACTTGCATAAAACTTGCATATGAACTTGCATAACACATCATATCATAAAAAGAGGCAAGTTTACATATGAACTTATAACATATGACAACCACAACTTGCATAATCCACATTTACATCCATAGCCTCCTAATATCCTATCCTAATTAGTTTAGCAATTACTTGCTAAAGGCATAGGAACTCACCAAAACCAAGATTAGCAAACTTATGAAGTAGAACTAGTTGCTAAATATGAAGAAGATGATGATTAGAGGTTGATTAGCTTGCAACTTCCTTCATAAACTAGTGGAGGCTCCTCTTAGGTTTGATTTTGGCGGCATGATGGCATCATTTCTATTTTTAGTATGGATTAGGCTTGCATTAGGGTGTATTTATAGGATTAGGGTGTGTTTTAGACCATAGGATTAACCCTAGGTTAGATTAGGTCCGTCAGATTTAGGAAGTCTCTAAAACACAGCCCAGCCCTAGCCAGAAAACCAGACCTGGTGCACCCAGGCCAAGTGGCTCGACACCCCGTGTCGACAGGCAAGTCGACAGGGCAGTCGACTCCCCAGTCGACAGGCCTGTCGACAGCCCTATCGACATGGCTAGGGCGGGAACTTTCCCGCCTGGCCCCGCTGGTTGAAATTAAAAATCTGAATTTGAATTTTTAAATCTGTTTTTAACTTTGAATTTTCTGCAAACTTCATTGGGCCATAACTGGGCCATACGGACTCCGATTTACAAAATTTCGGACTCTATTTCGCGTATTTTTCTGAGACGAACGCAATGACGCAGCCCTTTTCCCCCAATTCTCACATTTGAGATTATTTATTCTGCAATTAGTGAATTTTAGCATTAACTGAAATACGGGGTGTTACATTCTCCCCTCCTTAAAGGATTTCGTCCCCGAAATCTCTAAGCTAAGGAGAATGCATATCCTACCATCCAAACAACCATCTACTCAATCCATCAAACACGGGCATCCATTGTCCTTAAAACAATTTCTAATGATGTATGAGCATATGCAAAGAGTGTGTGTATATGTTCCCTATCTAATGTATGAACATATGCAAACCACGATAGTGCCATGCATCCATTATGTATGCGAGAGAACCCTATCGACACATACAATATCTACATGAGTGCACAATCATTCACTAAAATGCATCATCCATATGATAACACAATCATTACACATCCATAAATATAGCTTCCTACACACAATTTTATGCAATATGCAATATGAAGTGATTGAGCCGATCTAGTGCCTAGAGTGTGTATATATGCATCCACGAGCAACCACTAGCAATCACTTGCATCCACATGAATCCATCAAACATAACATGTCTCAAACACATGTTTCAACCATAGGTTTACCCTATCTAAAGGTCAAAGGTACTAATGAGAGGACATACTAAAGATAAGATAAGTACTAGACAAACGATAAAGGAGAAGTTAAAAGACATACCCTCAAAAAGGAATGGGTATAATGAACGCATCTTCGCTTCCGTCTCCCAAGTAGCGTTGCCCTTGTCTTCTCCCCATTGTATTTTTACTAGTTGAACCTCTCGATTCCTCAATTTCCTAGTCTCTGACCCAAGGATGCGAGTAGGAGCTCGTCGAATAGTCGCATCACGCTCTACTTCCACTTCTTTAAGCAAGCTCGGCTCTACCACCTCTGCGGTCTCATGTAAGCACTTCCTCAAATGTGACACATGGAATACATCATGTACACCACTAAGTCTGTCGGGCAACTCCACTCTATATGCCATCCGTCCGATCCTTTCTTTAATGGGAAATGGCCCTACGAACCTTGGTGCTAACTTCCCAACAGATCCAAAGCGAACCACATTTCGCAACGGAGACACTTTGACAAAGACCATGTCCCCAACTTCAAACTCAAGGTCCGTCCTCCTCTTGTCCGCATAAGATTTTTGCCTATCCTGCGCTGCTTTCATCCTTCTTCGAATCAAGTCAATCTTCTCAGAAGTCTCCCTAACCATATCAGGCCCAAGCAAGATCTTGTCCGTAGATTCCCACCAACATGTAGGTGGTCGACAAGGCCTTCCATAAAGAGCTTCGAAAGGAGCCATACCAATACTGGACTGAAAGCTGTTATTATATGCGAACTCCACCAATGGAAAATGCTCTTCCCATGTACCTCCAAAATCTAAGATACAAAGCCTCAAAAGGTCTTCTAGAACATGATTCACCCTCTCAGTCTGGCCGTCCGTCTGAGGGTGGTATGCGGTGCTCAGACATAATTGAGTCCCCACTGCTTCTTGCAAACTTTTCCAGAACTCGCTAGTGAAGATAGGGTCTCGATCACTCACTATGCTAGAGGGTACCCCATGCAATCGAACTATCTCTCGAAGATATACTGAAGCTAGCCATGGAGCCGTCCTCTTGCTCTTTACAGGTATGAAATGGGCTCTTTTAGTAAGTCTGTCTACTACAACCCAAATTCCCGTATTACCCTTTCTTGATCTGGGTAACCCATTAATAAAATCCATCGAGACGCTATCCCATTTCCATTGCGGAACTTCCAATGGGTGAAGCAACCCACCAGGTTTCTTTTGCTCCGCCTTCACTTGTTGGCACTCCAAGCATCGAGCGACATACTCGGCCACATCTTTCTTCATACCGGCCCAGAAGAAAACCCTCTTCATGTCTTGGTACATCTTGTCCCCACCGGGATGAATGGTCATCCTAGAACGGTGTGCATCATCAAGAATAACCTTCCTCAAACCCTCGTCTTGTGGTACACAAAGTCTACCGTCTCTACGCAAGCACCCCCTATCGTCTAGGGTGTACCTACTCAAATGGCTGGACGACTCCCCCCTTATGAGCTTCTCCACCAACTCAACCAACTGTGGGTCGTCCCTCTGTGCTTCTCCAATCCGCCCCAAAAGAGTAGGTCTAACCTCCAAGGAAGCTAGCAAACCGGGTACATAATCAATGGAAGGTCTGAAATCAAACATCGAGATAAATTCCAAGCTTCGTTGTTCCACGAACAATGGACTCAAGGACAACCTCTTTCTGCTCAAGGCGTCCGCCACCACGTTACCCTTGCCAGGGGTATACGCTATCTCGAAATCATAGGATGCTAAGAACTCCATCCACCTTTGCTGTCTCAAATTCAAATCCTTCTGAGAAAACAAGTACTTCAATGATTTGTGGTCAGTGAACAATTCGAATCTCTCACCAAGAAGATAATGGCGCCAAATCTTAAGCGCAAAAACAATAGCGGCCAACTCTAAATCATGGGTAGGGTAATTTTTCTCATGCACTCTCAACTGCCTTCCACCATAGGCTATTACCCTTCCCTCTTGCATTAAGACTGCGCCTAGTCCTATCCCACAAGCATCGGTATAGAAAACAAATGAATTGCTCCCATCTGGCAACACTAAAACTGGAGCAGTGGTTAAAGCTCTCTTTAACCGTCGGAACGCATCATCACAATCTACGTCCCATGCGAAAACAAGATTCTTCTTCGTTAAGCGGGTTAATGGGGCTGATATCTTCGCGAAGTCTTTGATAAACTTCCTATAATAACCCGCCAACCCTAAGAAACTTCTTACTTCGGTAGCATTCTTCGGAACCTTCCAATCCTGAATCGATACTACCTTCGCGGGATCCACAACTATCCCTTCCTTGGAGACCACGTGCCCCAAGAACCGCACCTCCTTCCTCCAGAAGTGACATTTAGAGAATTTAGCCTTAAGGCTATGTGCTCGAAGAGTCTTCAATACCTCCCCAAGATGTAGGGCATGCTCTTCTTCACTCTTAGAAAATACTAAGATATCATCCACAAAGACCACCACGAATTTATTAAGGAACTCCCTGAACACCCTACTCATCAAATCAACAAAGTATGCAGGGGCGTTCGTCAACCCAAATGGCACCACCAGCCACTCATAGAAACCATCCGGAGTCCTAAAGGTTGTCTTATCTATGCTATCCTCAGCCACCCTCAACTGATGAAACCCCGTGGCTAAGTCCAACTGAGAAAATACTGAAGCGCCAACCAACTGATCGAAAAGATCATCAATCCTCGGTAATGGGTGTCTATTCTTCTTTGTGAGCTTGTTGAGTTCTCTATAGTCTACACAAAGTCTGAGGGACCCATCCGCCTTCGTAGCAAAAACTACTGGAGCACCCCACTCCGATATACTTCGTCTTATGAACCCCTTCTCAAGCAACTCCCCTACTTGCTTGTGGAGTTCCCTCCTCTCACGAGGAGCCATGTGGCGCACTGGTAAAGATACAGGTTTAGCATTATCCACCAGATATATTCGGAAGTCAATCTCCCGCTTCGGAGGTGTAACGACCCGGGTTTTTCAGCCATTGAATTCTGAATATTTAAATTGGTTTAAATATTTTAATTGAATTATATAAAGGATTTTATATAGGGATTTATTTATTAAAAACAAAGTTTGAACGTTAATTTATAATATAATTATAAAACGAGCTCGAAATCGCGCGGTAGTTCGTAATATAGAGTTTTGAACTTCAACTGAGGATACAGGATTCGATATAAGTCGGATTTATGTGAAACAAGACACGTTGGAACCATATTGATTATAATTTTCATATGAAAGAGAAAAACCTAGATTTCGTGTTATAATTTGTTAGTTATGGTCAAATCAAATTTTGAAATAGTCGCTGTGGAAAATCGTTATTTAAATTATACGCGTTAAAATAGCCGTTTTGCAAACGGACTCAGATTTCGACGAAATCAGTTTCATTGGGACCGTATCGTTAAATTATTATACGGTGTTAAATTGCGTGGCAAACCGATGTCGTATGTGACCACGGTAGCCGTAAACGCTCATTCAGTGCAATTAAATTAATTCAACTGAATAAAGGGATATTAGAGTGTAACTTGAACAGACGATCGAATCAGGCCACGAAACCAGTTCCAGTGAGTTCGTAGCATCGGATATAGTCAGGGTAGGTATATAGTTTGTTATTTTTAGAGATAGGAAAATTTGGTGTTCAGAAGGGCAGTGCGGTACGCGCCAAAAATAGCCTACCGGGGAAACAGTCTCAGAATGCGACGAAACTAGTGCCGTTGGGTTCGTATCGAAAAGTTATTGTCGATATTCGCAGTTTCAAGTTGTTTTAATTTATCTGGTGATCGTGAAAAAATTAAACGCGTGTTTATTTCTGGTTTTATAAAGGAATTTTTTTCAAACGGTGTCGGAATTAGACGAAACTTGTCCCATTGGGTTCAGAATACTTTATTACACCAAGATTAGCCTTTTTATCAGTAAACAGACTGTTCGTCCATATGATTATTCGTTCATAACCAAATACACCGCGCTTAATGACTTAACACATTGTATACGTGATGACCACTACATAGTCTCGTGGAGCAACACCAAGAGTTGAACCAAAATAAAATTTCATACGGCAAGCTTGTAACCGAAACATTCAGCATGACTTCCCATTCATGAGTAAATCTGTAAATATAATTAAGCTACTTTTCTTGTCTTTCACATATTACCATAGCGTGGAGACCACGTTTCTCCTTAATTCCGTGTGTCCCAAGAAATGAAGAACCGTGCTTGCCAAACCATTGGACACCGTGGGTGCCAAGCTACCCAAATTCCTATATAATAATGAACCGAACCTTTTCACTTCTCTTCAGCAAAAGTAAATCAAAACTGCTCCCTCAATTAAAATCGACCCTTCAAATTTCAATATCAAATTATATAAAATTCCTAATTTCATCAAACTTTGATCCAGGAGTTTGCTTTAAGGTATACTTTACCCGAGTGCCTTCGTATTGGGCGCGATACATCTCGAGTTCGACGCAAATGGTTCTCTGAAAGACTAGGGCTAGAAGACTTAGGCGTTTTGATTTTCGATGGGAAGAACAAGAGCCGGCGCGGTGATTTTGCTGAGCTAGGCGAGCTGAGTTCAAAAGAGAAAGGGCTTGTTGTTTTACTGGGAGTGAGAAAGGAAGTTAAAAGGTTAAACTTTGGTCATGATGTGTACTGGGAGTTTGGTTTTGGGGAAGGGATGCATAGGGGTCCAAGATAAATTAATTACGTGATGAGTTTGGAAGGGTGTGAGTGGTTGTGGTTGTGAAGTCTTGGACTGTGGATGGACATATGAGGGGCGTTGGGTTCGGGTGTATGGGGACGAAGTGACAGGAGGCAAGGTCCAGGCTTGTTCTTTTTGCTTGAAGGAGGTGTGTGGTTTGTTAATTCAGGGAAGAAAGCTTAAATGCTTATACGTGAGTAATTAAGGTGATGATTAATATTAAGGGATGGTGACGAGAAGTTTGGTGGTCTGTAGGGTGTGGCGTCTCCAAATTTTCACAGCTTGTCCAACGAGTTTCTTCCTCGGCATATAGACTATTCCTCTTGAATACATATACCTTGTCTTTATTTCAAGCTATCGGTGACTCCTCTTGTTCTTTTACTGATAATGATTTATTCATACACTTCCATAGTACTAACAACTATCATTTCATGCCGTTTGCATTTGAAAATTCGATGGTTACTCTCCCTCTATAATATCCAAACTCTGCCATGATGATTACACTGTTTAAATTGGCTTCCGGGTTCCCGACTTTGTTGTTCTCAAACAGATCTGGAGTTCGGAAGGTCACGATGGAGAAGCTGTTCGAGTTTGATCAATGGTTGGGCAATGATGGGAGCTAGATGATGTGATGTTGTGGATTTCCAATGGTTTGGAGAAGTTGTGAGAGGTGAATGATTTGGGTTTTACAGTGGGAAGTCTTTGGCCAAGTCAACGGTGATGGACTGTGCAATTCTGGTCATCTGAGTTTGGCCGTAGAGGTGTTTCTTTTTGGGTTCGTTCATGCTCTATCGAAGGTGGTGATCGAAGTATTTTGGAAAGGATTACGTTCATGGAGAAGAAACAACTATTATAGTTGAACGCAATGGAACTGGTTACGTTGGAATCATTGCAACGAGATTTACATTATGGAACTATCGTGGCTAAGAATAGAGCTGCTGGAATTTAGTGGTAAAATCAAACGTCTGTTTGATTTTAAATGGAATAAAAGCAGAACCGCCAATTGCAAAACGAGGTGAGTAAACTCACTTACTCTGACTCATTTATATTTTTATATAAATGAGTTTTTAAATTTGTTTTATATTGTGTGATGGTTGCTTGGTTGAATAGTCGATAAAATGGTTGATAGTTGATTATCAGTTCTATTACCAGAATATTTCATATTGATATGATTAACATCTGTGGATGCAGGGAAACAGGTTGGAGGGATCCAACTGGATTCCTCAACATTTTATTGACTGTTTTTATTTGATTGTGATATATGCTATGCTATATAATCCATGGTTGAATATGTGTGTTGGGTTTACCCTGGCCTTAGGAACCTGGTATTTTAGATACCGTAAAATATCATCGAATGTGGAAAAGGAAATTAGAATTTAAAAGTAGAGTTTATTTCAAAATTAGAAATAATTTCTTTTTCATTGAGTTGCAAATGGAAACCTATTCCATTAGGTAAACCAAGAAAAATGTTATAAATAAAGATATAAATTAAGTGGATCATTAACCATTGGATAAATTAAAAGGTGAGTTCAAATATGAATGTATATTTGAAAGTGAGTATCGGTTTTGAAACCAATATTTGGAAATGGACCCGGATTTAGCAAATTGCAGGGGAAAGTTTAAAGAAAGATTTTCAAATGCTTAAAATAAAAGAATAAATAGTTTAAAACAAGGAAATATTTTGCAAATAAAATGTATATAAAAAGGGGATTTATAGAAATCGAATTAGGTGGTTAGAAGAACGTATATTTTATAAATATGTTTAAAGAAGAACTCGAATTGTTTAAAATAAACAAGTTTATAAATGAACAACGGAAGTGTGTGCGTCGCACACGGTATTTTATTCAAAACAGCAATCATAACGCTGTTGTTATAAGAAATGTTTTTTTTTTTTTTTTTTATTTTAAACAGCGATTTTAACGCTGTCTTTGTAAGAAATGCTTTTATAAAACTAAACAGTGATTTTAGCGCTGTTGTTATAATAGATGTTGTAAATCTATACAGAAATTTTAGACGTTGCTGTTATAATAAATATCTTGGTAAATCTAAATAGCAATTTTAACGCTGCCGTTATAATAACTGTTTTAATAGCAATCTTAATGCTATGGTTATGATAAGTGTTTTATAAGGCTAGATAGCGGTTTTAACGCTGTTAAACCAAACATTGAAGACAACAATTATAACGTTATCGTTATAATCAATATTTTTATAAAGAAGGTGTGTTCGTAGGTAAAAATCCGAGAGTCGCGTAAGCAATGTTTGGCTTAAAGTTGTGAGCTCTGAATATTTCAAAGTGAATGATAGCAAGGGTCGGTTAGTGATATCGTTAATTAACGAATGATTTATGATTTAAGTCATAATAACGATGTTTATAACATCAGTAAATTCAAAGGATTTAGAAATGTTTTCTAACTGGAGTAAAAGATATTTTCTCAATAAAGAAATTTTATATATTGGAAATGTTTTCCGATATTCAAGTTAGAAAATAAAAGTCATATTAAAGTTATTATATTTCGGATGCAGGGAAGTATAACACCATTGTTATAATCAAGTGATTCCTGAAAAGGAAGTGGATTCATAATCGAATCCGAGAGCAACGTAAGGAAGCGCGTTAAAAGATTGGAAAGATGAACCTTGTCTATTTCGAAGTTAGAAATGTTGCTCAGTTAAGGTCTGAGAGGTAATTATACCCCAACTTGATTTACTTCGTTTTCAACTAAGAAATGGTTAAGGTTCAATAGTGGAAAGTGGTTAAGTGGAAACCAAATGAAGGAGATTTGGCATAGTGATGTTTATTCAAACATCTGTTTAATCAAATGAAAGAGGTTTGGGAATGTTTTCCCAGTGAGAAACAGAATTGTTTTCTGAATATAGAAACAAGAGATGGGAATGTTTTCAAATGGTAATGATATATATTTTCTAAATATAGTGAGTAAGAAACATTAAACAACAGGAATAGGGAAATAAACGAATGAATGAAATGATGATTGACCGATAGAATTTCCATTTGGAAATAATATCGTTGTTTGCACACCGACATGTTTGCGTTTGATAGTTAACTCACCGACTATCAAAGTTTTGACCATTTTAACGTTGTTAATATGGAGAGACCGGTTGGATTATTATCCAGAGAACCACTCCGTATTGGCATAAGCATTGCGAATCAAGTATGCTGAATATATTGAAGACGGAGTTGTGCAAGGGCTATCCTGTTTACAGAATAGTGCCTTCGGTTTGTCCAGTCCCAGGACAAACGTGTATGGACGAGTGTCTGACAGAGTATATCCAATGGATCGCATAAGTTGATCTCTTCAAACGTACTTACGTTTGGTGGCAGAGGAATTCGTTTCTCTTAGCTGTATACCCGTGGTATTTTTGGTGAAATCAATTTGTGGTTTGGCGGGTATGACGATGTGACATTCAAAGTAATGGAGGTGGGATCTGTCAAAAGATACGTTATGACCTCAAGCCTCATCAACCAGGAAAGGACAAAAATCGGGCAGGCAGCATGACTATGTGGGTCGCACCCATTAGGATGTATGATCACCTATCTAGAGAAATTCCTTTTGTTCTTAAATCTATCGATGCTGTCCCTTATCGGGAGACGGTTGCTGATCCCAACCGTTGGTGGTATACATTCGATACACTCAAGCGAAATGAGTGGTCGGTCATGTGTGGGCCGGGTTGCAAGATGTTCTTGTTGAACCCAGTGTATTCGTCTCTAGAGATACACGTTCGGAAGGTGGTCCCATACCTTGTCAAGTTAGAATCAAATCTCCAATAAGTGCCTGCGAGTTTGATTGTATATTATATATGTAGAGCGTGAGATGCAAGCGTTCTACTAGATTTTAATTACTTGTGATTAGACATTATTATAATATCAGATAATATATGATTTCCAAAGTGTTTTGGGTTATCGTAAGGTAAAAACCATCCATGTTTATGTGTGGATCGGTCTTACGATTATCATTTCTTTCGAAAAGATTTTGAAAGTTAAACAAGTGGTTGGAGTTTACTCACACCAGTCCCATGACTGACCCAGAGTTTATTTTGTTGTTTCCCTAAACTCTTGGGTGCCCAAATTTGTACGGGCAGTCAAGTAGTTGGGATTTTTCAGATTCACTTGGAGGAGCTTGAAGCAGGAGGCCTCACCACTTAGCTATAGACTATCATATTTTCCGCTGTGTACTATGTTGTATCTGGAAACAGGTGTTTATAACTGTTCCAGGGATAATCGTTGTGCTCTGATAAGGGTATGTATATACAAATACTGATTTGTGCTTCAAAGTTATATTATCTAATATATTTTATTCGTTCCGCTGTGAGTTTGTGATCTTCGTTTTCTTCTATTCTAATAATTCTTTCTTTCTATTTCTCACCCTCTAACTTCTTTCTAATAATGGTTCGTATTTCTGTGCAATTTGAGTTGGACGTGTGGTGTTATTAGTCGACTCAAAGGGTACGGATTTGCGGGTCGTTTCATTTGGTATCAGAGCCGAAGGTTAAGTGATTACCTTGGCTCTGTGGCGTGACTCAATAGAGATGGGGTTAGTAATACCCTAGATTGAATTTGAGTGTATATATATGAGCGCGTATTTGTAGATTTGATATAAAAATTGTTTTATATTGTGTTGGCTGGTTTGTTGAGTGGTTTATGAATTCTGGTCGATACAGGAAGTACAACCATATCGATAGGTATTTCTAAACTCTCGAACAGAACAAATCGACTCAGTATTGTTTTAAAGTGGGTAAGTGATATAATTTGCCCAAAAGTTATTTTGATATAAAGGGATAATTTTCTGAAATTATCGAATGTGTTGATTGTTATTACAATCAAAGGAAATTATAAAATATTGAAATGGTTGTATAAAACCAAATTGAATTTGTATAAGAATAGGATATACAAATAAGCTGAACTGAAATTTAATTCAAACCATAATTGGAATTTAAATCCCGGAAGTTTTGAAATATTCCTTGAAGTATTTTAAAGGTAATATAGCATTGATTTGAAGATATTTTTGAATTAGCATGATTTTAAATGGATTTTTAAAGTGATTAAGCACTGAAATCACTTCAGTGGCGAGAAAATAGTACGGATAATGGGTCGCGACATTATCGGTATTCATTTTCGAGTTCCTAAGTGACGGATTGCTACCATAGTAATTTGGGATTGAAAAACTTGTTTGAAAGGGACAAGATGATTTAGAAATTCAAATGTTTTGAATTGATTTGATTATAAATATATATGTACATATATATGATTTCAAACTAGTTGAAATAAAATCCGGGGATTTGAATTCTGAAATTGTTTAACTTGTATAAGTTGAATAAATTGGTGGAAATAAAATCAAATGGATTGAAATCTAAGTTAAATGGAAAGTGAAACTCAAATGGAATAAGTGGATTGATTCCTGAAGTTGAGATCAGATTTGAATTGATAGAATCGAAGTGGACTAATCAGAAGTTGATCAGAGATTTCAAAACTGGAAGTTGGATTGATTTGGAACCAACTGGAAATGGATATATGTATGCTGGGCAGATATTGAATGAAAGAAAGTGCAAGAGATAGATTATGCCCGACAAAAAGGTACATGTTTACAATATTGTTTGGGTTGATGATTTTATGAGCCTATAGGGGCAAGCCACTTGGCTTTTTGATTTTCTTTTGGATTGGAAAGGCCTAAAAAGGCAAGTTGTGATTGTGCCGATTGAGCCGTGCAGAGGAGATGCTGCCGAAAATTTTCAGAATTTAAAGTGTTAAAAGATTTTCAGAATTTTTGAAAATTTTCGTTAAATAAGAATAAATTAATATTTTAATTGAAATAAATTGGTCCAATTGAACTGAAGTCAAGAATTGAACGAAAAGAAAATTTGGACCTAGTTAATAGTGTATGTAGCATCTTTTCCTACCATTAGCAATTTCGAGGACGAAATTATTTTAAGGGGGAAGGAATGTAACGACCCGGGTTTTTCAGCCATTGAATTCTGAATATTTAAATTGGTTTAAATATTTTAATTGAATTATATAAAGGATTTTATATAGGGATTTATTTATTAAAAACAAAGTTTGAACGTTAATTTATAATATAATTATAAAACGAGCTCGAAATCGCGCGGTAGTTCGTAATATAGAGTTTTGAACTTCAACTGAGGATACAGGATTCGATATAAGTCGGATTTATGTGAAACAAGACACGTTGGAACCATATTGATTATAATTTTCATATGAAAGAGAAAAACCTAGATTTCGTGTTATAATTTGTTAGTTATGGTCAAATCAAATTTTGAAATAGTCGCTGTGGAAAATCGTTATTTAAATTATACGCGTTAAAATAGCCGTTTTGCAAACGGACTCAGATTTCGACGAAATCAGTTTCATTGGGACCGTATCGTTAAATTATTATACGGTGTTAAATTGCGTGGCAAACCGATGTCGTATGTGACCACGGTAGCCGTAAACGCTCATTCAGTGCAATTAAATTAATTCAACTGAATAAAGGGATATTAGAGTGTAACTTGAACAGACGATCGAATCAGGCCACGAAACCAGTTCCAGTGAGTTCGTAGCATCGGATATAGTCAGGGTAGGTATATAGTTTGTTATTTTTAGAGATAGGAAAATTTGGTGTTCAGAAGGGCAGTGCGGTACGCGCCAAAAATAGCCTACCGGGGAAACAGTCTCAGAATGCGACGAAACTAGTGCCGTTGGGTTCGTATCGAAAAGTTATTGTCGATATTCGCAGTTTCAAGTTGTTTTAATTTATCTGGTGATCGTGAAAAAATTAAACGCGTGTTTATTTCTGGTTTTATAAAGGAATTTTTTTCAAACGGTGTCGGAATTAGACGAAACTTGTCCCATTGGGTTCAGAATACTTTATTACACCAAGATTAGCCTTTTTATCAGTAAACAGACTGTTCGTCCATATGATTATTCGTTCATAACCAAATACACCGCGCTTAATGACTTAACACATTGTATACGTGATGACCACTACATAGTCTCGTGGAGCAACACCAAGAGTTGAACCAAAATAAAATTTCATACGGCAAGCTTGTAACCGAAACATTCAGCATGACTTCCCATTCATGAGTAAATCTGTAAATATAATTAAGCTACTTTTCTTGTCTTTCACATATTACCATAGCGTGGAGACCACGTTTCTCCTTAATTCCGTGTGTCCCAAGAAATGAAGAACCGTGCTTGCCAAACCATTGGACACCGTGGGTGCCAAGCTACCCAAATTCCTATATAATAATGAACCGAACCTTTTCACTTCTCTTCAGCAAAAGTAAATCAAAACTGCTCCCTCAATTAAAATCGACCCTTCAAATTTCAATATCAAATTATATAAAATTCCTAATTTCATCAAACTTTGATCCAGGAGTTTGCTTTAAGGTATACTTTACCCGAGTGCCTTCGTATTGGGCGCGATACATCTCGAGTTCGACGCAAATGGTTCTCTGAAAGACTAGGGCTAGAAGACTTAGGCGTTTTGATTTTCGATGGGAAGAACAAGAGCCGGCGCGGTGATTTTGCTGAGCTAGGCGAGCTGAGTTCAAAAGAGAAAGGGCTTGTTGTTTTACTGGGAGTGAGAAAGGAAGTTAAAAGGTTAAACTTTGGTCATGATGTGTACTGGGAGTTTGGTTTTGGGGAAGGGATGCATAGGGGTCCAAGATAAATTAATTACGTGATGAGTTTGGAAGGGTGTGAGTGGTTGTGGTTGTGAAGTCTTGGACTGTGGATGGACATATGAGGGGCGTTGGGTTCAGGTGTATGGGGACGAAGTGACAGGAGGCAAGGTCCAGGCTTGTTCTTTTTGCTTGAAGGAGGTGTGTGGTTTGTTAATTCAGGGAAGAAAGCTTAAATGCTTATACGTGAGTAATTAAGGTGATGATTAATATTAAGGGATGGTGACGAGAAGTTTGGTGGTCTGTAGGGTGTGGCGTCTCCAAATTTTCACAGCTTGTCCAACGAGTTTCTTCCTCGGCATATAGACTATTCCTCTTGAATACATATACCTTGTCTTTATTTCAAGCTATCGGTGACTCCTCTTGTTCTTTTACTGATAATGATTTATTCATACACTTCCATAGTACTAACAACTATCATTTCATGCCGTTTGCATTTGAAAATTCGATGGTTACTCTCCCTCTATAATATCCAAACTCTGCCATGATGATTACACTGTTTAAATTGGCTTCCGGGTTCCCGACTTTGTTGTTCTCAAACAGATCTGGAGTTCGGAAGGTCACGATGGAGAAGCTGTTCGAGTTTGATCAATGGTTGGGCAATGATGGGAGCTAGATGATGTGATGTTGTGGATTTCCAATGGTTTGGAGAAGTTGTGAGAGGTGAATGATTTGGGTTTTACAGTGGGAAGTCTTTGGCCAAGTCAACGGTGATGGACTGTGCAATTCTGGTCATCTGAGTTTGGACGTAGAGGTGTTTCTTTTTGGGTTCGTTCATGCTCTATCGAAGGTGGTGATCGAAGTATTTTGGAAAGGATTACGTTCATGGAGAAGAAACAACTATTATAGTTGAACGCAATGGAACTGGTTACGTTGGAATCATTGCAACGAGATTTACATTATGGAACTATCGTGGCTAAGAATAGAGCTGCTGGAATTTAGTGGTAAAATCAAACGTCTGTTTGATTTTAAATGGAATAAAAGCAGAACCGCCAATTGCAAAACGAGGTGAGTAAACTCACTTACTCTGACTCATTTATATTTTTATATAAATGAGTTTTTAAATTTGTTTTATATTGTGTGATGGTTGCTTGGTTGAATAGTCGATAAAATGGTTGATAGTTGATTATCAGTTCTATTACCAGAATATTTCATATTGATATGATTAACATCTGTGGATGCAGGGAAACAGGTTGGAGGGATCCAACTGGATTCCTCAACATTTTATTGACTGTTTTTATTTGATTGTGATATATGCTGTGCTATATAATCCATGGTTGAATATGTGTGTTGGGTTTACCCTGGCCTTAGGAACCTGGTATTTTAGATACCGTAAAATATCATCGAATGTGGAAAAGGAAATTAGAATTTAAAAGTAGAGTTTATTTCAAAATTAGAAATAATTTCTTTTTCATTGAGTTGCAAATGGAAACCTATTCCATTAGGTAAACCAAGAAAAATGTTATAAATAAAGATATAAATTAAGTGGATCATTAACCATTGGATAAATTAAAAGGTGAGTTCAAATATGAATGTATATTTGAAAGTGAGTATCGGTTTTGAAACCAATATTTGGAAATGGACCCGGATTTAGCAAATTGCAGGGGAAAGTTTAAAGAAAGATTTTCAAATGCTTAAAATAAAAGAATAAATAGTTTAAAACAAGGAAATATTTTGCAAATAAAATGTATATAAAAAGGGGATTTATAGAAATCGAATTAGGTGGTTAGAAGAACGTATATTTTATAAATATGTTTAAAGAAGAACTCGAATTGTTTAAAATAAACAAGTTTATAAATGAACAACGGAAGTGTGTGCGTCGCACACGGTATTTTATTCAAAACAGCAATCATAACGCTGTTGTTATAAGAAATGTTTTTTTTTTTTTTTATTTTAAACAGCGATTTTAACGCTGTCTTTGTAAGAAATGCTTTTATAAAACTAAACAGTGATTTTAGCGCTGTTGTTATAATAGATGTTGTAAATCTATACAGAAATTTTAGACGTTGCTGTTATAATAAATATCTTGGTAAATCTAAATAGCAATTTTAACGCTGCCGTTATAATAACTGTTTTAATAGCAATCTTAATGCTATGGTTATGATAAGTGTTTTATAAGGCTAGATAGCGGTTTTAACGCTGTTAAACCAAACATTGAAGACAACAATTATAACGTTATCGTTATAATCAATATTTTTATAAAGAAGGTGTGTTCGTAGGTAAAAATCCGAGAGTCGCGTAAGCAATGTTTGGCTTAAAGTTGTGAGCTCTGAATATTTCAAAGTGAATGATAGCAAGGGTCGGTTAGTGATATCGTTAATTAACGAATGATTTATGATTTAAGTCATAATAACGATGTTTATAACATCAGTAAATTCAAAGGATTTAGAAATGTTTTCTAACTGGAGTAAAAGATATTTTCTCAATAAAGAAATTTTATATATTGGAAATGTTTTCCGATATTCAAGTTAGAAAATAAAAGTCATATTAAAGTTATTATATTTCGGATGCAGGGAAGTATAACACCATTGTTATAATCAAGTGATTCCTGAAAAGGAAGTGGATTCATAATCGAATCCGAGAGCAACGTAAGGAAGCGCGTTAAAAGATTGGAAAGATGAACCTTGTCTATTTCGAAGTTAGAAATGTTGCTCAGTTAAGGTCTGAGAGGTAATTATACCCCAACTTGATTTACTTCGTTTTCAACTAAGAAATGGTTAAGGTTCAATAGTGGAAAGTGGTTAAGTGGAAACCAAATGAAGGAGATTTGGCATAGTGATGTTTATTCAAACATCTGTTTAATCAAATGAAAGAGGTTTGGGAATGTTTTCCCAGTGAGAAACAGAATTGTTTTCTGAATATAGAAACAAGAGATGGGAATGTTTTCAAATGGTAATGATATATATTTTCTAAATATAGTGAGTAAGAAACATTAAACAACAGGAATAGGGAAATAAACGAATGAATGAAATGATGATTGACCGATAGAATTTCCATTTGGAAATAATATCGTTGTTTGCACACCGACATGTTTGCGTTTGATAGTTAACTCACCGACTATCAAAGTTTTGACCATTTTAACGTTGTTAATATGGAGAG
The DNA here is from genome assembly GCA_030737875.1 of Allium sativum. Classification (NCBI taxonomy): domain Eukaryota; kingdom Viridiplantae; phylum Streptophyta; class Magnoliopsida; order Asparagales; family Amaryllidaceae; genus Allium; species Allium sativum. Next base: position 152,170,141 of record CM060921.1, on the reverse strand, counting down.
ACCGGTTGGATTATTATCCAGAGAACCACTCCGTATTGGCATAAGCATTGCGAATCAAGTATGCTGAATATATTGAAGACGGAGTTGTGCAAGGGCTATCCTGTTTACAGAATAGTGCCTTCGGTTTGTCCAGTCCCAGGACAAACGTGTATGGACGAGTGTCTGACAGAGTATATCCAATGGATCGCATAAGTTGATCTCTTCAAACGTACTTACGTTTGGTGGCGGAGGAATTCGTTTCTCTTAGCTGTATACCCGTGGTATTTTTGGTGAAATCAATTTGTGGTTTGGCGGGTATGACGATGTGACATTCAAAGTAATGGAGGTGGGATCTGTCAAAAGATACGTTATGACCTCAAGCCTCATCAACCAGGAAAGGACAAAAATCGGGCAGGCAGCATGACTATGTGGGTCGCACCCATTAGGATGTATGATCACCTATCTAGAGAAATTCCTTTTGTTCTTAAATCTATTGATGCTGTCCCTTATCGGGAGACGGTTGCTGATCCCAACCGTTGGTGGTATACATTCGATACACTCAAGCGAAATGAGTGGTCGGTCATGTGTGGGCCGGGTTGCAAGATGTTCTTGTTGAACCCAGTGTATTCGTCTCTAGAGATACACATTCGGAAGGTGGTCCCATACCTTGTCAAGTTAGAATCAAATCTCCAATAAGTGCCTGCGAGTTTGATTGTATATTATATATGTAGAGCGTGAGATGCAAGCGTTCTACTAGATTTTAATTACTTGTGATTAGACATTATTATAATATCAGATAATATATGATTTCCAAAGTGTTTTGGGTTATCGTAAGGTAAAAACCATCCATGTTTATGTGTGGATCGGTCTTACGATTATCATTTCTTTCGAAAAGATTTTGAAAGTTAAACAAGTGGTTGGAGTTTACTCACACCAGTCCCATGACTGACCCAGAGTTTATTTTGTTGTTTCCCTAAACTCTTGGGTGCCCAAATTTGTACGGGCAGTCAAGTAGTTGGGATTTTTCAGATTCACTTGGAGGAGCTTGAAGCAGGAGGCCTCACCACTTAGCTATAGACTATCATATTTTCCGCTGTGTACTATGTTGTATCTGGAAACAGGTGTTTATAACTGTTCCAGGGATAATCGTTGTGCTCTGATAGGGTATGTATATACAAATACTGATTTGTGCTTCAAAGTTATATTATCTAATATATTTTATTCGTTCCGCTGTGAGTTTGTGATCTTCGTTTTCTTCTATTCTAATAATTCTTTCTTTCTATTTCTCACCCTCTAACTTCTTTCTAATAATGGTTCGTATTTCTGTGCAATTTGAGTTGGACGTGTGGTGTTATTAGTCGACTCAAAGGGTACGGATTTGCGGGTCGTTTCAGGAGGTAAGCCCTTCACCTCCTCAAACACATCCGAGTATTCCCGGAACACTCTAACAGATTGCAAACTCTCGACCGAAGTGTCAAGCGATTCAAGATAACTTAGCATAACCGAATCCATGGGATTACAAGAGATCTCGAGAGTGTTACCCAAGCGGGTCATGAGCCTAACAACTCTCCTTTCGCAATCAATAACAGCACCATTACTGGATAACCAGTCCATGCCCAAAATCAACCCATAGCCCGTGAAGCCCAAAACAAAAGCATCACATCTAAACTCAATGCTAAGTATAGAAATCTTCAAACCCAAACATATCATGGACAAATAAGTGGAGCCCCCAATTGGGTTTGAAACAACCAAGGGATCATCTACAAGACTGGTGTCTAAGTGCAGTGACTCAACTAATGATGATGAGATAAACGAATGCGACGCGCCTGAATCAAACAATGTACGGACAGGATGATCAAATAGAAAAACCAGACTTTCAACGGAAATTGTTCTACCTCTTTCCTGAATCGGTGGAACCGCGAGAGCCTGTACTTGCCCCCTAGCCTGACCCGGTGCCATAAGAGCTTGCACCTGTCCTCCTGAGGTAGATCCCGTCCTTTGCCCCTTCTTAGGGCAATCCTTCACTAAATGCCCTGCTTCGCCGCAGTGAAAGCAACCAGTCTTCTTCTTCTTTCTACAATCTTTGCTTATGTGGCCTGGTATCCCACAATTGAAGCACTTCTTCTTCCCCTTGCCACCGTTGCCTTTCCCCCCTTTGTTTTGCTGTTGTTGCTGAGGTCTCTTTTGATCTCCCTTCTTCTCGGGTGCCTTATTAGCATTGGGACCCTTCTCTTCTTCATGCATGAGTGCCATGTCAACTAGCTTCTCAAAGGTGGCCCCCATAGGGATATGAGTCATAGCCAACCCATGCATCGGTTCATTCAAGCCTTTCACGAACCTCAAAGCCTTCTTCTCCGGTGTATTCACCATGTCTAGGCCAAACCTTGCCAATTGATTAAACTTGTTGACGTATTCATTCACTGAGAGATTTCCTTGCTTTAGAGTCAAGAATCTTTCCATATACAAGTTTTCCTCTGCCCTTGAGAGAAACTTTGCCACAAATCTTTCCCTAAAATCCGCCCAAGAGTCAACGGGGCGTTCTCCATTAGTGACCTCCCAACAGAATGAGGCCTCTCCCTTCATTAACCAAGCAGCTAACTTGACTTTCTTTCCTTCTTCCATCTCAAAGATATCTATCAACTCTTCCACCTCCTTAAGCCAATCTCTAGCCTCCACAAAAGTTTCAGATCCTTGAAAAGGTTTTCCTCCCATAGCTTTGAATTCCTTACAAGTCTTAGCAAAAGTATCCGTGCGAGAAGGAGGGGGAGGAGGAAGATCGGGTGCTACGGTTGGTGGAGGAACATTTGCTGGACCCGCAGTGGTGGCCCTGGCCTCCATCAATCTCCTATACCATACTGGTATCGTCACACCCTCCGGAAAGTTAAGATCCTCAGCCATGCTGAAACGAAAAAAGGAAAGATTCAAAACGGAGAATTCGAAGGATAAAGATATGGCTATTGGGGATTATGCTTTTCTTTCAAAAACTTTTCTATTTAAAGACATGTTTTTGAAAATATCTCTTCCAAAAATGTTTTTAGAAAAATAGTTTTCTAAAAATTTTATCTGTTCCGGTAACCTTTGCTCTGATACCACGTGTAACACCCCACTCCCGCTACGGTCACTCACTAAGGGAATGCCATAACATCGGTGGAGTATTTTAAGTGAATATAGAACAGAAAAATTACAACAAGACAGATATAAGTAATACTTGAGAATTTAAAACATCATTTCATTTCAGTGGAAAGCAAAACATGTTTGGTTACATCACAAAACCATAATAAGAGTCAAGTACAAAATATCCATCCTGGTAAATAAAAATACATAATCCCAATACATGAACTGATAGCCATAAAAGAAAAGGATAAGCTGAGCTTTACTCCTACGGTCCAAGCTCCAAAAGAGAATAAAGCAGCCTGATCAAAGCCCACTCGTACTGGGCCCACTCTGAGAACCTGAGGGTTGGGAAAAAGATAAAAACAACGGGGTCAGACATAAGTCTGAGCGAGTCCTATAACTTTAACAATGTAATCATTAAAGTAATAAGGATATGATATAACTTGGTACGGTGTGACTGGGGATAAATGACTACACTCAGTAGCCAATCAGACTTAGAGTGAACTAAGACAACGAAAAAGATGCATTTACCCACCCAAGGATAATTACTACCCTGTACCACACCAGTCATTCCTACTTAAAGGTTGATCCCTCCCAAGGACTTAGAAAATTTTACCCAGTAGTTTCGTGTACCCCTAGCTCACTACATAGGTGCCGTCTGCTCCTATCTCCACTAGGTGTACCCACTACTCCCAAGCGATCGGCTCCCTACCGTAGATATCCGTGTTGGCCCCACAATGGGGTGTATCACTCCCCAAAGTGGCTAGCCCGATACAACAAATGGTGCACGGGTTATATCTACACGGTGCAACAACGTCTTACCTACCAGCCCGGGTCCACACACGCATATGAAACCTGTTGGACTCGCGTTGCCACCGCTACCCCTTTTTGGCCTCTTATAGTCAAGCCCAATATGCGTGTCCCGTCACTCGACTAGAGTCGAGTCCACTAAGATACGTTTGGGATATTGGTTGAAATGGGCCCCCACAAGCTACCCACCTAAGCTTGTCATTTCTAGTGTGTACCACTTAACCCTTTAATCATGTTTTAATTACATGTTCCACTTTGGTTAAGTATTCTAATCGTATTTTCTATTGCCACCCAAGGCAACTACTAGATTTCCACATGCCACCCAAGGCACCCACTTAACCCTTCATGTCCCTCTACATGATAATATGGTTAAGTGTTTCTTAATTAATTAATTAAGATCATGACCTCATAAAGACCTCTCACATTAGACCATCTTTTTATGACCGCTGGATATGCCGGTTGGTTCCGGGCAGACTTCTGTCATAAAAAGGGTCTAACCTCGTGTCTTTACTTTAATCACGTATTTAATTTATGACTAAGACCTCTCACATTGGGCCACTCATTTGTAGCCGCTGGATGGTCGGTCGGTTCCGGGCAGACTTCCGCTACAAAAGGGTCCAACCTCGTGTCTTAGTTGATTAATTACACCTAATTAATCACCCCCATAATTAATTATCCCTAATTAATTACACATTTTTAAGAATATGGGTAGACCTAACTCAATAGGTAAATTCCCTATTCCATAGTATGGGTAGACCTAACTTAATAGGTAAATTTCCAACTCCATAATGTGGGTAGACCTAACTTAATTGGTAAATTCCCAATTATGTCCATTCATTTTATGTTATGCTTAATCATAACAACTTTACACCTTTTTATAAACATGCATATTAACCCCATCGTTTTCCACGTAATTCGTTTACATAACACGTCATACATAGGGACAACTTTGCATATGTTATGCACATCATAAAAAGAGACAAACTTGTATATGAACTTGCATATAAACTTGCATAAAACTTGCATATGAACTTGCATATGAACTTGCATAAAACTTGCATATGAACTTGCATAAAACTTGCATATGAACTTGCATATGAACTTGCATAAAACTTGCATATGAACTTGCATAAAACTTGCATATGAACTTGCATATAAACTTGCATACCATGTCATATTACAAAGGCAAACTTGCATATGTTATGCACATCATAGAAAGAGGCTAACTTGCACATGAATCTTGCATATAAACTTGCATATCATGTCATATCACAAAGGCAAACTTGCACATGTTATGCATATCATAAAAAGAGACTATCTTGCACATGAATCTTGCATATAAACTTGCATATCATGTCATATCACAAAGGCAAACTCGCATATGCTATGCATATCATAAAAAGAGACTAACTTGCATATGATCTTGCGTATAAACTTGCATAAAACTTGCATATGAACTTGCATAACACATCATATCATAAAAAGAGGCAAGTTTACATATGAACTTATAACATATGACAACCACAACTTGCATAATCCACATTTACATCCATAGCCTCCTAATATCCTATCCTAATTAGTTTAGCAATTACTTGCTAAAGGCATAGGAACTCACCAAAACCAAGATTAGCAAACTTATGAAGTAGAACTAGTTGCTAAATATGAAGAAGATGATGATTAGAGGTTGATTAGCTTGCAACTTCCTTCATAAACTAGTGGAGGCTCCTCTTAGGTTTGATTTTGGCGGCATGATGGCATCATTTCTATTTTTAGTATGGATTAGGCTTGCATTAGGGTGTATTTATAGGATTAGGGTGTGTTTTAGACCATAGGATTAACCCTAGGTTAGATTAGGTCCGTCAGATTTAGGAAGCCTCTAGAACACAGCCCAGCCCTAGCCAGAAAACCAGACCTGGTGCACCCAGGTCAAGTGGCTCAACACCCCGTGTCGACAGGCAAGTCGATAGGGCAGTCGACTCCCCAGTCGACAGGCCTGTCGACAGCCCTGTCGACATGGCTAGGGCGGGAACTTTCCCGCCTGGCCCCGCTGGTTGAAATTAAAAATATGAATTTGAATTTTTAAATCTGTTTTTAACTTTGAATTTTCTGCAAACTTCATTGGGCCATAACTGGGCCATACGGACTCCGATTTACAAAATTTCGGACTCTATTTCGCGTATTTTTCCGAGACGAACGCAATGACGCAGCCCGTTTCCCCCAATTCTCACATTTGAGATTATTTATTCTGCAATTAGTGAATTTTAGCATTAACTGAAATACGGGGTGTTACACGTGTGTTCAGGAATACTAATCCACTAACATAAGTGTGGACCGGCCCTGAAGATCCAGGGGTTACCCAGAGTGTGTAGTCCCGAGGCATTTGCTAGAATGTCTCGAAGCGGAGAGGAGCTTGCCCCTTGCCTCGACTCATGACGGAAATCCAATTTCCAATACGTGTATTTCGGTTTTATTTGTAGAGCCTAGTATGGCGACATGATAGATGGTACCCATGCCACCTAGGATTGATATTTATGATTGAAATTGTTTTGACACTATAAACTTATTATAGTATCAAATGATTTGTTTTAAACGTACCAAGCATGTTTGGCTATTATAAGGGAAAACCGTATCCTCCGGCTTGCGTTGCATTGTGTGATGGGACCTGGGTCTTATAATAGCTTCATTTTTCGAAAAAGCATTACGCTGTTTATTCAATGCACTGGTATTCTTGGGAGGAAACCCGTTCCGTGTTATACGGCGTGGTCCCTTGAATTACTCTCTTTTAAAGTAAAGTTTTAAATAACTGTTTTAGTTCTCACACCAGTCACATGACCGACCTGGAGTTTATTGTTTTAACCTAAACTCTGGGTGCCCCTATTTTTGACACGGGCAGCTAGTAGTTTTGGTTTTGCAGATTTATATTCACAGGATCCTGGTTTACAGCTGGAATGATGCTCGAAAAGCTCTGTATCCGTGTATTACTTTCAGTTGTGTTTTCTATTGTTTTTCCGCTGCTATGTAATTTATTGTAATCTATGATATTTATCGAATGTATTTTATTCATTCATACTCTGTATATTCTTGTATTCTGATGGAATTGTTGTAATAACAATGAAATGTTCTTCCGTCTGCATTCAGATTTGTCTTGTCCTCACAGTAATTCGTTCTTTCTCATCTCTTCGGAGACCGGGGAAGTTCGGGTCGCTTCATTTGGTATCAGAGCTTTGGTTTACAGAGCTCGAGAACAAGACACATTAGAACCATACGAAAGAATTCATCAGATATTGGATTAGTAATATCCAATTAGAATGACTCGTTAGAGATAGGATCAGTAGTATCCTAGAACGAGTGTGAAGAGTATATTTCTCAAATGAAAACACATTTTGTTTTGAAATTTAAATCGTTTTATACGTATCTGAATATTTATTTATTTTGAATTTGGACAATCCGATATATAAAGATTTTGCATATACGTGTCATGACCGTATATTCGAAGTTTTAATATACCGGATAGATATAGAACCGCACTCTAGTAGCCCGGAGATGTTCTGATGGTGGTTCGAAACATCATCAGCATTTATTTTCGAGTGACGAAGGTGTGATATCTATATATTTCCATTAGATTGGTGTGAGAACCAAAACTTAGATAGATTTATTTGTTGTGAATTGGCATCAAAAACAAGATTTTTTGTTTATATATATCAAATTTATGGATTTGAAACTCTAATCCACTAATTGATTGATGTTTGTGTTGTTTGTTTATTTGTTTGATAATTTTGAACCATTAAGCCTAATTGAACCGAATATTGAATTGTATGGAAATTTGGTCACATTTGCTTGCATATACATGTACTTACATTGAACAGGTCATAGCAAGGAGGCTAGAGCAGAGAATAAAATTTGTTTGCCTAACAAACAGGTACATGTTTACTATAATTTACTGTTTTGTTTGGGTGATGATGATTTTATGAGCCTATTGGCTAGCCGCTTGGCTTTTTCTTTTTCTTTTTGAGATCACAAAGCTTATATGGCAATTTCGGGATTTTCCCGGTGCAGGGGAGGTTATGGCGAAATTTTTCGAAAATTTAGGGTGTTAGCCAAATTTTTGAAAAATTTGAAAAGTTCTTAGAAACTGAAAAGTTGAAGAACTTATGCCGTAATCAAAATACTGGAAGTTGAGTTGAATTGTTAAACAACTTTCAGCTTCGTTCCTTTTCGGGGACGAAAAGTTTTAAGTGGGGGAGATTGTAATAACCTGGAAATTCTGAGCCAGTTTAAATTTTTTATTTTGGCAATTTTAGCGAATTTTGAACATTTAAAATAGATTATTTTAAATAATATCGACGAGAAATTTATTTTGAATATAATTAGAACGTATATATTTATATGCGTCGTTGTTAGAATATAATAATTATTTATAATTATAAATAGAAATTGAAAATGGCGCGGTAGTTCGATAATTCGATTTCAAACTTCAATTAAACGTACCGGGTGCAAAACAATCCGGATTTTAGTGAAACCAAAAATAATAGGATCTATTTGAGAATATCTTTCCAACGAATCCGAAAAATCAAATTTTCTTAGCGGGAATCAAAAGATATGTCCAGTTGAAAATTCTGAATAGTCGCTATGGAATTCAGGCCCTTAAAAATGGAAATTTTGCAAATGACCTCGGATTTCAACAAAACCACTTTTGTTGGGTCCGTGATGTCGAGTTATTTCTAGATTTCAATTTTTGTAATTTTTCGAATCAATACGTGAGCGTGGCAAAGGAAAACGTGTTTGACCAGTTTCAATTGATTTTAATCGACTGGAAAATGGCCATTTTTCAAACGGTCTCAGAATTCGACGAAAGTAATTTTATTACGACCGTATCGTCAATACGAAGCTAGAAAATATTTTTTTAGGATTTTTCGAGTTAGTATGTGACCCCAGTAAATTGAAATGCGCGTTCAAATTCAATATATAGAGTTATATGTTGATTTTGACGAAAACTGGTTGTAATGATCGAATCAGTCTACGGTACACATCCCATTGGGTTCCGAATGGGGGTAATTAGCTATGGACGACAGGCGGTGGGCCTCGTTTTGAGATCGCATAAAAAGTCAACTCTTTGTAAATTAAATAATTAAAATATAATTAAAATAAACCCCTTTTAACTTCTCTGCCCCCCCCATTTTCTTCAAATCAAAAATCAAAACAAAGTAAAAAAACTGCGCCCTAATTCCCCCGTCACCCTCGCGGTCGTCCACCACCACCACGCCGGAGGCGCGCCTCACCAGCCGCCGAACCTCGTCGACCCTCCCCCTCGTGCTTCTCCCCTCCACCGTCACCCATTTCGAGCCCCAGACCCCCCTTCAAATCGATCGATCTCCTCCGATCACGTGCCCTCCTCCACGTCGAGCGCCACCAACCCCGAGTCCGCCGCACCCCTCCCCATCACCGTACCCCTCTGACCGACGATTTCCCCCCTTTTTTCCAATTTCCAGACCCCCGAGGAAGAAGCCTCCTTTCTCTCGTTTTACAGTAAGCCCCATCCTTTTTTTTATTTCATATAAAGCTAGAATTTTATACGTATAATGCTTTGAATTTTACATAAGGAAAGATTCGATTTTTTTTTTTTTTTGAATAGCGCTTTAAAAAGATTCGATTTTTAATCATGTGAAAGCGAGGAGAAAGAAAATAAAAACACATTCTTTGTTTGAAGAAAAATATTATCCTTGTTTATAGAAGGTTCTAATTTTTATCGTTCAAGTAGGAAATATAAAAATATGATTTCTATATTTTAGAAAGAATAAAAAATTCGATTTTTAATTTATAAAAGATATAAAGATACGATTCTTATATAATGAAGATAATAAAAATATAATTTTTATATGATGTGAAGAATAAAAATATGACCTTTATATGGTAGATATAAAAATACTATTTTTATATAAGTAGTATATTGAAAATAAAATTTCTATATAATAGAGAATATAATCTTTATATTTGAAAAGGCGAAATCTTTATATCGAAAATAGAGTTGTAAAAATAGAATTTTTACCTATATAGTAGCGTTGTAAAAATAGAATTTTTATCTATATAGTAGCGTTGTAAAAATAGAATTTTTATCTATATAGTAGCGTTTTAAAAATAGAATTTTTATCTATATAGTAGCGTTGTAAAAATAGAATTTTTATCTATATAGTAGCGTTGTAAAAATAGAATTTTTATCTATATAGTAGCGATGTAAAAATAGAATTTTTATTTATATAGTAGCGGTGTAAAAATAGAATTTTTATATATATAGCAACAATATAAAAATATGATTTTTATATATGTAGTGGCTACGGGCAACGAAAGTGAAGAAAGGCGAGAACGACGAAGATTTCTATAAATGAAGTGTCGTGGAGTTGGGATAGCTTTGGTGAGAATTTCTCACTCTTCAATCTCATTTTTTCTAGTTATACATATATATACTAGGATGCAGACGGTGCTTAGCAGCACCCGACACCCGTCATCCACAGACCATGGATGGCTTGTTTGTTTGATTGATGTGTTGTGAAAATTGTTTGTGATGTTGATGTGAAATAGATAATAAAATATATTCATAGGGTGAATAAAATAATTTGATCGTTAAAAATATAATTTTTAACGTGAATGTGAATAATTAAATATTCATTTACAAACCGGACGGTTTGTTTATGTACACCTATTTGAAGGACATGGATTAGGACGATAAATTTTACACATCGCCCAACTGCACAAATAAAATCTGTGTTTGATTGTTTGAAACCCCACACGGGTATTGGGATAAAATACGGCATACACTAATCCCAATAATTAGTTATATGTCAATCGATTGATGGACAGGCTGTTATAAGCGTTAGATATCTATATTTGATGCTTATACAGTGTAGTGCACTTTGGATGATGGTTGATTATTTAGCATTGCTATTATATACATGTGTTGTATGGAATCCATATAATTAACTTTATATGGTAATTGATTGGTCCTCATTCCAATTTAGAAAATAAAGAATATTATAAAATAGAGGTTCATGTGTGGACAGTACTCATCCGTTGAGATTAGTCATGTGTTGAATGAAATATTTTAACAATAAAATTTACATCTTTATATTATAAAATAAGGGTTCATGTGTTGACAGTACTCATCCGTTGAGATTAGTCATGTGTTGAACGAAATATTTCAACAATAAAATTTACATCTTTATATTATAAAATAAGGGTTCATGTGTTGACTGTACTCATCCGTTGAGATTAGTCATGTGTTGAACGAAATATTTTAACAATAAAATTTACATCTTTATCATATAAGAAATTAGAAATTAACTGGAAAATAGATGAGATGAGTGGTCTCCTGGATATTGATCTGATGCTGGTTTCGGCCTTCGGGGTTAATATTTAGGGAATCCTTCTCTTACTAATTTACGGTTGGAGTCTGATTTGAAATCAAACGATAGATATCGTAATTTTATAAAATATATTGGATAACAAAAATAGTCACATGTGGACAGTACTCATCCGTTGAGATTAGTCATGTGTTGAAAAAATATAGATTCACATATTGAATAGAATAAATATTCATTTGTTGAATAGAATAACGGGATTATTGAAATATATAAAGCCGTGTCGATTAGAGATGCGTTATTTTGACACGAACGATATTTATATCGATTATATTCGTTTTATAATGAATATTTAAAAGAGATTTAAAAATCGAATATATAGAAAATGAATTTGAATTGAATTGAATAGAAAACGAATTTGAATCGAATATATAGAAAACGAATTCGAATTGAATTGAATATAAAACGAATTCGAATTGAATATAAAACGAATTAGAAATTAATTGAAAACGAATTGAAATAGAATAAAAATCGATTTGAAATGAATTCAAATTGATTCGAAATGAATTCAAATTGAATCGAAATTTTAATTGAATTGAAATGAATTTTAAAACGAATTTATAAGGAAAAAATTCAATTTTGATTTAAATTGGAAATGGAAGTTGAAATGTTTTTGAAACGAATTTAAAACTATTTACAAAATTTGTTTTAAATAGGAATCGACGAAATATATATTATATATATAATATAATGGCCTGAATAGAACGCGTCGCGCCGCGGTAGTTCGTGAATTTCGACCATTGACTTCGAACGGACATTACGGGAGATCCGACCGTCGGATTCTCCTAAAACCGGAACCGTTGGGTTCGTATCGAAAAGAGCTTTCTAACGAATATTAGAAATTCAAAATCTAACGGTTGGATTTGGAGATACGTCCAAATCAAATTTGGAAAAGGTCGCTGTAAGTGCAGTTCGATGGCCGTTGATGGAAATCGACTGTACGGGCCTTGGTAAAATTATAAAAAAAATATCAATAATTTGTATAAAATCATAAGAAATGATTTGGGAAAAATTGAGATGAAAACTCCATATTCGAAAAGATAAAAATGGATTTTTATCGAAATGAACTAGTTTTGAACTAAATTTAAAACCCAATTATTTTTAAATAAATAAATTAGATTTAAAAAGGGGTTTTAAATAATCGGAATTTCTAATACATTTGATTGGAATTGAATTAAAATTCATTTGTGGGTTTATCGTGAACGGTGTTTTAAATAACACTAGTTCTTTAACCCGATAATAAATAGAATGTGATTTGGGTTTATCGTGAACTGTGTTTTAAAGGACATTAGTTTTTTAACCCAGTAAAGGGAGTTTTAATGAATCTGCAATTAGATTGAAATGTTAATTGATAATGAAAATTATCAAATTTGGGAAGTGAGCGAGAATGGAGTATCACCAGCCTTGCTCCAAAGCGATAGTTAAATCTTTAATTAGATTTGAACGTGAAATGGTAATTAATTTTACCGATAACACCGTGGTGTTAGATATGTAGTATTACCAGTTTTTCTTCATGGAATGAATAGGTTGGGATTGGGAAATAAAATAAATAATTACTTCGGTGTGGTTCGCTAATCTCGACTAGTTTGGAAAACCATAATTTGGTTTGAAATGACATCCAAAGGAAGATTAAAGAATAAATTCAAAGAATTTATCTTGAATAAAATTAATGGGAACCTTTCCCTAAGAATTGAAATTTAGAAACTAGCTGTAGATTAGTTAAGAAAATGGTTTCCTGGGTATTGATCTGATGTTGGTTTCGGCCTTCGGGGTTAATATTTGGGAAATTGTTCTCTTGTTGATTTACGGTTAGTGGCTGCTAAATTGGAATGAGGCGTATGTTGTGTTTGTGTAACATTTGTTTATAATATATGCGGGTTGTTCGGAAAGGCCGGGTTTATACCCATTCTGAATAACCGATTCGACGATAAGTTGAAGATGAAGACGGTGGTTGAAGACCGGAAGTCTTCACATCGTTTGGATAATTACTGATGATCCTGATTGGGCTGTACACCCAGGAGGATGGAAATAGTTGGTGGTCGTCCAGACGTACTTGGAGATCGATGGATATGCGAGGAAAGTGCCTCTGGTTTCGTTCAGACCCAGAACGAACTTGTAAATGGATTGTGTGTCTGACATTGGATTTTATTCTGTGTTGATTGATTTCTGTTAAATATATATCTGTTTAGCGGCGGAGAATTTATTCTCTTGCTTAACGCCCTTCTCTAAGAGGTACGAGCTTAGAGGTTATATATCGATAGATATCAATCGCATAGCATGAATTGCCTGTGTGGCTCGCTGAGTTGCATGGATCAAGGCTTCTGTTGAAAAGCAAATTCTTGTGGTTGATGATCAAAGCACGGCCTACGTGGCAGCTTTGTGTATAACGTGAATTCGCGGGCCTCACACCTCGGTATGAGTTAAAAACAGGATAAGGACTGCGGGGGGAGCACGACGTTTCTTTCTAGCTTTGGTGGTGTCAGTGACTTACCAGCCCTGACATTTATATACTTTTCACCTATGTGGTTGTTGGATGAGGCGCCTCGATTGTAGGTCTGTAAGGACCGGGAAACGTGTGTTCAGGAATACTAATCCACTAACGTAAGTGTGGACCAACCCTGAAGATCCAGGGGTTACCTAGAGTGTGTAGTCCCAGGGCATTTGCTAGAATGTCTCAAAGCGGAGAGGAGCTTGCCCCTTGCCTCGACTCATGACGGAAATCCAATTTCCAACACGTGTATTTCTGTTTTATTTGTAGAGCCTAGTATGGCGACATGATAGATGGTACCCATGCCGCCTAGGATTGATATTTATGATTGAAATTGTTTTGACACTATACACTTATTATAGTATCAAATGATTTGTTTTAAACGTACCAAGCATGCTTGGCTATTAAAAGGGAAAACTATATCCTCCGGCTTGCGTTGCATTGTGTGATGGGACCTGGGTCTTATAATAGCTTCATTTTTCGAAAAAGCATTGCGCTGTTTATTCTATGCACTGGTATTCTTGGGAGGAAACCCGTTCTGTGTTATACGGCGTGGTCCCTTGAATTACTCTCTTTTAAATTAAAGTTTTAAATAACTGTTTTAGTTCTCACACCAGTCACATGACTGACCTGGAGTTTATTGTTTTAACCTAAACTCTGGGTGCCCCTATTTTCGACACGGGCAACTAGTAGTTTTGGTTTTGCAGATTTGTATTCACAGGATCCTGGTTTACAGCTGGAATTATGCTCGGAAAGCTCTGTATCCGTGTATTACTTTCAGTTGTGTTTTCTATTGTTTTTCCGCTGCTATGTAATTTATTGTAATCTCTGATATTTATCGAATGTATTTTATTCATTCATACTCTGTATATTCTTGTATTCTGATGGAATTGTTGTAATAACAATGAAATGTTCTTCCGTCTGCATTCAGATTTGTCTTGTCCTTCCAGTAATTCGTTCTTTCTCATCTCTTCGGAGACCGGGGAAGTTCGGGTCGCTTCAGAGAAGGAATTAACTGTGGCCAAATTTTCTTTGATGATGGTATATAATAATTAGACGAATAATTAATTAAATTAATTATTAGTTAATGGCACTTGAATAATTCCAAAGTTTATAATGTCATAACTCGTCCATATTAACTCAGAATTTGACAAGTTTAGGTGCATTTGAATCGTGAAAGCGAGATCTTCATGATGGAACAAACCAGAATCAAAAAGGAGCAAAGCAGAATATGAAGCTAATTTAAATTCAAACTGTTCGAAAAATTCAGAAATAAAACTGAAGGAGTGGAAACAACGGTGAGAACTCTCTCACTAAAATTTTCTCGTACAGTTATTTATATAAACTGCCATGATTTTTTTATCTGTGTTTAATCATCACAAATATTTCTCCTTTAAAAATATAATTTATAGCTTATAAGTGAGAATTCTATTTTTTTCTAATAATTAAAATTAATTAATTATGATTGTGTTTTTACCAATCCGCTGTTAAATTCAATTTGTTGTTATACGTGATTTGATTTGGGTTGATGATGTTGTTATGTTGATCTGTTGATTGGATGGATTATTTTGTTGAAATAAAATAATCAAAACAAAATTATCATTTTTTGCTGAAATAAAATAATTAAGACAAAAATATCATTTTTTGTTGAAATAAAATAATCAAAACAAAAATAACATTTTTTGTGTTGAAATAAAATAATCAAAACACAAATATCATTTTTGTTGAAATTAAATTGTCAAAACAAAATTATCATTTTTGTTGAAATTAAATAGTCAAAACAAAAATATATTTTTTGTTAAATAGATTTGTGTTAAAACAAAAATAACAGTTTTCTTAAATAGATTTTTGTTAAAACAAAAATATCAATTTTGTTGAATTAGATTATTGTTAACAAAATGAAGTTATCATTTTTGTTCATTTTGTTAAAATAAAATTATTAACAAAATGAAGTTATCATTTTTATTCATTTTGTTACAATAGAATTGTTAACAAAATGAAGTTATCATTTTTAATCATTTTGTTGAAATAGAATTATCAACAAAATAAGTTATCGCTTTTATTTGTTTTATTGAAATGGAATTGCCAACAAATATAAAGGAATAATTTTTAATCATTTTGTTGAAATAGAATTGTCAACAAAATAAAAGAATCATTTTTAATTGTTTTGTTGAAATAGAATTGTCAACAAAATAAAAGAATCATTTTTATTCATTTTGGTTGAAATAGAATGGTCGACAAATTAAAAATATCATTTATTGTTAGAATTAGATTTGTTTGCAAATGAAAATGTCATTTTTATTTGTTATGTTACGTGTTAATGTAGGAATTGTAAAACACATAAAATATCATTTATATGTTACAAGTTATGCACCAGAATTTGTATGCAGATTTTAAATAAACATTTTTATTTCAAGTTATACATTAGAATTTGTATACAAATTAAAGAGACATTTCTATTGTCAAGTTATACATTATATTTATATGCAAATTATAGAGACATTTTTACTGTCAAGTTGTACATTAGAATTTGTATACAAATTAAAAAGACATTTTCATTATCAAGTTATACATTAGAATTTGTATGCAAATTAAAATCAACATTTTTATCATCATGTTATACATTGAAATTGTATACAAATTAAATAAACATTTTTATGTGTCATGTTATACATTGAAATCATATATAAATAAAATTATTTCTTTTTATTTGTTAAAGTTAAAAATAGAAATTGCATACAAATTGTAACAACCCGTATTTTCAATAATCGGTTATAACATAAATTGAGGCAGAATTAAATTATAAAATGGGAATCAAGGGAAACGGGCTATGCCATTGCGTTCGTCTCGGAAAAATACGCGAAATAGAGTCCGAGTTTTCGAAAATCGGAGTCCGTATGACCCAGTTAAGGCCCATTGAAGTTTGCAGAAAATTTCTAAGTAAAAACAGATTTAAATTTGAAATTAAAAACATGGGCTAGGGCAAACTGGGCAGGCGGGAAAAATTCCCGCCCAGGACCCCATGTCGACAGGCCTGTCGACAGGGGTCTAGGCATGTCGACTGCCCTGTCGACAGCCCTGTCGACAGGGGGTAGCCAGGCAATGTTGCCTGGCGCACCATTTTGATTTGGGCTGGGTCTTGGGGCTTGGTTCTAGAGGATTCCGAGATCTGACGGGCCAAAACTAACCTAGGGTTAATCCTAGGGCTAAAAACACTCTAATCTTCTATAAATAAGCCCCTAATCCTACCCTTAAACCCCATTAATCATTCTAGCAACAAAACTATGCCAAAATCTAAACTCTCATGGCCTCCACCCTCTTCATACAATTCCTAATCAAATCCCTAAGAGATTTCCATGCATACAAGGGTATTTAGGCTTGTATGATTCTCCTTAGCTTGCATTAAAGGCTTGTTTTTCAATTGGCATCATAAAGGAGGAGTCTTGATCAAGTTTGCTTGCATTTGGGGGCTTTAATTAGTTGCATAAGGGGTTTCTTAGATTTGTTGTACTCATTTGAGTCCGCATAAGCATTGTAAGCCCTCTTACCTTCATTTTAGAAACTCTAAAGTTAATGTGTGATGAAAGTTGGGGTTTATGCATGTTTGATAGGCTATGCATGTTTATGCAAGTTTGCTAAGCCATGATTTGTATGTTTATTGAGTTATGCATGTTTATGCAAGTGTACTAAGCCATGATTTGCAAGTTTATTGAGCTATGCATGTTTATGCAAGTGTACTAAGCCATGATTTGCAAGTTTATTGAGCTATGCATGTTTATGCAAGTTTGCTAAGCCATGATTTGTATGTTTATTGAGTTATGCATGTTTATGCAAGTGTACTAAGCCATGATTTGCAAGTTTATTGAGCTATGCATGTTTATGCAAGTGTACTAAGCCATGATTTGCAAGTTTATTGAGCTATGCATGTTTATGCAAGTGTACTAAGCCATGATTTGCAAGTTAATTGAGTTATGCATGTATACTAAGCCATGATTTGCAAGTTTAACAAGTTATGCATGTTTATGCAAAGTTTACTAAGCCATGATTTGCAAGTTTAACAAGTTATGCATATTTATGCAAGTTTAAAATGACAAGTTGTGCATGTTTTGACAAGTTGTGCATGTTTATGCAAGTTTAAAATGACAAGTTGTGCATGTTTTGACAAGTTGTGCATGTTTATGCAAGTTTAAAATGACAAGTTGTGCATGTTTGACAAGTTATGCATGATTATGGTAATATGCAAGTTCACTATGCTAAGTTATGCAAGTTTAACACGTTATGCATGTTTATGGTAATATGCAAGTTCACTATGCTAGGTTGTGCAAGTCTAACATGTTATGCATGATTTTTGTGCAAGTTTATCATGTATGTTGTGCCAAGTTCCCTCTTACTATCCTTTATGCGTTACTACGAATATGTAAGCGATAGAATGACGTTGGGGTTTTTGGGGTAAACTTAAAATACATGAAAATATAAGATTGGGAATTTACCTATTAAGTTAGGTCTACCCCTTGGGAATTTACCTATTAAGTTAGGTCTACCCAAGTAATTGTTGACTTGTAATTATGTTTTGAAATAAAGTGGACATGACACTTAGAAAACATAAGTGTGGCCAACTCGAGGTTGGGTTGAGTTTGTAGCGTAATTCTACCCGGAACCGCCCGGCTTAACTAGTGGCTACAAACAATAGGACCCAATGTGAGAAGTTGGTCATGGGGTGCCAAGACCCGAGGTTAGACCAAGTTGTGGTGTAAAGCTACCCGGACCCACCCGGCTTAACTAGTAACCACAACAAGGTCTAATGTGAGAGGTTAAGGTGCATTAAGTTAATCGATGCCTCATGATTAGGGTTAAGTCAGGGTCCACTAATACTTAACCAATTTGGGGATTCGAGGGATTAGAATGTGGTTAAGTCGTGAACCATTGGTTACACTTAACTAGCTTAATCCATTTGGGAGCTCAAGGGATTAGAATGGGGTTAAGCCACACTTAACCAGTTTAATCCAGGATTAGTGAAGGGTTAAATCACACTTAACCCTCTTGGGAAACCCTAGCAACGTGGTCTGTTCTAACAGTAATCCCAGTTTGGTATCATTCACAACCCTAGAAGCTAGGCTAGGGCGGGGCACGATTACTGGCGGATGTAAGCGACCAAAGGGCGATGGCCGAGTGGTACAGCGGTGCGGGTCCGGCGGGCTACGGACGTGCACGTAGTCCGATGTTGGACAAACTCGAGGCACGGGTACCAGTAGATTAGGGCTGTGCATTATTGCTTAAGTGTCTGGGGTTGACATCCGAGGGCTTGATACACCCAAAGGGGGACCCAGCACAGACTAACTACAACCATACGTGGGCCATATGGACACCAACACTTGACGTGTTAGGTTTATAGGGAGCCGATCGACTAGACCGTGGGGCTGGACCTTATACTAAGGTCACTTCATGTTATT
Source organism: Allium sativum (assembly GCA_030737875.1). NCBI lineage: Eukaryota > Viridiplantae > Streptophyta > Magnoliopsida > Asparagales > Amaryllidaceae > Allium > Allium sativum. The sequence goes on along the minus strand of CM060921.1, from coordinate 152,150,888 downwards.
GGGCCAAAGCTTGGGCCAAGGGATCAATACCTGTTACGTTGGTTTGCTAGTACACCGTGGTGCAAAAACTTGACCATGTTTATGCGATGACACCTCTATCTATCTTGTAGTTAATTTACCATGCCAGTATGTTGTTATCTATGATCATCTCAGTTTCCATCATGATGTTAACTTTATTAGTTTATAGACTGATCGTAGCAGGGCTTACTCAGTCTTTTTGACTGACCCGTTTTGTTTCGCCTCTTTTCTTCCGTTTCCCCCCCCCCCAAGGTTCTCAGGGAGGGAATACAGGAGCCTAGCTTGGATCTTAGCTGCTTTCTTGGATAGCTCATGTATGCTTTGGACTTGAGCCGCTATGGTTTATCACTCTTATTTGGGGATAGTACTTATGTATTTTCAGTTTATCAGATGATGTATTTATCTAGACTTGTAATTTTGGGAAATTGACATTTTGATGTATCAGACTTGTGTTTTGAAATGGTCTATAAATCTTCCGCTGTTTTATTTACTTACTCTGTTTATTTACATATATATATATATGTCATGTCCTGCCTTGCTATATCATTATGCATGGTTACCAATAATGCCCCTCCAAAGCTAGTGCATTCCTTTGCGAGTGACCCTAGTGGAGGTGGGGTGTTACATTTGGTATCAGAGCATATGGTTTACGAGAAGGGATAAAAAGGTTTTAAAAACTTTTGAAAAACTATTTTCAAAACCAAGTATAAAGTATTTTCCAAAGAAAAGTCTAGTTGTTTTTAAAGGCTATTCCCCAAAAGCCATTAGCACTATCCTTTGACCCCTCGTTTGAACTCTTTTCTTTTCGTTTCCAGCATGTGTGATAATCTCATCTTGCCCGAAGGAGTAACGATACCCGATTGGTTTCGTCGATACTTGGAAGTCACGGCACCGGTCCCGGGTATCTCTAATGATGTCTCCCCAGTCGAGGCCGCTGTTCCTCCTCCTCCCGTAGTTGATGTTCCTCTTCCCCCTCAGCCTCCACAAGCGGATTTTGCGGAAACTTGCAAGAACTTTAAGAGGATGGGTGGCAAGAATTTTAATGGAATAGAGACATTTGTAGAAGCAGGGAATTGGTTGAAAGAGACCGAAGATCTTTTAGCCACCTTTGATATAGGTGACCGCAGGAAGGTTTTATTAGCAGTATGGTTGCTAAAGGAAGAAGCTGCACGTTGGTGGGTAGTCACCACCGCGACTAGGCCAATTGAGACTTGGGATGACTTTAGAGGAAGGTTCGGACTGAGATTCTTATCACTGAAGCAAGGGGACATGACTATTAGGGAATACATAGATAAGTTTAATCAACTGGCTCGGGTCGATTTAGACTTAGTTAATACAGCTCAGAAGAAGGCCCTACACTTTGCTCTAGGATTAAACGAGCCATTACATGGTTTGGCCATGTCTCATATACCCTTGGGGGCGACTTTCGAGAATTTGGTGAATTTGGCCCTACTTCAAGAAGAAGATATCAATGACAAGAAAGAGGTCAAGGCGAATGAGTCTCCAGGCAAGAGAGTAAATTCCGGGAAACGGGGCAAGAATAACAACAACCGCAAGGACAAGCCAAGAGGGAATAGGAAATGCAATTTCTGTAGTGAAGTTGGACATATAGCCAGTGAATGTAGGAAGAAGAAGAGAAAGCGGGGCGAATGCTTTCATTGTGGTGAGTCTGGACATCTCAACAAAGATTGCCCGAGGAAACAAGGGCAAGGTCAGACTCAGTGTGCAGGACTATCTGGAGGGCGAGTTCATCCCCTCAACACCGTTCTTCCAGCTCATGATAGAGGTAGTGTTTCTGTTGAAAATCTGGTTTACATTTTCTGATTTTCCCCTGTTCGTACTTTGTTTGACTCTGGCACATCGCATAGTTTTATTTCATCTGATCTAGTGGAAAGTTTTGCACCTAAGTACTAGTGTAGTTGATGATCCCGTATGTGTTTCAAATCCAATTGGGGGTTCTGCCCGCCTGTCTGTGGTCTGAGTGGATTTGAAAATTTCTATCTTGAGTATAGAATTCTCGTGGGATGTTTATATTCTCGGTTTCGGGGGATGTGGGTTGGTTTTGGGCATGGAATGGTCGTCCTATTTTGGAGCCATTCTGGGTTTTTGTATATAGGGTGTGGGGCTCATGACTCGCCTCGGTAATACCCTAGAAATTTCTAGCAACCCTATGGGTCCCGTCATGCTATGTTATCTTGAATCCCTCAACTCGTCTATCGATAGTTTGAAATCTGTGAGGGTGGTCCGAGAATATCCTGATATCTTGGAGGAAAGAGGAAGGGGTTACCCTTGGACGTGGGATAGATTTCCGCATTATCTGGTTGGTAATACCAAGCCAGTTTCGTGGCCGGTTAGGCACATGACCTCACGGGGTGAGAATTAAGAAAGCAAGTCAAGGAGTTGCTTGAGAAGAACTTCCTAAGACGAAGCATTTTCGAGTAGGGTGCTCCAGTAGTATTCGTTACTAATGTGGACAGTTTTCTTCGCTTGCGTGTTGATTATCGTGAGAAGAATAGACAACCGTTACCAAGGATCGATGACTTGTTCGATCAGCTTGTAGGAGCATCTGTTTTCTTTTGATCCAGCTACCGGATTCCATCAGCTTAGGAAGGCTGAGGATGGAATTGACAAGACTGCGTTTAGGACTCTAGATGGATTTTTAGAATGGCTAGTCATGCTATTTGGTTTGACGGATGCACCCGCATATTACGTGGACTTGATGGGTAGGGTGTTTAAGGAGTCCTTGAACAAGTTTTTCGTGGTCGTCATAGACGATATTTTGATCTCCTCAAAAGAACGAGGAAGAACATGCTATACATCTCAAAGAGGAGATGGATACGCTTAGAGCCACCGGATTGAATGTCAAGTTCTCCAAATGCCACTCTGGAGGAAAGAAGTCGGATTTCTTGGGCACATAGTTCTTAAGTAAGGCTTAGCGGTGGGTTCTGCTAAAGTAGCTGCGGTTTGAGACCGGAAAGCTCTGAGAAGGCAATTGAAGTAAGAAGCTTTCTCCGTTTGGCTAGTTAGTTAGCATTCCCGGAGCTTAGACTTACTCTTCTGGATCAAGAAGGGAGTTTCACGGGAAGAAGACCCGCAATTGGTCAAGAACATGGACCAGTCGACTCGAAGCGAGATGTTAGGTCACCTCGCTAGATATATTATAAAGGATGACTAAGGCGCGACAAGAGATTATGTGTTCCTCGAGTGAAAGACTTGGTAAAGAAGGTTCTTGAAGATGCGCATCACTCGAGGAGGTGGCCGAGTTGGTCTCAGGAGGCATGTTGTGCCACCAGGTTGAGGCCAAGTCATAGAAGCCCAGTGGGCCATTACCTCCATTGGAGGTTTCGCAAGGGACGTGTGAAAACATCTCGATAGAGTATGTGGATAGACTACCTAGATCAAAGAAAGGGAGTACGGGTATGTGGGTCATAATAGATAGACTCACGAAGAGTGCTCATTTCAGTCCGGTGAAGAGCGAGAGGACTGCATCATGGTTAGCAACGGTTCATCCTCAAGAAGTTGGCCAGTTTTGAAGGAGCCTACAGGAAGTCATGGGTAGGCAATTGAATCTAGGTATGGCCTATCACTCATAGGCGGATGGTTCATTTCGATTAAGCATGAGTTATAGAAAATCACGTTTATAAGAGCAACTAGCAACGTGGATTGGTATTTTCAAGGAAAGTTCTGCTGCGTGAAATACTTTATGGTAAGAAGACGAGATCCAGGACTCACTAGTGAATTTTGGAGAGCTTGCATGAAATCATGAGGTTATAGTATGTTTAAGCCAAGTATACAGAAAAAAAAATAAGTGGGAAAGAAAGACGAGAGGCAATAATGAAATGAGTTCCAACTCGAATTTGGGAAATAGGAGTTAAGAAGCCAAGGAATCATGAAGTGGAAGATAGTCAAAGCACAGTGGAGTTAAGCTCAAGGAAACGTGACTAAGAAGAGTGAAGACTAGATACGCGCATCATATCTCCTTTTAAGAGTGCATCCTTGATCCTAGTTTTCCTGTGGAGCTTGCTTGCAAGTTATCTTTCGTATATATCCTCTCGGTTCCATTCTCGACCTTATTTCTGTTGTAAACTCCATAAGGGGGTTAAGACTCATCGGTTAGTACTATATGTCAAAGTTTGAATGGATTTCTTGTAATCCAAAAAGGAGTTTGTCTAGTTTATCTAGTTTATCTAGTTTATCATGTCTATCTCGTCATGAGAACCTTTGGTAGAAACCCTTTGGTTGAAACATGTGTTTGAAACATGTTATGCTTGATGGTTGCAAGTGGTTGCAAGTGTTTGCAAGTGGTTACTCGTGGATGCATTATACACATTAGGCACTAGATCGGCTCGCACACTCTTCATGTTGCATATGCATGAGTGTTTATGCTTATTCATGGTTGAAACTTGTTGTGCTACCACATGGATGTTGCATATGGATGAATGTTATGTGCACTCATATAGATACTATGAATTATGGTAGGAATTTGCATACATATGGATTCATTTCACTGACATACATTTGCATTAAGGAGGTTTACTGTACCAGTAACCGCCTGATTTACATACATATGCATTAAGGAGGTTTACTGTATCAGTAACCGCCTGATTTTTGCATTAGGTAAGTACATATACACACACTTTTGCATATGTTCATCCAGCATTTAGAATCTTTTAAGGACAATGATTGCTCGTGGATGATGCTTTGAGTAGATGGATGATTGGATGGTAGGATACGTTCTTCCTAACTTGAAGATTTCGGGGACGAAATCCTTTAAGGAGGGGAGAATGTAACAACCCGTATTTTCAATAATCGGTTATAACATAAATTGAGGCAGAATTAAATTATAAAATGGGAATCAAGGGAAACGGGCTATGCCATTGCGTTCGTCTCGGAAAAATACGCGAAATAGAGTCCGAGTTTTCGAAAATCGGAGTCCGTATGACCCAGTTAAGGCCCATTGAAGTTTGCAGAAAATTTCTAAGTAAAAACAGATTTAAATTTGAAATTAAAAACATGGGCTAGGGCAAACTGGGCAGGCGGGAAAAATTCCCGCCCAGGACCCCATGTCGACAGGCCTGTCGACAGGGGTCTAGGCATGTCGACTGCCCTGTCGACAGGGGGTAGCCAGGCAATGTTGCCTGGCGCACCATTTTGATTTGGGCTGGGTCTTGGGGCTTGGTTCTAGAGGATTCCGAGATCTGACGGGCCAAAACTAACCTAGGGTTAATCCTAGGGCTAAAAACACTCTAATCTTCTATAAATAAGCCCCTAATCCTACCCTTAAACCCCATTAATCATTCTAGCAACAAAACTATGCCAAAATCTAAACTCTCATGGCCTCCACCCTCTTCATACAATTCCTAATCAAATCCCTAAGAGATTTCCATGCATACAAGGGTATTTAGGCTTGTATGATTCTCCTTAGCTTGCATTAAAGGCTTGTTTTTCAATTGGCATCATAAAGGAGGAGTCTTGATCAAGTTTGCTTGCATTTGGGGGCTTTAATTAGTTGCATAAGGGGTTTCTTGCATTTGTTGTACTCATTTGAGTCCGCATAAGCATTGTAAGCTCTCTTACCTTCATTTTAGAAACTCTAAAGTTAATGTGTGATGAAAGTTGGGGTTTATGCATGTTTGATAGGCTATGCATGTTTATGCAAGTTTGCTAAGCCATGATTTGTATGTTTATTGAGTTATGCATGTTTATGCAAGTGTACTAAGCCATGATTTGCAAGTTTATTGAGCTATGCATGTTTATGCAAGTGTACTAAGCCATGATTTGCAAGTTTATTGAGCTATGCATGTTTATGCAAGTTTGCTAAGCCATGATTTGTATGTTTATTGAGTTATGCATGTTTATGCAAGTGTACTAAGCCATGATTTGCAAGTTTATTGAGCTATGCATGTTTATGCAAGTGTACTAAGCCATGATTTGCAAGTTTATTGAGCTATGCATGTTTATGCAATTGTACTAAGCCATGATTTGCAAGTTAATTGAGTTATGCATGTATACTAAGCCATGATTTGCAAGTTTAACAAGTTATGCATGTTTATGCAAAGTTTACTAAGCCATGATTTGCAAGTTTAACAAGTTATGCATATTTATGCAAGTTTAAAATGACAAGTTGTGCATGTTTTGACAAGTTGTGCATGTTTATGCAAGTTTAAAATGACAAGTTGTGCATGTTTTGACAAGTTGTGCATGTTTATGCAAGTTTAAAATGACAAGTTGTGCATGTTTGACAAGTTATGCATGATTATGGTAATATGCAAGTTCACTATGCTAAGTTATGCAAGTTTAACACGTTATGCATGTTTATGGTAATATGCAAGTTCACTATGCTAGGTTGTGCAAGTCTAACATGTTATGCATGATTTTTGTGCAAGTTTATCATGTATGTTGTGCCAAGTTCCCTCTTACTATCCTTTATGCGTTACTACGAATATGTAAGCGATAGAATGACGTTGGGGGTTTTGGGGTAAACTTAAAATACATGAAAATATAAGATTGGGAATTTACCTATTAAGTTAGGTCTACCCCTTGGGAATTTACCTATTAAGTTAGGTCTACCCAAGTAATTGTTGACTTGTAATTATGTTTTGAAATAAAGTGGACATGACACTTAGAAAACATAAGTGTGGCCAACTCGAGGTTGGGTTGAGTTTGTAGCGTAATTCTACCCGGAACCGCCCGGCTTAACTAGTGGCTACAAACAATAGGACCCAATGTGAGAAGTTGGTCATGGGGTGCCAAGACCCAAGGTTAGACCAAGTTGTGGTGTAAAGCTACCCGGACCCGCCCGGCTTAACTAGTAACCACAACAAGGTCTAATGTGAGAGGTTAAGGTGCATTAAGTTAATCAATGCCTCATGATTAGGGTTAAGTCAGGGTCCACTAATACTTAACCAATTTGGGGATTCGAGGGATTAGAATGTGGTTAAGTCGTGAACCATTGGTTACACTTAACTAGCTTAATCCATTTGGGAGCTCAAGGGATTAGAATGGGGTTAAGCCACACTTAACCAGTTTAATCCAGGATTAGTGAAGGGTTAAATCACACTTAACCCTCTTGGGAAACCCTAGCAACGTGGTCTGTTCTAACAGTAATCCCAGTTTGGTATCATTCACAACCCTAGAAGCTAGGCTAGGGCGGGGCACGATTACTAGCGGATGTAAGCGACCAAAGGGCGATGGCCGAGTGGTACAGCGGTGCGGGTCTGGCGGGCTACGGACGTGCACGTAGTCCGATGTTGGACAAACTCGAGGCACGGGTACCAGTAGATTAGGGCTGTGCATTATTGCTTAAGTGTCTGGGGTTGACATCCGAGGGCTTGATACACCCAAAGGGGGACCCAGCACAGACTAACTACAACCATACGTGGGCCATATGGACACCAACACTTGACGTGTTAGGTTTATAGGGAGCCGATCGACTAGACCGTGGGGCTGGACCTTATACTAAGGTCACTTCATGTTATTGGGCCAAAGCTTGGGCCAAGGGATCAATACCTGTTACGTTGGTTTGCTAGTACACCGTGGTGCAAAAACTTGACCATGTTTATGCGATGACACCTCTATCTATCTTGTAGTTAATTTACCATGCCAGTATGTTGTTATCTATGATCATCTCAGTTTCCATCATGATGTTAACTTTATTAGTTTATAGACTGATCGTAGCAGGGCTTACTCAGTCTTTTTGACTGACCCGTTTTGTTTCGCCTCTTTTCTTCCGTTCCCCCCCCCCCCCCCCCCAAGGTTCTCAGGGAGGGAATACAGGAGCCTAGCTTGGATCTTAGCTGCTTTCTTGGATAGCTCATGTATGCTTTGGACTTGAGCCGCTATGGTTTATCACTCTTATTTGGGGATAGTACTTATGTATTTTCAGTTTATCAGATGATGTATTTATCTAGACTTGTAATTTTGGGAAATTGACATTTTGATGTATCAGACTTGTGTTTTGAAATGGTCTATAAATCTTCCGCTGTTTTATTTACTTACTCTGTTTATTTACATATATATATATATGTCATGTCCTGCCTTGCTATATCATTATGCATGGTTACCAATAATGCCCCTCCAAAGCTAGTGCATTCCTTTGCGAGTGACCCTAGTGGAGGTGGGGTGTTACACAAATAAGGAAAATATTTTTTTTCATTTGTCATTAGCGACATTGTAATGTAAATAAATTACATTTTATTTGACATTAGAAAACATGTAGTAAATGTCATGTAAATATGTTACAACATTGGAAAACATGTAGTGAATATATGCAAATAAATTACATTTTATTTGACATTAGAAAACATGTAGTAAAAGTCATGTAAATAAATTACATTTTATTTGACATTAGGAAACATGTAGTGAATATATGCAAATAAATCACATTTTATTTGACAATAGAAAACATGTAGTGAATGTATGCAAATAAATAACATTTTATTGACAATAGAAAACATGTATTGAAGGTATGCAAATGAAATACGTTTTTATTTGACATAAGAAACATGTAGAAATCGTTATGCAAATAAAATTCTCTTTTTTTATTTGTCATTAGAAACATTTAACTTGCTATGCAAATATAATTTTTTTTATTTGTCATTAGAAACATAAAAAAATATGTAGATAATGAAATACTCTTTTTATTTTTACATATAAAATGTAGAAAATGTGTAGACAATAAAATACTCTTTTATTGTAACATGAAATGTGATTGAACCAAATACACTTGGTTATTGATATGGATTATGATTGATTGTTTGTTTGGATTATGCTCGACCAGTTTATGAGCTAAACATGCTTTTACATTTAACATTGGGTTAGGTAAAAAAATATTTATGTGCTAACACCTTGTGAAACACTTCACGATTTGACTATAAGGTGTTTAGCGAGGTTATTTGTCTCAAAATTTAATAAATGACTTTGAAATGAGATTCCTTAAGTAAAAAGAATAGTATTCTCGATTTTGGACAGGGAATGTTTTATAAAGCAGAAAGGATTTTGAGGGCTATACCCGATAATTTCGAAATGTTTTGGAAGTGGAAATCCATGTAGATTTGAAAGTACTTGTGATTATTATTTTGTGAAATAATTTTCCCTACTTCGGGATATAAAATAATTTAGCAAGTATGTGGTTAGAGATCGGGTGACCCGAGAGCGACTAAAAGTGTGGTGGTGTGCATGTCTTCCCCCATAGGTGGGATGATGCATTGTCAGTGTAGCCGTTAGGTGCACATATATATATATATATTGGTTAGGTTATGGTGTGTACAGCCTTGTTTGAGGGAACATGACTGACATTTGGTTTCATACTTGTTTGTATACATTGTTACGTTTTGGAATTCATATTTCCAAATGTTTTGTTTTTGAGATCCCGAAGTGAAATCTACTTTATTATAAAAGCTAGATATGTATTTCAAATGATTTGAAATAAGAAATCAGGAAATAAAGTCCAAAGAAATAATTTCTGTAAAGAGAATTGTATTTTGAAGTCTAAGTTTCAGGATTAAGCCTAAATGGGTAGATTGGGAAAAAATCGCATGTTGTAGATGCATTGTAGATCCATAAGTTTATTTATGGTTATTGTTCATGCACCGACAATCCAATAGAGTAAACCCATTCCGCGTTAGTGGCATGGTCCTGTGATTAGCCTTATTACTATTAAATAAGTTATTTAAGATTTCTCATACCAGTCCCAAGATTGACTCGTAGTTTGTTTCACTTGCAAACTCGGGTGCCCCTATTTTCCATACGGGCATCTCCACCACTTAAAATCTTTTCGTCCTCGAAAAGGAATAGAGCTGAAAGTTGTTTTACTAATCAACTCTCAACTTTCATTTTGGCTTTCATTCTTCAAATTTTCAGTTTCTAAGAATTTCTAATTTTTCAAAAATTTGGGTAACACCATAAAATTTTGAAAAATTTCGCCATAGCCTCCTTTGTACGGGGAGCATTGAGAAAATCCCCAAACCGCCACACAGACCCTCTCATCTCAAAAAGAAAAAGGCAAGCGGCTAGCCGGTCGGCTCATAAAATCATCCAAACCCAATAAATTATTAAACATGTACCTATTTGTTGGGCATACAATTTTATTCCTCACCTTAGCTTCCCTGCTATGACCTGTTCAATGTATATACATGTATATGCATGCAATCTCAAACAATTTTCAAGTCAGTTCAATATTTTGATTCGATTTGGCTAATGGTTCAAAATTTTAATTAATCAAACAAGACAATCAGCAATCAATTAGTGATTATCGTTTCAAACACATAACTTTGATATATATATATATATATATATTTATACAGAAAATCATGTTGTTGATGCCAATTCACAACGATAATCCTATATAGTTTTGGTTCTCACACCAGTCTAATGGAATCATATAGATATCCCACTTTTGAAACTCAAACCCAAATTCTAATGATGATCGATCAATCATCAGAACCATCTCCGGATGACTAAAGTGTGATTCTATATCTACCCAGTATATTAAAACTTCGAGTATACATTTGCAAGGCATATATGCAAAAATTTAGTATACTTGATTGTCCAAATTCAATACAAATAAATATTCAAATATGTTGAATAAGGTTTAAATTTTCAAAACAATATTTTTCTTTAATTTTAATTTTAAAAACACTACTCTTCACACTCGTTCTAGGATACTACTGATCCTATCTCTAACGAGGGTCATTCTCATTGGATATTACTAATCCAATCTTTGATGAATTTTTTTGTTTGATTCTAATGTGCCATGTTCTCGAGCTCTGTAAACCAAAGCTCTGATACCAGCTGTGACGCCCCGAACTTCCCCGGTCTTCGAAGAGAAGAGAAAGAACGGATTGTCCGAGAACACGACAAATCAGAACACCACCAGAAGAACATTTCATTGCTTATTACAATAATTACATCAGAGTAAAAGAATATAACAGAGTATGTACAAATAATATACATTTGATAAATATCAGAGATTTACAAATTACAATGCAGCAAAAAATAATACAAAACACAACTGAAAGAGATAAACGGACACAGAGATTTCCAAATATCATTCCAGCTGTAAACTAGGATCCTGTGAATATAAATCTGCAAAAACCAAAACTACTAGCTGTCGGTGTGGAAAATAGGGGCAACTTGAGTTTATGTTAAAATAATAAACTCCAGGTCAGTCATGTGACCGGTGTGAGAACTAAAACAGTTATTAAATCTTTACTTTAAAAATAAATAAATCAAGGGACCACGCCGTATAACTCGGAATGGGTTTCCTCCCAAGAATACCAGTGCGTAGAATAAATAGCGCAATGCTTTTTGGAAAAATGAAGCTATTATAAGAATCAGGTCCCATCACACAATGCAACGCGAGCCGGAGGATAGAGTTTTACTTTATAATAGCAAAACATGCTTGGTACATTCAAAACAAATCATTTTGATACTATTATAGTGTAAAGTGTATGAAAACAACTTCAAACATAAATGTATCAATCATAGACGACATAGTGTCCCATCCCACTATGTCGCCATACTAGACTCTACAATCAAAACCGAATATCACTTATTGGAAATTGGGCTCCGTCATGAGTCAAGGAAAGGGATATAATCCTCTCCGCTTCGAGGCACTCTAGCAAATGCCTTAGGACTACACACTCTGGGTAACCCTAGATTGGTTGGGCTGGTCCACACTTACGTTAGTGGATTGGCAATTCTTGAACACACGTTTCCCGCTCCTATCGGACCTATCCATCGGCTCCGTAGAGACCGATATAACTGAGGTGCCTCACATTCCAACAACCACATAAGTAAAAATATAAAATGCCATGGCTTGAAAATGCTGGCACCACCCATATATAGAAAGAAACGTCATGTTCTCTGTAGTGACCCGAAAATCCGGTCCAATTTGAGCTGACTAAATAACACAAGTCCAACCCCAAATTGCACTGGAAATTCAAGAAACTAACAGAAAGAAGATAGAGGGTGAGAATAGATAAGGTAGAACTATTAGAATAGAAGAAGAAGAAGAACATCATCATCAGAGTAACCACGAATCTCGCAACGGAACGAATAAAATATAACATAACCTTTGAAATACAAACAGTATATGTATACAATAATATTGCAGAGTACAACACTTACAACACAGCGGAAATAACTATAGCTATATGATCCTGAAGCCTCCTGCTCCAAGCTCTTCCAGTATATCTGTAAATCCCGACTACTTGACTGCCCGTACAAATTTAGGCACCCAAGAGTTTAGGGAAACAAAACAAATAAATTTCGGATCAGTCATGGACTGGTGTGAGTAAACTCAAATCATTTTAACAAGTATATGATATCTCATAAGACCACGCCGTGAATACGGAACGGGTTTTTCCCTTACGAGAATCCAACATCTTTGAAAAGCAGTATCACTGATATTATAATAATGTCTAAATACAATTAGATATCAATCTAGCAGAAACGCTTTCATCTCACTTTCTACGTATATCGTATACAATCAAAATCGCAAGCACGTATTGGGTAACGGATTTCCAACTATGACAAGGTATGGAACCACCTTCCGATCAGTGTACTCCAGGAATGATACACTGGAGTTCAACAAGAACATCTTGCAACTCAGCCACACATGACCGACCACTCATTTCGCTTGAGTGTATCGAATGTACATCACCAACGGTTGGGATCAACAACCGTTTCCCGTATATATATATATATATATATATATATATATATATATATGGGACAGCATTGATAGATTAAAAGAAGCAAATGAATATTCTCTAGATAGGTGATTATACACCCTACTTCGGTGCGACCGACTTAGCCATGCTGCCTGCCCGATTTCTGTCATTTACCGGATGTGAAGCTAGAAGCTACGCTTACTTTCCATTCATTTATAACACGATCACTTTGAATGCCACATTATCAGATCCGTTAATCATTAGTTGGTTTATACAAATATCCTGGATGTTATGCTAAGGGATAAATCCGTTGCAACCATATATATTTATACAGACCAACCCATCCGATAATTGGAAATACTCTGTCAGACACTCGTCTATATACGTTCGTTCTGGGACTGAATGAAACCGAAGGCACTATTCAGTACATCCATCTTAGTCCATTGTTATCTAAGATTTATACAACGCCCTTGTACTTTACTCCGTCTTCAATATATTCAGCATATATGATTCGCAACGCTTATGCCAATACAGAGTGGTTCTTTGGATAATGATCCAACCAGTCTCTCCATATTAACAACGTTAAAATGGTCAAAACATTGATAGTCAGTGATTTAACTATCAAAGAAAAACTCGTGTGCAAACAACGATATTATTTCCAAATGGAAATTATATCGAACAAACATCATTTAACATAAATCTCTTTAGTTCATTTATTTACTTATCTCATGTTTCCCTATATTCTAAATTCTTATTTTCTTTTATCAGAAAACATTTTTGATTCTCGTTTGGAAAACATTTCCAAAACTCCTTTACGATCAAACCTTACCATTTCTTAGTCAAGAAGGAAGTCACTCAAGTTGGGGTATAATTACCTCTCAGACCTTAACTGAACAACGTTATAACTTCGAAATGGTCAAAGTTTATCTTTTAATCTTTAACAACTTCTTTACGCCTTTCTCAGATTCAATTTTACTAGTCCACTTCTATATTTAAAACATTGGTTATAACGATAACGTTATAATCCCTACTTTCGAATTATCTAACTTTAATTATAACTTCTATTCTTATTAGTGAATAATTAACCTAACACTTATTTATTTAAATATAAATAAATCTCTATTTAAACACTAGAAAGTATAAGTACTTTCCCGAATCCGATATAATCGAATTTGCCGATTAACTCTCTTCGAGAAATCTCTATTTGATTAATTCTTCTTCGAATAACCTATATTCGATTAACTTCTTCTCGAATAAACGATATTCGATATCTCTCTTCGAATAACTAATATTCGATAACTCTTCCTTTCAAATATCTCATATTTGAAAATCTCACTTCGATTAAACTATAATCGATAACTCCTTTCGATGAAACTAACATCGATAACTCCTTTCGATGAAACTAACATCGATAACTCCTTTCGATGAAACTAACATCGATAACTCCTTTCGATGAAACTAACATCGATTTATTTAACTCGACGAACTTAACTCGACTAACTTAACTTGACTCGACTAACTCGACTTACTTGGTTCGACCAATTCGATTCAATTAACTAGGCTCGACTAACTTAACTAACTTAACTCGACTTACTTGGTTCGACCAATTCGATTCGATTAACTAGGCTCGACTAACTTGACTAACTTAACTCGACTTACTTGGTTCGACCAATTCGATTCGATTAACTAGGCTCGACTAACTTGACTAACTTAACTCGACTTACTTGGTTCGACCAATTCGATTCGATTAACTAGGCTCGACTAACTTGACTAACTTAACTCGACTTACTTGGTTCGACCAATTCGATTCGATTAACTAGGCTCGACTAACTTGGTCGAACCACCCGATCAACTCAACTTATTTAACTTAACTTATTTCTCAACTCGATCAACTCGATTAACTCCTATTGAATAACTAATATTCGATTAAACTCCATTCGCTTGACTCTAGATCACAGCGTTCACAATGGTTACACCTGACTCCCTCAGGAAACATCCGGCCGCCGTAGGCTATTTACAGCCCTGCGAATTACACTAGCAGTCGTACAAGATGGCAACTTACCCTGAATACTATGTTTGACTAACTCTGTCTCAAATAACTATATTTGATTAACTCTAGTTCGTTTTAACTCTAATCGATTAACTCTAGCTGGTTAACTCTATTTGACTAACTCGACTTGACTAACCCCTTTCGAATAACATATTCGATTAACTAACTTCGAATACCATATTTGGTTTGCTAATTTCGAATACCATATTCGATTAACTAACATCGAATATCATATTCGATTAACTAACATCGAATACCATATTCGATTAACTAACATCGACTACCATATTCGATTAACTAACAACGAATACCATATTCGATTAACTAACATCGAATACCATATTCGATTAACTAATCTTCGACTAACTAATAGTCGATTAACTCTAATTTGCTTAACTAACATTCGACTAACTAATAGTCGATTAACTCTTATTTGCTTAACTAACATTCGACTAACCAATAGTCGATTAACTCTTATTTGGTTATCTTTAATCGATTAACTTTATTTGATTATCTCTAATTGAATAACTAATATTCAATTAACTCTTTTCAAATAACTAAATTCGATTAGCTCCTTCGAATACTAAATTCAATTTAACTCTTTTATATCTTGTCAATTTCCTTTTTATAACGTTTATTTTCCGTTACAACTATTCCCTTTTTATAACTTCTAATTACCGTTACAAATATTTCCTATTTATAACTTCTATTTACCGTTACAAATATTTCCTATTTATAACTTCTAATTACCGTTACAAATATTTCCTATTTATAACTTCTAATTACCGTTACAAATATTTCCTATTTATAACTTCTAATTACCGTTACAAATATTTCCTATTTATAACGTTTTATTTGTCTTCTAAATCAATATTCCTTTATTCTATTTATTTTCTAAATAAATATTTCCCTTTTCAATTCTATTTATTTTCTAAATAAATATCCCTTTTATAAAACTCTATTTGTTTTATAAATACTTCCATTTATAAAACCGTGTTCGTTTTATAAAATAATTTCCTTTATTTCAATATACATTGAAATATTCCTTTTTACAACTCAGGGTTTCTTATAATATTCAAAATATCAAACAATAATGATCAATATCGTTCTAACATCCATAATCAATAACAGAATATAAATCACACATATATCACAATATATGAAAACAGTAAAATAATTGTTGAGGAACCCAGTCGGATTCCTCCAACCTGTCTCCCTGCATCCACAGATGTTACTCATTATAATATATATATCATATTTCATTTTGAAATGAAATATCCTGCTGTACAGAACCATATTTGATTAATAGTACATAGATTAACTATACTACGTTTTCAATCAAATCTATTTAACAGTCCAGTTTAACAATCAATATACAACAATCAATAAAAAAAGTACAATTTATATAAAAATATAAATTTACGAGAGTTAGTGAGTTTTACTCACTTTGGCAGTTCATCGTTAAAGAACGATAAACTGTTGTTTGATTTGAATCAAAAAGTTTATTTCGCCATAAATTCAAACGAGCTCGAATCCACTTCCAGTCAGTTCCATGTTGTAGTGCTCGTCCATACGATCCCAACGCAACAAACGGTCCGTCAATCTGATATCGTATGCAAGAGATATTTCATTTATTAGTTAACATAACTTAAATTTCTATTTAAGTAAATTTGAAAGGGGTAAATGGGCTTTTCCATTTTAAATCAGGCCCACCCATTTCGTTGAAGCCCATGCCTGCCTACCTTGTTCTTCCCTTACGGGTTTGGAGTTTGCTGTTCATTCCAGAAAGCCATTTCAAAAGCTTTTCAACGCAAAGGCCCCTTACTGCTACAGTACTCTATTTGCTTCCTCTGCTCCACGTCACAAAAGGAACCGTGACTCCTCTACAGTACTGTAGCTCTTCTGTCCCGGTTAAACACGCACAGGCAACCACAGTCCTTCACCGAACTGCCTTCCTCGTTTCCTTCTCACCACCGTGAAGCTTCAGACCTTATTGCCAACTCCAGTGCGTTATGTTCCATGCACAGTAATTCATTCCTCCTCCCCCGTTAATGTTTTTAACAACCCTAGAACCTCATTCTCCCCATGATCCACGCACCTACCTCCTCCTCCAACCTCTTCTCCCATCACATTCAAACTCAGCCTGCTCATGTCGAATGTGATCGACAACACCGTGAAGCCCCTCAAACACAACACCTTATTTACCCCATTTACTGCTTCGACATCAAGCTGACCCGCACCTCCATTAATCACTCACTCGATGTTCCCTGTTCTTCACTAACCAGTTCGGGATCTCCACGTCTCTGCTATGCCGGAGCACCATCAGACTCTGCCGCCTCGAAGACTTCGGCCTCAACTACCTCGCGTCTAGAGAAAACAGCGAACCCAAAGGAAATGGAATCGCACTACACGAGATTAACACCCAAAGGAAGAGCGAACTAGGAGGAGTTCGAATATAATTATCTTGAAATTTATAAAGTTATATTTGATTTTCTGTGATTTTTCTTGCTGCGGAAATTCTGTTTTGGGGAGGTAGTTCGTGGCGGCTACAAATGAATGAGGAAAAATGGATTAGGTTAGAGGCGTAGCGAATGTATTTACAGACATTTCAAAATATCTAGATATTTTGCTAAGGGGAAAGATATGGCTGAAAACACTTAAGGACGTGGGCTTGTTTTGTTCACAAGTAGTTTAGATATTTTAGAAATTTATTTAGGGTGCCGATTTCATGAAATTTCGTATAATTAGGGACTGCTAACGACAGAAATAAATATACCGTTGTGTTGAGCTCGGTGTCATGATCCCAAAAATATAATAATGCCGGTAGATTAACTTATATTTTGAAACCCCGAAATCGCTGACTAAGGGTGCATAATACTCCAAATAAAAAGTTGCTTATTTAATTAATTAAAAAATACCATAAAATTCTAAAAATTAAATTATCGTTATGTCCCAAAAGAACCTTGTCTAAATTCAAACCCGATCTCTACTTATATCGAATAAACCGTTAAGGTCGATAAACGATTCTATAGCGACTATTTTAAAATTGATTTGGACATATCTCAAAATCTACATGACGAAACCCTGATTTTTCTCTTCCACTAGAAAGATACACTCCACCAGCTCCGTATGTGTCTTATTTCACAGAAATCCGATTTAAAACGGCTTATGTATATTCAGTTGAAGTTCGAATCGCCAAATAACGAACTGCAGCGCCATTTCGAGCTCGGTTTTAATTATAATATAATTATACGCTCTAACGACGTCGATTAATTACTATATTCGTTATTTAAATAATTAAATAAGTTCATTATTACACCGTCAAAAATCCGGGTCATTACATTCTTTCCCCCTTAAAATAATTTCGTCCTCGAAATTGCTAAGCTAGAAGACGACCCTATCTACTGGGTAAATATTTATCGGTTTACCCCATAACTTTAGTTTCATCTGAACCAATTAATATCGACTAAAATATTAATTTATTCCGACTAACTAAAATTTTCAAAAATTCTGAAATTTTTTCTAATGCCTTTAATTTCCGGAAAATTTCGCTATAACCTCCTTTGTACTGGTCGATACGTCAAATCACAACTCTCCTCTCTAGGCCTTCCCCAACCCAAAAGAAAATCAAACAGCCAAGCGGCTTGCCATTTCGGCTCATAAATCTTATCTCCCATAGAATTATAAACTTGTACCTTTTGTCGGCATATCATTGTATCCTTTCCACCTGTTATCAATTCAGCAGATACAAGGGTCATCCCAATCAATTTCCAATCTGTTTTTATCCACAAATCCAACCATTCGCTTATACCTAAGTCGAATTCAATTCAGACTCCTATTTCAAATTCAAACTGTTAACTCTTCAACTCAATTCCATTCCAGATTATCCTATAATCAAATCCGGTTTTATTTAACCTAGTTCAAGTTAAATTTCTAATTTGTTTATTCACATTTACTAATTCATCTGTTTAACTCATAAGTTAAATTCAAATTTCAAATGCCTGGGTTTATTTCAAATCACTTGAAATCATAATAACAATTCAAAATCCCTTAAATTCCTGAATAACTTGTTTTTGCAAAACAATTTCAAAACAAAATCTTTGGTAGTAATCCATCACTTAAAACTCGAAAATGACACTGATGATGTGTACACCATCATCAGAACTATTTTCCAGCGATCGAAGTGAGTTCAATACTATATTTCTTTTCAAAACCATTTTTAAACACATCCATTTTGAAATCAATCCCAGATATCCTTATCAAAACAAATTTAAAACCTCCCAGGATTTTAAAATTCACGTATACTTAATCCAGATTCAATTACAAACACTGGTCTGAATCAATTCTGACTTTAATTTCAGATTTAATTCATTTGTAACACTTTATACGAATTCTGGTTGGTTATTTATAACCATTCCACTTTTATAATCGTACTCGATTATAATAACAACCAACACATTATAATATCTCCAATATATATACTTAGGTAAAATTATTTCATTTACCCTCTTTTCAAAACATACCATGTCGGTTCATCGTATTCAAGTGTTTAGTAACTCCTATCAACACAGTTTGCATTACTGTATCGACCAGAATTCATAAAATACTCGACCAATAAATCTCCACAATATAAAACAAATTTTTATATCAAATAACAAATACGCACTCATATATATACACTCAATCTCAGTCTAGGGTATTACTAACCCCATCTCTACTGAGTCACGCCACAGAGCCAAGGTAATTCACTTAACCTTAAGCTCTGATACCAACTGTAGTGACCCGAAAATCCGGTCCAATTTGAGCTGACTAAATAACACAAGTCCAACCCCAAATTGCACTGGAAATTCAAGAAACTAATAGAAAGAAGATAGAGGGTGAGAATAGATAAGGTAGAACTATTAGAATAGAAGAAGAAGAAGAAGAAGAACATCATCATCAGAGTAACCACGAATCTCGCAACGGAACGAATAAAATATAACATAACCTTTGAAATACAAACAATATATGTATACAATAATATTGCAGAGTACAACACTTACAACACAGCGGAAATAACTATAGCTATATGATCCTGAAGCCTCCTGCTCCAAGCTCTTCCAGTATATCTGTAAATCCCGACTACTTGACTGCCCGTACAAATTTAGGCACCCAAGAGTTTAGGGAAACAAAACAAATAAACTTCGGATCAGTCATGGACTGGTGTGAGTAAACTCAAATCATTTTAACAGGTATATGATATCTCATAAGACCACGCCGTGAATACGGAACGGGGTTTTCCCTTGCGAGAATCCAACATCTTTGAAAAGCAGTATCACTGATATTATAATAATGTCTAAATACAATTAAATATCAATCTAGCAGAAACGCTTTCATGTCATGTTCTACGTATATAGTATACAATCAAAATTGCAAGCACGTATTGGGTAATGGATTTCCAACTATGACAAGGTATGGAACCACCTTCCGATCAGTGTACTCTAGGAATGATACACTAGAGTTCAACAAGAACATCTTGCAACTCAGCCACACATGACCGACCACTCATTTCGCTTGAGTGTATCGAATGTACATCACCAACGGTTGGGATCAGCAACCGTTTCCCGTATATATATATGGTACAGCATTGATAGATTAAAAGAAGCAAATGAATATTCTCTAGATAGGTGATTATACACTCTACTTCGGTGCGACCGACTTAGCCATGCTGCCTGCCCGATTTCTGTCATTTACCGGATGTGAAGCTAGAAGCTACGCTTACTTTCCATTCATTTATAACACGATCACTTTGAATGCCACATTATCAGATCCGTTAATCATTAGTTGGTTTATACAAATATCCTGGATGTTATGCTAAGGGATAAATCCGTTGCAACCATATATATTTATACAGACCAACCCATTCGATCATTGGAAATACTCTGTCAGACACTCGTCCATATACGTTCGTTCTGGGACTGAACGAAACCGAAGGCACTATTCAGTACATCCATCTTAGTCCATTGTTATCTAAGATTTATACAACGCCCTTGTACTTTACTCCGTCTTCAATATATTCATCATATATGATTCGCAACGCTTATGCCAATACAGAGTGGTTCTTTGGATAATGATCCAACCGGTCTCTCCATATTAACAACGTTAAAATGGTCAAAACATTGATAGTCTGTGATTTAACTATCAAAGAAAAACTCGTGTGCAAACAACGATATTATTTCCAAATGGAAATTATATCGAACAAACATCATTTAACATAAATCTCTTTAGTTCATTTATTTACTTATCTCCTGTTTCCCTATATTCTAAATTCTTATTTTCTTTTATCAGAAAACATTTTTGATTCTCGTTTGGAAAACATTTCCAAAACTCCTTTACGATCAAACCTTACCATTTCTTAGTCAAGAAGGAAGTCACTCAAGTTGGGGTATAATTACCTCTCAGACCTTAACTGAACAACGTTATAACTTCGAAATGGTCAAAGTTTATCTTTTAATCTTTAACAACTTCTTTACGCCTTTCTCGGATTCAATTTTACTAGTCCAGTTCTATATTTAAAACATTGGTTATAACGATAACGTTATAATCCCTACTTTCGAATTATCTAACTTTAATTATAACTTCTATTCTTATTAGTGAATAATTAACCTAACACTTATTTATTTAAATATAAATAAATCTCTATTTAAACACTAGAAAGTATAAGTACTTTCCCGAATTCGATATAATCGAATTTGCCGATTAACTCTCTTTGAGAAATCTCTATTTGATTAACTCTTCTTCGAATAACCTATATTCGATTAACTTCTTCTCGAATAAACGATATTCGATATCTCTCTTCGAATAACTAATATTCGATATCTCTTCCTTTCAAATATCTCATATTTGAAAATCTCACTTCGATTAAACTATAATCGATAACTCCTTTCGATGAAACTAACATCGATAACTCCTTTCGATGAAACTAACATCGATAACTCCTTTCGATGAAACTAACATCGATTTATTTAACTCGACGAACTTAACTCGACTAACTTAACTTGACTCGACTAACTCGACTTACTTGGTTCGACCAATTCGATTCAATTAACTAGGCTCGACTAACTTGACTAACTTAACTCGACTTACTTGGTTCGACCAATTCGATTCGATTAACTAGGCTCGACAAACTTGACTAACTTAACTCGACTTACTTGGTTCGACCAATTCGATTCGATTAACTAGGCTCGACTAACTTGACTAACTTAACTCGACTTACTTGGTTCGACCAATTCGATTCGATTAACTAGGCTCGACTAACTTGACTAACTTAACTCGACTTACTTGGTTCGACCAATTCGATTCGATTAACTAGGCTCGACTAACTTGGTCGAACCACCCGATCAACTCAACTTATTTAACTTAACTTATTTCTCAACTCGATTAACTCCTATTGAATAACTAATATTCGATTAAACTCCATTTGCTTGACTCTAGATCGCAGCGATCACAATGGTTACGCCTGACTCCCTCAGGAAACATCCGGCCGCCGTAGGCTATTTACAGCCCTGCGAATTACGCTAGCAGTCGTACAAGATGGCAACTTACCCTGAATACTATGTTTGACTAACTCTGTCTCAAATAACTATATTTGATTAACTCTAGTTCGTTTTAACTCTAATCGATTAACTCTAACTGGTTAACTCTATTTGACTAACACGACTTGACTAACCCCTTTCGAATAACATATTCGATTAACTAACTTCGAATACCATATTTGATTTGCTAATTTCGAATACCATATTCGATTAACTAACATCGAATATCATATTCGATTAACTAACATCGAATACCATATTCGATTAACTAACATCGACTACCATATTCGATTAACTAACATCGAATACCATATTCGATTAACTAACATCGAATACCATATTCGATTAACTAATCTTCGACTAACTAATAGTCGATTAACTCTAATTTGCTTAACTAACATTCGACTAACTAATAGTCGATTAACTCTTGTTTGCTTAACTAACATTCGACTAACCAATAGTCGATTAACTCTTATTTGATTATCTTTAATCGATTAACTTTATTTGATTATCTCTAATTGAATAACTAATATTCAATTAACTCTTTTCAAATAACTAAATTCGATTAGCTCCTTCGAATACTAAATTCAATTTAACTCTTTTATATCTTGTCAATTTCCTTTTTATAACGTTTATTTTCCGTTACAACTATTCCCTTTTTATAACTTCTAATTACCGTTACAAATATTTCCTGTTTATAACTTCTATTTACCGTTACAAATATTTCCTATTTATAACTTCTAATTACCGTTACAAATATTTCCTATTAATAACTTTATAACTTCTAATTACCGTTACAAATATTTCCTATTTATAACTTCTAATTACCGTTACAAATATTTCCTATTTATAACTTCTAATTACCGTTACAAATATTTCCTATTTATAACGTTTTATTTATCTTCTAAATAAATATTCCTTTATTCTATTTATTTTCTAAATAAATATTTCCCTTTTCAATTCTATTTATTTTCTAAATAAATATCCCTTTTATAAAACTCTATTTGTTTTATAAATACTTCCATTTATAAAACCGTGTTCGTTTTATAAAATAATTTCCTTTATTTCAATATACATTGAAATATTCCTTTTTACAACTCAGGGTTTCTTATAATATTCAAAATATCAAACAATAATGATCAATATCGTTCTAACATCCATAATCAATAACAGAATATAAATCACACATATATCACAATATATGAAAACAGTAAAATAATTCTTGAGGAACCCAGTCGGATTCCTCCAACCTGTCTCCCTACATCCACAGATGTTACTCAGTATAATATATATATCATATTTCATTTTGAAATGAAATATCCTGCTGTACAGAACAATATTTGATTAATAGTACATAGATTAACTATACTACGTTTTCAATCAAATCTATTTAACAGTCCAGTTTAACAATCAATATACAACAATCAATAAATAAAGTACAATTTATATAAAAATATAAATTTACGAGAGTTAGTGAGTTTTACTCACTTTGGCAGTTCATCGTTAAAGAACGATAAACTGTTGTTTGATTTGAATCAAAAAGTTTATTTCGCCATAAATTCAAACGAGCTCGAATCCACTTCCAGTCAGTTCCATGTTGTAGTGCTCGTCCATACAATCCCAACGCAACAAACGGTCCGTCAATCTGATATCGTATGCAAGAGATATTTCATTTATTAGTTAACATAACTTAAATTTCTATTTAAGTAAATTTGAAAGGGGTAAATGGGCTTTTCCATTTTAAATCAGGCCCACCCATTTCGTTGAAGCCCATGCCTGCCTACCTTGTTCTTCCCTTACGGGTTTGGAGTTTGCTGTTCATTCCAGAAAGCCATTTCAAAAGCTTTTCAACGCAAAGGCCCCTTACTGCTACAGTACTCTATTTGCTTCCTCTGCTCCACGTCACAAAAGGAACCGTGACTCCTCTACAGTACTGTAGCTCTTCTGTCCCGGTTAAACACGCCCAGGCAACCACAGTCCTTCACCGAACTGCCTTCCTCGTTTCCTTCTCACCACCGTGAAGCTTCAGACCTTATTGCCAACTCCAGTGCGTTATGTTCCATGCACAGTAATTCATTCCTCCTCCCCCTTTAACGTTTTAAACAACCCTAGAACCTCATTCTCCCCATGATCCACGCACCTACCTCCTCCTCCAACCTCTTCTCCCATCACATTCAAACTCGGCCTGCTCATGTCGAATGTGATCGAAAACACCGTGAAGCCCCTCAAACACAGCACCTTATTTACCCCATTTACTGCTTCGACATCAAGCTGACCCGCACCTCCATTAATCATTCACTCGATGTTCCCTGTTCTTCACTAACCAGTTCGGGATCTCGACGTCTCTGCTATGCCGGAGCACCATCAGACTCCGCCGCCTCGAAGACTTCGACCTCAACTACCTCGCGTCTAGAGAAAACAGCGAACCCAAAGGAAATGGAATCGCACTACACGAGATTAACACCCAAAGGAAGAGCGAACTAGGAGGAGTTCGAATATAATTATCTTGAAATTTATAAAGTTATATTTGATTTTCTGTGATTTTTCTTGCTGTGGAAATTCTGTTTTGGGGAGGTAGTTCGTGGCGGCTACAAATGAATGAGGAAAAATGGATTAGGTTAGAGGCGTAGCGAAGGTATTTACAGACATTTCAAAATATCTAGATATTTTGCTAAGGGGAAAGATATGGCTGAAAACACTTAAGGACGTGGGCTTGTTTTGTTCACAAGTAGTTTAGATATTTTAGAAATTTATTTAGGGTGCCGATTTCATGAAATTTCGTATAATTAGGGACTGCTAACGACAGAAATAAATATACCTTTGTGATGAGCTCGGTGTCATGATCCCAAAAATATAATAATGCCGGTAGATTAACTTATATTTTGAAACCCCGAAATCGCTGACTAAGGGTGCATAATACTCCAAATAAAAAGTTGCTTATTTAATTAATTAAAAAATACCATAAAATTCTAAAAATTAAATTATCGTTATGTCCCAAAAGAACCTTGTCTAAATTCAAACCCGATCTCTACTTATATCGAATAAACCGTTACGGTCGATAAACGATTCTATAGTGACTATTTTAAAATTGATTTGGGCATATCTCAAAATCTACACGACGAAACCCTGATTTTTCTCTTCCACTAGAAAGATACACTCCACCAGCTCCGTATGTGTCTTATTTCACAGAAATCCGATTTAAAACGGCTTCTGTATATTCAGTTGAAGTTCGAATCGCCAAATAGCGAACTGCAGCGCCATTTCGAGCTCGGTTTTAATTATAATATAATTATACGCTCTAACGACGTCGATTAATTACTATATTCGTTATTTAAATAATTAAATAAGTTAATTATTACACCGTCAAAAATCCGGGTCATTACATTCTCCGAACGTCCTTATCCCGTTTTTGAATCATACCGAGGTGTGAGGCTCGTGAATCAACACTATACACAAAGCGGTGCTATATTAAAGTTGTGCTTTGATCATCAACTACAAGACTCTGCTTTTCAACAAAAGCCTTGATCACTGCATCTCAGCATGCCACACAGGCAATTGATGCCATGCGACTGATATCTATCGATATATAACCTCTGAGCTCGTACGTCTTAGAGAAGGACGTTAATCAAGAGAATAACTTCTACGCCGCCAAACAGATATATATTTAATAGAAATCAATCAACATAGAATAAAATCCAATGTCAGACACACATCCATTTACAAGTTTGTTCTAGGTCTGAACGAAATCGGAGGCACCTTATTCCTTGTCCCATGTGTCCAATACAGGAGAGAGGCCCTTGCATAACTGTCGATCTCCAAGTACGTCTGGACGATCACCACTTATTACCTTGTCTTGGGTGTACAACCCAATCAAGACATCAGTAATCATCCAAACGATGTGAAGACCTTTGGTCTTCAACCACCGTCTTCATCGTCGACTTGTCATCGAGTTAGTTATTCAGAATGGGTATTAACTCGGCCTTTCCGAATAACTGGCTTATATAATAAAAAAGTGTTATAAAAAGACAACAAACGCCTCATTCCAATTTCGAATATTCTTTTATTCAAATATTCACATCATTAGGGAAAGGTTCCCTTTAATTTTATCAAAGATAAATTCTTTTAAATTTATTCTTTAATCTTCCTTTGGATATCATTTCTAAACCAAATTAAGGTTTATCCAAACTAGTCAGGATTAGCGCACCTTACCAAAGTAATCATTTGTTTAATTTCCCAATCCCAACCTATTCATCCCATGAAGCAAAACTGGTAACACTCCATATCTAACACCATGGTGTTATCGGTAAATATTAATTACCATTTCACGTTCAAATCTAATTAAAGATTTAACTATCGCTAGGAGAAAAACTGGTGATACTCCATTCTCGATCATTTCCCAAATTTGATAACTTAAAATATCAATTCACATTTCAATCTAATTAAAGATTCATTAAAACTCCACTTAGTTTCACCATTCCCAAAAATCAATATTAATTATTATTTAACTTTGGAAACACTAACATGTCACATCGACAATCTACACCGTACTATTGATTTCTGCCGATATATAACCTCTAAGCTTGTACGTCTTAGAGAAGGGTGTTAAGAAAGAGAATAAATTATCCATCACCAAACAGATATATATTTAGCAGAGATCAAACACACAGTTCGAAATACAATGTTAGACATGTAATCCTGTCTTTAACGGGGTTGAAGAACTATTGTCATTTAAAATACAGGTCATGATAAACCCAAATCAAGTTCCATTAATGGAATCTTCACGGAAAACAAATCAATATATAATCAATATCAATTTCCGTATCTGACTAATAATATAAATGGAATAACGGCAAAGCCTTTTAAATTCCATATGTATTAACAGTCTTCCTCCACAGAAGTTCACTTCAATTATTATCAAATCGAATTCCATTCAATTCCAATTTAATATATTAAATCGGAAAACTTTACTTTGGAAAAGCTCTGTTAAATCATAATAAAAACATTTATAAATTCCAAATGTAACAACCCGAAATTTTGGAACCAATTTAAAAATTTTATTTCAGAAAATTTTATAATAAAATACTTCAGAATTTTAAAAAAAAAATCACTATTAAATTATAATAATACTATAAAAAAAATAATAATAAAAGTTTTTAATTAAAATTATGACGTTGTTAATGAGATTTATAAATAATATGTTGATAGGTCCGCTTTAATACTTTCCTTGCCTATTTAAAGTGTAATGTTCATCAATTGAGAAATTCTTTATGAATAGTTGCATTCGTTTTCAAAACCTTCCCCTCATCGTTATTTTCTTAATGCAACATTAAAAATAGACATTTTTGAAATAAAGTGTGTTGGCATTGGAATTTACATTTTTAACGTAAATAAAACATTGCGAAATGATTCTAAATGGCTATATATATGACAATGACAATGTTTGATAATCTATTTATAATAGAATTTGAAATTTATGCTAAATTAACAATATAAAATAATTTTGAGATTTATTTTATATTGGTAATTTTAATTTATGGAATATGGAAATAATATAGATCCAATTAATTTTGCAATGAAATTTCAACTAGTTATAAACATAATTATATGCATTTATTGCAAAGATAGTCATGATTTGGTTATTTATTTGAAATAAAAGAATTCAATCAAATATTGTAAATAAATGGTAAGATTTTACGTGCCAATTGAAAATTATTAAGTTAGAATAATTAACTTCCATGTGTATCCATTTATTTATTTGCTTACAACAATAAGCATATAATATTTAATTAGAAGTTGTAACTAGTCATAAATTGCAAAACCCAAGGTTAATGTATTGAAATAAAGTTGAAACAAACTACAATAAAGATAATTGAATGGTGTAGTTAATGGAAATTTAGAATAGTAATTAAAGGAGTAATAAGTAAATATCGAATGAGATGCAACTTAATCGAATTTAAGTTATGACACATATATTGATTGCAATTAAATATTTCATCACTATACATTAAACGATAAACAAAAATTGCTATTATAGTAGGATATGAACAAAAATGTTAACAATACCTTTAAATTCAAGATTGGTTGAATAAAAAGAAAACAAATTAAATCAAATCGATTTAGTGGAATTAAATATATACTTAATGAGATTTAATTACAGTTGAAACCAAACATTGCAAATTAGTGTAATAATTAACTTTGAATTGCACATGTGAATTTGTCATAAATTATGGTAAATATTTGAATAATCAAAAGGAGAAAATTTGTTACTCACTAAGGAAAGTTAATTTATTCATTTGATTTATACAAATCGATTTAATGAACTTTAATCAAATATAATTTAATCTTCAAAATTTAATTAAAGATGTACAAATGAAGATTTGAATACTTTGTTTATTGGACCGTTGAAATTCTTCGACTAGAAATACACCTTATACAAATCTATTTTAACCAAATTTCCAACCTATAAATAATCTCTTATTTTAACCATTTTCTCTCTTTTATTCTTGGCAGCTCAATTTAATATATTCCCTTAAATATGACATTGGATATTTTATGTTTTGAAATTTAGAAAAACACACACAAACATTCTAACCATTAGCGTTAAACAATTTATGACGCATTTATTTTTCTCCGCCATTTTCTTTTGAAATTCAAATGAGAAATAAGATGCCACCTCAGCCTTAGTCAATAATTTATTTCCATTGTAACATACAACGTATGGACTTATTTGCAAAATTTACATTAAAATTATATAAAAATATATGTTTTTCTCAAAACACTAATACAATCAAACAGTAGCCGCAGCCTCGACCTTCTATCCATGGCAGAGAACACCTCTACCTTCTTCCCCTAAATTCTCCTTCTCCTCCACATATCAGACCCTACTCCTTTAGGCTTTTCTATAGAGATTTTCTATCCATGGTAGCTCTTCGACGCACCACCTTCTGATCATCCTCTGGTGCTGCGGATCGGAAGAGAAGTCGAGACCTAGTTCTGAAAGTAAAGCAAAACTAACGACCAAGTTCTTGATAGAGGAAGAAGAAGGTTATCCTTTAATTATTTTAATAATTATTATCAATCTAAATTTAATCCATAACTAATGCGTATGACAACGAAAATTAACAATTTTAGATTCAATGAGATCGTACGATAAGGATCTACAATCCTAGACTAAAAGGGGACATTTGCGAGCAGTTTGAAACGTTGACAAATTTGCGAAGCCGAACGAACAAATGGTGAGATTTCTAATTTTTAATAATTAAATAATTTAATTATTTTCCTCGATTGATTGAATCATTGAATGTATATAAATAATATATATATATATATATATCTGCAATGTGGTAAATTAGTTTATGTATTTATCTGTTGCTGTGAATGTTCTTGCGTTAAAAATCTCGTTTTATTGAGATTTATATATTCATTTGGTTCATTAGGTTTGTGGATTCAAAATTTATATTTGAGTTAATTAAAAATAGTTAAAAAAAAATCATCCCATTTTGTTTATGGGATTTGTTGAGATTCCCATTTTTATGTGAATTTAACATGTTAGGAAAAAGACACTCTATTCACATTTTTATGTGAATTTAACATGTTAGGAGAAAGGAAAACTTTATTTACATTTTTATGTTGATTAAATATGTTAGACAAAATGACACCTTTTTTATTTACATTCCTTGTAAATAAAAATAAAAAGAACAAAACTTGATGACACCTTTTTATTTACATTCCTTTGTAAATAAAAAAGAACAAACTTGATGACATTTTTATTGACATCCCTTTATAGATGAAAAAGAACATTTCATTATTTACATCTAGTTGTAAATAAAATATTTATTGTAGAAATTTGGCAAATAAAAATAACAAATTTTGATCATGCAAAAAGAACAAATTTTGCGATGATATTTTATTTACATTTTCTTACATAAATAAAAGAACAACTTTGCGAACACCTTTATTTACATTTTTCCTTTTGTAAATAAAAAAGAACAGAATTAGATGACACCTTTTATTTACATGTTCTATGTAAATGAAAAGAACAAAATTATGAAGATACATTTTTTTATGTAAATAGGACGTCAAAAAGAAAAGGACACATTCATTTACATTTTAATGTAAATAGGTTGTGTAGAAGAAAGATAATTACATATTTGTTTACATTTTTAGATGTAAACAAAACATAGGAAAGAATTACATATTTTTGTTTGCATTTCTAGATGCAAACAAAACATAGAATAAGATTCACAATTTTGTTCACTTTGTAAATAAACATGATATAGGTAAAGAAAACTTTATTTAAATGTAGTGTAAATAAACATGATATAGAAAAAGAAAACTTTATTTACATGTAGTGTAAATAAACATGACAGAGAAAATTATTACATTTATTCACTTTTAAGTAGATAAAACATGAGATAAAGAAAAAGAATATTTTATTTACATTTAGTGTAAATAAAACATAATATCAGGAAAAAGGGACATTTTTATTTACTATTTAGTGTAAATGGAAATAGGACGTAGAAAAAGAATTATACTTTTTATTTGCATTTTTAGATGCAAATAGAGCATAGGAAAGAATTACACTTTTTAATTTGCAAATTAGTTACAAAAACAAAACATTTAAAATAAAAGTTACATTTTTTGTTTGCAATTTTAAATGCAAACAAAACGTAAAAATAAAACATGAAATAAAATAGTACATTTTTATTTGTGTTCCTCAACGAAAATAAAACCTAAAAATAAAAGAGTACATTTTTATTTGCGCTCCTCAACGCAAATAAAACATGAAAATAAAAAGTGTATATTTTTATTTGCATTCCTTAATGCAAATAAAACATAAAATTAAAAGTAAATTAAGAAGTTATATTTTTATTAACATTGTAGGTGTAAATAAAAAGTAGATTAAGAGGTTTTATTCTTTGTATAAAATTTAGGTGTAAATAAAGAATAGAACAAAACGGTATATTTTTGTTTACATTCTAAGTGTAGTAAAAAAGTAGAAAAGAATCATATTTCATTATGAAATATGATTTACATTGAAAACACATTTTTAATGTTAATATTAGAAGACATAGAAAAAGAATCATATTTTACTATGAAATATGATTTACATTTAAAACACATTTTAATGTTAGTATTAGAGACTTAGAAAAAGAACTATATTTTATTAAGAAATGTGTTTTACATTAAAAATACATTTTTTATGTAATAGTAGAAACATAGAAAGAGATTCACCATTTTGTTTATTAAAATTAGATTGAACAAAAAATATTCATTTCGTTCATTAGAAGAGATTAGCAAAATTGGTTCATAGAAATAGATTGAACAAAAATATTCATTTTTGTTCATTAGAAAAGAATAAACAATTTTGTTCATTAAAATAGGTTTGACAAAAATATTCATTTTTTTCCATTAGAAAGAAACTAACACTTTTTTCTAAATAGTAATAATGAGACAAAAACATATATTTTTGTCATTAGGAAGAATTGTGACAAAATTTACATTTCTTTCTAAATAAAAAGTTATAACAAAAAAACATTTTTGTTAAAGAAAAGGAGTTAGACCATTTAGTGAGTATACACATTAAAATTGTGTATGAACAAAAAGGGCCAATTTTATAATCAATACACTATGGAATTTGAATATGAGATAAAAACACATTTTTAGTAGCCATTATAAACATATATGTGTTATGCAAATAATTCACTCTTTCGTTTGGCGTGATAAATACAATAATGTAATCCTCGAATAATTTATATTTATATATAAAGTTTATATATATATATATAAATTAATATTAAACAAAGCGTGCGACAGTTCGCGTTTCGGAAATTGTAACTTGAAATGATTATACCGGAAGATCCAACCGTCGGATTTTCCCAAAACTGGAACTATTAGGACCGCTTTGGGAAAATATTTCCAACGATATAAATTTTGTCAAAATCCAACGGTTAGATTTCAAGATAAGTATAATTCAAATTGTGGTAAAAACAACGTCAGGGCCGCCCTTTGACCCGAAGCATAGTTTACTTTATTAAGCTATTTTTATATAAATAAGAATAGTGAGAAATCGTTATTAAATACTATTAACGATATGAAATTGTTTTAAACTCTCTATATATATATGCGAAAATCGTTTGAATGGTCCGAGTTCAATCTCATTTCAAATGATCATACATCGATCTAAGTCGAAGAGTTGAAGACGATGTTTGATGACCGACGATCTTCACATCGAATGGATGTGTTGCTACTGAGGCCCATGATGGGAGTAGCTATCTTGAAGGGGAGTCAGTGGTAGCCGTCCGGACGTATTGTTAATTGTTCGGATATGCGAGGTATAATGTGCCTCCGGTTTCGTTCAGAGCCAGAACGAACTCGTATATGGATAACATGTCTTACGTTGTATTCCTTTATACTGTATTCGTTGATCTCTGCTAAATATATATCTGTTTGGTGTTCTACACCCTTCTCTAAGACATACGAGCTTAGAGGTTATATATTGGCAGAAATCAATGGTATGGTATGGTTTGACAATGTGACATGCCAAGATGCATGGATCAAGGCTTTTGTTGAAAAGAAGGGCCTTGTGGGACGATCAAAGCATAGCCTATTTAGGCGTAGCTTTGTGTATAACGTGACTTCGTGAGCCTCACACCCCGGTATGAGTCAAAAAGGGGATATGGACTACAGGGAGTGCACACGTTTCTTTCTAGCTAGGGGTAGTGTCAGTGCTTAAACTTGCTGACATTTTACTTATGTGGATGATGGATTGAGGTACCTCGGATTTATAGGTTGTTAGTGGCCATATGGAGGTTCAAAGGAACCGGGAAGCGTGTGTTCAGGAATTGCCAATCCACTACCGTTAGGTGGGGACCGGCCTTGAAGATCCAAGGATTGCCCATAGGTGTGATCCTGAGGCATTTGCTAGAGTGTCTCGAATCGGAGAGGACGATCCCTAGCCTCTATTTCATGATGGAAAACCAATTTCCAATACCACACCTGAGATGACCCCAAACCCCGTATTGACGGTGGCAAGGGTAATCCGTGGAATATAACACATAAACAGATAATAGCAGAACAGAAATAAATAAATACACCAGATAATGTACAACATAATATACTGGATAAAAGTAATCATCAGAGTTACGCAGTATATAGGATCTTACTTAGTACAAATACAGTTCAGCTATACATAAATGTCTACAGCAGAAAACAAACATAATATGTACAATAGGAGCTGAACAGCATAAAAGGAGATAAATGATAGAATCCATCTTCAGCTCCAGCTATCCAGAAAGAACCAGCTAAACCTGAATACAAGGCTTCCTGTGTAGAAAAAGGGGCACCCGAGTTTGAAAGTGAAACAAACTACGAGTCAGTCATGGGACTGGTATGAGAAATCTACTCAACACATATATAATTTGGCTAATCACAGGACCACGCCACTTTTGTGGAACGGGTTTACTCCATTGGATTGTCAGTGCTTTAAAACAAATCTTTCTTTTAAACATCGCTATGCTTTTTTATAAAAATGGAGCCATTATAAGACTCAGTTCCCATCACACAATGCAACGCAAACCGGAGGATAGAGTTTTTACCTTATAACGGCCAAAATATGCTTGATACGAATAAAACAAAGGCATTTGATATTATTGCTAGTGTTTATATGTTTTGAAAACAATTTCAAATCATAACTATCAATCATAGACGGCATGGGTACCATATATCATGTCGCCATATATATATACAAACAAAACTGCACAGTCACGTATTTGGAAATTGGATTTCCGTCATGAACCAAGGCAAAAGATAGTCCTTACCGAATTCGAGACTATCTAGCCCGAGTCTCAGGTACAGCCGCAACCATACCCTGGATCGTCAGGGCCGGTCCACACGAAGTGGATTATAATGCCTGAACAATGCGTTTCTCCACCCTTTGGGGTGTAAATGAGCCAACGAATGACTCCATCGGACCCGGATCGTCGAATCAAACCGCGGCGCCTCGCAACAGCAACAACCACATAGGTGAAAAGTATATAAATGTCAGGGCTGGTAGGTCACTGACACCACCCTAGCTAGAAATAAAATGCACGTCCCCCCGAGGTCCTGCTCCCGTTTCTGGTTCATACCGGGGTGTGAGGCTCGCGATTTCACGATATACACAAAGCTACGCCACACAGGCGGTGCTTTGGTCATCACCACAAGACTTTGCTTTTCAACAGAAGCCCTGATCACTGCATTTTAGCATGCCACACAGGCAATTCATGCCATGCGACTGATGTCCATCGATATACAACCTCTGAGCTCGTGCGTTTCAGAGAAGGGCGTTAAGCGAAAGAATAAATTCTCCGCCGCCAAACAGATGTATATTTAACAGAGATCAATCAACACAGAATAAAATCCAATGTTAGACACACAGTCCATTTACAAGTCCGTTCTGGGTCTGAACGAAACCGGAGGCACTAAATACCTCGCAAACCCATCGATCAGCACGTACGTCTGGACGATCACCACTCATTATCCATATTTCGGGATGCCTCCCAATTAGGACCTCGGTTACCATCCAAACAAGGAGAAGATCTCCGGTCTTCGACCACCGTCTTCATCTTCGAATTTCAATCGTCGATCAATTATTTGAAATGAGAATTAACTCGGCCTTTTCAAATGATTCACGTATATTTAGAATTTCAAATCAATTTATTTCAATGGTTAAATCATTCGAGAACACCAATTTTGTTCTTTAATGCAATTTTCACACCAAACACATTCAACCATCAAATACCACATAAATCGAGCAAATTCAGTTTATTTCTATTTCATATCATTTATGATATTTTATAACGATTTATCGCTATTTTTATTTATTTTAAAATAGCCAATTTATTCAAAACGACGTTTCGGGCCATAACGCGGTCGTGGCGCTGTTTTTCTTCAGATTTGATTTATACATATCTGAAAATCTAACCGTTGGATCTTCACAAAATTTACATCATTAGAAAGGTCTTTTCAAAATGAATCCAACGGTTCCAGTTTCGGGAAAATCCGACGGTCGGATCTCCCGGTACAATCGTTTGAAGTTTCGATTTCAAAATACGAACTACAGCGTCGTTATTCGATTAAATATAATTATATATATATATATAATCGTTTCTGGCGCTGTTTTTCTTCAAATTTGAATTAAACATTCCAGACAATCCAATCGTTGGATTTTTACAAAGTTGGTGCCGTTGGAAAGATATTTCCAAGGCGAACCCAACGGTTGCGATTTCAGGAAAATCCGATGGTCGGATCTCCCGGTATAACCGTTTGAAATCTCGGTTTCAAAAGACGAACTGCACGGCCACGTTTCATTTTAATTTTATTTATATTTATATAATTATATAAATATAGTTCATTCAACAATTTCAATATCGTTTTCACTTCAAATATTTCACTAACGCCTTTAAATTTTGGAAAATTTCGCCATAACCTCCTTTGTACGGGAGGGGCTGGGAAAATTCCCAAATAGCCACACGGGCATCTCATGTCAAAAAGAAAAAGAAAAAGCCAAGCGGCTAGCCAACAGGCTCATAAAATCATCACCCAAACAAAATAGTAAATGTGTACCTATTTGTCGGGCACAAAATTTTATTCCTCTTCTCTAGCCCCTTTGCTATAACCTGTTCAATAAATATGCATGTACATATATACAGTTCTTATCACTTATCATTTTCTATTCAACTTCATATTTGATTCCATTTGGTTTTAAAACACCATTCATTCTAATGTTGCATGCATAGGAAAAAATCATATCATTAGCTAATTAATGAATATTTCAACTCATGCATATTTATTTGAACGAGTTGCTATTTTTAACACTTCACATTTCAACAATTCATGTATATAATAAAAATGTGATTTTTTATTGTAAAACAATTCATTTTAAAACGCTATTATTTTATATAGTTTATATAGGTGATAAAAATAGGATTTTTATTATAAAGCAATTTATTTTAAAACGAGATTATTTTACATAGTCCATATAGTTGATAAAAGGTGATTTTTATTATAAAACAACTTATTTCAAAATATGAATACCATTCAACACATGAATTTCAATTCAACGAATGAATATCGATTTAACACATGAAGGTTTTCTATAGTTTCTATATATAGATAAAAATGTGATTTTTATATTTAAAACACGAATACCATTCAACACATGAATTTCTAATCAATGAATGAATATCAATTCAACACATAATGGTTATCTATAGTTTCTATATACAGATAAAAATGTGATTTTTATATTTAAAACACGAATACCATTCAACACATGAATTTCTAATCAACGAATGAATATCAATTCAACACATGAAGGTTTTCTATTCAACGAATAAATATAGTTTCGGCAAATGAAAATAATTCAAACACATGAATATCATTCAAAATTTCGGCAGCATAACGGCAGGGTAGTTAAAACCGGGACCGTCCCTAGTACGGCTCCTCGCTCTACCTTAAAACCTCGCGGTTTTTAACAATGGGGATCATGCATCTAGTTCGCACGTAGGCGGCATGTATATATTTATTTCATTTCAACAAACTAATCCTGTGTGGTTTCAACCAAATATTTCTCAACCACAAACGGGTATTTTTCAACCACAATCAATCAATATCAACCACAAACAATCCCAAACAACCATTCGCTATCAATCAATTTTCACACCAATCACAATCAATAAATATCGTCCATGGTTTGTGGATGAGGGGCGTATATATATATATATATATATTTATATATAGCAATTCACTTCTATTTCAACACATATATAATTTTTACAACACATATATAACTTATACATTGAACATAAAACTTATACAACGCTTACACAAGAGGTGTACAATGCTTATATAACTCATACATCGACTATATAATTTATACATCGTCGTTTTCCATATTGTTTATAAATTAGAAATCTCACATTGGGTTCCACTCCACCAAAAATAGCAGAAAGCTCAGAAAAATATGCGGTCTCTTCTAAAATGTAGAAGACGTCCACACGGTCACGATGTTTCCTGTTTCATCGAATTTCGTTAACGAACGAAAAAGATACGATTTTCTTTCAAACAATAATGGATTTGTAACGGATAATGGATTTGTAACGGATTAAAAGTGTCGCAAACCTTTTATATATATATTCAGCCGTATACTTCAGAAAACTGTTCGAAACTAGGTTTTTGATTTTCTCGAAATTTGTGCAACTATGGGATGATTGGCCGATGCCACGTTGAAGACCTCCGTGAGGCGCACAGAACCAGGGTGGAGGCGTTCAGTTCGGTGGTGGGATTTGGCTGTGGCGGCGCAACGAAGGCGATGACTTCGAGCTGGCGGATCTCGACGGAGAGGCCACGAGGGAGGGCGCCACCACCACGGATTTGAAGAGGAGGAGGAGACGAGCAAAAACCGTCGAAGGGGGATGGGGTTCTGATGATCGTGGCGGTGGGAAATCGCCTAGGAAGTGGCGAACACAGTTCCTTCGTTTATCGGGGAGAGAGAAACGATAATTTTTTTATAAAGAAATTATCCTATTGGCCAAGGTTATATTAAATTCAAAAATTGGGGTTTTCTTAGACGAACTCGAAATCAAACCCAACAACTGCCGTCCCTAGCGTTTTACCCCCATTCCGAACACAATGGGATATGTTTCGTAGGCCCATTCGACTGTTTCAATCAGTTTCCATTCAAATTAAAATATAAAGCATTCAATATTTAATTTGAACGTACATTTCAATTTGTCAAGGCCACAAACTGATTCGAAAAATTCCACAAAAATAAATCTAGCTATGTTTTGACGATACGGTCCGAACAAAACTAGTTTTGTCGAATTCTGAGACCGTTTGCAAAAAGGCCCATTTCTGGTCGATCCAATTTAACTGTAATTGATCAAAACACATTTTCCTTTGCCACATTCACATACTAACTTCAAAATTATGAAATTTGAAACCTAGCAATAACTTCGCATCCCGGATCCAACAAAAGTGGTTTCGTCGAATTCCGAGGTCGTTTGCAAAATGGCCAATTTCACGGGCTATATAAATTCCATAGCGACCTTTCTGAAAATTCATTCGGCCATAACTTTTGCTTTCCGCTATGAAAATTCGATTTTTTAAATTCGTTAGAAAGTTATTCAATAACAGATTTAAATATTTTTGGTTTCACTAAAATCCGTTTTATTTTGCACTCGGTACAATCCGACAAATTTGAATTCAATTTTCGAAACTATAGCGCCATTTCAAGCCTTGTTTATAATTATAATTAACTATATTTGTTTTCAATGGTCGATTCAAACTCACCTTTCATTGCCATTATTTAAAATATTTATTTTAAATATTTAAAATCCATTATTTTGGCCTATTTAATTTTTTTAAATTGGTTCAGATTTTCTGGGTCGTTACAACACCATGCGGTTTTGATTGTAGAACTAGTATGGCGACATGATATATGGTACCCATGCCGTCTATGATTGATACATTATGATTGAATTTTTTTTGAAACATATATAGACGCTAATAATAATATCGAGTCCGTTTTTATCATATCAAGCATCTTTTGACCATTATAAGGTAAAACTCTATCCTCCGGTTTGCGTTGCATTGTGTGATGGGACTTGAGTCTTATAATGGTTTCATTTTTTCAAAAAAAAGTATTGCGTTGTTTAATGATTCACTTTATTTTATGCACAAGCAATCCAATGGAGTAAACCGGTTCTGCGTTAGCGGCGTGGTCCCATGATTAGATTTTTATTTAGGTTAGTTAAGTTAAGATTTCTCATACCAGTCCCATGACTGACTTGTAGTTTGTTTCACTTGCAAACTCGGGTACCCTCTTTTCCACACGGGCAGTCGAGTAGCTTTTTGCAGATATCTATTCTTTTAGCAGGATCCTGGATCGATGCTTAAAGCTGTGTCCAGAGCATGATAGCCTTCCTCTGTATATTCATGTTTCCGCTGCAGTGTATCATATTTATTGTAATAAGTCTTCCGCTGTATTTTATTTATCGATATACTCTGATATTTTGTACTCTGATGTAACATTACTATGATGTTTATAAAAGTCTGCTCTTATTTTTTTTAATGTGTTGTATTCCCAAAGTTAACGTATGCGGGTTTTGAACGATTTTGGTCGATTTAGCGATTGATTAAGGTGGGGCGAAATCCTGGTCGTTACGGTTGGTATCAGAGCTCTGCTTAGCTCAAATCTTTGGGGTACAACTCGTTAGAACTGAACAAAAGACTCATCAGAGGTTGGATTAGTAATATCCAATAAGAATATTCATTAGAGATAGAATTAGCACTATCCTAGAATGAGAAAAACTCATTAGAGATGGGGTTAGTAATGCCCTAGAATGAGTTGAGACTGACAAGTTATAATTAGCGTATTTTTGATTATATATATAATCCATACGTAGAAAATATGATTTTATAATATAAAAGTTATATATATATATATATTTGATAAGTTAATCAACTAATAAAATTATTGAAACAAATAAAAAAAATTAATAAAAGTTGATATAGGTTAGTTAATCAACTTTTAGCTTCGTTCCTTTTCGAGGACGAAAAGATTTTAAGTGGGGAGATTGTAACAACCCAAAATTTTGGAACCAATTTAAAAAAATTATTTCAGAAAATTTTATTATAAAATACGTCAGAATATAAAAAATTCCATTATTAAATTATAATAATAATATAAAAATAATAATAACAATAATAAAAAGTTTTTAATTAAAATTAAGACGTTGTTAATGAGATTTATAAATAATATGTTGATAGGTCCGCTTTAATACTTTCCTTACCTATTCAAAAGTGTAACGTTCATCAATTGGGAAATTCTTTATGAATAACTACATTCGTTTTCAATACCTTCCCCTCATCGTTATTTACTTAATGCAACATTAAAAATAAACATTTTTGAAGTAAAGTGTGTTGGCATTGGAATTTACATTTTTAACGTAAATAAAACATTGCGAATTGATTCTAAATGGCTATATGACAATGACAATGTTTGATAATCTTTTTTGTAATGGAATTTGAAATTTATGTTGAATTAAAAATATTAAATAATTTTGAGATTTATTTTATATTGTTAATCTTAATTTATGGAATATGGAAATAATATAGATCCAATTGATTTTGCAATGAAATTTCAACTAGTTATAAACATAATTATATGCATTTATTGCAAAGATAGTCATGATTTGGTTGTTTATTTGAAATAATAGGAATTCAATCAAATATTGTAAATAAATGGTAAGATTTTACGTGCCAATTGAAAATTATTAAGTTAGAATAATTAACTTGCATGTGTATCCATTCATTTATTTGCTTACATCAATAATCATATAATATTTAATTAGAAGTTGTAACTAGTCATAAATTGCAAAACCTAAGGTTAATGTATCAAAATAAAGTTGAAACAAATTGCAATAAAGATAATTGAATGGTGTAGTTAATGGAAATTAAGAATAGTAATTAAAGGAGTAATAAGTAAATATCGAATGAGATGCAACTTAATCGAATTTAAGTTATGACACATATATTGATTGCAATTAAATATTTCATCACTATACATTAAACGATAAACAAAAATTGCTAATGTAGAAGGATATGAACAAAAATGTTAACTATACCTTTAAATTCAAGATTGGTTGAATAAAAAGAAAACAAATTAAATCAAATCGATTTAGTGGAATTAAATATATACTTAATGAGATTTAATTACAGTTGAAACCAAACATTGCAAATTAGTGTAATAAATAACTTTGAATTGCACATGTGAATTTGTCATAAATTATGGTAAACATTTGAATAATCAAAAGGAGAAAATTTGTTACTCACTAAGGAAAGTTAATTTATTCATTTGATTTATATAAATCGATTTAAGGAACTTTAATCAAATATAATTTAATCTTTAAAATTTAATTAAAGATGTACAAATGAAGATTTGAATACTTTGTTTATTGGACCATTGAAATTCTTCGACTAGAAATACACCTTATACAAATCTATTTTAACCAAATTTCCAACCTATAAATAATCTCTTATTTTAACCATTTTCTCTCTTTT
Source organism: Allium sativum (assembly GCA_030737875.1). Lineage (NCBI taxonomy): Eukaryota > Viridiplantae > Streptophyta > Magnoliopsida > Asparagales > Amaryllidaceae > Allium > Allium sativum. Next base: position 152,109,468 of record CM060921.1, on the reverse strand, counting down.
ATTCTTGGCAGTTCAATTTCATATATTCCCTTAACTATGACATTGGATATTTTATGTTTTGAAATTTAGAAAAACACACACAAACATTCTAACCATTAGCGTTAAACAATTTATGACACATTTATTTTTCTCCACCATTTGCTTTTGAAATTCAAATGAGAAATAAGATGCCACCTCAGCCTTAGTCAATAATTTATTTCCATTGTAACATACAACGTATGGACTTATTTGCAAAATTTACATTAAAATTATATAAAAATATATGTTTTTCTCAAAACCCTAATACAATCAAACAGTAGCCGCCGCCTCGGCCTTCTATCCATGGCAGAGAACACATCTACCTTCTTCCACTAAATTCTCCTCCTCCTCCACATATCAGACCCTACTCCTTTAGGCTTTTCTGTAGAGATTTTCTATCCATGGTAGCTCTTCGACGCACCACCTTCTGATCTTCCCCTGGTGCTGCGGATCGGAAGAGAAGTCGAGACCTAGTTCTGAAAGTAAGGCAAAACTTACGACCGAGTTCTTGATAGAGAAAGAAGAAGGTTATCCTTTAATTATTTTATTAATTTAACTTTAAAAATTATTATCAATCTAAATTTAGGCCATAACTAATGCGTACAACAACGAAAATTAACAATTTCAGATTCAATGAGATCGTACGACAAGGATCTACAATCCTAGACTAAAAGCGGACATTTGCGAGCAGTTTGAAACGTTGACAAATTGGCGAAGCCGAACGAACAGATGGTGAGATTTCTAATTTTTAATAATTAAATAATTTAAATATTTTCCTCGATTGATTGAATCATTGAATGTACGTAAATAATATATATATATATATATATATATATATCTGCGATGTGGTAAATTAGTTTATGTATTTATCTGTTGCTATGAATGTTCATGCATTAAAAATCTCATTTTATTGAGATTTATATATTCGTTTGGTTCATTAGGTTTGTGGATTCAAAATTTATATTTGAGTTAATTAGAAATAGTTAAAAACAAAATCATCTCATTTTGTTTATGTGATTTGTTGAGATTCACATTTTTATGTGAATTTAACATGTTAGGAAAAAGACACTTTATTCACATTTTTATGTGAAGATAACATGTTAGAAGAAAGGAAAACTTTATTTACATTTTTATGTGGATTAAATATGTTAGACAAAAATGACACATTTTTTATTTACATTCCTTGTAAATAAAAATAAAAAGAACAAAACTTGATGACACCTTTTTATTTACATTGCTTTGTAAATAAAAAAGAACAAACTTGATGACATTTTTATTGACATCCCTTTATAGATGAAAAAGAACATTTCTTTATTTACATCTAGTTGTAAATAAAATAATTATTATAGAAATTTGTCGAATAAAAATAACAAATTTTGATCATATAAAAAGAACAAATTTTGCGATGATATTTTATTTTCATTTTCTTATGTAAATAAAAGAACAACTTTGCGAACACCTTTATTTAAATTTTTCCTTTTGTAAATAACAAAGAACAGAATTAGATGACACCTTTTATTTACATGTTCTATGTAAATGAAAAGAACAAAATCATGGAGATACATTTTTTTTTATGTAAATAGGACATCAAAAAGAAAAGGACACATTCATTTACATTTTTATGTAAATAGGTTGTGTAGAAGAAAGATAATTACATATTTGTTTACATTTTTAGATGTAAACAAAACATAGGAAAGAATTACGTATTTTTGTTTGCATTTCTAGATGCAAACAAAACATAGAATAAGAATCACAAATTTGTTCACTTTGTAAATAAACATGATATAGGTAAAGAAAACTTTATTTACATGTAGTGTAAATAAACATGATATAGAAAAAGAAAACTTTATTTACATGTAGTGTAAATAAACATGATAGAGAAAAATATTACACTTATTCACTTTTAAGTAGATAAAACATGAGATAAAGAAAAAGAATATTTTATTTACATTTAGTGTAAAAAAAACATAATATCAGGAAAAAGGGACATTTTTATTTACTATTTAGTGTAAATGGAAATAGGACGTAAAAAAAATTATACTTTTTATTTGCATTTTTAGATGCAAATAGAGCATAGGAAAGAATTACACTTTTTAATTTGCAAATTAGTTACAAAAACAAAACATTAAAATAAAAGTTACATTTTTTGTTTGCAATTTCAAATGCGAACAAAACATAAAAATAAAACATGAAATAAAATAGTACATTTTTATTTGCGTTCCTAAACGAAAATAAAACCTGAAAATAAATGAGTACATTTTTATTTGAGCTCCTCAACGCAAATAAAACATGAAAATAAAAAGGGTATATTTTTATTTGCATTCCTTAATGCAAATAAAACATATAATTAAAAGTAAATTAAGAAGTTATATTTTTATTAACATTGTAGGTGTAAATGAAAAGTAGATTAAGAGGTTATATTCTTTGTATAAAATTTAGGTGTAAATAAAGAACAGAACAAAACGGTATATTTTTGTTTACATTCTAAGTGTAGTAAAAAGAGTAGAAAAGAATCATATTTCATTATGAAATATGATTTACATTGAAAACACATTTTTAATGTTAATATTAGAAGACATAGAAAAAGAATCATATTTTACTTTGAAATATGATTTACATTTAAAACACATTTTAATGTTAGTATTAGAGACTTAGAAAAAGAACTATATTTTATTAAGAAATGTGTTTTACATTAAAAATACATTTTTAATGTAATAGTAGAAACATAGAAAGAGATTCACCATTTTGTTTATTAGAAATAGATTGAACAAAAATATTCATTTCGTTCATTAGAAGAGATTAGCAAAATTGGTTCATAGAAATAGATTGAACAAAAATATTCATTTTTCTTCATTAGAAAGGAATAAACAATTTTGTTCACTAAAATAGTTTGACAAAAATATTCATTTTTGTCCATTAGAAAGAAACTAACACTTTTGTCTAAATAGTAAGAATGAGACAAAAACATATATTTTTGTCATTAGGAAGAATTGTGACAAAATTTACATTTCTGTCTAAATAAAGAAGTTAAAACAAAAATAAAAATTTTTGTTAAAGAAATGGAGTTAGACCATTTAGTGTGTATACACATTAAAATTGTGTATGAACAAAAAGGGCCAATTTTATAATCAATACACTATGGAATTTGAATATGAGATAAAAACACATTTTTAGTAGCCATTATAAACATATACGTGTTATGCAAATAATTCACTCTTTCGTTTGGCGTGATACATAAAATAATGGAATCACCGAATAATTTATATTTATATATAAGTTATATATATATATATATATATAAATTAATATTAAACAAAGCGTGCGACAGTTCGCATTTCGGCAATCGTAACTTGAAACGATTATACCGGAATTTCCAACCGTCGGATTTTCCCAAAACTGGAACCGTTAGGACCGCTTTGGGAAAATCTTTCCAACGATATAAATTTTGCCAAAATCCAACGGTTAGATTTCAAGATAAATATAATTCAAATTGTGGTAAAAACAACGTTTGGGCCGCCCTTTGACCCGAAGCATCGTTTACTTTATTATGTTATTTTTATATAAACTAGAATAGTGATAAATCGTTATTAAATACTATTAACGATATGAAATGGTTTTAAACTCTATATATATGCGACAATCATTTGAATGGTCCGAGTTCTATCTCATTTCAAATGATAATACGTCGATCTAAGTCGAGGAGTTGAAGATGATGTTTGAAGACCGACGATCTTCACATCGAATGGATGTGTTGCTACCGAGGCCCATGATGGGAGTAGTTACCTTGAAGGGGAGTCAGGGGTAGCCGTCCGGACGTATTGTTGATTGTTCGGATATGCGAGGTATAAGGTGCCTCCGGTTTCGTTCAGACCCAGAACGGACTCGTATATGGATAGCATGTCTGACATTGTATTCCTTTATACAATATTCGTTTATCTCTGCTAAATATATATCTGTTTGGTGTTTTACACCCTTCTCTAAGACGTACGAGCTTAGAGGTTATATATTGGTAGAAATCAATGGTATGGTATGGTTTGACAATGTGGCATGCCAAGATGCATGGATCAAGGCTTTTGTTGAAAAGCAGGGCCTTGTGGGATGATCAAAGCATAGCCTGTTTAGGCGTAGCTTTGTGTATAATGTGACTTCGCGAGCCTCACACCTCGGTATGAGTCAAAAAGGGGATATGGACTGCAGAGAGTGCACACGTTTCTTTCTAGCTAGGGGTAGTGTCAGTGCTTAAACTGGCTGACATTTTACTTATGTGGATGATGGATTGAGGTACCTCGGATTTATAGGTTGTTAGTGGCTATATGGAGGTTCAAAGGAACCGGGAAGCGTGTGTTCAAGAATTGCCAATCCACTACCGTTAGGTGGGGACCGACCCTGAAGATCCAAGGATTGCGCATAGGTGTGATCCTGAGGCATTTTCTAGAGTGTCTCGAATAGGAGAGGACGATCTCTAGCCTCGATTTCATGATGGAAAACCAATTTCCAATACCACACCAAGCGGTTTTGATTGTAGAACTAGTATGGCGACATGATATATGGTACCCATGCCGTCTATGATTGATACATTATGATTGAATTGTTTTTGAAACATATATAGACACTAATAATAATATCAAGTCCGTTTTTATCGTATCAAGCATCTTTTGACCTTATAAGGTAAAACTCTATCCTCCGGTTTGCGTTGCATTGTGTGATGGGACTTGAGTCTTATAATGGTTTCATTTTTTCAAAAAAGCATTGCGTTGTTTAATGATTCACTTTATTTTATGCACTGGCAATCCAATGGAGTAAACCGGTTCCGCGTTAGCGGCGTGGTCCTGTGATTAGCTTTTATTTAGATTAGTTAAGTTAAGATTTCTCATACTAATCTCATGACTGACCTGTAGTTTGTTTCACTTGCAAACTCGGGTGCCCTCTTTTCCACACGGGCAGTCGAGTAGTTTTTTGCAGATATCTATTCGTTTAGCAGGATCCTGGATCGAAGCTTAAAGCTGTGTCCAGAGCATGATAGCATTCCGCTGTATATTTATGTTTCCGCTGCAGTGTATTATATTTATTGTAATAAGTCTTCCGCTGTATTTTATTTATCGATGTACTCTGATATTCTGTACTCTGATGTAACATTACTATGATGTTTATAAAAGTCTGCAGTTATTTGTTTTAATGTGTTGTATTCCCAAAGTTAACGTATGCGGGTTTTGAACGATTTTGGTCGATTTAGCGATCGATTAAGGTCGGGAAAAATCCTGGTCGTTACACCAAATCACATTTCACTGTAAATCGTGTTAAAGAACGAATGTCGTTAAAAACCACTGTTCATAAAAAACCCAATTCACATTCCATTTTCAATTCCAATTAAATGTTAATTAATTGGAAACTCTAATAATTTTAATTAAAAGATTTATTCTTTTCTCAACTGGGTTTAAGAACAGCGTTAATTAAGACACCATTCCATTAGTATCTAACCGTAAATTAGTAAGAGAACAATTCCCTAAGTATTAACCCCGAAGGCCGAAACCAACATCAGATCAATACCAAGGAAGCCATTCAACTTATCTAATCTCCAGTTAGATTCCAATTTTCTTAACTCCATTGGGTTTAAGAATAGCATTTTTAAAGATCCCATTCACGACAAACCCAAAATTCAATTCAATATTAAATGCAAGGCTCTGAATAGAAATTATATCGACTTATATTCAATATTAAGTTCTAAGAAAAAAAATATTGTGCTGGGAATAACGATATATATTAATATCTTCCAAATTCCTCCACAGTATCCATATAATCACGGAATCCAATATCGAAATATTATGATGATAATTTCGATTCAAATCCATTCCAATTCATATATTGGAAATTCTGATTATTATTTTTAAAACCATTTCAAATCCAATTTATTTATTTAAAAATATTGGATTTATAATTATAGTTCATAACTAGTTCATTTCGATAAAAATATATTTTTATCTTTTCAAATATGGAATTTTTCATCCTAATTCTTTCTGAATCATCTATTCTGATTTTACATATATTGTTGATATTTTTAATAATTTTATCAAGGTTTGTACAGTCGATTTCCATAAACGGTCATCGAACTGCACTTACATCGACCTTTTCCAAATTTGATTTGGTCATAATTCCAAATCCAACCGTTAGATTTCAAATCTCTTATATTCATTGGAAATCATTTTTTGATACGAACCCAAAGGTTCCGGTTTTAGGAGAATCGACGGTCGGATCTCCCGTAAAGTCGATTCAAAGTCAATGGTCGAAATTCAGAACTACCGCGCCGCGGCGCGTTCTATTCAGGCCATTAAATATATATATAATATATATTATATATATTTTGTCGATTTCCTTTTAAAAAATATTTTATAAATCGTTTTAAATTCATTTTAAAAACGATTTCAGCTTCATATTCAATTTTAAATCAAAATGAATATTGCATATCATTAATATATAAATGATAATATTTTCAAACATTAGATTTTGAAATCAATTCCCTTTCGATATTCATTATAATAATGAATAAAATCGATATAAATATCGTTCACGTCAAAATGGTGTTAATCTAATCAACATAGCTTTATATATATAAATATATTCGTGTGCATCTCAAATCGGACATCAGAATCAGATATATATATTTAACGCTTACAACAGTCTGTTAACCCATCGATTGACATACCACTAAACAATTGGGATTAGTGTACGTCAAATATCATCCCAAGACTCGTGTGGGGTTTTCAAACAACAAACACTGATTTTATTTGTGCAGTTGGGCGATGTGTAAAATTTATCGTCCCAATCAATATCGGTCAAATGGGTGTACATAAACAAATTGTCCGATTTGTAAATGAATATTTATTTTACTCATGTACACATTAAAAATTATATTTTTTAACTATAAAATATTTATTCCAACTCATGAATATTTTATACAGTCCATTTCACATCACAAACAATTTTCACAAAACAATCAAATCAAACAAGTCGTCCATGGTTTGCGGACGACGGGTGTCGGGTGCTGCTAAGCACCGTCTACATCCTGGTATATATTTTAACTAGAAAATAAAATAAAGTGAGAAGTTCTCACCTTTGGGATCCACTCCGACGTGCTTTGATTTTCAATCCGTATAGAATCCTTACGTTAAAAAAAATCATATTTTTAACCAATTGATTATTTTCCTTTGTATGACTATTTAATAAATAATGTACATATGATAAAAATCATAATTTTATCCTTTTCGAAATATTTTCATATTTCAACTATTTTATTTATAGCACATATACGATAAAAATCATATTTTTATCCTTTCAAAAATATTTTCTCAATATGATAAAAAATCTATTTTTATCCTTCTAAAAATAATTTCATCGTATGATAAAAATCCTATTTTTATAAACTAAAAATAACTTCATTCATATTATAAAAAAAACCATTTTTTCATATTGAAGAAATCTATTTTTTTTTTTCATTTCAAAGAAATCTAATTTTCTCCATTTCAAAGAAATCCATTTTTCTTCATTAAAAATCACTTCTTTTTTATGTTATACATATAAACCAAAATCAAATCCTTATATGTGAAGATCACATTTTTATTTCAACGTTATTTAGATAAAAATCACATTTTTATATGATTAAAAATCATAGCAGTAAAAATCAGATTTTTATACAAGTAAAAAAAATTGTATAAGTAAAAATAAAATAAAAACAAAATCAGAAAACTCACGATGTTTTCAGAGGAGGGGGCCGTCGGGGTGGAGCTGTGGCAGTCGCAGGAGGTGGGGTGGTGGCATTGGTCGGCTAGTGCGTGGGTCTCAGGTGCTAGGGCTTTGGGGTTTCGGGCTTTGAATGGGGAAAGGGGTCAGAGGAGGCGCGTGGGGGTGCTGGAGAGGCGGTGGAGCACGGAGTGGTGGGAGACGGCGGAGGCAAGCCGTGGTGGCGGTCGGTGTGGTGAATCGCAGCGTCTCGCTTTTTTTTTTACTTTTTTTAATTTGAACGAGAAATTGGGGGGAGGGGGGGTTGACTATGAATAGGAGAGAGAAAGCATTGAGAGGGGTTTATAAAATATATTTATTAATTTAATTTATTTTCAAAAAGTTAGTTTTAAACTCGAACTCTGAATCGAGCCCAATGACTGTTGCCCCTAGCTAATTACCCCCATTCTGAATACATTGGGATATGTTTCGCAATCCAATATTATCGTTTCGATCAGCTTTCATCAAAATTAAAATATAAATTAATATAACGTTCAAAATTGATTTTAACGTACATTTTAATTTACCGGGGCCACATACGGACCCCAAAAATTTCAGAAAAATAAATATGGCTATGTTTTGACGATACGGTCCTAACAAAACTAATTTCATCGTAATTTGGAGACTATTAGAAAAACGGTCATTTTCCAGTCGTTTAAATTCAAACTGAAATTGCCAAACACGTTTAAATTCAACATGCTCACATATTAATTCCAAAAATTATGAAAATTGGAATCTAGCAATAATTTGACATTCCGGATTCAACAAAAGTGGTCTCGTCGAAAACGGAGGTCGTTTGCAAAATCTTCATTTTTAAGGGCTATATTTCCATAGCGACTATTCTGAATTTTCAACAGGGCATAACTTTTTATTCCTGCTATGAAATTTGGATTTTTCAGGTTCATTGGAAAGATATTTTCGAACAGATTCAAATGTTTTTGGTTTCACTAAAATCCGGTTTATTTTGAATCGTGTACATTCATTTGAAATGTGAAATCGAATTTTCAAACTATCGCGCCACTTTCAATTCCTTTTTTTTATTAAAATAAATGTTTATATCCTAACTTCGATTTACATAAATTTATACATTCTAATTCTTTTCAAAAATAAATTTCTCGTCGTTATTATTTAAAATAATTCATTTACATATCCAAGGTTCATTAAAATTGCCAAAATAAAAATTTTAAATTGGTTCTGATTTTCCAGGTTGTTACAGGCAGTCAAGTGGCTTGTTTTGTAGATATTTATTTATTGAGCAGGATTCTGGATCGAAGCTTAAAGCTGATCCAGAGCAATGATAGCCTTCCACTATGCTAGTTTAATTGTTCGGCTATGCATTATATTACATTTATTGAAAATTATCTTCCGCTGTATTATTATTTTCAGTGTACTATGATATTCTGTACTCTGATGTAACATTATTATAATGTTTATAAAAGTCCTCTGTTATTTGTTCTGATGTGTTGTATGCCCAAAGTTAGCGCATGCGGGAATCAAACGGACTTGGTTGATTTAGCGATCGACTAGGTCCGACGAAATCCGTGTCGTTACAATGAGTCTATAATTAGATTATTGCATTTGATGTACAGTTGTTTTACTTGAATACAACCTGACCCGAGTTTTTGTTTTTCTTGGGTCGGGGTCAGACCTGAGTAAATTACAGCTTAGGTTCGAAGTTGACGATGACGAAGGTTTCTTGAAGATTCGTGAAGACGCACGTACGCGCGCAAGCCCGATTTAAAGTGCAAAGCTTTATTTTAAAATTCATGTATATATTTTTATTCCATTGTGCAAAATGTTTTGTAAAACTCTGATATTTGTAGAAAAATTATTCCGCTGTAAACATTTTTGTTCTGTGATTCTGTATGATATTCCTCTTAAACCCGTAAGCTAAATAAAGATTAGCCATTTTGAGCGTCTTGAGTCAGTTTTATTACTGATTCGAGACGTTAAAAATAGTGATTTGTTACATGTGGTATCAGAGCTTTGGTTTATACAAAGCTTAGCTTATGGAGTTTAATAAGAATCATTCACTGAAATTACACCAGAGAAAGAGAGAGAGAGAGCATAATTTGAAATATAAATGGTTTTGAAACCAATATTTCGAAAGAGTAGCGCAGCGGAAACATTTTGAAAATTAATAAATGTTGAAAAAAAAATATTTTGAAATTGATAAATTATTTGGAAATATACCGTTTTATCTTATATATTTGGGGATGGTGTATTCTTATAAAAAGAATTTTGGATATTTATTCGACGTCAAGGTTGGACTATTGAGTATGTAAGATTTTGAATATACGCCTAGCTAACGTATATACAAAGTCTTGTTTATACTAGGTAGATATGGAATCACACTCTGGTCGCTTGGAGAAGATTCTGGTGATTGTCGTGGCATCACTAATATTTATTTTCTAGTTTTCGTAAGCGGGATGACTATATGATTTCGGTTGAAACGTCGGGAAATACTTAGACTAATTATTTTGATAAATATTCGAAAATGATTTGGATAAATTTTAATGAAAACACTTTTGCAAAATTAATGTAAACTTGGGTAAATGATCAAAATTTAAATAAAGTTACGTTATTATGAGATATAAGAGAATTTACAAATGAATGTTTTAAAACTAAATTGTAAAGTGAATAATGAACGATGGAATTGAAAAAAATTGTTCAATTTAAAAATCTAGAACAATAGGTGAATGTTAGAAGTAAATTGAAAATTGAAAAAAGGTAACTTGAATAAAATTAAAGAAAAAAACGAACTTTAAATTTTATAATGACGAATGTGAATACTTTTAAATTTGAACTAAAGTGAATTAATCAAAGAAATTTTATAGTTGCATCGTTTACCCCTTTGGCCTTGAGAATAGATAGTTCCTTCATGCATTTTGATTCATTGACCTTGCTTTATTAGTTGTTGTTTGACCTTCCCACCCTTGTTTTATTCATGTTTGAGCTTTCATTACTACAAAATTCCTGTCCTTGTACCCTTTTGTTTATTGTGCATTGGAAAAAGTCTTAAATAAAGCTGGATTGATGACATAGTCTGGACTTGAAGCAAACATTTAAACGTTGAATTATGACAACAATTGACAATTTAATTTTTGAAGTATAGTTTTTGTACTATGTTAATGGAAGTATTGTAAATGAGATGTAAGAGATAATTAAAATGGATTGAAATAGATTTTTTATCATTTTGAAATATACTGAATCCAACTTATATGAAATGTGTTAGAAATATTTTGACCAAAAATATTTTTAAGAAGGTTATTTTTTACAAATTCGGCTATGTGAATTATGAGCTAGTTTCAGAAGCTTTCGAAAGAGTTTATCTTTTGTGAATAATGTTCGATATGAGAAATGGTTATTGTGATAACCCCAAACTCCCGTAGTATGAAAGCAAGGATAGTCATTGGAATATAACACATTTATAACAATAACAAGTTTCTGATAACAGCATAACACATAAATCATAGCAGCGGAAAATAGAAATGTCACCAACATCACAACATCAGAGTGGCACAGTTACAGGATACAACTTAGCATATAAAAGTCTCAGCGAATAGAAATAGGTCTAAAACACCATCAAGTACAACATGGAAAATGATGTCTAAATGTCTCAAAATAGAAATAGAAGATAGAGGAAATCTTCTTCTTCTGTTCACAAGCATACTCCAATCCAGCATATGTCCAAGATAACCTGATACCTATCACTTGGCTGCCCGTGTAAAGATAAGGACACCCGAGTTTGCAAGTGAAACAAGCTACGAGTCAGTCATGGGACTAGTATGAGATATCTTTACTTAACTTAACTAATAATAAGGCAAATCACAGGACCACACCACTAAAGCAGAATGGGTTTACTCCATTGGATTGCCAGTGCATAAATTAAATAAATCTTTTAAAAACAACGCAATGCTTTTTAGAAAAATGAAATCATTATAAGACTCAAGCTCCATCACACAATGCAACGCAAACCGAAGGATAGAGTTTTACCTTATAATGATCAAAGATGCTTGATACGTATAAAATAATATTTAATATTATTATTAGTGTCTATCAGTTTAAAACACTTTCAAAATAAATGTATCAATCTTAGACGGCATAACTACCATATACTATGTCGCTATATATAGGTTTACAATCAAATCCATAATGTTGTATTGGAAATTGGGTTTCCATCACGAGTCAAGGCTAGGGCCGATCTCCTTACCGATTCGAGACACTCTAGGAAATGTCTCAGGATCCCCCGCAGTGAACCCTTGGATCGTGCAGGGGCGGTCCACAAATATACCTTAGTGGATTGGCAATTCCTAAACACACGTTTCCCGGTCCTATTGAACCTATCATTTGGTCTGTATCGACCAATAAATCGAGGTACCTCACAATCCATCATCCATATAGGTAAAAATGTCTGGGCTGCATACCATGACACTACTTCTAGCTAAAAGAAACGTGTGCACTCCTTGCGTTCCCTTATCCCGTTTTTGACTCTTACCGGAGTGTGAGGCTCGCGAAGTAACGCTTATACGCAAAGCTATGCCTAAATCAGCTGTGCTTTGATCGTCAACCACAAGGCTCTGCTTTTCAACAAATGGCTTGATCATTTGCATCTTGGCATGCCACACTGACAATTCATGCCATGCGACCGATAACTATCAATATATAACCTTTGAGCTCGTGCTTCTCAAAGAAGGGTGTTAAGCAAGATAATAAATTCCCCGCCACCAAACAGATATATATTAAATAGAAATCAATTCACATAGAATGAAATCCAATGTCAGACACACATCCATTTACAAGTCTTTTTTGGGTCCGAACGAAATCGTAAACACCTTATTCCTCGTCCCGTATGTCCAATACGGAAGAGAGGTGCTCGCTTATCCGGACAATCAATAAGAACGTTCCAACAACTACCACTGTAACCCTTTCAAGGTAGCAACTCCAATCAAAGGCATCAGTAGTTGTCCATTCGATGTGAAGATCGCCGATCTTCAAACACTATCTTCGATTTAAATCATCGTATAATTATTTGAAATGAGATTGAACTCGGTCTTTTCAATTAATTCTCGAATATATATAATTTAAATCATTTTATATCGTTAATATTATTTTATAACGATTTATCGCAATTTTTATTTATATAAAAATAGTCCAATTTAATTTAATGACCCTTCGGGTCAATAGGCGGCACTAGCGTTGTTTTTACTCAAATTTGATTTATACTTTCTCAAAATCTAACCGTTGGATTTTAACAAACTTTATATCATTGCAAAGATCTTCCCAAAGAGGACCTAATGGTTCCTGTTTTGGGAAAATCTGACGGTCGAATCTATCGATATAATCGATTAAAGTTATGATTCCGTAATGCGAACTACGCGCGATCCGTTTAATTTTAATTTATATTTATAAATATAAAATTATATATAAATATAAACCATTCGACGATTCCACTAATGTGTTTAACATGTCAAATAAAAGAATGTTTTATTATGTTTCTAATGATACATAAAAAGAGGTATTGTATTTGCAAACAAATTCCTATATTTTCTAATAACAAATAAATAGAGATTTTTGTTTGCATACATTTCCAATATTTTCTAATATCGAATAAAAAAAGATTTTATTTGCCTAGCCTTTCTACATGTTTTTAATGGCAAATAAATATGTATCTTATTTGCAAACATTTCACTACATGTTTCTAATGTCAAATAAAAGTGTATTTTATTTGCATTCATTTCACTACATGTTTCTAATGTCAAATAAAATTGTATTTTATTTGCATACGTGTTCTCCTCCTCTAATGACAAAATAAAAAGACAATTTTGTCTACATACATGTTTCTAATTCTAGTGACAAAACAAAAAAAAGACAATTTCGTCATATGTACATGTTTTATAATTCTAGTGACAAAATAAAAATATAATTCTGTCTACATGTGTAACAACCCGGCAAATAAGAACTAATTAAAAAAATTATTTTAGCGATTTCAATGAATTTTGAATATTTAAAATGATCTATTTTAAATAATAACGACGGAAAATTTATTTTCGACGAAGTTAAAACGAATAATTTTATTTTAATTATAAAACGAGCCTGAAATGGAGTGGTAGTTTGAAAATTCGATTTCTTATTTCAAATGAATATACAAAATTCAATATAAGTCAGAATTGGATGAAAAAAGAAATATTTGAATTTGATTAACAGTATCTTTCTAACAGATGTAAGAAACTGAGATTTCATTTTGTGAATTATAAGTTACATCCAATTTAAAATTCAGAAAAGTCGTTGTGGAATTTATATATATTTTAATATATATAAAGCCCTTAAAATTAGCCATTTTGCAAACGACCACCATTTTTTACGAAACCACTTTCGTTGGATGCGGAATGTCTAGTTATTTCTAGATTCCAATTTTCATAATTTTTGAAATTAATATGTAAGCGTGGCAATGGAAAACGTGTTTTGACAGTTCTAGTTTGAATTAGATAGACCAGAAAATGGCTATTTTTCAAACTGTCTCCAAATTCGACAAAATAAGTTTTGTTAGGACCGTATCGTCAAAACATAGCCAGATTTATTTTTCTGGAATTTTTGGAGTCAGTGTGTGGCCATACACAATAAATTGTGAATCGATCAGCCATTTAAGCTTGAAACAGAGCAGCATGCCAATTTTCATCGCCAAAGGAGTTCGTTTTTAGCCGGGGCATCGATAGCTGTTGATTGGAGGCAGCGTGAACTAAGAAATTATTAAAATAATACCCCCACTACTATATGACACCCCCACCACTTCATAAACACTCATTTATTCCTTCTCCCCCAAATTTGTAGCAACCCCTCTTGTAAATTTGCAGAAAAGCCCCTGAACACAAAAACGTTTGTATCTCTCAACCCACCAAAAATTATCACAAATGGTTTTTGGGTTTTGAAGATCATCATGGCCTCTACCTACCACAAAAAGTTGGGGACCTATCGTTGCACGGATTGGGAGAAATCTTCGGTCAACGGCCAGAAATGACTTTTGGTTTTGGGCATTTTGTGATCAAACGTTGGGTATTGGGTGATGGCACAGTTGAGGAAGTTGGAGAGGAGTCAGTGCTCGACAAGTTAGTCTTTGGGTGCTTGTCCAAATTGTGCCTGTGGTTGCGGCAAAATCAAGGTGAACATTCACGGCGAAATTTCAAAAGCTGGAAACCTACTTTCTCTCGCCACCGCCGATGGAGGCATCGATGGCCAGAGTCATCCGAGGGAAGGAGTAGCACCTTAGCGAGGCGAGGCTAACCCTGGTGGTCTGCGATCAGATGGTGGCTGGACAGCGTCAGAATCGATGACGAAGTCGAATTGGAGGTTTTGCGAATCGGGCTCCGATACAGGTGGTGGAGGGGCGTCTCTGACAGGGGAAGGCGACGGTGGGGTCTCGTTGGGCCCATGTGGCATGAGGCGGCATGGAGAGGGGATGATCAGCGGTGAACGAGATGAAGGGCTCAAACTTAAATTAATTTCTTTTAATTTTTACATACAAGGTTTACACGTTAATAACTTGTCAATACGAACTCTAATTTGCATGAAACTGGATCCGTTGCGATCGTGGGGACGAGAGCTTCACAACAGAACTGACCGCGTCCAAAATGGAGCATGTTGGAATTTTAGGCAAATTCAGATCCGAACATCGGTGAAATTCAGAAATAAAAGAACTAATGTGAGAACTTCTCACTAAAATTATTTCAGTATAGTAATTTATTTCATAACCGCATATATGAACTGCTCCCCGTCGTCCACGGACCATGGACGACTTGTTTGTTTGATTTTGTTGTGAAAATTGTTTGTTATGTGTAATGGACTATATAAAATATTCATGTGCTGTTTGCGAACAAATTATACAATTGTAAACAACTGTAAAATCCATTCGGCTTTCCTAAATAACAAGGATTGTTGTAGAGGGTGTCGAACACTGGGACCAAAAATATTTTAATTAATAAATCCAATCAAGTTATTCCAAGATTTTGATTGATTGAAAACACAGAAAATAACAGCAATTAAATAAAGAAGAGAGATTTATCTAATAAGAGAAAGCAACTAGGGGATAATGACATAGATTAGATTCACACTCATCAATAGCCAACTAATAAATATAGATCTAATTCATGTTTCTGTCACAAACACAAATCAATGATAAATAGATTCTTAGAAACAAATAAGTAAATAACGACAAGTATAGCCTATGCAGGAGCTGAGCTCTTAAACAACCATAGACTATCAGGACAGATTGACAAATTAATTTCTAAAAACCGAAAATTAGATCTAAATCTGATAATTGTTAGATCGAACACGAATATACCCTATGAAGGAGCATAGCTCTTAAACAACACAGAATATGAAGGTTCAGATCTAACCCTTGATTCAAATCTAGATCTACATATACAAAGTCCTCATATATTGGCTATGTGATTCATGTTGAATCATATCTATTAGCGTCATCACCCCCTAATCAAAGGGGATTAGCCAGACATAGCTAAAGAAGAAGAAAAACAGAAATTAAATAACATGAACATAAATAAAACTAAAACTAAATAGAACAGAGGAAGAAGAGTTTTATTCCAAGAGAAAGATTACAGAATAAAACTAAGTGTGTTTTACAATGAATGAGTTAAAGTGTATTTATAGCTGATATGACAAAGGCTACTAGGCAAATTCCATAATGTGGGACTAAAGAATTAGCCCAACAAACACATAAGCTAGTGTGAACGCAGCTGTAGAGTAAGAGGCCTTGCAAATGAGCTAATGTGAACGCATATGAATATATTTGCAATTTGTAATAGCTTGTGGGCATCAAATGGCATCAATATCAATTGTTTTGAGCATGAATAGGAACTCCATAACATCTGCAACAAGCTATCATTATGAAAAGGCATTGGATTAACATATGCGGCAAAAGGTGGTTGAACAACAACATTTCTTCAAGCTTTAATCTTACTCTCAAAATCAACACTCTTCATGCACCAATTCTTCAAGCTTTTCAACAATTACGTGCATTAATCCAATCATCCTAAATAATCTGAAAACACAACTGTAAATATACAGTATCAATTATTTTAGATATAAAATAAGATAAATAAGAGGACAAAATATACACAATCACGTGTATATCAAACACCCCCACACTTATCTTTTTATTCGTCCTCGAATAAACTAAACTAAGATATGTCACACTTTCGTAGGAAACACGATTGCATTTAGCATATGCAACAAGCCGTTAAACCCCTAGGTATCCCTAGTAGGACGAGTGTTGTCTCGTGAGGGTTTTCAGCGGATACTACCCACAAAATCCAAAGCGTCTTCAGTACGCGGATTAATCAAACAATATATTTAAGGTCTTTCACATTCCAAGGATTTCACCTAACTTCAATAATAACGGTTTAGACCCAAATTGTCCATCCCATAATTAGTGCAAATGAATAAAAAATTTCAAGCTGAATCGCAATTCCTTGATAACACTGTAATTGTCTTGAAGGTTAAGAGCGTGGTGTCAACCAAAGTTCTACACATCGACAATGTGCACCCAATCATTTATTCAACTTTTTTTTGAATAATTTTGCACTAGTGTAACTGTAATGTATTGGATATAAGTTATGCATAGATGAAGGAAAATTTTGTAAGTTCTAAAAATATTCTAGATAAGAGGGCAAGTGTATTAGTTGAATTTCAAGCTACAAAAGATAAAGTAATACTAAGGCACATTTGGACGTTTTGTTTCCTTTCATCTCCTCAACTACAATCCTTGCTTCTAAGTACGGTACGATGGATGTGGATGGAATGGAAATGGATGCTTCATAGTCAAGAATGATGAAGACTATTTTATTCAGAGAGACTCTCTCTTTATTTCATTTTTTTTCTTTTCTTTTTCTTTCTTCCTTTTTTTTTTGCATGATGAATGATGAATGGAGATGGAATGGAATGATGCCATACATTATTTCATTTGATTCCTCCTCTACTAAACCAACATTTCATGAAAGGAAAGTTTTCTGCCCTAGTTACTCTACTTCTATAACCCTAATTCAACACACAAGTCTAGATTGATGTTATACAAAAAGCTGAAAGGAATGATAAGCAAAGTTTTGTAAGATAGATAACCCGTATAAAATAAGATGTGGTATACGGTTATCCTACCTTAAAACAAGTACGGAGTGGGTGGTGTAATATTGGTATAAAAAGTGATGTTTTTGACCTTTAAACAAAGGTTCTTGAGTATACCAAATTAAGATAAACTTTTCGAAACATGGATTTAAATCGACTAAAACTTGGGTTTGAATAATATGGGGTATCGAAGAAGAACGCTACAATGAGTCATTTATCCTTAATTGGGCCAAGTGGATTTTAGAACTTACGATTTTGAAAATTTGAGTGAAAAGAAAATATTATGCATGAAAACGAACTCAGAAAATCCAATCAAATGTAAGTGCAAAATAATTATTATTTGATTTTTTTTCATTATTTTTACTTGCAAATTCTAACATGTATAACAAGGGTTGACACACTTACTCCAGAACACGACTAACGTCTACACAGTCTCAAGCTAGCATCTTAAAAAGACACAATACGACTCAATGAATAGGTAATGTTCATTCCCATCACCCAACAATTCAGCTTATCAAACAAGAACCAAGGTGTTATTTATGAATTTAAGTTAATCCTTGGTCAATGAATGACCTAGTTCATAAAATTTGATTGCTGATGTAATGTAAATTCCCCCCCACACTTGAGTGTGACTGTGTCCTCACAGTTGTTAATCAGACATATCTTACTGAAAGGAAAAAAACAAATAAGAGAATATTTACATATGTACAAAAGAGGGTTAGTGCGTCTTACCGAATGTAATGTGGCTCATGGAGAACCATGAGCTCTTCCTCTTGGTTGGGTATTGGTTCCAAGTAAGGTTTAAGGCGTTGACCATTGATCTTAAAGGATGATCCATCGGTTGGACTCTCAATTTCTACCGCACCATACGGAAAAACAGTCCGTATAGTGTAAGGTCCTGTCCATCTAGATTTTAACTTACCCGGAAATAAATGCAGTTTTGAGTCATACAACAGAACTTTTTGACCTGGCATGAAAGTTTTACGTAAAATTGATTTATCATGAAAAACGTTGGTTCTGTCCTTGTAAATTCGTTCATTTTCATAGGCATCATCTCGAATTTCATCAAGTTCATTAAGTTGAAGCTTCCTATGTTCACCTGCTTGCTCTAAATCAAGATTCAAAGTTTTTATTGCCCATAACGCCCTATGTTCTAGTTCAACTGGCAAGTGACATGGCTTACCAAAAATCAACCGATAAGGGGACATACCCAAGTTTGTTTTGAAAGCGGTGCGGTAAGCCCAAAGAGCGTCGGTTAACTTTTGAGACCAATCTTTACGATTTCGATTCACAGTTTTCTCAAGGATTTGTTTAATCTGCCTATTCAATACTTCAACTTGCCCATAAGTTTGAGGATGGTAAGGAGTGGATAACTTGTGGGTTATCGAATACTTTCTCATGAGACCTTCAAAAGAACGATTACAAAAGTGTGTTCCATTATCACTGATTATTGTGCGAGGTGTGCCAAACCTAGAAAAGATGTTTTCTTTCAAGAAGCGCCCAACAACCTTGTTATCGTTTGTTTTGCATGGAATAGCTTCGACCCATTTGGAAACATAATCAACAGTTAAGAGAATGTAAAAGTTCCCAAAAGAATTAGGGAAGGGTCCCATGAAGTCTATACCCCACACATCAAAAATTTCGACCTCTAGAATGGGGTTTAGGGGCATCATATTCCGTTTAGAAATTTTCCCTAAGAATTGACATCGATCACAAGTTTCGCAAAATTCGTACGCATCTTTGAAAATGTTGGGCCAGTAGAAACCCGATTGGAGAACCTTTTCGGCTGTCTTTTTGGGATCGAAGTGACCACCACAGGCTTGGTCATGACAGAAAGAGAGGACACTGTGAGTTTCAGTGTCGGGAACACACCTTCGAATGATTTGGTCGGGACAATACTTGAAAAGATAGGGGTCGTCCCAATAAAAATGTTTCACTTGCGAAAAGAATTTGTGTTTATCCTGCTTAGACCAAAAAAAAGGGATTTGCTTGGTGACTAAGAAGTTGACAATGACAGCAAACCAAGGATCAGTGGATAGAGAAAATAGTTGTTCATCAGGGAAATTCTCGTTGATCGAAAGAGGAGAAGACGGGGCATTTGGAAGCCGAGACAAGTGGTCCGCAATAACGTTGTCATATCCTTTTTTATCCTTAATGGTAAGGCCAAATTCTTGAAGTAGAAGGATCCAATGAATGAGACGAGCCTTAGCATCCTTTTTAGAGAAAAGATACCTAAGTGCGGAATGATCGGTATAAACCGTGATGTGTGAACCAACTAGATAAGGCCTAAATTTTCTAGAGCAAAAACAACTACCAAAAGTTCTTTTTCAATGGTCGTATAATTGATTTGGGCATCATTCAAAGTCTTACTCACGTAGTAAATGACATGAAGAATTTTATCGATGCGTTGTCCTAAGACAGCGCCAACAGCAAAATTTGAGGCATCACACATGATTTCAAAAGGTAGCTTCCAGTTGGAAGAGCAGATGATCGGGGCAGAGACAAGTTCATTTTTAAGATGCTCAAAAGATGAAAAGCAATCAGAATTGAAGTCGAAAGGAACATCCTTACCAAGAAGATTGGTCAAAGGTCGAATGATTTTGCTAAAATCCTTTATAAAGCGACGATAGAAACCAGCATGACCTAAAAAGAATCGGATGTCCTTAACGGATTTGGGAATGGGAAGATTCGAGATAACTTCGATTTTAGCTTTGTCTACTTCAATTCCTTTATTAGAGATGACACGTCCTAAAACAATACCATGTTTGACTATGAAATGACACTTTTACCAATTAAGAGTTAAGTGTTTATCCTTGCAACGGTTAAGAACAAGATCAAGATGACGTAAACACTCAGAGTAAGATTCACCAAATATGGAAAAATCATCCATGAAAACTTCTAAAAATCGCTCGATCAAATCAATAAAAATGCTAATCATACACCTCTGAAAGGTTGCAGGTGCATTACAGAGACCAAAAGGCACACGACGGTACGCAAATGTACCGAATGGACAAGTGAAAGTGGTTTTCTCTTGGTCCTCAAGCGCGATAGGGATTTTTATAGCCCGAGTACCCGTCAAGGAAACAATAGTACTCATGACTAGCTAGTCGTTCTAACATTTGATCAATAAATGGCAGAGGGAAATGATCCTTACGTGTTGCAGTGTTTAGTTTCCTATAGTCAATGCAAACATGCCAAACGGTCTGGGTGCAGGTTGGGATAAGCTCGTTAGCTTCATTTTGGATCACGGTAATCCCTGATTTCTTAGGTACGACATGAATCGGACTAACCCATTGACTATCGGAAATCGGGTAGATGATTCCATTGTAAAGACATATAAGGATTTCAGCACGAACTGCTTCTTTCATGATGGGGTTCAGTCGACGCTGGGGATCACGAGTGGGTTTGGCATCATCTATAAGGTGGATTCGATGTTGGACAATCGAAGGACTAATCCCCTTAATATCAGCCATGGACCAACCAATTGCTTCCTTATTTTTCTTAAGGATGGGAAGGAGCAATTGTTCCTGCTCTAAAGTAAGGTCAGAAGCGATAATGACAGGAAAAGTTTCATTGTCTCCTAAGTAAGCATACTTAAGATGACTGGGCAGCACTTTGAGGTCAGATTTTGGGGACGACTCAATCGAAGAAATTGGTTGAGGGATAGACTCATTTGTGAGAGGCTCGACATGAATCGAATCGGAGACATTTTCAGGAATATCTTGAAACAAAGTTTCGTAATTCGATTCAATTTCTTTATTCAGATGGTTGAGCTCAGATTCATTATCATGGACAACATGGATTTCAGAAAACTGGTCCACATAAGAGTTAGGAGAGTTTTCATTTCAAAAGATGTTTAGCTCGACAGTCATGTTACCGAAACAAAGTTTCATAGACCCATTTCTATAGTTGATGAGAGCATTAGAGGTTGCTAAGAAGGGTCATCCTAGAATCAAAGGGATCTGGTTTGCAGGATTGCTAACCTGTTGAGTTTCTAAGACAATGAAATCAACTGGATAGATGAATTCGCCAATTTTGATCAAAACATCCTCGATTTCTCCCACAGGTTTCTTAATTGATCGGTCAGCAAGCTAAAGGGTAACCTTGGCGGGTTTCAATTCTCCTAGCCCTAATTGGCGATAGACGGAATATGGAAGCAAGTTAACACTAGCACCTAAGTCTAGCAGGCATCTATCGATTTTCTTGTCCCTAATAGTACATGATATTGTGGGGCAGCCAGGATCTTTGTATTTCACTGGCATTGACTAGGACAAGACTTCGCTTAAAGTTGCCGCCAGAAACACTTTCTTAGGTACATGTGTATGATGTTTTTGAGTGCACAAATCTTTTAGAAATTTCGCGTACTGTGGAACTTGTTGAATAATATCTAAAAGAGGAATGTTCACTTTAACTTGCTTAAATATTTCTAGGATCTTTTCTATTTGGTCCGTCTTTTTCCTAGGTCGGAGTCTATGAGGAAATGGAGCAGACAACTCAGTAGGTTGGGACACTTGAGTTTGAGGATGACCCTTGTCAGAAATGGGCTCAATGTTTTGATCTGAGTTGGTCGAATTTTCTGTCGGAGTTGGAAGATTGTCCGGTAAATTGCTTGGGTTGACCACTTGGTTGTCAATCTTTTTGCCAGATCTAAGAGTCGTGACCGCATTCAAGTGACTAACGTTTGAATCTTGAATGATGTGAATTTGGTTGGAGTTAGGATTTTGACGGTTGGGGTTTGGAATGGGTTGACTCGGGAAAGTGCCTCTTTCCCGTTCGCTTACGGAAGTGGCTAACTGACTCATTTGCATTTCGAGTTTAGCGATCGATTGACTCGTGTTTTGCATGTGCGAAGTCAATAAATTTTGAAGTTGGTATTTGATTGGAGATTTTGAGTCGTCGCTTTAGTCAATTCTTCGAGAGTTTTCTCAAGTGATGTCAATCGTTTATCATCTTGGGGAACAAAAGATTGTTGCGCTTGATTTTGAGAAGGTGGCACAGGATGTTGGAATTGAGTTTGTTGAAAGGGACGTTTCGAAGGATTATTCAAAAATGACTGAAAAGGAGGTCGAACCACACTCGAATTTGCATTGTTTTGGGTCCAAGAGAAGTTAGGATGGTTTCTCCAACCTGGATTGTACGTGGGGAGAATGGGTCGTTCCTAGCTTTGTTAAATGCGTTGAGTTGTTCCAATGAATGTGGGCATTGATCGGTTATGTGGTTAGGATCTTTACATTTGTAACATGAGGTCTGAGACGCTTGAGCTTGATTTATTTGAGTTGATGAAAGGACATTATCGAATTTGGATATCATCAAGTCTAATTTTGCTTCTAAGGCTACTGATGATCCTACCGAATGAGCGTTAGATCGGGAATAAATCGATTTCTCGTTAGATCTTTCCCATTGAGCTGATTTATTGGCCAAATTTTCGAGAAATTGTCAAGCGGCGTTGTGATCTTGGGCTAGAAAATTTCCTTGACACATCGATTCGAGCATGGTTCGAGAGTTATTTTCAAGTCCATCATATAAAATTTGACAAAGAGTCCATTTTTCGAAATTGTGATGTGGACATTTGACTAGAAGCTCTTTAAATCTTTCAAAATATTTTGCAAAGGATTCACCCCAAAAATGACGAAAATTGACGATTTCATTTCGAATTTTGGATGTTTTTTCCAAAGGGTAAAATTTCTTTAGAAAAATGTTTACAAATTCACCCCAAGTTCCAATCATATTTAAAGGCAAGCTATACAACCATTTCTCAGCATAATCGGTTAGTGCAAATGGAATTAACCTAAGTTTGATTCCATCGTCACTTAATTGTTGAAATTTTATGGTTGCACAAACTTGTTCAAATTTGGTCAAGAAAATATACGGATCATCACATTCTAAATTACCGAACTTTGGAAGAGTATTTATGTGATTCGAATGAATTTCAAAGTGGTTACCCGTTGGGGTGGGCAATATGATGCAAGAAGGAATAGAAACCCGATCGGGGAAGTATCTATCGACAAGAGATCGAAGGGGTCTTTCTTCGGCCATGGTTAAAGGAATGTTTATTTGAACTAAACGATTATCTGAAGGATCACGAGTCCAATTACACATGCACTAGCGAGAAGAATAAGGGAAGACGAGAAAAAACAAATTTGAGAAGCGATTTTTTTTACAAAACGAGAATTGTTTTGAAATTCTTTTTTTTTTATTGTTATTTTTTTTAGAGAAAAAGAATTAGACACAAAAGAATTTTTTTTAATGAGCCTAATGCAAATTACTTATTTACACTCTCTAGAATTATATAATGACGGTTTGATTTATTTCAACAAAATACTTCTCAGCCAGTTAACGGACAGGAGTTATCAGTGCACCAGGAATCACTCTAGCAATGCAGCCGAAGGTTTAAGTACCTTCAGAGGAACAACCGATATAATACTTACGAATCACCGTAATATTTATAAACGGTTATCACTCTGCCGTAGTCCATACACCGAGAAATAATCCGTTAGAACTAAACCAAGTTGTCAAAATATAATGAAGTCCTTAGAAAATAAAAACAAAACTAAGATGAATGCAATTTTTTTTAATGTTTTAATCAGTCACAGAATGAACAATCTCAGAATAGTCACTGAACAGGCAATTGCAGAAATAAATAATAAAAAAAAAACAAATTTTTTTACAAGCAAGCCGATGCCCTGCTGAAGATTTTTACAAGCAATGTCTATATATATTTTTTATTTGCAGCAGCAATCCCTGTAGAGTTAGAAAATACTCACCTTGATAGGCAGTCCATCCAGTGCAATTGAGTTGCGCTATCGCGTTCACACCCCACTTGGTGTGCAACCGTTCGGCTTTCCTAAACAACAAGGATTGTTGTAGAGGGTGTCGAACTCTGGGACCAAAAATATTTTAATTAATAAATCCAATCAAGTTATTCCAAGATTTTGATTGATTGAAAACACAGAAAATAACAGCAATTAAATAAAGAAGAGAGATTTATCTAATAAGGGAAAGCAATTAGGGGATAATGACATAGATTAGATTCACAATCATCAATAGCCAACAAATAAATATAGATCTAATCCCTGTTTCTGTCACAAACACGAATCAACAATAAATAGATTCTTAGAAACAAATAAGTAAATAATGACAAGCATAGCCTATGCAGGAGATGAGCTCTTAAACAACCATAGACTATCAGGACAGATTCACAAATTAATTTCTAAAAACCTAAAATTAGATCTAAATCTGATAATTGTTAGGTCGAACACGAATATAGCCTGTGAAGGAGCTTAGCTCTTAAACGACACAGAATATGAAGGTTCAGATCTAACTCTTGATTCAAATCTAGATCTACATATATAAAGTCCTCATCTATTGGCTATGTGATTCATGTTGAATCATATCTATTAGCGTCATCACCCCCTAATCAAAGGGGATCAGCCAGACATAGCTAAAGAAGAAGAAAAACAGAAATTAAATAACATGAACATAAATAAAACTAAAACTAAATAGAACAGAGGAAGAAGAGTTTTATTCCAACAGAAAGATTACATAATAAAACTATGTGTGTTTTACAATGAATGAGATAAAGTGTATTTATAGCTGATATGACAAAGGCTACTAGGCAAATTCCATAATGTGGGACTAAAGAATTAGCCTAACAAACACATAAGCTAGTGTGAACGTAGCTGTAGAGTGAGAGGCCTTGCAAACGAGCTAATGTGAATGCGTATGAATAGAGTTGCAATTTGTAATAGCTTGTGGGCATCAAATGGCATCAATATCAATTGTTTTGAGCATGAATAGGAACTCCATAACATCTGCAACAAGCTATCATTACGAAAAGGCATTGGATTAACATATGCGGTAGAAGGTGGTTGAACAGCAACATTTCTTCAAGCTTTAATCTTACTCTCAAAATCAACACTCTTCATGCACCAATTCTTCAAGCTTTTCAACAATTACGTGTATTAATCCAATCATCACAAATAATCTGAAAACACAACTATAAATACAAAGTATCAATTATTTTAAATATAAAATAAGATAAATAAGAGGATAAAATATACACAATCACGTGTATATCATGTGCTAAAATAAATATTTTATAGTTTAAAATTTAATTATTAGCATGTATGTGAATAAATATCCGTTTACAAATCAGGCGATTTGCTTATATACACACATTTGACTAATATTGATTGGGACGATGTATTTTTACACATCGCCCAACTACACAAATAATATTCAGTGTTTGTTGATTGAAACCCACATGGGTATTGGAATGATATTTGATGTACACTAATCCCAATTGTTTAGTTGTATGTAAATCGATTGGTTGACAGACTTTGTAAGCGTTAAATATTTATATTTAACGCTTATGCAGTGTAGAATGCACTTTGGACGATGGATGATTGTTATGTTGTGTTATACATGTGTTTTATGAAATCCATATAAATAATATTATATGGTAAACATGTGTTTTATAAAATCCATATAAATAATATTATATGGTAATTGACTATGTCTGATTCCAATTCAGAAAGAATGAATATTTTAAAATAACGAATATTTTAAAATAATGAATATTTTAAAATAATATTCAGTAAAAGATCAAAATCTAATTTTGATGTCCGATTTGGGATGAACACAAAAATATTTAAATATATAAAGCCGTGTTGATTAGATTAACGCCATTTTGACGTGAACAATATTTATATCGATTTTATTCATTTTTATAATGAATATAGAAAAGGAAAGGATTTCAAAAATCTAATGTTTTGAAAATATCATCATTATATACTAATGATATAGAATATTCAATTTTGATTTGAAATTGAATATGAAGTTGAAATCGTTTTGAAAACAAATTTAAAACAATTTATAAAATACATTTTAAAAAGGAAATCGACGAAATATATATAATATATATATCATATAGATTTAATGGCCTGAATAGAACGCGTCGTGCCATGGCAGTTCGCGAATTTCGACCATTGACTTCGAATTGACGTTACGGGAGATCGGACCATCGGATTCTCCTAAAACCAGAACCATTGGGTTCGTATCGAAAAGAGCTTTCCAAGGAATATTAGAGATTTGATATCTAACGGTTGGATTTGGAATTATGTTCAAATCAAATTTGGAAAAGGTCGATGTAAGTGCAGTTCGATGGCCGTTTATGGAAATCAACTATACTGGCATTGATAAAATTATTAAAAATATCAATAATTTGTGTAAAATCATAATAAATGATTTGGGAAGAATTGGGATGAAAAATTCCATATTTAAAAAGATACAAATATTTTTTTATCGAAATGAACTAGTTATGAACTAGAATTATAATGCAATATTTTTAAATAAATAAATTGGATTTGAAATGGTTTTAAAGATAACCAGAATTTCCAATATATGAATTGGAATGGATTTGAATCGAAGTAATCACTATTTTGGTATTGGATTCCGTGATTAAACGGGCATTATGGAGGAATTTGGCAGATATATATATCGTTATTCCAATATGATATTTGTTGATTTCAGAATTTGATATTGAATATAAGCCGATAAATTTTTTATTCAGAGCCTTGTATTTAATATCAAATGGGATTTTGGGTTTGTCGTGAATGGTGTCTTTAGCAACACTGTTCTTAAACCCAGTTGAGAAAAGATATAAATCTTTTTATTAAGATTTAATGAAGTTTACCAATTAATTAACATTTAATTGGAATTAAATTGAAATTGGTTTTTGGGCTTATCGTGAACGGTGTTTTAAATAACACCTGTTCTTTAACCGATTAACAATGGAATGAGATTTCG
Organism: Allium sativum; assembly: GCA_030737875.1. NCBI lineage: Eukaryota > Viridiplantae > Streptophyta > Magnoliopsida > Asparagales > Amaryllidaceae > Allium > Allium sativum. The sequence goes on along the minus strand of CM060921.1, from coordinate 152,081,736 downwards.
GGTTTGTCGTGAATGGTATCTTTAATAATACTGTTCTTAAACCCAGTGGAGTTAAGAAAATTAGAAACTTATCGGAGATTAGCTAAGTTGAATGATTTCCTGGGTATTGTTCTGATGTTTTTTTGGGCCTTCGGGACTAATACTTAGGGAATTGTTCTTTTACTAATTTACGGTTAGAGACTGATGGAATGTGATTTGGGTTTATCGTGAATTGTGTTTTAAATGACATTGGTTCTTTAACCCATTTAAAGATAGGAATTATTTTCCTAGATGTTGAATAATCATTAATATTGATTTTTGGAAATTAAAACAGAATTGGAGTTTTAATGAATCTTTGAATAGATTGAAAGGTGAATTTGATAACTAAAATTATCAAATTCAAGAAATGATTGAGAATGGAGTATCACCAGTTTTGCTTCAAGCGTTAGTTAAATCTTTAATTAGATTTGAATGTGAAATGGTAATTAATTTTACCGATAACACAGTGGTGTTAGATATGAAGTATTACCAGTTTTATGTAACAACCGGGGTTTCACCCGACCCGATCGACCGCTAAATCGACCAAGACTGCTCAAAACCCGAATACATTAACTTTGGGAAAAAAACACATCAGAACAAATAAAAACTGACTTTTACTACATCATAATAATATTGTGTCAGAGTACAGAATATTAGAGTACATTGAATAAAATGCAATGGAAGATAAATTACAATAAATGCAATACAATGCAGCGGATAAAGTATACTAATCACGACGAAAGGCTACCAATGCTCTGGGCACAGCTCTAAGCTTCGATCCAGAATCCTACTCAATATATCTACAAAATAAGCTACTCGACTGCCCATGTGGAAAAGAGGGCACCCGAGTGTGCAAAGTGAAACAAACTACGGGTCAGCCATGGGACTTGTGTGAGAAATCTTTACTTAACTTGACTAATAAGGAGGCTAATCACAAGACCACGCCGCTAACGCGGAATGGGTTTACTGCATTGGATTGCAGTGCATAAATAAAGTAAATTGTTAAAACAACGCAATGCTTTTTAGAAAAATGAAACCATTATAAAACTCAGGTCCCATCACACAATGCAACGCAAGCCGGAGGATAGAGTTTTAACTTATAATGGTCAAAAATGCTTGATACGCTAAAAACGGATTTGATATTATTATTAGTGTATATATGTTTAAAAAAAACCTTTCAATCATAATGTATTAATTATAGACGGCATAGCTACCATATACTATGTCGCCATACTAGTTCTACAATCAAAACCGCATGGGGTCGTAATGGAAATTGGTTTCCATCAAGAGTCAAGGCTAGGAACGATCTCCTTATCAATTCGAGACACTCTAGCAATGTCTCAGGATTCGGACGCTAGCGAACTCTTGGATCCTGCAGGGTCGGTCCCCCAGTAGTGCAATGGTTGGGATTAGTTATGCCTGAACACATGCTTCCCGATCCTATTGGACCTATAAATTGGCCATTGCGGCCAACAAAAATCTGAAGAGCCTCAAAATCCATCAACCACATAAGTAAAATGCCAGGCCATGTTAAACCCAAACACCACTTCTAGCTAGAAAGAAACGTGTGCACTCCCTGCGTTCCCTTGCTCCGTTTCTGACTTATACCGTGGTGTGAGGCTCGCGAGGTAACGAAATACACAAAGCTATGCCTAAATAGGCTATGCTTTGATCATCATCCACAAGGCTCTGCTTTTCAACAAAAGCCTTGATCAACTGCATATTGGCATGCCACATTGACAGTCCATACCATGCAATCGATAACTAACAATATATAACCTATGACCTCGTGCGTCTCAGAGAAGGGTGTTAAGCAAGAGAATAAATTCTCCGCCACCGCAGAAATATATTAGTAGATATCAATTATTTACATGGCATGAAATTCAATGTCGGACACACATCCGTTTACAAGTCCGTTCTGGGTCTGAATGAAACCGGAGTCACCTAAGTGCTCGCGTATCCGGACAATCAACAAGTACGTCCGTACGAACTACCACTATTAACCCTTTAATGGAAGCAACCCAATGCCAGGCATCAGTAGTCGTCCATTCGATGTGAAGATCGTCAGTCTTCAACCACCACCTTCAATGTCTTCGACTCTTAATCGTCGTAGTAATTATTCAGAATGGGTTAAACCCGGTCTTTCCAAATAAATCACGTATTTTTATAATTAAAAATCATTCCAATTCAGTTTTAATATCAAAAATCACTACTTTACAGTTATTCCAATTTAAGAAATAAATTTTATATTTAACTGGGTTAAAGAATCAATATCATTTAAAAACATTGTTCATGGTAAACCCAAAATCATTTTCCAATAAACAAATATAAATTGAAATACCAATAATCTTAGTTGAAAGATTTATTCCTTATTTACAAGAAATTCTTTGTCTGAAAATATTCTTTATATGAAAGATATTCTGAATCAGAAAGCGACTCAATCATTTACCATATCACTTTCGTTATATGGATTTCATACATCATATGTAAATGACAACAATTGATAAATAATCATCAAACCATTCATTCAACATCCAAAGTGAAGTTGTCAACTGTGTGATCATTAAAATGAAACAATAATGCTCATTGTATCCTGTCAATCTAGCGATTGACATACGAATAAATATTGGGACTAGTGTATATCAACAATCATCCCAATACCCATATGGGGTTTTCATCCAACAACAGTACATATATATAAATAATTGGTTAATGAATTTGACCAATTTTAATACTACCTACATGTTGATAATGATGGACAAAAATGATATTTTATTTCTAATGTCGTAATAAAATATATTTGACTCGCATAATTTCTTATACTTTGCCAATGTCTAATAAAGTGTAATTTATTTATATGGCATTATTGCTAATGCCAAATAATAGATAATTTACCCTATACTTTATTTCGATATTATTATTCTTAAATTTAACACATAAAAGAAATAACCACATTTGTATATGTTTTTCAATGTATAACCTAACGCCTAAAAATGTTTATTTTAAAGTGCATACAAATTCTAATGTATGCATTAACATATAGAAATGTCACATTAAATCACTTATACATTCTAATGTATGTTTTGTCCAAGAATATGATTTTTATATTTAAATATAAACTCCAATGTAAGTTTGCGAATAAGAATGATTTTTATACTTACATATAAATTCTAAGGTGTGTTATGCAAATAAAAATGATTATTTTCATATAAATTCTATCTCAACAAAATGTATAAGAAGAGTGATACATTCATTTGTCGACAATTCTATTTTATCCAAATGCTGTTTGTGTTTAGTTCTGATTTGACAAAAAGGTCCTTTTGGTATAAACCAATATAATTAGACAAAATGAATGTTTGATTCAACCAATATAAATTGACAAAAGTGAATAATTTTGTTTCAACTAATGTAAATTGACAAAAGTGATTATTTTGTTATAATTAATGTAAAGTGACAAAAGTGATTACTTTGTTATAATTAATGTAAAGTGAAAAAAGTGATTACTTTGTTATAATTTATGTAAAGTGACAAAAGTGATTATTTTATTATAACCTATTTTTTTTTATCTTCTCTAGTTTAAAAGTAAAAATGATATTTTTAATCCTATTCTTTTAATTATGTCTCAATTGTAATAAAAGTGTAACTTCTTAAACTATGCATTTTATTTGCATCTAAAATGTAAATAAAAAAGATGATATTTTAATTTATCTGCATCTAAGAATGCAAATGAAAATACAACTTCTAACTTCATGTTTTGTTTGCATCAAAAAATGCAAATAAAATGCAACTTCTAATTCAAGGTTTTATTTGCATCTAAATTTGCAAATAAAAATGCAACTTCTAATCCAATATTTTATTTGCATTAAGGAATGCAAATAAATATGCAATTTCTAATTCAATATTTTATTTGCACCAAGGAATGCAAATAAATATGTAACTTTTAATTCAATATATTATTTGCATCAAGGAATGCAAATAAATATGCAACTTTTAAATTTCATAGTTTATTTGCACCAAAGAATGCAAATACAAATTCAACTTTTAATACGGTAGTTTATTTGCATCAAAGAATGCAAACTTAAATTCGACTTTTAAATACGGTGTTTATTTGCATCAAAGAATGCAAATAAAAATGTAATCTTTTACCTACGATGTTTATTTGCATATTATACAAAATATAATCCATATTAAATGTTGTTTATTTGCATCTAAATATGCAAATAAAATATAATCTTTTAACTATGTTGTTTATTTGCATCTAAATATGCAAATAAAATATAATATTTATTAAATGTTGTTTATTTGCATCTAAATTTGCAAATAAAATAAAATCTTTGTTAAATGTTGTTTATTTGCATCTAAATATGCAAATAAAATAAAATCTTTGTTAAATGTTTTGCTAGCAACTTAATTTACCAACAAAAAAAAGTAACCTTTTAAATCATATTTTTATTTCTATTCAATATACAAAATAAAATGTAATATTCATTCTAGTGTTTTTGCGTTTAAAATGCAAGCAAAATTTAATTTTAATTCTAATGTTTTGTTTGCATCTGAAATTGCAAACAAAAAAAATATGGTTTTAATTCTAGTTGTTTGTTTGCATCTAAAATTGCAAACAAAGATATGGATTTAATTCTAATGTTTTGTTTGCATCTAAAATTGCAAACAAAAATATGATTGTAATTATTTCAATTCATATTTGCGTTAGAGAATGCAAATAAATGAATATTTTATATTTCAAAGTGTATTTGCATAAAGAATGCAAATAAAAGAACATTTTACATTTCTATGTATATTTGCATAAAAGAATGCAAATAAAAGAACAATCTTTATTTCTATGCATATTTGCATTAAAGGATGCAAATAAAAGATCAATAATATTTTCTGTGTATATTTGCATAAAAGGATGCAAATAAAAGATCAATTATATTGAAATGGCGATTCTATTCCAAATCAATGATTTTACAAAATGATTTATTTTTTTATCGATTTGGAAATTCTAATCCAAAACAATTACTTTTCAAAATGATTTATTTTTATTCAACACACACAGATTTGTGTTTATACATCACCAATCAACAAATAAATCATCCACAATCACATCACAGCAGATTCAAGACATATACAAACAATAGTTACATAGAAAATAAATTAAATAAATTAATTAATCTAAAAGAAGGAGAAATCTCACACGATCGATTTTCAGAAATCGTTCGTTTTCAAATTTGGCTGAATTTTCAAAGTGCCATGTTCTGGTCGTGGACAGTTCCATCGCGTAGATCTCGGAAAGACGATTCCAATGGATCCAACCTTGTTAAATTCTGATTTCGTATGTGGAAGTTATCAGTGTTTAAAGATTGGAAGTGTAAATTAAAAAAAAACAATTCCCACCACTAATTTGATGCCACATCACCTGTAATTACCTGTATTTTAATAACATATTAAAATCATAAATCAAGGCAGAATTAAATTTTAAAATAAGAATCAAGGAAAATGGTTTGCGGCATTACGTTCGTCTCGGAATTCTGCATGAAATCGAGTTCGAGTTTTCGAAAAACGAAGTCCGTATGAGGGTGATATGACCCTCTAAAGTCGACCTGGGGGTCGACACTATGGTCGGCCTCCCAGGGACCAGGTCGACACTATGGTCGACCTGGTGACAAAACCCAGTTTTTGAGCTGGGTGCATTCTGATGTTTTTAGACACTTTTCTGACAAGATTTGTTCTCCTAATCCTATATAAACCCACCTAATCCCCATTCCTCCTCGTACCATTCTTTTCTAACCTTATGCTGCACAAGTTATTGATGGACATGACTTCTTCTTCTTCTTCAAAGATTCAAATAAAATTTAATCAAATCTAGAGATTTCTTCTACCTTCTTTTTAAAGCAACGCGAAATTCGCGGATTGGGGATTTTCCATCAAATTGAGATTCAACATTCAACGACTGCTTTCTAGAATCAACTTCTACATCTTAATTTCTCAGTCCACGATCTGTAAGTTCTAGTTACTTTTAGATTTAAATATTTAATTATAATATGGACATGGAATAAAGTGGAATTGGATTTAAGTATGTTTATCGATTCAGACCTATTTCTGTAGCTTCTTGAATCTTGAGTTTTGTGACTTGTCTATGATCTCTCACGTCAAGTTCATGATCTATTCATCCTGTTGTAAATCAGTTTTCTTGATTCATGTTGATATTATTATCAAGTTGTAATCTTCATGTCTGTGATGATGTTTTTCTCTCTGATCTTATTTTTATGCAAAATTCTATCTTCCTCTATTTATTTTCTTTGATGAACCTTGGTCAATTTCGGACTTAGGCCTAAATCGCGATTTGCATACGATTGAATTTGGGGAAATATTGGGATATTACCTATTTGGATATATGTGTTTGGTGGAATTGATGGCATAACATGAAATTGGAAATTTGGGTATTGTCAACATAATTGAAATTGCAAGATTTGGCATTGGCATAAGAAATTTGGCATGAAGTGGGCATACATGAATTGGCATTAAATCACGGGTTTTGGACTATGTAAATTAAATCAAAAGATTGAGCTTATGTTAATTAGGCATATGTAGAACTAGGAATTTGAACATGAAGGTGATTGTAAACTTAATAATTGGCATAAACATGTATTATGAACTTAGGCAACTGGCATTTATTGTAATAAAAAGATTATAGTTTGGGATAACTACATCATGAATCATGATTTGGGTTAAATTGGGTATGAAACTTGATACATGTAATTATGGCTAGAACTTGATATGGGTAAAACGGCATAAACTTGGCACAGATGTAAATATGCAAGAATTGGACATATGTAAACTGACTAGAATTGGGTACATATATTAATGTGCATGTAATTTGGAACTTGAGCATATGTTTATTAATATGTAAAGTTGGGAATTTTGACTTACACGACACATATGTAATTAACAATCTAACGGATGCCTTTGACTCGAGGTTAGGCTTGAGTTGTGGTGTAATTCTGCCCGGAACCGCCCGGCATATCCAGTGACCACAACAATAATAGTCTAATGTGAGAGGTCATAGGAAAAGGCTAGGTTGTGGTGATGCCTAAAACGAGGTTAGACTGAGTTGTGGTGTAATTCTGCCCAGAACCGCCCGGCATATCCAGTGACCGCAACAATATGTCTAATGTGAGAGGTTAGTGCATTGAATGCTTGAACCCCAGGTTGGAATGGGTTTGCGGTGTAATTCTGCCCAGAACTGCCCGACATATCCAGTGACCGCAAATAAGTCCAATGTGAGAGGTTGATGCATTAGTAAATAATAAATGCTAATGAAACCTATTAAGTAGGGTAAGGTTAAGTTAACACGAATGGACTAATGACACTTAACCAATATAATACATTGATTAGACAAGTGGAGGGGGTTAAGTAAACTAAGAACACTTAACCAATACAACATGTTAGTTATACAAGTAGGTGGGTTAAGTAATATGACTAGACTAACGACACTTAACCGATATGACATGAATGGGTGGGTTAAGTAAACCTGAACTTGATCACTTGAGAATACTCAACCAATTTAACATAACATGACAAGTAGGTGGGCTAAGTTAAGTTGAATTGATTGATGACACTTAACTGATATGACATGATACACTGGTGGGTTAAGTTAACACAAGGGAGAACACTTAACCAATTTGACACGACGATTTGGTAGGGTTAAGTCATGAATTGCTTGAACATGCTAAACCAATTTGACACGATGATTTGGCAAGGTTAAGTCATGAACCGCTTGAATATACTTAACCAATTTGACATGATGATTTGGTAAGGTTAAGTCATGAACCGCTCGAATATACTTAACTAACTTAACACATGATTCATAGGGCTAAGTCACGAATTTGAACGACAACACTTAGCTAATCTGACATGACATGTAGGCGGGTTAAGTCACAAACTTGAATGACAACACTTAACCAACTTGACATGCTAGACTGATAAGGGTTAAGTCACGAATTTAAATGACAACACTTAACCTACTGGACGAAAACCCTAGTTACGCGGTCCATTTCAGCAGTAACCCACTTAGATGTATCATGGTACCCTGGAACTAGGCAGGGTGGGGCACGATTACTGGGCTGATTGTAAGCGACCAGAACGACGGCTGAGTTGGTGCGCTAGTGTAGGTTCAGGCGGACTATGTTCGTGCACGTAGTCCGGAGTTGAAAAAGCAGGAATTGGGCATCAGTAGGTTTACACTGTGCGTGCCCTATTCGTGTCGACGGTTGGCACCCTTGGGCTTGATACACCCTATAGTGGACTCAACACAGGTAACTACATTCGTGATAGGGACGTATGACACAGGCACATGAACGAGCTAGGACTTGTAGGGAGCCGATCGATTATTAGATCGTTTCGTGGGACCAAGTAATGGATCATTTCATGACATTGGGCAAGGGATCATTTTATGGTCAACACATGACACGGGTTGGGATACTAGTACGGGTGGTGCAGAGCAAATAGATATCATAGAAATATTTTAACGGTGAAGCAAAGAAATCTTGCGATACTTGATAGGAATCTTGCAAAATAATACTTAGTTTATCTTGAATGGGAACCTTGCGATGTTATACTTGACAAAAATAGTATGATGTTATTCTTAGTTATTGTGCCTGTAGCATATCTTGTCATCATGCTTATGTTTACTTTCAGTTTATTCATGCCATGTTATCTTTACCTGTTTTAATGCTGGAAGTCACTAGGACTTACTCAGTCTTTATGCCTGACCCGTTTTGTTTCGCCTTTTTACTTCCGTCCCCCCCCCCCCCAGTTCGCAGGTTGGGAATACATCTTAGTTCGGATATTACCAAACTCCCAGGCTCTTTCATGTACGGCTTGGATCTCCCTTGGCTATGGCTTGCTTTGCGTTATTGGGGAATATTACAATTTATTTTTATGCTTCTTTGTTTTTGAGCAAGACAGATATTTTAGCTATGAAATTGGGTATTGGAAGTTGATGGGCTTTTATTATAAACAATTATATTTAATAAATGATTTGAAGTACTTCTGCTTTACCTTTCGCTGTTTTATATATGTCTGTCTTGTAAAATTTCTGTTCCAGTACCCATACTGCTCCATTGAAGTTAAGGGATTCCCTTTGTGGGTGACCTTAACGGATGTGGGGTGTTACATTTGGTATCAGAGCAGAAGGCTACCAGACTGGGCAAAGGCTTTTAAAAACCTTTTGAAATTATTTTCAAAACGTTTACAAAGAAGCATTTTTCTAAGAGAAGTTTTGTTTTATGAAAGGCATATTCCCCAAAGCCATATGTACTATCTTTTGATTCTCTCTTTGAATCTCTTCTTTCTCTCTTTTCACCATAGTTTTGTAGGTGTACGACACATGTCGGAGGGCAAAGGAGTGCCCAACCTCCATCTGTAGCCGCAGTAGTTTTACTTGCGACTAATCTTATTTCAAGTTTTGTAGGGTTGCGGTGCGATGGAGGTAGCTTTCGATAAACTTGTCAACAAGCTATACGAGGATAGTAAGAACGAGGAAAAAGAACACAAGCCTAAGGATGAGAAACTTGTTGATACGACTTAATCCACGAAGGAGGAAAAGTTGAAAGGGAAGAGGCCAAAGTGAAAGAATAATAAAACCCATGATAAGAGTGAGTATCTTTAGTATGGTAAAAAGGGATATGTAGTTAAGTGTTATAGGACAAGGACAAGGGAAAAGGAGAAGATCGTGGAGAGGGCAATTGTATGCTCTCACTACTAGCATACCTAAGAGAGGTGGTAACATTTCTGTTAAAAGTTTAGCTTTTCTTTTCTATCATACCGTGGGAACTTTGTTTTTGTACATCGCATCCTTTTAATTCTGCTTCAATAGTTGAGTCTCTGCACCTTAGTACTAGCGTGATAGAGGATCCCATTTTTGTATCAAATCCTATTGGGGAGTCGGCTCATTTATTCATGACTTGTTTGGATTTGAGAATGCCTATGCTAAGTGTTGAGTTTAGAAGAAATGCTTGTGTTTTTGGGCTATGGGTTGGTTCTAGGGATGGAATGTTATCCAGAAATGGTACCATTCTCGAGTATGAAAAGAGGGTAGTTAGACTCTTGACTTGCCTCGGTAATGCCCTCGAAGTCTAGTCTAACCCTTAGGGTTCTGCCTTGCTTAGTTACCTAGAATCTCTTGATACATTTATTGATCCGCTCGAGTAGTGTTCGCCACTAAGGAAGATGGTACATTTCTCTTATGCATGAGTTATAGAGAATTTCCTTAATAAGTACATTTGGCAACATGGTTGACATCTGTTTATTTTCAAGAGATAGTTCTTCTGCATGGAATACCTTATAGTGAGTAAACAAGATCCATGATTCCCTGGTGAATTTTGGAGAGCTTGCATGAAACCATGAGTACGCAGTTATGTTTGAGCCAAGTATACTAGAAAAGAAAAGTGAAAGTGGAACGAGAGGTGACAGTGAAATGAGTTCCAACTCATATTTTGGAAACATGAATTAAGAAGCTACGAAATTGTGAAGTTAAAGACGGTAAAAGCACAGTGGAGTTAAGCTCAGGGAAATGCAACTTAGAAGATTGAAGACTAGATACACGCATCATATCTCTTTTTAAGAGTATATCCTTGATCCCTCTTTTCCTGTAGATCTTACTTGCATGCTATCTTTTAAGTATATCCTCTCGGTCCTATTCTCAATCCTATTTCTGTTGCAAACCCCATAGGGAGTTCGACTCATCTATTAGTAATACATGTTGGGGCTTGAAGGTGTTCGTTGGGTTGACTAAACTTTTTAGGTTTTATAGAATATGGGTTAGTTTCAGGAAGGGATTTCTTGTGGCCTAAAAGGAGTCCATCATGCTTAGTTTCCTAGAAACATATGTATTGGTTGGGTTGAGAAATTCTTTAGGTATCAGTCTGATGTTTATTTCGGTCTTCGGGGTTGGTGTTTAGGGAGTTCTTCTCCTAATTAGTACATATATGACGTAGATTTCCAGTTTTGACATTGCCTAACGGGCACAAAGTTTTTACTTGCTTCTATCATTCGACTATATCTTTAGGTAGGAACAATTGGGTGTAAACATGTGTTTGAGACATGTTATGATTGATGGTTGCAAGTGGTTGTAAGTGGTTGCTAGTGGTTGCTCATGGATGCATATACACACATTTTAGACACTAGATCGGCTCAGTCACCTTTCATATTGCATATGCATGAGTGTTTATACTTGTTTATAGATGAAATTGAATGTGTTATCATGCGGATGGTGCATATGGATGGATGTTTGCGCACACATCTTGTGTTTATGTGAATAGGACTATTTGCATACATGTAACAACCCGTATTTTCAATAACCTGTAATAACATAAATCGAGGCAGAATTTAATTCTAAAATGGGAATCAAGGGAAACGGGCTATGCCATTGTGTTCGTCTCGGAAAAATACGCGAAATAGAGTCCGAGTTTTCGAAAATCGGAGTCCGTATGACCAAGATATGGCCTCGCGAAGTTTCACGAAAATTCCCAAATTAAAGTATACTTAATTAAGTGAAATGGGTTGTGTAGATATATATATATATAATTGAAAATTTAATAAATAAATATGCAAAAATGCTCAAAACAGCGAATTGGGAGAGGGGAATAACCGAACCGGCCGATTTTTGAAGTCGACCCGAGCTCGCTGGGTCGACTAGGGGTTAATCCAGGGTGTTTGGCTGTCAACCCGTGGGCCGATTCGCTCAAGTGCAGATTTTGCATTTGAATGGTTCTCATGTTCCATCTTTAATCTAAAGGCCCTAGATGGTTCCTACACTTGACTTCTTCCCCAAGACATGCTTTGATGGCTTGGATTGAATCTAGGGTTAATCCTATGGCCTAAAACACTTGCCTAATCTATAAATAAGACCCTAACCTACCCTAATTCATTCATAATTAAACCTAGTGACTAAACTATGGCAAAATGCTAGCTCTCATGGCCTCCACTAATTTTATGAAGAGGGTTGCATACTAATCACTCTCTAATCAACTTCTAATCCCTTCTTAGCATCTTAATCTTCTTCATTTGGTGTTCAAAGTTGCTAGTTGTGAGTTTCTATCACTTTGATGATCTTTTGGTAAACTAATTAGATGAGATGTGATGAGATTTATGGTTTTGTATGTGGGTTAATGAGCTTTGAATCATATGATATGATGTTAGCATTAATCTTATGTTTATGCATGTTGAGTATGTAAGCTTATGCAAGTTTAATATGATGTATGTTATGTTTGCATGATGCTAAATATGCAAGTTGTGGGCTATGTAATCATATGCATGTTATGCAAGTTCATGGTAATATGCTATGCAAGTTACATGTTTGTTAATATGCAAGTTACATGTTTGTTAATATGCAAGTTACATGTATGTAAATATGCAAGTTACATGTTTGTTAATATGCAAGTTACATGTTTGTTAATATGCAAGTTACATGTATGTAAATATGCAAGTTACATGTTTGTTAATATGCAAGTTACATGTTTGTTAATATGCAAGTTACATGTATGTAAATATGCAAGTTACATGTTTCTTTATATGCAAGTTACATGTTTGTTAATATGCGAGTTACATGTATGTAAATATGCAAGTTACATGTTTATTAATATGCAAGTTCATGATGACACATTATGCAAGTCTATAAGCTAATATGCAAGTTTGTTATGCAAAATGAATATGTAAGTTATGTGACATATTATATGCAAGTTATGTGACATGTTATGCAAGTTCATATGCAAGTTATGTGTTTGTTAATATGCAAGATGGCACCTTTGAAACATGTTCATTCATATGCAAGTTGACACCTTTTATATGTGTTATATCATGAACGAAATTACGTGGGAACGATGGGGTAATTAAATGCATAAGTTAATAAGATTGTGTGAAATTAATATAATTATGCATAACACAAAATAAATAAACATAGTATGGGAATTTGCCTATTTGGTTAGGTGTACCCATACTATGTGTTGGGAATTTACCTATTGAGTTAGGTCTACCCCATGGGAATTTACCTATTAAGTTAGGTCTACCCATGTTAAGAAAACTTGATTAATTAGGGATAATTAATATAAAATTATGAGGGTGATTAATTAGGTGTAATTAATTGACTAAGACACGAGGTTGGACTCAGTTGTAGCGTAAAACTGCCCGGACCCAACCGGCTTAACCAGTTGCTACAAATGTTAGCCCAATGTGAGAGGTCTTAGGCACAAACTAAATACGTAATTAATGTAAAGACACGAGGTTAGACTCTGTTATGACATAAGGCTGCCCGGACCCAACCGGCTTAACCAGCGGTCATAAAAGACAGTCTAATGTGAGAGGTCTTTACAAAGGTTACGTTCTTAATTAATTAATTAAGAAACACTTAACCACATTAGCATGTAGAGGGACATGAGGGGTTAAGTGGGTGCCTCGGGTGGCATGAGAAAATCTAGTGGTTGCCTTGGGTGGCAATAGAAAATACGATTAGAATACTTAACCAAAATAGAACATGTAATTAAAACATGATTAAAGGGTTAAGTGGGATATACTAGAAAAAGGGACAAGCTTAGGTGGGTAGCTTGTGGAGGCCCATTTCAACCAGTAACCCATACGTATCTTTGTGGGCTCGACCCATGTCGAGGACGGGACACGCATACTGGGCTTGACTGTAAGAGGCAAACGGGTTAGCGGTGGCAACGCAAGTCCAACGGGCTTCATATGCGTGAGTGGGCCCGGGCTGGTAGGTAAGCCGTTGTTGCATCGAGTAGATATAAGCCGTGCACCTTTAGTTTCATCAGGTTGCCACATTGGGGAATGATACATCCCACGGTGGGGCCAGCACGGGTATCTACGTTAGGGAGCCGATCGAATGGGAAGTAGTGTGTACACCTAGTGGATTGTAGGGCCCCGTGGCGCCTACTTGGTCACCTAGGGGTACGCAGGTACTAATTAGTAAATTTTATAAGTCCTTGGGTGGGATCAACCTTTAAGTTAGGAACGACTGGTGTGGTGCAGTTTAGTAATTTACCTTAGGGAGGGTAGATGCGTCTTTATCCTTTATCTTCGTTTAGTTGACTGCTTAGGGTAGCCATTCATCCCTATATGTTACCGTATATCAGTTTATGTCTTCTCTGGTTACTTTAACGATTGTATTGTTAAAGTTATAGGACTCGCTCAGACTTATGTCTGACCCTGTTGTTTTTATCTTTTTCTCAACCCTCAGGTCCTACGGTGGATCCTAGCAGTAGTGGAGCTTGATCGGATTGCTGTTCCAGTCTTTAGGAGCTTGGATAGATGTAAAGCTCCAGTTATCCAGTTATCTTTTCTTTTGTTTGGCTATTGTATGAGAGTGGGATTATGTACTTCTTTATTTTGATGGATATTGTACTTGACCTTTATTGTGGTTTTATGATGTAACCAGACATGTTTTACTTCCGCTGTTATGAGATGATGTTTTAAAATTTCAAGTACTATTTATATCTGTCTTGTTGTAATTTTTCTGTTCTATATTCACTAAAATACTCCACCGATGCTATGGCATTCCCTTAGTGAGTGATCATAGCGGGAGTGGGGTGTTACACGTGGTATCAGAGCTTAAGGTTACCAGAACAGATAAATTTTTTGAGAAAAACTACTTTCTAAGAGTATTTTCGAAGAAAGTATTTTTAAAAGCATGTCTTCTAAGAGAAAAAGTTTTTGAAAAAGAAAAGCATAATCCCCAATAGCCATATCTTTATCTTTCGGAATCTCCTTTTTGAATCTTTCCTCTTTCGTTTCAGCATGGCTGAAGATCTTAACATCCCGGAGGGTTTAGTTATACCACTATGGTATAGGAGGTTGCAAGAGGCTAGGGCCGCGGCTGCGGGTCCGGCCAATGCTACTACACCAGAGACAACCGCTCCTCCTCCTCAGCCTAGAGTGGATAATTTTGCTAAGGTTTGCAAGGAGTTCAAGGCTATAGGAGGAAAACCTTTTCTTGGTTCAGAGACTTTCGTAGAGGCTAGAGATTGGCTTAAGGAAGTGGAAGAGTTGCTAGATATCTTTGAAGTGGAAGAGGGAAAGAAAGTCAAGTTGGCGGCTTGGTTAATGAAGGGAGAGGCCTCATTCTGGTGGGAGGTCACTAATGGAGAACGCCCTGTTGACTCTTGGGCAGATTTTAAGCAAAGGTTTGGGGCTAAGTTTCTCTCAAGGGCGGAAGAGAATCTGTTTATGGAGAAGTTCTTGAATTTGAAGCAAGGGAATCTCACGGTGAAAGAATATGTCAACAAATTCAATCAATTAGCAAGGTTTGGCATAGAGTTGGTGAATACACCGGAGAAGAAGGCTTTGAGGTTCGTTAGAGGCTTGAACGAACCATTGCAAGGAATAGCTATGACTCACATTCCTATGGGGGCCACTTTTGAGAAGCTTGTCTACATGGCACTTATGCATGAGGATGATAAGAATTCTAAGGCACCAGAGAAAAAGGGGGATCAGAAGAAACCGCAACAGCAACAACAAGGCAAGGGCGGAAAAGGCAATGGTGACAAAAAGAAGACGAAGAAGAAGTGCTTCAATTGTGGAACACCAGGACACCTCAGTAAGGATTGTCGCAAAAAGAAGAAGACCGGTTGCTTTCATTGTGGTGAAGCAGGGCATCTTGTGAAAAACTGCCCAAAGAAGGGGCAGAAGACGGGGTCTACCTCAGGAGGCCAGGTGCAAGCTCTTATAGCACCACCTCAGTCAGGGGGGCAAGTTCAGGTTCTCTCAGTTCCACCGATTCAGCAGAGAGGTAGAACTATTTCCGTTGAAAGTCTGGTTTTTCTGTTTGATCATCCAGTTCGTACTTTGTTTGACTCTGGCGCATCGCATTCTTTTATCTCATCATCGTTAGTTGAGTCACTGCACTTAGACACCAGTCTAGTTGATGATCCCTTGGTTGTCTCAAACCCAATTGGGGGCTCCATATATCTGTCTATGATATGTTTGGGTTTGAAGATTTCTATACTTAGCGTTGAGTTTAGATGTGATGCTTTTGTATTGGGCTTCACGGGCTATGGGTTGATCTTGGGCATGGACTGGTTATCCAGTAATGGTGCCGTTCTTGATTGCGAAAGGAGAGTTGTCAGGCTCATGACCCGCTTGGGTAACACTCTCGAGATCTCTTGCAATCCCATGGAATCTGTTTTGCTAAGTTATCTTGAATCGCTTGATGCTTCGGTCGAAAGTTTGTGTTCTGTCAGAGTAGTCCGGGAATATCCGGATGTGTTTGAAGAAGTAAAGGGTTTGCCTCCGAAGCGGGAGATAGATTTCCGAATTTATTTGGTGGATAATGCCAAACCAGTGTCTTTGCCAGTACGCCACATGGCTCCTCGTGAGAGAAGAGAACTTCATAAGCAAGTAGGGGAGTTGCTTGAGAAGGGGTTCATAAGGCGAAGTATATCGGAGTGGGGAGCTCCAGTAGTGTTTGCCACGAAGGCGGATGGGTCCCTCAGACTTTGTGTGGATTATAGGGAACTTAATAAGCTCACGAAGAAGAATAGACACCCATTACCGAGGATAGATGATCTCTTTGATCAGTTGGTTGGCGCGTCAGTATTTTCGCAGATGGACTTAGCTACAGGGTTTCATCAGTTAAGAGTGGCGGAGGACAGTATAGAGAAGACTGCTTTCCGGACTCCGGATGGTTTTTATGAGTGGCTAGTGATGCCATTTGGGTTGACAAACGCCCCCGCATACTTTGTTGATCTCATGAGTAGAGTGTTCAGAGAGTATCTGAATAAGTTTGTAGTAGTTTTTGTGGATGACATCTTGGTCTTTTCCAAGAATGAAGAGGAGCATGCCTTACATCTCAAGGAAGTGTTGGAGACTCTTCGAGCGCATAGTCTTAAAGCTAAATTCTCTAAATGCCATTTTTGGAGAAGAGAAGTGCGATTCTTAGGGCATGTGGTCTCTAAGGAAGGGATAGCTGTGGATCCCGCAAAGATAGTATCTATCCAGGATTGGAAAGTTCCTAGAAATGCTACCGAGGTAAGAAGTTTCTTGGGGTTGGCAGGATATTATAGGAAGTTCATCAAAGACTTCGCGAAGATATCAGCCCCATTAACCCGCTTGACGAAGAAGAATCTGGTTTTCTCATGGGATGTAGATTGTGATGATGCTTTCCGACGGTTAAAGAGAGCTTTGACCACCGCTCCAGTTTTAGTGCTTCCAGATGGGAGTAAGCCGTTTGTTGTTTATACCGATGCTTGTGGAACAGGATTAGGCGCAGTCTTGATGCAGGAGGGAAGGGTAATAGCCTATGGAGGGAGACAATTGAGAGTGCATGAGAAGAATTACCCTACCCATGATCTAGAGTTGGCCGCGATTGTTTTCGCACTTAAGTCTTGGCGCCATTATCTTCTTGGTGAGAGATTCGAGTTGTTCACCGACCATAAATCATTGAAGTACTTATTCTCTCAGAAGGATTTAAACTTAAGACAGCAAAGGTGGATGGAGTTCTTAGCATCCTATGATTTCGAGATAGCGTATACCCCTGGTAAGGGTAACGTGGTGGCAGACGCCTTAAGTAGAAAAAGGCTATCTTTGAGTCCATTGTTCGTGGAACGACGAAGCTTGGAGTTTCTTTCTTTGTTTGACTTCAGACCTTCTGTTGATTTTGTACCTGGTTTGTTGGCATCCTTGGAGGTTAGACCTACTCTTTTGAGACGGATTGGCGAGGCTCAGCGAGACGACCCACAGTTGGTTGTGTTGGTAGAGAAGCTTATAAGAGGGGAGTCGTCCAGCCATTTGGGTAGATACACCATAGATGATAAGGGATGGTTGCATAGAGACGGTAGACTTTGTGTACCGCAAGATGAGGGTTTGAAGAAGGCTATTTTGGATGATGCACATCGTTCAAGAATGACTATTCATCCCGGTGGAGACAAAATGTACCAAGACATGAAGAGAGTTTTCTTTTGGGCCGGTATGAAGAAAGATGTGGCCGAGTATGTGGCTAGATGCTTAGTGTGCCAACAAGTTAAAGTGGAGCAAAGGAAACCCGGTGGGTTGCTACACCCATTGGAAGTTCCACAGTGGAAGTGGGATAGTGTCTCGATGGATTTCATCGACGGGTTACCGAGATCGAGGAAGGGCAATACGGGAATTTGGGTTGTGGTAGACAGACTTACAAAGAGTGCCCATTTTATACCCGTAAAGAGTAAGAGGACCGCTCCATGGCTTGCTTCAGTCTATGTTAGAGAGATTGTTAGATTGCATGGCGTACCATCCAGCATTGTGAGTGATCGAGATCCTATTTTCACTAGTGAGTTTTGGAGAAGTTTGCAAGAGGCGGTAGGGACTCAGTTGTGTTTGAGCACCGCATATCATCCTCAGACGGACGGTCAGACCGAGAGGGTGAACCGTATCTTAGAAGATCTTTTGAGGCTTTGTATCTTGGATTTTGGAGGTACATGGGAAGAACATCTTCCTTTGGTGGAGTTCGCATATAATAACAGCTTTCAGTCCAGTATTGGTATGGCTCCTTTCGAAGCTCTTTATGGAAGGCCTTGTCGATCTCCTACATGTTGGTGGGAATCTACGGATAAGATCTTGCTTGGGCCGGATATGGTTAGAGAGACTTCAGAGAAGATTGATTTAATTCGAAAAAGGATGAAAGCAGCGCAAGATAGACAGAAATCTTATGCGGATCGGAGAAGGACGGATCTTGAGTTTGAGGTTGGGGACATGGTTTTTGTCAAAGTATCTCCATTGAGAAATGTTGTTCGCTTTGGGTCCATAGGGAAGTTAGCACCGAGATTTGTTGGGCCGTTTCCTATTAAGGAAAGGATTGGACGGATGGCATATAGGGTGGAGTTGCCCGACAGACTTAGTGGTGTTCATGATGTATTCCATGTATCACATTTGAGGAAGTGCTTACATGAGACCGCGGAGGTGGTAGAGCCGAGCTTGCTTAGAGATGTAGAGGTAGAGCGTGATGCGACGATTCGACGAGTCCTACTCGCATCCTTGGGTCAGAAACTAGGAAGTTGAGGAACAGAGAAGTTCAGCTAGTTAAAGTGCAATGGGGAGATGACGAAAGCAATGCTACTTGGGAGACGGAAGCAAAGATGCGTTCTTTGTATCCATTTCTTTTTGAGAGTATGTCTTTTAACTTCTCCTTTATTGCTTGTCTAGTACTTATCTTATCTTTAGTATATCCTCTCGCTAATACCTATGACCTTTAGATAGGGTAAAACCTATGGTTGAGACATGTGTTTGAAACATGTTATGGTTGATGGATGCATATGGATGCAATTGTTTGCTAGTGGTTGCTCGTGGATGCATATACACACACATTAGGCACTAGATCGGCTCAGTCACTTCATGTTGCATATTGCATAAATGGATGTGGTAGTTAGATTGATGGATGTATCATGGCTGTGTTATCATATGGATGATGCATTTTTGTGTATGGTTGTGCACGCATGTAGAAATTTGTATGTGTCAATAGGGTTTCGCATACATATTGGATGCATGGCACTATCATGGTTTGCATTAAGGAGGTTTACTGTATCAGTAACCGCCTGATTTTCGCATTAGGTAAGTACGTATACACACACTTTTGCATATATCCATCCAGCATTTAGAATCTTGTAAGGACAATGATTGCTCGTGGATGATGCTTTGAGTAGATGGATGATTGGATGGTAGGATACGTTCTTCCTAACTTGAAGATTTCGGGGACGAAATCCTTTAAGGAGGGGAGAATGTAACAACCCGTATTTTCAATAACCTGTAATAACATAAATCGAGGCAGAATTTAATTCTAAAATGGGAATCAAGGGAAACGGGCTATGCCATTGTGTTCGTCTCGGAAAAATACGCGAAATAGAGTCCGAGTTTTCGAAAATCGGAGTCCGTATGACCAAGATATGGCCTCGCGAAGTTTCACGAAAATTCCCAAATTAAAGTATACTTAATTAAGTGAAATGGGTTGTGTAGATATATATATATATATATAATTGAAAATTTAATAAATAAATATGCAAAAATGCTCAAAACAGCGAATTGGGAGAGGGGAATAACCGAACCGGCCGATTTTTGAAGTCGACCCGAGCCCGCTGGGTCGACTAGGGGTTAATCCAGGGTGTTTGGCTGTCAACCCGTGGGCCGATTCGCTCAAGTGCAGATTTTGCATTTGAATGGTTCTCATGGTCCATCTTTAATCTAAAGGCCCTAGATGGTTCCTACACTTGACTTCTTCCCCAAGACATGCTTTGATGGCTTGGATTGAATCTAGGGTTAATCCTATGGCCTAAAACACTTGCCTAATCTATAAATAAGACCCTAACCTACCCTAATTCATTCATAATTAAACCTAGTGACTAAACTATGGCAAAATGCTAGCTCTCATGGCCTCCACTAATTTTATGAAGAGGGTTGCATACTAATCACTCTCTAATCAACTTCTAATCCCTTCTTAGCATCTTAATCTTCTTCATTTGGTGTTCAAAGTTGCTAGTTGTGAGTTTCTATCACTTTGATGATCTTTTGGTAAACTAATTAGATGAGATGTGATGAGATTTATGGTTTTGTATGTGGGTTAATGAGCTTTGAATCATATGATATGATGTTAGCATTAATCTTATGTTTATGCATGTTGAGTATGTAAGCTTATGCAAGTTTAATATGATGTATGTTATGTTTGCATGATGCTAAATATGCAAGTTGTGGGCTATGTAATCATATGCATGTTATGCAAGTTCATGGTAATATGCTATGCAAGTTACATGTTTGTTAATATGCAAGTTACATGTTTGTTAATATGCAAGTTACATGTATGTAAATATGCAAGTTACATGTTTGTTAATATGCAAGTTACATGTTTGTTAATATGCAAGTTACATGTATGTAAATATGCAAGTTACATGTTTGTTAATATGCAAGTTACATGTTTGTTAATATGCAAGTTACATGTATGTAAATATGCAAGTTACATGTTTCTTTATATGCAAGTTACATGTTTGTTAATATGCGAGTTACATGTATGTAAATATGCAAGTTACATGTTTATTAATATGCAAGTTCATGATGACACATTATGCAAGTCTATAAGCTAATATGCAAGTTTGTTATGCAAAATGAATATGTAAGTTATGTGACATATTATATGCAAGTTATGTGACATGTTATGCAAGTTCATATGCAAGTTATGTGTTTGTTAATATGCAAGATGGCACCTTTGAAACATGTTCATTCATATGCAAGTTGACACCTTTTATATGTGTTATATCATGAACGAAATTACGTGGGAACGATGGGGTAATTAAATGCATAAGTTAATAAGATTGTGTGAAATTAATATAATTATGCATAACACAAAATAAATAAACATAGTATGGGAATTTGCCTATTTGGTTAGGTGTACCCATACTATGTGTTGGGAATTTACCTATTGAGTTAGGTCTACCCCATGGGAATTTACCTATTAAGTTAGGTCTACCCATGTTAAGAAAACTTGATTAATTAGGGATAATTAATATAAAATTATGAGGGTGATTAATTAGGTGTAATTAATTGACTAAGACACGAGGTTGGACTCAGTTGTAGCGTAAAACTGCCCGGACCCAACCGGCTTAACCAGTTGCTACAAATGTTAGCCCAATGTGAGAGGTCTTAGGCACAAACTAAATACGTAATTAATGTAAAGACACGAGGTTAGACTCTGTTATGACATAAGGCTGCCCGGACCCAACCGGCTTAACCAGCGGTCATAAAAGACAGTCTAATGTGAGAGGTCTTTACAAAGGTTACGTTCTTAATTAATTAATTAAGAAACACTTAACCACATTAGCATGTAGAGGGACATGAGGGGTTAAGTGGGTGCCTCGGGTGGCATGAGAAAATCTAGTGGTTGCCTTGGGTGGCAATAGAAAATACGATTAGAATACTTAACCAAAATAGAACATGTAATTAAAACATGATTAAAGGGTTAAGTGGGATATACTAGAAAAAGGGACAAGCTTAGGTGGGTAGCTTGTGGAGGCCCATTTCAACCAGTAACCCATACGTATCTTTGTGGGCTCGACCCATGTCGAGGACGGGACACGCATACTGGGCTTGACTGTAAGAGGCAAACGGGTTAGCGGTGGCAACGCAAGTCCAACGGGCTTCATATGCGTGAGTGGGCCCGGGCTGGTAGGTAAGCCGTTGTTGCATCGAGTAGATATAAGCCGTGCACCTTTAGTTTCATCAGGTTGCCACATTGGGGAATGATACATCCCACGGTGGGGCCAGCACGGGTATCTACGTTAGGGAGCCGATCGAATGGGAAGTAGTGTGTACACCTAGTGGATTGTAGGGCCCCGTGGCGCCTACTTGGTCACCTAGGGGTACGCAGGTACTAATTAGTAAATTTTATAAGTCCTTGGGTGGGATCAACCTTTAAGTTAGGAACGACTGGTGTGGTGCAGTTTAGTAATTTACCTTAGGGAGGGTAGATGCGTCTTTATCCTTTATCTTCGTTTAGTTGACTGCTTAGGGTAGCCATTCATCCCTATATGTTACCGTATATCAGTTTATGTCTTCTCTGGTTACTTTAACGATTGTATTGTTAAAGTTATAGGACTCGCTCAGACTTATGTCTGACCCTGTTGTTTTTATCTTTTTCCCAACCCTCAGGTCCTACGGTGGATCCTAGCAGTAGTGGAGCTTGATCGGATTGCTGTTCCAGTCTTTAGGAGCTTGGATAGATGTAAAGCTCCAGTTATCCAGTTATCTTTTCTTTTGTTTGGCTATTGTATGAGAGTGGGATTATGTACTTCTTTATTTTGATGGATATTGTACTTGACCTTTATTGTGGTTTTATGATGTAACCAGACATGTTTTACTTCCGCTGTTATGAGATGATGTTTTAAAATTTCAAGTACTATTTATATCTGTCTTGTTGTAATTTTTCTGTTCTATATTCACTAAAATACTCCACCGATGCTATGGCATTCCCTTAGTGAGTGATCATAGCGGGAGTGGGGTGTTACAATACATGTTGGACTCATGACACTAAACATATTTGCATTAAGAAGATCAATCAGGCCTGATCATTTGCATTAGATAAGGAACATATACACACACTTTCTGCGTATGTTCATAAAGCATTAGAAATCTTTTAAGGACAATGATTGCTTGTGGATGATGTTTTGAGTAGATGTATGAAGGATGGTAGGACACATTCTTCTTAACTTGGAGATTTCAGGGACGAAATCCTTTAAAGAGGGGAGAATGTAATACCCTGTATTTTAATAACATATTAAAATCATAAATCAAGGCAGAATTAAATTTTAAAACAAGAATCAGAGAATACGGGTTGTGCCATTGCGTTTGTCTCGGAATTCTACAAGTCCGAGTTTTCGAAAAACGGAGTCCGTATGAGGGAGATATGACCCTCCGAAGTTTCAGGAATTTTCGGAACCGAAAACAGCTCGAAATTCGAATTCAAACCCCAACGCAGGCTGGGCGGGAAATTTCCCGCCCAGGACCAGGTCAACCTGGGGGTCGACACTATGGTCGACCTCCCAGGGACTAGGCCGACACTATGGTCGACCTGGGAGTCGACCTGGTGACAAAACCCAGTTTTTGAGCTGGGTGCATTCTGATGTTTTTAGACACGTTTTCTGACTAGATTCGTTCTCCTAATCCTATATAAACCCACCTAATCCCCATTCCTCCTCGCACCATTCACCTCTAACCTTATGCTACACAAATTCTTGATGGACATGACTTCTTCTTCTTCTTCAAAGATTCAAATAAAAATTAATCAAATCTAGAGAGTTCTTCTACCTTCTTCTTAAGCAACGCAAGATTCGCAGATTGGGGATTTTCAATCAAATTGAGATTCAACGTTCAACGACTGCTTTCTAGAATCAACTTCTGCATCTTAATTTCTCAGTCCACGATCTGTAAGTTCTAGTTATTTTAGATTTAAATATTTAATTATAATATGGCCATGGAATAAAGTGGAACTGGATTTAAGTATGTTTATCGATTCAGGCCTATTTCTGTTGCTTCTTGAATCTTGAGTTTTGAGACTTGTCTATCTTTTCTAACGTCAAGTTCATGATCTATTCAGCCTATTGTAAATCAGTTTTCTTGATTCATGTTGATATTATTATCAAGTTGTAATCTTCATGCCTGTGATGATGTTTTTCTCTCTGATCTTATTTTTATGCAAAATTCTATCTTCCTCTATTTAGTTTCTTTTGATGAACCTTGGTCAATTTCGGACTTACTCCTAAATCGCGATTTGCGTACGATTGAATACGGGGAAATATTGGGATATTACCTATTTGTATATATGTGTTTAGTGGAATTGATGGCATAACATGAAATTGAAAATTTGGGTATTGTCAATATAATTGAAATTGCAAGATTTGGCATTGGCATAAGAAATTTGGCATGAAGTGGGCATACATGAATTGGCATTAAATCACGGGTTTGGGACTATGTAAATTAAATCAAAATATTAGGCTTATGTTAAATAGGCATATGTAGAAATGGAAATTTGAACATGAAAGCGATTGTAAACTAGATAATTGGCATAAACATGTATTATGAACTTGGGCAACTGGCATGTATTGTAATAAAAAGATTATAGTTTAGGATAACTACATCATGATTTGGGTTTAATTGGGTATGAAACTTGATACATGTAATTTTGGCTAGAACTTGATACGGGTAAAACGGCATAAACTTGGCATACATGTAAATAGGAAAGAATTGGACATATGTAAACTGACTAGAATTGGGTACATATATTAGTGGGCATGTAATTTAGAACTTGGGCATATGTTTGTTAATATGTAAAGTTGGGAATTTTGACTTACACGACACATATGTAATTAACAATCTAACAGAAGCCTTTGACACGACGTTAGACTTGAGTTGTGGTGTAACTTTTCCCGGAACCGCCCAGCATGTCCAGTGACCACAACAATAAGAGTCTAATGTAAGAGGTCGTAGGCAAAGACTAGGTTGTGGTGATGCCTAACACGAGGTTAGACTGAGTTGTGGTGTAATTCTGCCCGGAACCGCTCGGTATATCTAGTGACCGCAATAATACGTCTAATGTGAGAGGTTAGTGCATTGAATGCTTGAACCCAAGGTTGGAATGGGTTTGCGGTGTAATTCTGCCCGGAACTGCCCGGCATATCCAGCGACCGCAAATAAGTCCAATGTGAGAGGTTGATGCATTAGTAAATAATAAATGCTAATGAAACTTGTTAAGTAGGGTAAGGTTAAGTTAACGCGAATGGACTAATGACACTTAACCAATATAACACATTAATTAGACAGGTGGAGGGGGTTAAGTAAACTAAGAACACTTAACCAATACAACATGTTAGTTATACAAGTGGGTGGGTTAAGTAATATGACTAGACTAACGACACTTAACCGATATGACATGAATGGGTGGGTTAAGTAAACCTGAACTTGATCACTTGAGAATACTTAACCAATTTAACATAACATGACAAGTGGATGGTTAAGTTAACTTGAATTGATTGATGACACTTAACCGATATGACATGATACACTGGTGGGTTAAGTTAACACAAGGGAGAACACTTAACCAATTTGACACGATGATTTGGTAGGGTTAAGTCATGAACCGCTTGAACATACTTAACCAATTTGACACGATGATTTGGTAGGGTTAAGTCATGAACTGCTTGAATATACTTAACTAGTTTGACATGATGATTTGGTAAGGTTAAGTCATGAACCACTTGAATATACTTAACCAACTTGACACATGATTCATAAGGCTAAGTCATGAACTTGAACGACAACACTTAGCCAATTTGCCATGACACGTAGGAGGGTTAAGTCACGAACTTGAATGACAACACTTAACCAACTTGACATGCTAGACTGATAAGGGTTAAGTCACGAATTTAAATGACAATACTTAACCTATTGGACAGGAAACCCTAGTTACGCGGTCCATTTCAGCAGTAACCCACTTAGATGTATCATGGTACCCTGGAACTAGGTAGGGTGGGGCACGATTACTGGGCTGATTGTAAGCGACTAGAACGACGGCTGAGTTGGTGCGCTAGTGTAGGTTCAGGCGGACTATGGTCGTGCATGTAGTCCGAGTTGAAAAAGCAGGCATTGGGCATCAGTAGGTTTACACTGTGCGTGCTTGGTTCGTTTGGGGGGTTGGCACCCTTGGGCTTGATACACCCTATGGTGGACTCAGCACAGGTAACTACATTCGTGATAGGGCTGTATGACACATGCACATGAACGAGCAAGGACTTGTAGGGAGCCGATCGATTATTAGATCATTTCGTGGGACCAAGTAATGGGTCATTTCATGACATTGGGAAAGGGATCATTTTATGGTCAACACATGACACGGGTTGGGATATTAATACAGGTGGTGCAGAGCAAATAGATATCATAGAAATATTTTAATAGTGAAGCAGAGAAATCTTGCTATTCTTGATAGGAATCTTGCGAAATTATACTTAGTGTATCTTGAATGGGAACCTTGCGATGTTATACTTGAAAAAAATCATATGATGTTATTCTTAGTTATCGTGCCTGTAGCTTATCTTGTCATCATGCTTATGTTTACTTTCAGTTTATTCATGCCATGTTATCTTTACCTGTTTTTATGGTGAAAGTCACTAGGACTTACTCAGTCTTTATGACTGACCCGTTTTGTTTCGCCTCTTTTTCTTCTGTTCCCCCCCCCACCAGTTTCGCAGGGTGGGAATACAGCTTAGTTCGGATATTACCAAGCTCCCAGGGTCTTTCATGTACGGCTTGGATCTCTCTTGGTTGTGGCTTGCTTTGCTTTATTGGGGAATACTACAATTTATTTTTATGCTTCTTTGTAGTACTTCTACTTTACCTTCCGCTGTTTTATATATGTCTGTCTTGTAATATTTCTGCTCCAGTACCCATAATGCTCCATTGAAGTTAAGGCATTCCCTTTGTGAGTGACCTTAACGGATGTGGGGTGTTACATCACCCTTCTTCTCACGCTCTTCCTCCTCTTCGTGAATGCCTGAACAAAAGAAACCCAACATTGTTCCTTTCCTCCTCCCATCGCACGCAAACCGGGGCGCTGAACCTCAATTAGACTACACCATCACCACCGCCTTGCCAATCTCCCTCTGCGCCCCTGGTATGGTGCAACTCGCACCAATCTCGATCCCACACGGCGACCCCAAACTCCTCACGTTTGCGTGTAGGAATCTCGCAATTTGCTTATTGAAAATCAATCACCACCACACGGATTGAAGCTCTTTGAATGCTCTTTAATTTGGTATATGGAAGTTTGAATTTTGTTGTGTGGATTAACAGAACAAGGTGAAAGAAATTCGGAGCTTTCTTGCCGTCCATGGTTAAGGAGGCGGCGGCTACATCATTTAGGGGATTAGGGTTATGCAAAAAGAATGTGTTTTTATTATATTTTTATGTAAATTTTACAATTAAATCCATACATCTTAAACCAATCTGATTTTAGCACAACGAAGGATGTTTCCAGGAAAATATCCCCGTTCCGGATCTAATGGGCAAGGTCCCGTCAGCCTGTTCGACTGTCTTTAGCCTGTTTTATTTAATTTAATTTTAAATCATTTACTTAATTAATTCAATCTCACATTTAAATTCATCGGGGCCACATACGACCTCTAAAAATTCCAGAAAAATTATTTCCAGTTATGTTTTGACGACACGGTGCTAACTAGACTAATTTCGTCAAATTCCGAGATCGTTTGAAAAATGGTCAATTTCTGGTCGATCAGATTTGAAAGAATCTGACAAAACACATTTTATTTTGCCACGCTCACATATTAATTGTAAAAATTATAAAAATTGTAATCTAGCAATAATTTGACATTCGGTTCCAATAATATTAAAATATATATATAAATTCTACGACTATTCTGAAATTTAATCTAGGGATAACTTTTGATTCCCGCTATGAAATTTCAATTTTTCGGATTCGTTGGAAAGATATTTTTAAATAGATTCTAATATTTCTGGTTTCACTAAAATCCGGTTTATTTTGCATCCTATACAGTCAGTCAATGTCTCAAGTTTGACTTTTCAAACTACCGCCCTATTTCTAACTCTTTTTATAATTAAAATAAAATTATTCATTCTAACTTCGATTAAAATAAATTTTTAATCGTTATTATTTAAAATAAATTATTTTAACTATTAAATTTCTAAAATAAAATTTTTGAATTGGTTTAGAATTTGCGGGTTGTTACATTTTACTTCATGGGATGAATAGGTTGGGATTGGGAAATTAAAAAAATTGTAACAACACGCATTTTTCCCAGACCTAATCGATCGCAAAATCGACCAAAATCATTCAACACCTGCATACGTTAACTTTGGGAATACAATACATCAGAACAATAACATCAGACTTTTATAAACATCATAATAATGTTACATCAGAGTACAGAATATCAGAGTACATCGAAAAATAAAATAATACAGCGGAAGATAAATTACAATATTTTAATACATTGCAGCGGAAGATTATCAAAAGCTCTGGCACAGCTTTAAACTTCGATCCAGGATCCTGCTAAAGAGATGAATATCTGCAAAAAGCTACTCGACTGCCCGTGTGAAAAATACGGGCACCCGAGTTTGCCAGTGAAACGAACTACATGTCAGTCATGGGACTGGTATGAGAAATCTTAACTTAACTAACCTAAATAAAAAGCTAATCATGGGACCACGCGGCTAACGCGGAACCGGTTTACTCCATTGGATTGCCTGTGCATAAAATAAAGTGAATCATTAAACAACGCAATGCTTTTTTTTGAAAAAATGAAACCATTATAAGACTCAAGTCCCATCACACAATGCAACGCAAACCGGAGGACAGAGTTTTACCTTATAATGGTCAAAAATGCTTGATACGATAAAACCGATGTGATATTATTACTAGTGTATATATATGTTTCAAAAACAATTTCAATCATAATGTATCAATCATAGACGGCATAGCACCCCATCCTACTATGTCTCCTTACTAGTTCTACAATCAAAACCGCATGGAGTCGTATTGGAGATTTGGTTTCCATCAAGAGTCAAGGCTAGGGAGGAGCTCCTTATCGGTTCGAGGACACTCTAGAAAATGCCTTAGGATCACACCTATGGGCAACCCTTGGATATCAGCAGGGCTGGTCCCTACCTAACGGGAGTGGATTAGTTATGCCTGAACACACGTTTCCTGGTTCCTTTGAACCTCCATATGTGTAACACCCCACCTCCGCCAATGCCACTCTTGCAAGCACACTAGCTTTGGAGGGGCGTCAAAGTACTTGGTCATTATTTTCCCACGAAACAAAGTCTAGAACATAAACTGAAAACTGAAAAAGAAACATAAAGTAATTATCCCCAAAGTAGCATAAGGCCATAGCATGCTCAAACCATACGTGAGCTATCCAGAAAAGATGCTAAAGATCCAGCTAGGTACCAGTGTTCCCACCCTGTAAACCTGGGGGGGGGGGGGGACGGAAGAAATGAGGCAAAAGAAAACGGGTCAGTCAAAAGACTGGTAAGTCCTATCTACTATCAGTATAAAAACTAATAAAGTTAACTGGACATGTAAAGTAGAGATGAGACATAGGTTGGTAACTGGCATGGTGAAAAGTTAACAAGATAGATCAAGTGTGGCATTGCATATACAAGGTTAAGTTGCACCAAGTGTGTACTAGTAATCTATGTCAGGTATCAACAAGAAAAGATCCCTTGGCCCAATCTTGGCCTAATATCCCGAGATGACCTAGATCAAGGTCCAACAACACGGTCTAGTCGATCGGCTCCCTAAAAGCCTAACTCGTCAAGTGTCGGTGTCATGCGGCCCAATCTCGAAGTGTAGTCAAACTGTGCTAGGTCCACCCTAGGGTGTATCAAATCTTAGGGTACCAACCACGGACACAAATCAAGCACGCACAGTCTAAGCCTACGGGTGCCCGTGTCTGCTTTTTCAACTCCAGACCATGTGCACGACCATAGTCCGCCTGAACCTACACCGGTGCACCTACTCAGCCGTCGTTTTGGCCGCTTACATGTCAAACCAGTAATCGTGCCCCACCCTAGCCTAGTCCCTAGGGTATCATGATACAATCAAAAGGGTTACTGGTGAAAAGGACCACGTAACTAGGGTTTCCAGCGGGTTAAATGTGGTTAACCCTACCCCATCAAGTTGGTTAAGTGTACCCAAGGTTCATGACTTAACCCCATCAACCCATCGTGTTTCATTGGTTAAGTATTCAAGTGGTCCATGACTTAACCCTATCATGTGACATTAATTAATTTAATGCACCCAACCTCTCACATTAGACCTTGTTGTGGTTACTAGTTAAGCCGGGCGGGTCTGGGTAGCTTTGCACCACAACTTGGTCTAACCTCGGGTTTCAAGTGCGACATGACCAACTACTCACATTGGGTCCTATTGCTTGTAGCCACTAGTTAAGACGGTCGGTTCCGGGTAGATTTATGCTACAAACTCAACCCAACCTCGAGTTGGCCACTCTCATGTTTTCTAGAAGTCATGTCCAAATTCATGTTTACAAACATAATCACAAGTCAATGTTCATGTCATATTTTGAAATCATGTTTCATGTCATTAATATTACCCAAACCCAATGCATTCCCCTCGCATGTACGTTTCGCATAACATAACATAGATCAAAACAGGGAACTTGGCAAAACATGACAAAAAGGCATAAGGTAATAAGGTTGGCCACAAGTTAAACATGGTGGCATATGAGGCATAAATATGTTCATAAGCTTGCATATTACATCATAGGCCTCAAAACATGCATGATATCAAACTTAAGCAAATAGGTGAAATATGATCATAAATGACATAGGATGGTGGCTAGTGATTCGCATATAACATCATATGCAAGGTAACACAAGGTTTATGAAAGTGTCTATGTTGCTTTATGCAACATTTCCAATCAAAGCTCATAGCTTCCTATGCACGAGGCAAAGGTGATAGCTTTACAAACATGCATAGAATATATTTATGCATAACATGATAGGATCAAAACACATATCATACTTAGGCCCAAACTCAACTTGCAACATGTCATATTTAACTTCATAGTTAGAATCTAAGAGTAGTATAGGGCCTACAATGCTATGAAGACTAGAATAAATATAAAATAAGATTGAGACGAAGCCACACTAGCAAATCCGCAACCAAAGACGATAAACTCCACTTCAAGACTTGAGAACAAGAAGGAATAACCCCAAACAAAGAAGGATGGCTCTTTTACTTAAGAAAGATGGCTCCTTTATGACATAGATTGATTTGAGACACTCATGCTCTCATGAAGAAGGTGGAGGCCATGATTAGTGAACATTTGGGCAACATTTAGTTGTAGGGATGATTAATGAAGGTTTAGGCTAGGTCTAGGGGTCTTTTTATAGAGATTAGAGGTAGTTTAGACCATAGGATTAACCCTAAAACGAATCTGAACCATTAACTCCTGTCAGAATCAAACAAAAGAGGACCCAACCTGCCAAAATGGTGCACCAGAAGAATTGGTCCGACCGGGGGGATCGACCCCTGGGTCGACATGGGTGTCGACCCCTGGGTCGACATGGGTGTCGACCCCTAGGTCGACAAGGGTGTCGACCCATTAGGGGGGGTCGACACTGGTGTCGACACCTATGTCGACCCTGCCTGGGCGGGAAAATTCCCGCCCAGTCTGTTTTGGTTGAAATTCGATTCTGAATTCGAATTTGAACTGTTTTCGGGCTTAGAATTTTTTGAAAACTTCATTGGGCCATAACTTGGTCATTCGGACTCCGTTTTTCGAAAACTCGGACTCTATTTCGCGTATTTTTCCGAGATGAACGCAATGGCACAGCCCGTTTCCCTTGATTCAGATTTTAGAATTTAATTCTGCCTTGATTTACATTATAACATGTTATTAAAAATACGGGTTGTTACATTCTCCCCTCCTTAAAGCATTTCTTCCCCGAAATCTCCAAGTTAGGAAGAACGTATCCTACCATCCATCATCCATCTACTCAAAACATCATCCACAAGTAACCATTGTCCCTAAAAAGATTCTAAATGCTGTATGAACATATGCAAAAGGTGTGTGTATATGTACTTATCTAATGCAAAAATCAGGCGGTTACTGATTCAGTAAACCTCCTTAATGCAAAGTATGTTAGTGAAATGAGTCCATATGTATGCAAATTCCTAACATAATTTATAATCTCTACATGAGTGCACATAACATTCATTCATATGCAACATCCACGTGATAGCACAACAAGTTTCATCCATGAATAAGTATCAGCACTCATGCATATGCAATATGAAAGTGTGTGAGCCGATCTTAGTGCCTAATGTGTGTCATGCATCCACGAGGATCCACTTGCAAACACTTGCAACCACTTCCAAACATCAAGCATAACATGTTTCAAATACATGTTTCATCCAAAGGGTTTCTACCTAAGGTTCTCATGACACGATTACGAGATAACAAGATAAACAAGTTAAACATGGATAGCAAAAGAAAGATATGCTAATTAAGAAAGGAGATTGAGAATGTACCCTCAAAAAGGAATGGATAAAGCCCACGCATCTTCTCCTCGGTTTCCCAAGTTGCGTCTTCATCGGCTTCACTCCACTGAACTTTCACCAATTTGACTTCTCGATTCCTTAACTTCTTGATCTCTGTTCCCAAGATACGAATCAGAGCTCTCCTCAAGGTTGCCTCTTTCTCTACCTCCACATCT
Organism: Allium sativum; assembly: GCA_030737875.1. Taxonomy (NCBI): domain Eukaryota; kingdom Viridiplantae; phylum Streptophyta; class Magnoliopsida; order Asparagales; family Amaryllidaceae; genus Allium; species Allium sativum. Next base: position 152,048,931 of record CM060921.1, on the reverse strand, counting down.
TCAAGAATGCTTGGTTCAACCACCTCAACGGACTCATGTAGGCACTTTCAGAGATGCGAGACATGAAAGACATTATGCACTCCGGCTAGCTTCTCGGGCAATTCCACCTTATAGGCCATCTTTCCAATTCTCTCTATGATAGGGAAGGGTCCTACGAACCTTGGTGCCAGCTTCCCGATTGCTCCGAAACGAACCATGTTACGCAAAGGAGAAACCTTCACGAAAACCAGGTCTCCCACTTCGAATTCCAAATCTGCCCTTCGCTTGTCAGCATAGGATTTCTGTCTATCTTGGGCCGCTTTCATCCGTCTTCTCACCAATTCAACTTTCTCGGATGTGTCCCGTATCATATCGGGCCCAAGTATAAGCCTATCCGTTGTCTCCCACCAACAAGATGGTGACCTACACGGCCTCCCATACAAAGCTTCAAATGGTGCCATCCCTATGCTGGCTTAATAGCTATTATTATAAGCAAACTCTACAAGAGGAAGGTGGTCCTCCCAAGTGCCACCAAAGTCAAGAACACAAATCCTCAAAAGATCTTCTAGCACTCTATTCACCCTTTCGGTTTGGCCATCCGTCTGGGAGTGATAGGCTGTACTCAGATTCAATCGCGTACCCATCGCTTCTTGCAAACTATTCCAGAACTGGCTAGTGAAAATTGGGTCACGATCGCTAAATATGCTAGAAGGAACTCCATGCAACCGCACTATCTCCCGAAGATAAATAGATGCTAGCCATGATGCGGTCCTCTTGTTCTTTACAGGAATGAAATGAGCACTTTTCGTAAGTCTGTCAACTATGACCCATATGCTTGTGTTCCCTCTCCTTGACTTAGGCAATCCATCCACAAAATCCATAGAAATACTCTCCCACTTCCATTGCGGGACTTCCAATGGATGTAATAGCCCACCGGGTTTCTTCGACTCGGCTTTCACTTGTTGGCACACCATGCACTTTGAAACATACTCTGCCACATCTTTCTTCATTCCAGCCCAAAAGAAAATGCGCTTCATATCTCTATACATCTTATCTCCTCCAGGATGTATAGTCATCTTCGAGTGATGTGCTTCTTCGAGAACTTTATGCACCAAGTCTCCTACTTGTGGAACGCATAGCCTTCCATCACGCCTTAGCCAACCCTTGTCATCAATAGTATATCTAGTAAGGTGACTAGACGTCTCACCACGAATCAACTTGTCCATGACCTCGACTATCTACGGTTCTCCTTTCTGGGAAGCCCCAACTTGATCAAGAAGTGTGGGTCTAAGCTCAAGGGATGCTAATGAACCCGTCATCGACTCAATAGTCGTCGTGAAATCAAAGGTTGCCAAGAACTCTAAGTTCTTCATCTCAATAAACAAGGGACTCAAAGTCAACCTCCTTCTGCTTAGTGCATCTGCTACAACATTACCCTTGCCAGGGGTATAAGCTATCTCGAAGTCATATGATGCCAAGAATTCCATCCACCTTTGCTGCCTTAGATTCAGATCTTTTTGCGAAAAGAGGTACTTCAGTGACTTGTGATCAGTATACAACTCAAACCTTTCGCCTAGGAGATAGTGGCGCCAGGATTTGAGTGCAAAGACGATCGCCGCCAACTCCAAATCATGAGTGGGATAGTTCTTCTCATGAACTTTAAGTTGCCTAGCCCCATAACATATCACCCTTCCCTCTTGCATCCGAACAGCACCTAACCCTGTGTCACATGCATCTGTGTACACGGTAAACATCTTACCACTATCGGTTAATGCCAAAACTGGAGCTGTGGTAAGGGCTCTCTTGAGCCTTTGAAAAGCAAGCTCACACTCCAATTCCCATGCAAAGACTAAGTTCTTCTTCGTCAACTTAGTAAGAGGGGCCGAAATCTTAGCGAAGTCCCTGATGAACTTCCTATAGTAGCCCGCCAGACCGAGAAAGCTTCTTACTTTGGTTGCATTTCTAGGAGTCTTCCAGTCTTGAACCACAACCACCTTCGCGGGATCCACCGCTATGCCTTGCTTAGAAACTATATATCCAAGAAACCGAACTTCCCTTCTCCAGAAATGACATTTGGAGAACTTGGCTTTCAACTGATGCGCTCTAAGTGTATCCATCACTTCCTTGAGATGCCTAGCATTCTCTTCCTCATTCTTTGAGAAGATCAGAATATCATCCACGAAGACAACAATAAACTTGTTAAGGAACTCCCTGAACACCCTACTCATCAAGTCTACGAAGTAGGCGGGTGCATCAGTCAAACCGAATGGCATGACAAGCCATTCAAAGAATCCATCTGGAGTCCTAAATGCAGTCTTATCAATACTATCCTCAGCTACTCTAAGCTGATGGAATCCAGTGGCTAGATCGAGCTGAGAGAAAACAGAAGCACCAACAAGCTGGTCAAAGAGATAATCAATCCTCGGTAACGGGTGCCTATTCTTCTTTGTCAGCTTGTTCAACTCTCGATAATCAACACATAGACGAAGCGAACCATCCGCCTTAGTAGTGAATACCACCGGAGCACCCCATTCAGAAATGCTTCACCTAATAAAAATTTTCTCAAGCAGCTCCTTGATTTGCTTACTGAGCTCTCTTCTTTCTCGTGGGGCCATGTGCCTAACGGGCAATGATACTGGCTTGGCATTATCAACAAGATAAATGCGAAAATCTATCTCTCGTTTAGGGGGTAACCCCTTAACCTCTTCAAAGACATCAGGATATTCTCGAACCACCCTTACAGATTGCAGATCATTGACGGACGAGTCAAGAGATTCAAGATAACATAACATGATGGGATCCAGCGGGTTGCAAGAAATCTCTAGGGTATTACCGAGGCGAGTCATGAGCCTCACCACCCTATGCTCACAATCGAGGATGGCTCCATAACTGGACAACCAATCCATGCCCAAAATCAACCCGTATCCCGTGAACTCGAGAACATAAGCATTACACGTGAATTCTACGTTCAAGATAGAAATCTTCAAATCCACACAAATCATAGATAAATGGGCGGAACCCCCAATTGGATTTGAAACACTGACGGGATCCTCAACTAGACTAGTACTTAGGTGCAAACTTTCAACAATGTCAGAAGAAATATAGGTATGCGATGCGCTAGAATCGAATAAAGTGCGAACAGGAAAGTCAGAAATATAAACAAGACTTTCTACAGAAATACTACCTCGGTCCTGAGCTGGAGAAGTGTTGAGAGCATGCACTTGCCCTCCAGAAGGTCCTGCACGCTGGTTCTGCCCTTGCTTCTTGGGGCAATCCTTGCTAAAATGTCCAGTCTCTCCACAATGAAAGCATTCGCCCAGCTTCCTCTTCTTCTTCCTACAGTCTTTAGCTATGTGCCCAACAATCCCACAGTAGTTGCATTTTCTTGGGTCCCTTGCCTTGGCCTTGTTGCCCTTGTTGTTCTTGTTGTTCAGATTGCTCTGGTTCCCTCCCCACTTGGAGTCTGTCTTCTTGGTTTGAGTCTCATTAGGCTTGACTTCTTTCTTGCCATTCTTATCGTCTCCTTGAAGCAATGCCATGTCTACTAAGCCTTCAAAAGTGGCCCCCATGGGTATATGAGATAGGGCTAAACCTTGTAATGGCTCATTCAACCCTCGTGCAAAGCGTAAAGCCTTCTTCTGGGGAGTATTAACCATGTCCAAATCGAATCGAGCGAGCTGGTTAAACTTATTCACATACTCTGTCATGTCCCCTTGATTCAAAGATATAAACTTCTCCAATTGCAGATTCGCCTCAGCTGATGATAGAAACTTAAGCCCAAACCTCGTCCTAAAGTCGGCCCAAGTCTCTATAGGTCTAGTAGCATTGGTGACCTCCCACCAATAAGCAGCTTCTTCTTTTAATAGCCATGCTGCTAATAAAACCTTTCTATGGTCTTCCACATCAAAGATAGCGAAAAGATCTTCAGTTTCTTTCAACCAATTTCGTGCCTCCACAAAAGTCTCCGTCCCAATGAAATTCTTGCCATCCATCGCCTTAAAGTCCTTGCAAACCTTTGAGAAATCTGCTTGTGGATGCTGAGGAGGGGGAGGAGGAACCTCAGTTACGGTGGGGGTATTTGCTGGGCCCGCATCATTGGCCCTAGCTTCCAAGTACCTCCGGAACCATCCGGGAATGGTTACTCCCTCAGGAAGGTTAAGACCGGCCATGCTCAAAAAGGAAAATATAGATTTAGAACGAGGAAACGAAGGATAGTGCTAATGGCTTTTGGGGAATAGCCTTTTAAAATAACTAGACTTTTCTTGGAAAATACTTAATTGGTTTTGAAAATAGTTTTCCAAAAAGGTAAGTTTTAAAAACACTTTTGCTCAAATCTTGTAAACCTGGCTCTGATACCAAATGTAACACCCCACCTCCGCCAATGCCACTCTTGCAAGCACACTAGCTTTGGAGGGGCGTCAAACAAGGTAAACATGCATGCAGATATCACAAGACAGAACATATAATTAAAACAGAGTAGTAAAGCAGCGGATAAAACTAGCATTTCAAAACCATAGTCAAGTTACATCAAAGTACTTGGTCATTATTTTCCCATGAAACAAAGTCTAGAACATAAACTGAAAACTGAAAAAGAAACATAAAGTAACTATCCCCAAAGTAGCATAAGGCCATAGCATGCTCAAACCATACGTGAGCTATCCAGAAAAGCTGCTAAAGATCCAGCTAGGTACCAGTGTTCCCACACTGTAAACCTGGGGGGGGGGGGGGAACGGAAGAAAAGAGGCGAAAGAAAACGGGTCAGTCAAAAGACTGGTAAGTCCTATCTACTATCAGTATAAAAACTAATAAAGTTAACTGGACATGTAAAGCAGAGATGAGACATAGGTTGATAACTGGCTTGGTGAAAAGTTAACAAGATAGATCAAGTGTGGCATTGCATATACAAGGTTAAGTTGCACCAAGTGTACTAGTAATCTATGTCAGGTATCAACAAGAAAAGATCCCTTGGCCCAATCTTGGCCCAATATCCCGAGATGACCTAGATCAAGGTCCAACAACACGGTTAGTCGATCGGCACCCTAAAAGCCTAACTCGTCAAGTGTCGGTGTCATGCGGCCCAATCACGAAGTGTAGTCAAACTGTGCTAGGTCCACCCTAGGGTGTATCAAATCCTAGGGTGCCAACCACGGACACAAATCAAGCACGCACAGTCTAAGCCTACGGGTGCCCGTGTCTGCTTTTTCAACTCTGGACCATGTGCACGACCATAGTCCGCCTGAACCTACACCGGCGCACCTACTCAGCCGTCGTTTTGGTCGCTTACATGTCAACCCAGTAATCGTGCCCGACCCTAGCCTAGTCCCTAGGGTATCATGATACAATCAAGAGGGTTACTGGTGAAAAGGACCAATTAACTAGGGTTTCCAGCGGGTTAAATGTGGTTAACCCTACCCCATCAAGTTGGTTAAGTGTACCCAAGGTTCATGGCTTAACCCCATCAACCCATCGTGTTTCATTGGTTAAGTATTCAAGTGGTCCATGACTTAACCCTATCATGTGACATTAATTAATTTAATGCACCCAACCTCTCACATTAGACCTTGTTGTGGTTACTAGTTAAGCCGGGCGGGTCCGGGTAGCTTTACACCACAACTTGGTCTAACCTCGGGTTTAAAGTGCGACATGACCAACTACTCACATTGGGTCCTATTGCTTGTAGCCACTAGTTAAGCCGGTCCGTTCCGGGTAGATTTATGCTACAAACTCAACCCAACCTCGAGTTGGCCACTCTCATGTTTTCTAGAAGTCATGTACAAATTCATGTTTACAAACATAATCACAAGTCAATGTTCATGTTATATTTTGAAATCATGTTTCATGTCATTAATATTACCCAAACCCAACGCATTCCCCTCGCATGTACGTTTCGCATAACATAACATAGATCAAAAGAGGGAACTTGGCAAAACATGACAAAAAGGCATAAGGTAATAAGGTTGGCCACAAGTTAAACATGGTGGCATATGAGGCATAAATATGTTCATAAGCTTGCATATTACATCATAGGCCTCAAAACATGCATGATATCAAACTTAAGCAAATAAGTGAAATATGATCATAAATGACATAGGATGGTGGCTAGTGATTCGCATATAACATCATATGCAAGGTAACACAAGGTTTATGAGAGTGTCTATGTTGCTTTATGCAACATTTCCAATCAAAGCTCATAGCTTCCTATGCACGAGGCAAAGGTGATAGCTTTACAAACATGCATAGAATATATTTATGCATAACATGATAGGATCAAAGCACATATCATACTTAGGCCCAAACTCAACTTGCAACATGTCATATTTAACTTCATAGTTAGAATCTAAGAGTAGTATAGGGTTTACAATGCTATGAAGACTAGAATAAATATAAAATAAGATTGAGATGAAGCCACACTAGCAAATCCGCAACCAAAGATGATAAACTCCACTTCAAGACTTGAGAACAAGAAGGAATAACCCCAAAGACAAAGAAGGATGGCTCTTTTACTTAAGAAAGATGGCTCATTTATGACATAGATTGATTTGAGACACTCATGCTCTCATGAAGAAGGTGGAGGCAATGATTAGTGAACATTTGGGCAGCATTTAGTTGTAGGGATGATTAATGAAGATTTAGGCTAGGTCTAGAGGTCTTTTTATAGAGATTAGGGGTAGTTTAGACCATAGGATTAACCCTAAAATGAATCTGAACCATTAACTCCCGTCAGAAACCAACAAAAGAGGACCCAACCTGCCAAAATGGTGCACCAAAAGAATTGGTCCGACCGGGGGGGGGGGGGGGTCGACCCCTGGGTCGACATGAGTGTCGACCCATTGGGGGGGGGGTCGACACTGGTGTCGACACCTATGTTGACCCTGCCTAGGCGGGAAAATTCCCGCCCAATCTGTTTTGGCTGAAATTCGATTCTGAGTTCGAATTTGAACTGTTTTCGGGCTTAGAATTTTCTGAAAACTTCATTGGGCCATAACTTGGTCATACGGACTCCGTTTTTCGAAAACTCGGACTCTATTTCGCGTATTTTTCCAAGACGAACGCAATGGCACAGCCCGTTTCCCTTGACTCGGATTTTAGAATTTAATTCTGCCTTGATTTACATTATAACATGTTATTAAAAATACGGGTTGTTACAATATGGCCACTAACAACCTATAAATCCGAGGTACCTCAAAATCCATCATCCACATAAGTAAAATGTCAGCGCTGGTAGGTCCCTGACATCACTCTAGCTAGAAAGAAACGTGTGCACTCCCTGCGTTCCCTTCTCCCGTTTTTGACTCATACCGGGGTGTGAGGATCGTGAAGTCACGCTATACTCAAAGCTACAACTGAACAGGCTATGCTTTGATTATCAACCACAAGACCTGCTTTTCAACAAATCCTTGATCATCTACATCTTGGCTTGCCACATTGACAATTCACGCCATGCTATTGATAAATATTAATATACACTAGGGTGTTAAGCAGAGAATGAATTCTCCACCACCAATCAGATATACATTAATAAAAATCAATTTAATTGCATGAAATGAATTCCAACGTCAGACACTCATCCATTTACAAGTTTGTTCTGGGTCTGAACGAAACCGGAGATACCCGAGAGGTTCTTGCTTATCCGGACAATCAACACATACGTCCGGACGGCTACCCCTGACTCCCCTTCATGGTAGCTACTCCAATCATGGGCCTCAGTAGCAACCCATCCATTCGATATGAAGATCGTTGGTCTTCAATCACCGTCTTCAACTCTTCGACTTAAAACGTATTATTTGAAATGAGTTAAACTCGGTCTTTTCAAATAATTCTCAAATAATTATCATTTAAATCATTTCATATCGTTCATATTTATTTGTAATGGTTTATCGCTATTTTTTATATATAAAAATAGCTCATTTAATTTAACGACACTTTGGGTCGATGGCGACCCTGGTGCTGTTTTTATCGAAATTTGATTTGCAATTATCTCGACATCTAACCATTGGATTTTAACAAAATTTATATCGTTGGGAAGATCTTCCCAAAGCGGTCCTAACGGTTCCAGTTTTGGGAAAATCCGACGGTTGGATCTTTCGGTATAATCGTTTGAAGTTACGATTTCAAATCGCAAACTGCAGCAACGTTGTTCGTTTTATTTTAATTTATATATATATATATATATGTAAATATGTAAATATAAATCGTTTGGCGATTTCAACATTTTAGATATGTACTTTTTATTGTATCTAAAATGACAATAAAAATATCGCTCTTATTTCTACTTTTTTTATTGTTCTTAGAACATCAATAAAAATACTTCTTTTAATTCTAATCTTTTTATTGAATAAAATATCAATAAAAATGTCGCGTTACATTTATCCTTTTTGTTTATACATAAAATGTAAATAAAGATATCACTTTACATTTTTTTCTTTTCGTTTGCATCAAAAGGTAAATAAAAATATAACCTTTTAATTCTAATCCTTTTTATTGTCTCTATTCTGACAATAAAAGTATAACATCAAATTCTATCTTTTTGATTACATCTAAAATGTAAATTAAAATGCCTCTTTTAATCTAATCTTTTTATTTACACCTAGAATGTAAATAAAAATGTAACTTTGATTCTATTCTTTATTTACATCTAAATATGCAAATAAAAATGTACTTTTTAATTCATGTTTTAATTCACATATAATATGCAAGTAAAAATTTCACTTTTTAATCCAAGATTCTATTTAGATCTAAAATGTAAATATAAATTTACCTTTTTAATTCACGGTTCTATTTACATCTAAAATATAAATATAAGTTTCACTTTTGATTTCTATGTTTTTATTTACATCAAAAATGTAAATAAAAAAATGCACTTTTTAATTCATGTTTTTTTTATCCACATCTAAAATGTTAATAAAAATGTACTTTTTCAATTCAGGTATTTATTCACCTCTAAAAGGTAAATAAAAATGTACTTTTTCCATGTTGTAGAGTTCGGCAAGACAATTCGAACGCAACTGGAATCACTGAATTATGAATCCGTTTGACAAAGATAAAAGTGTTTGAATTTTAATTACATTAAATAAATTCATTAATAACTTGATTAATTAATTTAATATATTAATTACATTAACCTAAAACACGGCCGTTACTTTCTGCTACTCCATCTTCTTCATCGAAATGCAGGAATCCATCGTGCTCAACCTTGAAACCTCCAACCGCACGGCCCCCGGATGCATCGTTCTCCGATCTGACAGCTCCACGCCGCCAAGCCTCGAGTCGCCATCCCTGTGCTGGCCATGCTTGCCATCTCGCGGATCCCATTTGGTCAAAAAACCCACACGAACTGCCGTTGTTTCAAGTAGGATTCCGGTCTCCTCGGTGAGTATTATCAGATCTTCACCGTTGAATAGATCGATTTCATTTCCCTCTTTCATTTTTCTTTGGAAGTGTTGATTTTTTATTAAGAGAAGAGGGAGATCGAATGGAAGAAGGTTCGATGCTTTATGGCCATTGTTTTCTTCAAAGACGGCAGCTGATGATTTGACATTAGGGCTAAGGATAATTTAGGATTATATTTATAATATAATATTTGTTAATTCACTAAAAAATCCTTAATTGACATGCATTGGTAATTTAAAGGAAATATTGTCGTTTTAATATTAATTATTTCCCTTTCTTGATTTAATCCCTTTCTATCACACACATTTGTTTTTCTATTTTATTAAATGAAGTTTGCTAATATGTTAATGTTAATAATCTTCCATTACTTTCAAATTCAAACTCTCATTGTTTTTTTTTTAAATTAATGTGTAACGGCCCGCAAATCCGCAACATCTGAGTTGACTATATACATCATACGTCCAACCCAAATATCACGAAAATACGAAACATTTTTTTTGGGTAGAAGAAGAACAGAAATAACAACACAGAATCTCACATCGCAGCGGCACAAAATATAATATATCATATCTTTGAAATACAAAATCTCCACTGTATAACATACACTTATCAGAATACAACACTTACAACACAACGGAACAAAACTCTATATAACTAACGTTGAAGCCTCCTGCTCCAAGCTCCTTTAGATAGATTTGTAAAATCCTGAACTACTTGACCGCCCGTACAAATTTAGGCACCCAAAAGTTTAGGTAGAACAAAACAAAATAAACTCCGGGTCAGTCATAGGACTGGTATGAGTAAACAGTTTAAAACAGTTTCAGAAAACTAAATGATATCTCATAAGACCACGCTGTATAATACGGAACGAGTTTTTCCCTTATGAAAATCCCAACACTTGATTTAACTTTCAAAATCCCTTTGAAAGGAACGATAGCTTTATATCAAAACTTCTTTGATATTATAATTGTCTAAATCAAGTAAATACAATCTAGTGGAACGTTTGCATCTCACGTTCCACATAAATAATATACAATAAAAACCGCAAGCACGTATTAGGTAATGGATTTCCAACTATGACAAGGTATGGAACCACCTTCTGTTGGTATATCTCTAGAGGAGAATACACCGAGTTCAACAAGAACATCTTGCAACTCACCCACACATGACCGACCACTCATTTCGCTTTAGTGTATAGAATGTATATCACCAACGGTTGGGATCAGCAATCGTTTCCCTAATGGGACAACATCGACAATAGCTTTTTAGAAGTAAATGAAACTCTAGATCAGGTGATCATACACCCTAATAGGTGCGACCTACATAGCCATGTTGCCTGCCCGATTTCTGTCATTTACCGATTGTTGAGGCCAGAGGCTACGATTTATCATCACATCAGATTCACTTCGAATGCCACATTGTCAGGTCCATTGAAAATCACTAATTGGCATCCACAACAGTACATTACGTTTCAGCTAAAAGAAGTTTCCTTCTCCGCTTCCACTCTTGGTACGGTTGAAGAAATCAATGTACGTGACCTTTCTGGAAATACTCTGTCAGACATTCATCCATACAAGTCACCCAGGAACATGATGAACCGAAGGCACAATTTCTATTAATAGAAAAAGTCCTTGCACTCTACTCCGTCTTCGATTATCTTCATATAATCTGATTCGCGACGCTACTGCCAATACAGAGTGGTTCTTTGGATAATAAGCCAACCGGTCTCTCCATATTGACAACGATGGTCAAAACTTCGATAGTCTGTGATTTAACTATCGAATAAAAACAAGTGTTTCGATAGTCAATGATTTAACTATCGAAGAAAACAAGTGTTCGTCCAAACATCTAACAATCACTAAGCCATTAATTAATATTCCATTAATTAAATCACTTCTCTATTTCTTTATCAATATTTGTTAACCAAATATTTTCAATAACCATATTGGCCTTTTACGTTGTTTGGAAAACATTTCCGAATATTGCCTTCCTTTATTTTCTAAACTTTAGAAAATATATGCTATTTATAATTGGAAAATATTCCAATTACTTATCTCTTTTCTGATCTCGTTTATTTCTATACTTAAGAAATATTGTATATTATATTTCCAAGCTTAATTTTATTTGGGTTAAAACGGATGTTGTGTAAAACATCGTTACGACAACCCAAATACTATATTCAACTAACTCTTATTCAACATTGATCTTCGAGCCTGAAATCTTAATATTTCTTTGTTAATAATGAAATCAATCAAGTTGGGGTATAACTACCTTTCAGACCTTGACGGAATAACATTTATAACGTCAAAACAGATAAGACTACTTACTCGAGTAATCAATACCATACAACTACTGATTCACTTTTAAACACATATACACCACTTCCTATTCTTACTAGATTTTATTCTTATACTTCCTTTTTTATTATACTATTCTATTTCTAAGTTCGCTTCCTTATCGACTTCTATATATATCGATACGTTGATTTCTAACTATCAAACTTCTTAAAAATATTCTAACTCCTTAAATTCCCGGAAAAATTCACCATAACCTCCTTTGTACCGGGAGCATCGGGATATTTTAAATAGCCTCCCATGGCTCTCGCCAATCCGAAAGAAAAAGAAAAACCAAGCGGCTAGCCGATACGGCGCATAAAATCTCATATATGAATTAAATACGTACCTTTTTGTTGAGCACTCTATCTATTTCACTTCTATACTTTATTCCAAACCTGTTTAATGTATATCCATATATTTCTAATTCATTTCAACTCAATTTGAATCGTATATTAAATTTTCCATTTCAACTCTATTTGAAATCCTATATTCAATTTTCCATTATTACTCTATATGAATTCTATATTCAATTTCATTTCACTTTCGATATTCAAATCCTATATTTGAATTTCCTTTATATTTTCTATATTCAAATTCTATATTTGAATTCCATTTGAATTTCTATATTCAAACTCTATTTGAATTTCTATATTCAATTTCTATTTGAATTTTCGTTATTCAAATTATATTTCACAAGTCTCGATTTTAATTTCTTTTGAAATCGATATTTCTACTTTTGGAAAATAGATTTCCCTTTCAATTCCACACTTGTATTTTTATTTTTGAATTATCCAATGATAATTCTTTTCACTTCATTTATAAACTTCGTTTATAAAAGAACTATTTATAAACTTCGTTTATAAAGAAACTTCTTGTTTTATTTCTTCAAATCAAGTTTATATTTCAAATTTATTTTAAAATTCAAATTCTATTTTTCTAAAATAGAATTTCCCTTTTAAGTCTCAAATACCCTTTTTCGATATTTTTAAATATCAATACTTAGGCCAGTGATATTTAAACACAAAAAGCAACCAATTATTTATTTTTCTAACACATCATATATGACAGTATATATGCAAATAAATAAACAAACAGATTATATATTTTTGAGGAATCCTGTTGGATTCCTCCAACCTGTTTTCCTACATCCACAGACGTTAGTTAACATAGTAATACACATCCTGCTTCGTGGAAGGATATCGCGGTATAGAAGGTCATCCACTAATCATAGCGTGGGGCGTATACGGTTATCATCCGCTAATGAAACTGCGTGCATCCGCTAATTAGACTACGCGTACAATCCAATCATCAACCCAATATATATATATATAATAGTCAACCCTAAATAACTATATATATTTAAATCAACTAGAACACGTTCAAACAAGCATAACAATTATTTTTAACGATATAAAAATAATTCTAAACAAATAGGTGAGATTTACTCACCGTGATATTTTCCTTAGTCGAATCTCCTGCTTAATTCCTTATTGTAGCATCCTTGAATCGACCCGACTCGTGTCAATGAATTTATCAAGCTCCTATGATTAATAAATTTTATTTAACAATTAAATGATTATTTATTTTAAATTAACAAATAGATAAATTATCCTATGTATAATTTTTCCAAGCTTGTACATATATGTGTTACACGTATGATATAAACTAAATGTTATTAACTAGATTAAAATAGTTAAATTCAGAATTAATCGTACCTAATTCATGTTGAACAACCTTCACTACTGATTTTTCTTTTACTTTCATTTCCATTTAAATGTAAAATGGACAGCATTTTCACTTGACTGATCCCAACATTTTCTTCCTCCCAGTTCGACAATGCATGTACCCAACTGTTTCCGTGAACTTGGCAAGTCTTTCCCCACACCACACTCGGCATCAACATCCCATGCCTCTAACATCCATCCTCACTGTCTTGACAAAACACCACCCAGTAATTTAATCCGCTTCTGGCGAAAACTACCCCTCTTTCCAGTGAGCAAAATCCAACACCATTATCACTATTACAGATCAAAGCCCAACATCGGCTTCTCCACACCCTCGTCGAACCATCCTTGCCCCAGAAAATCAATCGTCGAACTCATTCGCTTCTTTGCCATTACTAAATACAACATCGCACCTGTTGACTCGCCATAAAAGAACCGAACTGAACCCCCCTTGCAGCGTCGCAACAGGTGATACCTTTATCGCAACTAGGTGGAAGTCGCGACTTCCTGAGTTGTTCGAGCTTCAAGCCCTCGCGATGGCGAACTCGCTTGTCGCCTCTCTTTCTTTCTCTAAGTCGAGGTCGTTGCCAAACCCCTCCTTTCCAGCTTAAGGCACTCGATTTCATTCGATTGGATTTCACTGATTTTGAATACGAGTTCGGCCATTTTTATTTTGTTGAACTGATTTTTGATATTAAATAGAAAAGCGTTTGGTCCCCCTTTTTCTTTGTAGTGAACGAAAATGAAAATGAAGTAGGAAGAGTAAGTCGTGATTTTATAAGGAAGGGAGAGGGGTTTGGTTTGGTGTGTGGTAAAGAGAATGGCACGGTTTTCATTTTTGGACCATAAAAGGATTTATTTTTATTTTGAATTTGGATTTGATCGTATCCTTTAATTTAAATACATATGATGCCGAACTTCTTTCTGAACCCAACAACTGTCAATTCTAGGGTTTAACCATCATTCCGGACACACTGGGATAGGTCACGAAGTCCAATTCGATCGTCTGTGGAAGATATTTATTTAAATTAATATAAATAAAATTTTAAAACAATAAATTCTGCGATAATAAATTAATATTATTATTCAAATTCAAACAGAAGTCTGAACTGTATTTAGTTCAGTTTTAAATCTCGAACTGAATTATATTTTCGCATTACGATGATCTAATATATTCGATATTGAATCGAAATTGATTATTAAACTGATAAATTAAAATAAAAATTCCATTTATATTTATCTACCCAATATTTAAATCCATATTAAATAATTAAAATTAACCCATAAGAAACCGGGTCATTACAATCTTCCCCACTTAAAATAATTTCGTCCTCGAAATTGCTAAGGTAGGAAAAGTGCTACAAACCCATTTATCTTTTCAAAATTTATTTATGTTGATACTCAACATGTAGTGACCCGGATTCTTATGGGTTAATTTTAAAATATTTAATATGGATTTAAATATTGGGTGGATAATATAAGTGAAATTTTATATTTGAATTATCAATTTAATAACCAATTTCGATTTAATATCGAATATATTAAAGTTTCAAAATATGAAATCGACAAATAACAGAAAATGAAGTTAAAACTAAGTTGAAAACAATTCAGATAATTTATAGGGATTTCAATTTAAATGGAATTCGATGAGAACAATTTATTTTCGAAGAATTATATTGTTTTGAATTTAATTTATCGATTTAAATTAATATCTGTTTCGGATGATCGAATTGGACCTCGTGACCTATCCCAGTGTGTCCGGAATGGTGGTTAAACCCTAGGATTGACAGTTGTTGGGTTCAGAAAGGAGTTCAGAAACTGTGGGATAATTTAATTATAGCGGTTGATTAAAACTAGAATAAAAATAATTAAATTTAGTGGATCTCCTTCTTCCAACTAAACAGTGTCGTGCCTTCTCTTCCTACGACAAAACAAAGAAACCGTACCTTCCTTTATCACCACAAACTCAAACAAAACGTGGCTTCCCCTTTGCCAAATCCTTTCCTTATTTATCGTTCCTCAGATAAACCAAAGCAAAGCCATACCATTTTTTTTCTCTTTGACTCATAAAAAGAACCCGAACCTTTAAAATTAAAATGCCGGCCTCCAAATCAAAATCGAGCTCGATGTCAGGATGGGGATACTCGAGATATAGGCGCGCTCGAGGTGGAAACTGAAGCTCGCGATGGGGTTAGTCGCAATTCAGGAAGGATAGCGAAGACGCAGTGATTTCAGGAAGGGGACGACTTGGGTATTGACGCAAGCTGGTGTTCGATTTTGCTTCCAGATAGGGATTCTGGTAAAGGATGATATGCGGTGGTGGTTCATGAGAAGGGGGCAATGCGATGGGGTAAACCAGAGGGAGGCGATAGTAATTATTTTGCGAGATTTACTGGAGTTCAATGGTGCAGTATTTGGGGCTAATGTTGAGATAGTGTGGAAGTTCCAGGGGATTCGAACAAGGAAGAAGTGAAGTTCGAGACAAGGTTTGAAAGGTGAATTGGAGTTTGTGAATGGTTCAACAGTAAGGGTTTGACGATGAACAAGGTGGAGAAGTTGGTCTTTGGTGATGATGCAGGTGTGGTGTTCGATGTAATGTCGGTGAGGATGTTCACTACGATTTCATAGGGATTGTTTGGAGTTGTGTTGAGAGGAGAATGTGATTTGAACGATGATGACAGGTTCATTTTCAAGGTGATGACGCTGTGGAGTTTTGTTGAGGAGAAGGAGACGATGTATGATATGTGGTGCTATTGGAAAACTAAGGAAAACTGAAAAGGGTAAAATGGAAGTAACATTGCTCATTTGGGCCTTGGTGAAAACGGGACGAAGTTGGAAAGGGGACAAGTGAGGCAGTCACGACAATGGTTATGTGCCAAAGTTTCCCGCGTAGAAAGCATATTGGGTTAAGAAAGAAATTAAGGTAATTAATTTAAATAAGTTCATGCTTAAATTTATTTACTTCGTATATACGTATATACCTATACATAAAATCTTGTTAGCTAATTAATGTCACATTATAATCTATACAAGATTTTTACCATAAGGAGTCAATCGACAAATTCTTAGCTGAGGACTGCATAAGATGGGATTAAAATTGGAATCGAAATGGATTGGAAGATAAAATATAATCTGGTGAGTAAATCTCACCTTTTATTTAGAAATTATTTTTATATAGTTAAAAATAATTGTCTGTGCTTGTTTGAATGTTGTTTGATTATTTTAAAATATATATTAGTTATTTAGGGTATATAAATATATATATATATATATATATTGGGTTGATGATTGGTTGGATTCCCGCAGTCTCATTAGCGGATGCCTGCAGTTTCATTAGCGGATGATTACCCTATGCGCCCCACGCTATGATTAGTGGATGACCATCTATGCCGCGATATCCTGCCTTGAAGCAGGACGGGTATTACTATGTTGACTTACTTCTGTGCATGCAGGAAAACAGGTTGGAGGAATCCAACTAGATTCCTCCAAAAAAAAATTATCTGTTTGTTGTTTGTTTGATTTCATATATATTCATATATGATGTGTTAAAAATCAAATGATTGAAAATTGGTTAATTTGATTGTTTAAAATATCCCTGGGGCTTGAATATTGACTTATAAAAATATCGAAAAAGGTATTTGAGATTTAAAAAGGGAAATCTATTTTTTATAAATAGAATTTGAATTTTAAATGAACTATAGAAAATATTAACTTGTTTTGAATGTATATGAACGAGTATTGAATTTATAAACTCTGTTTATAAATGAAAAGGTGGGTTTTGAATCGAATTTATAAAATTTGTTTATAAATGAAAATATGGGATTTGAATTAAATTTATAAACTCTGTTTATAAATGAAAAGGTGGGTTTTGAATCGAATTTATAAACTTTGTTTATAAATGAAAATATAGAATTTGAATATAGAAATTCAAATGGGGTTTATAATATAGAATTTGAATATAGAATTCAAATGGGGTTTGTAATATAGAATTCAAATGGGGTTTATAAGATAGAATTTGAATATAGAAATTCAAATGGGATTTATAATATAGAATTTGAATATAGAAATTCAAATGGGATTTAAAATATAGATTTGGAGAAATAAAAGTGAAATAGATTTGGATAAATAGAAGTGAAATAGACTAAAGAGTTAATTAACAGATTTAATTAACAAATTGAGTTAAAACGATTGGTATAGTTAAAATAGATTGGACAGGTATAGACATACAGGAGACAGGTTTGGAATAAAGTGTTAGAAGTGAAATAAGTAGAATGCCCGACAAAAAGGTACGTATTTAATTCATATATGAGATTTTATGCTCCGTATCGGCAAGCCGCTTGGCTTTTCTTTTTCTTTTTGATTGGAGAAGGCCTGTGTGGAAGTTTGGGGATTTTCCCGATGCTCCCGGTACAAAGGAGGTTATGGCGAATTTTTCCGGGAATTTAAGGAGTTAGAATATTTTTAAGATAATTTGATAATTAGAAATCAACGTATCGATATATATAGAAGTCAATAAGGAAACGAACTTAGAAATAGAATAGTATAATCAAAAAGGAAGTATAAGAATAAAATCTAGTAAGAATAAAAAGAGAAAGTGTATAAGTGTTTAAAGGTGAAGAATTAGTTGTATGGTATTGATTATTCGAGTAAGTAGTCTTATCTGTTTTGACGTTATAAAAGTTATTCAGTCAAGGACAGAGAGGTAGTTATACCCCAATTTGATTGATTTCAATATTAACAAATAAATAGTAAGATTTCAGGCTCGAAGATCAATGTTGGATAAGAGTTAGTTGAATATAGTATTTGGGTTGTCGTAACGATGTTTTACACAACATCTGTTTTAACCCAAATAAGTGTAAGCTGGGAAATAGAATAATAGAATATTTCCTAAGTATAGAAATAAAACGAGATCGGAAAGAGATAAGTAATTGGAATATTTTTCAATTATAAATAGAATAATAAATATTTCTAAAGTTAGAAAATAAAGGAGGCGATATTCAGAAATGTTTTCCAAAAGCGTAAAAAGGCCAATGTGGTTATTGAAAATATTTGATTAACAAATATTGATAAAGAAATAGAGAAGAGATTTAATTAATGGAATATTAATTAAAGGCTCAGTGATTGTTGGATGTTTGGATTAACACTTGTTTTCTTCGATAGTTAAATCATCGACTATCGAAACACTTGTTTTTATTCGATAGTTAAATCACAGACTATCAAAGTTTTGACCATCGTTGTCAATATGGAGAGACTGGTTGGACTATTATCCGAAGAACCACTCCGTATTGGCAGTAGCGTGCGAATCAGATTATGTAAAGATAATCGAAGACGGAGTAGAGTGCAAGGACTTTTTCTATTAATAGAAATTGTGCCTTCGGTTCATCATGTTCCTGGGTGACTTGTATGGATGGATGTCTGACAGAGTATTTCCAGAAAGGTCACGTACATTGATTTCTTCAACCGTACCAAGAGTGGAAGCGGAGAAGGAAACTTCTTTTAGCTAACACGTAATGTACTTTTGAGGACGTCAATCGGTGATTTGATGGATTTGACGATGTGGCATTCGAAGTGAATCTGGTTTGATCATAAAGCGTAGCTTCTAGCCTCATCAACCGGTAAATGACAGAAATCGGGCAGGCAGCAGGGCTATGTAGGTCGCACCTATTAGGGTGTATAATCACCTGATCTAGAGTTTCATTTATTTCTAAAAATCTATTATCGATGTTGTCCCATTCGGGAAACGGTTGCTGATCCCAACCGTTGGTGATATACATTCGATACACTCAAGCCAAATGAGTGGTCGGTCATGTGTGGCTGAGTTGCAAGATGTTCTTGTTGAACTCGGTGTATTCTCCTCTAGAGATATACCAGCGGAAGGTGGTTCCGTACCTTGTCATAGTTGGAAATCCATTACCCAATACGTGCTTGCGGTTTTGATTATGTATATATGTGGAATATGAGATGCAAACGTTCCATTAGATTTTTATTTACTTGATTTAGACATTATTATAATATCGAAAGAGTTTTGATATAAAGATAAGTCAAGTGTTTGGATTTTCATAAGGGAAAAACCCATTTCGTGTTATACGGCGTGGTCTTATGAGATATCATTTAGCTCTGAAACTGTTTTAAACTGTTTACTCATACCAGTCCCATGACTGACCCGGAGTTTATTTGTTTTGTTCTACCTAAACTCTTGGGTGCCTAAATTTGTACGGAAGTCAAGTAGTTCAGGATTTTTCAGATATATCTAAAGGAGCTTGGAGCAGGAGGTTTCAGCGTTATCTAGTTATAGTGTTGTTCCGTTGTGTTGTAAGTGTTGTACTCTGATAAGTGTATGTTATACAGTTGAGATTTTTTATTTCAAAAGATATGATATATTATATTTTGTTCCGCTGCGATGTGAGATTCTGTGTTGTTATTTATGTTCTTCTTCTATCTCTTTCTTCTAAAAAAAATGTTTCGTATTTTCGTGATATTTGGGTTGGACGTATGATGTATATAGTCTACTCCGATGTTGCGGATTTTTGGGTCATTACAGTTGGTATCAGAGCTTAGGTTGAGTGAATACCTAGGCTTGTTGGAATGTGCTCATTAGAGATAGGATCAGTAGTATCCTAGAATGAGTTGAGTGTATATATACACGAGAGAGCGTATTTGTTATTTGATATAAAAAAAACTGTTTTATATTGTGTTGACTAGTCTGTTGAGTGGCTTATGAATTCTGATCGAATCGTGGGACGCCATGATGTCGATAGGAGTTTATAAACACTTGAACATAAAATTGGACACAGTATTGTTTTAAATAGTTGAGTTGATTGCTAGGATTATAATCAAATTAGATTATAAAACAGAAATAGATATATAACCAATAGAATTTGTATATGAAATAAAATATACAAATGTGATAAATTGAAATTGAATTCCAACCAGAATTCAGAATTTAAAATCCTGGGAGTTTGGAAAATATTTTTCTAAATGGAGTTTGAAAGAAATATAGTACTGAACTCACTTCAGTTGCTGGGAAATAATTCTGATGATGATCGCAACCTCATCAGTGTTCATTTTCGAGTTTCTAAGTGTTGAATTGTTGCCTTAGAAAAGTTTTTGATGGAAATTTTTTTTGAAAAGAAACAAGTTGTTTGAAAATTCAGATGTTTTGAATTGAGATAGATATAAATATATGTATATATTTATATTACTTCAAAGGAATTTTGAAATGAGAATTGGAATATAGATTTCAAATAGAAGTGAAATGGGAATTGGAATATAGATTTCAAATAGAAGTAAAATATAGGGATTCAAATAGGATTTGAAATGGAATTTTAAATATATACAATTCAAATAAAATGTGAGTATAACATTTGAACGTAGAAATTTAAATAGGATTTGAATAAAGAAATTTCAAATAGGAATTGTATAAGAAAAATTGAAATGGAATTTGAATTCAAAGGAATTCAAATGGATTTGAATAAAGAAAATTCAAATAGAAATTTGAATATTAGAATTCAAATGGAATTTGGTTAAATAAATTTTCAAAGAGAATATAAAGTGGAGGTTGAATATTAGAATTCAAAGAAAATATAAAGTTTGAAATAGAATTTGAATTCAAAGGAGTTAAAATAGAATTTAAATTCAAAGGATTTCAAATAGAATTTGAATAAGGGATTTGAAATGGGTTTTGAATAAAGGATTTCAAATAGTAATTGAAGATAAGGATTTCAAATAGAAATTGAAGATAAGGATTTCAAATAGAAATTGAAGATAAGGAATTGAATTAGAATTTGAATAGAAGAAAATTCAAATAGAAATTGAATAGAAGGAAATAATATAGAGTTTGAATAAAGAAATTCAAATGGAATTTGAATATTTTAAATTAAGATATAGGATTTGAATATTAGAAGTGAAATAGATCAGGAATATTATGTGAAATGGATTTGATACATATTAAAAATATATCAAAATGGAGTTGAATTTATTATAAACAAAGTTAAAACGTTTATATTTATAAATATAATTAAAACGAGCTCGCCATAGCGCGGTAGTTCGTAAATTGGCGATTCGAACTTCAATTTAGTATACAGAACTCAATTGAAGTCAGAATTCTGTGAAACAAGAATCGTCGGGACCAGTTGAACAATAGTTTTCTAATGAAAGAGAAAAATCTGGATTCCGACATATAGATTTTGAGTTATGTCAAAAATCAAATTTTAGAAAGCAGCGCCAGAACCATTATAAAACCATAACGGATTAATTAAATAAATAAAAGGATTTTTAGGGAATAAAATCAGAATTGACATTAGTAAAATCCAGACTGGAGATATAAAATAAATATGAACTCCAGTGAAGTAAATGAAATGATTTTAAGACAAAAATCATATTTTAAATGGTTAAATAGAATTAACTAAATTGGAGAATAATTAGTTAAAGGAAATTTGAATTGAAATTGGTATTCGGATAAGTGAAAGAGATTGAGAATTTATATTCGAAATTGAATATATAACTCGAGTAGAAAATATAATTAGATTAGTTTATAATTAAGTTGACATATATTTGAACAAGTATATTCAAATAAAAAGGGTGAAATAGGAAAAACGGTTAATTGGCAACTAGTTAATGGGAATTTAAATGATTGAAATTAAATTTAACTTAAGTAAGTTAAATGGATCGAAATGAATAAATTGAGTAAAATCAATGTGAATGAAATATGAATTCGGTGTGAATAATGGAAAAACCAAAAGAGTTAAAAAGAAAATATATCTATAAAACAAATATAAAGGAAATATATTTGTAAAACAAATATAAAGGAAATATATTTGAAAAACAAATACAAAGGAAGTTATGTGCAAACAAATAGAAGGAGAAATATTTGTAAAACATTTACAAATAGATTAAAATGAAATATTTGTAAAACATTTACAAATAGATTAAATGGAGATATTTATTTATAGAAAATAAATAGAATGTTATAAATGAGATATTTATTTGTTAAATAAATAGAATTTAATCAAAGGAATATTTAGAAGATGAATCGAAAATGGAAATCTATTTTTAGCAGATAAATAGAAAGATTAATTTAT
This sequence comes from Allium sativum, assembly GCA_030737875.1. Classification (NCBI taxonomy): domain Eukaryota; kingdom Viridiplantae; phylum Streptophyta; class Magnoliopsida; order Asparagales; family Amaryllidaceae; genus Allium; species Allium sativum. The sequence continues at coordinate 152,026,422 of CM060921.1, read as the reverse complement.
AAATAACAGTTTATAAATTAAATTAAATATTTATTATTCGATAAATGGAATATATAAGTCTGAACTTATATAGAGAAGAGATATTAGTTTTTAACACCGATAGTTTTAAATAGAAGGGGAACACAACACTTGTATAAGTGAAGTAACGTTATTAAAGAGAACATTTATAAAGTGAAGAACCGTTACTAAAAGTAAATCTTTATAAATGAATAAAACGTTATCCAATAGGAGTTATTCGAATAGGAGAAGTCGATTAGAGTTAGAATAAATCGATTAGAGTAAGATTTAACCAGTTAGAGTTAATCAATAGGGTTAATCCGTAGAGTTAATTGAATATTAGTTATTCAATTTGAATTTATTGAATATTTATTATTCAAATTAAGAATTAACCAGATAGAGTTAATTGAACATAGTTAATCGAATTTGGATTTAATTGAATGTTAGTTATTCAATTAAAGTTGATCGAATATAGTTATTGATATAAAGTTAGTTAAACATAGTTACTCAGGATAAATTGCCATTTCGTACGACTGCTAGCTTAATTCGCAGGGCTGCAGATAGCCTAGGGCGGTCGGATGTTTCCTGAGGGAATCAGGCGTAACCATTGTGATTGCTGCGATCTAGAGTCAAGCGAATGGAGTTAAAGGAGTTATTGAATATTAGTTATTCGAATAGAATTAAAGGAGTTATCGAATATAGTTTATTCGAAAGGAATTATCGAATTTGGTTATTCGGAAAGAGTTATCGATTATTTGTTAATCGAAATGAGTTATCGATTATAGTTTAATCGAAAAGAGTTATCGATTAGTTTAATTGAAGTGAGTTGTAGAATATTGGTTATTCGAAGGAGTTATTGAATTTATTTATTCGATGGAGTTAATCGATAAGAGTTAAATCCAATAGAGTTAATTGATAAGAGTAAATTGAATAGAGAAAATCGAATATAGTTTATTCGAAGAAAGGATTTCGAATCTAGTTATTCGATAGAGAGATTATCGAATATAATTATTCGAAGGGAGGAGTTATCGAATAAGGATTTAATCGAAAGAGAGACGTAAGGAAGTTTGAAATGTTGAGTATCAACATAAGTGTGTTTTTGAAAAGTTAATGGGTTTGTAGCACTTTTTCTACCTTAGCGATTTCGAGGACGAAATTATTTTAAGCGGGGAAGATTGTAATGACCCGGATTCTTATGGGTTAATTTTAAAATATTTAATATGGATTTAAATATTGGGTGGATAATATAAGTGAAATTTTATATTTGAATTATCAATTTAATAACCAATTTCGATTTAATATCGAATATATTAAAGTTTCAAAATACGAAATCGACAAATAACTGAATATGAAGTTAAAACTAAATTGAAAACAATTCAGATAATTTATAGGGATTTCAACTTAAATGGAATTCGATGAGAATAATTTATTTTCGAAGAATTATATTGTTTTGAATTTAATTTATCGATTAAATTAATATCTGTTTCGGATGATTGAATCGGACCTCGTGACCTATCCCAGTGTGTCCGGAATGGTGGTTAAACCCTAGGATTGACAGTTGTTGGGTTCAGAAAGGAGTTCAGAAACTATGGGATAATTTAATTATAGCGGTTGATTAAAACTAGAATAAAAATAATTAAATTTAGTGGATCTCCTTCTTCCAACTAAACAGTGTCGTGCCTTCTCTTCCTACCACAAAACAAAGAAACCGTACCTTCCTTTATCACCACAAACTCAACCAAAACGTGGCTTCCCCTTTGCCAAATCCTTTCCTTATTTATCATTCCTCAGATAAACCAAAGCAAAGCCATACCATTTTTTTTCTCTTCGACTCATAAAAAGAACCCGAACCTTTAAAATTAAAATGCCGGCCTCCAAATCAAAATCGAGCTCGATGTCAGGATGTGGATACTCGGGATACAGGCGCGCTCGAGGTGGAAACTGAAGCTCGCGATGTGGTTAGTCGCGATTTAGGAAGGATAGCGAAGACGCGGTGATTTCAGGAAGGGGCCGACTTGGGTCTTGACGCAAGCTGGTGTTCGATTTTGCTTCCAGATAGGGATTCTGGTAAAGGATGATATGCGGTGGTGGTTCAGTGAGAAGGGGGTAATGCGATGGGATAAACCAGAGGGAGGCGACAGTAGTTATTTTGGGGGATTTAATGGAGTTCAGCGGTGCAGTATTTGGGGCTGATGTTGAGACGGTGTGGAAGTTCCAGGGGATTCGAACAAGGAAGAAGTGAAGTTCGAGACAAGGTTTGAAAGGTGAATTGGAGTTTGTGAATGGTTCAACAGTAAGGGTTTGACGATGAACAAGGTGGAGAAGTTGGTCTTTGGTGATGATGCAGGTGTGGTGTTCGATGTAATGTCGGTGAGGATGTTCACTACGATTTCATAGGGATTGTTTGGAGTTGTGTTGAGAGGAGAATGTGATTTGAGCGATGATGACAGGTTCATTTTGAAGGTGACGACGTTGTGGAGTTTTGTTGAGGAGAAGGAGACGATGTATGATATGTGGTGATATTGGAAAACTAAGGAAAACTGAAAAGGGTGAAATGGAAGTAACATTGCTTATTTGGGCCTTGGTGAAAATGGGACGAAGTTGGAAAGGGGACAAGTGAGGCAGTCACGACAATGGTTATGTGCCAAAGTTTCCCGCATAGAAAGCATATTGGGTTAAGAAAGAAATTAAGGTAATTAATTTAAATAAGTTCATGCTTAAATTTATTTACTTCGTATATACCTATACATAAAATCTTATTAGCTAATTAATGTCACATTATAATCTATACAATATTTTTACCATATGGAGTCAATCGACAAATTCTTAGCTGAGGACTGCATAAGATGGGATTAAAATTGGAATCGAAATGGATTGGAAGATAAAATATAATCTGGTGAGTAAATCTCACCTTTTATTTAGAAATTATTTTTATATAGTTAAAAATAATTGTCTGTGCTTGTTTGAATGCTGTCTGATTGTTTTAAAATATATATTAGTTATTTAGGGTATATATATATATATATATATATATATTGGGTTGATGATTGGTTGGATTCCCGCAATCTCATTAGCGGATGCCCGCAGTTTCATTAGCGGATGATTACCCCATGCGCCCCACGCTATGATTAGTGGATGACCTTCTACACCGCGATATCCTGCCTCGAAGCAGGACGGGTATTACTATGTTGACTAACGTCTGTGGATGCAGGAAAACAGGTCGGAGGAATCCAACTGGATTCCTCAAAAAAAAATATTATCTGTTTGTTGTTTGTTTGATTTCATATATATTCATATATGATGTGTTAAAAATCAAATGATTGAAAATTGGTTGATTTGATTGTTTAAAATATCCCTGGGGCTTGAATATTGACTTATAAAAATATCGAAAATGGTATTTGAGATTTAAAAAGGGAAATCTGTTTTTTATAAATAGAATTTGAATTTTAAATGAACTATGGAAAATATTAACTTGTTTTGAATATATATGAACGAGTATTGAATTTATAAACTCTGTTTATAAATGAAAAGGTGGGTTTTGAATTGAATTTATAAACTTTGTTTATAAATGAAAATATGGGATTTGAATTAAATTTATAAACTCTGTTTATAAATGAAAAGGTGGGTTTTGAATCGAATTTATAAATTTTGTTTATAAATGAAAATATAGAATTTGAATATAGAAATTCAAATGGGGTTTATAATATAGAATTTGAATATAGAATTCAAATGGGGTTTATAATATAGAATTTGAATATAGAATTCAAATGGGGTTTATAATATAGAGTTTGAATGTAGAAATTCAAATGGGATTTATAATATATAATTTGAATATAGAAATTCAAATGGGATTTAAAATATAGATTTGGATAAATAGAAGTGAAATAGATTTGGATAAATAGAAGTGAAATAGACTAAAGAGTTAATTAACAGATTTAATTAACAAATTTAGTTAAAACGATTGGTATAGTTAAAATAGATTGGACAGGTATAGACATACAGGAGACGGGTTTGGAATAAAGTGTTAGAAGTGAAACAAGTAGAATGCCCGACAAAAAGGTACGTATTTAATTCATATATGAGATTTTATGCGCCGTATCGGCAAGCCGCTTGGCATTTCTTTTTCTTTTTGATTGGAGAAGGCTTGTGTGGCAGTTTGGGGATTTTCCCAATGCTCCCGGTACAAAGGAGGTTATGGCGAATTTTTCCGGGAATTTAAGGTGTTAGAATATTTTTAAGATAATTTGATAATTAGAAATCAACGTATCGATATATATAGAAGTCGATAAGGAAATGAACTTAGAAACAGAATAGTATAATCAAAAAGGAAGTATAAGAATAAAATCTAGTAAGAATAAAAAGAGAAAGTGTATACGTGTTTAAAGGTGAAGAATTAGTTGTATGGTATTAATTATTCGAGTAAGTAGTCTTATCTGTTTTGACGTTATAAATGTTATTCAGTCAAGGTCTGAGAGGTAGTTATACCCCAACTTGATTGATTTCATTATTAACAAATAAATAGTAAGATTTCAGGCTCGAAGATCAATGTTGGATAAGAGTTAGTTGAATATAGTATTTGGGTTGTCGTAACGATGTTTTACACAACATCTGTTTTAACCCAAGTAAGTATAAGCTGGGAAATAGAATAATAGAATATTTCCTAAGTATAGAAATAAAACGAGATCGGAAAGAGATAAGTAATTGGAATATTTTTCAATTATAAATAGAATAATAAATATATCTAAAGTTAGAAAATAAAGGAGGCGATATTCGGAAATGTTTTCCAATAGCGTAAAAAGGCCAATATGGTTATTTAAAATATTTGGTTAACAAATATTGATAAAGAAATAGAGAAGAGATTTAATTAATGCAATATTAATTAATGGCTCTGTGATTGTTGGATGATTGGATGAACACTTGTTTTCTTCGATAGTTAAATCATCGACAATCGAAACACTTGTTTTTATTCGATAGTTAAATCACAGACTATCGAAGTTTTGACCATTGTTGTTGTTAGACCAAAAAGTGGTTCTAACACCCAAATTGACTAAAAGCAGAATGAAATAAGATCAAAATTAAAATGAACACACAGGATTTATAGTGGTTCGGCAAAGAAATGCCTACGTCCACTTGCCTTTCACTATTTTCGATGATGTAGTTGCAATTATAATGAAATATTCACTGAATTTCTCTCACAACTCACTTACAATCACTCAATTGTCTAAAAACAAATAATGAAAGAAGATTTGGATTTTTTGGGAATGCTGGAATTCGGGTTATGAAGGTGGTCGAACTCTCAAAGTGCCAGAAAAAGATCCTTTTCTTTGTCTCCAGACAGGGTATTTATAGGTGAGAATTTGCTCAGAACCCGATCTGGATCGGAGCCACGTGTCATCCATCCCATCAGCCTCGGGTTCGGATGGATTTCTATGTTGACAACGCATCAGAGTAGTGGACGTTGCGGGTAGGAACTGGTCATAACCGCTCCGAATAACCAGGCGCTCATGCAGGAGAGTGACGTGGAAGACAGACTCGGATCGGAAGGGTGTGCACAAGGGGTTCGGATTGGAGTACCCGATCCGACCCGGATTGACTTAGGACTAATTCCTGTTTTTACTCTGCTCCGCTCAGATCTGTTGCTCACCGCTCCAACTGGAAATAGGTTGCTCTCCGATCCGAACAGCCGTGCCTCTCTGATTCCAACAACAATAGTTCACCGATCCGAACAGCAGACTTTATCCGATCCAAACCGCTACACTGCTCCGATCCGACCCGCTTCAGTGTTTTTCAAGTTCTTCAATATTTCATATCTTGACTTTGTGTTGCCCAGTTCACAAAGTGGGCTAACATTTTGCCCCCTCAAAGGATGCTTCTGTTGGAGACGGAGCATGCTTTGACTATCATTGCACAGCGCTCTTCGAGGTGATTTTTCTTTTGATTTTCCTTGCATTTTCATCTTTTTCTTCAAATTTCAATTTAATTCGTTGCTGAGCTAAAGAACTCGGTTCGGTTCGGATTCCGATCCGAACAGACCCCTTCTCCTTTCTATTTTTCACTGGACTATTGGGCCAAGCTTTGCTTCTGGACTGTCCATCCGATCCGAACGGGGGTTCTTCTACTGGGCTGCTGATCTGAATGGGGAGACGAATGGACACTCTACTCCTCTATATAAGCTGAGTCTTCTTCCTTCTCTCACTTTTACTGTTTTACTCCCCAAGTTCTGCAAAACGAGAAAAAACCCAATTCGTGAAGCATCAAAATTCCTTTTAATTCTCGAAGTAATTACATCGGTAGGTCATAAAACTTTAGACAATTCCTTTTTTAATTAACTTCGATTCGAATTCGTAGATGATTAGGACGATCTGAGCATGGAATTTGGATGACCTTGCCACCGTGACCCCCCCTCGTCATCGTCGCTAGTAGACTCGTCGTCACCTCGAGGTAGTAACAGAGGGGGTTAGAATTCGTGGTTGAATGCGCCAGCACATAGTCGCTTGGCTTTGATTTGGGTAATGGGCACGAAACTGGCCTTGGCGTTGGTTAGGGAAGAAATAGAATAAAGGAGAAGAAGAAGATAGTAGGGAATCGTTTCAGTTCGGAGGGATATGGAAGGTGAAAAAGATAAGGGAAAGAGGAAGGAAGTTCAGGAAGTCGGACCGGGTCGGAGCAAGTAAAGAAAGGAAAAAAAAAAAAGAAATCCAGGAGATCGGATCGGGTCGGAGCAAGTATTTAAAGAAGGAGGAAAGGAGCCTACCTAACTGGATCGGGTCGGACCGTAAGATGACGGAGGAGAAGTATAACTACGTGATCCGATCCGAACCGTTAGGGGACTTTGCCTCCGATCCGATCCGATTTTGATTTCTGAGTTTCAATGAGATATCCAAGCCTAAGGCCACGCCCTCGATCCGATCCCAATGAATGCACCCGAACCGAACCGAAGCACAGTCTACCTTAACGCATAAAAACTCGTCTAACTGGCCCAATCAACTTTTGGCATAATCTTCAACTTAATGGACAGTTAGGATAGTTCCCTGCGAACGTAACTGGACATCAGGATCTACTACAATCCTTCATACTTTGCCAAAATATTGCGTCGCACTTATAAACATTTACTTTGCACTTTCCGCATACATTCTTTACACTTTAGTTTGCACAAACGCACGGGGGGATATGGGCTAATTTGCTCTAATTTATGCTATTGCTTCTTCAATAGTTTTATGACAATGAGACCCAGACGCTCTTCCAGACTAGCTGAGAAGAAAGAAGCCCCGGAAACCTCCAAGAAAATTACTCTCGAGGATATATCTTCTCCATCGGATCTGGAATGGAATAATGAGGGTTCAGACTACGAAGTTGAAAATCGTGGAAGTGACGAGGTGTCTTCAGAGAATGAAGTTTCTCTAGGTTCTGAAGAGGAAGGAGGGATTGGTGACGACCGAGCTCCTGATGAATTTGAATCGGCTGTCATATTGGAATCACCTCCAGATTCCGTTGAATCAACAATTGACAACGACCGACTTATCCGAATTTGCTTGAAGTACGGGATAATGAAAAAGGACACTCTAGTGCCTTCGAGATCTGATCGTCCCCACAACCCTCCGGAAGGATATATGGCAATTACCCGGTTGATGTGCATGGTCGGTGCTATCCCTCCATTTTCTCCCTTCATCGTAGATTTTCTAAGACAAATGCGGATTGCCCCCATGCAGCTGCATCCCAATTCTTATGCCTACTTGCACACTTTATACATAGCATACCGTGAGATCTTAGGCATAGAGCTCACTTTCGATGACGTTCATTTCTTCTATAACTTCAAGCATCGGACTCGAGAGACTCCATCTTTCTGCTATTTTGAGTCTGTTCCTAAGAGGAAGATAATCTCGGCGCCATTCAGCAGTAAAGCTGGAGATTCCAGACTGGAATGGTTTTATGTGAAGCGACAGCCTGGATGTGCCAGGAGGTGGACGAAATCAAGTAAAGCACTGATTTTCTAAATCTGGGCTCTATACATTCGAGTCATCGCCTTAACTTGTTTTTCTTTTTTTCTTGCAGTCGACAACCCAAAACAAATATCAAATCAGGTGTTCTTTGACCGGATGCACCAGCTCCTTAATGGCGACCAGAAATTCCTGACTATTGATGAAGTCCTTAAGGAAGAATACCTTCACTTTCATGGGCTGTTATCCGTTTTTCGTAGTATCGGTCATGGGACGGCTCCATACATATATTCCTCCAGTGGATGTAGTCCCAGAGACAGGAGAAGGTTCGGGAGCTCCTGCAGTGCCTCTTCAAACTTCACCTTCTCCGTCTTCTACTCAAGATGACGAATTGGCTAACTTGGCCGAAAAGCATCGTGAAGGGTATACTGCCCCTGAGGAGGCTACTTCTCCGGAAAAGTCAACATCCTCCAAAGAGTCGCCACCTAATGCTTCCGAGGGAAATGTCCCCAGTACTGATGACCCATTATTTCAGGGTTTGGGGGATCTCCCCTTACATGAAACTATATACACTTCAGAGGATTTTAGGAAGGATCCCTTAGTCTTCACCTCTTCTGAAGAGACTACTCCTGCTAAGGCCAAAGAGCCTGCCCGTACTAGTCTAGCTTCAGACTCGGGTTGGTTGGGGGGAACACACCACTTAGGACACGCTTTGCACAATAGCATTAGCATTCATTGCACCTCTCTCTCTGTGAAACTATTAATTCTGAATTTCATTTGTCTTATTGTGCAGGCACGATGTCCCGATCTTACTATGATATCAAGAAGCTCCGCCGTAGCATGTCTAATCCACCTCAGGATATCGAGTATGATCGCCGCGATGATCGCGGTAGGGAGGAGAGAAGGCCTTATGAATCCTATCGTTCTCGACCCTCACGTTCTTGCTCTCCCATTCGGTCGGACCAAGAGAAATATAAAGGTTATCAAAGTCATAGGGAAGAGGACAGGCCACAATCGAAAGACTCCACCTCTTCCCACGAAAAGCGCAGCAGAGAGAGAAGCCCTCCAAAAGATGCTGAGTCTCGAAGTAAATGCAAGGTCCCTGCTACTAAACGACCTAGGACAGATAAAGAAACTATTGAATCCTCCACACATAGGGACACTGAATTGACGATCCCCGCTCCTCCGCCACTAAATGTGGAAACTGCAATTAAGCGGGCGTATTTGGAGGAGCAATTTCCCGAACATTACTTCGAGACTTTGACTTTTTTACCTGCCCTCGAACCTCTTTCTTCCAGGTGGGCAGACGAGGCCAAAGCAAAGATAGACGCGGTTGAAAAACAGTATTCTGAAATGTTCAAATATTCACGCAACCTTTCCAGAATTATCCGTACTCTAATCACGAATGCTGATTCAATGCAAAAGACCGCGGAAGAAGATGCAAAGGCCTTAAAGAATTTAGGAAAAGATTTAGAGGACACACAGGCCCAGCTCGCTGTTGCTCAAAGGGACGCTTCTAATTTCAAACAACAATTTGAAGACATGCAAAAACATTATCATGATTTTCTTGAATCTCACACTCAAGAGCGTTTTGAGTTAAAAAAGCAAGCTGATGATGCTAAGTCAGAAGCCGCTAAGACGCGCCTTGCTCACACTGACCTCGAACGGAAAAATGTTGAGTTAGCAAAGAGGAATGCTGAGCTAGAAAAGAAAAACGCTAATTTGGCTTCAAAGCTATTGGAAGCGGAGAACAGAGCTGCCCTGGCGGAGGGCAATGTTGAGTGTGCTATCAAATCTGCGGAGGAGGCCCGCAAACAATTGTCAGAGGCGGAGGCAGAGATTCAGGGTTTCGGCGAATTAATAATTGAATTCTTTGTACATATCATCCGTCGTCGAAACATTTCTTGGATTGAGGATTATCCATCTACTCTAGTCCAAGTATGGAGTCAGATCGTTTAGTGGGAAAAAGCGGAGCTCAAGGTCGATTCCATCGATGAAGACAAGTTGATGGAGAAATACTTAAGGGATGATGAGCCGGAACGCCTAGCTGAAGGGCACCGCCTCATTGCTGAGGCTATGGAAGAAGAAAGGCGGAGGACTAAACAGAAGAACATTCCCAAGGTTGGTTCCTCTTCCACTGCCCCCACAACTCCTGAAGTAGAGGGGTATGATCCTGAACACCCGGGAATCCCTCGAACAACTCTGCTATCCCCTATCCCCGAAATGGCATCAGAGACAGCAGTTACCCCCGCTGAGAAGTCTTCGGAAGGTATCCCAACCTTTTCTCCTCAATTCGTCAAGGCTATTTCTACCTTTCGCCACATGATTGAGCAATCGATGAAAAACCCATTATTTTCTCCTGAGTTGATAACTGTTGCTTCTCACTCTGTAGGTATTGAGCCATCCGGAAAGACAGATGCGACTCAGGGAGCCACCTCTGGGGCAGAGCCTATGGAAAAGGCAAAAGGAGGGAAGGACAAGGCTGCTCCTGTAGGCTTGGGAGAAGGAAGTGAGCCAACTAAGGTTGACACTCCCCATGATGAAGAAATGATAGCCGCCTTAAAAGATGATGGCGATGACGGAGGACATGAGGAAGATCCGGAGGTGGCAATAGTCGGGGAGTCGAAAAGTGCAGATGATGTTACTTTGGTTGCAATTAAAGCTGATCAAGATAAACGCTTGCAGTTAAAAGACGAAGACCTAGACCCTGAAGCTCTCAAGCCTCTCGCAGTTGTGGATGCGGGATCAAGGTTAGTTGTTAAGCTCTCAACTAGATCTATTACAGAGGAACTCGCTAAAAAATCTTCTCTTGATTCCAGCGCTCCGCCCTCCGGGAAGAAGTCAACCGGTTCCAGCACCGCACCTTCAGGAAAGAAGAAATCAAAGCGCATCTTGACTGAAGTCGAGAAAGAGGCAAAGGATGCGGAGAAAGCTGCCAAGAAGTCCAAGACTCCCTCAAAATCCAAATAGTTAGTTGTCCTGCATTGTTTTAGTATTTGGTAGATCAATAATTGCTGCTGTAAGGGTGGTTCTTGCACCTTTTTTTTTTAGCTATTTCCCTGTACAAATTCATTCATTCGTAAATAAAAAATAATTCATTTTCTGCAATGTATGTTTGTCAGTAGTTCTACACTTATGTAAAAATGCCTGTCATACTATAGTTATGAAATGGAGTTACGGAGGGAGGAAATATGTGTATACATATATGCCCCCAGTCAATTCTCAAAAATTATTTAAGGCTTAATCAAGAAATCTGAATGCTCCCGATTTTCTGACGGGATAGCATTTTCCTGTGTTGTCAATGCCTGTCGTTTTTCCTGGCATTTCTTTTATACTCTCCTGTCTTATACTCAGGTTAGAGTTCTTACTGAAGCGGTCCCTTGTCTGGATGCACCTTCACGCCTCAGAGGACGCCGTCTTCCCGTCCTTTTATACTCTCTCTTTCTCTGGAGAGTTAGAGTTCGAACTCAGCAATCTATTCATTCCCCAATCCTTCAGCGGGGAGGGATCTCTTTCTCAGCGCTCAGTCGGAGACGCTTTTATACTCTCTCTCTCTCTGGAGAGTTAGAGTTTGAGCTCAGCAATCTATTCACTCCCCGATCCTTCAGCAGGGAGGGATCTCTTTCTCAGCGCTCAGTCGGAGACGCTTTTATACTCTCTCTCTCTGGAGAGTTAGAGTTAAGAATGTCGTTTTCTCATTCTTTTATGTCTTGTCGCACAAATAGTCGTTGTGCTTTTTCTTATGTTTAAACTGTTTTCAACCTTTTCAGGTTTTAAATCATCTTATATTCCATAATCACAACAGAATAGTCGATGAATGTGTATATGTAATGCATAAAAGTAAATAACACACAATATTTTTATAGTGGTTCGGCTAAGTCGTAGCCTACATCCACTTTATAGTCCTTTATTCATATCATCAGATTTTCCTAGGGCAAGTCGTGCCTTATTACAGAGTTCATAAGAAAAATAACAAAGAGTACAACATTTCTAATCCAAATATCGAATTAAGTATTGGGCATTCCATGCTCTAGGGACTTCTTCGCCATCTACGGTCATTAACTTGAAGGTTCCTTTTTCAAGTTTCCGTTGGATGACAAAGGGTCCTTCCCACTTTGGACCGAGGTGAGGAAGGGATGGAAAGACTCTCTTTAGCACCAAATCTCCTGGTTCAAAAGTCCTAAGGCGAACTTTTTTGTAGTAATAGCGTGCCATCTGACGTCGATGTCTTGCTGCACGCAAATCCGCTTCGTCCCTTTTTTCTTCGATTTCATCAAGAGACTCGAGTAAGAATGCCCGATTCGTCATCGGGTCATAATATGTCACCTGGTGGGAAGGGACTTTAAGCTCAACTGGAATTACTGCTTCTGAGCCAAAAGAGAGAGAGAAAGGGGTATGACCAGTAGTCGTCTTAAATGTTGTCCGATATGCCCACAAAGCTAGGGGCAATTCGTCAACCCATTTTGCCTTTGCGTGCTCTAACCGTTTCTTGAGGATGGATTTTATTACTTTGTTTATTGCCTCTACTTGCCCGTTCGACTGCGGATAAGCAACCGCAGTGTATCGCTTGTCAATCTTATACTTCTGGCAGAAATTTCTGAATTCAGTACCATCAAACTGGGTTCCGTTGTCGGTTATAATAGTCCTTGGTATCCCGAATCGGCATATAATATTTCTGACCACGAAACTTATCACCTTTCTTGCCGTGATTTTGGTCAAGGGCTCAGCTTCCACCCACTTCGTAAAATAGTCCATAGCGACTATTGCATATTTCACTCCTCCTTTAGCAATCGGTAGAACTCCAATGATATCAATTCCCCACGTGGCAAATGGCCAAGGACTCACCATCGATTTGAGTTGGGTCGACGGTGCTCTGGGGATTTTGGCGAATCTCTGGCACTTATCGCAGCGTGGTGAATAATCAGCTGCATCTTTATTAATTGTGGGCCAGAAGTATCCATATCGCAATATCTTTTTTGCTAAAGTCTGACCTCCTGTATGATCTCCACACTCACCTTCGTGCACTTCTCTTAGTACACGTTAGATGTCGTCGTGTGCTATACATCGTAACAGGGGCATAGAAAATTCTTGCCTATAAAGAATATCATCTTGTATGACATATCTGGTAGCCTTGCGAACTATAGCCCTTTTCTCACTCTTCTTTGATGGGAGTGTCCCATTCTTAAGGAAGTTCTTAATTGGGGTCATCCACGACTCCTTCTCCGGTTCCGCTTCGAAAGCGAACTCAATTTTCATTGACTCAAAGCTTGGCAATTCCAACGTTTCAATTGGAATTATTTCAGTCTCTTCTGGATTGTCGGAACTAGCTAGCTTTGCCAGCCTGTCTGCCTTCTGGTTTTTGGCTCTTGGGATATGTGTTATACTGTACCGCTCCAGGTTGCTCAATAGCTCTCTCACTTTTCCGAGGTAGGCGATAAGTCGAGGTCCCCAAGCCACAAATTCCTCTCGTACTTGGCAAACAACGATTTTGGAGTCACAGAATATGTCCAACATTTTTATTCCGAAGTCTTTAGCAAGCTTCAGCCCGGCAATCAGGGCTTCGTACTCAGAGTCATTGTTAGTCGCCGAAAATTCTAATCGTAGAGCATAATATAACGACCGTCCTTCAGGAGTGACTAAGACGATTCCAGCCCCGGACCTTCGGTCGTTTTTGGCTCCATCTGTGTATAGCTTCCACGAATCTATCTTTAACTCATCTTCGGACTTGACCACTCTGTCATTGATCACTTCCTCCTCTGGGATAGTGAACTCTGCTATAAAGTTTGCCAGAGCTTGCCCCCTAATCGACCTTCGTGGCTGAAAATTTAAATCAAACTGACTTAATTCTATATTCCATTTGATCAACCTTCCCGATGCTTCGGGCCTCTGCAACACCTGCCTCAGAGGCTGGTCAGTGTATATGGTTATTGGATGAGCTTGGAAATAGTGATGAAGTTTTCGGGATGCGATTAGGAGGTTGTAAGCGAGCTTCTCAATCTTTGGGTAGTTGCGTTCCGCCGCTGCCAATTTCTTGCTTACGTAATATACTGGCCTTTGTACTTTGTCTTCTTCTCGAACCAAGGCTGTGCTAACAGCGTGAGCCGAAACTGCCAAGTAAACAAACAATTCTTCGTGATCCACTGGCTTTGACAAAATCAGCGGTTTCTCTATCAGTTCCAATAAATTTCGAAAGGCCTCAACACAGTCTGGAGTCCACTCGAAGTTTTTCTTTCCCCTTTTAATCAAATCAAAAAACGGAACGCATTTGTCTGTGGCTTTGGAGATGAATCTACTCAACGCGGCTACTTTCCCTGCAAGACTTTGGACATCTTTAATTCTTCTTGGCTCTTCAATGTTTCTAATTGCTGCCATTTGGCTAGGATTGATTTCAATTCCTCGGGAGCTCACAATGAAGCCTAGGAACTTTCCCGATGCCACTCCAAATGAGCATTTCAAAGGATTCAACTTCATCCGATACTTTCGCAGGATATCAAACATTTCCGCCAAGTCTTGCATATGGCTAGAGGACTGTTTCGATTTGACAAGCATATCATCCACGTAAACTTCCATAGTCTTCCCTATTTGATTATAAAACATTCTGTTCACCAAGCGCTGATAAGTGGCTCCGGCGTTTTTCAATCCGAATGGCATTACAACATAACAATATAACCCCAAATTTGTAATGAAGCTCGTATGCTCTTGATCTAGCACGTGCATAGGAATTTGGTTGTACCCAGAATATGCGTCCATAAAAGAAAAAGTTCATGACCTGCTGTCGAATCTACAAGCTGGTCAATCCTGGGAAGTGGGAAACTATCTTTTGGGCAAGCTTTGTTCAAATCTTTAAAATCAATGAAAGTCCGCCACTTTCCATTCGGCTTCTTTACTAAGACGGGATTCGATATCCAGTCGGGATATGTCGAATCTCGAATAAATCCGTTATGTTTCAGCTTCTCCACTTCTTCTTTGAGAGCAGCCGACCTCTCTGGGCCCAGCATACGTCTCTTTTGCTTCACAGGCGGATGTTTTGGGTTTACATTTAGTGTGTGACTTATGATGGATGGCGATATCCCACACATGTCAGCGTGGGTCCAGGCAAACACGTCCAAGTTCGCCTTCAAGAAGTCCGTTAGGTCTTTGGCCCGACGTGGATCCAATTGAGACCCAATCTTCAAAACTCTTGTTGGATCAGCTTCATCAATGGGAATTTCCACTGTCGCTTCATTAGGAGTTGCATTTCTAGTCTCTGGTTCCTTATCTTTTCTGGGATCCAGGTCTTCAGGCGTTCCTTTAAGCAACTCCTTCGGGGTTGATATCTCTAATTACTACGCCGAGCCCCCCTTTGGGGGAGGCGAGGCATCTTTACTTTCGATGTTAAGTCCTTTCATCAAAATCTTTGATTCGGCAACATAGCAGGCCCGTCCGGAAACTTGATCCCCTCTCATTACTCCAGTTCCGGCTTCAGTTGGGAACTTAAGCAATAAACACCAAGGGGCGATGCAAGCTCTGAACTCAGCAAGGGCAGGCCTTCCCAAAAATGCATTATAAGGCGAATCTACGTCCAACACTACGAACTGAAGCATCCGCACTCTTCGGCGTTCTCTTTGCCCTAAGGTCACGGGCAATTCTATGTACCCCATGGGAGCTGTAGACGCCCCGTTGAAGCCTCTGATCCATCCTTCACATGGCTTCAAATCCTCAGATTCTAGCTTCATCTGATCGAATGACTTTTTAAATAAAATATTAACAGAACTTCCGTTGTCTACTAACACCTTATGAACCAAGGCCGGCCCAATGGTGGTAGTAATGACCAACGGATCATCTGTGGGTGATTGGATCCCAGTATTATCTCTGCTGCGGAATACCACGTCGTCAAACATTGTCTTCTGTTGTTTATGGGGGCGATATCTTCCAAATCATCACCTTCATTCACATCTATGTGCTTGGCAGCATTTACATATTGATCCATTGCTCTGAAACTACGGATTGCTGGGTGAGGTCCACCCACTATTGAGTTGATAACAATTCCCTTGCCTTTCTGCTGCGCTGTAGGCTTGGGAGCAGATTGAATCTGTTTTGGAGCCTGCTCTCCTTGTCCCCTATCCCTCGAGGCAACCTTATATTCATCCAGTTTCCCTTCGCACAATAGCTTCTCAATCACATCTCTCAAATGTCGACATTCATTGGTTGAATGCCCATGAGTCCCATGAAACAAACAAAACTTTCCAGTTGCCATTTCTTTCTCTGTCGAGTCACGAGGTGGCGGTCTTTTATATTGCAAAACGTTGTACGTATCCAGGTAAATGTTCTCCAGAGTGTCGTTCAACGGTGTATAATTCTCATAAGTCTGGAATCGGGTTCTTTTGCTAGGATCACTTCCCCTATTTCTATTTCTCCTGTTACCGTTCGCATTACGGTTATTGTTGTTGCCCCCGTTTCCAGTATTGTTGTTTCCACCCATGTTTCCCACATTTACTTCAACCTTTCCGGAAATTTCCCCAGACTGCTTCACGGCGACGTTACTCTGCACATTTTCTTTTGAAGCCGCTTCAGACTTTCTCTTTCGGTTTGCCCTGGCCTCCTCTCGTCTTAAATAAATATCGGCCTTTTCATAGAATATCTCTCTCGTGGAGGGTGTCTTCCCAGAAAGGTAATCTCCAAATTCGAATTCAGGGTCAACTCCTTCCTTTAATGCCATCAAAATGGTGGGCTCATGCGGGTCACTAACTTCAGTCACAGCTAAGTTAAAACGGTCAAGATATGACCTCAAAGACTCTCCTGGCGCTTGCTTAATTCTTGACAATTCAATAACACTTTTGGACTTTCGGGTATGGAGTCGGAACTGGTTCATAAAATGTTCGCTCAGTTCCCTATAATTCGAAACCGAACGAGGGGGAAGTCGGGTAAACCAGAACAGCGCCACATCTTCTAAATAGATCGGGAATGCTTTACACATCACTGCATCAGGGGCAGCAGCAGCATTCATGAGCCACGAGTATTGCATCAAATGTTGTCCCGGATTAGTTCTCCCGTTGTACTTGTCCATCTGTGGCAGGTTAAAACGCCTGGGAAACTGAAAGTCGAGGATGTCGTCAGTGAAAGGAGTATGGCTTCGCTCAATGCCGTAATCTTCATTGGTATAGTTCCGTCTCTCGGACATAATCTGGCGTACCATTGCCTGTACATCAGCATTAGTTAGGGGCCGTTCAAGTTCCCTGGCCCTGGTATCCGGGTTCCTTCTGGGCTCTTGTTCAGGAGATGCCCTTCTTCTTCGAGCTGCTTCTGCTCTATTCCGTTCCCTACGCTCCCGGTCGATCTCGGGAGGAGGGGACTGGAGCCTTTGCCCCTGAGTGGGATCATTGTTTCCTAGTGCTCGTGCAATATCCTCGTGAGACCCCAAAGATCCAAATGTCAGCTACTCCAAATTCTGTGGTCGTTCGAGTGGCCTTCGTTCACGGGGCCGCTCTTCCTCGGAACATGAAGACTGATCCACTGGTGTGTGACGAACCGGTGATGGGGTTCCATGTCGACGGAGTTCGCTAATCTCCCTGCTCATGAGCCTCATATTTTCCTGCATCATGAGATTGGTGCGCTCGTGGATTTTCATAGCCTCACTAGTACTCTCAAGCATGTCAAGCAGGTGCGAGAAATCTCCTTGAGTAATCGGCGCGGATGGATTGACCTGATCATTAATCCTGGTGGCTGGAATTGGAGCATTTGTAGGGACTCGAGTAGAGGTTCCAACATCACCAAGTGACGGGTCGGTTCGGAGATGGGAAATCGGGTCGGTTCGGAGCTGGGGAGCCTGTTCGGGTCGGAACTGGGATGCGAGGTCGGGTCGGTACATGGCAAGCTGCTCGGGTCGGTTCAAGATGGGGGAATGCACTGCTTCAGAATCTCCTACCCGGATCGGATCGGAGCTCTCCCCCTGAAGGCGGTTCGGGATTCCTGTATCGGTTCGTCCTGCTGCTGAGCTCTGACCACGAGACCTTGTCACGACCGCATTTTGCTGATCTTCGCCAACTCCATTTCCTCGACCAGATTGAACTTCTTTGCCTTTTCCTTTAGCCATGGTTCTTCAACAATCAATTCAACAAATGTCCAAAAACGTCGAAACTTGAGGATTAACTTCTTTGAACTCAATGGTCCAAAAAGTGGAACGATAATCCCGAAAAACAAAGAATTCAGATGGTTCTCAGTGAAAGCACAAAAATGTTAGACCAAAAAGTGGTTCTAACACCCAAATTGACTAAAAGAAGAATGAAATAAGATCAAAAATAAAATGAACACACAGGATTTATAGTGGTTGGGCGAAGAAATGCCTACGTCCACTTGCCTTTCACTATTTTCGATGATGTAGTTGCAATTACAATGAAATATTCACTGAATTTCTCTCACAACTCACTTACAATCACTCAATTGTCTAAAAACAAATAATGAAAGAAGATTTGGATTTTTTGGGAACGCTGGAATTCGGGTTATGAAGGTGGTCGACCTCTCAAAG
Source organism: Allium sativum (assembly GCA_030737875.1). NCBI lineage: Eukaryota > Viridiplantae > Streptophyta > Magnoliopsida > Asparagales > Amaryllidaceae > Allium > Allium sativum. The sequence goes on along the minus strand of CM060921.1, from coordinate 152,007,984 downwards.
TGCCAGAAAAAGATCCTTTTCTTTGTCTCCAGACAGGGTATTTATAGGTGAGAATTTGCTCAGAACCCGATCCGGATCGGAGCCACGTGTCATCCATCCCATCATCCTCGGTTCGAGATGGATTTCTATGTTGACAACGCATCAGAGTAGTGGACGTTGTGGGTAGGAACTGGTCATAGCCGCTCCGAATAACCAGGCGCTCATGCAGGAGAGTGACGTGGAAGATAGGCTCGGATCGGAAGGGTGTGCACAAGGGGTTCGGATCGGAGTACCCGATCCGACCCGGATTGACTTAAGACTAATTCCTGTTTTTACTCTGCTCCGCTCCGCTCAGATCTTTTGCTCTCCGCTCTAACTGGAAATAGGTTGCTCTCCGATCCGAACAGCCGTGCCTCTCTGATTCCAACAACAATAGTTCACCGATCCGAACAGCAGACTTTATCCGATCTGAACCACTACACTACTCCGATCCGACCCGCTTCAGTGTTTTTCAAGTTCTTCAATATTTCATATCTTGACTTTGTGTTGCCCAGTTCACAAAGTGGGCTAACAGTTGTCAATATGGAGAGACCGGTTGGATTATTATCCGAAGAACCACTCCGTAATGGCAGTAGCGTGCAAATCAGATTATGTAAAGATAATCGAAGACGGAGTAGAGTGCAAGGACTTTTTCTATTAATAGAAATTGTGCCTTCGGTTCATCCTGTTCCTGGGTGACTTGTATGGATGGTGTCTGACAGAGTATTTCCAGAAAGGTCACGTACATTGATTTCTTCAACCGTACCAAGATTGGAAGCGGAGAAGGAAACTTCTTTTAGCTAACACGTAATGTACTATTGAGGACGTCAATCGATGATTTGATGGATTTGACGATGTGGCATTCGAAGTGAATATGGTGTGATGATAAAGCGTAGCTTCTAGCCTCATCAACCGGTAAATGACAGAAATCGGGCAGGCAGCAGGGCTATGTAGGTCGCACCTATTAGGGTGTATAATCACCTGATCTAGAGTTTCATTTATTTCTAAAAATCTATTGTCGATGTTGTCCCATTCAGGAAACGGTTGCTGATCCCAACCGTTGGTGATATACATTCGATACACTCAAGCCAAATGAGTGGTCGGTCATGTGTGGCTGAGTTGCAAGATGTTCTTGTTGAACTCGGTGTATTCTCCTCTAGAGATATACCAGCGGAAGGAGGTTCCATACCTTGTCATAGTTGGAAATCCATTACCCAATACGTGCTTGCGGTTTTGATTGTATATATATGTGGAACGTGAGATGCAAACGTTTCATTAGATTGTTATTTACTTGATTTAGACATTATTATAATATCGAAAGAGTTTTGATATAAAGATAAGTCAAGTGTTTGGATTTTCATAAGGGAAAAACCCGTTCCGTGTTATACGGCGTGGTCTTATGAGATATCATTTAGTTCTGAAACTGTTTTAAACTGTTTACTCATACCAGTCCCATGACTGACCCGGAGTTTATTTGTTTTGTTCTACCTAAACTCTTGGGTGCCTAAATTTGTACGGCAGTCAAGTAGTTCAGGATTTTTCAGATATATCTAAAGGAGCTTGAAGCAGGAGGTTTCAACGTTATCTAGTTATAGTGTTGTTCCGTTGTGTTGTAAGTGTTGTACTCTGATAAGTGTGTGTCATACAGTTGAGATTTTGTATTTCAACAGATATGATATATTATATTTTGTTCCACTGCGATGTGAGATTCTGTGTTGTTATTTCTATTCTTCTTCTATCTCTTTCTTCTAAAAAAAAATGTTTCGTATTTTCGTGATATTTAGGTTGGACGTATAATGTATATAGTCAACTCTGATGTTGCGGATTTTCGGGTCATTACACAACATTTCAAACTTCCTTACGTCTCTCTTTCGAATAAATCCCTATTCGATAACTCCTCCCTTCGAATAACTATATTCGATAATCTCTCTTTCGAATAACTAGATTCAAAAACCTTTCATCGAATAAACTATATTCGATTTACTATATTCAATTTTCTCTTATTTGATTTAGCTCTTATCGATTAACTCCATCGAATAACTAAATTCGATAACTCCTTCGAATAACCAATATTCTATAACTCACTTCGATTAAACTAATCGATAACTCATTTCGATTAAACTATAATCGATAACTCATTTCAATTAAACTATAATAGATAACTCATTTCGATTAACAAATAATCGATAGCTCCTTGGATTGACTAATAATCGATAACTCCTTCGATTTACTAATAATCAATAACTCCTTCCGAATAACCAAATTCGATAATTTCTTTCGAATAAACTATATTTGATAACTCCTTTAATTCTATTCGAATAACTAATATTCGATAACTCCTTTAATTCTATTCGAATAACTAATATTCGATAACTCCTTTAATTCTATTTGAATAAACTATATTCGATTTAACTCCTTCAATGCTATTCGAATAAACTATATTCGATTTAACTCCTTTCGAATAACCAATATTCGATAACTCCTTTTAACTCGATTTGAATAACTAATATTCGATAACTCCTTTAACTTTATTCTAATAACTCGTATTTGATTTAACTCCATTCGCTTGACGCTAGATCGCAGCGATCATAATGGTTATGCCTGATTCCCTCAGGAAACATCCGACCGCCCAAGGCTATCTGCAGCCCTGCGAATTATGCTAGCAGTTGTACGAAATGGCAACTTATCCTGAGTAACCATGTTTGACTAACTCTATTTCAATAACTATATTCGATCAACTTTAATTGAATAACTAACATTCAATTAAATCCTAATTCGATTAACTATGTTCAATTAACTCTATCTGGTTAACTCCAAATTTGAATAACAAATATTCGATAAATTCTAATTGAATAACTACTATTCAATTAACTCTAGGGATTAACCCTAACGGATTAACTCTAAATGGTTGATTCTTACTCTAATCGATTTATTCTAAATCTAATCAATTATTTCTAACTCTAATCGACTTCTCCTATTCGAATAACTCCTATTGGATAACGTTTATTCATTTATAAAGATTTACTTTTAGTAACGGTTCTTCACTTTATAAATGTTCTCTTTAATAACGTTACTTCACTTATACAAGTGTTGTGTACCCCTTCTATTTAAAACTATCGGTGATAAAAACCAATATCTCTCCTCTATATAAGTTCAGACTTATATATTCCATTTATCGAATGGTAAATATTTAATTTAATTTATAAACTATTATTTATAAATTAATCTTTTCTATTTATCTGTTAAAAAACAGATTTCCATTTTCTATTCATCTTCTAAATATTCCTTTGATTAAAATCTATTTATTTAACAAATAAATATCTCATTTATAACATTCTATTTATTTCCTATAAATAAATACTTCCATTTAATCTATTTGTAAATGTTTTACAAATATTCCCTTTTAAATTCTATTTGTAAATGTTTTTACAAATATTTCTCCTTCTATTTGTTTGCACATAACTTCCTTTGTATTTGTGTTACAAATATATTTCCTTTATATTTGTTTTACAAATATATTTTCTTTTTAACTCTTTTGGTTTTTCCTTTATCCACACCCAATTCATATTTCATTCATATTGATTTTACTCAATTTATTCATTTCGATCCATTTAACTTACTTAAGTTAAATTTAATTTCAATCATTCAAATTCCCATTAACTAGTTGCTAATTAACCGTTTTGCCTATTTCACTCTTTTTTATTTGAATATAACTTGTTCAAATATATGTCAACTTAATTATAAACTAATCTAATTATATTTTCAACTCGGCTTATATATTCGATTTCGAATATAAATTCTCAATCTCTTTCGCTTATCCAAAAACCCAATTTCGATTCAAATTTCCTTTAACTAATTATTTTCCAATTTCGTTAATTCTATTTAACCATTTAAAATATGATTTTTGTCTTAAAAATCATTTCACTTACTTCACTGGAGTTCATATTTATTTTATATCTCCAGTCTGGATTTTTCTAATGCCAATTCGGATTTTATTTCCTAAAAATCCTTTTATTTATTTAATTAAACCGTTATGGTTTTATAATGGTTCTGGTGCTGCTTTTCTAAAAATTTGATTTTGATATAACTCAAAATCTATATGACGAAATCCAGATTTTTCTCTTTCATTAGAAAACTATTATTCAACCGGTCCCGACGATTCTTGTTTCAAAGAATTCCGACTTCAATTGAGTTCTATATACTAAATTGAAGTTCGTATTGCCAATTTACGAACTACCGTGCTAAGGCGAGCTCGTTTTAATTATATTTATAAATATAACGTTTTAACTTTGTTTATAATAAATTCAACTCCATTCTGATATATTTTTAATATACATCAAATACATTTTTCCATTTCAACATAATATTTCCGATCTATTTCACTTCTATTTGAAATCCAATATTCAAATTCCATTTCACTTCTATTTGAATTCTATATTCCAATTCCCATTTCAAAATTCCTTTGAAGTAATATAAATATATACATATATTTATCTCTATCTCAAATTCAAAACATTTGAATTTTCAAACAACTTGTTTATTTTCAAACAAATTTCCATCAAAAACTTTTCTAAGGCAGCAATTCATCACTTAGAAACTCGAAAATGAACACTGATGATGTTGCGACCATCATCAGAATTATTTCCCAGCCACTGAAGTGAGTTCAGTGCTTTATCATATTCAAAATCCATTCAAATGATTTTTATTCAAAAATCCTTCCAAAATAAAGATATATTATTTTAATAAAATTCGGAAAATATTTTCCAACTTCCCAGGATTTTAAATTCTGAATTCTGGTTGGAATTCAATTTCAATTTATCACATTTGTATATATGATTTCATATACAAATTCCATTGGTTATATATATAACTATTTCATTTTTTATAATCTCATTTGATTATAATCCTAACAATCAACGAAACCATTTAAAACAATATCGTGTCCAATCTTCTGTTCAAGTGTTTATAAACTCCTATCGGCATCGTGGCGTCCCACGATTCGATCAGAATTCATAAAGTACTTAACATACTAGTCAACACAATATAAAACAGTTTTTATATCAACTAACAAATATGCTCTCTCGTATATATACAATCAACTCATTCTAGGATACTACTGATCCTATCTCTAATGAGCACATTCCAACAAGCCTAGGTATTCGCTCAACCTAAGCTCAGATACCAACTGTAACGGCCCGCAAATCTGCAACATCAGAGTTTACTATATACATCATACGTCCAACCCAAATATCACGAAAATACGAAACATTTTTTTTAGAAGAAAAGGGTAGAAGAAGAACAGAAATAACAACACAGAATCTCACATCGCAGTGGCACAAAATATAATATATCATATCTTTGAAATACAAAATCTCCACTGTATAACATACACTTATCAGAATACAACACTTACAACATCGCGGAACAAAACTCTATATAACTAATGCTGAAGCCTCCTCCTCCAAGCTCCTTTAGATAGATCTATAAAATCCTGAACTACTTGACTGCCCATACAAATTTAGGCACCCAAGAGTTTAGGTAGAACGAAACAAAATAAACTTCGGGTCAGTCATGGGACTGGTATAAGTAAACAGTTTAAAACAGTTTCAGAAAACTAAATGATATCTCATAAGACCACGCCATATTATACGAAACGGGTTTTTCCCTTATGAAAATCCAAACACTTGATTTAACTTTCAAAATCCCTTTGAAACGAACGATAGCTGTATATCAAAACTTCTTTGATATTATAATAGTGTCTAAATCAAGTAAATACAATCTAGTGGAACGTTTGCATCTCACGTTCCACATAAATAATATACAATCAAAACCGCAAGCACGTATTGGGTAATGGATTTCCAACTATGACAAGGTATGGATCCACCTTCCGCTGGTATATCTCTAGAGGAGAATACACCGAGTTCAACAAGAACATTTGCAACTCAGCCACACATGACTGACCACTCATTTCGCTTGAGTGTATCGAATGTATATCACCAACGGTTGGGATCAACAACCGTTTCCCGAATGGGACAACATCGACAATAGATTTTTAGAAGTAAATGAAACTCTAGATCAGGTGATTATACACCCTAATAGGTGCGACGTACATAGCCATGCTGCCTGCCCGATTTCTGTCATTTACCGGTTGTTGAGGCCAGAGGCTACGATTTATCTTCACATCAGATTCACTTCGAATGCCACATTGTCAGATCCATCGAAAATCATTAGTTGACATCTACAACAGTACATTACGTGTCAGCTAAAAGAAGTTTCCTTCTCCGCTTCCACTCTTGGTACGGTTGAAGAAATCAATGTACGTGACCTTTCTGGAAATACTATGTCAGACATTCATCCATACAAGTCACCCAGGAACAGGATGAACCGAAGGCACAAATTCTATTAATAGAAAAAGTCCTTGCACTCTACTTCGTCTTTGATTATCTTCATATAATCTGATTCGCGACGCTACTGCCAATACAGAGTGGTTCTTTGGATAATAATCCAACCGGTCTCTCCATATTGACAACAATGGTCAAAACTTTGATAGTCTGTGATTTAACTATCAAATAAAAACAAGTGTTTCGATAGTCGATGATTTAACTATCGAAGAAAACAAGTGTTCATCCAAAAATCCAACAATCACTAAGCCCTTAATTAATATTCCATTAATTGAATCACTTCTCTATTTCTTTATCAATATTTGTTAACCAAATATTTTCAATAACCATATTGGCCTTTTACGTTATTTGGAAAACATTTCCGAATATTGCCTTCCTTTAGTTTCTAAACTTTAGAAAATATATGCTATTTATAATTGGAAAATATTCCAATTACTTATCTCTTTTATGATCTCGTTTATTTCTATACTTAGGAAATATTCTATATTATATTTACAATCTTACTTTTATTTGGGTTAAAACGGATGTTGTGTAAAACATCGTTACGACAACCCAAATACTATTTTCAACTAACTCTTATTCGACATTGATCTTCGACCCTGAGATCTTACTATTTCTTTGTTAATAATGAAATCAATCAAGTTGGGGTATAACTACCTCTCAGACGTTGACCGAATAACATTTATAACGTCAAAACAGATAAGACTACTTACTCGAGTATTCAATACCATACAACTACTGATTCACTTTTAAACACATATACACCACTTCCTATTCTTACTAGGTTTTATTCTTATACTTCCTTTTTGATTATACTATTCTATTTCTAAGTTCGCTTCCTTATCGACTTCTATATATATCGATACGTTGATTTCTAACTATCAAACTTCTTAAAAATATCCTAACTCCTTAAATTCCCGGAAAAATTCGCCATAACCTCCTTTGTACCAGGAGCATCGGGATATTTTAAATAGCCTCCCATGGCTCTCACCAATCCAAAAGAAAAAGCCAAGCGGCTAGCCGATACGGCGCATAAAATCTCATATATGAATTAAATACGTACCTTTTTGTCGAGCACTCTATCTATTTCACTTCTATACTTTATTCCAAACCTGTTTAATGTATATCCATATATTTCTAATTCATTTCAACTCAATTTGAATCCTATATTAAATTTTCCATTTCAACTCTATTTGAATTCCTATATTCAATTTTCCATTATTACTCTATATGAATTCTATATTCAATTTCATTTCACTTTCGATATTCAAATCCTATATTTGAATTTCCTTTATATTTTCTATATTCAAATTCTATATTTGAATTCCATTTGAATTTCTATATTCAAACTCTATTTGAATTTCTATATTCAATTTCTATTTGAATTTTCGTTATTCAAATTATATTTCACAAGTCTCGATTTCAATTCCTTTTCAAATCGATATTTCTACTTTTGGAAAATAGATTTCCTTTTCAATTCCACACTTGTATTTTTATTTCTGAATTATCCAATGACAATTCTTTTCACTTCATTTATAAACTTCGTTTATAAAAGAACTATTTATAAACTTCGTTTATAAAGGAACTTCTTGTTTTATTTCTTCAAAACAAGTTTATATTTCAAATCTATTTAAAAATTCAAATTCTATTTTTCTAAAATAGAATTTCCTTTTTAAATCTCAAATACCCTTTTTCGATATTTTTAAATATCAATACTTAGGCCAGTGATATTTAAACACACAAAGCAACCAATTATTTATTTTTCTAACACATCATATATGATAGTATATATGCAAATAAATAAACAAACAGATTATATATTTTTGAGGAATCCTATTGGATTCCTCCAACCTGTTTTCCTGCATCCACAAACATTAGTTAACATAGTAATACCCATCCTGCTTCGTGGCAGGATATCGCGGTATAGAAGGTCATCCACTAATCATAGCGTGGGGCGTATAGGGTAATCATCCGCTAATGAAACTGCGGGCATCCGCTACTGAGACTGCGGGAACAATCCCATCATCAACCCAATATATATATAATAGTCAACCCGAAATAACTATATATATTTAAATCAACTAGAACACGTTCAAACAAGCATAACAATTATTTTTAACGATATAAAAATAATTCTAAACAAACAGGTGAGATTTACTCTCTGTGATATTTTCCTTAGTCGAATCTCCTGTTTAATTCCTTATTGTGGCATCCTTGAATCGACCCGACTCGTCTCAATGAATTTATCAAGCTCCTATGATTTATAAATTTTATTTAACAATTAAATGATTATTTATTTTAAATTAACAAATAGATAAATTATCCTATGTATAATTTTTCCAAGCTTGTACATATATATGTTACACGTATGATATAAACTAAATGTTATTAACTAGATTAAAATAGTTAAATTCAGAATTAATCGTACCTAATTCATGTTGAACAACCTTCACTACTGATATTGCTTTTACTTTCATTTCCATTTATATGTAAAATGGACAGCATTTTCACTTGACTGATCCCAACATTTTCTTCCTCCCAGTTCGACAATGCATGTACCCAACTATTTCCGTGAACTTGGCAAGTCTCTTCCCCACACCACACTCGGCATCAACATCCCATGCCTCTAACATCCATCCTCACTGTCTTGACAAAACACCACCCAGTAATTTAATCCTCTTTTGGCGAAAATTACCCCTCTTTCCAGTGAGCAAAATCCAACACCATTATCACTATTACAGATCAAAGCCCAACATCGACTTCTCCACACCCTCGTCGAACCATCCTTGCCCCAGAAAATCAATCGTCAAACTCATTCACTTCTTCGCCATTACTAAAGACAACATCGCACCTGCTGACTCGCCATAAAAGAACCGAACTGAACCCCCCTTGCAGCATTGCAACAGGTGATACCTTTATCGCAACTAGGTGGAAGTCGCGACTTCCTGAGTTGTTCGAGATTCAAGCCCTCGCGATGGCGAACTCGCTTGTTGCCTCTCTTTCTTTCTCTAAGTCGAGGTCGTTGCCAAACCCCTCCTTTCCAGCTCAAGGCACTCGATTTCATTCGATTGGATTTCACTGATTTTGAATACGAGTTCGGCTTTTCAATTTAAACAGAAAAGAGTTCGGTCCCCCTTTTTCTTTGTAGTGAATGAAAATGAAGCAGGAAGAGTAAGTCGTGATTTTATAAGGAAGGGAGCGGGGTTTGGTTTGGTGTGTGGTAAAGAGAATGGCACAGTTTTCATTTTTGGACCATAAAAGGATTTATTTTTATTTTGAATTTGGTTTTGATCGTATCCTTTAATTTAAATACCTATGATGCCGAACTCCTTTCTAAACCCAACAATTGTCAATTCTAGGGTTTAACCATCATTCCGGACACACTGGGATAGGTCACGAAGTCCAATTCGATCATTTGTGGAAGATACTTATTTAAATTAAAATAAATCAAATTTTAAAATAATAAATTCTGCGATAATAAATTAATATTTTTATTCGAATTCAAACAGAAGTCTGAACTGTATTTAATTCAGTTTTAAATCTCAAACTGAATTATATTTTCGCATTACGATGATCTAATATATTCGATATTGAATAAAAATTGATTATTAAACTGATAAATTTAAATAAAAATTCCATTTATATTTATCCACCCAATATTTAAATCCATATTAAATAATTAAAATTAACCCATAAGAATCCAGGTCATTACATAATGTTTGTGTATACTTTCCGATTATTTTATAAAATACCATTTATTAACTTTCATTCCTTCTTCTGTTTCTTTTTATTTAATTTTGTATATTCCATTGTAACGTTTCCAATTTCGAACACACATTACTCCCATGGTTATTTAAATAATTTTATTGCTTAATATGCGGTGTATTACATAACTAACTGAAATATTTTATGTAATATCAATTCTAACATATCAACAAAAATAAATAAAAAGGATATCTTTGTTCTTGTTGACATTTCTATTTCAACACAAACATATAACAGCGATATATTTGTTTTGTCGACAACTCTAATTCAACAAAACGCATACAAAAGTGATACATTTGTTTTGTCGACAACTCTAGTTCAACAAAACACATATAAAAGTGATATACTTGTCAACTCAACATTTTTTAATTAAAATGTTATTTTTATTCAATCTTAACATTTTATAACTAAAATGTTATTTTTCTTTACTCTAACATTTTATAATTAAAATGTTATTATTAGTCCAACTTATCATTTCCTAATATATGTGATATTCTTATACTAACATACTATTTCTAACAAATGTGATGTTCTTCATTAACATAACTTTTCTAACAAATGTGATGTTTTTCATTAACATGACTTTACTACTATAATGGCAATTTCATTTTCATACTTTTCTAATTAACAAAATGGATATTTTGTTTTCATACTTTTCTAATGTTCCATGTGACAAATAAGAATGTGATTTTTATTTTCTTATCCTTTCTAATGTTTCATGTCACAAATAAAAATGTGATTTTTATTTTCTATTCTTTTTTTATTCTAATTTACATTTTGTAACAAAAATGTCCTTTTTATTCCAAAAAGAATATGATGCTTAAAATGTTCTTTTTATCCTCAAAAGAGAATAATGCTAAAATGGTTCTTTTTAATCTAAAAAGAATGTTACATTAAAAAATGTACTTTTTTATTCTCAAAAGAGAATAACGTTAAATTTGTTCCTTTTAAACTAAAAATAATATTACATTAGAAATGTAGCGTTTAATTCTACACTTTTGTTTACATCGAAATGGTAAACAAGAAGATTACTTTTTACTCTACTCTTTTGTTTACATCTAAATAAAAAGGTAACTTTTTCCTTTTATGCAATATTTTAAACTAAAAATGTTATTTCTTACTTATGTAACATTTTAAACTAAAAATTTTATTTCTTTCTAATGTCAATTTTTACAAAAAGGTGTTACTTTAATTTAATATCACATTTGATAACAAAGTGTTATTTTAACTAATATCACATTTGATAACAAAGTGTTATTTTAACCCAATGTACATTCTTTGACAAAAATGTTATTTTAATTCTCACGCTACAATTTATAATAAAAATGTTATTTTTCTCTAATTCAAAATTTTATATGAAAATGTTATTTCTAATGTAATAACCCGGAAATTCTGAGCCAGCTTATAATTTTTATTTTGGCAATTTTAGCGAATTTTGAATATTTAAAATGTATTATTTTAAATAATATCGACGAGAAATTTATTTTGAATATAATTCGACGTATATATTATATATGTCATCGTTAGAATACAAATATTTACATATAATCATAAATAGAATTGAAAATGGCGCGGTAGTTCGATAATTCGATTTCAAACTTCAATTGAATGTACCGGGTGCAAAGTAAACCGGATTTTAGTGAAACCAAAAACATTAGGATCTAATTGATAATATCTTTCCAACGAATCCGAAAAATCGAGATTTCATAGCGAGAATCAAAAGATATGCCCAGTTGAAAATACTGAATAGTCGCTATGGAATTCAGGCCCTTAAAAATGGGAATTTTGCAAACAACCTCGGATTTCGACGAAACCACTTTTGTTGGATCCGTGATGTCAAATTATTGCTAGATTTCAAGATTTCATAATTTTTTGATTCAATATGTGAGCAGGGCATAGGAAAACGCGTTGGACCAGTTTCAGTTGATTTTAATCGACTGGAAATTGGCCATTTTTCTAACAATCTCAGAATTCGACGAAACTAGTTTTTTTAGGACCGTATCGTCAATACGAAGCTAGAAAATATTTTTCTGGAATTTTTCTAGTTAGTATGTGACCCCGGTAAATTGAAATGCGTGTTCAAATTCAATATATAGAAGTATATGTTGATTTTGACAAAAACTGATTGTAACAGCCGAATCATCTTACGATACATATCCCATTGTGTTCGGAATGGGGGTAATTAGCTATGAACGACAGGCGGTGGGCCTCGTTTAGAGGTCGAAAATAAAAGTTGCTTTTTGGTGGAAAATTAAATAATTAAATAATTAAATTAAAAACTCCTCTCCCTCTCCCTTTAACTCATCTGCCCCCCCCCCCTTTATTTTCAAAACCCGATTCAGAAAAAAAAAAAAAGAGAAAGACGAATCGCTCAACCAGGGAGGAGGCCGCCGCCCAGCCTCCTAGCGTCGCCGCACCTCAGGTGCTCCCCACCCATCGCCCCCTCTAGCCTCTTCCCTCTCTCCTCTTCAACGCAGTCCCCGTTCTCCTCCGTTCTACCTAGCCTCGCGCGCCAATCGAACCACCCAACCGAACCCTAGCCCACCACCGCCTGGCCTAGCACCGCCGCCCTGACAAGGCCACCTCCGACTGCTCCGCGCCATCTCCACGCCCTTGGCGCAGCGAATTCATTCCCCCACCCCCCTTCTTCCCCAAGCCGCAACCAACCCCCACAACCGACTACCCTGACGAACTCGGACGCACAGCCCCACCACCAGTAAGCTCCTCTAATTTATTTATTTGCATTAATTTAAATTAAATAAGTTATTTAATTAGAAAAGTTAGAATTTTTAAATTAGAAAAAGTTTGATTTTTAAATATAGGAAGTGACTGTAAAGATAGGATTTTTTAAACTGTAAAGATAGGATTTTTATGTTATAAAAATATGATTTTTACATTTTAGAAATGTTAAAAATAGGATCTTTATATATGTAGTGAATCAAAGATATGACCTTTATATAGTAGAAGATATAAAAATACTATTTTTATATAAGTAGTGTATTGAAAATATAATTTCTATAAAATAGAAAAATAAAAATGTGATTTTTATAATGATATATTTGAAAAGGCGAAATCTTTATATTTGAAAAGGCGAGATTTATATATATTATATTGAATAGCAAAGTAAAAATATGATTTTTATATATGTAGTGATTACGGGCAACGAAAGCGATAAGAGACGAGAATAGTGAAGATTTCCTGCATTAGAAGTGCCGTGGAGTTAGGATAGCTTTCGGTGAGAACTTCTCACTCTTCAATTTCTTTTTCTAGTTATATATATACTAGGATGCAGATGGTGTTTAGTAGCACCCGACACCCGTCATCCACAGACCATGGATGGCTTGTTTGTTTAATTTTTTGGTTGTGTAGTTGGTTAGATTATTTGATTTGAACTTGATTGTTTGGTGAAATGGAATGGATTTGATTGATGTGTGAATGGCGTGGGCCTTCACTAGACCGGAATAAGGCTAGGCCTCGTCCCATTCCTAGTATCGTGCCGTTATGCCGCCGAAATTTTCTAAAATATGTTAGAGAAATAAAAATATCATTTTACCGAATAAATGAACCGATTAGAATATTCATAGTTTGAATAAAATATTTTGGTCGTTAAAAATATAATTTTTAACGTGAAAGTGGATAAATAAATATCTATAAACAAATCGGCCGATTTGTTTATATACACTGATTTGACTGATATTGATTGGGTCGATAAATTTTACACATCGCCCAACTGCACAAATAAAATCTGTGTTTGATTGTTTGAAACCCTACACGGGTATTGGGATAAAATACGGCATACACTAATCTCAATAATTAGTTGTATGTCGATCGATTGATTGACAGGCTGTTATAAGCGTTAGATATCTATATTTGATGCTTATACAGTGTAGTGCACTTTGGATGATGGTTGATTATTTATCGTTGCTATTATATGCATGTGTGGTATGGAATCCATATAGTTAACGCTATATGGTAATTGATTGGGCCTCATTCCAATTTAGAAAATAAAGAATATTATAAAATAAAGGTTCATGTGTTGACCATACTCATCCGTTGAGATTAGTCATGTGTTGAACGAAATATTTTAACAATAAAATTTACATCTTTATATTATAAAATAAAGGTTCATGTATTGACCGTACTCATCCGTTGAGATTAGTCATGTGTTGAACGAAATATTTTAACAATAAAATTTACATCTTTATATTATAAAATAAAGGTTCATGTGTTGATCGTACTCATCCGTTAAGATTAGTCATGTGTTGAACAAAAATAAATATTCATTTGTTGAATAGAATAACGGAATTATTGAAATATATAAAGCCGTGTTGATTAGAGATGCGCTATTTTGACGCGAACGATATTTATATCGATTATATTTGTTTTAAATTTGAATTGAATCGAACAGAAAACCAATTTGAATTGAATATATAACGAATTTGATTTGAATTGAATATATAACGAATTTGATTTGAATTGAATATATAACGAATTTGATTTGAATTGAATATATAACGAATTTGATTTGAATTGAATATATAACGAATTTGATTTTAATTGAATATATAACGAATTTGATCTGAATTGAATATATAACGAATTTGATTTGAATTGAATATAGAAAACGAATTCGAATTGAATTGAATAGAAAACGAATTGAATTCGAATTGAATAGAAAACGAATTGAATTGAATTGAAAAGAAAATGAATTCGAATCGAATTAAAAATCGATGTGAATTGAAATCAAATAGAAATGAAAACAAAAAGGATTTGCAATAGAAAATTCAATTTTGATTTGAATTTGAAATAAAGGTTGAAATTGTTTTTGAAACAAATTCAAAACTATTTATAAAATTCGTTTTGAATAGTAATCGATGAAATATATATTATATATATTATATATATTATATATATAATATAATGGCCTGAATAGAATGCGCCGCGCCGCGGCAGTTCGCGAATTTCGACCATTGATTTCGAACGGACATTACGGGAGATCCAACCGTCGGATTCTCCTAAAACCGGAACCGTTGGGTTCGTATCGAAAAGAGCTTTCCAATGAATATTAGAAATTTGAAATCTAATGGTTGGATTTGGAGATACGTCCAAATCAAATTCGAAAAAGGTTGCCATAGGTGCAGTTCGATGGCCGTTGATGGAAATCGACTGTACGAGCCTTGATAAAATTATTAAAAATAGTAATAATTTGTGTAAAATCATAAGAGATGATTTGGAAAAAATTGGGATGAAAAACTCCATATTTGAAAAGATAAAAATAAATTTTTATCGAAATGAACTAGTTTTGAACTAAAACAAAACCCGTTTATTTTAAATAAATAATTTGGATTTGAAATGGGTTTTAAATAGAATTGATTTGTGGGTTTATCGTGAATAGTGTTTTAAATAACACTTGTTCTTTAACCCGATAATAAATAGAATGTGATTTGGGTTTGTCGTGAACTGTGTTTTAAAAGACATTAGTTCTTTAACCCAGTAAAGGGAGTTTTAATGAATCTTCAATTAGATTGAATGGGAATTGATAATTTAAATTATCAAATTTAGAAATTGAGCGAGAATGGAGTATCACCAGTTTTGCCCCAAAGCGGTAGTTAAATCTTTAATTAGATTTGAACGTGAAATGGTAATTAATTTTACCGATAACACCGTGGTATTAGATATGGAGTAGTGCCAGTTTTGCTTCATGGGATGAATAGGTTGGGATTGGGAAATAAAATAAATAATTACTTCGATGTGGTTCGCTAATCCCGACTAGTTTGGAAAACCATAATTTAGTTTGAAATGACATCCAAAGGAAGATTAAAGGATAAATTTCAAAGAATTTATCTTGGATAAAATTAATGGGAACCTTTCCCTAAGGATGTGATTTTGTGAATAAAAGAATATTCTGAATTGGAATGAGGCGTATGTTGTGTTTGTGTAACATTTGTTTTTAATATACGCGGGTTGTTCGGAAAGGCCGGGTTTATACCCATTCTGAATAATCGATTCGACGATATGTCGAAGATGAAGACGGTGGTTGAAGACCGGAAGTCTTCACATCGTTTGGATAATTACTGACGATCCTGATTGGGCTGTACACCCAAGAGGATGGAAACAGTTGGTGGTCGTCCAGACGTACTTGGAGATGGATGGATACGCGAGGAAAGTGCCTCCGGTTTCGTTCAGACCCAGAACGGACTTGTAAATGGATTGTGTGTCTGACATTGGATTTTATTCTGTGTTGATTGATTTCTATTAAATATACATCTGTTTGGCGGCGGAGAATTTATTCTTTTGCTTAATGCCCTTCTCTGAGACGTACGAGCTCAGAAGTTGTATATCGATGGACATCAGTCGCATGGCATGAATTGCCTGTGTGGCACGCTAAGATGCAATGATCAAGGCTTTTGTTGAAAAGCAGAGTCTTGTGGTTGATGATCAAAGCACGGCCTACGTGGAAGCTTTGTGTATAACGTGAATTCGCGAGCCTCACACCTCGGTATGAGTCAAAAACGGGATGAGGACCCAAGGAGAGCACGACGTTTCTTTCTAGCTATGGGTGGTGTCAGTGACCTACCAGCCCTGACATTTATATACTTTTCACCTGTGTGGTTTGGATGCGAGGCGCCTCGATTATAGGTCTGTAAGGACCGGGAAACGTGTGTTCAGGAATAACTAATCCTCTAACGTAAGTGAGGACCGGCCTTAGAGGATCCCAGGGTTACCCAGAGTGTGTAGTCCTGAGGCATTTGCTAGAGTGTCTCGAAGCGGAGAGGAGCTTGCCCCTTGCCTCGACTCATGACGGAAATCCAATTTCCAATACGTGATATTGCGGTTTTAATTGTAGAACTAGTATGGCGACATAGTGGTATGGGACATTCATGCCGCCTATGATTTATATTTATGATTGAAACTGTTTTGACACTATACACTTATTATAGTATCAAATAATTTGTTTTTTTTAAAACGTACCAAGCATGTTTAGCTATTATAAGGGAAAATCCTATCCTCTGGCTTGTGTTGCATTGTGTGATGGGACCTGGGTCTTATAATAGCTTCATTTTTCAAAAAAGCATTGCGTTGTTTATTCTATGCACTGGTATTCTTGGGAGGAATCCCGTTCCGTGTTATACGGCGTGGTCCCTTGAATTACTCTCTTTTAAAATAAAGTTTTAAATAACTGTTTTAGTTCTCACACCAGTCACATGACTGACCTGGAGTTTATTGTTTTAACCTAAACTCTGGGTGCCCCTATTTTCCACACGGGCAGCTAGTAGTTTTGGTTTTGCAGATTTATATTCATAGGATCCTGGTTTACAGCTGGAATGATATCCGGAAAGCTCTATATCCGTATATCACCTTCAGTTGTGCTTTGTATTATTTTCCGCTTCTATGTAATTTATTATAATCTCTGATATTTATCGAATGTAATTTATTCATTTATACTCTGTATATTCTTGTATTTGATGGAATTGTTGTAATAACAATGAAATGTTCTTCCGTTTGCGTTCTGTTTCGTCCTGTTCTCAAACGATCAGGGGTTTCGAACGGTCTAGATCGGTTTAATGACTGATTCGGATCGAGCGAAATTCCTTGTCGTCACATCTAATCTAATATAACATTTTACATAAAATGTAATTTTCAATCTAATGTAACATTTAACATAAAAATGTAATTTCTATTTCTAATATAGCATTTTACATAAAAATGAAATCTCTAATCTAATATCACATGAAATAATATTTTATGTGTAGATATTTTCCTATGAATTCTAATGTCAAATGAATGCATATTTATTTGTAAACAGTTTCCTATGTTATTCTAAAGACAAATAAATGAATATTTATTCGTAAACAATTTTCTAAGTTATCTTAGCAAATAAAAATGGTGATTTTATTTGTTAAGAAATCCTATTTAACAAGTAACATCACTACACCAAAAATAACTTTTCACAACGTTTGAAAAATGTTGTAATAAGATATAACAGCGTTATCAAAAACGTTGTATAACGACATGCTGTCGTTGATACGCAATTTCTAACAGCAAGATATAAACGCTGTCAAAAACTATTTTATACAGCGTTGTTTTTTTGCTGTAAATCAGGCTTTTACAGCGTTCAAAATTTTTTGTTTCAAAATTAAAACAGCGTTTAAAAAACGCTGTGAAAATGTATTCATGGTATTTTTCTGAACTTGTTATCAGCGTTTTCCATGCGCTGTATATAATTTTTCATATGTTTTCAACAACAACTTATAAACGTTGTTGTTACTTGTTTCATCAACAGTTCTTAAATGCGGTTATTGCAATATTCACATAGCATTAATCTAGTTTCATTTAATTATATTTCAACTGATTAATACACAAAACATATACAATTCAGTCTAAGCACAATAAAATAAAAGTATAACAATCAATCATTTGCATATAATAAATTCAACACAGTATCCATTAACAAAGTGTACTCACAAACAACGATGAAATTTATAATTCATCTTCATGCAAGATTAGACAAAGACACAATATGCATAGAGTTTGCATCGAATAAAACAAAAAAAAATTCAAATGCTAATTAGGCCGAACCTCCAAAAACTAAGAGTATCTTGTGCATTTTTTGCATCTAAAAACTTCACCCACCTGTAACAATAAAATTTAAAAATTATCAATCAAAGACACATTAAAAATAACATATTTAATTGCAACTACTAAAAAATTGCAACATACTACATTCACTTTACCTGAATTTTATATAACTTCACATGAATGGCCACTAGGAAAGCTCTTGTGTCCTTCCTTAATGTCGCCCTTATGCCCGTGACATATTACATTTGAAGTAACATTGTTAAATGCCTATTTAACATAATGTAGTGAAGTATTAGTCCACTGCTTATATTTTCATCATAATACAATATATATACTGTGGAGTGTTTGAGGGAGAGTATGTAGTAACTTGTCATGTCTTTCCTTCACTCCAGAATATGTTTTTCTGTTCTTTTAACTGCGGTCATAACTGGTGCAATTAAAGATATTAGTCGACCACGCCCTGATTTCTTTTACGATGCTTTCCTGATGGAGTAGAAGTACTATACCTGTAATATAACGGGTATGTGTAAACTACTAAGTCTTGGTTTAAACTTCAAACAGATAATACTGGGTCAGCAAGCATAGTTCTTAGTGCTTTTCATAACAAAAATCACATGAAGATCTTAACTGCAAGAGCTCATGATATTGTATAGAAACAAAATAAATTTATGCTAATTCAAATGAATTAATCTTGAAAAAACAGTAGCAACTTGTCGTAAGGTAGCAGCTCTAGTTGCTGCTGTTGACAGTAGCATGGCAGTTGCTGTTGGCTGGAAGCCACAAAAAAGGCGGCGCAAGCTGCCACTGCAACGCAGTAATGTCGCTACTGCTGTATGTTGTCTCCAGCCCACACTGGAGGCTAAGCGAGCTGGCAGCCCACATAAATGGGGGGAAACTTACAAATGTATTTGGATTTAAAAAAAAGGCAGTGCAAGCTGCCACTGCAATGCAGCAATGTCGCTGCTGCTAAGCGAGCTGGCAGCACACATAAAAGGGGGAAAACTTACAAATATATTTATTTAGATTTTAAATACGTAGTAATCATGGATATGTGCTTTTATATTTGTGTTTCCTTGTAAAATGGTTCTTGTGACCCTGGTATACACATAAATCAAAAGCCTGGCAATGGTCCATGTTCTCAAACTACATCTAGTATGTAGATATCATATTAGTCTTTAATACTTGGATGTATACAACAATTAATATTGTATGTATATAATATGTTGCTGAGCATGAAGGGAAATACAAAGAGGAGGCTTACTGAGCAAGCATAAATACTGGACAAGTTGGTTTTTGACTTTGCTCACGGAAACACTAGTTTCAAACCAAAATAATTGATGAAAGGCTAAATAGTTTACTTGACCTCAACCGCACAAGAGCCAGCTACAAAATGTAGCATGACCTCCTAGTCTAAGTTTAATCAGAACATGCATTAAACTAATCAAAGATACAAGCAATATTACCAATCAGGTTATGCTACTTGGAATATGATGAGCCAATATTTATCGGTAACATACCTTTTAGAGCAACAATCCAAAATGTTTTGAGTCACATCAACTAGTGTTTGGCAATATTTTGTTCCAGTATACATGTGACGATAACACCTCATGACTTGCGGTTGCAGCTACCAGCACATATTCCAGTTACTTCTTCGAAAAATTCAAATAGGAGATAAGCAGTAGCTTAATGGGTGCATTTCGTTTTATTATCAATTAAGCCTGAAAATATAAAATAAGCGAATGTTTTGTTGTTCAAGGGGAGATAAAGATAAAAATAAGAATTTATATTGTTTAGGATATGCAAAACACTTGGCGTACTGAAAAATATGCCTGTCTCATTTGCCTCAATTGATTAGTCCTTATGTTCAAACCCATGAATCAAAATAAAATTCTATAATCTTTATTGCCAACCACCTTAATCTATTTTAGAAATCCAAGAATAAGTTGGCAATATGAAACACTTGGTAAGACATTGCTTAATGCATCCATGTGGCATACCAGGCCATGCAAAGCTGAATGCAGTCATTGGGTGGGGTACTGCTAGTTAGAAGTTATTAAAAGGGTGGTTTCTACCCCCAGCTAACTTCAGAAAAATGGTTACGTGACAGATGCTAAATGCAATTATGTATTGTATTAGCCGACTTTAGTTATGTACTGTAATATGATGAAAAAATGCATTAAGCAATATACAAAAGAATGCATGCTACCCCAACTAAATTCAGTTATGTACTTTATTAGCTGAAAAAATGCATCCGGCTATGACTGCAGTTACTTGACATGCTAAATGCAGTTTAGCAAAGAATGCATGCTTTGTTTTTTGGAATCATTTTATTTGTTTTAGGAAAAAGAATCAAAGAATAAAATCATGACTTAACCATATACAAAAGAAGCAGCAAAGTAGAAAAAGACTTCCACAAAATAATTGAGTAATTTAATAACATCAAATAATTTTATTTGTTCATAATATTTCTTCCATGAAACTGTGTGGATCCTAAGTCTTATTTTTGAGTTCAAATTTCATTGATTCTAAACAATAAAACAAAAGAGTCTGTTTGAATCCCAATGCAGTCAATCAACCTCCAAAATTAAATTACCAAGAGGTATGCTACGAGTCCACCTCTCGCTATTACACAACTATAAACAAAGATAACCGAATCAACAATTAATGACTAACGACAATGATATATTGTTGAGTAGGTTATTAGAATTTAGAACATACATTGACAGAACGTACTATGTCCTGTTTTCAATGGTTGAATCCGGATAAGAATGAATTGAATGTGCAAAGTCCATTCCAGATGCAAAGCTTCTGATCTTTGAACAAATTTACAATAATTGAAATAGCAGCATTATTTATGTTTGTACTTGAGCATATGTTTTGGCGTATTTATCCAGATTTTTATTGGGTAACTTGTGTACATTTGTGTCAATATCTTCAACAAATGAACTATGTATTATACATGAAGCTTTTAATGGATATGTATGTTTTCTGTTTATTTAAACTGATGCCTTAAAGAATACTATTTATACAATATTTTTATCGAGTACAAATATAGGACCTGTAATCCTTAGCCATCACAAGCGACGGCGTAGAGGTTGCAGTATAAGAAAAATTGAAAGCAAATCATTGTTAGTTAATTAACGATGTTGTGATGATGCCATCGACTAGACGTTCAGTGCCTATGAGCAGCCTGTCTGCCTTTACACGAAAACACAAAATGACTATTCACACTGTTTTTCTACTACTTTTGTTATATGAGTTTGTAAATGTATTTTTGAAATCAACAAGTTCTCTCAGCATGTTGCTGGTAACAAATACATCGTGATAGGGAAATGAGCTTTATTATAGTCATTTCTAAATCATATATAAGTCTTTTAGTAGATGATGGGTGTAAATTGGTAACCTAACCAGGCTAGACTACAATGGCGCATTGATAATTTTATCTATTCCTTTTACTTAATGATCACAACACCGACGCCCGAGTCCTTGGAAAATTAGACGTTGTAGCTTTCAAGTTATGCGCTCTTTGCACGTTATTTGACAGAAATACTTGCAGTTGTGATTGAAACTGAAATTATATTATGCATTAGTTTTTTATTTAGATTGCTAATTTTCAACCAAAGAAACAAAGACAGTTTATACAAAGGAAATAGGAAAATATTTATTTTTCAATAGAAAACATTTCTTTTTAATCTTATTTTTTGTTGTAGAAGTAGAATTTACTACGTATCATGCTTTTACGCATATGTGTTCTTAGTGTGGTTTTCTAAAATAACGGAGCACCTCGTTTCTTGTTATTTCACATTGGAAGATTTCATGATTGAATATACATGAATGGTTCTCATATGAAATCTAATGCATATGAATCATTCATCTATTTGCATATTTAAAACTAAACCAAATCTTTTGTAACAAATGAAGAAGTGATACTGGATGAAGCACTAGCCATATATCAAATAGTATACAATCACGTTAACTCTCCTGTAACAAAGAAAGGCACGAGTTGCGCCTTTGCTTGGAAGGTTGCAGGCCACACCCTATGCAAATTACACGCCAAAATGCAGACGAATGATACCACGCTCATCTGTCTTAAATCTGTATTACAAGAAGCTTTATGAGGTATGTGTGTATCATTATGTTGTGCAAGTATTAGGACTTTATCTTGTATTATATGTAAATATTAGGATTTTGTCTTGTATATTGTCATATTTTAGATGTCATGTAATATCTTAGCTTTAGTTACTTCACTTTCTTTTTTGTATATAACCAAATGATAGTGAGTGTCATGCGACTATATTTTGTTGTATGTTGGAGGATTCTAGATATAAGCAAAATGAGAATTCTTCTACTTACAAATATACCTTATGGTATTGGTAATTGGATGTTTATTGGTGATTTCTCTTGAATTCAATAGTCCTTACCATTTCGCTAGTAATTTTCTGCCTAAATGAGCATTAATAAGAAGATTAGCGATTTTCTAGCGTTCATTCATAAACTTGAATTGTAAATACAAAGTTTCTACATTATAATTATCAAAACAAGATACATATAATTTCTCTAGGAAAGAAATCCCCAGCCTACCCTGAAATGTAATATCCATCTACCATATAATAAGAATTCATGTTTGTTTCACTGCATTTTTAGGATATCCATGTGTAGCTTTGCGCATTCTTCTCTGTAGTACAAACATAATTACCTTCATGCAAATAAAGCTCGATCACCAAATATATTCATATGCACAGTAATACAAAAGCCCTTATTCTCCTTCTTCACTTCAAGCGCTCGTCTTTTCTATATTCTAGTAATACTCATAAGTTCAATCACCACTCATGTTTAACTTTTTCGTGAATACGATTACATCTATAAAAGTTATAAAATTTATGTATATCATTTTTGAAAATTTTAAAGGAAGTATGTCTATAATGAACTATAAATTGATGTAAAATTTGTTAAGTTGAGAACGTGCACAAAACCATGGATGATGTTTATGTCGCTAACTATCAATGAGTGTCGACTGTCTTTAAGCCTTTGTCAGGATAACTCAATTATAAATGGTAGGTGTCCATGTCATATCCAAAGCATGCAAGATTAAGAGAAACACAGGATCATACAAGTTTAATCACCTAAAAGTTATACAGATCATGTTCAAAAAAAATTAAATGTTTGATCCTACTATATTCTTTCATGAAACATATTATAGGTTCAGACTTCATAATGATTTTTTCCTCTTTACAGTTCATCCAAGCAGGAAAAAAATTAAATGGAAGAGGAGACTAAAAAATAAAATATGAGCACAATTGATAAAATTCCTATTTTCATATATCAAAAGACTTGATTTATCTAAAACCAAAAAACAATTTACATTTTGTTTGTTCAAGTATATTTTTTGCCCCTAACCATAAATTATAAGAAAAATATATATTATTTGTGTGTTTATCATATAAAATCAATAAAAAAATTATAAATTTTTTAATGTTGCATCCTGCCTTACATTAATTTTTACACAAGTAATCAATCATAACACTAGCTATAAGTAATAGGATACATAATTTAACTGAGTTAAGCATTAAATAAAAAGCCGCAAAGAGGTTAATCAAAGTAAATTGTTAAGGACGATAGATCAGTACAAGTTAAACACTAAGATCAGCAACAAAATCAATGTAATTGAAGCAAAACAGTGGTAATAGATGATAGATTTGAAAAGGCCAAAACATAGGAGACCAAAGATAAGATAAAAGCATAGCAATCAAAGTAAAGAAGCAAACAAATCAAATTCATACATAAACAAAATATTGATAGTATATCGGGAAACTGATAAATGATAATAACCAAAATTAGAATACCTCTCATGTATCATGCCATATATAAAATACTATGATTGTTGATAAAGAAACCATCTCAACATGTCTAAACTCGAGTTTCTCATATATCCATATTGTGGACTGTTGAAACTATCTTGACAAGATAATAGATAAGAAAATGATTATGCCATATATTATGCAATACTGAAACCGATAAGCAAACAAATTACAGTAAGTCAATTTATTGGAAAAACTTCTGTTGTCATAAATTTTAGTTAACCTTATCTTAGATTTATCTCTGCAATACTTTTGTCATATATTATGCCATATATTATCGTCCTACCGTCCACACCAAAGAGAACATATTATATACCTATTAACAGATCGTGCAAAAAGTTAAAATGGAAGGTGAATAAGTACAATCCTTTAGTTTGGCAAAATCATCCATGCATAAGAAGAGACTGCTATTAGCAGTTTTACTTCAATATGACTATGAGTTGTATGATTCAGAATATAAGTATGATAAGTTACCACATTTTCACAAACTAAGACCTATAATAATTCAGTGTGATGCTAAAACTCACCATAAGGAGCTTTGGTTTGCTACCCTATCCTCTTTGAAGGGTCACTTGGCTGAACTTCAAGCCAAGACTTGTGTTCTGAGATATGACAGGGTTGAGTTATACCTTACTATTAAGTTGTCTAAATAATTAGGTTAAGAAAACTAATGTAAATATTACAAAATATAAACTAACGCAGGTAATTGGTAAAATTTATACAGGCCTTCCCCATGAATTCCATTAGCTCAATGTTAGCTTCTGCAGGATTGGCCGGCGCTGCTATGGATACTTGAATATTATCTGCATTTACCCTGAAGACAAAAATCTGAGCACCATAAGTCAGTAAATAGACTACTGGTATTATCATTTACTTGATAGTTGATAAATAGACAGAAAATTTTATCAACTGTAAGAAAATAAATGCAATAAATAATAATAATAGGCAGTGTTCAAAATTTTCTACCATATATATGGCATGATACATGAGAAGCATTCTAATTTCGGTTGTTATCATTTACTTGACATCAACATCTATTTTTTCATGGAAGTATTGATAATTCATGATGTGGGGAAAATGTCTTACAACATGTGCTTAAGAATTCCATGATGCGGGGAAATGCCTTACAACACAGGCATATGATCACGAGATGCTAGGAGCCAATATATCTATGCATGATATACCCACATGACAATGTAATATCAGATTGAAAAATACCACTAAATGTGCTTGTGCCTAATTAATCGGTTCATATGCTTGATAGAGACGATTTCAGTGATTCATATATCATGAAAATAATCTCAACACTGGGGACAACCTTGTAATATTCGAGAAATATGCCTCTGCACAACCCACGAAAGCCTTTGGATCGGACGATGTGACTAAATGTCCTTAATAGTCCATATTTGTATACTCGATCTCTACGTCCAACCCCTTCCATTGCATTCGCCATCTCACGAGGTCTAAATGGGAATGTCACTGTTAATGATGCAATGCCAGAAGCACTTCGACAAACCAAGCTAACGAAAACATTAGAATCTAATGGCCTTCTTACTTGCCAGTGAGATCTCAGAGTTTCATAAACACAAAAGTTGATTGCAATGCTACGTCCAACACCCAACAATGTCCCTCCAAGGCCTTTGTATAAACCTCTCGTCCCTTCATCATTGAAATGGAATAATCCCTCTGTAATACATCTAGTTTGTCTAAATACCCAGTTAAACCTGCAGCAGCTCATGTGAACAAGTTGACGTGGCTCTGAGGAGGATAATCTGAGGATATTATCTCATGTGCTGCCAGATGATATAAGATTCAAACTCAATAACACTCGAGATCGAACTAACAACGAGATAAGATTAACTATCAAACATAGCAATCAACTTAGGGTTAAACATTAACAATCGATATCATAGTTCAAACATACCTAAAAATAGAAGATTGAATTATAAAATTACCCACCTTGATGGCGACTGACCCATTCGTGCGGTTAATATGTTTTGGTAGAACATTTGAATCCGTGAATGGACAGATATTGACGAAGGTGATTAAGGATTAGGTTCTGTATTTGTGGATGTGTAAAATGAATGAACTGAGCGGATGAAGTATGAATGAGTAAGCAACTGAAATCAACTTTGAAGAAATCGAAACGAAGAAGGGAACGCAGCAGATTTGGAAGAAGAATAAAATTGATATTTTTTGGGGATGAACCGATAAAGTGCGAGTAAGAGGGAAAGGCGGCTAAAAAGAAATTTCCCTACCCGCGCCAAAATTTCACTATGTCAGCGTTTGTATATAAAAATTATTCATACGAAGCATCTATCGACCGCAGTCATGGGTGGAACGCTGACAATAATTGTTGTCAAAAATGGATTTTGTTGTAGTGCATAAACATGTCATTTAATGTGACTACAAATTTTATTTACATGACAAATAAAATAATGTTTTATTTGGATGACAATTTTATTTTTAACATGAAACATAACAATGGTATTTTCATGGGTATACAAATGACGAATAAATGGTCATTACTTTGTAATCAAATTCCTATGTTATACAAATGCCAAATTTTTGGTAATGCATCCATTACATTAAAAAAAATTGAATTTTTTTTAATGTAATGATGTTTTCTATTTTAATTATGACCCTTTTTTGGTAATGCATTCATTACATTAATATACGTAATTTTAATGTAAACCTGTTTTACATTTCATAAACATGAAACAATTTTTATATTTTATCATTACATGAAATATGTACATTTTATTGAAATCATGTTTTTACTATTTTAAAACATTTCCCTATTTCAGGCAAATGTCAACTTGGGTGTCACAAATTTGGTAGCTAAAATAATGGGTTTTTTTATTAACCAATTTCCTATTTATCTAAACGTATGAATTTGGTGTCACAAATATGATAATTAAAAATAATGGTTTTTGTTTAACCATTTTTCCTATTTACCCAAACGTATAATTTGGTGTCAACACAACTATCCATTTTCAACAGATCCACACCACATAACAATCACAAATCAAATCAAGTATGGAAGTTACAGAATAATACAATATATGCGTAATTACCACATTTAGAATTAATAATTATTATTTTTATTTATAATAATACAAATAAAAAGAAATGATTTCTCACATCGATTTGTCTAAATTTTCAACTGTCTCTATTTCAACTTTAATCATTTCCATGCATGTATGTAGTATACATTGCATATACGTGTAAAACCAAATAAATAAATAGAAAGACAACAGTGAATGGAAATTTATGCATACATGTATGTACGTGTTAAAACAAATAAATTTTGCTGAGTATTTCATGATATATATATATAATGAAAGATGGCAATGACATTAATGTTTCTTGTGCATGAATAAATAAATAAATAAACAAATAATTGCTACGTTAAAATTATTATTTTTAAATAAAAAAATGAAAATTTTAAATTCTGACACGTTTTCTAACAAAATTTCCTTAAAATAAATTTTTAAAATTGGCTCTGATTTTCTGGGTTGTTACAATCTCCCCTACTTATAATCTTTTCGTCCTCGAAAAGGAATGGAGCTGAAAGTTGTTCTATTTATCAACACAATTTTCCTTCTTTTATTGGTTTCAATAATTTTATTAGTTGAACTAATAATCACACAACACAATCATCAATCAATTAGTTGATAGTTTTTCAAATATATATAACTTATATATATAAATCATATTTTCTAAGATCGGATTATATATATAATTACAAATACGTTATTTATAATCTTGGCACTCTCAACTCATTCTAGGGCATTGCTAACCCCATCTCTAACGAGTTTTCTCATTCTAGGATACTGCTGATCCTATCTCTAATGAGTATTCTTATTGGATATTACTAATCCAATCTCCGATGAGTCTTTTGTTCAGTTCTAACGAGTTGTAGCCCAAAGATTTGAGCTAACCTGAGCTCTGATACCAACTGTAATGATAATCATTTTGCCCGGACCTAATCGATCACAAAATCGACCAAAATCATTCAAAACCCGCATACGTTAACTTTGGGAATACAATACATCAGAACAATAACATCAGACTTTTATAAACATCATAATAATGTTACATCAGAGTACAGAATATCAGAGTACATCGAAAAATAAAATAATACAACGGAAGATAAATTACAATATTTTAATACATTGCAGCAGAAGATTATCAAAAGCTCTGGCACAGCTTTAAGCTTCGATCCAGGATCCTGCTAAAGAGATTAATATCTGCAAAAAGCTACTCGACTGCCCGTGTGAAAAATATGGGCACCCGAGTTTGCCAGTGAAACAAACTACAGGTCAGTCATGGGACCGGTATGAGAAATCTTAACTTAACTAATCTAAATAAAAGGCTAATCACAGGACCACGCCGCTAACGTGGAACGGGTTTACTCCATTGGATTGCCAGTGCATAAAATAAAGTAAATCGTTAAACAACGCAATGCTTTTTAGAAAAATGAAACCATTATAAGACTCAAGTCTCATCACACAATGCAACGCAAACCGGAGGATAGAGTTTTACCTTATAATGGTCAAAAATGCTTGATACGATAAAACCGATGTGATATTATTACTAGTGTATATATATGTTTCAAAAACAATTTCAATCATAATGTATCAATCATAGACGGCATAGCACCCCATCCTACTATGTTGCCATACTAGTTCTACAATCAAACCGCATGGAGTCGTATTGGAGATTTGGCTATTTTTATTTGGTATATGAGTTTTGAATCAAATTAATAACCGTTTTAGTTCTCAAACCAGTCACATGACTAACCTGGAGTTTATTTTTTTAACCTAAACTCTGGGTGTTCCTATTTTCCATACGGGCAGCTAGTAGTTTTGGTTTTGCAGATTTACATTCACAGGATCCTGGCTTGCAGTTGGAATGATATTTGAAAAGCTCTGTATCCATATATTCCTTTTAGTTGTGTTTTTGTATTATTTTTCCGCTGATATGTATTCAAATGTAATTTAAATCTCTGATATTTTTCTTTTGTATATTATTCATGTATACTATGGAATATTCTTGTATTCTGATGAAATTGTTGTGATAAACAATGAATGTTCTTCTATTTGTGTTCTGATCTGTCGTGTTCTCAACTCAATCCGGGCTTTCCTTCACGGGGAAGTTTGGATCGTTTCATGTTTTATAATCCTAGTGACAAAATAAAAAGACAAATATCACTCAATGAATCCTTTTTTTGGACCAGATGAATAAAGCTCCCCTTACTAGTGAAGGGGGTCCAGGCTCCCCACTTAACTCATCTCAATGAATCCTTTTTTTAATCAAGATGTAATATATATATATATAAATAAATATAAAATTGTGGGGATTTGCTTGTCATCTTTGTTTTAGCTTCGCTAGCTTTCCTTTTCAACTCGAAATTAGCCTTTCCAATAGCGTAAGCTGATCCAGCTGATGCGAGAGTTCCAGCTCAAGTACCTATTTCTTTTGTAACTTCATTCAATTTAAATATCAGATAGTGATTGCGACAACTCTTTCATTAAAGAAATATTTTCGCTTGCTAATTATAAGTGTTTCATACTCAATCAATTAGGGATAGACTTTATCTCTTCTATACGACTGGCTAGTCCCCTATGTTAACTAGCAGAGCTCTTGAAGGGGGGAAGAAATTTCTAACACACACAGTATTGAAGCTTATCTAAACCATGAGTCCCTCCCGAAGCCCCGACCTTACGCATCACTTTGATTGCCGATGAAAACACGTAAGAAGAAAATACTCCCCATTTGTTATTTATAGAAGAGCTCCTTGTGGCGAGAAAGGGAAAGGGGAGATCAAACCAGAAAATAAATTCTAAAATCATATTGGAAGACACCTCTAGTACTGAACTTCCAAACATGACAGCCATTGAACAAATTTTCTTACTAATGAAATTATAGGCATAGAGACGAACTCCTTCACTATTGGAATAAACGAATTCCTTCACTCTTGGGAAAGGAGAAAGACCGATCATTATGACCGGTACTTACTAATACTAATAGATAATAGCAGGTACCGCACCTCCCTTAGAAGGGAATACATTTCTTAAAAAGAACGAAATCAATTGCGTACTTCACCCCTACCCATTGTGCGAGCTACTCTTCTACTTGTTTTGATTGATATTTCCTTTTCCATGCGGGAAAGAAAAGGCTTTTTACGAGGGCCTCCCATGCCTGGAAAACTCTTGTTTTAGCTTTAGACAACTGGGCATAAAAACTCCATCAGACAGAAGAGCAAGCACATTCATTGAAGAAGCAAAGCGATTCGCGGGAGGGGAGAGTTCGTTTTCTCAAGGGGCGAAGATGATTATATGAATACTATAATTGCAGCTTCGTCTTCGTCTGATCTTCTTCTCCGTAAAGGGTGGGAATAAGAGGGCCGAAGGATATAATTACTTCCCCTTTGTAAATAAATTCCTTGAAACCTTGACTTTAAGAGGTTATTTAATTCTACGCTCATTCTGAACCTCATTTCTCTTGGCCCCTATCCTCGTGCCCTCCAGATTACTAGCCGCTGGTAGATCTCCTATAAAATGGAACAAGCTTTCTTGGCTCGCCTCCTGAGGAGAGATGCATTGACGATGAAAGGTATTATTGAAACACTTGTTCGGTCACGATAGAAGAAGTTCTCATTCCAGTCAGGAGAAGAGAAGAATGGAAATCACTACTCTTTACGTGTTTACAACTTATCGATTCTACTGGATGGAGAAGAAACCTTTCGATTCATTTCTTCTTTCTCTCTACTTAGATGGAGCCTCTGAATCCAGATCGAAGAGACTTTTTTAGGATCGACTTAGGGCAGGAGGACGTAACCCAGCATTCCATAGCGCATAGAGAAGAGTGGGAAAGATATGACTATGCGTAGGAAACTTAGAAATAGGGAGGTCTTAGATGAATTGAAATGAGGTGAAATGCAAGAAATCATTACTCAACATTCACTTAAAAAAAAAAGAAATCCATAGTTCAGCCAGCGGAAGTCAGCGAGATAACGGGTTGTCCAACGCCTTTATCCTGATGCCATGTATATCACGCTAGAAGTAACATATTAGAGTTAGTATCTAACTATCTTATATCCCAACAGGCCTCATTAGCCCACTCAAAAAGGATAGAAATAGATACGCGGAAAGGAATTACTTTTAGACTCGGAGCGGACCCAAAGATTCGATAAAATCTGAGGTGCTTCCAGAACCCCAGTATATTAATTGGGCGGAAACTTGATAAAGTCGAAGGGCCACCATCTAAATCAAAATAAATTACACCAGCTACTGCAATTGCTACAACAACAATAGAGGACTCCGGCTTAAGAGGAACTTCCGAGACGTGGCTAAGGCTTTCGAAACTATAACCCAAGGGTATGTTTAAAGCACAGTTTCGCACGGAAGCTCATAGGTCAGGTCGAATACCGGGTTTCTCTCCTTAGCCTATGGATCTGCCTTGCTTTGTCCGAGGCTTCCTTCTCTCCCATTAGCTGTAGAGCTTCCTGTTCAAGCAGAATCTCCTAACTTGAGGATGCCACCTTCTTACCAAAATTACCCGGAACTAAATAAAAAGAAAATTCCCTGCTACGCACCTGGTGTGAACTATGCCCCCTTCCGAGAACAGATGAATGCTACTTGACTTTGGTTCTTTTACCGAGTGTTGGATCCTTCTACTAGCCCTTAAAGAAATAGTCATTCTAGCATCGCGTATTCCTCCAACATTGCTCTTTGCTTAATAAGCTATTAATATACTGGACTTGGTATATTAGCCCTATTCTCTCAACTTATGCTTAACACAGTCAAAGTTCGCTTTCTTTCTAGGCAAAAAAATGGCTAGAAAGAAAGTCAAGTAATCAGACGAACTAAATTCTCTTTGCCCGGCCCTATTAATACACTCGCTCTCCCGCTTCGATAAGGAAACCAGTAGAGTAGCTTCGGGCGAGTCAACAGAAGCAAGATTCTTTCTATTCCTTTCATAGAGCCTGCAGTTTGCTCATCAACAAAACAAGTGTAGCTGGAACTAAATACCGGGAATAGCTAGACCATCAGTAATAGAATAGTAGGTTTCATTTTAATATGAGACTGCATCGGGACTGGATTTGAACCAGTTACCTCTCAGTTACCTACCAAAATGCTACCCCACTCACTATTGATACGAATCCCGAGCCCTAGGATATTAGTACGTGAGACAATTATCATATACATGCATGGCAGGAGAGGCATATTGTCGTAGCCATGATCGTGTTTTGAGGTAGACGAAAAGGCTATCGAAGTGAGGAATTTACTCCCCAATCCAAACTATTCTTTTGGGGAAGCTTCAGGAGTCCGGCGAGGTAAGCCCACAAGTAAGCAAGTAAGTAATTATAGCTAGAAATAAGAAAGTCGCTACGCACCCCCCGTTTGTCGCGCCTAGGAAAGAAAAAAATCCAAACTATGATTTATGAATGATTTCAAGAACTATATCTTTATGAATAATTGCGATTTCATTGATATAGTCAAGTAAGGATTTGCTATTGATACTACTGGAAGTAGCTGTATTGGTGAAGACCTTATGCCCAATGACGAATAATAAGCCAGATGTTCGCTACGCACTCTCCCATTGGTAGCCCTTTGCTTTAAAGGGTCTCTGATCTCTTCCGTTAGTGCTAGCAGGTAGGTTGTTGGAAAGAATGCACTCTAGGCTTGCTTGTTCTTGACTCGAAGACGCACATATCAGGGTTCTCCACGGGTTGCCTTATTGAGCCGGTGGATTCTTTTAATAAACTAGACTCTATGGATGCTCTTGTCCGCCTGGATATACTGGCTGGCACCTGCTTTTTCATTTTGGTAGCGAGAAATGGGAGTCTTATTTCCGTAGCGAAGTATTAAAAGCTATAAGCCAGGTCCTATTTATTCACCAAAGGGGATTCTTCTTTTATTGAATCTCAGAGTGTATAAAGATTTGCCCAGTATACTTCCCCAGTATATTAATTGGGTCCGGAAGCAGCAGAGTAAAGGCGTAACTATCCCAATTCATAGTCCTTATCATGATCATCCGGGATAGAAGGTTCAGTTCCTAGGCGGGAGGGAGGTATGAATAATTCTTAGCCCGAAGGCAGGTATACAACTATAGGCACTATAGGTTCCCTGGTACATACATTGGGCTGATTAAGAGGGGTAGTAATTTAAGAAACTGCGTATATATTAATATACTTGGGTCCCATACTACTTATTTTTTTTCTTTTATTTTATGTCGAATCACACACATATATACTAACAATAGCAAATCCGCCCCTGCATACCTAGGCCTTTGTTTTGCTGGATGCAACAACAACTTGGACTCGACAGCTTGATCGTCGACTCCTTGATCCCTAGGGAAATCTAAAAAATGCATGGTTTTGGCCCATGAAATCACTAGGCAAGCACCTTCGACTTCGATGTGTTACGCATAACGGGGATCGGCAAATATCATGGATCGGTCTCCAGCCCCTCTGCGATATTCCCTTAGGTATACGGGGGCATCAAGAAGTGGATAGAGGATGGATTGTCTTGGATACCTGTCAGGCGGAATAGACGGAAGTAAGAAGGGCCGAAGCTTTCTCAAGACTTTACCATAGTGAAAATCCCCCCAGATGATCTATCTCCAAATAGAGGCAATGGGATTATATGTAGCTAGATGACATTGTTTTCGATGCAGAAAAGCCGTCCGAGCGACAGGCTTAGTCGGCCACCGGGCGGGAACTAGGTCTTCTTTTGGACTAGAGCACTACTGAAAACACATTCACCTCGTCGGGGGAATTATAGTAATATATTGAATGTAAAAGGTGACCCGGAAATGTTCATTGGATGGATGCGTGGCTTATACTCTCCCGACCCTATGGGGTATTTACGCGTAATTTCTTTTTTGGAATATATTAGACCTTTGTTTTCAAGAATCTACCCCCGGTCAATGGGAGTAATAACTCAGCCCCTATCAACCAAGGCGAGCAAAGCAAGGCCAAGGTATGCAGGGGCGGAGTGATTGCCAGCTAAGGAGTTTCAAAGGGTTTCTTCTCCGGAGTGGGTAGGTTTCACAGGGGGTATCAGTATCGAATATACACAAATGAGCCTTGGATTATGGGAGAGAGAAAAAGATCAACACAAACTCGAGGTTGAGCTTTCTTAGCCATGCCTAGATAACGATAACTAAAACCCTGTCCAAGCCTCCAGTTAAGTTCTCTAAGCCAAAGGTCTTCTCCAACTAAGTGAGAGGGGAGATACGCTTCTCAGGCGAAGTCCAAGGCATTTGTTTATGGTCTCGCTACCTACCTTCTTTAAAATCTACCATAGGGATTCCACCTAAGTCAGAGGGAGCAGCAAGGGGTTGCTATCAAGGTTCTACTTTCTTTGTTCTAAGGCTAGCATAGGTAGGAGCTTATATGGCATCAGCAGTAGGCGGTTCCAACTTCACTTGCCCAAGTATATTAATCCGAGGGCCCAGTATATTGATTCTTTTCCGTAGGGATTCAATCTTTCTCCAAGGAATCTTGATTCAATCCGCAGGAGAAGCAGAAGCAATATAGTAGCTCACTAGGCACATTACCTTGATGTAACAAGTGCAAATCCTGTCCCTGTATCAGCTAATATCCAGTCTTCTCTCTTATTTCTTTATCTATCCAACGCGCCTGAATACCCCAAGGGTTGGGAGACTTCTTTTGTTAGTAGTGAGTGCGAAGCTGAGGCGCCTGAATAACCCAAGGGACATGCGTGGTATATTCATTAAGGAGCGAGCGAAGTGAGCGGGAAGAAGTGAGGCGGGAGTTCTGTTGAAATTACTTATAGGGTTGGTGAATAACAAGGATTTGACTCGAAGCTTGCCTTGTTTTCTTGACTTGTTGACTCGAAGCTCAATGATTCATGGGGGCCCGTTCTCTGCATCGAAGCTCTCCTCCTCCAGTTGTCTGGTGAGCTGAGAGGAAGTGTGAGGTGCAACACTGTAAAGGAGCGAATGAGTGGACTGGTTTTTCTATTGGAGGTCGGGGAATGAGAAGCAGTTCTTTCTGCGAGTTCTAATTCCAGTGAGACTGGAACAATTAGGGGATGACTTGGTATACTAGGCTCCTTAAGCAAACTTGGAGAAATTCTTCTAGAGTGGAAGTGCTAGAGAATCATATAGGTGTGAAGCATCCGTCCTAAGTATACTAGCCTTCGGTCAATGGGAAGTATGAAAGATCTATTTCTTTGCGCTCTCTCCTATAAATATTAAGTATGCAAGTATATTAATCTGGGTTCATTCGTGTAGTGAATTGAGCGATCCAGTATATTAATTGGACCGATCCAGTATATAAGAGGTGCGTAGCGACTTTGCTAACTATGTCCAGTAGATGTGGTATGACTGTGTTCACTTGGGGAATGGAGTGCTTTCAAGTCAATAAATTGCTTCACTACATGCAGTGGAGCCCTAGCAGACTGATCTGATTTGTCTTAAGCTCTATGTTGTCCTATCCCCGGAAGAAGGGGAATCTTTCAACCGAAGCCCCCAACTACAGAGGAGGGAGATTGATTCAACGGACAGAGTTCTTCTCTAGAGCAACTCCTATACTTATTGTGCGTGCACTCCCTGCGATTGCTTTCAAACACGAGATGTAGAGTCTTTTCTTCGTAGCATAGTCCAATAAAACAGAGAGATGATATTCTCTTTCATGCTGAACTAGTTGCGAGGGGTAATATAAATGAATTCGCCAACCCTTCTTTCTCAACCGAAGCTGTCTTCTTCCCCAGACCTAAGCCTTATATAAGAAGGCCCTAGCATGGAACTAGACCGGTTTGATTCAACTGACGGAAGGAGCCATAGAACATAGAGTGAAGGCCTCCCAGCTCTTCCCTAGCTTGATGGTTCGATTCTTAATGGCTTAGCAAGACAACTCATATTGGTTGATTTATTAGGCAAGCTGAGAAATTATATGCATGGGAGAAAGAATGGGAGAAAGAGGCTTGATTTATCTATTATACCTTGGGTCTTCTCCAGGTGTGTGCCCATGCATATACTTTTCCCATGCGCTCGCATAAGAGATTGCTCTATCTCAGGAGCGCAGCAGAGGTATTCTTTCGAGTCCCTAGATCGAAGCTTTCTACAAAGGCTCTTCTCCTCCTAGAGCCCTCAGATGCTCTAGATCTTGTGGTTCGAGAGTGTTCGCATAAAGCCAAAATTAGATTGAACCAGTATATTAATTGGGCGGATGCTTGCTTAAGTCAGGAATAAGAAAGATTCTAAGGAAAGAGTTCTTATCCCGTACGTAGATACTTCGTCTTCACCCCTGGGGCGGGGCAGTTATTCCTATACGCCGGAAGAAAGATTCTTTGGGAGCATAGGCTCTGAAAGTTCCAATAGATGATCTACCCGAGAGATTCAAAGAGAAACGGAAGAGATTGATGCAAATCAAAACCAACAGTTTTATGAAATGAGATGATATTACTGGGGAGAGAGAGAAAGATTGATTGCAAATCTTCCAGATAGAGATTATGGCTAATTGATTGATGATCTTCCTGGGGTAGAGTAAAGAAAGAGATTATGGCTAATTGATTCTCTGGAAGATAGTTAGCTAATTAGCAGTTAAAAAAATCATATTGATTTTGAAAAGGAGATTATTCGATACAATCTCTTTCTTGCCCAGTATATTAGCGGAGCGATAGCGAAGAAAGAAGAGAGATTCACTAGTTGTAAGGGTAATATATTCTACCTAGAATCATAGGCTTAGTCCCACCTAGGGCTGGATCAGAACCGAGAAAGTAGGCTTCAGGTCGACTCCCTACCTAACTTAGAGGCTAGGTGCATAGGCTACTTAGCTGCACCCAAGAATCAGTCTTACCTCGCTCTGTGATTGGATGGTGGCATTAACAAAGGAAACCTATCCCAGATGGTTGAGCAAGCAGTTCATAAGCTACCTAGCTGGTTCGCTACCTTGTACAATTGATCGGGGTCGCCTTGAAATTAATATACTGGGTCGAATTGGATCTCTCTTAGTTCCACGCAACGAACTCATAATTTGTTTACTGACATTGAACCCAGTATATTAGGCCAGCGGATGGTAATCTTTTGTCTCGTTCATCAATTGCTGCCTATTTTACTTCTTACCGTCCCCTCGTCTTAGGTAACCTCTTTGACCTATAGGAGCCAATAGTGCAATAGAAAAGAATGGACTTCACGAAGGCAGGACTAAGGCACCGGTTTCGGTATACGTGCGATTGCTCAGGGTCGAGGGAAGACCGATAAATATCAGCGGATCTAGGGCAAAAAGGTTCACATAGCTGAGTTCACTGGAATAAGCTAATACTATGGTCAGGGTGTCGAGATCGATGGTGTATCCGCGGAAGTGGTAGTGAAACTTGACTTCAGACTTTCAGGGGTCGCATTAAACTAAAGAAGGGACATCGGTTACGGAAATTTACACGATGAGGTCCTCCGTTGATGCATTTCAGAGATATGGCGCTCTTCTTACTTAGGAATTACTTGAAATAGTTCCATTATCAGTCTTAAATACTAAGAAACCGGTGCAAGTCCAAACCATGGAAAGTCAAATAGTGCCTTCAGCTACCCCAATAGTTGTTCAATCCGCTTCTTCAATCGTTTAAAAAAAAAGAGTTGACCTGGCTTTCCGTATTGCCTTCCCGTTGTTGTATACCTAGACAGAGAAGGATAGACTTCGCTTTCAATAGTAGCGGCAATAGATTATGGGTTTGTTGGTCTAACTCCGATCTGCGAACACACGCGATCGTGAACACGACAGGCAGTAAGGTATCAGCTTATGTCGGACCCTTAGTAGGTCGATTGGTTACGCATCTGGCGTATTATTACGCAAGCACCTCAATAGGAAATGTGACAAAATCCAGATTTTTAGAGTGTAACGTAAAATCGGAACGCCAAAAAGCGGAAACAAAGGGCAGTCGAGAACGAATCCACCAAGGCTACAGGAACTCACTATCATTGAATCAGTCAGTGATTGATCTGCTACGGGACTGGTGATTCAAAACCTTATGCCAGCTCTTATTCTGGGTTATCCTTTAGGAAAATCCTCCACAGGATGTAATGCGACTTGTGCTGCCCTTGCTGGTTGTTCTATCGGACCCAGGTAAAGAAATAATTAGTGTGGGTCTAGGTTTTCCGGTGAATTATATTCTTTCCTGGCATCGGCAAGAGGCATCGTATTAATGAAATCACTCTTAATGTGTAGCTGCCTCCTCATCCCCTTATGTTGCCCTTAATCCCTTTCTTTATCTAAGTCAGAAAGAAGCCAATATACCCATAACTATCTGATGCCTATCCTAGGTTTAGATATCCCATCTGTTTCATAAGTCAAGTCAAAAGATTATGTCAAGTCCAGTCATAACTCATAAGTCTAGTCAAGTCCGGGTGGTTCGCTTGTCACAGAAAAGACGGAATGCCTTCTCCTGGAGCGAATAAGGGATGGCCCTTAATCCTACGATTCTCATGCATTCTGTTCTACGCTGCGCACCTCAAATAATACGGCAAGCCGAGCATAAACATAACTTTACTGAGATCTCAGCTTCCCTAAGATTCGCTTTCAGCACCTAGGTTCCCATGCCTAGCCTTAACAAGAAATTTGCGCCTAAATAATATATTCCTTCTGCTTCCTAATATCAATCCCTGGCACCTGTTTGTGTTTTTTTTATATTACGCCATTCAAGGTGTATTTGAGAGAATAGTGGCACGAGAAGGATGCAGCATTACTTGACAGAAGCGAGATCCCAGACGGGGTGATTGACTTATTACGGCAGAGAAGCTCTCTTCCAGACGGGTATTGACCAATCTAGAGAATCTACCCGGTTCCTAGTTTTACCGCGGCATCGAATCCGACTTTACGGGTATTAACCTAGCGAATCGTCATACCCTGTTCCTACTTTTACCCATCAATCAACATACCAGATCTTATACACATTGAAACTTAAGCTCATGAATCTCCTCATGGGTAGTTTTTCAATAGAGTTTCATAATACCAAAGAAACCAATATATTAATTATGAATCTGGTAGAGAAGGTTGCTAGTAAGGTGCTGAGAAACTGGTATATATAAGAATAGCTATAAGCATTGCGAATAGCAGGTATTGTTCTTCCTTCTCCCCCAAATTTGCGGCAACCCCTCTTGTAAATTTGCAGAAAAGCCCCTGATTACAAAAACGTTTGTATCTCTCAACCCACCAACAGTTTCTGGGTTTTGAAGATCATCTTGGCCTCTACCTACCATATAAAGTTGGGGACCTATCGTTGCACGGATTTGGAGAAATCGACAGTCAACAGCAAGAAATGACTTTCCGTTTTGGGCATTTTGTGATCAAACGTTGGGTATTGGGTGATGGCACAGTTGAGGAAGTTGGAGAGGAGTTAGTGCTCGACAAGATAGTCTTTGGGTGCTTGGCCAAATTGTGCCTGTGGTGGCGGCAAAATCGAGGTGAACGCTGACGGCGAAATTTCAAAAGCTGGAAACCGACTTTCTCTCACCGCCGCCGATGGGGACGTCAATGGCCAGAGTCACCTGAGGGAAGGAGAAGCATCTTGGCGAGGAGAGGCTAACCCTAGTGGTCCACGATCAGATGGTGGCCGGAAGGCGTCAGAATCGATGACGAAGTCGAATTGGGGGTTTTTGGATTTGCCGATCAACGGCGGCAAACTGGGCTCCGATACTGGTGGTGGAGGGGTATCTCTGATAGAGGAAGGCAGCGGTGGGGTCTGGTCGTGCCCAGGTGGCTTAAGGCGGCATGGAGACGGGATGATCAGCAGTGAACGAGGTGGAGGGCTTAAATGTAAATTAATTTCTTTTAATTTTTACATACAAGGTTTACACGTTAATAACTTGTCCATAAGAACTCTAGTTTGCATGAAAATGGGTCCGTTGTGATCGTGGGGATAAGAGCTTCATAACAAAACTGACCGTGTCCAAAACGGAGCATGTTGGAATTTCAGGCAAATTCAGACCCGAACGGCGATGAAATTCAGAAATAAAAGAAGAAATAAGAGAACTTCTCACTAAAATTATTTCTTACAGTTATTTATTTTATAACTGCATATATGAACTGCTCTCCGTCGTCTATAGACCGTGGACGACTTGTTTGTTTGATTTTGTTGTGAAAGTTGTTTGTGATGTGAAATAGACTGTATAAAATATTCATGTGTTGAAATAAATATTTTATGATTAAAAATATAATTTTTAACATGTATATGAATAAATATTCATTTACAAATCAGACAATTTGTTTATGTACACACATTTGACTTATATTGATTGGGACGATATATTTTACACATCGCCCAACTGCACAAATAATATTCAGTGTTTGTTGATTGAAACCCCACACGGGTATTGGAATGATATTTGACGTACACTAATCCCAATTGTTTAGTTTTATGTCAGTCGATTGGTTGACAGATTGTGGTAAGTGTTAAATATGTATATTTAATGCTTATGCAGTGTAGAATGCACTTTGGATGATGGATGATTGTTTATCATTGTTGTACTACATATGTGTTGTATGAAATGCATATAAATAACATTATATGGTAATTGACAGTGTCTGATTCCAGTTTTAAAATAACGAATATTTTAAAATAACGAATATTTTAAAATAATGAATATTTTAAAATAATATTCAGTAAAAGATCAAAATCTGATTTTGATGTCCGATTTGGGATGGACACGAAAATATTTAAATATATAAAGCCGTGTTGATTAGATTAACGCCATTTTGACGTGAACGATATTTATATCGATTTTATTCATTTTTATAACGAATATTGA
Organism: Allium sativum; assembly: GCA_030737875.1. Classification (NCBI taxonomy): domain Eukaryota; kingdom Viridiplantae; phylum Streptophyta; class Magnoliopsida; order Asparagales; family Amaryllidaceae; genus Allium; species Allium sativum. The sequence goes on along the minus strand of CM060921.1, from coordinate 151,966,583 downwards.
AAAGGAAATGATTTCAAAATCTAATGTTTTGAAAATATTATCATTTTTATACTAATTATATGGAATATACAATTTTTATTTGAAATTAAATATGATGTTGAAATCGTTTTGAAAACAAATTTAAAACGATTTATAAAATACGTTTTAAACAGGAAATCGATGAAATATATATTATATATATTATATACATTTAATGGCATGAATAGAACGCGCCGCGCCATGGCAGTTCGCGAATTTCGACCATTGACTTCGAATTGACGTTACGGGAGATCCGACCATCAGATTCTCCAAAAACTGTAACAGTTTGGTTCGTATCGAAAAGAGCTTTCCAACGAATATTAGAGATTTGAAATGTAATGGTTGGATTTGGAATCATGTCCAAATCAAATTTGGAAAATGTTGTTGTAAGTGCAGTTTGATGGCCGTTTATGGAAATCGACTTTACGAGCCTTGATAAAATTATTAAAAATATCAGTAATTTGTGAAAAATCATAATAAATGATTAGGAAAGAATTGGGATGAAAAATTCCATATTTGAAAAGATAAAAATATATTTTTACCGAAATGAACTAGTTATGAACTAGAATTGTAATCCAATATTTTTAAATAAATAAATTGGATTTGAAATGGTTTTAAAAATAACCAGAATTTCCAATATATCAATTGGAATGGATTTGAATCGAAATTATCTTCGGAATATTTCGATATTGGATTCCGCGATTATACGGGCATTGTGGAGGAATTTGGAAGATATATATCGTTATTCCAATACGATATTTGTTGATTTCAGAATTTGATATTGAATATAAGCCGATATATTTTCTATTCAGAGCCGTGTATTTAATATCAAATGGGATTTTAGGTTTGTCGTGAACAGTGTCTTTAGTAACACTGTTCTTAAACCCAGTTGAGAAAAGGTATAAATCTTTTTATTAAGATTTAATGAAGTTTACCAGTTAATTAACATTTAATGGGAATTAAATTGAAATTAGTTTTTGGGTTTATTGTGAACGGTGTTTTAAATAACACTTGTTCTTTAACCTGATTAGCAATGGAATGAGATTTTGGGTTTGTCGTGAATGGTATCTTTAATAATACTGTTCTTAAACCCAATGGAGTTAAGAAAATTTGAAACCTATTGGAGATTAACTAAGTTGAATGGTTTCCTGGGTATTGATCTGATGTTGGTTTTGGCCTTTGGGATTAATACTTAGAGAATTGTTCTCTTACTAATTTATGGTTAGAAACAGATGGAATGTGCTTTGGGTTTATCGTGAACTGTGTTTTTAATGACATTGGTTCTTTAACCGAGTTAAAGACAGGAATTATTTTACTAGAAGTTGAATAATCATTAATATTGATTTTTGGGAATTAAAACTGAATTAGAGTTTTAATGAATATTTGAATAGATTGAAAGGTGAATTTGATAACTAAAATCATCGAATTCAAGAAATGATCGAGAATGGGGTATCACCAGTTTTGCTCCAAGCTATAGTTAAATCATTAGTTAGATTTGAAGGTGAAACGGTAATTAATTTTACCGATAACACTGTGGTGTTAGATATGAAGTATTACTGGTTTTACTTCATGGGATGAATAGCTTGGGATTGGGAAATTAAACAAATGATTACTTCGGTAAGGTTCGTTGATCTCGCCTAGTTTGGATAAATCGTAATTTGGTTTGAATTGATATCCAAAGGAAGATTAAAAATAAATTTAAAGAATTTATCTTTGATAAAATTAATGGGAACCTTTCCCAAAGGATATGAATATTTAAATAAAATAATATTCAGAATTGTAATGAGGCATATATTGTGTTTTTATAGCACTTGTTTATTATATACGCGAGTTATTCGGAAAGGTCGGGTTTATCCCATTCTGAATAACTGAATTGACATTGAGTCGATGATGAAGATGGTGGTTGAAGACTGGAGGTCTTCACATCGTCTGGATGATTACTGATGTCTCAATTGGGCTATACACCCAAGACAAGATAATAAGTGTTGATCGTCCAGATGTACTTGGAGATCGAATGGATACGCAAGGACCTCTCTCCTATATTGGACATATGGGACGAGGAATAAGAAGCCTCTGGTTTCATTCAGACCCAGAACAAACTTGTAAATGGATGTGTGTCTGACATTGGAATTCCTTCTGTGTGACTGATATACATCAGTTGCATAGCGTGAATTGCCTGTGTAGTATGCTGAGATGCAAATGATCAAGGCTTCTGTTGAAAAGCAGAGTCTTGTGGTTGATGATCAAAGCACGGCTTTAATATAGAATAGCTTTGTGTACCGTTAATTTGCGAGCCTCGCTCCCGGTGTGAACCAGAAACGGGAGAGGACATCAGGAAGGACATGCGTTTCTTTCTAGCTTGGAGTGGTGTTAGGGTTTTGCACCCCCTGACATTTTACTTATGTGGATGATGGATAGCGAGGTGCCTCGAATATATCGACACTGCGGGGCCGATGGATGATATGGTCTTTATACAGACCAGACTTACGCCCCATAGGGCGGGGAAACGCATGTTCAGGCATTTTAATTCACCCTTTGCAATTTGGGTTGACCGGCCGTGACGATCCAAAGGCTCGATTGAGTACTTGCCTGAGATACGGGATAGAGCATCTCGAAGCGGTAAATACGATCCCTTGCGTTGGTTCACAGACGGAAATCCCACTTCCAATACGACATTTTGCGGTTTTGATTGTAGAGCCTAGTATGGCGACATAGTGGGATGGGGGCACTCATGCTATCTATGATTGATACATTTATATTTGAAATTGTTTTGACACTATACACTTATAGTAATAGTAAAATATGAAATTTCATGTACTAAGCATTTTTGGCTATTATAAGGTAAAAACTCTATCCTCCGGCTTGCGTTGCATTATGTGATGGGACCTGAGTCTTATAATAGCTTCATTGTTCTTTATTTAGCATTGCGTTGTTTGTTTTATGCACTGGTATTCTTGGGGGTAAATCCGTTCCGTGTTATACGGCGTGGTCCCTTGATTTACCTAACTTTAAAATCAAATTAATAACCGTTTTAGTTCTCAAACCAGTCACATGACTAACCTAGAATTTATTTTTTTAACCTAAACTCTGGGTGCCCCTATTTTCCACACAGGCAGCTAGTAGTTTTGGTTTTGCAGATTTATATTCACAGGATCCTGGCATACAGTTGGAATGATATTTGGAAAGCTCTGTATCCATATATTCCTTTTAGTTGTGTTTTTGTATTATTTTTCCACTGCTATGTATTCAAATGTAATTTAAATCTCTGATATTTTTCTTTTGTATATTATTCATGTATACTATGAAATATTCTTGTATTCTGATGAAATTGTTGTAATAAGCAATGAATGTTCTTGTATTTGTGTTCTAATCTATCGTGTTCTCAAATCAATCTGAGCTTTCCTTCACGGGGAAGTTTGGATCGTTTAATGTTTTATAATCCTAGTGACAAAATAAAAAGACAATTTTGTCTATATGAACATGTTTTACAATTCTAATGCAAAAAAAAAAAGATGAATCTAATTTACATGACATGTTTTATGTTACTAATGACAAATAAAAAGATAATTTTCATTTTTCATTATTTGCATACAATTTCAATGTAAAACATAACACATAAAAATGACTATTTTAATTTGTATACAAGTCTGTTTTAACATAACAGATAAAAATGACAATTTTTATTTGTTTACAATTCTTATATTGACATCTAAATACTAAAATTCCCCCCTTGGGCAAACAACAAGACAAAGAGTGGTTCAGATTTAATCCCACAAAAACAAATCCACTGTCCTAATTTAAACACATCCCTTGATATTTTGATTGCCACCTCATCCGCATTTGCCTTATATTTAGTTATCACGCGTATCAGTAACTTTGCTCTCCCACTTTTACGTTCTTTAATTGTTTGACTATGGAAAGAGATTTGGATACCAGGAAATAAATTAAATATTGGTTGACATATTTGCTTACTCACTATTTTAAAATTAAGCAATCTCATGGACACTCATATTTATGGTGACAAATTGTGGCCAGTAATTTGTATTTGACTTTAACGTAAAATAACTGCATGATTCGATAAAACTATAATACCATAAATTATAATATGACATGGCTTTTTGACCCACTAAAATCAGCTCTTATCTAACCTTTTTTTTCTTTTTGAATAAAATGTTAACAAATAAGGCATAATGTTAATTCTATATTTAGTGCATCCATTATTATAAGGTATAAAAAAAGAAACTATGTGAACCCATCGCTTATTAATATTGAACTATCCTTACGTTCAAAAAAAAACATGAAAAGTTAAATATTAAACATCAGATATGCATGATTTCAATATGTACACTTTTGCTTGTAGCATATGCACTAAAAGAAATGTATCATGTAAACATTCATTGTAAAATACATATTAACTGCAATTAAATAATTAATTCAATAGTTATATTACAACTTATTTACAACATAAATATTCCTTTTCATGTCACATTTCCATTCAAAATATTTCCAAACTATTCTATAAAAATGCATAATGTTCAAAATTCCATTTATGAAGAATATAACAAAATTCCCCCTTGGACAAACAACAAGACAAAGAGTGGTTCAGATTTAATCCCGTAAAAACAAATCCACCGTCCTATTTTAAACACACACCCTGATATTTTGATTGCCACCTCATCTGCATTTGCCTTATATTTAGTTATCACGCGTATCAGTAACTTTGCTCTCCCACTTTCACGTTCTTTAATTGTTTGACTATGGGAAGAGATTTGGATACCAGGAAATAAATTAAATATTGGTTGACATATTTGCTTACCCACTATTTTTATATTAAGCAATCTCATGGACACTCATATTTATGGTGACAATTTGTGGCCAGCAATTTGTATTTGACTTTAACATAAAATAATTGCATGATTCGGTAAAACTATAATACCATAAATTATAATATGACATGGCTTTTTGACCAACTAAAATCAGCTCTCATCTAACCTTTTTTTTCTTTTTAACTAAAATGTTAACAAAAAGGCATAATGTTAATTCTATATTTATACAGTGCATCCATTATTATAAGTTATAAAAAAAAAGAAACAATTTGAACCCATCGCTTATTAATATTGAACTACCCTTACATTCAGAAAAAACATGAAAAATTAAATATTAAACATCAGATATGCATGATTTCAATATGTAAACTTCTGCTTGCAGCATATACACTAAAAGAAATGTATCATGTAAACATTCATGGTAAAATACATATTAACTGCAATTAAATAATTAATTCAATAGTTATATTACAGCTTATTTACAACATAAATATGCCTTTTCATGTCACATTTCCATTCAAAATCTTTCCAAACTATTCTATAAAAATGCATAATGTTCAAAATTCCATTTTTGAAGAAATGTGGGTACCAGTAAACATATTCGTATATTAGTTGACACAATAGTCCTATCCATAACAGCTATATCCAAACAACTATTACATTCATAATAATACATATTTCATATCATGTAATTTTAAATATTTTGTCATAGCTCAATTTTTTAATACATGATAAGCATCTTATTATTTTACACTTCAACTGGACTAGACTTTCTTGAAATGCAAAAATTGAATAAACAAATTAGATATTGAAATAGTGAGACTGCCCAAATGTAACAGATACTAAACGAGTAAAATTATCTTCATCATGGTTTATGTCTCAATGTCCGGCGACGAATAATTTGTTTTGATATGAATACTAACCTATATGCCTTCTGTGACGGTCCGCCCCGCACCAGCCGGGATTTCCTCCGAAAGTGCATTGTACACACACCCGACTAGCACGGAACGGTCACGAAAGAAAGGAAAGAAGAGAATAAACTAATTGAAAACCTGTAGAATGTCTCACAGTGCATGGAACAAAATATAATAATAATATACTTGACATAAAACAAGCGAGACAGTGCATAAACTGATAAATAAAACCAACATTAACAACATCATCAGAGTAGCGGAAATCCAAATACAGCTTATTACAACTTTCCAAATTGCAGTCTCTAAACAAAAGAAAGAAAGGTACACGACTAATGCCCAGAGTAGTGACTGAAGCAACATAGGGAGAATATCTATATATATGTATCATACGTGGAAGCCTCCTGCTCGCCTCCGGTACAGCTACTCGTGCATTCCACCTAACATGTCTCTAGTCTACTCATGAGATCACCCAGAGTAATAAGAAGAGGCATAAAACTCTGGGTCAGACAAAAAGTCTGGTATGAGCAATAAGCAGCAAACAAAACAATAAAAGGTATACTAAACCATACCTGAACCTGCAACCAAAGAGTTAGCACTACATACCATACAATACTCTAAGGTGCCACTAGGTGTAAAGAAAACGGGGGTGGGTTGTGCATGTCATAATGATGACAAAAAAATCAAACATAGCAACCATCCTTACATCTCTCACTCAGTGCGTAAAGCATACGATGTCCACCACCGTCAATCACTAGACCCATCGAAGTAGGGACGGAGTTCGACTTGTATAACAACTGCTACTACCAAGCTTACCCCATGGAGTCATGACCAAATCTTTACAAATGACCTCACTTCATTGGTCTATAGCTCTTTAGTCCTACCTAGGCCACTGTGGCCCTGAATCCGTTTACGTAGCCCCTACACATAGTAATCCAAAGTCATAGACATCGACAAACCCTTAGCACACGTCCCGCAGCAAAGCCCAATCATGAAGTTAACTCATTGGTTCCCAACTGGATCCTAAGTACAAACTTCCCATTTGGACTACCTTTGCATGTCGGGTTTTGGTCTCCTCCTCCAGATCGGTCTTCGTTCAGTTCGTAACCAGTGCCTCACATCCAAGCTCCTTGGTTCAGCTCGTAGTATCTCCTCTGGTTCGGATTGGGTTGCTGCATACGATTCGGGTCGTGCTCCTCCAACTCGTGATTCATTGTCAAGTTCTGCTCGGGATGCAACACCATAGGTTCGGAGTCCAGTAAGTGGCTCGGATCGTACCGCCTAGAGTGGTTCGGATCGTGCTCCACACTTCACAGCCGCACCATCAGTTTGGGGATGAGCATCCGGGTCGGGTCGTGGTCTTCAAGTGAGAGCGGATTGGTTCGAGTAGCTCTCCACGATCGGGTCTGAGATAGGTTCCTAGATCACCAGCTGGTCGAGGCACTTTGGATCGGATCATGCAACCATACCAGGTCGGGTCGTACTCCCTCCATCGGGTCGGGTCGGGCTCCCTCCATCTGATCCAGTTATGCACAGTTTCCTGCACTTTGTCCAGCAAGCTGTTTACGCCATTCGACGGCGTTTTCGACCGATCTAACACTTCTAGACAATCACAAATCATACCATACAGTCATAGCAACATGTACAACCAATCGTAAACACCAAAACAACAACCATAGCATGTAAAATGGATCAAACGTAGCCAAAACCCCATATTTTCCCTTAAGCACGTTTAGGAAAATCTAACGATATGATTAGCAAAACTTAACCAAATTAACCCAAACTTCGAACAGAGGTCTAAAACATCATTTCAAATTTTATAAATATTTTTCCAGAATTTTGTCATGTCTAATTTCATTAATCACCACTAATTACCCTTAATTAACCGTAATTAGTGCAAAACTATGCAAATCACTCAACTTTGCCACAAATAAAATATAAAATATGGGATGATTCTCTGTCTGGTGCTATTCCCAATGCAACACAGCAACTCTAACCTTGCTTTGGTCCTATTTCTCCTTAATCTAATGTTGATTAGGCTTATATTCAATTAGAAAGTGGTTTGGGGATGTTTTAGATGTTGGAGGCCATTGTTAGGGTTGAACAAATGTTTATGGCGGCTGGAAAAGTGTCTAAAAACCAAAATCCCTAACCCTAACAGCCCTTAAAAACTCCAAATCCCGAAATTCCCCTTTGGGCCTAGCTGTTAATCATCCGGTTAAGCCCAATTAAGCTGTTTTTCACCATCTAAAACTTATTTCAGCCATATCTCCCAAATGGTGAGTCCGTTTGGCTTATGCGACCACTCTACGAAAAGGTAAACCATCATCTGGAGCCAACGGAAGCGGTTTCAAGTCAAAATTCCTTTCTAGTCAAAAGTTATGGTCAAAAAAAGATCAGCTAGGGGCATAACGGTCATTTAGAAATCGGGGAAAATCATGTGACGGCCCGCCCCGCACCAGCCTGCATTTCCTCAGAAAGTGCGCTGTACACATGCCCAACTAGCACGGGACGGTCGTCAGGAGAAAGGAAAGAAGAGAATGAACTAATCAAGGAACCTGTAGAATGTCTCACAGCGCATGGGATAAAATATAATAAAAATAACATACTTGACATAAAACAGGCGAGACAGTGCATAAGCTGATAACTAATAATCAATGTCAACATCAGAGCAGCGGAAATCCAAATACAGCTTATTACAACTTTCCAAATTTACTGTCTCTAACAAAAGAAAACTAAAGTGGAAGATGCACCACCAATGCCCAAACAGTGATCTTCAACAACACAGGGAGAATACTATATATATTACGTGGAAGCCTCCTGCTCGTCTCCGGATCATCTACCCGTGCATCACCAGCTAACCTGTCTCTAGTCTGCTCGTGTGAGCACCCAGAGTAATAAGAGGAGACATAAAACTTTGGGTCAGACATAAAGCCTGGTATGAGCGATAAGCATCTAAACGGAGTAATAACAGGTATACTAAACCATACCTGAACCTGCAACCAAAGAGTTAGTACCACATACCGTACAGTACTCTAAGGTGCCATAATAAATAGTGTAAGAATATGGGGGTGGGGTGTGCATGTCATAATGATAGCAACCAAATCATCCATAACAACCATCCTCACATCCCTCACTCAGTGCGTAAAGCTACACGACACCTACCACCTTGGAATACTAGACAAATTGAGGTAACGACGGATCCCGACTTGTAGAAACCCTGCTGTGACCAAGCTAAACATATGGAGTCATGACCAAACATTTCAATGACCCATTTCATTGATCGTAGCCCTTGGTTCTACCGATGCCATAATGGCCCTGAATCCGCCTTCGTACCTCCTACCATAGTGGTCCAAAGCTATAGCCATCGATAACCCCTTAACACGCGTCCCGAAGCAAAGCCCAATCATTAAGCCCACTCATTGGTTCCCAGCTGGATCCTGAGTCAAAGCTCCTCATTTGGACTTTCTTTGCATCTCGGGTTTTGATCGAGTTGGAGTGGGTCTTCAAAAGAGTCATCGCGTAGTAGTAATAGCCCACGTACGGTTCGGTTCGGTGCCCCTCGTCTAGATCGGTTCGGTTCGGTGTTCATCTCTCCATTCAGCTCGGGTTGGATACTCCACTTAGGGTCGGGTCGGTGTCCTCCGGGTCGGGTCGGTGTCCTCCTCCGGGTCGGGTCGGGTTACTTTCTTCCTTCTATTTCTTCTTCAATCAGCTCCCTCTTTTCCATCCACTCTGATCCGATCCGATCCGATCCCTTCACCTTCTCCCGCTGTAGCCTTCCATTCTTAGGTCGATCCGATCTGGTCTCCACTATTCTTTCGATCCGATCCCCTTGTCCACTCCAACTCTAAGCAAACGGCCTTCCTTCTCGCCAAGCCTCCTATGCGCCAAACTCCGGTTCGGGTCGGGTTTCTTGCCCAGTTCACATATCCGATCCGAGCCTCCATCCGATCCGATCCGAAGCCCTGCACAACTTTCTGCAACTTTTCCAGTAACTTGTTTACATCGTTCGACGACGTTTTTGACAAATCTAACTATTCTAATCAATCACAATTCATGTCAAATAGTCATAACAACATAGCAAACTAACCTCAAACACCAAAACAATGAATTTATATGTCAAAATGGATCAAACGTGCCCAAAACCCCTTATTTTCCTATAATCCTTCTTAATCATGTTTAAGCACATACTTAGTAAAACTTAATCAAATCGTCTAAATTTTCTAACAGAGGCATGAAATATTATTTAAGAATTTCTAAACATTTTTCCAGAATTTATTAGTATATAAATTCGCTAATCTTCACTAATTACCCTTAATTAACTGTAATTAGTGTCAAAATGATGCTATCACTCACCTTGGCCACAAAATAAAACACCAAATCTGAAATATTCTCTGTCTGGGTCGAATTCCTATGTATAGCAGCAGCTCCAACCTTGCTTTGTTGCTATTTGGCCTTGTTTTGATGTAGTTTAGGCTTAATCTTCACTAAAAATGTGTTTTGGAGTGGTTTTAGAGGATGGAAGCCATTACTAAGGTCTCAAGAAGGTTTGTGGCGGCTTAAAACTGAAATGAAAGTGATAACCTAACCCTAATCAGTCCTCCTATACGTCTAAACCCGAAATTCCCCTCTGGGCCCAGCTGCAAATCACCCGGTTAAGCCCAATTAAGCTGTTTTTCACCATCTGAAACTTGTTTCAGCCATATCTCCCAAACGGTGAGTCCGTTTGACTAATGTGACCACTCTACGGAAAGAGAAACCATCAAACGAATCAAATGGAAGTGGTTTCAGGTCAAAATTCCTTTCCAATCAAAAGTTATGGCCAAAACAGTACCGACTAGGGGCAAAATGGTCATTTAAAAATCGACAAAAATCATAAGCATGGGAAATGACTCTAATAGGTGTTTCCCAAAGTTACATGACCATACGGCTTCACATGGAAAAGAAATAAATATTCTACGATCCTCTGATGTGTAGAATACGGGTCGTTACAAATCATGAACATGGGAAATGACACCAATAGTCGTCTCCCAAAGTTACATTACCATACGATTTCGTATGTGAAAGAAATAAATATTCTACGATCCTTCTATGCGTAGAATGCGGGTCATTACACCTTCTATACGTGTACAGATTAATTTAGTGATTAATTTTTTTCATCATTCTAATATGAGTAAAACTCTCTTTATCATTCTAATGTTTTGATTAATTCTGAAAGATTGCTGTGTGTATCATATGAGTTGGGTTTTAATTTTTATTTTATGACCTTTTTATGGTGCAGTATACACAAAGTTTTTAGATCATTAGTTTATCATGACAAATTTAGCATCTTTTCTGCATAACCAGTGAGTTTTCTTAATTGATTTTTGATTTGAAACTTATGGGCCATATTAGAATTTAGTAATTGAAACAATTATATACAATTGAATTTGGTCACATAGACCTTCAACAGTTGTCATTGCTGATCTACAAATCATCTTTGAGTTAAAAAAAGTAAAGTTTGATATCCTTTTATCACATTTTCCTTGCCTCAAGTTAATGTTTTCCAAATTGATTTTCTTAGTTGATGTTTAGTGAAGGACATAAAGAAACGCTGCATATTTTCCATATGCTTAAGTAGGAAATGCAATAGACAACTAATATACACATAAACATTGTTTTTATGCTCTTTTTTGTTATGTAGGATAGATAACTATTGAAGTTTCAACAAATCTAGCTGACAACGGAAAATTTAGCATATTTTCTCTGTATCCATTGAATTTTTTAATTGATTCAGCTACCATAGTGATTTGTCGACGTCATTTTAGTAATATTACTCTTTTTTTTTTATCTTCAATCAGGTTATGCCATGTAGGATCTAAATTAACCCTAGAGGGGGGGGGGTGAATAGGGTTTATCGCAGATTTTCACAGAGTAATTAAATAATTACAGCACAGATAATAATCAGAATAAATGCGGAAAATAAATAACACACAGATATACCCAGCTTCGGCAAAACCCTGCCTACTGCTGCATTCCCCAAGGTTTCTACTAGGAGTTAAAACAATCTCTACGCTTACAATCCCCTGTAAACTCGCGACACTCGCTCCCAACTGTTCTTAACCCTACGCTCAAAACCCTGCACTGGTTTTTGTCCCCAAAACCAGATTTCCCCGAATTACAAACCCTGTAATTCGTCTCCCTAGTTTTAGAGACAAACTAGAAAACTGTAGACTGATTACAAATTGAAACGAAAGACGAAACAAATTAAAAAATTTAAAAAGCCTTTAGGACTTAAAATAAATGGGTCATCCCCTTAAAACTTGGCCGGCCACTTTTGTTATTGCTTCACCACTTTATTTTAACCCGACTCTTTTCTCTGAAATAAAGAAATGGCGGCGGCTCTTGAGAAATTCCTATGGTTTCTTCAGTCTTCCCCCAAATCTCTGCTCTTGAGTGATGGAGTGCGATTCTTTGATGCGCGACTTCGATGTTGCTTTCAAATGCTTCGATTTGGGTCCAAGTTGCTTACTTGTTCTCTGGTATGATTTTTAATTCGAGTTTCTCTTTGATTGTGCTTGATCTTGGATGATACTAAAACCGATGATGATTTGGTGTATTTATAGGATTAAAACTCCTAAATATTTGCTCTGATTTCTACGTTGAGACTTGGCCATGGTATATACGAGAATTTTGGGGTTTTTTGAATTGGCTTTCTTGCGAATAATCTGGTGATTTTTGACTGAGTCTTCCTTCTAGAAATTCTCGATATAACAGATTTGTAAATCCAATTTTCTGGAAACGTTTTGCGTGATGAATCTTTCAATTTTGAAATGGTCCTTCTTGACTTTGAAATTTATTTCTTAGATTTTTGGAACTCTGAATTAGTCTTGAATTCTGGAAGGATTGAATTTGAGTTTTGCTGCCTTTTAAAACTTTGATTCAAACACTGTTTTGTTCGAGAATTTTTCTTCCAAAAAAAATGCTAACTTTATGGAACCATAATAACCCTTGATTGAAAACTGAAAACACACATTGCTCTTGATTACTTTTTAAATAAGAACAGATACTATCCTTGAGCATGCGACAAATACTGTGCTTGACATTTACCCCTGTATACTTGACTTTTTAACTGATGTTTTTCTTTGATAAGAACAGAAACTATGCTCGAACTTGTTATGCAATTTCAGTTTAACTTTCTGCTGATTGAACTGATACTTGCAGTCTCTTGTTGTGTATAAATATTTGTATTTGAATACCATGTCTTTTTACCATGACTTAAAAACTCTGGCACGAACTTGATTCTGCTCTTTAATGCTTCCATGTTTAAATCCCTGCCGAATCTGATTTGAACTGATAAAATCAGATGTACACTTGAATTTAACAGTGCCTTGTATTCTCGTTATCCATACTGCTTTTGTCATAATCCGGTACTTTGAGTTGCCTTGTTAGTTTGCCTTACCATTCATGTACATTATGTTGTTGAATTGCTTAGAACTGAATAGAATAAGTACTAAATTGATCTTGTGGTTATGTTGTTTAGACCATTGTTGTGCTTGAACCCCTACATATTTGTAGCTGCTCCATATATAATCAAGTGTGTTGTGTTTGTTCCTGTCCACTGGCTTCTTTGTTGATGCACCACTGTGCCTTACTTACATTCACATATGACTATTTTTGTTGCACTCTTTTTTCAACTGAAAACTGTACCATATTGGTTGACTTGTATCCATTGATGAACCACTCTTTTGCACTATCACTTGCTCATACATATGCTGACTTGAGCTGCTCCATTTTATTGGCAAACCAGTCGAATTGCACTTGAAATTCTTAGGCAAAAATAGTGGTTATAATCCTACTTTCCGTTGAACAGTTTTAGTACTTGACTTGTTAGTATCTTCCTGTGCCATGTGGTGTTCATCTGCATGTATTGTTTATGGCTTGTATACTATTCTCGGTACGTCCATTTCTTGTAAAAACTGTTGCATTTTATCACATCATGTTGCCCTGGTTCACTTGAACTTTCTGAAATGTTTTGCTCCTGTATGTTGCTCCTTTAGTTTTTCCATCAAGTAGTTGCACCATGACCATGCTGTGTTGAACATGTCTGAACCCTTTGTGCTGAACCATTTCAATGTTTCATTGATGCTTGCCTTGAGTCATTGACTTTTATGTTGACTTGTACCTTGCTTAGTGTATGTTTCCACCAGATTTAAAATATGTTGTTTCATAGATTGTTTTATATTTTCTCTATCATGGTGACTGTGTTGAGCTGAAACTTCCACTTGCTCGACCCTTGCACTCTTGTTAAATTGTGTTAATCCTTTACATGCATGTGAACACCATATATATCCTTGGCTTGATAAAAAAACAGTTACCACACTTGGTTATGCCATTCACTAAACTTGCTGTTTTTGCCTTCTCGATCAATTTTCATTGCTGTTTTGATTTGAACCTTGTTTGTGCTATTTTGAAAATTGATTTGATCTCGACCACTTGCACATTGATTTGCACTGAGTCGAGAAGGTCCACGCGGCTACTCCTCAGTTGCACACTGGATTGGCGAGGCAGTGCACACGTGTCTATATGCAGCCCTCCAGACGATCTTTTCTGTCCCTGCATATCATACCAAGTCTAGAAAAATGATGAGAAACACACCGTAATTCTGAGGCAAATAAAAATTTAAAAATAATTTTTTATTTGTTTGTTTATAATCTTATTTTTGTTGCAGTCTACTGTGTGTGTTCTTGTTTTATGTGACAGGTGAGCAGATGATGAACTAGATTGACTATGGAATGCTGTGAAGACAAGAAGACTGAAGATGATGATGTTCATATGTGTCACTATATATGAGTGAACTGTATAGAAATGTAATGTATATGAAAGTGTAAGTGTTGTAAAGAGGAGCTAAGTACGAAATTGAATATAATGAAATGTATATTAGCGATGTATGTACAAATAGTGGAGTTGTAAATCTGTGCTGTTTAAATATCGAAATAAAATATTCTTATTCAAATAAAATACTGTGTGAATATTTAAAATACCGTGTGAATATTTAAATTTTTGTATAGTTGTATTTTATTTAAATAGAAATATTATATTCCTGTCTGATGTATAGTATACCAGTACAGTTACAAAACACATTCAATAATAAAATATATTTGGTTGTTATCATCAAACAAAAATAATATAATTGTGTATACAACACTGTTATATACAACAATCTCCCCCTTTTGATGATGACAAACAAATAAGAGATTTTGAATGTGTTTGAACGTGAAATATATTACTCCCCCTATTTGTATGCTCCCCCTACAACTGAACTCCCCCTATATATGTGGAAAAATATGAATGATGAAATCCAATTGACCATTCTCCCTCTAGATATTTAATTTCCAATCTTAAAATATTTTTGAATTAAATACTCATCAGTCAAAATCTTGACAATTCTCCCCCTTTTGTTATCATCAAAAGGATAATAGAAATTGAAACAGTGATGAATATGGACTAAAAATATAGATTCAAATCAAGAGAGAGAATATATATCGTAAAACCCATTTAATCAAACAAAAATCATAATAATCTTTAAATCAGAAGCAAATTTCACTTTCAGAATGAATGGATTCACGATGGATTTTATCGAATGAGGAGAGTTCAATAAAAATTGAATATTTAAATATGAATTTTAAAGATTTTAAATATGCTAAAAAAGTGTTAAGCACTTTCTAACCACGCATAGCCCAAAGGTCTTTTAAATGGGGTTAGTAGTAACTTAACTTTACCCTCTCTAATGAGTTCCATCCATGCACAGCCCGAAGGTCTTTTAAGTGAGAATGGAAGCACATAGAAATTAAGGTAATTCACCCACGCATAACCGCGAGGATTTTTAAATGGGAGTGAATACCAAGGATAATTTATTTATTTATTTTATTTTATTTTTAATTTTAAGAATAATTAGAACTCCCCAAATTAAATAAAACCATGATGAATGACAGAAATATGGTAGATATAGAAGATGGTCTTGAAATAAGCTCTAATTCAAAGATATTATAAAATTTGTCCAATCATCCTGTGATTTAAAATAATATCTCCTCTAGTTAAGAATTATACCATAGTCACAACTCATCACAATTTCATAAATCTATTAACGATTTTGATGAGTCACAAAATGGTTCAAATTAATCAATAATTTCAATTTTTGAATAAATAATCAAAAATAATTTTAAAATTGAAAATATTAATTTCAAGAGGAGTTTTTGAAAAATGCAAGTTGAAAATCAGCTTAAAAAAAATCAATCAGTTAAAAAAAATGAAATTTTCTAATATTTTTAACACTGATTGCTCCTAGACAATTTTTAAAACCATTTTAATTCAAATTGCCTATGAATTTTAACTAAATCCAGTCACTGATTTTCTAACTTATCATTTAATCACCAATGAATCAAATCAATTTCCTTATCAGAGCAGCACAAGATTATTTTCAGAGAATTTTTGGACAAACTCAAGAAACAATCAACTTATCAAATCTGAAGATAATTATTTGAAATCACCAAAAAAATCAATTTTTTATAATCCAAGAATTTCAACAATCCATAATGAATGATTTCAAAAACAGCCAAGTAAAAATAAACTAAAAGGAATAAAAGTACGAGTTTAGAGATCATACCTGACTTACCGTAATCAACGTGATGCAATGAATCTCCAACTCTGAATCTATGGCTAAGGAACTCCAAATAATTCGATATATGAATCAACTTGAATTTTATCTCACTAAAGTGCAGTTGTTCCTTAGCCTCCTACGATACCTAAATGTTTATATGATCGAGTGGTCTAACAAAAGTTGTTTTACCACTCTTATCTTCGTTTACACGTTTTGGTACCCAAACCCGTTTATATAACAATCCATTACTATTCACTAGCGTACCCTATGGAACCCAAATTTTTTTAGATTTGCTTAAATTTATTTTGTTAATTTTTGGAATCCAAACAGATTTAAATGAATTATTTTTAAACGAGTTATCAATTTGTTTATGATTTAAAAATCCTTTGAAAATATTAAATTTCAAAAATTCAATTTGATTGTTTTCAAAGCCAATTAAAGGATTTATAAAACCATTAAAATTTTGTTTTTTAACTTGATCAGATTCAAATCCAAGTCCCTTTTTATTCTGAACAAAAAACTGATTTTTTAACAACATATTCAACGATTTCTCTCCTTTAGAAAATTTAGTCAAAGCTGACTCAAGTCGTTGAATTTTAAATTTAAGATCGCTATTTTCTTTCATTAAATTTGAACAACGATTAATAGCGATTTTCCTCTTTTCAGCATCAGTTTGTTTTAAAATCAAATTTTCGTTTTCAAGTGCTTTGATTCTAGCATCGGACTTGGAAATTTCAATTTCAAATTGTTTTCGCTTTTCAAAATCAAGTTTTTCATATTCTCTAAACTTTTCAATCAATTTTTCAAAATCATGATTTTCATTTTTCAAATTCATGTTTTCACTTTTAAGTAACTCAAGATTAGTTTTTAATTTCAAAAAATCGTTACTCAAAAATTGACATTTTTCGCATTTTGAAAACGATGAATTCTTAACTTTTTCAAGTTTTGTTTCTAAACAGTTATTTTCTTGAACTAGTTTTGACCTATCAGATTTTAATTTCTTAACTTTTAGTTCAAGAGAATCAACGGTTTTTGTGAGATCGTGAAACATTAAAATTAAATCTTTATAAGTAAAATTCGATACCTCACTTGAATCCTCTTCACTACTTTCTGAATCATATTGTGCCATAAGACACAAATTTGCTTCCTCTTCTTCACTTTCAGAAACTTCATCTCCTTCATCGTCATCCCATGTAGCAGCAAAGGCTTTCTTCTTTCTTCTGAACTTCTTCTTCTTTTCATTTTTAAGCTGTGGGCAATTTGGTTTGATATGACCGGGTTTCTTGCAATTGTAGCAAAATACTTCATCGTCTGAACTTTCGGAACTTTCAGATTTGACAGTTTTCTTCTTTTTTGGCTTGTATTTTCCTTTGGCCCACTTTCTCAAAACCATGGCTAGCTCTTCAGCGTGATCATCATCATTACTTTCAACAGAATTATTTAGAGCAATCGTCTTCTTCTTTGATTCAGAATCCTTTCGTTCTTCTCTTGCTTTCAATTCCATCTCGTAAGTAATCAGATTTCCGATCAACTCTTCCATGCTTACTTTATTCAGATCTTTTGATTCTTGAATCGCCGTCACCTTTGCTTCAAAATTCATCGGTAGCACTCTCAGTATTTTTCTGATCAATTCCACTTCGGTATAGGTTTTGCCAAGAGCTTTTGCATTGTAGACCAGTGATGAGAAGCGTCCATACATCTCTTTTATATCTTCGTCTTTTTGCATAGAGAAATTTTCATATTCGTTGCTGAGTAGAGCGAGACGAGATTCCTTTACTTGAGATGTACCTTTGTGTGTGACCTCCAACGTATGCCATATTTCCTGCGCAGTCTCACAATGAGAAATTCGATTAAATTCAGTTTTATCAAGAGCACAGATTAAAGCATTCATCGCTTTGGTATTAGTTGAAAATAATTTTTTATCATTAGCATCCCACCTGTCTTTTGATTTAGGAATTTCAACACCACTAACTATAACAGTGGGTGATCTATAACCCGTTTCAATAATATCCCATACATCATAGTCGACTAAACTCAAATAAATTTTCATCCTAGCTTTCCAATATGCATAATCAGTTCCATTAAACATTGGTGGCCTAGCTATGAACTGACCTTCAGAAAACGCGTTATTAGACAGATTCATGACTCTAGAGTTAAAATAAAATAAAAAATACCTGCTCTGATACCACTTGTAGGATCTAAATTAACCCTAAAGGGGGGGTGAATAGGGTTTATCGCAGATTTTCACAGAGTAATTAAATAATTACAGCACAGATAATAATCAGAATAAATGCGGAAAATAAATAACACACAGATATACCCAGCTTCGGCAAAACCCTGCCTACTGCTGCATTCCCCAAGGTTTCTACTAGGAGTTAAAACAATCTCTACGCTTACAATCCCCTGTAAACTCGCGACACTCGCTCCCAACTGTTCTTAACCCTACGCTCAAAACCCTGCACTAGTTTTTATCCCCAAAACCAGATTTCCCCGAATTACAAACCCTGTAATTCGTCTCCCTAGTTTTAGAGACAAACTAGAAAACTGTAGACTGATTACAAATTGAAACGAAAGACGAAACAAACTAAAAAATTTAAAAAGCCTTTATGACTTAAAATAAATGGGTCATCCCCTTAAAACTTGGCCGGCCACTTTTGTTATTGCTTCACCACTTTATTTTAACCCGACTCTTTTCTCTGAAATAAAGAAATGGCGGCGGCTCTTGAGAAATTCCTAGGGTTTCTTCAGTCTTCCCCCAAATCTCTGCTCTTGAGTGATGGAGTGCGATTCTTTGATGCGCGACTTCGATGTTGCTTTCAAATGCTTCGATTTGGGTCCAAGTTGCTTACTTGTTCTCTGGTATGATTTTTAATTCGAGTTTCTCTTTGATTGTGCTTGATCTTGGATGATACTAAAACCGATGATGATTTGGTGTATTTATATGATTAAAACTCCTAAATATTTGCTCTAATTTCTACGTTGAGACTTGGCCATGGTATATACGAGAATTTTGGGGTTTTTTGAATTGGCTTTCTTGCGAATAATCTGGTGATTTTTGACTGAGTCTTCCTTCTAGAAATTCTCGACATAACAGATTTGTAAATCCAATTTTCTGGAAACGTTTTGCGTGATGAATCTTTCAATTTTGAAATGGTCCTTCTTGACTTTGAAATTTATTTCTTAGATTTTTGGAACTCTGAATTAGTCTTGAATTCTGGAAGGATTAAATTTGAGTTTTGCTGCCTTTTAAAACTTTGATTCAAACACTGTTTTGTTCGAGAATTTTTCTTCCAAAAAAAATGCTAACTTTATGGAACCATAATAACCCTTGATTGAAAACTGAAAACACACATTGCTCTTGATTACTTTTTAAATAAGAACAGATACTATCCTTGAGCATGCGACAAATACTGTGCTTGACATTTACCCCTGTATACTTGACTTTTTAACTGATGTTTTTCTTTGATAAGAACAGAAACTATGCTCGAACTTGTTATGCAATTTCAGTTTAACTTTCTGCTGATTGAAATGATACTTGCAGTCTCTTGTTGTGTATAAATATTTGTATTTGAATACCATGCTCTTTTTACCATGACTTAAAAACTCTGGCACGAACTTGATTCTGCTCTTTTATGCTTCCATGTTTAAATCCTTGCCGAATCTGATTTGAACTGATAAAATCAGATGTACACTTGAATTTAACAGTGCCTTGTATTCTCGTTATCCATACTGCTTTTGTCATAATCCGGTACTTTGAGTTGCCTTGTTAGTTTGCCTTACCATTCATGTACATTATGTTGTTGAATTGCTTAGAACTGAATAGAATAAGTACTAAATTGATCTTGTGGTTATGTTGTTTAGACCATTGTTGTGCTTGAACCCCTACATATTTGTAGCTGCTCCATATATAATCAAGTGTGTTGTGTTTGTTCCTGTCCACTGGCTTCTTTGTTGATGCACCACTGTGCCTTACTTACATTCACATATGACTATTTTTGTTGCACTCTTTTTTCAACTGAAAACTGTACCATATTGGTTGACTTGTATCCATTGATGAACCACTCTTTTGCATTATCACTTTCTCATACATATGCTGACTTGAGCTGCTCCATTTTATTGGCAAACCAGTCGAATTGCACTTGAAATTCTTAGGCAAAAATAGTGGTTATAATCCTACTTTCCGTTGAACAGTTTTAGTACTTGGCTTGTTAGTATCTTCCTGTGCCATGTGGTGTTCATCTGCATGTATTGTTTATGGCTTGTATACTATTCTCGGTACGTCCATTTCTTGTTAAAACTGTTGCATTTTATCACATCTTGTTGCCCTGGTTCACTTGAACTTTCTGAAATGTTTTGCTCCTGTATGTTGCTCCTCTAGTTTTTCCATCAAGTAGTTGCACCATGACCATGTTGTGTTGAACATGTCTGAACCCTTTGTGCTGAACCATTTCAATGTTTCATTGATGCTTGCCTTGAGTCATTGACTTTTATGTTGACTTGTACCTTGCTTAATGTATGTTTCCACCAGATTTAAAATATGTTGTTTCATAGATTGTTTTATATTTTCTCTATCATGGTGACTGTGTTGAGCTGAAACTTCCACTTGCTCGACCCTTGCACTCATGTTAAATTGTGTTAATCCTTTACATGCATGTGAACACCATATATATCCTTGGCTTGATAAAAAAAATAGTTACCACACTTGGTTATGCCATTCACTAAACTTGCTGTATTTGCCTTCTCGATCAATTTTCATTGCTGCTTTGATTTGAACCTTGTTTGTGCTATTTTGAAAATTGATTTGATCTCGACCACTTGCACATTGATTTGCACTGAGTCGAGAAGGTCCACGCGGCTACTCCTCAGTTGCACACTGGATTGGCGAGGCAGTGCACACGTGTCTATATGCAGCCCTCCAGACGATCTTTTCTGTCCCTGCATATCATACCAAGTCTAGAAAAATGATGAGAAACACACCGTAATTCTGAGGCAAATAAAAATTTAAAAATAATTTTTTATTTGTTTGTTTATAATCTTATTTTTGTTGCAGTCTACTGTGTGTGTTCTTGTTTTATGTGACAGGTGAGCAGATGATGAACTAGATTGACTGTGGAATGCTGTGAAGACAAGAAGACTGAAGATGATGATGTTCATATGTGTCACTATATATGAGTGAACTGTATAGAAATGTAATGTATATGAAAGTGTAAGTTTTGTAAAGAGGAGCTAAGTACGAAATTGAATATAATGAAATGTATATTAGTGATGTATGTACAAATAGTGGAGTTGTAAATCTGTACTGTTTAAATATCGAAATAAAATATTCTTATTCAAATAAAATACTGTGTGAATATTTAAAATACTGTGTGAATATTTAAATTTTTGTATAGTTGTATTTTATTTAAATAGAAATATTATATTCCTGTCTGATGTATAGTATACCAGTACAGTTACAAAACACATTCAATAATAAAATATATTTGGTTGTTATCATCAAACAAAAATAATATAATTGTGTATACAACACTGTTATATCTAACACGCCAAACTATAGTAATTTTCTGCACAAAAGGTTTATAGCACTAATAGTTGATTATTCTTCCCTGTACTCAAAATCTTGCATCTTCCTACTGTCATAATGCAAATTATAGTATATTATATCTTGAATATTATATCACATATCCTTGCATTAGATTTCCTTAAATAAATTATTCCTTAAGATTAGCTTCCCTTAATTTCACCATGTTTCCTTAACATATCATTGTTCTATGGTAACTTACCATTGCCTCTTATCCTTGCAATAATCAATATATTTTTAGAGTTTTAGTTCATAAAAATGTACGTTAGTTAGCATTTTGAAAACGATTATGAAATTACGTTATTCATGAATATATTAATTTTTTGACAAGAGTACCATCGAAGGTAATTTTTACTGCTTTTTCAATTATTTATATAAAAGAATTCTATCTTTTGTTTTAGCCAAATGCAGCTAAATTATATGTTACTAATACTGTATTATATTTCCTTGACCACATCATTCCCTGATGACACTAAATCTCCTTAACTTTATTTTATTTCCATATGGTATTTGTTATTTCTTGCAGTTTTAAATGATCAATAGTAAAGTAATTGCATTCACATTTAAGAAACTAATGTGAAAATTAGGCATAATTATGGATTGTTTTCTATAAAAATCTTTGTTAATTTAGCATTAAGTCAGTATGAAACAATTTCAATCTCATGGGTAACTGACTACCTGCAAATCAACTTCAAATTCATTTTTGGTTAATGCGTTTTTTAGGAGAACAGCAAATGGTATTACAATTTTTGATTCAATAGACCATTGTAACTCAAAGCAAGAAGATTCAGTTACATATTATAAAAGAGTAACACACTAAATTTACATTACATACTTGTTAAATCTTGGTGGACCAAATGTACAGAAGTAAATTTTGTGCAAATAGCATCCTATAAAATTATCACCAATCATTGTAATATCAATGAATATTAAATGTTTACACGTGTTCTTATTGAAAAGATGTTAACAAAAAAAGAATTAATTGAAACCCGTAATTTAACAAGTTTGAAAAATAACAATAACGAAATTGATGTATTCATAAAATATTTTATGGTAGCAGAACTTCTATGAAAAACTAGTCTAATTATTTGGGATGAGTGCCTATGCAACATAAATTTTATTTTGAGACAGTTGACCGTACTCATATTTCTATCATTATTGTGTTCGACCAATGCAGATTAACACATATATGGTTGTTTAATTCATCATTTCATACATATATCTTTTCTCAACCCAATAGAGATACATAAAATTTGATACTGTTTACACTACGTGCAAGCTGTACCTACTCGCTATACATGCATCATTTACTTCTTGCTATAAAATTTAGTTTCTATAGTAGAATCCTAACACATACATATATCACTTACATTATATATTTTGCTATTATATGATATGTTCTCACCGCTTATTCATAAATGCAAACTACAACACTCGAAAGTTTATGCTTCCGTGCATCGCACGAGTTTCCACTCGTGTAACATAAAATTGATATTTTATTGTGTTTTACAATTCCTATATTAACATGTAACATAGAAATGGTATTTCTATGTGTTGTACAATTCCTATATTAACATGTAACATAGAAATGGTATTTTTATGTGTTTTACAATTCTATTTTCAACATAACAAAAATAAAAATGATAATTTTCCTTTTGCTTAAAAATCTATTTTAACATAACAAATAAAATGACAATTTTTAGTTGTTTACAATTCTTATATTAACATGTAGCATAAAATTGATATTTTAATGTGTTTTACATATCCTATATTAACATGTAACATAGAAATGGTATTTCTATGTGTTGTACAATTCCTATATTAACATGTAGCATAGAAGTGGTATTTTTATGTGTTTTACAATTCTATTTTCAACATAGCAAAAATAAAAATGATATTTTCCTTTTGCTTACAAATCTATTTTAACATAACAAAAAAAATGACAATTTTTATTTGTTTACAATTCTATTTCAATAAGACAATTAAAACTGATATTTTTATTTTGTTGTCAAATCTATTTCAACAAAACAATTAAACATGATTCTTTTATTTTGTTGATGATTCTATTTCAAGAAAACAACTAAAAATGATTCTTTTATTTTGTTGACAATTCTATTTCAACAAAACAAATAAAAATGATAACTTTATTTTGTTGACAATTCTATTTCAACAAAACACATAAAAATGATGCTTTTGTTTTTGTTGACAATTATATTTCAACAAAAACACATAAAAATGGTACTTTTGCTTTGGTTGACAATTCTATTTCAACAAAAACACATAAAAATGATAATTTTGTTTTTGTTGACAATTCTATTTCAACAAAATAAATAAAAATGATAATTTTGTTATTGTTGACAATTCTATTTCAACAAAACAAAAAAAAATGATAATTTTGTTTTATTGACAATTTTATTTCAACAAACCAAATAAAAATGAAGCTTTTGTTTTTTTGACGGTTCTATTTCAACAAAAACACATAAAATTGATAATTTTGTTTTTGTTGACAATTCTATATCAACAAAACACATAAAAATGATAATTTTGTTTTTGTTGACAATTCTATTTCAACAAAACACATAAAAATGATAATTTTGTTTTGTTGACAATTTTATTTCAACATAACACATAAAAATGATAATTTTGTTTTTGTTGACAATTCTATTTCAACAAAAATGACACTTTTATATTTGACATTTCTAATTGAACAAAAATGACATTTTTATATTTAACATTTCTAATTCAACAAAATGACATTTTTATATTTGACATTTCTAATTGAACAAAAATGACATTTTTATTTTTAACATTTCTTATTCAGTAAAATGACAATTTTATTTTGTCAATTCTAAAAAATGTCTATTTTATTTTGTCAATTCTAATTCAACAAAAATGACAATTTTGTTTTGTCAATTCTAATTCAATAAAAATGACAATTTTATTTTGTCAATTCTAATTCAACAAAATTGACAATTTTATTTGTCAATTCTAATTCAACAAAAATGACAATTTTATTTTGTCAATTCAAATTCACCAAAATGACAATTTTATTTTGTTGAAAAATCTCCATAATTCCATTATATACAATTTAACCAAGCAGATCACACCAAACAGAATCAATCAATATAGATCAAATCGCATATAACAACAAACTGAATTTAACAGCAGATTTGTAAACATTTCTAAAAACACAATCATAATTAATTAATTTTAATTATTAAAAAAAAGAATTATCACAATGCTTCACATTATGTACAATTCAGAATTGAATTTTCCCCAAATTCTGATTTACTCCAAATTCGTTCTAGTTTGTTCTAAACTGTAGATCTCGAATTTACGGTCCCAACGGTTTTGAAATTGTCCAATTCTATATTCGTATGAATAAAATATGAATTTATTTGTGTAAATAATATTTTTGATTAATTAAATAAATAAATAATTAGAATTTTACCCTTCTTCCTTCTATTTGAAACAAGGCCGTCGTGATTTTCTAACTCGTTCAATCCTATGATTCGAGTTTTCACATGCACCAGAGGATGATCGGACGACGGTACGTCGGAGAGCGGAAGGTGGCGCACCAGGGGGCCCTACGCGATGCCGTGCGATTGTGGCTAGGAGGAGCGACAACACCCTAAACAATGGAACTTCGGGGTGCTGGAACGTGATGGATTCTTGATGGCAGGGAGGGTTAGACGTATGGATGGAAAGAGGATGGAGAGGACTTCAATATTGTCTGAAGAATCGATGGGTTTTTGTGAATGGATTGAGAGTTTTTTGTAGAGAAAGAGTTGAGGGCTTCTGGCCATTAACAGATGATGGTGGCGGCTTAGAATAGGAATTAGGGTTTTGAGTTAATTGATATTTATAATAAAATATTACTAAATTTCCTAGTTCGCAAAAAAACCATTAATTCTCAATAGCTCTAAATTCAGCCCAACGAGAGTTGCCCCCAGCCAAATACCCCAGACACAATGGGATAGGTCTCATTAGCCCATTCGATCATTTTCAGCTTGTTTTCTTCAAAATAAAATATAATTCATTTAATTATTTAATTTGATCGTACATTTAATTTACCGGGGCCACAAACTAACTCGAAAAATTTCCGAAAAATAAGTCTAACTATGTTTTGATGACACGGTCCTGACAAAATTAATTTCGTTAAATTAGGAGATCGTTTGAAAAATGGCCCTTTTAACAGTCGGTTAAATTCATTAGAAATTATCAAACACAATTTAATTTACCACGCTCACATATTAATTTCAAAAATTATGGAAAATTAAACTTAGCCATAATCTAACATTCCAGATTCGATAAAAATGGTTTCGTCGAAAATGGAGGCCGTTTATAAAATGACTATTTTTAATAGCTTTAATATTATTTAAAAAAGGAATTTTTAAATTCTGGCACATTTTCTAATAAAATTTCTTAAAATAAAATTTTCAAATTGGTTCTAGTTTTCCACGTTGTTACAATCTCCCCCACTTAAAAACTTTTCGTCCTCAAAAAGGAAACAATAGTAAAGTATGAAACAAAACGGAAAATGAAAAGTATCGTAAATTACCTCAACACAAGAGTTACTCGAAGATATTCACTCTGCACTTGGGATAAGCCTGTTTGATACTATCCTCGGTCTCTAGGATCCCCGCTCCACTGCACTTCGACTAAACGGATCATCTTGTTCCTCAGAATTCTGGTTTTTTTGCCAACAATTTTCACTGGCTCCGTTCTTACTACTAAGCTCGGGGTAATCTCCAAATCTTGTTGTGCTGCTTCCTCCACAATCAAGTCTGGATCATGTACATGCTTTCGGGGTTGAGGCACATGGAATAAATCATGCACCCCAGGCAACCAGCCAGGCAGCTCAACCTTGTAAGCGAGAGTTACAATTCTTTCGAGAATAGGAAATGGACCAATGAATCTCGGCGCGAACTTCCCAGTCTTTCCGAAATGAACTACACCTCTCAATGGGGAAACCCTCAAGTACACATAACCTCCAACAGCAAATTCTAAATCCCTTCTTCGTGAGTCTACATAGCTCTTCTGTCGGCTCTGAGCAGTCCGAAATCGGTTCTTAATGAAATCAAAGCTTCACGAATCATGTCGGGACCCAATACTAATCGATTGCCTGGTTCCACCCAACATGCGGGAGATCTACATGGCCTGCCATATAATGCTTCAAATGACAATATCAGCAACACTACACCAGAAATGCTATTTCGCAACAGCTTTGAGCCGTTGCAAAATCATTTAGCAAAGGTTTTGAGCCGTTGCAAAATCAGGAGTTGTAAAAATTTAGCAACGGCTCAAAGCCGTTGCTAAATTTTATTTTGCAACGGCCTTAAGCCATTGCGAATTTTGTCATTGCAACGGCTACAGTCCGTTGCTATTTTTACATTAGCAACGACTTTTAGCCATTGCTAATTGACAAAATATCCAAAAAAATATTACTTCTTTTTCTTCCTCCTATACTTCCTATTTAATACAAACCATTGTATATTTGACATGATACCACAAAAGAATGATCAATAAACTGAATATTTTCAATAAATTCAACATAAAGTCCAAACTTTTAAAGTTCAACAATTTATATCATTATAAACTTTAAGTTCTAACAGTTTGCAACAATAAAAATAATATTACCATGTATTCCAAAATTCAACAGTTGAAGCCAAAATAATACTATAGTACATTTCAAAATCACTACAACAATATTACAATATTCATCGTTACATAACATTCGTTGTTGTTGCTTCTATTTTCTTCTTGAGCTTTCTGATGTGTGATGCGTAGCTTTCTGATGTGACATGCCGTAACACTCATGTCTAATAAAGAAGGATCAGCCAACTTCGAGAATCCTGCAGTGTCTTAAACAGTCCGAAGATTATGAAATAAGCACTCAGTTGGACAATGAATGTCAATAAACTAGAGATATTAAGATGTTTTTCCTACGTTGTGCCATAACGCTCGTGTCTAATAAAGAAGGATCAACCAACTTCGAGAATCCTGCAGTGTCTTAAACACTTTGAAGATTATGAAACAAGCAGTCTGTTGGACAATAAATGCCAATAAACTAGAGATATTAAGATTTTTTTTCCTGCGTTCAACTGTACTTATCCAAGAACACTAAAATGGATAGTTTTGTATGTATCATGGCATTTAAGATCCAAAGCAGAGATCTCTACATAATACAACCATTTCAGGCTTCTTAAGAAGCCACTAAGTTGGCTTACATATAACTGTCAAAAGCTGAAAGACGCCACAATAGTAGACTCAAACTATTCAAATTTCAAACTTACCAATTAAAATGATACCTGATGAATTTCACAAGCAATTCGATAAATTATGCAAGCAAGTATTATAGGCTGACAGTTAACTAAGCTAACCGACCTTAACAAATTAAATCGGCTAACCAACCGACCTTAATCGACCAATTTTGGTTGGCTAGCCGTTTGTGAGATCCGGTTCATATGCTTTTTAATCACAAAATCCGTTTGAACGTGCCCATCAATAATAGATAACAGTCCCAACTATTGTGGAAATAAGAAGCGAACATGCATATAATGAAGGTTAAACGACTGACTGAATGATTAACGGGTTTATGATAAATTAACTGTCGTTCCGTTAACCAAACCATCACCATTGGGAGTTTAACCATTTTTTAACTACTCAGTTCAAATACGCAACAATACCTACCCTTAGTGGCATGGAATTATTTGGACTACAAGGTCAAATAAGATCATAGAGTTAAACTTTGTAAACATTGTTTCACAAATTGGAATTCATCTATCAGTAGGTTTTAACAGTGAAACACTCTGCTGGGCAGACATTAACACTTAGAGACGAAAGCTGGGGAAGCAAATGAGATTAGATACCCAACAGTCATACCTATTAACGACATAAACTAGGCGCTGCATGTAAAAGCGCATGCACTGGCAGCAGCATAAATGAATTCAAATATCATGCAACTTCATGGTTGTATTTTACTATGCTATGTGTACTGTGAATCCCTTTAAAAAAAATCAACTCTTTAAGTTTAACTTACCTTATCAGCATGGTCTTTCAAGAAATGCTTGCAATCATAGCTCCCACCTTTGTCTACTAACCAAACGCGAATGATCTGCATTTACGTAGGCATATAAAATTATTCAAGTTAAAATGAAACCTCTTTAACCTCATGCAAATCGAATTTTGTAAGATATACTAAGTGTTGAATGCTGAATTATTAAAACCCATGGTTAACCATGTTTCTTGCATTAATACATAAATGTATAATATCAATATGGCGAACAGTCAAAAACATTCACGAGAAAACTGGAGTTAGATAGTGAAGAACGCACTATCTCATTGTAATACAAATTATAGAAGCCCATAAAATGGATTCCAAGAGGCATTGCAAAGCAACAGATAGGTAAAAACTGATGTATGCAAAAGTTGGTGTTCATGATATCTTTTGCAAACAAATAACGAGATTGGGTGCCATAATTTGATATGAGTAGTTCACCAGGCTATTTACTATCAGCTTAAGATGAAGAAACTAAAACTGAGCTAAAACTGAGATTATATCGGCTTGTCATCATCAGTTTATTATACAGATGAAAATATTGGGCTCAATCATAATCATCAAGGAGAACAGACTAATATTCTGAATATGAAACTAATATAGAAAATATAATGATGGTATTATACCCATCCATAATCATCTGGTTTATGATGAGGATTCAAGACTGTGGATCAACCATATTCATTGTGCCCTCATGATGGCAACAACCACCAAGAGCCAACGATCAAATTATGGACTAAATGTATGGAATTGGAAAATGCTAGAACTACAGCTACAAAACTATAGCTACAGTTACATAAAAAATAAAATAAACAAGGAGTTGCTGCACAAACATGGCAGTTGATCATTTGATATGGTTATGATAACGACAACTTACACTAAGTACTAGGCAAGCAACGAAGATAAAAATCAAAGGAAGTTTATTTATTCAAAATTATACATTAGGAAAAAACCCGAAGTCATTTGTTGGAAAACTAATATTATTTCTATGTTTATTTTTACTACAAATAGACGAAAAGTCATTTTGTTATTTTTTTCCAATGTAAAAATAGTAACACATGGCAAACTAAAATTCTGACTTGACATACACAGTTACATGTGAAACTGATGTAATACAATTTTGAGGTAAATCAACAGGGCTCATGTTTTAGTTGTTAACAATGGCAATAATATTTATAGAACATAATAAATCATTATTTATAAATAGTAAATTTCAAATGTTTAACTGAAAATGGGTAAAAATTGTGAACCGTGGATTCTGTGTATTCAGATTGGAATGAATTTTGTTTTACATGGGTTATCAAATAAGACATAAGTATGGACTATGTAAAAGAAACATTTTCTTTTTTGGGCAATATTTTGTAATTTTGAAATTAATTTTGTTCTTACCATAAAATATTTCTTTGTCAATATTGATTTTATTTGAATCTAGAATCTTTTTGGGTAAATTAGGCCACAATTGAAAAGATTTTACATGAAAAAAGGGTTCAAATCTTAGTGTTTTTAGGAAGTTTGATAACAATGAATGGCGGTATTAAAACCATTGTAAAAGAAGGATCTAAACTACTGTAACAGTCAATTAAAATCTGTCTGCTGCACATTATCAGTAATTTTCAAGCAACCATAAGATAAGTTGTCATTAACACATTTGTAATTTCTTCATTAACAGTCAATTAAAATTTGTTGAAATAAGCTATTTAAGGAAACAAAATGTGGATTGAATTAATGTGTTGAGCCAAAAGAACGGTTATGGTAAAAAAAAAAATTATAGAAGAAATGGATATAAACAGAATCAGACTTTATGTAGACATGCAGGTTAGACTATATATATAAAAACCAGGGTGGAAAACCAACGTCAATATGTTTTGCATGAGAACTAAAACTGGCATGTAAAGGACTTTGGTAGTCATATTGTTAAGAGAACACATGCTAGTTATGGACCATCCTGAACATATAAAATTAAGAAATAATGCTAGTTTGGAAAACTAATATTATTTCTATGTTTATTTATATTACAAATAGACGAAAAATTCATTTTGTTATTTTTTTTCCAATGTAAAAATAGTAACACATGGAAAACTAAAATTCTGACTTGACATACACAGTTAGATGTGAAACTAATGTAATCCAATTTTGAGGTAAATCAACAGGGCTCATGTTTTAGTTGTTAACAATGGCAGTAATATTTATAAAACACAAAAAATCATTATTTGTAAATAGTAAATTTCAAATGTTGAACTGAAAATGGATTAAAATTGTGAATCGTGGATTCTATGTATTCAGATTGGAATGAATTTTGTTTTACATGGGTTATCAAATAAGACATAATTATGGACTATGTAAAAGAAACATTTACTTTTTTGGGCAATATTTTGCATTTTTGAAATTAATTTTGTTCTTACCATAAAATATTTCTTTGTCAATATTGATTTTATTTGAGTCTAGAATCTTTTTGCGTAAATCAGGCCATAATTGAAAAGATTTTACATGAAAAAAGTTTCAAATCTTAGTGTTTTTAGGAAGTTTGATAACAATGAATGGCAGTATTAAAACCATTGTAAAAGAAGGATCTAAACTACTGTAACAGTCAATTAAAATCTGTCTGCTGCACATTATCAATAATTTTCAAGCAACGTTAAGATAAGTTGTCATTAACACATTTGTAATTTCTTCATTAATAGCCAATTAAAATCTGTCGAAATAAGCTATTTAAGGAAACAAAATGTGGATTGAATTAATGTGTTGAGCCAAAAGAACGGTTATGGTAAATATGATTTTTTTTATATAAGAAATGGATATAAACAGAATCAGACTTTATGTAGACATGCAGGTTCGACTATATATATAAATACCAGGGTGGAAAACTAACGTCAATACGTTCTGCATGAGAACTAAAACTGGCATGTAAAGGACTTGGGTAGTCATATTGTTAAGAGAACACATGCTAGTTATGGACCATCATGAACATATAAAATTAAGAAATAATGCTAGTTTGCAAAACTAATATTATTTCTATGTTTATTTATACTACAAATAGACGAAAAGTCATTTTGTTATTTTATTTCCAATATAAAAATAGTAACACATGGCAAACTAAAATTCTGACTTGACATGCACAGTTACATGTGAAACTGATGTAACACAATTTTGAGGTAAATCAGCAGGGCTCATGTTTTAGTTGTTAACAATGGCAATAATATTTATAGAACATAATAAATCATTATTTGTAAATAGTAAATTTCAAAAGTTGAACTGAAAATGGATTAAAACTGTGAATCGTGGATTCTGTGTATTCAGATCGGAATGAATTTTGTTTTACATGGGTTATCAAATAAGACATAAGCATGGACTATGTAAAAGAAACATTTTCTTTTTTGGGCAGTATTTTTTATTTTTGAAATTAATTTTGTTCTTACCATAATATATTTCTTTGTCAATATTAATTTTATTTGAATCTAGAATCTTTTTGCGTAAATCAGGCCATAATTGAAAAGATTTTACATGAAAAAAGGGTTCAAATCTTAATATTTTAAGGAAGTTTGATAACAATGAATGGCAGTATTAAAACCATTGTAAAAGAAGGATCTAAGCTACTGTAATAGTCATTTAAAATCTATCTGCTGCACATTATCAATAATTTTCAAGCAACCTTAAGATAAGTTGTCATGAACACATTTGTAATTTCTTCATTAACAATCAATTAAAATCTGTCGAAATAAGCTATTTAAAGAAACAAAATGTGGATTGAATTAATGTGTTGATCCAAAAGAACGGTTATGGTAAATATGATTTTTTTTATAGATGAAATGGATATAAACAGAATCAGACTTTATAGGTAGACATGCAGGTTAGACTATATATATAAACACCAGGGTGGAAAACTAACGTCAATATGTTCTACACGAGAACTAAAACTGACATGTAAAGGACTTGGGTAGTCATATTGTTAAGAGAACACATGCTACTTATGGACCATCCTGAACATATAAAATTAAGAAATAAGCGTCATTAAACCATGAAGGTTAGCTCATGATCACTCGTCATACAACAGGAATGTACAGTGGAGTGTGTTTAGTGTTTTTTTGATGAAAGTGACCAAACCTTAAGTGCATTTAAAACAAATTCTTATGTAGCTTTTATCTGAAATTTGAATGTACAAATGTATAAATTTTCTAGAATACAAAAAGAATATAATTTTTTTTTTTGATTAAAACATGTAAATGAAGCATCGAAGGAAATACTCAATGACACTTATATATACCAACTTGCATGGTGGAATTTCAGTCATATCTAGATCCATATCAAAACTGAACATTCTTCCCATAAGAATCTTTGGCAACAACATCAGTAGGACGTTTAAAATCAAAACTTATTGGTAAGCGCCAACAGATTCATCATTTTTATCATGCTAAGCTGCTAAATATGGATGTTGAAGTGCCTAAATGGATGTCAAGTGCCTTACTGTAAACAAAATTCAATAACGAAAATATAAAAATTACCAACAAAGTATTTTGAAGGTTAAGTTATATAAGCAATGTAACCTGCCATCTATAGTTTGCTAGCGATACTTCACTCAAACCACTGCACCATGTTTTGAACATATAAACATGAGTGCACTATCCATACACACTTGTAAACACACACACACACACACACACACACACACACACACACACACACACACTTTTAAACATAATAAGCTTAACATATTGCATTTGTTTCTTAAATTTCATACTTTAGTAAGTTGATATGAACGGAGGTACCTTAGTTTAACCTTAAATGGCATCTACATGATAAGTTTCTGTCAAAAAAGCAATTGATTCTATTTAAACACAATAGTATGGCTGTTGTTTTGTACTACAGTTCATTGCTGCTTTGTTGAACAACCTATAACTGCCATGTAGCACTATTCTTGGTGGACATGTTGCCTCCATTTTTTTGATGATATCACTTGCTATAAGAATAATCAATAATATTAGTATCATGTAATATTCTTTATACAAATGGAATAAGGGAATATTTTATTTTTAATTTAAACAGTTTAAGGACTGTTTAAATTGCGATAATATATACAAACATCTTCTAATATTAACATAAAATTTTAATTAACTTGTTAATAAGCTATAATATTATTTGAGATTATCCTAATATTTTCAAAGCAACACATATCATTAATTGACTTGATACTTTATCAAGATCAATGTTAACGACTTAACTTAGAAGATCGTATATCTGGTACATATGCCAACCATTGTTAAACCATATAAGTAAAATATGGTCTTAATGCTATAAAATATGTGGCTATGTCACATGATCAGAGTAACAATGCATTACCACAAAAGTACGCGAGCATGACCTATTTGTACGCCTTGCTGAAAACGATCAGTTACGCTATTGAAGCAGTGCCATTCGTGAATAATAGGTAGTCCATGCTCCAAATTAAACGCTAACTGCACACATAGTCGATATAAGTAAATAATGTTTCATGAGTAATTGGACATAAGATAAGAAAAAACAAAACACCCTCACCATTGAGGAACCATGGTCACTAAACCTATGTAAAAAAAATTCAACTTTTGTGATGAGCATGCCGTCATATATTGCAGCTATTGACAATTATGACAAATTAGATGTTAAATACCAAAAAAGGTAGACTATAAAACTAATACAAAAAGTCAGCAGCTTGATGAAGAACAAACCTTGCAGTCAACAGACTGTTGTAGAAATCTATGATGATGGGTTTTCCACTATCATCACAAGCTTTAGCATGCTATAATTATAAAATCAATGTTTGTTATGATTTATATCAATGCTATAATTACTATTATGTCTTTTTAACATTTACTGCAGGTCCAAAAGGTAACTTAGCAGGTATCTACGTTACCAATTTGCAGACAAATTAAACAATAACATAGATTTGAATGTTTAGGATGATGAATAATAAAACTCGCCTTCCACGTTCATTGCATAAACTATGCATGCGAATATAGCATAGGTAATAAGTGTTGTGCGCATGCACAAAGGGTGGTAATAAGAAGCCTATTTTGATAGTGGTTTGTATCTAAGTTTGCATCATAACTTTCGAAGAAAGCATTTTCTTCATGTGTACATGTAACAACCCGTATTTTCAATAACCTGTTATAACATAAATCGAGGCAGAATTTAATTCTAAAATCTGAATCAAGGGAAACGGGCTATGCCATTGCGTTCGTCTAGGAAAAATACGCGAAATAGAGTCCGAGTTTTCGAAAATCGGAGTACGTATGACCCGATTAAGGCCCAACGAAGTTTTCAGAAAATTTCAAAGTAAAAACAGATTTCAAATTCAAGTTTGAATTTGGAAATTTGTGCCAGTTTGGGCCAGGCGGGAAAATTCCCGCCAGAGCACCCAAGTCGACAGCCCTGTCGACTTGGGAGTCGACTTGGTTGGACCCAAGTCGACAGCCCTGTCGACTTGGCTGTCGACTTGGTCCAGCCGTGCAGTTTTGCCTGGTGCACCATTTTGGGTTTGTGTTGAGTTTGGGGGCCAGATTCGGTTTTAAGGGCTGAGATTGGAACTAGGGTTTAATCCTAAGGTTGAAACTAGTCCTAATCTCTATAAATAAGACCCTAACCTAAGCCTAAATCAACATTATTCACTCATACAACTAAACTATGGCAAAATTTTGCCTCTCATGGCCTCCACTCTCTTCACCTAAATTCAAAATAAATTTCTATGAGAGATTTTCCATGCATACAACTGTTTTCAAGCTTGTATGAGCATCATTAGCTTGCATTCAAGTCAAGTTTCTATATTTGCATCATAAAGAAAGAGTTTTGATCAATTTGGCTCAAGGGTTTTTCTATTAGAGCTTGCATTTTGGGTCTATTTGATTTCATAAGGGCTTTGTCATATTTTTTGTGCCTTCATAAGCATTGTAAGCCCTTTTCTACTTTCATATTTAAACTCTAAAGCTAATGAATGATGCAAGTTTACTATGATGTGTTATGCAAGTTCATCAAGTTATGTTATGCAAGTTTGATATGCAAGTTATGTTATGCAAGTTTGATATGCAAGTTTGTCATATGATATGCAAGTTATGTTATGCAAGTTTGATATGCAAGTTTGTCATATGATATGCAAGTTATGTTATGCAAGTTTGGGTTGATCATTTTGTTCATGTTATCATGTTATGCAAGCTTATCTTGGGTTTATGAGCTTAAAGCTTCAAGCTTTATGCTAAAGGTTGCATTTTGGCAACATGTAAGTTATCATATCCCTTATGATAACTTGCATGTGAGGCTAAATGCGAACTTATGGTCATTTCTACATGTCATTTATCACCATGTATCACCAATATGCTAAGTTTGGTTTTATGCATGCTTTTGAGACCTAAAAATGTAATATGCAAGTATATGGACACATGTACATTTCATATGCCATCATGTTGAACTTGTGGCTTCAACACCTTTATGTCATGATTATGCTAAGTTCCCTCTTTCTATCCTTTATGCGCTATTGCGATATGTAAGCGATGGGATTGCGTTTGGGGTTGGGTAAACTTAAAAGACATAAAAACATAAGATTGGGAATTTACCTATTAAGTTAGGTCTACCCATTGAGAATTTACCTATTAAGTTAGGTCTACCCAATTGCTTGAAAATTTGTAACATGTTTGGAAAGATGATGGACATGACACTTAGAAAAGATAAGTGTGACCAACTCGAGGTTGGGTTGAGTTTGTAGCGTAAACCTACCCGGAACCGACCGGCTTAACTAGTTGTTACAAACAATAGGACCCAATGTGAGAAGTTGGCCATGTTGTACCTTGAACCCGAGGTTAGACCAAGTTGTGGTGTAAAGCTACCCAGACCCGCCCGGCTTAACTAGTAACCACAACAAGGTCTAATGTGAGAGGTTAAGGCGCATTAAATTAATTAATGCCTCGTGATTAGGGTTAAGTCATGGTCCACTTAATACTTAACCAATTTGGGCTTGGTAGATTAATCAGGGTTAAGTCGTGAACTCGTCGTTACACTTAACCAAGTTAATCCATGATTAGCAAGAGGGTTAAACCGTACTTAACCCACTAGAAAATCCTAGCAACGGGGGGTCCACTCCAGCAGTAATCCCAAGTTTGTATCATCATGACCCTAGGGTCTAGGCTAGGGTGTGGGGCACGATTACTGAACTGGAGGTAAGTGACCAAAAACGACGGCAGAGTGGTACGCCGGTGTAGTTCCGGGCGGACTTATGGTCGTGCACATAGTCCGAAGCCGGGGAAAACATGCACGGGTACCAGTAGATCGAGACTTTGCACGCATGTTTATGGTGTCCAGGGGTTGCCACCCTAGGGCTTGATACACCCGACGGGAGACCCGACACAGTCTGACTACAATTATGTTTGGGCCGTATGGACACCAACACGTGACGAGTTAGGCTTATAGGGAGCCGATCGACTAGACCGTTTGGTTGGACCGCGTATTAGGGTCACTTCATGTTATTGGGCCAAAGCTTGGGCCAAGGGATCAATACTTGTATATTCAAGTCATGTTAGTTTGCTAGTACACCTGTGGTGCAAAACCTTAAACCTGATTATGCGATGACACCTTTATCTACCTTGTTAGTTAATCATCATGCTAGTATGTTGTTATCCTTATGTTCATCCCTGCTTCTCATGCCAATTAACTTTATCAGTTTACATTGATTGTAGTAGGGCTTACTCAGTCTTTTTGACTGACCTGTTTTCTTTCGCCTCTTTTCTTCCGTTCCCCCCCCCCCCCCAGGTTCTCAGGGTGGGAATATTGGAGCTTAGCTTGGATTTCTGATCGCTTGCTTGTGGGATTTAGCTCATGTACGGTTTGACATGAAGCTAGCTATGGTTATCACTTATTTTGGGGATAGTACTTATGTATTTCAGTTTTTCCAGTGATGTTTTTTTTTTATCTAGACTTGTGTATTTGGAAAGTTGACCTTATGATGTACCAGACTTGTTTTGAAATAGTTTGAAATCTTCCGCTGTTTTACTTATCTTATTTACTCTGTTTACATATATACATATGTTCTTGTTCTGCCTTGATATATCATTATGCATGTTTACCTGATTCAAACGCCCCTCCAAAGTCAGAGTGCTTGCAAGAGTCACCATGGCGGAGGCGGGGTGTTACAGTACACATTCCTTAACCTTCATAAGTTTGCTAAAATATATGTCATATTTAGCGCGTTGTACACAATGCAATGCAACGGCTTATATGCTATGTTACTATTCGCTAGATAACAACACTGCTGGTACATAAAGCATCTTTGGTAAATCTCTTTTTCTATATCTGATCTAACAAGAACCAAGCATAAGTTCTCTAACATTGTAAACTTCGATATTTCAGCTTTTAACCAAATTACTTTGTTTCATAAGTGCACACGTATAAATTTTTTGTGAAAAAATGAACACTTACATAGAAACTCGTCTTTCACAAATAGTCCCCGAATTGTCATTACATAAAATATACATGTGTCTAAGGCAGAGGCATAAGTTTAAAACATCAATATATTCCTACATAAACATCTTTAATATTGTTTCCACTCACTATGTTTTTCCGACAAACAGACAAACAAGGGTGATAATTGAACAAATATAAATCCAACACACGCAGAACTCTAAAATCATGAAATAAAACATGTATGGTTAGGCGGTAAAGATGGACCCTTCTTCTTCTTCTTCTTCTATAGTTTCTTCAATTAAGTAGTTTCATAATTATAATCATAATATATTTTTTAAGAAGAACTCCTACACGTGCATGAATGAAAATGTTTTTTTTTCAATAATAACAGTAATAAAAAAAATCCAACTTTAGAATATAAAAAATTCAGCTCAATAAGCCACGCACAAGAGTGAATAATTTATCAACACCGCAATAAGTTTTTTAGTTTAATGATAACTGACTCAAGATGGGCTCTATTGACATTATGTTTGATTAAAAGTTGTCTTTAACTTTTGCGTTGAAGGCGAATATTAGGTATAGGCTCATAAAACAAATTTTTGGTTGAGAAACGCACCCCAATTTTTTGCAGCATTCAGGTTAAAATAACAGGTTTTCGATGTATTTAAAACGGAG
Source organism: Allium sativum (assembly GCA_030737875.1). Classification (NCBI taxonomy): domain Eukaryota; kingdom Viridiplantae; phylum Streptophyta; class Magnoliopsida; order Asparagales; family Amaryllidaceae; genus Allium; species Allium sativum. The sequence goes on along the minus strand of CM060921.1, from coordinate 151,927,456 downwards.
GCAAAGAAGGAACCGATCCATAAAACTACACGCATTCGTTGTACTAAGCGGAAACATGCAAGGTGTAAGTGGTCGGATTCTATATCATTAATTTTTTTTCCTAATTAAAATCCAAAAATAAATCATTCTTCCTATTGTAACCTATAAAGTTTGAGAAAAAAATCCTTATTTGTTCAAAGGTACAAAAAAAAATTAGGATAGAAAAACTATAGCCTTTGGCCCTTTCATTTGTAAATAGCAACGCGGTTGTTTCAAAGTAAGACTTTTTAAGAAGTTAACTATTCATAAGAATAAGAAACTTCAAAATAGATGCACTAATTTGGCCAAAAAAAAATCTAGGAGAAGGATATTAGATAGAGAAGATGTTGTCATTACAAAAATAAAAGAATCCTCCAAAAATTACCTTTAGGCATTGAACCCTAAGCCACCGTCGCCTTTTCAACCCCCCAATCTCCATCCTACGACTCAATCGCGGTCGCTATCTGCTGCAATTTCTCCTCCTACGAACAAATTTCCCCTCTCTCGGCATCTAAACCCTCCGTTGATTTGGATGGGTTTTGAATGATTGTTTTGCCTAAGGGTCAGAGATTGCATAATCTTTTTTTCTGATAGGTATTCGAATGGATTTCTGAATGGTTTATCCGGTGGGAGAGAGGAATAGGAGAGATCGAGTTTTCAAGGGCAAGCATCCATTTTTTTTGTGCGTGAATTCTCAAAATGTTAATGAATTGAGTTATACAATGCGAACGAGGTGTATTAATGGACGTATTTAATTTTAGAACGGATGTTAGACGTTCCAAAATTTAGAACGGTCTTTGACCGTACTATACGAGTATGCAACAGACTTAAGTCGTTGCTATTTCGCAACGGCTCTAAGCTGTTGCGAATTTTCCGCACCTGGGAGTTGCAAAATTGCTTGTATGGTGTACTGCAAGCTTGCTTGGTAACTCTTATTATAAGAGAACTCAACCAAATGCAAGTGATCCTCCCATGACCCGCCAAAATCGAGAAAGCATGCCCGCAACAAGTCTTCCAATATACGGTTCACCCTCTCAGTCTGGCCATCTGTCTGAGGATGATAAGCGGTGCTCAAGTTCAACTTTGTCCCCAGCTCCTTGTGGAATGCTTCCCAGAATTTACTAGAAAATATCGGGTCACGACCACTAACAATGCTACTGGGAACTCCATGTAGTCTGACAATCTCTCTGAAATAAAACTGCGCCAAACTTCGAGCTGTTCTACTAGATCGGACAGGAATAAAATGGGCAGTCTTCATGAAACGATCTACAATCACCCATATACTATCATTGCCATTTATAGTTTGGGGAAAGCCATCAATTAAATCCATAGTAATTTGATCCCACTTCCAATTTGGAACCTCTAGTGGTTGCAACAATCCTACGAGCTTCTGTTGATTTCTTTTAACTTGTTGACAAGTGGAACATCTGCTAGCATATATGGAAATATCTCTCTTCATAGATCTCAACCAGAACTTGCGCTTGAGATCATGATACATCTTGCTCACCCCTGGACGAATACTAAGCTTAGATTTGTGACATTAATCCATAACTTCCCTTCTGAGCATAGGAATGTTCGGAACACAAATTCGGCCTAATAACCTCAGAACCCCATTGTTGTCAATCTAGAAAGTTCGCCTTCTCGAACACTTTTGATAATTCTCTAAATAAATTCATCATTCTTCTGAAGAGCGGAGATCTTATCAAATAATGAAGGTGTAATGATAAGATTGGCAAAAACCGCCTTCTTTCTGCTAAGTGCAACGGCTACAACATTGGCTTTCCCTGGAGCATACAAGATGTCCAGATCATAGGCCACAAGAAATTCTAACCAACGTTGTTGCCTAAAATTCAAGTCCTTTTGGGTGAACAGATACTTCAAGGATTTATGATCTGTATATAATTCGAACTTCTCACCAAAAGATAGCGCTTCCATATCTTTAAAGCAAACACGATGGCCAACAACTCAAGATCATGAGTGGGGTATCTCTTCTCTTGCGGCTTCAACTGACGGCTAGCATAAGCAATTACTTTGCCTTCTTGCATTAACACCGCGCTAATACCTTCAATAGGATCATCAGTATAGACTGCCAAATCTTGATTTCCATCAATATTGGTCAACACGGGAGCAGTGGTCAACCTTAATTTCAGCTCTTGGAAAGCTGCCTCACATTCAGATGTCCAATCAAACTTTGTATGCTTCTTGTTAAGTTTCGTCAATGGACAAGATAGCTTTGAAAAATCTTTAACGAATTTCCGATAATAGCCAGCCAATCCTAGGAAACTTCTGACTTCTGTAGGAGTGCTAGGCTGCTTCCAAACTCGAATGGCTGAGATCTTGCTTGGGTCTACTGAAATTCCTTCCTTCGATTCTACATGACCAAGGAACATCATTTCTTCTTGCCAGAATATGCATTTGGGAAATTTGGTTTTCAACACATTCTTTCTCAGAATTTCCAAAACTTCTTTCAGATGCTTTCCATTCTTAGTAATATCCTTAGAGAAGATTTATATGTCATCAATGAAAATCAGCACAAATTTATTAAAGACATCGCGGAATACTCTGTTCATCAGATCGACAAAGTAAGCAGGAGCGTTACATAAGCCGAACGACATTACTAACTACTCATAGAATAAATCTGGCCCTATGAAAGCTGTCAAAGGAACACATTTTTCGGCAATGCGCAATTGAAGGAAACCTGTAGTTAGGTCCATTCTAGAGAATACTTACGCTCCATTCAAGCGATCTAGTAAATTATCAATATGCGACAATGGGTATTTGTTCTTCAATGTTTGCTTATTGAGTTCACGGTAATCCACACATAGTCTGAGAGCACTGTCTGACTTTGGGACAAACACCACTGCTGCACCCCAATTGGAGAGGCTAGGCCTGATCAGGCCTTTCCAAAAAAGTTGTTTAGTTTGATTGCTTAGCTCTTCTTTCTCTTTCAGCGTCAATCTCCGAATAGGATGCACAGCTGGCCTAGCATTCGGAGCTAGATCGATCCTGAAGTCGATTTCTCTTCGCGGAGGTAAGCTATCAACTTCTTTAAACACATCTGCATAATCTTTAACAACAGGAATGCTCTCAATAGAAGCAGGAGTAACTTCTAGAGAAGACCAGAATTCTTTCCCATCAGTTGCTGAACCGTGGCATGTTACAACAATAATATCTCCAAATTTGGTTTTGATTTTGACTATTCTTTCAGCGCATAGTACCTCAGCCTCATACTTTGTTAGCCAATGCAGTCCAAGTATGATATCATATCCAAAAAAACTCATAACGATTAATTCAAAAGGAAACTGGAAATAATAATTAGAAATAGGCACTCTACAATATAGACCGAGAATAAGATTACCACCTATCGGATTATGGACCCTAATCGATTCTTTAAGGTTTCTTGGTTTAAGTTTTAACTTTTTAATTGTTTCACTAGAAATGAAACTTCGCAATGCACCAGTGTCAAACAATACTGTAACAGGAATATTCTTAATAATATGGGTACTTCCCAAGACATCTGGTTTATCTGCTCCTTCGGAAGAAGCTGGTGCAGCTGCTCCATCATACACGTGGGCCACTTGAGAACTCTTCAGTAATGGACAGTTTGGCTTGATGTGCCCTCTCTTATGAAAATTGTAACACTCCCTCTGATCATGAAAATTCTGACTAAGCCCAGACTCATTCCTCCTTGGCCTTTTGGGAGCCCTGCATTCATAGTCATAGTGTCCCATCTTCTGGCAGTTAAAGCATCGGACTTTGGCTTTTTTACTTCCTTGAGGCTTGGCGGCTGCAGAGTTGCTCGTCTCTGGCTTTTTGTTAGAACGCTTCCTCTTGTTGTTAGTTTGATTCTTTTCCCGATCTTGTTGAGAATTCTTGTCATTTTCTTCATATCGACATGCCATCTCAACCACCTCGTTAAATGGAAGCTTAACATGCGCTGTCACTTTGTTAAGATACTTCCTTGAAAGGCCATTAATGAATCTCTTATTTTTCTGAAATGCATCTTGAATTAATTCAGGTGCATATCGTGAAAGCTCCTCAAATTTCCACACATACTCAAAAATAGTCCGATCTCCTTGTTGTAGGTTAGAAAAAAATGATCATGAAGACGCTTGACTTATTGCCGAGGAATGAATTTCTTATTAAAAATCTCCTTGAATTTAGTCCAAGACATGTCGGCATCAGTACCTCCAATCGTAACAGTCCCCCACCAATTCTGAGCCTCATCCTTTAATAGCCATGTCGCCATGAATCTCTTACGATGGTCTTCAAGTTCTAAGTCTCCAAATATCTTCTCACATTTCTTGAGCCATGCTTGAGCTTCCATCACTGTCTTATGTCCCATGAACGGTACGCCACCAAAATTTATGAATTTATTAGCTAATTTGTCTTGGTCAAAAGGCTGCCGGGGGGGTGCTACTGCCTGGTCCTGATCCACGGGGATTGCACCTCTTCCCTGTCCCCTGGCTCTAGCTCTTGTGCTCATTTTCGGTCAGTTCTGTATCATCAAGGAAAGAGTCAGACTAACGGAAATGATAATTTTTAAGGAACAGTAAGAGTAAAGGACGTATGGAAAAATGATGATGTAATGACTGATTATTATGTGCTATTCTGCTATGCTTATTCTAGGACATTACTAATCCTATCTCTAATGAGCTACTCGCCTTAGAATAATGCTGATTCTATCTAGACGAAATGTTTTAAATATGTTATACTCCGAATCTAAGGTTAACCATTGGCTCTGATACCAACTGTAATAACCCCAAACTCCCGTAGTACAAAAGCAAGGATAATCATTGGAATATAACACATTTATAATAGCAGTAGATTTCAGATAACAACATAATACATAAATCATAGTAGTGAAAAATAGAAATGTCATTAAGATCACAACATTAGAACATCAGAGTGGCACAGTTACAGGATACAACTTAGCATATAAAAGTCTCAGCAAATAGAAATAGGTCTAAAAACAATCAAGTACAACATGGATAAATGATGTTTAAATGTCTCAAAATAGAAATAAATAATATAGGAATCTTCATCTTCTGTTCACAAGCATACTCCAATCCAGCACATGTCCGAAATAACCTGGTACCTATTACTTGGCTTCCCGTGTAAAAATAAGGGCTCCCGAGTTTGCAAGTGAAACAAGCTACGAGTCATCATGGGACTAGTATGAGAAATCTTTACTTAACTTAACTAATAATAATGCAAATTACAGGACCACGCCGCTAAAGTGGAACGAGTTTACTCCATTGGATTGCCGGTGTATAAATTAAATAAATCATTTAAAAACAACGCAATGCTTTTTTAGAAAAATGAAATCATTATAAGACTCAAGTCCCATCACACAATGCAACACAAACTGGAGGATAGAGTTTTACCTTATAATGATCAAACATGCTTGATATGTATAAAATAATATTTAATATTATTATTAGTGTCTATCAGTTTAAAACACTTCCAAAATAAATGTGTCAATCCTAGACGGCATAGCTACCATATACTATGTTGCCATATATAGGTTCACAATCAAATCCGTAATGTCGTATTGGAAATTAGGTTTCCACCATGAGTCTAGGCTAGGGACGATCTACTCTGATTCGAGATACTCTAGCAAATGTCTCAGGATCCCCTATAGTGAACCTTTGGATACTACAGGGCCGGTCCACAAATATATCTTAGTGGATTGGCGATTCCTGAACACACGTTTCCCAGTCCTATTGAACCTATCATTTGGTCTGTTTCGACCAATAAATCGAGGTACCTCACAATCCATCATCCATATAAGTAAAAATGTATGGGGTCCATACCATGACACCACTTCTAGCTAGAAAGAAACATGTGCACTTCCTGCATTCCCTTATCCCATTTCTGACTCTTACCGGGGTATGAGGCTCGCAAATTAACGCTTATACACAAACCTATGCCAAAATCAGCTGTGCTATGATTATCAACCACAATACTCTCCTTTTCAACAAAAGACTTGATCATTTGCATCTTGGCATGCCACACTGACAATTCACGCTATGGGACCGATAACTATCAATATATAACCTCTGAGCTCGTGCGTCTCAGAGAAGGTTGTTAAGCAAGATAATAAATTCGCCTCCACCAAACAGATGTATAGTAAATAGTAATCAATTCACATAGAATGAAATCCAATGTTAGACACACATCCATTTACAAGTCCGTTCTATGTCTAAACGAAACCGGAGACACCTTATTCCTCGTCCCGTATGTCCAATACGGAAGAGAGGTGCTCGCTTATCAGGACAATCAATAAGTACGTCCGAACAACTACCACTGTAACCCTTTCAAAGAAGCAACTCCAATCAAAGGCATCAATGGTTGTCCATTCGATGTGAAGATCGCTGATCTTCAAACACTGTCTTCAATATCTTCGATTTAAATCATCGTATAATTATTGGAAATGAGATTGAACTCGGTCTTTTCAAATAGTTCTCGAATATATATGATTTAAATCATTTCATATCTTTAATATTATTTTATAATGATTTATCGCTATTTTTATTTATATAAAAATAGTCCAATTTAATTTAACGGCGCTTCGGGTCAATAGGCGGCCTAGCGCTGTTTTTACTCAAATTTGATTTACACTTTTCTCGAAATCTTACTGTTGGATTTTAACAAACTTTACATCGTTGCAAAGATCTCCCCAAGGCGGACCTAACGGTTCCAGTTTTAGGAAAATCCAACGGTCGGATCTTTTGGTATAATCGTTTAAAGTTACGATTCCAAAACACGAACTACCGCGCATGATTCATTTAATTTATATTTATATATAAAAAAATTATATATAAATATAAATCATTCGACGATTCCACTAACGTGTTTAACATGCCAAATAAAAGAATGTTTTATTTTGCATAACTATTTAAATGTTTCTAATGATACATAAAAAGAGGTATTGTATTTGCAAACAAATTCCTATATTTTCTAATAACAAATAAATAGAGGTTTTTGTTTGCATACATTTCCAGTATTTTCTAATGTTAAATAAAAAGAGATTTTATTTGCCTAGCCTTTCCACATGTTTTTAATGTCAAATAAATATGTATTTTATTTGCATACATTTCACTACATGTTTCTAATGTCAAATAAAAATATATTTTATTTGCATACATTTCGCTATGTGTTTCTAATGTCAAATAAAAATGTATTTTATTTGCATACATGTTTTCCTCCTCTAATGACAAAATAAAAAGACAATTTTGCCTACATACACGTTATCTAATTCTAATGACAGAATAAAAAAAAGACAATTTTGTCATATGTACATGTTTTATAATTCTAGTGACAAAATAAAAAGATAATTCTGTCTACATGTATGTTTTATAATCCTAGTGACAAAATAAAAAGACGATTTTGTCTACATGAACTTGTTTTACAATTCTAATGTCAAAATAAAAGAGTTATGTTACTAATGACAAATAAAAAGATAATTTTCATTTTTCATTATTTGTATACAATTTCAAATGAAAAACATGACACATAAAAATGACTATTTTAATTTTTATACAAATCTATTTTAACATAATAGATAAAAAATGACAATTTTTATTTGTTTACAATTCTTACATTAACATATAACATAAAACTGATATTTTAATGTGTTTTACAATTACTATATTAACATGCAACATAAAAATGGTATTTCTATGTGTTGTACAATTCCTATATTAACATGTAACGTGGAAATGGTATTTTTATGTGTTTTACAATTCTATTTTCAACATAACAAAAATAAATTGATATTTTCCTTTTGATTACAAATCTATTTTAACATACCAGATAAAAAAGACAATTTTATATGTTTACAATTCTTACATTAACATGTAACATAAAATTGATTTTTTAATGTGTTTTACAATTCTTATATTAACATGTAACATAGAATAGTATTTATATGTGTTGTACAATTCCTATATTAACATGTAAAATAGAAATGGTATTTTTATGTGTTTTACAATTGTATTTTCAACATAACAAAAATAAAAATGATATTTTCCTTTTTGCTTACAAATCTATTTTAACATAACAAATAAAAATGACAATTTTTATTTGTTTACAATTTTATTTCAATAAGATAATTAAAAATGATAATTTTATTTTGTTGTCAAATCTATTTCAACAAAACAATTAAAAATGATTCTTTTATTTTGTTGACAATTCTATTTCAACAAAACAAATAAAAATGTTTTTTTATTTTGTTGACAATTCTATTTCAACAAAATAAATAAAAATGATAAATTTATTTTTTTTGACAATTTTATTTCAACAAAACAAATAAAAATGATAACTTTATTTTGTTGACAATTCTATTTCAACAAAAAAATAAAAATGATAACTTTATTTTGTTGACAATTTTATTTCAACAAAACACATAAAAATGATGCTTTTCTTTTTGTTGATAGTTCTATTTCAATAAAACACATAAAAATGATGCTTTTTCTTTTGTTGACAATTTTGTTGATAATTCTATTTCAACAAAACACATAAACATGATGCTTTTTTTTGTTAACAAATCTATTTCAACAAAACACATAAAATGATAATTTTGTTTTTATTGACAATTCTATTTCAACAAAAACGCATAAAAATGATAATTTTGTTTTTATTGACAATTCTATTTCAACAAAACAAATAAAAATTGTAATTTTGTTTTTGTTGACAATTCTATTTCAAAAAAAACAAATAAAAAAGATATTTTTGTTTTGTTGACAATTTTATTTCCATAAAACAAATAAAAATGATGCTTTGTTTTTGTTGACAATCTAATTCAACAAAACATATAAAAATGATAATTTTGTTTTTGTTGACAATTCTATTTCAATAAAACAAATAAAAATGATAATTTTGTTTTGTTGACAATTCTATTTCAACAAAACACATAAAAGTAATAATTTTGTTTTTGTTGACAATTCTATTTCAACAAAAATGATACTTTTATATTTGACATTTCTAATTGAACAAAAATGACATTTTTATATTTAACATTTCTAATTCAACAAAATGACATTTTTATATTTGATTTTTCTAATTGAACAAAAATGACTTTTTTATTTTTAACATTTCTAATTCAACAAAATGACAATTTTATTTTGTCAATTCTAAAAAATGACAATTTTATTTTGTTAATTCCACTTCAACAAAAGTGATAATTTTATTTTGTCGATTTTAATTCAACAAAAATGACAATTTTATTTTGTCAATTCTAATTCAACAAAAATGACAATTTTATTTTATCAATTCTAATTCGACAAAATGACAAATTTTTTTTTTGACAAATCTCCATAATTCCATAATATACAATTTAACCAAACAGTTCACACCAAACAACATCAATTAATCTAGATTAAATCGCGTACAACAACAAACTGAATTTAATAGCTGATTTGTAAAGATTTCTAAAACATGATCGTAATTAATTAATTTTAATTATTAAATAAAATTCTCATAGTCCTTCAAATTCTGTAAAATTCATAATTGAATTTTCCCTAAATTTTGATTTGCTCCAAATTCATTCTAGTCTGTTCTGAAATGTAGATCTCGAATTTACAGTCCCAACGGTTCTAAAATTGTCCAATTCGTAATTCGTATGAATAAGATATGAAGAATTTATTTGTGTAGATAATATTTCTGATTAATTAAATAAATAATTAGAATTTTACCCTTCTTCCTTCTGTCTGAAACAAGGCCGACGTGATTTTCTAACTCGTTCAATCCTAGGGTTCAATTTTTCACACCACACGATGCACCGGAGGATGATCGGACGGCGGCACGTCGGTGAGGGGAGGGTGGCGCACCAGGGAGGCCCTACGCGGTAGCATGCGATCATGGCTAGGAGGAGTGGCGGCACCCTAAACGATGGAACTTTGGGGTGCTGGAATGTGATAGATTCTTGATGGCAGGGAGGGTTAGCCGTATGGATGGAAAGGTGATGAAGAGGACTTCAATATTGTCTGAAGAATCGATGGGTTTTGGTGAATGGATTGAGAGTTTTTAATGGAGGAAGAGTTGAGAGTTTCTGGCCATTAACAGATGATGGCGGCGGCTTAGAATAAGAATTAGGGTTTTGAGTTAATTGATATTTATAATTAAATATTACTAAATTTCCTAATTCGCAAGAAAACTCATTAATCCTCATTGGCTCCAAATTCAGCCCAACGAGAGTTGCCTCCAGCCAAATACCCCCGTTCCGGACGCAACGGCTAGGTATCATCAGCCCATTCGATCATTTTCAGCTTGTTTTCTTTAAATTAAAATATAACTCATTTAATTATTTAACTTGATCGTGCATTTAAATTTACTGGGGACACAAACTGACTCCAAGAATTTTCGAAAAATAAATCTAACTATGTTGTGACTATACGGTCCTAACAAAATTAACTTCAAAAATTAGGAGACCATTTGAAAAATGGACCTTTTAACGGTCGATTAAATTTAACAGAAATTATCGAACACAGTTTAATTTACCACGCTCACATATTAATTCAAAAAATTATGGAAACTTAAACGTTGCCATAATTTAACATTTTGGATCCGACAAAAATGGTTTTGTCGAAAATGGAGGTCGTTTATAAAATGACTATTTTTAATAGCTTTAACATTATTTAAAAATGGAATTTTTAAATTCTGGCATATTTTCTAACAAAATTTCTTAAAATAAAAATTTTAAATTGGTTCTAATTTTCCGATTTGTTACAGTTATTGAAATTGTATATTGAAATCAAAGCTGAATTAGCATTGGAATTTCGCACAACTTGATATTGAAATGGAATTTTTGAGAATCTTTAATTTTGGATGTTTAATATGAAAGTTTTTGAAACTTATATATGAAAAAATATACAAGAATGCAATGAATTTAAACTATTGATTTGAAGGAAATTGATATGAAATGAAATCTTATATAAATGGAAATTATATAAGAATGACATGTTAACATGATTTGAGAAACCTTATGTAAATTGAATTTATACGAGAGTGATATATTGGAAAAACGATTTGAAATTAAAATCTTATGTAAATTCATATTTATGTAAGTGCGATATACACAAAATGTGAAATGAAGTACTATATATATTTAGTACGTATGTTTTCCAAATTAAGATATGGAATGTGCCTTCGAAGGAAAATTGAAGATCGTAGCTAAGTTGGTGCTCCGTTGATTGGAGTACCCATCGATATCGGAATCCCACTCGGTGGGATCATATTGATTATCATTACTTATCTGTTCTAGCGTAATTTGAGGGGCGCGAAGCCTATGGTTACGAGCGCTTCCACTGACATAGTGGTCGTAACCGCCGTGTAACTGCGATCTAGACGCCGTAGCGAAATTTGAGGGGCGTGATGCCTATAGTACGCGTGGTTCCACTGAGATAGTGGTCGTAACCTACGGTAACTACGATCTATGGCAACAACCATGGCGAAATTTGAGGGGTGTGATACCTATGGTTAAAAGAGATTCTACTGGGACAGCAGCGTAACCATCGAGTAACCGCGATCCGTGCGTGAACGTATTTTCCATATCTATTTTATAATGTTTTATGAATTTTCAGTGGGAGTTGAAACAAGTATATTTAGTACTTAGAGATTTTAGTCATGTGCCTGGCCAGCGTATGCCTAACGTCTGTAAGAATGACAGTAAACTTGTTAAACTTTGAGTTATCAAATATTTTCAAACGTTAAATAACAAATCAATAACCTGCAATTGAATTTATATAACTTCAATATAATAAACCAAGAAAGAAAAGTTTGAAATGTCTTAAGAAATATAACAACTTTGAATTTTTAATAAAATACTTATTTCTAATTTCAAAAGTTATTTTCAAACATGAGAATAATATTTTCAAAATTTAAGTTTTGTTATAAATAGTTAAAGTTGTGACTATAAGAAAACTTGAACTTTGATAAAAGTTGTTTGAAATAAAGATTTTGAATTTAATAAATAGATTTATAACAAATAAATTTAATTAATAATGTAAGGACGAATTTTCGAATTTAAAATCCTATAATTTATTTTGTTCCAAACTTTGTAAAATTCACATAATTATGAATATTTTCTTATATGCATAAGCATTTTTTTTACAACTTCTCCTTTTCGAGGATGAAAAGTTTTAAGTAGGGGAGAATGTAACATCCCATATGTTTCAATTATTTAAGTATATGTAATTTAATTTAATTATTGAAATTAAAATGGTTTTAAATAAAATTTATGATATTATTAATGAAATTTATTAATTTCTGCTAAAATATTGATTGAATATAATATGTACATTATAGGTGTAGTAAATTTGAATACATATATGTATATATCTTTGGCTACCATCTTTAATTATTTCCATATTTGTTCAAAATGTAATTTTTAGGAATTCATAACAGGGATTATGTGTCCAATCAAACCTTTATTAATTAATTTAATTTGCAATGTGAATAACGCATTCATTTCTTTCCTTCATTATATTAATTCACTTCCCTTCATTGTATTAATTGCTTTCCCTTCGTACTATTTTCATGCAATTTACGTCATGTACTTGTTCTCATTCCTTAAATTTATTTTCATCTCTTTATTTTTCTTTCTTTTCCTTTTATCTCACATTATTATTATTTTCCAAAAACAAACAATCTCCCTATTTATATATATATATATATTCCCTTGTTATATATGACAAAAATTGAAATATAAACACCATATAACACGTATACATTTGAATCTAAATTAGTGAATGGATGAACTATTAAACATGGTAACATGCTATTATGAAGAGTTAAAAGATTACACATCCACATTTGCTATTAAATTCATACATTAAAAATTTGAACTTCTCTCCCTTCTTTTTGTTTATAGGGCGTGAAACTTGCATTTTTAATTGCTTTGAATTTCATGTTCATATTTATGCATTAACTATTGAATTGTCACTTCCACATAAAAAAACATAATGATAGAAATAATAATAAATGTTGGTTTCATCTCATTCATGTCCTTTTATTTCCTTGATGTTATCTCTCTTCCCTTCATATGCATCTGTTTTAAATGAAAAATATGTCGTATGTTATAACATGAACACAAAACAGAAGAAACAAGGGAGAGAGGACATTTCTATTCATTCAGATGTGTCATTATTTCTATTACATTGGCTCCTTTATATATAGACTTTAGATCTGATGTTTAACTTATTCCCATGATGTGGGACTAAACAGAGAACTAATATAAGCATATTCACAACATTTATATATTTTACAACACTCCCCCTTGAATATGCATCTTCAAATTCTTGATTGCTCAGCTAACTTGAAGTTGTTCCTTTTAAAACATATACGATGATTGCCCCCTCTTATTGCTATCTTGATCGCATATATCCGTCCAATCGATACAACTATTGTATGTTACCTTTAAAACTCTATCAGGAAAATCCAGTGGGAAAAATCTTGAAAGAGAGGGAAAAAAAGTTGTAATAACCCGGAAATCCGAGTCGATTTAAAATTTTTATTTTGGCAATTTTAATGAATTTTGAATATTTAAAATGAATTATTTTAAATAATATCGACGAGAATTCTATTTTGAAAAGAATTAGAATTTATATATTTATTCGAATCGTCGTTAGAATATAAATATTTTATTTTAATTATAAAAGGAACTGAAAATGGCGCGGTAGTTCGATAATTTGATTTCAAAGTTCAAATGAATGTACCGGGTGCAAAATAAACTGGATTTTAATGAAACCAAAAATATTTGAATCTAATTGAGAATATCTTTCCAACGAATCCGAAAAATCGAAGTTTCATAGTAGGAATCAAAAAATATGTCCAGTTGAAAATTCAGAATAGTCGCTATGGAATTCTGGCCCTTAAAAATGGAAATTTTGCAAACGGCCTCGGTTTTCGACGAAACCACTTTTGTTGGATCCGCGATGTCAAGTTACTGCTAGGTTTCAAAATTCGTGATTTTTCGAATCAATATGTGAGCGTGGTAAAGGAAAACGTGTTTGACCAGTTTCAGTTGATTTCAATCGACTAGAAAATGGCCATTTTTCAAACGGTCTCAGAATTTGACGAAATTAGTTTTGTTAGGACCTTATCATCAATACGAAGCTAGAAAATATTTTTCGTGAATTTTTAGAGTCCATACGTGGCCCCGGTAAATTGAAATATGCGTTGAAATTCAATATACAGAGTTATATTTTGATTTTGACGAAAACTGATCGAAACGATCGAATCAGCTTAAGATACATATCCCATTGTGTTCAGAATAGGGGTATTTAGCTAGAGGCGATAGTCGTTGGGTTTGGTTTGGAATTCGTGGCATTAAACAAGTAATTTTCAAATTTAAATAATTAAATATATTATTAAATATATATATATATATTAATTGGTGAAACCCTAATTCTATCGTCACAATTCCGAGCCACCATTCCCTCTTCAAGAACGGCCGATATCGATCAAATCCTTTCCTCAAATTTTTGAAAAATCCGTTTAATGATTTTCTAAACTCTCAAAGCAAAATTGAAGATCTAAACCTGGTCTAGAATCTCAACGGATGAGATCAAATCTAAGGTCAAGAATCGAGAGAAAATGGGGCCCAAAGCCACCATGTTACGAGCTGGTTTCGTGGATCCATGAGGCGTCGAACTGGCTAGGATTGAGGGCGGTGACAGGCGTGGCGAAGCTCGGCAGGGTGGCGGTGGCAGATCGGGTCCAAGCGGCCCGTGTTAATGGCGAATTCAAACCCTAAGATCGAGCAAGATGGGTTCAGGTGGTATACTAAGGCATCCGAGAAGAGATGGATTAACCAGTGGATTAGAGAAAGTAATTAAAAATAGTTATACATTTATATGTAATTAATGTAATGAATATAAAAAAGTCATAACTTTTGAATCCGAAAACAGAATTTGACGGAATCAGTTGCATTGGAATGGCAGAGAATATATCTACATTTCAGAACTGATCAGAATCAAAACAGAGCAAATCAAAAATTCAAGCAATTTCGAATTCGAACAGAAATTCAGAAATGAAAACCACTGTGAGAATTCTCTCACTTTAAATTTTCTGTACACGTATTTATTTTGTAACTGCATATATAAACTGCTCCCTGTCGTCCACAGACCATGGATGACTTGTTTGATTATATTCTGTGTGAAAATTGATCGTGTGTGAAATAAAATAAATTGATCATGATGTGAAATGAAATAAATATCGTATATATTGAAAAGTGAAAATATCGTATAGATTGAAAAGTGAAAATATCGTATATATTGAAAGTGGAAATATCGTATATATTGAAAGTGAAAATATAGTATATATTGAAAAGTGAAAATATCATATATATTGAAAGTGAAAATATCGTATATACTGAAAGTGAAAATATTATATATATGAAAGGTGGAAATAATATATATATATATATATGAAATGAAAATGATATATATGAAATGGAAACGATATATATATGAAATGTGAAAACGATATATATGAAATATGAAAACGATGTATATATGAAATGAAAACGATATATATATGTATATATGAAATGTGAAAATGATTTGATTGTTAAAAATATAATTTTAAACATATATATACACTGTATAAAATTGTCGTGTATATGGAATACTCAATTTTGATTGGAAATTGAATATGAAGTTGAAATCATTTTGAAAAAAAAATTAAAACGATTTATAAAATACGTTTTAAAAGGAAATCGATGAAATATGTATATAATATATATATTATATATACAATGGCCTGAATAGAACGCGCCGCGCCGCGGCAGTTCACGAATTTCGACCATTGATTTCGAATGGACATTACGGGAGATCCGACCGTCAGATTCTCCTAAAACCGGAACCATTGGGTTCGTATCGAAAAGAGCTTTCCAATGAATATTAGAAATTTGAAATCTAACAGTTGGATTTGGAATTATGTCTAAATCAAATTTTGAAAAGGTCGCTGTAAATGCAGTTCGGTGGCCGTTATTGAAAACCGACTATACGGGCCATAGTAATAATTTGTGCAAAATCATAAGAAATGATTTGTGAAGATATAGGATGAAAAATCCCATATTTGAAAGGATAAAAACTTATTTTTATCGAAATGAACTAGTTTTGAACTAAACTAGAATTAAAATCAATTTATTTAAGAAATAAATAAAGTGGAATTGAAATGGTTTTGAAAGTAAACAGAATTTTCAATAATTGGATTGGGATGGATTTGAATTGAAATTATCTTCGGAATATTTCGATGTTAGATTTCGTGATTATACAGATATGGTTATGGAAATTTGAAAGATATATTAATATCGTTATTTCTAATAGGATATTTTTTGGTTTCAGAATTCGATGATGAATATAAGCCGATACTATTTTCTATTCAGAGCCTTGTATTTAATATCAAATTGGATTTGGGGTTTGTCGTGAACTATGTTTAAATGACATTAGTTCTTTAACCCGTGTAAAAGTAGGATTAATTTCCAAAAAGTAGAACAATCAATATGAAATGATTTTAGAGATGAAACCAATTGGAGTTTGAATAAATCTTTAATTAGATTTGAATGAATGTATGGTGATTAAATTTACCAAAAACATGAGATGTAGTGAAAACAAAATATATGTGGTTGTTGATATTGATTGTGACTGATTGATTGTTTAGATGGTGCTTGACCACTTTATGAGCAGAATATGCTTTTACATTTAGCACTGGATTGGGTAAAAATATTTGTATGTTAACACCTTGTGAAACATTTCACGATTTGACTATAAGGTGTTTAGCGATGTGTTCATTTCAAATTTAATGAATGATTGTGAAATGATATTGTTCTTAAGTGAAAAGAATGTATTCCCGATTTTGGACAGGGAATGTTTTATAAAACAGAAAGGATTTCGAGGCCTAAACCCGATTATTTCTAAAATGATTTAGAAATGTATTATGTTTTACATTGTGGTTCATCGCGTATTCGATTAGTTGCTATTGATAACATATCTGTTTGGTGGCGGAGAATTTATTCTCTTGCTTAACACCCTTCTTTGAGACGTAGAAGCTCAAAGGTTATGTGATTAATAGTGACTAATCATATGTGTGAACTGCTGATGTGCAGTACTATATTTTGAAAGTACTTGTGATTATTATGTTGTGAAATGATTTTCCATACTTCGGGATATGAAATGATTTGGTATGTAGCTAGAGACTC
Organism: Allium sativum; assembly: GCA_030737875.1. Classification (NCBI taxonomy): domain Eukaryota; kingdom Viridiplantae; phylum Streptophyta; class Magnoliopsida; order Asparagales; family Amaryllidaceae; genus Allium; species Allium sativum. The sequence continues at coordinate 151,910,232 of CM060921.1, read as the reverse complement.
AGGTGAGCCGGACGACTAAAAGTATGGGTGAGACGGGCGGTGTATGCTTCCTGTGTGGGAGGTGAGATGGGCCTTGTCTAGGGGGGGGGGCACGATATTTGGTTGCATACTTGTTTGTATGCATTGTTATGTTTTGGAATTCATATTTCCAAACGATTTGATTTGAGATCCCGAAGTGAAATCTACTTTGATATAGAAAGTTAGATATGTATTTCAAATGATTTGAAATGGAAATCGGGAAATAATGTCCAAAGGAATAATTTCTGTAAATTGAACTGGATTTGGAAAATCTAAGTGTGGTGATTAATCTAAATGGGTAGATTAGGATATTGCATGTTGATTGATGCATAGTAGATCCATATCTATATTGATTGTTGTTTATTCACTGGCATTCATGGGGGTAAACCCATTCCGCGTTAGCGGCATGGTCCCATGATATGCCATATGATTTATATAAGGTTATAACTGTTTAGAGTTTCTCACACCAGTCCCATGACTAACCTGTAGTTTGCTTTTCCCTTGCAAACTCGGGTGCCCCTATTTTCCACATGGGCAGTCGAGTAGTTTTATTTCGCAGATGTATTGAGCAGGATTCTGGAATGAAGCTTTAAGCTGTGTCTAGGAATTTACAGTCTGTAACACCCCACCTCCACCAGGGTAGCTCTTGCAAGCAACTCTGACTTTGGTGGGGCGTTTTAAAACAAGGTAAACATGCATAATGATATATCAAGGCAGAACAAGAACATGTATATATATGTAACCAGAGTAAATAACATGGATAAAACAGCGGAAGATTTTCAAACCATTTCAAATCAAGTCTTAGTACAACATCATGTCAATTTTCCAAATAAAATAAGTCTAGTACATAAACAACATCATCTGAAAACTGAAAGGAAAACATAAGTAGCTATCCCCAAAGCAGAAAAACCATAGCGAGCTCAAGTCCGAAGCATACATGAGCTATCCAAGAAAGCGGGTAGGATCCAAGCTAAGCTCCTGTATTCCCTCCCTGAGAACCTGGGGGGGGGGGGGGAACGGAAGAAAAGAGGCGAAAGAAAACAGGTCAGTCAAAAAGACTGAGTAAGCCCTAATACAATCAATGTAAACTGATAAAGTTAACTGACATGAGCAGCGGGTATGAACATAAGGATAACAACATGATGATTAACTATCAAGGTAGATAAAGGTGTCATCGCATAATCAGGATTAAGATTTTGCACCACGGGTGTACTAGCAAACTAACATAACAGGTATTGATCCCTCAGCCCAAACTTTGGCCCAATAACATGAGGTGACCTTAATACAAGGTCCAGCCCAACGGTCTAGTCGATCGGCTCCCTATAAACCTAACACGTCAAGTGTTGGTGTCCATACGGCCCACATATGGATGTAGTCAGACTGTGCTGGGTCCACCTTCGGGTGTATCAAGCCCTCGGGTGTCAACCCCAGACACTGAAGCAATAATGCACAGTCTAAACCTACTGGTACCCGTGCCTCGAGTTTGTCCAATACCGGACTACGTGCACGTCCGTAACCCGCCTGGACCCGCACCGCTGTACCACTCAGCCATCGCTTTGGTCGCTTACATCAGTCCAGTAATCGTGCCCCGCCCTAGCCTAGCCTCTAGGGTTGTGATGATACCAAACTGGGATTACTGCTGGAACAGACCACGTTGCTAGGGTTTCCTAAGAGGGTTAAGTGCGATTTAACCCTTCACTAATCATGGATTAAATTGGTTAAGTGTAACCGACAGTTCACCACTTAACCCCATTTCAATCCCTCGAACCCCCAAATGAATTAAATTGGTTAAGTGTAACCAACAGTTCACAACTTAACCCCATTTCAATCCCTCGAATCCCCAAATTGGTTAAGTATTAGTGGGCCATGACTTAACCCTAATCATGAGGCATTAATTAATTTAATTGAGCCTTGACCTCTCACATTAGACTTTGTTGCGGTTACCTAGTTAAGCCGGTGGGTTCCGGGTAGATTTACACCACAACTTGATCTAACCTCGGGTCTTGGCACCACATGACCGACTTCTCACATTGGATCCTATTGCTTGTAGCCACTAGTTAAGCCGGTAGGTTCCGGGTAGAATTACGCTACAAACTCAACCCAACCTCGAGTTGGCCACACTTATGTTTTCTAAGTGTCATGTCCACCATGTTTCCAAAACACATTACAAGTTTAACAAATACTTGGGTAGACTTAACTTAATAGGTAAATTCCCAAGGGGTAGACCTAACTTAATAGGTAAATTCCCAAGTTCATGTTTTTATGTCTTTTAAGTTTACCCAACCCCAAACGCAATCCCATCGCTTACATATCGCAATAGCGCATAAAGGATAGAAAGAGGGAACTTGGCATAATCATGACATAAAAGTGTTAGAGCCACAAGTTCAACATGGTGGCATATGAAAGATTCATGTGTTCATACACTTGCATATTACATTTTTAGGCCCAAAAGCATGCATAACATGTTAACATGACCCACATGACCATCCCAAACTTGCATAAGCATACTTGCATATCATATGACAATTTTGCATATCAAACTTGCATAATAAAACTTGCATAACATATGTCAACTTGCATATCATACTTACATAAACAAACTTGCATAAACAAACTTGCACAACATATGACACTTGCATATCATACTTGCATAAACAAACTTGCATAAACAAACTTGCACAACATATGACACTTGCATATCATACTTGCATAATCAAACTTGCATAACTTATGGCAACTTGCATATCATACTTGCATAAACAAACTTGCATAACTTATGGCAACTTGCATATCATACTTGCATAAACAAACTTGCATAACTTATGGCAACTTGCATATCATACTTGCATAAACATACTTGCATAACTTATGGCAACTTGCATATCATACTTGCATAAACAAACTTGCATAACTTATGGCAACTTGCATATCATACTTGCATAAACAAACTTGCATAACTTATGGCAACTTGCATATCATACTTGCATAAACAAACTTGCATAACTTATGACAACTCGCATATCATACTTGCATAAACAAACTTGCATAACTTATGACAACTCGCATATCATGCATTTAACTTCAAAGTTCAAGTATGAGAGGAATAGGGCTTACAATGCTTATGCGGACTCATTTGAGTATAGCTAATGTAAGAAACCCCTTATGCAACAAATTAAAACCCCAAAAATGCAAGCAAACTTGATCAAGACTCCTCCTTTATGGTGACAATAGAGAAACAAGACTTTAATCCAAGCTAAAGAGGATCATACAAGTCTAAATACACTTGTATGCATGGAAATCTCTTAGAAACTTGCTTAGGATTTGTATGAAGAGAGCGGAGGCCATGAGAGGTTTGATTTTGACATAGTTTGGTTGCTAGAATGAATAATGAGTGATTTAGGGTAGGTTAGGGTCTTATTTATAGATTAGGCTAGTGATTTAGACCATAGGATTAACCCTAGGTTAAATTAGGGCCATCAGATTTCGGAACTCTCCAGAACCAAGCCACAAACTAGACCAAGACCCAAAATGGTGCGCCAGGCAAAACTGCCCGGCCACCCTGTGTCGACAGGGCTGTCGACACCCTGGGGACCCTGTCGACATGCCTGTCGACATGGGGGTCCTGGCGGGAATTTTCCCGCCTGCGCCAGTTTGCCCTGATTTCCAACTTTGAACTTGAAATTCAAATCTGTTTTTACTTAGGAATTTTCTGAAAACTTCAATGGGCCTTAACTGGGTCATACGGACTCCGATTTTCGAAAACTCGGACTCTATTTCGCGTATTTTTCCGAGACGAACGCAATGGCATAGCCTGTTTCCCTTGATTCAGATTTTAGAATTAAATTCTGCCTCGATTTATGTTATAACAGGTTATTGAAAATACGGGTTGTTACATTCTCCCCTCCTTAAAGGATTTCGTCCCCGAAATCTTCAAGTTAGGAAGAACGTATCCTACCATCCAATCATCCATCTACTAAAAGCATCATCCACGAGCAATCATTGTCCTTACAAGATTCTAAATGCTGGATGAACATATGTGAAGGTGTGTGTATATGTACTTATCTAATGCAAATATCATCAATGCGGATTATGTTTGTGAGATGAATCCATATGTATGCAATTCCTAACATAATGTATAATATCTATATGTGTGCACATAACATACACCCATATGCAACATCCATGTGATAACACACAATTTTCATCCATGAATAAGCATAAACACTCATGCATATGCAATATGAGGAGTGTGCGAGCCGATCTAGTGCCTAATCGTGTATAATGCATCCACGAGCAACCACTTGCAAACACTTGCAACCACTTGCAACCATCAAGCATAACATGTCTCAAACACATGTTTCATCCAAAGGGTTTCTACCTAAGGTTCTCATGACAAGATTAACACGATAAACTAGATAAATATGGATAGCAAAGAGAAAGATACGCTCACAAAGAAAAGAGATTGAGAGTGTACCCCCAAAAGGAATGGATAAAGCCTACGCATCTTCTCTTCAATTTCCCAAGTTGCGTCTCCCTCGGCTTCACCCCATTGAATCTTCACCAACTTGACCTCACGATTTCTTAGCTTCTTGATCTCTATCCCCAAGATACGAATCGGAGCTCTCCTCAAGGTAGCCTCCCTCTCTACTTCCACGTCTTCTAAAACACTTGGCTCCACAACCTCTGCTGATTCATGCAAACACTTCCGGAGATGCGAGACATGAAAATCATCGTGTACTCCGGCAAGCTTCTCGGGCAACTTCACTCTATAAACCATCTGCCCGATCCCCTCAACGATGAGGAATGGTCCAACAAATCTCGGGGCTAACTTCCCAACGGCTCCAAATCGGACCACATTCCGTAAAGGAGAAACCTTTACGAAAACCACATCCCCAATATTGAACTCTAAATCGGATCTTCGCTTATCAGCATAGGATTTCTGTCGGTCTTGGGCCGCTTTCATTCGTCTCCTAATCAACTCGATCTTCTCGGATGTATCTCTGATCATATCAGGCCCAAGTATGAGCTTATCTGTAGTCTCCCACCAACATGTAGGCGGCTTGCACGGCCTCCCATATAAAGCTTCAAATGGTGCCATCCCTATGCTTGCCTGATAACTGCTATTATATGCAAACTCAACCAGTCCTCAAGTACCCTATTCACCCTTTCTGTCTGACCGTCCGTTTGTGGATGATAGGCCGTACTCAGGTTCAACCTCGTGCCCATAGCTTCCTGCAAACTGTTCCAGAACTGACTAGTAAAGATGGGGTCTCGGTCACTGACTATGCTGGAAGGGACTCCATGTAGTCGTACTATCTCACGAAGATATACTGATGCTAGTCCAGATGCGGTCCTTTTGCTCTTCACCGGAATGAAATGAGCACTCTTCGTAAGCCTATCTACAATGACCCAAATATCGGTACCGGATTTAAAAAATTAGTGCAGCTCGTATTCCCTTTCCTTGACCTTGGAAGACCATCAATAAAGTCCATAGAAATACTCTCCCACTTCCATAGCGGGACCTCTAGAGGATGCAATAGCCCACCGGGCTTCTTCGACTCGGCTTTTACTCTCTGACAAACAACACATCTAGAGACAAACTCTGCCACATCCTTCTTCATTCCAGGCCAGAAGAAAATACACTTCATATCTTTGTACATCTTATCTTCGCCTGGATGTATAGTCAACTTAGAGCGATGCGCTTCCTTCAGAACTTTTCTTACTAAATCTTCTACCATGGGAACACATAACCTTCCATCTCTCCTCGGCCAACCCTTGTCATCAACAGAATATCGAGCGAGGTGACTAGACGTCTCTCCTCGAGTCAGCATATCCATAATCTCAACTATGTGAGGGTCTTCTCTCTGTGAAGCCCCAACTTGATCAAGAAGGGTAGGCCTGAGTTCCAGAGATGCTAAAGAACCGGTCATCGACTCCATCGCCAAAGAGAAATCAAAGGTTGCCACATACTGAAATCTTCACGAAGTCCTTGATGCACTTCCGATAAAAACCCGCAAGACCTAGAAAACTTCTCACCTCGGTTGCATTCCTTGGAGTCTTCCAATCCTGAACTGCAACCACCTTAGCGGGATCCACCGCTAAGCCTTGCTTGGATACGATATGCCCAAGGAATCTAACTTCCCTTCTCCAAAAGTGACACTTGGAGAACTTGGCCTTCAACTGATGCGCTCTAAGCGTATCCATAACCTCCCCGAGGTGCCTTGCCTGCTCTTCCTCATCCTTAGAGAAGACCAAAATATCATCTACGAAGACCACGACAAACTTGTTCAAGAACTCTCTGAACACCCTACTCATAAGTCCACGAAATATGCGGGTGCATTCGTCAAGCCGAATGGCATGACAAGCCACTCAAAGAATCCATCCGGAGTTCTGAACGCAGTCTTGTCTATTCCATCTTCAGCCATCCTAAGCTGATGGAATCCGGTAGCTAGATCAAAAGAAAACAGATGCTCCTACAAGCTGATCAAACAAATCATCGATCCTTGGTAACGGTTGTCTATTCTTCTCACGATAATCAACACATAAGCGAAGCAAACTGTCCACATTAGTAACGAATACTACTAGAGCACCCTACTCGAAAATGCTTCGTCTCAGGAAGTTCTTCTCAAGCAACTCCTTGACTTGCTTTCTTAATTCTCATCTCGTGAGGTCATGTGCCTAACCGGCCACGAAACTGGCTTGGTATTACCAACCAGATAATGCGGAAATCTATCCCATGTCTAGGGGTAACCCCTTTACTTCCCCCAAGATATCAGGATATTCTCGGACCACCCTCACAGATTGCAAACTATCGATAGACGAGTTGAGGGATTCAAGATAACATAACATGACGGGACCCATAGAGTTGCTAGAAATTTCTAGGGTATTACCGTGGCGAGTCATGAGCCTCACAACCCTATACAAAAACCAAGAATGGCTCCAAAACAGGACGACCATTCCATGCCCAAAACCAACCCATATCCCCTGAAACCGAGAATATAAACATCCCACGAGAATTCTATACTCAAGATAGAAATTTTCAAATCCTCCCAGACCACAGACAATTGGGCGGAAACCCCAATTGGATTTGAAACACATACGGGATCATCAACTGGGCTAGTACTTAGGTGCAAACTTCCAACTAGATCAGATGAAATAAAACTATGCGATGCACCAGAATCCAACAAGGTACGAACTGGAAAATCAGAAATATATACAAGGCTTTCAACAGAAATACTACCTCGATCGGGAACTGGAGCAGCATTGAGAGCATGAACTTGCCCTCTCGAAGGTCCAGCACGCTGAGTCTGACCCTGGCCTTGCCCTTGCTTCTTCGGGCAATCCTTACTGAAATGTCCAGTCTCACCGCAGAAAAAGCATTCACCATTAATCCTTACTAAGATGCCCAACTGAACCGCAATGATGGCACTTCCTCTTGTTGTTCTTGCCCTTGTTCTTGTTCTTATTGCCTTGACTGCTCTGACCACTTGGATTACCCTGATTTCCTTTCCACTGGGAATCAGTCTTCTTGGCTTGACTATCCTTCACCTTGATCTCCTCCTCGTCACTCCTACTCTCTTCATTAAGTAGGGCCATATTCACCAAACTCTCAAGAGTTGCCCCCAAGGGTATATGAGTCATGGCCAAACCATGTAATGGCTCGTTTAATCCTAGAGCAAAATATAGGGCCTTCTTCTGAGCTGTGTTAACTAAGTCTAAACCGACCTGAGCCAGTTGATTAAACTGATCTATGTATTCCCTAATAGTCGTGTCCCCTTGCTTCAGTGATAGGAACCTTAGTCCAAACTTTCCCCGAAAGTCTTCCCAAGTCTCAATTGGCCCACCAACGCGCAGCTTCTTCCTTTAACAACCACACTGCTAATAGAACCTTCCTACGGTCATCTATATTAAAGAAGGTAAAAAGATCTTCGGTTTCCTTCAACCAATTCCTTGCCTCCACATAAGTCTCGGTTCTAAAGAAATTTTTGCAACCCATCGCCTTAAAATCTTGGCAAATCTTTGCGAAGTCAATTTGAGGATGCTGAGGGGAAGGAGGAAGAGGAACCTCAGTGACAGAAGGAAGAGGAACATCAACTACCGGAGGAGTAATATTTGCGGGGCCGGCTTCGGTCGCCCAAGCCCCCAAAAGTCTCCTATACCAAACAGGTACGTGTACTCCCTCCGGAATGGCAAAGTTATCGGCCATTCTGAAAACGAAGAAAAAGATAGATTCAGAATGGAGAAAAACGAAGGAATTTCGCTAATGGATTCTTGGGGAATAGCCTTTAAAATAAACTAGACTTTTCTTTGGAAAATACTTTATACTTGATTTTGAAGATAGTTTTCAAAAAGTTTTCTAAAAACCTTTTTTGTTCCTTCTCGTAAACCATATGCTCTGATACCAAATGTAACACCCCACCTCCGCCAGGGTAGCTTTTGCAAGCAACTCTGACTTTGGTGGGGCATTTTAAAACAAGGTAAACATGCATAATGATATATCAAGGCAGAACAAGAACATGTATATATATGTAACCAGAGTAAATAACATGGATAAAACAGCGGAAGATTTTCAAACCATTTCAAATCAAGTCTTAGTACAACATCATGTCAATTTTCCAAATAAAATAAGTCTAGTACATAAACAACATCATCTGAAAACTGAAAGGAAAACATAAGTAGCTATCCCCAAAGCAGAAAAACCATAGCGAGCTCAAGTCCGAAGCATACATGAGCTATCCAAGAAAGCGGGTAGGATCCAAGCTAAGCTCCTGTATTCCCTCCCTGAGAACCTGGGGGGGGGGGGAACGGAAGAAAAGAGGCGAAAGAAAACGGGTCAGTCAAAAAGACTGAGTAAGCCCTACTACAATCAATGTAAACTGATAAAGTTAACTAACATGAGCAGCGGGTATGAACATAAGGATAACAACATGATGATTAACTATCAAGGTAGATAAAGGTGTCATCGCATAATCAGGATTAAGGTTTTGCACCACGGGTGTACTAGCAAACTAACATAACAGGTATTGATCCCTCAGCCCAAACTTTGGCCCAATAACATGAGGTGGCCTTAATACAAGGTCCAGCCCAACGGTCTAGTCGATCGGCTCCCTATAAACCTAACACGTCAAGTGTTGGTGTCCATACGGCCCACATATGGATGTAGTCAGACTGTGCTGGGTCCACCTTCGGGTGTATCAAGCCCTCGGGTGTCAACCCCAGACACTGAAGCAATAATGCACAGTCTAAACCTACTGGTACCCGTGCCTCGAGTTTGTCCAATACCGGACTACGTGCACGTCCGTAACCCGCCTGGACCCGCACCGCTGTACCACTCAGCCATCGCTTTGGTCGCTTACATCGGTCCAGTAATCGTGCCCCGCCCTAGCCTAGTCTCTAGGGTTGTGATGATACCAAACTGGGATTACTGCTGGAACAGACCACGTTGCTAGGGTTTCCTAAGAGGGTTAAGTGCGATTTAACCCTTCACTAATCATGGATTAAATTGGTTAAGTGTAACCGACAGTTCACCACTTAACCCCATTTCAATCCCTCGAACCCCCAAATGAATTAAATTGGTTAAGTGTAACCAACAGTTCACAACTTAACCCCATTTCAATCCCTCGAATCCCCAAATTGGTTAAGTATTAGTGGGCCATGACTTAACCCTAATCATGAGGCATTAATTAATTTAATTGAGCCTTGACCTCTCACATTAGACTTTGTTGCGGTTACCTAGTTAAGCCGGTGGGTTCCGGGTAGATTTACACCACAACTTGGTCTAACCTCGGGTCTTGGCACCACATTGGATCCTATTATTTGTAGCCACTAGTTAAGCCGGTAGGTTCCGGGTAGAATTACGCTACAAACTCCACCCAACCTCGAGTTGGCCACACTTATGTTTTCTAAGTGTCATGTCCACCATGTTTCCAAAACACATTACAAGTTTAACAAATACTTGGGTAGACCTAACTTAATAGGTAAATTCCCAAGGGGTAGACCTAACTTAATAGGTAAATTCCCAAGTTCATGTTTTTATGTCTTTTAAGTTTACCCAACCCCAAACGCAATCCCATCGCTTACATATCGCAATAGCGCATAAAGGATAGAAAGAGGGAACTTGGCATAATCATGACATAAAAGTGTTAGAGCCACAAGTTCAACATGGTGGCATATGAAAGATTCATGTGTTCATACACTTGCATATTACATTTTTAGGCCCAAAAGCATGCATAACATGTTAACATGACCCACATGACCATCCCAAACTTGCATAAGCATACTTGCATATCATATGACAATTTTGCATATCAAACTTGCATAATAAAACTTGCATAACATATGTCAACTTGCATATCATACTTACATAAACAAACTTGCATAAACAAACTTGCACAACATATGACACTTGCATAAACAAACTTGCATAAACAAACTTGCACAACATATGACACTTGCATATCATACTTGCATAAACAAAATTGCATAACTTATGGCAACTTGCATATCATACTTGCATAAACAAACTTGCATAACTTATGGCAACTTGCATATCATACTTGCATAAACAAACTTGCATAACTTATGGCAACTTGCATATCATACTTGCATAAACAAACTTGCATAACTTATGGCAACTTGCATATCATACTTGCATAAACAAACTTGCACAACTTATGACAACTCGCATATCATACTTGCATAAACAAACTTGCATAACTTATGACAACTCGCATATCATGCATTTAACTTCAAAGTTCAAGTATGAGAGGAATAGGGCTTACAATGCTTATGCGGACTCATTTGAGTATAGCTAATGTAAGAAACCCCTTATGCAACAAATTAAAACTCCAAAAATGCAAGCAAACTTGATCAAGACTCCTCCTTTATGGTGACAATAGAGAAACAAGACTTTAATGCAAGCTAAAGAGGATCATACAAGTCTAAATACACTTGTATGCATGGAAATCTCTTAGAAACTTGCTTAGGATTTGTATGAAGAGAGTGGAGGCCATGAGAGGTTTGATTTTGACATAGTTTGGTTGCTAGAATGAATAATGAGTGATTTAGGGTAGGTTAGGGTCTTATTTATAGATTAGTCTAGTGATTTAGACCATAGGATTAACCCTAGGTTAAATTAGGGCCATCAGATTTCGGAACTCTCCAGAACCAAGCCACAAACCAGACCAAGACCCAAAATGGTGCGCCAGGCAAAACTGCCCGGCCACCCTGTGTCGACAGGGCTGTCGACAGAGCTGTCGACACCCTGGGGACCCTGTCGACATGCCTGTCGACATGGGGGTCCTGGCGGGAATTTTCCCGCCTGCGCCAGTTTGCCCTAATTTCCAACTTTGAACTTGAAATTCAAATCTGTTTTTACTTAGGAATTTTCTGAAAACTTCAATGGGCCTTAACCGGGTCATACGGACTCCGATTTTCGAAAACTCGGACTCTATTTCGCGTATTTTTCCGAGACGAACGCAATGGCATAGCCCGTTTCCCTTGATTCAGATTTTAGAATTAAATTCTGCCTCGATTTATGTTATAACAGGTTATCGAAAATACGGGTTGTTACACAGTCTTCCGCTGTGTAGTTTATATTTCCGTTGTGCATTGTATTACCGCTGTGCATTGTATTACATTTATGTAAATTTATCTTCTGCTGTGTATTATTTTCGATATACTCTGTTATTCTGTACTCTGATGTAACATTATTATGAGGTTTATATAAGTATTCTATTATTTTTTTTGATTTGTTGTATACCCAGAGTTAGCGTATGCTGGATTCGAACGGTGTTGGTCGGTTTAGCGATCGATTGGGACCGAGCGAAATCCGTGTCGTTACAAAAGTACAAAACATTTGACATTATGGATATCATATAAAAATGATATTTCTTAAAATATTTTGATGCTTCAGGATCAAAACAATCCATCATTAAAAACCTTTTTATGAAAAAACCTATGGGAAAAATCATAAACAAGGAAAAGAGCGCAAATTTATTTCCTTTTTAGGTAACATGTTTTACAATGTTACCGTAATGGTTGATACTTCAGGATCAAGATAATGCCTCATTAAAAAACCTTACTAACAAAAACCCAGTGGGAAAAATATTAGTGAAGGAAAAGAGTACATTATAGCATAATTTTGTATGCTCCCCCTTATATATAACTCATTATTCAATTAGTCTATTGATGTAGTCGACGCATGCCAATTTTGTACAACATCTTCTGGAATGTTGATTTTGAAATCGCCTTTGAGAACAGATCTACCTGCTTTTCTTGAACAAAATTTATTTCTCATAATTCTTGTTATCCTTTCATTTATGTGTGAAGAGAAATTTAGAAGAAATTTGCTCCATCCTATCAGCCTTGATATAATTCACTTGAATTTGAGCCATGCAAATTGTCATGTCTTCATAAGTAATAGTTTACTGCATCAAAAGATGTTTGATACTTCTGGATCAAAATATTGCCTCGTTAAAACCTTACTAAGAAAAACCTGATGAGAAAAATCTTAGTGAAGGAAAAATAGTACAATATAAATGTCATATTTACTACGTCAAAAGTAGTAAAATACTTCTGAATCAATGTTATGCCTCGTTAAAACTTTATTAAGAAAACCCAGTGGGAAAAAACTTAAATAAGGAAAACTAGTACATAATAACTTATTTTTGTATGTTACTTTTGGGTTGATACTTCTAGATCATTACTCATGCCTCATTAAAACATTACTAAGAAAACCCAGTGGGGAAAAACTTAGTTAAGGAAAAAGAGTGCATTATTTCATACTTATGAATGCTCCCCTGATTTAATAATTTCCTCTGAATTCGTATTCTTCTTTCAGTAACTCAAATTTCTTACAAATACTTCTTAATGAAGTTTTTCTTTTAAAACTTCATGTGTATTTCCATGCTTCAGGCATGCTTTCTTATTTAAAACGCCTCCCTTTTGTGATTTATATGATACTGATATTCATTTATGAATACACTTCAGGTGCTTATAATTTTTGTTTCAATCGGACTTGCATGTTGCAATACATATTTGATGAATAAGACAACTTTCATTACTATGCATGAAATAATCTACTCATCTTGAAGTATATCAAGATTTTCATTACAACAATACTTAGAAGAATGAAGTATATCAAGATTTTCATTACAACAACACTAAGCAGGAAGTAATCTACTCACCTTGAAGTATATCAAGATTTTCATTACAACAGTACTTAGAAGAATGTTGCAATTTATCATCCATGTTCTTGGTATTCTTTATAATAACATATGTTATTTATGTTCTTTAGGAACTTATATATTATAATAAGTTTTGCATATCGCAACTACCACTTCAATAGATATTAAGAGTTTATTACAACGATTCTTGAAAGAAGGAAGTGATTTACTCATCATGAATTATTTCAAGATTTTCATCACAACAATACTTAAAAGAATGTTGTAATCTACATTTCTTGCTCTTTATCACTACCAAAGTTATTTAAATTCTTCTGGAATTTGTATACTTTCATCGTTTATTCCTTCAGGGTATTGTAAGTGTTTTAAACACTGTCACCACTTTAATCAACTCAAATTTCTCTGAAAATACGGTGCTCATGGCACTTACCATGTTGTTAACACTCTATGGTGCTTCAGTAACTTCCATGAGTTTTTGTCATTATATATATTTCTATTTTTATCTTATGAACTACAGGTTCATATCTTATGGACTACAGGTCCATATATCTTATTTAGGAGAATTTCATGATGGCCAATCATGTTTCTCTCTAATATAGGATTTTTAATCCATTTATAAATATAAGTGCTTTATTATTTATTAGTTTATCATCAATAATTATCTCTTGCCAGTTCTATACATAATTTATTGAGATCTCAAAACTTATCATGCTTTAGGGACCTAAACCACTTCTGGGGTTATTACGACAATTATGTCACGGATTTCTATCAAAGCACCTTTTGTGTTTCTTCAGGAAAACTTACCTCCTTTATTTTGCATCTTTATGACTTACTCCAAAGATATTTTGAACTAACTATTATACCACATTTTCAGTTGTGATTTGCACCTTTTAATCCTTCGAGGATTGAAATGTATATTGGAGAAGTCTACTAGGGACATAATTGATAATTTATGCAAGTTACTTAAAACTTTGCATAATTCTATATGTTAGCAAATATTTAACATAGATTATTCCTTTATCCTCCCCCTCAATGTTGACAAACATTGTCACATTAAATAATAAACCTACTTTGGATTCATTTTGTATTTCTTATTACCTTTTATTGATCTGATGACTTGGAGAAATTTTCTATCATTTGAATATGCACATGACTTCAGGTCAATCAATATTGATGTCAATCGACTTTCTGAAATATTAAATAGTATATGCATAATTATAATATGAGCTCATGACAACTTCAGGTTGTTAATTAAATATTCGTATATGTGTATTTACGTGCGTCCACGTATTCCATATGTAATTGATTTGCATATTCTTTCTTATTCGAGTTACCTTTTTAAAACAAATTGTTCATAAGGTTCCAATCATTAATTTTTGCTTATCAAGAAATGTCAATGTGAATCTTAAAGATCGCATCATAGTATCCAAAATATATGATTTGGAAATATATTGAACTTCTGGTTCAAATTAAATATATGAACAACTTCATGTTGTTAATCTATATCGAACTTCTGGTTCAAATAATATATAAACAATTTCAGATTTGTTAAACTATATTGAACTTCTGGTTCAACTGTATTGAACTTCTGGTTCCACTGTATTGAACTTCTAGTTCCACTGTGTTGAACTTCTGGTTCAAATAAAATATATAACAACTTTGAATTGTTAAAATTTATTCTTCAATACAATATGTAAATATAAATATATAAGCAAGATACAACTCATTTTGAAAATTGTGCAATCTTTGGATGTGTTATTACTGTCGCATATGATTTAACTTCTTTAAGAAGTGTAATGTTATTATTTCATACGGTTCGAATAAAGCTTTAGGTTTGACGACCCGAAATCCCCCTTACGGGAAATCGCAGATTGTGCTGAGAACAAGCCACAGTGGAATGCAAACAGAAGAACATTTCATTGAATATTACAACAATTCCATCAGATTACAAGAATATACAGAGTATGAATAAATATTACACATCAGAAAATATCAGAGATTTAATACATTACATAGCAGCGGAAAATAATACAATACACAACTGAAAGTAATACACGGATACAGAGCTTTCTGAATATCGTCTCAGCTGTAAATCAGGATCCTGTGAATATAAATCTGCAAAACAAAAACTACTAGCTGCCCGTGTCAAAATAAGGGCACCCAGAGTTTAGGTTCAAACAATAAACTCCAGGTTTCATGTGACTGGTATAAGAAATAAAACAGTTATTAATCTTTATTTTAAAGTTAGGTAAATCAAGGGACCACACCTATAACACGGAATGGGTTTCCTCCCAAGAATACCAGTGCATAAAACAACAGCGTAATGCTAAATAAAGAACAATGAAGCTATTATAAGACCCAGGTTCCATCACACAATGCAACGCAAGCCGGAGGATAGGGTTTTTGCCTTATAATAGCCAAAGAATGCTTGATATGCTAAATTTCATCTTTTATTATAACTATAAGTGTATAGTGTCAAAACAATTTCAATCATAAGTATCAATCACAAACGGCATAAGTGCCCCATACCACTATATCGCCATATATAGGTTTACAATCAAAACCGCAAAGTCACGTACTAGAAGTTGGGTTTCCATCTTTTAACCGAGGCAAGGGATCATCCTCACCGAATTCGAGACTGACTAGCCCGAGCCTCGGGAACAACCACAACTGCCCTATGGATCGTCAGGGCCGGTCCACCGATGTGGGTTATAATGCCTGAACACTGCATTTCCCCACCCTCTGGGGCGTAAATGAGCCAAATGACTCCATAGGCTCCATGTAGTCACCGATATATCTGAGGCGCCTCGCAACAGCAACAACACATAGGTGAAAAAAATATAAATGTCAGGTCTGGTAGCTCACTGGCACCACCCTAGCTAGAAAGAAACGCATTCCCTCCCTGAGATCCTCTCCCGTTTCTGGTTCACGACCGGGGTGTGAGGCTCGCGAATTAACGTTACACAAAGCTATGCCACACAGGCGGTGCTTTGATCATCAACCACAAGACTTTGCTTTTCAACAGAAGCCTTGATCATTTGCCACTTAGGCATGCCACATAGGCAGTTCACTCCATGCGATTGATGTCCATCAATATATAACCTCTGAGCTCGTATGTCTCAGAGAAGGGCGTTAAGCAAGAAAATAAATTCTTCGCCGCCAAACAGATATATATTTAATAGAAATCAATCACACAGAATAAAATCCAATGTCAGACACACAGTCCATTTACAAGTTCGTTCTGGGTCTAAACGAAATCGGAGGCACTTTGTACCTCACATATCCATCGATCTCCAAGT
This sequence comes from Allium sativum, assembly GCA_030737875.1. NCBI lineage: Eukaryota > Viridiplantae > Streptophyta > Magnoliopsida > Asparagales > Amaryllidaceae > Allium > Allium sativum. Next base: position 151,893,731 of record CM060921.1, on the reverse strand, counting down.
ACGTTTGGACGATCACCAACTGTTTCCATCCTCTTGGGTGTACAGCCTAATCAAGATCATCAGTAATTATCCAAACGACGTGAAGACCTCCGGTCTTCGACCGCCATCTTCATCCTTGACATGTCTCGAATCAGTTATTCAGAATGGGATAAACCCGGTCTTTCTGAATAACTCGCGTATATAATAAACAAGTGTTACACAAACACAACACACGCCTCATTCCAATTTAGAATATTATTTTATTCAAATATTCTGATACTTTGGGAAAGGTTCCCATTTATTTTATCAAAGATAAATTCTTTAAATTTATTCTTTAATCTTATTTTGAATATCAATTCAAACCAAATTATGGTTTATCCAAACTAGTCGGGATTAACGAACCTTACCGAAGTAATCATTTGTTTTAATTTCCCAATCCCAACCTATTCATCCCATGAAGTAAAACTGGTAATACTTCGTATCTAACACTACGATATTATCGGTAAATTCAATTACCGTTTCACGTTCAAATCCACTTAAAGATTTAACTATCGCCTGGAGCAAAACTAGTGATACTCCATTCTCGATCACTTCAATCTAATTAAAGATCCATTAAAACTCCACTTAGTTTTAATCTTCCCAAAAATCAATATCATGTCTTTAACTGGGTTAAAGAACCAATTTCATTTAAAACACGGTTCACTATATACCCAAAATCACACTCCATTCCATTAGCCTTTAACCGTAAATTAGCAAGTGAACAATTTCCTAAGTATTAACCCCGAATGCCGAAACCAACATCAGATCAATACCCAAGAAACCATTCAACTTAACTAATCTCCAATTAGTTTCTGATTTTCTTAACTCCATTGGGTCTAAGAACAGTATTATTAAAGGTACCATTCACGACAACCCAAAATCAAATTGGATATTAAATACAAGGCTCCGAATAGAAAATATATCGGCTTATATTCAATATCAAATTCTACGACCAACAAATATCGTATTGGAAATAACGATATTAATATATCTTTCAAATTTCCATAACAATATCTATATAATCACGAAATCCAACATCAAATATTCCAAAGACAATTTCAATTCAAATCCATTCCAATTCAATTATGGAAATTCTGGTTATTTTCAAAACCATTTCAAATCCAATTTATTTATTTAAAAATAAATGGAATTATAATTCTAGTTCAAAACTAGTTCATTTCGATAAAAATCTATTTTTATCTTTTCAAATATGGAAATTTTCATCCTAATTCTTTCCAAATCATTTCTTATGATTTTACACAATTTATTACTATTTTTAATACTTTTATCAAGGCCCGTACAGTCGATTTCCATCAACGGCCATCGAATTGCACTTACAACGACCTTTTCTAAATTTGATTTGGACATAATTCCAAATTCAACCGTTAGATTTCAAATCTCTAATATTCGTTAGAAAGCTCTTTTCGATGCAAACCCAACGGTTCTGGTTTTAGGAGAATCCGACGGTCGGATCTCCCGTAATATCCTTTCGAAGTCAATAGTCGAAATTTGCGAACTACCGCGGCGCGTTCTATTCAGGCCATTATATATATAATATATATATTATATATATTTCGTCGATTTCCTTTCAAAACCTATTTTATAAATCGTTTTAAATTCGTTTTCAAAACGATTTCAACTTCATATTCAATTTTAAATCAAAATTGAATATTCCGTATCATCGATATACAAATGATAATATTTTCAAAACGTTATATTTTGAAATCACTTCCTTTTCTATATTCATTTTAAAAACGAATATAATCGATATAAATATCATTCGCGTCAAAATGGCGTAAATCTAATCAACACGGCTTTATATCTTTCAATAACTTCGTTATTCTATTCAACAAATGAATATTTTCTTCAACACATGAATTTTCTTTTATTCAACACATGAATATAAATTTTATTCAACACATGAATTTATTCTATTCAATACATGAATTTATCCTATTCAACACATGAATTTATTCTACTCAGTACATGAATTTTCTATTATTCAACACATGAATATATATTTTATTCAACACATGAATATTTATTCTATTCAACACATGAATTTATTCTATTCAACACATGAATTTATTCTATTCAACACATGAAATATATTCTTTATTTTCTAAATTGGAATGAGACCCACTCAATTACCATATAATATTATTTATATGGATTTTATACAACACATGTATATAATAGCAACGATAAATAATCAACCATCATCCAAAGTGCACCACACAACTGCATAAGCATCAAATATAAATAATTAACGCTTACACATTCTGTCAACCCATCGGTCGACATACTACTAAACAATTAGGATAAGTGTACGTCAATATCATCCCAACACCCAATGGGGTTTCAAATCAACAAACATAGATTTTTTATTTATGCAGTTGGGCGATGTGTAAAATTTATTGTCCCAATCAATATCAGTCAAATCAGTGTATATAAACAAATCATCCGATTAGTTTATTACTATTTATTTTATATACAAGTTAAAAACTATATTTTTAACTATAAAATATTTTCCACTATAAAATATTTTATTCCATTCCACCTCACACAACCAACTTTCACAACACACCAATTAAACAAATAAGTCATCCATGGTCTGTGGACAATGGGTGTCGGGTGCTGCTAAGCACCGTCTGCATCCTAGTATATATTTCAACTAGAAAATAAATTAAAAGTGATCGGTTCTCACCTAGAGCTAAATCAAATGCTGCAACTCTTCATATGTAGAAAATCTTCGTCGTGCTCCCAACGAGATCTGCTACACGCGGTTTTACGTTAAAAATCACATTCTTATAATTCCACTTCATGTTTAAAAATTATATTTTTATGACGCTACACGTATATAAAAGATTATATTTTTATATCGGCACTCATATAAAAATCACATTTTTATATTCTCTAGTATATAAAAATCATATTTTTATATTTTCTATTATATAAAAATCATATTTTTATAACGACGTTTATAGTATAAAAATCATTTTTTTAATTGCTACTTGTACATAAAATAATACATTTTTATTCAACTAAAAATCCTGTCTTTACCTAACTAAAAATCTTAACTTTTCTAAGTTAAAAATCACATATTGATCATATTAAAAATCAAATCTTTCCTAGGATAAAATCATACTTTTAATTCAACGCTATGTGTAGATAAAAACCACATCTTTATTCCAAATACATGAATAAAAATAAAAGCAAAAGCTTACAGGCGATGTCGAGTGGCGAAGGAGGCTCGAGAGAGCCATTGACGGTTGGCGAAGGCGCCACATGGGCCAGAGCAGCAAAGAAAGGGGAGTTTTCGGGGTTGGAATAATTAAAAATTGGGTTTTTATGAGGAAGGAGGGTCTCGGGGTCGGACTGACGGCTTGTGGGCGGCGCAGGGGGGTCTCCAGGCCGAGGGGAGTCAGCGGTGGCCGAGGTTTGGACAGCGGTGGCGGACACTGGCCGTTTTAGGGTTTTAAATGGGTTTGGGTTCGAATTGAAAGGGGAAATCGAAGGAGGAGGGTGAAGCTGAGGTTATTGGGGGTTGGGGTAGTGTTACGTGGCGGCGGCAGCCTCCTGGAGGGGTGCGACGGTGGGGAAGGGAGGGCGGTAGTTTCTGGAAGAGGGGCGCGGTCTTTGGGAACGACGGGGAGGGTCTGAGGGAAGGAAGAAAAGGGAAGTGCCCTTTATAAATAAATATATATTATTTAATTAAATTTCAAAAAGGTACTTTTTAATTCGAACTCATAATCGAACCTACCGACTGTCGTCCATAGCTAATTACCCCCATTCCGAACACAATGGGATATGTATTATAGGCTGATTCGACCGTTTCGATCAGTTTCCGTCAAAATCAAAATATAAATCTATATATTGAATTTGAATGCACATTTCAATTTAACGGGGCCCCATACGGACTCAAAAAATTCCTGAAAAATATTTTTTAGCATCGTATTGATGATCCGGTTCTAACAAAACTAATTTTATCAAATTCTGAGATCATTTGAAAAATGGCCATTTTCTGGTCGATCAAAATTGACTGTAACTGTCAAAACACGTTTAACTTCGCCACACTCACATATTGATTTCAAAAATCATGAATTTTGGAATCTAGCAAAAATTTGACATCCTGGATCAAACAAAAGTGCTTTCATCGAATACCGAGGTCATTTGCAAGATTTCCATTTTTAACGGCCAGAATACAATAGCGACTATTCTGAATTTTCAACTAGACGTAACTTTTGATTCCCGCTATGAAATTTCAATTTTTCGGATTCGTTGGAAAGATATTCTTAATTAGATTCTAATATTTTAGGTTTCGCTAAAACCTGGTTTATTTTGAATCCTGTGCATTCATTTGAAATTCGAAATCGAAATTTTCAAACTACCGCGCTATTTTCAATTCCTTTTATATTTAAAATAAATATATATATATTCTAACGACGATTCAAATAAATATATACGTTCTATTTCTATTCAAAATAAATTTCTCGTCGTTATTTTTTTAAAATAATTCATTTTTAATATTCAAAATGCATTAAAATTACCAAAATAAAAATTTTAAATTGGCTCAGAATTTCCAGGTTGTTACATTAGGCTTGTAAATTATTAAGTGTTTCAAATTCATTGATTGAGGAACATCGAGTTCCTATGCATTATATACACATGTATATCAATTTTATAAATTTATGATGAACTTCTGGTTCTCAATCTTTTAACATACTTTTAATTTAGAAGCTTTTGCATTTTTGCTAATTGACAAGATTTCAAACTTCTATACTTTATCAGGAATGTTTATATATATACATACACATATATACATAAATATATAATTCAAGACTTCAGGTCCAAGATTTTGAGTTATAAAACTTCCAGTATAAATATTTTCTTTTCACAACTTCAGGTTGTGGTTCTATCCTTTCTTCCATAACGTTTGTTACTACTAGCCAAATACATCGAATAACAATACATATGTTTATTCTTATTCCAAATACAAACATAAATCAATCAACTAACAATAACTAATGCATTCAATGCATTTCTGATAATAAGGTTATATAATATATTTATCAATCACATAATCAAACATTTTACATTCTTTAACATGAATGGTTCAAATATTTATAGATCTGTACATAAAATTCACAACTATAAACAAAAATAAACTACATGTCTCATATTCAATTTTTCTTCTTCTCATTATTCAATATGAATGATTTGAAAAACTTGTAAATTTATACATAAAATTGACAAACATAAAAATTACATATATTTTTTTTGATTCAAAATATACAACCCATATAAAGATCTTTTAGATCTTTCTTTTTATATCAAAACTGCTTCTTGCCTTTTTAGAAACTGCAGGTTCTAAATTTTCATGTAATGACAAAATTTGCTTTTGCATTCACTTTCGGTGTGCAGAATTAAGATCAATATTTAGATCTTAACATTACACGATATCCAGGATGCATATTTTCTTTATAGAAGTTTTTCCTAAGAAGCAATAAAAACATTTCTTCTGGAAATATGATATGTTCTAAAATTACTGTAATAAAACTTCAGGTTTTATTACATTTCACATATTATTATTGTATATTTTAAATGAAAGCAAATCCTCTAGATTTTCTTTTATTCACATATGATAGTCATTTCCTTAATAAATATGATACAATGCATCATAAATAAATTTCATTAAAAAATGTTGTAAATTAATGCCACATAAAAGTTACATATAAATGACATAGCAAATGTGTTAAATAACATTAATGAACATAATAATAGCTATGATGTATATCTAACCATAGTATAGCAACATAAAATGCTACTATGTCATTTTTCCTTTGGCTTATTATTGGAATACTTAGCTAAGCCATAAATGATGCAGTTTAGATAAACATGCAAACTATTGCTCCTTTTATTTTTGTAACAACCCGGAAATTCTGAACCAATTTAAATATTTTATTTTAAATTTTTTAATGAATTTTGAATATTTGAAATGATTTATTTTAAATAATAACGACAAAAAATTTATTGAATTGAAGTTAGAATGAATATATTTATTTTAATTATAAAAGGAGTTAGAAATAGCGCGGTAGTTTAAAAATTCGATTTCAAATTTCAATTGAATGTACAGGCTTCAAAATAAATCGGATTTTTGTAAAACCAAAAATATTTAAATCTATTTAATAATATCTATATAACGGATCTGAAAAATTGAAATTTCATAGCGAGAATAAAAAGTTATGTCTAGTTTAAAATTCAGAATAGTCGCTATGGAATTTATATATATTTTTTAATATAATAAATAGCCATTTTGCAAACGACCTCCGTTTTCGATGAAACCAAATTGGCTGGATCCAGAATGTCAAATTATTCAAGTTCCAGTTTTCATAATTTCTTGAATTAATATGTGAGCGTGGCAAAAGAAAATTTGTTTTGTCAGTTTTAGTTGAGTTGGATCGACCAGAAAATGACCATTTTTCAAACGGTCTCTGAATGCGATGAAATTAATTTTGTTAGGACCGTAACATCAAAAGATAGCTAGATTTATTTTTCAGGAATTTTTGGAATCAATATGTGTCCTCGGTAAATTAAAATGTAAGTTAGAATTTGTATGTTGTTTAATTATAAATATTACGTTTTAAGTGAAACTGTTATAGACTTCAGAATTGGGCTTCGCCACTAGTCCCAATGCTTTTAGAATGTGTCGAAACATATTGTTAGGTAGTAAGCGAGCCTGATTAGGAGTCCGTTAGAATTTCGGCTTAAATACACGCAAAACAAAGCAAATAATATTATTTTGTTATTCCCAAAATCCTAAAATTCCTGGCCGCTGCCATGTCCATTTCGATGGCTGAAATTATGCGATTTTCATTTCTCAAATTCTCACAATCCCAATCGAATTAAATCATGGAATTAAAAGCAGAATTCAAGAGCCTTTCGTCCTTTTTAAATCGATACGAACAAGATGGTTTTTAATGGGTTATAGGCTTTGATTTTTCAGCTCAAACTTGAGTCATTCACGTTAGTTTTTGGGGAAGACAGGGGGGCTCCACCGTACTCATGGCGGTGGTGGCTGTTGCAAGGGGCGAGAGGGTGGCGATCGACGATGATGTTCTGGTGACCTTAAGGGATAGGCAGCGGTTTTCTTTTAGGCGCGATATGGGTTCAAGTGTGTGATACAGAAATAAGAAAGAAGCGGCCTTTTTTTCACACGTGATTAAGAATTGGTTAAATATTAAATAAAGTAATCAATTATATTAATTATTTAATTAAATTTTAAATGTATAAAATGTCCATATCTTTGTCATATGAAATCAGAATCGGACAAGTTTGGATCCATTGGAACCATAAATTCGAGATCTACATTTCAAAACAGATTGGAATAAATTTGGAGCTAGTCATCGAATATGAAGGAGCAAAATCACTATGAGATTTCTTTTTAAATAATTAAAAATTAATTATTATCATGTTTAGAAATTTCTACAAATACGCTATTCAATTCAGTTTTGTTATACATGATTTGATTTGGGTTTATTGATGCTGTTATGATGATCTATTGATTTGATGGAACATTTTTTTTTTGATTTAGATTATTGTCAAAACAAAATATCATTTTTGTTGAATTAGATTATTGTCAAAATAAAATATCATTTTTGTTGAATTAGATTATAGTCAAAACAAAATATCATTTTTGTTGAATTAGATTATTGTCAAAACAAAATATCATTTTGTTAAAATAGATTTATATGAAAACAAAAATATCCTTTTTGTTGAAATAGATTTGTATGAAAAAAAAACATCATTTTTGTTGAAATAGATTTGTATGAAGACAAAAACATCATTTTTGTTGAAATAGATTTGTATGAAGACAAAAACAACATTTTTGTTGAAATAGATTTATATGAAAACAAAATATCATTTTTTTTGAAATAGATTTGTGTGAAAATAAAAATATCATTTGGTTGAAATAGAATTGTCAACAAAATTAAAGAATAGTTTTTTATTCGTTTTGTCAACAAAATAAAGTTATCGTTATTATTTGTTTTGTTGAAATAGAATTGTCAACAAAATAAAGTTATTATTTTTATTTGTTTTGTTGAAATAGAATCGTCAACAAAATAAAGTTATCATTTTTATTTGTTTTGTTGAAATAGAATTGTCAACAAAATAAAGTTATCATTTTTATTTGTTTTGTTGAAATAGAATTGTCAACAAAATAAAGTTATCATTTTTATTTGTTTTGTTGAAATAGAATTGTCAAATAAATAAAAGAATCATTTTTATTCGTTTTGTCGATAAAATAAAAGTATCAATTCTATTTGTTTTGTTGAAATAGAATTGTCAACAAATTAGAAGCATCATTTTTATTGGTTTGTTGTAATAGAGTTGACAACAAAATAAAAGTATCATTTATTGTTAGAATTAGATTTGTATGAAAATGGAAATTTCATTTTTATTTGTTACGTTACATGTTAATGTAGGAATTTTAAACCACATAAAAATATCATTTTTATGTTACATGTTAAAGTAGGAATTGCAAACAAATAGAAATATCATTTTTATTTGTTACGTTAAAAATTGATTTGTGAAGAAATAAAAATATTATTTTTATTTGTCACATTAATGTAGGATTTTTTATACAACATTAAAATATCATTCTATTGGCTATGTTAAGATATAGAAATATCATTTTTATTTGTTATATTAAAAATAGAATTGTATACAATTTAAAAGAGACATTTTATCGTCATGTTATACAATAGAATTGCTTGCAATTTAAAAGAAACATTTTTATCTTCATGTTATACAATAGAATTGCATGCAATTTAAAAGAGACAATTTTATTGTCATGTTATACATTAGAATTATTTACAAACTAAAAGAGACATTTTTATTAGTCATGTTATATATAGAACTTATACGCAAACACAATTAGTCATTTTTATGTGTCATGCTATACATTGAAATTGTATACAAATAATGAAAATGAAATTGCATTTTTATTTGTCATTAGCAACATAGAGATTGTTATGAAAATATAATATTCTTTTTGTTCGTCATTAGAAACATAGAAAATGTAATACGAATAAAATATTCTTTTTATTTGTCATAGGATTGGTTGAAAATGAAAATTGTATTTTTATTTTTCATTAGCGACATAGAAATGTCATTACAATAAAATCTTCTTTTTATTTGTCATTAGCAACATAGAGATTGTTATGCAAATATAATATTCTTTTTATTTTTCCATTAGAAACATAGAAAATGTAAAGCGAATAAAATATTCTTTTTGTTCGTCATTAGAAACATAGAAAATATAATGTGAATAAAATATTATTTTTATTTGTCATTAGAAACATAGAAACTATGTAGATAATGAAATACTTTTTTTTTATTTTTACATATGAAATGTAGAAAATGTGTAGACAATAAAATGTTTTTTTATTGTAACATGAAATGTGATTGAATCAAATATACTTGGTTATTGATATGGATTGGGATTGATTGACTGTTTGGATTGTGCTCGACCAGTTTATGAGCAAAATATGCTTTTACATTTAGCATTGGGTTGGGTAAAAATATATATGTGCTAACACCTTGTGAAAACTTCACGATTTGACTGTAAGGTGTTTAGCGATGCTGTTTATTTCAAAATTTAATAAATGATTTTGAAATAAGATTCCTTAAGTAAAAAAGAACAGTATTTCCGATTTTGGACAGGGAATGTTTTATAAAATGTTTTATAAAACAGAAAGGATTTCAAGGGCTATACCCGATAATTTCGAAATGATTTGGAAGTAGAAATCTATGTTGATTTGAAAGTACTTGTGATTATTATGTTGTGAAATGATTTTTCCCTACTTCGGAATATAAAATGATTTAGCACGTATGTGGCTAGAGATCGGGTGACCCGATAGCGACTAAAAGTGTGAGGGCGTGCATGTTTTCCCCTATAGGTGGGATGGTGCATTGTCAGTGTAGCCATTAGGTGCATATATATATATATATATATATATATATATATATATATATATGTATGTATGTATGTATATATGGTTAAGGCGCGTACTGCCTTGCCTGAGGGAACATGACCGATATTTGGTTTCATATTTGTTTGTATACATTGTTACATTTTGGAATTCATATTTCCAAATGTTTTGTTTTTGAGATCCCGAAGTGAAATCTACTTTATTATAAAAGCTAGATATGCATTCCAAATGATTTGAAAATAAAAAGAAATCGGGAAATAAAGTCCAAAGAAATAATTTCTTTAAAAAGAATTGGATTTTGAAATCTAAATTTAGGGATTAAGTGTTAACCCGTAAAAAATGCGCGTTCAATATGTGGGCAAAACCATGACGTTATTCGATATGTCATGGGGCCTGATACAAAAATACCAAACCGTTCTAAAGCCATGTCGTAGAGATAGGAAGGAACCATGCCGTCTTCAACTGTGGCATATCAGTCAGGTCGTCATAGTGCGTATCAAGTCACAAACCTAAGGCATGCGCCTCCGTGTCGCAACCAAGAGTCTTCTAAATCGTATCGCAACTCGTCAAGTCGTTCCCAAAGTAAAGGCGAAATATCGTAAAATAGGGTTGAACTTCATGTCGGGCAGCGACATGAAGCTATATCACTGTTATCTATGTCGTTCGGTGGCATGATCTACGAGTAACTCGTATTGGCCTAAAACCATGATAAGTGAGCCAAGTCGGATTCAGGAAACATACATGTCGCCCCGAGGAAACCAGGTTGGCCCCAAGTTGTGCCGCATTTCATTCATGGCGACAGAGTAAAGTAAAAGTATTTGGCTATCACGCTGTCCATCCATCGTGTCGTTCAGCGACTTAAGGAGCAAGAGGACGACATAAAGAGCAAGCTGCTACTCAAGATCTCAACACAAACCATGTTGTGACCTACCTATGCCGCGAGATATGAAAGCCAAGCCGCTAGAGTCATGTCGCAAAGGAGGGGGGTCATCCATACCACATCGGGTCGCTTGCAATCATATCACACCCTTCCATGTCGTGCACCACTCATAACATTGAGGCTATGTTGTCATTCAACATGGCACCATGGCATGCTATAAGCCTAAGGCACAAAGAACCATAAAGTTACGTGACATAAATCATGCCGTTTAGCCTTCATATCGTTTAACAACATAAAGGACCAATTGCCATTCAAAGTCCGAAGCTAAACAATGCCGCGTCTTATTCATGTCGCTTCCAACTAATGTCGAATCACACCAAAAATACGAGCCATGATAGGGAAGTCATGTCATGTCGAGAGTTCAAGACGCCAGGAGCTTAACCCGCCATACGACATATGTCATGTCGCTGACGACATGAGTGAGAGTCCAAGTCGTGTCGGGAGGCAACATGAACCAAGTGATTTTCTGCATAATTACAAAACTTCCACCTAGTCTAGAAAACTCCTATAAATACACCCCTCATTTCTTCATTTAGGGGGATCGAATCTTGTGACCACGAAGTGCTGTCGGAAATATTGCAAAACATTTCTAACACTTATCTAACACAAATCCAACATGATAAGGGGAAGATTAATTCATGGATCGTGAATCCTATCAAGCACATCCAAATGATTCAAGATTTGAAGATTGATTGAGCAAGCCTACATTGATGAGTAATTCCTTTCAATTCTACCACATATACATCAAATCTCCACTAGATAATTCTCTTCTCATTCATCTTAATTAGATTAAGTGTGATTCATAAGTAAGGGAGTGATCAAATTGATGTAAGAGAGAAGTTGATCTTGTAATTTGCATATTGACAATGAAATTTCTTATGAAAGTGGATGTAAACCCTTATTGGGTTGAACCACTATAAAACTTGGTGTCTTTTTCTTATATTTCAATTTTTGTAAGGCTCCACTTTTCATTTTTGTGAGACATTTCTTCATATTGCCCAATTTTGGGGTAAACATTTTGGCGCCCACCGTGGGGCCCGAATTGCCAATTCATTTCTCGCTCTTTCACAAGGTAGAAGGCCTTGCATTGAAATTATGAATCCACTCTGATCATCTAAGTTCTCTAAGTTGCAGTACTTATCTCAAATGTCATGGGAAAACTAGGTAGACCATCGAATAAAGTTACAAGTAAAAGCCTCGAGGATGTCCATAACGCCACTAACACAGAAGATGCCTTGTCTACTAGTCAGTTTGAAGTCGGTGAAAGTTCTAAAGCCGGAACTGCCATAACAAGGAAGGAGTTGGATGAAGTGGCAGCAGGACTAACAAGTCGAATGGATATTGCGAATGAAGCCATGATGAAGAAGCTTGCACCATGTTCGTCATGCAAGCCGCAACGGCCAAAGTTACCATGAGTGCAAGCCGTCTCAAAACAGCTAAAACCACTAGAACGGAAGATACTGGATTTTCTTCCTCGAGTCCAAATAGAGGAAATTCTGTCCAGGAGATTGCAAACCCTAGTCATAAGGAAGTGAAGCCACCTACTCATAACCACTCTGGAAATACAACTCCTCAACAAGCGTTTGGTTCCACCAAAGGGGCACTTCCCCATGCAGGACGTCCAGGACCCCGGAATCTGAACCGTGACCTCTTGCGTAGGCAAGCATCCGATAAAGAGGAAGGCGTCCGCCCCGTGGACCTACCCAATGAGGAGGAACGAATATTCGGAATGGTACGTAAAATCATGAATGAGAGCCAGAAAAAGGTGGACGATGAAAGGGAATGGGGATTTGCTCCTACAAAGACCCCACTTACAAAAATAATAAAGATGGCGCCATATCCAAATAAATTCAAACCCCCAGTTTTACAAGCCTACAATGGAACCGGCGATCCAAACGTGTTCCTGTTCAGATACGATCAGCCCATGGATGGGGCACGCGCCACTGATGAGCTCAAGTGTTTATACTTCCCTACCTACTTGGAGGGAGTAGCCTCACTCTGGTTCACAAAAATCCCACCTAAATCCGTGAATGACTTTACTATGTTGGCCAAACTATTCAGACAGCTATTTATGATCCAAGCAACCAAGGTGCGTGATGTAATGGAATTGGATGAACTGGAACAAGGGCCAGGAGAGTCCATTAAAATCTTCCTTTCTCGATTTAATGCAGCCACGGCCGAAGTCGGGAACTATGAGCCACGTTTGGCTTTGATGGCTCTAAAGGGAGGCATAAGTAAAAAGACCAAACTTGGGCGATGGATCAAGAAGAAGAAGCCTTCTACACTCGAAGAGCAATTCGACAAGGTAGAGGAGTATATAGGCGTGGATGAGGATCCGGCCTACACAATGGTAGCTACAGAAAATAAGGAGCCATCAGAAAAGAGAGATGTAAACGTGCAAGGAGGACAAAGAAACACCGGAGGAAATCAAAAAAGGGGGAATGAAGGGAAGGATGGCGGAAACAACAAAAAACTTCATTTCTTCTAGAATTCCGAAATGACTCCTCTTAATGATACCATAGAGAACATTTATATGGCGACCAAAGATACTGAAGAGTACCCAGAGCCCGAGAAACTCAGAGTCACTGATAACACAATAAAGTCCGGCAAGTTCTGCCGATTTCACAACCAGCCGGGCCATAGCACGAACGAATATAGACATTTAAAAAGCTTAATCGAAGAACTGATAAGGAAAAACAGGCTTCAACAGTACACAAAGAACTCCCAGAATGCACAGGGAACTCAAGACCAAGGAGCCTCTGTAGGACAACCTAAACAGAATGAAAAAGCCACAATTGTTGTTATACCAAGGATGATCATAAACACCATTTCAGGAGGCCCTTACCCGGATGGGAAAAGCTTGGGGGATATGGTGAAATACGCTCAGAAGGAAGGACTTTTCGAAAAAAGCCGAACTCATGACCATAGAAGAAGTTTTATCGACAAAAGTACCAAGAATCATGCGAGACGACATCACATTTAAAGATGAAGATTCGGCTGGGATCATAACACCTACAGAGGATCCAATGGTGATAACCGTTAGTTTGGGCCCAGCCATAGCAAGAAGGGTGTTAGTGATAGCGGAGCCCCAGTTAATATCCTTTTCTTTAGCGCATTGCATAGGATGAAGCTTTCCGTGGGTGATGTAAAAGCATGCCAGAACAAGGTCCATGGATTCGCCGGTCAAGCTGTTCAACCAATTGGTGTCATCAGTCTGCAGGTGGAGCTTGGGGAAGGAGAGCAGAAAGCCACACGAATACAAGACTTTGTTATAATCAATGAACCCTCTGCTTACAACGCCTTCTTGGGAAGACCTACCCTTGCAGCATTCCGAGTAACCATGGCTCCGTGGTGCCTTACAATGAAATTCCCAAGAGAAAACGGAGTTAGTACAATCATAGTTTGGGAGTGTTATTCGATGGATCTGGCGGGGGCAAGAAGGAAGGAATTGAAGAAGGGTGTAGAGCCGCCGCTCTGCACCCAAAAACCCCTCTTATAGCAACTAAAGAAGAACCCCCATACTGGTGAGCACAGTGGCGCTCGAAAAGCAATTGATCCACGGAAGAATAGTATGGGGGGAAATAGAGCAGCGCCTGCCGAAGATACTATCCCCGTACCAGTGTCTGATAAAGATCCTAATCGAGTCTTGAAGATAGGAACCCAGCTGGGCATGAAGCTATGGAAGGAATTAATTTTTTTCTTGAAAGCAAACCTAGATGTATTTGCTTGTGAACACTCAGATATGTGTGGGATCCCATCAGATGTAATTGTTCACAAGTTAAATATAAATCAAAAATTGATTCCTGCAAAACAAAAAAGACGAATGCAGGGATTTGAGATATCTGAGTCTTTAAAAGAAGAAGTAGATAGACTACTCAAGAATAATTTCATACGGGAAGCTACATATCCAGATTGGGTTTCTAACCCAGTTCTTGTTAAAAAGTCCAATGGAAAATGGAAAGTGTGCATAGACTACTCAGACCTTAATAAAGCATGCCCGAAGGATAGCTTTCCTTTGCCTCGAATCGACCAACTAGTAGATGCTACAGCAGGTCATGGGTTATTTTCTTTTATGGATGCATATTCCGGATATAATCAAATTATGATGCACAAACCAGACAAGGAGAATACTAGTTTTATAACGGATAGAGGACTATACTGTTATAGGGTCATGCCATTTGGGCTAAAAACGCAAGGGAAACCTACCAACATCCTGTAAACTCCATGTTTGAATATCAAATAGGGAGTACGATGGAAGTATATGTAGACGATATGCTAGTCAAATCAAAGAAGGCCGAAAATCATCTCGACGATTTGGCGGAAATGTTTCACATACTTAGGAAATACGGGATGAAATTAAACCCGTTAAAATGTTCATTCGGAGTCTCTTCGGGGAAGTTTCCCGGTTTTATCGTCAATGCCAGGGGCATCGAAGCGAATCCTTCTCAAAATGCGGCTTTAAAGGAAATGCGGGCCCCAAGGATGAGAAAGGAGCTACAAAGCTTAAATGGAAAGGTAGCAGCATTGAACCGGTTCGTTTCCAAAGCAACAGATCAGTGCATTCCGCTTTTTGATGCTTTGAAAAAAAAGGAAAGAAGGACTTCCAGTGGACCTCATAATGCCAGGAAGCTTTCGAGGAGTTGATAAGACATATGGAATCATCACTAGTGTTATCGAAACCTAGGGATGGGGGGGTTTATTTTTATATCTAGCTGTTTCATCACATGCATTGAGTGCAGCACTAATCCGAGAAGAGGCAGGAGTACAATTGCCAGTATATTACATCAGTAAGAGGCTTGCCGGGGCAGAATTAAATTACCCTAGGCTGTAGAAGCTCGCATATTGCCTCCTTGTTGCATCAAAGAAGTTGAGACCATATTTCCAATCTCACCCTATCAAGGTCCTTACCGATCAACCATTAAGACAAGTCCTCTTTCACCTAGAGACTTCAGGAAGGTTATTAAAATGGAACATTGAATTAAGCCAATATGACATTACCTACCATCCTCGAAGAGCTATTAATGGCCAGGCCTTAGCAGATTTTATCGCTGAGTTCACCAACAGAGGGGAAGAGGTTAAGAAACCAGCCGAAACAGAAGCTACTTGGAAGCTATACTTTGATGGATCCAGAAGCAGCTGTTGCTCAGGAGCTGGAATTGTCTTGGAAACACCAGAGGGTCATTCTTTATGCTACGCATTGATATTAGAATTTCCATCAACTAATAATGAGGCCGAATATGAAGCACTAATAACAGGATTAAAATTGGCAAAAGAATTAAACCTAAAAACTTTACAGATTCTTAGCGACTCTCAGTTGGTAGTGGGTCAAGTGCGCGAAGAGTTCCAAACCAAAACTAGGAATCTCCCCTCTTATCTAATCAAAGCTATGGAAATTATAAACAACCTCGATTACTATGTTATATCTCACATCATAAGAGAACAGAACACAAAAGCGGACTCTCTTGCCAAGTATGCATGTTCATCAGATGCTCAACTGTTAGGTTTAATCCCCGTCGAGGTACTTTCTGCCCCTACCATTAAGGAAGCAAGTGTTGACTGGATAATGGAAACCACTGAGGAACCTACGTCATGGATGACTCCAATCAAAGAATATATCCTCAATGGGACACTTCCTGAAGAACGGAAAAGCAGAAGGAGGGTATTGCGCAAAGCCCCTTTGTACCTCATTCAAGATGGATGGTTATACCGGCAAGGATTCTCCATGCCACTGCTTCGATGTGTGACCAAGAAGGAATCTAAAGCAATTTTGGTAGAATTGCACGAGGGAGAATGTGGAGGACACACCGGCGGTCAAGCATTAGCCAAGAAGGTCCTACGATATGGCTATTTCGGGCTTGATGTAAACCTAGATGCCATGACTTATGTAAAAAAGTGCGACAGGTGCCAAATATTCTCTAAGATTCCAAGAGCACCTCTCACGGAACTAACTCAAATGGTCAGTCCATGGCCATTCGCCGTCTGGGGCATAGATCCAATTGGGATGTTACCAAACGCAAAAGCAAATATAAGATACGCCATAGTAGCTGTCGACTACTTTACCAAATGGGTTGAAGCAGAACCTTTAGCTACTATCACATCAAAGAAAGTGATTAATTTTGTCTTAAAAGACATCATTTGCAGGTTTGGAGTATCGCAGAAGATCATTACTGATAATGGAACCCAGTTCGAAAGCGATGAATTCTTGGACTTCTGCGCTAAATATAAGATCAAAAAGAGTTTTGCAGCTGTGGCCCATCCACACGCAAACGGGCAAGTGGAAGCCATCAACAAAACACTAAAGTCAACCATCAAGAAGCGTCTTAAGAAAGCCAAAGGCAACTGAGTTGATGAACTTCCCTTTGTATTATGGTCATACCGGACAACCCATAAAACTGCCACAGGCCACACCCCATTCTCACTCGGGTCAGAAGCTATGATCCCAGTAGAATTAGAAGTGCCAACTCACCGCATAATCCACTTTAATCAGGAGGAGAATGAAAAGCTACAGTTGGAGGCGCGTGATTTACTAGAGGAAAAGCGAAAAGAAGCAAAGCTTAAAATAGCGGCCCATCAACGGAAAATAGCAAGATATTTCAATATAAAAGTAAAGCAAAGAACTTTTCAAATTGGAGACCTCGTCCTGAAGAGAATTATGACAGGAACCGGGGTATTTGGACCTAATTGGGAGGGACCATACATGATCAGCCAGAAGTTCGCAGATGGCACTTTCGAGATAAAACGACAGATGGAATCGCACTCCCTCGAGCATTGAATAGCATTCACCTTCATCGTTATTTTGTTTGAAATTTCTTTCACGTATTTTGCATTATACATACATCATGAATTGTAAATACATCATGCGTTGTGATTATCATGCAAAGTTTGTACAAATTAATGAAAGAAAACAACTTTACCTGTCTAGATCGTACATTTGCAAGCTTTTATATCAAGATGATAACGTCGATCTTGATTACAGGCCTTTTTAAGTGGATAAAAGCACACATTAAGCCAGACAAGGCTCGATTAACGCTATAGCGCACCTTCTATCTAGGGGGCACGAATATCCTTGCATCTCGTGTCACACAGGGTATAAAATATGAGGCTATAAATGAGAGGTATCAAAAACCTTGAACCTAAATGACGTGACATCCAGGCTACGGACCAATTTCTGAATTTCACCATGGGGGCATGCTCTTAATAACAAAGCTCGAAGTTCCAATTCTGACAAGCCACAATAAGAACTCAGCAAGTAAACTAAAAATCAGCCCTCGAGAACAATGTAATAATGAACCCAAGCCCTCCCCGAGGGGCACCCGGTTCATTGTCGATGCCATTATGATATGGCCGGATAGCGATATAAACACCGGGCTATGAACCCAAGACCTCCCCGTGGGGCACCCGGTTCATCGCCGACGCCATTATGATATGGCCGGATAGCGATATAAACACCGGGCTATGAACCCAAGACCTCCCCGAGGGGCACCCCGATCATCGCCGATGCTATTAAGATATGGCTGGATAGCGATATAAACACCGAGCTATGAACCCAAGACCTCCCCGAGGGGCACCCGGTTCATCGCCAATGCCATTTACACATGGCTGGATAGCGATATAAACACAGGGTTTTTAGAGACCTCTTCGGAGGCATCCGTTCATATGCTAGATCTTCCAAATCCAGCTATTGATTCTCGGTCCTCCAAACCCAGTTACTGATGGGCCCAAAGACCTCTTCGGAGGCGTCCGATAAGTTCAACAAGTGTTTGAGTTTTTCAGATTCAACGAACGACGGATCAAAGACCCATTCGAGGGCATCCGATCATAAGCCGAATCTTCCAAATTCGGTTAGTGATGGAACTAAAGACTTTCCTCAAAGAAATCTGATAAATCCTACAAGTAATTAACCCGCTCAGTTACCAGGAATAACCGATTTCTCTATTTTGACTATAAATATCATGCCTAATTTTCAAAATATTAAAACCAATTGTGGTATGAGGGCATTACCATCACATTAACGAAATTTAATGATGCTCCCTTAAACATACTACAATCCGGTCATAATTTCATGAAAACCCAGCATTAGGTCACTCCGACTAACAAGACTGGATTTCCCGAAATAACTAAGATAAAATTAAAAGATCATAATAAAATGGTTATGCACATGAAAGGGTTGTGAGCACCATCTTAGTCAAGATCAGGAAAATCCAATAAAGTTGGCATGTCATAACAAATAACTTGTTATGCAGAATTTGTATTGCAAATATGAATCAAGCATGAAATGTAAAAAATATAAGAGCACAGCGAAACCTATGTGGCAAAACTTAAAGCATAAAAGCAGGGTACAATTTCCTGACAAGCAAAATAGGAGGATACAACAAGTGAAAGCTTAAGTGCAAGAGCAGAGCACAACTTCATTCTAACATCGTTAGATAGCATAACATATACACAGCCAAAATTACATCATCCATCAGGCAGGTCTAACGCAGGATTAAACATATAAGTCAAAGACATAAGCGAGGACTGGCACTTGCATAAAACAATCCAGTCTAATAATTTACATACACAAGATAGCACCTCAAAAAGTAGAACAGGAAAGTCATAAAAGTCACGATTCCTTCCCATCAGGAAATCACCCCCTAAGCAGAAGGAGAAGGGGTCGGATCAACCTTTCCCTCCTGGCCCAGAAGCTCGGCAATGACCCTATCTCTAGACTTCAAGGCTCGGATAAGCACTACTTTGTCATCCTCCAGAACAGAAATTCACTCAAGATTTTCTCTGTTCAATCTCTGGAGGTCACAGGCAAGCATGTTCCAACCAATCATCTTCTTTGCAGTATAATTCTCAAGGAGATTGGTATGCTTCTCAAACCAGTCTCTGGTATTATCAAGCTGTGCAAGCGCACTACGCTGTATGACATCTATGTCATCAGGAACAACTTGTTTATCGGATGGGTATATGTCCACCTCCACACACGCACCTTGTAAGCACCATCCTTCGATCGGCTAGCGAGTTCAGGATGACATGGTTCAGAGACATAGCGAGGTATATCCAAGATGACTCGAAGGTCTTCATGACACGGAGCATTATAGGCAGGGGGGTCTGAGGAAGAAAAAGCATCTGTTTCAAGCGACTCACTTGATTTGCGACGTTTTCGAAAATCATCCGTCAAAGGACCCTTCATCTTGTTATGGCTAGAAGACATCCTGCATAAGCAATTGCGCTTTTAAATATAAAAAAAAGAAGAGAAAGGAGAAGAGAAAGGGGATGACGGACATCGGGGTCAAGTCGTAATGGCGTGGTCATTCATGTCGTAGCAGCGGCATGACGACCTGCTCGCATTACCTCCATGACTTGGAGCTCATGTCAGAGCCATGACCTGAGTCCCATATCGGTTAGCAGCAGGAGGACCACGCCAATTCACGACATAAAAATTTAAATCGTGTATACTACATAAAATTGAGGTTCTGAGAAAATCGAAAGATTCCTAAGCCTTTATGAAACATTATACCTGATCAAATCCAACTCTTTTTCAATTCATAACACAAAATATTCAAATTCAGCTCGTAAAATCATCACTTCATCGAAAGTAAGTGAGAATCCTATAAGTTCTGCACAAGTCTTAAGCATTCAGAAAAATAAAGAAGGGAATTTATAATCACACCTGATTTGTGAGGATCAAAAGCTTTAAATCTGATTATTAAACTGAGGGATTACTTGGACTTGAATTGCTATGATATTAATGATGATCGGAGGGTTAATTGAAGACGGCCGCCATTAATGAGGTTTCTAGCTTAAAAGAGGATGGTATAGAAGTGACGATTTAATTAGAAAATAATAGAAAGGAAGATTAAAATAAATAAACCAAATTTATTGGGCCCCCAACGACCCAGTATCAAGGGAAAGCCAATAGGATTTAGTCAGGCCGCAACCAAGAAGTCACAATGACTCCGGTTCAGTACACGACCTAGGAAGCTGGACGACCTAAAGCCCATTGATAATTCAGAGGCGCACGACTCACGACATGATAATGAAGAGGGATTGAATTTTCAAAATCTTCAGGAAATTTAATTAAAGTGCACGAAAAAGGTATTAGGAATATCATGGTTCGAAGCCCATGTCATTTTCAATAACACAAACTTCGAGGGGCAAATGTTAACCCATAAAAAGTGGGCGTTCAATATGTGGGCAAAACCATGACGTTATTCGATATGTCATGGGGCCTGATACAAAATACCAAATCGTTCTAAAGCCATGTCGTAGAGATAGGAAGGAACCATGCCGTCTTCAACTATGGCATATCAGTCAGGTCGTCATACTGCATATCAAGTCACAAAGCTAAGGAATGCGCCTCCGTATCGCAACCAAGACTCTTCTAAATTGTATCGCAACTCGTCAAGTCGTTCCCAAAGTCAAGGCGAAATATCGTAAAATAGGGCTGAACTTCATGTCGGGCAGCGGCATGAAGCTATATCACTGTTATCCATGTCATTCGGTGGCATGATCTATGAGTAACTCGTATCGGCCTAAAACCATGATAAGTGAGCCAAGTCGGATTCAGGAAACATACCATGTCGCCCCGAGGAAACCAAGTTGGCCCCAAGCCGTGCCGCATTTCATTCATGGCGATAGAGTAAAGTAAAACCATTTGGCAATCACGTCGTCCATCCATCGTGTCGTTCAACGACTTAAGGAGCAAGTGGACGACATAAAGAGAAAGCTGCTACTCAAGATCTCAACACAAACCATGTCATTACCTACCTATGCCGCGAGATATGAAAGCCAAGCCACTAGAGTCATGTCGCAAAGGAGGGGGGTCATCCATACCACATCGGGTCGCTTGCAATCATATCGCACCCTTCCATGTCGCGCACCACTCATAACATTGAGGCTAAGTTATCATGCAACATGGCACCATGGGTGCTATAAGCCTAAGGCACAAAGAACCATAAAATTACGCGACATAAATCATGTTGTTCAGCCTTCATATCGTTTAACGACATAAAGGACCAATTGCCATTCAAAGTCCGAAGCTAAACAATACCGCGTCTTATTCATGTCCCCTCCAACTAATGTCGAATCACACCAACAATACGAGCCATGATAGGGAAGTCATATCGTGTGGAGAGTTCAAGACGCTAGGAGCTTAACCCACCATACGACATACGTCATGTTGCTGACGACACGAGTGAGAGTCCAAGTCGTGTCAGAAGGCAACATGAATCAAGTGATATTCTGCATAATTACAAAAATGCCACCTGGTCTAGAAAACTCCGATAAATACGCCCCTCATTTCTTCATTCAAGGGGATCGAATCTTGAGACCACGAAGTGCTGTCGGAAATATTCCACAACATTTCTAACACTTATCCAACCCAAATCCAACATGATAAGGGGAAGATTAATTCATGGATCGTGATCCCTATCAAGCACATCCAAATGATTCAAGAGTTGAAGATTGATTGAGTAAACCTACATTGATGAGGGATTCCTTTCAATTCTACCACATCTACATCAAATCTCCGCTGAATAATTCTCTTCTCAGTCATCTTAAGTAGATTAAGTGTGATTCATGAATAAGGGAGTGATCAAATTGATCTAAGAGAGAAGTTGATCTTGTAATTTGCATATTGACAATGAAATTTCTTATGAAAGTGGATGTAAACCCTTATTGGGTTGAACCACTATAAAACTTGGTATCTTTTTCTTATATTTCAATTTTTGTAAGGCTCCACTTTTCATTTTTGTGAGACATTTCTTCACATTTTTGGTGTTTTGCCCAATTTTGGGGTAAACATTAAGCCTAAATGGGTAGATTAAGGAATTGCATGTTGACTGATGCATTATAGATCCATATCTTTATTTATGGTAGTAATATATGCATTGGCAATCTAGTGGAGTAAACCCGTTCCACGTTAGCGGCGTGGTCCTGTGATTAGTCTTAACATTAGATAACTTAAGTAAAGATTTCTCATACCAGTCCCATGACTGACTCGTAGTTTGTTTCACTTGCAAACTCGGGTGCCTATATTTTCCTCACAGGCAGTTGAGTGGCTTGTTTGCATATATGTATTTTTTAAGCATGATTCTGGATCGAAGCTTAAAGCGGGGTCTAGGGCATTAATAGTCTTCCGCTGTTTATTTGTTTCCGCTGCATTGTATTAAATTTATTGTAAATTATCTTCCGCTGTATTATATGTCGATGGACTCTGATATATTATGTACTTTGATGTTGCATTATTATGATGTAATAAAAGTCTTCTATTATTTATTCTGATGTGTTATATGCCCAAAGTTAGCGTATGCGGGATTCGAATGGTTTTGGTCGATTTAGAAATCGATTAGTCCCGGGCGAAATCCGTGTCGTTACAATTTTATGCTGACTGAAACATGAAAGTGCAACATATCTTTACATGCGCCATACATATAAAATATATGTATCTATTAAACATAAATGCATTAAATAAAAAAATATTTTCTTATTCCTAATAGAAACAAGTTGAATTACTTAATTTCCATAACCAAAGCATTTAATGCATTTATGATATTGCCATAACAACCACAATTAATGCATTTATAATTAAAAATGCAAAAGACCATTATGTGGACAAAGAAAATGTAAACCAATATTATAGCGAATTGGTTTAATTGCAAATATATATAAAACAATGAAACAAAATACATTTCATCTTAGATCTAGGCATGCATACTTGATTCAAAATTTCTAAAATATCCAAAATACCATATATATACACATATATATATAATTGTTTGTCTAAATTAATTAAATCAAGGAGCAGATTTCCTTGCAGAAATAGTTCTAAATTATTCATACCAATATATTCAATCAATAAATAGTAGAGGAAAACAATCGTTCATAACATATTCATAATGTTCTTTCTAAGTGATTCAGAATAATAAGCAATAACTTATGTTATGACTGACAAAATTTGTTTTCCACTTTTTAGAGCAATTCAGATTATTTCCAAAAAAAAATGACTTAAAATTTTTAATCTTCTAGATCTATTTTTGAAACCAAAAGAGTTTCATAAGTCAACCTTTAATTTTCAATGCAGAAGCAAACCAAAGATTGCATGTGGAAACATAATCTATATGTACAGATCTGTATCCAAAAAAATATTGGATGAAACCACAAACTGTAAACATCAAAACCTTAATTTCATATATTCTTCAAAACAGAAAATTTCTCAATAAAATCAATTATGGACGGCTCTGATACCACTTGTTGGAATTTCTGTATACTTGATGACTGACAAATCATGAAATTCCATATTTGAATAGATGACCCCATATTGATTTAATTGAGAATAAATCAGAGAGAAAGTAAAATGAATTAGAAGAAGCCATACCTGAATCCAAATGTTTACAGAGAGAAGATTAACGAAATTAAGTCATGGATCTGATTATCAAAACTGACATAAGCATTAGATTTGAATCCATAGTTGCTTCTTTCATCAACATAGATCTGATCTTTATCTAGAGCTTCGTGCCAAAAACGTGTTATAAAACAGACACAGAACAAAAGAAACAAGGGGGAGAGGACATTTCTATTCATTCAGATGTGTCATTATTACTATTACATTGGCTCCTTTATATATAGGCTTTGGAGCTGATGTTTAACTTATTCCCATGATGTGGGACTAAGAAGAGGACTAATAAAAGCATATTCACAACATTTATATATTTTACAACAGCATACAATATATTCATATGTTACTTTATTCCATTGGCCACCAGTATGACAAGCAAGTCAACTTCGGTGCCCTTTTTTTGGTTATTTTGGACTCACCAATGCCCCTGCCACATTCTACACCCTCATAAATGAGCTATTCCACCCGTACTTAACTTTTCATTTTCAGGTACTCTTTTATAATTAAACGCAATACATTCTTTCCTTTGTTAACAATTTAATGTATGCGGTCCATGTCCAAAATGAATGCAAGCCACGTTTTATATTCTTCCATTTATGTGAACATTTACCCTTTTAAATCTGGAAACACATGTCATATATTTATTTAATCATATAAAAGGGTTAAGTAAATTAAACGAATAATTAAAGACGTATGGAATGGTTCAAACGTTCTAACTGTTACGTCCCTAAAAATTGTCACTTTTATCGCATTTGTTTATTGTTCAAGTTAATGCATATTACAAAAAAAAAATGAAAGGCTGTAACCAATGCCTCTTTATAGCCGTATATATATATAAAGATGCAATGAAATTAAAGGAGATTTGAATCGATAAGAGACATCCGATTCTTTTAGCCAAATAGTTCTATTTATATCCCTATTCCTTTACTTCGATTGCTACTGTTTTCTGTTCTCATGCCCATCTTCTCAAATTTGAAAGCACCATTTCAAAATAAAATTGCCTCCTTCCCCTAAAAAATATAAAATAAAAAAACCTTCTTCCTATAATTAAGTCTGTTCTCCTCAAATGATGGCCGCCAATTGGATTTCACACCTACGCTGGCTGCCTCCACTTTGTTTGCAAATTACTTAAAGCATCGCAGTTGCCCGCCTGGAGACCACCATGACAACGCTTCGCACCACTGACTCATAGCTCCTTCATTCGCTCTGACCTCCTTCTCCGTCGGCAAACCCTCCAGTTCCGGCACGTCGCCTACATAGCCAAGCACCCCAATCCGTTCCTGCTTTTTCCTACTGTGCAGGTGAGTTTAGTACTCACCACAGTAAATTCAAGTTCTCCAATTTTGTTTCATTACCTGTTGTTGCTTGGTTTTCCTATACACTCGAGCTTTCTTATTTTATCCATGTTTATCATGATGTTGATATGATTCATGTTGAAGCGGTAGGGTCTGCATGCATTTTGGTGGGGTTAAGTTGTGGTTATATTTATCGGACGGTGTTCTTAATTTAATTTAAGTTTGATTTGTGCAACTGAAAAACCATTTATAAAAAATAAATGTGTAGGGAGAAGGAACGTTTAAGGGCTGGAATTTTGGTCATAATGTTAAGAAGGTTGAGGTTAAATAAATTCATAATTGTCATTATAGTGATCTGAATTAGGAGTAAATTTGAAGTTGGATTTCGAGTATGAAAAGTTTAGTTATACATGTTCTATCACTTGTTACTTTTGAATAAATAAACTTAAATATAGAAATTTTAAATGGTTCAGACCATTAGGAATTTTGATTAGTTACCAAATTTACAAGAGTGTATTTTGAATAATTTACCTAGATTATTCCATAATCATAAACTTAATGTAAAGGTTATTACATGATAAACTTGGTAGGTATATATATTCTTTAATTAAGTTAGACTTAACTTGACAACAAGTTGAAAATTCTGAGATATCATGTGCAGTTAATTTATGCTTCATATAACATGGAAAAATATAGTTTTGCTACATCTGCATAGTTTGGGGACATCACTTTTCTCTTCCCTTCTATTATCTACATTGTAAAATGCCGTAGCAGTGCCCATGCTTTGTTAAATCTTTAAACATGTGTGTCTCATACTTGCAACTGTACAAAACATGCCTCAACTTTATGTGACCTGCATGACTTTCACTTTGTTCATTATTCTAGTTGAAATTACAAACTGATATGGAACTCTTGTTGCGGTAGTACTGGATATTTATGTGTGTTGATGCCATGTTGAGTTCATAACTAGTGATATGCAGGCTATGTCACATTTTACACAACCTACACTTGCCTCATATTGAAGTTAGGATTTTCATGAGTCTAAAATTAGATTATTGCATTTGATGTACAGTTGTTTTACTTGAATACAACCTGACCCGAGTTTTTGTTTTGCTCGGGTCGGGGTCAGAACTGAGTAAATTACAGCTTAGGTTCGAAGTTGACGATGATGAAGGATTCATGAAGATTCGTGAAGATGCACGTACGCGTGCAAGCCCGATTTAAAGTGTAAAGCTTTATTTTAAAATTCATGTATATATTTTTATTCTGCTGTGAAAAATGTTTTGTAAAACTCTGATATTTGTATAAAAAATATTTCGCTACAAACATTTCTGTTCTGTGATTCTGTGTGATATTCCTTTTAAACCCGTAAGCTAAATAACATTTCGCCATTTTGAGCAACTTGAGTCGGTTTTATTACTGATTCGAGACGTTAAAAATAGACAGTTGTTACATTATATGCAAAACATGGAATGGTAAAAGGAACGTGCAGCCTACTCAATGTAAAATAAAGTAAAACATTCAACATGTATAAGTAATGTCTTCAAACTACCTTCAAAAACTTCTATTGAATTGATTTGACATAGGTTGAACCCAAAAATGTCTTCAAACTATACCATCTTATTTTGGCTGAGTATGATAATCACTGGTTAAACCTTAGTTGTAATCCCTAAAAAGTCAGCGGTCAAAACTTATCAAATTTTATTTAACTCAAATTAACATAGAAATGTAGATTTAAAAGAAATAAAATTTCACTGGTTAAAATTCAAAAACCTAGCATTTCTTTGATTCTCGTTTTGCTATAAAATTCTATACAATGTTAACACTATTTTTTGATGTTAAGATCTATCACGTACCATTTTGTAACACCCCGTAATTCTGTGACATTAAGATTCATAAATTAAAGTACAATTAATTTTTAAAAGAAAAAAAAAGATCCATGCAGTTGTTTAGTTTAAGTATCGTAACTAACATGAAAAAGAGAAGTAAGGAGAGAACAATAATTATTATTGTTCTAAGACTTATTAACAAAGCCTCTGTAGCTCAGTTGGTTGAGGCACTGGATTTGTAGCATAGAGGTCGGGGGTTCGAACCTCGGCGGCGGCATAATTTTTTTATCTTTGTTTTAGAGAGGGCCAACTGAACATGCAAATATATGTACGTATACAAATTCAAAATTTGAAAGGATAAGAACGTACATATAAGGAAATAAAGAAAATATATATATATATATATATACATATGAGAATATAAATATATATATATGCAAAAATGTATGTATACGAAAGATAAAATTCAAGATAAGGCTACAGTCAATGAAATATGGCAACATCATTTGAATTTTGAAAATAAAATGAAAGTTGTGCGTATATATATATACGCGTAAAATGGTCGTTAGAGGAATTGTATACATATAAGAATATTTCATGTGAATAAAACAGTTAAATAAATTCCAGAAATTCAAAAGTTTGAAAATCAAACTTTTACGCCAAAATAGCTTGTGGGACCCAATGCTGACTCAGCACTGCGTGTATGATAAGGTTTGGCTAGATTCATCTACGTACCTGGACTATTTTCTTAACTAGGTTCAATGCTGACTCAGCGCTGCGTGTACGATAAGGTCTTGAGCAGCTATATAAATAGCCCTAGTCTTCATTCTCTTTACACCAATTCTCTTCTATCCTTATGCTGCTAAGATTCATGGCTTCTTCCCCTCCTCTAAATTTTCTTAAATAAATAAAATAAAATATGATTCAAGACGAGGAGATACTGCTAAAAGACTTTTAAGGAGGGATTCAAATCAAAGTTTCAAGTGAAGAATTCAAAGGCTAGCTCAAACAAGTTTCAAGCAACGACGCACGAATCATAGCCACGCTTTCCTTCTTTTCTAGATCTATTTTCGTAAGTTGGTTATTTCTAGATCTGAATATTTTGTTTTATTTGTGACATGAAATTAAAGGAATAAAGGAATATGCCAAATCTCTCTCTCTCTCTCTTCGAATCCGTGTTTATACTCTTGGACTGAATTAAGAACTGTTATGATTCGAGGACAAATAAGTCTGTAACCGTGACTATGACTATAGAACTGTGGCCTTTGAAAGCATATGCCTTTGGACTATGACATAAGCCTTTGATTTTGGGACATATAAACATTGCCTATGACAATGACTTATGACCATGGGGATTATTTTCCCTTTTGGACTATGAACATCGCATATGACTATGGACATTTCCTATGACTGTGACTGTGACTACAAGGATTATTTCCTTGACTAGGCCTATACCTTTGATTTGGACATAAACTATTACTTATGACATAATGAGGACAACTGTGATTTTGACACCCATGATTTATGATTAGGAAAATATTGCTTTAGTTTTGTGATTGAGAAGTTGGGTCTAAACCCAATTATTTATTCTACCTGTTCCTTGGTTTTTCTTTGGTTTTAAGACAGTGGGAATTTACCTATTAAGTTAGGTCTACCCACGTTCTTGAACCTATTTTGCCCATTCTTTGGTTTTAAGACAGTGGGAATTTACCTATTTAGTTAGGTCTACCCATATTCTTGAACCTACATTGTTATCCAAACCTTTTTATGCCAATTATTCCTTCTTGTCATTTTGATTCATTCCCTTTTTATCTACGAATCTAGATTTATTTATAATCTAGGTTGAATCACGATTATTCGAATGGTGGGAATGCGATTTGGGGAAAAACATGGAAATGAATATGAACGTAATTGTAAATTGGAAATTGGCATAATTTGGAATATGTATTATGACATGCATATTAAAATGAAAACGGGGAAATTGACATGGATTAGGGAATATGTGATTTTGACATATTAAATTTAGCGTTAGTAAGTAAGCTAAATTTTAGGCATAAAATGTAAACTAGAAAAATAATTCTAGTTTTGCCATAAATTGTGAATTAGGATGTTAAACCAAGATTGGGTTAATTAAGGTTGATTTGGAATAAGTATATTAGCACAATTTTGAATTTATTCATAATTGTGAGCAATTGTCATGTTTAGAATAAATTATGGTTAGCGACACTAAATTTGGTATAATTTACATACCAAAAAGTATAAATATGATAAATAAGAGAGAATGGGCCATAATAATAAATGTGACAATGTACATTAAAAGAGTAGTAATGAAATAAGTAAATTAGGAGTAATTTACTTATAGAATTCGTCATAAATGTTAAATTGTTCATTTACCACAAAATATGTAACTTGGTTAAGTTTTGGCCATAAATTATAAACTAGGATATTTAATCTAGTTTCGGCAATGAAATAGGAAATGGCCTAAACTGCATGTTGGGTTAGGACTTGGGCCTAGAATATAAGTATACTAGTAGGCTTGACAAATAAATATAGGCCAAATTTGTCTAAAAGGGGAAATGGGCTTTTGAAATAAATTGTTAACAATTTATAAACAAAATAAAAGTATTTTGATAACATCCCTTTTTATAACACATAGACCAGAAGGTTCTAGGGTGACAGAGAGGATAGTGTCTAGGCTTGGTTTTGGAAAATACAAGTTTCCTGCCCTCCCTGGCTATCCCTAACTGATCCGAAGGACGGGATGGTTGTTTTCAAAACCAGATTTGGAAATTAATCAAAACCCTTTGAACTTAGAAAACATGAATATGCCTAACCCGAGGTTAGATTGAGTTGCGGTGTAAACCTGCCCGGAACCGACCGGCACATCCAGTAACCGCAGCAATATCTGTCTAATGTGAGAGGTTGCGGCTTTAATTTATTAATTAAAGCTAGAACAAGAATGGGAGAGTTAAGTCCATAGAAACACTTAACCAATTTAACACCGTTAAGCAAGAATGGGTGGGTTAAGTACATAGGAACACTTAACCGACTTAACAAAGTTAAGCTAGAACGGGAAGGTTAAGTCCATAGGAACACTTAACCAACCTAACACGGTTAAGCTAGAATGGGAAGGTTAAGGAACACTTAACCAACTTAGCACAGTTAAAGCTAGAATGGGAGGGTTAAGTCCATGGGAATACTTAGCCAAATTAACATGTTGACTAGACTAGAAGGTAGGGTTAAGTAAAGTTAATACACTTAGCCAATTTAACATGTTAATTAGACTAGAGGTTGGGGTTAAGTAATACACTTAGCCAATTTAATATGTTAGCTGGACTAGACCATAGGGTTAAGTAAACCTGAACGCTTAACCATCAGAATATGATAAATGAATAGGGTTAAGTAAAAAGCATAAAGGGATAACACTTAACCATTGTAATAGGATAAGGGAAGAGGGTTAAGATAGCTTGAATCGACTAAAGACACTTAACCAACCCAACCTGGCGAGAAAGAAAACTAAGTAGTAAACCACAGTTGAAAAAGGGACTAAGTAGTAAATCTTAGTTAAGAAAACAAGGAATTTGGAAACTAAGTGGTAAACCTTAGTTAGTAGAACTAAGTAGTAATTCTTAGTATAACACGAAGGAGCGGACATCCATCTGGTTTTAAGAAGGCTCCA
This sequence comes from Allium sativum, assembly GCA_030737875.1. Lineage (NCBI taxonomy): Eukaryota > Viridiplantae > Streptophyta > Magnoliopsida > Asparagales > Amaryllidaceae > Allium > Allium sativum. Next base: position 151,862,591 of record CM060921.1, on the reverse strand, counting down.
ACGAATTGGGTTACGAAGCCCGAGGCTTCGAGGGGACGTGAGGGTACTCTTGGTATCCCTCTGTGAGGCTGCAGATGATCATCCTGGGCTCACAGAGGTTAAGGTCTGCGTTAGAAGAACCGAGGGTATGCCTTGGTTGCAATATATATGTGGCAACCTAAAGGCTAGGATGGACCAGCATGATTCGGCGAGAAGACGGTAGCCCTGTGGTAGCAACTCGTCGTCTACCATCCATCTTGAGTCAATCGAGATACGTGAAGCGGAAAGGCGGAGAACTCCAAAAGACCATATACTTGCTATCTAGTTATGGTTGCGGATGGCCATAGGATAGTGGGGCACCGGGGGCCGGCGTATAGTTCTCATTTTACAAGGTGTGCCTTTCATTAGCTGGGGGAGGGGTCAAGTGGGACCATAGCCACTGGAATAAAAACAGACCTTAGCATCTGCATCGGCAGATATCTGAAAGCTCCCGACCGAGTTCTGTATTCCTTGATTTGCCCTGTCACAGGACTCGGATCGCACATTACAGGACATGTGCATCTAGACAAGCGATAACGATTCGCGATACATGCGTGGGGAAGCCTAGGAACATATACCACTCTAGGTAGTGTGTCCTAGACTTGGGGGCATTATTCGACAGGTAGCGTAATCCCTAGTTGGACTAGGTGGCATAAACCCTGAACTCGAAAAGCGTTCAGCAGATAGCGTAAAACTATAGTTAAATCTAGAAAGCACTTGATAGAAAACCCTAGACTAGATCTAGGTAATAAATAATAAATGTATGCCTGAAGACAATGGAAACTACAGGGGTTGGGATCACGTTATCGCTACTAGTTGAACACTAGTTAGGTGGTGCAGAGATGTAAAAACCGGTATAACAAGGAAATAGCGAAGCTGCGAAAGTATTAGAGCGTATCCAGTCATCTTAACATATCTTGTGACTACCTTGTCTAATCTTGTTGACCTTATCGTCATGGTGTAATCTTGTATTCAGTTAATTCATGTCGTTTTGTTTTTCCATGTTCACATGCTAGAAGTTACTGAACTTACTCAGGCTTTATGTCTGACTCTGTTTTTCTTTCGTCTTCTTTTCTTCCGTTCCCCCCCCCCAGGTAGTTGAGGAGGGAATAGTATAACTCAGGATTAGACTGGACCGTTGCTCTTTCCCAGCTTGAAGATTTGACGAAGTTGTCTTTGAATTCTCTTCCAGATGCTATGGCTGGCTCTTGCTACATTGGGGAATATATAAATGTATTTTCATGCTTCTTTATTTTATAAAGACAGATGATACTCTGATATTGTAAAAGAATCTTGTACAGACTATTTTATCAATAAAGAAAAGTTCTATTTTCCACTGTTTAATAATTTGTCTGTCTTGTAATTTATCTGCATCTTTTACCCAAAATGCTCCACAGAACTTAGTGCATTCCATTTGTGAGTGACACTAACGGACATGGGGTGTTACACGTGGTATCAGAGCTGAAGGTTACCGGATCAGATAAAAGATTTGAAAAATTATTTTCAAACGGTTTTTAAAGAAGCATTTTTAAAAGAAAGGATTTGTTTAAAGGCATGTTCCCCAAAGCCATACGCATTGTCTCCTCTTCCTCTGTTTGAATTCTTGTCTCCTTCTTTCTTGAGTTTCTGGGGCTCCTGGCTTTCTGGGAGGTAACCTCATCGAAGGGCAAAGTAGTGCCCGTCCTCCATCTATAGCCGTATTCGTTCCACTTACGGCCAGTCTTCTTTCAAGTTTATAAGGTTTTTCTGTATGATGGAAGCAGTTTTCGAGAGATTTGCCAACATAGCAATACATGGAAAGGGATGAGGAGTTTGGCAAAAGGGACAAAACCCTAGGATGAGGAATGCATGGAGATAGGTTAGCTCACGAAGGAGGAAGAAATTATAAAAGAGGAAGTATCCTTACTAGAGTATGATAGGGCATATAATTAAAGACAAGGGCAAGGACGAGGGACAAGATTTTTAGAAGGACAAGTACATGCTAAGCATACCTAGGAGATAGGTGGTAAAAGTTTCTGTTGGAAAGAATCTAGTTTTCTGTTCATACTCTTTCCTTCGGTTTTAGCGCTTCGCATCTGTTCATATTTGCTTCCATAGTTAAGTCTCTGCACCTTAGTACTTGTATAGTAAGAAGATCCCAATCAGTCTCAAACCCAGTGGGTGGTTCGACCCGTTTATTTTTGGATAGTAGGGGTTTGAGAATAGTTATCGAGTTTGTTTATATCATATCACGTAGATCGTTTAAATTCAAAGGAGATATTCCTTGGGTGCTTGTCTGATATTGGTTTAGGCCTTTAGGGCTTGTACTTGAGGAACGTCGAGTTCGACTAGGATGGTTTGCGTGAGAGATGAATAGTTGTGACAGGCGCTCTAAAAAGCGCGTAGTGATCTTTCAACCCTTATAGTTATGGCATGGTGGATAAGGGAGAGACCTCTAATCATACACTTGGTACCGTGATTGACATCTATTTATTTTGGAAATGGAGGTTAGGAACTTCACAATCGTGAAGATAAATTGGTTAAGATACATTGGAGTAAAGCTCAAGAAGGCTAGATACTAGCAACATGCCCTTTTTCCTTAAGGGTTCACCCTTGATTTCTCTGTTTAGGAGCTTTACGCGTAGTTGTTTCTCTCTTTCCAAAAGTATATCCTCTAGGTCATATCTGCGATCCTTAGGTAGAAGCCAATGGATGTAAACATGTATTTGAAACATGTTATGGTTGAATGGTTTCAAGTGGTTGCAAATGGTTGCTCGTGGATGCATATGCATACGTATTAGACACTAGATCAAGTTCGAACGCTTTCATATAGCATTTACATATATGCATTTGTTTGTAAGTTGAACTTGATATGATATCATATGGACATTGCATATGGATGTATGGTTGTGCACGCATGTAGTATTTACATGACCAGGGATGCTTGCATACATGATTGGACGCATGGCACTAACACAATTTGCATTAAGGAGGTCAACTGAATCAGTAGACCGCCTGATTTTGCATTAGATAGAGACATATACACACACTATGCATATGAACATGAAAGCATTAGAAATCTTTTAAGGACAATGAATGCCTGTGATTGAATGGTTGAGTAGATGGGTGATTGGATGGTAAGACACATTCTTCCTAACATGAAGATTTCGGGGACGAAATCCTTTTAAGTGGGGGAGAATGTAACACCCCGTAATTCTGTGACATTAAGATTCATAAATTAAAGTACAATTAATTTTTAAAAGAAAAAAAAAGATCCATGCAGTTGTTTAGTTTAAGTATCGTAACTAACATGAAAAAGAGAAGTAAGGAGAGAACAATAATTATTATTGTTCTAAAACTTATTAACAAAAGCCTCTGTAGCTCAGTTGGTTGAGGCATTGGATTTGTAGCATAGATGTCGGGGGTTTGAACCCCGACGGCGGCATAATTTTTTTATCTTTGTTTTAGAGAGGGCCAACTGAACATGCAAATATATGTACGTACACAAATTCAAAATTTGAAAGGATAAGAACGTACACATAAGGAAATAAAGAAAATATATATATACATATGAGAATATAAATATATATATATATATATGCAAAAATGTATGTATACGAAAGATAAAATTTAAGATAAGGCTACAGTCAATGAAATATGGCAACATCATTTGAATTTTGAAAATAAAATGAAAGTTGTGCGTATATATATACGCGTAAAATGGTCGTTAGAGGAATTGTATACATATAAGAATATTTCATGTGAATAAAACAGTTAAACAAATTCCAGAAATTCAAAAGTTTGAAAATCAAACTTTTACGCCAAAATAGCTTATGGGACCCAATGCTGACTCAGCACTGCGTGTATGATAAGGTTTGGCTAGATTCATCTACGTACCTGGACTATTTTCTTAACTAGGTTCAATGCTGACTCAGCGCTGCGTGTACGATAAGGTCTTGAGCAGCTATATAAATAGCCCTAGTCTTCATTCTCTTTACACCAATTCTCTTCTATCCTTATGCTGCTAAGATTCATGGCTTCTTCCCCTCCTCTAAATTTTCTTAAATAAATAAAATAAAATATGATTCAAGACGAGGAGATGCTGCTAAAAGACTTTTAAGGAGGGATTCAAATCAAAGTTTCAAGTGAAGAATTCAAAGGCTAGCTCAAACAAATTTCAAGCAACGACGCACGAATCATAGCCACGCTTTCCTTCTTTTCTAGATCTATTTTCGTAAGTTGGTTATTTCTAGATCTGAATATTTTGTTTTATTTGTGACATGAAATTAAAGGAATAAAGGAATATGCCAAATCTCTCTCTCTCTCTCTCTTCGAATCTGTGTTTATACTCTTGGACTGAATTAAGAACTGTTATGATTTGAGGACAAATAAGACTGTAACCGTGACTATGACTATAGAACTGTGGCCTTTGAAAGTATATGCCTTTGGACTATGACATAAGCCTTTGATTTTGGGACATATAAACAGTGCCTATGACAATGACTTATGACCATGGGGATTATTTTCCCTTTTGGACTATGAACATCGCATATGACTATGGACATTTCCTATGACTGTGACTGTGACTACAAGGATTATTTCCTTGACTAGGCCTATACCTTTGATTTGGACATAAACTATTACTTATGACATAATGAGGACAACTGTGATTTTGACACCCATGATTTATGATTAGGAAAATATTGCTTTAGTTTTGTGATTGAGAAGTTGGGTCTAAACCCAATTATTTATTCTACCTGTTCCTTGGTTTTTCTTTGGTTTTAAGACAGTGGGAATTTACATATTAAGTTAGGTCTACCCACGTTCTTGAACCTATTTTGCCCATTCTTTGGTTTTAAGACAGTGGGAATTTACCTATTTAGTTAGGTCTACCCATATTCTTGAACCTACATTGTTATCCAAACCTTTTTATGCCAATTATTCCTTCTTGTCATTTTGATTCATTCCCTTTTTATCTACGAATCTAGATTTATTTATAATCTAGGTTGAATCACGATTATTCGAATGGTGGGAATGCGATTTGGGGAAAAACATGGAAATGAATATGAACGTAATTGTAAACTTGGAAATTGGCATAATTTGGAATATGTATTATGACATGCATATTAAAATGAAAACGGGGAAATTGACATGGATTAGGGAATATGTGATTTTGACATATTAAATTTAGCGTTAGTAAGTAAGCTAAATTTTAGGCATAAAATGTAAACTAGAAAAATAATTCTAGTTTTGCCATAAATTGTGAATTAGGATGTTAAACCAAGATTGGGTTAATTAAGGTTGATTTGGAATAAGTATATTAGCACAATTTTGAATTTATTCATAATTATGAGCAATTGTCATGTTTAGAATAAATTATGGTTAGCGACACTAAATTTGGTATAATTTACATACCAAAAAGTATAAATATGATAAATAAGAGAGAATGGGCCATAATAATAAATGTGACAATGTACATTAAAAGAGTAGTAATGAAATAAGTAAATTAGGAGTAATTTACTTATAGAATTCGTCATAAATGTTAAATTGTTCATTTACCACAAAATATGTAACTTGGTTAAGTTTTGGCCATAAATTATAAACTAGGATATTTAATCTAGTTTCGGCAATGAAATAGGAAATGGCCTAAACTGCATGTTGGGTTAGGACTTGGGCCTAGAATATAAGTATACTAGTAGGCTTGACAAATAAATATAGGCCAAATTTGTCTAAAAGGGGAAATGGGCTTTTGAAATAAATTGTTAACAATTTATAAACAAAATAAAAGTATTTTGATAACATCCCTTTTTATAACACATAGACCAGAAGGTTCTAGGATGACAGAGAGGATAGTGTCTAGGCTTGGGTTTGGAAAATACAAGTTTCCTGCCCTCCCTGGCTATCCCTAACTGATCCGAAGGACGGGATGGTTGTTTTCAAAACCAGATTTGGAAATTAATCAAAACCCTTTGAACTTAGAAAACATGAATATGCCTAACCCGAGGTTAGATTGAGTTGCGGTGTAAACCTGCCCGGAACCGACCGGCACATCCAGTAACCGCAGCAATATCTGTCTAATGTGAGAGGTTGCGACTTTAATTTATTAATTAAAGCTAGAACAAGAATGGGAGAGTTAAGTCCATAGAAACACTTAACCAATTTAACACCGTTAAGCAAGAATGGGTGGGTTAAGTACATAGGAATACTTAACCGACTTAACAAAGTTAAGCTAGAATAGGAAGGTTAAGTCCATAGGAACACTTAACCAACCTAACACGGTTAAGCTAGAATGGGAAGGTTAAGGAACACTTAACCAACTTAGCACAGTTAAAGCTAGAATGGGAGGGTTAAGTCCATGGGAATACTTAGCCAAATTAACATGTTGACTAGACTAGAAGGTAGGGTTAAGTAAAGTTAATACACTTAGCCAATTTAACATGTTAATTAGACTAGAGGTTGGGGTTAAGTAATACACTTAGCCAATTTAATATGTTAGCTGGACTAGACCATAGGGTTAAGTAAACCTGAACGCTTAACCATCAGAATATGATAAATGAATAGGGTTAAGTAAAAAGCATAAAGGGATAACACTTAACCAGTGTAATAGGATAAGGGAAGAGGGTTAAGATAGCTTGAATCGACTAAAGACACTTAACCAACCCAACCTGGCGAGAAAGAAAACTAAGTAGTAAACCTCAGTTGAAAAAGGGACTAAGTAGTAAATCTTAGTTAAGAAAACAAGGAATTTGGAAACTAAGTGGTAAACCTTAGTTAGTAGAACTAAGTAGTTATTCTTAGTATAACATGAAGGAGCGGACATCCATCTGGTTTTAAGAAGGCTCCAACGAATTGGGTTACGAAGCCCGAGAATTCGAGGGGACGTGAGGGTACTCTTGGTATCCCTCTGTGAGGCTGCAGATGATCATCCTGGGCTCACAGAGGTTAAGGTCTGCGTTAGAAGAACCGAGGGTATGCCTTGGTTGCAATATATATGTGGCAACCTAAAGGCTAGGATGGACCAGCGTGATTCGGCGAGAAGACGGTAGCCCTGTGGTAGTAACTCGTCGTCTACCATCCATCTTGAGTCAATCGAGATACGTGAAGCGGAAAGGCGGAGAACTCCAAAAGACCATATACTTGCTATCTAGTTATGGTTGCGGATGGCCATAGGATAGTGGGGCACCGGGGGCCGGCGTATAGTTCTCATTTTACAAGGTGTGCCTTTCATTAGCTGAGGGAGGGGTCAAGTGGGACCATAGCCACTAGAATAAAAACAGACCTTAGCATCTTCATCGGCAGATATCTGAAAGCTCCCGACCGAGTTCTGTATTCCTTGATTTGCCCTGTCACAGGACTCGGATCGCACATTACAGGACATGTGCTTCTAGACAAGCGATAACGATTCGCGATACATGCGTGGGGAAGCCTAGGAACATATACCACTCTAGGCAGTGTGTCCTAGACTTGGGGGCATTGTTCGACAGGTAGCGTAATCCCTAGTTGGACTAGGTGGCATAAACCCTGAACTCGAAAAGCGTTCAGCAGATAGCGTAAAACTATAGTTAAATCTAGAAAGCACTTGATAGAAAACCCTAGACTAGATCTAGGTAATAAATAATAAATGTATGCCTGAAGACAATGGAAACTACATGGGTTGGGATCACGTTATCGTTACTAGTTGAACACTAGTTAGGTGGTGCAGAGATATAGAAACCGGTATAACAAGGAAATAGCGAAGCTGCGAAAGTATTAGTGCATATCCAGTCATCTTAACATATCTTGTGACTACCTTGTCTAATCTTGTTGACCTTATCGTCATGGTGTAATCTTGTATTCAGTTAATTCATGTCGTTTTGTTTTTCCATGTTCACATGCTAGAAGTTACTGAACTTACTCAGGCTTTATGTCTGACTCTGTTTTTCTTTCGTCTTCTTTTCTTCCGTTCCCCCCCCCCCCAGGTAGTTGAGGAGGGAATAGTATAACTCAGGATTAGACTGGACCGTTGCTCTTTCCCAGCTTGAAGATTTGACGAAGTTGTCTTTGGATTCTCTTCCAGATGCTATGGCTGGCTCTTGCTACATTGGGGAATATATAAATGTATTTTCATGCTTCTTTATTTTATAAAGACAGATGATACTCTGATATTGTAAAAGAATCTTGTACAGACTATTTTATCAATAAAGAAAAGTTCTATTTTCCACTGTTTAATAATTTGTCTGTCTTGTAATTTATCTGCATCTTTTACCCAAAATGCTCCACAGAACTTAGTGCATTCCCTTTGTGAGTGACACTAACGGACGTGGGGTGTTACACATTTTTTTCCTTCTGTCTTCTCTTTTCAGTTTTGATGGATATTTCAAATGATCTCCATGGGACGACATCATGTTTAATCCTCTTTCTCCAAAGGAAGCTGTACACAGTAATTAAGGTGCCAAGCTTTTCAAAAGTAAACAATTTTCATATAACATTGCCACAAGCATTAGTCTTTATACCACGATAGTCAAGCAAAGGCATAATTAAGTCTATATAATAAACACACTACAACAAAAATGTTATTTTACAACTGTATTTTTATAACTGTAACAAAATGCCAGTAGTAATAAAGGTTTTTTACAACTATTTTTTATGAAAGCTGTAATAAACTTATTTTCAACAACTATATTGTTTTGATAGTTGTAATAGATGCCTGTTACAATCTTTATTTGCTGGTAGTTGTAATAAAGGATATAATTAACAACTAACAATTTTTACTAGTTGTGATAGATACCTATTACAACCTTTCCCTTTTGTCAGTTGTAATAAATGTATTTTTTTACAACTCTTTATTGTCAGTTGTAATAAATGTCTTATTACAACATTTTTTGTTTGCCAGTTGTAATAACAGATTAAATAATAGTACATAATAATTAACAATTAAAAAATTAACATTAAATAATTATTATTATTAAATAATAATATTTATTTTGAAATAATAAATAATTTATGTTAATAATTACTTTTAAAAGTAGTTATTAATACATATTAATGGCTAATTATTATTAAATAAATAATATAATAATTAATAATTATGTGATAATAATTAATATCAATAATTAAGAAGTAATACTTAAATTTTATTACTTAAGAAGTAATTATTAATTAAAAATATTATTAAAAACTAATGCTAAATAATTATTAATTAATATTAAATAATTATTGTTAAATATAATTAATAACTATTAAATAATATTTATTAATTATTGTTAAAAATAATTAATAACTAATAATTAATATTTAATACTTAATATTGATTATTAATAATTAGTAACTAATAACCACTATTAATAATCAATTAAGAAGTAATAATCATTATTATTAATAATAAGATATTTAATACTTATTCATTAAGAGGGTATAATTAATAAAAAATATAATTAATATCAATAGCGATGATTAATAGTTAATAATTAAAACATAATAATAAATATTTAAAAATTATTGTTCATAATAAATAACTGAGAATTGTTATTAATAATTAGGAAGTATGACTATATTTAATAATTACTATTTAATAATTAATTTTTTAATAATAATTGATTAATAACTAATTTTTGATAATTAAGAAGTAATATTTTTTATTAGTATTTAATATTTAATGGTTATGGCTAATATTATATTTGATATCCAATATATCAAGAAGTGAAAATTTTTCTGAGCTAAGTTTTCAAATATTAATAAAAAAATTGAAATTTTCATTAGTTAATAAAAATTAAATAAACTTAATATTTTATGAAGTATTCAAAATTTCAGAAAATTTGTTCGATAATTTTTTGCGAAAATTTTGCAGTAAATTTTCTCTTTATTTCTTACGGTAATTGAACTTCAATGTTTCTTTGAGAGAAATGAGTGATCCTCACAAGGAGGAGAACACTCATGTAATTTTGTTTCACACTTAAAAAAAAGCTGTCAATAAGCCTGACAGGTACCAGGATCCACCCCTTACAATGAAAAAAACCCCAGGCCTAAGTATTGTTGTCCAAATATAAAATAATTAAATGACTTAACTAACGCGATCTGAATAATAAACATCATTGATTTAATCGTTGAGATTGGTTAACAAAAATATTATCATGTATGTGTAGATAATTTTTTAAATACAACGAGTTGTACAATACTATTAAAATTAGTATCAATAATTATTATTCAATAGCTAATAATTAATTTAATTATTAATAAGCATAATATATTAGTTTGAAATATGAAACAATAAATATAAATAACCACTAAGAAATAAATAATAAGTAATCATTATTATCAAACAGTTAATTATTAATAAATAGAATTAAAATTTAACAATGAATAGTTAATATTAGTTATTAAGAATTAATAAATGATACTTAATATCAAGTAATAAACTTTCGATAATAAATAATAAATAATTAATAAGTATAAAGTGCTTTTAGAAAGTTTTCCAAACTTATCTTCAGTAGCTTTTCTCACTAACTATTATCTGTAAAAAAAAATATTTAGCAGTTTATAATAGTTATTTGTTAATAATTAGTAGACTATTGTTGATATCTATTAATTAAATTCAATAAATAATAAACATAATTAATAATTTAATATTTATGATTAAGGAGTACAATAAAAAATAGGATAGTTCAAAATGTTTAATAATGGTACATCTCCTTAGTATTTGAATAAATATTTATTCATGATAATTTTTTTGAAAAAGCATTCAGTTCAGCTCACCTCACCAATATTCCGAATTATGGTTTTACATTCATTTGATAATCTAGTTCAAAACTCAAAAATCTTAAGTCATACTTACTAAACAGGTTTTGGCTCCAAACGATAAAATTTTGGCTCCAAATGATAAGATTTTAGCTCTAACTCTTAAATCTTAGTTGGCCCCAATATATATAGTTTAATCAAAAAAATTCGCTGCAACCCCCTTTAAAACCAAATCCCTAAGTTCATATCCAAAACCACCAAATAATCCCACGATCCAATTCCCAAAACTACCAAATAATCCCACGATCCAATTCAAAAGCCTATTCTTTAAAATCGAACTCAAACTCGAAATCAAAGAGATAACTGGCAACTCGAACTCGAAAGAGTTGAGTAAATGGTACATGGACTTGAGCTAGAGATGGAAAGAGGAATGATGTCTGCCATGGAAGTATCGGCTGGACCCTATATGGCTTCGAATCGCTTAGGTTTCATCTCATCTGGAGTGCCGCTTCATGCGAATCCAACTAGTACGCATGATAACGGTGTTGTCCAGCTCGCCGATAAGCTCAAGCTCTTCAAGACCGATAATTTTGATCCAGATGCTTACGTGGTCAGACTCTGAATGAAAAGGTTCGGTTTTGCCGAATTTAGGGATTCTAGGATTTTTGTTTTAGAGTTATTTTTCCTTTTTTCTCTGTAATTTCAAACTTAAAACGAAAAGCTAAGCATTGGGGAGTGATTCAAGAAGAACGAACTGATTGAACTTTTGGTGTATTAGAATGATAAAATTAGTGAAATTACAATTTTTGTCTAGATTATAATTATGGTCGGTGTGATAGCCCGACGAAATCCGGTAGGATTTGCAACCATTCCTTCATCCCCCAAAGCAGCAAGTAAAACCCACCTTGGCTCACAGTGCACCCCCAGTCTGTCTTGTTTTACGGCGACCCTTTCGAGCCACCCGACCACTGCCTAATCAACCCTCAAAAGGGACATGTGGGGGTAAGAGTCTCCCGTTCGCCACCAAACCACGAAGCGAGAACCCCCCATCATGCGTACCCAGCCCACGCATACATATGATTTACGCAAATCCGTTGATCGAGACCAAAATCAGACGTTACCACGTCGAAGTGCTCGGAATAGGCTTCAAGCGCCAGGTGGAGGCACTCGGTTCGGTGGTCCCTGGAGGTCATGGCGGAGCTCGAAAGGTCAGGACTTTGGAGAGGCGGTTCTTGCGATTTAATCCACAATAGGATTCAAATCTTATGTGGATGTGAAGATCGGAGAATTCTCCACGAAATCTTGAACTGGAGCTAGTGATTTTATTTCGTGGTTTGAAAGCAAAAGAGGAGAGAAGCTCGGAGGGTTTTCCGTCGTTCAACAGTTAGAGGCAGGCGGGTTTTGGAGCAACGAGGGTTTTGGGGAGAAAGAATCTGATTGGCCCATTTATAATTAAATTATTTCTAATTTAATTAAACCCAAAAATAACCTTTTCTCCTTACGAACTCCAATTCAAACCCAACGACTATCGCCCTAGCTAAATACCCGCATTCCAGACACAACGGAACATGTTTAATAGGACCATTCGACTGTTTCAATCACTTTTTCTTCAAATTAAAATATAAAACATTCAAATATAGATTTGAACGTACATTTTAATTTATTGGGGCCACATATTGACTTCAAAAATTACAAAAAAATTATTTCTAGCTTAGTATTGATGATACGGTCCTAACAAAACTAATTTCATCAGATTTGAAGATCGTTTGAAAGATGGCCATTTTCTGGTCGATCCAAATTGATTAAATTGTCAAAACACATTTAACTTCGCCACGCTCACATATCGATCCCAAAAATTATGAAAATTGAAATCCAGAAATAATTTGACATTCCGGATCAAACAAAAGTGGTCTCGTCGAAAACGGAGTTCGTTTGCAAAATCGTTATTTTTAAGGGTTATATTTCCCATAGCGAATATCCTGAATTTTCAACTGGCAATAACTTTTGATTCCCACTATGAAATTTCAATTTTTCAGATTCGTTAGAAAGATATTTTCAAACAGATTCAAATATTTTTGGTTTCGCTAAAATCCGGTTTATTTTCAATCCTGTGCATTCATTTGAAATTTGAAATCAAATTTTTAAACTACCGCGCCATTTCTAACTCCTTTTAAAATTAAAATAAATATTCATATTCCAACGTCGATTCAAATAAATTATATCGTCTCCCATTCGCCACCCAACAACGCATACATATAATTTACATCGCATACACATGATAAAATTATATATTTATCGTACTAATATTTATTTCAATACATGTATATTTTATATATCGTTATTCCAACACGATATTTGTTGATTTCAGAATTTGATATTGAAAATGATATAATTTATACTTAGAGCCTTATATATAATATCAAATTAGATTTTGGGTTTGTCGTGAATGGTGTCTTTATTAACACTATTCTTAAACCCTGATGAGAAAAGAATAAATCATTTAATTAAGATTTAATGAAGTTTGCCAGTTAATTAATATTTAATTGGAAATGAATTGAAATTGGATTTTGGGATTTGTTGTGAACTGTGTTTTAATGAAATTGGTTCTTTAACCCAATTAAAAGAAGGATTAATATTCCTAAAAGTTGAATAATCATTAAGTAATGATTTTAGAGATTGAAACCAATTGGATTTTGAATAAATCTTTAACTTGATTGTAAATGAATAAATGGTAATAAATAAATTACCAAAACGTGATTGAACCAAATATACTTGGTAGTTGATATTGATTGTGGTTATTGATTGTTTGGATGGTGCTCAGCCAGTTTATGGGCAAAATGTGCTTTTACCTTTAGCATTGGGTTGGGTAGAAATATTTGTATGCTATCATCTGGTGAAACACTTTAAGATTTGACTATGAGATAGTTAGCGCTGTTTTTGGATTTATTTCAAAATTAATGAATGATTTTGAAATAATGTTTTCTTAATGAAAAGAAATGTATTCCCGATTTTGGACAGGGAATGTTTTATAAAAATGTTTTACAAAACAGAAAGAATTTCGAGGCCTAAACCCGATGATTTCTAAAATGATTTAGAAATGTATTATGTGTTACATTGTGGTTCATCGAGTATCTGATTAGTTGCTATTGATAACGTATCTGTTTGGTGGTGGAGAATTTATTCTCTTGCTTAACACCCTTCTTTAAGACGTACGAACTCAAAGGTTATGTGATTAACAGTGACTGATCATATATTTGAATTACTGGTGTGAAGTACTATAGTTTGAAAGTACTTGTGATTATTACGTTGTGAAATGATTTTCCCCACTTCGGGATATGAAATGATTTAGTAAGTATGTGGCTAAATATTCGGGTAACCCGACAGCAACTAATAATATGGGGCTGGATCCAATACTTTAGGTTTAGTGGTCTGTAGCGTAGCCTACTCCATGTGTGGGAGGTGTGTGTGTGTGTGTATATATATATATATATATATATATATATATATATATATATCGGTTCGGTAGGGCGTGTATTGCCCTGTTTGAGGGTCGTGCTCAGTATTTGGTTGCATACTTGTTTGTATGCTTTGTTATGTTTTGGAATTCATATTTCCAAATGATTTGATTTGAGATCCCGAAGTGAAATCTACTTTGATATAAAGTGCTAGACACGTATTTCAAATGATTTGAAATAGAAATCGGGAGATAAAGACCAAATGAATAATTTATGTAAATTGAATTGGATTTGGAAAATCTAAATTTGGGGATTAAGCCTAAATGGGTAGATTGGGATATTGCATGTTGATTGATGCATAGTAGAACCCTATCTCTATTACTGATTGTTGTTTATACACTGGCATTCATGGGGGTAAACCCGTTCTGCATTAGCGGCGTGGTCTTGTGATTTGCCGTATCATTTAAATAAGTTAATTTTAAATGCAGAGTTTCTCACACCAGTCCAATGACTGACCTGTAGTTTTTTTTTCCTTCAAACTCGGGTGCCCCTATTTTCCACACGAGCAGTCGGGTAGTTTATTTTACAGATATATAAGCAGGATTCTGGATTGAAGCTTAAAGCTCTTTCCAGGCATTGATAGTCTTCTGTTGTTTTAGTTTATTTGTTTTCCGCAGTGCATTGTATTACATTTATTGTAAATAAATCTTCTGCTATGTTATTAATTTACGATATACGCTGATATATTCTATACTCTGATGTAACATTATTATGATGTTTACAAAAGTCTTCTGTTATTTGTTCTGATGTGTTGTATGCCCAGAGTTAGCATATCCTGGTTTTAAATGGTCTTGGTCGATTTAGCCTTCGATTAGGTCCGAGATAAATCCGTATCGTTATAGTCGGTTTTGCCATTTGTCTAGTTTGGTGGTAAGAGTTGAATGTGAGCTGAGTGACGCTACGACCTTAAACTTCATGGGAATAATAACCATTTCAAATTTCTTGTTTCTTTATCTAGTGCTACATTGGTTAAGCAACTAGAAGCAATATAAGCTTTAGTCATAGAAGTTGAATATTAGATGGATAATGTAATTTGCAGGAAAAAAGATATGAATTATTTTTTTGTGATTCTATCAAAAAGTGTTGTATTTACTTTCCAAATTAAAGGCCTTTTCTATTTTTGTGATTATTTGGTAATGTTTTTCTAAGCCTGTAAATATAAGAAGTAAATTTTAATATCAAGTTGTCATTAGCAGTTTACCTTATGAAGCATGTATATTTGAGACCTGTAACACCCCACACCCGCTAAGGTCACTCAGTATGGGAATGCCTTAACTTCGGTGGAGTATTTTAAGTGAATATAGAACAGAAAATTTACATCAAGACAGATATAAATAATACTTGAAATATAAAACATCATTTTATTGCAGCAGAAGATAAACATGTTTGGTTACATATCAAAACCAACTAAAACAAGAGTCAAGTACTAAATATCCATCCTGATAAAACATAAGTACATAATCCCACTACATAACTAATAGCCATAATAGAAAAGATAATCTGGGCTTTACATCACGGTCCAAGCTCCAAAAGATAGATAAAGCAATCTGGTCCAAGCCCACTAGTGCTAGGCCCACTCTGAGAACCTGAGGGTTGGGAAAAAAAGATAAAAACAACGGGGTCAGACATAAGTCTGAGTGAGTCCTATACCCTTAACAATACAATCATCAAAGTAATTAGGGTATGATATAAACCTGGTACGGTACAACTGGGGATAAATGACTACACTAAGCAGCCAACTAGACTTAGGATGAACTAAGATAACGGTAAAGACGCATCTACCCACCCAAGGGTAATACTAAACTGCACCACACCAGATCTACCCACCCAAGGGTAATTCCTACACTGCACCACACCAGATCTACCCACCTAAGGGTAATTCCTACTTAAAGGTTGATCCCACTAAGTGTACTTAGTAATTTTAATAGTAGTCTCGTGTACCCCTAGCTGACTACATAGGTGTCGTCTGCCCCTATCTCAACTAGGTGTACCCACTACTCCCATTCGATCGGCTCCCTAACGTAGATACCCGTGCTGGCCTCACAGTGGGGTGTATCACTCCCCAAAGTGGCAACCCGATACAACCAAGGGTGCACGGCTTATACCTACACGGTGCAACAACGTCTTACCTACCAGCCCGGGTCCACACACGCATATGAAACCCGTTGGACTTGCGTTGCCACCGCTATCCCGTTTTGGCCTCTTATAGTCAAGCCCAGTACGCGTGTCCCGTCCTCGACATGGGTCGAGCCCAATAAGATACATATGGGTCACTGGTTGAAATGGGCCCCCACAAGCTACCCACCTAAGCTTGTCCCTTTTTCTAGTGTATCCCACTTAACCCTTTTTAATAATCATGTCCACTTATATGTTCAAAGTTTAGTTAATTCATCTAATCATATTTCGATTGCCACTTAAGGCACCCACTAGATTTCCACATGCCACCCAAGGCACTTACTTGATTTCCACATGCCACCCAAGGCACTTACTTTATTTCCACATGCCACCCAAGGCACTTACTTAACCCTTTAATCATGTTTAATTACATGTTCCATTTTGGTTAAGTATTCTAATCGTATTTTCTATTGCCACCCAAGGAAACCACTAGATTTTTCCCCATGCCACCCAAGGCACTTACTTGATTTCCACATGCCACCCAAGGCACTTACTTAACCCTTTAATCATGTTTAATTACATGTTCCACTTTGGTTAAGTGTTTCTTAATTGATTAAGAATGTAACCGTTGTAAAGACCTCTCACATTAGACTATCTTTTATGGCAGCTGGTTTTGCCGGTCGGGTCCGGGAAGCCTTACGCCATAACCGAGTCTAACCTCGTGTCTTTACACTTGTCACGTATTTAGTTTGTGCCTAAGACCTCTCACATTGGGCCAATCATTTGTAGCCGCTGGATTTGTCGGTCGGTTCCGGGCAGTCTTATGCTACAAAAGGGTCCAACCTCGTGTCTTAGTCGATTAATTACACCTAATTAATCACCCCCATAATTTGTATTAATTATCCCTAATTAATTACAAATTTAACGATGTACATAATTGACTCAATTATGTCCATCCACTTTATGGTATGCATAATCATACCAACTTCACACCATTTCATTAACATGAATATTAACCCCATCGTTCCCCACGTAATTCGCTAACATGACATACTTAAAAGGGAAGATTCATCACACATACAATGGGTTCAACTTGCATAACATTAGCATCAACATGGGTTTTTAAAGGTGTCAACATGCATATAGCATCAAACCCAACTAGCATAAATAATCAACCCAAACTTGCATGAATCACATATGTCATAAAGAGGTTAACTTGCATAAGCTACTTATGTCATACAAAGGGGTAAACTTGCATATGTATGTATGACATACAAAGGGGTTAACTTGCATATGTATGCATCTCATACAAAGGTGTAAACTTGCACATGTTACTTGCATATAATCAAACACCAAACTTGCATAACATGTCATATATGAACTTGCATATAATCATACACCAAACTTGCATAACATATCATATATGAACTTGCATATAATCAAACACCAAACTTGCATAACATGGTGTCATAATGGATCAATGTTTATCATAGCGATTTGCATAACTAGCATCATGAACACATAGCCTAAAACTTGCATAACATCATGATCACCTAGCATATGACTTGCATAACTTGCATAACATCATGATCACATAGCATATGACTTGCATAACTTGCATAACATCATGATCACATAGCATATGACTTGCATAACTTGCATAACATCATGATCACATAGCATATGACTTGCATAACTTGCATAACACATAGCATATGACTTGCATAACTTGCGTAACATCATAAACACATAGCATATAACTTGCATAACTTGCATAACATCATGAATACATAGCATATGATAACATAACTTGCATTGATCCACATTCATAGCCATAACCTCATTATATCCTATCATAATCATTTCAACAATTGGTCATTAAGGCTATAGAAACTCACATCTTTTTGATTAGCACTTCTATGAAGAAGATTAAGTTGCTAGAGTTGATTAGAAGTTGATTTGAGAAGCTATCTTCCTCTTTAATTTGATGGAGGCTCCTTCAAGTTGCATTTTGATGGCATAACGACGTTGTATCTATTTTTAGTATGGATTAGGGTAGTCTTAGGGTGTATTTATAGATTTAGGATGTAGTTTAGGCCCTTAGATTAAACCTAGATTAGGTTAGAGCCGTCAGATTTCGTCACAAGCCCTAAAACATAGCCCAAACCCCATCAGGTTGCACCCAGGTCACACAGACCGACAGTGGGGGTCGACCCCTGTGTCGACCCGTGGGTCGACCCCTGGGTCAACCCCTAGGGAGGGGGTCGACACCCATGTCGACCCTAGGGTCGACTCCCTCTGCCTGGCGGGAATTTTTCCGCCTCTTCTGAAATGTGAAATTTTTGTATTTAAATCTGTTTTGAATTTCTGAAAACTTCTTCGGGCCTTAACTGGGTCATACGGACTCCGATTTTCGAAAACTCGGACTCTATTTCATGTATTTTTCCGAGACGAACGCAATGGCATAGCCCGTTTCCCCTGATTCAGATTTTAAAATCTTGTTCTGCCTTGTTTTATATTATAGCAAGTTATTCAACATATGGGGTGTTACATTCTCCCCTACTTAAAGGATTTCGTCCCCGAAATCTCTAAGTCAAGAAGAACGTATCCTACCAACCAAACAACCATCTACTCAAACCATCAAACACTGGCATCCATTGTCCTTCAAGTTTCTAATGCTATATGAACATATGCAAAAAGTGTGTGTATATGTTCCCAGTCTAATGCAAAATCAGGCGGTCTACTGATTTAGTTGACCTCCTTAATGCAAACCATGATAGTGCCATGCATCCAATATGTATGCGAAAGAACCCTATCAACACATACTATTTCTACATGAGTGCACAATCATTCACCAAAATGCATCGCCCATATGATAACACAACCATTATACATCCATTAATATAGCTACCTACACACAATTTTATGCAATATGCAATATGCAATATGAAGTGATTGAGCCGATCTAGTGTCTAAAGTGTGTGTATATGCATCCACGAGCAACCACTAGCAACCACTTGCATCCACACGCATCCATCAATCATAACATGTCTCAAACACATGTTTCAACCATAGGTTTACCCTATCTAAAGGTCAAAGGTACTAGTGAGAGGACATACTAAAGATAAGATAAGTACTAGAAAAATGATAAAGGAGAAGTTAAAAGACATGCCCTCAAAAAGGAATGGGTACAGTGAACGCATCTTCGCTTCTGTCTCCCAAGTAGCATTATTCTCATCCTCTCCCCATTGCACTTTAACTAGTCGCACCTCTCTGTTCCTCAACTTCCTAATCTCTGACCCAAGGATGCGGGTAGGAGCTCGTCGAATAGTTGCATCACGCTCTACCTCCACTTCTCTAAGTAAGCTCGGCTCTACCACCTCTGCGGTCTCATGTAGGCACTTCCTCAAATGTGACACATGGAATACGTCATGTACCCCACTAAGTCTCTTGGGTAAATCCACTCTATATGCCATCCGTCCAATCCTTTCCTTAATATGAAACGGTCCTACAAACCTTGGTGCTAACTTCCCAACGGACCCAAAGCGAACAACATTCCGTAATGGAGATACTTTAACAAAGACCATGTCCCTAACATCAAACTCAAGATCTATCCTCCTCTTATCCGCGTAAGATTTCTGCCTATCTTGCGCTGCTTTCATCCTAAATCAATCTTTTCCGAAGTCTCTCTAACCATATCGGCCCAAGCAAGATCTTATTCGTAGATTCCCACCAACATGTAGGTGATCGACAAGGCCTTCCATAAAGAGCTTCGAAAGGAGCCATACCAATACTAGACTGAAAGCTGTTATTATACGCGAACTCCACCAATGGAAGATGCTCTTCCCAAGTACCTTCAAAATCTAGGATACAAAGCCTCAAAAGGTCTTCCAGAACACGATTCACCCTCTCGGTCTAGCCGTCCGTCTGAGGATGATATGCGGTGCTCAAACACAACTGAGTCCCCACTGCTTCTTGCAAACTTTTCCAAAACTCGCTAGTGAAGATAGGATCTCGATCGCTCACTATGCTAGAAGGTACCCCATGCAATCGAATTATCTCTCGAAGATAAACCGAAGCTAGCCATGGAGCAGTCCTCTTGCTCTTCACGGGTATGAAATGGGCACTCTTAGTAAGTCTGTCTACCACAACCCAAATTCCCGTATTACCCTTCCTCGACCTAGGTAACCCATCAATAAAATCCATCGAGACGCTATCCCACTTCCATTGCGGAACTTCCAATGGGTGAAGCAACCCACCAGGTTTCTTTTGCTCCGCTTTCACTTGTTGGCACACCAAGCATCTAGCGACATACTCGGCCACATCTTTCTTCATACCGGCCCAAAAGAAAACTCGCTTCATGTCTTGGTACATCTCGTCCCCACCGGGATGAATGGTCATCTTTGAACGATGCGCATCATCAAGAATAGCCTTCCCCAAACCCTCGTCTTGCGGTACACAAAGTCTACCGTTTCTACACAACCACCCCCTATCGTCTAGGGTGTACCTACTCAAATGGCTGGATGACTCCCCCCTTATGAGCCTCTCTACCAACTCAACCAACTGTGGGTCGTCCCGCTGTGCCTCGCCAATCCTTCCCAAAAGAGTAGGTCTGACCTCTAGGGATGCTAGCAAACCGGGTACAAAGTCAATGGAAGGTCTGAAGTCAAACATCGAGATAAATTCCAAGTTTCATTGTTCATTGAACAACGGACTCAAGGACAACCTTTTTTTGCTTAAGGCGCCTGCCACCACATTACCCTTGCCAGGGGTATACGCTATCTCGAAATCATAGGATGCTAAGAATTCCATCCACCTTTGTTGTCTTAATACTATGCGCTCGAAGAGTCTCCAACACTTCCCTAAAATATAGGGCATGCTTTTCTCCACTTCTAGAGAAAACCAGGACATTCTCCCATGCAAAATCGTCACAACTATCCATCTCTCACGCAGACCATCCTAGTCGAACTCGACATCCCCCAAGTGCAAGCCCCAAAGGCCTAAACCAATATCAGACAAACACCCAAGGGATACCTCCTTCGAATTCAGACGACCTACGTGAGATGATACTAGTAAAAACGGCTAAATAATTATGCCCTTGTCCAACTCTGGATATCCTTGCCAGTCTCACTCCAAAACCACCGTTGATCAAATAACTGGCTTTGCTTAACCTATTAAGCACATACGAAAACTTATTTCGTTCTTAGAAAAGACCAAGATGTCATCCACAAAGACCACTACGAAGTTAT
Source organism: Allium sativum (assembly GCA_030737875.1). Taxonomy (NCBI): domain Eukaryota; kingdom Viridiplantae; phylum Streptophyta; class Magnoliopsida; order Asparagales; family Amaryllidaceae; genus Allium; species Allium sativum. The sequence goes on along the minus strand of CM060921.1, from coordinate 151,841,002 downwards.
TTAGGTACTCCCTGAACACCCTACTCATCAAATCAACAAAGTATGCGGGGGCGTTCGTCCAACCAAATGGCATCACAAGCCACTCATAGAAACCATCCGGAGTCCTAAAGGCGGCCTTCTCTATACTATCCTCAGCCACTCCCAACTGATGAAACCCCGTGGCTAAGTCCAACTGCGAAACACTGAGGCGCCAACCAACTGATCAAAGAGATCATCAATCCTCGGCAATGGGTGTCTATTCTTCTTTGTGAGCTTGTTGAGTTCTCTATAGTCTACACAAAGTCTGAGGGACCCATCTGCCTTCGTGGCAAAAACTACTGGAGCACCCCACTCCGATATAATTCGTCTTATGAACCCCTTCTCAAGCAATTCCCCTACTTGCTTATGGAGTTACCTCCTCTCACGAGGAGCCATGTGGCGCACTGGCAAAGATACTGGTTTAGCATTGTCTACCAGGTATATTCGGAAGCCTATCTCCCACTTCGGAGGTAAGCCCTTCACCTCCTCAAACACATCCGAGTATTCCCGGACCACTCTAACAGATCGCAAACCCTCAACCGAAGCGTCAAGCGATTCAAGATAACTTAGCGTAACGGAATCCATGGGATTTCAAAAGATCTCGAGAGTGTTACCCAAGCGGGTCATAAGCCTAACAACTCTCCTTTCACAGTCAAGAACGGCACCATTACTGGATAACCAGTCCATGCCCAAAATCAACTCATAGCCCGTGAAGCCCAAACAAAGGCATCACATCTAAACTCAACGCTAAGTATGGAAATCTTCAAACCCAAACATATCATGGACAAATAAGTGGAGCCCCCCAATTGGGTTTGAAACAACCAAGTGATCATCTACTAAACTGGTGTCTAGGTGCAGTGACTCAACTAATGATGATAAGATAAACGAATGTGATGCGCCAAAGTCGAATAAAGTTCGAACAGGATGATCGAGAGAACCAAATCTCAACCTAGACGGTCCTACCCCATCAGGTATACCAGCCGTGAGGGAATACATCTACCCTCCAGAAGATCCTGTACTTTGTCCTTACCTCTTTGGACAATCCTAATAAGGTGTCCTGTTTCTCCAAAACAACTAGCCTTTTCCTTCGCATTCTCCTTTCGTGACCTTCTCACCACGATAAGGTTTCGTCCTTTATTTACCTAACAGCTATTTGAACCTTCCTCCCTTGTCCATCATAAAGATACCCACAAGCCCTCCACCTCCTTGGACTAACTTCTTAGCCCGACAAACGTCTAAGTCCCTTGAAGTGGTTCTTCCGTCCTTCATACGGAAGTCCTTATTTATCTTAAAAAGACATCTATACGCGGAGGGGAAATTCAAAAAGAGAAAGAGGAAGAGATTCTAAACGGAGAATCGAAGGAAGGACATATGGCTCTTGGGGATTATGTTCTTTTCTTTCAAAAACTTTTCTCTTAAAAGACATGTTTTTGAAAATACTTCTTCCAAAAATGTTTTTAGAAAAATAGTTTTCTAAAAAGTTTATCTGTTCTGGTAACCTTCAGCTCTGATACCACGTGTAACACCCCACACCCGCTAAGGTCACTCAGTATGGGAATGCCTTAACTTCGGTGGAGTATTTTAAGTGAATATAGAACAGAAAATTTACAACAAGACAGATATAAATAATACTTGAAATCTAAAACATCATTTTATTGCAGCAGAAGATAAACATGTTTGGTTACATATCAAAACCAACTAAAACAAGAGTCAAGTACTAAATATCCATCTTGATAAAACATAAGTACATAATCCCACTACATAACTAATAGCCATAATAGAAAAGATAATCTGGGCTTTACATCACGGTCCAAGCTCCAAAAGATAGATAAAGCAATCTGGTCCAAGCCCACTAGTGCTAGGCCCACTCTGAGAACCTGAGGGTTGGGAAAAAAAGATAAAAACAACGGGGTCAGATATAAGTCTGAGTGAGTCCTATACCCTTAACAATACAATCATTAAAGTAATTAGGGTATGATATAAACCTGGTACGGTACAACTGGGGATAAATGACTACACTAAGCAGCCAACTAGACTTAGGATGAACTAAGATAACGGTAAAGACGCATCTACCCACCCAAGGGTAATACTAAACTGCACCACACCAGATCTACCCACCCAAGGGTAATTCCTACACTGCACCACACCAGATCTACCCACCCAAGGGTAATTCCTACTTAAAGGTTGATCCCACTAAGTGTACTTAGTAATTTTAATAGTAGTCTCGTGTACCCCTAGCTGATTACATAGGTGTCGTCTGCCCCTATCTCCACTAGGTGTACCCACTACTCCCATTCGATCGGCTACCTAACGTAGATACCCGTGCTGGCCCCACAGTGGGGTGTATTACTCCCCAAAGTGGCAACCCGATACAACCAATGGTGCACGGCTTATACCTACACGGTGCAACAACGTCTTACCTACCAGCCCGGGTCCACACACGCATATGAAACCCGTTGGACTTGCGTTGCCACCGCTATCCCGTTTTGGCCTCTTATAGTCAAGCCCAGTACGTGTGTCCCGTCCTCGACATGGGTCGAGCCCAAAAAGATACATATGGGTTACTGGTTGAAATGGGCCCCCACAAGCTACCCACCTAAGCTTGTCCCTTTTTTTAGTGTATCCAACTTAACGCTTTTTAATAATCATGTCCACTTATATGTTCAAAGTTTGGTTAAGTCATCTAATCATATTTCGATTGCCACTCAAGGCACCCACTAGATTTCTGCATGCCACCCAAGGCACTTACTTGATTTCCACATGCCACCCAAGGCACTTACTTTATTTCCACATGCCACCCAAGGCACTTACTTAACCCTTTAATCATGTTTAATTACATGTTCCACTTTGGTTAAGTATTCTAATCGTATTTTCTATTGCCACCCAAGGCAACCACTAGATTTTTCCCCATGCCACCCAAGGCACTTACTTGATTTCCACATGCCACCCAAGGCACTTACTTAACCCTTTAATCATGTTTAATTACATGTTCCACTTTGGTTAAGTGTTTCTTAATTGATTAAGAATGTAACCGTTGTAAAGACCTCTCACATTAGACTATCTTTTATGGCAGCTGGATTTGCTGGTCGGGTCCGGGCAGCCTTACGCCATAACCGAGTCTAACCTCGTGTCTTTACACTTGTCACGTATTTAGTTTGTGCCTAAGACCTCTCACATTGGGCCAATCATTTGTAGCCGCTGGATTTGCCGGTCGGTTCCGGGCAGTCTTATGCTACAAAAGGGTCCAACCTCGTGTCTTAGTCGATTATTTACACCTAATTAATCACCACCATAATTTGTATTAATTATCCCTAATTAATTACAAATTTAACGATGTACATAATTGACTCAATTATGTCCATCCACTTTATGGTATGCATAATCATACCAACTTCACACCATTTCATTAACATGAATATTAACCCCATCGTTCCCCACGTAATTCGCTAACATGACATACTTAAAAGGGAAGATTCATCACACATACAATGGGTTCAACTTGCATAACATTAGCATCAACATGGGTTTTTAAAGGTGTCAACATGCATATAGCATCAAACCCAACTAGAATAAATAATCAACCCAAACTTGCATGAATCACATATGTCATAAAGAGGTTAACTTGCATAAGCTACTTATGTCATACAAAGGGGTAAACATGCATATGTATGTATGACATACAAAGGGGTTAACTTGCATATGTATGCATCTCATACAAAGGTGTAAACTTGCACATGTTACTTGCATATAATCAAACACCAAACTTGCATAACATGTCATATATGAACTTGCATATAATCATACACCAAACTTGCATAACATATCATATATGAACTTGCATATAATCAAACACCAAACTTGCATAACATGGTGTCATAGTGGATCAATGTTTATCATAGCGATTTGCATAACTAGCATCATGAACACATAGCCTAAAACTTGCATAACATCATGATCACCTAGCATATGACTTGCATAACTTGCATAACATCATGATCACATAGCATATGACTTGCATAACTTGCATAACATCATGATCACATAGCATATGACTTGCATAACTTGCATAACATCATGATCACATAGCATATGACTTGCATAACTTGCATAACACATAGCATATGACTTGCATAACTTGCGTAACATCATAAACACATAGCATATAACTTGCATAACTTGCATAACATCATGAATACATAGCATATGATAACATAACTTGCATTGATCCACATTCATAGCCATAACCTCATTATATCCTATCATAATCATTTCAACAATTGGTCATTAAGGCTATAGAAACTCACATCTTTTTGATTAGCACTTCTATGAAGAAGATTAAGTTGCTAGAGTTGATTAGAAGTTGATTTGAGAAGCTATCTTCCTCTTTAATTTGATGGAGGCTCCTTCAAGTTGCATTTTGATGGCATAACGACGTTGTATCTATTTTTAGTATGGATTAGGGTAGTCTTAGGGTGTATTTATAGATTTAGGATGTAGTTTAGGCCCTTAGATTAAACCTAGATTAGGTTAGAGCCGTCAGATTTCGTCACAAGCCCTAAAACATAGCCCAAACCCCATCAGGTTGCACCCAGGTCACACAGACCGACAGTGGGGGTCGACCCCTGTGTCGACCCCTGGGTCGACCCCTAGGTTGGGGGTCGACACCCAAGTCGACCCTAGGGACGACTCCCTCTGCCTGGCAGGAATTTTCCCGCCTCTTCTGAAATGTGAAATTTTTGTATTTAAATCTGTTTTGAATTTCTGAAAACTTCTTCGGGCCTTAACTAGGTCATACGGACTCCGATTTTCGAAAACTCGGACTCTATTTCGCGTATTTTTCCGAGACGAACGCAATGGCATAGCCCGTTTTCCCTGATTCAGATTTTAAAATTTAGTTCTGCCCTGTTTTATATTATAGCAAGTTATTCAACATACGGGGTGTTACAAGACCCTTATGAACTGTTCTTCTCAGTTCATGATTCTTTGTGCATTGAAATGTTTTAACAATTGTTATATTTGATATCAGTAAAAAATTACCTAGAATATTCTTTTATCTCTGAACCTGCAAAACTTTGGGCGAGGTATCAATTTTTCTATCATATTCAATACTAAGGAATTTCTCGGGGGCTGCCAAATTGTTCATTTTCTATCAATGTAGATAGTAACAAAAAATGGTAAATAACTACTTTGCTAGACAAAAATATCATATATTCTAAATCAAAGTTCGTTGTATATACTTCAGAACCCATGTAATGTATGATCTAAGATTTGAGCTGTTTCCTAGTAATAATTAATCTCTTGCAATTTGTATTCCTTTCGCCTGTTCGTTTTTTGTAGTTGATGCGATTGTTTATGTTTCACAAGTTGAATGCATGTATAAACTTTGTTATTAACTACAAGTTACAGAAGAATAATAAATACCGTAGTTATAGTATCTTAATGGAGTAGTGCATAAATTAGTGGGTCACAGCATAAGCGAGCGTGGCTGAGCGAAATAATTTTTTTGTTTTGTTTAGAAAATGTTATCCGTTAAATTCCTTAAAACAGTCTGGAGAGTAGTTTAAAATTTCACACTTCTGTTGAAAGATGAAGAGGTTGGTTGTTACCTATCCTTATTCAAGTATACTTTTTTTCACTAAACAAATATCCATAATTTAAGTTTGCCTAAAAAAGTGAAACATTTTATTTCTTAGTATCCATAGAATTATCTGGTTTAGAAGATGATTACTTCTTTAATGAGCTATTTGGATCGTTCTCTCTTTTCACTTGATAAAAACGAGAAGCAGTACCATGAAAAAAAATTGAAATGTCTTCACTCCACTCAAAAACATTGATACTTCCTCCGATTATTTTTGGGTTTTAACACGTTATCAATATATGCAAGTAATTCCTCTTGCCTTATTAGTGCTTCATGTAATGCCTTTTTGGTTGAAATCATCTTAGCTTCTAATGCATGAACATGGCGCACGACAACATTTAGTAATTCCTCCTTCTCTAAGGTCATCTCAGTTGGCTTTGCTTGCAATTCATATACCTTTGCTTCGACTTTGCCGAGTCTTTTCAAAACATAAGACAATTGATCTACTTCTGATAACACAGGAGTAGGCGAAGGAGGTCTAAATTCTTCTTTTGGTGCTGAATGCAGTGGAAGGGTCGGCTTTTGGTATCTAGTTGGTTTTTGTATTGGATCTTGTTTGTCAAATATTTATTAAATGGTTGGAATAGTGTGAAAAGATCATCACAAATGTTACCATCACTGGTAGAACATGAAAAGAGTTGCCTGTTAGAAGTTTATTTGTTTCCAACCGAGGAGATGGCCCTTCAAATGAAGAGAGCTTCTTATTGAAAGTTTCATTCTTTCGTCTTACATCCAGAACCTTGTTAACCATTGGAACTGTTCTTCACATGTTGTAGAGCCAAGGCCCGTGTTCCCCAAAATTTTGGTATCTTTGCGAACAAAGCGATCTGAGAATAGGAAATATAATTTAGTGACATTTTTGAAAAAGGATTGTCTTTAGTTTCAGAACCAGATTCTGCAGTGGATGCATCACAACCATTGATCAGCATGTATTTTTGCTTAGCATAAGTAATATTATTCAAGTTCACTTACAATGCTTGCTTTGTCTTGTTTTTATCTTCTATTTTGTTGTTCATTTGTTTTGTGAGACTTTCGTATTGGCGGTTGGAAATTATCCAAGGTGCAGGAAAGGTAAATTTCTTCTGATGTTTTCTTTACAATATTGATTCTATATTTTAATTGGTAGTATCTATAATAATATACAACCGATTCTCCAACAATTATTTATGCAAATATAAAAAGATTTTTTGCTTAGTACTATTTTTATAGTGATTATCTCATTATGCCATTTACTAAGGTTGTTTGTATTTCCACTAATCAAATTAGTTTTTTGAAAATATTCTTTTTATTGTAAATAAAACAGAACGTATAATAAAAGAGAAGCCATTAGGGAGAACATAAGAGGTAGGGGAGAGACTTTTATTTCTATTTCTTTAAGTGTATCTTATTTCTATTACATTGGCACCTTTATTTATAGGCTTTGGAGTAGATGTTAAACTTATCCCCATGATGTGGGACTAAATAGAATATTACAAAAGCCTATTCACTCTTATATATTACAACACTTCACCTTAAATATGCGTCTTCAAAATCTTGAATGCTCTGCTAACTTGAAGTTATCTCTTTTGAAACATATATGATGATTGCTTCCTCTTATTATTACCTTGCTTGCATATATCCGTTCAGTCGATACAACTGTTATCTGTTGCCTTCAAAACTCTATCAGGAAAACCCAGTGGGAAAAACCTTAAACGAGAAAAAGAGTACACAATGTTTGACGTTGTGGATGTCATACTAAAATTATATTCCTTAAAAGAGTTTGATACTTCAGGATCAAAACAATGCCTCATTAAATAATAGTCTATTGAAACCAAATTTTGTACATTATATTATAATTTTATATTGGTGAATTTTGAAACTGAATTTTATAACAGTGGGAAAAATATTAGTGAAGGAAAAGAGTACGTTATATTATAATTTTATATGCTCCCCTTTATTTATAAGTCATTATTCAATTTGTCTATTGATGTAGTCGACGCATGCCAATTTTGTGCATCATCTTCTGAAATGTTGATTTGGAAATTGCCTTTAAGAACAGATCTTCTCGCTTTTCTTGAAACTGAATTTGTTTCTGCTTTTTCTTGTTATCCTTTCATTCATGAGTGAAAAGAAATTTCGAAGAAATATGCTCCATCTTATCACCCTTGATATAATTCACTTGAATCTGAGCCATGCAAACTGCCTTGTCTTCATGAATAATAGTTTACTGCATCGAAAGTTGTTTGATACTTATGGATCAAAATGTTGCCTTGTCAAAACCTAACTAAGAAAAACACAGTGGAAAAATATTAGTGAAGGAAAAAGAGTACAATATAAAATGTCATATTTACTACATCAAAAGGAGTATGATACTTCTTGATCAATGTAATTCCTCGTTAAAACGTTAATAAGAAAAATCCAGTAGGAAAAATCTTAAATAAGGAAAAAGAGTACATTATAACTTATTTTTGTATGTTACTTTTGGGTTGATACTTCTGGGTCACGATAATGCCACATTAAAACCTTACTAAGAAAATCTAGTGGGGAAAAACTTAGTTAAGGAAAAAGAGTGCATTATAACATAATTGTGGATGCTCCCCCGATTTAGTAATTTTCTCTGAATTTGTATTCTCAAATTGCTTGTAGACACTTCTTTATAAAGTTTTTCTTTAAAAACTTCATGTGTATTTCCATGCTTTAGACATGTTTTCTTATTTAAAACGCCTTATTTTTGTGATTTGTATGCTACTAATATTCATTTATGAATACACTTCATGTGCTTATAATTTTTTGTTTCAACCAGGCTTGCATATTGCAATACACATTTGATGAATAACACAACTTTCATTACAGCAACACTAAGCAGAAAGTAATCTACTCATCTTGAAGTATATCAAGATTTTCATTACAAAAATACTTAGAAGAATGTTGTAATATCTCATCCATGTTCTTGGTATTCTTTATAATAATAAATGTTATTTATGTTCTTCGTGAACTTATATATTATAATGAGTTATGCATATCGCAACTACCACTTCAGTGAATATTAAGAGTTTCATTACAATAATTCTTGAAAGCAGGAAGTGATCAACTCATAATGAATTATGTCAAGATTTTCATTACAACAATACTTAAAAAGAATGATGTAGTCTACATTTCTTTCTCTTTGCATTACAACAATACCAAAGTTATTTAAATTCTTTCGGAATTTGTATACTTTTATCGTTTGTACCTTCAGGGTATTGTAAGCGTTTTAAACACTTACATTATTTTAATCAATTCAATTATCCCTGAAAGTACAATGCTTATAACATGTTGTTTACACTGTATGGTGCTTTATCCACTTTAGTGTGCTTTTGTCATTTTATATATTTCTAATTTTATCTTATGGACTACAGGTCCATATTTCTGATTTAGGAGAATTTCATGATGGCCAATCATGTTTCTCTCTAATATGGGATTTTTAATCCATTTATAAATAAGCACTTTATTAATTATTAATTTAAGATTGATGATTATTTCTTGTCACTTCAATACATGATTTATTGAGATCTCAAAAATTATCATGATTTAGGTACCTAAACCAATTATGGGGTTATTTTGACAATCATATCATGGGTTTCTTTTAAAGCACCCTTAAGTGTTTCTTCAGGAACATTTACCTCCTTTATTTTGCATCTTTATGACTTACCCCAAAGATATTTTTAACCGACTTTTATACAACATTTTCAGCTGTGATTTACACTTTTGATCCTTCAGGGATTCAAATCTACATTGGGGAAAGTCTATTCAGAACATAATTGATAATTTATGCAAGTTACTTAATATTTTGCATAATTATATATGTTAACAAATATTCAACACCAATGATCCCTTTATCCTCCACCTCAATGTTGACAAACATTGTCACATTAAATAATAAACTTTCTTTGGATTCTCATTTTTGATCAAATATCGCAATCTAGCTAGCAAATACGTTAGTTGTATTTCAATTGTAGGAGGATAATGCTCTTATTTTTTGATAAGATGCATGCATATTGTATTTCTTATTCCCTTTCATTGATCTGATCACTTGGAGGAATTTCAATCATTTGAATATGCACATGACTTCATGTCATTCAATATTGATGTCAATCGACTTTCTGAAATATTAAATAATATAAGCATAATTTATAATATGAGTTCATGACAACTTCAGGTTGTTAGTTAAATATTTGTATATATGTGTATATACGTGCGTCCACTTATTCCATATGTAATTGATTTGCATATTCTTTCTCATTCAAGTTATCTATTTTAGAACAAATTGTTTATAAGGTTCCAATCATTACTTTTTGCCTATTAAGCAATGTCAATGCGAAGTTTAAAGATCGTATCGTAATATCCAAAACATTTGATTTGGAACTGCATTGAACTTCTGGTTCAAATAAAATATATAAACAACTTCAAGTTGTTAATCTATATTTAACTTCTGGTTCAAATAAATATATAAACAACTTCAAGTTGTTAATCTATATTAAAATTCTGGTTCAAATAAATATATAAACAACTTCAATTTGTTAAACTATATTAAACTTCTGGTGTGAATTTCTGGTTTAAATAACTTATATAAAAAAAACTTCAAGTTGTTATAATTTATTCTTCAACACAGCATGTAAATATAAATATATAAGCAATATATAATTCATTTTGAAAATTGTGCAATCTTTGGATGCATTATCATGTCGCATATTATGTATCTTCTTTAAGAAGTATAATGTTATTATTTCACATCGCTTCTGGGACGAACTTATCTCCTCCAGAGATAAATATATACAAACTATTGAAATTTCATATCAATATATAAAAATGCATATCAAACCTTAAATGCAATAATCAAATTAGATGCATTAAATAAAAATAATATTCAAGGGAGAAAAGAAATCACAACTTCTAGAGTGTATTATATTTCTTCAAGGAACATATCTTTTATTTATGTAATTGCAATGCAACAAAAAAAAATCTCTAACATCTCTTCTCGGATGTTTATTTTTTATATAAAATTAAATCTCTAAAACATCTCTTAAAGAGATTAATATGCATACTATATCTTCAAGATATTCAGTTACTTTAAATTATACATGAAAGATGTCAGTTAAATGAAACCCATTTAAAGATTTTCTATTGAATCCAATGTTATCGTCACATATTATGATGTGTGTGCCTCTTTTAACTTCTTCTAGAAGTAATCTTTTAATGTCACAACTTTTAAGAAAACTTCGGTTTTTTTTCATAATACAAGACTTCAGGTCTTGGGTTTTGAGTTATACAACTCCTTGTTAAAATAATTTCTTCACACAACTTCGGGTTGTTGTTGAACCTATTTCTTCTATTATATCATATATTACTTGCCAAATAAATACAAATAAAAAAATCATACCTATATCCATATCTGAGCATGAAAATATAACATTTAATGTACAATAACCAATGCATTTATGATAACGAGCATCACGGCACGTGCTTCACGCATTGATTTTTATTCCTCATATGTTATGTATTTTACATATACGAGGAAAAATAACTTGTACCAATGTTGTGCTTGATCAATAAACTGTCACTTCAATAAAAAATAATAAGCAATGTAAATAAATTCAAATATAATGATCACCAAATATCATTAAATTATTTTGTCTTTTAGCAATGTTTGAATTGTTAGTTCAAGCGTAATGGCACGCGTTTCACGCGTGGTCATGGCACCCGCTTAGCGTGACCATTATCCGCACTTCGTGCGTGGATGGTTATTCATCAAACATTGTGTATCTTACATACGAAAGGGAAAATGATTTGACCTAATATTACATGATCAATAAATTGTCACATCGTAATGAAAAAATAGTAAACAATATAAATAAATTCAAATGGTTTTTTTTAGTAAATTTAGTAAATAAAAAAAATGAAAAAAGAAAAAAAAAAGTAAAGAGGAGAAGTGGAAAAATTAAAGAGGAGAAGTGAAAAAAAGTAAAGAGGAGAATTTTTGCATAAAGAGTCCTTATCCAAATGGATTGGTAAAATGAAAAAAAATTGAATAAGAAGAATCTATACGTTTTTGGTTGAGAGATACATAACTACAGTATAAAAAATGCATCACGATATCTATCTTACAGGCGAAGCAGGTAAAGGAGTGGATGGTCATTTTCAAGTAAATGTGGAGATCAATAACAAAAGGGAGGTGAATTGAAGAAGCGTGAGAAGATATGAATGAGATAACATGAATCGGTAGATATCTAAATGTCCCTGTAGTACGTTTAGAATGCAATATTCATAGGATATTCATGGGATATTTAAATGTCCCAGTAGCACGTTCTACTATTTATTAATTGCTAATTTATATTGTAATGCGAAATAATAAATGTCATTATTCAAATTTGAATGCCTATTCAAATTGTCGTTATATATGGAAAAGTCAATCTAATTATAGTAATTGCCTATTTATAAACGTTACAACACTTTTTTATAAACGCATTTTTTAAATAATTTTAATTAGAGGGTAATAGGTGGTACTGAATAATATTGGTAATGTTAATATAAAAAGTCATAGACCAACCATAGAAGAGATGAAAAATGAAAGAGTTTGATTGAATTAGTGAGTGAATTTTAAAGTGAAATAATTTATTTACTTCATAAATTAATTGATAAAAATGAATAGTATCAATCGTCAAGGATTTATATTTATGGCTAACAGAATAAGCAGTGAAACATTCAATGAAAAATGTCAAGAAAAATTTGCAATATCTCAATTAACAATAAATATAACAATGACAATAAATAAGATGACAAGCAATTTTATATTTACGACAAATAAAATAAGAAATGAAACATTCAGTGGAAAATTCTAATATTGTGGTTCGCATAATTACGAGAATTAAGAGTGTGAATATGCAAGTTGTAAAGTTGAAATAATTTGAGTACTTTTGCATTTTCTCCAAAACAATAACAATTTTTATTGGTTACGTAATTAATGATGATGTAAATTTTCTTATACAAAATGAATATGAGTTTTGACATTCATTGTCCCTTCCTTTTAATTATAGAAGAATAATTAAGGAAATGACATTTTCGTCAGTTCAGGTGTACACCAAAAAAGTGTGACACCAAACCTATTTCGATTATTAGTAAGGATATGAGTTTTGAACATAAATGTAACAGTTCTAGGAAATGTTAAAGTAGTTAAACGACATTCATTGACCCTTCCTTTTAATTGTGGAAGAATAATTAAGTAAATGACATTTTCGTCAGTTCAAGTGTACACCAAAAAAGTGTGACACCAAACCTATTCTGATTATTAGTAAAGATAATAATTGCAATTAACATTTATATGGCCTTGGTTATAACTATTGTCATAGTAAAATATTTCATTACGAATATATGAGCCAATTGAGAAATGGTACTTAAAGTAACACAATTCATCTCAGTTTTAAGGTCACTATTACTCAATGATAAAATTAAAATGACTATCTTAATAAGGAATTTTATTTCTCAATAATCAAATTCCCTTAAATAAATATCTCTTCTTGACATATATATATATATATACATATGTGTGTGTGTGTGTGTGTGTGTGTGAATATAATCTTCATACAAATATAATAGCATCTTCAGGATGCAACAAATCTTACATTTGTAATTTTAGCAAATGTGATATATTGCATAAAAATTTCTATCTCAAATAATATATGCGTTCAATAATTCATGGAAAAACAAACTTTTGATGATAAATGAATAACAAGTTCTCAACTTTTATTTCAAATACTAAAAATTAAGTTTGTCGTGTTTGCTTTCATTCATATTTCCATTTACTTCAGGTGTTAAATCAAAAATAACTTCAATAAATGTAAGCTTTTCTTTTCTTCTTTAACATATGAACTTTAGGTTCATATTATTTCATATTCCAAAGATTTAATATACTTTATGATTTTTCACTTGTTTATTTTTTCATAATTCACTTTTGGTGATAGATCAATATTAGATCTGAACTAAATATGATCTTTTAGATACGTATTATATTTACTTTTATTTCTCTAAGAAACAATACAACATTTCTTTCGGAAATATGAATTATGTAACAAAATCAAAATAAATTCGAAGAATTTATTTGAATAGAGAAGAACAAATGTTTGTCGAATCCCAAAAAAATCATTATAATCAACATATCATTTTTAAATCATGTAGAGACCTCAACTATATATAATTTGAGTACATTTTGAGATCAACAGTATGATTACATAAAAAATTAAGATCTATAATAGAGTGAGATCTAAAATATGATTAACAAAATAAGAATCAGATCTCAAAATTTAGATCTATATGAGTTCTAAAATTATAAGACTAAAAAAAATCTAGAAGATAAAACAATAGATTTATATCTAGAATGAGATGAGATCTAACAAAAATGGAGATTTGAAAAATCAAATCAATCAGATCAGAAAAAACCTACCGTTTTGAGATCTATAATCAAATCGTGTTGATAACGTGTTGTAAAATAAAACAGAACGTATAATGAAAGAGAAGCCATTAGAGAGAACAGAAGAGAGAGGGGAGAGACTTTTATTTCTATTGCTTCAAGTGTATCTTATTTCTATTACATTGGCTCCTTTATATATAGGCTTTGGAGCCGATGTTAAACTTATCTCCATGATGTAGGACTAAATAGAATATTACAAAAGCATATTCACTCTTATATATTACAACACTTTTTTGATTGTATGCATTTGTAGGTTTGGTTTAGTAATTTGGGGATGGGCCATCTTACTACTTGAAATGAAATCAAAGTAGGTGGATCTGTCTATCAGCCGAAGTTTGTGTTTTTGAGCTCATAACTCTAAGCTTTTATATCCAGGATCTGACTAAGGAGTTTATCATTTTTGATTAGTACATATACGTACTTTTATTGATATGTATTATGGATTTAGTCATGTGTTATAACGAAGTTATAAATTCAAATACGATGTAAATTTGATTGTTTTTTATTATTATGAATGTGAACGGTTCATGCTATTTTGAATAACTCAAGTGACTGCGTTTATTAATTATTAATAGGAAAATAGTGTGAAGGATAAAATGAAAAGAAGTTTAATCAAAAGGACAAGAGGGAAAAAAATTATCTGTAACGACCAGGAAATTTCGACACTCGAATTTTCAACAATAATACATAATCTCGTATTACTTGCCAAAAACCCAAGTATCGAAAACCCAGACTATTAATAGGAAGAAATTAAAGGATGAGAAGTAGAAAGAAAGAAATATTAGAATAGAAGAATAAGAAGATTAGGATCTCACAGCGGAACAAATAGAATATAATACATCAAATGCTTTATACAAAACTGTATATTACTGATCAGATTATAGATACATTTCAATACGACACACAGCGGAATAATATAATACCAGTAGATATGGCTATATGTCTCGACTCCAGCTCCACTTATGAAACTCCAGGCGAAACCTAACCTGATAATGTACTCGGACTGATTCGAGCACAATTGATTTAAAACAAAATTCACCCGGATCAGTCTGTAATACTTTCAGTGATAAATTCACAATAAACACTTGCTTAACTTTGTAAATTATTTTTGAAATAAAAGATAATAGTAAGACCAACCCACACATAAACACGGACGGTTTTTACCATACTACAACTCAAAACAGTTTTGATATATCAAAATCCAGTGATATTATAATAATATCTATCAAACCACAAATAAATAACCATCTAGTGGAACGCTTGCATCTCACGCTCTACATATTTAATATAAAATCGAAAAACAGCATGACGCTTATTGGAGATTGGATTCCAGCTATGACAAGGTATGGGACCACCTTCCGATCAGTGTACTCTAGAGGGCATACACTGAGGTTCAACAAGAATGTCTTGCAACCCGACCACACATGACCGACCACTCATTTAGCTTGAGTGTATCGAATATATTGTTACCCATTACGGTTTTAAGGGCCCAACGCACATCCGCGGAGATATAGAAAATGAAAGAAGAACAAATATGAATTTTCTCTAGATCAGTAACAATATACCCTGCTTGAGAATGAACCACCTAGCCATGCTGCTGCCCGATTTTTGTCATTTCCCGGTTGTGAAGCTTGAGGTCACGTTTTAACTTTATAATATATGGCCATCATTCACTTTGAATGTCACATCGTCAGATCCGTCTAATCACTAATTGATACCTACAAATATACTCTGGGTGTTAAGCAAGAGAATTTCTCCACCACCAAACTGGGTATGTTTGTAAAAATCAATGTACGTGAGTTTCAGGAAATACTCTGTCAGACACTCGTCCATACAAGTCATCCAGGAACATGATGAACCGAAGGCACCCTCCTACCGCATCCTAGGAATCACCTTATAGATCAGTAGCGAGTAGTCCTTGCAATCCATAGATTTCCAACCACGACAGAACCACAGTTTATCTCGGGGCGCGAACCGAGATTGTAAGTAGTTCTTCCATTTTATGAAGATCTACAATCTTCAATTGCTGCAAATTAGTTTCGTACGCAACGTTGATTCAAAGTGGTTTTGGGTCTAGTTCCCATCCCGGTCTCCTCGAAACAACACGACAAAAGATTCGATAATGTATTTTATTGATAGTCGGGTTTTTACTATCAATATCTAACAGTACGTTAAGTATATTGGCAACTCAGACCCTTATCATTTAAACCATTAAAATCGCTTTATCGAATTATGGAAATCACTTCAACGATTTAGAATTTGATTCCGTTTATTTATCTTGACAGAATTCTTTACTTTCATCACTTGCAATTAACACTATATTCACCAAATCTCCGTCTCACTAATATCACCATATTTATATAAAATTGCTTTAATTTCCCTTTCTTGGAAATATTATATCTTATTACACAAACTCCTTTAGCTTTTCTTTACTTTTGGAAATAACGATATATATATATATATACACACACACATATATACATATATATTCTATTCAATATTCAATTATAACCTATTCAATATTCAATTGTCATTTCTATAAACCAATATTGAACAACATGTTGTATCATTATATAAACTCCATCGAAATGTTAATTTTGAAGACTTCCATTTAGTACGGGTAGTAAATAATTAAATCACCATTATTTATTCCTACAACCAACTTGGTATAACTTATTTACAGTTCCTCGGATAACATCGTTATTCTACTTATCACCTAGAATAAGTGAATTTCAAATCAAACTATTTTCATTTTCTAGGGAATGTGCTATATATAAAAATCACGCTTAAGCTTGGTCAACAACGTTAATTTATCGTCATAGATCAAAACTTGCAATACGCTGCAATATTCCCCGTTCTAACTAATCTCGATATCTCTTTCCGTTACAAACTAATACCATCACTCGATAATAGTGAAGTCGTTCAAGTTGGGGTATTTTATTTACCTCTCAGACCTTGATCGACAACGTTATTATCTTATAACAGATATAAGTCTGTAACTCAAACTCATACTATTTCTAATATCAATCAACTATATTTCTTTTTCTATTTGAAACATGGTTATATAACACCATATACATACTTTGAAAAACCCGGTTGTTTATACTTATTTACATTAACATTAATTCTTTGTTTCACTTCGTTATAAAATTATATTTCTAACTTCTTTATCACAACCCTTTAACGCTCTTCGTCTTTTGACATTTTTCTTTCATTCGAATTAGTATTCAAGTAGACATCTCATTACCGATTCGATATCACCTTAAATGAATTTTCATTTAAGAACAATTACTTTAATTAAAATAATTAAATAATAATTTACTTCATCATTGTTGAAGTAAAACAATTTACTTCTTTATTAATCTAAAATAGATTAATTGTTTACTTTGGATAAACAATAACTGGTTATGCTAGCTCAGTAACTATTTATACTTCATTAAATAAAATGTAATTAATAAGAAATCTTGTTAATTTAGATCAATTTACCACTAAGTCATATCATTAGATTAATCAAAGACCAATTAATCAAACAATATATTTCCAATAAAACAATTGATTTAATCAACTTCAAACCATCAATTTATTCGTTAACTGATCTTAATTACTTCTCTTTATTAGATTAATATAATTAGCCTAATAATATTTCTTAACCGGTTTGCCTTAAAGTATTTATCCAAATTACTTACTCGCAGGATAATTTTAGCCTTATAACTTATTTAAATGACAAATAATCATTTATATTTACTTTATAAAAACTAAGTATAGTATATTAGTTTATAATAGAACTTCTATTAAAATTTAAAACCTCGCTTTAATTATAAAAATATGTTTCTATAATTTAACTTCCTTGATTCGCCTACCGGCAAGTCAACTTCTTAACAAAAAGATGGGTTCATGGTCGATGCTGCTAATTTCTTAATCAATACCGTTTATTGATTAAATCACACTAACGTTGAATTTCCATTCAACGTTAATATCCAAACAAGTGTTTAATGTCATTTGGGTCAAGCAGTGCATATATAAATAAAACAAATAGTACATATAATATTTGAGTAATCCGGTTGGATTCCTCCAACCTGTTCTTCCCAACATCACAGTTATTATAACATGAAATAGAACTTTCATCCAATGTAATTTAATGACGTATATATAATTAACGGCAACCAATAACAAACAGATAAAAATCATGGCATCCAAATCAATCAATTGAAAATATTAGTGATAGATTTAATCTATATGAATTTAATCACATCATGGAATCTAGATAGTATGAGAATTAACTCACTTTTTATTTCCGTTTGACAATTCGCGTTACTTTCGATCTCACCAAATTAATCGTCAGTGTGGTGCTTTACTAATACGAACCCGTCGCCACCTGTTTCAATTTGATCCAATGACGTATGGGACGATTATTATTATTATAAGTCATAAACTGTTATTAACTATTATTAATATTATATTATATTATCGACTAATAATTAATCTGCGTTACCATTAAAAGTAGTTTCTTCGCATGCTTCCCTGATTACTTGATTTCGAACTGCTACCGCAAACCAACACTTAGAGCATCTCCAATCCACCCAAAATTCTTTTAAAATGTGGACGCCAAATCAGCAATTAGACAAAATTATTAAATACTCTCTCTCCAATGGAGCTATCTATACAATGTTAAAGATGAAAATGTAAATTAAAATGTCTACTCCTAGACATTCAACATCACATTTTGAAGCATGCCACATCATTTTTTCTGGTACTCTTCTTCTTCATCGCTCGCACTCTCCCTCCGTGAATAATTCTTATCCTGTCATCAACCAACAAAACACTATTCATATCCGTGAAATTTTATGTTTCTAACAGACTGCAATTCTCCTTTTTTTTCATAATTAAAATATGTCAAATCTCTCTATATTGATGCAAAAATTGAAGGCTCTACCAACGATTTTCTGAAGCCAAATAGATATGTCGGCTGTTAAAATTACATGTATGATTCCTTCCAGATTGAGTGAATTAGCAACAGTAATTAATTGAGTCATACAAAAACTGAATTACTTTTGTGTCCATTTCGTGGTATGCCTGTTTGCTTTATTCAAGAAAGGATGCTAATCTAAAACCAAGAGGCCAGCCAAAACGATATAGAAAATAAAATTGAAAGGATTTATAATACTAGCTGTCGTTGTTACTCACTTGAGCTATCATATTTGACTCATATTATTTGCAAAGGCAGAGATAGAAAATTCAATATCATTGACGCCATCTTCTTTCCTGTCTCTAGTCCTTTCATGCATGGTAGTCGGATGACCATAAGCCCACCGACAAGCATTTTCCAGTTCATTGCGAGCATGCAAGACATTACTTAAAAAGTTTTTTCACTCCAATGATGAATGATGAGATTCGTGAGAGTTGAGTTTCGTGAGACGGTGAGAGATGTGTTTTTTAGTAGGAAAATAGAGCGGCAATTTTAACTGCAAAAAATAGTTTTGTTAAGCATTGGAACAAAATTTTAGTTGACATTTTCAAACAGATTAACATTGTGAAACATAGCATGCCACCTAGGATTTCCATGACATCACATTCATGAAAGGTTGGAGATGCTCTTAGTCCTTCTTTCGCTTTCTTGATAAAACATCATTACTTGCTGCACCCTTTTTTTCTTTTGTACGTGTTCACTTATGGTTCCAGAAGGCCACCATCTAATCCTTTTGGAAATCTACAGCTGGCCCCTATGTAAACTTCCATCGCCCCGCTTTTCTCCTACCACTCTTCACAAAACCGTACACCTCCTCACATGTGCCTCCATCTGGCCTTTCTTCTTCATAATTTTCTTTCATTTTCTTGTTTTCTGTTTCTAAAAACACGATCACGAGAAACACGTGCATAGCCCAAATGCCTACTCGCTTAAACTGACAGCCCACCCCCTTCCTCTTGTACTCTTCTTCTTCTCATTCATCAACCGCACCTCATCAATGTCACGTTTCCAGTCCATACAAACACAACAAGCACAACATCATTTTCTTCTCAACTGCTCTAGTCATACACTCACGCACTGATCCTACTCAAGCCCGCACTTGCAAATCCTCATGCCATTTCTTTTATATATATTGTTATAAGAGCATTCCTAGCAGTGTAAAGGGGAGATGAAATGGGGGGAATGGGTGTGGACGCTGTCCAGCAGTGGCGCAAGGAGGGCGAGGAGCAATTCCAAATGGCGATGCTCGCCATTTCACAAATTAGAGCGGCGAGACCTAAATGGTTTCATGAAAACCGAACAAATCCTAAACGTTTTTCATAAAATCATTTTAGAAATAAACGGTTTTTTGAAAACCATTTAGTGTCTTTTCGGATTTCATAAAACCCTTTTGGTTTTATACGGTTTTATGAGAACCGTATAAAACTTGTTTTTTTTAAAAAAAAAATCCAATTTTCATTGTTTTAATTTAGTATGTCTGAATTAATTTGTAAATTTATCTAACTTTAATTTTTCAAGTTAATTTAAAATATGGATTTTTAATATAATTTACTTAAAACTAGTTATTTTTTTTAATAACCCACACAACAATACACCCAACATAGAAAACTAAAACTAGGATACAACAAGCCAGAAATAGCAACCTAGAAATAACATCATTACAGCCAACTTAGAAAACTAAACCTAGGATACAACACGCTCGAAATAGCAACATAGACTGCGTCTACATCTTGGAACTTCCTTCTTCTTCCTGATATCGTTTCTGTTGAGCCATCAATATACGATCTTTATTTGCTATAGCATATTGAAGAGTCTGTCTAGTCAAATGAGATATATCTCTTAATAGATACTCCTCCTCTTCCTTCTCCTTCAAACGTCTTTCACGTTTTTCTTCATAAGCAGTTCTTTGTATGAGAGTTGTTGTTCTAGCGGCATCTTGCTGCAGTTGCATCTCCATGATCTGCAGCTTCTTCTCTTTACGCTTTTCACGGTCTTCGGTGTTGGAGACGGATGCAAGTGATATATCACTTAACAACGAAGTTAGTTTATCACTAGACGCTGCCAAATCCTTTGTTTCCTTATTTTTCAGTAGTGATCTCTTGCTTGATTTTATTCCTTCTTGCCTTGTTTCAACCCCACCATACATCATTCCGAATTAGGAGTCACAGGTGTACTGTTATTTCCGCCATCGTCACTAGCTATAGGACGTTCAGCTATATTTCCTGGGGATGAATCCACCGAAAGTCTAGAAGCTACATTTCTTAAGTTAGATTCTTCAGTATCTGCAAGATATACATCATCTTGTTCGCATATATTGGCCCAACATGGATAAAAAGAAAGAATTTCCAATGCTTCATGAGCAATGAATTCAGTATTACAGGTGTCATGATAGATGCTATCGTAATCGTCCTTCAAATCTCTGAAAGTTTGACCGCTTCTAAGCGAATCTCCCCTTAGTGATTTTATCCCTTTGTACTTGGTACACATGCCATTCAAATTATACCATGCAGTCTTTGTGCTCTCAATTGATCTTCGTGTGACGCATTCAGGATCTCCATTGTACAAATCATTAACCCTCTGATAGAAAAACTTAACACCAGAACGGCCATCAGCAACGATAGATGCGCTTACCCATGCATTAGCTAGCACTTTATAGTCAACTGCTCTCCATATTTTACCAATAGCTACAGTTTTTTCCATGCTACTTTGAATGGGAGTTTCTTTTGTTTTTCGCTTGGTATATGACCGTTTAGCCTTGGTTTGTCCTTTGTCACGTACCGGGGTCGGAGCAACCATCTCTTGGGGTACGTTTTGATTATGAAGTTGGCCATACATGTTACCGTACTGCTGAGTGAGGTTTATTTTGTGGAGAAATTGACTTTGTTCTGGAGTTAGGAAAGGGGATGGAATCATTGACGGGCCTACGGATTGAGATAATAAACTAGTAAAATTACCAATGTTATCATTGGTATAGGCAGAGAAATTGTTGTTGTTGGGATCAGACATTGTTGTTTTCTTAGAATTGGAATTGTTTGTGAGTATGAGGAAAACTACCGTACCCCCGTATTTATGAAGACAAAGAATGCAAGTAGGCTTCATAATTACATTAAGCCATTCAATGTTCTGCAATGTGTTTTCCAATCAACTATAGAAAACAGGGTAAGTTTAATTGCTCTGACCATGTCAAGTTGTTTAATCAAATCAACTTTAATGATTCCCTTGAATGGTGTGATGATTTGCTTTACTTTACTTTACTTTATTTTATTTTGCTTTACTTTGCTTTGCTTTGCTTTGCTTTGCCTACATTAAACGTTTGAATTGTAGTTTAACTACACACTTCGAAATGGCAAACGAAAATTGGACTGCTTCAGACTACGTTGTTTTGATAAAGGCGTACATTGAAGCAGACGTACTACATATGAAAGAAGAGGTAGATCAAGATTTCTGGGCAACCCTCAATGATTTTTACAACAATCATACTAGTTGTAGAATACAGAGGCCCAATTTAGAAACCAGAAGCGCTTTCTGCTTATTTAGTACCGACTGTATGAATTACCGCAAAGTAATTGATGAGATAAAAAAGGATGGCGTCTTCCAGGAGAAACGGTCGACGTACGACTCACTCTATCTTTTCAAGTACCGTTCAAACTTTGTCGGTCACGAAGCGTACGGGTTATGGTACAATCATATTATACAATTTGAGTAGTATATCGTTATATTATGTGTCGTATTCAATACGTATCGTTTGGTTTATATAGTTGAAAAGTGTGGATGTATCCGTAGACTTCAGTTTCAATTCATAACTATATTATGTGTGTTATTCAATTGAAATGACTAGTCTATGGACACTACAAGGCATGCTACACGAACATTAAAAGTCGCGCTCCACTCACATTAAATGTCGTGCACCACTAACATTAAAAGTCGTGCTCCATTCACATCAAAAGTCGTGCTGGAAAGAAAGAGTCAAGAAGTTAAAGATTTGGGTCGTCCTCTTTTGAATTGTGAAAATAAAGAGTTAAGGCGTTTAAGGAGTTAAGGAGTTATGTACAGTTTAGGTCGTCCTCTTTTGAATTTTAAAAATAAAGAGTTAAGGTGTTTAAGGAGTTAAGGAGTTACATACAGTTTGGGTCGTCCTTGTTTGAATTGTGAAAATAAAGAGTTAAGGCGTTTAAGGAGTTACGCACAGTTTGGGTCGTCCTCTTTTGAATTGTGAAAATAAAGAGTTAAGGCATTTAAGGAGTTAAGGAGTTACGTACAGTTTGGGTCGTCCTCTTTTGAATTATAAAAATAAAGAGTTAAGGCATTTATGGAGTTAAGGAGTTACGTACAGTTTGGGTCGTCCTCATCAAACGTTACAATAGTTACACTATAAAATAGAAATGCGATAGATTTAAAGTACATAAAACAATACAATAAATGGATACTACAACGTTACAATAGCTCAACAACCGCATAGAATATATATCTAAGCAGTACCTTTCGTATGCCATAAATGCTCAACCAGGTCATCCTACAGTTTACTATGGACCTCCCTAGACCTAATTTTACGCAGTCGCCTAAGAAATACCTCAAGTGTCGCTGGATTTCTATCAACAACAACAGTTTGGGTGTTATCTGGATCATATCCCAAATAAGACGGAAATTTTCCTCTTTCTTCTTTAGTGATCATGTTATGCATTATAATACAGGCACGCATAATGTTGCTCAAAACCTGTGGCTTAAATAATTTAACAGGGTTTTTTACAATGGCAAACCTTGCTTGGAGAACCCCAAATGCACATTCTACGTCTTTTCTTGCTACCTCTGAAATTGTTTTGACAAGCGTACCCCAAGAAGGATAGATGCCATCTGCTAAATAATACCCCATGTCGTACGTATTTCCTGCAATATTAAAATCACATGCAGGTGCTTTTCCATGTGCAAGGCTCTTAAACAAATGTGATTGGTGAAGTACGTTAATATCGTTCATTGAGCCAGGACATCCGAAAAATGCATGCCAAAACCATAGATCGTGTGAAGCAACAACTTCAAGTATCATTGTCACTTTAGGGTAATGTCCAATAAATTGACCATGCCATGCTGTAGAACAGTTTTTCCATTCCCAATGCATACAGTCTAGACTGCCTAACATGCCGGGAAATCCTCTTATGGCTCCTAACCTTTTCAATTTGTTGACATCGCTTTGCGTCGGAGCACGTAGGTACTCCTCACCATACATTTCAATTATGGCTACACAAAACCTTTTAAGGCTTAAGGTAATAGTACTCTCACCCATTCGGACAACCTCATCAAACGCATCTGGAGCTATTCCGTAAGCTATTACACGTAATGCAGCTATAATTTTTTGGTACGGCGAATCCTAAGGTACCAGCACTATTACGTTTTTGAACAAAATAATTATCGTGTTCAACAACTCCATTGAAAATGCGCATAAACATATTCTTGCTGATACCAAAACGGCGTCTAAAGTCATCAGGACCATACGTACAGGGGGTGTTGAAATAATCTTTAAGTAATCGTGCAGTACCTCCTTTATGATCCCGCATCTTCCGTTTGTCTACACGACTGTACACGCTGCCTCCTCGAGTACCCCTAGATGATCCTTCTGTTAGGAAATGTTGGTTAATCCTTAATTGTTGCACGACAACAGCTTGCATCATAATCTGTAAAGTATCGCTATCGGTCAAGCTATCCGAAGAAAACTGAAGAAATTTTGTATGCCCCAACAAATCATCGCCTTCGTCGGAGTCGGAATCTGTAACGGCTGGAAATTTTCGACTCCTCGAGAGTCGAAAATTCCGAGACGTTAGTGAAAGAAAGTAGAGGGTGAGGAAGAAAAGATAAAACTAATAGAATAGAAGAAGAAGAAGAACTTACATCATCAGAGTAAACACGAATCTCACAGCGGAACGAATAAAATATAACATAACTTTGAAATACAAATCAGTACTCGTATATACATACCATTTCAAAGTACAACACTTAACAACACAGCGGAATAATAATAGCTATAATCCTGAAGCCTCCTGCTCCAAGCTCTCCAAGTGTATCTGTAAAATCCCGACTACTTGACTGCCCGTACAAATTTAGGCACCCAAGAGTTTAGGGGAAACAAAACAAAATAAACTCCGGGTCAGTCATGGGACTGGTGTGAATAAAACTCCAACACTTGGTTAAATAAAGGATATCTTTCTGATAATATAATAATGTCTAAATACAAATAGATATCAATCTAGCAGAACGCTTGCATCTCACGTTCCACATACATAGTATACAAATAAAACCGTGAGCGCTTATTGGAGATTGGATTCCAACAGACAAGGTATGGGAGCACCTTCCGATCAGTGTACTCTAGAGGAGATACACTAGGGTTCAACAAGAACGTCTTGCAACCCGGCCACACATGACCGTCCACTCATTTAGCTTGAGTGTAACGAATATATTATCACCGATGGTTGGGATCAGCAACCATCCTTCCCGATAAGGGACAGCATTGAAATAGATTATAAAGAAGTACAATTGAATATTCTCTAGATGGTGATAATACACCCTGCTTGGGTATGGTCCAACTAGCCATGCTGCCTAGCCCAACTTCTGATATTTCCTGGTTGTGAGGTTTTGAGGTCACGTTTATCACTTTGACAGATTATTTCTTCAATTACTTTGAATGCCACATCGTCATACCAGCCAAATCATTATTGATTTCTCAAGGCATCACGGGTATAAAAGCTAAGAGAAACGAATTTCTCCGCCACCAAGGTAATACGTTTAAAGAGATCAACATATATGATTCGTTAAGAATACTTTGTCAGACACTCGTCCATATACGTTGTTCTGGGACTGAATAAACCGAAGGCACTATTCAATTAATCCATCCTACCTAGGCTTTTCACAATAGCCCTTGCACTTCACTCCATCTTCAATTATCTTCAACGTACTTGATTCGCAACGCTTATGCTAATACGGAGTGGTTCTTCGGATAATAATCCAACCGGTCTCTCCATATTTACAACGTAAAAATGGTCAAACTATGATAGTCTGTGATTCAACTATCAAATGAAAACATGTCGGTGTACAAACAACGATCTTATTTCCAAATGGGAATTCGATCGATCAATCATCATATGTTCATATTCCCTTATTTCATATATTTAGAAAATATATGTTATTAATCATTGGAAAACATTTCCATAGCTTATTTTCACATCACTATTATTTCGCAACTATCAGTCCCTAACTGTAACTAGTATGAGAACAATTCTCTAAGTATCAATCCGGAAGGTCGAAACCAACATCAGATCGTCACTTAGAAAACCGTTCAACTTACCCTCTCCAGTCAGTTTCTGAATTTGCTTAACTCTATTTCTTAAATTCTTATCATGAAAACATTTCATTTTCTATGTTTAGAAAACATATCTGACTATATTTGGAAAACGTTCCCAAAACTCATTTACGGATTTCAAATGAACGTTGTATAAAACATCGTTACGCTTAATCCATTAATCGCTTATTACTTAACTATATTTCAAATCAACCTTTTCTATCGAACCACAACTATTCCTTTGTCAATTCTGAAGTCAATCAAGTTGGGGTATAATTACCTCTCAGACCTTAATTGAACAACGTCCTTTACTGTGAAATAGATGAAGCTCATTACTCACTTTTTCCAATCTTCTGTTTACGCAAATTCTCGGATTCAGGTTACGAATCCACTTCTCATATGAAAACGTTTGATTATAACTATAACGTTATAATTCCTACTTCTACAATATCTAACCTAAATTATAAATTAATTTCCTAACTCGAATAATTTAACAGACACCAAATTTCTAAATCAATAACTAAATCTTGATTTAACCCCTGGAAAGTAAATAGTACTTTCCCGAATTCGATATAATTGAATTCGACGTATTAATCTCTTTCGAGTAATCTCTATTCGATTAACTCCCTTGTTAATAACTTATATTCGATAAACTCTATTTCGATTAACTCCTATCGAATAACTAATATTCGAATAACTCTTCTTGGTTGGCTCTATTTCATTAACTCTTATCGAATAACAAATATTCGATTTTCTTACATGTGTCAGTTCTTATCGAATAACTAACATCCGATTAACTTATATGGATTTACTCTTATCGAATAACTTATTCGAATAACATAATTGATTAACTCCTTTGAATAACTAATTCGATTTACTCTACTCGAATAACTAAATTCGATTAACTCAAATTGAATAACTAATATTCAATTAACTCTTCGACTAACTCCTTTGGATTAACTAACTTCGAATAACTCCTTTGGATTAACTAACTTCGAATAACTCCTTTGGATTAACTAACTTCGAATAACTCCTTTGGATTAACTAACTTCGAATAACTCCTTTGGATTAATTAACTTCGAATAACTCCTTTGGATTAACTAACTTCGAATAACTCCTTTGGATTAACTAACTTCGAATAAATAATATTCGGTAACTCTTCTCAAATGAATAACATTTGATTTCTCCACTGGAATAAACTATATTCGATTACTCTTCCCTCGAATACACTATATTCGATAACTCTACTTCGGATAAGTGATATTCAACAACTCTACTCGATTAACTCTACTTGGATAACTCTAACTGATCAACTCTAACTGGTCAACTCTAACTGGTCAACTTTAACTGTTTATCTTTAACTGGTAAACTTTAACTGGTTAACTCAAATGGTTTAACCTAACTGGTTAACTCAAATGGTTTAACCTAACTTGATTTACTTGTCTCGATTAACTGAACTAATCCACTTAGTTTAACTTAGTTAATTCACTTTGATTAACTCTAACCGATTTACTTAGTTTAACTCAGCTAATTCACTTTGATTAACCCAACTAATTTACTTCGATTAACCAATTAGTTTAACTTGACTAATTCACTTAGTTTGACGCAACTAATCCACTTTGATTTACAAATTATTTTAACTTAACTAAGTCACTTAGTTTGACGCAACTAATTCACTTTGATTTACCAATTAGTTTAACTTAACTAATTCACTTCGATTAACCGCTTAGTTTATCTTAACTAATTTACTTTTGTTAACTTAACCAATTACTTTGATTAACTCGACTAACTTGCTTTGGTTAACCTAACAAATTACTTTGTTTAACCCTATTCGAATAAGTAATTCGAATCACTCTAATGTGTTTAACTCTATTCAAATATCTAATTCGAATAACTCATTTCGAATAACTAAATTCGATTAACTCCTTTTATTAACGTTTATTCATTTCAAAAGATTTCCTTTTTACAACGTTTATCCATTGATAAAGATTTACTTTTTACAACGTTTATCCATTTATAAAGATTTACTTTTAGTAACGGTTCTTCACTTTATAAATGTCCTTTTAATAACGTTTCTACTTCTCTTTATAAGTCCAGACTTATATATATACCATTTATCAACGATAAATAATTTATTAAATTTATAAAACATTATTTATAAATTAATCTACTTCAATTTATCTGTTTAAAACAGATTTCCTATTTAATATCTCATTTAAATCCATATCGTGTTATACCGTGTGCGAAGCACGTGTTTAAATCTATCCTTGTATAATTCTATTTATTTTCCGAACAAGTGTTCCTTTATTTATTACCTAAATAAATATTCCTTTATTCCATTTATTTATAATCTAAATAAATGTTCCTTTATTTATTTCCTAAATAAATAAATGTTTTCATTTTATAAAATCCTATCGATTTTTATAAATAAGATTTATTTTGAATATAAACATTGAAAATTCCCTTTTTACATTCTAGTATCACCTACGGTGTTTAACGTGTCGTATAACAATGATTGGTATCATTCAAACATATGAAATCAATAACAGATTTCATAACACATCATATATCACAATATATGAAAAACGGTAAAATAAATGTTGAGGAATCCAGTCGGATTCCTCCAACCTGTTTCCCTGCATCCACATATGTTACACAATAAAATATACATCAATTTCATTCCAACATGAAATATACTGATGAACTGAATCAATATTTGATTGTCGTTTATATATATAACTATATCTATGTTTCAATCAAATCTATTTAACAGTCCAAACTATCAATACACAGCAATCAAATCATTTAACACAGTTTATATAAAAATATAAACTGAGGAGAGTTAGTGAGTTTTACTCACATTGGACTATCATCGTTAATTAATGATAATTGTCGTTGATTTAGATCGGACAATTTATTTCGCCATAAATTGTAACGAGCTCGAATCCACGCCCGGTCAGCTTCATTGTGTTGCTCCCGTCCGTACGATTCCAATGGATCTTGTTTCGTCCAATTCTTTACACATAATCGGCCCAACTACCCTTAACAGCCCACGTCCGCACCTTTAATACCGTCGGCCTTCAAACCCTTCTTTCCCAAATCCTAAACGCGACTACAGAAAACCGCTCCTCCCAATTCCCCTTTGACCCGACGTTTGACCACCCTCCGCCTTCACCTCGGCCATACTTTGGCGACGTCATCACCACCACTGCGCTCCTCATCTCCTACCGCACCTGCTCGACCCCTCAGACCTGAACTCGAACGTGGTCATAGGGTTTCCGTCGATCCCCTCATCGAACCCAGACCGTCGTCGCAACCCACCAAATCGAGCATGAAAGTGTAGTTTCTCTTCCTCAGTCCGAAAACAAACTCCATTTCCTCACTAAGTCCCTAAATCAAACTATAGCTCAAACCCTAGTTCGAACTGGAGCCTCGCTGAAGAGCTGACAGCGATGAAACTCGAATCGAGTTCAACCAAAACCGTCCCCAGATGAAGAGAAACACTCTGTGAATCCAATACGATGTTATGATTTTATTTTGGTTTGTTATTGATTTTTTTATTGGGAATTTTTGGCTGTGAAATGCATTGTCGGCCTTATATAGCCTGTTTTGGGTTAAGTGCCGTTTGTGGCTGAGATTGAAGGCCGTGTGGCCTGTGCGGAACCTCAGAAAATGGGAGGGATATTTTCAATTTGATTTTTGTAATTTATTTACTCGATTTTCTCCTTGCATCTGTCTTCTAAAAATCCTAGCGATCACATACGATCCCCAAAAATCACAATAACTGACATGCCACTAGAGTTTGACATTACGGACCCAACGAAACTGGTTTCGTCGAATTCCGACTCCGTTTGCTCAAACTGCGTATTTTTAACTGTCGAAAAACTGACTGTTTCTTACTCTAAAAATCCGTACGGCCACACGGTGACTCTAAAAATCACGAAACTAGAAATCTAACAACTATTTGACATTGCGGATCCAACAAAACTGGTTTCGTCGAATTCCGACTTCGTTTGTAAAAGTGGCTATTTTTAGACCCTTGGATAATCCATTTAAATATATAAATATATTTAAATAAATTAAATTAAATATAAATAAATTTATATTACCGTATATATTCATAGTGGAATACTATACAACTCCAGAAAACTTATATGTTTGATATTCCAAGTAAAGATTGAATCGAATTTCAATTTATATTGAAATTCCCTTTTATAACGTATATAAAGCGTTACGAATTATATACGAATTCCATAGCGACTTTTCTGAAATTTGATTTGGACATAACTCAAAATCTACACGACGAAATCCCGATTTTTCTCTTCCATTAGAAAGATATACTCCACCAGCTCCACACGTTTCTTGTTTCACAGAAATCCGGCTTAAAATGAATCATGTACATTCAGTTGAAGTTCAAATCGCCAAATTGCGAACTGCCGCGACGTTTCAGGTTCGTTTTAATTATAATTATAAATTATAAGTTCGAACGTTGTACTTTAAGTTATCGATATCGCCAAATCGATATATAAATCATTAAATAAATTAATTATTCGATAGCTAACAAAACGAGCCATTACAGACTTCCCCCCTTAAAATAAGTTCGTCCTCGAAATTGCTAAGTTAGAAAAATGCTACTAACTCTACTAACTAGATTCAAATATCTTTTAGTTTACTTCTCAACTCCAGTTTCAACTGAACCATTAAATTTTCAATTAAATTATTAATTCATTCTGGCTAACTGAATTTCCATAAATCATGAGAATGTTCTAACGCCTGGAATTTTCGAATTTTTTTGCCATAACCTCCTTTGTATTAGTCAATATGACAAACCACCCCTCGCCTCTCTAGGCCTTCTCCAACCCAAAAGAAAATCAAAATAGCCAAGCGGCTTGCCAATTCGGCTCATAAAATCCAAACTCATATATGATATAAACTTGTACCTTTTTGTCGGTCATTTAACTCTATCCCTTTCATCTGCTACCACTTCAACATATACCAATGTTATCCATTCCAATTGATCTCCAATCAGTTCATATCCTCAAATCCAAATCGAATTTCATTCGAACTCCAATATCAAATTCCAAATTATTGACTTATCAATTTGGTTCCATTTTAGATTATCTCTAATCCAATTCAATTTTATTTAACTCGGTTCAAGTTAAATTTCAATTTATTTTTACCATCTCATTTTATTTAACTTCATTAGTTAAATTTTAATTCCAGAACTTAAGTTCCTGGGTTTCTTTCAAATCAATTTGAAATCATAATGCCAATTCAAAACCTTTGAATTTCTAAACAACTTGTTTTCTCAAAACAATTCAAAAACAAAACCTTTGGTAGTAATCCATCACTTAGAACTTGAAAATGAACACTGATGATGTCTAGATTCATCATCAGAATTTATTTTCCAGCTATCGAAGAGAGTTCAATACTATATCATTTTCAATTTGAAAAACATTTTCAAACTCTCCCAGGAACTTAAAATTTCCTTATTTTAAATTCCAAATTCTGATTTAAATTCATATTTAATTCAAACTATTTCATATATTACATTCATATGAATTCTGATTGGTCATTTATAACCATTTCACCCTTTTATAATCTTATTCGATTATAATAACAACCAACACAATCAATATACTATAATAATTTCAAGATATATATTTCTTCTATAAACAAATATATTTGGGAAAAATTATTTCATTTACCCTCTTTCAAAACATACCATGACGGTTCATCATATTCGAGTGTTTAGTAACCCTTATCGATACAGTGGATCAAACTGATCGACCAGAATTCATAAGCCACTCAACCAATGAGTCTCCACAATATAAAACCATTTTATATTGAGTAACAATTACGCGCTCATATATATACACTCAAACTCAATCTAGGTTATTACTAATCCCATCTCTATCGAGTTATGCCACAGAGCCAAGGTAATCACTTAACTTAAGCTCTGATACCAACTGTAAAGGCTGGAAATTTTCGACTCCTCGAGAGTCGAAAATTCCGGGACGTTAGTGAAAGAAAGTAGAGGGTGAGGAAGAAAAGATAGAACTAATAGAATAGAAGAAGAAGAAGAACTTACATCATCAGAGTAAACACGAATCTCACAGCGGAACGAATAAAATATAACATAACTTTGAAATACAAATCAGTACTCGTATATACATACCATTTCAAAGTACAACACTTAACAACACAGCGGAATAATAATAGCTATAATCCTGAAGCCTCCTGCTCCAAGCTCTCCAAGTGTATCTGTAAAATCCCGACTACTTGACTGCCCATACAAATTTAGGCACCCAAGAGTTTAGGGGAAACAAAACAAAATAAACTCCGGGTCAGTCATGGGACTGGTGTGAATAAAACTCCAACACTTGGTTAAATAAAGGATATCTTTCTGATATTATAATAATGTCTAAATACAAATAGATATCAATCTAGCAGAACGCTTGCATCTCACGTTCCACATACATAGTATACAAATAAAACCGTGAGCGCTTATTGGAGATTGGATTCCAACAGACAAGGTATGGGAGCACCTTCCGATCAGTGTACTCTAGAGGAGATACACTAGGGTTCAACAAGAACGTCTTGCAACCCGGCCACACATGACCGTCCACTCATTTAGCTTGAGTGTAACGAATATATTATCACCGATGGTTGGGATCAGCAACCATCCTTCCCGATAAGGGACAGCATTGAAATAGATTATAAAGAAGTACAATTGAATATTCTCTAGATGGTGATAATACACCCTGCTTGGGTATGGTCCAACTAGCCATGCTGCCTAGCCCAACTTCTGATATTTCCTGGTTGTGAGGTTTTGAGGTCACGTTTATCACTTTGACAGATTATTTCTTCAATTACTTTGAATGCCACATCGTCATACCAGCCAAATCATTATTGATTTCTCAAGGCATCACGGGTATAAAAGCTAAGAGAAACGAATTTCTCCGCCACAAAGGTAATACGTTTAAAGAGATCAACATATATGATTCGTTAAGAATACTTTGTCAGACACTCGTCCATATACGTTGTTCTGGGACTGAATAAACCGAAGGCACTATTCAGTGAATGCATCCTACCTAGGCTTTTCACAATAGCCCTTGCACTTCACTCCATCTTCAATTATCTTCAGCGTACTTGATTCGCAACGCTTATGCTAATACGGAGTGGTTCTTCGGATAATAATCCAACCGGTCTCTCCATATTTACAACGTAAAAATGGTCAAACTATGATAGTCTGTGATTCAACTATCAAATGAAAACATGTCGGTGTACAAACAACGATCTTATTTCCAAATGGGAATTCGATCGATCAATCATCATATGTTCATATTCCCTTATTTCATATATTTAGAAAATATATGTTATTAATCATTGGAAAACATTTCCATAGCTTATTTTCACATCACTATTATTTCGCAACTATCAGTCCCTAACTGTAACTAGTATGAGAACAATTCTCTAAGTATCAATCCGGAAGGTCGAAACCAACATCAGATTCACTTAGAAAACCGTTCAACTTACCCTCTCCAGTCAGTTTCTGAATTTGCTTAACTCTATTTCTTAAATTCTTATCATGAAAACATTTCATTTTCTATGTTTAGAAAACATATCTGACTATATTTGGAAAACGTTCCCAAAACTCATTTACGGATTTCAAATGAACGTTGTATAAAACATCGTTACGCTTAATCCATTAATCGCTTATTACTTAACTATATTTCAAATCAACCTTTTCTATCGAACCACAACTATTCCTTTGTCAATTCTGAAGTCAATCAAGTTGGGGTATAATTACCTCTCAGACCTTAATTGAACAACGTCCTTTACTGTGAAATAGATGAAGCTCATTACTCACTTTTTCCAATCTTCTGTTTACGCAAATTCTCGGATTCAGGTTACGAATCCACTTCTCATATGAAAACGTTTGATTATAACTATAACGTTATAATTCCTACTTCTACAATATCTAACCTAAATTATAAATTAATTTCCTAACTCGAATAATTTAACAGACACCAAATTTCTAAATCAATAACTAAATCTTGATTTAACCCCTGGAAAGTAAATAGTACTTTCCCGAATTCGATATAATTGAATTCGACGTATTAATCTCTTTCGAGTAATCTCTATTCGATTAACTCCCTTGTTAATAACTTATATTCGATAAACTCTATTTCGATTAACTCCTATCGAATAACTAATATTCGAATAACTCTTCTTGGTTGGCTCTATTTCATTAACTCTTATCGAATAACAAATATTCGATTTTCTTACATGTGTCAGTTCTTATCGAATAACTAACATCCGATTAACTTATATGGATTTACTCTTATCGAATAACTTATTCGAATAACATAATTGATTAACTCCTTTGAATAACTAATTCGATTTACTCTACTCGAATAACTAAATTCGATTAACTCAAATTGAATAACTAATATTCAATTAACTCTTCGACTAACTCCTTTGGATTAACTAACTTCGAATAACTCCTTTGGATTAACTAACTTCGAATAACTCCTTTGGATTAACTAACTTCGAATAACTCCTTTGGATTAACTAACTTCGAATAACTCCTTTGGATTAACTAACTTCGAATAACTCCTTTGGATTAACTAACTTCGAATAACTCCTTTGGATTAACTAACTTCGAATAAATAATATTCGGTAACTCTTCTCAAATGAATAACATTTGATTTCTCCACTGGAATAAACTATATTCGATTACTCTTCCCTCGAATACACTATATTCGATAACTCTACTTCGGATAAGTGATATTCAACAACTCTACTCGATTAACTCTACTTGGATAACTCTAACTGATCAACTCTAACTGGTCAACTCTAACTGGTCAACTTTAACTGTTTATCTTTAACTGGTAAACTTTAACTGGTTAACTCAAATGGTTTAACCTAACTGGTTAACTCAAATGGTTTAACCTAACTTGATTTACTTGTCTCGATTAACTGAACTAATCCACTTAGTTTAACTTAGTTAATTCACTTTGATTAACTCTAACCGATTTACTTAGTTTAACTCAGCTAATTCACTTTGATTAACCCAACTAATTTACTTCGATTAACCAATTAGTTTAACTTGACTAATTCACTTAGTTTGACGCAACTAATCCACTTTGATTTACAAATTATTTTAACTTAACTAAGTCACTTAGTTTGACGCAACTAATTCACTTTGATTTACCAATTAGTTTAACTTAACTAATTCACTTCGATTAACCGCTTAGTTTATCTTAACTAATTTACTTTTGTTAACTTAACCAATTACTTTGATTAACTCGACTAACTTGCTTTGGTTAACCTAACAAATTACTTTGTTTAACCCTATTCGAATAAGTAATTCGAATCACTCTAATGTGTTTAACTCTATTCAAATATCTAATTCGAATAACTCATTTCGAATAACTAAATTCGATTAACTCCTTTTATTAACGTTTATTCATTTCAAAAGATTTCCTTTTTACAACGTTTATCCATTGATAAAGATTTACTTTTTACAACGTTTATCCATTTATAAAGATTTACTTTTAGTAACGGTTCTTCACTTTATAAATGTCCTTTTAATAACGTTTCTACTTCTCTATATAAGTCCAGACTTATATATATACCATTTATCAACGATAAATAATTTATTAAATTTATAAAACATTATTTATAAATTAATCTACTTCAATTTATCTGTTTAAAACAGATTTCCTATTTAATATCTCATTTAAATCCATATCGTGTTATACCGTGTGCGAAGCACGTGTTTAAATCTATCCTTGTATAATTCTATTTATTTTCCGAACAAGTGTTCCTTTATTTATTACCTAAATAAATATTCCTTTATTCCATTTATTTATAATCTAAATAAATGTTCCTTTATTTATTTCCTAAATAAATAAATGTTTTCATTTTATAAAATCCTATCGATTTTTATAAATAAGATTTATTTTGAATATAAACATTGAAAATTCCCTTTTTACATTCTAGTATCACCTACGGTGTTTAACGTGTCGTATAACAATGATTGGTATCATTCAAACATATGAAATCAATAACAGATTTCATAACACATCATATATCACAATATATGAAAAACGGTAAAATAAATGTTGAGGAATCCAGTCGGATTCCTCCAACCTGTTTCCCTGCATCCACATATGTTACACAATAAAATATACATCAATTTCATTCCAACATGAAATATACTGATGAACTGAATCAATATTTGATTGTCGTTTATATATATAACTATATCTATGTTTCAATCAAATCTATTTAACAGTCCAAACTATCAATACACAGCAATCAAATCATTTAACACAGTTTATATAAAAATATAAACTGAGGAGAGTTAGTGAGTTTTACTCACATTGGACTATCATCGTTAATTAACGATAATTGTCGTTGATTTAGATCGGACAATTTATTTCGCCATAAATTGTAACGAGCTCGAATCCACGCCCGGTCAGCTTCATTGTGTTGCTCCCGTCCGTACGATTCCAATGGATCTTGTTTCGTCCAATTCTTTACACATAATCGGCCCAACTACCCTTAACAGCCCACGTCCGCACCTTTAATACCGTCGGCCTTCAAACCCTTCTTTCCCAAATCCTAAACGCGACTACAGAAAACCGCTCCTCCCAATTCCCCTTTGACCCGACGTTTGACCACCCTCCGCCTTCACCTCGGCCATACTTTGGCGACGTCATCACCACCACTGCGCTCCTCATCTCCTACCGCACCTGCTCGACCCCTCAGACCTGAACTCGAACGTGGTCATAGGGTTTCCGTCGATCCCCTCATCGAACCCAGACCGTCGTCGCAACCCACCAAATCGAGCATGAAAGTGTAGTTTCTCTTCCTCAGTCCGAAAACAAACTCCATTTCCTCACTAAGTCCCTAAATCAAACTATAGCTCAAACCCTAGTTCGAACTGGAGCCTCGCTGAAGAGCTGACAGCGATGAAACTCGAATCGAGTTCAACCAAAACCGTCCCCAGATGAAGAGAAACACTCTGTGAATCCAATACGATGTTATGATTTTATTTTGGTTTGTTATTGATTTTTTTATTGGGAATTTTTGGTTGTGAAATGCATTGTCGGCCTTATATAGCCTGTTTTGGGTTAGGTGCCGTTTGTGGCTGAGATTGAAGGCCGTGTGGCCTGTGCGGAACCTCAGAAAATGGGAGGGATATTTTCAATTTGATTTTTGTAATTTATTTACTCGATTTTCTCCTTGCATCTGTCTTCTAAAAATCCTAGCGATCACATACGATCCCCAAAAATCACAATAACTGACATGCCACTAGAGTTTGACATTACGGACCCAACGAAACTGGTTTCGTCGAATTCCGACTCCGTTTGCTCAAACAGCGTATTTTTAACTGTCGAAAAACTGACTGTTTCTTACTCTAAAAATCCGTACGGCCACACGGTGACTCTAAAAATCACGAAACTAGAAATCTAACAACTATTTGACATTGCAGATCCAACAAAACTGGTTTCGTCGAATTCCGACTTCGTTTGTAAAAGTGGCTATTTTTAGACCCTTGGATAATCCATTTAAATATATAAATATATTTAAATAAATTAAATTAAATATAAATAAATATATATTACCGTATATATTCACAGTGGAATACTATACAACTCCAGAAAACTTATATGTTTGATATTCCAAGTTCAGATTGAATCGAATTTCAATTTATATTGAAATTCCCTTTTATAACGTATATAAAGCGTTACGAATTATATACGAATTCCATAGCGAATTTTCTGAAATTTGATTTGGACATAACTCAAAATCTACACGACGAAATCCCGATTTTTCTCTTCCATTAGAAAGATATACTCCACCAGCTCCACACGTTTCTTGTTTCACAGTAATCCGGCTTAAAATGAATCATGTACATTCAGTTGAAGTTCAAATCGCCAAATTGCGAACTGCCGCGACGTTTCAGGTTCGTTTTAATTATAATTATAAATTATAAGTTCGAACGTTTTACTTTAAGTTATCGATATCGCCAAATCGATATATAAATCATTAAATAAATTAATTATTCGACAGCTAACAAAACGCGCCATTACAGAATCGGAATCAGTATCATCCAGACCATTCTGGCTATGGTATATCGAATATTCGGTTTGCGCATCTGATTCGTAAACATCATCGTCATTGTAGACATTATGAGACATTTTTGTGTTGTGAAGCTAAATGTGCACACCAGAAGTGGTTTTATAGCTTCTTCAATCCGCAGTTGCAACGACTATATAAAGAATAATGTATTAAAATATATTCGTTAACGGCTATAAATTCAAACAGAATTATAATATTCTACAACGACTATAAATTTGAACTGTATTTTACTATTCAGCAACGGTTATTTGTTTAAACTATATTTTAATATTCGGCACAGACGTTATTTAGACATATTTTATTCTAATATTTCAAAACGGCTCTATATATATTATATTTTAATTTTTATTGAATTTATATTTAATTTTTATACCCGTTAACTATATTTTGGCCTTTCGACCATATTTCAAAAAATTGAAAACAGTTTTCTGAAAACCCTTTTGGGTTAAACGGTTTTCTGAAAACCGTTTAACCCATAAACGGTTTTCAGAAAACCGTTTATGGTTAAAATTTAAAAAAAAAACAACCGAACGTCCCCCCATTGGCTGCTGAATGGGTGGGAAGAATTCACGCTTAAAATGTTTTATCAACGCTCAAATGTACGCTCAACCACTGGGAATGCTCTAAACAAAACTTAACTTCCTCCTTTTGCTGCTTTAAATCCACCGAAATAATATACTACAGCCTTCCAGAAATAGAACTTCATACCTAATGCTCCCCCTTCTGTTCAACAGCACCACTCCCGTGCCACGTCCACCCGGTTGCTCTTCTTCCATTTCAGGAACACACTCCAATATATCTTAACCGCAAAGAAGAAACCTCCCATCATCATTCCGCCCTCATCATCTTTCTATTTAACAAACACGCCTGTCCACTACTCCAATACACACACAACCGAACTGCCACTGCCATCTTTACGGTGGTCCAACCCGTCTGCAACCAACCCACCTGCAAGCCCGTGCCTTTAACCCGAACCATCACAGACCTCCTCTGCCGAATCACCCACTTGTTTCACGCAGTCACCTTCCTCCAACATACTTGCCTAACAATCCTCCTTCACTACGAACTCGCCTTGCACCAGCGTCAATTCGATCAGCTGCCACCACGACAAACGCCTGAGGTCCGCTGAGCTTCGCTGTTTTTCCCAAGTTAATATCCACTCCCCTACTTCTTTATAGCTTCATGATCATCACCTTCCACGCTTTCTCCCGCAAAATGCCATATTATATATATATATATATATATATATATATATATATATATATATACACACACATATATATATATATATATATATATATATATATATATATATATATATATATATATATATATATATAGACACACACACACACACTCATCCACCGTACCTTATATTCCCTCTTCTTCCTTATCTCGGCCCTGACGCGGCAGCAGCCTTTCATTTATTTATTATTTTATTTTATACGATTTACTCCACCGCTATTTTACATTAAGCGTTTTATATTCATACCGCCGAACAGCAAGTCAAAATCAACGAAAATAAACGCACTGCACTTTTTAGCTCAACCGTTATATTGATTACGTTGAAACTAGCTTCATGACTTAATTCGGCCGCAGAGGCAATGTATAAAATTATAATCAATGTTTTATAATAATTATAGTTAAATTACTTCAAACTGTTAATTTATGTGTGTACACCGCGCACAGTCACTAAATAACTTCAAATATTTAAATTAATAAAATAATTTAAATATCTGACTATAGAAAATACGGGACGTTACATTATTCATGAGGACAGTTTTGTGTAAAGTATGAAATTATAGTTGTCCCCTGAATTCTTCTCTTTACACTAAAAATTGTCCTTGAAACTAAAATTTTAGCCTCTTGTGACTTGTCCTTATGATTAATATTTTTGCTTATTTTGTCCTTGTGCCTAAAAATCCCTATTATAAATGGAGTATTGGTTTTAATAATAGTATTATGAAATTTATGGTTAGTTGCGGTTGTTGAGCTCTGAACTATGAGTGTATGTAGCATTTACAATATATTTGCTAGAAGTGTTATTATTAGTTTAAGTAGATCTTACAACTGTAACAAATAATGGTAATGTAACACCCCGCCTCCGCTAGGGTCACTCGCAAAGGAATGCACTAGCTTTAGAGGGGCATTATTGGTAATCATGCACAGAAATATCACAAGACAGAACATATAAAATAGCGGAAGTAAAATCAAACTTTCATAACATGAATAAATAAGGTCTAAAGCCTTTTACATCAGAGTACATCGAAACCTGTCTTGCAATAATAAAGAAGCATAAAGACTTTTTCATAAATTATTCCCCAAGTAAAAACAGTGAAGTAGCCATAGCCAAGAAAAGTCCAAGCCATCCATGATGACCTTCAAGCAGAGGAAGTCCGAACTAAACAACAGTATTTCCTCCCCGTAACCTGGGGGGGAAACGGAAGAAAAGAGGCGAAACAAAACGGGTCAGTCAAAAAGACTGAGTAAGCCCTATCTACTATTAGCATAAAAACTAGTAAAGTTAACTGACATGAGAAACTGAGATGAACATAAGCATGATGACAAGATAGATAAGCTAAATCAAAATAACAGGATGAACTACTGAACTCAGATAAACTAAGGTGTCATGATAAATTACGGTGTCAAGATAAAACAAGGTATCCCATCGTCAAGTTCCTGTCAAGTATAATATCCCTAAGATATCTATCACGTATAACATCCCATGGTATATATCCTGTCTTTTAGCTCTGCACCTACCGTACTAGTATCCCAACCGTATCATGTGTTAACCATGAATGACCCTTACTCAAAAGTCGTGTAATGGTCCATGTCAACCTAGTATATCGCATATATAGGTTACTCAACTCGTATGTTCCTTTCCGTGTATAAGTTTAGTCCCTTGCCGTAGACCATACGGGCTTTCCCATGAGATTCTATATTACTTTAACATAGTTCCATGATCCTTAAGATCGGTTTGGACTGTTACCCTAAACCTAGCTAGGGTCTTCCAACATGAATTATTGTTTGTACAACTAGGACTTATGCTACCTAGGGCTGCTAGGGATTATGCTTACCTATTGCACGTTTTCGTATCTCGGTTTTGGTTCAACCACCCAGGGCCACTAGGATTTACGCTAACCGTCAACCGCGCCCTTTTTCCCATGCATTCATCGTGAATCGCTTTTCCATGACTGTATGCACATGTATCACATCGTGCCATCCGAGTCCTGTCACAGGGCAAATCAAGAAATACAGGACTCGGTCGGGAGCTTTCGATTTATCTGCCGATGCATATGCTAAGGTCTGTTTTTCTTATATGTGGCTATGGTCCCACGAGACCACTCCCTCAACTAGTGAAAGACAAGACAGGATAAATCCTGTATGAGAACCCAACACTGGCCAACCCACATCCAAGCCTTACCGCAACCATAATTAGATAGCAATTATGGTCTTTTGGGTGTTCTCTGCCTTTCCGTATGTACACGCTTGACCAAAGATGGTAGGTAGCCTGACGAAATGCTATCTAGGGTACGACCGTGTATCGTCGACTATCCCCTATCCATCCCCGTCTTTAGGTCGCTCGTATAGCAACCAAGGCATACTCTTGGTTCTTCTAACGCAGACCTTAACCTCTCATGAGCCTAGTATAATCACCTGGCAGCTCATAGAGGGATACCAAGAATATCCTCACGTTCCCCGAAGCTGCTGCTTCGTTACCCAGTTCGCTGGAGCCTTTATCTAAATCAGATACTTGCTCCTACTCGTATACTTAAACGATGACCTACCGTATCAGGTTACTCATCTATCTATGAACTGGTCTAAATTTCCTTGACTAAGAATCATTACTTAGTTATTCTTCAACTAAGGTTTACCACTTAGCATTGTTCCCGTTATCCTTGTTAACTACGGTTATCCACCTAATCCTCAGAACTAGGGTTTACATAATGGATTACGTGTCACTTAAGTTCATGACTTAACCCGTCTACAAATCCTGTCAAAATTGGCTAAGTATCCAAGTTCAAGGCTTAACCCTACAAACCATGCTCAAGTTGGTTAAGTATATTAAGCAATTCACGACTTAACCTCGTCCAATTATCATTCTAGATTGGTTAAGTATATATTAACTTGACCCTATCAATTTACTTAGTCAAATCGGTCAAGTGTATTCAAGCGATTCGTGACTTAGCCTTATCATGTTTTCACGTTATATTGGTTAAGTATTGGTTAACTTAACCACAATAAATTAACGAGTATAGGTCACTTAACCACATCAATTCATCATGTTTAGATTAGTTAAGTGTTTAACTTAACCCCATTAAACTACCAAGTGGGATTAATTAAGTCTAGGCTAACTTAACCCCATCCGATTTCCATGTTTAGACTAGTTGAGTCTAATCTTAACCCCATTCGTTAACCGTATTTTTCGGTTAAGCGTCATTAAGAAAACTTACTTAACCTTACCAAGTTATCGCGTTGGATTGATTAAGTGTTGGTTAACTTAACCCCATCCACTAGTCATATAAAAATGGTTAAGTGTCATTAGGCAAATCAAGTTACTTAACCTACCCAACCTTGTCATGTTTTGTTAAGTATCATTAGCCTAATCAAATTACTTAACCCATTTGTCCATGTCATGATTGGTTAAGATTCATTAATCAAATTAACTTAACCCTATCATGTGGCATTAATTACTTAATGCACCTCAACCTCTCACATTAGACTTTGTTGTGGTTACTAGTTAAGCCGGTCGGTTCCGGGTAGCTTTACACCACAACTTGGTCTAACCTCGGGTTCA
The DNA here is from genome assembly GCA_030737875.1 of Allium sativum. Classification (NCBI taxonomy): domain Eukaryota; kingdom Viridiplantae; phylum Streptophyta; class Magnoliopsida; order Asparagales; family Amaryllidaceae; genus Allium; species Allium sativum. The sequence goes on along the minus strand of CM060921.1, from coordinate 151,797,617 downwards.
AGCACAACATGACCAACTTCTCACATTGGGTCCTATTGTTTGCAACTACTAGTTAGGCCGGTCGGTTCCGGGTATTTTTACGTTGCAAACTCAACCCAACCTCAAGTTGGCCACACTTATATTATCTAAGTGTCATGTCCATCGTGTTTCCAAAACATGTTACAAGTTTTCAAGCATTTGGGTAGACCTAACTTAATAGGTAAATTCCCAAAGGGTAGACCTAACTTAATAGGTAAATTCCCAAGCTTATGTTTTTATGCATACTTACATGTCAACTTCCATGTTATATTTCAAGTCATATTTTCAAGTTATATTTTCATGTCACTAGAAATTACCCATAACATAACCCAACGCTTTTAAACTCGCATATACGTTCGCAACAACGTAATGGATTAAAAGAAGAGACTTGGAAAAGGCATGACAAAAATGGATATTAAGCCACAAGTTAATCATGGTGGCAAATGAGGCACAAATGTGTTCATTAACTTGCATGTTACATTCTTAAGCCTCAAAAACATGCATAAACCCAAACTTGGCACATAAGCGAATCATGGTGACAAAAGACATGGAATGATGACTAGTAACTCGCATATATCATCATATAAGGGTTATGACTTCATATGCAAGTTGACATAAAGGTTATGAGGGTTCTCATGTTGCATAATGCAACATTTCAACATAAAGGTTGTAGCTTTTAGCCCACAAGATCAAGATAATGATTTCATAAACTTGCATGACATGATAGCATGTATCATACTCAATGATCAAACCCAAACTTGCAACATGAACATTTAACTTCATAGTTAATATCTAAGAGTAGGGAAAGGGCTTACATTGCTATGAAGGCACAAAAGATATGACAAAGCCCTTATGCAATCAAATAGACCCAAAATGCAAGCTCTAACATAAAAACCCTTGAGCCAAAATGATCAAAACCCTTGCTTTATGATGCAAAGATAGAAACTTGACTTGAATGCAAGCTAATGACACTCATACAAGCTTGAAAACACTTGTATGCATGGAAAATCTCTCATAGAAACCATTTAGAAATTTTATGAAGAGAGTGGAGGCCATGAGAGGTAAAATTTTGCCATAGTTTAGTTGCTTGAATGAATAATGAGGATTTAGGATAGGTTAGGGTCTTATTTATAGATTAGGCAAGTGTTTTAGGCCATAGGATTAAACCTAGATTCAATCCAAGCCATCAAAGCATGTCTTGGGGAAGAAGTCAAGTGTAGGAACCATCTAGGGCCTTTAGATTAAAGATGAACCATGAGAACCATCCAAATGCAAAATCTGCATTTGAGCGAATCGGCCCACGGGTTGACAGCCAAACACCTTGGATTAACCCCTAGTCGACCCAGCGGGCTTGGGTCGACCTCAAAAATCGGCCGGTTCGGTTATTCCCCTCTCCCAATTCGCTGTTTTGAACATTTTTGCATATTTATTTATTTAATTTTCAATTATATATATATATATATATATATCAATATATATATATTTCTCTGCGCAACCCATTTCACTTAATTAAGTATACTTTAATTTGGGAATTTTTCGTGAAACTTCGCGAGGCCATATCTTGGTCATACGGACTCCGATTTTCGAAACCTCGGACTCTATTTCGCGTATTTTCCGAGACGAACGCAATGGCATAGCCCGTTTCCCTTGATTCAGATTTTACAGTTTAATTCTGCCTCCATTTATGTTATAACAGGTTATTGAAAATACGGGTTGTTACAGGTAAACTGCTAGCATGACTGACCAAAATAGTTGTTGAAATGTTAAATTGCAACTGTTACAAACAATTGTAAATAAGCCTTTTCCAATTGTTAAAAGCTATTGGAAAAAAGTATTTTACAGCAGGTAAAAGCAGTGGTGGATTAGTCTTTTACAACAGCAATAGTCAGTTGTAAAAAGGTGTTTTTACAACTGTTCGAAATAGTTGTAAAATATTCATGCTATATTACAACTGCAGATATAATGATAGACGAGTGTCAGTTGTAATAGATTTGTTACAACTGTTTTTGGTAGTTGCAAAAAAGTATTTTTGTTGATGTGACATCATCTTAAATTATATTTTTTGTGAGGAAACTTAATTCTAATCACATAATATTTAAGCCAAAAATTATATTGAAAGATTAGCTCAAGCAAGCATTCTCTCGATTTAAATTCTGACATTCCTAAAGAGCCTCCCCACTAAGGGGCTTAGGCCTTTCCCCCTCTTTTCAGGTTGGCAAATGAAATTTATTTTTTTATCCTAAGTGGGTAGCAAATTGCTGAAAATTTGGACGCTTAAAACAGTAAATACACATTAATGCATGCAGCGCTTTAACTATTAGAACATTTGATTGGTGCAGAGCCATACAAATATAAAAAACATCACAAAATGGCAAAGAGAATGACTTATCTGAACTTTTGAACCTTAGACAAGTAGCTACTAAATAGAAAAGAGTTTGGGCCTTTACTCGCTTGCATATATACATCTAATAAACATGAACAAACACCAGCGAGTATTACTAATCATAATATTCACTGCCATTTCATAGACAAAATAAGTTATGATAATACATAAGAGTAATTCCATTGTTAAAAAAATGCTATAATAAGAGATACTACTGATAAAATGGTAAATGGGAATATAAGTAGTACTGCACTCTATATTCAATGGTGTCATATATCTCTTAATCCTTGTCTACTCCTGTACTCGAAGAAAGTGCAGTTATTTAACAATGTTAAATAACAAGAAAAAAAAATCTATATCTAAAACCTCTGTAATAATCGTATACGAGTAACACCTTATGCTAGTGTTGTACGAATATCTGTAGTTAATACACGCGTGTTGAATTGCCGTTAGCTACCAAGAGATCCATATCTCATGGCGTGTAACAACCCGGAATTTCTGAACCAATTTAAAATTTTAATATTAGATTTTTAATCGGTTTGGATATTTAAAATTATTTATTTTAAATAATAACGACTAAAAATTTATTTTAAATGAAGTTAGAATGAATAAATTTATTTTAATTATAAAACGAGCTGGAAATGGCGCGGCAGTTTGAAAATTCGATTTCTAATTTCAATTTAATATATAGAATTCATTATAAGTCAGAATTGGACGAAACAAGAAATATTTGAATCTATTTAATAATATCTTTCTAATGAATGTAAGAAACTGAGATTTCACTTTATAAATTATTAGTTATGTCTAGTTTGAAATTCAGAATAGTCGCTATGGAATTTATATATATTTTAAATAATATAAAGCCCTTAAAAATAGCCATTTTGCAGACGACCACTGTTTTCGACGAAACCACTTTTGTTGGTTCTGGAATTTCAAAATATTGCTAGATTCCAATTTTCATAATTTTTGGAATTAATATATGTGTGCGTGACTAAAGAAAATGTGTTTTTTCAATTTCAGTCAAATTGGATCGACCAGAAAATGACCTTTTTTCAAACGGTCTCCAAATTCGACAAAATTAGTTTTGTTAGGACTGTATCATCAAAACATAGCTAGATTTATTTTTCTGTAATTTTTGGAGTCAGTATGTGGCACCGGTAAATTAAAATGTACATTCAAATTCAATATATATTGATTTATATTTTAATTTAAAGAAAAAATGTTTGAAACCATCGAATTGGCAAATGAAACATATCTCATTGGGTCCAGAATGGGGATATTTAGCTAAGGGCGACATTCGTTGGGTTTCGTTTGGAGTTAGGACTGATTGATTCCTAAATAAAGTAAAATTGGATAAAGTATTATTAAAAATAATTAATATAAAGAGGGCTCTACCACTAAACCTTAGACCTATTTCTCAGGATTTCTACCGCCGCCGTTTTAGGTTATCAATTACTGGCGTGTTCCAAATTTTCTCCTTCAATAAATCGAAATCCACACAAAAAAATTGAAAATTTTCTAAAGCAAAACCATTCAGCTTCGAGAGATCTACAATGTGAACGACTATGATCGAAATTCTTTGGGTATTCTTTCAATTTTCGCGCTCCATTCGCTGCCATTCGAGTCGCAGTAGGGAGGAGGAGACATCACTGAGATGGACGGCGTTCAGGTTGGTGGAGGCGCACATGAAGACGCTCGAGGTGGAAGGTGTTGATGGTGGTCTGGTCGCCGGAATTGTGAACGGCGGTGAACCCTAGGAGGTGACCTTCTTTGAATTGAACCTAGAGCGTACAAAGAAGAAAGAGATAACGAGTTTTTAAACGTTATGGAAAAGGTTAATTAAGTTTTTATTTATTTAAATTAGTATTGTTTATAAAATCTGAAATTTTAAATGTAAATAACATTGCCATAAAAATATGTTTTTTTAAAGATTTTTTTTTTAAATATGAAAAACAAGGAGAAAAAGAATATGATTTTTATATATCATAGCATTGCATAAAAAATGAATTTTTATTTATATATATAACATAGTTTTTAAATGTAATTTTTCTATATGCATAGCATAGATTTTGAAAATATATAAATATCATTGTAAATAAAAATGTTTTAAATATAAATAGCTTTAAATAAGAATCATTGTTTTTATAAAATTAAATATCATTGTTTTGAAATAACATTGTTTTAAATGTAAATAACAATTTATAAAAATATGATTTTTAATTTATATAACGGTTTATAAAAATATGATTTATAAAATTCATAAAAAATGAAAATTTATAGGGTAGAAATAAAAATGAAAAATTATAAAAATGAAAATTTATAAAATATGATTTATAGAAGTTATAAAAATATCATTGTTTATATTTATAGGGTAGAAATAAAAATTTGATTTTCAATATGAAATAAAATTTATAAAAAATGAAATTTTTATATATAATAACACAGTATAAAAATTTGATTTTTATACAAAATAACTTTTTGTTAAAAATGTGAATTTCCCATTGTTAATTTTTAATATATGTAAACATTGTTTTAAAAATATGGTTTTTAAAAATAATTAGACATTGTTTAAAAATATGATTTTTAATATATATTCAGCGTGAAACAGATTGTGATGGAACTGATTGGAAACAAAGTGGAATCCAAAACCGTCCTTTAAAGAATGACAAAGTGGAAACCAAAGGTGAGAACTCCTCACTAAAAAAATTCTGCATAGTTATATATTTATTTTCATAACTAAAAAATATATAGAATTGCCAGTGTAATTTTTTATCAGTTTAATCATTATAAATTGTACACGGTACCTGTTAGATCACCTTCCTCGTCCACAGACCATGGACGATTTAAATTGACTGTAATGTGTGTTGTTTGTGATGTTGAAATGTTGAATGTATTAAAATTAATGTTAATATTAATGTGATAGTGAAATTAAATTATAAATATTCATTTATAATTTGAACAATGAAAATTGGTTAAGTAGGAAATAATTCGAAATGAATTAGAATTGGTAAAATTTGTTAACAAATGATTTATTTAAATAAAATGTTGTTCTTTGAAAACCCCACACATGTATTGGGATGATATTTAACATACACTAGTCCCAATATTTAGTTGTATGTCAATCGATGGATTGACTGTCAGTGATGAGCGTTATTTATTGATTTTAAAGCTCACATGGTTGTAAATTTCACTCTGGATGTGAATGGACCGTTTGATGATTATTCATCATTATTTTTGCATACATGCGATGTATGAAATCCATATAATTGAAATTATATGGTAATTGATTGAGTCGCATTCCAATTCAGAAATAAAGAGCATTCTAAATTAAAGGACATTTTAATATAAAGAATCTTTTAAAATAAAGAATACTTTAAAATAACAAATATTTCAAAACAATATTCGGTGAAGAATAAAATTATGATTTTGATGTCCGATTTTGGATAGACACAAAAATATAAAAATATGAAGTCGGGTTAAGTATAGAAACACCATTTTAACCCGAACAGGTTTATCAATCGATATAATTCATTTTATAATGAATATCGAAAAGAAGTGATTTCAAAATCTAATATTTTAAAAATATTATCATTTTATTATTATAATGATATAGAATATTCAATTTTGATTGAAAAATTGAAAAAAGAAGTTGGAATCGTTTTAAAATGAATTTATTAATATATTTTTAGTACGATTTAAATGGAAATCGATGAAATATATATAATATATATTATGTATATTTAATGGACTGAATAGAACGCGCCGCGCAGCGACCGTTCGTGAATTTCGACCATTAACTTCAAATTATTGTAACGGGAGATCCAACCGTCAGATTCTCCTAAAACTGGAATGTTTGGGTTCGTATCGAAAAGTGCTTTCCAAAGAATAGAAGAGATTTGAAATCTAATGGTTGGATTTGGAATTATGTCCAAATAACATTTGAATAAGATCGCTATGGATGTAGTTTGGTGGCCGTTATTGGAAACCGACTGTACGGGCCTTGATGAAATTATTAAAAATATGGAAAAATTATGTAAAATCATAATTAATAAATTGGAAAGATTTTTGATGAAAAATTCTAAGTTAGAAAAGATAAAAATTTATTTTTATCGAAATGAACTAGTTATTAACTAGAATAATAATCCAATTATTTTAGAAATAGTAAATTGGATCTGCAATGGTTTTAATATAAACAAATTTTCCAACATATGAATTGGAATGGATTTGAGAAGAAATAATCTTCGGAATATTTCAATATTGGATTCCGTGATTATACAGATATTGTTGAGGAATTTGGAAGATATATAAATATCGTTATTCCCAATACGATATTTGTTGATTCCAGAATTTGGTATTGAATATAAGCCGTTATAATTTCTATTCAAAGCTTTTTATTTAATGTCAAATTAGGTTTTGAGTTTGTTATGAATGGTGTCTTAAATAACACAGTTCTTAAACCCAGTTGAGAAAAGAATAAATCTTTAAATTAAAATTTAATGATGTTTTCCAATTAATTAATATTTAATTGGAATTAAATATAATGAATTGGATTTTTGGGTTTGTCATGAATGGTGTCTTAAATAACACTGTTCTTAAACCCAGTTGAGAAAAGGTCAAATCTTTTAATTAAGATTTAGAGAAATTTTACCAATTAATTAATATTTAATTGGAACTGAAATGAAAGTTGATTGTGGTTTATCGTGAACGGTGTTTTAAACGACATTTGTTTTTTAACCCAATTAACAGTTAAAATATAATTTGGAATTTATAAATCTTTTATTAAAATTTAAATGGAAATTTTCCAAAGTAAAGTTTTCCAATTTAATATATTAAATTGGAATTGAATGGTAATTAATTAGGTAATAATTGAGATGAGCTTCTATGAACGAAGACCGCTATTATTTATGGAATTTAAAAGGCTTTGCCGCTATTCCATTTATATTATTGGTCTGATATGGGAATTTATATCAATCATATACTGTTATAATTTCCTTGTAGATTCCATTTTGATGGAAGTTGATTTCGGGTTTATCGTGAATAAAGTTTTAAATAACATTTGTTCTTTAACCTAGTTAAAGACAGGATTTATTTCCTAAACTTGAATAATAATTAAATAATGATTTTTGAGATTAAAACTGAACTAGAGCCTTAATGAGTCTTTAATTAGATTAGAATGTGATAATTAAATTTATATAATTCATGAAATGATTTAGAATGGAGTACCACCAGTTTTACTCTAGGCGATAGTTAAATCTTTAATTGGATTCAAACGTAAAAGGGAAGTTAACTTTACCCAGAACACAGTGGGTGTTAGATATGGAGTACTGCCGATTTTTGCTCCATGGGATAAATAGGTTGGGATTGGGATAATAAATAATAAATGATTACTTCGGTAATGTTCGCTAATCCCGACTAGTTGATAAACCTTAACATGGTTTAAAATTGTGAAAAGGTAAAATAAAATCTTTTGAAATTGAGATTCAAAGGAAGATTTAAGAATAAATTTAAAAGAATTTATTTTCGATAAAATTAATAGGAACATTTCCTTAAAAATGTGAATATTGGAATAAAAGAATATTTTAAATTGGAATGAGGCGTATGATTGTTTTTATAGCACTTGATTATTAATTATAAAATACGTGAGTTATTCGGACAGATCGGGTTTAATCCATTCCGAATAATTACTACGACGACTAAAAGTCGATGATGAAGATGGTGGTTGAAGACCAGAGTTCTCCTCATCATTTGGATGATTACTGATATCTTGATTGGGTTGTACACCCAAGACAAGGTAATAAGTGTTGATCGTCCAGACGTACTTGAAGATCGACGGATATGCAAGGACCTCTCTCCTATATTGGACATATGGGACGAGGAATAATGTGCCTCCAGTTTAGTTCAGACCCAGAATGGACTTGTAAATGAATGTGTGCCGGACATTGGATTTCATTCTGTGTTGATAGAATTCTATTAAATATATCTTTTTGGTGGCAGAGAATTTATTCTCTTGCTTAACACCCTTCTCTGATACGTACGAGCTTAGAGATTATATCTAGATAGACATCAGCTGCATGGCATGAATTGTCAGTGTGGCATGCTAAGATGCAAATGATCAAGGCTTTTGTTGAAATGTAGGGTCTTGTGGTTGATGATCAAAGCACAGCTTCAATTAGCATAGCTTTGTGTATAGCGTTAATCCGCGAGCCTCTCACCCAGGTATGAACTAGAAACGGGAGAAGGATCTAGGGAGAACATGCGTTTCTTTCTAGCTAGAAGTGGTGTCATGGTATGGAGCCAAGACATTTTTACTTATGTGGATGATGGAAAGCGAGGTACCTCGGATTTGAGTCCCTAGTGGCTCTTGATTTACGCCCCATAGGGGGGGAAACATATTGTTCAGGAATTATATATAATCCACTAACGTAAGTTGTGGACCGGCCCTGTGGCTCCAGGTGCAGTTGCGACTGAGTCCTGAGACATGGGCTAGATTGTCTCGAATTCGGTAAGGACGATCCCTTGCCTTGGTTCGTAATGGAAATCAAACTTCCAGTAAGACATCATGCGTTTTTTATTATAGAACTAGTATAGCGACTTGATATATGGTACCCATGCCGTCTATGATCGATACAATTATATTTGAAGTTGTTTTTAAACAATATGCACTAATAGTATCAAAATAATTTTATTTTGTACGTATCAAGCATATTTGGCAATTATAAGGGAAAACTCTATCAACCGGCTTGCGTTGCATTGTGTGATGTGTCCAGAGTCTTATAATAGCTTCATTTTCCAAAAAAAGCATTGCGTTGTTTTATTTTAAACTAAGATTCACATGGAGTAAACCCGTTCCATGTTATACGGCGTGGTCCCATGATTTACCTTACTTTAAAATAATGTTAATAACTTTTTTAGTTCTCACACCAGTCCCATGAATGACATGGAGTTTATTGTTTTAACCTAAACTCTGGGTGCTCCTATTTTCCACACGGGCAGCTAGTAGTTTTGGTTTTGCAGATATTATATTCACAGGATTCTGGTTTACAGTTGAAGCAATATTCAGAAAGCTCTGTATCCGTGTATTTCTTTCAGTTCTGTTTTGTTTTATTTTTCCACTGCTATGTATTTAAAAGTAATTTCTTTCTCTGATATTTATCAAATATATATTATTTATTCATACTCTGTTATATTATTGTACTCTGATGTAAATTATTGTAATAAGCAATGAAATGTTCTATTGTTTGTGTTTTGATGCGTCTTGTTCTCAACTCAATCCAAGCTTTACCGAAAGGGCGAGTTTCAGTCGTTTCAGCGTGGTATCATAGTTTTGGTTTACAGAGCTTGAGAACAAGACACGTTAGAACCAAACAAAAGAATTCATCAGGGATAGGATTAGTAACATCCTATAAGAATGACTCATTAAATATGGGATCAGTAGTATCCTGGAATGAGTCGGAAGAGTGTTATTTTAAAATAAAAATGAAAACAAATTTTGTTTTGAAAATTAAAATCTTATTTTACATATTTGAATATTTAATTTAATTTAATTTTTGAACATCGAGTATATGAAGATTTTGCATATATGCCTAGCTAGCATGTATATGAAGTCTCAAATATACTAGATATAGAATCACACTCTAGTCGCCCGGGGATAATTTTGGTGATTGAGCGATCATCATCAGTATTTATGTTCGAGTTTCGAAATTGGGATATCTATATATTTCCTATTGACTGGTGTAAGAACCAAAACATAGTTAGAATTCATTGTTGTGATTTGACACTAAAAATATGATTTTTGTATATGTATAAAAGGTATGTTTGACAAGCTAATCAACTAACTGATTGTTGGTTGTGTTGTTTGATTAGTAGTTTAATTAATAAAATTGTTGAAACCAATATAAAAATTAATCATAAAATTAGTAAAATCGAATCAAATATTGAATTGAATTAAATTGAAAATTGATAGGAATTGCATACATATACATGTATATATATATATATATATATAATGAACAGCTCATAGCATGGAAGCCAAGAAGAGGAATAAAATTATATGCCCGACAAATAGGTACATGTTTACTGTATTTCTTGAGATTTGATGATTTTATGAGCCGATGTGCTAGCCGCTTGGCTTTTTATTTTTCTTTTGGACTGATGAGGGGCCTGTGAGGCAAATTGCGGTTTTAAATATCAACCCGTAGAAAGGAGAAAATGGCGAAATTTTTCCAAAATTTAGGGTGTTAGCCAAATTTTTGAGAAATTAGAAAATTCTTAGAGACTGAAAGTTGAAGAACGAAGGCCAGAATGAAAGTTGAGTTGCTTGGTTGAACAACTTTCAGCTCTGTTCCTTTTCGAGGGCAAAAAGATTTTAAGTAGGGGAGATTGTAACAACCCGGAATTTCTGAACCAATTTAAAATTTTAATTTAGATATTTTAATTGGTTTTTAATAAAAATAATTTATTTTAAATAGTAACGACAAAAAAAATATTTTAAATGAAGTTAGGATGAATAAATTTATTTTAATTATAAAACGAGCTTGAAATGGCGCGGTAGTTTGAAAATTTGATTTCTAATTTCAGTTTAATATACATAATTCATTATAAGTCAGAATTGGACGAAACAAGAAATATTTAAATATGTTTAATAATATTTTTCTAATGAATGTAAGAAACTAGGATTTCACTTTATAAATTATAAATTATGTCCAGTTTAAAATTCATAATAGTCGCTATGGAATTCATATATATTTTAAATAATATAAAGCCCTTAGAAATAGCCATTTTGCAAACGACCTACGTTTTCGACAAAACTACTTTTACTGGATCTGGAATGTCAAATTATTGCTAGATCCCAATTTTCATAATTTTTGGAATTAATATATGAGCGTGGCAAAATAAAATGTGTTTTGTCAGTTTTAGTCAAATTGGATCGACCAGAAAATGGTTATTTTTCAAACGGTCTCCAAATTCAACAAAATTAGTTTTATTAGGACCATATCCTCAAAACATAGCTAGATTTATTTTTCTGTAATTTTTGGAGTTAGTATGTAGCCACGGTAAATTAAAATGTACGTTCAAATTCAATATATATTGATTTATATTTTAATTTAAAGAAAAATTGTTCGAAACGATCAAATTGGCTTATAAAACATATCCCATTATGTCCAGAATGCGAGCATTTAGCTAGGGGCGAAATTAGCTGGGTTTCGTTTGGAGATATGACCTATTAATTCCTAAATAAAGTAAAATAGGATAAAATATTAATAAAAAAAAATTAATATAAAGAGGGATCTACCACTAAACCCTAGACACATTTCTCAGGAATTCTGCCACCGCCGTTTTAGGTTATTAATGGCTGGCCGTTCCCAATTTCCTCCTTCAATAAATTGAAATCCACACAACAAAATCGAAAATTTTCTGAAGCAAAACCATTCAACTTCGAGAGATCTACAGCGTGAACTGATGTGATCGAAATTCTCTGAGTATATCGTTCAATTTTTGGGCTCCATTCGCTGCTCTTCCAGCCGTCGTAGAGAGGAGGAGACACCACCGAGATGGACGGCGTTCAGGCTGGTGGAGGCGCACATGGAGGTGCTCGAGGTGGAAGGCGTTGATGGTGGTCTGGTCGCCGGAATTGTTAATAGCGGTGAACCCTAGGAGGCAGCCTTCCTTGAATCAAGCCTGGAGCATAAAAAGAAGAAAGAGATAACCTTTTTTTAAAACATTACGGAAAAGGTTAATTAAGTTTTTATTTATTTAAATTAGTATTGTTTATAATATCTGAAATTTTAAATGTAAATAACATTGCCATAAAAATATGTTTTTTTTTTAAAATAACATTGATTTATTTTTAGATTTTTTTTAAATATGAAAAACAAGGGGAAAAAAATATGATTTTTATATATGATAGCATTGCACAAAAAATGAATTTTTATTTATATGTATAACATTGTTTATAAATGTAATTTTTGTATATGCATATCATAGTTTTTAAAAATATATAAATAGCATTGTAAATAAAAATATGTTTTAAATATAAATAGCTTTAAATAAGAATCATTGTTTTTGTAAAAAGAAAATATCATTGTTTTGAAATAACATTGTTTTAAATGTAAATAACAGTTTATAAAAATATGATTTTTAATTTATATAATAGTTTACAAAAATATGATTTTTATATTTATAGGGTAAAAATACAAATTTGATTTTCAATATGAAATAAAATTTATAAAATATGAAATTTTTATATATAATAACACAGTATAAAAACGTGATTTTTATAAAAAATAACTTTGTGTTAAAAGTGTGAATTTCCCAATGTGAATTTTTATATGTGTAAACATTGTTTTAAAAATATGGTTTTTGAAAATAATCAGACATTGTTTAAAAATATGATTTTTAATATAGACCGCGTGAAACAAATTGCGATGGAACTGACTGGAAACAAAGTGGAATCCAAAACCGTGCTTTAAAGAATGACGAAGTGGAAATCAAAGGTGAGAACTCCTCACTAAAAAAATCTACACAGTTATTTATTTATTTTCATAACTGAAAAATATATAGAATTGCTAGTGTAATTTTTTATCAGTTTAATCATTATAAATTGTACACGGTACCTGTTAGATCACCTTCCTCGTCCACAGACCATGGACGATTTAAATTGACTGTATTGTGTGTTGTTTGTGATGTTGAAATGTTGAACGTATTAAAAATAATGTTAATATTAATGTGATAGTGAAATTAAATTATAAATATTCATTTATAATTTGAACAGTGAAAATTGGTTAAATAGGAAATAATTCGAACTAAATTAGAATTGGTTAAATTTATAAACCAATGATTTATTAAAATAAATTGTTGTTGTTTGAAAACTCCATACGGGTATTGGGATGATATTTGACATACATTAGTCCCAATATTTAGTTGTATGTCAATCGATGGATTGACTGTCTGTGATGAGCGTTATTTATTTATTTTAATGCTCACATAGTCGTAAATTTCACTCTAGATGTGACTGATCTATTTGATGATTATTCATCATTATTGTTACATACATGCGATGTATGAAATCCATGTAACTGAAATTATATGGTAGTTGATTGAGTCGCATTCCGATTCAGAAATAAAGAGCATTTTAAAATAAAGGACATTTTAATATAAACAATCTTTTAAAATAAAGAATATTTTAAAATAACGAATATTTTAAAAAAAATATTCAGTGAAGAATAAAATTATGATTTTGATGTCCGATTTTGGATGGACACAAACATATAAAAATATGAAGCTAGGTTAAGTATAGAAATGCCATTTTAACTCGAATGGGTTTATCGATCGATTTTATTCATTTTATAATGAATATCGAAAAGAAGTGATTTCAAAATCTAATATTTTGAAAATATTATCATTTTATTATTATAATGATATAGAATATTCAATTTTGATTGAAAATTTTAAAAAAGAAGTTGGAATCATTTTAAAATGAATTTATAAATATTTTATAAATACGATTTAAATGGAAATCGATGAAATATATATAATATATATTATTTAATGGCCTGAATAGAACGCGCCACGCAGCGACCGTTCACGAATTTCAACCATTAACTTCAAATGAATGTAACGGGAGATACTACTATCGGATTCTCCTAAAACTGGAACCATTAGGTTCGTATCGAAAAGAGCTTTCCAATGAATATAAGAGATTTGAAATCTAGCAGATGGATTTGGAATTATGTCCAAATCAAATTTGAAAAAGGTCGCTATGGATGCAGTTCGGTGGCCGTTATTGGAAACCGACTGTACGGGCCTTGATGAAACTATTAAAAATATAGAAAAATTATGTAAAATCATAATTAATAATTTGGAAAGATTTTGGATGAAAAATTCTAAGTTTGAAAAGATAAAAATGTATTTTTATCGAAATGAACTAGCTATTAACTAGAATAATAATCTAATTATTTTAGAAATAGTAAATTGGATCTGCAACGGTTTTAATATAACTAGATTTTCCAACATATGAATTGGAATGGATTTGAGAAGAAATAATCTTTGGAATATTTCAAATCTAGATTCTGTGATTATACGGATATTGTTGAGGAATTTGGAAGATATATAAATATCGTTATTGCCAATAAGATATTTATTGATTTCAGAATTTGATATTGAATATAAGCCGATATAATTTATATTCAGAGCCTTTTATTTAATGTCAAATTGGGTTTTGGGTTTGTCGTGATTGGTGTCTTAAATAACACTGTTCTTAAACCCAGTTGAGAAAAGAATAAATCTTTAAATTAAGATTTAATGAAGTTTTCCAATTAATTAACATTTAATTAGAATTAAATAAAATGAATTGGATTTTTGGGTTTGTCGTGAATGGTGTCTTAAATAACACTGTTCTTAAACCCAATTGAGAAAAGGTCAAATCTTTTAATTAAGATTTAGAGAAATTTACCAATTAATTAATTTTTAATTGGAACTGAAATGAAAGTTGTTTATGGGTTTATCGTGAACTGTGTTTTAAATGACATTTGTTCTTTAACCCAATCAATGGTGAAAATATAATTTGGAATTTATAAATCTTTTATTAAGATTTTAATGGAAATTTTCCAAAGTAAAGTTTTCCAGTTTAATATATTAAATTGGAATTGAATGGAAATTGATTGGGTAATAATCGAGATGAGCTTCTGTGAATGAAGACCGCTACTATTTATGGAATTTAAAAGGCCTTGCCGCTATTCCATTTATATTATTGGTCTGATACGGGAATTTATATCGATTATATACTATTATGTTTTCCGTGTAGATTCCATTTTGATGGAAGTTGATTTCGGGTTTATCGTGAACAAAGTTTTAAATAACATTTGTTCTTTAAACCTGGTAAAGACAAGATTTATTTCCTAAACTTGAGTAATCATTAAATAATGATTTTTGAGATTAAAATAGAACTAGAGTCTTAATGTGTCTTTAATTGGATTAGAATGAGATAAATAAATTTATCGAATTCATGAAATGATCGAGAATGGAGTACCACCAGTTTTACTCCAGGCGATAGTTAAATCTTTAATTAAATTTGAACGTAAGAGGGTAATTAACTTTACTCAGAACACAGTGGGTGTTAGATACGGAGTACAACAATTTTTTGCTCCATGGGATAAATAAGTTGGGATTAGGATAATAAATAATAAATGATTACTTCGGTAAGGTTCGCTAATCCCAACTAGTTGATAAACCTTAACATGGTTTAGAATTGTGAAAGGATAAAATAAAATCTTTTGAAATTGAGATCCAAAGGAAGATTTAAGAACAAATTTAAAAGAATTTATTTTTGATAAAAGTAATGAGAACTTTTCCTTAAAATGTGAATATTGGAATAAAAGAATATTCTGAATTGGAATGAGGCGTATGATGTGTTTTTATAGCACTTGATTATTAATTATAAAATACGCGAGTTATTCAGAAAGACCGGGTTTAACCCATTCTGAATAATTACTACGATGACTAAAAATCGATGGTAAAGACGGTGGTTGAAGACCGGAGTTCTTCATATCATTTGGATGATTAATGATGTCTTGATTGGGGTGTACACCCAAGACAAGGTAATAAGTGTTGATCGTCTAGACGTACTTGGAGAATGACGGATATGCGAGGACTTCTTTCCTGTATTAGACATATGGGACGAGGAATAAGGTGCCTCTGGTCCATTCAGACATAGAACTGACATGTAAATGGATGTGTGTCTGACATTGGATTTCATTCTATGTTGATTGATTTCTATTAAATATATATCTTTTTGGTGGCGAAGAATTTATTCTCTTGCTTAACACCCTTCTCTAATATGTGTGAGCTTAGAGGTTATATCTTGATCGACATCAGTTGCATAGCGTGAATTGTCAGTGTGGCATGTTAAGATGCAAATGATCAAGGCTTTTGTTGAAAAGCAGAGCCTTGTGGTTGATGATCAAAGCATAGCTTTAATTAGCATAGCTTTGTGTATAGCGTTAGTTCGCGAGCCTCACACCTCGGTATGAACCAAGAACAGGAGAAGGATCCTGGGAGAACATGCATTTCTTTCTAGCTAGAAGTGGTGTCATGGTATGGAGCCCAGACGTTTTTACTTATGTGGATAATGGAAAGCGAGGTACCTCGGATTTGAGTCCCTAGTGGCTCTTGATTTATGACGCATAGGGCGGGGAAACGTAATGTTCGGGAATTATATACAATCCACTAACGTAAGTTGTGGACCGGCCCTGTGGCTCCAGGTGCAGTTGCGACTGAGTCCTGAGACATGGGCAAGATTGTCTCGAATTCAGTAAGGACGATCCCTTGCCTTGGTTCATGATGGAAATCCAACTTCCAATATGGCATCATGCAGTTTTGATTGTAGAACTAGTATGGCGACATGATATATGGTACCTATGCCGTTTCTGGTTGATACATTTATATTTGAAGTTGTTTTTAAACACTATGCACTTATAGTATCAAAATAATATTGTTTTGTACGTATCAAACATATTTGGCTATTATAAGGGAAAACTATATCCTCTGGCTAGCGTTGCATTGTGTGATGGAACCCGAGTCTTATAATAGCTTCATTTTCCAAAAAAGCATTGTGTTGTTTTATTTTAAACTAAGATTCACGTGGAGTAAACCAGTTCCGTGTTATATGGCGTGGTCCCGTGATTTACCCTACTTTAAAATAAAGTTAATAACTGTTTTAGTTCTCACACCAGTCCCGTGACTGACTTGGAGTTTATTGTTTTAACCTAAACTCTGGGTGCCCCTATTTTCCATACGGGCATCTAGTAGTTTTGGTTTTGCAGATTTATATTCACAGGATCCCGGTTTACAGCTGAGGAGATATTCGGAAATTCCTGTATCCGTGTATTTCTTTCAGTTATGTTTTGTATTATTTTTCCGCTGCTACGCATTTAAAAGTAATTTAAATCTCTAATATTTATCAAATGTATATTATTTATTCATACTCTGTTATATTCTTGTACTCTGATGTAAATTGTTGTAATAAGCAATGAAATGTTATATTGTTTGTGTTCTCATGCGTCGTGTTCTCAACTCAATCCGGGCCTTCCCAAAAGGGCGAGTATGGGTCGTTTCATGGCGCGTACAATGTGCAACTTTTCGACAATCCATAGGTAACAGGTGTTACTTATATACTTTTCAAAATTATACTTGCACAAGTGTCAAATTTATAAGAAGAGTTTACAGGAATAGACTCATATTTGTCCAGGGCACAAGGATCAACGACTGTGGAGGAATACATGCATGGCTTTGAAACTTCTCTATGTGCTATGATTTCCTTGCTCTTTTGTTACAAACCTTGCGACTTTTACTTGCTTTGTTTTTGCGAGAGCCGCATGAAGAATTGCTTGATGGTGCTATCAGGCTCTGACCTCCATATCCATGCCATTCGGTGCACTCCTATTATTTTTGTGTATAATTGTGAAGTAACGTATCTATTTAAACTTTGTCCTTTACTAAAGTTGCAGATATCAATGAGTAACACATTGTTATTGTAATGATTTTGAAACATAATAAGGCGATTTGTAAAGACCCGCAAATCCCCACCCTTTGAACCGACCATAAACCACACAGGTCTGACCCAAAAAGTGAAAAATCTACGAATACTTTAACTTTGGTCATACAACACATTTCAACAGATAACAGAAGACTTTTATAACACTATAATAAATGTTACATCAGAGTACAGAATATACATATCAGAGTACATTGGAATATAATTACAGCGGAAGATAAATACAAAAAAAATGTAATTTTACTGCAACGGAAGAACACAGCGGAAGACTCTCTATCTCTGGACACAGCTTCAAGCTTCAACCCAGAATCCTGTTTAATATATCTGCAAAAATAGCTACTCGACTGCCCGTGTGCAAAATATGGGCACCCGAGTTTGCCAGTGGACAAACTACAGGTCAGTCATGGGACTGGTGTGAGAATTCTACTTAACCTATATAATATAATAAGGCTAATCACAGGACCACGCCACTTTCGCGGAAGGGTTTTCTCCTATAGATTTCCAGTGCATGGCTAAAGTAAATCGTCAAAATAACGCAATGCTTTTTAGAAAAATGAAACCATTATAAGACCCAAGTCCCATCACAAAATGCAACGCAAACCGGAGGATAGGGTTTTACCTTATAATGATCAAAAGATGCTTGATACGATAAACACGGTATTATATAATAATAGTGTGCAACCAATTTGAAATACATCAAAGTAAATGTATCAATCCTAGACGGCATGAGTGCCCCATCCCACTATGTCGCCATATATAGGTATACAATCAAAACCGCGTGATGTCGTATTGGAAATTTGGGTTTCCATCTGAGTCAAGGCTAGGGAGGAGATCCTTAACGATTCGAGACACTCTAGCAAATGCCCCAGGATTGGTACTCTGTCCAACCCTTGGATAGCTGCAGGGCCGGTCCACACTTGCTTTTGTGGATTAGTTATGCCTGAACACACGTTTCCCGGTCCTTTTGGACCTATAATACGGCCAGTGGCGACCGCATAACCCGAGGCCTCGAAAAATCCAACAACCACAATGAATAAATGCCAGCGCTGGTAGGTCCCTGGCACCACTCTAGCTAGAAAGAAACGTGTGCACTCCCTGCGTTCCCTTCTCCCGTTTTAGACTCTAGCGGGCTGTGAGGCTCGCGAAGTCACGATATACACAAAGCTATGCCTAAATAGACTGTGCTTTGATCATCAACCACAAGGCCTGCTTTTCAACAAAGCCTTGATCAATTGCATCTTAGCATGACACATTGTCAGACTCTACCATATCATTGATCATCTACCAATATATATGTAACCTCTAAGCTCATATGTCTTAGAGAAGGGGGTTAAGTGAAGAATAAATTCTCCACCACCAAACAGAAATATATAATCAGTAGCGTTCAACAAATACAGTAGAAAAGAATACAATGTCAGACACGCAATCCATTTACAAGTCCGCTCTGGGTCTGAGCGAAACAACGTGTCCGTCGATCTCCAAATACGTTTGGACGATCATTACCAAATACCTTGCCTTGGAATGTACTGTTCCAATTCAAGATACCAGTCATCATCATCCCAACGATGTGAAAACCTTCGGTCTTCTACCACCGTCTTCATCTTCGACTCTTGATCGTCGTGATGATTATTCAGAATGGGTTAAACCCGGTCTTTCCGAATAACTCGCGTAATTGGGATTTAAAAATCAAATACTGGAAAATCACACATTACGCCACATTCCAACTCAGAATATTCTTTTAATAAGATATTCATATTTTAAAAGATTCTCATTAATTTTATCAAAGATAAATTAATAAATTAAATCATAAATCTTCCTTAAAAGATTTATTAAAAATTCTGAATTTGATTTAATATCAAAAATCATTTTCACAGATCATTTATTTTAAAGAATAAATCTTCTTTTAAACGGGTTAAAGAACTTGTGTTATTTAAAACACAGTTCACGATAAACCCACAAATCAATTTCCTAAATATGGAATTCCACAGAAATCAATCAGTACATAATCGATATAAATTTCTGTATCGGACTAACAATATACATGGAATAACGGCAAAGCCTCTTAAATTCCATATATAATATCGGTCTTCTATTACAGAAGCCCATCTCGATTATTACCAATAGAATTTCCACTTAATTCCAATTTAATATATATTAAATTGGAAAACAAGATTTTTAGAAAATGCTTTTGTTAAATCTATAAAATAGATTTATAAATTCCAAATAATAATTTCGATGTAAATTAGATTAAAGGACAAATGTCATTTAAAAACACCATCCACGATAAATCCACTTCACATCTCCATGTATCTCATATCATGAAATATAATTGCAAATTCTAATAATCTTAATTAAAGGATTTCCCTTTAAATATTAATTCGTTATTATAAAATATATTTTAAAATAATCATTAAAATATTCTTTATACAAAAGATTTTTATCCTTTACAAATATTCTTTGTTTTAACATATTTAATAGAAAATATTTATATTTATGAAAATATATCCTTTATATAAAATGAATTTCTAGTGTAAGTATACTCTTATTTAAAAGATCATCTGAATCGAAATGCGACTCAATCATTTACCATATAATTTGGGTTATATGGATTTCACACACATCATATATATGACAATAACAATGTAATCATCAAATCATCCATTCCATCCAAAGTGTAAATTTCACTGCGTAAGCGTTAAAATTAAATAATAACGCTCATCGCAGCCTGTCGATCTAACGATCAACATACAACTAAATATTGGGATTAGTGTATGTTAATTTTCATCCCAACACCCGTGTGGGGTTTCAACCAGCAAACAAATAATTAATTATTTGTGCACTTGGGCGATGTGTGAAAATTATCGACCCAATCACGTAAACAAGTCAGGTAACTTGCCTATGGCAGTGTAATACACAATATAACACGATGATAAAAATATCTCTTTTATTCTTGTTCTTTTTATCGCATGTAAAATGTCAATAAAAATGTAATCTTTATTTCTATTCTTTTATCGCATCAAAAATGATGATAAAAATATAATCTTTATTTCAGTTCCTTTCATTGTAAATAAATGAAAAGAAAAATGTAATCTTTTAATTCCATTCGTAATAAGGGATATAAATAATAACACAAAATATAACTATTCATTTCATGCTTTATTTGCAATAGAGAATGAAAATAAAGATTCAACCTTTTATTTGATGTTTATTTACATAGAGGAATGTAAATAAAAAAAATTGTAACTTTTTCATTTCATAATTTATTTGCATTAAGGATTGCAAATGAAAATGTATCTTTTCATTCTCATGTTTTATTTGCGTTGAGTAAAGCAAATAAAAGTGTAATATTAAATTTCTAGTTTTATTTACATCAAGAAATGTAAATAAAAGAACAACTCTTTATTTTATGTTTTATTTACATCAAGTGAAGTAAATAAATAATTAAAAATGTAACTTTTATCTTAATGCTTTGTTCACATTTAAAACATGCAACAAAAATGTATCTTTTGTTTTTAATAAATTTGTTTGCATCTAAATTTGCAACAAAATGTAATTTTTATTTCTTGTTTGTTTGCAACTGAAGCTGCAAACAAAAATGTAATTTTATCTCCTTTGTTTTATTTGCATGATAGAATGCAAATAAAAATACATATTCTATTTTCTATATTTCGTTTGCATTGTAGAATGCAAACAAAAATGTAATTTTTATTTTCTTGTATTGTTTACATTATGAAATGTTAACAAAAATGTGAACTTTTGATTTCATGAAATATTTGCATTGAAAATGCAAATAAAAATAAAAATGTACTACTTTAAAATCATGTTATATTTGTGTTGGAGAACACAAAAAATGTTCTTTTATTTTTAATGTTTTATTTGTGTTTAAGAACACGAATAAAAAGACCATTTTAATTTTCTATGTTATATTTGTGTTTGAGAACACAAACATAAAGTATCATTCATTTTCTATTATGTAATTGTGTTTGGGAACACAAATAAAAAGGTTCGTTCATTTTCAAAATGTATTTGCATAAGTGAATGCAAATAAAATAATAAATTTTTCTTTAATATATATATATTTGTATTCGTAAATACAAATAAGAGTACAAGTTTCATTTTTAAATATATATTTGCATTTTTAGATGCAAACAAAAGAACAAGTTTATTTTTAATGTATATTTACATTGGAAAATGCAAATAAAATAATAATTTTATTTTCAATATACCTTTGCATTGGTGAATGCAAAATAAAGAACAACTTTTTATTTACAAAATATATTTACAAATATAATGTAACTTCTGAAAATAATTTCTTATTTACATATAAAAATGTAAACAAACATTGTGATTTCCAAAACATGTCTTTTTTTTATTTACATAAAAATGTAAACAAAAGTTTTACTTCTAAAATGAATTTTAATTTACATATGATATGTAAACCAAAATGTGATTCTTAATCTTTGATTACATTAAAAATGTAATCCTTTTTTTTCATTTTCATTACATATAAATGTAATCTTTTTCTCATTACACATATGGATGCGATCTTTTCTATTCATTACAATGAACAAAATTTCAATAAAAATGCAATTTTAATTTATAAACTTTCCATTGCCAAAAATGAAAATAAAAATAAAATCCATTTTATCTTCATCTTTACAATGAAATCTAAATCACATTAAAAATGTGATGTTTTTATGCAAAGCCTTTCTATTGAAAACAATAGACACATAAAAATATGATCTTTTTACGTTGCTTCTTTTTATTGAAAACACTTATTACATTAAAAATAACATTCTAATGTTACTTCATTTATTGAAATAATATTACATTAAAAATGAGATTTTTGATGTTGCTACTTTTATTGACATCAAAATGACAAATAAATTAGGACTTTTGATTGAAAACTAATTTTACATAAAAAATGAAATCTTTTGTTTTCATTCTTTTTAATGAAACAACCTCATATTAAAATATATTCTTTTTAATCAATTTTTTTTGTAATGTAAACAAATTCACATTAAAAGATATATTTTTCTTGGTCCATTCTCTTTAATGTAAACAAATAAAGATATATTTTATTCGTTGTGCCAATTTCTATTATAAGGTCAACAAATAAAAATAAATATTATTTGTCGACCAAATTCCATTGTTAAATCAGCAAATAAAAATAAATATTTGTTTGTCGTTTAACTTCTATTGTTCATTTCAGAAAAATGAAAATAATATATTTTAATAATATAAAATAAATCAGAACGTCTAGATCTAAATAAAATATGTTTTTAAATCTAAATTTTGATTTAATTTTCCAACCGCAATTGAAACTCAATAATATATGCAATTTAAAGGTGGATCTAATCATAACATGAACAATAAACACACCACAAGCAACAATCAACCATTTATTTACATACAACATTTCAGATCTGAATTAACATCATCACACAATTATTTTAGAGCAAGAAAATAATTTAATAATAAATTAAATAATGAAAATTTGAATTCTCACATTGAAATTTGGCTGAAAATCAACTGTCTCCGTCTCAGCTGCGGTCTGCGCCATCGCGAAGCTCTTAATTTTGTGATTCCAACGCAATTTACGGTTTGTCAAACGGACCTCGTATGAAGAAGTTATGGAATTTCAAAGATTGGACAATTTAAATATTTAAATAATAAAATAATAAAAAAAATCGGACCTTCTCTTCCTTGTTCTACGTCGGCCGTTCTCTGTACATGAAACCCATCGTCGACCTCTTCCTCTTCTGCACGCATCACCCTCTAAGCCACCGTTCGCCGATCCAACACCACCACCGCGACCGCCATGCCAAGAGCCACCTACACCATCAACCCCGTCGAACTCGACCTCTCCTAGGGCCCGCAAACCAATAAAAACCGCAGCCCCTTCTCGGATGAAATTCGCGAAATCCGCGCACCAAAATCCGATCTTAACCGTATAGATTTGTAGCTCTCTGAATTCTCTTCGATTTGGTAGGTCATACGTCAATTTTCGTCGAACGGATTGAGAGATATTAGCATTTGAATTTGGGTGATTTCTGACCTTCGGTTTTGGACATGGCGGCTGGCCAAATTAGGGTTAGGGTTTTCGGATTTAATAATATTTTAATATTTAATTCCGAATTTCGTGAAATAAAGTGGATTTTTGGACTTCCTCGGATTTGGGCCTGCTTACTGTCGATCTTAACGTTTTGAGGCCTTCTGAACGCGATGGGCTATGTCCCGGGCTCCAATTCTGATGTCTGTACGTTTTTTTTCGGTTTTAATTGAAAAAACAATATTAAATTAATTATTTAATTCCTACCGTACATTTAAATATGCCGGGGCCACATACGACCTCTAAAAATTCTAAAAAAAATATTTTTAGCTTTCTTATGACGATACGAATCCAACAAAATTATTTTCGTCGAATTCTGAGACTGTTCGAAAAATGGCTATTTTTAAGGCGTTTTAAATTTAACTGTAAATAGTCAAAACACATTTTATTTCGCCACGCTCACATATTAATTCGAAAAATTCTGAAAATTGAAACCTAGCAATAATTTGACATCCCGGTTCCAACAAAAGTGATTTCGTCGAAAACCGAGGTCGTTTGAAAAATGACTAGTTTTAAGGCCAATATATTTAATATTAAAAATATATTTTTAAACAAATAAATCCCGAAACTCAAAATATATAAGTGTTTACTATTTTCCAATGTAGAAACATCATTCTGAACTCAATGGAAGTGGTTTCGAGTTCAAATTCCTTCGTATGCAAAAAGTAGCATTTTGACCTTTATAAATTTCATAGCAACCTTTCTAAATATTGAATTGGCCATAACTTTTGATTTCCGCTATGAAATTTCAATTTTTCGGATTCGTTGGAAAGATATATTTAAATAGATTCTAATATTTTTGGTTTCACTAAAATCCGTTAAATTTTGCATCCTATCCGGTCAGTCAAAGTTCAAGTTTGACTTTTCAAACTACCACGCTATTTCTAACTCTTTTGTTAATTAAAATTAAATCATTCATTCTAACTTCGATTTAAATCAAATTTTTGATCATTATTATTTAAATAAATTATTTTATATTGTCAAAATTCATTAAAATTTTCTAAAATAAAAAATTTAAATTGGTCCTGATTTTAGCGGGTTGTTACAATCGCCCCCACTTAAAAACTTTTCGTCCTCGAAAAGAACGTAGCTAAAAATTGTAAAATTAACTATCTTAATTTTAAATTTTAACGGTTAATTATCTTTTCAAAATATATATAAAAATCATAGTTCAAAGAATAGATTATAAATATCAAAAATACGTTAATTATAAATTCGTAACTCTTAACTCGTTCTAGGGCAATACTAACCCCATCTCTAACGAGTTCACTCATTCTAGGATACTGCTGATCCTATCTCTAATGAGTATTCTTATTGGACATTACTAATCCAATCTCTGATGAGTCTTCTGTTCAGTTCTAACAAGTTGTACCCCAAAGATTTGAGCTAACCTGAGCTCTGATACCAACTGTAAAGACCCGCAAATCCCCACCCTTTGAACCGACCATAAACCACACAGGTCTGACCCAAAAAGTGAAAATCTACGAATACTTTAACTTTGGGTATACAACACATTACAACAGATAACAGAAGACTTTTATAACACTATAATAAATGTTACATAAGAGTACAGAATATACATATCAGAGTACATTGGAATATAATTACAGCGGAAGATAAATACAAAAAAATGTAATTTTACTGCAATGGAAGAACACAGCGGAAGACTCTCTATCTCTGGACACAGCTTCAAGCTTCAACCCAGAATCCTGTTTAATATATCTGCAAAAATAGCTACTCGACTGCCCGTGTGGAAAATATGGGCACCCGAGTTTGCCAGTGGACAAACTACAGGTCAGTCATGGGACTGGTGTGAGAATTCTACTTAACCTATATAATATAATAAGGCTAATCACAGGACCACGCCACTTTCGCGGAACGGGTTTTCTCCTATAGATTGCCAGTGCATGGCTAAAGTAAATCGTCAAAATAACGCAATGCTTTTTAGAAAAATGAAACCATTATAAGACCCAAGTCCCATCACACAATGCAACGCAAACCGGAGGATAGGGTTTTACCTTATAATGATCAAAAGATGCTTGATACGATAAACACGGTATTATATAATAATAGTGTGCAACCAATTTGAAATACATCAAAGTAAATGTATCAATCCTAGACGGCATGAGTGCCCCATCCCACTATGTCGCCATATATAGGTATACAATCAAAACCGCGTGATGTCGTATTGGAAATTTGGGTTTCCATCTGAGTCAAGGCTGGGGAGGAGATCCTTACCGATTCGAGACACTCTAGCAAATGCCCCAGGATTGGTACTCTGTCCAACCCTTGGATAGCTGCAGGGCCGGTCCACACTTGCTTTTGTGGATTAGTTATGCCTGAACACACGCTTCCCGGTCCTTTTGGACCTATAATACGGCCAGTGGAGACCGCATAACCCGATGCCTCGAAAAATCCAACAACCACAATGAATAAATGCCAGCGCTGGTAGGTCCCTGGCACCACTCTAGCTAGAAAGAAACTTGTGCACTCCCTGCGTTCCCTTCTCCCGTTTTAGACTCTACCGGGCTGTGGGGCTCGCGAAGTCACGATATACACAAAGCTATGCCTAAATAGATTGTGCTTTGATCATCAACCACAAGGCCTGCTTTTCAACAAAGCCTTGATCAATTGCATCTTAGCATGACACATTGTCAGACTCTACCATATCATTGATCATCTACCAATATATATATAACCTCTAAGCTCATACGTCTTAGAGAAGGGGGTTAAGTGAAGAATAAATTCTCCACCACCAAACAGAAATATATAATCAGTAGCGTTCAACAAATACAGTAGAAAAGAATACAATGTCAGACACGCAATCCATTTACAAGTCCGCTCTGGGTCTGAGCGAAATAACGTGTCCGTCGATCTCCAAATACGTTTGGACGATCATTACCAAATACCTTGCCTTGGAATGTACTATCCCAATTCAAGATACCAGTCATCATCATCCCAACGATGTGAAAACCTTCGGTCTTCTACCACCGTCTTCATCTTCGACTCTTGATTGTCGTGATGATTATTCAGAATGGGTTAAACCCGGTCTTTCCGAATAACTCGCGTAATTGGGATTTAAAAATCAAATATTGGAAAATCACACATTACGCCACATTCCAACTCAGAATATTCTTTTAATAAGATATTCATATTTTAAAAGATTCTCATTAATTTTATCAAAGATAAATTAATAAATTAAATCATAAATCTTCCTTAAAAGATTTATTAAAAATTCTGAATTTGATTTAATATCAAAAATCATTTTCACAGATCATTTATTTTAAAGAATAAATCTTCTTTTAAACGGGTTAAAGAACTCGTGTCATTTAAAACACAGTTCACGAAAAACCCACAAATCAATTTCCTAAATATGGAATTCCACAGAAATCAATCAGTACATAATCGATATAAATTTCTGTATCGGACTAACAATATACATGGAATAACGGCAAAGCCTCTTAAATTCTATATATAATATCGGTCTTCTATTACAGAAGCCCATCTCGATTATTACCAATAGAATTTCCACTTAATTCCAATTTAATATATATTAAATTGGAAAACTAGATTTTTAGAAAATGCTTTTGTTAAATCTATAAAATAGATTTATAAATTCCAAATAATAATTTCGATGTAAATTAGATTAAAGGACAAATGTCATTTAAAAACACCATCCACGATAAATCCACTTCACATCTCCATGTATCTCATATCATGAAATATAATTGCAAATTATAATAATCTTAATTAAAGGATTTTGTAGTGACCCGCATTTTTAGCTGTTGAACAATTAATTTATTTAATTATTTAATATCGATTTATCGATATCGAGAACGTGAATTAAATAATATTGAATATTTAATTAATAATTATAATATAATAAAATATATTATAATGTCGAAATAGTCAGAAATAGTGAAATTCACAATATCGTGTGAATTGAATAGCATACGAGATTTGGTGGAGTTTCGATTCGAAATATAATAACGATTTTTTTGAATCGACGACAGTTGAACGTATAGTTTATAATATATTTATAAACGAGCTCGAAATGGCGCTGCAGTTCGCTATTTGGCAATTTGAACTTCAACTAAATGTACAGGATTCGTTTTAAGTCGGATTTCTATGAAACAAGAAACGTGTGGAGCGGGTGGAGTATATCTTTCTAGTGGAAGAGAAAAATCGGGATTTCGTCGTGTAGATTTTGAGTTACGTCCAAATCAAATTTTGAAATAGTCGCTATAGAATCGTTTATCGACCGTATCGGTTCATTCAATATAAATAGAGATCGGGTTTGAATTTAGACAAGGTCCTTTTGGGAGATAGCGATAATTTAATTTTTAGAATTTTATGGTAATTTTTAATTAATTTAATAAGCAACTTTTTATTTGGAGTATTTGGCACCCTGTATCGACATTTCGGGGTTTCACAATATGAGTTCATCTACCGGTATTATTACATTTTTGGGACCAGAGCACATCACTCATTTGAATGGTATTTTTGTTTCTGTCCATAACGGTCGCTACGTGAATAGAATATTTCATAGTGGGGTACGCTATGTTTTTAACTTAAAACAAACTAAACTGAATGGTTAACTGGTCAAACGAACTCGAAATTCGACGAAACAAGTTTCATACGAAACCATAGGGAGAGGTCTAGTGAAACGTCAAGGCCTCATATTTTTA
This sequence comes from Allium sativum, assembly GCA_030737875.1. Classification (NCBI taxonomy): domain Eukaryota; kingdom Viridiplantae; phylum Streptophyta; class Magnoliopsida; order Asparagales; family Amaryllidaceae; genus Allium; species Allium sativum. The sequence continues at coordinate 151,768,866 of CM060921.1, read as the reverse complement.
TGATTTTTTCTGTAATTGTTAGGAATTTTTGCTCAGTGCTTTTCATCGATATTTTCTAAAGGATTTTCGCAAACGGTGTCGGAATTCGACGAAACCAGTTTCGTTGGGACCGTAATGTCGAACTCTAGTTACATGTCCAGTTTTGTGATTTTTGAATACTGCATGTGACCACAAGGATATTTAGAAGGCAAACCGAATATTAAAATAAAAATATAATGAAAATATCTACGCTATAAAATCACCTTAACTAACTTCCTTATGACCTAAAATTTTATTCAACAGCAACAGAAATCATGCCGCCAGTATTTTTTTCCACCGAACACAAGGATGAAGCTTTCAAAAATCAATACAATTCCAAACCAATTCTATAAATCAAAATTCCCTTACACATGAGATGCTGAGAGTTCTCCTTTCGTTTTGATATGAGTCTTGCCGTGTTCGATGTAGTCGTCCTCTTCCAGCGTGAGTTTCATACGATCTAGGGTTCGAAAAATCGAAGAATACAAGTAGCAATTCAAGTTATGGTTAATATACTGGAGTTTAGCGTAGAAAATCGAAGAGGTTGTGATTTTTTGGGGCTTGTTGGCGGTTAAAACTGTCGCTACTTTGTACGGTTGTAGCGTCAGCAGCTCGACGTCAGACAGGGGGAAAGGGGTGCGAGCTCGTTCCTTTCGGTCTGGTGGGGTAGAGGGTGAAAGCTGGAGTGTAATGGTGTTGGCCGTGTGTTCATTCGTGAAGGAAAGAAGGTGGAAGGAGGATGTAAAGTTTGGTGATGAGTTCGGTAATGGAGGAGTGAGGAGCAGGTTTTACCGTGAGTTTTGGGAAGAAGGGTGCGTATGTGGGCACGGTTCTTAGAGGTGGTAGATGGGCCGTATAAGGTTAAGCCCAATACTAAATATCTTAAGTTATTCTATATTTAAAAAGTGTGTTAACTTGTAATCTAAATAACTTTATCATACGTGGTCGGAATTCAGCGAAACAGGATCCAATGGGATCGTATGGACGGGAGCAACACAATGAGACTGACTGGGAGAGAAACAGAGCTCGTTACAATTTATGGCAAAATAAATTGTCCGTCTGAATCAAAGACAGTTAATCGTTTTTAACGATAACAGTCCAAGGTGAGTAAATCTCACTAACTCTAAACAGTTTATATTTTCATGTTGTATTTTTAGAACTGTTAAATATGGACTGTTTGACTGTGTGTTGACTGTTTGATTGAACTGCTAATCAGTTAGTGAAAATTTTATATATATATATATATATATGTAATTATATATATAAAAACCGTTAAATATTTATATATTGATTCTGCCATCAGAATAATTTATATTGAACTGAAAGTGATGACAATCATGTTGTGTAACATCTGTGGATGCAGGGAAACAGGTTGGAGGAATCCGACTGGATTCCTCAACAGTTATTTTATTGTTTTTCATATATTGTTATATGATGTGATATAAAATCTGTGGGCAATTTTATGTGCTTGGACGATATTGAACATCGTGATTTGATATGATTGAATACCATAACATATGGGATGTAGATAAAGGAGATTTTTCAAAGTGATATTGAAAAATAGAATATTTATAAAGTGGAATATTTATAAATAAGGAATATTTATAAATTGGGATATTTATAAATAGGAGATATTCGAAAAGGAAATAAATTCAAAACATTTCTTTTTGAATGGAAAGGCCTGTGTGGCGAGTTTGGGGATTTTCCCGATGCTCCCGATACAAAGGAGGTTATGGCGAATTTTCCCGGGAATTTAAGGAGTTAAAATATTTCAAGAATAAATTTGAAAAGGGAATATTTGTAAACCATTTACAAATAGAATTGGAAAGGAAACATTATAAAAAGGGAAATCATTTTTAAAGGGTAGAACCGTTATTTAAAAGTAAATCTTTTCCAATGAATAAAACGTTGTTAAAAAGGAAATCTTTATAAAGTGAAGTTAGTTAATCGAATATAGACATTCGAAAAGAGAAATCGAATATGGTATTCGAAGTTAGTTAATCGAATATAGACATTCGAAAAGAGAAATCGAATATGGTATTCGAAGTTAGTTAATCGAATATAGACATTCGAAAAGAGAAATCGAATATGGTATTCGAAGTAGTTAATCGAGTATAGACATTCGAAAGGAGAAATCGAATATGGTATTCGAAGTTAGTTAATCGAATATGTTATTCGAAAGGGGTTAGTTTGTCGAGTTAGTCAAATAGAGTTAACCAGTTAGAGTTAATCAGTTAGAGTTAATCAGTTAGAATTAACCAGTTGGAGTTAATTAGTTAGAGTTAATCGATTAGAGTTAACACGAACTAGAATTAATCAAATATAGTTATTTGAGACAGAGTTAGTCAAACATAGTATTCAGGGTAAGTTGCCATCTTGTATGACTGCTAGCGTAATTCGCAGGGCTGCAGATAGCCTAAGGCGGTCGGATGTTTCCTGAGGGAATCAGGCGTACCCATTGTGATCGCTGCGATCTAGAGTCAAGCGAATGGTGTAAAATAGAGTTGTCGAATAGTAGTTATTCGAATAGAGTTAAATGGAGTTAAATCGAATATTAGTTATTCGATATGAGTAATCAAGTTAAGATAATCTAGTTAAGATAATCGAGTTAAGTTAGCAAGTTAAGTTATCAAGTCAAGATGATCGAGTAAAGTAAATAAGTTCAGTTCGTCGAGTTAAATTAATCGATGTTAGTTTCATCGAAAGGAATTAATCGATGTTAGTTTCATCGAAAGGAGTTATCGATGTTAGTTTCATCAAAAGGAGTAATTGATGTTAGTTTCATCGAAAGGAGTTATCGATGTTAGTTTCATCGAAAGGAGTTATCGATGTTAGTTTCATCGAAGGGAGTTATCGATTATAGTTTAATCGAAGTGAGATTTTCAAATATGAGATATTTGAAAAGGAAGAGTTATCGAATATTAGTTATTCGAAGAGAGATTATCGAATATCGTTTATTCGAGAAGGAGTTAATCGAATATAGGTTATTCGAAGAAGAGTTAATCAAATAGAGATTTCTCGAAGAGAGTTAATCGACAAATTCGATTATATCGAATTCGGGAAAGTACTTATACTTTCCAGTGTTTAAATAGAGATTTATTTATTTATAAATAAATAAGTGTTAGGTTAATTATTCACTAATAAGAATAGAAGTTATAATTTAAAGTTAGATAATTCGAAAGTAGGGATTATAACGTTATCGTTATAACCAATGTTTTAAATATAGAAATGGATTAGTAAAATTGAATCTGAGAAAGGCGTAAAGAAGTTGTTAAAGATTAAAAGATAAACTTTGACCATTTCGAAGTTATAACGTTGTTCAGTTAAGGTCTGAGAGGTAATTATACCCCAACTTGAGTGGCTTCCTTCTTAACTAAGAGATGGTAAGGTTTGATCGTAAAGGAGTTTTGGAAATGTTTTCCAAACGAGAATCAGAAATGTTTTCTGATAAAAGAAAAATAAGAATTTAGAATATAGGGAAACAGGAGATAAGTAAATAAATGAACTAGAAGATTAATGTTAAATGATGTTTGTTCGATATAATTTCCATCTGGGAATAATATCGTTGTTTGCACACTTGTTTTTCTTTGATAGTTAACTCACCGACTATCGAAGTTTTGACCATTTTAACGTTGTTAATATGGAGAGACCGGTTGGAGTATTATCCAAAGAACCACTCTGTATTGGCATAAGCGTCGCGAATCATATATGCCAAAGATAATTGAAGACGGAGTAAAATGCAAGGGCTATCCTGTTTACAGAATAGTGCCTTCGGTTTGTCCAGTCCCAGGACAACTTGTATGGACGAAGGTCTGACAGAGTATATCCAGTGGATCGCGTAAGTTGATCTGTTCAAACGTATTCACGTTTGGTGGCGGAGGAATTCGTTTCTCTTAGCTGTATACCCGTGTTATTTTTGGATAAGTCAATTTGTGATTTGGCGGGTATGACGATGTGACATTTCTAAGTGAATGAAGATGGATGTCTGACATAGTATTTCCAGACGATCACGTACATTGATTTCTTCAACTATACCAAGAGTGGAAGCGGAGAAGGAAACTTCTTTTAGCTAACACGTAATGTATGGTTGTAGACATTAATTAGTGATTCTGATGGATCTGACAATGTGGCATTCGAAGTGAATCTGATGTGATGAAAAAGCGTAGCTTCTAGCCTCATCAACCGGTAAATGACAGAAATCGGGCAGGCAGCATGGCTAAGTCGGTCGCACCGAAGTAGGGTGTATAATCACCTATCTAGAGAATATTCATTTGTTTCTTAAATCTATCAATGCTGTCCTATATATATACGGGAACGGTTGCTGATCCCAACCGTTGGTGATGTACATTCGATACACTCAAGCGAAATGAGTGGTCGGTCATGTGTGGCTGAGTTGCAAGATGTTCTTGTTGAACTCCAGTGTATCGTTCCTAGAGTACACTGATCGGAAGGTGATTCCATACCTTGTCATAATTGGAAACCAAATCATCCAATACGTGCTTGCGATTTTGATTGTATACTATATATGTAGTAACGTGAGATGCAAGCGTTTCTGCTAGATTGATATCTATTTGTATTTAGACATTATTATAATATCAGAATGATATTACCTTACAAAGTTGTTTGGATTCTCATAAGGGAAAAACCCGTTCCGTTATGCGGCGTGGTCTTGTGGATATCCTTTATTAAATCAAGTACTAAATTGTTTTACTCATACCAGTCCCATGACTGACCCGGAGTTTATTTGTTTTGTTTTCCCTAAACTCTTGGGTGCCTAAATTTGTACGGGCAGTCAAGTAGTCGGGATTTTACAGATACACTTGGAGAGCTTGGAGCAGGAGGCTTCAGGATCATATAGCTATAGTTATTTCCGCTGTGTTGTAAGTGTTGTACTCTGATAAGTGCTAGTGTATACATAACTGTTATATTTCAAAGTTATGTTATCTATTATATGTTATTCGTTCCGTTGTGAGGTTCGTGTTACTCTGATGTTGTGTTCTTCTTCTTCTTCTATTCTAAGTTTCTATCTTATCTATTCTCACCCTCTGTCTTCTTTCTATTAGTTTTCTTGAGTTTCCAGCGCGATTTGGGTTGGACTGGTGTTATTTAGTCAGCTCAAATTTCCCCGGATTTTCGGGTTACTACAGATTTCCCTTTAAATATCAATTCGTTATTATAAAATATATTTTAAAATAATCATTAAAATATTCTTTATACAAAAGATTTTTATCCTTTACAAATATTCTTTGTTTTAACATATTTAATAGAAAATATTTATATTTATGAAAATATATCCTCTATATAAAAAGAATTTCTAGTGTAAGGATACTCTTATTTAAAAGATCATCTGAATCGAAATGCGACTCAATCATTTACCATATAATTTGGGTTATATGGATTTCACACACATCATATATATGACAATAACAATGTAATCATCAAATCATCCATTCCATCCAAAGTGTAAATTCCACTGCGTAAGCGTTAAAATTAAATAATAACGCTCATCGCAGCCTGTCGATCTAACGATCAACATACAACTAAATATTGGGATTAGTGTATGTTAATTTTCATCCCAACACCCGTGTGGGGTTTCAACCAGCAAACAAATAATAAATTATTTGTCCACTTGGGCGATGTGTGAAAATTATCGACCCAATCACATAAACAAGTCCGGTAACTTGCCTATGGCAGTGTAATACACAATATAACACGATGATAAAAATATCTCTTTTATTCCTGTTCTTTTTATCGCATGTAAAATGTCAATAAAAATGTAATCTTTATTTCTATTCTTTTATCGCATCAAAAATGATGATAAAAATATAATCTTTATTTCAGTTCCTTTCATTGTAAATAAATGAAAAGAAAAATGTAATCTTTTAATTCCATTCGCAATAGGGGATATAAATAATAACACAAAAATATAACTATTCATTTCATGCTTTATTTGCAATAGAGAATGCAAATAAAGATTCAACCTTTTTATTTGATGTTTATTTACATAGAGGAATGTAAATAAAAAAAATTGTAACTTTTTTATTTCATAATTTATTTGCATTAAGGATTGCAAATGAAAATGTATCTTTTCATTCTCATGTTTTATTTGCGTTGAGTAAAGCAAATAAAAGTGTAATATTAAATTTCTAGTTTTATTTACATCAAGAAATGTAAATAAAAGAACAACTCTTTATTTTATGTTTTATTTACATCAAGTGAAGTAAATAAATAATTAAAAATGTAACTTTTATCTTAATGCTTTGTTCACATTTAAAACATGCAACAAAAATGTATCTTTTGTTTTTAATAAATTTGTTTGCATCTAAATTTGCAACAAAATGTAATTTTTATTTCTTGTTTGTTTGCAACTGAAGTTGCAAACAAAAATGTAATTTTATCTCCTTTGTTTTATTTGCATGATAGAATGCAAATAAAAATACATATTCTATTTTCTATATTTCGTTTGCATTGTAGAATGCAAACAAAAATGTAATTTTTATTTTCTTGTATTGTTTACATTATGAAATGTTAACAAAAATGTGAACTTTTGATTTCATGAAATATTTGCATTGAAAATGCAAATAAAAATAAAAATGTACTACTTTAAAATCATGTTATATTTGTGTTGGAGAACACAAAAAATGTTCTTTTATTTTTAATGTTTTATTTGTGTTTAAGAACACGAATAAAAAGACCATTTTAATTTTCTATGTTATATTTGTGTTTGAGAACACAAACATAAAGGATCATTCATTTTCTATAATGTAATTGTGTTTGGGAACACAAATAAAAAGGTTCGTTCATTTTCAAAATGTATTTGCATAAGTGAATGCAAATAAAAGAATAAATTTTTCTTTAATATATATATTTGTATTCGTAAATACAAATAAGAGAACAAGTTTCATTTTTAAATATATATTTGCATTTTTAGATGCAAACAAAAGAACAAGTTTATTTTTAATGTATATTTACATTGGAAAATGCAAATAAAAGAATAATTTTATTTTCAATATACCTTTGCATTGGTGAATGCAAAATAAAGAACAACTTTTTATTTACAAAATATATTAACAAATATAATGTAACTTCTGAAAATAATTTCTTATTTACATATAAAAATGTAAACAAACATTGTGATTTCCAAAACATGTCTTTTTTTTAATTTACATAAAAATGTAAACAAAAGTTTTACTTCTAAAATGAATTTTAATTTACATATGATATGTAAACCAAAATGTGATTCTTAATCTTTGATTACATTAAAAATGTAATCCTTTTTTTTTCATTTTCATTACATATAAATGTAATCTTTTTCTCATTACACATATGGATGCGATCTTTTCTATTCATTACAATGAACAAAATTTCAATAAAAATGCAATTTTAATTTTTAAACTTTCCATTGCCAAAAATGAAAATAAAAATAAAAATAAAATCCATTTTATCTTCATCTTTACAATGAAATCTAAATCACATTAAAAATGTGATTTTTTTATGCAAAGTCTTTCTATTGAAAACAATGGACACATAAAAATATGATGTTTTTACGTTGCTTCTTTTTATTGAAAACACTTATTACATTAAAAATAACATTCTAATGTTACTTCATTTATTGAAATAATATTACATTAAAAATGAGATTTTTGATGTTGCTACTTTTATTGACATCAAAATGACAAATAAATTATGACTTTTGATTGAAAACTAATTTTACATAAAAAATGAAATCTTTTGTTTTCATTCTTTTTAATGAAACAACCTCATATTAAAATATATTCTTTTTAATCATTCTTTTTTTTTGTAATGCAAACAAATTCACATTAAAAGATATATTTTTCTTGGTCCATTCTCTTTAATGTAAACAAATAAAGATATATTTTATTCGTTGTGCCAATTTCTATTATAAGGTCAACAAATAAAAATAAATATTATTTGTCGACCAAATTCCATTGTTAAATCAGCAAATAAAAATAAATATTTGTTTGTCGTTTAACTTCTATTGTTCATTTCAGAAAAATGAAAATAATATATTTTAATAATATAAAATAAATCAGAACGTCTAGATCTAAATAAAATATGTTTTTAAATCTAAATTTAGATTTAATTTTCCAACCGCAATTGAAACTCAATAATATATGCAATTTAAAGGTGGATCTAATCATAACATGAACAATAAACACACCACAAGCAACAATCAACCATTTATTTACATACAACATTTTAGATCTGAATTAACATCATCACACAATTATTTTAGAGCAAGAAAATAATTTAATAATAAATTAAATAATGAAAATTTGAATTCTCACATTGAAATTTGGCTGAAAATCAACTGTCTCCGTCTCAGCTGCGGTCTGCGCCATCGCGAAGCTCTTAATTTTGTGATTCCAACGCAATTTACGGTTTGTCAAACGGACCTCGTATGAAGAAGTTATTGAATTTCAAAGATTGGACAATTTTAATATTTAATTAATAAAATAATAAAAAAAATCGGATCTTCTCTTCCTTGTTCTACGTCGGCCGTTCTCTGTACATGAAACCCATCGTCGGCCGTTCTCTGTACATGAAACCCATCGTCGGCCTCTTCCTCTTCTGCACGCACCACCCTCTAAGCCACCGTTCGCCGATCCAACACCACCACCGCGACTGCCATGCCAAGAGCCACCTACACCATCAACCCCGTCGAACTCGACCTCTCCTAGGGCCCGCAAACCAATAAAAACCGCAGCCCCTTCTCGGACAAAATTTGCGAAATCCGCGCACCAAAATTCGATCTTAACCTTATAGATTTGTAGCTCTCTGAATTCTCTTCGATTTGGTAGGTCATATGTCAATTTTCGTCGAACGGATTGATAAATATTAGCATTTGAATTTGGGTGATTTCTGACCTTCGGTTTTGGACATGGCGGCTGGCCAAATTAGGGTTAGGGTTTTCGGATTTAATAATATTTTAATATTTAATTCCGAATTTCGTGAAATAAAGTGGATTTTTGGACTTCCTCGGATTTGGGCCTGCTTACTCTCGATCTTAACGTCTTGAGGCCTTCTGAACGCGATGGGCTATGTCCTGGGCTCCAATTCTGATGTCTGTACGTTTTATTTTCGGTTTTAATTGAAAAAACAATATTAAATTAATTATTTAATTCCTACCGTACATTTAAATATGTCGGGGCCACATACTACCTCTAAAAATTCTAAAAAAAATATTTTTAGCTTTCTTATGACGATACGAATCCAACAAAATTATTTTCGTCGAATTCTGAGACTGTTCGAAAAATGGCTATTTTTAAGGCGTTTTAAATTTAACTGTAAATAGTCAAAACACGTTTTATTTTTCCACGCTCACATATTAATTCGAAAAATTCTGAAAATTGAAACCTAGCAATAATTTGACATTCCGGTTCCAACAAAAGTGATTTCGTCGAAAACCGAGGTCGTTTGAAAAATGACTATTTTTAAGGCCAATATATTTAATATTAAAAATATATTTTTAAACAAATAAATCCCGAAACTCAAAATATATAAGTGTTTACTGTTTTTCAATGTAGAAACATCATTCTGAACTCAATGGAAGTGGTTTCGAGTTCAAATTCCTTCGTATGCAAAAAGTAGCATTTTGACCTTTATAAATTTCATAACGACCTTTCTAAATATTGAATTGGCCATAACTTTTGATTTCCGCTATGAAATTTCAATTTTTCGGATTCGTTGGAAATATATATTTAAATAGATTCTAATATTTTTGGTTTCACTAAAGTCCGTTAAATTTTGCATCCTGTACGGTCAGTCAAAGTTCAAGTTTGACTTTTCAAACTACCGCGCTATTTCTAACTCTTTTGTTAATTAAAATTAAATCATTCATTCTAACTTCGATTTAAATCAAATTTGTGATCATTATTATTTAAATAAATTATTTTATATTATCAAAATTCATTAAAATTTTCTAAAATAAAAAATTTAAATTGGTCCTGATTTTTGCGGGTTGTTACACGATTTCATTGGAAAACATATTTTAACTAATTTAAAAGCTTTACTTGTAATCTTATATGAAGCTTGCAAAAAATATTAATTGAAATCTAAAAAATTTGCAATCAAGAACATCTCAAATGGTAACTAATAAATCAAATTAAAATGAAAAGGTTATAGAAATAACTACCCAGCGAGGCTGTGGTGGAAAGATATCACTTAAAATATCAATTTGGCCTAGCTGGCCTGGTTATGCAAACAAACTCTCCATTATTGCAACTTTTGCTCCTTTCTTCAGATGTTACCTCTCCGTTCCAAGGTCGATGTTTATCGCTGTATTTTGAAGGTATAAAACAGTGAAACAAAGAGAATGGCTTATTTTAACTCATTTTGAGGTGAGAATGCATACAATTTTTTATAAGAAAAAAGGATAAAAAAAAGGTATTCTTAACAACGAAATATGGACAACGTTATTTGATCTAATTAAATAACTACTATACAAAATTTAACAATAGCAAATATCTAAACATAACTCCACAACACTCGAAAGAATCTGAATATGCAATGTAAGATACAAAGGAAATTTTTTTGTTCATTGATTATACTGCATCATACATATAAGAGTATAAACCTAAAGACTCTAGCTTTAACTACCTCCGTGCTACTTTAGACTAATTTTCATCTTGAACTACAGTATTTACAACAACCTTGTTTTCCTATTCAAATTCCGCCCACATACTTATAAATGCCATATCAGCACAGTTTGTAGGAGAAATGTAATCCATGATGTCAATACAAATATCATTGAGCAAGATCACATTCCTTTCCAAAAATTTTGAAGTTTCGTAAATTATATTACCAAAAATGACACCAGTTTCAATGGAACAAATTTCAATATTAGCCTTAATCTGCTTGCTTGATTTTGATGCTGAAGTATAATTTTGTGGACATTCAACAAGTTTAAGGCCCCCTAAAGTATTAATGATTACATGTAAAAAATAAACTATAGGGTGAATTAGTATAAACCAATAGACATGATATATAACCTTGAAAAGGATACATGCCTTTCTTACCCAAAATTTGTGCGTATAACATTCTATGGAAAACACACTGGCCATGGCATGTCGAACCATTAATTACTGATCACAACTTCATACGCTTTCTCCACCTAGATCATCAAATAACCTCACTTCTAAAGCCAAAGCTCATTTAAATAACCTCGATACTAACACTTCTTATAATCGAATTTTCCACTTAAAAACCGCCCTTTCACTACTAACACCACTAAAGCACAACCTACAAAACTCTTTCACATATATAGCAATCAAAAAATAAATCACATCCACACTGCAAAAGTGTAACCATGAACTCTTGCACATCACCACTGAACAAACTCAACAATATTCACTCCAAATTGCAACCATTTAAACCTCCTTCAAAATAAAGAATTAGCTAACAATTCCAAACAATAAACCTACAACCAATCATAGTCCATCTCGTCCTTCCATCATTAAACCAATACTATTTTGTTCCATAATCTGTTTCACCATAGTTCAATAACTTTCCCTCTCCAAACAAAGCACCTTGCCAACTCAAAATGCAGTACCCCCTCGTTATCTCATCAAAATACCTGCAGCCACATCACTGTACTACTGCCAACTCATAACAAACCCCACTGCAATACTGCTTTATCCCCTTTTATCCACTGTGATTATCACCATAACATCATAACAACCTATCCCACCTTCTACCCAAGTCTCTTATGTCCACTACTACAAAAGTGGGCAAATTCGACATAAGTTTTATGTGGCCTTAGATCGAAAAAGCGTTGAATTTGCGCCCTTTTTTAAATAGGAAACACCAGAGGGGCATGGCATCTGTGGTCGTTGTCTTAGCCCTTTAAAGCAAAGCTTTTTCCCATCTACTGGCACGAAAAGAAAGTGTTGCATTATAGACGTAAGGCAACACTATTTGCACATAATGCAACAATAATCATCTTTGCTTGAGCATTAATTAGAGCCTGGCTTCCAGGTCACGATAACGGGGCCACGTCACCTGCCTACGTGTCACAAGACACGTCAGCTTTCCACGTCAGCTGCCCACGTGTCACATGCCATGTCAGTTGTGGGGCCCACATGCCATGTGGAATTAATACTATTTTATGTAATGCAACACCACTGTATTATGGAATGCAACACCATCATCTCGAAATACAACCTCAGGAAATAACGCAAATGCAACCGTAAAAGAAGGCAAGTACAACGCTTTTAATTATAAATTTTGCAATACCAGTTTTTTACATAGAAGAAACACATCCAAAACATTCATCATCACATTCAAACCATCCAAAATATTCTACATACCATACCGATTCTTCAAATATACCACAAGTGCCAATACATACGATCAAACACATAATTTAAAAGTACAATTCAAATATTCTACATACCACAAGTGTCAACATATACCACCTTTAATACAAGTGCCAACACATACGATCGAATGCATTCTACAAAGTAACAATGCCGTGAACCAGAAACTATATCTGTCCACGTCATTTCAAGTCCTCCTCTTGTCGGCTATATCTCTCCACGTCATTTCAGGTCCTGCAATTTGTTTTTCACAAGTTATTTGGTAAGTGCATGTATATCATATAAATATATAATAGCAATGAACCATCTGTCCTTCTTAACTAAATCTTATGCATATAATTATAACAATTGACCATTCACCATTGGTCACTTGTGCCAGCGATGCTCAACAAATAAGCACTTTGATTATGCTTCGTCTTCTATGCATAACATTTTCAGTTAGAATATTTTGTGACACCCTATAGTGGGTCCTTTGCATATCCTTCCAAGCTTCAGAACCATCACCATTTCTATATCCCCTAAATCTCAAGCTTTAAAAGTTTCAAAAAAAAAAATTAATGGAGGACTCGTCACTATACATCACTGCCACTGTTCTTAAAGGACACTGGAATGTTGATTTGCGCATCACACGCTTGAGGTGACTCTGAATCATAATGCATAGTCTATGCGGGTAATATCCAATAACTCGTTTCTAGTATCAAGCCCATCTTACCGTAAGTGTGATCATGCACAAATGCTGTAAGTCTTAACAAAACTCAAAGGTGCTATTTACTTGCAAGAATGGTCTGATGAAGAATTTGAGCATGAACCAGAGTAAGAAGTGGAATCATGGGAAAAAATTGATGGCTTTCCCGAGTTCCTAAAGAATAATGTTCCTGCTATTGAAGAATTAATGAAGCCAATGAGACGTGTGCCTTCAATTGACAACTGTGACTGGTCTCATTTTGACTATAGATCTTTCTACCTAAAAATGCAATTTTATGAAGGCATTGGATCTATCAATACTTTTTCTGCTCGATTCAATAACAAGGTTCACTTATTAAGGTTCAGCGCTATACCCATGCTCATCCTGGAACAAGGCCTGGACTTCTTTTTCTGAGCAATAAGGTGGAACAGGTGGTTCCATGTTTGTGTGATCGAACAGTGGAAATGGATTCAGATGAAAGATTTGACGCGATGATACATGAAGCTGCTTTTCTACCTCCCTTGCCAAGCTTATTTCCTGAAGCCACCCATGACATACATGTTGATAACCAAGCCCCAATGAACCAGATGAATGATCATTGGGTAGATCAGGAAGTTAATCAGGAAGCTTATTTCCCACTTCATCAGTCGCCACCTTTGCTTCCTTCATTGCCTCAGTTGGATAGGAACATGGAATATGATTGGCCAAACTACCTTACTCCTTGTCTTGATGCTGCGGGTCCATTACATATTGCTGCTCACTTCGGACTGGCTTTCCCACAGTCGCAAAGCCCTAATGAATCTGTTGGAAGTTCCACAACCGCAAAGCCCTGATTTGGTTTGAACTGATTCTACTATTGTCATTGTTTGGGTGTCTATATATGTATGTATTAAGTTATGTTTTATGTATGGCTGCTTTATGACACTTTTGCTGCCTTTTGATGCTCGCTACCAACTGGGCGTGTCAATTAGGCTTATTACTATGTATTATGTAAATTAACCGGCTGTGTACGTAGCACCAAGCAAGGCATAATATGGATGCATGCTGGAATTCAATCAAAGATGTTTCTAGGAATACTAGGACATAGCCCTACGTCAAGGGCTATAATGAAGAAAACAGTAATAATAGACTTGATTTTGAGTTAGAAGAAAAAACTCAGTGAAAATTATGTACTATTCCAATAAGAAAACATATGAAGCACCAAAGACAGCATTGCTTACCAACTAATTCGTATGCTGAAGTGAGCTCAGTTTACAAAATTGAGCATACGTTCAATTTTAGTCAGACAATGATGTTTAGGCTAATACATGTTTAGCCTCTGAAAGCAAGGGATCTACGTGGAAAACTTTCAGTAAATAATGCTTACAACCGACTTACTTTTGACTTCATGGTCATGCTTCCTCCCAACTAACTTACATTGAAAAGTAATTTGCAAAACCAAATATTACTATCCAAGTACATAATTACTTATGGCATAGTGGCTCCTCTAATCTTGAGTAACACACAAAACAAACAACCACACTGAAAGCAGAAGCAATCCTAGGATATACCGCTTTAAAACGTGACAGGTAAACCTCAAACGAAATGGATTTACTTATTTGATCCTACCTAATATTCAATAGACAGGGCGTCCATGTTTCACAGCTCGTATATACATAAATGCTTTAGAAATAATATAAACAAATTCATAGTAAAGCAAAGGACACAAACTTAGCTCATACTTAGAAAATGACTGTACCACCGTCTTCTCTGACGTCATTTCATATGGATTTGTAGGATAAATCACGCATGTGAGAAAGGCCACAACTCCACGCCGATACTCTTCAAATAGAAACATGGAAATTGGTAGTTTCCAAAATCAAATGGAAAATACTTATGCGTGTAGCAAATTAGATACGGATGAACGACTCGTTTGGATCGGGAAGAGATTGGAGGGAATAGATGCGATAGTGGAGGGAATCAAAGGTGACGTGAATTTAGGTTTAAACTTTGGGGAGGGGGGATTCGCGCTAAAATTTCACATAGCAGAAGAATACAGTGTGGTGCCTGTCACTAATTGGATGATGGAGTAATGTTTTAGATAGCAAGCAGGAATTGGTTTGAACCGTTAGATTAAATTATCATCTACGGTTGTTTATTTGTTTATTCTGATAAAGGGATCGCTGACCTGGATTGTATTTATGTAAAGCTACGCTTTGAAGTGGTGTCGCACGTCACAGCACTAGAATTCCAATCGTAATAGTGCATTCATGTCTAATGCAACAACATATGAATATTGTGGCAAAAGATCAAAGAAAGCATAGCTTCGCCACACTTTTCATGCAACGTACACACATTAGTGTCGAATATGCCCACTTTTGTAGTAGTGGTCATCACATCAATTGCACTACCTTCTAACAACATTCGAAAACATCACAAAACATTAATTAACAGAACTGCTAAGAAACCACTTAATTCTCACTGTCTACATTTTTAATATTGGCGATTACTTTGGTTTAATGAAAAAATGATAATGTAGATGTAGTTTGGGTTGTATGTTATTTTTGTGACCGCATACTAAGCCAAAACTTAATTTAGTCCGATATGAGTCCAAAGTATGATCAAATATAGAACCTTGCTTTAGTTCGATTAACCAAAACTTAATTATTATTATTTTCATGTTTTCTTTGCATATCAAACCAACAATCCAACTAAGTTAACTTGCATTGTCATCATAAGCTTATGGTTGAAATTTAAAAGTAGGTAAGATGAAAGAACACCGTCATTAACAATAAATAATGCAATCAAAACATATGAACTATATGGGATTATGCAATTTAGTATAGTCAAAGTATCAGCTGCAACCAATTAAAATTGAAGAAATCCAACAAAAAAACCTCAATCAATCCATTTTAAAAACGTCAAGTCTCATGTTATGAATATGCTATTTAATAAATTGCCTAAATTATTTGGTAGCTTCGCGTGAATTACGTCAATCCGCAGTTCCAAAAACCATCACATACATCTATGTTTGCAATAGTATACAGCAGAATATTCTTACTTGTGTTTAGAGTCGACTTTATATCAGGAGTAATGAACAATCAAAAGTAAATGCTGTCGCTTTCATCTACATACTTAAACTAATTTACCAAACAATTCAACAAAAACATTTCTAGAAGCTATAATATTCATATGTTCACAATTTTATGATGGATTTTCTACATATTGGTAAAAGCCTTACATTAGTGTTAATATTAGTAAGCTGGGCATCAATGAAATTGCATCAACTAGGAAGATAGCTCATCAATTAAATAATATAGTTGTTAAACCATGATATGACTTCTATGTCTAATTAAGTCGATTCTTTTAGCATTATACTTGATCCATAATGGGATTGGAATTGACGTCTAAATCAGTTTATATTTTATATGGGTAGATGAAGTATGCGGACGACAGGGCAATTAAAAGTTAGTGATTGGGGTATTTGGCAGTCCAGTAAAGCAGGGGGAGGTGCAGTTTGCTTGGGTGAGGCAGTGGTATTGGTTTTGGTTTGTGAATGTGGATGGGGCAATTTTGGCTAGTGTAAGGTGGAAATTGCCGAAGTGTGGGGGCGTGCAGAGGTTTGGGTGCTGTTGTTATGATTGTGATTGGTTCGGTATGGTTTATGTTGGATGATGTCGTGTGGTTGATGATATTTGAAGTTGTCTGAAGTGGATAGGAAAGTGGTTGTAGGTGGTGAATTTGGATGTAGAAGTAGTGATGGGACTTGAGCTGAAGTTGATGAAGAGGTTTCTATGGAAGCATGGGTTAGTGGTTCAGCGGTACGACATGGAAGAACTATAGTGTTATAGTGGATGATGTACATTGGAGGTGAAACGACTGATATGGTTACAATGGTGTAGCTTGATGGGTGAAGTTGCAATTCTGTGTTGAGGCTGTGGGTGGGGACTAATGTCTCTGTTAGGGAAGGAGATTGATTGAGTGAATAGGTTGAACCTGTAGGGTAGGAGGAAGATATGCATGGTGAATGAAGAAGAGTTGGACTATGGAGCAACCGGTTGTAATGTTTGTAAATGCAATGTAACTTACTCTTTAAACTGCAATGAAAATAGCAATACATCTAAAAACTGATGCAATGAACCTTTTTTGTTACATTTTTAGTATTGGTGGACACACTATCTACTTAAATCTCACGTCTCTCATTTTTCAAGCTTCCCTGCTAACAAACCACTTAACTCTTAGTTTTCAAGCCCACATGCGTGCAATTTGTACTATGCGGTGGACCTATCTAATCATCCACTCAACCCATTTTCGTGGAGCAACATTCAAAACTTGATCCGGTTACAAAAAAAAATTCATATAGTTTTACAAGTCAAAATAAAACCGAGCTTTGCTCCTAAAACAACTTTAGTTCATGTTATTTAATACATATTTTATTTTTAAGCAGGAGTTTAATCAACCTAAATTGAATCATGGTTAGATCCTGACAAAAAAAATATGAAGTTAGGCCAGGATGGAGAGAGAGGGAAAAAACATACCAAGGAACAAAATAAAAAGAAAAGATGAACGGGATATATATTTCAAACCTCTTATTCAATATCAGTATAAAAAATTAACCTGAACAAGACATCAATACCAGCTAAATCTATATAACTAAGCCTATAATATGTTCTTTACATTTGACAGACGATACTACCTGGTCGTGTTGAACTACACGCATCAATGGAGATAACAAGGGACAAAACAAACAATAAATCGAGACGTATATGTCAAATTAAACTTATACTAGAAGGACATTGCAGAGCAGTGAATATTTTTTTCCGTCATTTTGTATTACCTTCACTTGTAGTTTTCCATTCCACTATGTCACAAAAACCATATTGCTTCACTTGTAGTTTTCCACTATGTAACCTCACAAACCTGGTAACCAAAAAAATTTAAGCATCTCATATTTGAAATAGTACGCCGAAAAAAAAGTTAATAAAAAGTGAAGTCTGCTTCAGTTTTTAAACTGTAGTCCACCTCAGTTCAGTTTTAAAGCTGAAGTAGTACTTCAGCTTAAAAGTTGAAGCTCTTTAGTTTAAAATCTATAGCGAACATCAGTTTGTAACTGAAGCACCGCTACAATGGCTTCGGTTTTAAAACTGTAGAGTTTCTTTAGTGATGCTAGTTTTAAAACTGAAGCACTCCTTTATTGGCTTCAGTTTTAAAACTAAACCATCTGCTTCAGTTTAAAAAGCTAAAATGCTTCAATCTTTAAATGAAGCATGCACTTTAGTTTAAACTGAAACGTACACATAGTGGTAGTGCTTCAATTTAAAAACTGAAGTAAAAGCGTTGCACTTTACACTTCAGTTTTAAATCGAACTTAGGCTATCTTAGGCTATGTAATATATAAATGTAATCCTATTATACACAATTTATCATCATATTGTAATAAACAGATAAAGAAGCCATAACGTAATAATATATGAAAGATTCAAGTCTTGTATCTACCTATTAATTATCATAGCAATATACAAAGTAAGAAGCTACCAATTAACCGGTACGTTCTTTACGTGCAAGAATTGATAGAGATGTGTTGTCATGCAAAACAAACATAAGTAATCTATATTAATAACCATGATTCATGCAACATGGGCTAAAGCACAATATCAGAGAGAATATAAATGTAAGATAGAAACAAAAACCCTTAAAATAGTGCCTTATTTCAATCCATTTCCCAAAACAAACAAGCTTATAAGTACTTACCACTTTTTCAAATCTTACAAATATCGCCCGAGATCTCCTCCGAGATATCATTTTGAGCTCCTTCCGAAACGAAACAGCAAATATCACTCTAAATCTCCTTTTGAATATACCGCCTGAGATATTGAAATATCAAGCGATATATTGACCAAGACGAAATAGTGGAATATCGTCCGACATATTAGTTTTCTGATTAAAATTTAAATTTGTGCCTGAACTAGAACTATAATTAAAAATTCAAATCTAGCCATATCAATCTTTTTGTATTTTTCATTTTGCATGTTAAATGACTATATTGTATGTTCGTATATGTTTTATAATGCTTATGATTTTCATATTCTTCTTTTTACATACATGCTACTTTCGAAATTATGTATTTAATGGTCTATTTATGCTTAATTTTTTTAATGGTTTGGATCCTTTTAATGTTTCCTATCTAATAATATTTCTATTTTAAGCAAATTATGATTTAGAGTATGAATGATCTTTCGCAAAATAAAGAATAATAAAGTTATTTTGCATTTTAAGTTTAAGTTACTATGTTTTTAATAGCATTCATAAAAATCATTTTGTTAAAATATCATTTTTAGCATATCATGTACCCCGAGATTGTTCCGATATGAACTTTCAGACTCGAGATGAAAATCCGAAATAACTCCGAGTTAGACTCATCTCGTCCGAGATCTTCCCCGATACGAGACCGAGTCTATAGAATCCCCGAGATGAAATGCGACCGGTATCCGAGATTTAAAACCTTGGTACTTACTAAACATAACTACTTGACTACATCAGAAGAAGGGAAATCACTTAAAGTCAACATATTCATACTGCTTCATGAGATCAGCCCAAAAAGAAAGTGGAGTAACTTTCGTATAACCCATGGCATTAGCATATCTTATCTTGGTTTCCATACCGTTGTTGGCCGTAAGAAACACTTCAGCCCGTTCATGACCCCATCATAAATCTATCACAACCCCTATCTGGGCTGCGTACTAACATGACCTCGCATATATAATATTCATGTTTGTCCGGTATTGGGTGGTGTGTGATACCCTATGTCCGTTAATGTCACCCTAATATGAATGCAATAAGTTCCGTGAAGCACAATAGGTAAACATTAACTAAATGTACAAGACAAATATAAATACTACAGTGGAAAAAATCACTTAGAACTTTTTATTAATCAAGAAAAACAACATTTCAAACTCAAAGCTACAACATCAAGTTTTTCTCAAATACTCAAAAGCATTTTGTCTCATTATCAGAGTACAAAAGCCATAACAATATCCCTCAAGTGTATTTACAATAAGAATGAATAAACTGAAGAAAACACTTGAAAAGAGAGAGCTATCCAAGTCTAAGCAGAGTCAAGATCTCAAATACTGACCACTACTGTAACATCCCGCATTTTATCAGTTTGTATTTGAATATTTAAATAAGTTTAAATATTGAATTCATAATATAACTGGATTTATATATTACTTAAAACGAAGTTTAACATATATAAATATTTATATTAAATATAATCGAGCCCGTAATGTCGCGGTAGTTCGTAATTTAACGTTCTGAACTTCAACTGAGTGTACAAGATCCGTTATTAGTCGGATTTCTTCGAAACAAGAAGCATTGGAATCTGTTGAACTGTATTTTTCTAACGGAAGTGAAAAACCAAGATTTCATGTTATAGATTGTGAGTTATGTCCAAATCAAATTTCCAAATAGTCGCTATAGAATCGTTTATCGACCGTAACAGTTTATTTGATATAACTAGATACCGGTTGCAAATCTGGACAAGATACTTTTGAGATGTAGTGATAATTTAATTTTTAGAATTTTACTATAATTTTTAATTAGTTAAATATGCAAATTTTTAATTGGAGTATTTTACACCCTATATCAATATTTTGGGGTTTCACAATATGAGTTAACCTACCGATATTATTATATTTTTGGGATTGTGACACCTCGTTGAGCACGATTGTACTCTTACTTCTGTCCGTACATAAGTGTTATTTAGGAACTGAGGTAAACCAATCTTTAAAACAATTAAAAAGGACATGCTTGAGTTTCCTATTCACTTTTTCACATAGCTGTGGATTTCGAATTGTAGAAACGTTTAGAGTATGGCTACCATATTGTCTAGTGAAACTGAAAACCATATCTTGGCTTTAAATGAAGGAATGGCGAAATCTTTTAGCAAATCCTGGGTACATGATGTCACCATGTACAATCTTAGCAAGATATGAATAGTATACTTTACTATATTGGACCATATGTCAAGTTTTGGCATACACGTAGGTTCCAAGGATCATTTAAATATATAAAAAGAAACCTTACCATAACCTTGCCGCATACAGTACATACAGTAACGCTAATTCATAGGAACCATGTAACAACCCAAATTTTCTGTTACATTAAATTAACAAATTAAAGTATACTTAATTCAAAATGAAAGAACTAAGGGAAACGGGTTATGCCATTGCGCTCGCCTCGAAATTCTGCTTGAGATAGAGTCTGAGTTTGCGTAAATCGGACTCCGTATGAAGGAGTTATGACCTTCCGAAGTCTCTGAATTCAATTGAAAATTCAAACAATTCAAAATTCAGTTCAAAATTTGAAAACAGACCCAAATTGGGCTGGGCAGAAAAATTCCCGCCCAGGACCCAGGTCGACCTGGGGGTCGACTTACCCAGTCGACCTGGTCAGGGCTTTGCAGGCCTGGTCGGGTTCTGAGCGATTTTCTGAGTTTTGGTGTGTCACTAGGGCTGATTTGTCACTTTCTGATTGGCTCTCTTGGTGTGTACGGTCTGGATTCACTCTATGATCATATGACGGCTCAAATCAATCTGAAATTCTATAAATACAACCCAACACTCAACCTAAATTCACACAAATAAAATAGAGCTAGAGCTGTCATGCTGCCGGGAGGAAACTAAGAGTAGTCGTCAGTTGGGGAAAGCTTAGAGATGAGCAAAACTAAAGTAAAAACAAGATTCAAACAACGTTTATCTACCCAAAGGAAAGCATTGCAAATTCAGAACTCAAAAACCAGAAAATCAAGATCGCCGTTTGTTGTAAGTATAGTGATTTTTCCGATGAGAATAAAAATTAAGACTTGATTCGATGTAAAGTGGAAATGGAATTTTACTATTGCATAATGATAATGCTAATTCATATCTGTGTATTGCAATGATTGTATTGTGAATGGTATTGGGATGCTTGTGGTATAATTGACTTGATGTTGGTCCTATTGTACATTTAGAATGAAAGCAACATCACATACAAGTATATGGTTAATGTTAGAATTTACACCTATATGTTTATACATTTAACATAGGTTGTATACATTTTTCTAAGTCCAAGTTAAGACTTATATACACATGTTCTATGTTAAGACCATTATGCCTACATGATTAAATCCCATGTATATGTTCTTATTTTCTTTGCAAGTTTGTAATTAGGTCCATGCCAAGTACCATTTAGTTTCACACGATTATTACAAGTTTCATGTTATAATAGGATACATGATTTGATCTAGTTCATGCTTTTGGGTTAATGTCAAAAATAGACATTTTTATGGACATGTAATAACTTTGTCACATGCTAGTTTGTGTTTGAAGTTATGCCTAGATAAAAATATGTTTAGTGTTATGGTTTATGCAAGTCTAAATTATGCCATTTCATGTGACACCTATTTAATTAGATTCTTATTTGAATGCAAGTTCACATGACAAGTTGAAACCCATGATTTATGTTAATTAGATCGCAAAGTTGCAAGTTCATATGTCACACACCCTTTATGTTATTTTGAATATTTCATGTTCTTGGCTTTCCCTTCTATGTTTATAATTTGGGATGAAATATCTAGCCCAACATTCATTATAATCGTGCGAACGTACAAACTGGGGAATATCGTTGGGATTAAACATGAAAAATATATGTGTTGGCATGTTTGGCACATGCCAATGATTGGTGACATTTAAATGGTATGAATTTCCATGCCTAAAAAAATAACGAACTTGGAAAATGGGCCAAAACATTTACATATAACAAGTAAAAGAGACAAATATGTAAATTTAGAAAATACGAGTATGCTTAACCCGAGGTTGAATTGAGTTGTGATGTAAACCTACCTGGACCCGCCCGGCTGTCCAGTAATCACAACAATACCTATCCAATGTGGGAGGTTAAGGCATTAAGCCCAATAAGGACCCGATGTTAGACTGAGTTACGGTGTAAACCTGCTCGGAACCGACCGGCACATCCAATAACCGTAACAATACCTATCTAATGTGAGTGGTTGGTGCTTTAACTAATTAAACTAAGGACAGACAAGTCAGGATGGTAGGATTAAGTTAACTAAAACACTTAACCAATTCAACATGTTAATTAAACTGATGAGTGGGATTAGGTTAATACAGACACTTAACCACTTAACATGTTTGACTAGAAAACCCTAGTAACGGGGACCCATTTCAGCAGTAACCCAATTAGGTATCACGGTACCCTAAAACTAGGAAGGGTGGGGCATGATTACTGGGCTGATTGTAAGCGGTCAAAAGCGACGGCGGTTGTTGCAGTAGTGTGGGTTCTAACGGAGTGCGGGCGTGCACACACTTCGGAGCAGACAAACAGGGCACTGGGCATCAGTAGTATAACCTATGCATTCTATAATTGTGTCGGGCCGCCACCATGGGACTTGATACACCCCATGGTGGGACCAGCATAGGTATCGACAATCATTGGGGGCCGTATGATACACATTATTTTGCGAGTAGGAGACGATCTTTAAAAAGGGGATCACTTCACCCCGATCATGGGGCGCCAATCGGAACAAATACAAGTAGGTGCAGTGATATAGTGTTGGGTGCGATAGTATATTCAGTTCAAAACTGCTTTATCTTAGTTTATGATACTTTCCTGTTTGCAGTTTATACCTATCATGCCCTTTTTCTTATTCTCATACTGAAGATTCACTAGACTTGTCAGGCTTTATGTCTGATTCTATTTTTCTTTCATCTTCTTTTCTTCTGTTCCCCCCACCCCCCAAGGTCCACAGGGAGGAAACAACCCAGCTTAGTCAGACTCTTTGCAAGCTTCAAGATAGTAGATGTATGGTTTGGACTCTCTTTCCTTGGCTATGGCTTTTGGACACGTTCTATGGGGATTTGTGCAGCTTTAATTATGTTTTATGCTTCTTTATTTAATAATCAAGACAGAAATGATGATGTAATGTTTTGGAAGTTATTGTGAGACAGTTATGGAAATGTTTTGTATGAACATGTATTTATGAAATGAAAGTCTGTTTGTTTTCCGCTGCTTATATATATGTGTGTTTATATATGTCTTGTGTTTTATCTATGACTTTTACTTGTAAACCTCCACCAAATTTAAGGCATTCCCTTTGCGAGTGACCTTGATGGAGGTGGGGTGTTTCACTTGGTATCAACGCATAGGTTTTCCATATTGGATAAAGGTTTTTGAAACTATTTTCAAAAAGAAGTTTAAAGAAGCATTTTTTTTTCAAGAAAAAGCGTTGTTTTTAGAAGTCATAATTCCCCAAAGCCATTTGCACTATCTCTCTATCCTTTTGTCTTGAATATTTCCCTTTGTTTCAGCATGTCGGGAGATCTTAACCTTCCAGAAGGAGTACCGATACCTGGCTGGTTCCAAAGGTACCTAGAGGCTCGGGCCAATAATGCGGGCCCAGCAGACATTCCTCCTCCCACAGTGGCAGCAGTTCCTCCTCCTCCTCCTCGTGGAAATGCTTTCGCTAAGACGTGTAGAGACTTCAAGGCTATGGGTGGTAAGGACTTTTAAGGAACTGAATCCTTTGTGGTAGCAAGGAACTGGCTGAAGGAGACCGAAGATTTGTTTGTCGTCTTCGATGTTGACGACAGGCAAAAGATACAACTAGCAGTGTGGTTGCTTAAAGACGAAGCTTCTTATTGGTGGGGAAGTTACCCATGCTGAGAGGCCAGTGGAAACTTGGGAAGATTTCAGGATGAGGTTTGAGATGAAATTCCTCTCCCAAGCTGAAAGAAGCATGCAGATGGAGAAGTTCCTAACTCTTAAACAAGGAAGTATGACGTTCATGGAGTACGTTAATCGGTTTAATCAGCTGACCAGATTTGGGTTGGATTTAGTAAACACCCAACACAAGAAGGCTCTTTGCTTCGTCAAAGGTTTGAATGAGCCTTTACGTAGCCTTGCTATGACCTATATACCCATAGGAGCGACTTATGAAAGCTTGGTGGACATGGCGCTGCTACACGAGGAAGATAAAGGCAAGAAAGAGGCAAAGGTGGAAGTGCCTCAAGAAAAGAAAGAGGGTTTACGGGCTAAGAAAACTTACTTCAAGAAGGGCGGGAAGAACAACAAATCCCGTGAAAAGAGGAAGTGTAATTTCTGTGGCATTGTTGGACATATAGTGAAAGACTGCAGAAAGAAGAAGGCGAAGATGAATGGTGGTCGTTTCCATTGCGGCGAGACTGGACACATGGCTAAGGACTGCCCAAAGAAGCGGAGGCAGGGACAGAGGATTGGATCCACTTCAGGGGGACAGGTTCACGCGCTGGAGGCACCTCCGCAGGAACGAGGTAGAAATATTTATGTAGAAAGCTTAGTTTATCTCTATGATCATCCAGTTCGCACTCTCTTTGATTCTGGCGCATCACACTCCTTTATTTCATCTGCTTTAGTAGAATCTCTGCACCTAGGCACTAGTATGGTAGAAGATCCCTTGGTTGTTTCAAATCCAATTGGGAGCTCAGCTTATTTGTCAATGGTTTGTTTGGATTTGAAAATCTCTATTCTAAGTGTTGAGTTTAGATGTAGTGCCTTTGTTTTGGGTTTCTCGGGATATGGATTGATCTTAGGCATGGACTAGTTATCCAGTAATGGGGCCATTCTTGATTGTGAGAAGTGAGTGGTTAGACTCTTGACTCGGCTCGGTAACACTCTAGAAATTTCTTGTAATCCCTTGAATGTTGTTATGCTTAGTTATTTAGAGTTGCTTGATGCTTCTGTTGAGAATTTGCAGTCGGTTAGAGTGGTCTGTGAATACCCGGATGTCTTTGAAGAGGTGAAGGGCTTACCTCTGAGGCGGGAAATAGACTTACGCATATATCTTGTTGATAATGCAAAGACCATAGCTTTACCTGTTAGACACATGGCTCCAAAAGAGAGAAAGGAGCTCAGTAAGCAAGTTAAGGAGCTTCTCGAGAAGGGGTTTATAAGGCGGAGTATCTCGGAATGGGGTGCTCCAGTGGTGTTCGCCACCAAAGCAGATGGCTCACTACATCTTTGTGTGGACTATAAGGAGCTAAACGAGCCGACTAAGAAGAATAGACACTCGCTTCCCAGAATAGACGATTTGTTTGATCAGCTTGTAGGTGCATCGGTTTTCTCCTAAATTGATCTGGCTACTGGGTTCCATCAGCTAAGGGTAGCTAAATATTGCATTGATAAGACGACATTCAGAACCCCAGACGGTTTCTTCGAGTGGCTTGTCATGCCTTTCAGCTTGACAAACACGCCCGCTTATTTCGTAGACCTAATGAGCAGGGTGTTCAGAGAATTCCTCAATAAGTTCGTGGTGGTCTTCGTAGACGATATTTTGATCTTCTCAAAGAATGAGGAAGAACATGCTCAACATCTGAAGGAGATCATGGAAACTCTTCGAGTTCATCAGCTGAAAGCCAAATTCTCCAAGTGCCACTTTTGGAGAGAAGAAGTAAGATTTTTTGGACATGTAGTGTCCAAAGAGGGGTTAGTTGTGGACCCCGCGAAAGTGGTGGCGGTGCAAGATTGGAAGGCACCAAGAAATGCAACCAAAGTCCGAAGATTTCTCGGGCTAGCAAGTTTTTACCGAAAGTTCATTAGAGATTTCGCGAAAATCTCAGCCCCACTCACAAGGCTGACAAAGAAGAATCTAGCGTTCGCTTGGGATTTGGATTGCGAGTTTACTTTCCAACGATTGAAAAGGGCTTTCACAACAGCCCCATTTCTTACATTGCCCGATGGAAGCAAGGTGTTTACATTATACATGGATGCTTGTGGTACGGGACTAGGCGCTGTTCTGATGCAAGAAGTGAAGGTAGCAGCATATGGTGGAAGACAATTGAAAGTTCATGAAGAGAACTACCCAACCCACGATCTTGACTTAGCCTCCATCGTCTTTACGCTTAAGTCTTGGCGCCATTATCTCCTAGGTGAGAAGTTTGAATTATATACTGACCATAAATCGTTGAAGTATCTTTTCTCGCAGAATGATCTAAACTTAAGACAACAAAGGTGGATGGAGTTTCTTGCCTCGTATGATTTTGAGTTTTCCTATACTCCTGGAAAGGGCAACGTAGTAGCATACGCCTTGAGTAGAAAGAAGCTGACCTTGAGCCCTCTCTTTATAGAAAGGCAAAGCTTGGAGTATATAGCCAGTTTTGACTTTAGGCCCTCCTCTGATTTTGTACCTAATTTGTTGGCATCACTAGAAATACGGCCCACTCTTTTAGACTCAATAGGGGCCGCATAATATAAAGACCCTCAGCTTGTTGATGTGATTGATAAGCTAATTAGGGGTGAAACTTCTAGTCACCTCAATAGGTACTCCATCGATGATAAGGGTTGGCTGAGGCGAGATGGAAGATTATGCGTCCCACAAGCAAGGGATTTGGTAAAGATGGTTCTCGAGGAAGCACACCATTCCAAGATGACAATACACCCAGGTGGAGACAAGATGTACAAGGACGTAAAGAGAGTTTTATTTTGGAGCGGCATGAAGAAAGATGTGGCAGATTTCGTTTCTAAGTGCATGATATGCCAACAGGTCAAGGCAGAACAAAAGAGGCCTGGAGGACTGCTTCATCCTATAGAAGTCCCATAATGGAAGTGGGATAGCATTTCAATGGACTTCATTGATGGGTTGCCTAGGTTAAGAAGGGGCAATACTAGCATTTGGGTAATAGTGGACAGGCTCACAAAAAGCGCCCACTTTATACCTGTCAAGAGTAGAAGGACTGCCTCATCTCTAGCATCTCTTTTCTCAAGGAAATAGTTCGACTCCATGGAATACCCTCCAGCATAGTGAGTGACCGAGATCCTATCTTTACGAGTGAGTTTTGGCGGAGTCTGCAAGAAGCTGTGGGCACACAGTTATGCTTGAGCACGGCATACCACCCCCAAACTAATGGGCAGACGGAAAGGGTGAATAGAGTATTAGAAGATCTTTTGAGACTGTGTGTTCTTGACTTTGGAGGGACATAGGAGGATCATCTTCCTTTAGTGGAATTCGCCTACAACAACAGCTACAAAGCCAACATCGGCATGGCGACCTTCGAAGCTTTGTATGGAAGACCGTGCCAATCACCAACTTGTTGGTGGGAGTCTACGGACAAGCTTATACTTGGGCCAGACATGATTAGAGAGACTTAAGAAAAAGAGGACTTGATACGAAGGGGAATGAAGAGTGCCCAAGATAGACAGAAATCCTACGCAGACAAAAGAAGGACCGACATTGAGTTTGAGGTTGGGGACAAGGTTTTCCTTAAGGTATCTCCTTTAAGGAACGTCGTTCGCTTTGGATCCGCAGGAAAGCTAGCACCAAGATTTGTAGGACCGTTCCCTATCATCGAGAAGATTGGGAAGATGGCTTATAGAATAGAGCTGCCTAAAAGGTTGGCTGGAATTCACAATGTCTTTCACGTTTCTCATCTCCGGAAATGTTTACATGAGTCTGCGGAAGTGGTGGAGCCAAGCATTCTAGAAGACGTTAAAATAGAATGAGAAACAACTGTGAGGAGAGTTCCAACTCGAATCGTTAGAACAAAAATAAAAAGCTACGCAACCGTGAAGTCAAGCTTGTTAAAGTTCAATGGAGCGATACCGAGGAAGACGCGACTTGGGAAATTGAGGACAAAATACGCGCTGCCTACCCTTTTCTTTTTGAGGGTACATCTTTGACCTCTCTTTTTCCATAAGTTTATGCTTGTATCTACCTTTTTATCTTCTCGGTCTTTTTTCTCCTAAATCCTTAGCTAGAAACTAATGGATGTAAACATGTATTTGAAACATGCTATGATTGATGGCTGCAAGTGGTTGCAAGTGGATGCATATACACACACCCCAGGTATTAGATCGGCTCAGTCACTTCCATATTACATATGCATATATGTATTCATATTTGTATGTGGTTGAAACTTGATATGTTGCCAAATGGATGTCGCATTTTTATGAATTGTTGCACACTCATGTAGAATTATGAGTAGGGAAAAATTTGTATACATAATGGATTCATGACACTTACATGATTCGCATTAAGGAGGTCAACTGAATAAGTAGACCGTCTAATTTTTGCATTAGATAAGTACATATACACACGCTATGCATATGATCATGAAGCATTAGAAGTCTTTTAAGGACAATGGATGCCTGCGTTTGTTGGTTGAGTAGATGGACGATTGGATGTTAGGATATACGTTCCTCTAGACTTGAAGATTTCGGGGACGAAATCCTTTAAGGAGGGGAGAATGTAACACCCCGAATTTTCTATTACATTAAATTAACAAATTAAAGTATACTTAATTCAAAATGAAAGAATAAAGGGAAACGGGTACGCCATTGTGCTCGTCTCGGAATTCTGCTTGAGATAAAGTCCGAGTTTGCGTAAATCGGACTCCGTATGAAGGAGTTATGACCTTCCGAAGTCTCATAATTCAATTTAAAATTCAAATAGCTCAAAATTCGAAAACAAAGCAAAATTGGGCTGGGCGGGAAAATTCCCGCCCAGGACCCTGGTCGACCAAGGGGTCGACCTGGGAACCCAGGTCGACCAGGAGGTCGACCTAGGGGTCGACCTACCCAGTCGACCTGGTCAGGTCTTGGCTGGCCTGGTCAGGGTCTGAGTGATTTTCTGAGTTATGGTGTGTCACTAGGGCTGATTTGTCACTTTCTGATTGGCTCATCTTGGTGTATATGGTATGGATTCACTCTATGATCATCTGACGGCTCAAATCAATCCGAAATTCTATAAATACAACCCAACACTCAACCTAAATTCACACAAATAAAATAGAGCTAGAGTCGTCATGCTGCCGGGAGGAAACTAAGAGTAGCCTTCAGTTGGAGAAAGCTTAGAGACGAGCAAAACTAAAGTAAAAACAAGATTCAAACAACGTTTATCTACCCAAAGGAAAGCATTGCAAATTCAGAACTCAGAAACCAGAAAATTAAGATCATCGTTTGTTGTAAGTATAGTGATTTTTCCGATGAGAATAAAAATTAAGACTTGATTTGATGTAAAGAGAAAATGGAATTTTACTATTGCATAACGACGATGCTAATTCATATCTGTGTATTGCAATAATTGTATTGTGAATGGTATTGGTATGTTTATGGTATAATTGACTTGATGTTGGTCCTATTGTACATTTAGAATGAAAGCAACATCACATACAAGTATATGGTTAATGTTAGAATTTACACCTATATGTTTATATGTTTAGCATAGGTTGTATACATTTTTCTAAGTCCAAGTTAAGACTTATATACACATGTTCTATGTTAAGACCATTATGCCTACATGATTAAATCCCATGTATATGTTCTTATGTTCTTTGCAAGTTTGTAATTGGGTCCATGCCAAGTACCATTTAGTTTCACATGATTATTACAAGTTTCATGTTATAATAGGATACATGATTTGATCTAGTTCACGCTTTTGGGTTAATGACAAAAATAGACATTTTTATGGACATGTAATAACTTTGTCACATGCTAGTTTGTGTTTGAAGTTATGCCTAGATAAAAATATGTTTAGGCTTATGCTTTATGCAAGTCTAAATTATGCCATTTCATGTGACACCTAGTTAATTAGATTCTTATTTGAATGCTAGTTCACATGACAAGCTGAAACCCATGATTTATGTTAATTAGATCGCAAAGTTGCAAGTTCATATGTCACACACCCTTTATATTATTTAGAATAATTCATGTTCTTTGCTTTCCCTTCTATGTTTATAATTTGGGCTGAAATATCTAGCCTAACATTCATTAAAATCTTGCGAACGTACAAGCAGGGGAATATCGTTGGGATTAAACATGAAAAATATATGTGTTGGCATGTTTGGCACATGCCAATGATTGGTGACATTTAAATGGTATGAATTGCCATGCCTAAAAAAATAACGAACTTGGAAAATGGGCCATAACATTTACATACAACAAGTAAAAGAGACAGATATGTAAATTTAGAAAATACGAGTATGCTTAACCCGAGGTTGGATTGAGTTGTGATATAAACCTGCCCAGACCCGCCCGGCTGTCCAGTAATCACAACAATACATATCCAATGTGGGAGGTTAAGGCATTGAGTCCAATAAGGACCCGAGGTCAGACTGAGTTACGGTGTAAACCTGCTAGGAACCGACCGGAACATCCAGTAACCGTAACAATACCTATCTAATGTGAGTGGTTGGTGCTTTAACTAATTAAGCTAAGGACAAACAAGTCAGGATGGTAGGGTTAAGTTAACTAAAACACTTAACCAATTCAACATGTTAGTTAAACTGATCAGTGGGGTTAGGTTATTACAGACACTTAACCACTTAACATGTTTGACTAGAAAACCCTAGTAACGGTGACCCATTTCAGCAGTAACCCAATTAGGTATCACAGTACCCTAAAACTAGGCAGGGTGGGGCACGATTACTGGGCTGATTGTAAGCGATCAAAAGCGGCGGTGGTTGGTGCAGCAGTGTGGGTTCTAATGGAGTGCAGGCGTGCACACACTTCGGAGCAGACAAACAGGGCAATGGGCATCAGTAGTATAACCTATGCATTCTAGAATTGTGTCGGGCTGCCACCATAGGACTTGATTCCCCCCATGGTGGGACCAACATAGGTATCTACAGTCATTGGGGGTCGTATGACACATATGATTTTGGGAGTAGGAGCCAATCTTTAAAAAGGGATCACTTCACCTCGATCATGGGGCGCCAATTGGAACAAATACAAGTAGGTGTAGAGATATAGTGTGGGGGTGCGAAAGTATATTCGGTTCAAAACTGCTTTATTTTAGTTCATGATACTTTCCTGTTTCCAGTTTATACCTGTCATGCCCTTTTTCTTATTCTCATACTGAAGATTCACTAGACTTACCAGGCTTTATATCTGACTCTATTTTTCTTTCGTCTTCTTATCTTCCGTCCCCCCCCTCATGTCCACAGGGAGGAAACAACCCAATTTTGTCAGACTCTTTGCAAGCTTCAAGATAGTAGATGTATGTTTTGGACTCTCTTTCCTTGGCTATGGCTTTTGGACACGTTCTATAGGGATTTATGTAGCTTTAATTATGTTTTATGCTTCTTTATTTAATAATCAAGACAGAAATGATGATGTAATGTTTTGGAAGTTATTGTGAGACAATTATGGAAATGTTTTGTATGACCACGTATTTATGAAATGAAAGTCTGTTTGTTTTCCGCTGCTTATATATATATATATATGTGTTTACATCTTTCTTGTGTTTTATCTGTGACTTTTACTTATAAACCTCCACCGAAGTTAAGGCATTCCCTTGTGAGTGACCTTGATGGAGGTGGGGTGTTTCAAACCAAAATATGTAGACCCATTTGTTAATACAAAACACATACAAAAAAGTAACAAAGACAAAGGAAAAGAAAAACAGTGTGAACACATGCAGATTAATAAATACAAGAATGAGGATTTGATTTTTGGCCAAATCATCATGTACGAAAGCACGTGGAAATGTATTCAAGGCAGTCATACATTCACATACCCTACGTTGAAAAAAGGGAGCATAGCACGTGCCGCTACTGTCTAATACTTAACACTTAAGTATGGGAAAACACAGTACCTACCCCTAAACTCCTACTGCAGATGCTTCGTATCAAAGTAAACTAAAAGCCTGCAAACCTATCCTAATACTGATACAGTGCTACCCTATAGTTCTCTTCAATACATGCGCAATATAAGGGAGGCTTTTCTAGCCAGGCGCAATTCATTTTACGTGGCACCGAAGTATCTGTAGGCTATAAGTATAATGCACACATGAACTCACTATTCCCTGTATAAAAAAACCAGTAAAGATCTCTCGAAAGATGGATGGGTTCAGTAGAGTCATCCGGGAAGGGGAAGTTTTGAAGCTCGTGAGAATGGCGATCGTGTTTACTAAAGCAGCTTTCTTTTATGGAAAGGAAATTGATGCGCATGCTTTTGGTAGGAGAGGAACTGTATATTATAGGGTATGAGTGTTCACATGCAGTGAAGTGGAGTACTGGGAGCAGAAGTTTGGATATGTGGTAAAGGAAGAATAGTACGGTAGTGAAGGAAATGGTGACAAAAATGAAGAAGTGATGAGGGGTAAGTTGTTCGTTTCGGGAGGGGTTTTGATGAAGCAAGGCCAAACTTTTCGAAAAAGGTGTGTGAACCTATCTTGGAGCTTGCGTGTTTGAGTTTATCAGAAGATGGAAGAAAGGCGTTGTACTACTGTAGTGGGGGTTTGAAGTATAGTGATCGGTTTGTTTCTAAAAAACAGTTGTGGGGTTTGTGGAAATGTTTTTACGGTAGCAGGTAGGAATAGTTGAAAGGGAGAAGTAAGGCAAATGGATAAATGATGGAGCATTGCAGCGCAAAAAGCATGGTAAAAGTAGTGCACGTGTTCTCTGGTAGGGGCCTTCGGCCATGTAATAATCTGTAGCGAGACATACTATTTGAGTTGGGAAAAGGAACCTGTAGCGTGCTAAGGTGCGGGTGGATCAGGATATTTAGGCCGGTTCATAATGGGAAGCCCAATAGAAAATAAAATATAATATAGAAAGGAAGTGGACGAAAATTAGCGATGAAGAAAGAAGTGGAGAGAATACTACAAGCACGATCGGTGAGATACTGGGACGGAGTACCATTGGCGAAGAAGAGATATAACGCGAGTCTAAGGGCTTATTGGGCCGTAGAAAATTGGTAAAGCCCAATCTAAATTTAGTTAAGTTTTATTTAATTTAAATCAACGTACCTAGAAATTAATGCATACAACTTATCCGTTTGTATTCAAAATTTCGAAAATTTGGATCCGTTGAGATCATATGAAGGGCGACTACAATGGAACTGGTTCGGAGCGATTCAAAGCTCGTCTAAGTTTATGATGAAATAAAACGCCTAAATGGATCTATTGACCATTAATCGTTATTCAACGATTAACGACCAAGGGGAGTAATCTCACTAACTCTGTCTTGTTTTATAATTTTATAAACGTTATTTCATATTGATAAAAATGATTGAATGCTGTGTGTGATGATTGTTTGGATGATATGCTAATTTATTGGTTGAAATAATTTATATAGTTATACATAAATCGTTAATTGATTACTGATTCCATTTATTAAAATACTTCGTATTTATATGATATAAATGTTGATTAACATCTGTGGATGCAGGGAAACGAGTTGTAGGGATCCAATTGGATTGCTCAACAATTTTACTGTTGTTTTTCATATATTGCATTATATGATGTGACAAATAATCTTGTGTTGATTATTGTGTGTTGGACGTTTAAACAACATTGACCAGAAATAATTGGTATCTAAATACCGTAAGATATATGAATATATCAGAAAATAAACTGGGATTTTAAAAAGGGAATTTCTATTTTAAAATAGAAATGAGATTTCGATTGGCTAGAATATATATACTTGTTCAATTATATAAAACAACTGATTTGATTTATAAATGATATTTATAAATAAAGCAAAATTATTTTTATTAAGTAGTTTGGAAATATAAATTTAAGAAATGAATTTATATAAAAAGAAAGGGGAAATCGCTTAGAAAGAAAAATGATGGACTTAATTTCGATGTTCGAAATATGAATAGAATTGAAATAAATCGATAAGGATTTATAATTATAATTCGATGATGTCAAATGTTATTAAAATAATTTATTTTATAAACATATAAAATGAAATTTAGGATTTGACAAGATAATTAATATTTGGATTTGTTATTGAATAGGAAATCGAGATTTAAATTACAACTTAGGGTCGGTAACCACCATCAACCGCTAGTGTGCGAAGCACGGTTCTCATCCTAGTTATAACTTATAAAATGAGTTATACAGCGAATAATTAATGAGTTATACAGCGAATAGTTAATGAGTTGTACAGCAAATAGTTAATGAGTTATAGCACGAATGATAATGGTTTATAAGGAAAATGGTAATGGTTTATATGGTGAATGGTAATGGTTTATACAACAAATAGTTAATGAGTTATACAGCGAATGGTAATGGTTTATGAAGAGAATAGTTTATGGTTTATAAAGCGAGGATAGATAGAAATGGATTTATAAAGTGAGAGAAAATGGATCTATAAATGAAAGATAAAGGAATTCGTAAATATAAGGTTAATGATTTCGTAAAGAAAATTTGAAGGGTTGTGAAATGGAATCTGTAATATTATTACAGAAGTCAAGTTGAGTTATTTTAACTAATTTTGCGAAATGATGTTTAAATATTATTGAATTGATTTTTGAAATTATAATAATATGATCGCTTTAAAAATGTTAAAGGGAATATGACAGGGTTTTATGAAATTGGAACTTGTCGTACGCTAGTTGAGTTGAGTAATTTTCGAGCTATCGATCTGATGTTTTTTTCGGCCTACAGAATTAATACCTAGGGAGTTGTTCTCTTACTAGTCTACAGTTAGGGACCGATGAATGAGAAAGGATAGCGATGCATGAATGAGATGGAAATGTTTTTCCGATATAAATAAGAAATAATTTCTGAGATATAGAAATTAAATAGTTTAAAATAAATAGAAATGTTTTCCAAGGATCGGGAGAAGCCAAAACGAGTGAGAGAAATATATGGGTAAAGATATTAAAGGGGAATTGAGAAATGAAATGATTATTTATAAATATATTAAAAGGAGTCAGTGTTGGTTGATGATTGGTCGGTAAGGTTTCCATTTGGAAATACGGCCATTGTTTGTACACATGTTTTTCTTTGATAGTTAAATCAACGACTATCAAATTTTTTGACCATTTCCGTTGTCAATACGGAGAGACCGGCATCGTATTTATTATCTGAAAACCCCTCCGTATGGGCATTAACATTTCGAATCAAAGATATCGAAGACAATTGAAGACGGAGTTTATGCAAGGGTTATTCTGGCGATCCTAGGTAGAAATTGCCTAAGATGGATTTACAGGATAATTCCTTCGGGTTGTCTAGTCCTAGGACAACTTGAATGGATGAATGTTTGACAGATTATATCTAATAGATCGCGTAAGTTGATCTCTTCAAACGTACTCATGTTTGGTGGTGGAGGAATTCGTTTCTCTTAGCTTTATACCCATGGTATTTTTGTGGAAATCAATTTGTGATTTGGTGGGTATGACGATGTGACATTCAAAGTAAATGGAGGTGTGATCTGTCAAAAGATATGTTATGACCTCAAGCCTCATCAGCCGGGAAATGACAAAAATCGGGCAGGCAGCATGGCTATGTGGGTCGCACCCATTAGGGTGGATTGTTACCATCTAGAGAATATTCATATTTGTTAATTCTTTTCGATTTTGTATCTCACCGAAACCGTTATGTTCCTAGCAACCATAGGTGACAATATATTCGATACACTGAAGAGAAATGAGTGGTCGGTCATGTGTGGCCGAGTTGCATGACGTTCTTGTTGAACCCAGTGTATTCCTCTCTAGAGATACATTATCGGCAGGTGGTTCCATACCTTGTCATAGTCGGAATCCAATCTCCACTAAGCGCCCACAGATTTTGATTGTAATATATATATATATATATATATATATATATATATATATATGGAGCGTGAGATGCAAGCATTCCGCTAGATTGCTATTTATTTGTATTTAGACATTATCATAATATCAGAATAATATTGTTTTCAAAAACGTTTTGGGTTATTGTAAGGTATAAACCATCCGTGTTTATGTGTGGATCAGTCTTACGATTATCTTTTCTTTTGAAAAGGAATTTGAAAAGTTAAACTAGATAACTCGAATTTACTCACACCAGTCCCATGACTGACCCAGAGTTTATTTTGTTTTGTTTTACCCTAAACTCTTGGGTGCCCAAATTTATACGGACAGTCAAGTAGTCGGGATTTTTCCGATATATCTGGAGGAGCATGGAGTAGGAGACTTCAACATTAGTTATATACAGAGTTTATTTCCGCTGTGATGTTATGAGTTATACTCTGAAATGGTATGTATATACAGATCTAAGTTTGTATTTCAAAATTTATGTTATATAATATATTTTATTCGTTCCGTTGTGAGATTCGTGTTTACTCTGATTATGTTCAGTTGTGTTCTTCTTCTCCTTCTATTCTAAATTTCTTTCTATTTCTCACCCTCTACCTTCTTTCTATTAATGATCCGGTATTCTCGATATCTGAATAGTCGACATTGTGTTTTATGTCGATTTTCGGGGTCGAAAATTCCCGTGGTCATTACAACTACCACTTTAAGAACCCGCGGAGGAGGAGGAGGAAGGGAGAGAAG
Organism: Allium sativum; assembly: GCA_030737875.1. Classification (NCBI taxonomy): domain Eukaryota; kingdom Viridiplantae; phylum Streptophyta; class Magnoliopsida; order Asparagales; family Amaryllidaceae; genus Allium; species Allium sativum. The sequence continues at coordinate 151,731,549 of CM060921.1, read as the reverse complement.
GGAAAAAAATGGGACAGACATAAAGTATGGCGAGTTCTAGTAATTTCTAGCATATGTATATGAAAAGGTTTCAAGGCAGATAAATAAAACTGGAAGAGAAAGTACAGTAAAACATTTATATACATAAGAGGTAAAGAAAATGCCAAAAAAGATAAAGTAGATTAAGTTTCTTATTCATATCCAAGAATCTAGCTAACTGCACTAACTTTAATAGTATTAACATGATTAGGTGTTACCCTAGTTACTATCCTTACGATCAGCTCCTTATTATGTGAATATTCCATGTTAGCCCCAGTAATAGGATGTATCAGTCCCTAACCCAGCAACTTATAGAACACTGCCATATCCTTACTTGCGGCTTAGTTTCCTGAAGTCAGACCCATACACGCTACTGACTCCGCTGGAACGCGCCCTATATACCCCTAAACCTTGATCCTCTTATAATCAAGTTCAGTAAAGCATCCGCTGACTCCTACATAGTGCGGGGTACCTACCGAGATACCAATAGGAATACTGACAGATATGGGTTCCACACAACTTGGCACAAGCCAACCCCTAGGCTTGTGTCCCCGTGTACCTAGGATTTAAGAGATTTGACAACCTGATACAACAACTAGACTTGGGACCTCTTTAGCTCATTATTTAACGTGATAACTTAGCAGGTTTAAGTTCAGTAGTAAGCCTAGTTGTAAAATTACATTTTATCTAAATATTATTAGTGTACTACCCTTTTCCCCAACCAGCACCCGCCCAGATGTACAACTAGACTTACAGTAATTTACTTATTTTTCACATTTGGTTCTATTCTTACATGTCATACTTGATATCACATTAAGTCCATTCAAACTGGTTATCATGTCGCATGTTCTTCTTAACATGTAATTAACCCAACTTTAAAAGAATAACATGTAATTACCCAAACTGATTAACATGTAATTATCCAAATCTAATAGGTTAACATGTAATTATCCCCAATAGATTAACATGTAATTATCCAAATCTAATAGGTTAACATGTAATTATCCCAGTTCTTATAATGAACAGTTTTAGTACATAATATGCCCAATTTTCCCCATTTATGTGTCATTATCTAATTATTCCAATTTATGTCCTTAATATGCAATTAACGTAACAGCCTAGGCTTGAGTAACCTAGGTTTTGCATAGAATAAAAAGGAAAAAGGCAGAAGCAAATCTAAGACTAAGTAAATAGGCATAATAGAAAGACTGTAAATAATTTAAAGACATAATTGGGACAAGGAAGATTAAGGTAAATAATATAACTTGTAGATCTGAATAGAAAAACATGTATAAACATATATAGGGATTAATTTAGGTAAATTTATATCAGGTACAATCTTATTTACTATCCAAAACCTTTTTAATTAGTCAAATCTAAAAATTACATAGAAATCACAGTGGGTCTTAGTGAAGAAGAGAATAAATCTCTTATATATATAACTACGCCGCAGAAGAAACTCCAATCCAAGTTGTATGTATGCAAGTCCTAATGTCGTCTCTGTTTGATCCAATCCTCAACAGCATTCCCCCATTATATGTTTATATTTTTCAAAATAATTTCATAGAGGTAGAAGAAGACATGAAGAATTTGTATGAATTGGAAATGGGAGAATCCACTTATTTATAGATTCACAGAGTCAATATCAACCATTAGATTTTAGGTTTTAAATCAAAACCGTACACATAATGCCGAGTCAGCAACGGATAAAGCCACAAAACAGTCCAGGTTCGGCAAATGAATCCACCCAGATCTGTTGTGAGCCGACCAGGGCTTAGCGCGGGTCAGCCCCCGATGAGCCTATTTCCCGCTCGTTTTCCCCCTCTCGTTCGTTCGGTTTTTTATTTGTTTTATTTTATGTTATATTTGCATATAAGCTCCTTATATGTATACAAACTGTTAATGCCCATATCTTCTTCATATGTTATCCGTTTCACACAAACTTGGGGTCTATCTGAACCAGAGTTCTGAGACGAACGCAACGGTAATGCCGGTTTCACTTAATTCTGAATATTTAGTAAAGTTATACCCAAATTATCACCTTAATATATGGTTTATAATGTATTAAATTTTAGGGTGTTACATCCTCCCTACTTAAAAGATTTCATCCCCGAAATCTCTAAGTTAAGAAGAATGTACAATCCTAACCACTACAACAATCTAATCATCCATCATCCATGGACATCCATTGTCTTTGTAACGTCCCCTTTTTTGTACAATTTAAGATGACATTTAACTACCAAAGTCAACTCAAGTTATTAAGAAAAGCAGAAAGTTAAGAAAAAGAAGTTAGAGGGTGAGAGAAAGATAAGATAGAAATATTAGAATAGAAGATTAAGAAGAAGAACCGACATCACACAAAGTCTCACATCATAGAGGAATAAAATATAATACAGAAATAACTTTATTGATAGCTAAAACAATACTTATAATCATTAGATTGCAACACTCAAAACAATATGGACACTTATAACAAGCTGTCCTCAAGTACAACACACAACGGAATAATACTATATATATCATACGTCAAAACTCCTCCATCTCATCTTTGGATTTCATAGCATATGATAACCTTAACCTGTACAACTTGGTCTGACCCGAGCATTACAAACACCATGGATCATTTTGGTGAACCGGCGTGAGAAAACTCACTAAGTTTAAATAACATCCATATTGCTTAACTTTAGAAAACCCATTTTGAAAGAAAAGCATAATAGTAAGACTAGCCTACGCATAACATAGACAGTTTTTACCATACTGTAACCCAAAACATTTTTGATAGGAAATCAGATGATACTATAATAGTGTCTATATCAAATAAATAACCAAATAGCAGAACACTTGCATTTCACACTCTACATATTCTTTATATAACAAAAAACCATGGGGCTCTTATTGGAGATTGGATTCCAACTATGACTGGGTATGAGATCACCTTCCGATCAGTGTACTCTACATATACACTGAGTTTCAATAAAAACATCTTGCGACCCGGCCATACATGACCGCCCACTATTTAGCTTGAGTGTAGCGAATGTATTATCACCCGACATTTTTAAGGGCCTACGTCCTTCCTTCGGAGATACAGAATCGAAAGAAGAAAATATAACTAATTTCTCTAGATTGATGGTAATACACCCTGCTTGGTTGCAACCCAACTAACTATACTACCTACCCGATTTTTGTCATTTCCTGGTTATGAGGATTGAGGCTACGTTTGCCTTCTAGAACAGCACACCACCATTTACTTGAATGCCACATCGTCACACCCACCAAATCACAAATTGATATCCCCAAAAACAATACGAGTATAAAGCTAAGAGAAATGAATTCCTCCGCTACCTAACGTAAACACGTTTGAAGTAATCAACTCATAATCTATTAGGTATACTCTTTCAGACATTCGATCATACAATTCATCCAGGAATAGGATGAACCGAAGGCACCCTCCTACCGCATCGAAAGGATCAGTAGCGAGAAGTCCTTGAAATTCGTAAAATCCCAACCATGACTGAATCACATCAAAATATCTCTGGCTGTACATCTGAAGAATATTCGACAAGTAATCCTTCTGCTTATGAAGATCCACGTTTTTCAATTGATCCATCTACAACAACTTCCATGTTTTCGTATTTGCTAGTTCGAATGGTTTTCGAATATAAATTTAATACCGGTCTTTCCGTACCAACAATTGCACTGGCCAGATTTGATAGTCGGTTATTTAACTATCAAATAAACAACCATTCATCCATAAAAAGAAAATGAATTCACTAATTCAATACCTAACATCATTTGGCCTCTTCAATTAACCATCGGCTAATTAAAGTTCTTAAATCTTCAAATTCTTTTATATTCAGAAAACATTTCCATTTCTATTCCACTATTCAATTTAAACATGATCTTTAAAACCATTAACGCTCTTTATCCTACTTCACGTATACAATCCTTGCTATCGAACTTGACTATTCCTTAGTCAATAATGAAGTCAATCAAGTTGGGGTATAATTACCTCTCAAACTTCAACTGAACAACATTATTAACTTCGAAATAGGAAAAGTTCACACTTCTAATATCAACAAACATTTACTTCTGCAACCCTCAGGTTCACTTTAAGAATTTACTTCTTTTACGGAAATAACATTGAATATAGTAATAGTTTTATAATCCACGCTTTCAAAATATTTATCTTTAAAATACTTTATTCATAAATATGAATAAGCAAATAAATCATTAAATTTGTTTACTTCACCATTTATTGTTATTAAATAGTAAATCTTTCCTTAAAGGTCAACAAAATAATAATCGACTTTAAAATAATTACGATTCAATAATTTATTGAATAATCGACTCTAGTTAGAAACAGTTGACTTAGTCAACTCAAAAGCATTATTAATTTATTAATCAATTCCAACTAGCTAATATAATCAATTTAAACAAATCCCATTCAGGTCATTACTTATGTTTATAAATCATGTTATAACTTGTTTCATTAGTTTGAAACATTTACAAATCCTATTTATATGAATTTGGTTTTCAAAACTTGTTTATAACACATTTCCATTTATAACTATTTGTATCGATGGTATTAAAGAGGCAAAGGTCTGTTAAAGTACCAAACCGTGAAATATCAGCCAATTCCACATTTAGTAACAATACATAATCATATTGATAAATATTATCAATAACAGGGAGGAATCCAGTTTGATTTCTCCAACCTGTCCTTCCAGGCACCACAATGGGTTACCCAAATTTCAATACAACAATATATATATACATATATAAATACATATATATATATCACAATAACGGAAATAATCAGTTTAACTAATAACGGTCAACATTCAGTTAACAACATCCATTCAAGCATCCAATTATTTATTATATACGTTTATATTATTATAAACGTAACCAACAAGGTAGGTTACCTCGTTCGGAATATAATCATTAAAATAACGATTTATTTCAATTAAATTAAATAAATGTTTAATTTAATTAATGAATATTTAGAAATACTCAGCATCCATCAAAACAGTCATCAAACCATCAATCATTAGCAAACATTGCACAAAAAAACCAGCTTATATAAAATATAAGCATGATAAACTGAGTGAGTTAAACTCTCCTCGATTTGAATTCGACAACAAACTGTTCGTTTTAGTCAAATTAAACTGGCGTTTAATTTGACCGAAATTTCCAGTTGCTTCTGGTTTTGACCAAACTAGTTTCATGTTGTAGTGCTCGACAAGACGATTCCAACGCTTCTGGTTTCACTGAATTCTAGTTACGAATGTGCATGATATTATCATTGTAAGTTTATATATGTATATAAACTAAATAGGCTTTGAATTTGTTTTAAATTGATTTGGCCGTACCCTTGTTTGGTTCGGCCCGTATACATTCCAGTCTGCATAAAACTAATTATCGGATCCCTCCTCATCACAGAAATCATCCACCAACTCCAAATATTCTTCCATGGCCAAAAACTAAATCTTCTTTTCCTCCTCCTTTCTTCAGCAAAAATCGAAATTAGCTACATCGCATCTCCCTTACACAATCACTCCTCGGTTGTCCCTTCGCTCTTTTCCTTCGACTGATCTGCCAAACCCTAAACAATCCCTTCAACAACCTATCGCGCCACCCAGCTTCGCCGATCAACCCTAAATCTTCTAGAAATAAATGAGCTTCCTCCCTACATCCACTACAGACTTTAGAAAATCCGAACTGAGGCTTCCATCGTGAAGATTGACCGAACCCTAGGTCCTCAACTTTGAACTAAATCATCATGAAATCCATCAAAAGCATACAGAGTTGAAGTGCGTGGATCCACGAACGAAGATATGTATATTTTGATTTTTAATTTATGTATTATTTTTGTTTTGATTTTTAAGTGGTTTGAATGAGGTTTTCTCTCTACTGTGTTCGTTCATAAGGTTCTGGAAATCGTGAAATACTATTCGTGGATATATATATATATATATATATATAGTTGTGTTTGATTTAGATAAGATCAATGTCTATCAGTGGCACATCGTAGGTAGGGTCAGCTGCTATTTGCTTAGGCCATTGACTTTCTTCTCCATTCTAGGTTGTTTTTACTGGTGATGGGAGTTTTGATAGCTGCGTGATGCTAAGTAGAGGATTTTGAATATTTTTGTATTGGATTTCCAGTATTGTTGGTCTGCTCAAATGGAAACATTGATCGAACTTGTGTATGAGATTAAGTGAGCTTATGAGGCTATGAATTGTTTATTCCATCTAAATATTTGAGGCCGTATGTTATAGATTATGTGTTCGATTTTAAATGTATGGCAACAGTCCCTCGATGAATTTGTATATGAAATCGACTTTGTATATAAATATATTTAGTTGTTTCGATTCTCTATATAGATTTGATGGTATATGTATATATATATGTTTATTGTTCGTGTGTATTTAATTGTATATATATATGTAGCTTGTTCATTGTCTGTGTCTATGGAGAATTTGTGTTTTTATATTTTGTTTTACTGTTGCTTGCTGAAAAGAAACAAGGGCATGCTGTAATTTAATTTAAAATGAATTGCTTTGGCCCTTTGGTTTTGCATCCGCACAGACAAGAATATATATTATTTTCTTTGTATTTGCATTGACCACTTTCAACTTTATATATGTATTATTCCCAAATTTCATATTCATGGAGCAAGCTTTTATTTGTTGGACAAATATGATGAAAATATGTATTCGAGTTTCATTTGATTTGCTGAACCAAGTGAAAATGCTGATGGATATATATATATATATATATATATATATATATATATGTGTGTGTGTGTGTGTGTGTGTGTGTGTGTGTATAAAGATAGAGGGATTTGTATTGAAAATATTGGCTGTTTGTATGTTGTACACACGCTTTAGGTTGGGTTATATTTAAATCTTATATAATATCAATGCAATATAAATTAAATTCAAACATCTCAATTTAACGATAATAAATTAATAACATCGTATTTATCAAAACAAACATCTTCAGTTTCAATCAATATAAAATTTAAAACTCAGCATTTAAAATTATGGGTTTAAACGATATTCCATTTACATAAAAACCCATTTCTATTTATAAATAAATCGTTGTAATTTAAAAACGATTTCATAGCGAAAATTTGAAATTTTGATTTGGACATAACTTACAATTTATATGATGAAATCTCAATTTTTCTATTCCATTAGAAAATTATTGTCTAATAGATTCAAACGATTCTTGTTTCAAAGAATGTGGACTTATATCGGATCCTATATATTTAATTAATGTTCAAAACTCAATATTACGAACTATTGCTTCATTTCGAGCTCGTTTTAATTAATATATAATTTATACGTTCAACTTCATTTTCAATAAATAAATTTGATATAGAATCCATTATTATCACCAAATCAATGTTTAAAAAAGATTTAAATATTCGTAATTAATGTTCAAAAATCTGGGACATTACATTTTTCCTCCTTAAAAGAATTGCTTCTGCAAAATTGCAAGGTAAGAAGAATGCTCCAAACGAATTTGTTTTTCAAAACAATCTTTTAGAATTATCATCAAAATTTTCTAAGTTATAAAATTTTCGAAACATTCACCAGCACCTCCTTTGCACGACTCGATTGGAACAACTACAACTTGCCACTCCGGGCCCGTCAACCTCATCAATAGAAAAACCAAAAGCTAAGCGGCTACCCAACTCAGGGGTAAAGAAATCAATTACTTCAATAATATTAATGTTCACCTGTTTGTCGGGCAACTCAATTTCCAATTTTGAAGCAAAACAACTACTGCTCTTCCTCTTCCAACCTGTACTTCAATACCTATATCCAAATCAACTTCCATGGCCTTTGGGAATCTGTACGTAGCTCAACTTTTAACACAAGCAACATATATAGGGTTAATTCATTCAGTTTCATTTCAACTGTGATTCGATTAACAATATATTATACTAGAATTTATTTCTTCAATTTCCAATTCATTCAACTTATTAATAACTTGTTGATGAATTTTTTTCAACCGATCCAACCATCCAATTATATTCAATGTTGATATTTACTAATTTTCATTCATTTTTATAACGGCGCAATTTTCGATAAACTCGAAAGTCGTGTCATTATTAAAGAAATTAGAGGATGAGATAGGAAAGATAGAACTAATATAATAGAAGAATAAGAAGAATATCAAAATCTCACATCGGAGTTTCAAAAAATACAGAATATATATATATATAACAGGGTCCATTACATCATGGTACAATATCATAATACATCATCATAGTGCAACAACATCATAATACATCATTATACATGATTACTAGGATAATACATGCATCTAAACTGGATACATAGAAATAGATATACTACTAGACTGGTCTTGAACTCCTAATCCACAGACTTCATAGGGTTCCACTTGCTGCCTGGATCACTTGTCTACTCATAACAAGTGTTATGAGTACCCAAGAATTTAGGAAACACAGAAAATAAACTCCGGGCAGTCAGGGGACTGGTGTGAGTAAACAAAGTTAATATAACTTGAAAACAGGGAAATAAAGGAATAAGGTTTTCCCCCCATACTAGACGAATTCATTTAACTTTGGAAAATCTTCAGACCAATCCATAAGTATATGGATGATGACCTAAGTATTTTGATATTAAAATCATTTGATATTGCAATAGTTTTTAACAAATAAATAATCATCTATTGAAATGCTTGCATCTCACGTTTCATATATATAGTATATAATCCAAAACAGCAGAGTGCTTATTGGAGATTGGATTCCAATAGACAAGGTATGGGATCACATACTGATTAATGTATTCTAGAGAGGATACACTGGGGTTCAACAAGGACGTCTTGTAACCCGGCCACACATGACCGTCCACTCATTTAGCTTGAGTGTAACAAATATATTACCACCCCGCAGTTGGGAATGACCCACCATTTCCGAGAGCTGCATCAACGAAAAGAGTAAGATGTTAAATATGGAATTTCTCTAGATGGTGATAATACACCCAGCTTGGGTATGACCCACTTAGCCATGCTGCCAGCCTTATTTCTATCTTTCCCAGTTGATGAGGCTTTGAGCCTACGTTTATCTTCCAGAACATCTGGTCACCATTCACTTTGAATGCCACATCGTCAAACACGTCAATCACTAGATGATCTTCCAAAAAATATTATGGGTATAAAAGCTAAAAAAAACGAATTTCTCCGCCACCAAGCGAAATACCTTGAAAAGATCGTATTATGTGATCTATTAGGAATACTCTATCAGACACTCGTCCATACAAGTTGTCCCGCGAATGGACAAGCCGAAGGCACTTTTCTATAAACAGAATAACCCCTATATATCTCCATCTTCAATTATATTCAATATTTTTGACCTGGGACGTATAATTCGAATCGAAGTGGAATATAATTCCGGCCTCTTCAAAATGATTTACGTAATGTCTTTTACTATCAGTTGCCACTTAAGAATTGTTTTCAATATTCATTTGTTCTCAAACATTTCTTTAAAGAAATAGTTATCAACTTAAAATGAACTGGATTAAGTATAATTCGTTTTATATACTCTTTATTTTATGAGCTTCGACCAACAAAATGGTATATATATTTGTATTGTTTAAATCTGGACATTTTAGTGTCTTTTATAAATGAACAACTAAAGCACGTGCTTCACACATGGTAATTTACACAAAAACGATAGTTCCTTTATACAACAATTATCTGTAATTTATACCTTTGTCTCACCTTGTAAATCGGCTTTTTATACCTAATAATTTATGTTATACTTATTCCCATTTTATATTTTATAATTTCCTTTGTTTTCTATTTATTTCCTCTTCTCTTATTTCCTAGCCCGATCACTTCCATTTCCTTGCGCGATCACTTCCATTTCCTTGTGTGATCACTTCCTTTTCCTTGTGCAATTACTTCCTTTCCTTGTGCGATCACTTCCTTTCCTTACGCGATCACTTCCTTTTATATATTTTTCCTTCCATGTATTATTTCTTTTAATTTCTTCCTTTCTAATTTTATTTAAATTTAAATTACTTTAACAATTCCTTAAAGTCCTCCCTATCCCAATTGGATATCAACCCAATATATTGGCCCATTTTCCTCCTCTAAATCTAATTTTATAAACTTTTTAAATTTTCCTTTTGTTTTACTTTTCACCTTTATATTTAATTTATTTCTTTATTTTACTTTGCTTAAATTTCCTAACCAAACTGTTTGAAATTTGATCAGTTACATAACCCAACTCTTGATTCTTCAAGCATACCACTTTTTCTATCCTCCTCCTGGTATCACCCCTCTTAACATGTTGCGCCCTTGCTCCTTTTCTCCCTTAATACTGCTACACTATCTTTTTGTTTTTGAAAGAAGATAAAAAAAAACAATCGGACCAAGGCCCAATACCAAATAAGGTAACAGCATACACGGGTAAAACCCGACTCCCACAATACAAAAGACAACATACAACGATTGTCTTCTAACAACACAAACCCCAGCCGACAAACAGAAAAAACCAATTCTCCTAAAAAATGCGGATGGGAAAGAGAATCGTCTAGCTTTACTGACAAAGCAACAGTTCATGGTAGATTCCAGGCGTAATCTTCACTCTTATTAGTCTCTTCGGACATGATAAGGTTCGAGGAGTCATCTCTAAACCTAGTTTCAGTTCCAATCACCATTGAATCGTCAAATCTGAAGTCTCTAGGGATTATTGAGCTTTCATAGCCAATTCTATGTCTCTTTGAGGTTCGAGCTTCTTCTGCTTCTCTAGATCCACTGCTTTCTCCATTACTCCAGCAAGATTAGCGATAAATCTGGCCATTTAGCTCACTTTTGTAATGATTTCTGTCTATTCTTAGTGGAAACAGCTAGTAACTTTATCAGTATGTGGCCTATGATTCCTATCTTTCCAAATATAAAAGATAACAACAGTTAACAAAATGCAAGCTTTCATAAACAAGAAAGACTTTGGCTTAAATAATTTTAAAATATAATCAATGCTACCCCTGATATCAAGAGTAGGAATAGAGTGATTGAACCCTAAAGTACATTTGATATTAAACCAAATGTACTGGGAGAAAGGAAAATCAAAAAAAAAAATGATTGGAGCTTTCAGTTTCAAATTTGCAAAAGAAACAAAATTTATCAGAGCTAGGATTGGATTTGCAACACCTATCTCTAGTTGGTAGCTTATTTTGCAAAGCAAAAAGGCGTAGTGAGCCATTTTGGGACAATTTGATTTGCAACAGATCACCTTGTGCCAATCAACTTCTGTTTCATCCCCTCTAAGAAACTCCCATGTTTTTTGAATGAAAATTTACCTTTTGAGCACAATTTCCAATCCTATGTATCCTTGAAAAAAAATTTGATCAATAAAAATATTCTATATAGTATTTTTGAAAATAATAGCTACAGAACAGATCTGAAAGCTCCAACTATTATTTGAAATAAAATTTTGAACTTTTTCATAAACCCCGCCGAAAAGATATAAATTATTCCAGCTAAGTAAATCAATAAGAGAGTTACCATAAATCCATGGATCAAACCATAAACTGGTTTGATTGCCATCTTTCAGTTTTCTCTCAATAAGCTTTTTACCTCTGTTTCTACAATCAAGAATGTTTTTCGGCACATATGAATGGTGGTTTTATTTCCTAGTAATCCAGAAATTTTTATTATTAAGATATCTAGCTTTCATCCATCCGGCCCTTAAAGATTTTCCATCTAAAAATTTCCAGAAGAGCTTGAATTTGCTAACTTCTGACAAATCTTTAATATTTCTGAGTCCTCGACCACCATATATTTTGGGTTTACACACTTTATCCCAAGCAATTTTATGATGCTTACCTTTCCAAATGAAATTAGAACATAACTTTTCAATTTTATGAATAACACTATTGGGAATGTTGTGTGTTTAAACCCAATACATAATGGCTGCAGTGATGACGGTGTTTGTAAGTTCCAATCTACCAGCTAAATAGAGGAATTTACTAGACCACCCTTCTAGTTTATTATGAATAATGTCTAAAGTCTAGCACAGTCCCTATCTTTAACTTGGTTTATACTTAATGGAAGGCCGAGGTATTTAACAGGAAGAGAACCTTCCTTCAAATTCAAAATTTTAAGAATGTTATCCTTAAGCTTGGCCTCTTTGCTAAAATAAATCTTACTTTTATCAGTATTAACCGAGGGGCCAGCATAAATCTCCATATTGTAAAATATTCTCTTAATAGTGATAGCATTAGCCCTATCAGCTTTCGAAAAGAGTAACATATCATCATCATAAAGTAAATGAGAGATGTGTGGTTTTTTACTGTTAATAGAATTAATGTTTCCCCTAATCAATTTTGTTTCCATTTGTAATGAAAAATACTCCATAACAATTGAGAAAAGGTAAGGGGACAATAGGTCCCCTTGCCAAATGCCTCAATTGCTATGAATAAAACCTTTTGGGGATCCGTTAATCATAACAAAATATGTCACACTTGAAATGCACTAATTAATTAAAGCACAAAATTTCTCATTGAAACCCATTTGAATGAGCATATAAATAATGAATTTTCTATTAATTTTATCAAAAGCTTTATGTAAATAAATTTGATAATCATAAGGTTCTTGTTCTTCTTATTAAAATCCCTGATAAGCTCATGAGCAAGTAAAGTATTTTCAGAAATAAGCCTCCCAGGAATAAAAGCACTCTGATTTTCAGAGATTAAAAATTTAAGAAAAAAACTTTAACCAATTACAAAGAATAGAGGAAATGATCTTATAAATGAAATTGCAACATGCAATTTCCTGTAATCATCCAGACCTAGGGGAGAATCTACCTTAGGAATTGATGTAATGAAGTGTGATTAGTGTTTTTCAACAATATCCAAAAATTAAAAAATTCTGCAATGGAATCACATAACATATTTTGTATCTCAGACCAATGTGTTTTATAAAACTTTGCTCCGAACCCATCTGGCCCTGGGCTCTTATCATTGCTGGCATTAAAAATGACATTTTTGAGATCCTCTACTCTAACAGAGGCAAGTAGAATTTCAGCACTGTTAGAATTAACATTATATTTAAAAACAATATTGGGAATATTATTGTGATACTGAGTGGTATTTTATAAAGAACAGAAGTAATTTATGTCCTCCTTTTCAATATGGGAAGCTTCATTAATTACTTTACCTTCACAATAAATAATTTTCCCAATGTCATTCCTATTTTTCCTATTTGACATTCTAGTATAAAAAAAATTACTTGCTTCATCCCAATTAGTTAACTAATCAACCTTGGCCTTTTTCTTAAGATTAATTGAGTTAATGTGCAGGGCTTTAACTAGATTGGTCTGAGCATTAAAACATGATTCAGCTATCTACATGTTTGAGCAGTTATTATCAAGATCATTTTGAAGCTTCCCACCATCACTCCTAATATTTTTAATATCACTCTTATTTATGTTATTATTCCGAGTCTTAAGCTTGGCCTTAACTATTTGCAAAGTTTTATTAAATTTGTATTGTGCAGTACCATACAAATTATTAATAACACTATTGCTAATAGTTTCCTTATAATTGTCCTCATGAACCCATCCATTAACAAATCTGAAAGGGTTGTTCTTGTTACCCCTTTTAGTAGATGAGAAGGAAACTAGAATAGGGATATGGTCACTAGAGTTTTGGGGTAGAGTACAACATTGCGCATTAGAGAAAAGATTAATAAAAAACTGGTTTAACAAAATCCTGTCTAGCTTTTTGTGGATATTTCTGCATTCCCATGGTTTCCAGGTCTATTCATTACCCTAAATAGGTGGTTCTATTAGACCAGTTTATTATAAATTTGTTAACCCTTTCTAGTTTTTTAAAAGGAATAGGGTTACCACCTTTTTTCTCATAATTGTGAAACATTGTGTTGAGATCCCCCATTAAAATCCAAGGACTATCAATAGCAATATTAAATTGCTTAATGCAATTCCATAAAGAGTTATTGTCAACCTTAAAATTAGATGCATAAATAAAAGTAATTTTAAGAGACAACCCTCATTTATTTTTGAAATGCAATGAATATACTTGAAATCAATTAAATAATTAATGAAAGACCAAATAGTAGGATTATGCAATACCATAATCCTACCATTGCCTCCCATTAAATTATTGTTAATAATATTCCAGTTAGATAGCCTTCTGGCATAAAACTCAGTAAGTTTCTAGTCATTTATCTTATGCTCAAGTATACCTATAATAGTAGGTTTGTACTTGAACAAAAAATCTGAAAGATCTAATTGCCTTTCAAGGGAATTAAGCCCCCTTATATTCCAGACTATAATATCCATAAAATAATAAAATAATATGACAGGATACAATACCAAGGGTACTCTGCATCTACAGTGAGCCACTATTTTTTCTACAATCCACTTTAATGTCTACTGTTTGCCACTTTTTTTTGAAGCTTTTGCTATCTATGTCTTTAAGATGTTTATCCCACTTACTGTTTTTTTAATGTATTTCTTTCGAAATTCCATATCAGTAATATCTTCTATGTCTTCTGCTAGTGTTATGTCTGAAAGTCTTCTAGTTCTGGTTTTCTTCCTTCTTTTCACTGGCATTGCAGGTTTAGGTATGGATAAAGTGTTGATGTTAGTTTTTTGAATGTCTGCTTCAGTGATAGAGGAAGCCTTCTTAGGCGCAAGCCCTTCATGGACAAGAGAGCTATCTTTGTAAATCAGATCAGCCGCAAGAAGGTCAGCACAATTTCTCAATTCTATATTTAAATCTCTTGAATTTTCTGAATTAGTATTATAACTTGAATCCTCTATGTGGGTGGGGGGGTTTAATAACCTGTATAACTGATCCCACTTCTGTGATTGATTTTTTGATGCTGATTGAATTTGTAGGCTCTTTCAAAACTGATGGTGTTATAGACCCGTTAATTTTGTTAAGAGCACTAGTGGTCTGCACAGTCTTTGTAGGATCAGCAGACCCAGAGCTAGGTAGAGAAGAAAAATACGATGCTAAGTTATCTATTGCAGATGTATTAACGTCTGGTGCATCCAAATTCATATTATCCTCAATATTACATGAGGGGGAGATGTCTGAATCAAAAATTACATTAGGAATAGCCTCCGAATTGATTTCTTGAATAATTATTTCCAAAATTCGAAGCAAGATCTGCAAGTTATTTGTTATTTCTTTGTTGCGAGTATAGTCACTAATAGAATGACCAAAACAATTGTAGATCTTGCATCGATCAGGGATTGATTCGTAGATAATTTGCTAAGAAATAATCTCCCCATCATGCATGTAGATAGAAGCCTCATTGACTAGCTCTGCATTAGCCTTGATCTCTACCAGAATTCTGGTGTAACTAAGTCATGTTTCTTTAGTAGTTTGTTCATCCATCTTGATAGGAACTCCCACTAAACTCGCTATTGCACTGAGAATGTCCTTATCCCATAATCTCATATTCAAGTCTGGAAGTTTAATCCATATTGGCATAGTACTTAGCAAATCTCGATCAAGAATAATTTTCTTGGCCCATCTTTTCAAAATAATCAATTTTCCATTAATGAAAAATGGCCCTCCTTTAAGTAGCTTTTCACAACCCTCCGCATTCGTGAATCGAATTATAAAAAATCCGTTTTCACGAGTAAATATTTCAAACGAACCTGTTGGGTTCCAGGTACGAACCATGAAAGCTTTAAAATAATGGTATGATGGACGTTTTCCAAAAACATATGCTACAATGGAGAGCCCCTATTTTCCCTTTGTTCTAGCACTAGCATCTTCTGAGACAACTACTATCTTCTCCTCTCCCAATGTTTCCACTGGTTCGATGTACTTTATGTCAAATTCGATTCTTGACCCTTTTTTTACCATATCTTCCCATGATGAGATCTTTGTTTCTTTAACAGGGTTAACCTTTAAAGGTTGTTTAGATTCTTGCAGCTGTCTATTCAGATTTCTAGATTGATATCAAGCACCATTTGAAGCGGGGAATGGCTTCTGATGTGGCTTGTATGAGGGCTCTCCTGATTTCCCAGCCCCTCTATTAACTTGAATAGAAGAACTGGAATTCAAGAAAGATTTAGCCCCTTTCTTGCGATTAATCACCTTGGTGAAGCCATCTTCATCATTCATGAGATCAGAAGATTGAGGAGCACTAGAGGAGGGAATACATGAAGGAAAAGAAGGAGAAGATCCCTTTTCAAGGATGGGATTATCCTAGATAGTTGGATTCAAGAGTGATTTGGGGGTAGCCATGACTTCAAGTAGAATCTTGGAGAGAACTCAGTTTCAAAATTTGAACTTAATGTTTTGAAATCTAGAAATACAATTGCTACACTATCTTTTTGTTTCATTAGGTTGGAAAACTTCAGATTAAATCAAACAAATATGTTCTTCCCATCCATTTACATCAGCCCAGTAACCTTCCATGCTTGCCTCTCCTCTTCTTCTTTCCCTACTGTTAATTCTTCTTCTTTCAATTCTACACCCTTCCCCCTTCTTACTTCGTTTTAGCACTTTCTTTGCTTTTCTTTCCTGTTTAAACATTTTATTGAATGTCCTTACTTACCCAAAAGAATCGAATCACAGTTGCTGAAGCTCCTTCTTTGTTTTTAATGCACGCTGTGCAAACATGGTGAACACGGTGCACGTGCACACGTGCTACTCTGACGTTGATCTTCCTTTAATCACACTCGCAAACTCCACACTGCACCCCATCTCCATTTCCATACTTAGAACTGGGTTCAAGACCTCTTCCTCAAAAATGACAACCCACCACTAAAAACTAAAACACAGTAATTTGTCGCCACCAAAAATGGCTCTCCCACGATCACCTCTGGCCAACGTTAGACATGCCGCCGCCACCGCATTAAAAGTCAACCTTGTACGCTCCACCTAACCAAAATCCAGAACACTCGATCCCTTCTAACGTTCTCACGATCGACTCAACAGTAGCCACTCAAAAACACAGTCCAACCCTAGATCAACCCCGTGAACCAATTTACGCAATAGGAAAATTAATTTGCATTTTCCCCTTAATTTGTGCACCGTCACGCCTCTACAGTGCCCACATAGTCGAAGTTGGTTATTTGGATCGCTGAAATTTTCCTAAAACTGAATTTCTGATCATCCCATCATTTCTCTTGAATTACTCGACTAAAAAATCTCATTTTTCTTTTAGAATTCATGATTTTACTTCCTTAATAGTCTAGTATCCCTGAATTGACAAATTAACATCATTGGTTTTTGATGTTGAGAGGATGGAGTGTTTTTACCAGTTTATAATGCTACTGTTATTTTAATAGTTATTTATTAGTTCAAATCTACATACCCTCTTATTCGATCCATAAATGATAACACATCCTTGAGTATACAGATGTATACATATCAGATGCCTTACTTAGTATGATAAATCATAAGTGAAATTAAATGAAGGTTTTAGTGAGCTTTACTCACAACTAGTTTATTGATCGTGTTTGTTCTCTGTTTTTGTTCTAGATCTTTATACATTGAAGTTTAACAATGATATTGTATCAAACCAATACACTATATTCATAAACATTACGTATATCATCATACATCTATATCAATATTGACATATGTGCGGTTTTAAATTTAACAATAATCATAGCATATAACATGAGGAAAACAATGTACTCACATAGATTTTTACTATTTCCAGAATATAATTTGCTATCACATGATATATATATTGCTTTACAACCAGTAGTGGTATGAAATGAAAAGAACAAGAGTTTACTCACCTTCAAGCTTTCCTTTTCCTGCTAGAATGAACTCAGAATTTTGGTTGTGAAGAGAATGCATGGTTTCTGAATAATATATATATATCCAAGACTCTATATTTAAAAATTAAAATTTTCCTTTCACATTCGCTACAGTAAGTGGCTTGTTAGCCTTAACCTTTTGTTTTAGCCTCTACGCCATGTTTTCAGGAACCAATACATGAAGCAATCTATTTGTTTATTTAGATATATTGACCAATTTCCTTGTCCTATGTTTCTCTTCTAAAAACATACCCCATATAACCTTAACTTCAATAAATCCTATTTTATGACTCACCTCCCCTTAGATTTGAATGACAATTTAAAATGGTTTGACTTGGCCCTTAAGTATTAGATATTTTTCTAATATGAATTCTTTACTTGCAAGTTGATGCTGTGGGTTTGTAGGTGATGTATATTACCTACTCTTAGTTATACTATTTATGGTAACATCAAATTAAGATATTGACTTGTCCTCTTTTGTTTTTTACATGCATTATCTTTTGATATTTTTTACTTTGTCATTTCCCCAAACATGTCATGAGCAATATTTGTATGTTCATGTATATTGTTATGGCCGAATTGTCTTCATCGTACATGTCCACTTGTTTGTTGCAAAGTCCTTTGTAAAGTGAACAAATGTCCCCGTTCATATGTATATTTAATTATTACTTCCATGTGCATGTTAAAGGCTTTTAGTTGCAAATTCTTACTTTAAATTCATGTTAATTATACCTATATATATGATATTATATTCACAGGTGTATTTTAAAGATTTATTTGCAATTATTATCAATATATATTCATTTTAGGATTTATACTTGATTGTTGCGTACTTATATTATGTTTTCAAATTTAAAACCTAAACAAGTATGTACATTATTTGTGTATTCATACAAATATATATTTTCACATAGGTTTATTATGATTTTAGTTGTTAAGCACTCATAATTTATTTTAATTTCCTTATTAAAATCAAATGTCCAAAGTCAGAAAAAGTCGGGACATTACAGTCTAACCCCCTTAAAAGAATTTCGTCCCCGAAATTATAAAGTCACGAGTAGGTTCTAAATTTTTATTTAAAGTCAAATTCTTACACATCTGTACCTTGAGAACAGACTCCTTATTTATTTGGAATTTTAGTTAACTATACCTATAATCCAAAATTCTGGTTTTATTACAAAATCAGTTGCTTAACTCATATTGGTCTATATCCAACTAATAACTCAAGTCTGATCATTATTACCACGAATACAAATTTTATTCACTGGATATTTCTAAATTCATTTCAAAGTTATTTAACTTATCCTGAGACTGACCCTAATCACTTTAACGCAATCCATTGGTTGTGGTGGTTGTCCTACTCGCTCCTCGGCCTCTTCTTCCGTGAGGACTCATTATCAACTTTCTAAGTATACAGTTTGATAATCAATAACTCAATTGAAACATATTCTTAGGGATAACTTAAGTCAATAACCAGGATCGAACTATACTATAATAGTTTTTAAAAAATACGCTCTCTCAACAATTACCCAAAGCCTAGGTGCTCAAAAAACCTAAGCTCTGATACCAACTGTAACGGCGACATTTTCGATGACCTCGAAAGTCATGTTATTATTAAAGAAATTAGTGGATGAGATAGGAAAGATAGAACTAATAGAATAGAAGAATAAGAAGAACACCAGAATCTCACTACGGAATTTTCACAAAATACATACTATATTAAAGAACATGGTCTATTACATCATGGTATAATATCATAATACATCATTATAGTGCAACAACATCATAATACATCATTATACATGATTACTAGGATAATACAGACATCTAAAATGGATACATAGAAATAGATATACTACTAAACCTGTCTTGAACTCCTAATCACTCCAAGAAAATCTGTATTTAGTTACTTTTATTGGTGGCGTTTATAGTGTGATTGCAGCCGATGTTGTTTTTTATCTTCTTATCGATGGTTTGGTTAGGTTAACTTCCGCTTTTCTAAAATATCAGTTGCGTTTATTGTCCCCCCCCCCAAACCCGAAAACTATTTTCCTCGTTATCGTCTTATCGCCTCCTTTCTTCCAGCTTTTCCTTTAATCGACAAATCCTTTTCCTTCAATTAACAAATCCCCAGCCTTCTCCTTCAATCGTCAATTTCCCTAACGTTTTGTCTATTCGCATAACGTTTCCTCCTCATCTTCGATCGACGCAACGTTCGCTTCTTCTCCTTCAGCCGACAATTCCACTTACGTATTCAAATGCCGTGAGTAGATCCACATACGTTTTGCAGTTGTTTTCTAACTATTTATGGCTTTTGATTCACAGATCTACAGCTCTGCGTTCAAATCGGGATTCTTGTTCGAATGATTCAGATTAAGGTAATCGCTCTATTACAGTTTCGTATTTTTTAGAGCATTTTACGATTGTTGAATTTGGAATGCCGATGGTCGCCATTTCGAATCAAAAGCCATCTTGATTAAAAATTGCATCCTGTGTAAAGATGTATTTAGACTTAATAATATGAATATAAGATTTTAATAATCTTTTGTGTGTTATTTATGTACTAGCGGATGAATATTAGATTTTCTATTAGCTATATCATCCCAAATTAACTTTCATATCATTTTATTTTGGGGTTTTGGAACATATTTTCCATGATTTATAACTATGAGATAATATATATATTGGTTTCAATGACTAGTTAATATTTCATTTTTCTTCTCTAACTTGGAAAGAAGGAAAATTACATATAATGCAATTTTTTTATAAAAATAAATGTGTTTACGGATGATGTCGCCATTGGGTTGTTGGCCATTTGTTACCCGAATCGGTACCGACCCCTCATCGGTACCATGAGCTGTGATTTACGGCATTAATAATAAAACTGTCACTCTGTGATGCTACTTTAAAGGGCATACTTTTTATTTATTCACTACGTAAGTGCATATGTTGTACTAAGAAAAATACCATTTTGATATAAGAACAAAGGTTTTTCTAATTGAAATCATATTTGTTATTCGTATTGTTTTCAAAGAAGTTTGTATGCACAAACATTCGTTCTCCTGATGTTAAGTCTGCTTGAGTGTCGTTATATAACTTTCAGGTATTTCTAGAAGCATATATTTATACATCTTTGTTCGTTTTACATTGACCATGATGTAGTGTCATATGCAGTAACTGACCATATTATGTACCATTTACTATTTTGTTCACTCACTTGTTATTTTGTTCATGTGTTCACCCATTTATTATTTTGTTATGCATAGTTTTTTCCTTCCCAGTTATGCGTATCCAAAAAGAAAAGGCATTGTCAAAACTTTAATCTTTTATGCTATCCCTGCATGATATTATTCTGCATTATTTATGCTTTGATTTACACCATTAGCTATTAAATTATTGACTGTATTCACACCAGTGAATTGCACAAGTGCTCGATGATTTTCCGAAATACTACGCAATTTAATTAATTTATATATGTTATAAATCAATTAAATTTATTGAACTAACTAATATTCATGTATTAGTTATTTGTTTTTATGTATTATGTGTTATTAGTAGTTTTTGGGTGCCATTAGTTTATTAATTGGGCGAGTGTAAAAGTTATTTGTATATATACATGTATGTGATTGTGTTAATCACTAGATAGGTTTGAAATATCTTTGGCCATATAGGCCTATGATATGGCCGATATATGCAGAGAGATATGTACGTATTTTAGAGCAAGATCTGAATATACTAGGAGATATGCACCCAGTTTTTTCCTTTTTGATACCACATCGTGGTACTAGCCACTAGGAAGCAAGAATTTGGTTTGATTTTAGCAATATACTAGGATTAATGAAGCATCAGCATGTGGTGGAAGTCTTGTTTTAACAGGATTGGCTGAAGCATCAATATTGCAGTATTGGGATTATAGGGTGAAGGTTTGAGTATAAATCAGAAGTCGGAAGTTCTTTTTGTCGGCCAGTTTAGTGTTACTGCTGTCATATTAGGGATTATATATGGCATCACCAATGCCTTTCAGCCATTGCCCGAACCTTTTGATCTAAGAGGCTAGCTTCTGTGGGCTGGAATTGGTCTTGTAGGCACAGTCATCACTGTATCATTAACAGGTGTTGCATTGACTGCTTTTAGTGATAACCCACCACAAAGAGATACTGACGCCATTATACGCTTGTTGCCATTGATCGGTTCATCTAGCATCAGCACTGCTTGTTTAGTAGGTATAACCGGAGTTTTAGCACCAGTTCTTGAGGAGACCGTGTTCCGAGGATTTTTAATGGCTTCACTGACTAAGTAACCTACTTCGTTTTCCGCTTTCTTATTTTACGCACAAAACATAAGTGTAACAATTACTTCATATACATTTATAATAGTATTCAAATTACTTCAACATTCATTGTTGGTTTAACATTAATGCACATTTTATATAATTTTGTAACTACTTTCTATATTTACATCCAACTTTTCAAAGTTTTGAATAATATTTACGTTTTCATTTATTTTTTCTTTAATTCTTCTTTTTGAGTCTTTACAAAATTGTAGGTGTTCTACTTAAATTGATAGTCTCTGCTATATACTTGACCACTGTGCAACTTATTTATCAAATTTGAAGAATCATATAATCCGAAAAGGTTTGTTTCGAGGTTTTTTCAACATACTGAGACTAGATTGTGATCCACAAACATGCAAAATTTATTTATTTTTAAGAACGTAGCCTGATCGAACAAGGATTCAGACATTTAAAATAGCAGTCTACGCCTTTTGGTTATTATTGCAACAAGCGTCTAAATATCAAAACCATAAATACTGATGACTCAAAACCATACAACCGATGACTTCAAACTGATGTAATTAAGGACATACATACTGTATACCATACAACTGATGTAATTACTATGTCCTTAAGTCATTATAAAAGTTTCTCAATTGATTAGTATGGGCGTAATTATCGATTAACCAAAGAAGGTCTGAGCTATTATCTGTCGAGTTGCAAGTGTAGAATGGAGTTTAGCCTATCCAAATGAAGTTGGAGTAGGCGCATCTTAAAAGCAAATGTTGGTTAGATTTAACTTGCCGATTGGAGGCTTCTAAGCGATGAATTGAAAGTTGTATTGTGGGAATCGATTCAGGTATGGGATCTGAATTAAAGTAGTTGTATTCTTCCTCATGAAAAACCATGCATTATAAGTAAATTTATGACTTCTTCCCAAAATACAATCAGACAGGCCCAAAATACAAACATAATTAATAAGGCTGATAATGTGATGCTTCAATCAGAGATGATTAAATTATACTCCAAAGTATTTTGAAATTTTCAACTTATAGTTTACTAGTTGCTAGGTACTGGATACCTGAATTGATATAAGGAGCTGTACTATCATTTATAGCTGTTGTTTCATTTAGTTATCCCCATGTTTGGTTCTGCACATCATAGTCCACATCTAAGTTATTACACTAAAAAAAGAAACTAATACACTAGAAAAGAAATGTATGAGTTGCGTGCAACTTCTATCATTTATGAAAAGCTAAACGCATCAAGATTAGAAACTTTAATCTTTGTGTTCTCTTAAATTTCATTATGATGTCACAAAGTCTATTTCATTAGGATATTTCCATTGTCTTTCTCTGTTGTGCACATTTGCAATTAGTTTATACATCCATGTAGGAGTACAGATTAATTTGTATATTTAACTTTATTACGGAGAAGTATATAATACAATGTTGCTACAAATGGTACATTGAAATTTGCTTCTATAACATGTCAGCACTATTTTATTAGAAGATTTGATCGTTATTTCTGTTAATAATAGATATTGCTTAAATTATGTATTTCAATACAATATTGATTTCACCATACTTTATTGGGATTATCTATTGTAAGAAAGTGTGCGAAAAAGGAATGAAAATAGTAAGCAAAATGAAGTATGTTATAGCTCATATGTTGTTGGCATGAATATGATGTATTTGATGCACTGCTCAATGAATCTACATGCATAGAATCCACTATGTTTTTGTTATTTTCAGCTTGACCATTTTGATGTTTTGGAAGCCATGTCTTAACAAAATTGCATTTTCTGTCGTTGCCTCATAACACATGCGCTTATTACAGTTCAATGGCGTCCACTCACTTAACACATCTTGCGAAATAGTATTGCTGTTAGCATCTAGAATAGGAATATTTTTAGAAAAAATAAAATTAGAATCAACTTCCTCAAGAACTCTAGCAAAAGAGATGAAAGCCATTCCCATTGTAACTTAGTCCATTTTAATAGGCAAACCAACAACAGAAGCGATTCGACCAATAATTTCGTTAGTCCAGAAGTCAATGTCTAAATTAGAAAAGCAAACTCATATTGGAATAGTCTTCAATTTCATGCTCTGTTCAGTTTTTAATTATCATTAGTCGTTTGTCATAAAAATAAGACTCGTTCGCTTACACTTCATCATAGTCTTTCTGACAGTAAAAATATATTAAATAAAAATCATACTCTTCAGTGAAAATTTGTAATATCATTCTCGTCATGTAATTTATTGGACACTGAATCGTCATGATAAGTCTTAAATAGTTCCCCCATCTCACTAGAAGACCAACTCCATGCACAGCTGCAAGTTGCTGTGTTTACAATAGTATATATCTGTTGCCTTGCAATTTTCAACATAGTGCAGCCATCATTTATAATAGTTTTCATAACAAATTATAACAGACTATATGAGTAATACTGATCTATCTTGTCTATTTTTTTTTGAATTTGTTCAATCAAGTTGGCCTTGACTCTAGTCTTAAAATATTTTGTTTAATGTGAAATACCTTTCAGATGTCTGAAAAAGATTTCTGGGCAAAATACTTTAGAGCAGAATATTTGCTATCCTCAAGAAACTCAGCAACAGTAGCTGCAGAGGCGGCAGAGGATGAAGAACTTGCTTTATTTTTAAAGCCTGATGACATAGTAGCCAACGAATCTCGGAGAAAGGTATCACTTGCAATTTTCACTGTTAATGCTTGATTTACGTTCAGGGTCAAATTGTTATCCTTAAAAATTGGAGATTGGATCATATGCTATTGTGAAAGAAGTAACATACTATCGTCGACTCATTTCGGTCAATAGTAATGCTAATTCTAGTGCAAACCAATTACAGGGGCTCCTTATTGAGTTATATTATGTTAGAAATATTTACCCTATATCTGACAAAGTTTCTTGAACCAGATAAGACGAGTTGATCCAACTGTGGACTTGGAGGATGATCTTGGGGATGACTACAGGAAATTTTCCGTATGTTACGTATCATAGATCAGTTATATTCTAGTTGAGATTGGATATTCTATTTTTTATTATTGATATTACAGTATTTTATTATTATTTTGAACTCATAATTTAAGACTGCTAAACTGATTTTTGCGGTTGATATTCTAGTGGGTTGCATGCTTTCCCTTATTTCTTCTACCATTAAGTAATAAATCATATACTTAATTGATTTGCCTTTTATTTTATATAATAAAGGGTATCTTGTGTTTTTATTAAATTGGCGTCACTACCTCAAGTCCCAAATTCAGTCCCCACCTGACCTAAAAGCGGTTACTTATGACATGGCTTGAGTTTTGCTCTGCTTTATCTTGTGCATTTGATTAAACTATTTATCTGTAGTATGAGTAGCAAGCATTTGCGAACATAGGCTTCACATAGCACATAGAGATTATGAACATTCTAGAACAGGTGTTGTTGTGAACTACTTCTATCAGTAAGTACCTCTGTAAGCTGGAATGCAACGAAGGGTCAATGAGTTGCAGTAATGTGCCAAAATTTGTTTAATAGGAATTTACACTAACAATTAATTAAACCTTGAAAAAAATCGATGAAGTGAGGGGGCGAACATTAACCTTACATCTTGTTGTTAGAGAATGTTTGTACCAAAGATAACTACGGAATATCTATAATATATTTTCCTTGTTTATTATTTCAACCTCTATAATATGTAAATTTGATTTATAAATTATAACGGAGGATCCAAATTCCAGTTGAAATGCCGAAATTTGACCCCAATGTTCAATTTGTTTTTTGGTTCGGTTCCTGTAATGACATAGACAATTTTCAGTCTCAATTTCAAATATGGCATTACTATTTAATTGTTAAAAAATAATACAATTTATTTTGGAATAAAAAGCAAGAAAATGTATAAAAAAGTAAAAAAAAAAAGAACCGACTAGAGAAAAATGCGCTAAAAGTCAAATACTTGTTGAAAATTGTCATACTTTGTCGTTTCCAATCCAATTCAGAAAACAAATAAATGGGAAAACAGTAAAAACCAAGAATTGAATTAATTTTTAAGTATAATACATATTCATTTCTTGTCGACACAAGTATGCCGTAAGGATCAATGTATCTTTGCAGAAAGAAGCATCAATTTCATCGTAACCTGAATTCCCAAAGTTTTTTCTTAATCTGGTTGAAATTTCCACACTTTCAAATGACTGAAACTGAAACGGAAACAAGAACATTTTAACCTGGGATATGACATTGAAAACTGGTGCACTGTCGGAAAACGTACTTAGTATTAGCATAACCGACCACTTAAATGATGTTTGGTCGAGGAACAGGTGGCACCTTATTTCATCCAATTTGTGAGGTGTAGAACAATTGAGAGTGGTAAGCGTTAAAAACAAGGACAAGGGTTATTAAAAGTTATGTTATTAAAGACTACCTTGCAGTTGGCATATTCATTTTGTCGTGATGACATTTTAAGGTTATATAACAGTTATGGACCTTCCTTAGGTACTTCAGGATTAGATTTTGATAATTACTCCATGTTTGCTGTACACACATCAACTTTCACCATGATTGGAGATTGGATCATATGCTATTGTGAAAGAAGTAACATACCATCGTCGACTCATTTCGGTCAATAGTAATGCTAATTCTAGTGCAAACCAGTTACTGGGCTCCTTATTGAGTTATATTATGTTAGAAATATTTACCCTATATCTGACAAAGTTTCTTGAACCAGATAAGATGAGTTGATCCAACTGTGGACTTGGAGGCTGATCTTGGGGATGACTACAGGCAATTTTCCGTATGTTACGTATCATAGATCAGTTATATTATAGTTCAGATTGGATATTCTATTTTTTTATTATTGATATTACTGTATTTTATTATTATTTTGAACTCATAGAGTCATAATTTAAGACTGCTAAACTGATTTTTGCGGTTGATGTACTAGTGGATTGCATGCTTTCCCTTATTTCGTCTACCATTAAGTAATAAATCATATACTTAATTGATTTGCCTTTTATATTATATAATAAAGGGTATCTTGTGTTTTATTAAATTGGCGTCACTACCTCAAGTCCCAAATTCAGTCCCCACCTGACCTAAAAGCGGTTACTTATGACATGGCTTGAGTTTTGCTCTGCTTTATCTTGTGCATTTGATTAAACTATTTGTCTGTAGTATGAGTAGCAAGCATTTCCGAACATAGGCTTCGCATAGCACATAGAGATTATGAACATTGTCTGTAGTATGAGTTGATCCAACTGTGGACTCTAGTCAAGGCCAATTAGATCTGTGTCCAATACTGATCTATCTTGTAAAAAATGTTATTTTGGTTTACTTATCCAGCAGAGCTCAATTCTGGTAGCAAATAATAAATGCAAGTTGATTGATGTGGCTGTAACGGGACGAGTAGTGGCCGAAGGAACTATCGCTTCAACTGATCCAGCATCAATGGTTCACGTGTTCCTTTAGGAAAAGACGCGGTAAAAGTTTGGGTAGACTTTGTGAGAGTTAATGACGCATTACTATGGAGACCTACATCGGAGTGTACATACATGGAAGATGCTTTTGGAACTACCTTAGCTTGGCCGACGTCGTATGTCATTGGGGAATCAAGTTCAAGTAAGTATTATTTTTCAATTTAACAATAATAGCATATGAATTCTGCCCATCAGACTGTACATAACAAACGCTAGTAATTTGCTTAGGCTTGTGTCTAGTTATTTCAAAAAAAAAAGTTTCAAGAGCTATCATTTTGTTTATAGTTAGAGAAGTTAGTATAACAACAAATAGGTTGGTTTTGGCCAAAAATTTATCATCATAGAATAAAGAACGAATTATACCAGTGAGTTAAGCTTGGGGAAATTGTTATTTTTGATAGTTATTTCATAATTTTTAGTTGAACACTGAAAAAGAAATTGTGGGTTGAAGAATATTCGATGTAAAATTAAATTAGCAGCCTAGGGTCCTTAAGAATAGCACTACTTTTGTATTTCATACTTCTGAGCAACTGTGGTGACACCTGCACCGGCAGAAGGGTCATTAATTAACCAATTTGATAATCTGCCTGATCCAAATTTTCCACTAGGGGTTGTAATATGTGCAAGTAATATGTTGAAATCAGTTTGAAATATCAAAACTCACTCAAAGCAGTACGGAGTACACACACTAAATTAATTTATGGAATATAATCATAAGTTTATAACAGCTACAGTAGTGGATCGGATGTTACGTGTAGAATAAGTCGCTTAGAAGACGGACAGTACAGACTGAGGCAGTGGCGTAGCAAGAAAATTTACATGGGAGGGGCAATTTTTTTTCCACCCCAATCATTTGAACTACAAAAACCTTTTTCATTCTAGGTAGCCTTAAATTATTTCTGCCAACCATTTGAAATGCATGATTTCGTTTCCATGCCAAACTTCTTTTTTCATGCTAACTAAAATTGATGGATTGCACATGCCAAACTTTTTTCCCGGTCCCCTCACCTTTTGTTTATCATGATTCAGCATACCGGGAGGGTCACGTGCCCAGGTCAGTGATAATGTGCCTCCGCCGCTGGACAGAGGCACGCATTTATCTTATTTGTTGTTTATCTTTTTTTTAATGCCTTTAAAAGATTTACAACATTTCCCAATCCCTGTTCAATGTAATGTTGAAATATTACAATGGAAACGGCGAAAAAAAAACATTCAAATTAAAGATCAAATAATGATACAAAATGGCGGTTTATGAAAACACATTCTTCTTCCTTTCTTAACACTGAATTTCATCTCACTGATCATCAGTATCTTGGAAATTGCGTTTGGCTATTAGTTTGTTGCTGCCTTCCATAAGGGTTGCTTGTATTTATACCATGGCGGCCTTTATCTTTTTTCCATGTCATTTTCCTCGCCTTTGAAGCTCTGCTTTCCAACCCTATATTTACCTTTGAGGGTGAAGGGAAGCAAAATGATGATGCTATGTCCTTCATATTGAGTTTTTGGACATTAAAAATGTGCTTCATGGAATGAGAGTCATACGACAATACGTAAGCTCTATATGCTTCTTTCGCTGATTGACTAAGATAGTAATTTTCGCCTACAAGTTTCTCCAGATGAGATTGTAAATTTGGCACTTTCTTCTCATCAATTCGTATTTCTTCATCGGGACCTTAGCCTCCTTGAGATAGGCCAGAAATTGCAATTTTACTGCCTTCACCACGTGATGTTCCTCACTGGAGCTTTCTTTAGGGTCGGTGTCTTCATCTCTGGTGTTGTCCCTTTTAATATCATTGGACTTCGCACCAGAGGTCTACATGTCAAAGGAACAACAAAAAAATTAAGAGAAACGAAACAGCTGTAAATTGATCTATATTAAAATTAATTTAACAAATAAATTATGCTGTACTCAGGGATACCTGAATGCCAACTTCGTCGGTAGCTCTTCATGATACTATCTACTGAGCTTTCTACATGCCTGGTCAGTAGTGATGGGATGAAAGTTGAAAGTGATGGAGAGGCGAAGGCAGTTGTCAGTCGATCTTGCGGAGATTCATAATTGAAGGCTAAGCGACGGTGAAGGGAGAAGACAGCGGCGATAGAATGGAGAGGCACAAATCAGGGGGATGTATTAAATCTAGGGTGCACTGTCAAAACATTAAATAAGACTTAATTTACAATTAATTGGGAAGTGGGAATGAAAACAAATACCATATTTAATTTCAAACTCAACATACAGGGGGGAAACTCCATACAAAGCAGATGTATTTTAGCAGTTTAAATTTCTCAAGGCAACTAAATTTTGGACAAAACCTCAAATCTGATCAGACCAAAAGAAAGAGAATTGGTAATTATTTAGCATTAAGAATAAAGTGTTTGTTAATTCAACTGCACATATTCCTTTAGTTCATCTGGAGGATCATACTGAACGATCCAGTCCACAACAGGAATATCAAGACTCCCTTTTCTGCTTTGCAGAAATCGAAGAAAGTAGCAGGTATTTTCTGTTGCTTCTGTTTTCCATGAATATTATAGCAATCGACTTGAATGTATTTGAGAAGATCGGAGTGGAACTTGACCAAATTGCAAGACGAAAAGAAAACGATTATATTTTTTTGATTTGTTTCTCTTTAGAAAAGCGTAGAGAACAAGAAATTTTTTGTCACTAGACACAATACAATAGCCTTGCTGCAAACCTTCAGAAAAGCGTAGAAAACTATTATCTTTTTTGAATGATCTTTTGTCACTAGGTAAGGGCTTAAAATTTGCCTTAGTCTGAGTAGTTGAAGAAAGAGCAGTCTGCCTATCCTTAGGTAAGCGCTTAAAATTTGCCTTCATATCCTCCTTAAAGTTGGCTTCTAATATTCGATCCGCTTCGTCATTTATAAGACACATCAAATTTTTGAAAATGAATCCTTTAGTATTTTGGATGTGATCAAGTAGTCTTCCAGGAGTGGCAACTAATACATTTACTCCCTTGACAAGATGTCCTGCTTATCGATTTCGTGTAGCTCCACCCATAACCATTCAAACAGTTTGTGAATGGTATTTAATAGATCTTTTGCCACAGCATGAGTCTGAACAGCAAGCTCCCTGGTTGGGCAAATAATTCAACACTGTACACCATTTATTTGGAGCTTCGGATAGTAAACTCTCTTTTATCCAAATAAAATTAATGGTGATCAGATTAACATCAAACTGATATAAAGTTCAATGCCTAAAACAACAAATATGATGTCATATTAGCATCAAACTGATATAAAGATCAAGAGTGGATAAGTCAGAGACTCAGAAAGAAAGTAAATGTAGATAATGACAGTAATAAGAATATCTTTTGGCTAGTAAAATCACAAAGTAACATAGAATGACAATAGAGTTAATATATAATATATTTGAGATATGATGGAAACAGACATGTGGCCCAAAATTATTCAACAAAAGTAAGTTATATGCTTGAGTAGCATAAAAGAATTCTTCAAAGTGCATTTACTACTATTAACTTATATGCTTGGGTTACTACAACTTTGTAAACAGGTGTATATCTACATCTAAGTGAGCCTTTTATCCACAAGGGCCTGCATTATGCAATTCTTAAACACAATTGAAAACATTGCCTGCTTCACATTACCCACAAGAGCCTTCATGATTCTTGATAGGAAAATTTGCATCTATATACCAGTATTTTGGTGCTTTACATTATCTACAATTGAAAACTTGCATCTTCACGATTCGTTTATTTCTTGTTTTGTAGATGGATGCATAGGAACACATAGGAACACCATATTTTAAATGCACCATATCCATCGTCATAATGTACAATATTGTTTGAATGTTATTTGATATTCAGCTTAATTATTTATGTGTTTGTTTTAATAATAATCAATTAACATTGTTTGAATGTTATTTGATAATTCATGACAAATACTTATTGTTGATTATTGAATGTGTTTACAGGTAATTAGCTTTTCCGGACTAAAGACCATCACCAACCATGGACACGTGACTTCAACTGTTATATGTATTATGATATTAGTCAGTAATCTTTGAGAATGCTTGTGGTATGTGAACTTGCTCATTTTGTCAAACAACTATTATTTAAATGGTTATGGATAAAACTTATGTAATTAATGTGTTTTCAATTACTTGAATATGATGATTATATGATTGGTTGATTGTTGGTTTGAATGTGATAATTATACGATTAGTGCTGATTTTGGTATGACTATTATAAAGCTGGCTGCTGTAAACAATGTAAACCATTAGCAACATATAGTAGCATTTAAAAAATGCTTCAAAACAATCATTACATTTCAGCAGCGTTTCTGAAATGCTACTGAAGCAAACGTAAAATATTATCTGAATTTATAGTGGCATAAAATAAATGCAACGAAAAGTTTTTAGTTACATAAAATAAACGCTACGGAAAATCAAAGAAAAGGACCAAGTACAAACGCAACTAAAAAATGTTAGTTTTGGTTGGATTTTTTAAACGCTACAGAAAATCTTTGGTTGCTTACGTTTGGCAGCGTTTTTCAAAATGCAAAAAAAAAAAAAAAAAACAGACCTTTAGTTGCGCGACCTGTAGTAGCGTTCTTTAAAACGCTACCAAAGGCTTTGGTAGCGTTTTTTAAACGCTACCAAAGGTCATTTCTGGTGTAGTGAATCCACAGACTTCATAGGGTTCTACTTGTTGCCTCGATCACTTGTCTACTCATAACAAGTGTTATGAGTACCCAAGAATTTAGGAAACACAGAAAATAAACTCTGGGTCGATCAGGGGACTGGTGTGTGTAAACATAGTTAATATAACATGGAAACATGGAAATAAAGGAATAAGGTTTTTCCCTCAAACTAGACGGATTCATTTAACTTTGGAAAATCTTCAGACCAATCCATAAGTATATGGATGGTGGCCCAAGTATTTTGATATCAAAATCATTTGATATTACAATAGTTTTAAAAAAATAAATAATCATCTATTGAAACGTTTGCACCTCACGTTTCATATATATAGTGTATAATCCAAAACCATAGAGCGCTTATTGGAGATTGGATTCCAATAGACAAGGTACGGGATCACCAACCGATCAATGTACTCTAGAGAGGATACACTGGGGTTCAACAAGAACGACTTGTAACCCGGCCGCACATGGTCATCCACTCATTTAGCTTGAGTGTAACGAATATATTATCGCCCCTCGGTTGGGAATGACACACTATTTCCGAGAGTTGCAGCAGCGAAAAGAGAATAACAAGTTAAATATGAAATTTGTCGAGATGGTGATAATACACCCTGCTTGGGTATGACCCACCTATCCATGCTGCCTGCCTGATTTTTGTCTTTCCTGGTTGATGAGGCTTTGAGGCTACGTTTATCTTCCATAACATCTGGTCACCATTCACTTTGAATGCCACATCGTCAAACTCATCAATCGGTAGTTGATCTTCCCAAAAATATTACGAGTATAAAAGCTAAGAGAAACGAATTTCTCCGCCACCAGACGAAATACCTTGTAAAGATCATCTTATGTAATCTACTAGGAATACTCTGTCAGACACTCGTCCATACAAATTGTCTTGCGACTGTACAAATAGAATCACTATTATGTAAACAGATTAGCCCCTATATATCTCCATCTTCAATTATCTTCAATATTTTTGACCCGCGACGTATAATTTGAATCGAAGTGGAATATAATTCCGGCCTCTTCGAAACGATTTACGTAATGTCTTTTACTATCAGTTGCCACTTAAGAATTGTTTTCAATATTCATTTGATCTCAAACATTTCTTTAAAGAAATAATTATCAACTTAAAATGAACTGGATTAAGTATAATTCATTTTATATACCCTTTATTTTATGAGCTTAGACCAACATAATGGTATGTATATCTGTATTGTTTAAATTCAGACATTTTACTGTAACACCCCACCTCCGTTAAGGTCACTCAAATGGGAATGCATAAACTTCAGTGGAGCGTTATAAGTGTATAGAACAGATAAATTACGAAATAGACAAAATTAAAACAGCAGAAAATAAATAAAATTTTACTTTATTGATAAAACAACAGCTTGTACAAAGATTGTTTTCCAGCACCAAAACACCAATACCCATTACAACAAAGCATCTGTCTTTTTTAACAAAATAAAGAAGCATGAATTAACAATGATATTCCCCAATACACCATGAGCCAGCCATAGCTGTGGAAAAGAGAGTCCAATGCAATACATCTACTATCCTCGAGCTTGGAAAGAAAACTGAGCTAAGTGGCAATATTCCCTCCCTGTGAACCGGGGGGAGGGGGGGAGGGGGGACCGAAGAAAAGAAACCAAAACAAAACATAGTCAGACATAGGGCCTGGTAAGTCCGGTGACTTTCAGCATGTAAATAGGTAAAAGCATCCTAACATGGATAAACTGGATACCAGAACATAACCATGATAATAAGCATAGCAAGACAACAAATGATGATCGTTAGATATGACAATGTAAGATACACTGAAAGCGCTTCGGTTCTTTCTCTGATTTCCTATTTTCTCTGCACCACCCAACTAGCATCCTAACTAGTGTCTTTTATAGAACGATTTGTATTCCCTACTAGTATCCTGTGTTATAAAATAAGGTTATCCCAACCCCGCAATTGTGGTATCCTTCAGGTGTACATCTAGTATGAGGATCTTACCTAAGTCATCCTAATTGCCGTGAAGATGTT
Source organism: Allium sativum (assembly GCA_030737875.1). Lineage (NCBI taxonomy): Eukaryota > Viridiplantae > Streptophyta > Magnoliopsida > Asparagales > Amaryllidaceae > Allium > Allium sativum. Next base: position 151,697,263 of record CM060921.1, on the reverse strand, counting down.
AGATGTACCCTTACTACCCTATAAATCGGCTCCCTACTTGTATTAAATTTTCCTTGTGTCTGTGTCAATTGGCCGTCTCTTGCGTGTAGATACCCTGTGCTGGTCCCACCATAAGGTGTATCAATCCCTATGATTGCAACCCGACACAAATTCTAGATGCACAATGTATACTACTAATGCCCAGTGCCTGCTTTATCCACTCCGAAGTACATGCAAGCCCATACTCCGCCAGAACCTACACTGCTACACGCTCTACCGCTATTTTGACCGCTTATAATCAGCCCAGTAATCATCCCCCACCCTGCCTAGTTCAGGATAACGTGATACATCTATGTAGATTACTGCTGAAATGGGTCCCCGTTACTAGGGTTTCCTAGGGTCTGTTTGTATACCCCCCAAATTGGCTAAGTGTTATACATCCATTCAAGTTAACTTAACCTATCCACACGTCATGTCATGTTGGTTAAGTGTTTCTCATTAACTTTACCCTTCTCATTCAATCATGTTGTAATTAGTTAAGTGTTTTCTGTTAACTTAACCCTGTTCATTCGTCATATTATATTGGTTAAGTGTTTCCCCTTAGCTTATCCCCATTCGTTCATCATGTTATATTGGTTAAGTGTTTCCCATTAACTTAACCCCACTCGTTCATTGGTTAAGTGTTAACTTAACCCTACCACTTGTCATGTTACATTGGTTAAGTGTTGCCCTCCTGTGTTACTTAACCCTACCACTTGTTATGTTATATTCATTAGCATTAATTCATTCATTAATGCCTCAACCTCTCACATTAGAACTGTTGTTTGCGGTTACTGGATGTGCCGGGCGTTTCCGGGCAGTCTTACACCGCAACTCAATCTAACCTCAGGTTATGCACGTTCAACTTTAGCCAATTTACATATTTACTATACATGTCCAAGTTTAGATTTTATATGCTAATTATCCCAAATTTCACAAAACTAGTCGTGTTCCAATACCCAAGTTATGCCCAACAAATTCAATTACAAGTTGTTACTCAAAATAGGTTACACCCAATCTTCCCAAATTTGCAATAATAGTCACGCCCTAAAATCGCAACATACATTATGCTTGGTGTCCCAACCAATAGTTATGCCCAATCCAGGTTTAATATTCCAGTTTATAGTTTCCGCCCAATCTAGATTTAATATTCCAATTTACCCCAAGTTTGCAATAATAACAATTATGCCTTAAATCACAAGTTACAAATTATGTTCCACTATTAAAAAATAGATTATTCCCTAATATCCCTGCATTCTAATCGCACGTTTAATATGATTCATAAAATAAAGGGGGGAGAAAGAAGGAACATAAATGAGGGTAGGCATAAAAACAGGCATTATAATGATAGATCTGTCAAATATAACATTATGGATTTAAGAGGATTACAGATCCGTTAGAATTGAGTTATAACAAAGATAGATCTGAAATAAACTGATAGAAATAACCTCGTAGACATATAAATCAGATATGAATAACGTCATGAACCTAAAACGATTATATATCCAATGTTCAACAAAGATAGGCATGATTGAATTGATATAATAACTTCTTAGGCGTGTAAAATCATTGATTCAATAGAAGGATAGAGATAAATTTAAAAAGATTATCTTACAATCAGGCATTGACTTCGATTCATTTTATTACATATCAAGATTACAATCTGGTACTCAAATCTACAAATAACGTGTTAGGATTAGAAAAGATAATTGAATCGTTGTTGCTGTTGCAGAAACTCTAATTTGATGTTGATTAATCTTCAAAGTGTATTGTTGATGAAGGACTTCTAATATGATTTATGTTTTTGAAGCGGTGGCTAAGAGAATTGAGAGTTCAGCAGCATAGATGCGTCATAAGGAATTGTTATGAATTAGGGTTTAGGTTTAGAGATGAATATATTGATGTCTAGGATTATTAAGAGCCCTTAGATCAACGTAGGAGTTATCAGAGCCACACAGCTCAAAGACAGGTAATTTAGCAAATCAGAAGAAGGCACGTCATCACAGAACACTCCAGAATGCTGTGCTGGACTGCCCTCTGTATGGGTGCACTTGGAAGGTGCGCCAGTGCATTTTGGTACTGATGCACTTCACAAGTGCGCTAGTGCATTTTGGTCTGTTTCCGGTTTTTCTGCCAAACTTCGTTCGTCCATATCTTCTTCATACGTTATCCGTTTTATGCAAACTCTGATTCTATCTTAAGCAGAATTTCGAGATGAACACAATAGTGTAACCCGTTTCACCCAATTCTTCTTTTAAAGATTAATTATTCTTTAATTATCTCTTATGTCCTGCTTTAAAATTACGGGGTGTTACATCCCCCTACTTAAAGGATTTCGTCCCCGAAATCTTCAAGTCAAGAAGAATGTATATCCTACCATCCAACATCCATCTAATCAACCATTCAATCACAGGCATCCATTATCCTTAAAAAGGTTTCTAATGCTTTACATGAACATATGCATAGTGTGTGTATATTTCCTTACCCAAATTCAAAATCAGGCGGTCTACTGATTCAGTTGACCTCCTTAATGCAATTCATAATAGTGCCATGCGTCCATTATGTATGCAAAAGAACCCTATTGATACATATCATTTCTATATGAGTGCACAACCATATATTCAAATGCATCATCCATATGATATCACATCAAGTTTCAATCCATACATATAAAAATTCACTCATGCTTATGCAATATGGAAGTGACGGAGCCGATCTAGTGCCTAGTGTGTGTGTGTGTGTGTATGCATCCACGAGCAACCACTAGCAAACACTTACATCCACTTGCATCTACCAAACATAACATGTCTCAAACACATGTTTACATCCATTGGCTTCTACCTAAGGATCGAGGATAGGACCGAGAGGATATACTTTAAAGATAAAGACTAGCATGCAAGTAAACTTTACAGAAAAAAGAGAGATCAAGGATATACCCTCAAAAAGGGTATGATGCGAGTATCTAGTCTTTAGTCTTCTAAGATGCATCTTCTTGAGCTTCACCCCATTGTGCACTGACTGTCTTAATTTCACGATTGCGTAGCTTCTTAATTTCTATTTCCAAAATATGAGTTGGAACTCATTTCACTATCGCCTCTCGTTCCACCCCTTCTCCTTCTAGTGTTCTCGGCACTACAACTTCTGTTGTATCATGCTAACATTTCCTCAAAAGGTCTTCCAAAATTCACTAAAGGGAATTCCATGTGGAAGAACTATCTCTTGAAAATAAACAGATGCTAACCACGTTACCAAGTGTATTTATTAAGGTGACTAGAGGTCTCTTCTCTACTTAACTTATCCATTGCATCATCTATCCGAGAGTCTTTTCTTTGTGAAGTCCCTATTGATCCAAAAGCGTAGGTCTTACTCCTAGCGATGCCAACTACTAACTTAACCGAAGGTTTTAAAATCAAAGGTTGATATGTATTCTGAACTTTTCCTTTCCACCTAAAGAGGACTTGAAGTCAACCTTTTTCTTCTTAAGGCATCCGCTATGACCTTACCTTTCCTTTTCACATCAAAATGGCAATTAGTCCCATGCTTCATGTATCCGTGTATACCGTAAACCTTTTAATACTGTAAGGTAAAAGTTGAAACTGGGGCCGTTGTAAGAGACCTCTTCGATCGTTGGAAAGCGACATCACATTCAATATCCTGAGCAAAGGTTAGATTCTTCTTTGTTAATCCGGTAAGTGGGGCTAATACCTTCGCAAAGTTCTTAATGAACATCCTATATTAGCTTGCTAGTCCAAGAAAGCTCCTTACTTCTGTTGCATTCCTTGGGACCTTCCAGTCTTGCGTCGCAACTACTTTTGCGGGATCTACTTCCATCCCTTCTTTGGACACTGCATGTCCTACAAACCTTACTTTTCTCTCCAAAAATGACATTTTGGAGAAATTCGCCTTAAGTTGATGTGCTCGAAGTGTATCCATGACTTCTCTTAAATGCAAAGCATGTTCTCCCTCGTTCTTTGAGAAAATCAAGATATTGTCCACAAAGACTACTACAAACGTATTATGGAACTCCCTAAACTCCCTACTCATCAAGTCAATAAAATAAGCGGGTGCATTCGTCAAACCGAAAGGCATGACGAGCCACTCAAAGAAACCATTAAGGGTCCTAAAAGCAATATTGTTTGTACTGTCCTCTGCTACTCTTAGCTGATGAAACCTTGTAGCCAAACCTAGTTAGGAGAAAAAAGATGTACCTACAAGCTGGTCAAACAAATCGTCTATTCTTGGAAGTGGGTGCCTATTTTTCTTAGTCAACTTGTTTAATTCTCTGTAATCCATGCATAAGCAAAGTGAACCATACGCTTTGGTTGCAAACACTACGGGAGCACCCCATTCAGAAATACTCCACCTTATGAACCCCTTTTTCAAGCAACTCTTTAATTTTCTCACTGATCTCCTTCCTATCCCTAAGTGCCATGTGTTATACGGGTAATGCGACTGGTTTAGCGTTATCAACCAAGTATATGCGGAAATCTATTTCGCGCTTTGGGGATAAACCCTCATCAAAGACATCGGGATACTCACGAACTACTTGAACGAATTGCAACAGACGCATCAAAAGATTCCTGGTAACTAAGCGTGACAGAACTCTAAGGGTTACATGAGATTTCGAGGGTATTACCGAGGTGAGTCAAAAGTCTAACTACCCCCCTTTCACAATTGAGAAAGGCACCATTAGTGGATAGCTAATCCATCCCTAGAATCAACCCATAACCCATGAAAACAAAAACGTAAGCATTACATCTAAACCCAACGCTTAGTATAGATATTCCCGAATCCAAACAAATCATAGATAAATGAGCCGAACCCCCAATAGAATTTGAGACAACAATGGGATCCTTTACCCTACTAGTACTAAGGTGCAGAGACTCAACTATGGAAGCAGATAGAAAAGAATGTGAAGCGCCAAAATAAAATAAAGTTCCAACTGGATGGTTGAAAACTAAACTTTCAACAGAAACATTTCTACCTCTCTTAGGTACACAAGCAGTGAGAGCATGTAGTTGCCATCTAGAAAATCATGCCCTTTGCCTTAGTCCTTGTCCTTTGGGCAATCCTTGATAAGATACCCCGCTCCACCATACTGAAAACAACAACCTGCCTTCTTCTTCCTACAATTAAATGACCCACTATACCATAGAAAAGACACTTCCTCTTTTATGGGATCTATTATTTCTTCCATTCTTCTTATATTCCAATCCCTTGTTTGTGATTCTTCCACTTTTGCCTCTTTCTTTTCACCTTTCTCCTTCTGCGTGGATTAAGCCATATCGACAAGCTTCTTATCCTTACTATCCTTGTGTAGCTTGTTGACAAGTTTCTCGAAACTACCTCCATCGCACGGCAACCAACAAAGCTTGAAAGAAGATTAGCCGCAGGTAAAACTACTGTGGCTACAAATGGAGGTTGGGAACTACTTTGCCCCCGACATGTGTCGTATGCCTACGAAACTATGGAGAAATGAAAGGAAGAAGAGATTTAAATAGAGAATCGAAATATAGTCCATATGGCTTTGGCGAATTTGACTTTTAAAAAGAATACTTTTCTCTTGAAAAACGCTTATTTAAAACATGTTTTAGAAAACACCCCTTTTAAAATATGCTTTTGAAAAATCTTTTATTTGTTCTGGTAACCTTCAGCTCTGATACCATGTGTAACACGCCACCTCCGTTAAGGTCACTCAAAAGGGAATGCATTAACTTCAATGAAGCGTCATAAGTGTATAGAACAGATAAATTACAAAACAGAAAAAATTTAAATAGCAAAAAATAAATAAAACTTTACTTTATTGATAAAACGACAGCTTATACAAAAATTATTTTCCAGCACAAAAACTCCAATACCCATTACAACAAAGCATCTGTCTTGTTTAACAAAATAAAAAGCATGAAATGAAAATGATATTCCCCAATAAAGCATGAGCCAGCCATAGCTGTGGAAAAGAGAGTCCAATGCAATACATTGACTATCCTCAAGCTTGGAAAGAAAACTGAGCTAAGTGGTAATATTCCCTCCCTGTGACGGAAGAAAAGAAAGCGAAACAAAACAGAGTCAGACATAAAGCCTGGTAAGTCCAGTGACTTTCAGCATGTGAACAGGAAAAAGAATCCGGACATGGATAAACTGGATACCAGACCATAACCATGATAATATGCATAGCAAGACAACAAATGATGATCGTTAGATATGACAAGGTAAGGTACACTAAATGCGCTTCGGTTCTTTCTTTGATTTCCTATTTTCTCTATACCACCCAACTAGCATCCTAAATAGTGTCTTTTATAGAACGATTTGTATTCCCTACTAGTATCCTAACTAGTATCCTATGTTATAAAATAAGGTGATCCCAACCCCGCAATTGTGGTAGCCTTCAGGTGTACATCTAGTATGAGGATCTTACCTCAATCATCCTAATTGCCGTGAAGATGTTAGAAGTACCCTTACTACCCTATCAATCAGCTCCAACTTGTATTAATTTTCCTTGTGTCTTTGTCAATCGGCCCTCTCTTGCATGTAGATAACCTGTGCTGGACCCACCATAAGGTGTATCAATCCCTATGATAGCAACCCGACACAAATTCTAGATGCACAGTGTATACTACTGATGCCTAGTGCCTGCTTTATCCACTACGGTGTACGTGCACGCCCATACTCCGTTGGAACCTACACTGCTGCACCCCCTGCCGCTATTTTGACCACTTATAATCAGCCTGGTAATCGTGCCCCCTGCTTAGTTCAGGGTACCATGATACATCTATGTGGGTTACTGCTGAAATGAGTCCCCGTTACTAGGGTTTCCTAGGGTCTATTTGGATACCCCCCAAATCGGCTCATTGTTATCCATCCATTCAAGTTAACTTAACCCTTCCACACGTCATGTCATGTTGTTTAAGTATTTCTTATTAACTTAACCCTTCTCATTCAATCATGTTGTAATTGGTTAAGTGTTTTCTATTAACTTAACCCTGTTCATTCATCATATTATATTCGTTAAGTGTTTCCCCTTAGCTTAACCCCATTCGTTCATCATGATATATTGGTTAAGTGTTTCCCATTAACTTAACCCCACTCATTCATTGGTTAAGTGTTGACTTAACCCTAACACTTGCCATGTTACATTGGTTAAGTGTTGCCCTCTTGTGTTACTTAACCCTACCACTTGTCATGTTACATTGGTTAAGTGTTGCCCTCATGTATTACTTGACCCTACCACTTGTCATGTTACATTCATTAGCCCTAATTCATTCATTAATGCCTCAACCTCTCACATTAGAACTATTGTTTGCGATTGCTGGATGTGCCGGGCGTTTCTGGGCAGTCTTACACCGAAACTCAATCTAATCTCGTGTTAGGCGCGTTCATCTTTAACTAATTTACATATTTACTATACATGTCCAAGTCTAGATTTTATATGCTAATTATCCCAAATTTCACAAAACTAGTCGTGTTCCAGTTCCCAAGTTATGCCCAACAAATTCAATTACAAGTTATTACTCAAAATAGGTTACACCCAATCTTCCCAACTTTGCAATAATAGTCATGCCCCAAAATCGCAATATACATTATGCTTGGCGTCCCAACCAATAGTTATGCCCAATTTAGATTTAATATTCCAATTTACAGTTTCCGCCCAATCTAGATTTAATATTCCAATTTACCCCAAGTTGGCAACAATAACAATTATGTCCCAAATCACAAGTTACAAATTATGTTCTACTATTACCAAATAGATTATTCCCCAATATCCCCGCATTCCAATCGCACGTATAATAAGATTCAACCTAGATTCTAGGTTAATCTAGATTTATAAAATAAAGGGGGAAGAAAGAAGGAACATAAATGAGAGTACGCATAAAAATAGGCATTATAATGATAGATCTATCAAATCTAAAATAACTATTAATTCTAATAAATAAACTCAGATTAAATCTAACCTTTTTCAAAAAGCACCCAAATCTCATATCACTATGAAACTTATAGCGTGAGTTTGACATCCATCCCATACAGAAATTAACTATATTAATGATTAAATTATCAGTGGAAACAGAAACAGAATGAATAAATCTCTGATTTCGTTCTAGCCAAATGAACCAACTCATGATTGTAACTAGCGAATCCAACACGTATCTCTGTTTGGAATTATACTCAAATCTATAACTATCCCAATAATCAACGCAACTACTGAAAGAATTAAAACAATCGAAAGTGAATATCCTTAAGATCATATTCAAAATAAAAAAAGTTAAATAACAAGAAAAAAATAAATGATCTATGTCCTCCTCCATAATACCACAAAAACAACATTTGACATTAAAAATAATATTCTTCCTTCTCAAAAGTACAACAGTATTAAGCTTCTTATGAATGATCAGCCATATAAGAAACTTGGCTTTGGGAGGAGAATTAGATTTCCATAAAAATTTAAAAGAATGTGAATGAACACCAGAGAAATTAATAAAATTATACATAGTATTAACTGTGTAGACAGAACTCTTATCAAAACTCCAACAGATTGTATCACCATTCTCATCTAAGTGGTACAATGCTAACTTTGTTTTAAGTAAGGCCAATTGTCTTAATAAATCCCCCTCTAATATATTATCAAAGTACAGTTCCCATGGAGGATCTAAACCAACTCTGTAAACATCTTTAATTAAAGCGTTCTTAAATCTACTTATATTATAAAGCTTATGAAATTCAACTTTAAGCGGTACACAAGAAATCCAAGCATCATGCCAAAAATAAGGAAGATTACCTGAATGAACAGTTATCTTGCATCCTAATTTAAAGAAATCAAAACAATTTAAGACAGACTTCCAAAAGTGAGATAAACTATTAAGCCAACCATTACTAGTCCCAATAATGAACTCTCCTTCGGAATAATAAGATTTGGATACAATTAATTTCCATGAAGCCTTTACTTCTGGGCATCTAAACTTCCATAGCCATTTGGCTATAAGAGAAGAATTAAAATTATGTAAGTTGATAATTCCTATTCCTCCATCTTCCTTAGGTTTACAACACGTTTCCCAGTTAACTAAGCATTTATGGCCTCTACATGACAGGGTACCATTCCAAAGGTAATTACGCCTAATCCTATCAATCTTTTCTATAACCCACTTTGGAAAATAATGAACGGCCATCCAGTAAGAAGGAATGGCCGATAACATCGAATTAACTAGAACTAATCCACCAGCCCTAGACAGAAATCTATTGTTCCAACTCAATAACCTATTATTAATCTTATCAATAATGACTAACCAATCCTCCCTCTTAAGCTTCAAAGGCCTAATCTTAAAACCTAAGTAATCAAATGGAAACTTCATAACAGAACAGTTTAAGGTGCTATCCACTAAAGCCTCAACATTATTAAAGTCATTAAGAACCATAACAGCGCTTTTGTCAAAATTTATCCTAAGTCCAGATAGCATTTCAAAATAGTAAAGAATGAACTTTAGAGCAATAATATGACTAGGCAAATGGGATGAAAATAGTAATGTATCATCTGCAAATTGTAGGATAGATAATTCATTATTAAATTCTTCATTCCCCACATTACCTAGGACATCTAATCTCCCAGCTCTCTTTATAATTCTAGAGAAAACATCCACCGCTAAGTTAAATAGAAAAGGCGATAATGGATCACCTTGTCTAAGACCCCTCTTGGATTGAATCTTCTTCCCCACTACCCCATTGACAACAATGTTGGAACATCCAGTCCTAAGCATTGACAAGATCCAGTTAGTCCATCTTATGCTAAAACCTCTAGCGAGACATATTTCACATATAAAATCCCAATCAATTGAGTCAAATGCTTTCTCAAAGTCTAACTTCAAAATGGCACATGAAGTATTATTTTTGCAACAATAATTATTGTATTCCTGTACCGCTGCTACTCCATCTACTATATTCCTGCCTTTAATAAAGGCAGTTTGTGAACAATCAATAAGATCGTTCATCTTGGTACTTAGTCTATTCGCTAGAACTTTAGAAATTATCTTAACTGAGACATTAATTAAGGAAATAGGCCTAAAATCCTTAAGTGAATTAGTTCCCTCTCTCTTATGAATAAGGATGACATTGGCAAAGTTGAAACTACCTAGACGCAAATCACCGCTATAAAATTCATTAAATAGTTCAATAATGTCAAACTTCAAAACTTCCCAAAATTGTTTGTAAAATAAAACCGAAAAACCATCTGGCCCAGGAGCTTTATCACTAGGCATATCACTGATAGCCTTCCAAATCTCCTGCTCAGTGAAAGGTTTATCTAAATCTACAAGATCAACCTTAGTATTAGGTGGATATAGGTCATTCCATCTGACATTTATTCTTCTCTTAATCTTAGTACCTAAAATCTGCACATAATACCTAGTGAAAGCTTCGTTTAAATCCTTTTGCAAGGTCAACTCTACATCATTTAAAATAATAGAATGAATCTGATTAACCCTTCTCCTCTTATTCGCCACACTATGAAAGAATTTTGTATTATTATCACCCTCCTTAATCCATTGTACACGAGATCTTTGCCACCACATTATCTCTTCTTTTTCTAAGATCTGTTTGAGATCTTGTCTAAGGTTGCAATATCTATCCTTCTCAGTGGAATTAAGGATCCTGGACTCACTAATTTTATCTAAATCAAGCAACTCACACATTATCTTATCTTTTCTAATTCTTACATTACCAAAAATAAATTTATTCCAACGCTTTAGGAAAAATCTTAACTTACCTAGTTTTGTTACAAATATCTTTGCGGAATTACCCCTATACACGTAATTAAAGTATATCAAGGACTTCCACTTAACAGAAACAAGGTGGATAAAACTAGGATCAAGTAACCACATTTTCTCGAATTTGAAATTCCTACTAATAGCAATATTTGATTCGTACGTAAGTATGATAGGACAATGGTCAGAATGCAAAAAAGGTTGACCCTTAACTTTGCAAATTGAAAATCTATCGTCTACTTCAGAAATAATAAAAAACCTATCTAGTAGAGCAAAAGAAGGACTATCTCGAGGGATATTTGACCACGTGAATGATCTATTAGTTAGAGGAATCTCAATCAAGTTATTTGCTAAAATAAAATCGTTAAATTCCTCCATATCGGAGAAATCACCTTCGCGAGGTGATCTCTCTCCTAGAAATCTAGTGACATTGAAATCCCCCCCCCCACTATCCAAAGATTGGGGGAGAGATTCCTAAAATCAGAACATTCTTCCCACAGTATTCTCCTCTCAAACTTAGTGTGGGGTCCATACACATTAGTGATACTCAGGGAAGAATTATCAGTAAGGGATGTTAGAATAATGTGTAAAGAATGTAATTTAGGAAAATCTTGCACAAGTTTGTATTGATTCTCTTTCCATCCTATCATGAGTCCCCCGGCAGTCCCATTTGCCGGCAGACACACCCAGTTACGAAAAAGAGATCCACCTAAACTGGCATAAAAACTAAAATCAGGGTTCTCAATTTTTGTTTCTTGAAGCAAAACAATATCTATATGATAATCTTTAAAAAAAGACTTTACTTTAGCACATTTTTTAGGATCGTTTAGTCCCCTAATATTCCAGCTAACGATCCTCATCTACTCAAAGAAGAAACTCTTTCTAATTCCCTACTCCTAATGTACTCAGAATCAATCTCAATATCCAAAAAAATAAATGCAGTATCATTCGCTAACTGAAATAGCTGACCAGTCGAAAGAAAACCCAATGCAAAAGGTGTGTAATCACTACCATAAACTTGAGACATACCTGAGCCCAAATCCGAACTGCTACTAATAGCATTCAAATTCGGGAACTTACCTCGAGATGAAGATGAGCCATTTCTGATCCTAGCGCTACGTCTAATCAAACCAGAACTGGGAATCTCTCTCCTGCGTCTCCCCCTCCTAGGCGAGGGAGTGGATATATCCCTACTATGAGAATGACCACTGCAAGTCTCTAAAAATGTATTACCTTCTGAGAAACCCTGACCAGCATCAGTAGTATACACAGCTTGAGATACATTCCACTCTACAATTGTCACATCAAAGCACAGTCTTAAGAATAGAGAAAGGAGTCTCTCGCCCAGTACACTCATAATCAATACTCCAACTCCCCTATCACATGAGAACCGCAATCCATTCAAAGGATAATCATCTTGTCGCTCAATGCCTAATCGGCCTCCATTATTTTTAACTGTACAACAATCAAATGACTTTATAGCAATTTTACTGCCCATACAGTCAGGCTCTACTCTCCTGTCCAACATCTGCTCATCAAAACGAAAAGTTGAATCAGCAAAAGCAGGAAACAACTTTCCATCAGCAAATGCAGAGATTAACTTGCCATCGTTTCCAATGAAACGTGACACCATATTATGACTAGCTTTAGCTTTTCTATTTACATTTCTTCCCACTTTGACATTATTGACCTTGAAACCTTTACTTTTTAAGACAGCAGCCTTCTGAACTGGCCAATCATTTTTGCTTGTTCCTTTTAATATAACATCATCATTTACTTGCCGATTATGATCAAACTCCCCCTCTAAGTTCTCCAACAACCCAAAACTGTTAGAAAGTGTAATGTCCTCTGCCACATTCCAGTCAAACTTCTCCTTTGAGGCTGAACTGAAAAAGTGATTCACCACTTCTTCAGCATTTTCATAATCGTTCGTGTCTAATGAGTCAATACCTGTCATCCATTCACAAACCCTCTCGCTTTTGTTGATCAACTGATCAAAACACCAATACCCCTCATTACAGCCCATGCAGTACAGTACTGCCGGATCACTTAGCATAGGATCAACTTCCTTTAAAAACCCTGCAGAACCCACCTGTATATCATCATTAACCAACCCTTCATCAATAGCCACAACCATGTTTGATTGGTTATCCACGTTACCCCTTGTCTTACTGTTATACTCCAACCTACCATCCGAAGCCTGTACACCACTTTCAAATTGAGGTTGAAACTCAACATCCTTGAATTCAACGTTAACGGCAGTATTTAGTGCATCAAAATGCTCTAATATCATATCTAACAAACGAATACCTAACCTTTTGTTGCTTGCATACAAATCAGAAAATATTCTCCTCGGTTTAACCAAACACAAACTAAATGAGAATGCATGCTCTTTTCTATTCATCGGTCTAGGCATTGGAGGAAAAACATTTACATCTTCACTCCTCTTGCTCCACAGAATCCCCTCCACCAAACCTTCTAAATTCCACCCCAATATCAACAACAAGTACGCCCCTTCATTTGAATTAACCGGAAAAGCACGTGTGTATAACTCCAGCAACTCAATTATTTTCTGGCAAATCATCGAACAATTAAAGTGCAACAAGTCCCATACTGATTTTCCAGCAAACTTAATTGAACAGCTAGCCTACCGATGCCCTATTCCCCCACAACTAAAACATCTCAAACCATTCCTACACTCCTTCGCTATATGATTTGATTCACCACATTGAAAACAAAATCTATCACCGTCGTTTTTTCAGAAAAGAGCATTTTTAGGCTTCGCTGAAAACCATTTGGGCATACTGTGATTGGATTTCCTCACAACATCAGCAAAAGAACCATTATAATTTGAATAAAACTGTTGTGCAGACTTATCCGTATTAGATGTAAAATTATGTGAAACATCACATTGCCGGAAAGTCAAGTTAAGCCTACCCACCATCAAATTTGACGTTTTCTTAATCACATCCGGAGCCGATTTTTTGATAATACCTGTAATTTCATGAAGAACTCCTCTTGATTTGCCACCAAAGATCAGAACATCTCCAGATTCTAGAATAATTTTCTTGTCAACACTGTATTCATCCCTATACACAAACTCGGCCGAATCACCAATTGAGAAGGAAACAACAGGAAGTCCTAGCGAGAGACTCTCACTGCTTTCGTCCTTGTCTTTATGCATTCCCAATTTTCCATCTAGATTGTAATAATTGACAATGCACACATCCGGATACATTAGTGGAAGTTCTTCAGCTTTTCTCCTATTACCCTTTAATACATTGTGCGCAAATCCGAAAGATTTACTGACCAATTGATTGAATTCTTCTGGAATTTTTGGGGGAATAGAATTATCTGATTTCCTCCTTTCTTCATAGTTTCTAGTTTGTGGATTCCAGACTTTACCCAAACACATCATGTATAAATTCAACATAGCACCACTCTCGAAACTTGGTCTATGGAATCCGCCATCACCGATTCACAAGTCGTTGCAGATTTTAACAATTTGAATTTGGTCGTTGAGACTTAAAAAGTTCTTCAACAAAATCATACCAGAACCCAGAATTTGAGCTTCATCACTCTTGGCCTGATTACTCCCAGAAATAGTATTTCTTGAAAGAAACGAACAACTTTCACTACGGTGGTTCGATTTGCCACAATTGAGACATCTGATCTGTTCTCTACAATTTCTTGCATAGTGATTAACACTACCACACCGATAGCATCCTCCATATCGATATTGTGAATAAGCCTTATCCGAATCATGAAAAAAGATCTTCGATTTATTCCCCTTAAAGATCGGATTGACTTTGCCCAGAAAAGATTGAGAAAATTGTGGATTAAATCGAGAATTATTTAACGAGAAATAAGAAGAAGAATATCCTGCCGCCATTATATTATTTTGTTACTGTTTTGATTTCAAGATAATATGGTTATATGCCTAAATACTGCTTTTGATTTCAAGATAATATGGTTATATTATTTTGTTACTACTTTTGTTATTTCACATGTATATATGGTTATATGCCTATCTATATACACACACACACACACAAATGCATATAATCATATATACATGTAAATTACTGACAGTTGAGTTCAATTTTTATCAGATTCCAGGTTATGGACATTGCTGTTTGCTTTGGACACATTTGCTTTGCAGCTGAGGAGCACATTGGATAGCTGTCTGGATTGACCATTGTTACTCACTTTTGGTTTTTTATATGTATGTAGAGTTGGAGAGATTTTGGGTGTTATGTTACCCTTTTTGTTTGGCTTTTGATTGTATATGTATTGGAGTAGATATACTTTAATATCGGGTGGTGGCCTTGCCGGAATTCGATATTAAAGTAGGATGGGCGGTGGCCTTGCCGGAGCTCATCTATCTATTATCCATTACATGCATTTTGAGGGGTCAGTGTTGTGTTTTGTTTTTGGCTCAGTTTTGTATTCGGACATTGTACTCTCTTTATTGTTATTATATATGTGTGCTCTCTTCTTTCTGGAAGATCACACATTTGTTTTTTCAAAAAAAAAAAACGATAGATCTATCAAATATAACATTATGGGTCTAAGAGGATTACAAATCCGTTAGAATTGATGTATACACTACACCATATATGCTAATTAGGCTGTGTTTTTAGCCTTATCTAAAGTTGTTGGGCACGGTAAATAGCCATATCAAAAAGTGGCATCTTAAATTATTAGATACGGCTTTAACCTGTATCTCAATAGATTAACATACGACTATTAGCCGTATCTAATGTGTATGTAGATATGGCTAAAAACCGTATCTTATACACACACACACACACACACATACATACATACACACACACACACACACACACACACACACACACACACACACATATATATATATATATATAAGCAGAAACTGCAGCACATATTATTTGTAACACAAAGCATATATAACACAGGATACACTAGTTCACAATTGTAACAATAAACGAAAAATTTGTATGAAATATTTCATTACATTACAATATATAATGATACATGCTATTTGATTACATTACAATAAATAAGTACACATTGTTTCATTACACTAAAGATGATACATAATGTTACATTACAATAAGCTGTGATAAATATCCGAACCAGCGTCGTGAGCTTGTTGAATCAATGCTTCCTTCAAGATGAACATCCACCAAAACATTGCATTCTATCCCAGACATGAAGGAACCCTTCAGGAAGATCAACACACTATTCTATCCAAGGCCTGGTAATAAGTTAATTTGGATAGCATATAGCATGTACACTACAAAGACCTGTAAAAAATTGCAAACCACATAGTTTAGGATATGATATATGTCCACATTATTATTTTCATTAGTAGTTGAATATTGCAAGTCTACAACATTTTTACTTGTTCAGTCTGGACTTAGTCTCGATTAAAGACAGTTGTTATAGCCTAATTAAAGAGCAATATAGAGGATATGTCCTCATTATTATAATTCTCATTATTGTCACTTGGCTGCAATGTATATATAACATTGTATTAGCAAGTTCTACGAGTGGTCGCCCTTAACCAGCCCTATTCAGAGCTTCAAACATGGATTCATACTCTAGTTTTGACCTGATCTAAAATCGTTTCTGTTTACGACTTTGAGGCTAAAAGAATTAATGAATTCCGACTTGATATGAAAGAGTTATGAACACTCAAAAATGGACTCAGGCCATGTTTGCAACAACAAAACGTGCACTTGCAAAATCTTATGGCCGAACTAATCTCGTTTCAAAGGTTATAGATATCAAATGAAGTATTTTTGCACATAAATTTTCATGTATCTATACCATAACACATAAATTTTCATAGAAAAAGCGAGATATTACCTGAAGTTTAGATCAACAAACTCACATCCATGCTTATTAGCTTCATCCAAATGACGGAGGCTGCATGCTACGCACACATGTTATATTAATAGTCAGCCTCTATTTTTGCACGTAAGTTGACTAACAAAAATGATTTGTTACATGAGCACAAAGCAACTTGGTTCAATGCAGCAAGTCATAAATGGAAAAGCAGTTTTATGCCTTTACTCACACGCAGTGTAACACATATGACACACCAAACAAATTGACTAAATCTCAACCTATAAATGTCATTCCATTTTCATTCATGCATCCATCACCGGCTTTTCTACTCAATCCCACAAATTTCCGAATATCAATTATCAGATACATAGAGCTCAGTCAACAGAACTAGTATGCTTTAGTTCTCAAATCAAATCATACACTTGCACTTCAAATCATTTATAAGGATCAGTGTACATGGTGCAATAATACACACAAATGAGCAGGTAGCACAATCAAAAGTGTCTGAATTCAAGGTAGACAAGTACATCACAAGTAAATGATAGCAAATACACTGCCGCACTATAATACTGGGGATAATACACAATTTAAACAAAATAGCAGTATATTAAACCTAATTTAAACCCAATTCAAATTCAAATTAAACCCAAATTAAACCCAAATTAAACCCAATTCATATATAAATTTAACGGTGATCTAGTACTCACCTCCAGAGGCAACGAGAAGGATGGACAGCGGTGGACTGAGGCTTCGCCGTTCAGCTGAAAGCATCGCGAGATAATGATAACTCATGGACTGTGGGGGATCGATTATTGACAAAGGAAGTCGGTCGAGTACCAAAAGCCTAATTTGGGTATTCGATGGTCGCCATTGCAAAATAAAAAGAGGGATTATTCGACCGAAATTTTTGATAAGGCAAAAGTCGATCGTGCCTATGTACAGGTACGTGGGGGGGGCGGGAGGGGGTTTGATACGAATTTCGTACGGTCTAAAGCCACATTAAATTAACTGATAGGGGACTTTGTTGATGGACGGTCAGATTAAGGGTGTTTGGGGTGGTTCGGATTGATACGGATTTGAGCACTGTCAAATTTGATACGGCTTATAGCCCAATTTTACGCCCGCATCCTAGTGTGCCAAATTGGCTGATATGGTGTAGTGATAACAAAGATAGATCCGAAATAAACTGATAGAAATAACCTCGTGGACATATAAATCGGATATGAATAACATCATGAACCTAAAAGGATTATATATCCGATGTTCAACAAAGATAAGCATAATTGAATCGATATAATAACTTCTTAGGCTTGTAAAATCATAGATTCAATAGAAGGATAGAGATAAATCTAAAAAGATTATCTTACAATCTAGCATAGACTTCAGTTCATTTTATTACATGTCAAGATTATAATTAGGTATTCAAATCTGAAAATAACGTGAACTTACATTGCTACGATTAGAAAAGATAATTGAATCATTGTTGTTGCAGAAACTCTAATTTGATGTTGATTAATCTTCAAAGTTGATTGTTGATGAAGAACTTCTAATATGATTTAGGTTTTTGAGGCGGCAGCTAAGAGAATTGAGAGTTCAGCAGCATAGATGTGTCATAAGGAATTGTTATGAATTAGGGTTTAGGTTTAGAGATGTATATATAGATGTCTAGGATTATTGAGATCCCTTAGATCAACATAGGAGTTATCAGAGCCATACAGCTCAAAGACAGGTCATTCAGCAAATCAGAAGAAGACACGTCATCATAGAACACTCTAGAATGTTGTGCTGGACTGCCCTCTGTATAGGCTCACTTGGCAGGTGCGCCAGTGCATCTTTGTACTGGTGCACTTCACAAGTGCGCCAGTGCATTCTAGTCTTTTTCCGGTTTTTCTACCTAACTTCGTTCATCCATATCTTCTTCATACGGTATCTGTTTTACGCAAACTCGGACTCTATCTCAAGCAGAATTTCGAGACGAACACAATGGCATAACCCGTTTCACCCAATTCTTCTTTTAAAGATTAATTATTCTTTAGTTACCTCTTATGTCCTACTTTAAAATTACGGGGTGTTACATTTACTGTCTTTTATAAATGAACAACTAAAGTACGTGCTTCATACATGGTAATTTACACAAAAATGTTAGTTCCTTTATACAACAATTATCTGCAATTTATACCTTCATCTCGCTTTGTAAATCGGCTTTTTATTATTAATAATTTACATTGTACTAATTCCCATTTTATATTTTTTTATTTCCTTTGTTAACTATTTATTTCCTCTTCTCTTATTTCCTAGCCAGATCACTTCCATTTCCTTGCGCGATCACTTCCTTTTCCTTGTGCGATCACTTCCTTTCCTTGTGCGATCACTTCCTTTACTTGCGCAATCACTTCCTTTTTAATATTTTTCCTTCCATTTGTTATTTCTTTTAATTTATTCCTTTCTAATTTATTTGAATTTAATTTAAATTTAAATTACTTTAACATTTCCTTAAAGTACTCCCCAACCCAATTGGATATCGTCCCAATATATTGGCCCATTTTCCTCGTCTAATTCTTATTTTATAAACTTTTTAAAATTTTCTTTTGTTTTACTTTTCACCTTTATTTTTAATTTAAATCAAATGTCCAAAGTCATTAAAAGTTGGGACATTACAATTTTGGTTTAACATACTTTAACATCAATCGATTGATATCTGATTAATTATTATTCAATTATCTATTCGATTTGAAAATTCCAAATTTATTCCTTAAATTAATTTATTCCAAACAAATAAATCAAACAACCTATATTACTATAATTAATAAAATCAGTTCCTTTTCTATATAAAAATAATATTTGTGTAAAATTATTTCATTTAACCTCTTTGCAAAATACTTTAAAAATAATTTTATATTAAATTACAAATACGTGCACTCACATATATACACTCCAACTCAATTTAGGGTATTACTAACCCTATCTCTATTGAGTTACGCCATAGAGTTATGGTTATTACTAAACCATTGCTCTGATACCAAGTTGTAATGTACCAATTTTCCATACAATTTAAGCCGACATTTAACTACCACATTCAACTCAAGTTATACAGAATAACAGAAATTTAAGAGAAAGAAGTTAGAGGGTGAGAGAAAGATAAGATGGAAATATTAGAATAGAAGAATATGAAGAAGAATCGACATCACATAGAGTCTCACATTGTAGCGGAACAAAATGTAATGCAGAAACAACTTTATTGAGAACTAAAATAATACTTACAATCATCAGAGTACAACAGTCAAAACAAAACTACGCCATAAGCGGCCTAATGCAACGAATTTGCAAGGTGTTGCCAGCCAAAATTTCCTGATAGCTATAACATTTTGGTCCTACTGCAACGTTTTATATTTAGTTTTAACTTATCCATAAAAATGTGTTGCTCTAGATAAACAAGGGTAACACGATGCATCATTTTTTACATTGTTGCTATAGCAGACTGTAGCGGCTCGAACATCCCGACCGACCTAAACCGAATAAGAAGGCAGATTGCTTTGAGAAGAAGACAAATCGGAACGCAAATAGAAGAACATTTCATTGTTGTTACAACAATTTACATCAGAGTACAAGTATACAACAGAGTATGAATAAATAATATACAGTAGAAAATTATCAGAGATTAAAATAATTTACATAGCAGTGGAAAAATAATACAAAACACGACTGGAAGAAATACATGGATACAAAGCTTTCCGAATAAAGCTCCAGCTGTAAATCCAGGATCTGCAAAACCAAAACTACTAGCTGCCCATATGGAAAATAGAGACATCCATAGTTTTGGTTAAAACAATAAACTCCAATTCAATCATGGGACTGGTGTGAGAACTAAAACAGTTATTAAATCTTTACTTTTTAAAGTTAAGTAAATAAAGGGACCATGCCGTATAACACGGAACGGGTTTTCTCCCAAGAATACCAATGCATAAACAGTTTATAATCAGTGCAATGGTTTTTGAAAAACGAAGCTATTATAAGACTCTGGTCCAATCACACAATGCAACTCAAGCCGGAGGACAATTTTCCCTTATAATAGCCAAACATGCTTTGTACATTTTAAAACAAATCAGTTTGATACTATTATAAATACATAGTGTATAAAAAAACTTCAAATATAAATGTATCAATCATAGATGTCATGGGTACCATATATCATGTTGCCATACTAGTTCTATGTAATGGCCCGAAACTCCGTACCGATTTGGGTTGACTAATATCCTACACATTCAACTCAAAGTGCATTAAAGTTCAGATCATTAATATAAAGAAATCATAGGATGAGATAGAAAAGATAGAACTAATAGAATAGAAAAAGAACACAGTTGAACATAATCAGAGTAAACACGAATCTCACGGCAGAACGAATAAAATATATTATATACCACTTTGAAATACAAATCTAAATTTGTATATACATACCATATCAGAATATAACTCATATACATCACAGCGGAAACAATCTCTAATAACTAGCGGTGATGCTTCCTACTTTGAGCTCCTCCAACTGAATCTGCAAAGCCCGAACACTTGACTACCAGTACAAATTTGGGCACCCAAGAGTTTAGGGAAAACACAAACAAAATAAACTCTGGGTCAGTCATGGGACTGGTGTGAGTAAATTCCAAAAATGCAGTTAAACTTTGAGAATCCTTCTGAAACAAAAAGATAATAGTAGGACCAACCCACACATAAACATGGACGGTTTTTACCTTACTATAACCAAACTATTTTTGATATCAAAATCTAGTGATATTATAATAATGTCTAATCAAATAATTAATCGAATAGCAGAACGCTTGCATCTCGTGCTCCACGTACATAGTATAAATCAAAAGCCGCAGGGTGCTTATTGGAGATTGGATTCCAACTATAACAAGGTATGGGACCACCTCCCGATCAGTGTAGTCTAGAGGGGATACACTGGGGTTGAACAAGAACATCTTGCAACCCGACCCACACAAGACCGACCACTAATTTCTTTTGAGTGTATCGAATATATTGCCACCTACGGTTGGGCCCATATAACTTTTATCCAAAGATACATAAACGAAAGAAGAACAAATACGAGTTTTCTCTAGATGGTGACAATACACCCTAATGGGAATGACCCACATAGCCATGCTGCCTGCCCGATTTTTGTCATTTCCTGGTTGTGAGGCTAGAGGCTACGTCTATCTTCAGAACATCTGATCACCATTCACTTTGAATGCCACATCGTCAAACCCATCAATTCACTAATCGATTTCCAAAAATATCACGGGTATAAAAGCTAAGAGGAACGAATTCCTCCGCCACCAGACGTAGTAACTTTAAAAGATCAATCGTACATGATTTGTTAGGTATACTCTGTCAGACACTCATCCATAAAAGTTGTCCTGGGAATGGACAAACAATAAACACCATTCTGGAATATAACGGCCCTTGCATTTCACTCCGTCTTCAATTGTCTTCAGCATAATCAAATTCGCAGCGCCTGTGCCTATACGGAGTGGTTTTCGGATCATATGTCCAACCAGTCTCTCCGTATTGACAACGATGGTCAAAACACTTCGATAGTCGGTTATTTAACTATCGAAGTAAAATAAACATCCATTTAAATTTACACTAAGCATCAACCAAATCTCTGGCCCTTTTTTAACATTACTTTCCCAATTTTCCATATCTCCCCAGATATTTCCCAAAACCTGTTAAACCTTTCACATTTCTTGGAAAACTTTCCCAATTATTATAGACTCTTATTCTCCCATGTTCTAGAAAATATACGTTATTAACATTCGAAATATATCCATTCTTTTCACATTCTTTATTTTCTACACTTGGACAATATACCCTATCTATATTGGAGAAATATTTCCCATTTCATTATAAACATTTTAATCGACAAACATTCACTTTTAAAACATTATTCACTTTAAATGTGAATATCATCCCTATTATAGAAATCTGAACCCCTTTATCAAATAACTCTTTATTCAAGTAATAAATATTCTTATCTTGTTTATCAAAAACCCTTTCATAATCTTATGTTCCCATTCCACTTTAAAAACTCTGTTTCTAAGTCGACTTCTTGCTAAATCAATATGAAGTTTATAACTAAATATTGATTACATATCCTTATTCTAATCTATTGGTTCAAAACTAAATATTAGCTTATCCTATCAGATTATAATTCCTAAAAATAATTTACTTTAATACATTCGATATCGTCGGATTATAGTTCCAATTCTTAATAGTGTTATATATAAAAATCACGCTTAAGCTTGGTCAACAACGTTAATTTATCGTTACAGTTCAAAACACGCAATGCGCTGCGATGTCTCCTTCATAACTAATCTCGACATAACAGTCACGCTTAAGTCTAGACAACAACGTTATTTTATCATTATAGTTCAAAGACTTACTATACGCTGCAATATCCCTTTTTATAACTAATGTCATACGCTGCCATATTCCTCTTTATAACTAATCTCGATGTCTCTGTCCGTTACAAAATAATACCATACCTCGATAATAGTGAAGTCGTTCAAGTTGGGGTATTTTATTTACCTCTCAGACCTTGATCGACAACGTTCTTTTCTTAGAATAGGTATACGTCTGTAACTCTAATCCCTTATTACTTATAATATTTATCAGACCGTATTTTCTGGTTTAATTTGAAATATGGTTTTATAACACCATATCCTTACTATGAAACTTGGTTGTTCATAACTATTTATATTAAATATTAATTCTTTTCTTCATCTTGCTTATACAATTCCATTTATAACTTCTTTTACCAAAAATCATTAGTGCTCTTTGTCTTCTGACATTTTACTTTCCATTCGAATCGTTTCATCTAATTCACGTAAACATCTCATACAAACTCAATATTATCTGAAATGAATTCCATTTAAGAATAATTACTTTAATTAAAATAATTAGAAATTAACTTCACCATAACTAAAGTAAAACGATTTACTTCATTATCAATTTAACCAGATTGGTTGCTTACTTTATTAGATAATAACTGATTCTACTTGTTCAAAAATCATTTAAACTTTATTAATCAAAAAGTTAATTAATATGAAATCTTATTAATTTTGATTAATTTATTTCTAAGCTATTATCATTAGATTAATTGAAGACCAATTAATCTATTAATCAATTTCCAATAGATAGTTGATTTAATCAACTTCAAACCCTCAG
This sequence comes from Allium sativum, assembly GCA_030737875.1. Lineage (NCBI taxonomy): Eukaryota > Viridiplantae > Streptophyta > Magnoliopsida > Asparagales > Amaryllidaceae > Allium > Allium sativum. The sequence goes on along the minus strand of CM060921.1, from coordinate 151,673,441 downwards.
TTAATTTGTTAACTGATTTTAATTACTTATTACTATTAGATTAATATAACTAATCTAATAATATTTCTTTACTTTTGCTTTAAAATAATTATCAAAATTTATTTACTTGCCGGATAATTACAGCTTTATACCTGTTTAACAAAATAATCTTTAATATTTACCTTATAAAAAAGAACTATAAAATACCAGTTTATAATAGAACTTCCATTATAATTTAAAACTTCGCTTTAATTATAAAAATTTAATTTTTATAATTAACTTTATTGGTTTGCATGACGGCTAATCAACTTCTTAACAAAAAGATGGGTTTAAGTCGGTGCTGCCACTTTCTTAATCGATATCGTTTATTTGATTTAAATCAAAATAACGTTGAATTCCCATTCAACATCAATATCCACTCAGGGTTTATTGTCATTTGGGTTCAAACAGTGCACATAAAACAACCAGTTAAAATAAATATCGAGGAATCCGGTTGGATTCCTCCAACCGGTTTCTTGCATCCACAGATGTTAGTCAACACAATTAACATAAATTCCATAATATGGAATAATATAATTAATAGAATTGGTACCCAACTAATGATGTGTATATATGTAATGATATATATATTATTCAACCAATTTAACTGTAATTTACATAAACGACCATCACACAAAATTCAACCAATATTATAATATTTTAAAATAGATCAGAGTTAGTGAATTTACTCACCTTGGCGCATTAACCATTTAATAATGATTTGCGTCAGTTGATTTTATCATGAAACTCCAGTCGCTCCATTCTCAGCGCGAATAATTCCATACAGCAAATCTGGATGACTCCTTCTCTATGTTTTTACGGTTCATTTCATAGCATCAAATTGGATGCCACCCAACTCAAAAATTAAATCCTTTGTTCGCAGAATTTAAACATCCGGACTACCCAGCAAAACATGACTCGTAACAACCGAACTGGTTTCCACTTCTTTGAATCACCATCGGCTTCCTTTTCATTACCAACTTCCTTGTGCACGTGCTTGAACCATGTCTCTACTTCACATGGCCCTTCAAATAGTATTCCGCCTGAACCAAAACAACACAGTAGCCCTTTCTTATGTCCACGCTCCCCCTTCATGAACACACTGTACTTCATTCATGACTCCAAAGGGTTCACATCTTATATGTTGCCATCCTTTTTCAGATCATATCATTTAACCATGCTTTTAAATCCTTACTCACGGTTACCGTAAATTCTTCATTCATCACTCTCTATAGTCCTCTTCAACATGTAATACATGTCACCGCAGCTATACAGGTTACCGAACCTGATGTTACCAGTGGCCTCCTCATCTCGACTCCTACCATTCCATCCTCTCACTCAACAATGCACTTGCTAGTTCATTTTTCTTCTCGTCATGAGCTCACCAACCTTCACGCCTGCCGAGCTTAAATCCCAAGCCCACTGTAGCTTCCATTCCGTATTTCATCACTCTTCATTTAAGAACCTCACTTCACCACACATATACAGTATTCCCTCCTCTACCGTTCAACTACTTCTCGCGTACCATTCAAAACAGGGCCATCCCTCCCCTGTAAAACCCACACTTCCCATACCTTACGTGACAGTCTCCTTTGGTTCCATATCCAACCCATACCAGGCGTTACCCTCCCATGCATACTTTTAACGCCCCATTGCCGCATGCTTTAAAATACCGCCTCCCCACCCCCCGGCATCTTCAACTCGCACAACACTCCCCCGTTCACATTCTCAGATTTTGACTCCCACCGCAACCTACCTCCCACTGTCCCTTCTATACTTCTCTCTGTCCTCGTCATCACAACTTCCATCCATCTTATGCTCGCTACTCCCAGTATCATATTTTCCTATGGATGCTAAGCCATTCCTACATCTCGGAAACGGCCTTGAGAACATGAATTGAATCCTAAATTTCCCGTTGTGATCAAACGTAGTTTACTTTTGTTTTTTTCTCTTTCCAAGCTTGAGAACACAACGTCGAGGTGAAACAAATTGATACGAGCATGAAGCTCTCGAAATTTAGAACTTATAAGCATTTATTTCGAGATATTCCTTGAGGAATGAGAAGACCCGTAACTTCCCCGTAAAGGAAAGCGTCGGATAGTTCGAGAATAAACCACAGCAGAACGCATATAAAAGAACATTTCATTGTATATTACAACAATGCATCAGATTACAAGAATATACAGAGTATAAATGAATATTACACAGAAATATCAGAGATTTAAATTACATTTAAATACATAGCAGCGGAAAATAATACAATACACAACTAGAAGGAGATATACGGATACAAAGCTTTCCGGATATCGTTCCAGCTGTAAACCAGGATCCTGTGAATATAAATCTGCAAAACCAAAACTACTAGCTGCCCGTGTCAAAATAGGGGCACCCAGATTTAGGTTAAAACAATAAACTCCAGGTCAGTCATGGGACTGGTGTGAGAACTAAAACAGTTAATCTTTATTTTAAAGTTAGGTAAATCAAGGGACCACGCCGTATAACACGGAACGGGTTTCCTCCCAAGAATACCAGTGCATAAAACAACAGCGCAATGCTAAATGAAGAAAAATGAAGCTGTTATAAGACCCAGGTCCCATCACACAATGCAACGCAGTCGAGGATAGGGTTTTCCCTTATAACAGCCAAAGAATGCTTGATACGTTTAAAACAAATCATTTGATACTAATATAAGTGCATAGTGTATAAAACACTTCAAATCATAAGTATCAATCATAGGCGGCATGGGTACCATATATCATGTCGCCATATATAGGTTTACAATCAAAACCGCAATGTCGTATTTGGAAATTGGATTTCCATCTATGAACCGAGGCAAAAGATAGTCCTCAACCGATTCGAGACGCTCTAGTACGTGTCTCAGGCAAGCGCGCAGGCAAGCCTTGGAGCGACAGGGCCGGTCCACCGATGTGGATTATTATGCCTGAACACTACGTCTCCCCACCCTATGGGGTGTCAGTCTGGTCCGTCAGCCGACCAGAAGCATCGGCCGAAACCGATATAACCGAGGCGCCTCGCAACAGCAACAACCACATAAGTCAAACTCGTCAGGGCTTGTAAAACCACTGACGCCACTTCTAACTAGAAAGAAACGCAAGTCCTCCCTGAGGTCCGTCTCCCGTTTTTGGTTCATACCGGGTGTGAAACTCGCGAATCAACGTTACACGAAGCTACGCCACAAAGGCCGTGCTTCGATCATCAACCACAAGACTTTGCTTTTCAACAGAAGCCTCGATCAATTGCCACTTAGGCATGCCACACAGGCAATTCACTCCATGCGTTTGATATCCATCAATATATAACCCCTGAGCTCGTACGTCTCAGAGAAGGGCGTTAAGCAAGAGAATAAATTCTCCGCCGCCAAACAGATATATATTTAATAGAGATCAATCACACGGACTAAAATCCAATGTCAGACACACAGTCCATTTACAAGTCCGTTCTGGGTCTGAACGAAACCGGAGGCACCTAGTACCCCGCATATCCATCGATCTCCAAGTACGTCTGGACGATCACCAACTGTTTCCATCTTCTTGGGTGTACAGCCCAATCAAGATCATCAGTTATCACCCAAACGACGTGAAGACCTCCGGTCTTCGACCATCGTCTTCATCTTCGACTTATCGTCGTATCAGTTATTCAGAATGGGATAAACCCGGTCTTTCCGAATAACTCACGTATATATTATAAAAGTGTTACACAAACACAACATACGCCTCATTCAAATTCATTAGTCACTAACCGTAAATTAATCAAGAGAATAATTTCCCAAATATTAACCCCGAAGGCCGAAACCAACATCAGATCAATATCCAGAAAACCATTCTGCTTGGCTAACCGACAGTTAGTTTCTAAATTTCACATTCATAGGGAAAGATTCCCATTAATTTTATCAAAGATAAATTCCTTGAATATATTCTTTAATCCATTTTTGAATATCAATTCAAACTAGTCGGGATTAGCGAACCTTACCGAAGTAATCATTTGTTTTAATTTCCCAATCCCAACCTATTCATCCCATGAAGTAAAACTAGTAATACTTCATATCTAACACCACAGTGTTATCGGTAAATTCAATTACCATTTCACGTTCAAATCTAATTAAAGATTTAACTATCGCCTGGAGCAAAACTGGTGATACTCCATTTTCGATCTTTTTAATCTAATTAAAGATTCATTAAAACTCCACTTAGTTTTAATCTTCGACTGGGTTAAAGAATCAGTGTCATTTAAAACACGGTTCACGATAAACCCAAAAATCTCATTCATTAATTATCGGGTTAAAGAACAAGTGTTATTTAAAACACTGTTCACGATAAACCCAAAAATCAATATCAATTCCAATTAAATATTATTTAATTGGTACACTTCATTAAATCTAAATAAAAAGATTTAATCTTTTCTCAACTGGGTTCAAGAACAGTGTTAGTGAAGACACCATTCACGACAAACCCAAATCACATTCGATATTCAATACCAGGCTCTGAATAGAAAATATATCGGCTTATATTCAATATCGAATTCTACGACTAACAAATGTCGTATTGGAAATAGCGATATAAATATATATCTTTCAAATTTCCATAACAACACCTGTATAATCACGAATTCCAACATCGAAATATTCCGAAGACAATTTCGATTCAAATCCACTCCAATGCAACCATTGGAAATTTTGGTTATTTTCAAAACCCTTTTCAAATTCAATTTATTTATTTAAAAATAAATAGAATTATAATTCTAGTTCAAAACTAGTTCATTTCGATAAAAATCTATTTTTATCTTTTCAAATATGGAGTTTTTCATCCCAAATCTTCACAAATCATTTCTTATGATTTTACACAAATTATTACTATTTTTAATAATTTTATCAAGGCCCGTACAGTCGATTTCCATTAACGGCCATCGAACTGCACATACCGCGACCTTTTTCGAATTTGATTTGGACGTATCTCCAAATCCAACCGTTAGATTTCAAATTTCTAACATTCATTAGAAAGCTCTTTTCGATACGAACCCAACGGTTCCGGTTTTAGGAGAATCCGACGGTCGGATCTCCCGTAATGTCCGTTTGAAATAAGTGGTCGAAATTCGCGAACTGCCGTGGCGCGGCGCGTTCTATTCAGGCCATTATATTATATATATAATATATATAATATATATTTCGTCGATTACTATTTAAAACGAATTATATAAATAGTTTTAAAATCGTTTCAAAAGCAATTTCAACTTCCTTTTCAATTCAAATCAAAATTGAATTCTTCTTTATAAATTCGTTTTAAAATTCATTTCCATTCAATTCAAATTTCAATTCAATTTGAATTCATTTCAATTCGCTTTCAATTCAATTTGAATTCGTTTTCAATTCATTTCATTTCGAAATCGTTTTCAATTCAATTCATTTCGAAATCGTTTTCAATTCAATTCATTTCGAAATCGTTTTCAATTCAATTCATTTCGAAATCGTTTTCAATTCAATTCATTTCGAAATCGTTTTCAATTCAATTCATTTCGAAATCGTTTTCAATTCAATTCATTTCGAAATCGTTTTCAATTCAATTCATTTCGAAATCGTTTTCAATTCAATTCATTTCGAAATCGTTTTCAATTCAATTCATTTCGAAATCGTTTTCAATTCAATTCATTTCGAAATCGTTTTCAATTCAATTCATTTCGTAATCGTTTTCAATTCATTTCATTTCGAAATCGTTTTCAATTCAATTCATTTCGAAATCGTTTTCAATTCAATTCATTTCGAAATCGTTTTCAATTCAATTCATTTCGAAATCGTTTTCAATTCAATTCATTTCGAAATCGTTTTCAATTCAATTCATTTCGAAATCGTTTTCAATTCAATTTGAATTCGCTTTTAATTCATTTCATTTCGAAATCGTTTTCAATTCAATTTGAATTCGTTTTAAATTCATTTCATTTCGAAATCGTTTTCAATTCAATTCAAAAGGAATAAAATCGATATAAATATCGTTCGCGTCAAAATGGCGTCAATCTAATCAACACGGCTTCATAAATTTCTATTTTCAAATATCCTATTTCAAATATTTCTTTTCTTCAAAATGGTTGTTATTATCAAAATATTTCGTTCAACACATGACCAATCTCAATGGATGAGTACTGTCAACACATGAACTTTTATTTTATAATATTCTTTATTTTTCAAATTGGAATGAGGCCCAATCAATTACCATATAACGCTGATTATATGGATTTTCATACATCACATGTATATAATAGCATTGAAAAATAATCAACCATCAACCAAAGTGCACTACACTGTATAAGCATCAAATATAAATATCTAACGCTTATAACAGCCTGTCAATCAATCGATCGACATATTTAATCAATCAGGATGAGTGAACTGCATATTTCATCCTAACACCCGTGTGGGGTTTCAAACAATCAAACACAGATTTTTATTCGTGCAGTTGGGCGATGTGTAAAATTTATAGTCCCAATCAATGTCATTCAAATAGGTGTACATAAACAAACCGTTCGGTTTGTAAATGAATATTTATTTATTCACATTCTCGTTAAAAATTATATTTTTAACGATAAAACATTTTATTCCAACATATGAATTTTAATTCAGTTCATTCTTTAAATAAAATGATAATTTTATTTTTCTAACATATTTTAGAAAATTTCGGCGGCATAACGGCACGATACTAGAAACGGGACGAGGCCTAGCCTTATCCCTGGTCTAGTGAAGGCCCACGCCATTCACACATCAATCAAATCATTCAATTTCACTCAAACAATTCAATTCAATCACATAATCAAACTAATCTATGCAACCAAACAAACAAGTCCATGGTTTGTGGACGATTGTGTCGGGTGCTACTAAGCACCGTCTGCATCCTAGTTATATATATATAACTAGAAAAAGAATTTTGAGTGAGAAGTTCTCACCTTTAGCTATCCTAGCTCCACGGCTCTTCTAATGCAGGAAACCTTCGCCAACTCGCCTTTTGTCGCTTTCGTTGTCCGCTTTCACTACATACGTAAAAATCACATTTTTACTTCGCTATTCAATATATAAAAATCGAATTTTTATTTCAAAGTTCAATATATAAAAATCGAATTTTTATTTCAAAGTTCAATATATAAAAATCGAATTTTTCTATCGAAGTTCCATATATAAAAATCATAACTTTATACTAGCATAAACATCATATTTTTATTTTACTTCTCATATAATAAAAATCATATTTTTATTATGATATTCATATAAAAATCCCATTTTTATATGGATAAAAATCCCCTTTCTATACGAATAAAACAATAGCTTCATCCGAATAAAAATCCCAACTTTATACGAATAAAAATCTCGTCTTTATCTAATCAAAGATCATTCCTTTTTCGTATAAACAATATCATACTTTTTTAACTACACAAAATCAGATTTTTAAAAGAGAAACTAAGGAGAAAGCTTACTGTTGATGTTCAAGGAGGGAGCAATGTTGTCGGCTTCGTGGTTTGGGGGAGGGGGGGGGGGTTTTGGCGTTGGCCTTCGAATTGGGGAGAGGAGAGAGAAGCAGGGGGACCCGTACAGCCGAGGCCTTGGCTAGAGGAGAGCGTTGGGGTCGGGGGACCCGTTTGCGGTCGGTGGTGGTGGCCAACTAGCTGAAGGTGGGGGTCAGCGAAGGGTTTGGGCGCTTGGGTTTATTGAGGTGGAGCTCGAGGTCTAAATGCGGAGGGGGGGGGGGGAGAAGAAGAGGGAGCACGAGAAGGGGAGAGGGCGGAGGGGAAGCGCCCTGGTGGCCGACCGACGGTGGGGGATGGGCGATGGGCGGTGGTCTGCCATTTTTTTTTTATTTTTATAATCGATCTGAAAAGTAATTTAGGGGGGGGGGCCAGAACCAATAAAGGGGAGGGAATATTATATTATTTTATTTTTTTATTTAATTTTTATTTAATTTCTCTCTCCTAAGTTGACTTTTCATACGCTCTCGAAATCGAACCCACCGCCTGTCGTCCATAGCGTTTCACCCCCATTCTAAACACAATGGGATATGTACCGCAAGCTGAATCGACCGTTTCGATCAGTTTCCATTGCATTTACATTTAAATCATTATATTGAATTTTAAACGCACATTTCAAATTACAGGGGTCACATACTAACTAGAAAAATTCCCGAAAAATATTTTCTAGCTTCGTATTGACGATACGGTCCTAACAAAACTAATTTCGCCGAATTCTGAGACCGTTTGAAAAATGGCCAATTTCCAGTCGATTAAAATCAACTGAAACTGGTCAAACGCGTTTTCCTTTGCCACGCTCACATATTGATTCGAAAAATTATGAAATTTGAAACCTAGCAATAACTTGACATCACGGACCCAACAAAACTGGTTTCGTCGAAATCCGAGGTCGTTTGCAAAATGTCCATTTTTAAGGGCCTGAATTCCATAGCGACTATTAAGAATTTTCAACTGGACATATCTTTTGATTCCCGCTATCAAATTTTGATTTGTCGGATTCGTTGGAAAGATGCTATCAATTAGATCCCATTATTTTTGGTTTCACTAAAATCCGGATTGATTTGCACCCGGTACATTCAATTGAAGTTTGAAATCGAATTATCGAACTACCGCGCCATTTTCAATTCTTTTTATAATTATATATAATTATTTATATTCTAACGACGACGCGTATAATATATACGTTCGAATTATATTCAAAATAAATTTCTCGTCGATATTATTTAAAATAATTCATTTTAAATAATCAAAATTCGCTAAAATTGCCAAAATAAAAATTTCAAACTGGCTCGCATTTTACGGGTTGTTACAATCTTCCCCACTTAAAACTTTTCGTCCCCGAAAAGGAACAAAGTCGAAAGTGGTTTGATTTATCAACTCAACATTCGATCTGGCTTTCATTCTCCAACTCTTTAGTTTCTGAGAATTTTTCAAAATTTCAAAAATTTGGCTAACACCCTAAATTTTTGAAAAATTTCGCCATAACCTCCCCTGCAATGGGAGCATCGGGGAATTTCAAATAGCTTCCCCGGTCCTTCAGATCTCAAAAAGAAAAAGAAAAAGCCAAGCGGCTAGCCAATAGGCTCACAAAATCATCATCACCCAAACAAAACAGGAAATTATGTAGTAAACATGTACCTATTTGTCGGGCAAACAAATTTTATTCTCTGCTCTAGCCTCCTTGCTATGACCTGTTCAATGATATATATGTATATGCAAGCAAATGCAACCAATTTTCAATACAATTCAATATTTGTTTCAATTAGGCATAATGGTTCAAAATTATCAACCAAATAAACAAACAACACAATCATCAATCAATTAGTGAATTAGAGTTTCAAATTCATAATTTTGATACATATACAAAAATCAGATTTTTGATGCCAAATCACAATAATAAGCCCTATCTAATTTTGGTTCTCACACCAGTCAATAGGAAATATATAGAAAGCCCACTTTCGTCACTCGAACATAAATTCTAATGATGGAGCTCCATCATCAAAATCCTCTCCGGGCGATTAGAGTGTAATTCTATATCTATCCAGTATATTAAAATTTCGAATACACGCGGATCAGACGTATACGCAAAATCTATATATACTGGATTGTCCACATCAATATAAATAGATAATCAAATACGAATAATCGATTTAAATTCTCAAAACAAAATTTGTTTTCATTTGAAAAATATACTCTTCACACTCGTTCTAGGATACTACTGATCCCATCTCTAACGAGTCATTCCCATTGGATTTTACTAATCCAATATCTGATGTATTCTTTCTTATGGTTCTAATGTGCCTTGTTCTCTGCTTTGTAAACCAAAGCTCTAATACCAACTGTGAAGACCCGTAACTTCCCCGTAAAGGAAAGCGTCGGATAGTTCGAGAACAAACCACAGCAGAACGCATATAAAAAACATTTCATTGTATATTACAACAATGCATCTGATTACAAGAATATACAGAGTATAAATGAATATTACACAGAAATATCAGAGATTTAAATTACATTTAAATACATAGCAGCGGAAAATAATACAATACACAACTAGAAGGAGATATACGGATACAAAGCTTTCCGGATATCGTTCCAGCTGTAAACCAGGATCCTGTGAATATAAATCTGCAAAACCAAAACTACTAGCTGCCCGTGTCAAAATAGGGGCACCCAGAGTTTAGGTTAAAACAATAAACTCCAGGTCAGTCATGGGACTGGTGTGAGAACTAAAACAGTTAATCTTTATTTTAAAGTTAGGTAAATCAAGGGACCACGCCGTATAACACGGAACGGGTTTCCTCCCAAGAATACCAGTGCATAAAACAACAGCGCAATGCTAAATGAAGAAAAATGAAGCTGTTATAAGACCCAGGTCCCATCACACAATGCAACGCAGTCGAGGATAGGGTTTTCCCTTATAACAGCCAAAGAATGCTTGATACGTTTAAAACAAATCATTTGATACTAATATAAGTGCATAGTGTATAAAACACTTCAAATCATAAGTATCAATCATAGGCGGCATGGGTACCATATATCATGTCGCCATATATAGGTTTACAATCAAAACCGCAATGTCGTATTTGGAAATTGGATTTCCATCTATGAACCGAGGCAAAAGATAGTCCTCAACCGATTCGAGACGCTCTAGTCCGTGTCTCAGGCAAGCGCGCAGGCAAGCCTTGGAGCGACAGGGCCGGTCCACCGATGTGCATTATTATGCCTGAACACTACGTCTCCCCACCCTATGGGGTGTCAGTCTGGTCCGTCAGCCGACCAGAAGCATCGGCCGAAACCGATATAACCGAGGCGCCTCGCAACAGCAACAACCACATAAGTCAAACTCGTCAGGGCGTGTAAAACCACTGACGCCACTTCTAACTAGAAAGAAACGCAAGTCCTCCCTGAGGTCCGTCTCCCGTTTTTGGTTCATACCGGGTGTGAAACTCGCGAATCAACGTTACACGAAGCTACGCCACAAAGGCCGTGCTTCGATCATCAACCACAAGACTTTGCTTTTCAACAGAAGCCTCGATCAATTGCCACTTAGGCATGCCACACAGGCAATTCACTCCATGCGTTTGATATCCATCAATATATAATTCTGAGCTCGTACGTCTCAGAGAAGGGCGTTAAGCAAGAGAATAAATTCTCCGCTGCCAAACAGATATATATTTAATAGAGATCAATCACACGGACTAAAATCCAATGTCAGACACACAGTCCATTTACAAGTCCGTTCTGGGTCTGAACGAAACCGGAGGCACCTAGTACCCCGCATATCCATCGATCTCCAAGTACATCTGGACGATCACCAACTGTTTCCATCTTCTTGGGTGTACAGCCCAATCAAGATCATCAGTTATCACCCAAACGACGTGAAGACCTCTGGTCTTCGACCATCGTCTTCATCTTCGACTTATCGTCGTATCAGTTATTCAGAATGGGATAAACCCGGTCTTTCCGAATAAATCGCGTATATATTATAAAAGTGTTACACAAACACAACATACGCCTCATTCCAATTCATTAGTCACTAACCGTAAATTAATCAAGAGAATAATTTCCCAAATATTAACCCCGAAGGCCGAAACCAACATCAGATCAATATCCAGAAAACCATTCTGCTTGGCTAACCGACAGTTAGTTTCTAAATTTCACATTCATAGGGAAAGATTCCCATTAATTTTATCAAAGATAAATTCCTTGAATTTATTCTTTAATCCATTTTTGAATATCAATTCAAACTAGTCGGGATTAGCGAACCTTACCGAAGTAATCATTTGTTTTAATTTCCCAATCCCAACCTATTCATCCCATGAAGTAAAACTAGTAATACTTCATATCTAACACCACAGTGTTATCGGTAAATTCAATTACCATTTCACGTTCAAATCTAATTAAAGATTTAACTATCGCCTGGAGCAAAACTGGTGATACTCCATTTTCGATCTTTTCAATCTAATTAAAGATTCATTAAAACTCCACTTAGTTTTAATCTTCGACTGGGTTAAAGAATCAGTGTCATTTAAAACACGGTTCACGATAAACCCAAAAATCTCATTCATTAATTATCGGGTTAAAGAACAAGTGTTATTTAAAACACTGTTCACGATAAACCCAAAAATCAATATCAATTCCAATTAAATATTATTTAATTGGTACACTTCATTAAATCTAAATAAAAAGATTTAATCTTTTCTCAACTGGGTTCAAGAACAGTGTTAGTGAAGACACCATTCACGACAAACCCAAATCACATTCGATATTCAATACCAGGCTCTGAATAGAAAATATATCGGCTTATATTCAATATCGAATTCTACGACTAACAAATGTCGTATTGGAAATAGCGATATAAATATATATCTTTCAAATTTCCATAACAACACCTGTATAATCACGAATTCCAACATCGAAATATTCCGAAGACAATTTCGATTCAAATCCACTCCAATGCAACCATTGGAAATTTTGGTTATTTTCAAAACCCTTTTCAAATTCAATTTATTTATTTAAAAATAAATAGAATTATAATTCTAGTTCAAAACTAGTTCATTTCGATAAAAATCTATTTTTATCTTTTCAAATATGGAGTTTTTCATTCCAAATCTTCACAAATCATTTCTTATGATTTTACACAAATTATTACTATTTTTAATAATTTTATCAAGGCCCGTACAGTCGATTTCCATTAACGGCCATCGAACTGCACTTACCGCGACCTTTTTCAAATTTGATTTGGACGTATCTCCAAATCCAACCGTTAGATTTCAAATTTCTAACATTCATTAGAAAGCTCTTTTCGATACGAACCCAACGGTTCCGGTTTTAGGAGAATCCGACGGTCGGATCTCCCGTAATGTCCGTTTGAAATAAGTGGTCGAAATTCGCGAACTGCCGCGGCGCGGCGCGTTCTATTCAGGCCATTATATTATATATATAATATATATAATATATATTTCGTCGATTACTATTTAAAACGAATTATATAAATAGTTTTAAAATCGTTTCAAAAGCAATTTCAACTTCCTTTTCAATTCAAATCAAAATTGAATTCTTCTTTATAAATTCGTTTTAAAATTCATTTCCATTCAATTCAAATTTCAATTCAATTTGAATTCATTTCAATTCGCTTTCAATTCAATTTGAATTCGTTTTCAATTCATTTCATTTCGAAATCGTTTTCAATTCAATTCATTTCGAAATCGTTTTCAATTCAATTCATTTCGAAATCGTTTTCAATTCAATTCATTTCGAAATCGTTTTCAATTCAATTCATTTCGAAATCGTTTTCAATTCAATTCATTTCGAAATCGTTTTCAATTCAATTCATTTCGAAATCGTTTTCAATTCAATTCATTTCGAAATCGTTTTCAATTCAATTCATTTCGAAATCGTTTTCAATTCAATTCATTTCGAAATCGTTTTCAATTCAATTCATTTCGAAATCGTTTTCAATTCAATTCATTTCGAAATCGTTTTCAATTCATTTCATTTCGAAATCGTTTTCAATTCAATTCATTTCGAAATCGTTTTCAATTCAATTCATTTCGAAATCGTTTTCAATTCAATTCATTTCGAAATCGTTTTCAATTCAATTCATTTCGAAATCGTTTTCAATTCATTTCATTTCGAAATCGTTTTCAATTCAATTCATTTCGAAATCGTTTTCAATTCAATTTGAATTCGCTTTTAATTCATTTCATTTCGAAATCGTTTTCAATTCAATTTGAATTCGTTTTAAATTCATTTCATTTCGAAATCGTTTTCAATTCAATTCAAAAGGAATAAAATCGATATAAATATCGTTCGCGTCAAAATGGCGTCAATCTAATCAACACGGCTTCATAAATTTCTATTTTCAAATATCCTATTTCAAATATTTCTTTTCTTCAAAATGGTTGTTATTATCAAAATATTTCGTTCAACACATGACCAATCTCAATGGATGAGTACTGTCAACACATGAACTTTTATTTTATAATATTCTTTATTTTTCAAATTGGAATGAGGCCCAATCAATTACCATATAACGCTGATTATATGGATTTTCATACATCACATGTATATAATAGCATTGAAAAATAATCAACCATCAACCAAAGTGCACTACACTGTATAAGCATCAAATATAAATATCTAACGCTTATAACAGCCTGTCAATCAATCGATCGACATATTTAATCAATCAGGATGAGTGAACTGCATATTTCATCCTAACACCCGTGTGGGGTTTCAAACAATCAAACACAGATTTTTATTCGTGCAGTTGGGCGATGTGTAAAATTTATAGTCCCAATCAATGTCATTCAAATAGGTGTACATAAACAAACCGTTCGGTTTGTAAATGAATATTTATTTATTCACATTCTCGTTAAAAATTATATTTTTAACGATAAAACATTTTATTCCAACATATGAATTTCAATTCAGTTCATTCTTTAAATAAAATGATAATTTTATTTTTCTAACATATTTTAGAAAATTTCGGCGGCATAACGGCACGATACTAGAAACGGGACGAGGCCTAGCCTTATCCCCGGTCTAGTGAAGGCCCACGCCATTCACACATCAATCAAATCATTCAATTTCACTCAAACAATTCAATTCAATCACATAATCAAACTAATCTATGCAACCAAACAAACAAGTCCATGGTTTGTGGACGATTGTGTCGGGTGCTACTAAGCACCGTCTGCATCCTAGTTATATATATATAACTAGAAAAAGAATTTTGAGTGAGAAGTTCTCACCTTTAGCTATCCTAGCTCCACGGCTCTTCTAATGCAGGAAACCTTCGCCAACTCGCCTTTTGTCGCTTTCGTTGTCCGCTTTCACTACATACGTAAAAATCACATTTTTACTTCGCTATTCAATATATAAAAATCGAATTTTTATTTCAAAGTTCAATATATAAAAATCGAATTTTTATTTCAAAGTTCAATATATAAAAATCGAATTTTTCTATCGAAGTTCCATATATAAAAATCATAACTTTATACTAGCATAAACATCGTATTTTTATTTTACTTCTCATATAATAAAAATCATATTTTTATTATGATATTCATATAAAAATCCCATTTTTATAAGGATAAAAATCCCCTTTCTATACGAATAAAACAATAGCTTCATCCGAATAAAAATCCCAACTTTATACGAATAAAAATCTCGTCTTTATCTAATCAAAGATCATTCCTTTTTCATATAAACAATATCATACTTTTTTAACTACACAAAATCAGATTTTTAAAAGAGAAACTAAGGAGAAAGCTTACTGTTGATGTTCAAGGAGGGAGCAATGTTGTCGGCTTCGTGATTTGGGGGGGGGGGGTTGGCGCTGGCCTTCGAATTGGGGAGAGGAGAGAGAAGCAGGGGGACCCGTACAGCCGAGGCCTTGGCTAGAGGAGGGCGTTGGGGTCGGGGGACCCGTTTGCGGTCGGTGGTGGTGGCCAACTGGCTGAAGGTGGGGGTCAGCGAAGGGTTTGGGCGCTTGGGTTTATTGAGGTGGAGCTCGAGGTCTAAATGCGGAGGGGGGGGAGAAGAAGAGGGAGCGCGAGAAGGGGAGAGGGCGGAGGGGAAGCGCCCTGGTGGCCGACCGACGGTGGGGGATGGGCGATGGGCGGTGGTCTGCCATTTTTTTTTTATAATCGATCTGAAAAGTAATTTAGGGGGGGCCAGAACCAATAAAGGGGAGGGAATATTATTTTATTTTATTTTTTTATTTAATTTTTATTTAATTTCTCTCTCCTAAGTTGACTTTTCATACGCTCTCGAAATCGAACCCACCGCCTGTCGTCCATAGCGTTTCACCCCCATTCTAAACACAATGGGATATGTACCGCAAGCTGAATCGACCGTTTCGATCAGTTTCCGTTGCATTTACATTTAAATCATTATATTGAATTTTAAACGCACATTTCAAATTACAGGGGCCACATACTAACTAGAAAAATTCCCGAAAAATATTTTCTAGCTTCGTATTGACGATACGGTCCTAACAAAACTAATTTCGCCGAATTCTGAGACCGTTTGAAAAAATGGCCAATTTCCAGTCGATTAAAATCAACTCAAACTGGTTAAACGCGTTTTCCTTTGCCATGCTCACATATTGATTCGAAAAATTATGAAATTTGAAACCTAGCAATAACTTGACATCACGGACCCAACAAAACTGGTTTCGTCGAAATCCGAGGTCGTTTGCAAAATGTCCATTTTTAAGGGCCTGAATTCCATAGCGACTATTCAGAATTTTCAACTGGACATATCTTTTGATTCCCGCTATCAAATTTTGATTTGTCGGATTCGTTGGAAAGATGCTATCAATTAGATCCCATTATTTTTGGTTTCACTAAAATCCGGATTGATTTACACCCGGTACATTCAATTGAAGTTTGAAATCGAATTATCGAACTACCGCGCCATTTTCAATTCCTTTTATAATTATATATAATTATTTATATTCTAACGACGACGCGTATAATATATACGTTCGAATTATATTCAAAATAAATTTCTCGTCGATATTATTTAAAATAATTCATTTTAAATAATCAAAATTCGCTAAAATTGCCAAAATAAAAATTTCAAACTGGCTCGCATTTTACGGGTTGTTACAAGGAATTTGGTTTCATTCTAATTTTCGAAGATCCATTGTGTTTTTTTTCATCATCCGAAGAACAAGGGAGCAACAGTATATTTATACACAAGAAGAAAACTGGGATAAGCATGACATCCCTTCTATTGCATGTGCGTTCGAGGTAGGGTAGCTGACTTAAGTTATTACTTGGGTATGAAGTTTCAAGGCATAGAGTTGAGTTTTATTTTCGAAACTTCTTTTTCTGGATCACTTCACTGTAAAGGTGGACGTATATAGGCTACATATAGGTGCATGTCCTTTTATTTCTTATTATTTTGCTTGTTGCTTAAGGGCGAAGGATATATATATATATGTATTTATATGGAAGCTTTGTTTTCTTACTTGCTAAGGATTAGTTTGTAGGGTTTAAGTCTACACCTTTAACCTTTCCAGGTTTCATTAAATTCAGATGTGCCAAGACATAGTTTGAGGTTACACCCTAGAGTAGTAGTGTAAAATTCGTAGGTTTTGCTATGTACTAGCTACTAGCTAGGGTAGGTTATTTGGTTTTCTTTGTCTGTGTCTTACTTAAGCCTGAAGCATGTCGCACGATTTGATTTTTACAAATACTCATTAATTTGATTAAGACATAGAAGAACAAATAGAGTATGGGTCTTCATGTGGCTGCATGTACTATCTTAGTTCCTATTCCATATGTAGGTTGAATTTCCAAGAACAAAAAGGAAACAGAGGTAGCCTATGCGGAATGGTCTGAACATGTACGTTTCTTTTTGGCGTTATACAGGGTAGGTGAAATAAATGCTTAGCACCGAAGAAACAATACATATATACATATTTTCTTTTTATTTTATTAGTTTTAGAATCAGGAATAGTTGCGTTTTGATTTCTTGGCTTTTGGATTTTATAATGGAAAGGGAAAAGAAAGATAAACCTTGTTGTACCCGATTCATTCACGTATGGTCTGTTATAGACAGAAATGAGAACACGACCGTGACGAGCGAAGTGTCCCAACTTCAAAAATATAATAATATCTGTTGGTTAACTTATACTGTGAAACCCCAAAATATCGATATAGAGTGCAAAATACTCCAAAATAAAAGTTGTTTATTTTATGAAATAAAAATTACAGTAAATTTCTAAAAATTATATTATAACTACGTCTCAAAAGAACCTTATCCAAATTCGAATCCGATATTTAAATACATTTAAATAACCATTATGGCCACAAACGAATATACCGCTATTTTTCTGAAAATTTAATTTGGATATATCTTGCAATCTATAAGAAAAAATATCTATTTTCCACTTTTATTAGAAAAATATAGTTCAACAGATTCCAATGTTTCTTGTTTCGACGAAATTCGACTAATAGCGGGTTCTGTACACTCAGTTGAAGTTCAGAATGTTAAATTACGAACTACCGCGATTTTACAGGCTCGATTATATTTAATATATATTTTTATACGTTCAGCTTCGTTTAGATTAATATATAAATCCACTTATATTACGAATTCGGTATTTTAACTGATTTAAATATTCAAATACAAACCGATAAAAATGCGGGATGTTACATTCCTTCCCCCTTAAAAGAATTTCGTCCCCGAAATTACTAAGGTAGGAAAATACTACAATTCGTATTAGCTTGGTTAAAATCATCTTTTTATTTCTTAACTTCAGTTTCAACTGAATCAATTAACTTTGATTAAATCTTTTTATTCTTTCTTATTAACAAGTACTTTCAGAAATTCTGAAAATTTCCTAACAGCTTAAATTTTCGGAGAATTTTGCCAGCATCTCCTCTAGGTGGCTCATTCGGTACTGCTACAAATCGCCACTCTGGGCATTCTCCTAAATCCAAAAGAAAACAAACAGTTAAGCGGCTTTCCAAAAATAGTTCATAAATCTTATACTCGATTATAAGGTAAGCTTGTACCTTTTTGTTGGCATTTAACTCTATCTCTACCATTTGTTATCAATTTAACATATATCCAAGCATCCTTGGTTGATCTCCCATCAATCCATTCTCAAACCAATATTTCGCTTCCTCTAAGCCAAATTTCTATTTCAACTCCAATTCCATTTACTGATTTACTTCTCAAATCAGTTATCTTCATCTCCAAATTCAAATTCGATTCTTATTTTCCAAGAATCAATTCATTCAAATCTCCAATATTTCTTCTTTACAATTCCATTCTGGATCGTTCCAAATTCAGTCCAATTTTGTTTATCTTAGTTTAAGTCCCACTTTTACCATTTTAATTCCATAAGTTAAATCTTTATTTCAGAATTCAAATTCCTGGGATTTATTTCAAACTAGTTTGAAATCATACATTATTCAAAACATTTGAATCTCTGACAACTTGTTTCCTCACAATAATTTAAAAACAAAATCATTGGTAGTAATCCGTCACTTAGAAACTCGAAAATGAACACTGATAATGTGGCCGTCATCATCAGAATTTATTTTCCAGTGATAAGTGAGTTCAATACTATTATTTTCGAAACACTTACTTTCAAACATTTTCATTTGAAAATCACTTCAAAATATCTTTTCAAAATGCTTGGAAAACATTTTCGAATTTCCCCAAGATTTTAAATTTCCATAAATTTAGTCCACATTTTATTTCCAACTCTTTTCCAAGTTTCAGAGTTTTAATTCCAATTTTAGTTTTAAACTTAGATCTTATTCATCTAGTTTTTCATTTTATACTTATATAATATTTCGATTGGTTATTTATATAACAAACTCTATTATAAATCTTATTTGATCATAATAATGATCACACATCCAGTATATTATAATGATACCAAGATATATACTCAATTATATCAAAATATATTTTGGGTAAGATTATTTCATTTACCCTCTTTTCAAAAAATACTGTGTCGAATTACTCTGTTCAAGAGTTTAGAAAAACCTATCGACACAGTTTGCATAACTGTTTCGACCAAAATTTATAAAACACTCGACTGACCAGTCAACACAATATAAAACAGAATTTATATTAATTTACAAATACGCACTCATATATATATACACTCAACTCAATCTAGAGTATTACTAACCCTATATTTAACGAGTCATGCCACAGAGCCAAGGTAATCACTTAACCTTCAGCTCTGATGCCAACTGTAATGGCCCGAAAATCCATACCGATTTGAGCTGACTAATATCCTACACATTCAACTCAAAGTGCACAAAAGTTCAGATCATTAATAGAAAGAAATTAGAGGATGAGATAGAAAAGATAGAATTAATAGAATAGAAGAAGAAGAACACAGCTGAACATAGTCAGAGTAAACATGAATCACACAGCGGAATGAATAACATATATCATATACCACTTTGAAATACAAATCTAAATTTGTATACACATACCATATCAGAATATAACTCATATACATCACAGCGGAAATAATCGCTAATAACTAGCGGTGAAGCTTCCTGCTTTGAGCTCCTCCAAGTGAATCTGCAAAGCCTGAACACTTGACTGCCCGTACAAATTTGGGCATCCAAGTGTTTAGGGAAAACACAAACAAAATAAACTCTGGGTCAGTCATGGGACTGGTGTAAGTAAATTCCAACCATATAGTTTAACTTTGAAAATCCTTTTGAAACAAAAAGATAATAGGAAGATCAGCCCACACATAAACATGGACGGTTTTTACCTTACTATAACGAAACCATTTTTGATATCAAAATCTAGTGATATTATAATAATGTCTAATCAAATAATTAATCAAATAGCAGAACAATTGCATCTCACACTCCACATACATAGTATAAAATCAAAAACCATAGAGAGCTTATTGGAGATTGGATTCCAACTATGAAAAGGTATGGGACCACCTCCCGATCAGTGTACTCTAGAGGGGAAAAACTGGGGTTGAACAAGAACATCTTGCAACCCAGCCCACACATGAATGGCCACTCATTTCTCTTAAGTGTATCGAATATATTGCCACCTACGGTTGGGCCCATATAACCGTTATCCGAAGATACATAAACGAAAGAAGAAAAAATACGAATTTTCTCTAGATGGTGACAATACACCCTAATGGGAATGACCCACATAGCCATGCTGCCTGCCCGATTTTTGTCATTTCTTGGTTGTGAGGCTAGAGGCCACTTCTATCTTCAGAACATCTGATCACCATTCACTTTGAATGCCACATCGTCAAACCCGTCAATTCACTAATCGATTTCCAAAAATATCATAGGTATAAAAAGCTAAGAGGAACGAATTCCTCTGCCACCAAACGTAATACCTTTAAGAGATCAATCGTACATGATTTGTTAGGTATACTCTGCCAGACACTCATCCATACAAGTTGTCCTTGGACTGGACAAACAGTAAACACCATTCTGGAATAGAACGACCCTTGCATTTCACTCTGTCTTCAATTGTCTTCAGCATAATCAAATTCGCAATGCCTATGCCTATACGGAGTGGTTTTCGGATAATATATCCAACCGGTCTCTCCGTGTTGACAACGATGGTCAAAACACTTCGATAGTCGGTTATTTAACTATCGAAGTAAAACAAACATCCATTTAAATTTACACTAAGCATCAACCAAATCACTGGCCCTTTTTTTAACATTACTTTCCCAATTTTCCATATCTTCCCAGATATTTCCCAAAACTCGTTTAGCCTTTCACATTTCCTGGAAAACATTCTCGGTTATTATAGACTCTTATTCTCCTACATTCTAGAAAATATATGTTATTAACGTTCGAAATATTTCCATTCTTTTCACATTCTTTATTTTCTACACTTGGATAATATACCCTATCTATATTGGAGAAATATTTCCCATTTCATTATAAACATTTTAATCTGCCAAATGTTCACTTTTAAAACATTATTCACCTTAAATGTGAATATCATCCCTATTATAGAAATCTGAACCCCTTTATCAAATAACTCTTTATTCAAGTAATAAATAACCTTATCTTGTTTGTCGAAAACTCTTTCATAATTTATTTTCCCATTCCACTTTAAAACCTCTGTTTCTAAGTCGACTTCTTGCTAAATCAATATCAAGTTTATAACTAAAAATTGATCACATATCCTTATTTTAATCTATTGGTTCAAAACTAAATATTAACTTATCCTATCAGATTATAATTCCTAAAAATAATTTAATTTAATACATTCGACATCGTCGGATTACATTTCCAATTCCTAATAGTGTTATATATAAAAATTACGCTTAAGCTTGGTCAACAACGTTAATTTATCATTACAGTTCAAAACTCGCAATGCGCTGCGATATCTCCTTTATAACTAATCTCGACATCACAGTCACGCTTAAATCTAGTCAACAACGTTATTTTATCATTATAGTTCAAAGACTTACTATACGCTGCAATATCCCTTTTTATAACTAATGTCATATGCTGCCATATTCCACTTTATAACTAATCTCGACGTCTCTGTCCATTACAAACTAATACCATCCCTCGATAATAGTGAAGTCGTTCAAGTAGGGGTATTTATTTACCTCTCAGACCTTGATCGACAACGTTCTTATCCTAGAATAGATATACGTCTATAACTCTAATCCCTTATTACTTATAATATTTATCAGACCGTATTTTCTGGTTTAATTTGAAATATGTTTTTATAATACCATATCCTTACTTTGAAACTTGGTTGTTCATAACTATTTATACTAAATATTAATTCTTTGCTTCATCTTACTTATACAATTCCATTTATAACTTCTTTTATCAAAAATCATTAGTGCTCTTTGTCTTCTGACATTTTACTTTCCATTCGAATCATTTCATCTAATTCAGGTAAACATCTCATACAAAATCAATATTATCTTAAATGAATTCCATTTAAGAATAATTACTTTAATTAAAATAATTACATAGAAATTAACTTCACCATAACTAAAGTAAAACTTCATTATCAATTTAATTAGATTGGTTGCTTACTTTATTAAACAATAACAGATTCTACTTGTTCAAAAATCATTTAAAATTTATTAATTAAAAATTTAATTAATAAGAAATCTTATTAATTTTGATTCATTTATTTCTAAGCTATTATCATTAGATTAATTGAAGACCAATTAATCTAATAATCAGTTTCCAATAGACAGTTGAATTAATCAACTTCAAACCATCAGTTAATTTGTTAACTGATTTTAATTACTTCTTACTATTAGATAAATATAACTAATCTAATAATATTTCTTAACAGTTGCTTTAAAATAATTATCCAAATTTATTTACTTTCCGGATAATTACAGCTTCATACCTGTTTAACTAAATAATTTTTTATATTTACTTTATAAAATGAGCTATAAAATACCAGTTTATAATAGAACTTCTGTTATAATTTAAAACTTCACTTTAACTATAAAAATATAGTTTTTATAATTAACTTTGTTCGTTTTCCTGATGGCCAATCAGCTTCTTAACAAAATGATTGGTTTACGGTCGGTGCTGCCACTTTCTTAATCGATACTGTTTATTTGATTTTAATCAAAATAACGTTGAATTCCCATTCAACATCAATATCGACTTAGGGTTTATTGTCATCTGGGTTCAAAAAGTGCATATGAAACAACCAGTTTAGATAAATATCGAGGAATCCGGTTGGATTCCTCTAATCGGTTTCCTGCATCCACAGATGTTAGTCAACACAATTAACATAAATTCCATAATATGGAATATTATAATCAATAGAATTGGTACCGAACTAATGATGTGTATATATGCAATGATGTATATTATTCAACCAATTTAACTGTAATTTACCTAAACGACCATCACACAACAATCAACCAATATTATAATATTTTAAAATAGATCAGAGTTAGTGAATTTACTCACCTTGGCGCATTAACCGTTTAGTAACGATTTGCGTCAATTGCTTGCATCACGTCTCTACTTCACATGGCCCTTCAAATAGTATTCCGCCGAAAGCAAAGCAACACAGTAACCCTTTCTTATGTCTGCACTCCCCCTTCATGAACACACTATACTTCGTTCATGCACTCCAAAGGGTTTACATCTTATATGTTGCCATCCTTTTTCAGACCATATTATTTAACCATGCTTTTAAATCTTTACTCACGGTTACAGTAAATACTTCATTCATCACTCTCTACAATCCTCTTCAACATGTAATACATGTCATCATAGCTATACAGGTTATCGAACCCGACGTTACCAATGGCTTCCTCATCTCGACTCCTAACATTCCATCCTCTCACTCAACAATGCTTTTTCTAGTTCATTTTTCTCCTCGTCATGAGCTCACCAACCTTCACGCCTACCGAGCTTAAATCCCAAGCCCACTGTAGCTTCTTTTTCGTATTTCATCACTCTTCATTCAAGAACCTCACTTCACCACACATATACAGTATTATCTCCTCTACCGTTCAACTACTGCTCGCGTACCATTCAAAGTAGGGCCATCCCTCCCCTGTAAAACCCACACTTCCCAAACCTTACGTGACAGTCTCCTTTGGTTCCATATCCAACCCATACCAGCCGTTTTCCTCTCATGCATACTTTTGACACCCCATTGCCGCATGCTTTAACATACTAGCCTCCCCCCCACGGATCTTTAACTCACAAAGCACTCCCCAGTTCACATTCTCAAATCTTGAATCCCACCGCCAACTACCTCCCACTGTCCCATCTATACTTCTCTCTCTCTCCTCACCATCACAACTTCCATCCATCTTACGCTCACTACTCACAATATCGTATTTTCTATGGATGCTAAGCCATTCCCCGGTCTTGGAAACGGCCTCGAGAACATGAATTGAATCCTAAATTTCCCACTGTGATCAAACATAGTTTACTGTTGGTTTTTTCTCTCTTTCCGATCTTGAGAACACAACGTCGAGGTGAAACAAATTGATACGAGCATGAAGCTCTCGAAATTTATAACTTATAAGCATTTATTTCGAGTTTTTCCTTGAGGAATTTGGCTTCATTTTACTTTTCGAAGATCCACTATGTTTTGTTTTCATCATCCGAAGAACAAGGGAGCAACAACATATTAATACACGAGAAGAAAAATGGGATAAGCACGACGTCCCTTCTATAGCATGTGCGTTCGAGGTAGGGTAGCTGACTTAAGTTTAATACTTGGGTATGAAGTTTCAAGGCATGGCGTTGAGTTTCTTTTCAAAACTTCTTTTTCTCGATCACTTCACAATAAAGGTGGACGTATATAGGCAACATATAGGTGCATGTCTTTTATTTCTTATTATTTTACTTGTTGCTTAAGGGCGAAGGATATATATATGTATGTATTTATATGGAAGCTTTGTTTTCTTACTTGCTAAGGATTAGTTTGTAGGGTGTACGTCTACAGCTTTACCCTTTTCAGGTTTCATTAAATTCAGATGTGCCAAGACATAGATTGAGGTTACACCCTAGAGTAGTAGCGTAAAATTCTAGGTTTTTCTATGTACTAGCTACTACCTAGGGTAGGTTATGTGGTTTTCTTTGTCTGTGTCTTTCTTAAGCTTGAAGCATGTCGCGCGATTCGATTTTTACACATACT
This sequence comes from Allium sativum, assembly GCA_030737875.1. Taxonomy (NCBI): domain Eukaryota; kingdom Viridiplantae; phylum Streptophyta; class Magnoliopsida; order Asparagales; family Amaryllidaceae; genus Allium; species Allium sativum. The sequence continues at coordinate 151,648,256 of CM060921.1, read as the reverse complement.
CATTAATTTGATTAAGACACAGAAGAACAAACAGAGTATGGGTCTTCATGTGGCAGTATGTAGCTTAGTCCCTATTCCATAGGTAGGTTGAAAATCCAAGAACAAAAAGGAAACAGAGGTAGGCTGTGCAGAATGGTCTGAACATGTACGTTTCTTTTTGGTGTTATATAGGGTAGGTGAAAGAAATGCTTAGCACCGAAGATACAAGACATATATACATATTTTATTTTTATTTTATTAGTATTAGAATCCGGAATAGTTGCGTTTTGATTTCTTGGCTTCCGATTTTATACTGGAAAGGGAAAAGAAAGATAAAGCCCATCGTACCCGAGTCATTCACGTATGGTTTATTACAAACAGAAATGAGAACACCACCGTGACGAGCGATATGTCCTAACTACAGAAATATAATAATATCGGTAGGTTAACTCATATTGTGAAACCCTAAAATATCGATATAGGGTGCAAACACTCCAAAATTAAAGTTGCTTATTTTACGAAATAAAAATTACAGTAAAATTCTAAAAAATATATTATAACTACGTCTCAAAAGAACCTTATTCAAATTCGTATCCGATATTTAAATATATTTAAATAACCATTATGGCCATAAACGAATATACCGTTGTTTTTCTGAATATTTAGTTTGGACATATCTTGCAATCTATAAGACGAAATCTCCATTTTCCACTTCTATTTGAAAAATAAAGTTCAGAAGATTCCAATGTTTCTTATTTCGACAAAATACGACTATTAACGGGTTCTATACACTCAATTGAAGTTCAGAACGTTAAATTACGAACTACCGCGATATTACAGGCTCGATTATATTTAATATATATTTTTATACGTTCAACTTCGTTTTAATTAATATATAAATCCACTTATATTACGAATTCGATATTTAAACTAATAAATATTCAAATACAAACCGATAAAAATGCAGGACGTTACATTCTACAATTAAAACCGCATAATGTCGTATTGGAAGTTGGATTTCCATCATGAACCAAGGCAAGGGATCGTCCTTACCGAATTCGAGACAATATAGCTCATGTCTTAGGATCAGTCGCAACTGCCCCTTGGATCTTCACGGCCGGTCCACACTTACATTAGTGGATTGGTAAATCCTGAACAATACATTCCCCCCTATGGGGCGTAAGTCTGGTTTGTATGTCGACCATATCATCCATCGGCCCCGTAGTGACCGGTATATCCAAGGTACCTCGCTTTCCATCATCCACATAAGTAAAAATGTCTGGGCTCCATACCATGACAACACTCCTATCTAGAAAGAAACGAATGTTCTCTCTGCAGTTCTCTCCTGTTTCTGGTTCATACCAGGGCGTGAGGCTCGCGCACTAATGCTATATGCAAAGCTATGCTATTTAAAGCTGTGCTTTAATCATCAACCACAAGACTTTGTTTTCAACAGAAGCCTTGATCATTTGCATCTCAACATGCCGCAATGACAATTCACGCCATACGACTGATGTCTATCGATATATTACCTCTAAGCTCGTACGTCTCAGAGAAGGGTGTTAAGAAAGAGAATAAATTCTCCGTCACCAAACAAATATATATTTAATAGAAATCAATCAACACAGAATAAAATCCAACGTCAAACACGTCTCCATTTACTAGTTAGTTCTGGGTCTGAACGAAACCAGCGGCACCTTATTACTCGTTCCATATGTCCAACACATGAGAGAGGTCCTCGCATATCTGGTCGATCTCCAAGTACGTCTGGCCGATCACCACTAATTACCTTGTCTTGGGTGTACAACCTAATTAAGACATCAGTAATCATCCAAACGATGTGAAGATCTCCGGTATTCAACCACCATCTTCATCATCGACTTATCGTCATATTAATTATTCAAAACGGGATAAACCCGGTCTTTTCGAATAACTCGCGTATCTTATAAACAAGTGCTATAAAACAAAACATACGCCTCATTCCAATCCAGAATATTCTTTTATTCAAATATTCACATCATTAGGGAATGATTCTCAATAATTTTATCAAAGATAAATTATTTAAAATTTATTCTTTAATCTTCCTTTGGATGTCATTTCAAAAGATTTCATTATCTTTTCAATTTTAAACCAAATTAAGGTTTATCTAGCTAGTCGGGATTAACGAGCCACACTAATGTAATCATTTATTTTATTATCCCAGTCCCAACCCATTCATCACATGGAGCAAAACAGGTGATACTCATCTAATTAAAGATTTAACTATCGCTTGGAGCAAAACTGGTGATACTCCATTCTCGATCATTTTCCCAAATTTGATAATTTAAATTATCACTTTCACATTTCAATCTAATTAAAGATTCAATAAAACTCCACTTAGTTTTAATCTTCCCAAAAATCATTATTAATGATTACTTTACTTTGGAAACCCAAACATGCCACATCGATAATTCCCACCGTACCACTGATTTCAGCCAATATATAACCTCTAAGCTTGTACGTTTTAGAGAAGGGTGTTAAGCAAGAGAATAAATTCTCCACCACCAAACAGATATATATTTAGCAGAGATCAACAATATAGTTCGAAATATAATGTTAGTCATGTAATCCTCTCTTTAATTGGGTTAAAGAACCAATGTCATTTAAAACACAGTTCACGATAAACCCAAAATCACATTCCATTAATTACGGAATCTTCACGGGAAACAGATCAATATATAATCGATATCAATTTCCTTATCCGACTAATAATATAAATGGAATAACGGCAAAGCCTTTTAAGTTCCATATATATATATATATATATATATATATTAACTATCCTCCTCCGCAGAAGCTCACTTCGATTATCACTAAATCGAATTCTGTTCAATTCCAAGTTATTATATTAAATTGGAAAGCTTTACTTTGGAAAATTTCCATTAAATCTTAATAGAAGATTTATAAATTCCAAACCTCATTTCACTGTTAATCGGGTTAAAGAACAATGTCGTTAAAAACACAGTTCACAATAAACCCAATTCATATTCCATTTTATTCCAATTACTGAATATAACTTTAAATTCTAATAATCTTAATTGGAAGATTTATTCTTTTCACATGGGGTTTAAGAATAGTGATATTTAAGACATCATTCACGACAAACGCAAAATCCAATTTAATATTAAATATAAGGCTCTGAATAGAAATTATATCGGCTTATATTAAATATCAAATTCAGAAACCAACACATATCGTATGGGGAATAACGATATATGTCTATCTTCCAAATTCCTTGACAATATCCATATAGTCACGGAATCCAATATCAAAATATTCTGGAGATGATTTCTAATCAATTCCATTCCAATTCATAAATTGGAAAATTCTGGTTAGATTAAAACCATTCTCGAACCCAATTTATTTATTTAAAAACGTTGGATTATTTTTCTAGTTAATAACTAGTTCATTTTGATAAAAATATATTTTTATCTTTTCAAATATGTAATTTTTCATCAGAATTCTTTCCAAATGATTTATTATGATTTTACAAAAATTATAAATATTTTTAATAATTTTATAAAGGCCTTATCTAACAATTTCCATAAATGGTCATCGAACTGCATTTACAGCGACCTTTTCCAAATTTGATTTCGATATAATTCCAAATCCAACCATTAGATTTCAAATCTCTTATATTCGCCGGAAAGCTCTTTTCAATACAAACCAAACGGTTCCAGTTTTAGGAGAATCCGATGGTCGTATCTCCCTTACGTCCATTTTTTAAGTTAATGGTCGAAATTCGCGAACGGTCGCGGCGTGGCGCATTCTATTCAAGTCATTAATATATATATATATATATAATATATATATAATATATTTCATTTAAATCATATTTTATAAATTCGTTTTTAAAAATGATTCACACTTCCACTTCGATTTTAAAACAAAATTGAATATTCCTTATCATTATAATATGTAAATGATAATATTTTCAAAATATCAGATTTTGAAAATATTTCTTTTTCGATATTCATTATAAAAATGAATAAAATCGATATAAATATCGTTCGCGTTAAAATAACGCAAACCTAATCAATATGGCTTCACACATTTCAATATTTTCGTGTCCATCCAAAATCGGACATCAAATTCACATTTTAATCCTTTATTGAATATTATTTTAAAACTATACAGAATATTAGTCTAAACTATACTGAATAGTATTTGAAAACTATACTCTGTACTATTTGAAAACTATACTATATATTATTTGAAAACTATACTATATATTTATTTAAAATTATACTATATATTATTTGAAAACTATATTATATATTATTTTAAAATTATAATATATATTATTTTAAAATTAAAATATATATTATTTCAAAACTATTCGTTATTTCTGAATTGGAATCAGACTCAATCAATTACCATATAAATATATTTATATGGATTTTCCATACATCGCGTGTATTCACAATAATGATAAATAATCATTAAACATCCACACATCATCCAGAGTGCATTCTACCGCTTATAAGCGTTAAAATAAATAAATAACGCTCATCACATTCTATCAACCCATCGATTAACATATAATTAAATTCAGGGGAGGTGTGAATAAATTACCGTCCCCAGACCCATATGGGGTTTTCAAACAACAATAGTCTATTCAAAATAATTACTAGTTAATTAATTTAACCAGTTTTAATTTGATTTGAATTATTTTTTTGATTTACCAATTTTCACTGTTTAAATTATAAATATATATTTATAATTTAATTTCAATTACCACATTAACGTTAACATTATTTTTAATATGTTAATCATCGTAGCATCACAATCAAAACACAATATAGTCATTTTCACCACAATTCAATCCAAACTACAACCATGGTTTGTACAATAAATAGTGTCAGGGGCTGCCTAGCCCCGTCTGGAACCTAGGATATATTTAACTGTTAAATAATTTGAGTGAGAAGGTGTTCTCACTTTGGATTCCACTCCGCCATTCTTTAATTGTAGATTTGATTATGGTTCGGATTTGAATTTGCCTCAAATTTTTACTTGCTCCGTTTCTGATCTAGTTAGATCTGTAATGCAGAGTTCGCTGTTGCGAATCCTCGTTGCGAATCCAAAGCAACTGAAATCGTCCGATTTGGATCTCATTTGAAATAATTATGATAATTAATACATTGGATAATTTAATACGGTCATTAACGAATAATTATAATATAATTAAGATCCTTAATTACATCGTTATCCCCAAATTAAACCTCTCTTCTTCGTAACTTCCTAGAAGGCTTCGAACCATGCTCGAGAAAAAAAATCCTAGAAAGCTCTCCATTTTCCTTCTGGAAATTTTCGAAATCATTGAACGGATGTTGAAATCGGAGGGGATAAAGAATTGGTTTATTTGGATCGTCAAGATCGAATGGAGGTGCGATTATAATTATCTTGGAAAAATTTAGGGTTTTGGGCCTTTTTAGTATAATATATAATATATATAAAATATTATTTAATTGCAAAAAATACTTGTTTATCCATTCGGACTCCAAATCAAACCCAACGACCATCGCCCCTAGCTAAATACCCCCATACCGGACACAATGGGATATGTCCGGTAAGCCAATTCGACTGTTTCTATTAGTTTTCATAAAAATTAAAATATAAATTAATATAATGTTTAAAATTGATTTCAACATACATTTTAATTTACCGGGGCCGTATACGGACTCCAAAAATTCCAGAAAAATAAATCTAGCCATGTTTTGATGATACGGTCCTAACAAAACTAATTTCGTCGAATTTGGAGACCGTATGAAAAATGATCATTTTTCAGTCAATTAAATTCAAACTGAAAGTACCAAACGCGTTTAAATTCACCACGCTCACATATTAATTCCAAAGACTATGAAAATTGAACTTTAGCAATAATTGACATTCCGAATCAACAAAAGTGGTTTCATCGAAAACGGAGGTCATTTGCAAAATGGCTATTTTTAAGGGATATATATTATATAAAATATATATAAGTTCCATACCGATCATTTTAAATTTTAAACTGGACATAAAATTTTATTTTTATTATGAAATCTCAATTTCTTGCATTCTTTAGAAAGATATAATTAAATAGATTCTAATGTTTCTTGTTTTTCCCAATTCTGATTTATATGTTCATTCATTTGAAATTTAAAATTGAATTTTCAAACTACCGCACCATTTCAGGCTCGTGTTATAATTAAAATAAATTTATACGTTTTAACTTCAGTTAAAATAATTTTTCAGTCGTTATTATTTAAAATAAATCATTTTAAATATTCAAAATCCATTAAAATAGCTAAAATAAAATTTTTAAACTGGTTCTGAAATTCTGGGTTGTTACCATCTCCCCCACTTAAAAACTTTTCGTCCTCGAAAAGGAACGAAGCTTAAAGTTGTTTAACTAACCAACTCAACTTTCATTCTGGCTTTCATTCTTCAACTTTTCAGTTTCTAGGAATTTTATAATATCTCAAAAATTTGGCTAACACCCTAAATTTTCGAAAAATTTCACCATAACCTCCTTTATACGAGTTGATATTTAAAACCGCAACTTCCCTTACAGGGCCCTCATTAATCCAAAAGAAATAGAAAAAGCCAAGCGTCTAGCCAATCGGCTCATAAAATCATCAAACCCCAAGAAATACAATAAACATGTACCTATTTGTCGGGCATACAATTTTATTCCTCTTCTTAGATTCCATGTTATGACCTATTCAATATATATACGTGGACATGCATTCAATTCCAATCAATTTTCAGTTCAGTAAAAAATTCAATTTGGCTAAATTTACCTTCCATTGTAATATTGGTTAAATTAATTATTATTCCAATATTTTTATTAGTTAAACTAATAATCAAACATCACAACCAGCAACCAATTAGTTGATTAGCTTTTCAAACATATAATTTTTATATTTGCTTAAAAATCCTATTTTCTGTGCCAAATCACAACAAATAAATTCTAACTAAGGTTTTGGTTCTCACACTCGTCAATTGGAAATATATACATATCCCAATTTCGAAACTCAAAAATAAATACTGATGATGGTCAACCTATAATCAGAATTATCCCCAGGCGACTAGAGTGTGATTTTATATCTATCCAGTATATTTGTGGCTTCGTATACACGTGGATCAGACGTATATTAAAATCTCTATATACCTGATAGTCCAAAATCAATTTAAAATAAAATATTCAAATACGTATAATAAGTTGTAAATTTTCAAAAAAAAAATTGTTTTCATTTTTATTTTTAATAAATAATACTCTTCCAACTCATTCTAGGATACTACTAATCCCATATCTAACGAGTCATTCTCATTGGATATTACTAATCCAATCTCTAATGAATTCTCTCATTCGTTTCTAATGTGCCTTGTTCTCGAGCTCTATAAACTAAAGCCCTGATACCAACTATAGCGACCCGAACTTCCCGGCCGGCCTAAACCGAACAAGAAGGCAGACTGATTTGAAAACAAGACAAATCGAAATGCAAGAGGAAGAACATTTCATTGTTGTTACAACAATTTACATCAGAGTACGAAAATATAACAGAGTACGAATAAATAATGTACAGTAGAAAAATATCAGAGATTAAATAATATACATAGCAGCGGAAAAATAATACATAACGTAACTGAAATAAATACATGGATACAAAGCTTTCTGAATATATATCCAGCTGTAAATCCAGGATCCTGGAAAAGAAATGCCTGCAAAACCAAAACTACGAAAATAGGGCACCTAGAGTTTAGGTAAAAACAATAAACTCTATGTCAGTCATGGGACTGGTGTGAGAACTAAAACAGTTATTAAAGCTTTACTTTATAAAGTTAAGTAAATCAAGGGACCACGCCATATAACACGGAACGGGTTTTCTCCCAAGAGTATGCGTAAACAATTTATAATCAGTGCAATGCTTTTCAAAAATGAAGCTATTATAAGACTCGGGTCCCATCTCACAATGCAACGCAAGCTGGAGGATAGAGTTTTCCCATATAACAGCCAAACATCCTTTGTATGTTCTAAAACAAATCATTTTGATACTATTATAAGCGCATAGTGTTTAAAAACAACTTCAAATATAAATGTATCAATCATAGATGGCATGTGTACCATATATCATGTCGCCATACTAGTTCTACAATTAAAACCGCACAATGTCGTATTGGAAGTTGGATTTCCATCATGAACCAAGGCAAGGGAACGTCCTTAACGAATTCGAGGCAATCTGGCCCATGTCTCAGGATCAGTCGCAACTACACCTTGGATCTTTAGGGTCGGTCCACACTTACGTTAGTGGATTGGTAATTCCTGAACAATATGTTTCCCCGCCCTATGGTGCGTAAGTTAGGTTAGTATGTCGACCATATCATCCATCGGCCCCGTAGTAACCGATATATCCGAGGTACCTCACTTTCCATCATCCGCATAAGTAAAAATGTCTGGGCTCCGTACCATGACACCACTTCAAGCTAGAAAGAGACACATGTTCACCCTGTAGTCCTCTCCCATTTCCGGTTCCTACCGGGTTGTGAGGCTCGCGCATTAATGCTATACGCAAAGCTATGCTATTTAAAGTTGTGCTTTGATCATCAACCACAAGACTCTGCTTTTCAATAGAAGCCTTGATCATTTGCATCTCAGCATGCCACACTGACAATTCATGCCATGCGACTGATGTCTATTGATATATAATCTCTAAGCTCGTATGTCTCAGAGAAGGGTGTTAAGCAAGAGAATAAATTCTCCTTCACCAAAAAGATATATATTTAATAAAAATCAATCAACATCGAATAAAATTCAATGTGGGACACACATCCATTAGCTCGTTTAGGGTTTGAACAAAACCAAAGGCACCTTATTCCTTGTCCCATATGTCCAATACAGGAGAGAGTTCCTCGCATATCCGGTCGATCTCCAAGTACGTTTGGCCGATCGACACTTATTACCTTGTCTTGGATGTACGACCCAATCAAGATATCAGTAATCATCCAAACGATGTGAAGATCTCTGGTCTTCAACCACCGTCTTCATCATCGACTTATCGTCGTATTAATTATTCAGAATAGGATAAACCCGGTCTTTCAGAATAACTCGCGTATCTTATTAAAAAGTGCTATAAAACACAACATACGCCTCATTCCAATCTAGAATAATCTTTTATTCAAATATTCACATCATTAGGGAATGGTTCCCATTAATTTTATCAAAGATAAATTCTTTAAAATTTATTCTTTAATCTTCCTTTTGGATGTCATTTCAAAAGATTTCATTATCTTTCCAATTTTAAAACAAATTAAGGTTTATCCAACTAGTCGGGATTAATGAGCCACACCGAAGTAATCATTTCTTTTATTATCCCATTCCCAACCTATTCATCACATGGAGCAAAACAGGTGATACTCCATATCTAACACCACTGTGTTATTGGTAAAAATTAATTACCATTCCCCGTTCGAATCCAATTAAAGATTTAACTATCGCTTGGAGCAAAACTGGTGATACTCCATTCTCGATCATTTTTTCAAGTTTGATAATTTAAATTATCACATTCACATTTCAATCTAATTAAAGATTCATTAAAACTCCATTTAGTTTTAATCTTCCCGAAAATCATTATTAATGATTATTTAACTTTGGAAACCCAAACATGCCAAATTGATAATTCCCACCGTACCATTGATTTCTGCCAATATATAACCTCTAAGCTTGTACGTTTTAGAGAAGGGTGTTAAGCAAGAGAATAAATTCTCTGCCACCAAACAGATATATTTTTTAGCAGAGATCAACAATACACTTCGAAATATAATTTTAGACATGTAATCCTGTCTTTAACTAGGTTAAAGAACTAATGTCATTTAAAACACAGTTCACAATAAACCCAAAATCACATTCCATTAATTACGGAATCTTCACGGGAAACAGATCAATATATAAACAATATCAATTTCCTTATCCGACTAATAATATAAACGGAATAACGACACCCTTTTAAATTCCATATATATATATATTAACTATCTTCCTCCGTAGAAGCTCACTTCGATTATCACTAAATCGAATTTCGTTCAATCCCATGTTATTATATTAAATTGGAAAGCTTTACTTTGGAAAATTTCCATTAAATCTTAATTAAATATTTATAAATTCCAAATCACATTTCATTGTTAATCGGGTTAAAGAACGAAAGTCGTTAAAAACACAGTTCATAATAAACCCAATTAACATTCCATTTTATTCCAATTACTTAATAGAACTGGAAACTCTAATAATCTTAATTAAAAGATTTATTCTTTTTACACTGGGTTTGAGAACAGCGTTATTTAAGGCAACATTCACGACAAACCCAAAATCCAATTTAATATTAAATATAAGGCACTGAATAGAAATTATATCGGCTTATATTTAATATCAAATTCTGAAACCAACACATATCGTATGGGGAATAACGATATATATCTATCTTCCAAATTCATCCATAATATCCATGTAGTCACGCAATCCAATATCAAAATATTCTGGAGATGATTTCTATTCAAATCCATTCCAATTCATATATTGGAAAATTCTGGTTAGATTAAAACCATTCTCAAACCCAATTTATTTATTTAAAAACGTTGGATAATTTTTCTAGTTAATAACTAGTTCATTATTATAAAAATGTATTTTATCTTTTCAAATATGGAGTTTTTCATCCCAATTCATTCCAAATCATTTATTATGATTTTACAATAATTATTAATATTTTTAATAATTTAATAAGGCCCTTTCTGTCTATTTCCATAAACGGACAACGAACTACATTTACAGCGACCTTTTTCAAATTTGATTTGGACATAATTCCAAATCCAACCATTAGATTTCAAATCTCTTATATTCGTTGGAAATATCTTTTCGATACAAACCCAATAGTTCTAGTTTTAGGAGAATCCGATGGTCGAATCTCCCATTATGTCCATTTGAAGTTAATGGTCAAAATTCGCAAATGGTCGCGGCACGACGCGTTCTATTCAAGTCATTCATATATGTATACGTATATAATATGTTTCATTCAAAACATATTTTATAAATTCATTTTTAAAAATGACTCACACTTTCACTTCAATTTTAAATCAAAATTGAATATTCCTTATCATTATAATATTTAAATGATAATATTTTCAAAATATCAGATTTCTAAATCATTTCCATTTCGATATTCATTATAAAATTGAATAAAATCGATATAAATATCATTCTCGTTAAAATGGCGCAAATTTAATCGATACAGCTTCACATATTTCAATATTTTCGTGTCCATCAAAAATCGGACAACAAATTCACATTTTAATCCTTTACTGAATATTATTTTAAAACGATATAGAATATTAATTTAAAACTATACTGAATAATATCTGAAAAATATACTCTATATTATTTGAAAACTATACTATATATTATTTGAAAACTATACTATATATTATTTTAAAATTATACTATATATTATTTGAAAACTATACTATATATTATTTTACAATTATACTATATACTGTTTTAAAATTATACTATGTATTATTTTACAACTATTCGTTATTTCTGAATTGGAATCAGACTTAATCAATTACCATATAAATATATTTGTATGGATTTTCCATACATCGCATGTATTCACAATAATGATAAATAATCATTAAACATCCACACATCATCCATCGTGCATTCTACCACTGTATAAGCGTTAAAATAAATAAATAACGCTCGTCACAGTCTGTCAACCCATCGATTGACATATAATTAAATTCAGGGGAGATGTGAATAAATTACCATCCCTAGACCCTTGTGGGGTATTCAAATAACAACACTCTATTCAAAATAATTACTGGTTAATTAATTTAACTAGTTCTAATTCGATTTGAATTATTTTTCTGATTTACCAATTTTCACTGTTTAAAATATAAACAAATATTTATAATCTCAATTACCACATTAACGTTAAAATTATTTTTAATATGTTAATCATCACAGCATCACAATCAAAGCACAATATAGTCATTTTCACCACAATTCAATCCAAACAACAACCATGGCTTGTATAATAAATAGTGTCGGGGGCTGGTAAGCCCCATCTGCAAACCTAGGATATATTTAACTATAAATTAATTTGAGTGAGAAGGTGTTCTCACTTTGGATTCCACTCCTCCATTCTTTAATTGAAGATTTGATTAGGTTCGAATTTGAATTTGCCTCAAATTTTTACTTGCTTCATTTCTGATCTAGTCAATTCTGAAATGTAGAATTCGCCGTTGCGAATCCAATGCAACTGAAATCATCCGATTTGGACCTCGTATGAAATAGCTATGATAATTAATACATTGGATAATTTAATATGGTCATTAACGAATAATTATAACATAATTAAAATCCTTAATTACATCGTTATTCCCAAATTAAACCTCTCTTCTTTGTAACTGCCTGGAAGGCTTTGAACCGTGCTCAAAAAAAAATCTGCCACCCCTCCTTAACTGTGCCACCAGAGATCGATCCATGGTAACCCTGATGACCACGTCACCTCCCTCTTCCATTGCCCTCCACCCTGGCTAGTTCATCGGCCCCCTTCACCGTTAATCAATCTCGAGCGGCTGCCCTTTGGGACAGAAAATTCGCCACCTCGCAACTCCTTCTACCATCTTAACCGTTGGCCTAATAGAACTCATGAAGCTCTCCATTTTCGAAATCATTGAACGGATGCTCAGATCGGAGGGGATAAAGAATTAGGCGATTTGGATCGTCGAGACCGAATGGAGGCGCGATTTTAATTATCTGGGGAAAAGTTAGGGTTTTGGGGCTTTTTAGGATATATATATATAATATTATTTAATTGCAAAACTACTTGTTTATCCATTCGGACTCCAAGTCAAACCCAACGACTATCGCCCCTAGCTAAATACCCTCGTTCCGTACACAATGGGATATGTCCGGTAAGCCAATTCGACTGTTTCTATCAGTTTTTGTTAAAATTAAAATATAAATTAATATAACGTTCAAATTTGATTTCAACATATTTTTTAATTTACCGAGGCCACATACGGACTTAAATAATTCCAAAAGAATAAATCTAGCTATGTTTTGATGATACGGTCCTAACAAAACTAATTTCGTTGAATTTTGGGGCCGTTTGAAAAATGGTCATTTTTCAGTCAATTAAATTCAAACTGAAAGTACCAAATGCGTTTAAATTCACCAGGCTCACATATTAATTCCAAAAATTATGAAAATTGAAACTTAGCAATAATTTGACATTCTGGATCCAATAAAAGTGGTTTCGTCGAAAACGGAGGTCGTTTGCAAAATGACTATTTTTAAGGGCTATATATTGTATAAAACATATATAAATTCCATAGCGACTAATTTAAATTTTAAAATGGAAATAACTTTTAATTTTTATTATGAAATCTCAATTTCTTACATACGTTAGTGTAATACCCCACATCCATTAATGTCACTCACTAAGGGAATGCATTAACTTTCATGGAGTATTATAAAAGTATAGAATAGAATATCACAAGACAGACATATAAAACAGTACTTAAGAAAATTCAAAATTTATTCATTATAGCGGAAAAGCAAAACATGTTTGGTTACAACATCAAAGCCACAACCTAGAGTCAAGTACACAAATATCCATCTTGTACAAAATTATTATCAGAGTACATAAAAGTAAAACCATAATCCCACTCCAAATAGCCATAATGCAAAAGAGACAAAACTGAGAATTACTTTCAACACTACCAAGCGCTTCCAGAAGATAGAAATTCGAGTCAAGTTTCAGTGTTTCCACCTTGAGAACCTGGGGGAGGGGGGAACGGAAGAAAAAGAGGCAAAAACAAAAAGGTCAGACATAAAGCCTGGCGAGTCCAGTTACTTTTAGTATAAAATAAGTAAAGCAATATGACAGGAATAAACAGGATGGAAAGTATAAACATGTCATAAGGTAAAGCTGGATAACAGGGTGAATATAAAGGAATGTCTAGTGTGCTTCCTAGATTTCTTACTTAATTTAATTCTCTGCACCACCTACCAGTAATTCTTAACGAAATGATCCCAACCCCGCAATTGGTAGCCCTCAGGCATTACATCTAGTAAGAGGTATCCACCCCATACAATCCTTGAAAGCCTACTTGCACATAATAGATACTAGATGTCCCCACGCTACTCCTAATCGGTCGGCTCCCTAACTTATAGATACCTGTATGGGTCCCAGCTTAAGGTGTATCACTCCCTAAGTGGCAACCCGTTGGTGCACAGCTTTATACCTACTAATGTACAGTGGCTAAATCTTCCAATGACAGGAACATCTTGTGCACGCTTAACGAATCTGACGGAACCTGCATTACTACACCCTCGCTCTTATTTGATCGCTTATAATCAGCCCAGTAAGTGTGCCCCAACCCTGGCTAGCTCAGGGTTCCCGATACCTCTAAGTGGGTTACTGTCTTAAAAGGGTTCCTACCGCTACTAGATCTTTTCCTAGGGTTTATCCTAACCCAACCTATATTGGTTAAGTGTGGTTTATCCGCTCAGTTGACTTAACCCCATCCACTTATCAAATCAATATGTATTATTGGTTAAGCTTGCCTTAACCCTATCCACTTTATTCATGTAATATTGGTTAAGTTGTCATCTCACACCGGTTAAATTAACCCCACCCACCTAACATGTTTTAGGTATCATATTCATCTTTGATCAGCACTAATTAGTTATTAATGCACAAACCTCTCACATTAAGTCGATGGCTTGTGGCTGCTGGATGTGCCAGGCGGTTCCGGGAAGACTTCTACCACAAGCCAGACTTAACCTCGTGTCTAGGCATCTTTTAGTTATGCCTACGACCTCTCACATTAGACTGCCCGTTTGCGGTAGCTAGTTAGGCCGGTTGGTTCCGGGCAGGCTTCTACCGCAAACGTAGTCTAACCTCGTATCTCGGCATGCTCATCTTAACCAATTTATTTATTGCAGTTTATGTCAATTTCAGGTTAATTATGCCAATTACCCAAAATTCCCACTTTCGTTTCATGCCCAAAATTTAACATTAATCATGCCCAAAATTTAACATTGATCAAGCCTAACTCAAACCAACATATATTATGCCATATTTACTAACATTCCCTAGATTACCATTCGTATGTTCATCTCTACGAGATTTGGCCTAGGCTCGAAAGTAGCCTGGCTATAATAATAAAAGGGAAGGAGGAAGGGAAGAGATACAGAACAGACAATAATAACAAAAAAATAGGCATAAGGATCAGCTGATCATAAAGATATTATAAAACTGATAAAACTGATGATAATATCAACATGGGCATATAAGAATCATGAATCTGATATATAGGCTAAGGTAGTTCTGAGTTCTGAATTTTGAATTTGATTAGCTAAACCGTTGTTATAGAATTTGATTCTTATCTTTCAATTTGTATACTCTAATTCTGATTTGCTTTGGGGAAGAGAAGAGAGGCTAGTTTTGATTTAGGTTAGGGCAGCATGAAGGCACCATGGATTAGTGTAATGAAATTAGGGTTAGTTCTCGGTGTATTTTTATATGTGTATTAGGTGAATTAGAGCCTTTATATTAGATTAGAGATTATCAGAACCACACAGCTCAAAAGACATGTAATCCAGCCAATCCCTGAAGGACACGTCATCAGAGAAATCTCCAGAATTCTGTGCAGGTTCTGCCTCGGCATAGGCGCACTTCCCAAGTGCGCCAGTGCTTTTTTGTTCTGGCACACTTCACAAGTGAGCCAGTTATCCCAGCCTGTTTTCTGATTTTTCTGCCCAAATTCTATCCTCCATAACATCCTCATACGGTATCTGTTTCATGCAAACTCAGACTCTACCTCAAGTAGAATTCCTAGACGAATGCAATGGCGTAACCTGTTTCACCTGATTCTTCTTTTAAAAATTAATTATTCTTTAATTATCTTTTATGTCATGCTTTAAAATTATGGGGTATTACATTCTCAAATCTTCAAGTTAAGAAGAATGTATCCTACCATCCAATCATCCATCTACTCATCCATCATCCATAAGCATCCATTGTCCTTAAATGATTTCTAATGCTATATGAACATATGCAAAATTGTGTGTATATGTTCCTTATCTAATGCAAAGATCAGGCGGTCTACTGATTCGGTTCACCTCCTTAATGCAAAACATGATAGTGCCATGCGTCCATTATGTATGCAAAAGAATTCTAATGATACATATCATTTCTATATGAGTGCACAACCATTCATTCAAATGCAACATCCTTATGATAACACATTCAATGTACATCCATTTATTTAAATATGCACATTCATTCACATGCAATATGAAAGTGATTACGCCGATCTAGTGCCTAATGTGTGTGTAAATGCATCCACGAGCAACCACTAACAAACACTTACATCCACTTGCATCCACCAAACATAACATGTCTCAAACACATGTTTACAATCATAGGGTTTTCTACCTAAAGGTCAAAGATATAATCGAGAGGATACACTAAACGATAGAACAAGTATAAACAAAGTGGTAGAAAAAGGAGAAGATAAGAACATACCCTCAAAAAGGAAAGGGTACAACACACGTATCTTGTCTTCAGTCTCCCAAGTCGCGTCTCCTTGATCATCTCTCCATTGGAATTTAACCAACTTGACCTCTCGGTTGCATAACTTCTTGACCTCCAATCCAAGGATGCATGTAGGAATTCATCTAACTGTGGCATCTCGCTCTACTTCCACTTCTCTAAGCATGCTCGGCTCTACTACTTCGGTGGTATCGTGTAAACACTTCCTCAAATGCGACACATGAAATACGTTATGAACACCACTTAGCTTCTCAGGCAACTTCACTCTGTAGGCCATTTGTCCAATTCGCTCTGTAATGGGGAATGACCCAACGAGCCTTGGTGCCAATTTCCGTACGGACCCAAAACGAACTACATTACTCAACGGTGATACTTTAATAAAGACCATGTCTCCAACATTGAACTCAAGATCGGTCTTTCTCTTATCAGCATATGACTTTTGCCGGTCTTGTGCCGTCTTCATGCATCTTCGAATCAAGTCTATTGTTTCTGAAGTTTCCCTAATAATCTCGGGCCCAATCAAAATCTTATCCGTAGATTCCCACCAATAAATAGGTGATCGGCAAGTTCATCTATATAGAGATTCAAAAGGTGTCATGCCAATACTAGTCTGATAGCTGTTGTTGTAGGTGAACTCTACTAATGGAAGATGTTCCTCTTATGTCCCTCCAAAGTCCAAGATACATAACCTCAAAAGATCTTCTAGAATTCGATTCAATCTTTATGTTTGGTCATCCGACTTAGGGTGATAAGTGGTATTCAAACATAATAGCTTTCCGACCGCCTCTTGCAAGCTCTTCCAAAACTCACTAATGAAAATGGGATCTCGATCACTCACAATACTAGAAGGTATGCTGTGTAAACGAACTATCTCTCAGAGATAAACAGATGTTAACCATGTTGTTGTTCTTATACTCTTAACGTGAATGAAATGGACGCTTTTGGTAAGTCTATCTACTACTACCTAAATACCCTTATTACCATTCCTTGACCTTGGCAACCCATCGACGAAATCCATGGAAACATTTTCCCATTTCCACTGTGGAACGTCTAAAAGGTGAAGCAAACCACTAGGCTTCTTTTGCTCAGCCTTGACTTGCTGGCAAACGAAGCATCTATAAACGAACTCAGCCACATCCTTCTTCATTTTGGCCCAAAAGAAAACTCGCTTCATGTCCCTATACATCTTGTCACCACCGGGATGTATGGTCAGCTTAGAACGATGTGCTTCTTCAAGGATTTTCTTTCTCAAACTCTCGTTTCGAGATACGCAAAGTCTCCTATCCTTATGAAACCAACCTTTGCCATCGATAGTATACCTACTAAGATGGCTCGAGGACTCCCCTCTGATGAGCTGGTCTACTATCTCTATCAACTGTGGGT
Source organism: Allium sativum (assembly GCA_030737875.1). NCBI lineage: Eukaryota > Viridiplantae > Streptophyta > Magnoliopsida > Asparagales > Amaryllidaceae > Allium > Allium sativum. The sequence goes on along the minus strand of CM060921.1, from coordinate 151,630,254 downwards.
CATCTCGCTGTGCCGCACCTATCTATCCCAAAAGCGTAGGTCGTATCTCTAACAATGCCAACAAACCGGGTAAATAATCAATAGAGGGTCTAAAGTCAAAGGTAGAGATATACTCTAAACTTTGCTGCTCGACAAACAAAGGACTCAAAGTCAACTTCTTTCTACTCAAGGCATCAGCTACAACATTACCCTTCCAAGGGGTATATGCAATATCAAAATCGTGGGATGCTAAAAACTCCATCCACTTTTGTTGCCTTAAGTTTAAATATTTTTGGGAGAACAAGTATTTTAGTGATTTATGGTCTGTATACAACTCAAACCTCTCACCAAGCAAGTAAGGGCGCCAAGGCTTAAGCGCAAAAACTATGGCAGCCAATTCTAAGTCGTGGGTAGGGTAATTCTTCTCATGGACCTTTAACTTCCTTCCACCATAGCATATCACCCTTCCTTCTTGCATCAAAACTGCGCCAAGCTCTGTCCCGTAAGCATCGGTATACACTGTGAATGGTTTACTCCCATCAGGCAAAACTAAAACTGGAGTTGTCGTCAATGCCCTCTTCAAACGTTGGAAAGCATCGTCACAGTCAACATCCTAAGAAAAGGTCAAATTCTTTTTCATCAACCGTGTAATTGGGACTGATATCTTAGCAAAGTCCTTGAAGAACTTTTTGTAATAGCCCGCCAAACCAAGAAAACTTCTTATTTCTGTTGCATTCTTAGGAACCTTTCAATCTTGGATTGCCACCACCTTCGTAGGATCCACTGCTATCCCTTCCTTAGAGACCACATGTCCTAAGAACCTTACTTCCTTCCTCCAAAAATGACATTTGGAGAACTTAGCTTTGAGTTGATGTGCTCAAAGGGTCTCTAAGACTTCCCTAAGATGTAAAGCATGTTCTTCCTCGCTTCTAGAAAATATCAAAATATCATCCACAAAGACCACCACGAACTTGTTTAGAAACTCTCTAAACACCCTACTCATCAAGTCTACGAAATATGCGGGTGCATTCGTCAAACCAAAAGGCATGATGAGTCATTCAAAGCAACCGTCGGGAGTCCTAAAAGCAGTCTTATCTATTCTATCCTCAGCTACCCTCAACTGATGAAATCCTATAGCAAGTCCAACTGCGAGAAAATCGAAGCACCAACCAACTGATTGAACAAATCATCTATCCTCGGCAATGGGTGTCTGTTCTTCTTCTTGATCTTATTCAGCTCCCTATAGTCCACGCACGATCTAAGTGAACCATCAGCCTTCGTAGCAAAAAACAACTGGAGCACCCCACTCCGAGATACTTCTTCTTATGAACCCTTTCTCAAGCAACTCTTTCACTTGTTTACTGAGCTCCTTCCTTTCTGTTGGAGCCATGTGGCGCACAGGCAATGCAACTGGCTTTGCATTGTCCACCAAGTATATAAGGAAATCTATCTCGCGTATTGGAGGTAAGCCCCTAATCTCCTCAAAGACATCTGAATACTCACGGACTACTCGAACAAATTGTAAATCATCAATAGATGTGTCAAGAGATTCTAGATAGATAAGCATAACAGAACCCTTAGGGTCGCATGAGATATCGAGAGTATTCCCCAAACTAGTCAACAGTCTAATTACCCTCTTTTCACAGTTGAGAATGGCACCATACCTGGCTAGCCAATCCATTCCTAGAATCAATGCGTAGCCCGTGAAACCAAGCACATAGGCATTGCATTCGAACTCAACACCATACACATATATTCTCAAATACCGACATTACATAGAAAGATGAGTCGTACCCCCAATAGGTTTTGAGACAACAACGGTATACACCTATACTAGTATCTAGTGCAGAGACTCAACAACAGAAGTAGATATAAACGAATGTGAAGCACCAGAATCAAACAAAGTACGTACAGGATGATCGAAGAGGAAAATCAAACTTTCAACAGAAATGTTTCTACCTCTCTCTTGCGTAGCTGCCATGAGAGCATGAACCTGCCCTCAATAAGTAGATCTTGTCTTCTGTCCTTGCCTTTTCCTTGCCTCCTTGGGCAGTCCTTAATCATATGTCCTTCGTAACCACATTGGAAGCAACCAATCTTTTTCGCCTTCTTCTTTCTACAATCTTTAGCTATATGACCTGCTATACCACAGAAATGGCACTTCCTTTTATCTCGAAGTTTCCCACACTTCTTAGGATCCACTTTTTTTTCCTGTGCCTTATCTACCTTAGCACCTTTCTCCTCTTCATGCATTAGCGCCATGTCAACAAGTATCTTGAAGGTAGCCCACATAGCAATGTGGGACATAACCAACCCGTGTAACAGTTCATTCAGACTCTTGGCAAATCACAAGGCCTTCTTATGTGGTGTATTAACTAATTCCATATGAAATTTTGCTAACCGGTTAAACTTGTTGACGTACTCCTTCATAGATAAATTCCCTTGTTTCAAATCCAGGAACCTCTCCATGTATAAACTCTCCTCCGCTTGTGAAAGAAATTTCAACTCGAACCTTCATCTAAAGTCTATCCATGTCTCCCTTGGGCGTCCTCCATTAGTTACTTCCCACTAAAAGGAAGCTTTGTCCTTCATCAACCAAGCGGCTAGATGCACTTTCCTTCCATCGTCTATCTCAAAGATACCAAACAAGTCTTCCACTTCCTTGAGCCAATTCCGAGCCTCAACAAATGTCTTAGTCCCATGAAACGGTTTTTCGCCCATCGCATGGAAGTCTTTACATATCTTAGAAAAAGCATTTACACGGGGAGGAGGAGTGTAACACCCCGTGATTTGAACATAAAAATTCACAAATTAAAGTATACTTAATTAAGTGAAATGGGTTGCGCAGAGAAATATATATATATTGATATATATATATATATATATATATATATAATTGAAAATTAAATAAATAAATATGCAAAAATGTTCAAAACAGCGAATTGGGAGAGGGGAATAACCGAACCGGCCGATTTTTGAGGTCGACCCGAGCTTGCTAGGTCGACTAGGGGTTAATCCAGGGTGTTTGGCTGTCAACCCGTGGGCCGATTCGCTCAAATGCAGATTTTGCATTTGAATGGTTCTCATGGTTTAGCTTTAATCTAAAGGCCCTAGATGGTTCCTACACTTGACTTCTTCCCCAAGACATGCTTTGATGGCTTGGATTGAATCTAGGGTTAATCCTATGGCTAATACTATCCTAATCCTCTATAAAAAGACCCCTAAACCTAGCCTAAATCACCATTATTCAATCCAACAACTAAACTATGTCAAATTTGTTCCTCTCATGGCCTCCACTCTCATGCTAAAATTCCTAAGTCTATTTCTATGAGAGATTGTGAGTTCATACAAGTGCTTTCAAACTTGTATGAGTGTTCTTAAGTTGCATTCTAGCCAAAGTTGCAACCTTTTCTTGACCAAAAAGCAAGGATCTTGCATGATAGCTCATAAGCTTCATTCAAAGCCAAAGTTGAAACCTTTCTTCTTCAAAGCAAAGATTTTTATTGATATTTGCTCAAGGGTTTCATTTGGAGCTTGTTCTTTTGGGGTTTTTGGGTGATAGCATGAATGGCTTCGTCTCAATCTTTGTTTTATATGTTGATTTGTGCCTTCATAGCATTGTAAGCCCTCTTCCTACTCTTAGATGTTAACTTTAAACTTAATGTGACATGTTGTAAGTTGGGTTTGAACATTAAGTATGTTGCATGCTATCATGTTATGTATCCTATCATGACTAAAATGTCATTATCTTGATCTTGTGGGCTTAAAGATATAAACTTTATGTTGAATGTTGCATTTTGGCAACATGAGAACTATCATATCCCTTATGATAGCTTACATGTGAGGCCATATGCGAACTTCTAGCCATCTTTCTATGTCATTTATCACCATGATTCACCTATGTGCTAAGTTTGAGGTTATGCATGTTTTTGAGGCTTAATAATGTAACATGCAAGTTAATGAACACACTTACGCCTCATATGCCACCATGGTTAACTTGTGGCCTTATACCCTTTTTGTCATGCCTTTGCCAAGTTCCTTCTTTAATCCATTATGCGTTGTTGTGAATGTATATGCGAGTTTAAAAGCGTTGGGGTTAGGTTATGGGGAAACTTTAATGACATGAAACATGATTTGGGTAAATTGGTATAAACGTGACAACATGTAACTTTGGCTATGAGCATGGGACTTGGAAACTTGACACGTATGGGTTGTAAGTGTAACAAGACACTAGACCAAACATGAAAATGGCCAACTCGAGGTTGGGTTGAGTTTGTAGCATAAATCTACCAGGACCCGCCCGGCTTAACTAGTAGCTACAAACAATAGGATCCAATGTGAGAAGTTGGTCATGTCGCGCTTAAGACCCGAGGTTAGACTAGATTGTGGTGTAAATCTACCCGGACCCGCCCGGCTTAACTAGTAACCACAACAAAGTCTAATGTGAGAGGTTGAGAGTGCATTAATTAAATTAATGCCACATGATAAGGTTAAGTAAATTTGACTAATGACACTTAACCGATATGACACAAATGGGTAGGTTAAGTGGGACCGGGCTTGATTTCTTAATGACACTTAACCATACAAGACAGTTAGGGGATGGGGTTAAGTAATTTACGCTTAACTAATCTAAACACGGTAATTAGATGGGGTTAAGTAACTAAGACTTAACTAATCTAAACACAGTAATTAGATGGGGTTAAGTAACTAAGACTTAACTAATCTAAACACGGGAATTCGATGGGGTTAAGTTAAACACTTAACCAATCTAAACTTGGTTATTCAATGGGGTTAAGTAACCAATACTAAACCAATTTAACATGATAATTTAATGGGGTTAAGTAACTTATACCTAACCAATTATACGTGATGATTTGATGAGGTTAAGTAACCTATACTTAACCAATCTAATAGGTGGACCCGATAAGGGTTAAGTCACAAGACCTTTTAAGATTAGGCTTAACCATTGTAATACGATTAGTGGATGGGGTTAAGCTAACCCATACTTAACCAATCCGACTCGATAATCTGATGGGACTAAGATAATCGATGCTTAATCAATCTAACATGAGAATCTGATGAGGTTAAGGCAAATAAATACTTAACCAATTTGACTTGATAGGGTTAAGTCATGAGCTTCTTGGTACACTTAATCAACTTGTAGGGCTAAGCCTTGAACTTGAGTACTTAGCCAATCTTGACATGATTTGTAGGCGGGTCAAGTCACGAACTTGGATAACAACACTTAACCCATTTGACAAAACCCTAGCTCAGAGGACTAGGTTGGAAATCGTAGTTAACAAGTATAGCAGAAGGAGGGGCTAAGTTGTAAACCTTAGTTAAGGGTAACTAAGTAATAATTCTTAGCTAAGGACATGGGACTAGTTCATAAAGAGATGAGTAACCTGGTACGATATGTCATCGCTTAGTATACGAGGAGGAGCAAGTTATCTGACTAAGATAAAAGCTCCAGCGAACTGGGTGACGAAGCGGAAGCTTCGGGGAACGTGAGGGTACTCTTGGTATCCCTCTGTGAGGTGGCGTGTGGTCCATGAAACTCGGCCTCACAGAGGTTAAGGTCTGCGGTAGAAGAGCCAAGAGTATGCCTTGGTTGCTATGCGAGCGACCTAAAGACTGGGATGGATTAGCGTGGAGTCGACGATACTTGATTTTGCCTCGGGATAGCATGTCGCCGAATACCTACCATCTTTAGTCAATCGTGTACGTACGGAAAGATAGGGAACTCCCAAAAGACCATATACTAGCTATCAAGTTATGGGTGAGGTTGGCTATCTGGAAGTGGGCATCGATGGGCCTTAGTGTAGTTCTCATACATGATTTTTCTTGGATTGCCTTTCAGTAGTTGAGGGAGGGGTCACGTGGGACCATAGCCACGGGTACAAAAACAGACCTTGATATCTGCATCAGCAGACGACTTAAAGCTCCCGACCGAGTTCCGTATTTCTTGGTTTGCCCTGGCACGGAACTCGGATGGCACATTGAGAAACATGTGCGTCTAGACATGGAAAACGGTTCACGATACATACGTGGGATAAAGGGCGCGGTTGACGGGTGGCATAATCCCTAGTGGCCCTAGGTGGCTGAACCCAAACCGAGACACGGAAACGTTCATTAGGTAGCATAATCCCTAGTGGTCCTAGGTGGCATAAATCCTAAGTGAACGCGCGATAGTTCATGGTAAGGAAACATAACTAGATCAAGGGTAGCAGTCCAAAATAACCTCAAGGATAAAACGTTTACATGGGAAAGCCCGTATGGCCTACGGCAAAGGACTGGACTTATACATGGAAAGAAACATACGAGTTCGGAAAACCTACATATGCTATATATTAGGTTGACATGGACCATTACATGACATTGGGCAAGGGACATTCATAGTTAACACATGACGCGGGTTGGGATACTAGTACGAGGGGTGCAGAGCAAATATACATGTTAGGACCAGGGGAAATATACATGATAGATACCGTGGGACGTTATACAGGGTAGATACCTTGGGATAGTATACTTGATAGAAACCTGACAATGTGATACCTTGATTTATCTTGACACCGTAGTTTATCATGACACACTCATGTATCTTGGTACAGTAGTTCATCCTGTTATTTTGGCTTAGCTTATCTATCTTGTCATCATACTTATGTTCATCTCAGTTCCTCATGCCAGTTAACTTTACTAGTTTATATACTGATAGTAGATAGGGCTTACCAGTCTTTATGACTGACCCTGTTTCCTTTCGCCTCTTGTCTTCCGTTTCCCCCCAGGTTATAGGGAGGAAATGCTATTGTTAGTTTGGACTTCTTCTGTTTGAAGGTCATCACGCATGGCTTGGACTTCCCTTGGCTATGGCTACTTTACTGTTTTACTTGGGGAATAATTTATGAAATGGCTTTATGCTTCTTTATTATCGCAAGACAGGTTTTGATGTATTTTGATGTAAAAGGCTTTAGACCTTATTTATTAATGATGTGAAAGTTGATTTTACTTCCGCTGTTTTATATATATATGTTCTGTCTTGTAATATTTCTGTACATGTTTACCAATAATACCCCTCTAAAGCTAGTGCATTCCTTTGCGAGTGACCCTAGCGGAGGTGGGGCGTTACATTTGGTATCAGAGCAGAAGGTTACCAGACTGGGCAAAAGTTTTTAAAACCTTCTGAAAACTATTTGACAAACCGTTTACAAAGAAGCATTTTTCAAGAAAAGTTTTTAAAGGCTATTCCCCAAAAGCCATTTGCATTGTCCTTTGTTTCCTTGATCGAATCTCTTTTCCTTTCTTCCTTCCATCTGTGGTCACAGTAGTTCTGACTGTGACTAATCTTTGTCTAGCCATGTAGGTGTTTCCCGTACGATGGAGGTGGTTCTTGAGAGACCTGTTGCCGTGGTACAAGGAAGGATAATAAGAGTAAGGATAAAGGACGCAAGCTTAAGGATAAGCAACTGTTGCTATGGCTTAGTCCATCAAGGAGGACAAGGACAAGATCATCGGAGAGGGCAATTGTACGCTCCCATTTCTAGGGTACCTAAAAGAAATGGTACCGTTTATGGTAAAGGTTTAGTCGTTCTTTTCTATCATCCCGTCCAGACTTTGTCTTGATCATCGTATCATTTAAGTCTGCTTGGATAGTTGAGTCTCTGCACCTTAGTACTAGCATGGTAGAGGATCCCAGTTTTTGTCCCAAAATCTGGTTGGAGAGTCGGTCCCTTTATTCCTGACTTGTTGGATTTGAGAACGTCTATGGCAAGTGTTGAGATTAGAAGCAATACTTCTATTGTTGAGCCATGGATGGATTCTAGGGGTAAAGTGGTTATCCAGTAAGGAATACCATTCTCGGTTTTGGAAAGAGGGTAGTTAGACTCTTGACTTGCCTTGGTAATACCCTCGAAGTCCTGTGTAACCTTTTGGGTTCTGTCATGGTTAGTTAACTAGAATCTCATGATGCATTCGTTGGAAATCTTCTCGAGTAGAGTTCGCCACTAAGGCGAATGGTTCATTTCGCTAGTGCATGAGTTGTCGAGATCACCTTAGTAGGTACACTTGGCAACAGGGATTGGCATCGGTAAACGAGATCCAAAATTCATTAGTGAATTTTGGAGAGCTTGCATGAGTACGTAGATATGGTTGAGCCAAGTATACTAGGGAAAGAATAAAGAATAAATGAAAGTGGAACGAGAGGCGACAGTGAAACGAGTTCCGACTCATACCTTGGAAATAGGAATCAAGGAGCTACGAAATCATGAAGTCAAAGGCGGTCAAGGCACAATGGAATTAAGTTCGTGGAAATGCGGCTCAGACTCGCGCATCATGTCTCTTTTTACGAGTGTATCTTTGATCCTTGGTTCACCTGTAGGGCTTACTTGCATGCTATCGCTGGGTGGATATCCTCTCAGTCATGTTGTTGTTACAAACCCCGTAAGGAGTTTGTCTTGTTTATCCCCTCGATCTTACCGTGAGAACCTTAGATAGAACTCTATGGATGTAAACATGTATTTGAAACATGTTATGAATTATATGGTTGCAAATGGTTGCAAGTGGTTGCTCGTGGATGCGCGAATACACGTTAGATACTAGATCGACGCACTCACATTTTGCATTGCATATGCACGAGTATTTATACTTGTTTGAATGTTAATGTGTTGTCATGCGGATGTTGCATATGAATGAATGTTTGTGCACGCATATAGTACTTATATGACTAGGACTATTCGCATACATGTTGGACTCATGGCACTAAACATATTTTGCATTAAAAAGATCATTCAGGCCTGATCATTAGCATTAGCTAAGGAGCATATACACACACGTTCTGCATATGTTCATATGGCATTAGAAATCGTCTAAGGACAATAATTGCCTGTGGATGATGTTTTGAGTAGATGTATGATGGATAGTAGATACGTTCTTCCTAACTTGGAGATTTCGGGGACGAAATCCTTTAAGGAGGGGAGAATGTAACAACCCGTAATTTGAACATAAAAATTCACAAATTAAATTATACTTAATTAAGTGAAATGGGTTGCGCAGAGAAATATATATATATTGATATATATATATATATATAATTGAAAATTAAATAAATAAATATGCAAAAATGTTCAAAACAGCGAATTGGGAGAGGGGAATAACCGAACCGGCCGATTTTTGAGGTCGACCCGAGCTCGCTGGGTCGACTAGGGGTTAATCCAGGGTGTTTGGCTGTCAACCCGTGGGCCGATTCGCTCAAATGCAGATTTTGCATTTGAATGGTTCTCATGGTTCAGCTTTAATCTAAAGGCCCTAGATGGTTCCTAAACTTGACTTCTTCCCTAAGACATGCTTTGATGGCTTGGATTGAATCTAGGGTTAATCCTATGGCTAATACTATCCTAATCCTCTATAAAAAGACCCCTAAACCTAGCCTAAATCATCATTATTCAATCCTACAACTAAACTATGTCAAATTTGTTCCTCTCATGGCCTCCACTCTCATGCTAAAATTCCTAAGTCTATTTCTATGAGAGATTGTGAGTTCATACAAGTGCTTTCAAACTTGTATGAGTGTTCTTAAGTTGCATTCTAGCCAAAGTTGCAACCTTTTCTTGACCAAAAAGCAAGGATCTTGCATGAGAGCTCATAAGCTTCATTCAAAGCCAAAGTTGAAACCTTTCTTCTTCAAAGCAAGGATTTTTATTGATATTTGCTCAAGGGTTTCATTTGGAGCTTGTTCTTTTGGGGTTTTTGGGTGATAGCATGAATGGCTTCGTCTCAATCTTTGTTTTATATGTTGATTTGTGCCTTCATAGCATTGTAAGCCCTCTTCCTACTCTTAGATATTAACTTTAAACTTAATGTGACATGTTGTAAGTTGTTTAAGTATGTTTCATGCTATCATGTTATGTATCCTATCATGACTAAAAAGTCATTATCTTGATCTTGTGGGCTTAAAGATATAAACTTTATGTTGAATGTTGCATTTTGGCAACATGAGAACTATCATATCCCTTATGATAGCTTACATGTGAGGCCATATGCGAACTTCTAGCCATCTTTCTATGTCATTTATCACCATGATTCACCTATGTGCTAAGTTTGAGGTTATGCATGTTTTTGAGGCTTAATAATGTAACATGCAAGTTAATGAACACACTTACGCCTCATATGCCACCATGGTTAACTTGTGGCCTTATACCCTTTTTGTCATGCCTTTGCCAAGTTCCTTCTTTAATCCATTATGCGTTGTTGTGAATGTATATGCGAGTTTAAAAGCGTTGGGGTTAGGTTATGGGGAAACTTTAATGACATGAAACATGATTTGGGTAAATTGGTATAAACGTGACAACATGTAACTTTGGCTATGAGCATGGGACTTGGAAACTTGACACGTATGGGTTGTAAGTGTAACAAGACACTAGACCAAACATGAAAATGGCCAACTCGAGGTTGGGTTGAGTTTGTAGCATAAATCTACCCGGACCCGCCCGGCTTAACTAGTAGCTACAAACAATAGGATCCAATGTGAGAAGTTGGTCATGTCGCGCTTAAGACCCGAGGTTAGACTAGGTTGTGGTGTAAATCTACCTGGACCCGCCCAGCTTAACTAGTAACCACAAAAAAGTCTAATGTGAGAGGTTGAGAGTGCATTAATTAAATTAATGCCACATGATAAGGTTAAGTAAATTTGACTAATGACACTTAATCGATATGACACAAATGGGTAGGTTAAGTGGGACCGGGCTTGATTTCTTAATGACACTTAACCATACAAGACAGTTAGGGGATGGGGTTAAGTAATTTACGCTTAACTAATCTAAACACGGTAATTAGATGGGGTTAAGTAACTAAGATTTAACTAATCTAAACACGGTAATTAGATGGGGTTAAGTAACTAAGACTTAACTAATCTAAACACGGGAATTCGATGGGGTTAAGTTAAACACTTAACCAATCTAAACTTGGTTATTCAATGGGGTTAAGTAACCAATACTGAACCAATTTAACATGATAATTTAATGGGGTTAAGTAACTTATACCCAACCAATTATACGTGATGATTTGATGAGGTTAAGTAACCTATACTTAACCAATCTAATAGGTGGACCTGATAAGGGTTAAGTCACAAGACCTTTTAAGATTAGTCTTAACCATTGTAATACGATTAGTGGATGGGGTTAAGCTAACCCATACTTAACCAATCCGACTCGATAATCTGATGGGATTAAGATAATCCATGATTAATCAATCTAACATGAGAATCTGATGGGGTTAAGGCAAATAAATACTTAACCAATTTGACTTGACAAGGTTAAGTCATGAGCTTCTTGGTACACTTAACCAACTTGTAGGGCTAAGCCTTGAACTTGAGTACTTAGCCAATCTTGACATGATTTGTAGGCGGGTCAAGTCACGAACTTGGATAACAACACTTAACCCATTTGACAAAACCCTAGCTCAGAGGACTAGGTTGGAAATCGTAGTTAACAAGGATAGCGGAAAGAGGGGCTAAGTGGTAAACCTTAGTTAAGGGTAAATAAGTAATAATTCTTAGCTAAGGACATGGGACTAGTTCATAAAGAGATGAGTAACCTGGTACGATAGGTCATCGCTTAGTATACGAGGAGGAGCAAGTTATCTGACTAAGATAAAAGCTCCAGCGAACTGGGTGACGAAGCGGAAGCTTCGGGGAACGTGAGGGTACTCTTGGTATCCCTCTGTGAGGTGGCGTGTGGTCCATGAAACTCGGCCTCACAGAGGTTAAGGTCTGCGGTAGAAGAGCCAAGAGTATGCCTTGGTTGCTATGCGAGCGACCTAAAGACTGGGATGGATTAGCGTGGAGTCGACGATACTTGATTTTGCCCCGGGATAGCATGTCGCCGACTACCTACCATCTTTAGTCAATCGTGTACGTACGGAAAGGCAAGGAACTCCCAAAAGACCATATACTAGCTATCAAGTTATGGGTGAGGTTGGCTATCTGGAAGTGGGCATCGATGGGCCTTAGTGTAGTTCTCATACATGATTTTTCTTGGATTGCCTTTCAGTGGTTGAGGGAGGGGTCACGTGGGACCGTAGCCACGGGTACAAAAACAGACCTTGATATCTGCATCAGCAGACGACTTAAAGCTCCCGACCGAGTTCCGTATTTCTTGGTTTGCCCTGGCACGGAACTCGGATGGCACATTGAGAAACATGTGCGTCTAGACATGGAAAACGGTTCACGATACATACGTGGGATAAAGGGCGCGGTTGACGGGTGGCATAATCCCTAGTGGCCCTAGGTGGCTGAACCCAAACCGAGACACGGAAACGTTCATTAGGTAGCATAATCCCTAGTGGTCCTAGGTGGCATAAATCCTAAGTGAACACGCGATAGTTCATGGTAAGGAAACATAACTAGATCAAGGGTAGCAGTCCAAAATAACCTCAAGGATAAAACGTTTACATGGGAAAGCCCGTATGGCCTACGGCAAAGGACTGAACTTATACATGGAAAGAAACATACGAGTTGGGAAAACCTACATATGCTATATATTAGGTTGACATGGACCATTACATGACATTGGGCAAGGGACATTCATAGTTAACACATGACGCGGTTTGGGATACTAGTACGAGGGGTGCAGAGCAAATATACATGTTAGGACCAGGGGAAATATACATGATAGATACCGTGGGACGTTATACAGGGTAGATACCTTGGGATAGTATACTTGATAGAAACCTGACAATGTGATACCTTGATTTATCTTGACACCGTAGTTTATCATGACACACTCGTGTATCTTGGTACAGTAGTTCATCCTGTTATTTTGGCTTAGCTTATCTATCTTGTCATCATACTTATGTTCATCTCAGTTCCACATGCCAGTTAACTTTACTAGTTTATATACTGATAGTAGATAGGGCTTACCAGTCTTTGTGACTGACCCTGTTTTCTTTTGCCTCTTGTCTTCCGTTTCCCCCCAGGTTACAGGGAGGAAATGCTATTGTTAGTTTGGACTTCTTCTGTTTGAAGGTCATCACGCATGACCTGGACTTCTCTTGGCTATGGCTACTTTACTGTTTTACTTGGGGAATAATTTATGAAATGGCTTTATGCTTCTTTATTATCGCAAGACAGGTTTTGATGTATTTTGATGTAAAAGGCTTTAGACCTTATTTATTAATGATGTGAAAGTTGATTTTACTTCCGCTACTTTATATATATATATATGCTCTGTCTTGTAATATTTCTGTACATGTTTACCAATAATACCCCTCTAAAGCTAGTGCATTCCTTTGCGAGTGACCCTAGCGGAGGTGGGGCGTTACAAGGAGGAGGAGCTGCAGCTGAGGGAGTAGGAGGAGCTGTAGCTGGGGGAGGAGGAACGTTTGCTTGGCCTACGGCAGTAGCCCTAGCCTCCAGACACCTTCTGAACCAGCCTGGTATCGATACACCATCGGGTATACCGGGTTCCCCAGACAAGCTGAAAGGAAAAAGGAAGAGATTCAAAACAGAGAATCGAAAGATAGATATATAGCTTTTGGGGATTATATTTTTCGTAAATAAACTTTTCTCTTGAAAGCACCCTCTTTAAAACATGTTTTTGAAAATACTTCTTTCTAAAAATGCTTTTGAAAACGGTTTTCAAAATCTTTTATCTGTTCTGGTAACCTTTAGCTCTGATACCACGTGTAACACCCCACGTCAATTAATGTCACTCACTAAGCGAATGCATTAACTTTCATGGAGTATTATAAAAGTATAGAACAGAATATCATAAGACAGATATATAAAATGGTACTTAAGAAAATTCAAAATTTATTCATTGTAGTAGAAAAGCAAAACATGTTTGGTTACAACGTCAAAACCACATATTAGAGTCAAGTACACAAATATCCATCTTGTAAAAAATTATTATCAGAGTACATACAAGTAAAATCATAATCCCACTCCAAATAGCCATAATGCAAAAAAGATGAAACTAAGCATTAATTTCAACACTACCAAGCGCTTCCAGAAGAAAGAAATCTAGGTCAAGTTTCAGTGTTTCCTCCCTGATAACCTGGGAGGGAGGGTACACGGAAGAAAAAGAGGAAAAAACAAAAAGGTCAGACAAAAAGCTTGGAGAGTCCAGTTACTTTCAGTATGAAAATAAGTAAAGTAATATGACAGAAATAAATAGGATAGAAAGTATAACCATGACATAAGGTAAAGATGGATAACAGGGTGAATATAAAGGAATGTCTAGTGCGCTTCCCAGATTTCTTACATAATTTGATTCTCTGCACCACCTACTAGTAATTCTTAACAAAATGATCCCAACCTCGCAATTGCTAGCCCACAGGCGTAACATCTAGCAAGAGGTATCCACCCCATACAAACCTTGAAAGCCTACTTGCCCATAATAAATACTAGATGTCCCTACACTGCCCCTAATCGATCGGCTCCCTAACTTGTAGATACTTGTGCGGGTCCCATCTTAGGGTGTATCACTCCCTAAGTGGCATCCCATGGTTGCACAACTTTATACCTACTAATGTACAATGGCTAAATCTTCCAATGCCGGGAACACCTTGTGCACGCTTAACGAACCCGTCGGAACCTACACTACTACACCCTCGCTCTTATTTGACCAGTTATAATCAGCCCAGTAAGCTTGCCCCAACCCTACCTAGCCCAGGGTTCCCGATACCTGTAAGTTGGTTACTGTATGAAAAGGGTCCCTACTGCAACTAGGTTTTTCCCTAGGGTTTATCCTAACCCAACCTATATTGGTTAAGTGTTGCCTATCCGCCCATTGACTTAACCCCATCCACTTATCAAATCAATATGTATTATTGGTTAAGCATGCCTTAATCCTATCCAATTTATTCATGTAATATTGGTTAAGTTGTCATCTCACACAAGTTAACTTAACCCCACCAACTAACATGTTTTAGGTATCATATTCATCTTTGATCAGCACTAATTAGTTATTAATGCACAGACCTCTCACATTAAGTCGATGGCTTGTGGCTGCTGGATGTGCCAAGCGGTTTCGAGCAGACTTCTACCATGAGCCAGACTTAACCTCATGTCTAGGCATCTTTTAATTATTCCTACGACCTCTCACATTAGACTGGCCGTTTGCGGTTGCTGGTTATGTCGGTTGGTTCCGGGCAGGCTTCTACCGCGAACGTAGTCTAACCTCGTGTCTGAGCATGCTTATCTTAGCCAATTTATTTATTTGTAGTTTATGCCAATTTCAAGTTAATTATGCCTATTACCCAAAAACACCAATTTCATATCATGCCCAAAATTTAACATTGATCATACCCAAATCAACCCAACATATATTATGCCATATTTCCCAACTGTTCTCTAGATTACCATTCGTAGGTTCATCTCTAAAAGATTTGGCCTAGGCTCAAAAGTAGCCTCGCTATAAAAATAAAAATAAAAGAAGGAAGGAAATGTGTATATTTTATCCGCATATTTATCTTATTTTGTCTTTTAAATAATTGATATTGCGTATTTATAGCTGTGTTTTCAGATTGTTGAAAAGAATCATGGTTTAGAGCATTTGATGAATAAAGCATGAAGAATTTGCTGAAAAAGAGTGAAGTTAAAATTACTTAAGCTTGAAGAGTTTAAAGCTTGAAGAACGGTTGCAAATAGAGTTTAGTTGGGTAGATTTGGCTCACTAAAGACTCATATTGTGTTCACATTGGCTCAATTGCAGACCATTTCACTCATGTAGCGTTCACATTAGCTCCTTTGCAAGGCCTCTCATTCATGCACTGCACGCGTTCACACTGGCTCACTTACAAGGCCTCTTGCTCTACAACCCCGTTCACACTAGCTTATGTGTTATTTGGGCTAATTCTTTAGTCCCACATTGTGGAATTTGCCAAGTAGCCTTTGTCATATCAGCTATAAATACACTTTATCTCAGTCATTGAAAAACACACTTAGTTTTATTCTGTAATCTTTCTCTTGGAATAAAACTCTTCTTCCTCTATTCTATTTAGTTTTAGTTTTATTTATGTTCATGTTATTTAATTTCTGTTCTTCTTCTTCTTTAGCTATGTCTAGCTAATCCCCTTTGATTAGGGGGTGATGACGCTAATAGATATGATTCAACATGAATCACATAGCCAATAGATGTGGATTTTATATATGTAGATCTAGATCTGTTCAAGGGTTAGATCTGAACCTTCATATTCTGTGTCGTTTAAGAGCTATGCTCCTTCACAAGTTATATTCGTGTTCGATCTAACAATTATCATATTTAGATCTAGTTTTAGGTTTTTAGAAATTATTTTGTGAATCTGTCCTAATAGTCTATGGCTGTTTAAGAGCTCAGCTCCTTCATAGACTATGCTTGTCGTTATTTACTTATTTGTTTCTAAGAATCTATCTATCGTTGATTCGTGTTTGTGACAGAAACATGAATTAGATCTATATTTATTTGTTGGCTATTGATGAGTGTGAATCTAATCTATGTCATTATCCCCTAATTGCTTTCTCTTATTAGATAAATCTCTCTTTTATATTTAATTGCTGTTATTTTCTGTGTTTTCAATCAATCAAAATTCTGGAATAACTTGATTGGATTTATTAATTAAAATATTTTTGGTCCCAGAGTTCGACACCCTCTACAACAATCCTTGTTGTTTAGGAAAACCGAACGGATTTTACAGTTGTTTACAATTGTATAATTTGTTCGCAAACAATTTTTGGCGCCGTTGCCGGGGACCAAAATAATTTAAATTCGTAGATCCTTCGGGTTAATTTTTTAAAAAAATAAAATAAAATTAAAAATAATAATAAAAAAAAGCACAAAAACATTTTTATTTTATTTTGTTCCCTTTTGTTTTCTAGCATAGATAGGATAAAAAAAAAATCTTATTGGTTGATTTGGTATTTGATCTGTGATACTGTAATCTACCAAATAGGAGGAAAAAAAATATTCTTGCCAGATTTTGTTTCAGTTTCTTTCCATTTATTTCTTTCCTCTTCAATACAGTTTTCTTTCTGCAAATCTTACAAATAAAAAAAAATCCTTTTAACATTCTCTTCTTTCTGTATATTTTTCTGCCGTGTTTCAGCCCGCTACATCAACCTGACCACAACAGCACCGTCCAATCTTCTCTACTTCAAAGTCCCTCGACCAAACAAACCTTCATTACGACCGTAGTCCGATATCAATCAAATCAGCACCCCATCTCCGTTCACAAAATTATCACCGACCAATTCTCATCTTCACCACCATCTTAACATTCACTATTGTATTTATACACTACAAACCACGTCCTCACTGTCCAATTCAACTTCACTTTACCGATCATCATGCCATAGCCATCATCACCGTACATCAAGTAACCAAACAACAAACCATCTCAAGCTCCAGATCTTTCAGCCTCCTCTCAAAATTCCTGGAGCCGCCTTCTTCCAAAATTCCTGGACTAGTCACCGCACAACCCCCCTCAAACATCCACTTGAACCCACGTTCAAAACAAAAACCACACCAATTTCAAATTCCTCCACCAACTCCACTTCCAATATCACTAACAGCAAAAGACACGAACCCCTCTGAACTCACGCATTTCTTCACAATCCAGAACCACCAAGCCTACAGCTTACACCAAACCTTCACTCAATCTACACAAGATCCACCGTCACCTAACCAGAAAAATCAACAGACCAAATTCGAAAATCATCACAACACAAACACCTTCTCCAAATTACACCATCATTATCAACATTCGATCTGAAGCTCTTCGAAACCCACTTCACAAATCAAACAGCCCTACTCCGATTCAATCCCAGCCTCAAACGAAATCTACTTTGGAAACCATAGAAGCAAACCGCAACTGTACCCAATCGAGGCCTGCAATTCGAACAACCGGAAACCCTAGTCTCAACAATCTCCTCAGCGATTGGACCAAGACCGTTATGAAATCATAATCGATTTCATATATATATAAAAAAAAATCGGTGAGAGTTTCTGGTTAGTTGATTCATTTTTTTTATTGAGCTCTGGGTGATAGTTTTGTAATCGGCAGTGCCGTGTTTTACAGACCAAAAGAAAAAAAAGGAGTTTTATTGGTATGAGTCCTCCTGGGTTGCATTCTTATTTGAACACGCTTGCAGTTGTTTTTGTTTAGTTTACTAAAAGGAGCCCTACTCAAATCGTGATTTTTATTTTTTTGGTGTGATTTTTGTAGATTTGTTTCTTTTTGGGTTGTGAGAAAAATCAGTGTGTGTTTTATAATTGGTAACCTATGGTATGCCATAAGTGGCGTGGCCTTTGAATTGATTGGAAATTAATTTGTTTCGAGTTTTTATTGTGGCGTCTTTCTGTTTTGAAAAATAAAGAGTTTGAGTTGTTAGTGTTCTCTTATTTTTATTTCTTTTCTTTCCTTTTTCTTTCTTCTGTTTTTTCCTCTTTACGTTTAGTTTAGTTTGTTTATTTTTGTTTTTTTAGGGATTTTTTATTAGTTCCTAGTCACTTTGCAAATTTTCGCTTCCTTGGTTTACTTAATTTGCTTTACTTTTCTTATCTCAAAAAAAAAAAAATCGAAAGCAGGTACAGTGGAAATTAGAAAAAGGTCTTAAAAAAATAGGAGGCGACAATAATAAGAAGTAGCGGACTATTCAGTGTTCGAGCGATTGCACACCAAGTGGGGTGTGAACGCTCTAGCGCTACCCAATTGCACTGGACGGACTGCCGATCAAGGTGAGTATTTTCTAACTCTACAGGGACCGCTGCTGCAAATAAATAAATATATATATATACAGACATTGCTTGTAAAACTCTTCTACAGGGCATCAGCTTGCTTGTAAAAAAAAATTGTTTTTTTTATTTATCTCTGCAATTGACTGTTTTGTGACTGTTCTGAGACTGTTCATTCTGTGACTGAAAAAAAAAATATTGCATTCATCTTAGTTTTGTTTTTATTTTCTAAGGACTTCATTATATTTTGACAATTTGGTTTAGTTCTAACGGATTATTTCTCGGTGTCTAGACTACGGCAGAGTAATAACTATTTATAAATATTACGGTGATTCGTAAATATTATATCGGTTGTTCCTTTGAAGGTACTTAAACCTTCGGCTGCATTGCTAGGGTGATTCCTGGTGCACCGATAACTCCTGTCCGTTAACTGGCTGAGAAGTCTTTTGTTGAAATAAATCAAACCGTCATTATATAATTCTAGAAATTGTAAATTGCATTAGGTTCATTAAAAAAAATCTTTTGTGTCTAATTCTTTTTCTCTAAAAAAAATTTAAAATAATTCTCGTTTTGTAAAAAAAAAAAAAAAAAAATTCACTCAAATTTGTTTTTTCTCGTCTTCCCTTTTTCTTCTCGCTAGTGCATGCGTCATTGGACTCGTGATCCTTCACACAATCGTTTAGTTCGAACAAACATTTCTTTAACCATGGCCGAAGAAAATCCCCTCGATCTCTTATGGATAGATACTTCCCCGATCGGGTTTCTATTCCTTCTTGCATCATATTACTCACCCCAACGGGTAACCACTTTTAAATTCATTCGAATCACATAAATACTCTTCCAAAGTTCGGCAATTTAGAATGTGATGATCCTTATATTTTCTTGACCAAGTTTGAACAAGTTTGTGCAACCATGAAATTTCAACAATTAAGTGATGATGGAATCAAACTTAGGTTAATTCCATTTGCACTTACCGATTATGCTGAGAAATGGTTGTATAGCTTGCCTTCAAATACGATTGGAACTTGGGGTGAATTTGTAAACATTTCTCTAAAGAAATTTTACCCTCTGGAAAAAACATCTAAAATTCGAAATGAAATCGTCAATTTTCGTCAATTTGGGGATGAATCCTTTGCAAAATATTTTGAAAGATTTAAAGAGCTTCTAGTCAAATGTCCACATCATAATTTCGAAAAATGGACTCTTTGTCAAATTTTATACGATGGACATGAAAATAACTCTCGAACCATGCTCGAATCAATGTGCCAAGGAAATTTTCTAGCCCAAGATCACAATGCCGCTTGGCGGTTTCTCGAAAATTTGGCCGAAAAATCAGCTCAATGGGAAAGATCTAACGAGAAATCGATTTATTCCCGATCTAACGCTCATTCGGTAGGATCATCAGTAGCCTTAGAAGCAAAAATAGATGCGATGATATCCAAATTCGATAATGTCCTTTCATCAACGCAAATAAATCAAGCTCAAGCATCTAAGACCTCATGTTACAAATGTAACGATCCTAACCACATAGCTGATCAATGCCCACATTCATTGGAACAACTCAACGCATTTAACAAAGCTAGGAATGACCCATTCTCCCCAACATACAATCCAGGTTGGAGAAACCATCCTAACTTCTCTTGGACCCAAAACAATGCAAATTCGAATGCGGTTCGACCACCTTTTCAGTCATTTTCGAATAATCCTTCGAAACCTCCAATTCAACAAACTCAATTCCAACATCCTGCGCCACCTTTTCAAAACCAAACACAACAATCTTTTGTTCCCCAAGACGATAAACGATTGACATCACTGGAGAAAACTCTCGAAGAATTGACTAAAGCGACGACTCAAAATCTCCAATCAAATACCAATCTTCAAAATTTATTGACTTCGCACATGCAAAACATGAGTCAATCCATTGCTAAACTTGAAAAGCAAATGAGTCAGTTAGCCACTTCGGTAAGCGAACGGGAAAGAGGCACTTTCCCGAGTCAACCCATTCCAAACCCCAACCGTCAAAATCCTAACTCCAACCAAATTCACATCATTCAAGATTCAAACGTTAGTCACTTGAATGCGGTCACGACTCTTAGATCTGGCAAAAAGATTGACAACCATGTGGTCAACCCAAATGCTTTACGGGGTGATCTTCCAAACCCTATCGAAAATTCGACCAACTCAGATCAAAACATTGAGCCAATTTCTGACAAGCACCATCCTCAAACTCAAGTAGCCCAACCTACTGAGTTGTCTGCTCCATTTCCTCATAAACTCCGACCTAGGAAAAAGACGGATCAGCTGAAAAAATCCTTGAAATATTTAAGCAAGTTAAAGTGAACATTCCTCTTTTAGATGTTATACAACAAGTTCCACAATACGCAAAATTTCTAAAAGATAAGTGCACTCAAAAATGTCATACACATGTACCTAAGAAAGTGTTTCTAGCGGCAACTCTAAGCGAAGTCTTGTCCCAATCGATGCCAGTGAAATACAAAGATCCTGGCTGCCCCACAATATCATGTACTATTGGGGACAAGAAAATCGATAGATGCCTGCTAGACTTAGGTGCTAGTGTTAACTTGCTTCCATATTCCGTCTATCGCCAATTAGGGCTAGGAGAACTGAAACCCACCAAGGTTACCCTTCAGCTTGCTGACCGGTCAATTAAGAAACCTATGGGCGAAATCGAGGATGTGTTGATCAAAATAGGCGAATTCATCTTTCCAGTTGATTTCATTGTCCTAGAAACTCAACAGGTAAGCAATACTGCAAACCAGATCCCTTTGATTCTAGGACGACCCTTCTTAGCAACCTCTAATGCTCTCATCAACTGTAGAAATGGGTCTATGAAACTTTCTTTCGGTAACATGACCGTTGAGCTAAACATCTTTAGAACCGAAAACTCTCCTAACTCGTATGTGGATCAATTTACTGAAATCCATGCGGTCCATGACAATGACCCTGAGCTCGATCATCTGAACAATGAAATTGAATCAAATTATGAAACATTATTTCAAGATATTCCCGAAAATGTCTCTGATTCAATTCCTGTTGAGCCACTCACAATTGAGCCTATTCCTCAACCAATTTCTTCGGTTGAGTCGCCCCCAAAATCTGACCTCAAAGTGCTGCCCAGTCATCTTAAGTACGCTTACTTAGGAGACAATGAAACTTTTCCTGTCATCATCGCTTCTGACCTTACTTTAGAGCAGGAACAATTGCTCCTTCCCATTCTTAAGAAAAATAAGGAGGCAATTCGTTAGTCCATGGCTGATATTAAGGGGATTAGTCCTTCGATAGTCCAACATCGAATCCACCTTATAGATGATGCCAAACTCACTCGGGATCCCCAGCATCGACTAAACCTTATCATGAAAGAAGCAGTTCGTGCTGAAATCCTTAAATGCCTTGACAATGGAATAATATACCCGATTTCTGATAGTCAATGGGTTAGGCCGATTCATGTCGTACCTAAGAAATCAGGGATTACCGTGATCCAAAATGAAGCTAACGAGCTTATCCCAACCCGCACCCAGACCGGTTGGCGTGTTTGCATTGACTATATGAAACTTAACGCTGCAACACGTAAGGATCATTTCCCTCTGCCATTTATCGATCAAATGTTAGAACGACTAGCTGGTCATGAGTACTACTGTTTCCTTGATGGGTACTCGGGCTATAATCAAATCCCTATCGCTCTTGAGGACCAAGAGAAAACCACTTTCACTTGTCCGTTTGGTACATTTGCATACCGACGTATGCCTTTTGGTCTCTGTAATGCACCTGCAACCTTTCAGAGGTGCATGATTAGCATTTTTTCTGATATGATCAAGCGATTTTGGAAGTGTTCATGGATGATTTTTCCATCTTCGGGGATTCCTACACTGAGTGTTTACATCACCTGGATCTTGTTCTTAACCGTTGCAAAGATAAACACTTAACTCTTAATTGGGAGAAGTGTCACTTCATGGTCAAACATGGCATTGTTTTAGGACACGTCATCTCTATTAAAGGAATTGAAGTAGACAAAGCTAAAATTGAGGTTATCTCAAATCTTCCCATTCCCAAATCCGTTAAGGACATCCGATCCTTTTTAGGTCATGCTGGTTTTTACCATCGCTTTATAAAAGATTTCAGCAAAATCACTCGACCTTTGACCAATCTTCTTGGTAAGGATGTTCCTTTCGACTTCAATTATGATTGCATTTCATCGTTTGAGCATCTTAAAAATGAACTTGTCTCTGCCCCGATCATTTGCTCTCCTAATTGGAAGCTGCCTTTTGAAATCATGTGTGATGCCTCGAATTTCGCTGTTGGCGCTGTCTTAGGACAACGTATCGATAAGATTCTTCACGTCATTTACTATGCGAGTAAAACTCTTAACGACGCTCAAATCAATTATACTACCACTGAAAAGGAACTCTTGGCAGTCGTTTTCGCTTTAGAAGAATTCAGGCCTTATCTTGTTGGCTCACACATCACGGTTTATACCGATCATTCCGCACTTAGGTATCTTTTCTCTAAAAAGGATGCTAAGGCCCGTCTCATTCGTTGGATCCTTCTACTTCAAGAATTTGACCTTACCATTAAGGATAAAAAAGGATCTGACAATGTTATTGCAGACCACTTGTCTCGTCTTCCAAATGCCCCGTCTTCTTCTCTTCCGATCAACGAGAATTTCCCTGATGAACAGCTGTTTTCTCTATCCACTGATCCTTGGTTTACTGACATTGTCAACTACTTAGCCACTAAGCAGACCCCTTCTTTTTAGTCTAAGAAGGATAAACACAAATTATTTTCCCAAGTGAAACATTTTTTTTGGGACGACCCCTATCTTTTCAAGTATTGTCCCGACCAAATCATTCGAAGATGTGTTCCTGACACTGAAATTCACAGTGTCCTCTCTTTCTGTCATGACCAAGCATGCGGTGGTCACTTCGGTCCCAAAAAGACAGCCGAAAAGGTTCTCCAATCGGGTTTCTACTGGCTCACCCTTTTCAAAGACGCATACGAATTTTGCAAAACTTGTGATCGATGTCAATTCTTAGGGAAAATTTCTAAACGGAATATGATGCCCCTAAACCCTATTCTAGAGGTCGAAATTTTTGATGTGTGGGGTATAGACTTCATGGGACCCTTCCCTAATTCTTTTGGGAACCTTTACATTCTCTTAGCTGTTGGTTATGTTTCCAAATGGGTCGAAGCTGTACCATGCAAAACAAACGATAACAAGGTTGTTGTGCGCTTCTTGAAAGAAAACATCTTTTCTAGGTTTGGCACACCTCGCACAATAATCAGTGATAATGGTACACACATCTGTAATCGTTCTTTTGAAGCTCTCATGAGAAAGTATTCGATAACCCACAAGTTATCCACTCCTTACCATCCTCAAACTTGTGGGCAAGTTGAAGTATCGAATAGGCAGATTAAACAAATTCTTGAGAAAAATGTGAATCGAAATCATAAAGATTGGTCCCAAAAGTTAACCGACGCTCTTTGGTCTTACCGCACCGCTTTCAAAACCAACTTGGGTATGTCCCCTTATCGGTTGATTTTTGGTAAGCCATGTCACTTGCCAGTTGAACTAGAACATAGGGCGTTATGGTCAATAAAAACTTTGAATCTTGATTTAGAGCAAGCAGGAGAACATAGGAAGCTTCAACTTAATGAACTTGATGAAATTCGAAATGATGCCTATGAAAATGAACGAATTTACAAGGACAGAACAAAAGTTTTTCATGATAAATCAATTTTACGTAATACTTTCATGCCAGGTCAAAAAGTTCTGTTGTATGACTCAAAACTGCATCTATTTCCGGGTAAGCTAAAATCTAGATGGACATGACCTTACACTGTACGGACTGTTTTTCCGTATGGTGCGGTAGAAATTGAGAATCCAACCGATGGATCATCCTTTAAGGTCAATGGTCAACGCCTTAAACCTTACTTGGAACCAATACCCAACCAAAAGGAAGAGCTCATGGTCCTCCATGAGCCACATTACATTCGATAAGACGCACTAACCCTCTTTTGTACATATGTAAATATTCTCTTATTTATTTCCCTTTCACTAAGATATGTCTGAATAATGACTGTGAGGACACAGTCACACTCAAGTGTGGGGGGAATTGACATTACATCAGCAATCAAATTTTATAAAGTAGGTCATTCATTGAACAAGGATTAACCTAAAATTCATAAATAACACCTTGGTTCTTGTTTGATAAGTTGAATTGTTGGGTGATGGGAATGAACATTATTTATTTATTGAATCGTAATGTGTCTTTTTAAGATGCTAGCTTGAGACTATGCAGACGTTAGTCGTGTTCTGGAGTAAGCGTGTCAACCCTTGTTATACGTGTTAGAATGTGCAAGTAAAAATAATAAAAAAAATCAAGAAATAAAAATGATTTTGCACCTACATTTGTTGGATTTTCTGAGTTTGTTTTCATGCATACTATTTTCTTTTCCACTCAAATTTTCAAAATTGTAAGTTCTAAAATCCACATGGCCCAGTTAAGGAGAAATGACTCATTGTAGCGTTCTTCTTCGATACCCCACATTATTCAAACCCAAGTTTTAGTCGATTTACATCCATGTTTCGACAAGTTATCTGATATTGGTTTACTCAAGAACCTTTGTTTAAAGGTCAAAAATGTCACTTTTTATACCAATATTACACTACCCACTCCGTACTTGTTTTAAGGTAGGATAACCATATACCACATCTTATTTTATATGGGTTATCTATCTTACGAAACTTTGCTTATCATTCCTTTCAGCTTTTTGTATAACATCAATCCAGACTTGTGTGTTGAATTAAGGTTATAGAAGTAGACTAACTAGGGCACAAAACTTTCCTTTCATGAAGTGCTGGTAGTAGAGGAGGAATCAAATGAAATCATGTTCGTCATCATTCCATCTCCATTCATCATGCAAAAGAAAAAGAAAAAAAAAGAGAAAAAGAAAAAAAAAAGAAGAAAAAAAGAATAGAAAAAAAATGAAATAAAGAGAGAGTCTCTCTGAATAAAATAGTCTTCATCATTCCTGACTATGAAGCATCCATTTCCATTCCATCCACATCCATCATACCGTACTTAGAAGCGAGGATTGTAGTTGAGGAGATGAAAGGAAACAAAATGTCCATATGTGCCTTAGTATTACTTTATCTTTTGTAGCTTGAAATTCAACTAATACACTTGCCCTCTTATCTAGAATATTTTTAGAACTTACAAAAATTTTCCTTCATCTATGCATAACTCATATCCAATACATTACCGTTACATTGGTGCAAAATTATTCAAAAAAAAAAAAAAGAAGAAGAAGAATAAAGAAATGATTGGATGCACATTGTCGATGTGTAGAACTTTGGTTGACACCACGCTCTTAACCTTCAAGACAATTACAGTGTTACCAAGGAATTACGATTCAGCTTGAAAAAATTTGTTCATTTTTGCACTAATTATGGGATGGACAATTTGGGACTAAACCGTTATTGTTGCAGTTAGGTGAAATCCTTGGAATATGAAAGACCTTAAATATATTGTTTGATTAATCCGCGTACATAAGACGCTTTGGATTTTGTGGGTAGTATCCGCTGAAAACCCTCACGAGACAACACTCGTCCTACTGGGGACACCCAGGGGTTTAAAGGCTTGTTGCATACGCTAAATGCAATCGTGTTTCCTACGAAAGTGTGATATATCTTAGTTTAGTTTATTCGAGGACGAATAAAAAGATAAGTGTGGGGGTATTTGATATACACGTAAATGTGTATATTTTATCCGCATATTTATCTTATTTTATCTTATAAATAATTGATATTGCGTATTTATAGCTGTGTTTTCAGATTGTTGACAAGAATCATGGTTTAGAGCATTTGATGAATAAAACATGAAGAATTTGCTGAAAAAGAGTGAAGTTAAAATTACTTAAGCTTGAAGAACGGTTGCAAATAGAGTTTAGTTGGGTAGATTTGGCTCATTAAAGACTCATATTGTGTTCACATTGGCTCAATTGCAGACCGTTTCACTCATGTAGCGTTCACATTAGCTCCTTTGCAAGGCCTCTCATTCATGCACTGCATGCGTTCACACTGGCTCACTTACAAGGCCTCTTGCTCTACAACCCCGTTCACACTAGCTTATGTGTTATTTGGGCTAATTCTTTAGTCCCACATTGTGGAATTTGCCAAGTAGCCTTTGTCATATCAGCTATAAATACACTTTATCTCAGTCATTGAAAAACACACTTGGTTTTATTCTGTAATCTTTCTCTTGGAATAAAACTCTTCTTCCTCTGTTCTATTTAGTTTTAGTTTTATTTATGTTCATGTTATTTAATTTCTGTTTTTCTTCTTCTTTAGCTATGTCTAGCTAATCCCCTTTGATTAGGGGGTGATGACGCTAATAGATATGATTCAACATGAATCACATAGCCAATAGATGAGGATTTTATATATGTAGATCTAGATCTGTTCAAGGGTTAGATCTGAACCTTCATATTCTGTGTCGTTTAAGAGCTATGCTCCTTCACAGGGTATATTCATGTTCGATCTAACAATTATCAGATTTAGATATAGTTTTAGGTTTTTAGAAATTATTTTGTGAATCTGTCCTGATAGTCTATGGTTGTTTAAGAGCTCAGCTCCTGCATAGACTATGCTTGTCGTTATTTACTTATTTGTTTCTAAGAATCTATCTATCGTTGATTCGTGTTTGTGACAGAAACAGGAATTAGATCTATATTTATTTGTTGGCTATTGATGAGTGTGAATCTAATCTATGTCATTATCCCCTAATTGCTTTCTCTTATTAGATAAATCTCTCTTTTATATTTAATTGCTGTTATTTTCTGTGTTTTCAATCAATCAAAATTCTGGAATAACTTGATTGGATTTATTAATTAAAATATTTTTGGTCCCAGAGTTCGACACCCTCTACAACAATCCTTGTTGTTTAGGAAAACCGAACGGATTTTACAGTTGTTTACAATTGTATAATTTGTTCGCAAACAAGTAGCCTCGCTATAAAAATAAAAAGCAAAGAAGGAAGGAAAGAGATACAGAACAAATATAATAATAACAACAAAATAGGCAGAAGAATGAACTGACCATAAAGATATGATAAAACTGATGATAATATCAACATGGGCATATAAGAATCATGAATTTGATATATAAGCTAAGATAGAACTGATGAGTTTAATGTTTAATTTCCAACTCCAATTTACAACATGTCAGAATTGCTTTTGTATAATTTAAATCTAAAAATAATCAATGGACTCACTGAGATTGGATTTAGGAAGAGAAAAGTTCTGAGTTCTGGATTCTGAATTCGAATAGCTAAACCGTTGTTGTAGAATTTGATTCTTATCATCCAATTTGAGTGCTCTAATTCTGATTTGCTTTGGGGAAGAAAAGAGAGGCTAGTTTTGATTTAGGTTAGGGCAACATGGAGGCACCATGGATTAGTGTAATGAAATTAGGGTTAGGTCTAGGTGTGTTTTTTATAGATGTATTAGGTAATTAGAGCCTTTAGATTAGATTAAAGATCATCAGAACAACACAGCTCAAAAGACAGGTCATCCAGCCAATCCCTGAAGGATACGTCATCAGAGAACTTTTAGAATTCTATGCAGGTTCTGCATCGGCATGGGCGCACTTCCCAAGTGCGCCAGTGCATTTTTGTTCTGGCGCACTTCACAAGTGCGCCAGTTATCCCAGCCTGTTTTCTGATTTTTCTGCCCAACTTCTACCGTCCATAACTTCCTCACACGGTATCCGTTTTACGCAAACTCGGACTCTATCATAAGCAGAATTCTGAGACGAACGCAATAGCGTAACCCGTTTCACTAATTCTTCATTTAAAAATTAATTATTCTTTAATTATCTCTTATTTCATGCTTTAAAATTATGGGGTGTTACAGTTAGACAGATATAATTAAATGGATTCCAACATTTCATGTTTCTCCCAATTCTGATTTATATTGGATTATGTACATTCGTTTGAAATTTAAAATTGAATTTTCAAACTACCGTGCCATTTCAGGCTCGTTTTATAATTAAAATAAATTTATACGTTCTAACTTCGAACTAAATTTTTAGTCATTAATATTTAAAATAAATCATTTTAAATATTACAAAATCCATTAAAATAGCCAAAATAAAAGTTATAAATTGGTTCTAAAACTCCGGGTTGTTACACAGACCTTTCCATGTCCTACGTGGCGATCTACACCATTTGTTAAACGATATCTTAGCCGCCCATCCACTTCATCAATCCACATGTCACCTATTTCCATTTCCCGGTTTTTTTTCATTCACTCACTTTCGTTCTAACCCCAAAATTTTTAAAATCTTCAATCCCTAATTTTCATTTCGTTAACCCTCAAAATTTCATAATCTTCAATCCCTAATCCTTGATTTGGGGGGCACACATCTCCAATCGGCCCTTAGCGATGGGTTTCTAGCGATTCAATCATTGTTTCGAAAATAAAATGGGGGTCAAGGCATTAGAGAAATTGAGTTATTCAGCGTATTCAATTTCCAAATTTCTGGTGGATTTGTTATTACCGTAGATTTTGATCATTCGGCATAGGGTAGGGCTGCACAAAGTATGGGTTGGGTCGGGTTAGACCAAATACTTCATCCGACCCACATATGTACGGGGTTTAAGGTATTTCAGCCTGATCCGACCCTGTATGAGGTTGGATATGGGTTGGGTTGAAGTATGGGTTGGGTCGGGTTTAGTACGGTTGGGTTGCTTGATATAATAAAAAATGAGAGCATGAGAGATTTTTTTTAAAAATATTATTAAAATATTCAACATAATATATCATATTTTAGCTAGCATAATGCGTTTAAAATAAAAGATTCATCACAAGACATATTTTATTAAAATTTCATTGTAAAACACATCATATGAAATCAATTTACCACATAGTAGAACAATACATTAAAATGCTTTTAAAATATATTTCTATATAGTTTGGATTGACATGAAATATGATTTTTTGTACATTTAATATAGAATACATAAACATTATTAAGGATTATAATATTCTAACTTTAAGTGAGCTATTATTTAATTAGTTTTTTAATATAGGGTTAGGTTGGGTTAAAATAAGGTTGGATTGAACAAAATATCAAACCCGACTCGTGTAAAGTATGGTTTACAAATCGTAACCGATATCCGACCCGAACTATGATGGGTTGGGTTGGGTTTATATAGGTTGGGTCGGATTTGATATGGGTTGTGTGCAGCCCTAGCATAGGGCAAAAGTTTTATTGTTGGATTTAAATAGTTATATTTGGGGTTTTAATTTTGTTTGTTGGTTTGCTGGTACTAATAGTGGCAATCCTTAAATTGTTGATTTAAGGATTTGTATTAGTTTGATGTTGCTGTAAGGATTTGGGGCTTCAGTTTTGTTTGTAATAATGCACATTTCTGTTCACTATTGTCTTCGCGTGCTAAGTGTTCTTTGATTAAACTTGTAAGGAGCAGAACATCTACAAGCAGCTCCTTTGTTTCGTTGGAAACTTCACCATTCTCCTTTTCAACATGTCCTATACTTTGTGTGTTCTCATCTTGGTTGACACTGTGACTTCCATGCCATGCAGTATGGTTGAAGTTTTGCATTAGTAATGCATTCAGTGGTTCAGGTAATACCATTTCCTTTTCATTCATGACTTTGTGCTATATTTTATCTTCTGTTGTTTGGCAACCAGTCAATTCAATCGCTATTTGCACATTCCCATAACCCATAGTCTCAGCAACAATAGTTTCAAATGACCCATTCTCTCTAACTACAATACATTCATCTGACTTTGTTGGATTAACAATATCACACCTATTAATCTTTTTATCACCCAATACTTTCCCGTGGTTATTTGTTTCAACAACTAAATCCTTCATCTTTACAAGACCATCAACTTCACGCTGTGATAAAGGAATGTCTAACCTATTTACTATGCCAATATGATCTGTTTCAACTTTAATTTTGTTTGTTCGTTTGCGGGTTTGTAAGAATATGTTAAAATATGAAAATCGGTCTGGTAGGCCATACCTATGGCTATTATTATACATTTATAAATAACCCACATCATCATTGCCACACGGATATAATTTTATGGAAGCCTACATGCCTTACCAATCAATTTCTAAGAGCACTTGGAGCACTACCTGTTAGCAATGGGCTATCCAAAATCACCCAGTTAATACTTATAAATATAATATGTTATTTGTCCATTGCCTTGTTTTTTGTTCGATTGCTTATGTAATTGGTTTGTCCATCTTCTTGAACATGTGTAGTTGTTAAAAAATTAATTCATACTCACAAGTATACATGCATATATTCATATTCACATGTATGTATATATATATATATATATATATATATATATATATATATATATGTAGGTTATTTGTCCATCCTCGAGTTCAATGACCACTCAATCAATTTCTACTTCAAATTCAACAACAGAGACAGGAAACAAGCATTGCCACCACAAAATCCCAGGAAGATGAGGACTGTGAAGGTAGGGTCGAATGCGAGGAAGAAGTTTTTTGGTTGCTCCATGTGTCCTGTAAGTATAAATTAGGTATTTTCGGTTGCTTTGTCGATTACCGTATTTTTCAGTGATGTTTTGGTCGAGAATTTAACATATGTGCAGAATCGCGATTGTGGATATTTTATGTGGCATAACGAAGTGTATGAAATCAATAGCAATGCTAAAATGGAAGATACTACAGTTAAATTGACGAAAAAGAAAATATTATATCGTAATTGCTCATGGAAAGGAAGACATTTGAAGACAAGCTGTTGAAGCAAAAGAAAAAAAGGGCAAAAGCCGATGAATTTGTGGCTGATATGAAGGAAGAGTTGGCCCTAATGTGCATTAAATGTGGAAAGCAAGTGAAAGGAGAAAAATTCACTACAAGAGCTTTAGCTATGTCCTGGATCATGATTGGGATTGTTTTTTGTATACTTATGGCAATGTAGTGTAGTGAAGTACCATCCAAGTGAAATAGCATGTATGGACAGATTTTCTTCATAATTGTTTTCATGTTTCGTCTTTTTGGAGTTGTTCATGATGAATTGTGATGTGTGTTGTTGTATGTTTTGAAATGAATCTACGAATGATGTTTTATTCAAGTGGTGTATGTGATATTATGCAAGTAGTTTAAGTAATATTGTATGTGGTATTATGCAAGTAGTTGTTGTACTATTGTATGTGGTATTATGAAGTAGCTCACAAAAACAAATTCAGAAATTTAATATCTATAGAAACATTTTTTGATGTTGCCACAGACACCTAAGCATGTTGTTATAGACCTAAATAAGGTTCTACTGTAACAATATTTGTTGTGTTGCCGTAGATAGTCAAAATGTTGCCATTGAGGTCTGTAGCAACGGTAAAAATTACATCACCCTAAAAACATTGCCAAAGACCAATGCCAACAATTTTTTGGCTTGTGCCAACAATTTTTTTGCGTTGCGTTAAGTCGTTTATGGCGTAGTGCAATCTGGACAGTTATAACAACCTGTCCTAAAATACAACACACAACAGTATAATACTATATATCATGCGTTTGAACTCCTCTAGTAGCTCGTCTTTGGATTTTACAGCATTCGATAACTTGAACCTATACAACTCGATCTGACCCGAGCATTACAAACCCCACGGATCAGTCTGGTGAACCAGCATGAGAAAACTCACTAAGTTTAAATAACATTCATATTGCTAAACTTTAGAAAACCCCTTTTAAAAGAAAAGGATAATAGTAAGACCGTCCCACACATAAACATGGATGGTTTTTATCTTACTATAACCCAAAACATTTTTGATAGGAAATCTGGTGATATTATAATACTATCTATATCAGATAAATAACCAAATAGAGGAACGCTTGCAACTCATGTTATACATATTCATTATATAATCAAAAACCATGGGGCTTTTATTGGAGATTGGATTCCAACTATGACAAGGTATGGGACCACCTTCCGATTAGTGTACTCTAGAGGGGCTACACTTGGGTTCAACAAGAACATCTTGCAACCCAGCCATACATGACCGCCCACTCATTTAGCTTAAGTGTAGCGAATGCATTATCGCCATATGGTTTTAAGGGCCTACCATCCTTCTGTGGAGATATAGAGTCGAAAGTAGAACAAATAAGGAATTTCTTTAGATTGGTGATAATATACCCTGCTTGGGTGAGACTTGACTAGCCATGTTGCCTGCCCGATTTTTGCCATTTCCCGGTTTTGAGGCTCGAGGCTATGTTTGTCTTCTAGAACAGCATACCACCAATTACTTTGAATGCCACATTGTCGCACCCACCAAATCACTAATTGATTTCCCTAAAAATAATATGGGTATAAAGCTAAGAGAAACGAATTCCCCCACCACCAAACCTAAATACGTTTGAGGTAATCAACCCGTAACCTATTAGGTATTCTTTGTGTGACTTTCGTCTATACAAGTCATCCGGGAACAGGATGAACCGAAGGCACCCTCCTACTGCATCCAAAGGATCGGTAGCAAGAAGCCCTTGCAAATCCGTGAAATCCCAACCATGACTGAATCACGACCTAATATCTCTAGCTGTACATCCAGAGAATATTCGACAAATAATCCTTCCTCTTATGAAGATCCATGGTCCTCAGTTGCTCCATCTTCAACTACAGCTTCCACGTTTTCGTATCCACTGGTTATAATGGTTTACGAATATAAATTCGATCCCAGTCTTTCAGTACCACTAATCGCATTAGCTATATTTGATAGTCAGTTATTTAACTATCGAATAAACAACCATTCATCCATAAAAAGAAAACGAATTCACTAATTCAATACCTAGCATCATTTGGCCTCTTCAATTAACCATTGGTTAATTAAACTTCTCAAATCTTGAAATTTGTCTATATTCGAAAAAAAATTCCACTTCTATTCTAGTATTCAATTTAAACACGATCTTTAAAACCATTAACACTCATTAACCTACTTCACTTATCCAATTCTTGCTGTCGAACCTGACCATCCTCACTCAATAATGAAATCAATCAAGTTGGGTTATAATTACCTCTTAGACCTTACATGAACAATATTATTAACTTCGAAATAGGCAAGGTTCACACTTCGAATATCAACAAACATTTACTTCTATAATCCTCACATTTAGTTTAAGAATTTACTTCTTTTATGGAAATAACATTGAATATAACAACAGTTTTATAATCCATGCTTTCAAAATATTTATCTTTAAAATACTTTTATTCGTAAGTATGAACAAGCAAATAAATCACTAAATTATTTACTTCACCATTTACTATTATTAAATAGTAAATCTTTCCTTAAAGGTCATCAAAATAATAGTCGACTTTAAAATAATTACGATTCAATAATTTATTGAATAATCAACTCTAGTTAGAAACATTTGACTTAATCAACTCAAAGAATTATTAATTTATTAACCAATTCCGACTAACTTATATAATAAATTTAAAAAAATTCCATTCAAGTCATTACTTATTTTCATTAATCATGTTATAATTTGTTTCATTAGTTTGAAACATTTACAAATCCTATTTATAAGAATTTGTTTTTCAAAACTTGTTTATAACACATTTCCATTTATAACTATTTGTATCAATGGTACTAAAGAGGAAAATGTCTACTAAAGTACCAAACCGTGAAATATCAGCTAATTCCATATTTAATAACAATATATAACCATATTGATAAATATTATCAATAATAGTATGGAGTCCGAGTTCTCCGACCTGTCCTTCCCTACACCATAATGGGTTACCCAAATTTCAATACAAGTATATATATATATATATATATATATATATATACATATCATAATAATGGAAATAATCAGCTTAACTAATAAGGGCCAACAATCAATTAACAACATCCATTCAAGCATCCAATTATTTATTAAATACGTTTATATTATTATAAACATAACCAATAAGGTACGTTACCTCGTTTTGGAAATGATCATTAAAATAACAATTTATTTCAATTAAATTAAATAAATGCTTAATTTTTTCAATGAATATTTAAAAATACTCAGCATCCATGCAAACCTTCATCATAACAAACATTGCACGTAAAATAAAACCCCAGCTTATATAAAATATAAGCGGGATAAACTGAGTGAGTTAAACTCACCTTGATTTGAATTCATTGATAAACAGTTCTTTTTAGTCAAATCTAACCGGCGTTTAATTTGACTAAAATTTCCATTTGCTTCCGATTTTGACCAAATCAGTTTCGTGTTGTAGTGCTTGATAAGACGATTCCAATGCTTTCGATTTAACCAAATTCTTATTACGAACGCACACAATATTATAAATGAAAGTTTATATATAAACTAAATAAGCTTTGAATTTGTTTTAAGTTAATTTGGCCTTACCCTTATTTTTGTTCGGCCTATATACATTCCAGTCCACATAAAACTAATTATCGGATCCCTCCTCCTCACACAAATCATCCGCCTCCTCCAAATATTCTTCCATGGACGAAAACCAGATCTTCTTTTCCGCTTTCTTTCTTCAGAAAAAATCAAAACTTTCTACATCGAATCTCCCCTGCGCAACAACTCTTCGGTCATCACATCACTCTCCTCCTTCGGTCGGTCTACTAAACCCTAAACAACCCCTTCAATTACCTATCGTACCACCAAAGCTTTGCCGATCAACCCCAAGTCTTCCAGAAATAAAGGAGCTTCCTCCCTGCATCCACTACAGATTTTAGAAAATCCAAACTGAGGCTTCCATCATGAAGATTGACTGAAGCCTAGGTCCTTAACTTCAAACAAACTCATCATGAGATCCATCAAAAGCATACAGAATTGAAGTGCGTGGATCCACGAATGCATATAAGTATATTTCGTGATTTTTAATTGTTGTATTATTTTTGTTTTGATTTTTAAGTGGTTCGAATGGGGTTTTTCTCTACTGTGTTCGTTCATATGGTTCTGGGAATCGTGAAATAAAATGCATGGATACATATATATATATATATATATATATATATATATAGTTGTGGTTGATTCAGATAAGATCAATGTTTATCAGTGGCGCATCGTAGGTAGGTTCAGCTGCTATTTTCTTAGGCCATTGACTTTCTTCTCCTTTCCAGGTTGTTTGTACTAGTGATGGGAGTTTTGATAGTTGCGTGATGCTTAGCTAAGGATTTTGAAGATTTTTGTATTGGATTTCCAGTACTATTGGTCGGCTCAAATGGAATCATTGATCGAACTTATGTATGTGTAGATTAGGTGAGACTGTGAGGCTATGACTTGTTTATTCCATCTAGAGATTTGAAACTATATGTTGTAGATTTTGTGTTCGATTTTAAATGTATTGCAACAGTCCCTATATGAATTTGCAATTGAAATCCACTATGTATATAAATAGATTTAGTTGTTTCGATTGTCTGTATAGATTTGATGGTATATATATATATATATATATATATATATATATTTGTTTCTTTAGTTTTTCATTATCCATGTGTATTTAATTGTATATATATATTTAGCTTGTTCATTGTCTCTGTCTATGGAGAATTTGCATTTTTATATTTTGTTTTCCTGTTGCTTACTGAAAAGGAACAAGGGCATGCTGTAATCTAATTTAAAATGAATTGTTTTGGCCCTTTGTTTTTGAATTCGTACAGACAAGAATATATATTGTTTTCTTTGTATTTGCATTGACAACTTTCAGCTTTATACATGTTTACTTTCCAGTTTTCATATTCATGGAGCAAGCTTTTATTTTTTGGACGAATACGACGAAAATATGTGTCCGGGTTTCATTTGATTTGCCGAACCAAGTGAAAATGCTGATGGGTGTGTGTGTGTGTGTGTGTTTATATATATAGGGATTTGTATTGAAAATATTTGTATACAAGCTTTTGGTTGGGTTATTTCTAAATCTTATATAATATCGATACAATATAAATTAAATTCAAACAGCTCAATTTAATAATAATAAATTAATAACATCGTATTTATCAAAATAAATAGCTTCAATTTCAATCAACATAGAATTTAAAACTCAACATTTAAAATTTTGGGTTTAACAATATTCCATTTATATAAAAATTCTTTTATATTTATAAATAAATCGTTAAAATTTAAAAACGATTTTGTAGCGACTATTTGAAAATTTGATTTGGACATAACTTACAACTTATATGATTAAATCTCGATTTTTCTATTCCATTAGAAAATTATTATCCAATAGATTCAAACAATTCTTGTGTCAAAGAATTCTGACTTATATCGGATCATGTATATTTAATTAAAGTCCAAAACTCAATATTACAAACTACCGCGTCATTTCGAGCTCATTAATATATGATTTATATGTTTGACTTTGTTTCTAATCAACAAATTCGATATAGAATCCATATTATCACCAAATCAATATTTAAAACATATTCAAATATTCGTAATTAATGCTTAAAAATCCGGGACATTATAGTCCTTAAGAAACTTCTAATGCTTGTATGATCATATGCAAAAGTGTGAGTATATATCCTTACATTAATGCGAAAACTAGGTAGTCGACTGATTCAGTTGACCTCCTTAATGCAATATATTTTTGTGCCATGTATCTAATATGTATAAAAATAATCCTAGTAGTACATATAAGTTCTATATGTGTGCTCATCCATTCCCCAAAATGCAACATCCAAATGATGATCCATCCATTTCCATCCATAAAATTTTAAATGCACACATATCCATATATAATATGTAAGTAAATAAGCCGATATAGTGCCTAGGGTGTGTATATACATCCACGAGCAACCACCACCAAACACTTGCATCCATTTGCAACCATCGATCATAACATGTTTCAAACACATATTTTAAACCATTGGGTTCTACCTAAGGGTCAAAAGGTAAGAACGATAGGATAAACTTAAATGATAGAAGCAAAAGCAAAGTAAAAAGCTTAGAAAAGAAGTCTAGAACGTGCTTTCAAAAAGAAAAGGGAAAGGAGCGCGAATTCTATCTTCGGGTTCCTATGTTGCATCTTTGCGGTCTTCTCCCCATTGCACTTTCACTAATCTGATCTCCTCGTTATGTAGCATCTTGATTTATGATCCAAGGATATGAGTATGAACTCTTCTTGTTGATGCTTCCTTCTCAACTTCTATGCCTTCAAGTGTTCCTGCTCTACTTTCTCTACTATATCATGGAGACATTTCCTCAAATGGGAAACGTGGAATACATCATACACGCCTGCCAGCCTATTTGGTTGCTTGACCCTATAGGCCATCTGGCCTATCCTCTCTATTATATGGAATGGCCTGATGATCTCAACACCAACTTCCCTACTATGCCAAAGAGGACGATATTCCTTAGCGGTGAAACTTTGATGAAGACCATATCTCCTACTTTAAATTCCAAGTCGGACCTCCTTTTATCGGCATAAGGTTTCTGTTGATCTTGGGTTGCTTTCTTCCTTCTTCGAATGAGGTCTATCTTTTTTGAAGACTCTCTTATCATGTCAGGCCCTAGTAGAAGTCTGTATCTTATCATGTCAGGCCCTAGTAGAAGTCTGTAAGTAGACTCCCACCAACAAATCGGTGATCTGCAAGGTCGTTCGCATAGCGCTTTGAAGGGTGCCATGCCTATGCTCGATTGATAAATATTATTATATGTGAACTCAGCCAATGGGAGATTCTCCTCCCAAGTCCCTCCGAAGTGTAGTATACACAGTTTGAGTAGATGCTTGAGAACTCTATTAACCCTCTTAGTTTTCCCATCAGTCTGAGGGTGATAAGCTATGCTAAGCCCTAATTGTGTACCTAACGCTTCTTGCAAGCCCCTCCAAAATTCCCTAGAAAATGTGGGATCACGTCACTTACTATACTTGAAGGTACCCCATGTGGTCAGATGATCTCCTTGAGGTAAATTAAAGCTATTCAAGTTGTCGTCCTCTTGCTCTTGACTGGGATGAAATGAGCCCTCTTTGTAAGCCTATCCACTATTACCCATACGCTCGTGTTGCCCTTCCTTGATCCGAGAAGTCCATCAAAGAAATCCATAGAGATATTCTCCCATTTCCATTGTGGGACATCCAAGGGCTGAAGTAATCCACTGAGTTTCTTTTGTTCAGCCTTCACTTGCTGACAAGTCAAACATTGGGCCATGAATTCTGCTACATCTTTCTTAATAACAGTCCAATGTAAAATACGCTTCATATCTCGATACATCTTGTCACCGCTCGGACGGGTAGTCATCTGAGAGTAATGAGCTTCCTCTAGCACTGCATTTAGCAATTCCCTAATGGGACACACATCCTTCCATCTCCTCTTAGCCAGCCTTTTTCATCCACAGTATATCAAGATAGGTGACCATAAGTTTCTCCTTGACCAAGTCCATCCAAGATGTCCTTCAACTTCTAGTCCTCTTGGTGCATAGATCCAATTCGCTCTAATAGAGTAGGTCGCACCTCCAATGATGCCAACAAACAAAGTGTGAAATCTGTAGATAGCTTGAATCAAAGGTTGAGATGAACTCCAAGCTCTTCCTTTCTACGAATAGAGGTCAAGGTTATCCACTGCCTACTCAATCCGTCCTCCACCACATCACCCTTTCCTGAGGTATAAGCTATCTGAAAGTCGTAGTACGCTAGTAACTCCATCCACTTTTGTTGCCTTAGATTGAGGTCCTTCTATGAAAATAAGTATTTGAGCGATTTATGGTCTGCATATAGCTCAAATTTTTCTCCAATTAGATAGTGCCGCCAAGAGTTAAGTGCGAACACTATTGTTGTTAACTCCAAGTCATGGGTGGGGTAGTTCTTCTTATGAACCCTTAGTTTCCTACTTACATAGCATAATACCCTACCGTCTTGCATCCGTACGACACCTAATCCTGTGTCGTAAGCGTTTGTGTAACTTGTGGACATCTTACTTTCGTCTGGGAGAATCAGAACTGGGGCCGTTGTCAGAGCTCGTTTCAATCTATGGAAAGCATCCTCAGCGTCCATGCTCCAAGCAAAAGTCAAGTTCTTCTTTGTTTAACGGGTAATCGGAGCTGAGACCCGTGAAAAATCTTTAATAAACTTTCTATAATAGCCCACCACTCCAAGGAAACTTATTACGTCTATTGCATTCTTCCGAGCCTTCCAATCTTGAACAACGACCACCTTAGCGGGGTCTACCGCTATACCTTCCTTAGAGATCACATGCCCCAGGAATCTTACTTCCTCCCTCTAGAAATGGCACATAGAGAATTTTGCTTTAAGTTGATGTGCTCTAAGTGTACCTAGGACTTCTTCTAAGTGTTGGGCATGTCCTCTTTGCTCTGGGAGAAAATCATAATGTCATATACGAACACCACCACGAACTTGTTCAAATGCTCCCTAAACACTCTATTTATCAAGTCCATGAAGTATACGGGTGATTGGTTAACCCAAAAGGCATAACCATCCACTTAAAGAAACCATCCGGAGTTCTAAAAGTTGTCTTGTCAATATTATCATTTGCCATCCTGAGCTGATGAAATCTTGTGGCCAGATCCAATTGCGAGAAAACTGAAGCGCCTACTAGTTGGTCAAACAAGTCATCAATCCTTGGTGGTGGGTGCCTATTCTTCTTGGTGAGTTTGTTCAGTTCTCGGTAGTCTACACATAGATGGAGAGAGCCGTCTGCCTTGGTTGCGAAGACGATCGGAGCTCCTCATTCTGAAATACTCTTCCTAATGAATCCCTTTTCCAATAACTCACCTACTTGTTTGCTGAGCTCCTTCCTTTCCTTAGGAGCCATGTGGCGCAGTGGCAATTCGACTTACTTCACATTTTCCACAAAGTATATCCTGAAGTCTATCTCCTGCTTTGGAGGTAACCCCCTAACCTCGTTGAACATGTTTGGAAATTTGCCTAATCGAAGATCGTCAATGGAAGCATCAAGAGATTCTAGGTAACTAAGCATTACTGACCCCCGTAGGTCATAAGAAATTTCGAGAGTTCTACCACGGCAAGTAAGAAGTCAAGCTACTATCATGTAGTAATCAAGGATGGCACTGTACATAGCTAGCCAATCCATTTCTAGAATTAATCTATAGCCCATGAAACCAAGAACATATGCATCGCATTCAAACTCAAAGCCTAGAACAGAAATCCTCAAACCCCTACATATCATGGATAAATGAGTCGTTCCTCCGACCGGATTTGAGACTATAACGGGATTAGAAACAATAATAGTACTTAGGTGCATATTTTCTACTCCTGAATTGGATATGAATGAGGGAGAAGCACCAGAATCAAAAAAAGTTCTAATAGGATAGTCTAAAAGAGAAATCAAACATTCTACTTCGACTTTCCTACCCCATTCTGGTCCATCGGCCTCTAAAGTGTTAACCTGCCCTGTAGACATTCTAGCCTTTTGTCCTTATCTCTGAGGGCATTGTCCCTTGAAATGTCCAACTTGGCCACAAAGAAAGCAAGCGTTCTTTTTTTTCTGCGGTCTTTCAAAATGTGACCTAAAGCACCACAACCATGACATTTCACTTCTGCCTTGATCTGAGCTTTTTCAGGCTTTCCCCTTTTCTTGTTCTTATTAGCCCACCATTTCTTTTTTTCTGCTTTACGTTTCTTTTCCTCTTTCTTTTCTTCTTTCTTTCTTTCTTTCTTTGCCCTCATATGCATTAAGGCCATGTCTACTAGTTTTTCAAATGTTGCTCCCATTGGTACATGTGTTAGCGCTAATTCTTAGAGTGGTTGGTTTAATGCCTTAGCGAAGCTCAAGGCCTTTTTGTGAGGAGTATTTACTAACTCCAATCCATGTCTTGCCAGTTGGTTAAAAATGTTGACATACTCCTTTATAGTCATGCTTCCTTGTTTCAAGTACAGAAACTTCTTTACTTGCATTCCTTTGTTTGTGATAAGTATCTTACCTCAAAGACAACCTTAAAGTTATCCTAAGTAGTTATTTCTGGTCTGGCTTGAACTATTCACTCCATTATGATGCTTCATCTTTAAACTGAAAAGATGCTAACTGGACTCTCCTCTTATCAACGAATTCTAACAAGTTGAACACATGCTCCGTTTCTCTTAACCAATTTCACGCTTCTGCAAAACTTTCGGTACCAAGAAAAGGTTTTCCTCCATTGCGCTGAAGTCTTTGTAGAGCTTAGAAAAGTTGATTACGGGAGGAGGAGGAAGCGCTACAGCGGCTGCAGCTGGGGGAGGAACATTCTCTTGTACCCCTACATATGTCATAGCCTCTATGTATCTACGAAACCATGTGGGAATGGGAATGGCCTTAGGGAAGTTAGGAGCCCTAGACATGCTGAAAAAGGACGAAACAAGAGTCCAGAAAGAGAATCGAAGGAATAGTGTAAATAACTTAAGGGGATATGCTTTTTCAAAATTCACATTTTATTTGAAAGTCCTTTATTTTGAAAACATTTTTCAAAAACTTTTCCTCTGATCTTGTAACCTTAGGCTCTGATACCAAATGTGACACCCTATGTCCGCTAATGTCACTCTAATGAGAATGCATTAAGCTTCATGAAGCGCAATAGGT
The DNA here is from genome assembly GCA_030737875.1 of Allium sativum. Lineage (NCBI taxonomy): Eukaryota > Viridiplantae > Streptophyta > Magnoliopsida > Asparagales > Amaryllidaceae > Allium > Allium sativum. The sequence goes on along the minus strand of CM060921.1, from coordinate 151,588,002 downwards.
AAATAGTAACTAAATGTATAAGACAGATATAAATAATGCAACGAAAAAAGATTTAGAACTTTTTATTAATCAAGAAGAACCACATTTCAGACTCAAAGTTACAGCATCATGTTTATCTCAAATACTCAAAAGCAAACTTTCTCATACTCAGAGTACAAAAACAATAACAATATCCCTCAAGTTTCATTACAATAAGCCTGAATAAACTGAAGAAAATACTTGAAAAGGGAGAGCTATCTAAGTCCAAGCAGAATCACGATCTCAACAATTGACCAATCCCAATCAAAGAACTTGGGGGGAAAGGAAGGTAAAGGAGGAAAACAAAATGGGTCAAACATAAATTCTGGTGAGTTCTAGTAATTTCTAGCATAGGAATATGAATAGGTGTCAAGACCGATCAATAAAACTAGAAGAGAAAGTACAATAAAGCATGTATATACGCAAGAGGTAAACAAGATGCCAAACAAGATAAAGGTTAATTCAATTTCTTATTCGTATCTAGGAATCAAACTAACTGTACCAACTTTACAAGCATTAACATGATTAGGTGTTACCCTAATTACTACCCATGCAACCAGCTCCCCATTACCCGAATATTCTGTGTCATCCCCAAAAGTATTGTGTATCAGTCCCTAACTTAACAACTTATAGAACACAGCCATATCCGCAGGCATTACTTGCGGCTTAGTTTCCTGTAGTCGGACCCATGCACGCTCATGACTACGCATGAACGTTCCTTGTACACTCCTAAACCTTGAACGTCTTATAATCAAGTTCAGTAAAGCATGCCCTGACCCCTACCGAATGTAAGGTCCCTACCGAGATACCAATAGGGATACTAACTGATATAGATTCCATACAACTTGACAGAAACCAAACCCTAGGCTTGTGTCTCCGTGTACCTTGGATTTAAGAGTTCCGACAACCTGATTCAACAGCTAGACTTGGGACCCCTTTATCTTATTATTTAACATGTGTAACTTAGCAGGTTATGGTTCAATAATAAGCCTGGTTGTAAAATTACATTTTATCTAAATGTTATTAGTGTACAACACTTTTCCCCAACAAGCACCTCTCCAAATGTACAACTAGGCTTATAGTAATTTACTTAGTTTTCACATCTGATTCTATTCTTACATGTCTATTTGATATCACATTAAGTCCAGTTTAACTGACTATCATGTCGAGTGTTCTTCCTAGCATGTAACTAACCCAACTTTAAAAGAATAACATGTAATTACCCCCAAATAGATTGACATGTAATTATCTAAATCTAATATGTTAAAATGTAATTTTCCCAAATAGATTAACATGTAATTATCCAAATCTATAACATGTAATTATCCCAATTCTTATAGTCAAGGGTTCTAATACATAATATTACCAATTTTCCTCATTTATGTGTCATTATCAAATTATTCCAATTTATGTCATTTGTACGCAATTAGCGTAATAGCCTAGGCTTGATTAGCCTAGGTTCTACGTAGAATAAAAAGTAAAAAGTGAGAAACAGATCTCAGACTGAGTAAACAGGCATAATAGGAAGCTGTAAATAAACGAAAGGCATAATAAGGACAAGGAAGATTAAGGTTCATATTATAACTTGTAGATTTGAATAGAAAAACATGTATAAACATATATAGGGATAGTTTTAGGCACTGTTTATACCAGATCCAATCTTATTTACTGTCCAAAATCTTTTTAAATAGTCAAATCTAAAAATCACATAGAATTCATAGTGGGTCTTGGTGAAGAAGAGAATAAACCTCTTATGTATGTAACTATGCTGCAGAAGAAAGTCCAATCAAAGTTCTATGTATGCAAGTCCTGGTGTTGCCTCTGTTTGATCCAATCCTCAGCAGCATTCCTCCATTATATGTTTATATTTTTCAGAATAATTTCATAGAGGAAGAAAAAGATATGAATAATTTGTGTGAATTGGAAATGGGAGAAGCCACTTATTTATAGATTCACAGAGTCAACATTAACCTTTAGATTCTAGGTTTTAAATCGAAACTGTACACATAATGATGAGTCAGCAACAAATAAAGCCACAAAACAGTCTAGGTTCGGCCGACGAATTCTCCGAGAACTGTTGTGGGTCGACCCTTGGGTCGACCTTAGGGTCGACCTAGCCCACCTGGGTCGACCTTTGGGTCGACCCAAGTTGAGCGTGGGTCGTCCCCCAATGGGTTTGTTTCCCGCTCGTTTTCACCGCCTCGTTCATTTGATTTTTTTCTGGATTTTATTTTATGTTATGTTTACATATAAGCTCTTTATTTGTATACAAACTTCTAATACCCATATCTTCTTCATATGTTATCCGATTTAAGCAAACTTGGGGTTTATCTGAACCCGGATTCTGAGATGGAAGCAATGGTAATGTTGGTTTCACTTAATTCTAAATATTTAATTAAGTTACACCCAAATTATCATCTTAATGTATAGTTTATAGTGTATTAAATTTCGGGGTGTTACATGGCGTACGTTCCGGTTTCATCGGGGTGCCATCAAAACTTATGGATGATTTCAAATATTCATGAATAGTTATGTAAACAAAAACAAATATATCTGAATCACACATACATGGAAAGTAAGTTGTTTCAAGAAATAATGAAGGCAAACCTGGTAATTTTTTGTCAACAAAAAAGAATGCCAAATTTTTAGTGTACCTACAACGAAAGTTAAAGTATTAAATTGAAAAAAGGCTTCTTGTTTTGACATTTGATATATCATAAGTTAGATTTGTATTACCATGATACAACAACATCCATGGAGTAAGGCATGTGAGAAGCTATTATAAGAAGACTTTGTGTGATAGCCAACAATAAAGCAAGCATCCTGATATGTCTTAAAATAAGTTTTGAACAATATCATCATGTGTACATAAATAATTATGGAGTAATATATAAATTTGTTTTATGGGTTTACCTTTTGGTGCCATAATTATGGTATGTGCGAACATATGTTAATTTCATAAAAGCCACATTCTCTCCATTTTTTTAAAAAGTGCAGAAGGGTTTTTTTTTCTTCAATTTATGATTGTAGTCTCTAGCAAGCCACGTTTCCTGCAAACATGAATGTTATAAGGGTTATTAGATAATACAAGACACTCGTGGATTAGCATACTAGCTCCATACACTATCAAACAGTCTCTTTCCACCTGTCCTATAATAGTCCTCCATCACGGGCTTTTCCACCAGTTGGTTGTCTAGTCATTGTAACACGGGGTCCTACAGCTCTAGCATGCATTTTATCAAGAACCATTTGTTTTAATTTTTGATAGTATATTAGTCCTGTGAATATAAATGCTTGAAGGGGATTACCAGTAGTTCCATAGCATATAAAATCCTTCATGCTATAACTTAATCGCATTCTCATAAGGGTAGCACTTATATCTTCAACTTTATATGCATGCCCACTAGGCTCTCCGACGGCACACCATAATGACATCTACCGCAAGAAACACCAACCTTACCTCATAGAAGCTCTATCATTTTTCCAATTGTCATACGACTTGGATATCCTGTGGGTTCATAATTAAGTCCGAGCATATTCCCCGGTCTGAAAATGGAAAATCCTTGTGCTATAATACTGTGCCTACGACTTTTTTTTCCATTTCTACTACTAAATTTATCACCCACCCCTGGTCTTTGAGTATGGCGCACTACGCATTTGATTCAAATTTATTATTTTTATCTGAGAATAACATTACATGGTTCACAACTATTGTTTTTCCTTGAGGCCTTTGTGTACTTAGCCCATGCGTCAGAGTAGTCCGCATGTGTAAGAGCTCTACCTCTGATTGCAATGTTCTTTTGACATTATTTTGTCACAATGATGTCATGATTCCGAATGATTCGACTGGGAGCATCAGTTATGTCTATATCAAGTACTTGCATCATGTTTGGATCATCTTAAGGGCGAATTGTAATAATCGGGAAATCTGAGCTAATTTAAAAATTTTATTTTGGCAATTTTGTTGAATTTTGAATATTTAAAATGGATTAGTTTAAATAATAACGACGAGAAATTTATTTTAAATAGAATTAAAATGTACATATTTATATAAATCGTTGTTAGAATATAAATATTTTATTTTAATTATAAAAGGAATTGAAAATGGCGCGGTAGTTCGAAAATTCGATTTCAATGTTCAAGTGAATGTACAGGATTCAAAATAAACCAGATTTTAGCGAAACCAAAAATATTAGAATCTAATTGAAAAATATCTTTCCAACGAATCCGAAAGATTGAAATTTCATAGCGGGGATAAAAAGTTATGCCCAGTTGAAAATTCAGAATGGTCGCTATGGAATTCTGGCCCTTAGAATGGAAATTTTGCAAACGACCTCTGTTTTAGACGAAACCACTTTTGTTGGATCCGAGATGTCAAATTATTGCTAGGTTTCAAAATTCATAATTTTTGAAAGCAATATGTGAGTGTGGCCAAGGAAAACGTGTTTTAACAATTTCAATCAATTTTGATCGACTAAAAAATGGCCATTTTTCAAATGGTCTCAGAATTAGATGAAATTAGCTTTATTAGGACCGTATCGTCGATACGAAGCTAGAAAATATTTTTCAGAAATTTTTAGATTCAGTATGTAGCCCCGGTAAATTGAAATGTGCGTTCAAATTCAGTATATAGATTTATATTTTGATTTTGATGAAAATTGATCGAAACAATTGAATCAGCTAACGATACATATCCCATTGTGTTCGGAATGGGGGTAATTAGCAAAGGGCGATAGTCGTTGGGTCTCGATTGGAGTTCAAATAAAAAAGTCAACCTTTCTGAGAAAATTACAATAAATTAAATATATATTAATCCCTCACACCCCTTAAACCTTATCTCCCCCGTCAGTTGTTTTAAAATAAATAAATAGAAACCCAAATCTTCAAATCGATCGATCGCCCCTCCTCTGATCCTGTTCGCCGCCGCTTCCTTAGACGTCCGCCTCCACCCACGGTCGTCGCGACCCCCTCTCCTCTTTTCGATGTGAAACCCGTAACCCCTCAAGAACCCTAGCCCCAAACGCTAAGACCCGAAACCCTCCGCTGCCATTAAACCTAGCGCTGCCCCTTGCCTTAGACGCAGCCATCCACCTCCCCTTCAGGACCTCCGACGACCGCTGATAACCCTCTCATTCGTCGTTTAACTATAAGTTTATTTATTTATTTTATTTCAGTTTTTCTCTCTGTGGTAATCTTTATATAAGACATGATTTTTAATTAGCGAAAGGTTTAAATTTGGATGAAGGAAAAATATGATTTATATATATATATATATATCTTCATAATAAAAATATGTTTTTTATTAATGTAGAGTATAAAAATATGATTTTTATTTATGTAGAGTAATAAAAATATAATTTTTATATAAATAGTGAGGTAAAAATATAATTTTTATGCATGTAAAGAAGTAAAAATATAATTTTTATTATATTGCTAGCAAGATAAAAATATAATTTTTTATCATGGAAGTAGCGGGGTAAAGAAGTGATTTTTACATATGTAGTTGAGATAAAAAAAATACGATCTTTATGTATAAAAATGTGATTTTTATATAGAAAATGGCGAGATAAAAATATGATTTTTATTATATGAACAACGATATAAAAATATGATTTTTATTATATGAACATCGATATAAAAATATGATTTTTATTATATGAACATCGATATAAAAATATGATTTTTATATATATGAAGAAGCGATAAAAAATTCGATTTTTATATATATGAAGTGAAGATAAAAATTCGATTTTTATATATATGAAATGAAGATAAAAATTTGATTTTTATGTACATGTAGTGATAATAAAAATATGATTTTTATTATATGAACATCGATATAAAAATACGATATATATATATATATATATGAAGATAAAAATTTGATTTTTATGTACATGGAATGAAATAAAATATTTTATCATTATAAATATTATATAGTTAAAAATATAGTTTTTAACATGTATATAAAATAAATATTTATAAACAAATCGGACGATTTGTTTATGTACACCCATTTGACTGATATTGATTGGGACGATAAATTTTACACATCGGCCAACTACACAAATAAAAATCTGTGTTTGTTGATTTGAAACCCCACACGGGTATTGGGATGATATTTGACATACACTAATCCCAATTGTTTAGTTGTATGTCAATCGATGGGTTGACAGACTGTGTAAGCGTTAATTATTTATATTTAATGCTTATGCAGTTGTGTGGTGCTCTCTGGATGATGGTTGATGATTTATCGTTGCTATTATATGCATGTGTTGTAGGGAATCCATATAATTAACGTTATATGGTAATTGATTGGGCCGCATTCTAATTTGGAAAATAAGGAATATTATAAAAGAAAATTCATGTGTAGAATAGAATGAAAATTCATGTGTCGTATAGAAAGAAAATTTATGTGTTGAATAGAATAAAAATTCATATGTTGAATAGAATAAAAATTCATGTGTTGAACAGAAAGGAATTTCATGTGTTGAATAGAATAAAAATATAAATTCATGTGTTGAATAGAATAAAAATAAATATTCATGTGTTTAATAAAATAAATATTCATATGTTGAATAGAAGATAACATTCATGTGTTGAATAAAAGCTGTGCTGATTAGATTGACGCCATTTTGACGTGAACGATATTTATATCGATTTTATTCATTTTTTTTAATGAATATAGAAAAGGAAGTGATTTCAAAATATAACGTTCTGAAAATGTTATCATTTATAGATTAGTGATATGGAATATTCAATTTTGTTTAGAAATTGAATAGGAAGTTGAAATCGTTTTGAAAACCAATTAAAAATGATTTATAAAATATGTTTTGAAAGGAAATCGACGAAATATATATAGTATATAATGGCCTGAATAGAACGCGCCGCGCTGCAGCAATTCGCGAATTTTGACCATTGACTTCGAATGGAAATTACGGGAGATCCGACCGTCGTATTCTCCTAAAACCGGAACCGTTAGGTTCGTATCGAAAAGAGATTTCTAACGAATATTAGAGATTTGAAATCTAACGGTTGGATTTGGAATTATGTCCAAATCAAAATTGGAAAAGGTCACTGTAAGTGCAGTTAGATGGCCGTTGATGGAAATCGACTGTACGAGCCTTGATAAAATTATTAAAAATAGTAATAATTTGTGTAAAATCATAAGAAATGATTTGTGAAGAATTGGGGTGAAAAATCCCAAATTTGAAAAGATAAAAATAGATTTTTATCGAAATGAACTAGTTTTGAACTAGAATTATAATCCTAGTTATTTTTAAAATAAATAAAGTGGATTTGAAATGGTTTTGAAAATAACCAGGATTTCCAATAATTGAATTGGAATGGATTTGAATCGAAATTGTCTTTGGAATATTTTGATGTTGGATTTCATGATTATACAGATATTGTTATGGAAATTTGAACGATATATTTATATCGTTATTTCCAATACGATATTTGTTGGTCGTAGAATTTTATATTGAATATAAGCTAATATATTTTCTATTCAGATACTTGTATTTAATATTAAATGGGATTTTGGGTTTATCGTGAACCGTGTTTTGAAAGACATTGGTTCTTTAACCCAGTTAAAGACATGATATGATTTCCCAAGTTAAACAATCATTAATATTGATTTTCGGGAAGATTAAAACCAAGTGGAGTTTTAATGATTCTTTAATTAGATTGAAATGATAGAGAATGGAGTATCACCAGTTTTGCTCCAGGCGATAGTTAAATCTTTAATTAGATTTGAACGTGAAATGGTAATTGAATTTACCGATAACACCATGGTGCTAGATATGAAGTATGACCAGTTTCACTTCATGGGATGAATTGGGATTGGGAAATAAAATAAATGATTACTTCGGTGTGGTTCGCTAATCCCGACTAGTTTGGATTGATTCAAGAATAAATTTAAAGAATTTATCTTTGATAAAATTAATGGGAACCTTTCCCAAATTATAAGAATATTTGAATAAAAGAATATTCTAAATTGGAATGAGGCGTATGTTATGTTTGTGTAACAATTGTTTATTATATACGCGGGATATTCATAAAGACCGGGTTATCCCATTCTGAATAACTGATTCGACGATGTGTCGAGGATGAAGACAGTGGTCGAAGACAGGAGGTCTTCACATCGTTTGGGTGATTACTGATGATCTTGATTGGGCTGTAAACCCAAGAGGAGGGAATCGGTTGGTGATCGTCCAGGCGTACTTGGAGATCGATGGATATGCAAGGAATAAGGTTCCTCCGGTTTCGTTCAGACTCAGAACGAACTTATATGGACTTTGTGTTTGACATTGGATTTTGCTCTGTGTTGATTGATCTCTATTAAATATACATCTGCATGGTGAAGGGGAATTCATTCCCTTACTTCACCCTTCTCTGAGACGTACGGGATCAGAGGTTGTATATCGATAGACATCAATTGCATGATGTGAATTGCCTATGTGGCATGCCTAAGTGGCAATTGATCAAGGCTTCTATTGAAAATCGAAGTCTTGTGGTTGATGATCAAAGCACCGCATGTGTGGCATAGCTATGTGTAACGTTAATTCGCGAGCCTCACACCCCGGTTGTGAACTAGAAACAGGAGAGGACCTCAGCGAGGGAATGCGTTTCCTTCTAGCTAGGGTGGTGTCAGTGACCTACCAGCCATGTCATTTATATTATTTTCACCTGTGTGGTTGTTGTTGTTACGAGGCGCCTCGGATATATCGGTGACTATATGGAGCCGATGGAGTCATTTGGCTCATTTACACCCCCAAAGGGCGGGGAAACGCAGTGTCCAGGCATTTTAATCCACATCGGTGGACCGGCCCTGACGATCCAAGGCTTGACAGAGTACTTGCCTGAGACTCGGGCTAGACAGTCTCGAATTCGGTAGAGGACTTTCTTCTGCCTCGGTTCACAGATGGAAATCCAACTTCCAATACGTGACTTTGCGGTTTTGATTGTAGAGCCTAATATTGGCGACATGATATATGGTACCCATGGCGTCGATGATTGATACATATGATTGAAATTGTTCTTACACTATACACTTATAGTAATAATAAAAAATGAAATTTAGCGTATCAAGCATTCTTTGGCTATTATAAGGTAAAACATTATCCTTCGGCTTGTGTTGCATTATGTGATGGTACCTAGGTCTTATAATAGATTTATTTTTCTTTATTTGGCATTGCGCTGTTGTTTTATGCACTGGTATTCTTGGGAGGAAACCCTTTCCGTGTTATACGGCGTGGTCCCTTGATTTACCTAACTTTAAAATAATGATTAATAATTGTTTAGTTCTCACACCAATCATATGACTGACCTGGAGTTTATTGTTTTAACCTAAAATCTGGGTGCCTTTATTTTCCGCACGGGCAGCTAGTAGTTTTGGTTTTGCAGATTTATATATACAGGATCCTGATTTACAGCTGGAACGATACTCGGAAAGCTCTGTATCCGTGTATTATTTTAAGTTGTGTTTTGTATTTTTTTCCGCTGGTATGTAATTTATTTTAATCTCTGATATTTTTCTATTGTATTATAATTATTCATACTCTGTATATTCTTGTATTCTGATGGAACTGTTGTAATAAGCAATGAAATGTTCTTCTGTTTGTGTTCTGATTTGTCGTGTTCTCAAAATAATCAGGTGTTTCGAATGGTCTTGGTCGATTTAGCAATTGATTCGGATTGAGCGAAATTCCTGGTCATCACAGTTGGTATCAGGGCTTTGGTTTACAGAGCTCGGAGAAAAAGACACATTAGAACCAAACGAAAGAATTCATCAGAGATTCGATTAGTAATATCCAATAAGAATGACTCATTAGAGATGGAATCAGTAGTATCCTAGAACGAGTGTGAAGAGTGTGTTTTTAAAATGAAAATAATTTTTGTTTTGAAAATTTAAATCAATTATTCATATTTGATTATTTATTTTGTATTCAATTTGGACAATCCAGTATATAAAGATTTTCATATATGTCTGATCCACGTGTATTGGAAGTCTCAAATATACTGGATGGATATAGAATTACACTCTAATCGCCCGGGGGTGATTCTGATGATTGATATATCATCATCAGAATTAATATTCGAGTGCCGAAAGTGGGATATCTATATATCTCTGATTGACTGGTGTGAGAACCAAAGCTAGATAGGGCCTATTGTTGTGATTCGGCACCAAAAATGTGATTTTTTGACTATGTATCAAAGTTATGAATTTGAAAAGATAATCAACTAATTGATTGTTGATTGTGTTGTTTTATTATTGGTTGATTAATTAAAATTTGAACAATTTTGCCAAATTGAACAAAATAGTGAGTTGTATTGAAAATTATATGCATTTGCATGCATATACATGTACTTACATTGAACAGGTCATAACAAGGAGGCTAGAGGAGAGGAATAAAATTGTTTGCCCGACAAATAGGTCCATGTTTATTGTATTTGTTGGGTTTTTTGATGATTTTATGAGCCGATTGGCTAGCCGCTTGGCTAGTCGCTTGGCTCTTTCTTCTTCTTTTTGGATTGGTGAGGGCCATGGGAGGCTATTTGAAATATCCCGAAGCTCCCGGTGCAGGGGAGTTTATGGCAAAATTTTCGAAAATTTAGGGTTTTAGCCAAATTTTTGAAAATTTTGAGAAGTTCTTAGAAACTGAAAAGTTGAAGAACTTAAGCCGTACTGAAAATAATGGAAGTTGAGTTGATTGGTTAAACAACTTTCGGCTTCATTCCTTTTCGGGGACAAAATGTTTTAAGTGGGGGAGATTGTAATAATCTGGGAAATCTGAGCCAATTTAAAATTTTTGTTTTGACAATTTTGTTGAATTTTGAATATTTAAAATGGATTATTTTAAATAATAACGACGATAAATTTATTTTGAATATAATTAGAACGTATATATTTATATAAATCGTCGTTAGAATATAAATATTTTATTTTAATTATAAAAGGAATTGAAAATGGCACGATAGTTCAAAAATTCGATTTCAAAGTTCAAATGAATGTACAGGATTCAAAATAAATCGAACTTTAGCGAAACCAAATTATTAGAATCTAATTGATATCTTTCCAACGAATCCGAAAGATTGAAATTTCATAGCGGGGATAAAAAGTAAAGCCCAGTTGAAAATTCAAAATAGCCGCTATGGAATTCTGGGCATTAAAAATGGAAATTTTGCTAACGACCTCTGTTTTCGACGAAACAACTTTCATTGGATCCGAGATGTCAAATTATTGCTAGGTTTCAAAATTCATAATTTTTGAAGGTAATATGTGAGCGTGGCGAAGGAAAACATGCTTTAATAATTTCAGTCAATTTTAATTGACCAGAAAATGGTCATTTTTCAAATGGTCTCAGAATTTGATGAATTACCTTTATTAGGACCGTATCGTCAATACGAAGCTAGAAAATATTATTTGGGAATTTTTAGAGTCAGTATATAGCCCCGGTAAATTGAAATGTGCGTTCAAATTCAGTATATAGATTTATATTTTGATTTTGATGAAAATTGATTGAAACGATTGAATCAGCTTACGATACATATCCCATTGTGTTTGAAATGGGGGTAATTATCTAAGGGCGACAATTGTTGGGTCTTGATTGGAGTTCGAATAAAAAAGTCAACCTTTCTGAGAAAATTAAATTAAAATAAATTAAATATATATGAATCCCTCACACCCTCCAAAACCTTATCTCCCCCCTCGGTCGTTTTAAAATAAATAGATAAAACCCAAATCTTTAAATCGATCGATCGCCCCCCCCCCCCCTCCGATCCCGTTCGTCGCCGCTTTCCTAGACGTCCGCTTCTACCCACGACCGCTGCGACCCCCCTCTCTCCTCTATTCGACGTGAAACCCGCAACCCCCCAAGAACCCTAGCCCCAAACACTAAGACCCGAAACACGCCACCGCCATTAAACCTAGCGCCGCCACTTGCCTTAGACGCAGCCATCCACCTCCCCTTTAGGACCTCCGACGACCGCTGATAACCCTCCCATTCGTCGTTTAACTGTAAGTTTATTTATTTATTTTATTTCAGTTTTTCTCTATGTGGTAATCTTTATATAAGACATGATTTTTAATTAGCGAAAGGTTTAATTTTTAATTAGCGAAAGGTTTAATTTTTGATGAAGGAAAAATATGATATATATATATATATATAACTTCAAAATAAAAATATGATTTTTATTAATGTAGGGTATAAAAATATGATTTTTATTTATGTAGAGTAATAAAAATATAATTTTTAAATATATAGTGAGGTAAATATATAATTTTTATGTATGTAGAGAAGTAAAAATAAATTTTTTATTATATTACTAGCAAGATAAAAATATAATTTTTATCATGGAAGTAGCGGGGTAAAGGAGTGATTTTTACATATGTAGTTGAGATATAAAAATACAATCTTTATACATAAAAATGTGATTTTTATATAGAAAATGGCGAGATAAAAATATGATTTTTATTATATGAACATCAATATAAAAATATGATTTTTATTATATGAACATCGATATAAAAATATGTTTTTTGTTATATGAACATCGATATAAAAATACGATTTTCATACATATGAAGAAGTGAAAAAAAAATTCGATTTTTATATATATGAAGTGAAGATAAAAATTCGATTTATATATATATGAATTGAAGATAAAAATTCGATTTTTATGTACGTGTAGTGATATAAAAATATGATTTTTATTATATGAACATCGATATAAAAATACGATTTTTATATATATGAAGAAGCGATAAAAAATTCGATTTTTATATATATGAAGTGAAGATAAAAATTCGATTTTTATATATATGAATGAAGATAAAAATTCGATTTTTATGTACATGTAGTGATAAAAAAAATGTGATTTTTATATATGAACAACGTGAAAAGGATGCATTGGAATTTCGAACAAATTCAAACCGTTCAGAAAGAAAGAAAGGCGAAGTGGAACCCAAAGGCGAGTACTTCTCACTTTTAATTTATTTTCTAGTTGAAATATATACTAGGATGCAGACGGTGCTTAGCAGCACCCTACACCCGTCGTCCACAAACTATGGATGACTTGTTTGTTTGATTTCTGTGTTGTGAAATTTGATTGTGTTATGGAATGAAATAAAATATTTTATCGTTATAAATATTTTATAGTTAAAAATATAGTTTTTAATGTGTACATAAAATAAATATTTATGAACAAATCGGATGATTTGTTTATGTACACCCATTTGACTGATATTGATTGGGACGATAAATTTTACATATCGCCCAACTGCACAAATAAAAATCTATGTTTGTTGATTTGAAACCCCATACGGGTATTGGGATGATATTTGACGTTCACTAATCCCAATTGTTTAGTTGTATGTCAATCGATGGGTTGACAGACTGTGTAAGCGTTAATTATTTATATTTAATGCTTATGCAGTTGTGTGGTGCACTCTGGATGATGGTTGATGATTTATCGTTGCTATTATATGCATGTGTTGTAGGGAATCCATATAATTAACGTTATATGGTAAATGATTGGGCCTCATTCCAATTTGGAAAATAAGGAATATTATAAAAGAAAATTCATGTGTTGAATATAATGAAAATTCATGTGTTGAATAGAAAAAAAATTCATGTGTTGAATAGAAAGAAAATTCATGTGTTGAATAGAATAAAAATTCATGTGTTGAATAGAACAAAAATTCATGTGTTGAATAGAAAGAAAATTCATGTGTTGAATAGAATAAAAATATAAATTCATGTGTTGAATAAAATATCATGTGTTGAATCGATTAAATATTCATCTGCTGAATAAAATAAATATTCATGTGTTGAATTGAAGAAAACATTCATGTGTTGAATAAAAGCCGTGTTGATTAGATTGACGCCATTTTGACGTGAACGATATTTATATCGATTTTATTCTTTTTTTAATGAATATAGAAAAGGATGTGATTTCAAAATATAAAGTTTTGAAAATATTATCATTTATAGATTAGTGATATGGAATATTCAATTTTGATTAGAAATTGAATAGGAAGTTGAAATTGTTTTGAAAACGAATTTAAAACGATTTATAAAATACGTTTTGAAAGGAAATCGATGAAATATATATAATATATATAATGGCCTGAATAGAACGCGCCGCGCTGCGGCATTTCGCGAATTTCAACCATTAACTTTGAATGGACATTACGGGAGATCCGACTGTCGGATTCTCCTAATATCGGAACCGTTGGTTTCGTATCGAAAAAAAAATTTCTAACGAATATTAAACATTTGAAATCTAACGGTTGGATTTGGAATTATGTCCAAATCAAAATTGGAAAAGGTCGCTGTAAGTGCAGTTCGATGGCCGTTGATGGAAATCGACTATACGAGCCTTGATAAATTTATTAAAAATAGTAATAATTTGTGTAAAATCATAAGAAATGATTTATGAATAATTAGGGTGAAAAATCCCAAATTTGAAAAGATAAAAATAGGTTTTTATCGAAATGAACTAGTTTTGAACTAGAATTATAATCCCAGTTATTTTTAAAATAAATAAAGTGGATTTGAAATGGTTTTGAAAATAACTAGAATTTCTATCAATTGAATTGGAATGGATTTGAATCGAAATTGTCTTTGGAATATTTCGATGTTGGATTTCGTGATTATACAGATATTTTTATGGAAATTTGAAAGATATATTTATATCGTTATTTCCAATAAGATATTTGTTAGTCGTAGAATTTTATATTGAATATAAGCCGATATATTTTCTATTCAGAGCCTTGTATTTAATATTAAATAGGATTTTGGGTTTATCGTGAACCGTGTTTTAAAAGACATTGGTTTTTTAGCCCAGTTAAAGACAAGATATGATTTCCCAAGTTAAACAATCATTAATATTGATTTTTGGGAAGATTAAAACCAAGTGGAGTCTTAATGAATCTTTAATTAGATTGAAATGATCGAGAATGGAGTATCACTAGTTTTTCTCTAGGCGATTGTTATATCTTTAATTAGATTTGAAGTGAAATGGTAATTGAATTTACCGATAACACCGTGGTGTTAGATATGAAGTATGACCAGTTTTACTTCATGGGATGAATAGGTTGGGATTGGGAAATGAAATAAATGATTACTTCGGTAAGATTCGTTAATCTGGACTAGTTTGGTTAAACCATAATTTGGTTTGAATTGATATTGAAAAGAAGATTAAAGAATAAATTTAAATAATTTATCTTTGATAAAATTAATGGGAACCTTTCCCAAAGTATAAGAATATTTGAATAAAAGAATATTCTAAATTGGAATGAGGTGTATGTTGTGTTTGTGTAACACTTGTTTATTATATACGCAGGTTATTCAGAAAGACTGGGTTTATCCCATTTTGAATAACTGAATCGACGATGTGTCGCGGATGAAGACGGTGGTCGAAGACCGTAGGTCTTCACATCGTTTGGGTGATTACTGATGATCTTGATTGGGTTGTACACCCAAGAGGAGGGAATCAGTTGGTGATCGTCCAGGCGTACTTGGAGATCGATGGATATGCGAGGAATAATGTTCCTCCGGTTTCGTTCAGACCCAGAACGAACTTGTATGGACTGTGTGTCTGACATTGGATTTTGATCTGTGTTGATTGATCTCTATTAAATATACATCTGCCTGGTGAAAGGGAATTCATTCCCTTACTTCACCCTTCGCTGAGACGTACGGGATCAGAGGTTGTATATCAATAGACATCGGTCGCATGGTGCGAATTGCCTATGTGGCATGCCTAAGTGGCAATTGATCAAGGCTTCTGTTGAAAAGAGAAGTCTTGTGGTTGATGATCAAAGCACCGCCTGTGTGGCATAGCTTTGTGTAACTTTAATTCGCGATCCTCACACCCCGGTTGTGAACTAGAAACGGGAGAGGACCTCAGCGAGGGCATGCGTTTCCTTCTAGCTAGGGTGGTGTCAGTGACCTACCAGCCCTGACATTTATATTATTTTCACTTTTGTGGTTGTTGCTGTTGCGAGGCGCCTCGGATATATCGGTGACTATGTGGAGCCGATGGAGTCATTGGCTCATTTACGCCCCAAATGGCGGGGAAATGCAGTGTTCAGGCATTTTAATCCAAATCGGTGGACATGCCCTGACGATCCAAATGCTTGACAGTGTACTTGCCTGAGACTCAGGCTAGACAGTCTCGAATTCGGTAGTGGACTTCCTTTTGCCTTGGTTCACAGATGGAAATCCAACTTCCAATACGTGACTTTGCGGTTTTGATTATAGAGCCTAATATTAGCGACATGATATATGGTACCCATGGCATCTATGATTGATACTTATGGTTGAAATTGTTTCGACACTATACACTTATAGTAATAATAAAAGATGAAATTTAGCGTATCAAGCATTCTTTGGCTATTGTAAGGTAAAACCCTATCCTTCGGCTTGTGTTGCATTGTGTGATGGGACCTGGATCTTATAATAGCTTCATTTTTCTTTATTTAGCATTGCGCTGTTGTTTTATGCACTGGTATTCTTGGGAGAAAACTCGTTCCGTGTTATACGGTGTGGTCCCTTGATTTACTAACTTTAAAATAAAGATTAATAACTGTTTAGTTCTCACACCAGTCTTATGACTGACCTGGAGTTTATTGTTTTAACCTAAACTCTGGGTGCCCTTATTTTCCACATGGGCAGCTAGTAGTTTTGGTTTTGCAGATTTATATTCACAGGAACGTGATTTACAGCTGGAACGATACTCGAAAGCTCTGTATCCGTGTATTATTTTCAGTTGTGTTTTGTATTGTTTTTCCGATGCTATGTAATTTATTGTAATCTCTAATATTTTTCTATTGTATTATAATATTCATACTCTGTATATTCTTGTATTCTGATGGAATTGTTGTAATAAGCAATGAAATGTTCTTATGTTTGTGTTTTGATTTGTTGTGTTCTCAAAACAATCAGGGGTTTCGAACGGTCTTGGTCGATTTAGCGATTGATTCGGATCGAGCGAAATTCCTTGTCGTCACACTAATAATCCTATCCCTTATTGCACCATTATTGTATGTTATTATGGTTGAGAATTATTTTTTAAAGCCATGTGGTGTCCGAAACCCTTGTAGAGAGATGATTTGTCCATAACAA
The DNA here is from genome assembly GCA_030737875.1 of Allium sativum. Lineage (NCBI taxonomy): Eukaryota > Viridiplantae > Streptophyta > Magnoliopsida > Asparagales > Amaryllidaceae > Allium > Allium sativum. The sequence goes on along the minus strand of CM060921.1, from coordinate 151,570,849 downwards.
TAGCATCCTCTATATCATAGCTACTATAACTCATTACAGCTACAGTTGCATTTTCTCCAGCTCCAAGCTTATCATATCCAACCAGCTCAATTATTTTTGTCATTAGGAGGGTATGCGAATGATAAACCAGAAGATACTACAGACCGTCTGCTCGACGTAATTGGTTATACATAATATTTCTCATAGCATGCTTGTCCATAGCACACTCATATGTATTATGAGGTGACTGATTGTGATGGGGATATGGTATCAGTCCAACAATGATCCCCAATATTGTACATGGCTCAATCTCTGTGTGTAATATCTTTTCTATAAACCTCGCTATTTTTTCCATGTAAATCAAGGCATTGTTCTCTTCATTAACATCAGGAAACACAATCAATCCATTTTATTTTCTACAAATCATAACAAAATGGGGAAGTAGTGTCAAAATCTTGACTATTTGGTTAGCTTGAAACATAGGGATAAACATATGGCCACAGTGTAATTTAGTTGTGCAGTAACCTCTCATAGCCGTTGGAACTGGAAAGGCGCGGGCTTAGGTTTTTGAAAGCTAGAGCAATCGCTCCTTGTTTAGGTATGGGGATCAACGTTAGCATAGTTATTTGACTTTAGCTTAATCAACATAAATACACGGTAGGGAACAACATTGGATTGTGAATGACAGTGGCTAGGGTTTTAGGAGTGGCTGTGTGAATGTTGATAACGCAAGAAATTGTATCGACATAGATATTTTTACATAGGTAGCGACGAGGTGGAAGGAGAGGAATGGGAAATTACAGAGGTGACGAGGTAGAAGGAGCAGAAAGGGAAAAGGCGTAAGTTGCTATGTGATGTGAGTTTAAATTCCCATGTAAAATTTTATTTCTCGCTTTTTAGTAATTGTATAGCATTGAAAAAGACTCAACTATACCGTATAGCGTTCAATAGCGCAGTGTACATAGCATTAAAACAGGAAGGGCGGAATGCTTTTTACTGGTGCTATTGAAAAGTATTTTTCTTGTAGTGTGAATTGTGTTCGAGGAGAAATAAAAGGAGTTTCATAGAGAAAATGACAAATTTAGTAAATTATTGTTGTGCAAAGTTAAGCAAAGGAATGGTATGGGAAGAATTTCTTTAAAGAAAAAAAAAATACATAGATATGGTGGTAGTCAGTAAAGAGAGGAGCATAAGCCCAAGGTACACCATTTCATACAAACGAAATCAGTGCATAGCAAATAATCTATTATGGATAAACAATTGATTAGTGTAGTGATGGGAAAAATATATGGAAATTTCTATTCTAATCCACAACTTTAATAAGTTAATACACCTAAACGAAATCAGTGTCTTTCTTCTCTCATTTCTGTGTCTTTCTCCTTCTCAGTATTGCATCATATATTTCTTATTTCTAAAATCCTACATCTAAATTCAGTACTGCATCATATATTTCTTCTTCTTAGTATGTGCATGAGGCATTGATATATTGTTATTTCTAAAAACAAAATTTTCTATAAACATTTTGAATATTGGAAAAAAATACATATATTTCAATAAAAAAATACTTCAGTATGTTTCAGCATAATAATAGCGAGCATTCGTGTTTGCTTAATTAATGAGGCTATATAATCATATGAGATACAATCATCATTTTCTTCTAACTCCAAATTGGGTATGTTGGGGTTTTGTGCGTAGCGGAAGTTTGGAAAAACATCCGATAAACAAAACTGATATTTTTCATCCAATCACTTAGAGATGAATGTGATTGAAAAGCAAACAAGCAACACAAACAATATAGGAAATATGATCATATGATATTCCACCCAACCACCCACTTTATTGATTCACCAAAAAAAATTGTTTATAATCGATCTCAACTATCGTTACAAACAATTACAATTTGAATCAATAACCTTATTGAGAAATAGGTAGAGAATATCTAATGGCTAAACAATTTGAGGAGAAAGATAATGAAGAACAATGATAAATTTTTCTATCATATAATGAAGTTATCAACTAGGCCTTTTATAGAGTGAATTGCTTCATACCCAAGTAAACTTGACATTCAAGTAAACTTACCACCCAAGTACACTTGCCATCTAATTAAACTTGACACCCAGGTAAACTTGCCATCCAAGTAAACTTGTCATTCAAATTATCTTCATATATATCAAATATCTATTTCGATAAGGGCCAAATAATCTTTGCCTTCACTTTCAAATATCCCACAAAAGTAGCAACAAACCTCTCTACCAAAAAATGGATCTACATATAGAATTTGTTGCCTACAATTGTGATTTGCGTATCACAATTGTCAACACTCCACCTTGATACCAAATCACAACATCTCCTCCACTCGACACTAGCCAACTTAGCTCCCACTTTCAACCTTCTTTTCTCAATTAACATAATTACAAACCTCCATCATTGCCCACAAATGGTGCACCTCCATCATCCGTGCACCACGCCAACAGCGATCTTCAAAACCGTTCGTAATACCACAAAGATCTCTATCTTATCTTTGTGGATTTCACAACTCGACATCCGTCTTCCGCTTGACATGATCTCTTCATCTCCAGGATCCCTCGAGCATCATCAACATCTAGGCCCTTGTCGATACCATGATCCTCCACATTAGAACCATCAGCAGTGACCATATTAACCTCACCACCTTGCTGTGGACTAGGTTCTTCAACCGTCACCTGCCTTTCATTGTTGACCGCCGGAACGACCAAACTATATAGGTTTCCCTCCTCCAAAACTCCTCGCATCATCACATGACCACCCTTCTTCACTCTCAAAACTCCACCTTGAGTCTCATAAGTGCAACTGCGGCGATCTAACTGACTGAGAGATATGAGGTTATGCGAACAATTGGGTATGTGCCTCACACCTGCCACTTCTCTCACCACTCCATCATGCATCTGAAACCTAACAGCTCCAACTCTACAAATTTGAAGCTCTACTCCATTGGCCGTCTTTATCATGCCAACACGCTTCTCATATGAAGAAAAACTTTTCACATCATGGCATATGTGAAAACTGGCTCCGGAATCCGTCTTCCAAGGCTCCACAACACTAAATAGGACATCACATGAAGAATTGCTTTCGGTACCTTCAACAAAACCTGCTTGTGCCAAATCATTATTATCACCTTGCGCCTTTGTAGTGTCCAGAATTTCCGGTACCATTTAAGCTGACCAAATAACACAACTCCAACCCAAATTGCACTGGAAACCAGAAAACTAATAGACAGAAAGAAAAAAAAGGGTGAGAATAGATAAGATAGAAACTTAGAATAAAAGAAGAAGAACATACACATCATCAGAGTAACACGAATCTCACAGCGGAATGAACAATATATAAAATATACATAACTTTGAAATAAAACTAGTATATGTATACAATAACATTATCAGAGTACAACACTTACAACACAATGGAAATAACTATAGCTATATAATCTAGAAGCCTCCTGCTCAAAGCTCTCCAAGTATATCTATAAAATCCTAACTACTTGACTATCCATACAAAATTTGCCACCTAAGAGTTTAGGGAAAACAAAACAAAATAAACTATGGGTCAGTCATGAGACTGGTGTGAGTAAAAATATTTAAAACAGTTTGAGTAATAAAATGATATCTCATAAGACCACGCCGTATAATGGAACGGGTTTTTCCCTTATGAGAATACAAAATAATATTTATATCAAAATACTTTTGATATTATAATAGTGTCTATCAAAAACAATATAATAATCATCTAGCAGAAACGCTTTCATCTCACGTTCTACATACATAGTATACAATCAAAATCGCAAGCACTTATTGGATAATGGATTTCCAACTATGACAAGTATGGAACCACCTTCTGATAGTGTACCTCTAGAGAGAAATACACTGGATTCAACAAGAACACCTTGCAACCTGGCCACACATGACCGACCACTCATTTCACTTGAGTGCATCAAATGTATATCACCAACGGTTGGGATCAGCAACCGTTTCCCGAATGGGACGGCATCGAATAGATTAAAGAATGAAATGAATATCTCTAGATAGGTGATAATACACCTTAATGGAAGCAACCCACATAGCCATGCTGCCTGCCCGATTTTTGTCATTTCCCGGTTGTGAGGCTAGAGGCCACGCTTATCTCTGACAGATCACACATTTATTTACTTTGAATGTTACAATGTCGTACCGCCAAATCACAAATTGATTTCCCCAAAAATACAATGGGTATATAGCTAAGAGAAACGAATTCCTCCACCCACAAAAGTAAATACGTTTGAAGAGATCAACTTACGTGATCTATTGAATATACTCTGTCAGACATTCTTCCATATAGGTCGTCTTGGGACTGGACAAACCGAAGGCACTATTCTGTAAACAGGACAGCCCTTGCATAACTCCGTCTTCAATTATCTTCATCATATTTGATCGCAACGCTAACGCCCATACAGAGTGGTTTTCGGATAATGAATCTGATCCCGGTCTCTCCGTATTAACGATGGAAAAAGGCTCAAAAACTTCGATAGTCAGTGAGTTAACTATCAAAGAAAACACGTGTGTAAACAACGATATTATTTCCAGATGGAAATTAGATCGATCAATCATCATTTAACATTTATCTCTTTAGTTCGTTTTTCATCTCCTGTTTCCATATATTCAACATTTCTTATTTTCTAAATTTAGAAAATATACGTTATTAACATTGGAAAACATTTACATTTCTTGTTTTCTATATTAGAAAACATTTCTAATTCTTATTTGGAAAACATTTCCAAAACTCCTACATTTGGATTTAAACAGATGTTTAAATAAAACATCGCTATGCCAACTCAAAACATTACACTCATTAAATAAATTCACTTAATCAGCATTCACCATCGAACCTTAGCCGTTCCTTAGTTAAAAATGGAGTCAATCAGGCTGGGGTATAATTACCTCTCAGACCTTAACTGAACAACATTTCTAACCTCGAAATAGATAAAGTTCTCCTTTTAAATCTTTAACAAACTTCCTTACGTAACTCTTGGATTTAATTTACAAATCCACTTCTTTATTGAAACCACTGATTATAACTATAGCATTATAATCCCTAATTCTAAAGTATCTAATTTCAAATATAACTTTTATTCCTTAATTAAATTAAATAACTAAATAGACGATTTATAACTAAATAAATAAATTTCGATTTAAAATCAGAAAGTAAATAGTACTTTCTTGAAATCAATATAATCGAATTTCAACGTATAATTCTCTTTCGAATAATCTCTATTCGATAGCTCCTTTTTGAATAAACTATATTTGATTAACTCCTTTCGATTAAACTATATTCGATAAACTCCTTTCAAATAAATCTAATTTGATTAACTCACTTCGAATAACTAATTTTCGATTAACTCACTTCGAATAACTAATATTCGATTAACTCACTTTGAATAACTAATATTCGATTAACTCACTTCGAATAACTAATATTCGACTAATTCACTTCGAATAACTAATATTCGATTAACTCACTTCGAATAACTAATATTCGACTAATTATTTTAGAATAACCAATATTCGATTAACTCACTTCGAATAACTAATATTCGACTAGTTCACTTCGAATAACTAATATTCGATTAACTAACTTCGAATAACTAATATTCGATTAACTCACTTCGAATAACTAATGTTCGACTAATTCCTTTCGAATAACCAATATTCGAAAATCTTTCTTTGAATAACTATAAATCTTCGAATAAACTATATTCGATAACTCCATTTCACTTAACTCTACTTGAACAACTAATATTCGATTAACTCTATTCGACTAACTCTAATCGATTAACTCTAATTCGATAAACTCTAATCGATTACCTCTAATTCGATTAACTCCAATTCAATTACTCTAATTGATATCCACTTTAAACAATCTTCTCATAACTCTTTTATATCTCGTTAATTCTCTTTTATAATCCTATTTATTTTCCAAATATTTCTTTTCCTATTTGTTTCACAAATATTTTCCTTTTATATTTGTTTCACAAATATTTTCCTTTTATATTTATCCTTTGATTTTATAGTTATTTTCTTTTATAAAATCCTTTTCCTTTTATATATAAAATCCATTGATTTTATATAAATAATTTATTTTCAAAATACACTTTGAAAATCCCCTTTTCTACATTCTAGTATTTCCTACGGTATTTAAAATACAAAATAACAATGATCGATATCATTCAACACACGTAATCAACACAGATTATATATCACATCATATATTACAATATATGAAAAACCGTAAAATAAATGTTACTGTTAATCCAATTGGATTCCTCTGACCTATTTCCCTACATCCACAGATGTTAAATAATACAATTAACATCAATTTCATTTCATATGAAATATTCTGATAAACAGAATCAATATTGGATTAACGATATATATATGTCTATATATATATATATATATATATATATATATCGCTATCTACAATTTCAACCAATCACTTAGTAGTTCAATCAACGAGTCAACACACAACAATCAATCATCATTTATCATCACTAGATTATATTTATAAAAATATAAACTGGTAGAGTTAGTGGGATTTACTCAAATTGGACCGTAATCGTTAAATAACGAATATCGGTTGATTTGAACCAGATCAGGACAATTTATTTCACTATAAATTGTAACGAGCTCCAATTCACTTCTAGTCAGTTCCAGTGCGCAGCCGTTGTTCATACGATCCCATCGGATCTTGTTTCACTCAATTTTGATACTATATGAAGAAGTTACATATTTTCTAAGTTTAAATACTAATTTAAATTGAAATAACTCAAGTTAATTTAAATCGGGCCTCACACCTCCTTTCATGGCCCAGAACCCCCTACTACCTGATCCATCAAAAACCCCGCCTTACCCAATTTGATACCACGCCTCCAGGAAACGTACACAACCAATTCCCACTATTTCGATCTCCCTTTTCTCCTTAAACATACCATCATTCTTCACCTGACCTCGCCAATGTCTTGCTCTACCAAAACCGCAACACCCAGTAATCAAATGGTCGAACTCGATCACTTATACGCTTCGCGTTCTCTGCCTTCATAGCGCCAGACCTTCCCTCCTCCGATCACTGGAGTTGATCGCACCAGCACCTTTGAGTGCGCCTCGAAGCCCTAGATGCCACGCACCCATCTGACCGACCAAATCTTCCCATACCGCTGGTAGTTCGAAGCCCTAACTTTGCTGAGTAAAAGCGACGCCCTTGTATCGTGATCTCACCTCATAAAACAGATACCAGGTTGAAGCTTTTTAAATGAGGAGTTCTATAAATCCGGTCTCACATTATTCCATTAAGGAATCGATGTTTAATTGATTTTAGAAGCTCACCAATTTTTTTGAGAAAGAAAAGTGTTGGCGGCGTAAATCTGTTGACCAAAGAAAATTGTGATTTAGGGTTAGTGTATGGTTAGGAATTTATAGGAGGATTTTTAATATATTTTTTATTCGATTTAATATTCATTTATAATCAAGCATTGTATGTATTTACTGTTTAAAAATTCGTGTAGTCACATACGATACACAAAAATCATGAAAATTGACATATAATTAGAGTTCGACATTACGGACCCAACGAAATTGGTTTTGTCGAATTCCAACTCCGTTTGCGCACACAGCATATTTTTAACCATCAAAATACTGACGGTTTTTCACATTAAAAATCCATACGGCCACACATTGACCCCAAAATCACGAAACTTGGAATCTAACAATAATTTAATATTACAGATCAAAAAAAATTAGTTTCGTAGAAAACGGAGGTCGTTTGCAAAACTGACTATTTTTAAAGCTCTAAATAACCCATTTAAATATATAAATATATTTAAAAACAATTAAATAAAATAAAAATAATTTAATATTATCGTATGTATTCACAATAGAATACCATACAGCTCCATAATATTCCTATATGAATTTCTAATTTGATATTTCAAATCCCGATTAAATCGATATTCGATTTATAATGAAATTCCTTTTATATATATCGTTATAAATTATATATGAATTCCATAGCGACTTTTCTAAAATTTGATTTGGACATAACTCAAAATCTACATGACGAAATTCCCATTTTTCTCTTCCACTAGAAAAATATACTTTACCAGCTCCGAACGTTTCTTGTTTCACAGAAATCTGATTTAAAACAGATTTTGTATATTCAGTTGAAGTTCAAATCGCCAATTAACGAGCTGCCGCGCCATTTCAAGCTCGATTTTAATTATTATACAATTATACATTCAAACTTCGTTTATATAATATATTCGTGAATATAATTCAACTCTAAACTGAATTATATATTTTAAATAATCCAATTCACACAATATTGTGAATTCCACTATATTTTGATTAATTCTGAATTAAATATATTCTATTATTTATATTAATTAAATAATCCATATAATTTAATTAAACACCCATTATATTCTCTAAATCACTATTTATATAATTAAATAAATTAATTATAATACCGTAAAAATACGGGACATTACATTCTTCCCACCTTAAAATAATTTCGTCCTCGAAATTGCTAAGGTAGAAAACAAACCCTATTAACTGGGCAAAAATTATTTGTTTATTTATTACCTTCAGTTTGAACTAAACCAATTTAATTTCAACTAAAATATTACTTTATTTCAATTAACGAAAATTTTCAAAAATTCTGAAAATATTCTAACACTCGAAATTTTCAAAAAATTTCGCCAGCACTTCATTTGTACTGGTCAATAGCTCAAACTCCAACTTGCCTCTCTAATCCTTCTTCAACCCAAAAGAAAATCAAACTGCCAAGCGGTTTGCCAATTTAACTCATCAAAATCTTAAAACCATATATAATATAAAGTGGTGCCTTTTTGTTGGGCATATCAATATATCCTTCCCATCTGTTACTAATTCTGCATATACCAATGTTATCCCAACCAAACACCAATCACTTTTATCTTCAACACAACCATTTGTTTTCCAAGCCAAATTCCATTATCAATCTCAAGTACCATTCTTGACTTTTAATTTAGTTTCAACAATTTTCATCTAATTTGTTTTAATTCAAACAATTCGTTTCTGGGAGTTTTTAAACAACTTTGCTTTTCAAAAATCATATATTCATTTCGGAATATCAAAACAACTTGTTTTCTCAAAACATTTCCAAAAATAATATCTTTGGTAGTAATCCGTCACTTACAACTCAAAAATGGACACCGATGATGTCATGATCATCGGAATCTATTTCCCAGCGACCGAAGTGAGTTCAATACTATATCACTTTTCAAAACTATTTCGAAACACTTCCATTTTGAAATATATTTCAAAATATCCTTCATAATACTTGTAAAACAATTAAAAATCTCCCAGGATTTTAAAATTCACGTATATTTAATCCAAATCCATTTACAAACGCTTTTCACAAATTTTAGGAATTTTAATTCCAATTCTGATTTAAATTCAGATTCAATTTATCGGATTTCATATGTTTCTTTTATATGATTTCAGATTGGTTACTTACATAACCATTTCAATTTATAATCTTACTCGATTATAATAATAACCAATATATCAATATATTATAATTCCAATATTTTTTTTTTATCTATATCAAAATATACTTTGGGTAAAATTATTTCGCTTACCCTCTTTTCAAACCATACTGTGTCGGTCCATCTTATTCAAGTGTTTATTAATCCCTATCAATAAGTGGATCAAAATGATCGACCAGAACTCATAATAAACACAACAAATAAATCTCCAAAATATTAAAAAAAATTATATCAAATACCAAATACACGCTCATATATATACACTCAACTCAATCTAGGGTATTACTAACCCTATCTCTACTGAGTCACGCCACAGAGCCAAGGTGATAACTTAACCTTCAGCTCTGATACCAACTGTAGTGTACAGAATATCCGGTACCATTTGAGCTGACCAAATAACACAAGTCCAACCCAAATTGCACTGGAAACCAGAAAACTAATAGAAAGAAAAAAGAAGGTGAGAATAGATAAGATAGAAACTTAGAATAGAAGAAGAAGAACATACACATTATCAGAGTAACACGAATCTCACAGCGGAACGAACAATATATAATATATACATAACTTTGAAAAAAAACTAGTATACGTATACAGTAACATTATCAGAGTATAACACTTACAACACCGTGGAAATAACTATAGCTATATAATCCTGAAGCCTCCTTCTCCAAGCTCTCCAAGTATATCTGTAAAATCCTGACTACTTGAATACCTGTACAAAATTGGGCACCCAAGAGTTTAGGGAAAACAAAACAAAATAAACTCTGGTTCAGTCATGGGACTGGTGTGAGTAAAACAATTTAAAATAGTTTGAGCAATAAAACGATATCTCATAAGACCACGCCGTATAACGGAACGGGTTTTTCCCTAATGAGAATCCAAAATAATCTTTATATCAAAATTCTTTTGATATTACAATAGTGTCTATCAACCACAATATAATAATCATCTAGCAGAAACGCTTTCATCTCACGTTCTACATACATAGTATACAATCAAAATCGCAAGCACTTATTGGATAATGGATTTCCAACTATGACAAGGTATGGAATCACCTTCTAATAGTGTACCTCTAGAGAGGAATACACTGGGTTCAACAAGAACATCTTGCAACCAGGCCACACATGACCAACCGCTCATTTCGCTTGAGTGTATCGAATGTATATCAGTAACGGTTGGGATCAGCAACCATTTCCCAAATGGGACGACATCGAATAGATTAAAGAATGAAATGAATATCTCTAGATAGGTGATAATACACCCTAACAGAAGCAACCCACATAGCCGTGGTGCCTGCCTGATTTTTGTCATTTCCCGGTTGTGAGGTTAGAGGCCACGCTTATCTCTGACAGTCACACATTTATTCACTTTGAATGTCACATCGTCATACCCGCCAAATCACAGATTGATTTCCCCAAAAATACAACGGGTGCATAGCTAAGAGAAATGAATTCCTCCACCACCAAATGTAAATACGTTTGAAGAGATCAACTTACGCGATCTATTGAATATACTCTATCAGACATTCTTCCATATAGGTTGTCCTGGGACTGGACAAACCAAAGGCACTATTCTGTAAACAGGACATCCCTTGCATAACTCCCTCTTTAATTATCTTCACCATATTTGATCGCAACACTAACGCCCATACAGAGTGGTTTTCAGATAATGAATCTGATCCCGATCTCTCCGTATTAGAAACGGAAAAAGGATCAAAAACTTCGATAGTCGATGATTTAACTATCAAAGAAAACACGTGTGCAAACAACGATATTATTTCCAAATGGAAATTATATCGATCAATCATCATTTAACATTTATCTCTTTAGTTCGTTTTTCATCTCTTATTTTCATATATTCAAAGTTTCTTGTTTTCTAAAATTAGAAAATATATGCGATTAACATTGGAAAACATTTACGTTTCTTGTTTTCAATATTAGAAAACATTTCTGATTCTTATTTGGAAAACATTTCCATAACTCCTACATTTGGATTTAAATAGATGTTTAAATAAAACATCACTATGACAACTCAAAACATTACACTCATTTACTAAATTCACTTAATCAGCCTTCATTATCGAACCTTAACCATTCCTTAGTTAAAAATGGAGTCAATCAGGTTGGGTATAATTACCTCTCAGACCTTAACTGAACAACATTTCTAACCTCAAAATAGACAAAGTTCTCCTTTTAAATCTTTAACAAACTTCCTTACATAACTCTCGGATTCAATTTACAAATCCACTTCTTTATTGAAACCACTGATTATAACTATAGCGTTATAATCACTACTTCTGAAATATCTAACTTCAAATATAACTTTTATTCCTCAGTTTAACTAAATAACTAAATAGATGATTTATAACTAAATAAATAAATCTTGATTAAAATCAGAAAGTAAATAGTACTTTCTTGAAATCTATATAATCGAATTTCAACATATAACTCTCTATCGAGTAATCTCTATCCAATAACTCCTTTTCGAATAAACTATATTTGATTAACTCCTTTCGAATAAACTATATTCGATTAACTCCTTTCGACTAACTCTAATTCGATTAACTCACTTTGAATAACTAATATTCGATTAACTAATTACGAATAACTAATATTCGATTAACTCACTTCGAATAACTAATATTCGATTAACTCACTTCGAATAACTAATATTCGACTAATTCACTTCGAATAACTAATATTCGATTAACTCACTTCGAATAACTAATATTCGATTAACTCACTTCGAATAACTAATATTCAATTAACTCACTTCGAATAACTAATATTCGACTAATTCTTCTCGAATAACCAATATTCAATTAACTCACTTCGAATAACTAATATTCGACTAATTCTTTTCGAATAACCAATATTCGAAAATCTTTCTTTGAATAACTATAATTGATAACTCTCTTCTTAGAATAAACTATATTCGATAACTCCATTTCACTTAACTCTACTCGAATAACTAATATTCGATTAACTCTAGTTCGATTAACTCCAATTCAATTACTCTAAGTGATATCCACTTTAAACAAACTTCTCATAACTCTTGTATATCTCGTTAGTTCTCTTTTATAATCCTATTTATTTTCCGAATAAATATTTCTTTTCCTATTTGTTTCACGAATATTTTCCTTTTATATTTGTTTCACAAATATTTTCCATTTATATTTGTTTCACAAATATTTTCCTTCTATATTTGTTTCACAAATATTTTCCTTTTATATTTATCCTTTGATTTTATAATTATTTTCTTTTATAAAATCCTTTTCCTTTTATATATAAAATCCATTGATTTTATATAAATAGTTTATTTTCAAAATACACTTTGAAAATCCCCTTTTCTCATTGCAGTATTTCTTATGGTGTTTAAAATAACAAATAACAATGATCGATATCATTCCACACACGTGATCAACACAGATTATATATCACATCATATATTACAATATATGAAAAACAGTAAAATAAATGTTGAGGAATCCAGTTGGATTCCTCCGACCTGTTTCCCTGCATCCACAGATGTTAAACAATACAATTAACATCAATTTCATTTCAATATGAAATATTCTGATAAACAGAATCAATATTGGATTAATGATATATATATATATATATATATATATATATATATCGTTGTCTATAATTTCAACCAATCACTTAGCAGTTCAATCAAACAGTCAACGCACAACAGTCAATCATCATTCGTCACTACTAGATTATATATGTAAAAATATAAACTGGAAGAGTTAGTGAGATTTACTCACATTGGACCGTAATCATTAAGTAACGAATATCGGTTGATTTGAATCAGATCAGGACAATTTATTTCGCTATAAATTGTAACGAGCTCCAATCCACTCCCAGTCAGTTCCAGTGCGTAGCCGTCGTTCATACGATCCCATCGAATCTTGTTTCACTCAATTCTTGTACTGTATACAGAAGTTACATATTTTCTAAGTTTAAATACTAATTTGAATTGAAACAACTCAAGTTAATTTAAATTGGGCCTCACACCTCCTTTCATGGCGTAGAACCCCCTACTCCCCGATCCACCAAAAACCCCTTCTTCCCAAATTTGATACCGCGCCTCCATGAAACATACACAACCAATTCCCACTATTTCGATCTCCCCTTTCTTCTTAAATAGACCATCGTTCTTCACCCTGACCTCATCAATGTCTTGCTCTACCAAAACCGCAACACCCAGTAACCAAATGGCCGAACTCGATCACTTATATGCTTTGCATTCTCTGCCTTCACACCACCATACCTTCCCTCCTCCGATCACTAGAGTTGATCGCACCGACACAGTTGAGTGTGCCTCGATGCCCTGGATGCCACGTACCGCTCTGACCGACCAAACTCTTCCCATACCGCTGGTAGTTCGAAGCCCTAACTTTGCTGAGTAAAAGCAACGCCCTTGTATCGTGATCACACCTCATAAAACAAATACCAGGTAGAGGCTTTTTAAATGAGGAGTTCAATAAATCCGGTCTTACGTTATTCCATTAAGGAATCGAATTTTAATTGATTTTAGAAGTTCACTGATTTTTTGAGAAAGAAAATTGTTAGCGGCGTAAATCTGTTGACCAAAGAAAATTGTGATTTAGGGTTAGGGTATGGTTAGGTATTTATAGGAGGATTTTTAATTTTTTTTTTTATTTGATTCAATATTCATTTATAATCAAGCGTTGTATGTATTTACTGTTTAAAAATTCGTGTAGTCACATACGATACCCAAAAATCATGAAAATTGACATATAACTAGTGTTCGAAATTACGGATCCAACGAAAATGGTTTCGTCGAATTCCGAGTCCGTTTGCTCACACAGCGTATTTTTAACCGTCAAAATACTGACTGTTTTTCACATTAAAAATCCGTACGGCCACACACTGACCCCGAAAATCACGAAAGTTGGAATCTAACAATAATTTAATATTACGGATCCAATAAAATTAGTTTCGTAGAAAACGGAGGTCATTTGCAAAACTAGCTATTTTTAAAGGTCTAAATAACCCATTTAAATATATAAATATATTTTAAAACAATTAAATTAAATAAAAATAATTTAATATTATCATATATACTCATAATAGAATACCATACAGCTCCGTAATATTCCTATATGAATTTCTAACTCGATATTTCAAATCCTGATTAAATCGATATTCAATTTGTAATGAAATTCCTTTTATATATATCGTTATAAATTATATATGAATTCCATAGCGACTTTTCTAAAATTTGATTTGGCCATAACTCAAAATCTACATGACGAAATCCCGATTTTTCTCTTCCATTAGAAAAATATACTTCACCAGCTCCAAATGTTTCTTGTTTCAAAGAAACCCGATTTAAAATGGATTTCGTATATTCAGTTGAAGTTCATATCCCCAATTAATGAATTGTCGCGCCATTTCAAGCTCGATTTTAATTATAATATAATTATACGTTCAAACTTCGTTTATATAATATATTCGTGAATATAATTCAACTCTAAACTGAATTATTTATTTTAAATAATCCAATTCACGGAATATTATGAATTCCACTATATTTTGATTATTTCTGAATTAAATATATTATTCTATTATTTATATTAATTAAATAATCCATATAATTTAATTAAACACCCATTATATTCTCTAAACCACTATTTATATAATTAAATTAATTAATTATAATACCGTAAAAATACGGGACATTACAGCCTTCTTCTTCTTCATATCTCGTATATATGAATAGTAATTATTGCGCTTGTGACCTTCCTTACCACAATAATAACAAGCACCTTTACCATTAGCCCCTTTCTTCTTCCTTCTTGTAAGTTTCCCCGAGTCCCTTGCTACCATTGCCTCAGTTTGAACCAAGGTTTTAAAGATCGGATATCAGTCGCGTTTCGTCTTGGGGATTTTATAGACTCGGTCTCATATCGGGGGAGATCTCGGACGAGATGAGTCTAACTCGGAAGTTCGTCTCGAATTTTCATCTTGGGTCTGAAAGATCATATCGGAACAATCTCGGGGTACATGATATGTTAAAAATGATATTTTAACAAAATGATTTTTATGAATGCTATCAAACATAGTAACTTAAACTTAAAATGCAAAATAACTTTAATATTCTTTATTTTGCGAAAGATCATTCATACTCTAAATCGTAGCATGCTTAAAACAGGAATATTGTTAGACAGCAAACATTAAAAGGATCCGAAACATTAAAAAATTCAGCATAAATAGACCATAAAATACATAATTTCATAAGTAACATGTATGTAAAATACGAATATGGAAATTATAAGCATTGTAAAACATATATGAACATACAACACAGTCATTTAACATGCAAAATGTAAAATAACAAAAGATTGATATGGCTAGATTTGAGTTTTTTAGTTATAGTTCTAGTTCAGACACAAATTTAAATTTTAACCAAAAAAAACTAAGATCTCGAATGATATTCCAGTATTTCGTCTCGGTCGATATATCGTTCGATATTGCAATATCTCGGACGATATATTCGAAAGGAGATTTTGAGTGATATTTGCTGTTTCGTTTCGGAAGGAGCCTAAAACGAGATTCAGAGGAGATCTCGGGCGATATTTGCGAGATTTGAAATAGTGGTTTGAACCGATTTCAACTCCGACCCTTTTCTCCTTAGCTCCTCATTCAAAAGACTGCTTCGAACCATTCCAAAGAGATAGTTCCATTAATATTGGAATTACTCAATGAAACAACCAAAGTCTACCAGCTTTCCGAGAGAGAACTCATCAATAAAAGAGCCTGCAACTCATCACCAAAATTGACCTTCATGTTTGCCAATTGATTGATGACATCCTGAAACTCGTTCAAATGCTCTGCAACAAAATTCTCCTCATCCAATCGAACTTGCACCAACTTTCGAACCAGAAAAGCCTTACTTGAAACACTCCTCGACTCATACAAAGATACTAATTTGTCCCACAACGCCTTCGCGGATTCATAACTAGCCACATGGTGGAATACAGAATCATCCAAATATTGGTGAATCAATGCAATCGCCTTTTTGTCATTTTTCTTCCACTTTCCCTCTTCCATATTCGAGGACTTTTCCCCATGTCCATCAATGAGATCATGCAAATCATTGAGATATAGAATGTCCTCCTTCTTCAGCTTCCATATACCCCAATTCTTTCCATTGAAAATATCCATCTTCGAAAACGTCATCATCTCCGACATCAAAAAAATCAATTTTTTTTTTCAAACAAAAAAAAATCATTTTTTTTCAATCCAACAAACACTTCAAGCTATGCGATGATCTGAGCTCTGATACCAAACTGTTGGGGTTTTGTGTGCAGCGGAAGTTTGACAAAACACCCAAAAAACAAAACTGATATTTTTCACCCAATCACTTAGAGATGATTGTGATTTAAAAAACAAACAGCAGCACAAATAATATCGAAAATATGAGCACACGATATTCCACCCAACCACCCTCTTTATAGATTCACCAATAAAAATTGTTTACAATCGATCTCAACTATCGTTACAAACAATTACAACTTGAATCAATAACCTTATTGAGAAATAGATAGAGAATATCTAATGACTAAACAATTTGAGGAGAAAGATAATAAAGAACAATGACAAATTTTTCCACCATATAATGAAGATATCAACTTGGTCTTTTATAGAGTGAATTGCTTCATACCTAAGTAAACTTGACATCCAAGTAAACTTGCCACCCAAGTAAACTTGACACCCAAGTAAACTTGTCATCCGAGTAAACTTGTCATCCAAATTATCTTCATATATGTATCAAATATCTATTTGGATAAGGGCCAAATAATATTTGCCTTCACTTTCAAATATCCCACAAAAGTAGCAACAAATCTCTTCACCAAAAAATGGATCTACACAGAAAATTTGTTGCCTACAATTATGATTTGCGTATTACAATTCTCAACAGGGTATTCATAGTATACTGTCATGATGGAAGAGTACAACATTGGTCATCAAAGGATGATTTAGTGCACTAAAAATAAAGGAGAAGTAATGTAGTTTCTGGTTAGTAATATATTGCTATCTTGCTAAGTTATATGCTAAGTTAAATGCTGCTGACTTACATGCATTAACAAGCAATGCATCTTTACTGTTTAACTAACAACATGTTAACAATGCATCTTTACTGTTTAACTAACAACATGTTTGTTGTTTAGAAAAAGCTGTAAACAATGCATATTTGTCATTTAATCAAGAAAAATGTATAACTAATTGATTGTTTGACATGTCTTAATTTCAATGTGTTCAGTTTTTGCTGGGTTTACGCTTCACCTCAAAAATACAAAAATATCTCATTTAAACCTTATGATAAAGTGAAATCTTTAATTTAATCCATTCGTGAATTAACTTACAACATAGTTGTGGATTAACTTATTAAAATAAAATGGTGGATTAATTTATTAAAATTGTGTATTTGAATAAAAATTACTATAATATATTTGTACTATTATATCAGGTTTCCTTAAGTCTAAATAGTACATGCATTGATTATTTGATTTATATATAAACTAACTAATCTAAACACAGTACATGCCTTGCTTTCGTTTAAGGTCACATTGCAATCATATGGATATATAAAAAATCGATTAGTGCATTGAGGTTCCCCCCTATACAAACAAGAATTGCAGAATTTATACGAACATGAGTAAATAATTTATACGAACATGAGTGAATAACGTAGGATACAAAACCTACCTTCGATCAAACATTAATATCTTTCGTAAGATATTAATGACGGCTGTTAATTTCCTAATTGAGGTCCGAGCGAGACTGGTTTCCCGTCTTCACCTTCAACTTGAATCGGCACCGAACAATCATGATCCACGAACCCAACCTTAGTATTCACGTTATCAAATACCACAAGCTTCTCCGACATGAACGAACTTCCGACGAGGTAGATATAATATTCGCCCGCTTGAATATCCAATGGCGACACAAACAAACACCAAAAACCTTTAAGGTCATCACCTCCATTGACCTCTGGTCTAATGTAATTATGGGGAGTTACATTAAACAACATAGATCCTGGAAAATGAAGAGTGATGTTTGGAAACTCTTGATCTACCAACTCCGGGGTTAAAGTCTTTCCTGGAAGCTGAAAGCATGTACTGTCGTTTACACGTTTTCTCAACACTGCATTCTTCTGGGTCAGAAGAGCTTCAAACTTCTCATTAACATCTTGAAATGTAAAAGTCGGAACGTAAAATTTGTCCGATCCACAGTCGAAACCGGCTATCGAGCTTGATCCATTCAAGGCCACTTTTGCTCCACCAAGATCTATGTCCATCAAAGCCAAGGTGTAACTCCTATCCCATCGATCGACCATCGGGACTTGGGGCTCCATCACGTTTCCAATTGCAAAAATTCCGCCTCCGTTGATGTTGTCCAAGCAATGTGCCAGTTGATTAGATCGTATTCCTGTACGGTTGAACTGCTTGACTAAGGAGTCGCCGAAATCTCCGAATCCAATGATTCCATCGATTCCCCAATCAATGAACTCGAAGCCATCTTCGTTCGTAGTGTAGTTATGTTTGGTCACGCATCCGAAACGGATTTCTGTAGAGATGGACTGTCCTGTTAATGGGTTTCCGATCAAGAATTTGTCCTCCATTACATATCCTTCCATTCCTCTTTCTCCTGCATACTCCACAATGAATCTGCATCTGCTGCCATTTACGCTTTCCGCGCAGTGGTCCTCGGTGAAGTTGTATATTCTTGATGTCGTGGACAATGATGGATCATAAGGTGGTATATGCACTCCGTCGCTGTCAAATATGCAGTTTACGCAACCTGCGCAGTTGACCCATATATCTGCGCTGCCCGTGTCAACAATAACTTTGTGTGGTTGTGGTGGCGTTCCTATTGCGATATCCATGATGTAAAGCCTGCAAATAATGCTCTTATTTAAGTAAAAAGTTTGATGAGATTGTTACAGAATAATGTTAAGTGATACTTACGGCACGGTGGCATTTCCTCCCTTAACTGCAATGTCAACGGGATTCGAATCAAGAAGCATTCGATGGTGATGACGCAGGTGAGGTGGTAGTGTAGGAAATGGTTTCCTGATATATTTTGTTTGAACTTTGAAGACTCCATTTAAAGAATTAGCACATTGAAGGGATATGGCTAAAATAAATAATGTTGCTGACAGGTAATCAAGGCATGGTGAATGCCTTGAAGAACCCATATTATTGTTTTGGATAGATACAGTATGGGTGATTTTCTTTTTTCCATTTCTCCAATTATTTAAAGTGAAAGGTGATTGCTAATCTTGTCAAATAGTTCCCTAAATTTAAATAATAAGCTTGGCTGGTTAAATATGCACTATTGAATTGTGTTTGAGGGGAAATAAATGAGGAGTTCCATAGGGAAAATGACAAATTTAGTAAATTATTGTTCTGGAAGTTGAGCAAAGGAATGGTATGGGAAGAACTTCTTCAAACAAAATTCAAAAAGAAATACATAAATATGGTGGTAGTCAGTAAAGAGAGGAGCACAAGCCCAGGGCACACCATTTAATACAAACGAAATCAGTGCATAGCAAATAATATTCTATTATGGATAAACAATTGATTAGTGCAATGGTGAGAATAATACATTTGTGCCATAGTTGTTAAGACCGAACCGTACGTCAAATCGTGACAGTAAAAAATCCAAAGTTTTCGTGGTTCAACCGGTCAGACCGTGAGAACCGCGCTGATAGTTTATTTTTATTTTTCTACTTAAATGTAAAATTAATTTAAATATAGATAAAATTTAAGCAATTATGACAAACATCTGTGTCCAAACTACCTAATTGAAATAATTATAGTTGTAAATTTACTAATTTTATATAGTAAAAGAGGATTGATTCAATAATAGTTCGTAAAATGTACATAATAATGAATTATATAATCCGAAATTTTATAACAATTGCTATACAATTATTTGTTAAATTTATTATAGTAAAAAATAAAGAGTGAAGTAATTATATTTTCGCAAATTTGAAGAACCGTGATGTTTAAAGAGATCGAACCAGAGGTTTTTATGGGGTTTTGAGGTTAAACCGTGGGTTTATGAACGCGCAAGCTTATTTCATTTTAAAAGCCGTGGCGCTTAAGGTCGAAGGTTAACCGCGGTCGAACCGAGGTTGGGTTGGATCTTTAAAACACTGATTTGTGCTATTATATCAGGTTACTTTCCTGAAGTCTAAATAGTACATGCATTGACTTATATTTAAGCTAACGAATGTAAACAATGCATGCCTTGCTTGCTTCCGTTTAAGGTCGACACATTGCAGCCATGGATAAAAAATCGATCAGTGAATTGAAAATTAAGGTACTATCTTAAGAAGAAAACATTCGAGCAAATTATTGATCTATATATAATAAACTAACGAATATAAATGATTGACTCAGGAAGGATCAGCATATATTATTGATCTATATATAAACCAAAAAAACAATGACCCACATTGTACATATATATCAACTTAATATGGCTTACGTTTAATGTGCGGTTTCTCTTTGCTTTGTAATTGTATGTATAAACAAATTCTATACATGCATGCACGTACAAATATATATGTTTTTGTACATATAAGTATGAGCATTGATGTCAAGCTCAGATTGCCTCCTTCACCGATCAGTGCCCTGTGTATAGTTTTTTTAGTGACTCTGTCTTGGCCTTTTTTTGTAGGATTTGCTGCCGAAACAATCACTTTTGTTCTGTCCTATATATCAAACCAGTTCTTCATTCATATTCTATTTTAGATTCAAGTTTATATTTATAGGCCTATGTGTTAGCAGCACATAATGAATAGTAAGCAACTTAAGATGCTATAAAAATAGTAGCTGGTGTTGTGTACATGTTAGCGCAGTCATCGTCGTGTTACACAGCAACTGGTGCTACTATATGCATATCAACACTTAGCTGCTGTTGGTACATCATTAAATTTTGTTTGATTGAAAGCCAATGATTTGATTTATTCAATTCAATCGATGCATTGTCTAAATTAATTTGTTTTCCAGGACATTTTCTTTATAATACATCATATTCATACACCAATAATCATCTAATGTACACCACAGTTTTGTTAAGAGAGTTATTACTAAATTATCCTTCTTCTTTAGTCTTTTAATTATAACTAATCAAATTAAAACATCACAATTGACGATATTTGATTATATCTATATAAATAATTGTGAAGAAGATAATATGTATCTAGAAGTGAAACTTATAATTTGAAGTAAGACAACTTTGATGACTAAGTGCTCGAATTTAATATCATTTAATTATTTTTAGAAGTACTCTTTTTCATTAAAATTAAGAATTTTTTTATAGTACAATAAGTTTATAACAATATTCCAAAATAAAAATTCATTATTTTGAATTCAAACTTTACTTAATGTTATGCATTTCTTATTTTCCGTAAATTAGTTTAGTGGGAAGACGATGAAACGAAATAAAGGTAATACTGTAAAAGATTGGGTATATAAAGTAATTCTTGATGTATAGTAGTTTATTTTATTTTACGATGTACGCAAAGAGATTATTGATGTACAAATAGAACTAACGTTTATTTATATGTCATAAGGCATATGCCTCACAATTCTGATGTGTTTGCCTTAGAGAAACAAGGGAAAAAAACCTTAAAAAGTTAAGTGGTTTGACATAAAAATCCGACACAAATCCTTAAAATTTTGTTGCATTCGAATAAGAACTTCGTTGGCATTCGCCTTAGAATATCTGGTGAAATCTAAACCATTTGCATTGCAAAATGATCGCTACTTGTTATATATAGTAAATAAAGATTTAGGTGTGCATAAGTAGAAGATGATGAAGAGCCTTCTTTATTTATTTATTTATTTTTAATTTTTTTTTTGGGCATTTCATCAAAACTTGATGTATGATTATTTTCAAAACTTGGTTTATGGATTTTGTGAAAACATAGTTTATGGAATTGTACGACCTTGAATTTGTTACTGCAAGGATGTTTTGATGATAACAACAGATATGACATGTATTGGTATAAAATATATTTACAGTTATTTGAAAGGCAAGCAGAAAAAATTATTTACACAGAAAAGAAATTACAAGGTTATAGTAACAACTATATATGCAACATATACAAAAATGACAAAACAAAACCACCTCATTACAATCTCAACTCTCATAATACAAGCAAATAATACTGCAGCAACAAAAACAAACTAAAAAGCAACAGACAGATTAACAAGGAACCAGCCGAAAGAAGATAACTCAAATATCAAATGCCTTGCTTATGAAGATCTCTCAAAATTCATCTACGTATAGAAGCATACAAATGGTTTGGATTCAAAACCCCAGTACCACCAAACACTCTATTATTTCTCTCAGTTCAGATCCCATGAATGAAGCATTTCAGAATTTTCAAAGTGCCTTAGTTTTAGCCACTTTCCATCGGGTTGTTTTGAATATGTTGAACCATTTAATGGTATTTGAGTTAGATGGTTTATGAAAATTGTCATTAGCAAGTATTCTCAACCAAATCTAAAAAACAAATGCACATTCAATAAATAAATGTACATTAGTTTATGAGTCAGCATTATAGAAAACACATGTATTATCAGGGATCAAACCAATAGAATTAAGCTTGTCTTTGGTATTCAATGCATTAGCCATAACTTTCCTGAGCAAAAAGTTTTTCTTAGCCAAGCTTCACAGATTCCATATTCTTGATGACCATGCAAAAATCTACCCTTCTTTCAATAGATTATAAACATACTTGATAGAGTGATACTTACCATTCCAACATAATGCATTGTCACAAGACAACACAACAAACTTTGTAATCTCACCCCATAATTGTCTAAGAGAAACTGAACTAGAATAGGGCAAAACCAATTCTCCATCATGAAAATAATCATCTACCACAACTGATTCATGTATACCACAGTTAATTCTCACATTATAGTCAACAACTTTACTCAAAACCAATCCTTGCCTAGACCAGGGAGAGTGCCAAAAAGAAACATTCCTAATACTTCTGCAATTGAACTGAATAAATGGTAAGAATGTATCCTTGAGTTTCAATAGCATCTCCAACTCCAACTACAATTTTGAGAAATCTGCATTGACCGAAAATCCTAGCTACCCATCCTGCCTATAAACCTTTGTCACTACTAAACAGCTTATTGATATACATTGAAACAGCTGCTTTATTCCATATATAAAGATTCATAATACCCAAAACCTCAATTATTTTTATCATCATGAAGTTTATGGTAAGAAATGGGTATCAGTTTCTTAGAAAAAGGATCCACATGCCAAAGGAATTTATTAAAAGAACTACTAATCATCTTAATAATCTTAATTGGCAAGACATAATGTCTTGACGAATAAGTTGTCATAGTAGTAGCAACATACCGAATAATAGTTAATATACCCACTTATGATAATTTGCAGCTAGGCCATTGTTGCAGTTTACCAATTAATTTCTCAAACAGAGGAACACTCATTTCTTTAGTAATTCTAGAACAAATAAGAGGTAAGCCCTAATAGGTTGCATTTCTAGGCAATTCCATAAGTCTAGAATACTTAATGATTTCATTCTTCCTATCATCATTAGTCCAACAAGCGTAATTGATGATTTATTAATGTTAATCGATATCTGAAGCCCAATAATATTATAGAAAATATGAAAGGTTGACAGAATACATTGAATATTGGAAGGAGTAGGCTTAGTAAAAACATTAAGGTAATCAGCAAAAAGAAGATGAGTTATGAAAGGATTCTTACATTTTGGATGCAAATCCAGCTTCCTCTTCTGAACTTGATCAACTAGCAGTGAATTTAACAGCTCTATGACAATGAAGAAAAGATACGCGGAGATTGGATCACTTTGCCTAACCCCTTGAGTACCTTTAAAATATTAATGCAATCCACCATTTATAGAAATGGAATAATATAGAGAAGAAATGCAAGTGTATATCCATGCAAGAAAAGGCTTTGGAAAATTCATTCTGGACATAACAATCAAGATTGAGCTCCATGAGACAGAATCAAAATCTTTCCTAACATCCAATTTGATCATACACCTAAGGGAGATATTTTTTTTTATTATAACCATATAACAACTCCCGAGTTATTAAGATATCATCACTTATAGGTCTGACATTTATATGCTGCCTGATTTTCCGAGATAATTGTAGGCAGAACCTCTTGCAACCTGATAGCCAATATTTTGGAGATCACCTTACATACAACGTTACAACAGGAAATAGGCCTAAACTCAGAAACTAATGTGGGGTTTTCAACTTTTGGTATCAAAGCCTTGCTGTGGCAGATAAACCAAATGGCAGAACATTATGCATGAAAAAATATTGAATGGCATCAATAATCTTGTATTTACAGTTATTTATAATTATGTTAACATTTTGAAAGGCAAATGTAAATTTATTTACAATGACAAGGTACAAGAACAATTACAAGTCTCCACTATACAGTATACTAGCATTGAGAAAAAAAACTATGAGATACACAAGGCTTTACAGAAAAAAATTATGTTAACATTTATTACTAATGATTATATATATAGTATATAGTATAGGTTTTATAACAGGCGATGATATTTCGTGATGTTGATCAAGATTGATGATGTAAATTAAGACTCATGGTTTATCAAGAGTTCAAAAATAATGAAGATATATATTAGAGTTTTGGTTATACATGTTAAAACTTGATTGCACTCATCCGATCTCTTTTCAAGTTGTTTTTCAAAAAAGATTTCAAATGATTTTCAAGTAAGTTTTTAAATAAATTTCAAATCAGTTTTCAAAATAATAGTTTTTAAAGTATTTCCAATGTATATACTCTACAATAGTTTTTAAGTTTTAAAACTATTCAATTTCAAATATAATCAATTTTAATATCTATTTATTTTAGTTTTAACTATATTTGATAATTTTGAGTATATATTTTATATTATACTTTAATATTTATCTTTTTTGTTTTTAATTATATTTATATTATATTTTGGTTATATTACTTTGATTTTTGAATACTTTATACACTTTGTTATTTGAATTATATATCGCCATTTTAGTCCTTATTGTTTTAAATATTTAGTTTTGAATTTAAGTTTACTTTATACATTGGTTTTTAACTATATAATGTTTAAGTTTAATTTTTTTAATATTATCTTAATAAGTTTTCTTAAGTATGCTTATGTTTTAAACTATTTCCTACTATGTAGAATAGTTTCTAAAAGTTTCAGGTTTAATCATATAGTTTTATATTTTCAAAACAATTTACAAAATAAGGTTTTCAAAATTTTTACAAGAGTATGTTGGCATATCAACTATGGGGTTGTTGGTATAGTGCCCATTAATTTTCAAAATAAGTGTCTATTCGTCGTATCTTTTCGCTAATGGATATAACTGTTATTCCTCTAAAAATACAACATTTTTCAATGAATTTTTATTCGCGATTTCATCTTCTTATTACCTCTTCTCTTCTTTGTTATTTCATAATTACGTTATTCTAAAACTCTGCCAAAATATCAAGTAAATCAAACTAATCTCACATAATTTTCCGTTCCTTATCACCCTCTTCATACTCTCTCAAGATCAGAATATAAATTATAATTATAGGGCTGTTGTAATAGAGTTATCAAGATCAAATATGCATTCCATTGTATAATCCTCTCATATATACTCTAAAGGGTAGGACTTGTTAGCCCGTAAATCAAGTTTGGTCAAATTGTACCTATAAAGAAATTGGGTGCATTTTGTTGGCCTGGAAACATAGGACTGCTGTAACAACCTAGATTTTTAAGCAATTTGAAAATTCAAATTTCAAATAATTATAAGTGATTTTGGATAATTTAAACATAATTTTAAGTTAAATTCTGAATTTGGTTTAAATAGTTTGTTTAAAACCGTAGAATGTAATTGTAAAATATATTGATAAAACTGTATCAATTTTGTCAAAATCGGTTATTCAAATATGTATCAGCTAAACATTTAGCAGCACTTGACTTATGTTATCATAACCTACCATAGCATTTTGAGTAGAATCCTGCATTTCTCCTATTTTGTAATATTTAACAAGTGTATGTACACTTGATAACATGCATGAGTGCATGCATTAGGAAGAGACATGTCTCTCATGTGTCATCACCTAAAGCCTCCTTTCTTCCTATAAATAAATGCGTCCTCCCTCTCTATTTCATTCATCCATTCCTCATCCCTTCTCCTTTCTCTTAAACTTCTTCCATGGCTTCTTCTCCCTCTTTCCCTCTCGTCTTTCCTTTTTCATCTTCTTCAATTTCCAGCCATGGCTCCCCTCCACCTCTCCAAGTCCTCCACACCACCTACACCCCTCCAACCACTTTACCGTCCTCCATAAGCCATGACCATCAACTTTCGTAGGCCATAAATCTTCCAAAACAAATCCAAATCATGAATTTTTTAAGATAATGTATTTTTTCCAGTGGCTACAACTTTCATATTGAACACTTTTTCTAATGTGCCTATCTAGTCCAAAAATCCAGATCTTTGAAGACCATATTTTCTGGCTTTATTTTATTTGAACCTGAGAATATCTCCACTATTTCGATTATATTTCACTAAAGACCATACCAAATTGGGTGAGTCTTTTTTTTAGAACTGTAGAGAAATTAAATTTTTACAACTTTGTAGTTGGCTACTTTTCCAAATTCAAAGGGCAGCTGGTCCAAAAACCCGATGGAAATTGGTCTATCTTCGAAGTTAGAAAATGTAGTGAAACTAAAGTTTAGCAGAGTAGAACTCTAAGGTGAGAAATTATTTAACTATGTTTAACATGTTATTATAATCATTATCTGATTATATTAGTTTCTTCGCGGTTATTATTGTTGCTTCATGGTTGTTATGAATGTTATCATAGTCATCATTATTCACGTATGTTTAACCGTTAATCATCGTAACACTTATTTTATTGGTACTATGATATAAATGAATGGTTGTTATGGATGTTATTATAGCTATTATTAGTGATAATATAACATATTATACACACATACACGGAAATATAGGTATTAGCTAAGTCTCATTCCACTTGGATAATATAAATGAATATTATATTCATTTAAATAGTGCATGAAAATGAAATTTAAAATTTTATGATCGGAACTAGTTAGAAATGAAATTAAGGTGATAATAAGAAATTTTTGTAAAGGTAGAAATGAATTTGAAAGTGTATTGGGTATATAATAACTTATTCGATTTGAAAACGAACGGTGAACCGATTTTGAATAGTATATAGATTTTGAATAGTAAATTCAAAATTGATTTGAGTTAGGTACATAAACATTATTTTTGTAACGAACCAGGAATTTTCGGCCCCGAAAATCGACATAAATACATTTCCCTTACCTCGTGCCAACCTACCAAACACCGAAAACACCGGAAAGTTATTAGAAAGAATTTAGAGGGTGAGATAAGAAAGAAAGGATTATGAGAATAGAAGAAGGAGAAGAACCAACACAACACACAATCAGAGTCTCACATCGCAGCGGAACAAAATATAATACAGAAATAAATCTTCATTGAGAGCTTTTAAAAAAATACTTCCAATATCAGAGTACATCACACCTCTGGACAGTTATAATAACCTGCCCTCATATACAACAAACAGCGGAATAGTAGATGTATAATATCATACGTCTAGACTCTTCCAGCTCGTCTCTGCACAACATTCTATAACCTGAACCTGAACACCTCAGGCTAACCCGAGCATTTACAAAACAACGGGTCGGTCTGGTGAACCAGAGTGAGAAAAACTCACATAGTATTAAGGTAACACACAACTTGATTTTAAAGTTAAATTTTTTTCAAAGAAAAGGATAATCTTAAGACCAAATTCACACATAAATATGGATAGTTTTTACCTTACGACAACCCAAACCTTTTTTGAAATCAATATCTTTTCTGATATTATTATAGTGTCTAAATTCAAGTAAATATCAATCTAGTGGAAGCTTGCATCTCACGCTCCATATATATAGTATACAAACAAAACCGCGGGCGCTTATTGGAGATTGGATTCCGACTATGACAAGGTATGGGACCACCTGCCGATAGTGTATCTCTAGAGGCGAATACACTGGGTTCAACAACAACGTCTTGCAACTCGGGCCTCACATGACCGACCACTCATTTTGCTTGAGTGTATCGAATGTATATCACCAACAGTTGGGCTCAAACCACTGTTTCCCGAAAAGGGACAGCATCGAAATTGATTAAAGAAGAAAATGGAATTTCTCTAGATAGGTGATTATACACCCTAATGGGAGCGACCCACATAGCCATGTTGCCTGCCGATTTTTGTTATTTCTCGGTTGAAGAGGCTTGAGTTTTGAATTATCTTTATGACACCTGGCCACTATTCACTTGAATGTCACATAGTCAGATCCGCTAGATAGCACTAATTGACATCCACAAAAATACTCTAGTTATTTGGCTAGAGAAAAAACCATTTCTCCGCCATCAACTATGGTACGTTTGATGAAATCAACGTACGTAATTCCTTTGGAAATACTCTGTCAGACATCCGTCCATACAAGTCATCAAGGAACAGGATGAATCGAAGGTACTCTCCTATTGCATCCAGGGAATCACCCTATGGGTCAGTAGTGAGGAGTCCTTGCAATCCGTAGATTCCAACCACGACAGAACCACAATTTGCGATCCAAATATTAGTAGCGGTTCTTCCATTTGTGAAAATCTACGGTCTTCAATGCTCCATCTCCATCATCATCTGGTATCTTCATGTATTTGTTGGTCAGAATGGTTTTCGAATAAATTCGATCCCGGTCTTCCTGTACCAACAATCGTATTGGGCAGATTTGATAGTCGGTGATTTAACTATCAAAATAGACAGTGATTCAATCATGAGAATCCAATGAGTTCACTGGTTCAGTATTCAGCACCACTTGGCCTTTCAATTAAAACAAAATGTTAATTTAGAACCCTTAAATGTTTCGATATTATAAATATAGCTTTGCTTCTTATTTAACATAAGATTATTCTTAAATAATTTTATTTTAATACTTAGGAAAAGTAACTTTTCATTTGCTACATCATTTCCCATTATTTAAATTCGGAGATCAATTAAATTTACTATTCGTAAAATAACACTATAAAATATCCTTGTATATTACTTGAAAATAATAATCCCTGCTTATTCTCATAGAACAGAACCCAACTTTAAGCTTCCTTTCAAATTCGAAATATCGTTATATTTTTGGCATTCCCTTTTACTTTTAAATCCTCATTATATATATAATTTCAGAATGTTCATAAAAAATGTTGCGTTATTATTTCTTTAATGGAAATAATAAATTATTACTAACCCCTATCACCATTACCAACTAATATCATCCTCAGATAATCCTGAAGTCGTTCAAGTTGGAGTATTTTAATTACCTCTCAGACCTTGATCAACAACGTTCATGTCTTAAGATGAATACCAGTTGTAATCCAAACCTAATACTTCATTCCAATATCAATACAAATTCTATTTCACTATTTTATTCAAAATATGGTTTCATAGAACCTCCTTACCCTTTGAAAATCTCTTTCTCTGATATAACATTTTTCTTTAATTTAATAATTAAGTAGTTCCTTATAAAACACCAATTTTTAACCTTTACCCTTTTTGAACAATTTCATTTCATAATTCAGATTTGTTTATCAAATCCTATGATCCACTTCTTTACCCCATTTCACTTTTTTCCAATCTCTTTCCAAATCCATTATCCCATTTCTGCTTTCAAAATCTTATTTTAATTCCCTTTCTTACTTAATCTCATTATTAAGTAACGTTAATTTGAAATTAACGCTTTTACACTTTAAACCTTATTTATATAACCCTGGTTTATTATAAAACCCTTTTATCTAAATTTCCTTTTACTTAATTCAAATAATTAAGTAACATTTATTTTAAGCTATAATATTCGCTTCAAGTACTCTTTATAACTTTGTTATAAAAACTCAGGTTTTAACCAAAACTTGTTCATAAACTCCTTTCACCATTCCATTGGATTTCATTTCCCACTTCAAGTACTTTTTAAATGAATTCCAATTAAAAAGTATTTCCCTAAATTATTATCATTTAAAATAATAATTTACTTCAATAGTTAACTACTTCTATAGTTAATTCCTTTATTTACTAAAATAATTAGTAATTTCCTTTTTAAAGAACTTATTAAAATTTAAAATAATATTCACTAAACTATTTTATTAGATTAATTCAAATCAAACGAATTTAAAATCAATTCCAATTACAATGGTTGACTTTAGTCAACTCAAGGCACGATTATTTCTTTAACCCATTCCATTCCAATCTCAATTTAAATTAATTAATAATATAATTAATTTAAATAATTCCATTTAATTAACTCTTGATAACCAATTTTTTTCCAAATTTAACCATTAGGTTAATTTCTATTCACGAGTTTACAAATCTGATTAACATCAGAAGTTACTTTATAAAATCAACTTATAATTAATTATATACTTAAATATTAAATGTTGAATATTTATTTCCTTTAAATAAACTTTTATTCAAAATAATATATTCAAAGATCTATCTCCAGTTATAAACTAAATTTATAACTTCTGTTCTATCGATTTACCTGACGGTAAATCAATATAATAAAACAATTTACTTTTTGGCCACTTACTGCCGATTACTTAACCAATATTGCCCATTGGTTAATAAAAACAAAGATTTCATTTCCTATCAAAAATCAAACCAAGCACCCAATCAGGACGGTTCATATATGATAATATGAAAATAAATAATATATTTGAGGAATCCCATTGGATCCCTCCAACTTGTTCCTCCCTGTACCCCAAATGGTTATCTCAAATCAGATCATTAAGTCTCACTTAACTGATAATAACTAACGACCATTTAACCTCAATCACAAGCAATTCAAACAATTCAACCAATTAAACACGTTTATTTTATAAATATGACCAACAAGTTAAGTTATCTTTACTGGAACCAATCGTTAGAATAATGATTTGGTATTTCACTGTAAAGACCCGCAACTTCCCCGTAAAGGAAAGCGTCGGATAGTTCGAGAACAAACCACAACAGAACACATACAGAAGAACATTTCATTGTATATTACAACAATGCATCAGATTACAAGAATATACAGAGTATTAATGAATAAATATTCCACAGAAATATCAGAGATTTAAATTACATTTAAATACATCGCAGCGGAAAATAATACAATACACAACTAGAAGTAGATATACGGATACAAAGCTTTCCGGATATCGTTCCAGCTGTAAACCAGGATCCTGTGAATATAAATCTGCAAAACCGAAACTACAAGCTGCCCGTGTCAAAATAAGGGCACCCAGAGTTTAGGTTAAAACAATAAACTCCAGGTCAGTCATGGGACTGGTGTGAGAACTAAAACAGTTATTAATCTTTATTTTAAAGCTAGGTAAATCAAGGGACCACGCCGTATAACACGGAACGGGTTTCCTCCCAAGAATACCAGTGCCTAAAACAAACAGCGCAATGCTAAATAAAGAAAAATGAAGCTGTTATAAGACCCAGGTCCTATCACACAATGCAACGCAAGCCGGGGGATAGGGTTTTTCCCTTATAACAGCCAAAAATGCTTGATACGTTTTAAAACAAATCATTTGATACTATAATAAGTGCATAGTGTATAAAACAACTTCAAATCATAAGTATCAATCATAGGCGGCATGGGTACCATATATCATGTCGCCATATATAGGTTTACAAATAAAACCGCAAAGTCACGTATTTGGAAATTGGGTTTCCATCTATGAACCGAGGCAAAAGATAGTCCTCAACCGATTCGAGACGCTCTAGCCCGTGTCTCAGGCAAGTACTCAGTCAAGCCTTGGATCCTCAGGGCCAGTCCACCGATGTGGATTAAACTTAAACCCTGAACATGCATTTCCCCGCCCTATGGGGCGTAAACGAGCCAACTAAATGACTCCATCGGTTCGAGAACGACCGATCAATCCGAGGCGCC
The DNA here is from genome assembly GCA_030737875.1 of Allium sativum. Lineage (NCBI taxonomy): Eukaryota > Viridiplantae > Streptophyta > Magnoliopsida > Asparagales > Amaryllidaceae > Allium > Allium sativum. Next base: position 151,538,193 of record CM060921.1, on the reverse strand, counting down.
TCGCAACAGCAACAACCACATAAGTCAAACTCGTTAGGGCGTGTAAAACCACTGACGCCACTTCTAGCTAGAAAGAAACGCATGCCCTCCCTGACATCCTCTCCCGTTTTTGGTTCATACCGGGTGTGAAACACGCGAGGTAAACGTTACACAAAGCTACGCCACAAAGGCCGTGCTTTGATCATCACCACAAGACTTTGCTTTTCAACAGAAGCCTCGATCAATTGCCACTTAGGCATGCCACACAGGCAATTCACTCCATGCGTTTGATATCCATCAATATATAACCCCTGAGCTCGTACGTCTCAGAGAAGGGCGTTAAGCAAGAGAATAAATTCTCCGCCGCCAAACAGATATATATTTAATAGAGATCAATCACACGGACTAAAATCCAATGTCAGACACACGGTCCATTTACAAGTCCATTCTGGGGCTGAACGAAACCGGAGGCACCTAGTACCCCGCATATCCATCGATCTCCAAGTACGTCTGGACGATCACTAACTGTTTCCATCTTCTTGGGTGTACAGCCCAATCAAGATCATCAGTAACCACCCAAACGACGTGAAGACCTCCGGTCTTCGACCATCGTCTTCATCTTCGACTTATCGTCGTATCAGTTATTCAGAATGGGATAAACCCGGTCTTTCCGAATAACTCGCGTATATTTTAAATAAGTGTTACACAAACACAACATACGCCTCATTCCAATTCATTAGTCACTAACCGTAAATTAATCAAGAGAATAATTCCCCAAATATTAACCCCGAAGGCCGAAACCAACATCAGATCAATATTCAGAAAACCATTCTGTTTGGCTAACCGACAGTCAATTTCTAAATTTCACATTCATAGGGAAAGGTTCCCATTAATTTTATCCAAGATAAATGTCTTGAATTTATTCTTTATTCTATTTTGAATATCAATTCAAAACTAGTCGGGATTAGTGAACCTTACCGACGTAATCATTTGTTTTAATTTCCCAATCCCAACCTATTCATCCCATGAAGTAAAACTGGTAGTACTTCATATCTAACACCACGGTGTTATCGGTAAATTCAATTACCATTTCACGTTCAAATCTAATTAAAGATTTAACTATCGCCTGGAGCAAAACTGGTGATACTCCATTCTCGATCATTTCAATCTAATTAAAGATTCATTAAAACCCCACTTAGTTTTAATCTTCGACTGGGTTAAAGAATCAGTGTCATTTAAAACACGGTTCACGATAAACCCAAAATCACATTCCATTAATTATCGGGTTAAAGAACAAGTGTTATTTAAAACACTGTTCACGATAAACCCAAAATCACATTCATTAATTATCGGGTTAAAGAACAAGTGTTATTTAAAACACTGTTCACGATAAACCCAAAAATCAATACTATTCAATTCCAATTAAATATCATTTAATTGGTACCTTTCATTAAATCTAAATAAAAAGATTTAATCATTTCTCAACTGGGTTCAAGAACAGTGTTAGTGAAGACACCATTCACGACAAACCCAAATCACATTTGATATTCAATATAAGGCTCTGAATAGAAAATATATCGGCTTATATTCAATATCAAATTCTACGATTAACAAATGTCGTATTGGAAATAACGATATAAATATATATCTTTCAAATTTCCATAACAACATCCGTATAACCACGAATTCCAACATCGAAATATTCCGAAGACAATTTCGATTCAAATCCACTCCAATGCAATCATTGGAAATTTTGGTTATTTTTAAAACCCTTTTTCGAATTCAATTTATTTATTTAAAAATAAATAAAATTATAATTCTAGTTCAAACTAGTTCATCTCGATAAAAATCTATTTTTATCTTTTCAAACATGGAGTTTTTCATCCCCATTCTTCCCAAATCATTTCTTATGATTTTACACAAATTATTACTATTTTTAATAATTTTATCAAGGCCCGTACAGTCGATTTCCATCAATGGCCATCGAACTGCACTTACAACGACCTTTTTCAAATTTGATTTGGACGTATCTCCAAATCCAACCGTTATATTTCAAATTTCTAACATTCGTTAGAAAGCTCTTTTCGATACGAACCCAACGGTTCCGGTTTTAGGAGAATCTGACGGTCGGATCTCCCGTAATGTCCATTTGAAATAAATGGTCGAAATTCACGAACTGCCGCGGCGCGGCGCGTTCTATTCAGGCCATTATATATTATATATATAATATATATAATATATACTTCGTCGATTTCTATTTAAAACGAATTATATAAATAGTTTTGAATTCGTTTCAAAAACATTTTCAACTTCCTTTTCAATTCAAATCACAATTGAATTCTTCTTTATAGATTCGTTTTAAAATTCATTTCTATTCAATTCAAATTTCAAATTCAATTTGAATTCATTTCACTTCGCTTTCAATTCAATTTGAATTCGTTTTCAATTTAATTCATTTCGAAATCGTTTTCAATTCAATTCATTTCGAAATCGTTTTCAATTCAATTCATTTCGAAATCGTTTTCAATTCAATTCATTTCGAAATCGTTTTTAATTCAATTCATTTGGAAATCGTTTTCAATTCAATTCATTTCGAAATCGTTTTCAATTCAATTCTTTTCGAAATCGTTTTCAATTCAATTCATTTCGAAATCGTTTTCAATTCAATTCATTCGTTTTCAATTCAATTTGAATTCGTTTTCAATTCATTTCATTTCGAAATCGTTTTCAATTCAATTCATTTCGAAATCGTTTTCAATTCAATTCATTCGTTTTCAATTCAATTTGAATTCGTTTTCAATTCATTTCATTTCGATATCGTTTTCAATTCAATTTGAATTCGTTTTCAATTCATTTCATTTCGAAATCGTTTTCAATTCAATTCATTTCGAAATCGTTTTCAATTCAATTCATTCGTTTTCAATTCAATTTGAATTCGTTTTCAATTCATTTCATTTCGAAATCGTTTTCAATTCAATTTGAATTCGTTTTCAATTCATTTCATTTCGAAATCGTTTTCAATTCAATTCATTCGTTTTCAATTCAATTTGAATTCGTTTTCAATTCATTTCATTTCGAAATCGTTTTCAATTCAATTCATTTTGAAATCATTTTCAATTCAATTCATTCGTTTTCAATTCAATTTGAATTCGTTTTCAATTCATTTCATTTCGAAATCGTTTTCAATTCAATTTGAATTCGTTTTCAATTCATTTCATTTCGAAATCGTTTTCAATTCAATTTGAATTCGTTTTCAATTCAAAATATTCGATTTCGAAATTACTTTTCAATATTCATTTTTAAGATGAATAAAATCGATATAAATATCGTTCACGTCAAAATGGCGTCAATCTAATCAACACGGCTTCATAAATTTCTATTTTCAAATATTCTATTTCAAAATAGTTGTTATTATCAAAATATTTCGTTCAACACATGACCTATCTCAATGAATGAGTACTGTCAACACATGAACTTTTATTTTATATCGATAAAGATGTAAATTTTATTACTAAAATATTTCGTTCAACACATGACCAATCTCAATGAATGAGTACTGTCAACACATGAACTTTTATTTTATATCGATAAAGATGTAAATTTTATTACTAAAATATTTCGTTCAACACATGACCAATCTCAATGAATGAGTACTGTCAACACATGAACTTTTATTTTATAATATTCTTTATTTTTCAAATTGGAATGAGGCCCAATCAATTACCATATAAAGTTAATTATATGGATTTTCATACAACACATGTATATAATTACATTGAAAAATAATCAACCATCAACCAAAGTGCACTACACTGTATAAGCATCAAATATAGATATTCAACGCTTATAACAGCCTGTCAATCAATCGATCGACACATTTAATCAATCAGGATGAGTGAACTTCAAATTTCATCCCAACACCCGTGTGGGGTTTCAAACAATCAAACGCATATTTTATTTGTGCAGTTGGGCGATGTGTAGAATTTATCGTCCCAATCAATGTCATTCAAATAGGTGTACATAAACAAACCGTCCGGCTTATAAATGAATATTTTATTTTATTCACTTCACGTTAAAAATTTATATTTTTAACGATAAAACATTTTATTTCAACCTATGAATTTCTATTCAATTCATTTACACAATAAAATGATATTTTTATTTTTCTAACATATTTTAGAAAATTTCGGCGGCATAACGGCACGATACTAGAAACGGGACAAGGCCTAGCCTTATCCCCGGTCTAGTGAAGGCCCACGCCATTCACACATCAATCAAATCAATCTCATCTCACCAAACAATTCAATTCAAACAAATAATTCAACTAATCTATGCAACCAAACAAACAAGTCCATGGTCTGTGGACGATTGTGTCGGGTGCTACTAAGCACCGTCTGCATCCTAGTATATATATATAACTAGAAAAATTAAATTGAAAGGTGAGAAATTCTCACCGATAGCTATCCAATAACACGACCCTTCCTTTATGGAAATCTTTGTCTATTTCGTCTTCTTGTCGCTTTCGTTGCCCGTATTCTCTACATAGGTAAAAATCGAATTTTTTACTATGTTATTCAATATATAAAGATTATATTCTAAAAACAAAGGTTATATTTTTAATATTCCTATGATGTAAAAATTATATTTTTATTGCTTTAAAAATATAAGAATCATATCCCTTCTTCTACTTGACAAAAATTCCGTCTTTTCTCTTTTTTAAAAATATGATCTTTATTTTTGCAAGAATCTTTTTCCTTTAAAAGATTAAACCTTTTTCTATTTCAAAGTTCAAAATAAAATCAGTTTTTGCAACTTTAAAAATTCAGTTTTTATTTTCTTTTTAAAAATTCAGTTTTAACTCTTTAAAAACAAAACAGTTTTTAAAATCTTCTTTTTATATCAGTTTTTAACTCTTTAAAAACAAAACAGTTTTTAAATTATTATATAAAAAAAACAGTTTTCAATATCTTTTAAAAATTCGGTTTTTAGTTTCTTTTTAAAACAGTTTTTATAATCCTTTTAAAAATTTTGTTTTTATTATTTTAAAAAAAAACAGTTTATAAAACCTAAAAATCAGTTTCTTTAAATTCTTTTTAAAATAGTTTTAAAATTCCTTAAACAAAAAAAAAACAGTTTCCAAATTATTTAAAAATACAGTTTTAAAACTTTACTGTAAAACAAAAATAAAAACAAAAACAAAATAATTTAAACACTCACCTCAGGCTCGATGGTGTTCGTCGGTGGCGAGCTTCAGGGGCGTCGCGAGGTGGTGTTCGAGGTGGAGGCTCCGATTGCGTCGCAGCAGGGTTCCTGGGAGCTTCGGTTCGAGGGTTTCGTGGTGAAGGCGGCTTCGAGGTGGGGGGCGGCGTCGAGGATTCGTCGGCGGTAAGGGTAAGGCGGCGGCTCGACGAACTTAGGGTTAGTTTTTTTCTTTTTCTTTTTTTTCTATTTCGTTTTCTGGTAAGTGATTCGGGGGGGGGGGGGCAATGAAGAAAAGGAGGGAATTCTATTTTTTTTATTTTATTTTATTTTATTATTTAATTATTAAATTTTTGCAAAAGGGTTGTCTTTTACATCCGACCTCGAAACGAGGCCTACCGTCTGTCGTCCTTAGCGTTTTACCCCCATTCCGAACACAATGGGATATGTATCGTAAGCTGGTTTGATCGTTACAATTAGTTTCCGTTGAAATTTACATTTAAATCCTTATATTGAATTTTAAACGTACATTTCAAATTACCGGGGTCACATACTAACTAGAAAAATTCCCGAAAAAATATTTTCTAGCTTCGTATTGACGATACGGTCCTAACAAAACTAGTTTCGTCGAATTCTGAGACCGTTTGAAAAATGGCCAATTTCCAGTCGATTAAATTCAACAGAAACTGGTCAAACGCGTTTTCTTTTGCCACACTCACATATTGATTCGAAAAATTATGAAATTTGAAACCTAGCAATAGTTTGACACTGCGGATCCAACAAAAGTGGTTTCGTCGAAATCCAAGGTCGTTTGCAAAATGTCCATTTTTTAAGGGCCTGAATTCCATAGCGACTATTCAGAATTTTCAACTGGACTTATCTTTTGATTCCCAATATGAAATCTTGATTTTTCGGATTCGTTGGAAAGATATTATCAATTAGATCCCATTATTTTTGGTTTCACTAAAATCCGGATTGTACTGCACCCGGTACATTCAAATGAAGTTTGAAATCGAATTATCGAACTACCGCGCCATTTTCAATTCCTTTTATAATTATATATAAATATTTATATTCTAACGACGACGTATATAATATATACGTTCGAATTATATTCAAAATAAATTTCTCGTCGATATTATTTAAAATAATTCATTTTAAATAATCAAAATTCGCTAAAATGGCCAAAATAAAAATTTTAAACTGGCCCAGATTTTCCGGGTTATTACAATCTCCCCCACTTAAAACTTTTCGTCCCCGAAAAGGAACAAAGTCGAAAGTGGTTTGATTAATCAACTTTACGTTCGATCTGGCTTCCATTCTCAAACTTTTCAGTTTCTGAGAATTTTCTAAAATCTCAAAAATTTGGCTAACACCCTAAATTTTTGAAAAATTTCGCCATAACCTCCCCTGCACCGGGAGCATCGGGGAATTTCAAATAGCTTCCCCGGTCCTTCAGATCTCAAAAAGAAAAAGAAAAAGCCAAGCGGCTAGCCAATAGGCTCATAAAATCATCATCACCCAAACAAAACAGTAAATTATGTAGTAAACATGTACCTATTTGTCGGGCAAACAAATTTTATTCTCTGCTCTAGCCTCCTTGCTATGACCTGTTCAATATAAGCATATGTATATGTAAGCAGATGCGACCAATTTTCAATACAATTCAATATTTGATTCAATTAGGCATAATAGTTCAAAATTAGCAAACAATTAAACAAACAACACAAACATCAATCAATTATTGAATTAGAGTTTCAAATTCATAATTTTAATACATATACAAAAATCATGTTCTTGATACCAAATCACAACAATAAGCCCTATCTCATTTTTGGTTCTCACACCAGTCAATAGGAAATATATAGAAAATCACACCTTCGAAACTCGAACATAAATGTTGATGATGCGATCGCTATCATCAATATCATCTTCGGGCGACTAGAGTGTGTTGCTATATTTATCCAATATATTAAAATTTCAAATACACGTGGATCAGACGTATACGCAAAATCTTTATATACTGGATTGTCCAACTCAATATAAATAGATAATCAAATACGAATAATTGATTTAAATTTTCAAAACAAAAATTTTTTCATTTGAAAAATATACTCTTCACACTCGTTCTAGGATACTACTGATCCCATCTCTAACGAGTCATTCTAATTGGATATTACTAATCCAATATCTGATGAATTCTTTCGTAAGGTTCTAATGTGTCCTGTTCTCTAAGCTTTGTAAACCAAAGCTCTGATACCACGTGTAAAGACCCGTAACTTCCCCGTAAAGGAAAGCGTCGGATAGTTCGAGAACAAACCACAACAGAACACATACAGAAGAACATTTCATTGTATATTACAACAATGCATCAGATTACAAGAATATACAGAGTATTAATGAATAAATATTCCACAGAAATATCAGAGATGTAAATTACATTTAAATACATCGCAGCGAAAAATAATACAATACACAACTAGAAGTAGATATACGGATACAAAGCTTTCCGGATATCGTTCCAGCTGTAAACCAGGATCCTGTGAATATAAATCTGCAAAACCGAAACTACTAGCTGCCCGTGTCAAAATAAGGGCACCCAGAGTTTAGGTTAAAACAATAAACTCCAGGTCAGTCATGGGACTGGTGTGAGAACTAAAACAGTTATTAATCTTTATTTTAAAGCTAGGTAAATCAAGGGACCACGCCGTATAACACGGAACGGGTTTCCTCCCAAGAATACCAGTGCCTAAAACAAACAGCGCAATGCTAAATAAAGAAAAATGAAGCTGTTATAAGACCCAGGTCCTATCACACAATGCAACGCAAGCCGGGGGATAGGGTTTTTCCCTTATAACAGCCAAAAATGCTTGATACGTTTTAAAACAAATCATTTGATACTATAATAAGTGCATAGTGTATAAAACAACTTCAAATCATTAGTATCAATCATAGGCGGCATGGGTACCATATATCATGTCGCCATATATAGGTTTACAAATAAAACCGCAAAGTCACGTATTTGGAAATTGGGTTTCCATCTATGAACCGAGGCAAAAGATAGTCCTCAACCGATTCGAGACGCTCTAGCCCGTGTCTCAGGCAAGTACTCAGTCAAGCCTTGGATCCTCAGGGCCAGTCCACCGATGTGGATTAAACTTAAACCCTGAACATGCATTTCCCCGCCCTATGGGGCGTAAACGCGCCAACTAAATGACTCCATCGGTTCGAGAACGACCGATCAATCCGAGGCGCCTCGCAACAGCAACAACCACATAAGTCAAACTCGTCAGGGCGTGTAAAACCACTGACGCCACTTCTAGCTAGAAAGAAACGCATGCCCTCCCTGACGTCCTCTCCCGTTTTTGGTTCATACCGGGTGTGAAACACGCGAGGTAAACGTTACACAAAGCTACGCCACAAAGGCCGTGCTTTGATCATCACCACAAGACTTTGCTTTTCAACAGAAGCCTCGATCAATTGCCACTTAGGCATGCCACACAGGCAATTCACTCAATGCGTTTGATATCCATCAATATATAACCCCTGAGCTCGTACGTCTCAGAGAAGGGCGTTAAGCAAGAGAATAAATTCTCCGCCACCAAACAGATATATATTTAATAGAGATCAATCACACGGACTAAAATCCAATGTCAGACACACAGTCCATTTACAAGTCCGTTCTGGGGCTGAACGAAACCGGAGGCACCTAGTACCCCGCATATCCATCGATCTCCAAGTACGTCTGGACGATCACTAACTGTTTCCATCTTCTTGGGTGTACAGCCCAATCAAGATCATCAGTAACCACCCAAACGACGTGAAGACCTCCGGTCTTCGACCATCGTCATCATCTTCGACTTATCGTCGTATCAGTTATTCAGAATGGAATAAACCCGGTCTTTCCGAATAACTCGCGTATATTTTAAATAAGTGTTACACAAACACAACATACGCCTCATTCCAATTCATTAGTCACTAACCGTAAATTAATCAAGAGAATAATTCCCCAAATATTAACCCCGAAGGCCGAAACCAACATCAGATCAATATTCAGAAAACCATTCTGTTTGGCTAACCGACAGTCAATTTCTAAATTTCACATTCATAGGGAAAGGTTCCCATTAATTTTATCCAAGATAAATGTCTTGAATTTATTCTTTATTCTATTTTGAATATCAATTCAAAACTAGTCGGGATTAGCGAACCTTACCGACGTAATCATTTGTTTTAATTTCCCAATCCCAACCTATTCATCCCATGAAGTAAAACTGGTAGTACTTCATATCTAACACCACGGTGTTATCGGTAAATTCAATTACCATTTCACGTTCAAATCTAATTAAAGATTTAACTATCGCCTGGAGCAAAACTGGTGATACTCCATTCTCGATCATTTCAATCTAATTAAAGATTCATTAAAACCCCACTTAGTTTTAATCTTCGACTGGGTTAAAGAATCAGTGTCATTTAAAACACGGTTCACGATAAACCCAAAATCACATTCCATTAATTATCGGGTTAAAGAACAAGTGTTATTTAAAACACTGTTCACGATAAACCCAAAATCACATTCATTAATTATCGGGTTAAAGAACAAGTGTTATTTAAAACACTGTTCACGATAAACCCAAAAATCAATACTATTCAATTCCAATTAAATATCATTTAATTGGTACCTTTCATTAAATCTAAATAAAAAGATTTAATCATTTCTCAACTGGGTTCAAGAACAGTGTTAGTGAAGACACCATTCACGACAAACCCAAATCACATTTGATATTCAATATAAGGCTCTGAATAGAAAATATATCGGCTTATATTCAATATCAAATTCTACGATTAACAAATGTCGTATTGGAAATAACGATATAAATATATATCTTTCAAATTTCCATAACAACATCCGTATAACCACGAATTCCAACATCGAAATATTCCGAAGACAATTTCGATTCAAATCCACTCCAATGCAATCATTGGAAATTTTGGTTATTTTTAAAACCCTTTTTCGAATTCAATTTATTTATTTAAAAATAAATAAAATTATAATTCTAGTTCAAACTAGTTCATCTCGATAAAAATCTATTTTTATCTTTTCAAATATGGAGTTTTTCATCCCCATTCTTCCCAAATCATTTCTTATGATTTTACACAAATTATTACTATTTTTAATAATTTTATCAAGGCCCGTACAGTCGATTTCCATCAATGGCCATCAAACTGCACTTACAACGACCTTTTTCAAATTTGATTTGGACGTATCTCCAAATCCAACCGTTATATTTCAAATTTCTAACATTCGTTAGAAAGCTCTTTTCGATACGAACCCAACGGTTCCGGTTTTAGGAGAATCTGACGGTCGGATCTCCCGTAATGTCCGTTTGAAATAAATGGTCGAAATTCACGAACTGCCGCGGCGCGGCCCGTTCTATTCAGGCCATTATATATTATACATATAATATATATAATATATACTTCTTCGATTTCTAATTAAAACGAATTATATAAATAGTTTTGAATTCGTTTCAAAAACATTTTCAACTTCCTTTTCAATTCAAATCACAATTGAATTCTTCTTTATAGATTCGTTTTAAAATTCATTTCTATTCAATTCAAATTTCAAATTCAATTTGAATTCATTTCACTTCGCTTTCAATTCAATTTGAATTCGTTTTCAATTTAATTCATTTCGAAATCGTTTTCAATTCAATTCATTTCGAAATCGTTTTCAATTCAATTCATTTCGAAATCGTTTTCAATTCAATTCATTTCGAAATCGTTTTCAATTCAATTCATTTCGAAATCGTTTTCAATTCAATTCATTTCGAAATCGTTTTCAATTCAATTCTTTTCGAAATCGTTTTCAATTCAATTCATTTCGAAATCGTTTTCAATTCAATTCATTCGTTTTCAATTCAATTTGAATTCGTTTTCAATTCATTTCATTTCGAAATCGTTTTCAATTCAATTCATTTCGAAATCGTTTTCAATTCAATTCATTCGTTTTCAATTCAATTTGAATTCGTTTTCAATTCATTTCATTTCGAAATCGTTTTCAATTCAATTTGAATTCGTTTTCAATTCATTTCATTTCGAAATCGTTTTCAATTCAATTCATTTCGAAATCGTTTTCAATTCAATTCATTCGTTTTCAATTCAATTTGAATTCGTTTTCAATTCATTTCATTTCGAAATCGTTTTCAATTCAATTTGAATTCGTTTTCAATTCATTTCATTTCGAAATCGTTTTCAATTCAATTCATTTCGAAATCGTTTTCAATTCAATTCATTCGTTTTCAATTCAATTTGAATTCGTTTTCAATTCATTTCATTTCGAAATCGTTTTCAATTCAATTTGAATTCGTTTTCAATTCATTTCATTTCGAAATCGTTTTCAATTCAATTCATTTCGAAATCGTTTTCAATTCAATTCATTTCGAAATCGTTTTCAATTCAATTCATTTCGAAATCGTTTTCAATTCAATTCATTTCGAAATCGTTTTCAATTCAATTCATTTCGAAATCGTTTTCAATTCAATTCTTTTCGAAATCGTTTTCAATTCAATTCATTTCGAAATCGTTTTCAATTCAATTCATTCGTTTTCAATTCAATTTGAATTCGTTTTCAATTCATTTCATTTCGAAATCGTTTTCAATTCAATTCATTTCGAAATCGTTTTCAATTCAATTCATTCGTTTTCAATTCAATTTGAATTCGTTTTCAATTCATTTCATTTCGAAATCGTTTTCAATTCAATTTGAATTCGTTTTCAATTCATTTCATTTCGAAATCGTTTTCAATTCAATTCATTTCGAAATCGTTTTCAATTCAATTCATTCGTTTTCAATTCAATTTGAATTCGTTTTCAATTCATTTCATTTCGAAATCGTTTTCAATTCAATTTGAATTCGTTTTCAATTCATTTCATTTCGAAATCGTTTTCAATTCAATTCATTCGTTTTCAATTCAATTTGAATTCGTTTTCAATTCATTTCATTTCGAAATCGTTTTCAATTCAATTCATTTCGAAATCGTTTTCAATTCAATTCATTCGTTTTCAATTCAATTTGAATTCGTTTACAATTCATTTCATTTCGAAATCGTTTTCAATTCAATTTGAATTCGTTTTCAATTCATTTCATTTCGAAATCGTTTTCAATTCAATTTGAATTCGTTTTCAATTCAAAATATTCGATTTCGAAATTACTTTTCAACATTCATTTTTAAGATGAATAAAATCGATATAAATATCGTTCACGTCAAAATGGCGTCAATCTAGTCAACACGGCTTCATAAATTTCTATTTTCAAATATTCTATTTCAAAATAGTTGTTATTATCAAAATATTTCGTTCAACACATGACCTATCTCAATGAATGAGTACTGTCAACACATGAACTTTTATTTTATATCGATAAAGATGTAAATTTTATTACTAAAATATTTCGTTCAACACATGACCAATCTCAATGAATGAGTACTGTCAACACATGAACTTTTATTTTATATCGATAAAGATGTAAATTTTATTACTAAAATATTTCGTTCAACACATGACCAATCTCAATGAATGAGTACTGTCAACACATGAACTTTTATTTTATAATATTCTTTATTTTTCAAATTGGAATGTGGCCCAATCAATTACCATATAAAGTTAATTATATGGATTTTCATACAACACATGTATATAATTACATTGAAAAATAATCAACCATCAACCAAAGTGCACTACACTGTATAAGCATCAAATATAGATATTCAACGCTTATAACAGCCTGTCAATCAATCGATCGACACATTTAATCAATCAGGATGAGTGAACTTCAAATTTCATCCCAACACCCGTGTGGGGTTTCAAACAATCAAACGCATATTTTATTTGTGCAGTTGGGCGATGTGTAGAATTTATCGTCCCAATCAATGTCATTCAAATAGGTGTACATAAACAAACCGTCCGGCTTATAAATGAATATTTTATTTTATTCACTTCACGTTAAAAATTTATATTTTTAACGATAAAACATTTTATTTCAACCTATGAATTTCTATTCAATTCATTTACACAATAAAATGATATTTTTATTTTTCTAACATATTTTAGAAAATTTCGGCGGCATAACGGCACGATACTAGAAACGGGACAAGGCCTAGCCTTATCCCCGGTCTAGTGAAGGCCCACGCCATTCACACATCAATCAAATCAATCTCATCTCACCAAACAATTCAATTCAAACAAATAATTCAACTAATCTATGCAACCAAACAAACAAGTCCATGGTCTGTGGACGATTGTGTCGGGTGCTACTAAGCACCGTCTGCATCCTAGTATATATATATATATATATAACTAGAAAAATTAAATTGAAAGGTGAGAAATTCTCACCGATAGCTATCCAATAACACGACCCTTCCTTTATGGAAATCTTTGTCTATTTCGTCTTCTTGTCGCTTTCGTTGCCCGTATTCTCTACATAGGTAAAAATCGAATTTTTTACTATGTTATTCAATATATAAAGATTATATTCTAAAAACAAAGGTTATATTTTTAATATTCCTATGATGTAAAAATTATATTTTTATTGCTTTAAAAATATAAGAATCATATCCCTTCTTCTACTTGACAAAAATTCCGTCTTTTCTCTTTTTTAAAAATATGATCTTTATTTTTGCAAGAATCTTTTTCCTTTAAAAGATTAAACCTTTTTCTATTTCAAAGTTCAAAATAAAATCAGTTTTTGCAACTTTAAAAATTCAGTTTTTATTTTCTTTTTAAAAATTCAGTTTTAACTCTTTAAAAACAAAACAGTTTTTAAAATCTTCTTTTTATATCAGTTTTTAACTCTTTAAAAACAAAACAGTTTTTAAATTATTATATAAAAAAACAGTTTTCAATATCTTTTAAAAATTCGGTTTTTAGTTTCTTTTTAAAACAGTTTTTATAATCCTTTTAAAAATTCTGTTTTTATTATTTAAAAAAAAACAGTTTATAAAACCTGAAAATCAGTTTCTTTAAATTCTTTTTAAAATAGTTTTAAAATTCCTTAAACAAAAAAAAACAGTTTCCAAATTATTTAAAAATACAGTTTTAAAACTTTACTGTAAAACAAAAATAAAAACAAAAACAAAATAATTTAAACACTCACCTCAGGCTCGATGGTGTTCGTCGGTGGCGAGCTTCAGGGGCGTCGCGAGGTGGTGTTCGAGGTGGAGGCTCCGATTGCGTCGCAGCAGGGTTCCTGGGAGCTTCGGTTCGAGGGTTTCGTGGTGAAGGCAGCTTCGAGGTGGGGGGCGGCGTCGAGGATTCGTCGGCGGTAAGGGTAAGGCGGCGGCTCGACGAGGGTTAGGTTTTTTTCTTTTTCTTTTTTTTCTATTTCGTTTTCTGGTAAGTGATTCGGGGGGGGGGGCAATGAAGAAAAGGAGGGAATTCTATTTTTTTATTTTATTTTATTTTATTATTTAATTATTAAATTTTTGCAAAAGGGTTGTCTTTTACATCCGACCTCGAAACGAGGCCTACCGTCTTTCGTCCTTAGCGTTTTACCCCCATTCCGAACACAATGGGATATGTATCGTAAGCTGGTTTGATCGTTACAATTAGTTTCCGTTGAAATTTACATTTAAATCCTTATATTGAATTTTAAACGTACATTTCAAATTACCGGGGTCACATACTAACTAGAAAAATTCCCGAAAAAATATTTTCTAGCTTCGTATTGACGATACGGTCCTAACAAAACTAGTTTCGTCGAATTCTGAGACCGTTTGAAAAATGGCCAATTTCCAGTCGATTAAATTCAACAGAAACTGGTCAAACGCGTTTTCTTTTGCCACGCTCACATATTGATTCGAAAAATTATGAAATTTGAAACCTAGCAATAGTTTGGAACTGCGGATCCAACAAAAGTGGTTTCGTCGAAATCCAAGGTCGTTTGCAAAATGTCCATTTTTTAAGGGCCTGAATTCCATAGCGACTATTCAGAATTTTCAACTGGACTTATCTTTTGATTCCCGATATGAAATCTTGATTTTTCGGATTCGTTGGAAAGATATTATCAATTAGATCCCATTATTTTTGGTTTCACTAAAATCCGGATTGTTCTGCACCCAGTACATTCAAATGAAGTTTGAAATCGAATTATCGAACTACCGCGCCATTTTCAATTCCTTTTATAATTATATATAAATATTTATATTCTAACGACGACGTATATAATATATACGTTCGAATTATATTCAAAATAAATTTCTCGTCGATATTATTTAAAATAATTCATTTTAAATAATCAAAATTCGCTAAAATGGCCAAAATAAAAAATTTTAAACTGGCCCAGATTTTCCGGGTTATTACATTCACTGAAATTAAATGACAGTTTAATTTCATCAGTTAAATCAGCAAATAAATATATAATTAGCAAACAGTCAACCATTGGCAAGCAGAGCACACAAAATCAAAACCCAAGTTATATAAAATATAAATGGGTAAAACTAAGCGAGTTTAACTCACCTTGATTTGATTTGTTGTAAAGGTTCAATTACAGTTAAATTAAACAGTCGTTTAATCGAACTATAAATCCCTGTTGTCTCTATCACTGTTCAGAACAGTTCCCGAATGTAGTTCTCGTTCATACGGTCCTGGCGTCATTTGTCAATCCAATTCTGATAACGTTACACAAAGTGATTAATATTCAAATTTCAAGATTTTAATGAACAACTCAATCCTTAATTAACTTTTTTATATAGACTAATTACTTTAAATAAGAGGGTCTGATTTACTTCTGCAGTCTTCCTTTCTACTCTGCATCATTTTGCACACTTCAGCACCCTGTAAAAATTCATATTTTAGTTCATCTTTTAGATAAATATGATTAATTTAAATTATAAATTTCCTTGATGACCCTTAGTTGACTAATTAGTGGGTTTAAAATGTTTTTAAAGCCCTCATTCCATAAAGTTAGATATATATATTTCCATTGTTCGTTTAAACCTTCAGATCACCACGTTTCATATAAACTTATTACTTCCTTAATTATTTATTAGTTAGGCCGATTGATTTTACTTATTTTGGGTCTGATAATAACTTACCATCCATTAATTTCTTTACGGTTTGGATCCAGACATAGCTTTTGAAATGAGAGAACAGGGCCGACCCTTTTTATTGATAAACAGTCCATGCCTTTTATTTCTACCCAACGGAGTTAATCAGCTTCGCTCCTCATTTCTCCATGCTTTCATCAACTCGTTACTGCTGCTTCACAACCACTTCGACACACTCTGGCACCATTTAACAAACGCATTGTCCATCCTACATTTTAAAGCCAATTCAAATTCTTTCATTAGTTCACTTCTCATTTTCCAGATCAATTCCTCACCGCATAGGCCACTTTGACAACACAGTTCTACCCCGTCCCCTTTTCGAAAACACAAACCCCAATCAACCCACGCATGATCAGAAACTTCCCCCTGCGCCTCCCGTTCGTTGACCGGACTTTAATCAGAGACGCCCACCAGAGGCGCCACTTCCTCCTCCATCTTCCCACCCACGTCTCGCTTGATTCTACCACTTTAGGAGCCACCAAAACTCCTTCGGTGGTTGTAGCTTTAAAACGAATTCCGACCCCTTCTGAGTTCCAGCGCTAATCACCAACGTTCAGTAGAACAGTCTCGAGGTCCTCTCCAATAATGTTGTTGACCGATTCTTGAATGGGATGCAGATTGGAGGATTTTCGGTGGAGAGGAATTTGTGTTTACTGGCCATAGAAATTTAGAGTGGAGGCGTAGTTTCGTTTCCGGTTGACCACAGATAATAGAAATAGGGTTGTTGACCTTTTTGATGGGGTATACATATATGGTATTATTTTAATTAAAATATTATTATGTGAAACTTCATGGTGAAGTATCACTTCAAAATCCCTACAAACGACTTCTATTTTCTGATAAAAAAGCTAATCCCAGCATAGAAAAATAGTCCAGACCTAATGGGACAGGTTTCGTCGAAATCCGACATCGTTTAAAAAAAATTCCTTTATAAAACCAGAAATAAACACGCGTTTCAATTTTCCACGATCACTAGATAAATCCAATCAACTTGAAATCCTATAATAATTCTTCAATACGAACCCAAGGACACCAGTTTCGTCGCATTCTGAGACTGTTTTCCCGATAGGCTATTTTTACGCGCACCGCAATGCCATTTTGGACACCAAATTGCTCGGACTTTAAAAATAACAAACTATATACCTATCCTGACTATAATAGATGATACAAACTCAACGGAACTAGTTTCGTGGCTTAATTCGATCGTCTGCTCCAATTACACCCAAATATCTCTTTATTGAATTAATTACACGCTATATAAAATGAACTGGCGTTTAGGGCTACCGTGGTCACATACGACATCGGTTTACCACGCAATTTGATTTTCTTATAATAATTTGACGATACGGTTCCAATGAAACTAATTTCATCGAAAACAGAGACTGTTTGCAAAAATGGGTATTTTTAACACTGATATAATATCGATTAAAATATTATATAAATTCCAAAAAATAAAATAAAATAAAAATAAATTATTTTTATCATATATATCCAACCAGAATATATATACAATTTCCCATATAATTTACTCAACTTAGTATCGTCAATTTTGAGTTAAATAATTTAAATTTCCCTATTTAAATATATTAATTAACGTTCCATTTTAATAGCGATTTCCATAGCGACTATTTCAAAATTTGAATTGGACATATTTAACAATCCATAACATGAAATCTGAAATTTTCTCTTCCGTATGAAAATTATTATCAACACGGTTACAACGTTTCTTGTTTCACAGAAATCCGACATATATCGGATTCTGTATATTTCGTTGAAGTTCAAAACTCCATTTTACGAACTGCCGCGCGATTTTGAGCTCGATTTATAATTATATAGATATATAACGTTCAACTTCGTTTTTAATAACGAATTAAATATTAAAATCCTTTAATATTCCAAATAAAATATTTAAAACAATAAATAAAATAAAATATTTGACTGCAAAAAATACGGGATGTTACATTCTTCCCCTCTTAAAATAATTTCATCCTCGAAATTGCTAAGGTAGGAAAGGACATTACAAAACCCTTAATTTCCAAACCCAATTCATTTTAAAACAAAAAAACAACTCAATGCCGTGTACAAATATTTTCAAAAATTTCTAACACATTAAATTCTTGGAAAAAATTGGCAGAGTCTCCCTTGTACGGAGTGACATCTGCGATATCGCAGGAACAAATAATATGTATACATCGACCCATACGGTCGGAAAACAAAAATCAAAACCCAAAATTTTATATTTTCGTGTAGGCGTACCTTTTACGAGTGCTATCGAGCTTACTTGCTCAACGTATATGTGATTTAGTCAACCCATATCAGTCTGTCTAGCCATCTGGCACCTGTACTTAACTCAATTCACATATGAGTAATAAGTAGATGAAATTCTTAAGATAATATTTCACTAGTTAACAAATGTAACTAGACCAATCACAAAATCAAACTCATTATCCAATATAGGGTTAAATCACAAGTTCCAATTCATATGCAATTTCATTCCAGTTTATTTATAAAGGAAATTATTATCTAGTTTATAATTAGCTCCATTAAATTGTTGATGGTTTCCATTTAAACCAACTATCATCCAGTGACAAACATTTCACAGTCAACAACCAATACACAACCAAATCAATTAAATCAATTGAGTTTCTATTCGATATTAATATTTTACTTTAGTTTCAAATATTTGAACATCAATCGATTAATATCCGATTGATTTCTATTTGGTTACCATTCATTTAAATTCCAATTTATTTAATTCAATTCCAATATCATTATTAATTCAATTCTACTTAACCAATTTAAGTTTCAATTCAAATTTCTAATCCAATTTGATTTCCATCCAAATCAAGCATATACACTAACATCCCAATAATTTGATAAAATAATTTCTTTTCTATACAAAAATATAATTTGGGTAAAATTATTTCATTTACCCCTCTTTTCAAAACAATACAGCATTGATCTACCAGTCCAATGCTTCTCAACAGTTGAACCAATCAACAAACACAATACAAAACATTTGTATATAAAATTTACAATTACGCTTTCATATATATATATATATATATATATATATATATACATTCAAACTCGATCTAGGATCTTACTAACCCAGTCTCTATCGAGTTACACCACAGATCCAAGGTTATTACTAAACTAATAGCTCTGAAACCACTGTAACTACCCAGGAATTTTCGGCCTCGAAAATCGACATAAATACATTTCCCTTACCTCATGCAGACCTTCCAAACACCGAAAACAACGGAATGTTATTAGAAAGAATTTAGAGGGCGAGATAAGAAAGAAAGGAATATGAGAATAGAAGAAGGAGAAGAACCAACACAACACAGAATCAGAGTCTCACATCGCAGTGGAACAAAATATAATATAGAAATAAATCTTCATTGAGAGCTTTTAAAAAATACTTACAATATCAGAGTACATCACACCTCTGGACAGTTATAATAACCTGCCCTCATATTACCCTACTTTGTGAGTTAGGCAACACAAAGTTAAGAGATCAAATATTGAAGAACACTTATTCCTAGAACAAGCTGGACCGGATCGGACTTTCATCGCCAAGATAGAACAGAGTGGGGCGGAAAGAAGAGAAGCCTCGCCAAGATCGGATCGGTTCAGAATGAGTTGATCAGATCCCATTCTCTCTTACACAGCCGATCTGAACACATGCACTCAGAACTGCAATTATCACACCCACGTTCCCTTAAAGTTCGGAGCAGTTAGAAGGCCACGATCCCACGTTCATGCATTAACTCAATGTGCTGGCACCATCTTGTGATATCTGAACCCGCAAGTGTTGGAATGGAGGCCACGTGGATCTGAATCAGAGCCATCCCAGGTGCGTTTTTCACTTATAAATACACCATCAAGAGACATTTGGAAGAATCTTTTGGCATTTTCAGAACTCAAACTCCTTTACTATCCGAATTTCATCAACTTATTCAGATTATAGTCATCTTTTGAATCATATTGTGAAGGAAATTGAGTGAATCAATGTATTAGATAAGTGAGAATTGAGTAAAAATCTTTGTTGTACTCGCATTCAAGATATCAATCCAAAGAGAAGAAAGTGGACGTAGGCTATTTAACGTCGAACCACTATAAATTGTGTGTTTTCGTCGTTTTTAATTTCATTTCAATATAATTATTATTAGTTTGGGTGTTAGAGCTAGTTTTGGATCTAACATTTTGGTGCTTTCACTGAGAAATCTTTGAATTCTTCACTTTTTGGGATTATCATTCTACTATTTGGACCTTCAAAGTTCAAAGAAGTTAATCATCCGTTTTTGACATATTTAAGTACCTTTTGGTGAACCATTGAAGAATTGAACATTATGGCCAAAACAAAAGGAAAAGAAGTGCAAGGCGCTAGGGGGAACGATGCTAGAGAGGATAACAAGCCATGGTATTGACAAGGTCACGTGGATAATACTCTGGAGCAGGCTACTCCGGTCAGGATGGTCCCATCCGAGCAGGTGTTCCTATCCGAACCGATCAGAAGATGTTGAGGTCACTCGCTCCCCCCATCCGAACCGGTCCGGTCCTACTACCTTGCTCCGATCCGATCCGAACCAGAATGAAGCTGGAACTTCTACTCTAGCTCCCTCCAATGCTTCGATTCCAGTCGCTATGACCAATGATCAGCTTGACCCGTCTGCACCCGCCACTCAAGGAGATTTTTCACGCTTTCTTGACATGCTCCAGAGTACTAAGGAGGCATTGGAAGCCCATAAGCGTGACAGTCTTCGCATGCAAGAAAACATGATCACTATGAGTAGGGAACTCCAGGAGCTCCGGAGGCAAAAGACAACTTCCCCAACACGCCGCCTTGCTGTAGACGATTCATCTTCTTCTGATGAGGGACGTCCTCGTGAAAGAAGACCGCTAGAGCGACCTCAGAATCTTGATCAGCTAACTTTTAGATCTTTAGGATCCCGCGAAGACTGTGCTCATGTGTTAGGGCCTGATGACTCAATCTTGAAAGAGCCTATGCTGTTGCCCATGCGTGGATCCCACGTTCTACCCAGGGATCCTAACATTACAAATCCTACGCAACAGCAACTTCTTCAGCCCCTCCCTCCTGAGATCGACCGGGAGTGTAGGGAGAAATATAGAACAGCCGCCGCTAGAAACAAGAGGCTATCCCCTAATCAGGAGCCCAGGGGTAATCCGAATATCAGACCTAGAGAAACGGTGCAAACATTAACAAATGTCGATGTATGGGCGATGGTGCATCAGATTATGTCCGAAAGCCGGCGGTACACTAATGAGGACTGGGGTATTGAGTGAAGTTATACCCCCTTTACGGATGTTATTTTGGATTTCCAGTTCCCTTGGCGGTTCAACTTGTCGTAGATGGATCAGTATTCAGGAAGAACGGACCCAAGGCAACATCTGATGAGGTATGCATGGTTCATGAATGCCACAGCAGCTCCAGATGCTATAAAATGTAAAGCCTTTCCTATTTATCTTAAATATGTGGCGCTAATGTGGTTCACCCGACTCCCTCCTCGGTCGATATCAAATTTCACAGAATTGAGTGAGCGCTTTATGAACCAGTTTCGACTTCACGCCCGAAAGTCCAAGAGCGTCATAGAGTTGTCATGGATTAAACAGGCCCCAGGAGAATCTTTGATGTCATATTTAGACCGCTTCAACCTGGCCGTCACCGAAGTTAGTGACCCTCACAAGACCCACTATTCTGATGGCTTTGATAGAAGGAGTTGACCCAGACACAGAATTTGGGGATTATCTATCTGGGAAACCGCCCCCAACTAGGGAATTGTTCTATGAAAAAGCTAATATTCGCTTAAGGCGAGAAGAAGCTCATGCAAATAGGAAGAGAAAGTCTGAAGGGGCCTCGAGGGAAGGTGTCCAAAGCAATGTTGCTGTGAAACAATCAAGTGACAGTTCAGGGAAAGTTGAAGTAAACGTTGGCAACCAGAGCGGAGGTAATAGCAACAGGAATGGGAATGGCAATAGAAGGAATAGGAACAGAGGGAATAACTCTAGTAAAAGACCCAAATTCTAGAATTTTGAAAACTATATGCCATTAAGTGATACGTTGAAGAATATTTACTTGGATATATATATAGCATATTGCAGTACAAAAAACCACCATCCAGAGACTCCACTGAAAAAGAGATCGCAACGGGAAAGTTTTGTTTGTTCCATGGAACCCACAGTCATTCCACCAACGAATGCCATCATTTGAGAGATATAGTTGAAAGATTGTTGCGGGAAGGGAAGTTAGATGCGTACAAGGTTGCCCCAAGGGACAGACGGCATGGGGGACAAGCCCCGGACCAAAACCAGCCTACTTCAAAAAACACGGCCTAGCAAAAAGGTAAGGGGATCGTTATCAATACCATTGTAGGTGGACCCCACCTAGCTAGTCGTAGTTTCAAAGCGATGGATCAGTATGTCAATGTTGCCAAGCATTTTGAGGTAGGAGAATGCAGTAACCTCGAAGACATCACTCGAGTAAAACAACAAAAGACGATGTCAGACAACGTCATATTCCGTAGTAGAGATGATTACGGAGTTCAATCCCCAATTGAAGATCCACTAGTAATTACCACGACCATCGGCCCTGCTTTAGTCCATAATTGTTGGTGGACAATGGGAGCTCAGTCAATATCCTCTTCAAGAAAGCTTTCGAACAAATGAGACTTGAAGCAAAAGATCTAAAGCCCTGCGAAGGATGGATACGTGGCTTCAACGGGGAGTCGACGGCTCCGATGGGCTACGTAGAATTACCAGTGAAATTAGGGCAGGGAGATCGCCAAAGAATGGGGATCCTGCCGTTTGTAGGTTTGGATGTAGAGTCACCCTACAGTGCCTTCCTAGGCCGACCAGCCCTAGCCAAGTTTAGGGCATATATTGCACCTTGGTGTTTGCTGCTTAAATTCCTGATTGAAGCAGGAATTGGGGTGATGAGAGGCGACCAAGCTACGGGATGAGCTTGTTACATGATGGAGTTGAAGATCCTAATGAAGGGGTATAGAAACTAAGGACGATCCTCCCCCTCTGAAGGAGAACTCAGCATAGCAATTAAGGGGTCCAGCCCCAAGAGAGTCGCCCTTAGATGTGCTCGAGGATATAGATCCCAGAGAGGATAAAGAACGCGAGGATAGGAAGACGTCTCCCAATGAGATAATGGTAGATATGCCTATTAATGAGACAGATTCGATAAAAGTACTAAAGATCGGCTCACAACTAGATCCCGTTCAAGCGAAAGAGTTGGCTGATTTTTTAAGGGCAAATCTGGATGTGTTTGCCTGGACTCACGCTGACATGTATGGGATTTCGCCTTCCGTTATGAGCCAATCTTTATGTATTAATCCAAAGCACCCACCAATCAAACAGAAAAGACGGATGTTAGGCCCAGAGCGGTCAGCAGCTTTGAAAGAAGAGGTAGAGAAATTATAAGATAATGGATTCATTAAGGATTCAAAATATCCCGACTAGATATCAAATCCTGTCCTAGTCAAAAAGTCGAATGGGAAGTGGCCTACATGTATCGACTTCTCTGATTTGAACAAGGCCTTCCCGAAGGATAGCTTTCCTCTTCCCAGAATTGATCAGCTAGTAGATTCAACGGCTGGGCACGAGCTTTTATCCTTTATGGATGCCTATTCTGGGTATAATCAAACTCCCATGCACATGACAGATCAGGAGCATACAGGTTTCATCACAGATTTGGGGTTATATTGTTATGTGGTAATGCCAATTGGGTTGAAGAATGCAGGAGCCACGTACCAGCACTTGGTCAACCGCATTTTCTATAATCAAATCGGGAAAACCTTAAAGGTTTACGTGGATGACATGCTTGTGAAGTCTAAACAATCTTCCGACCATACAAGGGACTTAGCTGAAATGTTTGATATTCTTCGAAGGTATGGAATGAAGTTAAACCCCCTAAAATGCTCGTTTGGGGTCGCATCTGGAAAATTCCTTGGGTTTATCGTGAGTTCTCGAGGAATTGAGATAAACCCTAGTCAAATAGCAGCAATAATGGATATTAAAGAACCACGAAAGATCAAAGATGTTCAAAGCTTAGCTGGAAAAGTTGCTGCATTGAGCAGGTTTATCTCCAAAGCTACAGATAGCTCTTCGATCTAATAAAACGAGGAAAGTTAAATTTCGAGTGGACCCCTGACTGTGTGGAGGCGTTCCAGAATTTATTAGACTTATTAGAAAAGCCTCCATTATTATCAAAACCCGTGGAACATGAGAATTTGTTTGTCTACCTAGCGGTATCATCTCATGCCGTCAGTACAACATAGGTACGTGAAGAGGATAAAGTCCAGAGGCCTGTGTATTACGTGAGCAAAAAGCTAGCCGCTGCAGAACGTAATTATCCGAAGATAGAAAAACTTTCTTATAGCCTCCTGATTGCTTCCCGCAAACTTCGTCATTACTTTCAGGCTCACCCGATAGTTGTATACACTGATCAACCTTTAAGACAAGTATTGCAAAAACCCGAAGCATTGGGGCAGTTACTTAAATGGAACATCGAGCTGAGTCAATTTGATATAAATTTTCAACCATGGAAATCAATTAGAGGGAAGGCATTGGCCAACTTTATAGTTGAATTTACAATTCCCGAAGAGGAAACGGTGGGTGACAAGGTAGTTACTTTGGACCAAGAGTCAGGGCTTAGTCCATGGAAGCTATATACGGATGGAGGCAAAAACGGTCGAAGGTCCAGCACCAGAGTTGTTTTAATAACTCCTGAAGGACGATCTATTTACTTTGCATTGCAATTAGAGTTTGCTGCTAACAATAATGATTCCGAGTATGAAGCCCTGATTGCCGGGCTGAAACTCGCCAAAGAACTGGGAGTGAAGACACTGGATATATGTTGCGATTCCAAGATAGTTGTATGTCAGGTCCGAGAGGAATTTATTGCTAAAGGACCTCGACTCGTTACTTATCTCAAAAAGGTAAAGGAGTTGCTGGGAAGTTTGGGGCATTACGCATATTCCAAGAACGGAAAATCAGAAAGCAGATCGACTGGCAAAGCTAGCAAGTTCTGACAATCCCAAAGAAACTGAAATGGTTCGGATAGTGGTTTTGGAATCACCGAGTTTCGACCTGATGGAAGTGGAACTAACCTTGGAAGTCGACCTAGAGAGAGAATCATGGATGACACAGATCATGAATTTTCTCAAGAATGGAACCCTCCCGTTGAAGAAGAGCCAAAGACGAGCTGTAAGACGCAAGGCTGCAAGATACGTTTTATAGGATGACATCTTTTATCGCCATGGGTTTTCAATGCCCCTACTATGGTGTATCGCACACGACGACATCAAACGTGTACTGAAAGAAGTACATGAAGGTGAGTGTGGGGACCACACCGAGGTCCAAACCCTAGCAAAGAAAGTATTACGGTATGGATATTTTTGGCCTACCGTGAATAAAGACGCGGCTGATTATTCATGACGTTGCGATAGATGTCAAAGATTTGCTAAGATTCCCAGAGCACCTCCGACTCAGCTAGAGTCGATGGTAAGCCCATGGTCGTTTGCCATGTGGGGAATTGATATTATTGGAGTGTTACCTATTGCCAGAGGATGAGCTAAATAAGAGATTGTCGCCATGGACTATTTCACGAAATGGGTGGAAGCTGAACCTTTAACAACGATCACGGCAAGAAAGGTGATCAGTTTTGTGGTCAAAAACATTATCTGTCGATTTGGGATATCGAAGACCATCATAACTGATAATGGGACACAGTTTGACAACGACGAATTCAGAAACTTCTGCCAGAAGTACAAGATTGATAAACGATACACTACTATAGCTCACCCGCAGTCAAATGGCCAGGTCGAAGCAATAAACAAGGTCATTAAATCTATTCTCAAGAAGCGGTTGGAGCGGGCCAAAGCCAAATGGGTAGATGAGTTGCCACTAGCTTTGTGGGCCTACAGGACAACCTTTAAGACGGCCACCGACCATACTCCCTATTGACTTTCCTTTGGGCCAGAAGCAGTAATCCTAGTAGAATTGGAAGTCCCTTCTCATCGAGTCGCGCACTATGACCCGATGACAAATAGAACACTCCTCTTAGAGTCTCTTGATATGGTTGAAGAAAAGAGAGATGAAGCAGACTTTCGTGCCTCAAGACATCGACATCAAGTAGCACATTATTACGACTGGAAAGTTCGCTTTAAAACCTTTGAACCAGGAGATTTAGTACTGAAGCAGTCTTCCCACCTTCAACCCAATTGGGTCCAAAATGGGAAGGGCCATACACCATCCAACAGAAGCTTGATACAGGAGCATTCAAGCTAACGACCGTGGACGGTGAAGAGATTCCCAGAGCTTGGAATGCTCAACACTTACGGCAATATCTGAGCTAAATATGAAATGTGTTCCCTTTTGTTTTCATAAACAATGTAAAAAGGCATGACTTGCCTTAAAAAGTTTGTTTATATGAACAAAGAATTATGAAGTGGATGCAGGCAACGACTTAGCTGAACCACTATAAAAATATTGTGTGTCATTTATTTTTCTGCATTATTTATGTCCTTAACCATTATTCTGTCATAACAATGAAACACAAAACAAAAAATTAAATTTCAAAAATTGGAGACAACCCATGTGCAGGAGCAAACAAATGACCGTTTGTATGATAAGATGCAAAAAATGGGAAGACGACATTCCTAACTCTAACTCTCATGAAACGAGAGAGAGTATAAATGACGGGAAAACGACGTTCCTTGAGGCGTGAAGGTGCACCCCGATAAGAGACCGCCTCAGTAATAAAGATGCTAAAAAAGAATAGGCATCAATGACAAAAGGAATATGGCCCTGTCAGAGAATAGGGGACAACTAAATTTTGAATTTAATAATGATTGGGGGCGTATATATGTACACATGTTCCCCTTAATAATGACTTTACTATATAACTATGATCTGACATGCTGTTTGTTTGCATTTTTACCTATATGTTAAAATTTATGGATATCAGACATTGCAGGGAGTAAACCACTTTATTCACAAATATATGAGTTTATACAGGAAGAATAAGCAAAATACGCGAGGGCCGCACTCACTACAATATTAGCGAACCAGTGGAATATCAAAATAAAATAAAACAAAGCACATTATTACTTGGGCTTTGGAGTAGACTTGGATTTTTTGGCAGCCTTAAGAGCATTTCTAGCTTATTTTTCAGCATCAGACATGAGACGCTTTGGCCTTTTCTTCTCTATAGTTGAAGTACTAGAATCGGTAGATGTCTTCCCAAGAGTCGGAACACTTGAATCAAGAGAAGATTTTTTAGCAAGCTCTTCTGTAATTGACCTAGTTGAAAGCTTAACAAGTAACCTCGATCCAGGATCCACCACTGCAAGGGGCTTAAGGCTTTCAGGGTTTAAGTCTTCGACTTTCACCTGCATGAGCTTGTCTTATTCGGCTTTCATTTTAGCCAAAGTCACATCATCAGCACTTTTCGAATCCCTAATTATAGCAACATCAGGATCTTCTTCATGCCCCTCATTACCATCGTCGTCTTTCAAGGAATCTATCATTTCGTCATCACGAGAAGTGTCGGCCTTAGACGGTTCATCTCCCCCTCCGGATTCGACGATGGTAGCCTTATCCTGTCCTCACTAAGCCTTTTCCATGGATTCTTCCTCAATGGAGGCTCCCCGAGGCTCATTAGTATTCTCGGCTGGTTCAGCTCCTACAGAATGAGAAGCAACAATTATCAACTCAGGAGAAAATAAAGGATCCTCGATCGATTGCCCAATGATGTGATGAAAGGTGTAGACGGCCTTGACAAATTGAGGTCAAAAGGTAGAAATATCTTCTAATGATTTCTCAATTAGCGCAACTACCGTCTTTGACGTTGATTCGGGCATCGGAGATAAAAGAGATGCTTTAGTAATTCCCGGATTCTCGGGATCATATCCCTCAACTCCAGTAGTTTCGGCGTTAGCAAAAGAAAAACCAACTTCAAGGATATTCTTTTGTTTGGCTAGGCGTTTCTCCTCCTCCATGGCAGCAGCAATGAGGCGACGCCCCTCGGCCAGACGTGCCGGTTCACCATCTCTCAGATACTTCTCCATAAGTTTGTCTTCATCAACAAAGTCTACCTTAAGTTCCTCTTTCTCCCATTCGATGATTTGACTCCATACTTGAACTAAGGTAGTCCGATAGTCTTCGATCCAAGAGATGTTTCGGCGATGAATTATGTACGCAAAGAATTCAATCATTAGTTCGCCAAAACCGTGCAATTCTTCCTGAGCCTCCGATAGCTGTTTATGGGTTTCTTCAGTAGACTTAATGGCGTTATCCACATTCCCCTCAGCTAGGACAGCCCTAGTCTCGGCTTCCATTAACTTGGACTCCAAGTTAGCATTTTGTTTCTCCAGCTCAGCATTTTTCCTCGCTAACTCGTCCTTTTCTTGCTCTAGAGTATTGTAAGCCAGTTGCATTTTAACACTCTCTGACTTAGCATCTTCCTCTTGTTTCTTCAACTCCAAACGTTCTTGACTATGAGATTCCAGCAAGTCATGATAATGCTTTTGTAATTCCTCAAATTGTTGTTTGAAGTTGTTGGCATCTCGTTGAGCAATGACGAGTTGAGCCTGTGTGTCTTCTAAGCCCTTCTGCAAATTTTTCGAAGCATTCTCATTGGAATCCGCAGCTTCTTCATTGAATCAACATCTGTAATTAAGGTCCGAATGATTCTAGAGAGATTGCGTGAATATTTGTACATCTCCGAGTATTGTTTCTCAACTGCGTCAATCTTTGCTTTAGCCTCATCTGCCCACTTTTAAGAAATAGGCTCAAGTGCGGGTAAGAAAGTTAGATTCTCAAAGTAGTAATCAGGAAATTGCTTCTCCAGATATGCCAGCTTAATTTTGGAATCAGCATCCAGTGTTGGTAGCTTGCAGTATGATAGTTCAACGTGTTTCCGCTTAGCAGGGACGATGGCTGCATCACCTTTTCCAGATCGCTTCTCAGAAACTCTGTGTTTGTCTCGTGAATCGGTATGTTTCAGTGGACTTTTTCCCGATTATATTTGTCTTGAGGAGAAGTTCGATCTTTGGATTGCGACGTGTCTTCTCCACGACGACTATGGTGGCTCTTATACATGTCTGGATCCGACAGGATAGGGGAACGAGAGCGTGAGGTGTGTGGTCGATGAGAATCATGGGGCCTTCTTTAATCTCTGCCCCGGCTCTCACAGTGATCATGCTCGATGTTGGGAGGAGGTTTAGACATGCTACGACGCATTTTTCTGATATCATAGTAAGGGCGAGACATTGTGCCTGCACAACAATATAAGTGGCATTCAGAATCAATGCTCACATAAGACATGAGTGCTGTGACGTGCTGTGACGTGCTGTGCTAAAGTGTTTTTTGCATCCTAAGTGGTGTTCCCCCCAACAAAACCGAGTCTGAAGCCAGACTTGCATGAGCGGGCTCTGTCGCCTTCACGGAGATAGCCTCCTCTGAAGAAGTGAAAGTTAAAGGATTCGTGCCAAAGTCTTTTGAAGTATAAATGGTTTCAGGCAGGGGAAGATTTCCTAAACCCTTAAATGTGGAATCGTCGGTAGTAGGAGCATCCCCTTGAGAAGCATCTGTTGGCATCTCTTTAGGGGATGTTGACTTCTCAGGAGAAATAGCGTCGTCAGGGATGGTATATCCTTCTCTGTGCTTTTCAGCTATGTTGGCTAACTCATCGTCCTGAGTTGAAGATGGAGAAGGTGAAGTCCGAAGAGGTATTGTTGGACTTTTCGAGCCCTCGCCCATCTCAAGAATAATATTTACCGGGGGAAGTACACATATGGACCCGTCCCATGACCTATACTACTGGTAGTAGGTAGTAACCTGTGATGATGGAGATACTCATCCTTAAGAACTTCGTCGATGATTAGGAACTTTTGATCGCCATTGAGAAGTCGATGCAAACGATCAAAGTATAATTGATCCGATATTTGCTTTGGGTTATCAACTGCGAATGAAAAGGAAAGCAAGTTAATGTGTTGACATGAGTATTTAAAATTGAAATCTAGAAAGTCGGTGCTTTACTTGATTTGGTCCATCTCCTGGCACACCCCGACTACTGTCTGATATAAAACCATTCAAGCTTAGAATCACCAGTCTTGCTACTAAATGGAACAGTAATAATTTTCCTTTTTAGGACTAATTCAAAATATGAGAAGGAGGGAGTCTCTTGAGTTCGATGCTTGAATTTATTAAAAAAAGTGGACGTCATCGAAGGATGGCTCTATACCTAAAACATCTTTGTATGTTATATACAAGGTGTATAAATAAGCATAAATGTTGGGATTTAATTGCATGGGGGCAATCCACATCTATCTCAGAAAATCAACAACAAAAGGCGGAAACGGTGGAATAGCCCCAACCGGACACATCAATCGAGTAACTGCCATAAATCCTTCCGGTGGATTGTGGGGGCGATCTGTTTTCGACGGCGCCAGGGTATCTCTTTTTAATATTCCATGTTTTATACATATTCGGACAAGTCTATCATCACCAATCGTTGACTCAACAGAATCTTTGGGTAACTCCAATATAGCGGCAGCTTCAAACTCATCGGGAGCACGATCATCTCCTACCCCTCCTTCCTCTTCATCACCAAGAGAAACTTCACTATCAGAAGGTATTTCACTATTGTGTGCTTCCACTTCATAATCTGGGCCCTCATCATCCCATTCAAGGTCTGACGGAGATGATATGTCATCAAGAGTGAGTTTCTCAGAAGTTTCTGCAACTTCTCTCCTTTCTGCTAACCTAGATGAACGCCTCTCGGCCATAATCGCTAAACTACTGAAGAAGCAATAACACAAGTTAGAGTAAGATAGCCCGTATCCCCTCGTGTACGTGTGTGAACTAAAGTGTGTACTATGTGTGCAAAGGATGCAAAGAAAACACATGAGAGCATAATGCAAAAGTCCGACGAAGTAATAATATAGTCACAATAGTCTTAAATGTTCGTTCATGTTTTTAAGGCACTATCCTAACTGTTCATTAAGTTGTAAATCACGGCAAGCAACGACCGAGCCAGTTGAACATATTTTTGTGCATTAAGTTAGATGAGTTCGGTTCAGTTCGATGTGTATTTTGGGATCTGATCGGGTGGCAAAATCACGTTTCGGTTTGAAGCAAAAGTTAACGCCCTATATGCAAATCAGATCGGTTCGGGAATGAATATTCTGAGTGGTCCGGATTGGCTTGGGAGCCCATGCTTTTCTCTCTTTGCTTTTCATTCCGACCCGACCCAGTTGAGTAAGCCTTGTTTTTCTTTTACCCTTCACTTTTCAATCAATTCTGACCCGGTTAGATGAAATCCCTATCCTCTTCACTCTTATATCTTTCCACCCGAGCCAATCCCAAATCCTCCTCTTTTCTTCTTCTTCTCCATCCTTCCTCTTCCTCAGCCAACACCGAACCCAACTTTGTGCCAAGAACCAAATCAAAACCGAATGTTCATACGTTGTCTTGGCAAGTATTAGGCTCTGGTCTCCTCTGTAACTGCCTCGAGATGGTGACAAGGCCATCGACGACGATGGCGATGGGAGGAGGTCATGACATCAAGGTCAAACAAAAGCCATACCCAAATCATCCAAATTAACCATAAATCCTAACAGAAAAGAGCTATTACGAAGTTAATTGAGGTTATAAACCTACCTATTTGTTTGATTCGAAGATTAACGTGAAAATTCCCTAAGTTTTTGAGAACTTGGGTTTCAGTGTAAAACTTAGAAGACGAGAACAATAAAAGGAAGGGAGGTAGAAGAAGAAGAGCGACAGGTTTATATAGACTCGAGGTGGCTCTTTGTATTCCTAGCCATTTAATTCCGCTCGGACCGGAGTGCAAGCTCATCTATACATTATGCCCATTGAACCAGTGGTAGGGGACAAAAAAGAAGCCATTCGGATCGGAGACCAAACCCGGAGGGAATTGTTCACATTGACATAGCATACGAATCGAATTCAAAGAAGAACAAAGTAAAAAAAGCTTACCTGGAGGAATTGCTGAACATCAAAAAGAGTATCAGAATTGTTTAAAAATAAAGAAGGTGTTTCATATATTTTATGTTGTATATATAAGCAACAAGAGGCATGACTTTATGAAGCAACACGTCCCTATAAATGAATGGAAGCGACTATTTAACAGTTCAAGTTTAGAAACTGATGGACATATAACGTCAAAGCACGCTCCATCTTCAATAGAAGCATCCTTTGAGGGGGTAAAATGTTAGCCTACTTTGCGAGTTAGGCAACACAATGTTAAGAGATCAAATATTGAAGAACATTTATTCCTAGAACAAGCCGGACCGGATCAAACTTTCATTGCCAAGACAGATAAGAGTGGGGTGGAAAGAAGAGAAGCCTCGCCAAGATCGGATTGGTTTGGAATGAGTTGATCTGATCCCATTCTCTCTTACACAGCCGATCCGAACCCATGCACTCAGAACTGCAACTATCACACCCACGTTCCCTTAAAGTTTGGAGTGGTTAGAAGGCCACGTTCTGACGTTCATCCACTAACTCAATGTGCTAGCACCATCTTGTGGTATCCGAACCCGCAAGTGTTGGAATGGAGGCCACGTGGATCCGAACCGGAGCCATCCCAGGAGCGTTTTTCATCTATAAATACGCCATCAAGAGACATTTGGAAGGATCTTTTGGCATTTTCAGAACTCAAACTCCTTTACTATCTGAATTTCATCAACTTATTAAGATTACAATCATCTTTTGAATCATATTGTGAAGGAAATTGAGTGAATCAATGTATTAGATAAGTGAGAATTGAGTGAAAATCGTTTTTGTACTCGCATTCAAGATATCAATCCAAAGAGAAGAAAGTAGACATTGGCTATTTAATGCCGAACCACTATAAATTGTGTGTTTTCATCGTTTTTGATTTCATTTCAATATAATTATTATTAGTTTGGGTGTTAGAGCCAATTTTGGATCTAACACCTCATATACAACACACAGCAGAACAGTAGCTATATAATATCATACGTCTAGACTCTTCCAGCTCGTCTCTGCAATACATTGGATAACCTGAACCTGAACACCCCGGGCTAACCCGAGCATTTACAAAACACCGGGTCAGTCTGGTGAACCAGAGTGAGAAAAACTCGCACAGTATTAAGGTAACACACAACTTGATTTTGAAGTTAAAATCTTTTCAAGGAAAACGATAATCGTAAGACCAAATCCACACATAAATATGGACGGTTTTTACCTTACGATATCCCAAACCATTTTTGAAATCAATATCTTTTCTAATATTATAATAGTGTTTAAATACAAGTAAATATCAATCTAGCGGAACGCTTGCATCTCACCCTCCACATATATAGTATATAAACAAAACCGCTAGCACTTATTGGAGATTGGATTCCGACTATGACAAGGTATGGGACCACCTGCCGATAGTGTATCTGTAACACCCCGTGTATTCTATAACAGTGAAATTCACAAATTAAAGTATAATTAATTTCAAATCAAAGAATTAAGGGAAACGGGATACGTCGTTGCGTTCATCTCGGAATTCTGCTTGACATAGAGTCCGAGTTTGCGTAAATCGGACTCCGTATGAGGGAGATATGGCCTCCGGAAGTTTTAGAATTCAGTTTAAAATTCAAACAGACAGAAACAGCTCAGAACAAATTCAAATTTCAAAAATCGGGCCAGATTGGGCAGGGCGGGAATTTTCCCGCCCAAGGCACCCAGGTCGACTGGGTAGTCGACCTGGGGCACCCAGGTCGACTGGGTAGTCGACCAGGGGCACCCAGGTCGACTATGCAGTCAACCTGGGGATCGACTAGGGAGTCGACCTGGCCCCTGAGCCAGGTCGAACCCAGCCCCTCCTGGCTGGCCTGGTCTGTGCTTGGCCGAATTTCTGAGCCTTGCCTTGTCACTAGGGCTAGGTGTCAGCTCCTGATTGGTCTCTCCTTCAAACGAACGGCTAATATTAATCCAAGCTCCATCGACGGTCCTAATCAATTCACAAACTCTATAAAAAGGACCTAAGACTCCACCTAATTCATACAAATAAAAATGAGAATGAGACCGTCATGCTGTGGAGGAAAGACTAGGAGTAGCCGTCAAAATTGAGAGACGATTAGGAGACAATTCAAAAGCTTAAAGCAACAACAACTAAATCAAAACAACGCCTACAACAAAGGATAGCATCTCCAAATTCAGAATTCAGAAACCTGAATTGAAGATTCGTCATACGTTGTAAGTAGAGTGCTATTCCGATATGAATGAATAATTGTGTTTTGATTTGTGTAACATGAGAAATGGAATTGTACTTAATTTGTGGTGATGATAATTCATAATTGTATGTTGCTATGATTCTAATTATGAATAGATTTGGGATGTTGTGGTATAATGATGTTAGACCTATTGGATATTTGCAAGTATATGACTCATGCTGAAAGTTAACGACTATATGTTTGTGGTAGTTTATTACAACACCTATTGGATAATTTCAAGTATATGTTTCATGTTGAAAGTAACGACTATATGTTTGTGATAGTTTATTTCAACAAAGTTGAGATTCATGCAAGTATATGATTTACTATTATGCCAACATGATGTATAATTTTATGGTCATCTTTAGTGTAGTTGGATCCATTTGAGTAGTATGATTCATATGAATTTATGTTGGAATTGGCATCATGATTCAAGTGTAAAACCATACTTTTTTGTTAGTGACAAAAGTAAGCACCCTTGTGAACTTGTGTTGACTTTATGAACATGGCTAGTTTATGTTTGACTTTATGCCCAAACAAAATATGTTTTAGGCCTATGCTGTTATCAAAATCATATGATAATATATGCGACACATGATTAAGTTAGATTTACATTTCAATTGCAAGTTTACATGAATAGATTAAAAACCATGATTCATGTTTAGGTATGTTTTTATGTCATGATTATATGCTATTACAATGCAAGTTCACAAGTGCCTAATTTATGTTAATTAGATCGTTATGTTGCAAGTTCATGCGTTCACACTCCCCTTTTTATGTTACTTAGAATATATAAACACCATGTTCTAAGCCTCCCCCTTTTCATGTGGCTAAGTTGGGTTTAAATGTTAAACCCAACATATGTTATATTGTAGCGAACGTATAAAACGGGGGCAATGACGTTTGGGTTAAAATATAAAACATATGTGTTGGCATGTTTGACGCATGCCAACGACCTTGAGAACATCTAAGGGGTATAAATTAACTTTATCCAATAAAGATGAATTTGAATATTGGGCTGCAAATATTTACATATAAAAAGAAAAGAGACAAAATATGTAAACTTAGAAAATACGATGTGTTTAACCCGAGGTTGGATTGAGTTGTGATGTAAACCTGCCCGGAACCACCCGGCTGTCCAGTAGTCACAACAATACCTATCCAATGTGGGTGGTTAAACACTGAGCCTAATAAACACCCGAGGTTAGACTGAGTTGTGATGTAAGATTGCCCGAAACCAACCGGCAACAGGCAATCACAACAATACCTGTCTAATGTGAGAGGTCGAGGCTTTAATAAGACAATTAAGGCTGAGTCAGGATTGATAGAATTAAGTAAATTGAATTAATACTTAATCAAGTTGAACATGCTAAACTATACAGACTGATTGGGGGTTAGGTTTACAAAACACTTAACCAACTTAGCATGTTGGCTAGAAATAGAAAACCTAGTAGCAGGGGACCCTTTTCAGTAGTAACCCTATAAGGTGTATCAGGATACCCTGAACTAGGCAGGGTGGGGCACGATTACTGGGCTGACTGTAAGAGGTCAAATCGACGGCGGTGGTGCAACAGTGTAGGTTCTAACGGGGTGCGGGCGTGCATACACTCCGGCGCAGAAAAATTAGGCACTGGGCACCAGTAGTATACCTGTGCATTCTAGAATTGTGTCGGGCCGCTACCATGAGACTTGATACACCCCATGGTGGGACCAGCATAGGTAACTACAACAACGGGGGCCGTAAGACACATGTAACCATGCGAGTAGGTGCCGATCATCAGAAATGGATCACTTCACCCTGATTATGGGGTGCATGTTGGAAACTAGTTTATATGGGTACAGAGATTAATATGGGGTACGATAGTACATTCGACTCTAGACAACTTAACTTAGCTTATAGTGCTTTCCCATTTCCAGTTTGTACTTATCATGCTCATTTCTTTATTTATAGACTGAATAGTCCTAGACTTACTCAGGCTTTATGTCTGACTCTACTTTTCTTTCGTCTTCTTTTCTTTCATTTCCCTCCTCCCCCCCCCCCAGGTCCGCAGGGAGGGAATATCGCAACTTGACCAGTTGTTTTACACCTAGCTTGAAGAGAAAGAATGTATTGCTTGGATCTCTTTCGTTTGGACTATGGCTTTGGACAACAATTATGGGACTTATGCAGTTTACTTATGTTTTTATGCTTCTTTAAATAACAAAATCAAGACAGTTATGAAAATGTAATGTTTTTGGAAGTATTGTAAGACAATTATGGCATGGTTTGTGTAACATGTATTTTGATGAAATAAAAGTTGCTATTGTTTTCCGTTGTTCAAAAATATGTGTTCTTATATCTGTCTTGTGTATCTGTGACTTATACTTATAAACCTCCACCAAAATTAGGGCATTCCCTTTGAGAGTGACCCTAACGGAGGTGGGGGTGTTTCAGTATCTCTAGAGGCGAATACACTGGGTTCAACAAGAACGTCATGCAACTCGGCCCTCACATGACCGACCACTCATTTCGCTTGAGTGTATCGAATGTATATCACCAACAGTTGGGCTCAAACCACTGTTTCCCGAAAAGGGACAGCATCGAAATTGATTTCGAAATTGAGTCTTCAATGCCCCATCTCCATTATCTTCTGGTATCTTCACGTATTTGTTGGTCGGAATGGTTTTCGAATAAATTTGATCCCGGTCTTCCTGTACCAACAATCTTATTGGGCAGATTTGATAGTCGGTGATTTAACTATCAAAATAGATAGTGATACAATCATGATAATCCAATGAGTTCACTGGTTCAGTATTCAGATCCACTTGGTCTTTTAATTAAAACAAAATGTTAATTTAAAACCCTTAAATGTTTCGATATTATAAATATCGCTTTGCTTTTTATTTAACATAAGATTATTCTTAAATAATTTTATTTTAATACTTAGGAAAAGTAACTTTTCATTTGCTACATCATTTCCCATTATTTAAATTCGGAGATCAATTAATTTTACTATTCGTAAAACAACATTATAAAATATCCTTGTTTATTACTTGAAAAAAATAATCCTTGCTTATTCTCATAGAACAAAACTCAGCTTTAAGCTTCCTTTCAAATTCGAAATATCGTTATATTTTTGGCAATCCCTTTTTATTTCCCTTTTACTTTTAAATCCTCATTATATATATACTTTCCAAATCTTCATCAAAAATGTTGTGTTATTATTTCCTTAATGGAAATAATAAATTATTACTAACCCCTGTCACCATTACCAACTAATATCATCCTCAGATAATCCTGAAGTCGTTCAAGTTGGGGTATTTTAATTACCTCTCAGACCTTGATCAACAACGTTCATATCTTAAGATGAATACCAGTTGTAATCCAAACCTGATACTTCATTCCAATATCAGTACAAATTCTATTTCACTATTTTACTCAAAATATGGTTTCATAGAACCTCCTTACTCTTTGAAAATCTCATATAACATTTTTACTTAATTTAATAATTAAGTAATTCCTTATAAACATTGCTTTTTAACCTTTACCCTTTTTGAACAATTTCATTTCATAATTCAGATTTGTTTATCAAATCCTATGATCCATTTCTTTACCCCATTTCACTTTTTTCCAATCTCTTTCCAAATCCATTCTCCCATTCCTGCTTTGGAAATCTTATTTTAATTCCCTTTCTTATTTAATCTCATTATTAAGTAATTAATTTGAAATTAAAGCTTTTACATTTTAAACCCCATTTATATAACCCTGGTTTATTATAAAACCCTTTTATCTAAATTTCCTTTTACTTAATTCAAATAATTAAGTAATATTTATTTTAAGCTATAATATTTGCTTCAAGTACTCTTTATAACTTTGTTATAAAAACTCAGGTTTTAACCAAAACTTGTTCATAAACTCCTTTCACCTTTCCATTGGATTTCATTTCCCACTTCGAGTACTTTTTAAATGAATTCCAATTAAAAAGTATTTCCCTTAATTATCATTAATTAAAATAATAATTTACTTCGATAGTTAACTACTTCCATAGTTAATTCCTTTATTTACTAAAATAATTAGTAATTTCCTTTTTAAAGAACTTATTAAAATTTAAAACAATATTCACTAAACTATTTTATTAGATTAATTCAAATCAAACGAATTTAAAATCAATTCCAATTATGTATTTCTAGGCATGAATCATTAGATTCACTACCTTTTGCTGTCAAAAAAAAAATCAATTCCAATTACAATGGTTGACTTTAGTCAACTCAAGGCACGATTATTTCTTTAACCCATTCCAATCCATTCTCACTTTTAATTAATTAATAATATAATTAATTTAAATAATTCCATTAAATTAATTCTTGATAACCAATATTTCTCCAAATTTAACCATTAGGTTAATTTCTATTCACGAGTTTACAAATCTGATTAACATCAGAAGTTACTTTATAAAATCAACTTACTGCCGATTACTCAACCAATATTGCCCATTGGTCAAACAAAACAAAGATTTCATTTCCTGTCAAAAATCAAACCAAGCACCCAATCAGGATGGTTCATATATGATAATATCAAAAATAAATAATATATTTGAGGAATCCCGTTGGATCCCCTCCAACCTATTCCTCCCCGTACCCAAAATGGTTATCTCAAATCAGATCATTCAGTCTCACTTAGCAGATAATAACTAACGACCATTTAACCTCATTCACAAGCAATTCAAACAATTCAACCAATTAAACACGTTTATTTTATCAACGAGACCAACAAGGCAAGTTACCTTTATTGGAACCAATCGTTAGAACAACGATTTGGTATTTCACTGAAATTAAACGACAATTTAATTTCATTAGTTAAATCAGCAAATAAATATATAATTAGCAAATAGCAACCATTGGCAAGAAGAGCACACAAAATCAAAACCCAATTTATATAAAATATAAATGGGTAAAACTGAGCGAGTTTAACTCACCTTGATTTGATTTGTTGTAACGGTTCAATTACAGTTAAATTAAATAGTCGTTTAATCTGACTATAAATCCCTGTTGTCTCTATCACTGTTCAGAACCGTTCCCGAATGTAGTTCTCGTTCATACGGTCCTGGCGTCGTTTGTCTCATCCAATTCTGATAACGTTACACAAAGTGATTAATATTCAAATTTCGAGATTTTAATGAACAACTTAATCCTTAATTAACTTTCTTTATATGGACTAATTACTTTAAATAAGAGGGTCTGATTTACTTCTGCAGTCTTCCTTTCTACTCTGCATCGCTTTGCACACTTCAGCACCCTGTAAAATTCATATTTTAGTTCATCTTTTAAATAAATATGATTAATTTAAATTATAAATTTCCTTGAGGACCCTTAGTAAACTAATTAGTGGGTTTAAAATGTTTTTAAAGCCCTCATTCCATCAAGTTCGATATACATATTTCCATTGTTCGTTTGAACTTTCAGATCACCACGTTTCATATAAACTTATTACTTCCTTATTTATTTATTAGTTAGGCCGATTGATTTTACTTGTTTAAAAATTTTGGGTTCGATAATAACTTACCATCCATTAATTTCATTATGGTTTGGATCTAGACATAGCTTTCGAAATGAGAGAACAGGGCCGACCCTTTTTGATTGATAAATAGTCCACGCCTTTTATTTCTACCCAATGGAGTTAGTCAGGTTCGCTACTCATTTCTCCATGCTTTCACCAACTCGTTACTGCTGCTTCACAACCACTTCAACACACTCTGGCACCATTTATCAAACGCATTGTCCATCATACATTTTAAAGCCAATTCAAACTCTTTCATCAGTTCGCTGCACATTTTCCAGATCAATTCCTCACCGCATAGGCCACTTTGACAACATAGTTCTACCTCGTCCCCTTTTCGAAAACACAAACCCCAATTAATCCACGCATGATCAGAAAACTCCCCCTACGCCTCTCCTTCTTTGACCGGACTTTGATCAGATCCGCCCACCAGAGGCGCCACTTCCTCCTACATCTTCCCCCTCATGTCTCGCTTGATTCGACCACTTCAGGAGCCACCAAAACCCCTTAGACGGTCGCAACTTTAAAACGAAATTCCGACCCCTTCTGAGTTCCAGCGCTAATCACCACCGTTCAGTAGAACGATCTTGAGGTCCTCTCCAATAATGTTGTTCAACGATTCTTGAATCGGATGCAGTTTGGAGGATTTTTTGTGGAGAGGAATTTGTGTTTACAAGCCATAGAAATTTAGGGTGGAGGCACAGTTTTGTTTTCGGTTGACCACAGATAATAGAAATAGGGTTGTTGACCTTTTTGATGGGGTATATATCTATTTTCTGATAAAAAAGCTAATCCCAGCATAGAAAAATATTCCAGACCTAATGGGACAGGTTTCGCCGAAATCCGACATCGTTTGAAAAATTTTCCTTTATAAAACCAGAAATAAACACGTGTTTCAATTTTCCACGATCACTAGATAAATCCAATCAACTTGAAACCTTGAAATCCTATAATAATTCTTCAATACAAACCTAACGGCACCAGTTCATTCGCATTCTGAGACTATTTTTCCATTGGGCTATTTTTACGCGTACCGTTATGCCATTTTGGACACCAAATTGCCCAAACTTCAAAAATAACAAACTATATACCTATCCTGACTATAATCGACGATACGAACTCAACGGAACAAGTTTCGTGGCTTAATTCGATCGTCTTCTCCAGTTACACCGAAATATCTCTTTACTAAATTAATTATGCGCTATATAAAATGAACTGGCGTTTACGGCTACCGTGGTCACATATGACATCGATTTACCACGCAATTTGATTTTCTTACAATAATTTAACGATACGGTGCCAATGAAACAAATTTCATCGAAAACAGAGACTGTTTGCAAAAATGACTATTTTTAACACTTATATAATATCGATTAAAGTATTATATAAATTCCAAAAAAATTAAATAAAAATAAATTATTTTTATCATATATATCCAACTGGAATATATATAAAATTTCCCACATAATTGACACAACTTGATAACGTTAATTTTGAGTTAAATAATTTAAATTTCCCTATTTAAATATATTAATTAACACTATATTTTAATAGCGATTTCCATAGCAATTATTTCAAAATTTGAATTGGACATTTTTAACAATCTATAACACGAAATCTGAATTTTTCTCTTTCATATGAAAATTATTATCAACACAGTTCCAATGTTTCTTGTTTCACAGAAATCCGACTTATATCGGATCCTGTATATTCCGTTGAAGTTCAAAACTCCATTTTACGAACTGCCGCGTGATTCGAGCTCGATTTATAATTATATAAATATATAACATTCAACTTCGTTTTTAATAACGAATTAAATATTAAAATCCTTTAATATTTCAAATAAAATATTTAAAACAATAAATTAAATAAAATATTTAACTGCCAAAAATACGGGATGTTACAATTTTAAACTCAAATCATTTGTTCTAATGGGTTTATATAATGTTTAATTTGAGTTTTGCAAAGTTTGAGATTTAAAAGATTAAATTTTGAAAAATAATAATATTGTATTAATATTAAAATATTCAATTATGGTAAATAAGTGAATCTGAAGTTGAAATTTGGAAATATTGCCTTTAAATGAGTTTATATGTGTTTTATAAGGTATATAAACATATTAGAAGTAAATCAGACGAACGTTAATTTGAAGTCATAATATGGTCCAAATAGAGTATGTCGCACAGCGATATTTTGCGAATTTCGACCGTAAACTTCAAATGTTTACACTAGTTGAATTTTAAGTCGAATTTTCTTGAAACAAAAGGCGGTTGTTTTCTTATGATAATAGTCTTCAAATGAAAAAAAATCATTTTTCAATATATAGATTTTGAGTTAAGTCCAAATTAATATTGAAATAGAATCTTAGTTTTGTGTTCGATGACCG
The DNA here is from genome assembly GCA_030737875.1 of Allium sativum. NCBI lineage: Eukaryota > Viridiplantae > Streptophyta > Magnoliopsida > Asparagales > Amaryllidaceae > Allium > Allium sativum. The sequence goes on along the minus strand of CM060921.1, from coordinate 151,495,708 downwards.
AAATTGGAAACTATTATAAATGGCTTTATAAAAATTATTAGAAATATGATAAATCATAATAAATGATTTAAAGTGATTTGGATAAGAAATATGAAGTTTCAATAGTAATTTGAAATTTGAGGATTTCAGCCTAGTTAAAATGCGGATAAACTCGGGTAGTTTGAATATGTAGAAATAACGAGTAGGGTTGTTTCATTTGTAAGTTCTGGAATAGTAAACGAGGTGTGTATCTTTGAATTAAAGTTTTCAGAACAATGATTACTTATCTGGGCAGGAATGGGACAAATCGGATGTGAAGCCGGATACTGTGAGATGTTATTTTGAAATATAACCTTATTAAGGTTAATGTTTTCCAATTATAAAGGAATTGGATTTGGATGGAAATAATCTTAGGATATTTGATATTAAATTTCGTAGTTAAAACTTATAATATTCGAGGAATTTGAAAGGTATTTATACTGTTATTCGACTTGTAGTATTTTTTGATTATGAGAATTCATATTAGATATAAGTTGATATAATTTCTATGAAAATCTAATATTTAATATCAATTGATTTTGGCTTTGCTATGAATGGTGCCTTAAATAACATCATTCTTTAACCCAATTAAGATTAATTAATGTTTGGAATTTAAAAAGGATTGTAATCTTTTAGTTAAAGCTTAATGCTAATGATATTGCATAAGCTTTGATTAAGCGATAGGTTTTTAAAAGGGAAACCAAATGGGTAAAGAGTTAATAAATCTTTGTTAAAGATTAATGAATGGATTTTGAAATAATTCCTAATTAATGAATTAAAAAATAAGAAATTAGTTTAAGTAAACGAAAGGTTCGATTACATTAGTTTAATGTAAATTAAGTTTTGAAGGTTTAAAGAATTACTTTGGTTTAAAAGAGATAATTATAAATGAGCAATTAAGGGTTAATTAATCTCTTAATTAAGATTAATAAATGTGGATAGGATATGGGGTTTAAAGGAAAACCTTTGTTAAGGCTTGATTAATCTTGGTTTAAAGATTAAGTGAATTGAATTTATGGATTCAAACAATTGAGGAATGTGTTAAGTAAATGGAAGCTCGATTTAAGAACAAATCTTTGTTTTAAAGATAAGGGAATGATTTCTAAAATGATTTAAGGGTTTTACTAAGTTAATGAAATGTTTTAATTGACTAATCTAAGCGGAAAGAAACTTACCAAATCCTTTATTTCCATGTTGACTTTTTAAGTAACACTCATTATTTTTAAAGACCGGGATCGGATCTTTATTCAAAAACCATTTCGAATAATGATAAAATGAAATGGTGCAAATGAAGACGATGGTGGAAGACCAAAGATCTTTACATCGAAAGGACTGCTTGTTGATGTCTCAGATGAATTGCTCCCATTATGAAATTATTTATCGTATAGCAGTGGTCCAGATGTATTTGAAGAATTTCCAGATTTGCAAGAGCTTCTCTCCTTGATTGGACGAGGAATAAAGCGCCTTCGATTTCGTTCAGTCCCAGAATGAACTATTCTCTTAGCATAAAACTTTTCTCTAAGACTTACGAGCTCAGAGGTTATATATTAGTAGACATCGGTTATATGTTATGAATTGGCAATGTGACATGCTAAGTGAAATGGGCTACATATGATCAAAGCATGACTTAGTATAAGCGTAGCTTTGTGTAACGTGACTTCGTCAAGCCTCACACCTCGGTATGATGGGATATTGGTGGTCAGATTTGTATGCTTTTCGAAGTTGGATGTTACGATCACCACCTTGGTATCAGATGCGTCTGTAACTCATGAAAGAATGTAATGATATTTGAGTCCTTAGATTTTATTTGCTAGATATTTTATTTCATGTTTTTTGGAAAGTATAGAGATGCCTGTGCGAGGACGTAAAACCATTGGATATTGTGGTGCGCATAAGTTTTGATTCCACATATTGATCATTCGTACCAGGAACCATCATTTTTGGAAATCCATTCTCCATTACAAGCCTTTACAATTTTAGTTATATGACGTGCTAGGAAACGGGAAGGCATCAACATAATAAAATGGTACATATGCTGGCTAAGATTAATAAGCTTATATGCAAAATGTTTTCCATATTATGCACTAATGATAACATCAAAGGATTTTGCATATAAAGGCATTTTTGGTTATCATAAGGAGAAACCTCGCCCAATGTGTGTGGTGCCAGACCAGATGATAGCTTCATTTTCCAAATGTATGTATGATCTACTACACAAAACAACTATTTTTAAGTTCTCACACCAGTCCCATGACTGACCAAAGTTTATTGTTCCTTTTCGAAACTCTGGATGCCCTTAATTTTACATGGGCTACCGAGTAGTCAGGTTTTCATTAAGAGTATTTGGAACTATGTTATGGAGCATTTTTCTAGTGTTGAAGATGGGATCAAAAATAGAGCATTTGGATTCTTTCGCTAAGTTTAAGTATTTTTTTTTCCATTGTATAGTTTATTGTACTCTGATATATTTATGTAACTCTGATGTAAATATTTTTATATTGGTAATAAAAATCTTTGTTTCCGTTCTAATGTGTTACTACCCCCAAATAATCCTCATTTCCCATGCTTGGGTTTCGGCACATGAATACCATGGATGTATTAAGTGTAGATTCTTGAGGGTCGAGAAGGTTGGTTGTTATAATGTGGTATTAGAGATTTGGTTTATACAAAGATTACATGGTATGACTCATTGGAGCTAACGGTAAAGACTCATCGTAGATAGGATTAGTAATATCCTAGGATGAGCGATTCATCAGAGATCGGGTTAGTAATGCCCTATAATGAGTTTGAAAGTATTATATATATGAGAGAACATATTTGTTCTTTTATATAAAAATGAATTTAGGCTTAGAAGATTATATTTTGAATACAAAAGAAAGGGTTTTGAAATATACATGGTTAAATGTATTTTATAACTTGGATAATTAGTTGAATAATTAAGATTGTTAAGTTCGAATATGGCCATCTTGTGATTAGAATTTCACAGTTTGACACAAGATGTTCATATAGAGTTGTAATTAGTGTTCACTAACTAATTTAGAATAAATAATCCAAGCATATAAAGGATAGAATAGTTTGAATAACCCATGATAAAAGAAAGTGTAGCTAATAGCTAAGAACTAGTTTTTTTTGGAAGGCAGCGCGAAAATATTTTAGTACTCAATCAAAAATTACAATATATACATATGTTCACATATCTACACACTACTAAAGCATTTACCAAGCATAACAACTCAAAGAACAATAATACACACTACAAATCCATTAATCACATAAAAGACTCACTATAAGAAACAATGAAAAATCAACATCGGCTTGCATTCATCACGAAAAGAACTTGATTCCCTTATCTTCAGAATCTCTACAAATTGGAAAGAATCAAAAAAGTCTCAACTAATCTCTTAAATGAAGCAGATGAAACAAACAATCTCAATTGAAATGCATCATCACTACCAAACTGTAAATATTACCAATGCCAACTATACTACCTTTGACATCAAAAACTCCAGTCCACCAACACTACCAAAGAAGTATCATATTCGCATTAAAATGTTTACCACTAGGATCTAAAACCACATCATATAGTTGCAAGATAAGATTCAACAAACTATCAAAACCGAAATGAATCACTTATTAATGACCATTAATGATGGAAATACCCAAGTTCCCCAAAAATATCGTTATCAAGTAAAGAATGGATCAAATAAAGGAGAAGGGTTTCTATACATATGTCTCTTAGTAGATTTCAAATTACTAGCACTTCATTGGGTCTGACGACTCATCCTTTGTCCAAATCATCCCAAAATTTGCCTTTTAATTTAGAACACTTAGATTTGGTCAAGGAAGCAGACCTAGAAGACATTGATGCAGACTTATCTAGAGGAGGAGCCAACCGAATATGCATGAGAAGGGATAAATATGCAAAGGGTGAGGCTTTTAAAGATGCGGTGGTTGAATCCAAAAGATTTTGAGAGGAAGCAGGCATTTTTGAACTCATAGTAGATGTACATGACATGGTGGAAATACCAGACAAACCAATGTGAACATGTTTCCCCTCCTTTGCATGATTAGACATCACAGAAGCATTCTGACTAGTAAACAACATTCCAAGACCATAGACCATCCTATCTTTATCAAGGTTATTCAACTCATCAACTAAGTTCAAGGAACCACTCTCCTCCTACACATGAAAATCCTTACCTTGATTCATAGAAATATCAACATCATTATACTCTGAATGTCTTCCATCAGACTTATCAACCAGGTTTTCAAGAGGAACAACATTCTCATTACTACCTAAAGTAACATTGGCAGCTATAACAACCCCAGCATCAACAAAGCCATCAGATTTATCTTGATGGTCCATAGATTCAACTTTTACATCTACATTCAATGAATCCTTTATAATCTTATTGTTTTCATTTTTCTTTCTCCATATCATCTTCTTTTTAGGGATAACTTTTGTCCATCCATTCTCATGGTCAACAAATTTTGCTTTGCTCCAGACCTAATTAATATTTCACCTATCACTAAGTTGTTTCTCCTCATAAAAATCATAATCATACATTACTACATTCTTATCAACCCTCAGCCTATGTTCACATTTCAATGTATGGTGCCCAAAACACTTGAAAATAGTACAAATTTATGGTTTCAAATCCTAGAAGAGCTTAGCTGGTAGACAATCAGCTAACCCTGCTAACTCAATAAAACCAAGGAGTTCATTCTCAGGCGAGATCTCTACAAGGGCCTTAGTATACTTAAACCTTTGCAATTTCTTAATGCTGCCATCGAAACTTGTAAGCCTACCAACATGGAATGCTAGTCAGTTTATTCCAACTAAAGTCCAGAGAACTAAGGGGATGTTATAAAAGTGAATCCATATAGGAACCCTTTTAATTATCAATTGAGAATTTCCAATAGAAGGATCCCATTGAGTAATTATAAACATTCTAATATTAATAAAGACTGGATCAGATTGTAATGCTCTATCCCTACCGCTATCTTGCAAAAATTTGAAGTAAAAATTGACTCCATCAAATTTAGTACTAAAATCACCCTATAACTTCCAATATCTCTTAAGAAAGTTTACAACAGAGAGATACTAGTGAGTACCGTCCAAGAAGAAACCTACCAGATGATTACTTTAGTACTTCAGACCCTCATTATTTACAAGTTCAGGGAGCTCCTTCGAAATACCTTCCTTTATTATATCAAATTGAATCGCCTTATAGATGCCTGCATTTCTTGGTAGAGCTTTGAAAAGAGAAGCATAGTTGGATTTAGGCTTGTAATATTTTGAATGTGAGCAAAAAGCAGACGTACTGAAGATGTTAAAGGATTAGCACTTGTTTGCTTTGTTAAACCGTAAGAAATGTCAATTCGAAAAACATGAGAAGGACTGACTTGAGTAGAGACAGAAGAGGAAAGAGGAGGTGGATATGGAGGCTTAGAGGATGAAAGAGGAGGAAATGAGGAGGAATCGAAGGCAAAGGAAGAAGGGGAAGAAGATATCACCATTAAATCACCAAAGAAAATGTCACATTTAAAGGCAGTCCGAAGAATTAGTTAAAAATAATTTGTAAGGTAATTTGAACTTAAGGAGTTAATTTAAGTGTTTAGGTTAAAAATTAGAATTGGAATTATTGACGATTTTGGACTGTTAATAAATTCTGAAGTATAGTTGGATACGTAAAAGCAGTTTAATTACCATATGAATAAGTTTCAGGATCTAACTGAAGCGTATTTAGCAAATAAATGAAAGTAAAAGTTAAGTAGTTTATATGAATTAAGTTATTCAAATACGAGATTTGAATAAGAGTAACAATAATAGGCCATGGGTATTGGAATTGGTTATAGCATTTATAATATGGACTTATTTTCGTTCAAATTTGGATGACGAAATTCTCTTTAAGGGGAGGAGAATGTGACAACCCGGATTTTTAAGCAATTTGAAAATTCAAATTTCGAACAATTATAAGTGAGTTTGGATAATTTAAATATAACTTTAAGTTGAATTTAGAATTTGTTTTAAATATATGTTTAAAACAATAAAATATAATTGTAAAATATATTGATAAAAATATATCATCTTTTGTCAAAATTGGTTATTCTAATACATATCAACTAAACCATTCACATCACTTCACTTATGTTATCATAACCTACCATAGCATTTTGTGTAAATTGCAATATTTCTCCTACTTCTTAAGCTTTTAGCAAGTGTATATACACTTGTTAACATGCCTGAGTACATTAGAAAGAGACATTTGTCCCTTATGTGTCATCACCTAAAGCCTCCTTTCTTCCGATAAATACATGTCTCCTCCCTCTCCATTTCATTCATCCATTTCTCCTCCGTTCTCCTTTCCCTTAAGCTTATTCCATGGTCTCTTCTCCCCCCATATCCTCCTTCCCTCTCTTCTTTCCTCCTCCCTCCTCTCCAATTTCCATCCATGGCTTCCCTCCACCTCTCCAAGTCCTCCATACCACATTCACACCTCCAACCACTCTACCCTCCTCCACAAGCCAGGATTATCAACTTCAACGGATCATAACTCCTCCAAAACAAATCCAAATCATGAATTTTTTTTATTCTCAGATCACGTAATTTTTCAGTGGCTACAGCTTTCATGTTGAGCTCATTTTCTAGTTTTGAGCTTATTTGTCCAAAAATCTAGATCTTTGAAGACCATATTTTCTGGCTTTATATTATTCGAACCCGAGAATACCTCCACTGTTTCAATTATATCTCACTCAAAACTAAACCAAACTAGGTGATTATTTTTTAATACAGTAGAGAAAAGGTATTCCTACAACTTTATAGTTAACCACTATTCGAAATTCAGAGAGTAGTTAGTCCAAAACCCCAAGGGATGTTGGTCTATTTTCGGAGTTAGAAAACATAACAAAACTAAAGTTTGGTAGACTTGAACCTTAAAGTGAGAACTTCTTTAACTATGTTTAAAATTTTATTATAATCAAAATCTGATTATATTGGTTGTTTTGTGGTTGTTATGGCTACTTCGTGGTTGTTATGGATATTATTATAATCATCATTATTTATGTACGTTTAAACTTTAATTGTCATAATGCTTATTTTATAAATACTACGATATGAATGAATGGTTGCTATTGTTGTTATTATTGTTGATATTAGTGATAATATAACATACTATACCCATATATATGGAAACATAGGTATTGGATAATATAAATGGGTATTATATTCATTTAAATAAGGCATTAAAATAAAGTTTAAAATTTTATGATCGGAACTTTTTAGAAATCAAATAAAGGTGATAACAAGAAAATTTTGTAAATGTAAAATTGAATTTGAAGGATTATTCGGTATATTATAGCGTATTCAATTTGGAAATGTATAGTAAATCGAATTTGAATAGTAATTTTAAAACTGAATTTGGGTTAGGTATATAAACGTTGTTTTAAATTCAAATTGTTTGTTTTAATAAGTTTAAATAATGTTTAATTTGAGTTTTGCAAAGTTTTAGATTTAAAATATTAAATTTTGAAAAATAATAAATTGTATTAGTATTAAAATATTCAATTATGGTAAATAATTGAAGTTGAAGTTGAAATTTGGAAATTTTGCTTTTAAATGAGTTTGTATATGTTTTTAAAGGTTTATAAACATATTAGACGTAAATCATACGAATTTTAATTTGAGGTTATATGTTGGTCCGAGTAGAGCTTATCGTGCAGCGGTAGTTCTCGGATTTCGACCATAAACTTCAAATGTTTATGCCAGTTGAAACTTAAGTCGAATTTTCCTGAAATGAAAAGCGGTTGTTTTCTAATGACAATAGTATTCAAATAAAAAAGAAAGTTTCAGTTTTCAATAAATGGAATCTAAGTTAAGTCCAAATCAATTTTGAAATATAATCATGTATTTGTAGTTATATGACCGAAATTGGAAACTATTATAAATGGCTTTATAAAAATTATTAAAGATATGGAAAAATTATGAAGAATTATAATAAATGATTTTAAAGTGATTTGGATAAGAAATATGAAGTTTTGAAAGGTAATTTGAAATTTGAGACTTTTATCCTAGTTAAAAAGTAGATAAACTCAAGTAGTTTGAGTATGCAGAAATAATGAGTATGGTTGTTCTGTCTCGAAGTTATGGGACGGGAAATGAGGTGTGTATCTTTAAATTAATGTTTCCAAACCAACGTTTACTTATCTGGGCAAGAATGGAGCAAATCGAAAGTGAAGCCGGATACTTTTGAGATGTTATTTTGAAATATAACCTTAATAAGGTCAAAATTTTCCGACTATATATGAATTATATTTGGATCGAAATAATCTTCGGATATTTGATATTAAATTTCGTAGTTAAAACTAATACTATTCAAGGAATTTAAAAGGTATTTATACTGTTATCCATTTATAATATTTTTTATTATGAGAATTCATATTGGATATAAGCTGATATAATTTCTATGCCAATCTTATATTTAACATCAATTGGTTTTGGATTTGTTGTGAATGGTGTCTTAAATAACATCATTTTTTAACCTAGTTAACATTAAGTTATGTTTAGAATTTAGGAGGGATTATATTCTTTTAGCTAGAGGTTAATGGGCATGATATTACATAAGTTTCGATTAAGAGATAGGTTTTGAAAAGGGAAAGAAAACACTACAACATAAATGGCCTAATGCAACGTTTTGCAAGGTGTTACTAGCCAAAATGTCCCGATTCTTATTGAGATGAAATTGATCTCTGAAATTAATATGTGATTTTTCCCCTTTTACTTCTAATTATTGTTTTGTTGTTTGATTTCAATCCCACCTTTTCCTATGATGAATTCGTGTGAATTTATAGGGTTTCAAATCGCTAAATAACCTCTGATTTCAACACTATATTTGGTTGTGATTTGTAGCTTCAATTTTGTCAAGTTTGAAATATTCAAACATAATGGAATTTAATTTTGTGATGAATGACTCGACTGAAATTAAACTTTATGGAATTAAATTTCTGGAATTAGATTTGTAGTTCCGATTTGGTTGTGAATTGGTCCCTTCAGTTGTGATGTTTTAACCTAATATGTGATTTTCAGATATATATTGTAACCTGGTATGTTGGCCTTCGGTTGCTAAAAGATGGCTGTCAAAGGCAATTCCTCAAAGAAAATGTTAGAGAAGTGAGAGGATGAGTATTTCAAATTTGTGTTCTTGCGCTGTGGGGCTGTGTTGACAGAGATAGACTGAGATTCTTCATGCTAAAAGGCCTTGACCGAAACTATCCATGAGTCAGTAAAAGGTGAATGTATTTTTGTTAGTGGTTATATGGTTATTAGATTATTTTCATTAACTTAGTCTGTTGTAATCCATACATCTTGTTGTTTTTAGGAGACCCAAACTCATCTCAGTATGTTATGTAGTCTAACAAAATTATAGTACTATGACATAATACAATATATAATGTAGTTCATTGATCATATGATCTCAACACTTGTCAATCTTCCTGTTCAATTCTTATAGAGAGGTTTGATATATGTACAACATATTTTGCCTAAATTTCATTTCAAGTTGTACTGTTTCAGGTAGCAGTTGTGAATTGCAGACTAGTTACAGAAGTGGAAGTTTGAAACAAAAAAATGTCGTTCCAAAGAAGGCTTGGTTCTCCGAAATCTGATGAATCCGATGGTGCCCACTTGTTCGACCTAACTGACTAGGTTGATCGCCACCGGGACTATGGGTCCCCAAAACCCCGTCGGCGCTGCTTCCGGACCCGCTTCTCGGCGTACCTTTGGATAAGCGTATATTTGTTAGTGTTAGTGTCTGTATAAATTGAAACTGCATACGTAATGAGTGAACTGAGTGATGTAGTGAGAAATATCTGTATATGTGATTGACTATGTTATTAACAGTCCCAGGCCAGCATCTTGTTCGATATACGTTGTTCATGAACACCGCCCTAGCCCTGGATGCCATAAAATGTAAGGCCTTCCCTAACTATCTCGATTGGGTTGCTCTTCTGTGGTTTACTTAACTGCCTTCATGATCGGTGCAAAATTTTGAAGAGTTGGGAAGGAAGTTCTTGAACCAGATCTATTTGCATGCTACTAAAATGAATAATGTTATGTCCCTCTCTCGAATAAATCAAGCTCGAGGAGAGACACTTAAAAGTTATCTCTACCTTTATAATACGGCCATTACAGAAGTCACCAACCCCAATCCAGAGTCAGTGTTGATGGCATTGGTGGATGGATTGGATGCCAATATTGAATTCTATAAATATTTGACTAGAAAACCTCCTGTAAACCTTGACTTGTTTTATAAGAAGGAAAGTGTTCACTTGCATATTGAGGAAGCAAGTATTAATAGAAAGAAGAGAGTGGACGATACAATAAACGCAGCTGTGCAGTGTAATGTGGATGTAAAGTAGTTTGGAGATAATTCCGGCAATGTGGAGGTGAATGTTGGAAATTGTAACAAACAGAATGGTAACTAACGTAAAAATAGTGGAGGAGGTCATAATAAGATGGAGGACGCTAAGAAGTGATCCTGATTCCAAACATTTGATAGCTATACTTCGTTGAGCGATACGTTAGAGAATATTTATTTGGATACTTGCAACACTATGCAATATAGGAAATTGACTCCTCGAGAATCCACAGAGAAAGAGCGCGAGACTGGAAAGTTTTGCTTGTCTCATGAAATCTATGGCCATTCAATAAATGAATGCCATCATCTTAGAGATATCGTCGAGAAGATTATTAAAGATGGAAAGATCGACGAGTACAAGGTTGCCCTGAGGGATAGGGGCAGAGTACTTCAACCTCCAAACAAGGTCAGGGGAATCCTAGATCCACCGGCCAGCAAAAGGAAAAAGGTGTTGTGTTTAATATAGTTGTCGAAGGACTACATCCAGTAGGATTTAGTGCAAAGACTATAGAGTAGTATGTAAGTGTTGCAAAACATTAAGAAGTTGGGGTATGTAGTGCTCCTAGAGAGAATGTGCCTGTGAATCAACGAAGGACAAAGATAGATGACATCGCCTTTTGCGATAGAGAGTCTGAAGGAGTGGAGCCCCCAAGCATTGATCCATTTGTGATTACAACGAACATTGACCCAACCACAATAGGAGAAGTCCTTATTGATTGTAGGAGTTCCGTAAACATCTTATTCAAGAGAGCTTATGATCATACGAGACTCGAAGAAAGAGATGTAAAGCCATGCGAAAGCTGGATACGTGGCTCCAATGGCCTAACTCTACCGACAATTCAATAATTCCCACTAGTTCATTAGTTGAGCCACATTTAAAACATGAACGAAGGGAATGACTAATCATCCAAATGACATTCATTAGCTTACATTTTAATGGATAGACTGAAATTTGTGATTAATCAAATATGAGTTAACCAAAATCGACCTTGACTTCAATGCTCGATATGGCGATCCCCGTTTTGTGAACCAAAGTGTTGGAACCACGCCAAAAGTGAATGTGAAGCGACTGTTCGTGCAACTAACTCTAAATCTCATGACTTGAGAAAGAGTATAAATCAACTGGGTTAATACAAATTATGCACCATGGCTTACGATCGCTAAAATTCGTAACCCTAACCTGGACTGACTTCGGGAGAGTGTAAAGGATGATTCTACGATGTCCGCACCAACTCCATCACCCCTCGACTAAGGGTAGGAGAATAAACATTAAGGACCGAATCTCCAATTGGTTTAGTCTAGTCCCCACCAATGGTGGGGGCACAGCTATAGACTCAGAAATTAACTTTGAACGTATCTCAAATGCGACTCGTGTTTTAATGTTAATTGGGGGCATATACGCTATACCTTCGAACTACTATACCATGTAATTATAATCAAGATAACGTATGACCTAAAGCTCTTTAGCCTGATTTCTCATGACTTATTTCTTGTGCTTATTACTTATGACTTAGTTTTGTAACAAATTAAAATCGCAAACACATTGAATGGAGAGAGATATAAACTTGCAGACAAATGACATTGCTTTCATCAACAAGAACATTGTTTTATTTATAGATGCATGTTTTACCTAAAATTACAAGAAAAATGCGTGGGTCTCACTCGCAACAACACCAAAGGGCCAAAGGGTTGTACAAGGAATAGGTCAACTAAGTCTTCGACGACTTATCGTCGGTCCTGGATTTCTTCTTCTTCTTAGCTAACTCTTCCTCGGTCAAAATGCGCCTCTTTTTGGACATCACTAGAAGAATCAGAAGGTCCTAACGTGGACACGTCGTGTTTCTTCTTGTTACACCTTCCCACGATAGGTGGAGAAGTTTCCCTGATTGGCAAGACTATACTGGAAGGAGATATCATTTGAAGAGGAGGAATTAACAAGGGGTCTATTGTAGTCTTAGCTTTTATCTCTTGAAGCTGCCCCTTTTGCGGCACTCGAATTTCGGCCATACTCAAAGGTCCTTTCTGCCTTGTTTCTCCAGTGTAAATAACATCTTCCTTGCCTTCACCTCGAGAGTGTTGGAGAATGGAATTTTGATGACAACAACCTTATTTCAGTTATCATTGCTTATAAAATATATACTAACACTTTTTGTATATAATATATATATATATATATATATATATATATATATATAAACACACAAATATGCATGAACTATATACAGGAAATACAGGAAATATTATTGAAGACTATACAATTTAAAGATGATAGGAATTTAGAATTCAAACAAATTTCAAGACTCATGAGTATTCAAGATTTCAAGAGTTCAAGATTAATATAGTTATAGAGTCTAGATTATGTAAGACTCTAAATAGCACTCTAGGTTCGATATTCAAATTCTGATTTTCAAACTCTGATTTTCAAATTCTATTTTCTATCCTTAATTCTCTTTATTATATTTTTTATCCTTTCTAATTTCCTTTTTTATTTATCTTTGTTTTTCAAACTTAAGTTTTATATATTTATGTTTTTATACTTTATATTTATATATTTTAAAACATTATAATTTTATAATTATGTTTATATAGTTAAATTTATGTTTTCATATGTTTTTCTACTTTATAATACTAGTTTAAAACACTAGATTTTTATTTAAGAATTTCCAGAATTATATTTACATCAAAACATTTGAAAATGTTTTAAAATTCAAAAATATACTAGAGTATGTCAACATGTAAAAAACATTATGTCGACATATAACCGTCAGAAATTCGAATTTGAAAGGAAGTGTCTTTTCACTATTTGAAACGTTTAAAAAACGTTGTAACCTTTCACACATTATAAAAGGGCTTGAATTTAACTTTTTAAACATGTCTTCTTCTCCAATTTCACTCTCTTTCATTGTATAATTATTCTTATTCATTTTTATGATTTTTACACTTATACTCTGCTGAATTCAATTCAGTTTTGATCAAACTTCTTCTCTCTACACTCTCTTCTCATCTCTCTCTAAATCAAGTGCTATTGAAGAGTTATAGGGCTGTTTGTAATTGCTTGGGTTGAGTAAAGTACGAATCAGTGTGTTCCTTGTAGCCATGAAACCAAGGAAGTAGGAATCAGTGGTTTCCTTGTAGCCATGAAACCAAGGAAGTAGTAATCGGTGGTATCCCTTGTAGCCGTGAAATCAAGGAGGTTGTACTTGACCACTGGAATAGTACTAAAACTTTGCGCAATCCAGCATTGTGCGGGACTGGATGTATGAGCAATCCGAACAAGTATAAAATCTTGTGTGTTCTTTCCTTTTCTGCATTTTATTTCTGTTTATTTGTGAATATGTGTTTGTGATTATGTTTGTGGTGTTTGATTTATCCTAAAGTTCACATAAGTTTTAGATTATGTTTAAATTCTCACAAACACTATTTACCTCTCCCTCTAGTGTTTGTTTTGCCTTAACGATCCTTTCTGCAATCCTTAACCAATGTGAGCAATCTAAATTCAAAAATAACTGAATAAAAATATATTAGGTTGCAGACGGAGCTTAGTAACTCCCGATACCATTTTCCGTTCTACCATGGATGGTTATGTGATGGTTGTATTGCGGAAATTGATTGTGATTTGAATGAGTGATTGGGTTTGGAACAAAAATTGATTATGTTTGTGGAAATTTCATTATGTTGTGAAAATAAATTGTATTATGGAAATGGAAGTATTGTAATGCTGCAAGACCTAGGATAGCAGAGGTGCCGTATTGGACACGGTGCCAGTGCTAAATACCCTACCATTGTAATGATGAAATTTCCCGAAATGAATCATATAAAATGTTTTAAGAATTAAAATCACATTTTTATTGTATACATGAAGTAGAAAAAATATTCATGTTTGAAATAAAATATTTTAACAATGAAAATCACATTTTTATTGTATGTATGAATCACTAAAAATATTCATGTTTGAAATAAAATATTTTAACAATGAAAATCAATTTTTTATTGTATGTATGAATCACTAAAAATATTGATGTTTGAAATAAAATATTTTAACAATGAAAATCACATTTTTATTGTATATATGAACCACTAAAAATAATTGTGTTGGAAATAAAATATTTTAACAATGAAAATCACATTTTTATTGTATGTATGAATCACTAAAAATGTTCACGTTTGAAATAAAATATTTTGACAATGAAAATCACATTTTTATTATATGTATGAATCACTAAAAATATTCATGTTTGAAATAAAATATTTTAACAATGAAAATCACATTTTTATTGTATGTATGTATCACTAAAAATATTCATTTTGAAATAAAATATTTTAACAATGAAAATCACATTTTTATTGTATGTATGAATCACTAAAAGTATTCATGATTGAAATAAAATGTTTTAACAATGAAAATCATATTTTTATTGTATATATGAAGTGTAAAAATACCCATGTGTTAAATAAATTGTTGAAACAATAAAATTAACCTTTTTATCGTGTATATGAAGAGTTAAAAATAAACAAGTGCTAAAATAAATATTTGTTTGCTATAAATATTAATTTCAACATGTATATGAACTTAATAAAATGGTCATGTGTTGAAATATTTTTTTTTTGCCATAAATAATATTTTGAACATGAATATGAAGTGTTAAAAATAACCGTGAGTTGAAATAAATGTTTGTGCATTGAAAATAATATTTTTAACATGAATATGAAGTGCTAAAAATAACCATGTTTGAAAATAAATATTGGTTCGCTAAAGATATTTTTTTAGCGTAGATATGCATATATATACATATGCTGAACAGGAAAATGGATTAGCTGTTGAGTAAAGAATTTATTTGTGTGGCCGACAAAAATGTAAGCCTTAACGAGTTGGCTGCGCAATTTTATTTATTATATAAACTCCTGTGAATGTCATTGGATGCAATGTGCTGGTTGTTCTGTGTGAGATTATAAAGAACGCCATAGGATAGTAACAATTAATTTTAAACTACACTACATGGCATACTCCGTGAAGATAGCATACTCTATCATATATCATATAAGCATTTGGAGCTTATGTGACAAGGTTGAGATTACCATAAGGGAAAGACGCTCGTATGGCGAGGATTGATCTACACGTTGAACTGAGGACTGATATGGACCAAATAAAATATAATGGTAAATTGCCAGATTAAACAAAAGCCCAACACGGGTCTGGAGTTAACAATAATCACGTCTCTCTAGTTATCAGATACAGCAAATGAACTATTTATTTTCCAACACTGGATAAGGTGATGAAAATTTATTCTCTGGAGTTATGATTTTTACACACTCCCTTGGGCATAGAATAGATCACTAAAAATTGTGTGTGCTTATTCTGGATTTATTGGGTGCCTAATACGGCCCAACAAATTTCCAAAGCCCTCCTGGTACGAAGGAGGTTATGGCGAAATTTATCAAAATTTAAAAGCGTTAGCCAAATTTTTGAAGTGAAAACGGTTTAGAAATCGTTTAATGAATTTTATATATATATATATATATTAAATTAAACGAATAACGACACTACAGTTCGCGTTTTGAAATTGTAACTTTAAAATATTATAGCGAGAGATCCGATTGTCGAATTTTCCCAAAACGGGAACCATTTGGTTCGCTTTGGAAAGATCTTTCCAATGATATAAAATTCGTTAAGATCCAATGGTTAGATTTTGTGAAACGTTAAATTTAAATTTGGATGAGAGCAGCACTAGAGCCATCGAATGACTTGAAACGTCGTTTGATGAAAATTGACTATTTTTATATGTATAAAAATAGTGAAAAATCATTATAAAATATTATAAATGAAATGGAATTAAACAGATTTTACTTGATTTATTGGATATTCTGATGGTTAGATGTATTTGACATGAAATTATTATATTGAATTGAAACATGAATGTTAAATAATCTAACCAAGGAAAGAATTGGTTTGAATTCTGTATATATGTGGATTATTTGAAAAGGACGAGTTAATTCTCATTTCAAATAATCAAACGACGACTAGAAGTCGAAGATATGAAGACGGTGCAAGACCGATAATCTTCACATCTAGTGGATGGCTATTGATGCCTTTGATTGGAGTTACTGCCTTGAAAGGGTTACTATGGTAGTTGTCCGGATGTATTTGTTGATTGTTTGGATGTGTGAGGGCCTATCTCCTGTATTGGACATATGGGATGAGGAATAAGGTGCCTCCGGTTACATTTCGACCCAGAACGGACTTGTTAATGGATGTGTGTCTGACATTGAATTTTTTTCTATGTTGATTGATTTCTATTAAATATATATCTTTTTGGTGGCGGTGAATTTATTCTCTTTCTTAACAACCTTCTCTGAGACATACGATCTTACAGGTTATATATCCATAGACATTAGTCATATGGCGTGAATTGTCAGTGTGACAAGCAGAGATGCAGCGATCAAGGCTTTTATTGAAAAGCAAGCCTTGTGGTTGATGATCAAAGCACGGCTTTAAATAGCATAGCTTTGTGTATAGCGTTAATTCGCGAGCCTCACACCCCGTTGTGAAACAGAAATGTGCGAGGACTTCAGGGAGGACATGCGTTTCCTTCTAGCTAGGAGTGGTGTCATGGTATGTAGTCCAAACATTTTTACTTATGTGGACGATGGAAAGCGAGGCGCCTCGGATATATCAGTCACTACGGGGCCGATGGACAGTATGGTCGATATACTGACCAGATTTACACCCCATAGGGCGAGGAAATGCATTGTTTAGGGATTATTAATCCACTTAGTGTGGACCGACCCTGATGGTCCAAGGGCTTGATTGAGTACTGGCTTTGAGACATGGGCTAGATTGTCTCGAATTCGGTAAGGACGATCCCTTGGCTTAGTTCATGATGGAAATCCAACTTCCAATACGACATTATGCGGTTTTGATTGTAAACCTATATATGGCGACATGATATATGGTACCCATGCTGTCTATGATTGATACATTATGATTTTTTTTGAGGAAGACGGGTGTGTAGCATGTCACTACACAACCGGTTACGCGTTGATGCATAAAAGGCTAATAATATACCTGGTTGACAGGCCCAACCAGTAGCAAACATAGATCAGACCAAGATGGTCATAATAGTCAGTCTAAAGAGTACTGATAATATGTACATAAAGCATCAACATCGCATAATACCGAATAATACACATCCAAAATAAAACTACTAGCTATTCTTCATCAGTAAGGGAACAACGAACTACTTCCTTTGGTATCTGGCGAAAGAGGCCTGGGGAGAGAGAGCCTGAATCTAGCATGCCTGACAGTGCATGTCCATTGTTCGAAGAGATGCATGATTTGATAACAAGTTCCCATTAATAACTTTTTGGGTTTGTCGAAGACATAAGCGTTGCGCTCTAACCAGATACACCATGAAAAGATTGCCACCCGGGAATCGATAGAAGGGTCAGGGGGGTTATGCTGCCAATAATCAAAGAAAGAGCGGATTGAAGGGATGAAGCCAAGGATGAATGAGCTAATAACAGCCAAGTTTGCGAAAGAAAGGTCACATTTGAAGAAAAGGTGGGTAAGAGGTTCATTGTTTAGGTTGCAAAGGACGCAAGAAAGATCGACATCAATGTTGAAGCGGCGAAGCCTGTCTTTTGTGTTGATGTGATTGTGAATTAATAACCATTGAAAGAAATGATGCGTAGAGGAAGACGACATTTCCAGATTCTGGAGAAGGAATAGCATCGACCAGTGTGGATAAGATAGGTTTAACAAGATTTAACTGAAAATTTATGAGAAGATCCCAAAGCCCAGTAGAAAGTATCAGGCCCATTGGAATGATGAAAAGATCTGATAACATCACCGATTTTAACCAGTTCTTGGAGAGTGCTTAGCCAAAATAGCGAACGGGGTAATAAGCCCAATGGGCCCAAATTGAAAACATATGCAATTGTTTGTGGGTTAGAAATGTTAAGAAAACCAAGGTTGGGTAAATCAATGGATAAGGGCATCTCTTCGGTCCAAATATCTTGCCAAAATAAACACGATTCACCATTGTTTACCTTTACATGAAGGAGCGGTTTAATCCTTGTGAGCAATGCCATAACACCGCTCCAGAATGGAGAAGGTCTTGAAGAAGGGCTGAAGTGAAGAATAAAGAAAGGATTTGCATAATAAAGGTGAAGTAAAATCTAGTCTTTCCAAATGTATTGAGAAGGAGAGAGAGCACGCCAGATCCATTTAGATAAGAGTGCGAGGTTGAAAGAGGCAAGCTGACCAGTTGACCAGTCTTTTGAGTTTGTTGCCGTTCCAAAGGAAAGAACTCCAAATGGAATCAATTTTATTGATAACCCAGATGGGTAATTTGTGGAAAGACATCCAATAGGTTGGCATTGATGAGAGTACATTCTTGAGAAGAACGAGGCGACTAGCTGAAGACAAAGAATATGCCTTCCAAATTGCGAGTCTAGATTCAATTTTTGAGATGAGGGGAGTCAGTCAGATTTATGGAGTTTGGTGTGGCGTAGAGGAATCCCAAAATAAGTGATGGGGAATGATCGTAACTTGCAATTAAGGCATTCAACAATATAGTCACCGAGGAAACAGTAGTTACCCAACATGATAATGGAGCTTTTATTGAAATTGATAGAGAGACCCGAAATGATTTCAAAGGTGTATAACAAAACTTTAAGGCTATGAATGTTTTGAGGTGTAGGGGAGGTGAAAAGGATTGTGTCATCTGCAAAATGTAAGTTGGCCGTGGTAAGATTGGAATTTGGTAATGAAATGCCTGAAAGAAAGTTGTGGGCTAGATACAATTTCACCATTTGATTGAAGACATCAACTATCAAGATAAAGATTAAAGGAGAAAGTGGGTCTTCTTATGGTAAGCCTCTTTTAGATTTTATTTTGCCACCCATTTCACCATTGATATTGATGGATGGATAACTAGAGACCAGGATATGGTTGATCCAACTACACTATTTAATTGGGAAACCTCGGTGAGTCATGAGATCCAAAATGAAATCCCAATTAACCGAATCAAATGCTTTTGAGAAGTCAAGATTAAGGAGAACTACTGGGGTATTAGTGGTATGACAGAAGGAGATAACCTCTAGAGCGGCTGCAACATAGTCTAATATGTTTCTTCCCAATATGAAAGCAGATTGTTCTTTACCCACCAAATCAGAAATGTGATTTTGGAGTCTGTTGGCTAGGATTTTAGTGATAATTTTGAACGTGGTATTGAGAAGAATGATGGGTCTGAATGAGTCAAGGGTGTTAGCACTAGGGAATTTGGAAATAAGGATGATGTTAGCATAATTGAGCTTAGCAATTACTAAAGGGTTGGAATAGAATTCTGAACACATCTCAACTAGATCATGTTTTATGGTGGGCCAAAAATGTTTGAAAAAACATAGGCCAAAACCATCAGGCCCAGGGGTCTTGTTCGTCGCCATGTCCTTAATGGCAGTCCAAATTTCCTCTTCTATGAATGTGTGGTCAATGGCAATATGCACGGGGTTAGGATATAGCTTGTGCCAGTCTATCATAGGGGATGGTGGTGGTTGCAAACTAAGAATGTTTCTAAAAAACTGGGTGAAAAGGGAGAAAATATCTTTAGGCTCATTTATTGTGTTGTTGTTATGAATGATTTATGAGATGTAGGAAGCACGACGGTGACCATTAGCCAAGCGATGAAAGTATGCAGTATTTTTATCTCCTTCATTAATCATTTAGCTTTAGATCATTGTTCCCAGCCGATTTCCTCTTGTTTGATAAGTCTCTCTAATTATGTTTCATGGTTTCCTCAATAATGTTCAAACTTAAAATGGCATCTTGTGAGGAGGAAATTCAGGTTTTCAAAGAATTCCATATGTTCTTGGCCCAAGGGCGAATCAATTTGTGTAGTGAACGAAGTTTACAAACCACTCTGGATGTTGCAGAGTTGCAATTCATAGGTTGTTCCCAAATGTGTTTGATGAAATCATCAAAGGAAGGTTCAAGTGTCCAGAGTCTCTCATATCTGAATGGTCGCTTGATCGCTGTGTTATCTTGAGTATCGAGAAAAATTGGACAATGATCAGAAATAGTTGTGTCAAGGCCATGAACTAAATAGAGATGGAAGCGATCATCCCAAGCTAAGCTGAAGAAGAATCTATCAAATTTAGATAACGAAGGATCATATCTTCTACTTCACCATGTGTATCTTCGATTATTAATGGGTGGGTCGATAAGAGAATGAGATTTGATGAAAGAGTTGAAAGAGTTAGAATCAGAAGAGATAGTGCCTGAGTTACGTTCAAGAGAAAAGCGAGTGGTATTAAAATCACCCCCAATGATCCAGGGGCCATTAATACATTGCGATAAGTTGAGGCAGTGACGCCAAACTTCATATCTTTACTGGGGGTCATTAGGAGCGTAAACATTAGTGAAGTGATAGATAATGTTTGAATGAATGTGACGAAGGGTCACGTGCAAAACAAAATGGTGAGGCAGGGATTGGCAAAGCATCCAAACAATTTCATTCCACGCTATAATTAGTCCACCACGTGTGTCAACAACATCGACGTGGGACCAACCAGTTAAGTGAGGGCCACAAAGATGACAAATTAAAGAATTGGGCGGATTAGATATTTTAGATTCTTGTATAAATAAGATATCAACATGAAGAGGATAGATAATTAGATTGACAACACGATTTTTGGTGGGGTCCCCCGACACCCTAATATTCCAAGAAACAATCTTCATTTATGTTGGTTAGTACGCTGCTGTTCTAGGGTTTCCATGGCGGAATAGGGTGTATCATGCAGACTCATGCCCATGCAATTTGCTAATTTATTATTTAACGCTTTATTAGCAAAAGAAAAAACTACAGGTTCAAAAAAACTACCAGAAGTGCCCGACGGAAGGGAATGTGCTCTGTTGATTCTGGCACTCCTCCTAATTCAAATAGACGATACATGGGGAGAAGTTGAACCCTGCTGCTCCTGGTTAGCTTGGTCTTGTTGCTCTTGATTATCCTGAACTTGATGCTCCTGCTGAGGTGGCAACTGAAGGTGTAAGGGCTTCGAAAGATCTAGATCTGCAAATGGATCCCAACGAGGCACAATCTGATCCATATCGTGTTGCATCAACATAGCCAAATCTTGATCATGAGTTGGGTTGAGCCCTGGCATCCATCTCTCAGCTTCGTTCGACATAACATCATACCTATTATCAATAACCTACATGTCATGCTGATCCAATGTTTGAAAGATATAACCCTCCTGATCATAATCCATTCCAAGAAGAAGTGTTTCTGGCCATTGTGGGGGGTGAGCATGTTCCCATCTCTCAATTCGAAGCTTTATGGGACGATTGTTCAGGTGGGAGATGAATGTACATGGAGTGGTGACGCCATCGTATAGTTGCACCTTCATGTAGAGATAGCGATGGTCCACATGTGACCAATCGTAGGAATCTGGTTCGATTAGCCGCCCCATAGGCTTGAGAGCTTCACTAATGGCTTCAAAGCTGGATCTCAAGAATTCCGGAAAGCCACTCATTTTAATCCAGGATTCTTGCTCGAAGGAGGGTTCGAGGGGTGTTTGAAAAGGTGGGAGCTTGATGAAGGGACACAATTCCATCTTCATTGGTCAGGATTTTCCATTCAAGAGCCTGGTTTTTAGTATCAATGTTTGGGGAGCAAATCAAAAAGGTGTTATCTGAAGAGTGCCAAATTGGCCAATCAAGGTTAACTCCAAGGGCTGAATTGAGAGCTCGACTAATCATCTCGATGGACCAGAACCCATCGATGATGGTTGCGAATATGTATAATTAAGCATCCGCCATTTCGAGTAAGATTGGGTAATTTTTATGTTGATTGGGGGGTGTAGAGGAAGCAGGAGATGATGGACTGTTTACAGTGGGGGTTAATTTTGAAGAGTTTCTTGTTTTTGGAGTATTAAAGCCATAATTACAATTTGAAACATGAGAAGATTTGCAGTACCCATTGTTCTGACTGCGCAGACCTAATGCCCCACGGCTCTTCATTATACGAGAACTATTGGGATGGAGCGACAGGTCAGCTTTGTAATGAAAAGATGATTTTCTCTTATCAGGACAACACGAGCTTGAATGGCCAAAGAACGAGCAATAATGACAAATAGACGTGTTCTTACATTAGCTGGCCACGTGTCTTCTATCTGCACACTTCAAGCAGCGACTTTCAAATTTCAAAAACTTGATCATCTTCCTCACTGATGTGAACGGAGGCAGGATCCGATGCTTCTGGAGTGGAGGGTTTGGGAGGATGGGAGAAAGCGGCGGCGGCGAGGCAGCTACTTCAGCATAGGATTTGGCGGTGGGAGAAGGCGACAATGAGCAAGAGGGGAAACGATGGATCGGGAGGGAATCAGTGTCCAGAGGATGGTCGGAGAGAGAGGCTACATATGAATGAAGTGGAAGAGAGGAAGCGCGATGGGGGTTTGAGGAGTTTGACTGAAAATGTAGGGAGGTGGAGGAAGCCATTAAACTTCTTTATTAAGTAAACATATTGATTGAAATTGTTTTTGAAACATATATTCACTTGTGATAATATCAAATGATTTTGTTTTATATAAATCAAGCATATTTTGGCCATTATAAAGTAAAACTCTATCCTCCAACTTGCGTTGCATTGTGTGATGGGACCTGAGTCTTATAATGATTTCAGTTTTGTAAAAAGCATTGCGATGTTTAAATGATTTACTTGTTTTATGCACTGGCAATCCAATGGAGTAAACCTGTTCTGCGTTAGCGGCATGGTCCTGTGATTAGCCTTATTATTAAATAAGTTAAATAAATTTCTCATACAAGTCCCATGACTGACTCGTAGTTTGTTTCACTTTGCAAACTCGGGTGCCCCTATTTTCTACACCGGCAGCCTTGTATTTAGGTTTTAGCAGGCTCATTCTCGATAGTTATGGAGCTGAGGATGGATTCTATCATTTCTATTATGCTATTTAGAGTTTATTATGTATATTATGTTTGATTCTTCTGTAGACATTTTATATTAAGCTAAAATGTATTCTGTACTTAGTATGATCCTGTTATGCTGTGTAACTCTGATGTTCATATTATTTACAATGTAATTTGATGTACATTATCTGGTGTAATGATATATATTTTGTTCTGATGTTACTGTTTATGTATTATATTCTACTGATTATCCTTGCTTATGTGGCACGGGGGTTTGGGTTATCACAGTTGGTATCAGAGCATTGGTTAATCTTAGCTCCGGAATATAGCATGTTAACGACTCGTCAGAAATAGAATCAGCCATATTCTAAGATGAGTGACTCATCATAGATAGGATTAGTAATGTCTTAGAATGAGTATATCAGAATGAAGTACACCCCCATAGATGCATTTATACTAAAATAAATGTCTTTATGCTTTGTAATATCTTTTCTATTGGACTGACTCTTTGTCTGCTATTTGCAAACACAGTAGAAAATGAGTGGTAGAAACAAAAGAAGTAATTCTATGGCTCAACAATCTAATGAGCCAATCGTGCTTCCCCAGTCAGAACCAGATCTAGAAGTGCTAGTAAAGAAGTATCGAAATCTGGATGGGGTACCATTCTTGGGTAAAGAATCTGTTATTGAAACACAAGCATGGATGCGTTCTTCTGAGATGATTTTTGAAGGTTTAAAGTTGGGAGATGATCATAAAATATTACTAGCATCTTGGGCACTTAAAGACGAAGCTTTAATCTGGTGGGAAACTGTTACTAGGGAAAATCTAGAAAGTAATATTACCTGGGATAGATTTAATGAAATTTTCATAGAAAGATTTATCCCTCCGGTAGCAACTGAGCGGTTATATGATGGGTTCTACCATCTGAAACAAGGAGATATGACCATTCAGGAGTATCAGAATAAATTCAATGAACTTTCCCGGTTTGGCCTAGAACTAATTCGAGATGCTTTGAGGAAGAATCTGAGATTTATTAACGGACTTCAAAGAAGGTACGAAGGTAGAGTAACTGCACATGTGAATCTTCCTTTTTCTAAGATGATACAAATGGCTTGTCGCTATGAGAGTCCTGATAAGCAAGGTGTTTTGGAAGATGAAGAGGAAGGCAGTTCTAGAAACAAAAGAATGTTTGAAACTGATAGCCCTGAGGCAAGTACAAAGCCTGAGGAAAGTCAAAAACCTGAAACTAGTAAGGAAAAACCATTAACAACTACCACATGCAATAACTGTAATAAGCAAGGGAATTTGTTAAGGAATTGCAAATCTTCGAAGAAACGAAATATGGATGAAACTAAATCTATTAAGAAGCAAAAGACATCTCCTTGTAAAAGGAAATTCCGTAAGTGCCACCAGGCGGGTCGTATTACAAGGGATTGCCTGCTTTTGAAAAAGTCTAAAGTCGCCATGTAAATAAAGTGGAAAAAGATCTAGCACCCTCGATTAGTAGTGACGAGGTAGATGTTTTGGAAGGCACTCTTTCTGTCAACAATATTCCAGTTAATCTGTTGTATGATACAGGTGCCTCACGGAGTTTTATTTCGAGTAATGTGGTTAAGAAATTGAATTTAAACTTAAGACGCTTCAAAGAACCCATCAGTGTCCATAATCCGATTGGGGGTTCCCTCAATCTTAATTGGATTTGTGGGGTGCCTGTCTCTTATTCCCATCATCAATTCCCTTCCATCTAGATTGTCATGAATTTTACCTAATTTGATCTTATTTTATGATTGGATTGGTTAACCAAATATGAAGCCGAAGTTAAATGCGCCGAGAGAATTGTTAAGGCTAAAAAGAAATTCGGGAAGTATATAATGATACCATGTAAAGGTCCAAATTCAAATTGGAAAAGAATTTTGGTCAGCTCTTTATGTTTCTCCCACTCCTATAGAAAATATTCCAGTCGTTAAGAATTATGTGGATGTTTTTGAAGAAGTTGATAGCTTACCTCCGCGTAGAGAAATTAATTTCAATATCGATATAGTTCCAAAGCGAAGGCCAGTAGTGCGTGCGATTCGGAGGATGACCCTGCAAGAAAAAGAGGAGTTGGGCGACCAAACTCGACAATTTCTATGGAAGGGTTTAATCAGACCTAGTTTCTCTAACTGAGGAGCATCAGTAGTGTTTGTTCCAAAATCAGACGGTACCCTCAGGCTATGCGTGGATTACCATGACTTGAACATTAAAGAGTAAATATCGAATCCCCCGTATAAATGACTTATTGGATTGTTTGAATGGAGCTCTTGTTTTCAAGAATGGACCTAGCTATAGTTTACCATCAACTTCGTATTACCGAAGAATGTGTTCCTTTAACAGCATTCAGAGGTCCATACTTATTCTATTAGTGGTTAGTAATGTCGTTCGACTTATGTAACGCTCCAGCTTATTTTGTCGATCTAATGAATAGAGTATTCATAGAAGTATTGAATAAATTCATACCGGCTTTCATTGATGATATATCGATCTTCTATAAGTCAGCTAGAGATCACGCTAAACATTTGGAATAAGTTTTGGAAATTCTGAGAAAGAATGTTTTAAAAGCCAGATTTTCTAAATGGATATTCTGGCAAGAAGAAGTGAAGTTCCTCGGTCATGTCATAACAAAGGAAGGAATTTCAGTGGATCCAAGTAAAATGACAGCTATTCAAGATTGGAAACAGCCTAGTACACCCATAGAAGTCCAAAGTTTTCTAGGATTGGCTAGTTATTATTGGAAATTCGTTAAAGATTTTTCGAAGCTATCTAGTACAATGACGCAGTTTACTAAGAAGCACGCAAGATTTAATTGGACACCAGAATTGTAGGCAGCTTTCCAAGAGCTGAAATTGAGGTTGACTACTACTCCAGTGTTAACTATTATCGATGGTGATCAAGATTTGACGGTCTATACAGATGCTTCCCTTTAAGGAGTGGGTGCGGTATTAATGCAGAGAGGCTAAGTATTTGCTTATGCTAGTCGTCAGTTAAAAACGCATTAGAAGAAATATGCTACTCATGATCTTGGGTTATTAGCCGTCGTGTTTGCTTTAAAGATATGGAGGCACTATTGTTTGGGTGAGAAATTCGAATTATACACTGATCATAGGTCATTGAAATATTTGTTCACCCAGAAGGATTTGAATTTGAGACAACGGCATTGGCTAGAATTTCTTGCAGCTTACGACCTAGATATTTTGTATACTCCAAGGAAAGCCAATGTTGTAGCTGATGCGCTTAGCAGAAAGAACGCGTTCATCGCTAATCTTATTATTACGCCTTCATTGATTGATAAAATATCCATTCTTTAGAAAGATGACCACTTCATTCAGAGGATCAGTAAGAGAATTCAGAAAGGCAAAACCTCGAGTTTTCAGATTGATAGCAAGGGAATTATGAGATTAAAAGGCCGAATTTGCATTCTGAATATTCCTGAGCTCAGAAGGGAAGTAATGGATGAATGTCACAAATCCAAACTTAATATCCATCTAGGGGTGAGAAAAATGTATAATGATCTCAAGCGCACGTTCTGGTGGAGATCTATGAAAAGGAACATTTCTATATATGTTAGTAGGTGCTTTATTAGCCAACAGGTCAAAAGCGATCAACAGAAACTCGTCGGATTGGTACAACCATTAGAGATTCCAAATTGGAAGTGGGATCAAATTTCCATGGATTTCATAGCTGGTTTGCCTAGAAACAAAAAAGGAAATAACAGTATATAGGTGATCGTAGATCGTTTCACGAAGTCCGCCCATTTTATTCCTGTCAGATCGAATAGAACAACTCAGAGTCTGGCGCAGATTTATTTTACAAAAATTGTTAGACTATAAGGAGTGCCCAGTAGTGTTGTCAGTGATAGAGATCCAATCTTCGCTGCTATGTTCAAGGAAGCAGTTCAGGCAGAATTGGGAACAAAGCTGAATCATAGCACCGCATATCATCCTCAGGTAGATGGCCAAACTGAGAGAGTGAATCGTATATTAGAAGATTTGTTGTGGGCTTGTATTCTCGATTTTGGGGGATCGTGGGAAGATCATTTGCATTTGGCTGAATTGTCATATAATAACAGTTATCAAGCGAGCTTGAAAATGTCACCATTCGAAGTATTGTACGGTAGACCATGTAGATCTCCTGCACATTCGGTAGAACCATGCAATCAGTTGGTATTGGGTCCTAATGTGATTCGAGAAGCTTCAGATAAAGTCATTTTCATTAAGAAGCGACTACAAGTAGCTCAAAGTTGATTGAAGAGTTATGTAGATTCTAGAAGAAGAGATTTGGCATTTGCTGTTGGTGATTATGTGTATTTAAGAGTTTCTCCGATGAGAGGAGTAGTCTGATTCGGGAAGACAGGGAAGTTGGCATCGGGATTTATTGGTCCATTTCCTATACTCTAAAAGATAGGAACTCTAGCTTACAGTGTTCAGTTGCTAGAATGGTTGCCCAGAGTACACGATGTGTTTCACATTTCTCAACTTCGTAAACATGTGCATGATCTAGACTTGGTTGTGGAAGAAGCAACATAACAAGATTTGGATATTACTCCAAAATTATCAGTGAGAAGAGAGCCGATAAAGATTATTGGCAAAGAAACTAAACTGCTAAGGAACAAGAAGGATCTTTTAGTCAAAATGCAGCGGAGATCCTAGAGACTGTACATGGGAAATAGAAGATAACATCAAACAGGCTTATCCCAAGTGTGCAAGTTACATTTACAATTATTTCCTATTTTACTATTGTTTCCTTTTCGGGGATAAAGAGTTTTAAGTGGGGGAGATTGTAATAACCCGGAAAATCAGAACCAATTTGAAAATTTTATTTCGAGTAATTTTGATAGAAAATACGTCAGAATTTAAAAATTGGATTTTTAAATAATTATAAAGCCCTTAAAAATAACCAGTTTGCAAACGACCTCCATTTTCGACGAAACCACTTTGGTTGGATCCAGAATGTCAAATTATTGCTAGCTTTAAAATTTCATAATTTTTTGAATTAATATGTGAGCATGGTAAATTAAAACGCGTTTGGTAATTTCAATTTGAATTGGATTGACCAGAAAATGGCCATTTTTCAAACGGTCTCAAATTCGACATTTTGTTAGGATCGTATCATCCAACATAGCTAGATTTATTTTTCTGGAATTTTTGGAATCAATATGTAGCCTCGGTAAACTGAAATGTACGTTCAAATCCAAAATTAAATATTTTATGTAACGGCCCGCAAATCCATACTATCTGAGTTGACTACACATGTCCAATCCAAATTGCACAGAAATACGAATCATTATCAGAAAGAAGTTAGAGGATGAGAAGTAAAAGAAAGATATATTAGAATAGAAGAAAACAAAGAAGACAAATCTCACATCGGAACGAATAAAATATATTATATAACATAAACTTTGAAATATAGTTCGGTAACTTTATATACTTACCATCATCAGAGCACAACCTCTATTTATGGAACAGTTATAAACACCTGTTTCCAGATTCAAACATGGTATACAGCGGAATATATGATAGTCTATAGCTAATAGGTGAAGCCTCCTGCTTCCAGCTCTTCCAAGTGAATCTGAAAAATCCTGACTACTTGACTGCCCGTACAAATTTGGGCACCTAAGAGTTTAGCGAAAAAACATAATAAACTCTGGGTCAGTCATGGGACTGGTGTGAGTAAAGTCCAATCATTTGTTTAACTTTAAAAATCCTTTCGAATGAAATGATAATCGTAAGACCGATCCACACATAAACACGGATGATTTTTACCCTACGATAACCTAAAATATTTTTGATATCAAATCCAGTGATATTGTAATAATGTCTACATCAAATAAATAGAATCAAGCGGATCGCTTGCATCTCACGATCCATATGTAATATAAAACCAAAAATCGCACGGCGCTAATTAGAGATTGGATTTCCAACATGACAAGGTATGGAACCACCTTCCGATAGTGTATCTCTAGAGGGGTATACACTGGGTTCAACAAGAACGTCTTGCAACCCGGCCCATATATGACCGACCACTCAGTTCGCTTGAGTGTATCGAATGTATATCACCAACGGTTGGGATCAACAACCGTTTCCCGAATGGGACGGAATTGAATAGAACAAGGAATTAAATGAATTTATCTAGATTGGTGATAATACACCCCAATGGGAGCGACCCACATAGCCATGTTGCCTGCCCGATTTTTGTCATTTCCCGGTTGTTGAGGCCTGAGGCTACGATTCCTTATCATTCATTGATAGCACAATCACTTTGAATGCCACACTGTCAGATCCATTAATCACTAATTGATTTGCACAAATATATTCTTGATATTATGCTAAGAGAATAAATCCTCTGCCACCATATATATTTATACAGACCAACATATGCGATCATTGGAAATACTCTGTTAGACATTCGTCCATATATGTTCATTTTGGGATTGAACGAAACCGAAGGCACAATTTCTATTAATAGAAAAAGTCCATGCACTTTACTCCGTCTTCGATTATCTTCATATAATCTGATTCGCAACGTTACTGCCAATACGGAGTGGTTCTCAGATAACAATCCAACCGGTTTCTCCATATTGACAACGATATTGGCAAACACTTCGATAGTTAGTTATTTAACTATCGAAGAAAAACAAACATCCATTTAAAGCATCAAACAAATCACGGGGCCTTTTAATTAATATTTTATTAATTAAATCATTCCTTCATTTCCTTACAAATATTTGTTAACATGATATTTTTTATAATCATCTTGTCCTCTTACGCTATTTGGAAAAACATTTCCATATATCGCCATCTTTTATTTTCTATACTTAATATATTCTTATTATAATTGGAAAATATTTCAATTATTTATCTCTTTAACGACCGTTCATTTATTTCTATACTCAGGAAATATTTATTATTATATTTCCAAATTTCCACTTACTTGGGTTAAAACGAATGTTGCATAAATCATCGTTACAACAACCCAAAATATTTCATTCACCTAAATTTCTTTAAACATTTATCTCTGAGACTGAATCCTCCTATTTATCGGTTAATAATTAAATCAATCAAGTTGGGATTAAATTACCTCTCAGACCTTGACTGAAATCATCATTAACTTCAAAACGGAAAAGACCACTTTCCTCGAATAATCAACATCATAAAAACCAATTATTCATTTTTAAACCCGCATACGTTTCTCTTTCTAATTTTATCAGATTCAATTATAGAATTCCGTTTTGTTCATAACATTCTATTTTCAAGTTCTTTTCCTTATCGAATTCTTTCTATATATATATATATATATATATATATATATATATCGATACATTGATTTCTAACTATCAAAATTTCTTAAAACTATTCTAACTCCTTAAATTCCCGGAAAATTTCGCCATAACCTCCTTTGTACCGGTCAATAGTTCAAACCTCAACTCACCTCTCTAGGCCCTTTCCATTCAAAAATAAAATAAAAAAGCCAAGCGGTTTGCCGATTCGGCGCATAAAATCTCATATGGAATTTAAACGTGTACCTTTTGGTCTGGCATTTCAATTTATATCTCGTCATGTACTTCATTCCAAACCTGCTTAACACACATCCAAATATTCTCATTTGGTTTCAACTCAATCCATTCGTCTTAACCCTATTCGCTAATTTATTTTCTAATTAGCTATTTTGCCTATTTCACTTATTGTTTGAACATAACATGTTCAAATATAATATTAACTTGCTTATAAACAAATTGAATTCCATTTTCAATTCAACTTTCCTTTTCGATTTCGAATATAAATTTCCAAATCGAATTCACTTATTCAAAGCCCAATTTCAATTTAAAATCTCATTAGCTAATTATTATTCAAATTAGTTAATTCTATTCAATAATTAAAAATCTGATTTTTGTTTCAAAAAAATCAATACATTACTTTACTTCAGTTCATATATATTTTATAACCCAAATCTGGATTTTTCTAGATAGAAATTCGGATTTTATTTGCTTAAAATCCTTTAATTTATTTAAATAAACCGTTATGGTTTTATAATGGTTACGGTGCTGTTTTTATGAAAATTTGATTTTGACATAACTCAAAATCTGTAAGACGAAATCCAGATTTTTCTCTACCACTAGAAAACTACTATCTAATTGGTCCTGACACTTCTTGTTTCAAAGAATTCCGACCTAAATTTAGTTCCATACACTCAATTGAAATTTGAAACGTCAAATTACAAACTACCGCGCTGCGGAGAGTTCGTTTTAATTATATTTAATATATAAATGGTTTAAATTTTGTTTATATATATAAATTCCGACTCTATTCTAATATATTTTAATATATATTAAACTAATTTTCCCAATTCAAATTAATATTTCCGATTATTTACAATTGTTGATTTTTCCTTTACTCGGTAATAAATTTATTTATACTTCGATCTTCTATATTTAATTTCAATTCATTTTTTAAATAAATTATTTTGCTAGATTTATAACATCGTTTGCAAATCCAACTTTCTTGTTTTATATATTAGAAAAAGTTTTCCATTTCAAATTCCCTTTGAAATCCAATTCCTTTTATATTCTGAATTCCAGAATAAAAACCACTATTTTCTTTTCAAAATGGTTTCAACTCTCTATTTCAAATTCAAACTTGAATTTAAAACTTCAATTATCTAATGACAATTATCTCCCCTTATTTATAAACATCGTTTATAATTTCCTTCCCCTGTTTTATATATACTAAAACAAGTTCTCATTTCTAAACCCTTTTGAAATTCCATTCCTATTGGAATATTTTATTTTTCTCAACTTATAAATAAAATTAAAGAATCGATTTTCATATTTAATTATGGTTTCTATTTAACACATTTAATACCCTTTCTGGAATTAATTTATTTTCAATAAATCCAACAGTCGAATTCATATCATAAATCCATATGGATTTTTTTAAATTCAGATTACATTCCGAATATCAGAATAGCTTTCATCGTTTTCTATTCAAAACGATTTCCAAATCCTATTTTTAAATTCACATTTGAATTTAACTTTTCGAATTATCCAATGATAACTATCCATTTTATTTATATACACCATTTATAAATTCATTTCAATTCCCCACATTATTCAATTTATAAACATCGTTTATAAATTCACTTCAATTCCTTGATTATCCAATGAAAATCATTCCCTTTACTTATAAACATCGTTTATAAATTTACTTCAACTTCTTGTATTATTTAATTTATAAACACCATTTATAAATTCAACACTTGTTTATATTTTTCAAAAACAAGTAAACATTTCTTAGCCCATTCGAAATTCAAATTCTATTTTAGAAAAATAGAATTTTCCTTTTAAATCTCAAAATTCCTTTTTCACAAAATATTTTATAAATTACTATTTAGGCCTAGTGATATTTCAACCAATCAAAATCAACCAAATTATTTATCACCGGTTTTCAAACACATTATATATGACAATATATATGGAAACAAACAAACAATAATATTTTTGAAGAATCTAGTTGGATCCCTCCAACCTGTTTTCCTGCATCCACAGACGTTAGTCAACATTAATAATACCCATCCTGCTTCGTGGCAAGATATCATGGTATGGAAGGTCATCCACTATCACAGCGTGGGGCGCATAGGGAAATCATCCGCTAATGATACTGCGGGCATCCGCTAATGGTACTACAGAACTATCCAACCACCAATATATATATATATATATATATATATATATATATATATATATATATATATAATAGCCACAAACATCAATCCTAAACAACTAATATATTTATAATAGCCACACAAATATTTAAATGCATCCAAACTTCAACAAACAGAATAAAAATTATTTAAATAAAATCCAGAGAGTGAGATTACTCACATGATTTTAATTTGCAGAATATCCCATTTACATTCATATCGTTTCAACCATGAATCATCTCGAATTGTCTTGAATGAATTTATTCCTACAATATTTTGTTCGACCATTAAACTATTATTAATTTAAAATAACTAAAAATAAATAAATCCTATAAATTTTAAATTATGTAAAAATATACCTCATTGCACTCAACTTAGATTCGACCTTACACATTTGCAAATACTGTCCCGATTACTATGACTTAACCGCCATTAGCGTCAGACCAATATTTTACCACTAGCCGACAATTTCAATTGCTCAACAATGACTTCACCATTCCCCTCCATCACCTTACTATCCAGATACCTTCCCCATATCCATTGAAATGTCACTACTGAATCCCTCAAATACATCTCGTTCATCCTATAAATCAACGGCCCCAAACTCCTCAGTTTCCTTAACAATGCATCGAACTCAAAAATGCATCGAACTCCTCAGAATTTCCACTATCATTTTCACACATTACTGAACTCCCCTTTCTCCCTTTTCTTTCTCTCCAGTTTGATCCCCTAACATTCCCAGGAACGAGTACTGCACCTACTGACAATCCTCCCATCGCCGTGTTTTCCCTCAACATGCATCTCCTCCAATACACCCATCGCTAACTCAAATCCAGTTCGCCACAGTTCACGATAATTTAACCCAAGTTTGCAAGCCCCTAGACATCCACAACCCTAACTCGTTAATTTTGAACTCGAGCTCGCTCGATAGAAAAGAAATCGAGCTCGCAAGTCATCGCGTGCTTCCTCGTTGAACTCGCAAGCGCCTCCACCATCGGGTTGAAGATCCAACATCGCCAATTTTTTTCTGGATTTTCTAATTTCGAGATGAGGCTTCGGATTTCATTTGATTTTGATTTGGAATGAACGGTAAATTATAGCAGAAGGAAATATAAAGGAAAACTATATTGTGAGTTATAAATTGGTGAAAGGGGAAAAATGTCTGCATTTGATTTTCTAATGGAGGAATATGGAAACAACGAAGGAATTGTCATTCTATTTATAAATGAAGAAACTTCAATATGAAGGAATAGGTCTGAGGAGTTACCAGGGTAGGCGATAGGTTTACAGTGTACGTTGTGAAGCTTAGGATGGAAGGAAAAGGTTTTTTATATTTTTAATTATTTTAGTTTGGGTTGAGCCGGTGTGATTTTACCTTATTTAAAATATCACGTGTTTCCAAACTTCTATTTGAATACAACAACAAGCAATCCTAGGGCTACACCACTATTCTGAACGCACTGGAACAGACTTTGAAGCCCAATTGGATCATTTGGAAAAGATATGAATTTAAATTGTTATAATATAAATTAATCACAATTAATTCCTTGATAATACATTATTATTATTATTTCCATTTGTAGTTAAATAAAATTTATATTGGTCATTAGAATTATCACGATCATTTTTTACTTCAAATTTATATATTGTTTTCGTATCACAATGCTTATATATATATTCAAAATAAATTATATTTCGATTATTAAATTGATAACTCAATATAAAAATTAATTTATTATATTATTTCAATATTTAAAACAATATTAAATATTTGAAATTAACAGACCAAAAATCCGGGTCGTTGCATTCTTCCCCTCTTAAAAGAATTTCGTCCCCGAAATTACTATGTAGAAAAAATGCCAAAAAACCATTTTCTTTCCAAAGACTCACTTATGTTTAACCTCAACACTTCATATTTCAACAAATTTAGTTCCAACCAAAACCTTGGGTTTCCATCCATATTGAATATCAATATGCTTATATTCATTTTATTTGAATGATTTATAATCAATTCATATTTCATACAAATTGATTCTGATCAATTTATTTACTTCGATCCATTTAACTTGCTTAAGTTAAATTTAAATTCCAAATTCAAATTCCTCGGTTTTTATTTCAAATCCCTTTGAAATCACATAAATATATACATATATTTATTCCCATTTCAAATTCAAAACATTTGACTATTCAAACTAACTTGTTTTCTTTCAAACAAATTTCCATCAAAGCCTTTTCTAAGGTAGCAATTCATTACTTAGAACTCGAAAACTACCATTGATAATGCAGTAGTCATCATCAGAATTATTTTCCAGCCACTGAAGTGAGTTCAGTGCTTTATCACTTACAAAATCCATTCAAAAATGGTATTTATTCAAGACAAAGCTATATTATTTTAATATACTTTGAAAAATATTTTCTGACTTCCCAGGATTTAAATTCCAAATTCTGGGTTGAATTAAATTTTAATTCATCGTAATTGTATATCTTATTCATATACAAGTTATATTTGGTTGTATATATATAACCATTTCATTTCTTATAATCTAGTTGGTTATAATATTAACATCCAACACATCCATATATTATGATATTTTCAGAAAATTATCCCATCTATATCAAAATAGAATTTTGGGTAAAATTATTTCATCTACCCACTTTAAAACAATATTGTGTCAAATTTCTCTATTCAAGTGTATAGAAATTCCTGTCAACTTCGTGGCGTCCCATGATTCGATTAGAATTCATAAACCACTCAACAGACTAGATAACACAATATAGAATAATTTTTATATCAATTAACAAATACACTCTCTCTCTTATATTTACACTCAACTCATTCTAGGGTACTACTGACCCTATCTCTACTGAGCACAATCCCACTAAAGCCTGGGTATTCGCTTAACCTATGCTTTGATACCAACTGTAACGGCCCGCAAATCCGTACTATCTGAGTTGACTAATAACACCACACGTCCAACCCATATTACACATAAATACAAATCATTATTAGAAAGAGGTTAGAGGATGAGAAATAGAAAGAAAGAAATATTAGAATAGAAGAAAACAAAGAAGGCAAATCTCACAGCGGAACAAATAAAATATATTATATAACATAAACTTTGAAATACAGTTCAGTAACTTTATATACATACCATCATTAGAGAACAACAGCTATTTCCAGAACAATTATAAACACCTATTTCCAGATATAAACATGGTACACAGCAGAATATATGATAGTCTATAGCTAACAGGTGAAGCCTTCTGCTTCTAGCTCTTCCAAGTGAATATGAAAAATCCCGACTACTTGACTGCCTGTACAAATTTGGGCACCCAAGAGTTTAAGGAAAACAAATAAAATAAACTCTGGGTTAGTCATGGGACTGGTGTGAGTAAACTCTAATCATTTGTTTAACTTTAAAAATCCTTTTGAAAGAAATGATAATCGTAAGACCGATCCACACATAAACGCGGATGGTTTTTACCTTACGATAACCCAAAATATTTTTGATATCAAATCCAGTGATATTATAATAATGTCTACATCAAATAAATAGAATCTAGTAAATCGCTTGCATCTCACACTCCATATATAATATAAACCCAAAAACCGCATGGCGCTTATTGGAGATTGGATTTCCAACATGACAAGGTATGGAACCACCTTCCAATAGTGTATGTCTAGAGGGGAATACACTGGGTTCAACAAGAACGTCCTGCAACCCGGCCCACACATGACCAACCACTCATTTCACTTGAGTGTATCGAATGTATATCACCAATGGTTGGGATCAGCAACCGTTTCCCGTATGTGACAGCATCGAATAAAATAAGGAAGTAAATGAATTTCTCTAGATAGGCGGTAATACACACTAATGGGAGCAACACACATAGCCATGCTGCCTACCCGATTTTTGTCATTTCCCGGTTGTTGTGGCCTGAGGCTACGATTTCTTATCATTCATTGCTAGCACAATCACGTTGAATGCCACACTGTCAGATCCGTTAGTCACAAATTGATTTGCACAAATATATTCTGGATATTATGCTAAGAGAATAAATCCTCTGCCACCATATATATTTATATAGACCAACATATGCGATCATTGGAAATACTCCGTCAGACATTCGTCCATATACGTTCGTTCTGGGATTGAACAAAATCGAAGGCACAATTTCTATTAACAGAAAAAGTCCTTGCACTTTACTCCGTCTTTGATTATCTTCATATAATCTGATTTGCAACGTTACTGCCAATATGGAGTGGTTCTCGGATAACAATCCAACCGGTTTCTCCATATTGACGACGATATTGGCAAACACTTCGATAGTCGGTTATTTAACTATCGAAGAAAAACAAACATCCATTAAAAGCATCAAACAAATCACTGGGCCTTTTAATTAATATTTTATTAATTAAATCTTTTCTTCATTTCCTTACAAATATTTGTTAACATGATATTTTCGATAATCATCTAGGCCTCTTACGCTATTTGGAAAAACATTTCCATATATCGCCTTCTTTTATTTTCTATACTTAAAAAATATACTCTATTTATAATTGGAAAATATTTCAATTACTTATCTCTTTCACGACCATTCATTTATTTCTATACTTAGAAAATATTTCTTATTATATTTCCAAATTTCCACTTACTTGGGTTAAAACGAATGTTGTACAAATCATCATTAATACAGCCCAAAATATTTCATTCAACCAAGTTTCTTTAAACATTTATCTCCGAGACTGAATCTTCCTATTTATCGGTTAATAATTAAATCAATCAAGTTGGGGTATAATTACCTCTCAGACCTTGACTGAAATCATCATTATCTTCAAAACGGAAAAGACTACTTACCTCGAATAATCATGTAACAACCCGGAAAATCCGAGCCAATTTAAAATTTTTAGTTTGGCAATTTTAGTGAATTTTGAATATTTGAAATGAATTATTTTAAATAATAATGACGAGAAATTTATTTGGAATAGAATTAGAATGTATATATTTATATTGATCGACGTTAGAATATAATTATTTTATTTTAATTATAAAAGGAATTGAGAATGACGCAGTAGTTCGATAATTCGATTTCAAAGTTCAAATGAATGTACAGGATTCAAAATAAACCAGATTTTGGCAAGACCAAAAATATTAGAATCGATTTGAGAATATCTTTCCAACGAATCCGAAAATTCTAAATTTCATAGCGAGAATCAAAAGTTACGTCCATTTGAAAATTCAGAATAGTCGCGATGGAATTCTGGCCCTTAAAAATGGAAATTTTGCAAACGACCTCTGTTTTCGACGAAACCACTTTTGTTGGAACCGGGATGTCAAATTATTGCTATATTCCAAAACCCGTAATTTTTTGAATCAATATGTGAGCGTGGCAAAGGAAAACGTGTTTGACCAGTTTTAGTTGATTTTAATCGATTGGAAAATGGCCATTTTTCAAACGGTCTCGGAATTTGATGAAATTAGTTTTGTTAGGACTGTATCGTCAATATGAAGCTAGAAAATATTTTTCGGGAATTTTTAGAGTCCGTATGTGGCCTCGGTAAATTGAAATGTGCGTTCAAATTCAATACATAGATTTATATTTTGATTTTAATGAAAACTGATCGAAACGATCGAATCAGCTTACGATACATATCCCATAATGTTCGGAATGGGGGTAATTAGCTATGGACGATAGTCGGTGGGTTCGATTTCGAGTTCGAAATTAAAAGTTGCTTTTTGAAATTAAATAATTAAATATATGTATATATATATATTAATATACTCTTTCTCCCTTCTCCCCCTTCTATTCTCTCAGAAGAAATCAAAAATGGAAAAAAAAGAAAAAATCGCGTCGCCCCCCATCGATCGTCGACAGCCGTTGCCCAGGTGGGCCACCGCGCCCTCTCCCTCACCTCCTCCTTCTCCTCCCGTTGCCTCTCCTCTTCCCCCCTTCTTAATTGACTGCGCCCCCTATTTCCCCTCAAAAACCACCGCGCCTCCGCCCCCTATTTCCCCTCAAAAACCACCGCGCCTCCGCCTCTGGCCCACACCCTGACCACCGTTGACACCCTGCCACCTCCCCAGCCTCCAGCGCCGCCTCCTTGGCCCTCCACCACACCGGACATCCCCTCCTTCCAATAAAAATCCAACCTTTATGATTTTCACTTCATGGTTAAGCCCCTAACCTCGCAGGCGAGCTCCGCACCTCCAAAGGAGCCGATGTTCCTCCATCGCCTTAGCATTCTTTTGCCTTCGCATGTGAGTGTCTTTGAATTTATTCTTCCTTCTTTGAATTTTATTAAAAATTTAATTTTTATGTGAATAACATTATAAAGGTCGGATTTTTATATAATGAAGGTGATATTTTTATATAATGAAAGGAGATCTTTATATAATGGAGGCGAGATTTTATTTCATAGAAAGGTAGAATATTTATGCATAGAATATATATATATATATATATATATATATATATATTAACAAAGAAAAAAAATATGATTTTCTTTGTTTGAATAGCGATGGAATTATAAAAATATATAATTTTTAGAAGATAAAGATTAGATTTTTATATATATGAGAGTATGATTTCTATAATGAAGTAGCGTCAGTAAAAATACGATCTTTATATATATAAATGTGACTTTTATATAGAGAATGGTGAGAGAGAAAAATATGATTTTACTATACGAACATTGGTATAAAAATAGAATTTTTATCTACATAGTAGCGGTATAAAAATAGAATTTTTATCTATATAGCAGCAGTGTAAAAATGTGATTTTTATATACATAGCAACAATATAAGAATGCGATTTTTATATATGTAGTGGACACGGACGACGAAAGTGAAGAAAGGCGAGCACGACAAAGATTTCCTACATATGAAGAGTCGTGGTGTTTGGTTTAGTTAATCGGTGAGAACTTCTCACTTTAATTCTTGTTTTTAGTTAAAATTATATACTAGGATGCAGACGGTGCTTAGCAGCACCCAACACCCGTCGTCCACAGACCATGGACGGCTTGTTTGATCTTGTTGTGTTGTGAAAATTGATTGTGATGTGGAGTGAATGGAAATAAATATTCATGTGTTGAAATTAATTATTTATATAGTTTAAAATATAATTTTTAATGTGAATGTGAATAAATAAATATTCATTTACAAATCGAATGATTTGTTTATGTACACCCATTTGAAGGATATTGACTGGGATGATAAATTTTACACATCACCCAACTGCACTAATAAAAATCTATTTTTGTTGATTTGAAACCCCACATGGGTGTTGGGATGATATTCGACATATACTAATCCCAATTGTTTAGTGGTATGTCGATCGTTTGATTGACAGACTGTGTAAGCGTCAATTAGTCATAATGAACGCTTATGCAGTTGCGTAGTGCACTTTGGGTGATGGTTGATGATTTATCGTTGCTATTATATACATGTGTTGTATGGAATCCATATAATTAACATTATATGGTAATTGATTGGGCCTCATTTCAATTTGGAAAATAAAGAATATTATAAAAGAAAATTCATGTGTTGAATAAAATATTTATACAATAAAATTCACATTTTTATTGTATGTAAGAATTAATAAATATTCATGTGTTGAATAAATTATATATTCATGTGTTGAAAGAAATATAGATTCATGTGTTGAATAGAATAAATATTCATTTGCTGAATAGAATAAAGAAGTTACTGAAATATATAAAGCCGTGTTAAAAAGATTTGTGCCATTTTGACGCGAACGATATTCATATCGATTATATTCGTTTTTGTAATGAATATAGAAAAGGAAGTGATTTCAAAATATAATATTTTGAAAATATTATCATTTATATATTAATGATATGAAATATTCAATTTTGATTTAAAATTGAATAAGAAGTTGAATTTATTTTGAAAACGAATTTTAAACGATTTATAAAATACGTTTAGAATTGAAATCGACGAAATATATATATATATATATTATATATATTAAATGGCCTGAATAGAACGCGTCGCGCAGCGGCAGTTCGCGAATTTCGACAGTTGTTTTCGAATTGACGTTATGGGAGATCCGACCGTCGGATTCTCCTGAAACCGGAACCGTTAGGTTCGTATCGAAAAGAGGTTTCCAATGAATATTAGAAATTTGAATTCTAACGATTGGATTTGGAATTGTATCCAAATCAAATTTGGAAAAGGTCGCTGTAAGCGCAATTCAGTGGTCGTTGTTGAAAACCGACTGTACGAGCCTTGATAAAATTATTAAAAATATTAATAATTTGTGTAAAATCATGATATATGAATTGGAAAGAAATGGGATGAAAAATTCCACATTAGAAAGGATAAAAATATATTTTAATCAAAATGAACTAGTTTTGAACTAGATTTGAAGTGGTTTTAAAAATAATCAGAATTTCCAATATACGAATTGGAATGGATTTGAATTGAAATTATCTTCAAAATAATTCAATGTTGGATTTCGTGATTATACAGATATGGTTGTGGAAATTTGAAAGATATATTTATATCGTTATTTCCAATACGATATTTGTTGGTTTTAGAATTTGATATTGAATATAAGCCGATATATTTTCTATTCAGATCCTTGTAGTTAATATCAAATGAGATTTTGGGTTCGTCGTGAATGGTGTCTTAAATAACACTATTCTTGAACCTAGTTTAGAAAAAAATAAATCTTTTAATTAAGATTTAGTGAACTTGTCCAGTTAATTAGTAATTAATTGGAATTGAATTTAAATTGGTTTTTGGGGTTTATCGTGAGCGGTGTTTTGAATAACACCTGTTCTTTAACCTGATTAACAATAGAATGTGATTTTGGGTTTATCGTGAACCGTGTTTTAGTTGACATTGGTTCTTTAACCCAGTTAAAGGCAGGATATTGATTGTTGAGAAGATTAAAACTAAGTGGAGTTTTAATGAATCTTTAATTAGATTAAAGTGATCGAGAATGGAGTACCACTAGTTTTTCTCCAAGCGATAGTTAAATCTTTAATTAGATTTAAACGTGAAATGGTAATTTAATATTTACCGATAACACCATGGTGCTAGATATGGAGTATTACCAGTTTTTCTCCATGGGATGAATAGGTTGGGATTGGGAAATAAAATAAATAATTACTTCGGAGTGGTTCGCTAATCCCAACTAGTTTAGAAAACCTTAACATGGTTTGGAATGATATCCAAAGGAATTTTAAAGAATACATTTAGAAGAATTTATCTGATAAAATTAATGGGAACCTTTCCCTAAGAATGTGAATATTTGAATAGAAGAATATTCTGAATTGGAATGAGGCGTATGTTGTGTTTGTGTAACATTTGTTTATTATATATGCGGGTTATTCGGAAAGGCCGGGTTTATACCCATTCTGAATAACCGATTCGACGATAAGTCGAAGATGAAGACGGTGGTTGAATACCGGA
Source organism: Allium sativum (assembly GCA_030737875.1). Taxonomy (NCBI): domain Eukaryota; kingdom Viridiplantae; phylum Streptophyta; class Magnoliopsida; order Asparagales; family Amaryllidaceae; genus Allium; species Allium sativum. Next base: position 151,453,178 of record CM060921.1, on the reverse strand, counting down.
GGTCTTCATATCGTTTTGATGATTACTGATGATCTTGATTGGGCTGTACACCCAAGAGGAGGGAATCGGTTGGCGATTGTCCAGACGTACTTGGAGATCGGTGGATATGCGAGGAATAAGGTTCCTTCGGTTTCGTTCAGACCCAAAATGAACTTGTAAATGGACTGTGTGGTTGATTTCTATTAAATATATATCTGTTTGGCAGCGGAGAATTTATTCTCTTGCTTAACGCCCTTCTCTGAGACGTACGAGCTTAGAGGTTATATATCAATAGATATCAATTGCATGGCATGAATTGCCTGTGTGGCATGCCTAAGTGGCAGATGATCAAGGCTTCTGTTGAAAAGCAAAGTCTTGTGATTGATGATCAAAGCACGGCCTGTGCGGCATAGCTTTGTGTATAACGTGAATTCGCGAGCCTCACACCTCGGTATGAGTCAAAAACGGGATAGTGACTGCAGGGAGAACACGGCGTTTCTTTCTAGCTATGGGTGACGTCAGTGACCTACCAACCCTGACATTTATATACTTTTTACCTGTGTAGTTGTTGGATGCGAGTCGCCTTGGATATAGGTCTGTTAGGACCAGAAACCGTGTGTTCAGGAATAGCCAATCCTCAAAAGTAAGAGAGGATCGGCCTTGAAGATCCAGGATCGCTGTGTGTGGTCCTGAGACATTTGCTAGAGTGTCTCGAAAGGAGAGGAGCTTTCCCCTTGCCTCGACTCATGATGGAATCCAATTTCCAATACGTGATAATTCGGTTTTATTTGTAGAACCTAGTATGGTGACATAGTAGATGGTAGCTATACTGCCCATGATTGATACTTATGATTGAAATTGTTTTGACACTATACACTTATAGTAATATCAAAATAATGTGTTTTAAATGTATCAAGCATTATTTGGCTATTATAAGGTAAAACCCTATCCTCCGGCTTGCGTTGCATTGTGTGATGGAACCTGGGTCATATAATAGCTTCATTTTTCTTTATTTAGCATTGCGCTGTTTGTTTTACGCACTAGTATTCTTGGGAGGAAACCCGTTCCGTGTTATACGGCGTGGTCCCTTGATTTGCCTAACTATAAATAAAGATTAATAACTGTTTTAGTTCTCAAACCGGTCACATGACTAACCTGGAGTTTATTGTTTTAACCTAAACTCTGGGTGTCCCTATTTTCCACACGGGCAGCTAGTAGTTTTGGTTTTGCAGATTTATATTCGCAGGATCCTGGTTTACAGCTGGAATGATACTCGGAAAGCTCTTTATCCGTGTATTTCTTTCGGTTGTGTGTTGTATTATTTTTCCGCTGCTAGGTATTTAAATGTAATTTAAATCTCTAATATTTTTCAAATGTGTAATATTTCTTCATACTCAGTATATTCTTGTATTCTGATGGAATTGTGGTAATAAACAATGAAATGTTCTTCTGTTTGTGTTCTGATTCGTCTTGTCCTCACGGTAATTCGTTCTTTCTCTTCTCTTCGGAGACCGGGGAAGTTACGGGTTACTACAAATCAACATCATAAAAACCAATTATTCATTTTTAAACCCGCATACGTTTCTCTTTCTAATTTTATCAGATTTAATTATAGATTTCCCTTTTGTCTATAACATTATATTTTCATGTTCGTTTCCTTATCGAATTCTATATATATATCGATACATTGATTTCTAGCAATCAAAATTTCTTAAAAATATTCTAACTCCTTAAATTCCTGGAAAATTTCGCCATAACTTCCTTTGTACCGGTCAATAGTTCAAACCTCAACTCGCCTCTCTAGGCCTTTTCCATTCAAAAAGAAAATCAAAAAGCCAAGTGGCTGGCTGATTCAGCGCATGAAATATCATATGGAATTTAAACGTGTACCTTTTGGTCGGGCATTTCAATTTATATCTCTTCGTATACTTCATTCCAAACCTGCTTAAAACACATCCAAATATTCTCATTTGGTTTCAATTCAACCCATTCGTCTTAACCCAATTCGCTAATTTATTTTCTAATTAGCTATTTTGCCTATTTCACTTCTTTGTTTGAACATAACATGTTCAAATATAATATTAACTGGCTTATAAACAAATTGAATTCCATTTTCAATTCAACTATCCTTTTCAATTTCGAATATAAATTTCAAAATTGAATTCACTTATTCAAAGCCCAATTTCAATTTAAAATCTCATTAACTAATTATTATTCAAATTAGTTAATTCTATTCAATAATTAAAAATCTGATTTTTGTTTCAAAAAAAATCAATACATTACTTTATGTAATGACCCGGGATTTTGTCGACTTTGGTTATCGCCATAAACACGATGACGACTAACCAAACATCGAAAAATACCGATCATTAATGAAAGAAATTAGAGGGTGAGAAAAGATAAGATAGAAAACTTAGAATAGAAGAAGAATAAGAACACAATATCAAAGTAACATGAATCTCACAGCGGAACGAATAAATATATTTCATAATATAACCTTAAAATACAAATCTGTACTTGAATATACATATCATTATCAAAGTACAACACTTACAACACAACAGAAATAACTATAGCTATATGATCCTGAAGCCTCCTGCTCCAAGCTCTTCCAGTATATCTGTAAATCCCGACTACTTGACTGCCTGTACAAATTTAGGCACCCAAGAGTTTAGGGAAAACAACAAAATAAATTCCGGGTCAGTCATGGGACTGGTGTGAGTAAAACAGTTTAAATAGTTCAAGCAGGTAATCAATATCTCATAAGACCACGCCGTATAACGGAACGGGTTTTTCCCTTATGAGAATCCAAATATCTTTATATCAAAAACCCTTTTGATATTATAATAATGTCTATCAACACAATATAATAATCATCTAGCAGAAACGCTTTCATCTCACGTTCTACATATATAGTATACAATCAAAACCGCAAGCACGTATTGGGTAATGGGTTTCCAACTATGACAAGGTATGGAACCACCTTTCGCTAGTGTACCTCTAGAGAGGAATACACTGGGTTCAACAAGAACATCTTGCAACCCGGCCACACATGACCGACCACTCATTTCGCTTGAGTGTATCGAATGTATATCACCAACGGTTGGGATCAGCAACCATTTCCCAAATGGGACAGCATCAACAATAGATTTTTATAAGTAAATGAAACTCTAGATAAGGTGATTATATACCCTACTTCGGTGCGACCGACTTAGCCATACTGCCTGCCCGATTTCTGTCATTTACCGGATGTGAGGCTAGAAGCTACGCTTTATCATTACACCAGATCCACTTTGAATGCCACATCGTCAAATCCATCAAATCACTGATTGACGTCCTCAACCATACATTATGTGTTAGCTAAAAGAAGTTTCCTTCTCCGCTTCCACTCTTGGTACGGTTGGAGAAATCAATATACGTGATCATCTGAAAATACTCTGTCAGACATCCGTCCATTCAAGTCATCCAGGAATAGGATGAACCGAAGGCACTATTTTGTAAACAGGATAGCCCTTGCATAACTCCATCTTCAATTTCCTTTGACATATATGATTCGCAATGCTTATGCCAATACAGAGTGGTTATTTGGATAATAATCCAACCGGTTTCTCCATATTAACAACGTTAAAATGGTCAAAAACTTCGATAGTCTGTGATTTAACTATCGAAGAAAAACAGGTGTGCAAACAACGATATTATTTCCAAATGGAAATTTATATCGATCAAACATCATTCAACATTTATCTCTTTATTTCATTAATTGACTTATCTCCTGTTTCTCTATATTCAATATTTCTTATTTTCTAAATTTGGAAAATATACGTTATTAACAATGGAAAACATTTCCATTTCTAGTTTTCTTTATTAGAAAACATTTCTGGTTTCTTCTTTGGAAAACATTTCCAAAGCTTCTTCATTAGACTTAGACAGATGTTTAAACAAACATCGCTATGCCAACTCAAACCATTTCCTTTACTGCCGAACCTTAACTATTCCTTAGTTAAAAACGAAGTCAACCAAATTGGGGTAGAACTACCTCTCAGACCTTAACTGAACAACATTTCTAACTTTGAAATAGGCAAAGTTCACTTTATATTCCTTTTACTAACTTCCTTACTTAACCCTCCTTCGAATAGCTATATTCGATTGACTCTTTTCACTTAACTCTATTCGATTAACCCTTATCAATTAACTCTATTTGACTAACGCTATTGATTTACTCATTTCACTTAACTCCTTTCGAATAAACTATATTCGATAACTCCTTTAACTCTATTTGAATAAACTATATTCGATTAACTCCTTTTACTTTCTATTCGAATAAACTATATTCGATTTACTCCTTTTACTCTATTCAAATAAACTATATTCGATTAACTCCTTTTACTTCTATTCGAATAACTATATTCGATTAACTCATTTTACTTTCTATTCGAATAACTATATTCGATTAACTCATTTGCTTTAACTCTAATCGATTAAACTAACATCGATTAACTCCTTTTGATTTAACTCTAATCGATTAAACTAACATCGATTAACTCCTTCCGATTAAACTAACATCGATTAACTCCTTCCGATTAAACTAACATCGATTAACTCCTTTTAACTCGATTTAAACTATTCATTGATAAAGATTTACTTTTAGTAATAGTTCTTCACTTTACAAATGATTTGCCTTTTATAAAACTCTATTCGTTTAAAAAACATTTTTCCCTTTTATTTACTTTCGAAATATTTCCTTTTATAAAATCTGTTGATTTTATAAAATCCCTTTATTTCAATATACATTGAAATAATTCTTTTTACATCCCACAGTCTCTTATGATATTTCAAATATCGAATAACAATGATCAACATCATTCCAACACACATAATCCATAACAGATTATATAACACACCATATATCACAATATATGAAAAACAGTAAAATAAATGTTGAGGAATCCAGTTGGATTCCTCCAACCTGTCTTCCTGCATCCACAGATGTTAAACAATATAATATAACATCACTTTCATTCCAATATGGTATATTCTGTTAAATAGAATCAATATAGAAATTCAACTAACTGACTAGCAGTTCAATCAAACAATAAACACATAGTCAATCAGCCAATATCTAACAGTTCTAAAAATACAACATGAAATTATAAACTATTCAGAGTTAGTGAGATTTACTCACATTGGATGATCATCGTTGATAACGATAACCATCGCTCGATTTGATTCAGACGGACAATTTATTTCGCCATAAATTGTAACGAGCTCTGATGGACTTCCAGTCAGTTCCATCATGTAGTGTCCGTCCATATGATCCTAATGGATCCAACCATTCAAAATTCTGTAATTCATGTCGGCACATTTCCATAGATGCACAAACCCAGATCCTTGTCGGCCCGCCCGTCTTTCTTCCACCATCAAATGTAACCCAAAATCTTACCAAAATCATTTGATTTAATTATCATTTAATTAACCATTTATATGGTTAAGCCATCTTCACCACCGATTTAAAATATCGGCACTAAGCAAAACTGTCGAACCCTTGTTTTAGATCCCACGTCTACCTTCCTCAAAATTGACATGCTACTTCTCCTCATCATTTTACACCGTGCAGCTTTCCTTTCCTCAGAAAGAAACCCTCCGTCATCTGCCCAAGGTTCACACGCACCCGGCCTCAATCCTTACATTACTTCATCCCATACATGCGCTGTAAACATCACTACTTCAGTAAGATTCAAACGCCACCCCTATCTGTTGGTCACCGCAACCTCATCTTCTTGCTTTCAAGTTTAGAACCCCCTTCACCAAACTGTTGTGCATTGACTCCTTCCTCTCCAGAAAGAATTGCAAGCTTCCCCTTGAAATCTCCAGTCTGACTCTCGCGATAACTACACCAAATCGTAGATCCTTTGAGCCCTAGGTCACGCGACACTTTCCGCAGCGAGAAAGAATTGTTCGAACCACCTTTAGAGGACAGGAGCTTTAAGGAGATTAACCCAGGAATTTAAAGAAATATACTTATAAATTTTAGTAGGCTTTTTTTTATTTTCTTAGGAATTTTGGAGGATCGACATTTGCTTCCTGAAAGGATAAATACTGGCGGCTCGTTTTCTCTCTTGTAGAAGACATAAATTAGGTCTTAAGGGTTTAGTGGGGGGTTATTTATAAGGGAAAGGGGTTTAGATATTTATTTTGCCAGAAAAGAACGCAAGAAGAACACGAGTTTGTTTTGAGGCCATGCAATTCGATAGTGTGTCCGCTGGCTTCTGCTTGACCACACAAATAACGTTGGAGCAGAAAGAGGCCACCCAGTCCATTTTATGTAAGTGAATTTTGTCCATTAATAATATTTAATACATTAAAACTTACCGATGGAATACCCCCTTATACGAAAATCGGTTTGTTTACGAATTGATATGAAAATATCATTAAATCGAGTAACGTGCCGTGATCCCAATAATATAAAAATGCTGGTAGGTGAACTCATATTGTGAAACCCCAAAATATCCATATAAGGTGCAAAATACTCCAAATAAAAAGTCACATATTTAATTAATTAAAAATTACAGAAAAATTCTTAAAACTAAATTATCGCTATGTCTCAAAAGAACCTTGTCTAAATTCAAAACCGATCTCTAGTTATATCAGATAAACTGTTTTGGTCGATAAACGATTCTATAGCGACTATATTAAAATTTGATTTGGACATATCTCAAAATCTACACGACGAAATCCTGATTTTTCTCGTCCACTAGAAAGATATACTCTACCAGCTCCACATGTTTCTTATTTCACAGCAATCCGATTTAAAACGAATCCTGTACATTCAGTTGAAGTTCGAATCGCCAATTTACGAACTGCAGTGCCATTTCGAGCTCGATTTTAATTATAATATAATTATATGTTCAAACTGTCGTTCAAATAATATATTTGTTATTCTAATTCAATTCTAAACTGAATTAAATATCACAGATGATCCAGTTCACACCATATCATCATTTCAGCAAATTCTGATTATTTCAGAATAAAATATATTATTTTATTATTATTTTAATTAAATATTCCCCATTATTTATTTCCACGACCATTTAATTCACTATATCACTATTTATAATTAAATAAATTAATCATAATACCCCTGCCAATGCGGGTCATTACAATCTTCCCCACTTACAATAATTTCGTCCTCGAAATTGCTAAGGTAGAGAACGACCCTATCGACTGGTTAGAACATATTTGTTCACTTCTTAACTTCAGTTTCAACTGAACTAATTTAATTTCAATTAAATATTAATTAATTCTTATCAACGAAAATTTTCAAAAATCCTGAAAATTTTCTAACGCTTTAACTCTTCGAAAAATTTCGCCAGCACCTCCTTTGTACTGGTCAATCGGTCAAACTCCAACTCGCCTCTCTGGGCCATCTCCATCCCAAAAGAAAATCAAACAGCCAAGCAGCTTACCAATTCGGCTCATAAATCTTATATCCAATAGAAATATAAACTTGTACCTTTTGTCGGCATATTATTTTATCCTCCCCACCTGTTATCAATTCAGCAGATAAAAGGGTCATTCAAATCAAATTTCAATCTGCTTTTATCCACAACACAACCCTTCGCTTATATCCGAGCCAAATATCATTTCAACTCGAGTTTCTTCTCGATTCCCAACTCTTAACTTGATTATCACATTACACTTCAAATTTGAATCTCACAATCCAATTTGTCTTGATATCATTCTATTTCAATCTCAGTTACCACTTTACCGGCTTTACTTTAATTCAAATGTGCTTTCACAAATTTTTGTTAAATTTGCTTTTAATTCAAACAGTCTTTCCCTGGTAGTTTTTAAACAGTTTACTCTTTTCAAAAATCAAATTTTCCTTTTGAACATGTCACTGAGCCCTTAATTAATATTCTATTAGTTAAATCACTTCTCTATTTCTTTATCAATATTTGTTAACCAAATATTTTCAATAACCATATTGGCTGTAACACCCCGTAATTTTATAACATTAAAATTCACAAATTAAAGTATACTTAATTTTTAGAAAAGAATTAAGTGAAATGGGTTACGCAGAGATATATATATATATATATATATTGACATATATATATATATATATATTAAAAATTAAATAAATAAATATGCGAAAAAGTTCAAAACAGTGAATTGGGAGGGGAAATAACTGAACCGGCCCATTTTTGAGGTCGACCCGAGCTTTGCTGGGTCGACTAGGGGTTAATCCAGGGTGTTTGGCTGTCAACCCGTGGGCCGATTCGCTCAAATGCATATTTTGCATTTGATTGGTTCTCATGGTTCAGGGTTAATCTAATGGTCCTAAATAACTTCCTACACCTATAAATACATCCTAATGCTAACCCTAAACCTAATTAAAATATAATAGTTACCGTCATACCATCGCCATGGAAATCAATGGAGCCGCCGCCAACTAAGAAAGAAGAAAAGCAAATTCAATTCTAATTCTCTCAACCCTAAAGCAAAGCAAAACTCTCTCTTTTCTTCTCTAAATTGTTATTATGATGATCTTAACAAGATTATTATCATTTTAATTAGGTTGAGTTATGAATGGATTATGAGTAGATGATGTGAATTATCATATATGTTGTTGTAAACCCCTTTTGCTATCATGTATATTGTAAATCCAATGTTATGTGATGATGATATCTTACATGTTGTAAATCATGCTATGATGATGTTATGTATGTTGAAAGTTTCTATGCTAAGTTGTAATGAATCATACATGTTAAAAAGGCCATGATGTTACCATCTATGCTAGTTAGTTCATATTAATTAAATCATCATGTTTGGGTTATGTTGATCTATATGACAAGTCACATATGCAAGTTAGATTGATTAGAAAAGTTATTAACATATACCAAGACATCTATTATGACATCTAGAATTATGCTATGACATATGTGATATCCTATGCTAGTTCACACCATCATTATGTTGCCTAAAAACCCCATATGCAAGTTTATGTATAGATTTGGGCTATGATCATATCATATAAATTGAGACATTTAACAAGTTGACACCTTTTGATCCTTAACATGTGTAGTTTATGCAAGTTTCACCCCTATTATGATTAGATTTATTTTAATTGTCTATATGTTGTGATAATTTATCTTTGTGCTAGGTATTAGACTATACGAGTCTAGCTTATATTATGCGTTGAATAAGCGAACGTATAAACGTGGGGTAGGGGTAATATTAAGGATTTAATATTAAAAAGTTGGGGTGCAATTGATATGATTTTGCATGCCATAAATGGATGGCCATAATTGAGTCAATTATGGACATCATTAAAAGTTGACTTAATTAATAATTTGAATAGTGAATTATTAAAACTGGGGTAAAAGATTTTAAGTGTTAATCAATGCTTAGGACACGAGGTTGGACTCGTTTGTGATGTAAACCTGCCCGGACCCGCCCGGCAAATCCAGTGGTCACAAATGCCAGCCCAATGTGAGAGGTCCTAGGCCTAAACTAAAGCATAACGGTGGTAAAGACACGAGGTTAGACTCTTTTATGGTGTAAGACTGCCCGAACCCGCCCGGCAAATCCAGCTGCCAAAAATGCCAGTCTAATGTGAGAGGTCTTTATGAGGTTATGGCCTGAATGAATTAAGAAATACTTAACCAGATAAACATGTAAGGTGGGACATGGGGGTTAAGTAGGTGCCTAGGGTGGCATGAGGAATCTAGGGGGTGCCCTTAGTGGCATGTGAAATATGATTAGTAAGACTTAACCAAACACACAGGTAAATGAACATGACTAAGAGGTTTATGTGGGATATACTAGTGACAAGCTTAGATGGGTAGCTTGTGGGGGCCCATTTCGACCAGTATCCCAAACGTATCTTTGTGGGCTCGACCCAAGTCGAGGACGGGACACGTATGCTGGGTTCGACTGTAAGAGGCCAAAAACGGGGAGCGGTGGCAACGCAAGTCCAACGGGTTTCATATGCGTGTGTGGACCCGGGCTGGTAGATAAGATGTTGTTGCATCGTGTAGGTATAAGCCGTGCTTTCTCAAGTTGTATCGGGTTGCCACTTTAGGGGAGTGATACACCTCACTGTGTGGCCAGCACGGGTATCTACGAGTAGGGAGCCGATCGAAAGTGGGTAGTGGGGTACACCTAGTGGAGATAAGGGCAGACGGCACCTATGTAGTCAGCTAGGGGAACGTAAGGCTATTTATAAGGTTTCTGTGTGAAGCAAGTGGGAACAAACAATAGGGTGACTGGTGTGGTGCAGTGTAGTAATGTGAGGTGCAGTGTAGTAATCATTCGTTAGTAATTAGGTGTGCCTTTACCGTTATCTTTAACGTTATCTTAAACGCTATCTTTATCTTCCTAAGAGTTCATAGACATTTACTTGTCTTCCAGCTTATGCCTTAGTCTAGTTATTTTGATAATAGTATTGTTAGAATTATCATACTCGCCAGACTTTATGTCTGACCCCCTCTATTTATATTCTTTTTCCCCCTCCAGGTCCTCAGGTTGGGCCCAGCTCTAGTGGAGTTTGATTGAATTGCTTCATCTCTCTTTGGAAAGATTGGACCGTTGAAGTAAAATCCAGCTTGTTATCTTTTTAATGGCTATTTATGTAATGGGATTATGTATTTTGTTTTTATGAAGATGGATATTGTTCTTGGTTATGATCTATGGTTTTATGATGTAACAAACATGTTTAATTTCCGCTGCAATAAAATGAAGTTTTAGATTTCCAAGTACTATTTATTATCTGTCTTGTTGTAATTTTTCTGTTCTATATTCACTTATAACCTCCATGGAAATTAATGCATTCCCTTCGTGAGTGACATTAATGGACGTGGGTTGTTACACGTGGTATCAGAGCTTAAGGTTACCAGAACAGATAAAAATACTTTAGAAAAATAGTTATTTTTGGAAGAAGTGCTTTCAAAAACATGTTTTAATGAGAAATTTAAAGAGAAAAGTTTTTAGGAAAAAAAAACATAATCCCCAATAGCCCATATCTTTATCTTTCGAATTCTCCATTCTGAATCTTTCCTTTTTCGTTTCAGCATGGCTGAAGATCTTAATCTACCCGACGGTGTAACGATACCAGGATGGTATAGGAGGTTATTAGAGGCTAGGGCCACTGCAGGTCCAGCCAATGTTCCTCCACCACCAGTTGCACCCGTTCCTCCTCCTTCTCCTCGCGTAGATACTTTTGCAAAGACGTGCAAGGAATTCTAGGCTATGGGTGGAAAACCATTTCAAGGGTCAGAAACGTTTGTGGAAGCTAGAGATTGGCTTAAGGAGGTGGAAGAATTGCTAGAAATCTTTGAAGTAGAAGAAGGGAGGAGAGTTCGATTAGCAGCTTGGTTGATGAAGGGAGAGGCCTCGTTTGGGTGGGAGGTCACTAATGGGGAGCGTCCTGTTGACTCTTGGGCGGATTTCAGACGTAGGTTCGAGGCGAAGTTTCTCTCAAGGGCGGAAGAAAATCTATATATGGAAAGGTTCTTGACATTGAAGCAAGGAAGCTCATCAGTGAAAGAATATGTCAATAAATTTAATCAGTTAGCAAGGTTTGGCTTGGACTTAGTGAACACGCCGGAGAAGAAGGCGCTGAGGTTCGTGAATGGCTTGAATGAACCATTGCAAGGGTTGGCTATGACCCACATCCCTATGGGGGCCACCTTTGAGAAGTTAGTAGAAATGGCGCTTATGCATGAGGAGAAAAGCGCTAAAGCTAATAAGGCACCCGAAAAGAAGGGGGATTAGAAGAAACCACAACAGCAAAACAAGAAGGGTGGTAAAGACAATAACGGCAAGGGAAAGAAGAAATGTTTTAACTGTGGGACACCGGGCCATCTCTGCAAGGATTGCCGAAAGAAAAAGAATGTGGCGATGCGGGACATTTAGTGAAGGACTGCTCAAAGAAGGGGAAGAGGGCAGGAGCTACCTCGGGAGGACAGGTGCAGGCTCTTATGGCACCAGGGCAGGCAAGGGGACAAGTTCAGGCTCTCGCGGTCCCACCGCTTAGAACCATTTATGTTGAAAGCTTAGTTTTTCTGTTTGATCATCTTGTCCGTACCTTATTCGATTCGGGCGCATCACATTCGTTTATCTCTACATCATTAGTTGAATCACTGCACTTAAACACCAGTTTAGTAGAGGATCCCTTAGTTGTTTCGAATCCAATTGGGGGCTCAGCTTATTTGTCTATGATGTGTTTGGATTTGAAAATTTCCATACTTAGCGTTGAATTTAGATGTGATGCTTATGTGTTGGGCTTCACGGGCTATGGGCTAATTTTAGGAATGGATTGGTTATCCAGAAATGGGGCCATTCTTGATTGTGAAAGGAGAGTAGTTAGGCTCGTGACTCGCCTTGGCAACACTCTCGAAATCTTCTGTAATCCCATAAATTCGGTTATGCTAAGTTATCTAGAATCGCTTGACGCTTCTGAGGAAAATCAACGATCTGTTAGAGTGGTCCGAGAATATTCGGATGTGTTTGAGGAGGTGAAGGGCTTGCCTCCGAAGTGGGAGATAGATTTTCGAATATATCTTGTGGATAATGCGAAACCAGTATCTTTTCCAGTACGCCACATGGCTCCACGTGAAAGGAGGGAAATCGGTAAGAAAGTGAAGGAGTTGCTTGAGAAGGGGTTCATAAGACGAAGTATATCAGAGTGGGGTGCTCCAGTAGTATTTTCCACGAAGGCGGATGGGTCCCTTAGACTGTGTGTGGACTATAGAGAACTTCATAAACTTACTAAGAAGAACAGACACCCACTGCCGAGGATTGACGATCTCTTCGATCAGTTAGTTGGCGCCTCAGTGTTTTCGCAGTTGGACTTAGCCACTGGGTTCCATCAGTTGAGAGTGGCTGAGGATAGCATAGACAAGACTGCCTTTAGGACTCCAGACGGTTTCTATGAATGGCTAGTGATGCCCTTCGGTTTGACAAACGCCCCAGCATATTTTGTTGATTTGATGAGTAGGGTGTTTAGGGTGTACCTTAACAAATTCGTGGTAGTCTTTGTAGATGACATCTTGATCTTTTCTAAGGATGAAGAAGAGCATGCCCTACATCTTAGGGAAGTGTTGGAGACCCTACGAGCACATAGCCTTAAGGCTAAATTTTCTAAGTGTCACTTCTGGAGGAAGGAAGTACGGTTCTTGGGGCACGTGGTTTCCAAAGAAGGGATAGCCGTGGATCCCGCGAAGGTGGTGGCCATCCAAGATTGGAAGGTCCCTAAAAATGCTACCAAAGTGAGAAGTTTCTTGGGGTTGGCTGGCTACTATAGGAAGTTTATCAAAGACTTCGCAAAGATATCAGCTCCATTGACAAGCTTGACGAAGAAGAACCTAGTTTTCACATGGGACGTAGATTGTGATGATGCGTTCCAACGTTTGAAGAGAGCTTTGAATTCAGCCCCAGTCTTAGTATTGCCAGATGGGAGTAAGCTGTTTACCGTTTATACTGACGCTTGTGGGACAGGACTAGGCGCAGTCTTAATGCAAGAGGGTAGGGTAATAGCCTATGGTGGAAGGCGGTTGAGAGTGCATGAGAAAAATTATCCTACACATGACCTAGAATTGGCCGCTATTGTTTTCGCGCTTCAGTCTTGGCGTCATTATCTTCTTGGCGAGAAATTCAAATTATTCACTGACCACAAGTCTTTAAAATACCTATTCTCTCAAAAGGACTTGAACTTAAGGCAGCAAAGGTGGATGGAGTTCTTAGCGTCCTACGACTTCGAAATAGCCTATACCCCTGGCAAGGGTAACGTGGTGGCAGACGCCTTAAGTAGAAAAAGATTATCCTTAAGTCCTTTGTTTGTTGAGCGGCAAAGTTTAGAATTCATTTCGGTTTTTGACTTTAGACCTTCCATTGACTTCGTACCCTGTTTGCTAGCATCCTTGGAGGTCAGACCTACGCTTTTGGGACGGATTGGCGAGGCACAGCGAGACGACCCACAGTTAGTTGAGTTAGTAGAAAAGCTCAAAGGAGGGGAGTCATCAAGCTATCTCTATAGGTATACCCTAGATGATAAGGGTTGGTTACGTAGGGACGGTAGACTTTGTGTACCAAAAGACGATGACCTAAGGAAGACTATTCTTGACGAAGCACATCATTCGAAGATGACCATTCATCTCGGCGGGGACAAGATGTACAAAGACATGAAGAGAGTTTACTTTTGGGCCGGCATGAAGAAATACGTGGCCGAGTATGTCGCTAGACGCTTGGTATGCTAACAAGTGAAAGCGGAGCAAAAGAAACCCGGTGGGTTGCTTCACCCATTGGAGGTTCCACTATGGAAGTGGGAGAGTGTCTCGATGGATTTTGTGGATGGATTACCGCGATCGAGGAAGGGTAATACGGGGATTTGGGTTATAGTAGATAGACAGACTAAGAGCGCCCATTTCATTCCCGTAAAGAGTAAGAGGACTGCTCCATGGTTAGCTTCTGTATATGTCCGAGAAATAGTTCGTTTGCACGGTGTTCCTTCTAGCATAGTGAGCGACCGCGATCCTATTTTCACTAGCGAATTTTGGAGAAGCTTACAAGAGGCGATAGGGACTCAGTTATGTTTGAGCACCGCATATCATCCTCAGACGGACGGCCAGACTGAGAGGGTGAATTGCATTCTAGAGGATCTGTTGAGGCTATGTATCCTAGACTTTGGGAGTACATAGGAAGAGAATCTTCCATTGGTTGAGTTCGCATATAATAATAGCTTTCAGTCCAGCATTGGTAGGCACCATTCGAAGCTCTTTATGGACGACCTTGTCGTTCACCTACATGTTGGTGGGAATCTACGGATAAGATCTTACTTGGGCCTGATATGATTAGGGAGACTTCGGAGAAGATCGACTTGATTCGATGTAGGATGAAAGCAGCGCAAGATAGGCAGAAATCTTATGCGGATAAGAGGAGGACAGATCTCGAGTTTAAAGTTGGGGACATGGTCTTTGTCAAAGTGTCTCCATTACGAAACGTTATTCGCTTTGGGTCCGTTGGGAAATTAGCACCAAGGTTTGTAGGGCCATTTCCTATTAAGGAGAGGATTGGACGGATGGCGTATAGAGTGGAGTTGCCCGAGAGACTTAATGGTGTACATGACGTATTCCATGTGTCACATTTGAGGAAGTGCTTGCACGAGACCGTGGAAGTGGTAGAGCCGAGCTTGCTTAGAGAGGTGGAGATACAGCGTGATGCGACAATTCGACGAGCTCCTACGCGCATTCTTGGGTCCGAGATCAAGAGGTTGAGGAATCGAGAGGTCAGACTAGTCAAAGTGCAATGGGATGATGAGAGCAACGCTACTTAGGAGATGGAAGAGAAGATGCATTCACGATACCCTTTTCTTTTTGAGGGTATGTCCTTTAATTTCTCCTTTATCGCTTAGCTTGTACTTATCTTATCTTTAGTATATCCTCTCGCTAGTATCTTTGACCTTTAGTTAGGATAATCCTATGGTTGAAACATGTGTTTGAGACATGTTATGTATGGTGGATGCAAAGTGGATGCAAGTGTTTGCTAGTGGTTGCTCGTGGATGCATACACACACACTATTAGGCACCAGATCGGCTCAGTCACTTCATATTGCATATTGCATATATATGGATGTATTTAGTAAAATGGATGTATAATGGTTGTATTATCATATAGTTGCTGCATTCGGGTGGAAGGTTGTGCACTCATATAGAATTAATATGTATCAATAGGAATCTTTTGCATACATATTGGACGCATGGCACTATCATGAATTGCACTAAGGAGGTCGACTGAATCAGTAGACCGCCTAATTTTGCATTAGATATGGACATATACACACACTGTGCATATAAACATTAAAGCATTAGAAGTCTTTTAAGGACAATGGATGCTGGTGTTTGATGGTTGAGTAGATGGACGATTAGATGGTAGGATATACATTCTTCTTGACTTGGAGATTTCGGGGACGAAATCCTTTAAGGAGGGGAGAATGTAACACCCCGTAATTTTATAACATTAAAATTCACAAATTAAAGTATACTCAATTTTTAGAAAAGAATTAAGTGAAATGGGTTGCGCAGAGAAATATATATATATATATATATATATATATTGATATATATATATATTAAAAATTAAATAAATAAATATGCGAAAAAGTTCAAAACAACGAATTGGGAGGGGAAATAACCAAACCGGCCCATTTTTGAGGTCGACCCGAGCCTTGCTGGGTCGACTAGGGGTTAATCCAGGGTGTTTGGCTGTCAACCCATGGGCCGATTCGCTCAAATGCAGATTTTGCATTTGATTGGTTCTCATGGTTCAGGGTTAATCTAATGGTCCTAAATAACTTCCTACACCTATAAATACGTCCTAATGCTAACCCTAAACCTAATTAAAATAGAATAGTTACCGTCATACCATCGCCATGGAAATCAATGGAGCCGCCGCCAACTAAGAAAGAAGAAAAGCAAATTCAATTCTAATTCTCTCAACCCTAAAGCAAAGCAAAACTCTCTCTTTTCTTCTCTAAATTGTGAGTTTGATGATCTTAACAAGATTATTACCATTTTAATTAGGTTGAGTTATGAATGGATTATGAGTAGATGATGTGAATTATCATATATGTTGTTGTAAACCCCTTTTGCTATGATGTATATTGTAAATACAATTTTATGTGATGATGATATCTTACATGTTGTAAATCATGCTATGATGATGTTATGTATGTTGAAAGTTTCTATGCTAAGTTGTGATGAATCATACATGTTAAAAACGCCATGATGTTACCATCTACGCTAGTTAGTTCATATTAATTAAATCATCATGTTTGGGTTATGTTGATCTATATGACAAGTCACATATGCAAGTTAGATTGATTAGAAAAGTTATGAACATATACCAAGACATCTATTATGACATCTAGAATTATGCTATGACATATGTGATATCCTATGCTAGCTCACACCATCATTATGTTGCCTAAAAACCCCATTTGCAAGTTTATGTATAGATTTGGGCTATGATCATATCATATAAATTGAGACATTTAACAAGTTGACACCTTTTGATCCTTAACATGTGTAGTTTATGCAAGTTTCACCCCTATTATGATTAGATTTATTTTAATTGTCTATATGTTGTGATAATTTATCTTTGTGCTAGGTGTTAGACTATACAAGTCTAGCCTATATTATGCGTTGAATAAGCGAACGTATAAACGTGGGGTAGGGGTAATATTAAGGATTTAATATTGAAAACTTGGGGTTCAATTGATATGATTTTGCATGCCATAAGTGGATGGCCATAATTGAGTCAATTATGGACATCATTAAAAGTTGACTTAATTAAACATTTGAATAGGGAATTATTAAAACTGGGGTAAAAGATTTTAAGTGTTAATCAATGCTTAGGACACGAGGTTGGACTCGTTTGTGACGTAAACCTGCCCGGACCCTCCCGGCAAATCCAGTGGTCACAAATGTCAGCCCAATGTGAGAGGTCCTTGGCCTAAACTAAAGCATAACGGTTGTAAAGACATGAGGTTAGACTCTTTTATGGTGTAAGACTGCCCGGACCCGCCCGGCAAATCCAGCTGCCATAAATGCCAATCTAATGTGAGAGGTCTTTATGAGGATATGGCCTGAATGAAT
This sequence comes from Allium sativum, assembly GCA_030737875.1. NCBI lineage: Eukaryota > Viridiplantae > Streptophyta > Magnoliopsida > Asparagales > Amaryllidaceae > Allium > Allium sativum. The sequence continues at coordinate 151,435,545 of CM060921.1, read as the reverse complement.
TAAGAAATACTTAACCAGATAAACAAGTAAGGTAGGACATGGGGGTTAAGTAGGTGCCTTGAGTGGCATGAGGAATCCAGGGGGTGCCCTTAGTGGCATGTGAAATACGATTAGTAAGACTTAACCAAACACACACGTAAATGAACATGACTAAGAGGGTTAAGTGGGATATACTAGTGACAAGCTTTAGGTGGGTAGCTTGTGGGGGCCCATTTCGACCAGTATCCCAAACGTATCTTTGTGGGCTCGACCCAAGTCGAGGACGGGACACGCATGCTGGTTTCGACTGTAAGAGGCCAAAAACGCGGAGCGGTGGCAACGCAAGTCCAACGGGTTCATATGCGTTTGTGGACCCGGGCTGGTAGATAAGACGTTGTTGCATCGTGTAGGTATAAGTCGTGCATTCTCAAGTTGTATCGGGTTGCCACTTTAGGGGAGTGATACACCCCACTGTGGGGCCAGCACGGGTATCTACGAGTAGGGAGCTGATAGAAAGTGGGTAGTGGGGTACACCTAGTGGAGATAGGGGCAGATGGCACCTATGTAGTCAGCTAGGGGTACGTAAGGCTATTTATAAAGTTTCTGTGTGAAGCAAGTGGGATCAAACAATAGGGTGACTGGTGTGGTGCATTGTAGTAATGTGCGGTGCAGTGTAGTAATCATTCGTTAGTAATTAGGTGTGCGAAGCGACCCGAACTTCCCCGGTCTCCGAAGAGATGAGAAAGAACGAATTACTGTGAGGACAAGACAAATCAGAACGCAGATGGAAGAACATTTCATTGCTATTACAACAATTCCATCAGATATAAGAATATACAGAGTATAAATAAATAAATTACATTCGACAAATATCAGAGATTACAATAAATTACATAGCAGTGGAAAATAATACAAAGCACAACTGAAGGTGATATACGGATACAGAGCTTTCCGGATATCATTCCAGCTGTAAACCAGGATCCTGAATATAAATCTGCAAAACCAAAACTACTAGCTGCCCGTGCGGAAAATAGGGGCACCCAGAGTTTAGGTTAAAACAATAAACGTCAGTCATGTGACTGGTGTGAGAACTAAAACAGTTATTTAAAACTTTACTTTAAAAGAGAGTAATTCAAGGGACCACGCCGTATAACACGGAACGGGTTTCCTCCCAAGAATACCAATGCATATTGATAAACAACGCAATGCTTTTTCGAAAAATGAAGCTATTATAAGACCCAGGTCCCATCACACAATGCAACGCAAGCCGGAGGATAGGGTTTTCCCTTATAATAGCCAAACATGCTTGGTACGTTTAAAAACAAATCATTTGATACTATAATAAGTGTATAGTGTCAAGACAATTTCAATCATAGATATAAATCATAGACGGCATAGCATCCCATGCTACTATGTCGCCATACTAGGCCCCACAAATAAAGCCGAAATACACGTATTGGAAATTGGATTTCCGTCATGAGTCGAGGCAAGGGGCAAGCTCCACTCCGCTTTCGAGACACTCTAGCAAATGTCTCAGGACTACACACTCTGGGCAATCCTGGATGCTTCAGGGCCGGTCCTCACTTACGTTAGAGGATTAGTATTCCTGTACACACGTTTCCCGGTCCTTACAGACCTAAAATCGAGGCGCCTCATCCAACAACCACAAAGGTGAAAAGTATATAAATGTCAGGGCTGGTAAGTCACTGACACCACCAAAGCTAGAAAGAAACGTCGTGCTCTCCCTGCAGTCCGTATCCCGTTTTTAACTCATACCGAGGTGTGAGGTTCGCGAATTCACGTTATACACAAAGCTACGCCACAAATGCCGTGCTTTGATCATCAACCACAAGACTTTGCTTTTCAACATAAGCCTTGATCCATGCAACTCAACATGCCACACAGGCAATTCATGCCATGCGATTGATATCTATCGATATATAACCTCTAAGCTCGTACGTCTCAGAGAAGGGCGTTAAGCAAAAGAATAAATTCTCCGCCGCCAAACAGATATATATTTAACAGAAATCAATCAACACAGAATAAAATCCAATGTCAGACACACAATCCATTTACAAGTTCGTTCTGGGTCTGAACGAAACTGGAGGCACTTTCCTCGCATATCCATCGATCTCCAAGTACGTCTAGACGACCACCAACTATTTCCATCCTCTTGGGTGTACAGCCCAACCAGGATCGTCAGTAATTATCCAAACGATGTGAAGACTTCCGGTCTTCAACCACCGTCTTCATCTTCGACATATCGTCGAATCAGTTATTCAGAATGGGTATAAACCCGGCCTTTCCGAACAACCCGCGTATATTAAAACAAATGTTACACAAACACAACATACGCCTCATTCCAATTCATTTTCTCAGGGAAAGGTTCCCATTAATTTTATCCAAGATGAATTCTTTAAAATTTATTCTTTAATCTTCCTTTGGATGTCATTTCAAACCAAATTATGGTTTTTTCCAACTAGTCGAAATTAGCGAACCATACCTAAGTAATTATTTAATTTATTTCCCAATCCCAACCTATTCATCCCATGAAGCAAAACTGGTAATACTCCATATTTAACACCATAGTGTTATCGGTAAAATTAATTACCATTTCACGTTCAAATCTGATTAAAGATTTAACTATCGCTTTGGAGCAAAACTGGTGATACTCCATTCTCGCTCATTTTCTAAAGTCAATAATGTTAAATTATCAATCCACCTTTCAATCCAATTGCAGATTCATTAGAACTCTTTTTACTGGGTTAAAGAACTAATGTCATTTAAAACACAGTTCACGACAACCCAAATCACATTCTATTTAATATCGGGTTAAAGAACAAGTGTTATTTAAAACACCCTTCACGATAAACCCACAAATCAATTCTATTTACAACCCATTTCAAATCCAATTTATTTATTTAAAAATAAATGGGTATTAATTTTAGTTCAAAACTAGTTCATTTCGATAAAAATCTATTTTTATTTTTATAAATATGGAGTTTTTCATCCCAATTTTTCCCAAATCATTTCTTATGATTTTACACAAATTATTACTATTTTTAATAATTTTATCAAGGTCCGTACAGTCGATTTCCATCAACGGCCATCGAACTGCACTTACGGCGACCTTTTCCAAATTTGATTTGGACGTATCTCCAAATCCAACCGTTAGATTTGAAATTTCTAATATTCGTTAGAAAGCTCTTTTCGATATGAACCCAACGGTTCCGGTTTTAGGAGAATCCGACGGTCGGATCTCCCGTAATGTCCGTTCGAAGTCAATGGTCGAAATTCGCGAACTACCGCGGCGCGGCGCGTTCTATTCAGGCCATTATATTATATATATAACATATATAATATATATTCATCGATTTCTATCTAAAAAGAATTTTATAAATAGTTTCGAATTCGTTCCAAAGACAATTTCAACCTTTATTTCAAATTTAAATCAAAATTGAATTTTCTATTATAAATCCTCTTTATTTTCATTCTTATTTGATTTCAATTCAAATCGATTTTTAATTCAATTCGAATTCATTTTCTTTTCAATTCAATTCAATTTGAATTCGTTTTCTACTCAATTCGAATTCATTTCGTTATATATATTCAATTCGAATTCGAATTCGAATTCGTTATATATTCAATTCGAATTCATTTCGTTATATATTCAATTCGAATTCAATTCGTTTTCTGTTCAATTCAAATTGGTTTTCTATTCGATTCAATTCAAATTGGTTTTCTATTCGATTCAATTCAAATTGGAAAAACGAATATAATCGATATAAATATCGTTCGCGTCAAAATAGCGCATCTCTAACCAATACGGCTTTATATATATATTTCAATAACTTCGTGATTCTATTCAACAAATGAATCTATATTTCTTTCAATACATGACTCAATATTTTTGTCAACACACGACTAATCTCAACGAATGAGTACTGTCCACGTGTGACTATTTTTGTTATTTAATATATTTATAAAAATTTCGTTAAACACATAACTAATCTCAACGGATGAGTACAGTCAACCCATGAACCTTTATTTTATAATATTCTTTATTTTCTAAATTGGAATGAGGCCCAATCAATTACCATATAAAGCTAATTATATGGATTCCATACAACACATGTATATAATAGCAACGATAAATAATCAACCATCATCCAAAGTGCACTACACTGTATAAGCATTAAATATAGATATCTAACGCTTATAACAGCCTGTCAATCAATCAATCGACATACAACTAATTATTGGGATTAGTGTATACAGTATTTTATCCCAATACCCGTGTGGGGTTTCAAACAATCAAACACAGATTTTTATTTGTGCAGTTGGGCGATGTGTAAAATTTATCGTCCCAATCAATGTCAGTAAAATCAGTGTATATAAACAAATCGGCTGATTTGTTTATAGATATTTATTTATTCACATTCACGTTAAAAAAATTATATTTTTAACGATAAAACATTTTATTTCAACACATGAATTTCTATTCAGTTAATTTATCAAATAAAATGATATTTTTATTTTTCTAACTTGTTTTAGAAAATTTCGGCGGCATAACGGCATGATACTAGAAACGGGACGAGGTCTAGCCTTATCCCCGGTCTAGAGAAGGCCCACGCCATTCACACATCAATCAAATCAATTTCATTTCACCAAACAATTCAATTCAACCCAAATAATCTAACCAACTACACAGCCAAACAAAGAAGTCCATGGTCTGTGGACGATTGTGTCGGGTGCTACTAAGCACCGTGTGCATCCTAGTATTTATATATAACTAGAAAAAGAAATTAAAGAGTGAGAAGTTCTCACCAATAGCTATCCTAACTCCACGGCTCTCCTTTTGCAGAAACCTTCGTCGTGTTCGCCTTTTTATCACCTTCGTTGCCCGTAGCCACTACATATGTAAAATTCACATTTTTACTTCGCTATTCAATATATAAAAATCGAATTTTTACTATGCTATTCAATATATAAAAGTCGAATTTTTACTATGCTATTCAATATATAAAAATCGAATTTTTATTCTAATGATAAACCTATAAAGATCGCATCTTTATCTAAATGAAGACATCATAAAAATCAGATTTTTCTTTGAATGAAAATCAAACCTTTCCTCGTTTAAAAATCACATTTTTAATCGATGGAAAATCTAATGTTTATATCATGAAAAAATATTTTTGATAAACTAAAAATTATAGATTTTGTCACCTAATAATAATATATTTTATAAACTAATTTCATTAAATAAAAAAAGACAAATAAATAAATAAATTATTTAAAATTACCTTTTCTTCTTCATTGTTTATCACGCCGGGGGGGGGGGGCGCTGGGTTTTGTTGGGGGTTCGTCGGAGCTGGAGAGTGGTGGTAGGGGGGTCAGCGTCAGCAGGGAGGGGGGGTGTCGGCGCGTCGATCAGAAAAGGGGGGGTTTGCGGTCGGCATCGGGATGAGGGGGGGGGGTTCGATCGCAAGGGCAAAGGGGGGGTTCGGAGGTGGCGCCCCTCCTGAGGCGCGGCGGCGCTCTGATGGGGGGAGCGACAGCGCTCCTCCCCCCTCTTCGTCTTCTTCTTCTTCTTTTTTCTGAACGAATTTGAAGAAAAGAGGGGGGCAACGAGTTAAGGGAGAGGAAGATATTTTTTATTTTTATTATTTTATTCAAAAAGTTGACTTTTACATATGACCTCTAAACGAGGCCCACCGCCTATCGTCCATAGCTAATTATCCCATTCCGAACACAATGGGATATGTATCGCAAGCTGATTTGATCGTTTCGACCAGTTTTTGTTAAAATCAACATATAACTCTATATATTGAATTTGAACGCGCATTTCAATTTACCGGGGTCACATACTAACTCGAAAAATTCCAGAAAAATATTTTCTAGCTTCGTATTGACGATACGGTCCTAACAAAACTAGTTTCGTCGAATTCTGAGACCGTTGGAAAAGTGGCCATTTTCCAGTCGATTAAAATCAACTGAAACCGGTCAAACGCGTTTTCCTTTGCCACGCTCACATATTGATTCGAAAAATTATGAAATTTGGAATCTAGCAATAATTTAACATCACGGACCCAACAAAAGTGGTTTCATCGAAATTCGAGGTCGTTTGCAAAATTCCCATTTTTAAGGGCCTGAATTCCATAGCGACTATTCAGAATTTTCAACTGGACATATCTTTTGATTCCCGCTATGAAATTTCGATTTTTCGGATTCATTGAAAGATATTCTCAGTTAGATCCTATTATTTTTGGTTTCACTGAAATCCGGTTTATTTTGCACCCGGTTCATTCAATTGAAGTTTGAAATCGAATTATCGAACTACCGCGTCATTTTCAATTCCTTTTATAATTATATATAAATATTTATATTCTAACGACGACGCGTATAAATATATACGTTCTAATATATATTCAAAATAAATTTCCGTCGATATTATTTAAAATAATCTATTTTAAATATCCAAAATTCGCTAAAATTGCCAAAATAAAAATTTTAAACTGGCTCGCATTTCCGGGTTATTACAATCTCCCCCACTTAAAACTTTTCGTCCCCGAAAAGGAACAAAGTCGAAAGTGGTTTGATTAATCAACTCTACGTTCGATCTGGCTTCCATTCTCCAACTTTTCAGTTTCCGAGAATTTTCAAATTTTCAAAAATTTGGCTAACACCCTAAATTTTTGAAAAATTTCGCCATAACCTCCCCTGCACCGGGAGCCACGGGAAAATCCCGAAATTGCCATAAAGGCCTTCTGATCTCAAAAAGAAAAAGAAAAATCCAAGCGGCTAGCCAATAGGCTCATAAAATCATCATCACCCAAACAAAACAGTAAATTATAGTAAACATGTACCTATTTGTCGGGCAAACAAATTTTATTCTCTGCTCTAGCCTCCTTGCTATGACCTGTTCAATGTAAGTGTATGTATATGCTAGCAAATGCGACCAATTTTCAATACAATTCAATATTTGGCTCAATTAGGCTAAATGGTTCAAAATTATCAAACAAATAAACATACAACACAAACATCAATCAATTAGTGAATTTAACGTTTCAAATTCATAATTTTGATATATATACAAAAAGTCATGTTTTTGATGCCAAATCACAACAATAAATCTATCTATATAAGTTTTGGTTCTCACACCAGTCTAATGGAAATATATAGATATCACACCTTCGTCTCTCGAAAATAAATTCTGACGACGAGTACTCAACCATCAGAATCATCTTCGGGCCACTAGAGTATGATTCTATATCTATCCTGTATTTTAAAACTTCGAATATACGTTCATGACGCGTATACGCGAAATCTATATATACGCGATTGTCCAAATTCAAAATAAATAAATAATCAAATACGTTTAAAACGATTTAAATTCTCAAAACAAAATTGTTTTCATTTGAAAAATATACTCTTCACACTCGTTCTAGGATACTACTGATCCTTTCTCTAACGAGTCATTCTAATTGGATTTTACTAATCCAATATCTGATGAATTCTTTCGTATGGTTCTAATGTGTCTTCTTCTCGAGCTCTGTAAACCAAAGCTCTGATACCAAATGAAGCAACCCGAGCTTCCCCGGTCTCCGAAGAGATGAGAAAGAACGAATTACTGTGAGGACAAGACAAATCAGAATGAAAACGGAAGAACATTTCATTGCTATTACAACAATTCCATCAGATACAAGAATATACAGAGTATAAATAAATAAATTACATTCGACAAATATCAGAGATTACAATAAATTACATAGCAGCGGAAAATAATACAAAGCACAACTGAAGGTGATATACGAATACAGAGCTTTCCGGATATCATTCCAGCTGTAAACCAAGATCCTGAATATAAATCTGCAAAACCAAAACTACTAGCAGCCCGTGCGGGAAATAGGGGCACCCAGAGTTTAGGTTAAAACAATAAACTCCAGGTCAGTCATGTGACTGGTGTGAGAACAAAACAGTTATTTAAAACTTTACTTTAAAAGAGAGTAATTCAAGGGACCACGCCGTATAACATGGAACGGGTTTCCTCCCAAGAATACCAGTGCATATCGATAAATAACGCAATGCTTTTTCGAAAAATGAAGCTATTATAAGACCCAGGTCCCATCACACAATGCAACGCAAGCCGGAGCATAGGGTTTTCCCTTATAATAGCCAAACATGCTTGGTACATTTAAAAACAAATCATTTGATACTATAATAAGTGTATAGTGTCAAGACAATTTCAATCATAAATATAAATCATAGACGGCATAGCATCCCATGCTACTATGTCACCATACTAGGCTCTACAAATAAAGCCGAAATACACGCATTGGAAATTGGATTTCCGTCATGATTCCAGGCAAGGGGCAAGCTCCTCTCCGCTTTCGAGACACTCTAGCAAATGTCTCAGGACTACACACTCTGGGCAATCCTGGATGCGTCAGGGCCCGTCCTCACTTACGTTAGAGGATTAATATTCCTGAACACACGTTTCCTGGTCCTTACAGACCTAAAATCGAGGCGCCTCATCCAACAACCACAAAGGTGAAAAGTAAATAAATGTCAGGGCTGGTAAGTCACTGACACCACCAAAGCTAGAAAGAAACGCCGTGCTCTCCCTGCAGTCCGTATCCCGTTTTTAACTCATACCGAGGTGTGAGGTTCGCGAATTCACGTTATACACAAAGCTACGCCACAAAGGCCGTGCTTTGATCATCAACCACAAGACTTTGCTTTTCAACATAAGCCTTGGTCCATGCAACTCAGCATGCCACACAGGCAATTCATGCCATGCGATTGATATCTATCGATATATAACCTCTAAGCTCGTACGTCTCAGAGAAGGGCGTTAAGAAAAAGAATAAATTCTCCGCCGCCAAACAGATATATATTTAACAGAAATCAATCAACACAGAATAAAATCCAATGTCAGACACACAATCCATTTACAAGTTCGTTCTGGGTCTGAACGAAACCGGAGGCACTTTCCTCGCATATCCATCGATCTCCAAGTACGTCTGGACGACCACCAACTATTTCCATCCTCTTGGGTGTACTGCCCAATCAGGATCGTCAGTAATTATCCAAACGATGTGAAAACTTCCGGTCTTCAACCACCGTCTTCTTCTTCGACATATCGTCGAATCGGTTATTCAGAATGGGTATAAACCCGGCCTTTCCGAACAACCCGCGTATATTAAAACAAATGTTACACAAACACAACATACGCCTCATTCCAATTCATTTTCTCAGGGAAAGGTTCCCATTAATTTTATCCAAGATGAATTCTTTAAAATTTATTCTTTAATCTTCCTTTGGATATCATTTCAAACCAAATTATGGTTTTTTCCAACTAGTCGAGATTAGCGAACCATACCGAAGTAATTATTTAATTTATTTCCCAATCCCAACCTATTCATCCCATGAAGCAAAACTGGTAATGCTCCATATTTAACACCACAGTGTTATCAGTAAAATTAATTACCATTTCACGTTCAAATCTGATTAAAGATTTAACTATCGCTTTGGAGAAAACTGGTGATACTCCATTCTCGCTCATTTTCTAAAGTCGATAATGTTAAATTATCAATCCACATTTCAATCCAATCGCAGATTCATTAGAACTCCTTTTACTGGGTTAAAGAACTAATGTCATTTAAAACACAGTTCACTACAACCCAAATCACATTCTATTTATTATCGGGTTAAAGAACAAGTGTTATTTAAAACACCCTTCACGATAAACCCACAAATCAATTCTATTTACAACCCATTTCAAATCCAATTTATTTATTTAAAAATAAATGGGTTTTAATTCTAGTTCAAAACTAGTTCATTTCGATAAAAATCTATTTTTATTTTTATAAATATGGAGTTTTTCATCCCAATTTTTCCCAAATCATTTCTTATGATTTTACACAAATTATTACTATTTTTAATAATTTTATCAAGGTCCGTACAGTCGATTTCCATCAACGGCCATCGAACTGCACTTACGGCGACCTTTTCCAAACTTGATTTGGACGTATCTCCAAATCCAACCGTTAGATTTCAAATTTCTAATATTCGTTAGAAATCTCTTTTGGATACGAACCAACGATTCCGGTTTTAGGAGAATCCGACGGTCGGATCTCCCGTAATGTCCGTTCGAAGTCAATGGTCGAAATTCGCGAACTGCCGCGGCGCGGCGCGTTCTATTCAGGCCATTATATTATATATATATAATATATATTCGTCGATTTCTATCTAAAACGAATTTTATAAATAGTTCTGAATTCGTTTCAAAGACAATTTCAACCTTTATTTCAAATTTAGATCAAAATTGAATTTTCTATTATAAATCCTCTTTATTTTCATTCCTATTTGATTTCAATTCAAATCGATTTTTAATTCGATTCGAATTCATTTTCTTTTCAATTCACTTCAATTCGAATTCGTTTTCTATTCAATTCGAATTCATTTCGTTATATATATTCAATTCGAATTCAAATTCGTTATATATTCAATTCGAATTCATTTCGTTATATATTCAATTCGAATTCAATTCGTTTTCTATTCAATTCAAATTGGTTTTCTATTCGATTCAAATCAAATTGGTTTTCTTTTCGATTCAATTCAAATTGGTTTTCTATTCGATTCAATTCAAATTGGTTTTCTATTCGATTCAATTCAAATTGGTGTTCTATTCGATTCAATTCAAATTGGTTTTCTATTCGATTCAATTCAAATTGGTTTTCTATTCGATTCAATTCAAATTGGAAAAACGAATATAATCGATATAAATATCGTTCGCGTCAAAATAGCACATCTCTAACCAATACGACTTTATATATATATATATTTCAATAACTTCGTGATTCTATTCAACAAATGAATCTATATTTCTTTTAATACATAACTCAATATTTTTGTCAACACATGACTAATCTCAACGAATGAGTACTGTCCACGTGTTACTATTTTTGTTATTTAATATATTTATAAAAATTTCGTTCAACACATGACTAATCTCAACGGATGAGTACAGTCAACCCATGAACCTTTATTTTATAATATTCTTTATTTTCTAAATTGGAATGAGGTCCAATCAATTACCATATTAAGCTAATTATATGGATTCCATACGACACATGTATATAATAGCAACGATAAATAATCAACCATCATCCAAAGTGCACTACACTGTATAAGCATTAAATATAGATATCTAACGCTTATAACAGCCTGTCAATCAATCGATCGACATACAACTAATTATTGGGATTAATGTATACCGTATTTTATCCCAATACCCGTATGGGGTTTCAAACAATCAAACACAGATTTTTATTTGTGTAATTGGGCGATGTGTAAAATTTATCGTCCCAATCAATGTCAGTAAAATCAGTGTATATAAACAAATCGGCTGATTTGTTTATAGATATTTATTTATTCACATTCACGTTAAAAAAATTATATTTTTAACGATAAAACATTTTATTTCAACACATGAATTTTTATTTAGTTCATTTATCAAATAAAATGATATTTTTATTTTTCTAACTTGTTTTAGAAAATTTCGGCGGCATAACGGCACGATACTAGAAACGGGACGAGGCATAGCCTTATCCCCGGTCTAGTGAAGGCCCACGCCATTCACACATCAATCAAATCAATTTCATTTCACCAAACAATTCAATTCAACCCAAATAATCTAACCAACTACACAGCCAAACAAACAAGTCCATGGTCTGTGGACGATTGTGTTGGGTGCTACTAAGCACCGTCTGCATCCTAGTATATATATATAACTAGAAAAAGAAATTGAAGAGTGAGAAGTTCTCACCAATAGCTATCCTAACTCCACGGCTCTACTTTTGCAGAAACCTTCGTCGTGTTCGCCTTTTTATCACCTTCGTTGCCCGTAGCCACTACATATGTAAAAATCACATTTTTACTTCGCTATTCAATATATAAAAATCGAATTTTTACTATGCTATTCAATATATAAAAATCGAATTTTTACTATGCTATTCAATATATAAAAATCGAATTTTTATTCTAATGATAAACCTATAAAGATCGCATCTTTATCTAAATGAAGACATCATAAAAATCGGATTTTTCTTTGATTAAAAATCAAACCTTTCCTCGTTTAAAAATCACATTTTTAATCGATGGAAAATCTAATGTTCGTATCATGAAAAACATATTTTTGATAAACTAAAAATTATAGATTTTGTAACCTAATAATAATATATTTTATAAACTAATTTCATTAAATAAACAAAGACAAATAAATTATTTAAAATTATCTTTTCTTCTTCATTGTTTATCACGCCGGGGGGAGGGGGGCGCTGGGTTTTGTTGGGGGTTCATCGGAGCTGGAGAGTGGTGGTAGGGGGGTCAGCGTCAGCATGGAGGGGGGGTGTCGGCGCATCGATCAGAAAAGGGGGGGTTTGCGGTCGGCATCGGGATAGGGGGGTTCGATCGCGAGGGCAGGGGTGGGGGGGTTCGGAGGTGGCGCCCCTCCTGAGGCGCGGCGGTGCTCTGATGGGAGGGAGCGACGACGCTCCTCCCCCCTCTTCGTCTTTTTTTTTCTGAACGAATTTGAAAAATAGAGGGGGGGCAACGGGTTAAGGGAGAGGAAGATATTTTTTTATTTATTATTTTATTCAAAGAGTTGACTTTTACATACGACCTCTAAACGAGGCCCACCGCCTGTCATCCACAGCTAATTACCCCCATTCCGAACACAATGGGATATGTATCGCAAGCTGATTTGATTGTTTCGATCAGTTTTCGTCAAAATCAACATATAACTCTATATATTGAGTTTGAACGCGCATTTCAATTTACCGGGGTCACATACTAACTCGAAAAATTCCAGAAAAATATTTTCTAGCTTCGTATTGACGATACGGTCGTAACAAAACTAGTTTCGTTGAATTCTGAGACCGTTGGAAAAATGGCCATTTTCCAGTCGATTAAAATCAATTGAAACCGGTCAAACGCGTTTTCCTTTGCCACGCTCACATATTGATTCGAAAAATTATGAAATTTGGAATCTAGCAATAATTTAACATCACGGACCCAACAAAAGTGGTTTCGTCGAAGTCCGAGGTCGTTTGCAAAATTCCCATTTTTAAGGGCCTGAATTCCATAGCGACTATTCAGAATTTTCAACTGGACATATCTTTTGATTCCCGCTATGAAATTTCGATTTTTCGGATTCATTGGAAAGATATTCTCAGTTAGATCCTATTATTTTTTGTTTCACTAAAATCCGGTTTATTTTGCACCCGGTACATTCAATTGAAGTTTGAAATCGAATTATCGAACTACCGCGTCATTTTCAATTCCTTTTATAATTATATATAAATATTTATATTCTAACGACGACACGTATAAATATATACGTTCTAATATATATTCAAAATAAATTTCCGTCGATATTATTTAAAATAATCTATTTTAAATATCCAAAATTCGCTAAAATTGCCAAAATAAAAATTTTAAACTGGCTAGCATTTCCGGGTTATTACAGTGTGCCTTTACCGTTATCTTTAACGTTATCTTAAACGATATCTTTATCTTCCTAAGAGTTCATAGACATTTACTTGTCTTCCAGCTTATGCCTTAGTCTAGTTATTTTGATAATAGTATTGTTAGAATTATCATACTCGCCAGACTTTATGTCTGACCCCCTCTATTTCTATCCTTTTCCCCCTCCAGGTCCTCAGGTTGGGCCCAACTCTAGTGGAGTTTGATTGAATTGCTTCATCTCTCTTTGGAAAGCTTGGACCGTTGAAGTAAAGTCCAGCTTGTTATCTTTTTAATGGCTATTTATGTAATGAGATTATGTATTTTATTTTTATGAAGATGGATATTGTACTTGGTTATAATCTATGGTTTTATGATGTAACAAACATGTTTAATTTCCGCTGCAATAAAATGAAGTTTTAGATTTCCAAGTACTATTTATTATCTGTCTTGTTGTAATTTTTCTGTACTATATTCACTTATAATCTCCATGGAAGTTAATGCATTCCCTTCGTGAGTGACATTAATGGACGTGGGGTGTTACATTGGCCTTTTATGTTATTTGGAAAACATTTCTGAATATCGCCTTCCTTTATTTTCTAAACTTTAGAAAATATATGCTATTTATAATTGGAAAAAATTCCAATTACTTATCTCTTTTCCGATCTCGTTTATTTCTATACTTAGGAAATATTCTTTATTATATATCCAAGCTTACACTTATTTGGGTTAAAACGGATGTTGTGTAAAACATCGTTACGACTACCCAAATACTATATTCAACTAACTCTTATTCAACATTGATCTTCAAGCCTGAAATCTTACTATTTATTTATTAATAATGAAATCAATCAAGTTGGGGTATAACTACCTCTCAGACCTTGACTGAATAACATTTATAACGTCAAAACAGATATGACTACTTACTCGAATAATCAATACCATACAACTACTTATTCACTTTTAAACATGTATACGCTTCCTCTTTCTATTCTTACTAGATTTTATTCTTAGTCTTCCTTTTTTTGATTTTACTATTCTATTTCTAAGTTCGTTTCCTTATCGACTTCTATATATATCGATACGTTGATTTCTAACAATCAAATTATCTTAAAAATATTCTAACTCCTTAAATTCCCGGAAAATTCGCCATAACCTCCTTTGTACTAAGAGCATCGGGATATTTCAAATAGCCTCCCATGGCCCTCACCAATCCAGAAGAAAAAGAAAAAGCCAAGCAGCTTGCCGATACGGCGCATAAAATATCATATATCAATTAAATACATACCTTATCCATACCTATCTCATGTATATTTATGCCCGCCCAATCTATTTCAACTTTACCTGATCGTTTTAACTCAATTCGTTAATTAATTTGTTAATTAACTTTTTAGTCTATTTCACTTTTATATTTGAACATGACATGTTCAAATATATTTTAACTTGCTTATTAACTAATTTGAATCAAAATTTCAATTTTTAGTTCTATATTCGATTTCGAATATCCATTTACAAATCCAATTCACCTTTCAAAGTTCAACTTCAAATTCAAAACTCAATTAACTAATTCCTCTTCGACTTAGTTAATTCTATTCAATTTCTATTCAAATTTTACATCACTTCTATTATTCAAATCTATTTCACTTCTATTATTCAAATTCTATATTATAAATCCCATTTTGAATTTCTATATTCAAATTCTATATATTCAAATCTATTTTATAAATCCCATTTTGAAATTCAACACAACTTGTCTTTCCCAAAACAAATTCAAAACAGTATCTCTGGTAGTAATTCGTCACTTACAAATCGAAAATGAATACGGATGATGCAGCTGTCATCATCAGAATCTATTTTCCAACGATCGAAGTGAGTTCAATACTATAAAGCCATTTCTAACATTTCCACTTTGAAATTCTTTTCAAAATATAATTCACACGGCTTGTAAAACAATTTAAAATCTCCCAGGATCTTAAATTTTCCTTATTTTTAATCAAAATCCATTTACAAACACTTATCCAATACTCCAGAGTTTTAACACAATTTCTGGTTTAAATTTTAGATTTAACTCGTCTGATTTCACGTATTTCACTTATATGAATTCTGATTGGTTATTTACATAACCATTTAGTTTATAATCTTACTCGATTATAATAACAACCAATATATCCAATATATATCAAAATATACGTTGGGTAAACTATTTTCATTTACCCTCTTTTCAAAACATATCGTGCCGACCCATCGTATTCGAGTGTTTAGTAGCTCCTACCGATACAGTGGATCAAACTGATCGACCAGAACTCATAAACAACTCAACCAATAAATCACCACAATATAAAACAATTTTTATATCAAATACAAATACGTTCACTCGTATATATACACTCAAACTCAATCTAGGGTATTACTAAGCCCATCTCTACCGAGTCATGCCACAGAGCCAAGGTAATTCACTTAACTTAAGCTCTGATACCAACTGTAATGACCCGGGATTTTGTTGACTTTGGTTATCGCCATAAACACGATGACGACTAACCAAACATCGAAAAAT
The DNA here is from genome assembly GCA_030737875.1 of Allium sativum. Classification (NCBI taxonomy): domain Eukaryota; kingdom Viridiplantae; phylum Streptophyta; class Magnoliopsida; order Asparagales; family Amaryllidaceae; genus Allium; species Allium sativum. Next base: position 151,419,485 of record CM060921.1, on the reverse strand, counting down.
ACCGATCATTAATGAAAGAAATTAGAGGGTCAGAAAAGATAAGATAGAAATCTTAGAATAGAAGAAGAAGAAGAACACAATATCAGAGTAACACGAATCTCACAGCGGAACGAATAAATATATTTCATAATATAACCTTGAAATACAAATATGTACTTCAATATACATATCATTATCAAAGTACAACACTTACAACACAGCGGAAATAACTATAGCTATATGATCCTGAAGCCTCCTGCTCCAAGCTCTTCCAGTATATCTGTAAATCCCGACTACTTGACTGCCCGTACAAATTTAGGCACCCAAGAGTTTAGGGAAAACAACAAAATAAACTCCGGGTCAGTCATGGGACTGGTGTGAGTAAAACAGTTTAAACAGTTCAAGCAGGTAATCAATATCTCATAAGACCACACCGTATAACGGAACGGGTTTTTCCCTTATGAGAATCCAAATATCTTTATATCAAAAACCCTTTTGATATTATAATAATGTCTATCAACACAATATAATAATCATCTAGCAGAAACGCTTTCATCTCACGTTCTACATATATAGTATACAATCAAAACCGCAAGCACGTATTGGGTAATGGGTTTCCAACTATGACAAGGTATGGAACCACCTTTCGCTAGTGTACCTCTAGAGAGGAATGCACTGGGTTCAACAACAACATCTTGCAACCTGGCCACACATGACCGACCACTCATTTCTCTTGAGTGTATCGAATGTATATCACCAACGGTTGGGATCTGCAACCATTTCCCAAATGGGACAGCATCAACAATAGATTTTTATAAGTAAATGAAACTCTAGGTCAGGTGATTATACACCCTACTTCGGTGCGACCGACTTAGCCATGCTGCCTGCCCGATGTATGTCATTTACCGGATGTGAGGCTAGAAGCAACGCTTTATCATCACACCAGAACCACTTTGAATGCCACATCGTCAAATCCATCAAATCACTGATTGAGGTCCTCAACCATACATTATGTGTTAGCTAAAAGAAGTTTCCTTCTCCGCTTCCACTCTTGGTACGGTTGGAGAAATCAATATACGTGATCATCTGGAAATACTCTGTCAGACATCCGTCCATACAAGTCATCCGGGAACAGGATGAACCGAAGGCACTATTCTGTAAACAGGATAGCCCTTGCATAACTCCATCTTCAATTTCCTTTGGCATATATGATTCGCAACGCTTATGCCAATACAGAGTGGTTCTTTGGATAATAATCCAACCGGTCTCTCCATATTAACAACGTTAAAATGGTCAAAAACTTCGATAGTCTGTGATTTAACTATCGAAGAAAAACAGGTGTGCAAACAACGATGTTATTTCCAAATGGAAATTTATATCGATCAAACATCATTCAACATTTATCTCTTTATTTCATTAATTTACTTATCTCCTGTTTCCCTATATTCAATATTTCTTATTTTCTAAATTTGGAAAATATACGTTATTAACAATGGATAACATTTCCATTTCTTGTTTTCTTTATTAGAAAATTTTTCTGGTTTCTTCTTTGGAAAACATTTCCAAAGCTTCTTCATTGGACTTAGACAGATGTTTAAACAAACATCGCTATGCCAACTCAAACCATTTCCTTTACTACCGAACCTTAACTATTCCTTAGTTAAAAACGAAGTCAATCAAGTTGGGGTAGAACTACCTCTCAGACCTTAATTGAACAACATTTCTAACTTTGAAATAGGCAAAGTTCTCTTTATATTCCTTTTACTAACTTCCTTACTTAACCCTCCTTCGAATAGCTATATTCAATTGACTCTTTTCACTTAACTCTATTCGATTAACCCTTATCAATTAACTCTATTTGACTAACGCTATTGATTTACTCATTTCACTTAACTCCTTTCGAATAAACTATATTCGATAACTCCTTTAACTCTATTCGAATAAACTATATTCGATTAACTCCTTTTACTTTCTATTCGAATAAACTATATTCGATTTACTCCTTTTACTCTATTCGAATAAACTATATTCGATTAACTCCTTTTACTTCTATTCGAATAACTATATTCGATTAACTCATTTTACTTTCTATTCGAATAACTATATTCGATTAACTCATTTGCTTTAACTCTAATCGATTAAACTAACATCGATTAACTCCTTCCGATTAAACTAACATCGATTAACTCCTTCCGATTAAACTAACATCGATTAACTCCTTTTAACTCGATTTAAACTATTCATTGGTAAAGATTTACTTTTAGTAATAGTTCTTCACTTTACAAATGATTTCCCTTTTATAAAACTCTATTCGTTTTAAAAACATTTTTCCCTTTTATTTACTTTCGAAATATTTCCTTTTATAAAATCTGTTGATTTTATAAAATCCCTTTATTTCAATATACATTGAAATAATTCTTTTTACATCCCAGGGTCTTTTATGATATTTAAAATATCGAATAACAATGATCAACATCATTCCAACACACATAATCCATAACAGATTATATAACACACCATATATCACAATATATGAAAAACAGTAAAATAAATGTTGAGGAATCCATTTGGATTCCTCCAACCTGTCTTCCTGCATCCACAGATGTTAAACAATATAATATAACATCACTTTCATTTCAATATGATATATTCTGTTAAACAGAATCAATATAGAAACTCAACTAACTGACTAGCAGTTCAATCAAACAGTCAACACACAGTCAATCAGCCAATATCTAACAGTTCTAAAAATACAACATGAAATTATAAACTGTTCAGAGTTAGTGAGATTTACTCACATTGGACGATCATCGTTGATAACGATAACCATCGCTCGATTTGATTCAGACGGACAATTTATTTCGCCATAAATTGTAACGAGCTCTGATGGACTTCCAGTCAGTTCCATCATGTAGTGTCCGTCCATATGATCCTAACGGATCCAACCGTTCGAAATTCTGTAATTCATGTCGGCACTTTACCATAGATGCACAAACCCAGATCCTTGTCGGCCCGCCCGTCTTTCTTCCACCATCAAATGTAACCTAAAATCTTACCAAAATCGTTTGATTTAATTATCATTTAATTAACCGTTTATATGGTTAAGCCATCTTCCCCACCGATTTAAAATATCGGCACCAAGCAAAACTGTCGAACCCTTGTTTTAGATCCAACGTCTACCTTCCTCAAAAATGACACGCTACTGCTCCTCATCATTTTACACCGTGCAGCTTTCCTTTCCTCAGAAAGAAACCATCTGTCATCTCCCCAAGGTTCACACGCACCCGGCCTCAATCCATACATTACTTCATCCCATACATGCACTATAAACATCACTACTTCAGTAAGATACAAACGCCACCCCCATATGTTGGTCGCCGCAATCTCATCTTCTTGCTTTCAAGTTCAGAACCCCCTTCACCAAACTATTGTGCGTTAACTCCTTCCCCTCCAGAAAGAATCGCAAGCTTCCCCTTGAAATCTCCAGTCTGACTCTCGCGATAACTACACCAAATCGCAGATCCTTTGAGCCCTAGGTCACGCAACACTTTCCACAGCGAGAAAGAATTGTTCGAACCACCTTTAGAGGATAGGAGCTTTAAGGAGATTAACCCAGGAATTTAAAGAAATATACTTATAAATTTTAGTAGGCTTTTTTTTATTTTCTTTGGAATTTTGGAGGATCGGCATTTGCTTCCTGAAAGGATAAATACTGGCGGCTCGTTTTCTCTCTTGCAGAAGACAGAGATTAGGTCTTAAGGATTTAGTGGGGGGTTATTTATAATGGAGAGGGGTTTAGATATTTATTTTGCCAGAAAAGAACGCAAGAAGAACACGAGTTCGTTTTGAGGCCATGCAATTCGATAGTGTGTCCGCTGGCTTCTGCTTGACCACACAAATAACGTTTGAGCAGAAAGAGGCCACCCAGCACATTTTATATAAGTGAATTTGGTCCATTAATAATATTTAATATATTAAAACTTACCGATGGAATACCCCCTTTATACGAAACTCGGTTTGTTTACGGACTGATATGAAAATATCATTAAATCGAGTAACGTACCGTGATCCCAAAAATATAAAAATACTGGTAGGTGAACTCATATTGTGAAACCCCAAAATATCCATATAGGGTGCAAAATACTCCAAATAAAAAGTCGCATATTTAATTAATTAAAAATTACAGAAAAATTCTAAAACTAAATTATCGCTACGTATCAAAAGAACCTTGTCTAAATTCAAACCCGATCTCTAGTTATATCGGATAAACCGTTTTGGTCGATAAACGATTCTATAGCGACTATTTTAAAATTTGATTTGGACATATCTCAAAATCAACACGAAGAAATCCTGATTTTTCTCTTCCACTAGAAAGATATACTCCACCAGCTCCACACGTTTCTTGTTTCACAGAAATCCGATTTAAAACGAATCCTGTACATTCAGTTGAAGTTCGAATCGCCAATTTACGAACTGCAGTGCCATTTTGAGCTTGATTTTAATTAGAATATAATTATATGTTCAAACTGCCGTTCAAATAATATATTTGTTATTCTAATTCAATTCTAAACTGAATTAAATATCACAGATGATCCAGTTCACACCATATCGTCATTTCAGCCAATTCTGATTATTTCAGAATAAAATATATTATTTAATTATTATTTTAATTAAATATTCCCCATTATTTAATTCCACGACCATTTAATTCACTGTATCACTATTTATAATTAAATAAATTAATCATAATACCCCTGCCAATGCGGGTCATTACACTTTACTTCAGTTTAGATATATTTTATAACCTAAATCTGGATTTTTATAAATAGAAATTCGGATTTTTTTGTTTAAAATCCTTCAATTTATTTAAATAAACCGTTATGGTTTTATAATGGTTATGGTGTTGTTCTTCTGAAAATTTGATTTTGACATAACTCAAAATCTATAAGACAAAGTCCAGATTTTTCTCTTCCATTAAAAAACTATTATCTAATTGGTCCCGACGGTTATTGTTTCATAGAATTCCGACTTAAATTGAGTTCGATATACTCAATTGAAGTTCGAAAAGCCAATTTACGAATTGCCGCGCTGCGGCTAGTTCGTTTTAATTATATTTAATATATAAATTCCGACTCTATTCTGATATATTTTAATATATATTAAACTAATTTTCCCAATTCAACTTAATATTTCCGATTATTTATAATTGCCGATTTTTCCCTTACTCAGTAATAAATTTATTTATACTTCGATCTTCTATATATAATTTCAATTCCTTTTATAAATAAATTATTTTGCTAGATTTATAACATCGTTTGCAAATCCATCTTTCTTGTTTTATATATTAAAACAAGTTTTCCATTTCAAATTCCCTTTGAAATCCAATTCCTTTTATATTCTGAATTCTAGAATAAAAACCGCTATTTCCTTTTCAAAATGATTTCAAATCTCTATTTTAAATTCAAACTTGAATTTAAAACTTCAAATATCTAATGATAATTATCTCCCCTTATTTATAAACATCATTTATAATTTCCTTCCCCTGTTTTATATATACTAAAAGAAGTTCTCATTTCCAAAACACTTTTGAAATTCTATTCCTATTGGAATATTTTATTTTTTCAACTTATAAATAAAAATTGTAGAATCTATTTTCATATTTAATTATAGTTTCTATTTAACACATTAAATACCCTTTCTAGAATTAATTGATTTTCAATAAATCCAACAGTCGAATTCATATCATAAACCCGTATGGATTTATTTTAAATTCATATTACATTCCGAATATCAGAATAGCTTTCATCGTTTTCTATTCAAAACGATTTCCAAATCCTATTTTTAGATTCACATTTGAATTTAACTTTTCCAATTATCCAATGATAATATCCATTTTATTTATATACACCATTTATAAATTCATTTCAATTCCCCACATTATTCAATTATAAACATCGTTTATAAATTCACTTCAATTCCCTGATTATCCAATGAAAATAATTCTCGTTTATTTATAAACATCGTTTATAAATTTACTTCAACTTCTTGTATTATTTAATTTATAAACACTGTTTATAAATTCAACACTTGTTTATATTTTTAAAAACAAGTAAACATTTCTTAGCCAATTCAAAATTCAAATTCTATTTTAGAAAAATAGAATTTTCCTTTTAAATATCAAAATTCCTTTTTCATAACATATTTTATAAATTACCATTTAGGCCCAGTGATAATTCAACCAATCAAAATCAACCAAATTATTTATCATCGGTTTTCAAACACATTATATATGACAATATATATGGAAACAAACAAACAATAATATTTTTGAGGACTCCGGTTGGATCATTCTAACCTGTTTTCCTGCATCCACAAACGTTAGTCAACATAAATAATATCCATCCTACTTCGTGGCAAGATATTATGGTATAGAAGGTCATCCACTATCATATCGTGGGGCGCATAGGGAAATCATCCTCTAATGATACTGCGGGCATCCGCTAATTGTACTGCGGGAACTATCCAACCACCAATATATATATATATAATAGCCACAAACAGCAATCCTAAACAACAAATATATTTATAATAGCCACACAAATATTTAAATGCTTCCAAACATCAGCAAACAGCATAAAAATTATTTAAATAAAATCCAGAGAGTGAGATTACTCACATGATTTTAATTTGCAGAATATCCCATTTAAATTCAAATCGTCTCAACCACGAATCATCTCGAATTGTCTTGAATGAATTTGTTCCTATAATATTTTATTCGACGATTAAACTATTATTAATTTAAATTAACAAAAAATAAATAAATTCTATAAATTTTAAATTATGTAAAAGTATACCTCGTTGCACTCGACTTAGATTCGACCTTACACCTTTGCAAATACTGTCCCGATTACTATGACTTAACCGCCATTAGCGTCAGACCAATATCCTACCACTAGCCCACTATTTCAATGGCTCAACAATGACTTCACCATTCCCCTCCATCACCTTACTATCCAGATACCTTTCCCCTATTCATTGAAATGTCACTACTGAATCCCTCAAATACATATCGTTCATCCTATAAATCAACTCCCCCAAACTCCTTAGTTTCCTTAACAATGCATCGAACTCAAAAATGCATCAAACTCCTCAGTATTTCCACTGTCATTTTCGAACATTACTGAACTTCCCTTTCTCCCTTTTCTTTCTCTCCTGTTCAATCCCCTAACATACCCAGGAACGAGTACTATACCTACGACAATTCTCCCATCACCGTGTTTTTCCTCAACTCGCACCTCCACCAATACACCCATCACTAACCCAAATACAGTTCTCCACAGTTCACGATAATCTAAACCCTAGTTCGCAAGCCCCTAGACATCCACAACCTTAACTCGTTAATTTTTAACTCGAGCTCGCTCGATAGAAAAGAAATCGAGCTCCCAAGTCATCGTGTTCTTCCTCGTTGAACTTGCAAGCACCTCCACCATCGAGTTGAAGATCCAGCATCGCCATATATTTTTTGGAGTTTCTTATTTCGAGATGAGGCGTGGGATTTCATTTGTTTTTTATTTGGAATGAACTGTAAATTATAGCAGAAGGAAATATAAAGCAAAACTATATTGTAAGTTATAAAATGGTGAAAGGGGAAAAAATGTCTACATTTGATTTTCTGATGGAGGAAAATGGAAACAACGAAGGAATTGTCGTTCTATTTATAAATGAAGAAGCTTCAATCTGAAGGAATAGGTCTAAGGAGGTACTGGGGTGGCGATAGGTTTACAGTGTACATTGTGAAGCTTAGGATGGAAGGAAAAGGTATTTTATATTTTTATTTATTTTTATTTGAACACAACAACAGGCATTCCTAGGGCTACACCACTATTCTGAACGCACTAGAACAGATTTTGAAGCCCAATTCGATCATTTGGGAAAGATATGAATTTAAATTGTTATAATATAAATTAAATTAATCACAATTAATTCTTTGATAATAAATTATTACTATAATTACCGTTTGCAGTTAAATAAAATTTATATTGGTTATTAGAATTGTCACCATCGGTTTTTACGTCAAATTTATATATTGTTTTCGTATCACGATGCTTATATATATATATTCAAAATAAATCATATTTCGATTATTAAATTGATAACTCAATATAAAAATTAATTTGTTATATTATTTCAATATTTAAAACAATATTAAATATTTAAAATTAACAGACAGAAAATCCAAGTCGTTGCATTTTAATTTTGAGAATAACTGACTGAAATAGTCGAATGGGCTTATGAAACATATTCCATTGTGTACGGAATGGGGGTGCTTAGTTAGGGGCGACAATCATTGGGTTTGATTTTGAGATCGTATGGAGAAGCAAATATTTTTGGAATTAAATAAATTAAATAATTTAAATATAAATATTAACCAATTAGAATTCTCTTTTCATTATCTTCGTTCCAGAAAGAAAACCCGTAAACCCTTATATCGAACTGCGGCTTCCATTCCTGACTTCTCTCTTCGATTTCTCCTAATCTGCTCAACGAAATCACTTGCTCCTTTGGAGGATTTTGTAGAGAATCAAGAGATCTTCAAATCCATATAAATTCCATCCCCAATCATTGGGTATTCGTCGAGATCCGGGCCTCTGAAGTTCTCCCATTCATCGCGCCGTCCCTCCCCGTGCCCAGCTCGAGTTCGACGTGGTGGGTCCCCCGGCGTGCCTCTCCATCCTCTACAACGTGGTACAACCCGATACTCCTATAGTGCGGCGGATTGAACGAAATCAGCAGCCCTAGTTTCGAATGAATACTGGAAGGTAACGACGGTGTTTAATTTTAAAAGGATATAACACTTTAAAGCGTTGCAAAGTTTGATTTATTAATAAAAATCATATCTTTTTCGTATGTTGTCGAAATCCAGCGAAACAAGAGACATCAGACTCGCAACATCTTACACTACATTCTAGAAGAGACTAGAACGCATTTGGAGCCATCTACAATTTTAGAAGGAGTGGAACCCAGTGTAAGCAATCTAAATTCAAAAATAACTGAATAAAAATATATTAGGTTGCAACAGAGCTTAGTAGCTCTCAACACCATTTTCTGTTAAACCATGGATGATTGTATTATGGTTGTATTACGGAAATTGGTTGTGATTTGAATGAGTGATTGGGGTTGCAACAAAAATTGATTGTGTTTGTGGAAAATTCATTGTGTTGTGAAAATGAAATGAATTATGGAAATGAAAGTATTGTAATGCTGTAACGCATAGGATAGCAGAGGAGCCATGCTATATACGGTGTCGGTGCTAAATACCCTAATTTTCTAAAATGAATCATATAAAATTGTTGTTGTGTTAGATATAAAATGTTTTAACAACATAAATCATAATTTTATTGTATATATGAAGTAATAAAAATATTCATGTTCGGAATAAAGTATTTTAACAATGAAAATAACATTTTTATTATATGTTTGATTCACTAAAAATATTCACGTTTGAAATAAAATATTTTAACAATGAAAATCGCATTTTTATTGTATGTATGAATCACTAAAAATATTCATGTTTGATATAAAATATTTTAACAATAAAAATCACATTTTATTGTATGTATGAATCACTAAAAATATTCGTGTTTGAAATAAAATAATTTAACAATGAAAATCACATTTTTATTGTATGTATAAATCACTAAAAATATTCATGTTTGAAATAAAATATTTTAACAATGAAAATCACATTTTATTGTATGTATGAATCACTAAAAATATTCGTGTTTGAAATAAAATAATTTAACAATGAAAATCACATTTTTATTATGTGCATGAATCACTAAAAATATTCATGTTTGAAATAAAATATTTTAACAATGGAAATAAAATTTTTATTATATGTATGAATCACTAAAAATATTCATGTTTGAAATAAAATATTTTAACACTGAAAATCAGATTTTTATTATATGTATGAATCACTAAAAATATTCATGTTTGAAATAAAATATTTTAACAATGGAAATCACATTTTTATAGCATGTATGAATCATTAGAAATATTCATGTTTGAAGTAAGAAGTTTTAACAACAAAAATCACATTTTTATTGTATATATGAAGCGTTAAAAATATCCATGTGTTGAATAAATTATTGAAACAATAAAACTAACATTTTTATTATGTATATGAAGAGTTAAAAATAACCAAGTGTTAAAATAAAGATTTGTTTGTATAAATACTAATTTTAACATGTATATGAGTTGAATAAAATGGTCATGTGTTTAAATATATTTTTGTTCTCCAGAAATATACATGAATATGAAGTGTAAAAAATAACCGTGAGTTGAAATAAATGTTTGTGCACTGAAAATAATATTTTTAAAATGAATATGAAGTATTAAAAATAACCATGTTTGAAAATAAATATTGGTTCGCTAAAGATATTATTTTTAGTGTAGATATGCATATATATATATATATATATATATATATATATATATATGCATATGCTGAACAGGAAAATGGATTAGCTGTTGAGTAAAGAATTTATTTGCGTGCCCAACAAATAGATAAACCTTAATTAGTTGGCTGCGCAATTTTATTTATTATATAAACTCCTATGAATGCCATTGGATGTGGTGTGCTGGTTGTTCTGTGGGAGATTATAAACAACGCCATAGGATCGTAACAATTAATTTTGAACTACATTGCATGACATACTTCATGAAGATATCACACTCTATCATATACCATATAAGCATTTAGAGCTTATGCGACGAGGTTGAGATTACCATACGGGCAAGACGCTCGTATAGCGAGGATTGAACTACAGGTTGAACTGAGGAATTATATAGACCAAATAAAATATAACGGTAAATTGCCAGATTAAATAAAAACCACACACGGGTCTGGAGTTGACAATAATCACGTCTCTCTAGTTATTAGATATGACACATGGACTATTTATTTTCCAACACTGGACAAGGTGATGAGAATTTATTCTCTGGAGTTATGAGTTTTACGCACTCCCTTGGGCATAGAAAAGGTCACTAAAAATTGTGTGTGCTTATTCTGGATTTATTGGGTGCCTAATACGACCCAATAAATTTCCAAACCCCTCTCCATACAAATGAGGTTATGGTGAAATTTTTCGAAATTTAAAGGCATTAGTCAAATTTTTGAAGTGAAAATGGTTTAAAGGCGTTAGCTAAATGAGGTTATGGGGAAATTAAACGAATAATGACGCTACAGTTCGCGTTTTGAAATTGTAACTTTAAACGATTATAGCAGGAGATCCGACCGTCGGATTTTCTCAAAACCAGAACCGTTGGGTTCGCTTTGGAATGAACTTTTCAACAATATAAAATTCGTTAAGATCTAATGGTTAGATTTTGTGAAATGTTAAATTCAAATTTGGATGAGAGCAGCGCCAGTACCATCGAATTACCTGAAACGTCGTTCAATGAAAATGGACTATTTTTATATATATAAAAATAGTGAAAGTCATTATAAAATATTATAAACGATATGGAATGGAAATAAACCGATCTTACTTGGTTTATTGGGTATTTTGGTGGTTAGATGTATTTGACATGAAATTATTATATTGAATTGAAACGTGAATGTCAAATAATCTTACCAAGAAAAGAATTGGTTTGAATTTTGTATATACATGGATTGTTTGAAGTGGCCAAGTTAATTCTCATTTCAAATAATCAAACGATGACAAGAAGTCGAAGATATGAAGACGGTGCAAGACCGGTAATCTTCACATCGAATGGATGGCTACAGATGCCTTTGATTGGAGTTGCTGCCTTGAAAGGATTACAATGGTAGTTTTTCGGACGTATTTGTTGATTGTTCGGATGTGCGAGGGCCTCTCTCCTATATTGGACATATTGGACAAGGAATAAGGAGCCTCCGGTTTCTTTCAGGCCCAGAACGGACTTGTAAGTGGATGTGTGTCTGACATTGAATTTTATTCTGTGTTGATTAATTTTTATTAAATATATCTCTGTTTGGTCGCGGAGAATTTATTATCTTGCTTAACACCCTTCTCTGAGACGTACGAGCTTAGAGGTTATATATCGATAGATTTATCTATGGCATGAATTGTCAGTGTGACATGTAGAGATGTAGTGATCAAGGCTTTTTGTTGAAAAGTAGAGCCTTATGGTTGATGATCGAAGCACGACTTTAAATAGCATAGCTTTGTGTATAGCGAAAGCTCGCGCGAGCCTCACACCCCGGTGTGAACCAGAAACGGGAGAGGATTTAGGATTTCAGGGAGGACATGTGTTTGCTTCTTGCTAGGAGTGGCGTCATGGTACGGAGCCCAGAAATTTTTACTTATGTGGATGATGGAAAGCGAGGCGCCCCGGATATATCGGTCACTAAAGGGCCGATGGATGATATGGTCGATCTACTGACCAGATTTACGCCCCATAGGGTAGGGAAACACATTGCTCAGGGATTATTAATCCACTTAGTGTGGACTGGCCCTGACGATCCAAGGGCTTGAATGAGTATTGGCCCTGAGACATGGGCTATATTGTCTTGAATTTGGTATGGACGATCCCTTGCCTTGGTTCATGATGGAAATCCAACTTCCAATACAACATTGTGCAGTTTTTATTGTAAACCTCTATATAGCGACATGATATATGGTACCCATGCCATCTATGATTGATACATTATTATTGAAATTGTTTTTGAAACATATATGCACTAGTGATAATATCAAATGATTTTGTTTTATAAGTATCAAGCATATTTTGGCTATTATAAGGTAAAGCTCTATCCTCCGACTTGCATTGCATTGTGTGATGGGACCTGAGTCTAATAATGACTTCATTTTTGTAAAAAGCATTACGATGTTTAAATGATTTACTTATTTTACGCACTGACAATCCAATGGAGTAAACCCGTTCCGCGCTAGCGGAGTGGTCCTGTGATTAGCTTTATTATTTAATAAGTCAAGTAGATTTCTCATACCAGTCACATGACTGACTCATAGTTTGTTTCACTTTGCAAACTCGGGTGCCCTATTGTCAACACAAGCAGCCTTGTAATTAGGTTTTAGCATGCTCATTCTGGATAGCTATGGAGCGAAGGATGGATTCTATCATTTTTATTATGCTGTTCAGACTTCATTTTGTACATTATGTTTGATTTCGCTGTATACATTTTATATTAAGCTAAAACTGTATTTTGTACTAAGTATGATCTTGTTAGGTTGTGTAACTCTGATGTTGATATTATTTCCAGTGTAATTTGATGTACACTATCTGGTGTAATGATATATTTTTGTTCTGCTATTACTGTTTATGTATTATATTCCACTGATTATCCTTACTTCCATGGCACAGGGGTTTGGCTTATCACAAATTAATACTTTCTTTGAATTAACAGCGCAAAATAATCCATGTGCATGACTTAAGACAAGCATAAGTTATAACTGGATCCTCGGCATGCACCACATATAAAGAGAGTGGCCCACACTGCATGAGTGAAACATAATTACATGACCGAGCAGCTAGTATGTCTAACTCAACATGACTTGACTACCTTATAAACAAATTTTATGTGTGTGTGTATATATATATGGTGTGAGAAAGACTACTTAAACATAAAATATAGACATAATTGGTGATAAGATATATCTCAACCATTGAATTGTATCATGATTTGAATCATTAATGCATGGATAAAACGACTTAATGGCAAAATGTTGTGTTTTCCAGTTTGTGTTTAATTTTATATACAAATAGTTGTCCATATATATACATGAGGGTTACGGCATGCGCATCGTGCATGATCATGACACATGCTTTACACTTGAATTATGTTTGTAAAAGTGGTAAAAGTTTAACGCATTCAGGAGAAAGTCATTAGAATAAACATTTAGTTATATTTCTGCATTTATCTCATATCTAACAAATTTGAATTTTATTTCAAAATTGTAATATTTAATCTTTTGTTACTTTTAATTTTTATTTGTGTTGTTAATTAACAAAAATGATTTTGTAAAGAATGCTTATTTCTTAGATCTTATTGTTAAACAATATTAACATTTGTTCATATCTGTAGAAATACATTTTGAATTTGTAAAGATGTTTAATTATTAGATCATAAATTTTAAATGATATATATAAAGGTAAAGATATGTAATGATATTTTTGGTATCTTGCTTTCGAATCAATACACGCACACACGCACATGGGAAGCGTTCTATTGCCACACAAAGGATTTTGATTATGGAATTTTTAAACTTTGTAACAACCTTGGTTTTTAGTACTTATAAAACAAAATATAACAAGGATTATAATTTGTTAATTGGGAAAATAATGCAAATTTGAAGGGGATAATTTAAGTAATCTCATATTTTGAATGATTAATGAGATTTGTTTTAATCTGAGTAATAAAGATGAAATATGTTGGGTTTGAAGTTGATGCGAATTAAATAAAATAATACAAATATTCAATTAGATATTTATTTGCTGAATAATTTTAAAACATAAAGGGAAAAAAGTTTCGAAAACTTTGTAATGTAAATTTGTGATAAAAACGTGTGCCAAATGATTTTATGTGCCTAAACGCAATAATTTATAAATGATTGCGAACAGTGAATTTTTATTGTAAGAAGAGTATTTTTAAATTTAAATGAGTAGAAAACAAAATAGAAATAAGTGAAATACTAATTAAATTAAATATTTGAGTATTTATTATATTTTAAAATGGTTTGTGCATTTATTTTGACAAGTAAATGAATTTTGTCTAATTTATATGTTAAAAATGTAAGATTTAACAAATGAAAATATAAAATATGTATTTTTTAAATGAAAATTTTAAGTTGTGTTCATATTAAAAACTATAGTTACATTTAAATTGTATTTAAATGGTTATAAATAAATAAATAAATAATAGGTTGTAACATTTTTTTATAAAGTTACAAATATAAAAGTGTAAACACTTTGATGTATTTGGTGTTATAAGGGGGTAAATATTGGTAATTTTTTAAGCTAATGATATAATTAAATTAATTTAAACATGCGTTGTCTTAATGGATGACATTTGAATCTAATCCAAGCCAATTAGCTAATTTAAACTAGGCAAAGAGAAAAGTCTGGAAATCCTATGTAACTTTTCTTCTCAAATTCCTCCTTTTTCTTATACAGTTCCAAAATCTGAAAATAATCCTTCTCTCCTATTTTCAAAATCCAAGCTTCTTTCAAGTTTAAAATCTGAGAAACCAAAGATTAACAGGTAATCTAAACAAAACAATTAACTATTTTATCTAGTTTATTGGATATGAGAAGGCTTGATCGCTACAACTTTTGTTTTATGTTGTACATTCATTTTTTTTATTCCTACAGGTCCTTGATGCACTCTCAAATTCAAATGTTCCTAAAAAAATTACCAATTGCTGTTAATTCGTTGCTAATCACCCAAAAGTGAGCTTTCACTCGCTTTTCTAGTTTAAAACTCTATTCAAGTTTTTGACTGTGGTTTTTTGTAGTGAATTTCATCTACTATAAGCACATTCTGAGTTCTTAAGTTTGTAGTAGCTAATTTTTTTTGTCTATCTTTGTAAGTACGTAGATTTCTAATTTTACGCCGGGATAATGTAAAATTTGTTTCAGATGATTGTCGGGATGTTACTCTTGGTATTTGCTTGAAGCCAAGCTTTAAGTCAATCTGAATATGTGCCAAGTTTTCATCAAAAGTTTGAAGCGAAGCAAGAAAAAATGCTTGTAGAATTCCCGAAATAAAGGTCGACCTACGATTTCCAAGGGTTGACCCATAGCTTATGAAAATTGACCTTAGGATCGACCTTGACATTGCATAGGCCCGCCCTGAACCAACCGACATTTCTTCGAAAATGCGTTGTGCCAATGCCCGACTAGCACCGGATGGTTGTCAAAAGAAAAGGGTTTTAAATGAAGAATCACCAAAGAACCTATAGTATATCTCATAGCGCATGGAATAAAGTATAATAATAACATAACTTAATATAAAATAGGCGAGATAGTGCATAAGCTGAAAACTAAACCATATCCATCAGAGTAGCGAAATCCAAAATATTGCTTATGATTCAAACCATTATTACAACTTCAAAATACTGTCTCTAAAAGGAATTGAAAGAGGTACACTACTAATGCCCAAAGCAGTGACCAACAACAACAAAGGGAGAATATATGTAAAGAGTACGTGGAAGCCTCCTGCTCGTCTCCGGGCAGCTACTCGTGCATAACCACCTAACCTATCTCTAGTCTGCTCTCTGTTGTATGTTTGTTCTCCATTTTTCTAAGTTTCAATTTCTATATTTTGGTGATTTTTTAGCAATGTTTTGAGCCAATTTCAACAGATTAATTCCTACAAATGAAAGATCCAACATTAATGTCAATTCGTATTTCGGATTGACAAATTTTATATGAGTTTCCACATGCTAATTTCATTGAGTTTCTATTTGAATCTGATGATTTCTTTCACGAGTTTTATAAATTGACTCCAAAGTAATTCTTGACTCAAACCCAGCTTTTGATATAGATATTTCATAAATCAAATTATAAAAATATAACTATTACCAAGCTATTATATATATTCTATATTATAAAGATATTTAAAAAGAAATGTTTTCAAAAATCGTTTCAAAACCTTTTTCTCAAACTATATATTATATATATATAATTTTATATTTTTGCATTTTTTGAGAGAACGAGGATGTGACTTAAACGATATAGTAAACCATGGGGTATGGGACATGTGGATATTTTATATTGGTTAATTTCGTACTTATTCAATTGAAGAAATACATGTATAAAATTAACTGACTTGTAGTAAGAAATAAGTGAGAACGCGTAGTACAAAACACACTATTCTCACTATAAGGTTTAATATTTGTAAGTTGGTGATACATTTTATGTGGACTTTTAGTTCATTTGTGTGAGTTTCCATTATTGAACTTCCTATGTGGTATCTATATGAGGTGCCAAATCGGTATGAAGCTCCAAATCTATGTGAAAATCTATGTGAATAATAGTTCTTGGTAGGCTTCGGCCTTATATCTGGTGCACATGCAAGCGTAACTTAGACTTGCCATTTATAGATCCATTTCTATGTGATATTTTTCTGTGTTTCACTATTTCTTTATTTTTTGTGATTTTTAAATTTTCTTCATCATTTTGTGAACATGGGATTTAATATGGATAGCCTATGCACTATTCAAGGATATAATAAATGGTGATTAGATTTCTTTGTGGTGATTATATTTTTGTGTGGTTCCCAATCGAGTCCTATATATTGAGATTTTTGGGAATTCCATCATATTTGCATGTGCGGTTATATCCTTATACATGGGAATTCTATTTATTAACTTAGATGGGCTCATCTCATATATACTATATCATATAAGTCTATATTGGTACTTCTCTATTGAGAAGTTTTACTACTGTATGATATTAATCTTCACATATCATGCTCCAATCATCTTGTTTAAGCTATATCGACCCATATATTTTATATATTCGGGTCTTATTTCAGGTTATTCATCTGTTGTGGATTCCTACTTTACATTGCTTTTGCCTTGGATTACCTTATCTGATTCTAGTATTTGATTTGTATAGTCGAATTTTTGTGTCTTATGTATATTCATATTTGAGATATGTTTTACTTTTAACAGGTTCCTAAGAAACATTCGCATAGGTAGAACATGTGATGTCGTATTTCCCTTGTTTGTACATTTATGTATTTTGTTCTGTGACTTGCTATTTGTGTTTGTGATTATATCTATTCTGAATAGATTCTTAGACACTATAGATTTGTATTAAATCTGAATCAGGTACGTCAATCCACATAGGGTAGGAGAATAAAACTTGAGCGCCTAATCAAAGTATTCGGTACTCGTCTAAGAAAAAGCTTACGGATGGTCACTCCTAACTAGACTTTTTCTCTCCACTAATAGACACGTTACATATAATTCTCTTTTTTAATGTAGGTCTCAGGGTGGGCGTCACAAAATGTATCAGAGCAGAATTCAGAACAAAGTATGGTATACACAGAACAAATACAAAATAATACACGTGTTACAACAAGGAAGGATGTCATTCATGTCAATCTTTGTCTCCTTTTCTCATCATCGTTAATCATTATCTCTTAACCTTTTAAGTTCTTAGCGTAAATAATATGTTTGGGAATACATCTAGGAATGTGTTTGATTTCATAGTATCCCATTAATTTAATCCTATTACCAACAGTACACCCTTATAGAAAACCTTTGTCCTATTAAATCCTTTCAGTTTATAATATCTTGGGTATTAACCTGGAGAGTTGTAGCATCTTTTCGCCTAGTATGTGAGTAAAGAGTTGTATTAATTAACTAAATAGAGACGGGAAAATGAATTAATTACCAAGATATTGAATTGACGCTTATATCGGGATAATATATGTAAATAATCTAAAATTAATCAGTTTTGCACAGTTGAAACAAGTAGACTTTTTCGGCTAAGAAAGAATATAGTAATTTATGTGTGTGAGTGATGAGATCGAACATAATGATTTGTTAGACGTTGTAAATTAATTGTGTTGTTGTATTATATAAAAGTAAAATAAGTGGATACCCATGATAAAAAAAATTAGTACAACTAAGGGGTACTTATGTAACAACCCGGAATTTAGGGGCTAATTTAAAATTTTTATTTTAGAAATTTTGATGGATTTTTAATGTTTAAAATGATTTATTTTAAATAATAATGATTAGAAATTTATTTTAATTGAATTAGAACGAATAAATTTTATTTAATTATAAAAGGAGTAAGAAATAGCGCGGTAGTTTGAAAATTTGAATTTGAATTTTGACTGACCGTACACGATGCAAAATAAATCGGATTTTAGTGAAACCAAAAATATGTAAATCTATTTAAAAATATCTTTCCAACGAATCCGAAAAATCAAAATTTCATAGCGGGAACCAAAAGTTAAGACTAATTTAAAATTCAGAAAGTCACTGTAGAATTTATATATATATTGATATAATATATTAGTCTTAAAAATAGCCATTTTTCAAACGACCTCTGTTTTCGACGAAACCACTTTTGTTGGAACCGGAATGTCAAATTATTGTTAGGTTTCAATTTTTAGAATTTTCTGAATTAATATGTGAGTGTAGAGAAAGAAAATGTGTTTTGTTCGTTTCGGTCAAATTAGATCGACCAGAAAATGACCATTTTTCAAACGGTCTCGGAATTCAACGAAATTAGTCTCGTTAGAACCGTATCGTCAAACCATAACTAGAAATATTTTTCTGTAATTTCTAGTGGTCGTATGTGGCCCCGGTGAATTTAAATGCAAGATTGAATTAATTAAATAAATGATTTAAATACTAAATTTGATAAAACAGGCTATATATGTTCGTTTGGGCTGACGAGACATGGCTCATCGCATCCGAAACGGGGGTTATTGGCTAGGGACAACTTCTGATGGACTGAAATTGGCACTGTTAAGAACTTACAGTTTTAGTTGCAAAATTAGCATTAAAATATTATAAAAACCCTAAGCTAAACACAAACCCTAAACCAAATTATATTATGTCGTCGCCTACTATGAATTCAATGGTCATTATCATCCAAACGAAATCGATCAATTTCTCCCACTCTGAATGAAATAAAATCCCAAAACCAAAACGAGAATTGTAAAGCTCTTTACGCTCTTCGGTTCTATACGACTAAGATTGGGTTTAGGGGGCTGCATTCAACCGAATTGGAGCTCAAAGTCTCGGCGTTCTTGCTCAAGTTTCGAGGCCAGGGCACCACTGGGTTCAGCGAGATGGCGCACATGGGGACTACAGGCGAAGCCGGTCATGGCGATACCTTCCGATCAGACTCTGGTGTCCTCGGTTGCCGTGCTTGGTGATAGGATTAAATGCGGTTTTGGGTTCAGCGCTACAACAAGTATCACGATTTCCATGAAGAAGAAAAGGGGCGGTCCTTCTAGTTGCTGACGTGGCAATGTTCTATTGGGTGAGGAGTTTTGTTATTTAAACTATATAAATTTGAAATTCAAATAGTAAAACATGTATAACTTTTACATACGACTTCAGAATTTTGCACGGTTGGATCCGTTGGAATCACAATGATGAGATCTACAAAACAGAACTGACTAGAACTGAAACGGAACAATTTAGAATTTGGGGATAATTTGAATCTGAACAGTACAGAAATAATATCACGGGGAGATTTCTATTTTATAATTCAAAATTAATTATTTGCTGAAATGAGAAAATTATATTTATTTCACATAAAATTTATGTGATGTTGTATATCTTTGTTGAAATGTTGATTTGTGTTGTGATTGCGATGAACCGCTGAATTGAATTGTATGAATTCATAGTTGTCAGAATTTTGTGTGTACAATAAAAATTACATTTTTATTGTATATATAAAATATATGATATACCCTGTTTGTTATAAAATAATTGAAAATAAACATATCATGTTTGTTTAGTTGAAAACAAATGTATACTGTTTGTTTTATTGAAAAACAATATCTCATGTTTGTTAAGATAAAATTATGGAAACCAAAATGTGATTTTTGGTTAATTAGAAATTTGTTAATAAATAAAATTACCATTTTAATTTGCTAAGTTAACATAGAAAAATGTTTACATATAAAATGTTATTTTATATGATATTAGAATTCACAGAAATTGTTTACATATAAAATGTTATTTCATTAGAAAAGAGTAGACACTAAAAATTACATTTTTATTGTAGTGTTAAACATTAGAAAAGAATACACAATAAAAATTACATTTTATTGTAGTATGAACCATTAGAAAAGAGTAGGCAATAAGGATTGCATTTTATTGTAATGAGAATCATTTTGTTGGAATAAAATAGATTTAACAAAAATATCATTTTGTTAAATAGAATTTGTTAACAAATAAAATTTTGATTTTGATTTGTTAAGTTGAAATAGAAATTTGTATACAAATAAATCATTCTTTTATTTGTTATTGAAATAAATTGTCATTGCATTGAATTAGAATTGTCAAAATACAAATTCTCATTTTTGTTGAAACTAGAATTGTCAACAAAAATGAATGAATCATTTGTATTCATTTTCTTAAAATAAGAATTGTTAACAATATAGAATTATCATTATTAATCATTTTATTGAAATAGTCATATTTAACAAATTGAGAGTTGTTAAATTATAATTGCTAGGTTTAACAAGACAAAATTGTTAAATTATGTTAACGATAAAATTTACAATTTTCATTGTATATGTAGAAAGGACTAAATATATACATTTTTGTCATTTAAAAAGAGTGAAACTAAAAACATACATTTTTGGTTGTTAAATAGGATTAAACCAAAATATACATTTTTGGCAGTTAAAAAGGATTAAACCAAGATGTACGTTTTTGTTCATTTAAAATAAGTAAACATTTTCATTTAAAAAGGATTAAACAAAAAAATACATTTTTGTTTATCAAAAAGGTTTAAAACAAGAATGTACATTGTTGTCATGAAAAAGTACATTTTTATTCGCCTTTTACATGTGAATAAAAACTTGAATTGAAAAAGTACATTTTTATTCACATTTTAGATGTGAATAAAAACTCGAACTAAAAAGTGCATTTTTATTTACATTTTAGATGTAAATATAAAACATGAATATGAAAAGTACATTTTATTTACATTGTAGATGTAAATAAAAATATGAATTGAAAGGGTGCATTTTGATTTACATTTTAGATGTAAATAAAAACATAGAAATAAAAACATGTAAATAAAAACATAGATTAAAATTGACATCTTTATTTACATTTTTAGATGTAGATAAAAAGAATAAGTGGATAGATTAAAAACTTATATTTTTATTTACATTTTAGATGTAAATAAGTGGATAGATTTAAAAGCAACATTTTTATTGACATTTTATATTCAATAAAAAGATTAGAATTAAAATACATATTTTTATTGTCATTCTAGGGACAATAAAAATAGTAGAAATAAAAGTGATATTTTTATCGTTATTTTAGATGCGATAAAAAGAGTAGAAATAAAAGTGATATTCTTATCGTCATTTTAGATGCGATAAAAAGAATGGATTATAATGGTTGAAATCGCGAAACGATTTATATTTATATATAAATTGAAATTGAAATTAAACGAATCGTACTGCTGTTGTTCGCGATTTGAAATCGTAACTTTAAACGATTATAACGTAAGATCCGGCCGTCGGATTTTCCCAAAACTGGAACCGTTAGGACTGCTTTCGGAAGATCTTTCCAACGATATAAATCTCGTCAAAATCGAACGGTTAGATTTTGTGAAATGTGTAAATCAAATTTGATTGAAAACAGTGCCAGGGCCGCCAACCGACCCGAAGCGTCATTAAATAGATTAGATATTTTTATATAAATAAAAATAGCGATAAATCGTTATTAAATACTAATAACGATGTGAAATGATTTTAAAATATATGTATATGCGA
Source organism: Allium sativum (assembly GCA_030737875.1). NCBI lineage: Eukaryota > Viridiplantae > Streptophyta > Magnoliopsida > Asparagales > Amaryllidaceae > Allium > Allium sativum. Next base: position 151,397,008 of record CM060921.1, on the reverse strand, counting down.
GAATCATTTGAAAAGTCCGAGTTTAATCTCATTTCAAATGATTATACGACGATCTAAGTCGAAGAGTTGAAGACGGTGATTGAAGACCGACGATCTTCACATCGGATGGATGTGTTGCTACTAAGGCCCATGATTGGAGTAGCTACCTTGAAGGAGTCAGGAGTAGCCGTCCGGACGTACTTGTTGATTGTTCGGATATGCGAGGAATAAGGTGCATCCGGTTTCGTTCAAACCCAGCACGGACTGGTAAATGGATGGTATGTCTGACGTTGTATTCCTTTATGCGGTACTCGTTGATCTATGCTAAATATATATCTATTTGATGTTTAACACCCTTCTCTGAGACGTACGAGCTTAGAGGTTATATATTTGTAGGAATCAATGGTATGGTATGGATTGATAATGTGGCATGCTAAGATGCATGGATCAAGGCTTTTGTTGAAAAGCAGAGCCTTGTGGTTGATGATCAAAGCATAGCCTGTTTAGGCGTAGCTTTGTGTATAGCGTGACTTCACGAGCCTCACACCCCGGTAGAGTCTAAAACGAGAGAAGGGAACACAGGAAGTGCACACCTTTCTTTCTAGCTAGAGTGATGTCAATGGCCTACCAGCCCTGGCATTTTACTTATGTGGATGATGCATTATGAGATACCTCGGTTTTATAGGTTGTTAGTGGCCATATTGAGGTCCAAAGGGACCGGGAAACGTGTGTTCAGGAATTGCCAATCCACTAATGTTAGGTGCGGACAGGCCCTGCAGATATCCAAGGGTTGCCCATAAGTGTGATCCTGAGGCATTTGCTAGAGTGTCTCGGGTCTGTAAGGAGACCGCCCCTTGCCTTGACTCTTGATGAAAACCAAATCTCCAATACGACATTATGGTCTTCATTGTAAACTTATATATCACGACACAGTAAGATGGGGTACTATGCCGTCTAGAATTGATACATTTACTTTGAAGTATTTTAAAATTGCTTAGACACTAATAATAATATTAAAATATTATTTTATACGTATCAAGTCATGTTTGATCATTATAAGGTAAAACTCTATCCTCCGATTTGCGTTGCATTGTGTGATTGGACTTGAGTCTTATAATGGTTTCATTTTTCTAAAAAGCATTGCGTTGTTTAACGATTTACTTTATTTTATGCACCGGCAATCCAATGGAGTAAACCCGTTCCGCGTTAGCGGCGTGGTCCTGTGATTAGCCTGATTATTAGATTAGTTAAGTTAGATTTCTCATACCAGTGACATGACTAACCTATAGTTTGTTTCACTGGCAAACTCGGGTGCCCATATTTTCCACACGGGCAGTCGAGTAGCTTGTTTGCAGATATATATTTTTTTAGCAGGATCCTGGATCGAAGCTTAAAGCTGTGTCCAAAGCATTGATAGCCTTCCGCTGTATCAGTTTAAGTCTTCCGCTGTGTATTGTATTAATTAATTGTAATAAGTCTTCTACTGTATTTTATGTATCGATGCACTCTGATATTCTATACTCTGATGTAACATTATTATAATGTTTATAAAAGTCTGTTATTATTGTTCTGATGTGTTGTATTCCCAAAGTTAACGTATGCGGGTTTTGAACGTGTGATGGCCTGCCCCGACATTTACTCCAAAATTGTGCTGTACACATGTCCAGTTAGCGCGGGACGGTCGTCAGAAGGAAAGGGAAGAAGGAAATGAACTAACAAGTAACATGTAGAATGTCTCACAGCGCATGGAACAAAATATAATAACAACATAATTGACGTAAAACAGGTGAGACAGTGCATGAGCTGAAAACAAACTAACATAGCAGCGGAAAATCCAAGTACAGCTTATAATCCAAAGCCAACATTATTACAACTTTTCAAACTGTCTCAAAAAGCAAAAGCAAGATAAGGGAGGTACACTACTAATGCCCAAGTAGCGACCACCAACGATACAGGGAGAATATCTATATATCATATGTGGAAGCCTCCTGCTCACCTCCGAATCAGCTACTTGCGCATCACCAGCTAACCTGTCTCTAGTCTGCTAGTGTGAGCACCCAGAGTAATAAGAAGAAACATAAAACTCTGGGTCAGACATCAGTCTGGTATGAGTGGTAGCAAGCATAAGCAGAACAATAACAGGTATACTAAACCATACCTGAACCTGGACCTGCAACCAAAGAGTTAGTACTACATGCTGTACAACACTCTAAGGTGCCACTAACATGTGGTGTGTAAGCAAACGGGGGTGGGGGTGTGCATGTCATAGTGATGGAAACAAACAAGCATAGCAACCATCCTTACATCTCTCACTCAGTGCGTAAAGCATACAATATTCACCACTTCGATCACCTAATATTTTTCTACGATCACCTTGCCCCATGAAGTCATAATGGCTTCATCAGCACTGATCCATAGCCACTAATCCTTCGCTATGTCCACTTTGCCCCATGGAGTTGTTCACTCCATCTGCGCTGGCTCATAGCCTTACTAATCCTTTACTATGTCCACTTTGCCCCCATGGAGTTGTTCACCCCATCTGCGCTGGCTCATAGTCTTATTACAATCACTTTACCCCTAGAGTCATAATGACTCTACTGCACTGATAACGTAGTCCTATCATTCATAGTGAATCAAAGTTATGAATATCAACAACTCCTTAGCACACATCCCACAGCAAAGCCCAATCATGAAGTGAACTCATTGGTTCCCAACTGGATCCTGAGCTCTAACTTCCAACTTGGACTACCTTTGCATCTCGGGTTATTGGTCAATACAGGATCGGTTCGGATTCCTCCTTGCCATCGGTTCGGTTCGGTCATGTATATGCATCTCGGTTCGGTTCAGGTCCTTCACGTCGTATTGGTTCGGTTCGGGTTCCCTTTTACTCCATCAGTTTGCTTCATCGGTTCGGTTCGGGTCCTCCACTCTGGTAGCTCCAGGCTTGGCCCTCTGTTCCGATCCGATCCCCTTCCTTATTCCCATCCGCTCCGATCCGCTCCCCCTTCCTTAGCCCGATCCGATCCCAGTTCAACCTCTATGGCCTTCCTTTTTTTCCATACTTTCTCTTGTGCTAAGCTACGGTTCGATTAGGTGATCCTTTGCCCGGTCCGAGCCCATCCACCCGATCCGATCCGAAAGCCTGCACTGTTTTCCTACAACTTTTCCTACAAACATTTTATGCCGTTCGACGACGTCTCCGACCATTATAAGTATTCTAATCAATCAAAAAGCATACCACAAAGTCATAGCAACAAGTAGAAGTGACCTCAGACACCAAAACATCAATATGATATGTTAAAATGGATCAAACATAACCAAAACCCCATATTTTCCCTTAATCCCTCTTAATCATGTTTAAGCATATAATTAGAAAAACTTATCCAAATTAGCCAAATTTTCTAACAGAGGTCTAAAACAATATTTAAGAATTTCTGAATATTTTTCCAGATTTTAATCATGCATAAATTCACTAATTATCACTAATCACCCCTTAATCCCCTAAATTCCGGGATTAGCAAAATTAGTCGAAATTAACCCAAATTCATATCAGAGGCATAAAATGATGTTTTAGAATTTTAGGAATTTCTCTAGATTTTTCTGAGCCATAATTTCGCTAATTTTCGCTAATTACCATAATTAGCCGTAATTAGTGAAAAAGCAAGCTAATCACTCAACTTAGCCACAAATAAACCTTAGATCTGAAATAAATCTCTGATTTGGTGCGAATACCAATGCTAAACAGCAGCTCTAATCTTGATTTGGTGTTGATCTCTCTTGATTTGATGTTGCTAAGCCCAATCTTCAAGTAGAAAGTGATTTGGAGGTGATTTAGAGGTTGGAGGCCATTTTTAGGATTTCTTAGAGGTAAGTGGAGGCTAGAAAACTGAAATGAAATGAAACCCTAACTCATTTAAGCCTCCCCATAACCCTAATCCCGAAATGGTCTATGGGCCCATTTGCTAATCACCTCATTTGGCCCGGTTAAGCTGTTTTTCACCTTCCAAACATTATTTCAGCCATATCTCCCAAACGGTAAGCCCGTTTCTCACATGTGACCACTCTACGGAAAGGTAAACTATCATCCGAAGCCAATGGAAGTGGTTTCAGGTCAAAATTCCTTTCCAATCAAAAGTTATGGCCGAAACAAGATCAGCTAGGGGCAAAACAGTCATTTAAAAATCGAAAAAAATCATGAACATAGGAAATGACTCTAATGGTTGTTTCTCAAAGTTACATGACCATACGACTTCATATGGGAAAGAAATAAATATTCTACGATCCTCCGATACGTAGAATGCGAGTTGTTACATTCTCCCCCCTTAAGAAATTTCGCCCCCGAAATTTCCTAATCAAAACACACACAAGGGTCCCGCATGCCTATCAGTCATAAAACAATAATCAAACATGCAAAACAAGCAAAATAAGTCTATCCTAGCATGCGGAATAACTAAATTACAGAGTAAATCTTACCCGGCAAAGAGTTCTGGATACGTCTTCCTAATGCTCTCCTCTGTCTCCCAAGTACAGTCATTCTCTTTCTCGCCCCACTGAACCTTGACTAGCTTCACCGCCTTCCTTCGAAGTTGCTTCGTATCGTGCTCGACAATACGAATCGGCTTGCGGTTCCCAACCGCCTCGGGTTCCACTTCGAAGTCCTCTAACTGATCAGGTGAAATAGTCATATCCGGGTCGTGTACGAACTTCCTTAGTTGGGAAACATGAAATACGTTGTGAACTCCCGCCATCTTTTCGGGTAAGTCAACTATATATGCCAAATTCCCAACTAGTTCGAGAACTGGGAATGGGCCAACAAATCTTGGTGCCAATTTGCCTCTCCTGCCAAATCGTATAACGCTCTTCAACGGAGAAATCTTGACAAACACCAAGTCACCCATGGAGATTTTAAGTCTCTTCTCCTCTTATCAGTATAACTCTTCTGCCTATCTTGGGCAGCCTTCATTCGTTGTTGAATGGTCTTAATCATGTCCGAGGTTTCTCTTACCACATTTGGTCCAAGCACAAACTTCTCATCGGTCTCGATCCAACATGATGGTGAGTTGCACGGTCTTCCGTACAAAGCTTCATATGGAGCCATACCGATACTGGATTGGTAGCTATTATTATATGCAAACTCTACTAGATGCAAATGGTCATCCCATGATCCACCAAAATCCAATATACAAGCTCTCAAGATATTTTCCAATATACGATTCACCCTCTCCGTCTGACCATCGGTCTGAGGATGATATGCGGTAGTAAGATGTAATTCTGACCCTAGAGCCTCTTGTAAGCTCTTCCAAAATCCACTAGTAAACAACGAGTCTCGGTCACTCACAATGCTTTTAGGTACTCCATGAAATCTCACTACCCACTTCATATACAATTCTGCTAACTAAGCTGCCGTTCTGGTCGATTTGACTGGTATAAATTTTGCACTCTTAGTCAATCGATCCACAATTACCAAAATGCTATCATATCCCGATCTAGTCCTCGGTAAACCATCGATGAAATCCATCGAGACTTGTTCCCATTTCCATTCGTGAATTTCTAATGGTTGCAACAAACCACTAGGCTTCTTTTGCTCGGCTTTAACTAGCTGGCAATTCATGCACTAGGATATAAACTTCCCAACGTCTCTTTTCATCCCTTCCCAGTAGTAAGTCTGTTTCATATCTCGATACATCTTATCACCACCGGGGTCTATAGTCAGTTTTGAGTGATGACATTCACTAAGCACTTCATCTCTCAAACCATTCACGTTGGGTACAAATAGTCTTCCATTCTTTCGAAGCCTTCCTTCTCGATCAAGCCCAATCTGCTCAATTAGGATTTCTAATAAATTAGGATCGTCCCTCTGACTAGAACCAATCTGCTCAATTAAGGTGGGTCTGATCATCAAACTAGCTAATATCTCTGGATCCAATTCGCACTTTGGTCTGAAATCAAACCCTACGATATACTCCAGTTGCTTTCATTCAAGAAACATAGCCCCTAAACTGGCATGTCTCCTACTAAAGGCATCGGCTACCGTATTGCCCTTCCCAGGTGTATATGCGATATCAAAATCATACGAGACCAAGAACTCTAGCCATCTCTACTGATGGAGATTTAGATCCTTCTGAGAGAAGAGATACTTTAACGATTTATGATCGGTAAACAACTCAAATCTTTCTCCCAAGAGATAATGTCTCCACATCTTCAATGTGAACACGATCACTGCTAGTTCCAAATCATGGGTAGGATACTTTTTCTCATGCGGCTTTAATTGCCGAATAGCATAAGCTACAACCCTACCTCCTTGCATCAATACAACACCTAGTCCGGTACCACAAGCATCCGTGTATACCGTCATCTCTTCATTCCCTTTAGGAATGTCTAATACTGGCGCACGCGTCAACTTTTCTTTTAGACTTTTGAATGCATTCTCACATACTCCGTCCCAGACGAAGGCTTGATTCTTCTTAGTCAACTGAGTCAATGGTGTTGTACGATAATATCCATCTAACCCCAAGAAACTTCTTACATCTGTTGCATTCTTGGACGTAGGCTAATCCTGTACCGTAGCCACCTTCGCAGGGTCCACGGCAATACCATTCTCTGAAACAACATGGCCTAAGAATCTCACTTCCCTCCTCCAGAAGTGACACTTAGAGAATTTTGCTTTCAATTGGTGATTCCTCAACACCTCCATCACTATCTTCAAGTGTCCTTTGTGTTCCTCCTCTGTCCTCGAGTAAACAAGGACGTCGTCTACGAACACAAGAACAAACTTATTCAACTGATCTTTGAATACTCGATTCATAAGATCCACGAAGTATGCTGGTGCATTGGTCAACCCAAATGGCATGACCAACCACTCATAAAATCCAGACGGCGTCCTAAATGCCGTTTTCGGAACACTCTCAGCCGCTACTCGAAGATGATGAAATCCTGTCGCGAGGTCCAACTGGAAGAACACTCTTGCTCCTTCCAGTTGATCAACTAAATCATCTATCCGCGGTAGAGGATACTTATTCTTCCTCGTCACCTTATTCAACTCGCGATAGTCCACACACAAACGAAGGGAACCATCTGCCTTGGTGGCAAACACAACTGGTGCTCCCCATTCGGAGACACTTCTTCTAATAAACCCCTTCTTCAAAAGATCTCTTACTTGCACCCCGAGCTCTCGCTGCTCCCTTGGTGCCATATGACGAAGCGGCATCACTATAGGTCTGGCATCTTTCACTAAATCAATACGGAACTCAATCTCTCGCTGTGGTGGAAGCCCGGTCACCTCCTCAAAGACGTCTGGATACTGGGCAACCATGGGCACGTCTGACAACTCATCATGCGGGATGTCGAGGGAATTTATAAAACTAGCCATTACCCCATCACTAGGTAGACTACCAAACACTACCCTCTGCCCATCATCCGCTCTAACTGTCACCAAAAAGCCCTCACAGTCTACCACCACCCTGTATCTTTAGAGCCAATCGACTCCCAATATAATGCCATACATAGTAAAGCCCAAAACAAAGCAATCACAAACAAGCATACATCCATGACTCGATAAGACCAAATTTCTGCAAATCATACTAAGGTTAGTCGAACCACCAATCGGGTTCGTCACAACCAATGGTCTATCGACTATCTCGGGTTCCAATCCCAACCTATCCACCAGGTCACTATATATGAAGGAACAGGAAGCCCCAGTATCAAACAAAACTCGAACTGGTACATCATAAATAGAAAGCATACCTTGAACGATGACATTCTTTCCTTTCTCCCTCACAGTTGGGGCATTCGACGAAGAAGGAACAACATTAATAGCATATGCTTTCACAATCTGCTTCTCCTTAAGAGGTTGTGGACACTTATCCTTGAAATGTCCCACTTGGCCATAGTTGAAGCACTTCTTATCCGCTGACTTGGCCCGACTATCTTTGGCATAATGGCCCTTCTTACCACGGCTGAAACACTCAACATCTTTCTTGCTCTTTTTCTGGCCATCCTTAGATTGGTTCTGTTTCCTCTTATTCTGAGAGTTATTCTTGCCTCCACCGCCCGCTTGCGGTTTCAGCCCTTCTGCAGATGCAGCCTTAGTCTTTGACTTAGGGTAAAGACTCTCTGATCTCAAAGCTTTCCCCATAATCGATTCAAAAAGTCTCATCGATGTGGTTGATAAGCCTTTCCCCCAAGTATCCATCCAACCCAGTAACGGACTTCTCATTCTTCTTCTCAGGAGTATCGATAAGAGATAGTCCATACTTCGACAAAGTGTCGAACTCAGCAATATAGTCAGACTTCCCTACCATTCTGCTTGAGTTCCAAGAATCTCTTAAACAACACTGACTTCTGGGAAGCTGGAATGAACTTCTCGCTAAAGCGAGCCTTGAACTGATCCCAAGTAACCTGATCTTCTGGAGTAACTGTTCTAATGGCATTCCACCAATTCATCGCTCGCCCTTGCAGCTGACGAGGCGCTAGCCTTCCCTTCATCGCATCCTCGATACCCAAGTCGTCGAAGATACGATCACAGCTATCCAACCAATCCTGAACATCTGTGGCCGACTCCGTTCCGTGGAACGACTTCCCACCTAGGTGAATGTATTCCTTGCACAACTTGGCGAAATCGGCCCTAGGCGCCTGCACTACTGGACCACCACCATTACCGGGATTAGGAACTGCTCCCTGAACATCCCTAAGCATCTCCCTTATGAAGTTAGTGAACATTGTCCTCATGTCAGGAGCATTTCCATTATTGGTCCCTCTACCAGCACCCCTCGTGTCTCGACTCATCGTTCAATCTGTAAAGAGAAAACGATTAACAACCTCATATTGGTGCTAGTGCAGTACGACTTCATCCTTATACTACTAATAATATATCTATATATAGCTTTTGAAAACTAAAGTAATCACAAATACGCGCTCTCATATACGTACTATCTCTCCCTAGTGTCTTTCCCTAGGTTAACTACGCAACCTAGAGCACTGATACCAAATGTGACGGCCCGCCCCGCACCAACCGACATTTACTCCAAAAGTGCGCTGTACACATGTCCAGTTAGCACGGGACGGTCGTCAGAAGGAAAGGGAAGAAGGAAATGAACTAACAAGGAACCTGTAGAATGTCTCACAGCACATGGAACAAAATATAATAACAACATACTTGACATAAAACAGGTGAGACAGCGCATAAGCTGAAAACAAACTAACATAGAAGCGGAAAATCCAAGTACAGCTTATAATCCAAAGGCAACATTATTACAACTTTTCAAACTGTCTCCAAAAGCAAAAGCAAGATAAGGGAGGTACACTACTAATGCCCAAATAGCGACTACCAACGACACAGTGAGAATATCTATATATCATTGGTGGAAGCCTCCTGCTCGCCTCCGAACCAGCTACTTGCGCATCAACAGCTAACCTGTCTCTAGTCTGCTCGTGTGAGCATCCAGAGTAATAAGAAGAAACATAAAATTCTGGGTCAGACATCAGTCTGGTATGAGTGGTAGCAAGCATAAGCAGAACAATAACAAGTATACTAAACCATACCTGAACCTGGACCTGCAACCAAAGAGTTAGTACTACATGTTGTGCAACACTCTAAGGTGTCACTAATATGTGTTGTGTAAGCATACAGAGGTGGGGGTGTGCATGTCATAGTGATGGAAAACAAACAAGCATAGCAACCATCCTCACATCTCTCACTCAGTGCGTAAAGCATACGATATTTACCACTTCGATCACCCAATACTTTGCTACGATCACCTAGCCCCATGAAGTCATAATGGCTTCATCTTCACTGATCCATAGCCACTAATCCTTCGCTATGTCCACTTTGCCCCCATGGAGTTGTTCACCCCATCTGCGCTGGCTCATAGCCTTACTAATCCTTTACTATGTCCACTTTGCCCCATGGAGTATTCACCCCATCTGCGCTAGCTCGTAGTCTTACTATGATAACTTTGCCCCTCGAGTCATAATGACTCTACTGCACTGATAACGTAGTCCTATCATTCATGGTGAATCGAAGTTATGAACGTCGATAACTCCTTAGCACACGTCCCGCAGCAAAGCCCAATCATGAAGTGAACTCATTGGTTCCCAACTGGATCCTGAGTTCTAACTTCCAACTTGGACTACCTTTGCATCTTGGGTTATTGGTCAATACTGGATCGGTTTGGATTCCTCCTTGCCATCGGTTTGGTTCGGTCATGTATATGCATCTCGGTTTGGTTCGGGTCCTATTGGTTCGGTTCGGGTTCCCTTTTACTCCATCAGTTTGCTTCATCGGTTCGGTTCGGGTCCTCCACTCTCTTAGCTCCTGGTTTGGCCTTTTGGTCCGATCCGATCCCCTTCCTTATTCCCATACGCTCCGATCCAATCCCCCTTCCTTAGCCCGATCCGATCCCAGATCAACCTTCGTGGCCTTCCTTTTTTGCCATACTTTCTCTTGTTCTAAGTTACGGTTCGGTGATCCTTTGCCCGGTCCGAGCCAATCCACCCGATCCGATCCGAAAGCCTGCACTGTTTTCCTGCAACTTTTCCAACGAACATTTTATGCCGTTTGATGACGTCTCCGACCATTCTAAGTATTCTAATCAATCACAAAGCATACCACAAAGTCATAGCAACAAGTAGAAGTGACCTCAAATGTAACACCCCACTCCCGCTATGATCACTCGCTAAGGGAATGCCATAACATCGGTGGAGTATTTTAAGTGAATATAGAACAGAGAAATTACAGCAAGACAGATATAAGTCATACTTGAAAATTTAAAACATCATTTCATTGCAGCGGAAAGTAAAACATGTTTGGTTACATCACAAAACCATAATAAGAGTCAAGTACAAAATATCCATCTTAATAAATAAAAATACATAATCCCAATACATGAACTGATAGCCATAAAAGAAAAGGGTAAGCTGAGCTCTACATCTAGGGTCCAAGCTCCAAGAGAGTAATAAAAGCAGCCTGATCAAAGCCCACTCGTGCTGGGCCCACTCTGAGAACCTGAGGGTTGGGAAAAAGATAAAAACAACGGGGTCAGACATAAGTCTGAGCGAGTCCTATAACTTTAACAATGCAATCATTAAAGTAATTAGGGTATGATATAACTTGGTACGGTGTGACTGGGGATAAATGACTACACTCAGTAGCCAATCAGACTTAGAATGAACTAAGATAACGATAAAGACGCATTTACCCACCCAAGGATAATTACTACACTGCACCACACCAGTCATTCCTACTTAAAGGTTGATCCCTCCCAAGGACTTAGAAAATTTACCCAGTAGTTTCGTGTACCCCTAGCTGACTACATAGGTGTCGTCTGCCCCTATCTCCACTAGGTGTACCCACTACACCCAAGCGATCGGCTCCCTACCGTAGATACCCATGCTGGCCCCACAATGGGGTGTATCACTCCCCAAAGTGGCAACCCAATACAACAAATGGTGCACGACTTATATCCACACGATGCAACAACGTCTTACCTACCAACCCGGGTCCACACACGCATATGAAACCCGTTGGACTCGCGTTGCCACCGCTACCCCGTTTTGGCCTCTTATAGTCAAGCCCAATATGCGTGTCCCGTCCTCGACTTGAGTCGAGCCCACTAAGATACGTTTGGGATATTGGTTGAGATGGGCCCCCACAAGCTACCCACCTAAGCTTGTCATTTCTAGTGTATACCACTTAACCCTTTAATCATGTTTTAATCACATGTTCCACTTTGGTTAAGTATTCTAATCGTATTTTCTATTGCCACCCAAGGCAACCACTAGATTTCCACATGCCACCCAAGGCACCCACTTAACCCTCATGTCCCTCTACATGCTAATATGGTTAGGTGTTTCTTAATTAATTAATTAAGATCATGACCTCATAAAGACCTCTCACGTTAGACCACCTTTTATGACTGCTGGATATGCCGGTTGGATCCGGGCAGATTTCCGTCATAACAAGGGTCTAACCTCGTGTCTTTACTTTAATCACACATTTAATTTATGACTAAGACCTCTCACATTGGGCCAATCATTTGTAGCTACTGGATTTGCCGGTCGATTCCGGGTAGACTTCCGCTACAAAAAGGGTCCAACCTCGTGTCTTAGTTGATTAATTACACCTAATTAATCACCCCCATAATTTGTATTAATTATCCCTAATTAATTACACATTTTTAAGAATATGGGTAGACCTAACTAAATAGGTAAATTCCCAATTCCATAGTATGGGTAGACCTAACTTAATAGGTAAATTCCCAACTCCATAATATGGGTAGACCTAACTAAATAGGTAAATTCCCAATTATGTCCATTCATTTTATGTTATGCTTAAGCATACCAACTTTACACATTTCTATTAAAATGCATATTAACCCCATCGTTTCCCCCGTAATTCGCTCTCATGACATGGCATATAAATGGGAAGATTCATCATAAATGTAAAGGGTTCAACTTAGCACAACATTGGCATTTACATGGGTTTAAAAGGTGTCAACTTGCATCATAACATTAAACCCAACTAGCACAAATCATTAACCCAAACTTGCATATGAAATTGCATATAAACTTGCATATGAACTTGCATAACATGTCATACATAGAGGCAAACTTGCATATGCTATGCATATCATAAAAAGAGACAAACTTGCATATGAACTTGCATATAAACTTGCATATGAACTTGCATATCATGTCATACATAGAGGCAAACTTGCATATGTTATGCATATCATAAAAAGAGACAAACTTGCATATGAACTTGCATATAAACTTGCATATGAACTTGCATATAAACTTGCATATCATGTCATATCATAAAGGCAAACTTGCATATGTTATGCATATCATAAAAAGAGACAAACTTGCATATGAACTTGCATATTAACTTGCATATTAACTTGCATATGAACTTGCATAACACATCATATCATAAAAAGAGACAAATTTGCATATGAACTTATAACATATGACAACCACAACTTGTATAAATCCACATTTACATCCATAGCCTCCTAATATCCTATCCTAATTAGTTTAGCAATTGCTTGCTAAAGGCATAGGAACTCACAAATAACTAATTAGCACTCCAATGAGGAAGATTAAGTTGCTAGAGTGGATTAGAACTTGCTTAGAGTTGATTTGAGATGCAAACTTCCTCTCAAGTTTGGTGGAGGCTCCTTCTAGTTTTAATTTGACGGCATGAGGCCCTTGAATCTATTTTTAGTATGAATTAGGGTAGGCTTAGGGTGTATTTTTAGATTAGGCAAGTGTTTTAGGCCATTAGATTAACCCTAAATTAGCTTAGGACCATCAGATCTCGGAAGCTTCCAGAAAACAGCCCTAAAGCACTGCCAAACCCTAAAATGGTGCACCAGGTTAAACTGGCCGAGCACCCCTTATCGACACCCAAGTCGACAGGGCTGTCGACTTGGTCCTAACCAAGTCGACTGCCCAGTCGACAGGGCTGTCGACTTGGGTAGCTAGCCGGGAATTTTCCCTCCTGCGCCCAATGGCCCCAATTTCGAAATTTGAACCTGAATTTTAAATCTGTTTTTAACTTTGAATTTTCTGCAAACTTCATTGGGCCATAACTGGGCCATACGGACTCCGATTTACAAAATTTCGGACTCTATTTCGAGTATTTTTCCGAGACGAACGCAATGACGCGGCCCGTTTCCCCCATTTCTCAAATCTGAGATTATTTATTCTGTAATTAGTGAATTTTAGCATTAACTGAAATTCGGGATGTTACATTCTCCCCTCCTTAAAGGATTTCGTCCCCGTAATCTCTAAGCTAAGGAGAATGCATATCCTACCATCCAAACAACCATCTACTCAATCCATCAAACACGGGCATCCATTGTCCTTAAAACAATTTCTACTGATATATGAGCATATGCAAAAAGTGTGTGTATATGTTCCCTATCTAATGTATGAACATATGCAAACCGTGATAGTGCCATGCATCCAATATGTATGCGAAAGAACCCTTTCGACACAGACTATATCTACATGAGTGCACAATCATTCACCAAAATGCATCATCCATATGATAACACAACCATTATACATCCATAAATATAGCTACCTACACACAATTATATGCAATATGCAATATGAAGTGATTGAGCCGATCTAGTGTCTAGAGTGTGTGTATATGCATCCACGAGCAACCACTAGCAAACACTTGCATCCACATGCATCCATCAATCATAACATGTCTCAAACACATGTTTCAACCATAGGTTTACCCTATCTAAAGGTCAAAGGCACTAACAAGAGGACATACTAGAGATAAGATAAGCACTAGACAAACGATAAATGAGAAGTTAAAAGACATACCCTCAAAAAGGAATGGGTATAATGAACGCATTTTCGCTTCCATCTCCCAAGTAGCGTTGCTCTCATCTTCTCACAATTGCACTTTGACTAGTTGAACCTCCCTGTTTCTCAACCTCTTAATCTCTGACCCAAGGATGCATGTAGGAGCTTGTCGAATAGTCGCATCACGCTCTATCTCTACTTCTCTAAGCAAGCTCGGCTCTACCACCTCTGCGGTCTCATGTAGGCACTTCCTCACATGGAATACATCATGTACACCACTAAGTCTGTCAGGCAACTCCACCCTATATGCCATCCGTCCAATCCTTTCCTTAATAGGAAACGGCCCTACGAACCTTGGTGCTAACTTCCCAACAGATCCAAAGCGAACCACATTTCGTAGCGGAGACACTTTGACAAAGACCATGTCCCCAACTTCAAACTTAAGATCCGTCCTCCTCTTGTCCGCATAAGATTTTTGCCTACCTGCGCTACTTTCATTCTTCTTCGAATCAAGTCAATCTTCTCAGAAGTCTCCCTAACCATATCAGGCCCAAGTAAGATCTTATCCGTAGATTCCCACCAACATGTAGGTGATCGACAAGGACTTCCATAAAGAGCTTCGAAAGGAGCCATACCAATACTGGACTGAAAGCTGTTATTATATGCGAACTCCACCAATGGAAGATGCTCTTCCCATGTACCTCCAAAATCTAAGATACAAAGCCTCAAAAGGTCTTCTAGGACACGATTCACCCTCTCAGTCTGGCCGTCCGTCTGAGGATGATATGCGGTGCTCAGACATAATTGAGTCCCCACTGCTTCTTGCAAACTTTTCCAGAACTCACTAGTGAAGATAGGATCTCGATCACTCACTATGCTAGAGGGTACCCCATGCAATCGAACTATCTCTCGAAGATATACTGAAGCTAGCCATGGAGCAGTCCTCTTGCTCTTCACAGGTATGAAATGGGCGCTTTTAGTAAGTCTGTCTACCACCACCCAAATTCCTGTATTACCCTTTCTCGATCTGGGTAACCCGTCAATAAAATCCATCGAGACACTATCCCACTTCCATTGCGGAACTTCCAATGGGTGAAGCAACCCACCTGGTTTCTTTTGCTCCGCTTTCACCTGTTGGCACACCAAGCATCGAGCGACATACTCGGCCACATCTTTCTTCATACTGGCCCAGAAGAAAACCCGCTTCATGTCTTGGTACATCTTGTCCCTACCGAGATGAATGGTCATCCTAGAACGATGTGCATCATCAAGAATAGCCTTCCTCAAACCCTCGTCTTGCGGTACACAAAGTCTACCGTCTCTACGCAAGCACCCCCTATCGTCTAGGGTGTACCTACTCAAATGGCTGGACGACTCCCCCCTTATGAGCTTCTCTACCAACTCAACCAACTGTGGGTCGTCCCTCTGTGCTTCTCCAATCCGCCCCAAAAGAGTAGGTCTGATCTCCAAGGATGCTAGCAAACTGGGTATATAGTCAATGGAAGGTCTGAAATCAAACATCGAGATAAATTCCAAGCTTCGTTGTTCCACGAACAATGGACTCAAGGACAACCTTTTTCTGCTCAAGGCGTCCGCCACCACGTTACCCTTGCCAGGGGTATACGCTCTCTCGAAATCATAGGATGCTAAGAACTCCATCCACCTTTGCTGTCTCAAATTCAAATCCTTCTGAGAAAACAAGTACTTCAATGATTTGTGGTCAGTGAACAATTCGAATCTCTCACCAAGAAGATAATGGCGCCAACTAACTGATCAAAAAGATCATCAATCCTCGGCAATGGGTGTCTATTCTTCTTTGTGAGTTTATTTAGTTCTCTTTAGCCTACACAAAGTCTGAGGGACCCATCCGCCTTCGTGGCAAAAACTACTGGAGCACCCCACTCCGATATACTTCGTCTTATGAACCCCTTCTCAAGCAAATCGCCTACTTGCTTATGGAGTTCCCTCCTCTCACGAGGAGCCATGTGGCACACTGGCCAAGATACTGGTTTGGCATTGTCTACCAGATATATTCGGAAGTCAGTCACCCGCTCCGGAGGTAAGCCCTTCACCTCCTCAAACACATCCGAGTATTCCCGGACCATTCTAACAAATCGCAAACTCTCGACCGACGTGTCGAGCGATTCTAGATAACTTAGCATAACAGATTCCATGGGATTACAAGAGATCTCGAGAGTGTTACCCAAGCGGGTCATAAGCCTAACAACTCTCCCTTCAAAATCAAGAATGGCACCCCTACTGGATAACCAGTCCATGCCCAAAACTAACCCATAGCCCGTGAAGCCCAAAAAGCATCACATCTAAACTCAACGCTAAGTATAAAAACTTTCAAACCCAAACACATCATGGAGCCCCAATTGGGTTTGAAACAACTAAGGGATCATCAACTAAACTGGTGTCTAAGTGCAGTGACTCAACTAACAATGATGAGATAAACGAACTCAATGCGTCAGAATCAAATAAAGTTCGAACCAGATAATAAAGAAATCCAAATTCCAACCTAAACGGTCCTATCCCCATCTGGTACACTAGCAGTGAGGGAATACAACTACCCTCCAGGAGATTCCGTACCTTGCCCCTTTGGACAATCCTAATAAGGTGTCCTATTCCTCCAGAAGGATAACTACTCGCCTTCTTCTTCCCATTCTCCACTCGTAACCTCCCACCAATGAGGTTTCATCCTTCATTAACCAAACAACTATTTGAGCCTTCCTCCCATCGTCTATCCAATAGGTACCTACCAGTCCTCCTCCTTCTTGAACCAACTTCTAATCCGACTAATGTCTAAGTCCCTTGAAGTGGTTTTCCATTCTTATCTATCTTAGAAAGATCATCTATACACGGAGGGGAAACTCAAAACGAGAGAGGAAGAGATTCAAAACGGAGAATTCGAAAGATAGAGATATGGCTATCGGGGATTATGCTTTTCTTTCAAAAACTTTTCTCTTAAAAGACATGTTTTTGAAAATACTCCTTTCAAAAATATTCTTAGAAAATAGTTTTTCTAAAAAATTTATCTGTTCTGGTAACCTTAAGCTCTGATACCACGTGTAACACCCCACTCCCGCTATGATCACTCGCTAAGGGAATGCCATAACATCGGTGGAGTATTTTAAGTGAATATAGAACAAAGAAATTACAGCAAGACAAATATAAGTCATACTTGAAAATTTAAAACACCATTTCATTGCAGCGGAAAGTAAAACATGTTTGGTTACATCACAAAACCATAATAAGAGTCAAGTACAAAATCTCCATCCTGATAAATAAAAATACATAATCCCAATACATGAACTGGTAGCCATAAAAGAAAAGGGTAAGCTGAGCTCTACATCTAGGGTCCAAGCTCCAAGAGAGTAATAAAAGCAGCCTGATCAAAGCCCACTCGTGCTGGGCCCACTCTGAGAACCTGAGGGTTGGGAAAAGATAAAAACAACGGGGTCAGACATAAGTCTGAGCGAGTCCTATAACTTTAACAATGCAATCATTAAAGTAATTAGGGTATGATATAACTTGGTACGGTGTGACTGGGGATAAATGACTACACTCAGTAGCCAATCAGACTTAGAATGAACTAAGATAACGATAAAGACGCATTTACCCACCCAAGGATAATTACTACACTGCACCACACCAGTCATTCCTACTTAAAGGTTGATCCCTCCCAAGGACTTAGAAAATTTACCCAGTAGTTTCGTGTACCCCTAGCTGACTACATAGGTGCCGTCTACCCCTATCTCCACTAGGTGTACCCACTACTCCCAAGCGATCGGCTCCCTACCGTAGATACCCGTGCTGGCCCCACAATGGGGTGTATCACTCCCCAAAGTGGCAACCCGATACAACAAATGGTGCACGGCTTATATCTACACGATGCAACAACGTCTTACCTACCAGCCCGGGTCCACACACGCATATGAAACCCGTTGGACTCGCGTTGCCACCGCTACCCCGTTTTGGCCTCTTATAGTCAAGCCCAATATGCGTGTCCCGTCCTCGACTTGAGTCGAGCCCACTAAGATACGTTTGGGATATTGGTTGAGATGGGCCCCCACAAGCTACCCACCTAAGCTTGTCATTTCTAGAGTATACCACTTAACCCTTTAATCATGTTTTAATTACATGTTCCACTTTGGTTAAGTATTCTAATCGTATTTTCTATTGCCACCCAAGGCAACCACTAGATTTCCACATGCCACCCAAGGCACCCACTTAACCCCTCATGTCCCTCTACATGCTAATATGGTTAAGTGTTTCTTAATTAATTAATTAAGATATGACCTCATAAAGACCTCTCACGTTAGACCACCTTTTATGACTGCTGGATATGCCGGTTGGATCCGGGCAGACTTCCGTCATAACAAGG
This sequence comes from Allium sativum, assembly GCA_030737875.1. Classification (NCBI taxonomy): domain Eukaryota; kingdom Viridiplantae; phylum Streptophyta; class Magnoliopsida; order Asparagales; family Amaryllidaceae; genus Allium; species Allium sativum. Next base: position 151,378,320 of record CM060921.1, on the reverse strand, counting down.
GTCTAACCTCGTGTCTTTACTTTAATCACGTATTTAATTTATGACTAAGACCTCTCACATTGGGCCAATCATTTGTAGCTGCTGGATTTGCCGGTCGATTCCGGGTAGACTTCCGCTACAAAAAGGGTCCAACCTCGTGTCTTAGTTGATTAATTACACCTAATTAATCACCCCCATAATTTGTATTAATTATCCCTAATTAATTACACATTTTTAAGAATATGGGTAGACCTAACTAAATAGGTAAATTCCCAATTCCATAGTATGGGTAGACCTAACTTAATAGGTAAATTCCCAACTCCATAATATGGGTAGACCTAACTAAATAGGTAAATTCCCAATTATGTCCATTCATTTTATGTTATGCTTAAGCATACCAACTTTACACATTTCTATTAAAATGCATATTAACCCCATCGTTTCCCCCGTAATTCGCTCTCATGACATGGCATATAAATGGGAAGATTCATCATAAATGTAATGGGTTCAACTTAGCACAACATTGGCATTTACATGGGTTTAAAAGGTGTCAACTTGCATCATAACATTAAACCCAACTAGCACAAATCATTAACCCAAACTTGCATATGAAATTGCATATAAACTTGCATATGAACTTGCATAACATGTCATACATAGAGGCAAACTTGCATATGCTATGCATATCATAAAAAGAGACAAACTTGCATATGAACTTGCATATAAACTTGCATATGAACTTGCATATCATGTCATACATAGAGGCAAACTTGCATATGTTATGCATATCATAAAAAGAGACAAACTTGCATATGAACTTGCATATAAACTTGCATATCATGTCATATCATAAAGGCAAACTTGCATATGTTATGCATATCATAAAAAGAGACAAACCTGCATATGAACTTGCATATAAACTTGCATATGAACTTGCATAACACATCATATCATAAAAAGAGACAAATTTGCATATGAACTTATAACATATGACAACCACAACTTGTATAAATCCACATTTACATCCATAGCCTCCTAATATCCTATCCTAATTAGTTTAGCAATTGCTTGCTAAAGGCATAGGAACTCACAAATAACTAATTAGCACTCCAATGAGGAAGATTAAGTTGCTAGAGTGGATTAGAACTTGCTTAGAGTTGATTTGAGATGCTAACTTCCTCTCAACTTTGGTGGAGGCTCCTTCTAGTTTTAATTTGACGGCATGAGGCCCTTGAATCTATTTTTAGTATGAATTAGGGTAGGCTTAGGGTGTATTTTTAGATTAGGCAAGTGTTTTAGGCCATTAGATTAACCCTAAATTAGCTTAGGATCATCAGATCTCGGAAGCTTCCAGAAAACAGCCCCAAAGCACAGCCAAACCCTAAAATGGTGCACCAGGTTAAACTGGCCGCGCACCCCCTGTCGACACCCAAGTCGACAGGGCTGTCGACTTGGTCCTATCGACAGGGCTGTCGACTTGGGTAGCTAGGCGGGAATTTTCCCTCCAGCGCCCAATGGCCCCAATTTCGAAATTTGAACCTGAATTTTAAATCTGTTTTTAACTTTGAATTTTCTGCAAACTTCATTGGGCCATAACTGGGCCATACGGACTCCGATTTACAAAATTTCGGACTCTATTTCGAGTATTTTTCCGAGACGAACGCAATAATGCAGCCCGTTTCCCCCAATTCTCACATCTGAGATTATTTATTCTATAATTAGTGAATTTTAGCATTAACTGAAATTCGGGGTGTTACATCAAACACCAAAACATCAATATGATAGGTTAAAATGGATCAAACATAGCCAAAACCCCATATTTTCACTTAATCCCTCTTAATCATGCTTAAGCATATAATTAGCAAAACTTATCCAAATTAACCAAATTTTCTAACAGAGGTCTAAAACAATATTTAAGAATTTATGAATATTTTTCCAGATTTTAATCATGCATAAATTCACTAATTATCACTAATCACCCCTTAATCCCCTAAATTCCGGGATTAGCAAAATTAGTCGAAATTAAAACAAATTCATATCAGAGGCATAAATTGATGTTTTAGAATTTTAGGAATTTTTCTAGATTTTTCTGAGCCGCTAATTTTCACTAATTACCATAATTAGCCGTAATTAGTGAAAAAGCAAGCTAATCACTCACCTTAGCCACAAATAAACCTTAAATCTGAAATAAATCTCTGATTTGGTGTGAATCCCAATGCTAAACAGCAGCTCTAATCTTGATTTGGTGTTGATCTCTCTTGATTTGATGTTGCTAAGCCCAATCTTCAATTAGAAAGTGATTTGGAGGTGATTTAGAGGTTGGAGGCCATTTTTATGGTTTCTTAGAGGGAAGTGGAGGCTAGAAAACTGAAATGAAATGAAACCCTAACTCATTTCAGCCTCCCCATAACCTTAATCCCGAAATGGGTTATGGGTCCATTTGCTAATTACCTCATTTGGCCCGATTAAGCTGTTTTTCATCTTCCAAACCTTATTTCAGCCATATCTCCCAAACGGTAAGTCCGTTTCTCACATCTGACCATCTACGGAAAGGTAAACCATCATCTGAAGCCAATGGGAGTGGTTTCAGGTCAAAATTCCTTTCCAATCAATAGTTATGGCTGAAACAAGATCAGCTAGGGGCAAAACGGTCATTTAAAAATCGACAAATATCATGAACATAGGAAATGGCTCTAATGGTTGTTTCCCAAAGTTACATGACCATACGACTTCATATGGGAAAGAAATTAATATTCTACGATCCTCGGATGCAAAGAATGTGGGTTGTTAAAGAACGATTTTGATCGATCATGTGATCGATTAAGGTCGGGCAAAATTCGTGCCGTTGCAGTTGGTATCAGAGATCTGGTTAGCTCAAATCTTTGGGGTACAACTCGTTAGAACTAAACAAAAGACTCATCAGAGATTGGATTAGTAATATCTAATAAGAATACTCATTAGAGATAGGATCAGCAGTATCCTAGAATGAGAAAACTCATTAGAGATGGGGTTAGTAATGCCCTAGAATGAGTTCAAAATAAAAAGGTCTATAAATAACATATTTGTGATTATATATATAATCCGATCTTAGAAAATATGATTTTTGAATGTATTAAAGTTATATATATTTAAAAAGGTCAATAAACTAATAGGATTTTAAAACCAATAAAGAATGAAAATTAAATTGGTTAATTAAACAATTTTAGCTTCGTTCCTTTTCGAGGAAGAAAAGATTTTAAGTCGGAGAGATTGTAACAACCCGGAATTTTGGGGCCAATTTAAAATTTTTATTTTAGAATTTTTGATGGATTTTTAATGTTTAAAATGATTTATTTTAAATAATAACGATTAAAAATTTATTTTAATTGAAGTTAGAACGAATAAATTTTATTTAATTATAAAAGGAGTTAGAAATAACGCGGTAGTTTGAAAATTTGAACTTTGACTGACCGTACAGGATGCAAAATAAATCGGATTTTAGTGAAACCAAAAATATGTAAATCTATTTAAAAATATCTTTCCAACGAATCTGAAAAATCGAAATTTCATAGCGGGAATCAAAAGTTATGACCAAATTAAAATTCAGAAAAGTTGCTGTAGAATTTATATATTTTTTGATATAATATATTGGCCTTAAAAATAGCCATTTTTCAAAAGACCTCTATTTTCGACGAAACCACTTTTGTCGGAACTGGAATGTCAAATTATTGCTTGGTTTCAATTTTTAGAATTTTCTGAATTAATATGTGAGTGTAGCGAAAGAAAATGTGTTTTGTTTGTTTCGGTCAAATTAGATCGACCAGAAAATGACCATTTTTCAAATGGTCTTGGAATTCGACGGAATTAGTCTCGTTAGAACCGTATAGTCAAACCATAACTAGAAATAATTTTTCTATAATTTCTAGAGGTCGTATGTGGCCCCGTTGAATTTAAATGTAAAATTGAATTAATTAAATAAATGATTTAAATATTAAATTTAATAAAACAGGCTACAGACGTTCGTTTGGGAAGACGGGACATTGCTCATCGCGTCTGGAACGGGGACAATTGGCTAGGGACAACTTCTGACGGATTAAATTGGCACTGTTAAGAAGTTACGGTTTTAATTGCAAAATTAGCATTAAAATATTATAAAAACCCTAAGCTAAACACAAACCCTAAACATAATTATATTCAGCCGCCGCCTACTATGAATTCAATGGCCATTATCACCCAAACGAAATCAATCAATTTCTCTCACTCCGTATCAAATAAAATCCCAAAACCAAAACGAGAATTGTAGAGCTCTTTATGCTCTTCGATTCTATACGGCTAAGATCGGGTTTAGGGGGCTGAGTTCGCCGGAATTGGAGCTCAAAATCTCGGCGCTCGTGCTCAAGTTTCGAGGTCAGGGCACCACCAGGTTCAGCGAGATGGCGCACGTGGGGACTGCAGGCGGAGCTGGTCATGGCGATACCTTCCGATCAGACTCCGGTGTCCTCGGTTGCTGTGCGCGGTGATAGGATTAAATGCGGTTTTGGGTTCAGCGTTTCAGCAGGTATCGCGATTTCCATGAAGAAGAAAAGGGGCAGTCCTTCTAGTTGCTGACTTGGCAATGTTCTATTGCATGAGGAGTTTTGTTATTTAAACTATATAAATTTGAAATCCAAATAGTAAAACATGTATAACTTTTACATACGACTTCGGAATTTTGCACGGTTGGATCCGTTGGAATCACAACGATGAGATCTACACAACAGAACTGACTAGAATTGAAACGAAGCAATTCAGAATTTGGGGATAATTTGAATCTGAACTGTACAGAAATAATATCACGGTGAGATTTCTATTTTATAATTTAAAATTAATTATTTGCTGAAATGTGAAAATTATATTTATTTCACATAAAATTTATGTGATGTTGTATATCTTTGTTGAAATGTTGATTTGTGTTGTGATTGCGATGAACCGCTAAATTGAATTGTGTGAATTAATGGTTGTCAGAATTTTGTGTATACAATAAAAATTACATTTCTATTGTATATATAAAATATATGATATATCCTGTTTGTTATGAAATAATTGAAAATAAACATATCATGTTTGTTTAGTTGAAAACAAATGTATCCTCTTTGTTTTATTGAAAAACAATATCTCATGTTTGTTAGGATAAAATTATGGAAACCAAAATGTCATTTTTGGTTAATTAGAAATTTGTTAACAAATAAAATTACCATTTTAATTTGCAAAGTTAATATAGAAAAATGTTTACATATAAAATGTTATTTTATATGATATTAGAATTCACAGAAATTGTTTATATATAAAATATTATATCATTAGAAAAGAGTAGACAATAAAAATTACATTTTTAGTGTAGTGTGAAACATTGGAAAAGAATACACAATAAAAATTACATTTTATTGTAGTATGAACCATTAGAAAAGAGTAGGCAATAAGGATTGCATTTTATTGTAATGAGAATCATTTTTGTTGGAATAAAATAGATTTAACAAAAATATCATTTTGTTAAATAGAATTTGTTAACAAATAAAATTTTCATTTTTATTTGTTAAGTTGAAATAGAAATTCGTATACAAATAAATCATTCTTTTATTTGTTATTGAAATAAATGTGTCATTGTATTGAATTAGAATTGTCAAAATTGAAATTGTCATTTTCTTGAAACTAGAATTGTCAACAAAAATGAATGAATCATTTGTTTTCGTTTTCTTAAAATAAGAATTATTAACAATATAGAATTATCATTTTTAACCATTTTATTGAAATGGTCATACTTAACAAACTGGGAATTGTTAAATTATAATTGCCAGGTTCAACAAGTTAGATTTGTTAAATTATGTTAACGATAAATTTTACAATTTTCATCGTATATGTAGAAAGGACTAAATATATACATTTTTTTCATTTAAAAAGAGTGAAACTAAAAATATACATTTTTGGTCGTTAAATTGGATTAAACCAAAATATACATTTTTGGCAGTTAAAAAGGATTAAACCAAGATGTACTTTTTGTTCATTTAAAATAAATAAACATTTTTGTTCATTTAAAAAGGATTAAACAATAATAAACATTTTTGTTTATCAAAAAGGTTTAAAACAAGAATGTACATTGTTGTCATGAAAAAGTACATTTTTATTCACCTTTTAGATGTGAATAAAAACTTGAATTGAAAAAGTACATTTTCATTCACATTTTAGATGTGAATAAAAACTTGAACTAAAAAGTGCATTTTTATTTACATTTTAGATGTAAATATAAAACATGAATATGAAAAGTACATTTTTATTTACATTGTAGATGTGAATAAAAATATGAATTGAAAAACTGCATTTTGATTTACATTTTATATGTAAATAAAAACATAGAAATAAAAACATGTAAATTAAAACATAGATTAAAAGTGACATCTTTATTTACATTTTTAGATGTAGATAAAAAGAATAAGTGGATAGATTAAAAACTTATAATTTTATTTACATTTTAGATGTAAATAAGAGGATAGATTTAAAAGCAACATTTTTATTGACATTTTATGTTCAATAAAAAGATTAGAATTAAAAGACATATTTTTATTGTCAATCTAGGGACAATAAAAATAGTAGAAATGAAAGTGATATTTTTATCGTCATTCTAGATGCGATAAAAAGAGTAGAAATAAAAGTGATATTCTTATCGTCATTTTAGATGCGATAAAAAGAATGGATTATAATGGTTGAAATCGTCAAACGATTTATATATATGTATATATATATATAAGTTGAAATTAAACGAGTTGCGCTATCGCAGTTCGTGATTTGAAATCGTAACTTTAAACGATTATACCGTAAGATCTGACCGTCGAATTTTCCCAAAACTGGAATCGTTAGGATTTCTTTGGGAAGATCTTCCCAACGATATAAATCTCGTCAAAATCAAACGGTTAGATTTCGAGAAATGTGTAAATCAAATTTGATTGAAAACAACGCCAGGGCTGCCAACCGACCCAAAGCGTCGTTAAATAGATTAGCTATTTTTATATAAATAAAAATAGCGATAAATTGTTATTAAATACTAATAACGACGTGAAATGATTTTAAAAAATATATATATGCGAGAATCATTTGAAAAGTCCGAGTTCAAACTCATTTCAAATGATTATACGACGATCTAAGTCGAAGAGTTGAAGACGGTGATTGAAGACCGACGATCTTCACATCGGATGGATGTGTTGCTACTGAGGCCCATGATTGGAGTGGTTATCTTAAAGGGGAGTCAGGAGTAGCCGTACGGACGTACTTGTTGATTGTTCGGATATGCGAGGAATAAGGTGCCTCCGGTTTCGTTCAGACCCACAACGGACTTGTAAATGGATGGTATGTCTGCCGTTGTATTCCTTTGTGCGATATTCGTTGATCTCTGCTAAACATACATCTGTTTTGTGTTTAATACCCTTCTCTGAGACGTACGAGCTTAGAGGTTATGTATTGGTAGGAATCAATGGTATGGTATGGATTGACAATGTGGCATGCTAAGATGCATGGATCAAGGCTTTTGTTGAAAAGCAGAGCCTTGTGGTTGATGACCAAAGCATAGCCTGTTTAGGCGTAGCTTTGTGTATAGCGTGACTTCACGAGCCTCACACCCAGGTAGAGTCTAAAACGGGACAAGGGAACGCAAGGAGTGCACACGTTTCTTTCTATCTTGGGTGATGTCAGCGACCTACCACCACTGGCATTTTACTTATGTGGATGATGGATTATAAGGTACCTCGGTTTTATAGGTTGTTAGTGGCCATGTTGAGGTCCAAAGAGACCGGGAAACGTGTGTTCAAGTATTGCCAATCCACTAACGTTAGGTGTAGACCGGCCTTGTAGATATCCAAGGGTTACCCATAGGTGTGATCCTGAGGCATTTGCTAGAGTGTCTTGAATTGGTAAGGAGACCGCCCCTAGCCTTGACTCTTGATGAAAACCAAATCTCCAATACGACATTACGGTCTTGATTGTAAACTTATATATGGCGACATAATAGGATAGGGTACATTGCTGTCTAGGATTGATATGTTTACTTTGAAGTATTTTAATACTGCTTAGACACTAATAGTAATATTAAAATATTATTTTATACATATCAAGTCATGTTTGATCATTATAAGGTAAAACTCTATCCTTCGGTTTGCGTTGCATTATGTGATGGGACTTGAGTCTTATAATGGTTTCATTTTTCTAAAAAGCATTGCGTTGTTTAACGATTTACTTTATTTTATGCACTGACAATCCAATGGAGTAAACCCATTCCGCGTCAGCGGCGTGGTCCTGTGATTAGCCTTATTATTAAATTAATTAAGTTAGAATTATCATACTAGTCCCATGACTGACCTGTAGTTTGTTTCACTGGCAAACTCGGGTGCCCATATTTTCCACACGGGCAGTCGAGTAGCTTGTTTGCAGATATATATTCTTTTAGCAGGATCCTGGATTGAAGTCTAAAGCTGTGTCCAGAGCATTGATAGCCTTCCACTGTATCAGTTTAAGTCTTCCGCTGTGTATTGTATTAATTAATTGTAATAAGTCTTCCGCTGTATTTTATGTATCGATGAACTCTGATATTCTGTACTCTGATGTAACATTATTATAATGTTTATAAAAGTCTGCTGTTATTGTTCTGATGTGTTGTATTCCCAAAGTTAACGTATGCGAGTTTTGAACGATTTTGATCGATCTAGCGATCGATTAAGGTCGGGAAAATGCGTGTCGTTACAACTTATGATTGTTTATTGTGTTGACGTGTCTTAATGTTGTTTAAGGCTTTTGGTCGATATGTAGGACGCCATGTTTTCGATAGAGGCACCCAAACATCGTATAAAACATTTTGATATGAGAAAATAATTAATCATAGAAAAATCTTTGATCTAATAATAATGTTAATGAATTGAATGAATTATGTAGAGTAGAGAATATGGCATGGCAATAGTGATATTATATTAACTTTGCAGCCAAGCGATGGAATGGAACACTAAAATTTTGTTGCTTAACAATATTTTATGTTATGAGACATGCTAAGAATCGGATCATTAAGTTAAATTGTTTTTGAGCAACAAAAGAGTATAAATGTGCAAGTATACTTATGTAAGAAGATATAATTTGAAATAAGTGGATAACTTGAGCATAATCAATATTCTATAAAATACACTCACATATTTTGGATGATGTATGCATCCATCGAGTCATAATAATAAGTGGAAAAAATGATGAAGTCGTTTAGATTTTGTTATCAAAATTGTAGCCGTTGGTCTAAGTAGTTCGATACCAATAGATGGCAAGGCAGTTTCATTAACGTATTGTGATTTGAAAAGCTAAGTGTGTATTTTTAAATATATCATATGGAAAAGTGAGTATGTGATAATTTAATGTATTGTGTATATTATTTCTCATATTTAAGATGATGCTAATTTTTGAAAACATAGTATTTAGGAATCTGGTCCATATTCCTTTGAAAGAGGAAAATTTGCAAAGTCATTTAGAAAATTGAAACTATAAATTAATTATCTTAAGGGAAATTGCATTGACGCAAATTTTTTAAGGGAGAGTCTGTAATAGCCCTAGTTTTGAGTATGCGCAAAAAAATTATAACAAGGATTATAATTTGTTAATTGAGAAAATAAAATAAAATAAGCGGAGCGTAGTTTACATAATCTCATAAGTCAAATAATTAATTATAATTGGGCTAATTTGATTAATAAAGAAAAAATATTTTAGATTTGAAGTTGACTTGAATTAAATAAAATAATAAAAGAATTCAATTTAGTATTCATCTGTTGAATAATTTTTTAAACATAAACAAAGTGAGGTTTTGAAAACTTTATAATGTAATTTGTGATAAAACATGTGTTAAAGGATTTTATGTGCCTAAATGCTATAATATGTAAATTATTGAATACGGTGAATTTTTACTGTTAGAAGAGTATTTCTAAATTTAAATGAGTTGAAAATAAAATAAAAATAAGTGAAATATTGGTTAAAAACAATGTTTGGGTGTTTAAGGTATTTCAGTATTGTTTGTGCATTTGTTTTGATAAGTAAATGAATTTTGTGTAATTTATATGTTAAAAATGTAAGTTTTAACAAATGGAAATGTAAAGTATGTATTTTATTAAAAATAAAAATTTTAAGTTTTTTTCATACTAAAAATTATGGGTTCATTTAAAATTGTGTTTAAATTGTTATAAATAATTTATTTAAACATGTTGTAACATTTTTTGTAAAGTTAAAAACAAAGAAGTGTAAACACTTTGAAGTATTCAGTGTTAAAATTGGGAAAACGTGGGTAAATTTGCAAGCTAATGACATAATTAACTAATTTAAACATGCTTAGTCCTAATGGATAGGATTTGGATCTAAACCCAACCCATTAGCTAATTTAAACTATGCAGAGAGAATTTTGAAAACATATGTACCATTTACTCTCTAGTTTCTCTTCTTCCTTACTTATTTCCTAAATCGAAAAAGAAAGCCCCTCTCCAACTATCAAAATCCAATCTTCTTTCAAGTTTAAAATCTGAGAAACCAAAGATTAACAAGTAATCCAAACAAAAGCAATAACTATTTCGTCTAATTTGTTAATCTATGAAGGGTTGTCTACTGTAAGTTCTGTTTTGGGTTACATGTCTGTACTTTTGATTCCTACATGTCCTTGAAGCACTCTCAAATCCAAAAGTTCCATTTTTTATTTTTATTTTGCCAATTTCTACAAATTCATTATTTATCGTTAAATGGTAAGTTTTCACTCACTCTTCTAGTTCAAGCCACTATGCATGTTTCTGATTATGGTTTCTCGATAGTGGATTTCGACTATTATAAGTAGATTATAAGTTTAAGTAGACAGTGGAAAAAATGTTTTATCTTTATTTTTAAGAGTTCGTAGGTCTCTCATTTTATATCGGAATCATGTAAAATTTGTATCGGATTTTTTTTCGCATGTTACACTTGGTATTTCTCTAAAATAAAGCTTTAAGTCGAACTGAATCTATGCTAAATTTTCTTCCAAATTTTGAAGCAAATCAAACAAAAATGCACGTAGAATTCTCAACCTAAAGGTCGATCTTGGACTTTCAAGGTCGACCAAGGGGTCGATCCATAGCCCACGAAGGTCGACCTTGACATTACATACTCAACCTATTAGAATGTGATTTTTGTTCCTCTGTATCCAATCTCTTTTATGTGTTTCTGCACATTTATTGTTAGTTTAAACTGATATTTTTTGTGAGATTTCTGAGCATTGTTTTGAGACGATTTCAATATGCTAATTCCTATAAATGGAAGAGCCAACATTAAGGTTAATTCATATTTCAGATTGACAAGTTTTATATGCACTTTCATATGCTAATTTCATTGAGTTTTTATTTGAATTTGATGATTTTCTGCACATGTTTTATAAACTGATTTCAAAGAAATTATTAACTCAAAACCAGCTTTTTATATATATATTTCATAAATCAATTTATATAAAATAACTATTTTTCAGCTATTATATATACACACACATATATCTTGTATAAAAAGATTTAGAGAGAAATGTCTTCCATATGTTATCGAAAATCATTTTAAAACCATTTTTTTGAAGTATATATTTTCTACATAAAACTTCACATTTTTGCACTCTTCGAGAGAACAAGGAAATAACTTAAATGATATAGTAAACCATGTGGTATGAGTCACATTGGCATACTATATCGCTTTATTTCGGACTTTATCGATTGATGCAACACCTATGTTGATTGACGGGGTTGTAGTAAATTGATATGTGAGAACATGTGGTATGGGATGCATTATTACCACTATTTGAGTTATTATTCGGAAGTTGGCAACACATTGTATGTAGACCTTTGGATTACCTGTGTGAATTTCCAATACTAAGCTTCTTGTATGGTTTCACTGTAAGGCACCAAATCTGTGTAAGATGCCAAATCTATGTGAATAATAGTACTTGGCAAGCTTCGGCCCTCTGTGTGGTGCAGGTGCAGGTGAAGGCATAGCTTAGACTCGGTTTTCGAATTTCATATATTTATTTTCAGAATTGGATTATATGGACGATCCAACACGATCTTTATTTTGTATATTCTAGCTTTTGGATATTGGATTTCTATAGATTTCTAATGGATGATGAACTCTGGACTTTGGATTTTCAGATTATACAAAACATACATTCCATATAAAGATAAGTTTTTGGAGACAAATTTTAACCTGACTTTTTGTAAGGCCATTACGCTTTGTATTTGGATGCTTAGATGGCTCGCAAAATTGAGTATGGTTGATCGTATGAAGCTATGGACAACTGAATTCACTTATATATCACTTTGGAATAGTTTGAGTTGGAACTCAAAATTTAGCTAAGTATGAGGTGATACAACTCTGAATCATAAAAGAATAACTAGACTTCGTATAAGCGAGAGAACGGTTCTACTCCAAGGCACAAGATTTCAAGATTCAGAAAATCTGTCATAACAGCATCAATAACTCAGGTTCCGAACTTCAAAACACAAAATCAACCACATAGGGATAAAGGCAAGGTAGGGGGACCTGCCTTAAGGGTCGCACCCGAAGGGTGCATATTCCAAGAGATCGATATTGAACCCCATCCCCCCCCCCCCAAATTCTGATCCAAGCTTTGAGAGGGGTGACTCGAGCCTACTTCTGAGATTGCTCATCTCATCTTATGGGCCTCTTTGTGAATTTTTAGACCAATCCCGCTTGATCTCTTCAGCTATAAATAGAACTCTAGGGCTTTAGGAAAAGGGGTCTTCAGGAAAAGGGTTTCTTCTTTTCTGCTTGGATATCTTTTTTATTCTTCTTTATGTAGGAATTCTTTCATATTTAAACCACAACTTTTACTTCTCCACATTCTTATACTCAAGTAATCAATTATAATTATAGTTAGCAGTATAAACGAAGATTACTTCAAGTGAAAGTAGGTTAGATTTCTCGAACCACCATAAAAATTGTGTCTTCTCCTTATTTATTACTTTTTGTTTACTTTGTAACATTTGAATGTTTTGTGGGATTGTACTCATTTAAAATGTTAAGTTCAATTGACCAAAATCCAGTCTAGCACTTACCAAACTACCATAATAATCGGTAACACTTTAATTAAGCTTACTGTAATACAACTAAATTTAGGATAGTTTATTACTTAGTAATTAAATACAAATATAGTTTCCGCTTAAATTATGTATAGAACAATGGCCCAAACAAACCTAAAAATTTATAATTTCATCATTTGCATGAGCTGACAGTTAGATAAATTTATCAGTTACCATCGCACCAAATGTTTTAGTAATATGCTAGAGGATGCTCCTTTCCTTAACCACTATTTTCATTATAACGAAGTTACACAGTAAAGTTTTTTATGGGTAAAGTTTGCAAGAGAAAAGCTAATTATATTTCGATTGACAATTTTCTGAACAACTGATACAATGGATGTTATGTGTATTTATAATGCATAGCAAAACAGAAAAATAAAAAAGGTTATAACGGGCTTGGCCCAAATAATTTTCTGAAAATCCGACCTTTAGTTCATTTCGATGTCTTGTGGAGTTCGATGCAGAAAGTAGTTTAGTTAGGATGTCAGCACATTGATAATATGTTGGTATATAATTTATCTTTATACACCCTTTAGCAACTTACTTTCTTAAAAGGTGAACATCGATTTCTATGTGTTTTGATCTGGCATGTTGTATTGGATTTGCAATCGTGTACACTACACTCTGATTATAACACCATAGAGTAGTTTTTCCTTCTGTAGTGACTTGTAATTCTTCTAGAAGAGATTGTAGAAGAATTATCTTTGATGTAGCATTTGTTATACTTCTACTTTGCCTCAATGCTAGATCTAGATATAGTGCTTTGTTTCTTAGAGCACCAAGATACTAAATTGTCACCCAAATACATGCAGTACCTAGTTGTTGATTTTCTATCATCTATGTCTGATGCCCAATCGACATCGGCATATCCAGTGATGTTGGGACTTTTCCCAGTCTCTAATGATAAACCATGATCCATAGTTCCCTTCAAGTACCTTAGAATTCTTTTGACCGCCCTCATGTGATTTTCTAGTGGTTCCTATATAAATTAACACACTTTGTTAAGGATGTAAGAAATATTAGGTCGAGTTATAGCTGAGTATTGAAAAGCACCAATTATACTTTTGTATTGTTTAATATTTGATATTGGTTCTCCCATGTATTTGGAATTTTTTTTATTACTGATCATTGGGGTGGACTAAGGATTTTCCTGGTCCATCTTAGTTTTGATGAACAATTCATTGATTACTTTTTCTATGACAGCATAATTTCTGACTTTGACCTTCTTACTTCAATGTCTAAAAAATAATTCGTCTCCCCAAGATACTAGATTGATAGTTGCTTGTGTAAATATTAAATATGTTGGTTTACCTCTGCACCACTATCACTTGTAATTATCAACATAAATTAGTATGCATATAGTTACTGTATTTGTAATCTTGATAAACAATGAATTATTTTCAAAAACTAAAAATTAATTTGACACCATTTCATGGCAGAGCGCTCTGTCCCCCCACCCCATCCCGCCCAATCCTATCGCTAACCTATCCCATCCCACATTGAGCCAACCACCCGCTGATCCTCACCCGCCAACCCACCAACCGTATCTCCTGACCCATCACCATTGTCGTCCTCAACCCAAACCCAACCTTCTCCCACTCCCCAAACCCTAGCTAGCAAAAATGTGAGTCAATAACCTTGGACTTTTATGTTTAAGCGTAAACCGACGAACGCTGGAAAGTACAATCCCGTTGACACACTTGAGCTAGTTGAAGAACTAAAGTTTGGCAAGAATTCTTGGTGGGTTTCTTTTTGGAAAAGCCGCTATCTTACATAGCCGTAATCAACAAGTTACTAGCAATCTGGAGGTTGAAAGGTTCAGTCAAGGAAAGGTCTGATGGAGTTCCCTTTCTTTTTGAGTTCTCGAATGAGGAAGACAAAAATAGGATCCTTCAAGCTAACCCAATAATTATGAACAACAAGCTTTTCATCATTAAGCCTTAAGACCTATCTATAAGCAATGTACGTGGGAACATTAGGTCAGTTCCAATATGGGTTCGACTTTATAACATTCCTGTTTTTGCTTGTTCAAATATTAGTATAAATTGGATAATTTTTAGGTTAGGAATGTCGTTATGTATGGACGAGATGACTCAGCATAGGATGAGAATTCAACATGCCAAATGTTTAATAGAAGTTAAGCCAGATAAAGAGCTAGTGAGTGATTATCTTGTAAAAACACCTAAGGGAGGAGTTTAAAGGATAAATGTTGAGTACTTGTGGAAACCAGACATTTGTGTCAAATGCAAGTCGTTTGGACATAGTAGTATTGATTGTGATAATAGTGATATTAGTGCTAAAATGAAAGAAAGTGGTAGGAAATAGAACAACAAGAAAGTGCTTGTTAGTAGACCTATTCAAATGGGAGAGCAAGTTATTTTTAAACCACATGCTGAAGTCAAAAGTAACTAAAACAACCCAAACTCACTCTTGCGGGAAAGCCCGGATAGAGTTGAGAACATGACAAATCAGAAAACAAACAGAAGAACATTTCATTGCTTGTTACAACAATTTACATCATAGTACAACATTTCATTGTGAATGAAACAATGTCTTTGTTAAACAAAACAATGCTAGTTGCCTACAAGTTTATGTTGCTTTATATTCAATGTACTTGTGATTTGAATATCACCAAGTCAAGTCATAAGCAATAAGTAATAGGAAATAAGTCATAAAGGAGCGTTAAGCATTAAATTGTAAATGTTAAGCTATCTTGCTTAGGAACTTAGACCATAATTTGCCTTGCTTATAATTACTAAGTGTCATTGTGTTAAGTGTCGTGGTACTAAGCGTCGTAGCACCAAGTGTAGTAATTTGTAGGTATAGTGTATGTTCCCCAATCAATTTTGTATCATGAGTCATGCCCAAGATGTGTTCGAAATTAATTTATAAGTCTACACCCATGCCCTCAGCATTGTAGGGACCGGGTTAAGTCAATTTCACTTTCGATCCTTAAGCCCTTATACTCTTGCCCCTAGTCGAGAGGTGATGGTGTTAGTGCGAATGTAGTAGAATTGTTCTTTATACTCTCTCAAAGTCAGTTCGGGTTAGAGTTGTGAGTTTAGCAGTCGTAACTCATGGTGCACCATTAATACTAACCCAATTGATTTATACTCTCTCAAGTCGTGAAAGTCAGAGTTAGTTGGGCAAACAGACGATATCACGTTCGCCTTGACAGCATTCCTACACTTTAATTTCTAAATCAAGGATCACCATATCAAGCGTCGATGTAAATCTCGAGTTTAGTTTACTCACATTTGACTAGTCGTTGAGGTGAGTCAGCTCGTCGAAACGTGAGCCAGTGAACGCAGTTGGGGAGTTAGTCATCCCCTTCGTTCGAGTCTTGGCACAGGTTGGTCGAATCACAACATATAGCCAAACTATTAAACATAGTCATAGAGCATGGAAACGAGCTTTTATTTATAAACAATTGACGACTCATGCCTTAAATTACATAGTTAAAATATGAAATCAAGATTAAAAAGTGAAAAAATCCTAAGTCACGTAAGGTTGCTAGTACTCTGCATTCCATGCTCTCTGCAGATCATCGCTATTAACGGTCGCTAGCCTTAAAGTTCCAACATCAAGCTTCCATCAAATGACATAAGGTTTTTCCCTCTTTGGATGTGAACTAGAGCCGGGAAGATGTGTTTCAGTACGAGGTTGTCGAGTTCAAAAGTTTTAGTCCGAACCATTTTATTGTAGTATCAGGCAATCCATTGTCTATGTGTTGAAGCATTCAAGTTAGCCTCCCCTCTCTTCTCAATTATCATGTCATGTGATTATAGAAGAAGTGCCTTGTTTGTCAAAGGTTTGTAGTACATCGTTCGATGAGAGGAGACTTTGAGCACCATTGGTATTAGCGCCTAGGATCCATAGGACAACAGGAATGGAGTGTGGCCAGTCGTAGAATCATGGGTTGAGTGATATGCCCAAAGGTCTAATGGTAGTTCATTAACCCACTTGGCTTTAGCCCGCTCCAATCGCTTCGTCAGTATGAACTTTATGATCTTATTGACAGATTCAATCCGTCCACTGGATTGTGGGTGTGCAACTTCATTATGTTTTGTCCATTGTGACGTCGTCGACGGAAATCTCTAAAATCTATGCTATTAAATTGGGTCCATTATCATTGATGCCAGTTCGGGGAAGTCCAAATTGACATATGATGTTTCTGACAATAAAGTTAATCACATGCTTCATCCAGATCATGGTCAGTGGCTTAGTTTGATCCACTTCATGAGGTAATAAATTGTCATGATCGCATACTTCCCTTCATCCTTCGAAATTGGAAGGCTTCCGATAAAGTCTATCCCCCATACTAATGGCCAAGGACTGACCATCTGGGTGAATTGGTTTGGTGGAGCCCTAGGAATCTTAGCAAACCCCAAGCATCTTTAGCAACGTCATGAATAATCAGTTGTATCTCAGTTCATGGTAGGCTAGAAATAGTCATAACAAAATATCTTCTTTGTCAAATTTACCCCTCGGTATGATCGCTACATTCACCTTCATGCACTTCTCGCAACACGCGCTTGGCGTTATCGCTGGAGACCCAAGGAGTAAAGGAACTGAGAAGCCTTTGCTATATTAGGTGTCTCCCTGGATGATGTGTCTTGAAGCTTTACGCATAGTAGAATGCCTTTATTTCGCTTAGGAAGAGTTCCAGTCATGAAAAATTCTTTGATTGGAGTCATCCACGATTCTTTTTAGTTCCTACACCAACGTCACATCAATTTCCATTTGATCGAGGCTGGCTATTGCTAATATCTTTATAAGGACTACATCAGTTTGCACTTGGTCATTGGAACTAGCTAATTTCGCCGAGTAGTCGGCTTTCTCATTTTCGTTTACAGGATGTGAGAGATGTTGTAATAGTTGAACCAACCCATCAGCTCTTCAATTGTTGAAGTAAGAGGCAAGTCCTTCCCTTTTTTGGAACTCCTTCTTAACTTGAATTCCAACAACCTATAAGTTTAGAAAATTTCGACTAACTTAAATCCTAATTCCTTTGCGAATCTTAACCCGAAAAACAGGGCTTTGTACTCGCTTCATTTTTTGGGCAAGACTGACCAGTTTTTATAGTGCTCCATAACACTTTTATTTAAAAAAAAACAAAAATTACATGACTTACAAGTGATATACAAATCATGCATCAGTTAAAAGAAGCAGATCCCACGCAGGGGATACACAGCTAACAGCATCAAACCAATTACACTTTATTTTGAAAATTCAATACAACTTACTTAAAAAGACTATTTTCCTAATTTCATTACCTTGTGCTGACCATCAAAGCACAACGCATAAGGAAAAGACAACAAACCTTTACAAATAGGATATGCATCATCTCTCTCTTTCTGCTGCGCATAACTAGCGTCTTCATAGACAATTCACCAACGTCAGGGGATTTTTCAAAAACGAGCATGAGAGGTGCCTTGTGCCCAAGTGGTGGATAAATATGATCATAAGGTGACTTTTTTCTCATCGGCTCAGCATCACTAACCATGCTCGAAGAGGCACTAATTTTCTTTCTACTTTGTTTTTACTGGCTTTGAGAGTTTACAAAACCAGATTTAAAGGGGATAGGAGAGCACTGTTTAAGAGCAGACACCCCAATCACAACAGTTGGAAGTTACTTCCCTATATCAATCACATATTCATTCATTTTGGCAGTCTCTTCATTGTTTATGACTGAAATTCCAGTCTTAATTCATAACAGATCGAACGTCCTTCAGGAGTTAATAAAACAACTCCAACGCCAGAACATTGACCGTTTTGGGCTCCTTCGGTAAATAGTTTCCATATGGTAGTTGGTGGGCTATCTTTCACATCTTCCTCGTCCTTTAGAGTGGTAAATTCAGCTATAAAGTCCACCAATGCTTGCCTTTGAATAGCCCATCTAGGGTATATGTAATATCAAACTGTCTAAGTTCAAGATTCCATTTGAGTTACATTTCAGATGCCTTAAATCACCAAAGGACCTTCGTAGGAAGACGTCAGTGTACACTTTGATATGATAAGTCCGAAAGTATTGATAGAGCTTCCATGAGTTATTAGTAAGCAGTAAGAAAGTTTCTCAATCTTATGGTAATTGCATTTTTCCAAGTCAATTTTTAACTTATGTAATATGTTGATGGTGAATCTGGTCGTCTTCGCGGACTAATGCTGAGCTAATGGTGTATGGAGAGACTGCCAAGTATAAGAACAAGTCTTCGTGATCCATTGGCTTTGGAAAAATAGGAGGCTTCTTCAAATGATCCAACAAATTCTAGAATGCTTTGACATAGTTTGGCGTCCAAGCAAAATTGCACTTCCCTCATTTAATCAACTCAAAGAAGGGGAGGCACTTCTTGGAAGCCCTGGATACGAATCTTCCTGAGGTTGCCACCATCCCAACTAGACCTTGCATATTCTTTATCCTCCTAGGCACCTAAATACATTTATTGCTTCAATTTGCTTAGGATTAACCTCAATTCTTCGTGAATTGACGATGAAGCCCAAAAATTTCCCTAATGCAACGTTGAAAGAGCATCTCAAAGGGTTGAGTTTCATCCCAAACTGTCAAAGGATGCCAAACATTTTCGCTAAGTCTTTGATGTGGTTTGCCAATTGCTTTGACTTCACAAGTATGTCATTCACATACACCCCATCGATCTCCATAATTTATTTCGGAACATGCTGTTGACCAGCAGCTGATACGTCGCTCTAGTGTTCTTCTAACCGAATGTCATGACCACATAACAACACAAACCAAGATCCGTTATAAAACTAGTATGTTCCTAGTCCGTAACATGCATTACTATCTGGTTATATCTAGAGTAAACGTCCTTAATAGAAAGAAGTTCTTGATATACAGCCGTTTAGTCGACAAGTGGTCAATCCAGAGAAGCAGGAAGCTATCTTTGGGGCTTGCCTTGTTCAAGTTCGAAAAAATAAGATATGTCCGCTACTTCACATCGGCCTTCTTCATAAGGACTAGGTTTGATATCCACTTGGGGTACGTCGAATCTCGGTTGTTATTTAGCCTTTTGAACTCTTCTTTCAGCACTGTCAACCTCTTTGCGCCAAGCTTACGTCTCTACTGCTTTAGCGGGACATATTTTGGGTCGATATCGAGTGATTGGCTCATGATTGACGAGGATATCACCTATATGTCAACAAGGGTCCATTCGTACACGACAATGTTTTCATGGAGAAAATCAGTCAACTCCCTTGTGTGAAGGGGGTTTAATAGGATTCGATCTTTAAGTCCTTAATCGGGTCGTCATTATCGACCGGAATATCCAATGTAGTCTCATTAGGAGTTACCCTTCTACATCCGTGCTCTCCGTCCTCTCTCGGATCAATATCCTATAGTTGACTACTAGATGGTCTAGGTCGGGATGTCTCATTTATTTGTTATGCCCCTACCTTCTTGGCAGGAGGAGGATGGTCTTCGGGCTTTTCACTTTATTTGTTACGTACTTCTTTCCATTCCCCTAAGTAGCACGCTCATCCTACTACTTGGTCTCCTCATATAACTCCAACTCCACCTTTCATTGGAAACTTCAGGAGCAAGCAATAAGGAGTTATGCGTTCTTTAAATTTAGCAAGGGTTGGTCGGTACAAAATGGCATTGTATGGAGAGTTTATATACATCATAAGAAATGATAGGATCCACATTCTCGTATGGCTCCCTCGCCCAACTCTACCGGAAATTCAACTATTCCAATCGATTCGTTAGTTGAGCCATTGAATCCATGTATCATGCCTTTACACGGCTTTATGTCTCTCTCTTTAAGCCTCATTTGGTCATAGCTCTTTTTAATAGGATGTTTACGGAATTCTTGCAGTCATCAAGGATTTTATGTACTGTCGTTGGGCCAACGATGGTCGTAATTACAAATGGATCAATACTCGACATCTCCACCCCTCGACATCTCCACCCCTCGACATGTATATTTCGGAAAACGATGTCATCGATCATCGTTTTCTTTGTTTCTATGGGACTACTTCTTCGGGAGTACCGGAATCCCCAACATTTAAGTGTTTTGCTGCATTCTCATACTGCTCCGTGGTTCATGCACTGAACCCTATTGGAAGCGGACCTCCGACAATTGTGTTAATAACAATTCCTTTACCTTTATTATTATTTTCAGGATAGGCGGTGGCTCTAGGAGGTGCCTGATATTGTCTAGAAACCGAAGCCCCTGCCTCTTTCTCTCGAGGCGATCTTATACTCAACAAGTTTTCCTTCTTCGAGAAATTTCTCAATGATATCCCTCAGATGATGATTTTTATTTGTTGTCTGGACATAGATCTCATGAAATAAGAAGAATTTACCAGTCTACACCTCCTTCTCAGTCGATTCACGTGAAGGTGGCTTCTTATACTACATCGTACTACAAGTATCCAAGTATATATTCTCCAATGTGTCACTTAGTAGTGTATAGGTGTCAATGGTCTGAAATCGAGGTCGCTTCTTAGAATCCTCCTACATATTGCATCTTCCTCTGTTGTCTTTTCTGCATTGGTTACCATTCTGCCTATTATGGTTTCCAACGTCCATCTCTACCTTCCTGGTATTATCTCTGGATTGTATTACTTCTGCATTACTCTGAATTCCCTTATTAACCATGTCATCCGCCCTCCTCTTCCAATTATTCCTTGCTTCTTCGATACGCAAGTGTACGTTAGCCTTCTAATAAAACATGTCCAAGCTTGAGGGAGGCTTCCCAGTCAAATATTTTTCGAATTCGGCCTCAAAACCAACACCTTCCACCGATGCCGTCAACACCGACTCTGGATTGGAATTGGTGACTTCTGTAATCGCCATGTTGAAACAATCAAAGTAACTTCCAAGCGACTTCGCTCGAGCTTGAGTTATTTGGGAGAGGGACACCGCATTCTTTGACTTGGTGGCATAGAGGCGAAACTGATTTAGATTTTTTTTTGCCCAAAGTCTACGAAATTAGGCACCGACTTCGAAGCTAGCCAAGTGAACCACATAAGCGCAACCCTATCCAGATAGATGGGGAATGTCTTACACTTGATGGCATCCAGGGATGCCACCGCATTTATGAAACATGTATTTCTCACTAGATGCTGGCTCAGATCAGTCCTTCCCGAGTAATGGTTCATCTGTGGCAATTTGAACCTCCTAAGGAATTCAACTTCAAGAATATCTTCAATAAAGGGAGTATGACTTCGCTTCAACCCCAATATTCCTTGGTGTATCCTTTATTGTCATTTATAATTTTTCCCACCATTGTTGCATCCTCAGTATTAGTCATCACACGTTCTGGCTCTGAACTCTCATCCCATTGAACCTTCCTTTTTCCTGCATTAGGCAACATCGCTTGGGACACCGTCCGAACATTGCTTCCTTGGCCCGTATCGTCTCGGTCATTCACGGGACGCAAGGGAGGAAGTGTAGGAGAGCAAGTAGCTATGAAATTGTCATGATTCTTTAGAGGGGAGAGTTTCGGTTCGATATGGAGATCGACCCGGCATGCCCCGGTTCAATGTTCCTTATCGGCAATATCGACCCGACCAATTGCTTTTGATCGAACTGGGAGCATAGCGGACCAAAGCTGCTGAATATTTTCTACCCATTTATATGGAAGTCTTTGCCTTTGCTGCACTTGACTCCTTTTAGATGAAGATGAGCCTTTAGTTGCTTGTCAATTTGGTGGGAAAGAAGTTCTCTGTCTCCTAAACTCATCCCATTGCCTAGCCATCTGATCCAAGTCTTATCTCATATTAATGCTGTCATGACCCTGAGCATTCAACGCTGACATTGCCTTGTCTAATTTGTTCAGAAGCAACATAAATTCATTTTTGCTGGAGAATGTTTTAGAGAGGGCTCGATCAGTGAGAATATCTGAGGTGTGCCGACCTGGGTACTTAGTCGTTCGATACTGAACTGGGAGCTATAGCATGGGAAAGCTAGTTTGTTGCATGCTGGTTGTTGTTGGTTGATGGCCGGGAGCAAGTTTTGATCTTGTCAGCTCTTGTTGACACCATTCTCGCTGGAATTGATAAAATATCCAAATGTAGGAAACTTACAGGAAATTGGGGTTTTTTCTTCGAACTTGATGGTTCAGAAAGTTGATTTAAAAATCCTCAACTACTGATAAATCTTTAGTTCTCAGTAAAAGTACCAAAAAGTTAACTCCAAAAAATGGCCCAACTCTCAAATATATAATATAAAGAGAAATAACCAAAGAAATATAAATTAAAATTGAGGAAAATTCAATCACACATGAGTTTATAATGGTTTGGTATTAACGAGCCTACGTCCACTTTATAATTCCTTATATAACTTGAAAAATGAGTACAATGGTGGAATATCTCTCAGAAAACAAGTGAAATGTAGTAATACAGCATATAAAAGAAACAAAATGCCAAAAGTCCTCTTTTTGGAGCTTTAGAGGGTATTTATAGGTGATAGAAGAGACTAGTTCAATCCATCCATGTGGTGGTCAATCCGAACATATAGGAAGGTGGTGGAAGTAGATTAAAAACTGCAGGTCTCCTCTTTAGGAGGATGTCCGGTTGTCTCGACGATATGTAGTCCAATGTCATATACATGGCAGTTGATCCATCACTTCAGGAGTTGGAAAAGAGGTACTCTCGGTGATGGAGCGAATCTATGGAAGATACTTTGACTGGAAGTAAAGGAAGTGGTAAAAGTGGAGTGATTCTCCAGTGGATATTTCCCCAGCCCGACCATGCCCGGTTTGACGTGTCAAGCCGGATGTTCACTAATCCTGGATCAGCGCTCTCTTCGAGCTAGAGATTGGTAGCATTGTCTTTACCGATCTAGAGTCTTTCCAAGCTTCAGCTCCTACATATCCAACCGCACCAATCTCGGGGTATGTCGATCCAAGGGATAATATCATTTTCTTGGTTTTGCTAGTGTCTAGACATGCTTGACTCGAGTCTTGTGATTCTTAACCATGATTGTTTGTATTTGATTGCTTTGCCAAAAGGAAGCTCAAAAATATTTAAGGCATAACACATGATAACTAGGTCTACTCCTACCATATCTAAGTGGGTCCTTACAAAACACCTTTCTTTCTTATAGGAATTGAATCAATTCAGCTTTTAATTGTCCATTTGACCTTTTTATAATTTTTACAGTTTGTTGATCTTCCAAATCAATACACACTTATTCCAGATCGTTCGTTATCTTTATTAATTTTTTATGATCTATCATGACAGTCAAGCTCTTCAATGATCTGATCCTTTAGAACATCTTTAATTAAGTAAGCATATCTTCGCTTCCTTTTCTACTTTTTCTTAAACGAAGTGAACCATTTGATTCTATGTTTTATTTGTTATTGGTAGCTGTTATTAATTTAGAAGGCTGGTTTGTCAACCCAACTTCCAAAGACTTTACTATTTCATCCTTTGTACGAGCTTCCCACTTAGAATCATAACAAGAAGTACGCTCATGTTTATATTGGTCTAAAATAGAAAAATACAATTTCATCGCATCGATATGTTCCCATTTGATGGTTCCCCATCTAATTTCGTCAAAAAAATCACAACCAAATGTTTAGAGGAAACAAAATGTCAATTTTTTTCCATAGTTGACCTACAAAGAAAGCATTGTAATATGACAGTTGATCATGATGATGAAGATAGCATCGAAAAATCAAGAATAAGCAAAATCCCCAACTGGACAAGAAGTCACATGGATATTGAAAATGGAGAAAACGGTAGTTGCGGAAATTAAGGATCTGCGGTGGATTTTATGGATATATTGAGATACTTTAGGAAATATTTATTTTGAGAAAGTTCTAAGGAGGGAAATTTTTATTTTAATCAAGTTTTACGGAGGATTTATTTCTAAGATATTTTAGGGCCTAATTGGGTATAGACCTAGTCTTTCCATTTGTCTAAATAAGCATATCATTAGGGATAGATTTATTTGTACTTGGAAGGAAGAAAAACTTGTTTTTTTTTCGTTCTGTTTTTAGGGATTGAGATATTCTCTCAATTTGAGGTCTTTCATTGTAATCAATTAGTGGAATAATGAAGGTATGTTTTGAGGAATTTGTTTGTTATTGTTTTATTTTCCCTCTTTTAAAATCTAATTATGTAGAAATCTCGGGGAAACCCAAACAATTGATATTGGACTACACAAACTTTTTGAAGAGGGTTTATGGATAAATAATTATTGAAAAGCTTAATGGAAGATATTGGGGATTATGGAAGGCAAAGATGGAAGATTTTCTTTATCTTAATGATCCTCATCAAGCTTTACAGAATAATAGGGAGAAACCTAGCAATTTATCCAAAGAAAAATGGGAGACTTTGGATAAGAAGGCTGATGCATCAATTTGACGTTTTTTGGATAATTCAGTGTTTAATATCATTTCTAATAAAACATCTGCTTCCACCATATGGAATAAATTGTAAGGCGTTTATGTGAAGAAATCTGCAACAAATAAGGCTCTTTTTATGAGAAGGCTGGTGAATCTGAAGCTTAAGGAAGGTGGATCAATTGGAGAGCATCTTAGAAATTGTGAATCAATTGCCTGCAATGAGTTTCAAGGTGGATGATGAAACACAAGCCTTAATGATGACGAGTTCGTTGCTAGAAAGTTGCGAAACACTTATGGTTGCGTTGAATAACTCAAATTCAGATGGCGTTGTTTCAATGGGGTTCGTGGTTAGTAGCTTGTTAATGAAGAGATGCGGAGGACGAGCCTTATGAAAGGAAAAGATAAGGAGGCAACGGAAATTGAAACTCCAATTGAAAAATATTTTATTGCAAGGAGGGTTAGTCAATGAAATATGGAAAGGCAATCGATTAGACCAGACATGAGAAACGAACACATTCTTTTTACTGTGACAAACCCGGACATCAACTGAGATTTTGTCACAAGCTTAAAATGGATAAGGAGAAGATGAAGGCATTGGAAGAAGAGACAAATGAACAAAATAACAACAGTAATGAGGTGAATTTTGGTGAGGAGATTGAAGGAAATGTTTTATGTGTTAATGAAGGCGAAAGCAAAGATTGGATACTTGATTTAGGAGCCCGTAACGACCCGCATTCTACGAATCAGAGGATCGTAGAACATTTATTTCTTTCTCATACAAAGTCGTATATGCATGTAACTTTGGGAGACGGCTATTGGGGTCATTTCCCATGTCCATGATTTTTGCAGGTTTTTAAATGACAGTTTTGCCCCTAGCTGATCTTGTTTCAGCCATAACTTTTGGTTGGAAAGGAGTTTTGACCTGAAACCACTTCCATTAGGTTCGGATTATGGTTTACCTTTCCGTAGAGTAGTCATACGTGAAAAATGGACTTAGCGTTTGGGAGATATGGCTGAATTAAGGTTTAGAAGGTGAAAAACAGTTTAACCGGGCTTAATAGGGTGATTAACAGCTAGGCCCATTGGGGGATTTCGGGATTAGGAGTTTATAAAGGCTGTTAGGATTTAGAGAACACCATTTTCTCATTTTTCAGCCGCCACCTATCATTCCTCTCAATCTAGCAATGACCTCCACTTGCTAAAACAACCCAAATTACCTTCTAATCACCATTTAATCAAGTTTTAGCCTAATCTACGTCAAATCAAGCAAAATCAACACCTAATCTAGGTTGGAGCTGCTGTGTAGTCTTAGGAACAGTGCCAAATAGAGGGTAATTTCAGATTTGGTATTTTATTGTGGCCAAGGTGAGTGATTGGCATTGTTTTTACACTAATTACAGTTGAATAGGGTGATTAGTGTTAATTAACGAAATTATGCATTTTAAAAATCTGGAAAAATATTTATAAATTTCGAAACACTGTTTTAGGTCTCTGTTAGAAATTTGGTTAATTTGGTTAAGTTTTGCTAATCATATCATTAGTTATTCTTAAACATGATTAAGGGAAAATATGGTATTTTGGCTATGTTTGATCCACTTTAATACAACATATTGTTGTTTTGGTGTTTATGGTTGATTCAATATGTTGCTATGACTATATGGTATGCTTTGTTATTGATTAGAAAAGTTAGAATGGTCAAAAATGTCGTCGTATGGCGTAAAACAGTCGCTGGAAAAGTTGCAGGAAGTAGTGCAGGGTTTCGGATCGGATCGGGTTAGGGGGCTCGGGTCGGGTCGGGGAACTGAGCAGAGAACCGAACCAGATGGCTTGGAAAAAAGTAAGGCCTCTTTTATAAGGGTTGGAGTTGGTATTGGACAAAAGCTGGACATGGGATCGGATCGGATTAATTGGAGGAATGAAAGGCAGAACCGAACTAAGGCAGAAGCACCGAACCGAATCAAGATAGTGGGATAGCCGAAACCAAGTGACATGGAAGCACCGAACCGAACCGAGGGAGGAGCTCCGAACCGGATGGCCAGGAAGTGGAGCAAGCCGAACCGAACCAGGGAAGGACGACCGAACTGGATTGGAGCTGCGATTACGCGATGACTCCTCTGAAGACCAACTCCAATTCGACCAGAACCCGAGATGCAAAGGAAGTCCAAGTAGGAGGTTTGCACTTAGGATCCAGTTGGGAACCAACGAGTTGACTCTATGATTGGACTTTGCTGTGGGACGTGTGCTAAGGGGTTATCTATATCTATAGCTTTGACTCACCACCAAGACGGATGTTAGGCCACGTATCAGTGCAGTGGGGTAGTTACTACTCCATACACTACAAGAAAAACTGCAAATAGCGGCAGATTTTAGCAGCGGAAAGTTCCATCACAAATTAGCGACGGATTTTCATGGAATCTGTAAGGGATATTTTCTAGAATTTTTTATTTTAACTTGTTTCAAAATATTACTGTCGAGCTTTGATTTCCGTCGCTGAACCATAGCAAATTGCGATGGTTTAGCGTCATTATTTTTTCATCGCTGAATTCCGTTGCAGTTTGGGAGAGTTTACCGTCATGTATATTTTGAAGCTATTTTGCAGCAGGTTTTCAAGAGATTTGCAAGGGACTGGTATGCTTATTCTTCATAAAATGTTTTACCTTTATGTTTTTAATAAGTAATTGATAAGTAAAAATAAATTACAAATTATTAATGTTTATAATAATATACTAATATATTTTTTACTGTTAATAGTAAATTAAGTTCAATAGTTAGCATTAATAGTATTATATTATGATTTATAATTGGCAATTATACTTAAAGTTAATTATTATTATCTAATATCTAAAAATTAATGATTATAATTGGCAATTATACTTAATATGTATTATTTCAAAAATTAAAACTATGGTATTTCTAAAATAAATTTAAAATTGTTCATAAAGTTTGAATATAAACTTTTGAAGTTTTATATTTTTTATTTAAATGTACTTAAAAATTATTATTTACTAATTAGAGTAATATTAAATTATTAATAATCAACATGTAATCGTTGATATTAAATATGTAATAGTTAGCAATTAATATCGACCATTAATAATTAGTTATTGATAAATTATAATTAATAATGAACATTTAATAAGTGATATCAATTACAACTAAGAAGCAACAAGTATTGATTAATAAATAAGAAGTGACATCCAATAATTAATAATTATTATTAAATAATTAATAACTAATGATTAAGGCTGGTATTTAATAAATAATAAATAATATTTAGGAATTAAAAAAATAATATTTATTCTTCAGAATTTGATGTTTAAAAAATATATTTAAAATTTAATATTATCAAAAAAACGATTTTTTTAAATAAATCACAATATTTAGAAACAAAATCTCAATTTTTCTAAAAGTCAAAAGTTAAACATTTTAATAATGTTTGCAATAAAAAATGCTGCTATGACAAAAGAAGTTTTTGTCAAAAAGTACACCAGAGACAAAAAATTAGGAGGTTCACCCCTTGAATTACACAAATACCCCTTGAATTCAATACTTACCCCCCTTAAATTTCTGATTTACCCCTATTTCTTAGTTTTTGACAAAAACTTTTTCGGGTATTATAGCATAACTTGTTTGCAATTGGGTGGTGTGGTCACAGGCTTCCCTCCCTCGTTTCGGCGTAATTTTCATTTCCCGCGAAGTCTTTTAGTTATATCCTTAACCCTAAGTTAATTCCATCTATGCTACCTTCCGCCGCCTCCTTCATTTCTCTCAAAACAGAAAAAAAAAGTCGCGTTTCTTAAATTTCCGGACTTAAACTCTAACTCCATCCCTAAATCCATCCTGCTACTTTTTCTACATCGTTCGCCATCTATTCATCGTTTTCCAACCGCGCTGATACTCTCCATCTCTCCATTGCTCGACTCTGTTAACTTGCGTCGCTCACCTCCGTTTCGATTCTCATTGACGTTGCGTCGCTCCACCGTTCTGATTGCCTACATTGATTCTCACTGCCGTTGTGTCGGTTCTCCGTTACCAATCGTCGCCGTTGCTACTCTCTGTGCTTGTGCTCATGGCTCTTGCCATAGACGACTACAGGTATGCTGCAGTATCTTGCGTATTTGCTAATTGTTTCTCGATTCCTTACGTTTTTCCCAATGATAATCTCTTCTGGAAAGAGGAACAAGGTTTCAACTATGAAACTGTCCATTGGATATTTAGGTGTTATGTATATTTATTTGATGATATATTAACTTATATTGTGCCTTTTTTTACTAAGCTTGGTTTTGGCTGTATTTAAAATTCATTGAAAGAAAGGGTCTAAATTTGTCCTATTTTTAACTAGTGAGAGTTCAATTCATTGTTTACTGCTATGCTATTCCTGGTTGTTACTTCTCCCTTTTCAAGTTTACTGCTCGTTTCTATCAGATTTTTCGCCTCAGACAATTTTTTTGTTATATGCCTCTATGGTACAACACTCTCGTCGCCCCGAAATAAGATTGAGCAAGAAATCAGTGATATTGCTTTGATTTAAATGTAAAGGTTAATCAACAGTTGAAATCAACTTATAAAAGCCCAGGTCTGTTTGGTTAACATATACATATACACATACATACATACATACATACATACATACATATATATATATATATATATATATATAGACACGCGCGCGCGTGCGCTCACACACACACACACACACACACATATATATATATGTATGTATGTATGTATGTATGTATATATATGTATGTATATATATCTGGTTTAGTTCAATACCATTTTAAAGTTAATTATTCAAAATAGTCGATAATCATCTTAGAATGATTACATTGAGTAACCATTTCAAGTTCCGATAATCAAGTCTAACCAATAATGTTGATGAATTGTATGCATAAATTTAACAATATTTTCCTGATTAAAAAGAGTATTTGAGATTGAGCAAGCAATCATCGATCATTTTTCCATAGCATAAACAAACTGCCTGTAAAAAAACTTATCCAAAAAAATATAAGCTTCAGGTTTCGGAAGACTCAAAGCTTGCTTCGATCCTTTTAGAACCATATTAGATTTGGGCACTTGCAATTTTCTCCATTATAAAAATTCCACTGAGTTCCTGCAATACTTAAGGAACTGGAATTTCATTTAAAAATGTTGTATTAGGTCTGCAAAAATAATAATGATAAAAATGTTAATTTGAAATTAGAAGTTTTATTTATCATATTGATATCAAATATGAGAATTAAGTGGTCTGGTAGTTGGGTAGGTTGAAACTGAGAGACGCGAGAATTAAGTAAGATTTAAGTAGATAGCGTCCACCAATATGAAACATGTCGCTGAATCAGTTGAGAATTGTTGCATGACCTTGCCCAGTCATGTCGCTTTCCTACCAGTATAAAATATTAGTAACTTTTATAGAACATGAATGATATTAGATCCATGTGGTTATGCACATCATTCTATTTCTTTTACTAAAATTAATGTCTCTAAAATGTTTAGTTTCTGAGATATTACGACAAGACCGCTGATCAGCAGTACATCGCCCCAGGGCTAGCCAGGCGTGCTCTGAAGAATTCCATCAACAGAGCCGTAACCGTGTTTTCTTTGGTTCCAAATTGGAACATTTACAATTCATCTTGTAATTCTCGTCTCTGGCTTTATTTTTTCCCATATCCCAACTTTTAGTCGGATTTGTGAGGATTATTACTGGAAGTGTCTTAATGGATCATATTGACTTTAGATCATATTTATATCGATTTTCGTCAAAACTTGTAGTGCAATTCAGTCATTTCAATTAAGGTGTTCATAGTTTTCTGCAGATTTCTACACCTTAAGAAAGGATGTCGAAAATGCAAAAGAACGAGTTGAGGAGACCAGGAATTCAGCTGGTCTGGAGCAGTTAGAAGCTGATCTTGTTGTGCTTGAGAAGAAAGCTGCAGATAGTTCGTTATGGGATGATCCTTCTAGAGCTCAGGAAACTCTTCTTGCTTTAACTGATGTCAAGGTTAAAATCAACACCCTTGCCGACTTCAAGTCCTAGGTCTTTTAATTTATTTTCAAATACGAATGAAAGTGCGTCCACTTGCTCCAATTCTCCAATGGGTTTAAATATAAGAGATATTTTGCCTAAATTATGTTAAAATAGAAACTGAATTAGGCACACATCCCTCTTGTTAAACTGAAACTGATATAATTTTTCCAGTCACATCCCTCTTAATCAATCATTTCATTTAGTCATTGTTTCAAACACATTGAACCTAAAAAACTTATCATCTTCCTCTTCATTTTGCTCAGATTAAATACCATTAATGGTGATAAGGTGGAGGATGACATTGGAGGAGCTGTAGAAGAGGACAGAGGCAGAGGAAGAAGAGTAGAAGTCAATAGTTTGATAATTAAAACTGGTACATAGAAAGTATAAGCCAAATAAGAGGGATCTATAAAATATTTTTCTTAAATATAACGATGTGGACCAAATTCCTCTAAAACATAACCTCCCGTTTCATTTATAGTTGATGTGTTATTATAGTGCTTTCCTAATGTACAGTTAGCCTAATAATGACATTTTTAATCAGTGTAGTGGTACTTACTCAGAATTTTTACTATTTATTACCTTGTTAGCAGATAGTGAAATAGTTGGTTTCATGTGGAAATGCTAGGCTAACTATTGTGAATACCAATAGCCAAATTCAAATCTTGTTAACCTATAGCAAAATTTAGCACCTGTTATGACAAAGTTGTTTCTGCTTATATGGGATTTTAATATTTCATGAAATAAAGAACATCACAGTACATTATACATGTGAAATGAAACAAATCAATACCTGTCTGATTATTCACACATGTAAAATTATTACCCACATTTGGTGGCAGAAGTATCATTATGAAGTTTCACCATAGCCTGTGGATGTTTTAGATTCTATGAGCATGTATTATAAGAAGAAAAAGAATTAAACTCGTTAAAATAAAGTCTTTTTCTTCTTTCTTTCTTGTTTCCTTTATTTTACAGAAAACATTCATAACATAGCAAGGTCACCTTGTATTTATTATATATTATGTTACTTGTAAAGGTTGAGGAAGCTGAAACAACAGTAAAACTTACGGAGGAGTTGGATTCAATAGACATAGGCCTGCTTGATGAGGCATCTAAGATAATCAAGGAACTAAACATGGCATTGGACCTATTTGAGCTAACTCAGCTACTTTCAGGTCCTTGTGATAAAGAGGGGGCTGTTATTAATATAACTGCTGGAGCTGGCGGTACTGATGCACAGGTATGTATTTGTATAGTTGTTTGATTACTGTTCTAGGGATGCTTAAGAAAACTAAGAAGGTGTTTGGTTTAAATTGTGTTTTGTGTTTTCAATGCCAATCACAAAAAAATAAGAAGAATAGGGAAATGGTGGAGGGAATAGAAGGGAATGAAGGGGACCACGAAATGAATGAAGGAGGACAAAAGGATAAATTATCTCTAATCCTTCCGTTTTGTGTGTTAATTTCTTTTCTTAAAACTGCCGTTTTTCGAGATACATATGCATCGTTCGTATTTTTTGTATGAACGAGAACCAAAAACTAAAAAAATAAGTCAAACACCACCTTTATTTTTTAGTTCGGCACGTTAAGTGACATGTGCAAGCCAAACCAAATGGTGATTGGCTCTTTATTAATAGTTTGGATAATTTTATAAATTTATAAATGATGTACAAAATAAAATAAAATAAGGCATTAAGCTGTATACATCCAATTAGTTTCAGAAATAATTGTTGCTTGTCATCTCTATTTTTGTTCCTGCTCGCAAATATCATCTATTTATCTTGCGCTCGGGTTGGGTTTCAAAGTGGCAGCTGTAGCGTTTGGATTTTCTTTTCATTTTCTACTTACTATAATTGTTTAATTAGTTCAAATTAAAAATGGTAGCATACATTTCATTATAACATGGTTTCTTTAATTGATGTATGTTACAGTTTGAAAGTTGTTCAATTGATTTTCATTTCATCATTGCAAAATTCGGACAGATTATGCAAGTCCTCAGTAATTATAATTAAAAAAAGAAAGCGTGTTGCCTTTTTCTTTTTTTGAAATAAACATGACAGCTATTCCTTTTCCATTTAATTTTTTAGTTGATTTGAGAATAAACATGACTGCTACTCATTTTCTCATTAATGAGTTCACTTATTGGAGTGAGTGATTTTTATAGCAGTGGAGAAGTTGCGACCAGCAATCCGTTGCTTGTAATTACATCTGCTGCTGCAAAGGGAGCTGGCAATATATTCATTTTTCTTATGTTCTTTTTCTCTTGTTGATTTCCTTTTGATGCTCCGCATAAATGATGGATAATTTGCTTATCTGTAGGTGATGTAGAGCAAATGCTTCAAGAACTTGGGACCGAAAAAGAGAGACAGACAACTTTACATGTTGGAGGTACGAAAGCACAAAATGAAAGAGCTACTGTTCTTTTAGAAGCAAGATCCCGAGTCAAAAAACTTCTTTGGATGGTTATAGAGAAGACTCTTGTAATTTTAGGTGTAATGTTAGATGGTTATCGATCTAACTACTTTTGTTTAAATGTATATTACTAATGTATGCTTGGATGTATTAAAAAGTTCAAGACATACGCAGTCGTCAAAGTTGAATGTATGTAATGAAGAAATAAATCATAACTGCAAATTTATCTATGTATTTTTGGATATGTTATTTATTTCAGTGTTCATAGTTGATTGATATTGGTTCGATAAATAATATACATGTATGTATTTATGTGTGTGTGTGTATGTGTGTGTGTATATATATATGTGTATATCTATATATAAATATATATAATATATATTTGTAGATTAGAAGGGGAACAGCGACGGATTACTAACAGATGATGCTAGTTTAAATATTTACATAAATTAAAATCCGTCGCTAATTCCTTGGCAATTAGTAAGGGTTTACCAACGTCTTTTGTACATAATATTTTATTATAAATTAATTATTCGTCAGTAAACAGTCGGTATAAAAATTAAAATTAAATTAATAAATAAAATTTTATTTTTTAGTATATAATTTGTAAAATGACGGAAAATTGCCGGAAAACTCATGCTAAATTCCGCTGTAAAATCTGACATAGATACCGTCATGGTTTTTACCGACCAAACCATTATGCAGGAAATCCGTTGCTAAGGCTTGTTTAGCGACGGATTAGAAGCGGATTCTGCCGCTGCTGTATGTTGTTTTTCTTGTAGTGATAGGGCAGAGTGATCATAGCAAGGAATGGGTGATCAAAACGGTGGATATCATATGCTTTACGCACTGAGTGAGAGATTTGAGGATGGTCGCTATGCTCGATTGTTTGCTATCACTAATGACATGCATACCCCCTCCCCCGTATCTTTATGCCTTATGTTTAGTGGCACCTTAGAGTATTGAGCGGTATGTTGTGCTAACTCTTCGGTTGGAGGCCCAGGTTTAGGTATGGTTTAGTATACCTGTTATTATTCTGTTTTGCTGCTTATCGCTCATACCAGACTTTTGTCTGACCCAGAGTTTTATGTCTCTTCTTATTACTCTGGGTGCTCTTAAATGGGCAGACTAGAGATAGGTCAGGTGATTATGCACGAGTAGCTGTACCTGAGATGAGCAGGAGGCTCCTACGTATTATCTACATGTATTCTCCCTGTGTCGCTGCTGGTCACTACTTTGGGCAATAGTACTATACCTTCCTTATTTTCTTAAGAGACGGTTTTCAAAAGTTGTAATAATGATGATATGGAACTAAGCTGTATTTGGATTTTCCACTACTATGATGTTTAGTTTTCAGCTTATGCACTATCTCGCCTGTTTTATGTCAAAGTATGTTATTAGCATATTTTATTCCATGCGCTGTGAGACATTCTACAGGTTCTTTGTTAGTCCATTGCTAAGTTTCCTTCCCTTTCTTTGGCGACCGTCCCGTGCTGGTTGGACATCGGCAAAGCGCAATTTCATTGGAAATGTCGGCTGGTGTGGGTCGGGCCGTCACATTTGGTATCAGAGCTCTAGGTTGCGTAGTTAACCTTGGGAAAGACACCAAAGAGAGATAACACGTATATGAGAGCGCGTATTTGTGATTATTTTGGTTCTAAAAAGCTATATATACTATTAGTATAGCTAAGGTTGAAGTCGCATAGCACTGACACCAAAAAGAGGATGGTTAATCGTTTCTCTTTATAGATTGAACGATGAGCCGATATACGAGGGGTGCTAGTAGAGGAGCCAATAATGGGAACGCTCCTGACATGAGGACTATGTTCACTGACTTCATGAAAGAGATGCTTAGGGACGTTCAGAGGGTAGTTCCTAATGCAATGGTGGTGGTGCAGCGGTGCAGGCGCCTAGAGCCGATTTAGCCAAGCTATGCAAGGATTACACTAGTCTTGGTGGAAAGCCGTTCCAGGGAATGGAATCGGCCATGGATGTTCAAGATTGGTTGGATAGCTGTGAGCGCATCTTCGAAGATTTGGGTATCGAGGACGCGATGAAGAGAAAGTTAGCATCCCGTCAACTTCAAGGATGGGAGATGAATTGGTGGAATGCTATTAAGGCAGCTACCCCTGAGGATCAGGTTACTTGGGATTAGTTTAAGGCTCGCTTCAGCGATAAGTTTATCCCAGTTGCTCAGAAGTCAGAATTGTTTAAAAAAATTCAAGAGCTTAAGCAGAATGATAGAGCAGTCTCAGAGTATATTGCTGAGTTC
Organism: Allium sativum; assembly: GCA_030737875.1. NCBI lineage: Eukaryota > Viridiplantae > Streptophyta > Magnoliopsida > Asparagales > Amaryllidaceae > Allium > Allium sativum. The sequence goes on along the minus strand of CM060921.1, from coordinate 151,342,192 downwards.
GATACTTTATCAAAATATGGATTATCCCTCATTGACACTCCCGAGAAGAAAAATGAGAAGTTCATAACCGGCTTGGATCAGTACTTGGGGGAAAGGCTTATTAACCACATCGATGAGCCGTTTGAATTGATTGTGGGGAAAGCTTTGAGATCTGAGAACCTATACCCTAAGTCAAAGACTGAGGTTGCATCTGTAGAAGTGCCAAAGCCGCAAGAAAGCGGTGTAGGCAAGAATGGTTCTTAGAATAAGAGAAAGCAGAATCAGACCAAGGATGGCAAGAAGAAAAATAATAAGAAAGATGTTGAGTGCTTCAGCGTGGTAAGAAGGGCCACAATGCCAGCAAATGTCGGGCCAAGCCAGTTGATAGGAAGTGCTTCAACTGTGGCAAGTGGGGACATCACAAGGATAAGTGTCTGCAACCCCCTAAAGAAAAGCAGATTGTGAAAGCATATGTTATCAATGTTGTTCCTTCTTCGTCGAATGCCCCAACTGCGTCGGACAAAGGAAAGAACGTCGTCATTCAAGGTATGTTTTCTATTTATGATGTTCTTGTTCGAGTATTGTTTGATACCGGAGCTTCCCGTTCCTTCATATCTAGTGACCTGGTAGATAGGTTGGGATTGGAACCCAAAATAGTCGATAGACCTTTAGCAGTGACGAACCCGATTAGTGGTTCGACTAGCCTTTGTATGATTTGTCGTAATGTGGTCTTATCGTGTCATGAATGCATGTTTGTTTGTGATTGCTTTGTTTTGGGCTTTACTGGGTTTGGCATTATTTTGGGAGTCGATTGGCTCCAAAGATACGGGGTGGTGGTAGACAGTGAGGGATTTTTGGTGACTATTAGAGCGGATGATGGGTGGAGGGTAGTGTTTGGTGGTCTACCTAGTGATGGGGTAATGGCTAGTTTTCTAAATTACCTCGACATCCCGCATGATGAGTTGTCAAAATTGCCCATGGCTGGCCAGTATCCGGATGACTTCGAGGAAGTGACCGGACTTCCACCACACCGAGAGATTGAGTTCCGTATTGATTTAGTGAAAAATGCCAGACCTATAGTGATGCCACTTCGTCATATGGCGCCAAGGGAGCAGCGATAGCTCGAGGTGCAAGCAAGTGATCTTTTGAAGAAGGGATTTATCAAAAGAAGTGTTTCTGAGTGGGGGGCACCAGTTGTGTTTCCTACCAAGGCAGATGGATCCCTTCGTTTGTGTGTGGACTACTACGAGTTGAATAAGGTGACGAGAAAGAATAAGTATCCTCTACCACGGATAGATGATTTGTTTGATCAGTTGAGTGGCGCGAGAGTATTCTCCCAGTTGGATCTTGCGATAGGTTTTCATCAGCTTAGAGTGGAAGCTGAGAGTATAGCTAAAACGGCATTTCGGACGCCGTCCAGATTCTATGAGTGGTTGGTCATGCCATTCAGGTTGACCAATGCACCAGCATGTTTTGTGGATCTTATGAATAGGGTATTCAGAGATCAGTTGAATAAGTTTGTTCTTGTGTTCGTGGACGATATACTTGTTTATTCGAGGACAGAGGAAGAACACAAGGAACACTTGAGGATAGTGATGGAGGTTTTGCGGAAACACCAATTGAAAGCAAAATTTTCTAAGTGTCACTTCTGGAGGAGGGAAATAAAATTCTTGGGCCATGTTGTTTCAAAGAATGGTATCGCCGTGGACTCTGCGAAGGTGGCTACGGTACAAGATTGGTCTACACCTAAGAATGCAACAGACGTAAGAAGTTTCTTGGGATTAGCTAGATATTATCGTAAGTTTATCCAAGACTCCTCCAAGATAGCAGCACCGTTGACTCAGTTGACTAAAAAGAATCAAGCATTCTTTTGGGACGAAAAGTGCGAGAATGCATTTAAGAGTCTAAAGGAAAAATTGACATGTGCACCAGTGTTAGTCATTCCTAAAGGGAATGAAGAGATGATAGTATACACAGATGCATGTGGTACCGAACTAGGTGCTGTATTGATGCAAGGAGGTAGGGTTGTAGCTTATGTAAGTCGACAATTGAAACCGCACGAGAGAAGATACCCTACCCATGATTTGGAATTAGCAGCGATCGTATTTGCGTTGATGATGTGGAGACATTATCTCTTGGGAGAAATATTCGAGTTGTTTACCGATCATAAATCGTTAAAGTATCTTTTCTCTCAGAAGGATCTAAATCTCCAACAACAAAGGTATTTAGAATTCTTGGCTTCCTACGATTTCGATATCGCATACACACAGGGAAAGGGCAATGCAGTAGTTGATGCATTGAGTAGAAGATATGCCAGTTTAGGGGCTATGTTTCTTGAGTGGAAGCAACTGGAGTACATCGATGGGTATGATTTCAGAACAAAGTGGGAATTAGATCCAGAAATATTAGCAAATTTGACGATCAGACCCACTTTGATTGAGCGGATCGGCTCCAGTCAGAGGGACGATCCTAACCTATTGGAAATCATCTCCAAGTTAGGGATGGGCATCGACGAGGAGATGAACAAGTATGGGTTTGATCGAGATGGATGGCTTAAAAAGAATGGAAGATTAGTTGTACCCAATGTCAATGGATTGAGAGATGAAGTGCTTAGAGAATGTCATCACTCGAAACTGACTGTACACCCCGGTGGTAACAAGATGTATCGAGGCATGAAGCAGATCCACTACTGGGAAGGAATGAAAAGAGACGTTAGGAAGTTTATATCTAAATGCATGAATTGCCAACTAGTTGAAGCTGAGCAAAAGAAGCCTAGTGGTTTGTTGCAACCATTAGAAGTTCCAGAATGGAAATGGGAACAAGTCTCAATGGATTTCATTGATGGGTTACCAAGGACTAGGTCGGGCCATGATAGCATTTGAGTGATTGTGGACCGATTGACCAAGAGTGCAAGATTTATACCCTTCAAGTCAAATAGAACGACAGCTAAGTTGGCCGAGCTATATATGAAATGGGTAGTGAGATTACATGGAGTACCTAAAGGCATTGTGAGTGACCGAGATCCGTTGTTCACTAGTGGATTTTGGAAGAGCTTAGAAGAGGCATTAGGATCAAAATTACATCTCAGTACCGCATATCATCCTCAAACCGATGGTCAGACAAAGAGGGTGAATCGTATATTAGAAGACCTCTTAAGAGCTTGTATATTGGATTTTGGTGGATCATGGGATGACCATTTATATCTAGTAGAGTTTACCTATAATAACAATTATCAATCCATGATTGGTATGACTCCATTTGAAGCTTTGTACGGAAGACCATGCAACTCACCATCATGTTGGCTAGAAATTGGTGAGAAGTTTATGCTTAGACCAGATGTGATAAGAGAAACTTCAGATAAGATTAAGGTTATCCAATAGCGAATGCAGGTTTCCCAAGATAGGCAGAAGAGTTATGCTTATAAGAAGAGAAAAGTTTTAAAATTCTCCATTGGTGACTTGGTGTTTGTCAATATTTCTCCATTAAAGAGCGTGATTCGATTTGGCAGGAGAGGCAAGTTAGCACCAAGATTTGTTGGTCCATTCCCAGTTCTCGAGCAAATTGGGAATTTGGCATATAAAGTTGAATTACCAGAGAAGATGGCAAGAGTTCATAATGTATTTCATGTTTCCCAGTTAATGAAGTTTGTGCACAACCCTAGTGTAGCTATTTCACTGGATCAGTTAGATGATATCGAGGTTGAACCCGAGGCAGTTGGGAACCACAGGCCTATGCGTATTGTTGGGAACGATACGAAGCAGCTTCGAAGGAAGGTGGTGAGACTAGTCAAAGTTTAGTGGAGTGGTGATGAGGAAGATTGTACTTGGGAAACAGAGGAGGACATAAGGAGGAAGTATCCAGAACTCTTTGCCTGGTAAGGTTTTTATGTCGATATAGTACTCCCTTGTTAGTAAACCGCATGCTAGGATAGGCTTGTTGTGTTGTTTTGTATGCTTTATTGTTTTGTTAATGATTGGTAGGAATGCAGGATCCTTTGTATGTTTTGGGTTAAGGAATTTCAGGAACGAAATTTCTTAAGGGGGGAGGAATGTAACGACCCGCATTCTACGAATCAGAGGATCGTAGAATATTTATTTCTTTCTTATACGAAGTCGTATAGCCATGTAACTTTGGGAGACGGCTATTGGGGTCATTTCCCATGTCCATGAATTTTGCCGATTTTTAAATAACTGTTTTGCCACTAGCTGATCTTGTTTCGGCCATAACTTTTGGTTGGAAAGGAGTTTTGACTTGAAACCATTCCATTAGGTCCGGATGATGGTTTACTTTCCGTAGAGTGGTCATATGTGAAAAATGGACTTACCGTTTGGGAGATATGGCTGAATTAAGGTTTAGAAGGTGAAAAACAGCTTAACCGGGCTTAATAGGGTGATTAACAGCTAGGCCCATTGGGGGATTTCGGGATTAGGAGTTTAAAAGGACTGTTAGGTTTTAGAGAACACCCTTTTCTCATTTTTCAGCCGCCACCTATCATTCCTCTCAACCTAACAATGGCCTCCACTTGCTAGAATACCCCAAATCACCTTCTAATGACCATTTAATCAAGTTTTAGCCTAATCTACGTCAAATCAAGCCAAATCAACACCTAATGTAGGTTGGAGCTGCTGCGTAGTCTTGAGAACAGCGCCAAACAGAGGATAATATTAGATTTGGTATTTTATTGTGGCCAAGGTGAGTGATCAGCATTGTTTTTACACTAATTACAGTTGATTAGGGTGATTAGTGTTAATTAACGAAATTATGCATGTTAAAAATCTGGAAAAATATTTATAAATTTCGAAATATTGTTTTAGGCCTCTGTTAGAAAATTTGATTAGTTTGGTTAAGTTTTGCTAATCATATCATTAGTTATGCTTAAACATTATTAAGGGAAAATATGGTATTTTGGCTATGTTTGATCCATTTTAATACAACATATTGTTGTTTTGGTGTTTATGGTTGATTCTATATGTTGCTATGACTGTATGGTATGCTTTGTGATTGATTAGCAAAGTTAGAATGGTCGATAACGCCGTCTTATGGTGTAAAACAGTCATTGGAAAAGTTGTAGGAAGTAGTGAAGGGTTTCGGATCAGATCGGGTTAAGGGGTTCGGGTCAGATCGGGGAATTGAGCAGAGAACCGAACCGGATCGGAACCTAGTACAAGAATGAAGGCTTGGCAAAAAGGAAGGCCTCTTGTATAAGGGTTGGAGTTGGTATTGGACTAAAGCTGGACATGGGATCGGATCGGATTAACTGGAGGAAAGAAAGGCAGAACCGAACTAAGGTAGAAGCACCGAACCGAATCAAGATAGTGAGATAGCTAAACCCAAGTGACATGGAAGCACCAAACCGAGGGTGGAGCTCCGAACTGGATGGCCAGGAAGTGGAGCAAGCCGAACCGAACCAGGGAAGGACAACCGAACCGGATTGGAGCTGCGATTACTCGACGACTCCTCTGAAGACCAACTCCAATTCGACCAAAACCCGAGATGCAAAGGAAGTCCAAATAGGAAGTTTGCACTTAGGATCCAGTTGGGAACCAACGAGTTGACACCATGATTGGACTTTGCTGCGGGATGTGTGCTAAGGGGTTATCTACGTCTATAGCTTTGATTCACCACCGAGACGGATGTTTGGCTACGTATCAGTGCAGTGGGGTAGTTACTACTCCATGAGGCGGAGTGATCATAGCAAGGAATGAGTGATCAAAGCGGTGGATATCGTATGCTTTACGCACTGAGTGAGAGATGTGAGGATGGTTGCTATGCACGACTGTTTTCTATCACTAATGATATGCACACCCCCTCCCCCGTATCTTTATGTCTTATGTTTAATGGCACCTTAGAGTATTGAGCGGTATGTTGAGCTAACTCTTTGGTTGCAGGCCCAGGTTCAGGTATGGTTTAGTATACCTGTTATTATTCTGTTTTGCTGCTTATCGCTCATACCAGACTTTTGTCTGACCTAGTGTTCTATGTCTCTTCTCATTACTCTGGTGTTCTTAAACGGGCAGACTAGAGACAGGTCAGGTGATTATGCACGGTAGTTGTACCGGAGACGAGCAGGTCGCTCCTACGTATTATCTATATGTATTCTCCCTGTGTCGCTGCTGGTCACTACTTTAGGCAATAGAAGTGTACCTTCCTTATTTTCTTTAGAGATAGTTTTCAAAAGTTTAAATAATGATGATGTGGAACATAAGCTGCATTTGGATTTTCCGCTGCTCTGATGTTTAGTTTTCAGCTTATGCACTGTCTCGCCTGTTTTATGTCAAAGTATGTTATTATTATATTTTATTTCATGCGTTGTGAGACATTCTATAGGTTCTTTGTTAGTCCATTGTTAAGTTTCCTTTACTTCCCTTTCATTGGCGAGCGTCCCGTGCTGGTTGGACATCGGCACAACGCAATTTCATTGAAAATGTCGGCTGGTGCGCGTCGGGCCGTCACATAGCCTATTTCCACGTGTGCCATCAAAAGGAAGCATTTATTGATTATGAAGAACAAAGTAGTAAAGTAGAATCCGTCGACGGTCGAGATTTGCATGTTAAAGGCATAGGTTCGGTTCGATTGAAGATGAATGATGGAAAGGTGGTGAAACTAACGGGAGTTAGGTACATCCCAAAAATTAAGAAGAATCTTTCTTCGGTTGGATAGTTGGAACAAAAAGGCTGCAATTTCTCGACTAAAGGTGGAGTTACAAGGGTTTGGAGGGGGTAACAAAGAGATTCTGCACGCAAAACGAGGTAATAATAACATATAAAAATTGCTTGGAAAAACGGTGGAGATTGTTATGAGTTCTCAAATTAGATTAGGAGAGTTGAGTTTAGTTGAATCAAGGTGGAGCCATCAACGTAAAACCACAAAGTCTAAACAGAGGTCGGTGTGGAATTACAAGGAATTTTGAAATTATTTTTGTGGTGTATCTCATGTTAGAGATGCATCATTTGTGGGTGGTTTTACAGTTTACTGATTTGTTGATTGTTGGAGTGATTTCATACCAAGATGGTGTGTTATGATTTATGATATTCATCAAGTGGATATTGAAGATGAAGAAATTGATAGTTGCGGAATTCAATGATCTGCTGCGGATTTAATGGAACTATTGAGATATTTTAGAAAATATTTACTTTGAGCAAGTTTTATGGAGGGAAAGTTTTATTTTGAGAAAGTTTTAAGGAGGATTTATTTCTGAGGTATTTTAGGGCCCAATTGGGTATAGACCTAGTCTTTCCATTTGTCCATATAAACATGTCATTAGGGATAGATTTATTTGTACTTAGAAGGAAGAAAAACTTGTTTTTGGTTTTTGTTTTCTGCATTGAGATATTCTCTCAATTTGAGGTCTTTTATTGCAATCAATTGGTGGAATAATGAAGGTTTGTTTGGAGGAATTTGTTTGTTATTGTTTTCTTTTCCCTTTTTTAAATTATAATTGTGTAGAGATCTCGGGGAAACCCTAACACACAACAAGAAAACATAATGATTAAGACAGAAATTAGACACCAAAGAAAATTTTATCTTTAATATAAAAGAAGTTAAGGACAAAATTGCGTTGTCTCAAGTGATGAAACTAGAGACCTCCATTGAATCTTTAATTGTATCCATTTACCTTTCAATCCCTGTTTTCCGGGGAAATTATTCTCATTTGTTGATTCATTAAGGGATTAAATCATGTTAAATTGAAACGTGTCTACTCTCTCCTCATTGCCACTTTAGGGCATCTACAGTGCATACCATTTCATGGTAGTTCAATTTCCTGATTACTTCTTCCTCAAATCTACAGATAAACTTCCATGATTCAACGTGAGATCAATTGACATGGAAGGAGTGATTGCCATGGAATGAAAAGGTTGGTCTTTCCCAATTTTGATTTGTTAAATAAATTAGAATTTAAAAAGTTGCTTCAAACGCATCAGTATATTTGATTTATTAGATTTTGGTTGCCTTGTGTAAAGAAAAAGGGTTTTATAGAGTCTCTGTATCAATTAGCACAATGGCTTCATTCTTTGTAATTCCTAAATTATTTTTGTCCACTTCATTGATGTTAGACATTTGAAGTATCAAGCCCAACTAATCAAATTTTAAAGCAACAAATCTTTTTCGCCCCTAACTATTCTGTTTTAACGCTCTCTTTTACTTGGTTCAAGGCTTTTTCGAAGTGGATTTTTGTTGCAGCTAAGAATATAATCTAGACTTTTTTGGTGGCTGTGGAAATTTAGAGTTAACTTTGTACAGCTGGGAGTGCAAGACACCTTGCTGTTTGCCTTTTCCTGATTGCTCCAGGCTAAGAAGAGAAGGTGACGATGGCAAGTTTATTGGAAAAATATATGCTTCAGTGATAATTTGTATTTTGTAGTTTTTTGTGATTGTGTGAATGTGATGTTCTTACTTGAAAACTTTGATATTGTAACATTTTGGTGATCTTAATTATAGAAGTTTGGAATTGTCTGTGAATGATGACAATCAGTTTTGTTGATAAATATGTGTGTTCATGGTAATTGTGCTTCAATGATAGTGATTTATATACTGAAAACCTCATGCTTGTGCTATTTACATATGTTTGGAAACATATATACATCTGTAGCTACCATGAGCACTAACCGCATGAATTATTCTATTCCCAAAACGCCTATCCCCTTGTGTTCCCATCAATCACAGCCCCATGATTTCCACTTTTGCAGTTAAATCCCTGAATTGTTAGGGGACTTAAATGAAAAAAACCGAAAATTAGGGGATTTGATTAGTGGGACATGAGGGAATAGGGGAAATAGAAAAAGAAGAATTGATCTCAAGACTAACACAACTAGTGACTAATTAATCATTTTTTTCTTTTTTGATTATTAGATTTGAGACCGAATAATTTGTGCCTAGGTTGTTTCTAAATAATTTAAGACCAACTTAGGTTGTTCTTAATAATTTTAGGGACCTGAAATTTGAGATGAATATGTCTTAAATAAAACAAAGACCCCACGTAACTTAATTAAGGACAGATGTATGATGTCTTTAATCTTTCTTTTTCTTTTCCTCCACTATATTGAAAATTAGAAGTTCCAATTGATGATTCCCATGCGTCATTCTTCCTTTGATTAAGTTTCTAGTTTTATTTTATGAATTCTTTTAGATGTCCTTCTTTGAGCAGACACTGAATTATACCTGGTAAGGATCTGCACTCATTCACCTTATGTCCATTCAACTGGTAGTAGTAATAGCAATTATTTCCTTTTCTTGGCTCTGGATTCACTTTAGATTCACTCCCTTGATGCAGGAAATTGTTCCTTTTCTTTACCATTAGCATATATATATATATATATATATATATATATATATAAGATATTGACTGATTTGAAGCAACGTCACTAATGACCAGATCTCTTCCCCACCTCGTTCGATTGTTATAACCACCTTTCTCTCCATCATTGGCTGATGATCTCTCCTTTTACGTGAAAAATCTCATCCATCTGAAGAAGAAAAATCATCTTGAAAATGGAAGTCTTGCAAGTGGTTAGTGTAACACCCCACCTCCGCCAGGGTGGCTCTTGCAAGCAACTCTGACTTTGGTGGGGCGTTTTAAAACAAGATAAACATGCATGATGATATATCAAGGCAGAACAAGAACATGGGTATATATATGTAACCAGACTAAATAACATGGATAAAACAGCGGAAGATTTTCAAACCATTTCAAATCAAGTCTTAGTACAACATCATGTCAATTTTCCAAATAAAATAAGTCTAGTACATAAACAACAATCATCATCTGAAAACTGAAAAGAAAACATAAGTAGCTATCCCCAAAGCAGAAAAACCATAGCGAGCTCAAGTCCGAAGCATACATGAGCTATCCAAGAAAGCGGGTAGGATCCAAGCTAAGCTCCTGTATTCCCTCCCTGAGAACCTATGGGGGGGGACGGAAGAAAAGAGGCGAAGAAAACAGGTCAGTCAAAAAGACTGAGTAAGCCCTACTACAATCAATGTAAACTGATAAAGTTAACTGACATGAGCAGCGGGTATGGACATAAGGATAACAGCATGATGATTAACTATCAAGGTAGATAAAGGTGTCATCGCATAATCAGGATTAAGGTTTTGCACCACGGGTGTACTAGCAAACTAACATAACAGGTATTGATCCCTCAGCCCAAACTTTGGCCCAATAACATGAGGTGACCTTAATACAAGGTCCAGCCCAACGGTCTAGTCGATCGGCTCCCTATAAACCTAACACGTCAAGTGTTGGTGTCCATACGGCCCACATATGGTTGTAGTCAGACTGTGCTGGGTCCACCTTCAGGTGTATCAAGCCTTCGGGTGTCAACCCCAGACACTGAAGCAATAATGCACAGTCTAAACCTACTGGTACCCGTGCCTCGAGTTTGTCCAATACCGGACTACGTGCACGTCCGTAACCCACCTGGACCCGCACCGCTGTACCACTCAGCCATCGCTTTGGTCGCTTACATCAGTCCAGTAATCGTGCCCCGCCCTAGCCTAGCCTCTAGGGTTGTGATGATACCAAACTGGGATTACTGCTGGAACAGAGCACGTTGCTAGGGTTTCCTAAGAGGGTTAAGTGCGATTTAACCCTTCACTAATTATGGATTAAATTGGTTAAGTGTAACCAACAGTTCACAACTCAACCTCATTTCAATCCCTCGAACCCCCAAATGGATTAAATTGGTTAAGTGTAACCGACAGTTCACAACTTAACCCCATTTCAATCCCTCGAATCCCCAAATTGGTTAAGTATTAGTGGGCCATGACTTAACCCTAATCATGAGGCATTAATTAATTTAATTGTGCCTTAACCTCTCACATTAGACTTTGTTGCGGTTACCTAGTTAAGCCGGTGGGTTCCGGGTAGATTTACACCACAACTTGGTCTAACCTCGGGTCTTGGCATCACATGACCAACTTCTCACATTGGATCCTATTGTTTGTAGCCACTAGTTAAGCCGGTAGGTTCCGGGTAGAATTACGCTACAAACTCAACCCAACCTCGAGTTGGCCACACTTATGTTTTCTAAGTGTCATGTCCACCATGTTTCCAAAACACATTACAAGTTCAACAAATACTTGGGTAGACCTAACTTAATAGGTAAATTCCCAAGCTCATGTTTTTATGTCCTTTAAGTTTACCCAACCCCAAACGCAATCCCATCGCTTACATATCGCAATAGCGCATAAAGGATAGAAAGAGGGAACTTGGCATAATCATGACATAAAAGTGTTAGAGCCACAAGTTCAACATGGTGGCATATGAAAGATTCATGTGTTCATTCACTTGCATATTACATTTTTAGGCCCAAAAGCATGCATAACATGTTAACATGAACCACATGACCATCCCAAACTTGCATAAGCATACTTGCATATCATATGACAACTTTGCATATCAAACTTGCATAATAAAACTTGCATAACATATGTCAACTTGCATATCATACTTACATAAACAAACTTGCATAAACAAACTTGCACAACATATGATACTTGCATATCATACTTGCATAAACAAACTTGCATAACTTATGGCAACTTGCATATCATACTTGCATAAACAAACTTGCATAACTTATGGCAACTTGCATATCATACTTGCATAACAAACTTGCATAAACAAACTTGCATAACTTATGGCAACTTGCATATCATACTTGTATAACAAACTTGCATAAACAAACTTGCACAACATATGACACTTGCATATCATACTTGCATAAATAAACTTGCATAACTTATGGAAACTCGCATATCATGCATTTAACTTCAAAGTTCAAGTATGAGAGGAATAGGGCTTACAATGCTTTTGCGGACTCAAATGAGTATAGCAAATGTAAGAAACCCCTTATGCAACAAATTAAAACCCCAAAAATGCAAGCAAACTTGATCAAGACTCCTCCTTTATGATGACAATAGAGAAACAAGACTTTAATGCAAGCTAAAGAGGATCATACAAGCCTAAATACACTTGTATGCATGGAAATCTCTTAGGAATTTGTTTAGGAATTGTATGAAGAGAGTGGAGGCCATGAGAGGATGGATTTTGACATAGTTTAGTTGCTAGAATGAATAATGAGTGATTTAGGGTAGGTTAGGGTCTTATTTATAGATTAGGCTAGTGATTTAGACCATAGGATTAAACCCTAGTTGAATTAGGTCCATCAGATTTCGGAATTCTCCAGAACCAAGCCACACAACCAAGCCCAGATCAGAAATGGTGCGCCAGGCAAAACTGCCCGGCCACCCCGTGTCGACAGGGCTGTCGACAGGGCAGTCGACACCCTTAGACCCCTATCGACATGCCTGTTGACTTGGGGGTCTTGGCGGGAGTTTTCCCGCCTGACGCCAGTTGTGCCCTAACCCTTGTTTTTAACTCAAAATTTAAATCTGTTTTTACTTAGGAATTTTCTGAAAACTTCGTCGGGCCTTAATCGGGTCATACGGACTCCGATTTTCGAAAACTCGGAATCTATTTCGCGTATTTTTCCGAGACGAACGCAATGGCATAGCCCGTTTCCCTTGATTCAGATTTTTAAATTAAATTCTGCCTCAATTTATATCTTAACAGGTTATTAAAAATACAGGTTGTTACATTCTCCCCTCCTTAAAGGATTTCGTCCCCGAAATCTTCAAGTTAGGAAGAACGTATCCTACCATCCAATCATCCATCTACTCAAAGCATCATCCACGAGCAATCATTGTCCTTACAAGATTCTAAATGCTGGATGAACATATGCAGAGGTGTGTGTATATGTACTTATCTAATGCAAATATCATCAATGCGAATTATGTTAGTGAAATGAATCCATATGTATGCAATTCCTAACATAATGTATATCATCTATATGTGTGCACATAACATACACCCATATGCAACATCCATGTGATAACACACAATTTTCATCCATGAATAAGCATAAACACTCATGCATATGCAATATGAGGAGTGTGCGAGCCGATCTAGTGCCTAATCGTGTATAATGCATCCACGAGCAACCACTTGCAAACACTTGCAACCACTTGCAACCATCAAGCATAACATGTCTCAAACACATGTTTCATCCGAAGGGTTTCTACCTAAGGTTCTCATGACAAGATTAACACGATAAACTAGATAAATATGGATAGCAAAGAGAAAGATACGCTCACAAAGAAAAGAGATTGAGAGTGTACCCTCAAAAAGGAATGGATAAAGCCTACGCATGTTCTCCTCGGTTTCCCAAGTTGCGTCTTCTTCGGCTTCACCCCACTGAACCTTCACCAATTTGACCTCTTGATTCCTTAGCTTCTTGGCCTCCGTCCCCAAGATACGAATCGGAGCTCTCCTCAAGGTAGCCTCTTTCTCCACTTCCACATCTTCCAAAACACTTGGCTCCACAATCTTTGCTGATTCATGCAAACACTTCCGGAGATGCGAGACATGAAAAACATCGTGTACTTCGGCAAGCTTCTCGGGCAACTTCACTCTATAAGCCATCTGCCCGATCCTCTCAACAATGGGGAATGGTCCAACAAATCTCGGGGCTAACTTCCCAACGGCTCCAAATCGGACCACATTCCGTAAAGGAGAAACCTTTACGAAAACCATATCCCCTATATCGAACTCCAAATCGGATCTTCGCTTATCAGCATAGGATTTCTGTCGGTCTTGGGCCGCTTTCATTCGTCTCCGAATCAACTCGATCTTCTCGGAAGTATCTCTGATCATATCAGGCCCAAGTATGAGCTTATCTGTAGTCTCCCACCAACATGTAGGCGACTTGCACGGCCTCCCATATAAAGCTTCAAATGGTGCCATCCCTATGCTTGCCTGATAACTGTTATTATATGCAAACTCAACAAGAGGAAGATGGTCTTCCCAAGTACCACCAAAGTCCATAATACAAAGCCTCAATAGATCCTCGAGTACCCTATTCACCCTTTCGGTTTGGCCGTCCGTCTGTGGGTGATAAGCAGTACTCAGATTCAACCTCGTGCCCATAGCCTCTTGCAAGCTATTCCAGAACTGACTTGTAAAGATTGGGTCACGGTCACTGACAATACTAGAAGGGACTCCATGAAGTCTCACAATCTCACGAAGGTATACGGACGCTAGCCAAGTTGCGGTCCTCTTGCTCTTCACCGGAATGAAATGAGCACTCTTCGTGAGTCTATCTACAATAACCCAAATGCTCGTATTCCCTTTTCTTGACCTTGGAAGCCCATCAATAAAATCCATGGAGATACTCTCCCACTTCCACAGTGGAACGTCCAGAGGATGCAATAGCCCACCGGGCTTCTTTGACTCGGCCTTAACTTGCTGGCAAATGATACATCTAGAGACCAACTCTAAGTCATGAGTGGGATAATTCTTCTTATGCACTTTGAGTTGTCTACCGCCAAAGCATATCACCCTTCCTTCTTGCATCAGAACAGCTCCCAGCCCCGTGCCACACGCATCGGTGTATACCGTAAATAATTTCCCTCCATCGGGCAAAGCTAGAACGGGTGCTGATGTGAGAGTTCTCTTGAGCTTCTGAAAAGCAAGCTCGCACCCTAAGCTCCAAGCAAAAACTAAATTCTTCTTCGTCAATTTAGTGAGAGGAGCAGAAATCTTTGCGAAGTCCTTGATGAACTTCCGATAAAAACCCGCAAGACCTAGAAAACTTCTCACCTCGGTTGCATTCCTTGGAGTCTTCCAATCCTGAACTGCAACCACCTTAGCGGGATCCACCGCTAAGCCTTGCTTGGATACGATATGCCCAAGGAATCTAACTTCCCTTCTCCAAAAGTGACACTTGGAGAACTTGGCCTTCAACTGATGCGCTCTAAGCATATCCATCACCTCCCCGAGGTGCCTTGCATGCTCTTCCTCATCCTTAGAGAAGACCAAAATATCATCTACGAAGACCACGACAAACTTGTTCAAGAACTCTCTGAACACCCTACTCATCAAGTCCACGAAATATGCGGGTGCATTCGTCAAGCTGAATGGCATGACAAGCCACTCAAAGAATCCATCCGGAGTTCTGAACGCAGTCTTGTCTATACTATCCTCAGCTACCCTGAGCTGATGGAATCCAGTAGCAAGATCAAGCTGAGAGAAAACAGAAGCACCGACAAGCTGGTCAAAGAGATCATCGATCCTCGGTAACGGGTGTCTGTTTTTCTTAGTCAGCTTATTCAACTCTCGATAGTCAACGCAAAGTCGGAGAGAACCATCCGCCTTGGTAGCAAATACCACAGGCGCTCCCTATTCAGATGTACTTCGTCTAATGAAGTTCCTCTTAAGCAACTCTTTCACTTGCTTACTCAGCTCCCGCCTTTAACGCGGAGCCATGTGCTGAACGGGCAAAGAAACAGGCTTTGCATTATCCACCAGATAAATGCGGAAATCAATCTCTCGCTTAGGTGGAAATCCCCTAACTTCATCAAAAACATCCGGATACTCTCGAACCACTCTCACAGACTGAAGAGTCTCCACTGACGAGTCGAGTGATTCAAGATAGCACAACATGACGGGACCTCTCGGATCACATGAAATCTCTAGGGTGTTCCCGAGGCGAGTCACGAGCCTCACAACCCTATGCTCACAATCAAGAATGGCTCCATATCTGGACAGCCAATCCATGCCCAATATCAATCTGTATCCCCTAAAACCAAGAACATAAGCACTGCACAAGAACTCTACACTCAGTATAGAGATCCTCAAATCCCCACATATCATAGACAAATGGGCGGAACCCCCAATAGGATTTGAGACACAAACGGGATCCTCTACCAAGCTAGTACTAAGGTGCAAACTATCAACAAGATCAGATGAGATAAAAATATGCGATGCACCAGAATCAAACAAGGTACGAACTGGAAAATCAGAAATATATACAAGCCTTTCAACAGAAATACTACCTCGATCGGGAACTGGAGCAGCATTGAGAGCATGAACTTGCCCTCTCGAAGGTCCAGCACGCTGAGTCTGACCCTGGCCTCGCCCTTGCTTCTTCGGGCAATCCTTACTAAAATGTCCAGTCTCACCGCAGAAAAAGCATTCACCATTATTCCTTTTTCTCTTCCGACAATCCTTACTAAGATGCCCAACTGAACCGCAATAATGGCACTTCCTCTTGTTGTTCTTGCCCTTGTTCTTGTTCCTATTGCCTTGACTGCTCTGACCGCTTGGATTACCCTGATTTCCTTTCCACTGGGAATCAATCTTCTTGGCTTGAGTATCATTCATCTTGATCTCCTCCTTGTCACTCCTACTCTCTTCATTAAGTAGGGCCATATTCACCAAACTCTCAAAAGTTGCCCCCAAGGGTATATGAGTCATGGCCAAACCATGTAATGGCTCGTTTAATCCTAGAGCAAAGTATAGGGCTTTCTTCTGAGCTGTGTTAACTAAGTCTAAACCGACCTGAGCCAGTTGATTAAACTGATCTATGTATTCTCTAATAGTCATGTCCCCTTTCTTCAGTGATAGGAACCTTAGTCCAAACTTTCCCCGAAAGTCTTCCCAAGTCTCAATTGGCCTAGTAACGGTGGTGACCACCCATCAACGTGCAGCTTCTTCCTTTAACAACCACACTGCTAATAAAACCCTCCTACGGTCATCTATCTTAAAGAAGGTAAAAAGATCTTCGGTTTCTTTCAACCAATTCCTTGCCTCCACATAAGTCTCGGTTCCAAAGAAATTCTTGCAACCCATCGCCTTAAAATCTTGGCAAATCTCTGCGAAGTCAGTATGAGGATGCTGAGGGGAAGGAGGAAAAGGAACCTCAGCGACAGGAGAAAGAGGAACATCAACTACCGGAGGAGGAGTAATATTTGCGGGGCCGGCTTCGGTCGCCCTAGCCTCCAAAAGTCTCCTATACCAAACAGGTACGTGTACTCCCTCCGGAATGGCAAAGTTATCGGCCATACTGAAAACGAAGAAAAAGATAGATTCAGAATGGAGAAAAACGAAGGAATTTTCCTAATGGCTTCTTGGGGAAATAAACTAGACTTTTCTTTGGAAAATACTTTATACTTGATTTTGAAAATAGTTTTTCCAAAAAGTTTTTTTTAAAAAAAACCTTTTTGTTCTTTCTCGTAAACCATATGCTCTGATACCAAATGTAACACCCCACCTCCGCCAGGGTGGCTCTTGCAAGCAACTCTGACTTTGGTGGGGCGTTTTAAAACAAGATAAAAAGGCATAATGATATATCAAGGCAGAACAAGAACATGTGTATATATATGTAACCAGAGCAAAATAACATGGATAAAACAGCGGAAGATTTTCAAACCATTTCAAATCAAGTCTTAGTACAACATCATGTCAATTTTCCAAATAAAATAAGTCTAGTACATAAACAACAATCATCATCTGAAAACTGAAAAGAAAACATAAGTAGCTATCCCCAAAGCAGAAAAACCATAGCGAGCTCAAGTCCGAAGCATACATGAGCTATCCAAGAAAGCGGGTAGGATCCAAGCTAAGCTCCTGTATTCCCTCCCTGAGAACCGGGGGGGAACGGAAGAAAAGAGGCGAAGAAAACAGGTCAGTCAAAAAGACTGAGTAAGCCCTACTACAATCAATGTAAACTGATAAAGTTAACTGACATGAGCAGCGGGTATGGACATAAGGATAACAACATGATGATTAACTATCAAGGTAGATAAAGGTGTCATCGCATAATCAGGATTAAGGTTTTGCACCACGGGTGTACTAGCAAACTAACATAACAGGTATTGATCCCTCAGCCCAAACTTTGGCCCAATAACATGAGGTGACCTTAATACAATGTCCAGCCCAACGGTCTAGTCGATCGGCTCCCTATAAACCTAACACGTCAAGTGTTGGTGTCCATACGGCCCACATATGGTTGTAGTCAGACTGTGCTGGGTCCACCTTCGGGTGTATCAAGCTCTCGGGTGTCAACCCCAAACACTGAAGCAATAATGCACAGTCTAAACCTACTGGTACCCGTGCCTCGAGTTTGTCCAATACCGGACTACGTGCACGTCCGTAACCCGCCTGGACCCGCACCGCTGTACCACTCAGCCATCGCTTTGGTCGCTTACATCAGTCCAGTAATCGTGCCTCGACCTAGCCTAGCCTCTAGGGTTGTGATGATACCAAACTGGGATTACTGCTGGAACAGACCACGTTGCTAGGGTTTCCTAAGAGGGTTAAGTGCGATTTAACCCTTCACTAATTATGGATTAAATTGGTTAAGTGTAACCAACAGTTCACAACTCAACCTCATTTCAATCCCTCGAACCCCCAAATGGATTAAATTGGTTAAGTGTAACCGACAGTTCACAACTTAACCCCATTTCAATCCCTCGAATCCCCAAATTGGTTAAGTATTAGTGGGCCATGACTTAACCCTAATCATGAGGCATTAATTAATTTAATTGTGCCTTAACCTCTCACATTAGACTTTGTTGCGGTTACCTAGTTAAGCCGGTGGGTTCCGGGTAGATTTACACCACAACTTGGTCTAACCTCGGGTCTTGGCATCACATGACCAACTTCTCACATTGGATCCTATTGTTTGTAGCCAATAGTTAAGCCGGTAGGTTCCGGGTAGAATTACGCTACAAACTCGAGTTGGCCACACTTATGTTTTCTAAGTGTCATGTCCACCATGTTTCCAAAACACATTACAAGTTCAACAAATACTTGGGTAGACCTAACTTAAT
The DNA here is from genome assembly GCA_030737875.1 of Allium sativum. Taxonomy (NCBI): domain Eukaryota; kingdom Viridiplantae; phylum Streptophyta; class Magnoliopsida; order Asparagales; family Amaryllidaceae; genus Allium; species Allium sativum. Next base: position 151,323,541 of record CM060921.1, on the reverse strand, counting down.
AGGTAAATTCCCAAGGGGTAGACCTAACTTAATAGGTAAATTCCCAAGCTCATGTTTTTATGTCCTTTAAGTTTACCCAACCCCAAACGCAATCCCATCGCTTACATATCGCAATAGCGCATAAAGGATAGAAAGAGGGAACTTGGCATAATCATGACATAAAAGTGTTAGAGCCACAAGTTCAACATGGTGGCATATGAAAGATTCATGTGTTCATTCACTTGCATATTACATTTTTAGGCCCAAAAGCATGCATAACATGTAAACATGAACCACATGACCATCCCAAACTTGCATAAGCATACTTGCATATCATATGACAACTTTGCATATCAAACTTGCATAATAAAACTTGCATAACATATGTCAACTTGCATATCGTACTTACATAAACAAACTTGCATAAACAAACTTGCACAACATATGATACTTGCATATCATACTTGCATAAACAAACTTGCATAACTTATGGCAACTTGCATATCATACTTGCATAAACAAACTTGCATAACTTATGGCAACTTGCATATCATACTTGCATAACAAACTTGCATAAACAAACTTGCATAACTTATGGCAACTTGCATATCATACTTGTATAACAAACTTGCATAAACAAACTTGCACAACATATGACACTTGCATATCATACTTGCATAAATAAACTTGCATAACTTATGGCAACTCGCATATCATGCATTTAACTTCAAAGTTCAAGTATGAGAGGAATAGGGCTTACAATGCTTTTGCGGACTCAAATGAGTATAGCAAATGTAAGAAACCCCTTATGCAACAAATTAAAACCCCAAAAATGCAAGCAAACTTGATCAAGACTCCTCCTTTAGGATGACAATAGAGAAACAAGATTTTAATGCAAGCTAAAGAGGATCATACAAGCCTAAATACACTTGTATGCATGGAAATCTCTTAGGAATTTGTTTAGGAATTGTATGAAGAGAGTGGAGGCCATGAGAGGATGGATTTTGACATAGTTTAGTTGCTAGAATGAATAATGAGTGATTTAGGGTAGGTTAGGGTCTTATTTATAGATTAGGCTAGTGATTTAGACCATAGGATTAAACCCTAGTTGAATTAGGTCCATCAGATTTCGGAATTCTCCAGAACCAAGCCACACAACCAAGCCCAGATCAGAAATGGTGCGCCAGGCAAAACTGCCCGGCCACCCCGTGTCGACAGGGCTGTCGACACCCTTAGACCCCTGTCGACATGCCTGTCGACTTGGGGGTCTTGGCGGGAGTTTTCCCGCCTGACGCCAGTTGTGCCCTAACCCTTGTTTTTAACTCAAAATTTAAATCTGTTTTTACTTAGGAATTTTCTGAAAACTTCGTCGGGCCTTAATCGGGTCATACGGACTCCGATTTTCGAAAACTCGGACTCTATTTCGCGTATTTTTCCGAGACGAACGCAATGGCATAGCCCGTTTCCCTTGATTCAGATTTTTAAATTAAATTCTGCCTCAATTTATATCTTAACAGGTTATTAAAAATACAGGTTGTTACAGTTAGAACCATGGGCTTAAAGTTCCTTTTAAAAGGGAGTTTCTTATATCAACCCAAAATGAACTGCACGTAGTGTGTCCAAATCATTTATATCCTTTGCTTTCACAGATTTCACTTTGAATCTCATCATATAATTTCTAAGAAATTCTCCTTCCTTTTTCTTAAATTTGTGCTAGAATTGTATAATCAAATGAGGGATCTTTACAGATACAAATTTATGTTGAGAACTCGTATGTGTATTATTTCCATGAGTAAGTTGTCTTCTCACGGTATTGTTTATACAATTTTTCCCAACTCCTTAGAAGATGAGAGGAAAGTGCCTGCATTGTATTACTTTATTTGCATCATATTGATCAATTTAACTTTCAAAGACTATTAAATTACAAGGAAAATAGTATATTTTGACGATTGTTTGACATCTGCGCCTGTTGTAACAGCCGTCGGAATATAGTACATGGATGATGATGGTTTGTATCGGCTTCGACGATAAATTTCCAACGACAATATCAATGGTTTTCGATGAAGATTTCGACGGCCTATTGGCTAAAGATGTCCATGAGGCTAGAAGGCGAACTAAAGAGTCGTAGCTAGCCATCAATAGTGGTCGAAAATCTAGAACTAGAAAGCTGACGTATGCCGTCGATAACCGTCAGAAATTTAGGTTGCTTTTTTTATTGAAACGACCCAACTCGCCGTTACTGGAGAACCCGGATTGAGTTGAGAACACGACAAATCAGAACACAAATAGAAGAACATTTCATTTCTTGTTACAACAATTTACATCAGAGTACAAGAATATACAAAGTATGAACAAATAATATACATTTGATAAATATAAGAGATTTACAAATGATTATGCAGCAGAAAATAATACAAAACACAACTGAAAGGAATACACAGATATAGAGCGTTCCAAATATAGCTCCAGCTGTAAACCAGGATCCTGTGAATATAATATCTGCAAAACCAAAACTACTAGCTGCCCATGTGGAAAATAGGGGTACCCAGAGTTTAGGTTAAAACAATAAACTCCAGATCAGTCATGTAACTGGTGTGAGAACCAAAACAGTTAATAAATATTTATTTTAAAATAAAGTAAATCAAGGGACCACGCCGTATAACATAGAATGGGTTTCCTCCTAAGAATACCAGTGCATAAAATAATTAGCGCAATGCTTTTTGGAAAAATGAAGCTATTATAAGACTTAGATCCCATTACATAATGCAACGCAAGCCGGAGGATAGAGTTCTCCCTTATAATAGCCAAACATGCTTGGTACGTTTAAAACAAATCATTTGATACTATTATAAGTGAATAGAGTTTAAAACAACTTCAAATATAAATGTATCAATCATAGACGGCATGGGTACCATATATCATGTCACCATACTAGGCTCTACAATTAAAACTGAAATGTCATATTGGAAATTGGATTCCATCTGTGAACCGAGGCAAGGGATCATCCTCATCGATTCAAGACAATCAATCCTACATGTCTAAGGATCAGAGCTCGAGTGACCCTTAGGTAACTGCAGGGACGATCCACACTAAGTGCAAGGTGGATTCATAACTCCTGAACATGCATTTCCCTACCACATGGGGCATAAATCTGGTCAGTATGTCGACTAGAACATCCAACTCTGTAATGACTGATATAATCGAGGCGCCCCTCTATCGATCAAGTAATATTCAACATCCACATGAGTCAAATGTCTGGGCTCCATACCATGACACCACTCCTAGCAAGAAAGAAACACACTGTCTTCCCTGCAGTCCTTCTCCCGTTTTTGGTTCACACTGGGGTGTGAGGCTCACGAACTAATGCTGCACAAAGCTATGCTATTTAAAGTCGTGCTTCGATCATCAACCACAAGACTCTCTTTTCAACAGGAGCCTTGATCATTTGCATCTCAGCATGCCACACAGGAAATTCACGCCATGTGACTGATGTCCACCGATATATAACCTCTGAGCTCGTACGTCTCAGAGAAGGGCGTTAAGAAAGAGAATAAATTCTCCACCACCAAATAGATATATATTTAATAGAGATCAATCAACATAGAATAGAATCCAATGCCAGATACACATCCATTTACAAGTTCGTCCTGGGTCTGAACGAAATCGGAGGCACCTTATTCCTCGTCCCATATGTCAAATATAGGAGAGAGGTCCTCGCATATCCGGTCGATCTCCAAGTACGTCTGGACGATCACCCCTTATTACCTTATCTTGGGTGTACAGCCCAATCAGGACATCAGTAATCAACCAAATGATGTGAAGACCTCTGGTCTTCAACCACCATCTTCATCGTCGACTTGTCATTGATTCAGTTATTCAGAATGGGATAAACTTGGTCTTTCTGAATAACTCGCGTATCTTATAAACAAGTTCTATAAAAACACAACATACGCCTCATTCCAATTCTGAATATTCTTTTATTTAAATAGTCATATCCTTTGGGAAAGGTTTCCATTAATTTTATCAAACATAAATTCTTTAAATTTATTCTTTCCTTTGGATATTAATTTTTAACCAAATTAAGGTTCATCCAAACTAGTTGGGATTAGCGAACCTTACCGAAGTAATCATTTGTTATATTTCCCAATCCAGACCTATTTATCCTATGGAGTAAAACTAGTTATACTCCATATCAAATACCGTGGTGTTATCGGCAAATTTAATTACCATTTCATGTTCAAATATAATTTAAGATTTAACTATCGCTTGAAGCAAAACTGGTGATACTCCATTCTCGATCATTTCCCAAATTTGATAATTTAAATTATCTCATTCACATTCCAGTCTAATTAAAGATTCATTAAAATTCTAATTTAGTTTTAATCTCAAAAATCATTACTTAATGATTATTCAAAGTTAAGAAATTAAACTTACCTTAAACTGGGTTAAAGAACTAATGTCATTTAAATCACAGTTCACGATAAACCCAAAATCCCGTTCCATTAATTACGGAATCTTCACGGAAAATAAATCAATATATACAATCGATATAAACTTCTGTATCCAACCAATAATATAAGTGGAATAAAGACAAATCCTTTTAAATTCCATATATAGTAACAGTCTTCCTCCACAGAAGTTCACTTCGATTATTACCAAATCGAATTCCATTCCATTCCAATTTATTATATTAAACTGGAAACCTTTACTTTGGAAAATTTCCATTAAATCTTAATAACAATATTTGTATATTCCAAATCACATTTCACCGTAAATTGGGTTAAAGAACGAATGTTGTTAAAAACACAGTTCACAATAAACCCAATTCACATTCCATTTTATTCCAAATAAATGTTAATTAACTGTAAATTATAATAATCTTAATTAAAAGATTTATTATTTTCACAACTGGGTTTAAGAAGTGTTAATAAAGACACCATTCACGACAAACCCAAAATCCAATTCTTTTATTCAATTCCAGTTAAATATTAATTTATTGGTAAACTTCTCTAAATCTTAATTAAATGATTTATTCTTTTCTCACCTAGGTTTAAGAACAGTGTTAATGAAGACACCATTCAAGACAAACCCAAAATCCAATTTTATATTAAATACAAGGCTCTGAATAGAAATTATATCGGCTTATATTTAATATCAAATTCTGAAACTAATGGACATCGTATGGGGAATAACGATATCTGTATCTTCCAAATTCCCATAAAAATATCCGTATGACCATGGAATCCAATATAAAAATATTCCGAAGATTATTTCCATTCCAATTTATCATTGGAAAATTCTGGTTCTTTTAAAACCATTTCAAATCCAATTAATTTATTTCTAAAAATAACTGGATAATTATTCTGGTTATAAACTAGTTCATTTTGATAAAAATTTATTTTTATCTTTATATATTTTAATATTTTCAAAATATCAGATTTTGAAATCATTTCCTTTTCGATATTCATTATAAAAATGAATAAAATAGATATAAATATCGTTCACGTCAAAATGGCGCAAATCTAATCAACACAGCTTCATAAATTTAAATATTTTCGTGTCCATCCCAGATCGGACATCAAAATCATATTTTGATCCATTACTGAATATTATTTTAAAATATTAAAATATTCATTATTCATCATTTTAAAATATTCGCTCTTTCCGAAATAGAAACAGACACAGCCAATTACCATTAAATTTTATTTATATGGATTTCGTACATCATATATATGCAACAACAATGATAAACAGTCAACCATCATCCAGAGTGCACAACATAACTGCATAAGCATTAAATATAAATAATTAACGCTTACAACAGCCTATCAACCAATTGATTGACATACAACTAAACAATTATGATTAGTGTACGTCAAATATCATCCCAATACCCGTATGGGGTTTCAATCAACAAACACAGATTTTATTTGTGCAGTTGGGCGATGTGTAAAATATATCTTCCCAATCAATATCAGATAAATAGGTGTACACAATAAAACCGTCCGATTTGTTTATGAATATTTATTTCAACAAATGACTATTTAATACAGTTCATATATACAATAAAAATGATATTTTTATTGTTCAAATATTTTATTCCACTCTGGAATATTTTACACAGTTCATATATACAATAAAAATGATATTTTTATTGTTCAAATATTTTATTCCATACATGAATATTTTATACATTTTATTCATTCAATAAAAATGTTATTTTATTGCTCAAATATTTTATTACATACATGAATATTTTATATATTTTATTGTTCAAATATTTTATTCCGTACTGAATGTTTTATCTAGTTCATTCATATAATAAACACAACACAGTCAATTCCATCCAAACGAACAATCATTGTTTGTACAATCAATGGTGTCGGGCGCTACTAAACACCATCTGCATCCTAGTATATATTTAATTTTAAACAAATTGGGTGAGAAAGAGTTATCACAGTCGGTTTCCACTCCGCCAGTTTTATTTCTGAATTTCCGAACAATTTGGATTTGAATTTGCCCAAAATCCTCACATGCTCCAAATTGGGCCCATCAGTTTTGTTGTGAAGCTCTCGGCTGCACAATCGCAACGGATCTAGTTTCGCATGATTTGGACCACGTATGAGGAAGTTATATATTTTTAAACATTGTACATTTTAATATGTAATTTAATTAAGTTAATGGAGCAGCTTGTCGATGATCAATAGGTGCCGCAGCGACGGCCTAAGAGGGGGCTACTATCACCAAGACCGAGGCGAAGCTCGATGGGCCCAGGCGGCAGCAATTTAGGTCAAGGCGGCAGTTGTTTTGGGTGTGATTTCGCACAAACTACACAGCAATAGATGGCCAGGCCCATATGGATTCGAAGAACACAAGATTTTCTACATAATTGCCTTAAGAACCGAAGGATTTTATTGTGTAAATGACGAGTTTTGGGGGAGAAAGATTGTAATCGGTTTCCACCATGAATGAGATGGAGGCGGCTCCTGATGCGTTGACCTTTGATAGAAAATAAAAGAGTTTTGGCTAATTTTGATTGGCCCATGATATTTATATTAATTTTAATTTCCATAAATAGCAAATTTTCCATTCGAACTCCAAATCGAACCCACCGACTGTCGTCTATAACGACCCGAATTTTTGGTTGGTTAATTTTAAATATTTAATATGGATTTAAACATTGGATTAATAATATAAAAGAATTTTTATATTGAATTATCGATTTATAATCAATATATAGTTTATTTCGAATATATCAAATAATCATGGTATTGGAAACAACATATAACTTAATTAGAAATTAAAAACAGAATCGAAATAATTCAGATGATCAGTATATATATTTATTTGAATTATAGATGATAACAATAATAATATAGTATCAGGAAATTAATTGTTTTGAATTTAATTTATATCGATTTAAATTAATATCTCCTCCATAAAATTAAATGGGGCTTCGATATTCGTTCCAGTGTGTTCAGAATGGCGGTTAAACCCTAGAAATGTCAGTTGGTGTGTTTCGATTGGAATAATGGACCCTGAAATATTAGATTAGTGGATAGGCTCAAAATCAAATCGATATCTATTTAAAAAGGATAAAAATCTCTTTATTTCAAATCGCATTAAATAGAAATCAAATCGAAATTTATTACATTGTACCTTAAGCTACTCTACTATTCCTTAACACTGAAGTACTTATCTATATAAAATCGCGGCCCTTTGTTTATATTCAGCAGCTAAAAAGTGAATGTACAGAAAAGCTTCCTTTGAACTCCTATTAAAGTCGAATGCTTCAAAATTGCCTCTCCTCCCATTTTAATTTGCGGAAATCTGAATGATTTAATTGGAGCTTTCAAATGGTCATCTTTTCTTTACATCGAGAATTTTCCCTTTTAATCGCAAGTCCCCAAAGAAGAAAATCAGCTCCCTCTTCATATTTAAAAATTGAAGTCCATTCCCTTTTAAACTCACACACCCAGATTTATCACGCGATAGGGTTAGAGTTGGATGTTCTTCGAACTCGCGACACCTAGGTTTGGGGATTTTTCCAGAGTGATGTGCATCGATTCAAAAGCTGATTTCAGTTGTACATTTGTGGGGCGGAACCGCGAGTTGTATCGGAAGAGGGTGGAGGTTCAATTGAAGTTTGAGGCATGGTGTTGGTTTCCAATTAACGCGCTGGCCTTTGGGGGCAACAAGGAAGTCGCGATGGATGTTTTAGGGCCAAGATAGAAGTTGCGACAGGGTTATCTCCAGTGGAGGTGAATTCGAAGTCAACAGAAATAGGGGAAGCCGAGGGTTGCGATGCATCTCTAGAAGGGTGCGTTGTGAATGGGTGTTCGACAAACGGAGGTGGTGCTTGCAGTTGCAGAAGAGATTGGGGCTCTGTCATCTTTTGATCGAGGCCGGCATTTGAGTTGTCAAATGATGTAAGATGCGGTGCATATGTCTTGCTGGTGCTCGGCAAATCATAATGGGTGATAAGGATGAAGTTGAGAGGAGGAGATTATGTTGCGATTTTAACCTGAGTGGTGTATTGGGAATGATCGGTTTAAGTTAGAAGAGAGGATTCAGACAAGAATTTAGGTATGGTTTAAACCTTAAACTGTAGTTAGTTATTTTAATAATAATAAGTTTAGGGATAATCAGATTTAAACTGAAGATTACATATTTATATGAAGATTGGTATAAGTTCACAAGCCGATTTAATTAGATTGATTCATATAAACCAATATGTTTAGCTAGACAAGTAATTAAATTATAAACTAATCGTCGAGTATGAGATCAAGTAAAACCTAGATTTTTAATTGTATCATTTAAAATCATTGATTTAAAACAATGTGTATTTAATTTATACAAGGATGAAAAATATTGGAACCAAGATGGATTGGTCCATGGCTACGAATAACCGAGCTAGAAGTGGTTCAATTTAATTTAAAAACTGGAATGGGCGGCAAATAAAAATCACGGTGAGAAATTCTAACTTAAGAATTTTATTTAAATTATTTTTATCATCAAAAAAATAATTTGTTGGTTGTTAGTTGCATATAAATATTATTGTGGTTGTTATTAAATATATATTAGTTACTTAGAATTGGTTTGTGGTTATTATATATATTGGTGATTGGATAGTTCCCGCAGTACCATTAGCGGATGCCCGCAATATCATTAGCGGATGACCCTATGCGCCGCACGCTATGATAGTGGATGACCTTCATACCGTGATATCCTGCCTCGAAGCAGAATGGGTATTATTTATGTTAGCTAACGTCTATGGATGCAGGAAAATAGGTTGGAGGGATCCAACTGGATTCCTCAAAAATATTATTATTTGTTTGTTCTCATATATATTATCATATATGATGTGCTAGAAAATCCGTGGTTGATAATTGGTATTTTTGATTGGTTAAAATATCACTGGACCTAAAATACTGATATATATAAATATCAGGGAAAGGGATATTTTGAAATTTAAAAGGAAAGATCTATTTATCTAAAATAGAATTTGAATTTCAATTGGGCTATAAATATATTAGTTTGTTTTGAATATATAAAATAAGTAGTGAATTTATAAATGTTGTTTATAAATTAATAATGCGGGATTTGAAGTGAAATTATAAACGTTGTTTATGAATTGTATAAATGCAGAGAATTGAAATGAATTTATAAACAATGTTTATAAATGAAGGGGAAAAATTATCATTGGATAATTTTAATATTTAAATTCAAATGTGAATTTAAAAATAGAAATGGGGAAATCGTTTTAAAGAAATAAATGATGGAATTTATTCTGATGTTCAAAATATAAATTGAACTAAAATAAACCTGTAAGGATTTATGATTTGAATTCGATTAATTAGAATTTATTTAAATAGAGGTTAAATTGAATATGAAAATAAATTAGGTATTATATATATATATAAGTTATTATAAATAGAAATTTTCAAAATAAGATTTTGGTTTTTAAATAGATTTCGAAATAGACTTGTTTAAATATAAAACAAGGAAATTTATAAAATGGTGTTTATAAATATAATGAATTAATTATAAAGAGATAATTTGAATATTTAAATTCAAATATGGATTTAAAAATAGAATTTGAAATCATTCGAACGGGAACAACAGTTTTTATTCCGCAATTCGGAATATCAAAGGGATGGAGTTTCAAATAGAAATTTGAAAAGGGAACTTGTTTAAATATATGAAACAAGGAAGTTGAATTTATAAATAGTGTTATAAATTTGGTAAAATAAATTATCATTTGGATAATTTGAATCATTTAAATTCAAATAGGAATTTAAAAGTAAGTTGGGAAGTGTTTTGAAACAAAACGGTTAATTATATTTCGGAATTCGGAATATAAGCTGAATTGAGAAGAATTCAACATGTTTATAATTGAAATTCGATTATATTGATTTTTTATAAATAATTTATTTATAAAAGGAATTGGAATTAAAAATAGAAGATCGAAGTATAAATAAATATATTACCGAGTAAGGAAAGATCGACGATTATAGATAATCAGAATTATTGAGTTGAATTGGAATATATTTTAAAAATATATTAGAAGGGAGTTGAATTTATGTTAAACGAAGTTTAAATGTTTTTTTATATATATATATATATATATATATATATATTATTAAAACGAACTCGCCGCAGCATAGTAGTTTGTAAATTGGCGTTTCGAACTTCAATTGAGTTTATAGAACTCAACTTAAGTCGGAATTCTTTGAAACAAGAAACGTGAGGACCGATTTGATAATAGTTTTCTAATGGAAGAGAAAAATATGGATTTCGTCGAATAGATTTTGAGTTATGTCAAAATCAAATTTTCAGAAAAATAGCGCTAGAACCATTATAATGCCATAACGGTTTATTTAAATAAGTAAAAGGATTTTAAGTAAATAAAATCCGAATAGCCATTAGAAAAATCCAGACGGGAGATATAAAATAAATATGAACTCTAGTGAAGTAAATGAAATGATTTTTGAAACAAAATCAGTTATTTATTTTTGAATAGAATTAACTAAGTGGAAGAATAATTTGTTAATCGAATTTTAGATCGAGATATTTCTTTTGATAAGTAAAGGAGACTTGTGAATTTCATATTCGAAATCGAATATGAAACCTGAAATGAAAATGGGATTCAATTGATTTATAAGAAAACTAAAAATACATACGAACATGATATGTTCAAGTAACAAGTGAAATAGGCTAAGAAGCTAATTAAAGAATAAATGGGTGAAACGGAATTCAAACGATTGGATTGAGTTGAATTGGATTGAAAAAAGGTGAACATAGATCAAGCAGGTTTAGAATGAAGTGTATGAAGATTATAATTTATGTGCCCGACTAAAAGGTACATGTTTAAATGAACTCTAACCATATTTAGTATCTAATGTTTTAGCAGTTTGCACCTACTACGCAGACAATAAATTTCTTTGTCGTTTCCACTATTACTTATAGAAAATTCTATAAACACACTCATCCTGTTATAGAAATGTTCACTTTTTGAGTCTTTGTTGTATCTTTGATGTTTACATCCAACTTCGATCAAAGAAAAAATTGACCATTTTTCATACTTTAAAACATATGATAGAAAGTAAAAGTATTTTAATTAATTAATTTTACACATTGACATTTTATTTGTTAATTAACTAGTTAAAATAGTATTTATTATTTATTGTATTTAATTGTTAGATACTCTATTTTTTATGTTGATGCTCAGTTATCCCACTTCCCATTACAAACACAATAGTAATTATATTTCGCAAATCATGTCATTTTAAATGGCTTCAGAACATTTCAATGACACTTCCACATGTTCCCTATAACATACATAAATGCATGCACATAAGGAACAAAAATAGAGTGATGTCGAAATTTTGTGAACCTTTTAAAATGAAATGATCTCTAATATATAATTACTTCATGGTGTTTGTAACTTGTCCAATACAGGGACAATCCTGCAAATATTGTATCATACGAATATGAATGTTCATTTTGTAATAAAACAAATATACATATAAAGATCATATACAACACTTATCAGATGGAGCCAAAAATTGTCTAAGGGACGTAAAAAAATAGTTTATAAAAGAAAACATATGCTAATTTTTTGTCATATTAAAATTTTAAATACTCTATATTTTTATATTGATGGCCAGTCATCCTATTTCTCATTACAAACACAGTAGTAATTATGTTTCACAAATAATTTCATTTTTAAACAATTTCAAAAAAATTCGAAGGCACTTCCCATTGTTCTCTGTATCGTATAGAAATGTGTGTGCACAAGGAACAAAAATGAAGTAATGTCTAAATTTTGTGAACCGTTTAAAATGAAATGATATCCAAAATATAATTACTTTATAGTGTCTGTAACTTGTCCAATATAGAGAAAAATCCAACAAATATTGTATCAAATGAATATGAATGTTTGATTTGTAATAAAACGAATAAACATAACGATCATATACAACACTTATTAGATAGGGCCAAAAATTCTCTAAGAGATGTAAAAAAAGTAGTTTATAAAAGCGAATATATATACCGATTTTTAATATATTTTAAAAAATTATTGATTAATTTACCGCATTCGTTCCATGTTTTTTTATCGAATAAGGTTAATTCAATAATATTGTTGTCATGGTCTAATCTAGTCGAATTTTTTCAAGACTCATGCATTCACCATTATTATATAAGTAAATATGATATACAGCTAATGACTTATATATATATATATATATATATATATATATATATGCACAATATAATCATATAAACAACAAATATACAATGATTTACACATATACATATAATCACAAATTATCCATATTCCATTAAATTTCACCATTACATTTGAAATAGTTATACGGCGGGATACTATAAACCGATGCTAGGCTATTGGAAACAGTTCTAATCACTAAAAATCCATAATTCAACAACTTATTCAATTCTACGTTTATGGTAAAATTTGAATTTTTTGGAAAAATAAGAGATTATACCTGACATTAGAAGCAATATAGAGCACCTAGGCAATAGTGGAGCATTCGGGAACTTCAAATTGAAGACTGGAGAAGCAAAAATGGATTTTTTGGGAATTTTTATTTTGAAATCGTGATTCAGAAATGAGGAAGAAAGTCAAGGCTTTGCCCAGTATTTTGATAATTTCCAACGACCACTAACGGCCGTCAACGACTATATTACTAACGGTTACCAATAGCTAAATTAGTGAACATCGTTTCCTTTTGCCAAAAGATGAGCCATCGACCGTCGTCAGAAATCATTTGTCAGAATAGCATTGTTTCTATTAGTGATAGACTACCATTTGGATCAGATGTCTCATTGTACCCGATTGTCAGTAGCTCAATGTAGGTTGGCATTTTAACTAACATGATATCTTATGAGAATCATTGCAATCAGATTCATTACTTCATGATTATTATTCACAACTTCATCAAAATTTCTCCCATCTTTCTTGGAAACCATATACCTTTTCTGCTGCAGCTTTTAAGCAAGACTCATCATTGGCATAGTTTCTCTAACTTAGTTTATATTCTATAACAAACATGCTTACAATTTGTTTAGCAGGTTTTCCTTCTATTCTTTTTTGATGATTGAAACACCTCACCTCCCATAAGGTCACTCACAAAGGGAATGCCTTAACTTTGGTGGAGGTTTATAAGTAAAAACCACAGATAAACACAAGACTGATATAAATACACATATTTTAAACAGCGGAAACCAAACAGACTTTTATTTCATCAATACGTGTTCAAACAAAACATTTCCATAATTATCTCAAGATACTTCCATCATTACAACCTCATTACTGTCTTGATTATTAAAGAAGCATAAAAACATAAATAAAGTAACAAAAATCCCAATAGTGATATCCAAAGCCATAATCCGAGCAAAAGAGGTCCATACCATACATCTACGGTCTTGGAGCTTGCAAAGAGTCTGACGGAGCTGAGCTGTTTCCTCCCTGTGGACCTGGGGGTGGGGGAACGAAAGAAAAGAAGACGAAAGAAAGTAGAGTCAGACATAAAGCCTGAGTAAATCTAGTGACTCTTCGGTATGTGAATAGAAAAAGGGCATGATAGATATAAACTGAAAACAGATAAGTATCACAAGCCAAGGAAGTGTAGTTTAGAATCGAATGTACTATAGCACCCACACTATATCTCTGCACCTACTTGAGCTTATTCTAACTGGCACCCCATGCTGAGGGTGAAATGATCCACATTTTTTTTAGATCATCTCCTACCCGCGTAAACATGTGTCATATGGCCCCCAAGAATTGTAGATACCTATGCTGGTCGTACAATGGGGTGTATCAAGACCAATGGTGGCGGCCCCGACACAACTCTAGAAGGCGTAGGTTATACTACCGGTGCCCCCAGTGCCCTGTTTGTATGCTCCGGAGTGTGTGCACGCCCGCACCCCGTTAGAACCTACACTGTTGCACCCACCGCCGTCGCTTTGACCGCTTACAATCAGCCCAGTAATCGTGCCCTACCCTGCCTAGTTTTAGGGTACCTTGATATCTAACTTGGGTTACTGCTGAAATGGGTCCCTCGTTACTAGGGTTTTCTAGTCAAACATGTTAAGTGGTTAAATGTCTGTATTTACCTAACCCCACCCAACAATTCTTGTTAACATGTTGAATTTGTTTTTGTGTTTATAGTTGACTTAACCCTACCATCTGTCCTTAGCCTCTTAAAGCACCTGACCACTCACATTAGACAGATATTGCTATGATTACTGGATGTGCCTGTCGGTTTTGGGCAGGTTTACACCGTAGCTCAGTCTAACCTCGGGTCCTTATTGGGCTCAATGCTTAACCACCCACATTGGATAGGTATTGTTGTGACTACTGGACAACCGGATGGGTCCGGGCAGGTTTACGTCACAACTCAATCCAACCTCGGGTTAAGCATATCGTGTGTTCTAAATTTTCATATTTTATCACTTCTCAATTATATGTAAATGTCATTTCCTTTATTCTTGGGTATAACAATTCATATCGCATAAATGTTATTGTTGTTGGCATGTTCCAACCATGCCAACATATATTTTTCATGTTTTACACCCAACGTTATTACCCCCGTTTGTACGTTCGCAACATTATAACAAGTGTTGGGCTCGATACAATTCAGCCCAACTTTATAAACGTGAGAAAAAGGGGAAATCAAGAACATGTAATATTTTACAATACATAAAGGTGTGTGGCGCATGAACTTGCAATTTAGCGATTCAACTAACATAAATTATGGGTCATGTGAACTTGCATTCAAATCAAAGTATAACTAAGTAGGTGACATATGAAATGGCATAGTTTAGGCTTATACAAACTTGGGTTTAAACATGTTTAACTTGGCATAATGTCAACCAAAAAACTAGCATGTCGTATATTCACCAAAATGTCCAATTTTAACATCTAATCATATAGCCTATTTCAACATGAACTTGCATAGTTTATGAAACCCAAACGATACTTAACATAGATCCAATTATACTTGCAAATAAACATAAGAATGTGTTCATAGGTTTTGTGTCATGTAGGCCTAAAAGGTATCAAATCTAGAAAATGTTTACATAAATTCTAACTTAGACTAAGAGAATGTATATAGTCTATGCCATCGACATAAACATAAAGGGATAAATTACTAGTTTTTGCCACAACTTGCTATTTCTATTACTTTTATTTACAAATGTCCAATAGGCTTGCATCAATCAATTTATGCCACAAATATCAATACACAAGTCATGACCGAATTATTACAATACACAGAATTCATAAAATAACACAATTCTATTTTCATTTACATCGAATCACGTCACAGTTTTATTCATATTCTGAAAGATCACTATACTTACAACGAATGCAGAATCTTGAATTCTGGATTCTAAATTCTGAAACTGAGATGCGTTCCTTTGGGTAGATTAACATTGCGTTGATTAATTTGATTAAGCTTTAGTCTTCTTCTTAATTTGATTCATCTCTATGCTCCTCTCTCTTAACGACTACGCTCAATTCCTTCCTGGCAGCATGACGACTCCCATCTTATTTTTTGTGTGAATTTTAGTGGAGACTTAGGGTGTATTTATAGATTTTTAATTTGTTTTGAGCCGTCAGATGAAGATAGGAGGAATCTAGACCATACAAAGTTCAAAGAGCCAATCAAGAGGTGACATGTCAGCCCTAATGACACACCGAGCCACAGAAATTCGAGCCAGAGCCAGACCAAGCCAGCCAAGTCGACCAGGTAGTTTGACTGGCAGGTCGACACCCAGGTCGACACTATGGTCGACCTGGGGTGACCAGGTCGACCTGGTCCCTGGGCGGGAATTTTCCCGCCCAGCCCAGTTTGAACCTGTTTTTCGAATTTCGAATTTGAAACCGAGCTGTTTGAATTTTAAATTTTATTCTGAAACTTCCGAAGGTCATAACTCCTTCATATGGAGTCTGATTCACGCAAACTCGGACTCTATCTCAAGCAGAATTCTGAGACGAGCGCAATGGCGTAACGCATTTCCCTTAATTCTTTCATTTAGAATTAATTACACTTTAATTTGTGAAGCTTAATGTTATAGAATTCACGGGGTGTTACATTCTCCCCACTTTAAAGGATTTCGTCCCCGAAATTTTCAAGTTAGGAAGAATGTATATCCTACCATCCAACCGTCCATCTACTCAATCAACAAACACAGGCGTCCACTGTCCTTAAAAGACATCCAATGCTTCATGATCATATGCATAGTGTGTGTACATGTCCTTATCTAATGCTGAAATCAGGCGGTCTACTGATTCAGTTGACCTCCTTAATGCGAGTCATATAAGTATCATGAATCCATTATGTATGCAAATTTTTCCTACTCATAATTCTACATGAGTGCACAACTTATTCATACAAATGCGACAACCATATGATAGCATATCAAGTTTCAAACATATACAAATGAGAATACATATATGCACATGCAATGTGAAGTGACTGAGCCGATCTAAAACCTAGGGTGTGTGTGTATATGCATCCACGAGCAACCACTAGCAATCACTAGCAACCATTTGCAGCCATCATCCATAACATGTTTTCAAATACATGTTTGCATCCATTTGTTTTCTACCTAAGGAGTTAGGAAAAGGACCGAGGAGATATACCTAAAAATATAAAGCATAACTTAAGGAAAAAGAGAGATCAAAGATGTACCCTAAAAAAGAAAAGGGTAGGCGGCACGTATTCTATCCTCAGTTTCCCAAGTCGCGTCTTCCTCGGCGTCGCTCCACTGAACTTTAACGAGTTTGACTTCGCGGTTGCGTAGCTTTTTCACTTCAGTTCCTAAGATGCGGGTTGGAACTCTCCTCACAGTTGCTTCACATTCCACTTTGGCTTCTTTTAGAATGCTAGGTTCCACCACTTCCGCAGACTCATGCAAACACTTCCGGAAGTGAGAAACATGAAAGACGTTGTGAACTCCGGCCAGTCTCTCGGGTAGCTCTAAACTAGAGGCCATCTTCCCAACCTTCTCGATGATAGGAAACGGTCCTACAAATCTTGGTGCTAGCTTTCCTGCGATCCAAAGCGAACAACGTTCCTTAAAGGAGATACCTTAAGGAAAACCCTGTCCCAAACCTCAAACTCAAGGTCGGTCCTTCTTTTGTCGGCGTAGGATTTCTGTCTGTCTTGGGCAGTCTTCGTTCTCCTTCGTATCAAGTCCACTTTCTCCGAAGTCTCTCGAATCATGTCCGGCCCAAGTATAAGTTTATCTGTAGACTCCCACCAACAAGTTGGTGATTTGCATGGTCTTCCATACAAGGCTTCGAAGGGTGCCAAGCCTATGGTAGCTTGGTAACTGTTGTTGTGGGCAAATTCTACTAAAGGAAGGTGATCCTCCCATGTCCCTCCAAAGTCAAGAACGCAAAGTCTTAAAAGATCCTCAAAAACTCTATTCACCCTTTCCGTCTGGCCATCGGTTTGGGGGTGATAGGCCGTGCTCAAACATAACTGTGTGCCTACAGCTTCTTGCAGACTCCGCCAAAACTCGCTTGTGAAGATAGGGTCTCGGTCACTAACAATGTTGGAGGGTATCCCATGGAGTCGAACTATTTCCTTGAGATAAAGTGATGCTAGAGATGAGGCAGTCCTTCTACTTTTAACGGGTATAAAGTGGGCGCTTTTAGTAAGACTATCCACTATTACCCAAATGCTAGTATTGCCTCTTCTCGACCTAGGTAGTCCATCAATGAAATCCATTGAAATGTTATCCCACTTCCACTGTGGGACCTCTAAAGGATGAAGTAGTCCTCCAAGCTTCTTCTGTTCTGCCCTGATCCGTTGGCAGGTCATGCAATTAGAAACGAAATTTGCCACGTCCTCTTTCATGCCACTCCAAAAGAAAGTCCTTTTTATATCCTTGTACATCTTATCACCGCCAGGGTATATAGTCATCTTGGAATGATGCGCTTCCTTGAGAACCTTCTTTGTCAACTCCCTTGCTTGTGGGACGCATAATCTTCCATCTCGCCTCAGCCAACCCTTATCATCGATGGCGTATCTACTGAGGTGACTAGAAGTCTCACCCCTAATAAGTTTATCAATCACATCAACAAGCTGAGGGTCTTCACGTTGTGCAACCCCTATTGAGTCCAAGAGAGTAGGGCGTACTTCGAGAGATGCTAACAAACCCGGTACAAAATCCGAGGAGGGCCTCAAGTTAAAACTGGCTATATACTCCAAGCTTTGCCTCTCAACAAAGAGCGGGCTTAAGGTCAGTTTCTTTTGGCTCAACGCGTCTGCTACTACGTTGCTTTTGCTGGGGGTATAGGAAATTTCAAAGTCATACGAGGCAAGAAAATTCATCCATCTTTGCTGCCTCAAGTTAAGATCCTTTTGCGAGAAGAGATATTTCAACGATTTATGGTCAATGTATAATTCGAACTTCTCACCTAGGAGATAATGGCGCCAAGACTTAAGTGCAAAGACGATGGTGGCTAACTCGAGATCATGGGTTGGGTAGTTCTTTTCATGAACTTTCAATTGCCTTCCACCATAAGCAACTACCCTCCCTTCTTGCATCAAAACAGCGCCTAGCCCCATACCACAAGCATAAGTATATACTGTGAACATTTTGCTTCCATCTGGCAAAGTCAGAACTAGGGCTGTTGTGAGAGCCCTTTTTAATCGTTGGAAAGCAAACTTGTAGTCCAAATTCCATGTGAACGCCAGATTCTTCTTCGTTATCCTTGTGAGTGGAGTTGAGATTTTCGCGAAATCCCTAATAAACTTTCGGTAAAAACCGGCTAGCCCAAGAAAGCTTCGGACTTCGGTTGCATTTCTTGGTGTCTTCCAATCTTGAACTACCACCACTTTCGCGGGGTCCACAGCTAACCCCTCTTTGGACACTATATGCCCTAGAAATCTTACCTCCTTTCTCCAAAAGTGGCACTTGGAGAATTTGGCTTTTAGCTGATGTGCACAGAGAGTATCCATGATTTCTTTCAGATGCTGAGCATGTTCTTCGTCATTCTTTAAGAAGATAAAAATATCGTCTACGAAGACAACCACAAATTTGTTGAGGAATTCTCTGAACACTCTGCTCATTAGGTCTACGAAATAAGCGGGTGCGTTTGTCAAGCCGAAATGCATGACAAGCCACTCGAAGAAACCGTCTGGGGTTCTGAACGCCGTTTTATCAATGCTGTCTTCAGCTACTCTTAGCTGATGGAACCCAGTTGCCAGATCAAGTAGGGAGAAGACCGTCGCACCTACGAGTTGATCAAACGAATCGATTCGGCGAAGAGGGTGCCTATTTTTCTTGGTCAATTTGTTTAACTCCCTATAGTTGACGCAAAGGCGAAGCGAACCGTCCACTTTGGTTGCGAACACCACTGGAGCACCCCACTCCGAAATGCTCCTTCTAATGAACCCCTTTTCGAGAAGTTCTTTGACCTGCTTACTGAGCTCCTTTCTCTCCTTTGGAGCCATATGTCTGACAGGTAAAGCTACAGGCTTTGCATTATCCACAAGATATATGCGGAAGTCTATTTCCCGCCTTGGAGTAAGCCTTTCACCTCCTCAAAGACATCCGGATATTCCCGGACTACTCTAACTAACTGCAAATTCTCATCAGAAGCATCAAGGGACTCTTGATAACTAAGCATAACAGCATTCAAGGGATTACAAGAAATTTCTAGAGTGTTACCAAGCCGAGTCAAGAGTCTAACTACTCTTTTCTCACAATCAAGAATGGCACCATTAATAGATAACCAGTCCATGCCTAAGATCAAACCATATCCCGAGAAGCCCAAAACAAAGGCATTACAACTAAACTCAACGCTGAGAATAGAGATTTTCAACCCAAACAAACCATTGACAAGTAAGTGGAGCCCCCAATTGGATTTGAAACTACTAAGGGATCCTCTACCATACTAGTGTCTAGATGCAGAGATTCTACTAAGGCAGATGAAATAAAGGAGTGTGATGCGCCAGAGTCAAAAAGTGTGCGAACTGGATGATCATAAAGATAGACTACACTTTCTACAGAAATAGCATTACCTCGTTCCTGCGGAGGTGCCACTAGCGCATGAACCTGAGCCCCTGAAGTGGATCCGGCTTTCTGTCCCTTGCCTTTCTTCTTTGGGCAGTCCTTATCTTGGTGCCCAGTCTCTCCGCAATGGAAGCAACCACCCATAGCCTTGAAATCTCTACATGTTTTTACGAAGGCATTTCCACGAGGAGGAGGAGGAACCGCGACCACTGGAGGAGGGATGTTTGCTAGGCCCGCACCATTGGCCCTTGCTTCTAAGTACCTCCTAAACCAGCCGGGTATCAGCACTCCTTCTGGAAGGTTAAGGTCCCCAGACATGCTGAAACAGAAAGGAAAGATTCAAAACGAAGGATAGAGAGAGATAGTGCACATGGCTTTGGGGGATTATGCCTCTTTAAAAATATAACACTTTTTCTTGAAAAATGCTTCTTTAAACTTTCTTTTGAAAACAATTTCAAATTTTTTTATCTTATCTGGTAAACCTAGGCTCTGATACCAAGTGAAACACACCACCTCCGTTAAGGTCACTCACAAAGGGATTGCCTTAACTTTGGTAGAGGTTTATAAGTAAAAGCCACAGATAAACATAAGATAGATATAAATACACATATTTTAAACAACAGAAACCAAACAGACTTTTATTTCATCAATACGTGTTCAAACAAAACATTTCCATAATTGTCTCAAAATAGTTCCATCATTACAACCTCATTACTGTCTTGATTATTAAAGAGGCGTAAAAACATAAATAAGTAACAAAAATCCCCATAGTAATATCCAAAGCCATAATCCGAGCAAAAGAGATCCAAACCATACATATACGGTCTTGGAGCTTGCAAAGAGTCTGACGGAGCTGAGCTGTTTCCTCCCTGTGGACCGGGGGGGACGAAAGAAAAGAAGACGATAGAAAGTAGAGTCAGACATAAAGCCTGAGTAAATCTAGTGACTCTTCAGTATGTGAATAGAAAAAGGGCATGATGGATATAAACTGAAAACAGACAAGTATCACAAGCTAAGGAAGTGTAGTTTAGAATCGAATCACACTATATCTCTGCACCTACTTGAGCTTATTATAATTGACACCCCATGCTGAGGGTGAAGTGATCCCCATTTTTTTAGATCGGCTCCTACCCGCGTAAACATGTGTCATATGGCCCCCAAGAATTGTAGATACCTATGATGGTCCCACCATGGGGTGTATCAAGACCTATGGTGGCGGCCCCGACACAACTCTAGAAGGCATAGGTTATACTACTGGTCCCCCCAGTGCCTTGTTTGTCTGCTCCGGAGTGTGTGCACGCCCGCACCCCGTTAGAACCTACACTGTTGCATCCACCGCCGTCGCATTGACTGCTCACAATCAGCCCAGTAATCGTGCCCCACCCTGCCTAGTTTCAGGGTACCATGATACCTAACTTGGGTTACTGCTGAAACGGGTCCCTCGTTACTAGGGTTTTCTAGTCAAACATGTTAAGTAGTTAAGTGTCTATATTTACCTAACCCCACCCATCAATTCTTGTTAACATGTTGAATTTGGTTAAGTGTCTATAGTTGACTAATCCCTACAATCTGTCCTTAGCCTCTTAAAGCACCTGACCACTCACATTAGACAGATATTGCTACGGTTACTGGATGTGCCGGTCGGTTCCGGCCAGGTTTACACCGTAGCTCAGTGTAACCTCGGGTCCTTATTGGGATCAATGCTTAACCACCTACATTGGATAGGTATTGTTGTGACTACTGGACAACCGGGCAGGTCCGGGCAGGTGTACGTCACAACTCAATCCAACCTCGGGTTAAGCATACCGTGTTTTCTAAATTTACATATTTTATCACTTCTCAATTATATGTAAATGTCATGTCCTTTATTCTTGGGTATAACAATTCATACCGCTTAAATGTTATTATCGTTGTCATGTGCCAACCATGCCAACATATATTTTTCATGTTTTACACCCAACGTTATTACCCTCGTTTGTACGTTCGCAACATTATAACAAGTGTTGGGCTCGACACAATTCAGCCCAACTTTATAAACGTGAGAAAAAGGGGAAATCAAGAACATGTAACATTTTACAATACATAAAGGTGTGTGGCGCATGAACTTGCAATTTAGCGATTCAACTAACATAAATTATGGGTCATGTGAACTTGCATTCAAATCAAAGTATAACTAAGTATGTGACATATGAAATGGCATAGTTTAGGCTTATGCAAACTTGGGTTTAAACATGTTTAACTTGGCATAATGTCAACCACAAAACTAGCATGTTGTATATTCACCAAAATGTCCAATTTTAACATCTAGTCATATAGCCTATTTCAACATGAACTTGCATAGTTTATGAAACCCAAACGATACTTAACATAGATCCAATTATACTTGCAAATAAACATAAGAATGTGTTCATAGGTTTTGAGTCATGTAGGCATAAAAGGTCTCAAATCTAGAACATTGTAACACCCCGCCTCCGCTAGGGTCACTCGCAAAGGAATGCACTAGCTTTAGAGGGGCATTATTGGTAAACATGCACAAAAATATCACAAGACAAAACATATAAAATAGAGGAAGTAAAATCAAACTTTCATAACATGAATAAATAAGGTCTAAAGCCTTTTACATCAGAGTACATCAAAACCTGTCTTGCAATAATAAAGAAGCATAAAGACTTTTTCATAAATTATTCCCCAAGTAAAAACAGTAAAGTAGCCATAGCCAAGAAAAGTCCAAGCCATCCATGATGACCTTCAAGCAGAAGAAGTCCGAACTAAACAACAGTATTTCCTCCCTGTAACCTGGGGGGGGAAACGGAAGAAAAGAGGCGAAACAAAACGGGTCAGTCAAAAAGACTGAGTAAGCCCTATCTACTATCAGCATAAAAACTAGTAAAGTTAACTGACATGAGAAACTGAGATGAACATAAGCATGATGACAAGATAGATAAGCTAAATCAAAATAACAGGATGAACTACTGAACTCAGATAAACTAAGGTGTCATGATAAATTACGGTGTCAAGATAAAACAAGGTATCACATCGTCAGGTTCCTGTCAAGTACAATATCCCCAAGATATCTATCACGTATAACATCCCATGTTATCTATCCTGTCTTTTAGCTCTGCACCTACCGTACTAGTATCCCCACCGTGTCATGTGTTAACCAAGAATGACCCTCACTCAAAAGTCGTGTAATGGTCCATGTCAACCTAATATATCGCATATGTTTTATTCCATGTAAATGTTCAGTCCCTTGCCGTAGACCATACGGGCTTTCCCATGAGATTCTATATTACTTTAACATAGTTCCATGATCCTTAAGATCGGTTTGGATTGTCACCTTATATCTAACTAGGGTCTCTCAACATGAATCAACGTTTGTACAACTAGGACTTATGCTACCTAGGACTACTAGAGATTATGCTTACCTATTGCACGTTTTCGTATCTCGGTTTTGGTTCAACCACCCAGGGCCACTAGGATTTACGCTAACCGTCAACCGCGCCCTTTTTCCCACGCATTCATCGTGAATCGTTTTTCCATGACTGTATGCACATGTATCACATCGTGCCATCCGAGTCCTGTCACAGGGCAAATCAAGAAGTATAGGACTTGGTCGGGAGCTTTAGATTTATCTGCCGATGCAGATGCTAAGGTCTGTTTTTCCTATACGTGGCTATGGTCCCACGAGACCACTCCCTCAACTAGCGAAAGACAAGACAGGATAAATCCTGTATGAGAACACACTACTGGCCAACCCACAATCTAGCCCTACCACAACCATAACTAGATAGCAATTATGGTCTTTTGGGTGTTCTCTGCCTTTCCGTACGTACACGCTTGACCAAAGATAGTAGGTAGCCTGATGAAATGCTATCTAGGGTACGACCGTGTATCGTCGACTATCCCCTATCCATCCCCGTCTTTAGGTCGCTCGTATAGCAACCAAGGCATACTCTTGGTTCTTCTAACGCAGACCTTAACCTCTCATGAGCCTAGTATAATCACCTGGCAGCTCATAGAGGGATACCAAGAATACCCTCACGTTCCCCGAAGCCGCTGCTTCGTTACCCAGTTCGCTGGAGCCCTTATCCAAATCAGATACTTGCTCCTACTCGTATACTTAAACGATGACCTACCGTATTAGGTTACTCATCTATCTATGAACTGGACTAAACTTCCTTGACTAAGAATCATTACATAGTTATTCTTCAACTAAGGTTTACCACTTAGCCTTATTCCCGCTATCCTTGTTAACTACGGTTATCCACCTAATCCTCAGAACTAGGGTTTACATAATGGATTAAGTGTCACTTAAGTTCATGACTTAACCCGTCTACAAATCATGTCAAAATTGGCTAAGTATCCAAGTTCAAGACTTAACCCTACAAACCATGCTCAAGTTGGTTAAGTATATTAAGCAATTCACGACTTAACCTCGTCCAATTATCATTCTAGATTGGTTAAGTATATATTAACTTGACCCTATCAATTTACTTAGTCAAATCGGTCAAGTGTATTCAAGCGATTCGTGACTTAGCCTTATCATGTTTTCACGTTATATTGGTTAAGTATTGGTTAACTTAACCACAATAAATTAACGAGTTAGATTGGTTAAGTATAGGTCACTTAACCACATCAATTCATCATGTTTAGATTAGTTAAGTGTTTAACTTAACCCCTTAAACTACCAAGTGGGATTAATTAAGTCTAGGCTAACTTAACCCCATCCGATTTCCATGTTTAGACTGGTTGAGTCTAATCTTAACCCCATCCGTTAACCGTATTTTTCGGTTAAGTGTCATTAAGAAAACTTACTTAACCTTACCAAATTATCGTGTTGGATTGGTTAAGTGTTGGTTAACTTGACCCCGTCCACTAGTCGTATAAAAATGGTTAAGTGTCATTAGGCAAATCAAATTACTTAACCTACCCAACCTTGTCATGTTTTGTTAAGTATCATTAGCCTAATCAATTTACTTAACCCATTTGTCCATGTCATATTTGGTTAAGCGTTATTAGTCAAATTAACTTAACCCTATTATGTGGCATTGATTATTTAATGCACCTCAACCTCTCACATTAGACTTTGTTGTGGTCACTAGTTAAGCCGGTCAGTTCCGGGTAGCTTTACACCACAACTTGGTCTAACCTCGTGTTGAAGCACCACATGACCAACTTCTCACATTGGGTCCTATTGTTTGCAACTACTAGTTAGGCCGGTCGGTTCCGGGTAGTTTTACGTTGCAAACTCAACCCAACCTCGAGTTGGCCACACTTATATTATCTAAGTGTCATGTCCATTATGTTTCCAACACATATTACAAGTTTTCAAGCAATTGGGTAGACCTAACTTAATAGGTAAATTCCCAATGGGTAGACCTAACTTAATAGGTAAATTCCCAAGCTTATGTTTTCAAGCATACTTACATGTCAACTTCCATGTTATATTTCAAGTCATGTTTTTCAAGTATAAACACATGTCATATTTAACGTTACATGTTGTCATGTTTATACCCATTTACCCAAATCATGTTCATGTCATTATGTTTTCCCATAATGTGACCCCAACGCTTTTAAACTCGCATAATGGATTCAAAGAAGGAACTTGTCAAAGGCATGACAAAAGGGGGGTATAAAGCCACTAGTTGAACATGGTGACAAATGAGACATAATGTGTTCATTAACTTGCATGTTACATTCTTAAGCCTCAAAAACATGCATAACGTTCAAACTTGGCAAATAAGCGAATCATGATGATAAATGACATAGAAAGATGGCTAGAAGTTCGCATATGAAATTACATGCAAGCTATCATAAGGGGTATGATAGTTCTCATGTTGCCAAAATGCAACATTTAACCTAAAGGCCAAAGCTTTATGACCACAAGATCAAGATGAAGACTTCATAAACTTGCATGACATGATAGCATGTATTATACTCAATGATCAAACCCAAACTTGCACGTGAACATTTAACTTCATAGTTAATATCTAAGAGTAGGGAAAGGGCTTACATTGCTATGAAGGCACAAAAGATATGACAAAGCCCTTATGCAATCAACTAGACCCAAAATGCAAGCTCTAACATAAAAACCCTTGAGCCAAAATGATCAAAACCCTTGCTTTATGATGCGAAGATAGAAACTTGACTTGAATGCAAGCTAATGACACTCATACAAGCTTGAAAACACTTGTATGCATGGAAAATCTCTCATAGAAACAATTTAGAAATTTTATGAAGAGAGTGGAGGCCATGAGAGGTAAAATTTTGCCATAGTTTAGTTGCATGAATGAATAATGATGATTTAGGGTTAGGTTAGGGTCTTATTTATAGATTAGGCAAGTGTTTTAGGCCATAGGATTAAACCCTAGTTGCAATCTCAACCCTTAAAACCGAATCTGGCCCCCGAGCTCAACACAATCTCAAAATGGTGCACCAGGCAGAACTGCCCGGCTGGACCAAGTCGACAGCCAAGTCGACAGGGCTGTCGACTTGGGTCCAACCAAGTCGACTCCCATGTCGACAGGGCTGTCGACTTGGGTGCTCTGGCGGGAATTTTCCCGCCTAGCCCAAACTGGCCCAAATTTTCAAATTCAAACTTGAATTTGAAATCTGTTTTTACTTTGAAATTTTCTGAAAACTTCGTTGGGCCTTAATCGGGTCATACGGACTCCGATTTTCAAAAACTCGGACTCTATTTCGTGTATTTTTCCGAGACGAACGCAATGGCATAGCCCGTTTCCCTTGATTCAGAATTTAAAATTAAATTCTGCCTTGATTCTCGTTTTATCATGTTATCGAAATACGGGTTGTTACATTCTCCCCACCTTTTAGGATTTCGTCCCCGAAATCTCCAAGTTAGGAAGAACATATCCTACCATCCATCATCCATCTACTCAAAACATCATCCACAAGCAACCATTGTCCTTAGATGACTTCTAATGCTGTATGAATATATGCAAAACGTGTGTGTACATGTTCCTTAGCTAATGCTAATGATCAGGCCTGAATAATCTTTCTAATGCAAAAATATGTATAGTGCCATGAATCCAACATGTATGCAAATAGTCCTAATCATATAGATACTATATGCGTGCACAATCATTCATTCAGATGCAACAACCGCATGATAATACATTCGATTTCATCCATAAACAAGTATAAATACTCGTGCATATGCAATATGAAATGTGACCGAGTCGAGCTAGTATCTAATGTGTATTCGCGCATCCACGAGCAACCACTTGCAACCATATCAATCATAACATGTTTCAAATACATGTTTACATCCATAGGGTTCTACCTAGGATTCCCTGAAACATGGTCGAGAAGATAAACAAGACAAACTCCTTACGGGGTTTGTAACAGAAAATAGGACCGAGAGGATGTCCACAAAAGATAGCCTACAAGTAAGCTCTACCGAAAACAGGGATCAAGGATATACTCCCAAAAAGAGATATCATGCGTGTATCTAGTCTTTGACCATCAAAGTCGTATTTCCTTAGGCTTAATTCCATTGTGCCTTGACCGTCTTTTAACTTCGCGATTTCGTAGCTTCTTATTTCCTGTTTTCATAACATGAGCTGGAACTCATTTCTTCGTCGCCTCTCGTTCCACTTGCACTTATCCTTTTCCTAGAATACTTGGCGCAAACATGACTGCGTACTCATGATCTCATGCAAGCTTTCCAAAATTCACTAATGAATCTTGGATCTCGTTTATATACTATAAGGTATTCCATGTAGAAGAACTTTCTCTTGAAAGTAAACAGATGTCAACCAGGTTATCATGCGCACTTACTAGGGTGATCTCTATAACCCATGCATAAATGAAGCAAACCATCCGTCTTATTGGCGAACACCACTCGATCGGGCTTCAAATTTCCAATAAAGGCATCAAGGGATTCTAAGTAACTAGTCATGACAGAACCTCAAAAAGGTTACTCGGTACTTCGAGGGCATTACCAAGGCTAGTCAAAAGGTCTAACTACCCTCCTATCAAAACCGAGAGTGGCACCCCCTACTGGATAACCACTCCATCCCTAGAATCCATCCATAGCTTATAAACATAAGCATTATTTCCAAACTCAACACTTGGCATAAACATTCTCAAATCCAAACAGGTCATGTATAAATGGACTGATTCTCCAATAGGACTTTGAGACAAAAATGGGATCCTCTATTATGCTAGTACTTATGGTGCAGAGACTCAACTACCGAAGCGGACTTAAATGATGCGGGGATCAAAACAAAGTCTTGGTGGGATGATAGAAAAGAATAACTAGATCTTCAACAAGGATGTTATCCCCCTACTCAGGTACTCTAGTGAGGGTATACAATTATCTTCACGATGATCTTGTCCTTGTCCCATAATACTTAACTATCCGTCCCGTTTCACCATACCAAAGATACTTTTTCGTTATGGGTTGAGCCATACCAACAAGTTGCTCATCCTTAAGCTCGTATCCTTTATCCTCTTTCTCACTATCCTTTCTTATAACACGGCCACTGGTCTCTCGAGAACCACCTCCATCGCATGGAAAGCACTTTCGTAGATAGAAAAGACTAGTCGTAGTTAAAACCACTGTGACTACAGATGGAGGAAAGAAAGGAGAAGAGATTCAATTAAGGAAACAAGGATAGTGCTAGTGGCCTTTGGGGAATAGCCTTTTTCTTTTAAAAGAAAATTTTCTTGAAAAATGCTTCTTTGTATACGGTTTTCAAATAGTTTTCAGAAGGTCTTTAAAAACTTTTGCCCAGTCTGGTAACCTTCTGCTCTGATACCACGTGTAACACCCCGCCTCCGCTAGGGTCACTCGCATAGGAATGCACTAGCTTTAGAGGGGCATTATTGGTAAACATGCACAGAAATATCACAAGACAGAACATATAAAATAGCGGAAGTAAAATCAAACTTTCATAACATGAATAAATAAGGTCTAAAGCCTTTTACATCAGAGTACATCAAAACTTGTCTTGCAATAATAAAGAAGCATAAAGACTTTTTCATAAATTATTCCCCAAGTAAAAACAGTAAAGTAGCCATAGCCAAGAAAAGTCCAAGCCATCCATGATGACCTTCAAGCAGAAGAAGTCCGAACTAAACAACAGTATTTCCTCCCTGTAACCTGGGGGGAAACGGAAGAAAAGAGGCGAAACAAAACGGGTCAGTCAAAAAGAATGAGTAAGCCCTATCTACTATCAGCATAAAAACTAGTAAAGTTAACTGACATGAGAAACTGAGATGAACATAAGCATGATGACAAGATAGATAAGCTAAATAAAAATAACAGGATGAACTACTGAACTCAGATAAACTAAGGTGTCATGATAAATTACGGTGTCAAGATAAAACAAGGTATCACATCGTCAGGTTCCTGTCAAGTATAATATCCCTAAGATATCTATCACGTATAACATCCCATGGTATCTATCCTGTCTTTTAGCTCTGCACCTACCGTACTAGTATCCCCACCGTGTCATGTGTTAACCAAGAATGACCCTCACTCAAAAGTCGTGTAATGGTCCATGTCAACCTAATATATCGCATATGTTTTATTCCATGTAAATGTTCAGTCCCTTGCCGTAGACCATACGGGCTTTCCCATGAGATTCTATATTACTTTAACATAGTTCCATGATCCTTAAGATCGGTTTGGATTGTCACCCTATATCTAACTAGGGTCTCTCAACATGAATCATCGTTTGTACAACTAGGACTTATGCTACCTAGGACTACTAGGGATTATGCTTACCTATTGCACGTTTTCGTATCTCGGTTTTGGTTCAACCACCCAGGGCCACTAGGATTTACGCTAACCGTCAACCGCGCCCTTTTTCCCACGCATTCATCGTGAATCGTTTTTCCATGACTGTATGCACATGTATCGCATCGTGCCATCCGAGTCCTGTCACAAGGCAAATCAAGAAGTATAGGACTCGGTCGGGAGCTTTAGATTTATCTGCCGATGCAGATGCTAAGGTCTGTTTTTCCTATACGTGGCTATGGTCCCACGAGACCACTCCCTCAACTAGTGAAAGACAAGACAGGATAAATCCTGTATGAGAACACACTACTGGCCAACCCACAATCTATCCCTACCGCAACCATAACTAGATAGCAATTATGGTCTTTTGGGTGTTCTCTGCCTTTCCGTACGTACACGCTTGACCAAAGATGGTAGGTAGCCTGACGAAATGCTATCTAGGGTACGACCGTGTATCGTCGACTATCCCCTATCCATCCCCGTCTTTAGGTCGCTTGTATAGCAACCAAGGCATACTCTTGGTTCTTCTAACGCAGACCTTAACCTCTCATGAGCCTAGTATAATCACATGGCAGCTCATAGAGGGATACCAAGAATACCCTCATGTTCCCCGAAGCCGCTGCTTCGTTACCCAGTTCGCTGGAGCCCTTATCCAAATCAGATACTTGCTCCTACTCGTATACTTAAACGATGACCTACCGTATTAGGTTACTCATCTATCTATGAACTAGTCTAAACTTCCTTGACTAAGAATCATTACTTAGTTATTCTTCAACTAAGGTTTACCACTTAGCCTTATTCTCGCTATCCTTGTTAACTACGGTTATCCACCTAATCCTCAGAACTATGGTTTACATAATGGATTAAGTGTCACTTAAGTTCATGACTTAACCCGTCTACAAATCATGTCAAAATTGGCTAAGTATCCAAGTTCAAGACTTAACCCTACAAACCATGCTCAAGTTGGTTAAGTATATTAAGCAATTCACGACTTAACCTCGTCCAATTATCATTCTAGATTGGTTAAGTATATATTAACTTGACCCTATCAATTTACTTAGTCAAATCGGTCAAGTGTATTCAAGCGATTCGTGACTTAGCCTTATCATGTTTTCACGTTATATTGGTTAAGTATTGGTTAACTTAACCACAAAAAATTAACGAGTTAGATTGGTTAAGTATAGGTCACTTAACCACATCAATTCATCATGTTTAGATTAGTTAAGTGTTTAACTTAACCCCATTAAACTACCAAGTGGGATTAATTAAGTCTAGGCTAACTTAACCCCATCCGATTTCCATGTTTAGACTGGTTGAGTCTAATCTTAACCCCATCCATTAACCGTATTTTTCGGTTAAGTGTCATTAAGAAAACTTACTTAACCTTACCAAATTATCGTGTTGGATTGGTTAAGTGTTGGTTAATTTAACCCCGTCCACTAGTCGTATAAAAATGGTTAAGTGTCATTAGGCAAATCAAATTACTTAACCTACCCAACCTTGTCATGTTTTGTTAAGTATCATTAGCCTAATCAATTTACTTAACCCATTTGTCCATGTCATATTTGGTTAAGCGTTATTAGTCAAATTAACTTAACCCTATTATGTGGCATTAATTATTTAATGCACCTCAACCTCTCACATTAGACTTTGTTGTGGTCACTAGTTAAGCCGGTCGGTTCCGGGTAGCTTTACACCACAACTTGGTCTAACCTCGGGTTCAAGCACCACATGACCAACTTCTCACATTGGGTCCTATTGTTTGCAACTACTAGTTAGGCCGGTCGGTTCCGGGTAGTTTTACGTTGCAAACTCAACCCAACCTCGAGTTGGCCACACTTATATTATCTAAGTGTCATGTCCATTATGTTTCCAACACATATTACAAGTTTTCAAGCAATTGGGTAGACCTAACTTAATAGGTAAATTCCCAATGGGTAGACCTAACTTAATAGGTAAATTCCCAAGCTTATGTTTTCAAGCATACTTACATGTCAACTTCCATGTTATATTTCAAGTCATGTTTTTCAAGTATAAACACATGTCATATTTAACGTTACATGTTGTCATGTTTATACCCATTTACCCAAATCATGTTCATGTCATTATGTTTTCCCATAATGTGACCCCAACGCTTTTAAACTCGCATAATGGATTCAAAGAAGGAACTTGTCAAAGGCATGACAAAAGGGGGTATAAAGCCACTAGTTGAACATGGTGGCAAATGAGACATAATGTGTTCATTAACTTGCATGTTACATTCTTAAGCCTCAAAAACATGCATAACGTTCAAACTTGGCAAATAAGCGAATCATGATGATAAATGACATGGAAAGATGGCTAGAAGTTCGCATATGACATTACATGCAAGCTATCATAAGGGGTATGATAGTTCTCATGTTGCCAAAATGCAACATTTAACCTAAAGGCCAAAGCTTTATGACCATAAGATCAAGATGAAGACTTCATAAACTTGCATGACATGATAGCATGTATTATACTCAATGATCAAACCCAAACTTGCACATGAACATTTAACTTCATAGTTAATATCTAAGAGTAGGGAAAGGGCTTACATTGCTATGAAGGCACAAAAGATATGACAAAGCCCTTATGCAATCAACTAGACCCAAAATGCAAGCTCTAACATAAAAACCCTTAAGCCAAAATGATCAAAACCCTTGCTTTATGATGCGAAGATAGAAACTTGACTTGAATGCAAGCTAATGACACTCATACAAGCTTGAAAACACTTGTATGCATGGAAAATCTCTCATAGAAACAATTTAGAAATTTTATGAAGAGAGTGGAGGCCATGAGAGGTAAAATTTTGCCATAGT
This sequence comes from Allium sativum, assembly GCA_030737875.1. Lineage (NCBI taxonomy): Eukaryota > Viridiplantae > Streptophyta > Magnoliopsida > Asparagales > Amaryllidaceae > Allium > Allium sativum. The sequence goes on along the minus strand of CM060921.1, from coordinate 151,290,397 downwards.
TTAGTTGCATGAATGAATAATGATGATTTAGGGTTAGGTTAGTGTCTTATTTATAGATTAGGCAAGTGTTTTAGGCCATAGGATTAAACCCTAGTTGCAATCTCAAACCTTAAAACCGAATCTGGCCCCCAAGCTCAACACAATCTCAAAATGGTGCACCAGGCAGAACTGCCCGGCTGGACCAAGTCGACAGCCAAGTCGACAGGGCTGTCGACTTGGGTCCAACCAAGTCGACTCCCAAGTCGACAGGGCTGTCGACTTGGGTGCTCTGGCGGGAATTTTCCCGCCTGGCCCAAACTGGCCCAAATTTTCAAATTCAAACTTGAATTTGAAATCTGTTTTTACTTTGAAATTTTCTGAAAACTTCGTTGGGCCTTAATCGGGTCATACGGACTCCGATTTTCGAAAACTCGGACTCTATTTCGCGTATTTTTCCGAGACGAACGCAATGGCATAGCCCGTTTCCCTTGATTCAGAATTTGAAATTAAATTCTGCCTTGATTCTCGTTTTATCATGTTATCGAAATACGGGTTGTTACAAACATGTTTACATAAATTCTAACTTAGACTAAGGGAATGTATATAGTCCATGCCATCGACATAAACATAAAGGGATCAATCACTAGTTTTTGCCACAACTTGCTATTGCTATTACTTTCATATACAAATGTCCAATAGGCTTGCATCAATCAATTTATGCCACAAATATCAATACACAAGTCATGACAGAATTATTACAATACATAGAATTCATACAATAACACAATTCTATTTTCATTTACATCGAATCACATCATAGTTTTATTCATTTTCTGAAAGATCACTATACTCACAACGAATGCAGAATCTTGAATTCTGGATTCTGAATTCTAAAATTGAGATGCGTTCATTTGGGTAGATTAACATTGTGTTGATTAATTTGATTAAGCTTTATTCTTCTTCTTAATTTGATTCGTCTCTAAGCTCCTCTCTCTTGACGGTTACGCTCAATTCCTTCCTGGCAGCATGACGACTACCATCTTATTTTTTTTGTTTGAATTTTTGTTGAAACTTAGGGTGTATTTATAGATTTTTATATTGTTTTGAGCCGTCAGATGAAGACAGGAGGAATCTAGACCATATAAAGTTCAAAGAGCCAATCAAGAGGTGACATGTCAACCCTAGTGACACACCGAGCCACAGAAATTCGAGCTAGACCAGACCCAGCCAGCCAGGTCGACCAGGTAGATCGACTGGCAGGTCGACACCCAGGTCGACACTATGGTCGACCTGGGGTGACCAGGTCGACACCATGGTCGATCCTATGGTCGACCTGGTCCCTGGGCGGGAATTTTCCCGCCCAGCCCAGTTTTAACCTGTTTTTCGAATTTCGAATTTAAAACTGTAACAACCCGAAAATCTGGGCCAGTTTAAAATTTTTATTTCGGCAATTTTGGCGAATTTTGATTATTTAAAATGAATTATTTTAAATAATATCGACGAGAAATTTATTTTCAATATAATTCGAACGTATATATTATATACGTCGCCGTTAGAATATAAATATTTATATATAATTATAAATAGAATTGAAAATGGCGCGGTAGTTCGATAATTCGATTTCAAACTTCAATTGAACATACCGGGTGCAAAACAATCCGGATTTTAGTGAAACCAAAAACATTAGGATCTAATTGGTGATATCTTTCCAACGAATCCGACCAATCGAAATTTCATAGCGGGAATCAAAAGATATGTTCAGTTGAAAATTCTGAATAGTCGCTATGGAATTCAGGCCCTTAAAAATGGACATTTTGCAAACGACCTCGGATTTCGACGAAACCAGTTTTGTTGGGTCCGTGATGTAAAGTTATTGCTAGGTTTCAAATTTCATAATTTTTCGAATCAATATGTGAGCGTGGCAAATGAAAACGCGTTTGACCAGTTTCAGTTGATTTTAATCGACTGGAAATTGGCCATTTTTCAAACGGTCTCAGAATTCGACGAAATTAGTTTTGTTAGGACCGTATCGTCCCAACATAGCTAGATAAATTTTTCAGGAATTTTTAGAAGCAGTATGTGGTCCCGGCAAATTAAAATGTACGTTTAAAACTGAATTTAAATGTTTTATGCTTTAATTTGAAAAATAACTGACTCTAACAGTTGAATTGGCCTACGAAACATATACCATTGTGTCCGGGATGGGGGTATTTAGCTAGGGACGACAGTCGTTGGGTTCGGATTGGTGTTCGTATTAATAAACAAGAATTTTGGGAGTTAAATAAATTAAATAATATTAATATTTTCTATAAAGGGCCAAAAGCAAACCCTAACCTACCCTTTCACTCTCCCAGCGCCGTCATATTCAGAAGGACGGTCCACGATTTCAATTCCTCTTCCTCAATTATAATTCGATCTGATCACTGATAAGAAAATTCCTAAATACAAAATCGAAGAGGGCCTCAATATATATGTAATCAACGGATGAGATGAGTTTTCATGGAGTATTGGGTTGGAACTCCTCGCTCAATGGAGCAGCGTTCGCAGGAGGTTTTTACCGACGGAGGGGGGTGCGAGTGCCACGCTGGCACTTGAGGAGGATGGCGGCGAATGGGGCTTTCGTGGGGTGGCTTCAGATCGGTGGATGCGGCCTTCAAATTCCGGGCGATTTGAACCCTAGCCGGGAGCGCAAGTTCGAGAATGGGTTTCTCATTCCTGGAGCAGTTCAGAAAAAGTAAGAAGTTAAAGGGAGCAGCCCTTATTTTGTTAATGAAGGTGATTAATTTTTGGTTAAGTACTTTGCTAATTAATTAAATAGTGTAACTAGCATATAAATATATCATTGAGTAATGATTTTGTTATATAAATAGAGTTGTTTTAAAATAAAATAACTTTGGTTTTAAAATATAAATGGCATGGATTTCTTTTTAAATAAAAAAAATTAGCATTGTTTCAAGATCAAAATGTATGGTTTTTGAAGATAAAATTAGCAATGTTTTTTAAAAAATAAAATTAGATTTACTTTTGAAAAATAAACATCTGTGATTTGAAAATATAAACTAGGGTATGATCTTTGAAAATATAAAATGGATTTTTTTTTTGTTTTTTTTAGAATAGAAACCGCATTGCTTTTGAAAAATAAAATAGCATTAATTTTGTAAGATAAAATTGCATTGTCTTGAAAGATGTGATTTAAAAATAAATAACATCGCATAAAAAAAATGATTTTTATATATTGAACAACAGAGTAAAAATATGATTTTTATATATTGAACATCGAAGTAAAAATATGATTTTTATATATTGAACATCGAAGTAAAAATATGATTTTTATATATTGAACATCGAAGTAAAAATATGATTTTTATATATTGAACATCGAAGTAAAAATATGATTTTTATATATTGAATAGCGAAGAAAAAATAGGATTTTTATAAATATAGTAGTGGTATAAAAATATGATTTTTATATAATAGAGAATATAAAAATGTGATTTTTATATGTGTAGTGAATACGGACAACGAAGATGACAAAGATACGATAACGGTGAAGATTTCCTGCATTGGAAGTGCCGTGGAGTTGGGATAGCTATCTGTGAGAATTTCTCACCTTTCAAATTTCATTTCTACTTATATATATACTAGGATGCAGACGGTGCTTAGTAGCACCCGACACAATCGTCCACAGACCATGGACTTGTTTGTTTGGTTGCATAGTTTAGTTAGATGATTTAGTTTGAATTGAATTGTTTGGTGAAATGAAATTGATTTGATTGATGTGTGAATGGCGTGGGCCTTCACTAGAACGGGGATAAGGCTAGGCCTCGTCCCGTTTCTAGTATCGTGCCGTTATGCCGCCGAAATTTTCTAAAATAAGTTAGAAAAATAAAAATGAACTGAATAGAAATTCATATGTTGGAATAAAATGTTTTGTCGTTAAAAATATAATTTTTAACGTGAATGTGAATAAATAAATATTCATTTACAAACCAGACGGTTTGTTTATGTACACCTATTTGAAGGACATTGATTGGGTCGATAAATTTTACACATCGCCCAACTGCACAAATAAAATATGCGTTTGATTGTTTGAAACCCCACACAGGTGTTGGGACGAAATTTGAAGTTCACTCATCCTGATTGATTAAATATGTCGATCGATTGATTGACAGACTGTTATAAGCGTTAGATATCTATATTTGATGCTTATACAGTGTAGTGCACTTTGGTTGATGGTTGATTACTTTTCAATGCTATTATACATGTGTTGTATAAAAATCCATATAATTAACTTTATATGGTAATTGATTGGGCCTCATTCCAATTTGAAAAATAAAGAATATTATAAAATAAAGGTTCATGTGTTGACAGTACTCATCCATTGAGATTGGTCATGTGTTGAACGAAATATTTTAGTAATAAAATTTACATCTTTATCAATATAAAATAAAGGTTCATGTGTTGACAGTACTCATCCATTGAGATTGGTCATGTGTTGAACGAAATATTTTAGTAATAAAATTTACATCTTTATCAATATAAAATAAAGGTTCATGTGTTGACAGTACTCATCCATTGAGATTGGTCATGTGTTGAACGAAATATTTTAGTAATAAAATTTACATCTTTATCAATATAAAATAAAGGTTCATGTGTTGACAGTACTCATCCATTGAGATTGGTCATGTGTTGAACGAAATATTTTGATAATAACAACTATTTTGAAAAAGAAATATTTGAAATAGAATATTTGAAAATGGAAATTTATGAAGCCGTGTTGATTAGATTGACGCCATTTTGACGTGAACGATATTTATATCGATTTTATTCCTTTCGAAATGAATTGAATTGAAAACGATTTCGAAATGAATTGAATATAAAACGATTTCGAAATGAATTGAATATAAAACGATTTCGAAATGAATTGAATTGAAAACGATTTCGAAATGAATTGAATTGAAAACGATTTCGAAATGAATTGAATTAAAAACGATTTCGAAATGAATTGAATTGAAAACGATTTCAAAATGAATTGAATTGAAATGAATTCAAATTGAATTGAAATTTGAATTGAATAGAAATGAATTTTAAAACGAATTTATAAAGAAGAATTCAATTTTGATTTGAATTGAAATGGAAGTTGAAAATGTTTTTGAAATGAATTCAAAACTATTTATATAATTCGTTTTAAATAGAAATCGACGAAATATATATTATATATATAATATAATGGCCTGAATAGAACGCGCCGCGCCGCGGCAGTTCGTGAATTTCGACCATTTATTTCAAACGGACATTACGGGAGATCCGACCGTCGGATTCTCCTAAAACCGGAACCGTTGGGTTCGTATCGAAAAGAGCTTTCTAACGAATGCTAGAAATTAGAAATCTAATGGTTGGATTTGGAATTATGTCCAGATCAAATTCGAAAAAGGTCGCTGTAAGTGCAGTTCGATGGCCATTGATGGAAATCGACTGTACGGGCCTTAATAAAATTATTAAAAATAGTAATAATTTATGTAAAATCATAAGAAATGATTTAGAAAGAATTGGGATGAAAAACTCCATATTTGAAAAGATAAAAATAGATTTTTATCGAAATGAACTAGTTTTGAACTAGAATTATAATTCTATTTATTGTTTAATAAATAAATTGAATTCGAAAAGGGTTTTAAAAATAACCAAAATTTCCAATGATTGCATTGGAGTGGATTTGAATCGAAATTGTTTTCGGAATATTTCGATGTTGGAATTCGGGATTATACAGATGTTGTTATGGAAATTTGAAAGATGTAGATATTTATATCGTTATTTCCAATACGACATTTGTTAATCGTAGAATTTGATATTGAATATAAGCCGATATATTTTCTATTCAGAGCCTTATATTGAATATCAAATGTGATTTGGGTCTGTCGTGAATGGTGTCTTCACTAACACTGTTCTTGAACCCAGTTGAGAAAAAATTAAATCTTTTTATTTAGATTTAATGAAGTGTACCAATTAAATGATATTTAAATGGAATTGAATTGGTATTGATTTTTGGGTTTATCGTGAACAGTGTTTTAAATAACACTTGTTCTTTAACCCGATAATTAATGGAATGATTTTTGGGTTTATCGTGAACAGTGTTTTAAATAACACCCGTTCTTTAACCCGATAATTAATGAATGTGATTTTGGGTTTATCGTGAACCGTGTTTTAAATGACACTGATTCTTTAACCCAGTCGAAGATTAAAACTAAGTGGAGTTTTAAATGAATCTTTAATTAGATTGAAATGATCGAAAATGGAGTATCACCAGTTTTGCTCCAGGCGATAGTTAAATCTTTAATTAGATTTGAACGTGAAATGGTAATTGAATTTACCGATAACACTGTGGTGTTAGATATGAAGTATTACCAGTTTTACTTCATGGGATGAATAGGTTGGGATGGGGAAATTAAAATAAATAATTACTTCGGTAAGGTTCGCTAATCCCGACTAGTTTGAATTGAGATTCAAAAATAGAATAAAGAATAAATTCAAGGAATTTATCTTGGATAAAATTAATGGGAACCTTTCCCTATGAATGTGAAATTTAGAAACTAACTGTCGGTTAGCCAAGCAGGATGGTTTTCTGAATATTGATCTGATGTTGGTTTCGGCCTTCGGGGTTAATATTTGGGGAATTATTCTCTTGATTAATTTACGGTTAGTGACTAATGAATTGGAATGAGGCATATGTTGTGTTTGTGTAACACTTATTTAAAATATACGCGAGTTATTCGGAAAGACCGGGTTTATCCCATTCTGAATAACTGATACGACGATAAGTTGAAGATGAAGACGGTGGTCGAAGACCAGAAGTCTTCACGTCGTTTCGGTAATTACTGATGATCTTGATTGGGCTGTACACCCAAGAAGATGGAAACAGTTAGTGATCGTCCAGACGTACTTGGAGATCGATGGATATGCGGGGTACTAGGTGCCTTCGGTTTCGTTCAGACCCAGAACGGACTTGTAAATGGACTGTGTGTCTGACATTGGATTTTAGTCCGTGTGATTGATCTCTATTAAATATATATCTGTTTGGCGGCGGAGAATTTATTCTCTTGCTTAACGCCCTTCTCTGAGACGTACGAGCTCAGGGGTTATATATTGATGGATATCAATCGCATGGAGTGAATTGCCTGTGTGGCATGCCTAAGTGGCAAATGATCAAGGCTTCTGTTGAAAAGCAAAGTCTTGTAATTGATGATCGAAGCACGGCCTTTGTGGCGTAGCTTTGTGTAACGTTGATTCGCGAGTTTCACACCCGGTATGAACCAAAAACGGGAGACGGACCTCAGGGAGGGCCTACGTTTCCTCCTAGCTAAAAGTGGCGTCAGTAGTTTTATACGCCCTGACGAGTTTGACTTATGTGGTTGTTGCTGTTGCGAGGCGCCTCGGATTGATCGGTCGTTCTCGAACCGATGGAGTCATTTAGTTGGCTCGCTTACGCCCCAAAGGGCGGCGAAACGTAGTGCTCAGGTATAATAATCCACATCGGTGGACCGGCCCTGTCCCTCCAAGGCTTGCCTGCGCGCTTGCCTGAGACTCGGGCTAGGCAGTCTCGAATCAGTGAGGATCTTGCCCCTAGCCTCGGTTCATACCATAAATGATAACCCAACTTCCAATACGACGTCTTGCGGTTTTGATTGTAAACTTATATATGGCGACATAGTGTTATGGGGCATTCATGCCGCCTATGATTGATACTTATGATTTGAAGTTGTTTTATACACTATGCACTTATAATAGTATCAAATGATTTGTTTTAAACGTATCAAGCATTCTTTGGCTGTTATAAGGGAAAACCCTATCCTCGGCTGCGTTGCATTGTGTGATGGGAGCTGGGTCTTATAACAGCTTCATTTTTCTTTATTTAGCATTGCGCTGTTTGTTTTATGCACTGGTATTCCTGGGAGAAAACCCGTTCCGTGTTATACGGCGTGGTCCCTTGATTTGCCTAACTTTAAAAAGAAAGATTAACTGTTTTAGTTCTCACACCAGTCACATGACTGACCTGGAGTTTATTGTTTTAACCTAAACTCTGGGTGCCCTTATTTTGACACGGGCAGCTAGTAGTTTTGGTTTTGCAGATTTATATTCACAGGATCCTGGTTTACAGCTGGAATGATATCCGGAAAGCTTTGTATCCGTATATCTCTTCTAGTTGTGTATTGTATTATTTTCCGCTGCTATGTATTTAAATGTAATTTAAATCTCTGATATTTCTGTGTAATATTCATTTATACTCTGTATATTCTTGTAATCTGATGCGTTGTTGTAAAATACAATGAAATATTCTTCTGTTTGTGTTCTGTTTGTGGCTTGTTCTCGAACTATCCGACACTTTCCTTTACGGGGAAGTTACGGGTTTTCACAGAAACCGAGCTGTTTGAATTTTAAATTTTATTCTGAAACTTCCGAAGGTCATAACTCCTTCATACGGAGTCCGATTCACGCAAACTCGGACTCTATCTCAAGCAAAATTCCGAGAGAGCGCAATGGCGTAACCCATTTCCCTTAATTCTTTCATTTATAGTTAATTACACTTTAATTTGTGAAGCTTAATGTTATAGAATTCACGGGGTGTTACAATGGTTAACTTTAGTCTCGGATAGACCTTCTATTACTCTTAAGCATAGATGTGTCCAATTCCCTTTCGGATGTCCAACATCTTTCCTCCCTATGAGTTTGGAGGATTTCTGAAAAAGCTATTTGTCTAGTACCTTTTTGTTTATCTTCAAATAAAAAATTAAATATCTAATTTTGATCTACTGGTAATTGATTACAGTTATTTAGAGGGTTGCCCAACCCCCGTGTTGGTGGGATTGAAGCTAACGACCATATTCCTTTCCAGTGTTGCTTACTGAACAACTTCTCCAACTAGGAAGTTGATCTTTTTAAACTTTCTTATCTCTTTCCTAAAACATAAAATAATACAGTAAGGTTATAGGATAGGGATAATAGGATCAAAGGTTTAATCCCTACTTCTAGCACCAAAAGTGTTAACCTAAAAAATGGTCTAGCTTCTCTAATTAAGAAGCACAACAAATTGAGCCCTTTAATTTGGGTTGATCTAAAACACTTTATTTAGAATACTTCAATCCAAGCTCATTCAAAGAATAGACGTTCTGAGTTATTCAAATTATATTATTTAGAAGAACCCGATTTCCATGCTTAATTGAGTATAAACTAAATAAATTTTAAATTTAACAAAATTGCTTATGCACTGTTGAAGATCAAATAATGTCGGGTGCTTCGCCCCAAGACAAGACATCTTTAGGATTCATCATATCTAATTTGTCCTTAAGGCAAACCGTTCTTCGGAAAATTCCATTTTATGTTGTTCGAATCATGGATTATGTGTAATGTGGATCAATTTCATGTTGAATCATTTGAATATCCCATGATTTATAACTTTCATGAATTTGGGCGATAAGCATAAGGAATAGCCCTTCCACTAGACTTACTAATCGATATAATATTCATAGTTCATCATCTCATATCGAGTTGTCATGAAGCAAGCATGAATAGGTCCATTGTCCCAAGTTTGAAAAGGTAACATGTTATGAAACTCCATGTCCAAACCATATAAGATCAATGTGCACAATTCAAGTCATTAGCATTGTCATAGTCTAAGTCCTTATTGGCATAAGGTAAATTACAACGTTCAAATAAGTACTTGTCTCCAATTAGATATGTGGTTACAAAAATGAAAAAAAAAAAGAATAGGAACAGAAAGTTCATCCCTTTTAACAATGCCTCACAGATTCCATTTATAGGTGTGGATCCACCTTTACCTCGTTTTCATAGTTTCACTCTAACGACATTGATTATAAACAACTAAATACCCTTAATTAGGGATCGAATTGATGGTTTCGGCTATTGACTGGTAGCAGTCCTTCGAAAACTAAGTAGTCAGTTGGGTGGAAGTGTCATGCTTTAAAATAAACACAGGCAATTTGGCTTCACCATCCAAGTGAGATGAAGTGTTTTTTAACTGATGTGGAGCAATACAAGTCATTTTCCATAAGAAGAGGAAAAGATTTTTGGTGATCCATCGCATAAATAATTGAGCAGAGCAATCTCCAATCTTTAAAGATGTGACATGGTTCTATTGTTCGTAATGGGGAAAAGCATTTACATCTTTGATGAGCTGACATATTCCTAAGGAGATACTCCTCGAGATGATGCCAAAATGGGGCAACGCCAAAATAACGGCATTGACTTTGCCAAGTGGATGATTTGCTAGATCTTATGTTTTATGGGAAATTCATGGCGCTTTGTATATCCTAGACAATGTAGTTTTTGTCTTTGATGAAGCGTTCCTGCGAAGTAACAACGCTAACATCATTCTCTTTGTAGAACATTATGGGATTTCATCAATTTGAAGGAGATGCATATCTTTTGAGTTGAAGCAAGTATGGTGTAACACTAAAATATATTGAACTTCTAGTTCAAGTAAATTATGTATACATCTTGGAGTTGTTAAGAATTATCTTTTAATTATACTTCAAATATCTTTTTTGAATGTTATTAATAATTTTTTATTTAAGAACAATACATAGTTTAAATATATGTACTAACATCTCTTATGAAGATGTTCATAAAAAACCATTCACAGCATATCTTCTGGATACATGAAACATTATAGAAATATACAATTATATTTTTGACACTTGAAAATTTCTTGCAGAATTTATTTTTTCTTTAGTAAAAATAATGATATAGCCTATTGTTAACTTCTTCAAGAGGATATCAAAAGATGTATCTTCAAGAATAGTTATGCATACAATATTCAATTCATGATATGTTTTTGAAAAATTATAGACCACGAATCACAATTCTTAAAATTATTTAATGGAGCTACATGTCCATGGAAGATAGAAGGAATTTATATAAACTTATTTCGAATTCATTCATGTTATTTCTATTTTGATTTACAAATTCGTTGGGTTATTTATAGATGTATGACATCCTAAGTGCTACATTAAGTTTGAAAATATTGCACAGGTAATGCTTTATAATTCAATACAAAGATATAATACCTCTTTTATAAATATTTTATTGATATCATTTTTGGAGTATGTTAACCAGCCTTTTGTGCCGGTTCCCAAAAGCAGTCCATGCCCACACGACTCGACCCATTGCCTGGTTCAATGACCCAGAAGTGTTGCTGAAACCTTCAGGACTCAAGCCCAGATGGAGTCATATGAGAATAGTCATCCCGACTCGACCAAGTTTCTCAATAATAAACCAACACTTTGGGATCAACATTGAGCCTCAACATTAATTTTTATCCCGACCTCATAGCTCTTCAAAATTCCACTGTGTCCAATTTTGTATCCCAAGATATGACTTCCCAGATTGGATACATCTCTTCGTATCTGCATGACTGTTTAGACTTCGCATTTGTATCTCCATAGGAACACTTAGTGTTCAAACTACCAACTCAATACTTTGTACTCCTACAACTCCCTCCAAAAACCATATCTCGAATTTTGTATCCATATCCTACTCACTCTACAACTTCATATCCCACGCAACCCCACTCCAGTTCCTATGGATACAAAGTCTTAAAACACCCTCAAGTACGTAGATGGGGAGTTACCAGATGCGCAGAAGAACAAAGCAATGAAGTGAGAGAGCTTCTAGAACAAACTAAGTCCTCGGGAGTGGTACCGATCACGAGGTACAAAACATGGGGTGTGGGTCACACAACTTCACCTACACCTACCTGCTTCACCTACCTCTCCTTTACTATTAATATCCACTATTATGCATCATGAAGGGGTTTGGCTCCATGCACTTTGATCGCTCTAACAAGAAGGGGACCTTATTACATCCTCCCAAGCACACTCCATTACTCTAGGAAGAAGAAGCTTCATCTTGGACATTTAGACTATTTTGGGCTGTATAAACTTCTGGGAATAAGGAACTTAGCTCCAATTTGGATGAACTCGAACCTTGTTTCCACTATTTCCATTATATTGAAATGTAACTAATGTTCCTACCATTTTAAACTTCTATAGAGAAAATAACAAAAGATAAAATTCATTTAAAGTGGACGTAGGCCTTCGCAGGCCGAACCACTATAAAAACTGTCATTTACATTCCTTACATTATTTCCATTATGGACGTTTAGTTTCATTGTTTTATAATTCGTTGGGTGTAGTGCAAACTTTTGATCATCAAAATTTTGGTGCTTTCACTGAGAGATTGAATACGCACCTTTTCCTATCGTCTTCCATCTTGAACGTTAGGTCGTCCAAAGATTTACTGACCAAGTTTACCGATATGACCAAAGGAAAGACCGTAATCGTCGGACCTTGAGTTATCGAAACTCAATTTTTCGATGTCATGAGAAAATTGAGAGAAACCCAAAGAAGCCTCAGTAAACAAATCAACCAAAACCTTGAGTTGACGCAATGACTTTAAGAATATACTCAACAAGAAATCCTTTGCCTTCAAGCAAACAGGGGCGTTCAACCTCTCCCGAACTATGTCTCCTTGAGCTCTGTTCTCGTTCCTCGCTATCGTAACTGTAACCAGCATCAGATAACCAACTGTCATGGTACTGGAAATGACATCGAAGAAGGAACACATCGTTTCGATAGTTCCTAGCTCGGGCCTAATCTTTACTAAAAGGTTAGTGCTCAATTCCTTACCCGATAGGATCGATCTGTTGCAAATCCGAAATTGACAACAATGCTTTGTACAACAAACCAGACTCAACTTCCTACTTATCAAACTTCACAAAGTCAAAGGACTAAGGTTGAGAACTCTTTGGACGAAGACGACATTCATCTGAGAAGATGTCCAAGGCTGTGCACTCCCAAATCGTATAACGACCGCTGGAATAAAATGGAGATTTGAACTCCCATTCTTGCCAACCTTGTTCCTAACATCATGAAAGAATACCGAGATCACGTCATTGACGACTAGGAACCAGTGCAAGATGTGACCCCTTCAATGAATATGTGCTCAATGCTGATAGAAGCTTACTCAGGAATATCCAACCCTAGAGACTTTATAAACCGTTATGAGTGTCCATGAATTCTGCTCATGCCACAAACGCCATGAATGCAAGTGCTTCCTCATCTTTCTCAAAGGCACACCTCTTTTATGGCTCAACCTCCTTTTGTCGAAAACCATCTCAACCATTGATCGACTCGCAAGAGATTTGATCAAGCAATTCAGTTTGCACATCTCCCCAAGCAGTGGAGAAAGTCAGAAACGCATTCTCGAAAGATTCGACAACATGTTAGCAGATGTTGGAGACCCAAATCACCCACTATCTTATCCTAAATTTCCAAGGGCATTCATCCTTAATATGAATTTGGAGCATGGATTGATTGGTAGCCACCGTAGACTTTGGAAGTCTTTTATGAGAAAGCCAATTATTTCCTGTGCCAAGAAGGAGTGCAAAGGAATTGAGATCCTTGTTTCGACAACTCACTTCGAGATGAAGTCCAAAACTCCAGCGACTCCGTTCCTAATGCTCCGAAAAAACCTTCTCAAGACTACAATAATAGAAGTGATCATAACAAGAACAGGAAACATCTTAGACTTCCTTCTTTCCACAACTACACTCCACTCAACAACTACCTCGAGAGCATCTATCTCGAAATCTGCAATGCCCTATAGTACAAGAAGCAAAGCCTAAGGGTTCGTCGGATAAATCAAGAGAATTTAAAAGCATTGGTGGTTCCACATCGTCCATGGACACGGCACGAACGAATGCTTCCACTTGCATGACAACACCAAAAAAAATCATCCACAAGGGAAAGCTTGAGCACACAAGGTCCCCGTATGAAATTTCCAAGCCGTCCAATGCTCACCAAAAATTTCAACTAATCAAGACTTTGCCTAACAAATTGATCCCATGGGTCCATCCTTTCGAATCGGCAAAGCTACATCAGAATTAAGTGGCTTAGACATCGATGCCACACTCCATGAATCGTCTTACTTGAGTTACACCTTGTATAAACATAGTCATATCCATTTTCAAAAGTAGTTTGATTATATGTATTAATTTCGGCAAGCCTCTTTTGTGATCCTTGTACGGACTATAAAAACATTAGCCTTTGTCTATGAGATTCATCTATGGGTCATTGGAGCGTCTATACCCCGAATGCAATCAAACAAGTTGAACATACTTACCTCTAAGTCCGGGGGCAAGTATGACCAAGTGTAATGAATTTATCCCGGTCTAACTATGCTTTGGCATACTCTAACGGTCACATGTTAGCACCCTCACTAAGCCCAACAATCTTATCATGGGCGACCCACGCTCAAGCGTACTCAAGTGGTAGTCTGTTGGCACCACCACTTCAAGTCCAATAAACTTAGCATGCTATACCTATGCTTATGCATACTCAGGAGTCAGTTTACTGACACCATATCATTCAAACTCCGCATGAACTGAGTTTCTCAACAGCGGAGACTCGAGCGACCCGAACCTAAGTGGAACGTCGAGTCATATTACACGAGTACAATTTCCGGAAAGCGTAAAAGTACTCAAGCACTTAGGACAAAATAGCTCGATGTAGTGGTCTCTAAGGTCATCGCTGGAGAAAGCGGTTTGCAACTCACTCCCACCTTGTCTCCCTCGTCGTAGACAAAATGGGAATAAAAACCAAACCTTTGTTCTTCAATGAATACCTCCTCATCGCTATCATCACAACCTTTCGCCTCCACCTGAGCTCTAGCCGCCTTCCAGTTAGCTGGGGGCACGTCGGGAAGCACTACCAGAGGCACACACACGGAAGCGGACTTTTAACGACCAGGTAAAAGAATTCAACACCCGGATTCTGACAATAATACATAAACCCATTTTATTTTCCAAAACTCAAGAATCGAAAACACCAGATAATTATTACAAAGAATATTAGAGGGTGAGATAGGAAAGAAAGAAATATTATAATAAAAGAAGAAGAAGAAGAACTAAACACAACACAGAGTCTAACATCGCAGCAGAACAAAATATAATTTAGAAATAAATCTTTACTAAGAACTTGAAAAAAATAATTACAATCATCAAAGTACATCACAATTCTGGACAATTATAATATCCTGTCCTCAAATACAGCACACAATGGAAATAAATATATATTATACGCCTGGACTCTTCCAGCTCATCTCTTCACAACATCCAATAACCTGAACCTGTGAAACCCGATCTAACCCAAGCATTACAAACATCGGATCCATCTGGTGAACCAGAGTGAGAAAAACAGACTAAGTTTGAAAGCATCATCCAAATTGATTTCAAAGTCAAAATTCTTTCGAAAGAAAAGGATAATTATAAGACCAAATCCACAAATAAATACAGACGATTTGTACTTTACGATAACCCAAAACATTTTTTAAATCAATATCTTTTTGATATTATAACAGTGTCTAAATACAAATAAATATCAATCTCGCAGAATGCTTGCATCTAACGCTCTACACACATAGTATACAAACAAAACCGCGGGGTCTTATTGGAGAATGGATTTCCATGGCAAGGTCTGGGCAACCACCTTTCCGACAATATACCTCCGGAGATGAATACATTGGGTTCAACAAGAACATCTTACAACCCAGGCTAAACATGACTGGCCCCTCACTTCGCTTGAGAGTACCGAATATATCATTTCTACGGTTAGGGTCTAGCCAACCGAACTGATAACATACATACAAAAATAAAAGGGACAACAAAAGGCATTTGATTTCTCCAGATCAGGTAATGATATACCCTTTTAATAGGCGCGACCCACATAGCTATGCGACCTACCCGAATTTTTACCATTTCCCAGTTGATGAGGCTTGAGGTCATAATTACCTTTAGAACATCATATCATCATTCACTTTGAACGCTACATTATTAGATCCATCAGATATCACTACTTGGCATCCATAAAAATACTCTAGTTGTTAAGCTAAGAGAACATCTATTCTCCACAACCAACTATGGTATGTTTGAAGTAATCAACGTACGTTATCTCTTTTGAGAATACTCTGTCAGACATCCATCCATACAAATCATCCAGGAACAGGATGAACCGGAGGCACCCATCTACCACATCCTAGGTATCACCTATGGATCAGCAGCATGTAGTCCTTGCAATGCGTAGACTTCAACCACGACAGGATCACCATTAGAATATCTCTGGGCATGACTCCAGAGAATTGGACAAGTATTCCTTTCACTTATGAAGATCCACGGTCTTTACTGCTCCATCTTTAATCAGCATCTTCCACATATTCGTTGGTTCGAAATGGTTTTCGAATATAAACTCGATCCCGATCTTTCTGTACCAACAATCGTATGGGTCAGATTTGATAGTTGGTTATTTAACTATCAAATAAACAATCATGAGAATAAAATGAGCTCACTGATTCAGTACTCGGCATTACTTGGCCTCTTTAATTAAAACAATTAACGATGGTTAATTTAAAAACTCTTAAATCTTCACACATTATGAATATAGCTTTTCACTTCTTATTTCACATAAGATTTTTTTCGTAAACTATTTTATTTTAATACTTGGGAAAAAAATCTTATAATAATATCTAATTTTCTATTTTACTATCATTTCCAAAACATTTTCTATTTCATTACTCATTATCCATAATTAGGAAATCAACTTATATTATCACTCATAAAATAATGTTACGAAATGTCCTCTGTTTCATTACTTAAAAACAATAACCAACCCTTATTCTTTTGAATAAACTCATTCCGAAACTCCCTTTTCATTTCCTTTTTCCCTGAAAATATCATTCTAATTTCCCACAGTCTTCTTTTTTTTCCTTTACTTCGGAATTATTATTGAAATCTTCTCATTTTCGTTACTTTGGAAATCTCATTATACCTGTTTCAAATCTTCTTATTATCACTACGTTATTATTTCTCATATGGAAATAACAAATCATTCTATGCCTCTTTCCCATTACAACTAATATCATCTTCAGATAATCCTGCAGTCATTCAAGTTAGGGTATTTTAATTAACTCTCAGACCTTGATCAATAGCGTTCTTATCTTAAGATAGAAATGAGTTCTAACTCATAACCGATATTTCATTCTAATATCAAAACAAATTCCATTTAACTATTTTATTTTATTTATGGTTTTATATAGGGGTGGGCATAAACCGCACCGCAATGCAGAAACCGCCCAGACCGAACCGTAAAAACGGTGCAGAAAACCGCACCGGATTCTCTTTCTAAAGCAAACAGCCCAAACCGAACCGAACCGCAATGATACGGTTCAGTTGCGGTTTGAACTTTTACCAAACCATATTAAACCGAACCGAACCGCATAGCTACACCGATAATGTTATGATAAAAAATTTAACAAATTCCTATCTAACTTCGATATATATTCTATTTTCAACATATGTGGTAGTTATATTAATTAATGACAACACTTTATGTTTTAACATTCAGGTGACACAATGCCATACAATCGTAAATTGATTGTTGATGGAAGTAATTTTCTTGTTTCATATTAAATACGGGTTCAAACCAGACCGAACCAAAACCGGATCGTATTACATCGAAATCGAACCGAAACCGAACCGTTTGAACGGTTAGTATAATGGTTTGTATTTTTTATCAACTGTTTGATGCGGTGCGGAAGCGGTTTGAGCTTCAAACCGCACCGAACCAAACCGCGCCCACCCCTACTTTTATATAACCTTCTTACTTTTGAAAATATCCATTTAAATATAACTTATTATTACTTAATTCATTGATTACGTAATTGCTTTAAACATCGCCTTTTAACATATTTAAACAATTTGTTTTATCACTCGGATTTTTGTTACAAAATCCTATTACTCACTTCTTTACCAAATTCACTTTTTATAATCCCTTTTTAAAATCCTATTTCAATGTGATCCATTTACTCAATTCCATTTTTAAGTAACATTTATTTAAAATTAACGCTTTAACTCCACGTATCTTTTATAAAACTCATTTATAAAACTCAGGCTTAATATAAACCCTTTTATCTCAATTCCCTTTTTCTAACTTCAAATATTAAGTACATTTAATTTAAGCTATCGTATTTGCTTAAAATCCCTTTTATACTATGTTATAAAAACTCGGGTTTTGATAAGAAACCCGTTTATACACTCCTTTCACAATTCAATTAGATTTCATTTCAACTTCGATTACTTTTTAAATGAATTTCAATTAAAATGTAATCTCCTAAATTATTATTAATTTAATAATAATTTACTTCAACCATTAACTATAGTAGAAGTAGTTAACTTCTTAATTAACTAAAATAAATAGTAATTTCGCTATTTAAAATCTTATTAAAATTAAAACAAATGTTCGTTAAACTATTTCATTAATCCAAAACAAATTCATTTAATAATCAATCCCAGTTAAAAAGGGTTAACTTAGTCAACTCAAAACATACTTATCTCGATAACAAAATTCAATTGGTCCTTCCTTTAAATTAATAAATAATACAATTAATTTAAATAATCCCATTTAATTGTTTTCTTAAATCAATTATCCAACCATTAGCTATTAGGTCAATTTTCTACTATCTTGCTTAAAAATCCGGTTAATATCATAATTTGCTTTATAAAATCATTTAATGCTTGCTTATAAATTTAAATAATAAATATTTGTTTCATTTTAATAACATTTATTCAAAACAGTAAATCTCAAAATCTATCTCCAGTTATAAAATATATTTTATAACTTCATTTCCATCGATTCACTTGACGATAAATCAATATAAACAAAACGATTCATTTTTAGGTCATCTACTGCCACTTACTCAACCAATATTACCCATTGGTTTAAACAAAACAAATGTTAAATTCAAGGTCAACGGTCAGAAACCATATCAATAATCCAACCAGATTGGTTTAAACAGTTCATATAATGATAATATGAAAACAAATAACAATAAATATATTTGAGGAATCCAGTTGGACCCCTCCAACCTGTTCTTCTCTGCACAAAATAGATTATCTCACATAAATTCATTCAATTCAATTTAACTGATTATTTCTATAACAGTAAATAATGATTATTTTACATCGGCTAATTTATTTAACATTAACAAACAGTTAAAACAATTCCTTAAATTTAACACGTTTATTTTATACACGTGACCACCAAAGTAAGTTACCTCAATTGGTTCCAATTTTTAAAATAACAAATTGATTTACACTGAAATTAAACAAAGTTTACTTTCATCAATTTAATCAACATACAAATATATAATTAACAAAAAGTCAATCATTAGCAACCATAGCACACAATTATAAAACCCGACTTATAAAAAATATAAGTGGAAGAGATTAGTGAGTTTAACTCACCTTGATCTGATTCGTTGTCCAAAACGGTTTGTTTCAGTTAAATTAACCCAGTGTTTAATTTAACTGAAAATCACAGTTGATTCCAATCGCGTTCTATTTCCATTCCAAAATGTAGATCTTGCCAAGAAGATTCCAACATAACTTAAATCGTGTGTTTCTGTCAATATACAAGCAAGTTATAAATATTAAAAATTTATAAAATTATATTATAATTTAATCCCTAATTGGTTTACTTAACCAAATTAATTACGGTTAATATTTTAAACAGCCGACCTTTTGATTTCCAAATACTGACCTAAGTTTGTATAGAAAAACAGCTGAACTACTTAATTTAGTTTTAATTTCACTAATGATTGATTAATTATAATTAACTCATAAATAAGTTTAAATTTTACAAATTACGTTAGCTTTAAATGGGCCAATTACTGATACATCCTTCTCCCTTTCACAATTCGTATTCGTTCCAGGTATTTTGAATGCCCGACTTCTTTCTGCACTGCTTATTCCATCTGTATAATTTAATTAAATATAATTAGCTTACCTTAATTGCCATAATTAAATCCCTTAATTACAATTTAATTTTTGATGCTTACGGTTATTACGACACAAAGGAATCAGGCTAATGTTTATTTTTTCTCTCGTGAATATTGGGTCTATTTTCCTAGACCGTGTTGTTCATATACGAGAGAGTTAACAACATAATTATCTATACGATTTTAATTTAAAATAATTAATTACTAAGCACGATTAGTCAACCTTAATCACGTTTTTAAGTTTTATAATCAGCCGATCCAATTTCCTTTTCCTTCACATATGTTTTCATGACCCTCGTCTTTGAAGCCTACTCTAAAACATAACCCACGCTGCTTCACCAAGTCACTACACCGCACCACCCTACATCGACCTGGCCGACGATTAGACGCCGCCAATGTAAGCGCGCCACCCCATTCCCCCTCCACCAAAATCCACTTCATATTTGGTTCTCCCTATCAGTAGAAAAACCCTTACGAGTACCCAAGCTTTCGAGCTTGATTTCCACCACGACAATGAATTATATACGATCATGGCCATTGGATTTCTTGGCCTTGCCGAGCTCTATCTTACTGCAGTTGGTGAATTTTGGTAAGAGCGAGTGGATTTCGAGATTAATTGGGATTTATGTTTGATCGTTTCTAGACATTGGACATTTGATATGGCGGCTGAATAAATGTGTTGACGACGAGAGGGTAAAATTTAGGGTTGAGTGATGGCAACATATATATATATATGGGAAAATAAATTATTGTTTTAATTTAACGAGACTTGAGCGTGAACTATCGTGTTAAAACTAGCACATGCGACATCCACTCGAGAAGAAACTCTTGATCCTACCATAAAAAATATATTTTGGACCCAACGGGAACGGTTTCGTCGAATTCCGAATCATTTGTAAAAATCCCATCATAAATCACAAGTGAAAAATCATGCGTTTAAATTTCCCGCGATCACAAAATAAATCCAATCAACTTGAAACTTTAAAATTCTATTAGTCGTTTTCCATACGAATCTAATGAAATTTGGTTCGTTAGAATCGGAGTTCGTTTGGCCAGTCGTTTATTCCTCCAAAGTCACTCCTGTCTAAAATGGCCAAAATAATATAAATAATTAAATAAAAACAAAGGCGCTTGGTGCTGACTCGATCACATGGTTAATCGAATTGCTACCAAATTTGAAACATAACAATAACTTACTAATACGGATCCAATAAAACTCGTTTGGTCGAAATCCCACTCCGTTTGGAAAACGACGATATTTTATAATTTAAACTGTTGTTGGTTTACAATTAAATTATGCACGCTCACATATTAACTCCGTTTGGCCCTAAAATTTGAAGCATGCTATGTTTTGACGTTCCAGATCCAACAAAATTCGTTTCGTCACAAATGGAGGTCGTTTGAAAATTGGCTATTTCTAAGGCTTATAAAATATCAATTAAATATTATAAAATTCTAAAATAATTCAATTAAATAATAATAAATTATTATTATCATAAAATCTAAATAAAAATATCATATAGCTTCAAGCATAAACAAATATGGATTTACAAATCAAGATTATCATTTTCGAGTTAACGGTATCCAAATTTATATAAAAACCCTATTTAATTCATTAAAAAATGTTATATTTTAATGACGATTTCCATAGCAACTATTTTAAAATTTGAATTGGACATAACTAACAATCTATAACATGAAATCTCGATTTTTCTCTTTCATTAGAAAATTATAATCAACAAGATTCCAACGTTTCTTGTTTCACAGAAATCCGACTTAAATCGGATCTTGCATATTCAATTAAAATTAAAAACTCGATATTACGAACTACTGCACCATTTCGAGCTCGATTTACGATTATATATAAATTTAATGTTCAAACCTCATTTTATAAATAAATATAATATTAAAATCCATTAATATTCCAAATATAATATTTAAAATAATAAATTAAATTAAATATTTGACTACAAAAAATACGGTACATTACAGGGCTCGGGGACACCAGTTCTTGCAACCGCCTCAATCAACACAGTGGTCTCTGTTCGTCACCAGATATACCGGTTTGCAAACCACTCCCACCTTTGCCTCCTTCGTTGGAGACAGAATAGGAATAAAAGGTAAATAATTTTCTCCAATAGACCCCTCCTCTTCGCTACGTCATACCCCTCTACCTCTACTAGAGCTCCAGCAGACGTCGGAAAGCACTGCCGGAGGACGCACAGTAGAAAGCAGATGCGGGGGCACAACATTTCCATTTGCCCTGCATCCTTATCACAATCATCTTCTCTGCGAATTGCTGAGCAACATTTTGGGAGCAAGCCCACCACGCAGAGAAGATGGAACAAAATCAAATTCTTGGCACCACGTTAGTCGCCTTCGACGTCCCTCGAGGCTAGGACTCACAAACATCCTAGAACACAGTCACCACCTTTAGTTTTATAACTAAAACAAGTGTCATCGCCGACCACAAGCGCAATGCTTGGAACAAATCGTGATCATGATGTGATAGGATTAAGAATCGAATCCTGAAATTGACCACCCAATTATTTATCCACATTTATATGCATATCCGTGTGATCCATTCAAACAAGTTCGATTATCAAGTGTAACACCAATCAACCGTTTTACATTCAAGTTCAATCCTAATCCAATCGTGCGACGTCGCTTAATGATCCAAGCTTGCTAACTCGAACTTAGGATTGAAGAAAGTAACTTAACTTCCACCTCTCAGAAAACAGGAAGAATTGGCTAATTCCTCGGGACACAAAGTTAAAAATTCATCTCTCCACGTACTCCCCAGAAATTCTCGTGTTTTCTCGATCTATCTTCGAATTCCCGAAGTTTCGAAACTCCACCTACAGATTCAAATTTAAGTGCAATGCTAAGTTAATTTACATGAGTACAATGCTAGAAAATGTAAAGAATACTTGAGCGCTTAGAGAGACGTGTAATGAAATAAAAGTAAATAAACCTTCATTCACATGTCAAAAATACAAATTTTTACTAATGACATGATGTACAACAAAACCTCATCGTACGTTCAAAAAGCGAGGGCCATGCCACACGTTATATCGGCCTACAAAAACAAGACATCTACAGCAATCACTTGGATAAGCCACCTTTTTCCCCTTATTCTTCTCAGATTCAGTCTTATGCAGCTCATCTTTCTTCTTCCCCATCCTCTGCGACTCCCCATTCCCTTCGCTTTCTTGCAGGCCTCTTCCTCGACTTTCACTCTCACCTCTGCCAGAGATTTGAGCCTGGCCTTTTCATCTGCCTTTTTCACTACGCCATAGATTTATACCGCAACACCAGAGAAGTGATGCAGGAAGTGCCAAAAATGTTGCTATAGGCCAAAAATGATCTGTGGTAACACTTTCTTGGTGTTGCATTTTTCCGCATAGCCATAGAGTCAAAAGCAACACCTTTGCGACCCAATGGCGACATTTTCATGGTGTTACCACAAATACTAATTTTACTTAAAAGTGGGCCCCACATTATCTATAGCAACACTTTTACCATCCAATAGCAACACATTTGCTATCCAATGGCATTATTCTAACAGGATTAAATATTTATTCAATAGAATACTAATGCATAGATTTTGAATTCAAACAGAATTTTATTAAATAAAATATTTTATTTCAATAAATGAAATAGTACATACAACTCAATGATTTACTACACAAGATTTTCCTCACTACATCACTCATTTCACTCATTTCATATGCAGTTTCAATATTTACAGACACTAACACTGGTAAATATGTACTAAGCCAAAGGCGAGCCGAGTGCTGATCTGAATGCGAGTCGTGTAGCGGGTCCGTGCGCAGCGCCGGTGAGGGTCTAGGGCCCCAAAGTTCCATTGGCAAACAAGTGGGCACCGCCCGATTCATCCGATTTCGGAATATCAAGCCTTTTTTGAAACACTTCACACCAAGTCCGTCATCACCCAAAGCCTTAGATAACAACAAAAAACATTAAACTACAACATTTCCACTTCTGTAACACACTTACATCCTCTCCGACCACAAACACCATGTGTCCCATTTCCTGCACTTATCCTCTTTCAGCACCACATCAAAACATACCCTGCATACTGCACTTATCAAAACTGCACATCATCGCATACCCTGCATACTGCACCAATTCTTCTATAGTTTATAAGTTTCATTCCACTTCCAAACAATAGGGTACGGTCACACCTCGTAATAAATAAATATCAAGTTATTATCAAACAAAACCAATAAACAATTGGATGAGTGCAGTAGAGAAAACAAGAAGATGCATACATACGGTTTGTATGTTGTTTCGTTCCAGTTCGAAACAATAGGATCCTTAGTTCTCGCTTTAGGTGTAGTAAGATTCAAGTAAAGGCCTTTAAGTATTGCACATACATACACACAATGTATGCATTAACGTATTCTGATTAATAAGATATTCTTACTTGATCGCCTTTAAATAAATCAAACCGGTTCTTCATGGTTACGAGTTTGTATGTTGTTTAGTATGGAAAGTAAAAAGGTTAAACTAGAGAGAGACCAAAATGCAGCATATACAAGTGCACAACAACTCAATGAACTCACAAGCAAGTCAGTAGTAATTTGAATAACTCAATAAACTCCCAGATATTATCATTGAATCTGCAAATATAAAGATTTGCCCAAAATTCATCTTCCATTAATCAAAATGTGACGGCCCGCCCCGCACCAACCGACGTTTATTCCACTTGTGCGCTGTACACATGTCCAATTGGCATGGGACGGTCGCCAAAGAAGAGGAAGAAAGAAGAGGAACCAAATAAAGAACCTGTAAAATGTCTCACAGCGCATGGAATAAAATATAATAATAACATACTTGACATAAAACAGGCGAGACAGTGCATAAGCTGATAACTAATAATCAATGTCAACAACAGAGCAGCGGAAATATCAAATACAGCTTATTACAACTTCAAAATACTGTCTCTAAGATAAGCAAAATAGGTATGCTACTAATGCCCAAAGTAGATACCGATCACGACACAGGGAGAATAACTATATATCATACGTGGAGCCTCCTGCTCGTCTTCAGTCCATCTACCAAGCGCACTACCAGCTATCCCTGTCTCTAGTCTGCTCGTGTGAGCACCCAGAGTAATAAGAAGAAACATAAAACTCTGGGTCAGACATCAGTCTGGTATGAGTGGTAGCAAGCATAAACAGAATAATAACAGGTATACTAAGTCATACCTGAACCTGGACCTGCAACCAAAGAGTTAGTACTACACGGTACAACACTCTATGATGTCACAAACACATAATATACGTATACGGGGGTGGGGATGTGTGTGTCAAACAATCAAGCATAGCAACCATCCTTGCATCTCTCACTCAGTGCGTAAAGCATACGACATCCACTTCTTCGATCACTAGAGCACTTTACTCAAACGACAGAACTCGACTTTGTACGACTATGTACGTTCCTACTACCACCAACGCCATACCTATGGGATCACGCCCAACGTTTCCATGACCCCACTCCATTGGTAAGTAGCTCCCTAGTCGCACCATATCCAAAGCCCGAGTTTGTCTCTCTACCTCCAACACCTAGTGATCCAAAGTCATAGACATCGACAACTCCTTAGCACACATCCCGCAGCAAAGCCCAATCACGAAGTGAACTCATTGGTTCCCGTCTGGATCCTGAGCTCAAACTTCCACTTGAACTACCTTTGCATTTCGGGTTATGGGTCTTCATTGGATCGGTTCGGATTTTCCTTTCATCCTCATTGGGATCGTGGTCTCCATCACCTCGGTTCGTGGCTGCTACCTCGGGTCGGATCGGAGTACACCATCGATTCGTGGCCTCCAGTCCCATCCGGATCGGATCGGGTTCTCCACCACGCAACGGCTCGGGTCACGCCTCCTGGTCATAGTTCCAAGCGCCTCGCCCTCCTCCAAGTCTTTGATTCGTTGTCCTCAAGGTGATCAGATCGGATCGTGTCGTTATCACTCCAGGCGGGTCGGGTCGGAGTCTTCAATCACCAAGTCTTGAATCGCGACTTCTCGGATCGGTTCGGATCCTTCAGCTCGTGGCGCAGCTTGCTTCGCTATAACGATCGGTTCGGTTCGTGGTGAAGAGAAATGGGCGGTTCGGATCGGGGTGGGGGCGATCCGATCCGATTTCCTGCACTAACTTTTCCAGCGACTGTTTACGCCACTCGACGACGTTTTTGACCATTCTAACTATTGCAATCCATCACAAAGCATACCAAAGAGTCATATCAACACATACAAGTGACCTCAAACACCAAAACAACCATGTGATATGATAAAATGGATCAAACTGAGCCAAAACACCATGTTTTCCCTTAATCCCTCTTAATCATGTTTAAGCATATGATTAGCAAAACTTACCCAAATTAACCCAAACTCATATCAGAAGTCTAAAACATTATTTATGATTTTATAAACATTTTTCCAGAATTTATTTTCCTTTAAAAACGCTGATTAGCACTAATCACCCCAATTTAGCCATAATTAGTGCAAAAAGCAAGCTAATCACTCACCTTAGCCACAAAACAAACTAAGATCTATAATAATTCTCTGATTTGATGTGAATACCAATGCTAACAGCAGCTCCAAGGTTGATTAGGTGAAGATCTTCTTTGATTTGATCTTGCTAATCTCTTTTTCTTCAAGTTGGAGTGGTTTGGAGGTGATTTGGAGACTTTAGAGAGTGGAGGCCATTATTAGGGATCCTTGGTGATAAGTGGAGGCTAGAAAACTGAAATGGAATGATTCTCCATCTCATTTCAGCCCTCCCATAACCCTAATCCCGAAATGGGTTATGGGCCTACTCACTAATCACCCGATTTGGCCCGGTTAAGCAGTTTTTCACCCTCCAAACCTTGTTTCAGCCATATCTCCCAAACGGTAAGTCCGTTTGGCTATTATGACCACTCTACGGAAAGAGAAACCATCAAACGAATCTAATGGAAGTGGTTTCAGGTCAAGATTCCTTCCCTATCAAAAGTTATGGCCAAAACAGTACTGACTAGGGGCAAAATGGTCATTTAAAAATCGACAAAAATCATGAACAGGGGAAATGACTCTAATAAATGTTTCCCAAAGTTACATGACCAAACAACTTCACACGGGAAAGAAATAAATATTCTACAATCCTATGATGTGTAGAACACGGGTCGTTACACTCTCCCCCCCTTAAGAAATTTCGCCCCCGAAATTCCCTAATCAAAACACACACAAGGGTCCCGCATGCCTATCAATCATAAAACAACCATCAAACATGCAAAACAAGCAAAACAAGTCTATCCTAGCATGCGGAATAACTAAATCGCAAAGTAAATCTTACCAGGCAAAGAGTTCTGGATAAGCCTTTCTAATGCTCTCCTCTGTCTCCCAAGCACAATCATTTTCGTCCTCGCCCCACTGAACTTTGACTAGCTTCACCGACTTTCTTCGAAGTTGCTTCGTATCATGCCCCACAATACGAATCGGCCTGCGGTTCTCAACCGCCTCAGGTTCTACTTCGAAGTCCTCTAACTGATCAGGTGAAATAGTCACATTTGACTCGTGAACGAACTTCCTTAGTTGGGAAACATGAAACACATTGTGAATTCCTGCCATTCTCTCTGGTAAGCCAACTCTATACGCCAAATTCCCAACTTCCTCGAGAACTTGGAAAGGACCCACAAATCTTGGTGCCAACTTGCCTCTCCTTCCAAATCGTATCACGCTTTTCAACGGAGAGATCTTGACAAACACCAAGTCACCAACGGAGAATTTCAAGTCTCTTCTCCTCTTATCAGCATAGCTTTTCTGCCTATCCTGAGCAGCTTTCATTCGTTGCCGAATGATCTTGATCTTATCGGAAGTTTCTCTCACCACATCTGGTCCAAGCACAAACTTCTCGCCAGTCTCTATCCAACATGATGGTGAGTTGCACGGTCTTCCGTACAAAGCTTCATATGGAGCCATACCGATACTGGATTGGTAGCTATTATTATATGCAAACTCCACTAGATGCAAATGGTCATCCCATGCTCCACCGAAATCCAATATACAAGCCCTCAAGAGATCTTCCAATATCCGATTCACTCTCTCCGTCTGACCGTCGGTCTGAGGATGATATGCGGTACTGAGATGTAATTTTGATCCTAAAGCCTCTTGTAAGCTCTTCCAAAATCCACTAGTAAACAACGGATCTCGGTCACTCACAATGCCTTTGGGTACTCCATGAAATCTCACTACCCACTTCATATATAGTTCTGCTAACTTAGCTGCAGTTCTGTTCGACTTAACTGGTATAAATCTTGCACTCTTGGTCAGTCGATCCACAATTACCCAAATGCTATCATGTCCCGATCTAGTCCTCGGTAAACCATCGATGAAATCCATCGAAACTTGTTCCCATTTCCATTCGGAAATTTCTAATGGTTGCAACAACCCACTAGGCTTCTTTTGCTTGGCTTTAACTAGCTGGCAATCCATGCATTTGGATATAAACTTCCCAACGTCCCTTTTCATCCCTTCCCAGTAGTAAGTCTGTCTCATGTCTCGATACATCTTATTACCACCGGGATGTATAGTCAGTTTTGAGTGATGACATTCTCTAAGCACTTCATCCCTCAATCCATCGACATTGGGTACAACTAGTCTTCCATTCTTCCGAAGCCATCCATCTCGATCAAGCCCGTACTTGTCCATCTCCCCATCGACATTCATTTCCAACTTGGAGATGACTTCCAATAATTTAGGGTCGTTCCTTTGACTGGAACCAATCCTCTCCATCAAAGTGGGTCTGATCGTCAAGCTAGATAGCATAACTGGATCCAATTCGCACCTTGGTCTGAAATCAAACCCCGCAATATACTCCAGCTGCTTCCATTCAAGAAACATTGCCCCTAAGCTGGCATGTCTCCTACTCAAGGCATCGGCTACCGCATTACCCTTCCCAGGTGTATACGCGATATCAAAATCATACGAAGCCAAGAACTCTAACCATCTCTGCTGACGGAGATTTAGATCTTTCTGAGAGAAGAGATACTTTAACGATTTATGATCGGTAAACAGCTCAAATCTTTCTCCCAAGAGGTAATGTCTCCACCTCTTCAGCGCAAATACAATCGCTGCCAATTCCAAATCATGGGTAGGATACTTCTTCTCATGCGGCTTTAGCTGTCGACTAGCATAAGCTACAACCCTACCTCCTTGCATCAATACCGCACCCAGTCCGGTACCACAAGCATCCGTGTATACCGTCATCTCTTCATTTCCCTTAGGAATGACCAACACTGGCGCACGCGTCAACTTTTCCTTTAGACTCTTGAATGCTTTTTCACATCCTCCATCCCAAACGAAGGCTTGATTCTTCTTAGTCAACTGAGTCAACGGTGCCGCTGTCTTGGAGAAGTCTTTGATAAACTTACGATAATATCCAGCTAACCACAAGAAACTTCTTACGTCTGTTGCATTCTTGGGCGTAGACCAATCTTGTACCGTAGCCACCTTTGCAGGGTCCACGGCAATACCATTCTCTGTAACAACATGGCCCAAGAATCTCACTTCTCTCCTCCAAAAATGACACTTAGAGAATTTCGCTTTCAGTTGGTGTCTTCTCAACACCTCCAACACAATTCTCAAATGTTCCTTGTGTTTCTCTTCTGTCCTCGAGTAAACAAGGATATCGTCTACGAACACAAGAACAAACTTATTCAGTTGGTCTCTGAATACTCTATTCATAAGATCCACGAAGTATGCTGGTGCATTGGTCAACCCGAATGGCATGACCAACCACTCATAAAACCCAGACGGCGTCCTAAATGCCGTTTTAGCTATACTATCAGCTGCTACACGGAGCTGATGAAATCCTGTCGCGAGGTCCAACTGGGAGAACACTCTCGCTCCTTCCAGCTGATCAAACAAATCATCTATCCGTGGTAGAGGGTACTTATTCTTCCTCGTCACCTTATTTAACTCGCGATAGTCCACACACAATCGAAGGGAACCATCTGCCTTAGTAGCAAACACAACTGGTGCTCCCCACTCGGAAACACTTCTTCTAATAAATCCCTTCTTCAAAAGATCGCTAACTTGCACCTCGAGCTCTCGCTGTTCTCGTGGTGCCATACGACGAAGTGGCATCACTATAGGTCTGGCATCTTTCACTAAATCAATACGAAACTCAATCTCTCGGTGTGGTGGAAGTCCGGTCACTTCCTCGAAGATATCCGGGTACTGGCCAACCACGGGCAAACCTGATAACTCATCATGCGGAATGTCGAGGGAATTTACAAAACTAGCCATTACCCCATCACAGGGTAGATTACCAAACACTACCCTCCGCCCATCATCCGCCCTAACTGTCACCAAAAAGCCCTCACAGTCTACCACCACCCCGTATTTTTGGAGCCAATCGACTCCCAAAATAATGCCATACCCAGTAAAGCCCAAAACAAAGCAATCACAAACAAACATACATCCATGACTCGATAAGACCACATTACGACAGATCATACTGAGGTTTGTTGAACCACCAATCGGGTTCGTCACAGCTAATGGTCTATCGACTAACTCGGGTTCCAATCCCAACCTATCTACCAGGTCACTAGATATGAAGGAATGGGAAGCCCCGGTATCGAACAAAACTCTAACAAGAAGATCATAAATGGAAAGCATACCTTGAATGACGACTCCCTTTCCTTTCTCCGCCGCAGTTGGGGCATTCGACGAAGAAGGAACAGCATTGATAGCATATGCTTTCACAATCTGATTCTCCTTCAGAGGTTGCGGGCACTTATCCTTAAAATGTCCCTCTTGGCCACAGTTAAAGCACTTCTTTCCCACTGTCTTGGCCCTACATTCCCTTGCATAATGGCCCTTCTTTCCACATTTGAAGCACTCGACTTCTTTCCTGCTTTTCTTCTGGCCATCCTTAGCTTGGTTCTGCTTCCTCTTATTCTGAGAGTTATTCTTGCCTCCACCGCTTGCTTGCGGCTTTGGCTCTTCAGCAGATGCAGCAACAACCCCAGTCTTCGGCTTAGGGTAAAGACTTTCTGACCTCAAAGCTTTTCCCACGATCGACTCAAACGTCTCATCGATGTGATTAATCAGCCTCTCCCCTAAGTATTCATCCAAACCAGTGATGAACTTCTCATTTTTCTTTTCGGGAGTATCGATTAGAGATAACCCATACTTCGACAAAGTGTCGAACTCAGCAACATAATCCGATACTGCCCTTCCATTCTGCTTAAGCTCCAAGAACTTCCTGAACAATTCAGACTTCTGTGCAGCTGGGATATACTTGTCGCTAAAGCGAGCTTTAAACTGATCCCAAGTAACTTGATCTTCTGGTGTGGCTGCCCTAATAGCATTCCACCAATTCATCGCTCGTCCTTGTAACTGACGAGACGCAAGCCTTCTCTTCATCGCATCCTCGATACCCAAATCGTCGAAGATACGGTCGCAACTATCCAACCAATCCTGAACATCCGTGGCCGACTCTGTTCCGTGAAACGGCTTTCCACCAAGATTAGTGTAATCCTTACTCAGCTTGGCGAAATCGACCCTAGGCGCTTGCACCGCTGCACCTCCAGCATTGGCAACATTAGGAGCCTCCCTCTGAATATCCACAAGCATCTCTCTCATGAGGTTGGCAAACATAGCCCTCATGTCAGGGGGATTCCCATTATTGGCCCCTCTACCAGCACCTCTTCCTCGGCTCATCGTCAAATCTGTTAAAGTGAAAACGATTAACCATCTCCATAGTGGTGCCAGTGCAGTGCAATGCGACTTCATTCTTAAACATACTAATACTATATATAGATATAGCTTTTGAAAACCAAAATAATCACAAATACGCGCTCTCATATACGTACTATCTCTCCCTAGTGTCTTTCCCTAGGTGAATTACGCAACCTAAAGTTCTGATACCAAGTGTGACGGCCCGCCCCGCACCAACCGACGTTTATTCCACTTGTGCGCTGTACACATGTCCAATTGGCATGGGACGGTCGCCAAAGAAGAGGAAGAAAGAAGAGGAACCAAATAAAGAACCTGTAAAATGTCTCACAGCGCATGGAATAAAATATAATAATAACATACTTGACATAAAACAGGCGAGATAGTGCATAAGCTGATAACTAATAATCAATGTCAACAACAGAGCAGCGGAAATATCAAATACAGCTTATTACAACTTCAAAATACTGTCTCTAAGATAAGCAAAATAGGTATGCTACTAATGCCCAAAGTAGATACCGATCACGACACAGGGAGAATAACTATATATCATACGTGGAGCCTCCTGCTCGTCTTCAGTCCATCTACCAAGCGCACTACCAGCTATCCCTGTCTCTAGTCTGCTCGTGTGAGCACCCAGAGTAATAAGAAGAAACATAAAACTCTGGGTCAGACATCAGTCTGGTATGAGTGGTAGCAAGCATAAACAGAATAATAACAGGTATACTAAGTCATACCTGAACCTGGACCTGCAACCAAAGAGTTAGTACTACACGGTACAACACTCTATGATGTCACAAACACATAATATACGTATACGGGGGTGGGGATGTGTGTGTCAAACAATCAAGCATAGCAACCATCCTTGCATCTCTCACTCAGTGCGTAAAGCATACGACATCCACTTCTTCGATCACTAGAGCACTTTACTCAAACGACAGAACTCGACTTTGTACGACTATGTACGTTCCTACTACCACCAACGCCATACCTATGGGATCACGCCCAACGTTTCCATGACCCCACTCCATTGGTAGGTAGCTCCCTAGTCGCACCATATCCAAAGCCCGAGTTTGTCTCTCTACCTCCAACACCTAGTGATCCAAAGTCATAGACATCGACAACTCCTTAGCACACGTCCCGCAGCAAAGCCCAATCACGAAGTGAACTCATTGGTTCCCGTCTGGATCCTGAGCTCAAACTTCCACTTGAACTACCTTTGCATTTCGGGTTATGGGTCTTCATTGGATCGGTTCGGATTTTCCTTTCATCCTCATTGGGATCGTGGTCTCCATCACCTCGGTTCGTGGCTGCTACCTCGGGTCGGATCGGAGTACACCATCGATTCGTGGCCTCCAGTCCCATCCGGATCAGATCGGGTTCTCCACCACGCAACGGCTCGGGTCACGCCTCCTGGTCATAGTTCCAAGCGCCTCGCCCTCCTCCAAGTCTTTGATTCGTTGTCCTCAAGGTGATCAGATCGGATCGTGTCGTTATCACTCCAGGCGGGTCGGGTCGGAGTCTTCAATCACCAAGTCTTGAATCGCGACTTCTCGGATCGGTTCGGATCCTTCAGCTCGTGGCGCAGCTTGCTTCGCTATAACGATCGGTTCGGTTCGTGGTGAAGAGAAATGGGCGGTTCGGATCGGGGTGGGGGCGATCCGATCCGATTTCCTGCACTAACTTTTCCAGCGACTGTTTACGCCACTCGACAACGTTTTTGACCATTCTAACTATTGCAATCCATCACAAAGCATACCAAAGAGTCATATCAACACATACAAGTGACCTCAAACACCAAAACAACCATGTGATATGATAAAATGGATCAAACTGAGCCAAAACACCATGTTTTCCCTTAATCCCTCTTAATCATGTTTAAGCATATGATTAGCAAAACTTACCCAAATTAACCCAAACTCATATCAGAGGTCTAAAACATTATTTATGATTTTATAAACATTTTTCCAGAATTTATTTTCCTTTAAAAACGCTGATTAGCACTAATCACCCCAATTTAGCCATAATTAGTGCAAAAAGCAAGCTAATCACTCACCTTAGCCACAAAACAAACTAAGATCTGTAATAATTCTCTGATTTGATGTGAATACCAATGCTAACAGCAGCTCCAAGGTTGATTAGGTGAAGATCTTCTTTGATTTGATCTTGCTAATCTCTTTTTCTTCAAGTTGGAGTGGTTTGGAGGTGATTTGGAGACTTTAGAGAGTGGAGGCCATTATTAGGGATCCTTGGTGATAAGTGGAGGCTAGAAAACTGAAATGGAATGATTCTCCATCTCATTTCAGCCCTCCCATAACCCTAATCCCGAAATGGGTTATGGGCCTACTCACTAATCACCCGATTTGGCCCGGTTAAGCAGTTTTTCACCCTCCAAACCTTGTTTCAGTCATATCTCCCAAACGGTAAGTCCGTTTGGCTATTATGACCACTCTACGGAAAGAGAAACCATCAAACGAATCTAATGGAAGTGGTTTCAGGTCAATATTCCTTCCCTATCAAAAGTTATGGCCAAAACAGTACTGACTAGGGGCAAAATGGTCATTTAAAAATCGACAAAAATCATGAACAGGGGAAATGACTCTAATAAATGTTTCCCAAAGTTACATGACCAAACAACTTCACACGGGAAAGAAATAAATATTCTACAATCCTATGATGTGTAGAACACGGGTCGTTACACAAAATATATTTTCAAAAGTTTAATTCCAGTAAATCTAATTTCAGTCAAGTCATTAATTATGAAATTAAATTCCATAAAGTATGAATATTTCATACTCGATAAAATCAAGGCTACAAATCACAACCAAATCTAATGTTGAAATCGGAGATTATTTAGGGAATCGAAACCCTATAAATTCACATGAATTCATCATAGGCAAAGGTGTGATTGAAATCGAACAACTAAAAAATAGTCAAAAGCAAAAAGGGGCAAAATCATGTACTAATTTCAGAGGTCGATTTCATCTCAACAAGACCAAAATCGAAAAATATTGGAGCACCAGTAGCATTCGAGAAATCGATGATGAGAGGACCA
Source organism: Allium sativum (assembly GCA_030737875.1). Lineage (NCBI taxonomy): Eukaryota > Viridiplantae > Streptophyta > Magnoliopsida > Asparagales > Amaryllidaceae > Allium > Allium sativum. The sequence continues at coordinate 151,255,717 of CM060921.1, read as the reverse complement.
GTTGTAATTTGAAGCAATTAGAGGATCATCTCGAATCAAAGAAGCTGAAGTCGTGATTTGTTGAAGAGGGAAAAACCCTAGTTTTCGATCGGCCATTAGAGTGGAAACCAATTATATTTTTTCTCGAGTGAAAATAGCGTGAATTATGTTCAGCGGGAAAATGAAAATTTGGGGAAAAGAAGCTGAGGCACTGAAGGAAAAACAAAATGATGCGGATGGGTAACGTGGACCATTGGATCATGTCGATTCGGATTGATAATTTTATTCACGTGGCTACTGCAACCCATGGTTGATATCTATGCTAACACATTGAAGCAAACATTGAAATAAACAAAAAACAGCATAGCTGTGGCAACATTTTAGCTGGTAACACCTTGGATTTTCATTACGGTAGGTCATCTATAACATAGTGTTTCGTCACCTCAAGCTCTTTGGACTTCATCAACAATTGGGTTTTTTGTTTTTGAACAGTCTACCCCCTACCTAAGTCTACATGACCACTTGAATGCCTACATCCTACCCTTTCGTATACTCTTCAAATAATTTCGGTTAATCAGCTATCTCTCCCAGCTCCAGGTCAAAGTCCTCAAGGTGTGCGTACTCTTCCTCCATCTGCCTTTTATACGACTTTGGATCCGTCTCGGTCGCTGTGGCTGTCACCATTTCAATTCCAGCTATCTTCCCCTCCTCAGAAGTAACTGCACGCTGGGAGATAAACAAATCAATTTACTTCTCCTTCGTGCTATCACCTTTTCAGATAACGAAAAGTAAGTGGATATACCTTATGGCATCTGCTATGTGGCACCCGTCAACACTGACCCCTCGGCGATTAACGGAAGGAAACTTGGAGTTGATGCAGAAGCGGCCAGAATGGCTTGCTGCTGTTGGGAAACGGTCGTGTGAGCAACTACGACGCTCTCGGGAATGATCGTTTTTTCCTTTTCGGTAGTTTGTCTTTCCACTTCCTCCGCCTCGCCGTCTTCCTTAAGTAGTTTTCTCCCTTTCGCCAACCCCTGACACTCATCCTTTATCAGATATTGGTCCATCGATAGTGCCTCATCCACCAATTCCACTTCCAAAGCTGCAGCTTCATCCTCAACCAGCTTTCCCAAGCCAAAGCTAGAATTTGAGCGTAGTCACAGACTTATGAGAGCCTATGGTACCGAGTGTTTTAACATATAACCCCAAATCGTCGACTTCATGCCCTTTCTGCCTCCTCTCGGACCTCCGTGACTTGCATTCCGAGCTCTTCTAGCCTAGATTCATACTCGGCTTTGACTCCATCTGGTTGGCTGAGTACTTCCTTATTTGAAGCTTCCGTTGCCTCCTCCTTCCTGGTCGGTTCGAGCTCGAAATGATTTGTCGCAAGCTCTTTCCTGAGCCCCTCGTTCTCCTTCTTCGGGCATTAGGTCTCTTCATTACCCTTTCAGATCCTTTCATTCTCCTCAACCAATGCCTATTTGTCTTCTTTGAGCTACTGCACTGCCTTATTCTCCTCTTCTAGACTTTTATTCTCCTTCTACATGGACTTACTGTCCTTCTCTAAGATAGTGGCTCGGGCCGACGCAGAGGCCAACACGTCTTTGTATTGGTCACTAGCTCATGTTTGCCAACACTTTCTTTAGTGCATTTGTTTCCGCAACAGAGAATTAGCACATAGTGTTGCTCAAATACACGGAAATAGATGTGGATCGGGACCACGCCACTACAACAAACTGGGTATTCAATAGCACTCGGACTAGCGTTTCCACATTTTCTCTTCCGACACCGCACAAATCAAGGTTTTTCAACACTAACATACACGTGTACTTAAACGATATTCAATGGAAAGGCGGTAAATGAATTATTTGCGGGGGGGGGGGGGGGGGGGGGGGGGGGAATAAAATCCCTATTCGCTTCGTTGTCCCTTTAAGAAGACAATCTTCTTTCCATCGTCTCCCTCCAGAAAACAGTATTTGATTCCAAATCCCTAAATTGTCAGCAATCGATTAAATTGCAAAACCCTTTACGGCTATCATCAACAAGAATCGTGAAACACTAACCTTTGTCAACAACATTCGATCCCAATCGCTAAACCCAGCCGCCATTTCAACACCCTAGATACCTAAATCCATGCCTCTCTAATTTGGGTTGTCGTGAGAGGTACTATAACATTTTTTTTTCATTCCTCATGATGCTTAATCTGTTTACTACTATCTCTGCTCTTTCTACAACTGGTTCAGCTGTTGTGTGAAGCTTGGCTAATATCATTGTGAACCTAATAGATTTGCCTTTTTACTCTAATAAAAGATGCAGAATTCCTTGGCCTATACGTGTGGGTTTATAAAAATAAAGTATTTAGTAATATATGACATGGCTTTAATCTAAACTAAAAGAGGGAAAATATGTTTAACTTGGGATATGCTTGCATCAGTAACCAATAAAAGATGAAGTGTTTGTTTATGTTTTTGTAGCAGGCCTTAGCATGGTGATAGAACTTTTTTTTTGAACCTTAAAAACTTTGAAAAATCATAATCAGTTCGTCCAAAATCCGATTGATATGTGGTTTTCAGCTTTGATTCATATTAACACGTAAAATGAACCTATGTAACCATTTGGCCTTTTGTGGTAGTATAATTGAAATGTAAATTATATTGGATTGTGTTTAATTTCAGTGTTTAGTAATTAAGATTTATAACTAATGCATGTTAGTGGAACAAAACCCCGTTCAGGTATAATTAATTTGAACAAATTTTTATTGGACATTGTTTTGCTATTTTGGTTAATTTAGAATTGTATGGATCTGCCAATTAATCATGTTGATTATTAAATATCAAATGATAGTATAAATTATCTACATTTCTGTTAATTATGTAAATGCTTTTGTTATGAATTAAATGTTGTTATTGAATTATTATGGTAGTTTGTTTAAGTGCCATTGGAATTTCTAACCAAGTCAAATGCGTTCTATTATAGTCAATGGGAGCGGACTGAATTAGACCGCGTCGGTATGGATTACCAGAATTTGACATATTAATCATGCAACGTGTGTGCATGTAAAATTAACCAACTCCATCATGCTAAGAGTTGTCCGTTTGGTGGATAGATTATTAGAGTAACTAGTTTGGCATTATAAAATCATCTTCATCCATTACCAAGTGGTGTCAAATTTAAAGTTTTGGCATTGGAGGTTTTACTGCTAAATGTGTCATAAGTTGTCATGTGTTTAACATACATGTTTGATAAATGTTATACATTTTGCAGGCAGCATGAGGAGAAATGGGAGGACAATTCAAATGAAGATGAAGCTGGTGTGCATGGATTTGCTAAGATATCTAATCACCAAAACAACTGTGAGATTGCTTTGCATTTTGTTATGTTTAAGATACTATTTCAATGCTGTGTCACTCTCACTTCAACACTTGCATAAGTTTGCATATTCTAGTTACACATCATAGTTTAGATTTTGGTACCTGAACACTTGGTTGCACTTGGTGAAGGAAGACCAAATTAAAGAAACATCAAACATAAGGTAAATAATCTGTGGTATCCATATGTTTATAAGTAACTATTTTATTGGTGGCGAGTGCAGTGATAAGTTATTGTTTTTGCTCATAAGTAATAAATACCTCCTTTTTTCTGTTTTGTTTGTTCTGATTGTCTACTTTTGCATGTCTTAGGTGATTCAACATTGTATGCCTGATGTGCATCTTTATCCACTTTTTATTTTTTATTTCTTGAAAAGTTGATAGGGTAAGCTTATAAAAAATGCAAACAAATATGTTTTCACTAGTCAGCTTCAGTTTGCCAAACTGAAATGAAGTAAATACCTTGAGGCTTGAGATTGCCAAACTAAAAAAAAAAAAGTACTTGTCATACCGGTGGTGAACTAACATAAGGCTTGAGATAGGGCAGCTGAAAACAAAGAGATATAGCATGTTAAGTTCTATTAAAAGTAATGATTTGACTAATAAAACAACTTATCATAGAATAGTTTATATACCATACCAAAGCATTTGACTATAGCACCTTAATTAAAGAATTTGCTTAAAAACGCAAGAAATATTCTGCTTTCGACTATTTGGGGAAAAAATAGATACCTTTATTTTGTATAAAGAAGTTATTTGACTTTAGATTTCTTTGAATTGAATGTTGCAGTCTACTTGGTTATGTAAATAGTAGTATCTTAGTTGATACTATGTCTGAATCAAATATTTGAATAGAGTTGTATAATAAACAAGTTTTCAGTAATAGTGGTATAGTTAAATTTTGAATTCTTTTTGGCCAGCATGCATGCATGGGTAGGGTGTGTGTGTGTGTTTATGTATAAGAATAATGGCATTTATTGTTTACTAGTCATATATTTTTCTAAAATTTCAACTAAACAACTAAAATGTCAAAAATTTAGTTAGAACATCTATAGTTTTTAGTAGGAATTCACGCATGATCCTTCCGGTTTTCAGTAAAACTCCACTTCTACCCAACAGAACTTTAAACATAGAAGTGGTATTTTAATGTCATTTGAAATTTGATTTTTTATGTAATATGATTAGGTTCTACATGTGTGCCGCTATTGATTTTTTTTCTTTCCTTTTTTTCTAAATCATCAAGAACATGTCGCAATGAATCAAGGCCAATGATAAATGCAATCTTGCCAATCCATGTATAACTTGAAAGCAATTATATATACAACCCATGTTTTGCCTATGTAACTACTTTATTTTAATATATTTTATGAAAAAAGGAGAACATGAAAAGGGAATGTGTACAGTGTGTATATTTATGTGTATGTTTGTGCGTATTTTTATAATTGCACAAGATGTCAGAACTAACACATATGATTACAGTACTAAATTGGCTTCTTTGGAAGTGCCTTGTTAATTTGACATCATATCCTTGTCGGATAATTTCATGCCATAAGTAGAGTCAAGCTTATTACTGTATGCATTAATCTTATCCTTATTTGCTTTGGTAGCCTTGCTGTTCATTTGATTTATATTTTTAGGTGATGGTTTTATTGTAGCGTATCAACTGTTTTTGAAGTACTCAAGTTTATTTACAAAATATATGATAATTTTTATTAATTTATTTGGGTTTTAAGTACTAAATATACTCTGAATTAGTAAGCACTTCATTCTTTTCTTGAAACAATGCATTTTCATATAAAGCATTGGTTTTTTGAATCACAGATTTGTTTCTTAGCTTAAATCCAAGAGTATGAGAATTAATTATTAGTATGGTCTGATGGATGACAAAGCATTGCTCAGGTTGCAAGCTGGAGTGAAGAGGCTAAAACTTAGTTCTCTTTACGTTTATAGGCTACACATGATATTAGCATAAGTTTTATTAACTAAAAACTAATATTAGATATTGGACTTCCGTATTAAATGGTATATGTTTTATTAGGCGGTTTACATTGATAGTCTGTTATTTGCATCTTTTAAAATTTTAGTTTTCTGTACCTCTTTTTCATACTATTGATTTTTCTTTTAGTTTAAGAAAGAATTTTTCTTGAACTTTTTTTTCTTAATTGCACGCTTTTTGTTTTGCTTTTGTAAAATTTATCCTCTAATTATGGAAAGCATTCATAATTTTATTTAAATGATAATCAAAAACCACAAGTGTGGTGGGAGACATTACAAAGATAGATAGGATTGGAAAAGTATATAAGATCTCCACTTAGGTGATCATCTAATGTGAACGCACAAACAAATTAATATATTTACGTTATGCACAGGAAAAAAACGATGCTAAAGCATTTGCACGTGTGTGCTACAGATGTGGAACAGGCTGTGCAATCATATCAGTTGCTTGAAAAAGAAAGAGTGAACGAGCTGGCATGTCAGGAACTGGCAAGGCGGACTATCCGGTCAGGTAAAAGAGTAGTAGTTGCAATAAGAGTAGCAAAAGTAGGCTGAAGATGCATGAACCTTATATGCAAAAGAAATTGGGCATGGATGCAGGGTTGTAGCACCATGATGATACAAGTGAAAGAAAGGGTAGGGTGAGCCTGGCAAAGGAAGCCATCGATTGAGTGCTAGTTGTCAAAAGCAGTTGTAGGAAATCAATTGTGCGGAACTTCAAGGCATGACACAGAAACAGATGGAAGAATGCTACCAAGGCCGGTGTGGCATGACCGAGCAACTAAGGTATACTGCATTAACAAGTAACACGGCACTGCAAAAGCCATGTGTTAGAGAACCACAGCTGAACTAAAATGTTCCACAGAAGCAAGTATAAGAATGCATGGGGGTCGAAGTTGAAGAGGAAAGCTGAGCAAGTATGAAGCTGCATGGAGCCAGAGAGGGTAAGTGCCAGTCTTGAATGCTGATGGGTGAGCATCAAAGCAATATGAATTGAGTTGCAGAACAAAAAACAGAATGCGTAGGGTTGTGGCTTGATTACGAAAGAATGTGGCAAGCATAAAGCTAGGACCACGTGCTTTGGATAGCTAGTTTATAAATTTGTTTGTTTTCTTTCGAATGTTATATATGATAGTATCAGATTTCAAAAATACAAATAAAACTTATATAAAATCTAAACTCAACTTATATAGATATATAGTCTGACGATACAATTACAGTTACTTTATTTTGAAGGTACCTTTCAAGTACAATTTGAAAATATTTTGAAAATTGATTTTTTTAATTTGCAAGAACCAAATACCTATTGGTAAAACTTTTATAATGTAATTAGACAAATGACCAAATAACTATTTTATCTTCTTTGACTCTAGTTAGATTCTTCTGTGAAGTTGGCTAAAATGTCATAATTATGGCTATTGAAACCTATGATCCAATCAATTGTAAAGCGAATTAATGTTTAGATGATTCATTCCAAGTACGAGTTTTTCTCTAAGTATGATAATGATATTTATTGTTTGGAATTGTTATGTGTTGATTTTGATTTCATTTGAATGTTGCATAATTGTATGAAAATTGAGAAGAAATTTTTTAGCTAGTACATTTGGAGTTTAATCTTTTTTATTTTTGTGATGAAGTTATTGGCTCCTGTTTCTTGAACTAACTTCTTTTTATTTATTTATTTGGCAGACAGCTAGAGTACTGTTGTGGTCACTCGTTCTCTTCTTAATCATGTAAGTTCACAAGGACCTTCCATATTTGTTCTTGTAGTTTGTGCAGCAAAAGAAACATGGCATAACTGTAGATTTATTTGCCGATAGCAGGCAAATGAGAAGTCTGGGTTGTTAAGCCTTGCAATCTTAAAGAGGTGTGAACTCTATCCATTATGTTTTATGTTAAAACTTCCTTATTCCTTTTTTTTTAAAAAAAAAATTGTTCTTGGTTATTTTATAAGTTTGAAATTAGTTGTAATGAATAATTGACATCCCTTTCATGATTATGAAGTTTGCGGTAATAATATACTATCGACAAGAGGGGTATAACTATCCATCTTTATTTGGTTAGTGAAATTTTATTAATGTTTCATATTAAGATTGTGATATTTAAGTAGCTTATTTCGTGTCTCAATACACACACATACACACACACACACGTGTTCAGATCGAGCTAGGTCGTCATGCAATCAAAGATTGACTTGCATTTACAATTTATATTAACATGCTGGGAGTGGATTATAACCAATTGTTCAGAAAACTCGCAATATATCATGTTCATGTAACATGGACTGTGCATTGAATACAGAACAGTAAATAAAATAACTGAAGGTGGATTATGACTAACCGATGTGGTATGTCTACAGTTTTGGTGCAGTAAAAGCTTACCTACATCAAGTTAATCTGCTACCTGCATACATAACCTAGCAGCAGCAACTCATCCCTACTAGTTACATATTTCATTTATTTTAGTATTATTATCATAGTCTGACAATTTATTTATCACACTCTCAGTTCGTACTATCAACAAAGTAATGTGCACTTTAATATTATGTGTTGTAGTTACCATAACATGTATGTATCTCACGTGAATTGTAAATAATTGTTCACTAAAATAAGCCCTTGTACACTCAACATCTCACTAACAATCTCTACCCAAAGTACAAATAAGCTGTCTAATGGATCCGATTAAATATATCATGTATAACAGGTTACATATGGCGCTTCACCGTAAAATAAATATGTGAAAAAAATCTAGGTAATTACTTACAAGAATCACAAATTTAACCAACGCGTCTAGGATATCTGTACCGGACAAATCCTTGTTGCTAGAATCCTAAGCAAGAATTAAGTCCAAAATTAACTTAACAATACAGCAGTATTTCATTTTCATAATCTATATTATCAACGCTTAGCCTATGCACTATACACAAACGACAAATCATTCATGTAAGTGAAGACGACGTCAAATACAATGCCTCTAAATCTTTTCCTATAAATTTGGTTGTCTTGTTGATAAGTTGGATATCATATTGGTAAGAAATATAACAATGGAAAAGTATATAATAATTTTGGTATGCTTGATCAACGTGGTAATTCAGCAGGCATTGGCTATGCCTTGTTTCTCTGATTGTATACAAAAGTATGTTGTTGATAAGAAATCTGGTAGACTTTGTGTTCAATGCGCCAGTAGTAAAGTTTATTTCAAACCATTTGCATACTATTATTATTAACTTATCGACCTTTATTTTTCTAGTTGCAGTAAGAAACATTCAATATTTTGCTGTTATTATGTACATGTCTTTCAAATGATTTTACATTTATGATTTTCAGATCAAGAAAACTGGTATTTTTGACCATGTGCAGCAGCAGTATCGCAGAACGTATGATTTCTACCACCAGCGGTAGCACCACCACCAGCAGCTAATCGTTCAGCAGATAAAATTCCATCATCCGTATTGCGAAACAAATTTTTTATGCCACTAATAGCATCGTCATCAGCCGAAGGAGATAAAATTCCATTAACCACATTGAAGAAGACATATTTTATGCCACCAGTGGCATTACCATCGACGACGAAAGGTAAATTCCATCAACCACATTGAAAAGGTATGTGTTTCCTTTTAGGATTAAGTGTTATTAAAAAGGCATGTGTTCCTTTTTTATTTGTAGTTCCTCGCACTGAGGAATATCATTCTGGATTGTGTTTCTTTTGAGTTGGAGAAGGGCATTTACCTGCTGGACAAATTGCTTTAGTGCTTTGATGCATTGAATTCAACAATTATGTTTGATCACACAAAGTTCTTAAATCGAAGGAGTAATCTGATCTTTCCGCCATTACCAAAGCCTTTGATCACAAGGAACATGGTTATTATTTTTTGCTTGATATTTTGGCCAATATTTCTAAAGAGAAGGATAAGGGTTTAAAGATATTTGATGAAATTCTATGTCACTTTAGTGTTCTAAATTCTGTTGTTCTCTTTAGTGCTGAATCCTTTGGTTAAGATTCTGATAAGAATTCCTGGAATAATATTGTGTCTTTTAACATTGTCAATAATGAGTTTGGAAATGAAGATTTGGGTCAGAATTGTTATGATTCTTCCATGTTGGCAAATGGAAGTCTCTTACTCCCTGTGTTGTTCAATGATGTTTCAGTGGGTCCTTATCAAATCTTAGCCATGGATTGTATGTTGAGTGATCCCTTTGTTTTGAATTTGGACAACGCTCTGCACTCTTCAAGCTTTAGTAAGTTGATGGGTTTGAATAAGAATTTGGATGCTGCTGATGAAGGATTTCAGGTTTCAAAGTAGTGATTTTTCTATGGTTAAGAATCATCTTACATCTAGAAAGCTTTCGAATTCTTATTTTTGTATATCCGTATCATACTATTTCAAAGCTCTTGCTTCTGTGTAGGATGATGATGTGATTGATTATGTTCACACTATTATAAATGAGGGAGGGTGAAGTGTCTGGGGTGAAGGATAATTCAGTGTTCTTTTTATTGAAGAGGGAATGCATTTTGAATTTTTTTCGGTTGTCGTGGATAAAAAGATGGATGCGAAAGTGATAAATTCTATTATGGATGATGTTGGTCGGAAGCAGCCTACCAAGGGAAGTTATGTTGTTTTCTAGGTGATAGGCTTATTTTTAGAAAGTATGGGAACATTCTGTTCGTTGTTTAACAACTTGACTGTGCATATTGTACTAGTAAACATGCACAGTTTACCATGACTTCAATATCCTGTAGTGAGTTCGTGGTTAAAAGGAGATTAAAGTTGTTTTTTTATGGAAGCAAGCGGTCAGATTATTCTACTTTTGGTTGGTGTGAAGTCCATTGTTTGATGTCAGAACTGTTTGTGGGGTTAAAGTTTTGGATTATGCATCGTTGTTTATTCGAGGAGAAACATATTTGGAATTGAATTCAAGTAGGGTGGGTTCTGATTTGTTAGTAATGGATTTTCTAAGGATGCAGTTCCCTATTCTGTTGAAGCTAATGGTTGTAACTTTCTTAAGGTTGTTTTCATGATCGTGAAGCAGTTGTGGGGATTGATGGTAAAGTTTATATTTGATATGAAGGTGGTTAAAACGAGAGATGGATGTGGTCACATGGGATCTGGTTTTGTAGAATGTGCGAGGATAAGTCAAAAAGAATTTTTCTTAGTGCTAGTTTTTTGCTCGGTTGTTACGGTGAATGAAGGGTTTCCATTGATTTGAGATGATATTATCATATGGATTTGTTTTTTTTTTTGTGTACAGATTTGGTGGGGATAAGTCAATGGGTGATTTGCTTGGTTCTGATTCTCGTTTGAGGGTTTTGGATACTGCTCAGTTGATAATTCATTCGAGTAACTAATTTGTACAATGTGGATTCTTTTTGTGGTTAGGATGGCATCACGTTCTGTTTTTAGTTCTTATAGTTCATCTAGATCTGTGCCGAGATGCACTCGTCATAACTTTATTTCATGTGGCTTGGGACTAGCAAGAGTGCTCATCTCAGTAATGGTGCGACTGGAGATTATGCTGGCTCTAACGTATGTATGGCTTCTCTTCCGTTAGGACCTTTTATTTTGTGAATATGTGACATAACAATTACTATTTTTTTTTACTTTTTTTTAATAATTAACAGGACCAATGTTGCTTCAGGGAGAAAATATTTTGAATCAAAGTAAAGATTAAATCAATTGTTTAACTGATTTTTAAATAGTTTAGCGTAAGTATGTATGACACATTATATTTGGACATAAAAAGGTGGATATGGAATACTAAATTTGGATATATGATTAGTTGTCTGAATGGTATGTATGAAATACTAAGTTTGAATATGTAAAAAGTTGTATGAATGATATATATGAAATACTATGATGTAATTTACATATTTGTTATCTGTGAAACTATGTTATATTTATACGTGTATAAGAAATGAGTAGATATATATTTTATATATGAACAGCTAAAATGTCAATAAATAAAATTTATAAATTAATATATAATATTATAGCGTTGAAACACTGTTGATTCAAAAACGCTATGGAAATTAATTGTGAGAAACGCTATAGAAAAATATATGGAACGTTATTCAATTATACTAACAAACGCTATGGGAATATACAAATAAACGCGATAACATATGCAGATAAAGTATTATTTTTCACAGCGTTTTAGTTTTTGCTGTTTTAGATTGAAGGTCTAACATAGCATGTCGTTCCATGGCGTTCTCTGAAACGCTATGTTAGGGTACAATAGCATTTTTCAAGCGCTATTAAAGCCCCTTTTTGTCGTAGTGCGCCTTACCTATCTCCTATCCCGACTCGCATGACTCTCCCACTCAATCTCAAATTCGATCTACAAGCCTTGTATGTCTGTATCCTTTTGATAGACCAGATCGGAGAGTCTCCTAGAATACTTATATAACTCCTAATATTGATAGTATGTATCGTACACTTTGGCCCATACATTTTTTTCGACATGTAGTAGGATTGATTTATATCAAGTACCCACAATAACTCTTTGAAGTAGGAATCGGGAAACCACTTCTTCAGTATAACTTTCTTCTCTTCGTCTCTCGATTCGGTGGTCGTCGACATATCGAGAAACACCAGGCCCCAACTTCTTACATCTCTTCACTTGTCCCTAATCCACCTTTGCTAGGCTTGCTAACAATGCAGGGGTCAGTATATAAGAAGGGGGACAGTTGCCGCCTACTTCCTTATGCTAAAAATTTTAGCACCTATTCTTGCTTCCGCTGGTCTAATGCCTGCTAGCAAAGGATCCAAATGCAGGGAATATTCTCGATGACGTCTACTTTCTAACTCATGCGATTTCTTCTTTGTGTGCAGTTCTGTACTGTAACAACCCACACCTTTCTATGCCCAAATTTTGACAAAAATAAAAACTTGAATGCATCCAAGCATGGAGCATGTAAATCTAGTACCTGCAACAAATGAGCATGAGCATAATTAGAGTATGATAAAGAAAACTCATAGTGGGAACAACATAAGATACATTAGTGTTAACTGTAGTAACTACCTTTTTAAAGTAAGGATAATTAGGGAGAAGGACAAACTTTGCAAAAAAATTAGGTTGAAGGACACCAAGTTTTATTTTTAGTCTGAAGGATAAATTTGAACCAAATTAAGCTGAAGGAAAATGCTAAATTTAATTAGCATTATATTCAGTTTTTTACACTACATGAAAATGCTAGTTGTAACTAGCATTATTCGGTTTTACACTGCACAAAATGCTAGTTATATTTAGCATTTTCCTTCAGCCTAATTTTTTTTTAAATTTGTCATTCTGCCTAAAAATAAATTTTGGTGTCCTTTAGGGTAAATTTTCTTCAAAGTTTGTCCTTATGCCTATTTTCCACTTTAAATTAGGTCACTTTGCCAATTCTGAACATGGTAGAGAACGAGAACCGAAAGCCAAACTTAACACATGTGAGAACCTTACCTTCTCTTGAAAACATGGGTGGTTGTAATGATGAGGGGGATCAGAACAACAAGATTCTAGGGAACAGGAAATGTACAACAAAGATTATAATACACAGATTTATCGCATTTGGTTCAACCCAAGATGTGTGCCTACCAAGCTTAGTGATTCTAGCCCAGCCTTGTAGATGTTTTCGCACGACTCTACTACTCTTCCCAAAGTTCATAAAGTATAATACTAAGATAGAACGTTTACGCATATATTTTTGAAGCCTTTATACCAGAACATAGCTGGTTATTCATACGAGGTTAGACCCCTAGTTACAGAGTTTCTCTCTCTCTCTCTCTCTCTCTCTCTATATATATATATATATATATATATATATATATATATATATATATATATCCTCATTCTCTATCCTTTATTATTTAATGCCTCACTATCAATGACGGCTAGGGTGGCTTCCCCCTGATCGCTTAAGACCCTAGGTGGACCTATTGGTCACTTATTATTCCTCAATAATATATTCAATGTTAATGTAAACTAGAGGGCACTAGCTACGAGCCCCTACTAGTTAAGGCTTCCAACGTTCACGCATATACCCTTGCCCCGTGTAAGATGAGAGATGAAATTTTATTGCTCACTACACCATCTAGCTAACATTGCTGAATAATATCCTTAGCCGCTTACTACTTCCCATTGTTTAGGTAGCCATATCTGACGTTTTTAGTTTTCATGTTTGAGCAGGCCCCACACACGCATCATTTAAGACCCCTAAACTGAAAGACCTACCCTCAGGTGGACTCCTTGACCCAAGCTACTTAAGACCCAAGGAAACGGATTATACGCAAAGATTATTAAGTTCTTTCCCATTAGCATTTAATACCTTTTCTTATGAGAATGAAGTGGGCTACGTTACTGAGTCATTCCCGTTTAGTTTCACATTACAGAAATACTATACATACATGATAAATTATCGTCACGGGATCCTATGATTAATAATGTTTCACATTATTAACCTACAAAGCCTAATTATAACTTTTAATTATAAGTTTTATATGAACTAGCATAAATAAAGAAAGTTATATCCCCTTACCCTAGGATATTTATTTGATTATTTCCCTAGTTAGACTTAGTATTTAAACAACAATCAATACCAATTTATCCCCTTTTTAATTTCATCCTCTGTTCACATGTTTATTGTCCTTTATAACCAAACGGTCATATTTTCCTTAGGCAACAATTATTCTTTAATTTCCTTTTATTTCCGATGATTACAAGTACCGTCATTTATGAGCCTAACGGGCATAACTTTCCTAAAGCATTAATTCACAATGGATATCCTTATCTTATTAGTCTCGAAGTATCTATTTGTTGTGCCCCAATAGACATTACTATTATTTATTTATTTATTTATTGCATGTTGTATATACATATATATTTGTGTGCCAGACCTCTCACATTAAGTTGACTACTTGTGGATGCTGAATTTATCGGTCGGTTCCCGGCAGACTTCTACCACTAGTTAAACTTAACCTCGTGCCTTAGTACACTTATATTTACGCATTATAACCCTCACATTAAGATGACCACCTGTGGATGCTAGATTTGCCGGGTGGTTCCAGGAGACTTCTACCACAAGTTGAGCATAACCTCGTGTCTAAATGCGGTGATAGTTAAAATTCCCTAATCGGGGCTAACAACATTAATCCTAATTAATTTAGGAATTGTAACCATTTTACTTAATTTAAGTTTACTTTTCCTAAATAAACAATGCTTACAATGGTTATTTATATATTTATGGCCTATTTATAGCAATATATAGCACTGATTGCTACGACGGTCACCACAAATATATTAATTTAATATGGATTACATTTATGTGTATAATTTCATAATTGAATACATTTGAATATTTCAACATTCAATACAACATATATTTTGTCGCTTTACGTAGATTCAGACGGATAAGGTGTATATATTTATATTTTTGCATGGTTATCTTTTATTGTTATTAATTATTATTAAATTTAATAATTTTGTTTAATTAATAACCAAACATTCCTTTTTGCATTCAATATTTCCAAAAAGTTCTAAATCTTTCAAAAAGACTATTAGCTATAGTTATTGTAAATTATGCCTAATTAGTGGAATTGACATATTTTCAACTCGCAAGAAATATGTGTTTATGTATATTTAGAATAATTGATGTAAACTACGCATAAGTATGTATATTTACAATTATATCTACATTTGCACCACTTTTCCCCTTTTTCAATCTTTTTGTCATATCTCTTGTGAATCCAAAATAATGTTTTTATTCAAAAAAAAAAAGAGAAAATCATTTCATAAATGGTAATAATGTTTTCTGTATGAATGCAAATTTTGAAAATCTTTTTTCATCTGTAACCCTCACACAACTATGAATAGAGGCGTGAAGCAACTAATTTTGCATCCAAATCCTACCATCTAAAATGTAACGCAATCTAATCATTTCCTATTTAATTTTTCCTAAACCAGAAAAAGGAAATCAAAGCGAAGAATTTTATGTTTTCTCAGCTTATAAATATTCCATTTCCTTCTCTATAGTGGAATTCTCACCCCATTTACTCAAATACTCCAAAAATTTCCATCTGTATACTATGAAGGAGGCTTAAAACAAGCTCTAAAATGTAAAACAGGTTAATTAATAACTCATGTGCATCATTGATAAGGTATGGAATCACGTTTCTAAGGCTAAAACAACCTTTTCCTTGTTATCGTTATCGTATCGTCGGTCCTACTGCACTACAAAAACACGCACACAAAGCATCCAAAAATCTTCTTTACATTGTTCATGTGACCAAAAATCGAAATTTTTCATAAAAATAACTTTCTGCTTTTAAAACTTCTTATGATAAAATTGAAAATTTTCATTCAATTACCGTTTCACTTTCCACAAGTGATTCATATGAAAAATCAAAATTTTGGTAATGTGCACTTTGCGCCACTCAAACCGTCTATTTTAATATAAAATAGACGTTCAAATATGCATAAGTGATGTATCCAAATTTTGTGTTTTCACACGAACCGAAATAAAAGAAAGTAATTCAGTAATATTTTAAAATGATAAAAAGTCTTTTTTTAAAACAACATTTTCCAAAAACTTCAAAAATGTATTTTGCGGAAACTTAAACGATTAAAGTCACATGTTGGCGAAAAAGGAAGTCAGTCACGCAAAAATGCAAAAACTAGAATCACTCACAAAAACCAAAATATATTTTATCTTTGATAAGGAATGACTATTTATTTATATACCTGTGACGTAGAACTGGTACTTTACTAAAATTTAACCAACACAGAATTCTATTTTTTCCAGCTCTAGGACAACTGTTAGTTTAGATAAGAAAATTGGGATTTCATTCAAACAAGCATGCATAAATGACATAAACATTCAAAGAGTAGAAATCTCATTAACCTAAGTCGTATGATTTAAATGACACTAATAGTTACAAGCACGAATCACCACCAAACCAAGTACCCGATGTTGGTAAGAGAAAACAACAAATACGACAAACGAACAACACCACCCAAGAACAAGCTGAATCAAATATGATGCTGCATAAAATGATGGTTATTCCATCGATCAAAGAAAAGATTAATTTCCGCATCATGAGATAAATCTAGTCTTAACTCCCCATTTATAAAACGATGTGCTAAATGGGTCATGCGTCACCTTGGGTAGTTTCTACATAGATTCCCATACTCAAAACTGACATTAAGAAAAAGTGATTTGCTGCAAAAATCTCCAAATCCAGTCAGCAAAAGGCCATACTAGTCCAAGTAAAACGCAGATGCCTCTAAAACTCTCATCGAGATTCTCCTCCGAAAACCATCCAAAGATAGCTTAATCTTCATCTCCAAAATGATGATCGCCTTTGAAAGGACCTATTCCAATAAGGTATACTAAAGGCCGATGCAACACAAATAACAATCCTATTCTAAAATCTCGAGCAATGGATTGGTGCAAGTTCAATTGGTACGACAAATTTTCTTAGCCCTAAAGATGTGAGACCTTTTTTCTTATTCTGTCCAACCAAATGGCCTCTCCCTAAGGAGGAGACTTAAATGGTGTGAGTAAGATCAGACAGTGTAATTAGGTATCATGGAATAAGAAATGGACAGACAGAAGAAATTAGTTTTTGGAGTACTAGTGAGGAAAGACCTAATGTGCAAAGTAGCACGGAAAAAGAGGATACGAGGCGAAAAAAGATAGAGAAGAAGAATAGAGATATAGTTTGGCTAGATGAGGAAAAGGGCTAAAGAAAGAAGTCAAGCGAGGTAATTTGGACGTAACTTTTACGGTTGAGTCTAAGGTTCAAATTGCAACAAAACTCATCAACTAGTTAACCGTTCTTCCATAACGCTAGGCGGTCAACTATCAAAAGGGGTTTGCACAAAGATTAAACCTTGACCTTATTAGGTCGGATTAAAATATTAATCGTCCCACGTCATCTTTTAAGATTTGATGCGATCCGGAAAATACTTATCCTCATTATGACGATATCAAAGACCAAAGTCAAACTCCGAACTAACTCCAAGGATTCCAAGTAGTCTCAACAAAAGGCTGCGACCACACGATGAAAAACGAATTCAAAAATATTTCAGCTAGAAATCCGTAATATAAATTAAAAAGGATTTTCCTTTTACCTTGCTGATAACAAACAGACGATTCATGATATCAAATAACCCAAAAATCTGGACGAAGGATTTTCCTTAACCTTTTCGAAGAAAAAATTAAAACCTTTCAAAAATAAAATTTATTTCAAACTAAGGGTTTCATATTTATAAACCCATATTATTATTATTTATGTTTCAGTTTATATCACAAACCGAAAAACCTTTCCGTGTTAAAAAATGTTGGAACTTTAAAATCTTAAGGACTAATTATGGTAATTTCAATAAATTACCCAATATATATTTATGTATGTATGTATGTATGTATGTATAGGGAGAGGGATAGTAAAAATCACAAGGAATGGATATTTATTATTCTTAAGTTTAGTGGCATATTTCTTATCATTTCTAATTCCTTCCTTCCTACCAATCAGATTATATTTATTAAAATTACACAAAGCCCTAAAATTTTTGAAACACGAATAGATTAAAATTTAAAAAATCATATCTTAAACAACTACGCCTTTATAAAATTCGGAACCGTATTTCAAAACTTTCAAAACCCATTTTTATTTTTCCAAATTGTTTAAAAAATAAATTTCTTCGAATATAAGGCTAAGAACTCAAATGAATATTTCAATAAAGGTAGATTCGAAAATTTAACGAAGTAACGAATGGATATACCTCATGGTTATATTTAAGAAACGGATACAACAGATTAACGTGAACTTTTCTCGTTTTGGATCGAGCAATGGTCTTAACCGGAACTACCAATGAAACCAAAAACCAGAAAGCACGACTATCTCGGTTGTAGCTGGATTTTTTTTCTAGTCTCCAAACTCAGATCAACAGAATTCACCATATGTCATCCTCATGCTCTTCACATTGAGAACGCCAACGTACTGTGGGTTAAGACAGAATTGGCTAGAAACTCGAGCTCAACATACTTCAACTCTTAGTCTCTTAAAACCCATTTTATATATTCAAGCCCACAACTAATTCGGTGGTGAAATAAATTAAAGTCGAGTAAGAAAGATGAGGAAAAACAGAAAATAAAATCGAATTACATTCTCTCACAAGTCCTAATTTAACCAATTCCTCTGATCATTTCACTTGACTCTGATACCAAATCTGACACCCCACACCTTTCGGTGCTCAAATTTCAATAAAAATCGAAACTTGAACGCACCTAAGCATGGAGCATGCAAATCTTGTACCTATAACAAATGATCATGAGCATAATGAGAGACGATAAAGAAAACTCATAGCGGAAACAAAATAGTATAAATTAGTATTAACTCAAGTAACTGCCTTTTTAAAGTAAATCATTTTACCAATACCGAGAATGAGAGAGAACGAGAATCGAAAGCCAAACTTAACACTTGTGAGAACCCAAACTTCTCTAGAAAAACTGGGTGGTTGTAATGAGGAGGGGGTCATAACAACAAGATTCCGGTGAGCTTGAAATGTACAACATAGATTATAATACACAGATGTATCCCGTTTGGTTCAACCCAGGAATGTCTACCAAGGTTTGTGATTCTAGCCCAACCTTGTAAATGTTTTCACATGATCGTAGCACTCTTCCCAAATTAGTATTCCCAAAGTATAATACCAAGATCGAATGTTTACGCATATATTTGTGAAGCCTTTATACCAGAACATGGATGGTTATTTAATCGAGGTTAGACCCCTAGTTATATATATATATATATATATCCTCATTCCCTACCCTTTATTATTTAATTCCTCACTATCAATGATAGATAGGGCGGATTCACCTTGATCCCTTAAGACCCTAGGCGGACCTATTGGTCACTTATTATTCCTCAATAATATATTCAGTGTTAACATAAACTAGAGGGCACTAGCTACGAGGCCTTATTAGCTAAGGCTTTCGTCATTCACTTATATACCCTTGCCCCGTGTAAGGTGAGAGATGGTATTTTATCGCTCACTATACCATCTGGATGGCATTATTGAATAATCTCCTTAGTCACTTACTACATCCCGTAGTATAGGTAGCCATATCTGATGTTTTTAGTTTTAATGTTTGGGTAGGCCCCACACACATGCCATTTAAGACCCCTAATCAAAATGACCTACTCTTAGACAGACTCCTAGACCCAAGCCACTTAAGACCAAAGGAAGCGGACTATACGCGAAGATTGTTAAGTTCGTGCCCCATTAGCCTTTAATACCTCTTCGTATGAGAATAAAGTGGGCTACGTTACCGTGTCATTCCATCTAGTTTCACTTTACGGAAATACTGTACACACATGATTAATTATCATCATGGGTTCCTATGTTTAATAATGTTTCACATCCATAACCTACTTAGCCCAATTCTAACTTTTAATTGTAAGTTCTATATTAACTAGTATAAATAAGGAAAGTTATATCCCCCTTTCCCTGCGATATTTATTTGATTATTTCTCTAATTGGACTTAGTCTTTAAACAACAATCAATACCCATTTATCCCCTTTTTACTTCATCCTCTTTCATATGTTTATTGCCCTTTATAACCAAAATGGTCATATTTCTTAAGGCAACAATTAATCTTTATTTCCTTTTATTGTCATTTATTACAATTAATGTCATTTATGAGCCTAACTGTCATAATTTTCCTAAGACATTAATTTACAATGGATATCCTTATCTTATTAGTCCTGAAGTATAATTTGTTGTACCCCAACAGACATTACTTTTCTTATTTATTTATTTATTGCCTGTTATATACATATATATATATGTATGTATGTATGTATGTATGTATGTATGCATGTGTGTGTGTGTATATATATATATATATTTGTGCACCAGACCTCCACATTAAGTTGATTACTTGTGGATGCTGAATTTACCACACGTTAAACTTAATCGTGTGCCTTAGTACACTTATATTTACGCATTAGACCCCTCACATTAAGCTGACCACCTATGGATTCCGGATTTGCCGGGCAGTTCCAGGCAGACTTCTACCACAAGTTGAGCTTAGCCTCGTGTCTAAATGAGGTTATAGTTAAAATGAACTAATTGGGGTTTACAACATCAACCCTGATTTATTTGGGAATTGTAACAGATTTAATTAATTTAAGTTTACTTTCCCCAAATAAACATTGCTTACAATGGTTATTTATATATTTACGGCTCTATTTATAGCAATCAATTACACTGATTTCTACAGCGGCCACCACAAATATGTTCATTTAATATGGATTACATTTATGTGTATAATTCCATAATTAAATACATTCAAACATTAAATACAATGTATATTTTGTCACTTTACGTAGATTTGGACGGATAATGTGTATATATATTTATATTTTTGTGCGGTCAACGTGGTTATCTTTCTTTATTAATAATTAATATTAAATTTAATAATTTGGCTTAATTAATAACCAAACATTCCTTTTTTCATCCAATCTTGCCAAAAGGTTCCAAATCTTACAAAAAGACCGTTAGCTATAGTTATGGTAAATTATGCCTAATTAGTGGAGTAGACAAGTTTTCAAATCACAATAAATGTGTGTTTCTGTATATTTTGGAATAGTCGAAGCAAACTATGCACAAATATGTATATTTATGCATACATTTGCACCACTTTTCCCCTTTTCAATGTTTTTGTCATATCTCTTATGAATCCAAAATAATGTCTTTTTATTCAGAAAAAAGAGGAAAACCACATATTTACAACAACTAAGCCAAAACCCCAACAACATTAAATTAAAAAAAGAGTATTTCTTTTAAAATTAAAATCACAAAATTCACCATTGCATTTTTTAATTGAAATCACATAATTTATCTTTTTAACACTGAAATTAGAGATTTGGAAGAAAACTACATCTAAATAATGTTATTGAGACTGATTTTCGAATCTTTAATGTTTCACAACAAACTACAAAATGTTACCCAACATAATTGTAGGTAATATGTATAAACAATTTAAATGAACCTACCATTCATATTATTCCTAACCACAATTCTTAAGTTTTGACAATATTTATTAACAGATCTGATAGGTGCCAATTCAATAATATTATAAACAGATCTAGTGATAATAGGCATATATTCTGAAATCTAGTACAAACGAGATAAACAAGTTATTTTAACTTTCTATATAAATTTCCCACACACTTGAAAGCACCCAAATCTAAGATCTGAATAATCTTTTAGGCCAACAATTACTAGATTCTTACAGATCTACAATTAATCTGAACAGGGGACAATTTCAGATATGAAGACATGCAAGAAAATAGCAAAACAAGAGAGAATCTGATGTAGAACCGATTTAGATATCAATTCACACTCTTTCCCATTGGATTTGATTATCCCTTTAAATTCTATATGATTTGCATTTGATTGGTTGCATATGAATATATTTTAATTAAGAAATTTGATTGGAGGAGAAAGGGAAATGGCAGAGCTTTGCTGCTGCCTATAGATTTGTGTGGAAAAGAATGAGGTCTTACTCCTATAGTAGTGGAATAGGCCATGAACCGTTAGATTTACTTTAGTTTATATCTGTCCATTTATTTAATAATATAATATAATATAACCCCCTTAACCCTATCCGTCACTGGGAATTCTGGCGCCAAATGGGTTGACTGCTAGGGTCGACTGCTTGGGTCGCCAGTTTCCCAGTGAGGCTTGTTAAATAAGGTATATAATATATAATTATTCTGATTTATTTATTTTCCATCTGTTATCGTATTTCGTCCATAACTTTTTTATACGGTTTTCGTTCGCGAACTCCAAACATGAAAGTTGATAAGAATTCCGAGACAAACGCATCAGTTAAAGTTTTATAGTCAAATTCGATCGTTTGTAGAAATTCCCATTTTTGAAATTTAATTAAATAAATAGTTTCTTGTCAAAATTTCGGGTTGTTACATGTACTTTCGTAAAAATCTCTCATAATACCTCTCTTCGACCGTCGAGAATATCTCTGATCACGATCTCTATCAACCTGCAGAGACATGGCTCCTGCACGATACAAGCTTTGGATTAGAATTGAACATCCAACGTGCATGAATCAAGTGTTGTGTTATGTGGTGCTTATGAGTGTGTATCCTTAGTGTTCCCCTTACGTACCTGTTTTCAGCTTTCTTGAAGGGGTAATTTCCCTAATGCTTGGCAATAAGCTATTGACACTAGCATCGTCAATCCAGAAACAAGACGTTTCTATATGAACAAGATCCAACCCTCTAAACTAATGTTCAACCTCCATCGACAAGGCGGTCCTAAAGGTCGCAAATGGAGAACTTGATTCAAAAGCCTCTCTTGGTCTTGTCTTCTTAGTCGGAGAGAGAATGGGAGTGGGTCGTGAACCACTCCCCCAGTGGGCTCTTCCTCATCGCCGCTGTCGCCACCAACATCCACCTGAGCTTCTGCAACTTCCCCCCAAACGCGGGCATGTCAAAAATCACAACAGGGGAACTTCTTCCTTCAAACCCAGAGAAATTCTTCTCCCCCAGATTCTTCTCAGTCCTCTTCTTTATTGTCTTCCTTACGACCCATTGAGCAACCTTCTGAAAGTAAGTCCAGCAGATGAAGGAAACAATCCAATAGTAGAGTCTAGGCATCGTGATACCTGCTTGGAACATTCCTCAAAGCCAGGACTCGCTCCAAATATTCACTACTCTTCGGAATCGATGGAATACATGCCACATGAAACTCCAAGTTAGTTTTGACCTTTGGAATCAATTAACTTGGGATACAATGTAAGTTTTAAAGTACTTACGGCCTGCAAGCCACCTCCTCGCAAATTCTGGTGGGCATCGAACATAGAACCATTCATGCTTGAAATAGCTGAGTTTGTTTCACGCTTTCAAGATAAAGCGTTGTTCGGTTGCAGCTCTAAATGAACCATGGAATGCGACACGGTAATTCTCTTCTTCAGGGAGTAGAGATATATGATATCTTCCTTAATAGGTTCAATGCTCAACCATTCTACATATAGGATGCATGTAACAACCCCGAATTTCAACAAGTCCGATTTTTTTATAAAAATAATCAAAATCTATCAAAGATCGAGTTGGTTTATCTATTATCCTGCAGAAAATCAAAGATAAATATATTGGAGCTCATAATGGAAATATCACGGAGGAAGTAAATAAAAATAATAGTAGGTAAACACTTACCAATATAATGACATCATCTAATAAGTGTCTCTAAGCTGCAGAATCTCAACCACCTGTCTATCCCATAGATTTATTATGAGGGGGGGGGGGGTCATAACAAAAGTCATGGCGAATAGACAAATTATATTTTCTACAAATAACATTACATATACCATTCTAATATTGGTTCATATTTATTAGGTTATTCAGGTTCATTTCATAATATAATTTTGATTTTTCCACATAAATCATACACATCTACTCCCTAGTAAATTTACCTAATGAATCATATATAAGTAGCTAAATGCCCCCACATATCAAGATACACCCATGGTATCCTCCTCGAGTGGTCCACATTGTCATGCTACGAAAGCGTACCAGGACTTCATCTACACGCTATGAAAGCATATTAGACTATGATACGTAGGCATACCAAGTCTCCAACGTTCCACCACAAAAGCGTACTAGGCTACCCTGTGAAAGAGAATAATCCTTTAACGTTGCACCACATGGGTGCCCTAGATCTTGAGTTCTTTTACAGAACTTAGACGAGGGCTTACTACATATAAGTAAGACAGATTCTTTAGGCCTACATTACAGATATCCAAAGATTTGCCTGTTTCTTTCAGGGGCTCTCTAAGGCCCTACCTAGCCTACCCCCAACTAATGAAATATTATCCTAAGATCTAAATGACCGCCCTAACATAAAATCTAAACAAACATGTGGCCCCTCACTCAGTGAATTGATAGTAAAAGATCATTGGCCTCATGCCTTAGCTTCAGTCTTTTCTGCACATGCTCCGACTGACAATGACAAGTAACGACGACCTACTATCATTTGTTGGGTTCTGACCTAAGCCTCCTAGCGAAGCAGCCACCGAATCAAGCTAAAATCATCCAAATCAGTCTTTAGGTTGTCCACAACTTAAGATGCAACTAGGGCATACTCATTGGATGTAACCATATAGACCGTGCCTCTTTAGGTACAACTTCGTTAAGCCTACAATAGAGGACCATCACGGAGTATCCTCACATTCTGTAGAAATCCATCACTTCCTTTTAGTCCCATCGAATAAGAAGTTGTACATGCTCCCTTCATTTCCCTAGACACCCACAATGATCTACTCTGTTAGCTCTTCATCCCAAATACGTATGGACTGGTCTAAGCGCGTCTCACCATTATTTCATTAGACTCTATGTTTAATCTTCAATTATGCACTTGTTTTAATTTCATTATTGCTAATTAACATAAACATCTTACTTGTTTAGCCTGTAATTCAATTTATTGGTTATTAGCTTTATTTGGCCGCTTATTTCCCCTAATCAGCCTTTGTTGCCGGAACGAACCACTTCTTATTATTATATTCATTAAAATTAATTTCTCATCTATAAGTTTATTAATAATAAGCCTACTCTACTTTTTCCATTTAACTATAAGCTCATGTATAATATTACCACTAACCCACATTATTTCGTTTTTATCTTAAAAATTACATTTTTCGTATTTAACAGGAATTTAATAATGGAAACATATCCCTTTTCCACAACAAATTGATTCAGTCCATTACTAATTTCCACTTTTTATTAGTTATGTAATTAATTCATGTCTTATCCATTTTCCAATTTCTTTATTTATTCCATTTTAAATTTGGGAGGTGATTCCTTAAAAATAGCATGAAAATTCTCAAATTTGCCCTTTTTCTACAAATCTGCTGCACATAACTCTTAATTATGCCACGTCAATATGTGTCACATTTATGTAGTAAGCCTTACCAAGTTTGTTTACTTCCAGATTTTTTTTACAATTATGACATAATACATTTATTTAGCTCCAAATTATCAAGTTTTTCCTTTTTTATTACAGTACATTCATTTAGCTCCAAATCATTAAATTTCCATCTTTTGTTTATAATTCCAATTAATTTGCGCATAACCACAATTCAACTACTCTGCACTTAACCGCAATTCAATTTAAAACTATAAAATCCGACGCATAAAGGCGGAAAGAGGGTTAAGAGAATATTTTATTAACTTTATAGAAATCAAACGATATCATATACTATTATATAAAAAATATAATTTAAATCCACTCACCTAAGATTTGCGCTCTAGTATTTTGGATCTGATTGGATCTGCGTTATTTTCTTTTCAATTCGGATCTATAGATCTGTCTGGACAGAGGATCTGGGCATCTACAATTCAGATCTACAACCATCATCTCCAAATCTTGAATTAGAAATCCTAAAACCAATATATATTTATTTCTGAAAGGATTTGGAGGAGAAAGGAAATGATAGAGTTGTGGCGTCCTTTCAGAAAATATGAGTTGGAGGGTAGGCCTTACTAGTTTATTTATAGTTAACGTTATTATTTCCTTAACATTTTAAACTTATTTCTTTCCATTTTTTCTCCTATCGGTTTCAAATTTCAACGCGTACTTATTATGCACATAAATTTTCTTCCATTCTTAACCCGTATTGAATCTCAATTTCAAATGTTCTCATTTCTTAAATTAATATGCGCATTTATATTCTTTAAATATAAATGCATATTTATACATACCTGCTTCATTTGTTTTGAATTAAAACATTACTTTAACTATGGAGCTAAGTAATTAAAGAAATGTTGCAATTTGACATTAATCGCATTTTGTTTCTAACATACACTTAACTTTAATTTTAAACGCTCGTCATTATATAATTATTGTGCGCACATTCATTTCAAATTAGAACGTTACTTAATGTTATCTTTTCTTTCCTATTCGTTTGCATGCATGCACCCATTTATTTCAAATTCCTTATTAGTTGTGAATAAATCACTTTATGCTTTCCATGTCCCTTAATTAACAATAAATGTTAATATATATATATATATATATATATATATAAATATAAATTGTGTGTGTACTTTCTAGTGTCTAATAATTTTACATCTCATTTTCAAACATTTTTTCAATTAATCCTAAATGTTTGCAACTTAATTAAATTTCTTGTTCCTAACTTGCATCCTAATTTTAAATGTGTAACTAATTCTAACAATTTTTTCTATTTTCAAATTTTTATGCGTTTATTCTTTTTTCAAATGTGCATTATTAATATGTGTATATCTGAATTAAATTGAAAAGCTGCATAATTAGTGTCATTTGAACTTTTTTTTATTTCTTGTTTTCATGCCATTTATGGCATGCATTATTTCAGTAACTTGTATCCATATATTTTTATTTTTAATTTATCTATTTGTGTGTTGTTCACATGTGTCAACATTTCAGAATTGATTGTCTATTTCAAATTTTGATGTTATTCCAATAAATTTTCTTTTATATTACTTATGACACATTTTATGACATGCGTTGTCATTTAAAAAAAAGGTTGTAATATTGATGTTAATTATTTAAAATCAAACGCACATTGTTTATACAATTAGTGTGCGTACCATCAATTTTCTTCCATTTCTTTTTATTTAATTATATATACATACTATTGTGTATTTAGTTTACATAGTGGCAACTTTTTATTTAATTCCCACTTTACAGCATGCGCTCATTCTCAATTTTAAATGCATGCACTTCCACAATTATTTTGACAATTTTGTTAATCTTTATTATTTAAAATGTGGGGTGTTACATTCTCCTATACTTAGGAAATTTTGTCCTTGGAATTTGATAAGGATAGAATTATGTAATCCTCGCATAATTTGCAAGCATATTGTGCACATTCAATTTTACAACCATTTGTGCACTAATGCAAAGTGTAGCACAATATAAAAATATATGAATAAAATGAATGCTTAAGCAGTACCTTCTATACGAATGCAAATTTTCTTGAAAACATTTTGAAAACATGATGCACATATTTCAAATATACTGGTCATTTCTATATCAATACAATATTTTAAATAAATAAAAAATACCTTTTCATCCAATTTTTTCCACACTCTTACAAAGTAAGAATGTAGTTCATCCAGTTTTTGCATCCAAATCCGACCAACCAACTTTAAATTTACGAATTTCAGAAAAGTTTAATTTTTTGAATTCGATTTTTTATGTTAGAAAAAAGTAGAAAATGGAAAATTGCATGTTTTCCATCCCCTTTTACACAACTTTTTACCTATACTTGGAAAACTTAGTACCTAATTTTACAAAATTCATTTTTTTCTATTTCAAGCATAATTTAGATAAGAAATTTTCTTTTAATGTTCTCAATTTTTGTAGTTGTCGTCCTTATTTGTTTTTCTTTTGGTTGTTCATCTTTTGTCTTCAATTTCATTTTTATCTAAAATATCCTACATTTTGCTTTTATCTAGTAACAATTTCAAACAACTAAAAAGAAAATGTTAACCAAACTATTCTGTTTTTCTACTATAAAATGGAGCACTACGAAGTGCAAATCTATGCTAAAAGAAAACTTTCCTGTTTCCTTAAGAGGTACTAAAAAAGGTTTCTATTAATTATTAACCATGTCATAAACTTATAAAAATATCAACTTATCTTTTCTAATTCATTACTCTCTTCCTCTTCCCTTAAATCATGCAAGTTTTAAATTTATTTTTTTACTTCTTTCTATTAAATAGTAATCGCTTGAAATATCTTTTCAAAATTTTCTCAAACATTTACTAACTGTCCATGCACACTAATGAGACCTTTCTCATTAAATAATTTTTAATTAAATAATAATAAGTTCCTCTGAACCTTTTTTAAAGAGGAATTTTGTGTTATGTGCAAAAAAACAAGGAAAACTTCAAAAAAAAATCATTTCTTTGTTGAAATAGATAGCACAAAATATGGTGCTTTACCTATATTTTGTATATCTCTTTCGCTGCACATTTTCTTGCCACTTCAACAAAACATTTTTACTTACAAATTAATTAATTCATAAAAATTTATTTTACAATTCTTCTTATTCCAACAAATTAAAGTGTGTCACAATCCATTTATGAAAACTTTTATATTTTATTTCACTTAAGGTCATCTATGCACCACATATGTTAATTCATTTATATTTGCGTTTTCACTTAACCACTTATGTCGCTTAACCCCACAGCTTGCTAACGCATTCAATGATTTTTGAAAACAAGTTTGCAAAAAAATTTCAAAAAACATTTTAATGGAACTCTTAGCCATTAAACTTCTGAAATCGTAAACTTTAATTTTGAAACTTGAAAAAATTTTCTAGAATTTTTTTTCTATATTTAGCTCTTTTTAAAAGTATTAACTATGGAGCTAAGTACAAAGTGGTTTCTAGCTTTTGCATTTTTTAAATATTTTGGGTGAAATTACATTTCCTTGTCCTAAATTTCCTCTTCACATAAATTCCTACCAAACTATGTCTTAACTAAAGAATAAGACTAGCACCATATGTGTATATATATAAATACCTAATCCTTTTTTTCTAACTAACAAATGCCTACTGCCCAATCCACTAATCTGAAATACCAAAACAAACATGTGGAACCTTTTTTAAAACATATTGAACACTCTACATTCTTTCCACTCATGGACCTATAATACTCAAATTTCCATAACCATCTCCTAATTGTACAAAATTGACCTCTCAACTTCCTCCTTGTTTGTTTCACTAATTTAGTTGGTTCCTCTATGGATATTGGTGCATATGTATATTAGCTAACTTTTCATCCAAGCCACTAAAGAATTATTCATTTATACAAGCTGGAAAAGGCTTGTGCTCTTACAGACTCAAGACAAGCGTTCCGGCTCACACGAATGCTTAATGACCAAACACAAAAGGGTGGCTCATGATCCTCCTTTTGTTTGATCCATCATCGACTCGTGGAAGGGGTCACGACCCGATCGCGATAAAAGGTCACGACCCGTTCGTGACATGAAGCCACGACCCGCTCGAGACCTTGGGTCATGATCCGGCCAGATGGCCAGGGTGCCAGCTTGATTCACTCAACTCACATATCCTATGAACCGAATTTCAAGGATCTGGTGACACGTGTACGTAATAGCCATGTTGACCATTTCTCCATCCACTCACAAATGGCTCCAAGATCCTCGGGATTAGTGCCATGTGTCTTCAAGAACCGCCTGCAGAAATCACCTATAAATAGCCTAGTACTTGGCATTTTCAGGATCTTTTTGGCAATTGAGAGTTCTGATTTCCCCCATTACCATACTTTTACCATTCTTAATTAGAATTATCTCGAACTTATTTAGTGAACCATTATTGTAGAAGTGAGATTGAGAGAATATTGTGATTGTACCTGCATTCAATCATATAATCAAAATTATATAAAGAGGACGTAGGCTCTTTAATGTCGAACCACTATAAATTTGGTGAGTTTGGTGCATTTTATTTTATTTCTAGCTATAATTCTCTACGATTCAACATAATTTGGGTGTTAGAACCATATTTTTGTCTATCATTTTGGAGCTTTCACTGAGAACCGAATTCTCAGCCTATCGGATTATTGCTATACTATTTGGATTTTCAAGTCCGAAGAAGATAGTCTGCATTCCTACTGTTTCGTTTATGAAGATTTCAGTAAAGTCAAGACATTATGGCCGCAAAAAAAATCTAAGGATTCACGAGCCTCTTGAGCAAATGAAGCTAATGAAGAGAATGCTCAGGAACAGGATGAGGTGGTCTCCCCGTCTCACGGCTCTTAGGGTGTGATCCAACCCCAGGAGGGGGTCACAACCTGTTCCTAGGAGGGGACCACTAGCCGCCCCGAAGGAGGGACCACGAGCCTCACACAAAAGGGGTCACGAACCGCCCTCGGCATGGGACAACGACTCGACCCGGAAAGGAGATTATGACCCACTCCACCTAAGTAGATGCTCCCGCTAGACCCGGCTCAAGTGCTCCACATCCAACTGCGAATGTTGATGACTAGCTACCTGCCTCTGCTCCAGTAGCAGAAAGAGACTTTTCTCATGTTCTCGACATGTTGGAAAGGACGAATAATGCTTCGTAAGCTCAAAGATGTGAGAGCTCCTTGATGATGGAAAATATGACTTCAATGAGTAGGCAAATAGATGAGATCCGAAGGCAAATGATGCCTTCACCAGCACATCGCTTTACTCTGGATTATTCATCCTCATCAGAGGAGTCTCCTAGACCCCAACGATGGCCATTAGAAAGGCCTGAAAACATCGAGTAGCTTTGATTTGGGTCTCTCCCTTCTCGAGAAGAAACAATACTCAATCTTGGACCAAACAATTGCAATTTAAATGACCCCGCTCTGTTACCTGTGGAGGGACCTAGAGTATTACCTAGAGGTTAGAGTACAATCCATCCTATTTAGAATCAACCATTGTAACCCCCTCGCCTCATGACTGACCGTGGCCATAGGGGGCAAGGAAGCTCTGCTCAAGCCACGGAAAAGGTGGCAATGCCCCGAAGAGATGTGGGAGGTCCCCGTAGAGCTAGAAGCGCTGATCCCGAGTCCACTTTGACTAATGTTGATGTGGAGGTGATGGTGAGCCAGATCATGGCAGACAGTCGAGGACAAAGAAAAGAGGATTGGGGTGTAGACCGGAGTCACAAACCCTTTCACTGACGACATACTAGATGCCCGATTCCTGAGGAGATTCAACCTACTGACTATGAATCATTATGCTGGCAGGACAGCTTTGGTTCAGCACTTGATGAGATATTTATGGTATATGAATGACGTTACGGCTCCAAACGCAGTAAAGTGCAAAGCAATTCCGATCTTCCTAGAGGACGTGGCACTAATGTGGTTCAGTCGGCTACCGCGGCGATCAATCGCTAACTTCAAAGAATTAACCGAAAGGTTTATAAACCAATTCCGACTTCATACTCAAAGGTCCAAGAATGTCATTGAACTGTCACTCATTAAGCAATGCCCTGATGAAACTCTAAGGTCGTACTTGGATTGCTTTAATTTAGCAGTCACGGAGAATAGAGACCTTCATGAGCAGTCTATCCTGATGACCTTAATTGACGAAGAAGATAAAGATACTAAGTTTGGTAAATGCTTAACTAGAAGGACGCCATTGACCAGGGAAATATTCTATGAGAAAGCCAGCATCCGTCTATGCCAGGAAGAGATATATGCTAATCGAAAGAGGAAGGCCATAGATAAGGTAGATATACAGAGTAATGTGGCTATCAAACAATCTGGCAGTAGCTCTGGAAAAGTAGAGGTCAATGTTGGCAACAAGAGCCAGGGCAACGGTCGCCAAGCTGGAAATGGAAACAAGAGAAAGAATCGTGGGAGTGACTCACAGAAGAGGCCTCAATTTAGAACATTTGAGAACCTCACTCCTTTGAATGACACGCTAGAGAATATCTACCTGGATATTTACAATGTTCTTCAATATAAGAAACCTCCATCAAGAGATTCAACGGAGAAGAAGTGTGAAACGGGAAAGTTCTGCCTTTTCCATGAGACTTATGGGCATTCGGCAAATGAATACTGATATTTAAGGGACTTGGTAGAAAAGCTTCTTAGGGAAGGAAAGCTGGATGAATATAAGGCAGCCCCGAGAAGCCGAGGGCAAGGTAGTCCAGAGCGAAACAAGGGGAAACCACCTTAAAAGTCTATTGCATAACAAAAGGCTAAAGGCATCGTTATCAATAGTATAGTTGGAGGGCCCCATCCGGCTAGACATAGCTATAGGGCAATGGATCAATATGTTAATGCAGCCAAGTGCCCTGAGGTGAGGGAGTGCAACAATCCTCGAGATATCTCCCCGGTAAAACAACAGAAAACAATGTCTGATGATGTCATATTTCATGGCAGAGATCGTATTGGAGTTCAATCCCCTACCGAAGACCCCTTACTGCCATTGGTCCTGCTCTAGTCCACAAGGTCTCAGTAGACAATGGAAGTTCAGTTAACATTCTATTTAAGGAAGTGTTTGATCAGATGAAGCTTGAAGCAAAGGATTTGAATCCCTGCGATGGATGGATATGCGGCTTTAATGGAGCCTCAACATATCCAATGGGATTTGTAGAATTGTCAGTAACTCTAGGAGAGGGAGATCGTCGAAGAATGAGAATTCTCCCATTCGTAGTTTTGGATATTGGTTCACCCTATAATGCCATCTTAGGCTGACCGGCCCTAGCAGAATTCATGGCTTGCATCATGCCCTGGTGTTTATTCTTGAAATTCACAACCGAAGCGAGAGTGAGGGTAATCAGGGGTGACCAGGTTACTGGACGAGCCTGTTATATGGCAGAGTTAAAATTGCTACGCAAAGGAAAAGACGTAGAAACTAAGGGTGCTTACTCCCCCCTCAAAGAAGGATTCAACATAACAATTACAAGGGATGACCCAAAGGAGTCGCCCAGAGAACTTCCCGAGGACATAGACTCCAGAGAGGACGACGATTCTACGGGCAGAATGGTGACACCTAATGAAACAACTGTGGATATCCCGATCGATGATAATGACCTAGCGAAGGTTTAAAAGATTGGATCCCAGCTAGACCCTCTCCGAGCAAAAGAATTGACTGGTTTTTAATGGCAAATTGGACGTGTTTACCTAGACCAACGCTGACATGTGTGGGACATCCCCCTCAATTATGAGCCACTCATTGAGCATCAACCCCAAGCATCCTCTCGTTAAGCAGAAAAGGAGAATGCTTGGCCTGGAGAGGTCATCTGCCTTGAAGGAAGAACTCGA
This sequence comes from Allium sativum, assembly GCA_030737875.1. Lineage (NCBI taxonomy): Eukaryota > Viridiplantae > Streptophyta > Magnoliopsida > Asparagales > Amaryllidaceae > Allium > Allium sativum. Next base: position 151,222,557 of record CM060921.1, on the reverse strand, counting down.
GAAGCTAACAAGCATCAGATTCATTAGAGATTCAACTTACCTAGAATGGATTTCAAATCTCGTCTTAGTAAAGAAGGCCAACGGAAAATGGTGTACATGCATTGATTTCTTGGATTTGAATAAAGCTTGCTCAAAGGACATTTTTCCAGTCCCTAGAATTGACCAGCTTGTAGTGGGTCATGAACTTCTCTCCTTTATGGATGCGTATTCAGGGTATAATCATATCCCCATGCATGTTCCGGATCAGCTTCATCACAGATTTGGGATTATATTGCTATGTAGTGATGCTATTTGGCTTAAAGAATGTCGAAGCAACATACCAATGCTTGGTGAATATAATGTTCTATATTCAGATTAAGAAAATAATGGAAGTATACATTGATGACATGCTTGTGAAATCTAGACAGTCATCCGACCACACCACTGACCTAGCTAAAATGTTCGATATCCTTCGATGATACGAAATGAAACTCAATCCCCTAAAGTATTCATTTGGATTCACTTCGGGGAAATTCCTTAGTTTCATTGTTAGTTCGTGTGGAGTCGTAATCAACCCTGACCAAATCGTGGCGATCAGGAATATTCAAGAACTTAGACAAATCAAAGATGTGTAAAGCCTTGCAGGAAAAGTCGCTGCATTGAGTATATTCATATCTAAAGCCATGGATATATGCATCCCTTTTTTTGATTTAATAAAGCGGGGCAAACACAACTTCCAATGGACTCTTAATTGCATTGAAGCCTTTCAGAACCTTTTGACTCATCTGGAAAGACCCCCAATATTGTCCAAGCCAGTCAACCATGAAGATTTGTTCATATACTTAGCTGTGTAATCCTATGCAATAAGCTCAGCTTTGGTAAGGAAAGAAGATAAAGTCTAGAGGCCGGTGTATTATGTGAGTAAGAAGCTTGTGGAAGCAGAGCGAAACTACCCGAGGATAGAAAAACATGCATATAGCTTGCTGATGGCATCTAGAAAACTTCGTCACTATTTCCAAGCTTATCCCATCACCATATACACTGACCATCCACTCCAACAAGTCTTGCAGAGATCAGAGGCGACAAAAAGGCTACTTAAATGGAATATAGAATTAAGTCGATTTGATTTGAACTTCTAGCTCCCAAGGTCGACAAGGGGAAAGTGTTGGCTGATTTCATAGCAGAGTTCACCATCTTTGAGCATGATTACCAAGTGAGGAAGCTGGTCCCTTAGAACAACAGTTCAAACCTAGCACCTGGAAGCTATATACTGATGGTGCCAAGAATGATAGACGATCTGGCGCCGAAGTTGGTGCTAGTCACTCCTAAAGGACAGTCAATTCACTATGCTCTAAGAATAGAGATTCATGCCACCAACAATGAGTCCGAGTAAGAACCCTAATTCTCGGGTTAAAGCTTGCAAAGGAGTTAGGGATAGCAAGGCTGGATATTTTCTATGACTCCAAGATAGTTGTAAATCAAGTTAATAAGGAATTCCAAGCCAAGGGCCCAAGACTTGTATCGTATTTGAGGGAGGTGAGAAAGTTACTAGGTGGTTTCAAACACTATGGTATTTTCCACATTCCCCGATTAGAGAACCAGAAGACAGATAAATTGGAAAAATTGGCTAGCTTTGACAACCCTGAGAATACGGAAATGGTCCCGATTGAGACCCTGGAGACTCCGAGTGTTGATCAGATGGAAATTGATCCAATAATGGAAACTGAACCCGAGAGGGAGTAGTGGATGAACTCCTTAAAGAACTTCCTCACCAATGGGACACTCCCTACCAATAAGAGTGAAAGGCACGCCATTATCCATAAGGCTTCTAGATATGTAATGCAAGCCGAAGTTCTTTATCATCAAGGATTCTCGATGCCCCTCCTTTGGTGTATAGCTCATGACGACATCGGGTGAGTACTAAGGGAAGTACATGAAGGTGAATGTGGTGACCACACCGAGGGCCAAACGTTGGCTAAGAAGATATTGCGATATGGATATTTCTGGCCTATTGTGAATAAAGATGCGGCTAAATATGCACGGCATTGCGACAGGTGCCAAAAGTTCGCTAAAATCCCCAGGGCACCTCCCAGTCGATTGAAGACAATGATTAGCCCATGGCCATTTGCTGTTTGGGGTATTGACATTATAGGAAGCCTACCAATAGCAAAACACGGAGCAAAACTCACGATCGTGGTCATGGATTACTTTACGAAATGGGTCGAAGTAGAAGCTGAAAGAGGCTGTATGATAGTAGGATCGTGTAGTATGAAGAATAAATATAGAATGGTAAAGTAGTAGCTGTAAGTAAAATCACACGGTCGATTTTGTACTGGTTCGGACCACTGTCCTACGTCCAGTCCCAGACTCACTTCTGGAGTTTCACTAACACAACAACCCTCACTTCACCCGGAGGAATAGGATTACAACTACCCGAACAGCCAAACAGGATTTCTTGCCTCAACTACTGAACAGGACTTTCACAATACAAAATAGTTGATGACTTGTTTGTGTTCTTGTTAACACGAATATGTCAATTTGAAGTACACCCTTCCTATAACCTTTCATTGATGATAGTAGTGTAATTCGTGAAGGAATATAGAAGGTTTATTAGATTAAAATCTTTAGAGTATGAAGATGAAGTGCTCAGAGATCTTTTAGAAAAGATAGAAAGAAATATAGTAAGATTCAGTGATTTGATCACTTAATCAAGTCTCTATTTATAATATACAAAAAGATATAACTTATCACGAAGAGATTCGATTAAAAGATATGGATTAGAAAGTTGTGACTCTTCATTTAAAGTTGCATCTCTTCATATTCAGATGTCTGAATGAAAATTTCAAATGTCTGTTTTGATTTAAAAACAAAACAGCAAGAAAATAGGCAATTTCAAAGCAGATTCAGATGTCTGAATTTTTTAATTCAGATGTCTGAATTAAAATTCAGATGTCTAAATTAAAAAATTCAGATGTCTGTTTTTGAATAAAATTCAAACAGCAAGGAAATATGCCACTTCGGAGGTTATTCAGATGTCTGAAATTTTTGACTCAGACGTTTGAATATTATGGAAAATTTATTCATTGCTTTAGTAGAAAGACGTATGAATTAAATAATTCAGACGTCTGTTTTCTGTAACAGACCTATGCCTTGTGCATGTCATATCTAAAATCATATATATATATATATATATATATAAACGTGCATGTGTGTGTTTCATCAAGGAAAATTTTAACAATTAATACTAATACTAACAGACTCTAAACATATTTAATCTTCAATTATAGCTCTTGAATCTGTTGTTGAGTATCTTCCTGCAAAACAAAGTTAGTCGATAATAATATATATGTACATGTATAGTTGTCATAATCAAAACGCCATATAGCGAGATCCAACATTCTCCCCTTTTTTGATAATGACAACTATATATGTAACTCCCCCTATCAATATGCATATATTATCATGTATTTCTCCCCCTTTGTCATTGACAAAAAGGAGATACTTATGTAAACAGTTCACATGAGTATGCACAAACACACAAACAATACGCATACATAATAAGCACAAACAAACAGACAGATGATAGACATTTTAAGCTCATTCAAACGACTGAATTATGGGATAAAATTTTGATCCCATGAATATTCAGACAACTGAATCTGGGATTTAGTCGACTAAATATATAGTTTTTCTGAGTTATGCATATGATATTCATGTTTATATATAACTTGTAAGTTTATATTCAAGTTCAATATATATTTCATGTCACAAGCTACAATTTGATCATACAAAAGCATATTTACACAATCATTTAGAGATGTATTCATATATAAGTCAAAAGAGAAACTGTAAGCTTTATTTACTTATGATCTTGTGATATATGAAGTATTTCCATAAGAAACTGGATAAAAATATGTAGAAATGATATAGTATATCAATTGTCCATTAATATGAAAGATGATGTGTAAAAGAATAATTGCATATCAATATAAATATATAAGATTACAAATTTTTCCGATTTATTCTTTCATTTTGAGCTCTGTTCCCAAAAATTTCAGAGATATTGGAATAACCTTATTGTTGTGGTGTACCTGCAAAAAAAATGATAAATACTTCGGTACCCGCTTCCTTTGTCAGGGTCCCAGGGTTAAATGGAAGGTAACCATACCCAAGAGGGTGTAATGGAACCTTTAAAAATAAAATTTTCATTATTAATTACTGAATCAAAATAATAATATATATATCTTTCTCTATTTTTCAAATTTACAGGAACCCAAATACTTAAATAATTTATATTGATATTTTCTTTGGTACTTCTAGATTTATTATAAATATCTCAAGTCATAGGAGTATTCAAATTTCGATAAAAATCGAATCTTGGATTTATTCGTGCTTTAGTGCTAACAGTGATATTTTTGATAAAAGCATATCTAGTACAATTCCTCTTATTAGTTTTATTATATCCTAAACCACTTTTGTTGTGTAAAGGTCTAGAACTAGATAAAATCACATTTAAATCATTTTTACCTTTATTGAATTTTGTGAACTTATTTGTACATTTTTCAAGTTTGATTCCAAAGTCATAATTAACACTTTCAAAAGAAATTTTGCTACTTTTTAAATTATCATTTTCCTTATTTAATTCAGAATTCTTCCTTTTCAAGGTACTATTCTTATTTTCCATATGATAAATTTGAGATTCTGAATAAAAAGACGATTGTAAATTTTCAAAATTTTCTTTTGAGTCACAAATTTCTTTTTGCAAAATATTATTATTAACTTTTAAAAAATCACATTCTTTAGATAATTCTAAATTCTTTCCAATTAAAGCTTCATTCGCTTTTTCAAGAGACAAAATTAAAGAACAAGAATTATTTAAAGAATCTTCTATAGATGCATTTTTATTTTGTAAAAGATCAATTTCCTTTAAAAGAACCTTGTTTTAATCTTCTAGTCTCTCATTTTCTTTTTGAAGGAAATCTTTTTGAAAAACAAGCTCTTCTAAAGTATTTTCGAAACAATTGGCTTGTTTTACTAAAAAATTATTTTCCTCTTTTAATTTGGAATTTTCTTGCTCACAATCTTTAGATTTGGCTAAAATAATTGCATTAAGTTTACCCAAACTTTTAAAATCTTTTAAAAAAATTTCATTGTCTAACAAAAGATTTTATATAATGAATCTACACATACCGATTGTGATCTGACTTTAGCCATGATACATTGTTCTTTTGATTCTGCTTTGTTGCACTTCTTCTTTCTAATTCCTTGACTAGATTTCTTTATTGCCATGTATTCTAGGATGTTGTTACGATCTCTAGAATCCCTTGCTCTGATACCAATTGAAAGAGGCTATATGATAGTAGGATCGTGTAGTATGAAGAATAAATATAGAGTGATAAAGTAGTAGCTGTAAGTAAAATCACACGGTCGATTTTATACTGGTTCGGACCACTGTCCTACGTCCAGTCCCATACTCACTTCTGGAATTTCACTAACACAACAACCCTCACTTCACCCGGCGAAGTAGGTTTACAACTACCCAAACAGCCAAACGGAATTTCTTCCCTTAATTGCTGAAGAGGACTTTCAAAATACAAAATAGTTGATGACTTGTTTGTGTTCTTGTTAACAGGATATGTCAAGTTGAAGTACACCCTTCCTATAACCTTTCCTTGATGATAGTAGTGTAATTCATGAAGGAATATAGAAGGTTTAAAAGATTAAAATCTTTAGATTATGAAGATGAAGTCTTAGAGAACTTTTAGAAAAGATAGAAAGAATTGTAGTAAGATTCGGTGATTTGATCACTTAATCAAGTCTCTATTTATAATATACAAAAGGTTATAACTTATCACGAAGAGATTCGATAAAAAGAAATGGACTAGAAAGTTGTGACTCTTCATTTAAAGTTGCATCTCTTCGTATTCACATGTCTGAATGAAAACTTCAAATGTCTGTTTTGATTTAGAAACAAAACAGCAAGAAAATAGGCAATTTCAAAGAAGATTCAGATGTCTGAATTTTTTAATTCAAATATCTGAATTAAAATTCAGATGTCTGAATTAAAAAATTCAGATGTCCGTTTTTGAATAAAATTCAAACAGCAAGGAAATATGCCATTTTGGAGGTTATTCAGACGTCTGAAATTTTTGACTCAGACGTCTGAATATTATGGGAAATTTATTCTTTGCTTCAGTAGACAGACGTTTGAATTAAATAATTCAGACGTCTGTTTTCTGTAACAAACCTATGCCTTGGGCATGTCATATATAAAATCATATATATATATATATATATATATATTAAAACTTGCATGTGTGTGTTTCATCAAGAAAGATTTTAACAATTAATACTAATACTAACAGACTCTGGACATATTTAATCTTCAATTATAGCTCTTGAATCTATTGTTGAGTATCTTCCTACAAAACAAAGTTAGTTGATAATAATATATATTTACATGTATAGTTGTCATAATCAAAACGCCATATAGCGAGATCCAACAGAAGCGTAGACCACGATAACAACCAAGCGAATGATAAATGTCATCGGCAGACATATCATACGCTGGTTTGGGATCCCGAAAATTATCATAACAGACAACAGGACCCAGTTTGATAGCATCGAGTTTCGAGATTGCTGTCAGGAGCTCCATCGAAAAAAGGTACACAGCTGTAGCGCATCCGCAGTTTAATGGAAAAGTAGAAGCGAAAATCAAAGTAATTAAGTCCATTCTGAAGAAGCGATTGATGTAAGCAAGAGCCATGTGGGTCGACGAATTGCACTTGGCATTATAGTCCTACAGAACAACTTACAAAGCAGAGACAGGTCACACTCCCTTCTTCCTCACATTTGGATCAGAAGCAGTCATCCCGGTGGAATTAGACGTACTGTCCCACATGACTACTTACTATGACCTGATGATGACCAACAATGAACTGCTCCTCGAGTCTCTAGACGTGATTGAGGAAAAAAGGGATGAAGCGGATCTGCGTGCCTAGAGACACAAACAACATGTCACTCGATATTACAATAAGAAAGTTCGGGCTTGAACTTTTGAGCCTAGAGACCTGGTATTGAAATGAGTCTTCCCAGACCCCGCGTTCTTAGGTTTGAAATGGGAAGGACCATATACCATCCTATGGAGGCTTGATAACGGATCAAAAAAGCTAGCGACTATGGACTGAAATGAAATCCCCGGAGTGTGGAACGCCCAACATTTACGGCATTACTTAACATGAAATTGTCATTTTTATTCTTTTGTTTCTAGGACCATGTAAAAAAGGGACGACTTGCCTAGAACAGTCTGGTTGCATAAGCAAAAGATTATAAAGTGGACGTAGGTCATAATTCGACCGAACCACTATAAAATATCGTGTGTCATTTACTTTACCGCACTGTTTCTTGATTATTCTTTCGTTTTTATTCATATGAGCTATTATGATTATGATATTCATCATAAGCCCCACGATGATTCCAAAACACGTAATTCAAAGAATCTTCTATTAAACTAGAAGGTCAATAGCATACAGAGCATCGAGGGTGCAATGAAGTAAATGACACAGCCCCAAACACTCTAACTCTCATGATTTGAGAAAGAGTATAAAGGACAAGGTAATGAATTGTCCACAAGGTGTGAAGGTGCACCGTGATTAAAAGACCGCCTCGACTCCACTCTACCCTTGGCATCCGACGGGAGAGTATAAAGGCACCAAGGACCGAGCGCCACAAATGAACTCCTACCCTACAGAAAGATTGGAGGGCATACTAAAAGCTGAGTTCAAACTCTATCCTGGGCATACAACAGGAGAGTATAATGGCATGTTGATTAATTGTTGTAAAAGGGCTCCTACCTCGGTGCAGTATCGAGGGAAAGAGTGAAAGCTGAACGCGAACCCTTCATTTCCGGACATGAGGGGCAATACGTAATTGATCCTAATCAATCCTCAACCAACCCTAGTCAGGCATCATGTCAATGATTGATTGGGGGCATATACACATCACAATGAAAATAACATGATATGCTATAGAATTTTTATATTTTTTCTTGCGATGATAACTTATGTTGTAGTTTTGTTTATGATTTAGTTATGATTTGAATATTTATTTGCATGACTAAGTATGAGAAATTCGCAGGTACACAGCAATGCGAAAGAAATAAAATTTCATTTACTAAATGCAGGTTTACAAAACGAGGCTGGACAAAATGTGAGGGCTATACTCGCAATAATTATAAAGGGCCAGTGGAAGATCTAAAAACAAAACATAAACAAACGATCTCTATTTGGGCTTCGGGGATGACATCGGCTTCTTCTCCTTCATCTGTTTTTCCGGAATATCCTTGCTAACATCAGAAATATCATGCTTTTTCCTTTTCTTCTTCCCTGAAGAAGGATCCTGTGGAGCATCAGAGGACTGGGAGGCAAGCTGTGTAGTAATGGACCTAGATAGTTTTACGATTAGTCCAGAGCCAAGAGCGGCTGCAGCAAGTGGCGGTACATTTAAAGGCTCTTTCTCGGCTTTAGCTTTCAAAAGCTCGTCATTCTTAGCCTTGGTTTCAGCTAAAGTCATATTATCATCCTCCTTAGTCTCTCCTTTGATGGCAACATCCTCCTCTTCATCTCCATCGTCATCATCAATGCCCTTCAGAGCTCTAATTATCTCAGCATCTTTAGGGACATCTATGCTGGGTGGTATAATGGCCCTTTCGGCCACCTCTGTCTCTATCTGCTCCTTTTCAACCCCTTCAGCTGGCTTGGCACCTACATCACGAGAAGTAACTATTATTAATTTAGGTGAGAATGCGGTTCCCTAAACTGTTTGCTCCACAATACGACAACATTTTATAATAGCTTTGACGAATTGTGGAGAGAACATGGAGATACCTTCCGCCGATTGCTCATCTGGAGCTGCAATAGAATCCCTAGCAGGTTGGGGAACAGGAGTTCCAGAGATTAAAGGGTCATCAGGATTATACTCCTCGAGCCCAGAAGTCTTCAGCTCTCTGGCTGAGCTTGATCCCTCATCTACCTTATTCTTTCCCTTGAGATTAAGCCTCTCTTCCTCCAAACACTCTTTAATTAGGCGTTTACACTTTGCCAGTCTCTTAGGTTCTTCACCTCTAAGAAATTCTACATAAGCTAATCTTCATCGACAACCTCGACTTGTAAACTTTGCTTCTCACTTTCGACAATCTGGTCCCATACATCAACTAGTGTGGTGGGGTAATTCTTGATCCAGGAGATGTCTCAGGTTCGAATGACCAAAGAGAAAAAGTCTATCAGCAATTCATCAAATTCCTCGATCTCCTGTTCAACCATGCCAAGTTTAGTGCTAGCATTGGAGGCAGACTTGAGAGTTGTTTGAGCATGTCCTTCAGCAAGAACTGCCCTTTCCTCGGTCTGAGCTAGTTAGGCCCTCAGATTTTCCATCTCCATCTCCTAAGTAGTATTTTCCATGGCAAAGCGGCCCTCTGATAATTTCAAATCGGTGTTAGCTAATCTGAGATCTTCTATCTCCTTTCTCATGGTTGTATGCTCCTAGCTATTTGAATCAAGCTCGGTGCGGAAGCGTCTCACCGCATCCTCTAGCTGTTGCTTGTAATTTTCAACATCCCACTGAGCCAAAGCGAGCTGAGTTTGGGTATCCTGTAATTTCTTCTCGGCCTCATCTCTGGACTTAGTGTCATACTCAGCCTTTTCCCATTCATCCTTTATGTCCACTTCCAGATGACAGATGACCTCATAGAGCTTCTTGGCATGCTTCTTCATTGCTCTGTATTGTGTAGCCACATGGCCTACTCGGTCCATGACTGATGTAACCAAATCATCGGCAACTACTTCAAGATCAGGAACGAAGTGCATCTTTCCGAAATAAATGTCGGGGAACTTCTCCCATAGATGCTCCAGTTTTCCCTGATTTTCAGAGGTAAGGACCACGGCGGTGTAGTAGTAATGTCAATGTTGCATTGTTCGGAAGGGATAAGCGCTTTCTTCCCCTTTTTCAAACCTTTGCTTGGGTCTTTACGCTTGTCCTTGGACTCATAATATTTCTTGGAGGGCTTGTCCTGAGAAGGGACATCTTTCGGGGGAATCGAAGCTTTGGGAAGCTATTTACCTCTGGCAGGTTGCATTTGACGACTATAGTGCTTCTCAAGATCTTTCTTTGAAGGAGAGCAAAAGCATGAAGAATGAGGTTGATGAAATTCATAGTGCTTCCTGCTATCTCCCCCACGACTATCTCCATGGTCATGCTCGGTAACAGGATTGAATCTGGGTGTGTACTCACGAAGATCACGATGAGAATAGCGGCGACGAGTCATTCTTCCTGCAAAAACGATAAGCAAGTATAAGAGCTATGAGTCAGTATAGTGTATAGATGTCGTGACATGCAGCATATGTGATATGTGTGTGTCTTGTGTGATCCCCTTAACAGACCAGGCCTGAAGCCAGATTTGTCTGTACGATATCTCTCTTTAACAAGAGTAGGTTCCTCCTCAGATGCAGGGAAAACGACCATGTTCCAATATCCTGTGAATTGTAGATTCCATCTAGCAGTAGGAGTTTGGCTAGATCCCCATATATTCGTTCTTTTGTTAAAGAATCATGAGACGAGGGCTTAATCGGAGATGATTTCTTTAGAGATATTCCCTTTCAGGAGTGGAAACACCCTTTGGTTCATTAGCTCGAGCTTCACCTCTAGTGTATACGTTCATCTCTTCATCATCTTGGACAACCATCAGCGAAGGACTTTTGGGAAGCTCAATAGTTGTTGTAATTTCTGTGATCACCCATCCCTCGATCGGGGGCATGCTGCTAGATTCCCCAAGATCTTGAGTTGGGGGCACGTACTTGTAACGCTTACTACCCTGGCCAAGCCCCGTCTTATATCTAAAAGTTGGTACTTATGGAGATTCTCATCAGTTATGCATTTCTTGATCTTTTGAAAATCAGACTCGGTCTTTACAAGGCGGGACAAACGATCTTCATATACTTTACCCTCTTGCTTCTTAGGATTGGCAACTGTAAAAAGAAAATGAAGCGTTGGAACATTTGTTTATGTAGTTGAAGAAGACAATTAAGAATCTGAAACTCACTCGAATGCATCCACTTCCTCGCACACCCAACCTAATGCTTTATATGGAACCACTCGGATTTAGCATCGCCTAAGTTGTTGTGTCCATCCGTCAAGACCTTCTTTGTGGGGATCGACTCGAAGAAAATAAAATTTGGGGTCCCTATGGAGCGATGTATGAAGTGGAAATAGAAGTTCAAATCTTTATAGGAAAGCCCGGTATCCAGAATTTCTGCGTAGGCAATATACAAGGTATATAGAGCATCATAAACATTGGGATGAAGTTGCAAGGGCGCAATGCGTAGTTGTTTCAGGAGATCGACGACGATCGGAGGAAACGGAGGACTAGCACCTACTAAGCACATGACCTTGCTGATAGCCATATACCCTTCTGGAGCAGAATGAGGTCTATCCATTTTCTCCGGGGTTTTAGCGTCATCCCCTAGGATCCCATGCTTTAAGAAGATTTTATTTAGCTTTATATCATCAAGTGTGGAGGTTATAGAGTCAGTCGGATCGTCTAATTTTTTGACACCCTCAAGTTCATCAGGAGCACGGGTATTTCCAATCCCGTCTTCTTCTACTTCCTCGAGCGACGTACTCTCGGGGAATGATGATTCCGCATCAATATCCATCTCATAATCAGATCTAGAATTATTCCAATCCGGATCTGATGGAAGTATGTCGGGATTGTAATAGCTTGATGGTTCTAATGCTGCACATCTCTCCAATAACCTTGTTGAACGTCTGTCAGACATATCTATTATGCTGATAAACAAATACAGGAAAGAATTAGAGTATAGTAGCCCGTGACCCCCGTGTGTGCAGGTGTTAGTGTGTACCAGTGCATGCATTGCTGGAAAAAAACATGAGCTAAAGCAAATAAGAAGGTAACTGATCATTGTATGTATCTAAGATAAGTTCTCGTCCAGTCCAGAGTAAATGGTTTTAAGGCTCTAAGCCTAACTGTTCACTGATTTGTTCGGGATATAGTCAATCTTAACTGAAGTGTAAGATGACGTGCTTAATTAATTGATGTAGCTTATTCGAATACAGTTGTAAAAGGAGAATTGGCTAGGAGATAAGTCGATTCATGAAGTTTTGTAATGCGGCTCATGAAAAGGTATCGGCTAGCGGAGAGATGTCTGGTTCATGGTTGTAGTGTGACTCATGGTCAAGCATCCGTTCGTACATCATATCGGTTTGCCCTGTCCGGATCATGAAGGGGAGACTAGATCGTTATTCGAATCTGGTCCAAAGATTACAATATAAGGCTTGTTGGCTCGCGAGCTACCACCACGACCCGCCTAGCTATCTCATTCCACGAACCGATGCTCTGATTCCCTCCACGAGCAAACCTGCTAATGTGCTCCACGATCCGACCTGATCCTAGCTCCTTTTCACGTTCCGTACTGCAAGCACACACCTCCTACCTGAATCATTCCTCAACCCTTCTTCCCCAATTTGCAAGGACCCTTCAGATCGTCTTTCCCAATCCCTAATTCCACGATCTCCTCATGGCATCGTCATCCTCCCATAAAGCCGCTTAGTCAACGCGAATCCCAACCACCATTGCCACCAATACTAGCTACAACGCAAGGGTTGGTAGCAAAAAGTGCCGCTTTGGGAATTGAAGAAAAATGAAAAAAGAGCCAACACTCGAATCGACATGCAATTCCGAGCAATAGAATGATAATCGAAGCTAAAAACCTTTTTCTATGGTTATTACCTTTTTTAGATCAAGGGATTAGGGTTTTGGAGTTGAAAGATTAACCTTGCAGTGGTAAAAAATAAATGGAGGAAGAAGGTAAAGGTGAATTACATATAGTTGGTGGACAAACCATACTCAGCATCTGGGCTAAGCCCGCTGATATGTGAACAACTCAGTGGGCCTCAAATGGTCAGCCCACGCATGTTACGGCTCACCCGAAGAAAAGGCCATGTCGACCCCAGATAAAATAACGATCTGACCAAGATAACACGGTCCATAGCATGATTTGATGACCAAGATTTTGAGATAACCAGCAGGTTGAAAATTTGAGATTTTTTATCTATCGGTATAGCGAATTTCTTTAAATCTATTTATGAAAATTTGGGGGTTTACCTAAAGAATTGCTCGCAGTCTGCTCTGAAATTCAAAGTTGGGAGATGACAAGTGAATAGCAAAATAATTGGACACTCAAAGATGTATTTATACTCGTCAGAGGACACGATTTTATGAAGCATCGTGACCTTACAAACAGATACGATTGCTGGTGTTTTCCGTTCTGGGAACAGATAAATGTATGATTTTAAAGAACGTTCCATTTCTGATAGAACATACTTCGAGGGGAGAAATTGTTGGCTAGCTTTTCATCCAAGCCACCAAATAAGTATTCATTTATACAAGCTGGAAAAGGCTTGAGCTCTTACCGAATCAAGGCAAGCATTACGGTTCACAAAGATGCTTAATGACCAATCAAAAAGTGGCGGCTTGTGATCCTCCTTTCATTTGATCCATCATCGAATCGTGGAAAGAGGTCATGACCCGATCGCGATAAAAGTCACGACCCGTTCGTGACATGGAGCCACGACCCGCTCGAGGCCTTGGATCATGATCCGGGCAGATGGCTAGGGCGCCAGCTTGATTTATTCAACTCACATATCCCACGAACCGAATTTCAAGGACCTGGTGACACATGTCCATAATGGCCATGTTGACCATTTCTCCGCCCACTCACGAACGAATCCAAAATCCTCTGGATTGGTTCCACGTGTCTTCACGAACCACATGCAGAAATCACCTATAAATAGCTCAGCACTTGGCATTTTTCAGGATCTTTTTGGCAATTGAGAGTTCTGATTCCCCCATTATCATACTTCTACCATTCGTAATCAGAACTATCTCAAATTTATTGAGTTAATCATTATTGTAAAAGTGAGACTGAGAGAATATTGTGATTGTACTTGCATTCAATCATATAATTAAAGTTATATAAAGTGGACGTAGGCTCTTTAACGCTGAACCACTATAAATTTGGTGTGTTTGCTGCATTTTATTTTATTTCTAGCTACAATTCACTATGGTTCAAGATAATTTGGGTGTTAGAACCATATTTTGGTCTAACAATGTATATAATATTTATTTTTAAAAATACAAATATGTTTACTCACTATATAAATTGGAATCCTAAACCTGAACTTTGATACCAGATGTAACAACCCGAATTTCGACAGATCCAAATTTTTCTCAAAAATCCAAATCTGTCGAAGCTCAAGTTGGTTTATTTGATATTCTATAGAAAGTCAAAGATTAATATATCGGAGCTTATAATAGAAATCTCATAGAGGAAGGGAATAAAATACATTAGTTAGTAAATACTTACCAATATAATGACACTATCTAACAAGTGTCTCTAAGATGCAGAATCTCAACCACCTGTCTAACATGAGGATTTATTATGAGGAGGGTCAGAACAAAAGTAACGGTGAATGGACAAATTATACTATTTACAAATATCACTACGTATACCGTTCTATTATTGGTTCATATTTATTACGTTATTCGGGTTTATTTCATAATATATTGTTGATTTTTCTACATAAATCATACACATATACTCACCTATAGATTTACCTAATGAATCATATATGTGTAGCTAAATGTATGACATATCGATGTACTCCCCATATTATCATCCTCGAGTGGTCCCTATCATCGTTCAATAAAAATGTACCAGACCTCCATCTCCATGCTACAAACACGTACTAGATTATGCTACGAAAGCCTAAAAGTCTTCAACGTTACACCAAGAAAGTGTACTAGGTTACGCTGCATAAGCAAATAAGCCTCTACCACTGCACCGCAAGGGCTCCCAAATCCCTGACCCCCCCCCCCAGAACTTAGTCGGGGCTTTCTACATATCGGTAAAGGACATTTTCTTTAGGCCTCTATTAGGAATACCTAATTATTAGTCTGTCTCTTTCAGTGGCACTCCAAGGACCCATTTAGCCTACCCCTACTAATGAAAGACTATTCAAAGAGCTAAATAACCGGTAGAACACTACAAGAAAACAGACTTTTTACAACGAGTAATGCCCGTTGTAATAGGGTTTTCGCAAGGGCCATTACGACTGCTGTATTAGCCCATGTCGTAATTGGTCCCTTTTTACAACAGTCATTCCCCATTGTAAAAAGATTTTTTACAACAGGGAATGACCATCGTTGTAAAAGGGGCCTTATTACAACATAGGCTAATACAACAACCACAATGCCAATTGCGAAATCCCTATTACAATGGGCATTGCCCGTTGTAAAAACTCTGCTTTGCTGTAAAATGATGAAATTTGAAAAGGGATCATATCGTTGTAATATAAAGAAATTGCAAAACTTAAAATATTGAACTCAGAATTTCTTATTTTAATAAATATTTTATTACACTTTTGAACAATACACAGTTTTATTTCTTTCTGTTACACAGTTACTA
The DNA here is from genome assembly GCA_030737875.1 of Allium sativum. Classification (NCBI taxonomy): domain Eukaryota; kingdom Viridiplantae; phylum Streptophyta; class Magnoliopsida; order Asparagales; family Amaryllidaceae; genus Allium; species Allium sativum. The sequence goes on along the minus strand of CM060921.1, from coordinate 151,207,039 downwards.
TGCAAAATACTCACAAATATTGCCTCACTACATAACTCAATACACTCAATATCTTCATCTTCAGTGATTGATTGATCAATTTTATAACAAACCATCTAAAGAGGACTTAGACCCATTTGCAGGTAATGCCTTATGCCAACTCCTACAAAAAATTAAACCCATTGAAATACTTGGATGTTTAGAGCCGCTACAACGAAAGCTCAGTAACCACAATACCAAGCTAAGCCCGAACATGAAAATCGCATAAAGAGACACTCTATCAAGCACAGTATCATATACTGCAATCCCTGGCTTATTATTTTCCAGGTATGTCACTACATGTTTGTAGAAAACAAATTGGAAGATTACCTAAATTTAAAATACACAAATAATTTACAAAATAAGATCTCTGTATAATATTTTGAATTACCTAGTACCTCTATTTTGAAAAGAGACTGTGCATGGAAAAGCCTGAACTATTTTTGTTTCTTCAGGCGGATCCTCCTTATTTGATCCAAAATCATCAAAGTCTCCTTCGTAATTGACTGTACCAGGCATTTCAGGGTCAGTGTTATAGAATTCAACACTTGAAATGATATAAGCCACCTAATTGTATCAATAATAGTAAACATAAATTTTATATCTGGCCATCAAACTTCCAAGTTAGAAACTGCAAATCTGTTCAAGAATTTGCAATGCTCATTTTCGCTAGCAAACGGTCAAACTACAGCTGCATCATAACTAAAAATGCTCAAGACTATATTATACATTATAGCCGCAAATGCTCTAACTACAACAATCAGCATTCCAATAGCTTTTATCTGCACTCATGTTACATATAAATCGGTTATATATACCTTTTTTGGGATAAAGCATATTGATAAAAATGCTACATATCAGACACAAATGGGATGTTCATGACACATCCTCCATTCATAAATCGACATGAACTTTGCTTATTTTTTCTACTAATTCATCATAAGTATTCAAAATTTTAAAAATTATAATAACTAAGATTGGTATCGCAAGATAGCTCCAAAAATGGGTACCAAAAAATCGTCTGCTACAGTTTCCCATGTACATACGTAACAAAGCATCAATTGTTGAATATTAACAAAGCAGAAGCACGACATCTATAGGTTTCCGATGAATGTAACAAAGAATGTTACTTATTGTACTTCCAATAAGATGTATCTTCTATTTACCAGAACTACATGGGAAGAGTTTTACATTGTGATGAATACATCAATAAAATTATTGTTGGGCAGAAAGATGATGCTTGTTCTAGTACTTCTTATCAAGTAGGAAATTATATATCTTCTACCTACGAAACATAGCAATTTTGGCTACCATACCCACAATGAGTTTTTATAATATCACTAAATATGTAATAAGAAACAATATGTATATAAGAATAAAAGAACTCTGATATTGGGAAGATAATTGCATAATCAAAAGACAATTTTAGTTAAATGTCCATCACTTAGTAAAATAATATCAATTCATATAGGATTTGTTGCGATAAAAAAGTTAAAGAATTTATAATAAAAGATTTGTTCTTATAAAATAATGTGGTTTAAGAACCAAAATTAAAGGAAACAAACAAACAACCATAGCCTAAATATAAATGGTTGCTGAAGCTATGTACCCTGAAATACATTGACTAGTATTCAAACAAACCAATGATAGGTTGAATCCAGATATTGGTCTCACTGAAACTACGAATTCCACCAATTATTTTATCACCAATGTCAATAAAAACATGCTCAACTTTTTGTACTATGATACGCTAATCATGTTTGGATTGTCCATATATTTACAATTTTCCACCTTATTAATCCTGAATGGTCATCACCAAAGTTTCAAAAGAGTTCAACTAACCAATTGTAAAACTATCCTAACCTATAGTAACCAATGAGGTCAAACAGCCATGATAGAATCTGGTAGTAACGGTTAACGTTTGCTTTAAATAAATTTCCTAAATTAAATCGACCCTAAACATAATGATCTAGACATCATCAGATTTAAAATCTATATAAACTAACTTATAAATCATAGGCAGCTGAAGAATTCAAATAATATAGCTAATCGTTCACTTACCAGAGTGTGAATCCAATCCGTTGAGGCACAGTTCCAGCATTTGCAACCACCTCGAGTCCAGGTAAATAATCCATTCTGATATCGACTCTAGTCGATCTCGATTCTATCAACCTTAATCACCCTTTCATAAAGAACAAAATCCATTCTCCTCTATGTCTCCTCCTCTTACAGCTTGAGAGAAATGCCGCGACTTGCCCTTTCTAGATATGATGCATCAGATGCGTAGAGAATCCGATGATCTTGTTGCCGAGACACTTGGATAGGACGATGGCGACTTCTTCTGCTATCTTTTGTTCATATGGAAATTGAGCATCATGCGTGAGTAGTAGCGCACGATTACTTGGTGAAAACTTGGATTCGAATGGATGCATTTCCATTGGGACCCACTGGCGGGAGACGAAGATTGGGAATTAAAAATGGAGGCGGTGAAGGAAAGATTTTCGGTATATGCGGACTATATTTGGGGTTTTAGGGAGTTAGCTAGTGGGTGCAGTTTTGAGATAATGCCTGTTGCCTACACCAATATGTGAGTGTGGTTTTTTTGGCAAAGCAATATCTGAGTGCGATTCTGGATGTTCATATGTTTTGTTTTCCTAATTCTGTGATATGCCTTATCAAAATGTAAATACACCGTAACGTGCAATATAACGTAAAGTTGTTGGTAGATATAGACAAAAAAAATTGTGAACACTGAAAGAATATACAAATCTTGATAAAATCAAATTGATGTCAAATGAAATTTTGAATGTTGTGCAAAAATTAAAATTTATTTAAAGTTAATACGAATAGTAATTGGAATTATTTAGTATTAATTATTACTTATTCAATACTAATAAGTGTATATTATGCAAATGAAGACAAACTATTAATTATTATAGTATTTAAATTTAAATTGCATGCTTGATTTAAATTATTATTTATTATTATTTAGAAATTAATTAATTATTTATTAACAATTAAATATACTATAGTATTGATTATGAAAAACAATAATGATTAAAATATCACTTATTAATTATTAAAAATATTAACTTAATTCAGTGTATTCTGAAAAATTAATTCAAATCATTAATCATAATTTTTGGATAATTATTTATTAATTATCAGTTATAATAAATTATTAATTGTTTAATATTAAGTATATATTATTATTTATTCATTTTTCTTAATTATTTATTCATAGTTATTAATTAGTAAAAATTAATTGTTAAATGTTACTTAATATTTATTTATTATAACTTAATTTAAATTATTAACAGATAATAATTCTTATGCATATATTATTAATTTTTAAGTTTACATATAAATGTTTAATAGTAATTATTAATCATAAACTATTAATATTTATTGTTAATCATAAATTAATATATATTTAATATTGATCACTCGATATTACTTACTAATAATGAAATATTAAACCAGTTGGAATATTGATTACATATGATAATTAATAATCAATGATTATTTATTAAAAATAATTAATTATTGTAAGTTATAAAAGATTAATATGATATTATTAATGATTTATTAATAAATAAAATAAATAATATAATATTATTAATGATCAAAAATTCGTAATTAGTAATATAATATTATAATTAGTAATTAGTAATATAAAATTATAATTAGTAGTTGGTAACATATGACTAATATAATATTATTGAAGATTAATTATGTAATATTAATAAATAATAAGTATTGGTTTCAACAAAGCATCGTAATTATCAACTATTGATTGTAACCTATTACAACGGCATTTTTAACAAGTTGTAAAATTGATACCTATTACAACGGGCATTTTTAGCCCATTGCAAAATAGATACCTATTACAACGGGCATTCTAAGAATGTTGTAAAATTGGCATTAGTTACAAGGGGCACGAAATCGACTGTTGTAATAGCACTCTATTACAACAGGCAGTAGGTGCCGTTGTAAAAAAAGGTTGTATGGGCATCTATTACAACGGTCATGAAATGACCATTGTAATATCCTTCTATTACAACGGGAAGAAAATGCCCATTGTAACAGGAGGGTTGTAATAGGGTATTTTTGTTGTAGTGGAAGATGATTGGCCTCTTGGCTTAGCTCCAGTCATTTCTGCACACGCTTCGATTGGCGATGACAGGTATCCGACGACCTATTATCCTTTGCTGGGTCCTGACCACTAAGCCTTCCTGCAAGGTAGCCACTGAATCATCCTAAGATCATCCCAACAGTCTTTAGGATGCCCACAACTGAAGATGTATACAAGGCATACTTACTAGATAGAACCATACAGACTATTCCTCTGTAGGTACAACTTCGTTAGGCCTACTACAGATGGCCATGATGAAGTATCCTCACATCCCGTAGAAGTCCCGCACTTCCTTTTAGTCCCATCGAATAATAAGTTGGATATGCCCCCCTTGTGTCTCCAAACACCCACGATGATCTCCACCGTTGGGCTCTTCATCCCAAATACAAATGGACTAGTCAGTGCGCACCTCACTGTTACTTCATTAGACCCTATGTCTAATCTTCAATTATGTGCTTGTTTTAGTTACCTCATTTCTAATTAACATAAATTTTACTTGTTTAGCCTGTATTCAAATTATTATTTTATTAGCTTTAGTTGGCCGCTTATTTTTCCAAATCTGCCTTCTCTGGCGGAACGGACCATTGCTTATTATCTTATTCATTAAACTAAATTACTCAATTATAAGCTTATTAATAATAAGCCTACTTTCCTTTTTTCATTTAATTATAACCACGTGTTATAATATTACCATAACCATAATTGTGGGTTTGTTTATTAAACTTATTTCACGTAGACTAAGTTCATTTATAATAAACCTCTTACTTCCCATTTCATATTTTAATTATAACCTGTATATTATAATCCTATCTATCTCTATGACAACTCCACCTATTATATTACCTCTGCATTCCTCGTTCATTACATGTTTCTTATTATCTATCAAAAACTTTACAGTTGTCTTTGTGAGTTTACACATTTATAGGAAATAATTCAGATACCTTATCTTGTTGGTTGCTCAAAATGATCCAAAATCTATGTTCATAATATAAGTTAACCGAGACCCGTAATTGTGTTACCATTTACTAGGTTATTTTTAGGCTATTCATTAGTGTGCAATATGACTAAATCCCTATTTCACATTAACCACCGTTATTTCCTTTTTTCTTGCAACTGCATTCTTCGTATTTAACAGGAATTTAATTATGGAAATGTATCCCATTTCCACAACCAACTTATTCCATCCATTCCTAATTCCACTTTTTATTAGTTATATTATTAGTTTCTACCTTATATCCATCTCCCAATTTCTGCATTTATTCCATTTTAAATCTAGAAGGTGGAACCTTACAAACTGTTTGAAAATTCTCATATTTACCCTTTTTCTACAAATTTACTGCACATAATCTTAATTATGTCACATCAATTTGTGTCACATTTATAAGCCTTACCAAGGGTGCCTAATTTCAAATTTTCCTTTTATTACAATTTGTGCATAATACATTTTTTTTGGCCCCAAATCATTAAGTTTCCCTTCTTTATTACAATACATTCATTTAGTCCCAAATCATCAAATTTCTCTCTTTTGTTCATAATTACAATTAATTTGCTCATAACCACAATTCAATTTAAAACTATAAAATCTGACATAGAAAAGGAGAAAAGAGGGACGAGAGAATATTTTATTAAGTTTATAGTAATCAAATGATATCGTATACCACTATATGAAAAGTATAATTTAAATCCACTCACATGGGATTTGCGCTCTAATATTTTGGATCTGATTTGGATCTACGTTATTTTATTTTTGATTCAGATTTATAGATTTATGTGGACAAAGGATCCAGGCATCTATAGCTTAAATCTACAACCCTCATCTCTAAATCCTAAATCTAAAATCCTAAAACTAATATATAGTTATTTCTAAAGGATTTGAAGGAGAAAGGAAATGGCAGAGCTTTGGCGTTCTCTTAGAAAATACGAGTTGGAGGCTAGTCCTTGCTGGTTTATTTATAGATTAACATTATTACTTGCTTATCGTTTTAAATCTATTTCTTTGCCCATCAATTTCAAATTTAAATGCGTATTTATTATGCACATAAATTTTCTTCCATTCTTAGCATGTATTGAATCACAGTTTCAAATGGGATTTTTAGGCTCAAGGACAAAATGAACAAAAAATTGTTCCATAAGGACAAGGAGATAAAAAAAATTCCATAAGGACAAAAGTATAAAGGGAGGAATTCAAGGGCCCACTATAATTCCTCACTTTACGCTAATTTGTCCGTATGGACAAAATTTTAGTCTCTTGCCCTTATGGAATAATTTTTTGTTCATTTTGTCCTTCAGCGTATTTTCCTGTTTCAAATATTCTCATTTCTGAAATTAATATGCGAGCCTATATTCTTAAAATATCAATGCATATTTATACATACATGCTCCATTGGTATTGAATTAAAACATTACTTCAACTAACGTCATATAGTATCCTTTTTTATTATATGCTTTTATTCCATGTATGTAGCGCATTGTTAATTAAAGGAATGTCGCAATTTGACATTAATCGCTTTCTCTTTCTAACATCCACTTGACATTAATTTAAACAAGCATCATTTCTAGAATTATTGTGCGCACATTCATTTCAAACTATAAAGTTAGTTAACTTTATATTTTCTTTCATATTTCTTTGCATGCATGCACTCATTTATTTCAAATTTCAAATTCCTTATTGGTTGTGAATAAATCACTCTATATTTTCCATGTTTGTTAATTAACAATAAATGTTAACTAATTGTTTGCAAACATTACTTTATTACTTGAACATACATATATACATACATACATACATATATATATATGTATATATATATATATATGTATATATATATATATGTATATATATGTGTATATATATATATGTATATATATATGTATATATATATGTATATGTATATGTTCCAACCTCTAATAATTTAACGTCTCACTTTCAAACATTCTTTCAGTTAATTCTAAATGTTTGCAACTTAATTAAATTTCTTGTTTCTAACTTGTGTCTTAATTTTAAATGTGTAACCAATAATAACAATTATTTTTATTTTCCAATTCTTACACGTTTATTCTCTTTTTAAAATGCACACTATTAATATGCACATATCTAGATTAAATTGAAACATTGCTTAATTAGTGTAATTTGAACTTTCTTTTATTTTTTATCTTCATTCCGTTTATGACACACATTATTCTATAACTTACATATATATTTTTACTTTGACTATATCTACATGTATGTTGTTTACATGTGTCAACATTTCAGAATTGATATTCAATTCCAAATTTCGACGTTAGTCCCATAAATTTTCTTTTAATTTTACTTATAACATGCGTTGTCATTAAAAAAAGAAATATTGCAATATTGATGTTAATTATTTCAAATCGAACATTATTTATACAATTAATGTGCATACCATTAATTTTCTTTCATTATTTTTATTTAATTACATATACATACTATTGCGGATTTTGTTTACATAGTGGCAACTTATTATTTATTGTCCACTTTATAGCATGCGTTTGTTTTCAAATTTAAATGCACACTCTTGCGTAATTATTTTGACAATTTTGTCAATCTTTATTATTTGAAATTTGGGGTGTTACAATGTAAGTGTCAAGCAGGAAGGCATATGCATTCGGATAAATTTGCTTTGGTGCTAGTCAAAAGAAATATAGAATATTCCGGATGAATGATAATGATGGGAGCACGCATCCGGTAGAGCACATATGTTGTTCCAGGCTGTATACCTGTTTGGAGGAGCATAAGCCTGATCTTCCCTTCCGAGAACTAGACCATCCCCCAAGATATTCCATATTTCGTGCAAATCCACTTAGCGTAGCTTCATCTATTTCGTGAGAAAACCAAATTAAGGGGATTTGCAAGAATCGCAGTATCTCCTATCATGTCCGACACTACCAAAACGCTTTCCTGATCGCCATCGGCATACTTCCCTTCCAATGGGGCCTCTACTACAAGTTTTTCTTCTTCTTGAACTACTGGCTCATCCACGTGCTCGTTCGAATGTTGTGATCCTTTGGGTTGTCCCTCATGCTTGGTCATGCTAGATGGGCCTACTCATCAACAAGATGTGGAAGTCTTGGAAGCCCCACGATCATTAATCGATGGGATAGAACTATACAGAGACTCATTAGACCTCGGAGATGTTTCTGCGGCTTCGGCTGCCAAGCCTTGAAATCGTCTGGAGATTCTCTTCGCCATTGCAAACTATACTTATAAGATAGTTACATTAGTTAATGCACTAGAATCAGAAACTCTTGTGTTGGTGTAAACTAACGTGGAACATGCAAGTGTCTGGCATGTTAATACAGTTATACTAAACCCTTCGGAGTGCGGCGATGGTTTCCAATTCCATGAACTTAATATATCATCGCCACGAACCGAAGTGATTGAATTCAAGTTGAATCGCGATTAAGACGTGATTGTGTTGAGAGTCAAATCTTAGAAGTGACAGTTCAATCATATGTCCATAGTTCGAGTTTATGCTTTAATCCTATGTGCATATTGGAATCGCCTTTCCAGACAAGTTCGTCGTTCAAATGTTAACATGTTATGCAAGGCAATGCCCATTTTTGAAACTCAACCTATAACACCTCACACTTTTCTGAGCCAAAATTTGGAAAAAATTGAAACTCGGACACATCCAGGCATGGAGCATGTGAATCTGGTACCTGCAAATAAATGAGCATGAAAATAATCAAATACCTTCTCTCACGATTCATAATTTGACTAATTCCTCTAATCTTCTATTCTTCACTATGGTACCAAAGCGTGTATGAGTTTCGATTTTTGTCAAAATTCGGGTTCAGAAAAGCGTAGGGTGTCACATAACCCGATCGCACGATGACGCGTGGTGATTTGAACTTGAGACATGAAGTTTTGGAGTTGAAATTTTCTTAAGTCTCCGAGATTACAAAATTCCATTTCCTCTCACTCAAGAAATTTTCCACCCTTAATCCTTTGACTTAAATATATTGTCGACCTCCAAAATAAGGAAATTTTGAGAAGCCCTAGATACGAAATCAAGATTTCGTATCCCGTTTCCTTACAAATTTTTGTATCCCGCATGTCAAGCTCCCTCCTCCAATCTTCATTCCACTTCAATGATCCTATAATATCCTCCTCCTCGTCCTCACATATTCCGAAGCTCCTTCCACATCGGCACCATTCACCACTAAGTCCTCGGAAGTGAAATTCCAATTTCGTATCCTATGACTTGGCAGGATATCAGTTGCCATGAGGGATACAAAATGGAATTTCGTATCTCACCTCCTCGTCACCTCTCTCGCGAACTCCACCTTCCTCATATCCTCCTCTTCCTTAAATTTCACCCTCCATGGCTAATCGCCTCAACCATGAACTCCACCACCTCAACTAAGGCCACAACCACTACAAAGAATTCAATACCCATATTTGATCTACCCACATATTTATTAATGAAATGTGTGTACAAGGTTGTCAAAGGTTCCAACTGGTCGGAAACAACGGTGGTGGTGGTCAATGGCAAGGATTGGGAAGTCCAAAATGACAAGAAGGGGACACAAGGTATTCCAACTTTTGGAGTACGAAATATGCCAAGGAGGTGGTGAAATTGTAACCTGATATATACAGAGGGAGGGAGTGGAACAAAAACTTAGAAAATTTTCTAAGTATCCGGACCCGTACCGATCCCATAAAAAAACAAAAGAATGGGATAAGAGGTATAAAAGGTGACAAACTCGACAAAATTCAGATCGGTGAACGTGTCCTGATCTCTAACAGCAGAGACGATCACATGTACGCATTATTGAAACTTCGACTGTCGAAACCAACTCGAATCTTTAAACAATGGTGTACTTAGGAATCTAAACGGTAACATGCCAAACAATCAAGTCCCAATTCGACGATGTTTCAGTAACTAACTTACGCGATCGCACGCCCGAGCAATGGCTATGGTCATGAAACACGCTATCGAAATTTTGATCGTTTAGACCGACTCGAATCATTAGCCAATTATATGTCGCAAACTTAGACAAACCAAGAGCACACGCTAAATGACTGAGTCCCACTTCAATAATTTTTTGGAAGCTAACTTGCATGACCACATGCCCACAGAATATCATTTAAACATCGTACAACTTATATCATACTTCAACAGTATCGCTTAAAACCACGTGTGAACATGTGAGTGCATACGTGACCCTATGTCGGCAATGACTCATTTTCACTTTGGTGTAAGCAAACATCGACGACTAACGTTTAATTTTTTGAGTCAATAGGAAATGAGCATACACATAAGCAATCAGACAGGATTCTAGTCCGAGTAACCAGAAATTCAACAATGCTGGAATTCTCTGGTTACATCAACAAGCTTCAATAAAGCAACACGGCTACTCAACAGAAAGGTCGCAGCTAGTAGCTTGACATGACTTAGAGACTTTTCCGGCTCTCAAGAATACTTAGCTCATCTCAAAGCACTTTCTCTTATCACAAGACATCCTTTAGGGGAAAATGTTAATTGGCTTTTTGGCCCGGTTATCAAAAGAATTCCAAGCCAACACAACTTGATCCATCATGTGGTTCAAAGGCCCAGAAGCATTGCTGAGACCTTCAGGATTCAAGCCCAGATGGAGTCATACGAGAATAGTCGTCCCGCCTCAACCCAGCCACTCAACAATAAACCAACACTTCAGGATTAGCATTAAGCCTCACCATCAATTTGTATCTCAACCTCACAACTCCTCAAAATCACACTAAGTCCAATTTTGTGTCCCTAAGTTACGACTCCCTCGATCGGTATACAATCCTTCGTATCCGCATCCCACTTTTTGTATTTGCATCACTCCTTCCACTTGTATTCATATCTCCACGAGAACTCCCAGTGCTCATGTCACAAACTCCATACTTCGTATCCCATAGACCCCTCCAAAAATCGTATTCGGATTTCGTGTCAATATCCTACTCACTTTAAAACTTCTTGTCCCACTCGCTTCCACGACTTCGTATCCCATGCAGTTCCACTCCAACTCTTATTGATACGAAGTCTTCGAACACCCTGGATACAAAGAGAGGAGTTCCCAAATACGAAATAGGACAAAATAGTAATGTGAGAGAGCTTCTAGGATAAACTAAATCCTCGGGAGTCGTACTGATCCCAGGGTAAAAAGTTGGTATATGGGCCCCCACAACCTCACCTACTCCCACCTGCTTCACTTGCCTCTCCTCTCCTATAAATATCTACTATTCTACAGTGTGAAGGGGTTGTATCTAAGATCTTTGAGGATGAAGGAGACCTTTCTACATCCTCCCGAGCATACTCAATTACTCTAGAAAGAAGAAGAAGCTTCATCTTGGACACTTGGACTGTTTTAGGCAGCATAGGCATCTTGGGAATAGGGAATTACCTCTATTTTGGATGAATTAGAACCTTGTTTCCACCGTTGCCATTGTATTAACATGGAGCTAATGTTCCTACCATTATAAACTTGTACAAAGAGCATAACAAAAAAGCAAAGCCATTAAAAGTGGATGTAGGCCTTCGGAGGCCAAACCACTCTAAACACTGTGCCATTTACATTTCCTTTATTATTTCCATTATGGACGTTCAGTTTCATTATTTTGGAACTCGTTGGGTGTTGTAGAAAATTTTGGACATCAATACAGTATAATAATAAAACTATTATATAGCTTACTTTTAGGTATTACGGTAATATATATTTTATCTTTTAGATATATTTTATAAATCTCCACTAGAGATATTTTATCATCCCTTCTTTTGGAATGTTGTTCTTACCTTCTAGAGACATTTTATGTACACTACTTTTGGAATGTTATAACAATAGACACTATATTTCCTATATAAATTATGTAACTGCTATATTTATAGTAGCTTAAAATATCTATGTTGGAGATTTTTATTTTAACTACTTTTGGAATATTGTGTCAAATTATAAACATAGTAACAAAGTTTGATGTGCTAACTGAAAGTTTGATGTGCTAACTGAAAGTTAGATGTAAGAGGTAAAACCACTACTTATGAAGTTATGTATTACATCATTCCATAAATTATAATGCTATTTCCAAAGTAAATATTTCCAAAGTAAATATAAAATATTGTAGCATAATCAAAGAGCTTTCTAAAATATATTTTAAATCAAGAAAATATGGGGCAAAAAAATGTTATGTCAATTTTATCAAATGATACAAATTATTAGAAGTAAGTCCACTCCTTTAAAGCATCAACTACACTAAGAATACCACAAATTTTCACATAATTCACTAAGAAAATTGTTCCACATTATCGTAGCTTTCTAACGAGAGTTAGAAAGTAGAAAACAGATAATGGAATCAAAATTTAGGACCAAAAGTTTATTGTGCTACAATGCTTAAATCTTAAAACATAAGTGTAAGTTATTACCTCAAATTCAAAACATGTTTTACACTTAGAATACCTAGTATTTTGGAAACATTATCAACATGAATGATGTTTGTTGTAAAAGTAGCTTTAAATAAAGGAAAAAACTCACCTAAATTGGATCGAAAATTCAAAAGTTATGATCAAAATAGCCTGGTTCTTCATCTCAAAACAATACTCGAGCTAGAGTTTTTACTTCATACCCAAGCACGTTTTTGAAATAGAAAATGTCTAGTTTTCAAAAAGTGATTATCATAAAAGCTGTTCCACATGAAGTACAATTTATTTTATAAAAATTCCACTTAAACCTGAACAAACAATCACAAGTTATGGCAATTCTACCATAGCACTGTCAAATTATCATAATTCAAAACACTTCAATACATTTTGAAACTTAATGAGTCAATCAAAAGCAAAGCACATAATGTATCCAACATCGAATAAAGAATAAATAATCATAACCACTTCATTCAAGCACGAAATCAATAACTTGGACATAGAATCATGCACTATAATGAAAGGTAGCAATAAATATTAATGTAAAAGAATAGAAGAATAGTAACCACTACATAAATAGTGCTATTTGGCCAAGAAAAGAATGGCATTTTAAGCATTGTTTAATCATATCATATATAAAATTATGAATAATAGATCCCATATATGTGTGTATCTGTTTGCTGAAAATTGTTACGCTTTATTAACTTAAGAGAAGTACATAGTATCATTCGCATCCTAACCTAAATTACAAATAGAACATACAAATCTAAATACAAAGCAAAAGCTGTAAGAAAGTTCCCACTATAAGCGCTACTTGCACTTCAAAACACATTCTCCCTATTCCTTACAAAGGTACACCCCTCTCGCTCGTACCTAGTCTTGTTCATGAAGAAATCCAAAATTAAGTCAGTCCTCAAGTATGTAGCAGTTTGGAGGATATCGATTGGCTTGTGAACAATCTAGGAATCAACACCCAGAATTATCACATTGGATTCAACCAGATATTTGCATCAAATGTTGTTGGCAAGTCGTAGTACTCCAAATTATCTTCTTGGCAGATCACAATGCATGAAGACTACGTGTTAGAGTCGTAACCACCGCGTATGATACATGTCTTCGCACCGCTACCCAAAACATCACGTTGGTATGCATGTTGTGAGCAACAATGTTAGAGATGGCATAAATCTGTAGGTTTGAATCTATTGTAAACTATGATCATCCTATATAAACACTGCGAGACTACCAACTTCATGGGAAACAACAACTTCAAACGTAAACAAAATAGTGACTATGATCATCGTCTTACTAACACAAGGGGAGAGGAAACTGATATAAAAGGAGCGTTCAACGGCACCCCAAATAGTGAGCACCCCTTTAACCTACCACTTTTCCACCACACATTTCCTCCCTCTCTCCTTCCACTAATTCTCTCACCTTCCACTCACATTAAAATAATATAAATGAGAGTTGGAAAATAGCAAGGCTAATAGGGGTGTCATTGAACGCTCGCCTATATATATATATATATATATATATATATATATATATATATGTGTGTGTGTGTGTGTGTGTGTGTGTGTGTGTGTGAAAATTGGTATTCTTTGTATGCCTCATCAAACCTTATGCTCTCTAACCTAGATGGGTGCCACATAAAGGAAAAGAGCACATATAAACACCATATATTGACAACCAACATATAACCAGCCACTCCAAACATATCACTCGCCTCACTATCAAACTACTCATCAACAAAATAATTACATTATCCTGCATCATACAATTCAATTCCCCACCTTTTCATTAAATCAAACTTCATTTGCGATCTACTAAAAGAATTACCATTATTTTTAACCAACCATATGGCATCCCTTTCAATAAGCTTGAAACGGATTTGTTTAGCAATCTTCTTATCACTGAAGATCCTGATATTTCTCTCTTGCCAAACATGATACACAGCAGTTGTGAAAACCTGTAACACTCCACGCCCGCTATGGTCACTCTCTAAGGGAATGCCATAACATCGGTGGAGTATTTTGAGTGAATATAGAACAGAGTAATTACAGCAAGACAGATATAAGTAATACTTTGAAAATTTAAAACATCATTTCAATTGCAGCGGAAAATAAAACATGTCTGGTTACATCACAAAACCATAATAGAAGTCAAGTACAAATATCCATCCTGCTAAATAAAAATACATAATCCCAATACATGAACTGATAGCCATAAAAGAAAAGGGTAAACTGAGCTCTGCATCTAGGGTCCAAGCTCCAAGAGAGTAATAAAAGCAGCCAGATCAAAGCCCACTCGTGCTGGGCCCACTCTGAGAACCTGAGGGTTGGGAAAAAAAGATAAAAACAACGGGGTCAGACATAAGTCTGAGCGAGTCCTATAACTTTAACAATGTAATCATTAAAGTAATAAGGATATGATATAACTTGGTACGGTGTGACTGGGGATAAATGACTACACTCAGTAGCTAATCAGACTTAGAGTGAACTAAGATAACGATAAAGACGCATTTACCCACCCAAGGATAATTACTACACTGCACCACACCAGTCATTCCTACTTAAAGGTTGATCCCTCCCAAGGACTTAGAAAATTTACCCAGTAGTTTCGTGTACCCCTAGCTCACTACATAGGTGCCGTCTGCCCCTATCTCCACTGGGTGTACCCACTACTCCCAAGCGATCGGCTCCCTGCCGTAGATATCCGTGCTGGCCCTACAATGGGGTGTATCACTCCCCAAAGTGGCTAGCCCGATACAACAAATGGTGCACGGGTTATATCTACACGATGCAACAACGTCTTACCTACCAGCCCGGGTCCACACACGCATATGAAACCCGTTGGACTCGCGTTGCCACCGCTACCCCGTTTTGGCCTCTTATAGTCAAGCCCAATATGCGTGTCCCGTCACTCGACTAGAGTCGAGCCCACTAAGATACGTTTGGGATATTGGTTGAAATGGGCCCCCCCCACAAGCTACCCACCTAAGCTTGTCATTTCTAGTGTATACCACTTAACCCTTTAATCATGTTTTAATTACATGTTCCACTTTGGTTAAGTATTCTAATCGTATTTTCTATTGCCACCCAAGGCAACTACTAGATTTCCACATGCCACCCAAGGCACCCACTTAACCCCTCATGTCCCTCTACATGCTAATATGGTTAAGTGTTTCTTAATTAATTAATTAAGATCATGACCTCATAAAGACCTCTCACATTAGACCATCTTTTATGACTGCTGGATATGCCGGTTGGTTCCGGGCAGACTTCTGTCATAAAAAGGGTCTAACCTCGTGTCTTTACTTTAATCACGTATTTAATTTATGACTAAGACCTCTCACATTGGGCCAATCATTTGTAGCCGCTAGATGGCCGGTCGGTTCCGGGCAGACTTCCGCTACAAAAGGGTCCAACCTCGTGTCTTAGTTGATTAATTACACCTAATTAATCACCCCCATAATTAATTATCCCTAATTAATTACACATTTTTAAGAATATGGGTAGACCTAAATCAATAGGTAAATTCCCAATTCCATAGTATGGGTAGACCTAACTTAATAGGTAAATTCCCAACTCCATAATGTGGGTAGACCTAACTTAATAGGTAAATTCCCAATTATGTCCATTCATTTTATGTTGTGCTTAATCATAACAACTTTACACCTTTTTATAATCATGCATATTAACCCCATCGTTTCCCACGTAATTCGTTTACATAACATGTCATACATAGGGACAACTTTGCATATGTTATGCACATCATAAAAAGAGACAAACTTGCATATGAACTTGCATATAAACTTGCATAAAACTTGCATATGAACTTGCATATGAACTTGCATAAAACTTGCATATGAACTTGCATATGACTTGCATAAAACTTGCATATGAACTTGCATATAAACTTGCATAAAACTCGCATATGAACTTGCATACCATGTCATATCACAAAGGCAAACTTGCATATGTTATGCACATCATAGAAAGAGGCTAACTTGCACATGAATCTTGCATATAAACTTGCATATCATGTCATATCACAAAGGCAAACTTGCACATGTTATGCATATCATAAAAAGAGACTAACTTGCACATGAATCTTGCATATAAACTTGCATATCATGTCATATCACAAAGGCAAACTCGCATATGCTATGCATATCATAAAAAGAGACTAACTTGCATATGATCTTGCATATAAACTTGCATAAAACTTGCATATGAACTTACATGACACATCATATCATAAAAAGAGGCAAGTTTACATATGAACTTATAACATATGACAACCACAACTTGCATAATCCACATTTACATCCATAGCCTCCTAATATCCTATCCTAATTAGTTTAGCAATTACTTGCTAAAGGCATAGGAACTCACCAAAACCAAGATTAGCAAACTTATGAAGTAGAACTAGTTGCAATATTTGAAGGAGATGATGATTAGAGGTTGATTAGCTTGCAACTTCCTTCATAAACTAGTGGAGGCTCCTCCTAAGTTTGATTTTGGCGGCATGATGCCATCATTTCTATTTTTAGTATGGATTAGGCTTGCATTAGGGTATATTTATAGGATTAGGGTGTGGTTTAGACCATAGGATTAACCCTAGGCTAGATTTGGTCCGTCAGATTTAGGAAGTCTCTAGAACACAGCCCAGCCCTAGCCAGAAAACCAAACCTGGTGCACCCAGGCAATCTGGCTCGACACCCTGTGTCGACAGGCAAGTCGACAGGGCAGTCGACCTCCCAGTCGACTGGCCTGTCGACAGCCCTGTCGACATGGCTAGGGCGGGAACTTTCCCGCCTGCCCTCCTAGTCCCAATTTCAAAATCTGAATTTAAATTTTAAATCTGTTTTTAACTTTAAATTTTTTTGCAAACTTCATTGGGCCATAACTGGGCCATACGGACTCCGATTCTCGAAAACTCGGACTCTATTTTGCGTATTTTTCCGAGACGAACGCAATGACGCAGCCCGTTTCCCCCAATTCTCACATCTGAGATTATTTATTCTGTAATTAGTGAATTTTAGCATTAACCGAAATTCGGGGTGTTACATTCTCCCCTCCTTAAAGGATTTCGTCCCCGAAATCTCTAAGTTTAAGGAGATTGCATATCCTACCATCCAAACAACCATCTACTCAATCCATCAATCACGAGCATCCATTGTCCTTAAATCAAAATTTCTAATGATGTATGAGCATATGCAAAAAGTGTGTGTATATGTTCCCTATCTAATGTATGAACATATGCAAACCATGATAGTGCCATGCATCCATTATGTATGCGAAAGAACCCTATCGACACATACAATATCTACATGAGTGCACAATCATTCACCAAAATGCATCATCCATATGATAACACAATCATTATACATCCATAAATATAGCTTCCTACACACAATTTTATGCAATATGCAATATGAAGTGATTGAGCCGATCTAGTGCCTAGAGTGTGTATATATGCATCCACGAGCAACCACTAGCAACCACTTGCATCCACATGCATCCATCAAACATAACATGTCTCAAACACATGTTTCAATCATAGGTTTACCCTATCTAAAGGTCAAAGGTACAAATGAGAGGACATACTAAAGATAAGATAAGTACTAGACAAACGATAAAGGAGAAGTTAAAAGACATACCCTCAAAAAGGAACGGGTACAATGAACGCATCTTCGCTTCCGTTTCCCAAGTTGCGTTGCTCTCGTCTTCTCCCCATTGTACTTTGACTAGTTGAACCTCTCGATTCCTCAATTTCCTAGTCTCTGACCCAAGGATGCGGGTAGGAGCTCGTCGAATAGTCGCATCACGCTCTACTTCCACTTCTTTAAGCAAGCTCGGCTCTACCACCTCTGCGGTCTCATGTAAGCACTTCCTCAAATGGGACACATGGAATACATCATGTACACCACTAAGTCTGTCGGGCAACTCCACTCTATATGCCATCCGTCCAATTCTTTCCTTAATGGGAAATGGCCCTACGAACCTTGGTGCTAACTTCCCAACAGATCCAAAGCGAACCACATTTCGTAACGGAGACACTTTGACAAAGACCATGTCCCCAACTTCAAACTCAAGATCCGTCCTTCTCTTGTCCGCATAAGATTTTTGCCTATCCTGCGCTGCTTTCATCCTTCTTCGAATCAAGTCAATCTTCTCAGAAGTCTCCCTAACCATATCAGGCCCAAGCAAAATCTTATCCGTAGATTCCCACCAACATGCAGGTGATCGACAAGGCCTTCCATAAAGAGCTTCGAAAGGAGCCATGCCAATACTGGACTGAAAGCTATTATTATATGCGAACTCCACCAATGGAAGATGCTCTTCCCATGTACCTCCAAAATCTAAGATACAAAGCCTCAAAAGGTCTTCTAGGACATGATTCACCCTCTCAGTCTGGCCGTTCGTCTGAGAATGATATGCGGTGCTCAGACACAATTGAGTCCCCACTGCTTCTTGCAAACTTCTCCAGAACTCGCTAGTGAAGATAGGATCTCGATCACTCACTATGCTAGAGGGTACCCCATGCAATCGAACTATCTCTCGAAGATATACTGAAGCTAGCCATGGAGCAGTCCTCTTGCTCTTCACAGGTATGAAATGGGCGCTTTTAGTAAGTCTGTCTACCACAACCCAAATTCCCGTATTACCCTTTCTTGATCTGGGTAACCTGTCAATAAAATCCATCGAGACGCTATCCCACTTCCATTGCGGAACTTCCAATGGGTGAAGCAACCCACCGGGTTTCTTTTGCTCCGCCTTCACTTGTTGGCACACCAAGCATCGAGCGACATACTCGGCCACATCTTTCTTCATACCGGCCCAGAAGAAAACCCTCTTCATGTCTTGGTACATCTTGTCCCCACCGGGATGAATGGTCATCCTAGAACGGTGTGCATCATCAAGAATAACCTTCCTCAAACCCTCGTCTTGCGGTACACAAAGTCTACCGTCTCTACGCAAGCACCCCCTATCGTCTAGGGTGTACCTACTCAAATGGCTGGACGACTCCCCCCTTATGAGCTTCTCCACCAACTCAACCAACTATGGGTCGTCCCTCTGTGCTTCTTCAATCCGCCCCAGAAGAGTAGGTCTGACCTCCAAGGATGCTAGCAAACCGGGTACATAATCAATGGAAGGTCTGAAATCAAACATCGAGATAAATTCCAAGCTTCGTTGTTCCACGAACAATGGACTCTAGGACAACATCTTTCTGCTCAAGGCGTCCGCCACCACGTTACCCTTGCCAGGGGTAAACGCTATCTCGAAATCATAGGATGCTAAGAACTCCATCCACCTTTGCTGTCTTAAATTCAAATCCTTCTGAGAAAACAAGTACTTCAATGATTTGTGGTCAGTGAACAATTCGAATCTCTCACCAAGAAGATAATGGTGCCAAATCTTAAGCGCAAAAACAATAGCGGCCAACTCTAAATCATGGGTAGGGTAATTTTTCTCATGCACTCTCAACTGCCTTCCACCATAGGCTATTACCCTTCCCTCTTGCATTAAGACCGCGCCTAGTCCTGTCCCACAAGCATCGGTATAGACAACAAATGGCTTGCTCCCATCTGGCAACACTAAAACTGGAGTAGTGGTTAAAGCTCTCTTTAACCGTCGGAACGCATCATCACAATCTACGTCCCATGCGAAAACAAGATTCTTCTTCGTTAAGAGGGTTAATGGGGCTGATATCTTCGCGAAGTCTTTGATAAACTTCCTATAATAACCCGCCAACCCCAAGAAATTTCTTACTTCGGTTGCATTCTTCGGAACCTTCCAATCCTGAATTGATACTACCTTCGCGGGATCCACAGCTATCCCTTCCTTGGAGACCACGTGCCCCAAGAACCGCACCTCCTTCCTCCAGAAGTGACATTTAGAGAATTTATCCTTAAGGCTATGTGCTCGAAGAGTCTTCAATACCTCCCCAAGATGTAGGGCATGCTCTTCTTCACTCTTAGAAAATACTAAGATATCATCCACAAAGACCACCACGAATTTATTAAGGAACTCCCTGAACACCCTACTCATCAAATCAACAAAGTATGCAGGGGCGTTCGTCAACCCAAATGGCATCACCAGCCACTCATAGAAACCATCCGGAGTCCTAAAGGCAGTCTTGTCTATGCTATCCTCAGCCACCCTCAACTGATGAAACCCCGTGGCTAAGTCCAACTGTGAAAATACTGAAGCGCCAACCAACTGATCGAAAAGATCATCAATCCTCGGCAATGGGTGTCTATTCTTCTTTGTGAGCTTGTTGAGTTCTCTATAGTCTACACAAATTCTGAGGGACCCATCCGCCTTCATAGCAAAAACTACTGGAGCACCCCACTCCGATATACTTCATCTTATGAACCCCTTCTCAAGCAACTCCCCTACTTGCTTATGGAGTTCCCTCCTCTCACGAGGAGGCATGTGGCGCACTGGTAAAGATACAGGTTTAGCATTATCCACCAGATATATTCGGAAGTCAATCTCCCGCTTCGGAGGTAAGCCCTTCACCTCCTCAAACACATCCGAGTATTCCCGGACCACTCTAATAGATTGCAAACTCTCGACCGAAGCGTCAAGCGATTCAAGATAACTTAGCATAACAGAATCCATGGGATTACAAGAGATCTCGAGAGTGTTACCCAAGCGGGTCATGAGCCTAACAACTCTCCTTTCGCAATCAAGAACAGCACCATTACTGGATAACCAGTCCATGCCCAAAATTAACCCATAGCCCGTGAAGCCCAAAACAAAAGCATCACATCTAAACTCAATGCTAAGTATAGAAATCTTCAAACCCAAACATATCATGGACAAATAAGTGGAGCCCCCAATTGGGTTTGAAACAACCAAGGGATCATCTACCAGACTGGTGTCTAAGTGCAGTGACTCAACTAATGATGATGAGATAAACGAATGCGATGCGCCTGAATCAAACAATGTACGGACAGGATGATCAAATAGAAAAACCAGACTTTCAACGGAAATAGTTCTACCTCTTTCCTGAATCGGTGGGACCGCGAGAGCCTGTACTTGCCCCCTAGCCTGACCCGGTGCCATAAGAGCTTGCACCTGTCCTCCTGAGGTAGATCCCGTCCTTTGCCCCTTCTTAGGGCAATCCTTCACTAAATGCCCTGCTTCGCCACAGTGAAAGCAATCGGTCTTCTTCTTCTTTCTACAATCTTTGCTTATGTGGCCTGGTATCCCACAATTGAAGCACTTCTTCTTCCCCTTGCCACCGTTGCCTTTCCCACCTTTGCTTTGCTGAGGTCTCTTTTGATCTCCCTTCTTCTCGGGTGCCTTATTAGCATTGTGGCCCTTCTCTTCTTCATGCATGAGCGCCATGTCAACTAGCTTCTCAAACGTGGCCCCCATAGGGATATGAGTCATAGCCAACCCATGCATCGGTTCATTCAAGCCTTTCACGAACCTCAAAGCCTTCTTCTCCGGTGTATTCACCATGTCTAGGCCAAACCTTGCCAATTGATTAAACTTGTTGACATATTCCTTCACTGAGAGATTTCCTTGCTTTAGAGTCAAGAATCTTTCCATATACAAGTTTTCCTCCGCCCCTGAGAGAAACTTTGCCACAAATCTTTGCCTAAAATCCGCCCAAGAGTCAACGGGGCGTTCTCCATTAGTGACCTCCCACCAAAATGAGGCCTCTCCCTTCATTAACCAAGCAGCTAACTTGACTTTCTTTCCTTCTTCCATCTCAAAGATATCTATCAACTCTTCCACCTCCTTAAGCCAATCTCTAGCCTCCACAAAAGTTTCAGATCCTTGAAAAGGTTTCCCTCCCATAGCTTTAAATTCCTTGCAAGTCTTAGCAAAAGTATCCGTGCGAGGAGGAGGGGGAGGAGGAAGATCGGGTGCTATGGTTGGTGGAGGAACATTTGCTGGACCCGCAGTGGTGGCCCTAGCCTCCATCAATCTCCTATACCATATTGGTATCGTCACACCCTCCGGAAAGTTAAGATCCTCAGCCATGCTGAAACGAAAAAGGAAAGATTCAAAACGGAGAATTCGAAAGATAAAGATATGGCTATTGGGGATTATGCTTTTCTTTCAAAAACTTTTCTCTTTAAAGACATGTTTTTGAAAATATCTCTTCCAAAAATGTTTTTAGAAAAATAGTTTTCTAAAAATTTTATCTGTTCCGGTAACCTGGCTCCGATACCAAGTGTAACACCCCACGCCCGCTATGGTCACTCTCTAAGGGAATGTCATAACATCGGTGGAGTATTTTGAGTGAATATAGAACAGAGTAATTACAGCAAGACAGATATAAGTAATACTTTGAAAATTTAAAACATCATTTCAATTGCAGCGGAAAATAAAACATGTCTGGTTACATCACAAAACCATAATAGAAGTCAAGTACAAATATCCATCCTGCTAAATAAAAATACATAATCCCAATACATGAACTGATAGCCATAAAAGAAAAGGGTAAACTGAGCTCTACATCTAGGGTCCAAGCTCCAAGAGAGTAATAAAAGTAGCCTGATCAAAGCCCACTCGTGCTGGGCCCACTCTGAGAACCTGAGGGTTGGGAAAAAAAGATAAAAACAACGGGGTCAGACATAAGTCTGAGCGAGTCCTATAACTTTAACAATGTAATCATTAAAGTAATAAGGATATGATATAACTTGGTACGGTGTGACTGGGGATAAATGACTACACTCAGTAGCCAATCAGACTTAGAGTGAACTAAGATAACGATAAAGACGCATTTACCCACCCAAGGATAATTACTACACTGCACCACACCAGTCATTCCTACTTAAAGGTTGATCACTCCCAAGGACTTAGAAAATTTACCCAGTAGTTTCGTGTACCCCTAGCTCACTACATAGGTGCCGTCTGCCCCTATCTCCACTGGGTGTACCCACTACTCCCAAGCGATCGGCTCCCTACCGTAGATATCCGTGCTGGCCCTACAATGGGGTGTATCACTCCCCCAAAGTGGCTAGCCCGATACAACAAATGGTGCACGGGTTATATCTACACGATGCAACAATGTCTTACCTACCAGCCCGGGTCCACACACGCATATGAAACCCGTTGGACTCGCGTTGCCACCGCTACCCCGTTTTGGCCTCTTATAGTCAAGCCCAATATGCGTGTCCCGTCACTCGACTATAGTCGAGCCCACTAAGATACGTTTGGGATATTGGTTGAAATGCCCCCCCCCACAAGCTACCCACCTAAGCTTTTCATTTCTAGTGTATACCACTTAACCCTTTAATCATGTTTTAATTACATGTTCCACTTTGGTTAAGTATTCTAATCGTATTTTCTATTGCCACCCAAGGCAACTACTAGATTTCCACATGCCACCCAAGGCACCCACTTAACCCCTCATGTCCCTCTACATGCTAATATGGTTAAGTGTTTCTTAATTAATTAATTAAGATCATGACCTCATAAAGACCTCTCACATTAGACCATCTTTTATGACTGCTGGATATGCCGGTTGGTTCCGGGCAGACTTCTGTCATAAAAAGGGTCTAACCTCGTGTCTTTACTTTAATCACGTATTTAATTTATGACTAAGACCTCTCACATTGGGCCAATCATTTGTAGCCGCTGGATGGCCGGTCGGTTCCGGGCAGACTTCCGCTACAAAAGGGTCCAACCTCGTGTCTTAGTTGATTAATTACACCTAATTAATCACCCCCATAATTAATTATCCCTAATTAATTACACATTTTTAAGAATATGGGTAGACCTAACTCAATAGGTAAATTCCCAATTCCATAGTATAGGTAGACCTAACTTAATAGGTAAATTCCCAACTCCATAATGTGGATAGACCTAACTTAATAGGTAAATTCCCAATTATGTCCATTCATTTTATGTTATGCTTAATCATAACAACTTTACACCTTTTTATAATCATGCATATTAACCCCATCGTTTCCCACGTAATTCGTTTACATAACACGTCATACATAGGGACAACTTTGCATATGTTATGCACATCATAAAAAGAGACAAACTTGCATATGAACTTGCATATAAACTTGCATAAAACTTGCATAAAACTTGCATAAAACTTGCATATGAACTTGCATATGACTTGCATAAAACTTGCATATGAACTTGCATATAAACTTGCATAAAACTCGCATATGAACTTGCATACCATGTCATATCACAAAGGCAAACTTGCATATGTTATGCACATCATAGAAAGAGGCTAACTTGCACATGAATCTTGCATATAAACTTGCATATCATGTCATATCACAAAGGCAAACTTGCACATGTTATGCATATCATAAAAAGAGACTAACTTGCACATGAATCTTGCATATAAATTTGCATATCATGTCATATCACAAAGGCAAACTCGCATATGCTATGCATATCATAAAAAGAGACTAACTTGCATATGATCTTGCATATAAACTTGCATAAAACTTGCATATGAACTTACATGACACATCATATCATAAAAACAGAGAAGTTTACATATGAACTTATAACATATGACAACCACAACTTGCATAATCCACATTTACATCCATAGCCTCCTAATATCCTATCCTAATTAGTTTAGCAATTACTTGCTAAAGGCATAGGAACTCACCAAAACCAAGATTAGCAAACTTATGAAGTAGAACTAGTTGCAATATTTGAAGGAGATGATGATTAGAGGTTGATTAGCTTGCAACTTCCTTCATAAACTAGTGGAGGCTCCTCCTAAGTTTGATTTTGGCGGCATGATGCCATCATTTCTATTTTTAGTATGGATTAGGCTTGCATTAGGGTATATTTATAGGATTAGGGTGTGTTTTAGACCATAGGATTAACCCTAGGCTAGATTAGGTCCGTCAGATTTAGGAAATCTCTAGAACACAGCCCAGCCCTAGCCAGAAAACCAAACCTGGTGCACCCAGGCAATCTGGCTCGACACCCTGTGTCGACAGGCAAGTCGACAGGGCAGTCGACAGTGCAGTCGACCTCCCAGTTGACTGGCCTGTCGACAGCCCTGTCGACATGGCTAGGGCGGGAACTTTCCCGCCTGCCCTCCTAGTCCCAATTTTAAAATCTGAATTTAAATTTTAAATCTGTTTTTAACTTTAAATTTTTTTGCAAACTTCATTGGGCCATAACTGGGCCATACGGACTCCGATTCTCGAAAACTCGGACTCTATTTTACGTATTTTTCCGAGCGAACGCAATGACGTAGCCCGTTTCCCCCAATTCTCACATCTGAGATTATTTATTCTGTAATTAGTGAATTTTAGCATTAACCGAAATTCGGGGTGTTACAAAACCGCACAAGCCAAATCAAGTGTCTGATCATTATCTTTTAACACATGCAATATCTTTTCAGCTTCATACTAAATAGTACCTATGAAACTAGTAGATAAACACAGTTTTAATAGCAACAACAGCCAAATATAGTTTGAATACTCAAAAGTGAGGAATAAATGATCCACTGATTCATCACAGTTTTGACAAAGAACGCATACCTTCTCTTCACTTAAACCAAACCTCATCAGCCTGTCTTTGGTAGATAACTTATTTATTACTTCCAAATATGAAATGAGTGACATCCTCTTTGCATTTTTCGAATGCCAAATCACTTTAAAACATAGCCTACCTTGTTGCTTATTTCTTACATGATTCCAGGCTTTGTGAAAGGTAAACTTTCCACTATCCTTCCATTCATAGAAATCATGACCAGCCTCAAGATAAATAAGAATTGAATCAAATTCACTTCGAATTTCCCTTGTAGCTACAAGAAGCCTTCCATTGATTCTTCCATCAATAATTAAAGATGATACACATTCATTATTTCTTCCAATGCTATGAAATCTGGAGAAACCCAAAATGTCAACCAAACATTTTGAATTTATCCAAGGTTCAAACTAGACATCAGTATCACTTCCTATAGCAATAACTTTACGAAATAATTGCTCACCATGAGTTCTTAACCTCAGGATAGATTTCCATGTACAAGATGAATTATTATCACAATGCATACTCCAAAAGAATTTACCATTGCAATACTCACTCTTCATCCAATGACTCCACAAGGAAGAACCTTCCAGGAATTTCCACATAAGCTTTATACATGAAGCTTTCTTTAAATCATACAGAGATTTCATACCAATTCCACCTTCAGACTTTGGCAAACACAGCTTTTCCTAACTAACTTTATGTGATGACCCTCCCCAGAAGAAGTCAGAGCACATAGAATGAAATTTAGAAATGATATGATCAGGAAGTTGATAGATTGATAACCAATATAAGATGGTAGGGTTTATTACAGATTGTATTAGCTCAGCTTGACCAGCATAACTGAGAAAGTTTGCATCCCATGATTGAAGCTTTACTTGAATTTTCTGAAGTAATAATTGAGATTCACTATAGTGTATGTAATTTGAAGATAAAGAGACTCCCAAATATCTAACTGGTAGATGATCAACCTGAAAACCCAATGCTAAAGATATCTCATGTGTAAATCTTGCTTGTAAACAAAAATAAATGTAACAACCCGTATTTTCAATAACCTATTCTAACATAAATCGAGGCAGAATTTAATTTATAAATCTGAATCAAGGGAAACGGGCTATGCCAGTGCGTTCGTCTCGGAAAAATACGCGAAATAGAGTCCGAGTTTTCGGAAATCGGAGTGCGTATGACCCGATTAAGGCCCAACGAAGTTTTCAGAAAATTTCAAAGAAAAAAAAAACAGATTTCAAATTCAAGCTTGAATTTGGAAATTAGGGCAGTTGGGCGCAGGCGGGAAAATTCCCGCCAGACCCATGTCGACAGCCCTGTCGACTGGGCAGTCGACATGGTTAGGCCCAAGTCGACAGCCCTGTCGACTTGGGTGTCGACTTGGTTCAGCCGGGCAGTTTTGCCTGGTGCACCATTTTGGAGTTGTGTTGAGTTTGGGGGCCAGATTCGGTTTTGAGGGCTGAGATTGGAATTAGGGTTTAATCCTAAGGCTAAAACTAACCCTAATCTCTATAAATAAGACCCTAGACCAAACCTAATCATCATTAATCAACCCTACAACTAAACTATGGCAAAATCATTCCTCTCATGGCCTCCACTCTCTTCATAAAATTCTAAGTTATTTCTATGAGAGATTTTCCATGCATACAAGTGTTTTCAAGCTTGTATGAGCGTCATTAGCTTGCATTCAAGTCAAGTTTCCATATTTACATCATAAAGCAAGGGTATTGATTATTTTGGCTCAAGGGTTTTTCTATTGGAGCTTGCATTTTGGGTTTATTTGATTGCATAAGGGCTTTGTCTCAATCTATATATATTTTTGTGTCTTCATAAGCATTGTAAGCCCTTTTCTACTTTCATATTTAAACTCTAAAGTTAAATGAATGATGCAAGTTCGGTTGATCATTATGATATGCAAGTTTGCCATGATATGCAAGTTTACTATGTCATGTTATGCAAGTTTGATATGTTATGATATGCAAGTTTGCCATGTTATGTTATGCAAGTTTGCCATGTTATGATATGCAAGTTGTCATGTTATGTATGCAAGTTTGGGTGGATCATTTTACTCATGTTATCATGTTATGCAAGCTTACCTTGAGTATATGAACGTAAAGCTTCAAGCTTTATGTTAAAGGTTCCATTTTGGCAACATGTAAGTTATCATATCTCTTATGATAACTTGCATGTGAGGCTAAATGCGAACTTATGGCCATTTCTACATGTCATTTATCACCATGTATCACCAATATGCTAAGTTTGGTTTTATGCATGCTTTTGATGCCTAAAAATGTAATATGCAAGTATATGAACATATGTACATTTCATATGCCACTATGTTAAACTTGTGGCTTCAACACCTTTATGTCATGATTATGCCAAGTTCCCTCTTTCTATCCTTTATACGCTATTGCGATATGTAAGAGATGGGATTGCGTTTGGGGTTGGGTAAACTTAAAAGACATAAAAACATAAGATTGGGAATTTACCTATTAAGTTAGGTCTACCCATTGGGAATTTACCTATTAAGTTAGGTCTACCCAAATGCTTGAAAACTTGTAATATGTTTGGTAAACATAATGGACATGACACTTAGAAAATATAAGTGTGACCAACTCGAGGTTGGGTTGAGTTTGTAGCGTAAACCTACCCGGAACCGACCGGCTTAACTAGTTGCTACAAACAATAGGACCCAATGTGAGAAGTTGGTCATGTTGTACCTTGAACCCGAGGTTAGACCAAGTTGTGGTATAAAGCTACCCGGAACCGACCGGCTTAACTAGTAACCACAACGAAGTCTAATGTGAGAGGTTAAGGCACATTAATTAATTAATGCCTCATGGTTAGGGTTTAAGTCATGGTTCACTTAATACTTAATCAATGTGGGCTTGGTAGATTAATCAGGGTTAAGTCGTGAACTCATCGTTACACTTAACCAAGTTAATCCATGATTAGCAAGAGGGTTAAACCGTACTTAACCCACTAGAAAATCCTAGCAATGGGGGTCCACTCTAGCAGTAATCCCAAGTTTGTATCATCATGACCCTAGGGACTAGGCTAGGGTGGGGCACGATTACTGGACTTGAGGTAAGTGACCAAAAACAACGGCAGAGTGGTACGCCGGTGTAGTTCCGGACGGACTATGGTCGTGCACGTAGTCCGTAGCCGGAGAAAATCAAGCACGGGTACCAGTAGATCTAAGACTGTGCACTTATGTTTATGGTGTCCAGGGGTTGACACCCTAGGGCTTGATACACCCAACGGGCGACCCAGCACAGTCTGACTACAATTATGTTTGGGCCGTATTTACGCCAACACGTGACGAGTTAGGCTTATAGGGAGCCGATCGACTAGACCGTTTGGTTGGACCTCGTATTTGGGTCACTTCATGTTATTGGGCCAAAGCTTGGGCCAAGGGATCAATACTTGTTTATTCAAGTCATGTTAGCTTGCTAGTACACATATGGTGCAAAAACCTTAAACCTGATTATGCGATGACACGTTTATCTACCTTGTTAGTTAATCATCATGCTAGTATGTTGTTATCCTTATGTTCATCCATGCTTCTCATGCCAGTTAACTTTATCAGTTTACATTGATTGTAGTAGGGCTTATTCAGTCTTTTTGACTGACCTATTTTTCTTTTGCCTCTTTTCTTCCGTTCCCCCCCCCCCCCCAGGTTCTCAGGGTGGGAATATTGGAGCTTAGCTTGGACTTCTGATCGCTTGCTTATGGGATTTTAGCTCATGTACGGTCTTGACATGAAGCTAGCTATGGTTATCACTTATTTTGGGGATAGTACTTATGTATTTCAGTTTTTCAGTGATGTTGTTTTTATCTAGACTTGTGTATTTGGAAAGTTGACATTATGTTGTACCAGACTTGTTTTGAAATAGTTTGAAATCTTCCGCTGTTTTACTTATCTTATTTACTCTGTTTACATATAAACATATGTTCTTGTTCTGCCTTGATATATCATTATGCATGTTTACCCGGTACAAACGCCCCTCCAAAGTCAGAGTGCTTGCAAGAGCCACCCTGGCGGAGGTGGGGTGTTACATTTGGTATCAGAGCATATGGTTTACGAGAAGGAACAAAAAGGTTTTTAAAACTTTTGGAAAACTATTTTCAAAACCAAGTATAAAGTATTTTCCAAAGAAAAGTCTAGTTTATTTTAAAGGCTATTCCCCAATAAAAAAAGCCATTAGTAAAATTCCTTCATTTTTCTCCATTCTGAATCTGTCTTTTCCTTCGTTTTCAGTATGGCCGATAACTTTGCTATTCCGGAGGGAGTACACGTACCTGTTTGGTATAGGAGACTTTTGGAGGCTAGGCCGACCGAAGCCGGCCCCGCAGATGTTCCTCCTCCTCCTCCGGTAGTTAATGTTCCTCCTCCTCCTGTCGCTGAGGTTCCTCTTCCTCCTCCCCCTCAGCATCCTCAAGCTGACTTCGCAAAGACTTGCAAAGATTTCAAAGCAATGGGTGGCAAGAACTTTCAAGGCACTGAGACTTTTGTAGAGGCCAGAAATTGGTTGAAAGAGACCGAGGATTTATTTGCTATCTTTGGATTAGACGATCAGAGGAAGATCTTGTTGGCGGTTTGGCTTATGAAGGATGAAGCCGCTTATTGGTGGGAAGTCACCAATGGTACTAGGCCTGTTGAGACTTGGGTCGATTTCAGGGCAAGGTTCATGCTTAAGTTTCTATCTTCTGCTGAGGAGAATCTGCAAAGGGAGAGGTTCATAACTTTGAAACAAGGAGATATGTCTGTCAAAGAATATGTGAACAAGTTCAATCAGTTAGCTCGTTTTGGCTTGGATATGGTGAGTACTCCTCAGAAGAAGGCTCTTCGTTTTGCTAGAGGATTGAATGAGGCGTTGCAGGGATTGGCTATGTCACATATTCCCCATGGGGCCACGTTTGAGAGCTTGGTTGATATGGCGTTACTTCAGGGAGATGTCAAGAAAGAGATCAAGATGAATGATACTCAAGCCAAGAAGACTGATTCCCAGTGGAAAGGAAATCAGGGTAATCCAAGTGGTCAGAGCAGTCAAGGCAATCAGAACAAGAACAAGAACAAGAGTCAAGGCTACAAGGGGAACAACAACAAGGGCAATAACAACAAGGGGAAGTGCCATTATTGCGGTTCAGTTGGGCATCTTATTAAGGATTGTAAGAAGAGGAAAAGGAAGAATGGTGAATGCTTTTTCTGCGGTGAGACTGGACATTTCAGTAAGGATTGCCCGAAGAAGCAAGGGCAAGGCCAGGGTCAGACTCAGCGTGCTGGACCTTCAGGAGGGCAAGTTCATGCTCTCAATGCCGCTCCAGTTCCCGATCGAGGTAGTATTTTTGTTGAGAGCCTTGTATATATTTCTGATTTTCCAGTTCGTACCTTGTTTGATTCTGGTGCATCGCATAGCTTTATCTCATCTGATCTTGTTGATAGTTTGCACCTTAGTACTAGCTTGGTAGATGAACCCGTCTGTGTCTCAAATCCTATTGGGGGTTCCGCCCATCTGTCTATGATATGTGGGGATTTGAGGATCTCTATACTGAGTGTAGAGTTCTTGTGTAGTGCTTATGTTCTTGGTTTTAGGGGATACGGATTGATATTGGGCATGGATTGGTTGTCCAGATATGGAGCCATCCTTGATTGTGAGCATAGGGTTGTGAGGCTCGTGACTCGCCTCGGAAACACCCTAGAAATTTCTTGTAATCCGAGAGGTCCCGTCATGTTGTGCTATCTTGAATCACTCGACTCGTCAATGGAAACTCTTCAGTCTGTGAGAGTGGTTCGAGAGTATCCGGATGTTTTCGATGAAGTTAGGGGGTTGCCCCCTAAGCGAGAGATTGATTTCCGCATTTATCTGGTGGATAATGCAAAGCCGGTTTCTTTGCCTGTTTGGCACATGGCTCTGCGTGAAAGGCGGGAGCTAAGTAAGCAAGTGAAGGAGTTGCTTGAGAAGAACTTCATTAGACGAAGTATATCTGAATGGGGAGCGCCTTTGGTATTTGCTACCAAGGCAGATGGTTCTCTCCGACTTTGTGTTGACTATCGAGAGTTGAATAAGCTGACTAAGAAGAACAGACACCCGTTACCGAGGATTGATGATCTCTTTGACCAGCTTATCGGTGCTTCTGTTTTCTCTCAGCTTGATCTTGCTACTGGATTCCATCAGCTCAGGGTAGCTGAAGATAGTATAGACAAGACTGCGTTCAGAACTCCAGATGGATTCTTCGAATGGCTTGTCATGCCGTTCGGCTTGACTAATGCACCCGCGTATTTCGTGGACTTGATGAGTAGGGTGTTCAGGGAGTTCTTGAACAA
Source organism: Allium sativum (assembly GCA_030737875.1). NCBI lineage: Eukaryota > Viridiplantae > Streptophyta > Magnoliopsida > Asparagales > Amaryllidaceae > Allium > Allium sativum. The sequence continues at coordinate 151,174,657 of CM060921.1, read as the reverse complement.
GTTTGTCGTGGTCTTCGTAGATGATATTCTGATCTTCTCTAAGGATGAGGAAGAGCACGCAAGGGATCTCGTGGAGGTGATGGATACACTTAGAGCGCATCAGTTGAAGGCCAAGTTCTCCAAGTGTCACTTTTGGAGAAGGGAAGTTAGATTCCTTGGGCATATAGTATCTAAGCAAGGCTTAGCGGTGGATCCCGCTAAGGTAGTTGCAGTTCAGGATTGGAAGACTCCAAGGAATGTAACCGAAGTGAGAAGTTTTCTAGGTCTTGCAGGCTTTTACCGGAAGTTCATCAAGGACTTCGCGAAGATTTCCGCTCCTCTCACTAAATTTACGAAGAAAAATTTAGTTTTTGCTTGGAGCATAGAATGCGAGCTTGCTTTTCAGAAGCTTAAGAGAGCTCTCACATCAGCACCTGTTCTAGCTTTGCCCGATGGAGGGAAGTTATTTACAGTATACACCGATGCATGTGGCACAGGGTTAGGAGCTGTTCTGATGCAAGAAGGAAGAGTGATATGCTTTGGCGGTAGACAACTCAAAGTGCATGAGAAGAATTATCCCACTCATGACTTAGAGTTGGCAGCAATAGTATATGCACTCAAGGCTTGGCGCCATTATCTTCTGGGAGAAAGATTTGAGCTTTATACCGATCACAAGTCATTGAAGTATCTCTTTTCTCAGAAGGATCTGAATCTGAGGCAACAAAGATGGATGGAATTCTTGGCGTCCTACGATTTTGAGATAGCTTATACCCCTGGAAAGGGGAATGTGGTAGCAGATGCATTGAGTAGAAAAAGGTTGACTCTGAGTCCTCTATTCGTTGAGATGAAGAATTTAGAGTATATGGCAACCTTTGATTTCTCTTTGGCGATTGAGTCGATGACCGGTTCTTTAGCATCTCTGGAACTCAGACCTACCCTTCTTGATCATGTTGGGGCTTCGCAGAGAGAAGACCCTCAGATAGTTGAGATTATGGATAAGATGATTCGAGGAGAGGCGTCTAGTCATCTCGCTCGATATTCTATTGATGACAAGGGTTGGCTGAGGAGAGACGGAAGGTTATGTGTTCCAATGGTAGAAGATTTAGTAAGAAAAATTCTTGAGGAAGCGCATCGCTTTAAGTTGACTATACATCCGGGCGGAGATAAGATGTATAAAGATATGAAGCGCATTTTCTTTTGGCCTGGGATGAAGAAGGATGTGGCAGAGTTTGTCTCTAGATGTATCATTTGCCAGCAAGTTAAGGCCGAGTCGAAGAAGCCCGGTGGGCTATTGCATCCTCTAGACGTTCCACTATGGAAGTGGGAGAGTATTTCCATGGATTTTATCGATGGGCTACCAAGGTCAAGGAAAGGGAATACGAGCATTTGGGTTATTGTGGATAGACTTACGAAGAGTGCTCATTTCATTCCGGTGAAGAGCAAGAGGACCGCATCTTGGCTAGCGTCTGTATATCTTCGTGAGATTGTGAGACTACATGGAGTCCCTTCTAGTATAGTCAGTGACCGTGACCCAATCTTTACAAGTCAGTTTTGGAATAGCTTGCAAGAAGCTATGGGCACGAGGTTGAATCTAAGTACGGCTTATCACCCACAGACGGACGGTCAAACCGAAAGGGTGAATAGGGTACTCGAGGATCTGTTGAGGCTTTGTATTCTGGATTTTGGTGGTACTTGGGAAGACCATCTTCCTCTTGTTGAGTTTGCATATAATAACAGTTATCAGGCAAGCATAGGGTTGGCACCATTTGAAGCTTTATATGGGAGACCGTGCAAGTCGCCTACATGTTGGTGGGAGACTACAGATGAGCTTATACTTGGGCCTGATATGATTAGAGATACATCCGAGAAGGTCGAGTTGATTCGAAGACGAATGAAAGCGGCCCAAGACCGACAGAAATCCTATGCTGATAAGCGAAGAACTGATTTGGAGTTTGATGTTGGGGATATGGTTTTCGTGAAGGTTTCTCCTTTGCGGAATGTGGTCCGATTTGGAGCCGTTGGGAAGTTAGCACCGAGGTTTGTTGGACCATTCCATATTATAGAGAGGATCGGGCAGATGGCTTATAGAGTGGAGTTGCCCGAGAAGCTTGCCGGAGTACATGATGTTTTCCATGTCTCGCATCTCCGGAAGTGTTTACATGAATCAGCAGAGGTTGTTGAGCCAAGTGTTCTGAAAGATGTGGAAGTGGAGAAAGAGGCTACCTTGAGGAGAGCTCCGATTCGTATCTTGGGGACGGAGACCAAGAAGCTAAGGAATCGAGAGGTCAAGTTGGTGAAGGTTCAATGGGGTGAAGCCGAAGAAGACGCAACTTGGGAAACCGAGGAGAAGATGCGTGGGCTTTATCCATTCCTTTTTGAGGGTACACTCTTAATCTCTTTTCTTTGTTAGCATATCTTTCTCTTTGCTATCCATGTTTATCTAGTTTATTGTGTTAATCTCGTCATGAGAACCTTAGGTAGAAACCCTTTGGATGAAACATGTGTTTGAAACATGTTATGCTTGATGTTTGCAAGTGGTTGCAAGTGTTTGCAAGTGGTTACGCGTGGATGCATTATACACATTAGGCACTAGATCGGCTCACACACTCCTCATATTGCATATGCATGAGTGTTTATGCTTATTCATGGATGAAAATTTTTGTGTTATCACATGGATGTTGCATACGGATGTATGTTATGTGCACACATATAGATGTTATACATTATGTTAGGAATTGCATACATATGGATTCATTTCACTAACATAATTTGCATTGATGATATTTGCATTAGATAAGTACATATACACACACCTTTGCATATGTTCATACAACATTTAGAATCTTGTAAGGACAATGATTGCTCGTGGATGATGTTTTGAGTAGATGGATGTTGGATGGTAGGATATATTCTTCCTAACTTAGAGATTTCGGGGACGAAATCCTTTAAGGAGGGGAGAATGTAACAACCCGTATTTTCAATAACCTATTCTAACATAAATCGAGGCAGAATTTAATTTATAAATCTGAGTCAAGGGAAACGGGCTGTGCCAGTGCGTTCGTCTCGGAAAAATACGCGAAATAGAGTCCGAGTTTTCGGAAATTGGAGTGCGTATGACCCGATTAAGGCCCAACGAAGTTTTCAGAAAATTTCAAAGGAAAAAAAACAGATTTCAAATTCAAGCTTGAATTTGGAAATTAGGGCAGTTGGGCGCAGGCGGGAAAATTCCCGCCAGACCCATGTCGACAGCCCTGTCGACTGGGCAGTCGACATGGTTAGGCCCAAGTCGACAGCCCTGTCGACTTGGGTGTCGACTTGGTTCAGCCGGGCAGTTTTGCCTGGTGCACCATTTTGGAGTTGTGTTGAGTTTGGGGGCCAGATTCGGTTTTGAGGGCTGAGATTGGAATAAGGGTTTAATCCTAAGGCTAAAACTAACCCTAATCTCTATAAATAAGACCCTAGACCTGACCTAATCATCATTAATCAACCCTACAACTAAACTATGGCAAAATCATTCCTCTCATGGCCTCCACTCTCTTCATAAAATTCTAAGTTATTTCTATGAGAGATTTTCCATGCATACAAGTGTTTTCAAGCTTGTATGAGCGTCATTAGCTTGCATTCAAGTCAAGTTTTTATATTTACATCATAAAGCAAGGGTTTTTGATCATTTTGGCTCAAGGGTTTTTCTATTGGATCTTGCATTTTGGGTTTATTTGATTGCATAAGGGCTTTGTCTCAATCTATATATATTTTTGTGTCTTCATAAGCATTGTAAGCCCTTTTCTACTTTCATATTTAAACTCTAAAGTTAAATGAATGATGCAAGTTTGGTTGATCATTATGATATGCAAGTTTGCCATGATATGCAAGTTTACTATGTCATGTTATGCAAGTTTGATATGTTATGATATGCAAGTTTGCCATGTTATGTTATGCAAGTTTACCATGTTATGATATGCAAGTTGTCATGTTATGTATGCAAGTTTGGGTGGATCATTTTACTCATGTTATCATGTTATGTAAGCTTACCTTGAGTATATGAACGTAAAGCTTCAAGCTTTATGTTAAAGGTTGCATTTTGGCAACATGTAAGTTATCATATCTCTTATGATAACTTGCATGTGAGACTAAATGCGAACTTATGGCCATTTCTACATGTCATTTATCACCATGTATCACCAATATGCTAAGTTTGGTTTTATGCATGCTTTTGAGGCCTAAAAATGTAATATGCAAGTATATGAACATATGTACATTTCATATGCCACCATGTTAAACTTGTGGCTTCAACACCTTTATGTCATGATTATGCCAAGTTCCCTCTTTCTATCCTTTATGCGCTATTGCGATATGTAAGCGATGGGATTGCGTTTGGGGTTGGGTAAACTTAAAAGACATAAAAACATAAGATTGGGAATTTACCTATTAAGTTAGGTCTACCCATTGGGAATTTACCTATTAAGTTAGGTCTACCCAAATGCTTGAAAACTTGTAATATGTTTGGTAAACATAATGGACATGACACTTAGAAAATATAAGTGTGACCAACTCGAGGTTGGGTTGAGTTTGTAGCGTAAACCTACCCAGAACCGACCGGCTTAACTAGTTGCTACAAACAATAGGACCCAATGTGAGAAGTTGGTCATGTGGTACCTTGAACCCGAGGTTAGACCAAGTTGTGGTATAAAGCTACCCGAAACCGACCGGCTTAACTAGTAACCGCAACGAAGTCTAATGTGAGAGGTTAAGGCACATTAATTAATTAATGCCTCATGGTTAGGGTTTAAGTCATGGTCCACTTAATACTTAATCAATGTGGGCTTGGTAGATTAATCAGGGTTAAGTCGTGAACTCGTCGTTACACTTAACCAAGTTAATCCATGATTAGCAAGAGGGTTAAACCGTACTTAACCCACTAGAAAATCCTAGCAATAGGGATCCACTCCAGCAGTAATCCCAAGTTTGTATCATCATGACCCTAGGGACTAGGCTAGGGTGGGGCACGATTACTGGACTTGAGGAAAGTGACCAAAAACGACGGCAGAGTGGTACGCCGGTGTAGTTCCGGACGGACTATGGTCGTGCACGTAGTCCGTAGCCGGAGAAAATCAAGCATGGGTACCAGTAGATCTAAGACTGTGCACTTATGTTTATGGTGTCCAGGGGTTGACACCCTAGGGCTTGATACACCCGACGGGAGACCCAGCATAGTCTGACTACAATTATGTTTGGGCCGTATTGACGCCAACACGTGACGAGTTAGGCTTATATGGAGCCGATCGACTAGACCGTTTGGTTGGACCTCGTATTAGGGTCACTTCATGTTATTGGCCAAAGCTTGGGCCAAGGGATCAATACTTGTTTATTCAAGTCATGTTAGCTTGCTAGTACACCTGTGGTGCAAAAACCTTAAACCTGATTATGCGATGACACCTTTATCTACCTTGTTAGTTAATCATCATGCTAGTATGTTGTTATCCTTATGTTCATCCCTGCTTCTCATGCCAGTTAACTTTTTCAGTTTACATTGATTGTAGTAGGGCTTACTCAGTCTTTTTGACTGACCTGTTTTTCTTTCGCCTCTTTTCTTCCATTCCCCCCCCCCCCCCCAGGTTCTCAGGGTGGGAATATTGGAGCTTAGCTTGGAATTCTGATCGCTTGCTTGTGGGATTTTAGCTCATGTACGGTCTTGACATGAAGCTAGCTATGGTTATCACTTATTTTGGGGATAGTACTTATGTATTTCAGTTTTTCAGTGATGTTGTTTTTATTTAGACTTGTGTATTTGGAAAGTTGACATTATGTTGTAGCAGACTTGTTTTGAAATAGTTTGAAATCTTCCGCTGTTTTACTTATCTTATTTACTCTGTTTACATATATACATATGTTCTTGTTCTGCCTTGATATGTCATTATGCATGTTTACCCGGTACGAACGCCCCTCCAAACTCAGAGTGCTTGCAAGAGCCACCCTGGCGGAGGTGGGGTGTTACAATAAATCTTTGATTTAAGAATGTTAACAAAAAGTCCACAATATCTTCTTAATCTATTAAAAAATTCATTCAAAGAAATAGCACATTGAGAGGAATATTTGCCAAATATTGTTAGATCATCTGCATACGTAAGGTGAGAAACCACTGGCTCAAAGTTATGAATAGGTGTAAACTTCATCATTGCAACCGCCTCATTCATACAATAAGTAAAATACTCCATAGCTATAGAGAAAAGGTAAGGAGAAAGGGGATCACCTTGTCTAAGCCCGCAGTTGGAAGAAATGAAACCATTAGGAATCCCTTGAATCAAATTTGAGAATGTAGGAGACGAGATACATTCATAAATAATGTTGATAAGATAAACAGGAAAACCCATCTTGAACATTATGTGATAGATTAATCTCCTATTGATCATGTCATATGTTTTATGCAAACCAACTTTCATAAAGAATTTGCTAACTCCTCCTTTCTTAAAATCACTTAGGAGCTCATGAGCTAACATTATATTCTCACCTATATGTCGATTAGGAATATATGCACACTGATTTGCAAAAATGAGATGAGGCATATACCATTTAATTCTACCACATAATATTTTACTGAAAAATTGTAAAACATGTTGCAACAAGATATAGGACGGTATTGTGAAATCTCAGTAGGTCTCTCTGCTTTAGGAATCAAAGTTATGAACGTGTGATTAATACCTTTTGGAAGCTTGCCATATTCAAATATATCTTGCATTGATGATAGAAGTTCAAACTTTATTGCCTCCCATTGCAACATAAAGAACTTAGAGCTGAGTCCATCAGGTCTAGGACTTGAGTCTATGTGAACAGAATCAACTGCCTTTTTAACTTCATCGAGAGTAATTGGTTGAAGTAATTGTTGCTGTCAATATAGATTGATCGTGGCTATTGGCTGGAATGAAGGGGCCTCTAAAATATCTTCATCATTGAATAAATTTCCAAAGTAATTTATAGCATCAACAGCAACATCGTCATGCTTATACAAAAGTGAGCCATCTGATTTAAACAAAGCTTTCAAGTTGAATGAAAAAAAAAATAGAATTGGTGTCACCATCTTATAACCATGAGACCTTGGACTTTTGTTTATAACTCAATGATCTAATGTGTTTCTACACATATAAAGCCTGTTTTTCTTCCAACATACTTTCATATAACATAATATTTTCTGGATCTAAATCACATACCTCTTCCCTTTCTTTAAATAAAGCTTCAACATCTACTAGAAGATCATTGTCCTTGGGTCTTACTTTATTCCATTTTTTCAGTTTTGTCTTATAAGCATATAGTTTTTGCAAAAAAACACTGCTAGCAAAACCATCAACATAAATCTGAAAGCCTCTCTGAATACAATCCTCGTATCCTTCTTTAAGGTGCCATTCATTTGAATATCTAAAAGGAAAACCCTTTGAATAATCAGACACAATAAGATCCAACAGAAGGGGATTGTGATCACTTGATAGATGAGATAAGGCAAAGGCATTCATATCAGTGAATTTTCGGAGACATTGATGATTGATATATATCTTATCAATGTTATTTGCAATTCCTCTTCTTCTCAAAGTAAAATTGAAACTAGCAGCCTTAATTTCTATTAAACCAGAGATCTGATATGTTAAAATGGAATACGTAACCCGCCTTTCTTATCCAAATTAGTAGTAGCATTATTGAAATGACCTATCAATATCCACTCAACATTTATAGAACTAGATTCCTGAGTGATGTGTTGCCAAAGTATTTGCCTTTTATTGAAACTGTTACTAGCATAGATGATAGAAATAACAAAGAAAGCCCTCCCACATTGATTACTTGAACAGTCAAATGCTGATTTGAAGAAGATATTTCATTGAAAGACTAAACATTCGAATCCCATATCAGTAAAATTCTACCAGAATACAGGGTAATAGTTCGAGGCTTTAGATCGCAACCTCCTATTAATCTACTAAAGGTTTGCAAACAATTTGAATTGAGCTTATTTTCTACCAAACCAACAATAGTTGGTTTATATTTTGTCAGTAAGGATAATACATCAAACATCCTATCTACTATATTCATCCCTCTGATATTCCAAGCTAAGATCGCCATTCAATAGGAGCATTCCTCCTTAATGGCCTTTTAGGAGGAGCTATGAAAGAGACCTTTTTCTTACCCTTAATGTTGGCAAGATACTCTACATTTCTAGTGACACCAGCTGACACATCATGTTGTTCATTAGAAGGTTGAGGATCATTCAGATTGTCTGCTACTTGATTCAATAAATCAGGCATGACATTTTTAGGCAATTCCTTGTTGAGAAAATCCAAATCAGCTTCATCATTATTCAACTCATCATCAATATCTTCATCTTGCATCTGAATTTTTTCATTGGAATTTTCACTATTTTAATAAGAGCTGGCCACATTTGAGGAAGAGCTAGCATAAAATTCAAATACTGTTTGATTAGAAGATCGTGAAGGCTTATTTGATAGCTCATGAACTAGTGTTCTATGACCAAACTTCTTTCATCTGACACATTTATGAGGTATGTACTCATACTCAATTGCTATAGTCTTCATAATAGCATTACACAATTTAATAGGGATGCTCTCTTCAAATTTGGACTCCAAATCAATCTAAACAAGAATTCTAGCATATTTCGTTATCTTTTTTGAAGCTGTATTGTTATCAGATCGAATTGGCTAACCAATAAAGCTCGCAATCCTAGAGAAAATCCAATTCGTCCACATTTCCATTTCTAAATTCAATAGTCTGATCCAGATCTGAACATTTTCAGCGTTGGAAACTCAAAATTATAACTAGGAAACCATTTATAAACCATCAACAATCTCCCAAAAAAAGAATAAGTTGAAGTTTTCAACCTGGACAAAACATTAAACACCTTGTCAAACTGAACTGTGTAGTTGAAACCAAGAGCAATATGAATTCTAAAAATCCCTTTAGGCTTCCATACCTTCACAATATAATCCTTAAGCTTAACAACAGTAAGCTTGAAATCAACTGGATACAGAACAATCGTATTCCGCCATGAATCAGCTGATTCTTTGAACGATTCTTCAGGAATGAGCACACACACTCTTCTGACGGTTGAACAAAGTGGAGAGTTTCCAAATCATCCTCAATCGAATGATCTACGAGATCCAAATCAGATCTGATAGTATTAGATTGATTCAAATTTGAATTTTGAAGGGGGATTAATGTTTCATCTGGCGGGACAGATTCAGCCATTTTTAGAGAGCAAATAAAGTTTACTGTGAATTTATATATATATATATATATATATATATATATATTTGTGTGTATCTGTGATTATATATGTATATACACATACTCTCTCTCTTAATAAACCAATTTTTAATTCATTTTTGGAAATTTAGGTTCTTTATTTCAGGGTTATGCAGTTAAAGCCCAGCAAAATCTCTTTTATATCTGTAGCGCTCTTCCACCTTTACTCTATTTAATTTATCACTAATGAATAGTAGATCTGCCTTTAGCCTCGCTATTTTCCATTGCATCCCCTAAATTAAGACTTTTTCGCACCCGCTTTAGAAAGAATAATATATAGAACTCTATTTGACTAGTACTCTTTATATAAAAATCAATAAAGTTAGTATATAGTGCTAATTTTGATGTTATGCGTCTAATATACAGAAATCTATTAAAGTGATCACATCTAGTGTGAATAACCATGATACTTTTTGGTTTTGTTATATAAAATTAAATAGCCTTGGTTTCTTCTACATGTACAATGTGGGAATGGTAATTAATTAGTTTTAAATTTTCGGTTTTCACATCTATTGAACCTTTTTACGCTCCCATTGTTTCCTTTATTTATTCCCACTACATCTTTTTACATCCCCACTGCTATAGAACCGTTAAACGCTTTAACTGCATAGTTACGCGGGAACTAAAAATTTATTTCTTCATGGAAACTTTAGAATTTAGTTTTTAGTTGCTACAGGTTCTCAAATTTCATTTAAAACGATAGAAATTAAGCTTACCATGCATATATCCATTAATGTTTCCATTCACTTCAGGCATGCTAAATCAAGATAGATATATGAACCAAACTTAAGTACGATTTCTATGTAAATTTTATTCTTTTATATGTTTATCTGAGGAGAAATTAAGTATTTCTTCTAGAAATATATATCATGTATCAAAATCATTTTCAAAGTGATCATTAAAATAAAAATCCAAACGAAAAAATTGCAAAATGAAGATTTCATTTACCAAACATGTATAGAATACTTAGATTCATATCATAAACTAAAATGAATTAAATTCAACAAATTTATTTGAACCAAGAATAATAGAAATTATCAGAATAAAAAACTGCTTTCCAGAATAAATGAATTCAAAAGCATAAAAAAGGGTTTTAAACCCAAACTTGAAAAATCACTGCATTTAATATTTTATCTTTAAATCGTGTGCAAATCTTAAAGGTATATCATTTTAGAATGATACTGAGAATGAAAATATAATAAGTTCACAAGAACAAAAATAATCAGATCTACAATATGATGAGATCCGATATACAATGACAAAAATAATATGCATAAAATGGAATGAGATATACAAATTTAGATCTATGATAGCAGGAAATTAAAAGATAAGATTAATGAAATGAGATCTAAAAGATAAGATCGATAGAATGTGATTCAAAAATTAGATTTGTAATAGAATGAGATTCAAAAGATAGGATTAAAGGAAGAAAATATAAAGGTCGATCAGTAGAATGAAGTTTAACCATTTGCTTTCAAAAAAAATTAGATTCATGTCTAGATTCCTGACAAGAAAATAATACATATGAGAATCAAAAGTTCATAAATTAGATTCGAAAAAAATTCAAAAATAATTCAAAAAAAGGTTTGAAAATGCATCTAAAATCATATATATTGGTTAAATAAAAAAAGATCTAAAAGAGAAGATACATCAAAATTCAAATCCACATACGCAGAAATCAAGAAAAAAAATTTGAAAAGCAAAAGGTAGTGAATCATACTGATTCACGATTTCATAAATATCATCCTTCAAGTACTGAGTTACATAGTTCAGGGTTACATAATGCGTATATATGTACATATTATATACAGAAACCAACAAAAACCACATGGAAATTACATCAGTGCGCCCGGAAAAAACATGATAGACGGCATAGAAATAATACATAATACTAGCAAAAGAACACAAAAGTATGGCAGCACTGATAAATATTCACCGCAGCATCACACAAACTAGTCTCCAGAGCGTCTTTGATCATGAACCTTAGCAGCAATAGTATCCACATATCTGCAGCTATCTTTGCAATCCCACATGAAAACGTGTTTAAGGATGATGTAAGTGAGTTTGTTAGCTGTACGTCTTAAGGACTTGAATTTTCTACAGTTACGTTCATGCCATAACATCCAAGTGTAAGCAAAATTTAACAAAACAAACAAGTGGCGATTGGGTGTGTTATCAAGGGAAGGAAACATGTGTTGCCAAAAGTTAAATTGATCTTTGATATATTCTCCCCAATTCAGATCCAAATGAAGAAAAACCATGCACTTCGTCCACACATAGAAAGCAAAGTCATAATTCCAAAATAAACGGATGTAATCTTCGTCAACCTCATCACAAAAAACACAATCATTAGTTAAATCCAATCCCTTTCGATGTAATGAATAGCTGGTGTTCAACCTCCTATGCATTAGAATCCACATATGAATCCTTACTTTCATTAGAACAGTTGAAAAACTCTACATATCATCGGAACACACCCATCATCTTCCAGCAAAATTCATTATCTTATACAAACTGCCAACTCGAAAAACATTTTTATCTCCTTCCATATTCCAAACAAATTCGTCATCTTCATCGCTTAATACAATATGTTGGAAAAGTATATATATTAAATTGAAAATATTGTATAAACATATATATATATATATAGTTGGAAAAGGATTATAAAATTCATATAGTTAAATTAATCAAACCATTTTATAGAAAAATATTTACAAAATCCAGTAGTGAGGGAAAATTGCTTCTATGAAATTGAAATTCTATTCAAATAATGTTGATCCAATCCAATCCAAATCCCTGTCTCATAATTTCTTTTCCCATCAAAATTTCACATTTAAACAGATTCCCATTTATTTGGTTCAATTTCAATACTTCATGGTTAAAACGATTTTCAAACCAATGTTTACCTTGGGTTCGACATATCCATTTCATATAATAAACTCTTAAATCACTTTTAGCGTCAGCTATTCATCAAAATGTGATTTGTTAAGTTCTAGCTTGTTAACAAACTCATATTCACCATAACTTAAATAAACGTATTCCTTTTTGTATTTGAAACTAATACTTTTATTTTAACAAATCATTCTTATATTTGCATGGAGAAAATTCATTAAAAAATCAAAATGAGTTTGGGAAAAATTTATCAAATCTTTGTAAATCCCTTATGTTAAATCATTAAATTCAAAAATTATCACATTATTGAATTCATTATATGAACATAAAGTTATAAAGAATTTATTATTTTCGAGCATCCTGAATAATTGACACAACCGGCAAAGGGCATTTCCTATTACAATTCTGCAAAATGTTAATCTCCATTTAAATCCGACGGCCTCCCAATTGTACATTTCACCAACAGTGGATAATTTGTTGCAAGAGATTTCAAAAAAGTCATCAAATTCATCCTTCAATGGTATAGGAAGTAGCCAACAATCGTACCAAAATGAAACGTTGATTCCATTCCTTACAACAATTTTTGTACCCATTTTGATCCAATGTAAATTGCTCATAACTCGTCTCCAGAAAAAAGAACAGTGTGATGAACCTTGATTCCAATTAAATCAACCATCATAACACGTATTAACTATACATTCTTTCTAGAAATATTTTTTATCACTGATCATAGCCCACAACAATTTGCAAAGAAGAGAAGAGTTGATATTTTTCAAATTAAGTACACCCAAGCCTCCCTGATCTTTAGATTTGCAAACTTGATCCTAACTTATAAGACAGCTAAGCTCTTTGGTCGCCTTATCCCCATTCCAGAAGAAATTTCTTCGAAGTGCATCAATTTTATCAATAACCCATCCAGGGCATTTCACAACGGATAGCCAGTATAAAGGAAATGAAGAGAGCACCGAATTCATCATCACCCATCTTCTCGCCTGTAACACCCCGTAAATTTAAAGGTTAACAAATTAAAGAATACTAAATTTTAAATGTAAGAATCAAGGGAAACAGGCGCCACTGTGTTCTTCTCGGAATTCTGGTTGAGATAGAGTCCTAGTTTGCGTAAATTGGACTTCGTATGAAGAAGTTATGGTTGTCGGAAGTTTCCAGAAAAATTAATTAAATTAATTACAGTTTCAGAAAAAATATAATAGGGACTAGGTCGACCGGGGGGTCGACCCTAGTGTCGACCTCCCCATAGACAGGTCGACCCTAGTGTCGACCTGGTGGTCGACCTACCCCCCCCCCCCCAGGAAGATCTGAAAGATGACGATCTTGTGACTCAGTGCTAAGTCAATTAGGGCTGAGGTGTCACCCTATCTTGGCTGAATGATATTTATTGATTCTAGGTTGATCGGATTGCCTAAATTAATCCTAAATTCTATATAAACACATGTATACTCAAATCCTAAAACAAAATAAAAATTAGAACCATGGCCGTCATGCTATCACCTTGCAACCTAGAGTAGCCGCCACCAACTAGAGAGAAAGTGAAGCTAATCAACTCAATTCAACTCAAATTTATAAACAACAACAACAATAATAACAACGAATTTATCTAGTCCAAAGGTGAGCTTAATCAATTTCAGAACTCAGATTCCAGAACTCAAGACCTTCTTTGAGTTGTGAGTTCAATATCTTTAATAAGATAATTAATAAGTTAATTGGGTTAAGTTATAAATTGGGTTTTATGGATATGTTTGTGAGACATTGGAAAAATGTGACATTCTGTGAATATAAGCTAGTTCATAATGATAGTTTTGTTGTGGATCCCTTTTCATATGCCAAATCACCTATGTTCAACTTGATTCACGTTTGACATAATTTTATATGCAAGTTTGGGTGTAGATTATATGCTAGTTTCTATATGAATTGTACACATGTTTGGTGTAGATTATATGTTAGTTTCTATATGAATTGTACACAAGTTTACATGTGAATCAGATAAAGTGACTATATGCAAGTTCAGATAGAAATTGGATTCACATATATGCAAGTTTACACCTTTAGATTTAGATCTATTATATACATATTTTATGCATGTTTGTGACTATGGCCTATGCAAGTTTTGGATGAAAAACTATATTCATATATGCAAGTTTTAGGTGAAAAACTATATTATATGTATGCAAGTTCACACCTTTAGGCCTATGTTTAGATTCATGACAATAACAAGTTTATGCGAGTTATGTTGTAATCCTTATTTGCAAGATTAATTTTGTGTGTTATGCAAATTTGCGATGTTTCTTCCCTTTTATGTGTTAGACTAATTGCTAGTCTAATATACATATATGTCATGATAAACGAACGAACAACGTGGGGACGATGAGGGTAATATTGAATATACACATATGGAGAATTGACATAATGGCCTTGAAAAAGGCATATAATTAAATTAAGACATTAATTGGAAAAATTGGCTTTTATGGACATAATTGAGTCAATTATGGACATAAGTATATTTGGAATTTATTTACAAATTTTGAATAGGGATATTAATCCACTTTGGGGTTAAATAAAGATGTGAATAATAAACTGCCTAAGACACGAGGTTAGACTTGTTTGTGGTGTAAGACTTCCCGGACCTGCCCGGCAAATCCAGTAGCCACAAATGCCAGTCTAATGTGAGAGGTCGAAGGCATGAATTAAATGTGTAACATTTGTAAAGACATGAGGTTAGGCTCGTTTGTGGTGTAAGACTGCCCGGAACCGCCCGGCAAATCCAGCTGCCACAAATGCCAGTCTAATGTGAGGGGTCTTTACAAGGTTACGGTGTTAATGAATTAAGAAACACTTAACCAGATAAACATTTGGTGGGACATGAGGGAGTTAAGTGGGTGCCTTGGGTGGCATGTGGAATTAAGTGGGTGCCTTGGGTGGCATGTGAAATACGATTAGATGCACTTGACCAAGATAGAAACTTGTAAGAAGACATGAATAAGAATGGGGTTTAAGTGGGGATAAACCTTAGAGGGGACCAAGCATAGGTGGAAAGCTTGTGTCATGCATGGGGGCCCTTTTCAAACCAATAACCCATTAAATATCTTTGTGGGCTCGACCCAAGTCGAGGACAGGACACGCGTACTGGGTTTAATTGTAAGAGGTCAAAACGGGTTAGCGGTGGCAATGCAAGTCTAACGGGGTCATATGCGTGTGTGGGCTCGGGCTGGTAGGTAAGACGTTGTTGCATCGTGTAGATATAAGCCGTGCATTTTGGTGGTATCGGGTTTCCACTTTGGGGAGTGATACCCCCCACTCTGGGGCCAGCACAGGTATCTACGAGTTAGGGAGCCGATCGATTGGGGGTAGTGGGTACACCTAGTGGAGATAGGAGCAGGCGGAACCTATGAAGGCAGCTAGGGGTACACGAAACTATCATTATCATTATTATGTTCTGTAGGCGGGATCAACTTTTAGGGTGTTTGGTGTGGTGCAGTGTAGTAATTATCCTATAGTGACTAGGTACGCCTTTAACATTTTCTTTGTTCATCTGCTTTCCTTTGTTTGCTTTGTCATACCCATTGGTTCACAGTCATTTCCTTGTTTTCTAGCTTATGCCTTGTCCTAGTTACTTAATGATTATATTGTTAAAGTTATTGCACTCGCCAGACTTTATGTCTGACCCCCCTTTGTTTCCACCTCTTTTCTTCCTTTCCCCCCAGGTGCTCAGGGTGGGACTAGTACTAGTGGAGCTTGATTTGGACAGCTTTATCTCTTTCTTTGGAAGTTGCTTGGATCGCTGAAGTAAAAGTTCAGCCTATCTTATTTATGGCTATTTTATGTGGGGTTATGTCTTTCATTTTATGTACTCTGATTTAGTCAAGATGGATATTATGTACTTGACTCTATTATTTGGTTTTTGATGATGTAATCAAACTTATTTGTTTACTTCTGCAATGAATGAAGTTTTAAATTTTAAAGTACTGTTTTATATCTGTCTTGTTATTAAGTTTCTGTTCTATACACACTTAAAACGCTCCATAGAAGTTAATGCATTTCCTTTGTGAGTGACATTAATGGACATGGGGTGTCACACGTGGTATCAAAGTTGAAGGTTACCAGAACAGATAAGATATTTTGAAAAACTATTTTTCAAAAGCATTTTATAAAGAAATACTTTCAAAAATATGTTTTGCAGAGAATATCTTTAAGAGAAAAGTTTATTTTGGAAACATAACCCCAAGAGCCATATATCTTTCTTTCGAATTCTTCGTTTGAATCTCTTCATTTTCTTTTCAGCATGTCTAGAATTCCTGAGATACCCGAGAGGATACCGATACCAGGGCGGTTTAGAAGGTATCTGGAAGCTAAGGCCTATGTCGCAGGCCTAGCAAATGTTCCTCCTCCTCCTCCCCGTATTGACACTTTCGCAAAGATATGCAAGGACTTTCGGGAAATGGGCGGAAAACCTTTTCACGGATCGGAGACGTTTGTTGAAGCTCGAAATTGGCTAAAGGAGGTGGAAGAACTATTTGGAATCTTTGAGGTAGAAGATGGAAGAAAGGTCCAGTTAGCTGCCTGGTTAATGAAGGATGAGGCCTCGTTTTGGTAGGAGGTCACTAATGGAGAGCGTCCAATTGATACATGGTCGGATTTCAGGCATAGGTTTGAGGCAAAGTTTCTTTCACGGGCTGAAGAGAATCTATACATGGAAAGGTTTTTGGCATTGAAGCAGGGGAATCTATCAGTGAAAGAATACGTCAACAAGTTCAATTAGCTGGCAAGATTTGGCTTGGACTTGGTGAATACACCCGAAAAGAAGGCCCTGAGATTTGTTAAGGGTTTGAACGAGCCGCTACATGCACATCCCTATGGGGGCCACCTTTGAGAGACTAGTTGACATGGCACTTATGCATGAAGAGGTGAAAGGTGCCAATGCTAATAAGGCACCTGAGAAGAAAGGGGATCAAAAGAAACAGCAACATCAGAACAAGAAGAGTGGTAAAGACAACAATGGTAAGGGAAAGAAAAGATGCTTTAACTGTGGGACACCAGGCCATCTAAGCAAAGACTGTAGAAAGAAGAAGAAGACTAGTTGTTTCCACTTTGGCAAAGCAGGACATTTGATTAAGGACTGCCCAAAGAAAGAACAGAGGGCAGGGCTTACATCTGGAGGGCAGATTCAAGCTCTCATGGCACCAGGGCTGGCAAGGGGGCAGGTCCAGGCTCTCGTGGTCCCACCGCTGCAAGAACGAGGTAGAACAATTTCCGTAGAAATTTTGGTTTATCTTTTCGATCATCCTGTTCGCACACTCTTTGATTCTGGCGCATCACACTCTTTTATATCTACTGCTTTAGTTGAGTCACTACACCTAAACACCAGTATAATAGAGGATCCCTTAGTTGTTTCAAATCCAATTGGGGCTCGGCCTATTTGTCGATAGTTTGTTTGGATTTGGAGATTTCTATACTTAGCGTTGGGTTTAGATGTGATGCTTATGTTTTGGGCTTCACGGGCTATGGGTTAATTTTGGGCATGGATTGGTTATCCAGTAATGGAGCCGTCCTAGATTGTGAAAAGAGAGAGGTTAGGCTTATGACTCACTTGGGCAACACTCTCGAAATCTCTTGTAATCCCATGAATTCGGCTATGCTAAGTTATCTAGAATCGCTTGACGCATCTGTTGAGAATTTGCAGTCTGTTAGAATGGTCCATTAATTCCTGGATGTCTTCGATGAAGTTCGAGGTTTACCCCCGAGGCATGAGCTAGACTTTTGAATTTAGGTAGTAGATAATGCAAAACCGATTGCATTACTAGTGCGCCACATAGCTCCGAGAGAGAGAAGAGAACTCAGTAAGCAAGTGAAAGAATTGCTTGAGAAGGGGTTCATAAGAAGTATTTCAGAGTGGAGTGCTCCAGTCGTTTTTGCTACAAAAGCTGATGATTCACATAGATTGTGCGTGGACTATAGAGAGCTGAATAAGCTAACAAAGAAGAACAGACACCCGTTACCGAGGATAGACGATTTATTCGATCAGTTGGTGGGTGCTTCAGTTTTCTCGCAACTGGATTTAGCTACAGGGTTTCATCAGCTAAGGGTGGCTGAAGATAGCATCGATAAGACTGCATTTAGAACTCCTGGCGGTTTCTTCGAGTGGCTCATCATGCCTTTTGGTTTGATGAATGCACCTGCATACTTTGTTGACTTAATGAATAGGGTGTTTAAAGACTGAACAAATTTGTGATAGTCTTTGTAGACGATCTTTTGGTTTTCTCTAAAAATGAAGAAGAGCATGCCCTACATCTTAGGGAAGTCTTAGAGACCCTACGAGCACATCAGCTAAAGGCTAAGTTCTCCAAGTGCCATTTTTGGAGAAAAGAAGTGAGGTTCTTAGGACACGTGGTCTCTAAGGAAGGGATAGCTGTGGATCCGCTAAGGTAGTGGAAATCCAAGATTGGAAAACGCCTAAGAATGCAACCGAAGCAAGAAGTTTTTTAGGGCTGGCTGGCTATTATAGGAAGTTCATTAAGGACTTCACGAAGATATCAACGCCTCTCACTCGATTAACGAAGAAGAATTTGACTTTTGCTTGGGACGTTGACTGTGACGATGCTTTCCAACGTCTGAAGAGAGCTTTGACGACCGCTCCAGTTTTAGTTTTGCCAGACGGGAGTAAGACATTCACTGTATATACCGATGCTTGCGGGACAGGGCTTGGCGTAGTTTTAATGCAAGAGGGAAGGGTGATATGCTATGGTGGAAGACAGTTGAAAACCCACAAGAAAAATTACCCTACCCACGACTTGGAGTTGGCGGCCATAGTTTTTGCGCTTAAGTCGTGGCGTCATTATTTTCTTGGCGAAAGGTTTGAGTTGTATGCAAACCATAAGTCACTAAAGTATTTATTCTCTCAGAAGGACCTAAACTTGAGGCAACAGAGATGGATTGAATTTTTGGCATCCTACGATTTTGAGATCGCATATACCCCTGGCAAGGGTAACGTTGTAGCTGACGCCTTAAGCAGAAAGAAGTTAACCTTAAGTCCTCTGTTCGTAGAGTGGCAGAGTTTGGAGTATATATCTTCCTTTGACTTCAGACTCTCTATCGAATATGTACCCGGATTGCTGGCATCATTAGAGGTGCAACCTACACTTTTGGGTCGAGTTGGAGAGGTATACCGAAACGACCCACAATTGGTTGAGATAGTAGGCAAGCTTAAAGGAGGGGAGTCCTCAAGTCATCTGAATATATATGCTATAGATGAGAGAGGTTGGCTACGTAGATGTAACACCCCATAATTTCATAACATTAAAATTCACAAATTAAAGTATACTTAATTTTTAGAAGAAGAATTAAGTGAAATGGGTTGCACTATTATGTTCATCTCAAAATTTTGGGTCAAGATAGACATTTGGTTTGCACAAAACGGATACCTTATGAAGTTGTTATTAAGCCTTGAAGTTTGTATGCATATGAGAGAAATATATATATATATATAATTAAATAAATAAATATTAAAAAAAAAGTTCAAAACAGTTATTCGGGATGGGGAATAGCCGAACCGCACCATTTTTGGAGTCGACTAGGGGTCGATCCAGGGTGTTTGGCTGTCAACTGGTGGCCCGATTCGCGCTAAGGGCTGATGTTGCATTTGAGTGGTCATGATGATTTCTGGGTTAATCTAAGAGCTCTAATCGATCCTAGACATCTATATATACACCCTAAGACCTAACCCTAATTCATAAAATATTATCTATGACACCATTATGCTGTCAAACTCTCTCTTAAACCCTAGCCGCTGCCTCTAAATTAAATCTTTAGTGTTCATACACAATTCAAATCAAAGTTTAGAGCTTCAACAACAATTAAAGAAGATCAATCAACATCACCGCAACGTTTCTATACCAATTTCAATTCGTTAATCCTTTTCTTTAGCCACGAAAGGTGAGTACAATTATTTTCACAAATTTAATGGGATTAAAGTAACATGAAAAAGTTGTAAAAAGGATTCATATATATGTTTGTAAGGAAAATCTCACCAAGTCTTCACCTTTTTGATTCATGTCATCAAATGCCTATGTTTCTATGTAAAGTTCATATCTTTTATCAGTTTATTCATGTTGAATCTTTTATTATGCCTCTATGCCAGTCTATATGCCTCCTTATTTCATGATGGTGTTTTATTCTAATTTTCTATGAATTGATTCTCTCTTCTTACCCCAATTCCTTTTATTTGTGGATCTAGGCTACCTTCGAGCCTATATTAAAAATACGCGCGAATGAGAATATGTGGGAACGATGTGGAATATTGGGAATATGGGAAATTTGAAAATTTGGATATTATTGGATATTTTGGATAATTGGATAATATGTGAAATTGGCATATTTGGGTATGAATTACATGGAATTGATGAAATTGCCTAAAATTGTAAATTTGTAATTGAGGCTAATTAATGTGTAATTAGTGACAATTTGGAATAGAAAATATTATAGACATGATTATATGTTTAATTGGATATATATGACATGAAAATTGGGTATGGGTGAAATACGATGTTAATGAACCTTTGACACGAGGTTAGGCACAATTGTGACGTATGACTGGTCGGAACCGCCTGGCAAATCCAGCGGTCACAATTGGACGTCTAATGTGAGAGGTCAAAGGAATGATTTGTAGGCGTAACGGTTAATGACACGAGGTTAGACCCGGTTTGTGGCGTAAGACTGCCCGGAATCGCCTGGCAAATTCAGCGGCCATAAAGTGTTCGGTCTAATGTGAGAGGTCATGCACCGTTCGTCATAAGGAATGAATTAAAGAATACTAACCATAATAAGACATGGGTATGGTTAGAGGGTTAAGTGGGGTGACATGTAAATATGGACTTAACCGGAATAAGATAGGGCATGTAAATTATGACAAGTAAGTATGGACTTAGCCGTAGAATGTGAAAGACATGGACATTTTAATTAAAATGGTTAAGTGGGGAAAACCTAGTGGGGACCAAGCATAGGTGGGAGGCTTATGTCGGATGGGGACCCGTTTCAACCAGTAACCCGTTTGAGTATCTAATTGGGCCCGGTACTAGGCCGGGGTTGGGGCACGCTTACTGGGCTTGAATATAAAAGGTCAAAATGTGAATAGCTTATGGCAACACAAGTCCAACGGGTTCATGTGCGTGCATGGGTCCAGGCTGGTAGGTAAGACATTGTTGCATCGTATAGGTATGGCCATGCATTTCATGTTGGTATCGGGGTTGCCACTTTGGGGAGTGATACATCCCACTGTGGGGCCAGTACGGGTGCCTACGGGGATTAGGGAGCCGATCGATTGGGTAGATTAAGGGTACCTTATTGGTGGTAGGAGCAAGCCGGCAACTACGATAGCAATTAGGTACAAGTAACTACCAAGTTTGTTATGTGGGTACAGTTAGTAGGAAGAGATCAAGCTCTAGAAAAAAGAGACTAGTAGATGTGCGGTGTAATTAAGTAATGTGGTGTAACTTAGCAAAAGTGCGGTGTAATGAAATACATGTTGGTTGAGTTGGATAGTCCTTTGGGTGCTAGTCTGATGTTGACTTTGGTCTTCGGGGTTAGTACTTGGAGGGTTATTCACTTAGCCAAGGTGTAGGATTGTCTTAGTACTTAGGAACGAAATCATCTTGTCCATCCTTTTTATCTACCTTATCTAAGTTACATCCATATCATGATGCCTATTTATGTCTTGATCATTTACCTTACCTATTATTTGTTAAAATTACTGGACTCGCCAGACTTTATGTCTGACCCGTTTGTTTCCACCTCTTTTCTTTCCTGCCCCCCCCCTCTGGTTTGCAAGGAGGGAATACTACAGTTTAGTGCCGATTTCTTTCAGTTGCTTGAAAAGAGTAGATGTATCGCTTTGGACTCTCTCATGTTTATGGCTTTTCTTATACTCAGTGAGGATTTATACATTTATGTTATTTTAGTATTTGCTTCTATATGTACTTTGAAGTTTTTGGAAAAGACTATTGATCCTGTTGTAATGGTTTAGGGAACTACTTATGTAAGCTTGTTTTGAGTTATGATGCTATGAAATAAGTTTTATCTTCTGCTTTGTTGTTTTATTTATCTATTCTTGTAATTTATCTATTCAATACAACAATAACGCTTCACGGACATTGATGTATTCCCTTTGTGAGTGACATTAATGGACGTGGGGTGTTACACGTGGTATCAGAGCGAGGTTACAAGAACAGATAAAAAGTTTTGAAAAGTGTTTTCAAAAGTATTATTTTCCTAGAAAGTATTTTCAAAAACTTGTTATAAAGAAGCTATTTTCAAGGAAAGTTTACTTTAAAGAGCATAATCCCCGCAAGCCATACATCTCTCTTTCGCTTCCCTTGTTTTGAAACTCTTTCTTTTTCTTTTCAGCATGTCTGGAGCATCTGAGATACCAGAGGGTGTTCATGTACCCGGTTGGTTTCGTCAATATCTCAAGGCTAGGGCCGCTACCGCGGGTCCGGCCAACGTTCCTCCTCCTTCTCCCCCAGCTCCAGTCATTCCTCTGCGTGGAGATGCTTTCTCCAAGATATGTAAAGACTTTCGTTCAATGGGTGGAAAACCTTTTAGTGGGTCTGAAACGTTCGTTGAAGCTATAAATTGGTTGAAGGAAGTGGAGGATCTGTTTGGCATTTTCGATTTGGACGATTGTAAGAAGGTCCAATTGGCTACTTGGTTGATGAAAGATGAAGCTTCGTTTTTGGTAGGAGGTTACTAATGGAGAGCATGCTGTGGAGACATGGGCAGATTTTAGGGGAAGGTTTGAGTTGAAATTCCTTTCTTAATCTGAGGAGAGTATGTACATGGAGAGGTTCTTGACATTGAAGCAGAAAAACTTAACCGTGAAGGAGTATGTGAATGAATTTAATAAGTTGGCGAGATTTGGGCTAGAGTTGGTGAATACGCCTCACAAGAAGGCCTTGAGGTTTGTAAAGGGCTTAAATGAACCGTTTCACAGTTTGGCTATGTCCCACATTCCAATGGGGGCTACGTATGAAAAGCTTGTTGATATGGCATACATGCATGAAGAAGAGAAGGGTGTAAGTACTTTTAGGCCGCAAGATAAGAAGGAGGATCCAAAAAAAGCCCCACAAAAGAAGAAAGGTGGTAAAGAAAAGAGGAAGTGTCACAACTGTGGAAAACCCGACCATTTGAAGAAAGACTGTAAGAAGAAGAAGTTCGCTTGTTATCATTATGGTGATGCGGGTCATGCTGTGAAGGACTGTCCTAAGAAGCAAGGGAAGAGGACAGGTTCTACTTCGGGAGGGAAGTTCACGTTCTCATGGCTCCGGGACAGGAAGAAGGTAGAAAGATTTTTGTGAAAGTTTGATTTTCTTGTATGATCATCATGTCCGTACTTTATTCGATTCTGGCACATCACATTCGTTTATCTCTACATCATTAGTTGAAACATTGCACTTAAATACTAGTCTCGTTGTAGATCCCATTGTAGTATCAAATCCTATTGGTGGGTCGGCTCATTTATCCATGGTTTGTAGGGATTTGAGATTGTCTATCTTGGGCATTGGTTTTGAATATAATGCTTTTGTGCTTGGTTTCATGGGCTATGGGTTGATTCTAGGGATGGATTGGCTAGCCAGATATGGTGCCATCCTAGATTGTGAACGAAGGGTAGTAAAATTGTTGACTCGTAGTGGAAAGACCCTTGATATTTCTTGTGACCCTAGAGGATCGGTGATGCTTCGTTATCTTGAGTCACTTGACGCATCCAATGATGATTTACATTCTGTTCGTATAGACCGTGAATATGTTGTTGTCTTCAATGAGGTGAGGGGTCTACCCCCAAAACGTGAGATAGACTTTCGTATTTATCTTGTAGACAATGCAAAACCAATATCTCTGCCAGTACGCCACATGGCTCCTCGTGAGAGGAGGGAGCTCAATAAGCAAGTAGGGGAGTTGCTTGAGAAGGGATTCATAAGACATAGTATGTCGGAGTGGGGTGCCCCAGTAGTATTTTCCACAAAGGCGGATGGGTCCCTTAGAATTTGTGTGGACTATAGAGAACTTAATAGGCATACTAAGAACAATAGGCACCCACTACCGAGGATTGACGATCTCTTAGATCATTTAGTTGGCGCCTCAGTATTTTCGCAGTTGGACTTAGCCACTGGTTTCCATCAGTTGAGAGTGGCTGAGGATATCATAGAAAAGACTGTCTTTAGGACTCCGGACGATTTCTATGAGTGGCTTGTAATGCCCTTCGGTTTGACAAACGCCCCCGCATACTTTGTTAACTTGATGAGTAGGGTGTTTAGGGATTACCTTAATAAATTCATGGTGGTCTTTGTGGATGACATCTTGATCTTTTCTAAGAGCAAGGAAGAGCATGCCCTACATCTTAGGGAAGTGTTGGAGGCCCTTCGAGTGCATAACCTTAAAGCTAAATTTTCTAAATGTCACTTTTGGAGGTAGGTAGTGTGATTCTTAGGGCACGTGGTTTCCAAAGAAGGGATAGCTGCGGATCCCACGAATGTGGTGGCCATCCAAAACTGGAAGGTCCCTAAAAATGCTACCGAGGTGAGAAGTTTCTTAAGGTTGGCAGGCTACTATAGGAAGTTTATCAAGGACTTCACAAAGATATCAGCCCCATTGACACGCTTGACGAAGAAGAACATAGTTTTCACGTGGGGCGTAGATTGTGATGATGCATTCCAATGTTTAAAGAGAGATTTGACCACAGCTCCAGTCTTAGTGTTGCTAGATGGGAGTAAGCCATTTACCGTTTATACCGACGCTTGTGGGACAGGACTAGGCGCAGTCTTAATGCAAGAGGGGAGGGTAATAGCCTATGGAGGAAGGCAGTTGAGAGTGCATGAGAGAAATTATCCTACACATGATCTAGAGTTGGTTGCTATTGTTTTCGCGCTTAAGTCTTGGCGCCCTTATCTTCTTGGCGAGAAATTCGAATTGTTCACAAACCACAAATTGCTAAAATACTTGTTCTCTCAGAAGGACTTGAACTTAAGGCAGCAAAGGTGGATGGAATTCTTAGCGTCGTACGATTTCGAGATAGCATATACCCCTGGCAAGGGTAACGTGGTGGCAGACGCCTTGAGTAGGAAAAGGTTGTCCTTGAGTCCGTTATTTGTTCAGCGGCAAAGCTTAGAGTTCATCTCTACATTTGACTTTAGACCTTCCATTGACTTTGTACCCAGTTTGCTAGCATCCTTAGAGGTCAGACCTACGCTTTTGGGATGGATTGGCGAGGCGTAGCGAGATGACCCACAGTTGGTTGAGTTGGTAGAGAAGCTCATAAGGGGGGAGTCATCGAGCCATCTCAGTAGGTATAGCCTAGATGAGGGTTGGTTACATAGGGATGGTAGACTTTGTGTACCACGAGACGAGAACTTGAGGAAGACCGTTCTTGATGATGCACATCGTTCGAAGATGACCATTCATCCCAGCGGGGACAAGATGTACATGGACATGAGACGAGTTTACTTTTGGTCCAGTATGAAGAAGGATGTGGCCGAGTTTGTCGCTAGATGCTTGGTGTGCCAACAAGTAAAAGCAGAGCGAAAGAAGCCCAGTGGGTTGCTTCACCCATTGGAGGTCCCACAATGGAAGTGGGAGAGTGTCTCGATGGACTTCGTTGATGGGTTACCGAGATCAAGGAAGGGTAATATGGGGATTTGGGTCGTGGTAGAAAGACTTATTAAGAGTGCCCGTTTCATTCCTGTGAAGAGTAAGAGGACTGCTCCGTGGTTAGCCTCCGTATACATTAGAGAGATAGTTCGTTTGCACGGTGTTCCTTCTAGCAAAGTGAGCAATCGCAATCCTATTTTTACTAGCATGTTTTGGAAGAGCTTGCAAGAGGCGGTAGGGACTCAAGTCTGTTTGAGCACCGCATATCATCCTCAGACAGACGGCCATACCGAGAGGGTGAATCGTATTCTAGAGGACCTTTTGAGGCTATGTGTTTTAGACTTCGGAGGTACATGGGAGGAGCATCTTCCTTTGGTGGAGTTCGCGTATAATAATAGTTTTCAGTCTAGCATTGGCATGGCACCTTTCGAGGCTCTTTATGGAAGGCCTTGTCGTTCACCTACATGTTGGTGGGAATCTACGGATAAGATCTTACTTGGGCCCGATATGATTAGAGAGACTTCGGAAAAGATTGATTTGATTCGAAGGAGGATGAAGACGACGCAAGATAGGCAGAAATCGTATGCGGACAAGAGGAGGACAGATCTTGAATTTGATATTAGGGACATGGCCTTTATCAAGGTGTCTCCATTATGGAATCTTGTTCGCTTTGGGTCCGTTGGGAATTTAGCACCAAGGTTCGTAGGCCCGTTTCCTATTAAGGAGAGGATTGGACAAATGGCATATAGAGTAGAGTTGCCCGAAAGACTTAGTGGTGTACACGACGTGCTCCATGTTTCGCATTTGAGGAAGTGCTTGCATGAGACTGCGGAAGTGGTAGAGCCGAGCCTGCTTAGAGAGGTGGAGACAGAGCATGATGCGATGATTCGACGAGCTCTTGCATGCATTCTTGGGTCGGAGATTAAGAAGTTGAGGAATCGAGAGGCCAGGCTAGTCAAAGTGCAATGGGGAGATGATGAGAGTGACGCTACTTGGGAGACGGAAAAGAAGACGCGTTCATTGTACCCTTTTCTTTTCGAGGGTATGTCTTTTAATTTCTCCTTTATCGCTTAGCTTGTACTTGTCCTATCTTTAGTATATCCTCTCGTTTAAGTCTTTGACCTTTAGATAGGGTAGTCCTATGGTTGAAACATGTGTTTGAGACATGTTATGATTGATGGATGCAAGTGTTTGCTAGTGGTTGCTCGTGGATACATATACACACACTTTAGGCACTAGAACGGCTCAGTCACTTTCATATTTCATATTGCATATAAATGGATGTATTTAGTTAAATGGATGTATATTAAATGGACGTATCATATGGATGTTGCATTTGAATGAATGGTTGTGCACACATGTAGTAATGATATGTATAGGGTTCTTTGCATACATGGTGGATACACGGCACTATCATTATTTGCATAAAGGAGGTCGACTGAATCAGTAGACCGCCTGATCTTTGCATTAAATAAGGAACATATACACACTTTTGCATATGTTCATACAACATTAGAAATCTTTTAAGGACAATGGATGCTTGTGGATGATGGTTGAGTAGATGGATGATTGGATGGTAGGACACATTCTTCTTAACTTGGAGATTTCGGGGACGAAAACCTTTAAGGAGGGGAGAATGTAACACTTCATAATTTTATAACATTAAAATTCACAAATTAAAGTATACTTAATTTTTAGAAAAAGAATTAAGTGAAATGGGTTGCGCAATTATGTTCGTCTCAAAATTTTGGTTCAAGATAGACATTTGGTTTGCACAAAACAGATACCTTATGAAGATGTTATTAACCCTTGAAGTTTGTACGCATATGAGAGAAATATATATATATATATATATATATATATATATATATATATATATATATTTAATAAATAAATAAATATTCAAAAAAAAGTTCAAAACAGCTAATCGGGAGGGGGAATAGCCGAGCCGCACCATTTTTGGAGTCGACCCAAGCCCCGCTGGGTCGACTAGGGGTCGATCCAGGGTGTTTGACTGTCAACCCATGGCCCGATTCGCGCTAAGGGCTGATGTTGCATCTGAGTGGTCCTGATGATTTCTGGGTTAATCTAAGAGCTCTAATCGATCCTAGACATCTGTGTATACACCCTAAGACCTAACCCTAATTCATAAAATATTATTTATGACACCATTATGCTGTTAAGATCTCTCATAAACCCTAGCCGCCGCCTCTAAATTAAATCTCAAGTGTTCATACACAATTCAAATCAAAGTTTAGAGCTTCAACAACAATTAAAGAAGATCAATCAACATCACCACAATGTTTCTACACCAATTTTAATTCGTTAATCCTTTTCTTAAGTCACGAAAGGTGAGTACAGTTATTTTCACAAATTTAATGGGATTAAAGTAACATGAAAAAGTTGTAAAAAGGATTCATATATATGTTTGTAATGAAAATCTCACCAAGTCTTCACCTTTTTGATTCATGTCATCATATGCCTATGTTTCTATGTAAAGTTCATACCTTTTATCAGTTTATTCATGTTGAATCTTTTATTATGCCTCTATGCCAGTCTATTTGCCTCTTTATTTCATGATGTTGTTTTATTCCAATTTTCTATGAATTGATTCTCTCTTCTTACCCCTATTCTTTTTATTTGTGGATCTAGGCTACCTTCGAGCCTATATTAAAAATACGCGCGAATGTGAATACGTCGGAACGATGTGGAATATTGGGAATATGGAAAATTTGGAATATTGGATATTACTAGATATTTTGGATAATTGGATAATATGTTAAATTGGCATATTTGGGTATGAATTACATGGAATTGATGAAATTGCCTAAAATTGAAAATTTGTAATTGAGGCTAATTAATGTGTAATTAGTGACAATTTGGAATAGGCAATATTATAGACATGATTATATGTTTAATTGGATATATATGACATGAAAATTGGGTATGGGTGAAATACGATGTTAATCAACCTTTGACACGAGGTTAGGCGCAATTGTGACGTAAGACTGCCCGGAACCACCCGACAAATCCAGCGGTCACAATTGGACGTCTAATGTGAGAGGTCAATGGAATGAATTGTAGGCATAACGGTTAATGACACGAGGTTAGACCCAGTTTGTGGAGTAAGACTGCTCGGAACCACCCGGCAAATCCAGCGGCCATAAAGTGTTCGGTCTAATGTGAGAGGTCATGCACCGTTCGTCATAAGGAATGAATTAAAGTATAATAACCATAATAAGACAAGGGTATGGTTAGAGGGTTAATTGGGGTGACATGTAAATTATGACATGTAAATATGGACTTAACCGGAATAAGATAGGACATGTAAATTATGACATGTAAGTATGGACTTAGCCATAGCATGTGTAAGACATGGACATTTTAATTAAAATGGTTAAGTGGGGAAAACCTAGTGGGGACCAAGCATTGGTGGGAGGCCTATGTCGGATGGGGACCCGTTTCATCCAGTAACCCGTTCGAGTATCTAATTGGGCCTGGTACTAGGCCAGGGTTGGGGCACGCTTACTGGACTTGAATATAAGAGGTCAAAACGTGAATAGCGGTGGCAACGCAAGTCCAACGGGTTCATGTGCGTGCATGGGTCCGGGCTATTAGGTAAGACGTTGTTGCATCGTGTAGGTATGGTCGTGCATTTCATGTTGGTATCGGGGTTGCGACTTTGGGGAGTGATACACCCCACTGTGGGGCCAGCACGAGTGCCTGTAGGGTTTAGGGAGCCGATCGAATGGGTAGATTAAGGGTACCTTAGCGGTGGTAGGAGCAAGCCGGCTCCTACGATAGTAGCTAGGTACAAGTAACTACCAAGTTTGTCATGTGGGTACAGTTAGTGAGAAGGGATCAGCCTCTAGTAAAAAGAGACTAGTAGATGTGCGGTGTAATTAAGTAATGTGGTGTAACTTAGCAAAAGTGCGGTGTAACGAAATACATGTTGGTTGAGTTGGATAGTCTTTAGGTGCTAGTCTGATGTTGACTTCGGTCTTCGGGGTTAATACTTGGAGGGTTGTTCACTTAGCCAAGGTGTAGGATTGTCTTAGTACTTAGGAACGAAATCATCTTGGTCATCCTTTTTATCTACCTTATCTAAGTTACAACCATATCATGATGCCTATTTATGTCTTGATCATTTACCTTACCTATTATTTGTTAGAATTACTGGACTCGATAGACTTTATGTCTGACCCTTTTGTTTCCACCTCTTTTCTTTCCTTTCTCCCCCTCAGGTGTGCAAGGAGGGAATACTACAGCTTAGTGCCGATTTCTTTCAGTTGCTTGAAAAGAATAGATGTATCGCTTTTGACTCTCTCATCTTTATGGCTTTGCTTATGCTCAGTAGGGATTTATACATTTATGTTATTTAAGTATTTGCTTCTATATGTACTTTGAAGTTTTTGGAAAAGACTATTGATCCTGTTGTAATGGTTTTGGGAACTACTTATGTAAGCTTGTTTTGAGTTATGATGCTATGAAATAAGTTTTATCTTCCGCTGTGTTGTTTTATTTATTTATTCTTGTAATTTATCTATTCTATACAACAATAACACTTCATGGACATTGATGCATTCCCTTTGTGAGTGACATTAATGGACATGGGGTGTTACAGTAGATATGGAAGACTTTGCATACCACAAGACGAGAGTTTGAAGAAGGCAATTCTTGAAGACTCACATTGCTCGAAGATGACCATACATCCCGGTGGTGATAAGATGTATAGGGATATGAAGCGAGTTTTCTTTTAGGCCGGAATGAAAAAGGACGTGGCCAAGTTCGTTGCTAGATGCTTAGTGTGCCAGCAAGTCAAGGCAGAGCAAAAAAAGCCCGAAGGTTTGCTCCATCCCTTAGAGATTCCATTGTAAATGGGAAAGCGTTTCCATGGATTTTGTAGATGGGTTATCAAGATCGAGGAAGGGTAATACGGGGATTTGGGTAATTGTAGACCGACTTACTAAAAGTGCCCATTTTATTCCCGTCAAAAGTAGAAGGACCACCGCGTGGTTAGCATCTGTTTACCTTCGAGAGATAGTTCGTTTGCACGGCATATCCTCCAGCATTGTGAGCGACAGAGATCCAATTTTCCCAAGCGAATTTTGGAAGAGCTTACAAGAGGCGGTTGGAACGCAATTATGCTTAAGTACCGCTTATCATCCTCAGACGGACGGCTAGACCGAGAGGGTGAATCAGATTCTAGAAGACCTTCTGATGCTATGCATTCTAGACTTTGGAGGAACATGGGAAGAACACCTTCCACTAGTAGAGTTCGCCTATAATAATAGTTTTCAGGCTAGCATTGGCATAGCACCTTTTGAGGCTCTTTATGGACGACCGTGCCGATCACCTACATGTTGGTGGGAATCCACGGATAAGGTTTTGCTTGGACCCGACATGATTAGGGAGACTTCGGAGAAGATAGACCTGATTCGACGGCGAATGAAGATGGCGCAGGACCGATAGAAGTCATATGCTGATTGGAGACGAACCGATCTTGAGTTCGATATTGGGGACACGGTTTTTATTAAGGTGTCACCATTGAGAAACGTAGTCCGTTTTGGATCAATAGGGAAGTTGGCACCAAGGTTCGTAAGACCCATTCCAATTACAGAGAGGATTGGGCAGATGGCGTACAGAGTAAAATTACTAGAGAAGCTCAGCGGAGTTCATGACGTGTTTCATGTTTCACATTTGCGTAAGTGTGCACGATACGGCAGAAGTGGTAGAGCCGAGCACGCTCGAAGAAGTGGAAGTAGAGCGCAATTCCACGATCAGACGAGCTCCTACATGCATTCTCGTATCGGAGGTCAAAAAGCTTCACAACAAAGAGGTCAAGTTGGTCAAAGTGCAATGCGGAGATGATCTAAGAGACGCGACTTGGGAGGCGGAAGATAAGATGCGTACGTTGTACCCTTTCCTTTTCGAGGGTATGTTTTAATTTCTCCTTTTTCTACCGCTTTGTTGATACTTGTTCTATCTTTTAATATTATCTTTGCAATGATATCTTCGATCTTTAGTTAGGAAGAACCCTATGGTTGAAACATGTGTTTGAGACATGTTATGACTGATGGATGCAAATGGATGCAAGTGGTTGCTAGTGGTTGCTTGTGGATGCATATACACAAAACTTAGGCACTAGATCGGCTCAATCACCTTCATGTTGCATATAAATATGAGTGTATATTTAAATTAATGGATGTATAATGGTTGTATTATCATATGGATGCTGCATTTTGATGAATGGTTGTGCATACATGTAGAAATAATATGTATCGATAGGATTCTTTTGCATACATAATGGACACATAACACTATCATGATTTGCATTAAGGAAGTCAACTGAATCAGTAGACCGCCTGATTTTGCATTAGATAAGGGACATATACACACACTTCTTGCATATGTTCATACAACATTAGAAGCTTTGTAAGGACAATGGATGCCTGTGTTTGATGGTTCAGTAAATGGATGATTGGATGTTAGGATATGCATTCTCCATAACTTGGAGATTTCGGGGGCGAACTCCTTTAAGGACGGGAGAATGTAACACCCCGTAAATTTAAAGGTTAAAAAATTAAAGAATACTAAATTTTAAATGTAAGAATCAAGGGAAACGGTTACGCCATTGTGTTCGTCTCGGAGTGCTGGTTGAGATAGAGTCCGAGTTTGCGTAAATTGGACTTCGTATGAAGAAGTTATGGCTGTCGGAAGTTTTCAGAAAAATTAATTAAATTAGTTACAGCTTCAGAAAAAAATATAACAGGGACCAGGTCGATCTGGAGGTCAACCCTAGTGTCGACCTCCCCATAGACAGGTCAACCTTAGTGTCAACCTGCCCCCCCTCCCCACCCCCCCCCCTCGGGCAGATCTGAAAGATGACGATTTTGTGACTCAGTGCTGAGTCAATTAGGGCTGAGTGTCACCCTATCTTAGCTAGATGGTTTTGATTGATTCTAGGTTGATCGGATGGCCTAAATTAATCCTAAATTCTATATAAACACATGTAGACTCAAACCCTAAAACAAAATAAAAATTAGAACCATGGTCGTCATGCTATCACCTTGCAACCTAGAGTAGCCGCCACCAACTAGATAGAAAGTAAAGCTAATCAACTCAATTCGACTCAAATTTATAAACAATGACGACGACGACGAATTTGTCTACTCCAAAGGCGAGTTTACTCAATTTCAGAACCCAGATTCCAGAACTCAAGACCTTCTTTGAGTTGTGAGTTCAATACCTTTAATAAGATAATTAATAAGTTAATTGGGTTGGGTTATATGGCTATGTTTGTGAGACATTGGGAAAATGTGATATTCTGTAAATATATGCTAGTTGTTCATAACGATAGTTTTGTTGTGGATCCCTTTTCATACGCCAAATCACCTATGTTCAACTTGATTCACGTTTGACATAATTTTATATGCAAGTTTGGGTGTAGATTATATGCTAGTATCTATACGAATTGTACACATATTTGATGTAGATTATATGTTAATTTCTATATGAATTGTACACAAGTTTACATGTGAATCAAATAAAGTGACTATATGCAAGTTTAGATAGAAATTGGATTCATATATATGCAAGATTACACCTTTAGATTTAGATCTATGATGTACATAGTTTATGCAAGTTTGTGACTATGGCCTATGCAAGTTTTGGATGAAAAACTATATTCATATATGCAAGTTTTAGGTGAAAAACTATATTATATGTATGCAAGTTCGCACCTTTAGGCCTATGTTCAGATTCATGACAATAACAAGTTTATGCAAGTTATATTTGCAAGATTAATTTTGTGTGTTATGCAAATTTGCAATGTTTCTTCCCCTTTATGTGTTAGACTAACTGCTAGTCTAATATACATATATGTCATGATAAATGAACGAACAACATGGGGACGATGGGGGTAATAAGAATATACACATATGGAGAATTGGCCTAATAGCCTTGAAAAAGGCATATAATTAAATTAAGACATTAATTGGAAAAATTGGCATTTATGGACATAATTGAGTCAATTATGGACATAAGTATATTTGGTATTTATTTACAAATTTTGAATAGGGATATTAATCCACTTTGTGTTAAATAAAGATGTGAATAATAAACCGCCTAAGACACGAGGTTAGACTCGTTTGTGGTGTAAGACTGCCTGGATCCGCCCGGCAAATCCAGCAGCCACAAATGCCAGTCTAATGTGAGAGGTCGAAGGCATGAATTAAATGTGTAACAGTTGTAAAGACACGAGTTTAGGCTCGTTTGTGGTGTAAGACTGCCCGGAACCGCCCAGCAAATCCATCTGCCACAAATGCCTGTCTAATGTGAGGGGTTTTTACAAGGTTACGGTGTTATTGAATTAAGAAACACTTAACCAGATAAACATGTGGTGGGACATGAGGGGGTTAAGTGGGTGCCTTGGGTCGCATGTGGAATTAAGTGTGTGCCTTGGGCAGCATGTGAAATATGATTAGATGCACTTAACCAAAATAGAAACATGTAAGAAGACATGAATAAGAATGGGGATAAGTGGGGAAAAAACCTTAGAGGGGACTAAGCATAGGTGGAAAGCTTGTGTCATGCATGGGGGCCCTTTTCAAACCAGTAACCCATTAAGTATCTTTGTGGGCTCGACCCAAGTCGAGGACGGGACACGCGTACTAGGTTTGATTGTAAGAGGTCAAAACGGGTTAGCGGTGGCAACGCAAGTCCAACGGGGTCATATGTGTGTGTGGGCCTGGGCTGGTAGGTAATACGTTGTTGCATATAAGTCGTGCATTTTGGTGGTATCGGGTTGCCACTTTGGGGAGTGATACATCCCACTGTGGGGCCAGCACGGGTATCTACGAGTTAGGGAGCAGATCGAATGGCAGTAGTGGGTACGCCTAGTGGAGATAGGAGCAGGCGGCACCTATGAAAGCAGCTGGGGGTACACGAAACTACCATTATCATTATTAAGTTCTGTAGGCGGGATCAACTTTTAGGGTGTTTGGTGTGGTGTAGTGTAGTAATTATCCTATAGTGACTAGGTATGCCTTTAATGTTATCTTTGTTCATCTGATTTCCTTTGTTTGCTTTGTCATACCCATTGATTCACAGTCATTTCCTTGTTTTCCAGCTTATGCCTTGTCCTAGTTACTTAATGATAATATTGTTAAAGTTATTGCACTCGCCAGACTTTATGTCTGACCCCCCTTTGTTTCCACCTCTTTTCTTCCTTCCCCCCCCCCCCCCCCCAGGTGCTCAGGGTGGGACTAGTACTAGTGGAGCTTGATTTGGACAGCTTTATCTCTTTCTTTGGAAGTTGCTTGGATCGCTGAAGTAAAAGTTCAGCCTATCTTATTTATGGGTACTTTATGTGGGGTTATGTCTTTCATTTTATGTACTATGATTTAGTCAAGATGGATATTATGTACTTGACTCTAGTCTTTGGTTTTTGATGATGTAATCAAACTTATTTGTTT
This sequence comes from Allium sativum, assembly GCA_030737875.1. Classification (NCBI taxonomy): domain Eukaryota; kingdom Viridiplantae; phylum Streptophyta; class Magnoliopsida; order Asparagales; family Amaryllidaceae; genus Allium; species Allium sativum. The sequence continues at coordinate 151,139,363 of CM060921.1, read as the reverse complement.
ATCGCTGCAATGAATGAAGTTTTAAATTTTTAAGTTTTGTTTTATATTTGTCTTGTTGTTAAGTTTCTGTTCTATACACACTTAAAATGCTCCATAGAAGTTAATGCATTTCCTTTGTGAGTGACATTAATGGACATGGGGTGTCACATCGCCCTTGAGAGGGAGTTTCTTTTCCATCTAGCAAGTCTGACGTCAACTTTCTTAATGAGATGTTGCCAATCTTTCTTCATCGACTTCTTCAGTCGTATGCACATGCCAAGATAGTTAAGTGGGAACCTGTCCTCCTTGCAGTTAAGAAGTGCCACACAGTTTTTGCTTACCTCTTTACTGCAAACAAGGGTGTAAATACTGCTTTTGTGAAAGTTAATTTTCAAACCTGATGAACTCTCTAAAGCATACAACAAAAATTTAAGTGCAGCAATGTATCTACATTCAGGGTTACTAAAAATTATAGTATCATCAGCATAGTGTAAAGAATTGATACCCCCAACCACGTGGTCACTTCCAAAGCTTTTGATAATGCAATTGCTACAACTAATCTTTAGAATTTGAGAGAAAACATCTACTGCCAAATCAAAAAGAAGTGGAGAAAGAGGATCCCCCTGGTTCAATCCTCTTTTAGAAAAAATGGTGTTGCCGACAACTCCATTGACACAAATATTCGATCTGCTCGATGATAAAATATTGTGAATCCACTTCATCCTCCGTTGGGGGAATACTCTTTCCTTCAGTACATCAATCATAAACTGCCAGTCTATTGTGTCAAACGCCTTGGCAAAGTCATGTTTGTTAATGTCACATGGAACATCAAAACGGTCACAATGCGAAATGACTTCCTGGACCAACACCGCCCCATCCAAAATAAATCTTCCTTGGATGAAAGCCGTTTGAGATTTATCAATCAACTCATCCATCTTCCCTTTCAATCTATTGGCCAAAACGTTAGCGATCAGTTTGAAGGTGATGTTCAATAGGTTGATTGGTCTAAAGTTAGATGTCGATACATTTCTTTGTCACTTCGGTATTAAAACCACATTTGCATAACTTAACTTCTCTAGCTTAATTGTACCATCATAAAATTCATTGAACAACCGAAAAACATCCTTTTTCACCATATTCCAGTATTTCTTAATGAAAAAATTAGAAAGTTGTCGAGTCCAGGTGCTTTGTCTCTAGGCACTCCATTAAAGGCAGCCACAATTTCCTCTTCGAAAAAGATGCTATCTATCTCTGTTAAGTTTGTTTCAAAGGGATAAAGTTTTTTCTACTCAATCAAGATTTGATGATCAATCATATCTCCAAAAATTCCTTTGTAAAAATCAGTAAAAGCATCACTTAACTTCTATTGATCACAAATTTCTTCCTCCTCCTTCCAAATGCTACTAATCAAGTTAGTTCTTCTCCTACCATTTGCAACCCGATTAAAATAGCTAGTATTTTTGTCTCCTTCTTTAAGCCATTGGGATCTTGATCTTTACATCCAATAGATTTTCTCCTGATCCATCACTTTATTCATTTCTTTCTCTTTTAGCGATAACAACTCCTTCTCTTCTTCAATTAATCGACGCTGCTCCTTCAATATATTGAATTCTAGAATATCTTTCTGAAGCTTTTCCTTTTTAATGCTAAGTTGTCAAACACTTCCTTGTTCCATTTTTTCAAGAATTTTCTTAACGGTTTGAACTTCCTGCAAATTATGCTAGCAGCATCCCCATTATCTCCAAAACTAGCTCATTTTCTATTTAACATGTCATCAAAATTATCTTCCAAGCACCACATTTTTCAAATCTGAAGAATTTTTTTTCCTAATAAGCTCTCTCATATCCAAAACAATGGGGAAGTGGTTAGAAATAATCGAGGACATTACTTTTTGAAAGGTGAGTGGGTGTAAATCTTCAAAGCTAGAGTTAATGAAAAAGTGATCAAGCTTAACTAAATTTGGTGGGGATCTGCCATCACTCCAAGTGAAACATCTATTAGACAAGGGTAAGTCAATTAAAATGCATTCATTCATAATTTCACTAAAATCATCCATATCATCCACATAATTGTCCTTACTATTACTCCTCTCAAACGTAAATATGGTTGCATTAAAATCCCCACCAATAACCCAAGGGCCATACATCAATTTGTGAAACTCAACTCCCTCATTCCAGGGTACCTTTCTTTCAGTTCTGGTGTTTGGTCCAAACACATTTGAAATGAAATATAGAGTTTTGGATTTTCTACATTCTAGTGCAACATGAAGGCAGTGAATTTGCTTAATCTCTTGTTTCAAGGTCCAAAGGTTACTATTCCACCCCGTGAATATATCTCCTTTACTTCCAATAGCGGGAATAAAGCACAAATTGTCAATCACTCCCCAACCTAGACATCTAAAGACTTTATTTTCTGGGTATTTAAGTTTGGTTTCTTGTAACATAACAATCTCAAGTTTAATGGATTTAAGGTAATTTTTGACCCTATGACACTTATCATAAGTTCCTAGGCCTCTAACATTCCATGAGACAACAATTATTGGGAAACAACACCCCTCTCTAGTTCCTTATTTTTAGTATCACTAATTACATCATTATTTAACATAAAACCATAATTACGGGCTAAGTCATACAATTGATCACTAGATAAATTGTTAAGTAATGTAGGGACAAAGACGCTACTTCCAAAGGATGAGGCAGTCCACGAGCACTTCTACGAAGCATGACCACTCCAGAATCAAGAGCTTTATTTTTACCTTTGTTGGTTGCAGAACATTCCCCAGAAGCAGATAGCACCAATGTTTTGTCTCCAATTAAGTTTAGGTCTTGAGAAGTATTTTCTTGTTCGTTCCTCCCTCCATCATCATCATCACCACCAAAGGAGTTACTGTTGCCCAAATCACCGCAGTCCTCCAATCCAACTCCATCATAATTTGGTGCATTACCAACTCCAACAATGTTTCCTTCAGCACCAACTTCTACCTGAACTCCATCATCATAATAGACAATATAGTTTTCACCATTCCCACCTTCATTCATGTTTACCTCATCAGATGGAACCACAATCGAATTGTCAGCAACTCCATCATTCACCATCCCCCTTGGTTCATTATCATTATCAATCGTAACCCCACTAATTAAAACATTTAGATTTCCATCGGAACCCTTCGCAAAAACACGTCACTTGAACTTTGAACATCAGAACAAACTGGCGAGTCTCCATCACAATGTTCAATTTTCACTTTGTGATTAAATCCTTCAACCGGAACAATAATGGAGGGGGGAACCACAGCCGCTTCATCAATCTCTATCTCCACTCTTAAAAAGGTGAAACAAGTCACATGTTATGCACTATATTGCAACTTTTTGACATATCCAACTTCAGCCAAGGCTGCGCGAAGGACATCAATTTTACGGCACACAAGAGGTGCGTTTTTCAAAGATACCCAAATCATCTTTGTCGTCTTGGGCTTACTGCCTGATTGCGCTCTCCAACGCTTTAGATTAATAGTTCCTTGCATAGTGATTATAGCATAGTAAAAATTCTCAATGAGCAATTAAGCTGGAAACCTGACGACAAACTCCTCTTCCAACCTCCTAACGTTCCAGTTCCAGAAAGGAGCCAGGCTTCCAAATCTGGATTTTATCAACTCTTCCATCTGTGCAACAGTGAAGGATCCATGTTCAATCGAGATGATAACCATCTATCTCGCCCAATTGAATTCTTCTCAAAAGTTTTTGGCCAAGATCTGAGATCGATTTTTTGACGTCACCGTTGTTTGAGGAGGAACACAAAAGGATTTACAATTAAAACCTTTATAGCCAGATTTATTGCATTTAAAACATAAGATTGGATTTCGACATGATCGTGCCCAGTGATCTGTCGATCCGCCTCTGAAAAATCCATTATTCGATTTTATATTTCTGAGTTAAGCATCATAAGTGTTAATCTTATAAGGCGCCGTTTGGGGATTTGAGGTATTAGATTTATTAAAATATACGTTTCGCTATACAGCTGGATGTAACAGAATGTCCTTGTACAATGGATCTGGATCCTTGTCTTTAGTAACATTTTCATTATGCGAAGAAATATAGTTTGCAAGAGAAGATGCCAGAGAAGAAAATGCATTTTTTGAATTCACCACAAAATGTTTGAAGGACGCCATTTTTAGATCTCGTATTTTAAATTAAATGACTTGCAGAAATCAAAAAATTGATCTAGTAATATGAACTAAGAATGTGCAAATAAAAATTAGTTACATTATGACTCCATAAATGTAGATGTAGAGTGTAATATCTCATTTTCTAAGGCCTAAAACAAAATGCTACACATGTTGTAGCTACCTATAGTGTTAGTATTCGATAATAGAAATCGATGTATTAACAATTCAAAACATCATATAGCATGGGAATATGAAAAAGCTTGAAATGACATTCATAAATTAAATATCTGTTACATATCCTTTTCGCATAACCCGTACAGCGAAAATATAAATATTACAAAACATAAGAATGACATATGAAGATGCCATCTTGGATGACAAGAGCCTAGCTAGAAGAAAAACAAAGCAATAAACGGATTTGCCTCTAGACTTACGAATAAGAGATAAATAAACATACATCAAAAACTACTTATTGGATATACACTCCTACTCATCTCTGAAATCTTTATTTGAAGATGATAACCTAAAAGCCCTAATTTTAAGCCTACTCGAATGAGTACCTAATAGTTTAAGGTGAGAATAGAAACTACGGGTCAGTCAAACAGACTGGTATGAATAATAATCGTTGTACCTGTTACCAATGGGTATCTAATAAGACCACACTACATAGTGGAATAAGCTTCCCCTCGCTAGTATTGAAGCATAACAACTAAGCATGTGCTTCATCGCTACAATGATTAGCACAATACAAAATAACGACAACAGTAATATGATACGTAATATGCAGTCATGCAATGGATACCCTATCCCTTCGTTATACTGACTAGTTGTGTTAACAAATTCTTTATATGCCTTTCAACCTACCTATTGCTTAGGTATCATTCTAGTTACTAAGTTCATTTATATGAACTATTTTATCATTACATATTAGGATACCCTCCTTTGGCTTCTGCATTAACTATCCTTAATAAAATTTATGAAGTAACCCCTTGAATGGATGTTGTCTAACTGCTAGGAATCCTTTTGTTTTATTTTATATGTTAACAAATAACCTAGTAGTGTTATTTCGTAGAATAACTATAATCTCTATAGTTTTATTCCATATGATAATTTTAAACCTTTTACCTTATGTAGATAACCATACGCACATTTCATAGTTTTGCATATAAATTAACTAAGAACCCTGTAGTTTTATTACGTAGGATGATTGTATACCTTTCTCTAAATCGTGTAGTTTTTTTCCGTAGGGCCACTGTAAGCTTTTATATACCTATTGTGGAACACCTGTTGACATCTCATAATTTAAACCTAGGTTTACTAAGAACCTATCAGTTTTTTTATACTTGTCTCCCCAGCAACTATTCATGTCAAATCAGGAAATCCCCCATTTATCTCTCCTATTGATATTGCTAATATGTTCGTCAAATGCAATAATGTAGTACAGGTTCCTACCATCGTTCAAAAAAAACTCATCCTTCCTTTAGCTAGGCATAATAGTGATAATGATGTTATAAATTTGTTGTCGAATGCATCAAGAAAATCAATGGGTTTGGGAAATTTCTTCCAACCCAATACCCCTTTCGACTCCTTCCTTAGGTGTTGAAGCGACATGGTAAAACTCCATGAGAAAACAAAGCCATATCAACAACCTTTGCTAGCAAATTGTCCTAAAACATACAACAACAAATTGTTCAACAAGTTAAGGGTTAAGCTTAAAGTCAACCCCTTTGGTTCCACTGAAGTATATTAAGGCGAAAACCTACTTCTCTTATATTTGTCTTTGGAAAGCGAACCCCCTACTATTCTTTCCATAAATGTAAAAATAAATAACATTTCAATGATAGGCAAAGCCCTATCGACAACATGCACACAAGCAAGCGAACAAGACCTACCGACACAAACTGTATCGACAAACTATAGAGGTAATAACCCCTAACTAGTTTCAAAAATAAAAAAGGTTCTTCTTGACAACACTGTCGACGCCAATAGGCCATGGAGGCAAACCCTCAAAACATCTTTAATTAAAGATTTCTTGTCGACAACAACTATGTCTAAGGAAATAAGTTATAAAACAAACTTATAAAGATTTGTCATCATTGGAAATCGACTTCAAGGGTTTTAGAAGCATGAGCTTCAATATAGAAAACAAGTATACAGACCAACCTTTTTGATACTAACGGTGTTGACCAGGACATAAAAAAAAATCTTGGGTTTTGAAAACCTATTATAAAGCCATTTGAAAACACCATTGCAACAATGATCTCTTTGACAACAAGTGTGTCGAAGGATATAATGGCGACAAGACAACACACTCATTTCATAAACCTTATCTACATTACCTATGCCGACATGACTCTACAATAATAGGTCATAACAAACTGTTCCCACATCAACTATGTTGGCAAGATTCATAAGCAATAAGCTTATGGATCAACAGTAAACAATGAATCAAAATTATATCGAAAAATCCACACTTTTGACTACAACGAAGGGTGTCAAGGCCATAGCCTCTTAATCTTAGTTTAAGATCATAAAACCGCTTTTGTTTCCACCAAAAGGAAACAAAGTGATAACTTCTTCCTCTTTAAAGAAAATAAATTCTTCATCATAACAAATCCCTCTGAATTCCTCGAAGGGCGTTGAGTCCATAGCCTCAAGCTAAAGCAAAGTTATACAAATAATCCTTGTAAATGTGAAGGAATCTTTCTAACACCATTGGATGGTATGAAAGCTATATGCTTCGGATCCCTCAAGAAACATAGTTCCAAAAATAAATTCTTCGACTCTATTGAGAGATGTTGGGATGATAGCCTATCTTACTTTTTATAAAGTGAATCATTATATTAAAAAACCCTTTTAAGTGATTCCTCTCAACACCATCACAGGGAACTTAGGCAGTAATCCCTATATTTTATACAAAAGGAACGTTAGAAAATACCAATCCTCTTATTACCCATGAGATATGTAAATGCAATAGCCTTGATTACTTTTAAAAGGGTTCTTTATAAACAAAACATTTAGATAACCAACACATTTTCCTTGCTGAAGGGTTTAGAGGAAATAGCCCTTCAAATTAACATAAAGCATGAAGGCTCATTTCGGTTCCGTCGAAAGGTTCCAAAGCATTATGCTTTTATTTATTTTTATAACTTATGGTCTAGAGAAATAAGCAATATTCAACACCGTCAAAAAGTGCCAAAAGAATAATTTGTCGCCCTTGTAAAACAATAGTAAGGAAAATAACATCTTTTGACTGTGTTAGAGGGCATTGGTTCATATCGCCAGACTCCCTTATCTAAATAAGTAATAAGCTCCTTTCGATACTTGAAAGGTGCAAAGGCTACTGGCCTTTAATCTTTACGAGATCATAGCTCCAAGGAAAATAACTCTTTGACCATGTTGAAAGGTATAAAGTTTTTACACCTTAGGTTCATTTATAAGTCATTTCTTTTAAGAAAATAGTCTTATCGATTCAGCATGACGATCGAAGCCCATGTGCCAAGGTGATAGACCTTACTGGAGTAAACGCTTCGGAAACTTAAAGATAATGGTCGAAAGACGAAGGCTAAAGCTTTATATATATATATATATATATATATGAAAGTGGAAGTCTTAGTGCTTCATATGTCAGCTTATGACATTACAAGCATTTGATACTTATTAGAAAGAAGCGAAAGGTTCTTTCTACTATTTTGAAAGACAAGAAAGATGCTTTCTATCTTTAGAACGAAGATACTGAGTATAAATAAAGTGAAAAATTGGTCAACCCCTTTATACTTTCAAATTACCATTGTTCATTATGAAAAACAATCTGACCAAAGTACAGTACATTATGTACTTTTCCCCGTTCAAAGTATACAATATTTATACTTGTGCATTAACACCTTGTTTAACACATAGGCTTTCCTTAGAAAAACCAACTTAAGGAAATTTATATCAATTAGAAAAAGCATAGAAAAATACTAAAATTTAACGGAATAAGTAGTATTTCCTCCTCTATCATTCATAAAAATATGAAGCCCAAAATAATTAATCAACCCCTTTAATTAGTTACTCCTATTGTTAGCAAACAACCTTCCTTAAGAAATGTATAAGGTTTTAGTAATTATGAAATTAATACTCATCTCCAAAATTACATCGTTATATAAAAATTTCATAATGTTTGGAGATTTATAATTATAGGTTTTGCCTTAAAACCTATTCATTTTTATACAAAACAAAGATATATTCAAAAACGAAAAAAATGAGTATTGTTAAACAATCGAGTAGCGACCATTAAATATGAAAACTATTATAAATAAACATAACAATTTGGGTATATGAAAATAGTCAAATCTAAACATGGGTAGAGAGTAATATTGACCTTGTTTATACTATGAACTTAAGATTTATATATGTTAATTTCCTAAGCTTTAATCTCTAGCTTTCTTTTAGGTTTTCTTTTTCTTTCCTTTTTTTAATGGATCTCTTTCCCTATATTTTTTCTAGGTTTTCATAGACTAATAAAATGAGAGATAAGAGGTAGAAAAAGATCTTATATAGGAGGCCAAATATTACGCATTATTCCCCTTTCATAATTAATTCACGGTTGATTTATACTATCATTCATTCCTATGTACAAATCTCAACTGAAAAATCTAAATACATTATTCGTATTCAATTCAATTAGAAATCATGTATAATGTTTACCAAAATGAGGCACATTATCTAGATATGAAAAATCATATTAGCTATAAAAATATTCATGTTGATAAGCAGGATTAGAAGTTATTAGAGAGAATACATCTTTATTCATTTAGGATATACAATACAATACAAATGTGCAATCTATTTGTAGACACCTTACATAATGAAGATGGTAATGATGCCCATTAAAATTTAGCATATTCATCCATATAAATTGTATTATTATAGCTAAATTATATTTCTCACTCCAATGTTAAGTAGCAATCACTATTATCATAGTTCTTATTTCCAATATTTATTGAAGAGGAAAACATGACTATTCACTCTATTCATCTTAACTATACCTTAAATCGATTTACTCTTACATATTTATTTCCCTTCGAAAATTATCCAACCATTAAAAATAAATATCTTGCTTCAATATCATGATGAACTCAATATAAAAGCGGACTAGGTCATTTGTAACAAACCAGATTTTTGTGTGAATACCTTTGAGATAATCAAATGGTGATTGATTTAAAATAATCTTGATTTAGGAATGCTAACTCGTAAAAATTTCAAGAATTGTGCAAATTCTAAGATTTTCGACAATTACAAGTGTTTATAAATTAATTGTGAATAAGATTATTTTAAGGCGTAATACAATCAAATATTATTTAAATAACCAAAGGGAATAATTACAAAAGGCGTAGTGAAAATATTTAAATTCATTATTTGATAATATAATAAGTTTAGGAATGATTTTATTGAAAACTTGGATAATTGAAAAATATTGAGTAGGATGATACTTAATAAATGAGTAAAAGAGTAATTTCAATGTTGGGTTATATTAAAAATTAATTAATCTATGAATAAATTTTGGAAATCCTCATAATGTAAAATTTTAAGGGCTTAGGAGGTTAGCATGTGATAAGTTATGTTAAAACTCAATTTTGAGTAAAAAAAATCGATTTTTGGTATAAATTTGCATTTCTGGCTCATTTGAGATCTAAATAAAAAATAAAAGGTAAATATTGATTTGTTGTGATTTGTGACATGAAATCACACATATGTTGATGAAGACGAGATATGGATGTGCTTGTCGATAGTGGAGATGGAGCAGCAGAAGTGAGAAGGCAAGGAGAAGCAGTTTTGTGTTGCGTTTCAGCACAGACGACTGATAACATTTGGTCAGACGTCTGTTGTCAGGGTTTTGGTAACCGGAGAGCATGGACAGACATCTGATATATATTGGTCAGACGTCTGTTGTCAGGGTTTTGTAATCCGAGAGCATGGACATATGTCTGACATATATTGGTCAGACGTCTAAGTGGGTTTTCTACGGTTTTGACTTGGTCTTTCTGTGACTTATTCTGCTAGCAATAAAGGGGAAAATTTGGTATTTGTCGAGCCCTTCTATTATCCTATAAAAGCAACATCTAGGGTTGGATTAAAGGCATGGGATTGAGACTGAATAAATTAATCCAAGCATTTGATGTCGTTCTTCATTGTTCTCCTTCTCCAACAAGAGTGTTAGTCATCTAGATATTCTTTCCCTTTCTCAATAAGGTTATTGATTCCTATAGTTTTTTATTGTTGGTTGTTGAACCAGTGAGTGTAAACAAAATTCGTTTTGAAAATCAATAAAGAGGGTGGTTGGGTGGAATATTTTGTGTTTGCGCGTGTGATTTCATACCTGTGTCAGTTTCCATAGAATCATCTTTAAGTAATTTGATGAATAAGATCCTGGTTGCTTCCGCAAAGTCGCAGTTTACATAATAGTTGGTATCAGCGCTAAATCATTACAAAGCTTAGTGATTTTGGAGTTAAAAAAATCAATTTTTTTATGATGGATATGATGGCGTTTCCGAAGATGACTATTTTTGACGGAAGAAATTGGGGTATTTGGAAGCCTAAGATAGCGGATGTGCTTTACCTAAATGATCTATATGATCCGATTGATGGAGATGGGAAGAAGCCCTCGAGTGTGGATGAGGGGAAGTGGAAGAAGATGGATAAGAAGGCTATTGCCTTGATTCGGCAGTACCTTGATGATTCGATATTCCATCATGTAGCTAATTGTGAATCTGCGAAGGATTTGTGGGACAAGTTGGTATCTTTGTATGAGTCGAGGAGTGCTACAAGTAAGGCTTTTTTGGTTCGAAAGCTTGTTAAGCTGAGATTGGATGAGGAGAAGTCTGTTGCAGGGCACCAGAATGAATTTCAAGATGTGTTTAATCAATTGGCAAATTTGAAGGTCAATTTTTGATGATGAGTTTGCTGATGAGTTTGCTTTCAGAAAGTTGGGAGACTGGTTGTTTCATTGAGTAACTCCAATGCAGGTGGAGCCATCTCTTTGGAAATTGTTCGAAGCAGCCTTTTGAATGAGGAACTAAGGAGAAAAGGGTCGGGTTTTAAATCATTTCAAGGTGAGGCCATGGTAGAAAAGGACTCGGGGATAGATACAAGAAGGAAGAAGAAAGGGGCTAATTGTAAAGGTGTTTGTTATTATTGTGGTAAGGAAGGTCACATATGTAAGAATTGTTATGCTTATCAGAGGGATAAAAAGAAGGTTGCGAATGGTGATGGAAGTAATGAGGAACAGGCAGATATTGCTGCAAGTTCCATTAGTGATACTTCTAATGATGTCCTGTTTAGCGAAGTTAATCCTTGGAAGATGGATTCAGGAGCCAGTTTTCACATTTGCAAGGATGTGAAGTATTTCTCTTCTTATGAGAAGAATGTCGACGTGATTAGAATAACCAATGGAGTAGAACTACCAGTTTGTGGTATTGGATCTATCCGGTTTCGTATGCATGATGGCGTGGTAAGGGAAGTCTCTGGAGTTAGACATGTGCCCGCTAGTTCGCATATCCTCATTTCTCTCGATCAGTTAGATCGCTGTGGTTGCAATTATGATACTCGAGGTGGAGTTTTGAGAGTGAAGAAGGGTGGCCATGTTGTGATGAGAGGTGTCTTGGAGGCGGGAAACCTGTATAGATTGGTTAGTTTTGTGGTCGACAGTGGAAGGCGGGTGACGGTTGAAGAACCTAGTCCACAGCAAGGTGAAGAGGTTAATTTGGTCACTGCTGATGTGCTAGACAGTGGTCTTTATGTTGATGATGCTTAAGGGATCCGGAGTGATCAAGGAAGGATCTAAAAACAAGTGATAGACGGGTGTCGATGCAGAAAATCCTCAAGGTAGAGATCCTTATGGTATTACAAGCACTTTTAGACCGTTAGTATTGCATGGTGCATCTCGAGGGGAAGATGCATTTCTAGCAGGCAGTGGGTTGTGTTTGTAATGGTTTATAGAGATCCTTCATGTTGAAAGAGCTAGATGACTTGTATGTTGGAAGATCGTTTCGATCTGATGCGATTTCATATCAAGGTGGAGTGTTGTGATTTGTGACATGAAATCACATATGTTGATGAAGACGAGATATGGATGTGCTTGTCGATTGTGGAGATGGAGCAGCAGCAGTGAGAAGGCAAGAAGAAGCAGTTTTGTGCTACATTTCAGCACAGACGCCTGATAGCATTTGGTCAAACGTCTATTGTCAGGGTTTTGGTAACCCGAGAGCATGGACAGACATCTGACATATATTGGTCAGACGTCTTTTGTCAGGTTTTTGGTAACCTAAGAGCATGGACAGACGTCTAACATATATTGGACAGACGTTTGACATATATTAGTCAGATGTCTGTTGTCAAGGTTTTGGTAACCCGAGAGCATGGACAGACGTCTAACATATATCGGTCAAACGTATGTTGTCAGGGTTTTGGTAACCCGAGAGCATGGGCAGACGTCTGACATATATAGGTGAAACGTCTGAGCGGGTTTTCTGCGGTTTTGACTTGGTCTTTCTGTGACTTATTCTGCAAGCAATGAAGGGGAAAATTAGGTGTTTGCCTAGGCCTTCTATTCTCCTATAAAAGAAGCATCTAGGGTTGGATTAAAGGCATGGGATTGAGACTGAATAAATTAATCTAAGGGTTTTCCATCGTTCTTCATTGTTCTCCTTCTCCAACAAGAGTGTTAGTCATCTAGATATTCTTTCCCTTTCTCAATAAGGTTATTGATTCTTGTAGTTTGTTTATTGTTGATTGTTGAACCAGTGAGTGTAAACAAAATTCGTTTTGAGAATCAATAAAGAGGGTGGTTGGGTGGAATATTTTGTGTTTGCGCGTGTGATTTCATATCTATGTCTGTTTCCATAGAAATCATCTTTAAGTAATTGGATGAATAAGATCCTGGTCGCTTCTGCAAAGGCGCAATTTACATAACATGATTAGAAATCAATATTTAAATGTTTTTTAATATTTCAAAGAAGGTTTAATGTTTATTTACCAAAACATTATAACCGGTACAAATTTTGAGTTTAAATTTGTGAGCAAGTGAAAGTTTCAAAATATACGACTTGTTTAGAAAATAAAAATTTTGTTTGTAACATGAATAAATTAATGTTAAAAGAATTGGAAATATATTAAATACATTGAATAAAATTTGTTAAGTTACAAAATGTGAAATTGCAAGTTTTTATTAAATAAAATGAAAAATGTTGCTTTTACAACGTGTGAGATTTATCGTGCGAAAAATTGAAAATGTTTTTGAAAATGTTAAAGATATTTTAAAATTGTAAAAATATATACAAAAGTAATTAATTAAACTTGTTTTGGGGTTATAACTTGTTGGTGGTAACTTAAAACATGTAAATAGATGGAAATGGAAGGCTGGAATATGCCAATCTCTTTAATTAGGCATATTTATAGGATTACTTTCTAATTGGGCCTTAATCTCAGCTAATTACTAATTAGCCTAAGAGAAATCTAGAAGGCTGAAAGAAAACTATGAAAAATTCATTTTACAGTAAAAGAAGGAAAGAAAGAACGTTTTCCTTCTTTCTAAGTTTGTAGCAAACAAAAACCATCTCCAAATTCAAGCAAAAAATCTTAATAACCTAATCAAATTTAGAAAAAATATTTACAATTAATCTCTATAGGAAATCTCTGTAAATTCGGGAATTATTTCATCTTTAATCTTGTTTATTGTTGATTGTTCTTAATCTTTGAAAATGCATGTTACAACAGACTAAATTTCAGGCAATATCCAAGCTCTTTTATGCCAACAACCACAATCATCATCAACTTCGCTTCTAAGGTGAGTTATGACTCACAATTCTAACTTAAAATAAGCGTACATGTAGATTATTTGTTGTTTTCTTTGTTGGCTACTAGAAAAAAAATTCTGAGATTGAAGCTGAAACGCATTTGGCTATATCTCCCATGTTTCTTATCAAAATTCGATAATTTTTTATTAACTGGAAAGTTTAAAAATTTGTACTAAATTATTTTTATCATGGATTTTCTAAAAATTTTAAGTTAAATTGGTCAAAATTGTGATTGTTTATTGTTGTCCCGAGAGCAAAATGATAGCAACAATGAATGTAGATCTGAGAATTGTTTTAGGAATATCTTTTGATCAGAAAGTCTAATTTTGGTGATTCTTTTTTCTTACTTCAAGCTAATTAAGTCATCTTTAAATTTTGTTTTTTTGGGTTTTGTCAAATTTTTACATTTACATGGCCGAAAGTACATTTTAATGTCGTTGTTCTGAGACTAAAACGGCAGCGTAGTGAAATCCAGCTCTGAGAATTATTTTAGTCATAACTTTACAATTCCTTATCGGAATTCGAGAAACTTTTATATTTTGCAAAGTTTAGGTAATCTACTTCAATTTTCTTGTTTTTTTCACAAATGTTTGGTCTAAAAAAGGAGAATCGACTAAACAAACCATAGACCTGGGATCTTTTGTGAAGTTTGGATAAATTCCATTGACTTGTTTTGGGATTTGATGATTTTTGTGCATTGTTCATGATGTTTTCAGAAGGCTATTTCTATATATAAGAAAGATGACATTCCATGATGATTTAAGTTGAGATGTTGTTGAGTTATTTGAGTTTCAATGGAGCAACTCTATTGAATTTAAATTGATTTTGATGATCTTGTGAATGGATTTTTATAATCGATTTAAAAGTGAGTTTTTGATTTAAAAACCGGATTTGAAATGAATAATCTCCCAAATCGATTTTATAAGTATGAATTTATTTCCAAGCCTATTTAAAATATTATAATTACTTATGTTTAAGGGATATTAAAAGGAAATAATTTCTAAATGTTTTTTGAAAATCGTTTTAACTTGTTTTCTCAAAGAAAGCAATTCCTATAAAATAAACATTTTTACACTCTTCAAATAGACATAGCTATGATTTAAAGGATTTAGTAAACCATGTGGTATGAGACACACAGATTTACTATATGATTAATTTTGACTCGTCAATTGAAGTTATTTTTGTTTTTCACGTGTGAAGTGGACTAGCCTGTAGTAAATCGATTAGTGAAACGTGTGGTATATGACGTATTGTTTTTACTTTTTAAGTTACTATTCGGGAGTCCATGACAAGTTCTAGCGTTGTTTTTACCTATACTTGGAATGTTGAGTTCTATATTTATATTAAAAATTGATGGGTTGTCTTGGACTTGTGGTCCTATTCGTGACTAGTGGGTCTCTTATGAATTGTACTTAGAAGGTTGGTGGGCCACTTATCAGATGGTAGGCCTATTTACATAGCTAGTAGGCTAATATTCGAACTAGTGGGTACTATTATTTATATTGATGTTTTCTAGATTCTTTTGTGTCGATTTCTAGAATTTAGATGACTTTGAATGTATTCACCATTGTTGATTGTGTTTATTCTTTATATAGCTTGAGTGATATCGTGTTACTTATATTTTGGTGATTCCATTCGTGTTGACATTGAACTCTTGAATGGGTTCTAAATATTATGTTGGGATGATTTCCTAATTGGTCATATGCCAAGAAAACAATATACCTTTTACCTAGCCTAAGATCTTGCTACTTTACGATCAATGCAAACCTTATGTCTTATGTGATAAATCAAATCTTGCTCACCTAACTATGACAATGTATATTTGTGTCCTAACTTCCCTATTGAGATGTTGTGCCTTATAAGATATCATTCTATTTCACTATATCCTAATCTCATTTTTTCCGTCAGACTGATATGTGTATTTCACACTCAGGACGGACAAAATTTTTACAGGTAGTGCTTGATGTTGATACTCTATGCCCAACCTTTTCTTTTGGACTACCTACTACCGTTAGATCGCTTTAGCGAGTTTGGCTAGTACTTAGAGTTTATGTAGCATGCTCTGATGACTGTATGTATTCTTTTATGGGGATGGATGAATGTATATTGTGGAATGTATATCCATTCACGGATATTGTTTTGAGTTGTTCCTGATGTATGTATATATCAACGACTGTGTTGTTATTATGTGAACTGTGGAATTTACTCTTGTTACGTATTGTTCTGGATCGATCTTGTAGCCATCATAGTATTGTACTAGACAAGAATTGAATATGTTAATCCGCTTGAAAAAAAGCATCTTATCGATGTATTCGAGGCTTGACCATACAAAATTATGGATGGTCACTCCTAACTAGCCCTGTTCTCTATATTAACAGACGATGTTACTCGTTAACGTTCATTGTTAATAAGTGTAACAACCCGGAAATTCTGAACCAATTTAGAAATTTTATTTTAGAAATTTTAATGGATTTTGAATATCTAAAATGATTTATTTTAAATAATAACAATTTAAAATTCAATTAAATTGAAGTTAGAACGTATAGATTTATTTTAATTATAAAACGAGCCTGAAATGGCGCGGTAGTATGAAAATTCTATTTTAAATTTCAATTGAATGTATAGGATTCAAAATAAATCAGATTTCAGTAAAACCAAAAACGTTAGAATCTATTTAATTATATCTTACTAACAAATGTAAGAAATTGATATTTCACTTTATAAATTGAAAGTTATATCCAGTTTAAAATTTAGAATAGTCGCTATAATTTTTTTTAATATTATATATAGCCCTTAAAAATAGCCATTTTGCAAACGACCTCCGTTTTCAATAAAACCACTTTTGTTGGATCCGGAATGTCAAATTATTATTAGTTTTCAAATTTCATAATTTTTGGAATTAATAGGTAAGCGCAGTGAATTTAAACGCGTTTGGTAATTTCAGTTTGAATTTAAACGACTGGAAAATGGCCATTTTTCAAACGGCCTCCAAATTCGATGAAATTAATTTTTCTAGGACCGTATCATCAAAATATAGCTAGATTTATTTTTCGGTAATTTTTGGAGTTAGTATGTGGTCTCGGTAAATTAAAATGTACTTTTAAAATTTAATATATTGATTTATATTTTAATTAAAGAAAAACTGATCGAAATAGTTGAATTAGCTTACGAAACATATCCCATTGTGTCCAGAGTGGGGGTACTTGGTTAGAAACGACAGTCGTTGGGTCTTATTTGGAATTCGGATGAAATTGAGGCAATTAAATGAATTAAATATTTTATATATATATACCCTTCATAAAAATAGAACCCTAATTTCATTTCAACGGAGCCGCCATCTACCCCAAATCGATGGCCATTTCCATTCAAAATTTCCTTGCCCAAATCCTTCACATCCACGCAATAAATTCTGAAACCCATAACATGAAATTGAAGAGCTCGACTAGCTCTAGTCGATCAACGGTTAAGATCGAAAATCTTGATCCCTGATGGTTGAAATCAGCTCGGGAATGCGCTGAGTTTGGGTTGGTTTTGCGTGAGCTAGGCGAGGCCAAGTTTGACCAAACTCCGGCCAAAGGTAGCGTTGGTGATGGTGTGTTACGGGGTGGTGGAGGATGGGGTTCCGACGCAGCAGTGTGATGGCGGTGGCGGTTTTGTTCAAGTGTGCAAGGGTTCGATTTTTACAGAGATAGGATAACAGGGTAATTAAGGGTTTGGGAGGGGTATAATTAAACAAAATATATTTTAATTATTTTAAATTGTAATCAATGTTTACACGGTCATAACTTGTTCAAATGACAATAGAATCGAACGATTTCAGATCCGTTAGGATCAGAGAAAAGAGAGCTTCACGATGGAACCGACCAAAGCAGAAACGGAGCTAATTGGGATTTTTGATTGAACTGAATGCAAAGTTTAATTCAGTCCAAATAAACTTCAATTAAAGAATGACGGATTGGAACCCAAAATGAGAATTCTCTCACTAAAATTTTGTACAGTTGTTTATTTTATAACTGAAATTATATAGAATTGCCAATGTAGATTTTTATTAGTTCTAATCATTATAAATTGTTTATGGTGTATGTTAGCTCACCTCCCTCATCCACAGACCATGGACGAATAAATTGACTCTATTGTGTTTTGATTGTGATGCCGAAATGTTTAACATATTAAAAATAATGTTAACATTAATGTGGTATTTAAAATTAAATTATAAATATCTATTTATAATTTAAACAGTGAAAATTGGTTAATTAGAAAAGTAATTCAAATTGAATTAGAACTGGTTAAATTTATTAACCAATGATAATTTTAAATAGACTGTTGTTGTTTGAAAACCCCACACGGGTATTGGGATGATATTTGACATACACTAATCCCAATATTTAGTTGTATGCCGATTGATTGATGGACAGACTGTGATGAGCGTTATTTTTTTTAATGCTTATACAGTTGTAAATTGCACTATGGACGATGTTTGAATGTTGAGTGATTATTTATCATTATTGTTGAATACATGCGATGTATGAAATCCATATAGCTGAAATCATATGGTAATTGATTGTGTCGCATTCCGATTCATAAATATTGAGTATTTTTAAATAATATTCAGAAAAGAATCAAAACATGATTTTGATGTCCAATTTGGGATGGACCAGGAAATATACAAATATGGAAGCCGAGTTAAGTATATACGCTATTTTTAACTCAAACAAATTTGTTTATTGATTTTATTCATTTAATAATGAATATGAAAAGCTAAATGATTTCAAAATCAGATATTTCGAAGATAATATCATTTTAATTAATATTTTAATGATATGGAATATTCATTTTTGTTTTAAAATTGAAAACGAAGTTGAAACCATTTTAAAATGAATTTATAAACGATTTATAAAATTCATTTTGAATGGAAATCAATGATATTATATATATATATATATACATACACATATGTAACGACTTGAATAAAATGCGCCGCGCAGCGACCATTCGCGAATTTCAACCATTGACTTCAAATGGACATAACGGGAGATCCGACCGTCAGATTCTCCTAAAACTGGAACTGTTGGGTTCATATCGAAAAGATCTTTCCAATGATAATAAGAGATTTGAAATCTAATGGTTAGATTTTAAAATTTGTCCAAATCAGTTTTGGAAATTGTCGTTGTAAATGCAGTTCAATGACCGTATATGGAAAAATGGCGATATTAAAATCATAAAAAATATTGATAAATTATATGAAATCATAGTAAATGATTTGGAAAGATTTTGGATGAAAAATTTCAAGTTTGAAAAGATAAAGATATATTTTTATTGAAATGAACTAGTTATTAACTAGAATAATATTCCAATGTTTTTAAATAAATAAATTGGATTAAGAAATGGGTTTGAAAATGACCAGAGTTTTCTAATGAGCAAATTGGAATAGATTTGAATGGAAATAATCCTCGAATATTTTGATATTGGATTTCGTGATTATACGGACATGGTTGACGAATTTGGAAAGAATATACATATCGTTATTCCCAATATGATATTTGTTGGTTTCAAAATTTGATATTGAATATAAGACGATAATTTCTATTTAGAGCCTTGTATTTAATATCAAATTAAATTTTGGGTTTGTCATGAATGGTGTCTTAAATAACATTGTTCTTAAACCCAGTTGAGAAAATAATAAATCTTTTAATTAAGATTAATGAAGTTTAACAATTAATTAATTTAATGGAATTTGAAATGGAAGTTGATTTTGGGTTTGTTGTGAATTGTGTTTTAAAATGGCAGTTGTTATTAAAACCAAATTAATAGTGAAGATATGATTCGAAATTTATAAATCTTTATTCTAAGATTTAATGGAATTTTCTAACGTAAAGTGTTCTAGTTTAAAATACTAAATTGGAATTGAGTGGAATTTGATTCGGTAATAATCAAGATGAGCTTTTGTGAAGGAAAACTTTTACTATATATGGAATTAAATAGGATTTTTCGTTATTCCATTTATATTATTATTCTGATACGGGAATTTATATCGATTATACACCGTTATGATTTCCGTGTAGATTACATTTTGATGGAAGATGATTTTGGGTTTATCGTGAAAGGGGTCTTAAATGACATTCGTTCTTTAACCCAGTAAAAGACGGGAATTATTTCCTAAATTTGAATAATCATTAAATAATGATTTTTGGAGATTAAAACTAAGCTGAGTTTTAATGAATCTTTAATTAGATTGAAAAGTTAACGTGGCAATTAAATTTGCCAAATTTGAGAAATTATTGAGATTGGAGTACCACCAGTTTTACTCCAGGCGATAGTTAAATTTTTAATTAGATTTGAATGTGAAACGGTAATTAAATTTACCGATAACACCATGGGTGTTAGATATGGGGTACTATTAGTTTTGCTCCATGGGACGAATAGGTTGGTATTGGGATTAATAAATAAATGATTACTTCGATAGGGCTCGATAGTCCCGACTAGTTAATAAACCTTAATTTGGTTTAGAATTGTTAAAGGATAAAATCCTTTGAAATTGATATCCAAAGGATGATTAAAGAAATAGTTTAAATGAACGTATCTTTAATAAAAATAATGGTAAACTTTCCCATGAGATGTGAATATTTGAACAAAAGAATATACTGAATTGGAATGAGGCGTATGATGTGTTTTTATAGCACTTGGTTATTGATAATAAAATACGCGAGTTATTCGGAAAGACCGGGTTTATCCCATTTTGAATAACTAGTACGACAATTAAATATCGACGATGAAGATGGTGTTAGAAGACTGGAGATCTTCACATCGTATGGATGATTATTGATGCCTTGATTGGTCTGATCCCCCGACACAAGGTAATAAGTGGTGATCGTCCAAATGTACTTGGAGATCTACTGGATATGCGAGGACCTCTCTCCTATGTTGGATATATGGGATGTGGAATAAGGTGCCTCCAGTTTCGTTCAGACCTAGAACAGACTTGTATTTGGATTTGTGTCTGACATTAGATTTCATTCTGTGTTGATTGATTTCTATTAAAAATATATATGTTTAGTGGCGGAGAATTTGTTCTCATGCTTAACACCCTTCTCTAAGACATACGAGCTAAAAGGTTATATATTGATAGACATCAGTTGCATTCCATTGATTGTCAGTGTGGAATGCTGTGATGCAAATGAACAAGGCTTTTGTTGAAAAGTAGAGTCTTGTGGTTGATGATCAAAGCACGGATTTAAATAGCATAGCTTTGTGCATAGCGTTAACTCGCGAGCTTCACACCCTGTATGAACCAAAAATGGGATGAGGGACAGTAGGGAGAGCAAGCGTTTCTTTCTAGCTAGGAGTGATGTCATGGTATGGAGCCCATACATTTTACTTATGTGGTTGTTGGAAAGCGAGGTACCTCGGATTAGAGTCCCTAGTGGCTCTTGATATTGGTCGACATACTAACCAGATTTTATGCCCCATAAGGCAGGGAAACGTATTGTTTAGGAATTGTCAATCCACTAAAGTAAGTGTGGACCGGCCTCGCCGCTCCTAGGGCTCACCTGAATCTGAGTCCTAAGTCACATGCTAGAGTGTCTCGAATTCAGTAAGGAAGATCCCTTGCCTTGGTTCATGACGGAAATCCAATTTCCAATACGACATTGTGCGGTTTTGACTATAAAACTAGTATGGCGGCATAATATATGGTACCTATGTCGTCTATGATTGATATATTTATATTTGAAGTTAATCTTGACACTAAGCAATTATATTACATCAAAATGATTTGTATTAAACGTACCAAGCATGTTTGGCTATTATAAGGGAAAACTCTACCCTCCGGCTTGCGTTGCATTGTGTGATGAGACCCGAGTCTTGTAATAGCTTCATTTTCCAAAAAGCATTACGCTGTTTTATTTTAAACAGAGATTCATGTGGAGTAAACTCGTTCCGTGTTACATAGCGTGGTCCCATGATTTTCCCAACTTTTAAAGTAAAGGTTTAATTATTGTTTAAGTTCTCATATAGTCCCATGACTGTCTCGAAGTCTATTGTTTCTACCTAAACTCTGGGTGTCCATATTTTCCACACGGGCAACTAGTAGTTTTGGTTTTCGTAGATACTTCTTTTCCCAGGATCCTAGATTACAACTAGAGCTATATTCTGAAAGCTTTGTATCCTTTTATTTCTTTCAGTTGTGGTAGTTGATATATTTCCACTATGCATTGTATTTATACATTTTAGATTTCCACTGTTATGTATTTTAAATTTCTAATATAATTTTCTGTTGTATATTATTTAAACTCTAATATTCTTGTACTCTGATGTAAATTATTGTAATAACAATGAAATGTTCTTATGTTTGGTGTCTGATGCGTCGTGTTCTCAAAGCAATCCGTTATTTTTCGTCTCTTCGGAGATCGGGGATTTTGGGTCATTACAATATAAGTCTTGAAGTGGGGTATCACATTATCCTTAACTTCTAAGGACATTAAATATGTTGCACTTAGTGTAAACTAATAAACTAACATTTCAGAATGACTGAGTTCTTAGATCTATCTTGTAGTTTCGATCTAATATTACATTTAACATAATGTGAATTTTTTTAATTAATCAAATGAATATTCAATCTCCTTGTACTGTTTGTTGGCTTATTTCGAATGAAGCCTTCGTCGAAATATTATACATTACAAACCATAATTTTTTCCATATACTGCTTGTATGCGATGATATGCAGGTTAAATATTTATAATCAACGTTGCCTTTAGAACTCAAAACTAGTAAAGTACGATATATATCAACCAAATAAACAAGTAACATATCAGATCACGAATATATTAAATAATTATAAAATTAGTCACTTGCAAAGGTATATAAATATTCACATGCAATAATCGTTTATTAGTATGTATATTTTATATTTTCAATTTTCAATTATTCCATTTGCATATCATAATTGATAAACGTTTTATCAATCATTTTATATGTGTGAATTTATCAATGTAGATTATTATAGCATTGTGAAATGTATGTTCGTTAAATATTACGAAGGTTAAATATTATCATTTTATTTTTATTATATGACTCTAGCTAGCCTTTTATATCTCACCAAAACCTAAGTGAAATATAGAAGTCCTTCGGCTTTACAAGTGGTGTTAGGACTCCTCGGGCCTTAAGAAAATCTCAATAAATCATAGATCCACATACATTAGAAAAATGTTTATCGGTTTTATCATAGGAAATCTTTAACTAGTCGTTTCTTATCTTGATCCCACATTTAACTTGAGGAAAGCTCAATAAGTAACATAAAATTATTAATGCGGACCTACCATTTTTCGACGGTTAATAAATATAATGCGTATACCTTGAGGATAGTTTGACAAATACATGCAGTTTTCATACCTTTTTTTAATATACTATTGGTATTGCAAATAATAACATTCCATGCTTGAGGAAAGCCTGATGACTACATAATATGTGAGAAATATACTAATACAAAAGTGATACATGACAACTTTGTATTACAGCTTTATGATCTTCAAATATATGATATTAAGAGATACCAACATATAAAAAATCACTTCTTATTAGATATCCTTATGATTCAAACGTAGGGCATAAATGAAATTACGATATACAAACAATAACATATGTATTTACTCCTTAAGTGTATTTAGGGTTTCTTATGTTTTGCATTTAATTATACATTTATATTATTTAAATTTCAATGTTAGATAACTTTTCATTTCACATTACTTAAATAATATTTTAATGTATATTATTATATTAATCGACATTTTAACTAGTATTATAATATTACATATAACATTTATATTCAGTATTTAGCGTATACTATAACCTTTAGAGCATAAAACATATATTATATGTGTATATTGTTTAAATACTTGATTATTTATTTGATAAACCTTTTATTAACTAGCATAATTTAATATTTTTAGTTAAATTATATTAATTTCGAAATTCAATTCATACATGTACATGTATAATTTCTAGACCTCTTAAAACAATATAACATATATCATAATATATAATACATGTACTAATAAATTAGTTAGTTAAATTATTTAATTAATATGTGTTATTAATCTCATTATTTTTATTATTCTCACTAATAAAATATAAATTTCAAAATTAACTCTCAGATATTTTGATATTTTAATTATAGTATTAAATATATAATGTGCACATATTTTTTATTTTAAATTAAACATCTAAATTTTAAAAGAATATTTTTCAAATCAATTTGAAATTTTTATATTATAACATTCATAATATTTTATTCTTATTTTAAATTTATCTTTTAGATTTTAAATTGGGTAAGTTTTGCTCACATCTCTAAAAGGTTTGGAAATTAGGCTTATATCCAGTCTTAAATTTTTTGTAAATTAGCTCCTTATTTTTCGAAAATATGTCGAAAAAAAAAAAATCACGTAAATTCATGTAAGCATCATCAAATTCAGGCATTAAAACCACTAAAAACGCATCAAAAAAAAAGGCGAATCTCCAGTTTATTACATCAAAGGATGCAATTATTGTATACATGTATGCAACTATTGGAGTTATGCATCCCTCTTAACTTTTATGCATACATGTATGCATATAATATAGAATAAATGCATACATTTCTGCAATAATTCGTTATTTGCATACATTTATTGTAACACCCCACTCCCGCTATGATCACTCGCTAAGGGAATGCCATAACATCGGTGGAGTATTTTAAGTGAATATAGAACAGAGAAATTACAGCAAGACAGATATAAGTAATAGTTGAAAATTTAAAACATCATTTCATTGCAGCGGAAAGTAAAACATGTTTGGTTACATCACAAAACCATAATAAGAGTCAAGTACAAAATATCCATCCTGATAAATTCGAAATACATAATCCCAATACATGAACTGATAGCCATAAAAGAAAAGGGTAAGCTGAGCTCTACATCTAGGGTCCAAGCTCCAAGAGAGTAATAAAAGCAGCCTGATCAAAGCCCACTCGTGCTGGGCCCACTCTGAGAACCTGAGGGTTGGGAAAAAGATAAAAATAACGGGGTCAGACATAAGTCTGAGCGAGTCCTATAACTTTAACAATGCAATCATTAAAGTAATTAGGGTATGATATAACTTGGTACGGTGTGACTGGGAATAAATGACTACACTCAGTAGCCAATCAGACTTAGAATGAACTAAGATAATGATAAAGACGCATTTACCCACCCAAGGATAATTACTACACTGCACCACACCAGTCATTCCTACTTAAAGGTTGACCCCTCCCAAGGACTTAGAAAAATTTAACCAGTAGTTTCGTGTACCCCTAGCTGACTACATAGGTGCCGTCTGCCCCTATCTCCACTAGGTGTACCCACTACTCCCAAGCGATCGGCTCCCTACCGTAGATACCCGTGCTGGCCCCACAATGGGGTGTATCACTCCCCAAAGTGGCAACCCGATACAACAAACGGTGCACGGCTTATATCTACACGATGCAACAACGTCTTACCTACCAGCCCGGGTCCACACACGCATATGAAACCCGTTGGACTCGCGTTGCCACCGCTACCCCGTTTTGGCCTCTTATAGTCAAGGCCAATATGCGTGTCCCGTCCTCGACTTGAGTCGAGCCCACTAAGATACGTTTGGGATATTGGTTGAGATGGGCCCCCACAAGCTACCCACCTAAGCTTGTCATTTCTAGTGTATACTACTTAACCCTTTAATCATGTTTTAATTACATGTTCCACTTTGGTTAAGTATTCTAATCGTATTTTCTATTGCCACCCAAGGCAACCACTAGATTTCCACATGCCACCCAAGGCACCCACTTAATCCCTCATGTCCCTCTACATGCTAATATGGTTAAGTGTTTCTTAATTAATTAATTAAGATCATGACCTCATAAAGACCTCTCACATTAGACCACCTTTTATGACTGTTGGATATGCCGGTTGGGTCCGGGCAGACTTCCGTCATAAAAAGGGTCTAACCTCGTGTCTTTACTTTAATCACGTATTTAATTTATGACTAAGACCTCTCACATTGGGCCAATCATTTGTAGCTGCTGGATTTGCCGGTCGGTTCCGGGCAGACTTCCGCTACAAAAGGGTCCAACCTCGTGTCTTAGTTGATTAATTACACCTAATTAATCACCCCCATAATTTGTATTAATTATCCCTAATTAATTACACATTTTTAAGAATATGGGTAGACCTAACTCAATAGGTAAATTCCCAATTCCATAGTATGGGTAGACCTAACTTAATAGGTAAATTCCCAACTCCATAATATGGGTAGACCTAACTAAATAGGTAAATTCCCAATTATGTCCATTCATTTTATGTTATGCTTAAGCATACCAACTTTACACATTTCTATTAACATGCATATTAACCCCATCATTTCCCACGTAATTCGCTCTCATGACATGGCATATAAATGGGAAGATTCATCATAAATGTAATGGGTTCAACTTAGCACAACATTGGCATTTACATGGGTTTAAAAGGTGTCAACTTGCATCATAACATTAAACCCCACTAGCACAAATCATTAACCCAAACTTGCATATGAACTTGCATATAAACTTGCATATGAACTTGCATAACATGTCATACATAGAGGCAAACTTGCATATGTTATGCATATCATAAAAAGAGACAAACTTGCATATGAACTTGCATATGAACTTGCATATGAACTTGCATAACATGTCATATCATAAAGGCAAACTTGCATATGTTATGCATATCATAAAAAGAGACAAACTTGCATATGAACTTGTATATAAACTTGCATATGAACTTTCATAACATGTCATATCATAAAGGCAAACTTGCATATGTTATGCATATCATAAAAAGAGACAAACTTGCATATGAACTTGCATATAAACTTGCATATGAACTTGCATAACATGTCATACATAGAGGCAAACTTGCATATGTTATGCATATCATAAAAAGAGACAAACTTGCATATGAACTTGCATATAAACTTGCATATGAACTTGCATAACATGTCATATAGTAAAAAGAGACAAACTTGTATATGAACTTATAACATATGACAACCACAACATGCATAGATCCTCATTTACATCCATAGCCTCCTAATATCCTATCCTAATTAGTTTAGCAATTGCTTGCTAAAGTCATAGGAACTCACAAATAACTAATTAGCACTCCAATGAGGAAGATTAAGTTGCTAGAGTGGATTAGAACTTGCTTAGAGTTGATTTGAGATGCTAACTTCCTCTCAACTTTGGTGGAGGCTCCTTCTAGTTTTAATTTGACGGCATGAGGCCCTTGAATCTATTTTAGTATGAAGTAGGGTAGGCTTAGGGTGTATTTATAGATTAGGCAAGTGTTTTAGGCCATTAGATTAACCCTAAATTAGATTAGGACCATCAGATCTCGGAAGCTTCCAGAAAACAGCCCCAAAACACAGCCAAACCCTAAAATGGTGCACCAGGTTAAACTGGCCGAGCACCCCCTGTCGACACCCAAGTCGACAGGGCTGTCGACTTGGTCCTAGCCAAGTCGACTGCCCAGTCGACAGGGCTGTTGACTTGGGTAGCTAGGCGGGAATTTTCCCACTTGCGCCCAATGGCCCCAATTTCGAAATTTGAACCTGAATTTTAAATCTGTTTTTGAACTTTGAATTTTCTGTAAACTTCATTGGGCCATAACTGGGCCATACAGACTCCGATTTACAAAATTTCGGACTCTATTTCGCGTATTTTTCCGAGACGAACGCAATGACGCAGCCCGTTTCCCCCAATTCTCACATCTGAGATTATTTATTCTGCAATTAGTGAATTTTAGCATTAACTGAAATTCGGGGTGTTACATTCTCCCCTCCTTAAAGGATTTCGTCCCGAAATCTCTAAGCTAAGGAGAATGCATATCCTACCATCCAAACAACCATCTAATCAATCCATCAAACACGGGCATCCATTGTCCTTAAAACTATTTCTAATGATGTATGAGCATATGCAAAAAGTGTGTGTATATGTTCCCTATCTAATGTATGAACATATGCAAACCATGATAGTGCCATGCATCCATTATGTATGCGAGAGAACCCTATCGACACATACCATATCTACATGAGTGCACAATCATTCACCAAAATGCATCATCCATATGATAACACAATCATTATACGTCCATAAATATAGCTACCTACACACAATTGTATGCAATATGCAATATGAAGTGACTGAGCCGATCTAGTGTCTAGAGTGTGTGTATATGCATCCACGAGCAACCACTAGCAAACACTTGCATCCACATGCATCCATCAACCATAACATGTCTCAAACAGATGTTTCAACCATAGGTTTACCCTATCTAAAGGTCAAAAGTACTAACGAGAGGACATACTAAAGATAAGATAAGTACTAGACAAACGATAAAGGAGAAGTTAAAAGACATACCCTCAAAAAGGAATGGGTACAATGAACGCATCTTCGCTTCCGTCTCCCAAGTAGCGTTGCCCTCATCTTCTCCCCATTGTACTTTGACTAGTTGAACCTCTCGATTCCTCAATTTCCTAGTCTCTGACCCAAGGATGCGAGTAGGAGCTCGTCGAATAGTCGCATCACGCTCTACTTCCACTTCTCTAAGCAAGCTCGGCTCTACCACCTCTGCAATCTCATGTAGGCACTTCCTTAAATGTGACACATGGAATACATCATGTACACCACTAAGTCTGTCGGGCAACTCCACTCTATAGGCCATCTGTCCAATCCTTTCCTTAATAGGAAACGGTCCAACAAACCTTGGTGCTAACTTCCCAACAGATCCAAAGCGAACCACATTCCGTAACGGAGACACTTTGACAAAGACCATGTCCCCAACCTCAAACTCCAGATCCGTCCTCCTCTTGTCCGCATAAGATTTTTGCCTATCCTGCGCTGCTTTCATCCTTCTTCGAATCAAGTCAATCTTCTCAGAAGTCTTCCTAACCATATCAGGCCCAAGTAAGATCTTATCCGTAGATTCCCACCAACATGTAGGTAATCGACAAGGCCTTCCATAAAGAGCTTCGAAAGGAGCCATACCAATACTGGACTGAAAGCTGTTATTATATGCGAACTCCACCAATGGAAGATGCTCTTCCCATGTACCTCCAAAATCTAAGATACAAAGCCTCAAAAGGTCTTCTAGGACACGATTCACCCTCTCAGTCTGGCCGTCCGTCTGAGGATGATATGCGGTGCTCAGACATAATTGAGTCCCCACTGCTTCTTGCAAACTTTTCCAGAACTCGCTAGTGAAGATAGGATCTCGATCACTCACTATGCTAGAGGGTACCCCATGCAATCGAACTATCTCTCGAAGATATACTGAAGCTAGCCATGGAGCAGTCCTCTTGCTCTTCACATGTATGAAATGGGCGCTTTTAGTAAGTCTGTCTACCACAACCCAAATTCCTGTATTACCCTTTCTCGATCTGGGTAACCTGTCAATAAAATCCATCGAGACGCTATCCCACTTCCATTGCGGAACTTCCAATGGGTGAAGCAACCCACCTGGTTTCTTTTGCTTCGCTTTCACCTGTTGGCACACCAAGCATCGAGCGACATACTCGGCCACATCTTTCTTCATACCGGCCCAGAAGAAAACCCGCTTCATGTCTTGGTACATCTTGTCCCCACCGGGATGAATGGTCATCCTAGAACGGTGTGCATCATCAAGAATAGCCTTCCTCAAACCCTCGTCTTGCGGTACACAAAGTCTACCGTCTCTACGCAAGCACCCCTATCGTCTAGGGTGTACCTACTCAAATGGCTGGACGACTCCCCCCTTATGAGCTTCTCTACCAACTCAACCAACTATGGGTCGTCCCTCTGTGCTTCTCCAATCCGCCCCAAAAGAGTAGGTCTGACCTCCAAGGATGCTAGCAAACCGGGTATATAGTCAATGGAAGGTCTGAAATCAAACATCGAGATAAATTCCAAGCTTCGTTGTTCCACGAACAATGGACTCAAGGAAAACCTTTTTCTGTTCAAGGCGTCCGCCACCACGTTACCCTTGCCAGGGGTATATGCTATCTCGAAATCATAGGATGCTAAGAACTCCATCCACCTTTGCTGTCTCAAATTCAAATCCTTCTGAGAAAACAAGTACTTCAATGATTTGTGGTTAGTGAACAATTCGAATCTCTCACCAAGAAGATAATAGCACCAAATCTTAAGCGCAAAAACAATAGCGGCCAACTCTAAATCATGGGTAGGGTAATTTTTCTCATGTGCCCTCAACTGCCTTCCACCATAGGCTATTACCCTTCCCTCTTGCATTAAGACTGCGCCCAGTCCTGTCCCACAAGCATCGGTATAGACAACAAATGGCTTACTCCCATCTGGCAACACTAAAACTGGAGCAGTGGTTAAAGCTCTCTTTAACCGTCGGAACGCATCATCACAATCTACGTCCCATGTGAAAACAAGATTCTTCTTCGTTAAGCGGGTTAATGGGGCTGATATCTTCGCGAAGTCTTTGATAAACTTCCTATAGTAGCCCGCCAACCCCAAGAAACTTCTTACTTCAGTAGCATTCTTCGGAACCTTCCAATCTTGAATTGATACTACCTTCGCGGGATCCACAGCTATCCCTTCCTTGGAGACCACGTGCCCCAAGAACCGCACTTCCTTCCTCCAGAAGTGACATTTAGAGAATTTAGCCTTAAGGCTATGTGCTCGAAGAGTCTCCAACACTTCCCTAATATGTAGGGCATGCTCTTCTTCACTCTTAGAAAATACTAAGATATCATCCACAAAGACCACCACGAACTTATTAAGGAACTCCCTGAACACCCTACTCATCAAATCAACAAAGTATGCAGGGGCGTTCGTCAACCCAAATGGCATCACCAGCCACTCATAGAAACCATCCGGAGTCCTAAAGGCAGTCTTGTCTATGCTATCCTCAGCCACCCTCAACTGATGAAACCCCGTGGCTAAGTCCAACTGAGAAAATACTGAAGCGCCAACCAACTAATCGAAAAGATCATCAATCCTCGGCAATGGGTGTCTATTCTTCTTTGTGAGCTTGTTGAGTTCTCTATAGTCCACACAAAGTCTGAGGGACCCATCCGCCTTCGTAGCAAAAACTACTGGATCACCCCACTCTGATATACTTCGTCTTATGAACCCCTTCTCAAGCAACTCCCCTACTTGCTTATGGAGTTCCCTCCTCTCACGAGGATCCATGTGGCGCACTGTTAAAGATACAGGTTTAGCATTATCCACCAGATATATTCGGAAGTCAATCTCCCGCTTCGGAGGTAAGCCCTTCACCTCCTCAAACACATCCGAGTATTCCGGGACCACTCTAACATATTGCAAACTCTCGACCGAAGCGTCAAGCGATTCAAGATAACTTAGCATAACAGAACCCATGGGATTACAAGAGATCTCGAGAGTGTTACCCAAGCGGGTCATGAGCCTAACAACTCTCCTTTCGCAATCAAAAACGGCACCATTACTGGATAACCAGTCCATGCCCAAAATCAACCCATAGCCCGTGAAGCCCAAAACAAAAGCATCACATCTAAACTCAATGCTAAGTATAGAAATCTTCAAACCCAAACATATCATGGACAAATAAGTGGAGCCCCCAATTGGGTTTGAAACAACCAAGGGATCATCTACTAGACTGGTGTCTAAGTGCAGTGACTCAACTAATGATGATGAGATAAACGAGTGCGATGCGCCAGAATCAAACAATGTACGGACAGGATGATCAAATAGAAAAACCAGACTTTCAACGGAAATAGTTCTACCTCTTTCCTGAATCGGTGGAACCGCGAGAGCCTGTACTTGCCCCCTAGCCTGACCCGGTGCCATAAGAGCTTGCACCTGTCCTCCTGAGGTAGATCCCGTCCTTTGCCCCTTCTTAGGGCAATCCTTCACTAGATGCCCTGCTTCGCCACAGTGATAGCAGCCAGTCTTCTTCTTCTTTCGACAATCTTTGCTTATGTGGCCTGGTATCCCGCAATTGAAGCACTTCTTCTTCCTCTTGCCACCGTTGCCTTTCCCACCTTTGTTTTGCTGTTGTTGCTGAGGTCTCTTTTGATCTCCCTTCTTCTCGGGTGCCTTATTAGCATTGGGACCCTTCTCTTCTTCATGCATGAGTGCCATGTCAACTAGCTTCTCAAAGGTGGCCCCCATAGGGATATGAGTCATAGCCAATCCATGCATCGGTTCATTCAAGCCTTTCACGAACCTCAAAGCCTTCTACTCCGGTGTATTCGCCATGTCTAGGCCAAACCTTGCCAATTGATTAAACTTGTTGACTTATTCCTTCACTGAGAGATTCCCTTGCTTTAGAGTCAAGAATCTTTCCATATACAAGTTTTCCTCCGCCCTTGAGAGAAACTTTGCCACAAATCTTTGCCTAAAATCCGCCCAAGAGTCAACGGGACGTTCTCCATTAGTGACCTCCCACCAGAATGAGGCCTCTCCCTTCATTAACCAAGCAGCTAACTTGACTTTCTTTCCTTATTCCATCTCAAAGATATCTATCAACTCTTCCACCTCCTTAAGCCAATCTCTAGCCTCCACAAAAGTTTCAGATCCTTGAAAAGGTTTCCCTCCCATAGCTTTAAATTCCTTGCAAGTCTTAGCAAAAGTATTCGTGCGAGGAGGAGGGGGAGGAGGAAGATCGGGTGCTACGGTTGGTGGAGGAACATTTGCTGGACCCGCAGTGGTGGCCCTAGCCTCCATCAATCTCCTATACCATACCGGTATCGTCACACCCTCCGGAAAGTTAAGATCCTCATCCATGCTGAAACGAAAAAGGAAAGATTCAAAACGGAGAATTCGAAAGATAAAGATATGGCTATTGGGGATTATGCTTTTCTTTCAAAAACTTTTCTCTTTAAAGACATGTTTTTGAAAATATCTCTTCCAAAAATGTTTTTAGAAAAATAGTTTTCTAAAAATTTTATCTGTTCCGGTAACCTTTGCCCTGATACCACGTGTAACACCCCACTCCCGCTATGATCACTCGCTAAGGGAATGCTATAACATCGGTGGAGTATTTTAAGTGAATATAGAACAGAGTAATTACAGCAAGACAGATATAAGTGATACTTGAAAATTTAAAACATCATTTCATTGCAGCGGAAAGTAAAACATGTTTGGTTACATCACAAAACCATAATAAGAGTCAAGTACAAAATATCCATCCTGATAAATTCGAAATACATAATCCCAATACATGAACTGATAGCCATAAAAGAAAAGGGTAAGCTGAGCTCTACATCTAGGGTCCAAGCTCCAAGAGAGTAATAAAAGCAGCCTGATCAAAGCCCACTCGTGCTGGGCCCACTCTGAGAACCTGAGGGTTGGGAAAAAGATAAAAACAACGGGGTCAGACATAAGTCTGAGCGAGTCCTATAACTTTAACAATGCAATCATTAAAGTAATTAGGGTATGATATAACTTGGTACGGTGTGACTGGGGATAAATGACTACACTCAGTAGCCAATAAGACTTAGAATGAACTAAGATAACGATAAAGACGCATTTACCCACCCAAGGATAATTACTACACTGCACCACACCAGTCATTCCTACTTAAAAGGTTGATCCCTCCCAAGGACTTAGAAAAATTTACCCAGTAGTTTCGTGTACCCCTAGCTGACTACATAGGTGCCGTCTGCCCCTATCTCCACTAGGTGTACCCACTACTCCCAAGCGATCGGCTCCCTACCGTAGATACCCATGCTGGCCCCACAATGGGGTGTATCACTCCCCAAAGTGGCAACCCGATACAACAAACGGTGCACGGCTTATATCTACACGATGCAACAACGTCTTACCTACCAGCCCGGGTCCACACACGCATATGAAACCCGTTGGACTCGCGTTGCCACCGCTACCCCGTTTTGGCCTCTTATAGTCAAGGCCAATATGCGTGTCCCGTCCTCGACTTGAGTCGAGCCCACTAAGATACGTTTGGGATATTGGTTGAGATGGGCCCCCACAAGCTACCCACCTAAGCTTGTCATTTCTAGTGTATACTACTTAACCCTTTAATCATGTTTTAATTACATGTTCCACTTTGGTTAAGTATTCTAATCGTATTTTCTATTGCCACCCAAGGCAACCACTAGATTTCCACATGCCACCCAAGGCACCCACTTAACCCCTCATGTCCCTCTACATGCTAATATGGTTAAGTGTTTCTTAATTAATTAATTAAGATCATGACCTCATAAAGACCTCTCACATTAGACCACCTTTTATGACTGCTGGATATGCCGGTTGGGTCCGGGCAGACTTCCGTCATAAAAAGGGTCTAACCTCGTGTCTTTACTTTAATCACGTATTTAATTTATGACTAAGACCTCTCACATTGGGCCAATCATTTGTAGCTGCTGGATTTGCCAGTCGGTTCCGGGCAGACTTCCGCTACAAAAGGGTCCAACCTCGTGTCTTAGTTGATTAATTACACCTAATTAATCACCCCCATAATTTGTATTAATTATCCCTAATTAATTACACATTTTTAAGAATATGGGTAGACCTAACTCAATAGGTAAATTCCCAATTCCATAGTATGGGTAGACCTAACTTAATAGGTAAATTCCCAACTCCATAATATGGGTAGACCTAACTAAATAGGTAAATTCCCAATTATGTCCATTCATTTTATGTTATGCTTAAGCATACCAACTTTACACATTTCTATTAACATGCATATTAACCCCATCGTTTCCCACGTAATTCGCTCTCATGACATGGCATATAAATGGGAAGATTCATCATAAATGTAATGGGTTCAACTTAGCACAACATTGGCATTTACATGGGTTTAAAAGGTGTCAACTTGCATCATAACATTAAACCCCACTAGCACAAATCATTAACCCAAACTTGCATATGAACTTGCATATAAACTTGCATATGAACTTGCATAACATGTCATACATAGAGGCAAACTTGCATATGTTATGCATATCATAAAAAGAGACAAACTTGCATATGAACTTGCATATAAACTTGCATATGAACTTGCATAACATGTCATATCATAAAGGCAAACTTGCATATGTTATACATATCATAAAAAGAGACAAACTTGCATATAAACTTGTATATAAACTCGCATATGAACTTGCATAACATGTCATATCATAAAGGCAAACTTGCATATGTTATGCATATCATAAAAAGAGACAAACTTGCATATGAACTTGCATATAAACTTGCATATGAACTTGCATAACATGTCATACATAGAGGCAAACTTGCATATGTTATGCATATCATAAAAAGAGACAAACTTGCATATGAACTTGCATATAAACTTGCATATGAACTTGCATAACATGTCATATCATAAAAAGAGACAAACTTGTATATGAACTTATAACATATGACAACCACAACATGCATAGATCCTCATTTACATCCATAGCCTCCTAATATCCTATCCTAATTAGTTTAGCAATTGCTTGCTAAAGGCATAGGAACTCACAAATAACTAATTAGCACTCCAATGAGGAAGATTAAGTTGCTAGAGTGGATTAGAACTTGCTTAGAGTTGATTTGAGATGCTAACTTCCTCTCAACTTTGGTGGAGGCTCCGTCTAGTTTTAATTTGACGGCATGAGGCCCTTGAATCTATTTTTAGTATGAATTAGGGTAGGCTTAGGGTGTATTTATAGATTAGGCAAGTGTTTTAGGCTATTAGATTAACCCTAAATTAGATTAGGACCATCAGATCTCGGAAGCTTCCAGAAAACAGCCCCAAAACACAGCCAAACCCTAAAATGGTGCACCAGGTTAAACTGGCCGAGCACCCCCTGTCGACACCCAAGTCGACAGGGCTGTCGACTTGGTCCTAGCCAAGTCGACTGCCCAGTCGACAGGGCTGTCGACTTGGGTAGCTAGGCGGGAATTTTCCCACCTGCGCCCAATGGCCCCAATTTCGAAATTTGAACCTGAATTTTAAATCTGTTTTTGAACTTTGAATTTTCTGTAAATTTCATTGGGCCATAACTGGGCCATACGGACTCCGATTTACAAAATTTCGGACTCTATTTCACGTATTTTTCCGAGACGAACGCAATGACGCAGCCCGATTCCCCCAATTCTCACATCTGAGATTATTTATTCTGCAATTAGTGAATTTTAGCATTAACTGAAATTCGGGGTGTTACATTTATGCAATAAAAATCAATAACTGCATACATGTATGCAATAATTTATGCAGATTTTTCAATAGAAACTCTGCATGAATTGTTGCATACATATACGCATATATTGTGAATAATTGCATACATTTCTGCAACAATTCATGTATATTTTCAATAGAAACACTGCATGAATTGTTGCATACATGTATGAAATAAAACTCAATTATTGCATTCGTGTATTCATTTTTTTTCTTCAGATTTCTTTTGGGAATATTTGCGATTTTTTGAATTTTTTTATAGTGCATCGCATTTTTTCTAGAATAACACGTAAGTCCCTAAATAGGGACCAGCTTTACGTTTGAAACATAAAGAGGATGTCGTTCTAATTTTGAACGTTTTTAGGATGTCATGCTAACAGTATATTCTAGTTTTCAAACAATTTTGAAAATTAGCCCAATGCCCAATTTAAATTAGACTTTTCTATTAGAGGCAACCTTTAAGCTCATATGACATTCAGACCAGTACGTAGCTAGGTAAAGAAGAGTACTAGATTAACTAAACCTAATTCAGGACATGACCTTTTTAGACATCCTACTGTATGGTTGCAAGCTAAATTAGTTAACCATAGTATGACAATCATACAACATATGTTATTAGGTCCCGGTACTGTTATTGGAACTATTACATCCCATAGTGGTCTTGATGAGTTACTTTTAATTTTTTACCGATTGGTTATATATTCAACCTATGAAGTCTAATTTATTGAGGGCATTTCTAAATTTAATTTAGATGAAGTCACTTTTTCCATTTAAACATACAAATTGTAGACTTAATGTTATTCGTTTTTTTGGTAAAGCCAACTAATTTTACAATGGCCCGTCCACTTTTTATTACAACAACTAACAAATACATTAATCACCAAAAGATAGGTTGAGTGCCTATCCACTGCTAAATAGATCTAAGCCACACATCATATCTAAAACATGTCGGCTAGGCGATTGAAGCACCATGTAGGGTGAAATCATACAATAAGAAATTTCATTGCCACTAACCATGCAACAACACCACGTAGGGTGAGAATAATACAACTAATATAACCCAAAAACTAGGGTATAACAAAATATAATATCGGGCATAATCAATACGCATCATAAGAGCAACAAAAAAACCACCAGATTAAGAAACAAGCCTGAAATGGTAGAAACCTGAAACTATACATATTACAACCAAAGCATAAGCTAAACACCAGTAGCTAAAGCATCCTATGCCTAAGGCAGAAAATATCACGGTACTCCAGACCTATTGGTTTTTGTTGGATTTTGCACAAATGGTGGTTATTTCCAATCGAGACGACGACGCGTTAGCTTGGCACTATATAGCAACCTGAGCAATCACTAAAATGTCAATGGCAATACGAATGATCCAACCCACAAAAATCAAAATAGTTGAAGAAGGTAAAGAACAACGCAAACATGAGACTTGCAAAAACTGCCTAAAGAAGAATCTCAACAAAACTGACCACAACTTCAAAAACATAACAGAAGTCGAAAATCCCAAACTCGCCAACACAACACCAATAACCAAGAATATGTAGTTGAAAAGGAAAACTCATTATATTGTCCAGTAAATTGAATGCTATTCAACTTACATTCAAGTTAATATAAAAGCACATAATGAATCATAATATAAATGTTGTGTGTGAATGTACAACATAAATATCCATGAAAGGTATATAATATTCATATAGAAGTGTTGGGATTTACTTAGAAATTGACATGTTAGCTCATATACTATTAAACGTTGTCCAAACGTATGTATATATGTAAACTTATTACTTATATAAATATTAAAAGTATATATATGTGTGTGCAAGTATATATAGTTTATACGTAAAATTATAAATGATATATATATAGTTGCATTAATATATATAACCCTACATATAATATTTTTTAATCATTTTTCTAAGCATATATATATATATATATATGAACTACAAGAATAGAATTATTATATAAAATATAAATAAGTTGATATATAAATATATAA
Source organism: Allium sativum (assembly GCA_030737875.1). Classification (NCBI taxonomy): domain Eukaryota; kingdom Viridiplantae; phylum Streptophyta; class Magnoliopsida; order Asparagales; family Amaryllidaceae; genus Allium; species Allium sativum. The sequence goes on along the minus strand of CM060921.1, from coordinate 151,101,182 downwards.
GATGTAGCATTTGAAGTAATTTTGCATAGAAAAAATAGTAAGAAAATGTCGTTCATTTCTTACCTAGCCTGTATGGGAAGATTAAACCAAAAGGACAGAATAGTTCACTCTGGAAATATATCAAACACTTTATGTCCATTATGTAAGTTGTATTCTGATTCAGTTGATCACATTTACTTTGAATGTGAATATTCTTCATTTATATGGATGGCAATAAGGCAAAACTTCTCGCTACCTTTGATTATCCAGTCCACTTTAAAGGATGAAGCCAGAACCATTCATATGAATTATCAATCTCATGATCAGCTGCATGATTTGGCTTGTGGAGCTTTTACAACAGCTATATATTTTATTTGGAAAGAGAGGAATTTGAGAATTTTCCAAAATAGAAGAACTTATGCATTGTCGAAGCTAAATCAGACTAAAAGAGAGGTGAAATTGCTTGTTAATGATAATGGAAGTAAATCTATGAGGAGCTTACAGAGTGTGGAAATTCTTGAGCGTTGGGGTATTGAGCTTATGGACACAGAAGTCAGTGGCATATTTTCAGTTAGTTTTGGATTTGAATAATTGGGCCTATTGGGCCAAGAAGTTGGTTATGTTTGTAGTTTTCTTTTCTTTCTTCGCATGTCGTATAGTTGTTGTTTTTTTATGTTTGTTATACCGAATTTATATATGCTCTTTTTCCCTATAAGGCACCCATCTAGGTTAGGGGGACTACAGGGTTTTAGCAGGACACATAAAGGAGGTTTTTTCCATTGGTATAGTAATAAAGATGTTAGATCCAAAAATGGCTCTAACACCCAAACTAGCAATAATTTCTAATGGAATGAAATCAAAAACACAGAAGAAACACTCGATTTATAGTGGTTCGACGTTAAATAGCCTACGTCCACTTTCTACTCTTTGAATTGATAACTTGAATGCAAATACAACGATGGTTATCGCTCAATTTTACTCATACAATGCATGAATTCACTCAATCTCTTCTGAAATGTATTTTAGAAGATGATTGTGATCTGAATATCTTGATGAAACTCGGTTTATGAATGATTTGAGTTCTGAAAATGCCCAAAGATACTTTGAAATGAGCTTTGGAGGTGTATTTATAGGTGGAAAGCCTCCCTGGGGTGGTTCCGATTCGGATATACGTGGCCTTCATCCCATAAAAGTCGGGTTCGGATGGAATATGATGATGACAGCACATCAGGTTAGTGGGTAAACATGGGGAGAATGTGGGCATAACCGCTTCGCCTTTTTAGAGATCATGCGCTGTAACTGTTGCTGCTTTCCTTCGGATCGGACGCGTTCTGGAGGGGAGGTGCAGATCGGTGCATCCGATCTGGTCCGATTCTGTCTGACTGCTTCTGCTTTCTACTCTTCACTATTTTGGATTAATCATATATATCCGATCCGATCCGGGCTTCAACTACATGTTTTTCTAGTGAACATCCTTCATAATTTTAGCGTTCTAATTTTGTGTAGCCTAGGTCACAAAATAGGCTAACATTTTACCCCTCGAAGTGCACTTCTATTGAAGATGGAGTGTGCTTCGAAATTGTCTATCCATTGGTTTCTGAATTTAAATCACTGAATAGTTGCTTCCATTCGCCCATGAAGAAGCATTGCTTCATCAGGCCACATCTCTTGTCGTATATAATATATATATATTTATATATATATATATATGGCGGAATACACGAAGTGCTTTAGTTGTGTTTAAAATAATTTTGAGAACTTTACTTGATGTCGACTCAACTTCTCTAGGTAAGCTTTTATGTATTGTCCTCCAGATTTATATCATGTGTTGAATTAATATTGGTGATCCTGCTTTTGGTTCGGATCGATTTCATCTGATCCCGTTGTGCATTAACGCCTTCGTGCTACTGGGCCGAATGGCCATGGGCCTGTTTTCTGCTTTGGTACTAGCAGGATGTCACATCGGTTGGAATATGAGGAACTGCTTCGTATGCCTATAAATTCGTCCTTTCTTCACTCTTTCTCTCTTTCTTTTACTTCCTTCATTTGCCTTAATCATAAGCGGAAAAACCCTAATTTTCAAAAACTCCAAAATTCTTCTTTAATCTTCGAATCGAACATATATGTAGGTTAATAACTCCAATTGATTTTTTTCTACTTGATTTTGATTTAACTTTAAGAGTAAACTCGAGTAATTTCACTCGCCAGTCATGTCAGTTTCAATATTCAGCTTCCCATCACCTCACCGTCGTCGATGGTGGTTTCGTCGCCACCTCGAGATGGCTCGTGGAGAAAGTCAGAGCTGATGTTGGGTATACTGACTCATGGGGTCTTGTTTGCGATGAAGGAATTTGAAGCAGGAGAAGAAGAGGAAAGAAGGGATGGGTTTGGTTCGAGGTAGAAAACAAAGAAGAAGTAGCATATTTATTCAATTGGGTCCGGTCAGTAGAACTAATGGCAATCGCAAAGGGAAAGTTGAATTAGGAGGATGGGCATGAAGGCATAAGGGCAGTTCGGTTCGGTGTCAACCAAACCGGTCATTATCATCTTCTTTGGAACTCATCCGCTCCGATATGTTGCAGTGAAATATTCGAACTTGTCTACTGATGATCCGGGCGCTCGATCTGATTCCACAACACCCAAGACGTCCGACCCGATCCGATTTTAACACAACAACGAGGACTTGATCCGACCCGATCAAAGCATGTACACCTGAACCGACCCGAAGCTATTTCCATTTAACTTCCGAACCGATCCAAGAGGGCTTATTAGAAATAATTTAGTTAACTTAACCAATGTTGGCCGTAGTCGATGACTTTATGGACAGTTAGGATAGAACCTCCCTGACTCGACTTTTGGACTGCTTATAAATATCCCACAGCATTGTTCATCCTTGTACTGCACTTCTTTATTTAACTAACTTATGTTATTGCATACATGCTTGTACACTTTAGCTCACACACATGCACAGGAGAACACGGGCAGCTTTACTCTAACTCCTACTATTGCTTCTTCAATAGCTTAACAACCATGGCAGAAAGATGCTCATCTAGACTAGCAGAAAGGAAAGACGCCGCCGGATCATATGAGAATCCACCTGTTGAGGATGTATCTTCCACCTTAGACTCATGATGGAATAGTGAAGGCCCAGGCTACGAGATGGAAGTTCATAACGGTGAAGCCTAGTCTGGGGGTGATGTCTCTCTCGGCGAAGAAGAAGAAGGAGGGGTAGGAGATATTCGTGCTCCCGACGAATTCCGGGATGCAGCTATTTTGGACTCACCTAAAGGCTCGGTCGAATTGACAATTGATGATGATAGACTTGCCAGGATATGTATAAACATGGGATTCTCTGAAGAGATACTGAGTTTCCATCCAAAACAGATCGTCCTCATAATCCACACGAGGGGTATATGGCCATTACCAGATTAATGTGTCTAGTCGGAGCAATTCCTCCCTTTCCACCATTCGTCATAAACTTTTTGAGACAACTGCAGATTGCTCCAATGCAACTTCATCCTAACTCTTACGCTTATTTGTATACCATGTACATAGCATACCAAGAAGTTCTGGGTGAGGAACACACCTTCGAAGATGTTCATTTCTTTTACAATTTCAAGCATCGGATCAATGAAACTCCGTCTTTTGTATATTTAGAATCGGTGCCAAAAGGAAAATTATCCTGGTTCATTTAGCAGCAAAGCTGGAGATTCGAAGCCTGAATGGTTTTACATTAGACAATAGCCGGGGTGCACCAGAAGGTGGCTCAAGTCGAGTAAGGACATCAATGTTTTAAGTTCCAGATCTCGAAAACATACTAACATCGTTTTTTTTTTACCTGTAGTTCCTAACCTGCTGCAAGAAAAACATCCAATGCAATTTGATCGCTTCAAACGGCTACTCAACGGTGATTAAAAATTCTTGACCATTAAAGAGTGTTTGGTGGACGAATATCTTCATAGGCATCGTCTTGTTGCTATAACTCGCAGCATAGGGCATGGAGATGGCCCTTACATGTACATACCTCCATTTGATATTATTCCTGAGGTAGGAGATAGCTCGAAAAATGCAACGGTACCCTTTAGGGACTCTTCTTCTCCTCCTTCGACTCAGGATGACGAACTGGCGAACATAGCTAAAAAGGACAGAGATAAATATTTCACTCCTGAAGACGTAGCTACGCCTGAAAGGCCAATCTCTCCAAAGGAGTTACCATTAGTCATTCCTTTAGGAGATAAGACTAAAGTTGATGACCCTATGTATCAGGATTTAGGAAATCTTCCCTTACCCGAAACCTTTTAAACTGTAGAAGACTTTGCGACCAATCCTCTTGCTTTCATTTCCGAAGAAGAAGTTACTCCAGTAAAGTCCAAGGAGACTGCTCATACCGGCCTCAGTCCGGGCTTTGGTTTGTCTAGGTGGAAATCTCCACTTTAGGAAACACACTACACTCTAGTACCGCACGTCATAACACTCGAGTTTTATGTTAACGTTGACTCTAATATTCCTTCATTTCTTCTTATAGGTCAAATGGGGAGGCAGCGATATCTATGCGAGAAGTTTGTTTGAGTATGCCCCCAATAGACCCCGATGAGAGGCATGATCGGCATGAAAGTAGGGGTAGAGACGATAGGAGGGATCGACTTTCAAAGCCTTACCAACCTTCCCGTTCTCGATCCCTACATCACAAAGGTTCAGACAAACACAAGAGCCTTCCTTCACATCATGAGAAAGATGAGTACAGCACTAAGCCTTCTGTTCCATCTAAAGGCATGATTCCTCAAGATGATACCTCAAGGCAAGTTCCTGATCCAAAAGGGAAACAACCAGAATCAGAAAAGGATGCAGGAAAGAAACGACCCACTACGAAGTTATCTCGTCGCACTGTTGACATAACTACCAGAAGGCCAGTTATTCTCAATGACGAGAACTAGGCTAGACTGGAAGTTCTAAGGCAGCAATTTCCCGAACACCATTTCGGGCACATTCACTTTATCCCAAAACTCCAACCGATAAAATTTGATTGGGCCAATGATGTCAAGGCTAATATAGATTTCGTAGATGAACAATATAAAGAGATGAAGAAGTATGCAAAGACTCTCTCTAAAATTATTAGTGATCTGATGGCAGACGTAAAAACCATGGCCACGCTGCTGAGTATGATGCGAGGGCCATCGAAAACTCTGAGAATGATCTGGAGGATGCCTAAGCTAAGCTTGCTCTTGTACAACGCGACGCAGATAACTATAAGAAGCAGCTCGAGGAATTATAAAAGCGCTATCATTCCGAGCTTGAATTTCATAGTCAGCAGCAGATAGATTTAAAGAAGCAGGCCAGGGATGCCAAATCTAAGAATACTCGTCTTGCTCAAGAGAAAGCAGATTTAATCAAAAAGAATGCAGAGCTTGAGACTAACTCATTGGAAGCTGAGATAGGGTGGCTCTTGCTGAAGGAAATGTAAATACGGCTTTGCAGCAAGTTGATGAAGTCAATGAACAACTGAACGACGCTCAAAGGGAGATTGATGAGAGTGGTGAAACCATGGTCGGATTCTTTGCTCAAGTGATCCATCATCGAGACCTTGCTTGGCTTAAGGACTATCCCAGTCCCCTTGTGTATGCATGGGACCAACTAGTCGAATGGGAGAGAGCAGAACTCAGAGTGGATTCGATTGACGAAAATAAGCTTATGTAGACATTCCTTAGGGGTGAGGAACAAGCATGCTTGGCCGAAGGGTGTAGACTTATTGTTGCTACCATGGAGGAAGAGAAGCGCCAAGCCAAAGGAAGAAATACCATCGAAGCCGGCTCCTCTTCTGCTACAACTAAGGTCATTGGAGTAGAGGAATATTACCCGGAAAGGCCAGGAATTCCTGAGGCTTCTCTTTTGTCTCCTATAACCGAGTCTACCTCTGACGTTACAACCGCTCAAGTCGAGAAGTCTGCTGAAGGTATTTCTACCTTTTCGCCTCAATTCATCAAAGCTATTTCAACTTTGGTCATATTATCGGGCAGACTTTTCAAGACCCCATGTTTTCTCCTGAGTTAATAATTGTTGCTTCTCGCTCTGTAGGTACTAAGCTAGTTGAGTGGGCCGACGATTCGCAAAAGGCATCTCCGGGTAAAAAGTCTACTAAAGAGGAGAAACAAGATGAATTCGCTGCTACAGAACCTGGAAAGGGTGACGAGGGCGAGAGAGAGGAGGTTGTCGACAAGGCTCCCGTACCACCTAACACCGAAACTCCTCATGATGATGAAATAATAGCTGCTTTGAAAGATGACGGTGGTAATGGAGGGCATGACGAAGACCCCGACGTTACTATAACTGGGGATGTAGGGAATGTCGATGATCTGACTTTGGCAGAGATGAAGGCCAAGCAAGATATGTGTTTGCAGTTGAAAGTTGAGGAGATAGATCCTGAAAATCTTAAACCTCTTGCGACAGTACATCCTGGGTCAAGGTTAGTCGTTAAACTTTCAACTACATCGATCACTGAGGAACTTACTAAAAAATCTTCTATTGATCCCAGTGTCACAGTCCCGGCGAAGAAGAAACCGAAGCATATTTTCACTGAGACTGAGAAAAAAGAGAAGGAAAAGCTCAAGGATGCCAAGAAGGCAAAGTCTACTCCGAAGTCCAAGTGGAAACGCATTTTCTCTTTTGTTTTGATATTCCACTAGTCCGTTATTGTTGTAATGGGCACAGCCCTCGCATCTTTTGCTTAGTCTTTCTGTATGAACTCACGTATTTGTGAATAAATTAATTTGTTCCCTGCAATGTCAAATATTTGTGAATTTATCATTTAAGTAAAAATGCAGATAATCAACATGTCATATCACAGTTATATAATAAATTCATGATAGAGGGAACATGTGTATGTATATGCCCCCAATCAATCTTGAATAGACTGATTAACTAAGGCTTATGCGAGATTGATTAAATTCAACATCCAGTTGCCCTCGACTCTCTGGCGGGGCTAAATTTCTTTTGTCATTGATGCTTATTCTTCTAGCATCTTTATACTCTCCTGTCTCATAATCAGGTTAGAGTACTATTGAGGCGGACTCTTATCGGGGTACACCTTCACGCCTCACACGACGTCGTCTTCCCGTCCTTTGTACTCTCTCTCGACTCATGAGAGTTAGAGTTAGGAATGTCATCTTCCCATTCCTTCTATCTTATTATGCAAACGGTCATTTCGTTTGCTCCTGCACACGGATTGTCTCAAATTTTTCATGTCTAATTTAAAGTTTTGTGTTTCATAGTCATGATAGAATAATCATTGAAGATAGAAATAATGCAGGAAAGTAAATGACACACGATATTATTATAGTGGTTCAGCTAAGACGTAGCCTACATCCACTTCATAATCCTTTATTCATATAAACAGGCTTTTTAAGGCAATTCATGCATTTTTACATAGTCTATAAAAACAAAAGGAAAACATTGCATATTTAGTCTAGATATCGCCGCAAGTGCTGAGCATTCCAAGCTCTGGGAATCTCCTCGCCATCCACGGTCGTTAGCTTGAAGGCTCCTATATCAAGCTTCAGTTGGATGGCATATGGTCCTTCCCATTTTGGACCCAAATGGGTTGAAGGCGGGAAGATTCATTTTAACACTAAGTCCCCTGGTTCGAAAGTCCTGAAGTGAACTTTTTGGTCATAATATTGTGCTATTTGGTGTCGATGTCTTGAGGCATGCAAGTTATCTTCGTCTCTTTTTTCTTCAAGCATGTCAAGAGACTCTAGGAGGAGTGCTCTATTCGTCATTAGGTCATAGTATGTTATCCTATGAGAGGGGACTTCGAGCTCCACCGGGATCACTACCTCCGATCCGAAGGAGAGTGAGAAGGGAGTATGGCCAGTTGTCGTCTTAAATGTTGTTCTGTAGGCCCACAAAGCTAGCGATAGCTCATCCACCCACTTGGCTTTGGCTCATTCTAACCGCTTCTTAATAATGGATTTAATAACTTTATTTATTGCCCTAACTTACCCATTTGTCTGTGGGTGAGCTACAGCGGTATACCTTTTATCGATCTTGTATTTCTGACAAAAGTTTCTGAATTCGATGCTGTCGAACTGTGTCCCATTATCAGTTATAATGGTCTTCGGTATCCCAAATCGGCAGATGATGTTTCTGACCACAAAACTTATCGCCTTCCTTGTCGTGATCGTGGTTAAGGGTTCGGCTTCCACCCATTTCGTGAAATAATCCACGGCAACGATCTCTTACTTTGCTCCTCCTTTAGCGATGGGTTGCACTCCAATAATATCAATTCCCCACATGGCAAACGGCCATGGGCTTACCATTGACTTAAGCTGGGTCGGAGGTGCTCTGGGAACTTTGGCGAATCTTTGACATTTATCGCAGCTTTGTGAATAATCAGCCGCGTCTTTATTCACGGTAGGCCAAAAATATCTGTACCGCAACACCTTCTTTGCTAAGGTTTGACCCCGTTGTGATCCCCACACTCACCTTCATGTACTTCCTGCGGTACACGTTTGATGTCATCATGTTTGATACATCGTAATAGGGGCATGGAAAACCCTTGGAGATAAAGGATTGTCGTCCTGTAACACGTATCTTGCAGCCTTACATGTTACAGCTCGTCTTTCGCTTTTCTTCAATGGGAGAATTCTACTTTTGAGGAAGTTCTTGATTGGTGTCATCCATGATTCCCTCTCTGGTTCGGTTTCTAGGGCTAGTTCCACCTCCATTAGGTCGAAAATTGGTGACTCCAATATCTCTATTGGAACCATTTCAGTTTCTTCAGGGTTGTCAGAACTTGCTAGTTTTGCCAACTGGTCTGCTTTCTGATTCTTTGATCTTGGAATGTGTGTTATGCTGTAACGCTCCAAATTGTCCAGTAACTCCTTTACTTTTCTACGATAAGTAACAAGCCGAGGTCCATTGGTAACAAACTCCTCTCATACCTGGGAGACAACTATTTTGGAGTCATGGCATATATCCAGTGTTTTTACTCTTAATTCCTTGGCGAGCTTTAGCCTGGCAATCAGGGCTTCATACTCGAAATCGTTATTGGTAGCAGGAAATTCCAGTCGTAGGGCGTAGTGAATAGATCGTCCTTCAGGAGTGATTAAAACAACTCTAGCGCCGGATCTTCGATCATTCTTGGCCCCGTCCGTATATAACTTCCACGGATTAAGCTTTAGCTCTTGTTCTGAAGCAACAACCTTGTTATCCATCATTTCCTCTTCGGGAATCGTGAATTCTGCTATGAAGTCGGCCAGGGCATGCCCACTTATTGATCTTCATGGTTGAAAATTCAAATCAAATTGACTCAATTCGATATTCCATTTAAGTAACTGCCCTGATGCTTCAGGTTTTTGCAACACTTGTCTTAGAGGCTGACCGGTGTATACAACTATCGGGCGAGCCTGAAAGTAATGACGGAGCTTTCGGGAGGCGATCAGGAGGCTATAAGCAAGTTTTTATATTCTTGGATAATTACGTTCTGCAGCGGCTAGCTTCTTGCTTACATAGTATATAGGCCTCTGGATCTTGTCTTCTTCATGCACTAATGTTGTGCTGACTGCGTGAGATGACACCGCCAGATAAACAAACAAATCCTCGTGATCCACGGGTTTTGACAATATTGGAGGCTTCTCCAATAAGTCTAATATATTCCGGAAAGCTTCCACACAATCGGAAGTCCACTCAAAGTTACGTTTCCCCCGTTTTATCAAATCGAAGAAAGGAACATACTTATCTGTGGCTTTGGAGAAACTTTTCCTGCTAGGCATTGAACGTCCTTAATCTTTCATGGTTCTTCAATATTCCTTATTGTTGCTATCTGGCTAGGATTTATTTCAATCCCTCGAGAACTCACAATGAATCCGAGGAATTTCCCAGATGCGACCCCAAACGAACATTTTAGAGGGTTCAACTTCATCCCATATCTTCGTAGAATGCCAAACATCTCTGCTAAGTCTTTTGTATGATCGGAAGACTGTCTAAACTTCACGAGCATGTCGTCCACATAAACCTCCATGGTTTTTCCGATTTGATTATAGAACATGTGGTTGACCAAACGCTGATATGTGGCTCCTACATTCTTTAATCCAAATGGCATCACCACATAGCAATACAACCCCAAGTCTATGATGAAACTTTTGTGCTCCTGATCTGGTATGTGCATGGGAATTTGATTGTATCCCAAATAGGCGTCCATAAAGGATAGGAGCTCGTGCCTGGCTGTTGAGTCTACAAGTTGATCAATCCTGGGAAGAGGAAAGCTATCTTTTGGGCAAGCCTTGTTCAAGTCAGAGAAGTCAATGCATGTACGCCACTTCCTGTTAGATTTTTTGACCAGGACAGGATTCGATATCCAGTCGGAATACTTCTAGTCCTTGATGAATCCATTATCCTTTAATTTTTCTACCTCTTCCTTTAGCACTGCTGATCGCTCTGGCCCTAACATTCGTTTTTTTCTTGATCGGCGGGTGTTTTGGGTTGATGCTCAAAGAGTGGCTCATAATAGCATATGATATCCCACACATGTCAGCGTGAGTCTAGACAAACACATCCAGATTTTCCCTTAAAAAGTCAGTCAACTCTCGCGCTCGAATCGGATCTAGCTGCGATCCAATCTTCAATACTTTTGTCGAATCCGCGTCATCAATGGAGATATCCATTGTCGTCTCATTGGGAGTCGCCTTTCTATCCTCAGGTTCCTTATCCTCTCTGGAATCTATATCCTCGAGCACATCTCTGGTCGACTCTCTTGGGGCTGGACCCCTTAATTGTTATGCTGAGTTTTCCTTCGAAGGAGGAGAAACGTCCTTGGGTTCTATATTTAACCCCTTCATTAGCATCTTCAACTCTGTCTTATAGCAAGCTCGTCCTGTAGCTTGGTCACTTCTCATGACCCCTACTCCTGCGTCAGTTGGGAATTTAAGCAGTAATCACCAAGGTGCAATACATGCCCTAAACTCTGCGAGGGTCGGTCGTCCCAGGAAGGCATTATAGGGTGACTCAACATCCAAAACTACAAATAGCAGGATTCTCACTCTCTGGCGATCTCCTTGTCCTAATGTCAATGGTAATTCTACACAACCCATCAGAGCTGTTGATGCCCCATTGAAGCCCCGTGTCCATCCTTCGCAGGGCTTTAAGTCTTTTGCTTCGAGCCTCATTTGTTCAAAGGCTTTCTTAAAGATGATATTTACCGAGCTTCTGTTACCCACCAATACCTTATGGACTAAAGCGGGGCCGATGGCTATGGTAATTACCAGCGGGTCTTTAGTAGGTGATTGAATTCCGATATCATCTCTACCACGGAATATGATGTCATCTGACATAGTCCTTTGTTGTTTCACTGGATTGATATCTTCGAGGTTAGTGCATTCTCCTACTTCAAAGTGCTTGGCGGCATTAACGTACTGATCCATTGCTTTGAAACTATGGCTAGCTAGATGGGGGCCTCCTATAATGGTATTGATAATGATCCCTTTACCTTTTTGTTGGGCTATGGGTTTGGAAGTAGGTCGGTTTTGGTTCGAGGCTTGCCCTCCTTGCCCCGTGTCCTGTGGGGCAACCTTGTACTCATCTAACTTCCCTTCCCGTAGCAATTTCTCAACTACATCTCCCAAATGACGACATTCGTTGGTAGAATGACAGTGGGTTCCATGGAACAAACAAAACTTTCCTATAGCGATCACTTTTTCTGTTGAGTCTCTAGGTGGTGGCTTTTTATATTGCAATATGTTGTATGTGTCCAGATAAATATTTTCCAATGTGTCATTCAACAGCGAATACTTCTCAAAAGTCTGGAATCGAGGTCTTTTGCTGGAGTTGTTCCCTCGGTTCCTATTCCTCCTATTTTCATTTCCATTCCTGTTGTTATTACCTTCGTTTTGGTTGCCGACGTTCACCTTAACCTTCCTAGAACTGTCACCGGATTGCTTCACATCAACATTACTTTGGACGCCTTCCCTCGAGGACCCTTCAGACTTTCTCTTTATATTTTCATGAGCTTCTTCCCGCCTTAAATGAATATTGGCCTTTTTGTAGAACAATTCCCTAGTGGGGGGTGGTTTTCCGGAAAGATAATCCCCGAATTCTGTGTTCGGGTCGACTCCTGTAACAACCCGTAAAATCTGGGCCAGTTTAAAATTTTTATTTTGGACATTTTAGCGAATTTTGATTATTTAAAATGAATTATTTTAAATAAAATCGACGAGAAATTTATTTTCAATACCAATGGAACGTATATATTATATACGTCGTCGTTAGAATATATAAATATTTATATATAATTATAACTAGAATTGAAAATGGCGCGGTAGTTCGATAATTCGATTTCAAACTTCAATTGAATGCACCGGGTGCAAAACAATCCGGATTTTAGTGAAACCAGAAATCATAGGATCTAATTGATAATATCTTTCTATCGAATCCGAAGAATCGAGATTTCATTGCGGGAATCAAAAGATATGTCCAGTTGAAATTTCTGAATAGTCGCTATGGAATTCAGGCCCTTAAAAATGGACATTTTGCAAATGACCTCGGATTTCGACGAAACCACTTTTGTTGGGTCTGCGATGTTAAATTATTGCTAGATTCCAAATTTCATAATTTTATGAATCAATATGTGAGCGTGGTAAAGGAAAACGCGTTTGACCGGTTTCAGTTGATTTTAATCGACTGGAAAATGGCCATTTTTCCAACGGTCTCAGAATTCGACGAAACTAGTTTTGTTAGGACCGTATCGTCAATACGAAACTAGAAAATATTTTTCTGAAATTTTTCTAGTTAGTATGTGACCCCGGTAATTTGAAATGTACGTTTAAAATTCAATATAGTGATTTAAATGTAAATTCAAAGGAAACTGATTGTAACAATCGGATCGGCTTACGATACACATCCCATTGTGTTCGGAATGGGGGTAAAACGCTATGGACGATAGGCGGTGGGCCTCATTTCGAGGTCGTATGAAAAAAAGTCAACTTTAGGTTGAATTAAATAATTAAAATATTATAAAACACCTTCATAACCCCCCCCCCCTTTCACTTTTAGTTCCACGATCGAAATAAAAAAAAAAACCGCCGCCTCCTTCGTAAACGCTCCACCACCAGACGATCGATGAGAACCCCCCCTCCTCCTCCTCACGACGGCGCACCCATCCTCCTCCCATCCCCCTAACTCCTCCTTCTCTGTTCTTCAAGTCCCCGAAGCCAAAACCCCCAAATCGACTGCAACCAGCCTCCGCCCGCCGCAGATGGCCTCCACGCCTCCCCCTCCTCCCTCACGAACCCGCGATCACCTGACGACCCCTCCCCCCTAAGCCTACCGCCGATCGATGAGAACCCCCCCCCCCTTAAGCCTACTGCCGACAGAGAAACCCCCCCCCCTTATTTTTTTCTCCCTAGAACGCAGCGCCTCCCTCTTCGTCGGTGAGTTTTTCCCAGTTAATTTAGTTTTAAAATATATATTTTTTTTTCATTGTTTTAAAATCAGTTTTTATTTTCTAAACTTCTGTTTTTATATATAATATAAATAAATGTTATATCTTTATAGAAAGAAACGATTTTTATAATTAAGTTAGAAAAGTAAAGTTATAGAAGTTATAGAAGTTAAAGTTTGAATTTTTATGTAGTAAAATGGTTTGATTTTTAATTTACAAAAGATATGAATTTTTATCAAGTAAAGATTATATTTATGGTCGAGTAAAGATTTTATTTTTAGTGAGGTAAAAATATGATTTTTCTATAGTGAATAGCGATATAAAAATAGGATTTTTATATATTGAACTTCGATAGAAAAATAGGATTTTTATATATTGAACTTCGATATAAAAATAGGATTTTTATATATTGAACTTCGATATAAAAATAGGATTTTTATATATTGAACTTCGATGGAAAAATAGGATTTTTATATATTGAACTTCGATAGAAAAATAGGATTTTTATATATTGAACTTCGATAGAAAAATAGGATTTTTATATATTGAACTTCGAAATAAAAATATGATTTTTATATATTGAACTTCAAAATAAAAATAGGATTTTTATATATTGAACTTCGAAATAAAAATATGATTTTTATATATTGAACTTCAAAATAAAAATATGATTTTTATATATTGAACTTTGAAATAAAAATATGATTTTTATATATTGAACTTCGAAATAAAAATATGATTTTTATATATTGAACTTCGAAATAAAAATTTGATTTTTATATATTGAATAGCGAAGTAAAAATTCGATTTTTACATAGGTAGTGAAAGCGGGCAACGAAGATGACGAAGATGCGATAGCAATGAAGATTTCTATCAATGAAATGCCGTGGAGCTAGGATAGCTATTTGTGAGAACTTCTCACCTTTCAATTTAATTTTTCTAGTTATATATATATACTAGGATGCAGACGGTGCTTAGTAGCACCCGACACAATCGTCCACAGACCATGGACTTGTTTGTTTGGTTGCATAGATTAGTTGAATTATTGGTTTGAATTGAATTGTTTGGTGAGATGAAATTGATTTGATTGATGTGTGAATGGCGTGGGCCTTCACTAGACCGGGGATAAGGCTAGGCCTTGTCCCGTTTCTAGTATCGTGCCGTTATGCCGCCGAAATTTTCTAAAATATGTTAGAAAAATAAAATATCATTTTATTGAAGAAATGAACTGAATAGAAATTCATGTGTTGAAATAAAATGTTTTATCGTTAAAATATAATTTTTGACGTGAATGTGAATAAATAAATATTCATTTACAAACCGGACGGTTTGTTTATGTACACTTATTTGAAGGACATTGATTGGGTCGATAAATTTTACACATCGCCCAATTGCACAAATAAAATCTGTGTTTGATTGTTTGAAACCCCACATGGGTGTTGGGATGAAATTTGAAGTTCACTCATCCTGATTGATTAAATATGTCGATCGATTGATTGACAGGCTGTTATAAGCGTTGAATATCTATATTTGATGCTTATACAGTGTAGTGCACTTTGGTTGATGGTTGATTATTTTCAATGCTATTATATACATGTGTTGTATGAAAATCCATATAATTAATTTTATATGGTAATTGATTGGGTCTCATTCCAGTTTTGAAATAGAAATATTTGAAAAAGAAATATTTGAAATAGAATATTTGAAAATAGAAATTTATGAAGCCGTGTTGATTAGATTGACGCCATTTTGACGTGAACGATATTTATATCGATTTTATTCATTTCGAAATGAATTGAATTGAAAACGATTTCGAAATGAATTGAATTGAAAACGATTTCGAAATGAATGGAATTGAAAACGATTTCGAAATGAATTGAATTGAAAACGATTTCGAAACGAATGGAATTGAAAACGATTTCGAAATGAATTGAATTGAAAACGATTTCGAAATGAATTGAATAGAAAACGATTTCGAAATGAAATGAATTGAAAACGATTTCGAAATGAATTGAATTGAAAACGATTTCGAAATGAATTGAATTGAAAACGATTTCGAAATGGATGGAATTGAAAACGATTTCGAAATGAATTGAATTGAAAACGATTTCGAAATGAATGGAATTGAAAACGATTTCGAAATGAATTGAATTGAAAACGATTTCGAAATGAATGGAATTGAAAACGATTTCGAAATGAATTGAATTGAAAACGATTTCGAAATGAATGGAATTGAAAACGATTTCGAAATGAATTGAATTGAAAACGAATTCGAATTGAATTGAAAGTGAATTGAAATGAATTCAAATTGAATTGAAATTTGAATGGAATAGAAAGGAATTTTAAAACAAATTTATAAAGAAGAATTCAATTTTGATTTGAATTGAAAGGAAAGTTGAAATTGTTTTTGAAACGACTTTAAAACTATTTATATAAATCGTTTTAAATAGAAATCGACGAAGTATATATTATATATATTATATATATAATATAATGGCCTGAATAGAACGCGCCGCGCCGCGGCAGTTCGTGAATTTCGACCATTTATTTCAAACGGACATTACAGGAGTTCCGACCGTCGGATTCTCCTAAAACCGAAACCGTTGGGTTCGTATCGAAAAGAGCTTTCTAACGAATGTTAGAAATTTGAAATCTAACGGTTGGATTTGGAGATACGTCCAAATCAAATTTGAAAAAGGTCGCTGTAAGTGCAGTTCGATGGCCATTGGTGGAAATCGACTGTACGGGCCTTGATAAAATTATTAAAAATAGTAATAATTTGTGTAAAATCATAGGAAATGATTTAGAAAGGATTGGGATGAAAAACTCCATATTTGAAAAGATAAAAATAGGTTTTTATCGAAATGAACTAGTTTTGAACTAGAATTATAATTCTATTTATTTTTAAATAAATGAATTGAATTTAAAAAGGGTTTTGAAAATAACCAGAATATCCAATGATTACATTGGAGTGGATTTGAATCGAAATTGTCTTCGGAATATTTCGATGTTGGAATTCGTGATTATACAGGTGTTGTTATGGAAATTTGAAAGATATATATTTATATCGTTATTTCCAATACGACATTTGTTAGTCGTAGAATTCGATATTGAATATAAGCCGATATATTTTCTATTCAGAGCCTTGTATTGAATATCGAATGTGATTTGGGTTTGTCGTGAATGGTGTCTTCACTAACACTGTTCTTGAACCCAGTTGAGAAAAGATTAAATCTTTTTATTTAGATTTAATGAAGTGTACCAATTAAATAATATTTAATTGGAATTGAATGGATATTGATTTTTGGGTTTATCGTGAACAGTGTTTTAAACAACACTCGTTCTTTAACCCGATAATTAATGAATGTGACTTTGGGTTTATCGTGAACCGTGTTTTAAATGACACGGATTCTTTAACCCAGTTAAAGATTAAAACTAAGTGGAGTTTTAATGAATTTTTAAATAGATTAAAAAGACCGAGAATGGAGTATCACCAGTTTTGCTCCAGGCGATGGTTAAATCTTTAATTAGATTTGAACGTGAAATGGTAATTGAATTTACCGATAACACTGTGGTGTTAGATATGAAGTATTACCAGTTTTACTTCATGGGATGAATAGGTTGGGATTGGGAAATAAAATAAATGGTTACTTCGGTGTGGTTCGCTAATCCCGACTAGTTTGAATTGATATTCAAAGGAGATTAAAGAATAAATTTAAAGAATTTATCTTGGATAAAATTAATGGGAACTTTTCCCAAAGTATAGGAATATTCAAATAAAAGAATATTCTGAATTGGAATGAGGCGTATGTTGTGTTTGTGTAACACTTTTATAATATATACGCGAGTTATTCAGAAAGACCGGGTTTATCCCATTCTGAATAACTGATTCGACGTGGTGTCGAAGATGAAGACGGTGGTCGAAGACCGGAAGTCTTCACGTCGTTTGGGTGGTTACTGATGATCTTGATTGGGCTGTACACCCAAGAAGATGGAAACAGTTAGTGATCGTCCATACGTGCTTGGAGATCGATGGATATGCGGGGTACTAGGTGCCTCCGGTTTCGTTCAGACCCAGAACGGACTTGTAAATGGACTGTGTGTCTGACATTGGATTTTAGTCCGTGTGATTGATCTCTATTAAATATATATCTGTTTGGCGGCGGAGAATTTATTCTCTTGCTTAACGCCCTTCTCTGAGACGTACGAGCTCAGGGGTTATATATTGATGGATATCAAACGCATGGAGTGAATTGCCTGTGTGGCATGCCTAAGTGGCAATTGATCGAGGCTTCTGTTGAAAAGCAAAGTCTTGTGGTGATGATCAAAGCACAGCCTGTGTGGCACAGCTTTGTGTAACGTGAATTCGCGAGCCTCGCACCCCGGTTGTGAACCAAAAAGGGAGAGGACGTCAGGGAGGGCATGCGTTTCTTTCTAGCTAGAAGTGGCGTCAGTGGTTTTACACGCCCTGACGAGTTTGACTTATGTGGTTGTTGCTGTTGCGAGGCGCCTCGGTTATATCGGTTTCGGCCGATGCATTCTGGTCGGTTGACGGACCAGACTTACACCCCATAGGGTGGGGAGACGTAGTGTTCAGGCATAATAATCCACATCGGTGGACCGGCCCTGAGGATCTAAAGGCTTGCCTGCGCGCTTGCCTGTGGCTCGGGCTAGAGAGTCACGAATCGGTTGAGGACTATCTTTTGCCTCGGTTAATAGACGGAAATCCAATTTCCAAATACGTGACATTTGCGGTTTTAATTGTAGAACCTAGTATGGTGACATAGTGGGATGGGGCGCTCATGCCGCCTATGATTGATACTTATGATTTGAAGTTGTTTTATACATTATGCACTTATAATAGTATCAAATAATGTGTTTTAAACGTATCAAGCATGCTTTGGCTGTTATAAGGTAAAAACCCTATCCTCCGGCTTGCGTTGCATTGTGTGATGGGACCTGGGTCTTATAACAGCTTCATTTTTCTTTATTTAGCATTGCGCTATTTGTTTTATGCACTGGTATTCTTGGGAGGAAACCCGTTCCGTGTTACGGCGTGGTCCCTTGATTTACCGAACTTTAAAATAAAGAATTATAACTGTTTTAGTTCTCACACCAGTCCCATGACTGACCTGGAGTTTATTGTTTTAACCTAAACTCTGGGTGCCCCTATTTTGACACGGGCAGCTAGCAGTTTTGGTTTTGCAGATTTATAGTCACAGGATCCTGGTTTACAGCTGGAACGATATCCGGAAAGCTTTGTATCCGTATATCTCCTTCTAGTTGTGTATTGTATTATTTTCCTCTGCTATGTATTTAAATGTAATTTAAATCTCTGATATTTCTGTGTAATATTCATTTATACTCTGTATATTCTTGTAATCTGATGCATTGTTGTAATATACAATGAAATGTTCTTCTGTATGCGTTCTGTTTTGTCCTGTTCTCAAAACAATTCGTTCTTTCTCTTCTCTTCGGAGACCGGGGAAGTTCAGGTCGTTTCAACTCTTTCTATTAAGGTCATCAAAATAGTGGGTTCACGAGGGTCACTGACTTCAGTGATAGCCAGGTTGAAGCGGTCTAAATACGATTTCAAAGATTCACCCGGAGCCTGCTTAATCCTTGATAATTCTATGACGCTTTTAGATTTTCGAGCGTGAAGTCAAAACTGGTTCATAAAGCGTTCACTCAATTCTTTAAAAGTTGAAATCGACCTTGGAGGGAGTCGAGTGAACCACATTAATGCCAAGTCTTCTAGATAAATTGGGAAGGCCTTGCATTTTACAGCGTCTGGAGCTGCTGCGGCATTCATAAACCATGCATACCTCATCAGATGTTGTCCTGGCTCAGTTCTCCTTGAATATTGATCCATCTGTGGCAAGTTAAATCGCCGAGGGAACCGGAAGTCCAATGTATCCTCTGTGAAGGTGGTGTGACTTCGCTCAATGCCCCAGTCCTAACTGGTGTAGTGTTGGCTTTCAGACATGATTTGGCGCACCATTGCCCATACATCGGCATTAGTTAATGTTTGCTCAGGCTCTCTCTCCCTAATGCTTGGATTACCCCTGCGCTCCTGATTAGGGGATATCCTCATGTTTCTAGTGGCAGTTGCTCTACTCTGTTCCCTCCACTCCCGGTCGTTCATGGGAGGAAGGGGTTGGAGAAGTTGTTGCATAGGATTAGTAATATTAGGATCCCTGGGTAGAACGTGGGATCCACGCATGGGCAGCAACATAGGTTCTTTCAAGCTCGAGTCATTAGGTCCTAACACATGAGCTGCATCTTCACGGGATCCCAAGGATCCAAAGGTCAACTGATCAAGATTTTGAGGTCGCTCAAGTGGCCTTATTTCACGAGGGCGTTCTTCATTCGAAGAAGATGAATAGTTTGTAGCAAGGCGGCGTGTTGAAGAAGGTGTCTTTTTCCTGCGAAGCTCACTAAGTTCCCTACTCATGGTGATCATGTTCTCTTGCATACGAAGACTGTCACGTTTATGGGCTTCCAAATCATTTCTAGTACTCTCAAGCATGTCAAGAAAACGCGAAAAATCTCTGTGCGTGATGGGTACATATGGAGCAGGTTGATCACCAGTCGTCGCGGCCGGCATCGGAGCATTGGTGGGTGCTCGAGTAGAAGTTCCAGCTTCAGTCATATTCAGATCGGGTAGGAGCAGGGAATGGGAGTCGGTTCAGTTCGGGGGAGGGGTTTGGGTTGCTCCAGTGCCATCGAGTCGGTTCAGATTCTCTTGATCAGCTCGTTTCAGAACATCCGGTTCGGATCTGACTGTTCCAGAGCTTTGTCCCCGCGACCTCGTCAATACGATGGCTTGTTGATCTTCTCTAGCATCATTCTCCCTAGCGCCTTGCACTTCTTTTCCTTTTCCTTTGGCCATCCGGTTCTGATGTACGTGGCCTACATCCCATAAAAGTCAGGTTCGGATGGAATATGATGCATATGTGGGCTCCGGTTCGGATATACGTGGCCTACATCCCATAAAAGTCGGGTTCGGATGGAATATGATGGTGACAACACATTAGGTTAGTGGGTAAACATATGGAGAACGTGGGCATAACCGCTCCGCCTTTTCAGAGATCATGCACCGCAACTGTTGCTACTTTACTTCAGATCGGACGCGTGTTGGAGAGGAGGTGTGGATCGGTGCATCTGATCCAGTCCGATTCTGTTCGACTGCTTCTGCTTTCTGCTCTTCTCTATTTTGGATTAACCAGATATATCCGATCCGATCTGGGCTTCAAGTGCATGTTTTTCTTCCCTAGGTGGCTCCGGTTCGGATATACGTGGCCTACATCCCATAAAAGTCGGGTTCGGATGGAATATGATGCCTAGGGTGGCTCCGGTTCGGATATACGTGGCCTACATCCCATAAAAGTCGGGTTCGGATGGAACATGATGGTGACAGCACATCAGGTTAGTGGGTAAACATGGGGAGAACGTGGGCATAGCCGCTCCGCCTTTTCAGAGATCATGCGCCACAACTGTTGCTACTTTCCTTCAAATCGGATGCATGTTGGAGAGGAGGTGTGGATCGGTGCATCTGATCCAGTCCGATTCTGTTCGACTACTTCTGCTTTCTACTCTTCTCTGTTTTGGATTAACCAGATATATCTGATCCGGTCTGGGCTTCAAGTGCATGTTTTTCTAGTCAACATCCTTCATAATATTAGTGTTCTAATTTTGTGTAGCCTATTTCACTTTAAAAGATTACCAATTTTCAATATACATATATATATATGTATGTATGTATGTATGTGTGTGTATCCAATATTACCTAAATAAGTATATGTGTATATATAAATTAATTGTGTATTTCACACACACACACACATGCATCCATATATATATGTGTGTGTGTGTGTGTGTGTGTGTGTGTGTGTGTGTGTGTGTGTGTGTATGTATGTGTGTGTATGTATGTATATTGTGTGTATATATATACATATACATTTACATATACATATATATATATATATATATGAACTATTCTAGATTGAATGCACAAGATAAAAAATTATATTTTTTTATTGCACTAATATACACAATAATCGATTGTAATATATAATAAAATGATAATAAAAATATTTTGTGTTGTATTATTCAAGGTATAAAGTTTTAGATAATCAGATATGGTATTTCAATCTTATAAATGATTATCCAGAATTTTCTCAATCAAAGTAATATTTTGAGTTAATCAATTGATTTTGGCAGTTCATTAAATTGGTTTTAAATATATATAAAATAATTTTAAATTATGATTTTAACTGAGGTTTTATCAAAGGTAATTTTTATTCTAATACACAATTTTAATAAGTTAATCCATCATTTTACTTTAATAAGTTAATCCACAACTATTTTGTAAGTTAATCCACGAGTGGATTAACTTAAAGATTTCATGTTTTTGTTTAGAAGAAAGGAAAACCAGCCATCCCTGTAGAAGTTGCGTAGCCACATGTAATATTTTCTTTTATTTGTTCACCTAGTCTAATATGTAAACATCAAAATGTGAGTTTTCGTGCAATATTGCACATAATCTTAGTTTTTTTGGGACTTTGGAGGATAAATCTTTTTTTTTTTTGTTCTTCTTAAAGTTTTGCATTTCCATTACGGTCATTTATACAAAACATTGTTGCATCATTTTGTATATTATGTTTTAGGTAATACGAGCACTCTCTTTACATTTTACATCGCTCTTTCTATCTCTCTCTGACAATCACATTTCTGAATCACTCAAGCATTACAAACAACACTTTCAAGATTGTTCACAGTTTAGTTCTTCATCGAGTTTTTTGGGGACAAACCTAGTACCTATTTTCATTCAGCAATAATATGTATATTTATCCAAATGTATTTTATAGCCTTATTAAGCAACTGTTATTCTTATATAAATGTTCTTTTAAGCTCACAATCATATTTTAAGTGCTAGTTAGAAGAATCAGTGCATCAAATGAGTATTGCAATTGAAGAATATAGAATGTTAATATAAAACCATGACCAATACATTCATGTTTAAGTAATTATAGTAATTAATAGATTCATAGTTTCGCAATAGAAAATACGGAAACATGGTTGCCTGTATATGCAATCAAGCATGATAGTTTTTTTGTATCAAACGCAAGCACTTCTGTTATAAATTCTACTAGTTTTTGTCTTATTTTCATGACTTCCGTCTTATGTGATGCCTAAAATGGAATAGCATGTTGGCATAAGATCTTGCATATAATCAAGACCAACGATGTTTTGTTTTTCTTAAACTTCAAACTAAAAATAAACAAACCACTTACTGTTATTATGTTGAATGATATACTACACTTAGATTTGGACTTAGATGTAGGATTTTAGAAATTAGAATTATACGAAGCACAACTGAGAAAAATAAATATATTTGTCATATTTTTAGGTGGATAAATCAATTAAAACTTATATATTATTAAAATTCAATGTTGCTATTTTATAGGGCGGATTAGAATAAAAATTACCTTTATCAAATTCAAAAGCTTTTCTTCATCAATATCAACCGAGTTCCACCCTATTTCTTCTTTGTTACTTCCTTCTTCCTCAATTGCATGCACTAATCTTTCCGTGTTCTAACCCCTTCCATTGTAGTTATCTCTCTGATCTCCTTCCACGATCTAACTGCTTCTTCTCTCCTCAATCTTGTTTACCATGCCTTAATTTACCACTCGCCTTTGCCTACTGTTTCATGGCCTTTCTTAGCCCTAACTTTGCTTTTACACATGGTGTACCTCACTGCTTCTCACCTGACTGGATCCTGGCTGTCGCGTGCAACCTCTCGTGACCTGCGCTCACTCCTGCTGCTTTAGACATCAGATATGTAGTGTACGTCTACTCACCAAAAGGCTGAAGGTAGCTTTGGTTACTAGTTTGGATCGAAGTTTCTTTGATGAGCTAACGAGTTTTGTTCATTGTTTCTGGTGAACTTTGTATTCTGGTAGTTTCAGTTTGGCTGGGTAGTTTCCCATTTTTTTAGGTTTTGGGATTGTGTTGTTGTAGTGAGTGTGTCGACTTGTGTAGAATGATCTTTTATGTTGAGTTTATGGCTCGTTTTGTCGGAGTTCAGAGCTGGTGCTTTGAGTTGGTGTGTGGTTCTACTTTTCTTTTTTTTAAGATGTTTTTTTCATTTGAGGGATGGTTTTGAGTGTTTGGGGTTAAATCATGTCTGTAGTGTTTGTTTTGAGCTTTTTTGTTGCATCGATCTCTATTTACCTTCTCGGCGATTGCCTCGGCAACGAAGGAGTTCATCAACATTTTCCTATCGGGTGATGGTGCCTCTGATAAATTCATGTTGCTTCTCTATGTTATGCCTTATTTTTGAACCACGTCAAGGTTTTGCTGTGTTGTTTGCTCTTTTCTAGTGCGATTCTTTGTCTTTTACATTTTTCTAGTATTGTGCTGCTATGATAATGGAGATCCTTCAATAGCAGAAGAGAAAAAGAAACTTCGAGCAATGGCGACATCTGCTTCAAAATTCTCTAAATCTAGGGAAAATTTCGTCTCGACTTCTGATTCAGATCACAGGTATGCTATCCCTCCTGATTTACATCCTTCTCTACAACATGCAAAGCGAGAGACTCTCCCAAATCGAGGTAATTATACCCCGCCAGATCTTAACTCAAAGAAGGATTATCCAGATCTCGTGCTCAAGGATCAAAATCCTGCAATTATGGTTAATTTAAAGCAGTCAAAGGGGTGGATTGATGTCGTTTCAGAATGTAAGTATCATCGAAATTCTTTTCAGCTAAAATATTATGAACCTAATATTAAAGATAGTTACAAAACTGCAGTTATTAGTGAAGATCTGATTAACAAAGCTCAAGAAAGATGGACTAATTCCATAGTTTTTTATGTTTTTGGAAGCAAACCATATTATAGTTTCCTAAAGAATTACGTAGATTGAAATTGGAATATCAAAGGAAACTATAGTTTATTCACAAGGAAAAATGGATTTTTCATCCTAAAATGTGATAACTTAGATGACTGTTAGAAAATCCAAGACTCGGGTCCTTACTTTTATATAAAAGGCTGATCTTTTTAGAAAATGGCAACCGGGTTTAAAGTTGACTAGAGAATCCCTCCACACCCTACCTATTGGGTCAAATTTCCTGATTTAGATCTAGATTTTTAGTCTATTGAGATAATAAGTAGAATTGCATCTACTCTTGATAACCCTCTAAAACTAGATAATGTAACTGAGAATGCTGCTAGAATTTCATTTGCTAGAGTTCTGGTAGAGATAGATTTAGATTTCAAATTTCCTAATATTATTCCTGTTCAAAGTTTTAATGGGGAAATTGTTTGGCAAAAAGTCGAGTAAGATGGACTCCTTTAATTTGTACTAATTGTAATACTTTTGGGCATTCGAATGGAGTATGTAGGTCAGTAAAGATATGGACTCTTAAAGTTAACTCTAGTTTAGAATGTGACATGGATATCGATTTGAGCTCGAAAAATCAGAATAAATTTAGTAAGGATGGTGCTATTAAGAAAATTTTTATGAGCAACAATAGATCAGCCGAGAAAGAAATAAAATATAAGGGTATGATTATCTATTTAGTAGGAGATAGTGAGAAACAACTTTGTTCAATAGGAGATAGCGAGGATGTTCCTAATAGTACAAGCAGAGTAATGGTGTAGTTGTCAATAAAAGTGTTGAAGATGATGGTTTTATTATTAATTTAAATGATGGGACTGACATGAATAGTGGTGATATAGATGACAAACATCTTGGTGGTGAACAAGCTCATGAATATGTCAAAGAAATTGGCTATTCTGAAAAGATGTCAAAACTGATGACTTTAAGGATTGTAGCGAATATAAAAATGGCGAGAATGATGTATGTAAGGATACTCTTATGAACGAGTTTGATAGTTCTTTCAGTTCCTTTAGTTCGATAAATAGTTTCAAAAATAGGAGAACGTTTAAACCCATTAAATGCAAATATGTTAATAAGATAGTTTACGACGAACCCTTGGTTGAGGTAAACCCAGAGTGGCATAAACTTGTGCAACAAATTCAGTCTCGATCCAATTCAAGAAAAGCAAAAGTAGGAGGACAAAATCTCAGTGCAGTTAACAATGGAGGTGTTATTAAGAAGTGAATGATTTTGGATTTCCTTCTTTTTTAATGGTTTGGGTATCTCAATTATTTTCTCGTTCTTGAGGTGGTGCAGGCTTTTGAGGGGAGTTGGTTTCTTGCTTTTCTGGATATTTCCTGTCTGCGTTTATTACATGGAATATTGCTACCAGGTTAGCAGTGAGGTCCTTTCATTTGAATTTTTAAACTTCGGTGGAGGAGGGTTACTTTGCTGTGGATCATGCTTGTGTGGCATGGCATGGTCTTCTTTTGCTAGCTCGTAGTGTTGGGCTATATTTTGCGCCTTGGTTTATTTTGGACTACTTGTGGAAACTTTGAGATTGCAGTGCAATAATCACTTTCTGTAGTTGCAGGTCTTTGGATGGCTTATGAAGATATCTTGTGTTTTCTAGTGATTTTGTTGTGTATTGTGTCTCTTTGGTTCGAGCTGTTTTTAGGTTAAGTATGTATAGTATGTGTTCTTTTGGTATGTTGTTTTATTTGTAAACAGCTCGTTCCTTCCTTTGTACCCTTTTGTTGTAATATAAGTACCCTTTTGATTCAAAAAATAATAAAGGAGATCCTTCAGTTTACTGGTTCTTCTTTGATATCATGTTTTTTCAAGGTATAACCCAGTTGATGCAACAGTGTAAAGTTTCATGTTTCCTTCTATGGTCCTGGGTTCGTGCTATAGTTTCAATGCTAGTTCAATTTTCTGAACTTTTATGTAAAGTTAATGTGCCAAGTTATATGCAGCTGTTTTTGTTGTTGTAGTTACCATTTGTAATTATTTCATGTGTGTCTATGAAAGCATTTTAATGTTATTCACCCCCAACGTGGTGTATACTGATGTGATGGGTGCTTCTTGCATTGAGTATAGTGTCATTCAGTTGTCCAGATTTCTAGTTTAGCTCCTATACTATAAGGTAGGAGAGCTGTAGTGGTCGGACCACTCTAAAACCCATTTTTAGTTGTAAGGAAATATTCCTATCATCTATATTTTATGTATTTGTTATAGTAAAGAGTGTTACAGATGATTATAAAAAAGCTGTTGGCTTTAGCAAAAAAAGTTGATTACAAAAGTTTTTTAAAAAAAATATTTTTTGTATCATATCTTAACTTATATGAATTATTTAATTAGTTTTAATTTAAATTATATTAAATTTTAGAAAATAAGTAGTAAAATTAATTTTTAGCCATCATAAAATATAATGTATGTAGGCATGAATTAATAAAATATATGTTAACCATTAACATGATATGATGTGATTAGGTATAAGTTATATAATTAAAATTAAGTAAATATTTGTGTATATATTAAAAAATATATAACAAATAAAACATGAAAATAGTGTGAAGGACAAAATGATCAAAAAATTATTCCATAAGGACAAGAGGCTAAAATTTTGTCCATATGGACAAATTTTAGTGTAAAGGGAAGAATTATAGTGGTCCTGAATTCCTCCTTTACACTAAAATTTGTCCTTATAAATTAAATTTTAACCCCTTGTCCTTATAGAGCAATTTTTGTTCATTTTGTCCTTGAGACTAAAAACCCCTGAATAAAATTTTGTTATTTAGTTGTAGTTCATATATATATATATATACATACATATATATATATATATATGTATATATGTAATAACCCGGAAATCTGAGCCAATTTAAATTTTTTATTTTGGAAATTTTGATGAATTTTGAATATTTAAAATGATTTATTTTAAATAATAACGACGGGAAATTTATTTTGAATAGAATTAGAACGTATATATTTATTTGAATCGTTGTTAAAATATAAATATTTTATTTTAATTATAAAAGGAATTGAAAATGGTGCGGTAGTTCGTAATTTCGATTTCTAATTTCAAATGGATGTACACGATTCAAATAAAGCCGGATTTTAGTGAAACCAAAAATATTAGAATCTAATTGAGAATATCTTTCCAACGAATCCGAAAAATTGAAATTTCATAGCGAGAATCAAAAGTTACGTCCAGTTGAAAATTCAGAATAGTCGCTATGGAATTCTGGCCCTTAAAAATGGAAATTTTGCAAACGACCTCGGTTTTCGACGAAACCACTTTTGTTGGAACCGTGATGTCAAGTTATTGCTAGATTTCAAAATTCATAATTTTTCGAATCAATATGTGAGCGTGGGGAAAGAAAACGTGTTTTGACAGTTTCAGTTGATTTTAATCGATTGGAAAATGACCATTTTTCAAACGGTCTTAGAATTCGATGAAATTAGTTTTGTTAGGACCGTATCGTCAATACGAAGCTAGAGATAAATTTTTTGGAATTTTTAGAGTTAATATGTGGCCCCGGTAAATTGAAATGTGCGTTCAAATTCAGTATATAAATTTATATTTTGATTTTGATGGAAACTGATCGAAATAAACGAACCGGCTTATGAAACATATCCCATTGTGTTCGAAATGGGGGTATTGGGTTAGGGACGACAGTCGGTGGGTTCAATTTGGGGTCCGAATGAAAAGTGTACTTTTATGGAAAAATAAAAATAAAAATAAAAAAGTCAACTCTCTTTAACCCTTACACCCCCCTCCCCCCCCCCCCCCGGTTCATTTTCAGAACGATCAAAATTAAAAAGAAAAGGGGGGCTTCAACGATTGGTCGAAGACGGCGCCTCCAGGCTGTCGCCGGCCCGCGCCACCAGTGGTGTCGCTGACCAACGCCCCACCCCCCCTTTCCAGCTATGCCTCCTTTCCCCTCTCCCTCTTTCCCTTCGCCGATTGAAGGCCAGAAACACCAAACCCTCTACCATGCCTGACCGCTACCCCAATGGCCTACCACCGCAAGTCCGCCCCCTTCACCCCGACCACTCCTCTCTCCTCCGTCTTCTCCTCTTCCATACAAGACATCGAGCACCCCAAAACCCTAAGGCTCTTCTCCAAACCGCAAGCAACCATCAAACACCGCCATGCTCCACCTCGTCAACAATTAAAACCCTATTTTTTTCTTATGCGAATCGAAGTAAGTAAATCTGAATTTATTTATTTTTATTTTTATTTTCAGTTTTATTTATATAAATTAGTTATAAAAAATGGATTTTTATATATTTAGCTTAGAAAGAAAGATTAGATTTTTACTTAAAGAAAGATTAGATTTTTAGTTACAAAACGTTATGATTTTTAAAGGAGAAAAGTTATGATTTTTAAAGGGGAAAAGTTATGATTTTTAATTAGAAAGATACGATTTTTATTTATGTAGCGTAATAAAAATATGATTTTTATTATGAAATTAAGGAAATAAAATTAGATTTTTTTATAAGAAGTAGCAATATAAAAATTAGATTTTTATATATGAAGTAGGGGGTTAAAAATATGATTTTTAGCATATGAATGTTATTAATAAAAATCAATCGTGTAGGATATCGTGTTCGCTTAAGGTTGTAATCGACGAGATGTTCATCTTCCTTGCCTTGAAAGAATGGTGGAGTGGAACCCCAAGGTGAGAACTCCTCATTTTATTTTAATTTCTAGTTGAAACATATACTAGGATGCAGACGGTGCTTAGCAGCACCCAACACCCGTCGTCCACAGACCATAAATGACTTGTTTGTTTGATTTCTGTGTTGTGAAATTTTATTGCTGTGTTGTGAAATTTGATTGCTGTGTTGTGAAATTTGATTGTGTGATGTGAAATGAAATAAAATATTTTATAGTGGAAAATATTTTATAGTTAAAAATATGATTTTTAACGTGTATATAAAATAAATAACAATAAACAAATCGGAGATTTGTTTATATACACTGATTTGACTGATATTGATTGGGACGATAAATTTTACACATCGCCCAACTACATAAATAAAAATATGTGTTTGTTGATTTGAAACCCCACATGGGTATTGGGATGATATTTGGCGTACACTAATCCCAATTATTTAGCTGTATGCCGATCGATTGGTCGACAGACTGTGTAAGCGTTAATTATTTATATTTAATGCTTATGCAGTTGTGTGGTGCACTCTGGATGATGGTTGATGATTTATCGTTGCTATTATATACATGTGTTGTAGAAAATCCATATAATTAACATTATATGGTAATTGATTGGGCCTCATTCCAATTTAGAAAATAAATCCATGTGTTGAATAGAAAACAAATTCATGTGTTGAATAGAAAATAAATTCATGTGTTGAATTGAAAATAAATTCATGTGTTGAATAGAATAAACATTCATGTGTTGAATAAAAGTCGTGTTGATTAGATTGACGCCATTTTGACGTGAACGGTATTTATATCGATTTTATTCATTTTTATAATGAATATAGAAAGGAAGTGATTTCAAAATATAAAGTTTTGAAAATATTATCATTTGTATATCGATGAGATGGAATATTCAATTTTGATTAGGAATTGAATATGAAGTTGTAATCGTTTTGAAAACGAATTTAAAAGGATTTATGAAATTAATTTTAAAAGGAATCGACGAAATATATATTATAGGGGTAGCGGTCAGGCACGGTAGAGGGTTTGGGGTTTCTGGCCTTAAATCGGCGAAGGGAAGGAGGGAGAGGGGAAAGAAGGTGTAGCTGGAGAGGGGGTGGGGCGTTGGTCAGCGATGCCGCTGGTGGCACGGGCCGGCGGCAACCTGGAGGCGCCGTCTTCGACCAATCGTCGAAGCCCCCCCCCCCTCCCTTTTTTTTCTTTTTAATTTTGATTGTTCTGAAAATGAACGGTGGGGGGGGGGGGTAAGGTTTAAAGAGAGTTGGCTTTTTTTTCCATAAAAGTACCGTTTTCATTCAGACCCCAAATTGAACCCAGCGACTGTCGTCCCTAACCAAATACCCCCATTCCGAACACAATGGGATATGTTTCATAAGCCAGTTCGTCTGTTTCGCTTAGTTTCCATCAAAATCAAAATATAAATCTATATATTAAATTTGAACGCACATTTCAATTTACCGGGGACACATATTAACTTTAAAAATTCCCGAAAAATTATCTCTAGCTTCGTATTGACGATACGGTCCTAACAAAACTAATTTCATTGAATTCTGAGACTGTTTGAAAAATGGTCATTTTCCAATCGATTAATATCAACTGAAACTGTCAAAACACGTTTTCTTTCGCCACGCTCACATATTGATTCCAAAAATTATGAATTTTGGAATCTAGCAATAACTTGACATCACGGTTCCAACAAAAGTGGTTTCGTCGAAAACCGAGGTCGTTTGCAAAATTTCCATTTTTAAGGGCCAGAATTCCATAGCGACTATTCTGAATTTTCAACTGGACGTAACTTTTGATTCTCGCTATGAAATTTCAATTTTTCGGATTTGTTGGAAAGATATTCTCAATTAGATTCTAATATTTTTGGTTTCACTAAAATCCGGCTTAATTTGAATCGTGTACATTCATTTGAAATTAGAAATCGAAATTACGAACTACCGCACCATTTTCAGTTTCTTTTATAATTAAAATAAAATATTTATATTTTAACGATGATTCAAATAAATATATACGTTCTAATTCTATTCAAAATAAATTTCTCGTTGTTATTATTTAAAATAAATCATTTTAAATATTCAAAATTCATCAAAATTGCCAAAATAAAAAATTTAAATTGGCTCAGATTTCCGGGTTATTACAGTATATGTGTGTGTGTGTGTGTGTGTAAACTAAAATAGACATATATATATGTGTGTGTGTGTGTGTGTGTGTATGTGTATAAACTAAAATAGAAATATTTAGGTTCTAATATATGACAATGTTGATGAAAAATATCTATATTTCACTAACTAGTAATATAACAATGATATATATATATATAAGTATGTGTGTGCGTAACATGCTGCACAAAAGATATAAATTATATAGTATAATAAATACATACCTAATACTGATGAATTAGAGCATACCTTGTAATGATGAATGCTCCCTCATTTGAAATCATCTTGTTCGACAAACTTCTAATCCTTGAATCGTAGATTGTTGTCTATCATATAGCTGTCATTTTTTGAATTAATTTGAATTTGTTAGAGATTCTAGAAGGTGAAATCAACTAGGATTTGGAGGAGGTACGACTAAAAATCCTAAGACAATTAAAGTTAAAGCTAGTGAAATAGAGACAAATATGGATTACATCTCGTGATAATCTCGCTAAATCTAAGTCATCCATCTAAACATGTATACAATCTTCTAAGGCGCCCTATAGTTTATGTTTATGTCAAATTAGCACTTTAGTATTATAAACAAATAGCTCATTTAAGCCTAGATAAATTATATTGATTTTCTTGGTGATACCGCATGTCGATCGATATAATTATATCTATTATAAATATATACACTAATATTGTTTTACTCAAATCACGTTCAAAATTATGTAACTAATACTTTCATAAATACCAATTAATTTATAATTATTAGATACTAATTAATTTTTATATCTAAACAGAATTCAACATTTCAGTTGTGTGACTCCTTGCGTGTAACTTTTATCAATGACAAACATCAAATTATTTAAATATTAACATTCACATGTTCCCTTAACATGTGGTGTGCATTTTGAATAAATTAATCACTTATTTAGTTCCAGTAAAATCCAAATAACTTTATCAATCTTTATGCAACTGTGAGATTTATTTAACATCATTTTTTTTCATTAAAATCATATCACATTGGACATATGAAATTTGGTAATGGTATCAAGTTTAGTATCATCCATATTCAACTATATTTGTCCAAACACAATGTTCATATTTCAGTAATAACAGTTATTACAAACTAGTTATATCTCAAATACTGTTTGACTTCCAATACAACAACTCGACCCAATTATAGTTCCTCGATGGATGTTGTGTGTTATTTAACCGTTAGCAAAACAAAACTTTCATACTAAAGATCGATAATATTCTTAAGCTGAGAGAACTATGATCATTACATCAATATTTTCTGTTTGGACTTAGTTATATCAACCAAAAAAAATTATTGACTTAGGAGTCATGATCGCCTAACATTTAGAGAGCACTACATACTCTATTATCAGTATATACATTGATATACAATCTCGATATATCTTGATTAGAAACATTCAAAAAAATTATATTCAAATTTATTATGATAAACTACTCATAGGTACAACATTTTGTAACTTCTATCATAGAATATACCATTAACGGAATTTCTATTAAATACACTTTTTATTAAATTGATTAATTACGATAAACCATTATATCAAGTATTATAGAAATAAAATATTTTTTAAAAAAAAATATAGTACGTTTGTGTGTTTGTGTGTAATAGAATGATGATAATAATAAATGGTCCATTTGAGTAACCAGATATTCTTTTAATATGAAAACTGTTAAATTTTAGGATATTATATAGTAGAATCGAATAGGATGGAAGTGGCTTTGCGTAGGAGAAAATGGTTCGCAAATCGGAGCTCGCATGTGGAAGAGGTGTCTGGATGAAGTAGAGAAGACATTTAGGAGTCGGGGTAGATGTCTAGAAACCCCCCGTGTAAACTCAATAAAAAAAAATTCAGGCGTTTAGAGAAGAATTCCAGATGTCTTAATGGAGCCAGAGTTGTTTTCCTGGAAGTGATTCCACACGTGTGGAATCCAAGGCCAGATGTCTGGTATCGGGCTCGAACTGTTTTTTAGCCTAGAATGATTTGGGTTGATTTGTGAATAAGCAGGGGCATTGTGGTCATTTGCCTTGGGTTTCTACACAACTATATAAGCTATTCTTTTTTATATTAGAAAGGGCGTGATTAGTTCATTAAAGCAATGGTTTAGTCCTCCGTTAACTAGGGTTTTCCAATCCTAATTGTTTCTTCAATTCTGATCTCCACAAACATATATTCTCTATTGAATATTGGATCATTGTAATCAACATCTTGTACTCTTCTCATTTGGTGATAGTAAAAACTCTCTCTCAAAGTGGAGGTACACTAGTAAATCGTTAATGGAACTACTACAAATCTTGGTGTGATTTATTTTATTGTTATCGTTTTATTATATTACTTGTTTTGTGTTTTTGATTGGATTTGAATTTCCACTACTCTGGAATTCAATATTCGCAATAAGTATGTTGTAATCAGTTTACAACAACAACGTTATACTATTTTAAGAAATAGCACAACATAGAGAAAGGAGAGATTATAGAATAATGTATATAAATATACAAATAAACTAGAAATCTAACCCGATGATGTCTGAGGCTTGTCGTAACAATTTCCTTAAGAATTTTATTTCAAAATTCTCCCAAGATACAACAGACGTATTCTGCACGAGATTGTAATGAGTATGTCACTCTGTGATTATTTATAAGAGTATTAAAGAAGAGAGAAGGAAGTTCGGATTGGAATAAGTGAGAAAAGTGATCAGTTTTTCCTCCTTATTTATACTTTATCCGCATCCCTTTGAACGGTCGCACTCGTACCTCTTCGTTATACAGTCGCATCTCTTCTGAACGGTCGCACCCATACATCTTTGTACAGTCGCATTTCTTTCGAACGGTTGTGCTTGTACATCTTCGTACAGACGCATCTCTTTCAGTGAAACAAAGTGTCTTTTCGCGAAGTGACTTTTCGCTAAAATGTGACCGTTTTACTAAAAGAAGTGCCTTTTCGCGAAGTGTTTTTTTTGCTGAAATATGACCGTTGGGAAAATGACCATGGGTGAAAGGAAGTGTCTTTTCGTGAAGTGTCTTTTCGCGAGGTGTCTTTTCGCGAGGTGTCTTTTCGTGAAGTGTCTTTTCGCGAAGTGTCTTTTCACAAAGGTCTCTTCGCGAAAATCCATGCTTCTAATAGTCATGCCCTTTCACTAAACAGTTGCACCTGTTCGCTTAAATTACGTGGGACAATGGACAAAGTATATTTCATTCAATACTTACGAATTTCAACAATCCCCCATATGAATGATAATATTCTTTTCCCCACACAAAGCGAAATATCACAGAGTACATATGGAATAATGATTTATCGTGGATAAGCAGATATTTCACATTGAACTTTCCCTAGTTAAAACTTATCGGATTTACTTGGCTAACCGGTGAATTATTTCATCTTGAACAGTAAGTCATTATTGTATATCCAGACAATAAGCTTTACGAAGCATTGATTCCCTTCTCATCCAATCTCTTGGTTGTGTTCATTTTGGTCCTGAACACTTCTTGGTTCTGCGAGTGTTATAGAGAATTTAAGCCTTTAAAATTCCCGAAGAGCCGACCCAGCTCACACTAACATAGGTGATCGCAACCATTAGAAGTATCCTACATATACCCCACTTGTTATTTTCAAGATATGGTCATCATTAAAAAATATAGTTTTAACCTTGTAATACTTCTGTAGGCATTCACTTATAGTGTGCACCAAAGGAATGGAGTAGGATTGTGTCCAAAAATGCATTACGTCTTGAATTATTCATAACTGGTTTGCCTATTGATCCTAGTCTGTGGGATTTCCAGTTACTAGGATAGGTTTCCGTATAAGATAACACTTGTTGGTTTAGGCTTTTAAACCCATTCCCCTCGATGCGCAGTCAACTTTCTCTCTTGATAGCCCTTTTGTAAATGGATCCGCTAGGTTATCATTGGTTCTTACATAATCAATGGAGATAGTTTCATTTGAGAGTAGCTGTCTAACTTTTATATGGCATCGATGAAAGTGTCGAGATTTGCAATTATACACAAATTTTTTCACTCTACTTAGCGCTGCTTGAATGTCGCAGTGAACACATATGGTCGTTACAGATTTAGGCCAAAGTGGAATATCTTCTAAGAAGTGACGAATCCATTCTGCTTCTTCGCCTGCTTTATCTAAAGCAATAAACTCATATTTCATCGTTGATCGAGCTATGCATGCTTGCTTAGTAGATTTCCACGGCACTATTACTCTTGCTAGAGTAAAAACACAACCACTTGTGGATTTTGATTCCTCTGAATCAGCAATCTAGTTTGCATCACTATATCCTTCTAATACGGTTGGATATTTTCCGTAATGCAAAGAAAAATTTGTGGTATTCTTTAAGTATCCAAGCACTCTCATTAGTGCTTTCCAGTGTTCCTTTCCTGGATTACTTGTAAACCTGCTTAGTCGACTTACTGCATAAGCTATATCTGGTCTCGTACAGTTCATAAGATACATTAGACATCCTATTACACAAGAGTATTCAAGTTGCATTACACTCTCATTGGTGGTTTTATGCAATACTTCTGACGAAATAAAAGGTGATTGTACTCCTTTAATTCCAAGATTTTGAAATCCTTCAATCACTTTATCTACATAATTTGACTAAGATAATTCAATCCCATTAGGGGTTCTTATTATTTTGATTCCCAAAATAACATCTGCAACTTCTAAATCTTTCATGTCGAAATTGTTGATTAGCATTTTCTTTATGGTCTCTATAACTTTTACGTTAGGACCAAAGAATAACATATCGTCCACATATAAGCAAATCATGACATATGACTGTCCAATTTGTTTGTAATAAACACATTTATCACATTCGTTTATATGAAAACCATTTTCCATCGTGAAACTATCAAATTTTGCACGTCATTATTTTGGAGCTTGTTTTAATCCGTACTGTAACACCCCACCTCCGTTAAAGTCACTCACAATGGGAATACCTTAACTTCGGTGGAGCGTTTTAGTAGACAGAACAGAATATTTACAAGACAGATAAAGTAGTACTTGAAAAATTTATAACTTTATTACAACAGAAACAGAAATGGGTTTAGTTACATCTTTCAAAACCACAGTATCGGTATTTAAGTACATAAATATCGGTCTTGTACAAAAGCCTTCAGAATGCATAATTTTTAAAGCCATAATCCCCAATATAAACTGCCATGGAAAGATAGAATCAAAGCCAAGCAATACTCCAAGCACTTCAAGCAGAAAGAATCAAAATCAAGCTCCTATGTTTCCACCCTGAGCACCTTGGGGGGAAACGGAAAGAAAAGAGGCGAAACAAACTAGGTCAGACATAAGTCTGGTGAGTCCAGTGACTTTCAGCATATAAACAGATAATAGTATCATGACATGTAAATAAAACTGGATGAGAGATAACCGTAACAGGAATAGCAGGTTAACAGAAGAAACGGAATGATATAGGCTAAGCTAAGCTTTTAACTTCTCTACACTAATACCAGTATAATAGGATTAAGTGTTACCCTAATGTCTAAACTGAAACAGAAACCGAAATGGAAACAGAATAATCTCTACAGAAACAGAATGCTAGTAATGGGCCTTTACCACCCAAACAGACAGAGCGTACAGAAGCAGAATACTAATAATGGGCCTTTACCACCCAACTAATGGGTCTTTACCACCCTAACAGACAGAAGGTACGGAAACAAAATCGGAAACGGAATCAGAGACGGAAACAGAATAATCCCTACGGAAATAGAATGTTAGAATTAGGTGTACACTAGTAATGGGCCTTTACCACCCCAACAGATGGTACCACACAGAAACAGACAGGTGTTACCACCCAACAGAAATAGACGGTACCAAAAGAAACAGACAGAACTATGTGTACCCTAAGTCCTACCCCCAAGCGATCGACTCCCTAATACATAAATACCCTGTGTCGGCCCCATAGTAGGGTGTATCACTGCATAAAGTGGCAACCTATTGGTACAGACCTATTTACAGATGTCATGTTGTCTTACATCCTTAGAGCAGACCGGATCCATGCACGCACATGACCCGGTTGGAATGCACCATCAACACCACTTGCCATTATCAGAATGAACTGCTTACAATTAGTTTAGTAAGCGTGCCCTGACCCCTACATAGCGTGGGGTCAAAGTTTTTGATACCAGAAAGGGTTACTCACTAATATGGGTACCAAACAACAGATGACACAAGTATTTCCCCTCCTAACCTTATGTCCCCAGGCTAACAGAATTCAGATTAACTTGTTTACAAGTTTCAGACATACAGAGTTCAGATTTACTAGTTCACAGATCAGATAATCAAGTTAACAAGTTTTCAGACTAACGGATCAGATGTATAGTAACAGACTTATAGATTGTCTAACTTTGTACTGGGCCTATAGATTCACGAAACGGGTTTGTTAAATTCATCAGACCAGTTGGTTTAACCCTATCCACCCAACACGTTTTTAGACACCACATTTCTCTTAAAGTTGCATTAATTTAATATTAATGCATAAACATCTCACATTAGGTCGGTAGCTTGTGGTCGCTGGATGTGCCGGGTGGTTCTAGGCAGACTTCTGCCACAAGCCAGACCTATCCTCATGTCTAAGCATATTTTAGTAATGCATAAGCCCTCTCACATTAGACTGACAGTTTGGGGTTGTTGGTTAAGCCGGTTGGTTCCGGGTAGGCTTCTACCGCAAACGGAATCTAACCTCGTGTCATATCCAATTTATTCCAATACAGATTATACAGATATCAGACTAATTATGTCCGTTTAACAGATTAAACTTGTTTACAGGTTACAGCAGACTAATCAAATTTCCATGTTTTACTCAATCTTAGATCGAGCCTACGAATTTTCATACCCAAATTACAATTATTCAGCTTTCAACAGATTAGACAATTCAACAAGATAACTGATCTAGCAGATTAGGCAATTCAACAGATTTAATAGATAATAGACTTAGCAGATTAGGCAATTCAACAGATTTAGCAGATTAGGCAATTCAACAGATTTAGCAGATAACAAATTTAGCAGATTAGGCAATTCAACAGATTTAGCAGATAACAGATTTTGTAGATTATATATTTCTAAAATTCTATTTACATATCTTGCCTAATCTTAAATTAAGCCTAAACTTACATGCCTAAATCATGGTCATAATTCATAATACAATATATGCCCAAATTTTTAGTTAAACTTTGCACAGTACAGAATATTCTCTAAAAGCCCAAATCATGATATACCATATGAATTATGCCAAATTATAGCCTTTAATGCCAAATATCCAAAAATCTAATTTTAGGCGTATTCACACTGATAATTATCCTATTATAATATAGGTCTCTACGCCTAAGTCACATATTCCTTTTCAAGTCATGAATCGTTACATAAAATTTACCCAAAAATCTAGATCTTTAAATTATAACATCTCAAAATCAGATCTTAATTTTAAACATGCTTTATGTCCCCCAAGTTTCAAGTCATATGTTGTTATAAAATGATTCCTCTTCTTCCAAATTTACAGAGTATACATAGATCTAGATCTAATTTATAACATATGTTCAGTCAAAGATCAGTCATGTCCAATTATGCATTATCCATTATTTGTCCCAAAATTTAGCGTTCGTGTGTTAATCTCTTATGAGATTTGATGCGGGCGCATGGTAGCCTGGCTATAAATAAAAAGGAAGAAAAGAGGGAATAGATACAAAACAGTCACAATAATATTAACAAGACAGATCCACAGAAAAGTATGCATAACCTCAGATTTAGATTCACAAAAATGTCAAGATAATTATTAAATTTCATATCTGAAAATAACTGTACTCACAAAAAGGGAATGATTCTTGATTTCCGGGATCTGTATTCTGACACTGAATAGCGCTCCTTTGGCATAGACTATCGATTAGATTAGAAAATAGTTGTTCTCTCTATTCAGATTGGAAGAAGATGCACTAGTTCTAGTTTTGGTTCTAGCAGAGTAGCGATGCCATTTTTATTTTTAATTAGAATAGAGGCAGAGTATTGGCAGAATGAAATTGTGTGGAGAGAAAGCTAGGTTTGGGGGTGTTTAAATAGGTTAGAGCTCACGAATCCGGTCAGAAAAGCGTCCTGGTGCAGAAAAATGGATCTGTCTCCAGATCTGGAAAAGGGGGGAGGTTGACCCTAAGGTCGATCCTAGTGTCGACCTGTTTACCCAGGTCGACCCTAGTGTCGACCTAGGTCCTGGACGGGTATTTTCCCGCTCAGCCCGGGTGTCTGTATTGAATTTCGAAATCTGAATTTTGAATTTCGGGCTGGTTTTTATTGAAACTTCCGAAGGCCATATCTTCTTCATATGGAGTCCGATTTACGCAAACTTGAACTCTATTCTAAGCAGAATTTCGAGATGAAAGCAATGGCGTAATTCGTTTCCCTTAATTATTATTTTGTAATTTAATTATTCTCTGATTTGTTACTCTTATGTTCCCAGAAAATACGGGGTTTTACATTCCCCCCTCCTTAAAGGATTTCGTCCCCGAAATCTTCAAGTTAGGAAGAATGTGTCCTACCATCCAATCACCCATTTACTCAACCATCATCCACAAGCATCCATTGTCCTTAGAAACTTCCAATGTTTAATGATCAGATGCAAAAGTGTGTGTTTATGTTCCTTATCTAATGCAAAGATCAGGCGGTCCACTGATTCAGTTGACCTCCTTAACGCGAATTATGTCAATGCCATGAGTCCAACATGTATGCAATTTTCCTATTTGATACATATCATTTCTATATGAGCGCACAACCGTTCATTCATACGCAACATCCATGTGTTGAGTTAACCATTTTTCATCCACAAAATTGAAAAATTCACACACATCCATATGCAGTATGAGAGTGTTTTTGAGCTGATCTAGTGCCTAGTGTGTGTATATGCATCCACGAGCAACCACTTGCATCCACTTGCAACCATCAAGCATAACATGTCTCAAACACATGTTTACACCCATTAGTTTCTACCTAAAGGTCGAAGATTCGATCGATATGATACAAATGAGTGACAGATGTAAGTACGATTAAAACAAGAGCTCTATTCCTATTAGACATCGGTCTAAGAGAATAACCCCCTAAATATCAACCCCGAAGACCGAAATCAACATCAGATTGACACTCCGAGAATTACTCCCATTAAACAAATATCCAACTGGAAATCTACTTCATGCTTCGAGTAAAAACCATTAACCTTATCAGAAATATTCAGATACTTACAGACTAGTGGTACAGATCAGATTACCAAATGATTCTTAGGGAACTAAGCATGATAAAACCCCACCATATCCCACAAAAACCAGAATGTATGCGTCACAATCAACTTATCGCTTAACACAGATACCTTCAAACCCCAACTTATCACAAACAGATGAGTCGTAGCCCTCATAGGGTTTGAGATTATAACGGAATCAGAAACAAGACTAGTATTAAAGTGCAGAGTTTCAATTACAGAATCAAAATGCCAGAATCAAAGAGAGTTTTAACTTAATAATCAGATAAGGAAACTAACCCTTCTATAGAAATTTTCCTATCTCTACCCTATCTACCAGTCACGTGAGCATTCGCATGTCCTACAGAAGTAGGTTCTTCCCTTGCCTACGTTTTTTCGGGCAGTCCCTAGTGAAGGGTCCCATTTCTCCACAGTTGAAGCAAGTACCCTTCCTCTTTCTGCAATCCTTGTGCAGATCAGTCGAGCTTCCACAAGTAAAGCACTTTTTCTCCTTCTTATCTTCGGACTTTTCATCCTTCTTTTGTGTTTCCTTTTTGGGCCCCACCTTCTTGTTCTGTGGTCCTTCGAGCTTTCCTCTTTCTTTTTACTTTCGGCTTCCTCTTCATGCATTAACACCATGTCCACCAATTTCTCGAAGGTTGCCCCCATAGGATTGTAGGACATCGCCAATCCGTGTAGCGGCTCGTTCAAAGCTTTAGCAAACATTAGTGCCTTCTTATGCGGTGTATTTACCAAATCTAAGCCGAATCTTGCCAACTGATTAAACTTGTTGACGTACTCTCTCATTGATAAATTCCCCTGCTTCAACGCCAAGAACCTCTCTACGTATAGGCTCTCTTCCACTCGTGAGAGAAATTTCATCTCAAACCTAAGCCTGAAATCCATCCATGTCTCTACCGGACGCTTTCCATTTGTGACCCCGCACCAAAAAGAAGCTTTGTCCTTAAGCAACCATACCACCAACTGTATCTTCTGCCTATCGTCCACCTCGAAGATAACGAACAAATCCTCAGTTTCTTTGAGCCAGTTCCTTGCCTCCGCGAAGGATTCAGTTCCATTAAAGTTCTCCCACCCATGGCTTGAAAGTCTTCACATATCTTCGGGAAAGTATTCACGCGTGGAGGAGGAGGAGAAGGAACCGCTACAGCTGGAGTAGTAGGGACGTCTGCTGGGTCTGTATCATTAGCCCTAGCTTCTAGGTACCTCCTGAACAAGCCAGGTATCGGTACACCCTCCGAAAGGTTAAAATCACCAGACACGCTGAAACGAAAGAAAAGGAAAGATTCAAAACAAAGGATAGAAAGATAGGCATATGGCTTTGGGGATTATGTTTTTAAAAATAAACTCTATTTTTGAAAATACTTCCTTTTTAAACCTTTTTGAAAATAGTTTTCAAATTTTTTTTATCAAATCTGGTAACCTTCAGCTCTGATACCAAGTGTAACACCCCACCTCCGTTAAGGTCACTCACAAAGGGAATGCCTTAACTTCGGTGGATCGTTTTAGTAGACAGAACAAAATATTTACAAGACAGATAAAGTAGTACTTGAAAATTTTATAACTTTACTACAACAGAAACAGAAATGAGTTTAGTTACATCTTTCAAAATCACAATATCGGAATTTAAGTACATAAATATCGGTCTTGTACAAAAGCCTTCAGAATGCATAGTTTTTAAAGCCATAATCCCCAACATAAACTTCCATGGAAAGATAGAATCAAAGCCAAGCAATACTCCAAGCATTTCAAGCAGAGAGATTTAGAATCAAGCTCCTATGGCTCCACCCTGAGCACCTCGGGGGGACGGAAAGAAAAGAGGTGAAACAAACTAGGTCATACATAAGTCTGGTGAGTCCAGTGACTTTCAGCGTATAAACAGATAATAGTATCAGGACATGTAAATAAAACTGGATGAGAGATAACCGTAACAGGAATATCAGGTTAACAGAAGAAACGGAATGATATAGGCAAAGCTAAACTTTTCACTTCTCTGCACTAATACTAGTATAACAGAATTAGGTGTTACCCTAATGTCTAAACTGAAACAAAAACGGAAACAGAATAATCTCTACAGAAACAGAATGCTAGTAATGGCCCTTTGCCACCCGAACAGACAGAGGGTACAAAAGCAGAATACTAATAATGGGCCTTTACCACCCAACTAATGGGCCTTTACCACCCCAATAGACAGAAGTTATGGAAACAAAATCGGAAACGGAAATAGAATAATCCCTACGGAAACAGAATGTTAGAATTAGGTGTACACTAGTAATGGGCCTTTACCACCCCAACAGACGGTACCACGCAGAAATAGACAGGTGTTACCACCCAACAGAAACAGACAGTACCAACAGAAACAGACAGAACTAAGTGTACCCTAAGTCCTACCCCCAAGCGATCGACTCCCTAATACATAAATTCCCTGTGTCGGCTCCACAGTAAGGTGTATCACTCCATAAAGTGGCAACCTATTGGCACAGACCTATTTACAAAGGTCACGATGTCTTACATCCTCAGAGCAGATCGGATCTGTGCACGCACGTGGCTCGGTTGGAATGCACCATCAA
Organism: Allium sativum; assembly: GCA_030737875.1. NCBI lineage: Eukaryota > Viridiplantae > Streptophyta > Magnoliopsida > Asparagales > Amaryllidaceae > Allium > Allium sativum. The sequence continues at coordinate 151,058,191 of CM060921.1, read as the reverse complement.
CACCACTCGCCATTATCAGAATGAACCGCTTATAATTAGTTTAGTAAGCGTGCCCGGACCCCTACATAGCGTGGGGTCAAAAATTTTGATACCAGAAAGGGTTACTGACTAATATGGGTCCCAAATAAAAGATGACACAAGTATTTCCCCTCCTAACCTTGTGTCCCCAGGCTAACAGATTTAAGATTAACTTGTTTACAAGTTTCAGACATACAGAGTTCAGATTTACTAGTTCACATATCAGACAATCAAGTTAACAAGTTTTCAGACTAACGAATCAGATGTACAGTTTTAACAGACTTACAGATTGTCTAACTTTGTATTGGGCCTACAGATTCATGAAATAAAGTTGTTAAATTCATCAGTCCAGTTGGTTTAACCCTATCCACCCAACACGTTTTTAGACACCACATTTCTCTTAAATTTGCATTAATTAAATATTAATGCATAGACCTCTCACATTAGATCGGTAGCTTGTGGCCGCTGGATGTGCCGGGCGGTTCCGGGCAGACTTCTGCCACAAGCCAGACCTAACCTCGTGTCTAAGCATATTTTAGTTATGCCTACGACCTCTCACATTAGACTAACAGTTTGCGGTTGCTGGTTAAGCCGATTGGTTCCGGGCAGGCTTCTACCGCAAACGGAGTCTAACCTCGTGTCATAGCCAATTTATTCCAATACAGATTTTACAGATACCAGATTAATTATGTCCATTTAACAGATTAAACTTCTTTACAGGTTACAACAGACTAATCAAATTTCCATTTTTTACTCAATCTTAGATCGAGCCAACGAATTATCATACCCAAATTACAATTATTCAGCTTTCGACAGATAAGGCAATTCAACAAGATAATAGATCTAGGAAATTAGGTGATTCAACAGATTTAGCAGATAACAGATTTAGTAGATTAGGCAATTCAACAGATTTAGCAGATTAGGCAATTCAACAGATTTAGCATATAACAGATTTAGCAGATTATATATTTCTAAAATTCTATTTACATATCTTTCCTAATCATAAATTAAGCCTAAACTTACATGCCTAAACCATGGTCATAATTCATAACACAACATACCCCCAAATTTTTAGTTAAACTTTGCACAGTACAGAATATTCTCTAAAAGCCCAAATCATGATATACCATATGAATTATGCCAAATTATAGCCTTTAATGCCAAATATCCAAAAAACTACTTTTAGGCTTATTCACATTGATAATTATCTTATTATAATATAGGTCTCTACACCTAAGTCACATATTCCTTTTTCAAGTCATGAATCGTTACATAAAATTTACCCAAAAATCTAGATCTTTAAATTATAACATCTCAAAATCAGATCTTAATTTTAAACATGTGTTATGTCCCCCAAGTTTCAAGTCATATGTTATCATACAATTATTCCTCTTCTTCCAAATTTACAGAGTATACACAGATCTAGATCTAATTTACAACATATGTCCCTTTTCTCAAATCAGTCAAAGATCAGTCATGTCCAATTATGAACTATCCATTATTTGTCCGAAAATTTAGTGTTCTGTGTTAATCTCTTATGAGATTTGGCGTGGGCTCGTGGTAGCCTGGCTATAAATAAAAAGGAAGAAAAGAGGGAATAGATACAGAACAGTCACAATAATATTAACAAGATAGATCCACAGAAAAGTATGCATAACCTCAGATCCATATTCACAAAAATGTCAAGATAATTATTAAATTTCATATCTGGAAATAACTGTACTCACAAAAAGGGAACGATTCTTGATTTCCAGGATTTCTATTCTGACACTGAATAGCGCTCCTTTGGCGTAGACTATCGATTAGATTAGAAAATAGTTGTTCTCTTTATTCAGATTGGAAGAAGATGCACTAGTTCTAGTTTTGATTCTAGCAGAGTAGAGACACCATTTTTATTTTTAATTAGAATAAAGGCAGAGTATAGGCAGAATGAAATTATGTGGAGAGAAATTTCGGTTTGGGGGTGTTTAAATAGGCCAGAGCTCACGAATCCGGTAAGAAAGGCGTCCAGGTGCAGAAAAATGGATCTGTCTCCAGATCTGGAAAAAGGGGGGAGAGGTCGACCCTAAGGTCAACCCTAGTGTCGACCTGTTTACCCAGGTCGACCCTCAGGTCGACCCTAGTGTCAACCTGGGTCCTGGGCAGGAATTTTCCCGCCCAGCCTAGGTGTTTGTTTTGAATTTCGAAATATGAATTTTGAATTTCGGGCTGGTTTTTATTGAAACTTCCGAAGGCCATGTCTTCTCCATACGGAGTCCGATTTATGCAAACTTGGACTCTATTCCAAGCAAAATTTTGAGATGAACACAATGTCCTAACCCGTTTCCCTTAATTATTTTATTAAAATTTAATTATTCTCTGATTTGTTACTCTTATGTTCATAGAAAATACGGGGTGTTACACGTACAATGATTTTACTAATTTACAGACTTTGTTTTCATTTCCTTTGGAAATGAAACCTTCTGGTTGCTTCATGTAGATCTCCTCATTTCTTTCACTCCTTTTGTGGGGAAACACTCTTCAAACAATGAAGCATCTCTTGATTCAATGATTGTATTTACATTGATATCAGCTATATCAAACTTGAATTCCAAAAATCTATAGGCACTATTATTTTGAGTTAGCCCTAGATAGTAACAATCTACAGTCTTTTGTCCAAGTTTAACTTTCTTGGGAGGCGGAACTGGAACCTTTGCCAAGCACCCCCACACTTTGAGGTATTTAAAGCTTGTCCATAACTCATATGGAATTGTTCTTGTTTTATTGTGAGGAACCTTGTCTGAAATATGATTAGACATATTTATGCCTCCCCCTACAAGGTCGTTGGTAAGCCAGAGGTCAATAGCATTACATTAATCGTGTCTTTAATGTTTTATTTTTTCTCTTGGCAACACCATTTTGTTGTGGTGAATATGGGGCTGTTGTTTGATAATTATTCCATTTTCTGCATAGAATTGTTCAAATGGTGATTCATATTCCCCACCTCGATCAGATCTCAATATCTTGATCTTTTTATTTAACTGATTTTTTACCTCATCCTTTGTTGATAATTCAACTATTGCCATCTCTGTTTTAGTAAGAAAACAATAAAATTCTTAAGATGTTATATGTCTAGTATACCAAAACAGAGAATAATCAATTCTAAACTCGTTGCACAAGTTTAAAAGTTGAATTTCCACTACTTTGGAATTCAATATTCGCAATAAGTATGTTGTAATAAATTTACAACAACGTTATACTATTTAAAGAAATAGCACAACATAGAGAAAGGAGAGATTATAAAATAATGTATATAAATATACAAATAACTTAGAAATCTGACCCGATGATGTCTGAGGCTTGTCGTAACAATTTCCTTAAGAATTTTATTTCAAAATTCTCCCAAGATACAACAGACGTATTCTGCACGAGATTGTAATGTGTATGTCACTCTATGATTATTTATAAGAGTATTAAAGAAGAGAGAAGGAAGTTCAGATTGGAATAAGTGAGAAAAGCGATCAGTTTTCCTCCTTATTTATAGTTTATCTGCATCCCTTCGAACGGCCGCATTCGTACCTCTTTGTACAGTCGCATCTCTTCTGAACGGTCGCACCCATACCTCCTTGTATAGTCGCATTTCTTTTGAACGGTTGTGCTTGTACATCTTCGTATAGACGCATCTCTTCGGTGAAACAAAGTGTCTTTTCGCGAAGTGACTTTTCGCTAAAATGTGACCATTTTACTAAAAGAAGTGCCTTTTCGCGAAGTGTCTTTTCGCTGAAATATGACCGTTGGGAAAATGACCGTTGATGAAAGGAAGTGTCTTTTCGCGAAGTGTCTTTTCGCGAGGTGTCTTTTCGTGAAGTGTTTTTTCATGAAGTGTCTTTTCGTGAAGTGTCTTTTCACGGAGTGTCTCTTCACGAAAAACCATGCTTCTAATAGTCACGCCCTTCCACTAAACAATTGCACCTGTTCGCTTAAATTATGTGGGACAATGGACAAAGTATATTTCACTCAATACTTACGAATTTCAACAATGAGTTTAGTGGCTTATTGATTGGCTGGCAACTTGTTTGGCGTGGCGTTGGTTTGGGACTGGGTAATTGTACCATAGCAGGGAGTTGCGTGTACCTGCACATTATCGCGCATTTTAGTACCAGTTTGCATGAAGATAGAGCTGGGACTGGTTGTTGCTTCAGCAATTGACAAGTGCATTGGTGATGAGTTATTAATTTTGTTCAACAAAAAAAAACTGAAAAGCCTCATAATTATCTTTTAAAGGTGCATACTATTTCTTTTCCTTGAATTTGTCAGTTGAATATTTTGTTTGAACTTTGTAATGGTTTTTTAAAAGCCAGTACCGAAAGTAATACATAACTCTAAGTAAGCTTAAGATGTTTTAACAAGCTTCAGATCCAAATATTGAGACAATAACATCTTCATGCAGACATAATAGCTGATATCATGGTTTAGGCTCTAAGGAGTGGAAATGTCCGGTCCTTTTCTTTTTTGGCAGTTACCATAGGACATTTAAAAATCAATATTTTTTTAAATCAAACACCACCACCTAAAGTTCCATCTATGCGACTATTGATGGTGAGGGACCACTCCAAACCCATCCCTTATATAGAAAATCTACTGCTGCAATCTATCCACCAACCAGCAACTCGCACCATGCACTACTGCCTTATTCTATCGCTCTAGCTCAGTTTTGCTTTGCCATTCAATTTCACCTTCATGTTCAGAGATTTAAAATTAGGTGAAACTGATGACATTTTCTTATTTTTCCTTTTTCAAATGGCTTGAAACTGCACTATTCTGCTTACTATTTCATGCTTCCAATTTTAGTTTCACGGTGATACTTCTCGTCTTGCATTGGATTTCATCTCAGCTGCAATTCCATTAAATGTTTTGTGTATCCCTATTTGGTAATTGTTCCTAGTATATTCGAATTGGTGGTGTAACTGAAGATTATTTTATAAATTGTATAAAAATTATAAGTTATATGCTATATAGGGACACCGTTGGAAATCATCTCTTTCAACAATGGAATTTACAAGTGGATTGTGATAAACAATTAAAGGTGATAGCTAATATTTACGCTTAGCAATGACTGTATATATGACTGTAAGAGATGACTTAAACATGGAACAATATATGTTAATATATGCAGACGCGCAAGTAAAAAAATGGTCATTTTATTTTCAACGAACTCTAATAATCTTCTGATGTCCAAGCAATGAAGACCGCTAAGCTGAAAAGTTGAGTGTCCCTTTCAATTAACAGAAGAACTGGAAGAAGACTAATAGGTATTATTTGTTTGCATATTTTCAATTATAGTTTCATTTTTTAGTAAATTTGAACTTCGGAATTTTATTAAAAAAAAATTGTTGTGTTACATTAACAGAATCATGATTTAAATGCTTTTTGTGTTTGCCCGGGCTTTAAGCAGATGTTAATGATTACTTTCTGTTGTTCTATTTTTGCTATCAATGTAAATGTATGTGCTAGTTATAATAATAAACATTTGCAAATCAAATAGTAATTATATGCCTTTACTCTTTATTTGAACTAATTCTTATTAACAATTCACTCAGACTGCATTCAAAAGTATTCTTAATAAACCCTGCTTTTGTGGACCATGAAGCATATCATAGTTGTACGTGACCTTCTTGCAAAATAATGCCGCTTTCGGTTAAGCGAAGAATTGGAAGAAGAATAACATGTATTATCTCTTCTTATATTTTAAATTGAAGTTTTGTTATTTTCTTTTCTGTTGTAAATTTGTTTTTCAAAAATTTATGGAAAAATCATCAAGGGGTTGTGCTTTATTAGTAAAATCATGATTTGGATGCTTGTTCTATTCGCTTCGGCTTTAATTGATGCTAATTAGAATATATTCCATTTAATCTTTGCAGTCAACTTTTTCTATAGTTATTCATTTTATATTAATTCATGTTCCGGTTCTGTAGAAATTTGATGTTTTAAAATGGTATTTTGGTTGATTTAAGCTGTTATTTTTTCTATCATTTTAAGCAGTTTTGTTGATGTTTTCTTTGTAGGTGTACCTATTGGTGATCAAGTTTGTCATCATTTCTGTAGGTGAACAAGTGCATTTCCAGAGAAATATTGCTCATTGTTCTATTTCTAGGTGGAAGCCTAAGCTTAAGCAAGAGATAGTAAGATCGCTAAAAGAGGATGAAGTTGTTGAAATGGCCGGAGATGGAGATAACTGTACTTTTGCATCGAAAATGGCCGAGTGAAATAGAACTACAAGGATTGAGGTTAATAATATACCGTGGTTAATGTATATTCCAGCTTTTGTGGAAATAACCTATAGTGTTTAAGAGTATTATGGCTAATATTTCAATTCTTTTATTATTAGGCTGCAGCAGAAATTGGTGCCCTCCAAGCTGCAGAAATTATATTCGAAAAGAAACTGGTACTGCAAAAGTAAGAACATGTTATGGTAAATCTTCGCCTTTGCGGAAGCGACCAGGATCTTATTCACCCAATTACTTAAAGATGATTTCTATGGAAACAAACACAGATATGAAATCACACACGCAAACACAAAATATTCCACCCAACCACCCTCTTTATTGATTCTCAAAACGAATTTTGTTTACACACACTGGTTCAACAACCAACAATAAACAAATTACATGAATCAATAACCTTATTGAGAAAGGGAAAGAATATCTAGATGATTGACACTTTTGTTGGAGAAGGAGAACAATGAAGAACGACGGCTAACCCTTGGATTAATTAATTCGTTCTCAATCCCATCCTTTTAATCCAACCCTAGATGCTGCTTTTATAGGAGAATAGAAGCCCTAGGCAAATACCTAATTTGCCCCTTCATTACTTGCAGAATAAGTCACAGAAAAGACCAAGTCAAAAACGCAGGAAACCCCGCTCAGACGTCTGACCAATATGTGTCAGATGCTATCCATGCTCTCGGGTTCCAAACCCTGAAAGGTCAGACGTCTGACCCAGATTGGTCAGACGTCTGTCCACACTCTCGGGTTTCAAAACCCTGTAGGAACAGACGTCTGACCAAGATCTCTCAGACGTCTATGCTAAAACATAGCACAAAACTGCTCCTCCTTGCCTTCTTTCTGACCCTGCTTCATCTCGACTATCGTCAAGCACATCCACGTCTCGTCTTCATCAACATATGTGATTTCATGTCACAAATCACAACACTCCTCCTTGATATGAAATCGCATCACATCAAATTAACTTCCAACACACAAGTCATCTAGCTCTTTCAACGACATCTACTCTCAATTAAACCATTACAAACACAAACCACCGCCTGCCAAATATGCATCTTCCCCTCGAGATGCACCACGCAACACTAACGGTCTAAAAATGTTTGTAATACCACAAGGATCTCCACCTTGTGGATTTTCTGCATCGACACCCGTCTATCACTTGACCTGAGCTCCTTCCTTGATCACCCCGGATCCCTCGAGCATAATCAACATGAAGACCCCTGTCTAGCACCTCAACAGTGACCAAATTAACCTCTCCACCTTGTTGCGGACTAGGTTCTTCAACCGTCACTCGCCTTCCACTATCGACCACAGAACCAACCAATCTATACAGGTTTCCTGCCTCCAAGACACCTCTCATCACAACACAATCACCCTTCCTCACTCTCAAAACTCCACCTCGAGTATCATAAGTGCAACCACGGCGATCCAACTGACCGAGAGAAATGAGGTTATGCGAACTAGCGGGCACATGTCTAACTCTAGAGACTTCCCTTACCACGCCATCATGCATATGAAACCGGATAGATCCAATACCACAAACTGGTAGCTCTACTCCATTGGTTGTTCTAATCACGTCGACATTCATCTCATAAGAAGAAAAACACTTCACATCCTTACAAATGTGAAAACTGGCTCCTGAATCCATCTTCCAAAGATTAACTTCGCTAAACAGGACATCACTAGAAGTATCACTAATGGAACTTGCAGCAATATCTTCCTGTGCCTCATTACTTCCATCACCATCCACAACCTTCTTCTTATCCCACTGATAAGCATAACAATTCTTGCGTATGTGACCTTCCTTACCACAATAATAACAAGCACCTTTACCTTTAGCCCCTTTCTTCTTGTATCTTTCCCCGAGTCCTTTGCTAGCATGGCTTCGCCTTGAACTGATTTAGAACACGACCCTTTTCTCCTTAGTTCTTCATTTAAAAGGCTACTTCGTACCATTTCCAAAGAGACGGCTCCACCAGCATTGGAGTTACTCAATGAAACAACCAAAGTCTCCCAACTTTCTGAAAGCGAACTCATCAGCAAAAGAGCCTGCAACTCATCATCAAAATTGACCTTCAGATTTGCCAATTGATTGATCACATCTTGATATTCATTCAGGTGCCCTGCAACAGACTTCTCCTCATCCAATCTCAGCTGAACAAGCTTTCAAACCAGAAAAGCCTTACTTGTAGCACTCCTCGACTCATACAAAGATACTAACTTGTCCCATAAATCCTTCGTGGATTCACAATTAGCAACATGATGGAATACCGAATCATCAAGGTACTGCCGAATCAAGGCAATAGCCTTATTATCCATGTTCTTCCACTTTCCCTCATCCACACCCGAGGGCTTATTCTCATCTCCATCAATCGGATCATGAAGATCATTGAGGTAAAGCACATCCTCTATCTTAGGCTTCCAAATCCCCCAATTTCTTCCAACAAAAATAGTCATCTTCGGAAATGCCATCATATCCGACATAAAAAAATTGATTTTTCCAATCCAAAATCACTCTAAGCTTTGCGATGATCTCGCTCTGATACCAACTGTTATGGTAAACCTTCCCCTTTACGGAAGCGACAGGATCTTATTCACCCAATTACTTAAAGATGATTTCTATGGAAACAAACACAGATATGAAATCAAACACGCAAACGCAAAATATTCCACCCAGCCACCCTCCTTATTGATTCTCAAAACGAATTTTGTTTACACACACTGGTTCAACAACCAACAATAAACAAACTACAAGAATCTATAACCTTATTGAGAAAGGGAAAGAATATCTAGATGATTGACACTTTTGTTGGAGAAGGAGAACAATGAAGAACGACGGCTAACCCTTGGATTAATTAAATCGGTCTCAATCTCATCCTTTTAATCCAACCCTAGATGCTGCTTTTATAGGAGAATAGAAGCCCTAGGAAAATACCCAATTTTTCCCTTCATTACTTGTAGAATAAGTCATAGAAAAGACCAAGTCAAAAATGCAGGAAACCCCGCTCAGACGTCTGACCAATATGTGTCAGACGTCTGTCCATGCTCTCGAGTTCCAAACCCTGACAGGTCAGACGTCTGACCCAAATTGGTCAGATGTCTGTCCACACTCTCGGGTTTCAAAACCCTGTAGGCACAGACGTCTGACCAAGATCTCTCATATGTCTATGTTGAAACATAGCACAAAACTGCTCCTCCTTGCCTTCTTTCTGAGCCTGCTCCATCTCCACTATCTTCAAGCACGTCCACGTCTCGTCTTCATCAGCATATGAGATTTCATGTCACAAATCACAACAGAACAGTAGTTGGAGAAACACATAAGGGTATATGACTTTATTTGCATTTTTATGCTCCTTTAAAATACTACATGTCCTAGTCATGTCCACAGTCTGTAGTATTTGAGTTAAATCAAAATACGTTAACTACTGGTCAAATTGCTTTGGCAAAGTACGTTATTCATTTTTATATCCATTTTTCTTGTTTTGGTTACAGACACATATATATATAAAAAAAATTCCAAATAGTGTTGTTATAATTGTTCTTGGTATAATTCTAGTTTAGCACTTTAAAAAATAGGCACTTTATTTATTATAATAAGGTGATACAAAATATACTAAGGGAACAAATAGTGGTGAGGGTAGTTGGAAGACTGCTCCAACTATACAACCTACCGTCCGTTGATAACACATGTACAACCAAGTATTGACAAATGCATCTGAAATTGGTACAAAACAAGACAAACTTGTCCAGAAGCCAGGAAACCACGATACAAATGAAGACTGCACCAACTATTTGACTACTACCAGCTACAGAATTGAGAGTGCAAATTTGTTCACATTTTTTAAGGTAAGTGACCATAACACTCGGCTCCTATTGGTGGAAATCAGGGGGGTCCACATGGGTCCCCATGATTTCCACCAATAGGGGTTGAGTGTTATGTTCACTTACCTTAAAAAAGTGTGAACAAACTCCTACTGCAGAATTGAGCACATCAATCAATGCAAAAATAATCACATCCATGTCAAACTCAAAACTCTGCAAATACTATTCATCATAGTCCCTCCATGGTGATAAAATGTCTGTTCGATGGATTCTCTACTTAATCTTAGGCCAGAGAAATATCACTTGAGAGTTCTACAAATATTTCTCATTCTTGTAATGTGCATTTTATTTCAGGTACTTCATCAACCTATCGTTATTGATCTAATTATTATTTCAGGTGCATTTCATTTCAGGTACTTCGTCAACCTATCGTTATTTCAGGTACTGTCCAATAATATAAGATTGATTACCAATTTGTTTGTTTATACTATCTTTTTAAGTAGGATGTTTGCACTGTAATATTCTATTTCCAGTTTGACATACATGCTTGAGGCACAAGGAACAAGCATCGCACTGTTGCAATATGAGGATAGATGTGAGAGAGCTGGTGCATACCAAATAGTAAATAATTATGCAGGCATGGATTACTGGAATGCAAGCATGAGCATTGCAATGGTGGCCAAAGTTAAAATGCATGTGGAAAAAAAATGCACGGACTCCTGAAGTTGAAAATGTTGGAGTGTTGAGACTTCATCATTTGGGTTGAAGTGCTTGGTGAAATCTGAAGTGATCGTGTTTACGGATCAGTGAGCAAGGGGAGATTGAGACTAGAATGGGTATGTGAAAATAATTTTTCATAATACAAATAATAACATTCTATGTTTTGAATGCAAAGATTGCGGATATTCAGATATGATAGATGATGGTACTAAAGGATCCATGGGAAAATTTAGTTCTTGTCTGAGTAAGAATGGCAAATTCAGGAAGCCTATGCGAGAATTTGTAAGTAGTGTTATGTTTGCGTTTTTGGATGTATACTTGAAAGGTGGCGATAAATTGCTCAATATGCCAATTGAATTTTTGGTTATTGCTAGTCTTTGAAATATCATTTTTTTTTTCTTTTTTTTTTTGTACTGAAATGTTAAGATTTCTCTAAGAAAAAACATGTACAGATATTGTAATTACCACATCATTGCATACCCTATTATGATACTTCTGATGCTAAGTAATTCACTGGGATTGTTAACTATGGCAATGTAACAACTGTTTTGTAGTTCAAATTTGAGTCGGCATGAAACTGGTTCATCGCTGCTTGTGACTTAATTTGTCACATTGGCAAAAATTGATGATTCTCTTTATTCTATTATTGTTTATTGATGATACTATTCCTTGTATATGGTTGCAGATTATTGATGATGATGGTATGAGATCTCCTTATGGTGACCAAGGTACATAGATATCTAACTAGTTGTGAAGAGCTTGTTTGATTAGATATATATGATATGTAAGTGCAAAAAGCTAGGTGCATAAATACTAGAGGGATCCCATGAGTTTGAAAAATAGGAATTGATTTTGATGTAAATGAAAGAAACTCTTAGGTAATTTTTTTTAAAAAAAATCATGATTAGCCTACTAGAAAGTAATTTTAAACACGTTGTTGTTAGCTTGTTCATGTTCTCAACAAAAATTTAATAACTTAAAAGGTTAAGTGACATACAATAAAATTGATGTTAAGTTTAAATCTACATCTTGAAAAAGTTACTGGGGTCTTTCATGTCTGCTGTTGGGTTTCCCTTTACCCATTAAAATTGATATAATATTTTGGTAATCTAATTGATCATGCATACGTGTAGGTATTGCAGTAATTTTTTTGTTCATTGTTTTTTTGTTTCATTTTCATTTGTATATGACTCAAAATTTCTTGATTTTGCCCCAACATTCCCTGTAGTTTATTCATAATTCATCATTGCATAATCACAACTTTTGGATTCCAATGTGTATATCAATTGAACCCTTGCCAACTTGCGATTATTATATTTTTCTTCAGAAACACAGGGTTTCACTTGTGATTTATGATATTCATCTTAAGTTGGACAACTCAGTCGTTGTGATTGTTGCTACAAAATGAGTATGATTAGAGTGTCTAACATTATAGGTCTTAGTATATTTGCTGGAGCAGATGGTTTGTTCCTAATTATGTTGGAAATTTAAAGATAGCTGACCTTTGGTATGAAATAAGTCAAAACTAACAGGTTAGGTTTTATTTAGAAAGTTACTACAGTTCAGATGCATAATAGCAGCAATCCCTTATATAAGCGCATTTTTTTAGTTGCATTTTCCTTTTTCTTTTTGGTTTTTTATTTTTTTATTTTATCTATATGTGATATAACAATAACTAACACGTTGATTGTTTATTTGACATTAATAGGACCACCATTGTTCATGTTAAACAAAAAATATCAAAAGCAAAGCATGACTAATTCTATTGTTTGTCTGTTTTGTAAGTAACTTGTTAATGTAAAAATATGTGACATATTATGTGTAGACATGAAAAGTTGATAAAATAGTATGTATGAAATACAAGTTTGAATGATATGCATGAATATTATGTTGTAATTTATATATTTGTTTGCGAAAATTTGTTATATTTATGTGCAAATAAGAAATGTTTAAATGTGTACATGAAAAAAAATTGAAATAACAATGAAAGATCTATAAATTAATAATATGATCAATAGCATTACTGAAACGCTATTGAATAAATAACGCTATCGAAAGGGATATTGGAAATGCTATAGTATAACTAAATAAACGCTATAGCAATAAGTAATAAACGCCAACAATTATGAGAACAAACGCAATAGAAAATTCATAGTAAACGCTATAAAAACATACACACAAACGCTATGGAAAATTCATAGTAAACGCTATAGAAACATACACACAAACGCTGTAAGAAGTCAAAATAGAATAGTACATTTTATAGCGTTTTTGATTGATAGCAAATAAAAACGCTATATAAAAGTAATCTTTCATAGCGTTTTATTTCCTCTATTCAAAGTAGAAAGTCTAAGATAGCATGTCGTTAAATAGCATTCTTTGAAACGCTATATTAGGTTATAATAGTGTTTTTCAAACGCTAAAAGCCTCATTTTGTTGTAGTGCCATCATCAGATAATCGGCAATCTACTGTTACAAGTTATTGCAACCTCGTAATCGGTAATCTCATTTTCGTGAGACTTCGAAAAAATAAATTTTTGTATATAGATTCATTGATTTGGAGCATCTTATTTGGATCGTCAAATACCTAACATCTAAAGAGAGCGGATCTAAATGTGATCCCTAGGTCTTCCCTTTTCTCTAATCTTCTTTAGCAGCAGTATGTACAATGGTTGATACACTTGCTGAACATACTTCTCTCTCTGTTATATACCATGCACATTCAACCAAATGGTTTTCTCGAATTTTCATATTCTGTTTATATTGTATAATTAAATTATACAATGATGGCAGGCGAGAATTCCTGTTGGAGTTCCTAATGTCGTAACTGGGTTTGGTTCAAAAGCCGGTGCTGCCATTTGTTTCCATATGGATATTGACAAAGTAATCAACTACTTATATTGTAAATGTAGTTGTCTTCTTTCGAAACATAAGATTGTTAGATACTAGAAAGGTTTGAACATTTTCTCTTTATTGGCCTATTGAAAGCTTGACTTATATTTATTATGAAATCAATTCGAAGAAGCAACTATAATTGTTTATTATTTACAAGTAAATGGTTTGTCTTGGAGCTAGGAAATCCGGAAAAGTTCAAAACAAAACTATTGTTTATAAGAAACATAGTTTTACATGTTTATGATATTTTCCAAAACGTGTGAAACAAGAAAGTTGTTTTCAATTTTATTCATCAAAACAATTTTTCAAACTAATGGTATTTCAAAATTATTTCAAAATTAATTCCCTAGTTATAAAAGATGAAAACTTAGAATAGTAAACCAAACAACACCAAACTTTTGTTGAAATATTGTTGTAATTAGCTCATTTATGAATGAAGTGCCAAGCACCAACAATCAAAACTTCTATGAATTCTTTAAAGGTTGTGCTTGGCAATGTATTTTTTAATTTTGTGGTGCATGATCGCAGCAAAATTTTGTTGCTGAATTATACCTGTATTTTGTGTCCTTGAAATGGAGAAAAATGAAATTATTCCAAAAAAAAGTTTGACTCGTTTTTCTGCATGGAAAATGTTTGTTTTTTATATTTTATGAGTTGTTGTTGTTATTGGTTCCTTTTCATGAATGAAGCACCAAACATCAACAGTTAAAGCTTATGTGTGTGTTCTATACCCATCATGGGTTATGACTGCCATTGTATTAATTAATTTTTTGGTTTATAATCGCAGCAACATATTTGCTACTGAATTATGCCTTTGTTTTATATCCTTAACTGGAGATGGTTGAAATGATTCCAAAAAAATTAAACTTGTTTTTGTGCGAGGAAAATGTTTTTCTCCCTATCCTCTACAGAGATTTATATTCTTAATAGCCATATTTATAATATAATTGTTTGAACTTCCTTAAGGGTGCCCTTTTTAACTAAACATTAAAACGAGAATAGTGTGTTTTATGATGGGTGACAACAATGATAATTTAAAAAATTCCATCACAAGCATTTTTACTATTTGTAGCTAACAACGAACGATGGATATTATTTACTTTCTTCACGAAGTACAAAAAAAGAAAAAGAACCTCACATGAAATGAATAAAAACAATGTTAACTATCTACAGTGTTCCAAATGGTGAATTTAGCTATTAAATTTGTGCTTGAATTTTTATCAGAAGAATTAGGAACTCATTTTCCTCAAAGTGTCTTACAATTAGATTGCAGTAACAAATATATTGGATCTTTTGATTAAAGTGTTGTAGTGATTGATTGATTAACTAGTTAAGTGTCAACCACAAAATGTTGAAGCTTTTGTGAGCTTTGTGTCTTCCCTACCTGCCCTTGTTTTATAAAGACTATGCATCAGCCATTATGACAGCTTCCTTTTAGTTGTCAAATCATACCCATGTTTCATTAAGATATAGATGAAATGATTGTCAAAAAAAGGCTTGCTTTTCTGAGAAGATTTGTCTTAATATCAAAATTACTTATGGTGCAAAATTTTGTTATCTTTTTCCACCTTTTCGGAAGACAACTTTTTATATCTTACAATTAAAGTAGAGAATAAGTATGGAGTATTTTTTAAATTAATTATGATATGAAATATATCAAATAAGAAATATAATTGTGTGAATACTATATGTGTAGATTAATAGCTAAAATATTTTCATAGAGTGCAAAATTTTGTTACTTTACAAATAATATTAAATAATTATAGTATTGTAATAGATAATGTGACGGCCCGCCCCGCACCAGTCTGCATTTCCTCCAAAAGTGTGCTGTACACATGCCCGACTAGCACGGGACGGACGTCAGAAGAAAGGAAAGAAGGGAATGAACTAATCAAGGAACCTGTAGAATGTCTCACAGCGCATGGGATAAAATATAATAATGATAACATATTTGACATAAAACAGGTGAGACAGTGCATAAGCTGATAACTAAAATCAACATCAACATCAGAGCAGCGGAAATCCAAATACAGCTTATTACAACTTTTCAAAGTCTACTGTCTCTAAACAAAAGAAAGTCAAAGTAGAAGGTGCACCACCAATGCCCAAGCAGTGATCTTCAACAACACAGGGAGAATATTATATATATATATATTACGTGGAAGCCTCCTGCTCGTCTCCGGATCATCTACCCGTGCATCACCAGCTAACCTGTCTCTAGTCTGCTCGTGTGAGCACCCAGAGTAATAAGAGGAGACATAAAACTCTCGGTCAGACATAAAGCCTGGTATGAGCGATAAGCATCTAAACAGAGTAATAACAGATATACTAAACCATACCTAAACCTGGACCTGCAACCAAAGAGTTAGTACCACATACCGTACAGTACTCTAAGGTGCCATAATAAATAGTGTAAGAATATGGGGGTGGGGTGTGCATGTCATAATGATAGCAACCAAATCAACCATAACAACCATCCTCACATCCCTCACTCAGTGCGTAAAGCTATACGACACCTACCACCTTGGAATACTAGACAAATTGAGGTAACGACGGATCCCGACTTGTAGAAACCCTGCTGCGACCAAGCTAAACATATGGAGTCATGACCAAACATTTCAATGACCCATTTCATTGATCGTAGCCCTTGGTTCTACCGATGCCATAATGGCCCTGAATCCGCCTTCGTACCTCCTACCATAGTGGTCCAAAGCTATAGGCATCGATAACCCCTTAACACGCGTCCCGCAGCAAAGCCCAATCATGAAGCCCACTCATTGGTTCCCAGCTGGATCCTGAGTCAAAGCTCCTCATTTGGACTTCCTTTGCATCTCGGGTTTTGATCGAGTTGGAGTTGGTCTTTAGAAGAGTCATCACGGAGTAGTAAAAGTACACGTCTGGTTCGGTCCGGTCACCCATGCTCGGTTCGGTTCGGATACGTACCCCGGTTCGGTTCGGAGTGCCACCATCCTCTGGTTTCGGGTCCTTCTCCCTCATGCGGTTCGGTGATTCTGAAGTGGTTCGGTTCGAATACTCCATAGCTTGAGTGCCCCCGTCTCTGTCTCGTCAGCATCGGTTCGGTTCGTGTATTGCTCTCGGTTTGGTTCGGAATATGGTATCCAGGCTCCTCTTTCTTCCACTTCGGTCCTTCTTGTGCCTTCCGATCCCACGCTACGCCCCTCCGATCCGATCAGGCCTTCCTTGTTGCCCCTTCACGTCATGCCCCAGAAAATACCACGACCCGATCCGGTTCGGATGTCTGATCCGATCCCCTACCCGACCCGATCCGGATCTCTGCAGTATCTCCTGCAACTTTTCTAGCGAGTGTTTCGCGCCATAAGACGTCGTCTTTGACCAATCTAACTATTCTAATTAATCATAAAACATACCATAGAGTCATAGCAATATGTAAGAGCAACCACAAACACCAAACAACCATCCAAATGAATCAAAATAGATCAAAAGTGGCTAAAACCTCACATTTTCCCATAGTCCTTCTTAATCGTGTTTAAGCACATACTTAGTAAAACTTAATCAAATCGTCTAAATTTTCTAACAGAGGCATGAAATATTATTTAAGAATTTCTAGACATTTTTCCAGAATTTATTAGTGTATAAATTCGCTAATCTTCACTAATTACCCTTAATTAACTGTAATTAGTGTCAAAATGATGCTATCACTCACCTTGGCCACAAAATAAAACACCAAATCTGAAATATTCTCTGTTTGGGTCGAATCCCTATGTATAGCAATAGCTCCAACCTTGCTTTGTTGCTACTTGGCCTTGTTTTGATGTAGTTTAGGCTTAATCTTCACTAAAAATGTGTTTTGGAGTGGTTTCAGAGGATGGAAGCCATTACTAAGGTCTCAAGAAGGTTTGTGGCGGCTCAGAACTGAAATGAAAGTGATAACCTAACCCTAATCAGTCCTCCTATACCTCTAAACCCGAAATTCCCCTCTGGGCCTAGCTGCTAATCACCCGGTTAAGCCCAATTAAGCTGTTTTTCACCATCTGAAACTTGTTTCAGCCATATCTCACAAACGGTGAGTCCGTTTGACTAATGTGACCACTCTACGGAAAGAGAAACCATCATCCGGAGCCAATGGAAGTGATTTCAGGTCAAAATTCCTTTTCAGTCAAAAGTTATGGCCAAAACAGTGCCAACTAGGGGTAAAATTGTCATTTAAAAATCGGGAAAAATCATGAACATGGGAAATGACCCCAATAGTCGTCCCCCAAAGTTACATGACCATACGACTTCGTATGCGACAGAAATAAATATTCTACGATCCTATGATGCGAAGAATGCGGGTCGTTACACTCTCACCCCCTTAAGAAATTTCGCCCCCGAAATTCCTTAACCCAAAACATACAAAGGATCCCGCATGCCTAACAACCACATACAACAATCAATCATGCAAAACAAGCAAACAAGTCTATCCTAGCATGCGGAAAAACTAAATCGAAGCCAAAATCTTACCAGGCAAAGAGTTCTGGGTGTGACTTCCTAATGTTCTCCTCTGTCTCCCAAGTACAATCATTCTCGTCCTCGCCCCACTGAACCTTGACTAGCTTCACCGCCTTCCTTCGAAGTTGCTTCATGTCGTGCTCGACAATACGGGCCGGCTTGCGGTTCCCAACCGCCTCGGGTTCTACTTCGAAGTCCTCTAACTGATCAGGTGAAATAGTCATATCTGAGTCGTGAACGAACTTCCTTAGTTGGGAAACATGAAATACGTCGTGAACTCCCGCCATCTTCTCTGGTAAGTCGATTCTATATGCCACGTTCCCGACTAGTTCGAGAACAGGGAATGGGCCAACGAATCTTGGTGCCAACTTGCCTCTCCTGCCAAATCGTATTACGCTCTTCAACGGAGAAATCTTGACAAACACCAAGTCGCCAACAGAGAATTTTAAGTCTCTTCTTCTCTTATCAGCATAACTCTTCTGCCTATCTTGGGCAGCCTTCATTTGTTGTTGAATGGTATTTATTTTATCTGAAGTTTCCCTCACCACATCTGGTCCAAGCACAAACTTCTCGCCAGTCTCTATCCAACATGATGGCGAGTAGCATGGTCTTCCGTACAAAGCTTCAAACGGAGCCATACCGATACTGGATTGGTAGCTATTATTATATGCAAACTCTACTAGATGCAAATGGTCATCCCATGATCCACCAAAATCCAATATACATGCTCTCAAGAGGTCTTCCAAAATACGGTTCACCCTCTCCGTCTGACCGTCGGTCTGAGGATGATATGCGGTACTGAGATGTAACTCTGACCCTAGAGCCTCTTGTAAGCTCTTCCAAAACCCACTAGTGAACAACGGGTCTTGGTCGCTCACAATGCTTTTAGGTACTCCATGAAATCTCACTACCCACTTCATATACAATTCTGCTAACTTAGCTGCCGTTCTGGTCGATCTGACTGCTATAAATCTTGCACTTTTGGTCAATCGGTCCACAATCACCCAAATGCTATCAAGTCCCGATCTAGTCCTTGGTAAACCATCGATGAAATCCATCGAGACTTGATCCCATTTCCATTCGGGAATTTCTAATGACTGTAACAAACCACTAGGCTTCTTTTGCTCGGCTTTAACTAGCTGGCAATTCATGCATTTGGATATAAACTTCCCAACGTCTCTTTTCATCCCTTCCCAGTAGTAAGTCTGCTTCATATCTCGATACATCTTGTTACCACCGGGGTGTATAGTCAGCTTTGAGTGATGACATTCTCTAAGCACTTCATCCCTCAATCCATTGACATTGGGTACAACAAGCTTTCCATTCTTTCTAAGCCATTTATCTCGATCAAGCCCATACTTGTTCATCTCCTCATCGATACCCATCTCTAACTTGGAGATGATTTCCATTAGGTTAGGATCGTCTCTCTGACTAGAGCCGATCCGCTCAATCAAAGTGGGTCTGATCGTCAAACTTGCTAACATTTCTGGATCCAATTCGCACTTTGGTCTGAAATCAAACCCCGCGATAAACTCCAGTTGCTTCCATTCAAGGAACATAGCCCCTAAGCTGGCATGTCTTCTACTCAATGCATCAGCCACTGCATTGCCCTTTCCTGGTGTGTATGCGATGTCGAAATCATAGGAAGCTAAGAATTCTAACCACCTTTGTTGCCGGAGATTTAGATCTTTCTGAGAGAAGAGATACTTCAACGACTTATGATCTGTAAACAGCTCAAATCTTTCTCCCAAGAGATAGTGTCTCCACATCTTTAAAGCGAACACGATTGCTGCCATTTCTAAATCATGGGTAGGGTATCTTCTCTCGTGTGGTTTCAATTGCCGACTTGCGTAAGCTACCACCCTACCGCCTTGCATCAATACAGCACCCAGTCCGGTACCGCAGGCATCCGTGTATACCGTCATCTCTTCATCCCCCTTAGGAATGACTAATACTGGTGCGCTTGTCAACTTGTCCTTTAGACTTTTGAATGCATTCTCGCACCTTTCATCCCAGACAAAAGCTTGATTCTTCTTGGTCAACTGGGTCAATGGTGCTGCTATCTTGGAGAAACCTTGGATAAACTTACGATAATATCCCGCTAACCCCAAGAAACTTCTTACATCTGTTGCATTCTTGGGCGTAGGCCAATCCTGTACCGTAGCCACCTTTGCCGGGTCCACGGCAATACCATTCTCTGATACAACATGGCCCAAGAACCTCACTTCCCTCTTCCAGAAGTGACACTTAGAAAACTTTGCTTTCAATTGGTGTTTTCTCAACACCTCCATCGCTACTCTTAAATGTTCCTTGTGTTCTTCCTCTGTCCTCGAATAGACCAAAATATCATCAACGAACACAAGGACAAACTTATTCAACTGATCTATGAATACCCTATTCATAAGATCCACAAAATATGTCGGGGCATTGGTCAGCCCGAATGGCATGACCAACCATTCATAAAATCCAGACGGCGTCCGAAATGCCGTTTTAGCTATACTTTCAGCTTCCACTCTAAGCTGATGAAAACCTGTCGCGAGATCCAACTGAGAAAATACTCTCGTGCCACTCAACTGATCGAACAAATCATCTATCCGCGGTAGAGGATACTTGTTCTTCCTCGTCACTTTATTCAACTCGCGGTAGTCTACACACAAACGAAGGGAACCATCCGCCTTGGTAGCAAACACAACTGGTGCTCCCCATTCAGAAACACTCCTTCTGATAAATCCCTTCTTCAAAAGATCACTGACTTGCACCTCGAGCTCTCGCTGCTCTCTTGGTGCCATACGACGAAGTGGCATCACTATAGGCCTGACATCCTTTACCAAATCAATACGAAACTCAATCTCTCGGTGTGGTGGAACTCCGGTCACTTCTTCGAAAACATCCGGATACTGGCCAACCACAGGCAAACCTGACAACTTACTATGCGGAATGTCGAGGGAGTTTAGAAAACTAGCCAATAACCCCTTACTGGGTAGACCACCAAACACTATCCTCCGCCCATCATCCGCTCTAGCTGTCACCAACAAGCCCTCACAGTCTACCACCACCCCGTATCTTTGGAGCCAATCTACTCCCAAAATAATGCCAAACCCAGTAAAGCCCAAAACAAAGCAATCACAAACAAACATGCATCCATGACTCGATAAGACCACATTACGACAAATCATGCTAAGGCTAGTCGAACCACCAATCGGGTTCGTCACAACTAAAGGTCTATCGACAATCTCGGGCTCCAATCCCAACCTATCTACCAGGTCACTAGATATGAAAGAACTGGAAGCTCCGGTATCAAACAAAACTCTAACAGGAACATCATAAACAGAAAGCATACCTTGAATGACGACATTCTTTCCTTTCTCCGCCGCAGTTGGGGCATTCGACGAAGAAGGAATAGCATTAAGGGTGTATGCTTTCACCATTTGCTTTTCTTTAGGGGGTTGCAGACACTTGTCCTTGTGATGTCCCGTTTGGCCATAGTTGAAGCACTTCCTATCCGCAGGCTTGGCCCGACAATCACTAGCATAATGGCCCTTCTTACCACAGCTGAAGCACTCCACATCTTGCTTATTCTTCTTCTTCTGGCCATCCTTAGTCTGACTCTGCTTTCTTTTATTCTGGGAACCACCCTTGCCTCCACCACTTGCTTGTGGCTTTGGCTCATCTGCGGATGCAACCTCAGTCTTCGGCTTAGGGTAGAGACTTTCCGATCTTAATGCTTTCCCCACAATCGATTCAAACGTCTCATCGATGTGGTTAATAAGTTTTTTCCCCAAGTACTGATCCAAGCCAGTTATGAATTTCTCATTCTTTTTCTCGGCAGTATCAATAAGAGATAACCCATATTTTGACAAAGTGTCAAATTCAGCAATGTACTCCGAGACAGCTCTGCCATTCTGCTTGAGCTCCAAGAATTTCTTAAACAGCATTGACTTCTGAGCAGCTGGAATGAACTTCTCGCTAAAGCGAGCTTTAAACTGCTCCCAAGTAATCTGATCTTCGGGAGTAGCTGCCTTTATAGCATTCCACCAATTCATTGCCCGCCCTTGCAGCTGACGGGACGCTAGCTTTCTCTTCATCGCATCCTCGATACCCAAATCCTCGAAGATACGTTCGCAACTATCCAACCAATCTTGAACATCCGTGGCCGACTCCGTTCCGTGAAACGGCTTCCCACCAAGGCTAGTATAATCCTTATTCAGCTTGGCGAAGTCGACTCTTGGCGCCTGCACCATTGGACCACCACCATTTCCACCATTGGGGGCTGCTCTCTGTACATCTCTAAGCATCTCTCTCATGAGGTCAGTAAACATCGTCCTCATGTCAGCAGCATTCCCATTATTGGCCCCTCTACCGGTACCTCTAACATATCGGCTCATCGTCAATCTGAAAAAGGAAATGATTAACGACCCCATAGTGGTGCTAGTGCAGTACGACTTCATCCTTATACTACTAATAGTATATATATATGTAGCTTTTAAAAACCAAAGTAATCACAAATACGCTCTCTCGTATACGTATATTATCTCTCCCTGATAACTTCCCTAGGTTAACTACGCAACCTATCGCTCTGATACCAAGTGTGACGGCCCGCCCCGCACCAGTCTGCATTTCCTCCGAAAGTGCGCTGTACACATGCCCGACTAGCACGGGACGGACGTCAGAAGAAAGGAAAGAAGGGAATGAACTAATCAAGGAACCTATAGAATGTCTCATAGCGCATGGGATAAAATATAACAATGATAACATATTTGACATAAAACAGGTGAGACAGTGCATAAGCTGATAACTAAAATCAACATCAACATCAGAGCAGCGGAAATCCAAATACAGCTTATTACAACTTTTCAAAGTCTACTGTCTCTAAACAAAAGAAAGTCAAAGTAGAAGGTGCACCACCAATGCCCAAGCAGTGATCTTCAACAACACAGGGAGAATATTATATATATATTACGTGGAAGCCTCCTGCTCGTCTCCGGATCATCTACCCGTGCATCACCAGCTAACCTGTCTCTAGTCTGCTCGTGTGAGCACCCAGAGTAATAAGAGGAGACATAAAACTCTCGGTCAGACATAAAGCCTGGTATGAGCGATAAGCATCTAAACAGAGTAATAACAGATATACTAAACCATACCTAAACCTGGACCTGCAACCAAAGAGTTAGTACCACATACCGTACAGTACTCTAAGGTGCCATAATAAATAGTGTAAGAATATGGGGGTGGGGTGTGCATGTCATAATGATAGCAACCATAACAACCATCCTCACATCCCTCACTCAGTGCGTAAAGCTATACGACACCTACCACCTTGGAATACTAGACAAATTGAGGTAACGACGGATCCCGACTTGTAGAAACCCTGCTGTGACCAAGCTAAACATATGGAGTCATGACCAAACATTTCAATGACCCATTTCATTGATCGTAGCCCTTGGTTCTACCGATGCCATAATGGCCCTGAATCCGCCTTCGTACCTCCTACCATAGTGGTCCAAAGCTATAGGCATCGATAACCCCTTAACACGCGTCCCGCAGCAAAGCCCAATCATGAAGCCCACTCATTGGTTCCCAGCTGGATCCTGAGTCAAAGCTCCTCATTTGGACTTCCTTTGCATCTCGGGTTTTGATCGAGTTGGAGTTGGTCTTCAGAAGAGTCATCACGGAGTAGTAAAAGTACACGTCCGGTTCGGTCCGGTCACCCATGCTCGGTTCGGTTCGGATACGTACCCCGGTTCGGTTCGGAGTGCCACCATCCTCTGGGTTCGGGTCCTTCTCCCTCATGCGGTTCGGTGATCCTGAAGCGGTTCGGTTCGAATACTCCATAGCTTGAGTGCCCCCGTCTCTGTCTCGTCAGCATCGGTTCGGTTCGGGTATTGCTCTCGGTTTGGTTCGGAATATGGTATCCAGGCTCCTCTTTCTTCCACTTCGGTCCTTCTTGTGCCTTCCGATCCCACGCTACGCCCCTCCGATCCGATCAGGCCTTCCTTGTTGCCCCTTCACGTCATGCCCCAGAAAATACCACGCCCCGATCCGGTTCGGATGTCCGATCCGATCCCCTACCCGACCCGATCCGGATCTCTGCAGTATCTCCTGCAACTTTTCTAGCGAGTGTTTCGCGCCATAAGACAGCGTCTTTGACCAATCTAACTATTCTAATTAATCATAAAACATACCATAGAGTCATAGCAATATTTAAGAGCAACCACAAACACCAAACAACCATCCAAATGAATCAAAATAGATCAAAAGTGGCTAAAACCTCACATTTTCCCATAGTCCTTCTTAATCGTGTTTAAGCACATACTTAGTAAAACTTAATCAAATCGTCTAAATTTTCTAACAGAGGCATGAAATATTATTTAAGAATTTCTAGACATTTTTCCAGAATTTATTAGTGTATAAATTCGCTAATCTTCACTAATTACCCTTAATTAACTGTAATTAGTGTCAAAATGATGCTATCACTCACCTTGGCCACAAAATAAAACACCAAATCTGAAATATTCTCTGTTTGGGTCGACTCCCTATGTATAGCAGCAGCTCCAACCTTGCTTTGTTGCTACTTGGCCTTGTTTTGATGTAGTTTAGGCTTAATCTTCACTAAAAATGTGTTTTGGAGTGGTTTCAGAGGA
Source organism: Allium sativum (assembly GCA_030737875.1). Classification (NCBI taxonomy): domain Eukaryota; kingdom Viridiplantae; phylum Streptophyta; class Magnoliopsida; order Asparagales; family Amaryllidaceae; genus Allium; species Allium sativum. The sequence goes on along the minus strand of CM060921.1, from coordinate 151,033,362 downwards.
TGGAAGCCATTACTAAGGTCTCAAGAAGGTTTGTGGTGGCTCAGAACTGAAATGAAAGTGATAACCTAACCCTAATCAGTCCTCCTATACCTCTAAACCCGAAATTCCCCTCTGGGCCTAGCTGCTAATCACCCGGTTTAGCCCAGTTAAGCTGTTTTTTCACCATCTGAAACTTGTTTCAGCCATATCTCACAAACGGTGAGTCCCTTTGACTAATGTGACCACTCTACGGAAAGAGAAACCATCATCCGGAGCCAATGGAAGTGGTTTCAGGTCAAAATTCCTTTCCAGTCAAAATTCCTTTCCAGTCAAAAGTTATGGCCAAAACAGTGCCAACTAGGGGTAAAATGGTCATTTAAAAATCGGGAAAAATCATGAACATGGGAAATGACCCCAATAGTCGTCCCCCAAAGTTACATGACCATACGACTTCGTATGCGACAGAAATAAATATTCTACGATCCTATGATGCGTAGAATGCGGGTCGTTACAGATAATCATCAGACAGTGTATCCAATAACAATTAGTAGATATTATATTATTCTTATTTCATTTTTATCGTATATTTGGATTGTTATACGAAGCACAGAACTTTGCACTACTTTTACTAGGATGCTGGCAGCATCAAGTGTATTTTTTTATTTTTATTTGGAATGTTCATTTGAACATTTGACAAAATAAAGCCATATTTAATTACTTTTTTGCTTTCTCAAATTAGAGTCTAGTTACTTCATGATTTTTTCATGTCTCTGATCCTTTAGCAAATCTCTTTGTGAGGTTTTTTTACTGGTACTTTCATGTTGATCGGTCCTTTTTTGTGTATTATTTTATCAGTTTCTGCATATTATCAACATCGTAGTAAAGAAGGATTTTGTTGTTAATTGTCAGTTAGGAGTACTAGTGGATTGATTAGAGCTTCGTTTGATGATAGAAGAAATAATTGTCATTCTTGATCAGGTATTTTCGGTTATATGGTTTGTTTTCATAATTATTTTGTTGGGAATCAGTTAAAAATTACGTGTCATAAATTGTCTGCTTGATTCTGTATGGTTGGAAATCTACATAGCTAATATGCAATAAAAAAGGGTATCTTTTAGGTTCAAGAATACACCAAAAAAAAAAACTAACGACATTTCAATTTACATTTCATTTTGCATTTTTGATACATAGTTACAGTTCTCGTCATAAATGTTCTATCAGCACTGGTAATTTTATTTTTCCACTGTGCATTTTATTGCCTGGTACAAATTTACATTGCATCTCTGTTCTTTGTTATTTGTTATCTTTATCAATTAGCAAAAGTTTGTCTTGCTCTCATTTTTTTTAGTCACTGCATTTCAATTTAGGGATTCTTGTTAGATCCCCCCCACTTTGTTATTCCTTATTAGTCATTGCATAAGTACATCTAGCATTGGTGACTAGTGAAACCTGAAGATTATCTTCTATTGTAACAATTAACATAAAAATATAATGTGTTGTGTGCATGGAGCATTTTAACTTCCCTGCTCAATAACATTGTCAAATGTCATGTTCTATGACAATTTTTAACTATAGCTCTTATTCAAATACGATGCAAATATGAGTGGTTGTGGATGCAAGTGATTCCAGGCAAAGGGGCTCTTTCGGTTTTAGGATGTTATTAATTGTATCCAACGTATATGCTAATTACAAAAGAATCCACTGACTTAACTAATTTGTCACTTTATTCCAATTCTCGTTTTCAATCTTATATTCTATTTTATTTATATCGTTGTTATTTCAGTAAATTGATGGAAATATAGTGCAGGCAAAATTTACATTGGCACCAAAGCAATGGGTATCTCCTCCACCAAAGGTAGTTGCTCCTTCGTTTAAACAAGATGCCCCACTAACAAGTAAGGACGATGCTGCATGTTTAAGGGAGTGTAAGCCATTTTTATTGTTGTATATGATGTACATCATCTAAGTATAATATTGTAAGGTCCAGATCACCTTAAATATAATGGATCCTAAGACGTTATATCTACTTGACTATATATTCACAAAATGAGGTATGAATTACCATTTCTTATATGCTACTGGCACTGTTATACTATTTGTAGTCCATCAGCATCATTTTCATTCAAATGGTTTGGTTTGTGAATGGCTTTGGTGTAAATTGACTTGTCGCACAAGAATCACACTCCGTCACCCTCTAGTTTATGGATGTCATAACTGTTGTAACTGTTGTGATTAATCCAATTCAAGACCACTCGAATCAGATATCTAAACCACAATGCACTAGCGGAAGACTAGATCGTTGTTAGACTTGAAAAAAAACCAAAGCAATAAATTAACCAATCACGAACAATCCAAATCTCAATCACAAGCAAGTAACTAATGAAAAGTAGCAAAAATAAACCACACAAGGATTTATAGTCGTTCCACTAACATCTTGTTAGTGTACATCCACTTTGGAGAGAGTATTTTATTACCACGATGAAAGGAATACAAGAGATTGATCCAATAATCACTATATTTCAATATAGGAAAGAGTTTGAGGAGAATAGAATTGAAGAATTGGAATTAGGTTATAAACCCTAATTCTCCCTTGAGAATAAACCCTTGATCCCAAATCAAGTCTTCAAGCTCACCTAATTCACTTCAGAAAATAGCTTATATAGAGGTTGGTTAATTACCCAAATTGCCTCCGAATTAGTCACAAATCAGTTTGCTAATCTTCAGCCCGAAAATAGCCCAAAACCCGTTCAGACGTCTGTCGTACCTCCTGACAAATGTCTGTCATCTTCCAGATGTCCATTGGGCAAATGTACTCAGCACAGACGTCTGCCAAGGGTATAACAGACGTCTATCTGAGCTCTCGGGAAACCAATTCCCTACAGTCAAACGTCTGTCATCCCCTATGACAGGCGTCTGTCGCTCCAGACCACTGAAAACTCTACCTTCCAGCTCATATCTCCTCCATATGAGCTCCGATTTGCGAACGGTCACCTCCGGCTTGAAGCTATCTTCGTCCACTTCAATCCAACACATATAGTATCACATATCACGACACTCCACCTCGATACTATAACCATCTCAACTCCAAACTCCAATGCACCATGCACTTCCTTCTACCTTCGACCAAGCAACTTGAATGTTTCCCCAATGAGCTCCGGCATGGCCACCGCCCATTGCACTACACCAACAAGTTATGGCAAAGCCCCCACCCGCCAATGTAGTGTTGAAAACATTCAAACCAAAAACCGTCTCACCAAAAGACAATGTACTTGTGAGTGTAAGAAGTACTTACCATGAAGATAAATTTCCAATCTCTCATCGCTATTCCTTTTCCATCAAACACAAAATCACTCTCTCCACCTTGTGCCACCTCGTGGCACCTAGCAACTCAATAAGCGAATTAGGCTCGAGCAATGCTTGAACTTCCCATATGGCAATGCCTTTGTAAACATATCCGCCACATTATTCTTTGTGTGCACTTTCTGAAGGTATACTAGCTTACCCTCATCCATGGCTACAAGAAATGACTCCCTCACCTCAATATGCTTGGTCCGTGAGCTAAACGCCAAATGGATAGCACTTTGGCTATCACATCGAGCATCAACACTCTCATGTTAAAAACCCAAGTCACAACAATCGCTTCAAGTAGAGTGCCTCCTTGGCCGCATCCACAGCGGCAATCAACTCCGCCTCCGTAGTGGATAAAGCAACTACGGTTTGCAATCGCGATCTCCACTAATGGCTATCCCACAAAGTGTGAAGACATATCTGGAAGTTGATTTCCTCCGATCCCTATCACCAGCGTAGTCCGAGTCACAATAACCAACCAACTTGCAACTCCTTTCATCACTACCGCCGAAGACAAGTCCATGAGATGCTATGCCTTTCAAGTATCTCATAATAGCCTTCACGGCTTCCCAATGCGATTTCCCTGAATTAGACATATACCGACTAACCACCCCGACGACACAATATCGGGCCTTGTACACACCATTGCATACATCAAACTACCAACCGCACTTGCATATGGCAGCTTAGCCATATAAGCCTTGTCTTTATCCCGATAGGTGATCCCTTATCCGAAAGCTTCATATACAAAGGTAAAGGTGTATTTAACGCCTTTGCATCCTCCATGCTAAACCGGCAAAGCACTTTCTTAATGTATTCCTTTTGAGTCAATCTTAACTCAAAACGCTTTCGATCCCTTTCAATTTCCATGCCCAAGATTTTTCTTGCTTCTCCAAGATCTTTCTTTTCGAATTCCGATTTCAAAAGCATCTTCAACTTGTTGATTTCATTTTGATCCTTGGAAGCAATGAGCATATCATCCACATACAAGAGTAAATACACCCAACAATCATTTCCCAACCTCTTGAAATATACGCAAGCATCCTTGATGCTTCGATGGAAGCCACTTTCAAGCATGAAATGATCAAATCTCTTGTACCATTGTCTAGGCAATTGCTTCAACCCATATAGTGATTTCTTCAACTTGCAAACCAATTTAGACTTACCATCTACAACAAACCTTTCTGGTTGCTCCATGTAGATGTCTTCATCCAAGTCTCCATGTTAGAAGGCGGTTTTCACATTAAGTTGCTCCAACTTCAAATCATGGATAGCAACTATGGCTAGTAAAACTCGGATAGTTGTATGACGAACCACCGGTGCAAAAATTTCATCATACTCCTTTCCTTTCCTTTGTGAGAACCCCTTTTCCACTAACCTTGCTTTGCACCTTCCATCATCCTTCACCTTGTAAATCCATTTGCACCATATAGCACGGTTTCCTTGAGGAATTGGAACCAACTCCCAAGTTCGGTTCTTCATAAGCGATTGCATCTCTTCCTCCATGGCGGAAATCTACTTCGAGCTCTCTCTCGATTCCATGACGTCATCAAGGTCCATCGGCTCATCTTGGACTACATTGAGAGCACAGTCCAAATGATCACAAAAGCTAAGGTAGTTCCAATTACCATATCTTTCGGGAGGCCTTATTGCATGTCGACCAACCCGAGTAGCAATACTATCACCCAAACCCCTTTTGGCTCCACCTTGAGTCGAAACTTCTCTAGTATCATGTACATCACCAACATCACTAGAGGAACCATGTGGACTATGTGATGTTTCATCAACTGCTTGAACCCCACGAGCTTCTTCAACTCTACTACCACTTGGACGGAATGTGGGAATGACTTCCTTCTCCTTTGATTCACTATGAACCAAATCCGGAACGTCCGATGAGCTCTCATTCACCTTGAATAAAGCTGACTCATCAAAAGTGACATGACGAGAATTAACAACCTTCTTCGTTTCCGGATTCCAAATCCGATAGCCTTTCACGCCATCCGTGAAACCAAGCAAGGCCCCTTTGAATGCTCTAGCTCCAAGCTTATCATTCCCCAGATCATGCACATAAACTGGGCTACCAAACACACAAAGATATCTCAAGTCAACATTCTTCCCTTTCCACACTTCCTCTGGAATTTTGTTGCCAATGGCCGAGCCCGGAATTCGATTTACAATATGCACTGCGGTTGACAAAGCTTCGGCCCAAAATCCCTTAGACAAACCCGATGTCAATCTCAAGCATCGAGCTTTCTCAAGTAGAGTTCGGTTCATTCTCTCCACTACTCCATTAGATTGCGGATCTCCCGATGTAGTAAAATGTCTCTGGATTCCGTGATGCTTACAATACTCCAAGAATTCACGCGAGACATATTCACCGCCATTGTCGGTCCTTAACACCTTCAAAGTCTTACCACTCTCATTCTCAACAAGAGCCTTCCACACTTTGAACTTAGCAAATGCCTTCGACTTGGCCCCTATTACATACACCCATACCTTTCGAGACAAATCATCAATGAAAGAAATATAATACCTTGCTCCTCCCAAAGAAGCAACCGGTGTCGGTCCCCAAACATCCAAATGAACATACTCAAGAACCTCCTTTGAGTCATGCTTACCTTCATCGAATGATACCCTTGTTTGCTTCCCCATGACACATTCCTCGCAAAATTCTAGTTTGTTGAAACTCTTCCCCTCGATCATCTCCCACTTCCGAAGAATATCCAAACTCCTCTCCGAGACATGACCCAATCTCAAATGCCACAACTGTGTCGCGTCCAAGTCACGAGAACTATCAACACCCACACAAGTCTCACCTCCTACGGTCACACATTGAAGCAAACATATACCATGAGACATAGCACCCTTCATAACCACAAGTGTCCCATTCGAAACCATCAAGCAATCATTCTCGATAGTGATCTTGCATCCTAGAGAATCCAATTGCCCCAGAGATATAAGCGACTTCCTAAGTCCCAGAACATAGCTAACATTGTTGAGGGTGAGAACAACTCCATCGAACATCCTTATTTGCACGGAGCCACTACCCATCGACTTGCAAATAGCACCATTTCCCATAGCAATTGCATTTCCTTCTTTGACCTCAAAGGATGAAAAACAATTTCTATTTGGCGTCATATGATATGACGCACCCGAATCGAGTACCCATTCGTTACCCGAAACACCCGTTGCTACCGCCGTCAACACAATCTCATCTATCTCACCATCCCCACTCTCCACCGCCATGGATGAAGATGCTACTTCCTTTTTATCTTTGTCCGGACATTCACTTTTCCAATGTCCCAGTTTCGTAAAGCACTTGCCATTTCTCTCTTTCGATTTACCCCTTCCACCGGGTTTTCTTGATTTAGAACGCCCCCGGTTTCCTTTCTTCACATTCTTTTCTTTCTCCACAAACAACCCGTGACTACTACTAGCTCCACTACTACCCTCACTAATCTCCTTCATTTGATCTCTCAACTCCTCACTAAGAAGACCCGTCTTGACATCATCTAGAGTCAAGGTATCCCGGCCATAGATCAAACTATTTGGGAAACCCGTATAACGGTCCGGCAACGAACACAATAATATCATCGCCTTTTGTTCTTCCTCAATCTTCAAATCAATGGCCTTCATCTTCATGAGTAAGTCATCAAAGGCATTCGAATGTGCCTTAAGCGAATTACCCTCCTTCATCTTGAAGGTGAAAAACGTTCGCAACAAGATCAAACGATTAGTGAGCGACTTCTTCATATAAAGTTCTTCCAACTTGTCCCAAATACCTTTAGCGGTAGTCTCACCACTAATTTCGGAGATCACATTCTCCCCCATATCAAGTTGAAGAGTAGTGTAAGCCCATTCCTCCATCTCCTCTCTCTCAACATCTGAGATATCACTTGGCAATAAGTGAGTATCAAATACTACTCGGTGCACCTGATTCCGCCTAAGAACCGCTTTCATTTTTCATTGCCATTTCTCAAAGTCATTATCACCATTCCACTTGTTAGTAACCAATTGAGAACCCGACGCCGCATACGAACCCCGTACATAAGGCGCCACACTATTCGGACTTCCGGTTGAAGGACTTACCGAGCTATTATCCATCTCCGTCATTTTCACAAACATCTAACAAGCACCAAAACAGCTCTGATACCAACTGTTGTAACCGTTGTGATTAATCTGATTCAACATCACTCGAATCCGATATCTAAACCACAATGCGCTAGCGGAAGACTGGATCGTTGTTAGACTTGCAAAAACAACCAAAGCAATAACTCTAGCCATAAACAAAGATCAACCAATCACGAACAATCCAAATCTCAATCACAAGAAAGTAACTAATGATAAAGTAGCAAAAATAAATCACACAAGGATTTGTAGTGGTTCCACTAACATCTTATTAGTGTACATCAATTTTGGAGAGAGTATTTTATTACCACGATGAAACAAATACAAGAGATTGATCCAATAATCACTATATTTCAATATAAAAAAGATTTTGAGGAGAATAGAATTGAAGAATTGGAATTAGGTTATAAACCCTAATTCTTCCTTGAGAATAAACCCTCGATCCCAAATCAAGTCTTCAAGCTCACCTAATTCACTTCAGAAAATAGCTTATATAGAGGTTGGCCAATTACCCAGATTGCCCTCGAATTAGTCACAAATCAGTTTGTTAATCTTCAGCCCAAAACCCGTTCAGACGTCTGTCGTACCTCCTGACAGACGTATGTCATCTTCCAGATATCCATTGGGCAAATGTATTCAGCACGGACGTCTACCAAGGGTATGACAGACGTCTGTCTGATCTCTCGGGAAACCAATTCCCTGCAGTCAGACGTCTGTAGCTCCAAACCACTAAAAACTGCACCTTTCAGCTCATATCTTCTCCATACGAGCTCCGATTTGCGAACGGTTACCTCCGACTCGAAGCTATCTTCGTCCTTTTCAATCCAACACATATAGTTTCACATATCACAACAATAACACACACAAAAATCTATTGTTGAAAATATTTGTATACTAGTATGTACTCTTTAGTACTGTTTAGTAGAAATGTAGTCAAATATTAGAACTAACACAAAACTATTACTAGTCCCTTTATTCTTTTGATTGCCATCATTAAAAAAATAAAGGTCCTTCAAAGTTCTGTAATCGTATTTTGCTTCACAGCTGGGCATTATAGTCTAAATTCCTTTTTTGAAAGAAAATAAATTGAAGTTTTAGAACATTGAAATGTTTTAAAGCTATAGCAGATCAAAAGGTTTTCCAAAAAAAACAAGATATATTTCCAAAAAACTTGAATTATACTCCATTATTTTATTTTGGTAATACTATTAAGTAGCCACTCTAAGTGATCTACTGTATTTTTACTATAAATTTTGGTTTGGCTGATTGATTATAGTACTCGAGAGGAAAGTAAGTATTTAGATGCTACTTTCCATAATTATTTAGAGAACTTGGAAGAAAAATGAACAGATAATTTGTTTAATAGGTGTAGTCTATCAATATGTACTTTGATCCATAACAATATTTTTATATAGACAGTACTAAATAACTTCCAAAAAAGGGAAGACTGTCCGTAAGGCAGCAGCACCGAGCTACCGTGAGCAGCACTGGAATGTTGCTAGCAGCAGTAGGGCAACCAAGAGCAGTACCACGGCTGTTGCGAGTAAAATACTGATAATAAAATAAAAATAAAAATAACACAAGACATACTGACTTGATTTTAAAAAAACTCAAAATCTCAAGCTGATTGGAACTGGACTAGCCAATATTTTGTAATATTTAGTGTTTCCTACTGTGCAAACATATATGGCTATTTGGATCCTAAATTTTACCTTTTTAGCAAATTATTTTTATATTACCTTAACACGCTCAGGTTTGGAAGATAAATTAACATATTATATTTCATACGTCATGTAATTAAATTATATGTAAACTGAACTTATATGTTTGATATGAACTGAGTAAATGCACATATGGAGCATTTTTAGCTTTCAATTGTCAACTGATTTGTTAGTTTACAAAATAAATTAATAATGAAGAATTCAATAGTAATTCAACTAAGTTACTAGCTCATTTATAGATATACCTGGATAAAAATCAATCTTATTATGACTATCATGGTTGGAAGTATTCAGCTATGTACCTTTATTTATTTATTCTTTTACACGAGGCAGATAGGTTAAGGTTAAGCATTGTTTTATTTGAGCAATATTTTTGCATATTGTGTCAACCAAAATATGCATATAATTTTAAGTTGATATAATCGCAGCATTTTTGGCTTGCTACATTCAAATTATCTCCTACTTTTTATCAAATAACTTTAATTAGATATCCATACGCTTCTCACCAAGTGGTCAAGCCTGGTCTAAAATAACTTTGTGGAACACAATAGGTTATGGTGATATCTACTAATTGATTATATGATAAATTACAATGTGGATTTGGATTATTGGAATGTATTTCAGAATCAACTGATTGACAAGTTTGTCTTTCAGTACTAAATAATCATATGTGCACATGTTGCGTGTTCCACCATGGGAGGAAATATTGTTGTTATGTGACACTAATACATGCGTTATATCTTAATAGAGGATGAGGAAAGAGAACATATTTCTAAAGAATGGCAAAGGATTGGATTGTAGGTACTGCAGGCAAAGGATTCGAGTGCAAGTACTGCAGTGTGATTTTTACAGCTAGATACATATTTAGTATGTTCCACTGATCTGCTTTGTTCCAGTCCAAGACGCATAATTTTATACATTTAATCTATCTGAAATTTTTGAAAGAAGTATAAATACATTATTTTTGGCTGAAATGGTTCGAGGTTTGATGCTGGCTCTGGAATATTTCTTCGAGATAAAAGTTACTGTAAGCTGTTATATATAGTCTTGGTCTCCCATGTTAATGTTAACTGAGAATTTTGTTAAAGGAATCTGATATGTTTATTTTTGCAGATTAACTATCCATTTGAGAAAGGTCCTCTGAGCCCTAGGTTTAGAGGGGAACATGCACTAGGTAGATACCCAACAGGGAAGGAGCGATGCATCGCCTACAAGCTCGTGAAGCGGTATATTTATCCTGTCTTTAGTATTTATTAAATATAAGTGAATCATATAGCTAATTATTTAATTCCTAATAATTAACCAAAGAGTGCATACTTGGTTTCTTATTTGTTTATCAAAGTTAAATTAGTAGTTCTAGATGTATAGTTGAAAAATAAAATCTCTATTTTGCTTTTGTTTTTCATACAAAGATAACATTGGTTGTCATTTGAAAATTTTCTTGCTAGTATATGTCATGGCACTTTATTTTGTTAGGAGCATTAGTATGAGTTACATATAATTATTTTATATTTGAACATTGCACAAAGATATGTCCTGCACAGGCAATCACAATCGACGCTGAGGAGAGGGAAGATGGCAGTCGTCGAACTACAAGGTTAGATCGTTCGCGTGCATGTGTGCAGGAATGGAGCCACGTCATTGTTGGAGAGGTCACGTGACCTCACCAGAAAACCATATTTCGTTTTAAAATAAAAACATGATGCATCTTTCCCTCTCGCGTCCACTTCCTCCGGCAGCTTCAAATACTAATCACGCAGTAAATTTGCATACCGTGACAACGGATTTCTCCCTCCTCTGCATTCTATCCTGCTTTCTTCACGCGCTGACTATAAACGGTAATCTTACTAACCCTGATTTTGATTTATACTCATTTGAGCATAGCTATTTAGGGTTTACTTTGATTATTTGAATTCAGCTACGATCTTTTTGCTGATTAAACGAATTGAATTTATCGAATTGAATCTATCAAATTGGAAAGTTCATTTTCATGGAAGACTTGAGAACTAAAGATTTTTGTTTTTTCATTGAATTAAATTGAATTAGAAACAATTCATCTTCATGGCAGTTCATCTTCATATCAAATGGAATTAAAATGGAAACGGTTCATCTGTATGTCCCCCCTTTTTGCTTCTCCAATCAACTGTGATACATAATTTGCTGAAATGTTTTCCAAATGAAATGGTATTGAGGCTTATATATAGCTACTTAATGCAGGTGGTTCTGTGCAGTAGTGGCGTTTTTCGTGGCTTTATGGAGTTTCTGATTGCTATCTGGTTTCATGGGTAAACCCTAATTATGATTTTGGTCCTTGTTTTGGTTAGAAATTGAGGTTGAAACTGAGATGAAACTGAACAAAAAAGGACGGTGCTGCTATTATACCTTCAATTCAGGTGTATTCCACTTTGCTACTATATTTTATTTTGCCCCAAAAAAAAAGAAAAAGAAAAACAGGGGCTAGTGCCCCCGAACCCCCTCGAGTTATCTTATTATGACCTCACCAGCTTTGATTTCTGGCACCACCATTGCATGTGTGTGCATTCTTTAACCTTTATAATAAAGGAAAAGAAATAAAACCTAGAGTGTGGCTTGCCATGTACAGGTATGACATTGATATGACAAAATGCATATACTGTGGATTTTGTCAGGAGGCTTGCCCAGCATATGCCATTGTCGAGGGTCTAAACTTTGAGTTTACCACTGAAACACATGAGATGATGCATCGTCAACATTTCCGCATGTGCTTTTTATATTAAGCGATTCTTTTATGGAAATGTTGTACTTGGTGCAGATCACCCAAAAATAGGGTCCTATATGATTAAATCAAATCAATGAAACTTGATTGTCTGCCTTGTCGTTACTCTTTAGATCTCTAAGAGCACTCTTAATCTTTTCTTAAAATTTTGGTGATAATGCTTCATAAGAGCACAACCAGTAATGACTTATGCATCCAAAAAAGATACACTGAACCAACCACGGTGCACTGAGATGTGACTTGTTAACTTCTCCATGGCTAATTTTACTTTCTCTGTACCAAGTAAACCGATCTGAGAACCAATTGATAAACACACACTTTGCCATTTTATTATAAAATTATGTTGAAATGAAAATAATGTTTGCCATTTGAATTCATTTTTTCAACAATGAAAATTTGCCATTTTATTTGCTTACGATTTTATCAAAAAAAATTATATTTGGTAGCTAGTTTGTATATTTGGGTATAGAGGTTGACTTGTTCAGGAGTTAAAAATGGTGAAAAGTGGGAAATAAACAGAAGTGTTGTTGTGAATGGCCTAATAGCTGCTTTATTGGGATTTTGGAAAATAGAAATTTTATGACAATGTTAGAAATAAAAGGCAATGGTAGATATTATGACGTTTTTCTAGTAAATAAATAAATAAATTTAGGGAGAGAGTATGAATTTTCATTTGCTTAAACCTATTTTTTTACATTTTGAATTATAGACTTGCGTTGGCCATGAACAATACAGAATTTGCTTGCTTTTTGGGTCATTTGAAACAGATAGTTGGGTAGCTTAATTTTGTATGGTGATTCATATTCTCTATTTTTGGAGGAATGCAGCTAAAAAAACTTATACTAGACATGTATTTCCTTATCTTCATTAATATTTGACATTTACATTTCTTTACTCTATGTTTGGGATTAATTTCCTTGTAGGAATTGTTATATGATAAGGAAAAATTCTTGGAAAATGGGATATATGGGAGACCGAAATTGCAGAAAATCTCAGATCTGAGAATTTTTTTTGTTATCATTGAGACCTGTGAATTATATTAAAAACTCATTAGTGTATGTTACTTGTGGGCACATCCAACTCATATAACAATTGCATATATAACCTCCCATCTAATACAAATTTTTTTGTCCGTAGGTTTACATAATGTTAAGTAGAAGATGCTTTCAAGCTTATGGCTACTGTAGCTATGCCTTGCTATGTGCTTTTGTTCTTGTGAAAACATAATAGTTGATTGTGTGGTACTATTTTCTTTTTTGGGTAAAACAGTAATGCAACAGTATAATGTATATATGAACAATTAATGTTGTAATATTATTGTGGTGTAGTTGAAATATTATCAATGTTGTAAGAACTATTAAGTTTGTAATATATATTGTTGATGTTTAAAAGCATGCAGTTAAACTTGGTCTTTTAAGTTGAATATATTGAAAATATTCAATTTATTGATATTTCTTTTTGTGGTATTATGTCAAATCTATAAACGTTTATACTAAATAGGAACAACCGAATAAGAGAAAATGCAAATTATTTTTTCTGAAATATTATCAATTAGCAATGACTAAAAGCCATTGCAAAATATATAATAGCAACGGCTGAAGCCGTTGCAAAATACATGTTTTGCAACGGCTATGAGCTGTTGCAAAAATTTTGCCACCCCAGATTTTGCAACAACTTACAACTGTTGCAAAATCGATTTGCAACGGCTCGAAGCCGTTGTAAAATGACGTTTCTGATGTAGTATACATCTACTAATGTTTGTTTAGGAGTCCGTTATTATTGTTGCGGGTAACACCCATTAATTCTGTTGGGCTACCGGTTATCGTACGGCATAAAACTTCTCACTAGAGGTACACCTAAGTCTACCATCTTGTACTTGTTGGGATTACCTTGTTATGTTATACTAGTATTGGTGTAGAGAAAAGTATTGGAGAAGCGTAATATATTCTATTCTGTTTACCATGTTTATCTTGTTATACCTGCCTTATGACACTGTTATCTCCCTATGCATGTCACGATGCTTTTACTTATTTATATTCAAAAAGTAATTGGACTCGCCAGACTTTATGTCTGACCCATTTTGTTTCCTCTTCCCTCTCTTCCGTCCCCTTCCCTCTCCCCTCCCCCCTCCAAGGTTCTCATGGTGGGAATTATCAAACTTGATCAGGATTCCTCTTTCATTATGCTTGGAGCTGCTTAGATGTATCGCTTGTTTGGTATCTTCTCTATTATGGCTATATTTTAGGGATTATGCTCTTTTTATATATTATTGTACTCTGATGATGATTTTGGTACAAGATAGAAGTTTTATGTTGATGTAATGAGTTTCCAATATTTCATACTTATTATGTAAATGGGTTTGGACCACGAAGCTTTTCTATTTAATAAATTTTTAATTCCGCTGTCGTTTTATATCTGTCTTGTAATGTTTCTGTTTCTGTTTACCTTATAATGCTTCATGAAGCTTAATGCATTCTGATAAAGAGTGACATTAACGTATGCGGGGTGTCACAATGTCAAACAATAACGTCATGAAATCGTAATAGATCGAAATGGATTTGTTCCATGGAGTGTTAATGAAGAACCGAACTTGGGAGTTGGCACCACTTCCTAAAGAAAACCGGGCAATTGGGTGCAAATGGATATACAAAGTGAAGGATGATGAAAGATACAAAGCTAGGCTAGTGGCAAGGGGGTTTGTCTAAAGGAATGAAAAGGAGTATGACAATATATTCGCACCGGTTGTGCGCCATACTTCTATCCGGATATTACTTGCAATAGTTGTTATTCAGGACTTATAGTTGGTGCAACTTGATGTGAAAATTGCCTTCTTGCATGGTGACTTGGATAAAGACATCTACATGGAGCAACCTGAAGGGTTTACGGTAGATGGTAAGTCAAACTTAGTATGCAAGCTAAAGAAATCACTTCACGGGTTGAAGCAATCGCCTTGGCAATGGTACAAGAGGTTTGATCATTTCATGCTTGAAAGTGGCTTGCATCGAAGCACCAAAGATGCTTGTGTATATTTCAAGAAGTTGGGAAATGATTCTTGGGTTTATTTTCTCTTGTACATGGACGATATGCTCATAACTTCAACGGAAAAGGAGGAAATCAACAAGTTAAAACTGAGACTGAAAGCGGAATTCAAAATGAAAGACCTCTGGGCTGCTACGAAGATATTGGGCATGGAAATTGGAAAGGACCGAAAGCGTTTTGAGTTGAAATTAACTCAAAAGGAGTACATAAAGAAAGTGTTTTGCCAGTTTAGCATGGAGAATGCAAAGGCGTCGAATATACTTTTACCTTTGCATGTGAAGCTTTTGAGTCAAGTTTCACCTATCAAGGAGAAAGACAAGGCTTATATGGCAACGGTGTTGTTGATAGTTCGATGTACGCCATGGTATGTACACGACCCGATATTGCAAATGTCGTCAGGGTGGTTAGTCGGTATATGGCTAATACGGGGAAATCGCATTGGAAGGCGATCAAGCTTATTTTGAGATATTTTAATGGTATATCATCTCATTGACTTGTCTTTGGGGGTAGTAAGAAAAGGAGTTGCAATTTGGTTGGTTATTGCAATTCAGACTATGCCGGTGATAGGGATCAGAGAAAGTCAACTTCTGGATATGTCTTCACACTTGGTGGCATGGCCATAAGTTGGAGTTCGAGACTGTAAACCATAGTTGCTTTATCCATTACGGATGTGGAGTTGGTAGCCACGGTGGAGGCGGCAACGGAGACACTCTATTTGAAGCATTTGTTATGTGACTTGGGGTTTGAACACGATAGCATCGATGTTAATTGTGATAGCCAGAGTGCTACCCATTTGGCAGAGAACTTGGCGTTTAGCTTACGGACTAAATACGTAGAAGTGAGAGAATCATTCTTGGTTGTCATAGATGAAGATAAGAAAGTATATCTTCGGAAAGTTCACACAAATGACGATGCGGCAGATATGTTCACCAAGACGTAGCCGGTTGGGAAGTTCGAGCATTGCTCAAATTTGATTCGCTTAGAGAAGCGCTAAGTGCCACTGGGAGGCACGGGTGAAAGAGGAGAATTATTTTGATGAGGGAGAGTAGTGGTGCAAGAATGCATATCTATCTTCTTGTAAGTACTAATCGACACTCCTAGGTACTTTAGTCTTTGGTTGAGATAGTTTGGATTTGAGTTCTTTCAGCACTTTATTAGCGGGCGGAGGCTTTGCCTGAACTCGTCGATGAAATGCAATAGGGGTGGCTTTGCCGGAACTCATTAGGAAAGCATTCAAGCTTGGCTAAAGGCAGAAGCGGTGATAGTTGGTGCTATCGATTGTAGATGATGGTATGGTACCATTGGTGTTGGAGATGAATATAATATCGATGCGGGGTGTTAAATTTTCCGATACTATATGGTGGAATCGAAAATGATGGAAGTAGCTTCATGTGGAAGAAGATCTTTTGCAAATCAAAGCTCGCATGTGGAAGAGGTGTCTGGCTGAAGTACAACAAACATCTAGAAAAAAGGGAAAACGTCTGGAATCCCCTCTGTGCAAACCTAAAAAGAAATTCAGACGTCTAGAGAAGAATTCCAGACGTCTGAATCTAGCCAGAGTTGTTTTCCTAGAAGTGATTCCAAACGTCCGGAATTCAAGTCCAGAAGTTTGGAATTGGGCTCGAACTATTTTTGAGCTAGGAATGATTTGTGAATAAGTATGGGCATTATGGTCATTTGCCTGGGTTTTCTACATAATTGGATAAGCTATTCTTTCTCAGATTTGAGAGGTGTGATTAGTTCATCAAAGCAAGTGCTTAGTCCTCCATTAATTAGGGTTTGGCAATCTAAATTGTTTCTTCAATTCTAATATCCACAAACACTTTTTTTCTATTGAATATTGGATCATTATAATCAATCTCTTGTACTCTTCTCATTTGTTGATAATAAAAGCTCTCTCTCTCTCTCTTTCTCAAAGTGAACTTACACTAGAAAATCGTTAGTGGAACCACTAGTGTGATTTATTTTGTTGTTATCGTTCTATTATATTTCTTTTGTAACAACCCGTCTTTTTGCTTGGTTCTTACCGGTAATTAAACCAACTTAAACCGTTCATAAAGGCGGATTGTTATGAGTACTAACATATATTGAACAAAATAACAGAACTTTTCATATCATAATACAATATTACATCAGAGTTACATGGAATATCAGAGTTGCAACATATAGTAGCGGAAACATAAATATACTCTCAACGGAAAAAGCGATATGATATAGCGGAAACTCCAACTTTAGCTTAAAGCTCCAACTCAGAAAGCGCTCCAAATCTTGCTCCAAGGGTCTATAACTATAAAACTAAACCACTAGCTGCTCGTGTGAAAATTTGTGGGCACCCAGAGTTTAGGAAAGAACCATATACTCCAAATCAGTCATGGGACTGGTGTGAGAACATAAATGTTTATCTTTGGGTTTATTTTAAAGTTGGGGAAGTTCACTGGATCATGCTAGTAGTGCGGAATGGGTTTACTCCATGTGAATACCCGTGCATAAAATTTACAATGGCTTTTGGAAAATGAAGCTACCATAAGCTCGTCCCACATCACACAACGTAAGCGCACACCAGATGGGCGAGTTTTGCCTTATGATAACCAAACATGCTTCCATACGTGGAAATCCTATTTCATATTATTATTAGTGCATAGTGTAGAAAACACTTTCGAAAATAAATGTATCAATCTTATACGGCATAGCAACCCATCCTACTGTGTCGTCATAGGTATACAAATAAAACCGTAGGGCACATATTGGAGACTGGGTTTCCAACTTGATGATTCCTGGCACGAATGATCAATCAGGAACACAAACAAAGTGTAACACAGTTTCTCCATCCAGACTCGGACATCAACTACAAATCGCGAAGTAAATCACCGGTTTTCATCCAGACTCGGACACCGAACATACCTAGTTCCCAAGTTCACAAGAGGTACCTCTGCCATAACTATCGATCACTAAATCATGTATATGTCAACAACCTAACCGCCAGTTTCTCATCATCCGGGGTGTGAGGCTTGTTGATGTCGCGGTATACACAAAGCTACGCTTATATAAGCCATACTTTGATCATCATTAGCTCATTCCATAACTTGAGTATGCCACATTGTCAATTTACAACATGTCACTGATTTCTATCAATACATAACCTCTAAGCACGTAAAACTTAGAGACGCAAATAATTAAATTGTCACAGTCCATTCTGGGTCTGAACGGAAATATATATGTACCAACAAAAATCAGTGCTATGCAGTCAATTACAATGTCATACACACAATCCATACAAGTCCATTCTGGGTCTGAATGGAACAAAATGCGAAAATCCTCAAATATATTCAGACCTCATGCCACTTATAAACTCGTATCGGGTGTACGGCCCGATTTGAGACATCAACAATCAATCCAAATAAGTCCAAAGATTCCCGGTCGTCATTTGCCATTTTCA
Organism: Allium sativum; assembly: GCA_030737875.1. Taxonomy (NCBI): domain Eukaryota; kingdom Viridiplantae; phylum Streptophyta; class Magnoliopsida; order Asparagales; family Amaryllidaceae; genus Allium; species Allium sativum. Next base: position 151,014,956 of record CM060921.1, on the reverse strand, counting down.
ATTCTTCAATTTCCTTCATAGCGCCGTATTATTACTAGGAATGGTTCTCGGACTTACACCCGATCCCGGTCTTTCCAAATAGTAAGCGCATTTTAAAACAAAAGTTATGGACTATATCGGTTTCAATCCAAATATCATTCCCAATTGTTATCAATTTTTTTTTTAGAATAAGGATGGATTCATTTCCTTAATTCCCGTCTTAACTCTTTTTTACAAATCCCCTATTCAAAACTCTCTATTCGTTGTTATCATTTTCATTTGTCTTTTCAAGTTTGGATTGAAAGGCTTATACAATTTTTTTTAAGTTTAAATAATAGTTATCAAATTAAATCATTTTCATGGGATGGTAAAACATTTCATAAGTACTATAGATTAGCTATTTACTAAATAGGTTCAACATCATTTAAGGGTTCAAACCTTTTACTCAAATTATTTTAAACAATGAATGGCACTTGTAAGATTACAAAATTTGTTCTAAATTCAAGGAGTTATAATTAACTTCCAAATTAGATTTTGAAAATAAGCATCACGTCCGTCAGATCAGTTAGGGATAGCCAGGGAGAGCGGGAAACTTATATTTTCCAAACCCAAGCCTTAGACACTATCCTCTCTGTCACCCTAGAACGTTCTGGTATAAAAATATGTATGTAATATTTGAAAGAAATATCATTAATATATATATATATATATATCATTAGTGTATATATATATATATATATATATATATTCGATAACGGTTCAAAACATAAATTGCCCAATCCTCTTTAAAGTCATAATAAAAGTTTACATAACTTCAATTAAGCCGTCATTTAAATTTCCTTGGAAGCTTAAATTTGTTTAATTTTTTAAACTTACAAATGGCCTTTCTTTTAAATAATAGTACTAAGTGTATTTAATAAAATCAATGTTAGTTATGCGACTCAAATACTTTTCTCAATTTAATTTCAAAGCTTACGGAATAAACGTTTATATAAACCAATTGGTACTTAAAATCAAATTTCCTTTTCAATAAATTTCAAAACTTATTTAATTGATTTCAAGCTTACAAATGATCATAAAAGTAATGAAACCAAGTATTATTTCCCTTAATAACCGATGTTTAGTAAAATAACTCAAATCATTCTTCTAATTATATTTCAAAGCTAATGAACAATGAGGAACCAAGCTTATAATAAAACCAATGTTTAGTTACATACTCAAATCAACTTTCTAAAATTAAAATTTACAGCTTAAGGATGGTTATGAAACTAATCATTTACATACACAATTGTAACTCAAAAGCCAAGTTTTTAGTTAAATTTCCAACTTGTGTCATCCTTAAAAGTCCAAAATAATTTTAAAACACTTCCAAAATCATTTAATCATTCGTGACTTATATTTCCAATTTAAAAAAAATCTAAATTCAAAAAAATAATACTTTTAATATTTATTTATTATATTAAAAATGGTTATTCACATAAGAAGGAGATTTAAAGCGACAACCTATATACTCCACAACTATAGTGTGTGTGTGTGTGTGATGCAACAAAAATCAATCTATATGAACACAAGTTCATTCATCAACACGGCAACAAATCAAACAACTAAAATGGTGCGCAAGCGTTACATTAAATAACGCTTTGTGTTTGGTGTATTCTAGTTACGAACATCCATCGCATGCAATAGCAACCATTAACACATCAACTGAGTACATTTATAAATAAACCATATTTCACAACTAAATTAAATTAAGGTAATTTTTATTCTAATCCTTGGTTTTAATAAGTTAATCCACCATTTTACTTTAACAAGTTAATCCACAACTATTTTGTAAGTTAATCCATAAGTGGATTAACTTAAAGATTTCACCCTATCATATAGCTTACAATCGATTTTTTTGCTTCTTGTTTTATCGTGACATTAAAAAGCCTCAGTCTACTGGACAATCGAATGCAGCAAACATATACAAAAGAAAGAAACTAGAAAATTGCAAATCAAATAGAAGTCAATGAATGATCTGAAACAATTCACCATCAGCCTGGATATGGACATAAAGTTGCATTAACAAGCTCCTGGCCTTTCGGCAGACCAAAATGAGTAGCATTTTTGATACTGTGTTGCTTAATTAGATTTACCACAAGATAGTTTGACCAAACATAAGGAATACATCAGTCATTTTACATAGCCTCAAAGAATCAGTACCATCATTTTGAACCGAATCCAAATAATTTAAAAAAAAATATTTTTGTTTTTCCCACGAGTACTTTTTTCTGGCTTAACAAGAGCAGGTGCTACCTGTTTTTGTACTGAAATTGATGATATAAATTCCTTGGGTTTAATTGTTAAGACAAAAAAATTGCATTCATCAAAAATTATAATAGAAGGTGAAATATTTAAAATAGAAGTGCAGAAAGAATATTCAAATTTAGTACATTTTGATCACTTTCTTCATCATTGACAATGTTTATAGTACACTGAAAACTCAAATTTATTGAAATTTCATAGAACCCTAGTGAAAATTACTCAGATTTAATGAAACCTGGCTACCAAGAAAACAATTAGTTTGATGTATAGGAGTAAACAGTTTTGGTGCAGCTTGCATTTAAATTGAGAAGATAATACGATTGTCATTACTTGGATTATTCCAAACCTCTTTTTTAGTTTTTTTTAGTTTTTTTTTGGGGGGGGGGGTTAGGACCATTATTCCAAACAGTTGTTTAATTGCTACATTTCTTATTTTATTTTCTAAAAAACTGAACATAACAGCTACGCCCATAAACACTCATACCCTTGATTAAAACAAATGAATCAGCAAGAGCAAATATAATTACATAAATGCATTATCATTTGTTTTATATATATGTTGCAGGTTTGCATGACAATGGTAGGATTTCAGAAAGAAGAATACGACGCAAAACGAAGAGAAGAAGAAAAATATGTACGTTTTTTATGTGGATACACTGATTAAAATTAAAATTTTAGTGAAAGTCAACGATACTATTAAATATGGTGGATTAACTTACTAAAATTGTGGATTAGAATAAAAATTACCTTAAATTAATCATTCCAACTAAATTTAAAAAATGTTAAGCTAGTGTTCTCACCAAAATTTTACTCTCCAAATCTTCTCCGTCAAATTCTCGTATCACTGTGAACCGACTTACATGCAAGTGGTCACGAACGCCACGACCGTCGCGTGCCTATACTAATCTTCACTTCTCTTCTTCCTCACATATGTATCCATAACCCACGTTTATGCATGTATACTACAACACTTTTCTTCTCGCATGCTGGTAGAAGTAAAGGCGGAGATGAAGTGCGACATTGGAGGGAACAGAACGTGTTAATGTTGAAGTGGTTTAACAGATGCATGCATGGAGGAAGGGAAACACCGGAGAGTATTGCGAGGTGGTGCTTGAGCTGTAGCAAAAAGGCGGTGAAGTTTGAAAAATTAAAGACGAGAGATGGAGGAATTTCTAGTCAGCTAAAGGAATAAACAATGGGCAAAGAGAAATGGTTTTGTCTGGTAAACGAGGATGCAATATATATTTATGACGAGGGGAAAGGGAACCAAAAGATCAACGTGTAAAACGAATGGACATGTGTCCTATTTATGTACAGTATTGATTCTCTACACAAGAACTATTCAAAATCTTTGGATACTATTTCAAATCTTTGTATTGATATGGTAGGATTTTAGGCTAGATTTAATCAGATATTATTGTCTGTCATATCTTCAAAGGAGAAAACTTGATTTATTTCTTACAAACAGTATACGAACGCTAGTCAAACGTGAATTAACAACCAGCGTTGTTTACGTTATTTCAAAACGTTATAAATTCAACCGTTTTACACTGTTATTGCTTTCTTTTTATTGCACATTCCTTATAAATATGGATTAGATTCCTAGTTTGGTTATACTGCTAATATTACAAAGTTCATTCCTTGTTTTTATTACATTAATTGTGTTATAAATAGTACCGTCTTGAAACAAATTTAAATTCAGCGTTTTATTTGAAACAAAATTAATTACTACCAAAATTAAAACTTCAGCATTAATTTGACGTTTTTATTATGCCATTTATACTTAATGTTTTGATTGAAAATAAATAAATCTTGACGATATTTTACTATACAAATAAATTCTCCATAGTAAATTATTCCTTAAATAAGTTGCAAAATTTATTTCAAAATTAATCTTTATTTACATCGCCACATTAGACACAAAATTTGTAAAACGTTAATTTTGGAAAAACGTTCAAATTGAGCTTATATTTACAAATGTCATTGCATGTTAAAAGTGAATGGTATGTTCAAATAAGAACCCAAGTTCTAGTAGGCATACATACGATTTATACTAAATTCATTGACTTACAAAATAAATTAATACGGTAATAATTCTTGTATCCAAAAATGTTCATATTAGATTCATTTCTTAATTAATTTACAAAATGATCTAATAACGGCAATAACTCTAATATTAGATAACAGAGGAATTCTAACGTTACAGATTCTAATCAGTTAGAAATGCAAATCTTGTTTTAATTTTTTTATAAATCCACGGAAAGAGTTTAATTAAATATCATTCAAAATGGACAAAATTCCAAATATAAATATTTAATTTGGTTAAATATGAATTTAATTTATATTTTTAAATGTCAAATTTTCCAGGTTGTTACAACTTTTTTTTTGTGATCGGATTTGATTTGAATCAGTTGAGGTTGGTTTGATCGTAGATTGGTTGTTTGTGCACTATCTAGCACGATCTAGCTTGTTTTCCATTGCATCAAAAATTGGATTGAGCGGTCTTAATCGGTGTTGTTCCCCCAACAAAAACGGCATGCTTCAGGCATACAAATGTAAAATAGCCGAATGAATGATTATCATATATCGGTTGTGGCATTGTACTCGATTTTCCTTTACGTTCTTTTTACTCACTATTGAGCTATTCAAAAATAAGATTTTTAATAAGACAAATATTTAAATATGTCGAACATGTAAAGAAGGGGAAAAAATAGAATTATTATCTTTTGATTTTAATTTGCTTAAAAGTTGTTCGATCTATGTTACACATATGTGAATTAGAAGTACTTGAAGCTGATTTGAATTACCAATTAGACATCAAACTTAAATGGAATAAAAAATATGAAAACAGAGGAGCATGCATAAGTATATCATAATATACTCTTTTCTTGATTAAGATTTTTTCCCCATAGATTTTTCATAGCAATGTCCTAACAAGGCATTATCTTGATATAGAAGTATTAAATTTCTTTAATGAAATAACAAATTAATTATTTCACACTGTATATATTGTTCTCGTTTTCTTTTGTTGATATTTCCCTATTTGGGCTTTCTTAGTAAGCTCTTGTTGAGGCATTATTCTGATATACAAGTATAATACTTCTTTTTAATAAAATAAGCTATTAAATTATGTCATGATATGTGTGTATGTGTATATATATATATATATATATATATATATATTATGTCTCTCCTTTACTATAATTTTTTTAACTAGAATTTTCGTAGAACATTTTAATATAATATTATTTTGACCTTGAAATATCAAACTTTTTAAAGGAAATATTTTTAATATGATATCTATAATTTTACAAGTTGCACTCTTTTCGTTGTTTAAAGGTTTCTCATTGGGATTCCTTAGCTGAGGTTTTTATGAGATATAGGTAGTATATGTATTGACTGAACAAATATGTGCATAAAAGATAATAGTGATAGAAATCAATCATCATATTCGGGGGAAAGTGCTATAATACATGTAAATTACATTGATGGATTAGTAAACAAACCTCATTTTTCATCACAAACCTATAAATAGAACTCAATTGTGTGATTGTAAAATGAAATAAGAACAAAGATATTAGGGAGATAAGAACAAAAGATATTATGGAGAGAAGACCCTTTATTTTATATTGATTTAGATACAAAGTTCAACATAAACAAGCTCTTTATTTATAAACTCCACATGCCTTAGGATTACGGTAAAGTCCCTTGATATTTAGCGTATTCACCGTTATTAATTTTATATATTACAGTATTCCTCTTTGAATATACATATGCTATGATGATAAGATTGATTACCTCATTAAAAACTTTTTTTTTTAAAAAAATCTAATGGACAAACAACGAAAAAGGTACTGTTTTATTTCATCTTAGATAGCATGTTTTATAATGTTACAATGAGGGTTGATACTTTTGGATCATGATAATGCCTCATTAAAAACATTACCAACAAAATCCTAGTGGAAAATTATTACTAAAGGAAATGATTACAGTATAGCATAATTTTATATGTCCCCATGATTTATAATGCATTATTCAATTAGTCTACCGATGTAGTCGATACATGCCAATTTTATATGCCCTCTTTGAAACGTTGATTTTGGAAGTGCCTTTAGGAATAGATCTATCCGATTTTATTGAGATTAGATTTGTTTCACCTCTATCTTGTTATCCTTTTGTAGTTCATGTGTGAATAAAAAGTTGAGGGGAAATGTATATATTATGTCCTATGACTCTTGATGAAACCTCCTTGAATATGAGTTATGCAAGATACATTGTCTTCATAAATAATAATTTATTGTGTTACAAGATGTTTGATACTTCTAAATTAAAATACCATCTCGTTAAAATGTTAATAAGAAAAACCTAATGATAAAAACTCAGTAAAGGGAAAGGAGTACAATATAGAATAACATATTTCAATAATTTACTACATCAAATGAACACTACAACAAAATGACCCTATTACAATGGTGGAACACCGTTGTAATATACATTTTACAACGGTGGGCTAACCGTCGTGTATTAAGAAGTTGTAATAGACTAAAATCTTTTACAACTTTTTTGCACCGTTGCAACACCGTTGTAATATGTATATTTTACAACTTTTTTACACTGTTGTAATAAATTTTATTACAACAGTTATGCACCGTTGTAATAATATCAACTACAACTGTTATGCACCGTTGTGATTGACAATTGGGTTTTAAAAAAAAATATACATCTTCTGCAACTGAAAAGAACAATACGCTAAACATAGCAATACTCCATAAGCAAATCAGATATTACAGTTATTTGCAAACTAATTTATTAAAATACTCAAATATTCAGTATTACAAACAATAAGTTTTAGACAACATTTCGTGCATTACAAACAATAAGTTTCAGATATTACAGAGCTTGATGCGGTCTGAACTCAAAAGACATAGAAGCCTTGCTACAAGGTCACCACTTAAGCTCGGTCCGCCAGTGAAATGTACTCAGTCATTCGTCCGCCAGTGAAATGTACTCAGTCTTCCTGCAGGATCAACATTTTTGTTATGATTTGAAAATTTCTCATGGCATATATATCAAATATATTCATTTCCAAAATATACCTATGTATTAAATTACTTAAACAATATATACATATATATCAGATTATGTATTCCCAATATAATATGCATATATACCAAATTGTTGAGGCAATGATGTAGCAGGACATATTTCCACCATGCAATTTCCGTATATAAATTAAACCAACTAAATAAACATGGTAGGCAATGTGTTCATCAAACACAACATATTTATATCAAACTATCTAATAGCGTCATAGCAAATGAAGTGTTCTTAATACAAAACACACTTTACTTGTCAACAGACTGAACTTATATATAACTTTAAATAGACATGTATGTTCATGGCAGGTTCTTAAACTATATATCAACTTAAATGTATTCAATTAATGACCTGCATTTTGTAATTTGATTATACACTAACATATGGAGTTTGTTTCTAATTATTTATAAACCTACAAGTATACGTATCAGCCATATACATGTTGCATAATATTTCCTAACAAAATATTAGTAGAAAACTCACATATGCTTTATTCTCAAAATGCCTGTATATGCAGTTTTGCACAGCTCAAAATTTAGTTTGATAGCAGTTTTTTTTTAGCAACAGTGCTAGTCACATCATTTCAAAGCCGATATAGATGATACATGCACTGTCAATTACCAAACAATGCATTAATACTGCTGCTTCGTTATTGTAGCCCTTTTCATTGCGTGGCTTCTACTTGCCTTAGTCTTTGCTTGTAGCAAGGTGTTCTCATTTTATAATCTTCCTATCATGCTTGAATAAATGCTTGTAGCCTAGCTTGTCTATTTTTATTATTTTTGCTTCGTTGCTTGTACAGTGCAATGCCAACTTTTGGTCCATATTGTCTAAAATTTCTCCTTATTCCAGCTTCCAGAAAGTTTGGTTATCAACAAATACTTCATGCTTAAAAAAAGTAAAATGAAATTTCTCTCTTTTGTTCAATGCTTATGTTTGAAATCACCTACAAAATCCTTTCAAACACTGATGCATTTGGTAATAAAAGGATTTTTCTCTTTAATAGAAAATATATATAGAAGAGCTACGAAGTTTCAAATAGTAATAAAGATATTTTACTAAACATTTGGCAGTTAAACCCTTCAATACACAATTTCTATTGTATTTCACAGTTTGGACATATCAAATCAGGTCAATACAGCATCACACAAAATCAGCCAAATCAACTCAAATAATCACACAACAAACAGGTGTACTTGCATTTACTAGAACCACAGAAAAACATATGTGTATACGGCTTCCTATCAAGGTCTTATTGCCAAATAAAAGAGGAATACACTCACCGAGGGTTTTCTCAACGTTACCCTCTCCAGATCCTCGGTTTTGGGCTTCGAGATCCGCCAATCCCTCTGAATCCGTTGTAGATCTCCCCACGAACCATGAATCCCATTTGCTACGAGTCGTTGGAGCTGGCGAGACGATCTGAATTCGATTTGCCCCAACTTTCCATTTCCTAGGGTTTGGCCATTATTTCGTTTCTTTTTATATTGAACGAGGAGAACTGTGAAAACCCGTAACTTCCCCGTAAAGGAAAGAGCGGATAGTTCGAGAACAAGCCACAACAGAACGCATATGGAAGAACATTTCATTGTATATTACAACAATGCATTAGATTACAAGAATATACAGAGTATAAATGAATTTTACACAGAAATATCAGAGATTTAAATTACATTTAAATACATAGCAGCGGAAAATAATACAAGACACAACTAGAAGAGATATATGGATACAAAGCTTTCCGGATATCATTCCAGCTGTAAACCAGGATCCTGTGAATATAAATCTGCAAAACCAAAACTACTAGCTGCCCGTGTCAAAATAAGGGCACCCAGAGTTTAAGTTAAAACAATAAACTCCAGGTCAGTCATGGGACTGGTGTGAGAACTAAAACAGTTAATCTTTATTTTTAATGTTCGGTAAATCAAGGGACCACGCCGTATAACACGGAACGAGTTTCCTCCCAAGAATACCAGTGCATAAAACAAACAGCGCAATGCTAAATAAAGAAAAATGAAGCTGTTATAAGACCCAGGTCCTATCACACAATGCAATGCAACGCAAGCCGGGGGATAGGGTTTTCCCTTATAGCAGCCAAGAATGCTTGATACGTTTAAAACAAATCATTTGATACTATTATAAGTGCATAGTGTATAAAACAACTTCAAATCATAAGTATCAATCATAGGCGGCATGGGTACCATATATCATGTCGCCATATATAGGTTATACAATCAAAATTGCAAAGTCACGTATTTGGAAATTGGGTTTCCATCTATGAACCGAGGCAAAAGATAGTCCTCAACCGATTCGAGACTCTCTAGCCCGAGCCTCAGGCATGTACTCAGTCAAGCCTTTGGATCGTCAGGGCCTGTCCACCGATGTGAATTAAAATGCCTGAACACTGCGTTTCCCTGCCCTTTGGGGCGTAAATGAGCCAACGAATGGCTCCATCGGACCCGGATCGTCCGATCTAACCGAGGCGCCTCGCAACAGCAACAACCACACATGTGAAAAGTATATAAATGTCAGGGCTGGTAGGTCACTGACACCACCCTAGCTAGAAAGAAACGCATGCCCTCCATGAGGTCCGTCTCCCGTTTTTGGTTCACAACCGGGGTGTGAGGCTCGCGAATCCACGTTACACAAAGTTGTGCCACACAGGCTGTGCTTCGATCATCACCACAAGACTTTGCTTTTCAACAGAAGCCTCGATCAATTGCATCTTAGCATGCCACACAGGCAAACCACTCTATGCAACCGATATCAGTCACACAGAATGAAATCCAATGTCAGACACACAATCCATTTACAAGTCCGTTCTGGGTCTGAACGAAACCGGAGGCACCTAGTACCCCGCATATCCATCGATCTCCAAGCACATCTGGACGATCACCAACTGTTTCCATCTTCTTGGGTGTACAGCCCAATCAAGATCATCAGTAATTATCCAAACGACGTGAAGACCTCCGGTCTTCGACCATCGTCTTCATCTTCGACTTATCGTCGTATCAGTTATTCAGAATGGGATAAACCCGGTCTTCCCGAATAACTCGCGTATATTTTAAATAAGTGTTACACAAACACAACATACGCCTCATTCTAATTCATCAGTCACTAACCGTAAATTAATCAAGAGAATAATTCCCCAAATATTAACCCCGAAGGCCGAAACCAACATCAGATCAATATCTAGAAAACCATTCTGCTTAGCTAACCGACAGTTAGTTTCTAAATTTCACATTCATAGGGAAAGGTTCCCATTAATTTTATCAAAGATAAATTCTTTAATTTATTCTTTAATCTACTTTTGAATATCAATTCAAACTAGTCGGGATTAGCGAACCTTACCGAAGTAATCATTTGTTTTAATTTCCCAATCCCAACCTATTCATCCCATGAAGTAAAACTGGTAATACTTCATATCTAACACCACAGTGTTATCGGTAAATTCAATTACCATTTCGCGTTCAAATCTAATTAAAGATTTAACTATCGCCGGGAGTAAAACTGATGATACTCCACTCTCGATCATTTCAATCTAATTAAAGATTCATTAAAACTCCACTTAGTTTTAATCTTTAACTGGGTTAAAGAATCAGTGTCATTTAAAACACAGTTCACGATAAACCCAAAACCACATTCCATTAATTATCGGGTTGAAGAATGAGTGTTATTTAAAACACTGTCCACGATAAACCCAAAAATCAATATCAATTCAATTCCCATTAAATATTATTTAATTGGTACACTTCATTAAATCCAAATAAAAAGATTTAATCTTTTCTCAACTGGGTTCAAGAACAGTGTTAGTCAAGACACCATTCACGACAAACCCAAATCACATTTGATTTAAACACAAGGCTCTGAATAGAAAATATACCGGCTTATATTCAATATCAAATTCTACGACTAACAAATATCGTATTGGAAATAATGATATATATATCTTTCAAATTCCCATAACAATATTTGTATCATCTCGAAATCCAACATCGAAATAATCCAAAGACATTTTCAATTCAAATCCATTCCAATATAATTATTGGAAATTCTGGTTATTTTCAAAACCATTTCTAATCCAGTTTATTTATTTTAAAAATAAATAGAATTATAATTCTAGTTCAAAACTAGTACATTTTGATAAAAATCTATTTTTATCTTTTCAAATATGGAGTTTTTTCATCCCAATTCTTCTCATATCACTTTCGATGATTTTACACAAATTATTAATATTTTTAATAATTTTATCAAGGCCCGTACAGTCGATTTCCATCAACGGCCATCGAACTGCACTTACAGCGACCTTTTTCTAATTTGATTTGGACATAATTCCAAATCCAACCGTTAGATTTCTAATTTCTAATATTCGTTAGAAAGCACTTTTCGATATGAACCCAATGGTTCCGGTTTCAGGAGAATCCGACGGTCGGATCTCCCGCAATATCCGTTCGAAGTCAATGGTCGAAATTCGCGAACTACCGCAGCGCGGCGCGTTCTATTCAGGCCATTATATTATATATATATATATAATATATATAATATATACTTCATCGATTTCAATTCAAAACGTGCTTTATAAATCGTTTTAAATTCATTTCAAATTGATTTCAATTCAAATTGATTTCCAATTCAATTTCAGTTCGTTTTCAATTCAATTTCAATTCGTTTTCAATTCAATTTCAATTCGAATTCATTTCTATTCAATTTCAATTCGAATTCATTTCTATTATTATTCATTTCAAAACGATTTCAATTCTATTTCAATTCTATTCGAATTTCGAACCATTTCAGTTTATTTCGAATTTCAAATCAATTCAATTAGATTCGAATTTCAATTCACTTTAATATTCACTTCAATTTGAATAAAATCGATATAAATATCATTCACGTTAAAATGGCGTCAATCTATCAACGCGGCTTCATATATTTCGATTTTCAAATATTCTATTTCAAATATTTCTATTCAAATATTTCTATTTCAAACATTTCTATTCAAATATTTCATTTTCGAAACTGGAATGAGGCCCAATCAATTACCATATAATGTTAATTATATGGATTTTCTACAACACATGTATATATCAACAACGATGAATAATCAACCATCATCCAAAGTGCATTCTACACTGTATAAGCATCGAATATAAATATTTAACGCTTATAACAGTCTGTCAATCAATCGATCGACATACAACTAATTACTGGGATTAGTGTACGTCAAATATCATCCCAATACCCGTGTGGGGTTTCAAACAATCAAACACTGATTTTAGTTGTGCAGTTGGGCGATATGTAAAATTTATCGACCCAATCAATGTCCTTCAAATAGGTGTACATAAACAAACCGTCCGGTTAGTAAATGAAAATTTTATTTTATTCACTTCCACGTTAAAAATTATATTTTTAACGATAAAATATTTTATTTCAACACATGAATTTCTATTCAGTTCATTTACACAATAAAAATGATATTTTTATTTTTCTAACATATTTTAGGAAATTTCGGCGGCATAACGGCACGATACTAGAAATGGGACAAGGCCTAGCCTTATCCCCGTTCTAGTGAAGGCCCACGCCATTCACACATCAATCAAATCAATTTCAATTCACCCAATAGTCAAATTTCAATCAAATAATCTAACTAATTTTTGCAATCAAACAAACAAGTCCATGGTCTGTGGACGATTGTGTCGGGTGCTACTAAACACTGTCTGCATCCTAGTATATATATATATAACTAGAAAAAGAAATTGAAGAGTGAGGAGTTCTCACCAATAGCTATCCTAACTCCACGGCATTTCTAATGCAGGAAATCTTCACTGTTCTCGTCTCTTATCACCTTCGTTGCCCGTAGCCACTACATATGTAAAAATCGAATTTTTACTTCGCTGTTTAATATATAAAAATCGAATTTTTACTATGCTATTCAATATATAAAAATCTCGCCTTTTCAACTATAAAGATTTCTCCTTTTCAAATTTATCATTAAAAAAATCACATTTTTATTTTGCTATGCATATAAAGATGATATTTCTAATATTCCTATCATGTAAAAATTATATTTTTAATTCTCCACCTAAACAAAAATCATATTTTTACATCTTCTACATAATAAAGATTATATTTTTAATACTTTAAAAATATAAAAATCATATTTTTAATACTTTTAAAATATAAAAATCATATTTTTCCTATGTTATTCAATATATAAAAATCATATTTTTATTATTTTTATAATATAAAAATATCGTCTTTTCATGTTTAAAAATATCGTCTTCTAAATTATAAAAATCTAATCGCTTCAACCATAAAAATCCTATCTTTTTGCAAATAAAAATCATTTCTTTGATGTTATAATATATATATATATATATATATAAACTGATTTTTAATCTATGCTAAAAAATCCGATTTTTATATTTTTAAAAACAATCACATTATCAAAGAAAATAAATAAATAAATAAATAAATAAAAATAGAAATGACTCACTGTTGCGTTTCTGGAGGGCAAGGGGGGAGTCTGACCATCGGTGAGGTGGCGCTGGGTCTACAGGGGGCGGCGGCGGCGGATCTAAATCGAATTGGGGGATTGGGGTCGCGCTGGTCTTCGAACTGCGAGAGATGAGAGAGGAGAGCATCAAGAGGGGGAGGGGAACTTCGTCGGGGTCGGCGATGACTGGCGCGGGGCGCGGTAGGTGGCGGCGTACGATGGAGGGGGTCGGGTTTTGAAAAGGGGAAGCGGTTTTCTGGGCATCGGGTTTTTCTTTGTTTGAAGTCAACAAATGAGAAAAAGGGGGGGTAAGGAGATAATATATAATATTTATATATATTTATTTTAATTTAACTTCAGAAAAGTAACTTTTTATTTCAAACTCGAAACCGAACCCACCGCCTGTCGCCCATAGCTAATTACCCCCATTCCGAACACAATGGGATATATATCGTAGGCTGATTTGATCGTTACGATCAGTTTTCGTCAAAATCAACATATAACTCTATATATTGAATTTGAACGCGCATTTCAATTTACCGGGGTCACATACTAACTAGAAAAATTCCATAAAAATATTTTCTAGCTTCGTATTGACGATACGGTCCTAAAAAAACTAGTTTCGTCGAATTCTGTGACCGTTAGAAAAATGGGCATTTTCCAGTCGATTAAAATCAACTAAAACTGATCAAACACGTTTTTCTTTGCCACGCTCACATATTGATTCGAAAAATTATGAAAACTGGAATCTAGCAATAACTTTACATCATGGATCCAACAAAAGTGTTTTCGTCGAAATACGAGGTCGTTTGCAAAATGTCTATTTTTAAGGGCCTGAATTCCATAGCGACTATTCAGAATTTTCAACTGGACATATCTTTTGATTCCCGCTATGAAATTTCAATTCTTCGGATTCGTTGGAAAGATATTATCAATTAGATCCTAATGTTTTTGGTTTCGCTAAAATCCGGATTGTTTTGCACCCGGTACGTTCAATTGAAGTTTGAAATCGAATTATCGAACTACCGCGCCATTTTCAATTCTATTTATAATTATATATAAATATTTATATTCTAACGACGGCGTATATAATATATACGTTCTAAATATATTCAAAATAAATTTCTCGTCGCTATTATTTAAAATAATTCATTTTAAATAATCAAAATTTGCCAAAATTGCCAAAATAAAAATTTTAAACTGGCCCAGATTTTCGGGTTGTTACAATCTCCCCCACTTAAAAATTTTCGTCCCCGGAAAGGAACAAAGTCGAAAGTGGCTTGATTAATCAACTCTACGTTCGATCTGGCTTCCATTCTCCAACTTTTCAGTTTCTGAGAATTTTCAAATTCTTCAAAAATTTGGCTAACACCCGGAATTTTTGAAAAATTTCGCCATAACCTCCCCTGCACCGGGAGCCACGGGAAAATCCCGAAATTGCCATATAGGCCTTCTGATCTCAAAAAGAAAAAGAAAAAGCCAAGCGGCTAGCCAATCGGCTCATAAAATCATCATCACCCAAACAAAACAGTAAATTATAGTAAACATGTACCTATTTGTCGGGCGAACAAATTTTATTTCTCTGCTCTAGCCTCCTTGCTATGACCTGTTCAATGTAAGTACAAGTATATGCAAGCAAATGCGACTAATTTTCGATACAATTCAATATTTGATTCAGTTAGGCATAATGGTTCAAAATTATCAAACAATTAAACAAACAACACAAACATCAATCAATTAGTGAATTATCATTTGAATTTCATAACTTTGATATATAGTCAAAAATCTCATTTTTGATGCCAAATCACAACAATAAGCCCTATCTAATTTTGGTTCTCACACCAGTCAATAGGAAATATATAGAAATCTCACTTTCGTCACTCGAATATAAACACTGATGATGAGGCCTCATCATCAGAATCATCTCCGGGCGACTAGAGTGTGATTCTATATCTATCCAATATATTAAAATTTCGAACACACGTTTGCAAGACGTATATGCGAAATCTCTATATACTGGACTGTCCTAATCAATACAAATAAATAATCAAATACGAATAATTGATTTAGATTTTCAAAACAAAAATTGTTTTTACTTTTAAAAATATACTCTTCACACTCGTTCTAGGATACTAATGATCCTATCTCTAACGAGTCATTCTCATTGGATATTACTAATCCAATTTCTGATGAATTCTTTCGTATGGTTCTAATGTGCCTTGTTCTCTGAGCTTGGTAAACCAAAGCTCTGATACCAACTGTGAAAACCCGTAACTTCCCCGTAAAGGAAAGAGCGGATAGTTCGAGAACAAGCCACAACAGAACGCATATGGAAGAACATTTCATTGTATATTACAACAATGCATCAGATTACAAGAATATACAGAGTATAAATGAATATTACACAGAAATATCAGAGATTTAAATTACATTTAAATACATAGCAGCGGAAAATAATACAATACACAACTAGAAGAGATATACAGATACAAAGCTTTCCGGATATCATTCCAACTGTAAACCAGGATCCTGTGAATCACTACAAGAAAAATACCCTATTGCAACTAGCTATTTGCAACAGGCGGCATATGACAGTTGCAGTAAATGATATTTAGCAGCTGATGTATTATAGCAGTTGCAATAGATGAGATTTAGCAACAGGCGTTTTCTTTTTGTTGCGAAAAACATATTTTTAGCAACTACCCTTCCATTTTTGTTGCAAAAACATACTTTTAGCAACAATGCTCACATAACAGTTGCAACAAACATATTATTTGCAACTGTTTTCGCCACTTGCAATAACTGTATTTTTCTACAACTGGTAAAGCCAGTTGCGAAAACATAGCATTAAAAATAAATATCGACATTTAATGTTTAACTATTAATAATTAATTTTAAATAGTTATTATTAAATGCTTAACTGCTAGTAATTATATAATAGATACTACTAAACAATAATTAATAAAAATTATATAATAAGCATTTAGTATTTAATATTACTATTATTTAATAATAATTGATGATATTATTGTTTTTAGTTTGTTTAAGTATTTATACGTCTATATTAATTTATTATATATAATTTGATATAAAATAATAAATGTATATTTATATTAAATTCAATATTTAAACTAGTATAAAATTATAAATAAATAATGTCATTGTTTAGTAAAATTAGAAAAAATACAATAAAAAAGAAGATAGTTCAAAAATCCAGCAATGGTGCGTTTCGTTTGTATTTATATAAAATCAGTAAAATTTCGAACTATACCAAGTCTATGGTGTTAATACTTTTTTTTTTTTTTTGAAAACCCAGGAGAACTCGGCAGGCCGGTAACCTCCTAAGGAGGGTACAGCAAAGCCATCCACTAATCCAAGCCCCCATACCTCTGGGTAAATATGTTGTAGAATAATTTGGTTCTTATCTTTTTGTAAAAATTAAGCAGCATTTTTTAGTTTTAAAATTGGCGACACAGATAGTTTACTATAATTAAGGGTCTTAACTTAACACATTAAAGACTTGCTTTTAAACCTAACACAAACTTAATGCGTTTTCAATCCGTTCCTTTTAATTGTTAACGCATTTTCACTCCGTTCTTTCTTTTGTTAAACGTTTTGGCTCCAATCTCCGAAATTTTGGCTCCAATCTCCAAAATTTCGGCTGCATCCCCTACAATTCGATCTGAAATTTTCCTACAGCTCTCCTCAGAAAAAATCCCTAACTTTACTTCCATTTTAATATCAAAACCCATCAGAAAATTGCATGATCCAATTTAAGAGCCAAATCCCTAAATATTAAACTCGAACTTGGAGGACGTGCCGAGCGCAGCCACCTCTGTGGCAACCACCTCTGTAGCAAGCCCCTCTGTCGCAAGTGCAGCCACCGTTTCCACCGTCACTACCTCAGAAAAATCCGCAACCACCTCTGTGGCAAGCGCAGACACTGGTTCCGCCGCCGCCTCTGCAGCAAGTGCCGCCACCAGTGCAGCAAGCGCCGCCACCACTGCAGCAAGAGCCGTCATTGAAAGCACTACCAGATAGTCTGACGTTTCATGTACAGGTATCAATGTTGGTTTCTTGTAAAATAATTTTTTAGTAGTCAGTTTATGGGGCGGGCCTTGGTTATGGTATTTAATTTAACTGATGATTTTCTGGTATTCATATGATTTTTTTTATGGACCTGTGTATTTATGAATATGAGCACGGATTTAGGTTGATAAAGTATGTTTTTGATAATGAGAAATTTTGGCACCCGTTCTTGTAATTGTAAAATAAGTTTTATGTTTTTTTTGCATTATATTTATTTTTGAATAATACACACTCTTATTTTCAAAAGATTGAGTGTGTAATTGAGGAAGATGTTGGAGTAATTTGACTAATTTTAGTACATACGCATGTAATGCAATACACCTTTTAATTGTTGTTCCTGAAGGTGGAACAAAGATATCCAAAAAAGAAGGAATTATAGAAATGTTGTATGTATAAAATAGTTTTGGAAAGAAATAGACATAAAACAAGTGAACTTCAGAGGAAGTAAGCTGAAGGTGCTTGATTTTTATTTCCATAAAGTACAGCTCTGGCATAGGTGTTGGAAGCTTATAAGTAGAAAAACATGGGTATATAGAGAGAAGAAATAGAATAAAAACGATATAAGAAACAAAATTGGTACTGCTCGGAATCATCAAATATGTATACAACTCAGGTTTTTCTATCCAGCTATCCAGCTCAGGTTTTGTCCAAATCATCAAAGATGATTCTTGTTATGCTTACGGGTGCTTTTTATGATGGTGTCAAATACTGAAATACACATTGCCTAAATATGTATACGCCTTGCTTCCCTATCATGTTTTGCTCTTATTAGCCTCGCTACCTGGTCTGGTCTTTTAAAGCGGAGCCTACAGCTCCT
This sequence comes from Allium sativum, assembly GCA_030737875.1. Taxonomy (NCBI): domain Eukaryota; kingdom Viridiplantae; phylum Streptophyta; class Magnoliopsida; order Asparagales; family Amaryllidaceae; genus Allium; species Allium sativum. Next base: position 150,996,177 of record CM060921.1, on the reverse strand, counting down.
TATTTCACCCTACTGTGCAGATATCCATCAAGTTTCGGTTTATCTTTTGATCGAGTGTAGCTCGACGAGCCTTGTTTTTGGCTTTAGTTACTTTATTTTCATGTGGTTCACCTGGATAAGTTTTGCTTTGGAATCTGTTTTTTGTTTTGGGCATTTGCTTGAAGCTTTGATTCACGGGTCACTAGTCTTCTCCAATGAGAATATGGATCTTTTGGGAAGTTTAGGTTTAGGCTGGTTTATCACTACGACTCTATTTGCCTCTGCAAGTTGCCATCAATTTGTAGTTAATTGTGTACGTGCAGCTTTAGATGCCGTGAAGAAGGTTGTCTTACAATTACCCTGAAGTTGCCTAGTCATGCTTCTATATTTGTTGTAGAGGCTTGCAGAGCTTCTCTGTTAGAATATTAGACAACTCTTCTTTGTATCCTTCCAGTCGTTGTTGTACTGTACACCAGCGCTTCTCATAGCCGTCTCTTTATATGGGGGTCTGCATCTTCTTCCGGCATGCAAGATCAGAGCCAAATGGACTCACAATATAAGGATGACAACGATTGTGCTGAAGAAGGTGATCAATGCGTTCAATCCGAGCACCCAACACAGGTTTCATTTACTTCACTTTTTTTGTTATTACACACTGCTAAATTTACGTCTTTTCCCGTTAGTACTTAATTATTTTTTGGTAACATAACAAGCTTTTGAAGAAAAATAGAAAATAAAATATATAATATCTTTGGCAGTCTGATTAAAAAAATCATACAAAAATTTGTAATCTTTTGTCTGTTCACTACAGCTTACGTTTTAAAAAAACTGAAAATTTCCTATTCTTAATACTTACGTAGGTGTCTTAGTAATAACAAGCTAAATCAAAATGTACCTGAATGGATATTTTCAAGGGGTAGACATGTGTAAGTTTTTGCTCTCTGTACTATCTCAAGTGTGCTCAATTCAAATTAGTAATGAACATCTATGCTGCAGGGATATATCATATAATGATTTCACTGTGCTCTATTCAAATTAGTAGTTGTTTGAGTGCCTCCTTTTGAGCTCCAACTTGTTGCTCCTCCTGCCTGTTTATTTGTCTCCAGCAAGCAAATCCGCTCCCTTAGAAGGCGAGAGAGACAATGAAGTTCTGGTTTAAAGGCCAGCAGACTCTGCTTAGAAGGGGACTGCCTAAAAGAGGGTTTAAACAGATTTAGACTCTATTTTCATGTATTTAAACCTTTTTACTCTAATTGCTTATGCTTTTTTACTTCCTTTTTTGATCAAGCAGGTGGCTGAAAGCTAGGAACCCTAACAATGGTTGTTTATGCTCCAATTGATCCAGAATATACTATTTATCCAATGAAACCACTTTGTGTTCATGATCGACAACAAACTTGGAGCATGAACTGCAGATTTGTTCTAGTGAACTGATGATATTTATTCTCTTGTTATAGTATATGTATGATAGAGTAGAAATATGATTAGAAAATACTCTATTTGAAAATAATATATTGTGTGAGTGAAGAAATTGTTGTACATGAATGGTGTATTAAAATTGTAGAAATTTTTGTTGTAATTGTTGTACTATTAAAACCTTGTTAAAATAAAAAATTTATTTGTTTATTTCATTCTGTGATATACGCTATTACTAAAATGAATAAATTTAATATGTAATATCTATAAGGTGTAATATTTTTTTTTTTTACAGATTTATGAATCTATTGCAACAGGCATATACTGTTGCAAAAGGGTCTGTTGCAACAGAAAAAACCTGTTGCAAAAAAGTCTACCGCAATAAGGAACAATCGTTGCAAAAAGGGACCGACCTATTGCAACTTCGGCTATAACGACGGGCGATCGCCTGTTGCAATAGGTCTACTGCAACAGATTTTGCCTGTTGCGAAAAGTGTTTTTTGTTGTAGTGAATATAAATCTGCAAAACCAAAACTACTAGCTGCCCGTGTCAAAATAAGGGCACCCAGAGTTTAGGTTAAAACAATAAACTCCAGGTCAGTCATGGGACTGGTGTGAGAACTAAAACAGTTAATCTTTATTTTTAATGTTCGGTAAATCAAGGGACCACGCCGTATAACACGGAACGGGTTTCCTCCCAAGAATACCAGTGCATAAAACAAATAGCGCAATGCTAAATAAAGAAAAATGAAGATGTTATAAGACCCAGGTCCTATCACACAATGCAATGCAACGCAAGCCGGGGGATAGGGTTTTCCCTTATAGCAGCCAAGAATGCTTGATACGTTTAAAACAAATCATTTGATACTATTATAAGTGCATAGTGTATAAAACAACTTCAAATCATAAGTATCAATCATAGGCGGCATGGGTACCATATATCATGTCGCCATATATAGGTTATACAATCAAAATCGCAAAGTCACGTATTTGGAAATTGGGTTTCCATCTATGAACCGAGGCAAAAGATAGTCCACAACCGATTCGAGACTCTCTAGCCCGAGCCTCAGGCAAGTACTCAGTCAAGCCTTTGGATCGTTAGGGCCTGTCCACCGATGTGGATTAAAATGCCTGAACACTGCGTTTCCCCGCCCTTTGGGGCGTAAATGAGCCAACAAATGGCTCTATCGGACCCGGATCGTCCGATCTAACCGAGGCGCCTCGCAACAGCAACAACCACACAGGTGAACAGTATATAAATGTCAGGGCTGGTAGGTCACTGACACCACCCTAGCTAGAAAGAAATGCATGCCCTCCCTGAGGTCCGTCTCCCGTTTTTGGTTCACAACCGGGGTGTGAGGCTCGCGAATCCACGTTACACAAAGTTGTGCCACACAGGCTGTCCTTTGATCATCACCACAAGACTTTGCTTTTCAACAGAAGCCTCGATCAATTGCATCTTAGCATGCCACACAGGCAAACCACTCTATGCAACCGATATCAGTCACACAGAATGAAATCCAATGTCAGACACACAATCCATTTACAAGTCCGTTCTGGGTCTGAACGAAACCGGAGGCACCTAGTACCCCGCATATCCATCGATCTCCAAGCACATCTGGACGATCACCAACTGTTTCCATCTTCTTGGGTGTACAGCCCAATCAAGATCATCAATAATTATCCAAACGACGTGAAGACCTCCGGTCTTCGACCATCGTCTTCATCTTCGACTTATCGTCGTATCAGTTATTCAGAATGGGATAAACCCGGTCTTCCCGAATAACTCGCGTATATTTTAAATAAGTGTTACACAAACACAACATACGCCTCATTCCAATTCATCAGTCACTAACCGTAAATTAATCAAGAGAATAATTCCCCAAATATTAACCCCGAAGGCCGAAACCAACATCAGATCAATATCCAAAAAACCATTCTGCTTAGCTAACCGACAGTTAGTTTCTAAATTTCACATTCATAGGGAAAGGTTCCCATTAATTTTATCAAAGATAAATTCTTTAATTTATTCTTTAATCTACTTTTAAATATATATTCAAACTAGTCGGGATTAGCGAACCTTACCGAAGTAATCATTTGTTTTAATTTCCCAATCCCAACCTATTCATCCCATGAAGTAAAACTGGTAATACTTCATATCTAACACCACAGTGTTATCGGTAAATTCAATTACCATTTCGCGTTCAAATCTAATTAAAGATTTAACTATCGCCTGGAGTAAAACTGGTGATACTCCATTCTCGATCATTTCAATCTAATTAAAGATTCATTAAAACTCCACTTAGTTTTAATCTTTAACTGGGTTAAAGAATCAGTGTCATTTAAAACACAGTTCACGATAAACCCAAAATCACATTCCATTAATTATCGGGTTGAAGAACGAGTGTTATTTAAAACACTGTCCACGATAAACCCAAAAATCAATATCAATTCAATTCCCATTAAATATTATTTAATTGGTACACTTCATTAAATCCAAATAAAAAGATTTAATCTTTTCTCAACTGGGTTCAAGAACAGTGTTAGTCAAGACATCATTCACGACAAACCCAAATCACATTTGACATTAAACACAAGGCTCTGAATAGAAAATATACCGGCTTATATTCAATATCAAATTCTACGACTAACAAATATCGTATTGGAAATAACGATATATATATATATCTTTCAAATTCCCATAACAATATCTGTATCATCTCGAAATCCAACATCGAAATAATCCAAAGACAATTTCAATTCAAATCCATTCCAATATAATTATTGGAAATTCTGGTTATTTTCAAAACCATTTCTAATCCAGTTTATTTATTTTAAAAATAAATAGAATTATAATTCTAGTTCAAAACTAGTACATTTTGATAAAAATCTATTTTTATCTTTTCAAATATGGAGTTTTTTCATCCCAATTCTTCTCATATCACTTTCAATGATTTTACACAAATTATTAATATTTTTAATAATTTTATCAAGGCCCGTACAGTCGATTTCCATCAACGGCCATCGAACTGCACTTACAGCGACCTTTTTCAAATTTGATTTGGACATAATTCCAAATCCAACCGTTAGATTTCTAATTTCTAATATTCGTTAGAAAGCTCTTTTCGATACGAACCCAACGGTTCCGGTTTCAGGAGAATCCGACGGTCGGATCTCCCGCAATATCCGTTCGAAGTCAATGGTCAAAATTCGCGAACTGCCGCGGCGCGGCGCGTTCTATTCAGGCCATTATATTATATATATATATATAATATATATAATATATATACTTCGTCGATTTCAATTCAAAATGTGGTTTATAAATTTCAAATCGATTTCAATTCAAATTGATTTCCAATTCAATTTCAGTTCGTTTTCAATTCAATTTCAATTCGTTTTCAATTCAATTTCAATTCGTTTTCAATTCAATTTCAATTCGAATTCATTTCTATTCAAATTATTTCAAAACGATTTCAATTCTATTTCAATTCTATTCGAATTTCGACCCATTTCAGTTTATTTCGAATTTCAAATCAATTCAATTAGATTCGAATTTCAATTCACTTTAATATTCACTTCAATTTGAATAAAATCGATATAAATATCGTTCACGTTAAAATGGCGTCAATCTATCAACGCGGCTTCATATATTTCGATTTTCAAATATTCTATTTCAAATATTTCTATTTCAAATATTTCTATTCAAATATTTCTATTTCAAACATTTCTATTCAAATATTTCTTTTTCGAAACTGGAATGAGGCCCAATCAATTACCATATAATGTTAATTATATGGATTTTCTACAACACATGTATATATCAACAATGATGAATAATCAATCATCATCCAAAGTGCATTCTACACTGTATAAGCATCGAATATAAATATTTAACGCTTATAACAGTCTGTCAATCAATCGATCGACATACAACTAATTACTGGGATTAGTGTACGTCAAATATCATCCCAATACCCGTGTGGGGTTTCAAACAATCAAACACTGATTTTAGTTGTGCAGTTGGGCGATGTGTAAAATTTATCGACCCAATCAATGTCCTTCAAATAGGTGTACATAAACAAACCGTCCGGTTAGTAAATGAAAATTTTATTTTATTCACTTCCACGTTAAAAATTATATTTTTAACGATAAAATATTTTATTTCAACACATGAATTTCTATTCAGTTCATTTACACAATAAAAATGATATTTTTATTTTTCTAACATATTTTAGGAAATTTCGGCGGCATAACGGCACGATACTAGAAATGGGACAAGGCCTAGCCTTATCCCCGGTCTAGTGAAGGCCCACGCCATTCACACATCAATCAAATCAATTTCAATTCACCCAACAGTCAAATATCAATCAAATAATCTAACTAATTTTTGCAATCAAACAAACAAGTCCATGGTCTGTGGACGATTGTGTCGGGTGCTACTAAACACCGTTTGCATCCTAGTATATATATATATATATATATATATATATATATATATATAACTAGAAAAAGAAATTGAAGAGTGAGGAGTTCTCACCAATAGCTATCCTAACTCCGCGGCATTTCTAATGCAGGAAATCTTCACTGTTCTCGTCTCTTATCACCTTCGTTGCCCGTAGCCACTACATATGTAAAAATCGAATTTTTACTCGCTATTTAATATATAAAAATCGAATTTTTACTATGCTATTCAATATATAAAAATCTCGCCTTTTCAACTATAAAGATTTCTCCTTTTCAAATTTATCATTATAAAAATCACATTTTTATTTTGCTATGCATATAAAGATGATATTTCTAATATTCCTATCACGTAAAAATTATATTTTTAATTCTCCACCTAAACAAAAATCATATTTTTACATCTTCTACATAATAAAGATTATATTTTTAATACTTTAAAAATATAAAAATCATATTTTTAATACTTTAAAAATATAAAAATCATATTTTTAATACTTTAAAAATATAAAAAATCATATTTTTCCTATGTTATTCAATATATAAAAATCATATTTTTATTATTTTTATAATATAAAAATATCGTCTTTTCATGTTTAAAAATATCGTCTTCTAAATTATAAAAATCTAATCTCTTCAACCATAAAAATCCTATCTTTTTGCAAATAAAAATCATTTCTTTGATGCTATAATATATGTATATATAAACTGATTTTTAATCTATGCTAAAAAATCCGATTTTTATATTTTTAAAAACGATCACATTATCAAGGAAAATAAATAAATAAAGAAAGAAAGAAATATAGAAAGGACTCACTGTTGCGTTTCTGGAGGGCAAGGGGGGGTCTGACCATCGGTGAGGTGGCGCTGGGTCTACAGGGGGCGGCGGCGGCGGATCTAAATTGAATTGGGGGATTGGGGCCGCGCTGGTCTTCGAACTGCGAGAGATGAGAGAGGAGAGCATCGAGAGGGGGAGGGGAACTTCGTCGGGGTCGGCGATGACTGGCGCGGGGCGCGGTAGGTTGCGGCGTACGATGGAGGGGGTCGGGTTTTGAAAAAGGGAAGCGGTTTTCTGGGCATCGGGTTTTTCTTTGTTTGAAGTCAACGAACGAGAAAAAGGGGGGGTAAGGAGATAATATATAATATTTATATATATTTATTTTAATTTAACTTCAGAAAAGTAACTTTTTATTTCAAACTCGAAACCGAACCCACCGCCTATCGCCTATAGCTAATTACCCCCATTCCGAACACAATGGGATATATATCGTAGGCTGATTCGATCGTTACGATCAGTTTTCGTCAAAATCAACATATAACTCTATATATTGAATTTGAACGCGCATTTCAATTTACCGGGGTCACATACTAACTAGAAAAATTTCATAAAAATAATTTCTAGCTTTGTATTGACGATACGGTCCTAACAAAACTAGTTTCGTCGAATTCTGAGACTGTTAGAAAAATGGCCATTTTCCAGTCGATTAAAATCAACTAAAACTGGTCAAACATGTTTTTCTTTGCCACGCTCACATATTGATTCGAAAAATTATGAAAATTGGAATCTAGCAATAACTTTACATCACGGATCCAACAAAAGTGGTTTCGTCGAAATCCGAGGTCGTTTGCAAAATGTCTATTTTTAAGGGCCTGAATTCCATAGCAACTATTCAGAATTTTCAACTGGATATATCTTTTGATTCCCGCTATGAAATTTCAATTCTTCGGATTCGTTGGAAAGATATTATCAATTAGATCCTAAGGTTTCTGGTTTCGCTAAAATCCGGATTGTTTTGCACCCGGTACGTTCAATTGAAGTTTGAAATCGAATTATCGAACTACCGCGCCATTTTCAATTCTATTTATAATTATATATAAATATTTATATTCTAATGACGGCGTATATAATATATACGTTCTAAATATATACAAAATAAATTTCTCGTCGCTATTATTTAAAATAATTCATTTTAAATAATCAAAATTTGCCAAAATTGCCAAAATAAAAATTTTAAACTGGCCCAGATTTTCGGGTTGTTACAAGAACAATCTGGAAACTACGGCCTCTCTATCTTTTTATTGGGTTAATTTCATACGGCTAGGGTTTTTGATTCCTTGCTAATTCCAATTTTACCCCTAGCTTTTGTATTAGCCTGTTATGATAGTTAAGCCCATTTTCCCACAACACTTTAACTAATTTTCATGCTATATTAAACCCAATACTAAACATGAATCTTTACTTACAAATTAAACACATAAATAATATACAAATCAGCATGTATATTTTTCCACAATTTAAATGATGGCACAATTATTAAAGATATTTCTTATTAATCGTTCGTTAATATAAATTAATTATTAAATATAATCTTAGTTATTAATCTCTTCTTCTTAATTATTAATCTCTACTTCTTAATTTTTAATAGCAATCATTGATTATTCACGATTAGCAATAATTATTATATTTTAATTATTAATTATTAATTATTAACTATTTAATAGTAATTATGTATAATATTAGCTATATTTTTTTAATTATTCTTCTTAATTGCTAAGTATTAAATATTACGGATTGATTATTGATTATTAATAGTATTATTGGTTATTAATCATAAATAATCAATATAAATGTATTAAATATTAATTATTAGTTGTTAATTATAATAAAATATAGTCATATATTACAACAGTCAAAAAATAAAAGTTGTGATAGGCTTTTATTACAACTGTCGAAATAACACAGTTGTTAAAAATAAGTTTATTACAACTTTTCTGGAAAAAAGTTGTAAAAAACATTTATTACAACCGTGCTTTTACCACCGTTGTAAAATTAAAGTTGTAAAATGGTGTTTTTGTTGTAGTGGAAATTTGATACTTCTAGATCAATCTAATGTCTCATTAAAACCTTATTAAAAAAACCCAATGGGAAAAATCTGGTTGAATGAAAAAGAATACATTATGATATAGTTGTGTTTTTATGGAAAACACCTCGTCTCTTTCATTTTTGGTGTTTCGCATCAGTTTTTCTTATTGCAATTACACGTTCGATGGATATTAAGATTTTTATTACATCAAGACTTAAAAGCATGAAGTAATCTACTCATTATGAATTATATCAAGATTTTCATTACAAATATACTTGAAAGAATGTTGACGTCTGTACTTTATTCTTTGCACCCTTTATAACTAGAAAATATATTAATTTTCTTTAAGAACTAGTACATTTTCATCAAGTAGCATGATTTTCTAGGATTTATACCTTGAGGCATTTTAAATGTTGAAACACTTCCACAATCCAAAACAATTTAATTAATTCTAAGATTATTATTCCTTTGGGATTTAATATATTTTTGATACTACATGTGCTTCAACAATCTCATTGGGATTTTGCTACTTTATGTGTTTCTAATTATATATTTTGGACTGCAGGTTCATGTTTCTCATTTAGAGGAGAATTTCATGATAACCAATCATGTTTTTCTCTAATCAGAATCTTTAATCCATTTATAAATATAAGCATTTCATTATTTATAAATTTATCATCTGTGATTATTTCTTGTCAGATATATATGTGATTTATTGAAATCTCAAAACTTGTCATATTTTAGGTACCTAAACCTTTTATGTAACGACGGTCGGAACAAAGATCACCCTCCTTTTGTATAGGGCACACACATATTAGTTGGCACACATATCCTTATAACAAAAGAAATCTCTGTTGTTACTACCAACTTATATTTGTATTTCATTCCTTCAATTTATTCCACGATGTGGTGTGTATATATATATATATATATTCAAACGGTTATTTCTACCTTAACAATATGTGAGGCAATCCTAAAATTTTTCTTCTTGACTCGCATCCTACGAGTATCTTTTTAAGACACTGCATTGTCTGCATGACCCAGTCCGTAACCTTGGCAAATACATCCATATAACAAAGGAATCTCTGTAGTTACGTGTCTACCAACTCATATTTGTACTTCAGTCCTTCAATTTATTTCGTGATATAAGACAATATATTCAAATCATCATTTTTACCTTAACAACATGCAAGACAATCCTAACAAAACCATTTTAGGGTTAGTTGATAATTATCTCAGGATTCTCTTCCAGAACACTCTTAATTATTTTTTCACGAACACATACCTCCTTTATTTGACATCTTTATCACTTACTCCACAAATATTTCAAATTTACTTTCCTATCACATTTCAAATGTGGTCTATACCATTTGATCCTTCAAGGATTTCAATTTACGGTAGAATAAGTTTATCAGGGATATGATAAATGATATAAAATACTTGTTATATTGTATTATCATTCATGTTAATATTTATTTATTTATTATAATCAAAATGAAATTGCATCTCTTTTATCCACCCATACAATGTTGATACACAATGCCACAATAAATAATAATCTTCTTTGGATTCTCATTTTGATATTATCGCATTGCTACGAGCAAATACAATATATATATATATATATATATATATATATATATATATATATATATGTATGTATATGTATATATGAGATAGGATCAAGAGCACCCCAAATAGTGTTGCACCCCTTTAGCCCCCTGATTTCCACCACACATTTCCGTTTCTCTCTCCTTCCACTAACTCTCTCTCCCTCCACTAACTTTTTTTAATATAAATGTGTGGTCATAAATGAGGTGCATTTGGGGTGCTCCCAAACAGGGGTGTCATGGATTCCTCCTCTCTCTCTCTCTCTCTCTCTCTATATATATATATATATATATATATATATATATATTATATGAGGATAATTTTTTTTATAGTTTAAAAGACACATTCATATAATACTACTTATTCTTATTTATTAATCTAGCAAGTTGATAGGTCATTTAAGTATACATATGACTTCCGGTCTTTCAGTGTTTATGTTGACTGATTTCTAAGTCACTGAATGATATTTATGCATAATCTATAAGATGAACTCATAACGAGTTTCCGTGGTTCGTTGAATATTCGTGTTTATGAATATACATGCTCGTCCAAATCTAAATATGAAAAATTAAAATGGCTCTAACATAATCTCGTGCTGATAAAATCACTTGATATTTAGTGTATTCACATTTATTATTTCCATATAGATTAGAATCGTCAATGCAATATTTCGTTTCTTTTTAGCTTTTTATTTTAAATATGAAACAAGGGACACGCTCGACATCTCTATTGGGTAGCATCCATTTTGCCCTTATTTTAGATCATTTATTTATAATTTATAAGTTGGCATAGTGTTGGTTGCTATTGATTAAACAATTAAGTTTGTGTAAACAAAATAATCTTAGAAGGTAACTACTACACCGCAGGTCCGCAAGCCACAAACGTTGAAACATTTGCATGGACCAAGGACATCATGATTCATTCAACAAAGTTGCTTCCACCCACACAATGTCTTTGATATAATGATAATAAACAAGTAATTTATTTAACCAAACTATTATAAAATAAAAATTAAGTAGCAAACACGACCTCGGATCAACCAAATCGATCCTCTTTTCTTCCCCGCCTAACCCTAATGTTCAGATCCACCTGAACAACCACCAATTTCTCAATAGTTACCTACCATGCCATCGCACTCGGATCTCGATCGGCAGATCGAGTTTCTAAGAGAATGCAAATTCTTGCCGGAATCTGAAGTGAAAACTTTATGCGATCAAGCGAGGGCGATTTTGGTGGAGGAATGGAACGTGCAGCCTGTGAAGTGTCCGGTTACTGTTTGTGGAGATATCCATGGCCAGTTTCATGATTTGATTGAGTTGTTTAAGATTGGTGGAGATTTGCCTGACACGAATTATCTGTTTATGGGCGATTATGTTGGTTAGTTTGATTTGTTAAAAGAATTCTGTTAGTTTAGATCTGCTGATAGTTAGATTCATTTTCTGTCAGTAATTTTCGGTTCCTTATTATTTGAGTTCATAAGATGTGATAGATGTCAGCCTATGAACGTCTCTTAATGGCGATGAGTATAGTTGCATATAGCAGTTTAGTGGTGCGTTTGACTTAAGCTACTGAAAATTAGTAACTACGAAGTACGAACAGATAATTGATAGTTTGGGTCCTGTTTCACGAGACTGTTATTCAGTTTACAGTTACCTGGAGAAATAAATAAATAACTCTGAATTAAATATGATACTATCATCTAAACAAGTTGATAATTACATAAGGTTTTTAAGGATTTTTACCTTCATTTCGATATAGCCAGTGGCTCATGTATAATCTGGTCTATTAGCCAGTTGCTAAGGCAGGTATGTAACAGATAGCATATATCACATTTAGCTTGAGAAATATGAAATTTCCGTTGATTGTTCACATTGTTGCCAGTGATTACCTAATCTTAGCTTTTTGCCAGTCACACATGATATAGAGAACATGTCAATACTTGCTTCATGTACTTATGTGTACATTTTTTTTTATATATAATAACCAATTTAGTTAGCATGATTCAGAGACTGCTTCACTCAAAACCTTTCAAAATCGTTTTATTTACTTTGATATTGTTGTGCAGACCGTGGTTACTATTCAGTGGAGACCGTCACACTGCTAGTGGCTTTAAAAGTCCGGTACAGAGACAGAATCACAATTCTTAGAGGGAATCATGAAAGTAGGCAGATCACTCAAGTGTAAGCATATTTTTCAATTATCAATCCCTTTCCTTTATCAAATATCCATCTTTAGAAAGAAAAGGGAAAAACATTGGCAAACTGACATTATGAATTGTGAATCGTGTATGAGTGATTGGACTATTAGTTAGGGTGATTGGTAAAACATCAGGTAATAATCACGATATGCTTAATGTTGTATTTCTGATGTCCAATGGTGATAAATTATTCTTGTTCCAAAACAATACCACATGTGGATATACTTAATCCATTATGAGAGACGTTGAAGTCGGCATAGCGTAAGTCAAGCCATTATCATGTTGATATCATAGCCTACATGTGGATGATGAATTTGTTTCAAGTTCAGCTGGACTTTGATGAGCACTTACAGGACTGGAAGTGCTTAGAATAGACGTTTTCAGTTTGTTTGAGAATGGAAAGCAAACCATAGCAAACTGTATGTTGATCTCATTTTCATGATTTAAACTAAATAGCAGGAAGTCATTTCCTTAGAAGGTTACATGAGATAAGCAGATAACCATTGGAATGCAAGAATTTTATCCCTTGTTTAGAATAACTTATTTCCTCAAATACTCCTCAGATAGCTTAGCTGTACACTCAATTAATACCGCACTTCTCTTTGCAATCTCATTGTTGAAAAGAATATTGTACTTCAGTTGTTTTCCACAATTGCTTTTGTATTATGAAGCTACTATATTTCCATCAAACCCAAAAGCTTGTTACAGCCTAGTGCATTTCAGTTTGTAGAGTTGTCCATCACAATCGTCACTCCACAGTACTTGTAGATGTTTAGTTGACAAATATTGCCTTACTGTTACCTGAATCAATGGGATACAATAACAGTTGAATTTAATCCGTAAGCTTTTATTTTCAGTAACATCTGGAGTATACACTTATTATAAAGTTGACGGTTTTTGTTTCATTTCAGATATGGATTCTACGATGAATGCTTAAGAAAATATGGTAATGCAAATGTATGGAAATATTTTACTGATCTTTTTGATTATCTGCCGCTTACAGCTTTAATTGAGAACCAGGTCCTTCTTGAATTCTTTTTCTTTTTCGTCTATGGTTTTCCGCTTATATTCGATTTTAAATTATTGTTGAACCACATAAAAAATGAAACGTCCATTTGTAGGTTTTCTGTTTGCATGGTGGTCTGTCCCCATCACTTGACACTTTGGATAATATTCGTGCTCTTGACCGCATACAAGAGGTATGTGATCACACACACTCACACACATACATGCTACAGACTTGTTTAAGGCTTATCGGTGTGTGCCTGTGTCCCCCTTTTTTCCTTTAAGTTTTTTTATCTGTAGCCAAGTAGTTGACTCTAGTTAGGGATTTTGTGTACTGAAAAAAGAGTCACTTTTGTCCAATCTCACAAGACTGTTAGATGTCTATTAAAAAAAAAAAAAAAAAAATTGAAATTGGTACTTTATATACCAGTTTTAGATAGTATATAACATATACTACATGGCAATTGGGTTAGACCCCATGATCCAGGACCCGTGACCTGCCCTTGTTTTGGCCTGTTTAGACCCGCTTCACTTGGTCTTCGGTGCGGATAGACCCGCGATCCGCTTTTGAGAGTCCCGGGTCTAGGGTTGGGTTGGGGCAGAGCTGACCCATCCTAATTCGATCAGCATTCTTGAAACATCACAAAACCAACTTACTACTGTAATCATTGTTTGTTAATATTTTTAGGTATAAGTGGTTGTGACATTAATATTATGTACTTCTAATCAATAAGCAATAAATTTTTCATGGTAGTAAGTTGCATTAATGATAATTATGCAATAACAAATGCATCTCCTTTTGAATTATTATTGTACAACTCATTTTCATTTATATTCTCTTATCACTGTATATATATTGTTATTTTTATTTAATTTATCACTTAGTGATGAAAAATTCAAAAAATAATTTTTATATATTGGTACATTATTTCACCGGGTCTTGGAGTGTATCGGGTCTACCCTGACTGGTACAGGTCCTGGGTTTAAGGCAAAAGTCCGGACCTGCACCAGGACTCGGGTTTGATTTTTGAGGCAAAAATCTGGACCCACACCGGGTCTACGGTGCGGGTCTGGAGCAGGGTTAAAAATACTCGAAGCTGGCCTAGGACACAAGAAACGCGCTCCATTGCCTTTCCTAGTTTGGACAAGATGCTTGTAGACCGTTACACGGTTCTATCTGCTTGAGTTAAAAAAACATTGTCTTTCTGACTCTCTGGTTCTAATTCTCAGCTTATGGTCATACGTAGGGCTGCACACAACCCATATCCAATCCGACCCAACCCACTTACCCGATCCGACTCACATAAACCCAACCCAATCCATCCTAGTTCGGGTCGGATAAGGGTTACAATTTGTAACCCAAACTATATACGGATCGGGTTTGATATTTTATTCAACCCAACCTTATTTTAACCCAACCCAACCCTATATTAAAAAACTAATTTAATATTAGTCCACTTAAAATTAGAATAGTATAATCCTAGTCCTAGAATAATGTTTATGTATTCTATAGTAAATATACAAAAAAACATATTTCATGTCAATCCAAACTAGATAGAATTTGACAAATATATTTTAAAGAGTATTTTAATGTATTTTAAAATGAAACACATGTCCTACTCTGTAGTAAATTAATTTCGTGTTATGTGTTTTATGATGAAATTTTAATAAAAAATGTCTTATAACGAATCAATTATTTTAAATGTATTATGCTAGCCGAAATCTGATATATTATGCTAAATATTTTAATATTATTTTAAAAAAATCCTCATATTCTCATTTTTTATTATATTCAAGCAACTCAACCCAACCCTACTAAACCCGACTCAACCCATATCCAATCTCATATAGGATCAAATACGGGTTGAACTGCCTTAAACTCATACCTATGCGGGTCGGATGAAGTATTTGGTCTAATCCAACCCAACCTATACTTTGTGCAGCCTTAGTTATACGTGGCTAATTAATAAATTTAGATTTCAGCTTAAGCTTTATAATACCTGGTTTTACACTTGTTCATGCACATACTCTCTCATATATATGGATAATCATTTTCGATATCAAACTCATGCTAAACTAGAGCGTTGCGATGTTCTTTCTTGCTGCTAAGTTCCTCTATAGTGCACCTTTTGTGCTTGGTATGCCATATGTTTACTTTGTGTAGTTTGTTTTTTTCTGTTGAATTATAACAGTTCGTCAGTGCGAAATAGCAGTATAATAGATTCTACCAATGTATTTCCATCAATACGAGTTTGATTTCTAGGCATTACCTGTTTTTCAATAGTAATGCCAGTTCCCATATAACCTAACTATCCCCTCATATAGCTGAAAGCTTTCTGTACTAGATTATATTCTTTTTAAAACCATGCGCTTAATTAACATTAAAATATGCACTTGTGCTAGGTTCCACACGAAGGTCCAATGTGTGATCTATTATGGTCTGATCCGGATGATCGCTGTGGATGGGGAATATCACCGAGAGGAGCAGGCTATACTTTTGGGCAGGACATTGCTCAACAATTCAATCATACCAATGGTCTTACTCTTGTTGCCAGAGCCCACCAGCTCGTCATGGAAGGTTACAATTGGAGTCAGGTGAGCTTATTTTTCAAATGCATGCTTAGTTATTTAACCTAAAGGGTTAGCTGTTAACGGTACCACCAGTTACGAGCAAAAATAAAATTTCAATACATTCCATTGCTTTTTTAATTCCTTTTCTTTTCATGATCCATTCAACCGAAATAAGTATCAGACAGACAACTTATTCCGTGAACTAGGGTTAAACCGTCAGTAGCAATCCTTTTACGAGCGATTTATTGCAGCCAAACAATGAGGGATAACTTGAATAGGATGAAGAGGGTGTATGAGGGATGATGGCTAATATTTTTGAATAGGCCATAACCAAGCGCTTTATTGTATAGGAGAAAAATGTGGTTACGGTATTCAGTGCTCCAAACTACTGTTACCGATGTGGGAATATGGCAGCAATACTTGAAATAGGAGAAAATATGGATCAAAACTTCCTGCAATTCGATCCAGCTCCAAGGCAGATTGAACCAGACACTACACGCAAGACTCCCGACTATTTCTTGTAAACTACTCATAATAGATGGAAAGAAGTCTGCTGTTGCTACTTCAGTGGTGGTGGTTATTATGTATGTAGATTTGTGCTACAAAGAGAGTGGGTATTTTTTGACCGAGGACATGACCATCATTCTTTGCTGCTGCTTTTGTTGTTAGTATGTTTGTTTTCTTGTATTCTAAGGTTAGAAATTGGGAGCAGCAATAAGAACTACTAAAGTGTTCTATGTGCATGTATTGTTTATTTTTTTAAAGATTCAAGTTTTTCTGTTCAGGAGCTTGAACTGATTTCTTCTTGTTTAACCCTTTTTTTTGGCCCTGCCATGTTCCGCCAATGGTTGCCTTATTGTTCACAGCCTCTGTGTTCACACTAATGTGTTAACCTATCTCATCATATGCATTAATTTTATATTTCAGATAAGACATCACTAAAATAAGATAGCTTTTGTATGCATCAATTGAGGAAAATGAATAGAAAACGTTCTTAGGCTTGGCGTTGGAGTTTTGATGATAACGGACGATAAAATATAATTTAATCTTTTATCACATCTTCTGTAATGCAATAGATGCTGGAAATGCAGGGATGATGAAATTGCATCATATAATAGTGCATGTTATGCCAAATTGAGGTTCAGCTAACATTACAAACATTATAAAAACATTTAAAGTATAAAACTGAAGGCAAGATAGTAACATATTGGTTTAATTTCTGACTTATGTATAGTTATGCTATAAGATATTCTAATGTTGAAAAAACAATGGCTGGATCATATACAAAGTTGGTCTCTTAAAGACAGTTTTGGCAATTTGCTCAATGATGCAAAACATTTTGTACATTTCACCGCTGCCTCTAGGATAAAGTCTCTTCTTCAATATCAATTCGTTTACATAAACGAATTGAGGTTGATTTGAACTCAAAAAAAAAAAAAAAACCCTTTACTGCTCTTTTCTTTCGTAATGAAAATTTTTCAATGACGATAAGGAGGCTTTCAAAGAGAGAGGAGTATGAAAAAGTTGTTCTTTTTATTGTTTTGTCTATTCCATTTCTTATATCAACAGAACGCAAAAAAATAATATAACGTTTGCTATGTTAATAGAAGGAAAGTTGATTACAATTAATACCATAATAAATAAAAGAAACAGTCAAAAAACTGTTATTTATAACGTATAAATTATATACATTTCAAATGTGATGAATGCTGATAAGTTTTAATTTATTATCATCCATAACAATATTTTAATACCATTTGTTTTTGTAAGGGTTTTAGGTACAAAGACGGAATTAGAGAAAAATTTAGGCTCAAGAACAAGAAGTCAAAAATTTAGGAATAAGGACACATTTTAGTGTAAATCAATGAATTCAAGACACACTATCATTTCCTATTTTACATAAAATGTGTCATTATACCTATATTTTTAACCTCTTGTCCTTATTCCTAAATTTTTCTCTAATTTGTCCTTCACGCTATCTTCCTGTTGTTGTAATAGTTTGATAAAAAGTCACATAAATATAGGACCGTTGTAGGTTGCAGTTGAGGACTGGGTAGCCATGTACCTTCCAAGATGAACGACTTTTCGTAGTCTTCGGTGACCGTTCATATATATATATATATATATATATATATATATATATATATATATACACACACACACACACACACACACACACACACTCTCTCTCTCTCTCTCTCTCACACACACACACACACTACCGTTATAACTTCCAATGACTCAATTGCAATAATGACTCGATAATAAATTATTAGCTCAAGATTTCCACTATACATATACAAAGCGTTTCCAACGATCCCCCACTTGGATTTTAAAGCAGTTCAAAAAAAAAACATAAGATTGTGCAAAAGCAAAGGTGTCTTTCGACTTGAATCTTTGTATAGTGGATCAGATTCAGTTTTTACTAGAGTGACACGAGGTCTTGAACTCTCTTCCTGACATCAGACCATACACAATCTTACTTTAGTGCAATCAAATAATTATGTGCGTTAATGGCCATGTACGTCTATCCCAATTTAGTGAATGCTTTAGAAGTTTTTCTTCATAGGAAACAGTCGTATTTCCACATTCACATAGGTGTGTCTATCAAGAGTACTCCTGAAGGTAGGTACCCCACTCCAAATAGAGTATAGATCTCACTAAGAGTTTCTATTAGCTCATCTTTTAATCAATTTAGGAGTACATGTCTCTTAATATATAAAAATAACATGTTCAGCCATTATCACTGCACAACTTGTTTTTACCCATTGAACTTAGCTCTTGGGATCTCCAGTCATTAGGTCGGTTTATCATTGTACGTGACTCAACAATCTAAGGGCGATAGTCCCATTCTTTTAGAAGCATTAAGGATAATTTCTCTCTAGACAGTCCTTTCATCAAAGGATCCGCCAAATTTTCATCAATGCGTATGATATCCACTCTAACTGTACCTGAAGAGAGTAGCCTTCTAACATTACAATGCTTACGACGTATTTGTCGTTCCTTACCGTTATAATAATGGTTCTGCACTTTTGCAATAGCCGCAGTACTATCGCAATGGATCAACATAGCTGGTATCGGTTTTTCCCATAAGGGAATCTCAGCTAGCAGATTTCTTAAGTATCATGCCTCTTCACTAGCTGTAGCTAGTGCTATCATCTCAGACTTCATAATAGACTGAGCCAAAACAGTATGTTTCTTGGATTTCCAAGAAACAACTCCTCCAGCAATGCTAAATTTATAGCTGTTGGTCGCTTTTGAATCATCAAATAATTTATTTTGGTCTGTATTGGAATAACCTTCAAGAACAACTGAAAACTTTTCATAATGTAATCCAAGGTTCATAGTTCGTTTAAGGTATCTCATGACCCTCTCAATAGCATGCCAATGCTCTATACTAGGTCTACTGGTAAACCTGCATAATAATCACACGACATAGGCAATATCAGGTCTAGTATAATCAGTGGCATACCGAAGGCTGCCAATGATGCTGGCATATTCAAACTGTCCTACACATCTTCACTAGTGTTTTTAAATAGCTTTTCACTGGGATCATATGGTGTACATGTAGGTTTGCAGTCAAATTAATTGTATTTCTTTAGGATCTTCTCAATATAATGAGATTGATCCAAAGAAAGTCCTTTTTCGGGCCTAGTAATCTTAATACCAAGGATTACATTTGCTTCATCCAAATTTTGCATGTCAAAATTGGCACATAATAAAAAATTAACAGTGTTTATGGCATAAATATTTGACCTAAAAATAAGCAGGTCATCCACATATAAACATAGAGTGTGAGTTTGTTCACATTAAGTTAACTGATGTTATGGTGACACTTCACGGCGTTAAAGGATTTTAAAGCATTGGTCCACACTCATCAATAAATGCCACTTTTCAATGCATAATTATACAATTTTCTTTTATGCATCTTTCCCATGCATTAAATACTCCTTGTTAATGCATCTTTCCCATGCATTCCTGTTACACTCGAAATGACATATACATATTTTATTTTTTCTTCATCATTTAACATTCTACACGTTTTATTTGTGTATTTCTTTCTCATCCAAAGACCGATTAGCTCACTTTTTTTTCTGTCAAGACTCAAACAAAACATGATGATATATGGTAGATGGCCGGAGAAAAGGTAAAATAGCTTCATATCTTTATGTATTCATAGCTAATTTGGTATAATCATGTTCATATAAGCAAAGTTGGTGTATTTATATATTCACATGTTTAGCTTTCTCCTAAGTTAATACCATAGAAAATCTGCAGGTTCTTATATGGATGCAAATAAAAGTTTTTCTTACAAGGAAATGAATATTTAGACATTGATCTAAATGATGGGATGCCTAATGAACGTGATGAGGGCACTAAAGGCTCAAGTTACAAATTTGAAGAGCCTAAGTTTGGTAGGGTATTTGACTCATTAGAATACGCATATACATTTTATAACACATATGCAAGACAAGTTGGATTTAGTGTACGAATAATGAGAACAAATAGCAAAAAATCAAAAGTCCAGAGGCAAGAATTAGCATGCTCGTGTGAGGGAACATATATAAAAATTAAGGCACCAGATAAAAAGAGGGAAAATAGATGGTTCAATTGTAAAGCAAAATTTACAATGAATCGTATTGTCAATGGCAAATACAAACTGACTGAGTTTAAAGCTGAACATTCTCATAATCCTGTTCCATTAGAGCTTTCTCATTATTTGAAATCTCAGAGAAAAATCGACTTTTCACAAGCTGAACTTATGAAGAAAATGCATTCTTCCGGAATAAAACAAAGTCAAATTTTCTCTTATGTGTGCGAAGAAGCCGGTGGAGCCAATAATTTAAATTTCACAAGGATGGCAATAATTCAATACAAAGAGCACGAAGAGAGTTTCTTAAGAATGGTGATGCTCATTGTCTTCTAGAATACTTCAAGCAAAAAGAAGCGGAAAATAGACATTTCTTTTACTCTTTTCAAACGCCTCAAAGTGGTGAGATATGCAGAGTATCCTTTTGTGATGCTAAATCAAGAAGGGATTATGGATTGTTTGGTGATGTGGTATGCTTTGATACAACATTTCGTACAAATAATTATGACATGCTGTGTGCGCCAATTGTCGGCGTCAATCATCATGGACAAACATCACTTTTCAGATGCGGCCTTCTAGATGGTGAAACGGTTGATGCAGTGACGTGGTTATTTACTATTTTCTTGGAGGCCATGGGAGGTAAAAAGCCAAAAAGTATATTTACAGATCAATCGGCGGCTATATCAAATGTGTAAATAATATATTTCCTGGATCTCATCATGGTTTATGTTTATGGCATTTGTGTCAAAATGCTGCAAAGAACTTAGGTAATTTTGCGTATAAGTCCTTTTCATCACAATTTAACGATTGCATATATAACCCAGAAACTATAGAAGAATTTGAGCAAAGTTCGGATAATTTTCTTGAAGTTAATGGGCTCAGGGATAATGAATGGTTAATAAACATATGAGCTAAGAAGGAAATGAGCACAAGTCTACAGTTGTTCTCATTTTTGTGCTGGTTTGACCACATCACAAAGGAGTGAGAGCATAAATAAATTCTTGAAGAATTATTTTAACCATGGTTGAATATTTCTCCGAGAGTTTGTAGGTCGCTACTCTAAAGCTATGGAAAATCGTTGTGAAAAGAAAAACGAAGCTGAATATTTGACACAACAAACAACGCCTAACCTTATTTCTAGTTGGTCCGTAGAGCGTCAAGCAGCAAAAAAAAAAATAAAAAAATAAAAAAATACACTAAGAAGTTATTTTATTTATTTCAGGAATGTGTTAAAAAAAACCTAGACTTATTGTTAGAATTAGAAAATGACAATAGAGTTATTCACACATATGAAGTTGATGAAATTGAAGGATGGAAAAGGACTCGCAAAGTCATGTATAATCATTCAGAGCAAATATTATCATGTTCATGTTGAAAATTTGAGTTTGATGGGATTCTTTGTTCACGTGCATTGAAGGTGTTTCGTCACTTGGAGTATAAAAGATTACCTCCTCAATACTACTTAAACACAAGAAATTGTAGACGAAGTTATTTATGATCCGGCTGGAGATATCATCTCAAAAGCCAATGACCCGCGACTAACAACTTATTATAGTGAACTATCTCATATTTCACAAAAAATTGTATTCAAAGGTTCAAGGTGTTTTGATTCGTACGTGTTGAGCAAAACATTACTACTAGAAGTTGAGAGAAAGATTAATGCTTTTACCATCTCTAAAGATGAAGGTAGTCAAAATTTGAAGGAGAATGCACATACTAATATTCATGTTAGTGCTACGTTGAACATGTAAGAGGGGCCATGATTGCGAAACCCAACAAAAAGATGTGTTAAAGGTCAATCAAGCAAAAGAATTAAAGGTCCTCTAGAAAAGAAGTATCAGAAAACAAAATTACCAAAAAAAAAAACATGTAAGTGCAAATATATAGATTGGTTAGCTCTTTTGTTAGCCAATTTCTTGCATTGTATGTGGATATTTCAACTATGTATTAGTTTTCATGTTTGTAGGTGGAGAAGCATTACATACATATTTCACAATAAGACCGATTTACATGTAAGGAAACAATCTCATAGTATGTTTCAATCAAGGAATTATGCTGCAAATCAACAAGATAGGACATTTCTTTCAAATAATATCTTTACGTCACAAGAGGTACATGTTTTTAGACTAATTAAGTTGTATGGTCATAACAATGTAGCATTTCAAACTATATAACCCAAAATTGATCATGGTATGTATGTTTATGCAGGCTTCTTCTTCTCATATGTATGCTTTTTTAAATGATCCTCCAAATGCACAACAAATGAAAACCTTTCCGAATTCGTCGGCTACTGAATTTTCAGATTTTCTAACATTAGAGCATTCCCAGCAGTGTAAGGGGGAGTTGAAATGTAGGGAAATGGGTGTGGACGCTGTCCAGCAGTGGCGCGAGGAGGGTGGGGAGAAATTCCAAATGGCGACGCTCGCCATTTCACAAATTAGAGCGGCGAGACCTAAACGGTTTCATGAAAACCGAATAAGCCCTAAACGGTTTTCATAAAACCGTTTTAGATATAAATGGTTTTTCGAAAACCGTTTAGTGTCTTTTCGAATTTCATAAAACCCTTTTGGTTTTATACGGTTTTATGAGAACCGTATAAAACTTGTTTTTTTTAAAAAAAATAATCCAATTTTCGATGTTTTAATTTAATATGTCTGAATTAATTTGTAAATTTATCTAACTTTAAGTTTTCAAGTTAATTTAAAACATGGATTTTAATATAAATTACTTAAAACTAGTTAATTTTTTTTAATAACCCACACAACAATACACCCAACATAGAAAACTAAAACTGGGATACAACAAGCCAGAAATAACAACCTAGAAATAACAGCATTACAGCCAACTTAGAAAACTAAACCTAGGATACAACACGCTCGAAATAGCAACATAGACTGTGTCTACATCTTGGAACTTCCTTCTTCTTCCTGATATCGTTTCTGTTGAGCCCTCAATATACGATCTTTTTTTGCTATAGCATACTGAAGAGCCTGTCCAGTCAAATGAGATATATCTCTTAATAGATACTCCTCCTATTCCTTCTCCTTCAAACGTCTTTCACGTTTTTCTTTATAAGTAGTTCTTTGTATGAGAGCTGTAGTTCTAGCGGCATCATGCTGCAGTTGCATCTCCATGATCTGCAGCTTCTTCTCTTTATGCTTTTCACGGTCTTCGGTGTTGGAGATGGATGCAAGTGATATATCACTTAACAACGAAGTTAGTTTATCACTAGACGCTGCCAAATCTTTTGTTTCCTTATTTTTCAGTAGTGCTTTCTTGCTTGATTTTATTCCTTCTGGCCTTGTTTCAACCCCACCATACATCATTCCCGAATTAGAAGTCACAGATGTACTGTTATTTCCATCATCATCTGTAGCTATAGGACGTTCAGCTGTATTTCCCGGGGATGAATCCACTGAAAGTCTAGAAGCTACATTTCTACAAGATATACATCATCTGGTTCACATATATTGGCCCAACGTGGACAAAAAGAAAGAATTTCCAATGCTTCATGAGCAATGAATTCAGTTTTAGAGGTGTCACGATAGATGCTATCGTAATCGTCCATCAAGTCTCTGAAAGTTTGACCGCTTCTAAGCGAATCTCCCCTTAGTGATTTTATCCCTTTGTACTTGGTACACATGGCATTCAAATTATACCATGCAGTCTTTGTGCTCTCAATTGATCTTCGTGTGACGCATTCAGGATCTCCATTGTACAAATCATTAACCCTCTGATAGAAAAACTTACCACCAGAACGACCATCAGCAACGACAGATGCGCTTACCCATGCATTAGCTAGCACTTTATAGTCACCTGCTCTCCATATTTTACCAGTAGCTACAGTTTTTTCCATGCTACTTTGAACGGGAGTTTCTTTTGTTTTTCACTTGGTATATGACCGTTTAGCCTTGGTTTGTCCTTTGTCAGGTACCAGGGTCGGAGAAACCATCTCTTGGTGTACGTTTTGATTATGAAGTTGGCCATACATGTTACCGTACTGTTGAGTGAGGTCTATTTGGTGGAGAAATTGACTTTGTTGTGGAGTTAGGAAAGGGGATGTAATCATCGACGGGCCTTCGGCTTGAGATAATAAACTAGTAAAATTACCAATGTTATCATTGGTATAGGCAGAGAAATTGTTGTTGCTGGGATCATACATTGTTGTTTGCTTAGAATTGGAATTGTTTGTGAGTATGAGGAAAACTACCGTACCCCCGTATTTATGAAGACAAATAATGCAAGTAGGCTTAATAATTACATTAAGCCATTCAATGTTTTGCAATGTGTTTTCCAATCAATTATAGAAAACAGGGTAAGTTTAATTGCTCTGACCATGTCAAGTTGTTTAATCAAATCAACTTTAATGATTCCCTTGAATGGTGTGATGCTTTACTTAAGTTTACTTTATTTTGCTTTGCTTTGCTTTGCCTATATTAAACGTTTGAATTGTAGTTTAACTACACACTTCGAAATGGCAAACGAAAATTGGACTGCTTCAGACTACATTGTTTTGATAAAGGCGTACATTGAAGCAGACGTACTACATATGGAAGAAGAGGTAGATCAAGATTTCTGGGCAATCCTCAATGATTTTTATAACAATCATACTAGTTGTAGAATACAGAGGGCCAACTTAGAAACCAGAAGCGCTTTCTGCTTATTTAGTACCGACTGTATGAATTACCGCAAAGTAATTTATGAGATAAAAAATGATGGTGTCTTCCAGGAGAAACGGTCGACGTATGACTCACTCTATCTTTTCAAGTACTGTTCAAACTTCGTCGGGCACGAAGCGTACGGGTTATGGTACAATCATATTATACAGTTTGAGTAGTATATTGTTATATTATGTGTCGTATTCAATATGTATCGTTTGGTTTATGTAGTTGAAAAGTGTGGATGTGTCCGTAGACTTCAGTTTCAATTCAAAACTATATTATGTGTGTTATTCAATCGAAAGATTAGTCTATGGACACTACAAGGCATGCTACACGAACATTAAAAGTCGTGCTCCCACTCACATTAAAAGTCATGCACCACTAACATTAAAAGTCGTGCTCCATTCACATCAAAAGTCGTGCTGGAAAGAAAGAGTCAAGAAGTTAAAATTTTGGGTCGTCCTCTTTTGAATTGTGAAAATAAAGAGTTAAGGCATTTAAGGAGTTAAGGAGTTACGTACAGTTTGGGTCGTCCTCTTTTGAATTGTGAAAATAAAGAGTTAAGGCGTTTAAGGAGTTACGTATAGTTTGGGTCGTCCTCTTTTGAATTGTGAAAATAAAGAGCTAAGGTGTTTAAGGAGTTAAGGAGTTACGCACAGTTTGGGTCGTCCTCATCAAACATTACAATAGTTACACTATAAAATAGAAATGCGATATATTTAAAGTACATAAAACAATACAATAATTGGATACTACAACGTTACAATAGCTCAACAACCGCATAGACTATATCTAAGCAGTACCTTTCGTATGCCATAAATGCTCAACCAGGTCGTCCTGCAGTTTACTATGTACCTCCCTAGACCTAATTTTACGCAGTCGCCTAAGAAATACCTCAAGAGTTCGCTGGATTTCTATCAGCAACAACATTTTGGGTGTTATCTGGATCATATCCCAAATAAGACAAAAAATTTCCTCTTTCTTCTTCAGTGATCATATTATGCATTATAATACAGGCACGCATAATGTTGCTCAAAACCTGTGGCTTAAATAATTTAATAGGGCTTTTTACAATGGCAAACCTTGCTTGGAGAAACCCAAATGCACGTTCTACGTCTTTTCTTGCTGCCTCCTGCCTTTTAGCAAAGTATTTTTCTTTCTCTGTTTCAGGAGCTGAAATTGTTTTGACAAGCGTACCCCAAGAAGGATAGATGCCATCTGCTAAATAATACCCCATGTCATACGTATTTCCTGCAATATTAAAATCACGTGCAGGTGCTTTTCCATGTGCAAGGCTCTTAAACAAATGTGATTGGTGAAGTACATTAATATCGTTCATTGAGCCAGGACATCTGAAAAATGCATGCCAAAACCATAGATCGTGTGAAGCAACAGCTTCAAGTATCATTGTCGCTTTAGGGTAATGTCCAATAAATTGATCGTGCCATGCTGTAGGACAGTTTTTCCATTCCCAATGCATACAGTCTAGACTGCCTAACATGTCAGGAAATCCTCTTTTGGCTCCTAACCTTTTCAATTTGTTGACACCGCTTTGCGTCAGAGCACATAAGTACTCCTCACCATACATTTCAATTATGGCTACACAAAACCTTTCAAGGGTTAAGGTAATAGTACTCTCACCCATTCGGACAACCTCATCAAACGCATCTGGAGCTATTCCGTAAGCCGTTACACGTAGTGCGCCTATAATTTTTTGGTACGGCGAGCATCCTATGGTACCAGCACTATTACGTTTTTGAACAAAATAATTATCGTGTTCAACAACTCCATTGAAAATGCGTATAAACATCTTCTTGCTCATACAAAAACGGCGTCTAAAGTCATCAGGACCATACGTACAGGGGGTGTTGAAATAATCTTTAAGTAATCGTGCAGTACCTCCTTTATGATCCCGCATCTTCCGTTTGTCTACACGACCGTACACGCTGCCTCCTCGAGTACTCCTAGATGATCCTTCCGTTAGGAAATGTTGGTTAATCCTTAATTGTTGCACGATAACAGCTTGCATCATAATCTGTAAAATATCGCTATCGGTCGAGCTATCCGAAGAAAACTGAAGAAATTTTGTATGCCCCAACAAATCATCGCCTTCGTTGGAGTCGGAATCGGAATCAGTATTATCCAGACCATTCTGGCTATGGTATATTGAATCTTCGGTTTGCGCATCTGATTCGTAAACATCATCGTCGTTGTAGACATTATGAGACATTTTTGTGTTGTGAAGCTAAATTTGCACACCAGAAGTGGTTTTATAGCTTCTTCAATCCGCAGTTGGAACGGCTATATAAAGAATAATGTATTAAAATATATTCGTTAACGGCTATAAATTCAAACAGAATTATAATATTCTACAACGACTATAAATTTGAACTGCATTTTACTATTCAGCAACGGTTATTTGTTGAAACTATATTTTAATATTCGCCACAGACGTTATTTAGACATATTTTATTCTAATATTTCAAAACGGCTATATATATATATTATATTTTAATTTTTATTGAATTTATATTTAATTTTTATACCCATTAACTATATTTTGGCCTTTCGACCATATTTAAAAAAAAATTAAAAAAATAAATTTGAAAACGGTTGTCTGAAAACCTAGGTTAAACGGTTTTCTGAAAACCGTTTAACCCATAAACGGTTTTCAGAAAACCGTTTACGGTTAAAATAAAAAATAAATAAAAAAACAACCAAGCGCCCCCCCCCCCCACCGGCTGTTGGATGGGTAGGGGAAATTCACGCTCAAAATGTTTTATCAACGCTCAAATGGACGCTCACTGCTGGGAATGCTCTTATAGAAAGTCATATTCAGACAGCCATATTCAGTAAGTGAGTTTTAATTTGGCTTACGTTGAAATATCCCTGTTCCACATAATTTATATGTTTGTAATTTATGATTGATTTTAAAATATGTTTGTACTTTCAGGCTTGCTGCATGTGGATTGTTGCTGCATGTTTAAGCTTTTCATGTTATTATAAGATTGTATTGTGTGGATCCTTGCTGCATATGTGGAGCTATTCTAATGTTTTGTTTTGACTGCTTTGGCAAGTGGTATCTCTGGTTTGTTAAATTATTGTTATGAACTAAGTTAGTTTTTTATTTTTGGTCCCCAAAATTGCATGTATGTTGTTGCTTTCTTTCTTGCCATCGGATATTAATATGGTGTTTTGTACTCATCAAATCTTTCCCATTATTTAGTTCTCTTAGTTATGTCTGCTGCATATATGAGATGCTTTTATTTATTCTTCAGCTTGGCACACTCAGATTTGTCTACTTAATTTTTGAGAAAATACTTTTTCTTCCAAGGGGATAAGACAACGTAACAATAGCAGTTGGTTTTGCTGTATTTGCATTTCTCCACGACATTCATTTTCTATAGCAGTGCATGTGTACTGTGTGATATTGAGCAATATATTTTAAGCATATGCTAGTTAAAAAAATACATAATAAATATTAGTGAATATTTGCAGAGAAAAGGTACATGATGCCACTCTTTAATAGATATAATAAAATAAAACTGCATGGGTGTTGAGAATGCATGTCATAATGGTTTAGTTGATCCAATTGTTAATATGAAGGAAGCCATGGATGATATAAATGGTATGTTTAGTGAGCTGGGGAAATTGATAGGAGCTAGGAGAGGCAAAGTGCAAGAAGCTTTACTTGTACAAAAGAAAGCGGAGAATCAAGGATTTTGTATATTAGCAGATGATGATTTTGAAGAAGATTTAAGCGGAAGTGCTTCAGTAAGTGTGTCCCCAAAGAAATTAGCCTAATTAGGTGGGGGCTGTGATTTGTTTGAACCGACTATATGCACAAGGGAGGCCATGGCTGATATAAATGAAATGTTTGGAAAATCATTGGATTTTTGAGAGTGAACTTGATCTGTTCCAGACTGCATGTAATATGCTGCATCAGATAAGAAACTGAATGCATGTAGTTTGATCATTTGATTATATTGCTGTTAAGCGTTATTACTATACTGTAAAAAATTATAAGAAAGCCACTGTGCTTTTTGGTATTGTTTAAAAATAAGAAAAAAAATATGCTTAAACTTACACTTGAAGAATATTAATGTGAGTACAAATAGCATAGTTATCATAACCGAACCGTTTGTTGAACCGCGGTACTCAAAGGTCGGAGATTTTCATGGTTCAACCGGTTAAACCGTCGGAACCGTGCATGTTTTATTATAAACGAATAGTTGCACTAGATATAAAATTAACATAAATAGGGGGATAAAATAAAACAATGCATCTAAAGATGAAATAAAAAAGGGATCTAAATGCAAAAAAGTTTCCAAATAAATTGAAATAAAGCATGGATGTATATGTTAAAGGGCTTTAGTGCTGATCGTACATCTTACACCCTACCTGCCTGCTTATTTTCATCTTCTTCGAACGTTTCTTCCTCTTCCAAAATTAACCCATCCAGAAAAAAATAAAATTCCCATCAAAATCTGTAGAAACACGAAGGAAAATCTGAAATTATCTCTCGAAATCCTGGTTATGTGAAGTTTCGATTCGATTTCTTGAGGTCCAACCACGGTCCGTTGTAGGCTAGGGTTTGAATCACCTCCGGACCGTCATGGCTGAAGGTCGACGGTTCCGGCGATCGGACCGACGATTCGGTCCGGTCTTGATAACAGTGACAAAGAGTAAGTCTACAGAAAAAAGAACAAAGTATGTTTAATGTTACTGCATGGGAATATTAATTGGCACATAACAATAATAACATAACAATAATAGTGAGCAACGGAAATGTTTATACACGTATAAAGTACAAAATTCTGAGAACAGTTAAAATGATAAAAGAAAACGGTATAATTATGCATTGAAAACTGGGCATTTATTGATGAGTGTGGACCAACGTTTTAAGATCCCTTAACGCTGTGAAGTGTCACCATAACATCAGTTAACTTAATGTGAACAAACTCACACTCTATAAACATATGATAGTACAAATGTCATTCTCAGATTTGTAATAAATGCATTTGTCACTTTCATTAACTTTAAAACCATGTGAGATTATCAAGTTATCAAAATTTTCATGTCATTGCTTAAGGGCTTGTTTTAAACAATATAATGATTTATTTAATTTGCAAACTTTATGTTGTTGACTAGGAACTACAAATGCTTCAGGTTGGTCCATATAGATTTCCTTTTCTAGTTCACCAATTAAATAAACAATTTTAACATCAAGTTGATGTATTATTAAATTGTAAAAAGATACAAGTGAAATAGATACTCGATTGCATTTAATTCTAGTTACAGGAGAATAAGTATAAAAAAGTCTACACTTTCTCTTTGTTTAAAATCTTTGGCTACTAATTTTGCTTTATATTTATTAACTGTGTCATCAGGTTTTAATTTTCTTTTAAGTACCCATTTACAGCCTATAGATTTACAACCATGTGGTAAATCTAATAAATGCCAAGTCTTATCGGACTCCAAAGAATCCATCTCATCATTTATGACCTCTTGTCAAAAATTGGCATTTAAAGAAGATAAAGCCTCTTGAAGGTTTAAGGGGTCCTCCTTTATAGTAAAAGCACAAAAATTTAAACTAAAATCTTTTGCGGTTCTGGCTCTTTTACTTATTCTAGGTTCATTTTCAGAATATTCATTAAGTTCTGTTCTAATAGAAATATGCTTACTTGATGTGCCCGCACTATTCTTTAATTTAAAAGGAAATTTTGATTCATAAAAAGCAACATCATTTGATTCAATTATGTTATGTGTATTTAAGTCATAAAATCTGTATGCTTTGCTATTAATAACATAGACAATGAATACACATTCATATCCTCTACTTGCTTCTTAGGGTCTTGAATACGAACATATATGCCAAACATCCCTAAGTTCTAAAATAGAACACATTTGGTTTCAAAATTTCAAAAGGTGAAATTTTATTTTTGATTTAGGGATTCTATTTAAAACATAACACCCGGTTACTAATATATCCCTCTACCAATGTTTTGATGCGCCCAAACTTTATAAAATGGCTATAATCAATTCAGTAAAGGTTCTATTTTTTCTTTTAGCTTTATCGTTCATTTCAGGTAAATAAGGTGCAGTTTTCTTATGTATTATACCACGTAGTTTATAGAAATCCAGAATTGAACTAGATTCATATTTTGTTCCTTTGTCACTACGAAGTCTCTTAATTTTCTTATCGGATTGATTTTTAATTTCAGTTTTGAATGTTTTAAACATATTAAATGCATCACTTCTATTTTTCACAAGACATTCATAAGTGAAATAAGAATAGTCATCAATAAAAGTGATAAAATAGTGGTGTCTATGTCTAGTCAATGTGCCATCAAGCTCATGTTTGTCAGAATGAATTAAATCTAAGGGTTCAGATATTCTATCAACAAGTTTATTGTAACAACCCAGATTTTTAACTGTTCAGTTTGAACATTTAAATTGGTTTAAATGTTGATTCGAAAATTGAAATAACTCGAATTCAATGATTTTGAGTATTAATTAAATTTAAATAATAAAGTAATAATTAAATCTTGAAATAGTCAAAAAACGTTGGATTTGCACTACAATAGGAATTGGACAATATAGAAAGATTTAATTGAGTTTAGATTTCAATTATAAAAAGAAATTCGTTTATTAAACGAAGTTTGAACATATAATTTATATTTAATTGAAATCAAGCTCGCAGCATTGTAGTAGTTCATGATATTACGTTTTGAACTTTAATTGAATATATAGAAGGGTCGGTTTGGCTCAGGTCCTTATTATGTTTCAAAAAACAAATAAACCTCCTTGTATAAAAACTTTATAAATCAGGTCCATGTTTTTCGAAAATCATCAAAAATTCAACAAAAAACAACAATTTTTTTTATGAAAATTCAAAATTAAATTCAAATCATTGTAGTATTCATGCATTAAAACTAAAAAAATATGAACCAAAACCAAAAAATAATTGCAATGCTGAAGAATTTTTATGCAAATTTACCTATAATTGTTGACATTGCAGCAATTATTTCAAAATGTTGCTGAAATTCATGCAACTTTAGCTTAAAGAATATAATACAATTGCAATAAATTGCTGCAAATGTTGCAACTATTTGCAATATTTGCTAATATTTCAGCAAGTAATGATCCGCCTTTGAACAATAAATTATATAAATAATTGCTAAAATATAAGCAATAATTCAATAAAATTGTTGATATTTCAGCAACAATTTTATTTATTTTGCATTAACTGTTAAAAAGTTACTGAAATATTAGCAATAATTCACTATAATTGCTACTATTTCAACAAAAATTGATATATTGGCATGTACTATTAAAAATTTGCCAATATATTAGCAACTATATGTGTATAATTGCTGATATCAGCAATTATTCTTCTGCTTTTCAACTAAATTCAGGATGATTAATTGCTAAAATATCAGCAATTATTCAATAAAATTGCTGATATTTCAGCTTTTTTTTTTTTTTTTTTGCAGAATGCTTCCAAGAATATATACAATTTTTTAAAATTTTTTATAGAGCAGCGCAAAAAAAGTTAAAAAGTGCGTTGGCTACAGGAAAAGGGACCCTCTTCAAAAAAAACTTTAGGGAGGGAGCCGCATTAAAACAAACCTAGAAATAAGGATGCACAACGAATTTCCACTATACAGAATCCAATATAAGTTGGAATTCTTTGAAACAAGAATCGTCCGAATCTATTTGATTAAATTTTCTAATGAAAGAGAAAAATCATGATTTCATATTATAGATGTTGAGTTATGTCAAAATCAAATTTTTAGAAAGTCGTTATGGAATCATTTATAAATCGTAATGATTTATTTAATAAAATAAAAGGGTTTTTAATAAATTGAATATCGTTATAACTTGAAATTTAATAAGAATCAAAATGATTTTTGAATAGTTATGTACGCTATTGGAATATAAAGAAAGTTAATAGAGTTTTAAATCAGTTTCATTAGATTCGTAATGTAAGATTATTGTATGAAAATAAATCTCGTGGTGATCCAATATCGTATGTGACCGCGGTAGCCATAAAAGCGCAATTATTTTGCATAGCAATTAGTTAAATAAATTTAATTTTATTTGGAAGGAATTTGTACATAACATGAGCTAACAATAGAATTAAGATGTAAAACCTGTTCCGTTGGTTTCGTATTGACGTTTAGGGTCAGAATATGTTTATAGTTCGTAATTTTTGAAGATCAGATAATTTGGTGTCTGAAATAGCGTAGATTTACGTATAAAATATCATTCCAGGAGAACAGTCATGAAATGCAACGAAACTTGTACCATTGCATCCATATTAGTAAATTATTATAAGATTCTGATTTTCGTGTCGATCAGACTTATCGTTTGATTGTGTGCACTACAACAAATTGACCATATTACAACGGTGGAACACCGTTGTAATATACTTTTTACAACGGTGATGCAACCGTCGTGTATTAAGAAGTTGTAATAGATAAAAATCTTTTACAACTTTTTTACACCGTTGTAGCTTCATATATTTTACAACTTTTTCCACTGTTATAATAAATATTATTACAACTTTTATGCACCGTTGTAGTAATACCTGCTACAACTTTTATACACCGTTGTGACTTCTTAATTTTTACAACTATTTCTATCGGTTTGTAACACACTTTATTGTAACTTTAATTGAATAAATTTTGCAAATGCAACAAAAGATGGAATAATAGAAAACAAATTGACATAAATTCAAAGCAATGGATCCATTCATACAAAAAACGTTACAATTTAATATTCAAAATACAAAACTAATGAATCATACACCATCACAGTAATATATCAATTATTCATTACAAATAATGATTACAAATCAACACCATCAAAAAACTTTGCTTCAACTATCAGCTTGCTTCATCTTTACACTTCCTCAACTTCCCCACCACCACAAGACACACCACCTGCACAATCACAAAACATGCATATATAAAAACATAACCTTAAGCTTGTTGTAAACATAAAATGGTGGATATCTACTTTTCTTTCAAGTTGGATGAGGAGTTGAAACTATGTAAAATGCAGTGCATGTATTTTTGTAGTAAGCTAAGAGTATATAAGAGTTTTACTGGTTTAAGAAATACGCAATGACCATGAACTGCTTTGATCTTTTAATGTGTTTAAGTTAAATAAGGTAATGAAAGATGATAGTAAGGATTAAGCCAAAAAGGTTGTTAAAGGATTCTGTTTTAACTGTATATATTTACTGAAGAAAATGAAATATGATTTAAAGCATGGTATGTTTAGACAGTCATGAGAAATGCTTCATTAGTGAAAATCTTAGTTTCAATCACTAACTTAAAAGTTTATATTGGAATAGCTAAACATATATACTAGAAATGAATCATTCTTCTTACGTTAAAAGGGAGTTTTCATGAGGTTGTATGGCCATAGAATTGAACACAATTGTATATTTAAACCGACGAGGTAATTATTTGGGTACCAGTACTATCTAATTTATTGAAAATAAGACTGCGCTGGATTCAAGAAATATGACTTTGGTTAGCAAGCACTAAAATGATATAATAGAACTTATACTATTTTATAATTTGTTCATCACGTTAGTGCCAGCGTCTCCAAGTACCAAAGCATTAATGAGCTAGGGTAAAACATTATATTGCTTATCTAAGAAGCCTGGAGTGTATGAATATGTATTTAAATATGCACAAAACGTCCATGCATGGAAAGCCTTTCTGATAACCAAATTGATCAGCATAGAAATATGTTAATTTATGCACCTATATTTTATCTTTTTGTATATAAATAAATGTTACGCTGGGTATTTTCTTGTTGTTTTTATAGGTTTGTTGACCAGACCTCATTCAGCCTTAAAAGTGAAGAATAGATGCCATTTAGTTGAAGAATTTCATAAGAGCTTTCATTGGAGACTAGATGTGTTCACATTGATCACATTAGAAGAAGATTGGTAGAAGAAATCTCCTGAAATCTTATCTTCCTTCAATTAATCACATTCCAGACAAGGAAGATATGAGAGAAATAATGGCTAATAAAGGAGAGGAATAATGGCTAATAAAGGAGAGGAATAATGGCTAATTAATTGGAGGAATAAATGCTGATTAATATAAGAGAAATAATTGCTATTAAAAGGGCCATATATGCATATATTGGATTAAGGTTTGAGGTTGGCATTTTATCTTATAAATACCATTGTACTCTCATTGTAAAAATGATCCTGGAATCAATAAAGTTTCTTCTTCTTCTCTTTTCTTTTAATTCTGTAATTTTTATTTTCATGGCAATTTGTGTTGTCTAGTCAATTAGATTTGCTAGAACACAATTGTTATTGCAATTTTATTTTCCTGTTAATTTATTTCTATCTTGCAAGTCTATTTCCAGCAATCTGTTTATTTCTTAATCATTGAATTGATTATAGATTCGATTAGATTCGAATTTGTTGTGAATTCAATCACAGTTTTAATTTGTTTTATTGATAATTGTAATTTGGTCGTTGATTCAATTAGTTTTGTTTTGAACCAAGTTGCAATTTCAATTTTAATCATCCTCCAATTTTGTCTAACTCGCCCAAGGAATATATAAATAACAAAATTTAATTTATCCTCCCTGTGTTCGACCTGCATACTACACACCTGTACGCTTGCAGAATTTATTACAATATCGCGCTTTTTTTAGCGTCGATCAAGTTTTTGGCGCCGTTGCCGGGGAGGAAAACATTGAATTTTATTATTTATTTAATTTCTGATTCGTGTTAGTTTTATTTTTATTTTATTTTTTTCCCTTTTGTGTTATTGTATATATATATAAATCTTGAATAGTTGGTTTGGTATTAAACATTGATACCGTAATCTTCTAAGCAAGAGAAAAAAAATAATAACTTGCCATTTTCATTGATTTTCCGTCTTTGCCATTTTTTTTCTTTTACTTCTTTCCTTTTTTTTCCAATCATTTCCCTCCTTTGTACACATTTCTTTCTTGTTTTACAAGCCTTAAATAAAAAAACAAAAAAAAAACTTGTGTTTTTTTATTGATTGTTTTCCCATTACAACTCTCTCTCACTTCCTCTAATTTCTCTTTCCATTTTTTTCTCATTTGTTTCTTTCCTATTATCCCTTATTCAACAATAAAAAAATAATCATAAAAAAATTCTTCTTTTGAAGTTCTTTCCTTGTACATTTCCATTGCTTTAATTTCTTACCTTTTCTCTGTTTATATTTTCCATATTTCTACCTTCTTTTGCTTTTATTCTTCATATTTCTCCATCAACCAATCCTTCAAACTACATACGCCATACAAAGTTCAATTGAACAATCCTCCTCCATCACCATCTTCACGAACAAACTTCACCACTCATAACACCACACCACTAATTCAAACCAAAGCCATCTCTCCTTCAATACTAAAACCGCTCCAAATTCCAATCGCACCTGTAATTCCCACGCCGACACCTATACCCTTTCCATACCCGATCAACATCGACACCCAAACCCAATTTGAACCCTACCGAAATCCAAATCCAAATCCAAACGCAAATTTTGTTCCAACATCAAATCGCAACCACTGCGATTTTAAAAAGAAAAGGGGGCACGACTTCTTTGCGTTGATTGAAAAAAAAAATTTGTCTGTGTTTTCGGAAAGGAAAAAAAGGAGCGATTTTGCTTTGGGGATTGACTGCCTTTCTGATTTATTTATTTTTGGGTTCGAGTGCTTATTTTATTCTATTGTATTTTGGGAAATTGTTGATTCCAGGGAAACCAATCAATGTCTGTGATCTGAGAGGGGCATGCATGTACTAAAGAGGAAAGGAACTGATTTTGCTATTGAATATTTCTTTGGGAATTGGTTGTTTCCATTTCTTCTGAGTAATATAATTGGACGTCTTCTTTCTTTCCTTTTATTTGAGTGCGTGATTTTTTTTCTTTCGTATTTACTGTGTGCGTGACTTAGCTGTTTCGAGTTCTAATTTTTTTTTATTAGTTGAGTAGTTTCGCTTGTTGAGTCAGTTGTTAGTTTTTCTTTTTTAGGATTTTTTTTCTCCCCTTTTCGCTTGCTTTTATTTTTAT
This sequence comes from Allium sativum, assembly GCA_030737875.1. Lineage (NCBI taxonomy): Eukaryota > Viridiplantae > Streptophyta > Magnoliopsida > Asparagales > Amaryllidaceae > Allium > Allium sativum. Next base: position 150,958,738 of record CM060921.1, on the reverse strand, counting down.
TTATTTTATTTTCTTTTCATTCAAAGAAAAAAAAAGGGAAGAGAGAAAGGCCATTCAAAACCAAAGACCAAGAAAAAAAATCATTCAAGCAACAAATCAAGAATTCAGAAGTCAAGAGAATTGCAAACAGTTGAGTTTGAAGCGTGAGCACTACTCAAATTTTCTGGACGGACTGCCATAACCCACTGTAATTTTTTTTTTTTGAACTCTATAGGTGCTCTGCTGCAAAGAAAAATATATAGAAATTGTTGTAAAAATCTTCTGTAGGGGCAGCGGCTTGAATGTAAAAAATTTAATTCTGCAATTTATATTTCTATGACTGTTCTGTAACTGAATTTTCTGAATATATTTGGTGAGGAACGAATTTCCATAATTACAGCCATCACTCTCATCGTTTTTCAACAATAAAATTTTGATTTTCAAAATAATATAATTGAAAAGTGGTGCTTTGTGAAGTTGACTGTCTTGTATAATTGGATCGCGGATATATATTAGTTCAATTTATTGAACTATAAGCAAAGGAGGTTGCATACTACCCGTAAAACATTGGTCGTATCCCTTAGTATTTATACTATACGTGAACGGCCATAAGACCCTCTTCCCCCTTCTAATTGAGTCAGTTAATTAATAGAGCACAACTTAGTATTTTATACTATTTTGAACTGAGAATAATTTTTGTTTTGCCTTGACTTCATTCAAATGTCTGATTCAAAAAAATCCTTGAGAGAATTGTGGGATAATAATCGGAGTAGACGTCCTCTTGAAGAGTATGAGTATGAATTACAACTTATGAAGCAAGATTTTCCAAAATTTCGCGAGCCAAATGTCAACAATTTTCAAAATGACCAACATTTTCAAAGTTATGATCGAAATGGCGACTTCAATTCAAATTTCAATAATTTCGATTATGGGCCCCATCCATATCAAAATAGCTTTGAATCCCAATATACCTTCGATCAACATCAATACGAGGTTGGAAACCAATTCGAAAATAATTTTGGATATGAAAATGATTTTCAAATCGATCAAAATCTTCAAAATAACAACCCATATCCACATCTTGAATATGACCAAAATTGCAATTTTCCCTCGAATTTCAACAGTTTTGGTTATGAACCTAATTTTCAAAATCAAAATGATTTCCAATATCATTGTCAAAATAACAACCACCACATTAATAATAATTTTGATTGTGAAATTGATGTGGACTATAATTTTGAGAATCAAGAAATCCAAAATGAGAGCTCTCAAATCATTGATTCTGAAGAATGTCATTTTGATGAGAGGGAAGAAAGGCTAAATAAAAAGATGGATGAACTTATTTGTTTAATGGCATCTTTGAAAGAACAACAAGAGCAACAAAATCAAATTCAAACAAGCGAAGAATCAGAAAATAATCCATTCTTTATTGATAGTGATAATTTTCAGATAACAACTTTCGAAATTGAGAATAACGATCTAAATGAAGTTGTTCAAAATTCAACGAATGATCTGGACTTCGATTCTTTTCAAGAAAAAGATTTAAGCTTAGATTTTGATTTTCCTCTTTCGGGCTGCGAGGAACTTGAAATCTTTGAAATTGAAAAAAATAGAAATGTTGAATTTTTCGAAAACTCGGAAGTGGAAATGGATTTTAATGAACATGAATTATTTGGATTGCATGAGGAGGAGTTACCAAATGAGAATGAAATAGAATCAAGCCACCAACGCAATTTTGAAAATTTTGATTTTGAGGTTTCAAACGAACTTGAAATTGTCAGTGTCGAAAATACATTGTCAATTAATGATGAGAAATGTGACCACATAGCCTTGAACAACACTCAGAATTCAAATTTCACTGAATTTATATACGATCACAAATTTTTGAAAAATTACACTGATAAATTTGTTGAGTACATGAATTACTTTTGGAATACTGGCTTGGTTGAAAAACTTCATGTTAGGATGACCCTGGACATTTATCTGATGGACTATAAATCTAGGTATAAAGATGAGATGATTTTCAAAACCCTTTGCTTATTAGAAAACATGCCTAGACATAGTGGGAATGGGATTCATTGGGCTAGAACCAAGTGTGGGGGAAGAAGAAGATGGTGGCATTCTTTGCATCGCATGCATCGTAAACACATATATCATTGTAAATACGATCCATTCTTACATATAGTAAAACTGCATTTCATTCAACAAATAATTTTGCAACTCATTCACCTTTGGGTACGATCTTTCAAATTTAGGAAACGTTCACAGTGTGGACACTGTTTAGTTCTAGTGTGGGGGGAGTCTGCATTGCATTCATTTTTATTTTATTTTCTATTTTTATTTTTCCTTTTCATTTTCATGCATTTAGATAGGACCATCATGCATTCTAGATCGTACGAACATACCAATTTTTTTTTTTTTTGGAAAATACGACTCAATTTAGAGTGATGCAACAAAATAAGTTAACGATTGTTAATCAGTTGATAGTATTTTTTTCTCTCAACTAAGATCAAATAAGAAATATGATGAAAAGTTGAATTTTGAGGGATAATAGTGTAACTGGTACATAGGGAGATTCTTAGGTGATGGCCATGAAGTTTATTCTATATTGTAGTCTTTGATTAAATAAGTGGAGGACTTAAAATACTTATATTGGCCTTTCGAATCTTTAAAACTAAGTTGTGTTAAGCTGAATTCGCGTATCTCTCTCTTATTCTTATATTTTCAATAATAATAATAGCTATCCAAGGGTATCCAACATTGCTTGTATATCGAGCGTTGGTGTGCAAACCCGCCAAGCTCTATCCGACACTTTGTTGACAAAGTCAACGTTGGAATATCTTGGTCTCATTTTATGAGATTGGACACCTAAGGATTACCGACATGTTGTTGACAAAGTCAGCGTCGGTCTGCACAATCCGCCAAGCTCTGTCCTAACTCTCCGTCAGTCCGCAAGGCAGTGTATGGGTGGTATACCTTGGTCTTTTAAGTTAGGTGTATGTACTTAATCATAAATTTTAACTTTTATAGAGAAAGAGAATAAGCGATGATGCCCGAACATTTCTTGACCTTATTGATTTGACCAGCCATACACAAGGAAATTAGAATACCACTTTACAAACTGTGACAAGCAAACTAAGAATTTATTTCATGACTGCACTATGTTATCAACCGAACCAACTGGCCAAACTGGAATTCAACATTTGAAAACTTGAATTGTGTTGAAAATTTGTGACAAGTTGAGGTATCTGAAATAAAATCAACTGATTAGAAATTGTTAATTTAATTTATTGTACCACTTTCCTGAAACAAGTCGTGTTTTCATTTTTGTTTTTATTTTGCATATGTCCATTGCACTCATGTAGTTTCATTAGAATCATAGCATATTGCATTTGGATTTTGTGGGTAATATCCGCTGAAAACCTTCACGAGACACCACTCGTCCTACTAGGGACACCTAGAGGTTTAACGGCTTGTTGCATACGCTCAATGCAATCGTGTTTCCTACGAAAGTGTGACCTATCTAGTTAATTTTTCATTTTTTTTTGTTTTACTCGAGGACGAGTAAAAGATAAGTGTGGGGGTATTTGATCAGCATAGAAATATGTTAATTTATTCACCTATATTTTATCTTTTTGTATATAAATAAATGTTACGCTGGGTATTTTCTTGTTGTTTTTATAGGTTTGTTGACCAGACCTCATTCAGCCTTAAAAGTGAAGAATAGATGCCATTTAGTTGAAGAATTTCATAAGAGCTTTCATTGGAGACTAGATGTGTTCACATTGATCACATTAGAAGAAGACTGGTAGAAGAAATCTCCTGAAATCTTATCTTCCTTCAATTAATCACATTCCAGACAAGGAAGATATAAGAGAAATAATGGCTAATAAAGGAGAGGAATAATGGCTAATAAAGGAGAGGAATAATGGCTAATTAATTGGAGGAATAAATGCTGATTAATATAAGAGAAATAATTGCTATTAAAAGGGCCATATATGCATATATTGGATTAAGGTTTGAGGTTGGCATTTTATCTTATAAATACCATTGTACTCTCATTGTAAAAATGATCCTGGAATCAATAAAGTTTCTTCTTCTTCTCTTTTCTTTTAATTCTGTAATTTTTATTTTCATGGCAATTTGTGTTGTCTAGTCAATTAGATTTGCTAGAACACAATTGTTATTGCAATTTTATTTTCCCGTTAATTTATTTCTATCTTGCAAGTCTATTTCCAGCAATCTGTTTATTTCTTAATCATTGAATTGATTATAGATTCGATTAGATTCGAATTTGTTGTGAATTCAATCACAGTTTTAATTTGTTTTATTGATAATTGTAATTTGGTCGTTGATTCAATTAGTTTTGTTTTGAACCAAGTTGCAATTTCAATTTTAATCACCCTCCAATTTTGTCTAACTCGCCCAAGGAATATATAAATAACAAAATTTAATTTATCCTCCCTGTGTTCGACCTGCATACTACACACCTGTACGCTTGCAGAATTTATTACAATATCGCGCTTTTTTTTAGCGTCGATCACAAATCTTGCCCAAGTTTTACCACACCAAAACCAACGATTTAAATAAGTAAAGCTTAAGATTTCGAATAGTGTTCCTCATGTTGTTATAATGCTGGAATTTAACTGAAATTGACTTAAGGGAATATTAAGTTGGAACTTAATTTTGTATAAATATTCTTAAGTGATGGCACCTGGGTATATACTATGCATGAAGAAGTAAACGCAAGTGACAATATACTAGTCTGTTTTTCTTGCATGTATATAGTTAAGAGAATGGAAAAATCAAAACGAAATAAGCTGTGAGAAATGGAGTAAATTATTTACTCAATTTACTTTGCTTCAAGTGCTATAACTCTGGTTTTCTAAGTGTTTTATGATGGGTAATATATTATGTAATATAAGTTTTATACCCAACTAAAATACTAGTATGTATATACTAGTGAATAGGGATCCTGGTGGAGTTTTGCAAATAGGGAATGAGAGCCCCTAGAGGAGATGATCCCCCAAAAAAAAACTTTTGACACTAAAAATAAACATAATGAGCATGATTTCTGATGGGTCCTCACAACATAACCTTAAACTATGTCATACATGGATGTCCATGATGTTAATGAGAATTAACATGAGAAAAATGAATTACAGAGTAGGTTGAAGTTAAATTCAAACTAATGAGAATTAACATGAAGTTAGGCACCATACCTTTCCAGCGCTAGGTACGAGCAGCCATATAGCGTCTGTGCTACTCATCGAAGACTACTGTTGTAACCTCCTTATCAATATCCCCAGTTCCCCAAAGGTGACTCTCCTACCAATAAAGGCTTTTTTCTACTACAGCTCCATCATCTCCACTGGAAGCCACCAGCCCATGGATAACAATGCCAGAAATTACATTTAGGCCAAGCAATTGAGTTGTTAAACTTTTCATAAAACATCCCTGCAAATTTCACACTTATTTCAAAAAATGGACTTTCTTATTTCAAAATTGTTTTCATATACAAATTTTGTATTCTTGCAGCTTGTCTTTCACCCGTAGCCATCCAACTTGACATCTCAGAATAAACATAAATTACAAATTTTGTATTCTATTTTCAACTCGAAATTTTTATTTATTTTTCCAGTTCTCGAAGATTATATGCAAGCGCCTACGGAAAAAATATTCTACCCCTGATCCGATAGCTAAGTATTCAAACATAAAACAAACCTGAAAACTTGTAAAAATATTTGTTACTTACATCCCACCTCGACCAAATTTACCGCCATAAATAGACTAATAAATGGATTTTTTTTTTTAAATATATGGGATCCTGAAATAATGAATTATTCACCATACTCTTTTGACAAATTGTGTTATTCAATGAATCACTATGACTATGTGATCCGTCTACAATGACTCAATTTGTGTTACATAATGACCCAAAAGTTCAGTTTGAATAATCAAACAACAAACCACTGTATGTGATTTTTTGAACATTTTACAATTTGATTTAACAAATCAGCATTTAATAAACAAAAAAAAACCAAAAAAATTGAAGTAAAATACCATATCTATATCAGCGACAATAGCAAGCAAAGCAGATAGAGGAGAGTTGCAGGTTGGCGTTTGCACGAGGGTTTGGGTTTGCAGAGCAGAACGCAATTTGGTGGAGAGTAGCTGGTAGGGTTTGTGGATTACGTCGATTGCAACATTAGGGAGTGGATGCTTTGTCGATGGCAGCAGCGGCGCGGGGAATAAGCTTCGTAGATGGCAAGGCAACTAGAGATGTGGAGATTCAATCAACTGACAACCGCACTTCTTGAAATAGTCGGTTGCGTGTGTTTGGGAGGAGGAAAGGGAAAAGTTGATGTTGGATTTGTAGGTTGAGTTTTGTGCGTTGAAATTTCTGTAATATGCCAATTTTTGAGGATGAAGATGTGGATCTGTAGCTTTGAGTTTGAGCGTGAGTTTGGATCCAAACCAAGTGTTTATCATAAGATGCCGCCACATTTTCCGCCTAAATTTTCAGATGCTGCCGCCACATTTTCATAAGATGCCCCAAATGTATATTAACCAAACTAAGAGTTTATCAATTTTTTAAGAAGCGTATTAAAAACTGAATTAACAAGTCCAATTTTATATTAACTAATAGTATACAATTCTTTGATTTCTTAAAAAGTATTATATATTACTTTTATTTATTTATTGTTACTTTTTAACCATAATTGAAAGTTAATTGTCGAAAATATTATTAAATAATCATTAATAAATATTATTGATTTCTAAGTTTATTATTAATTATTATTAAATATTAATATAGTTAGTTATTAAATAGATATTATAAACATGAAGTTTGTAATAGGCATCTATTACAACTAACAAAATGAAAAGTTGTTAAAAATATGTTTATTACAACTTTACGGAATTGACAGTTGTAAAAAACATTTATTACAACTATGCTTCTCGGACAGTTGTAAAAATAAAGTTGTAATATGGTGTTTTGTTGTAGTGGTGAATGGTAAACACATAGATTTCTATTTAGCCGTTTATGTCTTATCGATTTAATATGGAACTTAAAATAGCCAATTTTCAAACGACCTCAGATTTCAACGAAACTAATTTTATTAAATCCGTAGTAATTAATTATTTTAAGATTTGTAGTATCATGTCAATTGGATTTGTTTTGTGATCATGCGTAATATAAAATGCGTTCACATTGTGAAATAAAAAGAAAGTTTTACAAACAATATCGGGATTTGACGAAACCAGTTTCATCATATCCGGAATATTAAGTTGTGCTAGGATTTCAATTTTCATTGCGATCGGAGATCGTATTTGTTCGTTTAAGCATGTTACTTCGGGCATAAGTTTCATAAAATAATTAAATAATAATATATTCATATATATACACGCACACACCCTTCACCCTATTTTCCGTCAACATTGCAACTGCATGGTCAACACAGCAATCCGCCGCCACCTTAATTCATGAAGGGCCAGCAATTTCCAACCTTCCTCCTCCGAAATCTTCCCATTCATTCATCTAATCTTAATTTCCCCAACTGCAATATCGTTAAGATCGATCAATGCTACGTATTAAACGGCTATGATCAATTTTTGTGTGTTGTGGTGGCCTAGGAAGTCGTGGAGGTCTTGGGGTGCTGTAGGCGAACGGGAAGGCTGGACGAGGCACCACCTGGGCCGAAGGTGGAACGAGGTGAGGCGCGCAGGCCGGCGGTGTCAGATGGAACTCCGGTGGTCGGAAGAAGGTGAGACATCGTGGTGACGTCGTGCGTGATAGGTGTTGGGGTATCGATGCCGAACCAAGACGAGGACGAAAGAAATTAGTTCGGTCGTGTTCATTAAACAAAGTAATTAGTGTAAATTAGTTTATAATTAAGGAATCAATTTATTTAATTAAAATAAAATCAATAGCTTTTTATTGCAAGGTCAGAATCAGACGAAATAAGCCACGCCTGGAGCATATTGACAAACACTACATTCTGAAGCTAGTTTGTGCAAAGATGGAATCAACTGGAATTTTTAGTTAAATTAAATGCTTGTTTAATTTAACTGAAACTGAATCACTATTAGCGACGAATGAAATCAAAGTGAGTACAACTCACTCAGTTTGACCCACTTATATTTCATATAAGTCGGGATTTTTATTTGTGTGCTATGTTTGTTGATTGTTTGATGTGTGATGAATATTTTTATATATAATTAATGAATTGGTTAAACTAAATGTTCGTTTAATTTAATTGAAACCAAATTGTTATTTCAACGATTATTACCAAATAATAAGGTAACTTGACTTATTGGCCACGTTTATAGTAATATAAATATATTAAATTAAAATATAGATGCTTGGATTGCTGTTATTGGAGATTATTCAAAATTATATATGTATATTGAATTGGAAGATTTTATTCTGAGGTAACGTATTTGTGATGCAGGAAAAAATAGGTTGGAGGGATCTAACTAAATTCCTCACCATTAGTTGTTAAATCTCACCGGTAGTGGATAAATTTTATATGTTATGATATTTGTTGAAATATTGAAATTGCGGTACAGAAAAAGATAGGTTGGAGGGATCCAAACATGATTCCTCACCAATATTGATAATGCTTATCATATATAATAGGTATTTTTGGTTGAGTGTGAAATTGGAAGAGACAAAACCTTATTTCACAGTTTAGTATTTTAGCAATCGTTTAGCTATTTAGTATCGTCAATAAAATAAGAAATTTTTGGAATCGATTCTAAATTGAGTCTGAAACATTTTACGATTTATACGTTTTGAAATGTTGATTGTCGTGAGGCTAATCGACGAAGTATAAGTTATAAAATTTTATTTTTCTAACTGGAACAAGATTTTCAATTATATTTTTATAAGTTATATAAAAATAGATGTTTATAAATAAATCAATATTTGCGATTGGTTTTTATAAAAGTAATTATAAATATTTTATATTGTTAAGTCTTATGTTTTAAATAAATTTATAAGCAGTTAGTTAGTTTTTTTAAAAATAAATTCTGAGGTTTAAATTACCTTTTTGTAGTCATTTAAATATAACTAAATTTAATTTTCGAAAAATTATTAAGTTATGGTTAAGTGTTTTAGAACTGGTTGTTTCTAGTAAATTAAAGTATTCGTAAATTTGTTAAGTAATTGGTAAAAGTGATTTCATATCTAATGAACATATTCATAAACATTGTTTACAAGTGTACGAAATATAAATGACTATAGACTTAAATTTGGAACTTAACGAAATGGATTTGTAAGTCGAGTTTTGTTTTTCAAAGGTAAAGTTAAAAATGAAAAAAACATATATAACATGAATTATATAGAAAAGGGTCCCAGTTGGATTTTCTTATAAAAAAACGAGATAGTCAAATAGATGTTTAAGTATTGGAAAATCGATTAATGAATATAGAGAAGGGTTAATAATACTGGAAATATAATCCATTACATTATTTTAAAATATTAAGTTGAACTAATTTGGTTAACAAACGTATATTTTATAAAAAGAGCTTATTTCCAAGTTTTAGATAATGAATAATGTTGTAGCAAAATGTTTGCAAATGTTAGTTAACTGGAAAATTGGATATGTTATAAGATATTTCTCTAAGTATATAAAATAAAATGGTTTTGAGAATACTCTTATATAAAAATAAGAAGTGAAATGTTGTTTTCCAAATATTGAAATACATAATTAATCATCCGTTAATTAGTTTTAATCAAAGAGGGCAATTGATGCTATGTACCAAACCAGTGAATTCATTTTATTTTCATGACTAAATGGTTGTTTATTTGATAGATAAATGACCGATTATCAAATCTGACCTATTATCGATTGTTGGTACGGAAAGACCGGGATCCAATTTATATTCTAATACCATTCCGAACCAACAAATATATGCTAACGTAGAAGATATCAAATGATGACCGAGATGGAGCATTTGAAAGCCCGTAGATCTTCCTAAAATAGAGGAATTACTTATCATATCTGGGTAGCTCCCACAAGATAAACTGTTATTATGTCGTAGTTGGGATCTACGGATTTAAAAGGACTTCTCGCTACTTATCCTTGGGGGTGATTCTTATATAGGATGCGGTAGGAGAGTGTCTTCGATTCATAGTGTTCCCGGATGACATATACGGATGAATATGTAACAGAGTATTTCCTAAGAGTCACGTACATTGATTTTTTCAAACATACTTCTGTTTGGTGGAGGAGAAGATACCTTCTCTTAGATTAACACCCAGAGTATTTTTGTGGACATAAATTAGTGATTCGATCTATTTGACAATGTGACATTCAAAGTTAATATGATGTTCTCTGAAAGATAGTCTTCACCTCAAGCCTCATCAACCAGGAAACGACATAAATTATTGCATATGACACACAACATTGTACCGAACTTGATACTAAATAAGCGATTAAGGGTTCGCTGACATTTTTGTGCCTTCTGTGATGGTCGATCATCCAACTTCTCATTATAAACACAGTAGTAACTACATTCCGTAAATCATATCATTTTAAATGATTTACCAAAAATTCAGTAGCACTTCCTTTTGTTCCTTTTTATCGTACACAAATGTGTGTGCATAAGGAATGGAAAGGAAGTACTATCGAAATTTTGTGAACCGTTTAAAGTGATATGATTTATGAAACATAATTATTTTATAGTGTTTGTAACTTGTCCAATGCTGGGACAAATTCGACAAATATTATATTAGATGAATATGAATGCCTGTTTAGAAATAAAAACAGATATCCATGTAATGTTCATATACCATATTTGTCAGACGGGATCCAAAATTCTCTAAGGGATTTAATATTTGTTTATATTTTACTGTTTTATTAAATATATACTATGTTATATGATATTTACTATTTCGCATAATATATAATTCATGTTTGTTTATATACTAAATTAATTGCATAATTTGTTTATATACTAACTAATCCAATGCCAATTAAATCATTCACCAAAACATACATAAATAACCCATTGCGTATATAATTTTTTAATATTCACCTTCAATATTTTACAAAACACACTCCAAATAATTCAAATCATTCTTAATTAACCCAATGCTAGATCAAATACACATTTACACTAAATAGTCAATATGTATAAATACTAACAAATTATGAATTTGGACATTTTGATGCTAATAATTGTAATTAGCATTCCATTTGGTATAACAAACAATTAAGGGCCTATAGAGACAACAATAATAACTAATTAACCATAATTTAGGAAATCTAAACTAATTAGGATTTAGGCAATATACCAAAGACGGGGGTGATTGGAGGTTGTAGAGATGTGTGGAGTGCTGATTGATGAACTTGGAGGTGATTTGTACGTGAAGGAGGCTGCCAGCTCGCGGGAAGGAGGAGAAGGGGAAGGATTTCGGGGGAAGAAATAGATTTGGGGAAGGAATGATATTGCGTTCATCCTAGCATGTCTGTAATCACGATAATTTCCAATGGTCGCCAATGATAGAAATAGCAATGGTTTTGAATGGTTAAATAATAAAATAACATTTTTTACCATGGAAATGACGAGCCGTTGCTAGTCCTTGGAAATGCAATTGGCGATCATACCTGGCTACATACTGTTGTTCTTGAAGTGACCACCCTTTATGAACTGCAACCAAAAAGAAAAAAATATCAAGTACTCTCAAGATTTTTTTTCCCAAAGATAAGTATGTTTAACAAAATAAAAATAGAAAAAATAAACATATATTACAGATGATTTTATAAGCTGTATCACCTGGAAATAGTGCAAATCATATGTAAAAAAGTTCAACCCCAATCACAATGAGCAAATTCTATTTGTACACCTTAGATTTCTTTAGATACACCGGTCTTTTTTTAAATCATATACACCACTTTTTGCTTAGTATACACCATATATGTTACTAATCTATCCTCAAACCTGAACAGAACAAAATAAGTTTCTCATTTAGTATTTTTTTTCACGAGCATTGATCGAACTAAGAAATATTGATTTCTAAAATCAACAAATTCGCTTTTGCAACTCAAATTTAGATCCTTAATTGGATTTATATTAATTTAATTATTTGTACATTAGAATTTAACTTTAAATTTTGAATAATAAAATATAAATCTACCTAAATTTTGATTTTAAATTTAAAACTGATTTAAATATAGTAAAAAATTGAGAATTTAGTACACATAATGAACCATAATAATTTTAGTACGTTACTTGTAAATTTATTTTTGTGACTAATTTGAAATGCATAATGTTAGAACTGATTATAAATGAATATAACAAGAAAGAATACGAATACAATTTAATGCTTCAGTAGAAGTTAAATTCACTATCCCGTGTGTTCCGGCCCTATCTGCCACAGAGTCGAACCATAATTTTGATGATTCTGGACTTATTTTTCACAGAACTTACCATTATTACCAATACTCACGGTCGCAAAGCAATAGACAAAATCAAGCGAACAGATAGGGGTACCGCTACCTAGTGTCCAACCCAAATGCTAGCTGTTTGTTCCCAAATCTCTTCTAACCACGAATACGGAGTAAATGAAGCATACATTTTGATTCACCTTCGTCAACAAAGTGCTTTGACAAAGTCCAAATAACTCATTCCCAGAAAACATGTATGCAAGCTAACGCCGTACGAATAACATACACCCAAAGTCGTGTGTTGTCATGTTTGTGGATTCTTATATATATATTTGCTTTTGTACGTATCGTTCATGTTGTATTAACGTATGTATGTGCATCGACTGAATTTGGTTATTGCACATCAATTTCATGCATGTAAATTAAACAATATACACATATAAAAACACTTATTGCTTTTACCTTCACAAATTTACATCAAAGCTAACACTTTGCTGGCTTTTCTTCTTTGTTGGCTGGCTGAATAAACAAACACACACATGTTTATGTTCTATTTTCCTTTATCTTTACTTAAAACATAAGGTAGACAGTAATGTATGTGATTTCTAACATTGTTTCCTCCTCTAATTACTCAAATACATTAGGTTGCACATGTCAATGTATGGAATTCCAGCGCACTACCTTTCCTGCCGTAAAAGCGTAAGTGATATTCAGTTTTTGTAACCTCTATGCTATGCCAAAAAAAACCCAATTTAACCCAGAAGATGCTTTTACTTACACGTACACCATATGAATCTATTTAACTGTTGTCTTTATGTCCAGATATGCAAGCTTGCTCGGGACAAATGTCGGTTGGTTCTAGCAAGGAAAAGAGCAAAGAAACAGCTTACGAACACTTTGCTGAACTGTCCCAACTGCTGCTCGCGGTTTGGTGATGTGTCATTGGATAATTTTTATACCTTCCTCTGTGGTCAGCATGAGGAACTTGCAAAAAAAATTCTGCATACTGATCAATCATACAAAAAACAGAGTACGTACACTACCATGTATCCGTACATGTGTACACTGTTTGAAATGATATTGACATACTCTGGTATACTGTACGTTCTTCACAGTTTGCCATCTTAATTGTCATTCTCGGCACCGTCACTTAAGGCATAAAAGACTATTATTTCTACCAACAGGTATTCACCAAATTTATTTGATGCAACCTGTTACAATTTATGTCAACCATGCGTTTACTGGATATGCTAACAGTAGTTTAACCACAGAACAAGATACGACGTCACAATGTCCACCTGACACATTTCCTGTGCGCAATATTGTCCGCCAGTCTAACCAGTTCGAGGAACATGATTCACAGTCCCACTCTGAATCATCCACGTACTCCGCTAATGTTCGGCAACGTAAGACCACACGGTTGTCACTGATAACATTATATATTGTACACATAACATTGGTTTACCCAGTATAAGTTTATGCATGTTTAGGTAAAATGCATGCAGCACACAACTTTGGACCCCCTTCATGTGTTTGTTCATCTTACGGAGCTATGTTGTGGTATGAGAATGGGTTAAAAAAGGGAGCACTATTCAAAATCCAAAATTTTCTATTTGTTGTCAAAAGGGGAAAGTTTTGTTGCCGTTGTGCAGAAGCACACCACAATTCCTGCTTAACCTTCTGGACTACCAAGGCGGATCTAAATGTAGTAAGTTTAGACAAAAGATTCATGCTTACAATTCAATGTTTGCATTCACATCGTTGGGAGGACATATGGACAACAATGTAAATAATGGATGCGGACCGTACGTTTTCAGATTAAATGGTCAGAACCATCACCGGATTGGATCTATACTACCAACTTCCAGTAAACCAAAATTTGCACGGCTATATTTCTATGATACTAACAATGAGGTTCAAAATAGAATTGCAGCTTGTGCTGGTCTTACAAACCAAACACTGGATGGTGGTGTAACTAGCAACTTGATTTCTATGTTTAACGAATGTAATGAGTTGGCAAAGGTTTTTAAAATGGTTAGGGACAGATTTCACAGAATTGAATATAAACCAATAGTAGTAAAGTTGTTAGAGAGACGTTATAGGGATGGACATTAGTGCAATATGCCTACATGTATAGAGATTGCAGTGTTGTCAGATACATCTAATATGGAATCATGCGGGTGTAGAGAGTGGTCATTGAGGAAAGCAATGGTATTTTGAAAAGAATAAGTGAAAAACATCCATCATTCATGGCTATGCAATATCCTATTTTGTTTCCATATGGAGAGGATGGTTTTAGATGCAATATTGCTTACAGGTACACTGACGAGCCTACAACAACCAAACGGACAGCAATTACTATGCGAGAATATTATGCTTATCTTATTCATTTCAGAAGCCGCGATGGTTCAGTTTTGTTGCATGGAGGCAGGCTATTCCAGCAATTTGTAGTTGATTGTTATAGCTATATCGAGGAGGACAGATTAGGCTGGATTCGGAATAATCAGAGTACATTATGATATGAACTTTATAATGGTCTTATGGATGCAATAAGTGCAAGTGACAGTTCTGCACGTCGCATTGGTGGAAAAGTTATTTCCTTCTTCTTTCACTGGCGGGCGGCGATATATTGTCCAAAGTTATCAAGATGCAATGGCTATCTGTCGTTGGGCTGGCTCTCTAGATTATTTTGTTACGTTCACTTGCACTCCTAAATGGCCTGAAATAGATATGGCCATTTCATCTATTCCTGGACAGAAATCAGAAGATCGACCTGACATTGTTTCTCAAGTATTCCACATGAAGCTTATGGAGCTTATCCATGATATAGAGACTGAATCTCATTTTGGAAAAGTGAAAGCCTGTAAGCATATTTATTTTCATGTTCTCTCCATTTTTTTTAATTTCGTATCACCTATGTAAACTTTTTCTTTCCAGTGGTGTACAATATTGAATTTCAGAAGCGAGGTCTGCCACATGCTCATATACTAATTTTTGTTTTTGGCGATCAAAGGCCAAAGACCGTCAGACAGGTTGACATGGTTGTTAGCATGGAGATTCCTGATAAAAATGTTGATTCATTTACTTATCAATAAGTATGCCAATACATAATTCATGGACCTTGTGGGATTCTTAACCCTGATTGTTCATATCCGGGTCTTGCTCCAAACATTACCCAAAGCAATATTGCAATGAAACTACGTTTGACAAAGTGGGATTTCCAATTTACAAACGTCGAAACAATGGTCTATCTGTGGAGTCGATATCTGGTTTTGCACAAGATAATGGATGGGTAGTTCCACACAATGTAGATTTGGTTGTCAAATATCAAGCACATATTAACGTGGAAGTAAGTAATAGAGCTAGATCAGTTAAATATCTTTTCAAGTACATCAACAAAGGTCATGACAGAGCAAGTGTGGTAATAGAAGATACCACATATAAAGATCAGACACTGGCGCGAGCGGTGGATGAGGTTAAGACATATTTGGACTACATATATGTTTCCGCTTTAGAGGCAAGTTGGAGGATTTACGAGTTTGATGTTCAGTATCGAACCCCTGCAGTTGAGAGACTTAATTTTCACTTGCCGGGGGATCAACCAGTATATTTTGATTATACAGACAACTTACGTGATATTCAGCAACGAGAAAATATTCATAAAACAATGTTTACACAGTGGTAAGAAACCAATAAAACATGTGATGAAACACGACGATTGACATATGTAGATTTTCCAACTAAATGGGTGTGGGATAAGACTGCAAAAGAGTGGAAGATGAGAAAACAAGGTGACTGCATAGGCCGCATATATTACGCGCATATATTACGCACATCCATCATCGGGTGAGAGATTTTATATGCATATGTTACTGAATGTTGTACGGGGTCCAACATGCTACCGGGACATTCGTATAATGGACCGTAATGAATATCTCACTTTTAAAGCAGCATGCATCGCACGTGGTCTTCTAGAAGATGACAATAAGTGGCATGAGGTGTTGACTGAAGCTGCTATTTGGGCGTCGCCTAATCACTTAAGAGAGATGTTTACCACTATTTTGCTGTTCTGTGAGGTTACTAATCCGAAAGAGCTATGGGATAAGCATAGGAAACTGTTATGTGAAGATACTGATTAGAGGTTCATGCAGGTTAATGGAATTGTAAATGACAACCAACGTTTATCAGCTGCAAGAAAGGAGGAATTGGTTGCTACAGAGAAGATTATGAACAGAAATAGCAGTTTGGCTGAATTTTGGTCCATTAGCTCAGAAGAATTGTCGCACCACACTGCATCTTTTAACACCCTGCTGTCAGAAGAGTAGACTACGACTGCGAGCTGCTTACGAAGGAATCAGAACGGTTGGTACCGTTACTGAACAAGGAACAAAAAATTGTTTATGATCGTGTTACGGAGGTGGTAGATTCCGGTTTAGGAGGATTTTTCTTTGTTTATGGTAGTGGTGGCATAGGTAAGATTTTTTTATGGAACACATTGATCAACAGTTCAAGATCGCAAGGAAGAACTCTATTAGCTATTGCTTCTTCCGACATTGCGTCTCTTCAACTACCTGGAGGGCGGACTGCACATTCAAAATTTAAAATACCTATAAATGTGGATGAAATTTCTACATGCAACATTCCAAAGCAGTCTTTTCTTGCTGATTTGCTCATACGCATGGATTTAATCATTTGGGATAAAGCTCTTATGGTTCATCGTCACGCCTTGTAAGCATTTGAAAAAACCCTATCTAATATAGTTAATTCAAATGCAAACTCAATAGAAGTACCCATTTTTGGAGGGAAAACAGTTGTCCTTGGAGGAGATTTCCGACATACACTTCCACTAGTTCCTAAAGGTACTAGAGAAATGGTTGTATACTCAGCTATCAACTGCTCTTTGCTTTGGGATAGGTGCACGGTTTTCACGCTAACCACAAATATGAGGCTATAAAGGGACAACCTAAACGACACTGAAATTGTGCAGCTTTCATTCTTCGCACAACGGACTTTAGATGTAGGTGATGGAAATGTATCTTCCATATCATTAGAGGATGACGAGGATCCAACTTGGATAGAGATACCAGAATAGTTTACTATTCCACAGGGAAATGATGCCATAAAATCAATTGTTACATGCACATACCCAGAATTGGATAAAAATATGTGTAACAAAGATTATCTAAAGGATAGATGTATTTTAGCTCCTATGAACGACTGTGTCGAGGAAATCAATTGTTATGTAACCAACATGGTTGGGGGTTCAATGCGGACTTATTTTAGTGCAGATTCGATTAGTCCTACAACTGATACGGTTGAAGACCATCACATGTTGTACCCTCCTGAATTTCTAAACACACTTAAGCTATCGGGCCTTCCTAATCATGAACTTCGTTTAAAAGTGGATGTTCCGATTATTTTGCTCTGAAATCTTAACCAGAATGTTGGGTTGTGCAACGACACAAGACTGATTGCCACTCAATTATGCCAGAAAATTATTGAAGCAGAGATTTCCACTGGTAGCAATGTTGGTAGAAGTGTAATTCTGCCAAGAATAGTTTTAACATCGAACGATAAATGGCCTTTCACTCTCCGTCGATGCCAGTTTCCCATCAAAGTATGCTTCGCCATGACAATTAATAAAAGTCAAGGACAAACTTTGCATCATGTTGAGATATACCTTCCACGACCTGTTTTCTCGCACGGTTAATTGTATATGTCTATTTCATGGACAACCACTACAAAAGGAACAGTGAATAGTGACGGCAAATAGGCGTTGGCGGCCGTCGCTAACCGTCGCACGCCGTCGCTATTTGCCGTCGCTTTTAATGTCGTCGCGAGAGGAAAAAGTGACGGAAAAAGCGACGGTTCCGTCGCTCGATTAGCAACGGCTTGCAACGGATACTTGCCACGTGGCACCATTAGAAGTCAAGTGGTTTTTTTTTGCCGCGAAGTCGTTGCAAGCCGTTGCAAAAGCCATGACCATTTTTGTCCAAAACGCCGTCGCTATCCGTCGCTTTTCTTTGTTGTTAGCCGTCGCTATCTGTTGCAAGCCGTCGCAAAGTAATGACCAACATTCCGTCGCTACCCGTTACTAGCCGTCGCAAATCTGGAGCATTTTTTCTGCACTACACAGCAATACCTTTCCAACAAACCTCCACATCAAACCCAATCCACTACCAATCCATCAATATCATTCCAAATCCATCAATATCATTCCAAATCCATCAATATATCCAAAACATTACTAAATTCATCACAGTACCATAACATACCATCGTCATACATCCAAAAAACAATATCATCACCGTATATCATCGTCCCATCATCACAAAACATCAAAATACATCAAACTACACACTACCGTCATCAAATATCATCGTACGTACATAAAGCAAATAAAAAAGTAAGTGTATATACATACCCAAGCACAAGAACAAACAAACTACTCGTCGTCTTCTTCTTCTTCGCTTGTAGCATCCCCGCCATCGTCCTCGTCTGGCATCGATCCATGCTCGTCATAATAGCGTGCAATGCGCTCGTCTATCTCCTGAGCCAGCTGGCTTCTTCTCCAATCGTTCATCTCTTCCAGTTGCTCCTTCAACTGAGCTATAGTCTCCTGCTCCACGGACTTCCTATATCCTCGCTGAAAATCAATAGCCTGCGAAATAGTTCAATTTCACATTTATAAATGGACTTGTAATATATACATGGACTTTGAAGATCAATACACATGTCAATTTGAAGCTTCTATATTTATAATGTCAATTTAACATGTTAATATAAAAAGAAGGTAAAAGAATGCATGTTAATTGAATACATTTTAAATGTAAACTTAAATTAAAAAAGATACCTCCTGATTGCCGAAGCCGTATCGCCTATTACGAGTAGGCGGCTTAATAATAGCATCCCAAATACGATCGCACTCTGCAACCGTAAGCTCATCTCGTCCACTGGACTGCGTCACTCTAGCTGCCTCTGCATCATATCTCTCCTACAATAGTCATATAATTTAATAATATAATGTGATATGAACGAATATGAAATATTTTAATTATTAATAAGTATATTTACCATTACGTCCGCAGCCTTGTCATCCGCCCAATCATATGTCACGTTCCCTTCGCATTAGTATGCTCCACCGCATGAGTATGCCTGAAAACCTCTGCCATCGTAGGCTCCCTTCTATACTTTGCCATCTGAGTATATATACAGTAATAAAATTACTAAAAATAAAAATGAATGATATGCACTCAATTTTTACGTGAACATATGCTAAAAACTATTTCAAATTTTTACCAATTCTCTCCTATGCTGCTGGAATGATTTTGAGCCACCGCGATGTAAACCAGGATTCTTAGCTCTATTTTCTTTATTCCTTTGTGCTACTTCCTATTAAATTTGATACATTATTAAATAAAAGAATGCAATCAACATAAATGTGATTATTTTCATTATATCTTACTTTCGCTGCTTCAGTATCCCAATATGCTAGAAATCCAGCCAAAACATCGTCAGCCATCCATTTAGGCTTCTTCCCTGATGTCTTCGCCCTGGAAATTGTTTCTCGGTAATTCTTTCGCATTTTGATATTCCAGTGTGTCAAAAAAACATGCATGTCCCGCTCCTCTACACGGACAGCCGCCTGCAAATTAAATTTAATTTGAATTATTTATAGTATATATGAATTTCTAATAATAAAATAAATAAATACTTACTAGCACATCGGCTAGAATGACGTTCTTGATGTGGGGTGGGATACTATCCCAATGAGGCCAAGTCCCAGACATCCTACTCGTGTACGACTGCTTCGACACTTTTAAAATGAATTCCGCTGGCTCGATTTCAAACCCGGTGCTGCGTACATGTTTACATAGATAAAGCATATATTTTTAACTAATTTAAACTGAAATAAATTAGATACTTACCCAGCACTCTTCGGAACAACCTCTGCACATTGCCGCAGATCTGGCTCAAAGCTGCTAGGACCTACACCTGGCGCAGGAGATGGTGAAGGAGTCGGCTGAGATGAACTCCTCGAGCGGCGTCTATCTGACATATCTGTTACAATCATATAATGCATACAAAATAACTTGAAATATTAACATCAGTCATCATTATCATTACATAGCTCAGAAGAGTACACAACATTAACATTGTTATTACATAGCTCACAAGAGTACACAACATGATACATAGCTCATAATTGTACATAACATAACATAACATAGCTCATAATTGTACATAAATAAATAACATCAGTCTTCATCATCTTCGGATGCAGACTCAGTCTCATACTCTATATCATTTTCTTCATTACTTTCAAATGCATCTACTAACACATTCGCTTTATCATTCAACGACCCGACATCAATGTCATCAACTATTCTAATTTCAGTATTCGGCTCAAGATCCGCTTGATACGCTGCTTCGTCTAGAATATTATTTCCATCGAATGTAAATCTTGCCTTTGTTTTAAAAACTGCCCACCAATCTGCTTTATCTTTTTTTAAGGATGGATACGGAGCAAAATACACTTGTAGTGCTTTCTTGGCTAACACGAAAGGATCATACTTATAGTAACGTGATGTATGCCTTATCTCTATTAGCTTGTAATCTTTGTGCACGTTAACTCCAGAACCAGGAACATTGCTAAACCAGTTGCATTTGAATAGATAAATTTGCTCTAAGGGACGAACATAATAAGTCAACTCTACAACTTGCGTTAAGACGCCATAAAAATCTTTTATATGCTCCTCTGGATCATCACTACCTTTGACAAATACACCGCTATTATACGTTAATTTTTCAGCTCCGTAATCATTGGTGTTGAATTTAAATCCATTGACAAAGTATATTGGATAAGTCTTGACATTTCTTTTTGGTCCAATAGCAAGATGTCGTAATCCTTCGTTAACAACACCGTTTTTGTGATCATGAACATAGTTTGAAAACCATACAGCAAATTCTTTGCTGAGATCACCAGATGGATGTTGTGAATCGTATATACTGCAAATATGTGTTATGTTCCTTTTCTATTAATATAGACAAATAAATATAGATGTATATATAATTGAATTGAACATGAATTTTATATAACCTGACAAATGGTGCAACTTCCACACAATTTAACAGAACATATGTGTGTGCCACTTTGTAGTCTTCATCACTTAACCATATTTCTACACATTTTCCAGTAGGTCTTCCGTGTTGTCTAAAAATAGATAACATTGTCTGAGAAGACTCCTGTTCAACGGCTTCTTCATTACGAGGAACAGATATGAAAGACAAGTTCACATCTTCACTGAAGTAATGAGAGAAAAAAAATGAAGCTTCTTCTTCAAGGTACGATTTGCAAATCGAACCTTCTACTCGAGCTTTTTGCCTAATTTTTTTCTTCAAATGATTCAAGTACCTATAATAAGAGTAATTTAATTTATATGTTGGTACAAAAATCTAAGTTGTATTCTATCAACAGTATTGAGTATACACAAAATTACCTCTCAAATGGATACATCCATCCATATTACACTGGACCTCGAAGGAGTGCTTCGGACGGAAGATGAATAGGTAAATGTTCCATTACATTAAAAAAACCCGGTGGAAATATTTTCTCAAGTTTGCAGAGCAGTACAGGAATTTCTAATTGAAGCTTACGTAAACGATCTATCTTCAACGTCGTTGAACAGAGTTGTTTATAAAACATACTTAATTCTGTTATAACACTCCATATTTTTGTGGGCAACAGTTCCTTGAAAATCACAGGTAAAAAGTATTCCATCATTATATGACAATCATGGCTTTTCATCCCACTCAATTTACTGTTTTTATAGTCCAAACATCTACGGAGGTTAGAAAAAATCCCATCAGGACATCGTAATCCTTCCACCCACTTTAGCACAAGTTTTACTTGCTTGTTGTCTAGCTCATAGCATGCTTTGGGTTTTTTATTCTCGGCATACAAGTGAAGTTCCGGCCGTTTACAGAAGTGTAATATTTCACGTCGTGAATTCACGTCGTCCTTAGTTTTCCCCTTTATATTCAAAACTGTATTAAAAATGTTATCAAAAACGTTTTTTTCGTTATGCATGACGTCAATATTATGCCGAAATTTTAGATTTTTCCAGTAAGGTAACTCCCAAAATATACTTTGTTTGCACCAATTATGAATGTCCGATTTACCTGGAATTTCAACCTGCTTACCATTTTCGTGTATCTTTGGGTACTCACTTACAATTTCATATATCTCTTCACTTGTCCAAACATTAGGCGGTAGCATATTCTCTACTCTGTTAGCTTTGAAGTTCTTTTTATCCGTTCTAAATTTATGATTAGGATGTAGAAAGCATCGATGACAATCAAACCAAGATATTTTTTTCCCATACTTTAATGAAAATGCTCGTGACTCATCCATACAATGAGGACAAGCCAGACGCCCGGATGTGCTCCAACCTGAAAGCATTCCATACGCAGGAAAATCACTAATAGTCCATAATACAGAAGCAAACATACGAAAATTCCTTTTTCTCGAAATATCGTATGTTTCGACCCCTTCATTCCATAGTGTTTTCAACTCTTCAATCAACGGTTGCAGATAAACATCAATTCCTTGTGTCGGATCATCGGGACCAGGGACGACAACCGTTAGAAACATATATGGATTTTTCATACACATCCATGGAGGTAAGTTATATGGAGTAACAATGATAGGCCATGATGAATATTTACTACCAAATTGAGAAAACGGCGAAAATCCATCCGTACATAAACCGAGCCTAACATTATGGCTCTCTGCAGCAAATTCAGGATAAGTCCTATCAAAGTGTTTCCATGCTTCACCATCAGACGGATGTATCAAAGTTCCTTCTTCTGCTGTTCTCACGCTATGCCATCGCATATGACACGCTGTAGCAGAAGATGCATACAATCGTTGAAGTCTGGGAGTTATCGGTAGATAATGCATTCTTTTATATGGAACTTCTTTTCCTTTCTTTTTCCTTGGTTTATATCTATCTTCGTTGCAAAATTTGCATTTTCTAAGATAAGCGTCTTCTTTCCAATACAACATGCAACCTTTAACACATGTATCTATCTTCTGATACGGTAGTCCAAAAGCAGACATAAGTTTTTTCAATTTATAATGACTATCGCACATCAAATTATTAGGTGGCATATGACGTTTTGCAGTTTGTACAACTGCTGTAAATGCAGCTTCTGTAAGATTGAATTTTGATTTCATAGTGATGAATTCAGCGGTTACAGATAATTCGGTTCCGCTTGTACACCCTTCCCACAACGGCCTCTTCGCAGAATTCAATAAATCATAATTTTTTTTTGCTTCCTCCGTTGGTTCTTCAGCATTTTCATTCTCATCGCCGCCTTGATCAATGGTGGGAAACATTGATCGTGCTGCATCTTGCACCATATTTTCTATCAGATTGGTCGTTGTATTATCGTTCATCATTGTACTATCGTCCTCTACCACTACAGGGTTAGACGTAGGTTGAACAAGCTCTCCATGACGATCCCATAAGTAATAATTCGACACAAAACCAAATTTATACAAATGTACTTCTACTACATCTGGCTTCCAATGCCTCAAATGTTTGCACTTACTACATGGACATCGAATGTCTAGGTTACTCCGATTATTAGATTTAGCGAATCTAATAAATTCTTGGACACCGTTACAAAAATGTTCCTTTATCGACCCTTTCTTACCAGTACGCGGTTGATACATCCAACTACGATCACGAAAATAATCGAACATTTTCCTGATTTGCAACAAAAATGTTAGAAAATTCGATCAAACACTTTGTATTAATTGAAATCTTGTACAATTTCATTTACAACTACTTCATGTTTTCAGTTTTTTTTTTTGTTTATTTCTTTCTACTTTGACGGCAGGTCTACCTACTTCCCATTACAAATATAGTAACGTAAGCATATTTTATAAATCCTTTCAGGTTAAACGGTTCAACAAAATTTCGGCAGCACTTCCCTTTTGTCCCTGTATCATACACAAATGCGTGTACACAGGGAACAAAAAGGAAGTGCCATCGAAATTTTGTTAACCGTTTAAACTGAAATGATTTATAAGATATGGTTACGTTATTATATTTGTAACTTGTCCAATACAAGGACAAATCCAACGAATATTGTATCAGATGAATATAGATTTCCGTTTTATGGAAAAACGAATATCCATATAACGATCATATACAACACTTGTCGGACAAGGCCAAATTTATCTAAGGGGTTCACATAATTAGTCAAAACACATTCAACCTAAGTTTAAAACAAGAAACACACACATCAAATGAAAAAGCACGCCTTTTGCGCTTTGGACCTTTTTGCGCTTTTTTTGCGCTTCAGTAAAAGATGCGCCTTAAACTTCAAAATTTCAATTTGTAAAGTAACATGACAATTAGTTTTAGTAAGTTTTGATTCATTTTAGTTTAATGTATAAATTATAAAATTAATTTTAGTTACTTTAAATTTTTGAAAGATAAACTAAGCTTTCAAGTTAATTATTTCAATTCATAAAAAATTCAAAGAGTTGAGTAATATGATTTTCATCACATTTAACAAGATTCTTACTGATCTAAACCTAAATGAAGAACTATTTTGAATTAACATTTTTAATCAACATTTGATTACTAAATATTATAGTAACAAAACAATTTTTTTTCAATTGCAAGTGCATTCTTTTGGACCGACCATTCTTGCATCCGATGGGGACATAACAGTGCATGCATTAGGGACATCGTTGCACCATTTAAATAATAATCAATTTACTACCATTAAACAATTACATTAATTCCATTCATTTTCAAATCATCATACCACACATTCTACAT
The DNA here is from genome assembly GCA_030737875.1 of Allium sativum. Taxonomy (NCBI): domain Eukaryota; kingdom Viridiplantae; phylum Streptophyta; class Magnoliopsida; order Asparagales; family Amaryllidaceae; genus Allium; species Allium sativum. The sequence continues at coordinate 150,933,504 of CM060921.1, read as the reverse complement.
ACAACACAATCATCGTATGTCTAATTAAACACGTGATAATCATTGTTTTCAACTTCCTAAATCAATTACATATGTAATATTCATCGATTTTACCCTCCTAATCAATTACACTTATTCCCAAATCAACTCACAACACAACCGTTATCATAAACATCCCTCGAGACAACCAATTTCATATCCATAAACATTCAATTTTGCAAACTCATATAAATTAGCAACCAAAGCCTCTAATTAACCCTAATTAAGCATAAACTAGAGTTAGAAGACATAGAAGAATGAAATCAATACCTTGGTAGTGAAATTGGAGGCTTGGAATCGGAGCAGCAAGAAATGGCGACAGGTAGGGTTTGGGATTGATTTTGGGGAAAAAATATAATGAGGAAGAAGATGGTTCGGCAGTTATTATTCTGCAAATCGAGCAACGGTTTGCGACGGCAAGCGACGGCCGCTTTTTTAGCCGTCGCTAACTGTTGCCCCACCCCGTCGCAATTTAAGCTGCCTTTTGTAGTGAACATCAGCGTCAGGACTGAAACTTCTGGTAGCCAGTAACCAACCAGGATTTGAAAGATACACTCAGAACATAGTATACAAGGAGGTGTTCAACAATATCACAGGTTTGTTGTTTTTCTTCCTAACTTATTCCAGTGACCTTGTGCTCCATATTCGTGGCATACCATAACTTCACTGTCTTATATTCTGTTCTACCCATCTCCTTCTGCTGATAGATTCTTGATGTCGTGATTCGAGCAAAAATAAACTTTGCTACCAAACCCTGCATGTCTACAACACAGGTACAAAATCATTATCTGACTAACATATTATCTGATACTAGTGTGAACCCGTGCTACGCACACGGACTTCGTTTCATGGCTTTTTATAATGAGGTGTGAAAACAGTTTGTTATCCAAAAATGTACAAATGCCAGAAGCTAGTTAAAGAAAATGGAAATAAACATTCTAGTCAATTTTAGTAGCTCGAAATTAAACATGCACTCATTCAATCTTTCACAATAACGCATCAAAGGTTGTAAAAATCAATTCCAAAAACATGTAACGCATGCAATATCTAACTTTTCCAAACGCACAGGCTCTCTGTAGCTTTCGAACACTCATAATTGTAAACGTGCATTCCAAAAGCAACTTATATGAAAAGTAAATAATCATATACAAAGTAAACTGGACATATCAAAATTAATGTATACACAGTAAATCTTTCAGATAATATAACAACTTTGATTCTGGAATAAACTCTTCAACTTGCCACACAATCACACACATGGTCTATTATACATTACTAAACTGTGAAAGGAAACAATTTAATAGGTCTAACATCTAGGTATTTTTTCTGTACATACAAACTTTACTTTTGTTGTTACCATGTTTCATGCTATAGAATACTTCCTTTAACGCCTGTTAAAATCTTGAACAATGCGTTAGCTGCAATATAGCAAACACAATAGCAGTTTATATTAAAATTTAAGAAGAAAATATGTATGATCAATGCCAACACTAATAAACTGAACGAAAATCATGAAGAAAATGTAAAGGAAAATTTACAGGCTTAATGCTTTAAAAGAGAGTAATTTGGCACTGATATGGAATGATATCTCAAACTTGTAAAACAAAAAACGGGAAAATGAGTCGAAATTGGACCATGAATCACAACATAACTACAGACTACACGTAGACATGTCGGAACGACAATGAGATGTTGGTATGTCAGATATTTATTCGCATTCGGTCAAAATTTGGCGAATCATTGACATGTTTGTCATAGTAGACCAAAAAATTTCATATAGCATTCTAGTCATAAAAATTATTTTTATTCACAAAATAGGACAATCAATGTTCAAAACTAATTCCAGGAAGAACAAATTTGTAGTTAAATATTTGTTTAAATAAGATAACTCTTATTATTATTTTTACCTTGTTTAAATTTCTGTATTCATACTAATGTTATTTTCTTATATAAGGCATGATAGACGGTTAAAGCAGACAATAATTCCAAAAGCAGTTTTAGGTGGAGCAGCAATAAGAATACGACAAAGCAACAAAAAAAGGCATTTTAAGCCAAAATCTGATTGACTCTAAGAATTCATATTAGTACTACCTCATCAAAGAAGGAAAAATAAACATTGCTCGCTACAATAAATAAAGCCCAACAATATGTTGATTCTTAAGTTCAAACAATGGGTTAAAAATAAGGATTTAACTTATACTGTGCACTGTGCATTTAGGCAATTTGCATAGGCATATATCCAAGCTTTTGACTGAATTTTTGAAGATGTTTAGACAAATAAATAATTGAATGTATGCAGCTAAAATGGTTGCAAGCCTAAGATTAGTGTGCTTGGTCGTAAGTAGTAGGGGTGTAAGCAAGTTGTAAAAGCATAGCAGTTGGATCATAGATAAATAGATGCCATGAAGTAAATTAGAGATGCTCTTCTTGAAGAAATGGGACTGTTAATTAATAGCACACTTAATATTAAAACTTCAGGTAGGTCCTAAATGTCCTTTGATACACTACTTGGGTTTGATCACTCACAGCTGAAATCCTTTAGTCAGTAATATTTATACAGTATGTTGTCCCATTGTCTTTAGAAGAAATTCAGCATTAATAAAAGGAATCAATTCAGAAAAGTTTAAATGATATCCTTAATCTAAATCAAGTTTTTCAGTTGATAATGTAAAAATAAAGACATGCACAAAAAACAGGTGAAAATGATTCGGCAAATAACATAAATTTAAAATTCAATAGCGAGGTATGTACCTGTTATCCACTTGGATCTAATGAATATGTTTTTCCACTGATGATAGCAAGCCCTATTTACTTACCATAAGATGCCATGCAGGAATTGATGGATGCAATCAGAAATTTGACTGTACATCCAGTAACTTGAATTTTTTACGTAACATTCTCTATCTTATTCCAAATAAACCTGCCACCTGATGAACCAAATTAGCTATATAACCATGGTAGTCATCGTTAGATCTTCTTCTCTATTAGTAACTTTTATTTCACACAAAATGGTTGACCATAGTACAATTGGTAACCATGTACACAATTTTTGTAACAGATTCCTTTTATTTGGCTATTTCTAGCATTTGAATCCTACTAATAATACAAAAATGGAACGTAGGATCACGTGTGATGCATGCATGCATAAAAAGTGTTTTTTAACGTGGAAAAGTGCTTTTAGTTAGGTCGTCATTTCGTTAGTTTTAGTTCGTTGCTTCAACAATGAAGCATTTCAGTAGATAAATATAAATTTTTATGTATACATGCTTGATGCATATAAACAAATTTTTATAAGTACAACAAAAAATTGCTCCTGTTACTTCAATGTATGCAAGGGAAGAGCTATAATTTAGTTAAAATAAGAATAGCATAGCAGAAGGAGATTATTACCACGTGTTCCATTTTTTGTTCACTTCCCAAACAGTAGCCTCTCTGCCCAAAAATTTTGTACAAATATATACATGTTTACCAATTACATAGGAGCATTCCATGTGTTCTTACACTTCTAAGTTCTAACTCGACCTCCAATAGTAGTCTTAAATTAAGATTTCTAAGTGCTTTGATTAGATTAGGCAAAAGATTTGGGCGATCATCACAACATAACAATGCTTTGGCTATGAACTTCTGATCATTGTTAATGGTGTCTCCACTGTTGTTCAAAGACTGTACAATTAGTTTATCTGATTCTCGGTTGGAAGTGGGCTTTCTTCGGAGATCTCTGATGTTTGTCTTCTAAGTTCTTTTCCGTGTTGTATTACTTCTGGTAGCAATGATTTGTCTGTCTAATTATACATAACTTTCATTTAAAACCAAAATACCTAGTAAACATTTGTATATTGTAGAAAAGCATGCCATTGCTGTTCTCCAGGAAATGATCATTATATAGTTGGGGGTGCCTAACTCATCAGATATCCTCAATATTCGGAATCATCACATTATGTATTTGACGGTTCAGAATTCATATCCAGTTTACTTTTCTATTGAACGCATAACTCAATCTGAAGATTAAACTCTAGAATATAATAGTTTTTTTGTTTGGATATATAGGAATGGATGCTATTTATGAACAAATAATAATGCTATTTCAACTTAAAATAGAAAAGAAAAAAAAAACAGATAATATTACATGCACAGACATTACACTTCACATATTATACTTCAGTTTGCAACTCACAAAACCAAAACTGAAGTATAAACAGACAGCACTAAAATAACTCATACGCATGTCTTAGTATAGATGCTAACCACTTTGTGTGCAGTTTCATAAGCGAAAGTACTATGTTTCAGTAACGAATTTCTCTACTTATGGATGCGACAGTTTACCAATTACTCCCATTCCCTAAGCCTATAGGTTCAACATAGTCCTAAGCTCGGCTAGAAGCACATCATGATGACAAAAGCTTCCATTATAGGAATGGCTTACTTAAGAAAGCTTCATCACTGCACGTTGTCCCATTCAAGTTGTTTTCTCCTTGTGTTTGAGCCTATACGTCCAATTAATTGATCACCATGTACACAATACAGTCTCATGGCCACACCATGCACCCAATTGCTCCGGCTGTCGATGAAAGACTAAACTGTGAGCTCAAAGAAACAGAAAATTATTACAATAAACCACATCATATAAGGAGTAATTATCCTATATAATCCACAGGAGAAGCTTCATATTTGTTTTCTTGCCATAGAGGACACAGTTCAAAATACCATTGATCTCTTAATCTCAAATGTGGACAAAGTGCTAACAATCCTATATGATTCAATCTCAAATGGTGTATTTGGAATTTTGAATCCATAATCTAAATGCTATTGAGGAGTCCAAATGTGGACAAACTGCAAGGAAATAGAAGAAATGATATAATATAACATACAACTACGGAAATCATAAAGTAATAAACCAAAATATTCTTTTTACCACATAAGCCTTTTTAGCAGTAGCTACTTCACCTTTCACACCAAATTCAAATGAAGTTTTTGTTTTTGTTTTACAGTTCTTAAATATTCTCTTTTGTGGTTGAATTTGATCGTTTTATTTTGCAGAAACTGATGCAAGCTTATGGCAACAAACTTACAGCACTCAGTTTTCTCAATGAAATAAGCTTGCACAGTTTTTAATCTGAACCTAGTTTTGACTATATCTCATATCTTAATCTTCAGTTAAAATCAAAGAAAATATGCAACAATAAAGCAATTATTCACTGGAACCTTGTTTGCTGTATATGCGCTTTTTAGCAAAGCAAGTTAGCTGTAAAAATAACGTGCACATTCAAATCGGCATAGAAATCGACAATCCTCTCGAATCTCTAGCATTGGCATGTGTGGAATGAAATCATTGCCAACAATACACACACACACACATATATATATATATATATATATATATATATATATATATATATATGAATATAGAATCATTAATGATATGCTTAAAATCAATCTCAAATGGTGTATTAGGATTTCTAAACTCATAATCTAATGATAATGAAGAATCCAAATGTGGACAAACTGCAAGGAAATAGAATGATATAATATACAGCTATGGACATCATAAAGTAATACACCAAAACATTTTTTTTTACCATATATGCCATAAGCGGTAGCTACTTCACTTTTCTCACCAAATCCAAAAAGTTTTTGTTTTTGCTTTTGTTTTTACATTTTTAAATATATTTTTTATGGTTAAATTTGATCGCTTTATTTCGTAGAAATTGGTGCAAACTTATGGCAACAAACTGAGATCGCTCAGTTTTCTCAACGAAATAAACTTTACTTAATGTATATGTATTCATTCACACTAACACTCATTCAAATCCACCTAACTAATACGCAATTATAAACCGACCCAACTAAAGTTATATATACTATAATTTACATGATGAAACATAACTAACACTCATTCAAATCCACTTATGTTGGATGCAGTGCAATTGTATTTATTATACCCAACTATACATGATGAAATAACACTAATTTTAACCTGTATCCACTTATGTCATATGCACTGCAATCATATTTGTTATACTCTAATTTGCATGAGAAATTTAGCTACATTCAAAACTTTCATACCTTTGTAAGCTGGGTTTGGTCTTAACTTCTAACTTACTGATGGAAAAAGGAATTTGATGGCGAGTTAGCTCTTTATTCCTTGTTTGTGAATTCACCTTGTTATTTTTGTAGTTACTACAACTTCATATGTATGATTACCATCTCTTTATTAGATATCCAACGCAAACATGCCTCTTTCTTGTTCGTGCACACTCTTATGTTTGTAATTATCCACCTCGCCTTTCCATTTAAATTTTTGCTTGATATAAACATTGACGCTTTATATGTATGAACATATTTGACGCATAGCAATAAGCATTCAAAGTTCGAAATGAGTGAATGTTTGGAGCATTACTGCCTTATCTTTGATATGTTGCTTCATGGTGAAGAGGTCTTCCAAAGACATAACTAATTTTTTATGCCTAATGGCTAACTGTAACATCCAAAAACAATTAAGTACTTGGGAAGTTAAGCATAACATAATCAAAAACAGAGTTTTTGAGTATGGAAATTTAATATTGAGTTATCTTGTTTATCTTTACAGTTAAAAAAGTCAAGCAAAACCTATAAAAAACATAACAGAAATGTACTCACCTCAAATGTCTAGCTAAAATCCTAGCATGGCTACAAAGCTGGAAAGCCAAACCACGGATTGGGGTGAATCAAAAGCAGACTTAAACCTTAATTTAAAAAAATACAGATTAAATCATACAAAACCAATTGTAAACTATTCTAATGATTCAAAATTAACCAAAAGACAAACCCCGATTCTCCAAGATCGAAATTAAACAGTAAAAAAGAAACCATAGAACAAAAATCAAACTAAGTCCTAACAATTAAATAAATGAAACAAATAGGACTTCAATAGTATACAGGTTACAGGTTACCGAGAATTTTAACGGAGATAAATAAGCTGAATGATAGAAAAACCCTGAAACACCTTCTCTCCCTTTTGTATTTATCTCAAATCAATCTTACGCCTCGATTCAATTTGATTTTAGTTTATAGATAGAAGACATATGAGGCAAAAGCTACAGATTTGTAAGCTATGGGGTTGGGAGTGATAATTTGTGGATTTCAGAATGATGAGTAGAATGCAGTCTAGTAAGCTAGGAGATCCAATTAATACTTCAATGCCAAATTGTATATGTGGGGATGAAAGTCGGATTGTGTTTCATGGAAGGCAGTATAGTCATGGAGGGCTAGGGAGGGTAAATTGACGTATTGGAAGGGTTTACCGGAGAAGAAAGAAGTGGAGGAAGATATCGGTTGGTTAGTGGGGCAGAAATATAGAAAATGGGAAGACGCGAGATGAGTGGGAAGAGGTATGGATTAACCGTTGAAACGTGCCAGTGCGGTAAAAATAATGACGCATAAACCCATGTTTCTTTGTTTATTGCTAAGTATTTTCTATGGTGTCAGTGGTTATTTGGGAAGTTTAAAAAAGCTTCACCACATCCAAAGTATTTGCATTATTAGTAAAGATAATACAAAATATGTAAGCATACAAAATGAAAACCCTTGTTGATAAAAAAAATGATATAAACTGGATATATGTAATTCTAATATTTCACAGCTAACTGATTAATAATCTCTACCCAATGACTCATATTTTTGCATCAAAGGAGCAAAAGACATTTTGTAGAATAAAATTACTGGATAGAGTTGGGGTATTTTCTTCCTGTCTGCAAAAATCTATAAAAGACAACAAATAGCAGTTGTATCCGAATTGTGAAAAATAATTGAAGTTTATATTGTAGAAAATGTGTAATGCCATTTCTATATATGCAAGAATTTCTCCAACCAAATTAAAGGGAGATCTAAGAGAAAGTATAAATTATCTTGAAGAGAGAGCGTCAACATAAGAACCACATAAGATTTGCACTGATGATATTTTCAAAATAAGGTAACTCAAAAGGAGTAAAACTTTGTATGTTCTATATGCCCACTTAAATTAGCAGATAATGCAATTGCATGAAAACTGATGGTGATCACCCCAACAAATTTTTGACCACATAATAAGAGTATATGAACAAATAACCAGATATTTTTGAAGTTCCTTGTCTCTATCATTGACTTATATGTGATCATGATTAATCAATATAATATGCAGTTTATGAGACATACATTGAACCATGAAGCAAATTGTAATATGGTTTACTATGATTACCACCTCTCAGTACTACAGAACTATGAACGATTAGCTTGAGTAAACTCTTATGATTACTAATAATTCCAAATGTAAGTTTGACCATTTAAGAAAGATCCAAAGAATTAAAGACATAAAATAAAATATTACTATTTTTAAATAGCAAAATTGCAGCTCCATAACTAATTTAAAAAGGCTTTCTATTCCTAGTATCCTACCCTTGAAGTCTTGAATTCTGAAGGTTTAATTTTATAAAGCTATCAGGTAGTCAATGTAAATGACGTGATGTGTATATAAAAAAGGAATATATCTCATTTTATGATTTAAGCCCTGATAAACCATTCCATTGACCAAAACTATCAATTTACAGTATATTACGTATTAAGGTAACAACTCCCGAATAAATTCATCTACTTTTAGAGTCTGCGTCTAGGATTTTGAAATACTCAAGCTGACATATAGGATTAACATTTAATAACAAAAGGAATTCAGATAATCGCTATATTGAACTAATTTAACCATAATTCGAAGTTAACTGATGTTATTTAATTGATTTCACATATTTAAATACATACAAAGATACAATCATACAAATGGAATAAAAGAAGTTAAATTTTCATAAGTTAAAACTTCAACGTTGAAAATATATATTAAATGATGGTTCATAGCTTACATATGATGAATGAAGCAATCACTTCACAATTCACAAAGATGATACATATGTGTGTGTGTGTGTGTGTGTGTACACACACACACACACACACACACACACACAATATGCGTGTGTATACACATTTATGTATATACATAGTTATTCTGCTTGTGATAATTAAATTCACCTGATGGGAGTTACATAATTCAATACTTAAAAAGATTCTATAGGCATATATATGAACATTAAAAGAATTAAAATTGAAATCATAGTATTTTATATTGAAATTTGCAGTAGTAACAGCATTCATTCATGAGCAAGATTTGCATTAACAACATTCATTCATGAGCAAGATTCCTTTTTTAATAGTGATGTATTGTGTACAAAACATAATCGAATCATATTTTGCATTATTACAATAATATTGACAGTAGTAAATTATTTTGTGTACATAAATTTTTGGAAGAATAAATTAACATGTACAATTCAGGCATTTTTGCTTGATGACACCATTCGTTGTTTACATAAACGGTGCTAGTTCATGAAGTTAGTCAGTTGAAACTATTTGCAAATGCACTCCATTAAATAAGTTCTAAAATAACCTTAAAGTTGTGAAGTTTGATTATTGTAAATTCTATTGAGCAATCCAGCCTTGAAAAAGCCAAAACAATTCACAACAATGTAGATAAAGAAATACAATTAAGTACTTTGTTGTTTACAAAATGCTGAAGTGGAGCAAAGCAACACAATGTTTGTCGAAGTCAATACTTGAAGAAATCAACATAGCACAAAACAAAAGCTGTTTGCCAAACCATATATAGTTTAGTTTCTTATTACGATATATATACATGTGCATATAACATTGTCGTGATGACGATGTAAATTAGGTTGACTGTTTAATTTATTTCTATGGACGATGCAAACATATATCCGTTTACTTATGGTAAGGCTTCGAAAGGAAATACATGGTTCAAAACTTTCGAATGAGATGATTAAAAATTATAACAAAACATTGGTTTGAATCAATATACTAAAACTTAAGTTTAGTACAACAATGAAAGAATTCCTTTTGATACTAATTTGATCTCCCAAGTTACATTTTTAAAACAAAACAGCCAGTGTAAAAAACTTGTTTGTAATAAACATTTCATAATAACTGAAGTGATATACAGCTTTGTTGAAGTCATGAATTTCATCCACATATTTAAAAAAAAAAAAAAAAAAAAAAATTAAGCACGTTTACTTCGAAAGCCATCAAATATGCAATAAGAATTGTAAAAAGAAAATCAACAGAACTTTCAGTTTCCTCTACTTGTTACAATAAAGTTGCATTCAATAGACTGCAGTTCTATTTTCTTCAGAAAATAAAATAGTCAGACGACACTTCGAAATATTAATGAAACTCATAGATGACAGGTTCTGTTTTGGTTTTCCATACCGTTATTTAGAATACCAAACAAAACTTCACTAATTCTTGTACATGTGATCTAGCGATAACCCAAATTCAGCCTATTATGTGGTCATAAAAATTAACATATATGCTGCTTATAAGCATGAATAATCCAAGTAATAGATTGTTACATTGAATTCAAGGAGCATGGTCTAGAACATAATAAGTCAAAATCAAAGGGAATTTACCTCAAGTAGTGAGAAACGCGATTGGACAAAGCGGCCAATCGTCTAACAGTATGTCGCCAGCACAGTTGATAAACATGGATTCGAAACGGAGTAAAAAAAGGATAGTGCTTAGAGAAAAGGGATCGAAGCAAAGGGTAGGACAACCAAAGAAACCATAGCCATTTTCTGTTAGCGTAGAGAAGCGAACGAAACCAAGATCAAAGGAAACAGCTGACGCTTTAAATTTTAGAATCAATGATTGAATTCAAAAGGTAAGGAGAGACATACCTGCTGCTGAGAGTATGAGCAGCCAGGGAATTGTTGGGCATGGAGGGAGGCATGAGGTTCCAAAGGAAAATGAAGGTGAAGCGCACGAAAGGGTAATAAAGATAAAGATAACTATGCCGAGAAAGGGGTTCTGAAATGTGATTTGGGAGAAGGTGAAGGAGAGACGGTTGAGATGACGTCTTCCACGTGGCGTGCTCATATGAGAGATTGGAGAAGCCTTGTGAGCTTTGGAAAGATAACTCAGCTTTAATAGTATAGTATAGATATCCCTATTTCAATCTCTACTTCCTAACTTAGCATGTTTCTCCTTCTTACTTGCATCGAACTACGTCAGACAAGTGTTTCATCTCATGCTTAATTTGGGCTACTGTCAACTTTATGCACGCCGACATTAATTTTTTAAACAAATTTACTATCTTATTCAATTCTTATTGGAAACTATAGTTGGAAAACTATATTCAATTTTAACGCCGTTATATATTTACTACATTATCTTATTCAGTTGTCATTAAACAAATTACATTTTTTTCGTGCGGTAACACTATTTCGGAAGGTTATACTGTGAACCAAAATGGTCATACCACCTTCCCGCCAATCCCATCGACATATACCAAGAAAGGCACTTATTTATCTTTGTGGTAATACACATTACATTCAATTATATGTTGCAGGCTATTTAATTTAGTTCCCCTATGAACCCCTGCATCACCCCGAAATAACAATATCACTCACAGACCCCCCGTTTTTCGCATACGTCATTTACTCACTGATCGTCATCCCAATATTGTGCAAATCGATCTACGATAGCTTATTTTTCAGACTAGGATTCACCACCCACTCTTCATTGTTAATCCATTCTGTTCTACTTCCCTTATTCCTTCTGAGTTTAAACTTCTTATAGCTGGGTTACCGATATGCTTCAAACTGAAATATAACTTTGCCAATTTTAATAATATCTCATGCGCACTTCATACATTATGAGATATTTGTTAACATGACGCCATTGGAGACTGACGCATGTGGAATATTGTGTTTGTATAAGGCAGTGCATCGTTATCATATGATTTTTTAAAACACACATTTCGTTCTTCGGTTCTTGCTTGACATTGTAATGTAAAAGGCATAAATTTTGTCTGCACACCTTCGTCGTGCAACTTAAAACATGAGCTCCTCTTTTTCATGCGATTTATACACATTTAAAAAAACATTGAATTTCATAAAGCTGAGTGTTTCTGTAAGCATTCTCCTTTTAATATAAACTCATATGCGCAGGTAAATATGCAGCTACAGAACTCACTTCATGAGTCATGACCTTAATGAACATTAAGATTTTATATTTTGTAACAACTTCCCTTCTTTCGATGAAATAACGTGTAGTTTCAAGTCGATTAAAAACGGGATGGTTACGCTTCGTAATAACTAAGAGCCTGACGCTTTAATTTGTTTTGACTTTCTTTCACTCATTTGTATTTAACAGTTTTGCAATACAAAACTAATACCAAACAATATAAACGAAACGGTGATCAGATACTAACTGATCTCATGTCTTCACATTTGCAAGAGAAGTGTATAATGGCTGAAGAATCTGCAAATGATAATAACTGACAAAGGAGGATTCCATTTCTTTTCTACTTAGCTGACATGTATGTTCATTTCTTTGCTTTTAATTTCCCTTTGCTTGCTAACTTTCTATACTACTCAGGACTATCACTTACATGTTTAGCTACAGGTTGTACACCTTCTTTATCCTGAGAACTGAAAAAAGACAGGATCTGATCCACGCAGTTGCCATGAGGATGAATGTTGGTGTGATATATATTGTTATCCGTTTACAATACAACAAAACTGGGACGACGCTAAGTTGGTGATCAAATTCTGTACGCATGCATCCTTACCAAATAAATGGGTGTATTTATACTATATATCTCTGGATTGCTCATGTATCTATTTTGTATATACGATGTCACATTTCTTACTCCAAATATTGTGCTTATGGTGCTACAATCTTTTTTTTGTACATATACCGTTACCAAGATGGATGGTTTCTTACGGCCATGTTATTTGAAGAATAACACACACCTATTTTAAATAATCACTTCATACAGTATGTCATATTTGTAAACACGATGCCAGGGGTGACTGGTTTTTTCATTCCTACACATTAGTGTGCGATAACCTAAGCTACTATATCTCCTATATTACATTTGTCCATGTAATTTATGTGCATACTAAATTTGTCCACGTGATTTCTGTGCATAACAAATTGAACCCAATACATATCTACATTTACACATTAACATTGCCATGACACCTGTTGGTTTAGCCTTTTTTTTCTGTAGTACTTTTACACCACCTACCAGGACATTTGACGCACATTTGTGAACATATCAGGACGACTAATTCTTTTCTTACATTTACTTTGTCAAAATAGACATACCATTTTTATTTCATACTCGACTTCGCTTGATGATATAGGAAATAAAATCCTACTAATATTTCACTGCATATATACGATCCCAGTTTACATTTTCACTCCTTTATCTTATGCAGTAAACATTTATTCCGCTAAACCACATGGCATATGCATGTCAGACAAAATATTTTACCTGCATGATTTTATATCCATGTGCCATTTAACCCTGCCACCGAATTAAAATGAAAACTACCTTTTTTATTTTTTCCCTATGCATCATGAAGCAGTTAATTGTAACCGCTTACACGTCGTTTTTTTAAACCTTTTTTCTTCCCTCTCCTTATTCCTTTTCTCCTCTTCTCACGTAAGTTCACTTACACTATATTACGGAACCACAAAAGCACAAAGAAATGAACGGCAACCACCTGCTTCTATCGCAATTGGTTTATGGTACCAACTGGGGAACCATTCAGGTACGTGTAGCTCGCCGGTGAATACTGGGATCGCAAGTAACCAAGGAGGCATACGGGATGGGTATGCAGTTTTGGATGCTGAGGTATGGTTTTTACATTATTTTCATGTCCAATTTATATACCCTAGATACTGCACTGTAACCATGTCTACAACATACGTCACCTTTTATTACACACTTAGTACTATACTGATTCCCACTACTGCACTCCTTATGCACGATATGAATGGGGTACATCAACCCATCCTAGCACTTGGATCAACAGAAAATTAGCCGGCACAAATCATCTACACAGTATTCTTTACTTTACTTATGAAGTTGTAAACTTATTTTCATAATTTTCTCACCTATTCTATGGTTTCTGTTTGGTCTATCTATCATGCTGAAAACCTATTCAACTATTCAACTGAAGGGAAATGAAAAAGTGGCATCGGTTCGAAAACATGTTTTATGTCAATTTGAACCTATGTTTGAGGAGCCATTAGTCTACGATATAACCAGGTTTAACGTACAAGATGCTGAAGAAACATACAGAGCTGTGGATGATAACTGGATAGTAGTTTTACGAAATGATACTAGAGTGGTAAAGGTTAATGCCGAAATGAAGGAAATACCACGATACAAATTCACATTTGTCGGTGATGACGACTTAGTGAGCCGATTGTTTCAGATTATAAATCTTATAGGTACGCACAAAACATACTAATATACAACCCCATTTCCTCCAGTTACATGATTTTAACTTGATTGGTGTACGTGACCTACCTACAGATTTGGCTGGTGTGCTACGCGGGATAAGAAACGAGTTCCATGTGACTTCCAGTAGTGGAACAATTCAATAAAGCGAGAGTTGCATGTGGAAACTGAAAAGTTAGTTCATTGTACTATGTTTTGAATTACTTAACATACCATTTGATACCCACCTATATGTCTGTTCCAAGGGCACAACGGTTATTGTTTCACTATGGGGTGAACGGAGGAATTTGATTGATGAAACAATTGTAGACAACTTTGAGCAATCACCTACAATTGTGGTCACCTCCCTAATTGTCTTCACCTTCGAACGTAATCTTCTAACCTTCGACTTCCTCCATATCTTACAATTATCATAACTCCTTTTTTTCTTTTTTCTTTTTTTTCGCACTTTGGTTTTACAGGTGCTTTAACCTTTAATTCAACCAAAGCATCCAAAATTTATCTGAATATTGAATCGTCCCAGTTGCATGGTGTAGAATCAAGGTACTATAATACCAATATTACAACTTCAAATCAAATGAAGCATAATATCGTGTGGAATCTAAATCTAACAACTGTTCCTTAGGCTTAAACTAACGGACACTACAAGAAAAACAGCATATAACAGCGGCAGTATCCGTTTCTATTCCATCGCTAAATTCCTTAGCGACGGATTTCCTGCATAATGCTTTGGTCGGTAAAAACCATGACGGTATCTATGTCAGATTTTTGCGATGGAATTTAGTATGAGTTTTCTGATTGCTTTCCGTCATTTTACTAACTATATATTAAAAATACAATTTTATTTATTAATTTAATTTTAATTTATTTACCGATGGTAAGTAATTTATAATAAATTATTATATGTAAAAGGCGTTGGTAAACCCTTACTAAATGCCAAGGGATTAGCGACGGAAATTAAATTGGGGTAAACTTAAACTCACTTTTTTTTGTTTGTAATTCGACGATAAACGCTTTCAAATTAGGCCTATCAACGGATGCAAACAGATGACGTCCGAAAAATTAAGAAACAATATTCGTATCCGCATCCGAAAAACGAATCCGGATATTTCCAACATTCATTTAAAAAAAATCAATTTTTTAATCAGCAAAGAGTCGAACAATACTTCTTTTATTCAACATTCAACTTTCAACGTTTATCATTTTCAATCAGACAGAGCTTAAATTTATTTAACGAATATTAAGCAACTGAAATAACACAAAAAATTACATAATTCGACCACTATTGTAATACATTATAACTAACTTGAATCTTTCTTTTCAGCTTTGTCCACTGTAATTCAACACATGAATTTCAAGTGTGCTGATCATTATTGCTATCGAATTGCTTCCTTATGTCCTCAAATGATACATTACCAGAACCTCTCCTCTTTGGTTTCTGTTGTGAATGATGTTCTTTCCATCCTGTCATGTATATGACCTTTAAAAAAAAGGATAGCTAAATAAAGTAAAACAATAAAAATTTGGCATAATGGAATATCATTTTCGTTCTTACCTAAAAAGTTACAGGAATTGTTCCACCATCCGCTGCAAACATTGAATCATATATCGAAGCTGTTGCTAAAGCAGCGTCTCTCTTCAGTATCTAAGAAGAAAAGAATCAGCCTTTGTAAGATTTGCAGTGAGCTCAAACATATTTGTTAGCATGGATTGTCCTTACACATAATACAATTCATTTTATCTTCACTATCATCTGAATTTATACATGAAGAAATCCTTACTCAACTAGTTTCATAATTCAGAAAGTTGGTTGTGATATCGTAACGTAGATAATGCTCACATTACTTTGTTGGAAAAGTGCATTAGTTTCCCCAATAGATCTCATATGTTCGATCAGATCCAAAGCTAAAGGCCAAAAAAGAAAAAGAAAAAAAAGGACAATTTCGCAATGTTAAAAGAAAATGGTTTTATCAATATGTACTTTAACCTTTGTAATATATATGTTTACCGCTATCATATATGACGGTATGTTCATCAGCGAACCTATATCTAACAGAACATAAATTAGATATTGCTGCAAATCTTCCAAATTGGTATGGCTGCAGATCAAACCATGCATGCTCTTGGAAAAAACAAAAAGAGCTAAAGGTGTATCCTAAATATAAATTATCAGTAAGGTGCATATAATGATAAATGGATAGTTTGGCAAAGTAAGCAACCTTTTCAAAAAATTGCAACCATAATTCTCATCCCTACTTCCTGAGTTTGTACCTGCTTGTACCTGTAACTAAAACAATGTCAATCCAAAACATTAATATGCAAATAGTACAAGCAATGAATTTGAAACCAAATCTTCCTGGATATAGAACTTTTTTTTTAAATACAAAATTGTAGATGAATAGTTCAACAATGATTTAATGTGTGAAATCCCTTTAGGCATTGACCGAGTCAGCACCTTACAACCAGTCTCTGTTATTAGGACTTCATCCTCTATTCTTATACCAATGCCCGGATACCTTTCGGGAGCATCAAAAGAGGGTGAAATATAAACACCGGGTGAATGACAGTAGACCTCATACATACATAGCCACCACCCCAAGGAAAACCTGAATTAATATGCGCAAACATGCATCGTCTCATTAAGAATTCATTGGTATTGATCAGTTGCTTTGTGAATAAATTTTGATAGTGCTATTTGTTCGTATAACCTTCTTGAATGGCTATAATTACAAAATAAAAGTACTTGATTGACACAGTGAAGAAATGCAACAAGCAAGACTATTGAGTTTTCAATTTCCTTACATTTAGAAATTGCAAATTTGCATTGTTTATGTATACTCTATTACATGGAACAAGAAAAACAATAGCTCAATTGTGCTTAATAGAACTTTACAAGAATCTACATCTATTTTATAACAATGTACGACTGTGTTTTTTGAACAGAAAAGACTTGCAAATGTTTAATTAAGAACTTACGAAAAATATAATCAGGAGTGAACAACAACCAAATACAATATATAACTCCAACTGGATCTAGGTGGGAGTATTATTTTTTTCCCTAAATCCAACATAGTCCAACATTTAATCCCTAAGAAAGTTAACAATAAAATCCCAATGCACTTTTTATACTGCATGATAATTGGTTTTGAATAACGGAAGTTGTCTTTTGGATTGATCATCCTAGTTACAGACTGCTCATATCGTGCATAATCATTTCCAAACCAATTAATCTCACAACCTGGGGTAAAATATGCTATAAGTAGCAAATTTCTCCAAATCTTTTGCACAGATAAGTAAGAACCGATGCTATCAAGGGCTTCTTTCCTACAGACTGTGTGATGCAGCATCAACTTGAAAACAAATATGCACTTTAGATCTTCCTTCTTGTAACTAAAAATGATAACTCATAGCAATTCTCGTAGATTTCAAAAAAAAAAGTGCACAATACCAGTGTAAGACCATTTCAACTATCTAATCATATTTATAATCCTGATTTTCAAACTCACAAATTGGGCTGAATTTGAAAATCAGTAATAGGAAAAGGCTAGACAGTAAATTTGAGAGCGCAAAATTTGGCTGCGAACAAGTCAACAAGAAATCCAAAATTGCTGTGATACTCAGCAAATCCAACAATCAATCTTTGAAGCTCTATTCGATATCCAACAACCTAATCATTCAAATCGTATAACTGAAAAGCAGTAACAAGAATTTACCCTACACAAATCGAAACAGCGATTATCAGAACGAATACTTGGAAAGATCGGTTGTGAGAGATGGATATCCAACATGAAGTTTCAGAAATTGAAATCAGTTGCGCGGATACACTCATCTTCCCTGATGGCTTGATCCCCGTATCTCAAACTGCAATTGCATCAGACCCGATCTGGAGGAAAAAACCCCAATTCGATTAATCTTGAACCACTATGAAAAACGATTTAGGATTTCAAGTTGATTGATAAATAGAGACGAAGGGTCTCGTTGTTATGGGGCTTGGAACCTAATGATTTCATTTTGGATATGTATCGCCTAAATCTTAAGTTATATGAAAAAGGTCGTATATTATCATAGAAAACGATTGCAGATACCTTTTGTTTAATGAAGGCGAGCAGCAAGGCAGTAAGCAAAACGAAGGCGAGCGAACGAGTGTAGCAGCGGAGGCGAGCATAGGTAGGAGAATAGAAGGTTAGGGTTTGCAAGAGGGTATCATCAATCCAGTGATACCAGTTTAGTTTTCTAGATGGAAATGGTAGAGAGTACTAGGGTTTAGAATTAGGAAATTTAGGCGGCCATGTTTACTTTATTCCGGTAAAATAAGCAGGCAAAACAAAAAAGAGGGAGGGAACGTATAATTTTGGGAATGTTGAAATCGAATATGTTAATAATATTAAAAAAATAACACTAAAGTTTATCTTAGAAAAATAATATAAACTTCTCTTGCAAATCTGTTGGAATTCTGCTGCAAAATAGCTTTCATATATATTCGTCGGTATTCTGCTTGGATTTGCAGCGGAAAATAGCAGTAGAAATTTTACGTCGGTAATTCGACGCAATTTGCAACGGCTTAGTAAGGAATGACAGAAGACGACGGTAATAAATAAACAAAAAAAAGTCGAAAAAACAAAAAAAAAAAAATTACTTGTAGATCACATGAAAATCCATCGCAAATTAGCGACGGAAATTTCCGCTTCTAAATATCTGACGCTAAATCGGTGTTTTCTTGTAGTGGGTAAACAACAAAATTGCTTTCCTTGACCATTCTGCTCTGCCCCAAGGTGATCAAATTGAAAAGGTGGAATGCACAATTGCACATTTAGTATCAGAGGTACGGGCTACAAACTGTAGGGTATGCTACCATCTATGCTATTACACTGCATTCACATTAAACTTGCTTCCCTTTAACTTTTATTACTCACCAATTCACTATAACCCCTCTCTACCAATCAGTTCTTAATGACACCTACTACTTCAAATTAACCTACGTAGAACACATATATTTCACGTGTTTGCAAACTGTAACAACCTGAATTCCAACGGACCGATTTTCTTTCAAAAACACAATCCATCAAAACCCGAGTTGGTTGCTCTGGTATCCTACAGAAAAGACAGAGACAAGAAATATGTCAGAGTTCGGAAAACACCTCACAGTGGAAGGAATAAAATATAATATATATAAACATAGCTTTACCTTATTTACAATACTGCTAAATCAGTTTCTAAATGTTAAGGGGATCAACTTTTGAAATTTAAACGTTTAAAAAGTAAACTAATAAGGACATAAGCAAGCCACAATTGGAGGAAGGTTAATGTTATTAAATAACCTTCAAATCAGAGACGCATGCACATGTGATTAAATGTAAATAAATAAAAGAAAATGGTTTAAAGACATGCGGTTTCTTTTCAAAAAGAGTAGACTAAAAGAGAAAGAAATCAATTAATTGATTAGGAGAAGAATATAGCAAATAAAGGTTCACGTATAAGTGCAAATAAATAAATAATTGAATGCATGAAGGAAAGAGGTTGTTATACGTTAAAAATAGTATGTAATGCATTAATTAGAAAGAAATAAAGCGGTTTCTTTTTTTTATTTTATTTAAATGAGCACTAAGTGTGAAAAGGGTTGTTCTCGATGGTTCTTTTCTAGGGTGAGGTGGACGGTTTAGATGAGTTTTTATTTAATCCTAAGGTCCTAGTTGCTCTAACCCACCTATAAAAAAACACCTAACCTAACCCTAAAATCATTCTATCTCTTATAAGACGCCTCCATGCCACCAAACTTCAACCCAACATAGCCACCGCCTCTAAACTCTAAATTAAATTGCAAGTTCTTCATCAATTTTGGAGTTTAATCAAATCAAGTAGCAAGTTTCTTCAACAATAAATCACGTTCTGCGTCAATAATCAAATAAGAAGCCTAAACCAACGTTCTACCTCAACAACCAATTGTTTATTTCTCCAATCCAGTCAAGGTGAGTGGTTTAAAATACAGTTGTTGTATAATTGTACTTCTATCGTTTGTCATTCCCCATAATGAATATGATGATAATTTAATAAGATCAGTTATTTCATTTATGCTTACGATTGAGTTCTCTTCTTTTTATGCTTTCCCCTTTTTATTTTTATAGTTAGGCTATCTCGAGCCTACATCTATCATGAATTTATGCGTTGTAAACGAGAACGAGAAAGTAAAAGGGAAAAAGGGGTTGTTTGGGCATAATATGGGTTGGAAGGATTTATGTATGATTTGAATAGAATTATGGACAAAATTGTATGGTAATTTTAAATTTAAGTAGTTTGGCATGATTGAAATTGGATATGGAATTAGTACAATTAAATAATAACAACATGTAATTGGATATCATGGATTAGGAATATATATAGTTGGAAGAAATGATTTCGTGGATGTGTCTAGGATAGCCTAGGTAATTTGGAAACCCGATTAAGAATTAGTTGTCCTTGTCTACTTCAGTTTTTGATGTTTGAAAAAAATATTTTGCATTTTTGTTACGGCGTGTTTTTATGGTTCGGCAAAAGCAAGTTTTGGTAAAGAAAATAAAGTTTTACCATTTTTTATTTTTGGGAGAAAAATTTAGAGAAAAAAAGAGGCCAAACCATGTTTTAAAAAGAATGGAGTAGGTAAGGATTAATGTCTAGAAAGAACGAGTTTGAGACTAGGAAGTAAATAATAAGGACTATCCTAGAATAATAAAAATAAATTCTCGTAGAATGCATAAGCTTTATAAAGACTAGAATTGTTGCTCGAAAAAGATAAGTTAAAAAAAAGTTTCTTATGTAATGTGCTTGGACAGGAAAATAGGAACTTTTTATAGAATAGCTATGTAAAAATCCAAGTGCAACCAGAAAAGGTAAATAAAAGAAAAACGGGAAATGTAAATTCTTCCATTTTATACCTTTTTGTAACATAAAAAATCGAATTTGAAAAATTATATTTTTCAAATTTAATAATAGTTGGTAGGATTTTGGATGCAACAATTGGATGAACTATGCTCTTATTCTATAAGAGTATGAGAAAATTTGGATGAAAAATATTTTGGCTTTTCAAAAATATTGCATTCATATAGAACTGCAAGTATATTTAGGATGTGAGCATCTTGTTTTGAAAAAAAAAAAAAAAAAATTGGATGCACACTTGATGGTTTGATATTATGCGAGGAATTATATATTTTACCCCTATCGAATTTCGAGGACGAAATTCCTTAAGGGTGGGAGAATGTAACACCCGGTATTTTTAATATAACTAAAAATGATATATATGTATATATGCATAGATATATTTAAAGGAAAGATTAAATACTATTAATGTAATTGCATGTAAGAAGTTTATGCAGTGAAATAAAGAAAAAAGATTAATAAAGAAATTACATGCAATATTTGAAATAAGAAGAAATACAGTGAAATGCGAAGAAATACATGCGAACATTTAAAAAGAAATAAAAAGGAGAATTTGAAGAGACTCTAGAATTTGGTCATGAAATTAGCGTCATTACGTTCGTGGCGATTTTCTGGTCAATTAGACCTATAGTTTGTAGAAAACTGATTTAAAACGAAGAAGTTATCCGTAATTTAAGAAATGCAACAAAACATGAAAAGAGCAATGAGAAAAGAATAATTTGTAGCTTGGTCCTAAGTCTTGTTAATAAAAGACTTAGTAGTTCATTTGGTTAATACATGAGAATTGTATATAAGAGGTTGTGAGTACAAACCCCACGAGTGCCATATATTTTTATTTTGTTTTAAGGAGCGGCCAAATAGTGGCTTAGCAAATTGGTATCAGAGCATAGGTTTACGATTCCTATATAGATAATGAGAGAGCGTATTTGTATTTTCAAAAATATAAATATATTATATATAAACCTAGATCTATAAAGAAGCCCACTAAATAGAAAGAGTAAAATATGGAAAGAATTGGGATAATGAGCAATGAAATCTAAGACCCTTAGGTATGTTGGGTGGAAAGTGTACAAAATGATTGGTGTTAAGAAAGATGTATCCCATACAATAGTAACTGAGATGAGTGGGTTTAGTAGGGAAACCTTATAAAGTGGCAAATGGAGATACTGATTTAGCAGTACTGTAATTAAGGTAAAGCTATGTTTATATATATTATATTTTATTCCTTCTGCTGTGAGGTGTTTTCCGAACTCTGACCTATTTCTTGTCTCTGTCTTTCTGTAAGATACCAGAGCAACCAACTCGGGTTTTGGTGTATTGGGTTTTTGAAAAAAAATCGGTCTGTCGGAATTCAGGTTGTTACACAAACATTGACAAGATAACACTACAATTTATTTCATTTACTAACCTCGACAAGTCGATCCTTTGACACAGGGCAAAGAATACGTCATTTCAGCAACTGTTGTGAAATTTTACGCATCTTCCCCTTAGAGCTACCTATCCTGCCTCTTATGCTCGGCAACAGTGCATCTAGAAGGCAACCAATATTTCTGTGGTGGTTCCGTTAAGAATATTGATAACTCTCTATACAGGTTAGCCAACACACGGGTTCAACATACAACTCGGATTGGTCCTAACCCCATCTACCTACTACTGATCTAGGTATCGATTAAAGGTTGATATATTGGATCCCACCATGTCAATTACTGTCACGGCTTTTGGAAAGAGGCTGAAGTTCCTATAGGTCACAAAGTTGACGGCATGCTCTCTGTTCTCAAATCGGTACGTTCACATTATTCGTATTTTATACCTCTATGCATACAACAAGCACAAGATTAAGTTTGAAAATATAATTGCAACTGACCCTATGACTACATTTTCTTACCTTGAAAAAACACACTCCAACACTGTTACTTGAATATTTTCTCATTTGTTAGGCTGCGTAGACTAACCAACATGATTTCCAGTATGAACTTCATACGGAAGCACATGTTACCATAGTTTTCATGACCGTGCCGTGTCTCGAACCGTGATAGCTCAAGGTCGGAGGTTTTGAAGGTCGGATCGGTCAAACCGTAAGAACCGTACGGACATGAATTTTAACTAAAACTAGTATATTAATACATGATATTAGGAATTTGGCACGAAAAACAAAAATATACTGCTACTCATATAAAACAGTGTCTCAGTGGCGCATTTAATCATAACAAAACAGGCATATGCTCTTTTATTTAATTTGCAATTATTACAATTTACAGTTGTCTCTCTTTCTTTCTTCTCCAAAGCAATCTTCCGCCTTCCCAGACTTTCTTTTATCTCTTTTTCTTTCGCATCTTCTCCCTCGCCCAAATGGAAACAATCTTTGCAGGATTACAAACCTAAGAACCGCAATTTTCCAACCCTAAGAACCGTGATTCTCAAGGTCGAACCGCGGCTAGCCGTGGTTCGCGACTAAACACGGCTATTCCACTTTCCGGGCCGTCGAAGGTGATGGCTCGAGGTTTTTATGGTCGGACCGAGGGTTGGGTCCGGTCATGAAAACTAGGCATGTTACCTCCCAAACATATTACATGCTTACTATTTTACTTTTTGTTCCCCAAAACAACACTTATTTTTTTACACCACCTTATGCTGGTGCATGCTATATCAACTACTGACGCCGGTAATGCAATAACGTCATAAATGTGGCACATACGTACTAGACGATGTACACTACTACTGCTATACATAACGATTTCAATCTTTTTTTCCAAACTGTCGTTTGGTTATCCATCAAATTTTCCCTAAAATCAATCTTCACATGTGCACATTGCTTTTTCTTTTGAAACATGCTGACATATGAAAAAAAAACCCATTTAGCCTTCCATTTCAGACATGATAAGACTTCGACTTAACAGGATAATGGAGGGCAAAAAATAGAACAGATATTTCAAAAACTATCTGGTCAGCAGGAATTGTTCGAGTTTAGGCCAAAAAACTATGAGACCAACAACCCAGATGCATCACTTACCGTAAGGAAAAATAAAAAAACAACACCCTGGAATTCGAGCTTTTGATGTATTATCCCAGGTATTTACCAACTTCAACTGATACAAAAAATTTCCTCTATACAGTAATAAGCATATTACTCTTAAACACTTATGCTGCTACCCGCAGATTACTCCACCTAGCGAACAAAGTTCAACGATTGATCTGCAATCCCCAAAAAATTCTAATGCTGCTCTCTCTCAACCTGACATAAAAGGAAAAAAGATACTTATCACGGCAAGATCAATCTTCGTCAAAATTTACTCACACCAGATTAACCACACATTTGACTAACAGATACTTTATTTATAAACCGAGGAGGAGGAATGCAAATCTGACGAAGAACCACTTGCATCTGATCTGGACCACATCAGAAAGGACTCAATCGGGGGATTGTTATTCGGTACGACTTTTTTCCACTTCTCTTACTACCGGTGTTACTTCATAGTTCGCAATTAAGTGTGAACACTCCCATCGATACACATAATCTGTTTGCGTTCATTTCTTAAGTACCACCTGTCTTAAGTACCATCTGTTTGCATATGTATCTTAAACTTCTTCCCACTCTTTTTGTCAGCTCTGTTATTTCCTCTGCTCAACTCTTCAGAATGTATCGTTTTATTTTCCTTGAACACTTTGACCTAACAGTGTGAAAAACTTATTTCACTACGTGTGCATTACTGCCTATTGCTCAGTACTTCTTTCGATTTTACTCTGTGTAATGGAAACTTAACAACTGCTCGCTTGCATCATGGCTTCTGTTGACAACACACTGAATTGGGGTTCTGTACCTAATATACATGCCTGTAGGAATAGCAAGTATCCCACTTAGCCATCCATGTATCATTGGACTAACTGACATGCGGAGTACAGTTTTTTCAGGTATTTGCACGCAAAACAATACCCATCCACGCAACAGTACTATAGAGTATCCCCCAGAAGCTACATGGTATCATCCCCATTCATCATTCTCACCAACTTTTTACCGCACCATATTATAATTACTTCCTGCCTTTTCGCACTATGTTTATGGACATCATACACGTTGACACAGCAACATATAGTTCAATCCAATTTACTTGCTTCATACCCACTATGCTTCAACATCTTCCTTTCACTCCTACCACTACAACAAAATACACTTTTCGCAACAGGCGATATCTGTTGCAGTAGACTTATTGCAACAGGCCTGCGCCCCTTGGTATAGCCAAAGTTGCAAAAAGTCCGCAACATTTTCTGCCTGTTGCAATAAGATGTTGCGGTATACTTTTTTGCAACATATCATTTTGCAACAGTGTATGCCTGTTGCAATAGATTCATAAATCTGTAAAAAAAAATTACAGCTTATAGATATTACATATTAAATGTATCGGTTTTAATAATAGTGCATATCACAGAATAAAATAAACAAATAATTTTTTTATTTTAACAAGGTTTTAATAGTACAAACAATTATAACAGCAAAATCCTAAGTGAATTAGCAATATTCATCAGCTCAAAGACACTGTAAAAAGTACAAACTCAATGCAAAAATCCCCTCCCTTTAAGACCTAAGCGACTTAGCAATATTCCCATCGCCACCCTTGGGATAAAACCCACCCGACGTCTTCACAGTCCCTTCCTCATACACGATCTTTAGAAACTCTTCCAGAGTTCTTCCATACGCTATAGAATATTAATTTCCTGCTATCATATTGCCTGGGATCCTCCCTTCCGCCCCCTTACTTGGAGGCATAAATATCCCTTCGTCTTTTATTCCTGCTCCTCCATGCTTATTCCTCAATTCAGATATCTTATCCGTTAACTGTGCCACTGTCACGTTGTACGGCTCAACCGTCTTGATACAGAATTATTCTTATCACCGCGTCCTATGCTGATTCCACTCCCAATAATCCTGCTGTTAGCTGCATTACAGTTTAGTATTCAGTTTAATGTAATATATAATAATATCAAGTGCATATTATATTTAATGATCAGACTGTGCAATTCATAACAGGCTGCATAAAATGTGTCATACCAGCAAACAATAACTGCACCATACACAAGCCTGCAGAAAGAACAGTACTGTCATAATGTTTCTAGCATAAGAGAATAGTGATGACATGTAACATACCCGGCTTGTAAATGTGAAACATCGGCTGTAACAGTCTCACTTACTCACAAACTCCATAGCACAAGAACAAAAGGTGCACAGACAAGAGTGACAATAATAAGTGCAATAAACTTTAACTCTAGCATGATATTCAGGTTATTGCGAAAAGGGGATAGAACACTCAAAAAACATAAAATGTTTTCAAATTGGTTAGAATAGATGAAGCTAGTCCTTATCAAAATGAACCATGGACTACAAAAGTATACAGATCTATTATTCAGTCCAAGCTTCTTAACTTTATCTATGAGTAAAATGGCATTGTTTATTGTTCACTTTTAGTAAACTTAAGCATACATAGAAGACTGATTTACCAAATTATGTCAGTAGTAAGATGACATAATTTCTAAATACCGAGACTGAAGGTAAAGTGCAGTTAAAAGGAAAGTTGAATCAACCATTCAGGTGTATTTAATATAATAAAGAGACATTCCTTTGTTATATACAATGAATAAGATTTGATCTTTTGCCAAAGATGATTTCACATATACACCAAAATGAAAATATATGGATCAACTTTCATAGAAAAAATGGTTATCTAAGAAAAAAAATATGAACAGAATGTCTTGCATGCAAAGTATAGCTACAACATGTCTTGCATGCAAAGTATAATCAAATATCCTTAAAATGAATATGAACAGAATGTTCTTTAACTAAAAAATGGACTAATAATCAACTTTCATAGAAAAAATGGTTATCTAAGAAAAAAATATGGATCAAAGCCCATGCTTAAGGAAAAGTAATTAGTTACGATAGACTAAATCTCATTCGTTTTCACATGGGACCGCATTACCAAACAAAATAGGTTGGAAATCAAAGGATTTCTCATAAACTATTTAATAACTTTTTTTTAATACAGCAAAGCCTATGTGTCTGTTTCATTTAATATGGATGTGATTTCTACAAAGGGTGACCTCTCAATACTCTACTTCAAATTGGTTTACATATAAAATAAAAATTATTAACTAAGAAGCTTGAATTTTTAACCAAGGAAACATCAAAGTACCAGTTATTCAAAGATGAAACAATCAGCTACCTTACTTAAGAACCCTGAAGCTTGTCTTCCTCTAGCAACAAATGAATGATAGACCTCACTACTTCATTGCTGCCAACTGTTGTGATCTTCGGCTTCTGGATGAGATCCTTTAAAACTGCATCAAGTGTTACTCTAAGTTCTTTAAACAGAACAGCTGTTTGTGCAGGTGCTGACAACTTTAACCAGTTATCAATGACAACCATTTCATATGTTGGATAACTATAGAGCCACCAAAAAGTAATATAGCATAAGGAGAGATGAAGCTTGTATCCCATATGAAAATTTTGTTGGTTCCCACCTTTTCAAGATAAATAAGGAATTGGTAACGGAAAGGTCATGTCAAATGATTAACAGAGGATGGATGGCTGGATGTGGACTTCTCGGCTTCCGTCGAAGCATATAGGATGATCTTTAGCAGATATACTGACAAAGAGTGCTTCATTGTTTCCTAAAGTTCCAATAATATCCTCTATACCAGCAACAATATTAGGATATAAACCTGCACATAAAACTGACTTAATAATTGTGGTTTTGTGAGCATACATGTAAATGGCTGGGACATATCAGAAAACCATTTGTCAAGGATGTTTTTTCTTTTCATGTTATTCGGCAAGAAGTTCAGGAGATTTACAAGCCCAAACTATTTAATAACTTCTCTAACTTCATATATGGTTTAATAATTTCACATAAATCAAAGGACTATGTACCGAATGAATTCTCATAAACTGTTTAATAACTTCTCTAACTTCAGACTTGGTTTAATAATTTCACATAAATCAAAGGACTACGTACCAAAGGAATTCTCATGCTAATTTGGACATGTAAGAACAAAAAAATGTAGCCTCTTGAAGCAACGCAGAAGAGACTATAAATTTGGCGGCTGCGTTTCTCATGTTTGGATGGGAAGCTATTTGCTGAGCATCATCATTAACTGAAATCACCGCTTTGTGGTCGTCCATTTTAAATCGTTCCTTGCGCTGAAATAACTGTTCAGCCACATGAACCCGCTCGGGATGCGGTTGCTATTAGGGGGAGCGACAGCTTTAGGATATGCGGGTGAAGAAAGGAGGGGGTTGTGACGTCTTTGATGGAGGAGAAGGCGATTTAGGTTTAGTTTAGGGATTTTTCGATTTGGCGACTCGTATCGGATGAGGGAGGTAGGAATCGATGTTCTAATATGAAGTTTCTAGAAATTGGATCGGGTTGGATACTGAAGCTGTTGGGCTCGCGCTGTTTCATGATCGGGGAAGTTGTTGCATATAAATTATATTATGAATTATTATCGAATATAATAAATCAGTGAACATTACAGCAAGCATACGCTATTATTGAAATGTACTACTATACTAATAATTATTAAATATATTAATTATTAATTACTGATTTTAATATTACTTATTAAATATTAAACATTTATCAATAAATAGTAATTATCAATTATTAAAATTTAACTTTTTATTTTTTAATTAATATTCATTACTTATTATTACTGCATGACTATAATTGAATATTAGGTATTACATGTTAACTATACCTATATGTCACTGGTTCCTAATATTAATTATTACACATTTAGTACGTATTAATTATTAAAATATAACTCCTTGTTGACTAATTATTATTGATTACTTATTATTTCATGACTATAATTGAATGTTAATCATACATATATATCGCTTAACTATTAGTAATAATTATTAGTTATTACATATTTAGTATTAACTATTAGAAGTTATATTAATTATTAAATAATTACTTCGTATTTATTTATTATTAAAGTATTAATTCATATTATTTTATTATCAGTTATAAATATCATTTTATAATACTTAAATTTTATTATTAAATACTAATCTTAATCATTATATAATTACTAGTAGTTAATCATTTAATGTTAACTATTTAAAATTAATTAGTAAAAGTTAATCATTAAAAGCTGATACTAATTTTTAATAGTTTGTTTTTCGCAACTGGCTTTACTAGTTGTAAAAAAATACAGTTATTGCAAGTGGCGAAAACAGTTGCTAAAGATATTTATTTGCAACAGACCTGAAAGTGCAGTTGCAAATGATATGTTTGTTGCAACTGTTATGGAAGCACGGTTGCCAAAAGTATGTTTTTGCAACAGGATGGGAAACGCAGTTGCTAAAAATATGTTTTTCGCAACAGAAAAAAAAGGTCTGTTGCTAAATCTCATCTATTGCAACTGCTATATTTGGTTTGTTGCTAAATACCATATACTGCAACTGTCATTTGTCGCCTGTTGCAAATAGCTAGTTGCAATAGGGTATTTTTCTTGTAGTGTACTCATGTACTGACCAAAGTAAATCACATCTTCCATCACTCCACACGAATGCATAAGCAAAAGAGAACCCGTAAAACACAACCTGCTTTTAAGACTACATGACATATTCCAGCAACCAGGTGAATCGTCTGCCCGTGTGCGAAGCATGGGTCACTCACTAGTTTAATGGAAAAAGAAACGAAAAAGGAAAGCTAAACTTTGGTCTCATTTATGTTATTAGTACCCGTTTGGTTTGACGTTTGAGTCATGCAGACCCTGGGATGCATTTACTGCCATTGAAGGAGAACTAAATGAAAACGGGGACAAGTTCAAACCCAGTTCTGTTGAACTAAGGTTAGTCAACAAAATCACACAGCAAATCATAGCAGCTACTCAGTCTTGTTTGAATTCCAAAGTGTAACAAAAGTCACCCAACCATACCGAGTTTTCTTTCTTTGTCTTCCTTGAGACATTTCAAACAGCAATTCAACATCAGCAAGGCAAGTACAATTCAAGTAGCCAAATTTGATTACCTTCTTATATCATATCCTTTGGTAGTCTCCATATCTCCAAATAAACCACCATGTACTATTCCCTGTTGAGTTCTATACAAATATTATTCATCATAATATGCCAGTTATTTATGGTAGTCTTTCATATGATGCCATACAAGTTCATTGTGTTTGCACACGCAAACGTCGTGTTTATGAACGTGTGTCATCTCAAATATCAGAAAGCAGAAGTGGGTAGTTCTAGCAAAAGCATGTTCAAAGTTGGAGTGTGGCTGTTTTCAACAATTATAGTTTTAAGTTTTGTGTATTGGACGCAGTCTCTGATGCCCTTTCCATGGAACATAGTGATTTGCACCGCAGGTGTGTCGTTGCTTATTCTACCATTTTATGCGATGTTTATTGAACAAGAGAACTCGAAGGTTGAAATGAAAGCAAATGATATGGATGATCATCTTATAGATGTGTAATGGGTGTTTATTTTTATTTTTATTTTTTTTTACTGATTTTTTATGAATACTGTGTTAAAATGTTTGAAAAGTGATGCTACTTTTGGAAGATGAACTCTTTTGCTTGTTTTGTGTCTCAAACAATTGTAACGGCGGCTCGCCGTCACTAACCAAGTTCTGGTCAGAATCATAACCAAAGAGAGAGGAGCAAGCCCAGCGCAGCAATGAAACAAGGTCGATTTCATTCGTTTTGCTAATCAAAAATATGTCTACTTCACATTCGATTCCATCTGCTCAATCAAAAATACCGCTTTTTCAAAAACCGATTTCAAATACATGCTCCATTTACTATAGTTTTATTATGGAATCTGTAATGCTATTTTCATCTAGGAGCGAAACGAAATGATGTATATGCTTTCCCATTCCATCTGCAAATTCGTGTTTTCCAAAGCTTTTAGTGCTTTTTGGTACAAAAATACTGTTCAAAAGTTACTGTACTGGATGTTGGAGATGCATGCATTTGGTAGAGAACAGATATTTTGTTTGGATAAAAAGGAGGAGAAATGACGTACAACTAATAAAAGTATGACATGTGCACAGCAGCACTAGCCCACCAGTTAAGAACTTTGTGTCATGGTAACAATGACATGAGTTCGAAACCCAAAACGACATCCAAAAGCTTATCATATGCATATGCTAAAATCAACCACTTATGTGGTGCTCGCAGACCGGGCTATGTACACTGCGGAGGGTTTTATGATTTCGTTCGATTTCCGTTCTGAGCAAATTCAAAAAAAAAAAAGGTATGTCGAAATGAAAAGTTACCGGGTAAGATGTAAAAGGAAAATTTCACAGAGAACATTGATAAACACA
This sequence comes from Allium sativum, assembly GCA_030737875.1. Classification (NCBI taxonomy): domain Eukaryota; kingdom Viridiplantae; phylum Streptophyta; class Magnoliopsida; order Asparagales; family Amaryllidaceae; genus Allium; species Allium sativum. Next base: position 150,901,921 of record CM060921.1, on the reverse strand, counting down.
AAACTGCAGGACTTTTCAAGTTAAAGTACACTCCATTTAAAATTAATTGAGAACGACAAACCATTAATAATTTTAGGAATTATTTTTTCGATTTCGCCACCTTTTATAAACTTATAATACATTTAGCCTAGTTTGAAAACTTATTACAGTCCTAGTTTGGTTTATGTCACATCAGCTGGAAACCATTATTTACTACAAGCATTATTTCAAATAACGCGTACGTACGTTATTCAAGATGATGCACGTAGGTGTTGTAAGTTTAAAAACCCTTTGAATTTCTCCTGAACCCACGGTGCGCTATCTTAAATGACGCTCGTTCGCGTTATCTTGTATAACGCTCAAATTGAGTTTAAATTATGATTGGAAGAACTCAGATAAATGCGTTATTTAGGATAACACTTTCACGCATAATCCGGAATAACACAAATATAAGATTTTGTTTTTTAAGATCTCATGTTTTCTACGACATTTGAAATAACGCTTGTATGCATCATTTGAAATGTCGCTCAAACGTGATATACAGAGAGCTTTTGCTCTCTTCATCCTCATTTACTTACTTTCTAAATATTCGGAAGGTAGATTTGTGCCAGTCGAGGCACCTCGGGTTAGGCTTAAGCCATATATTTTCATTGTGATGCAATAATTCTCTAACGTTGGACTTGGCACCGGAGGCACCGATGCAGATTTGAATGATGGGAATCACTTGCTTGGTAATGGAATTCATGTTGGCGATATTATTTGGTGATACACTCGAGAGGGCCTCTCTCTCGGATTTGGAATGGATTACGCTTAGTCCATTCATTTAGGATACTCAAAATTCTCAGAACCCATCGGACTTCAAGTTGTTGGTGTTGCAAAAAAAGAAACCCAATACCTTAAATCAACTTCCGAAATTAAACACTTCATTAATTTTAGCTCCGATCCATCAGCAATTTCATATTTGCATCAACTGAACTCTATTCTCCGTCGTTTGATTCATTACAAGGTTTGAATTTCAAAACCCTAAATTATAATTTTTCTGGATCTTTAACTTTTGGTAATGTATTCTTTTTTGTTTTTTTAAATTAGAATAGCTCCTAAATTTATTGCGATTATTTGCTACTTCGATGGTGAGTTGGTTATTGATGATAGAAAGTGTGGGAAATATGAAGGTAGATCTTTCAAACCTATAAACGTTCTCAAAGATTGTAACTTGATGCAATTAAAAGCCTCGATATTCAAGTCAACAATGATTAATACAGAGCAATTTGATATTGAGTTAGTTTGCAACTGGCCGACTGATTCTGGTTCTAAGGCAATTAAAATTGTTGATGATGTTGATGTTGAGTTAATGTTTTCTGCCGCTTGTAAGACTATAGAGTTATTTGTTGTGAAAACGACAAAGGTAGTGGTAGAAGCACCTACTGCTTCAAGACCCGTTCGAGCGGCACCGTTCCGTCCGACTCCTCTAATACCATCACCAAATAGTATTCCTCCTTCTAACGTTTCAGAGTATGGACAACATCAAATGTTCTATGCCAGTAGTTCATTATTGCATTTCAGACTAGAATCTCAACACTAAATGTTTTACGCAGATTGCATGTTTTACATAATATATGTCTTGCCCTTGCTTTAAGATAGTTTTATTTAGTTCTGTCACGGCTTGTATAACACCTATTTTATTGATTGTTGCTAATATGTTACATTATTGCTGATTATTTTTGTACCTATGAGCAGCGCTTTTCACAATACGGTGATATTGCATCAGTAAAGATCCCTGGGAAGCAATATGGATTTGTACTATTTGTTCATAGTAAATCAAACTGGAGATAAATTTAACCATCATCTATTTAGATAGCTCCAGGTAAAATCTGAAAAACATCAAACTTGTACAAAGCAGTTGTCGTTATTTCTTATCTATGTTCGTGATGGTGGGAATATTATATATTTCTGCCAATCGTACACTACTTGTATTGGATACTAAATACTAAACGAGGTTATCAGTGATTCAGTATCATGTAAAGTTAGTTTGGGTAATAAAACCACTAATAACGAATATTTTAAAATAAGGAATATTTTTAAATAATATTCAGTAAAGGATTAAAATCTGATTTTGATATTCGATTTTGGATGGACACGAAAATATTGAAATATGTGAAGCCGTAGTGATTAGATATGCGCCATATTGATGCAAACGATATTTATATCAATTTTATTAATTTTTATAATGAATATCGAAAAGGAAATGATTTCAAAATATGATATTTCAAAAATATTATCATTTATATATTAATGATATGAAATATTCAATTTTGATTTAAAATTGAAATGAAAGTGGGAATCGTTTTAAAACGAATTTATAAAATACGTTTTGAACGAAATATATATTATATGTATTATATATATAATGGCTTGAATAGAACGCTCCGCACCGCGACCATTCGCAAATTTCGAACGTTGACTTCGAATTGACATTACGGGAGACCCGACCGCCAGTTCTGGTTTTACATGTTTTATTTTGGTTCTTCCAATTGTTGTTAATGACCGTCATATATTGTATAGTTATGATCCTTACTACCATCATACACAAAATGATGTTGGACCGTCTACGCAAGTAGTAGAACCGTTGCAGCCAATGCCATCTGAGTTATATCATATGAGTCAGAAGTAAGTATTCTTTGAAATGAATTATTATTTGAGTCATGCGTAAGTGTTTGATCAAGGTGTAATATTTTCATGATGCAGTTGTTTGTAGGATTTCATGGAAGAGAAAACGCCCTTCGAAGAGAATGCATGCGATGACGCGAGTCAAGAAGATGGAAATGTAGACCTACAAACGAACCCTGGACCTGCTTTGGACAACATGACAGTTGCTTCGATTCCCGATACCAATCATGCATGGTTTGACAATATGCAAGTAAATAATGATTCATTGAACTTTGACTTCGGAGCTGAAGAGATGGATGATGAAGAAGATGGGAGTAATGACGAACCTGCAATGGAGATTCCCCTTGATGAGGACATGTGTACTGCGGTCGCTAACTTGCAAAGTAGGGGGAGAATTATTCTCGTCCTCCTGCGTTCAAAGTGGTTTTAAACCTGGTCTTGTTTTTAAGAGCAAAGCTAAATTTCTGCAACAACTAAGTGAGTGGTCCATTTTACATGTTGTTTCCTTTAAGCCTATTAGGTCCAACAAAGAAACGTATACTGCCATTTGTAACGTCGACGATAAATGTCAGTGGAGAATTCATGCAATTGATTCCAAAAAATCGCAGGTTGGTTTGTGGGTTTTTAAGAAGTATAGAGGGGAGCATACTTGCGTTAATCCAACGATCAATTCAAGCAATCAGCAAGCGACATCCACATTTCTGGTTTCGAAGATCATGCCTTTTGTGAAGTCTGATATAAACATAACAGCTAGAACAGTTCAAGTGTTGGTTGAAGAACTATTTTTTATTAAGATTGGTTATATGAAAGCTTGGAGATCTCTGAGCAAGGCAATTGTTATGGTTTACGGGGATTGGGCGGAGTCATATTTATTGTTACGGTCATATTTTGATGAAATTAGAAGATCAAATCCTGATAGTGTAAGCCATATAGTAACAGACGAATATGGTGTATTTGCACGTGTATTTTGGGCATTTGGCCCTTCCATTGAAGGATTTCTACATTGTCACTCATTGCTTTGTATCAATGGCACTCATCTGTATGGCAAATATAAAGGTACACTACTCGTAGCCACTGCAACAGATGCGGATGATCAACTCTATCCGTTGGCGTATGCCATTGTTGAGGCCGAATCGGCTGACTCTTGGGCTTGGTTTTTTTTCTGTATGAGACAGTTTATACATAGTGTAAACAATCGACGTATTACTTTCATATCTGATAGAACGAAAGGAATCCCTATCACATTGCAGGAAAGATGGGTAGAGCCACATAAGCATAGATTTTGCGTGAGGCATCTAAAAGCAAATTTTCAAGCCGCCGGCTTTAGAGATCAACATTTGACTGGTTTACTTTATGCGGTGGCATGTGCATCAGAAGAGGTTGAGTATCGTAAGCTTCGGGAGAAAATTAAGACAGCCAACATTAGAGCTCATAACTGGATTGAGAGAATTTTGGGCAGAAAAGAGGAAAATTGGGCTTTGTTTAAAGACGATGGCGGGAGGTTTCATGTAATGATGACAAATGCTTCTGAAAGCTTCAATGGTGTGCTAAGAGGTGCACGATCGCTTTCAGTTAAGTTGTTGGTTGCGCATACCTTCTATACATCGGTGGATTATTTCTGTAAAAGGCAACAAAATGTTGTTGGTTCGGTATGCAAATTAACCTATAAACTACAACACTACCCTAGGGACGAACTACTTCAAAATCCGCTGTTGGTAAGGAGTTGCTCTCTGTTTCTTCTTCTGTTTTGGGGGGTACATCTTCATGCGAAGACGATGAGGAACCTTCTTGGGGATGTGACGGACTATGCACAACCTGGGTTGGTTGATATGACTCTGGCTCCTTACGCTTACGCTTTCCCTTTGACGCCACCTTTTTCCTCCGTGACGAATAAACCAAAGTAGTTGGAGGCGGAGGAATGTCGTGGACTTCTTGTGCCTCCGAAGCTCCTACGAATGCTAAAGCTTGAGGTTGCGGAGGAGGAGGAGGCGGTGCCGGTCTAGCGAGCTTGTTCTTCCCCAAAATGGTTTGCAAAATACGCTTGATGCTAAAGCATTTCCCTTGCTTTGTTCGGGCACCTCATGGGATAGCTCATCGACCATTTGTATAGCCCAGTACACACCGTCCGCCTGTAAATTTTAAGTTAACATGCATAAAATTCATACTTGACAAAAATTGTACATCATTTAAACTTATTCGCAAAGTTTTCATGCCACACTCCTCTCAAGAGGAGCTCTAGGCGTGTACGCTTCCACTATAGCACCAAGAGGTTGCACGTTCCGAAGAATATACCGTCGGGTAATCTGCCAATACCATGTGTAATACTCTTCATCCGACAACGTGAACTCCCGCTCCTGCTGCGTGTGCATATGCCGATGGTTCCATGTCTCAATGGCCGCCTCGTACTCCCTGGGTACTTCTAAGTTAATCCCGTAATGTGGGATTGATTCAGGAAGATATTGTCTAAATGCAAACTGACGCATCACCCGGTCATGAACGTGATATGCTACATCGTTCAAACATATAACGGGTACACGGGCAGTCCACGGATGGGAAGACATGGTACATAAGGCCGGAAGCTATCCAAGTTCCGGGGCATATGGGGTCCATGTAACAACATCTGGACTAAGCACGTCGAGCTCATTGCGATAGAATTTTAGATTATGCCTCGGAGTCGACGAAGTGCTCTTCTTTCCAGCCCACCTGTAATTGTGACTTCGTAAGAGATAGAGGAAATAAGTTAACACATATAAGATAAATAATTGACGAAATAAAAATACCTAGCCCCGTACGGCAAAGAAAAATCAATATTTGGTTGCTTTATTTCAAGTCTACCAAGGGGAAGATACATCCACAGCCATAGCTACAAAGAAATTTGATAAAGAAACACGACATGCGAAAAAAAACAAATAAGAATCAAATAAGCATACGAAAATAAAGTACATGTATCAACGAAGGACAACCTCCAAGATTAGTGCTCTCAAACAAAACGGTCCTGCTAAGTTTCGTATATGTGTATGCTAATGTCGCACTGCCCCAAGAATATTGCAGACAATGATCAAAATCCTCAATAAAATGCAACCATTTCAGCCACACCCGAGTCTTAGAATGATTGCACAAAAGATGTTGAGTAATGATCCAGAGTATGATAGCTCTAGCACGCTATTCTATCTGCTCCTGCATGGCATCCTGTGGAATGTCATGCTCAAACTGCGTTTTGTACCAACTAGTAATAATTTGCTCATTTCCCATCCATTGGTCCGCGGGAGGCGTAATACCTAAAATTCGCTGGCACATCTCTATGTAGTCCCCGGTTTTCGGAGTCCTCAAAGGAGCGCCATCAATCGGCATGCCTAGCAGGACCGCCACATCACCCTAAGTGATGGTCATCTCTCCAACTCTAAAATGGAATATCGATGTCTTCGGTCTCCATCTATCGACTAATGCAGTGATGAGATAACGATCGAGTTGAACGTATTCCAACTGGTGTACTAGTCGGAATCCAGCACGATCAAGCAAGGCCAATACTTCTGGATGTGTGGAGGTCACCGCCCCAATGGAAACTGTGTGATCTATAATCTAAACGGGATTTTTCCCTGTAAATAAAGTTTAACATACAACGTAAGACATATATACAAAAAAATAAGAAATAAGATTAGGCCAACATACAAACACTGTACATACATACCGCCATCAAAGTATTATTGTTCGACCTATGTCTACCTTGCAAGTATAGGACAATATCATCTACAGGTCCTGGTTCCATCTCAATAATCTCTACACAAATCATATTCCAAACAACATTAGTGCTACGCAAACTTAGCGAAAAATCACAAACAATGTTGAAAACTATATAATTTCAACTATATTGAACCCATTAAACCCATTAAACCACATACAAGCTTATTTACAAGTTTTCTCAATCATGGACAAACCCTAAATTTTATAATAAATCAACAAAATTAGGAATTCTTTACCTTCTTGAGCTTCTTGTGTTGATGAGCTTGCCATGGTGATGAATTTTGATCAAAAAAACCTATAATTTGATGTTATGGTGAGAAAATAGGGTTAGGAGCTTAGGGTTTTCGGTTTGATAAAATAGGAGTTAAGAAAAGTGAGGAGGAAGAGAGCCTCGGCTGTCTGTATATCAAGATGTTGCATCATTTAGAATGACGCGTGAAGCATTATTTAAAATGACGCACACTATAAACCAAATTAACCTTGCGCTATTTAGGATAATGCAAAGTGGTAACAAAACAATTAAAATTCTCTTCTAACACATGTGCGTCATTCTGTATGCCGCTTGACTGCTCCATCTTAAAAAGCGCTCCATTGAAGGATTGGAAAAAATTGGTAACAAATCCACTGGCGTTATTCAAGATAATGCCAACGAGTGTCATTTAAGACAACGCACCATGGGTTCAGGAGAAATTCAAAGGGGTTTTAAACTTACAACACCTACATGCATCATCTTGAATAATGCACGTACGCGTTATTTGAAATAATGTTAGTAGTAAATAACGGTTTCCAGCTGATGTGATATAAACCAGGCTACGTCCGTAATAAGATTTCAAACTAGGCTAAATGTGTTATAAGTTTATAAAAGGTGGCTAAATCAAAAAAAAATCCATAATTTTAAACAAGTCACGATTTCTGTGTGTTATTTCTCGGTTCCAACTTCATCAATTTTACTTATTCCTTTTTTGTTGCGCTAATTTAAATGAACCATAATTTGCATGCGTTCGTTGAATTGTAATTTGCGTGCGTTCAACCGGCCTCGATTTAAGGCTGAACTGGTTTGATTCAAGTTCGGATCTGTTATACTTAAGCTTTTTTGATCATCTTTTCATCAGCGATTGAACTCATTTTGAAAAATCACGATCAAACTTAACATTTTTTGTTTGTTGTTAATGATTAATGACGTGTTTTGGCAATAATAGCAGGTTTAATATCATTTTTTTGGTGTTATTGATGGGGAAATATTGCTTTTTATTTTTGATTCGAATGTTGGTTAGATATTGTTATGTAGTTACTTACATGATTTACTCTATATTCAGTGAAATTGTATTGTTGTGTTTGTTTTGTTTATTTCAGATTTTGGGTATTAGTTTTTGTTTTTCTAGTATCAGTTTTAGTAAAATGAAAATTATAATTGTTTTTTAAATTATACTAGTTTTAGAATTGTAATTGATACATAGTTCATACGATTACATTCATTATAATTTTATGAATCGAACTGCTGAATTTTTAATCAAACAATACATGATCTTTCGTTAAGTGTCATTTTTGTTTTAAAACCAGTAGCAATTATTACATTATGTAGGTATCAGTTTCATAACTATAACTATCAATATTATTTACTGCGGGTTTTGTGGTTTCTTTTCATTTTTGATGATTATTGGTGTCTTTAGGCACTATCAACAGGTTTGGTTTTTTTTTTTTTATTATTAATGGAGAAATGTTACTTCTGCTTTTTTATTTAAATGTTGTTTAGGTTTTGTTCTGTGGTATATTACATGATTTATATTTATTTGATGAAAATTTATTGTTATGTTTAGTTTGATTTATTTTGGGTTTTCTGGGTATCAAATTTTTTTAGCATCATTTTAAATTAAGTAAAGAGCATAATTGTTTTAATTTTTTTATTTAAAATTTTTGGTCTGTTGTTATTATATAATTTATATAGTTGCGTTTATTATAATTTTTTAATTGAACTTTTGGTTTTTTAAACAAACATTCTATGATCTTTTGGTTGTGTATTATTTTGTTGTAAAATATATTAGTAGTTTTTGGGTATCAGTTTTATATTATGTAGGCATCAGTTTTATATATGTAGATATTCGTATCGTCTAATGTAGGTAACGGTTTTAAATATTTATTTTGTTGATGAGATTTTATTTACAAACTTTCTTTTGCAGTGGTGACAACAGTCTTCTTGTTCTCTTTGTATTCAGTGATACTTCTTTTATCACTCACGGTCTGTGGATTGCTCATTTTACGTTTTGAAATACGAAATATGTTGTCATTTGTCCTAATTAACTCCTCTATCCATTGAAATTAGTTATGTGTTTAAGAACAAAATTATTAGCATCGATACTGATTCTGATCTACAGAGTATAATTTGTTTTCAACTGCATAAGAAGAGTGCTTTCTTTTCTTTTGCTGTTTAGGTAAAGCATTCTCAACTGGAAAATATCGATGATGGTTCTATTTCCAGATGTATCAATGCATTCATCATCTACTGGGTCTTTGATATCAAATATTATTATGCATAGCAAAAATTATGTGAAAGATATGATGAAGAGAGGTTCTACATTATCCATTTCTGATTTTATTGGTTTTTGTTTTGGAGGAGCTCGATTTTAGAGAAGTTTCAATGGCATATATTATTCAGAAGGAATATGAGGTTTTTTTTTTCGAAGAATGGTTCTACTTAAATAACTGTTGTTTTTCTTCATTTTCAAGTGAATGTCCTTTTATAGTGTATGCTTCTTGTCACTCCAGACAACTTAATAGATTTTTTACTTGGAATTTGGTTAATGAGCATTCTTGTGAAGGTTGCCTTAGAAACTTGAATAGTCCTAACAGTTCTAATTTGTTTGCTAAATTATTGATTATTGATGAAATTCGTGGTCTTCCTAGTAAGAAGCCGAGAAATATCATTGATGATTTTCGTAGGGAATATAATCTTGAGTTGTCATACTCTTTTTCTTATTATAGAAAACAACTTACTTCGATGGAACTGCAGGGTAATGTTGTCATGTCCTACAATGACTTGAGCTGATATCCATTGAGGCGTTAAAGAAGCATAATCAAGTTAGTTATGTTGGTATGAATGTTAATGCCTTTAGTTTTTGTTGGTCTTGGTGCTTGCAACCATGGTTTTAATCATTGTCGAGCTATGTTTTTTTTACGTGCTACTCATTTAAAGGGATGACCAGGTGTATTAATGAGGGCTACTTCAAAGTGAGGTAATCAAGGTATGCTTTTATTGTTTATTGATGTGATATTTCACTTGTTATGGTAAATCATTGGCATCACTTTTAAGTGTTTAATAGTATCATTTTTTGGTTTTAAAGTTTATTGTGAGTATCATTTTGTATTTCAAATGTATTATGACATTTTTTTGTTTTTGTTTTGTTGTCTACTTTTGCCAGTATCAGTTATTGTTAGCTATAGTATCAGACTTATGTTTCTAGTTTTTAGTGTTTGATAGTATTAGTTTTTAAGTATCATTTTTTAGGCTCCCATTTTCGGGTATCAATTTTTAGTGTTTGATAGTATCAGTTTTTATTATCTGATAGTATCAGTTTATATTATTATATAGTACCAATAATTTTAAATTTCAGAGTTTATTATAAGTATTATTTTGTATTTCATATGTATTATAAGTTTTTTTTCTTTCCATGTTTACTTTTTGCACTATCAATTGCTGTTAATAATAGTAGCAGATTTATATTTTCGGTTTTCAGGTATCGGTTTTAGTTATTAGTAGCAAATTATAGGTATCAGTTTTTGATTTGATCGTTGATTTTCCTTTTTTTTTGGAAAGTTATTTGCAAGTATTTTCTATTCGCAATGGCTGTAGCATCAGTTGAAAATGTGGGTAATTAGAGATGGTTTTATGTTATTTAAAGAAATTGCTTCAAGATAGTCATGATTTTTATGTTGGATCGTCATCAAGGTTTAATTTTAGGTATTCATGAAATTTTCCTATGACATCTCACAGTTATTGTTGTCTACATATGGAATAAAATTTACTTTCAATAGTTAAGTCGAAGAATACAAATATTTCTATTATTGATTTGTTTAATATTTATTCTAGAGCTTCAAGTGTATTTTGAAATTTTAAAAATCAATGGTGTTGTAGCTCTGATTTTTTTAAACGATAAACTATTCGAAAAGTGAGCTGACTTATTTTTTTTGGTAAAAGATATGAGGAATATAGTCCTAATGTGGCTAAAAGTTTACTAGTTGGATTTCAGATGAAACAGCATTGTCTATTACATCATGCTTGGATGGAATTTGAGTTAAATTATGGAACGAATGTCTAGAAGAAGAGAGAGAAGTGCCAATTGTGGAATATTATTCTTTGTCCTTTTATGGAGTGTGGGATAAACAATTGATTGAAGAATGATTTGGGTGAGATATTTACAAATCTTCAGTGTTTATTTTTGAAGTGCAATCTTCATTCTCTCATCATGTTCTTAAGGAGTGGACTTGTAATGATAATCAATGGAAAGTCACAGAATTCCATAATGCTTATGCTATTAAATGCATCAATAGATCAAAATTACGTGTTTATGACTTTGTTGAACACTATTTTACAGTCGACGCTTATTGATCATTCTATGATACTGCTGTAATACTATTCCTAACTATGATAAGCCTATTGTTGACTCTAGCACTGGAGATACCATTAAGCTGCCTAAGGATAAACGTGGTGTCGGTAAACTTTCTACAAAACAAAAAGGCGGGTTTGCATTCTTTCAAAACAAGAAAAATAGACGTGGCATGTGCAATATGGCCGTAACAAGCGTAATTTTAAATCTTCAAAGAAGATGTAAATGTTTTTTTAGATTTTTATTAAATCTTATAAGTATTTTTTAGATTTCACACAATTGAATTTGGAAATGCAAGTACTTTGGTATAGGATATATTAGAAATGTACCATTTTTCTTTGTAATTGGATTTCATTATATAATTTCATTTTTAGTTGATTTTTGTTTGTTATATGTTATTTGCTTCTCAGTATTAGCTACTGATAATAATGGTATCAATTCAGGCATGCAAGATTATAGATTTTTGTATATAGTGGCACAACATCGGTTTTGAACTGAAATGGTATTGGTTTTGTTATACTGTTGTTTGTTTACATTAACAAGGTATTAGTTTTGTATCCATACTGGTATCAGTTTTGTTATATTGTTGTTTTGTTTACAACAACAAAATATCTATTTTATAGCCATCTTGGTATCTGTTTTGTTATATTGTTGTACTGTTTACAGTAAGTGTGTATTATTTTTCTACCCACATAGGTATCAGCTCTAAAAAAACAGTTACCTATGTATGCTCACAGGGTATCATTTTGAATATATTTAGATATCAATTTTGCTACATCATTTTTCTTTATTAAGTAACATGGTATCATTTTTTGCATTTATGTAGGCATCAATTTTTTAAAACATTATGGTATGTACAGTTACACAGTGTCATTTCTGCATGTGAATAGGTATCAGTTTTGTGACCTAATCATATTAAGTAATCAAAAATTGAGCACTATTTACATATATATATTGCAGCAACATTTTTGGATACAAATAGCCTAATTATAATATAAAAGTAAAAGAAGAATAGCTGGATAGGTAATTTGTATTCAATATTACATAAGGGCAAGTAAATAGAAATTTACACGTAGTTTGCTTTTAGAACACCAATGTTAACATCATTATATCAACATTTACAATAGCTGAAAACTATACTGCATCACCACATAAAAGTATAATTCAACACCACAAAAATCTCGAATTCTTTTTTTTTTTTTTTTTGATGAAAATTGACATAAAGTCGGCTAAGTCCCAATAGTACTTCGTATTTGCTAATATTTTGTAGACCATTCATGTTCTTGTTTTCAACATGTCTTGTGGACGCATTGGGACTTCTGGCCTAATCAGTAATATGATAAAGATAATCATATATATCCCATAATTCATCATGTATGATGGAAAAAGGTTGTTGGTGAAAAATTGGTCGTAATATATGTTATAAGCAAGGATAATATTGTAATGCCACAAGTATCTTTTTTATTCAGTCAATATCATTTTTATATGTGCTAATAATAATATTTAGTATTAGTTTTCATGTTATTTGTGCATGTTGTATTTAAAAAATGATAAATAATTATGTTAGTTTATTTTATAAGAAAAAAATAGAGAAAAAATACGTGTCAGGTGCTTGTTGTACACAATTTGATTGATGTATTTCAGTTGTTTTAAGCCGCATGTCTTGAATGCTGTGATTTTCCCGCACCTACTGCGTTATTTCCTCAACTTCAGTTCTCAGCGAAAAAATTAGATTAATACTGATTTTTTTTAATTCCTAACATATATTTTAATTTGTTATACAAAAAATTATTTCATTATTTTATACTAGTGTCATGGTTGCTTTAAGACTTGGGTTATCATGCTCGTTTGACCTACTTAGACGCAAATAATCATAATGTAACCATCGAATTATAGTGTATGTCAAAGTCACTAGTGTTCAATGATTGTCATAATGCAACGGGAAGAATACAATCTCTGTATATTTGTTTTAGACTACAACTTTTAACACTGGGATAACTAAATGTTTCACGATTCCTTCTCTTTTATCAATTATCTTTTCTAGTTGAAATTAATGTTTATTGTAATTTGGTATGCATAAAAAATATTGTATCCATTAAAAGTACGTTTACAGTCATTTTTGTTGTCATTGTGTAGTTGTTTTTTTTATCAAAGAACATTTTATAGTGAACCAATCAATTATCTGTATTAAAAATCAAAAGATAAATAAGACAAACTAAATTTCAGTATACAATAGTAATAATTATTTTAGTGCTGTAACAACCCAAAATTTTAAGATACATAATTAATTAACAAAATAATAAGTTGTAAAATTGTCAAAATTTACTACGGGACTTACATCATTGGGCCCGTGGCAATTTTTTGGGTCTGTTTACATATTTGGTTCTATTGGTTTAATTTCAAACTTATGCTGGTATGGCAATTTATTATCGGTCGTGTGACATGGTTGGCCTAAATTTAAATCCAATGGCCTAAAATCCCTCTGCTAACCTATAAATAGACTCTTAGACCTAACCCATTCCTCACAACACATTCTATTCCCGCTAGGGTTCAGTCTTTTATTTTAGAGACAGACATAACCTAAAATTTTAGGGGAAAAGATTTATAAAAATAAATATTTATATATACACGTATTTATACCCTTTTGGAGGTGGGATACAGGGGCCATGGAGGATAGCTTTGGACCGCGAGTGAGTTTGTAATTATTTTACATTTTTAGTAATTTAAGGTTCCTATATTTTTTCTTCACAATTTTCATACAATTTTTGTTAGATTTTTGTAAGTTACAATTTTCTGTAGGTTTCTTTCTGTAAATTATTTTTATATTTTTCTGTCGTTTTCTTACAGTTTTTTTTATTTAGTTACTGAAAGATATTCTTTGAGTCTTATTCCCTCTTTTTGCGCTTATAAGTTATTTTACAGTTTCTGTACATATTTGTGGTTTGTACCTAGATATGGCTAGATTTGTTAATGTTAGGATTTTAATGCTTAATGTAATCTTTTTTATTTGTGTGTGGAAATAATAATATAAAAGAATAATTATGCAAATGTGGATTAAACTTATATGATCAAATTTACAGAATAATGTGCATAAAATATAGAGTTGTAATCAAAAAGAGATTTGACCGAAATAGGCAATTAAAATAGATCTGCAATTAAATTATGACACAGGTTGTAATTGAAAAGGACTAAACATATTTGCAAAGTAATATTATGATAATTTATACAGACACACATAGAAATCATAATAGACAGATTGGGCTTAACTGAAAATATAATTAGAACATGAAGGTTATAGCTGAATGAAACGATGGAAATGGTTATTATTGGCATGAACTTAAAATTGTGTTTAAGTTAAATATGCATGTACTGGTTATGGTCGGTTGTAGCAGCAATAGATTGAGTTGGGAAAATAAGCGACATGGATTAGTAAACATATATTTGTTGTGGAAGCTTCTACCAGCACGGGAGTTGATTCGAGAAAATAAGCAACCAAATGTTAAGGCCCAAATTAATGGGGATTTGGTTGGGATGAAGAGAAAATCAGAATATTTATTTGCTAGTATTTGTATCAACAACATTTCTTTTTAGGGTTATTGTTGATGGTCTCACAAATGAAGGTGCTGGGGGTTGTGCATGCTTATGATGATTGGGGGTAATTAAGAGGTCAATAGAGACATGGCCATGTGTAAGTGCATTTCGGTAGTGTAATGAGTGTGAATCGATGAGGGAAAATATGTCACTACTATGTCCAGCATCATTTATATTATGTATTAACTGATAGTCAGATCATATAAAAAATGAGAACCATAGTGACACAAGTTATCATGTGAGATGGTAGATAGCAGCCGATCGACGGGTAGTATTAGGAATGTAAAATTGGCATCACACCTAACGATTCTCGATTATACTAGAATAAAGTCCCACGTACGGAAAAGTAAGTGCAGAAAGTAAAATACAAGAATTTATAGTGTTTCGGTTCATATTAAACCTACGTCTACTTTGAAGTGTCTGCAGATTTTATTCACAATTGAAGGTTACAAGTGTTGGATATCATCATTACAATTGTATGCAAAATTTAGTTAATTATTCGGAAGTCATTATTTGTATATAGGGATTCTTGGGAAAAAAAATTAGTTCTTCTTTGTTAAGGCTTAAAATTTCATTAATGGCATCCAAGATCCTTCTTGAGCTATCAAATCATGCAAATACCAACCTTTTTTAAGTATGAGGTAGGGGTATTTATATATAGTGGATTGGGTGGGAGTAAGTAAGAATTGGGGAGCACAGGCCGAATTTCACATCCCAGAATAGCAGTTCAAGAAATTTCGCACACTCTATCAACATCACTGGACATTTTGTATCCCCTAGGATATATGAGTTTCGCATCCTGGAGGATACGAAATTCATATTCCATGGGGATATGATATCTCTTATCCTCATGGAGATACAAGATACGTATCCCTGACATACAAAATTTTGTATCCTGAGGGATACAAAGTATGAGAAGGCCCATGAAACTGGGGATGCAAAATCCCAAGAGCACATTCTTCCGAGGGGATGCGAAGTGATGCCGAGGGGTTGTCAGGCCTACGCTCGCACGAGTCCTTATGGGCCTAGATCCTGGGTGTTTTGGTGATACTTCGGGATTTTATACCACACGATAAGGCAAGTCGAGTGGGCCTGATATGCTTTTGGAAAAAAGACCAAAATGCGGGTTAACACTACAACAGTCATATACAACATTTATCATACTGGACCAAAATTTCCCTAAGGGATTTAATATTTGTTAATATTTTACTGTTTTATAAATATATTAAATTATTTTATTTTTACTATTTCATATAATATATTATTCTTCTTTGTTTATATACTAAATCAAGTGCATAATTTGTTTTATAATAACTAATCCAATCCTAACTAAATCATTCACAAAATCATACATCAAAATGTACATAAATAACCCATCGTATGTATATTGTTTATATTCATTTTTGATATTTTACAAAACATACATAAAATCGTTCAAATCATTCCTAGCTAATCTAGTGCTAACTCAAATTCACATTTACACTAAATAATCAACATATACAAATACTAATAATCTATGAATTTAGACATTTTGATGCAAATAATTGTAATTGGCATTCAATTGGGTATAACAAAAGACCAAGGGCCTATTAGACACAACAACAATAACTTAGGAAAGCTAAACTAATCAGGATTCAGGCAATTTCCCTGAGATAGAGTTGACTGGAGGTTGTAGAGAGGCAAGGATTGCTGATTGATGAACTTGGAGGTGATTTGGGAATGAAAGAGGCTGCCAGCCCATGAGGAGGAGCAGAAGGGGAAGGATTTGGGAAAACAATTGTTTTGGGGAAGAAATTATATTTCTCTCGGTTTGGCATGTCTATTATCACAATAATTTCCAGTAGCTACCAACGACCGCCAATGACAAAAATAACAACGACTTTCAAATGTTTCTGACTGTTAATTATACAACATCCCAGATTTTTGGCCATTTAATATTGAACATTTAAATTTATTTTAAATGTTGAATTGAAAATATAAATGAATTTTACATTAAATTTATCGATTAAATAATCGATATACGATTTAATTTTGAAGATATTGAATCATCGTAATATGAAACGATAATAACTGAATTCGAAGTTAAAACTAAATCTAAACAATTCAGTCGAATAATATAAATTCTATTTGAATTAGAAATGATAATAATTGTTTATTACTAATGAATTTAATTGTTTGAAATCGATTTATATTTTTGAACGATTTAATTTAAGCCTTAGAAACAGTGACTTTTCAAACGATCTCAGAATTCAACGTGTTCAGTTCTATCGGATCCCAAATAGTGTATTATTACCGATTTTCAGATTTTGTAATGTTTGGACTTATTGTTTGATTTTATGGTTAGAAAACCCTCTGAAATAATTTAATTTAATTTAATTTAAATCATCGATTTAAATTGTTATTTTCTCCATACGGTCGAATTAGGCTTTGGAACCTGTTCCGGTGTGTTCAAAATAGTGGTTAAACCCTAGAAATGTTAGTCGTGTGTGTTCAATGGTGTTCATTACTACAAAATATTTTGATTTTAAGATAAGTATAAAAATCAAATTAGTTAGATAAAAATATAATCAACTTCACATCCATCCGACTTATACAATAAATCGAGCCACCCTAAAAATGCTAGCTATTTCTTCGAGCTAGAAAAAATGGTCTCTGCCTTCGTTTGCAAGCCAACAGTATTTTAATGGCATCGTACTTTTTGTTTCCCCCATGCATATCTATATAATGGTACCCATGCTCTTCGTTATTTCCCCTTCTAGTGAAACTATTTCAATTTTTTCCTCTTTGTTTCTTTCCCAGTACACAGATAATTGATTCCACCTAAAAAAGATAGATTTCTGAAATCGCGAGTTGGGGCTTTCAACTTTTGGGTGCGTGCGATGATTTCTGGGGAGATTCGGACTCGAACTATCTGAGTTAGGGCAGAGATTTCTAGAGTTCGAAGGGTGTGAATCAGAAAGTTGCAGAAGGGTTTTCTGACGATTGATGGAGGTGCGCGATTGGATGGGGAGGTCGCTCAATGCCTGATGGTCGAACTGGGTGAATGGTGCGAGTTCGACAATAAGATGTATGAGTGTTTGGTCTATGATTTTTAGGGATGGTGTGAATTCTCCGATGATGAAATGGGATGTATTGATAATAAGGATGAGGCACAGGGTAAAAACGCGATGAATAATAGTGTACGAGGTAGTGAATTAGGGTGCATTGTATTGGTGATGAACTGGGTTAGTTTAGGAGTTCGATCAGTATTTTGGGGATGATGAAATGATGGAAGTAATGGCTGTCGTTTTAGAGGGGGGTCTGCCTAGATGTTGTAGGATGACAGTATGGTGTTTGAGGAATTGCCGGAATGGGATGATGCATATTTTTGGGGATGTTTGTTGTGGTTCATTAATTTTGAGCCTATTTCTTCGAATAGTCGAATGAAGTGCGATAACAGTAAGGTATACATTTTATGAAATTTAAATACTCATGGAATAATTTATTTATTCTTGTTAGTATGTGAATTTACATTAATAATAGTTAATCGATTAATTAAAATTAAATAATCGTAGGTGATATATTCGTTCGAGATAGACGACCCATGTAGATTCGTAGCCGAGACAATATGGAATTAAACAGGATATTCAACAAAGGAAAATCATGGTGAGTAGACTCACTCTCTGGTTCGATTATAATTTATTATAATTGAATTTTTATTTAATATAAATATCTATAAGTTGTTTGTTAGTTGGTTGATTGCATTATTGTTTATTTATAATTTGTGGTTATCATATATATTAGTTATATTTAAGCTTGGTGGTTGTGGATATTATATACATTGGATACTTCCCGCAATGCCATTAGCGGATGACCCTATCGCCCCACGATATATTGAGTATATAACCTTCTATACCGTAATATTCTTCCATGAAGTAGGATTTCTATTATTTATGTTGTCTAACTCTGTGGATGCATGAAAACAGGTTGGAGGGACCCAACTGGATTTCTCAAATTTATTATTGTTTGTTTACATATTATATATATGTGATATGTTGAATTAGATTGATGGTTGGTGTGTTTGGATGTTTGAACATCACTGACCCTAGATATTGATAATTAAAAATATCATAAAAACAGATTTTTAGAGTAAAAAAAAAGTTTATTTTTCGAAATAGAAATTGAATTTCGAATGAGTTAGAAAACATTAACTTGTTTTTAATACTAAAAACAGGTAGCTGAACTTATAAACAATGTTTATAAATTATCGTCGGATAATTTAGAAATGTAAATTCAAGTATGATTTTAAAAAGAAAAAAAATTATTTTCCAAGGTGGAAATTGGATTTCAAAATGTAATTTGAAATAGGAATTTGTTTTAATATTTAAAATAAGAAGTGAAATTTATAAACAACGTTTATAAATAAAAGAGAAAAATTATCATTGGATAATTTATAATTTAAAATGCAAGTATAATCATTTTCAAAGGAAACGATGGAATTTATTCCAATGTTCGGAATGTAAAATGAACTAAAATAAATCCATACGGATTTATGATTAGAATTCGACCATGTCGAATTTATTAAAAAATAATAATAAATTAATTCCAAATAAGATATTGGGATTTTATTGAATAGAAACTAAAATAAGAAATTTAAATATGAAAATTGATTCCATGTTTTTATATATATATATAAGCTATAAAAATAAACTATTCCAAAATAGGAATCGAGTTTCAAATAGATTAGTAAAATAAAAGTTTGTTAAATAAATAAGTTAATTTATAAACAACATTTACATTTGTGATGAAGTAATTTTCATTAAGTAATTTGGAAATAGACTTCCAAATGTAAGAAATGAAAAAAAGGTGGGGTTTAAATCCAGTTTTTGTATTATAAGCTTTTATATATTTCAAGATAAGAACATTGTCGATCATGGTCTAAGAGATAAATAAAATACCCAACTTGAATGACTTCACTATTATCAAGAGATGACATTAGTTTGTAATGGTAAAGGATGTGAATTCATTGATTATTCCCATAAAGGAAATTTGTAATTGGAATTCGATTATATCAAATTTTTATAAAATAATAATTTAATACAGAATTTGAGTTGTAAATATAAATTACAACTAATTTGTAAATTTAAATAGAATAATCGACGATTCTGAATAATTGGAGTTGTAAGTTTGGAAGAATGGTTTAATTTATATTAGATTGTCGAAGAATGAATTTTTTCGTAAACGAAGTTTTCAAAATGTTTATGTTTAATTTAATTAAAACGAAATCGCCGCTCGTAATTTGACGATTTGAACTTCAATTGAGTATATAAAGCTCAATATAAGTTTGAATTCGATGAAACAAGAATGTTTAAACCAATTGAATGATAGTTTTCTAATGGAAGAGAAAAATCTAGATTTCGTTTTATTGATTTGAGTTACGTCAAAATCAAATTTCCAAAAAAACAGCGCTATAATCGTTTTAAAACCATAACAGCTTATTTAATAAATTAAAAGGATTTTAAGTGAAAAAAATCCGAATTTCGATTAGAAAAATCTAGATTTGAGTTATAAAATAAATACGAACTCAAGTCGAGTAAATGGATTGATTTTAGGAACAAAAATCAAATTTTTAATTATCGAATGACGTTAAATAATTTTAAATAAAATTAGTCAATAGAGTTTTGGATCGAACTTAACTTTGTTTAAGTAAATTGGATTGGTTAATTGAAATTAGATTTTTGAATATGAAACTTGGATTAGAATTTGGAAGCAAGCAAGGGGTTTGAGTTTGGTTTGTGTATAAGTGAATACATTTATATTTTAATGTGGCATGTTCAAATTAAAAGTAGACTAAGCAAAGAAGCTAATTAGAAAATTAATTAGCGAATGGAGCAAAAAGGGGTTGAATTAATTGAAATAGATTGAGAATGGATGTATATATGTTAAATAGGTATGTGGTGAAGAGTATGAAGATTTATAAATTGAATGCTCAACAAAAAGTTACATGTTTAAATTCCATATGAGATTTTATGAGCCTATTAGGCAAGCCACTTGGCTTTTTGATTTTCTTTTTGAATGGAAAGGGCCTAGAGAGGTGTTTTGAGTTGTACCGATTGAGCCGTACAAATGAGACGGTGACGAAATTTTCCGGAAATTTAAGGAGTTAGAATATTTTTAAGAAAATATGATAACTAGAAATCATCATATCGATATATACAGAATTCGATAAGGAAATGAACTTATAAATGTAATATTAGAAAATGCTAGTGATTTTTTGATGTTTCCAGTTAGAAATGTTTGGATGGATGTTTGTTTTTCTTCGACAGTTAAAAAATCGAATATCGAAGTTTTTTCTGACCATCGCTGTCAATACGGAGAGACCGGTTGAATTTATTATCCGAAAACCACTTAATGCAGGCATAGGCGTTGCGAATTAGATTATGCTGGAGAAAATTGAAGACAAAGTAAAATGCAAGGGCTGTTCTGTTTATAGGGTAGTGTCTTCAGTTTATCTAGTCCTTGAATAACTTGTATGGACGAATGTCTGACAGAGTACGACTAACAGATCACATAAGACTACCTTTTCAAGGTATTACGTTTGGTGGTGGAGGAATTAATTTCACTTAGCTTTTATACCCATAATATTTTTGGGAACATCAACTAGTGATTTGATGAGATTGACGATGCGGCATTCAAGGTGAATGGTGGCCAGATGTTCTTAAAAAGTAAACGTAGCCTCAAGCCTCACAACTGGAAAATGACAAAAATCGGATAGGCATCATGGCTAGTTGGGTCACACCCAAGTAGGGTGTACTATCACCGATCTAGAGGAAACTCATTTATTCTTCTTTCAATTCTGAATCTTACAGATGACTGACAACTGTAGGTGGTAATACATTCGGTCCACTCAAGCTAAATGAGTGACTGGTCAAGTGTAGCCGGGTTGCAAGATGTTCTTGTTAAACCCCAGTGTACCACCTATAGAATACATTGATCAAAAGGTGGTCCCATATCTTATCATAGTTGAAATCTAGTCTCCAATAAGTGCCTTGCGGTTTTTGATTTTATATTATGTATGCAGAGTGTGAGACGCGAGCGTCTACCAGACGGTTACTTTTTTGATTAGACGTTATTATAATATCACTGGATTTTGATATCAAAAATGTTTTGGTTACCGTAAGGTAAAACCCATCCATAATTATGTATGGATCGATCTTATGATTACCCTTTATTTCAAAAGGATTTTCAGAGTTAAACAATATGGTTGGAGTTTACTCAAACCAATCATATGACTGACCTAGAGTTTATTTTGTTTGTTTTTCCCTAAACTCTTGGGTGCCCAAATTTGTTCGTGCAGTCCAGTGTTTCAGGCTTTTACATATATACTTGGAGGAGCTTGAAGCAGGAGGCTTCACCGTTAGTTGTATAGAGTTATTTCCGTTGCGGTGTATATGTGTTGTACTCTGATATGGTATGTATATACAATACAGATTTGTATTTCGAAGTTATGATATATGATATTATATTTTTTTAGTTCTAATGTGAGATTCTGATATTTCTTTAGTTCTTCTTCTATCTTTTCTTCTTTAACCCATAGTGACTCGTATTTCTATGCAATTTGGTTTGGACGTGTGTTGTTTTAGTCAACTCCGAGAGTACCGATTTGCGAGCCACTACATTTGGTGTCAAAGCTTAGGTTGAGCGAGCACCTACACTTTGGTGGGAGTTTACTCATTAGAGATAGGGTCAGTAGTACCCTAGAATGAGTTAAGTGTATATATATGAAAGAGCGTATTTTGGTCACATTTTGCCCATGTCATTCTTGTACAAAGAATAACTTTTGACTGTTGTTGAATCAAGTGCTGAGCTCGGACTCATTGGAAAGGAAATAGTGTTGCCAATTCCGTAGATTGGTCACATTAAATATTTGGTTCAGCGGTTTGGGAGGAATCGTTGTTTTTGTGTTTCATAGTTTGTTGTTCGGGTTTTTGAACCATTAGCGGGCTGATTTGGAGAGGCCCATTAGTGGGTTGCTGGGAGGCCATAAATAGGGGGTTAAAGGCATGGGGAATAATTTACTTTATTCATTCTCTCATTTGGTTGAGCTCCTGATCCTCCTTGCTCAATCAAATACACATTTCCACCATTAAAATTCTATATCTACATAAGAGAATCGAAGATCTACATCGTTTGAAGCTAGATCTACATCAATCAAGGAGAGATTTCATCAAATCGAAAAGTGTGAAGCTAATTCTTCACTGTCCGGATTTATATCCAAGTGTTTTTGTGTGTTGTTTTGAAGATCTAGTGAGTGATATGCATCTCTCACACGGGTTCAATCAAGTATATGAGTTATTTGATCATTATTTCAACATTTCAAATTGTTTTCACCTAGATCTGCATCATGGTAAGTATATTTTCATATGAATCACCATATGATCAAATCTAGCAACTTAAAACTGGTTATTTCTATGTTAATTCATATGTTTATTCAAGTTTAGATATATTATTTTGTTGATTCATTGTTTTATCATGATTTGATGAATTCTATATGGTTTTATGATGATTATTGATTGCTTGAATGGAATTGGTCGATTTGGATAAGTTGATTGTGTAGATATTCTTCGTGAGGTGTTAGATCTTATGGATTGGAAGTTTTGGTGATGGACTTGACAGTTTGATCGATTAGACGAGTTTCTGGATGGATCGGACATGTAAGTTTGTTGGATCGGTCGAGTTTCTGGATGGAACAAAAATGTAAGTTTGATGGATCGGGCATGTATGTTTGATGGATCAGACATGTATGTTTGTAGATGGATCAGACATGTACGTTTGATGGATCGGACAGGTATGTTTGATGGATTGATCATGTATGTTTCTAGATGGATCGGACATGTAAGTTTGATGGATTGGACATGTATGATTGATGGATTAGACATGTATGCTTCTGGATGGATCGGACATGTATGTTTCTAGATGGATCGGACACGTATGTTAGACGGATCGGACTTTTCTTCTAGATGGATCGGACTTGCCTTCTGAATGGACCAGACTTGTTTCCTGGTGATGGACCGGGCAATTTCTCGAAGCATGGACCGAGAAGTTTTCCGAAGCATGGATCGGGCAGTTTTTCGAAACATGGACTGAGCATTTTTTCAAAGCATGGACCGGGGGGCAGTTTTTCGAAGCATGGATCGGGCGATTTTTCGAAGCATAGACCAGGCATTTTTTCTAAAAGCATGGACTGAACGGAATTAATGGACTGGACATTTTAACGGATCGGGCGTTTCATGAACCAGACATTTCTATGATGGATCGGGCAGAAAAGTGACAGCGTTTCTAAAACGTTATGGATGGAAATTGAAGTGATGTGATATGTTTTTCATAGCGAAAAGGCTTAGATGCTATGGATTAAATATCGACGAAACGACGTATGTTTTTGGGTCGACGATGATCATGGCTTCGAAGTAAATTCAAGGAGGAATGTTTAAGGTGTTGTGATGTGTTCATTGATCGGTTAAAGAAACGAATGTGAAGATGAATTACGGGTGTTTTGAGTTCGTGGATAATGGTTGCTCGAGGGGGACTTGAGCTTGTGAATGGTCATCGGGGTTGATGGCTAGAGATGCGAGATTATCGTTGTCATAGGTTCTAGCAGACTCAATGAAGGGGTACTTTGGGGAGTCATGAAGGGCCTTGTACCTTGGG
Source organism: Allium sativum (assembly GCA_030737875.1). Classification (NCBI taxonomy): domain Eukaryota; kingdom Viridiplantae; phylum Streptophyta; class Magnoliopsida; order Asparagales; family Amaryllidaceae; genus Allium; species Allium sativum. Next base: position 150,877,655 of record CM060921.1, on the reverse strand, counting down.
ACGTCGTGAAGGGCCTAGTTGTCGAGATTAGAAAGACAAACATACGAGTCATGAAGGCGTATGGAGTTTTTTGACAGAACCAGGGTTTACCATTAGCCCTTGACATATGGCAGGTGACCGTCATACGATTAACGATGGTTTCGAAGCAGGAAAGGCAGTAATAGCCAGGGTCATAAGTGTTTTGTTATTTCATTTGTAACATCTCACGTAAGTTGTCTGACGTCAAAGGAGATGTTTCTTGGATGATTATCAGATATTTGTTTAGGCCTCCGGGTATTGTGCTTGAGGGATGTTGATCTCGATTAGGATGGTTTATGTGAGATATAACCAAACTGCTATGATTGCTATTGAATTTTAGTTGTTATGTTATTGTCTGGTTACTCCTAGTTGCCAATGCTGAACAGTTGTTTCTTGATTGCTGGATTGTAAAGGCTATCACTGTTAGATGTGGGGAAGGCAGGTTCGGGTTCTTCTCTGGTGTTTGGTACATTGGTTTATTAATTTACCTATTCTCGTATACTTTGTTGATGATGTTAGATAGTTATTTTATCGCTCACTAAGACCGTTGTTTGACTCAAGGTTTTACGTTCCCCTCTTATTACCTTGGGTCATTCATCCGGTTTCGGATAGGCAGACTAGGTGACAGGTGATTAGTAAGGACAATGCTGTTGTGCGGCGGCAAGTAGGAGGCTGTCGTTTTCTCTTGCTATTATATAATATTTTTGTTTCCGCAATTTGAGAGTGTTTGTAGTGAGGCTTTTCGTACAACCTTTGATGTTATATACATTTGATATATGGATTATCTTTCAGGATGTTGTGAAAGTTTGATATGTGATGCTTCACTATTTCTACCTATTGTATATGTTCTCTTATACTTTATCCTTGCGATGTGAGTTAGACGACGGGTTCTTCTTGTGTTTCATATCTCGATGACCGTCCATATTTGTCTGGCCCATCTTTCAGCGCATTGCTTCCCTTTTTAAGTGCAGGAGTTATATGCACTTGTCACATTTGGTATCAATGGTCTGGTTAACGATTTTAGCCAAAGTTCAAAGATGTAATAATTTATGAGAGACGTACTTATATATTTCTAATGGATGCATACTATATATTAGTATATAGTAATAGCGTTTGAACTCCATTAGTGGTTTTCTTGTAGTGGCTAATCATTCTATATTGCAGATTTAGAAAGAGTCATCGAACATCAAGACACATTGCTAGGGAGGAAGCTGGTTCGGAAGGGGGAAATGGCGGTACACCAGACTACCTTGCCATGTTCGAGGCCTTGGTTGCAGCGATCATGAGGAGGGTTCCCTCTCCAGATATGGTTGCGGTAGATGTAGGGGTTCAAGTGTACCAAGGGCTGCAGATTTTGCGAAGCTATGCAAGGATTATACATCTCTGGGAGGGAAATCGTTCAAGGGAACAAAGCCGATTGAAGAGGTTTAGAGATGGTTGGATGCTTGTATGAGTATATTTGAAGATTTGGATATAGATGATGCAACAATGAGGAAGCTTGCTTCAAGACAGCTGCATGGTAGAGCCATGGATTGGTGGAACTCTATCACTTTGGAGACTTCGGAAGATGAGATAACATAAGAATAGTTCCGAGTCAAGTTTGAGACCAAGTTTATCTCTACGACTCAGAAGTTTGTTGTGTTCAAGAAGTTTGTGGAATTGAAGCAAAATGGTCAACGGGTGCTTGAGTATATTTCTGATTTTGAGGCCTTGTCTAAGTATTCTCGTTTGTACATTGACTCTTCTTACCGGAAGAACGAGAAGTTTGTTATGGGTTTGGAAACCTACATAGGGAGACAATTGGTGGATCATCTTGACGATACTTATGAGAAGATAGTGGAAAAATCCGTGAGACATGAAAGCTTGTTTCCAAAGGGAGGAACGGTTGTTGCTGCAACCAAGGAAACACAGAAACCACAACCGGGTGGTAATAACAATAAGAAGAGGAAGAAGCAACACCAGAAAAGAAAGGATGGCAAGAAGAAGCCAAAGAGTGAGGTAGTTTTCTGTAATTGCCAACAGAAAGGTCATTTTGCTAATGAATGCTAGAATCCAAAGGTGGAGAGGAAGTGTCGCAACTGTGGCAAGACTGGGCATCCCAAGAAGGAATGTTTGGAACCGGCTAAGGAAAAACAAATAGTGAAGGCTTATGCTTTGGAAGCTGTGTCGTCTTCTTCAAGAACTCCTATCGTAGAGGAAAAAGGAAAGGGTGTTGTAATAACCCGGAAATCTGAGCCAATTCAAATTTTTTATTTTGGCAATTTTGATGAATTTTGAATATTTAAAATGATTTATTTTAAATAATAACGATGGAAATTTTATTTTTTACGAAGTTAAAATGAATAAATTTATTTTAATTATATAATGAGCCTGAAAGGGCGTGGTAGTTTGAAAATTCGATTTCAAATTTCAAATGAATATACAGAATTCGTTTTAAGTCAGAATTGAACGAAACAAGAAATATTTGAATCTGTTTGATCATATCTTTCTAACGGATGTAAGAAACTGAGATTTCGTTTTAAAAGTTGAATGTTACGTCCAGTTTAAACTTCAGAATAGTCGTTGTGGAAATTATATATATTTTAATATATATATAAAGGCCTTAAAAATAGCAATTTTGCAAACGACCTTGGTTTTCGACGAAACCACTTTTGTTGGATCCGGGATGTCAAGTTATTGCTATGTTTTAAAATTCATAATTTTTGAAACCAATATGTGAGCGTGGCGAAAGAAAACGTGTTTTGACAGTTTCAGTCAATTTGGATCGACCAGAAAATGGCCATTTTTCAAACGGTCTTCAAATTTGACGAAATTAGTTTTGTTAGGACTATATCGTCAATATGAAGCTAGAAACAATTTTTCGAGAATTTATAGAGTTGGTATGTGACCCGGTAAATTAAAATGTATGTTCAAATGTATTATATGTTGATTTATATTTTAATTTAAATGAAAACTGATCGAAACAGTCGATTAAGCTTGCGGGACATATCACATTGTGTTCGGAATGGGGGTAATTAGTTGGGGGCGACAGCCGTTGGGTTTGACTTAGAGTTCGAATGTGAAATTCACTTTATAGAATTAAATTGAATTAAATAAAATAAATATTCATATAAATATAGGGTCAAGCAGGTCTAAAACCCTAATTCCCAAATCGGCCGCTACCCTTCAGAAGCGACGACAGAAAAATCTCCAATTTTCGAGCTCCAAAATCCATCAATCCAAACTGAATTAATCCTAACTTATAAAGCAAAAATCAAAGAACATCCTAAGAGTTTTAAATCAGTATGGGTGTGGTAGGAAATGGTTTCGCGAGTTGGAAGAAATTCGAGCACAACCGGGCTTCGTTCATGCGCCAATCTAGGGCGTTAGGTCCCATCGCGAGCTGAGCAACGCTTGGAGGTGGGGCGCAACGCCTAGACGCGGAGGGTGGAGGCTCCTAATGGTCGGTGGTGGTCTCGACTGGCGATGGCAGCGGGATTCTCTTTTGGACGACGGGTTCCGTTGTATACAGAAGGAAGAACAATGGTTTTAGGGAGGAAATTAATTAAAGGATTGTTAAGTTAATTAATTAATTATTTAATTAATTATTAAATTGTTTAAATGTTCAAATGGATATAACTCGTTCATACAACAACAGATTCAGACGATTCGAAGTGCATTGGAATCATGGGATCGAGCACTACACAGTGCAACAGACTGGAATGGAAACAAGGAAAAACGGAATTTTAGACGAATTCAAACCTGAACATAACATAATAGAACAGAACATAACAGAAATTCAGAAAATAAAACTGACGGAGTGGATCCCAATGTGAGAACTTCTCACTTTAATTCTAGTTTTCTAGTTGAAATATATACTAGGATGCAGACGGTGCTTAGCAGCACCCGACACCCGTCGTCCACAAACCATGGACGGCTTGTTTGTTTGATTGATTGTGTGGTGAAAATTGATTGTGTGATGTGGAATAGAATAAATATTTTATAGTTAAATATATGATTTTTAACGTGTATATAACATAAATATTTATAAACAAATCGGACGATTTGTTTATGTACACCCATTTGACTGATATTGATTGGGACGATAAATTTTACACATTGCCCGACTGCACAAATAAAAAATCTATGTTTGTTGATTTGAAACCCCATATAGGTGTTGGGATGATATTTGGCATACACTAATCCCAATTATTTAGTTGTATGTCGATCAATTGGTTGACAGACTGTGTAAGCGTTAATTATTTATCATTAATGCTTATGCAGTTGTGTGGTGCACTTTGGATGATGGTTGATTATTTATCCTTACTATTATATACATGTGTTGTATGGAATCCATATAATTAACGTTATATGGTAATTGATTAGGCCTCATTCCAATTTGGAAAATAAAAGAATATTCATGTGTTGAATAAAAGTAAATTCATATGTTGAATAAAATATAAATTCATGTGTTGAATAAAAGAAAAATCATGTGTTGAACAAAATATATATTCATGTGTTGAATAAAAGAAAATTCATGTGTTGAATAAAATATATATTCATGTGTTGAATAAAAGAAAATTCATGTGTTGAAGAAAATATTCATTTGTTGAATAGAATAACGAAGTTATTGAAATATATAAAGCCATGTTGATTAGATATGCGCCATTTTGACGCGAACGATATTTATATCGATTGTATTCATTTTTATAATGAATATCGAAAAGGAAACGATTTCGAAATATAATGGATTGAAAATATTATAATTTGTATATCAATGATATGGAATATTCAATTTTGGTTAGAAATTGAATAGGAAGTTGAAATCGTTTTGAAATGAATTTAAAACGATTTATAAAATATGTTTTAAAAGGAAATCGATGAAGTATATATAATATATATATTATATATATATAATGGCCTGAATAGAACACCCCGCGCTGCGGAAGTTCGCGGATTTCGACCATTGACTTCGAATGGAGATTACGGGAGATCCGACCGTCGGATTCTCCTAAAACCAGAACCATTGGGTTCGTATCGAAAAGAGCTTTCTAATGAGTACAAGAAATTATAAATCTAACAGTTGGATTTGGAATTATGTCCAAATCAAATTTGGAAAAGGTCGCTATAAGTGCAGTTCGATGGCCATTGATGGAAATCGACGGTACGGGCCTTGATAAAATTATTAAAAATAGTAATAATTTGTGTAAAATCATAAGAAATGATTTGGAAAGAATTGGGATGAAAAATTCCATATTTGGAAAGATAAAAATAGATTTTTATCGAAATGAACTGGTTTTGAACTAGAATTATAACCCATTTATTTTTGAAATAAATAAATTGGATTTGAAAGGGTTTTAAAAGTAACCAGAATTTCCAATAATGGAATTGGAATGGATTTGAATCGAAATTGTCTTTGGAATATTTCAATGTTGGATTTCGTGATTATACAGATATTGTTATGTAAATTTGAAATATGTATTTATATCGTTATTTCCAATACGATATTTGTTGGTCGTAGAATTTGATATTGAATATAAGCCGATATATTTTCTATTCAGAGCCTTGTATTTAATATCAAATGGGATTTGGGTTTGTCGTGAATGGTGTCTTCATTAACACTGTTCTTAAACCCAGTAGAGAAAAAGATTAAATCTTTTTATTTAGATTTAAGAAGTATACCAATTAAATGGTACTTAATTGGAATTGAATTTGAATTGATTTTTGGGTTTATCGTGAACGGTGTTTTAAATAACACTTGTTCTTTAACCCGATAATTAATGGAATGTGAATTGCGTTTATCGTGAACTGTGTTTTAAAGACATTCATTTTTTAACCCGATTCACAGTGAAATGTGATTTGGAATTTATAAAACTTTTGTTAAGATTTAAAGGAGATTTTCCAAAGTAAAGTTCTCCAATTTAAATAAAATAAATTGGAATGGAATGGGATTCGATTTGGTAATAATCGAAGTGAATTTCTGTGGAGGAAGACTAATAATATATCTGGAATTTAAAAGGCATTGTCGTTATTCCATTTATATTATTAGTCGGTTATGGAAGTTTATATCGATTATATATACCGATTTGTTTTCCATGAAGATTCCATTGTAAATGGAATGTGATTTTGGGTTTATCGTGAATCGTGTTTTAAATGGCATTGGTTCTTTAACCCAGTTAAAGACAGGATATGATTTCCCAAGTTAAACAATCATTAATATTGATTTTTGGGAAGATTAAAACCAAGTGGAGTTTTAATGAATCTTTAATTAGATTGAAATGATCGAGAATGGAGTATCACCAGTTTTGCTCCAGGCGATAGTTAAATCTTTAATTATATTTGAACGTGAAATGGTAATTGAATTTACCTATAACACCGTGGTGTTAGATATGAAGTATTACCAGTTTTACTTCATGGGATGAATAGGTTGGGATTGGGAAATTAAAACAAGTGATTACTTCGGTAAGGTTCGCTAATCCGGACTAGTTTGGATAAGCGATAATTTGGTTTGAATTAATATTCAAAAGAAGATTAAAGAAATTTAAAGAATTTATCTTTGATAAAATTAATGGGAACCTTTCCCAAAGAATAAGAATATTTGAATAAAAGAATATTCTGAATTGGAATGAGGCGTATGTTGTGTTTGTGTAACACTTGTTTATTATATACGCGGGTTATTTAGAAAGACCGGGTTTATCCTATTCTGAATAACTGATTGGACGATGTGTCGAGGATGAAGACGGTGGTCGAAGACCGGAGGTCTTCACATCGTTTGGATAATTACTGATGATCTTGATTGGGCTGTACACCCAAGAGGAGGGAATCAGTTGGTGATCGTCCAGACGTACTTGGAGATCGATGGATATGCGAGGTACAAGGTGCCTCTGGTTTCGTTCAGACCCAGAATGGACTTGCAAATGGACTGTGTGTCTAACGTTGGATATCATTCTGTGTGATTGATGGATATCGGTTGCATGGAGTGGTTCGCCTGTGTGGCATGCTAAGATGCAAATGGTCAAGGCTTCTGTTGAAAAGCAGAGTCTTGTGGTTGATGATCAAAGCACAGCCTATGTAGTACAGCTTTGTGTAGCGTTAATTTGCGAGCCTCACACCCCGGTTGTGAACCAGAAACAGGAGAGCACATCAGGGAGGGCATGCGTTTCTTTCTAGCTAGGGTGGTGTCCGTGACCTACCAGCCCTGACATTTATATTATTTTCACCTGTGTGGTTGTTGGATTGCGAGGCGCCTCAGATATATCGGTGACTATGTGGAGCCGATGGAGTCATTTGGCTCATTTACGCCCCAAAAGGCGGGGAAACACATTGTTCAGACATTATAATCCACATCGGTGGACCGGCCCTGACGATCCATGGGGCAGTTGCCGGTGTTCCTGAGGCTCGGGCTAGATAGTCTCGAATCGGTGAGGATGATCCCTTGCCTCGATTCACAGATGGAAATCCAACTTCCAATACGTGACTTTGCGGTTTTGATTGTAGAGCCTAGTATGGCGACATAGTGGTATCAGGCACTTATGCCGTCTATAATTGATACTTATGACTGAAATTGTTTTGACACTATACACTTATAGTAATAATAAAAGATGAAATTTAGCATATCAAGCATTCTTTGGCTATTATAAGGTCAAAAACATATCCTCCGGCTTGTGTTGCATTGTGTGATGGGACCTGGGTCTTATAATAGCTTCATTGATCTTTATTTAGCATTGCGCCATTTTTTTATGCACTGGTATTCAAGGAAACCCGTTCCGTGTTATATGGCATGGTCCCTTGATTTACCTAACTTTAAAATAAAGATTAATAACTGTTTTAGTTCGCATACCAGTCACAATATTGCCCTAGAGTTTATTATTTTAACCTAAACTCTGAGTGCCCCTATTTTCTGCGCGGGCAGCTAGTAGTTTTGGTTTTGCAGATTTATATTCATAGGATCCTTATTTATAGTTGAAGCGATATTCGTAAAGCTCTGTATCCGTGTATTACTTCCAGTTGTGTATTGTATTATTTTCTGATGCTATGTAATGTATTGTTATCTCTGATATTTATCAAATGTATTTTATTCATTCATACTCTGTAATATTCTTGTATTCTGATGGAATTGTTGTAATTGACAATGATATGTTCTTCTGTTTGTGTTCCGATTTGTCGTATTCTCAAAACAATCAGGGGTTTCGAATGGTCTTGGTCGGTTTAGCGATCAATTCAGATCAAGTGAAATTCCCAATTGTTACAGGTGTCGTCATCCAAGGTACTTTTCAGTTATGGTATTTCAGTTCGTGTGTTGTTTGATACTGGAGCATTGTATTCTTTCATCTATAATGAGCTTGTGTGTCGTTTGGGTTTGGAACCCGAGATATGTGATAGACTTTTGGTTATGACTAATCCAGTTGGGGGTACGTCTAGCCTTTATATGCTTTGTTGTGATCTAGTCTTATCGAGTCATGGTTTCTCTTTTGTGTATGATTGCTTTGTTTTGAACTTTGCTTGGTTTAGGATCATCTTGGGCATGGATTGACTCAAGAGGTATGCGGCAAGAGTGAATTGCGAGAAGCTCAAGGTGAGAGTCGGGGATATGGAAGGGAGAAAGGTTTTGATTCGGTGTAAGCCCGAACATGGTGTCTTCGTAAGCTTTTTATATTCGCCTGGGATTCCACATGAAGACTTATCATATGTGCTGATCGCAAATGAGTTTGAGGTTGTCTTTTACGAGGTCAAAGAGTTGTCGCCGCATTATGAGATCGAGTTTATAATCGATTTGGTCGAGGTATCGTTTTGCCTCTTAGGCGGATGGTGCCTAAGGAACAGCGAGAGTTGGAGGTGAAAGTTTGTGACCTTTAGGGAAAAGGGTTCATCCAGAGAAGTGTATCCGAATAAGGTGCACCAATTGTGATTGCAACCAAGGCTGATGGATTTTTGAGATTGTGTGTGGACTACCGTGAGCTGAACAAGGTGACCAAGAAGAACAAGTACCTGTTGTCGAGGATAGATGACTTGTTCGATTAGCTTCACGAAGCCAAAGTGTTTTCTCAGATGGATTTGGCAACGAGATTTCACCAGTTGAGAGTGGTGAAGGATAATGTGTCGAAGACTGCTTTTAAGACACCATCCGGTTTCTTCGAATGGTTAGTGATGCCATTTAGGTTGACTAACGCACCAACGTATTTCGTGGATCTTATGAATAGGGTTTTCAGAGATCAGTGTAACAAGTTCGTGCTTGTGTTCGTGGATGATATTCTGGTTTGCCCTCGATACGAGGAAGAACATAAGACGCACTTGCGAATTGTTTTGGAAATCTTGCGAAAGCTTCAGTTGAAGGCTAAGTTTTCAAAGTGTCACTTCTAGAAAGCGAAGCTAGATTCTTAGGCCATGTAGTTTCTGGAAATGGAATAGCGGCTGGCCCCACTAAGGTGGCATCAATTCAAGACTAAGATTGACCTACGAATGCAACGGACGTGAAAAGTTTCCTTGAATTGGCAGGTTATTACCGATGGTTTATCAAGGATCTCTCCAAGATAGCTGCTCCATTAACAGGATTGACGAAGAAGAACCAAGTGTTCACATGTGATACAAAATATGAGAAAGCTTTCAGAATCATGAAAGAGAGACTGACAAGTGCTCCTGTTTTGACGATTGCAAGTGGGAATGAGGAAATGGTGGCATACACTGATGCATGTGGTATTGGGCTTGGAGCGGTGCTGATGTAGAAGGATAAGGTTGCGGCATATGCGAGTTGACAATCGAAGCCTCATGAAAGGAACTATCCAACTCATGATTTGGAGTTCGCAGTGATCGTGTTTTCTCTGAAGATGTGGGGACATTACTTGTGGGGGGTTCGATTCAAGTTTTTATGGATCATAAGTCGTTGAAGTATCTTTTCTCCCAAAAGTATTTGAATCTTCGGCAGCAACGATGGTTAGATTTTCTGGCATCATATGATTTTGGTATAGTCTATACTCCAGGAAAAGGTAACGCAGTTGCAGATGCGTTGAGTCGAAGACATGGAGGATTGGGAGCAATGTTTTCGGAATGAAAGAGCCTCGAATTTTTGGCAGGGTTTGATTTCAGGTCAAGGTGTGAGTTGGAACCTGAGATGTTGGTAAACTTGTTGATAAGACGTACCTTTATCAAAAGGATTGGCAAAAGCCAAAAGCGAGATGCAAAGCTTGTCGAGTTTATCTAGAAGCTGGAACCAGAGAATAAAGAGATCAAGGTCGATTGAGAGGGATGTCTTTGGAAGCAAGGACGACTAGTTGTTCCTAATATCGATGGATTAAGAGATGAGGTTCTGAGGGAATGTCATCACTCAAAGTTGACAATTCATCTCGGTAGTAATAAGATGTATCGGGACATGAAGCGATCTTACTACTGGGAAGGGACAAAAAGGATAATGGAAAGTTCATTTCCATGTGTATGAACTGTCAGTTGGTGGAAGATGAACAAAAGAAGCCGAGTGGGTTGCTTCAGCCATTGGAAATGGGAGTAGATATCAATGGATTTTATCAATGGACTACCCAGAACCAGGGAAGGAAATGAAGGAATTTGGGTCATCATGGACCACTTGACCAAAAGTGCAACATTTATTCCTGTCAATTTGACTAGGACAACATCGAAGTTGGCTGAGCTTTATATTAAATGGATAGTTCGATTCCATGGTATCTGAAGAGCATAGTGAGTGATCGATATCCATTGTTTACGAGTGGATTTTGGAAAAGTTTGCAAGGAGCTTTAGGAACTGAGTTGTGTTTAAATACGGCTTATTACCCCTAAACTGATGGTCAAACTGAGAGGGTTAACCAAGTTTTGGAAAATCTCCTAAGGACTTGTGTGTTAGACTTCGTAGGATTATAGGAAGACCATCTACACCTAGTCGATTTTGCATATAACAATAGTTACCAGTCGAGCATTGGGATGGCAACATTTGAGGCGTTGTGTGGTAGACCGTGTAATTCTCTGGAATGTTAGTTAAAGACTGGAGATAAGTTGATATTTGGGCCAAAGATGATCTGGGAGACATCGAATTGTGTCGAGATCGTTCAACAACGAATGAAAGTAGCCTAAAACCGTCAGAAGAGTTATGCCAATAACCATAGAAAAGATTTGAAATTCGATGTTGGTGATATGGTACTCGTGAAGATTTCGTCATTGAAACATGTTGTTCGGTTCAGAAGCAAATGAAAGTTGGCCCCAAGATTCGTTGGACCATTTCCGATAATCGAGAAGATTGGAAATGTAAGTGCCTGCCCCGCACCAGCTGACATTTCCAATGAAAGTGCGCTATGGCAGTGCCCGACTAGCACAGGACGATTGCCAAAGAAAGGAAAAGAAAGGAATTTGAACTAACAAGGAACTTGTAGAATGTCTCACAACACGTGGAATAAAATATAATAATAACATACTTGACATACAACAGACGAGACAGTGCATAAGCTGAGAACTAAACCATAATCATCATAGCGGCGGAAATCCAAAATACAGCTTATGATCCATAACTATTATTTCAACTTCAAAATACTCTTTCTAAAGCAAAAGAAAGGAGAGGTACACTACTAATGCCCAAAACAGTGACCATCAACAACACAGGGAAAATATATGTAGATAATACGTAGGAGCCTCATGCTCGTCTCCGGATCAGCTACTCGTGCATAACCAGCTAACCTGTCTCTAGTCTGCCCGTTTAAGAGCACCTAGAGTAATAAGAAGAAACATAAAACTACGGGCCAGACAAATGAGCGGTAAGCAGCAAAACAGAATAATAAAAGATATACTAAACCATACCTGAACTGGACCTGTAACCAAAGAGTTAGCACTACATAATGTACAATACTCTAAGGTGCGACTAACATATAGTGTGAAGAATATGGGGGTGGGGATGTGCATGACATAGTGATGGCAAACAACCAATCATAGCAACCATCCTCACATCTCTCACTCAGTGCATAAAGCATACAATATCTACCACTTTGATCACCTTATTCCTTGCTATGATCACTCTGCCCCATGGAGTCATGGCGACTCCACTGCACTGATCCATGGCCACTAGTCCTTTCTATGTCCACTCTGCCCCATGAAGTCATGAAGACTCCACTACACTGGCTCATAGCCATGCTACGATCACTCTGCCCCAAGGAGTTGTAACTACCCCACTGCACTGATCCGCAGCCTAACACTTGTCTTTCCGTGGTGAATCAAAGCTATGGACGTCGATAGCCCCTTAGCACACGTCCCGCAGCAAAGCCCAACTCATGAAGTTAACCGTTGATCCCATTTGGATCCTGAGTAATAACCTCCCATTTGGACTTCCTTTGCATCTTGGGTTTTGGTTGAATTAGAGTTGGTCTTCAGAAGAGTCGTCGTGTCGTAGTAGTGGGATCTCGAACTTGGTTTGGTTCGTAGTCGTTGCCTCGGTTCGGTCGTGAAACTCCGTGGTGCATTTCGGTTCGGTTCTCAAAGTGTTCCTCCCTAAGTCGGTTCGGTGTTCCTCCATCTCCCAATCCCAGTTTGGTTCAATGCTCCTGCCTGCATTTGGTCCAATCCGATCCCCTTCTAAGCTCCAGTCCGATTCCAACAAATGGTGGCCTTCCTTCTTGCCATAATCCGAACCGATTCAGTTCAGCTTTTCCGACCCGATCCCATGCTCGGCTCCGATATGGTCCCGAACCCTACTCCAACTGTTTGCAAGTAGCCTTCCTTTGTTGCCATACTCTTTCTTCTTCCTAGGCTCCGGTTCGGTTCGGATTCCTTGTCTCTGGTGTCAGTTCGGTTCGACCAATCCTATCCGATCCGAACTCCTTCCCCCTATCTGATTCGATCGTGATCCCTGCAGTTTTTCCTGCAACTTTTCCAGCGACTGTTTTACGCCATATGACGACGTTTTTGACCATTCTAACTTTTCTAATCAATCACAAAGCATACCATACAGTCATAGCAACGTGTATAATCAACCACAAATACTAAAACCATAATTTGATAGGTTTAAACAAATCAAACATAGCCAAAACCCCATATTTCCCCTTAAGCATGTTTAAGCAAAACTAATGATATGATTAGCAAAACTTAACCAAATTTTAAAACAGAGGCCTAAAACAATATTTCGAAATTTATAAATATTTTTCCAGAATTTAATCATGTTTAAATTCGCTAATTAACACTAATTACCCTTAATTAACCATAATTGGTGAGGAACTATGCAAATCACTCACCTTAGCCACAAACAAAATACCAAATCTGAAATTATCCTCTGGTTGGCGCTGTTCCCAAGGCTATACAGCAGTTCCGATCTTGATTTGGTGCTATTTCTCCTTAATTTGGTGAAGATTAGGTTAATATTTGATTAGAAAGTGATTAGAGGTGATTCTAAATGTTGGAGGCCATTACTAGGGTTCCCAGAATGAAAGTGGTGGCTGAAAAAGTGTCTAAAGAAATGTTTTCTAACCCTAATCAGCCCCTATATATCCCTAATCCCGAAATCCCCCATTGGGCCTAGCTATTAACTACCCAATTAAGCCCGGTTAAGCAGTTTTTCACCTTCTAAACATTGTTTCAGCCATATCTCCCAAACGTTGAGTCCGTTTTTCACATATGACCATTCTACGGAAAGGTAAACCATCATTCGGACATAATGGAAGTGGTTTCAGTTTAAAACTCCTTTCCAATCAAAACTTATGACCAAGACAAAATCAGCTAGGGGCAAAATGGTCATTTAAAAATTGGCAAAAATCATGAACATGGGAAATAACCCCGATAGTCGTCTCCCAATGTTACATGACCATACGACTTCGCATGAGAAATAAATAAATATTCTACGATCCTTTGATGTGTAGAATGTGGGTCGTTACATTCCCCCCCCCCCCCCCCTTAAGATATTTCGCCCCCGAAATTCCTTAACTAAGAAACAAGCAAAGGATTCAGCATGCCTATCAACCATTCACAACAATCAAACATACAAAACAACAAACAAGTCTATCCTAGCATGCGGAAAACTAAGTCACAATTAAAATCTTGCCAGGCAAAGAGTTCTGGATATTCCTCCTTATGTCCTCCTCCGTTTCCCAAGTACAGTCTTCCTCATCATCAACCCACTGAACTTTGACTAGTTTCACCGCCTTCCTTCGAAGCTGCTTCGTATCATTCCCAATAATACGCATAGGCCTGCGGTTCCCAACCGCCTCGGGTTCAATTTCGATATCATCCAACTAATCCGGTGAAATAGTCACACTAGGGTCGTGCACGAATTTCCTTAACTGGGAAACATGAATTACGTTATGAACTTTTTCCATCTTCTCTGGTTATTTAACTTTATATGCCAAATTCCCAATTTGCTCGAGAACTGGGAATGGTCCAACAAATCTTGGTATTAACTTGCCTCTCCTGCCAAATCGTATCACGCTCTTTAATGGAGAAATCTTGACAAACACCAAGTCGCCAATGGAAAATTTCAAATCGCTTCTCCTCTTATTGGCATAACTCTTCTGCCTATCTTAGGCAGCCTTCATTCGCTGTTAAATGATCTTAAACTTATCTGAAGTTTCTCTTGTCACATCTGGTCCAAGAACAAACTTCTCACCAATTTCTAACCAACATGACGGTGAGTTGCATGGTCTTCCATACAAAGCTTCAAATGGAGCCATACCAATACTGGATTGATAAATATTATTATATGCAAACTCTACTAGATGTAAATGGTCATCCCATGATCCACCAAAATCTAATATGCAAGCTCTCAAGAGATCTTCTAATATACGATTCACCCTCTCTGTTTGACCGTCGGTTTGAGGATGATACGCGGTACTGAGATGTAATTCTGATCCTAATGCCTCTTGTAAGCTCTTCCAAAACCCACTAGTAAACAACCGATCTCGGTCGCTCACAATGCATTTAGGTACCCTATGAAATCTCACTACTCATTTCATATATAGCTCAGCTAACTTAGCTGCCATTCTATTCGAATTGGCGGGTATAAATCTTGCACTCCTAGTCCTTGGTATCCCATCAATGAAATCCATTGAGACTTGTTCCCATTTCCATTCTGGAATTTCTAATGGTTGCAACAAACCACTAGGCTTCTTTTGCTCAGCTTTAACTAGCTGGCAGTTCATGCATTTGGATATAAATTTTCCAATGTCTCTTTTCATCCCTTCCCAGTAGTAGGCCTGCTTCATGTCTCGATACCCAGCGATGTACTCTAGTTGCTTCCACTCAAGAAACATAGCCCCTAAACTGGCATGTCTTCTACTCAATGCATCAGCTACCGCATGGCCCTTTCCTGGTGTATATGCGATATCGAAATCGTAGGAAGCCAAGAATTCTAACCACCTTTGCTTTCGGAGATTTAGATCCTTCTGAGAGAAAAGATACTTTAACAATTTATGATCGGTAAACAACTCGAATCTTTCTCCCAAGAGATAATGTCTCCACGTCTTCAACGCGAATATGATCGCTGCTAATTCCAAATCATGGGTAGGGTGTCTTCTCTCGTGCGGTTTCAGCTGCTGATTAGCATAAGCTACAACCCTACCTCCTTGCATCAATACAGCACCTAGTCCGGTACCACATGCATCTGTATATACTGTCATCTCTTCATTCCCCTTAGGAATGACTAACACTAGTGCACATGTCAACTTTTCCTTTAGACTCTTGAATGCATTTTCACACTTTTCGTCCCAGACGAAAGCTTGATTCTTCTTGGTCAACTGAGTCAACGGTGCTGTTATCTTGGAGAAGTCTTGGATAAACTTACGATAATGTCCAGCTAATCCCAAGAAACTTCTTACGTCTGTTGCATTCTTGGGCATATACCAATCTTGTACCGTTGCCACCTTTGCAGGGTCCACGGCAATACCATTCTCTGAAACAACATGACCCAAAAATCTCACTTCCATCCTCCAGAAGTGACATCAATTGGTGTTTTCTCAACAACTCCATCACTATCCTCAAATGTTCCTTGTGTTCTTCCTCTGTCCTTGTAACAACCCGTATTTTTGAATAACATGTTATAACGTAAATCAAGGCAGAATTAAATTTTAAAATATGAATCAAGCGAAACGGACTGCGCCATTGCGTTCGTCTCAGAAAAATACGCGAAATAGAGTCCGAGTTTTCGAAAATCGGAGTCCGCATGACCCAATTATGGCCCGTCAAAGTTTTCAGAAAGTTTCAAGTTCAAAAACAGTTCAAATTTGAATTCAGAATTCAAATTCAGCCCAAGCAGGACAGGCAGGAAAATTCCCGCCAGCCCCAAGTCGACTGGGGAGTCGACTTGGGAGTCGACACACCCCAGGTGGTGTCGATTGCTCAGTCGACACCCCTGTCGACTTAGGTGGTCGGCCAGTCTGGCCTGATGCACCTGTTTTGGCTCCTGGGTCTGGTTTTGTTGGCTTGTGACGTGATTTGATGGCTCAGATCTGAATTAGGGTTAATCCTATGGCCTAAACTAACCTAAACTTCTATAAAAAGACCCTAATACCTAGCCAAAATCAACAAAAAACATTCCTACAACTAAATTATGCCAAAATGCTTCCTAATCATGGTCTCCACCTTCATATCATGGCCTCCATCCTCTTCATGAAAGCTTGAGTGTTCTAAGCTAGTAAAAGAGCCATCTTTCTTCATCAAAACAAGGGTCTTTCTTCTTATTTCTCAAGGCTTGGAGTGGATCTTATCTTTAGTTGGGGATTTCTAGTGTGGCTTCGTCTCAATCTTGCTTTATTTTGTTCTAGTCTTCTTAGCCAAGCTTTGTAAGCCCTATTCTACTCTTAGATTTAAACTATGAAGTTAATATGATCATATAACAAGTTGAAATATGACTTTTGGGTATAATACTTGTCCTTGGGCTACATTTGTATGCATAGATCCATGTATGACTCTTTTGATCTATGATTGTGGCACTATCATGAACCTAGTATCATTTACCTTGATTTTTGGGTAGAAAGCTATGAGCTTTATATGGTGGTTATGCATAATGCAACATAGAACTTGGTAGTTATGCATAATGCAACATAGATCCTCTCATGATCTCTATGTTAGCTTGCCTATGATGTTATGAACTATATGCTAATCACAAGTTATCACCCTATGCTAACTATGACCATGTTATCACCTATTTGCTAAGTTGATGTCATGCATGTTTTGAGGCCAATAACCTTAACTGCAAGTATGTTGAACACCTTTGCCTCATATATCACCATGTTAAACTTGTGATAGATTTTGCCACTTTATGCCCAACTTGTCATATCATTATTTATCCTTTTTTGATCTATTTGTGTTGATGCGAACTTGCGTGCGATGGGGTTACGTTATGGGTAAATTTAAATGACATGAAACATGACTTGAAAATATGACATGTGATTATGCTTGAAAACATGAACGTGGACATGACATGTAGAAAACATGAAGGTGGCCAACTCGAGGTTGGGTTGAGTTTGTAGCATAAATCTACCCGGACCCGACTGACTTAACTAGTAGCTACAAACAATAGGACCCAATGTGAGAAGTTGGTCATGTTGCACTTAAAAACTCGAGGTTAGACTAAGTTGTGGTGTAAAGCTACCCGGACCCACCCGGCTTAACTAGTAACCACAACAAGGTCTAATGTGAGAGGTTGGGTGCATTAAGTAATTAATGCCACATGGTAGGGTTAAGTCATGGACCACTTAAATACTTAACCAATTGAACACGATGGATTGTTGGGGTTAAGTCATGAACCGCTTGGGTATACTTAACCAACTTGATACATGATGGGATAGGGTTAACCACACTTAACCCATTGGAAACCCTAGTTACGCGGTCCTTTTCAGCAGTAACCCTCTTGGATGTATTAACGATACCATAGGGACTAGGCTAGGGTGGGGCAGGATTACTGGGCTGATTGTAAGCGACCAGAACGACGGCTGAGTTGGTGCGCCAGTGTATGTTCAGCCGGACTATGGTCGTGCACATAGTCCGGAGTTGAAAAAGCAGGCACGAGCACCAGTAGGTTTAGACTGTGCGTTCTTGATTCGTGTCAGTGGTTGGCACCCTAGGACTTGATACACCATAGGGTGGACCTAACTCAGTTTGACTACATTCCGTGGTTGGGCCGTATGACACCGATACATGATGAGTTAGGCTTATAGGGAGTTGATCGACTAGACCGAGTAGTTGGACCTTGATTTAGGTCACCTCATGATGTTGGGCCAACTTTGGGCCAAGGGTTCATTTCTTGTTTATACTTGACATGGATTAGAATACTAGTACACCTGGTGCAACTTAACCTTGTATATGCGATGCCACACTTGATCTATCTTGTTAACTTTTCACCATGCCAGTTATCATCCTATGTTTCATCTCTGTTTTACATGTCCAGTTAACTTTCTTAGTTTTTATACTAATAGTAGGTAGGACTTACCCGTCTTTTTGACTAACCCATTTTCTTTTGCCTCTTTTCTTCCGTTCCCCCCCAGGTTCTCAGGGTGAGAACACTAGCACCTAGCTTGGATCTTTAGCTTGCTTTCTGGATAGCTCATGTACGGTTTGGACTTGAGCTCGCTATGGCTTTACCACTTCTACTTTGGGGATAGTTTACTTTATGTTATTTCCAGTTTTCAGTTTATGTTTCTAGACTTTTAGTAGTTGGAAAATAATGACTAAGTACTTTTGATGTAAGTTGACTATGGTTTTGAAATAGTAGTTTTATCCGCTGCTTTATTTACTCTGTTTTACTCATATGTTCTGTCTTGTGATATCTTCATGCATGTTTACCTTGTCCAACACCCCTCCAAAGCCAGTGTACTTGCAAGAGTGGCCCTGGCGGAGGTGGGGTATTACATTCGGTATCAGAGCATAAGGTTTTACTAGACCGGACAAAAGTTTTAAAAACCCTTTTGAAAACCTATTTTCAAAACCAATTAATTATTTTCCAAGAAAAGTCTAGTTTATTTTTAAAAGGCTATTCCCTAAAAGCCATTAGCAATATCCTTTGGTTCCTTGTTCTAAGTCTATCTTTTCCTTTTTCAGCATGGCCGATCTTAACCTTCCCGAAGGAGTACCCATACCGGATGGTTCCGAAGGTACTTGGAAGCTAGGGCCAACGATGCGGGCCCAGCAAACACTCCCACCGTACCTGAGGTTCCTCCTCCTCCTCCTACTCAGCGTCCACAAGCAGATTTCGCAAAGATTTGCAAGGACTTTAAGGCGATGGGTGGCAAGAATTTTATTGGGACGGAGACTTTTGTTGAGGCCAGAAATTGGTTAAAAGAAACTGAAGACCTCTTTGCCATCTTTGATGTGGAAGACCGTAGAAAAGTTCTGTTGGCAGTATGGCTATTGAAAGAGGAAGCTGCTTTTTGGTGGGAGGTCACCAACGCTACTAGGCCTATAGAGACTTGGGCCGACTTTAGGACGAGGTTTGGGCTTAAGTTTCTATCATCTGCTGAGGAGAATCTGCAAATGGAGAAGTTTATATCTTTGAAGCAAGGGGACATGACAATGAGGGAGTATGTGAATAAGTTTAACCAACTTGCTCGATTCGGTTTGGACATGGTTAACACACCCCAGAAGAAGGCTCTACGCTTTGCACGAGGATTGAATGAGCCATTACAAGGTCTAGCCATGTCTCATATACCCATGGGGGCCACTTTTGAGAGCCTAGTAGATATGGCATTGCTTCAGGGAGATGATAAGAATGGAAAGAAAGAAGTCAAGCCTAATGATACTCAAACCAAGAAGACGGACTCCAAGTGGGGAGGAAATCTGAGCAACCAGAACAACAAGGGCAACAAGAACAACAAGGGTAACAAGGCCAACAACAACAAGGCAAAAGACCCAAGAAAATGCAACTTCTGTGGGATTGTTGGACACATAGCCAAAGATTGTAGGAAGAAGAAGAGGAAGTTGGGAGAATGTTTTCATTGCGGAGAGACTGGACACTTCAGTAAGGATTGCCCAAAGAAGCAAGGGCAGGGGCAAGGACAGACTCAGCAAGCGGGACCTTCTGGAGGGCAGATGCATGCTCTTAACACTACTCCAATTCAGGACCGAGGTAGTATTTATGTAGAAAGTCTTGTTTATATTTCTGGTTTTCCTGTTTGAACTTTATTTGATTCTGGCGCATCGCATACCTTTATCTCTTCTGACATTGTTGAAAGTTTGCACCTAAGTACTAGTCTTGTTGAGGATCCTGTTAGTGTTTCAAATCCAATTGGGGGTTCCGCCCATTTATCTATGATTTGTATGGATTTGAGGATTTCTATCTTGACCGTAGAATTCACATATAATGCTTATGTTCTCGGGTTCATGGGATACGAGTTGATTTTGGGCATGGATTGGTTGTCCAGCTATGGAGCCATTCTCGATTGTGAGCATAGGGTAGTGAGGCTTATGACTCGCCTTGGCAATACCCTAGAGATTTCTTGTAACCCTCTGGATCCCGTCATGTTATGTTATCTTGAATCCCTCGACTCGTCTATTGACAATCTTCAATCTGTGAGGGTGGTCCGAGAATATCCTGATGTTTTTGATGAGGTGAAGGGGTTACCCCCTAAACACGAGATAGACTTCTGTATTTATCTGGTTGATAATGCCAAGCCAGTTTCATTGCCTGTGAGGCACATAGCCCCGCGAGAAAGAAGAGAGCTTAGCAAGCAAATCAAGGAGTTGCTCGAGAAAAATTTCATTAGGCGAAGCATTTCTGAATGGGGTGCTCCGGTGGTATTCGCTACTAAGGTGGATGGTTCGCTTCGTCTATGTGTTGATTATCGTGAGTTGAACAAGCTGACAAAGAAGAATAGACACCCGTTACTGAGGATTGATGATCTCTTTGACCAGCTTGTTGGTGCTTCTGTTTTCTCTTAGCTCGATCAAGCCACCGGATTCCATCAGCTTAGAGTGGCTGAGGATAGTATTAACAAGACTGCGTTTAGGACTCCAGATGGATTCTTTGAATGGCTAGTCATGCCGTTCGGTTTGACTAATCCACCCGCATACTTTGTTGATTTGATGAGTAGGGTGTTCAGGGAGTTCCTTAACAAGTTTGTGGTTGTCTTCGTGGATGATATTCTGGTCTTCTCTAAGGATGAGGAAGAGCATGCTACACACCTCAAGGAGGTTATGGATACGCTTA
This sequence comes from Allium sativum, assembly GCA_030737875.1. Taxonomy (NCBI): domain Eukaryota; kingdom Viridiplantae; phylum Streptophyta; class Magnoliopsida; order Asparagales; family Amaryllidaceae; genus Allium; species Allium sativum. The sequence goes on along the minus strand of CM060921.1, from coordinate 150,856,546 downwards.
GAGCTCATCAGTTGAAAGCCAAGTTCTCTAAATGCCATTTCTGGAGAAGGGAAGTTCGGTTCCTTGGGCATATAGTTTCTAAGCAAGACATAGCTGTGGATCCCGCTAAAGTGGTGGCAGTACAAGACTGGAAAGTTCCGAAGAATGCAACTGAAGTGAGAAGCTTTCTCGGTCTGGCAGGCTATTATAGGAAGTTCATTAAGGACTTCGCTAGGATTTCATCTCCTCTTACTAAGTTGACGAAGAAGAACTTAGTCTTTGCATGGGACTTAGAGTGTGAGCTTGCTTTTCAAAGGCTCAAGAAAGCCCTCACCACAGCTCCAGTTCTAGCATTACCCGATGGAGGGAAGTTGTTTACCGTGTACACCGATGCATGTGGCACGGGATTGGGCGCTAACCTGATGCAAGAAGGGAGAGTGATATGCTTTGGGGGTAGGCAACTCAAAGTTCATGAGAAGAACTATCCCACTCATGATTTGGAGTTGGCGGCAATCGTCTTTGCACTCAAATCCTGGCGCCACTATCTTCTAGGCGAAAGTTTTGAGTTATATACTGATCATAAGTCACTCAAGTACCTCTTCTCGCAGAAAGATTTGAATCTAAGGCAGCAGAGGTGGATGGAATTCTTGGCATCATATGACTTCGAGATAGCTTATATCCCTGGCAAGGGTAATGTTGTGGTGGATGCGCTAAGCAGAAGAAGGTTGACTTTGAGTCCCTTGTTTGTTGAGATGAAGAGCCAAGAGTTCTTGGCAACCTTTGATTTCACACCTGCTGTTGGGTCGATGACTGGTTCGTTAGCATCCCTTGAGCTTAGATCTACACTTCTTGATCAAGTTGGGGCTTCATAGAGGGAAGACCCGCAGATAGTTGAGATCATGGACATGTTGATTCGGGGTGAGACGTCAAGTCACCTCGCTAGATATACTATTGATGACAAGGGATGGCTAAGGCGTGATGGAAGACTATGTGTCCCACGAGTGGGAGACTTAGTAAATAAAGTTCTTGAGGAGGCGCATCACTCGAGGATGACCATACATCCCGGAGGGGATAAGATGTACCGGGATATGAAGTGCATTTTATTTTGGGATGGGATGAAAAAGGATGTAGCAGAGTTTGTTTCTAGATGCATGGTGTGCCAACAAGTGAAAGCCGAGTCGAAGAAACCTGGTGGGCTATTACATCCATTGGAGGTCCCGCAATGGAAGTGGGAAAGTATATCTATGGATTTTGTGGATGGATTGCCGAGATCAAGGAAGGGGAATACTAGCATATGGGTCATAGTTGATAGACTTACGAAGAGTGCTCATTTTATTCCGGTGAAGAGCAAGAGGACCGCATCATGGCTAGCATCTGTTTATCTTCGAGAGATAGTGCGATTGCATGGAGTTCCTTCTAGCATAGTTAGCGATCGTGACCCAATCTTCACTAGCCAGTTCTGGAATAGTTTGCAAGAAGCGATGGGTACGCGATTGAATCTAAGTACGGCCTATCACCCACAGACGGATGGCCAGACCGAAAGGTGAATAGAGTACTAGAAGATCTGTTGAGGCTATGCATCCTTAACTTTGGTGGTACTTGGGAAGATCATCTTCCTCTCGTAGAGTTTGCTTATAATAACAGCTATCAGGCAAGCATAGGAATGGCACCATTCGAAGCTTTGTATGGAAGGCCGTGCAAGTCCCCAACATGTTTGTGGGAGACGACGGATAAGCTTATACTTGGGCCCGACATGATAAGGGACACATCCGAGAAGGTTGAGTTGATTCGAAAGCGGATGAAAGCGGCCTAAGACAGTCAGAAATCCTATGCAGACAAGCGAAGGACAGACTTGGAGTTTGAAGTTGGAGATATGTTCTTTGTGAAGGTTTCTCCTTTGCGAAATGTGGTTCGTTTTGGAGTAGTTGGGAAGTTGGCACCAAGGTTCGTAGGACCCTTCCCTATCATAGAGAGAGTTGGCAAGATGGCTTATAAGGTGGAATTGCCCGAGAAGCTGGCCGGAGTGCACAATGTTTTTCATGTCTCGCATCTCCGAAAGTGCCTACATGAGTCAGCCGAGGTAGTTGAGCCTAGCATTCTTGAAGACATGGAGGTAGAGAAAGAGGCAACTTTGAGGCGAGCTCTGATTCATATCTTGGGAACGGAGATCAAGATGCTGAGGGATCGAGAAGTCAAGTTAGTAAAGGTTCAGTGGAGTGAAGCCGATGAAGATGCAACTTGGGAAACCGAGGAGAAGATGCGTGGGCTTTATCCATTCCTTTTTGAGGGTACATTCTCAATCTCTTTTCCTAGTTAGCATATCTTTCGTTTGCTATCCATGCTTATCTTGTTATCTCGTTAATCTTGTCATGAGAACCTTAGGTAGAAACCCTTTGGATGAAACATGTATTTGAAACATGTTATGCTTGATGTTTGCAAGTGGTTGCAAGTGTTTGCAAGTGGATACTCGTGGATACATGATACACATTAGGCACTAAGATCGGCTCACACACTTTTATATTGCATATGCATGAGTGCTTATACTTATTCATGGCTGAAACTTGTTATGCTATCACGTGGATGTTGCATATGGATGAATGTTATGTGCACTCATGTAGAGATTATGAATTATGTTAGGAATTTGCATACATATGGACTTATTTCACTAACTTTCTTTGCACTAAGGAGGTTTACTGAATCAGTAACCGCCTGATTTTCGCATTAGATAAGTACATATACACACACCTTTCGCATATGATCATACAACATTTAGAATATTTTAAGGACAATGACTGCTCGTGGATGATGTTTTGAGTATATGAATGATGGATGGTAGGATAGGTTCTTCCTAAGTTGAAGATTTCGGGGATAAAATCCTTTAAGGTGGGGAGAATGTAACAACCCGTATATTTGAATAACATGTTATAACGTAAATCAAGGCAGAATTAAATTTCAAAATATGAATCAAGGGAAACGGGCTGTGCCATTGCGTTCGTCTCGGAAAAATACGCGAAATAGAGTCCGATTTTTCGAAAATCGGAGTCCGCCTGACCCAGTTATGGCCTGTCAAAGTTTTCAGAAAGTTTCAATTTAAAAAACAGTTCAAATTTGAATTCGGAATTCAAATTCAGCCCAAGCAAGACAGGCGGGAAAATTCCCGCCAGCCCCAAGTCGACTGGGGAGTCGACTTGGGAGTTGACACACCCCAGGTGGTGTCGACTGCCCAGTCGACACCCTTGTCGACTTGGGTGTTCGGCCAGTCTGGCCTGATGCACCTGTTTTGGCTCCTGGGTCTTGTTTTGTTGGCTTGTGACGTGATTTGATGGCTCAGATCTGAATTAGGGTTAATCCTATGGCCTAAACTAACCTAAACTTCTATAAAAAGACCCCAATACCTAGCCTAAATCAACATAAATCATTCCTACAACTAAATTATGCCAAAATGCTTCCTAATCATGGCCTCCACCTTCATATCATGGCCTCCATCCTCTTCATGAAAGCTTGAGTGTTCTAAGCTAGTAAAAGAGCCACCTTTCGTCATCAAAACAAGGGTCTTTCTTCTTATTTCTCAAGGCTTGGATTGGATCTTATCTTTAGTTGGGGATTTCTAGTGTGGCTTCGTCTCAACCTTGCTTTATTTTGTTCTAGTCTTCTTAGCCAAGCTTTGTAAGCCCTATTCTACTCTTAGATTTAAACTATGAAGTTAATATGATCATGTAGAAAGTTGAAATATGACTTTTGGGTATAATACTTGTCTTTGGGCTACATTTGTATGCATGGATCCATGTATGACTCTTTTGATCTATGATTGTGGCACTATCATGAACCTAGTATCATTTACCTTGATTTTTGGGTAGAAAGCTATGAGCTTTATATGGTGGTTATGCATAATGCAACATAGAACTTGGTAGTTATGCATAATTCAACATAGATCCTCTCATGATCTCTATGTTAGCTTGCCTATGATGTTATGAACTATATGCTAATCACAAGTTATCACCCTATGCTAACTATGACCATGTTATCACCTATTTGCTAAGTTGATGTCATGCATGTTTTGAGGCCAATAACCTTATATGCAAGTATGTTGAACACCTTTGCCTCATATATCACCATGTTAAACTTGTGATAGATTTTGCCACTTTATGCCCAACTTGTCATATCATTATGTATCCCTTTTTGATCTATTTGTGTTGATGCGAACTTACGTGCGATGGGGTTACGTTATGGGTAAATTTAAATGACATGAAACATGACTTGAAAATATGACATGTGATTATGCTTGAAAACATGAACGTGGACATGACATGTAGAAAACATGAAGGTGGCCAACTCGAGGTTGGGTTGAGTTTGTAGCATAAATCTACCCGAACCCGACCGACTTAACTAGTAACCACAACAAGGTCTAATGTGAGAGGTTGGGTGCATTAAGTAATTAATGCCACATGGTAGGGTTAAGTCATGGACCACTTGAATACTTAACCAATTGAACACGATGGATTGTTGGGGTTAAGTCATGAACCGCTTGGGTATACTGAACCAACTTGATACATGATGGGATAGGGTTAACCACACTTAACCCGCTGGAAACCCTAGTTACGTGATCCTTTTCAGCAGTAACCCTCTTGGATGTATCAACGATACCCTAGGGACTAGGCTAGGGTGGGGCACGATTACTGGGCTGATTGTAAGCGACCAGAACGACGGCTGAGTTGGTGCGCCGGTGTAGGTTCAGGCGGACTATGGTCGTGCACATAGTCCGGAGTTGAAAAAGCAGGCACGGGCACCAGTAGGTTTAGACTGTGCGTGCTTGATTCGTGTCAGTGGTTGGCACCTTAGGACTTGATACACCCTAGGGTGGACCTAGCACAGTTTGACTACATTCCGTGGTTGGGCCGTATGACACCGATACACGACGAGTTAGGCCTATAGGGAGCCGATCGACTAGACCTAGTAGTTGGACCTTGATTTAGGTCACCTCATGATGTTGGGCCAACTTTGGGCCAAGGGATCATTTCTTGTTTATACTTGACATGTATTAGAATACTAGTACACCTGGTGCAACTTAACCTTGTATATGCGATGCCACACTTGATCTATCTTGTTAACTTTTCACCATGCCAGTTATCATTCTATGTTTCATCTCTGTTTTACATGTCCAGTTAACTTTCTTAGTTTTTATACTAATAGCAGGTAGGACTTACCAGTCTTTTTGACTGACCCGTTTTCTTTCGCCTCTTTTCTTCCGTTTTACCCCCAAGGTTCTCAGGGTGGGAACACTAGCACCTAGCTTGGATCTTTAGCTTGCTTTCTGGATAGCTCATGTACGGTTTGGACTTGAGCTCACTATGGTTTTACCACTTCTACTTTGGGGATAGTTTACTTTATGTTATTTCCAGTTTTCAGTTTATGTTTCTAGACTTGTAGTAGTTGGAAAATAATGACTAAGTACTTTTGATGTAAGTTGACTATGGTTTTGAAATAGTAGTTTTATCCGCTGCTTTATTTACTCTGTTTTACTCATATGTTCTGCCTTGCGATATCTTTATGCATGTTTACCTTGTCCAACATCCCTCCAAAGCCAGTGTACTTGCAAGAGTGGCCCTGGCGGAGGTGGGGTGTTACAGTCCTTGAATAAACCAAGATATTGTCTATGAGCACAAGAACAAACTTATTTAATTGATCCCTGAATACCCTATTCATAAGATCCACAAAATATGTTGGTGCATTGGTCAACCCGAATGGCATGACCAACTACTCATAAAACCCAGACGGCATCCGAAAGGCCATTTTAGCTACACTCTCAGCTTCCACTCTAAGCTGATGAAAACATGTCGCGAGATCCAACTGGGAGAACACTCTCGCGCCGCTCAAGTAATCAAACAAATCATCTATCCGCATTAGAGGATACTTATTCTTCCTCGTCACCTTATTCAACTGGCGGTAGTCCACACACAATCGAAGGGAACCATCTGCCTTGGTAGTAAACATAACTGGTGCTCCCCATTCAGAAACACTACTTCTGATAAATCCCTTTTTCGAAAAATCGCTTACTTGCACCCCGAGCTCTTGCTGCTCCCTTGGTGCCATACAACGAATTGGAATCACTATAGGTCTTGCATCTTTCACTAAATCAATACGGAAATCAATCTCTCGGTGTGGTGGAAGTCCGGTCACTTCCTCGAAGACGTCCGGGTACTGGCCAGCCATGGGCACATCTGACAACTCATCATGCGGGATGTCGAGGGAATTTAGAAAACTAGCCATTACCCCATCACTTGGTAGACCACAAAACACTACCCTCCGCCCATCCTTCGCTCTAACTGTCACCAAAAAGCCCTCACAGTTAGGTGATTTAAAGCAATTACAAACAAACATGCATTCATGACTCGATAGGAACACATTACGACAAACCATAGGCATACAAAGGCCAGTCGAACCACCAATCAGGTTCGTCACTGTTAAATGTCTATCGACTATCTCGGGTTCCAATCCCAACCTATCTACCAGATCACTAGATATGAAGGAACGGAAAGCTCTGGTATCAAACAATACTCGAACAGGAACATCATAAATAGAAAGCATACCTTGAATGACGACATTCTTTCCCTTCTCCACCGCAGTTGGGGCATTCGACAAAGAAGGAACAACATTAAGTGCATATGCTTTCACAATCTTCTTTTCTTTTAAGGGGTTGCGGACACTTGTCCTTGTGATGTCCCACTTGGCCACAATTGAAGCACTTCCTATCCGCTGGCTTGGCCCGATATTCTTTGGCATAGTGGCCCTTCTTACCACAGCTGAAGCACTCAACATCCTTCTTATTCTTTTTCTTCTGGCCATCCTTGGTCTGATTCTGTTTTCTCTTATTCTAAGAACCATTCTTGCCTCCATCGCATGCTTGCGGCTTTGGCTCCTCTGCAGATGCAACCTCGGTTTTTGACTTAGGGTATAGACTCTCTGATCTCAAAGCTTTCCCGACAATCGATTCAAACATCTAATCGACATGGTTTATAAGCCTTTCCCCCAAGTACTGATCTAATCCTATTATAAACTTTTCATTTTTCTTCTCGGCAGTATCAATAAGGGATAATCCATATTTCGATAGAGTATCAAACTCAGCAATATACTCCGAGACTGCCCTACCACTCTGCTTAAGCTCCAAGAACTTCCTAAACAACTCTGACTTCTAAGCAGCTGGGATAAACTTTTCACTGAAGCGAGCCTTAAACCGATCCCAAGTAACCTGAACCTAAGGGGTAGCTGCCTTAATAGCATTCCACCAATTCATCGCCCATTCTTGCAGCTGACGGGATGCTAGCTTTCTCTTCATCGCGTCCTCGATACCCATATCTTCAAAGATACGCTCACAGCTATCCAACCAATCTTGAACATCCGTAGCCGACTCCGTTCCATGGAACGACTTTCCACCAAGACTAGTGTAATCCTTGCATAGCTTGGCGAAATCGGCCCTAGGCGCCTGCATCGCTGCACCACCACATTAGCAACATTAGCAACTGCCCTCTGGACATCCCTAAGCATCTCTCTCATGAAGTCAGTGAACATAGTCCTCATGTCAGGAGCACTCCCATTATTGGCTCCTCTACCAGCACCCCTCGTATATCGGCTCATCGTTCAATCTGTAAAGAGAAACGATTAACCATCCTCTTTGTGGTGTCAGTGCAGTGCGACTTCATCCTTAGCTATACAAATAGTGTGTGTATATATATAGCTTTTGAAAACCAAAATAATCACAAATACGCGCTCTCATATACGTATTATCTCTCTCTGGTGTCTTTCCCTAGGTTAACTACGCAACCTAGAGCTTTGATACCAAGTGTGAGGGCCCGCCCCGCACCAGCCGGCATTTCCAATGAAAGTGTGTTGTGCCAATGCCCGACTAGCACAAGAAGATCGCCAAAGAAAGGAAAAGAAAGGAATTTGAACAAACAAGGAACCTGTAGAATGTCTCACAACGCATGGAATAAAATATAATAATAACATACTTGACATACAACAGACGAGACAGTGCATAAGCTGACAACTAAACCATAATCATCATAGCAGTGGAAATCCAAAATACAGCTAATGATCCATAACCATTATTACAACTTCAAAATACTGTCTCTAAAGCAAAAGAAAGGAGAGGTACACTACTAATGCCCAAAGCAGTGACCATCAACAACACAGGGAGAATATATGTAGATAATACGTAGGAGCCTCCTGCTCATCTCCGGATCAGCTACTCGTCCTTGTTATGTCCACTCTGCCCCATGAAGTCATGAAGACTCCACTGCACTGGCTCATAGCCATGCTACGATCACTCTGCCCCATGGAGTAGTAACTACCCCACTGCACCGATCCACAGACTAACATTTGCCTTTCCGTGGTGAATCAAAGCTATGGACGTCGATAACCCCTTGGCACACGTCCCGTAGCAAAGCCCAACTCATGAAGTTAACCCGTTGATCCCATTTGGATCCTGAGTAATAGCCTCCCATTTGGGCTTCCTTTGCATCTCGGGTTTTGATCGAATTAGAGTTGGTCTTCATAAGAGTCGTCACATCATAGTAGTGGGAGCTTGAACTCAGTTCAGTTCGTAGTCGTTGCCTCGGTTCGGTCATGAAACTCCGTGGTGTAGTTCGGTTCGGTCCTCAAAGTGTTCCTCCTCAAGTCGGTTCGGTACGGTGTTCCTCCATCTCCCGGTCCTGGTTCGGTTCGGTGATCCTGCATGCGTTTGGTCCGATCTGATCCCCTTCTAAGCTCCGGTTTGATTCCAACAAATAGTGGCCTTCCTTCTTGCCATAATCCGATCCATTTGAGTTCAGCTTTTCCGACCCGATCCCATGCTCAGCTCCGATCTGGTCTCGAACCCAACTCCAACTCTTTGCAAGTAGCCTTCCTTTGTTGCCATACTCTTTCTTCTGCCTGGGCTCTGGTTCGGTTCGGAGTCCTTGTCTCTGGTGTCGGTTCGGTTCGACCAATCCTATCCGATCCGAACCCCTTCCCCCTATCTGATCCGATCCCGATCCCTGCAGATTTTCTACAACTTTTCAGCTGACTGTTTTACGCCATACGACGGCGTTTTCGACCATTCTAACTATTCTAATCAATCACAAAGCATACCATACAGTCATAGCAACATGTTTAATCAACCAAAAACACCAAAACAATAATTTGATAGGTTAAAACAAATCAACATAACCAAAATCCCATATTTTCCCATAAACATATTTAAGAAAAAACTAATGATATTATTAGCAAAACTTAACCAAATTAACCAAATTTTATAACAGAGGCCTAAAACAATATTTTGAAATTCATAAATATTTTTCCAGAATTTAATCATGTTTAAATTCACTAATTAACAATAATTACCCTTAATTAACCATAATTAGTGCGGAACTATGCAAATCACTCAACTTAGCCACAAACAAAATACCAAATCTGAAATTATCCTCTAGTTGGCGCTGTTCCCAAGGCTATACAGCAGTTCCGACCTTGATTTGGTGCTATTTCTCCTTAATTTGGTGAAGATTAGGCTAATACTTGATTAGAAAGTGATTAGAGATGATTCTAGATGTTGGAGGCCATTACTAGGGTTCCAAGAATGAAAGTGGCAGCTGAAAAGTGTCTAAAGAAATGTTTTCTAACCCTAGTCAGCCCCTATATACCCCTAATCCCGAAGTCCCCCATTGGGCCTAGCTATTAACTACCCAATTAAGTCGATTAAGCAGTTTTTCACCTTCTAAACATTGTTTCAGCCATATCTCCCAAACGCTGAGTCTGTTTTTCACATATGACCACTCTACGGAAAGGTAAACCATCATCCAGACCTAATGGAAGTGGTTTCAGGTCAAAGCTCCTGTCCAATCAAAAGTTATGGCCGAGACAAGATCAACTAGGGGATAAATGGTCATTTAAAAATCATCAAAAATCATGAACATGGGAAATGACCCCAATAGTCGTCTCCCAAAGTTACATAACCATACGACTTCGCATGAGAAAGAAAGAAATATTCCACGACTCCTTCGATGCATAGAATGCGGGTCGTTACAGGAAAGCTCGCGTATAGGTTGGAGTTACCGGAGAAGATGTCAAGTGTGCATAATGTTTTCCATGTGTCTTTTCTATGTAAGTGTGTGCTTGATTCGAATGTAGTGATATCTCCAGAACAGTACAAAGACCAAGAAGTAGAGGCCGTAGTTACGAGACCTCGTAACCCGCTTCGTGTTGTGGGGAGTGACATGAAACGGCTTATGAGGAAGACGTTAAGTTAGTCAAGGTACAATGGAGTGAGGATGATGACGACTGTACGTGGGAGACGGAAGAGAAGATGAAGGCGACCCATCCAGAACTCTTCATCAGTATGACACATTGATATTGTGTCATCATTACATCATTGTAACTTGTGATATGGTTATTGTTGTTAGAATTCCACGTGCTAGGATGAGGCTACGGATGCATCGCTTGATGGTTGCTAGTTTGGGTGATAAAATTGTCTACTCATGGATGATAGGCATGTGGAATTGTTTTGGTTGCTTGTGTTTGCATGGGATTTCAGGGACGAAATTCCTAAAGGGTAGGAGAATGTAACAGTCCGCATTTTACGTATCGTAGGATCATAAAATATTTTTATTTTATTCCCTCAGAGTTGGATCATTCTCATATTTTAATATGTTAGTGATGGGGATGTAAGACATATCCATAATTTTTTTACCAATTTTATTTATGACCATTTTGTCCCTATCAGTCTTGTATAGGGAATAACTTTTGATTGGGGTCGAATCAGGTGCTGAGGTCGGTCTCATTGGAAAGGAAATGGCGTTGCTAATGACGTAGAGTGGTCACATTAAAGATTTGGTTCAGCGATTTGGGAGGAATCGCTGTTTTTGGGTTTCACAGTTTGTTGTTTAGGTTTTTGAATGATTAGTGGGCCGATTTGGGGGGGGCCAATTAGTGGGCTGGTGGGAGGCTATAAATAGGGGGTTAGAGGCATGAAGAATAGTTTACTTTCTTCATTCTCTCATTTGGTTGAGCTTGTGATCCTCCTCGCTCAATCAAATATACCTTTCCACCATTAAAATTCTAAATCTACATAAGAGAATCGAAGATCTACATCGTTTGAAGCCAGATCTACATCAATCGAAAAGAGATTTCATCAAATCGAAGAGTTTGAAGCTAATTCTTTACTGTATGTATTTAGATTCAAGTGTTTTTGTGTTGTTTTGAAGATTTGGTGTGCATCTCTCAAACGTATTCAATCAAGTACATGAGTTGTTTGATCATTATTTCATCACTTTCAATTTGTTTTCACCTAGATCTACATCATGGTAAGTATATGTTCATATGAATTCCCCCGGATCTAATATAGCAACTTAAAACCGGAAATTTCTATGTTAATTCATATGTTTATGGAAGTTTAAATCTATTATTTTTTTGATTCACTGTTTTATCATGATTTGGTGAATTCTATATGGTTGTATGATGATTATTGATTGGTTGAGTGAAATTGGTCGATTTGGATGAGTTGATTGCATAGATATCCTTCGTGAAGTGTTAGATCGTATGTATCGTAAGTTTTGGTGATGAACTCAATAGTTTGATGGATCGGGCGAGTTTATGGCTAGATTGGACATGTAAGTTTAATGGATCGGGCGAGTTTCTGGATGGATCGGACATGTAAGTTTGATGGATCGGACATGTAAGTTTCTGGATGGATCAAACATGTATGTTTGATGGGTCAGATATGTATGTTTGATGGATCAGACATTTATGTTTCTGGATGTAACAGACATGTAAGTTTGATGAATCTGAAATGTATGTTTGATGGATCGGACATGTATGTTTCTGGATGGATTAGACATGTATGTTTGATGGATCAGACATGTATGTTAGATGGATCAGCCTTGTTTTTTGGTGATGGACCGGGCAATTTTTCGAAGCATAGACCGGGCATTTTTTCGAAGCATGGACCGGGCAGTTTTTCGAAACATGGACCGGGCAGTTTTTCGAAGCATGGGCCGGGCAATTTTTCGAAACATGGACAGCCGTGTTTTTCGAAGCATGGACCAGATAGTTTTTCTTGTAGCACGAACTGGACGGAGTTGATGGACCGAACATTTCCATGGATCGGGCATTTCATGGACCAGGCATTTCTATGATGGACTGCGCAGAAAAGTGACAGCGTTTCTAAAACATTATGGATGAAAATTGAAGTTCTGTGGTATGTTTTTCATAGCAAAAAGGCTGAGATGCTATGGATTGAATATCGACCAAACAACGTATATTTTTGGGTCGATGACGATTATGGCTTCGAAGTAAATTCTAGGAGGAATGTTCGAAGTGTTATGATGTGTTCGTGGTGTAAAGAACCGAATGTGAAGAAGACTCAAGGATGTTTTAAGTTCGTGGATAATGGTTGCTTGAGGGGGACTTTAGCTTGTGAATGGTCATCGGGGTTGATGGCTAGAGATGCAAAGGCTGAGAGATTATCGTTGTCGTTGGTTCTGGCAGACTCAAAGTAGGGGTACTTTGGGCAATCATGAAGGGCCTCGTACTTTGGGCAGTCGGGTAGGGCCTAGTTCTCGAGATTGGAACAAACATACGAGTCGTGAAGGTGTATGGAGTTTTTGCTGGAACTAGGGTTTACCATTATCCTTTGACATATGGCAGGCGTCTGTCATACGATTAACGATGGTTTCGAAGCAGGAAAGGCAGTGATAGCCAGGGTCATGAGTTTTTGGCTGTTTCGTTTGTGCCATCTCACGTAAGTTGTTTGACGTCAAAGGAGATGTTTCTTGGGTGCTTGTCTGATATTGGTTTAGGCCTCTGGGGATTGTGCTTGAGGGATGTTGATCTCGATTAAGATGGTTTACGTGAGATATAACTAGTTGCTATGATTGCTATTGGATGTTAGTTGTTATTTTATTGTATGGTTACTCCTGGTTGCCAAGGCTAAACGGTTGTTTCTTGATTGTTGGATTGAAAAGGCTATCACTATCAGATATGGGGAAGGCAGGTTTGGGTTCTTCTCTGGTGTTTGGTACAATGGTTTCTTAATCTATCTATTCTCATATACATTGTTGATGAAGTTAGATAGTTGTTTTATTGCTCACAAAGACTACAGTCTGATTCAAGGTTTTATGTTTTCCTCTTATTACCTTGGGTTGTTCATCCGGTTTTGGATGGCCAGACTATATTGTAGGTGATGGAGATTAGTGAGGACGATGCTGCTATGTGATGGCGAGCAGGAGGCTGACGTATTATCTTGACACTATATAGCCTTCGCTGTTTGAGAGTGTTTGTAGTGAGGCTTCTTGTACAAACTTTGATGTTATATATAGTTGATGTATGGATGATCTTTCAGGATGTTGTGAAAGTTTGAAAGTTTGATATACGATGCTTCACTATTTCTGCCTATTATATATGTTCTATTATACTTTACCCTTGCGCTGTGAGTTAGACGACAGGTTCCGCTTGTTTTCATATCTCGATGATCGTCCATAGCTGCCTGGCACGTCTTTCATCTCATTACTTCCCTTGTAAAGTGCAGGAGTTATGGGTTATCATCACAGAGGCAGTGAACTAGGGTGCGTTGTACTGGTGATGAACTAGGTTAGTTTGGAAGTTTGAACAAGATTTTTGGGATGATGAAATAGTAGAAGTAATGGCTGTCATTTTAGAGGGGGTCTGCCTGGATATTGTTGGATGACAGTAAGGTGTTCGAGGAATTGTTAGAATGGGACGGTGCATATTTTGGGGCTGTTTGTAGTGGATCGATAATTTTGAGTCTATTTCTTCAAATAGTCGAATGAAGTACGATAACAGTATGGTATACATTTTTATGAAATTTAAATACACATGGAATAATTTATTTATTCATGTTAGTAAGTGAATTTAAATTAATAATAGTTGATCGATTAACTAAAATTAAATAATCGTAGGTGATAGATTCATTCGAGATAGACAACTCGTGTAGATTCGTAACCAAGACAATATGGAATTAAATAGGATATTCAACAAAGGAAAATTACAGTGAGTAAGCTCACTCTCCGGTTTAGTTATAATTTATGGTATTCAAAATTTTATTTAATAATAATATCTATATGTTGTTTCTTGGATGGTTGATTGGATTGTTGTTTATTGATAATTTGTGGTTATCATATATATATTAACTATATCTAGGCTTGGTGGTTGTGGCTATATATATATATATATATATATATATATATATATATATAGTATATCTCCGATAGTACCATTAGTGGATGACCCTATCGCCCCACGATATATTGAGTGGATGACCTTTTATACAGCGATATCTTGCCTTGAAGCAGGATTGGTATTATTTATGTTGTCTAACACCTGTGGATGCGGGAAAACAGGTTGAAGGAATCTAACTAGATTCCTCAAATTTATTATTCTTTATTTACATATTATGTATGTGATATGTTGAATTAGATTGATGGTTATTGTGTTTGAATGTTTGAATATCACTGGCCCTAAATATTGATAATTAAAAATATCATAAAAAGGGAATTTTAGAGTTAAAAAGGAATTTATTTTTTGAAATAGAAATTGAATTCCAAATGAGTTGGAAAATATCGACTTATTTTAAATAATAAAAACAAATAGTTGAACTTACAAAACGATGTTTATAAATTACCATCGAATAATTTAGAAATGTAAATTCAAGTACGATTTTAAAAAGGAAAAATTATTTCCCAAAGTGGAAATTGGAATTTGAAATAGGAACTTGTTTTAATATTTAAAACAAGAAGTGTGTAATGTCCCAGAATTTTTGTGATTTAATAATTAATTTATTTAATTATTATAATATATTGGTTCGATAATTTAAATGGTTGGAACTCGAATATTTTGAATATTTAAATAATATAAATAGTAGAATAAAAATATTTAATTTCTGAAATAGTCGGATATAGTTGAATTTGCAATTTTGTGTAAATTGGATAATATAAGATATTTAATTGAGTTCATATTTGAGTTATAACGAGTGTGAACCCTTGCTATGCACACGAAGTTCATAACATAATTAGTTTTATGTTTCTTAGTTTTTCAAGTTTCAATGATGAATAAGTATGTTTATATGTTTTATACTTTTGAAATAGATTACATTATTTAAACACTACTGATAAACATTTGCTGAAAATGTATTTAAGTAATCTCAAAGCATATAACCTATAACACATATTTAAAGCACAATAACTTCATACAATAAAAGATAATATTAGCCATTAATTATTCTTAACACATTAATAAATGCATATCTATGTTATGTTTCCCAATGTAAGAAACCTATATCCAATATAGATTTATTCTATAACACACACTCATATATGTGGACATATAGTTTTGTTGATAAAAGTTTTCCATACTTAACCAAAAATAGCACTTAAGTCAAATTATTGTTAAAATTTTGGTTTAAAAAATACCATCTAAGATTAGAACATGTCCACCTTCGACATTATCCGATACTAAATGCATTGTAAAAATATTAAAGTAACTTTGGCCCATTATATTCCTTGGGTAATATAGCATAAAAAATATGTGTAGAATATGAATATACAATCAAAATTCTAGAAAAATTTGATAACAATCATCGTCCATTAATTTAATTATTTATACATGAGACAACCAAATCAACATAACAATTAACATAATTTAATAAAAAAATTGTATATCTCCATAAAATTGAATACATGTAACATGCATAAAGCTGATTTTTGATGCATTTCGTTATAAAAAATAATTGATGGAACAGTGTAAACAACAACAATTAAGACGTTGAGTTGTTAGAAATAGAGTCAAGGACCTCTAGTTTTAGTGGTTAGAAGTTTGGCGTTTTAGACGATGGTTCTAGAGGTATGGTCAGGGTCGGTCCTTGAAGTTTTGATGCCTAAAGTGAATTACAAAAACAAAGCCCTTACACAAGAACTAGCGCTGTCATCATTAAATAAATAATATATATATAATGCAGTAATGATAATATTGTAGAAAAGTTAATTAACAAATTATTAACATTTTAAAATCTGACTTGCTAAATTACAAGAAAATTGGTCATATGATGTGGTTGTAGTTGCTACAGCTAAAAGAAAATATCCTCAGGTTTATGGTTAACATTGGAAAGTTTACATGTATTTTTTGGAAAATGGTTTATGTAATTTTTTCCACTACATCAGTAAAGTACTAAAAAAGATTCATCTTCACATATTCATACAATCTTAAATAACAATATACCAAATGTTATTATGATCTAACTAACACAGAAGCATTAACTAGAAAGACATATTTACAATGATCATGTGCCACATATCATCAACTCAAACTTCAGTCTTAGTAATTATAATCTTTCCTTTTGAAAATTTTGGCTTCAATTTTATCACCACTGATTTCCCATGTTTCTCCATTAACTTACCAAACCAAGATATTCAACCTAGATATTACAGAATGATTTGACTCCTCACCTTTTAAATAATGCAATTTCCAACTGAACTAAACTTGATTATATTTTGTACTTTTCAAAAAGCTGTCAATAAGTCTAAAATAAACAAACATATTATCATCTTCCTAATCTATTTACCATACAATAACCAAACTAACTCAAATTTGTAAAATTAAAACATATGAAAATAAATTCCAAATTAAGCAGTATCGGTGCCTTCAACTAGATCTGAGAATTTGCGCACTATTTGCCAGTTTTATTTTTTGCCCTGACTGTCGAGGAGACAGAGCCTTCGAGATGGTGCTACTGCATAATGGAGATGGAGAGACTCTCTCGCCACTTAGTTGTAGTTCAGTCGCTGTCGGTCGTCGTCGGTTCGCTACGTCTATGGATCGCGATTCAGGTCTTTTTCCTGATTCTTTGTTGCGTGGATTTGATGCCCAATGTATTCTTGTGCCCTAAGCTGATGCTTCTACCGCTTTGGCAAAGGGCCGGGCCTGGGTATGGTTTGGAGCCCTTGAGATATCATAATGTGAGCATAACTTAATTAAAGTATCAACCTTATTATAAAAATATATTAAATTTAGATTATTATTAAAATGATTTTTTTATTATGGATAGGTGTACCGTAAACAACACAAATATGAGATTATATTTGCATAGAAAGAAGATATTTAATAGAAGTTGGAATTATGTAGAAAAATGTCAAAAGTTGTCCAAGTAATCTCGTTTTATTATGAAATAAAAATTGTAGTAATTATAACTTATCTGGAGATAAATTATGCGTCTCTTTCACGAAAAGTTGAGATAAAACTTGAGCATCAATTAAATATCATCAATATTTCCACTGCTGTTGACATAAGGGAAACATTTTAACTCTCCTCCTTGGGCCAATAAAAAACATCTTATATGCAAATCAAAATTTAAAATATAATTCATTTAAATTTACTTTTTTGGAAATCATTTTGAAATTTCATTTTGTCTTTTCATGCAATCGTCCTTCATCTTTTTTACTGTATGAATAAAGTCATAGCTCTAAACGCAGGTCACTACTTTTCTTTGAGGTTCTAATTTAACGTTATCTATGAATTTTACTGAGGCATTAATCCATTGCCAATATAAATGTTTGTAATATTCTGTGTACACATCCATAATACTTATAACAGTACTTAATCAGTACAAGTTAAGATAAAATTATAGCTTTAATTATATATAGAATATGCATATACTGAATTTCTCCTATCATAAAGTAGATTTGAGGGAATACATTAAAAATTGATACTCTATTATGGAAAATATAATAGAAAAAAAAATTTGATAAATGAAAATGAAAGCAACAAACAATCTTAATCAATTTTGCAAGATAAGTTTCGTTGCAAAATAAACTTACCATAAACAAAAGATGGGGATACTAAATTCAATGTATTTGAGGATAAAAACTTAGAAAATATTACCGTGTTATTAATGATATTGGGTAACTATTGCACATAAGAACAACATTAAGAAAACCATTGAATATTGGAAAGGTGAAAATAAAAATTATAAGTTGGAATTTATAAGAAATAAGTTTTTAAAGTGAAAATGATAGACGTGAGAGATAAATACTGGAACCATATTCGATTTTATGTATAATAGAAATATTCCACGTGAAAACTAATCATAATATTTGGATCAATAATTAGAAAAACATTTCATATCTAAATATATATATAATTACAAAACATCGTTAGAAATATGAAGCCAATTTACTCATCACTTGCTACCTAAGCACCACTTAATCATACAATCAACCAAATTAGTAGCTTCAATTAATCATAATTTATATTAAAAAAATCATTAAATTGAATTCAAAATTATAATAGCACATCTATTTCAATACCTAATAAAGTTGCAATGGATTAAGCAATTTCTAATATACCATTAGTTAAATAGAAAAAGTCATTATAATTGATAATTGGAAATTTTAAATATCCTAATAACAAACAAATCATTATGTAGAACTAAAAATTTATGATGTTATTCGATGACTATTTGTATCATTAAAAATTCAAAAGTAATAGTCTTAAAATCATAATGGACCTATTCTCAAGAAGGAATGTCCACGAGAAATGAAAAAAATAATTTTTTTTTCAGTTCATTACAATGTCGAGATATCATGTACTTTTACACAAAGTATAGTGTTGGTTTTTTGCAAATATAATTTAGTAATCATCTTACAAACAACAAATAGCAAAATAGTATTTTATGTGCATTAAGATGCATATGCATATGCATATGATCTTAAAGTCCATATATGCATATTCTTTTAGTTTGACATAGAACAAAATGATAATCTGTAAAATCAGAAAGTAATAAATACTTGAAAACAAAATTATAACCCATAATAGGAATAAAAAAGGATGACATTTATCTGATTAAGATTTAAAATGAATTAGCATAAATTGAAATATGATTGGTGAAGATACAATAAGGATAAAATAATAGAAAACAATTGAAGAAAATACATACCTAAAATTGAGCAAGAAATCAACATATATTCAACCTATATTTTTCTCTCATATAATTAAGCAGATTTGAAGAATGATATTGAAATTTTATCCTATAATATTGGAAACAATAATTGAGAATGGAATTTTATAAATGAAAATGAATTAAACGGACAATTTAATAAAGTGCAAGATAAATTTAGCCTAAGATGAAATCTAAAGCATTGATTATAAGAGAACATAAAAGGGAAAATTTAAGTCGACCATTTTTGAAGATAGAAAATTTAAGAATGAAAACAGTCATTATTAATAATATTGAGCAATTTTTGTATGTAAGGACAATGCTAAGGTAACTATTGAATACATGTTTGAAAGAGGTAAATGAAAATTATAAATTATAAATTAGAATAATTCAGTTTTTAAGGTGAAAATGAAAAACAATTGCCTAGAAATAGTTCGTCAAGCAAATCTTAAGGCATAAACCATTGGAACAATGTATAGATCATCAAAAATCATGAAAGTCATTAGTTGTACATAAAATAATATGAAAATTTATAAACTTAGAAAGTAATAAAAATTGAAAAACAAAGTTAAAACCCGAAAATAGGAATGATGAAGGACGACATATCTCTATTTTAAGGTAGAAAGAGAATTAGATTTAGATAGAAATATATATTTTTTACCCGCTGTTCGTAGCTTGAGTGGTTTGGGAGTCGGGCGATTGGAATCAAAGCACTGTATGTGGGCAGGCTCGAATCCCGCTGAAAACCTCTTTGAGAGCTGGACGTTAAGCATCTGTATGCGATGACTAAACAAAGTGGGGTAGACACACGGCGTGAGGTTTACTTAAGTGAGTATCAATCTATACTATGATCTTAAGGTTCCCCATGTCACTCAAAAAAAAATATTGTTATAAAATGAACACAAAACAGAAAAAATATGGGAGAAAGGACATTTCTATTCATTCAAATGTATATTCTTTATATTACATTAGCCCATTTATATATAGGCTTTTGGAGCTGATCTTTAGCTTATTCCCATGATGTGGGACGAAACATAGAACTAATAAAAGCATATTCACAACATTCATACATATGTATATATATGTGTGTGTGTGTGTGTGTATATATATATATATATATATATATATATATATATATATATTACAACACTCCCCCTTGAATATGCGTCTTAAAAAACTTGAATGCTCTACTAACTTGAAGTTGTCCCTTTTAAAACATATATGATGATTGCTCCCCTGTATTATTATCTTGCTTGCATATATCCGTTCAGTCGATACAACTATTGTCTGTTGCCTTCAAAACTCTATCAGGAAAACCCAACGGGAAAAGCCTTGAATGAGAAAAAGAGTACAATATCTGACATTATGAATATCGTATTAAAATGATATTCCTTAAAAGAGTTTGATGCTTCAGGATCAAAATAATGCCTCATTAAAAACCTTTTTATGAAAAACACTGTGTGAAAAATCATAAACAAGGAAAAGAATGCAAATTTATTTCCTCTTTAGGTAGCATGTTTTACAACATTACCGTAAGGGTTGATACTTCAGGATCAAGATAATGCCGCATTGAAAACCTTACTAACAAAAGCCCAGTGGGAAAAATATTAGTAAAGGAAAAGAGTACATTATAGCATAATTTTATATGCTCCCCCTTATTTATAACTCATTATTCAATTAGTCTATTGATGTAGTCGACGCATGCCAAATTTGTATATCATCTTCTGCAATGTTGATTTGGAAATTGCCTTTGAGAACGGATCTACCCTCTTTTCTTGAAACTGAATTTGTTTCCCCTCTTTCTTATTATCCTTTCATGCATGTGTGAAGAGAAATTTAGAAGAAATGTTCTCCATCCTATCATACTTGATATATTCACTTGAATCTAAGCCATCCAAACTGCCTTGTCTTCTTCATAAATAGTAGTTTACTGCATAAAAATATGTTTGATACTTCTGGATCAAAATGTTGCCTCATTAAAATCTTACTAAGAAAAACCGATGGGAAAAATCTTAGTGAAGGAAAAAGAGTACAATATACAATGTCATATTTACTACGTCAAAAGTAGTATGATTCTTCTGGATCAATGTTATGCCTCGTTAAAACCTTAATAAGAAAAACCCAGTGGGGAAAAACTTAGTTAAGGAAAAATAGTGCATTATATCATACTTATGGATGCTCCCCCCGATTTAATAATTTTCTCTAAATTCGTATTATTCTTTCAGTAACTCAAATTGCTTACAAATATTTCTTAATGAAGTTTTTTTTTTAAACTTCATGTGCATTTCCATGCTTCAGGCATGCTTTCTTATTTAAAACACCTCCCTTTTGTGATTTGTATGATACTAATATTCATTTATGAATACACTTCAGGTGCTTATAATTTTCTGTTTCAATCAGACTTGCATATTGCAATACACATTTAATGAATAAGACAACTTTCATTACAACAACACTAAGCTTGAAGTAATCTACTCATCTTGAAAAATATCAAGATTTTCATTACAACAATACCCAGAAGAATGTTGTAATCTATCGTCCATGTTGTTTATATTCTTTATTATAACAAATGTTATTTATGTTCTTCAGGAATTTATAAATTATAATAATTTTTGCATATCGCAACTAGCACTTCAATGGATATTAAGAGCTTCACTACAACAATTCTTGAAAGCAGGAAGTGATCTACTCATCATGAATTTTTTTCAAGATTTTCATCACAACAATACTTAAAAGAATGTTGTAATCTACATTTCTTGCTCTTTATCACTACCAAAGTTATTCAAATTCTTATAGAATTTGTATACTTTCATCGTTTATACCTTCAGGGTATTGTAAGTGTTTTAAACGCTTTCACCACTTTAATCAATTCAGTTATCTCTGAAAAATACAATGCTCATGGCACTTGACACTCTATGGTGTTTCAGTAACTTCCATGTGCTTTTGTCATTATCTATATTTCTATTTTATCTTATGAACTACAGGTCCATATATCTTATTTAGGAGAATTTCATGATGGCCAATCATGTTTCTCTCTAATATGGGATTTTAATCCATTTATAAATGTAAGCACTTTATTATTTATTAATTTATCATTGATGATTATTTTCTATCAGTTCTATACATGGTTTATTGAGATCTCAAAAAATTATCATACTTTAGGTACCTAAACCACTTCTGGGGTTATTTTGACAATCATGTCATGGGTTTCTTTTAAAGTACCTTTAAGGGTTTCTTCAGGAACACTTACCTCCTTTATTTTGCATCTTTATGACTTACTCCAAAAATATTTTGAACTGACTTTTATACCACATTTTCAGCTGTGATTTACACCTTTTGATCCTTCAGGGATTCAAATGTATATTGGAGAAAGTCTATTAGGGACATAATTGATAATTTATGCAAGTTACTTAATACTTTGCATAATTCTATATGTTAGCAAATATTTAACTCAATGTTGACAAACATTATCACTTTAAATAATAAACCTACTTTGGATTCATTTTTGATCCATTATAGCATCATAGCTAGCAAATACATTAGATATATTTCAATTGTAGGAGGATAATGCTCTTATTAATTGATAAGATGCATTCATATTGAATTACTTACTCCCTTTCATTAATCCAATGACTTGGAGGAATTTTCTATCATTGGAATATGCACATGACTTCAGATCATTCAATATTGATGTCAATCGACTTTCTGAAATATAATATATGCATGATTTATAATATGAGCTCATGACAACTCCAGGTTGTTAATAAATTTTTCGCATATATGTGTATATACGTGCGCCCACGTATTACATATATAATTGATTTGCATATTCTTTCTCATATCATTAATTTTTGCTTATCAATCAATATCAATGCGAATTTTAAATATCGTATCATAATATCCAAAATATCTGATTTGGAACTATATTGAACTTCTGGTTCAAATGAAATATATGAACACCTTCAAGTTGTTTATCTATATTGAACTTCTGGTTCAAATAATATATAAACAATTTCAAGTTCGTTAAACTGTATTGAACTTCTGGTTCAACTGCATTGAACTTATGATTCCACTGAATTGAACTTTTGGTTCTACTATATTGAACTTCTGGTTCTACTGTGTTGAACTTCTGGTTCAAATAAAATATATAACAACTTCGAGTTGTTAAAACTTATTCTCTAATACAATATGTAAATATAAATATATAAGCAAGATACAACTCATTTTGAAAATTGTGCAATCTTTGGATGCTTTATTATTGTCTCATATGATTTAACTAAGAAGTGTAATGTTATTATTTCATACGGTTTTGAATAAAGCTTCAGGCTTTTAAATTATGAAGCATTTCAAGTTCATTGATTGAGGAACTTCGAGTTCCTATGCATATATACACATACATATGCATATCAGTTTTATAAATTTGTGATGAACTTCTGGTTCTCAATCTTTTAACATACTTTTAATTTAGAAGCTTTTACATTTTTGCTAATTGAAAAGATTTCAAACTTGTATACTTTATCAAAAATGCTTATATATATAATGCAAGACTTCAGGTCCAAGACTTTGAGTTATACAACTTCCAGTATAAATATTTTCTTTGCACAACTTCAGGTTGTGGTTCTATCCTTTCTTCCATAACAGTAGTTATTACTATCTAAATACATCGAATAATAATACATATGTTTATTCATATTCCAAATACAAACATACATTAATTAAACTAACAATAACTAAAGCATTCAATGCATTTATTACAATAAGGTAATATAATATATTTATCAATCACATAATCAACATTTTACATTCTCTAACATGAATGGTTCCAAAATTTACAGATCTGTACAAAAAAATCACAATTATAAACAAAAATAATCTACATATCTCATATTCAAATATTTTTTCTCATTCTTTAATATGAATGATTTGAAAAACTTGTAAATTTGTACATAAAATTCACAAGCATAAAAATTACATTTTTTTTAAATATACAACTCATATAAAGATCTTTTAAATCTTTCTTTTTATATCAAAAATGCTTCTTGCCTTTCTAGAAACTGGAGCTTCTAAATTTTCCATGTAATGACAAAAATAGTTTTTTGCATTCACTTCCGGTGTGCAGAATTAAGATCAATATTTAGATCTTAACTCAATATGATCTTCAGGAAGCATATTTTCTTTATAAAAGTTTTCCTAAGAAACAATGAAGTATTTCTTCTAGAAATATAATATGTTCCAAAATGACTATAATAAAACTTCAAGTTTTATCATAATTCATATATTGTTATTATATATTTTAAATTGAAGTAACTTTTCTAGAAAGTGCCCTTTTTTCCACATATGAGAGTCATTTTACTATTTTTCTTCAAGAAAATAGTATTTATCATAAATGTAATGATCTCTTCCAACAATAAGTTTCTTCAAGAGATTACATATAGCATAAAGTTGGAATATAAGTCTTTTTCCTTTTTGATGAAATTTTTCCTTTTATTGATTTTTCAAATCCTTTCATTTTACAGGTTATTTGCTATATGCAAATATTGAATGCAATTATATGCTTTTATGCTTTATTTCATGTTTCATGTTTGAATATGAACTTCAGCTTCCTTGTTTGCATATGAACTTCAGGTTCCTTGTTTGCATATAAACTTCAGGTTCCTTGTTTGCATATGAACTTCAGGTTCCTTATTTGAAAGAATTTGTATCTGGACTTTAGATCGTATGGGCTTCAGGTCATTTGCATGTGATCTTCAGGTTCAACGACTCTTGCATTGTGTTTGGAAGTATAATCGTCTTCTGTTGGTCATAATGGTCCTTCAGGGGATTCCATTAGTGGAGAGGATCTTTTTTTTCAGTTAAATATTCTGATTTTAGATCATCGTGGATATGACCTCTTAAAAATATCAGGGCCTTTGCTTTGTCCTGCTGGGACATATTATTACCATTTTTAATGATACTCTCTAAGCATTGAGATTGTAAATGGATTTCAGTGTTTGACATTTTTGTGAACTACACAAAAATAGTAATTGCAGATGCTTAATAAAACAAAATTCACATATCAGTATACATGTTCTATAGTTATCAAAACGAATTAATAAATTCACGAACAGACAAAACGATGAAACTGTAGTACTGTTATGTAATATCCCGCATTTTTATCGGTTTATATTTGAATATTTAAATCAGTTTAAATATTGAATTTCTTAATATAAGTAGATTTAAATATTAATTAAAACGAAGTTGAACGTATAAAAATATATATTTAATATAATCGAGCTCAGAACGACGCTGCAGTTCGTAATTTAACGTTCTGAACTTCAACTGAGTGTACAGAAACCAGTTTAAATCGGATTTCTGCAAAACAAGAAACGTTGGAATCTGTTGAATTGTATCTTTCTAATAGAAGTGAAATATTGAGATTTCGTCGTATAGATTGCAAGATATGTCAAAATCAAATATTCAGAAAGTCGCTATGAAATCGTATATCGACCGTAACGGGTTATTTGAAATAACTTCTTATCGGTTGCAAATCTGGACAAAGTTCCTTTGAGGCGCAGCGATAATTTAATTTTTAGAATTTTACTGTGATTTTTAATTAATTTAATAAGCAACTTTTTATTTGAAGTATTTTGCACCCTATACCAATATTTTGGGTTTTCAAAATATGAGTTAATCTACCGATATTATTATATTTTTGGGATCGCGACACCTCATTGGACATGATTGTGTTCTTATTTCTGTCCATAGCGGTTTGAACATGAATATAATTTTGTGTAACAGGGGTACACAATATGTTATAATTTAAAACACACGCCTACCCATTCTCTATGACCATTTGAAAACCCCACCGCGTCTACGCTTTCAAACCCAAGACTGATTGAAGTGAAAAATCTGAGCCTACCACATACAAATATATACGCTGAAGCCCACTTTTGCAAACCACCCTATAAGGTCTATACAATCCTACTCCTTCCTTTCTAAGCAAACGCACTGTACCTCCTATATACTAGCTAGGAACTTATTGTCAAAGGACCCATTTAAAATAAATTAAAGCTCATCCTAGATTTTAGACTAGAAGCATGGGTATGTATTAATTAATAATCGTGTAGAGAGAGATATGTATCTGAACGGCAAACCTACCCTAAGTTACTTTTGCCTGTCTATCATCGAAACCATGCAAACCATGTTCATCACAGTGCCGACAGAGGAATCAGATCAGTGTATATTTGCAAACCTCTTGACATGACTTAACTTTGAAAACATAAACTACCCTACATCCTACAACACCCCCTAATACGTGTTTGCCAAGGCTCTCCTTCTATAAATACACAAGCCTCCTTCATGTTCTTCATTTTCACGGAAACAACGAAAAAGAAAACACAGTAAACATCGATCTACCCTCCCATTCGAAATCTCAAAACTCATCACTCTTAAATACTCTCAGGCTATGCTCCACCCTCATTTAGTTTAACGCTGTTCGAAGCTATCATCACCTGCTGGAAGACGGACAACAAGTGGTAGGGCTCGTGTATGGGATGGTTTGGTTTACAGGAGCGGGTGTTTGTGAGTTACTGGAAGTAGAGGAGGCACTGTGCGTTTTGGGAAGCGTTGCATGGATTTGTGAAAGTGTGGATGGGAGTGTATGGTGAGAAGGCTAAAAAACGTGGAAGGCAAAAGAGGGTGGGCATGTACATGCAAGGTGGCGTGAGCATGAATGTTTGGTGCGTGTCATTTTGTAGAAGTTATTTTGTTTTTGGTGTTCATTGAAAGGGCTGATAACATGAAGAAAATGCGGTGAAAAAGGCCAGTTTGACTTGCGAGTGTTTAATGTGGATGGAAGCATACTGAAAGGTTCGACAGGAAGCTGTGGGTTTGTTTGTGATGGTTTCGCGCGCACGTGGGAAGGGACGTCTGGTTAATCGACTGGCCGCAAATCGTTATTTAACGGTTAACGCGCCAAGGTGAGTAAATTCACTAACTCTCTTATTATTTAAAATATTTTAATTATATTTTAAATAATGGTTGAATGCTGTGAGATGGTTGTTTAGGCAAATTATGGTTAAATTGGTTGAAATATTACATATCGTTGCATATGTACACATCACCGGTTGGATACTGATTTCATCGATTTTAATATTCCCTAGGATGGAACCAGTGTTAATTGTTGACTAACATCGGTGGATGCAGGAAACCGGTTGGTGGAATCCAACCGGATTCCTCAATATTTATATGTACTGTGTGTTTTATATAGATGCACTGTTTGAACCCAAATGACTTTTGAAACCTTGTGTTAATATTAGCGTTGAATGGAAATTCAAACGTTATTTTGATTTAATCAAATAGATGATATCGATTAAGAAAGCGGCAACAACCAACCATAAATGTATCATTGTTTTAAACCGTTATTGTTTTACCAAATCCCACCGTGTGCGAAGCACGTGTTTCACCATACTTACTAAATGCTTTGGTAAGTAGATTCTTATATTGATAAGATTAATAAGTATGTAGGCGGAGATGAACTTGATGATTAATAACAAGTATTTATGGCTTTAAGAACAAGTAAATGAGATATATACAAATAGATTATGGTTGATTTCATATTAAGTAAGACTAGTTAGAATCGATTATTGTTTATTTAATAGTAAATGAGATTATTTAGAAATAAAATATTTTTCTATAATCGATACAAGTGAAATTATTTGAATAAATAAATGTTATTTATTCAAAATGAAAAGCTTTGTTAGAGTTGATTAGTGGGTTAAGCATGGCTAAATATTTACCAAGCAAACTGCTTTGATCAATAATTGGTTATTTAATTAAGTTAGATTGGGTTGATTTATCTAATGTAATAAAATTGACGAATAGTTGATTTAATAAGATTTTAAAGTATAAGGGATTTGTCTAAGGAAGACAAAGCGAAGAGGAATGTTTAAAAAGAGATGTCAAGATTTTTGTAACAGAAAGAGGTGTCAAGATTTTTGTAACGGAAAGAGGCGTTGAGATTAATTATAAAGTGGAGTATAATAGCATATTGCCAGTCTGTGAACTATAGCGATAAAATAACGCTGTTGAGGTTTAAGCGTGACTGTTATGTCAAGATTAGTTATAAAGGGATATAGCAGCGTATAGCAAATTTGAACTGTAACGATAAATGAAACGCTGTTAACCAAACTTAAGCGTGATGTTTATATACAGTAGCACTTCCTAGGGAAGGAAAACAACTTGTTTTGAAATTCACTTATTCAAAAGTAATAAGTAATGACGTTTGTCCAAAGAAATATAAGAACGAATGTTAAATAAAAAGTGCCGGTGATTTGTGTGATATTGGTTGTACATTGAATGGATGTTGTTTTTACTTCGATAGTTAAACAACCGACTATCGAAGTGTTTTGACCATCGTTGTCTATACGGGGAGACCGGTTGGATATACCATCTGAAACCACTCCGTATAGGCATAAGCGCTGCAAATTATGCTGAAGAAAATTGAAGACGGGGTGAAATGCAAGGGTCGTCCTGTTCAGAATGGTGCTTTCTGTTTGTCCAGACCCAGGACAACTTGTATGGATGAATGCCTGACAGCGTATTCTTAGAAGATCACCTAAGACGTTCTTTTCAAAGTATTACGTCGGGTGGCGGAGAAATTCGTTTCTCTTGGCTTTTATACCCGTAATATTTTGGGAAGATCAACTAGTGATTTGACGGGTTTGACGATGTGGCATTCAAAGTGTATGGTGGCCAGATGTTCTAAAAGGTAGGCGTAGCCTCAAGCTTCACAACCGGGAAATGACAAAAATCGGGCAGGCAGCATGGCTATGTGGGTCGCTCCCATTAGGGTGTATAATCACCTATCTAGAGAAATTCCTTTTGTTTCTAAATCTATCGATTCTGCCCATTCGGGAACGGTGGTTTGAGTCCAACCGTTGGTGATATACATTCGATACACTCAAGCGAAATGAGTGGTCGGTCATGTGTGGGCCGGGTTACAAGATGTTCTTGTTGAACCCAGGTGTATTCGCCTCTAGAGATACATTATCGGAAGGTGGTCCCATACCTTGTCATAGTTGGAATCCAATCTCCAATAAGCGCCCTGCGGTTTTTGATTTTATACTATATATGTAAAGCGTGAGATGCAAGCGTTCTACTATTTGGTTATTTATTTGATTAGACATTATTATAATATCACTGGATTTTGATATCAATGATGATTTGGGTTATAGTAAGGTAAAAACCGTCCATGTTTATGTGTGGGCTGGTCTTACTATTATCCTTTTTGTTTCAAAAAGGGATTTTCAAAGTTAAGCCATATGGTTGGAATTTACTCACACCAGTCCCATGACTGACCCAGAGTTTATTTTGTTTGTTTTCCCTAAACTCTTGGGTGCCCAAATTTGTACGGGCAGTCAAGTGTTTCAGGCTTTTACAGATACGCTTGAAGGAGCTAAAAGCAGAAGGCTTCACCGTTAGTATTTAGAGACTATTTCCGCTGTGATATGATGTATTGTACTCTGATAATGGTATGTATATACAATACAATTTTGTATTTCAAAGTTATGTTATATATAATATATTTTATTCGTTCCGCTGTGAGATTCGTGTTTACTCTGATTATATTCAGCTGTGTTCTTCTTCTTCTCCTATTCTATTAGTTCTATCTTTTCTATCTCATCCTCTAACTTCTTTCTATTAATGGTCCGGATATTTCGATGTCTGAACAGTCGACGCTGGGTCTTGTGTCGATTTTTGGAGTCGAAAATCTCGGGTCGTTACAGTTGGTATCAGAGCTAAAGGTTAAGTGATTACCTTGGCTCTGTGGCGTGACTCAATAGAGATAAGGTTAGCAGTACCTTAGATTGAGTTTGAGTATATATATATATATATGAGCGCGTATTTGTAAATTGATATAAAAACTGTTTTATATTGTGTTGATTAGTTTGGCAAGTGGTTTATGAATTCTGGTCGAAACAGTAATGCAAACTGTGTCGATAGGTGTTTCTAAACCCTTGAACAGAGTAATTCGACCCAGTATGTTTTGAAAAGAGGGTAAATGAAATAATTTTACCCAAAATATATTTTGATATAAAAGAGGTATATATCTTGGGATTAATGTAGTATATTGGATGTGTTGATCGTAATTAAGATCAAATAAGATTTATAGTTGAGTTGGTTATATAAATAACCAATCGAAATATTTTATAAATATAATATGTAAAATCAGATGAACTGAATCTGAAATTTAAACCAAAATTGGAATGGAAAAAAAAAAAAATCTGATACATGAAAATGTTTGTAAATGAAATTTGAATTAAATATATGGAATTTTAAGATCCTGGGGAAATTTTGAAATATTATCCAAGTTTCGAAAAGATATTTTTGAAGTAATTTCAAATAAAAGTATGTGAATATGAATTTTGAAAAGTGATATAGTATTGAACTCATTTTGGTCACTGGGAAATAAATGCTGATGATGACGGCCGCATTATCAGTATTCGTTTTCGAGTTACTAAGTGACGGATTACTACCAAAGATCTTGTTTAAAATAAGTTGTTCGGAAATTCAAATGTTTGAATTGCTAAGTTATGAATATGATTTCAAACTAATTTGAAATGGAAACCCCAGGAATTTGAATTCTGAAATTTAAAATTTACTTATGAAGTAAATAAACAGCGAATTTAAATAAGTCAAATAAAATTTGAGTTGAATTGAAACCAAGTAAGTAGAAATTGTACTGGGATAAGGATTTGACTTGGCAAAGTAGTTGAGTTGTGAATTGAGATTGGGAATGGAACCAAACTTGGTTGGGAAATTTGATTATTTGAAATTGGAGTTTGAATTGAAATATTTGGCTTAGTAAAAGCGAAAGATTGGTTTGAGAATGGATTGATGAGAAATCAATTAAGGATTGAGTTATGGGGATGTGAAGTATGAAATTTCAACCAAGCAGGTTGTGAGGAGTTAGAATTAGAACATCTCCACTTCTTAGCAATTTCGAGGACGAAATTATTTTAAGGGGGAAGGAATGTAATATCCCGCATTTTTATCGGTTTATATTTGAATATTTAAATCAGTTTAAATATTGAATTTCTTAATATAAGTAGATTTAAATATTAATTAAAATGAAGTTGAACGTATAAAAATATATATTTAATATAATCGAGCTCAGAACGACGCTGCAGTTCGTAATTTAACGTTCTGAACTTCAACTGAGTGTACAGAAACCAGTTTAAATCGGATTTCTGCAAAACAAGAAACGTTGGAATCTGTTGAATTGTATCTTTCTAATAGAAGTGAAATATTGAGATTTCGTCGTATAGATTGCAAGATATGTCAAAATCAAATATTCAGAAAGTCGCTATGAAATCGTATATCGACCGTAACGGGTTATTTGAAATAACTTCTTATCGGTTGCAAATCTGGACAAAGTTCCTTTGAGGCGCAGCGATAATTTAATTTTTAGAATTTTACTGTGATTTTTAATTAATTTAATAAGCAACTTTTTATTTGAAGTATTTGGCACCCTATACCAATATTTTGGGTTTTCAAAATATGAGTTAATCTACCGATATTATTATATTTTTGGGATCGCGACACCTCATTGGACATGATTGTGTTCTTATTTCTGTCCATAGCGGTTTGAACATGAATATAATTTTGTGTAACAGGGGTACACAATATGTTATAATTTAAAACACACGCCTACCCATTCTCTATGACCATTTGAAAACCCCACCGCGTCTACGCTTTCAAACCCAAGACTGATTGAAGTGAAAAATCTGAGCCTACCACATACAAATATATACGCTGAAGCCCACTTTTGCAAACCACCCTATAAGGTCTATACAATCCTACTCCTTCCTTTCTAAGCAAACGCACTGTACCTCCTATATACTAGCTAGGAACTTATTGTCAAAGGACCCATTTAAAATAAATTAAAGCTCATCCTAGATTTTAGACTAGAAGCATGGGTATGTATTAATTAATAATCGTGTAGAGAGAGATATGTATCTGAACGGCAAACCTACCCTAAGTTACTTTTGCCTGTCTATCATCGAAACCATGCAAACCATGTTCATCACAGTGCCGACAGAGGAATCAGATCAGTGTATATTTGCAAACCTCTTGACATGACTTAACTTTGAAAACATAAACTACCCTACATCCTACAACACCCCCTAATACGTGTTTGCCAAGGCTCTCCTTCTATAAATACACAAGCCTCCTTCATGTTCTTCATTTTCACGGAAACAACGAAAAAGAAAACACAGTAAACATCGATCTACCCTCCCATTCGAAATCTCAAAACTCATCACTCTTAAATACTCTCAGGCTATGCTCCACCCTCATTTAGTTTAACGCTGTTCGAAGCTATCATCACCTGCTGGAAGACGGACAACAAGTGGTAGGGCTCGTGTATGGGATGGTTTGGTTTACAGGAGCGGGTGTTTGTGAGTTACTGGAAGTAGAGGAGGCACTGTGCGTTTTGGGAAGCGTTGCATGGATTTGTGAAAGTGTGGATGGGAGTGTATGGTGAGAAGGCTAAAAAACGTGGAAGGCAAAAGAGGGTGGGCATGTACATGCAAGGTGGCGTGAGCATGAATGTTTGGTGCGTGTCATTTTGTAGAAGTTATTTTGTTTTTGGTGTTCATTGAAAGGGCTGATAACATGAAGAAAATGCGGTGAAAAAGGCCAGTTTGACTTGCGAGTGTTTAATGTGGATGGAAGCATACTGAAAGGTTCGACAGGAAGCTGCGGGTTTGTTTGTGATGGTTTCGCGCGCACGTGGGAAGGGACGTCTGGTTAATCGACTGGCCGCAAATCGTTATTTAACGGTTAACGCGCCAAGGTGAGTAAATTCACTAACTCTCTTATTATTTAAAATATTTTAATTATATTTTAAATAATGGTTGAATGCTGTGAGATGGTTGTTTAGGCAAATTATGGTTAAATTGGTTGAAATATTACATATCGTTGCATATGTACACATCACCGGTTGGATACTGATTTCATCGATTTTAATATTCCCTAGGATGGAACCAGTGTTAATTGTTGACTAACATCGGTGGATGCAGGAAACCGGTTGGTGGAATCCAACCGGATTCCTCAATATTTATATGTACTGTGTGTTTTATATAGATGCACTGTTTGAACCCAAATGACTTTTGAAACCTTGTGTTAATATTAGCGTTGAATGGAAATTCAAACGTTATTTTGATTTAATCAAATAGATGATATCGATTAAGAAAGCGGCAACAACCAACCATAAATGTATCATTGTTTTAAACCGTTATTGTTTTACCAAATCCCACCGTGTGCGAAGCACGTGTTTCACCATACTTACTAAATGCTTTGGTAAGTAGATTCTTATATTGATAAGATTAATAAGTATGTAGGCGGAGATGAACTTGATGATTAATAACAAGTATTTATGGCTTTAAGAACAAGTAAATGAGATATATACAAATAGATTATGGTTGATTTCATATTAAATAAGACTAGTTAGAATCGATTATTGTTTATTTAATAGTAAATGAGATTATTTAGAAATAAAATATTTTTCTATAATCGATACAAGTGAAATTATTTGAATAAATAAATGTTATTTATTCAAAATGAAAAGCTTTGTTAGAGTTGATTAGTGGGTTAAGCATGGCTAAATATTTACCAAGCAAACTGCTTTGATCAATAATTGGTTATTTAATTAAGTTAGATTGGGTTGATTTATCTAATGTAATAAAATTGACGAATAGTTGATTTAATAAGATTTTAAAGTATAAGGGATTTGTCTAAGGAAGACAAAGCGAAGAGGAATGTTTAAAAAGAGATGTCAAGATTTTTGTAACAGAAAGAGGTGTCAAGATTTTTGTAACGGAAAGAGGCGTTGAGATTAATTATAAAGTGGAGTATAATAGCATATTGCCAGTCTGTGAACTATAGCGATAAAATAACGCTGTTGAGGTTTAAGCGTGACTGTTATGTCAAGATTAGTTATAAAGGGATATAGCAGCGTATAGCAAATTTGAACTGTAACGATAAATGAAACGCTGTTAACCAAACTTAAGCGTGATGTTTATATACAGTAGCACTTCCTAGGGAAGGAAAACAACTTGTTTTGAAATTCACTTATTCAAAAGTAATAAGTAATGACGTTTGTCCAAAGAAATATAAGAACGAATGTTAAATAAAAAGTGCCGGTGATTTGTGTGATATTGGTTGTACATTGAATGGATGTTGTTTTTACTTCGATAGTTAAACAACCGACTATCGAAGTGTTTTGACCATCGTTGTCTATACGGGGAGACCGGTTGGATATACCATCTGAAACCACTCCGTATAGGCATAAGCGCTGCAAATTATGCTGAAGAAAATTGAAGACGGGGTGAAATGCAAGGGTCGTCCTGTTCAGAATGGTGCTTTCTGTTTGTCCAGACCCAGGACAACTTGTATGGATGAATGCCTGACAGCGTATTCTTAGAAGATCACCTAAGACGTTCTTTTCAAAGTATTACGTCGGGTGGCGGAGAAATTCGTTTCTCTTGGCTTTTATACCCGTAATATTTTGGGAAGATCAACTAGTGATTTGACGGGTTTGACGATGTGGCATTCAAAGTGTATGGTGGCCAGATGTTCTAAAAGGTAGGCGTAGCCTCAAGCTTCACAACCGGGAAATGACAAAAATCGGGCAGGCAGCATGGCTATGTGGGTCGCTCCCATTAGGGTGTATAATCACCTATCTAGAGAAATTCCTTTTGTTTCTAAATCTATCGATTCTGCCCATTCGGGAACGGTGGTTTGAGTCCAACCGTTGGTGATATACATTCGATACACTCAAGCGAAATGAGTGGTCGGTCATGTGTGGGCCGGGTTACAAGATGTTCTTGTTGAACCCAGGTGTATTCGCCTCTAGAGATACATTATCGGAAGGTGGTCCCATACCTTGTCATAGTTGGAATCCAATCTCCAATAAGCGCCCTGCGGTTTTTGATTTTATACTATATATGTAAAGCGTGAGATGCAAGCGTTCTACTATTTGGTTATTTATTTGATTAGACATTATTATAATATCACTGGATTTTGATATCAATGATGATTTGGGTTATAGTAAGGTAAAAACCGTCCATGTTTATGTGTGGGCTGGTCTTACTATTATCCTTTTTGTTTCAAAAAGGGATTTTCAAAGTTAAGCCATATGGTTGGAATTTACTCACACCAGTCCCATGACTGACCCAGAGTTTATTTTGTTTATTTTCCCTAAACTCTTGGGTGCCCAAATTTGTACGGGCAGTCAAGTGTTTCAGGCTTTTACAGATACGCTTGAAGGAGCTAAAAGCAGAAGGCTTCACCGTTAGTATTTAGAGACTATTTCCGCTGTGATATGATGTATTGTACTCTGATAATGGTATGTATATACAATACAGTTTTGTATTTCAAAGTTATGTTATATATAATATATTTTATTCGTTCCGCTGTGAGATTCGTGTTTACTCTGATTATATTCAGCTGTGTTCTTCTTCTTCTCCTATTCTATTAGTTCTATCTTTTCTATCTCATCCTCTAACTTCTTTCTATTAATGGTCCGGATATTTCGATGTCTGAACAGTCGACGCTGGGTCTTGTGTCGATTTTTGGAGTCGAAAATCTCGGGTCGTTACATGTTATATCAAAAAAATGTAGATCTCATAAAATAGAATAGGTCCGTAGAAATGCATGTAATAAATTGAATATATTACGGCATGGAATCATAAAAACAAATATCCAAATCTGCAAGTCTTTCTCTATGCATTTACAATGAACTACTTACAATAATGAAACATTATAAATCGTCAAGGAGCCATACACCATGTTACATAACAAAAATAATGGCCATATTAATACATATGTTGGCTAACAAGCAGCTTGCTATTTACATATATGCATACATATTAGCAATGGCTTCTCTGTTATTGAAGAGATAAAGTAGCAAATGAAGATGTTTTATTTATGGCGTATGGGGTAAAAGATCCATATATAATATTATAAAAAGAAACTGAATGGATCTTCCTAAAAAAAAATTTGGTATACCATAATACCAGATCAAATATGAATAAGTGGATATCTAAAAACCACTAAGTTAAAAATTAATTAGATCTAAAAAGTTTAGATCCACTAAAATAGAATCTAGATCTACAAAAACTGAAAAAGAAAAGTGATCTAGAAGTATGGACCATATCTAAGCAGAAGATACAACAAGTTCATATATGTAGATCTATATGATTTCAAAACATAAAAAAAATAACTTACATGATAGATCCATAAATATAGATCTAGAATATTTCAAACAATAGCTCTAATAGAGTTTCATGCTGATAACGTGTTATAAAATGAACACAAAACAGAAGAAATAAGGGAGAGAGAACATTTCTATTCATTCAAATGTATATTCTTTCTATTACATTGGCTTCTTTATATATAGGCTTTTGGAGTTGATCTTTAGCTTATTCCCATGATGTGGGACTAAACATAGAACTAACAAAAGCATATTCAAAACATTCACACACATATATATATATATATATATATATATATTACAACAAATATATATTTTTTGGTTAAAAAAAGCGCAACGTAATATTTCAACCCATACCTAAATTGATTTGAATAATACATACATTCAAGTAAGATGTCGACAAATATTCTACTCATATTTAATTTTTCGTGTCATGAAGTAGATTTGAGGGAAGACGTTGAAAATCAATATTGTGGCATTGACTAAAAATGCGATTGAGAAAAAAAAAACATAACAAAATGCAAGATAAATTTTGCTTAAAAAATAAAATCTGAAACATGAAAATAAGAAAACAAAAGAGAATGACATTAAGTTAGATAGGGATAGAAAATTAAAGAAAGAAGGGTCCGGCTATTGACAACCCGTTATTTACGCTTTATATCCCGACTAAAGTTCTAAAATTTTATTTCCAGTTACGCCATTTAATAATTGATATAATAATTTGTCTACTGTTATATGCTGATTAAAAATAATAAAATCAAATATATACATTTATGGATGTTTGAAGTTAAATTGCACACAATAATCAAAATAAAAACAGTATACACGTTTTTTTTAAGTTAAGACAAGAATTAGAAACACTGATTAAGAATGATTAAAACAATCATTAAAATTACAAATAATGGTTAAAAATTTGAAAATTGTAAAGTCAGCGGTTTATATGATTATGTATTTTAGGATTAAGTAAGTTAACAGTGTATAATAATTGCAAAGACCTGAATAGCAAGTATGCAACATTGATTTTTCATAAGAAATGACATTGCCTACAGACGTTAATTGATTTGATCAAGATTTTAAAGAGAACAACACTAACAATTTGCAAGTTGGAGAAAATAAGAAAAATTAATAAAAAAAACCCAATAAGAACGAAAATAAGATAAGGGCATTTTTGAGAGAAAACAAGGTGAGAAAAGAAAACGATGTGGTTTGCATTTTATTTTCTAATCGACGAGGCGTGAACAGCAAATAGCGAGGTGCTAATAGACAAACCCAAGAAAGAAATGGTCATTATTAATAATACTGGGTAACTTTTGCATTTAAGGAAAATGGTAAGAAAACCATTAAATACATATTTGAAAATGGTAAATGAAATCTATAAGTTAAAAATTAAGAGAATTTAGTTTTAAGGTGAAAATGAATGAGATGAGAGATGATTACAGAGACCATATTCGATTTTATATATAATACATTATGAAAATTCTAATTAACGATAAATCGTAACATAAAACCAAAAAATTAATTTTGTACAACATTTTCACTACTAAATAAATTATCGTCAAAATCAATCGTTAATTTCATGTACTTGGATAATTGAAACACAAAAAACACAAACAGAGCATTATAATTTCAAGAAGAAATCTAAAAGGAACGATTGAGAGATATGCTTTAAAGTAGTTTATAAATAGATGTTATTAAGTCAAACATTAGAGCGATCTATAGATAAACAAACATCATAAAATTTTCGAAGTCAATGAAATCGTTAATTATATTTAGTGTAACCTAATTAGTGAAGATCTATAAATTCAAAAAGCAGTGAATACCTGGAAATAAAGCCGATATCCAAAAACAGGAACGATGAAGAATAATGTCTTCCTGTTTAGAGTAGAAATTCAATTATATCACGATCGAGACATGAATTTTGGTGAGGAACCAAAAATCATAATACAATGGAACATAACAAAAGGAAGGCATACATGAAGATGGGTTGAGAATCAATTATATTAATATGAAAAATATATACTTTGCTGATGAAACAAAAAGTGTAAAGCAATAGAACTTAATCAAAGGAAGAACATACCTAAGCTTGAGCAGTAAATCGATAACTAGTCAACCAATATTTAATTCTTGTATAGTAAACTAATTTGAGAGGAGGAATGAAAAATTGATACTGCAATATAGAAATTAGTAATTGGAAAATGAATTTAGTAAATGGGAATAAAAGCAACCAAAAATGCCAACATGTAAGAAATGAAAATAGACGGTTGAAAATGAAAAGGCCACATTTAGGGATAAAATATAAAGAAAAGAAACAGTCATCATTAATGATTTTGGACTATTTTTGCAACTAAGGACAGTGTGGAAACCATTGAACAAATGTTTAAAGTAGTTGAGTGAAAAGTTTGAGCCAGAAATCAAGAGAATTCTTGTGTCGAAGAAGAAAAGTTAGAAATAAATATTGTGTGCTGCTATTCACACCTCCATTTAAACTACTGGCCACCTATACTAAAGGCCACCTCCTGTTGTGCCTCTCTACTTCTTTACACCACCTAAATGATTCAATTTCTAATCGGCTACCACCTCTGCTTTTAATTCTTCATCGTTCCAAAAAAAAAGTCTTCTTCCTGAAATTTTCTTCATCGCTCTATAAGCTTGAAGATTTCCCTAAATTATCAACACAATTTCAAGCGTCCAATCAGCAGATTAACACCATCAAATCTCTCTACCACAATATTCAACTTTTTCCCTGTTATTTTACACCATCGAACCAGTGTGTTCTGCGAATCAAATACCTAAAATCACATCGTTTAACAAAAAAATTAACATACTTCCAGTTTTACATGAATAATAGTGATTGTAAATTAAGTACAAACTACATACTTCATCAATTGTAAAACGATCTATCAAATCAACTTTTGTGTCTTCAACGACATTTGATCGATAATCTTGTGGCCTATTGCTATCACCCACATAGTTATCAAGTTTATTGTAAATCACATTATCTTCCTACAAAAATCAAATAAAAATAATTAAAATGATTTTTTTTAAATTTTGACATATAAGTTGTTGTTGTATGAAGAAAACCCTAAAATTCAATAACTTACAATGTCATTCTCTATTACAACGTCATCGAAATTAATGTCTTCCAAACTCGAAGTAGAGAGAAGGTGAAAGAAAGCTCCAACAAAAATTAATACAAAACCCTTAAAAAAATTCTATAACAACAGAATAGATTTTGCAGCATGATATACAAAACTAACCTCTTTTTTGTATTTATCTTCCATCCTCTACTCAGCCAAAAAAAATTATTTTTTTCTTATGGTTTACGGTTTGTTATATGATAATTTACGTTGTTTTGAGAAGGGAAGAGAAGAGAAGAGACCGTACGGTTGTTATTGACTGAGTGAAAAGAAATAAAGTGGTGGTAGGAAGTAGATCAAAAATAATACAATCTATTAATTTTTTAAAGGTGGCCAGTAGTCTAAATGGGGGTGTAAATAGAAACACACTAAATATTAGAGCTATAGTCAATATTTTTAGAGGGTGCTACTATCTACACCTCGATTTACACTTCTGGCCACCAAAACTAAAAGCACCCAAAATATTTCAAATTTCCTCTATTGGTCATGGTCTAACATAATAACCTAAAAATGGATAGGTCACCGGCACCTTCCTCTACACGAACGCTTCCTATCTCACTTACATCATGCATTTATGTATTTTGAGTCATTTGATTGAACATCTTGCATCATATTATCACAACCATCATGTTTATCGTCCAATTTATCATCATTCAAATACTCCATCTATCAAACGACGAAAAAGTTAATGTATCAATTTGTAAAAGAAGATACATAAGTTATATGGATAAAAACCCTGCAAGTCAAAACTTACATTGGCATTTTCTATTACAATGTCATCAAATTTAATGTCCTCTAAGCTTGAAATATCAACGGAGTGGAAAAAATATCATAAAACGCAATGAAAACCTCTAACTATTAAAGAAGACTCTAACAACATGTTCTATAACATAATAGAAAACAATAAAAATCAACTAATTTTAACCTTTTTTATCTTCATCTTTCTTCTCTATTAGGCACGAAAGAATATATGTTTTTGTTAAATTTGTAGAGAAGTATGTGTTTTTTTAGGAGAAGTATGATGGTGAATAATTGAGTGAAAGAATAATATATGGTGGCCAGAAGAATATAAAAAATAATCATTTGTATTAAATTTAGAAAGGTGGCCGGAAGTGTAAACCGGAGTGTGAATAGTAACACCCTTTTTATATTATAATAGGTATCGTGCCATGAAAAAGCCGAAATTGGAAGAAAATAAAATCTGAAATCCAAATTATTGACATAGACAAAAGTATATAAAGAGACAAAAATAAATAAGACGAACTTAACTGTATTTTAAAGATACATTATCATATTACATTGAAAAATTACATATTACTTTAATTTGTTTTCATGAAATTGAAAATAATAAAAATATTAAAGTAGAAAAATAAATAAAACCTAGTGATAATCGGAAAAAATACATATTACTTCAAATATATCCTAGGATAATTGGAATGATTACAAAAAATAAACTTAGAAAGGGGAGTGTTTTAACTGAGAAATGAGAGATGGAAATAGATTAAGGTCTTTTGAATTAAGTATACAAATGAAATTAGAAATATAAAGAGAAAACATTATAAAAAATGGTAGACATAAAAATAATGATCGAAAACATAACAGAGGATTGAGAAATCTTAATAAAATGGCAAATAAGAGGAAAAGTACTAAGAATCATATAGAATACAATATTAGGGAATAAGAGATGAGAATTCTAAAAGTGCTATATTTACTTTCTTATATAATAGTAAATTAATAAATTTGGGAAAACAGAAGGATTTGAATACCAAATGAATGTTTGTAACGGAAAATTTATAAGGTTTCATCAGTTATAATTTATTATGTATGGAATGGTTGTGAAATATTTTTATTTGCGGTGGGCTAATTATAAACTTCTATCCAGTAATTGGGAGTGGAGGATTTGAGCTAAGAGCAAATGTGGTGCAAGAAAGTTCAACATCGTATTTACTTTCTTATATAATAGAATAGATGTTATATATATGTATATATATATATAATAGGAAGATAATCCGTAACAACTCGAATTTTTCCGATCTTGGATTAGGATGTAGTAAGCACCATTGGAATTGAATTAAAGAACAATAAGAAAAGATCCAACGCTCTATTTATGTAATTAACCATTGAAATTCCTTTCCTATAAATAATCTTCAAGTAGTAATCTAATTTTCTCATTTCCTTATATTCCTACTACTCAAACACACTGTCACCTCTAGTATCATTCTTCTGCTCATGTTCACAGCTAAAGAGAAAAGAAATGAAGTAAGAAAAAATGATATCTCGAAATTTTATCCAAGAAAACTTATGACATAAGCTTCTCCGAGTCGGCAACTATTAGATCCTCCATCATATATGAGTTGTGAAGTATGCGATGTCATCTGGCTATGTTCCACATTTTTACAGTCATTGGTTCTGTCTAGGGTTTAGATCTTTGATCAATGTAGTGATCGATTCAGGATTTTATTATCGTACTTGAATTCATGATGGAATTTAGCATCTCGCTAAAAATTTTGGATGGATTCGACGCTGAAAAGTGTCGCACTGTTCCCTGTAACACACATGCAAGGATCGAAGCTCGAAATTTTTTGGAGGCGTGCGAGTTCATCGAGATGATGGAGTCGTAGAGTTTTCAAAGAAAGGATTGATGGAACTGATGGTACTAGATTTCGTTGAGGATCGAGGGATGTTTTGAGGAGAGAAGTCACGTATTGGATGGGTTTCTTTCTCTGTATCGTGTTCGTATAGAAATTCAAAAGGAGAGGTGGAAGAAGCAAGTGATGTGGCATGTTAGTAAGAGTTATTTTTGTTTTATTATCATTTTTATTCATTTAAAATTCTTATGTTTAAACATTTATAACTTTCCGCTGTGAGATTCTGTATTTGTTTTTCTTTCTTCTTTTTCTTATATAAATCCCAATAACTATCTGTAATTTTGATTTATTTAAGTCGACATTGAGGATCATTGTTGATCTGAACGATCAAAAATTCAGATTGTTGCATAATCAACAAAAAATTCATTAGTCCATTAGAATTTTTTAAG
Source organism: Allium sativum (assembly GCA_030737875.1). NCBI lineage: Eukaryota > Viridiplantae > Streptophyta > Magnoliopsida > Asparagales > Amaryllidaceae > Allium > Allium sativum. The sequence continues at coordinate 150,814,163 of CM060921.1, read as the reverse complement.
AAATACATGTGATATGCAAAAATAATGACAAATTTAAGACAATTAAACTTTATTTATATAATAGATATAATAAGTATATAATAGGAACATAATCAACAAAATATTCATGAGTCCATTAGAATTCTTTAAAAAACCTGTAATAAGAAAAGTTATTGAAACATTTAAGATAATTAAACTTTGATAACAATGGCATCACATGAGGTTTTGAGAAAACTGAAACTCAAAAGCCTTCAAATGAATATTGTGCTTTTATATAATTATATATATATATATATATATATATATATATATATATATATTGGGGAATTTTCAACTTGTGAACATCAAAAAGATTTTGCGTACTAATAAATGTAAAAATTGGTCACCTTGAGAATGAATATTTTTTATGTACATAATATTCTGCAAAAGTGAGTTAAGATATTTATAATTTTAAATAAGAATTCAAACTAATTATTTTTTAGAAAAAATTAAAAAATTAGTTAACATTAATGTATTAATTTAAGGCATATATAATTACCATTGCCATTACGAATAATATGATAACAAAAGGTTAACGTGATTGCCATTAATTACGGTTAATATGCCAATTAAAAGGAAAGCTATGTGTGTTTATATATAATTAGTTTTTGTAACAAGTATACTATGGTTCAATTATCAAATTTGTAATAATAGTATAACATAATTTCAATCTATGTTGAACATATCATTGTTGTTTTTGTTATTATATTCGAAAGACATAAATAATTACTTTTCAATTTTCATATTTGAAGCATATTTTATTGTATTTCATAAAATCACTTACCTTTATTGAAATCATATTTTGTTATTTATTATCAATATACAATTGTTAGCATACCATTTTTCATAATGGTACACAATGAATTAGTTCATACGGTGCTCAATTTATCGAATCTTATATACCACTTTAATACCGAACCTCGCTAAGAAATGGAAATGAAAAAAATGGATTACACATACTGAAAAATGAAAATCAAGAAAGGTGTTAATAGAGATAGTTATAAAATATATAATAAAACTCAATGCATCGAAAAATTGATAAATAAAACCTAATATAAAAAAAAATCAATTCTTATGGTATTTGGCTTAGAATTTAAGGTTCACTACTATAAGATCGAACAATATGCATACAGATTTTGCATGAGAGTAGTTGAGATTTTACTGCATAGAATATTGCTTATGTATGGAGAAGATGTAGCTAAATCCATGGAAGTATGAATGGAGAAACGTTTGATAACAATAATAAAGTTAACAAAAAGAATAATGATAAATTAATCCAAATAACTAAAGGTAAAGTGCAATCTTTGGTTATCTCAAATACGTAAAGAGTGTAAATATATATTTATTTTAAAGCCAAGGGAGATAAATGATTTTTCTAAAATTAATTAAATGTGCATACATGATATGAGATTCATTGAGAGGTAGAAAATACTTATAGCCTTATATATATATATATATATATATATATATATATATATATATATATGGTAGAATAGGGACATGTGACTAACAACAATCCGAATTTGTAAATGATAAAAATATTGGTGCGAAAATATTTGAATATTAGTTGTTGGATTTACATTAGAATGGAGTAGTGTTGGAAGGAAAAAATGAGAAGCCAAAATATGAACACAAAATGTGTAGATTTAAAAGAATTAAAATTAATTCTGGTGAATTTTACACGTATAATAAAATTAACAATGAGAATGATATAGAAGCATTCAATTGATAATAATTTTCACAAGTATGTGAAAAGAATATAGGGATTGTAAGTTTTTAACATGAATTGTGGAATCTCAAATTGTTAATGTCTAAAAGTGGGTGGAAGAAATAGTACTGTAGAAAACCAAGAGATATGTAATAACCTAGATTTTGGAACCAATTTAAAATTTATTTTAAGTTGATTTTGACGGAAATTAATTATTTTTAATGATTTATTTTGAGAATTAACGATTTAAATATTATTTAAATCGAAGTTAGAACATATAAATCTAAAAGTTAATTAAAATGAACTCGAAATGGCGCGGTAGTTTGAAAATTCGATTTTTAATTTCAAATGAATGTACATAATTCAATAAAAATCGGATTTTAGTAAAATAAGAAATGTTGGAATATTTTGAACTGTAATTTTCTAACGAATGGAATATTTTGAATTGTAGTTTTCTAACGAATGTAAGAAACTGAGATTTCATATTATATATTGTAAGTTATGACTAGTTTAAAATTTAAATAGTCGCTATGGAATTTGTATATATTTTAATAATATATAACCCTTAAAAATAGTCATTTTGCAAAAGACCTCTGTTTTCGACGAAACCACTTTTGTTAGATCTGGAATGTCAAATTATTGTCAGGTTTAAATTTTCATAATTTTTTGAATTAATATGTGAGCGTAGTAAATTTAAATGCGTTTTGTAAATTTAGTTAAATTTAAAAAGCTAATAAAAAGGACAATTTTCAAACGGTCTACAAATTTGATGAAATTAATTTTGTTAGGACCGTGTCGTCAAAACATAGCTAGATTTCAATTTTCATAATTTTTGAAGTCGGTATATGGCCCCAGTAAATTAAATGTATGTTCAAATTCAATACTGATAGTAATATTAATTTATATTTTAATTTTATAAAAACTAATCAAACTAGTCGAATTAGCTTACGAAACATATCCCATTGTTCCGAAATAGCGGTATTTAGTTAGGAACGATATACGTTAGGTTTGATTTGGAGTTCGGAATCATATTGAGATAAATTTTGAATTAAATAATATTAAAACATGGTATAAATAACTCTAAATAATTTCTAACCCTAATTCCTAACGTTCTGGCGCCGTCATCTCTTATTCCATCGCCCGAATGTTCCCAATTTCGCAAGCAAAATATCACAAAATCCACTTCGATTTAGAATACGAATTAAACAGAAAGTTCTAGAGCTACATGAGGTCTTCAAATTGATACGGGTATGATGGAATTTCATTGAGAATCGGGTTTGATTTCTGGCCTCAAAAGCGGCATGTTCAAGCACCAATCGCGAGGAGCAAGAGTCATCGGACCTGGCGTCGTTCAAGGCGCAGGTAGACGACGCTGAGCCACTTCGAGGGGTCACCGCTGATCATTATTCAGTCGAATGGAAGGCGATTCATGAAGTTTTTTTTTTGGTTTGATCGTGGGTTCTTTGGTTCCAGAAAAATGTCGGGGAAGAGAAAGTTTAAACATGGATTAGTGAAATGATTAGTTAAATTAATTATATTTATCTATATTAATAATGTAATTAATGTTTGTATTATTATATCTTTTTCATACGAGATCGAAATCAGACGATTTCAGTTGCGTTGCGATCATGACAACAAACTCTACAACATGTAATTGACCAGAATGGAAAATGAGCAAGTTGGATTTTTAGCTAAATTAAACATCTCTTTAATTTAGTTTAAAAATAAAATTTTCAAATAAAAACTGACAAAGTGAAAAATCAATGTGAGAACTCTCTCACTCAACCATTTGGTACAGTTATTTATTTTTATAACTGAATATGTTGATTGCCTGTGACTGCAATATTTGTTTGTTGATTGACGGAAGGATTTTTAACTTTTAATATCATTATTATTAATCTGTAAATAAATTCACATGTATTGTGATGTAAACCCCACACGGGTGTTGGGACGATTATTTTACACATCACTCAAGTACACAAATAATAATATCTGTTTGATGTTTGAAAACCCCACACGACTCTGGGGATGATAATTAATTCACATCTCCCTTGGATTTAATTATATGTCAACCGATTGATTGACAGACTGTTATAAGCGTTATTTTATTATTTAATGCTTATACAGTTATAATTGCACTTTGGATGTGAATTAAATGTTTAATTGTTGTTTATCACTATTTTTTAATACATGCGATGTACGGAACCTGTATAAATAAAAGTATATGGTAATTGATTGAGTCTGATTCCAATTCAAAAATAACAAATATTTTAAAATAATATTCAGTGAATAATCAAAATATGATTTTGATGTCCGATTTTGGATGGACACGAAAATATTGAAATATTCATAACTGAAATGAATATGAAGCCGAGTTACGTAGATCAACGCCATTATAACTCGAACGAAATTTTCTATCGATTTTATTCGTTTTATAATGAATATCTAAAAGATTTGATTTCAAAATCTGATATTTTGAGAATATTATCATTTTAGTATTATAATGATATGGAATATTCAATTTTGATTTAAAATCGAAAAGGAAGTTGAAATCGTTTTAAAATGAATTTATATATGGTTTATAAAATACGTTTTGAATGGAAATTGGCAAAATATTATATATATATATATATATATTAAAATGGTTTGAATAGAATACATCGCGCAACGAACATTCGCGAATTTCAGCCATCGACTTCAAAATGACGTAATGGGAGATCAAACCGTCAGATTCACCTAAAACCGGAACCGTTGGGTTCGTATCGAAAAGAGCATTCGAATCACATTAAGAGTTTGAAATCCAATGGATAGATTTTAAAATATGTCCAAATCAGATTTGGAAAAGGTCGCAATGGATGTAGTTTGGTGGACATTATTGGAAATCGACTGTAAGGGCCTTAATAAAATTAATAAGAATATAAATAAATTATGTAAAATCATAATAAATGATTTGAAAAGATTTTGGATGAAATATTCCACGTTTGTAAAGATAAAAGATATTTATTTGAATGAACTAGTTAACAATTAGAATAAAGAACTAAAATGAATTGAAATGGTTTTGATATAGCCAGAATTTTTCCAATATATATAAATTGGAATGGATTTGAATGGAACTAATCTTCGGAATATATTGATATTGGATTCAGTGATTATACGAGTATTGTTGAGGAATTTGAAAGATACAGGTATCGTTATTCCCAATAAGATATTTGTTGGTTTCAGAATTTGATATTGAATATAAGCCAATATATTTCTATTCAAAGCCTTGTATTTATTATCAAATTGGATTTTGGGTTTGTCGTGAATGATGTCTTAAATAGCATTGTTCTAAAATCCATTTGAGAATAGAATAAATCGTTTAATTAAGAATTAGAGAACTTTACCAATTAATTAATTTAATTGGAACTGAAGTGAAATTGAATTTTGGGTTTATCGTGAACTGTGTTTTAAATAACACATGTTCTTTAACCCAAGTAACGGTGAAGATATGATTTGGAATTTATAAATCTTTTTATTTAGATTTAATGCAAAATTTCCAAAGTAAAAATTTTTTAGTTTAATATATTAAATTGTAGTTGAATGGAATTTGATTCGGTAATAATCGAGATGAGATTCTATAAAGGAAGACCGTTACTATACATGGAATTTAAAAAGGCTTTGCCGTTATTCCATTTATATTATTCGTCTGATATTGAAATTCATATTGATTACGACTGTTATGATTTCTGTGTAGATTCCATTTTGATGGAAGATAATTTTAGGTTTATCATGAACGATGTATTAAATGACGTTCGTTCTTTAACCCAGTTAAAGACAGGATTTATTTCCAAATTTTGAATAATCATTAAATAATGATTTTTGAAGATTAAAACTAAGTGGAGTTTTAATGAATCTTTAGTTAGATTGAAATGTGAATGTGGTAATTAAATTTACCAAATTCAAGAAAGTGTTCGAGAATGGAGTATCACCAGTTTTAATCCATGCAATAGTTAAATCTTTAATTATATTTAAAACGTTGAATGGTAATTGAACTTACCAATAACACATTGGGTGTTAGATATGAAGTACTACCAGTTTGGCTTCATGGGATGAATAGGTTGGGATAGGGATAATAAAATAAATGATTATTTTGGCAAGGTTCGCTAATCCCGACTAGTTGATAAGCCTTAATTTGGTTTAAGTTGAGAAAAGATATTAAAAATCCTTTGAAATGATTTCCATGAACATTTGAATAAAAGAATATTCTGGATTGCAATGAGACATATGATGTGTTTTTATAGCACATGATTATAAGATACGCGAATTATTCAGAAAGACAGGGTTTAACCCATTTTGAATAATTGTTACGACGATTAAAAATCGAAGATATTGAAGGTGGTGGTTGAAGACCGTCGATCTTCACATCGAATGGATTACTACTGAAGCCCTAAATTTGGGTAGCTCCCATAAATGGGGTATAGTGGTAGTTGTTCGGACGTACTTGTTGATTGTCCGGATATGCGAGGGACTATCTCCTGTATTGGACATATGGGACGAGGAATAAAGTGCCTCTGGTATCGTTAAGACTCAGAATGGACTTGCAAATGGATGTTATGTCTGACATTGTATTCCTTTATGCTGTATTCGTTGATCTCTGCTAAATATATCTCTGTTTGGTGGCGGAGAATTTATTCTCTTGATTAACACCCTTCTTTGAGACGTACGAGCTTAGTGGTTATATATCGACATAAATCAATGGTATGGTATGGATTGACAATGTGGCATGCTGAGATGCATGGATCAAGGCTTTTGTTGAAAAGAAGAGCCTTGTGGTTGATGATCAAAGCACAGCTTTAATTTGCGTAGCTTTGTGTAGCGTTAATTCGCGAGCCTCACATACCGATATGATGGTGAATTGATGGTTAGATCAGTATACTTTCGAGATGAGGATAAACGACTACTGTTAGGGTTGTCATGAATTCGGTCGACCGAGCTATACTAGGTGTGTTTGCTCCACACCTAGTAGGGATAGGGCTTATACCTGATTCCCAAAAGGATAAAGTAAGCGGAGATTTCCAAAGCCTTGGACGTAAGCCGTGGCGATACTTGTTTCCTGGATATAGGCAGATGTGCATTATGGTGTTTTCCAAAAGCCCTGGACGTAAGCCGTGGAGTATTGCACTATGCGATCGATCTTTCAAATTAGCAGCCAACATGATGGAAATCCGTACTTCTAATACGACATTTTTCAGTTTTATTTGTAAACCTATGTATGGCGACATAATATATGGCACCTATGTCGTCTATGATTGATACATTTATATTTGAAGTTGATTTCTTTACTTATAGTAATAATAAAAGATAAATTTCACGTACCAAGCAAATTTGGCTATTATAAGGTCAAACTCTATCCTCTGGCTTGCGTTGCATTGTGTGATGGGACCTGAGTCTTATAATAGCTTCATTGTTCTTTTATTTAGCATCATTGTTTGTTTTATGGTATTCTTGGGAGAAAACCTGTTCCATGTTATACAGCGTGTACCCGCGATTTACCTAACTTTAAAATAATGTTAATAACCGTTTTAGTTCTCACACCAGTCCTATGACTGACTTGGAGTATATTGTTTCACCTAAACTCTGAGTGCCCATATTTTCCACACGGGAAACCAGTAGTTTTGGTTTTCGCAGATATTTCTTTTCAAGGATCCTGGATTGTGGCTGGAGCTATATTCGGATCGCTTTGTATCCGTGTATTTCTTTAAGTTGTGGTAGTTGACGTATTTCCGTTGTGCATTGTATTTATACATTTTTATTTCTGCTGCTATGTATTTTAATATCTAATATTTTCTGCTGTATATTATTTATTTGAACTCTGATATCCTATACTCTGATGTAAATTGTTGTAATAGCAATGAAATGTTCTATTATTCGTGTTCTGATGCGCCGTGTTATCATCACAATCCGCGTTCTTCCGTCTCTTCGAAGATTGGGAAATTTCGGGGCGTAACATCTTGGTATTAGAGCGAGGTTTACAAAGCTCGAGGACAAGACATATTAGAACCAAACGAAAGAATTCACCAAAGATAGAATTAGTAACACCCTATAAGAATGACTCATTAGAGATAGGGTTAGTAATACCCTAGAATGAGTTTGAAGAGTGCTATTTTTTAAAAAACAAATTTAGTTTTTTATACATGTTTGAGTGTTTTGTTTTATTTTGAATTTGGACTATCGAGTATAAGAAGATTTTGCATATACGCTAATTCACGTATATCCGAAGTCTCAAATATGCTGGATAGATATAGAATCACACTCTAGTCACCCAAGGATAATTCTGATGATGTTGCAACCTCATCAGTATTTATGTTCGAGTTTCAAAAGTGAGATATTTATATCTTTCCAATTGACTGGTGTGAGAACCAAAACTTAGTGAGAATTTATTGTTTGTGACTTGATCTTGAAAATATGATTTTTGGGTCTATAGAAGTTACATATTTGAAAAGCTAATCAACTAATTAATTGTTGATTGTGATGTGTGATTATTAGTTTAACCAACAAGAATATTGGAATAATAAAAATCAATATGAAGATAAAAGGTAAAATTAAGCCAAATCGACTCGAATATTGAACTGAATTGAAAATTTATTAGAATTGGATATATGTATATATGCTGAAGAAGCCAGGTTATGGAAGCTAAGAAGAGGAATAAAATTGTATGCCCGATAAATAGGTACATGTTTACTATATTCATTGGGTTTGATGATTTTATGAGCCGATTGGCAAGCCGCTTGGCTTTTACATTTTCTTTTTGATTGATGAGAGCCCTGTGAGGCAAGTTGTGGTATTATCGATCAGCCCGTACAAAGGAGGTGATGGCGAAATTTTTCAAAAATTTAGGGTGTTAGCCAAATTTTTGAGAAATTAGAAAGTTCTTAGAAACTGAAAAGTTGAAGAACTTAAGTCAAGCGAAGGTGGAGTTGATTAAGTAAACAACCTTCAATTCTATCTTCCTTTTCAAGAACGAAAAGATTTTAAGTGGGGGAGATTTTAACAATTCAGATTTTGGAACCAATTTAAAATTTATTTTTAATTGATTTTGATGGAAATTAAATATTTTTAATGATTTATTTTGAGAATTAACGATTTAAAATTTATTTAAATCAAAGTTGGAACGTATAAATTTAAATTTAATTAAAACGAACTCGAAATGGCATGGTAGTTTGAAAATTCGATTTTTAATTTCAAATGAATGTACAGAATTCAATATAAATCGGATTTCAGTAAAACAAGAAATGTTGGAATATTTTTGAACTGTAATTTTCTAACGAATGTAAGAAACTAAGATTTCATATTATAAATTGTAAGTTATGACCAGTTTAAAATTTAAAATAGTCCATTTATATATATTTTAGTAATATATAGCCCTTAAAAATAGCCATTTTGCAAATGACCTCTGTTTTCGATGAAACCGCTTTTGTTGGATCCAGAATGTCAAACTATTATCAAGTTTAAAATTTCATAATTTTTGGAGTTAATATGTGAGCGTATTAAATTTAACTACATTTTGTAAATTTAGTTAAATTTAAAAAGCTAATAAAAAGGCCATTTTTCAACTGGTCTCCAAATTCGATAAAATTAATTTTGTTAGGACCATATCATCAAAACATAGCTAGATTTCTATTTTCATAATTTTTGGAGCCAGTTTGTGGCCTCGGTAAATTAAAATGTATGTTCAAATTTAATATTGACCGTTATATTAATTTATATTTTAATTTTGATAAAAACTAATCAAAATAGATGAAGTGGCTTACGAAACATATCCCATTGTATCCGGAATAGGGGTATTTGGTTAGGAATGACAGTCGTTGGGTTTGATTTAGAGTTCGGAATCATATTTAGATAATTTTTGAATTAAATAATATTAAAATCTAGTATAAATAACCCTAAATAATTTCTAACCCTAATTCCTAACGTTTTGCCGCCGCCATCTCTTATTCCATGGCTCGAATGTTCCCAATTTCACAAGCAAAACTCTCAAAATCCACTTCGATTTAGAATATGAATTATACATGAAAGTTCTCGAGCTACATGAGGTCTTCAAATTGATCTGGGTATAATGGAATTTCGTTGAGAATCGAGTTCAATTTCTGGCCTCAAAACCGGTGCGTTCAAGAACCAATCACGAGGAGCAGGAGCCACTGGACCTGGCACCGTTCAAGGCGCAGGAAGATGACGCTGAGCCGCGTCGAGGGGTCACCGCCAATCATTGTTCGGCCGATTGGAAGGCGGTTCATGAAGGTTTTTTTTTTCAATCGTGGGTTCTTTGGTTCCAGAAAACTGTCGGGAAGAGAAAGGTTAAACATGGATTAGTGAAACAATTAGTTAAATTAATTATATTTATTAATATTAATAATGTAATTAATGTTTGTATTGTCATATCTTTTTCATACGAGACCGGAATTCGACGATTTCAGTTGCGTTGCGATCGTGAAAACAAACTCTACAACATGAAACTGACTAGAATGGGGAATGAGTAAGTTGGATTTTTAGCTAAATTAAACACCTATTTAATTTAGTTTGAAAATAAAATCTTCAAATAAAGACTGACGGATTGGAAATCAATGTGAGAACTCTCTCACTCAACCATTTTGTACAGTTATTTATTTTTATAACTGAATATATTGATTGCCTGTGACCACAATATTTGTTTGTTGATTGATGGATGTTTACCATTTTAATGTCATTATTATTAAACTGTAAATAAATTCACATGGATTGTGATGTAAACCCCACATGGGTATTGGAACGATTATTTTACGCATCGCCAAAGTACACAAATAATAATATATGTTTGATTTCTGGAAACCCCATACGGGTCTGGGGATGATAATTTATTCAAATCTCTCTTGGATTTAATTATATATCAACTGATTGACTAACAGACTGTTATAAGCGTTATTTAATTATTTAATGCTTATACAGTTGTAATTTGCACTCTGGATGTGAATTGAATGTTTAATAGTTGTTTATCACTATTTTTGAATACATATGATGTATGGAATCCGTATAAATAAAATTATATAGTAATTGATTGAGTCTGATTCCAATTCAGAAATAACAAATATTTTAAAATATTATTCAGTGAATAATCAAAATATGATTTTTATGTCTTATTTTGGATGGACACGAAAATATTGAAATATTGCTAACTGAAATGAATATGAAGCTGAGTTAAGTAGATCTATGCCATTTTTAACTCGAACGGAATTTTTTGTCGATTTTATTCACTTTATAGTGAATATAAAAAAGATTTGATTTCAAAATCTAATATTTTGAAAATATTATCATTATAGTATTATAATGATATGGAATATTCAATTTTGATTTAAAATTGAAATCGAAGATGAAATCATTTTAAAATGAATTTACAAACGGTTTATAAAGTACGTTTTGAATGGAAATTGGCGAAATATATTATGTATATTAAAATGGTTTGAATATAACACATCGCGGAACAATCGTTCGCGAATTTCAACAATCGACTTCAAATTGACATAACGGAGATTCGACCGTCGAATCCTCCTAAATCCAGAACCACTGGGTTCGTATCGAAAAAAGCTTTTGAATGACAATAAGAGATTTGAAATCTAATGGCTAGATTTTAAAATATGTCCAAATCAGTTTCGGAAAAGGTCGCTATGGATACGTTTCGGTGGCCGTTATTGGAAACCAACTGTAAGGGCCTTAATAAAATTAATGAAAATATGAATAAATTATGTAAAATCATAATATATGATTTGAAAAGATTTTGGATGTTGTAAAGATAAAAGATATTTATCTGAATGAACTAGTTAACAACCAGAATAAAGAATTGAAATGAATTGAAATGGTTTTGATATAACCAGAATTTGTCCAATATATATAAATTGGATGGATTTGAATGGAAATAATCTTCGGAATATTTCGATATTGGATTCCGTGATTATACGGATATTGTTGAGGAATTTAGAAGATACAAATATCGTTATTACGAATACGATATTTGTTGGTTTCACAATTTGATATTGAATATAAGCCGATATGATTTCTATTTAGAGCCTTGTATTTATCAAATTGGATTTTGGGTTAGTCGTGAATGGTGTCTTAAATAACACTGTTCTTAAACCCAGTTAAGAATAGAATAAATCTTTTAATTAAGATTTAGAGAACTTTACCAATTAATTAATTTAATTGGAATTGAATTGAAATTGGATTTTGGGTTTATCGTGAACTGTGTTTCAAATAACACATGTTCTTTAACCCAAGTAACCATGAAGATATAATTTGGAATTTATAAATCTTTTTATTAAGATTTAATGCAAAATTTCAAAAGTAAAGTTTTTTAATTTAATATATTAAATTGGAATTGAATGGAATTTGATTCGGTAATAATCGAGATGAGCTTCCTAGAAGGAAGACCGTTACTATATATGGAATTTAAAAAGGCTTTGCCATTATTCCACTTATATTATTAGTCTGATTTGGAAATTCATATTGATTATGACTGTTATGATTTCTGTGCAGATTCCATTTTGATGGAAGATGATTTTGGGTTTATTGTGAATGATGTTTTAAATGACATTCGTTCTTTAGCCCAGTTAAAGACATGATTTATTTCCTAATTTTGAATAATCATTAAATAAGGATTTTTGAAATTAAAACTAAATGGAGTTTTAGTGAATCTTTAATTAGATTGAAATGTCAATGTGGTAATTACATTTACCAAATTTGAGAAAGTGTTCGAGAATGGAGTATTATCAGTTTTACTCCATGCGATAGTTAAATCTTTAATTATATTTAAAACATTTAATGGTAATTGAATTTACCAATAACACGGTGGGTGTTAAACATGGAGTACTACCAGTTTTGCTCCATAGGATGAATAAGTTGGGATTGGGATAATAAAATAAACGATTACTTCGGTAAGGTTTGCTAATCCCGACTAGTTGATAAGCCTTAATTTGGTTTAAGTTGAGAAAAGATATTAAAAATATTTTGAAATGATTTCCAAGAACATTTAAATAAAAGAATATTCTGGATTGAAATGAGGTGTATGATGTGTTTTTACAGCACTTGATTATAAGATACGTGAATTATTCAAAAAGACCAGATTTAACCCATTCTGTATAATTGTTACGATGATTAAAAGTCGATGAAATTGAAGGCGGTAGTTGAAGACCGACGATCTTCACATTGAATGGATTACTACTAATGCCCTTGATTTCGGTAGCTCCCATGAATGGTTTATAGTGGTAGTTGTTCGGACGTACTTGTTGATTGTCCGGATATGCGAGGGCCTCTCTCCTGTATTGGACATATGGGACGAGGAATAAGGTGCCCCCGGTTTCGTTTAGACCTAGAACGGACTTGCAAATGGATGTTATGTCTGACATTGTATTCCTTTATGTTGTATTCGTTGATCTCTGCTAAATATATCTCCGTTTGGTGGCAGAGAATTTATTCTCTTGCTTAACACCCTTCTCTGAGACGTACAATCTTAGAGGTTATATATTGGCAGAAATCAATGGTACGGTATGGATTGACAATGTGACATGCTGAGATGCATGGATCAAGACTTTTGTTAAAAAGCAGAGCCTTATGATTGATGATCAAAGCACAACTTTAAGTAGTGCAACTTTGTGTAGCGTTAATTTGCGAGCTTCATACACCGCTATGATGGTGACCTGATGGTTAGATCAGTATACTTTCGAGATGAGGATAGAAGACAACTTTTAGGGTTGTCATGGATTCAGTCGGCCGAGCTATGCTGGGTGTGTTTGCTCCACACCTAGTAGGGAAAGGGATTATACTTGATTCCCAGAAGGATAAAGTAAGCGGTGTTTTCTAAAGCCTTGAATGTAAGCCGCAGTGATACTTATTTCCTGGATATAGGCGAATGTGCATTGCGGTGTTTTCCAAAAGCCTTAGACGTAGCTGTGGAGTATTGCATTACGCGATCAATCTTTCGAATCAGCAGCCATCATGATGAAAATCCAAACTTCCAATACGATATTTTTCATTTCTAGTTGTAAACCTATGTATAGCGACATAATATATGGTACATATGCTGTCTGCGATTGTTTCGAGCTTTGCCAAAAAAAAAATTCGCGTACCAAGCATATTTAGCTATTATAAGGTAAAACTCTGTCCTCCATCTTGCATTGCATTGTATGATGGGACCTGAGTCTTATAATAGCTTCATTGTTCTTTTATTTAGCATTGCGTTGTTTGTTTTATGGTATTTATGGGAGAAAACCCATTCCGTGTCATACGGCGCGGTCCCGTGATTTACCTAACTTTAAAATGAAGTTAATAACTGTTTTAGTTCTCACACCAGTCCCATGACTGACTCAGAGTTTATTGTTTTCATCTAAACTATGGGTGCCCATATTTTCCACAAGAGCAGCCAGTAGTTTTGGTTTTCGCCGATATTTCTTTTCGTAGGATCCTGGATTACGGGTGGAGCTATATTCGGAACGCTTTGTATCCGTGTATGTCTTTCAGTTGTGGTAGTTGACGTATTTCCATTGTGCATTGTATTTATACATTTTTATTTCCGCTGCTATGTATTTTAATCTCTAATATTTTCCACTTTTTATTATTTATTTGAACTCTACTACCTTGTACTCTGATGTAAATTGTTGTAATTGCAATGAAATGTTCTATTGTTTGTGTTCTGATGCGTCGTGTTCTCATCACAATCCGCATTCTTCCGTCTCTTCGGAGATTGGGGAATTTCGAGGAGTAAAAAGATACATATGTTTAAACTCATTTTCCACCATTGATTAATTTCTATGAACACATGTCAGTGTATTGAGTTTTTGGCAGAAATGGAACCGAAAGGTCTTTGGAGGATGATTTTGCTTTCATATAATATGATAGAAATCAAATTTATTCAAAAAAGATTATTGAGCGTATTAATTAAAATATATTTAAAAACGAGATCGTGTATCGTAATTTGATGATTAGAACTTCAATTGATTATAATGGATTTGTTGTAAATCGGATTTCTTTGAAACAAGAAACACTGGAATCTATTGAATTATATTTTTCTAATGGAAAAGAAAAATAGAGATTTCGTTTTATAGATTTTAAGTTATGTCCAAATCAAATATTCATAAAATCACTATGGAATCGTTTATAAGGCATAACGATTTATTTGATATAATATAATATTGGTTTTGGATTCAGACAAGATTTTTGAGATGTATACTTAATTTAATTTATAGAATTTATTGCAATTTTTAATTTAAAAAATAAGCGACTTTCCATTTAAGTATTTTACACACTATATCGGCATTTTTGGAACTTCACAATAAAAGTTAACTTGTTTATTTTATTTTTAGGGACGTAGCACATTGCTCGTCAAAACAGTATTTTTATATTTGTCAATAGTGGTCCATAATTGAATGGAGTTTTAGGATACACTAAACTTTAAGAAAAATATATCTTTCCTTATGCTTCACTGCCAAGCATCGTACCCCCGCTTCTACCTACTGCTTCATTTCAATGCTATAGACATTTCATTCATGCTAACCTTTCAAAAAGAAATTTTACAAAACTAACACTACCTTATACTATACTTTCAATTCTTGTAGACATTTCAAGGTTGATCATGCAGAGACTAAATTAGGCTTTCAGAGTTATGTACTACCACTTCTGAAACTTCATATCAAAGTAAACAGGCGAAAGAAATGAAAACTCAATCTTACCTACCCTACGTTTTGCCGCTACATATCCTTAATCGTTAAGTATCATCTACAAATAAATACATCACCGAACCCATTTTATTTTCCTCTTGCTTTAGAACTCTTCCAACGTTTCTTCATGGCCATTAAAAATCAAAATCAAATGAAACTCACCACTAATAATCACGAAATGTATATACATGAACTCACATTCACTCAAGCTTCATTTGCATACAAGTTTTACAACGTTCGAACTACTTGTTGGTTCACTGGAAATTCTTAGGCATGACTCAGGGCGTTGGTTCTGGAAGGAATGAGGCGGAGTTAGGTTGAAGTGGAGCTCACATGACACTCACGATGGTAAGATGCGTCAGTGGGCAAGTTTTGGGGAGTTTTGGTGGAAACTAAGATCGCGTGCCACTCTGTAGCTGCTGGAGGAGCCGAGCACGCATTTTGAAGGGGACATGCGGGTGGTTGATGGTGGTGTCAAGGTTAGAGCTTGCGTAAGGAGGAGATTAACAGTGTGTTGGGTTTGCAAATCGGTGAAGTAATGAAGGTGGAACATGGAAGGGAAGCGATCGGCTACGGGCTGTTTTCTTAGAAGCTCGCGAATTTTTTTTGAAGACGAAACTGTAGACGGTGGGTGGACACGTTATTGGGCCGATTTTGGAAAAGGTAATTCCTAAATTTAAATTAAGTTTAAGTTTAATTCAATTAAACGTACACGCAAACTTGTAAATACTATATCTCGCTCATACATGGTCCGAATTAAGAATGGTCTGATCTGTTGGGATCATATGGACGTAGGCTACACACGGAATTGGTTTGGAGTGATTTGGAGCTCGTTACAATTTATTATCAAATAAAATACCGGATATAATCAGTGGAACGTTAATCATTTTTTCAATGATTAACAACCAAGGTGAGTAAACTCAGTAACTATGTCAAGTTTTATAATTTTGTTAATATTATTTAATATTGACAAATAATGACTGTATGGTGTATGATGGTTGTTTAGATGAATTGCTTACTAATTGGTTGGAATAATATATATAGTTATATATGTAAATCGTTGATTGAATACTGATTCCATTAATTTTTATATCTCATATTGATATGAAATTAGTATTATTTATGTTGATTAACATCTGTGGATGCAGGGAAACAAGTTGGAGGGACCCAACTGGATTCCTCAACAATTATATTGTTGTTTTTCATATATTACATTATATGATGTGACAAGTAATCTATGGTTGATTATTGTGTTTTTGGGATGTTTTGAATAACATTCACCTGAAATAATTGGTATTTAAATACCGTATAATATATACGAATATATTTGAAAAGAATTTGGGTTTTTAATAAAAGAAATTTTATTTTAAAATAGAAATTGAATTTGATTGGCTAGGATATAATAACTTGTTTAATTTTATAAAACAAGTAGTTTGGTTTATAAATGATATTTATAAATGGTATGAAATAATTTTTACTAGATAAATTAAAAAATAAGTCAAAATTTATATACATAAGTAAAAATTGGTTTAAATACCGATATATTTAATGGAATTTGAACTAGCATTTAAAAAGGAAAACATAAACGAGATTATAAGTGAACGGAAATAAAATGGAATTTGTATGAATAATTCTATAAATAGAAGTAAAAATGGAATTTTGACTTTTAGATATTATTTTTAAAATGCGAAATCAAACTGAATTGATTGTATAGAAGAAATATTATTCACATTCGATGTGAATAATGGATTAAAGCAAATATTTGCGAATGATAATATTGTAAAGGAAATTAGGTTGTGGGAAATAAGAATTCAAATGGGTATTTGAATGGGAAGGGAAATGAAAAATCGTTTCTTATTCTGGAATTCAGAATGTAAGTCGAATTGAAATAAATCCAATGGAATTATAAATGGAATTCGACTATGTCACTATGTCGAAATTTATAAAACAAGTTATTCAAAACATTTGGAACCTGACAAGATAAAGTATAATCGGTTTGAAACTAATAGTTTATAATGAAGGTGTGAAGTCGAGGGACGGGTATAACATTGTAAATGAAAGTTGGACATATAAACGAAGTTTTTGAATAAAGTGGATTTATAAGTGATTCGATAAACAGGATTTGAGCCTATAAAGGTATTTATAAATGAAATCAAATTGATTTGATATAACGAGTCCAAATTTTTATAAAGGAATAATGTTCACATTTTAAAGTGAATAATGGTTTTAAAACCAAACGTTTTTCAAATGGGAATGGTTATAAGGGAATTTGAG
Source organism: Allium sativum (assembly GCA_030737875.1). Classification (NCBI taxonomy): domain Eukaryota; kingdom Viridiplantae; phylum Streptophyta; class Magnoliopsida; order Asparagales; family Amaryllidaceae; genus Allium; species Allium sativum. The sequence goes on along the minus strand of CM060921.1, from coordinate 150,796,445 downwards.
TTAAACTGTAACGGCGAAATTATTCTGAAGTTTGGAATATTAATCAAACAAAGATTTTTCAAGAGAGAATTTACACTGGAATTCGACTTCATCAGATTCGAGAAAGTATTATTTAATTTTCTCTTTTAATAAAGATTAAATTTTTATGTTTTTATATTATAAAATGATTATTTATTCAAATTAATAAATAAAAGTTATATTTAGGTTTATTATATTTCAGAAGTATGGATTATAATACTCTTGTAATAATCAATGATTTTTGTAAAATAAGTGGATTTGTAAATTGAAATCGAGAGTTACATAAGCGATGTTATTAAAAATTGAAATGGTGAGCTTTGTCCATTCCGAAGTTAAGAATGTTGTTCAGTTAAGGTATGAGAAGTAATTATACCCCAGCATGATTGACTTCATTGCTGACTAAGGAATGGTTAAGAATCGATAGTGAGGGCTGGTTAAGTGAAGTAAGTTAATAAGTGTTAATAGTTTGAGTTGGCATAATGATGTTTTATTTAACATCTGCGCTTTCATCCAATAAAGGATTTTTAGAAACATTTTCCAAATAAAATGAGAAATGTTTTCTAATATAGAAAATGAATTGATTCGGTTAATAAGAAGTTAAGAAATGGAATGGGGTTTTTCCAGTGTTAATAACGTATATTTTCTAAATATAGAAAATAATAATTTGTGAATATATGGAAATGTTTTCCGATGTTAATAAGGAGTAATTTATGGAATGTAGAAAATAAATAATATTATAGATGGAAATGTTTTTCCAAGAATTGGGAGAGGCTAAACGGGATTTGAGAAATATCTGGGTGGAGATGTTGAAAGGAACTAGCAAATGAATAAATTAATTAAATTAAGTTAAAACAGCTCAGCGTTGATTGATGGTGGATCCATATAATTTCCATTTGGAAATAAAATCGTTGTTTGTATGGATGTTTTTCTTTGATAGCTAAATAACATTCTATCAAAGTTTTTTGACCATTATTTTGTTGTCAATACGGATAGACCGGGATCAGATTTTTATTTGAAAACCACTCCATATGGGCATTTGCATTGCGAATCAAATATGATGAAGATGATTGAAGACAGAGTTATCCAAGGGCTGTTCTAGCGATCCTAGGTAGAAATTTCCTAAGATGGATTTACAGAATAGTGTCTTTGGTTTTTCCAGTCCCAGGACAACTTGTATAGACGAATGTTTGACATAGTATATTTAGTAGATCACGTAAATTGATCTCTTCAAACATATTTACGTGTAATGTCCCGTATTTTCTGACCATTTATTTAAAATATTTTATTATTTAAAATATTGATTTGAATTTAAACAATGGGATTTGACCATTTTAAATTGAATATTTAAATTTTATTAATAATATCATAATATTTTATTTTCGGGATATTGGGAAAATGTTGAATTTACTATATTACGTGAACGAGCGATTTAAAGTGATTTAAATATGGTTTATATTGAATTATATAAATATATTCGTTATTTAAAACGACGTTAGAACATTAAATTTATATTTTAATTATAAACGGATTAGAAATGGCGCGGTAGTTCAAAAATTTCGTTCTGAACTTCAATGGAGTATACAGAATTTATTTTAAGTCGGAATTCTGTGAAACCAGAAACGTTTGAATCAAGTTGATTATATTTTTCGTATGGAAGAGGAAAATCGAAATTTCGTGTTATAATTTGTTAGTTATATCCAGTTAAAATTTTAAAATAGTCGCTATGAAAATCGTTATAAAACGATAACGTTTATTAAATAAAATATTAACGGTCTTATATATATATATATATTAAATATTCGTTTAACCAAAATTTCGAATGTCGAGTTTGGAAATTCATCCCAGCCTTATTTGTACTTATACGGTATTTCATTTTTTTATATTTGATGATATCGATTTATTTTTATTTAACCAATTTTGGGATTTTATTTATAATTTTATTAACGTTATATAAGATTTATAAAACCCAAGTAGGGTTGGTGTACAACATTCACAACAAAAGGTGGAAAAATAAAGAAAGAAACAAATCTAAGTATATATGTATAACAAATACACACTTCAGAAGAAAAAAAAAAACTTGTGCAATATATATAATTTGAGTCTGCATAAAACAACAGCAAATTTTATTTCAAATTTGTACAAATTTACAACCATCTGCACTATATCTAAGGGCAGAACAGAAAATCCATGATCAAAATCTAACATAAAGTCCACATTTTTACTGAAAAATGTCACACACAAACCGAGCCTATCACCAACAGTTCGATCTCACCGCATAGATAAAAACATAAAGTAAACACCTAAAGGATCTAGGCGCAACTAAGTCTATTACTAGGATGTAACAATTCAAAAATAATAGTGATCATTCACTAGTATAAATACACACAGTATGTTCAACCACAAGCCAAATCAACCCAGTATAGAAAAACCGAAAATCAAAAGAGGAAAAATCAAAAACAAAATACCACAATTTAGATTTTGAAAATACTTATCTGTTCGGTTTGGTCAGGCTTCAAAAATTGAAGCATCGGTTTCGTCCATTGTAAATTGCAGTGGTGGTGAAGCTTCGGTCTCGTTCTGGTCCTTCGTGAGTGGTGGAACAATGGAAGATGAGGTCGATGCAAGGTGGTAGGAACGAAGTACTGGAGGAGGGGGAGTGAGACAGGCGAAGAAAGGATCGGAGGTGGGAAGGTTTCCATTCTTTTTTCTCATTGGTTTGGCGGCGGCCGATGTAATGAAGAAAAGTGGATCGGATGGATTGAATGATTTAGGGTTTGATGTTTTTATGGTAGAGAAGGGGCGGGCTGGAACTAATGGCCTGGACCAGTGAAGAAATAGGGGCAAACAACTCGTATTACGATCATGATTACAAGCAGAACAAAACCAGGACAAAGCTAGAGACAGCGAGAATCAAAGGTGAGTTAAACTCACTCAGTTATTCCCGCTTATATGTTATAAGTTGGCTTTTTATTTTTTTGTGTTATGGTTGCTAATGTTTAACTGGTTGTTGATATATATTCATATATTGTTGAACTGATGGAATTAAACGGCGTTTAATTTCAGTGAAACCCAAATCGTTATTTTTAACGATTGGTTCCAATTAAGGTAACTTACCTTATTGGTCATGTTTATAAAATAAACGTGTTGTTTTGATTGATTATTATGGTTGATATTGAATTGCCGTTATAAACTGTTATGATACCATTATTGAATTGTTTGATTTAACGGTTGAATATTGACCTGAAATTCACCATTTGTTTGGTTTAACCAATGGGTACTATTGGTTGAGTGATTGGCAGTACATGGCCTATGAATTAACCGTTTTATAAATAACGATCTACCGTCAGGTAAATCGACGAGTTAAAGTTATAAAATTTATTTTATAACTAAAAATAGATTTTTAAATCTATTATTTGAATTAAAGTCTGTGAAAAGAAAATAAACATATATCATTTATTAAGTGAGTTTATAATTGTTTTATAATTGATTTTATAAAGGAAATTCTGATATCTATCAGATTTGTAGAAATTAAATAATTGTTATAGTTTTGAGTAATCGCTTGAGAGATAAATAAAAGGGGGTTATCTAAGTTAATTATATTCCTAATTAATTTAAATAAATAATTATTTGAAAATGGATAATGAGGTAGTCATGCCTTGGCTTGACAAAAATCCAAGCAATGAAATATATCGTTTTAAAATGGTAAAGGAAAGGTAATATCTAGTAAAGGATTTCTTAATCCATGAATTAAGGAGCGATAGTTATACTCGAGAAAGAGATTTTCAAAACAAGAATTTTTATAAAACAGTTAGATGAGATGCGTTTGGTGTTAATATAAAGATCGGTCTTTAAATTACAACTGATGTTCATCTGAAGGTAAGATCGTTGTTGGTCAAGGTCTGAGAGGTAAATAAATACCCCAACTTGAACGATCTCGGGATTATCTAAGGATGATATTAGTTTGTAATGTGAAAGGAAAGGAATAATTTATATTTCCATATGAGAAATAATAACGGCATGTCGATAAGAGGGGTCGAGGATATAATTTATAATGAGTTTTTCTCAAGAAATGGAAGTGGGAAGATTTGATTTATATATATATATATATATATATAAATGTCCAGAGTGAATTAAATGGAAAAGAAATAGTGGGAAATTAAAATGGTGTTTCGAGATAAAAGGAAAATTGAAATGTTAAGTTTTGTGAATGATTTTATACTAAAAGAATAATAGTTGGTTTTCATATCCAAGTACTAAAATAAAGGAGATTTCATAACGTTGTTTTACTTGAAATGAGATGAGTCGTTTCCCAAGATGGTAAATGTGGAATAAATAGTAAATGCGTTTGAAACGATGGTAGAATAAAGAATTGAATATGATTACAAGATATTTTCTCAAATATGAAAATGAAATGGTTGAAATAAGGACCTTACGTCAAATAAGTTATATTTGAGATAGTTAAGAGTTTAAGATTAACTATCGTTAATCGTTTTGAAATAAAGAGGCCATGTGGTGTTGGTACTGAACTGGTAAACTCATGTCATTCACACAATTATTTATTTGATAGTTAAAACACCGACTATCAAAACCTGACCATACGATCGTTGGTACGGAAAGACCGGGATCGAATATATATTCGAAAACCATTCCGACCATCGAATATGTGAAAGAAGATTACCGAAGATGGAGCAATGGAAGACCGTTGATCTTCGTGAGCGGAAGGACTACTGATTGGATTTCTCTGGTTTAGCGGCCGGAGATATTTCAACAGTGATTCTGTCGTGATTGGAATCTACGGTTTGCAAGAACTTCTCGATACTGATCTGTAGGGTGATTCCTAGGATGTAGTAGGAGGGTGCCTTCGGTTCATCCTGTTCCTGGATGACTTATATGGACGAGTTTCTGACAGAGTATTTCCTAAGAATCACGTACATTGATTTTTACAAACATACTTCTGTCAGCTGCAGAATATTTTTGTGGATGTCAACTAGTGATTTGGCGGATCTGACAATGTGGCATTCAAAGTGAATGATGACCAGATGTTTTTAAAAGTGAATCCTGACCTCAAGCCTCATCAACCGGGAGATGACAAAAATCGGGCAGGCAACATGGCTATGTGGGTCGCTCCCATTAGGGTATATAATCACCTATCTAGAGATATTCCTTTTGTTTCTTACTCTATCGATTCTGCCCATTCAGGAACGGTAGTTTGAGTCCAACCGTTGGTGATATACATTTGATACACTCAAGAGAAATGAGTGGTCGGTCATGTGTGGGCCAGGTTGCAAGACGTTTTTGTTGAACCCAGGTGTATTCGCCTCTAGAGATACATCATCGGAAGGCGGTCCCATACCTTGTCATAGTTGGGAATCCAATCTCCAATAAGCGCCTGCAGTTTTGATTGTATACTATACATGTGGAGCGTGAGATGCAAGCATTCCACTAGATTGTTATTTACTTATATTTAGACATTATTATAATATCAGAAAAGATATTGGTTTCAAAACTATTTTGGGTTATCGTAAGGTAAAAACCGTCTGTGTTTATGTGTGGATTTGGTCTTACGATTATCGTTTTCTTTTGAAAAAATTTTGAACTATAAAATCAAGTTGAATGGTTTACCCTTAATACTGCGCGAGTTTATCTCACTCTGGTTCACCAGACTGACCCGGTGTTTTGTAAATGCTCGGGTTAGCCCGGAATGTACAGGTTCAGGTTATCGAATGCTATGAAGAGACGGGCTGGAAGAGTTCAGACGTATGATATTATTCCGATGTGTTGTATATAATGGCAGATTATTATTACTATCCAGTGATGTTGATGTACTCTGAGATTGTAAGTTTTATTTAGAGCTTTCAATAAAGGTTATTTCTATATTATATTTTGTCCACTGCGATGTAAGACTCTGTGTTGTGTTCTTCTTATTCTTCTATTCTTATATTTCTTTCTTTCTTATCTCACCCTCTAATGTCTTTCTTTAAACGTTCCGGTGTTTGGAAGGTCGGCATGAGATAAGGTTAAGGTATTTATGTCGATTTTTTTTTCGAGGCCGAAAACACTGGGTCGTTACATTACGTTTGGCGGTGGAGAAACTAGTTTCTCTTAGCTTTATACTCGTGGTATTTTTGGAGAAATAAATTTTTAATTTGGTAGGTATGATGATGCGGCATTCAAAGTAAATGAAGGTGTGATCGGTCAAAAGATACGTTATGACCTCAATCCTCATCAACCGGGGAATGACAAAAATCCGGCAGCCGGCGTAGCTAAGTGGGTCGCCCCAATTAGGGTATATGTCACCACATTGGGAATATTCATTTTTGTTCTTCTTTCTCTTATGTGTTTACCGAGAACGGTTATGTTGGTATAACAACCGTAAGGTGACAATATATTCAGAACATTCAAGCGAAATGAATGGCCGGTCATGTATGGCGGAGTTACGAGATGTTCTTGTTGAACTCCAGTGTATCCCCTCTAAAGTACACTGATCGGAAGGTGGTTCCATACCTTGTCATAGTGGGAAATCCATTCTCCAATATGAACCCACGATTTTTGATTGTATGTTATATATGTGGAGCGTGAGATGTAAGCGTTCCTCTAGATTGCTATTTACTTGTATTAGACACTATTATAATATCAGAATAATGTTATTTTAAAAATGTTTTGGTTTATCATAAGGTAACAACCATCCGTGGTTATGTGTGGATTGGTCTTATGATTATCATTTCTCTTAAAAGGATTTTAAAAGTTAAACCAAGTGATTGGAGTTTACTCACACCAGTTGAAACGACCCAAGTTTCGCTCGGTCCGAATCGACCGCTAAACCAGCAGAAACCGTTCGAAGCCCGGATTGCTTTGAGAACACGACACTTCAAAACACAAACACTAGAACATTTCATTTCTACTATAATAATTTACATTAGACTACAAGAATATCATAGTACGAATAAACATACACAACGGAAAAATATAATATCAGAGATGTAAATTACATAACAACGAAAATAAAAGTGTATAAATACAATGTGTTGCGGAAATACATCAACTACCACAACTGAAAGAAATACACGGATACAAAGCTTTCCGAATATTGCTCCTGCTGTAAACCAGGATCCTGTTAAATAGAAATATGCAAAATCGAAATTACTTGTTTCCCGTGTTGAAAATATGGACACCCAGAGTTTAGGTTAAAACAATATACTCCGAGTCAGTCATGGGACTGGTGTGAAAACTAAAACAGTTATTAAAACTTTACTTTAAAATAAGGTAAATCATGGGACCACACCGTATGTCACGGAACGGGTTTACCCCCATGAATACCAATGCTTAAACAATAACCAATAATAGATATATGGATCTACGATGCATCATACAACATTTAATTCCTCAATCTACCCATTTAGGCTTAATCCCAAATTTATATATTTTGAAATCAATTCACTTTACATAAATTATTCCTATGGACTTTATTTCCCAATTCTTATTTCAAATCATTTGAAATACATATCTAGCTTTATATCAAGGTAGATTTCACTTCGGGATCTCAAACCAAAATCTTTGGAAATATGAATTCCAAAATATCACAATGCATACAAACAAGTATACAACCAAATATCAGGAGGTTTCTCCCATCGACAAGGCAAAGGTTCTCTTTCCTTAGTCAATCGATATATATATATATGCACTCCCACACATGGAGCAGGCTACACACTGACCACTCACCAATTAAGATCCTGGGTCGCCCATACTTTTAGTCCTCAGGGTTACCCGAATCTTTAGCTACATACTAAACCATTTTATATCCCGAAGCAGGGAAAATCATTTTACAACATAATAATCATAAGTACTTTCAAAATATAGTACTTTACATCAGCAATTCACACATATGATCAGTCATTATTAATCACATAACCTTTGAGCTCGTACGTCTCAAAGAAGGGTGTTAAGAAAGAGAATAAATTCTTCGCCACCAGACAAATACATCATCAATAGAAACTAATCAGTTACGTATTGAACTACAATGTAAACCATAATACATTTCCAAAACATTTCAACAACATCTTGTTTAGCCCTCGAAATCCTTTCTGTTTTATAAAACATTTTTATAAAATATTCCCTGTCCAAAATCGGGAAAACATTTCTTTTCACTTAAGAAAAATATCATTTCAAAATTATTCATTAAATTTGAAATGAACTCAACAACATCGCTACACATCACGTAGTCAAGTCATGAAGTGTTTCACAAGATATTAACATATAAATATTTCTGCACAACACAATGTTAAATGTAAAAGCATATTTTGCTCATAAACTGGTCGAGCACAATCCAAACAATTAATCAATCACAATCAATATCCACAACCAAGTATATTTGGTTTATATCACACCTCATGTTTTGGTAAATTTTCAAATCTAATTAAAGATTTATTAAAACTCTAGTTCAGTTTTAGTTCCACAAATCCTTACTTAGTGATTATTCAACTTTCTGGAAATTAATCCTGCTTTTAATTGGGTTAAAGAACCAATGCCACTTAAAACACAATTCACGATAAATCCAAAATCATCTTCCATCAAAATGGAATCTTCACAGAAATCATAAAAATATATAATCGATATAAATTTCCGTATCAAATTAACACTATAAGTGGAATAGCAGCAAGGCCTTTTAAATTCCATAAACAGTAACGGTCTTCCTTTACAGAAGTTCATCTCGATTATCAAATTGAATTCCATTCAATTCCAATTTAATATATAAAACTGGGAAACTTTTCTTTGGAAAATTCCATTAATCTTATTTAAACGATTATAAATTCCAAATCATTTCTTAACTGTTAATTGGGTTAAAGAACAACTGTTACTTAAAAACGTTGTTCACTATAAACACCAACATCCAATTTGATATTAAATATAAGGCTCTGAATAGAAATTAAATCGGCTTATATTCAATATCAAATTCTGAAACCAACAGATATCGTATTGGGAATAACGATTATCTTCCGAATTCCTCAATGATATTCGTATAATCACAGAATCCAATATTGAAATATTACGAAGATTATTTCCATTCAAATCTCTTCCAATTTATTCATTAGAAAATTATGGTTATTTAAAACTCCATTTTCAATCCAGTTTATATATTTAAAAAATTGGATAATTATTCTAGTTAATAACTAGTTCATTTAGATAAAAATACCTTTTATATTTTCAAACATGGAATTTTTCATCCAAAAATCTTTCCAAATCACTTATTATGATTTCACACAATTTTTCCATATTTTTAATAATTTTATTTAGGCCCTTACAGTCGGTTTCCAATAACGACCAAGAACTGCATCCATAGCGACCTTTTCTAAAATTGATTTAGACATAATTTGAAATCCAACCATTCAAATTTAAATCTCTTATAATCATTGGAAAGATCTTTTCGATACGAACCCAACGGTTCCAGTTTTAGGAGAATCCGATGGTCGGATCTCCCGTTATGCAAATTCGAATTTAATGGTTGAAATTCGCGAACGGTTGCTGCACGGCGCGTTCTACTAAAGCCATTAAATATATGTGTACATCGTCCATTTCCATTTAAAATTTACTTTATCAATCGTTTATAAATTCATTTTAAAAACGATTTCAACTTCATTTTCAATTTTAAATCAAAATTGAATATTCCATATCATTATAATATCAAAATGATAATATTTTCAAAATATCTTATTCTGAAATCCATTTCCCGTTCATATCCATTTATAAAATGAATAAAATCGATTCAAAACCCGTTCGAGTTAAAATGACGTTTAATTACTTAACTCGGCTTCACATTTCAATATTTTTATGTTCATCCAAAATCGGACGTCAATATCATAATTTAATTCTTTACTGAATATTATTTTAAAATATTCATTATTTCCGAATTGGAATGTGACTCCATCAATTACCATATAATTTTAATTATATGGACTTCATACATCACATGTACTCAACAATAATGATAAACAATCATTCAAGCAACATCCAAAGTGCATTCTACAACAGTATAAGCATTAATTAAATAAATAATGCTTACAACAGTCTGTCAATCGATTGATCTGCATACAACTAAACAGTTGGGATTAGTGTATGTCAAATATCATCCTAACACCCGTGCGGGATTTTCATCCAGCACATACTGATTATTATTTGGCATTTGAGCGATGAGTAAAAATTATCGTCCTAATCAATATCAGTTAAAATAGGTGTACATAAACAAGTCGTCGACTTGTAAATAAATATTTATTCCAATTTCAACTATCGCATATCTAATTTTAATACAATGCTATTTTCAGAAAAATTCGCCATTATAACGGCGCTATTTATAGAACCGGAGTAATGTCTAAGCATTACCCCTCTCCTGATACTAGCTTGCACCATAGAAAACAATTTCAGTCGAAACCATCAATACATATCCAAATAATACCAAAAATCAACAAATCATACATGGTTTCAAAAAATAATGACAGGAGCTACTAAGCACCCTTTACAACCTATGATATAATTACATAACAAAAATAGTTGAGTGAGAAAGAGTTCTCACATTGGGTTCCACTCCGTCGGTCTTTTCTGGATGATTTTGGTACGGTTCAGGTTTAATTTGCCTTAAATCCTAACTAGCTTCGTTTCTGCCCTAGTCAGTTCTGTTGTGAAGCTCTCCTTACTGCGATACCAACGCTCTTGAATTTGCGCGATTCCGTGCTCGTATGACAAAGTTACGATATTTTAAACATTAATTACAATTTAATTAAATAATTAATTAAATTTACTAAGGTTTAATTAACCTTAATTATTTCCACGTCGTTCATTCCTTCGATTAACAGTCATTGCAAAAACCTATTCATCGTCGCCCAAGGGTTTGGAGCTGCGCCACAAACCCTCAACTAGCCACCGATCAACTTATGTCTTATCGAAGGCCTTAAAGCCTTCCTCCAGCACCGTGAGTGCCTTGGAACTCGAGCCCCTCCTTGTTGCTGAAAACTGCCTCAAACTCAACTACTTTGAGCCATGAATTCTCTCGATTTAGAGCAGTAAAAACCATCTCAGCCGTTCAACGTGAAGATCTAGAGAAGCTGAACAATTTTTGTTTTATATCTTACGAGAATTATTGAATGGATTTGAAATTATTTAAGGAGGAAGAGCTATGTGATTTTGCCATTGGAATTGGATGGAGGCTGTGAGGAAACATTGACCGCAGTTGAGAATTGTGAGGGTTTGACTTAGGGTTTCCGGGAATATGTATATGTTATTTTATTATATTAAATTCCAATTATTTCTTAAAAACAAATTTTCAAATATGAACTCCAAAAGAATCCCAACGACTATCGTTCCTAAGCAAATACCCTCATTTCGGACATAATGGAATATGTTTCATAAGCCAATTCGACTGTTTTGATTAGTTTTCGCCAAAATTAAAGTATAAATCAATTTAAATTGAATTTAAATGCACATTTTAATTTACCAGGGACACAAACTGACTCCAAAAATTACAGAAAAATAAATCTAACTATGTTTTGATGATACGGTTCTAACAAAACTAATTTCGTTGAATTTGCAGACCGTTTGAAAAATGGCCATTTATTTATTCCAGTCAATTAAATTCAAATTGAAATTATGAAACACATTTAAATTCACTGTGCTCACATGTTAATTCTAAAAATTACGAAATTTGTAATCTAATAATAATTTGACATTCTGGATCCAACAAAAGCAGTTTCATCGAAAACGATGGTCGTTTGCAAAATGGCGATTTTTAAGGGCTATAATATATTTAAAGTATATATAAATTCCATAGCGAATATTCTAAATTTTAAACTGGACATAACTTACAATTTATACTGTGAAATTTGAATTTTTCACATTAATTAGAAAGATATAATTAAACTAATGTTTCTGGTGACTGAAATCCGATTAATTTTGAATTCTATACAATAAGTTGAAGTTTAAAATCAAATTTTCAAACTACCGCGCCATTTCACACTCGTTTTATAATTAGAATAAATTTATACATTCTAACTTCGATTTAAATAAATTTTTAGTCGTTATTATTTAAAATAATTCATTTCAAATGTTCAAAACCCATTAAAATAGCCAAAATAAAAAATTTATATTGGTTCAGAAATTTCGGGTTGTTACACCAGTCCCATGACTGACCCAGAGTTTATTTTGTTTTATTTTACCTTAGATTATTGGGTGCCCAAATTTGTATGGGTAGTCAAGTAGTCGGTATTTTACAGATATACTTGGAAAAGCTTGGAGAAGGAGGCTTCAACATTAGTTATATATAGAGTTTATTTCCGCTATGATGTTATGAGTTGTACATCGAAATGGTATGTATATATAGTTATAAGTTTGTATTTCAAAAATTATGTTATATAATATATTTTATTCATTCCGTTGTGAGATTCGTGTTTACTCTGATTTTGTTCTGTTGTGTTCTTCTTCTTTTTCTATGCTAACTTTTCTTTCTTTCTATTTCTCACCCTCTAACTTCTTTATATTAATGGTCCGGTATTTTCGATACCTGAATAGTTGACATCGTGTTTTATGTCGATTATCCTTTGGCCGTTACAAAGTGAAATTTATAAACTACGTTAAGAAATAAAATAGAAAAATTATCATTGCATAATTTATAATTTAAAATAAAGTATTATCATTTTCAAAGGAAACGATGAAATTTATTCCGATGTTCGGAATGTAAAATGAATTGAAATAAATCCATACGGATTTAAGATTAGAATTCGACCATATCGAATTTATAAAAAAAATCCATATAAGATATTGGGATTATATTGAAAAGAAACTAAAATCTAAAATTTAAATATGAAAATAGATTCCATGTTTATATATACATATATATAAGTTATAAAAATAAACTATTCCAAAATAGGAATCGAGTTTCAATTAAACTATTAAAATAGAAGTTTGTTTAATAAAGAAGTTAATTTATAAACAACGTTTATATTTGTGATGAAGTAATTTTAATTAAGTAATTTGGAAATTGATTTCTAAATGTAAGAAATGGAATAAAATGTGAGATTTAAATCGGGTTTTTGTATTACAAGCTTTTATCTATCTCAATTTAAGAACGTTGTCGATCAAGGTCTGAAAGGCAAATAAATTACCCCAACTTGAATTACTTCACTATTACCAAGGGATGATATTAGTTTCTAATGGTAAATGTGTGAATTCATTGATTATTCCCATAAAGGAAATTTATAATTGGAATTCGATTATATCGAATTTTTATTAAATAATTTATGTCCAAGGAAACTGGAATTTAATAGAAATTGTGTTGTAAATATAAATTACAACTGATTTGTGAATTTAAATCGAATAATCGACGATTCTAAATAATCGAAGTTGTATGTTTGCAAGAATGGTTTAATTTATATTACATTGTTGAAGAATGGAACTTTTTTGCAAACGAACTATTTAAAACGTTCATATTTAATTAAATTAAAGCGAACTCGCTGCAATGTGGTAGTTCATAATTGACAATTTGAACTTCAATTGAGTATATAAAGCTCAATATAAGTTGGAATTTGATGAAACAAGAAATGTTCTTACATATTGAATGATAGTTTTCTAATGGAAGAGAAAAATATGGATTTCATCATATAGATTTTGAGTTACATCAAAATCAAATTTCCAGAAAAATAGCGCTATAATCGTTTTAAAACCATAACGGTTTATTTTATTAATTAAAAGGATTATAAGTGAAAAAAATCCGAATTTCTATTAGAAAAATCTAGATTTGAGTTATAAAATAAATGTGAACTCAAGTGGAGTAAATAGAATGATTTTCGGAAAAACATCAGATTTTTAATTATCGAATGACGTTAACTAATTTCAAAGGAAATTAGTCAATAAAGTTTTGGATCGAACTTAACTTCGTTTAAGTAAATTGGACTTGTCAACTGAAATTGGTTTTCAACTTGGACTGGAATTTGGAAGCGAGCAAAGGGTTTGAGTTTGGTTTGTGTATAAGTGAATACAATTATATCTGAACGTGATATGTTCAAATTAAAAGTAGATTAAGCAAAGAAGCTAATTAGAAAATTAATTAGAGAATGGAGCAAAAAGGGATTGAATTGATTGAAACAGATTGGAAAGGGATGTATATATGTAAAACAGGTATGTGATAAAGAGTATGAAGATTTGTAATTTGTGTGTCCGACGAAAAGATACATGTTTAATTCCATATGAGATTTTATGAACCTATTGGGCAAACCACCTGGCTTTTTTAATTTTTTTTTTTTTGAATGGAAAGGGCCTAGAGAGGCGTTTTATAGTTGTACCGATTGAGCCATGCTGTGACATCCCGAAATTTATAGCGATTCAATAATTAATTTATTTAATTATTTTGTTATATTGGCGATAATTTAAATGGTTTGTATTTAAATAATCTTGATTATTTTATTATTTAAAATAATGAGATTATATAATTATTTCTGAAGTAGTCAGAAATGGTTGGATTTGCAATATTGTATAATTCGGATAATCTCTATGATATTTAATGAGTTATATTCGTATTATAATAGCGAATATATTACTTAAACGATGATTGAACGTAATAATTATAATATAATAATAATTCGTGCTCATAATATCGCGGTAGTTCGTAATATTGAGTTTTGAACTTCAAATGAATATACAAGATTTATTATAAGTCGGATTTCTTCGAAACAAGAAACGTTGGGATCTACTAGATTATATTTCTCTAATGGAAGTAAAAAATCGAGATTTCGTGTTGTAGACTGTAAGTTATGTTCAAATTAAATTTTCAAATAGTCGCTATGAAATCGTTTATAAACCATAACGATATATTTATTTATAATTAAATATTAGTTTCGAATTTGACAAGATATTTAAGATACAGTTATAATTTAGTTTTTAGAATTTTACTCTAAATTTTAATTTGGAAAATAAGCAATTTTTTATTTAACGTATTTTGTACCCTGAATCATCATATTTGGAATGTCACAAGACAAGTTATCTTGTCTGTTTTATTATATTTTTTTGGATCATGGCACCTCGCTTATCACAACGGTATCTTTATTTTTGTCGATAGCAGCTCGTAAACGAATGAACTTCTACATATATATGATTTTCTTAGCTTTATGTCGCATGCCACCCATCTTCCAACGCTCAATACGCTTGGTAAGCTAAGCTAATAATGTGAATGCAATCACTAAAATAGATAACACTATAATAAAAATACGAATAAAAGAGGATCCACATAATTATGAATGGACAAACATAAAAGTTGAAGTAACCTACATAAGAAAGTGTTGGATATAAACTTTATTGCTAAAAGACATAATGCAAGAATCCTAGACGGTCTCAAAGAAAATGTAAGATTGGTTATGAATACAATGCGAAGTCACAGCATGGGCATGCTTGAAAGAATCCACAATATCCTGGAAGGAAATGCACTCCTGCATGTGAAATAAAAATAATCAATCCAATAGCTTATCCTTCTGTTTCAACAAAAACGAAAATAACGTGACACGGGTTAATGTTTTAGCACTACGTACAATAACAATGAAAACGCGTTTATTATATATAATATTACCAGTTCCCTTCAGTACTAAGTTTACTTCACTGATAAGCTTACGCACTCCATGCATTGTCGCCCATCAATATACAGACCTACGTGATTTAATAGCTACCTGTAACATCGATGCCTTAATTATTAAGTTTCTTCTTCTATAAATACATGGTTGTTTTCGATTCTCTCTTTGCTTCAGGAAGTAAAAACCCATTTAAAGCAAATCGCCATTTCCTGTTAAAAACCCAAAGCAAAAAAAAAGAAGTCAAAACAAATGCTATCCTCCAAAATAAAATATGAAACAAAAACCGAAACCATTACTGCCTCGTGTAGAGCTCAAGGGTGTGGGGTTCGGAAGGTCAGGATGGGAAGTATGACTGAGATGCCGATAAGGACGACATAAAGGGATGTGTGCATGCAGAGAAGTTATAAATGGAGTTGGGTAGCGGTCCGTTGTGGTGTCCAGGTTATGCGGATGGTGATGTATAGATGGAATCGTGAATGGGAGTTTCGTATTCATGAAGTTATATGGGAAGTGGTAGGCTCAGGGGAAGTGACGTTACGGGGAAGGGGCTTCGGGAATGCGGAAGTTAATGCTTGGAGAAGTTTTGAGATGCTGTCAGTTTGAACATTAGTGGCGAGGTAGATTTTTGTTGGCGCGTTGTATTATACGGTGAATAAGGGAGAAGAGGGTATGGCTGAGTGCGTATGCACAGGCAGTGCGGAATACATGGTTGAGGACATGAAGGGAAATATGTATGAAGGAAGTGGCATTCGTTATGCTGAGAAACATGAGAATGGCAGGTTCGATACCATCTGTAGAAGGGAAGAGGGAGATTGGGTGTGAGTGAGATGGACATTTTTGAAGCTCGCATATGAAATGTTAAAAGAAACAAGGTAATGAGCAGTTATATTTTTGGGTTAAAACGTGGATTAGCCTTTTCACTAAGGTTAATAAATTTATATATAATATCAGAACTTAGCCTATATACATATACTATTTTGTGCAAAGCTAGCCCAAACGTTTTCAGGCCTAAGCCCACTAACAAAAAGTTGGGAAATTTTGAAAGAAGAAAATATAATTTGTTATACTGGGCCCGCATTGAACCGGGTTGTGTACAAACCATAATTGTTTTTACTTACCGCTTAGCTACAAGTTGCTCACAGCTGCCTATATATTAGTTTAAGTCCTTTACCTATACACTCAAACAAAACAACAACAACACACACACGCGCGCACACACACAGATATATATATATATATATATATATAAAGGGATTAGGATTTAATTATAATTAATTAATTATATTTATATCGTTTAAATCAATATAATTTGTAAAATTTACATCTCTTCCATTCGTGGTCAGAATTATGAACGGTCAATCACGTTGGAATCATACAGACGCAAGCTTCATAATGGAACGGGTTTGAAGTGATTTGGAGCTCGTTTGAATTTACCGCAAGATAGAATGGCAGACTGCATTAATCGACTATTAGTCGTTATTTAACAATTAACAACCAATGCGAGTAAACTTACTAACTCTGTCTAGTTTTATAATTTTATAAACGCTATTTAATATTGATAAAATGATTGAATACTATGTGTGATGATTGTTTGGATGATTTGCTCATAAATTGGTTGAATAATATATATAGTTATATATATATATATATATATATATATGTGTCGTTAATTTAATACGGATTATATTTATTATTTTATTTCTGATTTAATCGGAAACTGGTATTATTTATGTTGATTAACATCTGTGGATGCAGGGAAATAGGTTGGGGTAATCCGACTGGATTACTCAACAATTATATTGTTATTTTTCATATATTGCATTATATAATATGATAAATAATCTGGCGTTGACTATTGTGTCTTTGGGATGTTGAATTACATTGACCTTGAAAGAACTGGTATTTAAATACCATAAAAATATATGGAAAAGAATTCAAGTTTTAAAAAGGGAATATTTTTAAATAATGGAAATTGAATATTGATTTAACTAGAATATAATAACTTGTTTAATTATATTAAAACAAGTAACTTGATTTATAAACGATGTTTTATAAATAATATGAAATAACTATTATTAGATAAACTTGAAATATAAATTTAAGAGAAATAAAAAGGGAATTGGGAATAGTTCTCAAAAGAAAGTAGTAGAAGTATTTCGATACTCGAAATGAAAATAAGATGGATATAAATCCAAAATGATTTATAGCTAGAATTCGACGATGTCGAATGTTCCAAAAATAATTTAATTACAGAAATTACTTATATTATATAATGTAGAATTTGATAAGTGAGTTTATATTTGACGTGAAACCAGAAATTTATGATCGAATATGTAAACGGGATTCAGTTATAAATATGAGATATAATTAACAAGGAGCTGATTTACAAATGGAGTTGATAAAGTGAAATATGAAAGTGAATTTGTAAAATAACTTGATAGATGAGGTTTTAAACTGTAATAGTTTTTATAAATATAAATCAAGATTTGATTTGATAAAATGAGCCCAGTTTCTGTAAAGGAATAAGATTCATGTATCAAAGAGTATAATGGTTTAAAGGCAAACGTTTGTAGATTAAGTTGGTTATAAAAGGAAGTTAGCAAATATTTGAAGTGATAACTTCAAGAATGAATTTAGAAATCGAATTAACCTGAACAGGTGAGTTTATTCCCACATTCGGAATGTAAATCAAATAGAGATTTATCCGAGAGAGAGTTATAAGTTGAAATTCAATTATGTCGAATCTGGGAAGGTACTATTTACTTTCCGTTTTTACTTAAGATTAATTAAATATTATATACTTATTCTAAATAAATAATAAAAGTTATATTTTAAATATTTTGGAAGTAGGTAGTATAATGTTATCGTTATAATTAATGTTTTATACAATGTTGTTTAAATCTATATAAATGGATCTTGGAAAACACAATTATAACCAGTGATATTTTCTAAGTCTAGAAAATGAAATGATTTTGAGTTAAGAATGAAGTTAAGGAAATTAGAAATTGACTAGATATTAGTTAAGTTAAATAGCTTTCTTAGTATCGATCCGATGTTGGTTTCGGCCTTTGGGGTTGATATTTAAAGAATTGTTCACTAACTAGTTACGGTTAGGGACTGAAAGAATAGTGATGCGAGAATAAGATATGGAAATGTTTTCAAGTGTTAATAATAACGTATATTTTCTAAATATAGAAAATAAGAGTTGTAAATATATGGAATTAATTTCCGATGTTAAAACGAGATATTTTCTAAATATAGAAAATAAATAGTTTAAATTAGACGAAAAATGTTTTTTTTTTCAAAAAATCGAGAGAGGTCAAACGAGTTGGAGAAATATTTGGGTAAAGATATTGTAAGGAAATGGGAAAACGAATAATTTAATGATAGACTAAATTAAAGGGGCTTAGTGTTGATTTATGATTGATCGGTGTAATTTCCATCTGGAAATACGATCGCTGTTTGCATATATGTTTCCTTTGATAGTTAAATAACCGGCTACCAAAGTTTTGACCCTTTTTCCGTTGTCAATATGGAGAGACCGGGATCAGATTTACTATCT
This sequence comes from Allium sativum, assembly GCA_030737875.1. Taxonomy (NCBI): domain Eukaryota; kingdom Viridiplantae; phylum Streptophyta; class Magnoliopsida; order Asparagales; family Amaryllidaceae; genus Allium; species Allium sativum. The sequence goes on along the minus strand of CM060921.1, from coordinate 150,777,266 downwards.
GAAAACTACTCTGCATGGGCATTAGCATTGCGAATCAAATATGATAATGATAATTGAAGACGGAGTTTGTGCAAGGGTTGTTCCAACGATCCAAGGTAGAAATTGCCTAAAATGGATTTACAGAATAGTGCCTTCGGTTTGTCCATTCCCAGAACAACGTGTATAGATGAATGTCTGACAAAGTATATCTAATAGATCATGTAAGTTGATCGCTTCAAACGTATTTACGTTGGTGAAAGAGGAATTTGTTTCTCTTAGCTTTATACCTGAGATAATTTTGGAGAAATCAATTTGTGATTTGACGGATATGACGATGTGGCATTCAAAGTAAACATAGATGTAATCTGTATAATAGTACGTTATGACCTTAAGCCTCATCAACTGAGAAATGACGAAAATCGGGCTAGCAGCATGGCTAAGTGGGTCACACCCAATTAGGGTACATTGCCACCATTTACAGAATATTTGTATTTGTTACTTCTTTCACTTTTGTATCTCCCGGGAACAGTTCTATTGGTATATCAACTGTAAGGTGAAAATAATGATATATCGGAACATTCAAGCAAAATGAATGGTCGGTCACGTGTGCCTGAGTTATAAGGTGTTCTTGTTGAAGTGTATCGCTTCTAGAGTACATTGATTGGAAGGTGGTTCTATACCTTGTCATAGTTGGAAATTCATTACCCAATAAGAGTCTGTGGTTTTTGATTGTATATTATATATGTAAAGTGTGAGATGAAAGCATTCTGCTAGATTGCTATTTACTTGATTTAAACGTCATTATAATACCAGAAAATATTGATCTTAAGAAATATTTTGGGTTATCATAAGGTAAAAAACCATCTGTGTTTATGTGTGGATCGGTTTTATGATTATCAATTCTTTTAAAAGGATTTTAAAAGTTAAACCAAGTGATAAGAGTTTATTAAGTGATTAGAGTTTACTCACACCAGTCCTATAACTGACCTAGAGTTTATTTTGTTTTGTTTTCCCTAAACTCTTGGATGCACAAATTTGCACGGACAGTCAAGTAATCGAGATTTTACAGATATACGTGAAGGAGCTTGGAGCAGGTGGCTTCAACATTAGTTATCTATATAGATTATATTTCCGTTGTGATGTTATGTGTTATACTGGTATGTATATACAGTTATAATTTTGTATTTCAAAAGTTGTTATATAATATATTTGTTCGTTCCGCTGTGAGATTCATGTTTACTCTGATTCTATTCTGTTGTGATCTACTTCTTCTTCTACTCTAACCTTCTTTCTTTCTATTTCTCACCCTCTAATTTCTTTATATTAATTGTCCGATATTTCCGATGTTTGAATAGTCAACATGATGTGTTGTGTTGATTTTCAAGGTCGAAAATCCCTAGGTCGTTACACACGCAAAGGAGACGCTGGTTAAATTTTTCGGAAATTTAAGGAGTTAGATTATTTTTAAGAAAATTTGATAACTAGAAATCAATATATCGATATATATATATATATATATATATATATATATATATATATAACGAACTATAAATTAAATGTTTAGATGAATGTTTGTTTTTCTTCAATAGTTAAAAACCGACAATCGAAGATTTTTTTGACCATCGCTGTCAATACGAAGAGACCGATAGGATTTGTTATCTGAAACTACTCCTTATAGGCTTAGGCATTGCGACTTAGATTACGCTGAAGAAAATTGAAGATGGAGTAAAATGTAAGGGCTGTTCTGTTTACAGGATAGTATCTTCTGTTTGTCCAATCGCAGGACAACTTGCATGGATGAATGTCTGACAGAGTATGCCTAACAGATCATATAAGATGATATTTTCAAGGTATTATGTTTGATGGCGGAGGAATTCGTTTCTCTTAGCTTTTATATCCATTCGTTTTTCTTAACTTTTATTCCCGTAATATTTTTGGGAAGATCAACTAGTGATTTGATGGGTTTGATGATGCGGCATTCAAAATGAATGGTGGCCATATGCTCTAAAAATGTAAATATAGCCTCAAGTCTCACAACCAGGAAATGACAAAAATCAAGCAGACAACATGGCTAGTTAGGTCATACCCAAGCAGGGTGTATTATCACCGATCTAGAGAAAATTAATTTGTCCTTATTTCGATTCTGTATCTTATGGATTACGGTTGGATGACCAACAACTGTGGGTGATAATACGTTCGGTCCACTCAGGCTAAATGAGTGACTGGTCATGTGTAGCCGGGTTGCAAAATGTTCTTGTTGAACCCTAGGGTACCTTCTCTAGAGTACACTGATCAGATGGTAGTCCCATACCTTGTCATAGTTGGAATCCGATTTCCAATTAACGCCCTGCGGTTTTTGATTTTATACTATGTACGTAGAGTGTGAGATGCAAGCACTCTACTCAAGCATTCTACTAGATGGTTATTTATTTGATTAGACATTATTATAATATCACCAGATTTTGATATCAAAAATATATTGGTTATCGTAAGGTTAAACCATCTGTATTTATGTGTGGATCGGTATTACAGTTACCCTTTCTTCCAAAAGAATTTTCAAAGTTAAACAATATGGTTGGAGTTTACTCACACCAATCTCATGACTGTATTTTGTTTGTTTTACCCTAAACCCTTGGGTGTCCAAATTTGTACGGACAGTCAAGTGTTTCAGGCTTTTACAAATAAGGAGCTTGAATCAGAAGGCTTCACCGTTAGTTATATGGAGTTATTTCCGCTGTGATGTATATGTGTTGTACTTTGATATGATATATATGTACAATACATATTTATATTTCAAAATTATGATATATGATATTAATTTTTGTCCAGTTCTGCTGTGAGATTCTGATATTTCCTTAATTCTTCTTCTAACTTACCAACTTAACCCATAATAACTCGTATTTCTGTCCGATAGTACGAATTTGCGAACCATTAAAAATTAAGTTATTAAAATAACATTTTTATTAAGAAAATGACGAGTCGTTGCTAGCCGCTGGAAATAGCGTTGGCTAGCATTGAAAACTGGACGTGGTTGTATATTGTTGTTCATGCAGTGACAAAATTCTCCATCAACTGGAGCAAAAAATATAAAATGTAAAAATACCAAGTACTCTCATGATTTTTTTCCAAGATAAGTACGATCAACAATATAAAATTAGGAAAAAATACATATATTACAGATGATTTTATAAGCTATATCTAGGGCTTATAATGAACATAACAGCTCGTTGTTCGGCCTGGTGCGAGACTATAAGGTGTTTGATCTGTACCCCTACGATTCTCTTATAGGACATGATTATGATACACCATCATCCAGTCCGATTCGAAACGTTCGATGTTTCTATTGTCTGAACATTACCCGTCCATTGTCCAGTTTGTACGAGCATTGTCCGAACTTAATGCTTGTTCGGTCCATGTTCGTCCGAAACTCTTGTAGGACAGGACTATTACATACCATTGTCCGATTCGACCCGTTTACGCCTCTAACTATATCGTCTGAAAATAGCCCAAATCTTATATTAAAAATTTGAACCCCAATTGCAATAATTTGTCTTTTCCACCACCTATAATTGCAATTCCAATCAGAAGACATGTCAAAGTAGTCAATAAATAATACAATGAATTCACCCCCGCGATCAACGACGCAGTAGAAAACATAGATACCATGCATATTATATTTAGAAAACCCTAAATCATTCACTAATTTAATGGAAAAAGAAAAGAAAAAGGATATCTAAACTTTAGACCACTAGTACTATTTAGGTTTGAGTCATGCAGACCCTGAGATGCATTTACTGCCATTGATGAAGAACTAAATAAAAACGGGGACAAGTTCAAAACCCAGTTTTGTTGAACTAGTACAGCTAAGGGTAGTTAAGAAAATCACACAGCAAATCATAGCCACTAATCTGTCTTGTTTGAATTCCAAATTCCAACAAAAGTCACCCAAACAATACCAAGTTTTCTTTCTCTGTCCTCCTTGAGACATAATTCAAAATAGAAATTCAACATCAGCAAGGCAAGGAGACGATCAATACAAGCAGCCAAATTTGATTACCTTCTTATATCAATCTTTTGGTAGCCCCATATCTCCAAATAAACCACCATGCACTCTTCTCTATTGACATCCATACAAATATCATTCATCATAATTATATGCCTGACATCTATGGTATTCTTTCATACGATACCATCTAAGTCCCTTATGTTTGCATTGACAAACTTGATGATTATGATCATATGTCATCGCAAATATCGAGAAGCAGAAGAGGGTAGTTCTAGCAAAAGCAGATTCAAAGTTGGTGTGTGGCTGTTTTACACAATTGCAGTTTTAAGTGATGTTTATTATTATTGGATGCAACCTCCCATGTCATTTCCAGGGAACATAGTCATTTGCAGCGCATGTGTGCTGTTGCTTATTATACCATTTTATCCGATGTTTATCGAACAAGAGAACTCGAAGGTTGAATCGAAAGCAAGTGATATGGATGATCATCTTATAGATGCGTAACGGATAATTTTTTCTTTTACTGATTTTGTATGAATACTGTGTTAGAATTTTTGAAACGTGATGCTACTTTTGGAAAATGAACTCTTTTGCTTGTTTTGTGTGTCAAACAATTGTGACGGCAGCTTGCCGTAACTAACCAAGTTCAGGTCAGAATCATAACGAGAGAGAGGAGCAAGCCCAGCGCAGGCATACATGGTTTTCAACAATGAAAAACAAGGTCGATTTCATTTGTTTTGCTAGTAAAAAATATGACTACTGCACATTCGATTCCATCTGCTCAATCAAAAATACTGCTTTTTTAAAACCAGTTTCAAGTATATGCTCCATTTACTATAGTTTTATTAGGGAACCTGTAATGCTATTTTCACCTAGGAGCGAAACGAAATGATGTTTGTATATGTATATGCGTTCCCATTCCATCTGCAAATTCATGTTTTCTAAAGCTTTCAGTGCATTTTGGTATCAAAACACTGTTCGAAATTTACTGTACTGGACGTTGGAGAGATGCATTTGGCAGAGAACAAATATTTTGTTTGGATAAAAAGACTAAGAAATAACGTATGGTTAAATTATCTTTTCTTTTAATTGTAAACTGATAAAAGTTTGTGGACACAATAGGGAATGAAAAGTTACTGCGGTATACGATATGTAAACGGAAAATTTTGCAGAAAATATTGATAAGGACAAAACTGTAGGTCGTTTCAAGTTAAAGAATCGTTCCGTCTAAAAGTTACTGAGAAGGACAAAACATTAATAACTTTAAACTAGTCACGATTTCTACGTGCTATTTCTCGTCTTCAACTTCATCAATTTGACTTGCTTCTTTTTGATTGCGCTATTTTAAACGAACAAGAATTTGTGTGCGTTCGTTGAATTGTAATTTGCGTGCTTTCAAGATTGATGGTCTTCATTTCAGGTTGAATTGGTTAGATTCAAGTTCGAATCTATATACTCGAGCTTTTTTTATTATCTTTTCATCCGGCATTTTAATTCATTCTAAAAAATTACGATCAGATTTAGAATTTTTTTGTTTGTTGTTAATGATTAATAACGTGTTTTAGCAAAACAGCAGGTTTAATATCTTTTCTTTGTGTTATTGATGAAGAAATATTGCTTTTTATTTTTGATTCGAACGTTGTTTAGATATTGTTATGTAGTTACACATGATTTACACTGCATTCATTGAAATTGTATTACTGTGTTTGTTTTGTTTATTTCGGATTATGGGTATTAGTGTTTGTTTTTCTAGTATCAGTTTTAATAAAATGAAGATTATAATTGTTTTTAAATTATACTAGTTTTAGAATTGTAATTGATACATAGTTCATATGATTGTATTCATCGTAATTTTATAAATCAAACAGCTGAATTTTTAATCAAACAATACACGATTTTTGGTTATGCGTCATTTTTGTTTAAAAATCAGTAGCACTTATTATATTATGTAGGTATGGGTTTCATTTTCATACCTATAGGTATCAATATTACCTACTGCAGGTTCTGTGGTTTCTTTTCATTTTTGATGATTATTGGTGTCTTTGGTCAGTATCAGTAGGTTTGGTTTTTTTTTTTTTTTTTTTTTTTTTTTTTTTTTTTTTTGTATTACTAATGGAGAAATGTTACTTCTGCCTTTTGATTTGAATGTTGTTTAGGCTTTGTTCTATGGTCATTTACATGATTTATATTTATTTGATGAAATTGTATTGTTTTGTTTAGTCTAGTTTATTTTAGGTTTAGGGTACGGTATCCAAGTTAAATAAGTAAAACCTCCAATTACAGAGTTACCTTTATGCCTCTAAGAGCATCTCCAACAGGATATTCATGGTCTGAATATTACAACACGTACCCAACGACCGAGGAAAAAAAAAAGTCGTAAGCCTATTTTATTGGCTCGCGATGTCACGAGCCTATTTTATTGGCTCGCGACGTCACGAGCCTATTAAATTGGTTCGCGACAGCAGAAAATGCCAAAAAATTAATTTGGCATTTTCTGTTGTCACGAATCGATTTTATAGGCTTGCGACGTCGCGAACCGATAAAACAGGCTCGAGACATCGCGAGCCAATAAAATCGGCTAGCGTGGCCAATTCTGGATTCAGAATTGGCCCCGTAACATCTTACTGAATATTCAACCTAGGAATATCTGTTGGAAGCATTTTTGGTGTCAATTCATGATTCAGATCATGAATCAAGCATCTGTTGGATGCTCTAACACATCACGTCGCCTTTAATGGCGCGAACTTCTACCCCAAATGCCTCAAAGCTTCAAATGCAGATATCTTGATATAACATTATGGCTATATATCCTATTTCAACAGCTTAAACGAAGCATCATATTACCATTAATTCTCCACATATTACCTTGAACAAGATAATAAAACGAAAAGAAAAAGGAAGGTCTCTTACCTAACAAAATATTCCAGTTCACCACCACGCAGCAAACCCTCCATCTGACTGCATCCATACTTCAGCTCCCATCACAAATCAGACCTGTTATGCTTCGAACAATGTTTTACATAAGAGTTTAAGCAGTCATGATCATATAAGCATGTATGCACGACCGTAAGGTGCTGCTGCACATGTAACCATCACTGTTTATTGAAATCAACTGAACAAAAGTTGACTTGCTACAAGTAAAAGTGTTGCACATGTAAGGTGTTGCCATATATTCTGAATACCGATCGTGAATGCACTCAGTTAGTATATACTGTGAACCACATCAAAAGAAATTGTGAGCTACTAGCCTACTCACATCTAATAAAAGCCCAAGCAACGTATTGTTTAACAATTTGGACAGTAATATTGTTCAAAGTTTACAGCAATATAACAGAAAACAAATCCCAAATATAAACGCTAGCCAAAACGTGAGAGAGTAGTATAATACTGCAATGAAATATTAATCCTCAACGAAATTAAAGGAGTATTTGGACAACAGCTGAGGAAGCCCAGCAATTATTTCACCATATGTCTGCAACATACATGCATTGCAAGCATCAGGAAACAGAAACTTAAGGATCTGCAAAATGCAAAATGATAACAAGTCCCTGAATGTGTGATACCTCAGAATTGTCGTGAAGCTGGCACAACGGAACAGCAAGGATTTTCATGTTTCCTGGTACAACAAATTGCCTCGTCATGGGAGACTTTACCAAGTAAACCTTCGTGCATTCCTTTGCTTTACGATTCATGTAAGGGTATGGCAAGGTATCGAAATCAGATCTCCACCATTTCCCTATGCATTCCCCTATCTAATCATATACATAAGTTAGTACTATTGACTTTCGTGTATTACTATTACAATTATTATTGTGTGTACATGCGTGCGTGCGTGTACGTGCGTGTGTGCGGGCGTGTTTTTCAGTGAACTAGATGCTGTCTGCAATTTATGATGTTGACTCCATTGTTTTAGCGCCTCGAATGCACAAAATCTTTATTCATATGTTATTTACAATCTAAATCATCCCCATGACACTTGATATTAACTTAAACTGTATAAGCCCCTCAAATTTCAATTCAATCAACTATCGTACACCCCTCTGCAACATTTCGAAGAGTTTAGATGGATGTAAAATTTACACTACAATAGGGACTGGTCTTTCAGATGAAGGAACATATCCCGGGCTTCTCCCCTCCCACAAAATGTAATGATAAGTAGTGAGGGACATTGGATATACCTCCCAATCATCTTGATACCCATCCCCAGAAAGCCTTCTCACCATTTTGCGCTTCAGTCCTTCAATTTCTGTGTAATTGATTTAAATTTCATTCAGATATGATGTTTAATTCATGCAATCAATTGTTCAAATTCTTTTTGCCATTTTTTCCAAATCAAATCCTCAATATCCAAAATCTTTTATCTCCCTATATCCAATCAATAAGTACTCTCTGATTTCCACTCTTTTACGGTTAGGCCCTTTTTCTCTTTTCGACTTATTTGCAAAAAGTGAAAATTAGGGGGTTTTGATTTGTTGGGTACAAAGGGATAGAGGAATTTGCTCAAGTCTAGAATTGCTTTTTACCTGACTCTTCCTGGCGTAAACGTCCTCCAGGCAGAGTAAACTGTGAATTCCTCGTTTGCAAGAGCAACACATGAGGCTGGCGAAAGAGTTCAACCTGTTCATCAACACATAGTCATATGCACATTGTTTTTCTTAATACAGGGAATTAAGATCAACCCTCATATTTTCAACGGAAAAAAAACAGTAATATTTTTTTAAAAAAAAAATTCCAGAGAAGAAACCGGCACTGCTGTAAAACTCTCCCTGGTGCACTTAACCCGGTCCGCGAGGTCATCAAGCTTACGCAAATGGTAAGCCCCCTTATTTGAACTAAAGTGCGTGAGGCGGGAATTTCACTGATATTTTGAAGTCTGCAGCATTTCACCGATAGCAAAACAAGGCAAACACTCATGTACAATCATTCAAATATGCAGTTGATTGTAGCATTCAATTTCAAGCTGATCGCATAATCCTTAATAGGGCCAGAGTCCAGACCACATATTTGCTAATATTTTACTGGGTATAATATAAGAACTACCTACGCGCTATTATACAACAAACTTGTCCATATAAGCAAATATAAAGAAAATTTGAAGTAAAAAAGAACAACAGAAAGAACTAACCAGAAGAACTCCTTCCACTCGAGTTCTCATTCCATGAGCAACATAGCTGTTCATAAGTCCACATAAACATTAAATCAAACTTCTAAATTGCAATCAACACAGCCTGAACATAGCTAGTCAATCAACTATTCTTATCAAATTTGCGACCAGTAGCAATTTGAGATCAACTATACAACCAGCTTTAAACCGTTTTCGCGATACGTGCAGATAATATGGGTTAATCATGTTTCTGAATATCTAGAAGGATAAAGAGAAAACAAATTACTTGCGGCCCAAGCGCAGAACTCTTTCATGAGGAGAAACATCTCTTGGAATATAAGCTTCTTTTGATGTAAAGTAGTGCGCATCCAAAGGAAACACTTCGATAACATTGTTACTCGATTCCATTTTTGCTCGAAAGATCTTCACGTCAAGGTCCCTTTCAACGGTTTAATTTAGAATGATTAACAAATGGCGGAAAGCTAAATAGATTATGATGAGGTGGCCCGAGCACAAATATCTAGCTGCCTCTAGCATCTGCATTCATCCAGTTGCCTCTAGCATTTGCGACAAACAAATGGGCCGGTTTTGGGTTTTTTCCCATTTTCATAAATGTACGAAGGTGTGTATTTAAAACGAACTGGATTGAAATGAATTGACTAATAATATATATTTTAAATTTTAATTACATTTTTAGAGTAAAATGAATTATATGACTATTCACGGTGCTTCATTCTTCATATTTTTTCATCTTCTATCCAAATATTTTTTTTGCTCCCGAGAAATTGATGGAAATAAAATGAATTTTAAAGACGGGAGCGGCTATAGGGACACAAAATTAGACACAAATTTGTGTACATAAAATCTGAACCACAAGATTTTTTTGTCTTTATGTGTGAGGTGGAATTCAGGGGGAAATCTAATGGCTCAGATTTTGTATGTTCAATTTTGTATCAATATTTTGTGTTCTTTTAGACATTCCCTTTAAAGATGGTGATCTGTTAAAATCAAAAAATAACAATTGCCCAAAAAAAAAAGAGAAAAATAAGCATCGTACATTTTTGTACGTCGTGTTGATAAACAATTTACGTTTATGCATGTTATTCTTAGTTTTTGTTCTTCATAGCTAGGTTATGGTTGAAACCTAATTTAAGTGTAACTTGGAATTGTTATGGTTATAGTGTGTGATGCAGTAGGTATTATTTTAATTTTATTAGTTGGAATACACTGAATAATTTCTTTGTAATTTCTCCTTGCTTATGCTTAGATTTTCTCTCCATTAAACTCGAATAGTTTTGATTTTGATTCGTGTTTCCTAGAATAAGGTTTTTGATTGGAGAAAATATGATACTGGATGATAATTTATTTATTTGGCAAGCCAAACTGGTTTTTATAGTGATCCGTAACACTTATTATTATAACAGATAATAATTACAATATTACAGGAGATTGACAGATTACCAACGTACTAACTTCGGTTTTTAAGGTGGATCATTCACCAAAGAAGGTTTTATAGTGGACCGTCCAATTACGCTTTACAAGCTTCCAGTCTAAACTACAAATTCCTAGTTGCACACCTGGCGGGGAGACAAATAAATGCATTACAAAACAAATAACATAAAGTACAAGTCCTAAAAAAGTGTTGGGTATTCCAGCCCATATTTGGCATAATTTTATGCAGGCATATTTGGCATAATTTTATGCAGGCATATTTAGCATATCTTTTTATGCAGGCCATGCTTAATTTGTGGGTGAGATTTATTGGTTTTGTCTTTTTCTCAGATTTGTTGTGCAAGCATGCCTTTTGTGCAACAATATCTTTTCTTTTCAGGAAAGACATTTTGGGAGATTACTCACATTTTTGGTATGCACATTAAAATAAAAGAGGGTTAATATAACCAGATCTGGTCACATAAGACAGTAGCAGTTTTTGGTCATTTATCATCTTCTTCAAGGTGTTTTGGTCTTCAAGATTGAGCATTATTCTTGCTCGATTCACCGCTGGCCTGAAGTGCACACATAGGGTGTTCTCTTACACCTTTTTCATCTCTGATTGTTTTTGGATTCCGGTGATTAGAAGCGAATCTTTTGTAAACATTTTGGGGTTGTTTTCCCTTTTTGGTTTATCAATAAAAGAAGAGGGTAGACTCCTTAAGAGGTCTTGTGGTTTTTACTCTTCACATCGAAGAGTTTTCCACGTATAAAATCTTGTGTCTTGCTATTTTACTTTCATCGTATCTTTTTTATTTGAATGGTGTGTTGATTGATTGTCTTGTGTGTGATATTGTGGGTGTAGCTTGAAGTAACCCCTAATCGATCCTATCAAATTGGTATCAGAGCTTGAGGTAGGTTATTTATCACACTATGGAGTCGAGCAGTCATAGCTTAATGATTAAGTTGACATCAACCAACTATTCTATTTGGAGACCTATGATGGAAGACTTGTTATATTGCAAGGATTTACATGACCCAATTGAAACCGTCACTAGTTCGAGTGGTATTATCTCTAAACCTTCTAAACCCGATAAAATGGAAGAGAATGAATGGATAAAGTTAAAAAGGAAAACTTTAGGAACCATTAGACAATGGGTTGACATTAGCATTTTTAACCATGTGTCACAAGAGACCGATCCATATGATTTGTGGAAGAAATTAGAAAGTTTGTATGAGAGGAAAACCGCTCATAACAAAGCTTCATTGATTAAAAGGCTTGTTAATCTAAAGTTGAAAGGTGGAAAGTCAGTTTCTGAGCATCTTAGTGATTTCCAAGACATTATTAACAAGTTGACAACTATGAAGATCATTTTTGGTGATGAATTGCAAGCTTTGTTCTTATTGAGTTCTTTGCCAGATAGTTGGGAAACTTTAGTTGTGACCATTAGTAATTCAACTCCAGATGGTGTGCTATCTTTGGATGTGATCAAAGAAAGCATGTTTAATGAAGAAATTAGAAGAAAGGAGATTGGAGTTGACAATTCACAAGCTCTTGTTGTGGAGAATAGAGGAAGAAGCAAGAGCAAAGGACCCAAAGGCCGTGATAACTCAAGAGGAAGATCCAAGTCTAGTGATGGAAAGAATCACTTCATATGCAACTATTGCAAGAAGCCTGGCCATATTAAAAAGTATTGCTTTCGTTGGAAAAGAGAACATGGGAAGAAGAATGATTTTCAGAAAGAAGGCGATGATAAAAATGTTGCAGCAGTAGCCTCTAAAAGTGATGATGATGTCACTTTAATTTGCGCAACTAGTGAATGTCATCATGTTAGCAGTACAGATTCTGAGTGGCTGGTTGATACAGGTGCTTCATATCATTGTATTCCTAAGAGAGAGTATTTTTTGAATTATCAAGCAGGTGATTATGGCAGTGTCAAAATGGGTAATCAGAGTTCAGCAAGCATAGTTGGGATTGGTGATATTCGTGTGAAGACTAATATTGGATGCATGCTTACATTGAAAGGTGTACGTCATATTCCTGATTTGCGTCTTAATTTGCTTTCAGCTCATATTCTTGATCAAGAAGGCTTTCGTCACACATTTGAAAGTGGCAAGTGGAAATTATCCAAGGGATCCATGACAATTGCAAGAGGCGAGTTGTGTTGTTCTTTGTACAAGACATATTTGACTATATGTTTTGGTGAGCTCAATGCAGTGGAAGAAAAAGATTCTCCTAATTTGTGGCATTGAAGATTGGGACACATGAGTGAAAAGGGTTTGAAATATTTAGCAGGTAAATCTCTTATTCCTGTCAATACTACAATTTCTCTTAACCCTTGTGATCATTGCTTAGCAGGAAAACAACATAGAGTTTCTTTTGCTAGAAAGTCTACAAGAAAGCAGGCTAAGTTGGAGCTTGTACATTCGGATGTATGTGGTCCTATTGAGGTTGAATCCAATGGTGGCAACAAATATTTTGTCACTTTTATTGATGATGCTACTAGAAAGACATGGATTTACATTTTGAAGACCAAAATCCAAGTGTTTGAAACTTTTCAGAAGTTTCATGTTATGGTGGAAAGAGAGACAGAAAGCAAGTTGAAGTGCCTTCGTACAGATAATGGTGGAGAGTATACCTCACATGAGTTCAAGAATTATTGTGCGCAGTATGGTATTCGACATGTAAAGACAGTTCCAGGCACTCCCCAACACAATGGTGTAGCTGAGAGGATGAATAGAACCATTGTGGAGAAGGTGCGATGCATGTTGAAGATGTCTGATCTACCAAAGTCATTTTGGGCTGAAGCAGTGAATACAGCAGTTTATCTGATCAACCGTTCTCCGTCTATTCCATTGGGGCTTGACATTCCAGAGAGAGCATGGAAGGGATGTGATCCTGTATATACACATCTTAGAGTATTTGGATGCAAGGCATACATGCATGTGCCAAAAGACCAAATGTCAAAGCTGGATTCCAAGACTAATCCATGTGTTTTTGTTGGCTATGGTGATGAAGAGTATGAGTTCAGACTATATGATCCAGAAAAAGGAAAGGTAGTAAGAAGCAGAGATGTAGTGTTCTTTGAGCATGAAAAAGGTGCAGAACTTTTGAGTGCAAGGTATCATACTAGCTCAGATTTTTTATTGATACTACTGATGTTTCTTTGTCCCCTACTCGTGGTTTTGTTGAACAGCCAATACAGGCTGTTCTTGATGCAACACATGAAGGTGTTGATGATGCACAGCTTGATGGTGCACATTTTGATGATGTTCATGATGATGTTCACGATGAAGCTCAACCAAATGGAGAAGTGACTTATGAGCGGGGGGAGCAAATTGCCCCACAAGTGGATGGTACTCAAGTTAGAAGGTCAACCAGAGAACATAAACCATCTACAAGATATCCAAGCACAGATTATATCTTAGTTACAGCTGATGGTGAGCTGAAGAGCTTCCAAGAAGTGTTGTCTAGTCGAGACAAGAATCTTTGGCTTGAGGCTATGAAAGAGGAGATGGATTCTTTGATGAAGAATCAGACTTTTGAGCTAGTGAAACTTCCAAAAGGCAAGAAAGTTTTGAAAAACAAATGGGTTTTTAAGAACAAGAAAGATGGTGAGAAGATAGTAAAGCGCAAAGCTAGATTGGTAGTCAAAGGATGCAATCAGAAAAAAGGCATTGATTTTGATGAGATTTTTTCACCAGTTGTCAAGATGGCTTCTATCAGAACCATTTTGGGTTTAGCAGCAAGTTGTGACCTTGAATTGGAACAACTGGATGTAAAAACCGCATTTTTACATGGTGATTTGCAGGAAGAAATCTACATGGAACAACCTGAAGGATTTGAAGAAAAGGGAAAAGAAAAACTTGTTTGCAAGTTGAAGAAGAGTCTTTATGGACTTAAGCAAGCACCAAGGCAGTGGTATCACAAATTTGATTCATTTATGACAAGCAATGGTTACAAGAGGACTGTTGCAGATCCTTGTGTGTATTTTAGAAAGTTTCCTGGCGATATCTTCATTATTCTTCTTTTATATGTGGATGACATGTTGGTAGTTGGACAAAACTTAGAATTGATTAGCAACTTGAAGAAAGATTTGTCCAAGTCATTTGACATGAAGGACATGGGTCCTACAAAGCAAATCTTAGGCATGGAGATTGTTCGTGACAGAAAAGCTAGGAAGTTGTGGCTATCTCAAGAAAAATATATTGAACGTGTGCTTGAAAGGTTCAATATGAAGCATGCTAAGCCGGTTTGTACATCACTCGCATCTCATTTTAAGCTAAGTAAGAGGGATTGTCCAACAACGGAGAATGAAAAAGCAAGTATGTCTTCTATTCCTTATTCATCTGCAGTTGGTTCATTGATGTATGCTATGGTGTGCACTAGGCCAGATATTGCACATTCTGTTGGTTTGGTGAGTAGATACTTATCCAATCCTAGTAAAGTTCACTGGGATGCAGTAAAGTGGATTTTCAGATATTTGCGTGGTACTTCTAGATTTTGCTTATGTTTTGGAGGTAGCAAACATGTTTTTGAGGGGTATACAGATGCAGACATGGCTGGTGATATTGATAGTTTAAAATCTACCTCAGGTTATGTGTTTACATTTTCAGGGGGAGCCATTTCTTGGCAATCCAAGTTACAAAAGTGTGTGGCTTTATCTACAACCGAGGCAGAGTATATAGCAGCTGTGGAAGCAAGTAAAGAGATGCTTTGGTTGAAGAGGTTCCTTCAAGAGTTGGGTTTGCAACAAGAAGAGTATATAGTATTCTGTGACAGTCAGAGTGCTATGGATTTGAGCAAGAATTCCATGTATCATGCACGCACTAAGCATATTGATGTTCGGTATCATTGGTTAAGAAATGTGATTGAAGAAAATATGCTCAAGTTAAAGAAAATTCATACAAACAAGAATGGTGCAGATACGTTGACTAAAGTGGTTATAGGAAACAAGCTTGATGTTTGTAGCAAGCTTGTGGGAATGAGTTTCAAATGATGATTGAAGCATGCACATCTTCCCCAAGTTGGGCTGGAGGGGGAGCTTGTTGGGTATTCCAACCCATATTTGGCATAATTTTATGCATGCATATTTGACATAATTTTATGTAGGCA
The DNA here is from genome assembly GCA_030737875.1 of Allium sativum. Lineage (NCBI taxonomy): Eukaryota > Viridiplantae > Streptophyta > Magnoliopsida > Asparagales > Amaryllidaceae > Allium > Allium sativum. The sequence goes on along the minus strand of CM060921.1, from coordinate 150,761,630 downwards.
TATTTGGCATAATTTTATGCAGGCATATTTAGCATATCTTTTTATGCAGGCCATGCTTAATTTGTGGGTGAGATTTATTGGTTTTGTCTTTTTCCCAGATTTGTTGTGCAAGCATGCCTTTTGATCAACAATATCTTTTCTTTTCAGGAAAGACATTTTGGGAGATTACTCACATTTTAGGTATGCACATTAAAATAAAAGAGGGTTAATATAACCAGATCTGGTCACATAAGGCAGTAGCAGTTTTTGGTCATTTATCATCTTCTTCAAGGTGTTTTGGTCTTCAAGATTGAGCATTATTCTTGCTCGATTCACCGCTGGCCTGAAGTGCACACATAGGGTGTTCTCTTACACCTTTTTCATCTCTTATTGTTTTTGGATTCCGGTGATTAGAAGCGAATCTTTTGTAAACATTTTGGGGCTGTTTTCCCTTTTTGGTTTATCAATAAGAGAAGAGGGTAGACTCCTTAAGAGGTCTCGTGGTTTTTACTCTTCACATCGAAGAGGTTTTCCACGTATAAAATCTTGTGTCTTGCTATTTTACTTTCATTGTATCTTTTTTATTTGAATGGTGTGTTGATTGATTGTCTTATGTGTGATATTGTGGGTGTAGCTTGAAGTAACCCCTAATCGATCCTATCAAATTGGTATCAGAGCTTGAGGTAGGTTATTTATCACACTATGGAGCTTGAGGTAGGTTATTTACAAGCTTCCAGTGCTGGAGCTAGCTAGAATAACTAAACTACAAATTCCTAGATGCACACCTAGTGGGGAGGCAAATAAATGCATTACAAAACAAATAACATAAACTACAAGTCCTAAAAAAGGACAGGTACTGTACCATGGAGCCACATGAAAGGCACTAACACCAAGACCAGTTATCACTGACACTAACCATCAAAGCACAACAACATTTTGAACAGGCAATCACAATCAGTAGGTTCCATAGCTTCTTGTCAAAATAGGAGGCAAGAAGAATAACTTCATCGCAAACATGACCAACGAACAAATATGACATCCTAGTGTTACACATTTAATCATAACCAAGCATACTTCCTTCATATATGCACACATCCAGTTTAACATAGTACCGAATGAAAATGCACACATGAAGCCATAACCCAAGAGCCATCAAAGTGGAAGCTTTCGTCGCGGCAAGGGACATCAATGTTGCTCCACGAAGATAGTTCATTGGCCAGACTATACAGTAGCAACAAGACAATCCAAGATGTAACCTCTGCAAAACATGAATTGTGGAAAACAACAGTTTATCACACGACAAACTAAAACAGCCCTGAGAGCAAGTTCAACCATCATACATCGGCAGTAACATATCATGATATCAACTCCACACCAACGAGTCGAGACCCCAAACCAATAGGCAAGTGAAACAACTAGAATCTCATCAACAAACTCCAACACTACCAAAGCCACTATCGTAAACTAACCACGTATAATACGAGTTAAAATACTCACCAAGTAGGAGATTGAGCTCGTTGAGACTCTACACTCAAATGGTACACTGCAAACGCTGTTGTAGGTACTATAGTAGTGCAAACTAGGTACATATTAGTATGAAGGTTGGAAAATCTAAGACCATGACGATAGTTGTTGAGAAGTCACGAAAAGAAGTTGGGCATGACAGCAAAACTGAATACTCAAAGCACACTAAGACAGAATGAAGACTTTATCGCCACCAATATGTCGACACTCCACCAATTACAACAGGAAATAAAACCCGAATAGCACCAACAAGCGGAAAAAGTAAATCGCGAAACTAAACAGGGAGTTAGATATGCTTAAAATTAGTAGAGAGCGCAGTGTCAGGGCGGTGAAGGGATATCAGAAAATGAAGACCGACACAAGAGGTAGGTGGCATAAGGAAAGCAGGGGCTGTTAAGGAGAGGATTCCTTCCGATAAATCTCGAGAAGAAATCGGATCTGTATATGAATAGATTTGAAAAGTGAGGAGTGGAGAGTTCAAAAGGGAACGAGCTCAGTTAGGGGACAAGGGCGAAAGTCGGTGTAACGACCCAGAAAATCTGAACCAATTTAAAATTTTTAAATTGGCTAAAATAGTGGATTTTAAATATTTAAAATAAATATTTTAAATAATAGCAATGAAAAGGGAGTTTGAATCGACGTTTGAAAACGAATATAATTAATTATAATTATAAACAAGGCCTGAAATGGCGCTGCAGTTTCAAAAATGGAATTCAAACTTTGTCGGACTGTACCGGGTGCAAAACAAAACGGATTTGAGTGAAACCAAAAATATTTAAATCTGTTAGTGGATACCTTTCTAACGAATCTGAAAAATCGAATTTTCGTAGCAGAAAGAAAAAGTTATGGCCAAATGAATTTTCAGAAAGGTCGCTATGGAATTTATATAGCCCGTGAAATTGGCCATTTTGCAAACGACATCGGAATTCGACGAAACCACTTTTGTTGGATCCGAGATGTGAAGTTATTGCTATGTTTCAAATTTCATAATTTTTGAAGCTAGTATGTGAGCGTGGCAAAGGAAAACGTGTTTTGGTCAATTACAGTTAAATTGGATCGACCAGAAAAGGGCCTTTTTGCAAACGGTCTCAGAATTCGACGAAACTATTTTGTTGGGACCGTATCGTCAAAACATAGCCAGATTTATTTTTCTGAAATTTTTCGAATCAGTTTGTGGCCCAGGCAAATTGAAATGTGCGTTCAAATCGAATATTGAATGTTATACATTTTAAATTGAATGGAAACTGACTGAAACAGTCGAATGGGCTTACGAAACATATCCCATTGTGTTCGGAATGGGGGTAAAATGCTAGGGACGACAGTCGTTGGGTTTGATTTCGAGTTCGTGGGAGAAAACCCTAATTTTCGAATAAATATAAATATCGGCCAATAGAAAATTTTCATTCATTAATTAAAAAAATTAAAAAACCCGGAAACCCTTAGCTCTCGACGACCCTCGTTCTCCCTCGTTCCAGCCCATCTTCCCACCGCCACAGGCGATACCTGCCACCGCCACCACCCAGCCTCGACAGCCCCGCTTCCCCTCTACAAATCCGACCAAACCCCTGGCCCCCTCGTCGCCTGAATCGCTCGAATCGAGCCTTCAAAGTTCGACATCGTCGAACGAAATTCCGCCGCCAGTCGAGGTGCGAGCACGACGCCACCACCACGCGCAGGAAGCTCTCTCCACCCCCGACAACATCATACCCTCCGATCGTCTCCACGTTGCTCGGTTTTCGCGAAATCTGGTGACCTAGTTTCGAACAAACAAAGAGAGGTAGCGGCCTTTATTTCTAAAATTAAAAATAACACTTTTAAGTGTTGCAAACCTTGTAAAAATCGTATCTTGATCATACGTTGATGAAATTCGATGAAACATGAGACATCGTGACCGAGACGACGCTCTCTACATTCTAGCAGTGTCCGAGGATTTTTCTGAGCTCGCTACTATTTTTAGCAAAGCGACAACCCAATGTGAGATTTCTATTTTATAAACGAAATGGAAAACGACGATGTATAAATTATATAGTCGATGTATGAGTTATATAAGCGTTGTACACCTCATGTATAAGCGTTGTATAAGTTGTACGTTCGATGTATAAGTTATATATGCGTTAAAAAAATTATATATGTGTTGAAATAGAAGTGAATTGCTATATATAAATACATACATACATACATACATACATACATATATATATATGTATATATATATATATATATATATATATATATATATATACACGCCCCTCGTCCACAAACCATGGATGATATTTATTGGTTGTGATTGGTGTGAAAATTGATTGATAGCGAATGGTTGGTTGGAATTGTTTGTGGTTGATATTGATTGATTGTGGTTGAAAAATACCCATTTGTGGTTGAGAAATATTTGGTTGAAACCACATAGGATTAGTTTGTGGAAATGAAATAAATATACATGCCGCCTGCGTGCGAACTAGATGCATGATTCCCCATTGTCAAAAACCGCGAGGTTTTAAGGTAGAGCGAGGAGCCGTACTAGGGACGGTCCCGGTTTTAACTACCCTGCCGTTATGCTGCCGAAATTTTGAATAATATTCATGTGTTTGAATTATTTTCATTTGTTGAAACTATATTTATTCGTTGAATAGAAAACCTTCATGTGTTGAATTGAAATTCATTCGTTGATTAGAAATTCATGTGTTGAATGGTATTCGTGTTTTGAATATAAAAATCACATTTTTATCTATATATATAAACTATAGAAAACCTTCATGTGTTGAGTCGATATTCATTTGCTGGATAGGAATTCATGTGTTGAATGGTGTTCGTGTTTTAAATATAAAAATCACATTTTTATCTATATATATATAAAAACTATAGAAAACCTTCATGTGTTGAGTCGATATTCATTCGTTGGATAGGAATTCATGCGTTGAATGGTATTCGTGTTTTGAATGTAAAAATCACATTTTTATATATATATATAAACTATAGAAAACCTTCATGTGTTGAATCGATGTTCATTCGTTGAATTGAAATTCATGTGTTGAATGGTATTCATATTTTGAAATAAATTGTTTTATAATAAAAATCACATTTTTATCATCTATATGAACTATATAACATAATCTCCTTTTGAAATAAATTGTTTTATAATTAAAATCACATTTTATCATCTATATGAACTATATAAAATAATAGTGTTTTGAAATGAATTGTTTTTACAATAAAAATCACATTTTTATTATATACATGAATTGCTAAATATAGTGAAGTGTTGAAATAGAAGACAGGTAGATAAAAATATCATTTTTATCAAATGTACGAAAAGAATATAGTTTTGAAATCGAAGAATCGATATATATATATATATATATATATACATAGAATTAAAATATATCGAATAACGACGCTGCAGCTTGTATTTCGAAACCGTGATTTCAAACGATTATACCGGGAGATCCGACCATCGGATTTTCCTGAAATCGCAACCGTTGGGTTCGCTTTGGAAATATCTTTCCAACGGCACCAACTTTATAAAAATCCAACGGTTGGATTGTCTGGAATGTTTAATTCAAATCTGAAGAAAAACAACTCCAGAATCAATTATATTTATATATATATATATATATAATTATATTTAATCGAATAACGACGCTGTAGTTCATATTTGAAATCGAAACTTCAAAAGATTATACCGGGAGATCAGACCGTCGGATTTTCCCGAAACTGGAACCATTGGATTCGTTTTGAAAAGATCTTTCTAATGATGTAAATTTTGTGAAGATCCAACGGTTAGATTTTCAGATATGTGTAAATCAAACCTGAAGAAAAACAGCGCCACGGCCGCGTTATGGCCTGAAGCGTCGTTTTGAATAAATTGGCTATTTTAAAATAAATAAAAATAGCGATAAATCTTTATAAAATATTATAAACGATATGGATGTGAAATTTAGAAATTAACTGAAGGTTGGCTAAGTCGAATGGTTTCTTGGGTATTGATCTGATGTTGGTTTCGGCCTTCGGGGTTAATATTTGGGAAATCGTTCCCTTACTGATTGACGGTTAGTGACTAATGAATTGAAATGATGCGTGTGTATGTTAGTGTTGCACTTGTTTATTATATACGTGAGTTGCTCAGAAAGACTGGGTTTATCCCATTCTGAATAACTGAATAGACGATAAGAAATTGAAGATGAAGACGATGGTCGAAGACCGGAGATCTTCACCTCGTTTGGATGGTAACCGAGGTCCTGATTGGGAGGCATCCCGAAATATGGATAATGAGTGGTGATCGTCCAGACGTATGTGTTGATCGATGGGTTTGCGAGGTATTTAGTGCCTCCGGTTTCGTTCAGACCTAGAACGGACTTGTAAATGGACTGTGTGTCTGACGTTGGATTTTATTCTGTGTTGATTGATCTCTATTAAATATACATCTGTTTGGCGGCGGAGAATTTATTCTTTTGCTTAAGGCCCTTCTCTGAAACGCACGAGCTCAGAGGTTGTATATCGATGGACATCAGTCGCATGGCATGAATTGCTAGTGTGGCATGCCTAAATGGCAAATGAACAGGGCTTCTGTTGAAAAGCAAAGTCTTGTGGTGATGATCAAAGCACAGCCTGTGTGGCATAGCTTTGTGTATAACGTGAATTCGCGAGCCTCACACCCCGGTATGAACTAGAAACGGGAGAAGGACCTCAGGGAGGGCCTGCGTTTCCTCCTAGCCAGAAGTGGCGTCAGTGGTTTTACACGCCCTGACGAGTTTGACTTATGTGGTTGTTGCTGTTGCGAGGCGCCTCGGTTAGATCGGACGATCCGGGTCCGATGGAGTCACTTGTTCGCTCGCTTACGCCCCAAAGGGCGGCGAAACGTAGTGCTCAGGCATTTTAATCCACTCCGTGTAGACCGGCCCTGTCGCTCCAAGGGTCGATGCGTTCTGATCTTGAGACTCGGGCTAGGCAGTCTCGAATTCGGTAAGGACTATCTTTTGCCTTGGTTCATGATGGAAATCCAATTTCCAAATACGTGACCGTGCGGTTTTGATTGTATATATATTTATGGCAACATGATATATGGTACCCATGCCGTCTATGATTGATTGTTATGATTCGAAGTTGTTTTGAAACATGTAAACACTAGTAATAATATCAAATGCTTTTGTTTTATTCGTATCAACCATATTTTGGCCATTATAAGGTAAAACTCTATCCTCCGGTTTGCGTTGCATTGTGTGATGGGAACTGAGTCTTATAATGGCTTCATTTTTATAAAAAGCATTGCGATGTTTAAAAGAATGATTTGTTTCAAAGCACTGGCAATCCAATGGAGTAAACCCGTTCCACGAAAGTGGCGTCGTCCTGTGATTAGCCATATTATAAATGTGTTGAGTACATTTTTCATACCAGTCCCATGACTGACTCGTAGTTTTTTTCACTTTCAAACTCGGGTGCCCCTTTTTCTATACGGGCAGCCTTGTATTCAGGTTTAGCTGGTTCTTTTTGGATAGCTGGAGCTGAAGATGGATTCTATTATTTATCTCTTTTTATGCTGTTCAGCTCCTATTTTACATATTATGTTTGTTTTCGCTGTAGACATTTATGTATAGCTGAACTGTATTTGTACTAAGTATGATCCTGTATACTGTGTAACTTTGATGAGTACGTTTATCCAGTATATTCTATTGTTCATTATCTGGTGTATTTATTTAATTCTGTTCTGCTATTATCTGTTTCTGTGTTATATTCCACGGATTACCCTTGCCACCGTCAGTACGGGGTTTGGGGTCGTCTCAATTTGGTATCAGAGATTTGGTTAAGCTTAGTGCTAGAATATAACATAATAACGAACTCATCAGAAATAGAACCAGTAGTGTTCTAGGACGGGTAACTCTATACAGATAAGATCAGTAATATCCTAGTATGAGTAAAGTAGAATGAAATTACACCTCGATAGACACATTTACATTTGAAGTATATGTTTCTATGTTTTAAAATATCTTTTCTGTGACCTAACACTTGATCTGCTATTTGCAGAAGTACTAGAAAATGAGTGTCAGAAACAGAAGGAATGCAGAACCGGATATTAAGGCCCTATTAATCAAATATCGAAATATGGGTGGAATATCGTTCTCAGGTGAGGAATCTATTATGAAGACACAGGCTTGGATTCGTTCTGCTGAGAAGATCTTTGAGGGTTTAAAGCTGAGGGATGACCAGAAAAGATTACTGGCATCCTGGGCACTCAAAGATGAAGCTTTGTTCTGGTGGGATTCGGTAATTGAGAATAATCTAGAAGGTAATATCACCTGGGACAGATTCAAAGTGATTTTCCTGGAAAGATTTACTCCTCCCGAAGCGAGTGAGCGACTATGTGACGAATTTTCTTATCTAATACAAGGTGATATGACCATCCCAGAATATCATAAGAAATTCAACGAACTTTCTCACTTTGCTCCTCATCTGATTAAAGACCCAAAGAGGAAGAATCTGAGATTTATTCATGGCTTGCAAAGAAAATATCAGAACAGTTTAATGAGGAATGTGAAGCTTCCTTTCTCAGAAATGATTTATATGGCTTATCAGTATGAAGATCTCCATAGGAAAGGTATGTTACAGTACGAAGAGGAAGTCAGCTCTAGTAATAGAAATGAGTCTGAAACTGATCTTCCTGAGGCCAGTACAAAGTCTGAGGTCAGTAAGAAGCCCAGCGCCAAGAGAAAAAGGGCTAAATCTGAAAAAGAACCAGCAACGACTGCCACATGCTCTAACTGCAATAAACAGGGGCATCTGACCAGGAAGTGTAAAACCTCGAAGAAACGAAAGAAGGGGTCTAAACCCGATAACCAGTTTCGAGAGAATAGAAAGTGCGTTCAATGCCGTCGGACTGGCCATCTTGAAAAGGACTGCAGGAAATTTAAGAAATCTAAAGCAGCGCAGGTAAATGAAGTGGTAGAAGTACCTGCATCTTCGTCTGCTCAGGAAAGGTCTGATGTTTTAGAAGGCACGCTCAATGTCAAGAACATTCCAGTTAAAGTACTGTTTGACACAGGCGCGTCACGAAGCTTTATTTCAAAGAGTGCAGTCAAGAAGTTGGATTTGAAATTGAAAAATCTCAAGGCACCAATGACTGTCCAAAATCCAGTTGGGGGTTCCATCGATCTCAGTTGGGTTTGTGGGGTGCCTGTCTCTTTTTCCTGTTATAAATTTCCTATTATCTCTATCGTCATGAATTTTAATGAATTCGATCTTATTCTAGGATTGGATTGGCTAACCAATTATGAAGCAGAGGTTAGATGTGCCAAGAGAGTTGTTAAGGCGAAGGCCCAATCAGGGAATTATATAACCATACCATGTGAAGGCCCGAATTCAAATAGAAAGGACTTCTGAGAAGCTTTGGATGTTTCTCCAGCTCAAATAGAAAATATCCCAGAAGTCACAGAGAATATTCCTGACCTCATCAAAGATATTCCTGTCGTCAAAAATTACGCGGATGTGTTTGAAGAAGTTGTTCGCTTACCTCCGCAGAGAGAAATAGATTTCAAGATTGCTTTGATTCTGAATGCAAGGCCGGTAGTTCACGCTATTTGAAGAATGTCCTTGAAAGAGAAGGAGGAATTAGACAATCAAACACGACAGCTCGTATGGAAAGGTCTGATCAGGCCCAGTTTCTCTGATTGGGGAGCAGCAGTGGTGTTTGTCCCAAAATCTGACGGTACTCTACGACTATGTGTGGATTATCGTGATTTGAACAAGCAGACCATAAAGAACAAATATCCATTGCCGCGAATCGATGATTTATTGGATCGTCTGAATGGAGCACAAGTATTCTCAAGGATGGACCTAGCTACAGGCTTCCATCAACTTCGAATTGCCGAAGAGTGTGTTCCAATGACAGCATTCAGAGGTCCCGACTTATTCTACGAGTGGTTAGTAATGCCGTTCGGCTTATGTAACGCTCCTGCTTACTTCGTCGATCTGATGAATATAGTGTTCAGAGGGGTTTTGAATAAATTTGTTCTGGTTTTCATTGACAATATTCTAATCTTCTCTAAATCAAAGGCCGAACATGAAAAGCATCTGGAACAGGTTCTGGAAATCCTCAGAAGGAATGTATTGAAAGCCAAACTGTCCAAATGTATATTCTGGCAAGAGGAAGTAAAATTTCTGGGCTATGTCGTATCAAAAGAAGGAATTGCTGTGGATCCAAGCAAAATCACAGCTATTCAGAATTGGAAACAGCCCAGTACCCCCACTGAAGTCCGCAGTTTTCTCGGATTGGCTAGCTATTACCGGAAGTTCGTTAAAATCTTTTCGAAGATATCTGGTCATTTAACGAAGCTTACGAAGAAGCACTCTAAATTCAAATGGACTCCAGAAAGTGAGGAGGCTTCTGAAGAGTTAAAGTTAAGACTAACGACTGCTCCAGTGTTAACCATCATCGATGGCAATCAGGATTTGAAAGTCTGGATTGATGCTTCTAGAGAAGGCCTTGGCGCAGTGTTAATGCAAAGGGGCCAAGTGATTGCTTATGCTAGCCGTCAACTGAAGCCGCATGAAAAGAACTACGTAACTCATGATCTTGAGTTATTGGCTATAGTATTCGCTTTGAAAATCTGGAGGCATTATCTTCTGGGTGAGAGATTCAAACTGTTTACAGATCATCAGTCGCTGAAGTATCTATTCACCCAGAAAGACTTGAATCTGAGGCAGCAACGTTGGCTAGAGTTCCTTGCAGCATACGATTTTGAAAATTATATACACTCCAGGGAAAGCCAATGTCGTGGCCGATGCGTTAAGCCGAAAGAATGGGATGATTGCCAGTTTTATTATCACGACTTCATTGATAGATAAAATATCTGCCCTTCAGAAGGATGATCACTTCACTCAGAAGATCAGAGAGATAATTCAGAAAGGCGAACCCTCGAGTTTTCAAGTTGATGATGAGGGGTTTCTAAGGCTGAAAGGTCGAATCTGTGTTCATAACATTCCCGAGCTTCGAAAGGAAGTACTGGATGAATGCCACGAGTCAAAACTTAGTATCCATCCGGGAGTAGCCAAAATGTATAACGACATCAAACGTACTTTCTGGTGGAAGTCGATGAAGAGGGACATTTCTTTATATGTTAGTCGATGCCCTACTTGCCAGCTAGTCAAAAGCGACCAACAGAAACTTGCTGGACTGTTACAACCGCTAGACTTCCCAGGCTAGAAGTGGGAACATATTTCAATGGACTTCATAGATGGTCTGCCCAGAACCAGAAAAGGGAATGACAGTATTTGGATGATCGTAGATCGCTTCACGAAGACCGCCCACTTCATACCTGTTAGATCAAACAGAACTGCTCAGAGTCTGGCGTAGATATATTTCAGTTAGACTACATGGAGTGCCGCTCAGTATAGTCAGTGATAGAGATACAATATTCACTAGTAAATTCTAGGAGGCATTTCAAGTAGAGCTGGGAACAAAGCTGAATCTAAGCACCGCTTATCATCCTCAGACAGATGGTCAGACTGAGTGGGTGAATCGTATTTTAGAAGATCTATTGCGGGCTTGTGATCTAGATTTCGGTGGATCATGGGAAGACCACCTATATTTGGCTTAATTCTCATATAACAATAGCTACCAGGCAAGTCTGACAATGTCGCCATTCGAATCATTGTATGGTAGACCGTGCCGATCTCCTGCTTGTTGGGTCGAACCCGGTAATAGACTTGTGTTGGGGCCAGACATGATCCGAGAAGCTGCCGACAAAGTCGATTTTATTAAGAAGCGATTACTCGCCGCTCAAAGCCGACAAAAGAGCTATGCCGATAGGAGAAGAAGAGATATATCCTTTGCTGTTGGCGATTATGTATATTTGAAAGTATCGCCGATGAGAGGAGTTATCCGGTTCGGTAAGACTGGAAAGTTGGCGCCCAAATTCATTGGTCCGTTTCCTATTCTGGAACGGATCGGAACTCTCGCTTATAGGGTTAAACTGCCTGATTGGTTGCCTGGAGTTCATGGTGTATTTCACATATCTCAACATCGAAAGCACGTTCATGATCCAGACTTGATCGTGGAAGAAGCAGCTCAACAGGATATTGAAATTACTCCAGAATTAGCTGTGAGACGAGAGCCGCTAAAGATCATCGGCAAAGAGACCAAAGAACTGAGTAACAAGAAGGTTCACTTAGTCAAAGTGCAATGGAGTGGAGATCTGCGAGATTGTACTTGAGAAACTGAGGAGAGCATTCAGAAAGCTTATCCTAGATGCCGAGTGGATATCTCTGATTGATTCCAGTGCAAGGTACATTTACCATACTTTGCATTACCAATTAGTTCTCTACTCTGTTGTTATTTTCTTTTCATGGATGTGCACTTTTAATTCTATAGTCTGAATGATTTTAAAAGAATATAGGAATTGATTTATATGACATTGAAAAGTTAAAAACAATTTGATTGTTGTTTGTGTTGTGTGATTGTAGTTTTGATTAATTAAAGTTATTAAAACGATAGTAAATTTAATCAATAATAGGATAATGGTAGAATTTATTCGATTATATCGCACATTTAACTGATTAGAAAATAGATAGAAATATATACATGTGTATTATATATGTTTGAACAGGTAAATGGATTAGCTATTGAGTAAAGATTTTATTTGCGTGCCCGACAAATAGGTAAACCTTAATGAGTTGGATGCGAAATATTATTATATCAACTCCTGTGAATGCCATTGGATGCGGAGTGCTGGTTATTCTGTGTGTAAAAATAAACGTCGCCATAGGATAGTAACAATTAATTTTGAACTACATTACATGGCATACTTTTGGAAGATAGGCATACTTCATCATATACCACATAAGCATTTGGAGCTTGTGTGACGAGGTGGAAGATTTACCATACGAGCGAGAGGCTTGTATGGCGATGACTATATTTTACAGGTTTAACTGATGACTGATATGGACTATTTAAATTGTAACGATTAAATTGCCAGATTAATAAAAAAAACCCCACACGGGTCTGGAGTTGACAATAATCACCTCTCTCTAGTTATTAGATACGACACATGGACTATTTATTTCCCACACGGGACGAGGTGACGAGGATTTATCCTCTGGAGCATTTAAAATACACACTCCCTCAGGCTTTGACAGATGACGAGAATTTATTCTCTGGAGTTATTATCAATACACGCTCCCCTGTAAACACCAGAATATATCACTATAAATATGTGTAAGCTACCTATGATTTTTTGGGTACCTAATACGGCTCAATAAATTTCCAAACCTCTCCCCGTACAAAGGAGGTTATGGCGAAATTTTTCGAAAATTCCGGGTGTTATCCAAATTTTTGAAGAATTTGAAAATTCTCAGAAACTGAAAAGTTGGAGAATGGAATCCAGATCGAACGTAGAGTTGAATAGTCAAACCATTTTTGACTTTGTTCCTTTTCGGGGATGAAAAGTTTTAAGTGGGGGAGATTGTAACGACCCAGAAAATCTGAACCAATTTAAATTTTTTAAATTGGCTAAAATAGTGGATTTTAAATATTTAAAATAAATATTTTAAATAATAGCAATGAAAAGGGAGTTTGAATCGACGTTTGAAAACGAATATAATTAAATATAATTATAAACAAGGCCTGAAATGGCGCTGCAGTTTCAAAAATGGAATTCAAACTTTGACGGACTGTACCGGGTGCAAAACAAAACGGATTTGGGTGAAACAAAAAATATTTAAATCTGTTAGTGGATACCTTTCTAACAAATCTGAAAAATCGAATTTTCATAGCGGAAAGCAAAAGTTATGGCCAAATGAATTTTCAGAAAGGTCGCTATGGAATTTATATAGCCCGTGAAATTGGCCATTTTGCAAACGACCTCGGAATTCGTCGAAGCCACTTTTGTTGGATCCGGGATGTGAAGTTATTTCTAGGTTTCAAATTTCATAATTTTTGAAGATAGTATGTGAGCGTGGAAAAGGAAAACGTGTTTTGGTCAATTACAGTTAAATTGGATCGACCAAAAAATGGCCTTTTCGCCAACGGTCTCAGAATTCGACGAAACTAGTTTTGTTGGGACCGTATCGTCAAAACATAGCCAGATTTATTTTTCTGGAATTTTTCGAATCAGTTTGTGGCCCAGGCAAATTGAAATGTGCGTTCAAATCGAATATTGAATGTTATATATTTTAAATTGAATGGAAACTGACTGAAACAGTCGAATGGGCCTATGAAACATATCCCATTGTGTTCGGAATGGGGGTAAAATGCTAGGGACGACAGTCGTTGGGTTTGATTTCGAGTTCGTGGGAGAAAACCCTAATTTTCGAATAAATATAAATATCGGCCAATAGAAAATTTTCATTCATTAATTAAAAAAATAAAAAAACCCAGAAACCCTTAGCTCTCGACGACCCTCGTTCCAGCCCATCTTCCCGCCACCACAGGCGATACCCGCCGCCGCCACCACCCAGCCACGACAGCCCCGCCTCCCCTCTACAAATCCGACTAAACCCGTGGCCCCCTCGTCGCCTGAATCGCTCGAATCGAGCCTTCAAAGCTCGATGTCGTCGAACGAAATTCCGCCGCCAGTCGAGGTGCGAGCGCGACGCCATCACCACATGCAGGAAGCTCTCTCCACCCCCGACAACGTCATACCCTCCGATCGTCTCCACGTTGCTCGGTTTTCGCGAAATCTGGTGACCTAGTTTCGAACAAACAAAGAGAGGTAACGGCCTTTATTCCTAAAATTAAAAATAACACTTTTAAGTGTTGCAAACCTTGTAAAAATCGTATCTTTATCATATGTTGATGAAATTCGATGAAACAGGAGACATCATGACCGAGATGACGCTCTCTACATTCTAGCAGTGTCTGAGGATTTTTCTGAGCTCGCTACTATTTTTAGCAAAGCGACAACCCAATGTGAGATTTCTATTTTATAAACGAAATGGAAAACGATGATGTATAAATTATATAGTCGATGTATGTGTTATATAAGCATTGTACACCTCATGTATAAGCGTTGTATAAGTTGTACGTTCGATGTATAAGTTATATATGCGTTAAAAAAATTATATATGTGTTGAAATAAAAGTGAATTGCTATATATATATATATATATATATATATATATATATATATACGCCCCTCTTCCACAAACCATGGACGATATTTATTGGTTGTGATTGGTGTGAAAATTGATTGATAGCGAATGGTTGGAATTGTTTGTGGTTGATATTGATTGATTGTGGTTGAAATATACCCATTTGTGGTTGAGAAATATTTGGTTGAAACCACATATGATTAGTTTGTGGAAATGAAATAAATATACATGCCGCCTGCGTGCGAACTAGATGCATGATTCCCCATTGTCAAAAACCGCGAGATTTTAAGGTAGAGCGAGGAGCCGTACTAGGGACGGTCCCGGTTTTAACTACCCTGCCGTTATGCTGCCGAAATTTTGAATAATATTCATGTGTTTGAATTATTTTCATTTGCTGAAACTATATTTATTCGTTGAATAGAAAACCTTCATGTGTTGAATTGAAATTCATTCGTTGATTAGAAATTCATGTGTTGAATGGTATTCGTGTTTTGAATATAAAAATCACATTTTTATCTATATATATAAACTATAGAAAACCTTCATTTATTGAGTCGATATTCATTCGTTGGATAGGAATTCATGTGTTGAATGGTGTTCGTGTTTTAAATATAAAAATCACATTTTTATCTATATATATAAAAACTTTAGAAAACCTTTATGTGTTGAGTCGATATTCATTCGTTGGATAGGAATTCATGTGTTGAATGGTATTCGTGTTTTGAATATAAATATCAAAATTTTATCTATATATAAGCTATAGAAAACCTTCATGTGTTGAATCAATATTCATTCGTTGAATTGAAATTCATGCGTTGAATGGTATTCATATTTTGAAATAAATTGTTTTATAATAAAAATCACATTTTTATCATCTATATGAACTATATAACATAATCTCCTTTTGAAATAAATTGTTTTATAATAAAAATCACATTTTATCATCTATATGAACTATATAAAATAATAGTGTTTTGAATTGAATTGTTTTTACAATAAAAATCACATTTTTATTATATACATGAATTGCTAAATATAGTGAAGTGTTGAAATAGAAGACAGGTAGATAAAAATATCATTTTTATCAAATGTACGAAAAGAATATAGTTTTGAAATCGAAGAATCGATATATATATATATATATATATATATATATATATAAATAGAATTAAAATATATCGAATAACGACGCTATAGTTCGTATTTTGAAACCGTGATTTCAAACGATTATACCGGGAGATCCGACCATCGGATTTTCCTGAAATCGCAACCGTTGGGTTCGCTTTGGAAATATCTTTCCAACGACACCAACTTTGTAAAAATCCAATAGTTGGATTGTCTGGAATGTTTAATTCAAATCTGAAGAAAAACAGCGCCAGAATCGATTATATATATATATATATATAATTATATTTAATCGAATAACGACGCTGCAGTTCATATTTGGAAATCGAAACTTCAAACTATTATACCGGGAGATCCGACGGTTGGATTTTCCCGAAACTGGAACCGTTGGATTCATTTCGAAAAGATCTTTCTAATGATGTAAATTTTGTGAAGATCCAACGGTTAGATTTTCAGATATGTGTAAATCAAACCTAAAGAAAAACAGCGCCACAGCCGCGTTATGGCCCGAAGCATCGTTTTGAATAAATTGGTTGTTTTAAAATAAATAAAAATAGCGATAAATCGTTATAAAATATTATAAACGATATGGATGTGAAATTTAGAAATTAACTGAAGGTTGTCTAAGTCGAATGGTTTCTTGGGTATTGATCTGATGTTGGTTTCGGCCTTCGGGGTTAATATTTGGGAAATCGTTCTCTTACTGATTGACGGTTAGTGACTAATGAATTGAAATGATGCGTGTCTATGTTAGTGTTGCACTTGTTTATTATATACGCGAGTTGCTCAGAAAGACCGGGTTTATCCCACTCTGAATAACTGAATAGACGATAAGAAATTGAAGATGAAGACGATGGTCGAAGACCGGAGATCTTCACCTCGTTTGGATGGTAACCCGAGGTCCTGATTGGGAGGCATCCTGAAATATGGATAATGAGTGGTGATCGTCCAGACGTATGTGTTGATCGATGGGTTTGCGAGGTATTTAGTGCCTCCAGTTTCGTTCAGACCTAGAACGGACTTGTAAATGGACTGTGTGTCTGACATTGGATTTTATTCTGTGTTGATTGATCTCTATTAAATATACATCTGTTTGGCGGCGGAGAATTTATTCTTTTGCTTAACGCCCTTCTCTGAAACGCACGAGCTCAGAGGTTGTATATCGATGGACATCAATCGCATGGCATGAATTGCTAGTGTGGCATGCCTAAATGGAAAATGAACAGGGCTTCTGTTGAAAAGCAAAGTCTTGTGGTGATGATCAAAGCATCGCCTGTGTGGCATAGCTTTGTGTATAACGTGAATTCGCTAGCCTCACACCCCGGTATGAACCAGAAACGGGAGAAGGACCTCAGGGAGTGCCTGCGTTCCCTCCTAGCCAGAAGTGGCGTCAGTGGTTTTACATGCCCTGACAAGTTTGACTTATGTGGTTGTTGCTGTTGCAAGGCGCCTCGGTTAGATCGGACGATCCGGGTCCGATGGAGTCACTTGTTGGCTCGCTTACGCCCCAAAGGGTGGCGAAACGTAGTGCTCAGGCATTTTAATCCACTCCGTGTGGACCGGCCCTGTCGCTCCAAGGGTCGATGCGTTTTGATCCTGAGACTCGGGCTAGGTAGTCTCGAATTCGGTAGGGACTATCTTTTGCCTTGGTTCATGACGGAAATCCAATTTCCAAATACGTGACCGTGCGGTTTTGATTGTATATATATATGGCGACATGATATATGGTACCCATGCCGTCTATGATTGATAGTTATGATTCGAAGTTGTTTTGAAACATGTAAACACTAGTAATAATATCAAATGCTTTTGTTTTATTCGTATCAACCATATTTTGGCCATTATAAGGTAAAACTCTATCCTTCAGTTTGCGTTGCATTGTGTGATGGGAACTGAGTCTTATAATGGCTTCATTTTTATAAAAAGCATTGCGATGTTTAAAAGAATGATTTGTTTCAAAGCACTGGCAATCCAATGGAGTAAACCCGTTCCACGAAAGTGGCGTGGTCCTGTGATTAGCCATATTATAAATGTATTGAGTAGATTTCTCATACCAGTCCCATGACTGACTCGTAGTTTGTTTCACTTTCAAACTCGGGTGCCCCTTTTTCTACACGGGCAGCCTTGTATTCAGGTTTTGCTGGTTCTTTCTGGATAGTTGGAGCTGAAGATGGATTCTATTATTTATCTCTTTTTATGCTGTTCAGCTCCTATTGTACATATTATGTTTGTTTTCGCTGTAGACATTTATGTATAGCTGAACTGTATTTGTACTAAGTATGATCCTGTATACTGTGTAACTCGGATGATTACGTTTATCCAGTATATTCTATTGTTCATTATCTGGTGTATTTATTTAATTCTATTCTGCTATTATCTATTTCTGTGTTATATTCCACGGATTACCCTTGCCACCGTCAGTACGGGGTTTGGGGTCGTCTCAGTCGGGGAAGAGGGGAGAAAGCAGATGAAAAGGGAGAGGTTTGGGAGATAATAATCGAATGTGGAAGAAAAAGGAATTGAAAGTCTATATGTGGATCCTATGTATATATCTAACTATAGCAAGTAATGATAATAAATAGTAAGCAATAAAGGAATAAAGTAAGAAATAACCACACCTGTATTTTATCTTGGTTCGGACCAAGCTCGCCTTCAGCTTTCTTACTAACACAAACTGCCCTCTCTTAGCCCGGAGGAATAGACTTACTGATGAAAAGATGCTTTGACAATAGTGTGTTCTTTACAACACGTATTTTGATGGAATCGTACAGAGTTTCCTATAATCTCCTTGTATTGATATGTGAATTGAATAACTTGAAAATATAGAAGAATTTGTGTGCTAAATGAATGCTTTTGAGATAGATAATGAATATTGAAAGCTTTAGAAAGTACAGAATAGATTCAGAGAGATTAGATAATTAAAACCTTCAATCTTATATATATATATATATAGTAATCGAAAAGCTTGTATGAAGGGATTTAACCTTTGAAAGTAAAGACTCTTCGTTTGTAATAGTATATCCATTGAGGAACTAATTTAGGGTTTAAAAAAAAAGTTGCGACCTTTGAAAAAAGGGAAACCCTTTCATAATAAAAACAGCTGTTGCCAGTACAAACGTCTGCCCGTATGGTCAGACGTTTTTTAATGTATTCTGGATATGTTCGCGATACAAAGACAGACATCTGTCTATATGGTGACAGACGTCTGTCTATATGGTGACAGACGTCTGTGGTTTCAGGAAATAAATTCCCGAGACCATGAACAGACGTCTATCTATATATGACAGACGTTGCTGAGTCCAGGAATATTTCCTGAACCTAGTGCCAGACATTTGTCATGTATAGATAGATATATGTACATGCACAAACTGTTCTATGTATACATACATACATACATACATACATATATATATATATTTGAAAATGCTCATATAAACCCAAAGAGATTTTACATAAATCTAATACTCAATACCTAATACATTCTTCCAACGAAGCTTTGAGTATGTCTTGTAGTCTTGTTTATGCTTTCATCTCCTTCTTGAATAAATCCTGCAAGATTATATAATATGGTATGTATACTTTCTATGGTCGTATAGTTGTTGTCATTAAATGCTCACCAGTGGATCTAACATTCTCTCCATTTTTTATGATGACAACTATACGACTAGTGTTAAAGCTCCCCCCTGAATTAGTCATTCCATATTATCTCCTCCTTTGGCATTATCAAAAAGCATATATGAAAGCAATAATTCAAATATGCCAATAACACAAAGCGTTAAACACACAAAATTCACATAGTATTAATAAAAATCAAAGTTTTGAATAATACCATAAGTGTAGATAAATAAAAAGCCATAGATGATGAAGCAATAAGCCTAGGAACCAGTGAAATAACCCAAAGACTAGATGTTTGATCGTCATACTGCTGCCACTGAGATTCATCATTGTCTGCAACATTTTCCTTAATGGAGAGGCCTTGAAAAGCATGTTGTCCATAGAGAGGAGTATCTTCCGATGGCCATGAACTATCCTCCTCCTCTTCTTCAGGTATTGGAATTTTTCCAGGTGCATGATGTTCAGGTGAGGCACCTTGAGTGCTTGTTCCTGGAGGAAGATCACGTATAACAAGTTGTGATGGAGGCGGAGTAGGAGATGCAGAAGAAGATTGTGAAGATGACTGGCCACGTACTTTCCGAATAATCTTTCCAAGGGTGGTCACGACTTTGTCTAAGGTTTTTTCAACCTTTTCCATTCTAGTGGAAAATGATCGTTCAAGACGCGTGATTTTCTTACCTATAACTTATTGAGTAAGGGGGAAAATTCGCTGATTTTGAAGGGTAACATCATGTGCACTTTCTTCGGCCTCTGTACCTATTCGAGCCTCTTGAATGTTAGGGTCGGAAAAATACTCGGTTGGTTCACTAGGTTCGGCTTGAGATTTGTGTCCATGTCATCATTGTTGTGGTGTGATATACACGTAAATGTGTATATTTTATCCGCTTGTTTATCTTATTTTATACTTAAAAATAATTGATACTATGTATTTATAGTTGTGTTTTCAGATTATTTATGATGAATGGATTAGTGCACGTAATTGTTGAAAAGCTTGAAGAATTGTTGTATGAAGAGTGTTGATTTTGAGAGTTATATTAAAGCTTGAAGAAATGTTGCTGTTTAACCACCTTCTGCCGCATCTTTTAATGATCCAATGCCTTTTCATAAAGATAGCTTGTTGCAAATGTTAAGGAGTTCCTATTCAAGCTCAGAACAATTGAAATTGATGTCATTTGATGCCCGCAAGCTATGCCAATTGCAAATCCATTCACACTGCGTTCACATTGGCTCACTTACAAAGCCTCTCACTCTACAGCTGCGTTCACACTGGCTTATGTGTTATTTGGGCTAAATCTTTAGTCCCACATTGTGTAATTTGCCTCTTAGTATCGGCCAAAGCAACTATAAATACATTGTATCTCCTTCATGTAAAGGACACACTTAGTTTTATTCTATAATTCTCTTCTTGGAATAAAACTCTTCTTCTCCCTTTCTCTCAGTTGTTAGTTTATTTTATTTATGTTCATGTTATTTATATTCTTTTTCTCTTCTTCTTTAGGTATGTTTAGCTAATCCCCTTTGATTAGGGGGTGATGACGCTAATAGATATGATTCAGCATGAATCACATAGCCAATAGACGAGGACTTTATACATGTAAATCTGGATCTGAATCAAGGGTTAGATCTGAACCTTCATATTTTGTGTCGTTTAAGAGCTATGCTCCTTCACAAGGTATATTCATGTTCGATCCAACAATTATCAGATTTAGATCTAATTTTAGGGTTTTAGAAATTAATTAGTGAATCTGTCCTGATAGCCTATGGTTGTTTAAGAGCTCAGCTCCTGCATAGGCTATGCTTGTCGTTATTTACTTATTTGTTTCTAAGAACCTAATTATCGTTGATTCATGTTTGTGATAAAAACATGAATTAGATCTATATTTATTTGTTGGCTAGCTATTGATGAGTATGAATCCGATCTATGTCATTATCCCCTAATTGCTTTCTCTTGCTATATAAATCTCTTTTTTTATTTAATTGCTGTTATTTTCTGTGTTTTCAATCAATCAAAATCCTGGAATAACTTGATTGGATTTATTAAATAAAATATTTTTGGTCCCAGAGTTCGACACCCTCCGCAACAATCCTTGTTGTTTTGGGAAGCCAAACGGATTAAACAATTGTTTACAGTTGTTAATTTGTTCGCAAACAAATTTTGGCGCCGTTGCGGGGGACCAAAATACTTTTTTGTAAATCCTTCGGGTTATAGTTTTTTTTTAATTTTAAAAAAGTAACACAAAAATATTTTTATTCCTTTTATTTTCTTTTATATATTAAAAAAATATCTCTTAATTAGTTTTTGATTTGGTGCTACTGATTAAGATCTTCTAATTAAGAGATAGAAAAAAAAAATATTTTGCATATTTTGTTTCTATTCCTGTCTTGATTGCCTTTCCTTTTTTTCAATACCTTTCTTTTCCGTTTCTTCTTTTACAATTTTTTTTTTCAAAAATCCTTTGCAAATTTTCTGCCGTGATTCTCTCTTTCCATTTTCTCTAATTTCTTTCCCTTTCTACAGTCTTTAAAGACCTCCTCCCGTCCACTTAAATCAATTCCTTTTATTTCACTCTCTTCTACATAATTTTTCTTCCTATTATTTATGATTTCTGTATACAATAATTTAAAGAAAAACTTTCTTTTTATTACGATTACGATTCCTTTCCCTTTCTTTCATTGATTTCTTTCCAATCTTCTTTTCAATTTTTTTCCTTTTATAATTGATTACAAGCAATTTACAAATTTCCTTTTTTCTATTTTCTTCTTCTCTGCCACTTCAACATCACGCACTGTCAAATACCCCATCCACCTTCAAAATCTTCCATGCGCTACAAAATCTCCTCAGGCCTTCAATCATCCACTTCACCATGCTCAAACACTCCTTCATCCAGTCCCAAGATTCTCAACACAGTTCACGTTCAAGCCATCCTTCCAGACCCCACATATGTCCAAAGCGTCACAAAGACCAGACCACACCACTTCAATCATTTCCACTACACTACAGAAGGAAAATCACCATCAACATCCTCCCATCTCAACACTACAACCAATAAACACCCTTTCTCACCAAACATCATCACCAATCCTTCTTCATGCAGACACAACAACTGTCATCACCGCGACACCACTCCACAAATGACCTAGCTAAAACCCCTTCCCTAATTCGATCGAATACCCTATTCGAACTCGTAGAGGTCGAACACTGGTTCGATTGCTGATCAGCTCATTTCGAATCGATTTCGAAAAGTGAAATTAAAAAAAAATCACGTGAGGAGGAATTTGAGTTTTTGGGACAAAGGGGCTAAGGGATTTTATTTCTTTTGGGTATAGGGAACTAGGCCGGGCTTTAATTTGGCCTGTTTGTGTTATCTGCGTGAAAGCAAGTCTTATTTTTTATTTCGGTTTTCTTTGCTTTGTTTTCTTTTAGTTGTATTTGTATTCTTCTCTTAAAAAAAGTCTTTGCCTTTTGTTTTGGGTTTACTATAAATCCATTTTCTTCTATTTTAACTTCACTCTTCGAAAAAAAATCAAGAAAAATTAAATTCAGTCACGACCGGAAGAGCAGAGTTCATCCAACAAAACAAAGATTTCAAAAGAACAAACAGAATTGCAAATAACAGAATTCAAATTGTTGGAGCGGCTGCACACCAAGTGGGGTGTGAACGCGCTAGCGCGACTCAGTTGCACTGGACGAACTGCCAATCTAGGTGAGTATTTTCTAACTCTACAGGGACTGCTGCTGCAAATAAAATATATATATATATATAGATATTGCTTGTAAAAATCTTCTGTAGGGCATCGACTTGCTTGTAAAACAAACAAAAAAATATTTCTACAATTTCCTGTTCTTTGACTGTTCTAAGACTATTCATTCTATGACTGACTAAAATATTTTTTAAAAGAAATCGCGTTCATCTTAGTTTTGTTTTTATTTTCTAAGGACTTCATTATATTTTGACAAATAGGTTTATTTCTAGCGGATTATTTCTCGGTGTCTAGACTACTGCAGAGTAATAACCATTTATAAATATTACGGTGATTCATAAATATTATATCGGTTGTACCGCTGAAGGTACTTAAACCTTCAGCTGCATTGCTAGGGTGATTCCTAGTGCATCGATAACTCCTGTCCGTCAACTGGCTGAGAAATATTTTGTTGAAATAAATCTAACGATCATTATATAATTCTAGAAATTGTAAATAAGTAATTTGCATTAGGTTCGTCCTTTTTTTAAAAAAAAACAATTTTCTTTTGTGTCTAATTCTTTTTCTCTAAAAAAAAGAATTTCTAAACAATTCTAATTTTGTAAAAAAAAGTGCTTCTATTCGCTTCTCAACTTTGTTTTTTCTCGTCTTCCCTTATTCTTCTCGCTAGTGCATGCGTAATTGGACTCGTGATCCTTCGGATAATCGTTTAGTTCAAACAAACATTCCTTTAACCATGGCCGAAGAAAATCCTCCTCGATCTCTTATGGATAGATACTTCCTCGATCGGGTTTCTCTTCCTTCTTGCATAATATTGCCCGCCCCAATGGGTAACCACTTTGAAATTCATTCGAATCACCTAAATACTCTTCCAAAGTTCGGCAATCTAGAATGTGATGAACCTTATATTTTCTTGACCAAATCTGAACAAGTTTGTGCAACCATGAAATTTCAACAATTAAGTGATGATGGAATCAAACTTAGGTTAATTCCATTTGCACTTACCGATTATGATGAGAAATGGCTGTATAGCTTGCCTTCAAATACGATTGGAACTTGGCATGAATTTGTAAACATTTTTCTAAAGAAAATTTAACCTCTGGAAAAAACATCCAAAATTCGAAACAAAATCGTCAATTTTCTTCAATTTGGGGGTGAATCCTTTGCAAAACATTTTGAAAGATTCAAAGAGCTTCTAGTCAAATGTCCACATCACAATTTCGAAAAATGGACTCTTTGTCAAATTTTATACGATGGACTTGAAAATAACTCTAGAACAATGCTCGAATCGATGTGCCAAGGAAATTTTCTAGCCCAAGATCACAATGTTGCTTGGAAATTTCTCGAAAATTTAGCCGAAAAATCAGTTCAATGGGAAAGATTGTAACAACCCACTCATTCGACGATTTTAGATTTAAATATTTTATTTAAATCTATCATCGTATCCGATGTGTCACTCAAAATGACATTTTTCACAAATGATAAAATTAGGACTCGAGACCACTTCCATTGAGTCCGGATCATCGTTTACGACCTTTTTAACTATAAGCATCGATATGTTCCGAGCTTCGGAATTTTGACACCTTGGTTGGGTCTTGGTTGAGCTAACCTAGCTCACCATATAACCCCCAAATCAGCCCCTCTTCCTCTCATTCACTCCAAACACTTAGAGAGAAATTAGAAAATGGAGAGTGGAATGGGAAATACAAATTCCTAAGCTAGGGTCCTTGATTCCAAGCTCAATTCATGTGCTAATTTGATTTCAAGACATGGGTAAGCTCTCTCTACTCGTTCTCTACCTTTCTCTCCTCTCAATTGCGGATTTTTAGTGTGCCCTAACACTCATGTGTCTTCATTTGTGTTCATGAGATGACTAGAGGAGAGTGATTGAAGAAAGAAAGCTTCTTTGCTTGGATCTGTGCTTGTACTTCCTTGTTGGAGCTTGTTCTTGTCATTCAAGAGCCAAAGGTGAGTTCTTTATGAACTCACATCTATGCCACAAGCCATTGGCTTGTACAAGTGTAATTTAGTGTTCATACGAGTTTGCATGTGCTTGTGAATTGGTTAGGTTAGTGTAACTTAGCCGATTTCATGTGTTTATGTTTCATTGAGTTGAAAATTATGATTAGAATTGTCCACACAATCTATTTCATAAGCTACTAGTTGATTTGGTGATATTGTGAAGCTCCGTTGTCGCACCGGCAAGTTCTAAGACTTCACAATTCACTTATGTCGCATTTGATTGCTTTGGTTAGACAATTTAATCGTTTTGGAGTTTAAAATCAAGAATCATTGCAAATCTCTTTTGTGAATGTGTGTACATGTGAATTTGGTGTTATTAGTTGCTTGGTGAGTTATAGACGCCTCATTTGCATGTATTTAACATCGTAGGCCTTCAGGTATTGGCCGGTATCATTTTGGAGATGTTTGGTAGGCAAAAATGTAAAAATTTGGGGTTTAAGAGTCCGTTCGGCTATTAATGGCCGTGGGTATGGCTCCTGTTCGGCCATTAATGGCCGAACAGTGAAAAAGAAAAAAAAATTAAATCTTTAAATGGCCATAACTTTTTCATACGAACTCGGAATTGGGCGAAACCAGGTAAATGGGTATTTTTGGAGTGATTTGGAGCTAATGGGTATTTTTGGTGGAGGAAAACATCCAATGTAAATAACCGAACAATGAAAAACAAAGGGTAAAACAATTATCCACTTTAAAACGATCGTAACTTTTTCATACGAATTTGGAATTCGGCGAAGCAAGATGCTTTGGAACTGTCTCGAAGAGAGCTTTCCAATGAAACTAATTTGGAGTGATTTGGAGTTAATGGGAATTTTTGGTTGAGGAAACCATCAAATGTAAATAACAGAACAGTGAAAAACAAAGGGTGAAACAATTATCCACTTTAAAACGATCATAACTTTTTCATACGAATTTGGAATTCGGCGAAACAAGATTCGTTGGAACCGTATCGACGAGAGCTTCGAAATAAAACTAATTTTGGAGTAATTTGAATCTATTTACTCCTTAATTCGGGTTTGACCCTTGATATTAGTTTGATTATGATTTATGATTCTAAAACGTGAATTGTTGATTCGATATCCTTCGAGCCTGTTCCAATATAGTTCAAAACCTTCGGGTGCTAGTTTGGGATCTCGATTTGTTCGTTGATCGAAATTACAGCCGTTATCCCTTCGATTTCCTATATGTTGTTGTAATGTGAATTACACATTAGCGATCACCTTGGTGATCGCTCTTTGATCTACGACACCTGATTTTGCGTCTTTGTTTCCTGTCGCTCCAGGGTGATTTCTAACCGTTTATTAACGTCATTGAATTCACTAACGAGCTATATGTATGTTCGATTTATCGAATTTACATTTGATGATTTATGATTTGGATTTATGTCATTTTGACGTGAGTCCCCTTGATCGATTTGCCTCAGCAATCGTACTATTGTTTATTACAACTTTGAAATTATATAAAGAGGTTTTATGTTATCAGTGGATATCAAATTCTTGTACTAAAATGGTTTCCAATCTTACTTTATTATACGAAGCTAATTTACGAAATCGTTTTATGAACCTTCTTCAAATCTACTAGTATATATTTTATAAACCTTTTTCTCATTCATATGAGAAATCTAATTAAACGTCTTAGTAAAAATCAAGGACTATGAACCCTTGCTTTTGCTTCGATGGTTAATTCTTGGACTCGTCCGAATGAAAACCGTGGTAATGCTCCTTCTATGGTTTTCTCTGTTTTGAATAGGAACCAATTACGAGTGTGTAAATATTCGAGAAAAGCATGTGGTTATGGGACATGTTGTTATTTTCTTATATTAACTAGCTCGGAGTAATTTCTATTCACCCGGATCCATGGTATCCGCCTCTATGACTTATGTTTTATGGTCCTCGATCGCTCAAGTGGGATTTACTATTCTTGGATTTCACCTATGGGACTTCGGTCCAACTTTCTATGATTTATGATGTTTTCTAGAGATTTCACAATTTATGTGTTTTCTCTCTTCCGGGGTCACGACCCGACTCTGTGGGGAGCTTCGGCTCAAACATATAGGTTTGTTACCTAGAGATCGTATCTCATCTGGGAGTATCCACTTTTTATGGTGTTTTCTGGATTTCTAGTGATTTCTGGATTCTTGATTACTTTGATGCCATGTGCGTCAATTTGATTTATGATTACTTTGATGCGATACGCGTCAATTTGATTTATGTTTACTTTGATGATTTATGATTACTTTGATGCGATACATGTCAATTTGACTTATGTTTACTTTGATGCGATGCGCGTCAATTTGATTAATTTTTGGCATTCCACTATCATGTCCTGTTTTGTGCTATTATTTGAATGTTGTATTCTACATTAGCTATGGGATTATTTAGAGGTATTTGTGTACTGACATTCCATTGTCATATCCTGATTTTGTTGACATGCCATGTTTCATATTAATTTATGATTAGATATTATCATTAGACTCATGTCATCCTGTGTTATATCTCTTATTATCTCAGTTTATTTGATGAGTACAGCTAGATTGATCCGTTTATTGTTTATTCCTATAAATAATACTCGGGTCAGACTGAGTCATTTTAGGTACTCCTCTAGGCTCCTCGCATGATTGATTTTCTGCTTTCAGCTTGCTACTCTGTCTCTGCAGCTTTATGCACTTTTGTACCTATGTCATTATCACTTGTTGTGTACATATTCTTTTTTTAGATCATGGTGCATGTATCTATTCTTTTGGGATTAGTGGATCTTTGTTGACCACTAACTCGTTGTACGCATTCTTGGTTTATTCATATCTGTTCCATCTGTGTGATATGATTATAGTATGTCTGGCCTTGAGATTTACCATACTTATATTATTGTTGTTGTCTATTTTATACTGCTTTCCGGATTGCATATAGCCGTTATGTAGTTGCCCCATGTGCCGAATGGTCATGTCGATATTTTAATCGGTATCAGAATTCGATGTGCATTCCTCACATGGAGTAATCATACAATCGGTCGCCCTTCACAAACCTCATTCTCCGTTATGGTCTATGACATTTCTCTGAAATGAACTGGACGATAGTGGGTATAGAGGCGGGGCGCTACAGTTGGCATCAGAGCCATTTTCCGGAATAGTGTAAGATAGTATGACGATGGTATTCTCTTAAGCCTCTCTCGGGAATCGTGCTTTAGGGTTTTAGTTAGAGTCTTAAGACCTGTCATAGCTTATCTTCCTGTACGATTCCATTTTGATTGAATTCGCGTCGTTTGAGTTCAACTTGAGACTAACCTTTTCTTCCTTCTTTTTCCTTAAAGAAGTGAAATAGTTGGTCGTAGCCGTGCGAGTGCCGGTTCACCCAGTGTACCTCCTACGGGAGGGGTGATTATGTATCAAGTGGCCTATTTTTAGTCTTTTATAATAGTTATCGACTCGTCCACTTCGGGTTGATTTATATAGTCCATCTAGGGCCCGTGTGCTCTAGTGGTGCTTCTGTTTCATTCTTTGACTCGAGTTACCTTTTTGATCACTTATGATCCTTGAAGTTGATTGATCATTGGATATCTTGCCCATGCGTCATTACGCACGTGGTAAGCGTGTTTGATCTTGATATTTCTTGATTCTAGTTAAGATTGTTTCGTACCTAACATGGTCTATTGATCACTTGTCGGTCGGTATGGAGATACCATGTCTTTGTGACTAAATCCACTCCCTTATTGTCAGCTATATAGTTCTAGTTCGGTGTGAGATCACCAATCCTTCGAGCTAAAACAACTCATTTGTTACCTCGTTGTGTCGACGTGAGTCACCAAGCATTTGTGTTAAATTAACTCAACAAATGTGCAACGATGCATTTGTGTTACCTCGTTGTGTTCCAAAATCAAGATCAAGAATGAGAGAAAGCATCCTGCTTCTTGTGATCCCTCTTCTTGAGTCAGGTTACGTGTCATTAATTCCTTAATGTCATTTACCTTGTTCAGAGGTTATTTTATTTATGTTCTTTTGATATACGTCGATCGTGTTCTTTGTTATCAAAAGATATCAATTGTGTTTTATTCGTATGTTGATAAAGGAATTTTGTTTCCTTTACGCCATCCCGAATGATTTGTCGAATTTTTATATTTTCGCGAGATCGGCATGAACGTTAGAAATTGTGAGGACTTTCTTGTGTTAACTTGTCCATCGGGTGTGTTAAGGGTCTCGAACCATATATGGGACGCCATGTTGTAGTTCGGAATTCTTAAACACCATTATGTGACAATCTGATATTCGAAATGATTACTAAAATTAAAATTCACTTCTAATAAGTTAATCAAAATAATAATATTTTGGATTTTGCTATCTTCGTAGTCGTTTCTTATTTTTCTAGATAATTTATTTCTAGATTTCCTTGGAGCAATTCCAAGAATTTGAGTGGTTCAAGATTTTCAGTACGAAATTATCATGAATCTTTTCTTTGAGTAAATTAAATAACTCCAGGAACAACCCAAAGAGTTATTCATTTATGTCTCTTGTTGCTAGATTTCAGATCTTTGATTTTCGAGAATTCTTAGTGATTGAGAATCTCTCCTAATTCTTAATCCTTGTTTCGATTTGCTAAAGAGAATTTAGTATTCTTGTGATTCCATGGGTCTTCTTATTTTCTCTAGTGAACGATCACTCGAGAGAATGGGAGTTCCCGTTGGGGAGGGAACATTTGGGTTTTGTGATCCACGGCAAACTCAATAATTCCTTTCTCCGAATCTATGATCTAGTCAATCATCTAGAAGTGCTATAGTCAATTCATTTATGGACTTAGCCTTGCGTTGTTCTTAGAAATGAATATCGAAAGGATGAGCTCTTTTGATATTCCTCCTTTGTTTGTTTGAATCATTTGGATTGACAATTGTCTCCGCACATTTGTTAAATATTGTCAATCAAATCTTTGGGGATTATGGCCTCTTTGGTTTAATCTCATCTTGGTATAGAAATTGTCTATTACATCTTTGATTAGTTGCTGATGTTCTTACAATTTGAGATTTTTGGCGAAAAATTATCTTAAATCATGTTGTTCTGAAGTGTAAGTTGTGCACAACTTATCCATCATCTTCTCGATGTTTCTGATTTTCTAAAATCGATGCTCAAGTTTCTGAATATTGGGAATTTTGTATAATTCCTAATAATTCATCTTTATGGTTACTAAATGAGATTTAGTACCTGATTGATTCGTCGTGATTGAGTTTTGGGAATGGAATAGTTAACCACCGCAAATTCCCATCTCATATCCTAAGAGAATTATCTACTATTGATATCTCGCGTCTGTAGGACGCAGTCCCGTTGCTTCTTGAAATTCCAAATTAGATTCGCATGCTTTTTGTGCATTCTATCGATTCTCATTCCCTTGAGAATCATACTAAGAAAGGCGAGTCTATTCGAATTCATAGCGCTTATGAATTTTTCTGGAATTATTTTACCCGTTTGGGATGACTACCTTCATGGGTAATGCAGTTCGAGATTGAACTCTAGTTTTTATGTTCTTGTGAGACGAAATTGGGATCTCACCTAGCCATTGGTGTAATCTTTTCATTTCGTGTCGATTCTTGTTGTACCACTTCGTGGTATAATTTTTAGTTGTCACCTATTACTTCATTCTTAAGGAATTGCAGGAACGCAATTCTTTTAAGGGGGAAGTCTGTAACAACCCACTCATTTGACGATTTTAGATTTAAATATTTTATTTAAATCTATCGTCATATTCGATGTGTCACTCAAAATGTCGTTTTTCACAAACGATAAAATTAGGACTCGGGACCACTTCAATTGAGTTCGGATCATCGTTTACGACCTTTTTGACTATAAGCATCGATATGTTCCGAGCTTCGGAATTTTGACACTTTGGTTGGGTCTTGGTTGAGCTAACCTAGCTCACCATATAACCCTCAAATCAGCCCCTCTTCCTTTCATTCACTCCAAACACTTAGAGAGAAATTAGAAAATGGAGAGTGGAATGGGAAATACAAATTCCTAAGCTAGGGTCCTTGATTCCAAGCTCAATTCATGTGCTAATTTAATTTCAAGACATGGGTAAGCTCTCTCTACTCTTTCTCTACCTTTCTCTCCTCTCAGTTGCGGATTTTTAGTGTGCCTTAACACTCATGTGTCTTCATTTGTGTTCATGAGGTGATTAGAGGAGAGTGATTGAAGAAAGAAAGATTCTTTGCTTGGATATGTGCTTATACTTCCTTGTTGGAGCTTGTTTTTGTCATTCAAGAGCCAAAGGTGAGTTCTTTATGAACTCACATCTATGCCACAATCCATTGGCTTGTACAAGTGTAATTTAGTGTTCATACAAGTTTGCATGTGCTTGTGAATTGGTTAGGTTAGTGTAACTTAGCCGATTTCATGTGTTTATGTTTCATTGAGTTGAAAATTATGATTAGAATTGTCCACACAATCTATTTCATAAGCAACTAGTTGATTTGGTGATATTGTTAAGCTTCGTTGTCGCACCGGTAAGTTCTAAGACTTCACAATTCACTTATGTCTCATTTGATTGCTTTGGTTAGATAATAATTTAATCGTTTTGGAGTTTAAAATCAAGAATTATTGCAAATCTCTTTTGTGAATGTTTGTGCATGTGAATTTGGTGTTATTAGTTGCTTCGTTGAGTTATAGACGCCTCATTTGCATGTATTTAACATCATAGGCCTTTGGGTATTGGCCAGTATCATTTTAGAGATGTTTGATAGGAAAAAATGTAAAAATTTGGGGGTTTAATAGTCCGTTCGGCCATTAATGGCCGTGGGTATGGCTCCTGTTCGGCCATTAATGGCCGAACAGTGAAAAGAAAAAAAAAATATTTTTAAATCTTTAAACGGCCATAACTTTTTCATACGAACTCGGAATTGAGCGAAACTAGGTGCGTTGGAACCGTATCGACGAGAGCTTTCCAATGAAACTAATTTGGAGTGATTTGGAGCTAATGTGAATTTTTAGTGGAGGAAAACATCAATGTAAATAACCGAACATTGAAAAACAAAGGGTGACACAATTATCCACTTCAAAACGAATATAACTTTTTCATACGAATTCGGAATTTGACAAAACAAGATGTGTTGGAACCGTCTCGACGAGAGCTTTCCAATAAAACTAATTTGAAGTGATTTGGAGCTACTGGGAACTTTTGGTGGAGGAAAACATCCAATGTAAATAACCGAACAGTGAAAAACAAAGGGTGAAAAAATTATTCACTTTAAAACGATCATAACTTTTTCACATGAATTCGGAATTTGGCGAAACAAGATGCGTTGGAACCGTATCGTATCGACGGGAGCTTCGAAATGAAACTAATTTTGGAATAATTTGAATCTATTTACTCCTTAATTCGGGTTTGACCCTCGATATTAGTTCGATTATGATTCACAACTCTAAAACGTGAATTATTGATTCGATATCATTCGATCCTATTCCGATATAGTTTAAAACCATCAGGTGCTAGTTTGGGATCTCTATTTGCTCGTTGATCGAAATTACAGCTGTTATCCCTTTGATTTCCTATATGTTGCTATAATGTGAATTACGCATTAGCGATCACCTTGGTGATCGCTCTTTGATCTGCGGCACCTGATTTTGTGTCTTTGTTTCCTGTCACTCCAGGGTGATTTCTAACCGTTTATTAACGTCATTGAATTCACTAACGAGCTATATGTATATTTGATTTATCGAATTTACATTTGATGATTTATGATTTGGATTTATGTCATTTTGACATGAATCCCCTTGATCGATTTGCCTCGGCAATCGTACTATTGGTTATTGCCACTTTGAAATTATATAAAGAGGTTTTATGTTATCAGTAGATATCAAATTATTGCACTAAAATGGTTTCTAATCTTACTTCATTATACGAAGCTAATTTACGAAATCGTTTTATGAACCTTCTTCAAATCTACTAGTATATATTTTATAAACCTTTTTCTCATTCATATGAGAAATCTAATTAAACGTCTTAGTAAAATCAAGGACTATAAACCCTTGCTTTTGCTTCGATGGTTAATTCTTGGACTCATCAGATTGAAAACCGTGGCAATGCTCCTTCTATGATTTTCTCTGTTTTGAATAGGAACCAATTATGAGTGTGTAAATATTCGAGAAAAGCTTGTGGTTATGGGACATGTTGCTATTTTCTTATATTAACTAGCTCGGAGTAATTTCTATTCACCCGAATCTATGTTATCCGCCTCTATGACTTATGTTTTGTGGTCCTCGATCGCCCGAGTGGGATTTACGATTCTTGGATTTCACCTATGGGACTTCGGTCCAACTTTCTATGATTTATGATGTTTTCTAGAGATTTCATGATTTATGTGTTTTCTCTCTTCCGGGGTTACGACCCGGCTCTATGGGGAGCTTCGGCTCAAACATATAGGTTCACTACCTAGAGATCATATCTCATCTGGGAGTATCCACTTTTTATGATGTTTTCTGGATTTCTAGTGATTTCTGGATTCTTGATTACTTCGATGCGATGTGCGTCAATTTGATTTATGATTACTTTGATGCGATACGCGTCAATTTGATTTATGTTTACTTTGATGATTTATGATTACTTTGGTGCGATACGTGTCAATTTGACTTATGTTTACTTTGATGCGATGCGCGTCAATTTGATTTATGTTTGGCATTCCTCTGTCATTTCCTATTGTGTGCTATTATTTGAATGTTGCATTCTACATTAGCAATGAGATTATTTAGAGATATTTGTGTACTGACATTCCATTGTCATATCCTGATTTTGTTGACATGCCCTGTTTCATATTAATTTATTATTAGATATTATCATTAGACTCATGTCATCTGTGTTATGTCTCTTATTATATCAGTTTATTTGATGAGTACAGCTAGACTGATCCGTTTATTGTTTATTCCTATAAATAATACTTTGGTCAGACCGTGTCATTTTAGGTACTCCTCTAGGACTCCTCGCATGATTGATCTTCCGCTTTCAGCTTGCTACTCTGTCTTTGCAGCTTTATGCACTTTTGTACCTGTCATTATCACTTGTTGTGTACATATTCCTTTGTTTAGATCATGGTGCATGTATCCATTCTTTTGGGATTAGTGGATCTTTGTTGACCACTAACTCGTTGTACCCATTCTTGGTTTATTCATTTCTGTTCCGCCTTTGTGATATGATTATTCTATGTCTGGCCTTGAGATATACCATACTTATATTATTGTTGTTGTCTATTTTATACTGCTTTCTGGATTGCACATAGCTGTTGTGTAGTTGCCCCATGTGCCAAATGGTCTTGTCGAAATTTTAATCGGTATCAGAATTCGATGTGCATTCCTCATATGGAATAATCATACAATCGGTCGCCCTTCACAAACCTCATTCTCCGTTATTGTCTATGACATTTCCCTAAAATGAACTGGATGATAGTGGGTATAAAGGCGGTGTGCTACAAAGATCTAACGAGAAATCGATTTATCCCCGATCTAACACTCATTCAGTAGGATCATCAGTAGCCTTAGAAGCAAAAATAGATGCGATGATAACCAAATTCGATAATGTCCTTTCATCAACTCAAATAAATCAAGCTCAAGTGTCTCAGCCTTCATGTTACAAATGTAACAATCCTAACAACATAGCCGATCGATGCCCACATTCGTTGGAACAACTCAACGCATTTAATAAAGATAGAAATGATCCATTCTCCCCAACGTACAATCTAGGTTGGAGAAACCATCCTAACTTCTCTTGGGCCCAAAAAAATGCAAATTTGAATTCGGTTCGACCTCCTTTTCAATCATTTTCGAATAATCCTTCGAATCCTTCCTTTCAACAAACTCAACTCCAAAATCTTGCGCCACCTTCTCAAAATCAAGCGCAACAATCTTTTGTACCTCAAGATGATAAACGATTGACGTCACTTGAGAAAACTCTTGAAGCATTGACTAAAGCAACGACTCAAAATCTCCAATCAAATAGCAATCTTCAAAACTTGTTGACTTCGCACATGCAAAACACGAACCAATCAATCGCTAAACTTGAAACGCAAATGAGTCAATTAGCCACCTCCGTAAGTGAAAGAGAAAGAGGCACTTTCCCGAGCCAACCCATTCCAAACCCCAACCGTCAAAATCCTAAATCCAACCAAATTCACATCATTCAAGATTCAAACGTTAGTCATTTGAATGCGGTCACGACTCTTAGATCTAGCAAAAAGATTGACAACCATGTGGTCAACCCAAACAATTTACCGGACAATCTTCCAAACCCGTCCGAAAATTCGACCAACTCAAATTAAAACATCGAGCCCATTTCTGACAAGGGTCATCCTCAAACTCAAATGTCCCAACCTACTGAGTTGTCTGCTCCATTTCCTTATAGACTCCGACCTAGGAAAAAGATGGACCAAATAGAAAAGATCCTAGAAATATTTAAGCAAGTTAAAGTGAACATTCCTCTTTTAGATATTATTCAACAAGTTCCACAGTATGCAAAATTTCTAAAACATTTGTGCACTCAAAAAGATCATACACAAGTACCTAAGAAAGTGTTTTTAGCGGCAACTCTAAGCAAAGTCTTGTCCCAATCAATACCAGTGAAATATAAAGATCCTGGCTGCGCCACAATATCATGTACTATTGGGGATAAGAAAATCGATAAATGCCTGCTAGACTTAGGTGCTAGTGTTAACTTGCTTCCATATTCTGTCTACCGCCAATTAGGGTTAGGAGAACTGAAACCCACCAAGGTTACCCTTCATCTTGCTGACCGTTCAATTAAGAAACATGTGGGCGAAATCGAGGATGTATTGATCAAAATAGGCGAATTCATCTTTCCAATTGATTTCATTGTCCTAGAAACTCAATAGGTAAGCAATTCTGCGAACCAGATCCCTTTGATTCTAGGACGACCCTTCTTAGCAACCTCTAATGCTCTTATCAATTGTAGAAATGGGTCTGTGAAACTTTCTTTCGGTAACATGACTGTCGAGCTAAACTTCTTTAGAACCGAAAACTCTCCTAATTCTTATGTGGATCAGTTTTCTTAAATTCATTTAGTCATGACGATGAACCCGAGCTCGACCATCTGAATAATGAAATTGAATCAAATTATGAAACCTTGTTTCAAGATATTCCCGAAAATGTCTCTGATTCGATTCCTATCGAGCCGCTCACAATTGAGTCTGTCCCTCAACCAGTTTCTTCAGTTGAGACGTCCCCAAAATCTGAACACAAAGTGCTGCCCAGTCATCTTAAGTATGCTTACTTAGGAGACAATGAAACTTTTCCTATCATTATCGCTTTTGACCTTACTTTAGAGCAGGAACAATTGCTCCTTCCCATCCTTAAGAAAAATAAGGAAGCAATTGTTTGGTCCATGGATGATATTAA
Organism: Allium sativum; assembly: GCA_030737875.1. Lineage (NCBI taxonomy): Eukaryota > Viridiplantae > Streptophyta > Magnoliopsida > Asparagales > Amaryllidaceae > Allium > Allium sativum. The sequence goes on along the minus strand of CM060921.1, from coordinate 150,725,216 downwards.
TGGGATTAGTCCTTCGATAGTCGAACATCGAATCCGCCTTATAGATGATGCCAAACCCACTCGTGATCCCCAGCGTCGACTAAACCCCATCATGAAAGAAGCAGTTCGTGCTGAAATCCTTAAATGTCTTGACAATGGAATCATCTACCCAATTTCCGATAGTCAATGGGTTTGTCTGATTCATGTCGTACCTAAGAAATCAGGGATAACCGTGATCCAAAATGAAGCTAATGAGCTTATCCCAACTTGTGCCCAGACTGGTTGGCGTGTTTGCATTGATTATAGGAAACTTAACGCTACAACACGTAAGGATCGTTTCCCTCTTCCATTCATCGATCAAATGTTAGAACGATTAGCCGATCATGAGTATTACTGTTTCCTTGACGGGTACTCGGTCTATAATCAAATCCCTATCGCTCTTGAGGACCAAGAGAAAACCACTTTCACTTGTCCTTTCGGTACATTTGCGTATCGTCGTATGCCTTTTGGTCTCTGTAACGCACCCGCAACCTTCCAAAGGTGCACGATTAGCATTTTTTCTAATATGATCGAGCGATTTTTGGAAGTTCATGGATGATTTCTCCATCTTTGGGGACTCTTATACTGAGTGTTTACGTCACCTTGATCTTGTTCTCAACCATTGCAAAGATAAACACTTGACTCTTAATTGGGAAAAATGTCACTTCATGGTCAAACATGGCATTGTTCTAGGACATGTCATCTCTAATAAAGGAATTGAATTAGACAAAGCCAAAATCGAAGTTATCTCTAATCTTCCCATTCCCAAATCCGTTAAGGACATCCAATCCTTTTTAGGTCATGATGGTTTTTACCGTTGCTTTATAAAAGATTTTAGCAAAATCACTCAACCTTTGACTAGTCTTCTTAGTAAGGATGTTCCTTTCGACTTCAATTCTGATTGCATTTCATCTTTTGAGTATCTTAAAAATGAACTTGTCTCTGCCCCGATCATCTGCTCTCCCAACTGGAAGCTGCCTTTTGAAATCATGTGTGATGCCTCGAATTTCGCTGTAGGCGCTGTCATAGGACAACGTACCGATAAAATTCTTCATGTCATTTACTATGCGAGTAAGACTTTGAACGATGCCCAAATCAATTATACGACCACTGAAAAAGAACTTTTGGCAATCGTTTTCGCTCTAGAAAAATTTAGACCTTATCTACTTGGCTCACACATCACTGGTCATACCGACCATTGCGCATTTAGGTACCTTTTCTCTAAAAAGAATGCTAAGGCTCGTCTCATTCGTTGGATCCTTCTACTTCAAGAATTTGACATATCCATTAAAGATAAAAAGGATCCGACAACGTTATTGTAGACCACTTGTCTCGTCTTCCAAATTCCCCGTCTTCTTCTCTTCCGATCAACGAGAACTTCCCGGATGAGCGACTCTTTTCTTTGTCCACTGATCCTTGGTTCGCTGACATTGTCAACTACTTAGTCACCAAACAAATCCCTTCTTTTTGGTCTAAGCAAGATAAACACAAATTCTTTTTCCAAGTGAAACATTTTTATTGGTACGACCCTTATCTTTTCAAATACTCTCCTGACCAAATCATTCGAAGGTGTGTTCCCAACACTGAAATTTATAGTGTCCTCTCTTTCTGTCACGATCAAGCCTGTGGTAGTCACCCTAAAACTACAGCCGAAAAGGTTCTCCAATCAGGTTTTTATTTTCCCAACCTTTTCAAAGACGCTTATGAATTTTGCAAAACTTGTGATCGATGTCAATTCTTAGGGAAAATTGGTAAACGAAATATGATGCCCCTAAACCCCATTTTAGAGGTCGAAATTTTTGATGTTTGGGGTATAGACTTCATGGGACCCTTCCCTAATTCTTTTGGGAACCTTTACATTCTCTTAGCTGTCGATTATGTTTCTAAATGGGTCATGTTCCATGCAAAACAAACGATAACAAGGTTGTTGTGCACTTCTTGAAAGAAAACATCTTCTCCAGGTTTGGCACACCTCGCACAATAATCAGTGATAATTGAACACACTTCTGTAATCGTTCTTTTGAAGCTCTCATGAGAAAGTATTCGATAACCCACAAGTTATCCACTCCTTACCATCCTCAAACTTGCGCGCAAGTTGAAGTATCGAATAGGCAGATAAAACAAATCCTTGAGAAAACTGTGAATCGAAATCATAAAATTTGGTCCCAAAAGTTAACCGACGCTCTTTGGGCATACTGCACTGCTTTTAAAACAAACTTAGGTATGTCCCCTTATCGGTTGATTTTTGGTAAGCCATGTCACTTGCCAGTTGAACTAGAACATAGGGCGTTATGGGAAATAAAAATTTTGAATCTTGATTTAGAGCAAGCAGGTGAACATAGGAAGCTTCAACTTAATGAACTTGATGAAATTCAAAATGATGCCTATGAAAATGAACGAATTTACAAGGACAGAACGAAAGTTTTTTCATGATAAATCAATTTTACGTAAAACTTTCATGCCAGGTCAAAAAGTTCTTTTGTATGACTCAAAACAGCATTTATTTCCGGGTAAGTAAAAATCTAGATGGACAGGACCTTACACTATACGGACTGTTTTCCCGCATGGTGCGATAGAAATTGAGAGTCCAACCATGGATCATCCTATAAGGTTAATGGTCAACGCTTTAAACCTTACTTGGAACCAATACCCAACCAAGAGGAAGAGCTCATGGTCCTCCATGAGCCACATTACATTCGGTAAGACGCACTAACCCTCTTTTTTACATATGTAAATATTCTCTTACTTTTTCCATTTCACTAAGATATGTCTGATTCACGATTGTGAGGACACAGTCACACTCAAGTGTGTGTGTGTGTGGGGGGGGGGGGGATTTACATTACATCAACAATCAAATTTTATGAACTAGGTCATTTATTTAACAAGGACTAACTTAAAATTCATAAATAACACCTTGATTCTTTTTTGATAAGTTGAATTGTTGGGCGATGGAAATGAACATTATTTATTCATTGAGTCGTAATGTGTCTTTTTAAGAAGCTAGCTTGAGACTATGCAGACGTCAGTCGTGTTCTGGAGTAAGCGTGTCAGTCCTTGTTATACATGTTAGAATGTACAAGTAAAAAATATCAAAAAAAATCAAATAATAATGACTCTGCACTTACATTTGTTGGATTTTCTGAGTTCGTTTTCACGCATAATATTTTTCTTTTCCACTCAAATTTTCAAAATCGTAAGTTCTAAAATCCACTTGGCCCAATTAAGGAGAAACGACTCATTGTAGCGTTCTTCTTCGATACCCCACATTATTCAAACCCAAGTTTTAGTCGAATTGCATCCATGTTTCGACAAATTTTTCTTATATAGGTATACTTAAGAACCTTGTACTGATTTATTTTCAAAGGTTCAGAAACATCACTGTTTATACCAATATTACACTACCCACTCCATACTTGTTTTAAGGTAGGATAACCATATACCACATCTTATTTTATATGGGTTATCTATATTACGAAACTTTGCTTATCATTCGTTTCAGCTTTTTACATAACATCAATCCTGACTTGTGTGTTGAATTAGGGTTACAGAAATAGAGTAACTAGGGCACAAAACTTTCCTTTCATGAAGTGTTGGTTATGATTCGCTTAGTAGAGGAGGAATCAAATGAAAGAATATACAGTATCGTTCCATTCCATCTACACTCATCATTCATCATTCAAAAAAAAAGAGGAAAAAATTGAAATAAAGAGAAAATCTCTGAGAAAAAAATAGTCACTCGTCATTCTTGACTATAAAGCATTCATTTCCATTCCATCCACATCCATCATACCGTACTTGGAAGCAAGGATTGCAGTCGAGAAGATGAAGGGAAACAAAAATGTTTATATGTGCCTTAGTATTACTTTATCTTTTGTAGCTTGAATTTCAACTAATACACTTGCCCTCTTATCAATAATATTTTTAGAACTTACAAAATTCTCCTTCATCTATGCATAACTCGCATCCAATACATTACAGTTACACTGGTGCAAAATTATTCAAAAAAAAGTTGAATAAATGATTGGGTGCACATTGTCGATATGTAGAATTTTGGTTGACACCACGCTCTTAACCTTCAAGACAATTACAGTGTTATCAAGGAATTACGATTCAGGTTGAATTTTTTTATTCATTTTTGCACAAAAATGGGATGGACAATTTGGGATTGAACTGCTATCATTGAAGTTAGGTAAAGTCCTTGGAATGTGAAAGATTGTAACACCCCATGGCCATTAATGTCACTCACAAAGGGAATGCACTAATGTCATGAAGCGTTATAGTAGTATAGAACAGATAAATTACAAGAATAAATAAATAAAACACAGCGGAAAATAAAACTTATTTCATAGCATCATAACTTCAAAACAAGCTTACATAAGTAGTCTCCAAAACCATTACAACAGGATCAATTGTCTTTTCCAAAAACTTCAAAGTACATAAAGAAGCAAATACTTAAATAACATAAATGCATAATTCCCCACTGAGCATAAGCAAAGCCATAAAGATGAGAGAGTCTAAAGCGATACATCTACTCTTTTCAAGCAACTAAAAGAAATCGGCACTAAGCTGTAGTATTCCCTCCTTGCAAACCTGAGGGGGGGGGGGAGGAAAGAAAAGAGGTGGAAACAAAACGGGTCAGACATAAAGTCTGGCGAGTCCAGTAACAAATAATAGGTAAGGTAAATGATCAAGACATAAATAGGCACCATGATATGGCTGTAACATAGATAAGGTAGATAAAAAGATGGACAAGATGATTCCGTTCCTAAGTACTTAGACAATCCTACACCCTGGCTAAGCGAACAACCCTCCAAGTACGAACCTCGAAGACCGAAGTCAACATCAGACTAGCACCCAAAGGACTATCCAACTCAACCAACATGTTTTTCGTTACACCGTACTTTTGCTAAGTTACACCACATTACTTACACCGCAATCTACTAGTCTCTATTTACTAAAGGTTGATCCCTTCCCACTAACTGTACCCATATGATAAACTTGGTAGTTACTTGTACCTAGCTGCTATCGTAGGTGCCGGCTTGCCCTACCACCGCTAAGGTACCCTTACCCTGCCCATTTGATCGGCTCCCTAAACCCCGTAGGCACCCGTGCTGGCCCCACAGTGGGGTGTATCACTCCCTAAAGTGGCAACCCCGATACCAACATAAAATGCACGACCATACCTACATGATGCAACAACGTCTTACCTACAAGCCCGGACCCATGCACGCACATGAGCCCGGTGAACTTGCGTTGCCACTGCTATTCACGTTTTGACCTCTTACATTCAAGTCCAGTAAGCGGCCCCAACCCCGGCCTAGTACCGTGCCCAATTAGATACTGAAATGGGTTACTGGTTGAAACGGGTCCCCATCCGACACAAGCCTCCCACCTATGCTTGGTCCCCACTAGGTTTTTCTTCCACTTAACCATTTTAATTTAAATGTCCATGTCTTACACATGCTATAGTTAAGTCCATACTTACATGCCATAATTTACATGTCTTATCTTATACCGGTTAAGTCCGTATTTACATGTCATAATTTACATGTCACCCCACTTAACCCTCTAACCATACCCATGTCTTATTATGGTTAGTATTCCTTAATTCATTCCTTATGACAAACGGTGCATGACCTCCCACATTAGACCAAACGCTTTGTGGCCGCTGGATTTGCCGGGCGATTCCGGGCAGTTTTACGTCACAAACCGGGTCTAACCTCGTGTCATTAACTGTTGCGCCTACAATTCATTCCTTTGACCTCTCACATTAGACGTCCAATTGTGGCAGCTGGATTTGCCGGGCGGTTCCGGGCAGTCTTACGCCACAATTACGCCTAACCTCGTGTCAAAGGTTTATTAATAATCGTATTTCACCCATACCCAATTTTCACGTCATGTATATCCAATTAAACATATAATCATGTTTATAATATTGCCTATTCCAAATTGTCACTAATTACATATTAATTAGCCTCAATTACAAATTTACAATTATAAGCAATTTCATCAATTCCATGTAATTCATACCCTAATATGCCAATTTCACATATTATCCAATTATCCAATAATATCCAATTTTCCATATTCCACATATTCCCATCGTTCCCACCACTACACCAAAACAGGTGATTGCCAACGAGTATAACTGTCGCAAACAATTTCCGCAACACTTATTAGCGTTGCTATGGGGGCGTGGCAATGTATTACCAAGCATATAAGCTTTGGCAAATATTCATTCCCAATGCTTATATGCGTTGGCAAATATTCATTCGCAACGCTTATATGCGTTGGCAGATATTCATTCACAACGCTTATAAGCGTTGGCAATATTATATTCGCAACACTTATAAGCGTTGGCAACATGCAACGCTAATATTTGCATATAAGATAGCATAAGCTCTATTTAATATGCATTCATTCAGCTATGGAATTATCTCAACATAGCAACATGTAACCAAATCAATAAGGAAAAAAAATTCATATTCATGATAACAGCAAAGTATGAACTAACAAAAAAATTCAATACATAAAGATACTAAATTTAGTACATATACAATATCTGATTCCATAGTAATAACAATACAGAATTAACATAATGCAAGATGTTTTTCATATTTGAAGTCTACAAGTACCAAACGCGAAACTCCAGCTATATAACGAACCTTACATCCAAAAATTTGCATAGCTTGTACCACCAAATTTTCTCATTTTCTCTGCTTCTTCTACTGCTTTATGCGTGCATTTACTTAAATAACATCAATTAAGTTTCAAATAGCAGTAAATGTTATAAGTTCAAAGTCATACCTTTTCAATTTTGACACATCTTTTGTCTATTGAGCTCGATGAAATCTTGCAATTTAAGCTCCTTTTTAAGCCTTTTGTTTTCTTCAAGAACCTCCAATTCAAATTCCACACCACGATCACATAATGGTTCGTCAATCCAGTGGATGAATCCACAATCTCTAAGAGTTCCAGTGTTTGCACAAATAAAATATCGACGACCAACATTTCTATTCAAATAGCATGTTCTGAATATTGGTTCAATGTTGCAACGGCATAACAACCTTCGAGATTGTGCTTCTCCAACATAGCATGTTGGTAGGGGTGGCAATCTTGTAGGTGTTGTCGATCTGGTAGGCGATGCCATATCATTCTGAACACTTAATAATGCCAAATCTCTTTCTAAACTCGACTCTATTCTCTCGTAGACGCTAAACGGAGTTGGTGTCTGAGATTCGGCTGAGCAAACAATTTGAGTAGGATCGCCTGAATCGTCTGAATAGGCCGATGGACAATACCGTAGGAAGTAGTCATGATAATCGGTCGAAGTCCTTGAGTAGGAGGACATCTGTAGAAAATAAATAATCAAATGCTTTATCAATAGCTCAAGAGCATATTGTAAGAATTTTAGTTTAGTAAATTGCCATTACCACATACATAACTCACTCTGTTGAAAAAGAAGTGACAGTTTGAACTGTGTCCGCACTAAAACTTAAAATACCTTAACAGCAGTTTCAAAGAAAGCTAAATTAAAATTGGCTTTATCAATTTTCACCGCAAGTGAGATTAGTCCTTATGTAACAATACAAATATACAAGTTATATGATCATATGCCAAGCTTACTAATCATTGGAATATTGATATTGATTCTTTTTTTAAAAAAACTTTCATGTATACGATACTAATTTGCACGTGGAAGAATTTGTTAAAATTAAACCATCCACCATGACAGCTTTTCCAACAGGGAAGACCTTTATAATTATACAATTTGGTTTCTATTCAGTGTCTACAATATGACATACAAACTAAGTATAGTGGTCTGGAAGTTTTGCAAGCAAGAATTTGTTTCGAAACATAAAAATGGTGCAACTTTTAAAATAAAACTAAGGACTGTCAGTTAATATACATTGATGCATACAAGGGTTAATTTTTTTCAAAATCTGCAACTTCAATATGAGGTTAATAGTAAAAAAAAGTGTAAAGTTTTCAAAGTAGTCAAACAAAAGTCAGATGCATAAAAAGAAAAAAAATGGCATTTGTGTATATATATTCTATCTGAGATAATAGAAGAAACATAAATAACAAACAAGCTTGAACAAACATTAATGAAATATTACACTTGTGTATATATATTCTATCAAAGTTTGTATACAAGGTATCATAAGAAATAACAAAAGTAATCTCAAAGTGGAATCGCTACTAAAACATGTTAAGAATAGAAAACTGAATAGTGAATCACTTGAACAAACATTAATGAAATATTACACTTGATCGAATTCATAATTATTTATGATTGAATGTTTTATGGGAATGCCTCACATTTTAAAGTTTTATTGGTTTATTACAATGTTTAACTGGTAATATCCTTCACAAAATAAATGTTTACAACCAGTTAGAAATTTTAATTACTACTGTTTAGCATCTTTCATTGCTGGAAAAATAGAACACATTATATTATTTTGTTTAGGTTGTATTTGAAATCAATCTGTAGCCAATAAAAATCGACCATGTCTGTTTCCACCAAATTGCAAATCATTTTCCAATGATTGGATGATTTGACTGTTAGAAGTATGACAACCACCCAACAACACATTTGTTCAAACAAAACATGAATAATGTTGTAGGTACTTCAAAACTTTTAACAGTAGTACAGCTAACACACATGTGGCTGTTAAAAAATGTCTCCTAAACTTAAATTATGTGTCCACTGATATCAGTTATAAACTGATACTCATTCCTCTGTGATCGAAGACCCTTCGAAAGAATCCCCATTTGGATAGGTTTGGACCCCCTAACTCATATTTGAGATTTAATTTCCAACTTCCTTTGTATGTTGAATTATAAGCTCCAATATAGGTGCCATTTCAACATATATATCCACTGACAAATTCTCCTTCATACATAGCACCAGATGGCCAAGTAATCTTCTGATTTCCATGTCTCATTCCTCTCATCCATTCACCATCATACATGCATCCATCAAACCATACATATTTACAATTCCTTTCAGGTAAGTTACCTGAAAATGCTCCAGTATATATTTCTTTATTTGGAAGTTTAAGCTAAACTTCCTAACGGCCAATAATTTCTTTGGAAGAGAATAAATTTTCCACATTTGACAATTGTAAAGACATTGTCGTGTCTGGAAAATTTTCCCCTTTGTTATCACCATCAATGATCACATTCTTGTCATGCATAAGGTGCCAAAGTTGAACTATTTTCAAGATAATTCGATTTCTGATAATAATAAGTGCAAACTTGTTTCGAGAAATCACAACAAAAAACACAATAGATACACAGTAGATCATTTTCTGCGGCAACAGAACATCCATGCCTAGTAAACTTGCATGGAAAACAAGCTTGAACTTTTATACACGGTATTTCAATAGCCAAACAAGCTTGAACTTTTATACAATCGGAAAGCTCAAATTAACCTCTACCATCAGACCGATGACACAAGCCACAAAGTCGCTCAAGTAACCTCCTTTTTGCAAATCACCCGCAGTAACCTGAACAAGCTAAGCCTCAAACACCGAAATCAAAATCGGAATAGTGACCGCAACCTGAACCCCTCCCTCTCAGTCCCCTCGAGCATAATTGCGAATTCCAAATCGTAGATTCCAGAATTTTTTCCTTTTAATTGCGTATTTTTGAAGGATTGATTTAATCTAGTCAAATATGAAATCTTGTTTGTTACCAACGAATCATTCAAGGGTAACATGAACAATTTCAACCACCAGAAACAATTGAAAATAGAAAATAGGAGAATAGTTAATAAAAAAAATTCAGTTAACATAATCGAAAGCTCAAAATTTGCGGAAATTACCTGAAGCGAACGTCGAACTGGAGGAGAGCAAAGCGAAGTCGATTCTTCAAATTTGCGAGTTCTTCAAATCATGGAAATGAACCTTGAAGTCTTCCAATTTGCGATTGGCATGGATTGGTAATAATTAATTTAGCGGCCGATGGAACTAAAAGCGTTGAGAGGAAGGAATATAGGGTTACAGCCAGAAAGAATAAAGCTGTTTACCTTTTTACCCTCGAAAACCTGAATTATCAACCCAAATAAGCGTTACTAATAAAAAATTTATAATTTTGTATTATTGGTAACACATTTTTAATGTTGCAACGCTTATTACTGTGACTAACTTATAACACAAATAAGTGTTGGCAATTGAAAAAAAATAAGGGTTGTCAAACAACCATTATGGTGTAGTGCACGTATTTTCATTCGCACATATTTTTAACATAGGCTCGAAGGTAGCCTAGATCCAAAAATAAAAGGAATAGGGTAAGAAGAGAGAATCAAATAACAGAAAATTTGAATTAACACAACATCATGAAATAAAGGGGCATATAAACTGGCATAGAGGCATAATGACAGATTCAACATGAATAAACTGATAAAGGTATGAACATTACATAGAAACATAGGCATATAATGACATGAATCAAAAAGGTGAAGACTTGGATGAGATTTAAATTACATACATACATATGAATCCTCTTTACAACTTCATCATGTTACTTTTAATCCCGTTATATTGTGAAAATCACCGTACTCACCTTTCGTGGTTAAAGAATAGAATTATGCACTGAAATTGGTGTAGAAACGTTGCGGTGTTGCTGATTTATCTTCTTGAATTGTTGTAGAAGCTCTAATCTTTAATTTGAGTTGAAGTTGAACACTTGAGATTTGATTTAGAGGCTGCGGCTAGGGTTTAAGAGAGAATTTGACAGCATAATGGTGTCATAGATAATATTTGTGAATTAGGATCAGGTCTTAGGGTGTATACATAGGTGTAGGAAGTTATTTAGGCCTTAGGATTAACCCTAGAGCTGATCTGGACCACTCAGATGCCATATCAGCCCTTAGGACGAATCGGGCCACGGGTTGGCAGCCAAACACTATGGATTGACCTCTAGTCCACCCAGCAGAGCTCGGGTCGACTCCAAAAATGGTGCGGTTCGGCTATTCCCCTCCCGATTCACTGTTTTGAACTTTTTTTGAATATTTATTTATTTAATTTATATATATATATATTTCTCTCATATGCATACAAACTTCATGGCTTAATAGCTTCTTCATAATTAACCATTTTCACACTAAACCACTTTTTAAACTACGTTCACACTAAGCCAAATTTTAGCCATTCCCCTAAAACAAAAATATGGCGCTGGCGGGGATCGAACTCTATACCTCTTGTATGCAAGTCACATGCTCTAACCAAATGAACTACTAAGTCTTTTGCTTACAAACCTTAGAATAATGCTAAACATCATTATTTTCTCATTCCTCTTTTTCAAATAAATTATTCTTTAATTTTTTATTTTAATATTCTCAGAAAATACGGGGTGTTACATTCTCCTCTACTTAAAGGATTTCGTCCTCGAAATCTCTAAGTTAAGAAGAATGTATCCTACCATCCAATCATCCATCTACTCAACCATCAACCACTAGCAACCATGGTCCTTAAAAGATTTCTAATGCTTTTCATGTACATATGCATAGTGTGTATATGTCTATATACTAATGCAAAATCAGGTGGTCCACTGATTCAGTCGACCTCCTTAATGCAAATAATGATAGTGCCATGTATCCATCATGTATGCAAAGAACCCTATACATATCATTACTACATGTGTGCACAACCATTCATTTAAATGTAACATCCATATGATACACACATTCAACGTACATTCATTTTACTAAATACATCCATTTATATGCAATATGCAATTTGAAAGTGACTGAGCCGATCTAGTGCCTAAAGTGTGTGTATATGCATCAATGAGCAACCACTAGCAAACACTTGCATCCACATGCATCCACCATACATAACATGTCTCAAAAACATGTTTCAATGATAGGACTACCCTATCTAAAGGTCAAAGATACTAGTGAGAGGACATACTAAAGATAGAACAAGAACAAGCTAAGCGATAAAGGAGAAATTAAAAGACATACCATCGAAAAGAAAAGGGTACAATGAACGCATCTTCTCTTCTGTCTCCCAAGTAGCACCGCTCTCATCATCTCCCCATTGCACTTTGACTAGCTTGACCTCTCGATTCCTCAACTTCTTAATCTCCAACCCAAGAATGCATGTAGGAGCTCGTCGAATCGTCGCATCACGCTCTATTTCCACCTCTCTAAGCAAGCTCTTCCAAAACTCTCTAGTAAAGATAGGACCGCGATCGCTCACTATGCTAGAAGGAACACTGTGCAAACGAACTATCTCTCGAATGTATACGGAGGCTAACCATGGAGCTGTCCTCTTACTCTTCACGGGAATGAAATGGGCGCTCTTAGTAAGTCTGTCTTCCATGACCCAAATCCCCGTATTACCCTTCCTCGATCTTGGTAACCCATCACAAAGTCCATCGAGACATTCTCCCACTTCCATTGTGGGACCTCCAATGGGTAAAGCAACCCACCGAGCTTCTTTTGCTCTGCTTTTACTTGTTGGCATACCAAGCATCTAGCGACAAACTCGGCCACATCCCTCTTTATACCGGCCCAAAAGTAAACTCGTCTCATGTCCATGTACATCTTGTCCCCGCCGGGATTAATGGTAATCTTCGAACAATGTGCATCATCAAGAATGGTCTTCCTCAGGTTCTCGTCTCGTGGTACACAAAGTCTACCGTCCCTATGTTACCAACCCTTATCATCTACGGTATACCTACTGAGATGGCTCGATGACTCCCCCCTTATGAGCTTCTCTACTAACTCAACCAACTGTGGGTCATCTAGCTGTGCCTCACCAATCCGTCCCAAAAGCATAGGTCTGACCTCTAAGGATGCTAGCAAACTGGGTACAAAGTCAATGGGAGGTCTAAAGTCAAACGTAGAGATAAACTCAAAGCTTCGCCGCTCAACAAACAACGGACTCAAGGACAACCTTTTCCTACTAAAGGCGTGTGCCACCACGTTACCCTTGCTAGGGGTATATGCTATCTCGAAATCGTAGGACGCTAAGAATTCCATCCACCTTTGCTGCCTTAAGTTTAAGTCCTTCTGAGAGAACAAGTATTTTATCGATTTGTGGTCTGTAAACAATTCGAATTTCTCGCTAAGAAGATAATGGCAACAAGGCTTAAGCGCGAAAACAATAGCGGCCAACTCTAGGTCATGTCTAGGGTAATTTTTCTCATGCACTCTCAACTGCCTTCCTCCATAGGCTATTACCCTCCACTCTTGCATTAAGACTGTGCCTAGTCATGTCCCACAAGCATCGGTATAAACGGTAAATGGCTTACTCCCATCTGGCAACACTAAGACTAAGGCTGTGGTCAAAGCTCTTTTTAAACGTTGGAACGCATCATCACAATCTACGTCCCACGTGAAAACTAGGTTATTCGTCGTCAAGCGTGTCAATGGGGCTGATATCTTTGCGAAGTCCTTGATAAACTTCCTATAGTAGCCAGCCAACCCCAAGAAACTCCTCACCTCGGTAGCATTTTTAGGGACCTTCCAATCTTGGATGGCCACCACCTTTGCGGGATCCACAACTATCCCTTCTTTGGAAACCATGTGCCCTAAGAATCGCACTTCCTTCCTCTAAAAGTGACATTTAGAAATTTAGCTTTAAGGTTATGCGCTCGAAGGATCTCCAACACTTCCCTAAAATGTAGGGCATGCTCTTCCTCGTTCTTAGAAAAGATCAAAATGTCATCCACCAAGACCACCACGATTTTATTAAGGTACTCCCTAAACACCCTACTCATCAAGTCAACCAAGTATGCGGGGGCGTTTGTCAAACCGAAGGGCATCACAAGCCACTCAAAGAAACCGTCCGGAATCCTAAAGGCAGTCTTGTCTATGCTATCCTCAGCCACTCTCAACCGATGGAAACCAGTGGCTAAGTCCAACTGCGAAAACGCTGAGGTGCCAACTAACTGATCGACGAGATCGTCAATCCTCGGCAGTGGGTGCCTATTCTTCTTAGTAAGCTTATTAAGTTCTTTATAGTACACACAAAGTCTAAGGGACCCATCCGACTTCGTGGCAAATACTACTGGAGCACCCCCCCTCCGATATACTACGTCTTATGAACCCCTTCTCAAGCAACTCCCCTACTTGCTTATTGAGTTCCCTCTTATTGAGTTCCCTCCTCTCACGAGGAGCCATGTGGCGTACTGGCTGAGATATGGGTTTTGCATTGTCTACAAGATAAATACGAAAGTCTATCTCACGTTTTGGGGGTAGACCCCGTACCTCATCGAAGACATCAACATATTCATGGACTATACGAACAGAATGTAAATCATCATTAGATGCGTCAAGTGACTCAAGATAACTAAGCATCACCAATCCTCTAGGGTCACAAGAAATATCAAGGGTCTTTCCTCTACGAGTCAACAATTTTACTACCCTTCGATCACAATCTAGGATAACACCATGTCTGGCTAGCCAATCCATTCCTAGAATCAACCCATAGTGAAACACCCCACCTCCGTTAGGGTCACTCTCAAAGGGAATGCCCTAATTTTGGTGGAGGTTTATAAGTATAAGTCATAGATCACAAGACAGATATAAATACACATATTTTTGAACAGCGGAAACAACATCAACTTTTATTTCATCAAAAATACGTGTTACACAAACCCTGCCATAATTGTCTTACAATATTTCCAAAAAATATTACATTTCCATAACTGTCTTGATTTCATAATTTAAAGAAGCATAAAAACAAAAGTAAACTGCATAAGTCCCCATAGTTGCTATCCAAAGCCATAGCCCAAAATGAAAGAGATCCAAGCAATACATTCTTTCTCTTCAAGATGAATGTGAAAACTGGTCAAGCTGCGGTATTCCCTCCCTGTGGACCTTGGGGGGGGGGGACGAAAGGAAAGAAGACGAAAGAAAAGTAGAGTCAGACATAAAGCCTGAGTAAGTCTAGGACTATTCAGTCTATGAATAAAGAATTAGGCATGATAAGTATAAACTGGAAATGGGAAAGCACTATAAACTAAGTTAAGTTGTCTAGAGTCGAATATACTATCGTACCCCATATTAATCTCTGCATCCATATAAACTAGTTCCCAACAGGCACCCCATAATCAGGGTGAAGTGATCCATTTCTAATGATCGGCTCCTACTCGCATAGTTACATGTGTCTTACGGCCCCCGATGTTGTAGTTACCTATGCTGGTCCCACCGTGGGGTGTATCAAGTCCCATGGTGGCGGCCCGACACAATTCTAGAATGCACAGGTATACTACTGGTGCCCAGTGCCTAATTTTTCTGCGCCGGAGTGTGTGCACGCCCGCACCCCGTTAGAACCTACACTGCTGCACCACCGCCGTAGATTTGACCTCTTACAGTCAGCCCAGTAATCGTGCCCCACCCTGCCTAGTTCAGGGTATCCTGATACACCTTGTAGGGTTACTGCTGAAAAGGGTCCCCCACTACTAGGTTTTCTATTTCTAGCCAACATGCTAAGTTGGTTAAGTGTTTTGTAAACCTAACCCCCAATCAGTCTGTATAGTTTAGCATGTTCCATTTTGATTAAGTATTAATTCAATTTACTTAATCCTATCAATCCTGACTCAGCCTTAATTGTCTTATTAAAGCCTCGACCTCTCACATTAGACATGTATTGTTGTGACTGCCTGTTGCCGGTTGGTTCCGGGCAGTCTTACGTCACAACTCAGTCTAACCTCGGGTCTTTATTGGGCTCAATGTTTAACCACCCACATTGGATAGGTATTGTTGTGACTACTGGACAACCGGGCGATTCCGGGTAGGTTTATTTCACAACGCAATCCAACCTCGGGTTAAACACATCGTATTTTATAAATTTACATATTTTGTCTCTTTTCTTTTTATATGTAAATATTTGCGGGCCATTATTCAAATTCATCTTTATTGGGTAAAATTAATTTATACCACTTAATTGTTTTCAAGGTCGTTGGCATGCGTCAAACATGCCAACACATATGTTTATATTTTTAACCCAACGTCACTACCCCCGTTTTATACGTTCGCTATAATATAACATATGTTGGGTTTAATATTTATGCCCAACTTAGCCACATGAAAAAGGGGAGGCTTAGAACATGGTGTTTATATATTCTAAGTAACATCAAAAAGGGAGTGTGAACGCATGAACTTGCAATATAACGATCTAATTAACATGAATTAGGCACTTGTGAACTTGCATTGTAGTAGCATATAATCATGGCATAAACATACCTAAACATGAATCATGGTTTTTAATCTATTCATGTAAACTTGCAATTGGAATGTAAATCTAACTTAATTATGTGTCGTATATATTATCATGTGATTTTGATAACAGCATAGGCCTAAAACATATTTTGTTTGGGCATAAAGTCAAACATAAACTAGCCATGTTCATAAAGTCAACACAGGTTCACAAGGGTGCTTACTTTTGTCACTAACACAAAAGTATGGTTTTACACTTGAATCATGATGCCAATTCCAACATAAATTCATATGAGTCATAATACCCAAATGGATCCAACTACACTAAAAGTGATTATAAAAATATACATCATGTTGGCATAATAGTGAACCATATACTTGCATGAATCTCAAATAAGCTACCACAAACATATAGTCGTTAACTTTCAACATGAATCATATACTTGCAATTATCCAATAGGTGTTGTGATAAACTACCACAAACATATAGTTGTTAACTTTCAACATGAATCACATACTTGCAAATATCCAATAGGTCTAACATCGTTATACCACAACATTCCAAATCGATTAGAATCATAGCAACATACAATTATGAATTATTATCACCACAAATTAAGTACAATTCCATTTCTCATTTTACACAAATCAAAACACAATTATTCATTCACATCGGAATAGCACTCTACTTACAACGTATGACAAATCTTCAATTCAGGAATCTGAATTCTGAATTTGGAGATGCTATCCTTTGTTGTAGGCGTTGTTTTGATTTAGTTGTCGTTGCTTTAAGCTTTTGAATTGTCTCCTAATCGTCTCTCAATTTTGATGGCTACTCCTACTCTTTCCTCAACAGCATGATGGTCTCATTCTCATTTTCATTTGTATGAATTAGGTGGAGTCTTAGGTCCATTTTATAGAGTTTGTGAATTGATTAGAACCGTCGATGGAGCTTGGATTAATAATAGCCATTCGTTTGAAGGATAGACCAATCAGGAGCTAACACCTAGCCCTAGTGACAAGGCAAGGCTCAGAAATTCGGCCAAGCACAGACCAGGCAAGCCAGGGGGGCTGGGTTCGACCTGGCTAAGGGGCCAGGTCGACTCCCCAGTCGACCCCCAGGTCGACTACCCAGTCGACCAGGGTGCCCCAGGTCGACTACCCAGTCGACCTGGGTGGCCCAGGTCGACTACCCAGTCGACCTGGGTGCCTTGGGCGGGAAAATTCCCGCCCAGCGTATTCTGGTCCGATTTTTTTTTTTTTTTTTGAAATTTGAATTTGTTCTGAGCTGTTTCTGTCTGTTTGAATTTTAAACTGAATTCTGAAACTTTCGGAGGCCATATCTTCTTCATACAGAGTCCGTTTTATGCAAACTCGGACTCTATCTCAAGCAGAATTCCGAGACGAACGCAATGGAGTATCATGTTTCCCTTAATTCTTTGATTTTAAATTAATTATTTTTTAATTTGTGAATTTCACTGTTATAGAATACACGGGGTGTTACATTCTTCCCCACTTAAAAGGATTTCGCCCCCGAAATCTTCAAGTTCAGGAAGAATGTATATCCTAACATCCAAACGTCCATCTACTCATCCATCAAACACGAGCGTCCATTGTCTTTAAAAGACTTCTAATGCTTCATTATCACATGCGAAGTGTGTGTACATGTACTTATCTAATGCAAAATCAGTCGGTCTACTGATTCAGTTGACCTCCTTAATGCAAATTATGTAAGTGTCATGAATCCATTATGTATGCAAAATTTCCTATTCATGATTCTACATGAGTGCACAATCATTCATATAAATGCAACATCCATATGACAACACATTAAAGTTCAACCATATACAAATGCAAACATATATATGCATTATGCAATATGAGGTGACTGAGCCGATCTAATACCTAGATAGTATGTGTATATGCAACCACGAGCAACCACTAGCAATCACTTGCAACCACTTGCAACCATCATCCATAACATGTTTCAATTACATGTTTTCATCCAAATGTTTCTACCTAAAAGATAAGGTCGAGGAGATATACCTAAAAAGATAGATAAAAGCGCAACTTAAGGAAAAAGAAAGATCAAAGATGTACCCTCGAAAAGAAAAGGGTATGCTGCACGTATTCTAGCCTCAGTTTCCCAAGTCGCGTCTTCCTCGACGTCGCTCCACTGAACTTTGACGAGCTTGACTTCGCGGTTGCGTAGCTTTTTCACTTCAGTTCCTAAGATGCGTGTTGGAACTTTCCTCACGGTTGCTTCGCGTTCCACTTCAGCTTCTTCTAGGATATTTGGCTCTACCACTTCAGCAGATTCATGTAGACATTTTCGGAGGTGCGAAACATGAAAAACGTTGTGAACTCCGGCTAGTTTTTCAGGTAGCTCTAATCTATAGGCCATTTCCCCAATTTTCTCGATAATAGGAAACGGCCCTACGAATCTTGGTGCTAGCTTCCCTGTGGTTCCAAAACGAACAACGTTCCTTAGCGGAGATATCTTAAGAAAAACCCTGTCTCCAACCTCAAATTCAAGGTCGGTCCTCCTCTTGTCGGCGTAGGATTTTTGTCTATCTTGGGCTGTCTTCATTCTTCTCCGTATTAAGTCTACTTTCTCTGAAGTCTCTCGGATCATATCTGGCCCAAGTATGAGCTTGTCAGTAGAGTCCCACCAACAAGTGGGAGATCGACACGGTCTTCCATATAAAGCCTCGAAGGGCGCCATTCCGATGGTGGCCTGGTAGCTGTTGTTGTAGGCAAATTCCACCAAAGGAAGATGGTCTTCCCACGTCCTTCCGAAGTCAAGGACGTACAGTCTTAAAAGGTCCTCCAAAACTCTATTCACTCTTTCCGTCTGGCCATCGGTTTGGGGGTGATAGGCTGTACTCAAGCATAACTGTGTGCCTACCGCTTCTTGCAGACTCCGCCAAAACTCACTTGTGAAGATAGGGTCTCAGTCACTAACAATGCTGGAGGGTATTTCATGGAGTCGAACAATTTCCTTGAGATAAAGAGATGCTAGGGATGAGGCAGTTTTTTTACTCTTGACAGGTAAAAAGTGGGCGCTTTTAGTAAGCCTATCCACTATTACCCAAATGCTATTGTTGCCTCTTCTAGACCTAGGCAGCCCATCAATGAAGTCCATTGAGATGCTATGGAAGTGGAACCTCTAGAGGATGGAGCAAACCGCCAGGTTTCTTCTGTTCCGCCTTAACCTGTTGGCAAACCATACACTTTGAAACGAATTCTACCACGTCTTTCTTCATGCCGCTCCAAAAGA
Organism: Allium sativum; assembly: GCA_030737875.1. Classification (NCBI taxonomy): domain Eukaryota; kingdom Viridiplantae; phylum Streptophyta; class Magnoliopsida; order Asparagales; family Amaryllidaceae; genus Allium; species Allium sativum. The sequence goes on along the minus strand of CM060921.1, from coordinate 150,705,741 downwards.
AAGTTCTCTTTATGTCCTTGTACATTTTATCTCCGCCTGGATGTATCGTCATCTTGGAGTGATGTGCTTCCTCGAGGACCTTCTTTACTAAATCCCTTGTCTGTGGGACGCATAGTCTTCCGTCTCGCCTTAGCCAACCCTTATCGTCGATGGAGTATCTGTTGAGGTGACTTGAAGTCTCACCCCTAATTAGCCTATCAATCGTTTCCACAAGCTGAGGGTCTTCGCGTTGTGCTGTCCCTATTGAGTCCACTAAAGTCGAGCGTACTTCGAGAGATGCGAGCAAGCCCGGTAAAAAATCGGAGGAGGGCCTAAAGTCAAAGCTGGTTATAAACTCTAGGCTTTGCCTTTCAACAAACAGCGGGCTTAGGGTCAGTTTCTTTCGGCTTAACGTGTCTGCCACTACGTTGCTTTTGCCCGGAGTGTAGGAGATCTTGAAATCGTATGAGGCAAGAAACTCCATCCATCTCTGTTGCCTCAAGTTAAGGTCCTTCTGCGAGAAGAGATATTTCAACGATTTATGGTCAGTGTAAAGTTCGAACTTCACACCTAGGAGATAGTGGCGCCAAGACTTAAGCGCAAAGACGATGACAGCTAACTCAAGATTGTGGGTCAGGTAGTTCTTTTCGTGCACTTTCAACTGTCTCCCGCCATAAGCTACTACCCTTCCTTCTTGCATTAAGACAGCGCCTAGTCCTATCCCACATGCATCTGTATAAATTGTGAACATCTTGCTTCCATCTGGCAACGTTAGAATTGGGGCTGTTGTAAGAGCCCTTTTTAGTCGTTGGAAAGCAAACTCGCAATCCAAGTCCCAATTGAACACTAGATTCTTCTTTGTCAGCCTTGTGAGTGGAGCTGAGATTTTCGCAAAATCCCTTATGAATTTTCGATAGAAACCTGCTAGCCCTAGAAAACTTCGGACCTCCGTTGCATCTTCCAATCCTGCACCGCTACTACTTTAGTAGGGTCCACAGCTAACCCTTCTTTGGATACTATGTGCCCAAGGAACCTCACTTCCTCTCTCCAAAAGTGGCATGTGGAAAATTTGGCTTTTAGCTGATGGACTCGCAGAGTTTCCATGATTGCCCTTAAGTGCTGAGCATGTTCCTCTTCACTCTTTGAGAAGATCAAGATATCATCTACGAAGACCACTACGAACTTTTTGAGGAATTCTCTGAACACCCTACTCATCAGGTCCACGAAGTAAGCGGGTGCGTTTGTCAAGCCAAAAGGCATGACAATCCATTTAAAGAAGCCGTCTGGGGTTTTGAATGCTGTCTTATCGATGCTATCTTCAGCCACCCTTAGCTGATGAAATCCGGTCGCTAAATCGAGTTGGGAGAAAACAAACGCTCCTACAAGCTGATCAAACAGATCGTCAATTCTGGGGAGAGGGTGCCTATTCTTTTTCATTAGTTTGTTGAGCTCCCTATAGTCAACACATAGACGGAGTGAACCATCCGCCTTTGTGGCAAACACCACTGGAGCGCCCCATTCTGAAATGCTCCTTCTAATGAACCCCTTCTCTAGAAGCTCTTTAACCTGTTTACTGAGTTCTTCCCTTTCCCGTGGAGCCATGTGTCTAACGGGCAACGCAACGGGCTTTGTATTATCTACAAGATATATGCGGAAGTCTATCTCCCGCTTTGGAGGTAAGCCCTTCACCTCTTCGAAGACATCCGGATATTCCCAGACCACTCTAACCGATTGCAAACTTTCAACAGAAGCATCTAGCGATTCAAGATAACTAAGCATAACCGCATACGAGGGATTACAAGTAATTTCCAGAGTGTTACCGCGTTGGGTCAGAAGCCTAACCACCCTTTTCTCACAATCAAGGATGGCACCATTACTGGATAGCCAATCCATGCCTAAAATCAAACCATATCCCGAGAAGCCCAAAACAAAGGCACTACATCTAAATTCTACGCTTAGAATAGAAATTTTCAATCCCACACAGATCATAGACAAATGAGCCGGGCCCCCGATTGGATTTGAAACAATTAAGGGGTCCTCTACCATACTAGTTTCTAGGTGCAGAGATTCTACTAAAGCAGATGAGATAAAGGAGTGTGATGCGCCAGAATCAAATAAAGTGCGAACTGGGTGATCATAAAGATAAACTGCACTTTCTACAGAAGTATTTATACCTCGCTGTTGCATAGGTGGCGCTTCTAGCACATGAACCTGTGCCCCTGAGGTGGATCCAGCCCTCTGCCCTCGCTTCTTTGGGCAATCCTTAGCCATGTGGCCTGTCTCACCGCAAGAAAATCACCCACCATTCATCTTGGCCTTCTTTTTCCGGGAATCTTTCACTAAGTGCCCCACTTTGCCACAGAAATTACACTTCCTCTTCTCTTTGTTGTCTTTCCCGCCCTTCTTAAAGTCTGTCTTCTTAGGCTGTAAACCATCTTTCTTCCCTTGAGAGCTTTCTGCCTTTGTCTCCTTCTTGCCCTTATCCTCTTCGTTCAGCAATGCCATCTGCACCAACCTTTCATATGTAGCTCCCATGGGTATATGGGTCATGGCCAAACTGTGTAATGGCTCATTCAATCCTTTGACAAAGCGGAGGGCCTTCTTGTGCGGAGTGTTGACTAGGTCCAGTCCGAACCTAGCCAGCTGATCGAACTGATTAACATACTCTTTGACTGTCATATTCCCTTGCTTAAGAAATAAGAATTTTTCCAATTGAAGGCTCCTTTCAGCTTCTGAGAGAAATTTAGCCTCAAACCGTGCCCTTAAGTCCTCCCATGTTTCCACTGGTCTTTCTGCATTGGTAACTTCCCACCAGTAGGCAGCCTCGCCTTTAAGTAGCCATACTGCCAGTTGTATCTTCTGCCTATCTTCTACCTCAAAGATGACGAATAAGTCCTCGGTTTCCTTCAGCCAATTCCTGGCTGCCACGAAGGACTCGGTTCCATGAAAGTCCTTTCCTCCCATAGCTTTAAAATCTTTACATATCTTAGCAAAAGTATTACCCCGCGGAGGAGGTGGAGGAAGAGGTGCTGTTGCAGCTGGATGATTTCCTGCAGCTGGGGGAGGAGGAATGGTAGGACCTGGCTGAGTGGCCCTTGCTTCTAAGAATCGTCTAAACCAACCAGGTATTGGTATACCCTCTGGCAAGTTAAGTTCTTTGGACATGCTGAAACAAAAAGGATAGATTCAAAACGAAGGATAAAAGATAGTACCTATGGCTTTGGGGGACTATGCCTTTTTAAAATAAAATAACATTTTATCTTTAAAAATGCTTCTTTAAATTTTCTTTTGAAAATAAATTTTCAAAACTTTTTATCTTATCTGGTAAACCTATGCTCTGATACCAAGTAAAACACCCCACCTCCGTTAGGGTCACTCTCAAAGGGAATGCCCTAATTTTGGTGGAGGTTTATAAGTATAAGTCACAGATACACAAGACAGATATAAATACACATATTTTTGAACAACAGAAACAACATCAACTTTTATTTCATCAAAAATACGTGTTACACAAACCCTGCCATAATTGTCTTACAATATTTCCAAAAAATATTACATTTCCATAACTGTCTTGATTTCATAATTTAAAGAAGCATAAAAACAAAAGTAAACTGCATAAGTCCCCATAGTTGCTATCCAAAGCCATAGCCCAAAATGAAAGAGATCCAAGCAATACATTCTTTCTCTTCAAGCTGGATGTGAAAACTGGTCAAGCTGCGGCATTCCCTCCCTGTGGACCTTGGGGGTGGGGGGGGGGGGAGGGGAAAATGAAAGGAAAGAAGACGAAATAAAAGTAGAGTCAGACATAAAGCCTGAGTAAGTCTAGGACTATTCAGTCTATGAATAAAGAATTGGGCATGATAAGTATAAACTGGAAATGGGAAAGCACTATAAACTAAGTTAAGTTGTCTAGAGTCGAATATACTATCGTACCCCATATTAATCTCTGCATCCATATAAACTAGTTCCCAACAGGCACCCCATAATCAGGGTGAAGTGATCCATTTCTAATGATCGGCTCCTACTCACATAGTTACATGTATCTTACGGCACCCGATGTTGTAGTTACCTATGCTGGTCCCACCATGGGATGTATCAAGTCCCATGGTGGCGGCCCGACACAATTCTAGAATGCACAGGTATACTACTGGTGCCTTGTGCCTAATTTTTCTGCGCCGGAGTGTGTGCACTCCCGCACTCCGTTAGAACCTACACTGCTGCACCACCGCCGTCGATTTGACCTCTTACAGTCAGCCCAGTAATCGTGCCCCACCCTGCCTAGTTCAGGGTATCCTGATACACCTTGTAGGGTTACTGCTGAAAAGGGTCCCCCGCTACTAGGTTTTCTATTTCTAGCCAACATGCTAAGTTGGTTAAGTGTTTTGTAAACCTAACCCCCAATCAGTTTGTATAGTTTAGCATGTTCCATTTTGATTAAGTATTAATTAAATTTACTTAATCCTACCAATCCTGACTCAGCCTTAATTGTCTTATTAAAGCCTCGACCTCTCACATTAGACAGGTATTGTTGTGACTGCCTGTTGCCGGTTGGTTCCGGGCAGTCTTACGTCACAACTCAGTCTAACCTCGGGTCTTTATTGGGCTCAATGTTTAACCACCCACATTGGATAGGTATTGTTGTGACTACTGGACAACCGGGCGGTTCCGGGCAGGTTTATGTCACAGCGCAATCCAACCTCGGGTTAAACACATCGTATTTTATAAATTTACATATTTTGTCTCTTTTCTTTTTATATGTAAATATTTGCGGCCCATTATTCAAATTCATCTTTATTGGGTAAAATTAATTTATACCACTTAATTGTTTTCAAGGTCATTGGCATGCGTCAAACATGCCAACACATATGTTTATATTTTTAACCCAACGTCACTACCCCCGTTTTATACGTTCGCTATAATATAACATATGTTGGGTTTAACATTTAAGCCCAACTTAGCCACATGAAAAAGGGGAGGCTTAGAACATGGTGTTTATATATTCTAAGTAACATCAAAAAGGGAGTGTGAACGCATGAACTTGCAACATAAAGATCTAATTAACATGAATTAGGCACTTGTGAACTTGCATTGTAATAGCATATAATCATGGCATAAACATACCTAAACATGAATCATGGTTTTTAATCTATTCATGTAAACTTGCAATTGGAATGTAAATCTAACTTAATTATGTGTCGTATATATTATCATGTGATTTTGATAACAGCATAGGCCTAAAACATATTTTGTTTGGGCATAAAGTCAAACATAAACTAGCCATGTTCATAAAGTCAACACAAGTTCACAAGTGTGCTTATTTTTGTCACTAACACAAAAGTATGGTTTTACACTTGAATCATGATGCCAATTCCAACATAAATTCATATGAGTCATAATACCCAAATGGATCCAACTACACTAAAAGTGATTATAAAAATATACATCATGTTGGCATAATAGTGAATCATATACTTGCATGAATCTCAAATAAACTACCACAAACATATAGTCGTTAACTTTCAACATGAATCATATACTTGCAATTATCCAATAGGTGTTGTGATAAACTACCACAAACATATAGTTGTTAACTTTCAACATGAATCACATACTTGCAAATATCCAATAGGTCTAACATCGTTATACCACAACATTCCAAATCGATTAGAATCATAGCAACATACAATTATGAATTATTATCACCACAAATTAAGTACAATTCCATTTCTCATTTTACACAAATCAAAACACAATTATTCATTCACATCGGAATAGCACTCTACTTACAATGTATGACGAATCTTCAATTCAGGAATCTGAATTCTGAATTTGGAGATGCTATCCTTTGTTGTAGGCATTGTTTTGATTTAGTTGTCGTTGCTTTAAGCTTTTGAATTGTCTCCTAATCGTCTCTCAATTTTGACGGCTACTCCTAGTCTTTCCTTAGCAGCATGACAGTCTCATTCTCAATTGTATGAATTAGGTGGAGTCTTAGGTCCTTTTTATAGAGTTTGTGAATTGATTAGAACCGTCGATGGAGCTTGGATTAATAATAGCCGTTCGTTTGAAGGAGAGACCAATCAGGAGCTGACACCTAGCCCTAGTGACATGGCAAGGCTCAGAAATTCGGCCAAGCACAGACCAGGCAAGCCAGGGTGGCTGGGTTCGACCTGGCTCAGGGGCCAGGTCGACTACCCAGTCGACCTGGGTGGCCCAGGTCGACTACCCAGTCGACCTGGGTGCCTTGGGCGGGAAAATTCCCGCCCAACGTATTCTGGTCCGAATTTTTTTTTTTGAAATTTGAATTTGTTCTGAGCAGTTTCTGTCTGTTTGAATTTTAAACTGAATTCTGAAACTTCCGGAGGCCATATCTTCTTCATACAGAGTCCGTTTTATGCAAACTCGGACTCTATCTCAAGCAGAATTCCGAGACGAACGCAATGGCGTATCCCGTTTCCCTTAATTCTTTGATTTGAAATTAATTATACTTTAATTTGTGAATTTCACTGTTATAGAATACATGGGGTGTTACACGTAGCCCATGAAACCAAGCACAAAAGCATTACATTCAAAACCAACGCCTAAGATAGACAATCTCAGATCCCTACAAACCGTGGATAAATGAGCCGACACACCAATAGGATTTGAGACTATAATGGGATCCACAATGAGACTAGTATTTAAGTGCAGTGTTTCAACTAATGATGTAGAGATAAACGAATGTGATGCGTCAGGATCGAATAAAGTACGGACATGATGATCAAACAAGAAAATCAAACTTTCGACAGAAATTTTTCTACCTTCTTCCTGCCCCGGAGCCATGAGAGCATGAACTTGCCCTCCCGTAGTAGAACCTGCCCTCTACCCTTGATTCTTAGGACAGTCCTTGACAACGTGACCTGGATCACCACAATGATAACAAGCGAACTTCTTCTTCTTCCTATAGTCTTTCTTCAAATGGCCGGGTATCCCACAGTTGTGACACTTCCTCTTTTCTTTACCACCTTTCTTTTGTTGTTGGGCTTTCTTTGGATCCTCCTTCTGATCTTGCGGCCTAAAAGTACTTACACCCATCTCTTCTTCATGCATGTATGCCATATCAACAAGCTTTTCATACGTAGCCCCCATTGGAATGTAGGACATAACCAAACTGTGAAGCGGTTCATTTAGGCCCTTTGCAAACCTCAAGACCTTCTTGTGAGGCGTATTCACCAACTCTAGCCCAAATCTCGCCAACTTATTAAATTCGGTCACATACTCCTTCACGGTCAAGTTTTTCTGCTTCAATGTCAAGAACCTCTCCATGTACATACTTTCCTCAGCTTGAGAAAGGAATTTCAACTCAAACCTTCCCCTAAAATCTGCCCACGTCTCTATAGCACGCTCTCCATTAGTAAACTCCCAACAAAACGAAGCTTCGTCCTTCATCAACCAAGCAACCAATTGGACCTTCTTACAATCGTCCAAATCAAAAATGCCAAACAGATCCTCCACTTCTTTCAACCAATTTCTAGCTTCAACGGACGTTTCCGACCCACTAAAAGGTTTTCCACCCATCAAACAAAAGTCTTTACATATATTGGAGAAAGCATCTCCACGCGAAGCTATGTTACACCAAATTACTTACTTACACTGCACATCTACTAGTCTCTATTTACGAAAGGTTGATCCCTTCCCACTAACTATACCCATATGACAAACTTGGTAGTTACTTGTACCTAGCTGCTATCGTAGGTGCCGACTTGCTCCTACCACTGTTGAGGTGCCCTTATCTACCCATTCGATCGGCTCTCTAAACCCCGTAGGCACCCGTGATGGCCCAACACAAGGGTGTATCACTCCCCAAAATGGCAACCCCGATACCAACATAAAATGCACGGCCATACCTACACGATGCAACAACGTCTTACCTACCAACCCGGACCCATGCACGCACATGAACCCGTTGGACTTGCGTTGCCACTGCTTATCACATTTTGACCTCTTACATTCAAGTCCAGTAAGCGTGCCCCAACCCTGGCCTAGTACCGGGCCCAATTAGATACTCAAACGGGTCACTGGTTGAAACGGGTCCCCATCCGACACAAGCCTCCCACCTATGCTTGGTCCCCACTAGGTTTTTCTCCCACTTAACCATTTTAATTTAAATGTCCATGTCTTACACATGCTATGGTTAAGTCCATACTTACATGTCATAATTTACATGTCTTATCTTATACCGGTTAAGTCCATATTTACATGTCATAATTTACATGTCACCCCACTTAACCCTCTAACCATACCCATATCTTATTATGGTTAATATTCCTTAATTCATTCCTTGTGACGAACGGTGCATGACCTCCCACATTAGACCGAACGTTTTGTAGCCGCTGGATTTGCCGGGAGGGTCTGAGCAGTCTTACGCCACAAACCGGGTCTAACCTCGTGTCATTAACCGTTGCGCCTACAATTCATTCCTTTGACCTCTCACATTAGACGTCCAATTGTGGCAGCTGGGTTTGCGGGGTGGTTCCGGGCAGTCTTACGCCACAATTGCGCCTAACCTCGTGTCAAAGGTTTATTAATAATCGTATTTCACCCATACCCAATTTTCACGTCATGTATGTCCAATTAAAAATATAATCATGTTTATAAGATTGCCTATTCCAAATTGTCACTAATTACATATTAATTAGCCTCACTTACAAATTTACAATTATAGGCAATTTCATCAATTCCATGTAATTCATACCCAAATATGCCAATTTCACATATTATCCAATTATCCAAAATATCTAATAATATCCAATTTTCCATATTTCACATATTCCCATCGTTGCCACGTATTTGCATTCGCACGTATTTTTAACATAGGCTCGAAGGTAGCCTTGATCCAAAAAAAAGGAATAAATATAAGAAGAGAGAATCAAATCATAGAAAATTGGAATTAACACAATATCATGAAATAAAGGGGCATGTAAACTGGCATAGAGGCATAATGACAGATTCAACATGAATAAACTGATAAAGGTATGAACTTTAAATAGAAACATATGCATATGGTGACATGAATCAAAAAGGTGAAGACTTGAATGAGATTTAAATTACATACATACATATGAATCCTCTTTACAACTTCATCATGTTACTTTTAATCCCATTATATTGTGAAAATCACCGTACTCACCTTTCGTGGTTAAATAGTAGAATTATGCACTGAAATTGGTGTAAAAACGTTGCGGTGTTGCTGATTTATCTTCTTGAATTGTTGTAGAAGCTCTAATCTTTAATTTGAGTTGAAGTTGAACACTTGAGATTTGATTTAGAGGCGGCGGCTTGGGTTTAAGAGAGAATTTGACAGCATAATAGTGTCAAAGATAACATTTATGAATTAGGGTTAGGTCTTAGGGTGTATATATAGGTGTAGGAAGTTATTTAGCCTTAGGATTAACCCTAGAACTGATCTGGACCACTCAGATGCCATGTCAGCCCTTAGGGCGAATTGGGTCATGGGTTGGCAGCCAAACACCCTGGATTGACCTCTAGTCGACCCAGCGGAGCTTGGGTCGACACAGCAGAGCTCAGGCCGACTGCAAAAATGGTGTGGTTCGGCTATTCCCCCTCCCGATTCGCTGTTTTGAACTTTTTTTGAATATTTGTTTATTTAGTTTATATATATATATATATATCTATATATATGTTTCTCTCATATGCATACAAACTTCATGGCTTAATAACTTCTTCATAATTAACCATTTTCACACTAAACCACTTTTTGAACTGCGATCACACTAAGCTAATTTTTAGCCATTCCCCTAAAACAAAAATATGGCGCTTGCGGGGATCGAACTCTATACCTCTTGTATGCAAGTCACATGTTCTAACCAAATGAGCTACTAAGTCTTTTGCTTACAAACCTTAGAACAATGCTAAACATCCTTCTTTTCTCATTCCTCTTTTTCAAATAAATTATTCTTTAATTTGTTATTTTAATATTCTCAGAAAATATGGGGTGTTACAAAGATATTAAATATATTGTTTGATTAATCTGCGTATACTGGACGCTTTGGATTTTGTGGGTAGTATCCGCTGAAAACCCCCACGAGACAACACTCGTACTACTAGGAACATCTAGGGGTTTAACGGCTTGTTGCATATGCTTTATGCAATTGTGTTTCCTACGAAAGTGTGACATATATTAATTTAGTTTATTCGAGGACGAATAAAATGATAAGTGTGGGGGTATTTGATATACACATAAATGTGTATATTTTATCTGCTTATTTATCTTATTTTATATTTAAAATAATTGATACTGTGTATTTATAGTTGTGTTTTCAGATTATTTATGATGAATGGATTAGTGCACGTAATTGTTGAAAAGCTTGAAGAATTAGTGTATGAAGAGTGTTGATTTTGAGAGTTAGATTAAAGCTTGAAGAAATGTTGCTGTTCAACCACCTTCTGCCGCATATTTTAATGATCCAATGGCTTTTCATAAAGATAGCTTGTTGAAAATGTTAAGGAGTTCCATTCGTGCTCAGAACAATTGAAATTGATGTCATTTGATGCCTGCAAGCTATGCCAATTGCAAATCCATTCACACTGCGTTCACATTGGCTCACTTAAAAAGCCTCTCACTCTACAGTTGCATTCACACTGGCTTATATGTTATTTGGGCTAAATCTTTAGTCCCACATTGTGTATATAGCCTCTTAGTATTAGCTAAAGCAACTATAAATACGTTGTATCCCTTTCATGTAAAGGACACACTTAGTTTTATTCTGTAATTGTCTTCTTGGAATAAAACTCTTCTTCTCCCTTTCTCTCAGATGTTATTTAATTTTATTTATGTTCATGTTATTTATATTCTTTTTCTCTTCTTCTTTATCTATGTCTAGCTAATCCCCTTTGATTAGGGGGTGATGACACTAATAGATATGATTCAGCATGAATCACATAGCCAATAGAAGATGACTTTATACATGTAGATCTGGATCTGAATCAAGGGTTAGATCTAAACCTTCATATTCTGTGTCGTTTAAGAGCTATCCTCCTTTACAGGGTATATTCGTGTTCGATCTAACAATTATCAGATTTAGATCTAATTTTAGGGTTTTAGAAATTAATTAGTGAATCGGTCCTGATAGCATATAGTAATTAGGGGATAATGACATAGATCGAATTCATACTCATCAATAGCCAACAAATAAATATAGATCTAATTCATGTTTCTGTCTCAAACATGAATTAACGATAATTAGGTTCTTAGAAACAAATAAGTAAATAACGACAAGCATAGCCTATGGTTGTTTAAGAGCTCAGCTCCTGCATAGGCTATGCTTGTCGTTATTTACTTATTTGTTTCTAAGAACCTAATTATCGTTGATTCATGTTTGTGACAGAAACATGAATTAGATCTATATTTATTTGTTGGCTATTGATGACTATGAATTCGATCTATGTCATTATCCCCTAATTGCTTTCTCTTACTATATAAATCTCTTTTTTTATTTAATTGCTATTATTTTCTGTGTTTTCAATCAATCAAAATCCTGGAATAACTTGATTGGATTTATTAATTAAAATATTTTTGGTCCCAGAGTTCGACACCCTCTACAACAATCCTTGTTGTTTAGGAAAGCTGAACGGATCAAACAATTGTTTATAGTTGTTAATTTGTTCGCAAACATGGTGGTGGTTGTTGCTCTTTTTATATTGGTGGTTGGGAAGTTGTTGTTCTTTCCATTGTTCAAATGGAATAATTTGTGGAGGCCTTTGTGGTAGGTGAATCAAAGAGGCAAAACATATTCCACTAGTTTGGAAATCTATTTCTTGATATTTCAATACGTAGAGTGTAATTTCTTGTAATAGAAATATATGCATAAGATAAGATGCATATGGAATTGTTGGTTTTGTAGGGGGTCCAAAATCTCTTTATCCGATCGAATATGTAGCGAGACTAATTTTGTCGTGTATAAGCAAAGATTGCATAGAGTGCTTTATGTTCATGACCATACACTTGCTCATGACTCCCAAGCCTAGGAAAAACCATATTAATTAGCATTCTATTAATCAGTCTTGGCCGTGGATGAAATTGTGAAGGAGTCATTCTAGTAAACTCGTCTTCCCAAATTTGATGGGTGACTGGATCTCTCGGTTTGTAACGCATATCCAGAATTTCATGCAACCTAACCCCTGAGTAAGAACAACCCAAAATCTGCCCTAGCATTTCAACATTAAACTTAACTATTTGGCCATATACACTTGATCATATCCAGTTTTCAAGGTCGTATGGTTCTTATACAACAAGCGAATACATATGAATGAAAAACAAGAAAATGGCAAGAGGATCAATTTTCCCTTTGTTGTCTTCATAGTCAACCAAGTGTTTAAGTTTTTCCCTAGTGAGCAAATTGTTAACATCGTATTGTGTTAATTGACTAAGTGGATAAAAAGGACCTGAGTGAATAGTCTTTACCGTCAAATTTTTGAGAAGTTTTGGACCATCACTTGCCTTAATCCATTGTTTGATTTGCTCCTATGTGGCATAGTTTACGGATTCCTTTTGAGATGTAGATGCTTCAATAACCCTTTTTCTCTTTGGAACTGGGCGTTTTGGAGCCATTAAATTGAAATTTAAGAGTTTGATAAATTGGGGATTTAGGTTTAGGGTAAAAAATAGAATGGTAAAAGTAAAAAGCAAGTGGAGAAAGTGAAAAAGGGTATATATATATAGAAACCGGTATAGGCTGAATCAGACGTCTGTTGGCTTCATGAAAGACGTCTGTCTTTACAGGAAAAAATATCCCAAGAAGACGTACAAACGTCTGTTTCTTTTTAGCCAGACGTTTGTGCTGAAATGCGTATGGAATATGAATTTTCAATTTGCATAGAAGTCTGAGGGTTGGAGAACAGACGTCTGTGATTATAGGGTTTTGTAACTTGAGACATTGTATAAACGCTTGTCTTAAACTTTCAGACGTCTGTTTTTAAAGATATTATTATTTTCACTTCCACCCTATGTCAGACGTCTGATATTATATTAACAAACGTCTATTTGTTGTAAATTTTGTTTTTCACTTAATTTTCTGTAGATGAAATATATTAAATTTTATTGATTTATATGATAGTACATTTCAAAATACTTATTAAAATTCAAAAACAAACAACATATTAAAAACATATTCATGTTGCATTATATCAATGCAATCGTTATTACATATAAGGAAATATGAACAACAGTGGAATGAACATTTATTCTTCATCCGATGACGATGATTTCTTCTTGGAAAAGTCCTTCTTTGATTCTTCGTTTTCCCTGTAGTTCTTATCCCATGAGTTTGGACTGTAAGGTGGCCGAGTAGGTGCATTTTTTTCAAGGGCTCTAAGAAGTTGATGGTCGTTCTGGAATAATGGAAAGAGGATAATGTCTTAATTCAAGAACATTTGATTTTCCACAAACTCTTATAGAAATTTGCTCCAAGAAACTTAAGTGTCTTGATCTTGTTTTCTGTTCAAAATAAAGTTCACATGGCAACTCCAGCTGTTGTTGCTGGTAATGATGGATCTTTTCAATCTTGTATTTCATAATCGGAGATAGAGAAAGTTACATTTCACCTTCTTAGAGTCTGGTGTGTAGCCTGTATGATATTCTTGTCATTAATACTCGGATGGCTTCTCCGGATTTGGAGAAACAAGTATGTTGATTGATTCAAATAAATGCTTTTCGGTTGATTTTGTTGGAGTAGATTTGGATGAAGCTGATTTGTTCGACATGATTTTGAGCTTCTTTAGTATAGAAATATTATTATGTTTGTAATAATTTTTCTTACCAAAATGCTGCTTATTTATAGTTATTTTAGTACTATATTTAAGTCCTTGATTGTAGAGGCTATTTTTATTATTCTATTATAAACTCCAAAAAAATTAAGGAAAGGAGAGATTATTGGAAATAATTTGGCGCAGTTTATAATTCTGAGAAAGCACATGTACCTAAGTCACTTCTTAGATTGATAAAAAAGGTTTCATTTAGGAGTTTTTTAAAAAATGTCTGCAATTTGCTTATCTGTAGTAACAAATTCCAATGTTATATTTCCTTTTTCGACGTGATCTCTTAGAAAATGATGTCTAATATCTATGTTTTGTTCTAGAGTGATTTATAAGATTTTTTTTAGTAAATTGATAGCACTAATATCGTCACAGTATATAGGTGAGCTATTAGTAAATTTTCCAAAGTCCTTTAATGTTTGTTGCTTATAAATTACTTGAGAACATGCAAGAGCACCAGATATATATTCACTTCAGATGTTGAGAATGAAATCAATTTTTTTTTCTTACTAAACCACGAAATAAGAGATTGACCGATACAGTTGCAAGTACCACTTGTTCTTTTTCTATCTGTTTTGCATCCTCCGAAGTCGGCATCACTATATGATAAAAGTTCAAAGGAATGACTTTTGGATATAAAAGCACGTAATCTCTTGTATTGGTTAAATATGTCAAAAATCATTTTATAGCTATAAAATGTGATTCTTTCGGTTGTGCTTGAAATCCTGCACAAATAAAATAACTCATCATAATATCCGGTTGACTAGCGGTTAAATATAAAAGTGATCCTATAATACTTTGATAAAGTTTTTGATCAAAATCTTTTACGTTTTCATTTTATATAAGTGAACAGTTGTACATATTAGTGTTGGCTTTCTGGAAGTCTTTTCCATACCGAAACATTTTAATAAATCATTATAGTATCTTTCTTGGTTTATAAAAATGCCATTTTTAATTGTTTAACTTGTAGTCTGAAGAAGAAATTTAATTCTCCCATATAAGACATTTCAAATTTATTTTTCATTATATTTTTAAAATTATCACAAAGATTTTCATTAGTTGATCCAGTAATTATATCATCAACATTATTTGAACAATCAAAATATTTTTGTATTCTTTTTATAAAGAGTGTTATATCTACTTTACCAATTTCAAAACCAGAGTTCATTAAATGTGACTTTAATCTTTCGTACCAAGCACGGGATGCTTATTCTAGACCATACAAAGCTTTCTTTAATTTATAAACACGATCAAGAAATTTTTCATGAGCAAAAAGTGGAGGTTGCTAGACATATACTTGTTCTTTTATATAACCATTTAAGAAAGTGCGTTTTACATCCATTTGAAAAAGTTTTATACTATGGTGAACTGCAAAAGAAAGTAGAGTACGGATAGCTTCAAGACGAGCTACTGGAGCAAAAGTTTCATCATAATCAATGCCCTCTTCTTGATCATACCCTTGAGCTACTAAACGAGCTTTGTTACGAACTATATTTCCACTTTCGCCTGCCTTATTCTTATAGACTCATTTTGTTTCAATTACCAATTGATCTATTGGTCTAGGTACTAGTTCCCATACCTCATTCCTTTCAAATTGATTGAGTTCCTCCAACATTGCTAAAATTTATGATTCATCATTTGCGGCTTCTTTATAATTTTTAGGTTCTAACGACAATATAAAGGCAACATGGCTCATTTGATTTAGTTGATGTCTAGTAGATACTCTTGAACTAATGTCACATATTATGTTGTTTGTAGGATGATCTTTTAAAATCCTAGGAGGTGATCACAAAATAGTTGAAGATTCGTTATTATTTGGAATTGTATTATTTTGAATTTCAACTTCTTCTTCGTCGTGAGTTTTACTTATTTGAAAATTTTCATCAAAAAACATGTAAGCTTTCCTCAATACTATTAGTTCTTTTATTAAAGATTCTATTCACCTTACTTCCATCTAAATAACCAATAAAAATTCCTTTATCGACTTTTGGATCGAATTTTTCTAAGTTTTATTTTGTGTTTAGACAAATCATTTTGAACCAAACGTTCTAAAATACGAAACTTTATGTTTCTTTCCATAAAACATTTCATAACAATTATTTTTTGTTATGGGTCGTAGTGTTACTCTATCTAGTACATAACATGTCGTTGCTACTGCTTCAGCCCAAAATTGCTTTTGTAAACCACTACTATTAAGTAAAGTCCTAGCAAATTCTTGCAAAGTTCAATTCTTTCTTTCTACAACACCATTTTGTTGTGGTGTTCGTGGAATAGAGAAGTTATGACTTATTCCCGTTTTGTTACAAAAATCATTAAATAATTCATTTTCAAATTCACCTCCATGATCGCTACGAATATTTTTGATTTTTAGATCCAATAAATTCATTATTTGTTTTCCAAAAATCTTAAATATTCCATAAGTATCACTTTTATGTTTTAAGAACAAAGTCCATTTATATCTTGGAAAATCGTCTGCTATAACAAAAATGTATTTATTATGAATTAATGAACGTGTTTGAGTAGGTCCAAATAAGTCTAAATGTAATAATTATAACGGTTGTTTTGTAGAAGTATTGCTCTTTGACTTAAAAGAACTATTTTTTAATTTACCAAATTAACATGCATTACGTAAATTATTTACTTTGAAATTAATTTTTATTAATCCTCTAACTAATTCATGTTTTGCTAATTTGTTGATATATTTAAAATTTACATGAAAAAATCATTTATGCCATAACCATGGAACTTCATGATCTACAGTTGAACATAAATTTGATTTTTGTTTTATTTTCATGTTTAAAACATATATCTTCCTATTTCGGAAACTTTCAAAAATTAATTTTTTATGATTATCAAATATATTGCAATTTTCCTTTTTAAAACTAATTTGAAATCCTTTATTGCAAAGGTGACAAATGCTTAAAAGGTTATGCTTCAAATTTTTAACTAACAATAAATTAGAAATAATGGGAGAATTGGATATACCAATTCTGATGACTTCACCAATGCCAGTGACGTAGCCTTTTGAATTGTCTCGAAATGTTACTGTACCACCATCCATATATGTTATATTTGATATCATGTTTTTGTTTCCTGTCATGTTCCTGGAGCAGCCATTATACAGAATCCACTTCTCTTTTGGTCTTGGTTTGGGTACTTACAAGATAAGAAATTTTAATTGGTACCAACTTCCTCCGTTAGGGTCCTAAATGTTAGGCAGAGAAAGCAGCCATACCCATGTGCGTTTGGGGCCTTTAAAGATATAATTTGAATCATGAACTACATTTTACAAAAAACTTTTAATATGCTTTTGTCTAATAAGTTTATTGTTGGTCTTAGGAATCCATATCTTTACTTCCTTAGGTATATCTACCTTTTTATTGATATTTCCCTTTTCCACCTTTTTACAAACAAAACTGTAATTTTTTGTTTTCGAATCCTTTTTCAAAACCTAGTCTGTTTCAATTTCCCGAAGGCTTTGAAGTTTTGATCAAATAATCTAAAATTTATTCTCTTTTATTAAATTTTGAAACATTAGTAGTAATCTTTTCCAGCTCACTTTTGAGTTTAGAAATTTCAGATAATGAGTTATTTAGATTACTACTTAAGGTTTTGTTTTTATCTAAAATATCATCATTTTCTAGTTTAACTTTCCTAGTTATTCTGATAAGGAATCATTTTCCAATAAGTAAATCTTTACGTTTACTTTGTGCATTTTCTAATTCCTTTTCTAGAATGGTTTTCTCATCTTTAATAAACCAATATCAATTTCTGTTCTATTTAATCTAGCAATATATTCTTTAGTCAATTTCTTTCGCTCTCTAAATTTATCATTTAACTCCATGCAAATTTCCAAAATCTCATTATAAGTGTGTTTAGGACATACCTCGTCCGTGTCTACCATAAAGCATCCATTTGCTTGTTCTAAGTCACTGTCACTATCAAATGAGGAAGAGTCAGAGTCATCTTATGTAACTTGAAAGGCTCCTTTTTTCTTCTTAAACTTTTCATTTTTTTTGTTTCTTCTTTTCATTGAGAATTTTTGGACAGTCTTTCTTTATATGACCAAATTCATCACGTTTGAAGCACTTTATTGTGGTTTGGTTTGTTGAACTTGGTTTTCATTCTTCTGAAATTTGGTCATCTTTATGAATTTCTTGAACTTGTTGTAGTTCTTAGCTATAAACACTATTTCTTCATCTAAATCAGAATCCTCATTATTTGCCAGAAAAACTATATTTTTCTTTTCCGTATTTTATCCTTCTCTAACCTGCAAGTTAGCTTTATAGGATAACAAGTTTCCAATTGACTCTTCAACTTTGAGTTGAGAAAGATCGTTTGTCTCTTCTATGGCTAAAATTTTTCTTTCCCACTCATTAGTTAAATAATTCAAAATACTTGAACCAAATCAAAATCAGTAAATTTGACTCCAAGTGCCATGAGATCATGTTGAATAGTTTGAAATCTAGTATACATATCACTTCTCGACTCACTAGATTTCATTTTAAAAGATGAAAATTGATTTTGAAAAATTGATATTTTTGTTTGTTTGGCTTTCGTAGTGCCTTCATGAGTGATTTGTAAAGTTCACCATATATCATAGGCAGTAGTGCACATCATAACACATGAAAAAGTATTTTTATCTAATGCACAAAATAAAACATTCATAGCTTTTAAAGTATTAGAAGCTGTTGTTTTTTTAGCATTGGTCCACACACTCAATTCAGTGGTTGGTGCTTCATATTTGTTTTGAGTGGCAACCAATTTCTAAACCTATAGCTTCCATAAAAATTCTCATGCTATTTGACCAATAAGCATAATTAGATCCATTGAAAAGTGGGGGTCATTGTGTGGACTGACCTTATTGAAAGCTATTACTTGCCATATTCAAATGATGTAAATACCAGATACTGTAATTTGATACAACATTGCTCTTATACCAATTGAAAGTCTGTATGTGGATCATATATGTATCTAACTATAGCAAGTAATGATAATAAATAGTGAGCAATAAAGGAACAAAGTAAGAAACAATCACACCAGTATTTTATCCTGGTTAAGATCTCCTGTCCTACGTGCAGTCCCGAGGCTCTCATTTTATTTTCTTACTAACACAAACTACCCTCACTTATCCTGGAAGAATAAGCTTACAAATGAAAAGATGCTTTGACAATAGTGTGTTCTTTTCTTTACAACACGTATTTTGACTAAATCGTACAGAGTTCCCCCATAATCTCCTTGTATTGATATTTGAATTGAATAACTTGGAAATATAGAAGAATTTGTATGCTGAATGAATGCTTTTGAGAGAGATAATAAATATTGAAAGCTTTAGAAAGTATAGAATAGATTCAAAGGGATTAGGTAATTAAAACCTTCAATCTTAGATATATTTATAGTAACTGAAAAGCTTTTATGAAGGGATTTAACCTTTGAAAGTAAAAACTCTTCGTTTGAAATAGTATATCCATTGAGGAACTAATTTAGGGTTTAAAAGAAAAGTTGCGACCTTTGAAACAAAAAGAAACCCTTTCAGAATAAAACAGTCGTTGCCAATACAGACGTCTGTCCATATGGTCAAACGTCTGTCAATGTATTCTAGATATGTTCTAGATACAAAGGCATACATCTGTCCATATTGTTACAGAAGTCAGTGGTTTCAGTAAATAAATTCCTGAGACCATGAACAGACGTCTGTCTATATATGACTGACGTCTGTGTTGAGTCCAGGAATATTTCTTGAACTAGTACTAGATGTCTGTCATATATATACAGACGTCTGTACATGCATGGACTGTTGTATATATATTTGTTTGAAAATGCTTATATAAACCCAAGGAGATTTTACATAAATCTAATACTCAATACCTAATATATTCTTCCAATGAAGCCTTTGAGTATGCCTTGTGGTCTTTTTCATGATTTCATCTCTTTCTTGAATAAATCCTGCAAGATTATATAATATGTTATATGTACTTTCTATGGTCGTATAGTTGTTGTCATTAAAACCTCAAACAGAGGATCTAACAAAAATGTTAAAAGAGCCAAAATAAGAAAAAGGAAACTTCCCAGTCCCCATGGCCGAAAATCAAGCTCTTTCATAGATGTCATACTATGGATGATAATATTTTAGTTTTTAACTGAACGAAGAAGAGAAGGGAAAGATGACATGTGTAAAAATAACGATGGGAAAAGAAAATAATAGAGTGAGTGAAACGTATTTTGGAATGTTGGGTTCAGAAAGGTAAAATGTGGGGGTAGCAATAGGATTAGCCTAAAATTTAACATTTTAGATTTGATTTTCATGTTCAATGAGATATCCTCTCGTAGTTTAAGCTAAGTGTGCTAGGGTAGGGTTTCTTCTTTCGACCACTGTTCAGCTTATTGTAGTTAAGTCTATTTTTTCTAGAAAAATAGTCAATAATAAATCTGTTGTTTCAGATTTTTCTTGACTCTTTGACAAATGGGTAAATTGCAACCTATTCATTCATGATTTGAAAATCTAGGATTTTGAAAGAAAAAAGGTAATGCGTATGCATAGGTTATTGGTAGGTGATGACTTGCTAACAAATAGCACAACATAAAAAATAAACACTAGAAAAAGATAAGTAGAATTATTGGGGAATCTGAGGTTGACATTCACGTGAAAAATTCCCATATTAGGTATTATCCCATCTATACTATGCTCAAAAACTTTAGTTCATTTAGGAATCTTTAAATTTTATGACTTTGTTTTTTCAACTTGTTGGTTTTGGATCTAAAGGCTTGGGATCTACTGTTGTGTTTACTATAGTGACATCTGTGATGGTGAGTCATATCATCTCTCCTTCTACTACCACCTCGGAACCTGGCCCCGTACCAGGAACAACCCTGGTTTTAGGTATCTAGGTAAACATGTTATGGTTTATAATTCATAAATACAGAAAATGGAATACAAAATCAAAGAAGAGAGCTCGTATAATAATTTAAGTTAAATAAATGAAGGAT
Source organism: Allium sativum (assembly GCA_030737875.1). Lineage (NCBI taxonomy): Eukaryota > Viridiplantae > Streptophyta > Magnoliopsida > Asparagales > Amaryllidaceae > Allium > Allium sativum. The sequence continues at coordinate 150,684,963 of CM060921.1, read as the reverse complement.
TTAGGAGATTATATGAGTAGTTGTGCTGAATGGAAGATAAGCTGGGTTGAGATAATGAGATAAGAAAATTAAATTCAACATGTTTTTGTTGAATAAACTTAAATATAAAGGAGTTGAAGTTTGGAAACCTTATCGTATATGCTTGTGATAAAGATATAAGTTAAAAGAAGTATTTTGTCAGAGTGCAATAATTTTGAAAATTATTGCTAAACAATGAATTTGGATGTTAAAGTGAATGTTTATATTAAAACTGGGTTGTAAGTGAATACTAAAAATATGAAGTTTTGATTTAAAATCAATATTGGAGTGTTAAAATATTTTTAATATAGTTTATATATATATATATATATATATATATATTGTCAACATAGTGTAGTTTGTGTAAATTTTGTAGTTAAAAACGTGAGTTTAAAACAAAACGTAAATGTAAATTTAAGTTGTGCTCATATTGAAAATTGTGTTTACATGGTTATAAATAATATTCAAACAAGTAGTTACAGTACTTTGTAATTTAGAAACGTTGTACTATAAATTTTCATTGTGAAAATTTTGTGTTAAAGTGTGCAATATTTGTGTTAACTAGAGGTTTATAGCCTAATTAAATCTAACTAAACACTCTTAGCCTAAATGGGTAAAAATATAATCCCAAAACTCATTTATCAAAATGCAAAATTAGATTAGAGCAAAAGGTTTCTGAGATACACGTACACTTCTCTTTCTTTACATCTCCTCTCTTCATCCAATAAATGCTAGAAAGGAGAAATTACAAATCCCACTATTCTAATTCACAAATCCAAGCCATTTTACAAATTGAAAACATGAGAAAGTTTTTGAAAGTGGATCCTATAAAGTAATCAAACTAAAACCAAAGATCCATTAGTTTAATTTTGGAATTATGGAAGAAGAGTTTACAATGTGTGTTTCTGTGTTTTGCATGTCTGTGCTTTTGAATCCTACAGGTTCTAGAAGCCCAAAGCTATCATCTTTGTAAGCTAACGTGCTGTAAATCCTTGCTAATCCACTCAAGGTGAGTACCCACCCATACATCTAGCTTAAACCTTCTTGCATGTCAAAATTTATTGATTTCTGTTGCTGGTTTCTATTTGCTAAAAGTAAAATTCGAAATTTGCACATGTAACACCCCGTATTTTCTATGAACATTAAAGTAACAAATTAAAGTACACTTAATTTTTAAGTGAAGAATTAAGGGAAACGGGCTATGCCATTGCATTCGTCTCGGAATTCTGCTGGAGATAGAGTCCGAGTTTGCGTAAATCAGACTCCGTATGAAGAAGTTACGGCACTTAGAAGTTTCAGGAATTTAAAATAAAAAAACCAGCCCGAATTCAAATTTAAAGTTTCGAAATTCAAATCACACACCCGGGCTGGGCGGGAAATTTCTGGCCCAGGACCCAGGTCGACCATAGGGTCGACCTGGGTAGAACTGGTCGACCTCCCCCCTTTTCCAGATCCGTGGACAGATTCATTTTTCTGCATTTAGACGCCCGTTATGACCAGATTCGTTGCTCCTAAGCTATTTAAACATCCCCAAACCTCACTTTCTCTCCACATAACTTCATTTTGCCTATACTATAACCTAATTCATATCAAAATAAATCAAAGACGGGGTTATGCTGCTCAAGTCCTTCGTAGAAATCAAGTTTAGAATTCTAGTAGAGATTCAAAGGCTAATTCAACGACTTCAACAACTATTTCTAAGAATCAAATCAAATCTAAATTAGTCTACTTCAAGGGAGAGCTATTCAGTTTCAGAATACAAATCCCATAATTCAAGACCCTTCTGTAATTTGTAAGTTCACGTTACTTTCAGAAATAAAAGTTTATTGTGATTCTGACATTGTAGTAAATCTGGATCTGAGATTATGACTGTCTTTCTATATCCTTTGGATTTATCTCATTGATAATATTATTTCCATTCTTTGTCTCTTCTTTCCTTCTTCCCTTTTTGTTTTATAGCCAGGCTACTGCGAGCCTGAGCCAGATCTCATAAGAGATGAACGTACGTTGGAAATAAAATTGGGCATAATTGAGTTGTAACTGATTTGAGGACATAACACATGTTGTATTCAAAAAATAAAGGGTATCAAACATATGAATTGGGATTTGAGGCATAAAGTATTGGACAAATGACTTGAGATTTGAGGCATAAAGTATTGGATATATGACTTGAGATTTGAGGCATAAAGTATTAGACATATGACTTGGGATTTGGGGCATAAATTGAGCTGTAAATATAAGGTATAGTACATGTTGTGGTCTAAGACCTAAAATTGGGACATATATATATATATATGTATATATATATATATATGATAGTTTATGATTTGTAAGAAGAAGATTAGGGTGTATAGTGATGTATGGCTTAGGCATGAAAACAAGATTTGCCTTTGTTTTGTAAGCCAGTTACCTTTTTTTTAGATTTGAACACCTAAATCTAATTGTGACATGTAATAAAATGGATATGAAAATATGCCTGATGTAAGCTATCCTTTCATTGAAATCTGTGCTTGAGTATATGTATCTTTGGGAATCATTTTTGACTATGAAACTAATATAATCATATATATCCTTCTTGTATATCGAAATTGTAATCCTTTTTATGTTCATGATATAATTCTTATCATTTCTATATGCCTGCGATGTATTCCTTGTAAAACTTGTCTTTTTAGTACATCAAGTTTATTGGACCAGAATTTCTTATCATCATATGACTATGCCTATTCGTACGATGTTCCATCTTGCTTCTCTGCTTATATTATGAATCTTGAGTTGAATCTTGAAATACGTACGTTATGAATGCGGGGGAAATTGGGTATAACATGAAATTGACATTATTTGGCATAATTTGGAACATGTAACATGGCATAACTGTTAAGATGCAATTTGACATGAATTATGGAATATGTAATTGGATATATTGAACCTAGAATTGGCATGAACGACAAAGTAGGAAGTTGGCATATAAATCAAGTTTCGGGCAAAATTGTTATTGTTGCGAATTTGGGGTAAATTGAGCATTAAATCTAGATTGGGTGTAAAATGTAACATGACTAATTTTGGTGAATTCGTAATTAGCATGTAAAATATGGATTTGGGTATATAGGGTAAATGTGTAGATCAAAGATGAACATGCCTAACCCGAGGTTAGATTGAGTTGTGGTGTAAAACTGCCCGGAACCGCCTGGTACATCCAGTAACCACAACAACACCTATCTAATGTGAGAGGTTAGTGCATCATGCCTAAGAAAACCCCAAGGTTAGATTGATTTGTGATGTAAAACTGCTCGGAACTGCCCGACACATCCAGTAACCACGACAACACATATCTAATGTGAGAGGTTGGTGCATTGCTAATGAACAAGATGAATGAGTAGGGTTAAGTTCATAGGAAAACTTAACCAATATAACATGGATGACTAGGGTTAAGTAATGAGAAACACTTAACCAATATGAAAAGATGGATGACTAGGGTTAAGTTAATAGGAAACACTTAACTGGTATAGAATGATAAATGGAAAGGGTTAAGTTAACAATTAACCAATATAAACTGGTTTGTGGTAGGGTTAAGTTAACACAAGAAGGCGACACTTAACCAAAGTAACATGACATGATGAGTAGGTGGTTAAGTTAACTTGAATTGACTGATGACACTTAACCAATACAACAAGACGAACACGTGGGGTTAAGTAACAAGAAACACTTGACCAATATAACTTGATGAACGAACAGGGTTAAGTTAATAGGAAACACTTAACCAATCTAACATGATAAGTGAGAAGGGTTAAGTTAGTAAGAAACACTTAACCAACATGACACGATGAATGGGTGGGCTAAGTTAACATGAATGGACAATACTTAACCAATATGACATAATGTGTGGGAGGGTTAAGTACATATCGCGTTGGTGGGTAGGCCCACAAAACTTAACCGCTAAAAATAAATATGCTTGAATTTACAGGAGGGTTAAGTACATCTTGTGTAGGTGGGTAATATTAGTACATATAGGCCCACACAACTTAACCGTTAAATAAACATGCTAGAATCGGTTGGAGGGTTAAGTACATCTCGTGTAGGTGGGTAATATTTGTATATATAGGCCCACAAACTTAACTAATAGGAAACCCTAGTAACGGGGACCCATTTCAGCAGTAACCCACATAGATGTATCATGGTACCCTGAAACTAGGCAGGGTGGGGCACGATTACTGGGATGATTATAAGTGGTCAAAAACAGCGGCAGAGGGTACGTCAATGTAGGTTCCGACGGTTTATGGGCGTGCACGTACTCCGAAGAAGGAAAAAGCAGGCACTAGGTATCAGTAGTTATACACTGTGCATCTTGAATCGTGTCAGGTTGCCATCATAAGGATTGATACACCTTATGGTGGGACCAACACAGGGTATCTACACGCAAGAGAGGGCCGATTGACACTGACATATGGAGCATTAATTCAAGTAAAGAGCCGATCGATAGGGTAGTAAGGGTACATCTCACATGTTCATGGTAATTAGGCTGATTGAGGTGGAATCCTCACGATAGATGTACACCTGAAGGCTACCACAATTACGGGGATTGGGATCACGTTATCGTTTTATACAGATTACTAGTTGGAACACTAGTTAGGTGGTGCAGAGATAGATATAGAAATCAAAATAACAAAGTAGTAGCGAAGCAGAGAAAGAGTAGAAGCGCATTCAGTTTATCTTGCCTTATCATATCTATACTAATCGTATGTTATCTTGTTGTCCATGTTATCACGGTATTGTCTTATATTCAGTTTATTCATGTCATGATGCTTTTGCCTGTTTATATGCTGAAAGTCACTGGACTTACCGGACTTACGTATGACCTAGTTTTGTTTCGCCTCTTTTCTTCCGTTCCCCCCCAGGTTCACAGGGAGGAAATGTTACCACTTAGCTCAGTTTTCTTTCCAAGCTCGAAGATAGCCGATGTATTGCTTTGGACTCTCTCTTCCACTGCTATGGCTGGTTCATGCTTTATCGGGGAATATCATTGTTATTTTTATGCTTCTTTTATTCTTGTAAGTTTTTAAATCAAGATAGAAGTTCTATGTATTACATTTAAGTATGATTGAGAAAATTGTTGTAAAAGCTTGACTGAATTAAGTTGTTTATAAAATGACTTTATTTTCCGCTGCTTTATTTGTCTGTCTTGTAATTTATCTGCATCTTTTACCTATAATGCTCCACCGAAGTTAAGGCATTCCCTTTGTGAGTGACCTTAACGGTGGTGGGGTGTTTCAGCACATCTCTTCCTATTTGGTTTGTTTATGTTCCTTGTTGATTTCAGATAATGCATTTATAGGTAAAAAGAGAAAAAAAGGGCAAGTTTACAACAATCAAGTAAAAACTCCAAACAATATCAAACACAAACAAGTTTATATTTATAAAACCAATACTACAAAAATCCTATATTTACACCCAAATCCTATCAATTTGGAATAACAACACTACATACCTAACAATATTATGGAATTGATTTCCAGATTCAGGATGTTTATAATAACCACAAACAATCCAAGATAAATTGTAGGCAATATGAGAATATTATGACTCAAAGAGGCATAAATTTATATTAGATTCTCATGTATGCACTTTCAGAATTAACATAAACAAGATAAATATGATACTTTAGGCATATAAATTCAGATTTGATGCAAATGAAACATATTTTTTATAATGAATATATTTCCCACTCACCTGAAAGTTATCTAAATCCAAATCTAAACATAACTTTTAGGCCTACAATTTCCAAATATTACAAATCTATGATTTGTGTCAAAGGGGAAACATATATTGATTAAGATTTGTAGATCTAAAAGAAAAATTGAAAAAGAAGAAGGAAAAATTATAAAAAAGATTACATATTTGAAGGACCAACTCTTTTGCAAAAATTCGGATCCAATCTCTCCAGTCTTTGTTTAATTGATTTGAATATGTTTATATTTTAGAATTTTAGAAGAGATTGAAGGATTGGAAATGGCAGAGCTTCGCTGTAGCCTCCAAAAAATATAAGCAAAAGAGTGGAGGTTTAACACTTTATTTATAGGCGTAAAAAAGACCCTGAACCATTATATTAAATTTCAGAAAAATTTGTCTGTTGGTAAAAGTTTTTATATTATAAACCCCTATCTGCCACTGCCTAAATTGACCGGGGGTCGATCCAGGGGTTGACAGTCCGATTGATCTGGCAGTGGTGGGGACATAGGAGATTTATTTTTATATATTTAATTTTTCTTTTTTTAATTTTTCGTCCATTTTCATATTTCGTCCGTAACTATTTCGTACGGACTCCGTTCGTAAAGTTTCAAACATGAAAGTTGACTAGAATTCTGTAACGAACGCAACAGTGCAAGTTTCGTGGCTAAATTCCATCGTTTGCAAAAATTTCATTTTGGGATTATAACTAAATAACTAATTTAATTATCACCAAATTACGGATGCTACATTCTTCCTCCTTAAAAGAAACTTCACCCCGAAATCGTACTAATGACTAAGTCATGGTGTTGGCACCTAACTATTCTAGACTACTCAACCAATTAGTGTACATTCAATTTTGCAGCCAAACTTGCGCATATGCATAGTGTACATAATGAGGCACAACCACGAAATATGTATGCATAATGATCCCAAATCAGATCCTTCTATGTATATGCACTTCATTTTTGAAAACACTTTTGAAAATATGAAGCAAAACATCCTAAAATATACTAGTAGTTCTACATAAGTGTAGATTTTTGAAAACATATTTCATCTAAAACCCTTACATGATTACAAATAAAAGTGTGAAGCAACTAATTTTGCATCCAAACTCTAATATACAATACGTCAACGCATCTAAATCATTTCCTACTAATTTCTCCTATGTCGGAAAAAGAAAATTAAAGCAGAGATATTCAAAGTTCTTACTGCTTATAAATTTCTAATTCCTAACCAATAGTAAAATTTAGCCTCAATTCCTCATAATACTAAAAAAAAGATCCATATGTAGATAGCAAAGGAGGCTTTAAAACAAGCTCTAAAATGCAAAATGAGTTAAATAACAACCGGACGCCGAAGATATATGGTGTAATGGCCCGAATCCCCATACCCTTTGAGTCGACTAGTAACACCACACATCCAACTCAAATTGCACAGAAATATGAATCATTAATAGAAAGAAGTTAGAGGATGAGAAATAGAAAGAAAGAAAAGTTAGAATAGAAGAAAATGAAGAACATAAATCTCACAGCAGAACGAATAAAATATATTATATAACATAACTTTTGAAAATGCAAATCAGTAACTGTATATACATACCATTATCAGAGCACAACAGTTATTCCTAGAACAGTTATAAAACACATGTTTTCAGATACAACATAGTACACAGAGGAAAATATGATAGTCTATAGCTAACTGATGAAGCCGCCTGCTTCAAGCTCCTCCAAGTGAATCTGTAAAATTCCGACTACTTGACTGCCTGTACAAATTTGGGCACCCAAGAGTTTAGGGAAAACAAAACAAAATAAACTCTGGGCCAGTCATGGGACTGGTGTGAGAAAATTCCAACCATTTGTTTAACTTTCAAAAATCATTTCGAAAGAAATGATAATCGTAAGACCGATCCACACATAAACATGGAAGGTTTTCATCTTACGATAACCAAAAATATTTTTGATATCAAATCCAGTTGTAACAACCCGGAAAATACGAACCAATTTAAAAATTTTAAATTGGTTATTTTGAAGAAATTAGAGCAATTGAAATAGAATATTTCAATAAAATAAAGAGTTAGAAATGGTGCCGCAGTTTGAAAATTTGAATTCAAACATTGACTGACTGTACCGGGTGCAAAACGAATTAGATTTTAGTGAAACCAAAATTATTTAAACTGTTTATGAATATATTTCTAACGAATCTGAAAAATCGAAGTTTCATAGCGGGAATAAAAAATTATTGGCCAAATGAATTTTCAGAAAGGTCGCTATAGAGAATATATAGCCCTTGAAAATAGACATTTTGCAAACGACCTCAGAATTCGACGAAACCACTTTTGTTGGATCTGGGATGTCAAATTATGGATAGGTTTCAAATTCCATAATTTTTGAATTTAGTATGTGAGCGTGGCGAAGGAAAATGTGTTTGGTCAATTTCTGTTAAATTGGATCGACCAGAAAATAGACATTTTTCAAACGGTCTCAGAATTTGATGAAACGAGTTTTGTTGGTACTGTATCGTCAAAACATAGCTAGATTTATTTTTCTGGAATTTTTCGAATTAGTTTGTGGCCCCGACAAATTGAAATGTATGTTCAAATTGAATATTGAATGTTTTATATTTTAATTCGAAGAATAACTGATTGTAGCAGTCGAATAGGCCTACGAAACATATCACATGGTGTTCAGAATGGGGGTATTTAGCTAGGGGCGACAGTCGTTGGGTTTGGATTGGAGTTCGTATGGAGAAACACTATTTTAAAAATTAAATAAAGCACGGGCCAATAGGATTTTCCCATCATAAATTAAAAATATAAAAAAAAACCGAAACCCCCTTTCCTCCCTGCAATCGACGATGGCTGTAGCTCCATCGTTCCCGGCCATTTTTCGATCGCCACGATCGTCGATAGCACCTCCCCCTTCACAACTTTTTGAAGAGCTCTCCTCCCTCGTCAAATCCATACCAGGTGCTCCTCCCCTCGTTCAACCATCGACGAGAATGACCTCCTCAAAGTTTTAGTCTTTTCACTACCGCCACCATCACCAGAGGCGATCGAGCCTGACCACGACCCACCTTCTGTGCGTGCCTCGCCAAGCTCTACACCTTGGTGCTACTAGATTTCAGTATAGTGCTACGAATTTCATGAAAAATCAAAACCTAATTTTGAAGGTTCGAAGAAGGTAACGGTTTAATTTATTTTAAACTGTTCTTTAGCACTTTAAAGCGCTATGGTTTACGATTTTACAATAAAAATCGTATCTTTTTGCTATGTTGACAAAATTCGATGAAACAGGAGATACCGGGACCGTGTCGATGCTCTCTACATTCTAGAAGTGTCCGTGGATTTTTCTGAGCTCGTTACTATTTTTAGCAAAGCAACAAACCAGTGTGAGATTTCTAAATTGAAATGTGAATGGAAATGCTTTGTGTAAGTTATATAAGCGAAGTATAAATTATATACACGGTGTATACATGTACATGTGTTGTATAAGTTATATGACCGATGTATAAATTATACATGCATTGTATAAATCATATGTGTGTTGAAATGGAAGTGAAATATACTTATATATACATATATACACACTCCCCTCGTCCACAAACCATGGGCTATAATTATTGATTGTGAATTGGTGTGAAAATTTTGGTGAATAATGCGAATGGTAGATAGAATTGTATGTGGTTGATATTGTTTGATTGTGGTTGAAATTTACCCATTTGTGGTTGAAAAATACCCGTTTCTGGTTGAAACAAAATTAGAATAGGTTGTGGAAAAGATAAACATACTCGCCTGCGTGCGAACTAGATGTATGAAATCCCCATTGTCAAAAACCACGAGGTTATAAGGTAGAGCGAGGAGCCGTACTCGGGGCGGTGCCGGTTTTAAATACCCTGCCGTTATGCTGCCGAATTTTTAATAATATTCATGTTTTGAAACACTTTTCATGTGTTGAAACTATATTCATGTGTTGGAACCATATTCATGTGTTGAATAGACATTCATGTGTTGAATAAATATTCATGTGTTGAATAGAAATTCATGTGATGAATAAAATTCTTTGAAAGCTAAAAATAACATTTTATCACATATGTAGAATATATAAAATATTCATGTTTTAAATAAATTGTTTTAACACTAAAAATCACATTTTTATTATATATATATAAACTATAGAAAACATTCATGTGTTGAATAAAGGACTAGAACGATAAAAATCATATTTTTATCGTATGTGTGAAGTCGAAAACATTCATGTGTTGAATATATGGAGTGAACAATAAAATCTACATTTTTATTGTGAATATGAAGTTCTAAAAATGTTCATGTATTGAATAAATATTTTTTGAAGATAAAAATATCATTTTTATCATGTATATAACTTGCTAGAAATACAAAAGTGTTGAAATAAATTTTTGTTTGCTATGAATATTATTTTTAACATGTATGTGAACTAAATAAAATAGTCATGTGTTGAAATATAGTTTGTTCGCTAGAAATATTATTTTTAGCTTAGTTTCGCACATATATATATACATGTGTTGAACAGGAAAATGGATTAGCTGTTGAGTAAAGAATTTATTTGTGTGCTCGACAAATAGGTAAACCTTAATGAGTTGGATGTGCAATTTTATTATTATATCAACTCCTGTGAATGCCATTGGATGCGGAGTGCTTGTTGTTCTGTGTGAAATAATAAACGTCGCCATAGGATAGTAACAATTAATTTTGAACTACATTACATGGCATACTTCTTGAAGATAGGCATACTTCATCATATACCACATAAGCAATTGGAGTTTGTGTGATGAGGTTGAAGATTGACCATACGAGCGAGAGGCTTATATGGCGGTGACTATATATTACAGGTTGAACTGATGACTGATTTGGACTATGTAAAATGTAACGGTAAATTGCAAGATTAATAAAAACCCCACACGGGTCTGGAGATGACAATAAACACGTCTCTCTGGTCATTAAGGCACAAAAACCATTTATAGGGTTACGAGAAATTATTCTCTGGAGTTATGATCTATACACACTCGCCTGTGGACACCGGAATATATCACTATAAATATGTGCATGCTTATTAGGATTTATTGGGTACCTAATACGGCCCAATAAATTTCCAAACCCCTTCCCGTACAAAGGAGGTTATGGCGAAATTTTCTGAAATTTAAAGGCGTTAGTGAAATATTTGAAGTGAAAACGATATTGAAATCGTCGAATAAATTATATATATATATATATATATATATATATATATTAAATAAAACGAATCGAGCCCCTGCAGTTCGCGTTTTGAAATCGTAACTTTAAACTATTATACCGAAAGATCCGCCCATCGGATTTTGACGAAACTGGAACCATTGGGTTCGCTTTGGGAATATCTTTCCAATGATATAAACTTTGTTGAGATCCAACAATTAGATTTTCAGATATGTGTAAAACAAATTTGGAGAAAAATAGCGCTAGTGCCTCGACACGACCTGAAACGTCGTTTAATTAAATAGGGCCATTTTTAAATAAATAAAAATGGCGATATATCGTTATAAGATATTATAGACGATGTGGAATGAAAATAAACCGATTATACTTGGTTTGCTTGTCATTGGATGGTTGAATGTGTTTGACATGAAAATTATACTAAAAAACTGAAATGAAAATGTCGAATAATTTAACCATGGGAAGAATTGATTTGAAATCTAAATATATGTGAATTATTCGAAAAGGCCGAGTTAATTCTCATTTCAAATAATTGATCGACGATTGGAAGTCGAAGAGATAAAGATGGTTCGAGACCGATGATCTTCACATCAGATGGATGGGCGCTACTGATGCTCATGATTGGAGTAGCTACCTTGAGAGAGCTGAAGTGGTAGCCGTCTTGACGTATTGGTTGATTGTACAGATATGCGAGGAATATGGTGCCTCCAGTTTCGTTCAGACCCAGAACGAATGAAACGACCCGCAAATCCATACCCATTGGATCGACTAATAACACCACACGTCTAACCCAAAAGACACAGAAATACGAATCATTATAAGAAAGAAGTTAGAGGATGAGAAATAGAAAGAAAGAAATATTAAAATAGAAGAAAACGAAGATCACAAACTCACAGCGGAACGAATAAAATATATTAGATAACATACTTTTGAAATATAAAACAGTAACTGTATATATACACATACTATCATCAGAGCACAATAGTTATCTCTGGAACAATTATAAACACATGTTTCCAGATACAACAAAATACACAGCGGAAAGTATGATAGTCTATAGCTAACAGGTGAAGCCTCCTGCTTCAATCTCCTCCAGGTGAATCTGTAAAATCCCGACTACTTGACTGCCCGTACAAATTTGGGCACCCAAGAGTTTAGGGAAAACAAACAAAATAAACTCTGGGTCAGTCATGGGACTGGTGTGAGTAAACTCCAACCATTTGTTTAAATTTCAAAATCTTTTCGAAAGAAATGATAATCGTAAGACCGATCCACACATAAACACGGATGGTTTTTACCTTACGATAACCAAAAATATTTTTGATATCAAATCCAGTGATATTATAATAGTGTCTACAACAAATAAATAGAATCTAGCGGAACGCTTGCATCTCACGCTCCATATATAATGTAAAATCAAAAACCGCAGGGCGCTTATTGGAGATTGGATTTCCAACATGACAAGGATGGGACCACCTTCCGATAGTGTATCTCTAGAGACGAATACACTGGGTTCAACAAGAACGTCTTGTAACCCGGCCCACACATGACCGACCACTCATTTCGCTTGAGTGTATCGAATGTATACCACCGACGGTTGAGATCAGCAACCGCCTCCCAAAAAGGGACAGCATCGATATATTTAAGAAGCAAAAGGAATTTCTCTAGATAGGTGGTTATACATCCTAATGGGTGCGACCCAGATAGCCATGCTGCCTACCCGATTTTTGTCCAATTCCGGGTTGATGAGGCTTGAGGTTTGAATTATCTTCCAGAACATCTGGCCATCATTCACTTTGAATGCCACATCGTCAGATCCATCGGAAATCACTAATTGATTCCCACAAAAATACTCAGATTGTTAGGCTAAAGAAGTTTCCCTTCTATGCCACCAACTTCGTACGTTTGAAGGAATCAACGTACGTAACCCCCTTTGGAAATACTCTGTCAGACACTCGTCCATACAAGTTGTCCTGGGTCTGGACAAACCGAAGGCACTATCCCGTAAACAGGATAGCCCTTGCATAACTCCGTCTTCAATTTTCTTCAGCATAAGTTGCTTCATAATGCTTACGCCAATACGGAGTGGGTTTCAGATATCAAATCCGATCCCGGTCTCTCCATATTGACAACGGAGTTATATAAAAAAAGATAAAACTTTGATAGTCGGTGATTTAACTATCAAAGAAACATCCATACAATCAACGGTCCTATTTCCAAATGGAAATTCTATCAATCAAGCATCAAACAACACTGGGCCCTTTTTATATTAGTTCTTTATTACATTATCATTTCCAAGTCCCATTTCCCATCTTTCGTGTTCTTTCAAAGCACTATTTTCTCTCTCGATCATTGGAAAACATTCCCAATATTATAATTCCTTTATTGAGAAAATATCCCTTATTCCGGTTAGAAAACATTTCTAAATCCTTTGAATTAAACTGATGTTATAAACATCGTTATTATAATATAAATCATTCGTTAACTAACGACATCACTAACCAATCCTTGCTATCGAGCCTTAACCATTTCTTCATCAATCATGCAGTCAGTCAAGTTGGGGTATAATTACCTCTCAGACCTTAACTGAACGACATTCTTAACTTTGAAATAGTCAGAGCTCACAACTTTAAACCAAACATTGCTTACGCGACTCTCGGATTTGATCTACGAACACACCTTCTTTATAAAAATATTGATTATAACGGTAGCGTTATAATTGCTGTCTTCAAATGTTTGGTTTATAAAACATTGCTTTCAACAACAGCGTTAAAACCGCTGTCTAGCATTATAGAACACTTATCATAACCATAGCATTAAGATTGCTATTAAAACAGTTATTATAACGGCAGCGTTAAAATTGCTATTTAGATTTACCAAGACATTTATTATAACAGCAGCGTCTAAAATTGCTGTATAGATTTACAACATCTATTATAACAACAGCGCTAAAATCGCTGTTTAGTTTTATAAAAGCATTTCTTACAAAGACAGCGTTATAATCGCTGTTTAAAATTATAAAAGCATTTCTTATAACAACAGCGTTATGATTGTTGTTTTGAATAAAATACCGTGTGCGACGCACACGCTTCCGTTGTTCATTTTAAAAGATAGTCAAAATGTCTGGATTTAAACAATGCAGACATTTATCATTCTATTTGTCGAAACCCATAAGATAAAGAGTATATAAGGATAAAAATCCGGGTTCCACCTTCTTTACAACAAGATTTCTTCCTTGGATTTTTATTCCAAAAATCCAAAATGTTTAACACAAAACCGTCTGCTGTGTTCTTCCCTTATAAATATTTCACTTGCAAAATACTTCCTTTGAACCATTATCTACTTTAATCCTGAATATATTTCTTTTATATATAATCTTTTGATTTCGTACTTATACATATTCTCTTAAACCCCAAATTCTATTTATAACTTCTATTCTGAGTCTTGCAAACAAATCTGATTTTTTTTATTCCAATCGTTAAAAATCTTGTTTATGATTTGCTTTATACTCTGCTAAGTTCAAATCCCATCTCAAATATTGATTTCAAATCTAATTTCCACTTTTCCATATAAATTTAAATAAAGCATTTATATTCAATTTATTCAATGATTATAAACTCGTTTAAAAACAACTTCTTCTTTTAATAAAACAAGTTTCTACTTTTTAATTCCATTCAAAATTTAATTTCTCTTTTGGAAATAAGTTCTCTTTTTAAACCTCAATTTCTTTTCTATATTCGAAAATCTTTTACGGTATTTAAAATAACTAAATTTCCAGTGTCAGGGTGATTCAACATAGTACAATCCATCATCGTATACACATCACCCTAAATAACAAACGGTAATATAAATGTTGAGGGATCCAGTTGGATCCCTACAACCTGTTTCCCTGCATCCACAGATGTTAATAACATCAAATACATCAAAATGAAATATCAGAACTAATGATCAATTAATGGTGTAATCCTATCAACCAATTCAACCAAATTTACCAACTATTCAACCAATCAACCATTGCACATTATAAAAATATTTAAAACTCGTTTATATATAAAAATATAAATGAGAGGGAGTTAGTGAGTTTACTCACCATGTCTTGCAGTCGACGGTTCTGCTTCCATTTCATTTGCAATCAAACAAGCGTTTGATTTTATCGCGAAATTCTAGTTGCTTCGTTCTCAACCACGCCAGTTCTAAAACGTAGATCTTGTCACTACGATTCCATGGTGATTGATTTTATCTGATTCTGTCAACTTAATTACTTTATAAATGACGGCTGATGGTTTTCCTTCGTTCACGATACTTCTGCTTCTTCATATTCAAACCATGCACACACTGTCCCGACTTCAAAATCCCCTACCATACCGAGTCCCTGACCGACCATCGGAGTTCATCACGTCCCTTCCGCAATACTGCAGTTAATAACTATTCACCACCATGATACAAACCATCATGCTAAAACTGGCATGCCATAACTCCCTCTTGAAGAGTATAAGCATCATCTGGGTTTAGTGTTATCTTTCCACCATGGGAGGCTATTTTCACTCCACAAGGAATCGCATCAGGAAAGCTAATTAATACACCTTCAAATTGCAAGCCGTCCAATCACATCATGGGCAACTACAGTTTCAACTAAATCGCCACCAACAAGTTTTACTAATACTTCATTGTCAAGATCGCTTAACTCGACTACAATATGTCCACCCAAGCCTTTCATGACTCCAGGCTACAAACAAAACTCCCCCATTAACGCAACCACCCTTGACAATATAACCCAAATCACATGGCACGCTACCCTATTTTCCTTCGCAAATACCAAACCAAGAACACCCTTGCACTTCTACCACCCAATGTGTTTCCAGGCTCACACAATCCTTTATAATTCATACTGTCACCTGATAACCCAAGCACAATACCCATCCATACTCCCTTCACAAACTCATTCACCATCAATCCCTTAAGTATCACCCTCCATCATTCCTTCTATGTTCCCTACTTCAAAACTCTGTCATGATGAACAAACCGCCATTGCTGTACAGAAAGAACAATGAGCTCTTTCACCTTTAAGTGCCTCAAACTCAGCTGAACTGTTCGCGTCACAAAACACTGCTTGCCGGCATCCACTCCCAAGACCGGAAAGCCTCTGCCCATTGCCAGAGCCATCTCCGAGCCCTCTTGAACATCGTGAGAACCCCACCCGTACGCCAACGTTCAACTCGTCTGACCCCCCCCCTCAGATGAACTTCCATCGCTCTAGCAACTCACAACTCCTCCCAGACCGACGCCTATTTACTTGATGCGAACGAGAGACTCTAAAGTTCTAAACGATATTAAGTTTCAGGCGATCTCGAAAGAATGGATTTAACAAGTTTCGATTTTGGTTTGGATTCTCTTTTTATTCACGAAGGATTTAAGAGTTGCCGATGGAAAAGGAATTCAGGAGGAATGATTTTGGGCGTTAGGGATTGCTGAGGGGATTTTGTTTTTGGTTTAGTGTCTGAAAGAAAAAGTAAGAAGAAGAAAGTAAGGACGGTATTTAAAGGCAAAGTGGTTTGGCTACCACGTTTCTCAACACCTTGGGGAACACGGCTTTAGTTGTTTGGCACGCACGGAAAGGAAATGGCGTGGAGAGCACGGTGTCTGAAGTTTGCAGCGCAAGTAGATAAATTTTATTTTATTTAGCCTTCTGTTTTTCTTCAGACTAGGCATGTGGGAGTGTTAGCTAGGTATGTGTGTGAGCTCCATTTCGTAGGCAGATATTTTAAATGTCTTCAGATTTGCATGTTCAAGTTGAAATCTACTGTTTATTCCTTTGTATATATATATTTTAAATCTATTTGTTGTTTGTATTCTGTTAAATTTTGACAAGGACTTAAAAGTCGCATGCACATTCTCCTTTTGTTCCAGAACGTTATAACTAGAAATGTGAGTCCAACCATAAGTTAGCAGTAAGTCAAATGTTTTGAAATGTTCCGCAACCTATATTCTCGATATACCTATCACTTGGAAATATTTTTTAATACATGTATGCCCTTCCATTGATTTCATTGTTTCACACTTAACACAACGTAAACCGCATGAAATGTATTTGTTTTTATGTGATGATCTACGGTGAACCTATAAAATATACGTTTAATGAAATCTAGCGATATGTCATTGCGGTAAACTTCATTCGTGTATGAGCCGCTACGGACAGAGGTAAGAATGCGATCGTGTCCAGCGAGGTATCACGATCCCAAAAATATAATAATATCGGTAGTTTAACTTATATTATGAATTATATGTTTAAATATCATTTTATTAAATAAATTCCTATATATATTCAAATAAAATATTTAAAACAAATTTAAATATTCAGAATTCAACGGCTGAAAAATCCGGGTCGTTACAACGAACTTGTAAATGGACTGTGTGTCTGACATTGGATTTTGTTCTATGCTGATTGATCTCTATTAAATATATATTTGTTTGGCGGCAGAGAATTTATTCTCTTGCTTAACGTCCTTCTCTTAGACATACGAGCTCAGAGGTTATATATCGATAGAAATCAGTCGCATGGAGTGAGTTGCCTGCGTGGCATGCCTAAGTGGCAGATGATCAAGGCTTCTGTTGAAAAGCAAAGTCTTGTGGTTGGTGATCAAAGCATGGCCTACGTGGTGTAGCTTTGTGTATAGCATGGATTCGTGAGTCTCACACCTCGGTATGAGTCAAAAATGGGATAGTGACTGCAGGGAGAGCACGACGTTTCTTTTGAGCTATGGGTGATGTTAGTAACCTACCAGCCCTGACATTTATATATTATTTTACCTGTATGGTTGTTGGAATGCGAGGCGCCTCTACAGGTCCTATAGGACCGGGAAACGTGTGTTCAGGAATTGCCAATCCTCAAAAGTAAGAGAGAACCGACCTTGAAGATCCAAGCATCACTGTGTGTGGTCTTGAGACATTTGCTAGAGTGTCTCGAACGGAGAGGAGCTTGCCCCTTGCCTCGACTCATGATGGAATCCAATTTCCAATACGAAATTACGAATTTGATTGTAACTTATATATGGCGACATAGTGGCATGGGACGCTCATGTCGCCTATGATTGATATTTATGATTGAATTTGCTTTTGAAACATATATGCACTAGTAATAATATCAAACACTTTTGTTTTATACGTATCAAGCATTTCTTGGCCATTATAAGGTAAAACTCTATCCTCCGGCTTGTGTTGCATTGTGTGATGGGACCTAAGTCTTATAATGGCTTCATTTTTATAAAAAGCATTGCGATGATTTAATAATTTACTTAAATTCATACACTGGCAATCACTGGAGTAAACCCGTTCCGCGAAAGTGGCGTGGCCCTATGATTTTCCTTATTATTGTTGTTTAATTAGTTAAGTAGATTTCTCATACCAGTCCCATGACTGACTCGTAGTTTGTTTCACCTTGCAAACTCGGGTGCCCTTATTTTCACAAGGGCAGCCTAGTAACAGGTAGTAGGATATATTTTAGCTTTGGCACTATAGCAGGAGTGCATCTTTTGGCTGATAGGGCGAGGCTTGACTTCTCGGTGTTTTGACTATTGATATTCCGCCATTATTATCTATGTATATGATTCTGCTTTTGGCGATGTAGACTGATATTTCTTTTATGTACTCTCATATGTATATGTACTGCTTATGGCGATGTAGACTGATCATGTACTTTTATGCACTAAGTTGTATCCTACACTATGCTCTCTGATGTTGTGACATATTATGATTCCACTGTCATATTTATGTAAATTATTCTATTGGTTTCTTATGCTATTATCTGTACTCTGCTAATGGTGATTAATGTGTTATATTCCAATGATTATCCTTAACACCGTCGTACGGGATTTTGGGAACGTCACAGGTGGTATCAGAGCTTTGGTTAACCTTAGTTCTGGATTTTAACACATTAAACACCTCGTCACAATAGAATCAGTAGTTTTCTAAGGCGAGTAGCTCATTAGAGA
This sequence comes from Allium sativum, assembly GCA_030737875.1. Taxonomy (NCBI): domain Eukaryota; kingdom Viridiplantae; phylum Streptophyta; class Magnoliopsida; order Asparagales; family Amaryllidaceae; genus Allium; species Allium sativum. The sequence continues at coordinate 150,666,009 of CM060921.1, read as the reverse complement.
TAGGACTAGTAATGTCCTAGAATGAGCTAAGCAGAATAGCAAACATAATATGATAAGTACATCATTGTCTTTCCTTAAGTTCTTCTATTGTATCATATATTAAAATTATCGTTTCTAAGGGATGACTCTTTTCTTGCTTATACAGAACTTGATAGATGGCTACCCGAGCAACAGCAGCTAGAGGAGGCCAAGGAGGCTGAGGTAGAGAACGAGGAGATGTCCCCACTGCAGAAGGGCCTTTGATACAACCACAAGCCGCTCAGTCATTCGAACTAGACCGAGTGGCGAAGAGATACAAAAATCTCGGGGGCAAAACCTTCTCAGGAACAGGCACAGTGACAGAGGCCTTAACATGGTTGAAAACTTGCAAAAAGATCTTAGGGGACTTAAGACTAGGAGATCAAGATAAGGCTTTTATGGGCGCCTGGGTTTTACAAGATGAGCAGAATTATGGTGGGAAGCCATCACCGTTCAGGACCAAAATGTAGTGAGAACTTGGGACGAGTTCAAGGCAATGTTTAAGGAGAAGTTCATCCCAGAACAAGCGATGGAGCGTATGCACAACGAATTTGCCAATCTATAAGAAGGAGACCTCTCCGTGCAAGACTACCTTAATAAGTTCATGCCGCTATCTCGTTACGCCCAAGAGCTTATCACGACTGAAAAGGCGAAGAACAAAAGGTTCATACATGGGCTAAAGCGTAAGTATCAGGATAGAGCCATGAGCCACGTCAAACTAGCATTTGCAGACTTGGTGGAAATGGCCTGTAATTATGAAGACATGGATTAGAGGAACCTCGATATAGACCGCAGCAAGAGTCAAGCGGGAAACAAACGCAAGACTTCTGTGAACCAGCCTGAGTCCAGCAACGCAACATCCACAAATCCGCAAGCTAGCAAGCCACCCAAGGGAAGCTGTTTTAATTGTGGAAAGATGGGACACTACTCCAATGTGTGCATAGCTCCAAAGCGGCAGAGGACAAACTCACAAAGCTCAAGCCAGAACTTTCAGAATTCTAGATCATGCTTCAACTGCCGCCGAACAGGACGTCTTGTCAAAGATTGTCCATTTCTTAAGAAGGCAGAAGTTGTATATGTTTATGACGGGGCGAACCTGCCAGCAGCTTCAGATGGAGCAAGTAAACTCGATGTTTTGGGAGGTACCCTTACAATTAAAAATATTCCTGTTTCTGTACTATTTGACACGGGTGCATCACGTAGCTTTATTTCGAGTAACACTGTTCACAAGTTAAAGTTAAAGATAAGAGTCCTTAAAGAACCGATTAGAGTTCATAATCCGATAAGAGGATCTCTTGTTCTTAGTTCATATTGTAGAGTGCCAGTCTCTTATTCTTCCTACAAGTTTTCTTTTGATTTGATCACCATTAGTTTTCCCGAATTTGATATCATTCTCGGACTAAATTGGTTAACGAAATACGGGGCCGAAATTAGATGTGCCGAAAGAATCGTTAAAGTTGAAACAAAGCTTGGATATATTACTATACCATGCCACAGTTCAGATCCGGATAGAAAAGAATTTTGGTATGCGCTAGAAGTTGTTCCCACTTCATTAGAAAAGATTCATGTTGTTAAAAACTATGCGGATGTGTTTGAATAAGTCGAAAACTTACCTCCGCAAAGAGAAATTGAATTTAGAATCGATCTAATTCCGAATGCCAGACCAGTGGTACATCCAATTCGAAGAATGACCCCAAAGGAAAAAGAAGAATTAGGCGATCAAACTCGTCAACTGCTATGGAAGGGTCTGATCAGACCTAGCTTTTCTAGTTGGGGTGTAGCTGTAGTGTTTGTTCCTAAATCAGACGATACTCTCCGACTGTGTGTTGATTACCGAGACCTCAACAAGCAGACGCTCAAAAACAAATATCCACTACCCCGCATCGATGATCTGTTAGACCAATTAAATGGAGCGATATTATTTTCCAGAATGGACCTAGCTACAGGTTTCCATCAACTGAGAATTGCCGAAGAGTGTGTTCCTTTGACAACTTTCAGAGGTCCAGACATATTTTATGAGTGGTTAGTAATGTCGTTCGGTTTATGCAACGCTCTAGCTTATTTCGTCGATTTAATGAATCGAGTGTTCAGAGAAGTTCTGAATAAATTCGTTCTGGTATTCATCGATAATATTTTAATCTACTCCAAATTAGAAAGCGAGCATCAAAAACATTTAGAACAAGTATTGGGGATTCTGAGAAAGAACGTCTTCAAAGCTAAATTTTCTAAATGCATCTTCTGGCAAAATGAAGTGAAGTTCCTTGGCCATGCCGTGTCAAAGGAAGGAATTTCTGTAGATCCGAGCAAAATTACAGCAATTCAAGACTGGAAACAACCTACTACACCCACCGAAGTCCGAAGTTTTCTTGGGTTGGCTAGTTATTATCGGAAATTCGTTAAGGATTTTTCGAAGATATCCGGTCCATTAACGAAGCTTACAAAGAAGCACGAGAGATTTAAGTGGACTTCCGACTGTGAGGAAGCTTTCCAGTAATTGAAATCAAAATTGACAACTGCTCTAGTATTAACCATTGTCGATGGCAATCAGGATTTGACGGCATGGACAGATGCTTCTATTAGAGGTCCGGGAGCAGTATTAATGCAAAGAGGCTAAGTAGTCGCTTATGCAAGCCGTCAGCTGAAACCGCATGAGAAGAATTATGTAACTCATGATCCTGAGTTGCTGGCCATCGTCTTTGCCTTGAAAATCTGGAGGCATTACTTATTGGGTGAGAAATTCAAATTGTTTACAGACCATTAATCATTGAAGTATTTGTTCACCCAGAAAGATCTAAACTTGAGACAGCAGCGTTGGCTAGAATTTCTCGCAGCGTATGACCTAGATATCCTGTATACGCCGGGAAAAGCTAATGTAGTAGCGGATGCGCTTAGCAGAAAAACCACAATCATAGCCAATCATATAATTACGCCTTCATTAATCGACAAGATAGTTGTTTTCCAGGAAGACGACGGATTTATTAAAAGGATTAGCCAGCGAATCAAAGAAGGTAAGACTTCGGATTTCAGCCTAGACAACAAAGGGGTTTTGTGATTACGGGGGCGAATTTGTGTTACAGAAATCCCTGAACTCCGAAGAGAAGTTCTTGATGAATGTCATAAGTCCAAGCTTTGCATTCATCCAAGGGTGAGTAAGATGTACAATGATCTCAAGCGCACATTCTGGTGGAAGTCGTTGAAAAGAGATATTTCCTTATATGTTAGCAGGTGCCCTACTTGCCAACTAGTCAAAAGTGATCAACAAAAGCTGGCCGGATTATTACAACCGTTGGATATTCCAGGGTGGAAGTGGGAATAGATTTCCATGGATTACATAGATGGTTTGCCCCGAACCAAGAAAGGTAATGACAGTATTTGGGTGATCGTAGATCGCTTCACGAAGACCGCCCATTTCGTACCTGTCAGATCCAATAGAAACGCCCAAAGTCTAGCACAGCTATTTTAAAGTAATTGTTAAGCTGCATGGAGTTCCCATCAGCATAGTCAGTGATAGAGACCCAATATTTGCTAGCAAGTTTAGGGAGGCATTCCAGACAGAATTGGGAACAAAACTAAACCTGAGCACCGCTTATCACCCTCAGACAGATGGCCAAACTGAGAGGGTGAACAAACAGAATTCTAGAAGATTTACTACGGGCTTGTATTATTGATTTTGCCGGGTCATGGGAAGATCACTTGCATTTGGCCGAATTCTCATACAACAACAGCTATCAAGCAAGCTTGAAAATGTCGCCATTTGAAGAGTTATACGGTAGACCATGTAGATCTCCCACATGTTGGGTAGAACCTGGCAATCGACTTGTGTTAGAACCCGATATGATTCGAGAAGCATTAGACAAAGTCGATTTCATCAAGAAACGATTGAAAACTGCTCAAAGCCGACAGAAAAGTTATGCGGATTCTAGGAAAAGAGATGTAGCATTCGTTGTGGTTGATTATATCTATTTGAAAGTTTCTCCGATGAGAGGAGTAATCTGATTCGGTAAAACTGGGAAGTTGGCATCCAGATTTATTGGTCCCTTTCCTATACTTGAACGAATTGGAACTCTTGCTTATAAGGTTCAATTACCTGATTGGTTTCCTGGAGTACATAATGTGTTTCACGTATCTCAACTTAGAAGACAAGTGCACGATCCAGATCTTGTTGTAGAAGAAGCAGGGCAACAAGACTTGGAAATTACTCTAGAATTAGCAGTCAGAAGAGAGCCGTTAAAAATTGTTGGCAAAGAAACTAAAGAGCTAAGGAACAAGAAGGTTCATTTAGTTAAAGTGCAGTGGAGTAGTGATCCTAGAGACTGTACATAGGAGAATGAGGAAAGCATTAAGCAAGCTCACCCCAAATGTAGAGTGGACATCCCTGACTAACTCCGGTGCAAGGTACATTTACAATACTTTGCATTTCCATTTTTGTTTCCTACTGTACTCCTGTTTCCTTTTCGGGGACGAAAAGTTTTAAGTGGGGGGGGGGGGGGATTGTAACAACCCGGAAAATACGAGCCAATTTAAAAATTTTAAATTGGTTATTTTAAAGAAATTAGAGCAATTGAAATAGAATATTTCAATAAAATAAAGAGATAGAAATGGTGCGGCAGTTTGAAATTTTGAATTCAAAATTTGACTAACTATACCGGGTGCAAAACGAAACGGATTTTAGTGAAACCAAAAATATTTAAATCTGTTTATGAATATCTTTCTAACGAATCTAAAAAATCAAAGTTTCATAGCGGGAATCAAAAGTTATGGCCAATTGAATTTTCATAAAGGTCGCTATAAAGAATATATAGCCCTTGAAAATAGACATTTTGCAAATGACCTAGAATTCGACGAAACCACTTTTGTTGGATCCGGGATATCAAATTATGGCTAGGTTTCAAATTCCATAATTTTTGAATTTAGTATGTGAGCGTGACGAAGGAAAATGTGTTTGGTCAATTTCTGTTAAATTGGATCGACCAGAAAATAGATATTTTTCAAACGGTCTCAGAATTTGACGAAACTAGTTTTGTTGGGACCGTATCGTCAAAACATAGCTAGATTTATTTTTCTGGAATTTTTCGAATCAGTTTGTGGCCCCGACAAATTGAAATGTACGTTCAAATCGAATATTGAATGTTTTATATTTTAATTTGAAGAATAACTGATTGTAGTAGTCGAATGGGCCTACGAAACATATCCCATTGTGTTCGGAATGGGGGCATTTAGCTAGGGGCGACAGTCGTTGGGTTTGGATTAGAGATCGTATGGAGAAACACTATTTTAAAAATTAAATAAAGTACGGGGCAATAGGATTTTTCCATCGTAATTTAAAAATATAAAAAAAACCGAAACCCCCTTTTCTCCCTTACGATCGACGATGGTTGTATCTCCCTCGTTCCCGGACATTTTCCGATCGCCACGATCGTCGATAGCCCCTCCCCCTTCACAACTTTTGAAGAGCTCTCCTCCCTTGTCAAATCCATACCAGGTGCTCCTCCCCACGTTCAACCATCGACGAGAACGACCTCCCCAAAGTTTCAGCCTTTCCGCCACCGCCACCATCGCCAGAGGTGATCGAGCCTGACCGCGACCACACCCCTGTGCGCGCCTCGCCAAGCTCTACACCGTGGTGCTACTCGATTTCAGTATAGTGCTATGGAGTTCGTGAAAAATCAAAACCTAGTTTTGAAGGTTCGAAGAAGGTAACTGTTTAATTTTTTTTAAACTGTTCTATAGCACTTTAAAGCGAAGTATAAATTATAAACACGTTGTATACATGTACATGTGTTGTATAAGTTATATGAGCGATGTATAAATTATATAAGCATTGTATAAATCATATGTGTGTTGAAATGGAAGTGAAATATACTTATATATATATATATATATATATATATATATATATACTCCCCTCGTCCAAAAACCATGGACGATAATTATTGATTGTGAATTGATGTGAAAAATCTGGTGAATAATGCGAATGGTTGATAGAATTTTTTGTGGTTGATATTGTTTGATTGTGGTTGAAATATACCCGTTTGTGGTTAAGAAATACCTGTTTGTGGTTGAAACAAAATTAGAATAGGTTGTGGATAAGAAAAACATACTCTCCTGCGTGCGAACTAGATGTATGAAATCCCCATTGTCAAAAACCGCGAGGTTTTAAGGTAGAGCGAGGAGCCGTATTAGGGACGCTGCCGGTTTTAAATACCCTGCCGTTATGCTGCCGAAATTTTCAATAATATTCATGTGTTACAAATATTTCATGTATTGAAACTCTTTTCATGTGTTGAAACTATATTCATGTGTTGAAACCATATTCATGTGTTGAATAGACATTCATGTGTTGAATAAATATTCATGTGTTGAATAGAAATTCATGTGATGAATAAAATTCTTTGAAAGCTAAAAATAACATTTTATCACATATGTAGAATATATAAAATATTCATGTTTTAAATAAATTGTTTTAACACTAAAAATCACATTTTTATTATATATATAAACTATAGAAAACATTCATGTGTTGAATATAGGACTAGAACGATAAAAATCATATTTTTATCGTATGTGTGAAGTCGAAAACATTCATGTGTTGAATATATGGAGTGAACAATAAAATCTACATTTTTATTGTGAATATGAAGTGCTAAAAATGTTCATGTTTTGAATAAATATTTTTGAAGATAAAAATATCATTTTTATCATGTATATGACTCGTTAAAAATACACAAGTGTTGAAATAAATATTTGTTTGTTATGAATATTATTTTTAACATGTATGTGAACTAAATAAAATAGTCATGTGTTGAAATATATTTTTGTTCGCTAGAAATATTATTTTTAGCTTAGTTTCGCACATACATACATACATACATACATATATATATATATATATATATATATATATATATATATATATATACATGTGTTGAACAGGAAAATGGATTAGCTGTTGAGTAAAGAGTTTATTTGCGTGCCTGACAAACAGGTAAACCTTAATTAGTTGGATGTGCAATTTTATTATTATATCAACTCCTGTGAATGCCATTGGATGCAGAGTGCTTGTTGTTCTGTGTGAAATAATAAACGTCGCCATAGGATAGTAACAAGTAATTTTGAACTACACTACATGGCATACTTCTTGACGATAGGCATACTTCATCATATACCACATAAGCATTTGGAGCTTGTGTGACGAGGTTGAAGATTGATCATACGAGCGAGAGGCTTGTATGGCGGTGACTATATATTACAGGTTGAACTGATGGCTGATCTGGACTATATAAAATGCAACGGTAAATTGCAAGATTAATAAAACCCCACACGGGTCTGGAGATGACAATAAACACGTCTCTCTGGTCATTAAGGCACAAAAACCATTTATAGGGTGACGAGAATTTATTCTCTGGAGTTATGATCTATACACACTCCCCTGTGGACACCGGAATATATCACTATAAATATGTGCCTGCTTATTAGGATTTATTGGGTACCTAATACGGCCCAATAAATTTCCAAACCCCTTCCCATACAAAGGAGATTATGGCGAAATTTTCTAAAATTTAAAGGCATTAGTGAAATATTTGAAGTGAAAACGATATTGAAATCGTCGAATAAATTATATTTATATATATATAAATATAAATAAAATAAAATGAATCGAGCCCCTGCAGTTCGCGTTTCGAAATCGTAACTTTAAACGATTATACCGAAAGATCCGACCATCGGATTTTGATGAAACTGGAACCGTTGGGTTTGCTTTGGGAATATCTTTCCAATGATATAAATTTTGTTGAGATCCAACGGTTAGATTTTCAGATTTGTGTAAAACAAATTTGGAGAAAAACAGCGCCAGTGCCTCGACACGACCTAAAACGTTGTTTAATTAAATATGACCATTTTTAAATAAATAAAAATGGCGATATATCGTTATAAGATATTATAGACGATGTGGAATGAAAATAAACCGATTATACTCGATTTTCTTGTCAATGGACGGTTGAATGTGTTTGACATGAAAATTATACTAAAAAACTGAAATGTGAATGTCGAATAATTTAACCATGGGAAGAATTGATTTGAAATGTAAATATACGTGAATTATTTGAAAAGGCCGAGTTAATCCTCATTTCAAATAATTGAACGACGATTGGAAGTCGAAGAGATGAAGACGGTTCGAGATCGACGATCTTCACATCAGATGGATGGGCGCTTCTGATGTTCATGATTGGTGTAGCAACCTTGAGAGAGCTGAAGTGGTAGCCGTCCGGACGTATTGGTTGATTGTACGGATATGCAAGGAATATGGTGCCTCCAGTTGCGTTCAGACCCAGAACGATCTTGTAAATGGACTGTGTATCTTACATTGGATTTTGTTCTGTGCTGATTGATCTCTATTAAATATATATCTGTTTGGAGGTGGAGAATTTATTCTCTTGCTTAACGCCCTTCTTTGAGATGTACGAGCTCAGAGGATATACATCAATAGAAATCAGTCGCATGGAGTGAGTTGCCTGTGTGGCATGCCTAAGTGGCAGATGATCAAGGCTTCTGTTGAAAAGCAAAGTCTTGTGGTTGATGATCAAAGCATGGCCTACGTGGCATAGTTTTGTGTATAGCGTGGATTCGCGAGCCTCACACCTCGGTATGAGTCAAAAATGGGATAGTGACTGCAGGGAAAGCATGAAGTTTCTTTCTAGCTATGGGTGATGTTAGTGACCTACCAGCCCTGACATTTATATATTATTTTACCTGTATGGTTGTTGGAATGCGAGGCGCCTCGGATATAGGTCCTATAGGACCAGGAAACTTGTGTTCAGGAATTGCCAATCCTCAAAAGTAAGAGAGGACCGACCCTGAAGATCCAAGGATCGCTGTGTGTGGTCCTGAGACATTTGCTAGAGTGTCTCAAACGGAGAGGAGCTTGCCCCTTGCCTCGACTCATGATGGAATCCAATTTCCAATACAAAATTAAGGATTTGATTGTAACTTATATATGGCGATAGTGGCATGGGACGCTCATGTCGCCTATGATTGATATTTATGATTGATTTTTCTTTTGAAACATATATGCACTAGTAATAATATCAAACACTTTTGTTTTATACGTATCAAGCATTTCTTGGCCATTATAAGGTAAAACTCTATCCTCCGGCTTGCGTTGCAATGTGTGATGGGACCTAAGTCTTATAATGGCTTCATTTTTATAAAAAGCATTGCGATGATTTAATAATTTACTTAAATTCATGCACCGTTCCGTGAAAGTGGCGTGGCCCTATGATTTGCCTTATTATTGTTGTTTAATTAGTTAAGTAGATTTCTCACACCAGTCCCATGACTGACTCGTAGTTTATTTCACCTTGCTAACCCGGGTGCCCTTATTTTCACACGGGCAGTCTAGTACCAGGTAGCATGACATATTTTGGCTTTGGCACTACAGCAGGAGTGCATCTTTTGGCTGATATGGCGAGGCTTGACTTCTCAGTGTTTTAAATATTGATATTCCGCCATTATTATTTATGTATATGATTCTTCTTTTGGCGATGTAGACTGATATTTCTTTTATGTACTCTCATATGTATATGTACCGCTTATGGCGATGTAGACTGATCATGTACTTTTATGCACTAAGTTGTATCCTACATTGTGCTCTCTGATGTTGTGACATATTATGATTCCGCTGCCATATTTATGTAAATTATTCTATTTTTTGCTTATGCTATTGTCCGTACTCTGCTAATGATGATTAATGTGTTATATTCCAATGATTATCCTTAACAGTGTCGTACGGGGTTTTGGGAACGTCACAGGTGGTATCAGAGCTTTGGTTAACCTTAGTTCTGGAATTCAACACATTAAACACCTCGTCAGAATAGAATCAGTAGTGTTCTAAGGTGAGTAGCTCATTAGAGATAGGACTAGTAATGTCCTAGAATGAGCTAAGAAGAATAGAAAAAATAATCTGATCAGTACATCATTGTCTTTCCTTAAGTTCTTCTGCTGTAACATATATTAAAATTATCGTTTTTGAGGGCTGACTCTTTTCTTGCTTATACAGAACTTGATAGATGGCTACCCGAGCAACAACAACTAGAGGAGGCCGAGGAGGCCAAGGAGGCCGAGGTAGAGGACGAGGAGATGTCCCCGCTGTAGAAGGGCCTTTGATACAACCACAAGCCGCTCCTCCATTCGTGCTAGACAGCGTGGCGAAGAGATACAAAAATCTCGGGGGCAAAACCTTCTCAGGAACAGGCACAGTGATAGAGGCCTTAGCATGGTTGAAAACTTGCGAAAAGATCTAAGGGGGCTTAAGACTTGGAGATCAAGATAAGGCTTTTATGGGCGCTTGGATTTTACAAGATGAGGCAGAATTATGGTGGGAAGCCATCACCGCTGAGGACCAAAATGTAGTGAGAACTTGGGACGAGTTCAAGGCAATGCTTAAGGAGAAGTTCATCCCAGAACAAGCGATGGAGCGTATGCAGGACGAATTTGCCAATCTTCAACAAGGAGACCTCTCCGTGCAAGACTACCTTAATAAGTTCATGCAGCTATCCCGTTACGCCCTAGAGCTTATCACGACTGAAAAGGCGAAGAACAAAAGATTCATACATGGGCTAAAGCGTAAGTATCAGGATAGAGCCATGAGCCACATCAAACTAGCATTTGCAGACTTGGTGGAAATGGCCTGTAATTATGAAGACTTGGACCAGAGGAATCTCGATATAGACCGCACCAAGAGTCAAGCGGGAAACAAACGCAAGACTTCTGTGAACCAACCTGAGTCCAGCAACGCAGCATCCACAAATCAGCAAGCTAGCAAGCCACCCAAGGGAAGCAGTTTTAATTATGGAAAGATGGGACACTACTCCAATGTGTGCACAACTCCAAAGCGGCAGATGACAAACGCACAAAGCTCAAGCCGGAACTCTCAGAATTCTAGATCATGCTTCAACTGCCGCCAAACAGGACATCTCGTCAAAGATTGTCCATTTCTTAAGAAGGAAGAAGTTGCACATGTTTATGATGGGGCGAACCCGCCAGCTGCTTCAGATGGAGCAGGTAAACCTGATGTTTTGGGAGGTACCCTTACAATTAAAAATATTCCTGTTTCTATACTATTTGATACGGGTGCCTCACGTAGTTTTATTTCAAGTAACACTGTTCACAAGCTAAAGTTAAAGATAAGAGTCCTTAAAGAACCGATTAGGGTTCATAATCCGATAGGAGGATCTCTTGTTCTTAGTTCATATCGTAGAGTGCCAGTCTCTTATTCTTCCTACAAGTTTTCTTTTGATTTGATCACCATGAATTTTCCCGAATTTGATATCATTCTCGGACTAGATTGGTTAACGAAATACGGGGCTGAAATTAGATGTGCCGAAAGAATAATTAAAGTTGAAACAAAGCTTGGATATATTACTATACCATGCCACGGTTCAGATCCGGATAGAAAAGAATTTTGGTCTGCGCTAGAAGTTGTTCCCACTTCATTTGAAAAGATTCCTATTGTTAAAAACTATGCGGATGTGTTTGAAGAAGTCAAAATCTTACCTCCACAAAGAAAAATTTAATTCAAAATCGATCAAATTGCGAATGCCAGACCAGTGGTACATCCAATTCGAAGAATGACCCCAAAGGAAAAAGAAGAATTAGGCGATCAAACTCGTCAACTGCTATGGAAGGGTCTGATCAGACCTAGCTTTTCTAGTTGGGGTGCAGTTGTAGTGTTTGTTCCTAAGTCAGACGGTACTCCCCGACTGTGTGTTGATTACCGAGACCTCAACAAGCAGATGCTCAAAAACAAATATCCATTACCCAACATCGATGATCTGTTAGACCAATTAAATGGAGCGAGAGTATTTTCCAGAATGGACCTAGCTACAGGTTTCCTTCAACTGAGAATTGCCGAAGAGTGTGTTCCTTTGACAGCTTTCAAAGGTCCAGACATATTTTATGAGTGTTTAGTAATGCCATTCGGTTTATGTAACGCTCCAGCTTATTTCGTTGATTTAATGAATCGAGTGTTCAGAGAAGTTCTGAATAAATTCGTTCTGGTATTCATCGACTGACTCATAGTTTTCTCATACCAGTCCCATGACTGACTCGTAGTTTGTTCAGAGAGTGTGCATAGAAGTGTTCAGAGAGTGTTCAGAGAAGTTCATAGAGTGTTCAGAGAAGTGTTCAGAGAAGTGTTAAACTCGTGTTCAGAGAAGTTCTGAAAATATTTGTTTGCCTTATTATTGTTGTTTAATTAGTTAAGTAGATTTCTCATACCAGTCCCATGACTAACTCGTAGTTTGTTTCACCTTGCAAACTCAGGTGCCCTTATTTTCACACGGGCAGCCTAGTACCAGGTAGCAGGACATATTTTGGCTTTGGCACTACATCAGGAGTGCATCTTTTGGCTGATATGGCAAGGCTTGACTTCTCAGTGTTTTGACTATTGATATTCCGCCATTATTATTTATGTATATGATTCTTCTTTTGGCGATGTAGACTGATATTTCTTTTATGTACTCTCAAATGTATATGCACCGCTTATGGCGATGTAGACTGATCATGTACTTTTATGCACTAAGTTGTATCCTACACTGTGCTCTCTGATGTTGTGACATATTATGATTCCGCTGTCATATTTATGTAAATTACTCTATTTGTTGCTTATGCTATTATCTGTACTCTGCCAATGATGATTAATGTGTTATATTCCAATGATTATCCTTAACACCGTCGTACGGGGTTTTGGGAACGTCACACCAGTAATATTATAATAATGTCTACATCAAATAAATTGAATCTAACGGAACGCTTGCATCTCACGCTCCATATATAATATAAAATCGAAAGCCGCAGGATGCTTATTGGAGATTGGATTTCCAACATGACATGGTACGGAACCGCCTTCTGATAGTGTATCTCTAGAGGTGAATACACTGATTACAACAAGAACGTCTTGCAACCCGGCCCACACATGGCTGCCCACTCATTTAGCTTGAGTGTTGCGAGCATATTATCACCAACGGTTGTGATCAACAACCGTTACCAAAATCATACAACATCGAATAGAATAAGAAGCAAATGAATTTTCTCTAGAATAGGTGATAATACCCCTAATAGGAATGACCCACTTGGCCATGTTGCCTTCCCGATTTCTCTCATTTCCTGGGTGATGAGGCTTGAGGTCACGATTTCCTTTTTGAACATCTTGTCACCATTTACTTTGAATGTCACGTCGTCAGACACTCGTCCATATATATTGTCCTGGGACTGGAAAAACCGAAGGAACCATTACTTAGGCAATTCCTACCTAGGATTAACAGAACATCCCTTGCTTTTTACACCGTCTACAATTATCTTCAGAATAAGTCGATTTGTAATGCTTATGCCAATACAGAGTGGTTTTCAGATAATAAATCGGATCCCGGTCTCTCCGCATCGACAACAGAGGTATAAAATAAACCAAAATTTTAATAGTCGGTGATTTATCTATGAAAGGGACATCCATTCAATCAACGATCCTATATTCCAAATGGAATTTATACCGATTAACCATCAAGCAATATTGGCCCCTTTTAAATCAATTTCTTATTTTATTATCATCTCCGATTCCCATTTCCCACCTTTCGTGTAACAACCCTGATTTGTGGGGCTAATTTAAAATTTTATTTTAAGTGATTTCAATGAGTTTTGATATTTAAATAATCTATTTTAAATAATAATGATCACAAATTTGATTCAAATCGAAGATAGAATGAATAATTTAATTTTAATTATAAAATGAGTTAGAAATAGTGCGGTAGTTTGAAAAGTCAAACTTGAACTTTGACTGACCGTACAGGATGCAAAATTTAACGGATTTTAGTGAACCAAAAATATTAGAATCTATTTAAAAATATCTTTCCAAGAATCCGAAAAATCAAAATTTCATAACGGGAATCAAAAGTTATGTCAAAATTAAAATCTAGAAAGGTCGCTATGAAATTTATAAGGGCCAAAATGCTACTTTTTGCATACGAAGGAATTTGAACTCGAAACCACTTCCATTGAGTTCAGAATGATGTTTCTACATTGAAAAATAGTAAACACTTATATATTTTGAGTTTCGGGATTTATTTGTTTAAAAATGTATTTTTAATATTAAATATATTAGCCTTAAAAATAGTCATTTTTCAAATGACCTCGGTTTTCGACGAAATCACTTTTGTTGGAACCGGAATATCAAATAATTACTAGGTTTCAATTTTCAGAATTTTTCGAATTAGTATGTGAACGTGGGAAAAGAAAATGTGTTTGACTATTTCAGTTAAATTTAAACGCCTTAAAAATAGCCATTTTTAAAAAAGTCTCAGAATGCGACGAAATAAATTTTGTTAGGACCGTAATGTCATAAGAAAGCCAAAAATAATTTTTCTGGATTTTTCTGAGTTAATTTGTTTCCCCGGTAAAATTATTTGTACGGAAAAATTAGAAATAAAGGACTTAAATTTTAAAACTGCAAAACGGAGGCCTAGATGACAGATTGGGCGGACGAGACATGTCTAGATGAGTTCGAAATGGGGGCAAAATGGTGGGAACGGCAGTCGTTGGGCCTAAATCGGAGTTCGGACCAAAACGGGCTTAAACGTGTTAATTAAATATTAATTAGATTAACCTAATATAATAATATAAATTCAAAGTCGGGCTTCTTCTTCTCCTCCAACGTGTTTCAGCCGCACCATGTAACCCATCATGGCCGAAACTTCTCTCATCCCTATCTCCCAAACCACTAAGAATTAGATCATGCCGTAGTGAAACTTTTTGAAGCTCTTTTCTTCCTCTTTCTTCTCAAACAAATCTCACATCAAACCGTTGCCCGTAGCTCTCGATTCACCTCCGCAAAGTTCGGCCAAACATGCCGCCGCCACACCTCCTCCTTGCAGCCGCACCTCCTCCAACTCCCGGTGAAGATAGCCCTCTCGTAGCTCTTCAATCTCCCGCAAACCGTTCGTAAAACCGTCGACTATAGCTCCCGAAATCCGCATTCAAAGTTTTGAACAATTCTGAAAATTGAGGTAAATAGCTTCAGATTTTGTCACGCTTTTAAGCGTCACTGTGTCAGTTGTTAAAGGCCAGAATTCTAATTTTTACATAAATTTCAATTTGAAATCTTTCAGATCCGTAACCGCTGTGGCTCCAAACACGAGATCTGATTTAAATCACTTCATTTCAGAAACAAGCAAGGTGAGATTCTATTTTTTTTTATATATAGTTAATTTAATTTAATTATATTATCATTATACAAAATGAATGTTGTATGGATTGAATTGTTGTATGGTGGAAATTGATGTTTGTGGCCTATATTGTTATTGATGTGTTGTATGATTGGTGTTGGAATTGATTGTGGGAATTGTTATTCGATGAAAAGTATAAAGATTATAATAAAAAGTTTAATCTTTGGTTTTGATTTATAAATACAGTTTAATCTTTTATCATGATTGACAAATCAAAGTTTTGATTTTTATAACAATAATAAAGATTCAATCCTTATTTTTGATTCATTAAAATGAATCTTTGTTTTTGTTTGTATAAAATGAATCTTTGTTTTATTTATAAAACATGAAATCTTTTTGTTTATTTATAAAGATGAAACCTTTTTTTTTATTCTTAAAGACTAATTCTTTGTTTTTTTTAAAGGATGAAATTTTGTTTTGGTTACAAAAGAACAAATCTTTGATTTTGTTTACAAAGAACCAATCTTTGTTTTTGTTTATAAAAGATTAAATCTTTGTTATTGTTTATAAAGCTTGAAACTTTATTTTTGGTTATAGAGATTAAAACTTTAATTTTATTTATAAAAATTGAACCTTTGGTTTTGTTAATAAAGATTATACCTTTGGTTTTGTTAACAAAGGTTACAACTTTGATTTTGTTTGCAAAGATTATAACTTTGATTTCGGTTACAAAAATTACAACTTTGTTTTTGATTATAAAAAGTCGATCTTTTTTATGTTGAAAATGAAAAGACGATCTTTTTATATTTAAAATAAAAAGACAATCTTTTTATATTGAAAAGGAGAAGATGAAATTTTGACGATAGGAGTAAAAAGACGATCTTTTTATATTTAAAATAAAGAAGTTATTATTCTTACATTGTAAAATAGAAAAGATTATATTTTTACATTGTGAAATATAAAAAGATGATATTTTTACATTGTACATAAAAAAAAGATGTTTTTACATTGTATGAAATAAAACATATTTTATTATGGAATTTATGAGTTAATTTCCACAGCATGAAATAAATAACATTTTTATATGTTATTTATGAATAAATTTTCATCGCATGAAATAAATAACATTTTTATATGTTATTTATGAATGAATATACATTGCATGAAATAAATAACATTTTTATACATAATTTATGAATGATTTTTCATCGCATGAAATAAACAACATTTTTATATGTTATTTATGAATGATTTTTCATCGTATGAAATAAATAACATTTTTATATGTATTTATGAATGAATTCACACCGTACGAAATAAATTACATTTTTTGTATGTTATTTATGAATGAATTTCCACCGTATGAATAAAATTACATTTTTATACGTAATTAAAAAGGTGAATTTACTTTGCATAACAAAAGTAACATTTTTATATGTAATTTACATATGAAGTTACACCATATGACAAAAATTGCATTTTTCTATTTAATTAAAATGTAAATTTACATTGCATGATTTAAATTACATTTTTCTATGTAATTTAGAAATGGATGATAACGGTAGAATGAAAATTACATTTTTACATGAAATTAAAATGTGAATTTGCACTGTAGGATAAAAACTACATTTTAGGTGTAATTTAAATATGAATTTATGTCATATGATAGGAATTACATTTTTCTATGTAATTTATATATTAGTTATAACGGTATGATAAAAATTATATTTCTCAATGAAATTAAAATATGAATTTGTATTGTATTATGGAAATTACATTTCCTTATGTAATTGGGACATGAATTTATAATGTAAAATAAAAATTACATTTTTATAATGTAATAAAGTAGTAAGATTCACGAATAAATTAAATTACATTTTTATGTAATGAAATAAGAGAATTTGCATCGTGAATTAAAAAGTTACATTTTATGTAATTAGAAATGAGGATTTGCATTGTAAATTAAGAATTACACTTTTATATGTAACTGAAAATTTGAGAATTCGCATGATATGGAAAATTACATTCTTATGTAATTAAAAGACGTGAAATTCGCATCGCATATACAATGCAATTATTTACATTCTCTTATGTAAATAAAAAGAATAAAATTTAGAAAAATATATTATTTACATTTTCTTATGTAAGTAAAAAGAATGGAATTTGGAATTTCAATTATTTACATTTTCTTATGTAAGTAAAAAGAATGGAATTTGAAATTACAATTATTTACATTTTCTTATGTAAATAAGAAGAATGGAATTTAGAAATTCACATATTTACATTCCCTATTGTAAATGAAAAAGAACAAAATAATGTGAATCCTTTTATTTACATTTTCTATTGTAAATGAAAAAGAACAAAATAATGTGAATCCTTTTATTTACATTTTCTATTGTAAAGAAAAAGAACAAAATTGTGTGAACCATTTTATTTACATTTTCTATTGTAAAGAAAACGTAAAAAGAGAGTTATATTTCTTATTTGCATTTTTAAATGCAAATAAAGCATAGAAAGAAAATTATACTTTTATTTGTCATTGTTTTGTTAAATAAAAGTAAAAGAGTTAAAAAGACATTTTATTTACCATTGTTTTGTTAAATAAAAGAACAAGATATAAAAAACATTTTTATTAACATTGTTTTGTCAAATAAAAAGACAAATACATGAGATACACTTTTATTTGTGTTTTATGTACAAATAAAAGTACAAGATTAGAAACACACTTTTATTTACATTGTAATAGTTGAAATAGAATTGTTAACGAAATGAGTATATCACTTTTACTCATCTTTGTTGGAAACAGAAATTATGTGCAAATATAAGAATCACTTTTATTTGCATAATATATAGTAGAATTTATACGCAAATATAAAATCCAATTTTTATTTGCAAAACTTGCATTAGGATTTATATTCTAATATACAATTGTATTGCTGGTCATAATATACACTGAAAAGTATTGTTAAGAAACTTCATACAAATAAAGAATAATGTAATTTATATTCCATTTGTCATCCGCAATAAAGCTATATAAATAAATTACTGTTTATGTGACTTTAGAAGTATATAGGGAAGTCATACGAGTAAAATATATTTTACTCGATATAAGTGACATGTTTAGTGAAATTGAAATTGGTTAAACCTATTAACCAATTCTGTATTTATTTATTTATTTATATGAACTGTTGTTGGCTGAAAACCCCACACGGGTATTGGGACGATACTTGACTGAAACAAATCCCAATGTTTAATTATATGTCTATCGATTGATCGACAGGCTGCGATGAGCGTTATTGTTTCATTTTAATGCTCACACAGTTGACATTGTCACTCTGGTTGTTAACGGATGGATTGAGGATTATTTCCTGTTATTACCCTATACATGAAATGTATGAAACCCATATGACCCAAATTATATGGTACATGGTTGAGTTGCATTCCAATGCAGAATTTCTTTTTAAATAAAGAATTTTTATATAATAAAAGGATTTTTGTAAAATAAAAGTTTTTGTATTATAAAGAATATTTTACATTCAGAATCTTTTATATATAGAATATTTTATTGATTATTTTAAAATATGTTTTTTTATATAGTAATGAATTAATATCTTTAGGATAAACCTTTTATTTAAGATTATTAGATCTTAACAATTATGTTTGGTGATTGATATGTGAATTGGATTTGCAGTGGACGATGTTTTAAATAACATTTATCCTTTAATCCAATTTACATTGAAATTACTATTTGAAATTTATAAATCTATTTTATAAATTTAAAAGAAGATTTTCTAAAATCAGACTTTTCCAAATTAATATATTAAATTAGAATTAAGTGGAAATTTGATTGATAATAATCGAGATGGGCTTCTGTAAAAGAAGACCGATATTATATATGGAATTTAAGAGGCTTTGCCGTTATTCCATTTATAATGTTAGTCCGGTACAGAAATTTATAACGATTATTTGTTGATTTGATTTCTGTAGAAATTCCATATTTTGGAAATTGGTTTTGGGTTTATCGTGAATTGTGTTTTAAATGACACTAGTTCTTTAACCCAATTTAAGACAAGATTGGTTTATTGGAATTAATAATCTTGTAATAATGATTCTTGTATTAAAAATCAAAATTGGAATATTAATAAATCATTTTAGAAAGATTAAAAATTTAATTTATTTTATCTTTGATAAAATTAATGAGAATCTTTTAATATAAATAATATTTTTATTTAAAAGGATATTCAAAGTTGGAATGTGGCGTATGGTTGATTTTAATTACAAATACGCGAGTTATTCAGGAAGACCGGGTCTAACCCATTCTGAATAATCATCACGACGATCAAGAGTCGAAGATGAAGACGGTGACTGAAGACCGGAGAGCTTCACATCGTTTGGTTGATGGTGACTGATATCTTGAATTGGGACTGATCCCCCAAGGCAAGGTAAAAGGTGATGATCTTCCAGACGTACTGGAGATCGACGGATACGTTGTTTCGTTCAGACCCAGAACGGACTTGTAAATGGATAGCATGCCTGACATTGAAATTTATTTCATGTAATTAAATCGGTTTTATTTAATATATAAATGCATGGTGGCGGAGGATTTATTCTCTTGCTTAACACCGTTTTGTATGTTAAATAATTACCGATCGCATGATATGAGTTGTTGATGTGGTATGCCAAGTTGCACTTGATCAAGGCTTATTGTTGCAAAGCAGAGCCTTGTGGTTGATGATCAAAGCACAACCTATTTAGGCATAGCTTTGGGTATATCGTGACTTCGCGAGCCTCACAGCCCGGTAGATTCTAAAACGGGAGAAGGGAACGCAGGGAGTGCACACGTTTCTTTCTAGCTAGAGTGATGCCAGGGACCTACCAGCGCTGACATTTATTCATTGTGGTTGTTGGATTTTTCGAGGCCTCGGTTTTATGCGGTCTCCACTTGCCGTATTATAGGTCCAAAAGGACTGGGGAACGTGTGTTCCGGCATTTCTAATCCACAAAAGTAAGTGTGGACCGGCCCTGCAAGATCCAAGGGTTGGACAGAGTACCAATCCTGGGGCATTGCTAGAATGTCTCGAATCGGTAAGGATCTCCTCCCTAGCCTTGACTCAGATGGAAACCCAAATTTCCAATACGACATCACGCGGTTTTGATTGTATACCAAAATATGGCGACATAGTGGGATGGGGCACTCATGCCGTCTAGGATTAATACATTTACTTCGATGTATTTCAAATTGGTTGCACACTATTATTATATAATACCGTGTTTATCGTATCAAGCATCTTTTGATCATTATAAGGTAAAACCCTATCCTCCGGTTTGCGTTGCATTGTGTGATGGGACTTGGGTCTTATAATGGTTTCATTTTTCTAAAAAGCATTGCGTTATTTTGACGATTTACTTTACTTTATGCACTGGCAATCTATAGGAGAAAACCCATTCCGCGAAAGTGGCGTGGTCCTGTGATTAGCCTTATTATATTATATAGGTTAAGTAGAATTCTCACACCAGTCCCATGACTGACCTGTAGTTTGTCCACTGGCAAACTCGGGTGCCCATATTTTCCACACGGGCAGTCGAGTAGCTATTTTTGCAGATATATTAAGCAGGATTCTGGGTTGAAGCTTAGAGCTGTGTCCCGAGATAGAGAGTCTTCCGCTGTGTTTCTTTCCCTGCAATATATTTTAATTATTGTAACTTATTCTTCCGCTGTTTTTTTTATTCAATGTACTCTGATATTCTGTACTCTGACGTAACATTATATGATATGTTATAAAAGTCTTCTGTTGTTGTGTTAATATGTCGTATTCCCAAAGTTAAAGTATTCGTAGATTTTCACTTTTTGGGTCAGACCTGTGTGGTTTATGGTCGATTCAAAGGGTGGGAATTTGCGGGTCTTTACAGTTGGTATCAGAGCTCTGGTTAGCTCAAATCTTTGGGGTACAACTCATTAGAACTGAACAAAAGACTCATCAGAGATTGGATTGGTAATATCCAATAAGAATACTCATTAGAGATAGGATCAGCAGTATCCTAGAATGAGAAACTCATTAGAGATGGGGTTAGTAATGCCCTAGAATGAGTTCAGAGTGGAAATATTATAACTAACGTATTTGTAATTATATATATAATCGGAATTTAGAAAATATGATTTTTGAATATATATAAATTATACATTTTGGAAAATTTAATCAACTAATTGTTAGATGATTGTGTTGTGTGAATATTAATTCAACCTATGAAATTATGAAACAATAAATAAAAGAATGGAAAATTTAATTAGGTAAATAAACGAATTTTAGCTCATTTCCTTTTCGAGGACGAAAAGTTTTTAAGTGGGGGAGACTGTTACAACCCTGATTTGTGGGGCCAATTTAAAAATTTATTTTAAGTGATTTTAATGATTTTTGATATTTAAATAATCTATTTTAAATAATAATGATCACAAATTTGATTCAAATCGAAGATAGAATGAATAATTTAATTTTAATTATAAAAAGAGTTAGAAATAGCGCGGTAGTTTGAAAAGTCAAACTTGAACTTTGACTGACCGTACAGGATGCAAAATTTAACGGATTTTAGTGAGACCAAAAATATTAGAATCTATTTAAAAATATCTTTCCAACGAATCCGAAAAATCGAAATTTCATAACGGGAATCAAAAGTTATGTCAAAATTAAAATCTAGAAAGGTCGCTATGAAATTGATAAGGGCTAAAATGCTACTTTTTGCATACGAAGGAATTTGAAGTCGAAACCACTTCCATTGAGTTCAGAATGATGTTTCTACGTTGAAAAACAGTAAACACTTATATATTTTGAGTTTCGGGATTTATTTGTTTAAAAATGTATTTTTAATATCAAATATATTGGCCTTAAAAATAGTCATTTTTCAAACGACCTCGGTTTTCGACGAAATCACTTTTGTTGGAACCGGAATGTCAAATTATTGCTAGGTTTCAATTTTCAGAATTTTTCGAATTAGTATGTGAACGTGGGAAAAGAAAATGTGTTTTGACTATTTTAGTTAAATTTAAACACCTTAAAAATAGCCATTTTTAAAAAAGTCTCAGAATCCGATGAAATAAATTTTGTTAGGACCGTAACGTCATAAGAAAGCCAAAATTTATTTTTCTGGTTTTTCTGAGTTAATTTGTGTCCCCGGTAAAATTATTTGTACGGAAAAATTAGAAATAAAGGACTTAAATTTTAAAACTGCAAAACGGAGGCCTAGATGACAGTTTGGGCTGACGAGATATGTCTAGATGAGTTCGAAATGGGGGCTAAATGGTGGGAACGGCAGTCGTTGGGCCTAAATCGGAGTTCGGACCAAAACGGGCTTAAACGGGTTAATTAAATATTAATTAGATTAACCTAATATAATAATATAAATTCAAAGTCGGTGTAAGAACCCGTAACTTCCCCGTGAAGGAAAGCACGAATACTTTGAGAACAACACACATCGGAACACAGACGGAAGAACATTTCATTGTTATCACAACAATTCCATCAGATACAAGAATATACAGAGTAAAAATGAATAAATTACATTTGACAAATATCAGAGATTACAATAAATTACATAGCAGCGGAAAATATACAAAACACAACTGAAAATAATACACGGATACAGAGCTTTCCGAGCATCGTTCCAGCTGTAAATCAGGACCCTGTGAATATAAATCTGCAAAACCAAAACTACTAGCTGCCCGTGCGGAAAATAGGGGCACCCAGAGTTTAGGTTAAAACAATAAACTCCAGGTCAGTCATGTGACTGGTGTGAGAACTAAAACAGTTATAATTCTTTATTTTAAAGTTCGGTAAATCAAGGGACCACGCCGTATAACACGGAACGGGTTTCCTCCCAAGAATACCAGTGCATAAAACAAACAGCGCAATGCTAAATAAAGAAAAATGAAGCTGTTATAAGACCCAGGTCCCATCACACAATGCAACGCAAGCCGGATGATAGGGTTTTTACTTATAACAGCCAAAGCATGCTTGATACGTTTAAAACAAATCATTTGATACTATAATAAGTGTATAGTGTCAAAACAATTTCAATCATAAATATAAATCATAGACGGCATGAGTGCCCCATCCCACTATGTCGCCATACTAGGCTCTACAAATAAAGCCGAAATACACGTATTGGAAATTGGATTTCCGTCATGAGTCGAGGCAAGGGGCAAGCTCCTCTCCGCGTTCGAGACACTCTAGCAAATGCCTCAGGACCCCACTATGATCCTTGGAATCGGCTGGGCCGGTCCTCTCTTACTTTTGAGGATTGGCAAATCCTGAACACACGTTTCCCGGTCTTTACAGACCTATATCCGAGGCGCCTCGTATCCAACAACCACACAGGTGAAAAGTATATAAATGTCAGGGCTGGTAGGTCACTGACACCACCCTAGCTAGAAAGAAACGTCGTGCTCTCCCAGCGGTCCATCTCCCGTTTTTGACTCATACCGAGGTGTGAGGCTCGCGAATTCACGTTGTACACAAAGCTACGCCGCACAGGCCGTGCTTTGATCATCAACCACAAGACTTTGCTTTTCAACAGAAGCCTTGATCATTTGCCACTTACGCGTGCCACATTGGCAATTCACTCCATGCGACTGATGTCCATCGATATACAACCTCTGAGCTCGTACGTCTCAGAGAAGGGCGTTAAGCAAGAGAATAAATTCTCCGCCGCCAAACAGATGTATATTTAATAGAGATCAATCAACACAGAATAAAATCCAATGTCAGACACACAATCCATTTACAAGTTCGTTCTGGGTCTGAACGAAACCGGAGGCACTTTCCTCGCATATCCATCCATCTCCAAGTACGTCTGGACGATCACCAACTGATTCCCTCATCTTGGGTGTACAGCCCAATCAAGATCATCAGTAATCACCCAAACGATGTGAAGACTTCCGGTCTTCAACCACCGTCTTCATCTTCGACATCTCGTCGAATCGGTTATTCAGAATGGGTATAACCCGACCTTTCTGTATAACCCACGTATATAATAAACAAATGTTACACAAACACTACCAACGCCTCATTCCAATTCAGAATATTCTTTTATTCACAAAAACACATTCTTAGGGAAATGTTCCCATTAATTTTATCCAAGATAAATTCTTCTAAATTTATTCTTTAATCTTCCTTTGGATATCATTTCAAACCATATTATGGTTTTCCAAACTAGTCGGGATTAGCGAACCACACCGAAGTAATAATTTATTTTATTTCCCAATCCCAACCTATATATCCCATGGAGAAAAACTGGTAATACTCCATATCTAACACCACGGTGTTATCGGTAAAATTAATTACCATTTCACGTTTAAATCTAATTAAAGATTTAACTATCGCTTTGGAGCAAAACTGGTGATACTCCACTCTCGATCACTTTTCAGATTTGATAATTTAAATTATCAATTCACTTTTCAATCTAATTAAAGATTCATTAAAACTCCACTTAGCTTTAATCTTTTCAAAAATCAATATCCTGTCTTTAACTGGGTTAAAGAACCAATGTCCTCTAAAACACGATTCACGATAAACCCAAATCACATTTGATATTAAATACAAGGCTCTAAATAGAAAATATATCGGTTTATATTCAATATCAAATTCTGAAACCAACATATACTGTATTGGAAATAACGATATTAGATATATCTTTCAAATTCCCATAACAATATCTGTATAGTCACGAAATCCAACATCGAAATATCCCGAAGATAATTTCGATTCAACTCCAGTCCAATCCACGTATTGGGAATATTGATTATTTTTAAAATCACTTTCAAATTCAATTTATTTATTTTAAAAATAAATTGATTTCAATTCTAGTTCACAACTAGTTCATTTCGATAAAAATCTATTTTTATCTTTTCAAATGTGGAATTTTCCAGCCCAATTCTTTCCAATTCACATATTATAATTTTACACAAATTATAGATATTTTTGATAATTTTATCAAGGCCCGTACAGTCGATTTCCAACAACGGCCATCGAACTGCACTTACAACGACCTTTTTCGAATTTGATTTGGACATAATTCCAAATCCAACCGTTAGATTTCAAATTTCTAACATTTATTGGAAAGCTCTTTTCGATACGAACCCAACAGTTCCGGTTTTAGGAGAATCCGACGGTCGGATCTCCCGCAATGTCCGTTTGAAATAAATGGTCGAAATTCACGAACTGCCGCGGCGCGGCGCATTCTATTCAGGCCATTATATTATATATATAATATATATAATATGTATTTCGTCGATTTCTATTTAAAACGAATTTTATAAATCGTTTTAAATTCGTTTCTGAAACAATTCAACTTCTATATTCAATTCAAATCAAAATCGAATTCTTCTTTATAAATCCGTTTTAAAATTCATTTCTATTCAATTCAAATTTTTAATTCAATTTGAATTCATTTCAATTCACTTTCAATTCAATTTGAATTCGTTTTCAATTCAATTCATTACGAAATCGTTTTCAATTCAATTCATTTCGAAATCGTTTTCAATTCAATTCATTTCGAAATCGTTTTCAATTCAATTCATTTCGAAATCGTTTTCAATTCAATTCATTTCGAAATCGTTTTCAATTCAATTCATTTCTATTCAATTCAAATTCACTTTCTATTCAATTCAAATTTTAATTCAATTTCTATTCAATTCGAATCGAATTCATTTTCTATTCAATTCGAATCGAATTCATTTTCTATTCGATTCGAATTCATTTCAAATTGATTCAATAAAATTTCCATTTGAATTTTAATCTAATTCAATTTGAATTTCCTTTCAAAATATTAAATTTTGAAATCACTTTTCAATATTCATTATAAAACGAATAAAATCGATATAAACATTGTTCGCGTCAAAATAACGCATCACTAATCAACACGGCTTTATATTTCAATAATTCGTTATTCTATTCAACAAATGAATATTTGTTCTATTCAACACATGAATCTATATTTCTTTCAACACACGACTAATCTCCACACATGAGTACTGTCAACACCTCACTATTTTTGTTATGTAAAATATTTTATAAAACTATGGTATCTATCGTTTGATTTTAATTAGACTCCACCGTAAAGTAGATTCTAATCGTAAATATGATAAAGATGTAATTTTTATTATTTAAAATATTTCACTCAACACATGAACCTCGTCAACACATGACTATTTTTATATTCAACACATGAATTTTCTTTTATAATATTCATTATTTTCCCGATTGGAATGAGGCCCAATCAATCACCATATAACGTTAATTATATGGATTCCATACAACACATGTATATAATAGCATTGAAAAATAATCAACTATTAACCAAAGTGCACTACACTATATAAGCATCAAATATAGATGTCCAATGCTTATAACAGCCTGTCAATCAATCGATCGACATATTTAATCAATCAGGATGAGTGAACTTCAAATTTCATCCCAACACCCGTGTGGGGTTTCAAACAATCAAACACAGATTTTATTTGTGCAGTTGGGCGATGTGTAGAATTTATCGACCCAATCAATATCAGTCAAATCAGTGTATATAAACAAATCGGCCGATTTGTTTATAAATATTTATTTGTTCACTTCCACGTTAAAAAATATATTTTTAACGATAAAACATTTTATTTCAACACATGAATTTCTATTCAGTTCATTTATTCAATAAAATGATATCTTTCTTTTTCTAACATATTTTAGAAAATTTCGGCGGCATAACGGCACGATACTAGAAACGGGACGAGGCCTAGCCTTATCCCCGGTCTAGTGAAGGCCCACGCCATTCACACTTCAATCAAATCAATTCCAATTCACCAAACAATTCAAATTTCAATCAATTAGACTAACCAACTACACAACCAAACAATTTAACAAACAAGCCATCCATGGTCTGTGGATGACGGGTGTCGGGTGCTACTAAGCACCGTCTGCATCCTAGTATATATATATAACTAGAAAAAGAAATTGAAAGGTGAGAAGTTCTCACCTAAAGCTATCCAATACCACGACTCTTCATTTATAGAAATCTTCTTCGTTATCCCATCTTCGTTGCCCGTAGTCACTATATACATAAAAATCACATTTTTATATTTTGATGTCTTTAAAATAAAAATCACATTCTTATTTGTTCGTTTTCAATTTAAAATCATATTTTTATAATCACTTCATATATTTAAAAATCGAATTTTTACTATGCTATTCAATATATAAAAATCATATTTTTACTATCACGCTCTATGGATAAAAATTCTATTTCTACATTGCTACTATATAGATAAAAATTCCATTTCAAAAATATAGATTTCGCCCTTATAAAAATATAGATTTCGCCTTTTCTAATATGAAGTTTTCGCCTTTATAAAAATAAAGTTTTCGCCTTTATAAAAATAAAGTTTTCTCCTTTATAAAAATAAAGTTTTCGCCTTTATAAAAATAAAGTTTTCTCCTTTATAAAAATAAAGTTTTCATCATTATAAAAATTACCACTTTATCTCAACGTATATAAAATAAATATCAGATTTTTATTTCGCTACATATACAAAGATGATATTTTTATATTCTCTATCCTATGAAGATTATATTTTTAATACTTTAAAAATATAAAAATCATATTTTTAATATTTCTATATAGTAAAGATTATATTTTTAATACTTTAAAAATATAAAAATCATATTTTTAATTCTTCTACTCAATAAAAATTCCGTCTTTTCTATTTTAAAGTTCAAACCTTTCTCTTTTTAAAGTTTAAATCTTTTTCTATTTTAATAGTTCGAAATAAAATCAGTTTTTAAACCTCTTTTAAAAATCAGTTTTTAAATCCTTTTTTAAAAAATCAGTTTTTAAATCTCTATTTTAAAAATAAAATAAATAAATAAAATAAATAAATAAATAAATAAAGACTTACAGAGAGGGGGCGGGGTGTCTGACGGTCGGACTGGGGTTCGGAGGGCGGCGCAGCACTCGAGGGGGCAGCGGGCTGAAGTGGCGGTGCTCGAACCCGGGCGTGCTGAAGGAGAAGGTCCGCGGTCGTGGTGGCACTTGGGGGGGGGGGCGTCGATCGCCCGCGAAGGGGGGGGGGGGGGGAAGCGCGCCTCGCGCGGCGGCGCGGTGGGTGGCGAACGCCCCTGGCGGATCGCGAGGATCGATTCTCTTTTTTTTTTTTCTTTCTGAATTAATGATTTGGGGGGGGGGGGGGGCAGAGCAGTTTTAAGGAGGTGGGGTTTTTTTTTTATTTTTAATTATTTTATTTTAATTATTTTATTTGCAAATAGTTGACTTTTACATACGACCTCGAAACGAGGTCCACCGCCTGTCGTCCATAGCGTTCTACCCCCATTCCGAACACAACGGGATATGTATCGCGAGCTGATTTGTTCGTCTCAATCAGTTTCCGTTAAATTTACATTTAAATCACTATATTGAATTTTAAACGTACATTTCAAATTACCGAGGTCCCATATTAACTTTAAAAATTCAAAAAAAAAAAAATACTTTCTAGCTTCGTATTGACGATACGGTCCTAACAAAACTAGTTTCGTCGAATTCTGAGACCGTTGGAAAAATGGCCAATTTCCAGTCGATTAAAATCAACTAAAACTGGTCAAACGCGTTTTACTTTGCCACGCTCACATATTGATTCGAAAAATTATGAAATTTGGAATCTAGCAATAATTTGACACTGCGGATCCAACAAAAGTGGTTTCGTCGAGATCCGAGGTCATTTGCAAAATGTCTATTTTTATGGGCTTGAATTCCATAGCGACTATTCAGAATTTTCAACTGGACATATCTTTTGATTCCCGCTATGAAATCTTGATTGGTCGGATTCGTTGGAAAGATATTACCAATTAGATCCTAATGTTTTTGGTTTCACTAAAATCCGGATTGTTTTGCACCCGGCACATTCAATTGAAGTTTGAAATCGAATTATCGAACTACCGCGCCATTTTCAATTCTATTTATAATTATATATAATTATTTATATTCTATCGACGACGTATATAAATATATATGTCGAATTCTATTCAAAATAAATTTCTCGTCGTTTTTATTTAAAATAATCTATTTTAAATATTCAAAATTCGCTAAAATCGCTAAAATAAAAATTTCAATCTGGCTCGCATTTTACGGGTTATTACAATCTCCCCCACTTAAAACTTTTCGTCCCCGAAAAGGAACAAAGTCGAAAGTGGTTTTATTAATTAATTCTACGTTCATTCTGGCTTCCATTCTCTAACTTTTCAGTTTCTGAGAATTTTCAAAATTTCAAAAATTTGGCTAACACCCTAAATTTTCGAAAAATTTCGCCATAACCTCCCCTGCACCGGGAGCATCGGGGAATTTCAAATAGCTTCCCCGGTCCTTCAGATCTCAAAAAGAAAAAGAAAAAGCCAAGCGGCTAGCCAATAGGCTCACAAAATCATCATCACCCAAACAAAACAGGAAATTATGTAGTAAACATGTACCTATTTGTCGGGCAAACAAATTTTATTCTCTACTCTAGCCTCCTTGCTATGACCTGTTCAATGTAAGTATATGTATATACAAGCAAATGCGACCAATTTTCAATATAGTTCAATATTTGATTTAATTAGGCTAAATGGATAAAAATTAGCAAACAAATAAACAAACAACACAAACATCAATCAATTAGTGTATTAGAATTTCAAATTCATAAATTTTGATATATATACAAAAAATCATGTTTTGATGCCAATTCACAACAATGAATTTTAGCTATATTAGTTTTGGTTCTCACACCAGCCTAATGGAAATATATAGATATCACACCTTCGAAACACGAACACAAATACTAATGATGTGGCCACATCATCAGAATTATCCCCGGGTGTCTAGAATGTGATTCTACATCTATCCAGTATATTAAAACTTCGACTATACGTTCATGACGCGTATACGCGAAATCTTTATATATTGGATTGTCCATATTCAACATAAATAAATAATCAAATACGTATAAAGCGATTTAAATTTCAAAACAAAATTGTTTTCTTTTGAAAAATATACTCTTCACACTCGTTCTAGGACACTACTAATCCTATCTCTAACGAGTCATTCTAATTGGATATTACTAATCCAATATCTGATGAATTCTTTCGTATGGTTCTAATGTGTCTTGTTCTCGAGCTCTGTAAACCAAAGCTCTGATACCAACTGTAAGAACCCGTAACTTCCTCGTGAAGGAAAGCATGAATACTTTGAGAACAACACACATCGGAACACAGACGGAAGAACATTTCATTGTTATCACAACAATTCCATCAGATACAAGAATATACAGAGTAAAAATGAATAAATTACATTTGACAAATATCAGAGATTACAATAAATTACATAGCAGTGGAAAATATACAAAACACAACTGAAAATAATACACGGATACAGAGCTTTCCGAGCATCGTTCCAGCTGTAAATCAGGACCCTGTGAATATAAATCTGCAAAACCAAAACTACTAGCTGCCCGTGCGGAAAATAGGGGCACCCAGAGTTTAGGTTAAAACAATAAACTCCAGGTCAGTCATGTGACTGGTGTGAGAACTAAAACAGTTATAATTCTTTATTTTAAAGTTCGGTAAATCAAGGGACCACGCCGTATAACACGGAACGGGTTTCCTCCCAAGAATACCAGTGCATAAAACAAACAGCGCAATGCTAAATAAAGAAAAATGAAGCGGTTATGTAACGACCCGGATTTCAGAGACCTTGGATATCCGATATATCTCACATATCGAGCGTCCAAGAGTCGACAAAATCCAGATAATTATGAAAGAAAAGAAATAGATAGAAGATAGAACAAAGACAAGACATCAGAATCTCACAGCGGAACTTGGAAACATAATATTATAACCCAAAATATTACATAACATAAGTCAAGTACATTGAAATACTTCATACATAGGGATACATATCATCACAATTACTTACTTAACACTTGTGATACTAACTTGCAGATAATTCTACATAACATATGATCGATAAGCCAACACTTCAGATCCTGCCATCCAGCTACTCCAAAGTTACCTTAAAACCTGGATCACTTGTCTACTCATAATAAATATTATGAGTACCCAAGAGTTTAAGGAAAACACAGAAAATAAACTCCGGGTCAGTCATGGACTGGTATGAGTAAACGATTTATAAACAAGTTTAATAAGTCACAATGATTCATAAGACCACGCCGTGAATACGGAACGGGTTTTTACCTTATGAGATCAAAACAGTTTGCATATTTAAACAGATATTATGATAATGTCTAAGGTGTCCACAAATAATTCATAATCTAGTAGAATGCTTTCATCTCACATTCTACTAATAGTATACAAACAAAAACCGTTAAGTGCTTATGGATATTGGGTTCCCAACTATGACAAGGTATGGAATCACCTTCCGGAGGTGTGTCTCTAGATACGAATACACGGGTTCAACAAGAACATCTTGTAACCCAGCCACACATGACCGACCACTCATTTCTCTTGAGTGTATCGAATGTATATCACCAACGGTGGTAGCAAGCCAACCGTTTCCCGAAACGGGTCAGAATCGACAATAGATTTTTAAGACGTAAATGAAACTCTAGATCAGATGATGATACATCCTAATGGGAGCTACCCACATAGCCATGCTGCCTGCCCGATTTTTGTCATTTCCGGTTGTGAAGCTTGAAGCTAAACGTTCCCTGACACTCTTTTGATTTGCTTTGAACGTCACATCGTCAAACCCGCTAATCGACTAATTGACTTCCCCAAAAGTATATTACAAGTATAAAGTAAGAGAAACGAATTTCTCTACCACTTATAACTACGTTTGAAAAGATCAACGTACGTGATTAGTTAGGAGTACTCCGTCAGACGTTCGTCCATACAAGTTGTCCTGGGACTGGACAAACCGAAGGTACTATTCCGTACAACCATCTTAGGCACTGTTATCTAAGATTTATACAATAGCCCTTGCATTTTACTCCATCTTCAATATTCAGCATTTCTTGACTCGCAACGCTTATGCCAATACGGAGTGGTTCTTCGGATAATAATCCAACCGGTCTCTCCATATTAACAACGTTAAAATGGTCAAACTTTGATAGTCGATGACTTAACTATCAAATGAAAATACGTGTGCACACAACAATCTTATTTCGAATTGAAATTCCTATTTGATCAATCATCATATAGGTATATATATTGATATTTCTGTGTTTACGTATCACTATCCCTTCACATCAATCAGTCGCTGACTGTAATCATTAAGAGAACAATTTCCTAAGTATAAACCCCGAAGGCCAAAACCAACATCAGATAAATACTCAGAAAATCATTCGACTTATTAATTCTAGTCAGTTTCTAATTTTAGTAACTTCATTTGAATTCTTATTTTCAAGAATTCATGTTCCTTTAATATTTTTATTTCGAAAAATATTAACTTAACCTCTTTATTTCATATCATGTTATACCGTGTGCGGAGCACGGGCTTTAATCCTTTCTAGTGAAAAATCTTCTTTTAATTTACTTCATTTTATATTTGTGTGCGGAGCACGGGCTAAACTTTACTAATCAACTTCACTTAATTTATCTTCACTTAATTAACTTGTCTTCATCAACTTTACTTGATTGACTTAACTTGATTAACTTCAATTGATTAACTTCACTGATTAACTATGTTTAATCATTTTTAACTCGAATGTCTAACATCCGATCATCTTTAATCGAATAACTAATATTCAATTAAATTATAATCTAATTAATTAGCTTAATCAACTTTAACTCGACTCATTACTTCTATTCAACTTTATCTTGATTAACTACATCTAATCCATTCTAACTTGATTAACTATTTCTGTTCAATCTCGAATATCTGATATTCGATCATCATTAATTAACTACGTATGTTCAACTTAATCTGATTAACTACTTCTAATCAACTTAACTGATTAACTACATCCGTTCAACTTAACTTGATTAACTACGTTTAATCAACTAGACTCGATTCATCACTTCTGTTTAATCATCTCTATCTCGAATATCTAACATTCGATTCACACCGATCAGCTTATCGTTTATTTAATTATTTAAATAAATAAATAATTAAATAAATTATTTAACTTTAATTTAATTCTCGGAAAAGGTTTACCTTCGCGGATCAGTTCAGAATTGGTGATCCGCACGTGCGTATCACTCGATCTTCGTGTGAACAAAATGGTGCGTTGCCACCTTTTAAACACAGCAACCCCATTCCACAAAACCTCCCCGTCCAGCCACCTCAGGCCACCGTGCCTCCAGCGACTCCACCCACGACCAGCCCCTGACCCCACGCACCTATCACCGCTGGTGCGGTGACCGCTGGCGGCTCAGGCGAGGCGCAGTTCGACTGCGAAGTTGACTGTGCAGCCGAGCCTCCATCGATCAGAAAATCATCCCCACACTCAAACGATGTATTTAAAAATTGTATCGTTTGTTTGTAAATTTCTACGATCATATTGCGCAACTACTCATAACCCTGAATTTCATTGTATTTGCATGTTTGGTTCTCGCATGGGCTTGACAGCCATATATTTGCATGTTTTCAAAGAGAATGATCATGTACCCCAGCTAATGATGGATTATACCTACATATATACATATGTGGATGTTGTGTTGAGGCATGAAAACAAATCTGAAGTTATACAAGCCACTTCATATAAGATCATAGCAAAAATACACTTCCAAAACAACCAATATTTCATGACATACAAGGCGCTATATCACTTCAGCAAAGCATAGTAGTTTCTATTTGGTTTCATGCAGGAACATGGGTGAGACTGGTGAGTTATATCAACATATAAAAATCATACACCACCGCAACATCTTGTGTTCAATATAGCAGGTAACTTAGCATGTAAAAACAGTCCATACAGCAAGCAAATTAAACATGAACACATCATTAAACTACCATACAATTCAATATATTCAAGGTGGCTAAGCATGCACTTTATAGAGAATGTTTAGCGAGGATTTACTCACTTAACCATAGTAGAAATGGGCTTGGTTTCCTTTTACTTGGCTTGCGGCTTGACAGCCCTACATGCGCCAACCTTCCTCTTACATGCTCACGGTTTCAAGTGTATTGGTATTTCCATTTTCTTCTTTTTGTTTGCGGCAACAGTAGTTTAAATGTTTCATTTTTCTTTTCAATGCTTGCGGCATTTAACAGCCACCATAAGATGGAGAAGCTTCACATATATATAGCCTTAACTATATTGTATTTTATTAGTTTAGGTATTAGTTTAAATCACTAAAATCTAATTCTTTCTCTATCAAAGATTGTTGCGCAGAGAAGAAATGGACAGCAGCATATCTTTGAAAGCAACATCTCTTTTGGCTTGCATGCATGTGTTTTGGTGGAGAAATCACAACCATACACTTGTATTATTTCATAGCAAAGTAATGTATCCTTCTAGATGAAGAGTTTAAACAACTTCATACTCTTTCTCTGTCAAAAGATCATGCGCAGGATGTGTGTACAGCAAGAAATATTTGTGAAAGCAACTTTGGTTTTTGTTTTTATATGTATTTGATGTGGTGGATAAATGAGAGCCCTTCATTGGTTCTAAACTACACAAACATCACTATCATAGCATGGTACTTGGTTTCTAGAAGGGGAATTAAACAATGGTTTCATCCTAGCATGATTCATCAACTATATTGCCTGCGCCATATCTTTTGAAGTTAGGCCTTGAGTTGTTGCATGTTACATTGGTTTGTGCTAGCTAGTTGTAGTGATTTTGGTCACACGATATCTCCAAATATTGATGCAAAGCTATGCTATTTTATGGATGCACTAGTACGTGTATATGATGGTCTAAAAATCATAGCAGAATGTTTTGGTAACTTTGCTCGAGAAATGGTTAGATCTAGGGGCTTCAAGTTTGCATGTCAAAGGCTATTTGTACTAGTTTGGCTCTCGCTTTGGATCCTTCAGTTCTCCAAATTTTACTGCTAAGTGATGCTATAAGTTGTTTGCGTTATCTAGTATATGTGGTTGGCTAAAAGTTACCGCAGAACTTTTCTTTTGATTGGTTCAGGATTTGGTTGAACTATGGTCTTCAAGTTGTCCGTAACCATGGATTTATGCTAGCGTGTGTGTATTCGACTCAGTCTATTGGTTCTCCAAAATTCTCTGCTAAGTCATGTCTAAAATAGGTTGCACTAGGGTCCACTAATAGTCTAGTCATCATCCAATTAATCTCTCTTTAAGTTGCTGTTGAAATTATTTCTCCAGTCGACCGATTTCTTCAGGTCAAAGGTTTGCGACGCTTTAGTTACAGTTCCTTTAGTAACGCTTTTCTATAGCGCTTCCCTAACGCTGCTATAGAGTTCTACTACTACTACTATTGTTGTTTACTACAGAATTTAGTTACGCCAAAAGTTGTTAAGTTTTAGCGACGATTTATGATGTAATAAATAATCTTTATCACAAATTTTCGGGTCATTCAAATGAATATCAACATTAATAACTAAATTATTAATGTATTGCAAAAATTTTAATTCTGACGTATTTTAGTCGTCGTCCGAAAATCCCGGGTTGTTACAATCTTTCCCCCTTATAAAAATTTCGTCCTCGAAATTTGTAAGTAAGGCGTAAATTCAAGTTATAATTAAAGTTATAAACTTATATCCATAAATAATCAACATACATCAGCCAATTGTTATTTATCGCAGTTATTTCCATAACTACTATATCGGTTACTACCGTTAGAAAACATTTCTATTAGTGCATCACTATTTCTCAACATCCATCAGTTCCTGAGCGTAAATTTGTAAGCGAATAGCCCTCTAAATATCAACCCTGAAGACTGAAATCAACATCAGATTGATACCTAGAAAATTATTCAACTTAATCAATTTCCAGTTAGGTTCTAATTTCTTAACTTCACATCTTAATTTCTCGTTGTCCATATTCTTCAAAATATCATCGATTATATTTTGAAAATAAATTCCAAATCTAATATACTTCCCTAATCTGAATTGACTCATTCAAATTTATCTGCCCCAAAATCTTATTTTACTTGAATCTATATTCAATGATGTCTACTTCCAGTTTCACTCAATTCTGTTACTAATTTATTCCTAAATTAGTTACCTATGTTTCGGGACTTGCTAAAGATCTGACTTTATTCCAAAAATCAACCAGTTCACTTCTCCTAAGTTTTAATTTACTTAAGTCTAGACTTAATTTGGTGAAAATCCAAATTTTAATTCAATTTAAAATCCTAACTTATTTCCTATATCAATATGATTAGATGTTATTCTAATTCAATTCAACCCTTCTTAAATTGATTCGAAGGCTAACCCTAATTACCATAACTTAAGTTGATTTCTCCTAGATATATATTCTATATATATAATAGCATCCAACTTTTAAAATACGCTCTCTCAACACTAACCCAAAGCTTAGGTATACGATGGCTAAGCTCTGATACCAACTGTAACGACCCGGATTTCAGAGACCTTGGATATCCGATATATCTCACATATCGAGCGTCCAAGAGTCGACAAAATCCAGATAATTATGAAAGAAAAGAAATAGATAGAAGATAGAACAAAGACAAGACATCAGAATCTCACAGCGGAACTTGGAAACATAATATTATAACCCAAAATATTACATAACATAAGTCAAGTACATTGAAATACTTCATACATAGGGATACATATCATCACAATTACTTACTTAACACTTGTGATACTAACTTGCAGATAATTCTACATAACATATGATCGATAAGCCAACACTTCAGATCCTGCCATCCAGCTACTCCAAAGTTACCTTAAAACCTGGATCACTTGTCTACTCATAATAAATATTATGAGTACCCAAGAGTTTAAGGAAAACACAGAAAATAAACTCCGGGTCAGTCATGGACTGGTATGAGTAAACGATTTATAAACAAGTTTAATAAGTCACAATGATTCATAAGACCACGCCGTGAATACGGAACGGGTTTTTACCTTATGAGATCAAAACAGTTTGCATATTTAAACAGATATTATGATCATGTCTAAGGTGTCCACAAATAATTCATAATCTAGTAGAATGCTTTCATCTCACATTCTACTAATAGTATACAAACAAAAACCGTTAAGTGCTTATGGATATTGGGTTCCCAACTATGACAAGGTATGGAATCACCTTCCGGAGGTGTGTCTCTAGATACGAATACACGGGTTCAACAAGAACATCTTGTAACCCAGCCACACATGACCGACCACTCATTTCTCTTGAGTGTATCGAATGTATATCACCAACGGTGGTAGCAAGCCAACCGTTTCCCGAAACGGGTCAGAATCGACAATAGATTTTTAAGACGTAAATGAAACTCTAGATCAGATGATGATACATCCTAATGGGAGCTACCCACATAGCCATGCTGCCTGCCCGATTTTTGTCATTTCCGGTTGTGAAGCTTGAAGCTAAACGTTCCCTGACACTCTTTTGATTTGCTTTGAACGTCACATCGTCAAACCCGCTAATCGACTAATTGACTTCCCCAAAAGTATATTACAAGTATAAAGTAAGAGAAACGAATTTCTCTACCACTTATAACTACGTTTGAAAAGATCAACGTACGTGATTAGTTAGGAGTACTCCGTCAGACGTTCGTCCATACAAGTTGTCCTGGGACTGGACAAACCGAAGGTACTATTCCGTACAACCATCTTAGGCACTGTTATCTAAGATTTATACAATAGCCCTTGCATTTTACTCCATCTTCAATATTCAGCATTTCTTGACTCGCAACGCTTATGCCAATACGGAGTGGTTCTTCGGATAATAATCCAACCGGTCTCTCCATATTAACAACGTTAAAATGGTCAAACTTTGATAGTCGATGACTTAACTATCAAATGAAAATACGTGTGCACACAACAATCTTATTTCGAATTGAAATTCCTATTTGATCAATCATCATATAGGTATATATATTGATATTTCTGTGTTTACGTATCACTATCCCTTCACATCAATCAGTCGCTGACTGTAATCATTAAGAGAACAATTTCCTAAGTATAAACCCCGAAGGCCAAAACCAACATCAGATAAATACTCAGAAAATCATTCGACTTATTAATTCTAGTCAGTTTCTAATTTTAGTAACTTCATTTGAATTCTTATTTTCAAGAATTCATGTTCCTTTAATATTTTTATTTCGAAAAATATTAACTTAACCTCTTTATTTCATATCATGTTATACCGTGTGCGGAGCACGGGCTTTAATCCTTTCTAGTGAAAAATCTTCTTTTAATTTACTTCATTTTATATTTGTGTGCGGAGCACGGGCTAAACTTTACTAATCAACTTCACTTAATTTATCTTCACTTAATTAACTTGTCTTCATCAACTTTACTTGATTGACTTAACTTGATTAACTTCAATTGATTAACTTCACTGATTAACTATGTTTAATCATTTTTAACTCGAATGTCTAACATCCGATCATCTTTAATCGAATAACTAATATTCAATTAAATTATAATCTAATTAATTAGCTTAATCAACTTTAACTCGACTCATTACTTCTATTCAACTTTATCTTGATTAACTACATCTAATCCATTCTAACTTGATTAACTATTTCTGTTCAATCTCGAATATCTGATATTCGATCATCATTAATTAACTACGTATGTTCAACTTAATCTGATTAACTACTTCTAATCAACTTAACTGATTAACTACATCCGTTCAACTTAACTTGATTAACTACGTTTAATCAACTAGACTCGATTCATCACTTCTGTTTAATCATCTCTATCTCGAATATCTAACATTCGATTCACACCGATCAGCTTATCGTTTATTTAATTATTTAAATAAATAAATAATTAAATAAATTATTTAACTTTAATTTAATTCTCGGAAAAGGTTTACCTTCGCGGATCAGTTCAGAATTGGTGATCCGCACGTGCGTATCACTCGATCTTCGTGTGAACAAAATGGTGCGTTGCCACCTTTTAAACACAGCAACCCCATTCCACAAAACCTCCCCGTCCAGCCACCTCAGGCCACCGTGCCTCCAGCGACTCCACCC
The DNA here is from genome assembly GCA_030737875.1 of Allium sativum. Taxonomy (NCBI): domain Eukaryota; kingdom Viridiplantae; phylum Streptophyta; class Magnoliopsida; order Asparagales; family Amaryllidaceae; genus Allium; species Allium sativum. Next base: position 150,626,670 of record CM060921.1, on the reverse strand, counting down.
ACGACCAGCCCCTGACCCCACGCACCTATCACCGCTGGTGCGGTGACCGCTGGCGGCTCAGGCGAGGCGCAGTTCGACTGCGAAGTTGACTGTGCAGCCGAGCCTCCATCGATCAGAAAATCATCCCCACACTCAAACGATGTATTTAAAAATTGTATCGTTTGTTTGTAAATTTCTACGATCATATTGCGCAACTACTCATAACCCTGAATTTCATTGTATTTGCATGTTTGGTTCTCGCATGGGCTTGACAGCCATATATTTGCATGTTTTCAAAGAGAATGATCATGTACCCCAGCTAATGATGGATTATACCTACATATATACATATGTGGATGTTGTGTTGAGGCATGAAAACAAATCTGAAGTTATACAAGCCACTTCATATAAGATCATAGCAAAAATACACTTCCAAAACAACCAATATTTCATGACATACAAGGCGCTATATCACTTCAGCAAAGCATAGTAGTTTCTATTTGGTTTCATGCAGGAACATGGGTGAGACTGGTGAGTTATATCAACATATAAAAATCATACACCACCGCAACATCTTGTGTTCAATATAGCAGGTAACTTAGCATGTAAAAACAGTCCATACAGCAAGCAAATTAAACATGAACACATCATTAAACTACCATACAATTCAATATATTCAAGGTGGCTAAGCATGCACTTTATAGAGAATGTTTAGCGAGGATTTACTCACTTAACCATAGTAGAAATGGGCTTGGTTTCCTTTTACTTGGCTTGCGGCTTGACAGCCCTACATGCGCCAACCTTCCTCTTACATGCTCACGGTTTCAAGTGTATTGGTATTTCCATTTTCTTCTTTTTGTTTGCGGCAACAGTAGTTTAAATGTTTCATTTTTCTTTTCAATGCTTGCGGCATTTAACAGCCACCATAAGATGGAGAAGCTTCACATATATATAGCCTTAACTATATTGTATTTTATTAGTTTAGGTATTAGTTTAAATCACTAAAATCTAATTCTTTCTCTATCAAAGATTGTTGCGCAGAGAAGAAATGGACAACAGCATATCTTTGAAAGCAACATCTCTTTTGGCTTGCATGCATGTGTTTTGGTGGAGAAATCACAACCATACACTTGTATTATTTCATAGCAAAGTAATGTATCCTTCTAGATGAAGAGTTTAAACAACTTCATACTCTTTCTCTGTCAAAAGATCATGCGCAGGATGTATGTACAGCAAGAAATATTTGTGAAAGCAACTTTGGTTTTTGTTTTTATATGTATTTGATGTGGTGGATAAATGAGAGCCCTTCATTGGTTCTAAACTACACAAACATCACTATCATAGCATGGTACTTGGTTTCTAGAAGGGGAATTAAACAATGGTTTCATCCTAGCATGATTCATCAACTATATTGCCTGCGCCATATCTTTTGAAGTTAGGCCTTGAGTTGTTGCATGTTACATTGGTTTGTGCTAGCTAGTTGTAGTGATTTTGGTCACACGATATCTCCAAATATTGATGCAAAGCTATGCTATTTTATGGATGCACTAGTACGTGTATATGATGGTCTAAAAATCATAGCAGAATGTTTTGGTAACTTTGCTCGAGAAATGGTTAGATCTAGGGGCTTCAAGTTTGCATGTCAAAGGCTATTTGTACTAGTTTGGCTCTCGCTTTGGATCCTTCAGTTCTCCAAATTTTACTGCTAAGTGATGCTATAAGTTGTTTGCGTTATCTAGTATATGTGGTTGGCTAAAAGTTACCGCAGAACTTTTCTTTTGATTGGTTCAGGATTTGGTTGAACTATGGTCTTCAAGTTGTCCGTAACCATGGATTTATGCTAGCGTGTGTGTATTCGACTCAGTCTATTGGTTCTCCAAAATTCTCTGCTAAGTCATGTCTAAAATAGGTTGCACTAGGGTCCACTAATAGTCTAGTCATCATCCAATTAATCTCTCTTTAAGTTGCTGTTGAAATTATTTCTCCAGTCGACCGATTTCTTCAGGTCAAAGGTTTGCGACGCTTTAGTTACAGTTCCTTTAGTAACGCTTTTCTATAGCGCTTCCCTAACGCTGCTATAGAGTTCTACTACTACTACTATTGTTGTTTACTACAGAATTTAGTTACGCCAAAAGTTGTTAAGTTTTAGCGACGATTTATGATGTAATAAATAATCTTTATCACAAATTTTCGGGTCATTCAAATGAATATCAACATTAATAACTAAATTATTAATGTATTGCAAAAATTTTAATTCTGACGTATTTTAGTCGTCGTCCGAAAATCCCGGGTTGTTACAATCTATAAGACCCAGGTCCCATCACACAATGCAATGCAAGCCGGAGGATAGGGTTTTTACCTTATAACAGCCAAAGCATGCTTGATACGTTTAAAACAAATCATTTGATACTATAATAAGTGTATAGTGTCAAAACAATTTCAATCATAAATATAAATCATAGACGGCATGAGTGCCCCATCCCACTATGTCGCCATACTAGGCTCTACAAATAAAGCCGAAATACACGTATTGGAAATTGGATTTCCATCATGAGTCGAGGCAAGGGGCAAGCTCCTCTCCGCGTTCGAGACACTCTAGCAAATGCCTCAGGACCCCACTATGATCCTTGGAATCGGCTGGGCCGGTCCTCTCTTACTTTTGAGGATTGGCAATTCCTGAACACACGTTTCCCGGTCCTTACAGACCTATATCCGAGGCGCCTCGTATCCAACAACCACACAGGTGAAAAGTATATAAATGTCAGGGTTGGTAGGTCACTGACACCACCCTAGCTAGAAAGAAACGTCGTGCTCTCCCAGCGGTCCATCTCCCGTTTTTGACTCATACCGAGGTGTGAGGCTCGCGAATTCACGTTATACACAAAGCTACGCCACACAGGCCATGCTTTGATCATCAACCACAAGACTTTGCTTTTCAACAGAAGCCTTGATCATTTGCCACTTACGCGTGCCACATTGGCAATTCACTCCATGCGACTGATGTCCATCGATATACAACCTCTGAGCTCGTATGTCTCAGAGAAGGGCGTTAAGCAAGAGAATAAATTCTCCGCCGCCAAACAGATGTATATTTAATAGAGATCAATCAACACAGAATAAAATCCAATGTCAGACACACAATCCATTTACAAGTTCGTTCTGGGTCTGAACGAAACCGGAGGCACTTTCCTCGCATATCCATCCATCTCCAAGTACGTCTGGACGATCACCAACTGATTCCCTCATCTTGGGTGTACAGCCCAATCAAGATCATCAGTAATCACCCAAACGATGTGAAGACTTCCGGTCTTCAACCACCGTCTTCATCTTCGACATCTCGTCGAATCGGTTATTCAGAATGGGTATAACCCGGCCTTTCTGAAAAACCCACGTATATAATAAACAAATGTTACACAAACACTACCAACGCCTCATTCCAATTCAGAATATTCTTTTATTCACAAAAACACATTCTTAGGGAAATGTTCCCATTAATTTTATCCAAGATAAATTCTTCTAAATTTATTCTTTAATCTTCCTTTGGATATCATTTCAAACCATATTATGGTTTTCCAAACTAGTCGGGATTAGCGAACCACACCGAAGTAATAATTTATTTTATTTCCCAATCCCAACCTATATATCCCATGGAGAAAAACTGGTAATACTCCATATCTAACACCACGGTGTTATCGGTAAAATTAATTACCATTTCACGTTCAAATCTAATTAAAGATTTAACTATCGCTTTGGAGCAAAACTGGTGATACTCCACTCTCGATCACTTTTCAGATTTGATAATTTAAATTATCAATTCACTTTTTAATCTAATTAAAGATTCATTAAAACTCCACTTAGCTTTAATCTTTTCAAAAATCAATATCCTGTCTTTAACTGGGTTAAAGAACCAATGTCCTCTAAAACACGATTTACGATAAACCCAAATCACATTTGATATTAAATACAAGGCTCTAAATAGAAAATATATCGGTTTATATTCAATATCAAATTCTGAAACCAACATATATGGTATTGGAAATAACGATATTAGATATATCTTTCAAATTCCCATAACAATATCTGTATAGTCACGAAATCCAACATCGAAATATCCCGAAGATAATTTCGATTCAACTCCAGTCTAATCCACGTATTGGGAATATTGATTATTTTTAAAATCACTTTCAAATTCAATTTATTTATTTTAAAAATAAATTGATTTCAATTCTAGTTCAAAACTAGTTCATTTCGATAAAAATCTATTTTTATCTTTTCAAATGTGGAATTTTCCAGCCCAATTCTTTCCAATTCACATATTATAATTTTACACAAATTATAGATATTTTTGATAATTTTATCAAGGCCCGTACAGTCGATTTCCAACAACGGCCATCGAACTGCACTTACAGCGACCTTTTTCGAATTTGATTTGGACATAATTCCAAATTCAACCGTTAGATTTCAAATTTCTAACATTTATTGGAAAGCTCTTTTCGATACGAACCCAACGGTTCCGGTTTTAGGAGAATCCGACGGTCGGATCTCCCGCAATGTCCGTTTGAAATAAATGGTCGAAATTCACGAACTGCCGCGGCGCGGCGCGTTCTATTCAGGCCATTATATTATATATATAATATATATAATATATATTTCGTCGATTTCTATTTAAAACGAATTTTATAAATCGTTTTAAATTCGTTTCTGAAACAATTCAACTTCTATATTCAATTCAAATCCAAATCGAATTCTTCTTTATAAATCCGTTTTAAAATTCATTTCTATTCAATTCAAATTTTTAATTCAATTTGAATTCATTTCAATTCACTTTCAATTCAATTTGAATTCATTTTCAATTCAATTCATTTCGAAATCGTTTTCAATTCAATTCATTTCGAAATCGTTTTCAATTCAATTCATTTCGAAATCGTTTTCAATTCAATTCATTTCGAAATCGTTTTCAATTCAATTCATTTCGAAATCGTTTTCAATTCAATTCATTTCTATTCAATTCAAATTCACTTTCTATTCAATTCAAATTTTAATTCAATTTCTATTCAATTCGAATCGAATTCATTTTCTATTCAATTCGAATCGAATTCATTTTCTATTCGATTCGAATTCATTTCAAATTGATTCAATAAAATTTCCATTTGAATTTTAATCTAATTCAATTTGAATTTCCTTTCAAAATATTAAATTTTGAAATCACTTTTCAATATTCATTATAAAACGAATAAAATCGATATAAACATCGTTCGCGTCAAAATAACGCATCACTAATCAACACGGCTTTATATTTCAATAATTCGTTATTCTATTCAACAAATGAATATTTGTTCTATTCAACACATGAATCTATATTTCTTTCAACACACGACTAATCTCCACACATGAGTACTGTCAACACCTCACTATTTTTGTTACGTAAAATATTTTATAAAACTATGGTATCTATCGTTTGATTTTAATTAGACTCCACCGTAAAGTAGATTCTAATCGTAAATATGATAAAGATGTAATTTTTATTATTTAAAATATTTCACTCAACACATGAACCTCGTCAACACATGACTATTTTTATATTCAACACATGAATTTTCTTTTATAATATTCATTATTTTCCCGATTGGAATGAGGCCCAATCAATCACCATATAACGTTAATTATATGGATTCCATACAACACATGTATATAATAGCATTGAAAAATAATCAACTATCAACCAAAGTGCACTACACTGTATAAGCATCAAATATAGATGTCCAACGCTTACAACAGCCTGTCAATCAATCGATCGACATATTTAATCAATCAGGATGAGTGAACTTCAAATTTCATCCCAACACCCGTGTGCGGTTTCAAACAATCAAACATAGATTTTATTTGTGCAGTTGGGCGATGTGTAGAATTTATCGACCCAATCAATATCAGTCAAATCAGTGTATATAAACAAATCGGCCGATTTGTTTATAAATATTTATTTGTTCACTTCCACGTTAAAAATTATATTTTTAACGATAAAACATTTTATTTCAACACATGAATTTCTATTCAGTTCATTTATTCAATAAAATGATATCTTTCTTTTTCTAACATATTTTAGAAAATTTCGGCGGCATAACGGCACGATACTAGAAACGGGACGAGGCCTAGCCTTATCCCCGGTCTAGTGAAGGCCCACGCCATTCACACATCAATCAAATCAATTCCAATTCACCAAACAATTCAAATTTCAATCAATTAGACTAACCAACTACACAACCAAACAATTTAACAAACAAGCCATCCATGGTCTGTGGATGACGGGTGTCGGGTGCTACTAAGCACCGTCTGCATCCTAGTATATATATATAACTAGAAAAAGAAATTGAAAGGTGAGAAGTTCTCACCTAAAGCTATCCAATACCACGACTCTTCATTTATAGAAATCTTCTTCGTTATCCCATCTTCGTTGCCCGTAGTCACTATATACATAAAAATCACATTTTTATATTTTGATGTCTTTAAAATAAAAATCACATTCTTATTTTTTCGTTTTCAATTTAAAATCATATTTTTATAATCACTTCATATATTTAAAAATCGAATTTTTACTATGCTATTCAATATATAAAAATCATATTTTTACTATCACGCTCTATGGATAAAAATTCTATTTCTACATTGCTACTATATAGATAAAAATTCCATTTCAAAAATATAGATTTCGCCCTTATAAAAATATAGATTTCGCCTTTTCTAATATGAAGTTTTCGCCTTTATAAAAATAAAGTTTTCGCCTTTATAAAAATAAAGTTTTCTCCTTTATAAAAATAAAGTTTTCGCCTTTATAAAAATAAAGTTTTCTCCTTTATAAAAATAAAGTTTTCATCATTATAAAAATTACCACTTTATCTCAACGTATATAAAATAAAAATCAGATTTTTATTTCGCTACATATACAAAGATGATATTTTTATATTCTCTATCCTATGAAGATTATATTTTTAATACTTTAAAAATATAAAAATCATATTTTTAATATTTCTATATAGTAAAGATTATATTTTTAATACTTTAAAAATATAAAAATCATATTTTTAATTCTTCTACTCAATAAAAATTCCGTCTTTTCTATTTTAAAGTTCAAACCTTTCTCTTTTTAAAGTTTAAATCTTTTTCTATTTTAATAGTTCGAAATAAAATCAGTTTTTAAACCTCTTTTAAAAATCAGTTTTTAAATCCTTTTTAAAAAAAACCAGTTTTTAAATCTCTATTTTAAAAATAAAATAAATAAAATAAAAAAATAAATAAAAAAAATAAAGACTTACAGAGAGGGGGCGGGGTGTCTGACGGTCGGACTGGGGTTCGGAGGGCGGCGCAGCACTCGAGGGGGCAGCGGGCTGAAGTGGCGGTGCTCGAATTGGGGGTTTGGGCATGCTGAAGGAGAAGGTCCAGGGTCGTGGTGGCACTTGGGGGGGGGGGGGGGGGGGCGTCGATCGCCAGCGAAGAGGGGGGGGGGGGAAGCGCGCCTCGCGCGGCGGCGCGGTGGGTGGCGAACGCCCCTGGCGGATCGCGAGGATCGATTCTTTTTTTTTTCTTTTCTTTCTGAATTAATGATTTGGGGGGGGGGGGGGGGCAGAGCGGTTTTAAGGAGGAGTTTTTTTTTATTTTTAATTATTTTATTTTAATTATTTTATTTGCAAATAGTTGACTTTTACATACGACCTCGAAACGAGGTCCACCGCCTGTCGTCCATAGCGTTCTACCCCCATTCCTAACACAACGGGATATGTATCGCGAGCTGATTTGTTCGTCTCAATCAGTTTCCGTTAAATTTGCATTTAAATCAGTATATTGAATTTTAAACATACATTTCAAATTACCTAGGTCCCATATTAACTTTAAAAATTCAAAAAAATACTTTCTAGCTTCGTATTGACGATACGGTCCTAACAAAACTAGTTTCGTCGAATTCTGAGACCGTTGGAAAAATGGCCAATTTCCAGTCGATTAAAATCAACTAAAACTGGTCAAACGCGTTTTCCTTTGCCACGCTCACATATTGATTCGAAAAATTATGAAATTTGGAATCTAGCAATAATTTGACACTGCGAATCCAACAAAAGTGGTTTCGTCGAGATCCGAGGTCTTTGCAAAATGTCTATTTTTATGGGCCTGAATTCCATAGCGATTATTCAGAATTTTCAACTGGACATATCTTTTGATTCCCGCTATGAAATCTTGATTGGTCGGATTCGTTGGAAAGATATTACCAATTAGATCCTAATGTTTTTGGTTTCACTAAAATCCGGATTGTTTTGCACCCGGCACATTCAATTGAAGTTTGAAATCGAATTATCGAACTACCGCGCCATTTTCAATTCTATTTATAATTATATATAATTATTTATATTCTATCGACGACGTATATAAATATATACGTCGAATTCTATTCAAAATAAATTTCTCATCGTTTTTATTTAAAATAATCTATTTTAAATATTCAAAATTCGCTAAAATCGCTAAAATAAAAATTTCAAACTGGCTCGCATTTTACGGGTTATTACAGTCGGGCTTCTTCTTCTCCTCCAACGTGTTTCAGCCGCACCATGTAACCCATCATGGCCGAAACATCTCTCCTCCCTATCTCCCAAACCACTAAGAATTAGATCATGCCGTAGTGAAACTTTTTGAAGCTCTTTTCTTCCTCTTTCTTCTCCAACAAATCTCACATCAAACCGTTGCCCGTAGCTCTCGATTCACCTCCGCAAAGTTCGGCCAAACATGCCGCCGCCGCACCTCCTTCAACTCCCGGTGAAGATAGCCCTCTCGTAGCTCTTCAATCTCCCGCAAACCGTTCGTAAAACCGTCGACTATAGCTCCCGAAATCCGCATTCAAAGTTTTGAACAATTCTGAAAATTGAGGTAAATAGCTTCAGATTTTGTCACGCTTTTAAGCGTCACTGTGTCAGTTGTTAAAGGCCAGAATTCTAATTTTTGCATAAATTTCAATTTGAAATCTTTTAGATCCGTAACCGCTGTGACTCCAAACACGAAATCTGATTTAAATCACTTCATTTCAGAAACAAGCAAGGTGAGATTCTATATATATATTTTTTATATAATTAATTTAATTATATTATCATTATACAAAATGAATGTTGTATGGATTGAATTGTTGTATGGTGGAAATTGATGTTTGTGGCCTATATTGTTATTGATGTGTTGTATGATTGGTGTTGGAATTGATTGTGGGAATTGTTATTCGATGACAAGTAGAAAGATTATAATAAAAAGTTTAATCTTTGGTTTTGATTTATAAATAAAGTTTAATCTTTTATCATGATTGACAAATCAAAGTTTTGATTTTTATAACATTAATAAAGATTCGATCCTTATTTTTGATTCATTAAAATGAATCTTTGTTTTTGTTTGTATAAATTGAATCTTTGTTTTATTTATAAAACATGAAATCTTTTTGTTTATTTATAAAGATGAAACCTTTTTTTTTTATTCATAAAGACTAATTCTTTTTTTTTTTAAAGGATGAAATTTTGTTTTGGTTACAAAAGAACAAATCTTTGATTTTGTTTACAAACAACCAATCTTTGTTTTTGTTTATAAAAGATTAAATCTTTGTTTTTGTTTATAAAGCTTGAAACTTTATTTTTGGTTATAGAGATTAAAAATTTATTTTTATTTATAAAAATTGAACCTTTGGTTTTGTTAATAAAGATTATACCTTTGGTTTTGTTAACAAAGGTTACAACTTTGATTTTGTTTGCAAAGATTATAACTTTGATTTCGGTTACAAAAATTACAACTTTGTTTTTGATTATAAAAAGTCGATCTTTTTGATGTTGAAAATGAAAAGACGATCTTTTTATATTTAAAATAAAAAGACAATCTTTTTATATTGAAAAGGAAAAGATGAAATTTTGACGATAGGAGTAAAAAGACGATCTTTTTATATTTAAAATAAAGAAGTTATTATTCTTACATTGTAAAATAGAAAAGATTATATTTTTACATTGTGAAATATAAAAAGATGATATTTTTACATTGTACATAAAAAAAAAAAGATGTTTTTACATTGTATGAAATAAAACATATTTTATTATGGAATTTATGAGTGAATTTCCACAGCATGAAATAAATAACATTTTTATATGTTATTTATGAATAAATTTTCATCGCATGAAATAAATAACATTTTTATATGTTATTTATGAATGAATATACATTGCATGAAATAAATAACATTTTTATACATAATTTATGAATGATTTTTCATCGCATGAAATAAATAACATTTTTATATGTTATTTATGAATGATTTTTCATCGTATGAAATAAATAACATTTTTATATGTATTTATGAATGAATTCACACCGTACGAAATAAATTACATTTTTTGTATGTTATTTATGAATGAATTTCCACCGTATGAATAAAATTACATTTTTATACGTAATTAAAAAGGTGAATTTACTTTGCATAACAAAAGTTACATTTTTATATGTAATTTACATATGAAGTTACACCATATGACAAAAATTGCATTTTTCTATGTAATTAAAATGTAAATTTACATTGCATGATTTAAATTACATTTTTCTATGTAATTTAGAAATGGATGATAACGATAGAATGAAAATTACATTTTTACATGTAATTAAAATGTGAATTTGCACTGTAGGATAAAAATTACATTTTAGGTGTAATTTAAATATGAATTTATGTCATATGATAGGAATTACATTTTTCTATGTAATTTATATATGAGTTATAACGGTATGATAAAAATTATATTTTTCAATGAAATTAAAATATGAATTTGTATTGTATTATGGAAATTACATTTCTTTATGTAATTGGGACATGAATTTATAATGTAAAATAAAAATTACATTTTTATAATGTAATAAAGAATAAGATTCACGAATAAATTAAATTACATTTTTATGTAATGAAATAAGAGAATTTGCATCGTGAATTAAAAAGTTACATTTTATGTAATTAGAAATGAGAATTTGCATTGTAAATTAAGAATTACACTTTTATATGTAACTGGAAATTTGAGAATTCGCATGATATGGAAAATTACATTCTTATGTAATTAAAAGACGTGAAATTCGCATCGCATATACAATGCAATTATTTACATTCTCTTATGTAAATAAAAAGAATAAAATTTAGAAAAATATATTATTTACATTTTCTTATGTAAGTAAAAAGAATGGAATTTGGAATTTCAATTATTTACATTTTCTTATGTAAGTAAAAAAGAATGGAATTTGAAATTACAATTATTTACATTTTCTTATGTAAATAAGAAGAATGGAATTTAGAAATACACATATTTACATTCCCTATTGTAAATGAAAAAGAACAAAATAATGTGAATCCTTTTATTTACATTTTCTATTGTAAAGAAAAAGAACAAAATTGTGTGAACCATTTTATTTACATTTTCTATTGTAAAGAAAAAGTAAAAAGAGAGTTATATTTCTTATTTGCATTTTTAGATGCAAATAAAGCATAGAAAGAAAATTATACTTTTATTTGTCATTGTTTTGTTAAATAAAAGTAAAAGAGTTAAAAAGACATTTTATTTACCATTGTTTTGTTAAATGAAAGTACAAGATATAAAAGAACATTTTTATTAACATTGTTTTGTCAAATAAAAAGACAAATACATGAGATACACTTTTATTTGTGTTTTATGTACAAATAAAAGTACAAGATTAGAAACACACTTCTATTTACATTGTAATCGTTGAAATAGAATTGTTAACGAAATGAGTATATCACTTTTACTCATCTTTGTTGAAAACAGAATTTATGTGCAAATATAAGAATCACTTTTATTTGCATAATATACAGTAGAATTTATACGCAAATATAAAATCCAATTTTTATTTGCAAAACTTGCATTAGGATTTATATTCTAATATACAATTGTATTGTTGGTCATAATATACACTGAAAAGTATTGTTAAGAAACTTCATACAAATAAAGAATAATGGAATTTATATTCCATTTGTCATCTGCAATAAAGCTATATAAATAAATTACTGTTTATGTGACTTTAGAAGTATATAGGGAAGTCATACGAGTAAAATATATTTTACTCGATATAAGTGACATGTTTAGTGAAATTGAAATTGGTTAAACCTATTAACCAATTCTGTATTTATTTATTTATTTATATGAACTGTTGTTGGCTGAAAACCCCACACGGGTATTGGGACGATACTTGACTGAAACAAATCCCAATGTTTAATTATATGTCTATCGATTGATCGACAGGCTGCGATGAGCGTTATTGTTTCATTTTAATGCTCACACAGTTGACATTGTCACTCTGGTTGTTAATGGATGGATTGAGGATTATTTCCTGTTATTACCCTATACATGAAATGTATGAAACCCATATGACCCAAATTATATGTTACATGGTTGAGTCGCATTCCAATGTAGAATTTCTTTTTAAATAAAGAATTTTTATATAATAAAGGGATTTTTGTAAAATAAAAGATTTTGTATTATAAAGAATATTTTACATTCAGAATCTTTTATATATAGAATATTTTATTGATTATTTTAAAATATGTTTTTTTATATAGTAATGAATTAATATCTTTAGGATAAACCTTTTATTTAAGATTATTAGATCTTAACAATTATGTTTGGTGATTGATATGTGAATTGGATTTGCAGTGGACGATGTTTTAAATAACATTTATCCTTTAATCCAATTTACATTGAAATTACTATTTGAAATTTATAAATCTATTTTATAAATTTAAAAGAAGATTTTATAAAATCAGACTTTTCCAAATTAATATATTAAATTAGAATTAAGTGGAAATTCGATTGATAATAATCGAGATGGGCTTCTGTAAAAGAAGACCGATATTACATATGGAATTTAAGAGGCTTTGCCGTTATTCCATTTATAATGTTAGTCCGGTATAGAAATTTATAACGATTATTTGTTGATTTGATTTCTGTAGAAATTCCATATTTTGGAAATTGGTTTTGGGTTTATCGTGAACTGTGTTTTAAATGACACTAGTTCTTTAACCCAATTTAAGACAAGATTGGTTTATTGAAATTAATAATCTTGTAATAATGATTCTTGTATTAAAAATCAAAATTGGAATATTAATAAATCTTTTTAGAAAGATTAAAAATTTAATTTATTTTATCTTTGATAAAATTAATGAGAATCTTTTAATATAAATAATATTTTTATTTAAAAGGATATTCAAAGTTGGAATGTGGCGTATGGTTGATTTTAATTACAAATACGCGAGTTATTCAGGAAGACCGGGTCTAACCCATTCTAAATAATCATCACGACGATCAAGAGTCGAAGATGAAGACGGTGACTGAAGACCGGAGAGCTTCACATCGTTTGGTTGATGGTGACTGATATCTTGAATTGGGACTGATCCCCCAAGTTAAGGTAAAAGGTGATGATCTTCCAGACGTACTGGAGATCGACGGATACGTTGTTTCGTTCAGACCCAGAACGGACTTGTAAATGGATAGCATGTCTGACATTGAAATTTATTTCATGTAATTAAATCAGTTTTTATTTAATATATAAATGCATGGTGGCGGAGGATTTATTCTCTTGCTTAACACCGTTTTGTATGTTAAATAATTACCGATCGCATGATATGAGTTGTTGATGTGGTATGCCAAGTTGCACTTGATCAAGGCTTATTGTTGCAAAGCAGAGCCTTGTGGTTGATGATCAAAGCACAGCCTATTTAGGCATAGCTTTGGGTATATCGTGACTTTGCGAGCCTCACAGCCCGGTAGAGTCTAAAGCGGGAGAAGGGAACGCAGGGAGTGTACATGTTTCTTTCTAGCTAGAGTGATGCCAGGGACCTACCAACGCTGGCATTTATTCCTTGTGGTTGTTGGATTTTTCGAGGCCTCGGTTTTATGCGGTCGCCACTAGCCGTATTATAGGTCCAAAAGGACCGGAGAACGTGTGTTCAGGCATTTCTAATCCACAAAAGTAAGTGTGGACCGGCCCTGCAGGATCCAAGGGTTGGACAGAGTACCAATCCTGGGGCATTGCTAGAATGTCTCGAATCGGTAAGGATCTCCTCCCTAGCCTTGACTCAGATGGAAACCCAAATTTCCAATACGACATCACGCAGTTTTGATTGTATACCTATATATGGCGACATAGTGGGATGGGGCACTCATGCCGTCTAGGATTAATACATTTACTTTGATGTATTTCAAATTGGTTGCACACTATTATTATATAATACCGTGTTTATCGTATCAAGCATCTTTTGATCATTATAAGGTAAAACCCTATCCTCCGGTTTGCGTTGCACTGTGTGATGGGACTTGGGTCTTATTATGGTTTCATTTTTCTAAAAAGCATTGCGTTATTTTGACGATTTACTTTACTTTATGCACTGGCAATCTATAGAAGAAAACCCGTTCCGCGAAAGTGGCATGGTCCTGTGATTAGCCTTATTATATTATATAGGTTAAGTAGAATTCTCACACCAGTCCCATGACTGACCTGTAGTTTGTCCACTGGCAAACTCGGGTGCCCATATTTTCCACACGGGCAGTCGAGTAGCTATTTTGCAGATATATTAAGCAGGATTCTGGGTTGAAGCTTAAAGCTGTGTCCAGAGATAGAGAGTCTTCCGCTGTGTTTCTTCCGCTGCAATATATTTTAATTATTGTAACTTATTCTTCCGCTGTTTTTTTATTCAATGTACTCTGATATTCTGTACTCTGACGTAACATTATATGATATGTTATAAAAGTCTTCTGTTGTTGTTTTAATATGTTGTATTCCCAAAGTTAAAGTATTCGTAGATTTTCACTTTTTGGGTCAGACCTGTGTGATTTATGGTCGATTCAAAGGGTGGGAATTTGCGGGTCTTTACATTTCGTATCCTTTCAAAGCTCGATTTTATCTCACAATTCTTGGAAAAATATTTCCCATATCATAATTTCCTTATTCGAGAAAATATCTCTTATTTCAGTTAGGAAACATTTCTATATATACATGAATCCTTATTTTCTATATTCAGAAAATATACCTTATTAATATCGGAAAATATTACCATATTCCATTTCTTAATTCCTTGTTGACCAATTCATTTCATTTTCTACGCATAGAAAATATCTCTTATTTTATTTGGGGAAACATTTCAAATTTCTTTAAATTAACGCGATGTTGTAAAATACCGTTATTATAACTCAAACCACTAATCATTTATTAACTAACCATATTGCTAATCAATCTTCACTATTGAACCTTAACTATTCCTCCATCAATCATGAAGTCAATCAAGTTGGGGTATAATTACCTCTCAGACCTTAACTGAACAACATTCTCAACTTTGAAATAGTCAAAGCTCACAACTTCAAACAAAACATCGCTTGTGCGACTCTCAGATTCAATCTAAGAATCCCCTTCTTTTATGGAAAAACATTGATTATAATGGCAGCGTTATAATCGCTGTTTCCAAATATTTGATTTATAAAACATTTATTATAACGGTAGCGTTAAAATCGCTATTTAGATTTACAAAACATTTGTTATAATACCAGCATTATAATCGCTGTTTAGATTTACAAAACATTTATTATAATGGTAGCGTTATAATCACTGTTTCCAAATATTTGGTATATAAAAATATAACTTGTACTTATTAATTCAATTAATAAGTAAATAATTAAATTTGATTCAAACAGAAAGTAAAAATAACTACTTCCCTAAATTCGATATAATCGAATTCCAATAAGTAACTCTCTCTAATAATCTATATTCGATTATATTCCGAACTTCGAAATTTATCTACCATTTCAGGTTAATCCAAATTCACTTTTGAATTTATCCTTTCCAATCATTACCAAATTCCTTTATAACAATTCCAATTTACGAAACATTATCACACTTTATTTCATATTCCGAATCTTTAACTAAAACTCATTGTTTTCTTTTAAAACAATTACCTATTTCCCTTTTCATTCAATTTCCAATCTGGATTCATATTTCAAATCTAAATTTATTTTAGAGATAATTCTTTCGCAAAATATTTCCTTTAAACCATTATTCACTTTAATTGTGAATATATTTATTTTATATACAATCAAATCAGTTTGATTCCGCACTTATAAATAATATCTTGAACCCAAATTCTATTTATAACTTCTATTCATAATTTTCCATACTAATATCATTTGTGTTGCAATCATTTAAAATCATTTAAAATCTCTGGGACCCTCCATCTATTCGATTTTCAAACTTCATTTTGTCTCTGGTTCTCTACTCTCTTTTTTATTAATTAATCAACTCACTGGTTTGATCCACCATTATTTCTTTCATTAACCATTCTTATATCTGACCTCCGTAGATGGTTAATTTTCCAAATACTTCAATAACCAGTAAACCACTATTTCCTCTGATGCATCAGAGACTTAAGCAATATTTATCATGCGACCTGTGCTTTGCAAATATTCGGAAGATAAGGTCTTTTCTTAACCCAGTAAGTCTTTTTCTTCTGTCACATTCATCCTTTCTTTGCAAAGATTTGAACTGTAAAGCACTCTCCCTCACCATTTACACAACCAGGCTTCCCTCACAACTCTTTTTCTACTTCACACATTTAACTGGCCGAAACCATCACCAAACGTGACTCCCCTGCAAACTCTTCTTTCCAGTAGTGATACGCACTCCAGTATTCAACAACACACAACTACTATCCTCCTATACCCTTCCACGCACCACCACCATATTTTCTCCTTCATCTTGGCTCAAACCTTCCCTGACCTATTCTTCTTCATACCAAAAATACCCTATCCGCAAGTACACAGCGTCCTTCCATCATGTAAACTTCATCATCCCCAATAATACAATAACAACAAAATTGCTACAGCATTCCACTCCTTGCTTCCAATTCCCATGGTTCGAACACCTCTTACACCACACAAAATGTTAAGCCGACGCCACCATTCAACTCCACTTCCCGAGCCCCTTCATCCCGTCACCAACGGCTTCCACTCGCAGCTCCATCTCGATATCTGCAAATGCCCAAAATCAATAACCCTAACCCACTGCGTTGAAGTTGAGACCCACAAATCCAGTCGAAATCTTCACAAATTCTACTAGAACGAAGTCACATAAGCCTAAAGAAATTAGCTTTGGAATTTTCAGAATTTAATTTGATTTTAGTTTGATTTTGAAGATGGGAAACTTCTCTTGAATCACTAAATGAATGCGATCTGGCAACGAGTAATAAGGAAAGTGTTTTGGGGATTTTAAAATTAACAAAGTGGTATGGTTTTGTGAAGTGGACAAAGACTGTGTTTTTATTTACTAGAAATTGGAAGAAAGTTTACTGAAGAATGGAAGAGGCCACGGTTATATAAAGAGAAATTGGCTTCTAGCAGAAGGCTTAAATTGGCTTCCAATGTAAGGATCACGATGGATTTCAATGGAAGGAACATGTTTATTTCATTTTCTTTATTTTTATACTATAATATTTCAATAGCTGATATCTTTGAATTACAAACACTATTCATATCCTATTGAGATGTTTAGATAGTGACAACATATCATGCGCCTATATCTTTGAACATGTATGCAGGCATGTACCTTGCTGTGTAAAGATATGTAAAATTCTAGATAAGATTTGATTGCGAAGGATATAAATTTTCAAAGATTTTGCCTGCTTGGATAGGCTATAAACGAAGATTTTAAAAGATAAGCTGCCGAGATATTCTATACATTTCAAAAGATTAGGCGTGTGAAATATTTGAAAAGATTTTGTTTTTTTCCTCTGAAAGCGACTCGTATTTCATTTTTTTAACATGTAATTAAAGGATGCATAACTCAAGTGTAATATTTTTAACGGACTACCAAACTGAAATCAAAGAAGTTGTTATAATTGATGAATTATAGTTAAGTCCCAGAATACTGCTAAAATTCCTTTTCCTACTAATGTTGTATAATCTTGGCTGAGCTCAAATATGTGAACTATTATCAATATTAACATAAAATATTACCATTAAAATGATTAAATAAATTAATTATAGGATCGCTAAAAATCCGGGACGTTACATTTCTCACCCCTTAAAATAATTTCGTCCTCGAAATTGCTAAGCAGTAAAAATGTTGTAACTCTAGCTCCTCATAACCTACTTAGTTGAAATCTTATATTCCATTAATTAATAACCCAATTCTTACCCTACTTTCTAATTCTCATACCAATACTCGTCCATTCATAATTCTATCCAAACATCTGTCCACCATTTTTGGACAATCCATCATCACTTTCTTTTCTTCAAGCCATATGCACTTCTGCATATCCACACCCATCCCAATGGATTTCAAATCCATTTATCAATTTCATTATTCCACTTGAAATTTTATTAACCAATTCTAGTTTTCTTATTTCAATTAAAAATAACAACTCGATTTCAAAAAAAAAATTCTTGAAAATTTTCTAACTCTTTAAATTTTCAAAAAAAAAAAAAAATCGCTAGCATCTCCTTTGTACGGCTTAATCGGAACAACCACAACTCGCCTTTCTAGGCCTTCTCCAATCCAAAAGAAAATCAAAAAGCCATGCGGCTTGCCCCATAGGCTCATAAAACCGTCAAACCCAAGTAATATTGTAAACATGTACCTTCTTGTCGGGCATAAATTCTATTTCTTGTATTTGCTTCCATTCAATATCTGCTCAGTATACATATATCCAATTCCGGGTGGCTTCAAATCAATCCAACTTCCAGTTTTCTTTTCCTTTTTCCTCTAATCAACTTCTGACTAGTTGACTTCCATTTTATCAATTCAAATTCGATTTTTATTTAAATTAACCCACTTATTATACTTGAATCCGATTCAATTCCAGTTAACAACATCCAATATATATTCAACTCGTTTATTCATAAGTCTAATCCATATTTATAATTCGAATCTCAACATTTATCTTTGTTTAATTTCATTTAGAATTATTTCTAATTCAACCCAGTTTTATTTAACTTAAGTTAAATTTCAATTCATTTGATACATTTTTACCATTTCAATCTATTCAACTTATACAAGTTAAATTTTAATTTCAGAATTCAAATTCCTGGGTTTTATTTCAAATTAATTTGAAATCATATATATTTATATATCAACTCAATTCAAAACATTTGAATTTCTAAAACAACTTTATTTTTCCCAAACAATTTCCATTAATAAATCTATCATGGTAGCAATCCATCACTAAGAAACTCGAAAATGAACACCGATAATGTCCCTGTAATGACCCGAAAATCCCCGCCCTTTGAATCGACCATAAACCACACAGGTCCGATCCAAAAGTTGGAAATTCTCGAATGCATTAACTCTAGGCATACAACACATCAGAACAAATAACAATAGACTTTTATAAACATCATAATAATGTTACATCAGAGTACAGAATATCAGAGTACATCGATAAATAAACTACAGCGGAAGACTTATTACATAAATTAATACAATACACAACGGAATACTTTCTATGCTCTGGACACAGCTTTAGGCTTCGATCCAGAATCCTACTCAAGAGATAAATATCTGCAAAGCAAATCACTCGACTGTCTGTGTGGAAAAGAGGGCACCCGAGTTTGCAAAGTGAAACAAACTACGAGTCAGTCATGGGAGTGGTATGAGGAATCTTTCTTAACTAATAATATGGCAAATCACAGGACCATGCCGCTAACGCGGAACGGGTTTACTCCATTGGGTTGCCAGAATTTAAATAAATTTATATACAAAACAACATAATGCTTTTTGGAAAAAATGAAATCATTATAAGACTCAAGTCCCGCCACACAATGCAACGCAAACCGGAGGACAGAGTTTACCTTATAATGATCAAACATGACTTGATACGTGTAAAATAATATTTTAATATTGTCACTAGTGTCTAATCATTATTAAAATACTTCAAAGTAAATGTATCAATCCTAGAAGGCATAGGTACCATATACTATGTCGCCATATATAGATTTACAACCAAATCCGTAATGTCGTATTGGAGATTTGGTTTCCATCATGAATCGAGGCTAGGGATCGTCCTCTCCGATTCGAGACACTCTAGCAAATGCCTCAGGATTCCTTGAAGTGAATCCTTGGATGTGGTAGGGCCGGTCCACACATACGTTAGTGGATTAGTTATGCCTGAACACATGCTTCCCAGTTCTTTTGAACCTCTAATATGACCACTAACAACCTATAAAACCCGAGGTACCTCATAATCCATCATCCACATAAGTAAAAATGTCAGGGCTAGTAAGTCACTGGCACCACTTCTAACTAGAAAGAAACGTTTGCACTCCCTACGGTCTTGATCTCGTTTTGACTCATACCGGGGTGTGAGGCTCGCGAAGTCACACTATACACAAAGCTACGCCTAAACAGGCTATACTTTGATCATAAACCACAAGGCTTGCTTTTCAACAAAAGCCTTGATCATTTGCATCTTGGCGCGCCACATTGACAGTTCACGCCGTGCGATCGATAACTACCAATATATACCCTCTGAGGGTGTTAAGCAAGAGAATAAATTCTCCGCCACCAAATGGATATACATTAGATAGAAATCGATTTAATTTACATGGCATGAACTCGAACGTCAGATATGCATCAATTTACAAGTCCGTTCTGGGTCTGAAAGAAACCGGAGTCACCTTATTCCTCATCCGCATGTCTAATACGGAAGAGAGGTGCTCGCTAATCCGGATAATCAACAAGTACGTCCGGACAACTACTACTGTAACCCTTTCAAGGCAGCAACTCCTATCAAAGGCATCAGTAGCTGTCCATTCGATGTGAAGATTGCCCGTCTTCAATCACGTCTTCTAAATATTCGATTTAAATCGCCGTATAATTATTAGAAATGAGTTGAACTCGGTCTTTTCAAACAATTTTTCGAATAATTATCATTTAAATCATTTTATATCGTTAATATTTATTTATAACGATTTATCGCTATTTTTATATATTTAAAAAATAGCTCAATTATAATTAAACGACGCTTCAGGTTAATGGGCGACCCTGGCGCTGTTTTTGCCAAAATTTGATTTACACATATCTTGAAATCTAACCGTTGGATTTTGACGAAATTTATATTGTTGGAAAGATCTTCCCAAAGCGGTCTTAACGGGTCCAGTTTTGGGAAAATCCGACAGCCGGATCTTTCGGTATAACCATTTAAAGTTACGATTGTCGAAACGCGAACTACTGCGCGATTCGTTTTATTTATAATTTATATTTATATAAATATAAATATAAATCGCTTGGCGATTTCAACTACTTTCCATCAATCATATTTAAAACGTAACTTAAAAATATATTCTTTTTGTCGCATCCAAAATGACTATAAAAATGTAATTTTTAATTCTATCATTTTTATTACATCTAAAATGACAAATAAAATGTG
Organism: Allium sativum; assembly: GCA_030737875.1. Classification (NCBI taxonomy): domain Eukaryota; kingdom Viridiplantae; phylum Streptophyta; class Magnoliopsida; order Asparagales; family Amaryllidaceae; genus Allium; species Allium sativum. The sequence continues at coordinate 150,605,231 of CM060921.1, read as the reverse complement.
ACATTTAATTCTATCCTTTTTATTGCATCTAAAACGATGATATGAATATAACATTAGTTTCTATTCTTTTTTATCGCATCTAATATGGCGATAAAAATATAATTTTTAATTCTATCATTTTTATTACATCTAAAATGACAAATAAAATGTGACATTTAATTCTATCCTTTTTATCGCGTCTAAAATTATGATAAAGGTATAACATTAGTTTATATTCTTTTTTATCGCATCTAAAATGACGATAACAATGTTACTTTTAATACTACTCTTTTCAGTGTCCCTAGAATGACAATAAAAATATAACTTTAGATTCTATTCTTTTATTTACATTTAAAATGTAAATAAAAATATAACCTTTTAATCTATTCTTTTATTTACATTTTAAATGTAAATAAAAATATAACTTTTTATTTTATGTTTTCATTTGCATCTAAAATACAAATAAAAATGTACTTTTCTAATTCATGGTTTTATCTACATGTAAAATGCAAATAAAAATGTACTTTTCTAATTCATGTTTTTTTTACATGTAAAATGCAAATAAAAGTGTACTTTCTAATTCGTGTTTTTATCTACATGTAAAATGCAAATAAAAATGTACTTTCTAAATCTATGTTTTTATCTACATGTAAAATGCAAATAAAAATGTACTTTCTAATTCATATATTTATTTACATGTAAAATGCAAATAAAAATGTACTTTCTAAATCTATGTTTTTATCTACATGTAAAATGCAAATAAAAATGTACTTTTCCAATTCATGTTTTTATTTACATGTAAAATGCAAATAAAAATGTACTTTCTAAATTTATATTTTTATCTACATGTAAAATGCAAATAAAAATGTACTTTCTAAATCTATGTTTTTATCTACATTTAAAATGCAAATAAAAATGTACTTTCTAAATCTATGTTTTTATCTACATATAAAATGCAAACAAAATTGTACTTTTAAATTTATTCTTTTTATCTATACCTAAAACATAAATATAAATGTAACTTTTATTTCTATGGTTTTATTTACATCTAAAATGTAAATAAAAATGTAACTTTTATTTTTATGTTTTAATTTACATCTAAAATGTAAATAAAAATGTAACTTTTATTTCTATAATTTTATTTACATCTAAAATGTAAATAAAAATGTAACTTTTATTTCTATGTTTTTAAATGTAACTTTTATTTCTATCTTATTTTCTTTCAATAATTATCATCTTTGCAAATTCTTTTTACATAAAAACGTAACTTTATTTGTAACATGTTACCATTTTCTACCATGACAATTTTGCAAATTCTATTCATACAAAATAAAAATGTAATTTTTATTGTAACATGATATCATTTTCTACTATGACAATTTTGCAAATTCTATTCATACAAAATAAAAATGTAATTTTTATTGTAACATGATATCATTTTCTACTATGACAATTTTGCAAATTCTATTCATACAAAATAAAATTGTAATTTTTATTGTAACATGATATCTTTTTCTACTATGACAATTTTGCAAATTCTATTCATACAAAATAGAATTGTAATTTTTATTGTAACATGATATCATTTTCTACTATGAAAATTTTGCAAATTCTATTCATACAAAATAAAAATATAATTTTTATTTCTAACATGATATCATTTTCTACTATAATAATTTAGCAAATTCTATTTATACAAAATTAAAATGTAATTTTTATTCTATGTTCATAATCCAAAATAAAGATGAATTCTTTATTCTAAATTTCAATTCCAAGTTTATGTTATTCAATAAAAATTATATTTTCATGAATAAATAACATCAATATTAATGTATGGATCTAAATAGAAGGATTTAAACCCACATCTATAGATCTGAAATATAATATGATTTCAGATCTAAATTTTATCACAAAACAGAAAGTGAACAAAACGAAATTACATCGTAGATTCTAAGCAAATCATGACAAATAAATATGCCATCACAACAAATCACTAAATTCTAGATAACGAGCATCGCGGATCTGAATTATAATCGTACAGACAAGGATTTAAATAACAATAAAAATAATTAAATTTTAATTTTTAAATAAATCAGAATTCTCACAGTCGTTTCAATTCAGGATTGGATTTTTCCAAAATTTTGATCTGTTCAGAATTGGCTCTAATCAGGACAGTAGATCTCGGTTTCACGATCGTACAGGATCTGAAATTATTCGATTCGGAGTTCATACGAATAAGATATGGTTTATTTTATGTTAATAACAATTTAAATTAATTAATTAAATACTAAAATAAGATTTTATACCCTCCTTCTTCTTCAACAGGTTAAGGCCGCCGAGTTCACCTTCTTGTTAGAACCAAGGTCTAAGGTTTTCTCCCAATCTTCTCACCTTGAACACAATCCGACCAGACCCCGGTGTAGAGCTAGGAGTCGCGCTTCCAACTAGGGTGGTGGGGCCCAACTCGTGGTGAATGGGAGGCAGGGCAGCGGTTACAAGGGCACAGGTTTGGATGCGTGGTTCGAGGTGTATACACGATGAACATTGGCCAAATCTATATGGATTTAAAGAGAATGAGATTCTCTACAAAATCGGCTTAAGAACTGTCTTGGGTTGCTTCACGGATGAAGAGAATTTAAAGCTAGAAGGTTTGTACAGTTTTTGCCACTGATGGAGGAAGACGGCGGCTGAGTATATCGATGGTATTAGGGTTTTAGATTTAGATTTTGATTTAGTTAATATTTATAATATTTTAATTGTTAATTTTGCAAATAAACCCGTACACTCTTAACAACTCCGATTCTGGTCCAACCAGAGTTGATCCTACCCAATAGCCCCCGTTTTGGATCCAATGGGCTAGGTCACGTCAGCCCAAACGACTGTCTGTGGCCTAAATTATTTAATTTAATATTTAAATCATTTATTTAATTAATTCGATCTTGCATTTAAATTCATAGGGGCCACATATGGACTCTAAAAATTACAGAAAAAATATATTTGGCTTTGTTATGACGATGCAGTCCTAACAAAATTAATTTCGTCGAATTTCGAGACCGTTGAAAAAATGGCTATTTTTAAGTCGATCAAATTTGACTGAAGTGAACAAAACACAATTTCGTTTGCCACGTTCACATATTAATTCGAAAAATTCTGGAAAATTAAAATTAACAATAATTTGACATTCCAGTTCCAAAAAAGTGGTTTCGTCGAAAACGGAGGTCGTTTGTAAAATGACTATTTTTAATTGTTTTAATATTATTTAAAAATGAAAATTTTAAATTTTGGCACATTTTCCAACCAAATTATTTAAAATAAGAAATTTAAATTGGTTCTTATTTTTCGGGTTGTTACAATCTCATCCACTTAAAATCTTTTCGTCCCCGAAAAGGAAACAAAGTAAAGTAGGAAACAAAACGGAAAATCTAAATATTGTAAATGTACCTCAACACAAGAGTTAATCAAAGATGTCCACTCTACACTTGGGATAAGCCTGTTTGATGCTATCCTCAATTTCCCATGTAGAGTCTCTAGGATCCCCGCTCCACTGCACTTTAACTAGGTGGATCCTCTTGTTCCTCAGAACTCGGGTCTCCTTGCCAACAATTTTAACTGGCTCCCTTCTTACTGCTAAGCTCGGGGTAATCTCCAAATCTTGTTGTGTTTCTTCCTCCATAACTAAGTCTGGATCATGAACATGCTTCCGGGGTTGAGACACATGGAATACATCATGCACCCCAGGCAACCAGTCGGTCGACTGCACCCTATAAGCGAGAGTTCCAATCCTTTTGAGAATAGGGAATGGACCAATGAATCTCGGTGCCAACTTCCCAGTCTTCCCAAAATGAACGACACTTCTCGATGGGGAAATCCTCAAGTATACATAATCACTAACAGAGAATTCTAAATCTCTTCTTCGTGAGTTTGCATAGCTCTTCTGCCGGCTCTGAGCAGTCAGTAAGCGCTTCTTAATAAAATCAACTTTCTCTGTCGCCTTGTGAATCATGTCGGGACCCAAGACTAATCGATTTCCTGGTTCCACCCAACATGCGGGAGGTCTGCATGGCCTGCCATATAATGCTTCGAAGGGCGACATTTGCAGGCTTGCTTGTAGCTGTTATTATAAGAGAACTCAACCAAGTGCAAGAGGTCCTCCCATGAACCACCAAAATCAAGAATGCATGCTCGCAACAAGTCTTCTAATATGCGGTTTACCCTCTCAGTCTGGCCATCTGTCTGAGGGTGATAAGCAGTGCTCAGATTCAACATGGTCCCAAGATCTTCTTAGAAAGCTTCCCAGAATTTGCTAGCAAAAATCGGACCACGGTCACTGACAATGTTACTGGAAACTCCATGCAGTTTGACAATCTCTCTGAAATAAAGTTGCGTCAGACTTCGAGCTATTCTATCAGATTTGACAAGGATGAAATAGGCAGTCTTTGTGAGGCGATCTACAATCACCCGTATACAGTCATTCCCTTTTCTGGTTTAGGGCAAGCCATCAATACTCATAGTTTGTTTCACTTTGCAAACTCGGGTGCCCTCTTTTCCACACGGGCAGCCAAGTAACAGGTTTAGGTTTGGATACACTCTGGATTGGAGACTACTTTGGGAGGAAGATGAAGACCTTTTCTTTTATCTCTATTTCTGCTTTTGAGACATTAGACATCTTTTATGTATGATGTAATTTGATGGAGTTTGAAACTTACTTCCTTTCTGTTGAGACTTTTCTATTTGCTAAGTGTATCCTGTACTGCGTACTCTGATGTATTGGATACTATGATGCTAATGACATTTTATTTCCGCTGCAATGATTTATGTGTTATGATATTATCTAAGATCTGTTTTTGTTGTAAATATGCCATATTCCAATGATTATCCTTGCTTTCGTGCTACAGAAGTTTGGGGTCATCACAGTCGCGATCCATTATCAGAATTATTTTCTTGCCACTGAAGTGATTTCAGTGCTTAGTTACTTTCGAAATCCATTTAAAACCATTTTTTATTTAAAAACCCTTCAAAACAATGCTATATTCCTTTATAATATTTCATAAAATATTTTCTAAACATATGAGATTTAAATTCAAATTTTGGTTTGAACTCAGTCTTGGTTTACCTCATTTGTGCACATTATCCAAATATAAATTATATTTGGTTATGTGTATAACAATTTCAATATTTCATAATTTCATTTGACTGTAATAACAATCAGCACATCCCTATATTATAATATCCCAGAAATTATTATTTTTATATCAAAATAAATTTGGGAAAAATTATTTCATTTACCCATTTTAAAACAATATTGTATCGAATTGCTTTGTTCGAGAGTTTAGAAACACCTATCGATACAGTTGTACATCCTATATCGATCAGAATTCATAAGCCACTCAACGAACCAACCAACACAATATAAAATAATTTTATATCAAATCTGCAAATACGCGCTTATATATATACAATCAAACTCAATCTAGGGTATTACTAATCCAATATCTATTGAGTTACGCCATAGAGCCAAGGTTACTACTCAACCTCGCTCTGATACCAAATGTAATGGCCTGAATCCCCATACCCTTTGAGTCGACTAATAACACCACACGTCCAACTCAAATTGCACAGAAATACGAATCGTTAATAGAAAGAAGTTAGAGGATGAGAAATAGAAAGAAAGAAAAGTTAGAATAGAAGAAAACGAAGAACACAAATCTCACAGCAGAACAAATAAAATAAATTATATAACATAACTTTTGAAAATGCAAATCAGTAACTGTATATACATACCATTATCATAGCACAACAGTTATTCCTGGAACAGTTATAAAACACCTGTTTCCAGATGCAACATAGTACATAGTGGAAAATATGATAGTCTATAGGTAACTAATGAAGCCTCCTGCTTCAAGCTCCTCCAAGTGAATCTGTAAAATCCCGACTACTTGACGGCCGGTACAAATTTGGGCACCCAAGAGTTTAGGGAAAACAATACAAAATAAACTCTGGGTCAGTCATGGGACTAGTGTGAGTAAATTCCAATCATTTTGTTTAACTTTCAAAAATTCTTTCGAAAGAAATGATAATCGTAAGGCCAATCTACACATAAACACGGATGGTTTTCATCTTACAATAAACAAAAATATTTTTGACATCAAATCCAGTGATATTATAATAATGTCTACATCAAATAAATAGAATTTAGCGGAATGTTGCATCTTACGCTCCATATATAATATAAAATCGAAAGCCGTAGGGCGCTTATTGGAGATTGGATTTCCAACATGACAAGGTATGGAACCACCTTCCAATAGTGTATCTCTTTGAAACGACCCACAAATCCATACCTTTTGAGTCAACTAATTACAACACATGTCCAACCCAAATTGCACAAAAATATGAATCATTATTAGAAAGAAGTTAGAGGATGAGGAATAGAAAGAAAGAAATATTAGAATAGAAGAAAACGAAGAACACAAGTCACACAGCGGAACGAATAAAATATATTATATAACATAACTTTTGAAATACAAATCAGTGACTTTATATACATACCATCATCAGAGCACAACAGTTATCTCTGGGACAGTTATAAACACCTGTTTCCAGATACAACATAGTACACAGCGGAAAATATAATAGTCTATATCTAACTAGTGAAGCCTTCTGCCTCCAGCTCCTCCAAGTGAATCTGGAAAATCCCGACTACTTGACTGCCCGTACAAATTTGGGCACCCAAGAGTTTAGGGAAAACAAACAAAATAAATTCTGGGTCAGTCATAGGACTGGTGTGAGTAAACTCTAACCATTCGTTTAACTTTAAAAATCCTTTCGAAAGAAATGATAATCGTAAGACCGATCCACACATAAACATGGATGGTTTTTACCTTATGATAACCAAAAATATTTTTGATATCAAATCCGGTGATATTATGATAATGTCTACATCAAATAAATAAGATCTAGCGGAACGATTGCATCTCACGCTCCATATATAATATAAAATCAAAAACCGCAAGGCGCTTACTGGAGATTAGATTTCCAACATGACAAGGTATGGGACCACCTGCCGATAGTGTATCTCTAGAGGCGAATACACTGGGTTCAACAAGAACTTCTTGCAACCCGACCCTCACATGACCGACCACTCATTTCGCTTCAGTATATCAAATGTATATCACCAACGATTGGGATCAGCAATCGTTTCCCGAAAGGGACAGCATCGATAGATTAAAGAATCAAATGGAATTTCTCTAGATAGGTGATTATACATCCTAACGGGAGCGACCCACATAGCCATGCTGCCTGCCCGATTTTTGTCATTTCCCGGTTGTGAGGCTTGAGGTTTGAAATACCTTCCGGAACATCTGGCCACCATTCACTTTGAATGCCACATCGCCAGATCCATTGGAAATCACTAATTGATTCCCACAAAAATACTCAGATTATTAGGCTAAAGAAGTTTCCCTTCTGTGCCACCAACTTTGTACGTTTGAAGGAATCAATGTACGTAATCTCTTTGGAAATACTCTGTCAGACATCGTCCATACAAGTTGCCCTGGGTTTGGACAAACCGAAGGCACCATTCTATTAATCCATCTTGGGAAATTTCTACCTAGGATTAACCGAACAGCCCTTGCATTTCACTCCGTCTTCAATTATCTTCAACATAAGTTGATTCATAACGCTTATACCAATATGGAGTGGTTTTCAGATATTAATCTGATCCCGGTCTCTCCATATTGACAACGGAGGTATAAAATAAATCAAAACTTTGATAGTTGGTGATTTAACTATCAAAGAAACACCCATACCATCAACGGTCCTATTTCCAATTGGAATTTCTACTGGTCAACCATCAAACAACACTGGCCCCTCTTTAAATTACTTCCTGGTTATATTACCTTTCTAAATTCTTATTTTCTTAGTTCCTCACTTACCAGTTTATTTCATTTTCTATGCATAGATAATATCTCTCATTTTATTTGGGGAAAACATTTCAAATTAACGCGATGTTATAAAACATCGTTATTACAACTCAAACCATTCATCATTTATTAGCTAACCATATTGCTAACCAATTTTCACCATCGAACCTCAACCATTCCTCCATCGATCCTGAAGTCAATCAGGTTGGGGTATAATTACCTCTCAGACCTTAATTGAACAACATTCTCAACTTTGAAATAGACAAGGCTCAAAACTTTCAATCAAACATCGCTTACGCGACTTCCGGATCCAATCTAAGAACACACTTCTTTCACGGAAAAACTTTGATTATAACGGTAGCGATATAATCGTTGTTTCCAAATATTTGATTTATAAAACATTGCTTTTAACAACAGCATTACAATCGCTGCCTAGAATTATAGAACACTTATTATAGCAATAGCGTTAAGATTGCTGTTAAAACAGTTGTTATAACGGCAGCGTTAAAATTTCTATTTAGAATTTTCAAACCATTTATTTAACAACAGCGTTAAAATCGCTGTTTAGAATTTACATAACGTTATCACACTTCATTTCACATTCTAGATTTTGGAATAAAGCTCATCATTTTCATTTTTAAATGATTATCCATTTCCTTATTCAAATTCCTATTTGGTTTCATATTTCCAATCTAAATTCCTTTTAGATATCTCGTTTTGCAAAATATTTGCTTCAACCCATTCACTTTAAATCATGCGTAACACTTCCTTTTTATAAAATCAGTTCATTTGACTTCATTCCTTTGGATAATATTTTAAAAATCCAATTTTTCCTTTATTAACTTCTAGTGGTAGAGCCATTTACAAAAATTGTTTTTATTATACCCCTTTTATAATCTCGTTTAGAATTTCAGTTATAATTGCTAAGTGCTAAACAAATTTCAAATATCAGTTTCAAACCCATTTCCACTTTCTATATAAATCCAATCATGAATTTATATTTCAATGAATCTAATGATAAATAATTCAATTAATATATATTCTCGTTTATACACAAATCCTTGATTTATTCATTTGAAACAGGTTTTCTATTTCCAATTCTATCAAAATTTAAATTTCTATTTTTTTTGAAAATAAATTCCCTTTTTAAAAATTGGAATTCCCCTTTTCTATATTCGAAAATATTTATGGTATTTAAACACCAAAATTTAAGGGCTAATGTAATTTAAACACAACATACTCGATCACCAGTTATATATCACATCAAATAACACAACTAATAATAATAAAAATGTTGTGGGATCCAGTTGGATCCCTCCAACCTGTTTCCCTGCATCCACGGATGTTACAATAATATTATTTCACATCAATATGAAATATCAGAACTAATAATCGATCAACGATGTAATCATATCAACCATTTCAACCAATTTTATCAACTATTCAACCAATCAACCATTGCACAGTATAAAATTATTATAAATAAATTTAAAACTCGTTTATATAAAAATATAAACGAGTCAGAGTTTAGTGAGGTTACTCACCTTGTTTGCAGTTGACGGATCTACTTTTGTTTCCGGTTTAAAATCAAACAGGAGTTTGATTTATCCATATAATTCCAGTAGCCCTTTTCTCAACCACAGTAGTCCCAAAAATGAAAATTTCGTCGCTACGATATCAATGTGACCGATTTCGAGTGTTTCTGTTCATGTATGACAGAGTTATAACAGTTATAAGTTTGACATAAATTTTAAATTAATTATACTTATCTATGGTTATTTCTTTAATTAGTAATTTTTAAATTAAACATTAATTACATTTTAAACATCAAACCTTTTTTTGTTTTCTTTCCTCCCCGGTGGAAATTTTTGATCCTTTCCCTTCCCTTTCGAACCCAGTAAAAACATATGAATTCATCGAGGCTGCTCCATAACAACAATACTTTTTAGCACCAAGGCAGTTTTCTTCAGTAAGTTCCGATTCACGGTAAAATGGATGGCTGCAGCAGGTATTGGTTCACACTAAAGGAAATGTCACTTTTGTTATGGATCTTTGCTGCAATAGAAACTTATATTTAGAGTTAAATAGAAATGAAAGCTCGACTGAGTCGGTTTTCTGATTTAATTAATCCATCGAATGACAGTTGTATTTGGGTCCATGGTAATCAACTTTGTCTTCCTCATCCACCAAAATAGACTCGTCTACAAACATGAAGGTGACGATGTTCCCCGCGTCTTTGCCAAATAGCTTTCTTCTCAACTAATTCCACCTGTCACGTGAAGCTTAAACCATCATGCCAACCACTGCTATCAACCATGCCTTTTGTCTCCAAAACAACCACAGACTTCCCAAGTAACTCAACGTGTTACCCCTTCCAATCATCACTCCAGAAAACCCCATTTCGACAATACCAGTGGCCTTCCCATTTTAGTCACCAACTCAATCCTTAATTATCATTAATAACATTTAACGCCTATGTCTTCTTCAACTCGGTAAGAATAAATCATGCCACCTCCTTCAATACTCAGGCAAAACAATACCCCCTATAACCTCTCTGACGCCGTCACCATCCATTCGAGCTTGCCACCACCAGGTGGATCGCGTCAGCAGGCTTCCTTGCTGCTCGCTACAGAGTTCATGCGATAGACAATGTCGAACTCTTCACCAAAACATCACCAGAAAGTGGCCCTCCATGCCCTCATACTTTGACCCTGTCACCTCTTCGCCTGCCTCCACACTATAGCCATCACAGCATCAATCTGAAACCCCTCTCGCAAGTCACGTTTTCCACAAATTTGCCGACAACCCTAGCAGATCGCGACCATACTCCACGCACTGCCCTGAATACTTCATCGCCACTTATATCCACAAAAACCCACGAAGAACAGCACACAAGTGCCAAATCCAACAATTAACACAACTATAACATTTGTTTTTCAAAATAACACACTCACAATCCAATTTCCTCAATCCTAAATCGGCTTCGAAAAGGAAGTCGAACCCAGTAAGCATCATTCCATGCGAATGGACAAATATTAGGCTGAAACTCTTAAGAAGGGAGAACGGGGTATCTGAAATTGCGAGTTTATATTTGATTTTGGGAAGGAACGATTTCACCTTGGGAAAAGAATTTCTTCTTTTGTCTCGGAACCAGAAATGAGGAGAGTTTGAACAATATTTAAAAGGAAGGACACCTTGAGGAACACGGAATTATAATGACTTGGTATGCACGGAGATAAGTGGTTTGGCAAGCACGAAACTGAATTGCTTGGTAGGCACGGTAGAAGGTTTGGGGAACATAGTTAAAAACTTTGCAGTCACGCTGTATATTATCACATTTATTTCATATAGTCCTTACTGGCATTAGTATAAACATTGATTGAGAATGGTAGTTTAGAACCGATGTATACCATAGGTAGAAACTCAACTAATCCTGGATAAAAATAAAAATTTAGTTAGAGACCCAAGGTTGAAATTTTAGAATTTCAAATGACTTTGTTCTATTTAAAATTGAGCTAAATGTTATGGTACCTAAGGCTTTCGTTCATGTTCGAACTGCAACAGACAGAAATAAGAATGCGGCCGTGGCCAGCGAGGTACTACAATCCCAAAAATATAATAATATCGGTAGTTTAACTTATATTATGAAACCCCAAAATATTGATATCGGGTGCAAAATACTCCAAATAAAAAGTTGCGTATTTAATTAATTAAAAATTATAGTAAAATTCTAAAAATTAAATTATAACCACGCCTTAAAAGAACCTTGCCCAAATTCGAGACCGTTATTCAAATATATTTAAATAACTGTTATGGCCTATATACGATTCCACGACTTTCTGAAAATTTGATTTGGACAAAACTTTTTATTTCCGCTATGAAATCTGGATTTTTCACATTCGTTGGAAATATATTTTCAAACAGAATCAAATATTTATTGTTTCGCTAAAATCCGATTTATTTTGAATCCTGTACATTCATTTGAAATTTGAAATCGAATATTCAAACTACCACGCCATTTTAAACTCGTTTTTAATTATATTATAAATTATACGTTTAAATATCGTTTTATTAAATAAATTCCTATATATAATTCAAATAAAATATTTAAAACAAATTTAAATTTTCAGAATTCAACGACTGAAAATCCGGGTCGTTACATTCCTTCCCCCTTAAAATAATTTCGTCCTCGAAATTGCTGAGATAGGAAAATATGCTACATTCCCTATTAACTAGGTCCAAAAATCCTTTTTGTTCACTTCTTGACTCCAGTTTAACTGGACTAATTTATTTCAATTAAAATATTAATTTATTCTTACTAACGAAATTTTTTAAAAATTCTGAAAATTTTCTAACACTTTAAATTCTAAAAAATTTCGGCAGCATCTCCTCTGAACGGCTCAATCGGTACAACCTCAACTCGCCTTTCTAGGCCTTCTCCAATCCAAAAGAAAATCAAAAAGCCAAGCGGCTTGTCCCATAGGCTCATAAAATCATCAAACTTAAGTAATATTGTAAACATGTACCTTTTAGTCGGGCATATTTCTATCTCTTGCATTTGCTTCCATTCAAAACATGCTCAACATATATCCATCCATTCTAATAGATTTCAAATTAATCCAACTCTTTAGTTTCCATTCCACTCATCAATTCTTGATTAGTTCACTTCCATTCGGTAATTCAAACTTGATTTCCACTCCAAAATCATTTCACTTATTCTGCTTAAGTCCTAATTCCAATAAATAACAATATCCAACATATATTCAACTTGTTCATATATAAGTCGAATTCACTTTAAAAATTTAAATCTCAACATTTCTCTTCATTTAATTTCATTCGGAATTTTTTCCAATCTAATCCAATTTTAACTTAAGTTAAATCCCAATTCACTTGATACATTTTTAATCTATTCAACTTTTACGAGTTAAACAATTTCAAAATTAAAATTCCCGGGTTTTATTTCAAATTAGTTTGAAATCATATATATTTATACACATATTTATAATCAACTCAATTCAAAACATTTGAATTTCTAAACCATCATTTCCTTTTCAAACAAAAATATCTCATTCCCAAATTACTATGGTAGCAATCCATCACTCAGAAACTTGAAAATGAACACAGATAATGTCGCGACCCATTATCAGAATTACTTTCTCGTCACTGAAGTGATTTCAGTGCTTAATCCCTTTTAAAATCCATTTAAAACATTTCTAATTCAAAAATCCCTTCAAAACAATGCTATAATACCTTTGAAATACTTCAAGAAATATTTTCTAAATATCCGGGATTTAAATCCACAATTCTGATTTAAACTAAATCTTGGTTTATCTCCTTTGTATACACTATCCGTATACAAATTATATAACCATTTCAATATTTCATGATTCCATTTGATTGTATTAACAATCAACATCTTCTTATATAATAATCCAGAAATTATTCGTTTTATATCAAAATAATTTTGGTTAAAATTATTTCATTTACCTATTTTTAAAACAATACTGTATCGATTTGCTTTGCTCGAGAGTTTAGAAACACCTATCAATATAGTTGTACATCCTGTATCGACCAGAATTCATAAACCACTCAACAAACCAGCCAACATAATATAAATTTTTTTTATATCAAATCTGCAAATACGCGCTCTCGTATATACACACAAACTCAATATAGGGTGTTACTAACCCCATCTCTATTGAGTCACGCCACAGAGCCAAGGTTATCACTCAACCTTCAACTCTGATCCCAAATGAAACGACCCACAAATCCGTACCCTTTGAGTTGACTAATTACAACACATGTCCAACCCAAATTGCACAGAAATACGAATCATTATTAGAAAGAAGTTAAAGGAAGAGGAATAGAAAGAAAGAAATATTAGAATAGAAGTAAACGAAGAACACAATTCACACAGTGGAACGCATAAAATATATTATATAACATAACTTTTGAAATACAAATAAGTAACTTTATATACATACCATCATCAGAGCACAACAGTTATCTCTGGAACAGTTATAAACACCTGTTTCCAGATACAACATAGTACACAACGGAAAATATGATAGTTTATATCTAACTAGTGAAGCCTCCTGCCTCCAGCTCCTCCAAGTTATTCTAGAAAATCCCGACTACTTGACTGCCCGTACAAATTTGGGCACCCAAGAGTTTAGGGAAAACAAACAAAATAAACTCTGGGTCAGTCATAGGACTGGTGTGAGTAAACTCCAACCATTCGTTTAACTATAAAAATCCTTTCGAAAGAAATGATAATCGTAAGACCGATCCACACATAAACACAGATGGTTTTTACCTTACGATAACCAAAAATATTTTTGATATCAAATCTGGTGATCTTATGATAATGTCAACATCAAATAAATAAAATCTAGCGGAACGCTTGCATCTTACGCTCCATATATAATATAAAATCAAAAACCGCAGGGTGCTTATTGGAGATTGGATTTCCAACATGACAAGGTATGGGACTACCTGCCGATAGTGTATCTCTAAAGGCGAATACACTGGATTCAACAAGAACTTCTTGCAACCCGGCCCTTACAAGACCGACCACTCATTTCGCTTGAGCGTATCGAATGTATATCACCAACGGTTGTGATCAACAACCGTTTCCCGAAAGGGACAACATCGATAGATTAAAGAATCGAATGGAATTTCTCTAGATAGGTGATTATACATCCTAATGGGAGCGACCCACATAGCCATGCTGCCTGCCCGATTTTTGTCATTTCCCGGTTGTGAGGCTTGAGGTTTGAAATACCATCCAGAACATCTGGCCACCATTCACTTTGCATGCCACATCATCAGATCCATCGGAAATCACTAATTGATTCCCACAAAAATACTCAGATTGTTAGGCTAAAGAAGTTTTCCTTCTACGCCACCAACTTCGTACGTTTGAAGGAATCAACGTACGTAATCCCTTTGGAAATACTCTGTTAGACACTCGTCCATACAAGTTGCCCTGGGTTTGGACAAACCAAAGGCACTGTTCTATTAATCCATCTTGGGAAATTTCTACTTAGGATTAACCGAACAGCCCTTGAATTTCACTCCGTCTTCAATTATCTTCAACATAAGTTGATTCATAACGCTTATACCAATACAGAGTGGTTTTCAGATATTAATCTGATCCCGGTCTCTCCATATTGACAACGGAGGTATAAAATGAATCAAAACTTTGATAGTTGGTGATTTAACTATCAAAGAAACACCCATACAATCAACAGTCCTATTTCCAATTGGAAATTCTATCGATCAACCATCAAACAACACTGGCCCCTCTTTAAATTACTTCCTGATTATATTACCTTTCAAAATTCTTATTTTCTTAGTTCCTCACTTACCAGTTTATTTCATTTTCTATGCATAGATAATATCTCTCATTTTATTTGGGGAAAACATTTCAAATTAACGTGATGTTATAAAACATCGTTATTACAACTCAAACCATTCATCATTTATTAGCTAACCATATTGCTAACCAATTTTCACCATTGAAGCTTAACCATTCCTCCATCGATCCTGAAGTCAATCAAGTTGGGGTATAATTACCTCTCAGACCTTAATTGAACAACGTTCTCAACTTTGAAATAGAAAAGGCTCATAACTTTCAATCAAGCATCGCTTACGCGACTTCCGGATCCAATCTAAGAACACACTTCTTTCATGGAAAAACTTTGATTATAACGGTAGCGTTATAATCGCTGTTTCCAAATATTTGATTTATAAAACATTGCTTTTAACAACATCGTTACAATCGCTGTCTAGAATTATAGAACACTTATTATAGCAATAACGTTAAGATTGCTGTTAAAACAGTTTTTATAACGGCAGCGTTAAAATTTCTATTTAGAATTTTCAAACCATTTATTTAACAACAGCGTTAAAATAGCTGTTTAGAATTTACATAACGTTATTACACTTCATTTCGCATTCCAGATTTTGGAATAAAGCCCATCATTTTCATTTTTAAATGATTATCCATTTCCTTATTCAAATTCCTATTTGGTTTCATATTTCCAATAAAAATTCCTTTTAGATATCTCGTTTTGCAAAATATTTGCTTTAACCCATTCACTTTAAATCGTGCGTAACACTTCCTTTTTATAAAATCAATTCATTTGACTTCATTCCTTTGGATAATATTTTAAAAATCCAATTTTTCCTTTATTAACTTCTAATGGTAGAACCATTTACAAAAATTGTTTTTATTATACCCCTTTTATAATCTCGTTTAGAATTTCAGTTATAATTGCTAAGTGCTAAACAAATTTCAAATATCAGTTTCAAACCCATTTCCACTTTCTATATAAATCCAATCATGAATTTATATTTCAATGAATCTAATGATAAATAATTCAATTAATATATATTCTCGTTTATACACAAATCCTTGATTTATTCATTTGAAACAGGTTTTCTATTTCCAATTCTATCAAAATTTAAATTTCTATTTTTTTTGAAAATAAATCCCCTTTTTAAAAATTGGAATTCCCCTTTTCTATATTCGAAAATATTTATGGTATTTAAATACCAAAATTTAAGGGCTAATGTAATTTAAACACAACATACTCGATCACCAGTTATATATCACATCAAATAACACAACTAATAATAATAAAAATGTTGTGGGATCCAGTTGGATCCCTCCAACCTGTTTCCCTGCATCCACGGATGTTACAATAATATTATTTCACATCAATATGAAATATCAGAACTAATAATCGATCAACGATGTAATCATATCAACCATTTCAACCAATTTTATCAACTATTCAACCAATCAACCATTGCACAATATAAAATTATTATAAATAAATTTAAAACTCGTTTATATAAAAATATAAACGAGTCAGAGTTTAGTGAGGTTACTCACCTTGTTTGCAGTTGAAGGATCTACTTTTGTTTCCGATTTAAAATCAAGCTGGAGTTTGATTTATCCATATATTTCCAGTAGCCCTTTTCTCAGCCACAGTAGTCCTACAAATGAAAATTTCGTCGTTACGATTTCAATGTGACCGATTTCGTGTGATTCTGTTCATGTATGACAGAGTTATAACTGTTATAAGTTTGACATAAATTTTAAATTAATTATACTTATCTATGGTTATTTCTTTAATTAGTAAATTTTAAATTAAACATTAATTACTTTCTAAACATCAAACCTTTTTTGTTTTGTTTTCTTTCCTCTCCAATGGAAATTTCTAATCCTTTCCCTTCACTTTCGAACCCAGTAAAAACATCTGAATTCATCGAGGCTGCTCCATAACAACAAAACTTTTTAGCACCAAGGCAATTTTCTTCAGTAAGTTCGGATTCACGGTAAAATGGATGGCTGCAGCAGGTATTGGTTCACACTAAAGGAAATGTCACTTTTGTTATGGATCTTTGCTGCAATAGAAACTTATATTTAGAGTTGAATAGAAATGAAAGCTTGACGGAGTCGGTTTTCTGATTTAATTAATCCATCGAATGACAGTTGTAATTGGGTTCATGGCAAACAACTTTGTCTCCCTCATCCACCAAAATAGACTCGTTTACAAACATGAAGGTGACGATGTTCCACGCGTCTTAGCCAAATAGTTTTCTTCTTAACTAATTCCACCTGTCACGTGAAGCTTAAACCATCATGCCAACCACTGCCATCAATCATGCCTTTTGTCCAAAACAACCACAGACTTCCTAAGTAACTCAACTTGTTACCCATTCTAATCATCACTCCAGAAAACCCCATTTCGACAATACCAGTGGCCTTCCAATTTTAGTCACTAACTCAATCCTTAATTATCATTAATAACATTTAACGGCTATGTCTTCTTCAACTCGGAAAGAATAAATCCTGCCACCTCCTTCAATACTCAGATAAAACAATACCCCCTATAACCCCTCTGACGCCGTCACCATCCATTCGTGCTTGCCACCACCAGGTGGATTGCGTCAGCAGGCTTCCTTGCTGCTCGCTACAGAGTTCATGCGATAGAAAATGTCGAACTCTTCACCAAAACACCACCAGAAAATGGCCCTTCACGCCCTCGTACTTTGACCCGATCACCTCTTCGCCTGCCTCCACACTACAGCCACCACAGCATCAATCTGAAACCCCTCTCGCAAGTCACGTTCTCCACAAATTTGCCGACACCCCCAGCAGATCGCGACCATACTCCACGCACTGCCCTGAATACTTCATCGCCACTTATATTCACAAAACCCCACGAAGAACAGCACACAAGTGCCAAATCCATCAATTAACACAACTGTAACATTTGTTTTACAAAATAACACACTCACAATCCAATTTCCTCAACCCTAAATCGGCTTCGAAAAGGAAGTCGAACCCAGTATGCATCGTTCCGTGCGAATGGACAAATATGAGGCTGAAACCTTTAAGAAGGGAGAACGGGGTATCTGAAATTGCGAGTTTATATTTGATTTTGGGAAGGAACGATTTCACCTTGGGAAAAGAATTTCTTCTTTTGTCTCGGAACCAGAAATGAGGAGAGTTTGAACAGTATTTAAAAGTAAGGACACCTTGAGAAACACGAAATTATAATGACTTGGTATGCACGGAGATAAGTGGTTTGGCACGCACGAAACTAAATTGCTTGGTAGGAACGGTAGAAGGTTTGGGGAACACGGTTAAAAACTTTGCAGTCACGCTGCTGTTTTAAAACGTACAGGCAAGATAATATATATATTATCACATATATTTCGTATAGTCCTTACTGGCATTAGTATAAACATTGATTGAGAATGGTAGTTTAGAACCGATGTATACCATAGGTAGAAACTCATCTAATCCTGGATAAAAATAAAAATTTAGTTAGAGACCCAAGGCTGAAATTTTAGAATTTCAAATGACCTTGTTCTATTTAAAATTGAGCTAAATGTTAGGGTACCTAAGGTTTTCGTTCATGTCTGAACTGCTACGGACAGAAATAAGAATGTGGTCGTGTCCAGCGAGGTACCACGATCCCAAAAATATAATAATATCGGTAGTTTAACTTATATTATGAAACCCCAAAATATTGATATCGGGTGCAAAATACTCCAAATAAAAAGTTGCGTATTTAATTAATCAAAAATTACAGCAAAATTCTAAAAATTAAATTATAACTATGCCTCAAAAGAACTTTGCCCAAATTCGAGACCGTTATTCAAATATATTTAAATAACCGTTATGGCCTATATACGATTCCACAACGACTTTCTAAAAATTTGATTTGGACAAAACTTTTAATTTCGGCTATGAAATCTGGATTTTTCACATTCGTTGGAAAGATATTTTCAAACAGATTCAAATATTTCTTGTTTCGCTAAAATCCGATTTATTTTGAATCCTGTACATTCATTTGAAATTTGAAATCGAATATTCAAACTACCACGCCATTTTAAACTCGTTTTTAATTATATTATAAATTATACGTTTAAATATCGTTTTATTAAACAAATTCCTATATATAATTCAAATAAAATATTTAAAAAAAATAAATATTCAGAATTCAACGACTGAAAATCCGGGTCGTTACACTCTAGATGGAAATACACTGGGTTCATCAAGAACGTCTTACAACCAGGCCCACACATGGCTACCCACTCACTTAGCTTGAGTGCAGCGAGCACATTATTACCAATGGTTGTGATCAGCAACCATTACCGAAAGCATACAACAACGAATAGAATAAGAAGCAAATGAATTTTCTCTAGATTAGGTGATAATGCCCGTAATAGGAATGACCCACTTGGCCATGCTGCCCGCCCGATTTCTTTCATTTCCCAGGTGATGAGGCTTGAGGTCACGATTTCCTTTTTGAACATCTTGTCACCATTTACTTTGAATGTCACGTCATCAGATACTCGTCCATATACGTTGTCCTAGGACTGGAAAAACCAAAGGCACTATTCTATTAATCTATCTTAGGCAATTCCTACCTTGGATTAACAGAACAGCCCTTGCACTTTACTCCATCTTCAATTATCTTCAGGATAAATTGATTCGTAACGCTTATGCCAATACGGAGTGGTTTTCAGATAATAAATTTGATCCCGGTCTCTCCACATCGACAACGAGGGTATAAAATAAACCAAAACTTTAATAGACGGTGATTTAACTATCAAAGGGACATCCATTCAATCAACGATCCTATAATCCAAATGGAATTTCTACCGATCAACCAACAAACAATATTGGCCCCTTTTAAATCAATTTCTTATTTTATTATCATTTCTGATTCCCATTCCCACCTTTCATATCCTTTCAAAGCTCGATTTCCTCTCTCGATTCTTCGAAAAACATTTCCAAAATCATAATTTCCTTATTCGAGAAAATATCTCTTATTCCAGTTAGAAAACATTTCTATATATTCATGAATCCTTATTTTCTATATTCAGAAAATATACCTTATTAATGTCGGAAAATATTTCCATATTCCATTTCTTAATTCCTCATTGATCAATTCATTTCATTTTCTACGCATAGAAAATATCTCTCATTTTATTTAGGGAAACATTTCAAATTCCTTCAAATAAACGCAATGTTATAAAACATCGTTATTATAACTTAAACCACTAATCATTTATTAACTAACCATATTGCTAATCAATCTTCACTATTGAGCCTTAACTATTCCTCCATCAATCGTAAAGTCGATCAAGTTGGGGTATAATTACCTCTCAGACCTTAACTGAATAATATTCTCAACTTTGAAAAGTCAAAGCTCACAACTTCAAACAAAACATCGCTTGTGCGACTCTCATATTCAATCTAAGAATGCACTTCTTTTATGGAAAAACATTGATTATAACGGAAGCGTTATAATCGTTGTTTCCAAATATTTGATTTATAAAACATTTATTATAACAGTAGCGTTAAAATCACTGTTTAGATTTACAAAACATTTGTTATAATAGCAACATTATAATTGCTATTTAGATTTACAAAACATTTATTATAACGGTAGCGTTATAATCGCTGTTTCCAAATATTTGGTATATAAAAATATAACTTGTATTTATTAATTCAATTAATAAGTAAATAAATAAATTTGATTCAAAACGGAAAGTAAAAATAACTACTTCCCTAAATTCAATATAATCGAATTCCAATACGTAACTCTCTCCCAAATAATCTATATTCGATTATATTTCGAACTTCGTAATTTATCTACCATTTCAGTTTAATTCAAAATCCTAATTCACTTTTGAATTTATCATTTCCAATCACTACCAAATTCCTTTATAACAATTCCAGTCTACGAAACATTATCACAATTTATTTCATATTCCGAATTTTTAACTAAAACTCATTGTTTTCTTTTGAAACAATTACCCATTTCCCTTTTCATTAATTTCCAATCTGTATTCATATTTCAAATCTAAATTTCTTTTAGAGATAAATCATTCGCAAAATATTTCTTTTAAACCATTATTCACTTTAATCATGAATATATTTATTTTATATGCAATCAAATCAGCATTATTCCTCACTTATAAATAATATCTTAAACCCAAATTCTATTTATAACTTCTATTCAGATTTTTCCATACCAGTCTCATTTGTGTTGCAATCATTTAAAATCTCATTTATAATTTCCTTTATAATTTGCTAAGTTCAAATCTAATTTCAAATATTGGTTTCAAATCTGTTTCCCACTTTTTCATATAAACTCAAATTTGAATTTATCCAATGGTAAATAATTCACTTAATTTATAAACTTCTTTAGAATCAACTTCTTGTTTTAATAAAACAAGTTTCTACTTTTTAACTCCATTCGAAATTACACTTCAAATTTTGAAAATACATATTTCCTTTTTAAATCTCAAATTTCATTTCCTATTCGAAATTTTTTTACATTATTCAAATACCAAAATCCTAAGGCCAGGGTAATTCAACACCACATAATCAATCACAGTATATATCAAAATAAATAACAATCAATAATATAAATATTAAGGGATCCAGCTGGATCCCTCCAACTTGTTTCCCTGCATCCACAAATGTTAATCAACATTAATTTCACTTAAATATGAAATATCATAGTAAACTGAACTAATAATCGATCAACGATATAACTATATCAACCATTTCAACCAATTTTATCAACTATTCATCCAAACAACCATCATACAGTATAAAATTACTATAAATAAATTTTAAAACCCGTTTATATAAAAATATAAATGTGCCAGAGTTAGTGAGGTTACTCACCTTGTTTTACAGTTGACGATTCTGCCTACTTCATTTAAAATCAAACGAGCTTCTGATTTTATCTTGAAATTCCTGCAGCTTTGTTTTTAGCCACGTCATTTCCATAATGTAAATTTCATTGTTAACGTTCCAATGGATCTGGTCGCGTTCAATTTTTTTCACATATGAATTATATATCGACGTTACAAATTTTAAATTTGATTTAAATAATATGTGATTAACTAATTATCATTAACCCTTTAATTATCACGTTTTAAACACTTGATCCTCATTCCACACACTAATAATCTGCTAACCTTAATTATCAACCAAACCTCACATGCACCATATGCTCTCTGGGACCCTCCATCTATTCGGTTTTCAAACTTCATTTTATCTCTAGTTCTCTACTCCTTTTTTTATTAATTAATCAACTCATTGATTTGATCCACCATTGTTTCTTTCATTAACCATTCTTATATCTAACCTCCATAGATGGATAATTTTCCAGATACTTCAATAAACAGTAAACCACTATTTCCTCTGATGCGTCAAAAGCTTAAGCAATATTTATCATGCGACCTGTGCTTTGCAAATATTCGGAAGATAAGGTCTTTTCTTAACCCAATAAGTCTTCTTCTTCCCTCATGTTCGTCCTTTCTTTGCAAAGATTTGAACTGTAAAGCACTCTCCCTCACCATTTATGCAACCAGGCTTCCCTCACGACTCCTTATCTACTTCACACATTTAACTGACTGAAACCATCCCCAAACGTGACTTCCCTGCAAACTCTTCTTTCCGGTAGTGAAACACGCTCCAGTATTCAACAACACGCAACTTCTATTCTCCTATACCCTTCCACGCACCAACACCATATTTTCTCCTTTATCTTGACTTAAACCTCTCCTGACCTATTCCTCTTCATACCAAAAATACCCTATCCGCAAGTATACAGCGTCCTTCCATCATGTAAACTTCTTCATCCCCAATAATACAATAACGACAAAACCGCTACAGCATTCCACTCCTTGCTGCCAATTCCCATGGTTCGAACTCCGAATCAGTCATGGGACTGTTGTGAGAACTCAAAACAGTTATCGAACTTTACGTTAAAATAAGGTAAATCGCGGGACCACGCCGTATGTCATGGAATGAGTTTACCCCCATGAGTACCAATGCATAAACAATAACTAATAATAGTCATATTGATCTACAATTCATCATACAACATGCAAGCCCTCAATCTACCCCTTTAGGCTTAACCCCTAAAATAGATTTTCGAAATCCAATTCACTTTACAAAAAATATTCGTTTGGACTTTATTTCCCGATTTCTTATTCCAAATCATTTGAAATACATATCTAGCTTTTATATCAAAGTAGATTTCACTTCGGGATCTCAAACCAAAATCTTTGGAAATATGAATTCTAAAATGTAATAATGCATACAAAAAAGTATGAAACCAAATATCGGGATCCCCTTAGACAAGGCAAAGGTTACGTACCTCACCAACTCGATATATATATGTGCACCTCCCACGATGGAACAGGCAACACTGACGATGCACAATCCCACGCCCTTGGGGACAACACCGCCATCTCACCCATACTTTTAGTCGTCCAGGTTACCAGAATCTTTAGCCACATACTAAATCATTTTTTTATCCCGAAGTAGGGAAAATCATTTCACAACATAATAATCACAAGTACTTTCCAAAATATAGTACTTTACATTAGCAATTCACACATATGATCAGTCACTATTAATCACATAACCTTTGAGCTCGTACGTCTTAAAGAAGGGTGTTAAGCAAGAAAAAAAATTCTCCGCCACCAAAAAAATATATCATAAATAGCAACTAATCGGTTAGGTGATGAACTACAATGTCGAAAACATAATATCTTTCGAAATCATTTCGACAATATCAGGCTTAGGCCTTGAAATCCTTTCTGTTTTATAAAACATTTTTATAAAATTTTCCCTGCCTAAAATTAGGAATACATTTCTTTTCACTTAAGAAAAATATCATTTCAAAATCATTCATTAAGTTTGAAATGAACTCAAAATCTGTAATGACCCAGGATTTTGACGACTTTGGTTATCGCCATAAACTCAATGATGACTAACCAAACATCGAAAAATACCAGTCATTAGTGAAAGAAATTAGAGGGTGAGGAAAGATAAGACAGAAAATAAGAATAGAAGAAGAAGAAGAACACAACATCAGAGTAACACGAATCTCACAGCGGAACGAATAAATATATTTCATAATATAACTTTTAAATACAAATCTGTACTTGAATATACATATCATTATCAAAGTACAACACTTACAACACAGCGGAAATAACTATAGCTATGTGATCCTCAAGCCTCCTACTCCTAGCTCTTCCAATATATCTGTAAATCCCGACTACTTGACTGCCCGTACAAATTTAGGCACCCAAGAGTTTAGGGAAAACAACAAAATAAACACCGGGTCAGTCATGGGACTGGAGTGAGTGAAACATTTTAAAACAGTTCAAACATTTAATCGATATCTCATAAGACCACGCCGTATAACGGAAAGGGTTTTTCCCTTATGAGAAACCAAATATCTTTATATCAAAAACCTTTTGATATTATAATAATGTCTGTCAACACAATATAATAATCATCTAGCAGAAACGCTCTCATCTCACGTTCTACATATATAGTATACAATCAAAACCGCAAGCACGTATTGGGTAATGGATTTCCAACTATGACAAGGTATGGAACCACCTTTTGCTAGTGTACCTCTAGAGAGGAATACACTGGGTTCAACAAGAACATCTTGCAACCCGACCACACATGACCGACCACTCATTTCGCTTGAGTGTATCAAATGTATATCACCAACGGTTGGGATCAGCAACCGTTTCCCGAATGGGACAGCATCAACAATAGATTTTCAGAAGTAAAAGAAACTCTAGATCAGGTGATTATACACCCTACTTCGGTGCGACCGACTTAGCCATGCTGCCTGCCCGATTTCTGTTATTTACCGGTTGATGAGGCTAGAAGCTACGCTTTATCATCATACCAGATTCACTTTGAATGCCACATCGTCAAATCCATCAAATCACCGATTGACGTCCTCAACCATACATTATGTGTTAGCTAAGAGAAGTTTCCTTCTCCGCTTCCACTCTTGGTACTGTTAGAGAAATCAATATACGTGATCGTCTAGAAATACTCTGTCAGACATTCATCCATATAAGTCATCCAGGAACAGGATGAACCGAAGGCACTATTCTGTAAACAGGATAGCCCTTGCATAACTCCGTCTTCAATTTCCTTTGGCATATATGATTCGCAACGCTTATGCCAATACAGAGTGGTTCCTTGGATGATAATCCAACCGGTCTCTCCATATTAACAACATTAAAATGGTCAAAACTTCGATAGTCTGTGATTTAACTATCGAAGAAAAAAGGTGTGCAAACAACGATATTACTTCCAGATGGAAATTATATCGATTAATCATCATTCAACATTTATCGCTTTATTTCGTTAATTTACTTATCTCCTGTTTCCCTATATTCAATATTTCTTATTTTCTAAATTTGGAAAATATACGTTATTAACAATGGAAAACATTTCCATTTCATGTTTTCTTTATTAGAAAACATTTCTGGTTTCTTATTTGGAAAACATTTCCAAAGCTTCTTCATTGGACTTAGACAGATGTTTAAACAAACATCGCTATGCCAACTCAAACCATTTCCTTTACTGTCGAACCTTAACTATTCCTTAGTTAAAAATGAAGCCAATCAAGTTGGGGTAGAACTACCTCTCAGACCTTAACTGAACAACATTTCTAACATTGAAATACGCAAAGCTCACTTTATATTCCTTTTACTAACTTCCTTACTTAACCCTCCTTCGAATAGCTATATTCGATTGACTCTTTTCACTTAACTCTATTCGATTAACCCTTATCAATTAACTCTATTGGACTAACACTATTGGATTAACTCTATTTGACTAACTCTATTGATTTACTCATTTCACTTAACTCCTTTCGAATAAACTATATTCGATAACTCCTTTTACTTTCTTCGAATAAACTATATTCGATTAACTTATTTGCTTCTATTCGAATAAACTATATTCGATTAACTCCTTTTACTTTCTATTCGAATAAACTATGTTTGATTAACTCATTTTACTTTCTATTCGAATAAACTATATTTGATTAACTCATTTTACTTTCTATTCGAATAAACTATATTCGATTAACTCATTTTACTTTCTATTCGAATAAACTATATTCGATTAACTCATTTTACTTTCTATTCGAATAAACTATATTCGATTAACTCATTTGCTTCTATTCGAATAACTATATTCGATTAACTCCTTTGCTTCTATTCGAATAAACTATATTCGATTAACTCATTTGCTTCTATTCGAATAACTATATTCGATTAACTCATTTGCTTTAACTCTAATTGATTAAACTAACATCGATTAACTCCTTTTGATTTAACTAACGTCGATTAACTCCTTTTAACTCGATTAAACTATTCATTGATAAAGATTTACTTTTAGTAACAGTTCTTCACTTTACAAATGATTTCCCTTTTATAAAACTCTATTCGTTTTAAAAACATTTTTCCCTTTTATTTACTTTCGAAATATTTCCTTTTATAAATTCTGTTGATTTTATAAAATCCCTTTATTTCAATATACATTGAAATAATTCTTTTTACATCCCAGGGTCTTTTGTGATATTTAAAATATCGAATAACAATGATCAACATCATTCCAACACACATAATCCATAACAGATTATATAACACAACATATATCACAATATATGAAAAACAGTAAAGTAAGTGTTGAGGAATCCAGTTGGATTCCTCCAACCTGTCTTCCTGCATCCACAGATGTTAAACAATATAATATAACATCACTTTCATTTCAATATGATATATTCTGTTAAACAGAATCAATATAGAAATTCAACTAACTGACTAGCAGTTCAATCAAACAGTCAACACACAGTCAATCATCCAATATCTAACAGTTCTAAAAATACAACATGAAATTATAAACTGTTCAAAGTTAGTGAGATTTAATTACGTTGGACTATCATCGTTAATTAACGATAATTGTCGTTGATTTAGATCGGACAATTTATTTCACTATAAATTGTAACGAGCTCGAATCCACTACCAGTCAGCTTCATTGTGAAGCTCTCGTCCATACAATCCCAACGCAACTTACGGTTCGTCAATCTGTAATCGTATGTAGGAGATATGATCTTTAGAAGTCGATATAAATCGAAATAAAAACTTGGATAAAGATCAAACGGGCCTTGCCCCTTCATTAAAGCCCACTTACCCCTTATAAAAAACAAAACCCGCACCGTAATCCCCTTTCTTCCCAAATCACTTCGACGACCTGCTCCTCCTATTCAAAACGTTGACCGCATTTTGACCCTCCATAGTAGGCGCTCCGACCATCCATCTCCGGCGCCGACGCCATCACTGACCTCGCCACCTTACCCCGCACCTGGCCATCACCCTGAACCCTACTCCGATGCCCCCTAGCCAAAACCGAACTGCTGATCTCCCCTTCGCCTCCCACTATCGCTTTCCGACTTCCACCACCGGAATCCCTCTCGACGCCACCATCAGCTGCTCCTCCACACCAGCAACGCCACAGCGACCTCGCCTCGGCCTATTTCCCTCCACATCGGCATCAACCCCATGCCCTAGCGTCCACTGTGCAAAAACTCAAGCTCTAAACTGACGTCGAACCAAGTGAAAAAGGTGTAGATCTGAAGGAAATCCATCAAAGAATTCAATTACATAGGTTTCGTTATTTATAGGATTTTCTTTTATTTTTGTGAGGATTTTATGAGGCCACGTGAATTGTTTGAGAAATGAATCGTGGTTGTTGTTTTGAGGAGAGAAACACACGGTTGAGTTTAGGAAGATGTGGCCTGTTCTTGATCATAGAAAAAATGTTAGGATATTTTTATTTTGATTTTTTTATATTTTATTCTATTGAATTTAAGTTCGTCTTAGTTTCTTAAAAATCCCTACGATTACATAAAGTACCCAAAAATCCCCAAACTGTATAGGTAGCAAGAGTTTGACATTACGGTCCCAACGAAATTGGTTTCGTCGAATTCCGACTCCGTATGCTCACACAGCGTATTTTTAACTGTCAAAATACTGACTGTTTCTCACTCTAAAAATCCATACGGCCACACACTGACTCTAAAAATCACGAAACTGGAAATCTAACAACTATTTGACATTGCGGATCCAACAAAATTGATTTCGTCAAATTCCGACTTCGTTTGCAAAAGTGGCTTATTTTTACAGCTCTAAATGACCCATTTAAATATATAAATATATTTAAATATAATTAAATTAAATATAAATAAATTTATATTATCGTATATATTCCACACAGTTTTAGAATATTCCTATATGAATTTCTAACTAAATATTTCCAATCCCGGTTAAATCGATATTCGATTTATAATGAAATTCCTTATATATATCATTATAAATTATAAATGAATTCCACAGCGACTTTTCGAAAATTTGATTTGGACATATATCAAAATCTACACGACGAAATCCCTATTTTTCTCTTCCACTAGAAAGATATACTCCACCAGCTCCTAACGTTTCTTGTTTCACAGAAATCCGGCTTAAAACGGATCCTATACATTCGGTTGAAGTTCGAATCGCCGATTTACGAACTACAGCGCCATTTCGAGCTCGATTTTAATTATATTATAAACTATGCGTTCAACTTTTGACGATTGAATATATTCGTTACTATAATTCAACTTTAAACTGAGTTATATAATTCGAATTGCCCAATTCACACATATCGCCATTTCAGCCAATTCTGATTATTTCAGAATTAAATATATTATTTAATTTATTATTTTAATTATATATTCATCATTATTTTAATTCCACGACCATTTAATTCACTATACCACCATTTATATAATTAAATAAATTAATTCTAATACCTCTGCCAATGCGGGTCATTACAATCTTCCCCACTTAAAATAATTTCGTCCTCGAAATTGCTAAAAGGTAGAGGACGACCCTATCGAGTGGTTAGAACATATTTGTTCACTTCTTAACTTCAGTTTCAACTGAACCAATTTAATTTCAATTAAATTATTTATTAATTCTTATCAACGAAAATTTTCAAAAATCCTGAAAATTTTCTAACACCTTAACTTTTCGAAAAATTTCGCCAGCACCTCCTTTGTACTGGTCAATCGGTCAAACTCCAACTCGCCTCTCTGGGCCATCTCTATCCCAAAAGAAAATCAAATAGCCAAGCAGCTTGCCAATTCGGCTCATAAATCATATATCCAATAGAAATAGAAACTTTATCCAATAGAAATATAAACTTTTACCTTTTTCTCGGGCATATCATCTCTATCACTATCATATGCAATCCACTCAGCATATACCAATGTTATCCCAATCAAATTCCAATCTGTAACAACCTGAAAATCTGGGCCAGTTTAAAATATTTATTTTGGCAATTTTAGCGAATTTTGAGGATTTAAAATAGATTATTTTAAATAATATCGACGAGAAATTTATTTTGAAATGAATTCGAACGTATATATTATATTCGTCGTCGTTAGAATATAAATAATTATAAATAGAATTGAAAATGGCGCGGTAGTTCGATAATTCGATTTCAAACTTCAATTGAATGTACCGGTTGCAAAATAAACCGGATTTTAGTGAAACCAAAAACATTAGGATCTATTTTAGAATATCTTTCCAACGAATCCGAAAAATCAAAATTTCATAGCGGGGATCAAAAGATATGTCCAGTTGAAAATTCTGAATAGTCGCTATGGAATTCAGACCCTTAAAAATGGGAATTTTGCAAACGACCTCGGATTTCGACGAAACCACTTTTGTTGGGTCAATGATGTCAAGTTATTGCTAGATTCCAAATTTCATAATTTTTCGAATCAATATGTGAGCGTGGTGGCAAAGGAAAACGCTTTTGACCAGTTTCAATTGATTTTAATCGACTGGAAAATGACCATTTTTCAAATGATCTCAGAATTTGACGAAACTAGTTTTGTTAGGACCGTATCGTCGATACGAAGCTAGAAATAATTTTTCTGGAATTTTTAGAGTTCGTATGTGACCCCAGTAAATTGAAATACGCGTTCAAATTCAATATATAGAGTTATATGTTGATTTTAACGGAAACTGATCGAAACGGTCGAATCAGCTTGCAATACATATCCCATTGTGTTCGGAATGGGGGTAAAACACTAGGGACGACAGTCGGTGGGCTTGATTTCGAGTTCGTATTTAAAAGTTACCTTTTTGAAATTAAAGATAATAAAATATTTATATTTATATATTATAACTTCCTCTCTCTCCATATTCTCTCACCCCGACCTCAGAATAATTAAAAAAAAAACGTAAAAGGGGGAAACCCTTGTCGAGCCCGCCACCACCGCTATCCGCCAACGCGCCGCCCCACTTCACCATCGCCGATTCCCCCCAACGCTCCTCCTCCGATCCCCATCATCAGCCACCACCTCCGCAACTCCCTCTCCACGATCGCTTCCCTCCTCCATCTCGACCTAGCCCACGAACCAAGCCCCGATGCAGTTAAGCCAAACCTCCCCAGGCCTGAAACCCGCGCCACCACGCCCATTCCCGACCACCGTAACTCCCTTCCGCCACCCACGACGTCACGCCACCCTCCCCCGACACCTCAGTCAACCAGCGGGCCCCCTCTAAATAAAAATGCAATTTTTATGTGTTTCCAGCCTCGAAAAAAAAACACCCCATACCCAAATCGACGCGACCACCATCGATAAACCGGCAACCGCGAGCTCTCGGTGTGGAAACCCTAGAAAAAAAGTGAGTTCTTATTTTATTTCCATTTTTATTTATTTATGTAAAGAAAAATGCGATCTTTGATTTTAAATATCATTAGAAAAAATATACGATTCTTAGTATATAATTAGCGTTGAATCTATTTACAGATTTTTAAAAATAAAGCTATGATTTTTATACATTGAATAGGATAGTAAAAATTTGATTTTTATATATTGAATAGCGAAGTAAAAATTCAATTTTTATATATTGAATAGCGAAGTAAAAATTCGATTTTTATATATTGAATAGCGAAGTAAAAATTCGATTTTTATATATTGAATAGCGAAGTAAAAATTCGATTTTTACATATGTAGTGGCTACGGGCGACGAAAGTGATAAGAGACGAGAACGACGAAGATTTCTACTTAAGAAGTGTCGTGGAGTTGGGATAGCTTTCAGTGAGAATTTCTCACTCTTTAATTTATTTTTCTAGTTATATATATATATATATATATATATATATATATATATATATATATATATATATACTAGGATGCAGACTGTGTTTAGTAGCACCCGACACCATCGTCCACAGACCATGGACTTGTTTGTTTGGTTGTGTAGTTGGTTAGATTATTTGGTTTGAATTGAATTGTTTGGTGAAATGGAATGGATTTGATTGATGTGTGAATGGCGTGGGCCTTCATTAGACCGGGGATAAGGCTAGGCCTTGTCCCGTTTCTAGTATCGTGCCGTTATGCCGCCGAAATTTTCTAAAATAAGTTAGAATAATAAAAATACCATTTTTACTTTGTAAATGGACTGAATAGAAATTCATGTGTTAAAATATAATTTCTAACGTGAATATGAATATAGTGAACGTGAATAAATAAATATTCATTTACAAACCGGACGATTTGTTTATGTACACCGATTTGAAGGACCTTGATCGGGACGATAAATTTTACACATCGCCTAACTGCACAAATAAAAATTTGTGTTTGATTGTTTGAAACCCAACACGGGTATTGGGATAAAATACGGCATACACTAATCCTAATAATTAGTTGTATGTCGATCGATTGATTGACAGGCTGTTATAAGCGTTAGATATCTATATTTGATGCTTATACAGTGTAGTGCACTTTGGATGATGGTTGATTATATGGAATCCATATAATTAGCTTTATATGGTAATTGATTGGGCCTCATTCCAATTTAGAAAATGAAGAATATTATAAAATAAAGGTTCATGTGTTGACAGTACTCATCCATTGAGATTAGTCATGTGTTGAACGAAATATTTTAACAATAAAATTTATATCTTTATCATTATAAAATAAAGGTTCATGTGTTGACAGTACTCATCCGTTGAGACTAGTCATGTGTTGAACGAAATATTTTAGCAATAAAATTTATATCTTTATCATTATAAAATAAAGGTTCATGTGTTGACAATACTCATCCGTTGAGATTAGTCATGTGTTGAACGAAATATTTAGATTCACGTATTGAATAGGATAAATAATCATTTGTTGAATAGAATAATGGAATTATTGAAATATATAAAGCCGTGTTGATTTGAGATGCGCTATTTTGACGCGAACGATATTTATATCGATTATATTCGTTTTGAATTGAATCGAATAGAAAACGAATTTGAATTGAATCGAATAGAAAACCAATTTGAATTGAATCGAATAGAAAACCAATTTGAATTGAATCGAATAGAAAACCAATTTGAATTGAATCGAATAGAAAACCAATTTGAATTGAATCGAATAGAAAACCAATTTGAATTGAATCGAATAGGAAACCAATTTGAATTGAATCGAATAGAAAACCAATTTGAATCGAATAGAAAACCAATTCGAAATGCATTGAATATAAAACGAATTCGAATTGAATTGAAAACAAATTCGAATTGAATTGAAAACGAGTTGAAATGAATTCAAATTGAATTGAAATTTGAATTGAATAGAAATGAATTTTAAAACGAATTTATAAGGAAAAATTCAATTTTGATTTGAATTGAAATGGAAGTTGAAATTGTTTTTGAAACGAATTTAAAACTATTTATATAATTCGTTTTAAATAGAAATCGACGAAATATATATTATATATATTATATATATATAATATAATGGCCTGAATAGAATGTGACGCACCGCGGCAGTTCGTGAATTTCGACCATTTATTTCAAACGGACATTACGGGAGATCCGACCGTCGGATTCTCCTGAAACCAGAACCATTGGGTTCGTATCGAAAAGAGATTTCTAACGAATATTAGAAATTTGAAATCTAACGGTTGGATTTGGAGATACGTCCAAATCAAATTTGGAAAAGGCCGCTGTAAGTGCAGTTCGATGGCCGTTGATGGAAATCGACCGTACGGACCATGATAAAATTATTAAAAATATTAATAATTTGTGTAAAATCACAAGAAATGATTTGGGAAAAATTGGGATGAAAAACTCCATATTCGAAAAGATAAAAATTGATTTTTATCGAAATGAACTAGTGTTGAACTAAAATTAAACCTGTTTATTTTTAAATAAATAAATTGGATTTGAAACGGGTTTTAAATAGAATTGATTTGTAGGTTTATTGTGAACGGTGTTTTAAATAACACTAGTTTTTTAACCCGGTAATAAATAGAATGTGATTTGGGTTTATCGTGAACTGTGTTTTAAATGACATTAGTTCTTTAACCCAGTAAAAGGAGTTTTAAATGAATCTGCAATTAGATTGTAATGTGAATTGATAATCTCAATTATCAAATTTAGAAATTGAGCGAGAATGGAGTATCACCAGTTTTGCTCCAAGCGATAGTTAAATCTTTAATTAGATTTGAACGTGGAATGGTAATGAATTTTACCGATAACACCGTGGTGTTAGATATGGAGTATTACCAGTTTTGCTTCATGGGATGAATAGGTTGGGATTGGGAAATAAAATAAATAATTACTCCGATGTGATTCGCTAATCTCGACTAGTTTGGAACACAATAATTTGGTTTGAAATGACATCCAAAGGAAGATCAAAGGATAAATTTTAAAGAATTTATCTTGGATAAAATTAATGGGAACCTTTCCCTAAGAATTGAAATTTAGAAACTAGCTGAAGGTTAGTTAAGAAGAATGGTTTCCTGGGTATTGATCTGATGTTGGTTTCGGCCTTCGGGGTTAATATTTAGGGGATTGCTCTCTTACTGATTTACGGTTAGTGAATAATGAATTGGAATGAGGCGTATGTTGTGTTTTTGTAACATTTGTTTTTAATATACGCAGGTAATTCGGAAAGGCCGGGTTTACACCCATTCTGCATAACCGATTTGACGATAAGTCGAAGATGAAGACGGTGGTTGAAGACCGGAAGTCTTCACATCGTTTGGGTGATTACTGATGATCTTGATTGGGCTGTACACCCAAGATGAGGGAATCAGTTAGTGGTCGTCCAGATGTACTTGGAGATCGATGGATATGCGAGGAAAGTGCCTCCGGTTTCGTTCAGACCCAGAACGAACTTGTAAATGGATTGTGTGTCTGACATTGGATTTTATTCTGTGTTGATTGATTTCTGTTAAATATATATCTGTTCGGCGGCGGAGAATTTATTCTCTTGCTTAACGCCCTTCTCTGAGACATACGAGCTTAGAGGTTATATATCGATAGATATCAATCGCATGGCATGAATTGCCTGTGTGGCACGCTGAGTTGCATGGATCAAGGCTTATGTTGAAAAGCAAAGTCTTGTGGTTGATGATCAAAGCATGGCCTACGTGGTAGCTTTGTGTATATCGTGGATTCGTGAGCCTCACACCTCGGTATGAGTCAAAAAGGGGATACGGACCATTGGGAGAACACGATGTTTCTTTCTAGCCTTGGTGGTGTCAGTGACTTAGCAGCCCTGACATTTATATACTTTTCACCTTTGTGGTTGTTGGAATGAGGCGCCTCGATTATAGGTCTGTAAGGACCGGGAAACGTGTGTTCAGGAATAAGTAATCCTCAAACGTAAGAGAGGACCGGCCCAGCCGAATCCAGGGTTGCCCAGAGTGTGTAGTCCCGAGGCATTTGCTAGAGTGTCTCGAAGCGGAGAGGAGCTTGCCCCTTGCCTCGACTCATGACGGAAATCCAATTTCCAATACGTGTAATACGGTTTTATTTGTAGAGCCTAGTATGGCGACATAGTAGCATGGGATGCTATGCCGTCTATGATTTATATTTTTGATTGAAATTGTTTTGACACTATACACTTATTATAGTATCAAATGATTTGTTTTAAACGTACCAAGCATGTTTGGCTGTTATAAGGTAAAACCCTATCCTCCGGCTTGCGTTGCATTGTGTGATGGGACCTGGGTCTTATAATAGCTTAATTTTTCGAAAAAGCATTGCGCTGTTTATTCTATGCACTGGTATTCTTGGGAGGAAACCCGTTCCGTGTTATACGGCGTGGTCCCTTGAATTACTCTCTTTTAAAGTAAAGTTTTAAATAACTGTTTTTAGTTCTCACACTAGTCACATGACTGACCTGGATTTTATTGTTTTAACCTAAACTCTGGGTGCCCCTATTTTCGACACGGGCAGCTAGTAATTTTGGTTTTGCAGATGAATATTCACAGGACCCTGGTTTACAGCTGGAATGATGCTCGAATAGCTCTGTATCCGTGTATTACTTTCAGTTGTGCTTTGTATTATTTTCCGCTGCTATGTAATTTATTGTAATCTCTGATATTTATCGAATGTAATAGTATTCATTTATACTCTGTATATTCTTGTATCTGATGGAATTGTTGTAATAACAATGAAATGTTCTTCCGTCTGCGTTCTGATTTGTCCTGTTCTCAAACGATCAGGGGTTTCGAACGGTCTAGATCGGTTTAATGACTGATTCGGATCGAGCGAAATTCCCGGCCGCCACATTTGGTATCAGAGCTTTGGTTTACAGAGCTCGAGAACAAGACACATTAGAACCATACGAAAGAATTCATCAGATATTGGATTAGTAATATCCAATTAGAATGACTCGTTAGAGATAGGATCAGTAGTATCCTAGAAAGAGTGTGAAGAGTATATTTTCCAAATGAAAACAATTTTGTTTTGGAAATTTAAATCGTTTTATACGTATCTGAATATTTATTTATTTTGAATGTGGACAATCCGATATATAAAGATTTTGCATATACGCGTCATGAACGTATATTCGAAGTTTTAATATACTGGATAGATATAGAATCACATTCTAGACATCCGGGGATGATTCTGATGATGGTGCATCATCATCAGTATTCATATTCGTGTTTCGAAGGTGTGATTTCTATATATTTCCATTAGACTGGTGTGAGAACCAAAACTTATATAGATAAATTTATTGTTGTGATTTGGTATCAAAAACATGATTTTCTATATATATATATATATATCAAAATTATGAATTTGAAACGTTAATTCACTAATTGATTGATGTTTGTGTTGTTTGTTTATTTGTTTGATAATTTTTAACCATTAAGCCTAATTGAACCGAATATTGAAATTAGGTCGCATTTGCTTACATATACATGTACTTACATTGAACAGGTCATAGCAAGGAGGCTAGAGCAGAGAATAAAATTTGTTTGCCCGACAAATAGGTACATGTTTATCATAATTTACTGTTTTGTTTGGGTGATGATGATTTTATGAGCCGATTGGCTAGCCGCTTGGCTTTTTCTTTTTCTTTTTGAGATCAGAAGGCCTATATGGCAATTTCGGGATTTTCCCGTGGCTCCCGGTGCAGGGGAGGTTATGGCGAAATTTTTTGAAAATTCCGGGTGTTAGCCAAATTTTTGAAATTTTTGAAAATTCTCAGAAACTGAAAAGTTGGAGAATGGAAGCCAGATCGAACGTAGAGTTGATTAATCAAACCACTTTCGACTTTGTTCCTTTTCAGGGAAGAAAAGTTTTAAGTGGGGGAGATTGTAACAACCCGAAAATCTGGGCCAGTTTAAAATTTTTATTTTGGCAATTTTAGCGAATTTTGAGGATTTAAAATAGATTATTTCAAATAATATCGACGAGAAATTTATTTTGAAATGAATTCGAACGTATATATTATATACGTCGTCGTTAGAATATAAATAATTATAAATAATTATAAATAGAATTGAAAATGGCGCGGTAGTTCGATTTCAAACTTCAATTGAATGTACCGGTTGTAAAATAAACCGGATTTTAGTGAAACCAAAAACATTAGGATTAATTTTAGAATATCTTTCCAACGAATCCGAAAAATCAAAATTTCATAGCGGGAATCAAAAGATATGTCCAGTTGAAAATTCTGAATAGTCGCTATGGAATTCAGGCCCTTAAAAATGGGAATTTTGCAAACGACCTCGGATTTCGACGAAACCACTTTTGTTGGGTCCGTGATGTCAAGTTATTGCTAGATTCCAAATTTCATAATTTTTCGAATCAATATGTCAGCGTGGCAAAGGAAAACGCGTTTGACCAGTTTCAATTGATTTTAATCGACTGGAAAATGGCCATTTTTCAAACGATCTCAGAATTTGACGAAACTAGTTTTGTTAGGACCGTATCGTCGATACGAAGCTAGAAATAATTTTTCTGGAATTTTTAGAGTTCGTATGTGACCCCAGTAAATTGAAATACGCGTTCAAATTCAATATATAGAGTTATATGTTGATTTTAACGGAAACTGATCGAAACGATCGAATCAGCTTGCGATACATATCCCATTGTGTTCGGAATGGGGGTAAAACGCTAGGGACGACAGTCGGTGGGCTTGATTTCGAGTTCGTATTTAAAAGTTACCTTTTTGAAATTAAAGATAATAAAATATTTATATATTATAACTTCCTCTCTCTCCATATTCTCTCACCCCGACCTCAGAATAAAAAAAACGTAAAAGGGGGAAACCCTTGTCGAGCCCGCCACCGCCGCTATCCGCCAACGCGCCGCCCCACTTCACCATCGCCGATTCCCCCCAACGCTCCTCCTCCGATCCCCATCATCAGCCTCCACCTCCACAACTCCCTCTCCACGATCGCTTCCCTCCTCCATCTCGACCTAGCCCACGAGCCAAGCCCCGATGCCGTTAAGCCAAACCTCCCCAGGCCTGAAACCCGCGCCACCACGCCCATTCCCGACCACCGCAACTCCCTTCCGCCACCCACGACGCCATGCCACCCTCCCCCGACACCTCAGTCAACCAGCGGGCCCCCCTATGAATAAAAATGCAATTTTTATGTGTTTCCAGCCTCGGAAAAAAAAAACACTCCATACCCAAATTGATGCGACCACCATCGATAAACCGGCAACCGCGAGCCTCGGAGTGGAAACCCTAGAAAAAAAAGTGAGTTCTTATTTAATTTCCATTTTTATTTATTTATGTAAAGAAAAATGCGATCTTTGATTTTAAATATCATTAGAAAAAAATATACGATTCTTAGTATATAATTAGCGTTGAATCTATTTACAGATTTTTAAAAATAAAGCTATGATTTTTATATATTGAATAGCATAGTAAAAATTCGATTTTTATATATTGAATAGCGAAGTAAAAATTCGATTTTTATATATTGAATAGCGAAGTAAAAATTTGATTTTTATATATTGAATAGCGAAGTAAAAATTCGATTTTTATATATTGAATAGCGAAGTAAAAATTCGATTTTTACATATGTAGTGGCTACGGGCGACGAAAGTGATAAGAGACGAGAACGACGAAGATTTCTACTTAAGAGGTGTCGTGGAGTTGGGATAACTTTCGGTGAGAATTTCTCACTCTTTAATTTCTTTTTCTAGTTATATATATATATATACTAGGATGCAGACGGTGTTTAGTAGCACCCGACACCATCGTCCACAGACCATGGACTTGTTTGTTTGGTTGTGTAGTTGGTTAGATTATTTGGTTTGAATTGAATTGTTTGGTGAAATGGAATGGATTTGATTGATGTGTGAATGGCGTGGGCCTTCACTAGACCGGGGATAAGGCTAGGCCTTGTCCCGTTTCTAGTATCGTGTCGTTATGCCGCCGAAATTTTCTAAAATAAGTTAGAAAAATAAAAATACCATTTTTACTTTGTAAATGGACTGAATAGAAATTCATGTGTTAAAATATAATTTCTAACGTGAATATGAATATAGTGAACGTGAATAAATAAATATTCATTTACAAACCGGACGGGTTGTTTATGTACACCGATTTGAAGGACCTTGATTGGGACGATAAATTTTACACATCGACCAACTGCACAAATAAAAATCTATGTTTGATTGTTTGAAACCCCACACGGGTATTGGGATAAAATACGGCATACACTAATCCAAATAATTAGTTGTATGTCGATCGATTGATTGACAGGCTGTTATAAGCGTTATATATCTATATTTGATGCTTATACAGTGTAGTGCACTTTGGATGATGGTTGATTATTTATCGTTGCTATTATATACATGTGTTGTATGGAATCCATATAATTAGCTTTATATGGTAATTGATTGGGCCTCATTCCAATTTAGAAAATGAAGAATATTATAAAATAAAGGTTCATGTGTTGACAGTACTCATCCGTTGAGATTAGTCATGTGTTGAACAAAATATTTTAACAATAAAATTTATATCTTTATCATTATAAAATAAAGGTTCATGTGTTGATCGTACTCAACCATTGAGATTAGTCATGTGTTGAACGAAATATTTAGATTCACGTATTGAATAGGATAAATAATCATTTGTTGAATAGAATAATGGAATTATTGAAATATATAAAGCCGTGTTGATTAGAGATGCGCTATTTTGACGCGAACGATATTTATATCGATTATATTCGTTTTGAATTGAATCGAATAGAAAACGAATTTGAATTGAACTGAATAGAAAACCAATTTGAATTGAATCGAATAGAAAACCAATTTGAATTGAATCGAATAGAAAACCAATTTGAATTGAATCGAATAGAAAACCAATTTGAATTGAACTGAATAGAAAACCAATTTGAATTGAATCGAATAGAAAACGAATTAGAATTGAATCGAATAGAAAACCAATTTGAATTGAATCGAATAGAAAACCAATTTGAATTGAATCGAATAGAAAACCAATTTGAATTTAATCGAATAGAAAACCAATTTGAATTGAATCGAATAGAAAACCAATTTGAATTGAATCGAATAGAAAACCAATTTGAATTGAATCGAATAGAAAACCAATTCGAAATGAATTGAATATAAAACGAATTCGAATTGAATTGAAAACAAATTCGAATTGAATTGAAAACAAGTTGAAATGAATTCAAATTGAGTTGAAATTTGAATTGCATAGAAATGAATTTTAAAACGAATTTATAAGGAAAAATTCAATTTTGATTTGAATTGAAATGGAAGTTGAAATTGTTTTTGAAACGAATTTAAAACTATTTATATAATTCGTTTTAAATAGAAATTGACGAAATATATATTATATATATAATATAATGGCCTGAATAGAACGTGCCGCGCCGCGGCAGTTCGTGAATTTTGACCATTTATTTCAAATGGACATTACGGGAGATCCGACCGTCGGATTCTCCTAAAACCGGAACCGTTGGGTTCGTATCGAAAAGAGCTTTCTAACGAATATTAGAAATTTGAAATCTAACGATTCGATTTGGAGATACGTCCAAATCAAATTTGGAAAAGGTCGCTGTAAGTGCAGTTCGATGGCCGTTGATGGAAATCGACTGTACGGACCTTGATAAAATTATTAAAAATATTAATAATTTGTGTAAAATCACAAGAAATGATTTGGGAAAAATTGGGATGAAAAACTCCATATTCGAAAAGATAAAAATAGATTTTTATCGAAATGAACTGGTTTTGAACTAAAATTAAACCCGTTTATTTTTAAATAAATAAATTGGATTTGAAACGAGTTTTAAATAGAATTGATTTGTGGGTTTATTGTGAACGGTGTTTTAAATAACACTAGTTCTTTAACTCGGTAATAAATAGAATGTGATTTGGGTTTATCGTGAACTGTGTTTTAAATGACATTAGTTCTTTAACCCAGTAAAAGGAGTTTTAATGAATCTGCAATTAGATTGTAATGTGAATTGATAATCTCAATTATCAAATTTAGAAATTGAGCGAGAATGGAGTATCACCAGTTTTGCTCCAAGCGATAGTTAAATCTTTAATTAGATTTGAACGTGGAATGGTAATGAATTTTACCGATAACACCGTGGTGTTAGATATGGAGTATTACCAGTTTTGCTTCATAGGATGAATAGGTTGGGATTGGGAAATAAAATAAATAATTACTCCGATGTGATTCGCTAATCTCGAGTAGTTTGGAAAACCATAATTTGGTTTGAAATGACATCCAAAGGAAGATTAAAGGATAAATTTTAAAGAATTTATCTTGGATAAAATTAATGGGAACCTTTCCCTAAGAATTGAAATTTAGAAACTAGTTGAAGGTTAGTTAAGAAGAATGGTTTCCTGGGTATTGATCTGATGTTGGTTTCGGCCTTCGGGGTTAATATTTGGGGGATTGCTCTCTTACTGATTTACGGTTAGTGACTAATGAATTGGAATAAGGTGTATGTTGTGTTTGTGTAACATTTGTTTTTAATATACGCGGGTTGTTCGGAAAGGCCGGGTTTACACCCATTCTGAATAACCGATTCGACGATAAGTCGAAGATGAAGATGGTGGTTGAAGACCGGAAGTCTTCACATCGTTTGGGTGATTACTGATGATCTTGATTGGGCTGTACACCCAAGATGAGCGAATCAGTTAGTGGTCGTCCAGATGTACTTGGAGATCGATGGATATGCGAGGAAAGTGCCTCCGGTTTCATTCAGACCCAGAACGAACTTGTAAATGGATTGTGTGTCTGACAATGGATTTTATTCTGTGTTGATTGATTTCTGTTAAATATATATCTGTTTGGCGGCGGAGAATTTATTCTCTTGCTTAACGCCCTTCTCTGAGACATACGAGCTTAGAGGTTATATATCGATAGATATCAATCGCATGGCATGAATTACCTGTGTGGCACGCTGAGTTGCATGGATCAAGGCTTCTGTTGAAAAGCAAAGTCTTGTGGTTGATGATCAAAGCACGGCCTATGTGGCAGCTTTGTGTATAGCGTGGATTCGCGAGCCTCACACCTCGGTATGAGTCAAAAACAGGATACGGACCGTTGGGAGAACACGACGTTTCTTTCTAGCTTTGGTGGTGTCAGTAACTTACCAGCCCTGACATTTATATACTTTTCACCTTTGTGGTTGTTGGAATGAGACGCCTCGATTATAGGTCTGTAAGGACCGGGAAACGTGTGTTCAGGAATAACTAATCCTCAAACGTAAGAGAGGACCGGCCCAGCCGAATCCGGGGTTGCCAAGAGTGTGTAGTCCCGAGGCATTTGCTAGAGTGTCTCGAAGCTGAGAGGATCTTGCCTCGACTCATGACGGAAATCCAATTTCCAATACGTGTAATTCGGTTTTATTTGTAGAGCCTAGTATGGCGACATAGTAGCATGGGATGCTATGCCGTCTATGATTTATATTTATGATTGAAATTGTTTTGACACTATACACTTATTATAGTATCAAATGATTTGTTTTAAACGTACCAAGCATGTTTGGCTGTTATAAGGTAAAACCCAATCCTCCGGCTTGCGTTGCATTGTGTGATGGGACCTGGGTCTTATAATAGCTTCATTTTTCGAAAAAGCATTGCGCTGTTTATTCTATGCACTGGTATTCTTGGGAGGAAACCCGTTCCGTGTTATACGGTGTGGTCCCTTGAATTACTCTCTTTTAAAGTAAAGTTTTAAATAACTGTTTTTAGTTCTCACACCAGTCACATGACTGACCTGGAGTTTATTGTTTTAACCTAAACTCTGTGTGCCCCTATTTTCGACACGGGCCGCTAGTAGTTTTGGTTTTGCAGATTTATATTCACAGGATCCTGGTTTACAGCTGGAATGATGCTCGGAAAGCTCTGTATCCGTGTATTACTTTCAGTTGTGCTTTGTATTATTTTCCGCTGCTATGTAATTT
The DNA here is from genome assembly GCA_030737875.1 of Allium sativum. NCBI lineage: Eukaryota > Viridiplantae > Streptophyta > Magnoliopsida > Asparagales > Amaryllidaceae > Allium > Allium sativum. The sequence goes on along the minus strand of CM060921.1, from coordinate 150,562,191 downwards.
ATTGTAATCTCTGATATTTATCGAATGTAATAGTATTCATTTATACTCTGTATATTCTTGTATCTGATGGAATTGTTGTAATAACAATGAAATGTTCTTCCGTCTGCGTTCTGATTTGTCCTGTTCTCAAACGATCAGGGGTTTCGAACGGTCTAGATCGGTTTAACGACCGATTCGGATCGAGCGAAATTCCCGGCCGCCACACAATCTGTTTTTATCCACAACACCGCCATTCGCTTATATCCGAGCCAAATATCATTTCAACTTGAGTTTCTTCTCGATTCCCAACTCTTAACTTGTTTATCACATTACACTTCAAATCTGAATCTCCCAATCCAATTTGTCTTCATATCATTCTAATTCAATCTCAGTTACCACTTTACTTGCTTTACTTTAATTCAATTCTGCTTTCACAAATTTCTGTTAAATTTGTTTTTAATTCAAATAGTCTTTTCCCTGGGAGTTTCAAATAGTTTACTATTTTCAAAAATCAAAATTTTCTTTTGAACATGTCACTGAGCCCTTAATTAATATTCCCTTAGTTAAATCACTTCTCTATTTTTTTATCAATATTTGTTAACTAAATGTTTTCAATAACCATATTGGCCTTTTATGTTATTTGGAAAACATTTCCGAATATCGCCTTCCTTTATTTTCTAAACTTTTTAGAAAATATATGCTATTTATAATTGGAAAATATTCCAATTACTTTTCTCTTTTCCGATCTCGTTTATTTCTATCCTTAGGAAATATTCTTTATTATATTTCCAAGCTTACACTTATTTGGTTAAAATGGATGTTTTGTAAAACATCGTCACGACAACCCAAATACTATATTCAACTAACTCTTATTCAACATTGATCTTCGAGCCTGAAATCTTACTATTTATTTGTTAATAATGAAATCAATCAAGTTGGGGTATAACTACCTCTCAGACCTTGACTGAATAATCATTTATAACGTCAAAACAGATATGACTACTTACTCGAATAATCAATACCATACAACTACTTATTCACTTTTAAACACGTATACGCTTCCTCTTTCTATTCTTACTAGATTTTATTCTTAGTCTTCCTTTTTGATTTTACTATTCTATTTCTAAGTTCGTTTCCTTATCGACTTATATATATATATATATCGATACGTTGATTTCTAACTATCAAATTATCTTAAAAATATTCCAACTCCTTAAATTCCCGGAAATTTTTTCCATAACCTCATTTGTACCAGGAGCATCGGGATATTTCAAATAGCCTCCCATGGCCCTCACCAATCCAAAAGAAAAAGAAAAAGCCAAGCGGCTTGCCGATACGGCGCATATAATCTCATATATGAATTAAATACATACCTTTTGTCGAGCATTCTATTTATATACCTTCATACCTTATCCATACCTATCTCATGTATATTTATACCTGCCCAATCTATTTTAACTATACCTGATCGTTTTAACTCAATTCGTAAATTAATTTGTTAATTAACTTTTTAGTCTATTTCACTTTTATATTTGAACATGACATGTTCAAATATATTTTAACTTGCTTATTAACTAATTTGAATCAAAATTTAAAATTTTAGTTCTATATTCGATTTCGAATATCCATTTACAAATCCAATTCACCTTTCAAAGTTCAACTTCAAATTCAAAACTCGATTAATTAATTCCTCTTCGACTTAGTTAATTCTATTCAATTTCTATTCAAATTTTACATCATTTCTATTATTCAAATCTATATATCAAATTCTATTCAAATTCTATAATTTAAATTCCATTTGAATTCTATACATTCAAATTCCATTTGAATTCTATATTCAAATTCCATTTCACCTTTGATATTCAAATCCCATATTCGAATTCCTTTATATTTTCTATATTCAAATTCTATATTTGAATTTTCTATATTCAAATCCCCTTTAAATTTTCTATATTCAAATCCCCTTTGAAATTTCTATATTCAAATCCCCTTTGAATTTTCTATATTCAAACCCCCTTTGAATTTTCTTATTTAAATTCTATGTTTGAACTTCCTTTATTCAATTCCTTTTCAAACTTTCTTTATTCATTCTTTAAATAAGTCTCGATTTCAATTCCTTTTGAAATCGATATTTCTACCCTTTTGAAAATATATTTCCCTTTCAATTTCACACTTGTATTTTTATTTCTGAATTATCCAATGATAATTCTTTTCACTTCATTTATAAATTTCGTTTATAAAAGAACTATTTATAAACTTCGTTTATAAAGGAACTTCTCGTTTTATTTCCTTTAAAACAAGTTAATATTTCAAATCTATTTAAAAGTTCAAATTCTATATTTTAAATCCCATTTTGAAATTCAACACACCTTGTATTTCTCAAAACAAATTCAAAACAATATCTCTGGTAGTAATTCGTCACTTACAACTCGAAAATGAATACTGATGATGCAGCTGTCATCATCAGAATCTATTTTCCAGTGATCGAAGTGAGTTCAATACTATAAAACCATTTCTAAACATTTTCACTTTGAAATCATTTCAAAATATAATTCACACTTCTTGTAAAACAATTTAAAATCTCCCAGGATCTTAAATTTTCCTTATTTTTTAATCCAAATTCATTTACGAACACGTATCCAATTCTCCAGAGTTTTAACTCAATTTCTGGTTTAAAATTTCAGATTTAACTCATCTGATTTCATGTATTTCACTTATATGAATTCTGATTGGTTATTTACATAACCATTTAATTTATAATCTTACTCGATTATAGTAACAACCAATATATCCAATATATATCAAAATATACGTTGGGTAAACTATTTTCATTTACCCTCTTTTCAAAACATATCGTGCTGACCCGTCATATTCGAGTGTTTAGTAACTCCTACCGATACAGTGGATCAAACTGATCGACCAGAACTCATAAACAACTCAACCAATAAATCACCACAATATAAAACAATTTTAATATCAAATACAAATACGTTCACTAATATATATACACTCAAACTCAATTTAGGGCATTACTAACCCCATCTCTACTGAGTCACGCCATAGAGACAAGGTATTAACTAAACCTTTGCTCTGATACCAACTGTAATGACCCGGGATTTTGACAACTTTGGTTATCGCCGTAAACTCAATGATGACTAACCAAACATCGAAAAATACCAGTCATTAGTGAAAGAAATTAGAGGGTGAGGAAAGATAAGATAGAAAATTAGAATAGAAGAAGAAGAAGAACACAACATCAGAGTAACACGAATCTCACAGCGGAACGAATAAATATATTTCATAACATAACTTTGAAATACAAATCTGTACTTGAATATACATATCATTATCAAAGTACAACACTTACAACACAGTGGAAATAACTATAGCTATATGATCCTGAAGCCTCCTGCTCCTAGCTCTTCCAGTATATCTGTAAATCCCGACTACTTGACTGCCCGTACAAATTTAGGCACCCAAGAGTTTAGGGGAAACAACAAAATAAACTCCGGGTCAGTCATGGGACTGGTGTGAGTAAAACATTTTAAAACAGTTCAAACAGGTAATCGATATCTCATAAGACCACGCCGTATAACGGAACGGGTTTTTCCCTTATGAGAATCCAAATATCTTTATATCAAAAACCTTTTGATATTATAATAATCTCTGTCAACACAATATAATAATCATCTAGCACAAACGCTTTCGTCTCACGTTCTACATATATAGTATAGAATCAAAACCGCAAGCACGTATTGGGTAATGGATTTCCAACTATGACAAGGTATGGAACCACCTTTCGCTAGTGTACCTCTAGAGAGGAATACACTGGGTTCAACAAGAACATCTTGCAACTAGGCCACACATGACCGACCACTCATTTCACTTGAGTGTATTGAATGTATATCACCAACGGTTGGGATCAGCAACCGTTTCCCGAGTGGGACAGCATCAACAATAGATTTTTAGAAGTAAATGAAATTCTAAATCAGGTGATTATACACCCTACTTCGGTGCGACCGACTTAGCCATGCTGCCTGCCCGATTTTTGTCATTTACCGGTTGATGAGGCTAGAAGCTACGCTTTATCATCATACCAGATTCACTTTGAATGCCACATCGTCAAATCCATCAAATCACCAATTGACGTCCTCAACCATACATTATGTGTTAGCTAAGAGAAGTTTCCTTCTCTGCTTCCACTCTTGGTATGGTTGGAGAAATAAATACACGTGATCGTCTGGAAATACTCTGTCATGCATTCATCCATACAAGTCATCCAGGAACAGGATGAACCGAAGGCACTATTCTGTAAACAGGATAGCCCTTGCATAACTCCGTCTTCAATTTCCTTTGGCATATATGATTCGCAACGCTTATGCCAATACAGAGTGGTTCCTTCGATAATAATCCAACCGGTCTCTCCATATTAACAACATTAAAATGGTCAAAACTTCGATAGTCTGTGATTTAACTATCGAAGAAAAACAGGTGTGCAAACAACGATATTATTTCCAGATGGAAATTGTATCGATCAATCATCATTCAACATTTATCTCTTTATTTCATTAATTTACTTATCTCCTGTTTCCCTATATTCAATATTTCTTATTTTCTAAATTTGGAAAATATACGTTATTAACAATGGAAAACATTTCCATTTCTTGTTTTCTTTATTAGAAAACATTTCTGGTTTCTTATTTGGAAAACATTTCCAAAGCTTCTTCATTGGACTTAGACAGATGTTTAAACAAACATCGCTATGCCAACTCAAACCATTTCCTTTACTGCCGAACCTTAACTATTCCTTAGTTAAAAACGAAGCCAATCAAGTTGGGGTAGAACTACCTCTCAGACCTTAACTAAACAACATTTCTAACTTTGAAATAGGCAAAGTTCACTTTATATTCCTTTTACTAACTTCCTTACTTAACCCTCCTTCGAATAGCTATATTCGATTGACTCTTTTCACTTAACTCTATTCGATTTACCCTTATCAATTAACTCTATTGGACTAACACTATTGGATTAACTCTATTTGACTAACGCTATTGATTTACTCATTTCACTTAACTCCTTTCGAATAAACTATATTTGATAACTCCTTTTACTTTCTTCGAATAAACTATATTCGATTAACTCATTTGCTTCTATTCGAATAAACTATATTCGATTAACTCCTTTTACTTTCTATTCGAATAAACTATATTCGATTAACTCATTTTACTTGCTATTCGAATAAACTATATTCGATTAACTCATTTTACTTTCTATTCGAATAAACTATATTCGATTAACTCATTTTACTTTCTATTCGAATAAACTATATTCGATTAACTCATTTGCTTCTATTCGAATAACTATATTCGATTATCTCCTTTGCTTCTATTCGAATAAACTATATTCGATTAACTCATTTGCTTCTATTCGAATAACTATATTCGATTAACTCCTTTGCTTCTATTCGAATAACTATATTCGATTAACTCATTTGCTTTAACTCTAATCGATTAAACTAACATCGATTAACTCCGTTTGATTTAACTAACATCGATTAACTCCTTTTAACTCGATTAAACTATTCATTGATAAAGATTTACTTTTAGTAACAGTTCTTCACTTTACAAATGATTTCCCTTTTATAAAACTCTATTCGTTTTGAAAACATTTTTCCCTTTTATTTACTTTTGAAATATTTCCTTTTATAAAATCTGTTGATTTTATAAAATCCCTTTATTTCAATATACATTGAAATAATTCTTTTTACATCCCAGGGTCTTTTATGATATTTAAAATATCGAATAAAAATGATCAACATCAATCCAACACACATAATCCATAATAGATTAAATAACACATCATATATCACAATATATGAAAAACAGTAAAATAATTACTGAGGAATCCAGTTCAATCAAACAGATGTTAAACAATATAATATAACATCACTTTCATTTCAATATGATATATTCTGTTAAACAGAATCAATATAGAAATTAAACTAACTTACTAGCAGTTCAATCAAACAGTTAACACACAGTCAATCATCCAATAACTAACAGTTCTAAAAATACAACATGAAATTATAAACTGTTCAGAGTTAGTGAGATTTACTCACATTGGACTATCATCATTAATTAACGATAATTGTCGTTGATTTAGATCGGACAATTTATTTCACTATAAATTGTAACGAGCTCGAATCCACTGCCAGTCAGCTTCATTGTGAAGCCCTCGTCCATACGATCCCAATGCAACTTACGGTTCGTCAATCTGATATCGTATGTAGGAGATATGATCTTTATAAGTCGATATAAATTTAAATCGAAATAAAAACTTGGATAAAGATCAAATGGGCCTTGCCCCTTCATTAAAGCCCACTTACCCCTTATAAAAAACCAAACCCGCACCGTAATCCCCTTTCTTCCCAAATCACTTCGACGACCTGCTCCTCATATTCAAAATGTTGACCGCATTTTGACCCTCCATTGCAGGCGCTCCGATCATCCATCTCCGGCGCTGACGCCATCACTGACCTCGCCACCTTACCCCACACCTGGCCATCACCCTGAACCCTACTCCGATGCCCCCTAGCCAAAACCGAACTGCTGATCTCCCCTTCGCCTCCCACTATCGCTTTCCGACTTCCACCACCGGAATCCCTCTCGACGCCACCATCAGCTGCTCCTCCACACCAGCAACGCCACAGCGACCTCGCCTCGGCCTATTTCCCTCCACATCGGCATTGACCCCATGACCTAGCGTCCACTGTACAAAAACTCGAGCTCCAAACTGATGTCGAACCAAGTGAAAAAGGTGTAGATCTGAAGAAAATCCATCAAAGAATTCAATTACATAGGTTTCGTTATTTATAGGATTTTCTTTTATTTTTGTGAGGATTTTATGAGGCCACATGAATTGTTTGAGAAATGAATCATGGCTGTTGTTTTGAGGAGAGAAACACACAGTTGAGTTTAGGAAGATGTGGCCCGTTCTTGATCATAGAAAAAATGTTAAGATATTTTTATTTTGATTTTTTATATTTTATTCTATTGATTTTAAGTTCGTCTTAGGTTCTTAAAAATCCCTGCGATCACATAAAGTATCCAAAAATCCCCAAACTGGATAGGTAGCTAGAGTTTGACATTACGGTCCCAACGAAATTGGTTTGGTCGAATTCCGACCCCGTATGCTCACACAGCGTATTTTTAACTGTCAAAATACTGACTGTTTCTCACTCTAAAAATCCGTACGGCCACACACTGACTCTAAAAATCACGAAATAGGAAATCTAACAACTATTTGACATTGCGGATCCAACAAAATTAGTTTTGTCGAATTCCGACTTCGTTTGCAAAAGTGGCTTATTTTTACAGCTCTGAATGACCCATTTAAATATATAAATATATTTAAATATAATTAAATTAAATATAAATAAATTTATATTATTGTATATAGGACAAAATTTTTAAATGAGCTTCTGGGAAAAACTTATTGCACAAACAGGCCTCTTTCATAACTTATTATGAAAGTAGGCCTGTTTTCATATGGGCAGTTGAACTCGCGCATTCCATTTCTGTGCAAGAACAATTCTGTTCTTGCGCAGAAATGGAATGCGCAATATTTTTTTTTTAAATTTTTTCCTCTAGCGCACTCCATTTTTGCACGAGAACAAATTTTTTCTCGCGCAGAAATGGAATGCGCAAGGTCTTTTTTGGCCAGTCAAAACCAGAGACCTACTACGAATTAAAAGTATGTGGTGCTGCCCAGCTTCATTTGTCTTCCAACTTCAAAATACCCAAAAACCCTAAATACCCAAACCTATATTACTACTTGAATCTACCTCCAAACAACTAAATTTCCTCTTTTCATCGTCAAATTCTTACAAAATGGCGGAAGCTTCAACATCTTCGCAAAGGAGAGGTACGATTCATGTCTCTAAACTAGTTTTTCTAAACCATAGTTCTATGCTTTCAATAACTTTAGCAATTCAATTTCAATGTATTATGGTGTTATGATTTTAATTTCAATAAGTTTAGCAATTCAATTTCAATAAGTTTACCAATTCAATTTCAATAAGTTTACCAATTCAATTTCAATGTATTATGGTGTTTGATTTTCAGTGTTGTATGACCATGTTGTAGGAAATGGTCTAGTGCCCGGACCTGTTGATCCTAGTGTGCTCTACCGTCAACATGAACACCAGAGTAACAACGTTGAGTTAATGGAGGTATAGTTGTACACCCTTATAAAAATATTTGTTCATTTGTTAATGTCTCAACTAACATAATTTAAATATCGTTCGTTTGCTTTCACATTTGTTTGCGTAGGGTGCTAAAAAAGTTAAGGCTATGGATCATTCGAGCAAGTTAAAACTGATTGAATGTAAAGATCCTCGGCTTGAAACTTTACTGGGAATAGCTCATATTTGGCCAGTACTCCAGATAGATTACATTAGATTGGATCACGGACTTATCACGGCATTGTGTGACCGTTGGCGTCCGTAAACTAATACCTTCCATTTTAGAGTTGGAGAAATGACGATTACCCTGCTTGACGTCGAGAAAATACTTGGTATTCCCACCTCTGGTATTCCAATTTTGTTTGATGATTCACATACCGACTACGGTGAGTTATGCCACGAGCTCTTGGGTGTAGTTGTTCCTGAAAATAAATTTATGGGGAGATATGAAATAGATATGAAGTGGTTTAGAGAAGCATTTGGTGGTCCTCTTCATGTGCATGCAACAAGAGTGGAGATAGAGCGTCGAGCACAGGCTGTCATTTTATACGTTCTAAATTCCCGTCTTTTTGTCACACATTCGATTTGATCCTTCTCCAACTTCATGCGTCGAGTACCTGCAGAAGGAGATTTATCATAACCTGCAATTGTTGTTGATATAAAAAATCACCAAAATTAAATCCATATACTAACCAAAGTGTTGTTTGAGACTCAATCTGGATGGTCTCCTGAAAAGTCTGGTCCAGTAAGTTATCATCGGGTAAGGTGTAATCAACTTGATCTTCTAGCTGCTCTTCTTGGATTTTTTTCGCATTTCAGAATGTACATCTCTATCACTCTCATTCCAACTGCGAACATCGAATCCATATCTTCATCATCGTCTACGGTGATAGCGGTGGAACCATCATCCTTTACCCACTTCGTTACTAGCTTTATATCGAACTCATTTTCGTCTGTTTTGGAAACATCATACGCTTTATTCTTAAGCGATTCGAACGAACAATACTTCTTAATTTTGCTTCCTTTTATTTTTCCTCCTACATATGTAGGTTTATCATCTTCCCCGACCACTAATTTACCATCGCAGTAAAAGATGATTGGAACATGTGTCATACTCTACACAATCATAAAATTAACAAACATTAGAAAAAAACCATCTACATTCAAATACGTCAAAGCTTGTTAAAGTACTAGAATAAAAATTACCTTTATTTCCCTTGAAACTAGTAAAAGATTGTTGGTGTAGTGGGAGATTCGGGGAGAGGGTTTGTTCTTGAGAAAAAGTGATTTTGGAATTGGTAAAGTAAGTGAGCAAGAAAGGTGGTGGGCTGATAGATATAGGAGTGACAGTGTGGTGAGCACTCCAAAAGTGCTCAAGAAGGAAATCCTTCTTGAGCACTTTTGGAATGCGCAAGAAGAAAATCCTTCTTGCGCATTCCAAAAGTGCTCAAGAAGGATTTCCTTCTTGAGCACTTTTGGAGTGGTCACCACACTGTCACTCCTATATCTACCAGCCCACCACCTTTCTTCCTCACTTACTTTACCAATTCCAAAATCACTTTTTCTCAAGAACAAACCCTATCCCCGAATCTCCCACTACACCAACAATCTTTCAAAAACAGTGTGCAATATAGTTTTACTTCGACACATCAGCATTCATGGCATCATCTTCAACTTCAAAAGGTGAGTTTAATTTGGTTTTATTCCTCTACAACTAGCTATGACACATATAGTTTATCTAATACGTTTTCATGTTGAATTTACAAACTAAGACATGGAGAATCAAGAAATTGACGATGAAACTTTAGTGGCCTATTGTGAAGAAATCGAAAGAAATAGATCTACCAATGTTCAAAACGTGGAATATGTACCCGAAACTCAATTCGACCCAATACCTCCGGCACAACCACATGTACGAGGTACTTTGAATGCTCGTTTACGTGCCATTGTGTCGAAACAAAAACCGGGTCAAAAATTCTATCATAACGGGATACAACTAGAGCGCCAATGTCCCGTTCCTCCAACTATGCCGAATTGCACTTATCCGACGTGTCGCTGTGGAGAAGAATGTATAGTCTTTCGTGCAAAAACAGAGACTAATGCAGGTCGAAGATTTTTTGGTTGCAGCTCATACAAAGAAAACAAGTATGATCCAGAGAATATTCAATGCTGCGATTATTTCAAATGAATTGATCCTCCTTTGTGCGTTAGGGGTCTTCAAAATGCCTTGGAAATGCAGGAAGAAGTGAGACGTTTGGGAAAAATTGTGCAAGAATTAAGAGGAGGGGGTTCGATCTGGGGCACTCGTTGGTGATGATTTATCGAGTCTTCCACCTTCAATGTATCTTATTTAATCGGTGTACTATCTATGTTTTCTATTTTTCGTCCACTATGTCTTTGGCTTATCTATTCCATGCTTGTAATCGTTGGACTTCTACGATCGCCTTTAATGTTCATGTTCTACGTTTGATTACTTAGTCTTATTTTCTATTAGAATTTTTTTAATGTTTCAACGTTCATGTAATGTAATGTTTAATCTACTGTTCTAGTAATGCTTGGAAAAGTTTTCTATATTGCTCTCTAGTTTTGAGAGGGCAAAAAATACCTTGCGCATTCCATTTATGCGCAGGAATAGTTTTGTTCTCGTGCAAAAATGGAGTGCGCTAGAGGAAAAAATTTTAAAAAAAAATTACTGCACATTCCATTTCTACGCAAGAACAGAATTGTTCTTGCGCAGAAATGGAATGCGCAAGTTCATCTGCCCATATGAAAACAGGCCTACTTTCATAATAAATTATGAAAGAGGCCTGTTTGTACAATAAGTTTTTCCTGGAAGCTCATTTAATTTTTTTTTCCTTGTATATATTCATAGTGGAATACAATACAGTTCTAGAATATTCCTATATTAATTTATAACTCGATATTTCCAATCCTGATTAAATTGATATTCGATTTATAATGAAATTCCTTATATATATCGTTATAAATTATAAAGGTATTCCATGGCGACTTTTCTAAAATTTGGTTTGGACATAAATCAAATTCTACACGACGAAATCCCCATTTTTCTCTTCCACTAGAAAGATCTACTCCACCAGCTCCTAACGTTTCTTGTTTCACAGAAATCCGGCTTAAAACGGATCCTGTACATTCAGTTGAAGTTCGAATCGCCGATTTACGAACTGCAACGCCATTTCGAGCTCGATTTTAATTATATTATAAACTATACGTTCAACTTTTGACGATTGAATATATTCGTTACTATAATTCAACTTTAAACTGAATTATATAATTCGAATTGCCCAATTCACACATATCGCCATTTCATCCTATTCTGATTATAGTAGAATTAGATATATTATTTAATTTATTATTTTAATTAAATATTCATCATTATTTTAATTCCACGACCATTTAATTCACTATACCAACATTTATATAATTAAATAAATTAATTCTAATACCTCTGCCAATGCGGGTCATTACAATATCGTCGCTTAACATCTCATAGTCAAATCATGAAGTGTTTCACAAGATGTTAGCATACAAATATTTCTACCCTACCCGGTGCTAAATGTAAAAGCATATCTTGCTCATAAACTGGTCGAGCACAATCCGAACAACCAATCAATCACAATCACTATTAGAAACCAAGTGTATTTGGTTTATACCACATCTCATGTTCTGGTAAATTTAATCACCATTCATCCATTCAAGTCTAATTCAAATCTAATTAAAACTCTTCTTAGTTTTAATCTTCAAAGATCATTACTTAACGATTATTAAACTTTAGGAAATTAATCCTACCTTTACCGGGTTAAAGAACAATGTTATTTGAAACACCGTTCACGACAAACCCAAAAATCATCTTCCATCAAAATGGAATTTACACGGAAAACATAACAGTATACAATCGATATAAATTTCTGTATCAAACTAATACTATAAGTGGAATAGCAGCTAGGCCTTTTAAATTCCATGAATACTAACGGTCTACCTTTACAGAAGCTCATCTCGATTATTACCAAATCGAATTTCATTCAATTCCAATATAATATATTAAATTGGAAAACTTAACTTTGGAAAATTTCCATTAAATCTTAATAAAAAGATTTATAAATTGTAAATCATAACTTAACGGTTAATTGGGTTAAAGAACTAATGTTATTTAAAACACAGTTCACGAGAAACCAAAAATCCAATTTCAATTCAATTCCAGTTAAATATTAATTAATTGGTAAACTTCTCCCAATCTTAATTAAAAGATTTATTCTTTTCTCAACCGGGTTTAAGAACAGTGTTAATAAGACACCATTCACGACAAACCCAAAATCCAAATTTGATATTAGATACAAGGCTCTAAATAGAAATAATATCGGCTTATATTCAATATCAAATTCTGAAACCAACAAATATCGTATTGGGAATAACGATATATATATATCTTCCGAATCCCTCAACAATATCCGTGTAATCACGGAATCCAATTATCGGAATATTCCGAAGCAATTCCCATTCCAAATCCACTCTAATTTATTCGTTCAAAAATTTTGGTTATATTAAAACCATTTACAAGTCCAATTCATTATTTCTAAAAATAATTGGATTTTTATTCTAGTTATTAACTAGTTCATTTTGATAAAAACATATTTTTATCTTTTCAAAACTGGAATTTTTCACCTAAACTCTTTCCAAATCATTTATTATGATTTTACACAATTTTTTCATATTTTTAATAATTTTATTAAGGCTCGTACAGTTGGTTTCCAATAATGGCCACCGAACTGCATCCATAGCGACCTTTTCTGAAATTCATTTGGACATAATTCCAAATCGAACAGTTATATTTCAAACCTCTTATATTCATTGAAAAGCTGTTTTCGATATGAATCCAACGGTTCCAGTATCAGGAGAATCCGAAGGTCGGATCTCCCGTTAAATCAATTTGAAGTTAATGGTTGAAATTCGCGAACCGTCGATGCGCGGCGCGTTCTATTTAAGCCATTACAATATATATATATATATATATATATATATATATATATATATATATATATCTTCGATTTCTATTTAAAACAAATTTTATAAATCTGTTTCAAAAATGATTTCAACTTCCATTTCATTACACGATAATTTCATATATTGAATATATACGATAAAAATTATATTTTTATCAAACTAATAATATTTCAATATCATGACTATTTTATATAACGCATATATAATTTCATACAATGCTTATATATATAATTTCATACAACCCTTATATATATAATTTCATACAACGCTTATATATATATATAATTCCATACAACACTTATATATAATTTATACAACGCATATATATGCTATACAATGCATATCTAGGTTAAAAATTATATTTTTAACCAACCAATAATTAATTCATTACATGACCATTTTATATATCATATATATAAGCTAAAAATAATATTATTAGCGAACAAATATTTATTTCATTACATGACCTTTTTATATATCGTATATATAAGCTAAAAATAATATTTTTAGCCAACCGATATTTATTTCAATACATGATCATTTTATATAGTCCATTAACATGTTAAAAATTATATTTTTAACGAACAAATAATTATTTCAATCCACGACAATTTTATACAGTCCATATACATGTTAAAAATTTTATTTTAACGAACAAATAATTATTTCAATCCATGACAATCTTATACATCACACACACACACACACACACACACATATATATATATTTCAATGAATATATATTTTATACAACGCATATATATCTTATACAACCACAACACAATACAGTAAATCGTCCATGGTTTGTGGACGAGGGAGGTGAGCTAACAGGCACTATATACAATTTATAATAATTAAAAACTGATAAAAATAAATACTGGCAGTTCATATATGTAGTTATGAAATAAATATATGTATAAGACTTTTAGTGAGAAGTTCTCACATTGATTGGTTTGAAATCATTTTAGTAACGACTATTTTTAATAAAATTAAAATGATGTTTAATTTTATCAAAAATCCAAATGGCTTCTGTTTTAGTTCTGGTCTATTCCATTGTCAAGCACTCGTCAAGAGGATTCCAATGGTACCTGATTTGTCCGATTCCATGTCTGTTTGCAAAAGTTACGGCGATATATATATATATATATATTAATTACATTTTAAAAATAATTAATTATTAAATTAATTACAACATTAGGGTTAATCACCGTTCCTAATTATCTTCCTTCCTGCGAAATACTAGAGCAAAGCAAACCCAACTTCGAACACCAGGGTTCGATTTTCCTTCCACCTTGCTGCGCCAGATGATGACCGACGGCCGCCACGATGTTCGCCACCCAGACTTCCACCGGCGCCCCCAATCCCGGCCAGCTCCCACCTCCGCATTGGCTAGAAAACGCAGCCAAACTGATCGCTTTTGAGCAACAATTTCAAACAAAACACGCTATGAAACTTCATCATTCCCGTAACAATTAAAAGAGCTCACAATCCTCCTGAATCATCGTTTTAGACTCGGGTTTTAATTTGAAAGGATTGTGGAGAAATTAACAAACTAAAATCGCATGTTTCCAGCTGTTAAAAGGTTGAGACGACGGCTGTAAATGAAATGGACTTAGAGTTTCTAATTTTTAGTGTGTATATATATATATTAATATTTTAATTCATTTTTTATTCGTTCAATTCTCTGAAATTCAGATCAAATCCAACGACTGTCACCCGTAGCTAAATACCCCTATTCCGAACACAATGGGATATGTTTTGTAAGCCAATTCTATCATTTCAATCAGTTTTTCTTTAAATTAAATTATAAATCCATATATTTTGAATTTAATTGTACATTTTAATTTACCGAGGACACATACTAACTCCAAAAATTACAGAAAAATTATATTTAGATATGTTTTGACGATAAAGTCCTAACAAAACTAATTTTATTGATTTTGGAGACCGTTTGAAAAATGGCCAATTTTCTAGTCGATTAAATTCTAACTGAATTGACAAAGCACGTTTAAATTAATTGCACTCACATATTAAATCCAAAAATTATGAAATTTGAAACCTAGCAATAATTTGACATTCTAGATCCAACAAAAGAGGTTTCGTCGAAAATAGAGGTTGTTTGCAAAACGTCTATTTTTAAGGGCTATATATATTATTTAAAATATATAAAATTATGTAGCGACTATTTTAAATTTTAAACTGGATATAACTTTCAATTTAAAAAGTAAAATCTCTGTTTCTTAACTTCGTTAGAAAGATATTATTAAACAGATTCAAATATTTCTGCTTTTACTGAAATCTGATTTATATTGAATTTATGTACATTCAATTGAAATTTAAAATCTAATTTTCAAACTACCATGCCATTTCAAACTCTATTTATATTCAAAATAAATGTATTCATTCTTACTTTGATTTAACTAAATTTTTAGTCGTTATTATTTAAAATAAATCATTTTAAATACTCAAAATCCATTTAAAATAGCAAAAATAAAAATTTTAAATTGGTTCAAAATTTCCGGGTTGTTACAATCTCCCCCACTTAAAATCTTTTCGTCCTCGAAAAGGAACGGAGCTTAAAGTTGTTTAACCTACTCAACTTTCATTCCGGCTTTCATTCTTCAACTTTTCAGTTTCTAAAAAATTTCTAATTTCTTAAAAATTTGGCTAACACCCTAAATTTTCGAAAAATTTCTCCATAACCTCCTTTGTACGGCCCTATCGGTAAAACCGCAACTTTCTTCACAGGGCCCTCATCAATCCAGAAGAAAAAGAAAAATCCAATCGGCTCGTAAAATCATCAAAACCCAATAAACACAGTAAATATGTATCTATTTGTCGGGCATACAATTTTATTCCTCTTCTTAGCTTCTCTGCTATGACCTGTTGACATATATATATATATATATGTACATGTATGCAGTTGCAACAAATTTTCAATTCAGTTCAATATTTGACCCAATATGGCTAAAGTTTACCTTTCATTCTTTTATTGGTAAAATTAATTGTCATTCCAATATTTTTATTAATTAACTAATAATCATACAACGCAACCAACAATCAATTAGTTGAATAACTTTTCAAATATATAACTTTATATATTCAAAAATTATATTTTCTAAGATTAGATTATATATATAATCACAAATATGTTAATTATAAACTTGTCACTCTCAACTCATTCTAGGGCGTTTCTAACCCCATCTCAAACGAGTTTCTCATTCTAGGATACTACTGATCCTATCTCTAATGAGTTTTCTTTCATAGGATATTACTAATCCAATCTATGATGAGTCTTTTATTATGTTCTAATGAGTTGCACCCCAATGATTTGAGTTAACCAAAGCTCTGATACCATATGTAACAACCCTCCCTCTCGGTCGATCCAAATCGATAGTTAAACTGATTTAAATCGAAACAAAAAGGCAGATATGCTAACTTTGGGCGCACAACACATCAGAACAAACAAAAGAAGACTTTTGTAAACATTATAATAATTTTACATCAAAGTACAGAATATCATAGTATCGAAAATAATATACAACAGAAAATAAATTTTAAACAAATGTAATACAATGCAGCAGAAACAAATAAACTAACACCGCGGAAGACTATCAATGCTCTGGACACAGCTTTAAGCATCGATTCAGAATCCTGCTAAATGAAATAATATGCAAAAACAAAACTACTAACTGCCCATTGGAAAATATAGGCACCCAGAGTTTAGGTTAAGATAATAAACTCCAAGTCAGTCATAAGACTGGTGTGAGAACTCAAAACAGTTATCCAAATTTACTTTAAAATAAGGTAAATGACGGGACCATGCCGTATGTCACGGAATGGGTTTACCCCCATGAATACAAGTGCATAAACAATAACTAATAATAGTCATATATATCTACAATGCATCATACAACATGCAAGTCCTCAATCTACCCATTTAGGCTTAACCCCGAACATAGATTTTTGAAATCCAATTCACTTCACAGAAATTATTCCTTTGGAATTTATTTCCCAATTTCTTCTTCCAAATCATTTGAATACATATATAGCTTTTATATCCAAGTAAATTTCACTTTGGGATCTCAAACCAAAATCTTTAGAAATATGAATTCCAAAACATAACAATGCATAAAAACAAGTATGCAACCAAATATCGGGCTCCCCTTAGACAAGGCAAAGGGTAAGTACCCCACTAACTTGATATATATATATATATATCTGTGTGTGTGTGTGTGTTTGTGTGTGTGTATGTGTGTGCGCGCGCGCGTGCGCACCTCCCACGATGGAGCAGACTACACTGACGATGAACAATCTCACGCCATCGGGGACTACACCGCTATCTAACC
The DNA here is from genome assembly GCA_030737875.1 of Allium sativum. Classification (NCBI taxonomy): domain Eukaryota; kingdom Viridiplantae; phylum Streptophyta; class Magnoliopsida; order Asparagales; family Amaryllidaceae; genus Allium; species Allium sativum. The sequence continues at coordinate 150,544,602 of CM060921.1, read as the reverse complement.
CATACTTTTAGTCATCCGGGTTACCAGAATCTTTAGCCACATACTAAATCATTTTTATATCCCAAAGTAGGGAAAATCATTTCACAACATAATAATCACAATTACTTTCAAAAATATAGTACTTTACATTAGCAATTCACACCTATGATCAGTCATTATTAATCACATAACCTCTGAGCTCGTACGTCTCAAAGAAGGGTGTTAAGAAAGTGAATAAATTCTCCGCCACCAAACAGATATGTCATCAATAGCAAATGATCGGTTATGTGATGAATTACAATGTCAAACACTTAATACCTTTCAAAATCATTTTGACAATTTCGGGCTTAGGCCTCGAAATCTTTTTTGTTTTATAAAACATTCCCAGCCCAAAATTGGGCATAAATTTCTTTTCACTTAAGAAAAATATCATTTCAAAATCATTCATTAAATTTGAAATGAACTCAACATCGTCGCTAAACATCTCATAGTCAAATCGTGAAGTGTTTCACAAGATGTTAGCATACAAATATTTCTACCCAACCCAATGCTAAATGTAAAAGCATATCTTGCTCATAAACTGGTCGAGCAAAATCCAAACATCCAATCAATCACAATCAATATAAGAAACCAAGTGTATTTGATTTATACCACATCTCATGTTTTGGTAAATTTAATCACCATTCATTCATTCCAATCTAATTAAAGATTTATTAAAACTCTTCTTAGTTTTAATCTTCAAAAATCATTACTTAATGATTATTCAACTTTAGGAAATTAAACTTGCCTTTACTCGGGTTAAATAACAATGTTATTTAAAACACCGTACACGACAACCCCAAAAATCATCTTCCATCAAAATGGAATCTATGTGGAAATCATAACAGTATATATTCGATATAAATTTTTGTATCAAACTAATACTATAAATGGAATAACGGCTAGGCCTTCTAAATTCCAAAAATAGTAATGGTCTTCCTTTACAGAAGCTCATCTCGATTACTATCGAATCGAATTCCATTCAATTCCATTATAATATATTAAATTAGAAAACTTGACTTTGGAAATTTTCCATTAAATCTTAATTAAAAAATATATAAATTCCAAATCATAACTTCACTGTTAATTGGGTTAAAAAACTAATGTTATTTAGAACACAGTTCACGAGAAATCGAAAATCCAATTTCAATTCAATTCCAATTAAATATTAATTAATTGGTAAATTTCTCCCAATCTTAATTAAAATGTTTATTCTTTTCTCAACTGGGTTTAAGAACAATGTTAATAAAGACATCATTCATGACAAACCCAAAATCCAAATTTTATATTAAATACAAGGCTCTAAATAGAAATAATATCGGCTTATATTCAATATCAAATTCTGAAACCAACAAATGTCGTATTAGGAACAACGATATATATATCTTCCAAATTCCTCAACAATATCCATATAATCACAGAATCCAATATTGAAATATTCCGAAGCTAATTTCAATTCCAAATCCATTCCAATTTATTCGTTGGAAAATTCTAGATATACTAAAACCATTTACAAGTCCAATTTATTATTTCTAAAAATAATTAGATTTTTATTCTAGTTATTAACAAGCTCATTTGGATAAAAATATACTTTTCTCTTTTCAAAACAGGAATTTTTCACCCAAACTCTTTCCAAATCATTTATTATGATTTTACACAATTTTTCCATATTTTTAATAATTTCATCCAGGCCCGCACAGTCGGTTTCCAATAACGGCCACCGAACTGCATCCATACTGACCATTTCTGAAATTAATTTGGACATAATTCCAAATCCAACCATTAGATTTCAAACCTCTTATATTCATTGGAAAGCTCTTTTCGATACGACCCCGACGGTTCCGGTTTTACGAGAATCCAACGGTCGAATCTCCCGTTACATCAATTTGAAGTTAATGGTTGAAGATCGCGAACGGTGGATGCACGACGCGTTCTATTCAAGCCATTAATATATATATATATATAATATCGCTGATTTTATTTAAAAACTTTTTTATAAATTGTTTATAAATTCATTTAAAAAACGATTTCAACTTCCATTTCATTACATGGCAATTTCATATACTGAATATATACGATAAAAATTATATTTTTATCGAACTAATAATATTTCCATATCATGACTATTTTATATATCGCATATATAATTTTATACAACGCTTATATGTATAATTTCATATAACGCTTATATATATAATTTCATACATCGCTATATATATATATATATATATATATATATATATATATATATATATATAGTTTCATACAACGCTTATATATAATTTATACAACGCATGTATATGTTATATAACGCATATATAGGTTAAAAATTATATTTTTAACCAACCAATAATTATTTCATTACATGACCATTTTATATATCGTATATATTAACTAAAAATAATATTTTAAGCAAACAAATATTTATTTGATTACATGACCATTTTATATATCGTATAGATAAGCTAAAAATAATATTTTTAGCCAACCAATATTTATTTCAATACTTGACCATTTTATATAGTCCATATACATGTTAAAAATTATATTTTTAATGAGCAAATAATTATTTCAATCCATGATAATTTTATACAGTCCATATACATGTTAAAATTTGTATTTTAACGAACAAATAATTATTTCAATCCATGACAATCTTATACATCACACACACATATATATATATACACAAATTTCAATGCATATATATATTTTGTACAACGCATATATATTTTATACAACCATATATATTTTATACAATGCATGTATATTTTATACAACGCATATATATATATATATATATATATATATATATATATATATTATACTCCATTTCACATCACAATTACAACACAATACAGTCAATTAAGTCGTCCATGGTCTGTGGACGAGGGAGGTGAGCTAACAGGCAATGTATACAATTTAAAATAATTAAAACTGATAAAAATAAATACTGGCAGTTCATATATGCAGTTATAAAATAAATATCTGTACAAGAATTTTAGTGAGAAGTTCTCACATTGATTGGTTCGAAATCGTATTAATAACGATTGTTTTTAATAAAACTAATTGATGTTTAATTTTATCAAAAATCCAAATGGCTTTCATTTCGGTTCTGGTCTGTTCCATTATCAAGTACTCGTCAAGAGTATCCCAATGGTACATGGTTTGTCCGATTCCGTGTCTGTTTACAAAAGTTACGGCGGTATATATATTAATTACATTTTAAAATAATTAATTAATAAATTAATTACAACATTAGGGTTAATCACCGTTCCTAATTATCTTCCTCACTGCGAAATACTGGAGCAAAAAAAAAAACCAATTTCGAACACCAAGGTTCGATTTTTCTTCCACCCTGCTACGCCTGATGATGATCGCCGGCCGCCACGGTGTCCTCCGCCCAGACTTCCAACGGTGCCCCCAATCACGGCCAGCTCGCACCTCCGCATTGGCCAGAAAACGCAGCCAAACTGATCGCCTTTGAGTAGCGATTTTAAGCAAAACACGCTATGAAACTTCATCATTCCCAAATCAATTAAAAGAGCTCACAATCCTCTTGAATCTTCGTTTTAGACTCAGGTTTTAATTTGAAAGGATTGTGGAGAAATTAACAAATTAAAATCGCATGTTTTCAGTCGGTAAAAGGATGAGGCTGCAGCTATAAATGAAATGGACTTAGGGTTTCTCATTTTTAACAAACCGTTACTTCCCTGTGAAGGAAAGAGCGGATACTTTGAGGACAAGACCAATCAGAATGCAGACGAAAGAACATTTCATTGCTATTACAACAATTCCATCAGATACAAGAATATACAGAGTATAAACGAATAAATTACATTCGATAAATATCAGAGATTACAATAAGTTACATAGCAGCGGAAAAACAATAGAAAACACAACTGAAAGTAATACACGGATACAGAGCTTTCCGAGCATCGTTCCAGCTGTAAATCAGGATCCTGTGAATATTAATCTGCCAAACCAAAACTACTAGTTGCCCATGTCGAAAATAGGGGCACCCAAAGTTTAGGTTAAAACAATAAACTCCAGGTCAGTCATGTGACTGGTGTGAGAACTAAAACAGTTATTTAAAGCTTTACTTTAAAAGAGAGTAATTCAAGGGACCACGCCGTATAACACGGAATGGGTTTCCTCCCAAGAATACCAGTGTATAGAATAAACAGCGCAATGCTTTTTCGAAAAATGAAGCTATTATAAGACCCAGGTCCCATCACACAATGCAACGCAAGCCGGAGGATAGGGTTTTCCCTTATAATAGCCAAACATGCTTGATACGTTTAAAACAAATCATTTTGACACTATTATAGTATGAAGTGTCAAAACAACTTTAATCATAAATATCAATCATAGACGGCATAGTATCCCATGCTACTATGTCGCCATACTAGGCTCTACAAATAAAGCCGAAATATCTCGTATTTGAAATTGGATTTCCGTCATGAGTCGAGGCAAGGGGCAAGCTCCTCTCCGCTTCAAGACACTCTAGAAAATGCCTCGGGACTACACACTCTGGGTAACCCCTGGATGCTTCAGGGCCGGTCCACACTTATGTTAGTGGATTAGTATTCCTGAACTCACGTTTCCCGGTCCTTACAGACCTAAAATCGAGGCGCCTCATCCAACAACCACATAAGTGAAAAGTATATAAATGTCAGGGCTGGTAAGTCACTGACATCACCAAAGCTAGAAAGAAACGTCGTGCTCTCCCTGCAGTCCTTATCCCGTTTTTAACTCATACCGAGGTGTGAGGCTCGCGAATTCACGTTATACACAAAGCTACGCCACAAAGGCCGTGCTTTGATCATTAACCACAAGACTTTGCTTTTCAACAGAAGCCTTGATCAATTGCCACTTAGGTGTGCCACACAGGTAATTCATGCCATGCGACTGATGTCCATCGATATACAACCTCTGAGCTCGTACGTCTCAGAGAAGGGCGTTAAGCAAGAGAATAAATTCTCCGCCGCCAAACAGATGTATATTTAATGGAGATCAATCAACACAGAATAAAATCTATTGTCAGACACACAGTCCATTTACAAGTTCGTTCTGGGTCTGAACGAAACCGGAGGCATTTTCCTCGCATATCCATCGATCTCCAAGTACGTCTGGACGACCACCAACTGATTCCCTCATCTTGGGTGTACAACACAATCAAGATCATCAGTAATCACCCAAACGATGTGAAGACTTTTGGTCTTCAATCACCGTCTTCATCTTTGACTTATCGTCGAATCGGTTATTCAGAATGGGTATAAACCCGGCCTTTCCGAACAACCCACGTATATTAAAAACAAATGTTACACAAACACAACATACGCCTCATTCCAATTCATTAGTCACTAACCGTAAATCAGTAAGAGAGCAATCCCCCAAATATTAACCCCGAAGGCCGAAACCAACATCAGATCAATACCCATGAAACCATTCTTCTTAACTAACCTACAGCTAGTTTCTAAATTTCAATTCTTAGGGAAAGGCTCCCATTAATTTTATCAAAGATAAATTCTTTAAAATTTATTCTTTAATCTTCCTTTGGATGTCATTTCAAACCATGTTAAGGTTTTCCAAACTAGTCGGGATTAACGAACCACACCGAAGTAATTATTTATTTTACTTCCCAATCCTAACCTATTCATCCCATGAAGCAAAACTGGTAATACTCTATATCTAACACCATGGTTTTATCGGTAAAGTTTATTACAATTTCACGCTCAAATCTAATTAAAGATTTAACTATCACTTTGGAGCTAAACTGGTGATACTCCATTCTCGCTCACTTTCCAAATTTGATAATTTAAATTATCAATTCACATTTCAATCTAATTACAGATTCATTAAAACTCCTTTTACTGGGTTAAAGAACTAATGTCATTTAAAACACAGTTCACGATACCCACAAATCAATTCTAATTCAATTCTGATCACATATATTAGAAATTCTGATTATTTAAAACCCGTTTCAAATCCAATATATTTATTTAAAAATAATTGGGTTTTAAATTTAGTTCAAAACTAGTTCATTTCGATAAAAATCTTTTTTTATCTTTTCAAATATGGAGTTTTTCGTCCCAATTTTTCGCAAAACATTTCTTATAATTTTACACAAATTATTACTATTTTTAATAATTTTATCAAGGCCCGTACAGTCGATTTCCATCAACGACCATCGAACTACACTTACAGCGACCTTTTCCAAATTTGATTATATTTTAAATTTCTAATATTCGTTAGACAGCTCTTTTCGATACGAACCCAACAGTTCCAGTTTTAGGAGAATCTGAGGGTCGGATCTCCCGTAATGTCCGTTCGAAATCAATGGTCGAAATTCACGAACTGCTGCGGCGCTTCGCGTTCTATTCAGGCCATTATATTATATATATAATATATATTTCATCGATTTCTATTTAATTCAATTCAAATTCGATTTTCCAAATATTCAATTCGAATTCGTTTTCAATTCAATTCAATTCAAATTCGATTTTCTAAATAGTCGTGTTTAAATCTCTTTCCAATATTCATTATAAAACGAATATAATCGATATAAATGTCGTTCGCGTCAAAATAGCGCATCTCTAATCAACACGGCTTTATATTTTTCAATAACTTTGTTATTCTATTCAACAAATGAATCTATATTTCTTTCAATACATGACTCTATATTTTTGTCAACACATGACTAATCTCAACGAATAAGTACTGTCCACGTGTGACTAATTTTGTTATTTAATATATTTTATAAAAATTATGGTATCTTTCGTTTGATTTCAAATCAGACTCCAACCGTAAATTAGTAAGAGAACGATTCCCTAAATATTAACCCCGAAGGCCGAAACCAACATCAGATCAACATCCAGGAGACCACTCATCTTATCTATTTTCCAGTTAGTTTCTAATTTTATATATGATAAAGATGTAAATTTTATTGTTAAAATATTTCGTTCAACACATGACTAATCTCAACGGATGAGTACTGTCAACACATGAACCTTTATTTTATAATATTCTTTATCTTTCCAATTGGAATGAGGCCCAATCAGTTACCATATAATGTTAATTATATGGATTCCATACAACACATGTATATAATAGCAACGATAAATAATCAACCATCATCCAAAGTGCACTACTCTGTATAAGCATCAAATATAGATATCTAACGGTTATAACAGCCTGTCAATTAATCGATCGACATATAACTAATTACTGGGATTAATGTATGCCGTATTTTATCCCAATACCCGTGTGGGGTTTCAAACAATCAAACACAGATTTCATTTGTGCAGTCGGGCGATGTGTAAAATTTATCGTCCCAATCAATGTCCTTCAAATAGGTGTACATAAACAAACCATCCGGTTTGTAAATGAATATTTATTTATTCACATTCACGTTAAAAATTATATTTTTAATGATCAAATTATTTTATTCAACCTATGAATATTCTATTCGGTTCATTTATTAAATAAAATGATATCTTTATTTTTCTAACTTATTTTAGAAAATTTCAGTGGCATAACGGCACGATACTAGAAACGGGACAAGGCCTAGCCTTATCCCCGGTCTAATAATGGCCCACGCCATCCACATATCAATCAAATCCATTCCATTTCACCAAACAATCAAATTCAAATCAAATAATCTAACCAACTACACAACCAAACAAACAAGTCCATGGTCTGTGGACGATGGTGTCGGGTGCTACTAAACACCGTCTGCATCCTAGTATATATTTATATAACTAGAAAAGAAATTTAAAGTGAGAAGTTCTCACAGAGGGTTCCACTCCGTTGTGCTTTGCTTTTGAACTGCTGAATCGTCTGGATCTGCTTGAAATTCCTATGCAGTTCTTACCCCGCTGTTCATGATAAAAATTATATTTTTATCACCTCATTTCAATAAATAAAAATTATATTTTTATTTCTACTTCATATATATTTTTCAACGCTTCTTTCTATATAAAAATTATATTTTTATATTCCAACTTCATTTGTAAAGATCGGATTTTTTTATTTCAACATATATATAATAAAAATCATATTTTTATTCTCACTACTATATAAAGATCATATTTGTATCCTTTCTATATTACAAAAATTATCGTCTTTCTTCGTTTAAAAATCAAGTTTTTATATCGATGTTCATTTTAAAAATCTAAGCTTCTTAATTTTTATAAAAATCGATACTTTTTATAATAAGATTCGTAGCTTCTAAATAGATAAAAATCAGATTTTTAAAATGCTGTTACACGTTAAACTGCAAATAAAAATCCCATTCTAGTTTATATTAAAAACTAATTTTATAATTTCAGTTTAAATTAAAACTGAAAACAATTTACAGTGTTATACCTTTCTTCGCGAAATTCTGGTCATCGTTCCAACTGAAACTTCGTCGCCCTCACTGCTGGAGTTTGTCGGAGCTGGATCCGTTCGTTGGTGCTGATGGCGTTGGCCAGGGGAAGGGGGCATGTGGTTTTAATTGAGGAAGGAAGGGAGAGAGAAAAGAGGGGCGCGGGGGTTCGTCGAAGAGAGGGGGAGTGGCCGGACTGGGCGGCGCCTGGCGAGGGCAGGCGGATGCGATGAACGGAGGTTTTTTTTCATTCGATTGAAAAGTAAATGGGGGGGCCTGGGTGTATAGAGGGAGAGGGGAGAGGAGAGTTTCTATTTAATTATTTTATTATTTTATTTCAACAAAAAGTAACTTTTAATTTTGACCTCGAAACGAGACCCACCGCCTGTCGTCCCTAGCTAATTACCCCCATTCCGAACATAATGGGATATGTATCGCAGGCCAATTCGATCGTTACGATCAGTTTCTGTTGAATTTAAAATATAAATCTATATATATTCAATTTAAACTCACATTTCAATTTACCGAGGAGATATACAAACTCTAAAAATTCCCGAAAAATTATATCTGGTTTCGTATTGACGATACGGTCCTAATAAAACTAGTTTCGTCAAATTCTGAGAACGTTGGAAAAATGGTCATTTTCCAGTCGATTAAAATCAACTGAAAATGGTCAAACGCGTTTTCCTTTGCCACGCTCACATATTGATTTGAAAAATTATGAAATTTGGAATCTAGCAATAACTTGACATCATAGATCCAACAAAAGTTGTTTCGTCGAAATCCGAGGTCATTTGCAAAATGGCTATTTTTAAGGGCCCGAATTCCATAGCGACTATTCTGAATTTTCAACTGGACGTATCATTTGATCCCCGCTATGAAATTTTGATTTCTCGGATTCGTTGGAAAGATATTCTCAAATAGATTCAACCATTTTTGGTTTCACTAAAATCCGGTTTATTTTGCACCGGGTACATTCATTTGAAGTTTGAAATCGAATTATCGAACTACCGCGCCATTTTCAATTCCTTTTATAATTATAAATAAAAATATTTATATTCTAACGACGACGTATATAAATATATACGTTCTAATTCTATTCAAAATAAATTTGTCGTCGATATTATTTAAAATAATTCATTTTAAATGTTCAAAATTTTCTAAAATTGCCAAAATAAAATTTTTAAATTGGCTCGCATTTCCGGGTTGTTACAATCTCCCCCACTTAAAACTTTTCGTCCCCGAAAAGGAACAAAGCCGAAAGTTGTTTTACTAATTAACTCAACTTTCATTATTGTCATTACGGCTTAAGTTCTTCAACTTTTCAGTTTCTAAGAACTTTTCAAAAATTTCAAAAATTTGGCTAACACCCTAAATTTTCGAAAAATTTCGCCATAACCTCCCCTGCACCGGGAGCACCGGGAAAATCCCGAAATTGCCATACAGGCCTTCTGATCTCAAAAAGAAAAAGAAAAAGCCAATCGGCTCGTAAAATCATCATCACCCAAACAAAACAGTAAATTATAGTAAATATGTACCTATTTGTCCGGCAAACAAATTTTATTCTTCTGCTCTAGCCTCATTGCTATGACCTGTTCAATGTAAGTACATGTATATGCAAGCAAATGCGACCGATTTTTAATACAATTCAATATTCGATTCTATTAGGCTAAATGGTTCAAAATTATCAAACAAATAACAAAAAACACAACCATCAATCAATTAGTGAATTAGAATTCCAAATTCATAATTTTGATATATATACTGAAAATCTTGTTTTTGATGCCAAATCACAACAATGTATTCTAGCTATATAAGTTTTGGTTCTTACACCAGTCTAATGGAAATATATAGATATCATACCTTCGAAACACGAACACAAATTCTGATGATGATATATCAATCATCAGAATCATCTCCGGGTGTCTAGAATGTGATTCTATATCTATCCAGTATATTAAAACTTCGAATATACGTTCATGACGCGTATATGCAAAATCTTTATATACTCGATCTTCCAAATTCAAAATAAATAAATATTCAAATACATGTAAAATGGTTTAAATTTTCAAAACAAGATTTATTTTCATTTGAAAAATATACTCTTCACACTCGTTCTAGGATACTACTGATCCTATCTCTAACGAGTCATTCTAATTGGATATTACTAATCCAATATCTAATGAATTCTTTCGTATGGTTCTAATGTGTCTTATTCTCGAGCTCTGTAAACCAAAGCTCTGATACCAACTGTAACGACCCGTTACTTCCCCATGAAGGAAAGAGCGGATACTTTGAGGACAAGACCAATCAGAACGCAGACGGAAGAACATTTCATTGCTATTACAACAATTCCATCAGATACAAGAATATACAGAGTATAAATGAACAAATTACATTCGATAAATATCAGAGATTACAATAAGTTACATAGCAGCGGAAAAACAATAGAAAACACAACTGAAAGTAATACACGGATACAGAGCTTTCCAAGCATCGTTCCAGCTGTAAATCAGGATCTTGTGAATATAAATCTGCAAAACCAAAACTACTAGTTGCCCGTGTCGAAAATAGGGGCACCCAGAGTTTAGGTTAAAACAATAAACTCCAGGTCAGTCATGTGACTGGTGTGAGAACTAAAACAGTTATTTAAAGCTTTACTTTAAAAGAGAGTAATTCAAGGGACCACGCCGTATAACACGGAACGGGTTTCCTCCCAAGAATACCAGTGCATAGAATAAACAACGCAATGCTTTTTCGAAAAATGAAGCTATTATAAGACCCAGGTCCCATCACACAATGCAACGCAAGCCGGAGGATAGGGTTTTCCCTTATAATAGCCAAACATGCTTGGTACGTTTAAAACAAATCATTTTGATACTATTATAGTATGAAGTGTCAAAACAACTTCAATCATAAATATCAATCATAGACGGCATAGTATCCCATGCTACTATGTCGCCATACTAGGCTCTACAAATAAAGCCGAAATATCTCGTATTGGAAATTGGATTTCCGTCATGAGTCGAGGCAAGGGGCAAGCTCCTCTCCGCTTCGAGACACTCTAGCAAATGCCTCGGGACTACACACTCTGGGTAACCCCTGGATGCTTCAGGGCCGGTCCACACTTACGTTAGTGGATTAGTATTCCTGAATACACGTTTCCCGGTCCTTATAGACCTAAAATCGAGGCGCCTCATCCAACAAACACATAGGTGAAAAGTATATAAATGTCAGGGCTGGTAAGTCACTGACACCACCGAAGCTAGAAAGAAACGTTGTGCTCTCCCTGCAGTCGTTATCCCGTTTTTAACTCATACCGAGGTGTGAGGCTCGCGAATTCACGTTATACACAAAGCTATGACACAAAGGCCGTGCATTGATCATCAACCACAAGACTTTGCTTTTCAACAGAACCCTTGATCAATTGCCACTTAGGCGTGCCACACAGGCAATTCATGCCATGCGACTGATATCCATCGATATACAACCTCTGAGCTCGTACGTCTCAGAGAAGGGCGTTAAGCAAGAGAATAAATTCTCCGCCGCCAAACAGATGTATATTTAATGGAGATCAATCAACACAGAATAAAATCTAATGTCAGACACACAGTCCATTTACAAGTTCGTTCTGGGTCTTAACGAAACCGGAGGCACTTTCCTCGCATATCCATCGATCTCCAAGTACGTCTGGACGACCACCAACTGATTCCCTCATCTTGGGTGTACAGCCCAATCAAGATCATCAATAATCACCCAAACGATATGAAGACTTTTGGTCTTCAATCACCGTCTTCATCTTCGACTTATCGTCGAATCGGTTATTCAGAATGGGTATAAACCTGGCCTTTTCGAACAACCTGCGTATATTAAAAACAAATGTTACACAAACACAACATACTCCTCATTCCAATTCATTAGTCACTAACCGTAAATCAGTAAGAGAGCAATCCACCAAATATTAACCCCGAAGGCCGAAACCAACATCAGATCAATACCCAGGAAACCATTCTTCTTAACTAACCTACAGCTAGTTTCTAAATTTCAATTCTTAGGGAAAGGCTCCCATTAATTTTATCAAAGATAAATTCTTTAAAATTTATTCTTTAATCTTCCTTTGGATGTCATTTCAAACCATGTTAAGGTTTTCCAAACTAGTCGGGATTAACGAACCAAACCGAAGTAATTATTTATTTTACTTCCCAATCTGTAACACCCCGAATTTCAATTAACACTAATGGTTAGTAATTAAAGTATAATTAATCTCAGATGTGAGAATCAGGGGAAACGGGCTGCATCATTGCGTTCGTCTCGAAAAAATACGCGAAATAGAGTCCGAGTTTGCGTAAAACGGGTACCGTATGAAAGAAATATGGACGAACGAAGTTAGGCAGAAAAACCCGAAACAGGCCAGAAATGCACTGGCGCACTTGTGAAGTGCGCCAGCACAAAAATACACTGGCGCACTTGGGAAGTGCGCCCATGTCGGGACAGGAAACCTGCACAGTTTCTAGAGAGTTCTGTGGTTGGGTGCACCAGTTTGGGGTTTGGGCTTGGTCTTAGGGCTGGTTTCTGGAAGGTTCCGAAATCTAAGGGTCCTAATCTAGTTTAGGGTTAATCTAAGGGCCTAAAACACTACCTAATCTATAAATACACCCTAATACTACCCTAATTCATACTAAAAATAGAAATGATGCCACCATGCCGCCAAAATCAAACTTGAGAGGAACCTCCACTAGTTTATGAAGAAAGTTGCAAGCTAATCAACCTCTAATCATCATCTTCTTCTTGTATAGCAACTAGTTCTACTACATAAGTTTGCTAATCTTGGTTTTGGTGAGTTTCTATCACTTGAATAACCAATTGCTAAATTAAATAGATGAGATATGATGAGATCATGCGGTTTTGTATGCGGATTTGTGGGTTTTAAGTCATATGATATGATGTTAGTTTGCAAATCTATGTTTAATGTTAACCCTATGTTTATGCAAGTTAAGTATGTGGGTTTATGCAAGTTAAGTGATGGGTTTCATGCATGCTAAGCATTGGGTTTCATGCATGCTAAGCATTGGGTTTTATGCATGCTAAGTATTTGATTTTATGCATGCTAAGTGTTTGGTTTTATGCATGCTAAGTATTTGATTTTATGCATGCTAAGTATTTGATTTTATGCATGCTAAGTATTTGATTTTATGCATGCTAAGTGTTTGGTTTTATGCATGCTAAGTATTTGATTTTATGCATGCTAAGTGTTTGGTTTTATGCATGCTAAGTATTTGATTTTATGCATGCTAAGTGTTTGGTTTTATGCATACATTATGACATGCAAGTTTACCCTTTTTCTAAATAAGATGCATACATATGCAAGATGACACCTTTGTAAGCTATGCATACATATGCATGTTTACCCTATTATGATGCAAGTTCATATGCAAGTTTGTCTCTTTTTTTATGATATGCATAACATATGCGAGTTTGCCTCTATGTATGACATGTTATGCAAGTTCATATGCAAGTTTGTCTCTTTTTTATGATATGCATAACATATGCGAGTTTGCCTCTATGTATGACATGTTATGCAAGTTCACATGCAAGTTTATGTGCAAGTTCATATGCAAGTTTATGTGCAAGTTCATATGAAAGTTTGTCTCTTTTTATGACATGCATAATGCAAGTTTGGGTTAAATGCTAGTTGGGTTTAATGTATGCTCATATATGCAAGTTGACACCTTTTGAACCCATGATAAAGTTATAAGCTATGTTGGTTAAACCCATGACATTTGTGATGAATCTTCCCTTTTATTATGTCACGTTACGAGAACGAATTACGTGGGGAACGATGGGGTTAATATGCATGTTAATAAAATGATGTGGAATGGGTATGCTTAAGAGTAACATAAATTAAATGGACACAATCGGGAATTTACCTATTGAGTTAGGTCTACCCATATTATGGAGTTGGGAATTTACCTATTGAGTTAGGTCTACCCATACTACGGAGTTGGGAATTTACCTATTGAGTTAGGTCTACCCAAATTCTGGAAAACATGATTAATTAATTAGGGATAATTAATATAAATTATGAGGGTGATTAATTAGGTGTAATTAATCGACTAAGACACGAGGTTGGACTCAGTTGTAGCGTAAAATTGCCCGGACCCAACCGGCTTAACCAGTTGCTACAAATGTTAGCCCAATGTGAGAGGTCTTAGGCACAAATTAAATACGTGATTAAAGTAAAGACACGAGGTTAGACCCTTTTTATGACGTAAGGCTGCCCGGACCCAACCGGCATATCCAGCAGTCATAAAAGACGGTCTAATGTGAGAGGTCTTTATGAGGTCATGATCTTAATTAATTAATTAAGAAACACTTAACCATATTAGCATGTAGAGGGACATGAGGGGTTAAGTGGAGGCCTTGGGTGGCAATAGAAAATACGATTAGAATACTTAACCAAAGTGGAACATGTAATTAAAACATGGTTAAAGGGTTAAGTAAGTGCTTTGGGTGGCATGTGGAAATCTAGTGGGTGCCTTGAATGGCAATTAAAATATGATTAATGACTTAACCAGAATTTATAACATGTAAGTGGACATGGTTAAAGGGTTAAGCGGGATTCACTAGAAATAACAAGCTTAGGTGGTAGCTTGTGGGGGCCCATTTCAACCAATATCCCAAACGTATCTTAGTGGGCTCGACTCTAGTCGAGTGACGGGACACGCATATTGGGCTTGACTATAAGAGGCCAAAATGGGTTAGCGGTGGCAACGCATGACCAACGGGTTTCATATGCGTGTGTGGACCCGGGCTGGTAAATAAGACGTTGTTGGATCGTGTAGATATAAGCCGTGCACCGTTAGTTTTATCAGGTTGCCACGTTGGGGAATGGTACACCCCACGGTGGGGCCAGCACGGGTATCTACGTTAGGGAGCCGATCGAATGGGGAGTAGTGTGTACACCTAGTGGATTGTAGGGCCCTGTGGCATCTACTCAGTCACCTAGGGGTACGCGAGAACTATTAAGTTAATTTTATAAGTCCATGGGTGGGATCAACCTTTAAGTTAGGAATGACTGGTGTGGTGCAGTTTAGTAATTTACCTTTGGAAGGGTAGATGCGTCTTTACGTTTCTTAGTTTATCCTAAGTCTACCAAGCTGCTTAGTGTAGCCATTCATCCCTAGACGACACCGTATATCAAGCTTATGTCTTCTCTGGTTACTTTAATGATTGTATTGTTATAGTTATAGGACTCGCTCAGACTTATGTCTGACCCCGTTGTTTTATCTTTTTTTCCCCAACCCTCAGGTTATCAGAGTGGGCCCAGTACGAGTGGGCTTTGATCAGGCTGCTTTATTCTCTTTTGGAGCTTGGACTATAGATGTAGAGCTCAGCTTACCCTTTCTTTTATGGCTATCAGTTCATGTATTGGGATTATGTACTTTTATTTATCAGGATGGATATTTTGTACTTGACTCTTATTATGGTTTTGTGATGTAACCAAACATGTTTTACTTTCCGCTGCAATGAAATGATGTTTTAAAATTTTCAAGTATTACTTATATCTGTCTTGTTGTTATTTTTCTGTTCTATATTCACTTAAAATACTCCACCGATGTTATGGCATTCCCTTAGCGAGTGACCATAGCGGGTGTGGGGTGTTACACGTGGTATCAGAGCTTAAGGTTACCAGAACGGATAAAATTTTTAGAAAAACTATTTTCTAAGAATATTTTTGAAAGGAGTATTTTCAAAAACATGTCTTTTAAAAGAAAAGTTTTTGAAAGAAAAGCATAATCCCCAATAGCCATATCTATATCTTTCGAATTCTCCGTTTTGAATCTCTTCCTCTCTCGTTTTGAGTTTCTCCTCCGCGTATAGATGACCTTTCTAAGATAGATAAGAATGGAAAACCACTTCAAGGGACTTAGACGATAGTCAGATTAGAAGTTGGTTCAAGAAGGAGGAGGACTGGTAGGTATCTATTGGATAGACGAAGGGAGGAAGGCTCAAATAGTTGTTTGGTTAATAAAGGATGAAACCTCATTGGTGGGGGGTTACGAGTGGAGAATGGGATGAAGAAGGCGAGTAGTTATCCTTTTGGGAGGAATAGGACACCTTATTAGAATTGTCCAAAGAGGCAAGGGCAAGGTACGGAATCTCCTAGAGGGTAGTTGTATTCCCTCACGACTAGGGTACCAAATGGGGATAGACCGTCTAGGTTGGAATTTGGATTTCTTTATTATCCGATTCGAACTTTATTTAATTCTGACGCATCGAGTTCGTTTATCTCATCATTGTTAGTTGAGTCACTGCACTTAGACACCAGTTAGTAGATGATCCCTTAGTTGTTTCAAACCCAATTGGGGCTCTATGAAGTGTTTGGGTTTCAAAGTTGCTATACTTAGCGTTGAGAGTAGATGTGATGCTTTTTGGGCTTCACGAGCTATGGGTTAGTTTTGGGCATGGACTGGTTATCCAGTAGGGGTGCCGTTCTTGATTTTGAAGGGAGAGTTGTTAGGCTTATGACCCGCTTGGGTAACACTCTCGAGATCTCTTGTAATCCCATGGAATCTGTTATGCTAAGTTATCTAGAATCGCTTGACACGTCGGTCGAGAGTTTGCGATCTGTTAGAGTGGTCCGGGAATACTCGGATGTGTTTGAGGAGGTGAAGGGCTTACCTCCGGAGCGGGAGATTGACTTCCGAATATATCTGGTAGACAATGCTAAACCTGTATCTTTACCAGTGCGCCACATGGCTCCTCGCGAGAGGAGGGAACTCCATAAGCAAGTAGGGGAGTTGCTTGAGAAGGGGTCCATAAGACAAAGTATATCAGAGTGGGGTGCTCCAGTAGTTTTTGCTACGAAGGCAGATGGGTCCCTCAGACTTTGTGTAGGCTAAAGAGAACTAAATAAACTCACAAAGAAGAATAGACACCCATTGCCGAGGATTGATGATCTCTTTGATCAGTTGGTTGGCGCCTCAGTATTTTCGCAGTTGGACTCAGCCATGGGGTTTCGTCAGTTGAGAGTGGCTGAGGATAGTATAGAGAAGATTGCCTTTAGGACTCCGGATGGTTTTATGAGTGGCTGGTGATGCCATTTGGTTAGACGAACGCCTCCGCATACTTTGTTGATTTGATGAGAAGGGTGTTCAGGGAGTACCTAAATAAGTTCGTGATGATCTTGGTGGATGACATCTTGGTCTTTTCTAGGAGCGAAATAAGTTTTCGTATGTGCTCAATAGGTTGAGCAAAGCCAGTTATGGGATAAACGGTGGTTTTGGAGCGAGACTGGCAAGGACATCCAGAGTTGGACAAGGGCTTAATTATTTAGCCGTTTTTACTAGTATCATCTCACGTAGATCGTCTGAATTCGAAGGAGGTATCCCTTGGGTGTTTGTCTGATATTGGTTTAGGCCTTTGGGGCTTGCATTTGGGGGATGTCGAGTTCGACTAAGGCGGTCTGCGTGAGAGATGGATAGTTGTGACGATTTTGCATGGGAGAATATCCTGATTTTCTCTAGAAGTGGAGAAAAGCATGCCCTACATCTTAGGGAAGTGTTGGAGACTCTTTGAGCGCATTGTCTTAAGACAACAAAGGTGGATGGAATTCTTAGCATCCTATGAGTTTGAGATAGCGTATACCCCTGGCAAGGGTAACGTGGTGGCAGACGCCTTGAGCAGAAAAAGGCTGTCTTTGAGTCCATTGTTCGTGGAATGGCGAAGCTTGGAGTTTAATTCTATGATTGACTTTAGACCTTCCGTTGACTTTGTACCCGGTTTGCTAGCCTCCTTGGAGTTTAGGCCTACTCTTTTGGGGCGGATTGGCAAGGCACAGCGAGACGACCCACAGTTGGTTGAGTTAGTAGAGAAGCTCATAAGGGGGGGGGGAGTCGTCCAGCCATTTGAGTAGGTACACCCTAGATGGTAAGGGGTGGTTGCGTAGAGACGGTAGACTTTGTGTACCGCAAGACGAGGGTCTGAGGAAGGCTATACTTGATGATGCACATCGGTCAAAGATGACCATTCATCCTGGTAGGGACAAGATGTACCAAGACATGAAGAGAGTTTTCTTCTGGGCCGGTATGAAGAAAGATGTGGCCGAGTATGTGGCTAGATGCTTAGTGTGCCAACAAGTTAAAGTGGAGCAAAGGAAACCCGGTGGGTTGCTACACCCATTGGAAGTTCCGCAATGGAAGTGGGATAGTGTCTCGATGGATTTCATCGATGGGTTACCATGACCGAGGAAGGGCAATACGGTAATTTGGGTTGTGGTAGACAGACTTACCAAGAGTGCCCATTTTATACCCGTGAAGAGTAAGAGGACCGCTCCATGGCTTGCTTCAGTCTATGTTAGAGAGATTGTTAGATTGCATGGCGTACCATCCAGCATTGTGAGTGATCGAGATCCTATCTTCACTAGTGAGTTTTGGAGAAGTTTGCAAGAGGCGGTAGGGACTCAGTTGTGTTTGAGCACCGCATATCATCCTCAGACGGACGGTCAGACCGAGAGGGTGAACCGTATCTTAGAAGATCTCTTGAGGCTTTGTATCTTGGATTTTGGAGGTACATGGGAAGAACATCTTCCTTTGGTGGAGTTCGCATACGATAACAGCTTTCAGTCTAGTATTGGCATGGCACCTTTCGAAGCTCTTTATGGAAGGCCTTGTCGATCTCCTACATGTTGGTGGGAATCTACGGATAAGATCTTGCTTGGGCCAGATATGGTTAGAGAGACTTCAGAGAAGATTGATTTGATTCGAAGAAGGATGAAGGCAGCGCAAGATAGACAGAAATCTTATGCGGATCGGAGAAGGACGGATCTTGAGTTTGAGGTTGGGGACATGGTTTTTGTCAAAGTATCTCCGTTGAGAAATGTTGTTCGCTTTGGGTCCGTTGGGAAGTTAGCACCGAGGTTTTTTGGGTCGTTTCCTATTAAGGAAAGGATTGGACGGATGGCATATAGGGTGGAGTTGCCCGACAGACTTAGTGGTGTTCTTGATGTATTCCATGTATCACATTTGAGGAAGTGCTTACATGAGACCGCAGAGGTCGTAGAGCCGAGCTTGCTTAGAGATGTAGAGGTAGAGCGTGATGCAACGATTCGACGAGCTCCTACTCGCATCCTTGGGTCAGAAACTAGGAAGTTGAGGAACAGAGAAGTTCAGCTAGTTAAAGTGCAATGGGGAGAAGACGAGGGCAATGCTACTTGGGAGACGGAAGCGAAGATGCGTTCTTTGTACCCATTTCTTTTTGAGAGTATGTCTTTTAACTTCTCCTTTATCGCTTGTCTAGTACTTATCTTATCTTTAGTATATCCTCTCGCTAGTACCTATGACCTTTAGATAGGGTAAAACCTATGGTTGAAACATGTGTTTGAAACATGTTATGGTTGATGGATGCATGTGGATGCAATTGTTTGCTAGTGGTTGCTCGTGGATGCATATACACACACATTAGGCACTAGATCGGCTCAGTCACTTCATGTTGCATATCGCATAAATGAATGTGGTAGTTAGATTGATGGATGTATCATGGCTGTGTTATCATGTGGATGATGCATTTTTGGGTATGGTTGTGCACGCATATAGAAATTGTATGTGTCAATAGGGTTTCGCATACATATTGGATGCATGGCACTATCATGGTTTGCATTAAGGAGGTCGACTAAATCAGTAGACCGCCTGATTTTGCATTAGTATACGGACATATACACACACTTTCTGCATATGTTCATACATCATTAGAAGTTTCTAAGGATAATGGTTGCTTGTGGTTGATGGTTTAGTAGATGGTTGTTTGGTTGGTAGGATACGTTCTTCTTGACTTAAAGATTTCGAGGACGAAATCCTTTAAGTAGGGGAGAATGTAACACCCCGAATTTCAATTAACACTAATGGTTAGTAATTAAAGTATAATTAATCTCAGATGTGAGAATCAGGGGAAACGGGCTGCGTCATTGCGTTCGTCTCGGAAAAATACGCGAAATAGAGTCCGAGTTTGCGTAAAACGGGTACCGTATGAAAGAAATATGGACGAACGAAGTTAGGCAGAAAAACCCGAAACAGGCCAGAAATGCACTGGCGCACTTGTGAAGTGCGCCAACACAAAAATACACTGGCGCACTTGGGAAGTGCGCCCATGTCGGGACAGGAAACCTGCACAGTTTCTAGAGAGTTCTGTGGTTGGGTGCACCAGTTTGGGGTTTGGGCTTGGTCTTAGGGCTGGTTTCTGGAAGGTTCCGAAATCTAAGGGTCCTAATCTAATTTAGGGTGGCCTAAAACACTCACCTAATCTATAAATACACCCTAATACTACCCTAATTCATACTAAAAATAGAAATGATGCCACCATGCCGCCAAAATCAAACTTGAGAGGAACCTCCACTAGTTTATGAAGAAAGTTGCAAGCTAATCAACCTCTAATCATCATCTTCTTCTTGTATAGCAACTAGTTCTACTACATAAGTTTGCTAATCTTGGTTTTGGTGAGTTTCTATCACTTTAATAACCAATTGCTAAATTAAGTAGATGAGATATGATGAGATCATGCGGTTTTGTATGCGGATTTGTGGGTTTTAAGTCATATGATATGATGTTAGTTTGCTAATCTATGTTTAATATTAACCCTATGTTTATGCAAGTTAAGTATGTGGGTTTATGCAAGTTAAGTGATGGGTTTCATGCATGCTAAGCATTGGGTTTCATACGTGCTAAGCATTGGGTTTTATGCATGCTAAGTATTTGATTTTATGTATGCTAAGTGTTTGGTTTTATGCATGCTAAGTGTTTGATTTTATGCATGCTAAGTATTTGATTTTATGCATGCTAAGTATTTGATTTTATGCATGCTAAGTGTTTGGTTTTATGCATGCTAAGTATTTGATTTTATGCATGCTAAGTGTTTGGTTTTATGCATGCTAAGTATTTGATTTTATGCATGCTAAGTGTTTGGTTTTATGCATACATTATGACATGCAAGTTTACCCTTTTTCTAAATAAGATGCATACATATGCAAGATGACACCTTTGTAAGCTATGCATACATATGCATGTTTACCCTATTATGATGCAAGTTCATATGCAAGTTTGTCTCTTTTTTTATGATATGCATAACATATGCGAGTTTGCCTCTATGTATGACATGTTATGCAAGTTCATATGCAAGTTTGTCTCTTTTTTATGATATGCATAACATATGCGAGTTTGCCTCTATGTATGACATGTTATGCAAGTTCACATGCAAGTTTATGTGCAAGTTCATATGCAAGTTTATGTGCAAGTTCATATGCAAGTTTGTCTCTTTTTATGACATGTATAATGCAAGTTTGGGTTAAATGCTAGTTGGGTTTAATGTATGCTCATATATGCAAGTTGACACCTTTTGAACCCATGATAAAGTTATAAGCTATGTTGGTTAAACCCATGACATTTGTGATGAATCTTCCCTTTTATTATGTCACGTTACGAGAACGAATTACGTGGGGAACGATGGGGTTAATATGCATGTTAATAAAATGATGTGGAATGGGTATGCTTAAGAGTAACATAAATTAAATGGACATAATTGGGAATTTACCTATTGAGTTAGGTCTACCCATATTATGGAGTTGGGAATTTACCTATTGAGTTAGGTCTACCCATACTACGGAGTTGGGAATTTACCTATTGAGTTAGGTCTACCCAAATTCTGGAAAACATGATTAATTAATTAGGGATAATTAATATAAATTATGAGGGTGATTAATTAGGTGTAATTAATCGACTAAGACACGAGGTTGGACTCAGTTGTAGCGTAAAACTGCCCGGACCCAACCGGCTTAACCAGTTGCTACAAATGTTAGCCCAATGTGAGAGGTCTTAGGCACAAATTAAATACGTGATTAAAGTAAAGACACGAGGTTAGACCCTTTTTATGACGTAAGGCTGCCCGGACCCAACCGGCATATCCAGCAGTCATAAAAGACGGTCTAATGTGAGAGGTCTTTATGAGGTCATGATCTTAATTAATTAATTAAGAAACACTTAACCATATTAGCATGTAGAGGGACATGAGGGGTTAAGTGGAGGCCTTGGGTGGCAATAGAAAATACGATTAGAATACTTAACCAAAGTGGAACATGTAATTAAAACATGGTTAAAGGGTTAAGTAAGTACTTTGGGTGGCATGTAGAAATCTAGTGGGTGCCTTGAATGGCAATTAAAATATGATTAATGACTTAACCAGAATTTATAACATGTAAGTGGACATGGTTAAAGGGTTAAGCGGGATTCACTAGAAATAACAAGCTTAGGTGGTAGCTTGTGGGGGCCCATTTCAACCAATATCCCAAACGTATCTTAGTGGGCTCGACTCTAGTCGAGTGACGGGACACGCATATTGGGCTTGACTATAAGAGGCCAAAATGGGTTAGCGGTGGCAACGCATGACCAATGGGTTTCATATGCGTGTGTGGACCCGGGCTGGTAAATAAGACGTTGCATCGTGTAGATATAAGCCGTGCACCGTTAGTTTTATCAGGTTGCCACGTTGGGGAATTGTACACCCCACGGTGGGGCCAGCACGGGTATCTACGTTAGGGAGCCGATCGAATGGGGAGTAGTGTGTACAACTAGTGGATTGTAGGGCCCTGTGGCGTCTACTCAGTCACCTAGGGGTACGCAAGAACTATTAAGTTAATTTTATAAGTCCATGGGTGGGATCAACCTTTAAGTTAGGAATGACTGGTGTGGTGCAGTTTAGTAATTTACCTTTGGAAGGGTAGATGTGTCTTTACGTTTCTTAGTTTATCCTAAGTCTACCAAGCTGATTAGTGTAGCCATTCATCCCCAGACGACACCGTATATCAAGCTTATGTCTTCTCTGGTTACTTTAATGATTGTATTGTTAAAGTTATAGGACTCGCTCAGACTTATGTCTGACCCCGTTGTTTTATCTTTTTTTTCCCAACCCTCAGGTTATCAGAGTGGGCCCAGTACGAGTGGGCTTTGATCAGGCTGCTTTATTCTCTTTTGGAGCTTGGACCATAGATGTAGAGCTCAGCTTACCCTTTCTTTTATGGCTATTAGTTCATGTATTGGGATTATGTACTTTTATTTATCAGGATGGATATTTTGTACTTGACTCTTATTATGGTTTTGTGATGTAACCAAACATGTTTTACTTTCCGCTGCAATGAAATGATGTTTTAAAATTTTCAAGTATTACTTATGTCTGTCTTGTTGTAATTTTTCTGTTCTATATTCACTTAAAATACTCCACCGATGTTATGGCATTCCCTTAGCGAGTGACCATAGCGGGTGTGGGGTGTTACACAATCCCAACCTATTCATCCCATGGAGCAAAACTGGTAATACTCCATATCAAACACCACAGTGTTATCGGCAAAGTTAATTACCATTTCACATTCAAATCTAATTAAAGATTTAACTATCGCTTTGGAGCAAAACTGGTGATACTCCATTCTCGCTCACTTTCCAAATTTGATAATTTAAATTATCAATTCACATTTCAATCTAATTACAGATTCATAAAAACTCCTTTTACTGGGTTAAAGAACTAATGTCATTTAAAACACAATTCACGATACCCACAAATCAATTCTAATTCAATTCTGATCAAATATATTAGAAATTCTGATTATTTAAAACCCCTTCCAAATCCAATTTATTTATTTAAAAATAATTGGGTTTTAAATTTAGTTCAAAACTAGTTCATTTCGATAAAAATCTATTTTTATCTTTTCAAATATGGAGTTTTTCATCACAATTTTTCCCAAATCATTTCTTATGATTTTACACAAATTATTACTATTTTTAATAATTTTATCAAGGCCCGTACAGTCGATTTCCATCGACGGCCATCGAACTACACTTACAGCGACCTTTTCCAAATTTGATTTGGACGTATCTACAAATCCAACCGTTAGATTTTAAATTTCTAATATTCGTTAGAAAGCTCTTTTCGATACGAACCCAATGGTTCCAGTTTTTTGAGAATCCGACGGTCGGATCTCCCGTAATGTCCGTTCGAAATCAATGGTCGAAATTCACGAACTACCGCGACGCGGCGCGTTCTATTCAGGCCATTATATTATATATATATATATATAATATATTTCGTCGATTTCTATTTAATTCAATTAAAATTCGATTTTCCAAATATTCAACTCGAATTCGTTTTCTATTCAATTCAATTCAAATTCGATTTTCTAAATATTCGATTTTTAATTCTCTTTCCAATATTCATTATAAAACGAATATAATCGATATAAATGTCGTTCACGTCAAAATAGCGCATCTCTAATCAACAAGGCTTTATATTTTTCAATAACTTCGTTATTCTATTCAACAAATGAATCTATATTTCTTTCAATACATGACTCTATATTTTTGCCAACACATGACTAATCTCAACGAATGAGTACTGTCCACATGTGACTATTTTTGTTATTTAATATATTTTATAAAAATTATGGTATCTTTCATTTGATTTCAAATCAGACTCCAACCGTAAATTAGTAAGAGAACGATTCCCTAAATATTAACCCCGAAGGCCGAAACCAACATCAGATCAACATCCAGGAGACCACTCATCTTATCTATTTTCCAGTTAGTTTCTAATTTTATATATGATAAAGATGTAAATTTTGTTGTTAAAATATTTCGTTCAACACATGACTAATCTCAACGGATGAGTACTGTCAACACATGAACCTTTATTTTATAATATTCTTTATCTTTCCAATTGGAATGAGGCCCAATCAGTTACCATATAATGTTAATTATATGGATTCCATACAACACATGTATATAATAGCAACGATAAATAATCAACCATCATCCAAAGTGCACTACTCTGTATAAGCATCAAATATAGATATCTAACGCTTATAACAGACTGTCAGTCAATCGATCGACATATAACTAATTACTAGGATTAGTGTATGACGTATTTTATCCCAATACCCGTGTGGGGTTTCAAACAATCAAACACAGATTTCATTTGTGCAGTCGGGCAATGTGTAAAATTTATCGTCCCAATCAATGTCCTTCAAATAGGTGTACATAAACAAACCGTCCGATTTGTAAATGAATATTTATTTATTCACATTCACGTTAAAAATTATATTTTTAACAATCAAATTATTTTATTCAACCTATGAATATTCTATTTGGTTCATTTATTAAATAAAATGATATCTTTATTTTTCTAACTTATTTTAGAAAATTTCGGCGGCATAACGACACGATACTAGAAATGGGACAAGGCCTAGCCTTATCCCCGGTCTAATAATGGCCCACGCCATCCACATATCAATCAAATCCATTCCATTTCACCAAACAATCAAATTCAAATCAAATAATCTAACCAACTACACAACCAAACAAACAAGTCCATGGTCTGTGGACGATGGTGTCGGGTGCTACTAAACACCGTCTGCATCCTAGTATATATTTATATAACTAGAAAAGAAATTTAAAGTGAGAAGTTCTCACAGAGGGTTCCACTCCGCCGTGCTTTGCTTTTGAACTGCTGAATCGTCTGGATCTGCTTGAAATTCCTATGCAGTTCTTACCCCGCTGTTCATGATAAAAATTATATTTTTATCACCTCATTTCAAAAAATAAAAATTATATTTTTATTTCTACTTCATATATATTTTTCAACGCTTCTTTCTATATAAAAATTATATTTTTATATTCCTACTTCATATATAAAGATCGGATTTTTTTATTTCAACATATATATAAATAAATCATATTTTTATTCTCACTACTATATAAAGATCATATTTTTATCCTTTCTATATTATAAAAATTATCGTCTTTCTTCGTTTAAAAATCAAGTTTTTATATCGATGTTCATTTTAAAAATCTAAGCTTCTTAATTTTTATAAAAATCGATACTTTTTATAATAAGATTCATAGCTTCTAAATAAATAAAAATCAGATTTTTAAAATGCCATTACACGTTAACCTTCAAATAAAAATTCCATTCTAGTTTATATTAAAAACTAATTTTATAATTTCAGTTTAAATTAAAACTGAAAACAATTTACAGTGTTATACCTTTCTTTGCGAAATTCTGGTCATCGTTCCAACTGAAACTTCGTCGCCCTCACTGCTGGAGTTCGCCGGAGGTGGATCCGTTCGTTGGTGTTGGTGGCGTGCGGTTTTAATTGAGGAAGGAAGGGAGAGAGAAAAGAGGGGCGCGGGGGTTCTTCGAAGAGAGGGGGAGTGGCCGGATTGGGCGGCGCCAGGCGAGGGCAGGCGGATGCGATGAACGGCGGGTTTTTTTTCTTTTTTTTCATTCGTTTGAAAAGTAAACGGGGGGGGGGGGGGGGGCTGGGTGTATAGAGGGAGAGGGGAGAGGAGAGTTTCTATTTAATTATTTTATTATTTAATTTCAACAAAAAGTAACTTTTAATTTCGACCTCGAAACGAAACCCACCGCCTGTCGTCCCTAGCTAATTACCCCCATTCCGAACACAATGGGATATGTATCGCAGGCCAATTCGATCGTTACGATCAGTTTTCATTGAATTTAAAATATAAATCTATATATATTCAATTTAAACTCACATTTCAATTTACCGAGGCCACATACGAACTCTAAAAATTCCCGAAAAATTATATCTGGTTTCGTATTGACGATACGGTCCTAATAAAACTAGTTTCGTCAAATTCTGAGACCGTTGGAAAAATGGCCATTTTCCAGTCGATTAAAATCAACTGAAAATGGTCAAACGCATTTTCCTTTGCCACGCACACATATTGATTCGAAAAATTATGAAATTTGGAATCTAGCAATAACTTGACATCACGGATCGAACAAAAGTGGTTTCGTCGAAATCCGAGGTCGTTTGCAAAATGGCTATTTTTAAGGGCCCGAATTCCATAGCGGCTATTCTGAATTTTCAACTGGACGTATCTTTTGATCCCCGCTATGAAATTTTGATTTCTCGGATTCGTTGGAAAGATGTTCTCAAATAGATTCAACCGTTTTTGGTTTCACTAAAATCCAGTTTATTTTGCACCGGGTACATTCATTTGAAGTTTGAAATCGAATTATCGAACTACCGCGCCATTTTCAATTCCTTTTATAATTATAAATAAAAATATTTATATTCTAACGACGACGTATATAAATATATACGTTCTAATTCTATTCAAAATAAATTTCTCGTCAATATTATTTAAAATAATTCATTTTAAATGTTCAAAATTTGTTAAAATTGCCAAAATAAAAATTTTAAATTGGCTCGCATTTCCGGGTTGTTACACATTTTCAGTGTATCTATATATTTTTTATTAATATTTTAATTCGTTTAATTCATTTATTATTTGTTCAACGCTCCGAACTCCAAATCAAACCCAACGACTGTCGCCCCTAGTTAAATACCCCCATTCAAACACAATGGGATATGTTTCATAAGCCAATTCTATCATTTCAATTAGTTTTTCTTTAAATTAAAATATAAATCCATATATTTTGAATTTAAATGTACATTTTAATTTACCGGGGCCATACACTAACTCCAAAAATTACAGAAAAATTATATCTAGCTATGTTTTGACGATACGGTCCTAATAAAACTAATTTCGTTGAATTTGGAGACCATTTGAAAATTTTCCATTTTTCCAGTCGATTAAATTAAAACTGAATTTACAAAACACATTTAAATTTACCACGCTCACATATTAAATTCAAAAATTATAAACTTTGAAACTTAGCAATAATTTGACATTCTGGATCCAACAAAAGTGGTTTTGTCGAAAACGGAGGTTGTTTGCAAAATGGCTATATATATTTATTTAAAAAATATAAATTCTATAACGAATTTTTTAAATTTTAAACTGGACATAACTTTCAGTTTATAAAGTAGAATCTCAGTTTCTTAACTTCGTTAGAAAGATATTATTAAACAGATTCAAATATTTCTGGTTTTACTAAAATCCGATTTATATTGAATTCTGTACATTCAATTGAAATTTAAAATCGAATTTTCAAACTACCGCACCATTTCAAACTCTGTTTATATTTAAAATAAATTTATTCATTCTAACTTTGATTTAAATAAATTTTTAGCTGTTATTATTTAGAATAAATCATTTTAAATACTCAAAATCCATTTATAATAGATAAAATAAAAATTTTAAATTAGTTCAGAATTTACGGGTTGTTATATTGGCTTCCTATTATCCCCTTTTTGACTATGGCCTCCACAATTGCCACTTGTATGCTGGTTATTACTTTCATCTTGGATGTTAACCTGAATTTTTCACATATTCCCTCTAGACTATCTCACTGCCACTTACTCATGATGCCTTCATCCACCGTGACATTGATTCTTCTTTTCAGAGTCCTTTTCGCCTTCTCAATTTGGAGAAAATAGTTGGCCTTCTCATAGAATTGATCTAAAGTAGAGGAAGGCTTTCTAGTTAGCCATTTTCCAAACTTAGTATCGGGGTCCATACCGTCAACCAATGCCCTAATATAATTTCATCATTAGGGTTACTAACTTCAGTGACATCAATGCTGAAGCGTTCAAGATAATCCTTAAGTGACTATCTTTGAGCTTGATTAATGCGAGATAGGGTCATCACGTGCTTTGATTTGGTGGCGTGAAGGCGAAACTAATTCATAAACTTCCTGTTCAGATCCTTGAATGAGGGAATTGATATTGGAGGAAACTTGGTTAACCACTTAAGTGCCACTCCATTCAGGTAGATAGGAAATGGCTTGCACTTAATGGCATTTAGATCCACCGCTGAATCCATGTACCGAGTATACCTTATTAATTATTGGTTGGGATCAGTCTTACCTGAATAAGGATTCATCTGAGGCAAGTAATGTTTCCAGGAGAACTCCGTTGGTAAGATGTCGTCTATAAACGAGTATGACTATGGTTAATCCCCAAGCCTTCATTACCATAGCCCGACCATCGTTCATGATATTCGAGACCATGGCGGTTAGATCAGGAGCGTTGAAGAGAAATTCTAGATCAAAACTATCACCTCGCCTAACCCTTCTTTCTTCTACTACAGGCAACCTCGCCTAAGCCGCTGTCTCGGTGGAACTTAGCCCTTGTTGTCTTAGTCAATCACAGGAAACAAGGGGAAAGCAAGGGAGCATGAGAGGTCCTTGGAGCACTTTGATCACATGGAGGAAGGACATGAGTTGATGGGACACCATCCGGTTTAGCATGGTCAAGATGGGATGGTTCAGCATGCCAAATCAGGAGGTCAGCGAATGGGATTTCTTATGCATTCTAGGACCCAGTAAACTGCTGCAGGACTGCGCCCCCACTTCTACCTAATGATGCGGTGGGGTAGGAGCTCTCTGACTCCTGAAATCATTCCACTATTTTGTCATCCTATTCATATCTTGCCTCAGGGCTATGTTCTCACGTATGTGCTCATTCAACACAGTAACTGTCTCATTCAACTTCAACATAAATTCCATGAAATCGTCATGGGCCACGAACACAGAGGTTGGAGCTTGAGTAGTGGGCACGTCTACTATTGCAATAGCACCCACGGTCCACTTTCGCATGGTCGAACCAGATTCTGGGTTAGCAACAAGCTAAGTGGTTTCTTTTTGGGAGTGACTGGAAGGCCTAGAGGAGGTAGCATTTCTCTTGGACACCATTTCTAATAAAAGAGATAAAGGAAAAAGATCTTCTCTTCTGATTTAATGATCCAAAAGTAGATTAAAACATCTTGAAAGTTGAGAATTCAGATCCTCTTAATGAAATAACCAAAATATTTGCACAAAAAAATGGTCCAAACACCCAGAAATTTTAATGAAGAGAATAAAATTAAGAAAATTGTAAATGAAAAATTAGAGACACAACAATTTATTGTGGTTCAGCATGAATTGCCTACGTCTACTTTATAACTTCTCTTAATTCTTACTTAGAATGGAGATTACAAGAGTTGGGAATAAAGAAGTCCTGAGTACAACAGAATTACAGTAAATAAATATCGTAAGAGAAGTCAGAAGTCCTATGTTGAGTTCATGTGCTTGATGGTCAATTCGAATTATAGTAAATAGATATCGTAACAGAATTACAGTAAGGGGATATTTATAACCGGGGCCAATCCGAAATTTGATCGAACCAAATTCTATGTTGAGTTGAAATTGCTTATGAATCAGAATTGCCTTGACTATGAATCTCCATGAACTTCATGGTCTTGTCAAAAGGTAGGTCAACACTTGGTTATAGCATGTTCAATTAGCTGTCTAAGGTATATCTTCTTCCTCTTTCAAAAGTTACAGAAGTACAAATATGAGTTTTTCCTCCAAATCTTAAGTCTAGGCTTGTTAGAAAGACCAAAAATAAAGGAAAATTCCTAATTCAATCCATTATGCATGTAGTCTATCTAAAATCGTGAACTTATTCCATTGATTTCTTAAATTTTGAGAATATTGAATCACTATAGACTCCAACTTTCTTGCATGTACCTATAAACTTAACGACATTTTATTGAAACTTGTTGTCAGGAAAAAATTTCCTCCATTGAACGTAAATCTTTGTGAAAATCATTACAATAATCAAGGTGATTTTAAAGGACTCGTTTTTCTAGCTTCTTTGTTTATGAATTTTAAATTTGGGACTATTTTTGATAAATTGAAGTTTACTTACTATAAACAATTTTTCTCATATTTAAGTTTACAGTTAAACAAGTTCTATGTCTCACTTTATAACTATATATCTTCTTCAATCCTTACAGTATTGAATGAAATATTTTTTAGTTGATAGTTATTATGTTATCTCTATGCCTTTCAAATTTCGTGTCATTTTTAGTTTGATAGGTTGTTTAAATTAGTGTCATAGTTGAGTACAAACCAGAATTTCCAAACTTTAGAGATTGCATAGTGCAGGTCGACCTATGCCCTATATGGGTCGACCTAGAGGTCGACCCATAGGCATAGGTGGTCGATCCTTACCTATGTCAGGTCAACCCAGGGGGCAGTTAATTGGTGCGTCCCTGGTTTTCATGTGCGGCGTGTTTTAGTGCCTTGGTCCAATGCATGTTGCCATGTTTTAATGATCACTTTGTGTTATATTATTAGTGATTTGAATGTCAAGTTTAAGGTTTAGTTATAAGGCTAATTCCTATAATCATTAGAGTTAATGCTGATACCAATTTGAACCACGAGTCCATTAGTTTTTTATAAATTTTGATTTGCTGCTCTGTTAAGTTTTGATGAGTTTTCTATGAACCATGTTTAATTTATGCACATGGTATACAAATCGATTTCTAAAGGATTTTGACTTATAAAATATATTTAATTATTTTTAAAAGCTATATTAAATAAATATACAAGTTTAATTATAAAGAAATTTAATATAAATGCTTTCTATCTTGTTTTTTCATTATTAGTATTCTCTTATAAAAATTACATGCCTTCTCACTCCTCGAGATAATGAATATGTGAATTTAACAGTATAGTGAACCTTGTGGTGTAGGATACGAAGGTATACTATATCAGTTAATTCCTAACTATTCAATTGAAGCTTCTTCGTGGAATTGATTGTCTAATAGTAAACTGATAAGTGAGAATGTATGGTATGGAATGTATCGTTACCACTATTTGGGTTACTATTAAAAAGTTAGTGATACATACTCGAGGAACTGTGTAAGGCCTTCGGGTCAGATTTTACCAGCACTAAGCCAAGAGGGACATTTATGATACACCTATGAGTCCATCTTATGTGGACCTAAGGTCTACCTGGATATAGGGACAACATGGCTTATGAGGCAGATACATTTGTATGCTTATATAGAATAACTATGTAAGGCACCAAAACTGGGTGGGTAATGCTGGTTGGCTTGTGCATAGGGCAATTCCAAGCGTAGCTGAGTCTCACCTTTTTGGATCCAAACTATGTGGCTTGATGTTATCTAAATTCCCTGAGACTATGTAGGATGATATCTTTGCAGAACGATGTTTTCTTTATTTCATTATTGCTGATCTCTAGAAATATGACTTACAAAAATTTTCACCATTTTATCATTGATTATGGAAATATCCTGAGATATAATTGAAAAATTGTGTTAATGGTGATTACATTTCTATGTTTGTTCTTTTAGTCGAGTTGTGTGTGTGTTGAGATTTCTATGATTTCTATCTTATGTTTTACGTGATGTAATATTCGGACGCTTAGAGCTTGGGTAATCTATCTTAATGGTAATATATTTGTTTTATGTTCTTGCTTTACTTAAGTATTTATATGTTGAATTCAAGTGCTTACCTTAGGTATTATAAGTTGATTCACGTTCACATGGTTCCTTTTCTACAAAAAAGAGCTATTATTATCTATGTGTCCATATACTTCATTTATCGTATTCAAGTTGATATATTTAAGCTAGATTGATCCGTGTATTTCATATTCGGGCCAGATCGAGTTGTTTTAGGTCAACACTATTGTAGATATATGCTTATCTAAGCTTCTTCTGTGGATGACTTATCGTTTTTTGGGACGCTTAAGTGTATTTTGGGATATTCATCCAGTTGTTTTGTTCGTGACTAGGATTTGTACATATTCTTTTATGGGATACGGCGTTGTATGGTTTATATAATCACTTATGTATGTCACTATGTATTGTAATTAATGTGTATGTATATATGACCGAGTTTGTGATTCTATGTTCGATGATATTTATTATGGTCGTATTTTGTTACAAATAGATCCATTAGCCAACAAAGTATTATATTAAGCTAGAATTAAGTATGCCGATCCACATGAGGTAAGAAAAAATAGCACTATATCAATGAACTTGATACTTGTTTATTACAAGAATTACGGTTGGTCACTCTTGACCAGCCTTATTCTTCATATTAGCAAACAATACTACACATAATGCTCTTTACAAATATGGTTCTTGGGGTGGGTGTTACAGCTTGGTATCAGAGATGAGTTTGGAACAAAATGTGATTAACATAGAATAATATACATAATATAGTACATCGAAGTATAATATATGTGTAACATTATCCTCAATCAAAGTTGTTCCTTATCGCATCCTTAACATTTTGTGTCCTTTGGAGGTAGATATATATGGGAATACGTCCAAGAATGAAATTCTTAATTCCATAATATTCCATATTGAATTTAATTAATAATATCTTACCTCTATGATTGATCCTTCTTTATTTTATCCTTTCTGTTATGGCTGATAAAAACAGTGGTGACCTTTCCGACGTTGAGAAGTTTATCGGCCAACATCCAAAGGGCATCCACATGTCCACCGAACAAATTTTGGAACTTGTTTGTAGCACCTAGCCTTATGTGTCTACTCGATCTTCACCCCATGCAAGATTGGTTTTGTGCACATGTGCAATAATTTTTTTTAGTTATGAGGCAATCCTTTCAAAGGATTTGAGCCTTCCTTGGAAGTCTAGGCATGGATGCGTACATCCAAGCGCATCTTTTCTCGCATGGATTTATCTAATCTTCACTACATTCTCGAAGCATCGAGCATGTTACAAGAACGTGTTCTTGATTGGTATGAGCTCCTTGTAGTAGAGATTTATAGGTCCACCTTACAGTGGAAACAATTTAGAAAGCGGTTTGAGATCAAGTCTGTGCCTAAGTCTGAGATGGAGATCATAGCGCATCTTTTCCATGAGTTAAAACAAGGAAAATATTTAGTTTTTGAGTATGTGGCTTCCTTCAAAGACTTATCCAAGTACGACATAGAATGCATTAGTATGCAGTACAAGAAAAATCTAAATTTTATATATGGTCTGAAGAAGCATTTAAGGGAAGAATTGTTATTTCAGCTTAAGTTTACTTTCGACGAACTACTTGATGCGGCAATTCATCTGAAAACCATTGAGAAAGAGAACGATAGTTATGATGAGTTGGAAATTCAAAAAAAAAAAAAAGAACAAGGAGAAGGAGAAGCATCTTATTCTTGACTCTAAACCATTTTGACTTGGTTAGATAAAGAAGCAGAATGTGTCTAGTTCTTGTTATGGACGTGGTACAATTATAGATCCAATGATTGCTTGTCTAGAGTTTATCCTAAGCTATGTACATGTCAAATTTGCAAGCAAGAGGGACATTTATTTTTGTCGTGTCTTAGAGCATCAAATAGACCTAACCCTGAGAAACCTATTGTGATGGATTATTCGGGAAAATCATTAAGCCTTGAGGTACCTTCTCTTCAATATTCAGAGGTTCCCTTTTTGTAACTACTTTTTTTGAGTTTCCTTCGATACGAGCGTGCCACACTCACTCGAATCGAATAAATAAGTAGATGTTAATCTTCTAAAAGATGCTACACTTTATGATACCCTTATAGATTGTGTATTCAGAAAGAAAGACCATAATAGGTTGTGTGCTTTGTGAAATTAATAACATCAATTATTGTGATTTCTATTCCCATGAAAATCATAACGTAATTCGTTATCTTGGTTTTATTATGGTTATTGGAATGAAATTAGCTTTTCCAAAATGAAGCTGAGTTATGTCTTCTCAAGAGAGCCTTATACCTTGAGTACTCTTATTCGAGTGATTAACTAACTTTTATACTTTGGATGTTGTTTGTGATTCCAAAGCTCCTTTGTCCCTTTTAATAAAACTTCGGATAATGGTGATACATCTCGTTATCTTTTGTTGGGAAATTCCTTCTTTGTCTGAGTTTATTTGGGCATTACCACCTAAGTGGGTGATTGAGTTTCATACAAATTCTTTTTCTAGTGTTTGGCTTATTAATCGTCCTCCCCGGAGGATGTCGATTAAGAGACACAAGGAACTAATCGAGGGAACTTTAAGTTTTATTCCTTCAACATATTCGTAATTGTTCTCATATTTAAGTCGCCTGCTCTACTGTTGGTGTGAAGGCTCATCTTAATCTTGGGAATGTATAACAAATATTTAAGGGCTTGATCCAAACCTTATCTTTTTTGTTCAGCCTTGTAAATTTGAATTCATAGGAATGAATTAATAACAATGGTTACAATTTGAGTCTTATATTAGGATGATAAGTGTGAATAAATTTAAAACATATTAGAGTGCGCAACGAAAACTAGTAAATTGTTTCAGCTAAGCACGAGATTAGTAATTTATGCTTGGGAATAACTGGATGGTATAAGTAAATGGTTGACTGATTGTGATAAATTCAAAAATGGGTTTTATTTTTTTAAAATAAAATAAGTGTATTTGAAAAGAAGAAATAAATGTAACTAAAGGGGAATTTGTAAATTATTTTGTTGAATTGTCCGCTGAGTACTTTAAGGATTCTAGTCGATACGCCTGATAAATATTATCAATAAGAATCGATTAAATACTAATAAGAGATCTTCAAACACATTATTTTGGGTAATTATAGAAGTATTAAGAATCAAAGTAATGTTAATCCATTGAGTAAATTGCGAAAAATAGAAATCTTGGCAAGGCAATATTGATATCGTACTGAATTTGCAGCCAAATTATGGAATCAAGCAATATAACTTAGTTGCTTATTATTATTTTGAGATGAATCAAGACAATGGTTATAAGATCAAATTGTGTTTTGAGAAATAATCAAATAAATAGTTGATATATTTAGCGTAGGACATATTCTTAAAATGTACCTCATGCTTAAGCTTAAGTGATGTATATAGTCATCAGGTTAGTGATAATAAATAGGAAAAAACCCGAGGCTATTATGATTTTATAATCGAAATCGCTGCCATTTGAGCAATTGGTGTATATTGATGGCAACGCAGCCTCATTAACCAAATTGAGACTAGAAAAGATGAGGGTGTATTTCTTAAACATTTGCTGTGTGGAAAATAAGATGAATTATGTTAAGCTAATTGTGTATTATTTGGGATAAATGGTAAATCTTTAGTGTACTATGTAGTTGGAAAATGAGAACCACTTTTCTGAAAGAGATAATCTTGTGAAGAGTTACTTAGAAATCAATGTTTAAATATATATATATATATATATATATATTCATATGTTAAACATAAGAAATTTGTGAGGATGCAATTTCTTTAAGATGGAGTCTATAACAACCCTAATTTCGAGAATAGGGGTAAAACAGATTATAACAATGTTATAATTCAGTAGTTAGGAAAATAAGTGAGATTGAAGAAGATAATTTGTATAGCCATATAAATTGAATAAACTTTGACGGTTGTGTATTAAGGAGATTTGGTTGACTATGAGAAATAAAATTGAAGTAAGTTGAATTAAGAATTTAATTCAATGATAATGTGTCTAATGAATTCAAAAATATAAGGATAAAGGCTTTTATGTACCTCAAAGGAAAATTGGTTACCCTTCTTATTATGTTATGAAAGGCAGAATTTCCCTAAGAGATAGGTAGTAGGTAGCCCTCCAGCCAGAGCCCTATTTGAGTTTGAGTCAGGGAAGAAGAGGGCATCATTATCAGTCAACAATTTGTCGCAATAAATTTCAATTTCTAATTAAACAACGAATTTTGACGTAAATTGTATTTTTCAAATCCATTTGAGTGTAAACAAAATATAGAATGTAAATATTATTTAAAACAAATATTTGAATGGTAAAATAGTTTTAATATGGTTGTGCATTTAGTCTTGTTAAAAACAATGTAGTTTAAACAATTTTAATGCTAAAACTATGAGTTTGAACAAGGAAAATGTAAAATACGTTTTTTAAAGAACGTAAATTTAATGTGTGTCATGTTAAAAATATTGTAAAAATAGTTAAAAAGGGTTTTAAACATGGTTGTACAATTTTATAGAGTTATACAACGTTAGTATTAAGAATTAAGTGGTGTTAATATAGTATGGAAACTTGTAAGTAATGTAATTACATAGTTAAAGCTTAATTGTTACACTAAAGCTAATAAAAATTATTTGGACCTTAAATTAGGCCCATTATCTAACTAATTAACCAAAATACAAACCTTGGTTGGAGTACATTCAATTTGTTGTCTGAGGTGTCTGTTCTTCTTCTTTCAAAAGTTGCAGAAGTAAAAAAAAAATGATTATTTTTACAAATATAAAATCTATTTGAAAGATCAAAAAGGAAGGAAATTTTTTAATTCAATCCAATATACTAGTATTCTATCTAGATTCATGAATCTATTCCTTGATTTTTCAAATTTCGGGAAAATTGAATCACTAAAACTCCAACTTCCTTGCATGTGTCTGTAAACTCAATTAATGGTTATTGATGCTTGTTTTTAGCTAAATTATTCCTCCTTTAAAGCAATTTTTTTTATAAAAATCACTGCTACAATCAAGGTGAGTTCAAAGAACTTGCTCATCTGTCATCTTTGCGTTTGCATGTTAAATTTGTGTGTTGTTAATAAATCGAAGTTTACTGTAAATAATTTGTCTCAGATTTAAGTTTATTGTTAATTTTGGGTCCAACTTTTTGGCTATATATCATCTTCAATCCTTATTAGAATAGAATGAAATATTTTCCGATTGATAGTAATGTTGTTAAACTCTACGCAAGTCAAATTTTGGGTCATTTTTGAGTTCAATAGGTTGTTCAAATTTAGTGTCAAACTTGAGTACAAAGCAGAATTTACAACCTGCAGAAATCGTGGATATAGGTCGACCTGTGCCCTATATGGGTCGATTTGGACGTCAATCCAAAGGCATAGGCGGGTCGACCAAGGATCACTTAATTGGCGCATCCTTTGTTCTCATGTGGTGTATGTTCTAATGCCTTGGTCTAGTACATGTTGCCATGTTTTAACAATCACTTTGTGCTATATTATTAATGATATAAATGTCGTGCTTTATAGTTGAGTTATGTATCTAATTCCTATAATTGGAAGAGCCAATATTGGTACCAATTCACACTGTGAATCGGCTTGTTTTGTGTAAATTCCAGTTTGTTACTCAATTGAGTTTTGATGAGCTTTCAGTGAACTATGTTTAATTTACACACATGATTTACTAAATCTCTTTTTAAGAGATTGTGACTTATAATATATAATTATTTCTAAAAGCTATATTATATAAATATACCAATTTTACTATAAAGAAAGTTAATATAAATGTTCTTTAAATGCTTTCCAACTCGTTTTCTCGTTATAAATATTTTCTTATTAAATTTACACATTTTCGCACTCTTAGAGAGAATGAGCATTTGTATTAAACGGTACAGTAAACCACTTGGTATGGGGCATGAAGGTATGTTATATCGGTTAATTTCTGACTTGTCAATTAAAGCTATTTTATGGAATAGGCTATCTAGTAATAAACCGATAATCAAGAACGTATGGTACATGATGTATGGTTTTTGGCTTACTATTGGAAATTTGGTGACACATACTCATGGAACTATGTGGGGCCTTTAGGTTTTATGTTAGTAATACTAGGCCAAGAGGCCCATTTATAATAGACCTACGAGTATATCTTATGTAGACTCGGGGTATATCGAGATATAGAGAATGTATGAGACTTATGAGCCTAGAACATAATACTTATATGAAGTAATTGTGTAGGGAGCCAAAACTGTATGGGTAGTAATGGTTGGCTTCAACCGACTGTGTCAAGCACGTGCAACCATATATGAGTCTTGACTTTTTGGATCCAAACTGTATGGGTTGATGTTATCTAAATTCCCCGAGACTATGTGGGTGATATATGTGTGGAACATTGTTTTCTAGATTTCGTTATCTTAGATTACTAGAAATATGATTTACAATTATTTTCACCATTTTATCATTGATTATATGTGTGTGTATATAATATATATATAGCATGAGAAGTAATTGCAAAATTGTTTATATGGTAATTACATTTCTATGCTTGAGCTTTTAGTCAAGTTCTATGTGAGTTGAGATTTCTGTGACTTCCATCTTTTATTTTATGTGATTTATATTCGTTATACCCTAGAATTGAAGCTTGGGTAATCTATCTCGGTGAAAATATTTGTATTTTATGTTCTTACTTTACCTAAGTATTTATATGTTGAATTCATGTGCTTACCTTAAATATCGTAAGTTGATTCGCATTCATATGATTCCTTTTCTACAAAAAGGAACTATTATTATCTATGTGTCCATTATTTCATTTATTGTATTCTAACTGATATGTTCAAGTTAGACCGACCCGCGTGTTTCATACTAGGGTCAGACCTAGTTGTTTCAAGTTAGCACCATTGTAGATATTTTCTTATTCAACCTTCTACTATGGACTACCTATCGTCTTTTAGGACGCTTATGCTTATTTTGGGCTAGCCGTCTAGTGTCTTGGCTGTGATTATGAAGTGTACATGTTCTTTTATAGGTCATGATGTTGTGTATATATTCATATTGTGGTTTATATAATCACTTATGTATCTCAGTTTGTATTGTACTTTATGTAAATGTATACTAATTGTGTTGTTCTATGATCGGTGATATTTATTATGATTTTTTGTTGTTTAGAATAAATATGTCATCCACCAAAATATTGTATTAGGCAAGAATTAAGTATGTCGATCCCTATGAGGTTAAATAAATAAGCACCGCATTGGCGTACTTGATACTTATTTATCAAAAGACTTGCAGATGGTCGCTCATAACCAGCCCTGTTCTCCTTATTAGTAGACCGCATGACCTATTAATGCTTTTTACTGATATGGGACTTGTTTGGAGTATTACATTATCTTATATATTAATATTCTTTATTATAAAAAGATTTTCAAAAGAAATATTTTCCAATTTTTTTCAAAAACCCATTTTAAAATCGTTTTCTGAAATTGTGTGTGTTTATATATATTCTACATAAAATCACGCGTTTTTGCACTATTTGAGAGAACGAGAAAGTGACTTAAACGATATAATAAACCACGCAGTATGGGACATGTAGGTTTGCTATATCAATTTAACTTTGGACTTATACATTGAAGCTACTTTAGTATATAATTGAGCTGGTAAGTTAGAAATGTGGTAAGGGATGCATTGTTGTCACTATTTGGGTTACTATCATGAGGTTTGTGACATATTCAGGGAACTAAGTCGGACCTTTCGCTCATGTTATTGATGTTTCCAATTATTAGGCCTTTTTAGTCTTTTTTGGACCTTCTCGGTGGTATTTGTTGGAATCATCCATTTGTTGGACCTTCTGGATGGTATTTATTTTGGTTTTACAATTTATTGATCCTTGGTAGTGTTTGTTGAGCACCATATTTGTTGATTAGCACTTGGCAGACTTCAACCATTTAAGTGGAGCACTTGTAGGCATAGCTTAGAATTACCTCTATGCATCCAACCCGAGTGATGTTTTCTTGATTCCATTAACTCTTAATTTCTAGAATTTATGATTTTACAATGTTATCACTAATTAAGAATATTGGATTTTTGCATGTAGCCAATGAGCTATTTGATGATTTATGTTATGCGATTACATCTCTATGTGGAGAACTCCTAATCGATTTCTATGCATTGAGATTTTTATGATTTCAATCTTGATGTTTTATGTGATTTGATATTTACTATATCATAGATTTAAAGCTTAAGCAAATTGCCATCGATTGAAATATATGTGTTTGATGCTATCAGCGTATACAAAAGACTTATTTATTGACTTAGATGATCATATCTCATGTATTTTATGTTGATTCATGCTTTTGTTGTTCCTTCTCAACTGAAAGGAACTACTATTCTTGTATCAGTATGTTTCACTTATCATATTTTAACTATCAAGCTTAAGTTAGAATGACCCATGTATTTTGTGTACTCGGGTCAGATCGTGTTACTTTAGGTCAGTCATTTGTTGTAGATTCTTTCTTTGCCTTACTTTGACCTTGGATTATTTTATTTGATGCCAGTACCTGATTTGAGTAATCGATTGTCGCGTCTTATAATGGGAACATGTTGTATTAAGAACCATTCGATTATGTAGCACATGTGATGTTGTATCTGCTATTTGAATATATATGTATTGTGTTCTATGATCAGTTTATTGCGACATTGTTATATCTAGTTTTGAAAAGATCCTTACCTATTATAGTTTTGTTTTAAACTTGAATCGAGTATGTGATTTACATAAGGTAAAGAAAGAAAATTTGGGCCCCCAAACGTATTTGATGCTCGTTTAAGACAGTGCTCATGGATGGTCGCTCCCTACCAGCCCTATTCTCTACATTAACAGACGACATTATTTGGTAATGCTTTTTGTTAGTGTGTGTCTCAGGATGGGGAACCACAAAATGGTATTAGAGCAGAATTCATGACAAAGTATGATAAAAACGGAATAGAAACCTAATAGTACATGTGTTACAATAATGAAGAATAACATTCGTGTCTACCTTTATCTCCTTTCATTGTTATCCTTGATCATTGTCCTTTAAGTCTTGAGTTTTAGTGGTAAAAAATAAGTCTGGGAATGCTTCTAGAAATGTGTTTAGTTATTTAGCATCCCACAAGTTGAATCCTATCATCGATAGTATACCCCTATACAAAATTTTACCCTATCAAATTCTATTAGTTTATAATGTCATGGATCAAACCTGATGAGTCATAGAATCTACCCCAAACTGCTTGTAATAAATAGTTGTGTTAATTTCTAAATAGGAGATATGAAAATGAATTAATAAGCAAAATAGTAAATTACAGTTTATATCGGGTTAATAAATGTAATACCCAAGAATAAATCAGAGTGTGCAGCGAAAACTAGTAGAATATTTTGGTTGAGCACAATATTAATAATTTGTATTTGGGTTTTATTGGATGATGTATAAATAATTAATTCGCTGTTTGGAATAAATTATTTGGTTGTACTTATTTGAAAATAAATGAACAGATTTTGGCAATAATAAAATAAATACAACTAGTAAGAACTTGTGATTGTCTATTATGTTGGCCTAACATTGTTTAAGGATTCTGGTCGATATCTAAGAATAACTTGTGATTGTCCATTGTGTTGGAGTGTCCTTACATTGTTTAAGGATTCTGGTCTATATATGGATTGTCGTGTTATCATTGGGGGTTCCCAAACATCATGTGAGACTTGACATAGGAAAAAAATAATTAATTGCAGAAAAATATTAGAATTGAAATAATGTTAAGCCATTGAAAAAACTGTGAAAAGTGGGAGAGAAAAGCGAGGCAATATCGATATTGAATTGAATTAGTAGCCAAATAATCAAGCGTATAGTTGAAATTTAATGGCTTAATATTATTTTGAGACAAGTTAAAGAAATTACTTTAGAGTGAAGTTGTATTTTAGGAATAAAAGGATATATATACACACACATGTATGTGAAGATATGATTTAAAAAGGATAAATATCTTGAGCGAAGTAATATTTAGGAAATGCACTCTCATATTTTTGATGATGTATGCAGCCATCAAGTTGTAATATTTAGTAGGATAAAGTGGCAAGATCATTTTTATTTTGTAATAAAAATCACAGCCATTTGACTAACAAACTTACTATAGCAAATGGCGAGGCATCGCCGTTAATCTATTTAAGGCTTGGAAAGTGAAGTGTGTATTTTGGAATATATGCTAAGTAAAAGATAATACATGATAATTTGATATATTAAAATTTTGGATAAAAGTTAAAAATTTGGAACTTATATATAAGAATTTATATTATATTTCCATGGAAGAGGAAAATTTGAAAACATCTATCTAGAATTTAAATTATAGATGGATTATCATAAGGGAAACGAAGAACATACAATTTGTTTAAGGGAAGAGTCTGTAATAACCCAAGTTTTGGGCACCTGGATAAAAAGCTTATAGTGTGGTTTATAATTCAGAAGTAGATAAAACAAAATGCAAATTCAAAAAGAAAAACTTGTGATGACCCCAAACTTCCACAGAATGAAAGTAAGGAATGATCATTTGGAATACAACATAAATACAATAATACATATC
Source organism: Allium sativum (assembly GCA_030737875.1). Classification (NCBI taxonomy): domain Eukaryota; kingdom Viridiplantae; phylum Streptophyta; class Magnoliopsida; order Asparagales; family Amaryllidaceae; genus Allium; species Allium sativum. Next base: position 150,501,384 of record CM060921.1, on the reverse strand, counting down.
ACAGATACAACATAGCATAGGAAATTCATAGAGTAACAACATCATAGCAGCGGAAATATAATGTCATTAACCACAGAAAATCCACAGTCACAGAATTCTAAATTATTACATCAAGTTTGAAGAAAGAGAAGTAAGTTCCAACTCCAACTTAAACAACGTGAAATGAAGCAAGTTTAATGTCTGAAATTAAAAAGAGAAAAATGCAACAGCAGCAAATGATAGATGTGTTCAAGTTCCAAGTCATCACCTCTTCACAAAAGCAAATCCAAGAAAGATAATAAGCAGCTCCAAAGAAAAGACTCGAAGCGAAGAATAAACCTGTTTACTTGGCTGCCCGTGTAGAAAGGAGGGCACCCGAGTTTGCAAAAAGGTGGAAACAAACAACGGGTCAGTCGTGGGACTGGTGTGAGAATTCTTAACTAATTAATCACTATTAATAGGGCAAATCCAAAGACCACGCCGCCAACGTGGAACGGGTTTGCTCTAATGGGCTACCGTGCATAAATGTGTCAGAACAAATAATAAGTAAATCGTACAACAATGTCATGCTTTTTAGAAAAATGGAATCACCATAAGACCCAGGTCCCATCACACAATGCAACACAAACCAGAGGATAGGGTTTTACCTTATAGTGATTAAACATGCTAAATACGGCAAATATGAGTTTAATATTATTATTAGTATATATCAAAACATTTCAAAGTAAATGTATAAATCCTAGGAAGAATAGTATCCCATACTACTATGCCTCCATACTAGTAATACAATCAAATTCGTAGGGTCGTATTTGGATTTTGGTTTCCATCATGAGTCAAGGCTAGGGAGGAGCTCCTACCGATTCGAGACACTCTAACTAATGTCTCAGGATCACTCGCAGTGTACCCTTGGATAGCTGCAGGGCCGGTCCACCATACGAGTTGCGGATTAGTTATTCCTGAACACATGTTTCCCAGTCCTATAGGACCTATCATCCGAGGCGCCTCATTCCATCATCCACATAAGTAAAATGTTAGGCCGTGTTAAAGCCCAATCACCACTTCTAGCTAGAAAGAAACGTGCTGCTCTCCCTGCGTTCCCTTCTCCCGTTTTAGACTCCGCCGGTGTGTGAGGCTCGCAAAGTCACGTTGTACACAAAGCTATGCCTAAACAGGCTATGCTTTGATCGTCCCACAAGGCTTGTTTTTCAAAAAAACCTTGATCCTATGCATCTTAGCATGCCACATAATCACTCCATATTGCACTACCAATCCTTTGAAGAAATATATGAATGGATGTTAAGCAAGAGAATAAATTCCCCGCCACCAAACATCCATACATTCGACAAAAGATCAATAACATGATATTTGATAGAGTATGATGTCAGACACACAATCCATTTATTAGCTTATGCTCCAGGTCTGAGCGAAAGCCAAACCCGTGAAATCAACACGTACGTTTGGGTAATGACCATGACCCTTGATTTGGGAGCAAGTCAAATCAGGGCCTTGATCGTTGTCCATTCGAGGGAAGATTTACGGTCTTCATACGCCATCTTTAAACATCCATTAACGTCGTTTGATTATTTGGAATGAGAGAACTCGGACTTCCCAAATAATCCTCATATATATATATTTGAAATCCTTCCTATTCGTTAATAATATTTTTCTTAATGATTCATTCCAATTTTAATTATTTAAAATAATTAAATTTTAATTAACGACGCTTCAGGTCAACGGACGACCCTGGCGCTGCTTTCTACAAATTTTGATTTTCACATTCCTCAAAATCTAACCATTGGATCATAACGTATCTCATATCGTTGGAAATATTTTCCCGAGACGGTCCTAATGCTTTCAGTTTTGGGAAAATCCGACGGTCGGATCTTCCGATATAATCGTTTAAAGATACGATTTCAAAATGTGAACTGCCGCGCTCGATTCAATAAATTTTAATTATATTTATATAAAAATATATAAATATAATTCTCCTAACCCTTTTATTTACATAAAAAGGTAAATTCCATTTTTACGTTGAATTCATTATTTTAATTACTCTGTAAATTTTCAATGAACATACCTAACTTTTACCTACGTATAAAAATGTAAATTTTATTTCACAATGTAAAAGTTCATTCTTTTATTGCATATAAAAATGCAATTTTATTTGCGATGCCAATTCTCAAAAAATGTAAATTGTCTATACAATGCAAAATCTACATTTCATTTACATCCTAAAATATATAACTTTAATTTCATGTCACATTCCTACACCTTATTTACATATAAAATGTAAATTTAATTTACATGTCAAATTCCTACATCTTATATTATATATAAAATAAATAAATTTTATTTCTAATGTTCATTCTCATCCTATGTTGCATATATAAAACAAAAAATGTGAATTCTATCATACGATGTAAATGCATCTTTTAATTACATAGGAAAATGTAATTTTTATCCTACGGTGTAATTTCCTACTTACATTACATATAAAAATGTAATATTTAACATACGATGTAAACTCATGTTTTAATTACGTATAAAAATGTAAATTTTAATATATGATGAAATTCACATTTTAATTACAGAGAAAAAGGTAATTTTTAACAAACGGCATAATTTCCTATATAATTTACATATAAAAATGTAATTTTAACATACGATGAAATTCACATGTTAATTACAAAGAAAAATGTAATTTTTTCCACTATGCAAAATCTACTTTATTTTAACATTATAAAAATGTAAATTCCTACTTTAATCCACATTAAAATAATGTAAGTTGCATAACGATGTAAATTTCATAACGATGAACAAGATGATAGATTTATACATGATTCATATCCACAAGGTATACTTCAACAAATTTAAACAAGGTAAAAAACTAATTTTTACTACCGATCTATGATTTTAATTAACAGATCTATGATTAAAAATAACGGATCTAAAATCATAGCATCACAACAATTTGAATCCATAACCCATGATAACATTCATCGCAGATCTAATTGTGTTTGACTTTCAATTTCACATAACGCAACCATAATAATTAAATTAATTAAATTTAATTAAAAATAAATTCTCACCTAGCTTGGATTTGAAATGAAGGTTCGGATTCAATCAGATCTCGTGTTCAAGGTCACGGCAGTTTCGGATCTGAAAGATTTCAATTTGAAGTTCATACGAATAAATTAAAACTGACTTTTAACAACTGTCGCTATAACGCTTAAAAGCATGGCAAAACTGAAATATTCATACCTTTATAATTTCAGAAAAGTTCAAAACTTCAATTACAGTTTGCAGGAGATATAGTCGATTGTTTTCGGAACGGCTTGCAGGAGATTGGAGAGCTACGAGAGGGGGACGTTCGGTCGGAAGGGGGGAGGGTGCGGCGGTCTATGCTGGGGGCGGCGGGGTAGCGAAGGTCGCGGGTTGGGGCTCCAAATTCGAGGGCTACAGGCTGTGAAATCGAATGAAACTTGTCGGAGATTGGAGAGGAAGGGAAGAGCTTCAAAAAGTTCAACTACGGCTAAGTCTAATTGTGTGTGGATTAATGGGAAAATGGAGATGAAAATTCAAAGGGGGGGGGGCGGCTATGGGTTCACTCGATCGGGGAAGAAGACGATGGTAATGGTCCGTATTTATACAGTATACGGCTTATTTTTATTTTATTTATTTATTTAATTAATCCCAAAATTAGGGTTTCTCCATACGATCACCAAACGGACCCTAACGAATGTCGAACAATAGGTTTAGACGTCTTCTGAACGCAATGGCGCAAGTGCCGAGGTCTAATTCTGAAGTTTACAGTGTGTTTTCTTTATTTTCAAATTAATTCTTTTATTTTTAATTCGAACGTACTTTCTAATTTTACTGGGGTCACATATGAAGTCAGAAAAATCCAGAAAAATTATTTTTGGCTTTCTTATGACGATATGGTCCTAACAAAATTTATTTCGTCGAATTCTTAGACTGTTTGAAAAATGGCTATTTTTCAGTCAATTAATTTTGATCGAAATTGACAAAACACAGTTTCTTTTGCCATGCTCACATACTAGCTTCAAAAATCATGAAATTTGAAACCTAGCAATAATTTTACATCCCGGATCCAACAAAAGTGGTTTCGTCGAATTCCGAGGTCGTATGCAAAATGTCGATTTTCAAGGGCGATATAATCTCTATAGCGACCTTTCTGAGAATTCATTTGGCCATAACTTTTGATTCCCACTATGAAATTTCGATTTTTCAGATTCGTTAGAAAGATATTCATTAACAGATTTAAATATTTTTCGTTTCATCAAAATCCGGTTTATTCTGCATCCTGTTTAGTTAGTCGAAGTTAAAGTTTGACTTTTCTAACTACCGTCCTATTTCTAATTGTTTATGTAATTTAATTGAATATATTTGTATTAACTTTGCTCAAAATAAATTTCCATTCATTTTTATTTGAAATAATTTATTTTAAATATTTAAACACACCTAAAATCTCTAAAATGAAAATTTTAAATTGGCCCCAAATTCTGGGTTGTTACAAAACTCGTATAACCACTTAAGTTAATTAAACGAAGAATTTAGTGGATTATATAAGCAACTGTGTTGAATTGAGGATAAGTTGGGTTAAATAATAAGATAAGAAAATTTTATTCAACATTTGTTGTTGAATAAACTTAAGTATGTAGGAAATATAGTATGGAAACCTATAATATGTGCTTTTGATGTAGATATTTGTTAAAAGAATTATTTTGTCAAAGTGCAATAATTTTGTAAATTATTAATAAACAATGATTTTGGTTGTTAAAGTGAACGCTTGAATTAAAATTGGCTTGTAATTCAATATTAAAAACATGAAATACTAATTAAAAATCAATATTAGAGCATTAAAATATTTTTAATACAGTTTGTATATTTATTTTGTCGAAATAGTGTATTTTATGTACATTTTGTGGTTAAAAATGTAAGTTCTAAACAAAACGTAAATGTGAATTTTAAGTTGTTTTCATATTAAAAATTATGTCTAAATGGTTATAAATAAATTTTACACATGTTGTTACAATAATTTTTAAGTTAAAACATTCAATTATAAACTTTCTGTATGAAAATTTCGTGTTAAAAGGTATTAAAGAGTGTAACATTTGTGTTAACTAGAGGTTTATAGCAAGTTAAATCTAACAAAGCACTGGTAGCCTAAATTAGTAAAAATTTAAGCCCAAAACCCATTTATCAAGATGCAAAACTGGATTAGCAGAGAAGGTTTTTGAGATATATGTACACTTCTCTTTCTTTTCATCTCCTCTCCTCTAGAAAAACGAAAATACAAAACTCTCTCTTCTAATACAAAAATCAACGCCATTTCACAAACTGGAAACATGAGAAAGTTTATGAAAGAGGATCCTAACAAGTAACCAAACTGAGATCCATTCATCTAATTTCTGGAATCGTGGAAGAAGAATTTACAATGAGTGTTCTTATGCTTTCATGTTAGTGCTTTCCAATTATACAGGTTCTAGAAGCCCAAAGCTATCCTCTTTGTAAGCTAAATTGTTGTAAATCATTGCTAATCTAGTAAATTTGAATATTCACTCATATATATATCTTGAACTTTCTAACATGTTAAAATTTATTGATTTGTATTGCTGGTTTCTATTTACTATAAGTGAAATATGAAACTTTGAGTTTACAGTAACCATTTGTTGTAGACTAATCTTTGAGAGCTTGTTGATCTTTTGTTTTACCTCAAACTCATTTTTATTTTTTCATAGATCACTATCCATTAGCTGCTCTTTATATGATCTTAAATCAAGTTCATATTCACTGTATTCATATACTAAAAACTATTGCAAAAACTGAATCGAAAATGACAGAGTATTGGGAAAATTTCCCATACTCTAGGCCGACCTGCACTTCAACTCATAGGCATAAGGGGGTCGACCTTAGGGTTGGCTTTGACCATTGTTAGGTCAGCCTTTGGTGTGCCTAAATGTGCGCACTTGGTCCTTGCTAATTGGGTTTATTGTATGCAATTTCCAATTTTTGGTACCATCTTTTGGTGATTTTTTGTGCCATGTTTCAGTGATTTGTAATGCCATGTTTATAGTTTTTTAAATTGCTTATTCCTACATATTGGAAATATCATCAACTCAAATTCAGGTTGACAAGTTTTTGATAGGCTTTTCGATGCTAATTTTGTTAAAATTTTATTTGAAATTAACGATTTCATGCATACATTTTATAAAATTAATTTTAAAGAAATTTTTGGTTCGAAACGAGCTTTTGAAATAATTATATCATAAATCAATTTATAATAATATAATTATTTCCGAGCTATCCTATATATAAATATTCGTTACTATAAAGGTATCTTCCATAGAATTTTTTTGAAATTGTTTTTGAAAGTGATTTTAAAATTGTTTTCTTGAAGTATATATATGTATTTCTTATATAACATCACAGTTTTTTCATTCTTCGAGAAAATGGAAAAATGGCATCAATAATATAATAAACCATATGGTACAGGATGCATAGGTTGCTACATCGGTTAATTCCGGATTTGTTCAATTGAACCTACTTTAGCGTGGAATTGATTGACTTTCGGTAAACCAATAAGTGATAATATGAGGTATGACACGTAATGTTGTTACTATTTGATTTACCATTAGGAGGTTTGTGACACATTTGAAAAATTGTGTGGGACCATCAAATCATGTTATTGATGTTGCCAAGTATTAGGCCTTCTAAATGGTATTTGTTGTACTTTCAGGGTGATATTTGTAGGCCTCATCCATTTATTGGACTTCAGATGGTTTTTATTTGGTTTCGACAATTCCTTGAACCTTTTGGGAAGTATTTGTTGGGCGCCATATTTGTGTAGTTTCAGGCATTCGGGCGAAACATGTGTAAGTGTAGTTTCGCTCCCCTTTATGGATCCAATTTGAGTAGTGCTTTCTAGAATTCATTATCTTCTGATTTCTACAATTTATGATTTTATAATGTTCTCACCATTTTGAGAATATTTGGGTTTTACACATAGCCTATGAGCTATTTGATGATTTATATCATGGTAATTATATTTCTGTGTGGTGAGCTCCTAATCGAGTTTTATGCATTGAGATTTTGATGATTTCCGTCTTGATCATGTTTTATGTTATTTGACATTAACTATACCATAGCTTTTGAGCTTAAGCTAATCTCTGTCAATGGAAATATACGTGTTTGATGCTATCATCTTATGCATGAGGCTTATATATTGACTTAAATTATCTTATCTCATGTATTTTATGTTGATTCACTCTTTTCTTATTCCTTCTCAATTAAAAGGAACTATCACAATTGTATCGTTAGGTTTCAGTTATCATGTTCTAACTATCATGTTTATTCTAGACTGCTACGTGTATTTTTTTTGTACTCAGGTCAGACCGATTTATTTCAGGTTAATCATCTACCGTAGGTTCCTGCTTATCCTTGCTTTTGCCTTGTATTATCATATTTGATGCTAGTACCTGATTTGGGTAGCCAAGTGTTGTGTCTTATGCATATTCATTTGTTGGGAACATGTTGTATTTATATGGTTCCTAAGAACCATTCGATTATGTAGTACATGTGATGTTATATTTCCACAATATGAATATATATATATATATATATATATATATGTGTGTGTGTGTGTGTGTGTGTGTGTGTGTGTGTGTGTGTGTGATTTGTTAATTTTGATGTTATATTTAGTTATGAATAGATCCTTAGTCATCGTAGTTTTTGTATTAAACTTGAATCGAGTATGTCGGTCCACAAAAGGTAAGAAAATAAAATTTGAGCACACAATCAACGTATTTGATACTCGTTTAAGACTAAGCTCACAGATTGTTGCTCCTGACCAGCCATACTCTCAACATTAGCAAACAATATTACTTATTAACGCCCTTTTTCAGTGCAAGTCTCGCAGTGGTCATTGCATAAATGGAACCCAAGCTGACTACGACCCCTAGAATCCAAAGAATGTAATTACATCTCAAGAATAAAAGGTTCATATCATTGGAGACTCGAGTCCGACTAACCAAATGCCAATGACAAAGCGCTTAATGGCTAATAGTGAGAAGATGAAAGTGAAGAAGAAAGTTGCTACTTCTGATTCCAAGATCGTACTATTCCAAACCAAAGCAAAGATGAAAATGAAATGGAAGATACTTATAAGTAAATCTAGAGTTTTTGAAGCTATCACAAGCGAGGAGGTTACATACTCGGGAGGTGGAAGTCATGCTTCCTCCCGAGGTAAGGGGAAAGCAAGACCGTGCAGTCAAAGCGCTTAGTGGTTCCATAGCGGTGGAGATGCAAAAAGGTATAGCGGGGATATAGTGGAGGCACGGAAATGTTCATTGGATATAGAACAAAATATTTGAAATTAATTAATCATCTTTCTCACATTATATGTGTACAAGAAACTGATATCAATTAATCTTATATAACAAAATTAAGGGATATCATAGTTATGCATTCTAAATTCGATTAGTGTAATTGATTGTTACCATATGTTAGACACTTATGTCTTAAAGTTATCTCTTTACGTTAAATTTACTATTTTTTAAAAAGAGAATTAGTCAAATCATGCTCTATATATTAATACTGCTAAAGCGGAAGTTAAAAAGCCTTGATTTAGTTGATGTAGCGGAAAATAGCGGGACTAAAAGTGAATCTACTGTTCATCACCACTAAATTAAAATATCGCAGCGGTTGAAGAGTGCTATGGGCTATAGCGGGGATATTGCGAGGCTTTAGCGAGGATTTAACTTCATATAACAAAAGGATACAACAGCTATCTATGCATCTTGATGAACCAACAAGGTAGCCGAGGAAAGAAGCAGCAGTTGATACTCCAATTGTTTGTTATTTTGGTCTTGTATTAGAGTCTATATCTTTTTTTCTTGAGTCCGAGACAGGCTACTATTGTGCATGCACCGACACTCGCTACTTGACTGTGTACATAAGTGATGTAAGTAATGAAAGATTAGCATTTCCATTGTACTATTTACTATGTACTTTCTCGCATTTCATATACTGCGTCCGTTTATTGATAAATGCATTATATATATATATATATGTATATGTATATATATATATATATGTATATGTGTGTGTGTATCATAGTTTCTATGTTATGTGCTAATTTATCGCAACGCTTTGCATGTAAATATTTTTATTTTATATGCTTGTTTACTACAACACTATGTCAATAAATAATATACATATAGTTATTTAGTGTATTATGTTATTTAGCTTTGTTGCGATTGCCAAAATTATCCATTCCATGTAACAAAATGGTAGAGTGTCTTGGTTTAGCTAACTTTGCGGTTATTTCAATTTCAAGGTAGTAAGTTCATTTCAACACCGTGCTAGTGTATGTGACCTACAATATACAGGGACGTTAAGCCATTTTTCAAGAGATTATGCATTCTTTGCAACTCATTTGATTGCCCAGAGTTCTAAATCATCCATGCACGGTTGTAGTGCATTATTTTGTTATTTTATTGCTAATGGTATAGGGTGGTCATCGTATTATGTGCATCGATAACCTTCAACAATACTTATTACCGACTCATATGGCGTCATCTTGCATCGTACTAGGCAACTTGTGTATAAATATACACTCGCTAACTATACCTCCGTAAAACCTCCAGTGCATAGCATGTTGTCCTAACTCTTTCTGATGTATGCCTAACCATCCCGTACTTACATAAAAAATGGGATAATTCAACTAGTTACTAGGAATTGTTGTAAATGAATGAGCAATAGAAAGGAATTTGGGAAGAAGAAGAGATAGCAACATATAAGTCCGACATCATAAAATATTAACACAATCTCTCCTAATATATTGGAAGCCAATAAGCTTATATAAAATAAAAGAAAGAGAGATTATATGGGGATGCGTGGGCTTGGCTATGATATAATAATACATTAAAATGTCAAAGATTGGGCCTTGGGCCTTGGGGCTCTTGGGGTGTCTTGATTGAATATGGCCAACGGTTGCCGATTGGGCTAGTGCATTGAAATGAGAATTTTTTTTCTTAGAATTTTAAAGGTGTGTCCGTTCAATCCAGAATTCGAAAGGCATGTCTGTTAGCTGAATGAATACAACCATTTGAATTCTTAGCGTAAGCATATTAATGACCGAGCGATTAAAGTGTCACAACCTTTCCAATACTGACGGTTATTAATGCATGCGAACAGGCACTCCTCCTTGCCTATAAATATGCTGCCCAAAACAAGACAAAATTCACCTTTCTGCTCGCATTACTTCTTCTTCTTCAAAGTTATCCTCTGATCTAGTTTTTATAATCTACTTCAGTTCGTCAAAATTCCGTTTGTTGGCACTACGCTGTGGAGTTGGTCCATTTTATCCTGGGAAACAAATTGCAACTGCATCAATCAGTGCATACGATGGAAATATTGTTTCAAGGAAACAGAATATTTCTAGACTTGGACATTATTGGAAAAAGAATACTTTATGTATATCTTTAATCTATTACACAATCAGTTGCGCTTTCTGCGATTATTGTAAACACAGTTTGATGCGACAAGTTTCTGACTGAAGAGGCTCCTGTGGTAGACGAACTTGAACTTGATGCTACCAAAGTAGAGGCTTTGATTATCTGGACAAACTCAGTTTTCATGTGTAAAAACTATATTCTGAATGGTCTGGATGATAGCCTCTACAATGTCTATTGTATTGTTACAACATCCAAGCATCTCTGGTTGGCTCTGGAAAAGAAGTACAAAGCTGAAGATGCAGACATGAAGAAATTCATTGCTGGAAAATCTCTTGACTTCAAACTGGTTGACTCAAAGATGGTGATAAGTCAAGCTCAAGAACTGCAACTTATCATCCATCAACTTGAAGATGAAAAGATGACTCTTAGCGAGACTTTACAAGTTTCCACAACTATTGAGAAATAGCCTCCTACTTAATAGGACTTCAAAAATTACCTTAAGCACAAGCGTAAGGAAATGACAAAGGAAGACCTCATAGTTCGGCTACGCATCGAGGAAGATAATAGAAATTCTAAGAAAAAGATTTCTCAGAATTTTGCTTCCAAAGCAAATGTTGTTGAGTTAGACAAGACTAACAAAAGAAAAAGGGAGAATTCTCCTAAGAAGTCAAAGAAATTTCAGGGTTCTTGCCACGACTATGGAATGAAGGGGTACAAAGCAACTGAATGTTGTGCACCTAAAAAGAAGAAGTTAGAAGCAAATACGGCTGATGTTTCGAAAGGAATTTCTGATATTGATTTATGTGCAGTATTATCAGATTGCAACCTTGTTGGTAACTCAAAGGAATGGTTTGTAGACACTGAAGCCACTCGACGCATATGTGCTAACAAGTGGATATTTACAACCTATAAAACTACAACTGATGCTGAACAACTTTTTATGAGCAATTCTTCTACTTCAAAGGTCGAAGGCAAAGGAAAAGTTGCAATGAAATTGACTTCTGGAAAGGAACTGACTTTGAATGATGTTCTCCATGTTCCAGAAATTCCCAAGAACTTGATTTCTGGATCGTTAGTGAGCAAGCATGGCTTCAAATTGACCTTTGAAGCTGATAAATTTGTGCTTTCCAAGAATGGAGTGTATGTTGAAAGAGGATATGTGTGTGATGGTTTGTTTAAAGCAAGTGTAAACACTATTGTACAACACACTAACATAAATGAAAGTGAATCTTCTGCTTATATAGTTGAATCTTCTAAAATATGCCATTTTAGATTGGGGCATGTAAACTTTGATACATCGCGAAAATTTATTAATCTAGAATTTATACCAAAATGCAATATAGATTCAAACTATAAATGTCAAGTTTGTGCAGAAGCGAAATTGACAAGAACCTCGTTTCATCATGTTGAACGGGATACCGAACCTCTAGACTTAATACGTACCGATGTATGCGATTTGAAAATGTGTAAAACTAGAGGTGGAAAAAGGTACTTTATTACATTCATTGATGATTGTACCAGATATTGTCATGTATATATCCTTAGAAGTAAGGACGAAGCATTCAAAATGTTTAAACGGTACAAGGCAGAAGTTGAGAATCAACTCAATAAGAAAATCGAATCTTTAAAAAGTGATAGAGGAGGAGAATACGAGACTCTATTTGAGGAATTCTTCGTTGAGCATGGAATTATACATTAAACTACCACTCCGTATTCACCTCAATCCAACGGTATAGCCGAACGGAAAAATAGAACTCTTAAAGAAATGATGAATGCCTTACTAGTTAGCTCTTGCTTGCTAGATAATTTTTGGGGAGAAGCTATTCTTTCAGCAAATCATATTTTAAATAAAATACCTCGAAAGAAAACATCTAAAACTCCTCATGAACTTTGGAAAAACAGACCACCATCCTACAAATACCTAAAAGTGTAGAGGTGTCTTGCCAAAGTAGATGTAACACCCCGTGATTCTGTAACACTAAGATTCACAAATCAAGGCAGAATTAAATTCGAAAATCAAAATCATGGGAAATGGGCTGTGCCATTGCGTTCGTCTCGGAATTCTGCATGAAAACGAGTCCGATTTTGCGTAAATTGGAGTTCGTATGAGGGAGATATGGCCTCCGGAAGATTCAGCGAAGTTCAAATTTCAAAACAGGTCAGGTTCAAAATTCAAATCGGACCCAGAATGGGCTGGGCGGGAATTTTCCCGCCCAAGGCACCCAGGTCGACTGGGTAGTCGACCTGGGGGTCGTCCCCCCTGCTTTTTCCTGTTTTCTGCACCTGGTTCGTTCTTCTGTATTCGGACGCCATCCTGACCAGATTCATTGACTTCTACACTATATAAACAGCCCTAGACTCCTTCTCTATTCAAAATTCTTCTCTACCCTTATGCTGCAAAGATTCTTAGTGAACATGGCTTCCTCTCCTCCTCTTAATCAAATAATAAATAGAATAATATGTATAAAATAAATCAAGATGAGGAGATGCTGTTCAAGTTGTCCATAAGAGATTCAAATCAGTATTAAAGCTTCAAGAAAAGGATTAAAGGCTAGCGTCGCACGAATCATAGCAACGCCATCTTTCTTTTCTAATCTAAATTTCTGTAAGTCGGTTACTTTTTAGATTTGAACGTTTCTCTCTGTTCGTGACATGAATTAAAGGAATAAAAGAATATGCCAAATCTTTCTATTCGAATCTGTGCCTACATCTTTGGACTTAATTAAGAACTGTTATGATTCGATGACCGATAAGACCGTGACTATGAAACTATGGACCTTAGAACCATATGCCTCTATGACTATGAGCATTTCCTATGACTATGAACATTGCCTATGACTATGAACGTTGCCTATGACTATGAACATTGCCTATGACTATGGACATTGCCTATGACTGTGACTGCGACTATGAGAATTATTTCCATGACTATGAACACAAGCCTATACCTTTGATTAGGAAGCAAAACTATTGTCTATGACATAAGTGGGACAACTGTGATTAAGCATCTATGGTTCATGACTAGGAAAGTGTTTAAGTTTTGTGACTGTGAAATTGGGTCTAAACCCGATTATCTATCCTGTCTGTTCTTTGTTTTCTTTGGTTTTAGACCTTGGGAATTTACCTATTAAGTTAGGTCTACCCATGTTCTTGAACCTACGTCTTTATTCTATCTATTCTTGGTTTTAGACCTTGGGAGTTTACCTATTAAGTTAGGTCTACCCATGTTCTTGAACCGACGTCGTTATTCAACCCTTTTGATGCCAGTTAGTATGTCTGTCTTTTGCATAGCATCTTTGGTTCATTCCCTATTTTCTACGAACCTAGCTTTATTTATAATCTAGAATGAATCACGATTATACGAACGGTGGGAATGCGGTTTGGGCAAAATATGAAATTTACTAAAAACGTAGTTTAACTTGGAAATTGGCATAAATTGGGAACATGAATTATGGCATGCAAATTTGATAAATTTAACATGGATTATAGGATGTGTAATTTGAGTCTAGTATCGACTTGTAAATCTAGCATTTACATGAGCTATGAACTAGAATAATAAGTCTAGTTTGACGTGAATTAGAATGTTGAATCGGAATTGGATTAGCTAATTTGGCACGGTAAGTATATTGCCATAAATGTGAAATTGGCCATAACTGGGAATAACTGTCAGGTTTAGCAAAATCATGGTTAGTGACACTTAATTTGGTATAGTCTACATACCAAAAGGGCATAAATATGATATAGAGGGGAGAATGGGCCGTAAGAATAAATGTTGACAACTCACATTAAAAGAATAATTAGGGAATAAGTAAATTAGGAATAATTTACTTATAGAATTTGGCCTGAATGAGGAAATATAAATTTAGACAAATTTAAGGATTATTAATGACATCTCTTTTTATAATACATATACTAGAAAGTTCTAGGGTGACAGAGAGGATAGTGTCTAGGCTTGGGTTTGGAAAATACAAGTTTCCTGCTCTCCCTGGCTATCCCTAACTGATCCGACGAACGGGATGGGTACTTTCAAAACTTGATTTTTGAAAATAAATTGAAACCCTTTGAACTTAGAAAACACGAATATGCCTAGCCCGAGGTTAGACTGAGTTGCGATGTAAACCTGCCCGGAACCAACTGGCACATCCAGTAGTCGCAACAATACCTGTCTAATGTGAGTGGTAGCGTCTTTAATTTATTTAGTTAAAGCTAGAACAAGAATGTAGGGTTAAGTTAACTAAGACACTTAACCAGTTCAACATGATAACTAGACTGATGGGTGGGGTTAGGTTCAGACAGACACTTAACACAGTTAAGCTAGAATGGGAGGGTTAAGTCCATAGGAACACTTAACCAACTTAACACAGTTAAGCTAGAATGGGAGGGCTAAGTCCATAGAGACACTTAACCAAACTCAAGGTAACAAACCGAGACTTGTAGGGGTTAAGTAAAGTTAATACACTTAGCCAAATTAATATGTTAACTAGACTAGAGGTTGGGGTTAAGTAAAATCTAATACACTTAGCTAATTTTGATATGTTAGCTGGGCTAGACTGTAGGGTTAAGTAAACCTGAACACTTAACCATCAGGTTGTGATAAAGGGATGAGGTTAAGTCTAAAACATGAAGGGATAATACTTAACCATTAATAACATGTTAGTTAAGACAGACGGGCAAGGTTAAGTTTAAAAGGAACACTTAACCAATACAGGGTGAATGGGTAGGGGTAAGTAATAAGAAATACTTAACCAATATAACTTGGTTTGTGGTGGGGTTAAGTCAACATGAATTACTGATAACACTTAACCAGTATAACAGGATGAATGAAGAGGGTTAAGAATTGACTAATGACACTTAACCAATCCAAATTGATGGGAAAAGGGAACTAAGTAGTAAACCTTAGTTAAGAAAACAACGATTCTGGAAACTAAGTGGTAAATCTTAGTTAGTAAAACTAAGTAGTAATTCTTAGTATAACACGGGAAGGAGCGAATGTCCGTCTGAGTAGAAAGAAGGCTCCGACGAATTGGATTACGAAGCCCGAGGCTTTGAGGGGACGTGAGGGTACTCTTGGTATCCCTCGGTGAGGCTGTAGATGATCCGCCTGGGCCCACAGAGGTTAAGGTCTGCGTAGAAGAACCAGGGGTATGCCTTGGTTGCAATACATGGCAACCTAAAGATTAGGATGGACCGGCGTGATTCGGTGAGCAAACGGTAGCCCTGTGATAGCGACTCGTCGTCTACCATCCATCTTGAGTCAGTCGAGATACGTGAAGCGGAAAGGCGGAGAACTCCAAAAGTCCATATACTTGCTATCTAGTTATGGGTGAGGATGGCCATAGGGTAGTGGGGCACCGGGTGCCGGTGTATAGTTCTCATTTTTCAAGGTATGCCTTTCATTAGTTGAGGGAGGGGTCAAGTGGGACCATAGCCACTGGAATAAAAACAGACCTTAGCATCTGCATCGGCAGATATCTGAAAGCTCCCGACCGAGTTCTGTATTCCTTGATTTGCCCTAACACAGGACTCGGGTCGCACGTTACAGGACATGTGCATCTAGACAAGCGATGACGATTCGCGATACATGCGTAGGGATGTCTGGGAACATATACCACTCTAGGTAGTGTGTCCTAGACTTGGGGGCCTCGTTCGACAGGTAGCATAATACCTAGTTGGACTAGGTGGCATAAATCCTGAATCCAAGAAGCGTTCAGCAGATAGCGTAAATTCTAATTGAATCTAGAAATCACTTGATAGAAAAACCTAGATTAGATCTAGGTAATAAATAATAAATGGATGCCCGAAGGCAATGGAAAACACAGGGATTGGGATTACGTTATCAGTTGGGACACTAGTTAGGTGGTGCAGAGATATAGTATAACAAGGAAATAGCGAAGCGGCGAAAGTATTAGAGCATATCCAGTTCATCTTATCTTAGTATATCTTGTGTCAATCTTATCTAATGTTGTTGACCCTATCATCATGGTGTTATCTTGTATTCAGTTAATTCATGTCGTTTTGTTTTCCATGTTCACATGCTAGAAGTTACTGAACTTACTCAGGCTTTATGTCTGACTCTGTTTTTCTTTCGTCTTCTTTTCTTCCGTCCCCCCCCCCCATCCAGGTAGTAAATAAGGGAATAGTATAGCTCAGGTTAAGTTGGACTGTCACTCTTTCCCAGCTTGAATATTTGTCGAAGTTTTGCTTGGATTCTCTTTCCAGATGCTATGGCTGGCTCTTGCTACATTGGGGAATATAAATGTATTTTTATGCTTCTTTATTTTGTAAGACAGATGATACTCTGATATTGTAAAGAAATCATTATACAAACTATTTTATCAATAAAGCAAAGTTTTACTTTCCGCTGTTTAATTTCTGTCTGTCTTGTAATTTATCTGCATCTTTTACCCGAAATGCTCCACAGAACTTAGTGCATTCCCTTTGTGAGTGACACTAACGGATGTGGGGTGTTACACATGGTATCAGAGCTGAAGGTTACCAGATCAGATAAAGGATTTGTAAAATTATTTTCAAAACGGTTTTTAAAGAAGCATTTTCAAGAGAAAAGATTTGTTTTAAAAGACATATTCCCCAAAGCCATACGCACTATCTTCTCTTCCTCTGTTTAAATTCTTGTCTCCTTCTTTCTTGAGTCTCTGGGGCTCCTGGCTTTCTGGGAGGTAACCTCATCGATGGGCAAAGTAGTGCCCGGCTTCCATCTATAGCCATAGTTGTTTCATCTACGGGCAGTTTTCTTTCAAAGCTTATAGGGTTTTCCGGACGATGGAGGCAGCTTTCGAGATATTTGTCAACATGGTTATACACGGAAGGGGATGAGGAGTTTGGCTAAGGAGCATAACCCTAGGATGAGGAGTTCATGGATGTAGAAATAGCTCACGAAGGAGGAAGAAATTATAAAACCTAAGACAAGAGGAAGTATCTTTACTAGGGTATGATAGGGCATATACTTAAGGACAAGGGCAAGAACGAGGACGAGATTTTCAGAAGGACAATTACATAATTTCGCCACCAAGCGTACCTAGAAGAAAGGTAGTCCGGTTGGAAGAGTCTAGTTTTCTGTTCGTATTATTTCCTTAGGTTCTAGCGCTTCTCATTTGTTCATATCCACTTCCATAGTTGGGTCTCTGCACCATAGTACTTGTATAGTAGAAAGATCCCACTAGAGTCTCAAATCCAATTGGTGGTCCGACCAGTTTATTTTTGGTTAGTAGGGATTTGAGAATAGCTATCGAGTTTGCTTATATCATCTCACGTAGATCGTCTAAATTCGAAGGAGATGTTCCTTGGGTGCTTGTCTGATATTGGTTTAGTCCTTTGGGGCTTGTACTTGAGGAATGTCGAGTTCGACTAGGATGGTTTGTGTGAGAGAGGAATAGTTGTGACAGGTACTCTAAAAAGCACGTAGTAACCTTTCGACCCCTATAGTTATGGCATGGCGGATAAGAGGGAGACCTCTAATCATCTTAGTACATATACTTGGTACCGTGATTGACATCTGTTTATTTCAGAATTGGAGGTTAGAAACTTCACAATCATGAAGTTAAATTAGTTAAGATGCAGTGGAGTAAAGCTCAAGAAGGCTAGATACTAGCGTCATACCCTTTTTCTTAAGGGTGCATCCTTGATTTCTTTGTGTAGGAGCTTTACGCATAATTGTTTCTCTCTTTCCGAGGTGTATCACCTAGGTCGTATCTTCGATCCTTAGGTAGAAGCCAATGGATGTAAACATGTGTTTGAAACATGTTATGGTTGGTGGTTGCAAGTGATTAATAATGGTTGCTCGTGGATGCATATGCATACGTATTAGGCGCTAGATCAAGTTCGGACGCTTTCATATTGCATTTACAGATATGTATTTGTTTGTAAGTTGAACTTGATATGCTATCATATGGATGTTGCATATGGATGAATGGCTAGGCACACATGTAATATTTACATAACTAGGGATGCTTGAATACATGATTGGACGCATGGCACTGACATGATTTGCATTAAGGAGGTCAACTGAATCAGTAGACCGCCTGATTTTGCATTAGATAAAGACATATACACACACTATGCATATGAACATGAAAGCATTAGAAATCTTTTAAGGACAATGAATGCCTGTGGTTGAATGGTTGAGTAGATGGGTGATTGGATGGTAGGACACATTCTTCCTAACTTGAAGATTTCGGGGACGAAATCCTTTTAAGTGGGGGAGAATGTAACTCCCCGTGATTCTGTAACACTAAGATTCACAAATCAAGGCAGAATTAAATTCTAAAATCAAAATCAAGGGAAACGGGCTGCGCCATTGCGTTCGTCTCGGAATTCTACATGAAAACGAGTCCGAGTTTGCGTAAATCGGAGTCTGTATGAGGGAGATATGGCCTCCGGAAGATTCAGCGAAGTTCAAATTTCAAAACAGGTCAGGTTCAAAATTCAAATCGGACCCAGAATGGGCTGGGCGGGGATTTTCCCGCCCAAGGCACCGAGGTCGACTGGGTAGTCGACCTGGGTCACCCAGGTCGACTGGGTAGTCGACCTGGGGGTCGACCCCCCCTACTTTTTCCTGTTTTATGCACTTGGTTCATTCTTCTGTATTCGGACACCATCCTGACCAGATTCGTTGACTTCTACACTATATAAATAGCCCTAGACTCCTTCTCTATTCACAATTCTTCCCTTATGCTGCAAAGATTCTTAGTGAACATGGCTTCCTCTCCTCCTCTTAATAAAATAATAAATAGAATAATATATATAAAATAAATCAAGACAAGGAGATGCTGCTCAAGTTGTCCAGAAGAGATTCAAATTAGGATTAAAGCTTCAAGAAAAGGATTAAAGGCTAGCGTCGCACAAATCATAGCAACGCCATCTTTCTTTTCTAATCTAAATTTCTGTAAGTCGGTTACTTTTTAGATTTGAACGTTTCTCTCTGTTCGTGACATGAATTAAAGGAATAAAAGAATATGCCAAATCTTTCTATTCGAATTTGTGCCTACATCTTTGGACTTAATTAAGAACTGTTATGATTCGATGACCGATAAGACTGTGACTATGAAACTATGGACCTTAGAACCATATGCCTCTATGACTATGAGCATTTCCTATGACTATGAACATTTCCTATGACTATGAACGTTGCCTATGACTATGAACATTGCCTATGACTATGGACATAGCCTATGACTGTGACTGCGACTATGAGAATTATTTCCATGACTATGAACACAAGCCTATACCTTTGATTAGGAAGCAAAACTATTGTCTATGACATAAGTGGGACAACTGTGATTAAGCATCTATGGTTCATGACTAGGAAAGTGTTTAAGTTTTGTGACTGTGAAATTGGGTCTAAACCCGATTATCTATCCTGTCTGTTCTTTGTTTTCTTTGGTTTTAGACCTTGGGAATTTACCTATTAAGTTAGGTCTACCAATGTTCTTGAACCTACATCTTTATTCTGTCTATTCTTGGTTTTAGACCTTGGGAATTTACCTATTAAGTTAGGTCTACCCATGTTCTTGAACCGACGTCGTTATTCAACCCTTTTTATGCCAGTTAGTATGTCTATCTTTTGCATAACATCTTTGGTTCATTCCCTATTTTCTACGAACCTAGCTTTATTTATAATCTAGAATGAATCACGATTATACGAACGGTGGGAATGCGGTTTGGGCAAAATATGAAATTTACTAAAAACGTAGTTTAACTTGGAAATTGGCATAAATTGGGAACATGAATTATGGCATGCAAATTGGATAAATTTAACATGGATTATAGGATGTGTAATTTGAGTCTAGTATCGACTTGTAAATCTAGCATTTACATGAGCTATGAACTAGAATAATAAGTCTAGTTTGACGTGAATTAGAATGTTGAATCGGAATTGGATTAGCTAATTTGGCACGGTAAGTATATTGCCATAAATGTGAAATTGGCCATAACTGGGAATAACTGTCAGGTTTAGCAAAATCATGGTTAGTGACACTTAATTTGGTATAGTCTACATACCAAAAGGGTATAAATATGATATAGAGGGGAGAATGGGCCGTAAGAATAAATGTTGACAACTCACATTAAAATAGTAATTAGGGAATAAGTAAATTAGGAATAATTTACTTATAGAATTTGGCCTGAATGAGGAAATATAAATTTAGACAAATTTAAGGTTTATTAATGACATCTCTTTTTATAATACATATACCAGAAAGTTCTAGGGTGACAAAGAGGATAGTGTCTAGGCTTGGGTTTGGAAAATACAAGTTTCCTGCTCTCCTTGGCTTTCCCTAACTGATTCGACGAACGGGATGGGTACTTTCAAAACTTGATTTTTGAAAATAAATTGAAACCCTTTGAACTTAGAAAACACGAATATGCCTAGCCCGAGGTTAGACTGAGTTGCGATGTAAACCTGCCCGGAACCAACCGGCACATCCAGTAGTCACAACAATACCTATCTAATGTGAGTGGTAGCGGCTTTAATTTATTTAGTTAAAGCTAGAACAAGAATGGTAGGGTTAAGTTAACTAAGACACTTAACCAGTTCAACATGATAACTAGACTGATGGGTGGGGTTAGGTTCAGACAGACACTTAACACAGTTAAGCTAGAATGGGAGGATTAAGTCCATAGGAACACTTAACCAACTTAACACAGTTAAGCTAGAATGGGAGGGTTAAGTCCATAGAGACACTTAACCAAACTCAAGGTAACAAAACGAGACTTGTAGGGGTTAAGTAAAGTTAATACACTTAGCCAAATTAATATGTTAACTAGACTAGAGGTTGGGGTTAAGTAAAATCTAATACACTTAGCCAATTTTGATATGTTAGTTGGGCTAGACTATAGGGTTAATTAAACCTGTACACTTAACCATCAGGTTGTGATAAAGGGATGATGTTAAGTCTAAAACATGAAGGGATAATACTTAACCATTAATAATATGTTAGTTAAGACAGACGGGCAAAGTTAAGTTAAAAAGGAACACTTAACCAATACAGGGTGAATGGGTAGGGTTAAGTAATAAGAAATACTTAACCAATATAACTTGGTTTGTGGTGGGGTTAAGTCAACATGAATTACTGATAACACTTAACCAATATAACAGGATGAATGAAGAGGGTTAAGAATTGACTAATGACACTTAACCAATCCAAATTGACGGGAAAAGGGAACTAAGTAGTAAACCTTAGTTAAGAAAACAACGATTCTGGAAACTAAGTGGTAAATCTTAGTTAGTAAAACTAAGTAGTAATTCTTAGTATAACACGGGAAGGAGCGAATGTCCGTCTGAGTAGAAAGAAGGCTCCAACGAATTGGGTTACGAAGCCCGAGGCTTCGAGGGGACGTGAGGGTACTCTTGGTATCCCTCTGCGAGGCTGCAGATGATCCGCCTGGGCCCACAGAGGTTAAGGTCTGCGTAGAAAAACCAGGGGTATGCCTTGGTTGCAATACATGGCAACCTAAAGACTAGGATGGATCGGCGTGATTCGGCGAGCAAACGGTAGCCCTGTGATAACGACTCGTCGTCTACCATCCATCTTGATTCAGTCGAGATACGTGAAGCGGAAAGGCGGAGAACTCCAAAAGACCATATACTTGCTATCTAGTTATGGGTGAGTATGGCCATAGGGTAGTGGGGCACCGGGGGCCGGCGTATAGTTCTCATTTTTCAAGGTGTGCCTTTCATTAGTTGAGGGAGGGGTCAAGTGGGACCATAGCCACTGGAATAAAAACAAACCTTAGCATCTGCATCGGCAGATATCTGAAAGCTCCCGACCGAGTTCTGTATTCCTTGATTTGCCCTGACACAGGACTCGGGTCGCACGTTACAGGACATGTGTATCTAGACAAGCGATGACGATTCGCGATACATGCGTGGGGAAGTCTGGGAACATATACCACTCTAGGTAGTGTGTCCTAGACTTGGGGGCATCGTTCGACAGGTAGCATAATACCTAGTTGGACTAGGTGGCATAAATCCTGAATCCAAGAAGCGTTCAGCAGATAGCGTAAATTCTAGTTGAATCTAGAAATCACTTGATAGAAAAACCTAGATTAGATCTAGGTAATAAATAATAAATGGATGCCCGAAGGCAATGGAAAACATAGGGATTGGGATTACGTTATCAGTTGGGACACTAGTTAGGTGGTGCAGAGATATAGTATAACAAGGAAATAGCGAAGCGGCGAAAGTATTAGAGCATATCCAGTTCATCTTATCTTAGTATATCTTGTGTCAATCTTTTCTAATCTTACTGACCCTATCATCATGGTGTTATCTTGTATTCAGTTAATTCATGTCGTTTTGTTTTCCATGTTCACATGCTAGAAGTTACTGAACTTACTCAGGCTTTATGTCTGACTCTATTTTTTCTTTCGTCATCTTTTCTTCCGTTCCCCACCCCCAAGGTAGTAAAGAAGGGAATAGTATAGCTCAGGTTAAGTTGGACTGTCACTCTTTCCCAGCTTGAAGATTTGTTGAAGTTTTGCTTCGATTCTCTTTCCAGATGCTATGGCTGGCTCTTGCTACATTGGGGAATATAAATGTATTTTTATGCTTCTTTATTTTGTAAGACAGATGATACTCTGATATTGTAAAGAAATCATTATACAAACTATTTTATCAATAAAGCAAAGTTTTATTTTCCGCTGTTTAATTTCTGTCTGTCTTGTAATTTATCTGCATCTTTTACCCAAAATGCTCCACAGAACTTAGTGCATTCCCTTTGTGAGTGACACTAACGGATGTGGGGTGTTACAGTAGAGGTACCATAACCAAAGAAAGTCAAAATTGGACCAAAAATTATTGATTGTGTATTCATTGGATATGCACAAAGCAGTGTCACATATCGATTTTTGGTATACAAATCTGAAATTGATGATATTCATGAAAATACCATCATTGAGTCGACAAAAGCTAGATTTTTTGAACATATATTTCCCTTGAAACATGGTACAAAAACTCATACACCTAAGAGACCAAGGGAAGAAGAAGTTCCGCATAATTCTCTTAAGAATGCCGAACGAAATAACACTCAATAAAGTAGCGTTGAACAACAAGTGGAGGAACCAAGAAAAAGTAAAAGGTCAAGGACTTCAAAAACCTTTGGACCAGACTTCTATACATTTATGTTAGAAGATGATCCATTGACATACAAACAAGCTATGTCTTCCAGCGATGCCCCTTACTGGAAAGAGGCAATTAACAATGAGATCAAATCCATTATGTCCAATCATACATGGGAATTAGTTAATTTACCTCAAGGATGTAAGACCTTAGGTAATAAATGGATATTTAAAAAGAAATTGAAACCAGATGGTTCAATAGACAAGTACAAAGCTCGTTTGGTAGTCCAAGGATTTAGACAAAAGGAAGACCTGGACTATTTCGATACATGTTCACCTGTAATGAGGATAACGTCAATTAGAATGCTCATTGCAATTGCATCCATACATGATTAGAAATACATCAAATGGATGTTAAAACTGCATTCTTGAATGGTGAACTAGAGGAGGAAATCTTTATGAAGCAACCTGAAGGATTTCTAAGCTCAGAAAATGAGAATAAAGTTTGCAAACTGGTAAAATCACTTTATGTCCTTAAGCAAGCTCCAAAACAGTGGCATGAGAAGTTTGATAATACTATGTTGTCAAATGGATTCACGATAAATGAATCAAATAAATGTGTGTACATAAAACATACACATATTGGATATGTCATTGTTTGTCTTTATGTTGATGACCTATTGATCCTAGGCAATAACAAGGCCATAATAACATCTACAAAGGATACGTTATCCTTCAGATTTGATATGAAAGACCTACCACTGGCTGCTGTGATATTAGGTGTAAAAATTTTGAGAACACCACAGGGATATGCATTACCCCAATCGCATTACATCACCAAAATACTTGAAAAATCCAAGCAATATAATGTAAATGTTGCAATATCACCAGTAGATATGAACCTAAATTGGGTAAAGAACACTGATGATGGTATCTACCAATTGGAATACTCTCGTATACTGGGAAGTATCATGTATATTATGAACTGTACTAGGCCTGATATCGCATATGTTATAAGCAAACTAAGTAGATTTACTAGCAATCCTAGTAAGCATCATTGGAAAGCGATAATCAGAGTTCTAGGATATCTAAAGTATACGTAGAGTTATGGTCTATACTATACAAACTATCCTTCAATAGTGGAAGGATACTGTGACGCAAATTGGATCACTGGATTAAATGATACAAAGTCTACAAGTGGATACGTGTTCACATAAGGAAATGGAGCAATTTCATGGAAATCATCCAAACATACTTGTATCGCTAGATCTACGATGGAATCAGAGTTTTTTGCACTAGATAAGACTGTAGAAGAAGAAGAATGGATTTGAAGCTTCTTGGAAGACATTCCTAATTGGAGAAAACCTATGCCTCTAATATGTTTACATTGTGATAGTCAATCAACTATTGGAAGAGCTAATAGTTCACTATACAATGGTAAATCTAAGCATATTTGTCGAAGACATAAAATGGTAAGACAACTTCTCTCTAACGGGGTTATCATAATAGATTACATTCGATCTAAAGATAACTAAGAGGATCCGCTTACAAAAGGCTTGCCAAGAGAGAAAGTTCAAACCTTATCGATGGGAATGGGGCTAAGGCCTATTGACTAAAGGTTTTTCTAAAATAGAAACCTCACCTAGTTGACTGGAGATCCCAAGACTTAGGTTCAAAGGGACAATTTAGGTTAAAAGGGACAACGAAGTTTAACAGAGAAACTTGATGGCACTCTTATACACAAACCTGCCTTATATATTTGATAAGGATAAGTATTATTACTTTTAATGATGTCTGTATATGAGGAATTGGAGAATATCCTTTTATAGAATCACCTACACAAGTGCGAAGGCGCTGTTTCAAAGAGAATTATAAGGACAAATTCTCTAAGTGCTTATGAGACCAAGCAGGTGTTCAAGGCAAAAACGAACACATATAGAGAACAAAGGGTTATAAGAAACATTTATCGTGTGTTATCTACTTTGGAATTACACAAAAGGCTTACAGTTCAAGGACAGTCTATGTCTATTGATTCTCCTGTGATTCAAATAGGTAATCACTAGGAAAGTTCAAGGCCTATAAGCTACTTTAATCGATGTGATAAATGGTTCGTGAAACCAAGATCGACTGCTCATTCTAGTGGGGGATTGTTGGAAATGAATGAGCAAGAGAAAGGAATTTGGGAAGAAGAAGAGATAGCAACATATAAGTCCTACATCACAAAAATATTAACACAATCTCTCCTAAAATATTAGAAGCCAATAGGCTTATATAAAATAACAGAAAGATAGATTATATGAGGATGTGTGGGCATGGCTATGAATAATAAAAAAATTAAAATGTGAAAGATTGGGCCTTGGGCCTTGGGGCTCTTGGGATCTCTTGATTGAATATGGCCAAGGGTTGCTGATTGGGCTAGTGCACTGAAACGAGAATTTTTTTCTTAGAATTTTCAAGATGTGTCCGTTCAGTCCATAATTCGAAAGGCATGTCCGTTAACTAAATGAGTACAACCATTTGAATTCTTAGCGTGCACATTTTAATGACCGGGCGGTTTAAAAGGTCGCAACCTTTCCAATTTTGATGGTTACTAATGCATGCGAACAGGCACTCCTCCTTGCCTATAAATACACTGCCCAAAATAAGACAAAATTCATCTTTCTGCTTGCATTACTTCTTCTTCTTCAAAGTAGTCCTCTGATCTAGTTTCTATAATCTACTTCAGTTCGTTAGAACTCCATTTGCTGGCGCTACGCTGCGGAGTTGGTCCATTTTATCCTGGGAAACAAATTGCAACTGCGTCAGTCAGTGCATACGATGGTAATATTGTTTCAAGGAAACAAAATATTTCTGGACTTGGACATTATTGGAAAAGAATACGTTCTATATAACTTTAATCTATTGCATAATCGGTTGTGCTTTCTGTGATTATTGTAAACACAGTTTGACGCGACAATTGTGGCATAATTGAATAATACTAATTGTTGTTGTCTATTTGTAATACAATTGTGTATTTACAAAAGTTCTAACATGTATTATATTTCTTTTTTCTATAGTACTTTCCATTTAGACCTTTTCTATAATTATATTTCCTTAAAGGTTTCCTAAACTTATGGTTTCCTAAATACCAAAAATATAACTTCTTTTCCAAATTCGGCTCCACTTATGCCATTACTCTTTACTTTTTGAATGCTTCCACATTTCAAAAATCATGGCTCTTAGATACTATGTTTATTGTCTACATGAATCTGTTACAAGTTCTGCAAATGATATTTTGGTCTATTTTCTTGTTTATCCTTAACAATAAAGTCCTTAATCTCATGAAACCTATAGTATACACTTTAACTAATCCCCTTATGGGTTACACCATTCGCATGTACCCGATACACATATGATTGTGTATTATATGTTAGTCCATCATAAATTTTTCTTAAGAAAAATGTATTTCTTCAATCTGCGTGATGTTTAAGAATATATTTTTATCCTTTCATTCAATCCTACCAATAATTTCTTTCTCTCTTTTTCTACAAAACCGCCTTTGCATTCTTAATGCATGTTTGTAACAATACAATTTTCTTGATTGAGACCCATATTCTTTAATTTACCAACCACTACAAAATCTTGAATAATTTTTAACTTGGTTATCATTTATAGTATGAACTTCCAAAATTTTCTCTTTCTACCAGCTATCATTTTATAAATGGGTCATTTTTACAAAATGTATCCACTTATCACTCCATTCCACCTATCTTATGGTAGAGACGACTGTGAGGCTACCCCTTACCATTTAAATATAGTTGGCATGGTAACAAGTATTTTGGTTTATACTCAAAGATTTTTCACTTTAAGATAACGAATTACATTTTTTTTCAAAGTAAGTGTGTTCTCTCGATTTGTGATTATTGTTGGAAGCTTCGCTTTGATTATAAGTGAATATTAGGCACACATCCCTAAAACGAAACTTAATTAGGCTCACATCCGGTCATAAACTTATTGTAAATTTAGTCCCTATTTTTCGAAAATTCATAAAAAAAATATAAAAAAATCACGATAATTCGTATTTAAATTAAACATGTACTCGCCCAAAAATTCAGATCATAATAAAATCAAAACATGCATCAAAATCAAAAAAATACAGAAAACAACGAAAAATGCAGTAATTTGCATCAAATCATGCACATATTTGGAATACTTGCATTCATCTGTGCAAGTATTTCTATGTTATATTTTTACATACAATACTTGCATACATGTGTGCAAGTATTTAAAATAGTTGCATACATGTATGCAAGTTTCTGCACACATTTTATTTTCACATGTAAATACTTGCATACATGTGTGCAAGTATTTCAAATAGTTGCACACATGTATGCAAGTTTCTGCATACATTTTCAACTAAAACAGCTTCAGAAATACTTGCATACATGTATTCAACTATTGGCAAAAGTTGCATACATGTATGCAACTATTTGCAAGTTTTAAATTCACACCACATCCCTGTAATGTTTTCTCTGTAAACCCGCCCCCTATTTTAGCTGCCGCTTGGAATCTTCCGCCTGCCACTTTCCATACCTCCGCCTCTTTCGTTTTCTGTCCAAATTTTCAGGCGCTATCACTTAAAAAAAAAAAAATTCTAAAATCTATAAATATTCTCGAAATCCACAGAAATTAAAAAAAAAAAGTTGCATAAATGTATGCAACTTTTACGAATAGTTGCATACATTTATGCAACTATTCGAATACACATGCATATATTTATGCACGCCTGTTTGAAAAATTGCATACATGTATGCAGTTTTTCTATATAACTGCATACATGTGTGCATATATGTCAAAATATATGCAAACGTGAATAAGTTGCACGTAGGTATGCAGTTTTTAAATAAATGCATCAGCATATGCATGTTTTAACAATATGTGCATACATGTATGCATTTATACTGCAGTTTTGACGCAGATTTGAAATAAATGCATACATGTATGCAACTAATCGATTTATATGCATGTTTTGATGCAATTTACTGCATTTCGTTGATTTTCTGTATTTCATGATTTCGACGTTGTTTTTAATGTTTTTTTGATCTGATTTTTTTCACGATTAATTGTTTTAATTAAATACGAATTTACATGGTTTTTTAATATATTTTTTGTATTTTTTTGATGAATTTTCGAAAAATAGGGACTAAATTTACAATAAGTTTATGACCGGATGTGAGCCTAATTTTGAAACTTAATAGGGACCTGTAAAAAACGCACCCTATAATTAATTAATCATGACATGTCATTCATCGAACGACTATAGTTAGGCGAGTGGAAGCGCTAGAAGTGAAACGTTATTCTAGAGAAGATTCTTCTCTTTGGTAAGTTAGTGTAATAGTCAAAACCCAAAGTCTTTGACTAGAATATTCCAAACAATAATAACTGTTATTATTGAACTAGATACTTTTTGTATGAAAAGTGAAGTTGAATATGGATGATACCGAAATTTAAACCTTTACCGAATTCCATAAGTTCAAACTGATATAGTTTGATGAAGGAAGTTGGTGAAAATAACAATGACTATTAGAAAATGTCTGATAATGTAAAATCTAATTTTACCGAAATAAAGTAAGCGATAAATTTAGCTATAATATCATACCATATATTAATTAGTATGTGAACTTTAATGCTTGAATTGTTCAATATTAATATCTAACCAAATTGACATCGTGACTTGATTTAATATATATTTAAATTCTATAAATTAGTTAGATTAATTGACATTGATGAAATATCAATTATGCACTTTTATTTGATGTATTGAATATGATTAAGTAGTGTATTTACAATAGGTTACAGATATTCAGAATGATATACAGTATCAATATGCATTATATTAAATTTAAATGTAATATTTTTTTATTTGGATTCAAATATATTAAAAATCCATGAGAAAGCACATATAATCAACTATTATTGGCCTAAGTGTTGTCGGCCATTGCAAAAAAGGAAAAGCTTTGTTTTTTAACATAGAATGAAATAGAGAGTATTGAATGAGATTAATGGCGTCATTACTCATATATTAACTCCATTTCTTTAACAAAACATGACCTCTTCATTTCATTACATTGGATTTAAGAAAAATGGCATTTTATTTGGAAACTATTTGGCAAGGCTTGAAAAATGCAATATAGAATTCCAAATTCAATTCTACATCAAATTCTCTATTATTCAATATTTGGTGGGCTACAATTTGAGAACCATCAACTCTAGAACTAAGAGTTTGATTGAAGGAGCAAATCCAAGTTTCTAGGTGTGAATTTATGGAATTAGCGAAAGGTTCTTCTCATATCCATTGGTAATTATTATTATTATTATTCTATGCTTTTATTAGATATCTTGATTATTATGAATCACGTATATTTGTTTATCATCACACATTGGATGGTAGTATGTTTAGGTGGAGTAAGAAATCATTATCATTTTGATTGTTTTCTTGCAATTGCAATGACGCTTATCGCATTAAAATGGATTTTTTCAGTTTAATGTTTTTTAATTGACGTAAATTGCACAAAATTACAATTAAATAACTTACGTTATGTAACGACCCAGGGATTTTTGACTCCGAAAATTGACACAAATACCAATGTTGACTATTCAGACATCAGAAATACCGGATAGTTAATAGAAAAAGTTAGAGGGTGAGAATATATAAGGTAGAACTATTAGAATAGAAGAAGAAGAAGAACAAAACAACATCAGAGTAACACGAATCTCACAGCGAAACGAATAAAATATAGTGTACAAAATAACATTGTAACACAAACCTGTATTTGTATATCAGAGTACAACACCTACATCACAGCGGAAATAAACAATAGCTATAAAATTCTGCTGAGGCCTCCTGCTCCAAGCTCCATCTAATGTATTTATAAAACCCGACTACTTGACTGCCTGTACAAATTTGGGCACCCATGAGTTTAGGGAAAACAAAATAAAATAAAGTCTAGGTCAGTTATGGGACTGGTGTGAGTAAACTCCAACCATTCGGTTTAACTTTTCAAAAATCCTTTCTAAAGAAATGATAATCGTAAGACCGATCCACACATAAACGCGGATGGTTTTTACCTTACGATAACCCAAAAAAATTTCAAAATCAATAATTTTCTGATATTATAATAATGTATAATCACAAGTAATTAACGATCTAGCAGAACATTTGCATCTCACGCTCCACATATATATAATATACAATCAAATCTGTAGGCGCTTATTGGAGATTGGATTCCGACTATGACAAGGTATGGAACCACCTGTCGATAGTGTATCTCTAGGGAGGAATACACTAAGTTCAACAAGAATATCTTGCAACCCGGCCACACATAACCGAACAATCATTTCTCTTGAGTGTATCGAATATATTGTCACCTACGGTTGCTAACAACATAACCATTATCGGGAGATACAGAAGCGAAAAGAAGTAACAAATATGAATATTCTTTAGATGGTGATAATACACGCTAATGGAAGTGACCCACTTAGCCATGTTGCCTGCCCGATTTTTGTCATTTCCCGGTTGATGAGGCTTGAGATCATAACGTATCTTTTGACAGATCACACCTCCATTTACTTTGAATGCCACATTGTCATACCCACCAAATCACAAATTGTTTCCCTAAAAATATCACGGGTATAAAGCTAAGAGAAACGAATTCCTCCGCCACCAAACGTGGATGCGTTTGAAGTAATCAACTTACGTGATCCATTAGACATACACTGTCAGACATTCGTCCATACACGTTGTCCTGGGTCTGGACAAACCAAAGGCACTAATCTGTAAATCCAACTTAGGCAATTTCTATTTAGGATCGCCAGAACAGCCCTTGCACAACTCCTTCTTCAATTATCTTCATCATATTTGATTCGCAACGCTAATGCCCATACGGAGTGGTTTTCAGATAATAAATCTGATCCTGGTCTCTCCATATTGACAATGGAAATGGTCAAAAACTTTGATAGTCGGTGATTTAACTATCAAAGGAAAACATGTGTGCAAACAATGGTTGTATTTCCAAATGGAAAACTTACCGAGAAAATCATCAATCAACCCTGATCCCTTTTAATTTAATTTGCCATTCAATTACTCATTTCCCTATCTCCCTTTCCAAATATTTGGAAATATACGTTATAAATCATTGGTAAATATTACCATATTTACTCCCATTTCTTATTTTCTATATTAGTAAACATTTCCGATTCTTATTTGGATAACATTTCCAAAACTCTTTCATTGGATTTAACAGATGTTTAAATAAAATATCGCTACGCCCACTCGAGCCATTAACACTTATTAACTAAATTCAATTAACTAACCTTCACTATCGAACCTTAACCATTCCTTAGTTAAAATTAAATCAATCAAGTTGGGGTATAACTACCTATCAAACCTTAACTGAACAACATTTCTAACCTCGAAATAGACAAAGTTCACCTTTTAAACCTTTAACAAACTTACTTACGTAACTCCAGAATTGTATTTATGAATCCAGTTCTTTTACAGAAAGCATTTGATTTTAACGATAACATTAAAATCCCTACTTTCGAAATAATTAACTTTAAAATAACTTTTATTTCTTAATTTGAATAAATAAATAAATGATGGATTTAATAAATAAATCTTAATTTAAAAACCAGAAAGTAAATAAATTTTCCTACATTCGATATAGTCGAATCCCAATGTATAATTCTCTATCAAATAATCTCTATTCGATAATTCTCTGTCGAATATCTATATTCGATAACTCTTTCGAATAAACAATATTCGATTATCTCTCTTTCGAATAAACTATATCCGATAGTATCTCTTTTTCGAATAAACTATATTCGATAATATCTCTTTCAAGTAAACTATATTCGATAATATCTCTTTTTCGAATTAACTATTGTTGGCTAGCTTTTGGACCAAGCCACCAAGATTCGTACATATGTTCACTATTGAATTTTACTTGTAGACATCATCAAACTCCGATCGTGGTCACCAAGCCTTCACCAGATCGTGACGCTGCTGATACTCTCTCCCCGTTCGCGATCATCATGGGCGATCTGATCCATCCACTCACAAGCCCGACGATCCGATCCCTGAAGTTGAGAAATGAAGACTACGACTAAGTCTACCACGATCCAAAAATGCAGGATCTCGCGACACCTGTCCGCAACTGTTATATTGACTATTTCTCCATCAAGCTACGAACCAGTTCGAGATTCTCGGGATTTGCGACACGTATGATCACGATCCGTCTGCAAATATCATCTATAAATAGTCCCGGACTTGGCATTTTTGAGGATCTTTTTTGGCAATTCAGAGCTCTGATTCCACCATAATCATATCTCCATTATTTTTACTCAGAGTTACCTTGAATTTATGTGAATCAATATTGTAAAAGTGAGGTTGAGAGATAAATCATTGGTTGTACTCGAATCTTAAGTACAATCATTGAGATAAAGTGGACGTAGGCTCTTTAACGCCGAACCACTATAAACCCTGTGTCTTTTTTGTTTTTCCTTGCATTTATTCTGATATTAATCTCCCCCAAATTATAACAACTCGGGTGTTAGGCCCAATTTTGGATCTAACATTTTGGTGCTTTCACTGAGAACGAAGTCTCAGCATATTGGATTGTAGTTCTATTGTTTGGATAGTCAAGTCCGAAGAAAACAATCCAGAACTCCATTATTTCGATTTTTGAAGATTTCAGTAAAGCTTAGATATCACGGCTGGAAAGAAGTCTAAGGACGTATGAAGCTGCGAACGAAGCAGTTGAAGAAAGCGTGCATGAACATGTCGAGGAAGAGCTCTCGGATCATGGTAATGTTGGGGCGATCCGATCCAGTGATGGAGCAACGAACCACACAGTTGAAGGGGTTACTACCCGATCGTTGGACCACGCCGCGATCCCTCCTGCACCTATCACCACGACCCGACGTCAAGGGGGTACCACGAGCCACCAGCCTTGGAGGACCATGATCTAAACTGACAATCAGACTACTACCCGACCTGGTAAGGAAATTATGGCTCATTCTGCTCGTGCTGGTACTTCCACTCAACCCGGTTCAAGTTCCTTACGTATAAGAGAAGATGAAGATGACCAGTTCGACCCTTTTGCTCCAGTTACCGAAGGACATCTGACTCGAATACTTGAAGCATTGGACAGGCAAACTGATGAATTAGCCGCCCAAAGGCAAGAGAGCTCGTTTTTGCGTCATAATATTACTGCTTTAAGCAGATGAATTTATGATATTCAAAGGCAGGTTTCGCCACCTCCAGCTTACCCTTTATCCCTGGAATATACATCCTCATCTGAAGATCCTCAGAGAAACCAGTGATGGCCTCCATCGGAAAGGGCTGAGAATACAGAAGTGCTTAATCAGGAAACCAATAATTATAACTTAAATGAGCCCATACTGCCGCCTAGGAATGGAGGCGTTATTGATCCTACTCAGAATCAACCTATTCCCCCTGCTCGTCATGCGACTGATCGCGACAATAGGGGGCAAGAGAGTTCTTTCCAGGACCTATACCTTTCAGCAACACATCAAAGAAATGCTAGAGGAGCTCGCCGGGCAAGAAGTGTTGATCCCGAATCCACTCTGACCCATGGGGATGTCGAAGCCATGATCAGGCAAATGATGGTGGAAAGTCGCGGAGAAAGAACCGAAGATTGGGGTATAGGCCGTAGTCATTCGCCTTTTACAGATGATATTTTAGAGATCTGATTCCCGAGGAAATTTAACATGCCATCCATGAACCGTTATGCTTGAAAGGCTGATCCAGTTCAGCACCTGATGAGATGTTCATGGTATATGAACGCGGCTGCCACCTCCGATGCTGTGAAGTGTAAGGCGTTCCCGATATTCATGGAGGACACGACGCTAATGTGGTTCACTCGGTTGCCAGCGCGATCGGTCTCCAGTTTCAGGGAATTAAGCAAACAGTTTGTAAATCAGTTCCAATTACATACCCAGAGATCTAAGAACGTCATTGAGTTGTCCCTCATTAAACAACGTCCGGACGAATCCTTGAGGTCCTATTTAGATCGCTTCAATTTAGCGGTCACGGAGGTTAGAGATCCCCATGAAAAAACTGTTTTGATGGCTCTGATTGGCGAAGTGGATAAGGATATTGAGTTTTGAAGATACCTGGCTGGTAAACCACCATTAACCAGAGAGATATTCTATGAAAAGGCCAACATCCGCTTGCATCGGGAGGAAATTTACGCCAACAGAAAGAGGAAGGCAGCTGATAAGGAGGATATCCCAACTAATGTGGCCATTAAGCAAACGGGAGATAGCTCAGGAAAAGTTGAAGTTAATGTCAAGAACAAGAATCAAGGCAGCGGTCGCCAATCGGGGAATAGTAATAACAATAATCGAAAAAGAAATCGAGGAAATGACTCTCAGAGAAGATCCTGGCCCAGACCGTTTGAGAGCTTCACACAGTTAAATGATACATTGGAAAACATCTTTCTGGATACATATAATGTCCTCCAATACAAAAGGCCTCCTCTGAGAGATTCTACAGAAAAAGAGTGTAAAACCGGGAAATTCTGTATTTTTCATTAGGACCATAGTCATTCCACAAACGAATGTCGTCATTTGAGAGATGTGATTGAAAAACTACTCCGAGAAGAGAAGGTTGATGAATATAAGGTGACTCCTAGGGATAGGGGGCAAGATGTACAAGCCCTGAACCAAAGCCAACCTGCTGCTAGACCGACGGCTTAGCAAAAAGGAAAAATATTGTTATCAATACCATAGTTGTTGGGCTTCACCTGGCAGGGCACAGTTTCAGAGCTATGGATCAATACGTGAATGTAGCTAAACGGCATTTTGAAGTGGGGGAATGTAGCAACCCCGAGGATAACGCTCCGGTTAAGAACCAAAAGACGATGTCTGATGACGTTATATTTCACGAGCGAGAGAGTATTGGGGTTCACTCCCCAACTGAAGACCCATTAGTGATCACCGTCGCCATCGGTCCAGCTATAGTTCATAAAGTCTTAGTAGATAACGGGAGTTCGGTCAACATTCTGTTCAAGAAAACATTCGGCCAAATGAAACTGGAGCCGAAGGATTTGAAACTATGCAAGGATTAGATACGTGGATTTAATGGGGCGTCGACTGCTCCAATGGGATACGTGGAATTATCAGTAACCCTTGGGGAAGGAGAATGCCAGAGAGTGAGAATTCTCCCCTTTGTAGTCCTGGACATTGAGTCATTGTACAATGCCTTCTTGGGTGGGCCAGCCCTAGCCAAATTCAGGGCATGCATTGCACCATGGTACATGTTGTTGAAGTTCCCGACGGATGCGGGCATAGGCATAGTCAGAGGAGATCAAGTTGTTGTACAAGCATGCTACATTGCATAGTTAAAATTGCTCCGCAAGGGGAAAGATGTAGAAACAAAAGGCGGTTCTTCCCCTCCGAGGAAGAATCGTCGTAGCAACTAAAGAAAATACCTCCAGGAGGGTCGCCCAAAGAGTTGCTCGAGGACATAGATCCTAGAGAGGATGAAGAGCCTGGGGCAGAATGGAGACTCCCAATGAAGCGTATGTGGATGTACCAATCGATGATAGTGACCCAAGGTCCTGAAGATTGGATCCCAGTTGGATCCTGTTCGAGCCAAAGAATTAACAAATTTCCTGAAAGCTAACTTGAATGTATTCGCTCGGACCCATGCGGACGTGAATGGGAAATCCCCCTCGATTATAAGTCATTAGTTAAGCATCAACCCGAAACATCCTCCTGTCAAGCAGAAAAGGCGAATGCTTGGCCTAGAGAGGTCTGCCGCCTTGAAGGAAGAAGTCGAAAAGCTGAGGACTAATGGATTTATTAAAGATTCAACATACCCCGACTGGATTTCAAACCCGGTTTTGGTAAAAAAAAAAGACCAATGGAAAGTGGCGTACATGCATCGACTTTTCAAATCTAAACAAATCCTGCCCAAAAGACAGCTTTCCGTTACCTCGAATCGATCAGTTGGTAGATTCAACCGCGGGTCATGAACTTCTTTCTTTTATGGATGCATAATCGGGGTACAATCAAATCCCCATGCATGTCCCAGACCAAGAGCATACCAGTTTCATTACATATTTGGGATTATACTGCTATGTGGTAATGCCTTTCGGTTTGAAGAATGCCGGCGCTACATATCAACGATTGGTGAATAGAATGTTCAACAACCAAATCGGGAAAACGATGGATGTAACACCCCACCTCCGCTAGGGTCACTCGCAAAGGAATGCACTAGCTTTAGAGAGGTATTATTGGTAAACATGTACAGAAATATTACAAGACAGAACATATATATATATATATATATATATATATATATATATATATATATAAAACAGCGGAAGTAAAACAAATTTTATTACCTTATAAAATAAGGTCTAAAGCCTTTTACATCAGAATACATCAAAACTTGTCTTGCAATAATAAAGAAGCATAAAACCATTTCATAAATTATTCCCTAAGTAAACCAGTAAAGTAGCCATAGCCATGAAAAGTCCAAGCCATGTGTGATGACCTTCAAACAGAAGAAGTCCAAATTAACAATAGCATTTCCTCCCTGTAACCTGGGGGGAGGGGGGGAAACGGAAGACAAGAGGCGAAACAAAACGGGGTCAGTCATAAAGACTGGTAAGCCCTATCTACTATCAGTATATAAACTAGTAAAGTTAACCGGCATGAGGAACTAAGATGAACATAAGTATGATGACAAGATAGATAAGCTAAACCAAAATAACAGGATGCACTACTGTACCAAGATACACGAGTGTGTCATGATAAACTACGGTGTCAAGATAAATCAAGGTATCACATTGTCAGGTTTCTATCAAGTATACTATCCCAAGGTATCTATCCTGTATAACATCCCACGGTATCTATCATGTATATTTCCCCTAGTTCTAACATGTATATTTGCTCTGCACCCCTCGTACTAGTATCCCAACCCGCGTCATGTGTTAACTATGAATGTCCCTTGCCCAATGTCATGTAATGGTCCATGTCAACCTAATATATAGCATATGTAGGTTTTCCCAACTCGTATGTTTCTTTCCATGTATAAGTTCAGTCCTTTGCCGTAGGCCATACGGGCTTTCCCATGTAAACGTTTTATCCTTGAGGTTATTTTGGACTGCTACCCTTGATCTAGTTATGTTTCCTTACCATGAACTATCGCGCGTTCACTTAGGATTTATGCCACCTAGGACCACTAGGGATTATGCTACCTAATGAACGTTTCCGTGTCTCGGTTTGGGTTCAGCCACCTAGGGCCACTAGGGATTATGCCACCCGTCAACCGCGCCCTTTATCCCACGTATGTATCGCGAATCGTTTTCCATGTCTAGATGCACATGTTCCTCAATGTGCCATCCGAGTTCCATGCCAGGGCTAATCAAGAAATACGAAACTCGGTCGGGAGCTTTAAGTCGTCTGCTGATGCATATATCAAGGTCTGTTTTTGTACCCATGGCTATGGTCCCACGTGACCCCTCCCTCAACTACTGAAAGGCAATCCAAGAAAAATCATGTATGAGAACTACACTAAAGCCCATCGATGCCCACTTCCAGATAGCCAACCTCACCCATAACTTGATAGCTAGTATATGGTCTTTTGGGAGTTCCCTGCCTTTCCGTACGTACACGATTGACTAAAGATGGTAGGTAGCCGGCGACATGTTATCCCGGGGCAAAATCAAGTATCGTCGACTCCACGCTAATCCATCCCAGTCTTTAGGTCGCTCGCATAGCAACCAAGGCATACTCTTGGCTCTTCTACCGCAGACCTTAACCCCTGTGAGGCCGGGTTTCATGGACCACTCGCCACCTCATAGAGGGATACCAAGAGTACCCTCACGTTCCCCGAAGCTTTCACTTCGTCAACCAGTTCGCTGGAGCTTTTATCCTAGTCAGATAACTTGCTCCTCCTTGTATACTAAGCGATGACCTACCGTACCAGGTTACTCATCTCTTTATGAACTAGTCCCATGTCCTTAGCTAAGAATTATTACTTAGTTACCCTTAACTAAGGTTTACCACTTAGCTCCTCTTTCCGCTATCCTTGTTAACTACGATTTCCAACCTAGTCCTTTGAGCTAGGGTTTTGTCAAATGGGTTAAGTGTTGTTATCCAAGTTCGTGACTTGACCCGCCTACAAATCATGTCAAGATTGGCTAAGTACTCAAGTTCAAGGCTTAGCCATACAAGTTGGTTAAGTGTACCAAGAAGCTCATGACTTAACCCTATCAAGTCAAGTTGGTTAAGTATTTATTTGCCTTAACCCTATCAGATTTTCATGTTAGATTGATTAAGCATGGATTATCTTAATCCCATCAGATTATCGAGTCGGATTGGTTAAGTATGGGTTAGCTTAACCCCATCCACTAATCGTATTACAATGGTTAAGCCTAATCTTAAAAGGTCTTGTGACTTAACCCTTATCAGGTTCACCTATTAGATTGGTTAAGAATAGGTTACTTAACCTCATCAAATCATCACATATAATTGGTTAGTTATAAGTTACTTAACCCCATTAAATTATCATGTTAAATTGGTTAAGTATTGGTTACTTAACCCCATTGAATAACCAAGTTTAGATTGGTTAAGTGTTTAACTTAACCCCATCGAATTCCCGTGTTTAGATTAGTTAAGTATAGATTACTTAACCCCATCTAATTACCGTGTTTAGATTAGTTAAGTCTTAGTTACTTAACCCCATCAAATTACCGTGTTTAGATTAGTTAAGTCTTAGTTACTTAACCCCATCTAATTACCGTGTTTAGATTAGTTAAACGTAAATTACTTAACCCCATCCCCTAACTGTCTTGTATGGTTAAGTGTCATTAAGAAATCAAGCCCGGTCCCACTTAACCTACCCATTTGTGTCATATCGGTTAAGTGTCATTAGTCAAATTTACTTAACCTAATCATGTGGCATCAATTTAATTAATGCACTCTCAACCTCTCACATTAGACTTTGTTGTGGTTACTAGTTAAGCCGGGCGGGTCCGGGTAGATTTACACCATAACCTAGTCTAACCTCGGGTCTTAAGCGCGACATGACCAACTTCTCACATTGGATCCTATTGTTTGTAGCCACTAGTTAAGCCGGGCGGGTCCGGGTAGATTTATGCTACAAACTCAACCCAACCTCGAGTTGGCCACTTTCATGTTTGGTCTAGTGTCTTATTACACTTACAACCCATACGTGTCAAGTTTTCAAGTCCCATGCTCATAGCCAAAGTTACATGTTGTCATATTTACCCAAATCATGTTTCATGTCATTAAAGTTTTACCCATAACGTAACCCAACGCTTTAAAACTCGCATATACATTCGCAACCACGCATAATGGATTAAAAGAAGGTACTTGGCAAAGACATGACAAAAGAGGTATAAGGCCACAAGTTAAACATGGTGGCAAATGAGGTATAAACGTGTTCATTAACTTGCATACTACATTATTAGGACTCAAAAACATGCACAACCTCAAACTTAGCACATAGGTGAATCATGGTGATAAATGACATAGAAAGATGGCTAGAAGTTCGCATATGGCATTACATGTAAGCTATCATAAGGGACATGATAGTTCTCATGTTGCCAAAATGCAACATTCAACATAAAGTTTATATCTTTAAGCCCACAAGATCAAGATAATGACTTTTTAGTCATGATAGGATACATAACATGATAGCATGCAACATACTTAATGTTCAAACCCAACTTACAACATGTCACATTAAGTTTAAAGTTAATATCTAAGAGTAGGAAGAGGGCTTACAATGCTATGAAGGCACAAATCAATATATAAAACAAAGATTGAGACGAAGCCATTCATGCTATCACCCAAAAACCCCAAAAGAACAAGCTCCAAATGAAACCCTTGAGAAAATATCAATAAAAATCCTTGCTTTGAAGAAGAAAGATTTCAACTTTGGCTTTGAATGAAGCTTATGAGCTCTCATGCAAGATCCTTGCTTTTTGGTCAAGAAAAGGTTGCAACTTTGGCTAGAATGCAACTTATGAACTCTCATACAAACATGAAATCACTCAAATGATCATAGAATCTCTCATGAATGAAGAAAAGAGGCTCCTTTAC
The DNA here is from genome assembly GCA_030737875.1 of Allium sativum. NCBI lineage: Eukaryota > Viridiplantae > Streptophyta > Magnoliopsida > Asparagales > Amaryllidaceae > Allium > Allium sativum. The sequence continues at coordinate 150,460,711 of CM060921.1, read as the reverse complement.
TTTGAAACTAGCTTAGAACACTTAAGCTATCATGAAGAAGAAGATGGAGGCCATGGGTTGAAGTGGAGGCCATGATGAGGAATCATTTTGGCATAGTTTAGTTGTAGGATCAATTTATGAGGGTTTTAGGAGAGGGTTAGGGGTCTTTTTATAGAAGACTAAGGATAGTTTTAGCCATAGGATAAACCCTAGAACCAATCCTAGCCTTTAAAGCATGTCTTGGGGAAGAAGTCACATGTAGGAACCATTTAGGGCCTTTAGATTAAAGCTGAACCATGAGAACCATTCAAATGCAAAATCTGCATTCAAGCGAATCGGCCCACGGGTTGACAGCCAAACACCCTGGATTAACGCCTAGTCGACCTAGCGGGCTTGGGCCGACCTCAAAAATCAGCCGGTTCGGTTATTCCCCTCTCCCAATTCGCTGTTTTGAACATTTTTGCATATTTATTTATCAAATTTTCATATATATCAATATATATATATTTCTCTACGCAACCCATTTCACTTAATTAAGTATACTTTAATTTGTTAATTTTTATGTTCAAATTACGGGGTGTTACATTCTCCCCTCCTTAAAGGATTTCGTCCCCGAAATCTCTAAGTCAAGAAGAACGTATCCAACCAACCCAACAACCATCTACTCAAACCATCAAACACTGGCATCATTGTCCTTAGACGATTTCTAATGCCATATGAACATATGCAGAACGTGTGTGTATATGCTCCTTAGCTAATGCTAATGATCAGGCCTGAATGATCTTTCTAATGCAAAATATGTTTAGTGCCATGAATCCAACATGTATGCAAATAGTCCTAGTCATATAAGTACTATATGTGTGCACAAACATTCATTCATATGCAACATCCGCATGATAACACATTCAATTTCATCCGTAAACAAGTATAAATACTCGTGCATATGCAACATGAAACGTGACCGCGTCAATCTAGTATCTAATGTGTATTCGCGCATCCACGAGCAACCACTTGCAACCATTTGCAACCATATCAATCATAACATGTTTCAAATACATGTTTACATCCATAGAGTTCTACCTAAGATTCCCAAGATAAGATCGAGGAGATAAACAAGACAAACTCCTTACGGGGTTTGTAACAGAAATAGGACCGAGAGGATATCCACCAAGCGATAGCATGCAAGTAAGCTCTACAGGTGAACCAAGGATCAAAGATACACTCTTAAAAAGAGACATGATGCACGCGTCTGAGTGGCATTTCCACGAACTTAATTCCATTGTGCCTTGACCGCCTTTGACTTCATGGTTTCGTAGCTCCTTGATTCCTATTTCCAAGGTATGAGTCGGAACTCTTTTCACTGTCGCCTCTCGTTCCACTTTCATTTATTCTTTCCCTAGTATACTTGGCTCAACCATATCTACGTACTCATGCAAGCTCTCCAAAATTCACTAGTGAATTCTGGATCTCGTTTACCAATGCCAATTTATGTTACTATGTGCACTTACTAGGGTGATTCCTATAACCCATGCTTAAGCGGAATGAACCATCCGTCTTATTGGCGGATGTTACTCGATTGGATCAGAGATTTCCGATAAATGCATCAAGAGATTCTAGGTAACTAACCATGACAGAACCTAAAAGGTTACACGAGACTTCGAAGGTATTACCAAAGCAAGCCAAGAGTCTGACTGCCCTCTTTTCAAAACCGAGAATGGTATCCCTTACTGGATAACCACTTTACCCCTAGAATCCATCCATAGCTCAACAATAGAAGTATTGCTTCTAACTCAACACTTGGCACAGACGTTCTCAAATCCAACAAGTCATGAATAAATGGACCGACTCTCCAACCAGATTTTGGGACAAAAACTGGGATCCTCTACCATGCTAGTACTAAGGTGCAGAGACTCAACTATCCAAGCAGACTTAAATGATACGATGGTCAAGACAAAGTCTGGACGGGATGATAGAAAAGAACGACTAAACCTTTACCAAAAACGATACCGTTTCTCTTAGGTACACCAAAAGTGAGAGCATACAATTGCCCTCTCCGATGATCTTGTCCTTGTCCTCCTTGATGGACTAAGTCATACCAACAAGTTGCTTATCCTTAAGCTCGCGTCCTTTATCCTTACTCTTATTATCCTTCCTTGTACCACGGCAACAGGTCTCTCGAGAACCACCTCCATCGTACGGAAAAAACCTACGTGGCTAGACAAAGATTAGTCACAGTTAGAACTACTGTGACTACAGATGGAGGAAAGAAAGGAAAAGAGATTCAATCAAGGAATCAAAGGATAGTGCTAATGGCTTTTGGGGAATAGCCTTTAAAAACAAAACTTTTCTTGAAAAATGCTTCTTTGTAAAACGGCTTTTCAAACAGTTTTCAGAAGGTTTTAAAAACTTTTGCCCAGTCTGGTAACCTTCTGCTCTGATACCAAATGTAACACCCCACCTCCGCTAGGGTCACTCGCAAAGGAATGTACTAGTTTTAGAGAGGTATTATTGGTAAACATGTACAGAAATATTACAAGACAGAACATATATATATATATATATATATATATAAAACAGCGGAAGTAAAACAAATTTTATTACCTTATAAAATAAGGTCTAAAGCCTTTTACATCAGAATACATCAAAACCTGTCTTGAAATAATAAAGAAGCATAAAACCATTTCATAAATTATTCCCCAAGTAAACCAGTAAAGTAGCCATAGCCAAGAAAAGTCCAAGCCATGCGTGATGACCTTCAAACAGAAGAAGTCCAAATTAACAATAGCATTTCCTCCCTGTAACCTGTTGGGGGGGGGGGGAACGGAAGACAAGAGGCGAAACAAAATGGGGTCAGTCATAAAGACTGGTAAGCCCTATCTACTATCAGTATATAAACTAGTAAAGTTAACTGGCATGAGGAACTGAGATGAACATAAGTATGATGACAAGATAGATAAGCTAAACCAAAATAACAGGATGCACTACTGTACCAAGATACACGAGTGTGTCATGATAAACTACGGTGTCAAGATAAATCAAGGTATCACATTGTAAGGTTTCTATCATGTATACTATCCCAAGGTGTCTATCCTGTATAACATCCCACGGTATCTATCATGTATATTTCCCCCAGTTCTAACATGTATATTTGCTCTGCACCCCTCGTACTAGTATCCCAACCCGTGTCATGTGTTAACTATGAATGTCCCTTGCCCAATGTCATGTAATGGTCCATGTCAACCTAATATATAGCATATGTAGGTTTTCCCAACTCGTATGTTTCTTTCCATGTATAAGTTCAGTCCTTTGCCATAGGCCATACGGGCTTTCCCATGTAAACGTTTTATCCTTGAGGTTATTTTGGACTGCTACCCTTGATCCAGTTATGTTTCCTTACCATGAACTATCGCGCGTTCACTTAGGATTTATGCCACCTAGGACCACTAGGGATTATGCTACCTAATGAACGTTTCCGTGTCTCGGTTTGGGTTCAGCCACCTAGGGCCACTAGGGATTATGCCACCCGTCAACCGCGTCCTTTATCCCACATATGTATCGCGAATCGTTTTCCATGTCTAGATGCACATGTTCCTCAATGTGCCATCCGAGTTCCTTGCCAGGGCAAATCAAGAAATACGGAACTCGGTCGGGAGCTTTAAATCGTTTGCTGATGCAGATATCAAGGTCTGTTTTTGTACCCGTGGCTATGGTCCCACATGACCCCTCCCTCAACTACTGAAAGGCAATCCAAGAAAAATCATGTATGAGAACTACACTAAGGCCCATCGATGCCCACTTCGAGATAGCCAACCTCACCCATAACTTGATAGCTAGTATATGGTCTTTTGGGAGTTCCCTGCCTTTCCGTACGTACACGATTGACTAAAGATGGTAGGTAGCCGGCGACATGCTATCCCGGGGCAAAATCAAGTATCGTCGACTCCACGCTAATCCATCCCAGTCTTTAGGTCGCTCGCATAGCAACCAAGGCATACTCTTGGCTCTTCTACCGCAGACCTTAACCCCTGTGAGGCCGGGTTTCATGGACCACTCGCCACCTCACAGAGGGATACCAAGAGTACCCTCACGTTCCCCGAAGCTTTCACTTCGTCACCCAATTCGCTGGAGCTTTTATCCTAGTCAGATAACTTGCTCCTCCTCGTATACTAAGCGATGACCTACCGTACCAGGTTACTCATCTCTTTATGAACTAGTCCCATGTCCTTAGCTAAGAATTATTACTTAGTTACCCTTAACTAAGGTTTACCACTTAGCCCCTCTTTCCTCTATCCTTATTAACTACGATTTCCAGCCTAGTCCTTTGAGCTAGGGTTTTGTCAAATGGGTTAAGTGTTGTTATCCAAGTTCGTGACTTGACCCGCCTACAAATCATGTCAAGATTGGCTAAGTACTCAAGTTCAAGGCTTAGCCATACAAGTTGATTAAGTGTACCAAGAAGCTCATGACTTAACCCTATCAAGTCAAGTTGGTTAAGTATTTATTTGCCTTAACCCTATCAGATTTTCATGTTAGATTGATTAAGCATGGATTATCTTAATCCCATCAGATTATCGAGTCGGATTGGTTAAGTATGGGTTAGCTTAACCCCATCCACTAATCGTATTACAATGGTTAAGCCTAATCTTAAAAGGTCTTGTGACTTAACCCTTATCAGGTCCACCTATTAGATTGGTTAAGTATAGGTTACTTAACCTCATCAAATCATCACGTATAATTGGTTAGGTATAAGTTACTTAACCCCATTAAATTATCATGTTAAATTGGTTAAGTATTGGTTACTTAACCCCATTGAATAACCAAGTTTAGATTGGTTAAGTGTTTAACTTAACCCCATCGAATTCCCGTGTTTAGATTAGTTAAGTATAGATTACTTAACCCCATCTAATTACCGTGTTTAGATTAGTTAATTCTTAGTTACTTAACCCCATCTAATTACCGTGTTTAGATTAGTTAAGTCTTAGTTACTTAACCCCATCGAATTGCCGTGCTTAGATTAGTTAAGCGTAAATTACTTAACCCCATCCCCTAACTGTCTTGTATGGTTAAGTGTCACTAAGAAATCAAGCCCGGTCCCACTTAACCTACCCATTTGTGTCATATCGGTTAAGTGTCATTTGTCAAATTTACTTAACCTTATCATGTGGCATCAATTTAATTAATGCACTCTCAACCTCTCACATTAGACTTTGTTGTGGTTACTAGTTAAGCCGGGCGGGTCCGGGTAGATTTACACCATAACCTAGTCTAACCTCGGGTCTTAAGCGCGACATGACCAACTTCTCACGTTGGATCCTATTTTTTGTAGCCACTAGTTAAGCCGGGCGGGTCCGGGTAGATTTATGCTACAAACTCAACCCAACCTCGAGTTGGCCACTTTCATGTTTGATCTAGTGTCTTATTACATTTACAACCCATACGTGTCAAGTTTTCAAGTCCCATGCTCATAGCCAAAGTTACATGTTGTCATATTTACCCAAATCATGTTTCATGTCATTAAAGTTTTACCCATAACGTAACCCAACGCTTTTAAACTCGCATATACATTCGCAACCACGCATAATGGATTAAAAGAAGGTACTTGGCAAAGACATGACAAAAGAGGTATAAGGCCACAAGTTAAACATGGTGGCAAATGAGGTATAAACGTGTTCATTAACTTGCATATTACATTATTAGGCCTCAAAAACATGCACAACCTCAAACTTAGCACATAGGTGAATCATGGTGATAAATGACATAGAAAGATAGCTAGAAGTTCGCATATGGCATTACATGTAAGCTATCATAAGGGACATGATAGTTCTCATGTTGCCAAAATGCAACATTCAACATAAAGTTTATATCTTTAAGCCCACAAGATCAAGATAATGACTTTTTAGTCATGATAGGATACATAACATGATAGCATGCAACATACTTAATGTTCAAACCCAACTTACAACATGTCACATTAAGTTTAAAGTTAATATCTAAGAGTAGGAAGAGGGCTTACAATGCTATGAAGGCATAAATCAATATATAAAACAAAGATTGAGACGAAGCCATTCATGCTATCACCCAAAAACCCCAAAAGAACAAGCTCCAAATGAAACCCTTGAGCAAATATCAATAAAAATCCTTGCTTTGAAGAAGAAAGTTTTCAACTTTGGCTTTGAATGAAGCTTATGAGCTCTCATGCAAGATCCTTGCTTTTTGGTCAAGAAAAGGTTGCAACTTTGGCTAGAATGCAACTTATGAACCCTCATACAAACATGAAATCACTCAAATGATCATAGAATCTCTCATGAATGAAGAAAAGAGGCTCCTTTACTTTGAAACTAGCTTAGAACACTTAAGCTATCATGAAGAAGAAGATGGAGGCCATGGGTTGAAGTGGAGGCCATGATGAGGAATCATTTTGGCATAGTTTAGTTGTAGGATCAATTTATGAGCGTTTTAGGAGAGGGTTAGGGGTCTTTTTATAGAAGACTAGGATAGTTTTAGCCATAGGATAAACCCTAGAACCAATCCTAGCCTTTAAAGCATGTCTTGGGGAAGAAGTCACATGTAGGAACCATTTAGGGCCTTTAGATTAAAGCTGAACCATGAGAACCATTCAAATGCAAAATCTGCATTCGAGCGAATCGGCCCACGGGTTGACAGCCAAACACCCTGGATTAACCCCTAGTCGACCCAGCGTGCTTGGGTCGACCTCAAAAATCGGCCGGTTCGGTTATTCCCCTCTCCCAATTCGCTGTTTTGAACATTTTTGCATATTTATTTATTAAATTTTCAATTATATATATATATATATCAATATATATATTTCTCTGCGCAACCCATTTCACTTAATTAAATATACTTTAATTTGTCGATTTTTATGTTCAAATTACGGGGTGTTACAATGGAGGTATACGTTGACGACATGTTGGTAATGTCCAGACAATCGTCAGATCATACTAACGATTTAGCAGAGATGTTTGAGATTCTCCGAAAATATGGGTTGAAACGGAATCCTTTGAAGTGTTCATTTGGGGTAGCATCAGGAAAATTCCTAAGATTCATCGTCAGCTCGCATGGAATTGAAATCAATCCAGATCAAATTACAGCAATCCGAAATATCCAAGAACCAAAGGAAATTAAGGACGTCTAGAGCCTCGCTGGAAAGGTGGCGGCGCTGAGTAGGTTCATCTCCAAAGCTACAGATAAATGCATCCAATTTTTCGAGTTGATAAAGCGAGGCAAGCGCAACTTTAAATGGACTCCCGATTGTATAGAAGCATTCCAGAATCTGTTGAACCATTTGGAAAGACCCCCGATACTGTCTAAGCCTGTGGATCACGAGGATTTATTTTGTGTACCTGGCAGTGTCATCTTACGCAATCAGTTCAGCTTTGGTAAGAGAAGAGGATAAGATTCAAAGACCGGTTTACTATGTGAGTAAGAAATTGGCGGCCGTAGAACGGAATTATCCAAAAATAGAAAAGTTGGTGTATTGCTTACTAATTGCATCTAGAAAACTTCGCCACTAATTCCAAGCTTATCCCATTACTGTGTACACCGATCACCTGCTTAAACAGGTTTTGCAAAGGCCAGAAGTATCAGGAAGGCTACTCAAGTAGAACATTGAGCTAAGTCAGTTCGATTTGAATTTCCAGCCCCGAAGGTCAATAATGGGGCAAGTGCTTGTGGACTTCATAGCGGAGTTCACTATCCCAGAAGATGATGTAGTAACGGAGGAGGACGCTCCTCCAAAGCTACTCCTTGACCCTAATGCCTGGAAACTATACACAGATGGAGCTAAAAATGATAGACGATCTGGTGCGGGAGTAGTTCTAAAAACTCCAGAGAAATGGTTAATTTATTACGATCTTAGACTGGAGTTCCACGCCACTAATAACGACTCCGAGTACGAAGCCCGAATTGCCGGGTTGGAACTCGCAAATGAATTGGATATTACAAAGCTAGACATCTTTTGCGATTCCAAGATAGTCGTAAACCAAGTCACTGGAAAGTTTCAGGCCAAGAGTCCAAGGCTGATATCGTACTTGGAAAAAGTGAAGAAGTTGCTGGATGGTTTTGACCACCACAACATATCTCAATTCCCCGAACGGTGAATCAAAAGGCAGACAAGTTAGCAAAAATGGTTAGTTCAGATAATCCTCAGGATACGGAGCTGGTCCCAATTGAAAAACTAAAGTCTCCTAGCATAGATCAGATGGAAGTTGATCTAGTACTAGAGATTGATCCACAGGGAGAGTCATGGATGACTCCTCTAAAGAAGTTTTTGATAAATGGAATGCTTCCAACAAAGAAAAGTGAGAGGCGTGCAGTTATACGAAAAGCTTCCCAATATGTGTTGCAAGGCAATGTCCTATATAGACAAGGTTTCTCGATGCCCCTCCTCCGGTGTATCGCCCATGATGACATCAAGCGTGTGCTGAAAGAGGTCCATGAGTGCGAATGTGGCGACCACACTGGGGGGTCAAACGCTGGCAAAGTAGATATTGCGATATGGCTATTTCTGGCCTACCATAAACAAGGATGCAGCCAAGTACGCACGACGTTGTGATGCTTGTTAGAAATTCTCCAAGATTCCTAGGGCGCTACCTAGCCAGTTGAAGACAATGACAAGCCCATGGCCTTTTGCTATGTGGGGAATTGTCATTATTGGGAGCCGTCCCATAGCAAAGGGCGAAGCAAAGTTCACTATTGTGGTCGTGGATTATTTCAGTAAATGGGAGCCTTTGACCAAAATCACAACCAAGCGAGTGATAACTTATGTCGTTAAGAACATTATATGTCGGTTTGGGATTCCAAAAGTCATTGTAACCGATAATGGGCCCCAATTCGACAGTATCGAGTTTCGAGATTTCTGTCAGAAGCATCACATCAAGAAAAGATACACCTCTTTGGCACATCCACAATCGAATGGACAAGTTGAAGCGGCAAACAAGGTGATAAAATCCATTCTAAAGAAAAGATTGAAGAGGGCCAAAGCCATGTGGGTTGGTGAATTACCCCTCGCACTATTGGCCTATAGGACAACGTACAAGTCGGCGATGGGTCACACCCCGTTTTCCCTTGCTTTTGGAGCTGAAGCGGTCATTCCGGTCGAGTTGGAAGTACCATCTCATCGAACCATTTATTACGATCCGATGACCAACAATGAGATGCTCCTTGAATCCCTGGACATGGTTAAAGAAAAAAGGGGCAAAGCCGACTTATGTTCCCTGAGGCATAAACAACAAATAGCTCGGTATTACAACAAAAGAGTCTGAGCTCGAACATTTGAACCCGGAGACTTGGTTCTGAAGTGCGTCTTTCCACCCCCAGTACATATGGGCCCAAAATGGGAAGGACCGTACTCCATTTTACGAAAGCTTGATAATGGAAATTTCATGCTAGCAACTGTGGATAGAGATGAAATCCCCAGAGTTTGGAATTCCCAGCATTTGCGGCCTTATCGGACGTGAAATTGTCAATTTTATTCTTTTGTTTTTTAGGACCATGTAAAAAGGCTCGAATTTCCTAGAACAATCTGGTTACTTGAACAAAAGATTATAAAGTGGATGTAGTTCATGATTCGACCGAACCACTATAAAAATATTGTGTGTCATTTACCTTTACCGCACCGTTTTTTATCTGCTCTTTTATTTTGATTAATATATCATTACCATTTTGAAGTTTGTTTTAAATTATGTAGCAATCTCAAAACAACTGAATCAAAATGCCATCTAAAAGGTGCAGCGAGTTAAATTACACTACTGCTTGCACTCAAACTCTCGAGATTAGGGAGGGAGTATAAAGGACACGAAGATAACGTCCCCAAGGCATGAAGGTGCACCATGATAAAACCGCCTTGATAACACTCTAACTCGCTGAAGGAACGGGAGAGTATAAAGGCGCTAGAGAATTAGCATCCCCAGAACTTCTGCCCCGCTAAAGGATCGGTGAACAGACCAAGAACCGAGCTCGAACTCTAACTCGCTGAAGGATCGGGAGAGTATAAAGGTGTTAGAGACTTAGCGCCAAGAGAAATCTTACCCCGCTGAAGGATCGGGAGAATATAAAGGCACAGTGACATATGCCACTCAAGGGCTCCCATCCCACCACACGAGTAGGGACAAGAATGAAAAAGGGGGCCTGAACCCCTCGTATCCGGACGTGGTGGTGGTGGGGAGGGGGGGTGGGCTGGGGGGAATACAAACATAATCCTAATCAATCGCCAATAAGCCCTGGCCAGGCACTATAATGATGATTGATTGGGGGCATATACGTACACCACTACACGTTTACTTAGCACACGAACTTCTCAATGATTATTGCTCATGACTTCAGTATTTAGTTATGATTGTTTCGGTTATGATTATTTAAACTCTGCAAACATGATGAACTTGCAGGAACGCAATGGCGCAATAGAAATAGATTTTCATTTATGAAAGCACATTTACAAGAACGAGAAGCTAAACAAAAGTGAGGGCCACTCTCATAACTACATTTTTTGGCCAAAGGAAATCCTAAAAGCTAAAATATGAGCTAATAAGTGCATTCTATTTACGCTTAGGAGACGATTTTGATTTCTTTTCCTTCTTCTATTTCTCCAACCCCACTTTGTCAACATAAGAGCTGTAACACCCCAAATTTTTGAATTATCGAATTAACTAAATTAAAGAATAAATAATCTCAGATGTGAGAATTAAGGTAAATGGGTTGCGCCATCGTGTTTGTCTTGGAACTCTGGTCTAGATAGAGTCCGAGTTTGCGTAAAACGGATATCGGATGAAGGAGATAAGGACGAACAAAGTCAGGCAGGAAAAATAGAAAAAAAATATTGCACTGGCGCACTTGGGAAGTGCGCCAGTACTAATTTGCATTGGCGCACCTGCCAAGTGCGCCCAGGCCGAGCAGCAGGCCTGCACAGCTTTCTGGTGCAGTCTGATCCATATTGTGACTCATTGTTGAGTCCTTTCTGACTCCTTGCTGAGTCATTAGGGCTGAGGTATCACCCTACCCCGACTGAGTGGTTTTGATTAACCCTAAGATCATCCGACGGCTATAAATAAATTGAAATTCTATATAAACATGGGTAGACTCAAACCCTAAATCAAAATAAATACTGAAACTATGGCCGTCATGCTGTCATCTTGTAACCTAGAGTAGCCGCCACCAACAAAAGGGGAAATCAAAGCTAATCAATTCAGTTCTATTCAACATTAATCTAAACAACAATGAATCTACTACAAAGGCGAGCTAAATCAATTTCAGAACTCAGATTTCAGAACGCAAGACGTTCTTTTTGTGAGTTCGATTTCTTTAATAACATAATTAACGATTTAATTGGATTGAGCTATAATTTGGATTATATGATTATGTTGTGAATCATTGACCGTATGTTGTAAATTCTACGATGATATCATCTATGTTTCAAATACTATGATGTTATTATCTATGTTGTAAAGCTGTGATGCTATCATCTATGTTGTAAATCTATGATTCATAACGATGTTTCATATGCTAGTTTGGTTATGTTGTTGGAACTAATTCATATGTTAAATCATATGTATGTATGCAAGTCTAGATGTTAATTTAGATCTGGATCATATGCAAGTTAATGAAAATTATGTACAACCTTACATATTTCATGACATCTATTTTATGTGTAAATTGGGACTAAAGTTAGGCTATGACATGTGTGAGTTATATGCTAGTATACAAAATTCTATATGCTAGTTTTGCATGTTTAGATGTAAGTTTACACCATCGTTTATTTTGCATAAATCACATATGCAAGTGTGTGTGTATATATATGTATGTTTGGAGTATAAGCCATGTAATGTAAGTTTGTGGTTATTGCCTATGCAAGTTTACACCTTTAGATTTAGATCTATGACAGACATGGTTATGCAAGTATGTGACTATTACTTAAACAAATTTACACCTTTAGATTTAGATCTATGACATATGTAGTTTTATGCAAGTTAGTGACTTTGGCTTATGCAAGTTTTAGGTGAAGAACCTCATTCATACATGCAAGTTCACCCCTTATGTTTAGATCTAGTTTTATTTCTATGTGTGTTGTGATGTTTTCTCTTTATTCCATAAGTTAGAGTATTCGAGTCTAACGTATATTTTACGTTAAACAAACGAACGTACAACGTGGGGCAATGGGATAATATTAAAAGATTTAATATTGAGAATTGACATAAATGCCTTAAATGGCATAAAACAAATTGATGATGATAATTGGTATAATTTTGCATACCATAAATAGATGGACATAACTGAGTCAATTATGGACATAGTTAAATTTGGAATTAATTGATACTTTGAATAGGGAAATTAATTCAAATTGGGCGATAATTAATTATGTGTAATTAATCGCCTAAGACATGAGGTTAGGCTCTTTTGTGGTGTAAGATTGCCCGGACCCGCCCGGCAAATCCAGCTGCCACAAATGCCAGTATAATGTGGGAGGTCTTAGGCATAAATTAAATGCGTAACAGTTGTGAAGACATGAGGTTAGGCTCTTTTGTGGTGTAAGACTGCCCGGACCCGCCCGCCAAATCCAGCTGCCACAAATGCCAGTCTAATGTGGGAGGTCTTTACAAGGTTACGGTGTTAATTAATTAAGAAACACTTAACCAGATAAACATGTAGTGGGACATGAGGGTGTTAAGTAGGTGCCTTGGGTGGCATGTGGAATTTAGTGGGTGCCTTTGGTGGCATTTGAAATACGATTAGAAACACTTAACCAAAAATTGAATCATGTAAGTGAACATGAATAAGAAGAGGGTTAAGTGGGATGTACTAGAGGGGACCAAGCTTAGGTGGATAGCTTGTGTCAAGTAATGGGGGCCCGTTTCAACCAGTAACCCATGAGTATCTTTGTGGGCTCGACCCAAGTCGAGGACAGGACACGCGTACTGGGCTTGACTGTAAGAGTCCAAAACGGGTTAGCGGTGGCAACGCAAGTCCAACGGGTTCATTGCGTGTGTGGGCCTGGGCTGGTAGGTAAGACGTTGTTGCATTGTGTAGGTATAAGCCGTGCATTGTTGGTGGTATCGGGTGCCACTTTAGGGAGTGATACACCCCACTGTGGGGCCAGCACGGGTATCTACGAGTTAAGGAGCCGATCACATGGGGGTAGTGGGTACACCTAGTGGAGATAGGGGCAAGCGACACCTATGAAGGTAACTAGGGGTACACGAAACTACCATTATCATTATTAAAGTCTTGTAGGCGGGATCAACTTTTAGGGTGTTTGGTGTGGTGTAGTGTAGTAATTATCTTATAGCGACTAGGTGCGCCTTTAACGTTATCTTTGTTCATCTTATTTCCTTTAGCTTGCCCTGTCGTACTCAATTGTTCACAGTCATTTCCTTATTTTCCAACTTATGCCTTAGCCTAGTTATTTTGGTAATTATATTATTGAAGTTATCGCACTTGCCGGACTTTATGTCAGACCCCCTTTGTTTCCACCTCTTTTCTTCCTTTTCCCCCCAAGTGCTCAGGGTGGAACTAGCACCAGTGGAGCTTGATTTTGGACAGCTGTATCTCTTGCTTTTAGAAGTTGCTTGGATCGCTGAAGTAAAAGTTCAGCCTATCTTATTTATGGCTATTTTGTGTTGGGGTTATGTCTTTCAATTTATGTACTCTGATTTAGTAAAGATGGATATTATGTACTTTGACTCTGGTTTTTGATGATGCAATCAAACCTATGTGCTTATTGCTGCAATGAATTAAATTTTAAATTTTTAAGTACTATTTATATCTGTCTTGTTCTTAAGTTTCTATTCTATACACACTTAAAACTCTCCATAGAAGTTAATGCATTCCCTTTGTGAGTGACATTAATGGACGTGGGATGTTACACGTGGTATCAGAGCTGAAGGTTACCAGAACAGATATGAATTTTGAAAAACTGTTTTTCAAAAACACTTTTATAAAGAAGTACCTTCAAAATTATGTTTTAAAGAAAGCATTTTCAAGAGAAAAGCTTATTTTACAAAGCATAACCCCAAGATCCATATATCTTTCCTTCGGTTCTTTTGTATTGAATCTTTCCTTTTTCATTTCAGCATGTTTGGAATTCCCGAGATACCCGAGGGGATACCTATACCAGGATGGTTTAGGAGGTATTTGGTGACTAGGGCCACCACTGCAGGTCCAGCAAATGCTCCTCCTCCTCGTGTCAATACTTTTGCAAAGATATGTAAGGACTTTCGGGCAATGGGTGGAAAACCTTTTCACGGGATGGAGACATTTGTTGAAGCTCGAAATTGGCTAAAGGAGGTGAAAGAATTGTTTGGGATCTTTGAAGTGGAAGATCAAAGAAAGGTCCAGTTAGCTGCCTGGCTAATGAAGGATGAGGCCTCGATTTGGTGGGAGGTCACTAACGGAGAGCGTCCAGTTGACACATGGCCAGATTTCAGGCGGAGGTTTGAGGAAAAGTTTCTCTCACGGGCTGAAGAGAATTTATATATGGAAGGATTCTTGGCATTGAAGCAAGGGAATCTATCGGTGAAAGAATACGTCAACAAATTCAATCAATTGGCGAGATTTGGCTTGGACTTGGTGAATACAGCAGAAAATGTGGCCTTGAGATTCGTTAAGGGTTTGAACGAGCCGCTTCATGGGTTAGCTATGACTCACATCCTAATGGGGGCTACCTTTGAGAGACTAGCTGACATGGCGCTTATGCATAAAGAGGAGAAGGGCTCCAATGTTAATAAGGCACCCGAGAAGAAAGGGGATCAAAAGAAACCGCAACAGCAACAATAGAACAAGAAAGGTGGTAAAGGCAACAATGGTAAGGGAAAGAAAATATGCTTTAACTGTGGGACACCAAGCCATCTAAGCAAAGATTATAGGAAGAAAAAGAAGACTGGCCGTTTCCACTGTGGCGAAGCGGGACATCTGATTAAGGACTGCCCAAGGAAAGGGCAGAGGGCAAGGTCTACCTCGGGAGGACAAATGCAAGCTCTTATGGCACCAGGGCAGGCAAGGGGCAAGTTCAGGCTCTCGTGGTCCCATCCTGCAAGAACGAGGTAGAATGATTTCCGTTGAAAGTTTAGTTTTTCTGTTTGATCATCCTGTCCGTACTTTATTCGATTCTGGCGCATCACATTCATTTATCTCTACATCATTAGTTGAAACACTGCACCTAAATACTAGTTTACTTTCAGATCCCTTAGTAGTCTCAAATCCTATTGGTGGTTCGGCACATCATTCTATGATCTGTCAGGATTTTAGAGTGTCTATTTTGGGTGTTGGTTTCAAAAGCAACGCCTTTGTTCTTGGCTTCATGGGCTACGGCTTGATTCTAGGTATGGATTGGCTAACTAGATACAGGGCCATCCTAGCTTGTGAAAGAAGGGTAGTTAGATTGTTGACTCGTTGTGGAAAGACCCTTGATATTTCTTGTGACCCTAGAGGTCCAGTAATGCTTAGCTACCTAGAATCCCTTGACGCATCCAATGATGATTTACATTCTGTTTGTATAGTCTGTGAATATGTTGATGTCTTCGATGAGGTGAGTGGTTTACCCCAAAAAGTGAGATAGACTTTCGAATATATCTAGTAGATAATGTGTAACAACCCGAAAATCTGGGCCAGTTTAAAATTTTTATTTTGGCAATTTTAGCGAATTTTGAATATTTAAAATAGATTATTTTAAATAATATCGACGGAAATTTATTTTGAATAGAATTCGAACGTATATATTATACGCGTCGTCGTTAGAATATAAATATTTATATATAATTATAAAAGGAATTGAAAATGGCGCGGTAGTTCGATAATTCGATTTCAAACTTCAATTGAATGTACCGGGTGCAAAACAATCCGGATTTTAGTGAAACCAAAAATAATGGAATCTAATAGTGAATATCTTTCCAACGAAGTTGAGAAACTGAGATTTCACTTTATAAATGATGAGATATGTCCAGTTGAAATTTAGAAATAGTCGCTGTGGAATTTATATATATTTTAATATAATATAAGGCCCTTAAAAATAGCAATTTTGCAAACGACCTCGGATTTCGACGAAACCAGTTTTGTTGGGTCCGTGATGTTAAGTTATTGCTAGGTTTCAAATTTCATAATTTTTCGAATCAATATGTGAGCGTGGCAAAGGAAAACGCGTTTGACCAGTTTCAGTTGATTTTAATCGACTGGAAATTGGCTATTTTTCAAACGGCCTCAGAATTCGACGAAACTAGTTTTGTTAGGACCGTATCGTCAATACGAAGCTAGAAAATATTTTTCTGGAATTTTTCTAGTTAGTATGTGACCCCAGTAATTTGAAATGTACGTTTAAAATTCAATATAGTGATTTAAATGAAAATTCAAACGGAAACTGATTGTAACAATCAAATCAGCTTGCGATACATATCCCATTGTGTTCGGAATGGGGGTAAAACGCTATGGACGATAGGCGGTAGGCCTCGTTTCGAGGTCGTATGTGAAAGTCAACTCTTTAGGATAAAATAAATAAATTAATTAATAAAAAAAAATATTCTCCCTCTCCTTATAAACCGCTGCCCCCCCCCCCTTTTTGTTCACTTCAGTAGGATCGAAAAAGGAAAAAAAAACAAAAATCAATCGAGCTCGGAGATCGACCGACCACCGCCGCCGCATCCCCCTCCTCCGCCGCATCCCCCACCGATGACGGAAACCCCCCCCCACCTCGCGATGACGGAAACCCCCGCCCCCTCCATCTTCTCCTCCCGCTCCTTCTTCCCCGCCTGCCCCTCCCCTCCTCTGGCCAAAGACCGCACACCCCCCCCCCCTTCCTATCGCGATGAACGAAGAACCCCCCCCGATGGCCACAGCGCCGCCTCAGCGCCCCCCTGTAAGTTATTTTTAATTTTTTTATTTTTTTTTATTTTTTTTTTATTTTTATAAAACAGAATTTAAAACAAGAAATGTTTAAAAGGAAAAAATAATAATAAAAAACTGATTTTGGTTTTAGGAGTTAAAACTGATTTTTGTTTTAAAAAGGAAAATAAATACTGATTATTTTTAAGTTTAAATACTGATTATATTTAAGTTCAAAAACTAATTTTGAAAAAGGTTTAAAACTGATTTTATTTTAAAACTTTAAGTTAGAAAAAGGTTTAAACTTTAAATAGAAAAGGTTTAAACTTTATAAAGATTTGATCTTTAAAATAGAAAAGCAAAGTAAAAATTCGATTTTTAAATATATGAAGTGATTATAAAAATATGTTTTTTTATTGAAAGTGAATAAATAAAAATGTGATTTTTATTTTAAAGATATCAAAATATAAAAATGTGATTTTTATTTTAAAGATATCAAAATATAAAAATGTGATTTTTATATATGTAGTGGCTACGGGCAATAAAGATGACGGAGATGCGATAGCGATGAAGATTTCTATCAAAGAAGTGCCGTGGAGCTAGGATAGCTATATGTGAGAATTTCTCACCTTTCAATTTATTTTTCTAGTTATATATATATATACTAGGATGCAGACGGTGCTTAGTAGCACCCGACACAATCGTCCACAGACCATGGACTTGTTTGTTTGGCTGTTTGGTAATTGATTGCGATATTGGTTTGAATGTGGTTTGTAGTGTGAAAAATCGAATCGATAAATTGGTTAGGATTAGACGTACGCCGTTATAAGGCGAAGGAGTAAGGCTAGGTTAGACTCTTACTCCAAATTTTGTGGTTTGCATAACGAATTGATTTGATTGATGTGTGAATGGCGTGGGCCTTCACTAGACCGGGGATAAGGCTAGGCCTTGTCCCGTTTCTAGTATCGTGCCGTTATGCCGCCGAAATTTTCTAAAATATGTTAGAAAATAAAAATATCATTTTATAGAATAAATGAATTGAATAGAAATTCATAGATTGAAATAAAATGTTTTATCGTTAAAAATATAATTTTTAACGTGAAGTGAATAAAATAAAATATTCATTTACAAACCAGACGGTTTGTTTATGTACACCTATTTGAAGGACATTGATTGGGTCGATAAATTTTACACATCGCCCAACTGCACAAATAAAATATTTGTTTGATTGTTTGAAACCCTACACGGGTGTTAGGATGAAATATGCAGTTCACTCATCCTGATTGATTAAATATGTCGATCGATTGATTGACAGGCTGTTATAAGCGTTAGATCTCTATATTTGATGCTTATACAGTGTAGTGCACTTTGGTTGATGGTTGATTATTTTTCAATGCTATGATATTCATGTGTTGTATGAAAATCCATATAATGAACTTTATATGGTAATTGATTGGGCCTCATTCCAATTTGAAAATTAAAGAATATAAAAAAATAAAAGTTCATGTGTTGACAGTACTCATCTATTGAGATTGGTCATGTGTTGAACGAAATATTTTAATATTAAAATTTACATCTTTATCAATATAAAATAAAGTTCATGTGTTGACAGTTTCATTCATTGAGATTCGTCATGTGTTGAACGAAATATTTTGATAATAACAACGATTTTGAAGAAGAAATATTTGAAATAGAATATTTGAAAATAGAAATTTGTGAAGCCGTGTTGGTTAGATTGACGCCATTTTGACGTAAACGATATTTATATCGATTTATTCGATTTCGAATAGAAATGAATTGAAAACGATTTCGAATAGAAATGAATTGAAAACGATTTCGAATAGAAATGAATTGAAAACGATTTCGAAATGAATTGAATTGAAAACAATTTCGAAATGAATTGAATTGAAAACGATTTCGAAATGAATTGAATTGAAAACGATTTCGAAATGAATTGAATTGAAAACGATTTCGAAATGAATTGAAAACGATTTCGAAATGAATTGAATTGAAAACGATTTCGAAATGAATTGAAAATGAATTCAAATTGAATTGAAATTTGAATTGAATAGAAATGAATTTTGAAACAAATTTATAAAGAAGAATTCAATTTTGATTTGAATTGAAATGGAAGTTGAAATTGCTTTTGAAACGAATTTAAAACTATTAATATAATTCGTTTTAAATAGAAATCGACGAAATATATATTATATATATTATATATATAATATAATGGCCTGAATAGAACGCGCCGCGTCGCGGCAGTTCGCGAATTTCGACCATTTATTTCGAACGGACATTACGGGAGATCCGACCGTCGGATTCTCCTAAAACCGGAACCGTTGGGTTCGTATCGAAAAGAGCTTTCTAATGAATGTTAGAAATTTGAAATCTAACGGTTGGATTTGGAGATACGTCCAAATCAAATTCGAAAAAGGTCGCTGTAAGTGCAGTTCGATGGCCGTTGATGGAAATCGACTGTACGGGCCTTGATAAAATTATTAAAAATAGTAATAATTTGTGTAAAATCATAAGAAATGATTTGTGGAAGTTTGGGATGAAAAACTCCATATTTGAAAAGATAAAAATAGATTTTTATCGAAATGAACTAGTTTTGAACTAGAATTATAATTCTATTTATTTTTAAATAAATAAATTGAATTTGAAATGGTTTTGAAAATAACCAAAATTTCCAATGATTGCATTGGAGTGGAGTTGAATCGAAATTGTCTTCGGAATATTTCGATGTTGGAATTCGTGATATTACAGGTGTTGTTATGGAAATTTGAAAGATATATATTTGTATCGTTATTTCCAATACGACATTTGTTAGTCGTAGAATTCGATATTGAATATAAGCCGATATATTTTCTATTCAGAGCCTTGTATTGAATATCGAATGTGATTTGGGTTTGTCGTGAATGGTGTCTTCACTAACACTGTTCTTGAACCCAGTTGAGAAAAGATTAAATCTTTTTATTTAGATTTAATGAAGTGTACCAATTAAATGATATTTAATTGGAATTGAATTGGTATTGATTTTTGGGTTTATCGTGAACAGTGTTTTAAATAACACTTGTTCTTTAACCCGGTAATTAATGGAATGTGATTTTGGGTTTATCGTGAATCGTGTTTTAAATGACACTGATTCTTTAACCCAGATAATGATTAAAACTAAGTGGAGTTTTAATGAATCTTTAATTAGATTGAAAAGATCGAGAATGGAGTATCACCAGTTTTGCTCCAGGCGATAGTTAAATCTTTAATTAGATTTGAACGTGAAATTTAGAAACTAACTGTCGGTTAGCCAAGCAGAATGGTTTTCTGGATATTGATCTGATGTTGGTTTCGGCCTTCGGGGTTAATATTTAGGGAATTATTCTCTTGATTAATTTATGGTTAGTGACTGATGAATTGGAATGAGGCGTATGTTGTGTTTGTGTAACACTTATTTAAAATATACGCGAGTTATTCGGAAAGGCCGGGTTTATCCCATTCTGAATAACTGATACGACGATAAGTCGAAGATGAAGACGATGGTCGAAGACCGGAGGTCTTCACGTCGTTTGGGTGATAGCTGATGATCTTGATTGGGCTGTACACCCAAGAAGATGGAAACAGTTGGTGATCGTCCAGACGTACTTGGAGATCGATGGATATGCGGGGTACTAGGTGCCTCCGGCTTCGTTCAGACCCAGAACGGACTTGTAAATGGACTGTGTGTCTGACATCGGATTTCATTCTGTGTGACTGATATCGGTTGCATAGGATGGTTTGCCTGTGTGGCATGCTAAGATGCAAATGATCAAGGCTTCTGTTGAAAAGCAAAGTCTTGTGGTTGATGATCAAAGCACGGCCTTTGTGGCGTAGCTTTGTGTAACGTTTACCTCGCGTGTTTCACACCAGGTATGAACCAAAAACGGGAGACGGACCTCAGGGAGGACCTGCGTTTCCTTCTAGATAAAAAGTGGCGTCAGTGGTTTTACACGCCCTGACGAGTTTGACTTATGTGGTTGTTGCTGTTGCGAGGCGCCTCGGATTGATCGGTCGTTCTCGAACCGATGGAGCCATTCGTTGGCTCGTTTACGCCCCAAAGGGCGGGGAAACGTAGTGTTCAGGGTTTAAGTTTAATCCACATCGGTGGACCGGCCCTGTCGCTCCAAGGTCACTCGAGCTCTGACCTGAGACATGGGCTAGATTGTCTCGAATCGGTTGAGGACTATCTTTTGCCTCGGTTCATAGACGGAAATCCAATTTCCAAATACGTGACTTTGCGGTTTTATTTGTAAACCTATATATGGAGACATAGTGGCATGGGACGCTCATGTCGCCTATGATTGATACTTATGATTTGAAGTTGCTTTATGCACTATGCACTTATAATAGTATCAAATGAACTGTTTTAAACGTATCAAGCATTCTTTGGCTGTTATAAGGGAAAACCCTATCCCCCGGCTTGCGTTGCATTGTGTGATAGGACCTGGGTCTTATAACAGCTTCATTTTTCTTTACTTAGCATTGCGCTGTTTGTTTTATGCACTGGTATTCTTGGGAGGAAACCCGTTCCGTGTTATACGGCGTGGTCCCTTGATTTACCTAGCTTTAAAAATAAAGATTAACTGTTTTAGTTCTCACACCAGTCACATGACTGACCTGGAGTTTATTGTTTTAACCTAAACTCTGGGTGCCCCTATTTTGACACGGGCAGCTAGTAGTTTTGGTTTTGCAGATTTATATTCACAGGATCCTGGTTTACAGCTGGAACGATATCCGGAAAGCTTTGTATCCGTATATCTCTTCTAGTTGTGTATTGTATTATTTTCCGCTGCTATGTATTTAAATGTGATTTAAATCTCTGATATTTCTGTGTAATATTCATTTATACTCTGTATATTCTTGTAATCTGATGCATTGTTGTAATATACAATGAAACATTCTCCTATATGTGTTCTGCTGTGGTTTGTTCTCGAACTATCCGACGCTTTCGTTTACGGGGAAGTTGCGGGTCTTCACATTTGGTATCAGAGCTTTGGTTTACAAAGCTCGAGAACAAGACACATTAGAACCATACGAAAGAATTCATCAGATATTAGATTAGTAAAATCCAATGGGAATGACTCGTTAGAGATGGGATCAGTAGTATCCTAGAACGAGTGTGAAGAGTATATTTTTAACGTGAAAACAAATTTTGTTTTGAAAATTTAAATCAATTATTCGTATTTGAAAATCTATTTATATTGAGTTGGACAATCCAATATATATAGGTTTTGCGTATACGTCTGATCCGCGTGTATTCAAAGTTTTAATATATTGGGTAGATATAGAATCACATTCTAGTTGCCCGGGGATGATTCTGATAATGCTGCAGCGTTACCAGTATTTATTTTCGAGTGACGAAGGTGTGATATCTATATATTTCCATTAGACTGGTGTGAGAACCAAAACTTATATAGTTAGAACACCTTGTTGTGAATTGGCATCAAAAACAAGATTTTCAGTATATATATCAAAATTATGAATTTGAAACGTTAAATTCACTAATTGATTGATGATTGTGTTGTTTGTTTAATTGTTTGATAATCTTGAACCATTATGCTTAACTGCATCACATTTTGAACTGTATTGAAAATTGGTCGCATTTGCTTGCATACATATACTCACATTGAACAGGTCATAGCAAGGAGGCTAGAGCCAGAGAATAAAATTTGTTTGCCCGACAAATAGGTACATGTTTACTAATAATTTCCTGTTTTGTTTGGGTGATGATGATTTTGTGAGCCTATTGGCTAGCCGCTTGGCTTTTTCTTTTTCTTTTTGAGATCTGAAGGACCGGGGAAGCTATTTGAAATTCCCCGATGCTCCCGGTGCAGGGGAGGTTATGGCGAAATTTTTCGAAAATTTAGGGTGTTAGCCAAATTTTTGAAAATTTGAAAATTCTCAGAAACTAAAGAGTTGGAGAATGGAAGCCTGATCGATCGTAGAGTTGATTAATCAAACCACTTTCGACTTTGTTCCTTTTCGGGGACGAAAAGTTTTAAGTGGGGGAGATTGTAACAACCCGAAAATCTGGGCCAGTTTAAAATTTTTATTTTGGCAATTTTAGCGAATTTTGAATATTTAAAATAGATTATTTTAAATAATATCGACGGAAATTTATTTTGAATAGAATTCGAACGTATATATTATACGCGTCGTCGTTAGAATATAAATATTTATATATAATTATAAAAGGAATTGAAAATGGCGCGGTAGTTCGATAATTCGATTTCAAACTTCAATTGAATGTACCGGGTGCAAAACAATCCGGATTTTAGTGAAACCAAAAATAATGGAATCTAATAGTGAATATCTTTCCAACGAAGTTGAGAAACTGAGATTTCACTTTATAAATGATGAGATATGTCCAGTTGAAATTTAGAAATAGTCGCTGTGGAATTTATATATATTTTAATATAATATAAGGCCCTTAAAAATAGCAATTTTGCAAACGACCTCGGATTTCGACGAAACCAGTTTTGTTGGGTCCGTGATGTTAAGTTATTGCTAGGTTTCAAATTTCATAATTTTTCGAATCAATATGTGAGCGTGGCAAAGGAAAACGCGTTTGACCAGTTTCAGTTGATTTTAATCGACTGGAAATTGGCCATTTTTCAAACGGCCTCAGAATTCGACGAAACTAGTTTTGTTAGGACCGTATCGTCAATACGAAGCTAGAAAATATTTTTCTGGAATTTTTCTAGTTAGTATGTGACCCCAGTAATTTGAAATGTACGTTTAAAATTCAATATAGTGATTTAAATGAAAATTCAAACGGAAACTGATTGTAACAATCAAATCAGCTTGCGATACATATCCCATTGTGTTCGGAATGGGGGTAAAACGCTATGGACGATAGGCGGTGGGCCTCGTTTCGAGGTCGTATGTGAAAGTCAACTCTTTAGGATAAAATAAATAAATTAATTAATAAAAAAAATATTCTCCCTCTCCTTATAAACCGCTGGCCCCCCCCTTTTTGTTCACTTCAGTAGGATCGAAAAAGGAAAAAAAAATCAAAATCAATCGAGCTCGGAGATCGACCGACCACCGCCGCCGCATCCCCCTCCTCCGCCGCATCCCCCACCGATGACGGAAACCCCCCCCCCACCTCGCGATGACGGAAACCCCCGCCCCCTCCATCTTCTCCTCCCACTCCTTCTTCCCCGCCTGCCCCTCCCCTCCTCTGGCCAAAGACCGCACACCCCCCCTTCCTATCGCGATGAACGAAGAACCCCCCCCCCCGATGGCCACAGCGCCGCCTCAGCGCCCCCCTGTAAGTTATTTTTAATTTATTTTTTTTATTTTTTTTATTTTTTTTATTTTTATAAAACAGAATTTAAAACAAGAAATGTTTAAAAGGAAAAAAAATAATAAAAAACTGATTTTGGTTTTAGGAGTTAAAACTGATTTTTGTTTTAAAAAGGAAAATAAATACTGATTATTTTTAAGTTTAAATACTGATTATATTTAAGTTCAAAAACTAATTTTGAAAAAGGTTTAAAACTGATTTTATTTTAAAACTTTAAGTTAGAAAAAGGTTTAAACTTTAAATAGAAAAGGTTTAAACTTTATAAAGATTTGATCTTTAAAATAGAAAAGCAAAGTAAAAATTCGATTTTTAAATATATGAAGTGATTATAAAAATATGTTTTTTAATTGAAAGTGAATAAATAAAAATGTGATTTTTATTTTAAAGATATCAAAATATAAAAATGTGATTTTTATTTTAAAGATATCAAAATATAAAAATGTGATTTTTATTTTAAAGATATCAAAATATAAAAATGTGATTTTTATTTTAAAGATATCAAAATATAAAAATGTGATTTTTATTTTAAAGATATCAAAATATAAAAATGTGATTTTTATATATGTAGTGGCTACGGGCAATAAAGATGACGGAGATGCGATAGCGATGAAGATTTCTATCAAAGAAGTGCCGTGGAGCTAGGATAGCTATATGTGAGAATTTCTCACCTTTCAATTTATTTTTCTAGTTATATATATATATACTAGGATGCAGACGGTGCTTAGTAGCACCCGACACAATCGTCCACAGACCATGGACTTGTTTGTTTGGCTGTTTGGTAATTGATTGCGATATTGGTTTGAATGTGGTTTGTAGTGTGAAAAATCGAATCGATAAATTGGTTAGGATTAGACGTACGCCGTTATAAGGCGAAGGAGTAAGGCTAGGTTAGACTCTTACTCCAAATTTTGTGGTTTGCATAACGAATTGATTTGATTGATGTGTGAATGGCGTGGGCCTTCACTAGACCGGGGATAAGGCTAGGCCTTGTCCCGTTTCTAGTATCGTGCCGTTATGCCGCCGAAATTTTCTAAAATATGTTAGAAAATAAAAATATCATTTTATAGAATAAATGAATTGAATAGAAATTCATAGATTGAAATAAAATGTTTTATCGTTAAAAATATAATTTTTAACGTGAAGTGAATAAAATAAAATATTCATTTACAAACCAGACGGTTTGTTTATGTACACCTATTTGAAGGACATTGATTGGGTCGATAAATTTTACACATCGCCCAACTGCACAAATAAAATATTTGTTTGATTGTTTGAAACCCTACACGGGTGTTAGGATGAAATATGCAGTTCACTCATCCTGATTGATTAAATATGTCGATCGATTGATTGACAGGCTGTTATAAGCGTTAGATCTCTATATTTGATGCTTATACAGTGTAGTGCACTTTGGTTGATGGTTGATTATTTTTCAATGCTATGATATTCATGTGTTGTATGAAAATCCATATAATGAACTTTATATGGTAATTGATTGGGCCTCATTCCAATTTGAAAAATAAAGAATATAAAAAAATAAAAGTTCATGTGTTGACAGTACTCATCTATTGAGATTGGTCATGTGTTGAACGAAATATTTTAATATTAAAATTTACATCTTTATCAATATAAAATAAAGTTCATGTGTTGACAGTTTCATTCATTGAGATTGGTCATGTGTTGAACGAAATATTTTGATAATAACAACGATTTTGAAGAAGAAATATTTGAAATAGAATATTTGAAAATAGAAATTTGTGAAGCCGTGTTGGTTAGATTGACGCCATTTTGACGTAAACGATATTTATATCGATTTATTCGATTTCGAATAGAAATGAATTGAAAACGATTTCGAATAGAAATGAATTGAAAACGATTTCGAATAGAAATGAATTGAAAACGATTTCGAAATGAATTGAATTGAAAACGATTTCGAAATGAATTGAATTGAAAACGATTTCTAAATGAATTGAAAATGAATTCAAATTGAATTGAAATTTGAATTGAATAGAAATGAATTTTGAAACAAATTTATAAAGAAGAATTCAATTTTGATTTGAATTGAAATGGAAGTTGAAATTGCTTTTGAAACGAATTTAAAACTATTAATATAATTCGTTTTAAATAGAAATCGACGAAATATATATTATATATATTATATATATAATATAATGGCCTGAATAGAACGCGCCGCGTCGCGGCAGTTCGCGAATTTCGACCATTTATTTCGAACGGACATTACGGGAGATCCGACCGTCGGATTCTCCTAAAACCGGAACCGTTGGGTTCGTATCGAAAAGAGCTTTCTAATGAACGTTAGAAATTTGAAATCTAACGGTTGGATTTGGAGATACGTCCAAATCAAATTCGAAAAAGGTCGCTGTAAGTGTAGTTTGATGGCCGTTGATGGAAATCGACTGTACGGGCCTTGATAAAATTATTAAAAATAGTAATAATTTGTGTAAAATCATAAGAAATGATTTGTGGAAGTTTGGGATGAAAAACTCCATATTTGAAAAGATAAAAATAGATTTTTTATCGAAATGAACTAGTTTTGAACTAGAATTATAATTCTATTTATTTTTAAATAAATAAATTGAATTTGAAATGGTTTTGAAAATAACCAAAATTTCCAATGATTGCATTGGAGTGGAGTTGAATCGAAATTGTCTTCGGAATATTTCGATGTTGGAATTCGTGATATTACAGGTGTTGTTATGGAAATTTGAAAGATATATATTTGTATCGTTATTTCCAATACGACATTTGTTAGTCGTAGAATTCGATATTGAATATAAGCCGATATATTTTCTATTCAGAGCCTTGTATTGAATATCGAATGTGATTTGGGTTTGTCGTGAATGGTGTCTTCACTAACACTGTTCTTGAACCCAGTTGAGAAAAGATTAAATCTTTTTATTTAGATTTAATGAAGTATACCAATTAAATGATATTTAATTGGAATTGAATTGGTATTGATTTTTGGGTTTATCGTGAACAGTGTTTTAAATAACACTTGTTCTTTAACCCGATAATTAATGGAATGTGATTTTGGGTTTATCGTGAATCGTGTTTTAAATGAAACTGATTCTTTAACCCAGATAATGATTAAAACTAAGTGGAGTTTTAATGAATCTTTAATTAGATTGAAAAGATCGAGAATGGAGTATCACCAGTTTTGCTCCAGGCGATAGTTAAATCTTTAATTAGATTTGAACGTGAAATTTAGAAACTAACTGTCGGTTAGCCAAGCAGAATGGTTTTCTGGATATTGATCTGATGTTGGTTTCGGCCTTCGGGGTTAATATTTAGGGAATTATTCTCTTGATTAATTTATGGTTAGTGACTGATGAATTGGAATGAGGCGTATGTTGTGTTTGTGTAACACTTATTTAAAATATACGCGAGTTATTCGGAAAGGCCGGGTTTATCCCATTCTGAATAACTGATACGACGATAAGTCGAAGATGAAGACGATGGTCGAAGACCGGAGGTCTTCACGTCGTTTGGGTGATAGCTGATGATCTTGATTGGGCTGTACACCCAAGAAGATGGAAACAGTTGGTGATCGTCCAGACGTACTTGGAGATCGATGGATATGCGGGGTACTAGGTGCCTCCGGCTTCGTTCAGACCCAGAACGGACTTGTAAATGGACTGTGTGTCTGACATCGGATTTCATTCTGTGTGACTGATATCGGTTGCATAGGATGGTTTGCCTGTGTGGCATGCTAAGATGCAAATGATCAAGGCTTCTGTTGAAAAGCAAAGTCTTGTGGTTGATGATCAAAGCACGGCCTTTGTGGCGTAGCTTTGTGTAACGTTTACCTCGCGTGTTTCACACTAGGTATGAACCAAAAACGGGAGACGGACCTCAGGGAGGACCTGCGTTTCCTTCTAGATAAAAAGTGGCGTCAGTGGTTTTACACGCCCTGACGAGTTTGACTTATGTGGTTGTTGCTGTTGCGAGGCGCCTCGGATTGATCGGTCGTTCTCGAACCGATGGAGCCATTCGTTGGCTCGTTTACGCCCCAAAGGGCAGGGAAACGTAGTGTTCAGGGTTTAAGTTTAATCCACATCGGTGGACCGGCCCTGTCGCTCCAAGGTCACTCGAGCTCTGACCTGAGACATGGGCTAGATTGTCTCGAATCGGTTGAGGACTATCTTTTGCCTCGGTTCATAGACGGAAATCCAATTTCCAAATACGTGACTTTGCGGTTTTATTTGTAAACCTATATATGGCGACATAGTGGCATGGGACGCTCATGTCGCCTATGATTGATACTTATGATTTGAAGTTGCTTTATGCACTATGCACTTATAATAGTATCAAATGAACTGTTTTAAACGTATCAAGCATTCTTTGGCTGTTATAAGGGAAAACCCTATCCCCCGGCTTGCGTTGCATTGTGTGATAGGACCTGGGTCTTATAACAGCTTCATTTTTCTTTACTTAGCATTGCGCTGTTTGTTTTATGCACTGGTATTCTTGGGAGGAAACCCGTTCCGTGTTATACGGCGTGGTCCCTTGATTTACCTAGCTTTAAAAATAAAGATTAACTGTTTTAGTTCTCACACCAGTCACATGACTGACCTGGAGTTTATTGTTTTAACCTAAACTCTGGGTGCCCCTATTTTGACACGGGCAGCTAGTAGTTTTGGTTTTGCAGATTTATATTCACAGGATCCTGGTTTACAGCTGGAACGATATCCGGAAAGCTTTGTATCCGTATATCTCTTCTAGTTGTGTATTGTATTATTTTCCGCTGCTATGTATTTAAATGTGATTTAAATCTCTGATATTTCTGTGTAATATTCATTTATACTCTGTATATTCTTGTAATCTGATGCATTGTTGTAATATACAATGAAACGTTCTCCTATATGTGTTCTGCTGTGGTTTGTTCTCGAACTATCCGACGCTTTCGTTTACGGGGAAGTGGCGGGTCTTCACATAATGCAAAGCCAGTTGCATTGCCAGTGCGCCACATGGCTCCAAGAGAGAGAAGAGAACTCAGTAAGCAAGTGAAAGAATTACTTGAGAAGGGGTTCATAAGACGTAGTATATCAGAGTGGGGGTGCTCCAGTAGTGTTTGCCACGAAGGCAGATGGGTCCTTAGACTTTGTGTGGACTATAGAGGACTTAATAAGCTTACTAAGAAGAATTGGCACCCACTGCCGAGGATTGACAATCTCTTCGATCAGTTAGTTGGCGCCTCAGTGTTTTCGCAGTTGGACTTAGCCACGGGTTTCCATCAGTTGAGAGTAGCTGAGGATAGCATAGACAAGACTGCCTTTAGGACTCCGGACGGCTTCTTCGAGTGGCTTGTGATGCCCTTCGGTTTGACAAACGCCCCCGCATACTTTTTTGACTTGATGAGTAGGGTGTTTAGGGAGTACCTTAATAAATTCGTGGTAGTCTTTGTGGACAACATCTTGATCTTTTCTAAGAGCGAGGAAGAGCATGCCCTACATCTTAGGGAAGTGTTGAAGACCCTTCTAGTGCATAGCCTTAAAGCTAAATTTTCTAAATGTCACTTTTGGAGAAAGGAAGTTCGATTCTTAGGGCACATGGTTTCCAAAGAAGGGATAGCTGTGGATCCCGCAAAGGTAGTGGCCAGCCAAGATTGGAAGGTCCCTGAAAATGCTACCGAGGTGAGGAGTTTCTTGGGGTTGGCCGGCTACTATAAGAAGTTTATCAAGGACTTCGCAAAGATATCAGCCCCATTAACATGCTTAACGAAGAAGAACCTAGTTTTCACGTGGGATGTAGATTGTGATGATGCATTCCAACGTTTAAAGAGAGCTTTAACCACAGCCCCAGTCTTAGTGTTGCCAGATGGGAGTAATCCATTTACCGTTTATACTGATGCTTGTGGGATAAGACCATGCACAGTCTTAATGTAAGAGGGAAGGGTAATAGCCTATGGAGGAAGGCAGTTGAGAGTGCATGAGAGAAATTACCCTACACATGACCTAGAGTTGGCCGCTATTGTTTTCGCGCTTAAGTCTTGGCACCATTATCTTCTTGGCGAGAAACTCGAATTGTTCACTGAACGCAAATTGCTAAAATACTTGTTCTTTCAGAAGGACTTGAACTTAAGGCAGGAAAGGTGGATGGAATTCTTAGCGTCCTACGATTTTGAGATAGCATATACCCCTGGCAAGGGTAACGTGGTGGCAGACGCCTTAAGTAGGAAAAGGTTATCCTTGAATCCGTTGTTTGTTGAGCGGCGAAGCTTACTGTTCATCTCTACGTTGACATTAGACCTTCCATTGACTTTGTACCCGGTTTGCTAGCATCCTTAGAGGTCATACCTACGCTTTTGGGACGGAATGGTGAGGCACAACGAGATGACCCAAAGTTGGTTGAGTTAGTAGAAATGCTCAAAAGGAGGGAGTCATCGAGCCATCTCAGTAGGTATACCCTAGATGATAACGGTTGGTTACGTTGGGAAGGTAGACTTTGTGTACCACGGGACGAGGACTTAAGGAATACCATTCTTGATGATGCACATTGTTCGAAGATGACCATCCATCCCGGTGGGGACAAGATGTACATGGACATGATTCTTAGGAGGATGAAGACGGCGCAAGATAGGTAGAAATCTTATGAGGACAAGAGGAGGACAGATCTTGAGTTTGATATTGGGGACATGGTCTTTGTCAAGGTGTCTCCATTACGGAATGTTATTCGCTTTCGGTCCTTTGGGAAGTTAGCACCAAGGTTCGTAGGGCCGTTTCCTATTAAGGAGAGGATTGGACAGATGGCTTATAGAGTGGAGTTGCCCGAGAGACTTAGTGGTGTACACGATGTATTCCATGTATCACATTTGAGGAAGTGCTTGCATGAGACCACGGAAATGGTAGAGCCAAGCTTGCTTAGAGAGGTGGAGATAGAGCGTGATGCGATGATTCGACGAGCTCCTACGTGCATTCTTGGGTCGGAGATTAAGAAATTGAGGAATCAAGAGGTCAAGCTAGTCAAAGTGCAATGGGGAGATGATGAGAGCAACGCTACTTGGGAGACGGAAGAGAAGATGCGTTCATTGTACCCTTTTCTTTTCGAGGGTATGTCTTATAATTTCTCTTTTATCACTTAGCTTGTATTCGTTTTATCTTTAGTATGTCGTCTCGCTAGTATCTTTGACCTTTAGATAGGGTAGTCCTATAGTTGAAACATGTGTTTGAGACATGTTATGTATGATGGATGCATGTGGATGCAAGTGTTTGCTAGTGGTTGCTCGTGGATGCATATACACACATTTCAGGCACTAGATCGGCTCAGTCACTTTCATATAGTATATTGCATATAAATGGATGTATTTAATAGAATGAATGTACATTGAATGTGTGTATCATATGGATGTTGCATTTGAATGAATAATCGTGCACACATGTAGTAATGATATGTATAGGGTTCCTTGCATACATGATGGATACATGGCACTATCATTATTTGCATTAAGGAGGTCGATTAAATCAGTAGACCGCCTGATTTTGCATTAGTATACAGAGATATACACACACTGTGCATATGTACATGAAAAGCATTAGAAATCTTTTAAGGACCATGGTTGCTAGTGGTTGATGGTTGAGTAGATGGATGATTGGATGGTAGGATACGTTCTTCTTGACTTAGAGATTTCGAGGACAAAATCCTTTAAGTAGGGGAGAATGTAACACCCCAAATTTTTGAATAATTAAATAAACTAAATTCAAGAATAATTAATCTCAGACGTGAGAGTTAAGGGAAATGGGTTGCGCCATCATGTTCGTCTCGGAATTCTGGTCGAGATAGAGTCCGAGTTTGCGTAAAACGGATATTGGATGAAGGAGATATAGATGAACGAATCAAGCGGGAAAAATAGAAAAAAAAATATTGCACTGGCGCACCTGGGAAGTGCGCTAGTACAAATTTGCACTGGCGCACCTGCCAAGTGCGCCCAGGCCGAGCAGCAGTCCTGCACAGCTTTCTAGTGCAGTCTGATCCATATCGTGACTCATTGCTGAGTCCTTTCTGACCCCTTGCTGAGTCATTAGGGCTGAGGTGTCACCCTACCCCGACTGAGCGGTTTTGATTAACCCTAAGATCATCCGACGGTTATAATTAAATTGAAATTCTATATAAACATGGGTAGAATCAAACCCTAAATCAAAATAAAAACTGAAACTATGGCCGTCATGCTGTCATATTGTAACCTAGAGTAGCCGTCACCAACAAAAGGGGAAATCAAAGCTAATCAATTCAGTTCTATTCAACATTAATCTAAACAACAACGAATCTACTACAAAGGCGAGCTAAATCAATTTCAAAACTTAGATTTCAGAACGCAAGACGTTCTTTTTGTGAGTTCGACTTCTTTAATAACATAATTAATGATTTAATTGGATTGAGCTATAATTTGGATTATATGATTATGTTGTCAATCATTGACCGTATGTTGTAAATTCTATGATGTTATCATCTATGTTGCAAATTCTATGATGTTATTATCTATGTTGTAAAGCTGTGATGCTATCATCTATGTTGTAAATCTATGATTCATAATGATGTTTCATATGCTAGTTTGGTTATGTTGTTGGAACTAATTCATATGTTAAATCATATGTATGTATGCAAGTCTAGATGTTAATTTAGATCTGGATAATATGCAAGTTAATGAAAATTATGTACAACCTTACATATTTCATGACATCTATTTTATGTGTAAATTGGGTCTAAAGTTAGGCTATGACATGTGTGAGTTATATGCAAGTATACAAAATTCTATATGCTAGTTTACATGTTTAGATGTAAGTTTACACCATCTTTTATGTTGCATAAATCACATATGCAAGTATATATATATATATATATATATATATATATATATGTATGTATGTATGTATGTATGTATGTATATGTTTGGAGTATAAACCATGTAATGTAAGTTTGTTGTTATTGCCTATGCAAGTTTACACCTTTAGATTTAGATATATGACATACATGGTTATGCAAGTTTGTGACTATTACTTAAACAAGTTTACACCTTTAGATTTTGATCTATGACATATGTAGTTTTATGCAAGTTTGTGACTTTGGCTTATGCAAGTTTTAGGTGAAGAACCTCATTCACACATGCAAGTTCACCCATTATGATTAGATCTAGTTTTATTTCTATGTGTGTTGTGATGTTTTCTCTTTATTCCATAAGTTAGACTATTCGAGTCTAACGTATATTTTACGTTAAACAAACGAACGTACAACGTGGGGAAATGGGATAATATTAAAAGATTTAATATTGAGAATTGGCGTAAAATCCTTAAATGGCATAAAATAAATTGATGATGATAATTGGTATAATTTTGCATACCATAAATAGATGGACATAACTGAGTCAATTATGGACATAGTTAAATTTGGAATTAATTGATACTTTGAATAGGGAAATTAATTCAAATTGGAGGATAATTAATTATGTGTAATTAATCGCCTAAGACACGAGGTTAGGCTCTTTTGTTGTTTAAGACTGCCCGGACCCGCCCGGCAAATCCAGCTGCCACAAAAGCCAGTATAATGTGGGAGGTCTTAGGCATAAATTAAATGCGTAACAGTTGTGAAGACATGAGGTTACGCTCTTTTGTGGTGTAAGACTGCCTGTACCCGCCCGACAAATCCAGCTGCCACAAATGCCAGTCTAATGTGGGAGGTCTTTACAAGGTTACGGTGTTAATGAATTAAGAAACACTTAACCAGATAAACATGTAGTAGGACATGAGGGGGTTAAGTGGGTGCCTTTGGTGGCATGTGGAATTTAGTGGGTGCCTTGGGTGGCATTTGAAATACGATTAGAAACACTTAACCAAAAATTGAAACATGTAAGTGAACATGAATAAGAAGAGGGTTAAGTGGGATGTACTAGAGGGGACCAAGCTTAGGTGGATAGCTTGTGTCAAGTAATGGGGGCCGTTTCAACCAATTACCCATGAGTATCTTTGCGGGCTCGACCCAAGTCGAGGACGGGACACGTGTACTGGGCTTGACTGTAAGAGACCAAAACAGGTTAGCGGTGGCAACGCAAGTCCAACGGGATCATTGCATGTGTGAGCCCGGGCTGGTAGGTAAGACATTGTTGCATCATGTAGGTATAAGTCGTGCATTGTTGGTGGTATCGGGTTGCCACTTTGGGGAGTGATACACCCCACTGTGGGGCCAGCACGGGTATCTACGAGTTAGGGAGCCGATCGCATGGGGGTAGTGGGTACACCTAGTGGAGATAGGGGCAGGCGGAACCTATGAAGGCATCTAGGGATACACGAAACTACCATTATCATTATTAAAGTCTTGTAGGCGGGATCAACTTTTAGGGTGTTTGGTGTGGTGCAGTGTAGTAATTATCTTATAGTGACTAGGTGCGCCTTTAACGTTATATTTGTTCATCTTATTTCCTTTAGATTGCTCTGTCATACTCAATTGTTCACAGTCATTTCCTTATTTTCCAACTTATGCCTTAGCCTAGTTACTTTGGTAATTGTATTGTTGAAGTTATCGCACTCGCCAGACTTTATGCCTGACCCCCTTTGTTTCCACCTCTTATCTTCCTTTTCCACCCAGATTCTCAGGGTGGAACTAGCACCAGTGGAGCTTGATTTTGGACAGCTGTATCTCTTGCTTTTAGAAGTTGCTTGGATCGCTAAAGTAAAAGTTCAGCCTATCTTATTTATGGCTATTTTGTGTTGGGGTTATGTCTTTCAATTTATGTACTCTGATTTAGTCATGATGGATATTATGTACTTTGACTCTGGTTTTTGATGATGCAATCAAACCTATGTGCTTATTGCTGCAATGAATTAAATTTTAAATTTTTAAGTACTATTTATATCTGTCTTGTTCTTAAGTTTCTATTCTATACACACTTAAAACTCTCTGTAGAAGTTAATGCATTCCCTCTATGAGTGACATTAATGGACGTGGGGTGTTACACGTGGTATTAGAGCTGAAGGTTACCAGAACGGATATTAATTTTGAAAAACTGTTTTTCAAAACCACTTTTATAAAGAAGTACCTTCAAAATTATGTTTTAAGGAAAGAATTTTCAAGAGAAAAGCTAATTTTCGAAAGCATAACCCCAAGAGCCATATATCTTTCCTTCGGTTCTTTTGTATTGAATTTTCCTTTTTCATTTCAGCATGTCTGGAATTCCCGAGATAGCCGAGGGGATACCTGGATGGTTTAGGAGGTATTTAGAGACTAGGGCCACCACTGCAGGTCCAGCAAATGCTCCTCCTCCCCCTTCTCCTCCTCCTCGTGTCGATACTTTTGCAAAGATATGTAAGGACTTTCAGGCAACGGGTGGAAAACCTTTTCACGGGATGGAGACATTTGTTGAAGCTCGAAATTGGCTAAAGGACGTGAAAGAATTGTTTGGGATCTTTGAAGTGGAAGATCGAAGAAAGGTCCAGTTAGCTGCCTGGCTAATGAAGGATGAGGCCTCGTTTTGGTGGGAGGTCACTAACAGAGAGCGTCCAGTTGACACATGGCCTGATTTCAGGAGGAGGTTTGAGGCAAAGTTTCTCTCACGGGTTGAAGAGAATTTATATATGGAAAGATTCTTGGCATTGAAGTAAGGGAATCTATCGGTGAAAGAATACGTCAACAAATTCAATCAGTTGGCAAGAATTGGCTAGGTCTTGGTGAATACACCAGAAAAGAAGGCCTTAAGATTTGTTAAGGGTTTGAACGAGCCGCTTCGTGGGTTAGCTATGACCCACATCCTCATGGGGGCTACCTTTGAGAGACTAGTTGACATGGCGCTTATGCATGAAGAGGAGAAGGGCGCCAATGCTAATAAGGCACCCGAGAAGAAAGGGGATCAAAAGAAACTGTAACAGCAACAACAGAACAAGAAAGGTGGTAAAGGCAACAATGGTAAGGGAAAGAAAAGATGATTTAACTGTGGGACACCAGGCCATCTAAGCAAAGATTGTAGGAAGAAAAAGAAGACTAGCAATTTCCACTATGGCGAAGTAGGACATCTGCTTAAGGACTGCCCAAGGAAAGGGCAGAGGGCAGGGTCTACCTCGGGAGGACAAATGCATGCTCTTATGGCACCAGGGCAGGCAAGGGGCAAGTTCAGGCTCTCGTGGTTCCATCCTGCAAGAACGAGGTAGGATGATTTCCGTTGAAAGTTTAGTTTTTCTGTTTGATCATCCTGTCCATACTTCATTCGATTCTGGCGCATCACATTCGTTTATCTCTACATCATTAGTTGAAACACTGCACCTAAATACTAGTTTACTTACAGATCCCTTAGTAATCTCAAATCCTATTGGTGGTTCGGCACATCTTTCTATGATCTGTCGGGATTTTAGAGTGTCTATTTTGGGCGTTGGTTTCGAATGCAATACGGCTTGATTCTAGGTATTGATTGGCTAACTAGATACGGGGCCATCCTAGCTTGTGAAAGAAGGGTAGTTAGATTGTTGACTCGTTGTGGAAAGATCCTTGATATTTCTTGTGACCCTAGAGGTCCAGTAATGCTTAGCTACCTAGAATCCCTTGATGCATCCAATGATGATTTGCATTCTGTTCGTATAGTCTGTGAATATGTTGATGTCTTCGATGAGGTGAGGGGTTTACCCTAAAACGTGAGATAGACTTTCGAATATATCTAGTAGATAATGCAAAGCCAGTTGCATTGCCAGTGCGCCACATGGCTCCAAGAGAGAGAAGATAACTCAGTAAGCAAGTGAAAGAATTGCTTGAGAAGGGGTTCATAAGACGTAGTATATCAGAGTGGGATTCTTCAGTAGTGTTTGCCAAGAAGGCAGATGGGTCCCTTAGACTTTGTGTGGACTATAGAGAACGTAATAAGCTTACTAAGAAGAATAGGCACTCACTGCCGAGGATTGACGATCTCTTCGATCAGTTAGTTGGCGCCTCAGTATTTTCGCAGTTGGACTTAGCCACGGGTTTCCATCAGTTGAGAGTGGCTGAGGATAGCATAGACAAGACTGCCTTTAGGACTCCGGATGGCTTCTTCGAGTGGCTTGTGATGCCCTTCGGTTTGACAAACGCCCCCGTATACTTTGTTGACTTGATGAGTAGGGTGTTTAGGGAGTACCTTAATAAATTTGTGGTAGTCTTTGTGGATGACATCTTGATCTTTTCTAAGAGCGAGGAAGAGCATGCCCTACATCTTAGGGAAGTGTTGGAGAACCTTCAAGTGCACAGCCTTAAAGCTAAATTTTCTAAATGTCACTTTTGGAGAAGGGAAGTGCGATTCTTAGGGCACATGGTTTCCAAAGAAGTGATAGCTGTGGATCCCGCAAAGGTAGTGGCCATCCAAGATTGGAAGGTCCCTAAAAATGCTACCGAGGTGAGGAGTTTCTTGGGGTTGGCCGGCTACTATAGGTAGTTCATCAAGGACTTCGCAAAGATATCAGCCCCATTAACACGCTTGACGAAGAAGAACCTAGTTTTCACGTGGGACGTAGATTGTGATTATGCATTCCAACGTTTAAAGAGAGTTTTAACCACAGCCCCAGTCTTAGTGTTGCCAGATGGGAGTAAGCCATTTACCGTTTATACCGATGCTTGTGGGATAGGACTAGGCGCAGTCTTAATGCAAGTGGGAAGGGTAATAGCCTATGGAGGAAGGCAGTTGAGAGTGCATGAGAGAAATTACCCTACACATGACCTAGAGTTGGCCGCTATTGTTTTCGCGCTTAAGTCTTCGCGCCATTATCTTCTTGGCGAGAAATTCGAATTGTTCACTGAACACAAATTATTAAAATACTTGTTCTTTCAGAAGGACTTGAACTTAAGGCATCAAAGGTGGATGGAATTCTTAGCATCCTACGATTTCGAGATAGCATATACCCCTGGCAAGGGTAACGTGGTGGCAGACGCCTTAAGTAGGAAAAGGTTATCCTTCAGTCCGTTGTTTGTTGAGCGTTGAAGCTTAGTGTTCATCTCTACGTTTGACATTAGACCTTCCATTGATTTGTACCCGGTTTGCTAGCATCCTTAGAGGTCAGACCTACGCTTTTGTGACGGAATGGTGAGGCACATCGAGATGACCCACAGTTGGTTGAGTTAGTAGAAATGCTCAAAAGGAGGGAGTCATCGAGCCATCTCAGTAGGTATACCCTAGATGATAAGGGTTGGTTACGTAGGGACGGTAGACTTTGTGTACCACGGGACGAGGACTTGAGGAAGACCATTCTTGATGATGCACATCGTTCGAAGATGGCCATCCATCCCGGCGGGGACAAGATGTACATGGACATGAGACGAGTTTACTTTTGGGCCGGTATAAAGAGGGATGTGGCTGAGTTTGTCGCTAGATGCTTGGTGTGCCAACAAGTAAAAGCAGAGCAAAAGAAGTCAGGTGGGTTGCTTCATCCATTGGAGGTCCCACAATGGAAGTGGGAAAGTGTCTCGATGGACTTTATTGATGGGTTACTGAGATCGAGGAAGGGTAATACGGGGATTCGGGTCATAGTAAACAGTCTTACTAAGAGCGCCCATCTAATTCCCGTGTAGAGTAAGAGGACTGCTACATGGTTAGCCTCCGTATACATTCGAGAGATAGTTCGTTTGCATGGTGTTCCTTCTAGCATAGTGAGCGACCGCGATCCTGTCTTTACTAGCGAGTTTTGGAAGAGCTTGCAAGAGGCGGTAGGGACTCTATTATGTTTGAGCACCGCATATCATCCTCAAACGGACGGCTAGACCGAGAGGGTGAATCAGATTCTAGAGGACCTATTGAGGTTGTGTGTCTTAGACTTCGAAGGTACATGGGAGGAACATCTTTCATTGGTGGAGTTCGCATATAATAATAGCTTTCAGTCTAGCATTGGCATGGCACCGTTCGAGGCTCTTTATGGACGGCCGTGTCGTTCGCCTACATGTTGGTGGGAATCTACAGATAAAATCTTGCTTGAGCCCGATATGATTAGAGAGACTTCGGAAAAGATCGATTTGATTCTTAGGAGGATGAAGACGGCGCAAGATAGGCAGAAATCTTATGCGGACAAGAGGAGGACAGATCTTGAGTTTGATATTAGGGACATGGTCTTTGTCAAGGTGTCTCCATTACGGAATGTTGTTCGCTTTGGGTCCGTTGTGAAGTTAGCACCAAGGTTCGTAGGGCCGTTTCCTATTAAGGAGAGGATTGGACAGATGGCGTATAGAGTGGAGTTGCCCGAGAGACTTAGTGGTGCACACGATGTATTCCATGTATCACATTTGAGGAAGTGCTTGCATGAGCCCGCAGAAGTGGTAGAGCCGAGCTTGCTTAAAGAGATGGAGATAGAGCGTGATGCGACGATTCGACGAGCTCCTACGTGCATTCTTGGGTCGGAGATTAAGAAATTGAGGAATCGAGAAGTCAAGCTAGTCAAAGTGCAATGGGGAGATGATGAGAGCAACGCTACTTTGGAGACGGAAGAGAAGATGCGTTCATTGTACCCTTTTCTTTTCGAGGGTATGTCTTTTAATTTCTCCTTTATCACTTAGCTTGTATTCGTTTTATCTTTAGTATGTCATCTCGCTAGTATCTTTGACCTTTAGATAGGGTAGTCCTATAGTTGAAACATGTGTTTGAGACATGTTATGTATGACGGATGCATGTGGATGCAAGTGTTTGCTAGTGATTACTCGTGGATGCATATACACACACTTTAGGCACTAGATCGGCTCAGTCACTTTCATATTGTATATTGCATATAAATGGATGTATTTAATAGAATGAATGTACATTGAATGTGTGTATCATATGGATGTTGCATTTGAATGAATAATTGTGCACACATGTAGTAATGATATGTATAGGGTTCCTTGCATACATGATGAATACATGGCACTATCATTATTTGCATTAAGGAGGTCGATTAAATCAGTAGACCGCCTGATTTTACATTAGTATACAGACATATACACACACTGTGCATATGTACATGAAAAGCATTAGAAATCGTTTAAGCACAATGGTTGCTAGTGGTTGATGGTTGAGTAGATGGATGATTGGATGGTAGGATACGTTCTTCTTGACTTAGAGATTTCGAGGACAAAATCCTTTAAGTAGGGGAGAATGTAACACCCCGAATTTTTGAATAATTGAATTAACTAAATTCAAAATAATTAATCTCAGACGTGAGAATTAAGGGAAATGGGTTGCGCCATCGTGTTCGTCTCGGAATTCTGGTCGAGATAGAGTCCAAGT
Organism: Allium sativum; assembly: GCA_030737875.1. Taxonomy (NCBI): domain Eukaryota; kingdom Viridiplantae; phylum Streptophyta; class Magnoliopsida; order Asparagales; family Amaryllidaceae; genus Allium; species Allium sativum. The sequence goes on along the minus strand of CM060921.1, from coordinate 150,420,359 downwards.
TGGCGTAAAACGGATATCGGATGAAGGAGATATGGATGAACGAATCAGGCGGGAAAAATAGAAAAAAAATATTGCACTAGCGCACTTGGGAAGTGCGCCAGTACAAATTTGCACTGGCGCGCCTGCCAAGTGCGCCCAGGCCGAGCAGCAGTCCTGCACAGCTTTCTGGTGCAGTCTGATCCATATCGTGACTCATTGCTGAGTCCTTTCTGACTCCTTGCTGAGTCATTAGGGCTGAGGTGTCACCCTACCCCGACTGAGTGGTTTTGATTAACCCTAAGATCATCCGACGGCTATAATTAAATTGAAATTCTATATAAACATGGGTAGACTCAAACCCTAAATCAAAATAAAAACTGAAACTATGGCCGTCATGCTGTCATCTTGTAACCTAGAGTAGCCGCCACCAACAAAAGGGGAAATCAAAGCTAATCAATTCAGTTCTAGTCAACATTAATCTAAACAACAACGAATCTACTACAAAGGCGAGCTAAGTCAATTCAGAACTCAGATTTTAGAACGCAAGACATTCTTTTTGTGAGTTCGATTTCTTTAACAACATAATTAATGATTTAATTGGATTGAGCTATAATTTGGATTATATGATTATGTTGTGAATCATTGACCATATGTTACTATCTATGTTGTAAATTCTATGATGTTATCATCTATGTTGCAAATTCTATGATGTTATTATCTATGTTGTAAAGCTGTGATGCTATCATCTATTTTGTAAATCTATGATTCATAATGATGTTTCATATGCTAGTTTGGTTATGTTGTTGGAACTGATTCATATGTTAAATCATATGTATGTATGCAAGTCTAGATGTTAATTTAGATCTGGATCATATGCAAGTTAATGAAAATTATGTACAACCTTACATATTTCATGACATCTATTTTATGTGTAAATTGGGTCTAAAGTTAGGCTATGACATGTGTGAGTTATATGCTAGTATACAAAATTCTATATGCTAGTTTACATGTTTAGATGTAAGTTTACACCATCGTTTATGTTGCATAAATCACAAATGCAAGTATATATATATATGTATGTAAGTATATGTTTGGAGTATAAACCATGTAATGTAAGTTTGTGGTTATTGCCTATGCTAGTTTACACCTTTAGATTTAGATCTATGACATACATGGTTATGCAAGTTTGTGACTATTACTTAAACAAGTTTACACCTTTAGATTTAGATCTATGACTTATGTAGTTTTATGCAAGTTTGTGACTTTGGCTTATGCAAGTTTTAGGTGAAGAACCTCATTCACACATGCAAGTTCACCCCTTATGTTTAGATCTTGTTTTATTTCTATGTGTGTTGTGATGTTTTCTCTTTATTCCATAAGTTAGAGTATTCGAGCCTAATGTATATTTTACGTTAAACAAACGAACGTACAACGTGGGGGCAATGGGATATTATTAAAAGAATTAATATTGAGAATTGGCATAAATGCCTTAAATGGCATAAAATAAATTGATGATGATAATTGGTATAATTTTGCATACCATAAATAGATGGACATAATTGAATCAATTATGAATATAGTTAAATTTGGAATTAATTGATAATCTGAATAGGGAAATTAATTCAAATTGGGGGATAATTAATTATGTGTAATTAATTGCCTAAGACACGAGGTTAGGCTCTTTTGTGGTGTAAGACTGCCCGAACCCGCCCGGCAAATCCAGCTGCCACAAATGCCAGTCTAATGTGGGAGCTCTTAGGCATAAATTAAATGCGTAAAAATTGTAAAGACACGAGGTTAGGCTCTTTTGTGGTGTAAGACTGCCCGGACTCGCTCGGCTAATCCAGCTGCCCCAAATGCCAGTCTAATTTGGGAGGTCTTTACAAGGTTACGGTGTTAATGAATTAAGTAACACTTAACCAGATAAACATGTAGTGGGACATGAGCGGGTTAAGTGGGTGCCTTGGGTGGCACATGTGGAATTTAGTGGGTGCCTTGGGTGGCATTTAAAATATGATTAGAACACTTAACCAAAAATTGAAACATGTAAGTGAACATGAATAAGAAGAGGGTTAAGTGGGATGTACTAGAGGGGACCAAGCTTAGGTGGATAGCTTGTGTCAAGTAATGGGGGCCCGTTTCAACCAGTAACCCATGAGTATCTTTGTGGGCTCGACCCAAGTCGAGGACGGGACACGCGTACTGGGCTTGACTATAAGAGGCCAAAACAGGTTAGCGGTGGCAACGCAAGTCCAATGGGTTCATTGCGTGTGTAGGCCCGTGCTAGTAGGTAAGACATTGTTGCATCGTGTAGGTATAAGCCGTGCACTGTTGGTGGTATCGGGTTGCCACTTTGGGGAGTGATACACCCCACTGTGGGGCCAACACGGGTATCTACGAGTTAGGGAGCCGATCGCATGGGGGTAGTGGGTACACCTAGTGGAGATAGGGGCAGGCGACACCTATGAAGGCAACTAGAGGTACACGAAACTACCATTATCATTATTAAAGTCTTGTAGGCAGGATCTACTTTTAGGGTGTTTGGTGCGGTGCAGTGTAGTAATTATGTAACACCCCGAATTTCAATTAACACTAATGGTTAGTAATTAAAGTATAATTGATCTCAGATATGAGAATCAAGGGAAACGGGCTGCGTCATTGCGTTCGTCTCGGAAAAATACACGAAATAGAGTCCGAGTTTGCGTAAAACGGGTACCGTATGAAAGAGATATGGACGAACGAAGTTAGGCAGAAAAACCCGAAACAGGCCAGAAATGCACTGGCGCACTTGTGAAGTGCGCCAGTACAAAAATACACTGGCGCACTTGGGAAGTGCGCCCATGTCAGGACAGAAAACCTGCACAGTTTCTAGAGAGTTCTGTGGTTGGGTGCACCAGTTTGGGGTTTGGGCCTGGTCTTAGGGCTGGTTTCTGGAGAGTTCCGAAATCTAAGGGTCCTAATCTAATTTAGGGTTAATCTAAGGGCCTAAAACACTCACCTAGTCTATAAATACACCCTAAACCTACCCTAATCCATACTAAAAATAGAATTGAGGGCTACATGCCGCTAAATTAAATCTTAGAAGGAGCCTCCACTAATTTATGAAGAGGGTTGCAAGCTAATCACTCTCTAATCAACCTCTAATCCATTCTAAGCATCTTAATCTTCTTCATTTGGAGTGCAAATTTGCTAGTTGTGAGTTTCTATCACTCTAATGATCAATTGCTAAACTAAGTAGATGAGATATGATGAGATCATATGGTTTTGTTTGGGGATTAATGGGTTTTAAGTCATATGACATGATGTTAGTTTGCTAATGTATGTGGGTTATGCAAGTTTTGTGCTTTGTGATCATATGTTAATATGCAAGTTACATGTATGATAATATGCAAGTTACATGTATGATAATTATGCAAGTTGTATGTTTCTTCATATGCAAGTATGTAATATGTTATGCAAGTTCATATGCAAGTTTATGAGTTCATATGCAAGTCATGTAACATGTTATGCAAGTTCATATGCAAGTTTATAAGTTCATATGCAAGTTTATGAGATCATATGCAAGTTTATAAGTTCATATGCAAGTTTATGAGTTCATATGCAAGTCATGTAACATGTTATGCAAGTTCATATGCAAGTGTATAAGTTCATATGCAAGTTTATGAGATCATATGCAAGTTTATAAGTTCATATGCAAGTTTATGAGTTCATATGCAAGTCATGTAATATGTTATGCAAGTTCATATGCAAGTTATGTGACATATTATATGCAAGTCATGTATTTGTTAATATGTAAGTTTATGTGACATGTTGTACAAGATTATATGCAAGTTATGTGACATGTTATACAAGATTATATGCAAGTTATGTGACATGTTATACAAGATTATATGCAAGTTATGTGACATGTTATGCAAGTTCATATGCAAGTTATGTGACATGTTATGCAAGTTCATATGCAAGTTATGTGTTTGTTAATATGCAAGATGGCACCTTTGAAACATGTTCATACATATGCAAGTTGACACCTTTTATATGTGTTATGTCATGAGAACGAAATTACGTGGGAACGATGGGGTTAATTAAATGCATATGTTAATAAGATTATGTGAAATTAATATAAGTATGCATAACATAAAATAAATGAACATAGTATGGGAATTTGCCTATTAAGTTAGGTGTACCCATACTATGTGTTGGGAATTCGCCTATTAAGTTAGGTGTACCCACACTTTGGAGTTGGGAATTTTCCTATTAAGTTAGGTGTACCCATATTCCTAAAATAAACATGATAATTAACACAAATTATGGGGGTAATTAATTAGGAGTAATTAATCGATTAAGACACGAGGTTGGACCCGTTTGTAGTGTAAGACTTCCCGGAGTTTACCGGCTTAACCAGGCATCTACAAATGACGGTCCAATGTGAGGGGTCTTAATCATAAATTAAATACGTAACAAGGGTAAATGACACGAGGTTGGACCCGTTTGTAGTGTAAGACTGCCCGAAGTTTACCGGCTTAACCAGGCATCTACAAATGACGGTCCGATGTGAGGGGTCCTTTACACGGTTACGGTGTTAATCAATTAGGAAACACTTAACCAGATAAGCATGTAGTGGGGCATGGGGGTTAAGTGGGTACCTTGGGTGGTATGTGGAAATTGCTAGTGGTTGCCAATAGAAAATATGATTAAATACTTAGCCAAGATGAAACATGTAATTAAACATGATTAAAGGGTTAAGTGGGAAACACTAGTGTGTGGGCCAAGCTTAGGGGGATGGCTTGTGCTGGGGGCCCATTTCAACCAGTAACCCATACGTATCTTAGTGGGCTCGACCCATGTCGAGGACGGGACACGCATACTGGGCTTGACTATAAGAGGCCAAAATGGGTTAGCGGTGGCAACGCATGAACAACGGGTTTCATATGCGTGTGTGGACCCGGGCTGGTAAATAAGACGTTGTTGCATCGTGTAGATATAAGCCGTGCACCGTTAATTTTATCAGGTTGCCACGTTGGGGAATGGTACACCCCACAGTGGGGCCAGCACGGGTATCTACGTTAGGGAGCCGATCGAATGGGGAGTAGTGTGTACACCTAGTGGATTGTAGGGCCCCGTGGCGTCTACTTAGTCACCTAGGGGTACGCGAGAACTATTAAGTTAATTTTATAAGTCCATGGGTGGGATCAACCTTTAAGTTGGGAACGACTGGTGTGGTGCAGTTTAGTAATTTACCTTTGGAAGGGTAGATGCGTCTTTATCCTTTATCTTAGTTTAGTTGACTGCTTAGTGTAGCCATTCATCCCCATTAGTTACCGTATATCAGTTTATGTCTTCTCTGGTTACTTTAACAATTGTATTGTTAATGTTATAGGACTCGCTCAGACTTATGTCTGACCCCGTTGTTTTTATCTTTTTTCCCAACCCTCAGGTCCTACGGTGGATCCTAGCAGTAGTGGAGCTTGATCGGATTGCTGTTCCAGTCTTTAGGAGCTTGGATAGATGTAAAGCTCCAGTTACCCAGTTATCTTTTCTTTTGTCATGGCTATTGTATGAGAGTGGGATTATGTACTTCTTTATTTTGATGGATATTGTACTTGACTTTTATTGTGGTTTTATGATGTAACCAGACATGTTTTACTTCCGTTGTTATGAGATGATGTTTTAAATTTCAAGTACTATTTATATCTGTCTTGTTGTAATTTTTCTGTTCTATATTCACTAAAATACTCCACCGATGCTATGGCATTCCCTTAGTGAGTGATCATAGCGGGAGTGGGGTGTTACACGTGGTATCAGAGCTGAAGGTTACCGGAACAGATAAATTTTTGAGAAAAATACATTTTTTAGAAAATAGTAAAGGTATTATTTTTGGAAAAAGTATTTTCAAAAACATGTCTTTTAAGAGAAAAGTTTTTGAAAAAGAAAAGCATAATCCCCAATAGCCATATCTTTATCTTTCGGAATCTCCTTTTTGAATCTTTCCTCTTTCGTTTCAGCATGGCTGAAGATCTTAACATCCCGGAGGGCTTAGTTATACCACTATGGTATAGGAGGTTACAAGAGGCTACGGCCGCGGCTGCGGGTCCAGCCAATGCTACTACACCAGAGGCAACCGCTCCTCCTCCTCAGCCTAGAGTGGATAATTTTGCTAAGATTTGCAAGGAGTTCAAGGCTATAGGAGGAAAACCTTTTCTAGGTTCAGAGACTTTTGTAGAGGCTAGAGATTGGCTTAAGGAAGTGGAAGAGTTGCTGGATATCTTTGAAGTGGAAGAGGGAAAGAAAGTCAAGTTGGCGGCTTGGTTAATGAAGGGAGAGGCCTCATATTGGTGGGAGGTCACTAATGGAGAACGCCCTGTTGACTCTTGGGCAGATTTCAAGCAAAGGTTTGGGGCTAAGTTTCTCTCAAGGGCGGAAGAGAATCTGTTTATGGAGAAGTTCTTGAATTTGAAGCAAGGGAGTCTCACGGTGAAAGAGTATGTCAACAAATTCAAAAAATTAGCAAGGTTTGGCATAGAGTTGGTGAATACACCGGAGAAGAAGGCTTTGAGGTTCGTTAGAGGCTTGAACGAACCATTGCAAGGAATAGCTATGACTCACATTCCTATGGGGGCCACCTTTGAGAAGCTTGTCTACATGGCACTTATGCATGAGGATGATAAGAGTTCTAAGGCACCAGAGAAGAAGGGGGATCAGAAGAAACCGCAACAACAACAACAAGGCAAGGGTGGAAAAGGCAATGGTGACAAGGGGAAGAAGAAGAAGAAGAAGTGCTTCAATTGTGGGACCCCAGGCCACCTCAGCAAGGATTGTCGCAAAAAGAAGAAGACCGGTTGCTTTCATTGTGGTGAAGCAGGACATCTTGTGAAGGACTGCCCAAAGAAGGGGAAGAAGACGAGGTCTACCTCAGGAGGTCAGGTGCAAGCTCTTATGGCACCACCTCAGGCAGGGGGGCAAGTTCAGGCTCTCTCAGTTCCACCGATTCAGCAGAGAGGTAGAACTATTTCCGTTGAAATTCTGGTTTTTCTGTTTGATCATCCAGTTCGTACTTTGTTTGACTCTGGCGCATCGCATTCTTTTATCTCATCATCGTTAGTTGAGTCACTGCACTTAGACACCAGTCTAGTTGATGATCCCTTGGTTGTTTCAAACCCAATTGGGGGCTCCATATATCTGTCTATGATATGTTTGGGTTTGAAGATTTCTATACTTAGCGTTGAGTTTGGATGTGATGCTTTTGTATTGGGCTTCACGGGCTATGGGTTGATTTTGGGCATGGACTGGTTATCCAGTAATGGTGCCGTTCTTGATTGTGAAAGGAGAGTTGTCAGGCTTATGACCCGCTTGGGTAATACTCTCGAGATCTCTTGTAATCCCATCGAATCTGTTTTGCTAAGTTATCTTGAATCGCTCGATGCTTCGGTCGAGAGTTTGCGTTCTGTCAGAGTGGTCCGGGAATATCCGGATGTGTTTGAAGAGGTGAAGGGTTTGCCTCCGAAGCGGGAGATAGATTTCCGAATTTATTTGGTGGATAATGCCAAACCAGTGTCTTTGCCAGTGCGCCACATGGCTCCTCGTGAGAGAAGAGAACTTCATAAGCAAGTAGGGGAGTTGCTTGAGAAGGGGTTCATAAGGCGGAGTATATCGGAGTGGGGAGCTCCAGTAGTGTTTGCCACGAAGGCAGATGGGTCCCACAGACTTTGTGTGGATTATAGAGAACTTAATAAGCTCACGAAGAAGAATAGACACCCATTACCGAGGATAGATGATCTCTTCGATCAGTTGGTTGGCGCCTCAGTGTTTTCGCAGATGGACTTAGCTACAGGGTTTCATCGGTTAAGAGTGGCGGAGGACAGTATAGAGAAGACTACTTTCCGGACTCCGGATGGTTTTTATGAGTGTCTTGTGATGCCATTTGGTTTGACAAACGCCCCGGCATACTTTGTTGATCTGATGAGTAGAGTGTTCAGAGAGTATCTGAATAAGTTTGTAGTAGTCTTTGTGGATGACATCTTGGTCTTTTCCAAGAGTGAAGAAGAGCATGCCTTACATCTCAGAGAAGTGTTGGAGACTCTTCGAGCACATAGTCTTAAAGATAAATTCTCTAAATGTCATTTTTGGAGAAGAGAAGTGCGATTCTTAGGGCATGTGGTCTCTAAGGAAGGGATAGCTGTGGATCCCGCAAAGATAGTATCTATCCAGGATTGGAAAGTTCCTAGAAATGCTACCGAAGTAAGAAGTTTCTTGGGGTTGGCAGGATATTATAGGAAGTTCATCAATGACTTCGCGAAGATATCAGCCCCATTAACCCGCTTGACCAAAAAGAATCTGGTTTTCTCATGGGACGTAGATTGTGATGATGCTTTCCGACGATTAAAGAGAGCTTTGACCACCGCTCCAGTTTTAGTGCTTCCAGATGGGAGTAAGCCGTTTGTTGTTTATACCGATGCTTGTGGGATAGGATTAGGCGTAGTCTTGATGCAGGAGGGAAGGGTAATAGCCTATGGAGTGAGGCAATTGAGAGTGCATGAGAAGAATTACCCTACCCATGATCTAGAGTTGGCCGCGATTGTTTTCGCACTTAAGTCTTGGCGCCATTATCTTCTTGGTGAGAGATTCGAGTTGTTCACTGACCATAAATCATTGAAGTACTTATTCTCTCAGAAGGATTTAAACTTAAGACAGCAAAGGTGGATGGAGTTCTTAGCATCCTATGATTTCGAGATAGCGTATAACCCTGGCAAGGGTAACGTAGTGGCGGACGCCTTGAGTAGAAAAAGGCTATCTTTGAGTCCATTGTTCGTGGAACGGCGAAGCTTGGAGTTTCTTTCTTTGTTCGACTTCAGACCTTCTGTTGACTTTGTACCTGGTTTGTTGGCATCCTTGGAGGTTAGACCTACTCTTTTGGGATGGATTGGCGAGGCTCAGCGAGACGACCCACAGTTGGTTGAGTTGGTAGAGAAGCTTATAAGGGGGGAGTCGTCCAGCCATTTGGGTAGATACACCATAGATGATAGGGGATGGTTGCATAGAGACGGTAGACTTTGTGTACCGCAAGATGAGGGTTTGAAGAAGGCTATTTTAGATGATGCACATCGTTCAAAAATGACTATTCATCCCGGTGGAGACAAAATGTACCAAGATATGAAGAGAGTTTTCTTCTGGGCCGGTATGAAGAAAGATGTGGCCGAGTATGTGGTTAGATGCTTAGTTTGCCAACAAGTTAAAGCGGAGCAAAGGAAACCCGGTGGGTTGCTACACCCATTGGAAGTTCCGCAATGGAAGTGGGATAGTGTCTCGATGGATTTCATCGATGGGTTACCGAGATCGAGGAAGGGCAATACGGGAATTTGGGTTGTGGTAGACAGACTTACCAAGAGTGCCCATTTTATACCCGTGAAGAGTAAGAGGACCGCTCCATGGCTTGCTTCAGTCTATGTTAGAGAGATTGTTAGATTGCATGGCGTACCATCCAGCATTGTGAGTGATCGAGATCCTATCTTCACTAGTGAGTTTTGGAGAAGTTTGCAAGAGGCGGTAGGGACTCAGTTGTGTTTGAGCACCGCATATCATCCTCAGACGGACGGTCAGACCGAGAGGGTGAACCGTATCTTAGAAGATCTTTTGAGGCTTTGTATCTTGGATTTTGGAGGTACATGGGAAGAACATCTTCCTTTGGTGGAGTTCGCATACAATAACAGCTTTCAGTCTAGTATTGGCATGGCACCTTTCGAAGCTCTTTATGGAAGGCCTTGTCGATCTCCTACATGTTGGTGGGAATCTACGGATAAGATCTTGCTTGGGCCAGATATGGTTAGAGAGACTTCAGAGAAGATTGATTTGATTTGAAGAAGGATGAAGGCAGCGCAAGATAGACAGAAATCTTATGCGGATCGGAGAAGGACGGATCTTGAGTTTGAGGTTGGGGACATGGTTTTTGTCAAAGTATCTCCGTTGAGAAATGTTGTTCGATTTGGGTCCGTTGGGAAGTTAGCACCGAGGTTTGTTGGGCCGTTTCCTATTAAGGAAAGGATTGGACGGATGGCATATAGGGTGGAGTTGCCCGACAGACTTAGTGGTGTTCATGATGTATTCCATGTATCACATTTGAGGAAGTGCTTACATGAGACCGCAGAGGTGGTAGAGCCGAGCTTGCTTAGAGATGTAGAGGTAGAGCGTGATGCGACGATTCGACGAGCTCCTACTCGCATCCTTGGGTCAGAAACTAGGAAGTTGAGGAACAGAGAAGTTCAGCTAGTTAAAGTGCAATGGGGAGATGACGAAAGCAATGCTACTTGGGAGACGGAAGCGAAGATGCGTTCTTTGTACCCATTTCTTTTTGAGAGTATGTCTTTTAACTTCTCCTTTATCGCTTGTCTAGTACTTATCTTATCTTTAGTATATCCTCTCGCTAGTACCTATGACCTTTAGATAGGGTAAAGCCTATGGTTGAAACATGTGTTTGAAACATGTTATGGTTGATGGATGCATGTGGATGCAATTGTTTGCTAGTGGTTGCTCGTGGATGCATATACATACACATTAGGCACTAGATCGGCTCAGTCACTTCATGTTGCATATCGCATAAATGGATGTGGTAGTTAGATTGATGGATGTATCATGGCTGTGTTATCATGTGGATGATGCATTTTTGTGTATGGTTATGCACACATATAGAAATTGTATGTGTCAATAGGGTTTCGCATACATATTGGATGCATGGCACTATCATGGTTTGCATTAAGGAGGTCGACTGAATCAGTAGACCGCCTGATTTTGCATTAGTATACGGACATATACACACACTTTCTGCATATGTTCATACATCATTAGAAGTTTCTAAGGATAATGGTTGCTTGTGGTTGATGGTTTAGTAGATGGTTGTTTGGTTGGTAGGATACGTTCTTCTTGACTTAGAGATTTCGAGGACGAAATCCTTTAAGTAGGGGAGAATGTAACACCCTGAATTTCAATTAACACTAATGGTTATTAATTAAAGTATAATTAATCTCAGATATGAGAATCAAGGGAAACGGGCTGCGTCATTGCGTTCGTCTCGGAAAAATACGCGAAATAGAGTCCGAGTTTGCGTAAAACGGGTACCGTATGAAAGAGATATGGACGAACGAAGTTAGGCAGAAAAACCCGAAACAGGCCAGAAATGCACTGGCGCACTTGTGAAGTGCGCCAGTACAAAAATACACTGGCGCACTTGGGAAGTGCGCCCATGTCGGGACAGAAAACCTGCACAGTTTCTAGAGAGTTCTGTGGTTGGGTGCACCAGTTTGGGGTTTGGGCCTGGTCTTAGGGCTGGTTTCTGGAGAGTTCCGAAATCTAAGGGTCCTAATCTAATTTAGGGTTAATCTAAGGGCCTAAAACACTCACCTAATCTATAAATACACCCTAAACCTACCCTAATCCATACTAAAAATAGAATTAAGGGCTACATGCCGCTAAATTAAATCTTAGAAGGAGCCTCCACTAATTTATGAAGAGGGTTGCAAGCTAATCACTCTCTAATCAACCTCTAATCCATTCTAAGCATCTTAATCTTCTTCATTTGGAGTGCAAATTTGCTAGTTGTGAGTTTCTATCACTCTAATGATCAATTGCTAAACTAAGTAGATGAGATATGATGAGATCATATGGTTTTGTTTGGGGATTAATGGGTTTTAAGTCATATGACATGATGTTAGTTTGCTAATGTATGTGGGTTATGCAAGTTTTGTGCTTTGTGATCATATGTTAATATGCAAGTTACATGTATGATAATTATGCAAGTTGTATGTTTCTTCATATGCAAGTATGTAATATGTTATGCAAGTTCATATGCAAGTTTATGAGTTCATATGCAAGTCATGTAACATGTTATGCAAGTTCATATGCAAGTTTATAAGTTCATATGCAAGTTTATGAGATCATATGCAAGTTTATAAGTTCATATGCAAGTTTATGAGTTCATATGCAAGTCATGTAACATGTTATGCAAGTTCATATGCAAGTTTATAAGTTCATATGCAAGTTTATGAGATCATATGCAAGTTTATGAGTTCATATGCAAGTCATGTAATATGTTATGCAAGTTCATATGCAAGTTATGTGACATATTATATGCAAGTCATGTATTTGTTAATATGTAAGTTTATGTGACATGTTGTACAAGATTATATGCACGTTATGTGACATGTTATACAAGATTATATGCAAGTTATGTGACATGTTATACAAGATTATATGCAAGTTATGTGACATGTTATGCAAGTTCATATGCAAGTTATGTGACATGTTATGCAAGTTCATATGCAAGTTATGTGTTTGATAATATGCAAGATGGAACCTTTGAAACATGTTCATACATATGCAAGTTGACACCTTTTATATGTGTTATGTCATGAGAACGAAATTACGTGGGAACGATGGGGTTAATTAAATGCATATGTTAATAAGATTATGTGAAATTAATATAAGTATGCATAACATAAAATAAATGAACATAGTATGGGAATTTGCCTATTAAGTTAGGTGTACCCATACTATGTGTTGGGAATTTGCTATTAAGTTAGGTGTACCCACACTTTGGAGTTGGGAATTTGCCTATTAAGTTAGGTGTACCCATATTCCTAAAATAAACATGATAATTAACACAAATTATGGGGGTAATTAATTAGGAGTAATTAATCGATTAAGACACGAGGTTGGACCCGTTTGTAGTGTAAGACTGCCCGGAGTTTACCGGCTTAACCAGGCATCTACAAATGACGGTCCAATGTGAGGGGTCTTAATCATAAATTAAATACATAACAAGGGTAAATGACACGAGGTTGGACCCGTTTGTAGTGTAAGACTGCCCGAAGTTTACCGGCTTAACCAGGCATCTACAAATGACGGTCCGATGTGAGGGGTCCTTTACACGGTTACGGTGTTAATCAATTAAGAAACACTTAACCAGATAAGCATGTAGTGGGGCATGGGGGTTAAGTGGGTACCTTGGGTGGTATGTGGAAATTGCTAGTGGTTGCCAATAGAAAATATGATTAAATACTTAACCAAGATGAAACATGTAATTAAACATGATTAAAGGGTTAAGTGGGAAACACTAGTGTGTGGGCCAAGCTTAGGGGGATGGATTGTGCTGGGGGCCCATTTCAACCAGTAACCCATACGTATCTTAGTGGGCTCGACCCATGTCGAGGACGGGACACGCATACTGGGCTTGACTATAAGAGGCCAAAATGGGTTAGCGGTGGCAACGCATGACCAACGGGTTTCATATGCGTGTGTGGACCCGGGCTGGTAAATAAGACGTTGTTGCATCGTGTAGATATAAGTCGTGCACCGTTAATTTTATCAGGTTGCCACGTTGGGGAATGGTACACCCCACAGTGGGGCCAGCACTGGTATCTACGTTAGGGAGCCAATCGAATGGGGAGTAGTGTGTACACCTAGTGGATTGTAGGGCCCCGTGGCGTCTACTTAGTCACCTAGGGGTACGCGAGAACTATTAAGTTAATTTTATAAGTCCATGGATGGGATCAACCTTTAAGTTAGGAACGACTGGTGTGGTGCAGTTTAGTAATTTACCTTTGGAAGGGTAGATGCATCTTTATCCTTTATCTTAGTTTAGTTGACTGCTTAGTGTAGCCATTCATCCCCATTAGTTACCGTATATCAGTTTATGTCTTCTCTGGTTACTTTAACGATTGTATTGTTAAAGTTATAGGACTCGCTCAGACTTATGTCTGACCCCGTTGTTTTTATCTTTTTTCCCAACCCTCAGGTCCTACGGTGGATCCTAGCAGTAGTGGAGCTTGATCGGATTGCTGTTCCAGTCTTTAGGAGCTTGGATAGATGTAAAGCTCCAGTTACCCAGTTATCTTTTCTTTTGTCATGGCTATTGTATGAGAGTGGGATTATGTACTTCTTTATTTTGATGGATATTGTACTTGACTTTTATTGTGGTTTTATGATGTAACCAGACATGTTTTACTTCCGCTGTTATGAGATGATGTTTTAAATTTCAAGTACTATTTATATCTGTCTTGTTGTAATTTTTCTGTTCTATATTCACTAAAATACTCCACCGATGCTATGGCATTCCCTTAGTGAGTGATCATAGCGGGAGTGGGGTGTTACAAATTATCTTATAATAACTAGGTGCGCCTTTAACGTTATCTTTGTTCATCTTATTTCCTTTTGCTTGCTCTGTCATACTCAATTGTTCACATTCATTTCCTTATTTTCCAACTTATGCCTTAGCCTAGTTATTTTGGTAATTATATTGTTGAAGTTATTGCACTCGCCAGACTTTATGTCTGACCCCCTTTGTTTCCACCTCTTTTCTTCCTTTTCCCCCCGGTGCTCAGGGTGGAACTAGCTCCAGTGGAGCTTGATTTTGGACAGCTGCATCTCTTGCTTTTAGAAGTTGCTTGGATCACTGAAGTAAAAGTTCAGCCTATCTTATTTATGGCTATTTTGTGTTGGGGTTATGTCTTTCAATTTATATACTCTGATTTAGTCAAGATGGATATTATGTACTTTGACTCTGGTATTTGATGATGTAATCAAACCTATGTGTTTACCGCTGCAATGAATAAAATTTTAAATTTTTAAGTACTGTTTATATGTGTCTTGTTGTTAAGTTTCTGTTCTATACACACTTAAAACGCTTCATAGAAGTTAATGCATTCCCTTTGTGAGTAACATTAATGGACGTTGGGTGTTACAAGAGCGGTCACTTTTCTTCCTCTTCTTCTTATCAACAATAGGCTCTGGGGAAGGACTAGAAGGTTGGGAGGCAAGTTGAGAAGTTATTGATTTGGAAGAGAATCTTATAACCGACCCAGTCTTGGGGTCGATTTCGGAAATAGGTTGCACGAATATAGGGTCTTGTTCCCCCTTCTTAAGAACCAACTGCTTTTCTTTCCTAGCCTGCATGTCAGCCAAGGTTTCACTATCATCATCCTTGGCCTCATCTATGATGACAACTTCCTCTTCCTCATCTCTGTGACCACCATCCGTGTCTTGCAAAGCCGCAATAACCTCAGTGTCTGAAGGAGCGCCGGTGCCGGATTCCACGGGTGCTACCGTGACTCTCTCACTTGTTATACCCTCGGTTTTCTTTGGAATCTCAGAAACTTCAACACCAGTACCCGGGGGGACATCAACTTTCTCTACCGCTGCCTTCTCCTCTGCATCTTTCTTGACCAATTTGGTACCTACACCATGAGAAGCAAATGTTAGTGAATCAGGAGAAGATGCGGCCATGTTGTTTGTCTGTCCCGTAAGACGACAACAAGTTACGACCGCTTTGATGAATTGTGGAGAGAATATGGAGATACCTTCAGCCGACTCATCTCCCAGATTTGTAGTGGTGGTTCCAACAACTGGAGGGGTTGGAGCCAATGGAATCAACGGATCATCAGGGTTATATTCCTCAACTTCAGAGGTTTTGGGCTCCACCACCGAGCTCGAGCCTTCATCAACCATATCCTTGCCCTTGAGCTTAAACTTCTCCCTCTCGAT
This sequence comes from Allium sativum, assembly GCA_030737875.1. Taxonomy (NCBI): domain Eukaryota; kingdom Viridiplantae; phylum Streptophyta; class Magnoliopsida; order Asparagales; family Amaryllidaceae; genus Allium; species Allium sativum. The sequence continues at coordinate 150,404,855 of CM060921.1, read as the reverse complement.
CTCTTCATGGATTAGGCGTCTACCTTTCTCCAAAGCCTCAGGTTCTTCACCTCTAAGAAAGGTCTGCATCAAATGGTTTTCGTCAATCTCGTTGACCATCAATCGCCGCTTCTCGCCTTCGACAATTGCATCCCATACATTGGCCGGAGTAACATGATAGTCCGGAATCCAAGAGATGTCTCGAGTCTTGATGACTTGACCAAAGAAGTCGAACAACAGTTCCTCAAAACCAGCTATATCTTTCTCTTTTTCAGCGAGCTTATCAGCAGTAGTAGTGGCCAATTCAAGAGCATTATTGGCGTTATTTTTAGCGAGAGATGCACGCTCCTCAGCCTGGGCAAGTTGATCATTTAAAACCTCTTTTTCCTTTTTGGCAAGAGCGAGGTCGTCTTTTAAGCTCGCCCTCTCTTTCTCCTAGGCAGATTTCTCAGCAGCAAAGCGTTCCTGTGTTGTCTTCAGTTCAGTATTGATTGCCCTAAGATCTTCCACCTCCTTCCTCAGAGCCACCCGTTTCTGGCTATTTGAATCAAGCTCACTGCGAAACGCTCCCTAGCACTTTCTAGCTCAGACCTGTAATTCTCTGCATCTCGCCGAGCTAAAGCCAGTTGGGCTTGTGCATCCTCTAGTTCTTTTTCCATTTTGCTCCTAGTCGTGATATCATTCTCCATTTTCACTCGGGACCTGGCCGCGTCCGTCTCTATGCGACGGATGGCATCTGAAAGATGAACAGAATGCCTCTTCATTACCCCATATTATTTAGCCACATGACATACGTACCCTATCACCTCTGTGTCCCAATCCTCGGGAACCGGCTCAAGATCCGGGACGAACATCATCCTCTCAAAGAAAATATCAGGAAATTGCTTTCACAAGCGCTCCAGCCTGGCTTGAATCTCGTAATTAGGAACAATATTCTGTGCAGCATTGGTATCTAAGTCGTGCTCACTAGAGGAAACATGAGATGTCTTTCTCTTCTCCATGATCTTGCCCTCATCTCTGTTTTTTCCCTCCAGCTCGTCGTGTTTTTTAGAAGACTGGACATGAGTAGCCGTACTCTTCGGAGGGGTCAAATCTCTAGGAAGTTACTTGCCCCCAGCCGGTAGCGATGGACGACTGTGAGACTTTTCAGAACCTTTCTTCGATGGAGATCGAGATCGTGTAAAATAAGATTGATGAGAATCCCGGGGCCAACGACTATCTCTTCCCCGACTATCACTACGAACATGCTCGGGATCTGGAAGGAGGCTTGGTGTTCCCTCGCGAAGGGAACGATAAAAATAAGACCATTTGCGAGACATTTTCCCTGCAAAAGAAACAGGTACATGTTAAAACAATGAATGACAGTGGTATAAAAGTGTTATGGTAAATGGTGCATATGATTTGTGCATCGCGTGAAATTCCCTTTTAACGGATCAGGGCCTAGAGTTAGGCTTGTTTGGATGACTCCTTTTTCTCCAACTAGGACATTCGTCTCTTCAGAGATGGGAAAAATTGGCTCCCCTCCGAAGTCTTCCTGAGTATAGATATCATCTGGTAAAGGAATCTTATTCAATTCCCCAAGTATCTGTTCCTCCGTTAACTCATCCTGAGCGACAGACTCAACTGGTGATGAAGTTCTTAAGGGAGACTGCCCCTTAGAGGTCGGGACCACCTTTGATTCGTTAGCTTGCCCCTCGTCTCCTTTGTATACGTTTAAATCCTCGTCATCCTGATTAATCATCGGCAAAGGACTCTTGCGAAGAGTAGTTGTCTCTACAGCTTGAGAAGTTCCTTCTCCTTCAGTCGGAGGTATGTACTTGTAAGGTTTGACGCCCGCTCCAAGTCCGAATCTTATATCTAAAAAGCGGTGTTTGTGAAGATTCTCGTCGGTGATACATCTCTTAGTCCTTAAGAAATCTGAGTTACTCTTGAGAAGGCGGGAGATTCGGTCCTCATATATCGATCCTTCCGTTCTCTCAAAGTTGTGATCTGTATGGAACAAATGATTTATTAGCGCTGAAATTATGCATTCGAAGTAAACGCGGGAAAGTTGAAAACATTCTTGCTTGTAGCCACTTCCTCGCATATCCAGCTTGATGCTTTATATAAAACCAGTCAGATTTGATATCCCGTATATTACTATAACCATCCGTCATGACTTTTGTGTTGGCAACTGATTCGAAGAAATAAAAATTGGGAGCCCCTGCAGAACGATGCTTGAAATGGTAATAGAATTTCAGATCTTTAAGGGTAAGTTCGGTCTGCAGAATCTCCATATAAGCAATATACAGAGTATACAGAGCTGCATAGGCATTCGGATGGAGTTGCATGGGGGCAAAGTGTAACTGTCTTAAGAGATCGACAACAAGTGGAGGAAAAGGAGGAATAGCTCCTACCCAGCACATGAGTCGACTAATAGTCATGTACTCCTCTAGGGCAGAATGTGGTCTACCTTCGCTTTCTGGAGCTTTCACATCATCCCAAGGAATTCTGTGTCTTAAACATATCTTCTTAAGTTTTATATCGTCTAATTTGGAGGGTAAAGAATCGGTGAGCTTCTCTATTTCCTTAACACCCGGAATTTCATCAGGAGCTCGATCATCCTCATCTTCAAGGGATGTGCTCTCAGAAGTCATTGACTCTATATCAGTATCCATTTCGTAATCAGGGTCGGATTTTTCCTCATCTGAATCTGAGGGATGCACATCAGGGCCGTGATGTACTGATGTCTCTGATTCAGTACTTTCATTCGTTGTCTTAGTCACTTGTTTATCCGACATAGCTGTGTTGGCTAGTAAAAATTAGAACACAAGTTACCCGTTCCCGTGTGTGTAAGTGCAAGTGTGTGCTTGTGCGTACATATAAGAAAAGCATGAAGTTAGTTAAATGAACAGGATATTGGTCGTGATATGCCATCAAGTTAAGTTGTTCAGTCCAGAAAGTTCGTCTCGAAGGCTCTAACCTAACTGTCCATTGGAATATCAGAAATAAATCGCATTATTTGGCCAACATTTGCATCGGATTGTTCATTGAATTGGCTCGTTGGACAGGGTTTGGATCGTTATGCATCCTCGGTTCGTGAAGTGGATCGGATCATGGAGAAGCTTCAGATCGCGGAACGCTGGAATTCCTGACCTGTCATGCTTTACCTAAACGGATCGTGATAACCCCCCACGATCCACTTTACTTCATGTCTCCACGAACCGATGCTCCTCCGTATCCACGACCCGATCCGCTAGTCAAATTAACACTTCATCTTCATCCCTTCTCCCATCATTTCTCCGTCACCATGAAGCGACTCGAGCCAAAGCTTCGCCTACGAACCAACCCGACCTGCTCCTCCTCCCTTCTCGCTCCCCCTCTCCTTCCATGAACGAACTCAGTACCACCGCCACTCTCAGGCTTCAACGCCACTAACTCCACCATTACCCATGGAAATCGAACTCGAATCGATATTCAATAAGAAGGAAAGAGTTATACATGAAATTATCCCTATTATTACCTTTTTAATTTGATTAATTGGCCTCGAGAGCGCTTGAATTCGATGGCAAGCAAATTAGGGTTAGGAATTGAAGAGGAAAGGACGACAGTAATGAGAAGAAGAGGAGCGGATGGGAAGAAAAGGGTCGGCTTATATAATATGAGAAGAGGCTTTTAATCTTCCCTTTTTTGTCCTATGTGGCTCGTGAGGCCTAATGGGACGCGAGCGCCGAGGGATCCCACCATGGTTCACGAATGGGCCATCTAGGGGGACGATCCGTGACATATCAAACAGCTCTACACGAACGCGTCGAATGATCCACAGCAAATGGTAGTGAGAAATGGTGATCCAAGCCTAAATGTGGACGATGGATCAGGAAGGCAGATTTGCATAGATTTGCATACTTGCAGGAATATGAAAGTTATTAATGCTACCTATGACAAAAAATTTTAAAACTTACTTGGCATCTTCAGGAGTTCAAGAAATGAAAGTCGCTCGATGAATAGAGAAGTGGTTGATGATTCAATCCGATATTTATGTCAGTCAAAGAGTGCAACTTTCTGAAGTAGTACGACATTTCAGACAGTCATAACCACTGATCCACATCGTTTCGTAAAAAGATAGCTCGTTAATTTCGAAGCATGTTCCATTCTCGATAAAACATACTTCGAGGGGGCAAAATGTTGGCTAGCTTTTGGACCAAGCAACCAAGATTCACACATATGTTCACTATTGAATTTTACTTGTAGACGTCATCAAACTCCGATCGTGGTCACCAAGCCTTCACCGGATCGTGACGCTGCTGATACTCTCTCCCCGTTCGTGATCATCATGGGCTATCCAATCCATCCTCTCACAAGCCCCACGATCTGATCCCTGAAGTTGCTAAATGAAGACTACGACTAAGTCTACCATGATCCAAAAATGCAGGATCCCGTGACACCTGTCCACAACTATCATATTGACTATTTCTCCATCAAGCTACGAACCAGCTCAGATTCTCGGGATTTGTGACACGTATGACCACGATCCGTCTGCAAATATCATCTATAAATAGCCCCAGACTTGGCATTTTTGAGGATCTTTTTTGGCAATTCAGAGCTCTGATTCCACCATAATCATATCTCCATTATTTTTACTCAGAGTTATCTTGAATTTACTGTGTGAATCAATATTGTAAAAGTGAGGTTGAGAGATAAATCATTGGTTGTACTCGAATCTTAAGTATAATCATTGAGATAAAGTGGACGTAGGCTCTTTAATGCCGAACCACTATAAACCCTATGTCTTTTCTGTTTTTCCTTGCATTTATTCTGATATTAATCTCCCCCAAATTATAACACCTCGGGTGTTAGGCCCAATTTTGGATCTAACAACTATATTCGATAATATCTCTTTCGAATAAACTATATTCGATAATATCTCTTTTTCGAATAAATTATATTCGATTATTCTAATTCGATTAACTCTAATTGATTTAACTTTATTTGATTAACTCTAATCGATTTAACTCTACTTGATTAACTCTAATCGATTTAACTCTATTTGATTAACTCTAATCGATTTAACTCTATTTCAATTAACTAATATTCGATTAACTCTAATTCGAATAACTAATTCGATTAACTCTAATTCGAATAACTAATTCGATTAACTCTAATCGATAAACTCTAATTCAATTAACTCTAATCGATTTACTCTAACTCGATTAACTCTAATTAACTCTAGTTCATTCAAATTCCAATTTGAATTTCTATTTCAAAATCCCAATTTTTTCTTTATAAATGTTTTAATTTATAAAATAACTATTTTAATCCATTATTCACATCGAATGTGAATAATATTTCTTATATATATATACCAATTCAGTTTGATTTCATATTTAAAAATAATATTCCATTTCCAAATTCTATTTATGCTTATATTTGTATAATTATTCCTACAAATTCTCCTTTTAACTTCTAACAGTTAAAATCTCATTTAAGTTCCCTTTTATGAATGTTGAATTCAAATTCTATTAACCTATCGGCGTTAAAACCTATTTCTACTTCTTTATATAAATTCAGATTTATATATTCAAATTATCCAATGATAAATATTTTTCTTAATTTATAAACATCTTTATAAATTAATATTCTCAATTTATCTGTTAAAAACAGATTTCCATTTAATTATACTTTAAATAAATATTTTCCACTTATTCTCTTTTTTAAAATTTTATTCATTTTATAAAATACTTCCTTTTATAATACACTAATTATTTCCTAAATATTTACTTTTCTAATTATCCTATTTATTTTCTAATATTTCCTTTTCAATTCTACTGTAAATGTTTTACAAATATTTCCCTTTAAATTCTATGTGTAAATGTTTTACAAATATTTCCCTTTCAATTCAATTTGTAAATGTTTTACAAATATTTCCCTTTCAATTCTATTTATTTTCCAAATAATATTCCTTGTATAATTCTATTTATTCCCTAAATAAATATTCCTTTTACAACATCCTTTGACTTTGTAAATATTTTCTTTTATATAATTCTATTTGTTTAATATAAATATTTCATTTATATAATTCTATTTATTTTACAAATAATCCCTTTTCTAATTATATTTAATTTCCAAAATATTACCTTTAATAGTTCTATTTATTTCATATAAATATTTCCTTTTATATAAAATCCATTGAGTTTGATATAAATATTTTATTTTCAAAATACACTTTGAAAATTCCCTTTTACGTTCCAATATCAGTTATGGTATTAAAATACCAAATCAAATGGATCAATCATCATCTAAACACACACAATCAATAACAGATTATATACCACATCACATATCATAATATATGAAAAACAATATTATAAATATTGAAGAATCTAGTTGGATCCCTCCAACCTATTTCCCTGCATCCACAGATGTTACACAATATAATTCACATCAATTTCATTTCAATATGTACTATTCTGATCTATTCTGATAAACATAATCAATGTTTGTTTAACGATATGTGTATATATCATTATCTGTAATTTCAAACAATAAATCAGCAATTAAACAAAACAATCAACACCCAGAAATCAACCAATATTTATAAATTCTAAAAACATGTTATAAAAATATAAACTGAGCAGAGTTAGTGAGTTGTACTCACATTGGATGATCATCATTAAATAACTATAACTGTTGCTTGATTCAGACGGACAATTTATTTTGTCATAAATTGTAATAAAATCCCATTCACTCCCAGTCAGTTCCATTGTGTAGCCCTCGTCCATACGATCCCAATGGATCCAGTTTCGCTGAATTCTGATCATGTATGAATAAGATATTAACATTACAAGTTTCTACACTATTTAATTTTAACTTAAATTTAATTTATTTAATTGTTGGGCCTCACCACTATTTGAAATCCGGCGCATACCAATTCAACCCCAGCCCACGAATTGCTTCTCCCTCGTTGCTCATTCTCCTGCTCCAGAAAAAACACCATAGCCGAACATCGTTCTTCCCTACCTCCCTCGATCCTTCACGATAATACAAACTGTTTCCATATTCATTCATCTCTTCGCAAATATAGCAACTTCATCCTCACGGTCTTAAACTCGCACCAATACTGATGATCGCGTCCATGTGGTCTTCAAGAGCTGCTACAGTAGTCGAGCGACGTCCTTTGTATCGGATCCTCACCAAAGTATACCAAATGAGGCGCCTTTCTTCACTGATCATCACGCAACCCTTGAAATCGATCCTCGACGCCTTAGTGGTTAACCCTAGTTTGTTTGAAATCATGTTGTAAGTGTTCGAACTCCACGAAGATGATGCGCACCGAGCATGTAACGACCTAAGGATTTTCGACCCAGAAAATCAACAAAAAACACTATGTGGACTATTCGAGTATCAAAAATACCAGATCATTAATAGAAATAAGTTAGAGGGTGAGAAGAAGAAAGAAAGAAAATTTGAATAGAAGAAGAAGAACAGAACAGAACAGAATCGGAGTAACACGAATCTCACAGCGGAACGAATAAAATATATTGTATAACATAACTTTGAAATACAAAACGGTATTTGTACTTACAGATATCATCATAATATATCACATATATATCACAGTGGAAATAAACTTTATATATAACTACTGTTGAAGTGTAACAACCCGTATTTCAATAACATGTTAAAACGAGAATCAAGGCAGAATTTAATTTTAAATTCTGAATCAAGTAAAACGGGCTATGCCATTGCGTTCGTCTCGGAAAAATACGCGAAATAGAGTCCGAGTTTTCGAAAATCGGAGTCCGTATGACCCGGTTAAGGCCCAAAGAAGATTTCTGGAAATTTGAATTTCGGAAACAGTTTTGGAAATCAGATCTGGGGCTAGGCGGGAAGTATCCCGCCTAGGCCATGTCGACAGGGCTGTCGACAGGCCTGTCGACTTGGGCCCAGACCAAGTTGACAGCCCTGTCGACTTGCCTGTCGACAGGGGGTGGCCGGGGCAAGTAGCCTGGCGCACCTGTTTGTCTCACCTGGTCTTGTTCTTGGGCTGGGTCTGGAAGCTTCCGAGATCTGATGGTCCTAATCTATCCTAGGGTTAATCTAAGGGCCTAAAACTATCCTAATCTCTATAAAAAGACCCTAAACCTAACCTAAATCCCTAAAAATCAAACCTAGCAACTAAGTGCTGCCAAAATCAATTTTTGATCACGGCCTCCATCTCCAATCCCTAGAGCCTATGCACTCAAATCAAGTTCAAATCAAAAGGTGCAAGCTTGCTACACCAAATGAAGGCCAAATCAACGTTGCTATGCGAGTTCCATGACGATTCTTCAACAAAGGAGGCACCTTTCTTAGCCAAGATGATTCATGCTTCTTTCCCTAGGCCTAACTAAGTAAGTTCTAGCTACTTTTGGATCAAAACGGTATTTTTAATGTTGACATGGGATAAAATGAGGCTAAACATGATTATGCGAACCTATATGAACCTTACCTTGCCTCTTGTGTTCATGATTATGATTTTAGGCCATGTGAGTGACTTAATCATGCCTCTCATGCTATGCATAACCTAGTTTAACTTGTAAGTTTGGATCTTTATGCATGAAATGCTAGCATGAACCTTTAGGAATCACTTTACTTGTGAAACATTGGCTAAGACAAGATTTTGGGGCTTATGCATGTTTATGAACCCAAACCCCTTATGCTAACATGCAAGTTTGTGGCCAAATCCTTTATGAGATTATGCATGCTCGTGGCCAATCCCCTCTTTTAAGTTGTGCATGTTTATGGCCAACCCCTTTATGATGTTATGCATGTGGAAGCCAACCCCTTTTTGGCATCATGCATGTTTTGAGACCAATATGTGACATAGTATCCTTACTATGTTGACTCGCTTTGCTTGCGTTGGGAAAACACGATTTTGGGTAGCTAGATAAACATGAACATGTCGCAAAATCTTAACTTGAATATGACATGTGTTTATACTTGAAAATATGAATTGAAAGATAACATGGAAGTTGGCATGTAAGTATGCATAAAACATGAGCTTGGGAATTTACCTATTAAGTTAGGTCTACCCTTTGGGAATTTACCTATTAAGTTAGGTCTAGCCAAATGCTTGAAAACTTGTAACATGTTTTGGAAACATGATGAACTTAGATAATATAAGTATGGCCAACTCGAGGTTGGGTTGAGTTTGCAACGTAAAACTACCCGGAACCGACCGGCCTAACTAGTAGTTGCAAACAATAGGACCCAATGTGAGAAGTTGGTCATGTCGCGCTTAAGACCCGAGGTTAGACTAGGTTGTGGTGTAAATCTACCCGGACCCGCCCGGCTTAACTAGTAACCACAACAAGGTCTAATGTGAGAGGTTGAGGGTGCATTAATTAAATTAATGCCACATAATAGGGTTAAGTTAATTTGATTAATGAGGCTTAACCAAATATGATATGGACAAATAGGTTAAGTAATTTGATTAGGCTAATGATACTTAACAAAACATGATAAGCTTGGGTAGGTTAAGTAACTTGATTTGCCTAATGATACTTGACCATTTTTATACGACTAGTGGACGGGATTAAGTTAACCAACACTTAATCAATCCAACACGATAACGTGATAAGGTTAAGTAAATTTTCTTAATGACACTTAACCGTATAATACAGTTAATGGATGGGGGTTAAGATTAGGCTTAACTAATCTAAACATGGTAATCGGATGGGGTTAAGTTAGCCTAGACTTAATTAATCCAACTTGGTAATTTAACGGGGTTAAGTTAAACACTTAACTAATTTAACACGATGATTTGATGAGGTTAAGTGACCTATACTTAACCAATCTAACTCGTTAATTTGATGAGGTTAAGTTAATCTATACTAAACCAATCTAACGTGAAAACATGATAAGGCTAAGTCACGAATCACTTGAATACGCTTGACCGATTTGATGACAAGGTCAAGTTAATTTATAATGATAATTAGACAAGGTTAAGTCATGGATTCCTTGATATACTTAACCAACTTGACACATGGTCTGTAGGGTTAAGTCTTGGACTTGGATACTTAGCCAGTTTCGACATGTTTTGTAGACGGGTTAAGTTGTGAACTTAAGTGACACTTAACCCATTAGAAAAACCCTAATTCGGAGGATTAGGTAAATAACCATAGTTAACAAGGATAATGGAAATAAGGCTAAGTGGTAAACCTTAGTTAAGGGAAACTAAGTAATAATTCTTAGTCAAGGAAATTTGGACCATTTCTTAGATAGATCAGTAACCCGATACGTTAGGTCAACGTTTAAGTATGCGTGTAGGAGCAGGCTATCTGATTTAGATAAAGGCTCCAACGAACTGGGTAACGAAGCAGCGGCTTCGGGGAACGTGAGGATATTCTTGGGATCCCTCTGTGAGCTGCCAGGTCATTATACTAGGCTCATGAGAGGTTGAGGTCTGCGGTAGAAGAACCAAGAATATGCCTTGGTTGCTATGCGAGCGACCTAAAGACAGGGGTGGATAGCAGTGAGTCGGCGAATACATAAGGTGCCCGAGATAGCAAGTTCGTCGATCATCTACCATCTTGAGTCAAGCGTGTACGTATGGAAAGGCAGGGAACACCCAACAGACCATAATTTGCTATCTAATTATGGGTGAGGTAGGCCGTAGGATGTGGGCTGGCCGGAGTGTAGTTCTCATGCAAGATTTTCTCTTGTGTTGCCTTTCACTAGTTGAGGGAGGGGTCTCATGGGACCATAGCCACGTGTAGAAAAGCAGACCTTAGCATCTGCATCGGCAGATAAATCTAAAGCTCCCGACCGAGTCCTGTATTTCTTGTTTTGGCCGGTGATAGGACTCGGATGGCACGATGTGATACATGCGCATCCAGTTATAGAAAAACGATTCACGATGAATGCGTGGGAAAAAGGGCGCGGTTGAGGGTTAGCGTAATCCCTAGTGGCCTAGGTGGTTTAACCCAAACCGAAATACGAAAGCGTGCAATAGGTAAGCGTAATCCCTAGTGGTGCTAGGTGGCGTAAGTCCTAGTAGTTCAAACGATGATTCATATGGAAGAGCCTAGCTAGAACAAGGGTGACAGTCCAAACGATTTCAAGGATAATACGACATGAGGAAGCCCGTACGAGGTACGGCAAAGGACTGAACTTATATACATGGAAAGAAACATATGATTTGGGTAACCTATATATGCGATATTAGGTTGACATGAACCATTACACGACTTTGAGCATGGGACATTCATGGTTAACACATGACGCGGGTAGGGATACTAGTACGAGAGGTGCAGAGCAAATATACATGTTAGAACTAGGAAGAATATACATAATAGATACCGTGGGATGTTAGACGGGTAGATACCTTGGGATAATGTACTCGATAGAAATCTGACGATGTGATACCTTGACTCATTATAACACCGTAGTTTATCACGATACCTTGGTTTACCTTGCCACAGTAGTTCGACCGGCTACCCTGGTTTATCTATCTTGTAGTTATCCTTATGTTTACTTTCAGTTTATGCATGTCATGTTACCTTTACCTGTTTTTATACTGGAAGTAGATAGGACTTACTCAATCTTTTTGACTGACCCGTTTTGTTTCGCCTCTTTTCTTCTGTTTCCCCCCCAGGTTTCAGGGAGGAAACAATGCTGTTTAGTTCGGACTTCTTCTGCTTGAAGGTCATCATGGATGGCTTGGACTTCTCTTGGCTATGGCTACTTTACTGTTTTACTTGGGGAATAATTTATTAAAAAGTCTTTATGCTTCTTTACTATTGCAAGACAGGTTTTGATGTACTCTGATGTAAAAGGCTTTAGACCTTATTTATTCATGTTATGAAAGTTTGATTTTACTTCCGCTATTTATATATGTTCTGTCTTCTGATATTTCTGTGCATGTTTACCAATAATGCCCCTCTAAAGCTAGTGCATTCCTTTGCGAGTGACCCTAGCGGAGGCGGGGTGTTACATGAAGCCTCTTGATCTAAGCTCCTCCAAGTATCTGTAAAATCCTAAGTACTTGACTGCCCGTACAAATTTGGGGGCCAAAGAATTTAGGGAAAACAAAACAGAATAAACTCTGGGTCAGACATGGGACTGGTGTGAGTAAACTCCAACCATTCGGTTTAATTTTGAAAAATCCTTTTGAAAGAAAAGGATAATAGTAAGACTAGCCCACACATAAATGTGGACGGTTTTACCTTACTATAACCCGAAACAAATTCAAAATCAATAATTTTCTGATATTATAATAGTGTCTAATCACAAGTAAATAAAATCTAGCAGAACGCTTGCATCTCACGCTCCACATGTATAATATACAATCAAAACCGCGGATGCTTATTATAGATTGGATTCCGACCATGACAAGGTATGGAACCACCTACCGATAGTGTATCTCTAGAGAGGAATACACTGGGTTCAACAAGAACATCTTGCAACCCGGCCACACAAGACCAATCACTCATTTCACTTGAGTGTATCAAATATATTGTCACCTATGGTTGCTAGCAACATAATCGTTCTCGGGAGATACAGAAGTGAAAAGAAGTAAAATATGAATATTCTCTAGATGGTGACAATACACCCTAATGGGGCAACCCACATAGCCATGCTGCCTGCTCGATTTTTGTTATTTCCCGGTTGATGAGGCTTGAGGTCATAACTTATCTTTTCACATATCACACCTCCATACTTTCGCGATCTATTATATATACTCTGTCAGATATCCGTCGATACAAGTTGTCCTGGGACTCGACAAATCGAAGACACTCTTCCATAAATCCATCTTAGGAAATTGCTACCTAGGATCGCTAGAACAACCCTTGCATAAACTCCGTCTTCAATTATCTTCATCATATTTTATTCGCAACGCTAATGCCCATATGGAGTGGTTTTCATATAATAGATCTGATCCCAGTCTCTCCGTATTGTCAATGGAAAAATGGTCAAAAACTTTGATAGCCGGTGATTTAACTATCAAAGGAAAACATCCATACAAACAACGATGTTATCTCCAAATGGAAATTTATCGATCAACCATCCGTCAACACTAAGCCCCCTTAGATTGATTTATCAATAATTTATTCATTTCCCCAATTTCCTGTTTCCCATATTTTCCCAAATATTTCTTAAAACCCGTTTTGTCTCACACGATCCTTGGAAACCATTTCCATCTAATTTTCTATACATTCGCAACTCTAATTTTCTATGTTTAGAAAATATACGTTATTAACATCGGAAAACATTTCCATTACTTATTCACGCATCACTACTCTTCCTCATTTATCAGTCTCTAATTGTAAAATAGTAAGGGAACAATTTCCCAAGTATCAACCCGAAGGCCGAAACCAACATCAGATTGATACTCAGAAAGTCGTTCAATTTAATAATCTCCAGTCGGTTTCTAATTCCCTTAACTCTATTTCTTAATTTATCTTTAACATAACTGCTTATACGACTTTCTTATTAAATTTACGAATCCACTTCTTTTACTGAAATCCTTGTTTACAACGATAACATTATAATCTCTACTTCTAAAGTATTTTACTTCGAATATAACTGTTACTCATTTATCTGAATAAATAAATAATTAATAAGGTAATTAAATATATAAATCTTGATAAAAATCGGAAAGTAAATATTACTTTCCTGAATTCGATATAATTGAACTTCAACTTATAACTCCCTTTCGAACAATTTATATTCGATTAATGTTCCGAACTTCGGAATAAACTCACCATTTCTGGTCAATTAAATTTCTAAATTCACTTTTGAATTTATCACTTCTAACATTTACCAATCTCCTTTTATAGCCAATTTAATCCACAAAATGTTTGCTTTTAAATCATTATCCATCTTCAACATGAATAACATTCCTTTACATAAATCTGGACTCGTTTTATCAAATAAATCTTGATTTAAATAATCAATACTAATTACAAGTTAAAATCCTATTACTAAAATTACATCCGTATTCCATTTCATATATTCCATTTATAAATTAACTTATTGTTCAAATAAATAGCAATTTATAACTTAATCTTGATTACCTATTTATTATAAATTATTAGTCTCAACCAAATATTAATTATTTTGCCAAGTCCCAAATTATATAATATAAAATTTGTAAATATAAATTATTTGACATCGTCGAATCCTAATTACAAATACTTATGTATTTGTTTCAATTCTCTTTTCATTTTGAACATTGAAATGATTTTATCGTTTTCCTTTCAAACGATTTCCCTTTTCCTTTTTAATAAATTCATTTCTTGAATTAAAAATTTCAAACTATTTAATAATAATCGTTTCGCTCCCTTTATATATATCATTCATGAATCAACTTACTTTTTTATTTAATCAAAACAAATCATTACATTTTAGCTAATCGAAATTCCATTTCTATTTAAGAATAGAAATTCTTTTTTTAAAACCCCAATTTCTTTTCTAATATATTTGAATTTGGTTTATGGTATTTAAATACCAATTATTTCGGGTCAATGTTGTTCAAACATCCCAAACCACACAAAAAATCAATCACCGATTATTTGTCACATCATATAATGTAATATATGAAAATCAACAATAAAATTGTTGAGGAATCCAGTTGGGTCCTTCCAACCTGTTTCCCTGCATTCACAGATGTTAATCACAATAATAACACTAATTTCATATCAATATGAGATATTTAAATAAATCGAATCAGTATTTAACCAACGACTATATATATATCACTATCAACCAATTTATTTGTAAATCACCCAATAACCATCACACACAACATTCAATCATTTTTATCAATATTAAATAACATTTATAAATTTATAAAACTGGACAGAGTTAGTGAGTTTATTTACCTTGGTCGCTAATCGTTGAATAACGATCAACGGCCGGTAGGCCGGATTGGACGTTTTATTTTTCTATAATTTCAACGAGCTCCAATGATTCCGAACCGTCTTCATAACATAGTCTGCCTTCGCATGGTTCCATGAATCAAGCGCCTGAAATTCTGATAGCGTATGGATAAGTTATCAATATTATAAGATTGGACGAACATTATATAACCGACTAATTTATTAAACCCAAGTTAATTACTAATTTATTTTCTAATTACCTTAATTAAAGCCAAGTCGACACATATTAACGTGCTTCCCCAATCCTGTATGCCGAGCCTGATTGTTTTTCTTTGATCACCTAACTTCCTCCGACTGCCAACGCGAACCAAACAATACCTTACTCCTTCACAAACTGAACAGATACTACAACCCATTCACTTCACCACTCCAGTCCATCCGCCCCTTTCAAATTTTGATTTTTTTTAAACATACGCCGAAGGCCCATCAGGAGCGAAGCCCACCACCACTTACGCATGCTACATGTTCCTCTTTCCGAAATATACCATGCTCCATCCAGTAAAAGTATCCAACTCCATTTTATTGAAATGCTTCAATCCCAAAGATTTCTAAACAGCTCCTAAATCACATTTGAAAGGGACCATGGCCTTCTCCATCAAAGAAACCGGCCTACTTGCCTGCTACAAACGCCAGCCCCTTTTTGGGCCTTTTATTTCCTTTATACATGGCTTACCCAACTCCACTTCGGCCCTATAGCAAAAAAAACCTCCCATGTAACTCCATCTTCTTACACCTAAATAAAACTTTCGCTCCCCAGTAAACACACCCGCCATTGCCTAAACTCGGTCCCTTACTTCTCCTCATACTCACAATAAACCGCTCAGCCCCATTGACGCATCTCCATCCCCCTACTTCCTCTTCATCGACTTCACTCAGCTCGAAACTCTAGTCACCATATTCCGACTGTATCTCTGACTCCTCATGCCCATCACCTTACGCAGTTTTCCTCCACCCAAAGCGAAACACAGCGGTTTCTCCACGGTAGTCCGACACCCGCACCTCTAACCAACAAGCACCACCAACCTCACCATTGGACGTGCTTCATCCATTCATTAGTGCTAGATAGGGAGTCACGAAAGTAGGTTCGATTTTACGATTTTCCACGCAGCGGTGGTCTTCTTCAGGGCAGATCGATAGGTCGAAAGGCTAAAGGATGTTGTGGCAATCCTGGCAACGTGGGCGGAGAAGATTCAAAGTGTCGTAATGGGTTCCGACATTTTGGTTTGAGTTACTGTAGAAGAAAACGGTGAAGTATGATTTGGTTTTATTTTATTTTGATTTTCTATTGCAATTTGAAAGCTCCAGCTTTCGATTTCCAAGAGAATGAAAATAAGTGTGAGCAGTGTTTATATAGTGTAAGGTTCCTTGGCATGCGAGGAATAGGCTTATAGCTTAGCTGTGTAGGACTGCAGTGATTTGAAAATTCATCACTGTGTTGTTGTAATGCTGAGTTCCCTTGGGTATGAAACTTTTTACAACCATTGGTTTACAAAAATACGACTACTAAAGGGTAGGGTAAGATAGGTGATATTTCCAACATATAGCTGTGCATGCAAAGAGTATTCGGGTAAATAGTGAACATTGGATTAATGTGCGCATGCAATTTGATGATAAAATATCAAATTTACTAGAATGATTAGGTCTATAATTAAATATAACTTAATTACTTAACTCAATACTAAGGTAACATTTTTCTTTTGTTTAGTTACACGCACATCCCTAAGCATAATAGTAGACATACTAAAAGGGATGATCAGTTGTATAACTTTGGCTTGAAACTAATTCACCTATCCTCGAAGTTGCCAAATGTTAACTGCAATTATATTTTTCTACTACTGTTGCTCTAAGATCTTAGCTCAGTTTGAAAGATTGCCAAAAGTTGAAACCTACAGCCTACTTGAAGTACCATCAAACGTAGGTAACCGCGATTTGAAGGTGATAAGCAAGGATTTGGTGACAGTATATTGAGAGCCAGTGCATTGAATGTGTGGAGAAATATTTATATATTAGACTTAGTTGCCTCAAGTCTTACGAGCTAAGAATTTCCGAAGAACAGTGAAAGTTTGATTTTTGAACCACTAAAGGAATACGATGCAATTGAGTTAAAACTTTTTGTTATCAGTTCTCTGTACCCACATACGTTTATATTTTAAAAAAATCCTTGTAATACTTCCAACGCTAGCGGTATTTGCTTTGTCAAACAGTATGAACCCAGATGCAAAGATCTTGCTTGCTTAAAAGTAGTTTGTTATATATTCTTGTTTTAAAATTTACATATTTAAGGTCCTTCCATACGAACCATTAACTACAAAACTAAAAATAGCGTTGTTACGAGCAATGCGGCATAATCCAAAAAATATAATAAAATGGACGAAACAACTCATTTTGTGAAGTTTCAAAAATGCTGATACAGGGTATGAAACACATCAAATAAAAAATTATTTATTTTTCCAACATAAAAATTCTATAAATTAACATAAATATCCGTCTCAAAAATCTTGTCCAAATTCGAAACCAATATTTAATTATATTTAAATAAACGGTTATGGTTTATAAACGATTCCATAGCGACTATTTGAAAATTTGGTTTAAGCATAACTTGCAATCTATAAGGCAAAATCTAAAATTTTCACTTTCATTAGAGAACTATAGTTAATTTGATTCCAACATTTCTTATTTCGAAGAAATCCAACTAATAACGGATCCTATATACTCAGTTGAAGTTTAAAACGTTAAATTACGAACTCACGCGACATTATGAGCTCGAATTATAATTAAATTAAAATTAATACATTCAACTGTCGTTTATTTAATATATTAAAATAATTAAACAAATAAATTATTAACTGCTAAAATTCTGGGATGTTACATTCCTTCCCCATAAAAATATTTTCATCCTCGAAATTGCTAAGTAGTACAGATACTAGAACTTTAAATCCTCACAACCTGCTCGGTTGAAATCCTATTATCCATATTTGCATAACTCAGTTCTATACATATTACCTTTAATTCTCATATCGATACCTGACCTTTTATTTTTCATTCTAAATGATATACCGATCATTTTTGGATAATCCGTTACATACTCATCCATATGCTTTCTCACATATCTGCATATACTCAAATTGATTTTAAATCAGTTCTTCATTTCACTTGTCCATCCGGGTTTTATAATCTCTTATACAATCAATAAGTCGATTTTCAATTATCAAAATGTTCTTATAAATTTCTAACTCTTTAAATTTTCAAAAAATTTCGCCAGCATCTCCTTTGCGCGGCTCAATCGGTACGGCTACAATTTGCCTTTCTAGGCCTTCTTCAACCCAAAAGAAAATCAAACAGCTAAGCGGCTTGCCAAACAGGCTCATAAAAATCTCATATTCAATATAATATAAACTCGTACCTTTTTGTCGGGCATTCAATTCTTATCTCTTCAATTTGTTATCACTTCACCGTATATCCATGCATTCACAATTGATCTCCAATCAATTACCATTAACCAATCACTCTTATATCCAAGTCAAATTCCATTTCAAATTTCAGTTCTAATCTCAATTCTAAATTCTTACTTAACAACCTAATTTCATTCCAAATTATCTCTATTCCAATCCAATTTTAATCAACTTAGTTTTAAGTTAAATTCTTATTTATTTATTCACTTTTACTATTTCAATCACTTTAAATTCCTAGGTTTATTTTAAATCAGTTTGAAATCATATATATAATAACGGTAATTCAAAACATTTGAAATTTTAAACAACTCATTTTCTCAAAAAAAATTAAAACAATCTTTGGTAGTAATCCATCACTTAGAAACTCAAAAATGACACTGATGATGCGTGTAATAACCCGGAAATTCTGAGCCAATTTAAAAATTTTATTTTGGAAATTTTGATGAATTTTGAATATTTAAAATGAATTATTTTAAATAATAGTGACGAGAAATTTATTTTGAATAGAATTAGAACGTATATATTTCTTTGAATCGACGTTAGAATATAAATATTTTATTTTAATTATAAAGGAAATTGAAAATGGTGCGGTAGTTTGAAATTTCGATTTCAAAGTTCAAATGAATGTACAGGATTCAAAATAAACCGGATTTTAGCGAAACCAGAAATATTAGAATATAATTGAGAATATCTTTCCAACAAATCCGAAAAATCAAAATTTCATAGCGGGAATCAAAAGTTATGTCTAGTTGAAAATTCAGAATAGTCGCTATGGAATTCTGGCCCTTAAAAATGGAAATATTGCAAATGACCTCAGAATTCGACGAAACCACTTTTGTTGGACCTGGATGTCAAATTATTGCTAGGTTTCAAAATTCGTAATTTTCTGAATCAATATGTGAGTGTGGCGAAGGAAAACGCGTTTGACCAGTTTCAGTTGAATTTAATCGACTGGAAAATGGCCATTTTTCAAACGGTCTCAGAATTTGACGAAATTAGTTTTGTTAGGACCGTATCGCCAGTACGAAGTAAGAAAATATTTTTCGGAAATTTTAGAGTTTATATGTGGCCTCGGAAAATTGAAATGTGCGTTCAAATTCAATATAAAGAGTTATATTTTGATTTTGATGAAAATTGATCGAAACGATCGAATCAGCTTACGATACATATCCCATTGTGTTTGGAATGTGGGTAATTAGCTATGTATGACAGGCGGTGGGTCTCGTTTCGAGGTCAGAATAAAAAGTACCTTTTTGAAATAATTAAATATATATATATATATATTATAAAACCCCTTATCCTCTCCCTCTCAGAACCAAACCCGACATCCCTCTTCACACAAAATCGTCCAGCCATAAATCGATGTCACCGCCGCCCCAGGGGCGCACGCCACCCAACGCGCCATCGTCCAGGCTGGCCCCACCCCCCATCGCACCTCCCTCTCCCCCCTTCCCTCTCTCCGGCGTGAAGACCCTCCCTAAAAACCCATGTCGACGCCATTCGACCTGACCCCCCCTCAGGGTGCCACCGCCACTTCGTCCTCCTCCTTCTTCTCCAACCCCCAAACCGTGAAGCACTCTAACCCCCTACGAAAACCACCGCCTCCAGCAACTCCGGGCGTCGCCGTGGGCCCCTGCGCCACCGTGAAGATCCCCTCCCGAGTCTCGACAGCGAAAACCTCACCTTCCTGCACAATTGTAAAGGTAAATTTGCATTTTCATTATTTTGTTCATTCTCTTCGATGTAAAGATATAAAATAGGATTTTCAATGTTGTAAAGTTTAGATTTTTATGGTGTTCATATGAATAAAGAAACGATTTTTGGTAAATTATAAAGATATGATTTTTATATAATATAGAAAGTTGATTATTATTTATATATAATAGCATTAGGAAAAGTTATGATTTTAATTATGAAAAATATAATTTTTATTAGAATAGAAAGGTGAAATTTTTAAATCAAGAAAGGTGAGGTTTTTTAAATGTGAAAAGCATATATTTTTCATGGTGAAAGATACTATTTTTAATTCATGAAAGGTTTGATTTTTGTAAACAAAAAGATTTGATTTTTAACTTCAATAAAAATAGAATTTTTATCTATATAGTAGTGGTATAAAAATAGAATTTTTATCTATATAGTAGAGTAATAAAAATAGGATCTTTATCTATATAGTAGCGGTATAAAAGTGTGATTTTTATCCATATAGAGTGATTATAAAAATTTGATTTTTATACACATAGCAACAATATAAAAATGTGATTTTTATATATGTAGTGGCTACGGACAATGAAAGTGACAAAAGGCAAGCACGACGAAGATTTCTACATATAAAGAGTCGCGGTGTATTGGTTTAGCTAGTCGGTGAGAACTTCTCACTTTAAATCTTGTTTTCTAGTTAAAGTTATATACTAGGATGCAGACGGTGCTTAGCAGCGCCCGACACCCGTCGTCCACAGACCATGGACGACTTGTATGCTTGTTTGATGTTTTGTGAAGTTTGTTTGTGATATTGATGTGAAATGGATAATAAAACATTCATGTGTTGAAATAAATTAATTATCATTAAAAATATAATTTTTAACGTGAATGTGAATAGATAAATATTCATTTGCAAACCGGACGGTTTGTTTATGTACACCTATTTGAAGGACGTTGATTGGGACGATAAATTTTACATGTCGCCCAATTGCACGAATAAAAATCTGTGTTTGTTGATTTGAAACCCCACACGGGTGTTGGGATGATATTGGACGTACACTAATCCCAATTGTTTAGTGGTATGTCGATCGTTTGATTGACAGATTGTATGAGCGTTAATTATTTATATTTAATGCTTATGCGGTTGTGTGGTGCACTTTGAATGATGGTTGATTACTTATCGTTGTTATTATATACATGTGTTGTATGGAATCCATATGATTAACATTATATGGTAATTGATTGGGCCTCATTCCAATTAGGAAAATAAAGAATATTGAAAAATATATATTCATGTGTTGAATAGAATAAAATATATATTCATGTGTTGAATGAAATTTATATTCATGTGTTGAAAATGTTCATGTGTTGAGTAAAATATTTAAACAACAACAAAATTTACATCTTTATCATAATTTTTATAAAATATATTAAATAACAAAAATAGTCATGTGTTGACGATGCTCATGTGTTGAAAGAAATATAGGTTCATGTGTTGAATAGAATAAATATTCATGTGTTGAATAGAATAACGAAGTTATTGAAATATATAAAGCCGTGTTGGTTATATATGTGCCATTTTGACGCGAACGATATTTATATCGATTATATTCGTTTTTATAATGAATATAGAAAAAGAAGTGATTTCAAAATATAACGTTTTGAAAATATTATCATTTATATAGTAATGATATGAAATATTCAATTTTGATTTGAAATTGAATATGAAGTTGAAATCATTTCGAAAACGAATTTAAAACAATTTATAAAATATGTTTTGAATCGAAATCGACGAAATATATGTATTATATATAATAATGGCCTGAATAGAATGCGCCACGGCAGTTCGTGAATTTTGACCATTGACTTCGAATTGACGTTGCAGGAGATCTGACCGTCGGATTCTCCTGAAATCGGAACCTTTGGGTTTGTATCGAAAAGTTCTTTCCAATGAATATTAGAAATTTGAAATCTAATGGTTGGATTTGGAATTATGTACAAATCAAATTTCGAAAAGATCGTTGTAAGTGTAGTTCGATGGCCGTTGTTGAAAACCGACTGTACGGGCCTTGATAAAATTATTAAAAATAATAATAATTTTTGTAAAATCATAATATATTAATTGGAAAGAATTGGGATGAAAAATTCCACATTTGAACGGATAAAAATATATTTTTATCAAAATGAACTAGTTTTGAACTAGATTTGAAGTGGTTTTAAAAACAATCAGAATTTCCAATATACGAATGGGAATGGATTTGAATCGAAATTATCTTCGGAATATTTCGATGTTGGATTTCGTGATTATACAGATATGGTTGTGGAAATTTGGAAGATATATTTATATCGTTATTTCCAATACGATATTTGTTGGTTTCCGAATTTGATATTGAATATAAGCCAATATATTTTCTATTCAGAGCCTTGTAGTTAATATCAAATGAGATTTTGGGTTCGTCGTGAATGTTGTCTTAAATAACACTATTCTTGAACCCAGTTTAGAAAAGAATACATCTTTTAATTAAGATTTAGTGAAATTGTCCAGTTATTTAGTAATTAATTGGAATTGAATTTAAATTGGTTTTTGGGGTTTATCGTTAGCGATGTTTTGAATAACACCCGTTCTTTACCCTGATTAACAATAGAATGTGATTTTGGGTTTATCGTGAACCGTGTTTTAGATGACATTGGTTCTTTAACCCAGTTAAAGGCAGGATATTTGTAATAACCCGGAAAATACGAGCCAATTTAAAATTTTTAAATTGGTTATTTCAAAGGAATTTGAACAATTGAAATAGAATATTTCAATAAAATAGTGAATTAGGAATAGTGAGTCAGTTTGAAAATTTGAATTCGAACTTTGACTGACTGTGCAGGGTGGAAAATATAACGGATTTTAGTGAAACCAAAAATATTTAAATCTGTTAGTAAATACCTTTCTAACGAAGCTGAAAAATCGAAGTTTCATAACGGGAATCAAAAGTTATGGCCAAATGAATTTTCAGAAGAGTCGGTATATAGAATATATAGCCCTGGAAAATTGATATTTTGCATACGACCTCGGAATTCAACGAAACCACTTTTGTTGGGTCCGGGATGTCAAACTATTGCTAGGTTTCAAATTTCATAATTTTTGAAGCTAGTATGTGAGCGTAGCAAAAGAAAATGTGATTGGTCGATTTCTGTTAAATTGGATCGACCAGAAAATGACCATTTTTCAAACGACCTCAGAATTCGACGAAACTAGTTTTGTTGGGACCGTAGCGTCAAA
The DNA here is from genome assembly GCA_030737875.1 of Allium sativum. NCBI lineage: Eukaryota > Viridiplantae > Streptophyta > Magnoliopsida > Asparagales > Amaryllidaceae > Allium > Allium sativum. The sequence goes on along the minus strand of CM060921.1, from coordinate 150,381,555 downwards.
ACATAGCTAGATTTATTTTTCTGGAATTTTTCGAATTAGTTTGTGGCCCTGGCAAATTGAAATGTACGTTCAAAGTTAAAAATTAAATGTTTTATACTTTAATTTGAAAAATAACTGACTGTAACAGTCGAATTGGCCTACAAAACATATCCCATTGTGTCCGGAATGGGGGTATTTAGCTAGGGGCGACAGTCGTTGGGTTTAAAAAGGAGTTCGTTTCAGAAAACACTATTTAAAAATTTAATATAATCCTCGGCCAATCAGAATTTTCCTTTCATAATTTTTTTTTTAAACCCCCCCCCCCCCCCCGATCAACGACGAAAACGCTCCCTACCTTCTCCCGCAAATCGCCGCCGCCACAGGCGATTTCCGCCTGCGCCACCCCCCTACCTCGACGCGCCTCCTCCTCCTCTTCAAATCCGACCCCACCGCCGCCGCCACAGTCGCCTCCTCCGCCCGTATCGAAGCCAGGAAGTCGAGCACTTCCCGCCGCCGCCCTGAACGCCACCGACCACCGAACGCCACCAAACCACCACCGACTTGAAGCCCTCTCTTCCCTCTTCCACGTCCAACTCCCCGATCGTATCCACGTGCCACTGATTTCGCGAAAACTGTAAACCTAGTTTTGAAGCTTCGTGAAAGTGAGTTTTTCTTTGATCTTTACACTTTGAAAAATCATATCTTTTTGGTGTGTTGACGAAATTCGATGAAACAGGAAACATCGAGACCGCAAGGAAGCTCTCTACCCAATAGAAGAAGCCGCGGATTTTTCTGACATCGTATCGATTTATAGCGCTCAGAAAACCAAGGTGAGAAATCTAAATTAACGTGAAATTGAATGGAAAATGTCATGTATAATTTATATTAGCAAAATATAAATTACAAATGTGTCGTATACCTCATGTACATGCGTAGTGTAAGCTATATAAGCGAAGTATAAATTTTACATGCATAGAATAATTGATATATGTGTTGAAATGCTAGTGAAATATAGAAAATATATATATTTATATATATATACTCCCCTCGTCTACAAACCATGGACGATAATTATTGTTGTGAATTGGTGTGAAATATTGGATGAAAAATACGAATGGTTGAATAATTGTTTGTGGCTGATATTGTTTGGTTGTGGTTGAAAAATACCCATTGGTGATTGAAATGAATTGGAAATATTTGTGGAAATAAAAATAAACATGCCGCCTGCGTGCGAATTAGATGCATGAATCCCCATTGTCAAAAACCGCGAGGTTTTAAGGTAGAGCGAGGAGCCGTACTAGGGACGGTGCCGGTTTTAACTACCCTGCCGTTATGCTGCCGAAATTTTGAATAATCTTTGTGTGTTAGAATTATTTTCATATGTTGAAATTATTTTCATGCATAGAAATTAAAGCCATATGTTGAAACTATATCCATGCGTGGAAATATTTGTGTGTTGAAAAGTGTAGTGTGAAAATTAGATTCATTTGTGAATGAATGAAGTGTTTAAACAATAAAAATCACATTTATATATATATATGAAGTATGAAAAATATTCGCCTTATATAACTAGTTTCAACAATAAAAATCCCATCTTTCTAATATGAACAACATAAATAAAATGTCCATGTGTGGAAATGCTCATTTGTTGAGAAGTGTGTGTAGTGGAAAAGTTCATGTGTTGAATAAAAAAGATCGGACAATAAAAATTACATTTTTACTGAAACTATGAAGTGTTGAAACATCTATTTGTCGAATAAATATGTTAAGTGATAAAAATATCATTTTTATCATATGTGTGATATGCTAAAGATATGCGGACGTTGAAATAAATATTTGTGGAAGAAATATTCTTTTTAACATGCATAGTAACCAAATAAAATAGTCATGTGTTGAAATCTATTTTAGTTCGCCAAAATTATCATCTTTGAAATGTGAAGTGTTAAAAATAGCCACTTGTTCAAATAAACGTGCATGAGTTGAAATATACATTAATTAGCTAATGATATGATTTTAGCCTATGCATGCAACATTAGAATGAATGGTGTTTTTAAACCAAAGCAAATCAAATATGAAATTGAATGAAAAATGATAAGTGATAGAAATTGTATATATGTACATGCATATCTATTGAACAGGTTAAAGGAAAGGGGCTAGAGAAGAGAAATAAAATTTTGTGCCCGACAAATAGGTACACATTTACCGCTTTTTTTGGGTGATGATTTTATGAGCCTGTTGGCTAGCCGCTTGGCTTTTTCTTTTTCTTTTTGATATGAGACGCCCGTGTGGCTATTTGGGAATTTTCCCAGACCCTCCCGTACAAAGGAGGTTATGGCGAAATTTTCCGAAATTTAAAGGCGTTAGTGAAATAATTGAAGTGGAAACGATATAGGAATTTTTGAATGAACTATATTTATATAAGTATATAAATATAAATAGAATTGAAACGAAACGTGGCCATGCAGTTCGTGTTTTGAAACCGTGATTTCAAACGACGAGTGCGGGAGATCCGACCATTGGATTTTCCCGAAACCTCAACCGTTGGGTTCTCCTTGGAAATATCTTTCCAACGGCACCAACTTTGTGAAGATCCGATGGTTGGATTGTCTGGAATGTTTAATTCAAAACTGAAGAAAAACAGCGCCAGAAACGATTATATATATATATATATATATATATATATATATAAATATAAATATAATTAAATTAAATCGAATAACGACGCTGTAGTTCGTAAATTGAAATCGTAACTTCAAATGGTTAGTGTGGAAGATCCGACCGTCGGATTTTCCCAAAACTGAAACCGTTGTATTCGTTTTGAAATGACCTTCCTAACGATGTAAAATTTGTGAAGATCCAATGGTTAGATTTTCATATATGTGTAAAACAAAATTAATGAAAAGCAGCGCCAGTGCATCGACACGACCTGAAACGTCGTTTAATTAAATATGGCCGTTTTAAATTAAATAAAAATGGCGATATATCGTTATAAAGTACTATAGACGATATAGAGTGAAAATAAACCAATTTAGTTGTGTTTGCTTGATATGTGATGGTTGAATGTATTTGACATGAAAATTATAACTAAATAACTGAAATGTGAATGTTGAATAGCCCAACCATGTGATTAATTGATTTGAAAATCTAAATATACGTGGGTTATTTGAAAAGGCTGAGTTTATCTCATTTCAAATAATCGATCGACGTTGAGAAGTCGAAGAGTCGAAGACGAATGAAGACCGACGATCTCCACATTGGATGGATGGGCGCTACTGATGCTCGTGATTGGAGTAGCTACCATGAAGGAATTGAAGTAGTAGCCGTCCAAACATACTGTTGATTGTACGGATATGCGAGGAATTGGTGCCTCCGGTTTCGTTCAGACCCAGAACGGACTTGTAAACGGACCGTGTGTCTGACATTGGATTTTGTTCTGTGTTGATTGATCTCTGTTAAATATATATCTGTTTGGCGGCGGAGAATTTATTCTCTTGCTTAACGCCCTTCTCTGAGACGTACGAGCTCAGAGGTTATGTATTGACAGAAATCAGTCGCATGGAGTGGATTGCCTGTGTGGCACGCCTGAGTGGCATATGATCAAGGCTTCTGTTGCAAAGCAAAGTCTTGTGGTTGATGATCAAAGCATGGTCTGTGTGACGTAGCTTTGTGTATAACGTGAATTCGCGAGCCTCACACCCCGGTATGAGTCAAAAACGGGAGAAGGACCAAAGGAGTGCATGACGTTTCTTTCTAGCTATGGTGGTGTCAGTGACCTCCCAGCCCTGACATTTATATCTACTTTTCACCTGTGTGGTTGTTGGAATGCGAGGCGCCTCGATTATAGGTCTGTAAGGACCGGGAAACGTGTGTTCAGGAATAATTAATCCTCAAAAGTAAGAGAGGACCGGCCTTGGAGGATCCAGGGGATTGCTGTGTGCGGTCCCGAGGCATTTGCTAGAGTGTCTCGAAACGGAGAGGAGCTTGCCCCTTGCCTCGACTCATAAAGGAATCCAATTTCCAATACGAAATATGCGAATGTGATTGTATTACTAGTATGGCGACATGATATATGGTACCCATGCCATCTAGGATTGATATTTATGATTGAATTTGCTTTTGAAACATATATGCACTAGTAATAATATCAAACACTTTTGTTTTATACGTATGAAGCATTTTTGTCCATTATAAGGGAAAACTCTATCCTCCGGCTTGCGTTGCATTGTGTGATGGGACCTGAGTCTTATAATGGCTTCATTTTATAAAAAGCATTGCGTTGATTTGATCTGTTTAATTTATCTCATGCACTAGCACTCATTGGAGTAAACCCGTTCCGCGAAAGTGGCGTGGTCCTTTGATTTGCCTTATTATTGTTGTTAATAAGTTGAGTAGATTTCTCATACCAGTCCCATGACTGACTCGTAGTTTGTTTCACCTTGCAAACTCGGGTGCCCTCATTTCACACGGGCAGCCTAGTTACAGGTTTCTGACGCACTTTTTGGCTCATGGCGAGGCTTGACTACACCATGCTGACTTGGATTCTCTCCGCCATTATTGTATCTATATTATGATTCCGCCATTGGCGATGTAGACTGATATTCCTTTTATGTACTCTTTATGTATGATTCCGCCTCAGGCGATGGTGACTGATTATGTATCATTATGCACTAAGTTGTATCCTGTACTGTGCTTCTCTGATGTGATGATATCTATATGATTCCGCTGTCATATGTGTGTAAATTATTCTATTTTCTGTTTATGCTATTATCTGTGATTTGCTAATGATGATTAATGTGTTATATTCCAATGATTATCCTTAACACCGTGTCACTGGGTTTTGGGATCGTCACAGCTGGTATCGGAGCTTTGGTTAACCTTAGTTCTGGAGTCTAACACATTAAACGCTTCGTCAAAATAGAATCAGTAGTATTCTAAGGCGAGTCGCTCATTAGAGATAGGACTAGTAAAGTCCTAGAATGAGCTGAGCAGAATAGCAAAAACAATTGATCAGTCCATCGTTATCTTTCCGTAAATTTTCTGCTTAACTATGCAATAGATTATCATTTCTGTTAGCTGACTTTTCCGTTGCTTATACAGAATTTGAAAAATGGCTACCAGAGCAGCCGCCGCTAGAGGAGGCCGTGCCGGCCGAGGCCGAGGAAGGGGAGAAATCCCAGCTCAAGAAGGACCTTTGATACAACCTCCGGCAGCTCAATACTTCGAGCTTGACCGTGTAGCTAAGAGATATAAGAACTTAGGAGGCAAGACCTTCTCGGGAACTGGCACCGTAATAGAGGCCCTTGCATGGCTCAAAACATGCGAGAAAATTCTTGAAGGCCTAAGGCTAGGAGACGAAGACAAAGCTATTATGGGCGCCTGGCTTATGCAGGAACAAGCTGAATTATGGTGGGAATCTTTTACCGCCGGGAATAGAGAAGCTGGAAGAACATGGGATGGATTCAAAGAACTATTCAAGGAGAAATCTGTCCCAGAACAAGCTCTAGAAAGAATGCACGATGACTTCGCCAATCTCCAGCAAGGGGATCTTTCCGTGCAAGATTATCTGAACAAATTTACAATGTTGTCGCCCTATGCTCCAGATATCGTTGCTACCGCAAAATCCAAAAATAAGAGGTTTATCCTTGGACTAAGACGACAATATCATGATAGAGCCATGGCCCATGTCAAGCTGGAATTCAACGAGCTGGTGGAAATGACATGCAATAATGAAGACCTTGATCAAAGGCATCTGGATCAGGATCGCGCTAGAAGCCAAGCCGGAAACAAGCGCAAGTCTGCTGTAAATCAGGGCGAGTCAAGCCAAGCAGCATCTTCAAAACCTCAGACTGGCAAGCCGCCAAGAGGAAATTGCTTTAACTGTGGTAAGCCGGGGCACTACTCAAATATCTGCACAGCTCCGAAGAGGCAGAAAAAAAATTCTCAAGGCTCGAGCCAAGGCTCTCAGAACCCTCGCTCGTGCTTCAACTGTCGCAAGACCGATCATCTGGTCAAAGACTGTCCTTTGCTGAAGAAAGCTACAGTAGCTCACGTCTATGACGGGTCTAGCCCGCCAGCTGCTTCCGATGGAGCAGGTAAACCCGATGTTTTGGGAGGTACCCTTACAATTAAAAATATTCCTGTTTCTGTATTATTTGACACAGGTGCATCACGTAGTTTTATTTCTAGAAACACAGTGCACAAATTAAAGTTAAAACAGCGAAAGCTCAAAGAATCGGTTGAAGTTCATAACCCGATAGGGGGTCCTATTACTCTCAGTACATGTTGTAGAGTGCCAATCTCTTATTCTTTCTACAAATTTCCCATTAATTTGATTGTTATGGATTTTCCCGAATTCGACGTTATCCTTGGGTTAGAATGGTTAACGAAATACGAAGCTGAAGTGAAATGTGCGGAAAGAATCGTAAAAATTCGAACGGAGCTTGGACATATATATGTATACCCTGTCATGGTTCGAATCCGAATAGAGAAGAATTTTGGTCGGCATTAGAACTTATCCCCACTTCCATAGAAAAGATTCGAATTGTAAGAAACTATGCGGATGTGTTTGAAGAAGTTGAAAACTTACCTCTGCAAAGAGAAATAGAATTCCGAATCGATCTAATTCCTAATGCCAGACCAGTGGTGCATCCAATTCGCAGAATGACTCCGAAAGAAAAAGAAGAATTAGGCGATCAAACTCGTCAACTGTTGTGGAAGGGTCTAATCAGACCGAGTTTTTCTAATTGGGGTGCAGCTGTTGTGTTTGTCCCAAAGTCAGACGGTACTCTTAGTTTATGTGTTGATTACTGAGACCTCAACAAACAAACGCTTAAAAACAAGTATCCATTACCCCGCATTGATGATTTGCTAGACCAATTGAATGGGGCGAAAGTATTTTCCCGAATGGACCTAGCTACAGGTTTTCATCAATTGAGAATAGCAGAAGAGTGTGTTCCTTTGACCGCTTTCATAGGTCCAGACATATTTTATGAATGGTTAGTAATGCCGTTTGGCCTATGCAACGCTCCAGCATACTTTGTCGATCTAATGAATAGAGTGTTCAGGGGAGTTCTGAATAAATTTGTCCTCGTCTTTATCGATGATATTTTAATCTACTCCAAATCAAAACCCGAGCATGAAAAACACTTAGAACAAGTATTGGAGATTCTAAGGAAGAACTTCTTCAAAGCCAAATTCTCTAAATGTGTCTTCTGGCAAGAAGAAGTCAAATTTCTCGGCCATGTCGTGTCAGAGAAAGGAATTTCTGTTGACCCAAGCAAAAAAACAGCGATTCAGGACTGGAACCAACCCACCACTCCCACAGAAGTTAGAAGTTTCATGGGGTTGGCTAGTTATTATCGAAAGTTCGTTAAGGATTTTTCGAAGATATCCGATCCGTTAACGAAGCTCACAAAGAAACATGAGAAGTTTAAGTGGACTTCCGACTGTGAAGAAGCTTTCCAGGAATTGAAATCGAAGCTGACCACCGCTCCAGTGTTAACTATTATTGATGGCAATCAGGATTTAACGGTTTGGACAGATGCTTCTATTAGAGGTCTTGGAGCAGTGTTAATGCAGAGAGGCCAAGTAGTCGCTTATGCAAGCCGCCAACTGAAACCGCATGAGAAGAATTATGTGACTCATGATCTTGAGTTGCTAGCCATCGTTTTTGCATTGAAAATCTGGAGGCATTATTTATTGGGCGAGAAATTTATACTGTACACAGATCATCAATCGTTGAAGTATTTATATACCCAGAAAGATCTGAATCTGAGACAGCAGCGTTGGCTGGAATTTCTTGCAGCGTATGATCTTGATATCCTGTATACGCCGGGGAAGGCTAACGTTGTAGCGGATGCACTTAGTAGAAAAACCGCAATTGTTGCCCATCTTATAATTACACCTAGCTTGATCGATAAGATATGTGCTCTCCAGAAGAATGACTATTTCATTCAAAAGATCAAAGAAAGAATCCAGAAAGGAGAACCCTCAAGCTTTCAAGTAAATAAAGAAGGAGTTCTGAGGCTGAATGGGAGAATTTGTGTTCCCAACCTTCCTGAGCTCAAAAGAGAAGTGCTGGATGAATGCCATAAATCCAATTTTTGCATCCACCCAGGTGTGAGTAAAATGTACAACGTTATCAAGCGCACTTTCTGGTGGAAGGCAATGAAAAGAGATATTTCCTTGTATGTTAGCAGATGCCCTACTTGTCAATTGGTCAAGAGCGACCAACAGAAGCTAGCTGGACTGTTACAACCGTTGGAAGTCCCGGGCTGGAAATGGGAACAGATTTCCATGGATTTCATAGATGGGTTGCCGCGAACCAAGAAAGGTAATGATAGCATTTGGGTAATCGTAGATCGCTTCACGAAGACTGCCCATTTTATACCTGTCAGATCCAATAGAACCGCTCAAAGTTTAGCACAGATATATTTCAGAGAAATTGTTAAGCTGCATGGAATTCCCATCAGCATAGTCAGTGATAGAGATCCCCTATTTACTAGCAAATTCTGGGAGGCTTTCTAGACAGAATTGGGAACAAAACTGAATATGAGCACTGCTTATCACCCACAAACAGATGGCCAAACTGAGCGGGTGAATAGAATTCTAGAAGATTTATTGCGGGCTTGTATAATTGATTTTGGTGGGTCATGGGAAGATCATTTGCATTTGGCAGAATTCTCATATAACAATAGCTATCAAGCAAGTTTGAGAATGTCACCATTTGAAGCATTATATGGCAGACCCTGCAGATCTCCAGCATGTTGGGCAGAACCTGGCAACAGACTTGTACTAGGACCCGATATGATTAGAGAAGCATCTGATAAAGTGGACTTCATCAAGAAGCGTTTGAAAACCGCCCAAAGCCGACAGAAAAGTTATGCAGACTCTAGAAGGAGAGATTTGACATTTGCTATTGGTGATCATGTTTATTTAAAGGTTTCTCCGATGAGAGGAGTAATCAGATTTGGAAAGACTGGGAAATTGGCACCGAGATTTATCGGTCCCTTTCCTATACTTGAGCGAATTGGAACTCTTGCTTATAGGGTTCAATTACCAGATTGGTTGCCTGGAGTGCACAATGTATTTCACGTATCTCAACTTAGGAGACATGTGCATGATCCGGATCTTGTTGTAGAAGAAGCAGCGCAACGGGATGTGGAGATAACTCCAGAATTAGCACTCAGAAGAGAGCCATTAAAGATTGTTGGCAAAGAAACTAGGGAACTCAGAAGCAAAAAGGTTCATTTAGTTAAGGTGCAGTGGAGCAGTGATCCTAGAGGCTGTACTTGGGAAACTGAGGAAAGCATTAAGCAAACTTACCCCAAATGCAGAGTGGATATCTCTGACTAACTCCAGTGCAAGGTACCTTTACAATACTTCGCATTTACATTTTATTTCCTACTTTACTGTTGTTTCCTTTTCGAGGACGAAAAGTTTTAAGTGGGGGAGAATGTAATAACCCAGAAAATACGAGCCAATTTAAAATTTTTAAATTGGTTATTTCAAAGGAATTTGAACAATTGAAATAGAATATTTCAATAAAATAGTGAATTAGGAATAGTGAGTCAGTTTGAAAATTTGAATTCGAACTTTGACTGACTGTGCAGGGTGGAAAATATAACGGATTTTAGTGAAACCAAAAATATTTAAATCTGTTAGTAAATACCTTTCTAACGAATCAGAAAAATCGAAGTTTCATAACGGGAATCAAAAGTTATGGCCGAATGAATTTTCAGAAGAGTCGGTATATAGAATATATAGCCCTGGAAAATTGATATTTTGCATACGACCTCGGAATTCGACGAAACCACTTTTGTTGGGTCCGGGATGTCAAACTATTGCTAGGTTTCAAATTTCATAATTTTTGAAGCTAGTATGTGTAACACCCCGCCTCCGCTAGGGTCACTCGCAAAGGAATGCACTAGCTTTAGAGGGGCATTATTGGTAAACATGCACAGAAATATCACAAGACAGAACATATAAAATAGCGGAAGTAAAATCAAACTTTCATAACATGAATAAATAAGGTCTAAAGCCTTTTACATCAGAGTACATCAAAACCTGTCTTGCAATAGTAAAGAAGCATAAAGACATTTTCATAAATTATTCCCCAAGTAAAAACAGTAAAGTAGCCATTAGCCAAGAAAAGTCCAAGCCATCCATGATGACCTTCAAGCAGAAGAAGTCCGAACTAAACAACAGTATTTCCTCCCTGTAACCTGGGGGGGAACGGAAGAAAAGAGGCAAAAAAAAACGGGTCAGTCAAAAAGACTGAGTAAGCCCTATCTACTATTAGCATAAAAACTAGTAAAGTTAACTGACATGAGAAACTGAGATGAACATAAGCATGATAACAAGATAGATAAGCTAAATCAAAATAATAGGATGAACTACTGAACTCAGATAAACTAAGGTGTCATGATAAATTACGATGTCAAGATAAAACAAGGTATCACATCGTCAGGTTTCTATCAAGTATAATATCCCCAAGATATCTGTCACGTATAACGCCCCGTGATATTTATCTTGTATTTTAGCTCTGCACCTACCGTACTAGTATCCCCACCGTGTCATGTGTTAAGCAAGAATGACCCTCACTCAAAAGTCGTGTAATGGTCCATGTCAACCTAATATATCGCATATATAGGTTACTCAACTTGTATGTTTTATTCCATGTAAATGTTCAGTCCCTTGCCGTAGACCATACGGGCTTTCCCATGAGATTCTATATTACTTTAACATAGTTCCATGATCCTTAAGATCGGTTTGGACTGTTACCCTAAACCTAGCTAGGGTCTTCCAACATGAATTATTGTTTGTACAACTAGGACTTATGCTACCTAGGGCTGCTAGGGATTATGCTTACCTATTGCACGTTTTCGTATCTCGGTTTGGGTTCAACCACCTAGGGCCACTAGGGATTACGCTAACCGCCAACCGCGCCCTTTTTCCCACGCATTCATCGTGAATCGCTTTTCCATGACTGTATGCACATGTATCACATCGTGCCATCCGAGTCCTGTCATAGGGCAAATCAAGAAATACAGGACTAGGTCGGGAGCTTTCGATTTATCTGCCGATGCAGATGCTAAGGTCTGTTTTTCTTATACGTGGCTATGGTCCCACGAGACCACTCCCTCAACTAGTGAAAGACAAGACATGATAAATCCTCTATGAGAACACAACACTGGCCAACCCACATCCAAGCCTTACCGCAACCATAATTAGATAGCAATTATGGTCTTTTGGGTGTTCTCTGCCTTTCCGTACGTACACGCTTGACCAAAGATGGTAGGTAGCCTGACGAAATGCTATCTAGGGCACGACCGTGTATCATCGACTATCCCCTATCCATCCCCGTCTTTAGGTCGCTCGTATAGCAACCAAGGCATACTCTTGGTTCTTCTAACGCAGACCTTAACCTCTCATGAGCCTAGTATAATCACCTGGCAGCTCATAGAGGGATACCAAGAATATCCTCACGTTCCCCGAAGCCGCTGCTTCGTTACCCAGTTCGCTGGAGCCTTTATCTAAATCAGATACTTGCTCCTACTCGTATACTTAAACGATGACCTACCGTATCAGGTTACTCATCTATCTATGAACTGGTCTAAATTTCCTTGACTAAGAATCATTACTTAGTTATTCTTCAACTGAGGTTTACCACTTAGCATTGTTCCCATTATCCTTGTTAACTACGGTTATCCACCTAATCCTCAGAACTAGGGTTTACATAATGGATTAAGTGTCACTTAAGTTCATGACTTAACCCGTCTACAAATCCTGTCAAAATTGGCTAAGTATCCAAGTTCAAGGCTTAACCCTACAAACCATGCTCAAGTTGGTTAAGTATATTAAGCAATTCACGACTTAACCTCGTCCAATTATCATTCTATATTGGTTAAGTATATATTAACTTGACCCTATCAATTTACTTAGTCAAATCGGTCAAGTGTATTCAAGCGATTCGTGACTTAGCCTTATCATGTTTTCACGTTATATTGGTTAAGTATTGGTTAACTTAACCACAATAAATTAACGAGTTAGATTGGATAAGTATAGGTCACTTAACCACATCAATTCATCATGTTTAGATTAGTTAAGTGTTTAACTTAACCCCATTAAACTACCAAGTGGGATTAATTAAGTCTAGGCTAACTTAACCCCATCCGATTTCCATGTTTAGACTAGTTGAGTCTAATCTTAACCCCATTCGTTAACCGTATTTTTCGGTTAAGCGTCATTAAGAAAACTTACTTAACCTTACCAAGTTATCGCGTTGGATTGATTAAGTGTTGGTTAACTTAACCCCATCCACTAGTCATATAAAAATGGTTAAGTGTCATTAGGCAAATCAAGTTACTTAACCTACCCAACCTTGTCATGTTTTGTTAAGTATCATTAGCCTAATCAAATTACTTAACCCATTTGTCCATGTAATATTTGTTTAAGAGTCATTAATCAAATTAACTTAACCCTATCATGTGGCATTAATTACTTAATGCACCTTCACCTCTCACATTAGACTTTGTTGTGGTTACTAGTTAAGCCGGTCGGTTCCGGGTAGCTTTACACCACAACTTGGTCTAACCTCGGGTTCAAGCACAACATGACCAACTTCTCACATTGGGTCCTATTGTTTGCAACTACTAGTTAGGCCGGTCGGTTCCGGGTAGTTTTACGTTGCAAACTCAACCCAACCTCGAGTTGGCCACACTTATATTATCTAAGTGTCATGTCCATCTTGTTTCCCAAAACAAGTTACAAGTTTTCAAGCATTTGGGTAGACCTAACTTAATAGGTAAATTCCCAAAGGGTAGACCTAACTTAATAGGTAAATTCCCAAGCTTATGTTTTTATGCATACTTACATGTCAACTTCCATGTTATATTTCAAGTCATGTTTTCAAGTTGTATTTTCATGTCATTAGAAATTACCCATAACATAACCCAACGCTTTTAAACTCGCATATACGTTCGCGACAACGTAATGGATTAAAAGAAGAGACTTGGCAAAGGCATGACAAAAATGGATATTAAGCCACAAGTTAATCATGGTGGCAAATGAGGCACAAATGTGTTCATTAACTTGCATGTTACATTCTTAAGCCTCAAAACATGCATAAACCCAAACTTGTCACATAAGCGAATCATGGTGACAAAAGATATGGAATGATGACTAGTAACTCGCATATATCATCATATAAGGTTTATGACTTCATATGCAAGTTGACATAAAGGTTATGAGGGTTCTCATGTTGCCTAATGCAACATTTCAACATAAAGGTTGTAGCTTTTAGCTCACAAGATCAAGATAATGACTTCATAAACTTGCATGACATGATAGCATGTATCATACTCAATGATCAAACCCAAACTTGCAACATGAACATTTAACTTCATATTTAATATCTAAGAGTAGTGAAAGGGCTTACATTGCTATGAAGGCACAAAAGATATGACAAAGCCCTTATGCAATCAAATAGACCCAAAATGCAAGCTCTAACATAAAAACCCTTGAGCCAAAATGATCAAAACCCTTGCTTTATGATGCAAAGATAGAAACTTGACTTGAATACAAGCTAATGACACTCATACAAGCTTGAAAACACTTGTATGCATGGAAAATCTCTCATAGAAACCATTTAGAAATTTTATGAAGAGAGTGGAGGACATGAGAGGTAAAATTTTGCCATAGTTTAGTTGCATGAATGAATAATGAGGATTTAGGATAGGTTAGGGTCTTATTTATAGATTAGGCAAGTGTTTTAGGCCATAGGATTAAACCTAGATTCAATCCAAGCCATCAAAGCATGTCTTGGGGAAGAAGTCAAGTGTAGGAACCATCTAGGGCCTTTAGATTAAAGATGAACCATGAGAACCATCCAAATGCAAAATCTGCATTTGAGCGAATCGGCCCACGGGTTGACAGCCAAACACCCTGGATTAACCCCTAGTCGACCCAGCGAGCTCGGGTCGACCTCAAAAATCGGCCGGTTCGGTTATTCCCCTCTCCCAATTTGCTGTTTTGAACATCTTTGCATATTTATTTATTTAATTTTCAATTATATATATATATATCAATATATATATATTTCTCTGCGCAACCCATTTCACTTAATTAAGTATACTTTAATTTGGGAATTTTTCGTGAAACTTCGCGAGGCCATATCTTGGTCATACGGACTCCGATTTTCAAAAACTCGGACTCTATTTCGCGTATTTTTCCGAGACGAACGCAATGGCATAGCCCGTTTCCCTTGATTCAGATTTTACAGTTTAATTCTGCCTCCATTTATGTTATAACAGGTTATTGAAAATACAGGTTGTTACATTCTCCCCTCCTTTTAGGATTTCGTCCTCGAAATCTCCAAGTTAGGAAGAACATATCCTACCATCCATCATCCATCTACTCAAAACATCATCCACAAGCAACCATTGTCCTTAGATGATTTCTAATGCTGTATGAATATATGCAAAACGTGTGTGTACATGTTCCTTAGTTAATGCTAATAATCAGGCGTGAATAATCTTTCTAATGCAAAATATGTATAGTGCCATGAATCCAACATGTATGCAAATAGTCCTAGTCATATAGATACTATATGCGTGCACAATCATTCATTCATATGCAACAACCGCATGATAATACATTCGATTTCATCCATAAACAAGTATAAATACTCGTGCATATGCAATATGAAATGTGACCGAGTCGAGCTAGTATCTAATGTGTATTCGCGCATCCACGAGCAACCACTTGCAACCACTTGCAACCATATCAATCATAACATGTTTCAAATACATGTTTACATCCATAGGGTTCTACCTAGAATTCCCTGAAACAGGGTCGAGAAGATAAACAGGACAAACTCCTTACAGGGTTTGTAACGGAGAATAGGACCGAGAGGATGTCCACAAAAGATAGCCTACCAATAAGCTCTACAGAAAACAGGGATCAAGGATATACTCCCAAAAAGAGATACAATGCGCATATCTAGTCTTTGACCATCAAAGTCGTCTTTTAACTTCGCGATTTTGTAGCTTCTTATTCCTGTTTCCATAACATGAGCTGGAACTCATTTCTTCGTCGCCTCTCGTTCCACTTGCACTTATCCTTTTCCTAGAATACTTGACGCAAACATGACTGCGTACTCATGATCTCATGCAAGCTTTCCAAAATTCACTAGTGAATCTTGGATCTCGTTTATATACTATAAGGCATTCCATGTAGAAGAACTTTCTCTTGAAAGTAAACAGATGTCAATCAGGTTATCATGCGCACTTACTAGGGTGATCTCTATAACCCATGCATAAATGAAGTAAACCATCCATCTTATTGGCGAACACCACTCGATCGGGCTTCAAATTTCCAATAAAGGCATCAAGGGATTCTAAGTAACTAGTCATGACAGAACCTCAAAAAGGTTACCCGATACTTCGAGGGCATTACCAAGGCTAGTCAAAAGGTCTAACTACCCTCCTATCAAAACCGAGAGTGGCACCCCCTACTGGATAACCACTTCATCCCTAGAATCCATCCATAGCTTATAAACATAAGCATTATTTCCAAACTCAACACTTGGCATAGACATTCCCAAATCCAAACAAGTCATGTATAAATGGACTGATTCTGCAATAGAACTTTGAGACAAAAATGGGATTCTCTATTACGCTAGTACTTAAGGTGCAGAGACTCAACTATCGAAGCAGACTTAAATGATACGAACAACGAAGTCCTAACGGGATGATAGAGAAGAAAAGCTAAACCTTTAACAAGATCGTTACCCTCCTTCCGAGGTACTCTAGAAATGAGAGCATACTACTGCCCTCCCGATGATCTTGTCCTTGTCCCATAATACTTAACTATCCGCCCCGTTTTACCATGCCAAAGGTATTCTCTCGTCATGGGTTTCATTGTTCATCTTTCTCCCTCCTTTGAGGACTAAGCCATACCAACAAGTTGCTCATCGTTAAGTTCGTATCCTTTATCCTTCTTTCTCACGATCCTTTCTTATAACGCGGCCACTGGTCTCTCGAGAACCACCTCCATCGTATGGAAAGCACTTTCGTAGGTAGAAAAGACTAGTCGCAGTTAAAACTACAGTGACTACAGATGGAGGAAAGAAAGGAAAAGAGACTCAATTAAGGAAACAAGGATAGTGCTAATGGCCTTTGGGGAATAGCCTTTTTCTTTTAAAAAAAATTTCTTGAAAAATGCTTCTTTGTAAGCGGTTTTTTTTTTTCAAATAGTTTTCAGAAGGTCTTTAAAAACTTTTGCCCAGTCTGGTAACCTTCTGCTCTGATACCACGTGTAACACCCCGCCTCCGCTAGGGTCACTCGCAAAGGAATGCACTAGCTTTAGAGGGGCATTATTGGTAAACATGCACAGAAATATCACAAGACAGAACATATAAAATAGCGGAAGTAAAATCAAACTTTCATAACATGAATAAATAAGGTCTAAAGCCTTTTACATCAGAGTACATCAAAACCTGTCTTGCAATAGTAAAGAAGCATAAAGACATTTTCATAAATTATTCCCCAAGTAAAAACAGTAAAGTAGCCATTAGCCAAGAAAAGTCCAAGCCATCCATGATGACCTTCAAGCAGAAGAAGTCTGAACTAAACAACAGTATTTCCTCCCTGTAACCTGGGGGGGGGGGGGGGGAAACGGAAGAAAAGAGGCGAAACAAAACGGGTCAGTCAAAAAGACTGAGTAAGCCCTATCTACTATTAGCATAAAAACTAGTAAAGTTAACTGACATGAGAAACTGAGATGAACATAAGCATGATAACAAGATAGATAAGCTAAATCAAAATAACAGGATGAACTACTGAACTCAGATAAACTAAGATGTCATGATAAATTACGATGTCAAGATAAAACAAGGTATCACATCGTCAGGTTTCTATCAAGTATAATATCCCCAAGATATCTGTCACGTATAACGCCCCGTGATATCTATCCTGTATTTTAGCTCTGCACCTACCGTACTAGTATCCCCACCGTGTCATGTGTTAACCAAGAATGACCCTCACTCAAAAGTCGTGTAATGGTCCATGTCAACCTAATATATCGCATATATAGGTTACTCAACTTGTATGTTTTATTCCATGTAAATGTTCAGTCCCTTGCCGTAGACCATACGGGCTTTCCCATGAGATTCTATATTACTTTAACAAAGTTCCATGATCCTTAAGATCGGTTTGGACTGTTACCCTAAACCTAGCTAGGGTCTTCCAACATGAATTATTGTTTGTACAACTAGGACTTATGCTACCTAGGGCTGCTAGGGATTATGCTTACCTATTGCACGTTTTCGTATCTCAGTTTGGGTTCAACCACCTAGGGCCACTAGGGATTACGCTAACTGCCAACCGCGCCCTTTTTCCCACGCATTCATCGTGAATTGCTTTTCCATGACTGTATGCACATGTATCACATCGTGCCATCCGAGTCCTGTCACAGGGCAAATCAAGAAATACAGGACTCGGTCGGGAGCTTTCGATTTATCTGCCGATGCAGAAGCTAAGGTCTGTTTTTATTATACATGGCTATGGTCCCACGAGACCACTCCCTCAACTAGTGAAAGACAAGACAGGATAAATCCTGTATGAGAACACAACACTGGCCAAACCACATCCAAGCCTTACCGCAACCATAATTAGATAGCAATTATGGTCTTTTGGGTGTTCTCTGCCTTTCCGTACGTACACGTTTGACCAAAGATGGTAGGTAGCCTGACGAAATGCTATCTAGGGTACGACCGTGTATCGTCGACTATCCCCTATCCATCCCCGTCTTTAGGTCGCTCGTATAGCAACCAAGGCATACTCTTGGTTCTTCTAACGCAGACCTTAACCTCTCATGAGCCTAGTATAATCACCTGGCAGCTCATAGAGGGATACCAAGAATATCCTCACGTTCCCCGAAGCCGCTGCTTCGTTACCCAGTTCGCTGGAGCCTTTATCTAAATCAGATACTTGCTCCTACTCGTATACTTAAACGATGACCTACCGTATCAGGTTACTCATCTATCTATGAACTGGTCTAAATTTCCTTGACTAAGAATCATTACTTAGTTATTCTTCAACTGAGGTTTACCACTTAGCATTGTTCCCGTTATCCTTGTTAACTACGGTTATCCACCTAATCCTCAGAACTAGGGTTTACATAATGGATTAAGTGTCACTTAAGTCCATGACTTAACCCGTCTACAAATCCTGTCAAAATTGGCTAAGTATCCAAGTTCAAGGCTTAACCCTACAAACCATGCTCAAGTTGGTTAAGTATATTAAGCAATTCACGACTTAACCTCGTCCAATTATCAATCTAGATTGGTTAAGTATATATTAACTTGACCCTATCAATTTACTTAGTCAAATTGGTCAAGTGTATTCAAGCGATTCGTGACTTAGCCTTATCATGTTTTCACGTTATATTGGTTAAGTATTGGTTAACTTAACCACAATAAATTAGCGAGTTAGATTGGATAAGTATAGGTCACTTAACCACATCAATTCATCATGTTTAGATTAGTTAAGTGTTTAACTTAACCCCATTAAACTACCAAGTGGGATTAATTAAGTCTAGGCTAACTTAACCCCATCCGATTTCCATGTTTAGACTAGTTGAGTCTAATCTTAACCCCATTCGTTAACCGTATTTTTCGGTTAAGCGTCATTAAGAAAACTTACTTAACCTTACCAAGTTATCGCGTTGGATTGATTAAGTGTTGGTTAACTTAACCCCATCCACTAGTCATATAAAAATGGTTAAGTGTCATTAGGCAAATCAAGTTACTTAACCTACCCAACCTTGTCATGTTTTGTTAAGTATCATTAGCCTAATCAAATTACTTAACCCATTTGTCCATGTCATATTTGGTTAAGAGTCATTAATCAAATTAACTTAACCCTATCATGTGGCATTAATTACTTAATGCACCTTCACCTCTCACATTAGACTTCGTTGTGGTTACTAGTTAAGCCGGTCGGTTCCGGGTAGCTTTACACCACAACTTGGTCTAACCTTGGGTTCAAGCACAACATGACCAACTTCTCACATTGGGTCCTATTGTTTGCAACTACTAGTTAGGCTAGTCGGTTCCGGGTAGTTTTACGTTGCAAACTCAACCCAACCTCGAGTTGGCCACACTTATATTATCTAAGTGTCATGTCCATCATGTTTCCCAAAACATGTTACAAGTTTTCAAGCATTTGGGTAGACCTAACTTAATAGGTAAATTCCCAAAGGGTAGACCTAACTTAATAGGTAAATTCCCAAGCTTATGTTTTTATGCATACTTACATGTCAACTTCCATGTTATATTTCAAGTCATGTTTTCAAGTTGTATTTTCATGTCATTAGAAATTACCCATAACATAACCCAACGCTTTTAAACTCGCATATACATTCGCGACAACGTAATGGATTAAAAGAAGAGACTTGGCAAAGGCATGATAAAAATGGATATTAAGCCACAAGTTAATCATGGTGGAAAATGAGGCACAAATGTGTTCATTAACTTGCATGTTACATTCTTAAGCCTCAAAACATGCATAAACCCAAACTTGGCACATAAGCGAATCATGGTGACAAAAGATATGGAATGATGACTAGTAACTCGCATATATCATCATATAAGTGTTATGACTTCATATGCAAGTTGACATAAAGGTTATGAGGGTTCTCATGTTGCCTAATGCAACATTTCAACATAAAGGTTGTAGCTTTTAGCTCACAAGATCAAGATAATGACTTCATAAACTTGCATGACATGATAGCATGTATCATACTCAATGATCAAACCCAAACTTGCAACATGAACATTTAACTTCATAGTTAATATCTAAGAGTAGTGAAAGGGCTTACATTGCTATGAAGGCACAAAAGATATGACAAAGCCCTTATGCAATCAAATAGACCCAAAATGCAAGCTCTAACATAAAAACCCTTGAGCCAAAATGATCAAAACCCTTGCTTTATGATGCAAAGATAGAAACTTGACTTGAATGCAAGCTAATGACACTCATACAAGCTTGAAAACACTTGTATGCATGGAAAATCTCTCATAGAAACCATTTAGAAATTTTATGAAGAGAGTGGAGGGCATGAGAGGTAAAATTTTGCCATAGTTTAGTTGCATGAATGAATAATGAGGATTTAGGATCGGTTAGGGTCTTATTTATAGATTAGGCAAGTGTTTAAGGCCATAGGATTAAACCTAGATTCAATCCAAGCCATCAAAGCATGTCTTGGGGAAGAAGTCAATTGTAGGAACCATCTAGGGCCTTTAGATTAAAGATGAACCATGAGAACCATCCAAATGCAAAATCTGCATTTGAGCGAATCGGCCCACGGGTTGACAGCCAAACACCCTGGATTAACCCCTAGTCGACCTAGCGAGCTCGGGTCGACCTCAAAAATCGGCCGGTTCGGTTATTCCCCTCTCCCAATTCGCTGTTTTGAACATTTTTGCATATTTATTTATTTAATTTTCAATTATATATATATATATCAATATATATATTTCTCTGCGCAATCCATTTCACTTAATTAAGTATACTTTAATTTGGGAATTTTTCGTGAAACTTCGCGAGGCCATATCTTGGTCATACGGACTCCGATTTTCGAAAACTCGGACTCTATTTCGCGTATTTTTCCGAGACGAACGCAATGGCATAGCCCGTTTCCCTTGATTCAGATTTTATAGTTTAATTCTGCCTCCATTTATGTTATAACAGGTTATTGAAAATACGGGTTGTTACAGTATGTGAGCGTAGCAAAAGAAAATGTGAGTGGTCGATTTCTGTTAAATTGGATCGACCAGAAAATGGCCATTTATCAAACGACCTCAGAATTCGACGAAACTAGTTTTGTTGGGACCGTAGCGTCAAAACATAGCTAGATTTATTTTTCTGGAATTTTTCGTATCAGTTTGTGGCCCTGGCAAATTGAAATGTACGTTCAAAGTTAAAAATTAAATGTTTTATACTTTAATTTGAAAAATAACTGACTGTAACAGTCGAATTGGCCTACGAAACATATCCCATTGTGTCCGGAATGGGGGTATTTAGCTAGGGGCGACAGTCGTTGGGTTTAAAAAGGAGTTCGTTTGAGAAAACACTATTTAAAAATTTAATATAATCCTCGGCCAATCAGAATTTTCCTTTCATAAATTTTAAACCCCCCCCCCCCCCGATCAATGGCGAAACCGCTCCCTACCTTCTCCCCCAAATCGCCGCCGCCACTGGCGATTTCCGCCTGCGCCACCCCCTACCTCGACGCGCCTCCTCCTCCTCTTCAAATCCGACCCCGCCGCCGCCGCCACAGTCGCCTCCTCCGCCCGTATCGAAGCCAGGAAGTCGAGCACTTCCCGCCGCCGCCCTGAACGCCACCGACCACCGAACGCCACCAAACCACCACCGACTTGAAGCCCTCTCTTCCCTCTTCCACGTCCAACTCCCCGATCGTCCCCATGTGCCACTGATTTCGCGAAAACTGTAAACCTAGTTTTGAAGCTTCGTGAAAGTGAGTTTTTCTTTGATCTTTACACTTTGAAAAATCATATCTTTTTGGTGTGTTGACGAAATTCGATGAAACAGGAAACATCGAGACCGCAAGGAAGCTCTCTACCCAATAGAAGAAGCCGCGGATTTTTCTGACATCGTATCGATTTTTAGCGCTCAGAAAACCAAGGTGAGAAATCTAAATTAACGTGAAATTGAATGGAAAATGTCATGTATAATTTATATTAGCGAAATATAAATTACATACGTGTCGTATACCTCATGTACATGCGTAGTGTAAGCTATATAAGCGAAGTATAAATTTTACATGCATAGAATAATTGATATATGTGTTGAAATGCTAGTGAAATATAGAATATATA
Organism: Allium sativum; assembly: GCA_030737875.1. NCBI lineage: Eukaryota > Viridiplantae > Streptophyta > Magnoliopsida > Asparagales > Amaryllidaceae > Allium > Allium sativum. The sequence goes on along the minus strand of CM060921.1, from coordinate 150,359,674 downwards.
TATATATATACTCCCCTCGTCCACAAACCATGGACGATAATTATTGTTGTGAATTGGTGTGAAATATTGGATGAAAAATACGAATGGTTGAATAATTGTTTGTGGCTGATATTGTTTGGTTGTGGTTGAAAAATACCCATTGGTGATTGAAATGAATTGGAAATATTTGTGGAAATAAAAATAAACATGCCCCCTGCGTGCGAATTAGATGCATGAATCCCCATTGTCAAAAACCGCGAGGTTTTAAGGTAGAGCGAGGAGCCGTACTAGGGACGGTGCCGGTTTTAACTACCCTGCCGTTATGCTGCCGAAATTTTGAATAATCTTTGTGTGTTAGAATTATTTTCATATGTTGAAATTATTTTCATGCATAGAAATTAAAGCCATATGTTGAAACTATATCCATGCGTGGAAATATTTGTGTGTTGAAAAGTGTTGTGTGAAAATTAGATTCATTTGTGAATGAATGAAGTGTTTAAACAATAAAAATCACATTTATATATATATATATGAAGTATGAAAAATATTCGCCTTATATAACTAGTTTCAACAATAAAAATCCCATCTTTCTAATATGAACAACATAAATAAAATGTCCATGTGTGGAAATGCTCATTTGTTGAGAAGTGTGTGTAGTGGAAAAGTTCATGTGTTGAATAAAAAAGATCGGACAATAAAAATTACATTTTTATTGAAACTATGAAGTGTTGAAACATCTATTTGTCGAATAAATATGTTAAGTGATAAAAATATCATTTTTATCATATGTGTGATATGCTAAAGATATGCGGACGTTGAAATAAATATTTGTGGAAGAAATATTCTTTTTAACATGCATAGTAACCAAATAAAATAGTCATGTGTTGAAATCTATTTTAGTTCGCCAAAATTATCATCTTTGAAATGTGAAGTGTTAAAAATAGCCACTTGTTCAAATAAACGTGCATGAGTTGAAATATACATTAATTAGCTAATGATATGATTTTAGCCTATGCATGCAACATTAGAATGAATGGTGTTTTTAAACCAAAGCAAATCAAATATGAAATTGAATGAAAAATGATAAGTGATAGAAATTGTATATATGTACATGCATATCTATTGAACAGGTTAAAGGAAAGGGGCTAGAGAAGAGAAATAAAATTTTGTGCCCGACAAATAGGTACACATTTACCGCTTTGTTTGGGTGATGATTTTATGAGCCTGTTGGCTAGCCGCTTGGCTTTTTCTTTTTCTTTTAGATATGAGACGCCCGTGTGGCTATTTGGGAATTTTCCCAGACCCTCCCGTACAAAGGAGGTTATGGCGAAATTTTCCGAAATTTAAAGGCGTTAGTGAAATAATTGAAGTGGAAACGATATAGGAATTTTTGAATGAACTATATTTATATAAGTATATAAATATAAATAGAATTGAAACGAAATGTGGCCGTGCAGTTCGTGTTTTGAAACCGTGATTTCAAACGACGAGTGCGGGAGATCCGACCATTGGATTTTCTCGAAACCACAACCATTGGGTTCGCCTTGGAAATATCTTTCCAACGGCACCAACTTTGTGAAGATCCGACGGTTGGATTGTCTGGAATGTTTAATTCAAAACTAAAGAAAAACAGCGCCAGAAACGATTATATTTATATATATAAATATAATTAAATTAAATCGAATAACGACTCTGTAGTTCGTAAATTGAAATCGTAACTTCAAATGGTTAGTGTGGAAGATCCGACCGTCGGATTTTCCCAAAACTGAAACCGTTGTATTCGTTTTGAAATGACCTTCCTAACGATGTAAAATTTGTGAAGATCCAACGGTTAGATTTTCATATATGTGTAAAACAAAATTAATGAAAAGCAGCGCCAGTGCATCGACACGACCTGAAACGTCGTTTAATTAAATATGGCCCTTTTAAATTAAATAAAAATGGCGATATATCGTTATAAAGTACTATAGACGATATAGAGTGAAAATAAACCAATTTTGTTGTGTTTGCTTGATATGTGATGGTTGAATGTATTTGACATGAAAATTATAACTAAATAACTGAAATGTGAATGTTGAATAGCCCAACCATGTGATTAATTGATTTGAAAATCTAAATATACGTGGGTTATTTGAAAAGATTGAGTTTATCTCATTTCAAATAATCGATCGACGTTGAGAAGTCGAAGAGTCAAAGACGAATGAAGACCGACGATCTCCACATTGGATGGATGGGCGCTACTGATGCTCGTGATTGGAGTAGCTACCATGAAGGAATTGAAGTAGTAGCCGTCCAAACATACTGTTGATTGTACGGATATGCGAGGAATTGGTGCCTCCGGTTTCGTTCAGACCCAGAACGGACTTGTAAACGGACCGTGTGTCTGACATTGGATTTTGTTCTGTGTTGCTTGATCTCTGTTAAATATATATCTGTTTGGCGGCGGAGAATTTATTCTCTTGCTTAACGCCCTTCTCTAAGACGTACGAGCTCGGAGGTTATGTATTGACAGAAATCAGTCGCATGGAGTGGATTGCCTGTGTGGCACGCCTGAGTGGCATATGATCAAGGCTTCTGTTGCAAAGCAAAGTCTTGTGGTTGATGATCAAAGCATGGTCTGTGTGACGTAGCTTTGTGTATAACGTGAATTCGCGAGCCTCACACCACGGTATGAGTCAAAAACTGGAGAAGGACCAAAGGAGTGCATGACGTTTCTTTCTAGCTATGGTGGTGTCAGTGACCTCCCAGCCCTAACATTTATATCTACTTTTCACCTGTGTGGTTGTTGGAATGCGAGGCGCCTCGATTATAGGTCTGTAAGGACCGGGAAACGTGTGTTCAGGAATAATTAATCCTCAAAAGTAAGAGAGGACCGGCCTTGGAGGATCCAGGGGATTGCTGTGTGCGGTCCCGAGGCATTTGCTAGAGTGTCTCGAAACGGAGAGGAGCTTGCCCCTTGCCTCGACTCATGAAGGAATCCAATTTCCAATACGAAATATGCGAATGTGATTGTATTACTAGTATGGCGACATGATATATGGTACCCATGCCGTCTAGGATTGATATTTATGATTGAATTTGCCTTTGAAACATATATGCACTAGTAATAATATCAAACACTTTTGTTTTATACGTATGAAGCATTTTTGGCCATTATAAGGGAAAACTCTATCCTCCGGCTTGTGTTGCATTGTGTGATGGGACCTGAGTCTTATAATGGCTTCATTTTATAAAAAGCATTGCGTTGATTTGATCTGTTTAATTTATCTCATGCACTAGCACTCATTGGAGTAAATCCGTTCCGCGAAAGTGGCGTGGTCCTTTGATTTGCCTTATTATTGTTGTTAATAAGTTGAGTAGATTTCTCATACCAGTCCCATGACTGACTCGTAGTTTGTTTCACCTTGCAAACTCGGGTGCCCTCATTTCACACGGGCAGCCTAGTTACAGGTTTCTGACGCACCTTTTGGCTCATGGCGAGGCTTGACTACACCGTGCTGACTTGGATTCTCTCCGCCATTATTGTATCTATATTATGATTCCGCCATTGGCGATGTAGACTGATATTCCTTTTGTGTGCTCTTTATGTATGATTCCGCCTCAGGCGATGGTGACTGATTATGTATCATTATGCACTAAGTTGTATCCTGTACTGTGCTTCTCTGATGTGATGATATCTATATGATTCCGCTGTCATATGTGTGTAAATTATTCTATTTTCTGTTTATGCTATTATTTGTGATCTGCTAATGATGATTAATGTGTTATATTCCAATGATTATCCTTAACACCGTGTCACGGGGTTTTGGGATCGTCACAATATTGATTGTTGAGAAGATTAAAACTAAGTGGATTTTTGATGAATCTTTAATTAGATTAAAGTGATCGAGAATGGAGTATCACCAGTTTTGCTCCAAGCGATAGTTAAATTTTTAATTAGATTTAAACGTGAAATGGTAATTTAATATTTACCGATAACACCGTGGTGTTAGATATGGAGTATTACCAGTTTTTCTCCATGGGATGAATAGGTTGGGATTGGGAAATAAAATAAATAATTACTTCGGTGTGGTTCGCTAATCCCGACTAGTTTGGAAAACCTTAACATGGTTTGGAATGATATCCAAAGGAAGATTAAAGAATAAATTTAGAAGAATTTATCTTTGATAAAATTAATGGGAACCTTTCCTTAAGAATGTGAATATTTGAATAGAAGAATATTCTGAATTGGAATGAGGCGTATGTTGTGTTTGTGTAACATTTGTTTATTATATACGTGGGTTATTCGGAAAGGACGGGTTTATACCCATTCTTAATAACCGATTTGACGATAAGTCGAAGATGAAGATGGTGGTTGAAGACCAGAGGTCTTCACATCATTTGGATGATTACTGATGATCTTGATTGGGCTGTACACCCAAGAGGAGGGAATCAGTTGGTGATCGTCCAGACATACTTGGAGATCGATGGATATGCGAGGAATAAGGTTCCTACGGTTTCGTTCCGACCCAGAACGAACTTGTAAGTGGACTGTGTGTCTGACATTGGATTTTATTCTATGTGATTGATTTCTATTAAATATATATCTTTTTGGCGGCGGAGAATTTATTCTCTTGCTTAATGCCCTTCTCTGAGACGTACGAGCTTAGAGGTTATATATCGATAGATATCAATCGCATGACATGAATTGCCTGTATGGCATGCCTAAGTGGCAGATGATCAAGGCTTCTGTTGAAAAGCAAAGTTTTGTGGTTGATGATCAAAGCACGGCCTGTGTGTCATAGCTTTGTGTATAACGTGAATTCGCAAGCCTCACACCTCGGTATGAGTCAAAAACGGGATAGTGACTGCAGGGAGAACACGACGTTTCTTTCTAGCTATGGGTGATGTCTGTGACCTACCAGCCCTGACATTTATATACTTTTTACCTATGTGGTTGTTGGATGGGAGGCGCCTCGGATATAGTTCTGTTAGGACCGAGAAACATGTGTTCAGGAATTGCCAATCCTCAAAAGTAAGAGAGGACCGGCTCTGAAGATCCAGGATCGTTGTGTGTGGTCCTGAGACATTTGCTAGAGTGTCTCGAACGGAGAGGAGCTTGCCCCTTGCCTCGACTCATGATGGAATCCAATTTCCAATATGTGATAATTCGGTTTTATTTGTAGAACCTAGTATGGTGACATAGTAGATGGTAGCTATGTCGCCTATGATTGATACTTATGATTGAAATTATTTTAACACTATACACTTATAGTAATATCAAAAAAATGTGTTTTAAATGTATCAAGCATTCTTTGGCTATTATAAGGTAAAACCCTATCCTTCGGCTTGCGTTGCATTGTGTGATGGGACCTGGGTCTTATAATAGCTTCATTTTTCTTTATTTAGCATTGCGTTGTTTGTTTTATGCACAAGTATTCTTGGGAGGAAACCCATTCCGTGTTATACGGCGTGGTCCCTTGATTTACCTAACTTTAAAATAAAGATTAATAACTGTTTTAGTTCTCACACCAGTCACATGACTGACCTGGAGTTTATTGTTTTGACCTAAACTATGGGTGCCCTTATTTTCCACACGGGCAGCTGGTAGTTTTGGTTTTGCATATTTATATTCACAGGATCCTGGTTCACAGCTGGAATGATACTCGGAAAGCTCTGTATTCGTGTATTTCTTTCAGTTGTGTGTTGTATTATTTTTTCCGCTGTTAGGTATTTAAATATAATTTAAATCTATGATATTTGTCAAATGTGTAATATTTCTTCATACTCTCTATATTCTTGTATTCTGATGGAATTGTGGTAATAAACAATGAAATTTTCTTCTGTTTGTGTTCTGATTCGTCTTGTCCTCACGGTAATTCGTTCTTTCTCTTCTCTTCAGAGACTGGGGAAGTTATGGGCTACTACAGTGGTATCGATCGCACCTCCCTCTCCCTCCTTCCCTCTCACCGGCGTGAAGACCCTCCCTAAAAACCCACGTCGACGACGTTCGATCTGACCTCCCCTTAGGGCACCACTGCCACTTTGTCCTCCTCCTTCTTCTCCAACCCCCAAACCGCGAAGCACCCTAACCCCCTTCGAAAACCACTGCCTCCAACAACTCCGGGCGTCGCCATGGCCCCCTGCGCCACGGTGAAGATCCCCTCCCGAGTCTCGACAGCGAAAACCTCATCTTCCTACACAATTGTAAAGGTGAATTTGCATTTTCATTATTTTGTTCATTCTCTTCGATGTAAAGAAAGAAAATAGGATTTTCAATGCTGTAAAGTTTAGATTTTTATGGTGTTCATATAAATAAAGAAACGATTTTTGGTAAATTATAAAGATATGATCTGTATATAATATAGAAAGATGATTATTATTTATATATAATAGCATTAGGAAAAGTTATGATTTTAAGTATGAAAAATATAATTTTCATTAGAATAGAAAGGTGAAATTTTTAAATCAAGAAAGGTGAGGTTTTTTAAATGTGAAAAGCTTATATTTTTAATGGTGAAAGATACTATTTTTAATTCATGAATGGATTGATTTTTGTAAACAAAAAGACTTTATTTTTAACTTCAATAAAAATAGAATTTTTATCAATATAGTAGCGGTATAAAAATAGAATTTTTATCTGTATAGTACAGTAATAAAAATAGGATCTTTATCTATATAGTAGCAGTATAAAAATGTGATTTTTATCCATGTAGAGTGATTATAAAAATGTGATTTTTATATACATAGCAAAAATGTAAAAATGTGACTTTTATATATGTAGTGGCTACGGACAATGAAAGTGACAAAAGGCGAGCACGACGAAGATTTCTACATATGAAGAGTCGCGGTATATTGGTTTAGCTAGTCAGTGAGAACTTCTCACTTTAAATCTTGTTTTCTAGTTAAAGTTATATAATAGGATGCAAACGGTGCTTAGCAGCACCCGACACCCGTCGTCTACAGACCATGGATGACTTGTATGCTTGTTTGATGTGTTGTGAAGTTTGTTTGTGATGTTGATGTGAAATGGATAATAAAACATTCATGTGTTGAAATAAATTAATTATCATTAAAAATATAATTTTTAACGTGAATGTGAATAAATAAATATTCATTTGCAAATCGGACGGTTTGTTTATGTACACCTATTTGAAGGATATTGATTGGGACGATAAATTTTAAACGTCGCCCAACTGCACGAATAAAAATCTATGTTTGTTGATTTGAAACCCCACACGGGTGTTAGGATGGTATTGGACGTACACTAATCCCAGTTGTTTAGTGGTATGTCGATCGTTTGATTGAAAGACTGTATGAGCATTAATTATTTATATTTAGTGCTTATGCAGTTGTGTGGTGCACTTTGGATGATGGTTGATTATTTATCGTTGCTATTATATACATGTGTTGTATGGAATCCATATGATTAACATTATATGGTAATTGATTGGGCCTCATTCCAATTGGGAAAATAAAGAATATTGAAAAAAAAATATTCATGTGTTGAATAGAATAAAATATATATTCATGTGTTGAATGAAATATATATTCATGTGTTGAAAATGTTCATATGTTGAGTAAAATATTTAAACAACAACAAAATTTACATCTTTATCATAATTTTTATAAACTATATTAAATAAAAAAAATAGTCATGTGTTGACGATGCTCATGTGTTGGGAATATTCATGTGTTGAAAGAAATATAGATTCATGTGTTGAATAGAATAAATATTCATTTGTTGAATAGAATAACGAAGTTATTGAAATATATAAAGCCGTGTTGGTTAGATATGCGCCAATTTGACGCGAACGATATTTATATCGATTATATTCGTTTTTATAATGAATATAGAAAAAGAAGTGATTTCAAAATATAACGTTTTGAAAATATTATCATTTATATAGTAATGATATGAAATATTCAATTTTGATTTGAAATTGAACATGAAGTTGAAATCGTTCCAAAAATGAATTTAAACCGATTTATAAAATACGTTTTGAATTGAAATCGAAGAAATATATATAATATATATTATATATATTAATGGCCTGAAAAGAACGCACCGTTGTAGTTCACGAATTTCAACCATTAACTTCGAATTGACGTTGCGAGAGATCCGACCGTCGGATTCTCCTGAAACTGGAACCGTTGGGTTCGTATCGAAAAGTTCTTTCCAATGAATATTAGAAATTTGAAATCTAACGGTTGGATTTGGAATTATGTCCAAATCAAATTTGGAAGAGGTCGATGTAAGTGCAGTTCGGTGGCCGTTGTTGAAAACCGAATGTACGGGCCTTGATAAAATTATTAAAAATATTAATAATTTGTGTAAAATCATAATATATGAATTGGAAAGAACTGGGATGAAAAATTCCACATTTTAATGGATGACAATATATTTTTATCAAAATGAACTAGTTTTGAACTAGATTTGAAGTGGTTTAAAAAATAATCAGAATTTCCAATATACGAATTGGAATGGATTTGAATTGAAATTATCTTCGGAATATTTCGATGTTGGATTTCGTGATTATATAGATATGGTTGTGGAAATTTGAAAGATAGATTTATATCGTTATTTCCAATATGATTGTTGTTTGTTTCAGAATTTGATATTGAATATAAGCTGATATATTTTCTATTCAGAGCCTTGTAGTTAATATCAAATGAGATTTTGGGTTCGTCATGAATGGTGTCTTAAATAACACTGTTCTTGAACCCAGTTTAGAAAAGAATAAATCTTTTAATTAATATTTAGTGAAATTGTCCAGTTAATTAGTAATTAATTGGAATTGAATTTAAATTGGTTTTTGGGGTTTATCGTGAGCGATATTTTGAATAACACATGTTCTTTATCCCGATTAACAATAGAATGTGATTTTGGGTTTATCGCGAACTGTTTTTTAGATGACATTGGTTCTTTTACCCAGTTAAAGGCAGGATATTGATTGTTGAGAAGATTAAAACTAAGTGGAGTTTTGATGAATCTTTAGTTAGATTAAAGTGATCGAGAATGGAGTATCACTAGTTTTGCTCTAAGCGATAGTTAAATCTTTAACTAGATTTAAACGTGAAATGGTAATTTAATATTTACCGATAAGTCCGTGGTGTTAGATATGGAGTATTACCAGTTTTCTTCCATAGGATGAATAGGTTGGGATTGGGAAATAAAATAAATAATTACTTTGGTGTGGTTCGCTAATCCCGACTAGTTTGGAAAACCTTAACATGGCTTGGAATGATATCCAAAGGAAGATTAAAGAATAAATTTAAAAGAATTTATCTCTGATAAAATTAATGGGAACCTTTCCCTAAGAATGTGAATATTGGAATAGAAGAATATTCTGAATTGGAATGAGGCGTAAGTTGTGTTTGTGTAACATTTTTTTATTATATAAGCGGGTTATTCAGAAAGACCGGGTTTATACCCATTCTGAATAACCGATTCGACGGTAAGTCGAAGATGAAGACGGTGGTTGAAGACCGGAGGTCTTCACATCGATTGGATGATTACTGATGATCTTGACTGGCTCGTACACCCAAGAGGAGGGAATCAGTTGGTGATCGTCCAGACATACTTGGATATCGATGGATATGCGAGGAATAAGGTTCCTCCGGTTTCGTTCAGACCCAGAACGAACTTGTAAATCGACTATGTGTATGACATTGGATTTTATTCTATGTGATTGATTTCTATTAAATATATATCTGTTTGGCGGCGGAGAATTTATTCTCTTGCATAACGCCCTTCTCTGAGACGTACGAGCTTAGAGGTTATATATCAATAGATATCAATCGCATGACATGAATTGCCTGTGTGGCATGCCTATGTGGCAGATGATCAAGGCTTCGGTTGAAAAGCAAAGTCTTGTGGTTGATGATCAAATCACGGCCTGTGTGGCATAGCTTTGTGTATAACGTGAATTCGCGAGCCTCACACCTCGGTATGAGTCAAAAACGGGATAGCGACTGCAGGGAGAGCACGACGTTTCTTTCTAGCTATGGGTGATGTCAGTGACCTACCAACCCTGACATTTATATGCTTTTTACCTGTGTGGTTGTTGGATGTGAGGCGCCTCGGATATAGGTCTGTTAGGACCGGGAAACGTGTGTTCAGGAATTGCCAATCCTCAAAAGTAAGAGAGGACCGGCCCTGAAGATCCAGGATCGCTGTGTGTGGTCCTGAGACATTTGCTAAAGTGTCTCGAACGGAGAGGAGCTTGCCCCTTACCTTGACTCATGATGGAATCCAATTTCCAAGTGATAATTCGGTTTTATTTGTAGAACCTAGTATGGTGACATAGTAGATGGTAGCTATGCCGCCTATGATTGATACTTATGATTGAAATTGTTTTGACACTATACACTTATAGTAATATCAAAATAATGTGTTTTAAACGTATCAAGCATTCTTTGGCTATTATAAGGTAAAACCCTATCCTCCGGCTTGCGTTGCATTGTGTGATGAGACTTGGGTCTTATAATAGCTTCATTTTTCTTTATATAGCATTGCGCTGTTTGTTTTATGCACTAGTATTCTTGGGAGGAAACCCGTTCCGTGTTATACGGCGTGGCCCCTTGATTTACCTAACTTTAAAATAAAGATTAATAACTGTTTTAGTTCTCACACCAGTCACATGATTGAACTGGAGTTTATTGTTTTAACCTAAACTCTGGGTGCCCCTATTTTCCACACGGGCAGCTAGTAGTTTTGATTTTGCAGATTTATATTAATAGGATCCTAGTTTACAGCTGGAATGATACTCGGAAAGCTCTGTATCCGTGTATTTCTTTCAGTTGTGTGTTGTATTATTTTTTCCGCTGCTAGGTATTTAAATGTAATTTAAATCTCTGATATTTGTCAAATGTGTAATATTTCTTCATTCTCTGTATATTCTTGTATTCTGATGGAATTGTGGTAATAAACAATGAAATTTTCTTCTGTTTGTATTCTGATTCATCTTGTCCTCACAATAATTCATTCTTTCTTTTCTCTTCGGAGACCGGGGAAGTTATGGGCTACTACAATGCGGCCGTCATCATCAGAATTATTTTCCAACGAATGAAGTGAGTTCAATACTATTTCACTTTTAAAACATACTTTTAAATACTTTTATTATGAAATAAATTCAAACTACCTTTTACAATATTTGAAAAACATTTTCAAATCACCAAGATCATAAAAATTCCTTACATAATTCAAAATTCAATTTCAAACACCTTTCCCAGTTTCTGGGATTTTATTTCCAAATTCTGGTTTAAATTCAGATTTCATTCATCTGATTACACTTATACAAATTCTGATTGGTTATTTATAACCATATCTATTATAATCTGATTTGGTTATAATAACAATCAACACATCCAATATACTATAATAAACTCAAGATATATACTTCTTTTATATCAAAATATATTTCAGGTAAAATTATTTTATTTACCCTTATTTCAAAACATAATGTGTAGGTTCATCGAATTCGAGCGTTTAGAAACCCCTATCGACATTGTGGTCTCCCACCGTCGACCAGAATTCATAAGCCACTTAATCAATAAATTCCACAATAGAAAACCATTTTTATATAAAATAACAAATACGCGCTCATATATATACACTCAAACTCAATCTAAGGTATTACTAGCCTCATCTCTATCGAGTCACACCAAAGCGCCAAGGTAATTACTTAACCTTCAGCTTTGATACCACTATAACGACCCAAGGATTTTTGACCCCGAAAATCAACAAAAAACACTATGTTGACGATTTGAGTATTGGAAATACCAGATCATTAATAGAACGAAGTTAGAGGGTTAGAAGTAGAAAGAAATAAAATTAGAATAGAAGAAGAAGAACATAACAGAATAGAATCAGAGTAACATGAATCTCACAGTGGAACGAATAAAATATATTGTATAACATAACTTTGAAATACAAAACGGTATTTGTACTTACAGATATCATCAGAGTATATCACATATATATCACAGCGGAAATAAACTTTATATATAACTAATGTTGAAGCCATATGCTCGAAGCTCCTCCAAGTATCTGTAAAATCCTAAGCACTCGACTGCCCGTACAAATTTGGGCACCCAAGAGTTTATGGAAAGCAAAAAAAAATAGTAAGACCATTCGGTTTAATTTTGAAAAAACCCTTTTGAAAGAAAAGGAAATAGTAAGACCAGCCCACACATAAACATGGCCGATTATTACCTTACTATAACCCAAAAAAATTCAAAATCAATAATTTTCTGATATTATAATAGTATCTAACCACAACTAAATAAAATTTAGCAGAATGCTTGCATCTCACGCTCCACATATATAATATACAATCAAAACCGCGGACGCTTATTAAAGATTGGATTCCGACTATGACAAGGTATGGAACCACCTTCCGATAGTGTATCTCTAGGGAGGAATACACTAGGTTCAACAAGAACATCTTGCAACCCGGCCACACATGATCGGTCACTCATTTCTCTTGAGTGTATCGAATATATTGTCACCTACGGTTACTAGCAACATAACCGTTCCAGGGAGATACAGAAGCGAAAAGAAGTAAAAATACGAATATTCTCTATATGGTGACAATACACCCTAATGGGGACGACCCACATAGCCATGCTGCCTGCCCGATTTTTGTCATTTCCCGGTTGATGAGGCTTGAGGTCATAACGTATCTTTTGGCAGATCACACCTCCATTTATTTTGAATGCCACATCGTCATACCCACCAAATCACAAATTGATTTCCCCAAAAATACCACAGGTTTAAAGCTAATAGAAACGAATTTCTCCGCCACCAAACATGAATACGTTTGAATAGATCAACTTTCGCGGTCTATTAGATATACTCTATCAAACATTTGTCCATACAAGTTGTCTAGGACTAGACAAACCGAAGGCACTCTTCCGTAAATCCATCTTAGACAATTGCTACCTAGGATCGCCAGAATAGCCCTTGCATAAACTCCATCTTCAATTATCTTCATCATATTTGATTCGCAATGCTAATGCCCATATGGAGTGGTTTTCAGATAATAAATCTGATCCTGGACTCTCCTTATTGACAACGGAAAAATGGTCAAAAACTTTGATAGCCGGTGATTTAACTATTAAAGGAAAAAATTCATACACACAACGATGTTCTCTCCAAATGGAAATTTATCGATCAACCATCCTTCAACACTAAGCCCCCTTAGATTAATTTATCAATAATTTATTCATTTCCCCAATTTCCTATTTCCCATATTTTCCCAAATATTTCTTAAAACCCGTTTTGCCTCACATGTTCCTTGGAAACTATTTCCATCTATTTTAAACAATTTATTTTTTGTATTTAGAAAATATCTCATTTTAATATTGGGAATTAATTTCTATATATTCGCAACTCTAATTTTCTATATTTAGAAAGTATATGTTATTAACATCGGAAAACATTTCCATTACTTATTCACGCATCACTACTCTTCCCCATTTATCAGTCTCTAACTGTAAACTAGTAACAAATCAATTTCCCAAGTATTAACACCGAAGGACGAAACCAACATCAGATTGATACTCAGAAAGTCGTACAATTTAATAATCTCCAACCAGTTTCTAATTCTCTTAACTCTATTTCTTAATTTATCTTTAACATAACTGCTTATACAACTTTCGTATTAAATTTACGAATCCACTTCTTTGACTGAAATCCTTGTTTATGACGATAACATTATAATCCCTACTTCTAAAGTATTTTACTTCGAATATAAATGTTACTCATTAATCTAAACAAATAATTAATTAATAAGATAATTAAATAAATAAATCTTGATAAAAATCGAAAAGTGAATATTACTTTCCTGAATTCGATATAATTGAACTTCGACTTATAACTCCCTTTCGAAGAGTCTATATTCAATTAATGTTCCGAACTTCGAAATAAACTCACCGTTTCTTGTCAATTAAATTTCTAAATTCACTTTTTAATTTATCACTTCTAACTTTTACCAAACTCCCTTTATAGCTAATTTAATCCGCAAAATGTTTGCTTTTAAATCATTATCCATCTTCAACATGAATATCATTCCTTTACACAAATCTGTACTCGTTTTATCAACTAAATCTTGATTTAAATAATCAATACTAATTACAAGTTAAAATCCTATTATTAAAATTACATCTGTATTCCATTTCATATATTCCATTTATAAATTAACTTATTGTTCAAATAAATTGCAAGTTTATAACTTAATCTCGATTACCTATTTTATTATAAATTATTAATCTCAACCTAATATTAATTATTTTGCCAAGTACCAAATTATATAATATATAATTTGTGAATATAAATTATTTTACATTGTCGAATCCTAATTACAAATACTTATGCATTTGTTTCAATTCTCTTTTCATTTTGAACATTGAAATGATTTTATCGTTTTCCTTTCAAACAATTTCCCTTTTCCTTTTTAATAAATTCATTTCTTGAATTAAAATTTTCAAACTATTTGATAATAATCATTTCGCTCCCTTTATAAATATCATTCGTGAATCAATTTACTTTTTTATATAATCAAAACAAATCATTACACTTTAGCTTATCGAAATTCCATTTCTATTTAAGAATAGAAATTATTTTTTTAAAACCCTAATTTATTTTCTAATATATTTGAATATGGTTTGTGGTATTTAAATACCAATTATTTCGGGTCAATGTTGTTCAAACATCCCAAACCACACAAAAAATCGATCATTGATTATTTGTCACATCATATAATGTAATATATGAAAATCAACAATAAAATTGTTGAGGAATCCAGTTGGGTCCTTCCAACCTATTTCCCTGCATTCACATATGTTAATCACAATAATAACACTAATTTCATATCAATATGAGATATTTAAATAGATCGAACCAGTATTAAACCAACGACTTTATATATATCGCTATCAACCAATTTACACACAACATTTAATCATTTTTATCAATATTAAATAACATTTATAAATTTATAAAACTGGACAGCGTTAGTGAGTTTACTCACCTTGGTCGCTAATCGTTGAATAACGATCAACGGTTGATAGGCCGGATTGGACATTTTATTTTTCTATAATTTCAACGAGCTCCAACGATTCTGAACCATCTTCATAATGTAGTTTGCCTTCGCTATTGTTCCATGAATCAGACCATTCGAAATTCTGATATCGTATGGATAAGTTGTCAATATTATAAGATTAGACGAACATTATATAACCAACTAACTTATTAAACCCTAATTAATTACTAGTTTATTTTCTAATTACCTTAATTAAAGCCAAGTCGGCACATATTAATGCGCTTCCCCAATCCTGTTTGCTGAGCCCAATTGTTTTTCTTTGATCACCCAACTTCCTCCAACAGCCAACGCGAACCAAACAACACCATACTCCTTCACAAATTGAACAGATACTACAACCCATTCACTTCACCACTCCTGTCCGTTCGCCCCTTTCAAAATTTTTTTTTCTTTCTAAACATACGGCCCAAGGCCCATTAGGAGCGAAGCCCACCACCACTTACGCACGCTTCATGTTCCTCTTTACGAAATGTACCCTGCTCCATCCAGTAAAAGTATCCAACCCCATTTTATTGAAATGCCTCAATCCCAAAGCTTTCTCCAAAGCTCCTAAATCACATTTGAAAGGGACCATGGCCTTCTCCATCAAAGAAACCAGCCTCCTTGCCTGCTACAGACGCCAGCCCCTTTTTGGGCCTTTTATTTCCTTTATACATGGCTTACCCAACTCCACTTCGGCCCTATAGAAAAAAAAACTCCCACGTAACTCCATCTTCTTACACCTAAATAAAACTTTCGCTCCCCAGTAAACACACATGCCATTGCCTAAACTTGGTCCCTCACTTCTCCTCATACTCACAATAAACTGCTCAGCCCCATTGACGCTTCACCATCTTCCTACTTCCTCTTCGTCAACTTCACTCAGCTCGAAACTCCACTCACCATATTCCGACAGTATCTCCGACTCGTCATGCCCATCACCTTATGCAGTTTTCCTCTACCCAAAGCGAAACACAGCGATTCCTCCACTGCAGTCCGACACCCGCACCTCTAACCAACAAGCGCCACCAACCTCACTGTTGGACGTGCTTCATCCATTCGTTAGTTCTAAATAGGGAGTCACAAAAGGAGGTTCGCTTTTAGGGTTTTCCACGCAACGGTGGTCCTCTTCAGGGTGGATCGAAAGGTCGAAAGGCTAAAGGATGTTGTGGCGATCCTGGCAACGTGGGCGGAGAAGATTCAAAGTGTCGTAATGGGTTCTAACATTTTGGTTTGAGTTACTGTAGAAGAAAAAAGTGAAGTATGATTTGATTTGGTTTTATTTTATTTTATTTTCATTTTCTATTGCCATTTGAAAGCTCCAGCTTTCGATTTCCAAGAGAATGAAAATAAGTGTGAGTAGTGTTTTATGTAGTGTATGGTTCCATGGCATGCAAGGAGTAGGCTTATAGCTTAGCTGTGTAAAAATGGTAGGACTGCAGTGATTTGAAAACTCATCACTGTGTAGTTGTAATGCTGAGTTCCCTTGGGTATGAAGATTTTTACAACCACTGGTCTACAAAAATACGACTATTGAAGGGTAGGGTAGGATAGCTGATATTTCCAACATATAGCTGTGCATGCAAAGAGTATTTGGGTAAATAGTGATCGTTCGATTAATGTGCGCATGTAATTTGATGATAAAATATCAAATTTACTAGAATGATAAGGTGTATAATTAAATATAACTTAAGTACTTAACTCAATACTAAGGTAACATTCTGTTCTTGTTTAGTTACACGCACGTCCCTATGGATAATAGTTGACATACTAAAATGGATGATCAGTTGTATAACTTT
Source organism: Allium sativum (assembly GCA_030737875.1). Classification (NCBI taxonomy): domain Eukaryota; kingdom Viridiplantae; phylum Streptophyta; class Magnoliopsida; order Asparagales; family Amaryllidaceae; genus Allium; species Allium sativum. The sequence continues at coordinate 150,342,831 of CM060921.1, read as the reverse complement.
GGCTTGAAACTAGTTCACCTATCCTCGAAGTTGCCAAATGTTAACTGCAATTATATTTTTCTACTACTGTTGCTCTAAGATCTTAGCTCAATTAGAAAGATTGCCAAAAGTTGAAACCTACAGCCTACTTGAAGTACCATCATATGTAGGTGACCATGATTTGAAGGTGATATGCAAGGATTTGGTGACATTATATTGAGAGCCAGTGCATTGAATGTGTGGAGAAATATTTATATATTAGACTTAGTTGCCTCAAGTCATATGAGCTAAGAATTTCCGAAGAACAGTGAAAGTTTGATTTTTGAACCACTAGAGGAATACGATGCAATTGAGTTAAAGCTTTTTGTTATCAGTTCTTTGTACCCACACACGTTTATATTTAAAAAAAATCCTTGCAATACTTCCAGCGCTAGTGGTATTTTCTTTGTCAAACAGTACGAACCCAGATGTAAAGATCTTGCTTACTTGAGAGTAGTTTGTCATATATTCTTGTTTTAAAATTTAGATATTTAAGGTCCCTCGTTACGTAAAATCGCGTTCACATACGAACCATTAACTACAAAACTAAAATAGCGTTGTTACGAGCAATGTGGCATAATCCCAAAAATATAATAAATTGGACGAAACAACTCATTTTGTAAAGTTTCAAAAATGCTGATACAAGGTATGAAATACATCAAATAAAAAATTGTTTATTTTTCCAAAATAAAATTACAGAAAAATTCTATAAATTAAAATAAATATTCGTCTCAAAAATCTTTTCCAAATTCGAAACTAGTATTTAATTATATTTAAATAAACCGATATGGTATAAACAATTCCATAGCAACTATTTGAAAATTTGACTTAAGCATAACTTGCAATTTGTAAGGCGAAATCTAAAATTTTCACTTTCATTAGAAAATTATAGTTAATTAGATTCCAACATTTCTTCTTTCGAAGAAATCCGACTAATAACGGATCCTGTATACTCAGTTGAAGTTTAAAACGTTAAATTATAATTAATACATTCAATTGTCGTTTATTTAATATATTAAAATAATTAAACAAATAAACTATTAACTCGCTAAAATCTGGGATGTTACAGAGCAAGACTGACATGGAATGGAAGCGTAGTTCCTATCGATCTCAAATATATACATCTTTTGATTTGTGGGATTTTTCTTGAGTTGTTTTGGATTTTATTCTCTAGTTTTGCTCACGTTGGTTTACAGAGGAAGTGGCGCCGTATTTTTATTTTGACCAGTGAAGAAGTGGTTTAGGGTTAAGAGTGGAAGGGATATTTATAAAGAAGTTTTAATATTTTTTGTATTCATTATTTTATTTAATTTTAATCAACTGCTATTTGTATTTGATGTTTAAAATCCATATAATTACATGCAATATCCAAAAATTATGAAAATGGAGATGTAGCTAGAGTTTGACATTATGGACCCAACAAAATTGGTTTCTTTGAATTTGGAGGTCGTTTGCAAAACTGGCTATTTTAAAGCTCTAAATAGACCAATTAAATATTTATGTATTTAAAATAATTAAATTAAATATTAATAAATTAATATTATCATATATATTCACATATAATATCATACAGCTCCAAAATATGCACATTTGGATTTATACATCGATATTTCAAATTATCGGATTATATCGATATTCAATTTATATTGGAAATCCTTTTTTATATAAATAAATCGTTCCAAATTTTAAAGGAATTCCATAGCGAATTTTTGAAAATTTGATTTGGACATAACTCACAATCTTTACGATAAAATCTTGAATTTTCTCTTCCAGTAGAAAAATATACTTCACCAGCTTTGAACGTTTCTTGTTTCACAGAAATCCGGCTTAAAACAGATTCTGTATATTCGTTTAAAGTTCGAATCACCAAATTACGAACTGCCGCGCCATTTCGAGCTCGATTATAATTATAATATAAATTATACGTTCAACTAAACTTTATAAAACAATTCGTTAATATAATTCAATTCTAAACTGAATATATATATATTTTAAATTTTCCAACTCGTGCTATATTGTCAATTCACTATTTCCGACTATTTCGGAACTAAATATATTTTTCAATTATTTATATTAATTGAATATTCAATATTATTTAATTAAACAACCATTCAATTCTAAATCACTATTTAAATAATTAAATGAAAGTAAACATGTACCTTTTTATCGGATATATCATTATATCATTTCCATCTGTCACCAATTCTGCATATACCAACATTATTCCAATCAACTCCGATCAATTTATCCTCAACACAGTTATTCGCTTATACAAGCCAAATTCCATTCCAAACTCGTTCTTGATCCCAAACTCTTAACTCACCAACCCAATATCATTTCAAACTCGAGTTCCATTCTCGATTCCAAACTCCTAACTCATTAATTCAACCTACTTAACCTCGTTAAATTCCATCCACATATTTCATTAACTTATTTATTCCTCTAATCAGTTATCTTCATCACACAGTCACAATTCTTATTTTTATTTCAAAAATCAAACCATTTACTCAGTCGAGTCCAATTATATACCAAATTCCAATTCGATTTGATATTACTCCATTTCAATACAGGCTTTAACCCAGTTTCAATTTGTTTTCACAAAATTCAATTCAGTTTATTTTTAATTCAAACAGTCTATTTCTGGTATTTTTAAACTGTTTACCCTTTTCAAAAATCAAAATTTTCTTTTTAGGATTCAAAACAACTTATTTTCCATAAATAATTCAAATACAAAATCTTTGGTAGTAATCCGTCACTTACAACCTCGAAAATGAACACTGATGATGTGGCCAGCATCATCAGAATTATTTCCCAGCGATCGAAGTGAGTTCAATACTATATCACTTCCCAAAACTCATATTTAAATATTTCCATTTTGAAATTATTTCAAAATATCATTCATAATTCTAGTTAAACAATTTAAAATCTCCCAGGATTTTAAAAATCTCATATATGTAATCCAAATCCAATTACAAACATTTTTTCAAGTTTTAGGAATTTTAATTCCAATTCTGATTTTAATTTCGGATTTAATTCATCTGATTCCATATATTACACTTATATGAATTCTGATTCGTTGTTTACATAACCCTTTAATTTATAATCTTACTCGATTATAATAATAACCAACACATCCAATATACTATAATACTTCAAATATTTATAATTTGTTTATATCAAAATATAATTTGGGTAAAATTATTTTATTTACCCACTTTTCAAAACATACTATGTCAGTTTATCGTATTCAAGTGTTTAGTAACCCTATAGATACAGGGGATCAAACTGATCGACCAGAATTCACAAGCTGCTCAACTAATAAATCTCCACAATATAAAACAATTTTTATAAAGTATACAAATACGTTCACTCGCATATATTCACTCATACTCAGTCTAGGGCATTACTAACCCAACTCTACTGAGTCACGCCACAGAGCCAAGGTAATCATTTAACCTTCAGCTCTGATACCACTGTAACAACCCGGGAATTTTGACTCTGAAAATCGACACAAATACCAGTGTCAACTATTCAGACATTGGAAATACCAGATAGTTAATAGAAAGAAGTTAGAGGGTGAGAATAGATAAGGTAGAACTATTAGAATAGAAGAAGAAGAACACAACAACATCAGAGTAACACACGAATCTCACAGCGGAACGAATAAAATATAGTACACAAAATAACATTGAAACACAAATCTGTATTTGCATATCAGAGTACAAAACTTACATCGCAGCGGAAATAAACAATAGCTATAAAATGTTGTTGAAGCCTCCTGCTCCATGCTCCATCTATGTATCTGTAAAACCCGACTACTTGACTGCCCATACAAATTTAGGCACCCAAGAGTTTAGGGTAAACAAAACAAAATAAACTCTGAGTCAGTCATGGGACTAGTGTGAGTAAACTCCAACCATTCGGTTTAACTTTTCAGAATTCCTTTCCAAAGAAATGATAATCGTAAGACCGATCCACACATAAACACGGATGGTTTTTACCTTACGATAACCCAAAACATTTTCAAAATCAGTAATTTTTGTGAAATTATAATAATGTCTAATCACAAGTTAGCAGTACACTTGCATCTCACGCTCCATATATATATAGTATACAATCAAAACTGCAGGTGCTTATTGGAGATTGGATTCCGACAATGACAAGGTATGGAACCACCTGCCGATATTGTATCTCTAGAGAGGAATACACTGGGTTCAACAAGAACATCTTACAACCCGGCCACACATGACCGACCACTCATTTCTCTTGAGTGTATCGAATATATTGTCACCTACGGTTGCTAGCAACATAACCATTTTTGGGAGATACAGAAGTGAAAGTAAGTGACAAATATGAATATTCTCTAGATGGTGGCAATACACCCTAATGGGGGCGACCCACTTAGCCATGTTGCCTGCCCGATTTTTGTCATTTCCCGGTTGATGAGGCTTGAGGTCATAACATATCTTTTGACAGATCACACCTCCATTTACTTTGAATGCCACATCGTCATACCCGCCAAATCAAAAATCGATTCCCACAAAAATATCACAGGTATAAAGCAAAGAGAAATGAATTCCTCCGCCACCAAACGTGGATACGTTTGAAGTGATCAACTTACGTAATCCATTAGACATACTCTGTCATACATTCGTCCATGCACGTTGTCCTGGGTCTGGAAAACCGGAAGGCACTATTCTATAAATCCATCTTAGGCAATTTCTACCTAGGGTCGCCAGAATAGCCCTTGCACAACTTCGTCTTCAATTATCTTCATCATATTTGATTCGCAATGCTAATGCCCATACGGAGTGGTTTTCAAATAATAAATCTGATCCCGATCTCTCCGTATTGACAACGGAAATGATCAAAAACTTTGATAGTCGGTGATTTAACTATCAAAGGAAAACATGTGTGCAAACAATAGTTGTATTTCCAAATGGAAAATTTACCAAGCAAATCATCAATCAACCCTTATCCCTTTTAATTTAATTTGCCATTCAATTATTCATTTCCCTATCTCCATTTCCATATATTTGAAAATATACGTTATTAATCATTGGAACATATTTCCATATCTACTCCCATTTCTTATTTTCTATATTAGTAAACATTTCTGATTCTTATTTGGATAACATTTCCAAAACTCTTTCATTGGATTTAACAGATGTTTAAATAAAACATCGCTATGCCCACTCGAGCCATTAACACTTATTAACTAAATTCAATTAACAAACTTTCACTATTGAACCTTAACCATTCCTTAGTTAAAATGAAGTCAATCATGTTGGGGTATAACTACCTCTCAGACCTTAACTGAACAACATTTCTAACCTCGAAATAGACAAAGTTCACCTTTTAAATCTTTAATAAACTTCCTTACGTAACTCTCAGATTCTATTTATGAATCCGGTTCTTTTACAAAAATCAATTGATTTTAACATAACATTAAAATCTCTACTTTCGAAATAATTAACTTTAAAATAACTTTTATTTATTAATTTGAATAAATAAATAAATGATTTATTTAATAAATAAATCTTATTTTAAAAACCAGAAAGTAAATAAACTTTCCTACATTCGATATAGTCGAATCCCAATGTATAATTCTCTCTCAAATAATCTCTATTCGATAATTCTCTGTCGAACAACTATATTCGGTAACTCTTTCAAATAAACTATATTCAATTATCTCTCTTTCAAATAAACTATATCCGATAATATCTCTTTTTCGAATAAACTATATTCGATAATATCTCTTTTACGAATAAACTATGTTCGATAATATCTCTTTCGAATAAATTATATTCGAATATATCTCTTTTTCGAATAAACTATATTCGACTATTCTAATTCGATTAACTCTAATTGATTAAGTCTAATCGATTTAACTCTATTTGATTAACTCTAATCGATTTAACTCTATTTGATTAACTCTAATCGATTTAACTCTATTTGATTAACTCTAATCGATTTAACTCTAATTCGAATAACTAATTCGATTAACTCTAATTTGAATAACTAATTCGATTAACTATAATCGATCAACTCTAATTCGATTAACTCTAATCGATTTACTTTAATTCGATTAACTCTAATTAACTCTAATTCATTCAAATTCCCGTTGGAATTTCTGTTTCGAAAACGCAATTTTTTTATAAATGTTTTAATTTATAAAATAACTATTTTAATCCATTATTCACATCGAATGTGAATAATATTTCTTATATATATACACACAATTCAGTTTGATTTCATATTTAAAAATAATATTCCATTTCCAAATTTTATTTATACTTCTATTTGTATAATTATTCCTACAAATCCTCCTTTTAACTTCTAACAGTTAAAATCTCATTTAAATTCGCTTTTATAAATGTTGAATTCAAATTCTATTAACCTATCGGTGTTAAAAACGATTTCTACTTCTTTATGTAAATCCAGATTAATATATTCAAATTATCTATTGATAAATATTTTTCTTAATTTATAAATATCGTTTATAAATTAATCTTATCAATTTATTTGTTAAAAACATATTTCCATTTAATTATACTTTAAATAAATCTTATCCACTTATTCTCTTTTATAAAATTTTATTCATTTTATAAAATACTTCCTTTTATAATACACTAATTATTTCCCAAATATTTACTTTTCTAATTATCCTATTTATTTTCTAATATTTCCTTTTCAATTCTATTGTAAATATTTTACAAATATTTCCCTTTCAATTCTATTTGTAAGTGTTTTACAAATATTTCCCTTTCAATTCTATCTGTAAATGTTTTACAAATATTTCCCTTTCAATTCTATTTATTTTCCAAATAATATTCCTTGTATAATTCTATTTATTCCCTAAATAAATATTCCTTTTATAAAATACTTTGACTTTATAAATATTTTCTTTTATATAATTCTATTTGTTTTATATACATATTTCATTTATATAATTCTATTTATTTTACAAATAATCCCTTTTCTGATTATATTTATTTTCCAAAATATTACCTTTAATAGTTCTATTTATTTCATATAAATATTTCCTTTTATATAAAATCCATTGAGTTTGATATAAATATTTTATTTTCATAATACACTTTGAAAATTCCCTTTTATGTTCCAGTATCAGTTATCGTATTAAAATACCAAATCAAAAGGATCAATCATCATCCAAACACATACAATCAATAACAGATTATATACCACATCACATATCATAATATATGAGAAACAGTATTATAAATATTGAGGAATCCAGTTGGATCCCTCCAACCTGTTTCCCTGCATCCACAGATGTTACACAATATAATTCACATCAATTTCATTTCAATATGTACTATTTTGATAAACAAAATCAATGTTTGTTTATCAATACATGCATATATCGTTATCTGTAATTCAAATCAATAAATCAGCAACTCAACCAGATAATCAACACCCAGAAATCAACCAATATTTATCAATTCTAAAAATACGTTATAAAAATATAAACTAAGCAGAGTTAGTATGTTGTAATCACATTGGACGATCATCGTTAAATAACGATAACTGTCGCTTGATTCAGACAGACAATTTATTTTGTTATAAGTTATAACGAGCTTCCATTCACTCCCAGTCAGTTCCATTGTGTAGCCCTCGTCCATACGATCCCAACGGATCCTGTTTCGCTGAATTTTGATCATGTATGAATAAGATATTAACGTTACAAGTTGCTACACTATTTAATTTTAACTTAAATTTAATTTCTTAAATTTTTGGGCCTTACCAATATTTAAAATCCGGCCCATACCAATTCAACCCCAGCCCACGAATTGCTTCTCCCTCGTTTCTCATTCTCCTGCTCCAGAAAAAAAACACTATAGCCGAACATCGTTCTTCCCTACCTTCCTCGAACCTTCACGATAATACAAACTATTTCCATATACATTCATCTCTTCGCAAATATACCAACTTCATCCTCACGGTTTTGAACTCGCACCAATACTGATGATCACGTCTCTGTGGTCTTCGAGAGCTGCTACAGTAGTCGAGCGACGTCCTTCGTATCGGATCCTCACCAAAGTATACCAAGTGAGGCGCCTTTCTTCACTGATCATCACGCAACCCTTGAAATCGATCCTCGACGCCTTAGTGGTTAACTGCGGTTAACCCTAGTTTATTTTAAATCACACTGTAAGTGTTCGAACTCCACGGAGATGATGCGCACTGAGCAAGACCGACATGGGATGGAATCGTAGTTCCTATTGATATCAAATATATACATCTTTTCATTTGTAGGAATTATCTTGAGTTGTTTTGGATTTTATTCTCTGGTTTTGCTCACGTTGGTTTACAGAGGAAGTGGCGGCGTATTTTTATTTTGACCAATGAAGAAGTGGTTTAGGGTTAAGGGTGGAAGGGATATTTATAAAGAAGTTTTAATATTTTTTATTCATTATTTTATTTAATTTTAATTAACTGCTATTTGTATTCGATGTTTACGTATAATTACATGCGATATCCAAAAATCATGAAAATGGTCCTACAACTCGATTTTGACATTACGGACCCAACAAAATTGGTTTCGTCGAATTTGGAGGTTGTTTGCAAAACTGGCTATTTTTAAAGCTCTAAATAGACCAATTAAGTATTTATATATTTAAAATAATTAAATTAAATATTAATAAATTAATATTATCGTATATATTCACATATGATATCATACAGCTCCAAAATATACACATTTGGATTTATACATCGATATTTCAAATTCTCGGATTATATCGATATTCAGTTTATAATGAAAATCCTTTTTTATATAAATAAATCGTTATAAATCATAAACGAATTCCATAGTGACTTTTTGAAAATTTGATTTGAACATAACTCACAATCTATACGATGAAATCCTGATTTATCTCTTCCATTAGAAAATCATACTTCGCTAACTTTGAACGTTTCTTGTTTCATAGAAATCCGGCTTAAAACAGATTTTATATATTCGTTTAAAGTTCGAATCACCAAATTACAAAATGCCGCACCATTTCGGGCTCGATTATAATTATAATATAAATTATACGTTCAACTGACTTTTATAAAACAATTCATTTATATAATTCATTTCTAAACTGAATATATATATATATTTTTAATTGTCCAATTCGCACAATATTGTTAATTCACTATTTCCGACTATTTCGGAATTAAATATATTATTCTATTATTTATATTAATTGAGTATTCAATATTATTTAATTAAACAACCATTTAATTCTAAATCGTTATTTAAATAATCAAATGAATTAATTATCACACCATAAAAATACGGAATGTTACATTCTTCCCCCCATAAAATAATTTCGTCCTCGAAATTGCTAAGGTAGAGAACAACCATATTAATTGGTTTAAAATTATTCTCTTACTTTTTTATTTCAGTTTCAACTGAATTAATTTATTAAATTGTTAGTTAATTCTTATTAATGAAAATTTCCAAAAATTCTGAAAACTTTCTAACACTCGAAATTTTCAAAAAAATTTGCCAATACCTCCTTTGTACGGCTCAATCGGTATAACAACAACTCGCCTCTTTGGGCCTTCTCCAATCCAAAAGAAAATCAAATAGCCAAGCGGCTTGCCAAACAGGCTCATAAATCACCAAACTCAAATAAAAGTAAACATGTACCTTTTTGTCGGACATATCATTATATCGTTTCCATCTGTCACCAATTCTGCATATACCAACATCATTCCAATCAACTCCGATCAATTTCTCCTCAACACAGTTATTCGCTTATACAAGCCAAATTCCATTCCAAACTCGTTCTTGATCCCAAAATCTTAACTCACCAACCAAATATCATTTCAAACTCGAGTTCCATTCTCGATTCCAAACTCCTAACTCATCAATTCAACCTACTTAACCTCATTAAATTTCATCCACATATTTCATTAAATTATTTATTCCTCTAATCAGTTATCTTCATCCCACAGTCACAATTCTGATTTTTATTTCAAAAATCAAACCATTTACTCAGTCGAGTCCAATTATATACCAAATACCAATTCGATTTGATATTACTCCATTTCAATACAGCTTCCACTTAACTGGCTTTAACCCAATTTCAATTTGTTTTCACAAATTTCAATTCAACTTGTTTTTAATTCAAACAGTCTATTTCTGGGATTTCTAAACTGTTTACCCTTTTCAAAAATCAAACTTTTCTTTTCAGGATTCAAAACAACTTATTTTCACAAAATAATTCAAAAACAAAATTTTTGGTAGTAATCCATCACTTACAACCTCGAAAATGAACTCATATTTAAATATTTCCATTTTTAAATTATTTCAAAATATCATTCACAATTCTAGTTAAACAATTTAAAATCTCCCAGGATTTTAAAAATCTCATATATATAATCCTAATCCAATTACAAACATTTTTTCAAATTTTAGGAATTTTAATTCCAATTCTGATTTTAATTTCAGATTTAATTCATCTGACTCCATATATTACACTTATATGAATTCTGATTGGTTGTTTACAGAACCCTTTAATTTATAATCTTACTCGATTATAATAATAACCAACACATCCAATATACTATAATACTTCAAATATCTATACTTTGTTTATATCAAAATATAATTTGGGCAAAATTATTATATTTACCCACTTTTCAAAACATACTGTGTCGGTTTATCGTATTCAAGTGTTTAGTTAACCCTATCGATAAAGTGGATCAAACTGATCGACTAGAATTCACAAACTACTCAACTAATAAATCTCCACAATATAAAATAATTTTTATAAAGTCTACAAATATGTTCACTCGTATATATTCACTCAAACTCAATCTAGGGAATTACTAACCCCATCTCTACTAAGTCACGCTATAGAGCCAAGGTAATCACTTAACCTTCAACTCTGATACCACTGCAACGACTTGGGGATTTTCGACTCCGAAAATCGACACAAATACCATTGTCGACTATTCAGATATTGGAAATACCAGATAGTTAATAGAAAGAAGTTAGAGGGTGAGAATAGATAAGGTAGAACTATTAGAATAGAAGAAGAAGAACACAACAACATCAGAGTAACACGAATTTCACAGCGGAACGAATAAAATATAGTATACAAAATAACATTGAGACACAAATCTATATTTGTATATCAGAGTACAACACTTACATCACAGCGGAAATAAACAATAGCTATAAAATTCTACTGAAGCCTCCTACTCCAAGCTCCATCTAGTGTATCTGTAAAACCTGACTACTTGACTTCCCGTACAAATTTGGGCACCCAAGAGTTTAGGGAAAATAAAATAGAATAAACTCTGAGTCAGTCGTGGGATTGGTGTGAGAAAACTCCAACCATTCGATTTAACTTTTCAAAAATCCTTTCCAAAAAAATGATAATCTTAAGACCGGTCCACACATAAACACGGATGGTTTTTACCTTACGATAACCCAAAACATTTTCAAAATCAGTAATTTTCTGATACTATAATAATGTCTAATCACAAGTAATTAACAATCTAGCAGAAGGCTTGCATCTCACGCTCCACACATATATAGTATACAATCAAAACTGAAGGCGCTTATTGGAGATTGGATTCCTACTATGACAAGGTATGGAACCACCTGCCGATTGTGTATGTAATAACCCGCAAAATCTGGGCCAGTTTAAAATTTTTATTTTGGCAATTTTAGCGAATTTTGAATATTTAAAATGAATTATTTTAAATAATATCGACGAGAAATTTATTTTGAATATAATTAGAACGTATATATTATATAAGTCGTCGTTAGAATATATAATAATTATATATAATTATAAAAGGAATTGAAAATGGCGCGGTAGTTCGAAAATTCGATTTCTAATTTCAAATGAATATACAGAATTCAATATAAGTCAGAATTGAACGAAACAAGAAATATTTGAATCTGTATAACTATATCTTTGTAACGAAGTTAACAAACTGAGATTTCATCTTAGAAATGATAAGATATGTCCAGTTTAAAATTAGAAATAGTCGCTGTGGAATTTATATATATTTTTATATATATATAAGGCCCTTAAAAATAGCAATTTTGCAAACGACCTCGGATTTCGACGAAACCAGTTTTGTTGGGTCCGTGATGTTAAGTTATTGCTAGATTCCAAATTTCATAATTTTTCGAATCAATATGTGAGCGTGGCGAAGGAAAACGCGTTTGACCAGTTTCAGTTGATTTTAATCGACTGGAAAATGGCCATTTTTCCAACGGTCTCAGAATTCAACGAAACTAGTTTTGTTAGGACCGTATCGTCAATACGAAGCTAGAAAATATTTTTATAGAATTTTTCGAGTTAGTATGTGACCTCGGTAAATTGAAATATACGTTTAAAATTCAATATAGTGATTTAAATGTAGATTTAACGGAAACTGATTGTAACAATCGAATTGGCCTACGATACATATCCCATTGTGTTCGGAATGGGGGTGATACGCTAGGGACGACAGTCGGTGGGTTCGAATTGGGATTCAAAATAAAAGTCAACTTAAAAGAGGATAATAAAATAATAATTAAACCTAGTCAACCCTCATTCTCTCTCTACCCCTTTTCTCCCTTTCAGCCCCCCCCCCCCCCCCGTCGTTATTCTATAAGGAAAAGAAAAAAAAATGGAAACCTAATCTAAATCGCGCAGCCCCCTCGACGGAGCGTCCTCCTCCGTTGCCACCAGGTGGCGCCGCCCACTACTAGACCCCCCCCCCCCTCGACGGAGCGCCCCCTCCCCCTCCCTAGCTCTCCAGCGCCCTGAAGCCCGACCCCCCCTCCGACCTGCAAACTCCGACGAAGCCGACGCCCCCCCCCATCTTCGCATACAGTAAGTATTTTTATTTTACTTTTATTTTTATTTTTATTTTAGAGTTAAAAACTAATTTTGATTTTATGTTAATTTTAAAAACTGATTTTATGTTAATTTTAAAAACTGATTTTATGTTAATTTTAAAAACTGATTTTATGTTAATTTTAAAAATTGATTTTATGTTAATTTTAAAAACTGATTTTATGTTAATTTTAAAAACTGATTTTATGTTAATTTTAAAAACTGATTTTATGTTAATTTTAAAAACTGATTTTATGTTAATTTTAAAAACTGATTTTATGTTAATTTTAAAAAAAACTGATTTTATGTTAATTTAAAAAAAAACTGATTTTATGTTAATTTTAAAACTTTAGATAGAAAAAGGTTGAAACTTTAAATAGAAAAAGGTTAAAACTTTAAATAGAAAAAGGTTGAAACTTTAAATAGAAAAAGGTTGAAAGTTTAAATAGAAAAAGGTTAAAACTTTAAATAGAAAAAGGTTAAAACTTTAAATAGAAAATATAAATTTGAAATGATTTTTAAATATAAAAATTAGCATTGTTGAAAATATATCTATATCGCAAGGTTTTGAAAATATATGGGAATGTTTTAAAAATATATATCATATGATTTTTATATTGAACTTCGAAGTAAAAATAGGTTTTTTATATATTGAATAGCGAAGTAAAAATTCGATTTTTACATAGGTAGTGAAAGCGGGCAACGAAGATGACGAAGATGCGATGACGATGAAGATTTCTATCAATGAAGAGCCGTGGAGCTAGGATAGCTATATGTGAGAATTTCTCACCTTTCAATTTCTTTTCTAGTTATATATATATGCTAGGATGTAGACGGTGCTTAGTAGCACCCGACACAATCGTCCACAGACCATGGACTTGTTTGTTTGGTTGCATAGATTAGTTTGATGATTTGATTTGGATTTGGTTGTTTGGTGAATATGATTGATGTGTGAATGGCGTGGGCCTTCACTAGTCCGGGGATAAGGCTAGGCCTTGTCCCGTTTCTAGTATCGTGCCGTTATGCCGCCGAAATTTTCTAAAATATGTTAGAAAAATAAAAATATCATTTTATTGTGTAAATGAATTGAATAGAAATTCATAGGTTGAAATAAAATGTTTTATCGTTAAAAATATAATTTTTAACGTGAATGTGAATAAGTGAATAGTTATAAACAAATCGGCCGATTTGTTTGTATATACACTGATTTGACTGATATTGATTGGGTCGATAAATTTTACACATCGCCCAACTGCACAACTAAAATCTGTGTTTGATTGTTTGAAACCCTACACGGGTGTTGGGATGAAATATGAATTTCACTCATCCTGATTGATTAAATATGTCGATCGATTGATTGACAGGCTGTTATAAGCGTTGAATATCTATATTTGATGCTTATACAGTGTAGTGCACTTTGGTTGATGGTTGATTATTTTCAATGCTATTATATACATGTGTTGTGTGAAAATCCATCTAATTAATTTTATATGGTAATTGATTGGGCCTCATTCCAGTTTTGAAAAAGAAATATTTGAAAAAGAAATATTTGAAAAAGGAATATTTGAAATAGAATATTTGAAAATAAAGGAATATATGAAGCCGTGTTGATTAGATTGACGCCATTTTGACGTGAACGATATTTATAATGAATTGAAAACGATTTCGAAATGAATTGAATTGAAAACGATTTCGAAATGAAATGAATTGAAACGATTTCGAAATGAATTGAATTGAAAACGATTTCGAAATGAATTGAATTGAAAACGATTTCGAAATGAATTGAATTGAAAACGATTTCGAAATGAAATGAATTGAAAACGATTTCGAAATGAAATGAATTGAAAACGATTTCGAAATGAAATGAATTGAAAACGATTTCGAAATGAATTGAATTGAAAACGATTTCGAAATGAAATGAATTGAAAACGATTTCGAAATGAATTGAATTGAAAACGATTTCGAAATGAAATGAATTGAAAACGATTTCGAAATGAAATAAATTGAAAACGATTTCGAAATGAAATAAATTGAAAACGATTTCGAAATGAAATGAATTGAAAACGATTTCGAAATAAAATGAATTGAAAACGATTTCGAAATGAATTGAATTGAAAACGATTTCGAAATGAAATGAATTGAAAACGATTTCGAAATGAATTGAATTGAAAACGATTTCGAAATGAATTGAATTGAAAACGATTTCGAAATGAATTGAATTGAAAACGATTTCGAAATGAAATGAATTGAAAACGATTTCGAAATGAATTGAATTGAAAACGATTTCGAAATGAAATGAATTGAAAACGATTTCGAAATGAAATGAATTGAAAACGATTTCGAAATGAATTGAATTGAAAACGATTTCGAAATGAAATGAATTGAAAACGATTTCGAAATGAATTGAATTGAAAACGATTTCGAAATGAATTGAATTGAAAACGATTTCAAAATGAATTGAATTGAAAACGATTTCGAAATGAAATGAATTGAAAACGATTTCGAAATGAATTGAATTGAAAACGATTTCGAAATGAACTGAATTGAAAACGATTTCGAAATGAATTGAATTGAAAACGATTTCGAAATGAATTGAATTGAAAACGATTTCGAAGTGAATTGAATTGAAAACGATTTCGAATTGAATTGAAAGCGAATTGAAAATGAATTCAAATTGAATTGAAATTTGAATTGAATAGAAACGAATTTTAAAACGAATTTATAAAGAAGAATTCAATTTTGATTTGAATTGAAAAGAAAGTTGAAATTGCTTTGAAACAGTTTTAAACTATTTATATAATTCGTTTTAAATAGAAATCGACGAAATATATATTATATATATAATATAATGGCCTGAATAGAACGCGCCGCGCCGCGGCAGTTCGTGAATTTCGACCATTTATTTCAAACGGGCATTACGGGAGATCCGACCGTCGGATTCTCCTAAAACCGGAACCGTTGGGTTCGTATAGAAAAGAGCTTTCTAAAGAATATTAGAAATTAGAGATCTAACGGTTGGATTTGGAATTATGTCTAAATCAAATTTGAAAAAGGTCGCTATAAGTGCAGTTCGATGGCCATTGATGGAAATCGACTGTACGGGCCTTGATAAAATTATTAAAAATAGTAATAATTTGTGTAAAATCATAAGAAATGATTTGTGAAGATTTGGGATGAAAAACTCCATATTTGAAAAGATAAAAATAGGTTTTTATCGAAATGAACTAGTTTTGAACTAGGATTATAATTCTATTTATTTTTAAACAAATAAATTGAATTTGAAAAGGGTTTTGAAAATAACCAAAATTTCCAATGATTGCATTGGAGTGGATTTGAATCGAAATTGTCTTCGGAATATTTCGATGTTGGAATTCGTGATTATACAGATGTTGTTATGGAAATTTGAAAGATATATATTTATATCGTTATTTCCAATACGACATTTGTTTGTCGTAGGATTTGATATTGAATATAAGCCGATATATTTTCTATTCAGAGCCTTGTATTGAATATCAAATGTGATTTGGGTTTGTCGTGAATGGTGTCTTCACTAACACTGTTCTTAAACCCAGTGGAGAAAAGATTAAATCTTTTTATTTAGATTTAATGAAATATACCAATTAAATAATATTTAATTGGAATCGAGTCGATATTGATTTTTGGGTTTATCGTGAACAGTGTTTTAAATAACACTCGTTCTTTAACCCGATAATTAATGAATGTGATTTTGGGTTTATCGTGAACCGTGTTTTAAATGACACTGATTCTTTAACCCAGTGGAAGATTAAAACTAAGTGGAGTTTTAATGAATCTTTAATTAGATTGAAATGATCGAAAATGGAGTATCACCAGTTTTGCTCCAGGCGATAGTTAAATCTTTAATTAGATTTGAACGTGAAATGGTAATTGAATTTACCGATAACACCGTGGTGTTAGATATGAAGTATGACCAGTTTTACTTCATGGGATGAATAGGTTGGGATTGGGAAATTAAAACAAATGATTACTTGGGTAAGGTTCGTTAATCCCGACTAGTTTTGAATTGATATTCAAAAGTAGATTAAAGAATAAATTCAAGGAATTTATCTTTGATAAAATTAATGGGAATCTTTCCCTATGAATGTGAAATCAGAAACTAACTGTCGGTTAGCTAAGCATAATGGTTTTCTGGATATTGATCTGATGTTGGTTTCGGCCTTCGGGGTTAATATTTGGGGAATTATTCTCTTGATTAATTTACGGTTAGTGACTGATGAATTGGAATGAGGCGTATGTTGTGTTTGTGTAACACTTTTATAATATATACGCGAGTTATTCGGAAAGGCCGGGTTTATCCCATTCTGAATAACTGATACGACGATAAGTCGAAGATGAAGACGATGGTCGAAGACCGGAGGTCTTCACGTCGTTTGGGTGATAACTGATGATCTTGATTGGGATGTACACCCAAGAAGATGGAAACAGTTAGTGATCGTCCAGACGTACTTGGAGATCGATGGATATGCGAGGTACTAGGTGCCTCCGGTTTCGTTCAGACCCAGAACGGACTTGTAAATGGACTGTGTGTCTGACATTGGATTTTAGTCCGTGTGATTGATCTTTATTAAATATATATCTGTTTGGCGGCGGAGAATTTATTCTCTTGCTTAACGCCCTTCTCTGAGACGTACGAGCTCAGGGGTTATATATTGATGGATATCAATCGCATGGAGTGAATTGCCTGTGTGGCATGCCTAAGTGGCAAATGATCAAGGCTTCTGTTGAAAAGCAAAGTCTTGTGGTTGATGATCGAAGCACGGCCTTTGTGGCGTAGCTTTGTGTAACGTTGATTCGCGAGTATCACACCCGGTATGAATCAAAAACGGGAGACGGACCTCAGGGAGGGCATGCGTTTCTTTCTAGTTATGAGTGGCGTCAGTGCTTGAACTGGCTGACGAGTTTGACTCATGTGGATGTTACTTATTATTACTTGCTGAAAAGCGAGGCGCCTCGTGATATCGGTTTCGGCCGATGCTTCTGGTCGGCTGACGGGCCAGATTTACGCCCTAAAGGGCGGAGAAACGTAGTGTTCAGGCATAATAATCCACATCGGTGGACCGGCCCTGACGATCCAAGGGGCAGTTGCGGCTGTTCCGGAGACATGGGCTAGATTGTCTCGAATCGGTAGAGGATCTTGCCCCTAGCCTCGGTTCATACCATAAATGATAACCCAATTTCCAATACGTGTATTGCGGTTTTAATTGTAGAACTAGTATGGCGACATGATATATGGTACCCATGCCGCCTATGATTGATACTTATGATTTGAAGTTGTTTTATACACTATGCACTTATAATAGTATCAAATGATTTGTTTTAAACGTATCAAGCATTCTTTGGCTGTTATAAGGGAAAACCCTATCCCCCGGCTTGCGTTGCATTGTGTGATAGGACCTGGGTCTTATAACAGCTTCATTTTTCTTTATTTAGCATTGCGCTGTTTGTTTTATGTACTGGTATTCTTGGGAGGAAACCCGTTCCGTGTTATACGGCGTGGTCCCTTGATTTACCTAACTTTAAAATAAAGAATTAATAACTGTTTTAGTTCTCACACCAGTCCCATGACTGACCTGGAGTTTATTGTTTTAACCTAAACTCTGGGTGCCCTTATTTTCGACAGGGGCAGCTAGTAGTTTTGGTTTTGCAGATTAATATTCACAGGATCCTGGTTTACAGCTGGAATGATATCCGGAAAGCTTTGTATCCGTATATCTCTTCTAGTTGTGTATTGTATTATTTTCCGCTGCTATGTATTTAAATGTAATTTAAATCTCTGATATTTCTGTGTAATATTCATTTATACTCTGTATATTCTTGTAATCTGATGCATTGTTGTAATATACAATGAAATGTTCTTTTGTATGTGTTCTGTTGTGGCTTGTTCTCGAACTATTCGACGCTTTCCTTTACGGGGAAGTTACGGGTTTTCACAGTTGGTATCAGAGCTTTGGTTTACAGAGCTCAAGAACAAGGCACGTTAGAACCATACGAAAGAATTCATCAGATATTGGATTAGTAATATCCAATGGGAATGACTCGTTAGAGATAGGATCAGTAGTATCCTTGAACGAGTGTGAAGAGTATATTTTTTAAAATGAAAACAATTTTTGTTTTGAAAATTTAAATCAATTATTCGTATCTGATTATCTATTTATATTGAGTTGGACAGTCCAGTATATAAAGATTTTGCGTATACGTCTGATCCGCGTGTATTCGAAGTTTTAATATATTGGATAGATATAGATTCACACTCTAGTCGCCCGAAGGTGATTCTGATGATTGTAGCTACATCATCAGAATTAATATTCGAGAGTCGAAGGTGTGATATTTATATATTTCCTATTGACTGGTGTGAGAACCAAAAATTAGATAGGGCCTATTGTTGTGATTTGACATCAAAAACATGATTTTTGTATATGTATCAAAATTATGAATTTGAAACTCTAATTCACTAATTGATTGATGTTTGTGTAATTTGTTTATTTGTTTGCTAATTTTTAACCATTTAGCCTAATTGAACCAAATATTGAATTACGTTGAAAATTGGTCGCATTTGTTTGCATATACCTATACTTATATTGAACAGGTCATAACAAGGAGGCTAGAGCAGGGAATAAAATTTGTTTGCCCGACAAATAGGTACATGTTTACTACATAATTTACTGCGTTGTTTGGGTGATGATGATTTTATGAGCCTATTGGCTAGCCGCTTGGCTTTTTCTTTTTCTTTTTGAGATCTGAAGGACCAGGGAAGCTATTTGAAATTCCCCGATGCTCCCGGTGCAGAGGAGGTTATGGCGAAATTTTTCGAAAATTTAGGGTGTTAGCCAAATTTTTGAAATTTTGAAAATTCTCAGAAACTAAAGAATTGGAGAATGAAAGCCAGATCGAGCGTAGAGTTGATTAATCAAACCACTTTCGACTTTGTTCCTTTTCGGGGACGAAAAGTTTTAAGTGGGGGAGATTGTAATAACCCGCAAAATCTGGGCCAGTTTAAAATTTTTATTTTGGCAATTTTAGCGAATTTTGAATATTTAAAATGAATTATTTTAAATAATATCGACGAGAAATTTATTTTGAATATAATTAGAACGTATATATTATATACGTCGTCGTTAGAATATATAATAATTATATATAATTATAAAAGGAATTGAAAATGGCGCGGTAGTTCGAAAATTCGATTTCTAATTTCAAATGAATATACAGAATTCAATATAAGTCAGAATTGAACGAAACAAGAAATATTTGAATCTGTATAACTATATCTTTGTAACGAAGTTAACAAACTGAGATTTCATCTTAGAAATGATAAGATATGTCCAGTTTAAAATTAGAAATAGTCGCTGTGGAATTTATATATATTTTTATATATATAAGGCCCTTAAAAATAGCAATTTTGCAAACGACCTCGGATTTCGACGAAACCAGTTTTGTTGGGTCCGTGATGTTAAGTTATTGCTAGATTCCAAATTTCATAATTTTTCGAATCAATATGTGAGCGTGGCGAAGGAAAACGCGTTTGACCAGTTTCAGTTGATTTTAATCGACTGGAAAATGGCCATTTTTCCAACGGTCTCAGAATTCAACGAAACTAGTTTTGTTAGGACCGTATCGTCAATACGAAGCTATAAAATATTTTTATAGAATTTTTCGAGTTAGTATGTGACCTCGGTAAATTGAAATGTACGTTTAAAATTCAATATAGTGATTTAAATGTAGATTTAACGGAAACTGATCGTAACAATCGAATTGGTCTACGATACATATCCCATTGTGTTCGGAATGGGGGTGATACGCTAGGGACGGCAGTCGGTGGGTTCGAATTGGGATTCAAAATAAAAGTCAACTTAAAAGAGGATAATAAAATAATAATTAAACCTAGTCAACCCTCATTCTCTCTCTACCCCTTTTCTCCCTTTCAGGCCCCCCCGTCGTTATTCTATAAGGAAAAAAAAATGGAAACCTAATCTAAATCGCGCAGCCCCCTCGACGGAGCGTCCTCCTCCGTTGCCACCAGGTGGCGCCGCCCACTACTAGACCCCCCCCCCCCTCGACGGAGCGCCCCCCTCCCCCTCCCTAGCTCTCCAGCGCCCTGAACCCGACCCCCCTCCGACCTGCAAACTTCGACGAAGCCGACGCCCACCCCATCTTCGCATACAGTAAGTATTTTTATTTTACTTTTATTTTTATTTTTATTTTAGAGTTAAAAACTAATTTTGATTTTATGTTAATTTTAAAAACTGATTTTATGTTAATTTTAAAAACTGATTTTAGGTTAATTTTAAAAACTGATTTTATGTTAATTTTAAAAACTGATTTTATGTTAATTTTAAAAACTGATTTTATGTTAATTTTAAAAACTGATTTTATGTTAATTTTAAAAACTGATTTTATGTTAATTTTAAAAACTGATTTTATGTTAATTTTAAAAAAAACTGATTTTATGTTAATTTTAAAAAAAACTGATTTTATGTTAATTTTAAAACTTTAGATAGAAAAAGGTTGAAACTTTAAATAGAAAAAGGTTGAAACTTTAAATAGAAAAAGGTTGAAACTTTAAATAGAAAAGGTTGAAACTTTAAATAGAAAAAGGTTAAAACTTTAAATAGAAAAAGGTTAAAACTTTAAATAGAAAATATAAATTTGAAATGATTTTTAAATATAAAAATTAGCATTGTTGAAAATATATCTATATCGCAAGGTTTTGAAAATATATGGGAATGTTTTAAAAATATATATCATATGATTTTTATATTGAACTTCGAAGTAAAAATAGGATTTTTATATATTGAATAGCGAAGTAAAAATTCGATTTTTACATAGGTAGTGAAAGCGGGCAACGAAGATGACGAAGATGCGATGACGATGAAGATTTCTATCAATGAAGAGCCGTGGAGCTAGGATAGCTATATGTGAGAATTTCTCACCTTTCAATTTCTTTTCTAGCTATATATTTATGCTAGGATGCAGACGGTGCTTAGTAGCACCTGACACAATCGTCCACAGACCATGGACTTGTTTGTTTGGTTGCATAGATTAGTTTGATGATTTGATTTGGATTTGGTTGTTTGGTGAATATGATTGATGAGTGAATGGCGTGGGCCTTCACTAGTCCGGGGATAAGGCTAGGCCTTGTCCCGTTTCTAGTATCGTGCCGTTATGCCGCCGAAATTTTCTAAAATATGTTAGAAAAATAAAAATATCATTTTATTGTGTAAATGAATTGAATAGAAATTCATAGGTTGAAATAAAATGTTTTATCGTTAAAAATATAATTTTTAACGTGAATGTGAATAAATGAATAGTTATAAACAAATCGGCCGATTTGTTTGTATATACACTGATTTGACTGATATTGATTGGGTCGATAAATTTTACACATCGCCCAACTGCACAACTAAAATCTGTGTTTGATTGTTTGAAACCCTACACGGGTGTTGGGATGAAATATGAATTTCACTCATCCTGATTGATTAAATATGTCGATCGATTGATTGACAGGCTGTTATAAGCGTTGAATATCTATATTTGATGCTTATACAGTGTAGTGCACATTGGTTGATGGTTGATTATTTTCAATGCTATTATATACATGTGTTGTATGAAAATCCATATAATTAATTTTATATGGTAATTGATTGGGCCTCATTCCAGTTTTGAAAAAGAAATATTTGAAAAAGAAATATTTGAAAAAGGAATATTTGAAATAGAATATTTGAAAATAAAGGAATATATGAAGCCGTGTTGATTAGATTGACGCCATTTTGACGTGAACGATATTTATAATGAATTGAAAACGATTTCGAAATGAATTGAATTGAAAACGATTTCGAAATGAAATGAATTGAAAACGATTTCGAAATGAATTGAATTGAAAACGATATCGAAAGGAATTGAATTGAAAACGATTTCGAAATGAATTGAAATGAAAACGATTTCGAAATGAAATGAATTGAAAACGATTTCGAAATGAAATGAATTGAAAACGATTTCGAAATGAAATGAATTGAAAACGATTTCGAAATGAATTGAATTGAAAACGATTTCGAAATGAAATGAATTGAAAACGATTTCGAAATGAATTGAATTGAAAACGATTTCGAAATGAAATGAATTGAAAACGATTTCGAAATGAAATGAATTGAAAACGATTTCGAAATGAAATGAATTGAAAACGATTTCGAAATGAAATGAATTGAAAACGATTTCGAAATGAATTGAATTGAAAACGATTTCGAAATGAAATGAATTGAAAACGATTTCGAAATGAATTGAATTGAAAACGATTTCGAAATGAATTGAATTGAAAACGATTTCAAAATGAATTGAATTGAAAACGATTTCGAAATGAAATGAATTGAAAACGATTTCGAAATGAATTGAATTGAAAACGATTTCAAAATGAACTGAATTGAAAACGATTTCGAAATGAATTGAATTGAAAACGATTTCGAAATGAATTGAATTGAAAACGATTTCGAAGTGAATTGAATTGAAAACGATTTCGAATTGAATTGAAAGCGAATTGAAAATGAATTCAAATTGAATTGAAATTTGAATTGAATAGAAACGAATTTTAAAACGAATTTATAAAGAAGAATTCAATTTTGATTTGAATTGAAAAGAAAGTTGAAATTGCTTTGAAACAGTTTTAAACTATTTATATAATTCGTTTTAAATAGAAATCGACGAAATATATATTATATATATAATATAATGGCCTGAATAGAACGCGCCGCGCCGCGGCAGTTCGTGAATTTCGACCATTTATTTCAAACGGGCATTACGGGAGATCCGACTGTCGGATTCTCCTAAAACTGGAACCGTTGGGTTCGTATCGAAAAGAGCTTTCTAACGAATATTAGAAATTAGAGATCTAACGGTTGGATTTGGAATTATGTCCAAATCAAATTTGAAAAAGGTCGCTATAAGTGCAGTTCGATGGCCATTGATGGAAATCGACTGTACGGGCCTTGATAAAATTATTAAAAATAGTAATAATTTGTGTAAAATCATAAGAAATGATTTGTGAAGATTTGGGATGAAAAACTCCATATTTGAAAAGATAAAAATAGGTTTTTATCGAAATGAACTAGTTTTGAACTAGGATTATAATTCTATTTATTTTTAAATAAATAAATTGAATTTGAAAAGGGTTTTGAAAATAACCAAAATTTCCAATGATTGCATTGGAGTGGATTTGAATCGAAATTGTCTTCGGAATATTTCGATGTTGGAATTCGTGATTATACAGATGTTGTTATGGAAATTTGAAAGATATATATTTATATCGTTATTTCCAATACGACATTTGTTTGTCGTAGGATTTGATATTGAATATAAGCCGATATATTTTCTATTCAGAGCCTTGTATTGAATATCAAATGTGATTTGGGTTTGTCGTGAATGGTGTCTTCACTAACACTGTTCTTAAACCTAGTGGAGAAAAGATTAAATCTTTTTATTTAGATTTAATGAAATATACCAATTAAATAATATTTAATTGGAATCGAGTCGATATTGATTTTTGGGTTTATCGTGAACAGTGTTTTAAATAACACTCGTTCTTTAACCCGATAATTAATGAATGTGATTTTGGGTTTATCGTGAACCGTGTTTTAAATGACACTGATTCTTTAACCCAGTGGAAGATTAAAACTAAGTGGAGTTTTAATGAATCTTTAATTAGATTGAAATGATCGAAAATGGAGTATCACCAGTTTTGCTCCAGGCGATAGTTAAATCTTTAATTAGATTTGAACGTGAAATGGTAATTGAATTTACCGATAACACCGTGGTGTTAGATATGAAGTATGACCAGTTTTACTTCATGGGATGAATAGGTTGGGATTGGGAAATTAAAACAAATGATTACTTCGGTAAGGTTCGTTAATCCCGACTAGTTTTGAATTGATATTCAAAAGTAGATTAAAGAATAAATTCAAGGAATTTATCTTTGATAAAATTAATGGGAATCTTTCCCTATAAATGTGAAATCAGAAACTAACTGTCGGTTAGCTAAGCAGAATGGTTTTCTGGATATTGATCTGATGTTGGTTTCGGCCTTCGGGGTTAATATTTGGGGAATTATTCTCTTGATTAATTTACGGTTAGTGACTGATGAATTGGAATGAGGCGTATGTTGTGTTTGTGTAACACTTTTATAATATATACGCGAGTTATTCGGAAAGGCCGGGTTTATCCCATTCTGAATAACTGATACGACGATAAGTCGAAGATGAAGACGATGGTCGAAGACCGGAGGTCTTCATGTCGTTTGGGTGATAACTGATGATCTTGATTGGGATGTACACCCAAGAAGATGGAAACAGTTAGTGATCGTCCAGACGTACTTGGAGATCGATGGATATGCGAGGTACTAGGTGCCTCCGGTTTCGTTCAGACCCAGAACGGACTTGTAAATGGACTGTGTATCTGACATTGGATTTTAGTCTGTGTGATTGATCTCTATTAAATATATATCTGTTTGGCGGCGGAGAATTTATTCTCTTGCTTAACGCCCTTCTCTGAGACGTACGAGCTCAGGGGTTATATATTGATGGATATCAATCGCATGGAGTGAATTGCCTGTGTGGCATGCCTAAGTGGCAAATGATCAAGGCTTCTGTTGAAAAGCAAAGTCTTGTGGTTGATGATCGAAGCACGGCCTTTGTGGCGTAGCTTTGTGTAACGTTGATTCGCGAGTATCACACCCGGTATGAATCAAAAAGGGAGACGGACCTCAGGGAGGGCATGCGTTTCTTTCTAGTTATGAGTGGCGTCAGTGCTTGAACTGGCTGACGAGTTTGACTCATGTGGATGTTACTTATTATTACTTGCTGAAAAGCGAGGCGCCTCGTGATATCGGTTTCGGCCGATGCTTCTGGTCGGCTGACGGGCCAGATTTACGCCCCAAAGGGCGGAGAAACGTAGTGTTCAGGCATAATAATCCACATCGGTGGACCGGCCCTGACGATCCAGGGGGCAGTTGCGGCTGTTCCGGAGACATGGGCTAGATTGTCTCGAATCGGTAGAGGATCTTGCCCCTAGCCTCGGTTCATACCATAAATGATAACCCAATTTCCAATACGTGTATTGCGGTTTTAATTGTAGAACTAGTATGGCGACATGATATATGGTACCCATGCCGCCTATGATTGATACTTATGATTTGAAGTTGTTTTATACACTATGCACTTATAATAGTATCAAATGATTTGTTTTAAACGTATCAAGCATTCTTTGGCTGTTATAAGGGAAAACCCTATCCCCCGGCTTGCGTTGCATTGTGTGATAGGACCTGGGTCTTATAACAGCTTCATTTTTCTTTATTTAGCATTGCGCTGTTTGTTTTATGCACTGGTATTCTTGGGAGGAAACCCGTTCCGTGTTATACGGCGTGGTCCCTTGATTTACCTAACTTTAAAATAAAGAATTAATAACTGTTTTAGTTCTCACACCAGTCCCATGACTGACCTGGAGTTTATTGTTTTAACCTAAACTCTGGGTGCCCTTATTTTCGACACGGGCAGCTAGTAGTTTTGGTTATGCAGATTAATATTCACAGGATCCTGGTTTACAGCTGGAATGATATCCGGAAAGCTTTGTATCCATATATCTCTTCTAGTTGTGTATTGTATTATTTTCCGCTGCTATGTATTTAAATGTAATTTAAATCTCTGATATTTCTGTGTAATATTCATTTATACTCTGTATATTCTTGTAATCTGATGCATTGTTGTAATATACAATGAAATGTTCTTTTGTATGTGTTCTGTTGTGGCTTGTTCTCGAACTATCCGACGCTTTCCTTTACGGGGAAGTTACGGGTTTTCACAGTGTATCCCTAGAGAGGAATACACTGGGTTCAACAAGAACATCTTGCTACCCGGCCACACATGACCGACCACTCATTTCTCTTGAGTGTATCGAATATATTGTCACCTATGGTTGCTAGCAACATGACCATTCTCGGGAGATATAGAAGCGAAAAGAAGTAACAAATATGAATATTCTCTATATGGTGACAATACACCCTAATGGGGGTGACCCACTTAGCCTTGTTGCCTGCACGATTTTTGTCATTTCCCGGTTGATGAGGCTTGAGGTCATAACATATCTTTTGACAGATCACACCTCCATACTTTGAATTCCACATCGTCATACCCGCCAAATCACAAATTGATTTCCCCAAAAATATCACGGGTATAAAGCTAAGAGAAATGAATTCCTCCACCACTAAACGTGGATATGTTTGAAGTGATCAACTTACGTAATCCATTAGACATACTTTGTCAGGCATTTGTCCATACACGTTGTCCTAGGTCTGGACAAACCGAAGGCACTTTTCTGTAAATCCATCTTAGGCAATTTCTACCTAGGATCGCCAGAAGAGCCCTTGCACAACTTCGTCTTCAATTATCTTCATCATATTTGATTCGCAATGCTAATGCCCATACGGAGTGGTTTTCAGATAATAAATCTGATCCCGGTCTCTCCGTATTAACAACAGAAATGGTCAAAAACTTTGATAATCGGTGATTTAACTATCAAAGGAAAACATGTGTGCAAAGAAACAGTTGTATTTCCAAACGGAAAACTTACCGAGCAAATCATCAACCCTGATCCCTTTTAATTTAATTTTCCATTCAATTATTCATTTCCCTATCTTCGTTTCCATATATTTGAAAATATACATTATTAATCATTGGAAAATATTTCCATATTTACTCCCATTTCTTATTTTCTATACTAGTAAACATTTCCAATTCTTATTTAGATAACATTTCCAAAACTCTTTCGTTGGATTTAATAGATGTTTAAATAAAACATCGCTATGCCCACTCGAGCCACTAACACTTATTAACTAAATTCAATTAACTAACCTTTACTATCGAACCTTAACCATTCCTTAGTTAAAATGAAGTCAATCAAGTTGGGGTGTAACTACCTCTCAGACCTTAACTGAACAACATTTCTAACCTCGAAATAGACAAAGTTCACGTTTTAAATCTTTAACAAACTTCCTTACGTAACGCTCGTATTCTATTTATGAATCCACTTCTTTTACAAAAATCATTTGATTTTAACGATAACATTAAAATCCATACTTTCGAAATAATTAACTTTAAAATAACTTTTATTTCATAATTTGAATAAATACATAAATGGTTTATTTAATAAATAAATCTTAATTTAAAAACCAGAAACGAAATAAACTTTCCTACATTCGAAATTGTCAAATCCCAATGTATAATTCTCTCTCAAATAATCTCTATTTGATAATTCTCTGTCGAATTACTATATTCGATAACTCTTTTAAATAAACTATATTCGATTATCTCTCTTTCGAATAAACTATATCCGATAATATCTCTTTTTCAAATAAACTATATTCGATAATATCTCTTTCGAATAAACTATATTCGATAATATCTCTTTTTCGAATAAACTATATTCGATAATATCTCTTTCGAATAAACTTTATTCGATAATATCTCTTTTTCGAATAAACTATATTCGATTATTCTAATTCGATTAACTCTAATCGATTTAACTCTATTTGATTAACTCTAATCGATTTAACTCTATTTGATTAACTCTAATCGATTTAACTCTATTTCAATTAACTAATATTCGATTAACTCTAATTCGAATAACTAATTCGATTAACTCTAATCGATCAACTCTAATTCGATTAACTCTAATCGATCAACTCTAATTCGATTAACTCTAATCGATTTACTCTAATTTAATTAACTCTAATTAACTCTAATTCATTCAAATTTCCATTCGAATTTCTATTTCAAAATCCCAATTTTTTCTTTATAAATGTTTTAATTTATAAAATAATTATTTTAATCCATTATTCACATCGAATGTGAATAATATTTCTTATATATATACCAATTCAGTTTGATTTCATATTTAAAAATAATATTCCATTTCCAAATTCTATTTATACTTTTATTTGTATAATTATTCCTACAAATCCTCCTTTTAACTTCTAATAGTTAAAATCTCATTTAAATTCCCTTTTATAAATATTGAATTCAAATTCTATTAACCTATCAGTGTTAAAACCAATTTCTACTTCTTTATATAAATCCAGATTTATATATTCAAATTATCCAATGATAAATATATTTTTTAATTTATAAACATCGTTTATAAATTAATCTTCTCAATTTATCTATTAAAAACATATTTCCATTTAATTATACTTTAAATAAATCTTTTCCACTTATTCTCTTTTATAAAATTTTATTCATTTTATAAAATACTTCCTTTTATAATACACTAATTATTTCCCAAATATTTACTTTTCTAATTATCCTATTTATTTTCTAATATTTCCTTTTCAATTCTATTGTAAATGTTTTACAAATATTTCCCTTTCAATTCTATTTGTAAATGTTTTACAAATATTTCCCTTTCAATTGTAATTGTAAATGTTTTACAAATATTTCCCTTTCAATTCTAATTGTAGATGTTTTACAAATATTTCCCTTTCAATTCTATTCATTTTCCAAATAATATTCCTTGTACAATTCTATTTATTCCCTAAATATATATTCCTTTCATAAAATCCTTTAACTTTATAAATATTTTCTTTTATATAATTCTAATTGTTTTATATAAATATTTCATTTATATAATTCTATTTATTTTACAAATAATCCCTTTCCTAATTATATTTATTTTCCAAAATATTACCTTTAATAGTTCTATTTATTTCATATAAATATTTCCTTTTATATAAAATCCATTGAGTTTGACATAAATATTTTATTTTCAAAATACACTTTGAAATTTCCCTTTTACGTTCCGGTATCAGTAATAGTATTAAAATACCAAATCAAAAGGATCAATCATCATCCAAACACACACAATCAATAACAGATTATATACCACATCACATATCATAATATATGAAAAACAGTATTATTAATATTGAGGAATCCAGTTGGATCCCTCCAACCTGTTTTCCCTGCATCTACAGATGTTACACAATATAATTCACATCAATTTCATTTCAATATGTACTATTCTGATAAACAGAATCAATGTTTGTTTAACGATATGTGTGTGTATCGTTATCTGTAATTCCAAACAATAAATTACCAATTCAACCAAACAATCAACACCCAGAAATTAACCAATATTTATCAATTCTAAAAATACGTTATAAAAAAATAAACTGGGCAGAGTTAGTGAGTTGTACTCACATTGGGCGATCATCCTTAAACAACGATTATTGTTGCTTGATTTAGATGGACAATTTATTTTGTTATAAATTGTAATGAGCTCCCATTCACTCCCAGTCAGCTCCATTGTGTAGCCCTCATCCATACGATCCCAACGGATCAAGTTTCGCTGAATTCTGATCATGTATGAAAAAGATATTAACATTACAAGTTGCTACACTATTTAATTTAAATTAAATTTATTTTCTTTAATTGTTGCCTCACCACTATTTCAAATCCAACCCATACCAATTCAACCCCAACCCTCGAATTGCTTCTCCCTCGTTTCTCATTCTCATGCTCCATAAAAAAACACCATAGTCGAACATCGTTCTTGCCTACCTCCCTCGATCCTTCATGATAATAAAAACTGTTTCCATATACATTTATCTCTTCGCAAATATAGCAACTTCATCCTTACGGTCTTGAACTCGCACCAACATTGATGAACGCGTCCCTGAGGTCTACGAGAGCTGCTACAGTAGTCGAGTGACGTCCTTTGTATCGGATAATCATCAAAGTATACCAAATGAGGCGCCTTTCTTCATTGGTCATCACGCAACCCTTGAAATCGATCCTCGACGCCTTAGTGGCTAACTGCAGTTAACCTTAGTTTTTTTTGAAATCATGCTGTAAGTGTTCGAACTCCACGGAGATGATGCACACCGAGCAAGACTGACATGGGATGGAAGCGTAGTTCCTATCGATCTCAAATATATACATCTTTTGATTTGTAGGATTTTTCTTGAGTTGTTTTGGATTTTATTCTCTGGTTTTGCTCACGTTGGTTTACAGAGGAAGTGGCGACGTATTTTTATTTTGACCAGTGAAGAAGTGGTTTAGGGTTAAGGGTAGAAGGGATATTTATAAAGAAGTTTTAATATTTTTTATTCATTATTTTATTTAATTTGAATCAACTGCTATTTATATTCGACGTTTAAAATTCGTATAATTACATGCGATATCCAAAAATCATGAGAATGGACCTGCAGCTAGAGTTAGACATTACGGACCCAACAAAATTGGTTTCGTCGAATTTGGAGGTCGTATGAAAAACTGGCTATTTTTAAAGCTCTAAATAGACCAATTAAATATTTTTATATTTAAAATAATTAAATTAAATATTAATAAACTAATATTATCATATATATTCACATATAATATCATACACCTCCAAAATATACACATTTGGATTTATACATCGATATTTCAAAATCTCGGATTATATCGATATTTAGTTTGTATTGAAAATCCTTTTTTATATAAATAAATCATTATAAATTATAAAGGAATTCCATAGCGATTTTTTTAAAATTTGATTTGGACATAACTCACAATCTATACGATGAAATCCTGATTTTTCTTCGATTAGAAACATATACTTCACCAGCTTCGAACGCTTCTTGTTTCACAGAAATCCAGCTTAAAACGGATTCTGTATATTCGTTTAAAGTTCAAATCACCAAATTACGAACTGCCGCACCATTTCGGGATCGATTATAATTATAATATAAATTATACGTTCAACTGACTTTTATAAAAAAATTCGTTAATATAATTCAATTCTAAACCGAATATATTTATTTTAAATTGTCTAATTTGCACAATATTGTCAATTCACTGTTTCCGACTATTTTGGAATTAAATATATTATTCTATTATTTATATTAATTGAATTTTCAATATTATTTATCTAAACAACCATTTAATTCTAAATCACTATATAAATAATTAAATGAATTAATTATCACACCGTAAAAGTACGGGACGTTACATGTTATATGAATTCATTCATTTTCTTTAAGCTTTAAAGTCACTATATATATATATATATATGAGTGTGTGTGTGTGTGTGTCTATATTTACAAAATTTATAACTAGGCTCTCTTGTTAATTGTTTAAGTACATTTAATTTATATATGTGTATTTATGGAAATAACAAATACACATGTTATATAAGATATCTAAAGTACTAACTAATTTTTATTTTTAAAGATCATTTGTTATTTCTTTTCTCTTAAAACTATATTGTTTCAATTAACTAGTTAGTAAAATGCTAATCGAACCTTTATTTCATGGTTTAAAGCCTCTTTTCGTATTACAAAAGAATATTTATAATTCTATAATATATTCATTTGTTAAACAATTACTATTTTATTAGAACAATTATTCTCTTTTGAATTTTGTAATGAAATAGATTTCCCTTTAATCACTGCATAGATTATCTTTATTTAATATAAATTAAATTTTTATTTCAAAACATACATTCATTCCAAAATTAGATTTTACGAACATTTATTTAACAACTAAATGTATTTCCCAAGATTCATACTTAATTTTATTAGTGTATGTATAAGTTTACAAATATCTTTGCTAAAAAACAAAGGGTCTATGTAAATTACGAAGAGCATTAATTGTTAATTCTTTTCTTTAACATGAACTTGCATGTTTGTTTCTTAGACATACACATCGCAAAAATTATATAATTTCTCCGTTTGTGTAATATAATCTCATTTATATGTGATTTTATGTACATCAATTATTAGTCACAAAAATGGTTAACACCCCAAAGGGGTGAATTCCATATAGAATCTTTTGTTACATAGGATTTACATGAATTGAACCTTTCAATTTAAAAGGAGGTTAAGTTATCCATTAAAGTCAATTAGTTTTTTCACAAAGTTCTTGATGAATTTCCAACATTAGAGTTCCCTTAAAATCCTATCATTTATCTTAGTGCTCCCTAAAACATATTCTTATTGAAATAAAAGATGATAGTTTGATGCTTGAAACTGTAGTCTCGAAATTACGTTAACGTTAAGGGTCTTGAGATATTTAGTCTTGGTTCCCAACGGTCAATACGTAGGGCTATAATAAGAGTCTTTTACTGCCATTAGATCATTTATTCCTAGGTCTTAGTAGCTATCGTGATGGAGATACTTTTGCAAATTCTTTAAAAATATCAGACGAGAGCTTTTGTTAGCTAGGATAAGGACCCCTATAAGGTAAAGGTCCTTTAAAGGATTCAGTTGATCCAAATAGGATTCATTTCTCTTCCTGGTTAGCTATTGGTCGAAACATGAGGTTTCGAGTGTCTAAATAACAACTATGTCCTTTCTTTATAGTCGGTATTTCCAATTTATGCTGTCGGAAGGAGCTTGTTGGGCAAATTGATTTGTTTCTGACATCTTTCGTAACCTTTAATATGTTTCCTAGTTTTGAAAAGTTTCAAAACTTGACCCCTTCGGATAGGTTATGTGTAACAACCCGGAAAATCAGAACCAATTTAAAATTTTTATTTTGGCAATTTTAATAAATTTTGAATATTTAAAATGAATTATTTTAAATAATAATGACTAGAAATTTATTTTTAATAGAATCAGAACATATATATATTTATATAAATCAAAGTTAGAATATAAATATTTATTTTAAATATAAAAGGAATTGGAAATGGCGCGGTAGTTTGAAAACTCGATTTCAAATTTCAAATGAATGTGCAGGATTCAAAATAAACCGGATTTTAGCGAAACAAGAAATATTAGAATCTATTTTAAAATATCTTCCCAACGAATCTGAAAAATCCAAATTTCATAGCGGGAATAAAAAGTTATGTCCAGTTGAAAATTCAGAATAGTCGCTATTGCAATATAGCCCTTAAAAATAGCGATTTTGCAGACGACCTCCTTTTTTGATGAGACCACTTTTGTTGGATCCGTAATGTCAAATTATTGCTTGATTCCAATTTTCATAGTTTTTGGAATCAATATGTGTGCGTGGTGAATTTAAACGTGTTTGGCTATTTTTGTCAATTTGGATCGACCAAAAAATGACCATTTTTTAAACGGTCCTCAAATTTAAAGAAATTAGTTTTGTTAGAACTGTATCATCAAAACATAGCTAGATTTATTTTTCAGGAATTTTTTGAGTTGGTATGTGGTCCCGATAAATTAAAATGTATGTTAAAATCAATATTGACCGTTCTATTTATTTATATTTTAATTTTGATGGAAACGGATCGAAACAGTCGAATTGGCATATGGGACATATCACATTGCATTCGGAATGGGAGTAATTAGTTATGGACGATAGTCGTTGGGTCTCGATTGGAGTCCGAACAAAAAGTCAACCCTTTTTGAAAATAAATTAAAATAAAATATATATATTTAAATAACCCTCCCCCCTTTTCTCTTTACTCAGTCCCCGTCATTTTTCAAAATCGAAAAATAAGTAGAGGCATTCGTGCTCTAGCCCCCTCGCGCGCCGCCACCTCTGGCGATGGGCCCCCCTCTCGCCTGGCGCCTCCCTCCCCGCGTCGTTCCCCTTCCTTCCCCTCACTCCATCAAAGAACCCATAAAACCCCCTCCCTCCCATGTCCGAACAGAAATCACAACCCCCGGCCACTAGTAGGACCTCGCCGCCTGCCCAAGACCCTGCGCCTCCCCTCCCCCCCAACAACGCTAACGCGCCTGAGCCGCCTTCCCCTGACCTCGACCCCTCTTGTAACGACCCAAGGTTTTTCGGCCCTGGAAATCGACGTAAATACCTTTACCGTAACTCATGCCGTCCTTCCAACACCGAAAACACTGAAACGTTTGTAGAAAGAAATTAGAGGGTGAGATAAGAAAGAAAGAAATATTAGAATAGAAGAAGAAGAAGAAGAAGAAACACCACAACACAGAATCAGAGTCTCACAATGCAGCGGAACAAAATATAATACAGAAATCAAACTTTATTGAGAGCTTTTAAAAAAACTTACAATATCAGAGTACATCAACATCTCTGGACAGTTATAATAACTTGTCCTCATATACAATATACAGCGGAATACACATCATATATAATACGTCGGAACTCTTCCAGCTTGTCTCTGGACTTCACACATAAATACACACAAATCCACACATAAATACAGACGGTTTTTACCTTACGATAACCCAAAACATTTTTGAAACCAATAGCTTTTCTAATATTATAATAATGTCTAAATACAAGTAAATAGCAATCCAGTGGAACGTTTGCATCTCACGCTCCATATATATAGTATACAATCAAAACCGGGGGCGCTTATTGGAGATTGGATTCCAACTATGACAAGGTATGGGACCACCTGCCGATAATGTATTTCTAGAGGCGAATACACTTGGTTCAACAAGAACGTCTTGCAACCCGGCCCTCACATGACCGATCACTCATTTCGCTTGAGTGTATCGAATGTATATCACCAACGGTTGGGCTCAAACCACCGTTTCCCGAAAAGGGATAGCATTGAATAGATTAAAGAAGCAAAAGTAATTTCTCTAGATAGGTGATTATACACCCTAATGGTAGCGACCCGCATAGCCATGTTGCCTGCCCGATTTTTTTCATTTCCCAGTTGATGAGGCTTGAGGCTAGAATTTTCCTTTAAAACATCTAATCATCATTTAATTTGAATGCCACATTATCAGATCCGTCAAATCACTAATTGACGTCCATAAATATACGTTGGGTTTAAAAGAAGTGCACCTCTTTGCCACCACTTGGTATATTTGTAAAAATCAACTTACGTAGTTTAAGGAAATACTCTGGCAGACATTCGTCCATATAAGTCATCCAGGAATAGGATGAACCGAAGGTACTCTCTTACTGCATCCAATATAGGAATCACCCCATGGATTAGTAGCTAGAAGTCCTTACAACCCGTAGATTCCAACCACAACAGAACCACAGTACATCTTTGGCTGTAGACCGAAGATTATTAGCAGTTCTTCCGTTTATAAAGATCTACGGTCTTCAATGCTCCATCTCGATCATCTTCTGATATCTTCTCGTATTTGTTGGTCGGAATGGTTATCGAATATAAATTCGATCTCGGTCTTTCCGTACCAACCATCATATTGGACAGATTTGATAGTCGGTGATTTAACTATCAAAATAAACAGTGTTTCAATCATGACAATCCAGTGAGTCCAGTGGTTCAGTATTCGGTCTCACTTGGCCTTTTAATTTAAACCAAATGTATATTTAAACCCTTAAGTACTCCGATACTACAAATATAGTTTACGCTTCTGATTATGCATAAGATTTATTCTTTAAACAACTTTGATTTAATACCTAGGAAAATCCTATATCATATTTTGTTTCTGTTTTCATTTTCAAACATTAGCCACGTTATTATAATATTAGGAAATCATTTTAACTCAATACTCGTAAAATAACGTTACGAGATATCTTTTATCTATTACTTGAAAACAATAACGCTTATTTTTATAGAATAAATCTATTTCAATACTCAACTTTACATTTCCTTTTAACCTTGCGGATCTCGTTATAATTTTACGCAATCTTCCTTTTTCTCCTTTTACTTTGAAATCGTCATTTTATACATAATTTCACCAAAAATATTTCGTTACCATTTTCCTAATGAAATAATAAGGTTTATTAACCACATTTACCATTACAACTCATATCATTTTAAGATAATCCCGAAGTCGTTTAATTTGGGGTATTTTAGTTACCTCTCAGGCCTTGATCAACAATGTTCATACCTTAAAATAAATATAATTTGTAATCCAAAACCAATATTCATTCTAATCCCAATACAAATACCATTGAACTATTTTATTCAAAATACGGTTTCATAAAACCTTCTTATCCCTTTGAAAATCTCTTCTCGAATATATCATTATTCCTTAATTAAATAATTAAGTAATTCCTTATGAAACGCCAATTTTAACCTTTACCTTTCTAAAACAATTTTATTCTATAATTCAGATTTGTTTATCAAATCCTATGATCCACTTCTTTTACTGTATTTTCTATTATCAATCCCTTCCCAAATTCATTACACCAATTTCCACTTTGGAATCTTATTCTCAAATCCTCACCTTTACTTAATCCCATTATTAAGTAACATTAATGTAAAATTAACACTTTAACATCTTAATCCTCACTTATAAAAATCCTGGTTTATGATAAACTCTTTCTCTTAATTACCTTTTACTTAATTTAAATAATTAAGTAACATTTATTTTAAGCTGCCATGTTCACTTAAAATTCTCTTTATCGTTTCGTTATAAAACCCAGGTTAAAAAATAAAACTTGTTTACAAACCTCTTTCACAAATCAATTGGATTTCTCTTCAACTTCGATTACCTTTTAAATGAATTCAATTAAAAAGTAATTCTCTAAATTATTATTATTAAATATAATAATTTACTTCCATCATTTACTACTTCCATTGTAAATTCCTTTATTTACTAAAATTAATATAAATTCCCTTCTTAAAGGTCTTATTAAAATTAAAACAATATTCGCTAAACTCTTTTATTCGATTAATTCAAATTAAACAAAATTAAAAATCAATTTCAATTACAATGGTTGACTTAGTCAACTCAAGGCATGGTTATCTCGTTAACCCATTCCAATTCGTTCTCACTTTAAATTAATTAATAATAAAATTAATTTAAATAATTCCATTTAAATAATTCTTAACAACAAATTTGTAGGATCTAAATTAACCCTAGAGGGGGGGGGTGAATAGGGTTTATTGCAAAATAGGTAAATTTAAAATAAAATAAAATGTCACAGAAAAATTGCAGAAAGAAAAAATCACACACAGAAAATACCCAGCTTCGGCAAAACTATGCCTACTGCTGCATTCAAGGTTTCTACTAGGAATTTTAAACAATCTCTTCGCCTACAGACTCTTGTAAACTTGCGACCTTCGCTCCTGACTGTTTAAACCCTACGCTCAAGACCTTGACACAACTCGACCCGTTAAGTTGTGATTTTTCAAACTACAAACACTAGTAGTTATTGACTTTAAGGAATGAAATTTAAATTTTTAAACAAAAAATAAAAAGAAAATAAAACCATAGGATTTTAAATGTTTAGGGTTATCACCTTTTTTATCATAAGAGAAAAAAGGGCGGCTCCCTTATTTTATTGCTCCACCGCTTTTGTTTAGCCCAAGCTTCCTTTGTCTCTTTCTGGAAATAGAAATGGCGGCTTAAAAAACTAGGGTTTCTCTGAAAGTGCTAAATCGAGATCACTGGTTGATGAAAATCCGTTTTCTGTTGCTCGATTCTTCTTAGCTTCAATCTCTGGCGGCTTGTATCTTCTTCGATCGAATTTATAGGCTCTGATTTGGTTTCTGGCTTCTCTCGATTTCTGTTATGGTTTTTACTATTCGATTTTATGATATAGATGTACTTGATCTTCGATAATTTTATGCCGATGATGATTGGTGTTTATATAGGATTAAAAATCCGATATTTGCTCTGATTTCGTATTGGAATTGGTCATTGATATATACGAAAATATTTGGGGCTTTTTAAAATAGCTTTCTTGCGGCTGATCTGGAACTTTTGACTGAGTCTTCCTTGACTTCGAATTCCTTGATTTGAACTTGTGATTAATATATATTTTGCGTGATGAATTCTTCCTTGCCTCGTATGCTTCTGGAACTTTGAATTGGTCTTGAAATAAATTTAAATCCTGATTTCTGGAATTTAAAAAATTCTTTGAATCTTTCTTTTCAAAGCAAAACCATTTTTCCTGTCTTTGATATGAACAGTTGCTTCTTTTGAAAAAAAACTGGACAGATGCTTCGCTTGACTTTGAATTTGTGTTATTCTTTGATAAGAACAGATGCTAAATTATTATTACACATCCATTGCTTGTTATGTCTTATTTATGGCACCCTCTTGCTTGTCACATGAATTGTGCCATGACTGATTAACTGATGCTTGCCACCGTAACTTGTTCATACATAAATATGTGCTGAACTTTTTGGTTTTGCCTTTCTAGATTTAAAGCTTTGCCATTCATGTTTTGCGTACACACTATGCTTCCCTGAATTTGATGCTTATGCACCAGTGGCCATTTGACTTGAATTAGGCTTGGCTCTGTCATATTTCCAATTGCTTACACCATGTTTCCATGAACCTGTTTTAACTGCAGTTGTTTTGAACCATTGCTGATCTTTTAAAAAAAAACTTAAATTCATGTAATTCCTGAAAACTTGATTTTAATAAAAGTTGGCTTTATTATGGCTTCATTACTGATTGCATGCATCATAGTATTTTCTTTGTTTATATGAGCTCGATTATTCTTGTTTATCACTTGTATAATGCACCACTCCCTTGCATGCCTGACTTGTACATCTATGTTGCTCCTGACTTGGTACATGTATACTAACTTGATGCTGATCAATGTTGATCTGACCATTTGAGCCTAAAATACTGGGCTGAACCATTTAGCTTGTTTTTTTTTATATTGTACTGTTCCTTTTTCTTGTCTGATCAATGCTTTTTATTTGGACTTTATTTCATATGTATTACTTTGGGACCTCTGGCTTGTGCATGTGAAGCTGTGGTTAAATTGATCGGGACTTGCCACTGTGCCATTGTGCCAATTGTTTGTTTCCATTTATGTTTGTGTATATGTATTAGCACATATAGGAGTAACCTTGCATGTCACTTCCCCTTAGAACATGCTGTGTACATTACATGTATATATGAATTTCAACACTGCATAAACTTCATCATGTTGTTCACTGCCTTGTTTTCAACCTGACCCACTTGAGCTATCTTGTCTACACTTGCTTTTGTCCATGAACATAGTTGAATCTGCTTGAACTTGTAAACAACTTTTGCTATCATATTGACTTGTGCTCGACCATTTGCCCATGCTGCCTACATTAGTGTGTTAATCACTTTCATTTGCATGCTCTGCTTTGTTCTTGACCATTTTGATTTGAACTTTGCTTGGTCTAATTCACATGCACTAAGTTGAGATGGTCCTCGTGGCTACTCCTTAGTTGCTTACTGATTGGCGTGGCAGTGCACACGTGTATAAACGTGTGTATATGCAGCCATCCAGACGAGTTTTTCTGTCCCTGCATATCATACCAAGTCTAGAAAAATGATGAGAAACACACCGTAATTCTGAGGTAAATAATTTAAATAAATTCAAATTTGTATGCATTTCAGTTTTATTTCTTTGCAGTGTACTGTGTGTGTTTCTGTTTTACATGACAGGTGAGCAGATGGTGACTGGATTGAAGGCTGTAAAGACTGAAGATAGAAGACAAAAGTCAGTGGAAAAAAAATACCGGTGTCAATGTATAACAATGTTTGTATATGTGAGTGTAAATGTAGTTGTATAGGGTGAGTGACAGAGTTGTATGAATGAAATGTAGTATGTCAAATAGTGGAGTGAAAAGATGTACTTTTTAATATTGAAATAAAATATTTTTATTTAAATAACATACTGTGTGATTGTTCAAATTTATGTACAGTTTGTTGTGTAGTAAATCAGTACATTTACAAACACATTCAATAGTAAAATATATTTGGTTGTTATCATCAAACAAAAATCATATAATTGTGTATACAACACTATTATATACAACAATCTCCCCCTTTTGATGATGACAAACAAATAACAGATTTTGAATGTATGAATGTGTTTGAAACGTGAAGTATGTTACTCCCCCTATTTGTATGCTCCCCCCACAACTAAGCTTCCCTTATTGATGGATAGATTTGAAAATTTTGAAATGAATTAATCAAACCCAAATTTCAAAATATTTCAAAAAATTCTATAAATGTTTACTCTATAAATGTTTACTCATCTATCAAAATCTTGATCATTCTCCCCCTTTTGTTATCATCAAAAGAATAGCAGAAATTAAAACAGTGATGAATATAAACTAGAAATATAAATTCAGATCAAGAGGATAATATATCGTAAATCTCATTGAATCAAACAAAAATCATAATATTCTTGGAATCAGAGACAAATTTCACTTTCAGAATGAATGGATTTTCTATGGATTTTATAGAATTAGGAGAGTTCAATAAAAATTGACTATTTGAATATAAAATCTAAAGATTTTAAATATGCTTAAAAAATGTGTTAAGCACTTCCTAACCACGCATAGCCCAAAGGTCTTTTAAATGGGGTTAGTAGTAACTTAACTTTATCCTCTCTAATGAGTTCCATCCATGCACAGCCCGAAGGTCTTTTAAGTGAGAAGGGAAGCACATAGAGATTAAGGTAATTCACCCACGCATAACCGCGAGGACTTTTAAATGGGAGTGAGTACCAAGGATAAATTATTTATTTATTTATTTATTTCTAAATTCCAAAAATAATTAGAACTCCCCAAATTAAATAAAACCATGATGAGTGACAGAAGTATGGTCGATATAGAAGATGGTCGTGAAATAAGCTTTAATTCAAAAAATATTATAAAATCTGTCCAATCATCATGAGAGTTAAAGATATTTCCTCATGATAAAAAAAATATTATAGTCAATACTCATCACAATTTCAAGATCTGTCATAATTTCAACGAGTTCCAAAATAGTTCAAATGATCAATCATTTAACTTTTGAATAACCATTTAAGAATTTTTATTTATTATTATTATTATTATTATTTTTAATGGATAATGATTAAACAATTTCTATAATTCCCAAATCTAAGCGTAATCGTGAAAATCTATCTTCGGGAAGAGGTTTTGTAAAGATATCAGCAAGTTGACAGTCAGTTGAAATAAACTCAATACAAATATCTTCTCGTGAAATGTGATCTCTAATAAAATGATGTCTCACATCTATGTGTTTAGTGCGTGAATGATGAACGGGATTATTAGACAGGTCTATAGCACTTTTACTATCACATTTTAGTGGTACTTTTTTATAAATTAGACCAAAGTCTGAAAGAGTTTGCATCATCCATAGTATTTGTGCACAACAACTTCCTAAGGCAATGTATTCAGCCTCAGTTGTGGATAAAGCAACACAGTTTTGTTTCCGACTTGACCATGAGACTAACGAGTGTCCTAGCATAAAAAAAGTCCCACTAGTGCTTTTTCTATCAACAAGGGATCCAGCATAATCAGCATCATAATATCCAATTAATTCAAAGTTATTGCATGCGGGGTACCACAAACCAAATTTGTGTGTGTGCAAGAGATATCTTAATATTCTTTTTGTGGCTTTTAAGTGAGATTCTTTTGGGTTAGATTGAAAGCGTGCACATAAACAAACAGCAAACATAATATCAGGCCTAGATGCAGTAAGATAAAGAAGTGAACCAATTATTCCACGATACTTTTTCTGATCAACTGCAACTCCTTTCTCGTCTTTGTCAAGCTTGGTTGAAGGACTCATCGGTGTTCTGAGTGGTTTTGCATTTTCTAGTCCAAATCTTTTCAGTAATTCAGCAATGTATTTTGTTTGTGATATGAAAATTCCCTTGGAGATTTGTTTGATTTGAAATCCAAGGAAATATTTTAATTCACCTACTAAGCTCATTTCGAATTTATCCTGCATGACTTTTTCAAATTTCTCACACAAACAATCGTTAGTAGCACCATATATAATATCATCAACATAAATTTGGACAATTAAAAAATCATCACCTTCATGTAATAGAAACAATGTAGTGTCAGCACTGCCCTTTTTAAACCTGTTTTCCAAAAGATATGCACTTAAACAATCGTACCAAGCTCTAGGAGCTTGTTTAAGACCATATAATGCTTTTTCAAGTTTGAATACATGATTTGGAAATTCATGATTTTCAAAACCGGGGGGTTGTTCCACAAAAACTTCTTCTTTTAATTCTCCATTTAAAAATGCACTTTTTACGTCCATTTGTTTAAGTTTGAAACCTTTATAACATGTAAAACTGAGCAAAATTCTAATGGCTTCTAACCTAGCTACTGGTGCAAATGTTTCATCAAAATCAATGCCTTCAATTTGATTATATCCTTTTGCAACCAACCTAGCTTTGTTTCTAATTACATTTCCGGATTCATCAAGTTTATTTTTGAACACCCATTTAGTTCCTACTACTGGATAGTCATTCGGTCTAGGAACTAATTTCCAAACTTTATTCCGCTCAAATTGATTGAGTTCTTCTTGCATCGCTAAAATCCAACTTTCATCATTAAGTGCAATTTCAACATTTTTAGGTTCGATTTCTGAGATAAAACAACTGTGAATACAAAAAGTACAGATATCTTTATTAAATGATGAACGAGTTCATATACCTGCCATTGGATTTCCTATCACCAATTCTGGAGGATGGTTGGTTTTGAATTTCAACTTTTCGACTTCAAACGTTTGTTTTGTTTGATCATCACTGCCAGTCTTCTCTTTGCTATTTTCTTTTTCACCCTCATATGTAATTCCCTCATCGTTTTTCTCTTTGTCCACCGTATCCAGATCTGATTCATCAAATTTCACGTTTATGGTATCAACAATGGTTTTTGATCGTTTGTTGAAGATTCGATAAGCCTTGCTTCTTGACGAGTAACCCATGAAAATTCCCTCGTCAGCCTTTGATTCAAACTTACCAAGATGATCACCTGTATTAAGAAGATAACAAGGGCATCCAAAAACTCTAAAATATGAAATGTTAGGCTTTCTGTCAAACCACAATTCATAGGATGTTCTGTTAAGTATTGGTCTAATCATTACTCTGTTCATTACATGGCAGGATGTATTAACTGCCTCTGCCCAAAAAGTCAAAGCCAAATTATATTCACTTAACATAGATCTAGCCAATTCCTGTAATGTACGATTTTTCCTTTCGACTACCCCATTTTGCTGGGGTGTTCGAGGAGCAGAAAATTCGTGTTTAAAACCATTTTCCTCACAAAAATTTTCAAAATCCAAAATTTCAAATTCACCACCATGATCACTTCTTAAAGTTTTTATTGAAACACCTTTTTCATTTTGAACGAGTTTTGCAAACTTTGAAAAGTAATCAAAAGTTTCGGATTTTTTGGCTAGAAAATAAACCCATGTAAATCTAGAATAATCATCAACCAGCACATAACAATACCTTTTTCCATTCAAGCTAGCGATTTCATTTGGTCCAAATAAATCCATGTGAATCAATTCAAGTACCCTATTAGTACTAACAACATTTTTGGGACGAAATGATGAACGACTGAATTTTCCCATAGCACATGATTTACACACTTTATTATTTTTATATTTCTGATGTGGTAGACCTCTTACCAATTCTTTTGATTCAAGTTTTTCCAAGAGACTCATACTAGCGTGACCCAATCTCCTATGCCATAAGAAAACTTCTTCATCCGTAGCTACTAAACATCGTGAGAGAGTCAAATCATCA
The DNA here is from genome assembly GCA_030737875.1 of Allium sativum. Lineage (NCBI taxonomy): Eukaryota > Viridiplantae > Streptophyta > Magnoliopsida > Asparagales > Amaryllidaceae > Allium > Allium sativum. The sequence continues at coordinate 150,298,523 of CM060921.1, read as the reverse complement.
AATGGAATCGTATAAACATTTCCTTTTCTTTTTCCCGTGAACACAATATTGTTTGTGGATTTTTCAATAATTTTGCAAGATTCATTATCAAATATCACACTCATTCCTTTGTCACATAGTTGGCTTATGGAAATGAGATTATGGTGCAAGTTTTCAACATATAAAACATCAGTTAAGGAGAAAGTACTATTACCTACTTTACCTTTACCGATAATTTTACATTTTCTGTTATCGTCCATTATCACACTTCCTCCTTTATATTTTTCAAGGCTAAGGAACTTTGATTTGTCTCCTGTCATATGTTTGGAACAACCTGAATCCAAGTACCATTCTTGTTGCTCCTTAGCTCGCCAACATACCTACACACGAGAAAAAAAGATTGACCTAGAGAGACTCATAGGTCTAACAAAATTAGTAACAGAAAATTTTTGATTCTGAACAACAGATCCTTTTGGAATCCAAATTTGTTTGTTCTTACCAAATCCAAATCTATAACAATTGCTTGTCGACCCTTTTGGAACCCAAATTTGTATGAATTTTTTATTGTTGTTCCTACTTTCATATTTTTCATAGCTATGTCCAATTTTTCCGCATTTTGTACATTTAGGAAAAACACTTCCACCCTTCGCATTATCATTCATATTAATGTGTGTTTTCCCAAATCCTAATCCTTTTCTATTATTAGCATATAATTGGTTTCCAAGCAGCATTCTAAATGATTTTTCCCCTTTTGAAAACTTACTCAATGTTATTTCAAGATTTTTTACTTTGGTTTTAAGTGCTTCATTTTCATTTACAAGAGAAGTGCATCTGTTAATGAAGTTCTTTCTTTTTGTGTCATCACTTTCTTTTAAAGCCAAGTGATCTTGTTTCAATTTTTCAAAATTTGCTTTAACTTCTGTTTGCTCTTGTTTTAATAACTTGCATTTTTCACAATCAAGGTTTGTCACTTTTTCAAGCTCAGTTTCTAACCTATTGTTTTCGTGGACCAATTTTAACCTATCAGATTTTAATCTCTTGATTTTTAGTTCAAGAGAATCAACGGTTTTGGTAAGATCATGACACATTAAAATTAAATCTTTATAAGAGTAATTTGGTACCTCAGTGGAATCATCTTCGCTACTTTCTGAATCTGACTGTGCCATAAGACACAAATTGGCTTCCACTTTATCACTGTCAGAGTCTTCTTCTTCTCCTTCTTCATCGTCCCATGTAACTGCAAAATCTTTCTTCTTCTTCTTTTTCTTCTTTCTGTCTTTCTGAAGTAACGGACAATTTGGTTTGATATGGCCTGGTTTATTGCAGTTGTAGCATATGACTTCATCGTCTGAATTGTCGGAATTCTTGGATTTGTTGGATTTTGAACTCTTCTTTCGTGACTTGTATTTTTTGTTAGTCCACTTTTTAAGAACCATGGCCAACTCTTCGATAGGATTCTCGGCTTCATCGTTACTTTCAACAGTGTTGCTTAGAGCAATTGTCTTTTTCTTTGATTCTGAATCATCGCGTCCTTCTTTGGCTTTTAACTCCATTTCATAAGCAATCAAGTTTCCAATCAATTCTTCTATTTTCAACTTATTTAGATCTTTTGATTCTTGAATGGCAGTTACTTTGGCTTCGAAATTCATTGGCAGTACTCTCAGTATCTTGCGTATTAATTCTACTTCAGTGTAGACTTTACCAAGAGCCCTTGCATTATAAATTAGTGTGGAAAAACGGCCATACATCTCTTTTATATCTTCGTCTTTCCGCATCGTGAAATTTTCATATTCGTTGCAGAGTAGTGCGAGACGAGATTCCTTGACTTGAGATGTTCCTTCATGTGTAACTTCCAAAGTATGCCAAATTTCCTGCGCAGTTGAACAGTGAGATATACGGTTAAATTCAGTTTTATCAAGAGCACAAATTAAAGCATTCATTGCTTTTGCATCAGTTGAGAATATTTTTTTATCATTAGCATCCCACTTATCTTTTGGTTTAGGAATTTCAATATCATTGATAATCGTAACAAGAGGTTTGTAGCCTGTTTCAACGATATCCCATACATCATAATCAACTGAACTTAAGTAAATTTTCATCCTAGCTTTCCAATAAGCATAATCAGTTCCATTAAACATTGGTGGCCTAGCTATGGACTGACCCTCAGAAAAAGCGTTGTTAGACAAATTCATGACTCTAGAGTTAAAAATACCTGCTCTGATACCACTTGTAGGATCTAAATTAACCCTAGAGGGGGGGGTGAATAGGGTTTATTGCAAAATAGGTAAATTTAAAATAAAATAAAATGTCACAGAAAAATTGCAGAAAGAAAAAATCACACACAGAAAATACCCAGCTTCGGCAAAACTATGCCTACTGCTGCATTCAAGGTTTCTACTAGGAATTTTAAACAATCTCTTCGCCTACAGACTCTTGTAAACTTGCGACCTTCGCTCCTGACTGTTTAAACCCTACGCTCAAGACCTTGACACAACTCGACCCGTTAAGTTGTGATTTTTCAAACTACAAACACTAGTAGTTATTGACTTTAAGGAATGAAATTTAAATTTTTAAACAAAAAATAAAAAGAAAATAAAACCCTAGGATTTTAAATGTTTAGGGTTATCCCCTTTTTTATCATAAGAGAAAAAAGGGCAGCTCCCTTATTTTATTGCTCCACCGCTTTTGTTTAGCCCAAGCTTCCTTTGTCTCTTTCTGGAAATAGAAATGGCGGCTTAAAAAACTAGGGTTTCTCTGAAAGTGCTAAATCGAGATCGCTGGTTGATGAAAATCAGTTTTCTGTTGCTCGATTCTTCTTAGCTTCAATCTCTGGTGGCTTGTATCTTCTTCGATCGAATTTATAGGCTCTGATTTGGTTTCTGGCTTCTCTCGATTTCTGGTATGGTTTTTACTATTCGATTTTATGATATAGATGTACTTGATCTTCGATAATTTTATGCCGATGATGATTGGTGTTTATATAGGATTAAAAATCCGATATTTGCTCTGATTTCGTATTGAAATTGGTCATTGATATATACGAAAATATTTGGGGCTTTTTAAAATAGCTTTCTTGCGGCTGATCTGGAACTTTTGATTGAGTCTTCCTTGACTTCGAATTCCTTGATTTGAACTTGTGATTAATATATATTTTGCGTGATGAATTCTTCCTTGCCTCGTATGCTTCTGGAACTTTGAATTGGTCTTGAAATAAATTTAAATCCTGATTTCTGGAATTTAAATAATTCTTTGAATCTTTCTTTTCAAAGCAAAACCATTTTTCCTGTCTTTGATATGAACAGTTGCTTCTTTTGAAAAAAAAAACTGGACAGATGCTTCGCTTGACTTCCTTGACTTTGAATTTGTGTTATTCTTTGATAAGAACAGATGCTAAATTATTATTACACATCCATTGCTTGTTATGTCTTATTTATGGCACCCTCTTGCTTGTCACATGAATTGTGCCATGACTGATTAACTGATGCTTGCCACCGTAACTTGTTCATACATAAATATGTGCTGAACTTTTTGGTTTTGCCTTTCTAGATTTAAAGCTTTGCCATTCATGTTTTGCGTACACACTATGCTTCCCTGAATTTGATGCTTATGCACCAGTGGCCATTTGACTTGAATTAGGCTTGGCTCTGTCATATTTCCAATTGCTTACACCATGTTTCCATGAACCTGTTTTAACTGCAGTTGTTTTGAACCATTGCTGATCTTTTAAAAAAAACTTAAATTCATGTAATTCCTGAAAACTTGATTTTAATAAAAGCTGGCTTTATTATGGCTTCATTACTGATTGCATGCATCATAGTATTTGCTTTGTTTATATGAGCTCGATTATTCTTGTTTATCACTTGTATAATGCACCACTCCCTTGCATGCCTGACTTGTACATCTATGTTGCTCCTGACTTGGTACATGTATACTAACTTGATGCTGATCAATGTTGATCTGACCATTTGAGCCTGAAATACTGGGCTGAACCATTTAGCTTGTTTTTTTTTTATGTTGTACTGTTCCTTTTTCTTGTCTGATCAATGCTTTTTATTTGGACTTTTTTTCATATGTATTACTTTGGGACCTCTGGCTTGTGCATGTGAAGCTGCGGTTAAATTGATCGGGACTTGCCACTGCGCCATTGTGCCAATTGTTTGTTTCCATTTATGTTTGTGTATATGTATTAGCACATATAGGACTAACCTTGCATTTCACTTCCCCTTAGAACATGCTGTGTACATTACATGTATATATGAATTTCAACACTGCATAAACTTCATCATGTTGTTCACTGCCTTGTTTTCAACCTGACCCACTTGAGCTATCTTGTCTACACTTGCTTTTGTCCATGAACATAGATGAATCTGCTTGAACTTGTAAACAACTTTTGCTATCATATTGACTTGTGCTCGACCATTTGCCCATGCTGCCTGCATTAGTGTGTTAATCACTTTCATTTGCATGCTCTGCTGTAATGTCCCGTATTTTCTGACCATTTATTTTATTTATTTAAAATATTTCTTTGAGTTTAAATAATGGAAGTTAAATTGAATATTTAGATTATATTAATAGAATATTAACGGTTTATATATGTATTGAATATTCGTTTAACCCAAAATTTTGAATGTCGAATTTGAAAATTTATCTTAACCTTATTTGAAGTCATACGATATTTTGTTTGAATATATTCGACGTTATCAATTTATTGTTATTTATCCAACTATTTTGAAATTTAATCTATCTTGTATTGGTATTATAAAACTCAGACTTAACCCTTGACTCACGCTTAAAACCAGGAACTCGATCTCGTACTAAAGTATAAACAAATGGGCAAAGTAATTCAAGTCGAGATCGTTTGCAAAAAAAGCATGTATTATCTGTTTGTAAGAAAGAATAAACTCAAAATTTCATAAGAACAGTAAACAGATAAATAAAGGAAACTAATATAGGAACATATATATTCTACATCAGCCTTTCTTACATGACCAAATAAACAAATGTTTATACAGACAATGTCATAATCGAATACAAGAAAAACCCAAACAAAGCTGTGAAGTGCACAGCTCTGAAATGACTAAACAATTCATAGCCTAGGAGCAGCTCGGTCATGGAGTAAGAACCCTACATGAACCATCACACTTACGCACCACTGTCCACCAGATTTACCTGGGAAAAGAGAAAAATAGACGGCTATGAGTAGCTATGTTTAAAGTAGAAACATTTCAAAAGAAAAAGAAAAGAGAGATATAAGAAAATAGCCTAAATAGCAAATCAAATAGCAAAAATCAGTGGACAAACGTATACATTAATCCTGAACAGTTAAGAGCATAGCTAGGAACAACTATGTATTTTACAGCTCAGGATGTATAAATCAATGGCTCACTGTATGAAACAGATAATACAATAGGGGTTGACAAAACAATTCAATAGTTGTGTATAGTACAAACAGGCCATGTACAACACAAATAAACAACTTATAGTCTTGTCTACTATATAGGAACAGTTCAGTTCTGTGTATATCTGAGCAAGATTTTGCACATGGGAATCTAATTTAAATCTGTACTGTTTCCTGGTTAAGTATCAAACAACCATCAGAGTTCCCATTACTAATACAAACAAATCGATGGCACAGCAAAAAGAAAAAGGGAAGAACAAATATGTGTATATATATATAAAGTTGAAGGATTTTGAATGAGGGGAATAGCACATGAAAACAGATGAAAAATAGCTAATACAACAATAACGTAACAACTATGCAAAACAGTAAAATGCACAAACCTAGGGAAAACAGTAAGATGAACATATTTTACACCATCAAATCCATGTAGACAATTCGAACAACAAGAGAGAAAAAAATGTACCACCAAATCAATCAAAACGGATGACATATCTTCAGAAAATCTCATATAAAAGATACGGGCACATGGCAAATTCAAATCTGAAAATCTGAAATGGAATTAAACAATTTGATAAGTTGTGTACACACAGACATGACAATACAACAATATAAAATGCAAATTCAAGTGCAAACCAAGCATTCATGGCTCAACAAATCTACATAGGGACAGTTGAGCAGGAGTGCACATGGAGGGAAAATCCAACAGGAAATCATCACACAGTACCATTCAAACAAGACAACTCGAATACACATCCATACGAGCAGACAATAAATGAAACAATTCGAATAAAGAGACCATGTGAATTAATAAATTCGTAGCTCCTAATCTACATAGGAGTAGTACATGAAGGACCAGCACCCAAGATCTTTGCACTGCCCGTCAAAGCAATACAACCATCACATATCCATCAAAAACAGTTCGGTCTTACAGCATAGCTAAAAGGAGAAGGATAGTACCTAGATTCTAAGCACAACTAAGTCTATCACTAGGATATAACAATTCGATTTCGACGGTGATCTTATCCGATCATTCCACTACTATAAATACACGGTATGTTCAAACCACAAACCAACCAACTCAGTCTCGAAATGAACAAAACCCAATTCGAAACCATAAAAAAAAACAAAACAGAAGATTATCAAAACTAAAACATGAATTTAAAATCATGGAAATACTTATCTGAATGGCTCTTCGACTCGTGCTAGGGTTCGGTCTTCGACCTTGAAGCGTCGATGACCCTTCGTGGGTAGCAGTGGGTGTCGAAGCGACACGGATAGGGAAAGCGTTCAATTTTTGCTGAAGAAGGGGCGATGGAAGAGTTGGATTTCATGAAGGAGGGTTCCTCCATTTTTCTTATGGCGGCGGAGTATTTTTCTGAGGGTTTGAAGTAGGGTTTGCGGACCGATCGTTTTGGGGGTATAAGGTGGTGCGGGTTTGATAATAATGGGCCAAGGAAGAGGAAATTTATAAAAAGGTAAGGCCCAATGTTTTAATTTAAGGGTTTACTTAGTTTATATGTTAATATACAACTTAGTTTATTAATTCAGAATCCATACGATTTCAGAATTCATTAAAACTGAAAGCGTCGGGACCGTGTCGACGAACGCCATAACACGGAGCTGATTGGGTCAAGATCAGAAGCAAATGGAAATTTTAGTCAAATTTAAACACCTGTTTAATTTGGCTAAAACAAACGGTTCGTCGACAAAAACAAAATTCAAAGGTGAGTTAATTCTCACACCTTCTGGAATACTGTGATGTGGTAAAGTCACGGTAAATTATATTTTGCGGTTAACAGTTTAAATTGGCTGATTGGATGCGATGGATGCAAGTTGCTTGTTGTTGGTTGATGGTTACAGTTAATTATATTCTGCAAATTGTTTAATATGCATATTGTTATCAACTAACATCTGTGATGCAGAGAAGGACAGGTTGGAGGATCCGACCGGATTCCTCCAATTTACTTTACTTGTTGTTGTTGTGCATATATATGGATTGTTCATATCATCTGACACCAAAACTATTTGAACGTTGATAGTTGAATATACAACCATCGTTGTTGTGGTTAAAGTCAATTGTTTGTGTGGACTGAGTAGATGGGCAGTAATGGTCTAGTCGTAGGGTTTTAACGTTGTTCTACCGTCAGAGAAATTGATGGGGTTTCAAGGTTATAATTTATTTATAACCGAATTAAAGTTATTTAATTATTGTATACGAGTATTTAAATTGGAAATTTAAATTAAATAGACTATATCAAGTTATTAAGGAAATTTAGTAAAATGGTTTACATCAGTTGAGAAGCAGAAATCAAGAATTTTCCACGAATGTGTAAAAAGGAAAATAATTGTTTCCAAACAAATAAAAATGTGACTTAAATTAATTAAGTTAATTAATTAATTTAAGAAAGGGGAAATGACAATTGGAATTTCAGTTAATAGTTAACTAATGTGTATGGTTGATAAATCCACCAGTGCAAGTAGAATGGTCAAAGGAAATAAATGTTGGTTAAATATTTATTAAAGTTATCAAATAGTGTTGGATATTAGTTAATCTTCGATTAACTATAGTCTAACGAGATAGTTGAATTGGTTATTGTTAATAACCTGGATTATTATCGAGTAAGCACGTAAACATGATAATAATGCTATTTTGGGTTAAGATTAAAGTTAACTATATTTTGATATAGTAGATGTTAAAGCAAGTTATTCTTTAAATTTCAAATAATTTAAAGTGGTGAATTCAATTTAATGCCAAGTAAGAATTTATTAAAGGGATTTGTAAAATCCAAGTTTCAACAAGATTTAATATATGGAATTCATTTAACCAGTGATCAAATGACGATGAGGTTTAGCCAAAGAGGCGATAAAGGTTTATTATAAAATGTCCAAGTAGATGAAATCAATTTACGCAACGAGGGATTTATATTATAAATCAAAAGGTTTTAAGTGGAAGAATATTTGAAGTTAAAGTGATGTTTTAATGGATATTAATTTAGATAAGGGAATTAAGTAAAAGACTTTAAAAGAAGATTTCAAATGTAAGAAACAATTTATGGGATCGATTTGAAATCGATAAGGTAAATAAGATTTGGGAAAATGGTTAAGTAATAGACTGATGTTATTCCGAGATAAGAACGGGTTGACCAAGGTCTGAGAGGTAACTAAAATACCCCAACTCGGTTGGCCTCGCTATTATCGAGGAACAGTATTAGTTTGAAGTAAGTGAAGTTGTTGAAATTGTTTTATCCGATACGAGGTACATCGAACTCTAATGCAAGATTTTGGGAATTAAATAATATTGCAATGATGGTTCCAAAGGAAATAAGAATAAGTGGTTTAAAATTTTATTAAACATTTGTTATTCAATTAGAGTTGATCGAATATAGTTAGAGTTAGTCAAACAAAGTTATCTAGGAAAAAGTTTCCATTGCGTACGACTGCTAGCGTAATTCGCAGGGCTGCAGATAGCCTACGGCGGTCGGATGTTTCCTGAGGGAATCGGGCGTAACCATTGTGATCGCTGCGATCTAGAGTCGAGCGAATGGAGTTAAGGCGAGTATTAGTTAATAGGAGTAATCAAGTCAAGTTTGTCGAGTTAAATAAGTCGAGTTAGTCAAGTTAGAGTTAATCAATCAAAGTAAATCAGTTAAAGTTAGTCAAAAGGGAATTTGGTTAAATATATTTTAAAAGAGGTCGAGTTGTGCCAAGTACTGAATCAGAAAACTCATTGTGTTCACACTATTGTTAATTGATAGTTAAAACACCGACTATCAAACCAGACCAATACGATTGTTGGTTCGGAAAGTCCGGGATCGAATTATATTCGAAAACCATTCCGACCATCAAATACGTGAAGGCGTCGATTGAAGACGGAGCAAGTGAAGACTGGGGATCTTCATAAGCAGAAGGACTACTTGTTGAATTTCTCTGGCCTGCAACCAGAGTTATTTTGATTTGTGATTCTGTCGTGGTTGAAATCCACGGGTTGCAAGGACTTCTCGCTACTGATTCATGGGGTGATTCCTATATGAGATGCAGTAGGAGAGTACCTTCGGTTCATCCTGTTCCTGGATGACTTGTATGGACAGATGTCTGACAGAGTATTTCCAAAGGAATTACATGCGTTGATTTCTCCAAACGTACGATAGTTGACGGCGGAGAAATGGTTATTCTCTAGCCAGATAGCTAGAGTATGTTTGTGGACGTCAATCAAGTGTGATCTGGCGGATCTGATGATGTGGCATTCAAAGTGAATGATGACCAGATGTTCTAGAGATAAAGTTCTAGCCTCAAGCCTCATCAACCGGGAAATGACAAAAATCGGGCAGGCAGCATGGCTATGTGGGTCGCACCCATTAGGATGTATGATTACCTATCTAGAGAAATTCCTATTGCTTCTTAATCTATGTTTCAATGCTGACCCTATTCGGGTGGCGGTTGCTGATCCCAACCGTCGGTGATATACATTCGATACACTCAAGCGAAATGAGTGGTCGGTCATGTGAGGGCCGGGTTGCAAGACGTTCTTGTTGAACCCAGTGTATTCGCCTCTAGAGATACACGTGCGGAAGGTGGACCCATACCTTGTCAAGTTGGAATCCAATATCCAATAAGCGCCCACGGTTTTTCGATTGTATACTATATATGTGGAGCGTGAGATGCAAGCGTTCCTCTAGATTATTATTTACTTGTATTTAGACATTATGATAATATCAGAGAAAGATATTGATTTCAAAAATGTTTTGGGTTATAGTAAGGTAAAAACCGTCCGTGTTTATGTGTGGACTGGTCTTACTATTACCTTTTGATTCCACAAAGGATTTTGCAAAGTTAAACAAGTGTGTGTAATGTGAATTTATCACTGGAAGTATTCCAGACTGACCCGGTGTATTTTGTTTTAAATCAAATGTGCTCGGGTCAGACCGAGTATGTTCCAGGTTAGGTTTCGCTTGGTGTTTCAGGAGCTGGAAGCAGGCGGCTTCACCGCTAGTTATTCAAAGTTATTATTCCGCTGTGACTAATGTATGTGTACTCTGATGATTGGTATGTTTTATATAGTTCTTTGTATAAAGAGATTTGATATTATATTTTATCTGTTCCGCTGTGAGATTCTGATGTGTTTTTTCTTCTTTCTTCTATTCTAACACTTCTTTCTTTCTATCCTCACCTTCTAACTTCTTTCTCATGACAATCTGGGGGTTCGATACTTGGGTTTTGGCAAGTGATACGAGTTTATGTATTGTTGTCGAGAACCCGATTGTCGTTCTTTTTTTCCCGGGTCGTTACAGTGGTATCAGAGCTGGTTGCTTAATTGGTACGGATGATAGGGGGTTCTCGCTTCGCGTTAGGTGGCGAACGGGAGACTCTTACCCCTACATCTCCCGACAATGTGGGTTGGTCGAGTCGAGAGGCTGGCCGTAAAAGCAGTTCTGAGGTATCTCTGTAAGCCACGCTGGGAGGTTAGCCCAGTGCCGAGGGAGGAGAGGATGGTTGAAAATCCTACTCGAATCCCGTGGTCGTTACAGTGGTATCAGAGCTATTGGTTTAGAGATAACCTTGGCTCTGTGGCGTGACTCAATAGAGATGGGGTTAGCAATACCGTAGATTGAGTTTGAGTGTATATATATATGAGAGCGTATTTGTAAATTTTATATACAAATGTTTTGTATTGTGTTGTTGATCGGTTCAAGTGTTGAAAAGCGTTGAACTGGTAATGGACACGATATTGTTTTGAAAAGAGGGTAAATGAAATAATTTTACCCAAAATTTATTTTTAAATAGAAAAGAAATGATTTTATGAAATCATTGAAATATCGTATGTTGATTGATTTGAATAAAACTCAAATATTTGAATTGAACTTAACTGGGTTAAGTGAAATTGAATTTATAATTAATAATGGTATTGAGAAATAAATTAAGAAATGGTGTTGAAATTAAATAAATTTGAATTGAATTTGAAAATTTAATGAAGAATAATTAAATAGAAATTAATCAAATATAAGTCGGGTGGTATTCAAATATGTTGAATTCAATTAAATAGTAATATTGAATGTGGATTCAGTTGACTTGATTAAATTGTTGTGCCTTGATTGTTGTATGCTTGTTTGATTGACTGAATAAAGATTCATCCATGATTTGATGAAGAATTAAATAAACCGAGACCCAGAAGAAAATAAATGAAATGTTATTTAAATATTTAATGATCAAGTTAAATACAGGGACCAGAGGGCTATGAAGATTGAGTTTGATGGCGTAAGTTGCACGGCAATTGAGTAGTAAACTAAATAACGCTCGAAGAGGTACGCCTACGCGAAAATAAAAAAAAATAAAAAAATTGGGGGTTTAATTTTCGTTTTCCGATAATTTTTGAAAATTTGAAGTATTAGAATATTTTCGATAATTTTTGAAAATTTTGTTTTACACTAAAAATTGGGTTTTGCTTTGGAATAAAATATATCTTTGAAGATAATGGGATTTGCAACAGTTTTCTTACCTTAGCAATTTCGAGGACGAAATTATTTTAAGGGGGGAAGAATGTAATGTCCCGTATTTTCTGACCATTTATTTTATTTATTTAAAATATTTCTTTGAGTTTAAATAATGGAATTTAAATTGAATATTTAGATTATATTAATAGAATATTAACGGTTTATATATGTATTGAATATTCGTTTAACCCAAAATTTTGAATGTCGAATTTGAAAATTTATCTTAACCTTATTTGAAGTCATACGATATTTTGTTTGAATATATTCGACGTTATCAATTTATTGTTATTTATCCAACTATTTTGAAATTTAATCTATCTTGTATTGGTATTATAAAACTCAGACTTAACCCTTGACTCACGCTTAAAACCAGGAACTCGATCTCGTACTAAAGTATAAACAAATGGGCAAAGTAATTCAAGTCGAGATCGTTTGCAAAAAAAGCATGTATTATCTGTTTGTAAGAAAGAATAAACTCAAAATTTCATAAGAACAGTAAACAGATAAATAAAGGAAACTAATATAGGAACATATATATTCTACATCAGCCTTTCTTACATGACCAAATAAACAAATGTTTATACAGACAATGTCATAATCGAATACAAGAAAAACCCAAACAAAGCTGTGAAGTGCACAGCTCTGAAATGACTAAACAATTCATGGCCTAGGAGCAGCTCGGTCATGGAGTAAGAACCCTACATGAACCATCACACTTACGCACCACTGTCCACCAGATTTACCTGGGAAAAGAGAAAAATAGACGGCTATGAGTAGCTATGTTTAAAGTAGAAACATTTCAAAAGAAAAAGAAAAGAGAGATATAAGAAAATAGCCCAAATAGCAAATCAAATAGCAAAAATCAGTGGACAAACGTATACATTAATCCTGAACAGTTAAGAGCATAGCTAGGAACAACTATGTATTTTACAGCTCAGGATGTATAAATCAATGGCTCACTGTATGAAACAGATAATACAATAGGGGTTGACAAAACAATTCAATAGTTGTGTATAGTACAAACAGGCCATGTACAACACAAATAAACAACTTATAGTCTTGTCTACTATATAGGAACAGTTCAGTTCTGTGTATATCTGAGCAAGATTTTGCACATGGGAATCTAATTTAAATCTGTACTGTTTCCTGGTTAAGTATCAAACAACCATCAGAGTTCCCATTACTAATACAAACAAATGGATGGCACAGCAAAAAGAAAAAGGGAAGAACAAATAAGTGTATATATATATAAAGTTGAAGGATTTTGAATGAGGGGAATAGCACATGAAAACAGATGAAAAATAGCTAATACAACAATAACGTAACAACTATGCAAAACAGTAAAATGCACAAACCTAGGGAAAACAGTAAGATGAACATATTTTACACCATCAAATCCATGTAGACAATTCGAACAACAAGAGAGAAAAAAATGTACCACCAAATCAATCAAAACGGATGACATATCTTCAGAAAATCTCATATAAAAGATATGGGCACATGGCAAATTCAAATCTGAAAATCTGAAATGGAATTAAACAATTTGATAAGTTGTGTACACACAGACATGACAATACAACAATATAAAATGCAAATTCAAGTGCAAACCAAGCATTCATGGCTCAACAAATCTACATAGGGACAGTTGAGCAGGAGTGCACATGGAGGGAAAATCCAACAGGAAATCATCACACAGTACCATTCAAACAAGACAACTCGAATACACATCCATACGAGCAGACAATAAATGAAACAATTCGAATAAAGAGACCATGTGAATTAACAAATTCGTAGCTCCTAATCTACATAGGAGTAGTACATGAAGGACCAGCACCCAAGAACTTTGCACTGCCCGTCAAAGCAATACAACCATCACATATCCATCAAAAACAGTTCGGTCTTACAGCATAGCTAAAAGGAGAAGGATAGTACCTAGATTCTAAGCACAACTAAGTCTATCACTAGGATATAACAATTCGATTTCGACGGTGATCTTATCCGATCATTCCACTACTATAAATACACGGTATGTTCAAACCACAAACCAACCAACTCAGTCTCGAAATGAACAAAACCCAATTCCAAACCATTAAAAAAAAAACAGAAGATTATCAAAACTAAAACATGAATTTAAAATCATGGAAATACTTATCTGAATGGCTCTTCGACTCGTGCTAGGGTTCGGTCTTCGACCTTGAAGCGTCGATGACCCTTCGTGGGTAGCAGTGGGTGTCGAAGCGACACGGATAGGGAAAGCGTTCAATTTTTGCTGAAGAAGGGGCGATGGAATAGTTGGATTTCATGAAGGTGGGTTCCTCCATTTTTAGGGTTTGCGGACCGATCGTTTTGGGGGTATAAGGTGGTGCGGGTTTGATAATAATGGGCCAAGGAAGAGGAAATTTATAAAAAGGTAAGGCCCAATGTTTTAATTTAAGGGTTTACTTAGTTTATATGTTAATATACAACTTAGTTTATTAATTCAGAATCCATACGATTTCAGAATTCATTAAAACTGAAAGCGTCGGGACCGTGTCGACGAACGCCATAACACGGAGCTGATTGGGTCAAGATCAGAAGCAAATGGAAATTTTAGTCAAATTTAAACACCTGTTTAATTTGGCTAAAACAAACGGTTCGTCGACAAAAACAAAATTCAAAGGTGAGTTAATTCTCACACCTTCTGGAATACTGTGATGTGGTAAAGTCGCGGTAAATTATATTTTGCGGTTAACAGTTTAAATTGGCTGATTGGATGCGATGGATGCAAGTTGCTTGTTGTTGGTTGATGGTTACAGTTAATTATATTCTGCAAATTGTTTAATATGCATATTGTTATCAACTAACATCTGTGATGCAGAGAAGGACAGGTTGGAGGATCCGACCGGATTCCTCCAATTTACTTTACTTGTTGTTGTTGTGCATATATATGGATTGTTCATATCATCTGACACCAAAACTATTTGAACGTTGATAGTTGAATATACAACCATCGTTGTTGTGGTTAAAGTCAATTGTTTGTGTGGACTGAGTAGATGGGCAGTAATGGTCTAGTCGTAGGGTTTTAACGTTGTTCTACCGTCAGAGAAATTGATGGGGTTTCAAGGTTATAATTTATTTATAACCGAATTAAAGTTATTTAATTATTGTATACGAGTATTTAAATTGGAAATTTAAATTAAATAGACTATATCAAGTTATTAAGGAAATTTAGTAAAATGGTTTACATCAGTTGAGAAGCAGAAATCAAGAATTTTCCACGAATGTGTAAAAAGGAAAATAATTGTTTCCAAACAAATAAAAATGTGACTTAAATTAATTAAGTTAATTAATTAATTTAAGAAAGGGGAAATGACAATTGGAATTTCAGTTAATAGTTAACTAATGTGTATGGTTGATAAATCCACCAGTGCAAGTAGAATGGTCAAAGGAAATAAATGTTGGTTAAATATTTATTAAAGTTATCAAATAGTGTTGGATATTAGTTAATCTTCGATTAACTATAGTCTAACGAGATAGTTGAATTGGTTATTGTTAATAACCTGGGTTATTATCGAGTAAGCACGTAAACATGATAATAATGCTATTTTGGGTTAAGATTAAAGTTAACTATATTTTGATATAGTAGATGTTAAAGCAAGTTATTCTTTAAATTTCAAATAATTTAAAGTGGTGAATTCAATTTAATGCCAAGTAAGAATTTATTAAAGGGATTTGTAAAATCCAAGTTTCAACAAGATTTAATATATGGAATTCATTTAACCAGTGATCAAATGACGATGAGGTTTAGCCAAAGAGGCGATAAAGGTTTATTATAAAATGTCCAAGTAGATGAAATCAATTTACGCAACGAGGGATTTATATTATAAATCAAAAGGTTTTAAGTGGAAGAATATTTGAAGTTAAAGTGATGTTTTAATGGATATTAATTTAGATAAGGGAATTAAGTAAAAGACTTTAAAAGAAGATTTCAAATGTAAGAAACAATTTATGGGATCGATTTGAAATCGATAAGGTAAATAAGATTTGGGAAAATGGTTAAGTAATAGACTGATGTTATTCCGAGATAAGAACGGGTTGACCAAGGTCTGAGAGGTAACTAAAATACCCCAACTCGGTTGGCCTCGCTATTATCGAGGAACAGTATTAGTTTGAAGTAAGTGAAGTTGTTGAAATTGTTTTATCCGATACGAGGTACATCGAACTCTAATGCAAGATTTTGGGAATTAAATAATATTGCAATGATGGTTCCAAAGGAAATAAGAATAAGTGGTTTAAAATTTTATTAAACATTTGTTATTCAATTAGAGTTGATCGAATATAGTTAGAGTTAGTCAAACAAAGTTATCTAGGAAAAAGTTTCCATTGCGTACGACTGCTAGCGTAATTCGCAGGGCTGCAGATAGCCTACGGCGGTCGGATGTTTCCTGAGGGAATCGGGCGTAACCATTGTGATCGCTGCGATCTAGAGTCGAGCGAATGGAGTTAAGGCGAGTATTAGTTAATAGGAGTAATCAAGTCAAGTTTGTCGAGTTAAATAAGTCGAGTTAGTCAAGTTAGAGTTAATCAATCAAAGTAAATCAGTTAAAGTTAGTCAAAAGGGAATTTGGTTAAATATATTTTAAAAGAGGTCGAGTTGTGCCAAGTACTGAATCAGAAATCTCATTGTGTTCACACTATTGTTAATTGATAGTTAAAACACCGACTATCAAACCAGACCAATACGATTGTTGGTTCGGAAAGTCCGGGATCGAATTATATTCGAAAACCATTCCGACCATCAAATACGTGAAGGCGTCGATTGAAGACGGAGCAAGTGAAGACTGGGGATCTTCATAAGCGGAAGGACTACTTGTTGAATTTCTCTGGCCTGCAGCCAGAGTTATTTTGATTTGTGATTCTGTCATGGTTGAAATCCACGGGTTGCAAGGACTTCTCGCTACTGATTCATGGGGTGATTCCTATATGAGATGCAGTAGGAGAGTACCTTCGGTTCATCCTGTTCCTGGATGACTTGTATGGACGGATGTCTGACAGAGTATTTCCAAAGGAATTACATGCGTTGATTTCTCCAAACGTACGATAGTTGACGGCGGAGAAATGGTTATTCTCTAGCCAGATAGCTAGAGTATGTTTGTGGACGTTAATCAAGTGTGATCTGGCGGATCTGATGATGTGGCATTCAAAGTGAATGATGACCAGATGTTCTAGAGATAAAGTTCTAGCCTCAAGCCTCATCAACCGGGAAATGACAAAAATCGGGCAGGCAGCATGGCTATGTGGGTCGCACCCATTAGGATGTATGATTACCTATCTAGAGAAATTCCTATTGCTTCTTAATCTATGTTTCAATGCTGACCCTATTCGGGTGGCGGTTGCTGATCCCAACCGTCGGTGATATACCTTCGATACACTCAAGCGAAATGAGTGGTCGGTCATGTGAGGGCCGGGTTGCAAGACGTTCTTGTTGAACCCAGTGTATTCGCCTCTAGAGATACACGTGCGGAAGGTGGACCCATACCTTGTCAAGTTGGAATCCAATATCCAATAAGCGCCCACGGTTTTTCGATTGTATACTATATATGTGGAGCGTGAGATGCAAGCGTTCCTCTAGATTATTATTTACTTGTATTTAGACATTATGATAATATCAGAGAAAGATATTGATTTCAAAAACGTTTTGGGTTATAGTAAGGTAAAAACCGTCCGTGTTTATGTGTGGACTGGTCTTACTATTACCTTTTGATTCCACAAAGGATTTTGCAAAGTTAAACAAGTGTGTGTAATGTGAATTTATCACTGAAAGTATTCCAGACTGACCCGGTGTATTTTGTTTTAAATCAAATGTGCTCGGGTCAGACCGAGTATGTTCCAGGTTAGGTTTCGCTTGGTGTTTCAGGAGCTGGAAGCAGGCGGCTTCACCGCTAGTTATTCAAAGTTATTATTCCGCTGTGACTAATGTATGTGTACTCTGATGATTGGTATGTTTTATATAGTTCTTTGTATAAAGAGATTTGATATTATATTTTATCTGTTCCGCTGTGAGATTCTGATGTGTTTTTTCTTCTTTCTTCTATTCTAATACTTCTTTCTTTCTATCCTCACCTTCTAACTTCTTTCTCATGACAATCTGGGGGTTCGATACTTGGGTTTTGGCAAGTGATACGAGTTTATGTATTGTTGTCGAGAACCCGATTGTCGTTCTTTTTTTCCCGGGTCGTTACATCTGCTTTGTTCTTGACCATTTTGATTTGAACTTTGCTTGGTCTAATTCACATGCACTGAGTTGAGATGGTCCTCGTGGCTACTCCTTAGTTGCTTACTGATTGGCGTGGCAGTGCACACGTGTATAAACGTGTGTATATGCAGCCATCCAGACGAGTTTTTTTTGTCCCTGCATATCATACCAAGTCTAGAAAAATGATGAGAAACACACCGTAATTCTGAGGAAAATAATTTAAATAAATTCAAATTTGTATGCATTTCAGTTTTATTTCTTTGCAGTGTACTGTGTGTGTTTCTGTTTTACATGACAGGTGAGCAGATGGTGACTGGATTGAAGGCTGTAAAGACTGAAGATAGAAGACAAAAGTCAGTGGAAAAAAAATACCGGTGTCAATGTATAACAATGTTTGTATATGTGAGTGTAAATGTAGTTGTATAGGGTGAGTGACAGAGGAGTGTAAATGTAGTTGTATAGGGTGAGTGACAGAAATGTATGAATGAAATGTAGTATGTCAAAAAGTGGAGTGAAAAGATGTACTTTTTAATATTGAAATAAAATATTTTTATTTAAATAACATACTGTGTGATTGTTCAAATTTATGTACAGTTTGTTGTGTAGTAAATCAGTACATTTACAAACACATTCAATAGTAAAATATATTTGGTTGTTATCATCAAACAAAAATCATATAATTGTGTATACAACACTGTTATATACAACAAAATTTTCCGAATTTTAACCGTTGAGGTTAATTTCCTTATTCTCACATTTACAAATCTGATTAACATCAGAATTGTCTTTATAAAGTCAATTTATGATTAATAATAAAAATAAGTATTTATTTACTTTTTATAAACCTTTATCCAAATAATATATTTCAATATCTATCTTTAGTTATAAAATAAACTTCATAACTTCAGTTCTATCAATTCACCTGGCAGTGAATCAATATAAACAAAACAATTTACTTCTAGGCCATTTACTGCCGATTACTCAACCAATATAGCCCACTGGTTAAAACACAACACAGGTTGAATTTTCAATCCATGATCACTAATCAAATCAATTACCTAATCAGGACAGGTCATATATGATAATATGAAAATAAATAATATATTTGAGGAATCCGGTTGGATCCCTCCAACCTGTTCTTCCTTGTATATGAAATGGTTATCACAAATCAGATCATTCCATTCCATTTAACTGATATATAATAGTAAATAGCAACTATTTTATATCAACCAAACAACCAAACATTTTCATCAGTTCACACAATTTAAACAAAAGCATATTTATTTTATAAACATGACGAACGAGGTAAGTTACCTTCATTGGGTCCAATTCGTTAAAATAACGATTTGGTATTTCAATGAAATTAAACAACGGTTTAATTTCATCAGTTAAATAAGCAAACGAATATATATAACTAGAAAACAGTCAACTATCAAAAATCAGAACACACAAAATAAAACCCAATTTATATATAAAATATAAATGGGAAAACTGAGTGAGTTTAACTCACCTTGAGTTGATACCATTGTTTGAACGGTTGGTTTTAATTAAATTAAACGAATGCTTAATTTAATTAAAAATCTCGGTTGATTCCAATCCTGTCCGGTAGTGTTCCATAACATGATGTTGGTTGATGTGATTCCAATGGTATCCAGTTTGTCCAAATTCTGACATCATGTGAGTTATTATTATTTTAGTTATACGGCTTTAAATTTTATTAGCTATTCTTAATCACTATCCTTTTCACAATTGGAATTAACTAATTACATTTAAATTTTCAGGATCGGTTCACCATGCTGCTTCGTGCTTCGAAACCACCGATCACACTGTTGTATCCCTGTTCAAAATTGATGTTAACATATTTAACTTTATTTAATTAATTATTAATTAAGTTCTAATTAATGGTTAATAACTTCCCTACATAAGCAAACCAATCAAAACTATTCCTCCTTGTCCTCACTTGCGTCCAACTTCCTGCATTTGACGTTTTGATCAAATTTTGTATTAGTTAACACAGAAAATCCCTTAATTTAGTAATTAATAAAAGAAGTTAGTTTTATAACCATAATGGTCGAAATGGATTCCCTTTCATTCGGCAGGTGCCCATCGTTTTTCCTCCATGTATTTGGTTCCTGTTGTATTCAAGCTTAAACCCATATGTTGTCTTTCCTGTAGCTTCTCGTTCTGTCCTTCCATCCTAAAAACTGTTGTTCCAACAATAACAACACGACTTGATTAGTATACAATTATTTCCTTTAGTTAACCCTATATTTAATAGATAATTACTTTGGTTTAATTCAGGTCTTCAATTCCACTAACACGAGGACACCACACTCGAACCCACCATGTCGCACTAATCTCCGGTGATCGGAGACAGAACAACTCCCGCCAAATCCAGCGCCATACCCTCCTCCAACCTCAGCTGAAGTGTCGGCCCCCCTTGCTCCTCCAATTTCCTGAAAACGGACCCGAAAGGTCACCGCTTCACCGAGTCTTCCACAAAGCACCGCCACATAGCCCCAACCGGAACCCTATCTGAGTTCGCCAGTAGCCTCACCTACGCGCGCTCTGCCATCGCCCGGGATATCAGTCAACTCCACGCTGTCGTCGGTCACTATTCCTGTCTCGAACGTCGCGGGCTCTTCCAAGGATTCTGGTCTCAACGAACACCAGAATCCGATCATAGTGGGTCAAATTCAAGAGCTCTCCAGGTTGAGAATAATTGTTACTGAAAGTTTGTTGAATTGATTAGAGAAGTTTGAGCGATTTGAGGATGATGGTTGGTGAATTCTGGCCTTTGAAATGTTATACCGACGGCTGGACTATTATTGACCACTGCAGAGAACAAGTTAGGGTTTGACCAAGATATGTGGGGTATTTATAATATGGCTATTTCAATATAATATTATTAATGAAACTTCACAGCTAGGTAAAAAGTGAAACTGATCAAAATCGATTTCTTTTTTCTGAAAAAAGCTAATCTTGGTATAAAAAAATATTCTGGACCCAATGGGACAAGTTTCGTCGAAATTCGACTTCATTTGAAAAAATATCCTTTATAAAACCAGAAATAAACACGCGTTTAAATTTTCTATGATCATTGGATAAATCAAACCAACTTGAAACCTTGAAATCCTATAAAAATTCTACAATACGATTCCAATGGCACCAGTTTCGTCGCATTCTGAGACTTTTTCCTCGTAGGCTATTTTTACGCGCACCGCAATGCCATTTTGGAGACCAATTTAGCCGGCCTACGAAATTAACAAACTATATACCTATCCTGACTCTAATCGAAGAAACGAACTCAATGGAATTGGTTTCGCGGCCTAATTCGATCGTCTGTTCAAGTTATACCCAAATAAACCTTTATTGAATTAATTACGTGCGTTAAAAATTGAATGGGCGTTTATGGCTACCGTGGTCACATACGACATCGGTTTTCCCCGCCATTCAACACCATACAATAATTTAATGATACGGTTCCAATGAAACTGATTTCGTCAAAATATGAGTCCGTTTGCAAAATGGCAATTTTAACGCGTATATTTTAATAACGATTATCCATAGCGACTATTTCAAAATTTGATTTGGCTATAACTAACGATTTATAATACGAAATCTGGATTTTTCTCTTTCATATGAAAATTACCACCAATACGGTTCTAACGTTTCTTGTTCCACAGAAAGACGACTAAAAATGGATTCTGTATATCCAATTGAAGCAAAACTCCATATTACGAACTGCCGCGCTATTTCGAGCTCGATTTATAATCATATAAATATATAACGTTCAAACTTCGTTTTTAAATAACGAATTAAATATTGAAATCCATTAATATTCTAAATAAGTATTTAAAATAATAATTTAAATTAAATATTTGGCTACCAAAAATACGGGACATTACATTCTTCCCCTCTTAAAATAATTTCGTCCTCGAAATTGCTAAGGTAAGAAAGAACGTTACAAACCCATTATCATTATAAAGATATTTAGTCAAAACTCCTTTTTATTTCCAAAACAAATCTAACTGGTTTTAAAACCAATTTAATTCAAATAGAAGAATTTTCCAAAAATCTTTAAAAATTTCTAACACCTTAAATTTTGGAAATTTTTTGGCAGAGTCTCTCCTGTACGGAGGACATCTGCAATATCGTAGGTTCAAGAAATATATATCCATCGACCCACAGGGTCGGAAAAATTCACAAACTAAACTCAAAACCCCAAATAAAACCCAAAATTTCATATTTTGCATAGGCATACCTTTTTACGAGCGTTATTATGCGGTAAGAAATATTTTATATTCGAGCTTGCTTAGTTATTATGCAGCTCTATTCAAACTGGATTCAGTTAACTCCAGAATTTTCTCTTGGATGGATTTTAAAGCTGAATTGGAACTTCTGCACCTGTTCTCAACTCAAATAAATTTCATTAGTCCCTAAAACAACATCAATTAGTTTCAAATATCCATATCACACGATCCAACCAGTTCTACACACAATCTAATCCACATGAGATTATAATTACTTATAATCACTTCATTTATTTCTTTAATTATCCATTCAGGTTTATTAATCTGGATTGATTTATCCAACTTATTTATTTCACATTGGTTTAAAACCAAGTCTATCATTTTCAGATTTATATTCAAGCAATCAACAAAACAATCCAAACATGTCATTCAAATCAACATTAACAAATCAATCGATTCCCCATATTATAATAAATTGAGAAAATCAATACTTTTATTATAAAATAAATTGGGCAAAAATAATTTTATATCAAATTACAAATACGCGCTCTCATATATATAACAAACTCAATTTGGGTATTACTAACCCCATCTCTATCGAGTTACGCCACAGAGCCAAGGTTATCACTAAACCAATAGCTCTGATTGAAACACCCCACCTCCGTTAGGGTCACTCTCAAAGGGAATGCCCTAATTTTGGTGGAGGTTTATAAGTATAAGTCACAGATATACAAGACAGATATAATAACACATATTTGTAAACAGCGGAAAAACAACAAACTTTTATTTCATTAAAAGCAAATACGTGCTACAACAACATCACTATGATTGTCTTACATCTTTTCCAAAATCATAACATAACACTTTCATAATCTGTCTTGATTACATTATTTAAAGAAGCATAAATAAAACATAGATAAACTGCCAAAGCCCCCATAGTGGATTGTCCAAAGCCATAGTTCAAAATGAAAAAGTCCAAGCAATACATTTCTCTTCTCTTTGTTGCCTTTCCCGCCCTTCTTAAAGTCTGTCTTCTTAGGCTGCAAACCCTCTTTCTTCTTGCCCTTATCCTCTTCATTCAGCAATGCCATTTGCACCAATCTTTCATACGTGGCTTCCATGGGTATATGGGTCATGGCCAAGCTGTGTAATGGCTCATTCAACCCTTTGACGAAACGGAGAGCCTTCTTGTGCGGGGTGTTGACTAGGTCAAGCCCAAACCTAGCCAGCTCATCGAACTGATTCACATACTCTCTGACTGTCTTGTCCCCTTGCTTAAGAAATAAGAATTTTTCCAACTGCAAACTCCTTTCCGCATCGGAGAGAAATTTAGTCTCAAACCTTTCCCTAAAGTCCTCCCATGTCTCCACTGGTCTTTCAGCATTAGTGACTTCCCACCAGTAGGAAGCCTCACCCTTCAATAGCCACACTGCCAATTGTACTTTTTGTCTATCCTCTACCTCAAAGATGATGAATAGGTCCTCAGTTTCTTTCAGCCAATTTCTGGCTGCCACGAAGGACTCAGTTCCATGGAAATCCCTTCCTCCCATAGCTTTAAAATCCTTACATATCTTAGCAAAAGTGTTTCCCCGTGGAGGAGGTGGAGGAAAAGGTGCCGCTGCAGCTGGATGATTTCCGGCAGCTGGGGGAGGAGGAATGGTAGGACCTGGCTGAGTGGCCCTTGCTTCTAAGAACCGTCTAAACCAACCAGGTATTGGCAACCCTTCTGGCAAGTTAAGATCCTCGGACATGATTTCTCTTCTTCAAGCTGGATGTTAAGACCGGTCAAGCTGCTGTGTTCCCTCCCTGTGGACCTGGGGGGGGGGGGAACGGAAGAAAAGAAGACGAAAGAAAAGTAGAGTCAGACATAAAGCCTGAGTAAGTCTAGTACTATTTTGTCTATGAATAAAGAACTGGGTATGATAAGTATGAACAAGAAGTGGGCAAGCACTATAAACTTGGTTAAGTTGTCTAGAGTCGAATATACTATCGTACCCCATGTTAATCTCTGAACCCATATAAACTAGTTTCCAACTGGCACCCCATAATCAGGGTGAAGTGATCCATTTTACAATGATCGGCTCCTACTCGCATAGTTACATGTGTCTTACGGCCCCCGATGTTGTAGTTACCTATGCTGGTCCCACCATGGGGTGTATCAAGTCCCATAGTGGCGGCCCGACACAACCTTAGAATGCACAGGTATGCTACTGGTGTCCAGTGCCTTATTTTTCTGCGCCGGAGTGTGTGCACGCCCGCACCCCGTTAGAATCTACACTGGTACACCACCGCCGTCGATTTGACCTCTTACAATCAGCCCAGTAATCGTGCCCCACCCTGCCTAGTTTCAGGGTATCCTGATACACCTTCTAGGGTTACTGCTGAAAAGGGTCCCCCGTTACTAGGTTTTCTATCTCTTGCCAACATGCTAAGTTGGTTAAGTGTTTCCTAACCTAACCCCCACCAGTCCGTTTAGTTTAGCATGTTCCATTTTGATTAAGTCTTTAGTTCACTTAATCCTAACAATCCTGACTCAGCCTTAATTGTCTTATTAAGGCCCTGACCTCTCACATTAGACAGGTATTGTTGTGGCTGCCTGTTGCCGGTTGGTTCCGGGCAGTCTTACGCCACAACTCAGTCTAACCTCGGGTCCTTATTGGGCTCCATGTTTAACCTCCCACATTGGATAGGTATTGTTGTGACTACTGGACAGCCGGGCGGTTCCGGGCAGGTTTACATCACAACTCAATCCAACCTCGGGTTAAACACATCGTATTTTCTACATTTACATATTTTGTCATTCTTCTTTATTTCTTATATGTAAATATTTGCGGCCAATTATTAAGTTAATGGTGTAAAAGTTACACCAATCGTGGGCCCAACCCATACTTGAATCTGGGCCCTTCTGTTTTATATTTTCATTCATTAGTAATTTTAACCCAACGTTATTTTCCCCCGTTTAACACGTCCGTTTATTATATATATGTTGGGCTTAGCCTTTTAAAGCCCAATTTAGCCATGCGAAAAGGGGAGGCTTAAATCGTGATTACATACACAAAAAGGGGAAGGTGAGCGTATGAACTTGCAATATGACGTTGGAAATACAAAATAGAAACTGGTGTACTTGCATAGTGGTAACATATACTTTGGTCATAAAGCATAGGTGACATGAATCAAAGCATGTAAACTTGTAGTTAAGTTAAGAATACCACTATTGACACATAGGCCTAACTACCACATAAACCTATATTTTTATTTCAGGCATAATGTCAAACATAAGCATGGCATAAATATTTCTAACATAAGCATGGCATAATGTCAAACATAAGCATGGCATAATATCAAACATAAGCATTGCATAAGTATAGTTAAATTTGTTCACATAACCATGGCATAAATGTTTCTAACATGAAATCATGATTCTTACTTTAGTCATGTAAACTTGCAAAAAGGGATTTTTGAGCCTAACCTAGCTATGTACCACATATGTCATCATAAAATTCTTGTAAACAAGATAGACTTAATCATGGATTTCAATTATGCCAAATATCATTCATAGCCTAGCCATATTCATAAGTTTGCAAATAGGTTTTCTAGTACAAAAGCATGGCTTAATACATGATGCCCAATTTTCAACATAATTTCATATGGATTATGCCAACCCAAACTTATTCCAATTACTTCACAAAAATCATGTTTATATAAAAATACACATTATGATGGCATAATAGCAAAGCCCCAAACTTGCATGAATTTCAATCAACTACATACATGTAGCTTCAACATGGATTACATAATTTGCGAATATTCCAAACGTATACTTGCATAGAACTACCGCATGTAGTTCTTTATAATTGAATAACATAATTCAAGAATATCCAAACGTATATAATATTTCAAATTGATAAGAACGCACAAATATGAATTACTTTATTGCCACAATTCAAGCATACAAACCAACACAATTATTTGTTCATACCAAAGTAATACTCTACTTACAATGATGTGGCGAATTCTCCAATTTAGGGGTTTGGAGACGCAAATTCCTTTGTTGAATTGATTTGTTTAGGTTGCTTTAAGCTTTAGAATTTTCCTCCTAATCCTCTCTCCGATTTGGTGGCTACCCCTAGTCGTTCCTCAGCAGCATGGCGGCTTTGTTCTTATTTTTGAATGAATAGATTAGGGTTTAGTCTAGGGTTGTTTTTATAGAGGTAAGGAACTGATTAGGACCATTGATGTTGCTTGGATTGATCGTAGCCATTCATTCGATAGAGAGACCAATTAGAGCCTGCCACCTAGCCCTAATGACAAAGCAGACCACAGAAAATCGACCAACATAGCATAGGCCAGCCGGGTTAGACTGGGCTCGACCTGGGTCTGGACCAGGTCGACATGCCTGTCGACAGCCCTGTCGACCTGGTTAGACCAGGTCGACAGCCCAGTCGACCTGGGTGCGTCAGGCGGGTGTTTTTCCGCCCTGGCCCATTGGGCCCCACTTTGGAATTTAAACTTGATTTTTCTGAGTTATTTTATTCTGTTTGAATTTTAAATTTAATTCAGAAACTTCCGAAGGCCATATCTTCTTCATACGGACTCCGTTTTTCGAAAACTCGGACTCTATTTCGCGTATTTTTCCGAGACGAACGCAATGGCGTATCCCGTTTCCCTTAGTTCTTTGATTTCAAATTGATTATACTTTAATTTGTTAATTTCACAGTTATAGAATTTGCGGGGTGTTACACTGATACCACTGTAACGACCCAAGGTTTTTCGGCCTGGGAAATCGACATAAATACCTTTATCGTAACTCATGTTGTCCTTCCAACACCGAAAACACTGGAACGTTTATAGAAAGAAATTAGAGGGTGAGATAAGAAAGAAAGAAATATTAGAATAGAAGAAGAAGAAGAAACACCACAACACAGAATCAGAGTCTCACATCGCAGCGGAACAAAATATAATACAGAAATAAAACTTTATTGAGAGCTTTTAAAAAAACTTACAATATCAAAGTACATAAGCATCTCTGGACAGTTATAATAACTTGTCCTCATATACAATACACAGCGGAATAGACATCATATATATAATACGTTTGAACTTCTCCAGCTCGTCTCTGGACTTCGCAGCATCCGATAACCTGGACCTGTGCACCCGGGCTAACCCGAGCATTTACAAAACACCGGGTCAGTCTGGTGAACCAGAGTAAGATAAATTCACTAAGTTTAAGGGTATCATACAACTTGATTTTAAAGTTCAAAATCTTTTCAAAAGGAAAGGTTAATCGTAAGACCAAATCCACACATAAATACAGACGGTTTTTACCTTACGGTAACCCAAAACATTTTTGAAACCAATAGCTTTTCTAATATTATAATAATGTCTAAATACAAGTAAATAGCAATCTAGTGGAACGCTTGCATCTCACGCTCCACATTTATAGTATACAATCAAAACCGCGGGCGCTTATTGGAGATTGGATTCCAACTATGACAAGGTATGGGACCACCTGCCGATAACGTATCTCTAGAGGCGAATACACTGGGTTCAACAAAAACGTCTTACAACCCGGCCCTCACATGACCGACCACTCATTTCGCTTGAGTGTATCAAATGTATATCACCAACGGTTGGGCTCAAACCACCATTTCCCGAAAAGGGACAGCATTGAAATAGATTAAAGAAGCAAAAGGAATTTCTCTAGATAGGTGATTATACACCCTAATGGTAGCGACCCACATAGCCATGATGCCTGCTCGATTTTTGTCATTTCCCGGTTGATGAGGCTTGAGGCTAGAATTTTCATTTAAAACATCTGATCATCATTTACTTTGAATGCCAGATTATTAGATACGTCAAATCACTAATTGACGTTCATAACTATACGTTGGGTTTAAAAGAAGAGCCCCTCTTTGACACCACTCGGTATATTTGTAAAAATCAATTTACGTGGTTTTAGGAAATACTCTGTCAGACATTCGTCCATACAAGTCATCCAGGAACATGATGAACCGAAGGTACTCTCCTACTGTATCCAATATAGGAATCACCCATAGATCAGTAGCGAGAAGTCCTTGCAACCCGTAGATTCCAACCATGATAGAACCACAGTACATCTTTGGCTGCAGACCGAAGATCATTAATAGTTCTTCCGTTTATGAAGATCTATGGTCTTCAGTGCTTCATCTCGATCATCTTCTGATATCTTCTCGTATTTGTTGGTCGGAATGGTTTTCGAATATAAATTCGATCCCGGCATTTCCGTACCAACAATCGTATTGGACAGATTTGATAGTCGGTAATTTAACTATCAAAATCAACAGTGTTTCAATCATGACAATCCAGTGAGTCCACTGGTTCAGTATTCGATCTCACTTGGCCTTTTAATTTAAACCAAATGTATATTTAAACCCTTAAATACTCCGATATTATAAATATAGTTTACGCTTCTGATTATACATAAGATTTATTCTTTAAACAAATTCGATTTAATACCTAGGAAAATCCTATATCATATTTTGTTTCTGTTTTCACTTTCAAACATTAGCCACGTTATTATAATATTAGGAAATCATTTTAACTCAATACTCGTAAAACAACGTTACGAGATATCTTTTATCTATTACTTGAAAACAATAACGCTTATTTTTATAGAATAAATCTATTTCAAAACTCTACTTTACATTTCCTTTTAACCTTGCGGATCTCGTTATAATTTTACGCAATCTCCCTTTTTCTCCTTTTACTTTGAAATCGTCATTTTATATATAATTTCACCAAAAATATTTCGTTATCAATTTCCTAATGAAATAATAAGGTTTATTAACCACATTTACCATTACAACTCATATCATTTTAAGATAATCCCGAAGTCGTTCAAGTTGGGGTATTTTAGTTACCTCTTAGGCCTTGATCAACAATGTTCATACCTTAAAATAAATATAAGTTGTAATCCCAAACCAATATTCATTCTAATCCCAGTACAAATACCATTGAACTATTTTATTCAAAATACGGTTTCATAAAACCTTCTTATCCCTTTGAAAATCTCTTCTCGAATATATCATTATTCCTTAATTAAATAATTAAGTAATTCCTTATAAAATGCCACTTTTAACCTTTACCTTTCTAAAACAATTTTATTCCATAATTCAGATTTGTTTATCAAATCCTATGATCCACATCTTTTACCATATTTACTATTATCAATCCCTTTCCAAATTCATTACACCATTTTCCACTTTGGAATCTTATTCTCAAATCCTCACCTTTACTTAATCCCATTATTAAGTAACTTTAATGTAAAATTAACACTTTAACATCTTAATCCTCACTTATAAAAATCCTAGTTTATGATAAACCCTTTCTCTTAATTTCCTTTTACTTAATTTAAATAATTAAGTAACATTTATTTTAAGCTGCCATGTTCGCTTAAAATTCTCTTTACCGTTTCGTTATAAAACCTAGGTTAAAAAATAAAACCTGTTCACAAACCTCTTTCACAAATCAATTGGATTTCTCTTCAACTCCGATTACCTTTTAAATGAATTCAATTAATAAGTAATTCTCTAAATTATTATTATTAAAAATAATAATTTACTTCCATGATTTACTACTTCCATTGTAAATTCCTTTATTTACTAAAATAAATATAAATTCCGTTCTTAAAGGTCTTATTAAAATTAAAACAATATTCACTAAACTCTTTTATTCGATTAATTCAAATTAAACCAAATTAAAAATCAATTTCAATTACAGTGGTTAACTTAGTCAACTCAAGGCATGGTTATCTCGTTAACCCATTCCAATTCGTTTTCACTTTAAATTAATTAATAATATAATTAATTTAAATAATTCCATTTAATTAATTCTTAATAACAAATTTTCCGAATTTTAACCGTTAAGGTTAATTTCCTTATTCTCACATTTACAAATCTGATTAAAATTAGAATTGTCTTTATAAAATCAATTTATAATTAATAATAAAAATAAGTATTTATTTCCTTTTTATAAACCTTTATCCAAATAATATATTTCAAAATCTATCTTTAGTTATAAAATAATTTTCATAACTTCAGTTCTATCAATTCACCTGACGGTGAATCAATATAAACAAAACAATTTACTTCTAGGCCATTTACTGCCGATTACTCAACCAATATAGTCCATTGGTTAAAACACAACACAGGTTGAATTTTCAATCCATGATCAATAATCAAATCAATTACCTAATCAGGACAGTTCATATATGATAATATGAAAATAAATAATATATTTGAGGAATCCGGTTGGATCCCTCCAACCTGTTCTTCCCTATATATGAAATTATTATCACAAATCAGATC
Organism: Allium sativum; assembly: GCA_030737875.1. Lineage (NCBI taxonomy): Eukaryota > Viridiplantae > Streptophyta > Magnoliopsida > Asparagales > Amaryllidaceae > Allium > Allium sativum. The sequence goes on along the minus strand of CM060921.1, from coordinate 150,267,822 downwards.
ATTCCATTCCATTTAACTGATATATAATAGTAAATAGCAACTATTTTATATCAACCAAACAACCAAACATTTTCATCAGTTCACACAATTTAAACAAAAGCATGTTTATTTTATAAACATGACCAACGAGGTAAGTTACCTTCATTGGGTCCAATTCGTTAAAATAACGATTTGGTATTTCACTGAAATTAAACAACGGTTTAATTTTATCAGTTAAATCAGCAAACGAATATATAAATAACTAGAAAATAGTCAACTATCAAAAATCAGAACACACAAAATAAAAACCCAATTTATATATATAATATAAATGGGAAAACTGAGTGAGTTTATCTCACCTTGAGTTGATACCATTGTTTGAACGGTTGGTTTTAATTAAATTAAACGAGTGCTTAATTTAATTAAAAATCCCGGTTGATTCCAATCCTGTCCGGTAGTGTTCCATAACATGATGCTGGTTAATCTAATTCCAATGGTATCCAGTTTGTCCAAATTCTAACATTATGTGAGTTATAATTATTTTTGTTATACGGTTTTAAATTTGATTAGTTATTCTTAATCACTATCCTTTTCACAATTGGAATTAACTAATTACATTTAAATTTTCAGGACCGGTTCGCCATGCTTCTTCGCGCTTCGGAACCACCGATCACACTATTATATCCCTATTCAAAATTGATGTTAACATATTTAACTTGCTTTAATTAATTATTAATTAAGTTCTAATTAACGGTTAATTACTTCCCTACATAAGCAAACCATTCAAAACAATTCCTCCTTGTCCTCACTTGTGTCCAACTTCCTGCAATTCACGTTTTGATCAAATTTATATTAGTTAACACAAAAAATCCCTTAATTTACTAATTAATAAAAGTAGTTAGTTTTATAACCATAATAGCCAAAATGGATTCCCTTTCATTCGGTACGTGCCCATCGTTTTTCCTCCATGTATTTGCTTCATGTTGTATTCAAGCTTAAACCCATATGTTGTCTTCCTTGTAGCTTCTCGTTCTGTCATTCCATCCCAAAAACTGTTGTTCCAACAATAACGTCATGGCTTGATTAGTGTACAATAATTTCCCTTAGTTAACCCTATAATTAGTGGATAATTACGTTGGTTAAACTCAGGTCTTCACCTCCACTAACACGAGGACACCACACTCGAACCTACCCTGTCGCACCAATCTCGGGTGATCGGAGACAGATCAACTCCCCCCCAAATCCAGCGTCGTACCCTCCTCCAACCTCAGCCAAAGTGTCGGCCCCCTTGCTCCTCCAATTTCCTGAAAACGGACCTGAAAGGTCAACGCTTCACCGAGTCTTCCACAAAGCACCGCCACATAGCCCCAACCAGAACCCTATCTGAGTTCGCCAGTATCCTCGCCTACGCGCGCTCTGCCACCACCTGAGATATCAGTCAACTCCACGCTGTCGTCGTTCACTATTCCTGTCTCGAACGTCGTGGGCTCTTCCAAGGATTCTGGTCTCAACGAACACCAGAATCCGATCATAGCGGGTCAAATTCAAGAGCTCACCAGGCTGAGAATAATTGTTACTAAAAGTTTGTTGAATTGATTAGAGAAGTTTGAGCGATTTGAGGATGATGTTTGGTGAATTCTGGCCTTTGAAATGTTATATCGGCAGCTGGACTATTATTGACCACCGCAGAGAACAAGTTAGGGTTTGACCAAGATATGTGGGGTATTTATAATATGACCATTTCAATATAATAATATTAATGAAACTTCACCGCTAAGTAACAAGTGAAACTAATCAAAATCGATTTCTGTTTTCTGATAAAAAAGTTAGTCTTGGTATAAAAAAATATTCTGGACTCAATGGGACAAGTTTCGTCGAAATCCGACTTCGTTTGAAAAATTTTCCTTTATAAAACCAGAAATAAACACACGTTTAAATTTTCCACGATCACTAGATAAATCAAACCAACTTGAAACCTTGCAATCCTATAAAAATTCTTCAATGCGAACCCAACGGCACCAGTTTCGTCGCATTCTGAGACTGTTTCCTCGATAGGCTATTTTTACGCGCGCCGTAATGCCATTTTGGACACCAATTTAGCCGACCTCCAAAAATAACAAACTATATACCTATCCTGACACTAATCGACGGTATGAACTCAATGGAATTGGTTTCGCTGCCTAATTCGATCGTCTGTTCAAGTTATACCCAAATAACCCTTTATTGAATTAATTACGCGCGATAAAAATTGAACGGGCGTTTATGGCTACCGTGGTCACATACGACATCAGTTTTCCACGCCATTCAACACCATACAATAATTTAATGATATAGTTCCAATGAAACTGATTTCGTCAGAATCTGAGTCCGTTTGCAAAACGGCTATTTTAACGCGTATATTTTAATAACGATTTTGCATAGCGACTATTTCAAAATTTGATTTGGCTATAACTAACGATTTATAATACGAAATATGGATTTTTCTCTTTCATATGAAAATTACCACCAATACGGTTCTAACGTTTCTTGTTTCACAGAAATCCAACTAAAAATGGATTCTGTATATCCAATTGAAGATCAAAACTCCATATTACGAACTGTCGTGCTATTTCGAGATTGATTTATAATTATATAAATATATAACATTCAAACTTTGTTTTTAAATAACGAATTAAATATTAAAATCCATTAATATTCTAAATAAATATTTAAAATAATAAATTAAATTAAATATTTGGCTAACAAAAATACGGGACATTACACCTCTAGTAACCTCAATTCGACTTCTACAACAAAATGTGAGTTTCTTTTTGTTTATTTAATTTAAAATTGTTTACATTTCTAATTTATATATATATATATATACACGAAGCATTGAAGTAATTCTTAGTTTTAAATGTAATCAAGATTTGATTTTTATACGTATAAAGATTTAAATTTTTATACGTACAAAGATTTGACTTTTATCTATATGAACAACAAATAAAGAGGAGATTTTCATTCATATAATAGCGATGTAAAGATGAGATTTTTATTCATATAATAGCGATGTAAAGATGTGATTTTTATTCATATAATAGCGATGTGAAACGAATTGATTAGATTTTTAATGTAGATAAAGATTAAATCTTTGAAGTAGAAAAGATTAAATCTTTGAAGTAGAAAAGATTAGATCTTTGAAGTAGAAAATATTAGATTTTTAAAAGGGAAAAGTTAGGATTTTTGATAATATGAAAAATACGATATTTATTTAGATAACTTTGCTTTAAAAATATAATTTTTATATATGTAGCTTCGTTTTAGAAATGTAATTTTTAAATAAAAGATAGAATAAAAATAACGAATTTTAAATACATAAACATCATATTAAAAATGAGATTTTTAATATGAACAGCGTAGAGAAGACTGCGTTGGAAAGTCAGGCAAATCCCGACTGTTCTGAAATTTAGAAATTAAACTGGAGGAGTGGATCCCAAAGGTGAGAACTCCTCACTATAATTTTCTTTGTACAATTATTTATTTTATAACTGCATATATGAACTGCTCCCCGTCGTCCACAGACCATGGGCGACTTGTTTCATTGTTTGGTTTGGTTGACTTACTTGTTTGAACTGGTTTGGGATAAGAATTGAATTGAATTGATTGAGTTGTTATATGTGTATGGCGCGCGCTAGTATCAGGAGAGGGGTAATGCTAGGCATTACCCGATTTCGATATCGCGCCATTATGCCGAAATTTTCTGAAATAAAAGGTGTTAGTTAAAAATAACATTTTTATTGAATGAATGAACTATTAAAAATGGTAAAGTGTTGAAATAAATATTTTAACGGTAAAAATATAATTTTTAACGCATAAAAGAACGGGATAAAATTCTTCTAAAATGAAAATGAATATTCATTTACAAATCAGACGATTTGTTTATGTACACCCATTTGACTGATATTGATTGGGACGATAAATTTTACACATCGCCCAACTGCACAAATAAATCTAAATTTGTTGTTTGAAAACCCCACACGGGTATTGGGATAATATTGGACATACACTAATCCCAATATTTAGTTGTATGTCAATCGATTGGTTGACGGGCTGTTGTAAGCGTCAATTATTTATGTTTAACGCTTATGCAGTGTAGAATGCACTCTTGATGATGGTTGCTTGTTTATCATTATTGTTCAATACATGTGTTATATGAAATCCATATAAATAGCATTATATGGTAATCGACTGTGTCTAATTCCGGTTCAGAAAGAATGAATATTTTAAAATAACAAATATTTCGAAATAATATTCAGTAAAAGATCAAAATCTGATTTTTGATGTCCGACTTTGGATGGACACGAATATCTAAATATATAAAGCCGCGTTGATTAGATTAACGCCATTTTGATGTGAACGATATTTATATCTATTTTATTCATTTTTATAATGCATATAAAAAAGGAAGTGGTTTCAAAATCTAATGTTTCGAAAATATTATCAAATATATATCGTGAATATGGAATATTCAATTTTGATTTGAAATTGAATATGAAGTTGAAATCGATCTGAAAACGAATTTAAAACGACTTATAAAATATGTTTTAATTGGAAATCAACGAAATATTATATATATATATATATATATATAATGACCTAAATAGAACGCGCTACGCCGCGACAGTTCACGAATTTCGACCATCGACTTCGACCGGACATTACGGGAGATCTGCCCGTCGGATTCTCCTAAAACTGGAAGCGTTGGGTTCGTATCGAAAAGAGCTTTCTAATGAATATAAGGGATTTGAAATCTAACAGTTGGATTTGGAATTATGTCCAAATCAAATTTGGAAAAGGTCATTGTAAGTGCAGTTCGAGGACCGTTTATGGAAATCGACTGTACGTGCCTTGATAAAATTATTAAAAATATTAATAATTTGTGTAAAATCATAATAAATGATTTAGAAAGAATTGTGATGAAAAATTCCATATTTGAAAAGATAAAAATATATTTTTATCGAAATGAACTAGTTATAAACTAGAATTATAATCCAATATTTTTAAATAAATAAATTGAATGTGGAATGGTTTTAAAAATAACTAATATTTACAATATATGAATTGGAATGGATTTGAATCGAAATTATCTTCGGAATATATCGATATTGGATTCCATAATTATATGGACATTGGGGAGGAATTTGAAAGATATATATATATATATATATATATATATATATATATATATAGTTATAGTTATTCCAATATGACATTTGTTGATTTCAGAATTTGATATTGAATATAAGCCAATATATTTTCTATTCAGAGCCTTGTATTTAATATCAAATGGGATTTTGGGTTTGTCGTGAATGGTGTCTTCACTAACACTATTCTTAAACCCAGTTGAGAAAAGATTAAACCTTTTTATTAAGATTTAATGAAGTTTACCAATTAATTAATATTTAATTGGAATAAAATGGAATGTGACTTTGGGTTTGTCGTGAATGGTATCTTTAAAAGTGTTGTTCTTAAACCCAATGGAGTTAAGAAAATTATAAACTAACTAGAGGTTAGCTAAGTTGAATGGTTTCTTAGGTATTGATCTGATGTTGGTTTCGGCCTTCGGGATTAATACTTAGGGAATTGTTCTCTTACTAATTTACGGTTAGAGACTGATGGAATGTGATTTTGGGTTTATCATGAACCGTTTTTTAAATGACATTAGTTCTTTAACCCAGTGAAAGATAAGATTAATTTCTTAGCTTTGAATAATCATTAATATTGATTTTAGACATTAAAACTGAATTAGAGTTCTAATGAATCTTTAAATAGATTGAAAGGTGAATTTGATAACTAAAATTATCAAATTCAAGAAATGATCGAGAATGAAGTATTATGAGTTTTGCTCCAAATGATAGTTAAATCTTTAATTAGATTTGAACGTGAAATGGTAATTAATTTTACCGATAAGACCGTGGTGTTAGATATGAAAATTACCAGTTTTACTTCATGGGATGAGTAGGTTGGGATTGGGAAATTAGACAAATGATTACTTCGGTAAGTTCGCTAATCTCGACTAGTTTGGATAAACCATAATTTGGTTTGAATTGATATCCAAGGGAAGATTAAAGAATAAATTTAAAGAATTTATCTTTGAAAAAATTAATGGGAACCTTTCCTAAATAATATGAATATTTAAATAAAAGAATATTCAGGATTAGAATGAGGCGTATGTTGTGTTTTTATAACTCCTGTTTATTTTATATGCGAGTTATTCAGAAAGACTGGGTTTATCCCATTCTGAATAATTGATTCGGCGATATGTCGGGGATGAAGACTGTGGTTGAAGACCGGAGGTCTTCACATCGTTTGGATGATTAATGATGTCTTGATTGGGATGTACACCCAAGACAAGGTAATAGATGGTGATCGTTCCAGACGTACTTGGAGATCGACCGGATATGCGAGGACCTCTCTCCTATATTGGACATATAGGACGAGGAATAAGGTTCCTCTGGTTTCGTTCAAACCCAAAACGAACTTGTAAATGGATGTGTGTCTGACGTCGGATTTCATTCTGTTTGATTGTTAGACATCGGTTTCACAACCTGAATTGCCTATGTGGCATGCTGAGATGCAAATGATAAACGCTTCTGTCGAAAAGCAGAGTCTTGTGGTTGATGATCAAAGCATGGCTTTAGTATTGCATAGCTTTGTGTATAGCGTTGATTCACGAGCCTCGCACCCCGATGTGAACTAGAAATGGGAGGGGACATCAGGGAGGACATGTGTTTCCTTCTAGCTAGGAGTGGTGTCTAGGTTTTGCACGCCCAGGCGTTTTACTTATGTGGATGATGGATAGCGAGACGCCTCGGATATATCGGCACTACGGGGCCGATGGATCATATGGTCATTATACAAACCAGATTTACGCCCCAAAGGGCAGGGAAACGTAGTGCTCAGGCATTTTAATCCACATCGAGTGGACCAGCCCTGATGATCAAAGGGTCCACCTGAGTCTGTGTCCTGAGACATGGGCTAGATTGTATCGAAGCGGTAAGGACGATCCCTTGCCTTGGTTCACAGACAGAAATCCAACTTCCAATACATGACATTTGCGGTTTTGATTGTAGAGCCTAGTATTGGCGACAAGATATATGGTACCTATGCCGCCTAGGATTGATACATTTATATTTGAAGTAGTTTTATACACTATGCACGTATAATAGTATCAAATGATTTGTTTTAACGTACCAAGCATGCTTGGCTATTATAAGGGAAAACCCTATCCTCCGGCTTGCGTTGCATTGTGTGATGGGACCTGGGTCTTATAATAGCTTCATTTTTCCAAAAAAACATTTCGCTATTTTGTTATATGCACTGGTATTCTTGGCAGGAAACCTGTTCCGTGTTATACGGCTGGTCCCTTGATATATCTGATTTTAAAGTAAAGTTTTAAATAACTGTTTTAGTTCTCACACCAGTCACATGACTGACCTAGAGGTTTTCGTTTTAACCTAAACTTTGGGTGCCCCTATTTTCCACACGGGCAGCTTATAGTTTTGGTTTTGCAGATTTTTATTCACAGGATCCTGGTTTACAAATGGAATGATATTCGGAAAGCTCTTTATTCGTTTATCTCTTTTAGTTGTGTTTTGTATTATTTTCCGCTGCATTGTAATTTGCAAATCTCTGATATTTTCTGATGTATAATAATTATTCATACTCTGTATATTCTTGTAATCTGATAAAATTGTTGTAATAAGCAACGAAATGTTCTTCTGTTTGTGTTCCAACATGTGTTGTTCTCATTACAATCCGGGCTTTCCTTCACGGGGAAGTTCGGGTCGTTATATTTGGTATCAGAGCTTTGGTTTACAGAGCACGAGAACAAGACGCATTAGAACCAAATGAAAGAATTCATCAGAGATTGGATTAGTAATATCCAATAAGGATGACTCGTTAGAGATGGGATCAGTAGTATCCTAGAAGGAGTGTGAACAGTAGTGTTTTTTAAAACAAATTTTGTTTTGAAAATTTAAACCATATTATTCGTATTTGAATATTTATTTTATATTGAATTTGGACAATCGGGTATATGAAGATTTTGAATATACGCGTAATTAACGTGTATTTAAAGCCTCAAATATAATGGATAGATGTAGAATCACACTCTAGTCGCCCGGGGATGATTCCGATGATGCCGTGGCATCATCAACATTTTTGTTTGAGTTTTAAAAGTGGATATCTATATATTTCCATTGACTGGTGTGAGAACCAAAACTAGATAGGAATTATTGCTGTGATTTGCACTAAAAATATGATTTTTACTATGTAAAAGTTATGCGTTTGAAATGATAATCCACTAATTGATTGATGATTGTTAACCAATAAAACCATTATGTGAATGAACGGTAAATATAACCAAATTATGTCGAATATTGAAAATTGGTTGAAATTGCATGCATGTACATGTATATACATTGAATAGGTCATAGCAAGGAGGCTAGAAAAGAGGAATAAAATTGCATGCCTGACAAATAGGTATATGTTTAATAATTTCTTAAGTGATGATGATTTTATGAGCCGATTGGCTAACCGCTTGGCTTTTTCTTTTTCTTTTTGGGATGAGAGGGCCTATGTGGCGGTTTGGGGATTTTCTCGGTGCTTCCCGTACAAAGGAAGTTATAGCGAAATTTTTCGAAAATTTAGGGTGTTAGCCAAGTTTTTGAGGAATTGGAAAATTCTTAGAAACTGAAAAGTTGAGTTGGTTTGTAAAACAACTTTCAGCTCCGTTCCTTTTCGAGGACGAAAAAATTTTAAGTGGGGGAGATTGTAACAACCCGGAAAATCAAAACCAATTTAAAATTTTTATTTTGGCAATTTTAATGAATTTTGAATATTTAAAATGAATTATTTTAAATAATAATGACTAGAAATTTATTTTAAATAGAATCAGAACTTATATATTTATATAAATCGAGGTTAGAAAATAAATATTTATTTTAAATATAAAAGGAATTAGAAATGGCGTGGTAGTTTGAAAATTCGATTTTAAATTTCAAATGAACGTGCAAGACACAAAATAAACTGGATTTTAGCAAAACCAGAAATATTAGAATTTATTTGAAAATATCTTTCCAAGAATCTAAAAAATCCAAATTTCATAGCGGGAATAAAAATTATGTCCAGTAGAAAATTCAGAATAGTCGCTATGGAAATATAGCCCTTAAAAATAGCGATTTTGCAAATGACCTCCGTTTTTGACGAGACCACTTTTGTTGGATCCAGAATGTCAAATTATTGCTTGGTTCCAATTTTCATGATTTTTGGAATCATTATGTGAGCGTGGTGAATTTAAATATGTTTGACCATTTTAGTCGATTTGGATTGATCAGAAAATGACCATTTTTCAGACGGTCTCCAAATTCGATGAAATTAGTTTTGTTAGGACCGTATCGTCAAAACATGGCTAGATTTATTTTTCGCGAATTTTTTGAGTCAGTATGTGGTTCCGATAAATTAAAATATATGTTAAAATCAATATTGACCGTTCTATTCATTTATATTTTAATTTTGATGGAAACGGATCGAAATGGTCGAATTGGCTTATGGGACATATCCCATTGCGTTCCGAATGGGGGTAATTAGTTATGGACGACAGTCGTTGGGTCTCGATTAGAGTCCGAACAAAAAGTCAACCCTTTTTGAAAATAAATAAAAATAATATATATAATTTTAAATAACCCCTCCCCCCTTTTTCTCTCTACTCAGCCCCCGTCATTTTTTCAAAATCGAAACAAAAAAAGAAGGGGCATTCGTGCTCTAGCCCCCTCGCGTGCCGCCGCGGCCCTCCCCTCTCGCCTGGCGCCTCCCTCCCCTCGTCGTTCCCCTTCCCTCCCCTTACTCCATCGAAGAACCGGCAATCTCCCCCTAAAATCCGAACGAAAATCACAACCGCCGGCCACTAGTGGGAACCCCTTCGCCTTCCCAAGCCCGTGTGCCTCCACTCCCCACCGGCGATGCCAACGCACCTGAGCCGCCTTCCCCCGACCTCGACCCCTCTAGCAACCACAATTCGACTTCTATAACAAAATGTGAGTTTCTTTTTGTTTGTTTAATTTAAAATTGTTTAAATTTTTGATATATATATATATATATATATATATATATATATATATGAAGCGTTGAAGTAATTCTCAGTTTTAAATGTAATCAAGATTTGATTTTTATACATATAAAGATTTAAATATTTATACGTACAAAGATTTGATTTTTATCTATACGAACAACAAATAAAGAGGAGATTTTTATTCATATAATAGCGATGTAAAGATGAGATTTTTATTCATATAATACCATTGTGAAATGAATTGATTAGATTTTTAATGCAGATAAAGATTAAATCTTTGAAGTGGAAAAGATTAAATCATTGAAGTGGAAAAGATTAGATCTTTGAAGTAGAAAAGATTAGATTTTTAAAAGGGAAAAGTTATGATTTTTGATTATATGAAAAATATGATTTTTATTTAGATAACTTCGCTTTAAAAATACAATTTTTATATATGTAGCTTCGTTTTAGAAATGTAATTTTTAAATAAAAGATATAGAATAAAAACAACGAATTTTAAATATATAAACATCATATTAAAAATGTGATTTTTAATATGAACAGCGTAGAGAAGACTGCGTTGGAATGTCAGGCAAATCCCGACTGTTCTTGAAATTCTGAAATAAAACCGGGGGAGTGGATCCCAAAGGCGAGAACTCCTCACTATAATTTTCGTTGTACAGTTATTTATTTTATAACTACATATATGAACTGCTCCCCGTCATCCACAGACCACGGGCGACTTGTTTGATTGTTTGGTTTGGTTGACTTATTTGTTTGAATTGGTTTGGGATGAGAATTGAATTGAATTGATTGAGTTGTTATGTGTGTATGACGCGATCCAATATCAAGAGAGATGTAATGCTAGACATTACCCGATTTCGATATCGCGCCGTTATAATGCCGAAATTTTCTGAAATAAAAGGTGTTAGTTAAAAATAACATTTTTATTGAATGAATGAACTATTAAAAATGGTAAAGTGTTGAAATAAATATTTTAACATTAAAAATATAATTTTTAATGTATAAAAGAACAGGATAAAATTATCTTGAAATGAAAATGAATACTCATTTACAAATCAGACGTTTTGTTTATGTACACCCATTTGACTGATATTGATTGGGATGATAAATTTTACACATCGCCCAACTGCACAAGTAAATCTGAGTTTTTTATTTGAAAACCACACACGGGTATTGGGATGATATTGGACATACACTAATCTCAATATTTAGTTGTATGTCAATCGATTGGTTGACGGGTTGTTGTAAGCGTTAATTATCTATACTTAATGCTTATCAGTGTAGAATGCACTCTGGATGATGGTTGATTGTTTATCATTGTTGTTCGATACATGTGTTGTATGAAATCCATATAAATCACATTATATGGTAATTGACTGTGTATGATTCCGGTTTAGAAAGAATGAGTATTTTAAAATAATGAATATTTTAAAAAAACGAATATTATAAAATAATATTCTGTAAAAGATCAAAATCTGATTTTGATGTCCGATTAGGGATGGACACGAATATATAAATATATAAGGCCGTGTTGATTAGATTAACGTCATTTTGACGTAAACGATATTTTTATCGATTTTATTCATTTTTATAATGAATGTCGGAAAGGAAGTGATTTCAAAATCTAATGTTTTGAAAATATTATTAATTATACATCAATGATATGGAATATGCAATTTTGATTTGAAATTGAATATGAAGTAGAAATCTTTTTGAAAACGAATTTAAAACGATTTATAAAATATGTTTTAAATGGAAACTGGCGAAATATATATATATATATATAATGGCCTGAATAGAACACGACGCGCCGCAGTAGTTTGCGAATTTCGACCATTGACTTTGAACGGATATTACGGGAGATCCGACTGTCAGATTCTCCTAAAACCGGAACCTTTGGGTTCGTATCGAAAAGATCTTTCCGACGAATATAAGAGATTTGAAGTCTAACGGCTGGATTTGGAAGTTGTCCAAATCAAATTTGGAAAAGGTCTTTGTAAGTGAAGTTCGATGACCGTTTATGGAAATCGACTGTACGGGCCTTGATAAAATTATTTAAAATATTAATAATTTGTGTAAAATCATAATAAATGATTTAGAAAGAATTGGGATGAAAATTTCCATATTTAAAAATATATTTTTATCGAAATGAACTAGTTATGAACTAGAATTATAATCCAATATTTTAAAAAAATAAATTGGATTTCGAATGGTTTTAAAAATAACTAGAATTTACAATATATGAATTGGAATGGATTTGAATCGAAATTATCTTCGGAATATTTTGATATTGGATTCAGTAATTATATGGACATTGTGGAGGAATTTGGAAGATATATATATATATCGTTATTCCAATACGACATTTGTTGAATTTCAGAATTTGGTATTGAATAATAGCCGATATATTTTCTATTCAGAGCCTTGTATTTAATATCAAATGGCATTTTGGGTTTGTCGTGAATGGTGTCTTCACTAACACTGTTCTTAAACCCAGTTGAGGAAAGATTAAATCTTTTTATTAATATTTAATGAAGTTTACCAATTAATTAATATTTAATTGGAATAAAATGGAATGTGATTTTGGGTTTGTCATGAATGGTATCTTTAAAAGTGTTGTTCTTAAATCCAATGGAGTTAAGAAAATTAGAAACTAACTGGAGGTTAGCTAAGTTGAATGGTTTCCCGGGTATTGATCTAATGTTGGTTTTTGGCCTTCGGGATTAATGCTTAGGGAATTGTTCTCTTACTAATTTATGGTTAGAGACTAATGGAATGTGATTTTGGGTTTATCGTGAACTGTGTTTTAAATGACATTAGTTCTTTAACCCAGTTAAAGATAAGATTAATTTCTTAGATTTGAATAATCATTAATATTGTTTTTCGAAAATTAAAACTGAATTAGTGTTAATAAATCTTTAAATAGATTGAAAGGTGAATTTGATAACTAAAATTATCAAATTCAAGAAATGATCGAGAATGGAGTATCATCAGTTTTGCTCCAAATGATAGTTAAATCTTTAATTTGATTTGAACATGAAATGCTAATTATTTTTACAGTTAACACCGTGGTGTTAGATATGAAGTATTACCAGTTTTACTTCATGGGTTGAATAGGTTAGGATTGGGAAATTAAACAAATGATTACTTCGGTAAGGTTCGCTAATCCCGACTAGTTTGGATAAACCATAATTTGGTTTGAATTAATATCCAAAGGAAGATTAAAGAATAAATTTAAAGAATTTATTTTTGATAAAATTAATGGAAACCTTTCCCAAATGATATGAATATTTAAATAAAAGAATATTCAGGATTGGAATGAGGCGTATGTTGAGTTTTTATAGCACCTGTTTATTTTATACGTGAGTTATTTAGAAAGTCCGGGTTTATCCCATTCTGAATAACTAATTCGACGATATGTCTAGGATGAAGACGGTGTTTGAATACCATAGGTCTTCACAGCGTTTGGATGATTACTGATGTCTTGATTGGGCTGTACACCCAAGACAAGGTATTCCAGACGTACTTGGAGATTGACCGGATATGCGAGGACCTCTCTCCTATATTGGACATTGGGACGAGGAATAAGGTGCCTACGGTTTCGTTCAGACCCAGAACGAACTTGTAAATGGATCTGTGTCTGACATCGGATTTCATTCTGTGTGATTGATAGACATCGGTTGCATAGCGTGAATTGCTTGTGTGGCATGCTTAGATGCAAATGATCAAGGCTTCTGCTGAAAAGCAGAGTCTTGTGGTTGATGATCAAAGCACGACTTTAATATAGCATAACTTTGTGTATAGCGTTGATTCGCGAGCCTCGCACCTCGGTGCGAACCGAACACGGGAGAGGACATCAGGGAGGACATGCGTTTCCTTCTAGCTAGGAGTGGTGTCTGGGTTTTGCACACCCAAGCATTTTACTTATGTGGATGATGGATAACGAGGCGCCTCGGATATATCGGCACTGCGGCGCCGATGGATGATATGGTCTTTATACAGACCAGATTTATGCCCGATAGGGCGGGGAAACGTAGTGTTCAGGCATTTTAATCCACATCGAGTAGACCGGCCCTGAAGATCCAAGGGTCCACCTGAGTCTAGGTCCTGAGACATGGGCTAGATTGTCTCGAAGCGGTAATGATGATCCTTTACCTTGGTTCACAGACAGAAACCTAACTTCCAATACGTGACATTTGCAGTTTTGATTGTAGAGCCTAGTATTGGCGACATGATATATGGTACATATGCCGTCTAGGATTGATACATTTATATTTGAAGTTGTTTTATACACTATGCACGTATAATAGTATCAAATGATTTGTTTTAACGTACCAAGCATGTTTGGCTATTATAAGGGAAAATCCTATCCTCCGGCTTGCGTTGCATTGTGTGATGGGACATGGGTCTTATAATAGCTTCATTTTTCCAAAAAGCATTACGCTGTTTTGTTATATGCATTGGTATTCTTGGGAGGAAACCTGTTCTGTGTTATATGGCGTGGTCTCTTGATATATCTGATTTTAAAGTAAAGTTTTAAATAACTGTTTTAGTTCTCACACCAATCACATGACTGACCTGGAGTTTATTGTTTTAACCTAAACTCTGGGTGCCTCTATTTTCCACAAGGGCAGCTTGTAGTTTTGGTTTTGCAGATTTATATTCATAGGATCCTAGTTTACAGCTGGAATGATATTCAGAAAGCTCTATATCCATTTATCTCTTTCAGTTGTGTTTTGTATTATTTTTCGCTGCATTGTAATTTGTAAATCTTTGGTATTTGTCTGATGTATAATATTTATTCATACTCTGTATATTCTTGTATTCTGATGAAATTGTTGTAATAAGCAATGAAATGTTCTTCTATTTGTGTTCCGATGTGTGTTGTTCTCATTACAATCCGGGCTTTCCTTCACGGGGAAGTTCGGGCCGTTATATTATGGCTATCTCATACCTTTTATTATACCCCTTCAAAGATGATTGGAGTAATCTATTAATTAATTTCTATCGATGCATATAGAGCTCTAACCTACAAATTTATAACATAATAACAATCTAATAATTACCTTAATATTACCTTGATTAATGATTTATTATTCTTTGTTAATAAATTTGAATTGAACGGTTAAAAGGAATTATCAATTCCGGAAATCTCCAAACATATTTAGTAATTAGGGTTTAGAACTTAGAATATTTGAGACAAGTGAGGGAATAAAAATTTGGTTCCGATTTTGGACCCTTGGGGTTGTAATTATACGTGTAAGTTGACCCATATCTGTCTTAATGTTTTTTCTTGACGCTTTTGTGGAAGCGGCAGATCCGGAGGCCTATCAAAAGCAACTTTAATAATTTGTGGTTTTGTACTTAAGATGGACCCTACAGTAGAGGTGAACAGCCTTAAGTGAAAGCAAGTCCTTATGGATTTTTCTGATTGACAACCACTGTGGAGCCTTAGGGTCTTCTAAAGGTAGTTCTCTGGATGATGGTCTTGGTATTTTTGGTAAGCATGGACTTTTGAATATTACCAGCTTTGATGGTACCGAAAGGTGATTTACTTTTGGTTGAGGCTTATCCTTCCTTAGTAAGTCAGGTTGCTGAAATTCCCCTTCGAATGAGGTGCATTTAGTACTTCAGAACATTTGAACTGTCTTTTCAGAAAACTACTTTTTTGCAATGATAGTTATCCCCTTTAATGCCACTAAAAAGGCTTAGTGTTTCCAAAAGGATTCTTTTGCTCTTTTTATTTCCTACAGACATGTAGTATTGATGAAATGCTTCAGTTTCATTAGAAGCCTTTCATTCTTGACATCCCTTTACCCTTTTTTGCTCTTGGTTTTATCGTGATTATTTTGGTACAAGCATCCCCCTTCCTCAAATGAAGGGGTGTTATTAACTTTTCAAGTCAACAGTTCTAGCTGGCAACTTGGTTAGACGTCTGTTCTGTTTTCCTGCCTTTTAGTATTCTTTTCCATAAGATTAATTCTACCCTAATAGCCATCCTTGTTTTCTTCCTATTCCTTTATAAATAGTGTATTCTTTTCATCTTCTATGCTTTCCTACAATCACAGTTTTCAAGTATAAGGATCAAGGTTTTCTACCAACTTTCAGTTGCTTTATTCCATTTCGGTTGTAAATTTAAGTAAACATTTGTTTCCGTTTCAATCTTGATTTCATAATCAATCTCGAATCCCTAGTTTTTAGGGCTTTGAAATTCGAAATTATCCTATTGAAATTGGAAACTAATTTTAGTTTAATTACATATGAAATTCGCCATGAAATTTCAAGATGTTCTTGAGCTTAGTTATGACTAGACATAAAATGGATTTCAATTTGATTTTTTCCAGATATTTACAATTTTCTTATTTAATGCTACGTCTATCAGAATTTAAACCCATTTGACCTAATTATAATTAAGCTCGATCTTTTTAGGTTTCAAAGGTAGCGGGCTTTTGCGCGATTTCCATAACATAGAAAGATATCAAAGGATCAAATTTTGATGGAATTTCCTTCATTTTTTTCAAAACCTTTTTTTGCACCCCCACCATAATTAGGATCCTATTTCAAGGATTTTGGGGATATTGCCTCTAGGCTTGTCACTCATCAACTATATCAATAAGGTTTCCTTTAAACCTTGTTTTTATATCTATTTTAAGTTGATAGGTGGTCAGCCCATGTATGATGTTTTTAGACTTTATCAATTGACTTATCAACGTTGGTTATATCAAAACTTTGGTAAGGGGTTGATAAGAGAAGGGATGCGATGCTTGTCGAACCAGTGTAATTATTATTGTTGTTAACTATTGTTTTGTATGCTATTAGTTGTTGCTAATGTTTTTACACATGATTTGCACATATATTGCGGACACCAATGGAAGAGATTAAATCATGTAATATTAGGTATACCAATAGGAATTGATTAACTATCTTATATTGGGGATACCAATGGAGTTAATAATTATGTTTCTATTGGAGATGACTATATGAGGGATATTAAGGGTACAATATATTATAATTATTCTGAGGTTACTATATAAAGCTTATTTGCGATCTACATATTCATTCCGCTGATAAAACTATGACATATGCATGGTGGTTGCTGACATGTGTTGGTGGTTTTATAGTCTTCCTACGCATAAAACTATGGAGTGTGTGCAGATAGCTATTGTCCAATAATAGGTTACCTTATGAACTTTTATTTCCATATATGCCAGAAAGGTTGTCGTTGAAATGGTGGGGATACATGCGTTAGGATCGGTAATCTCAAATTGAACAAATATATAACTTACGGGCAAGTAAATCATCTTTCATGGTGATATTAAACTATAAAACCATTGAGACAATGAGTCAGGATAATAGGGGATGGTAATCCATATTATGTTGAATTGTAACAAATTATCATAATTCTAATAATTGTGATTGGTGGAGCGGAGGGATGATTATTATGTTGTGTGATACTAGTGAAATAAAACTTCTATTGATTTTGGAGTACTTGTTATTATTCACATAAGTCTGTTGATTGACCCGAAGTTTTATTTTTCCCCTTAAACACTCGGATACACATTTGATATGCTAAGAATAATGTTCTTCAGGTTCTTCTTCGAATAAGCTTCTGGAGACATACATGATGCAATTAGCTAATATATGAGCTTTTCTTTTCATTGAGTTCTATTTTGGATGTTTATTGATAATAATTAGACTCCGATAAACTAAGGAGACAACTTCATATGCTGCTCTTGTTATTATATTTGATCAGAATATGGGTTTTGCATTGGAAATATTAACGAAAAGTTATTGATATTTCAATTTTTTTAATTCTCATGTTCCCTGATGTTATGATTTATTAACATGTGTTTTATGTCATCGAAAGTTAATATTATAAATGACCGCCACATATGTAATTCTTAGATTGAGGCCTTAGAGAGTAGGAGTTACAAACATTTTCCCTAATGAAACCATAATCACCACAAATTATCCCCGATTTTTCCGATGGACGTAAGCCAGAAATCGGTTAACCAACGGTTAACCGCTGGGTTAGAGAGGCAATTGACTATCCTCTTGAGTTGAATTTCAATTTGAATCATTGCATTATATTTTAATTAAGTTATTAAATTACAGATTAAATAATAATTAATCCTTTGGTGTGGGCTATTCCCCACTAATTGTATAATTAATCTTGCTTAATTTGAATTTTGAACTAGAGATTTTTTTGTCCATTCAAATTTAAATTCAAACTAGTTTTTATTTTAAATCTGAAAACTTTGAAAGCTTGTAACTTTTACATTGGAGGGTCCGTTTTCATCATATTTTATATGGAAATGCATTAAAATCTTGCCAAGAATGCAATGGTATTTCATGCCACATTCTAATGTTGCCAAATTTTCATATTTTTCCTTATTATTATTTTTAGTCTTTATCTTTTCTATGTCAACTTAGGGTTGATTTCACGGGGTGTTACATTGTCCCTCTTAAAAAAATCATCTCGAAATCTTTTAAAGGCAAACGACACAACTCATACTAACATACATGCTATAAAACCAAGTTATCTGCACATCTACTAAACCAATTGTACTATGTGATTATGTATTATTGACATATAAAAAATGATATCAATCCTTACATGAAAGTGTAATAAGATGTTGTATGTGTGCAATACACCTTATTATATCTAAAATTTTCTACAACAATGTGCAATTCCCAACTGAAATATTGTATCAACTAAATCCTGCTATCCAATCTAGAATCCATGATGCAACCAAATCCTAATTCTAGAGAGAAATCTTTGCAATAAATGGCATAAAATATGAATTTTTGTGCCTTTCACCAGATTTTTCTTTCTAATGCACTTGAACTAATATAATTCATTGTTCAGGATCCTAGTGGTTCCATGTTCCATAATGTTTGTGATGGCATAGGACAATGGTAATTTCGTCTTAATCTTCCCTTTTTGGCTAGGCTCTACCAAACTAGCTATATCGTGTATCTTATAAAACATAAAATGCGCAAAAACGTCATGGACACCAATCAACATGCAGATTCTCTTATTTCCCTAATATTGGGAAGACCTAATAAATATGGTACCAACCTATCTAACTTTTCTAATTTTTAACCTTCACAAATTATCTAATCAACTTCGACTTTTTCTAAAATCTATCGAAACAAATTTGGTTCAGGAATCAATGGTTTCAATCAACATTTGGTTATTCGTATGGCCTCCATGAAATGCTTTAAGAGCGCCACAACATTTGCTCGAAGGTAACTATGCTAATCTTATAAAAATAAATATCAATGTCTATAACGACTACGATACAACATTTTCCATAAATCATCCAAGCTCTAGATATTTCTTCAGTTTGCCTTCCAGTCTTTAAATAATGAGCAACTCTAAGATTTAATCTTTTTCCTAAACCCAAATTTTTAAAACTAGTTTCTAAGGACATTTTATATAGTCGCTAGTAAACTCTTTCATATTTTGCTAGTAATTCAAAGATCCTTACTGCAAAAGATGTTAATTGCAACTTCATGGAAATGGACTAAGGATGTTGTGGTCATAAGACTTCTAATGAAGAGTTATGCCGTACTCCTTTTCTTATCTTCTAAATAACCTTATGCCATTTATTTATTTCTTGAATGTGATATCCTATGAGAAAAGTTCCATTCTCTCCAGTAGATTTTTAGGATTAAAATCCTCAATTACTTCCAGCCCTTATTTATGGTTTATTGCTAGTTAAGTGTCAAATATTCCATAATTTCTTTCTTTCCAATATATTTATACTTACTAAGTGGTTTTAAATCCTAGTTAACACATCGGGATATTTTCGTACACCACTCTCCCATTTAATGACTAGAAAGACAACTAGCACACATAACCTCAAAATTTAAGTAATTTTTTGGAAGTTGCCATTTATATTATTCTTAATATATTATTCCATTATTCCTTACTTTCAAACTTCACTCCTCTTGGTTTTTAAAATAGTATAGTCCTTTCAAGTGGATTATTCCAAAAACTAGATCATCTCAATTAATCCTTCTCAATCCAATTTTTCTTCCTTGGTTTATTTTCATAAATTCATATATCATTTTCCATGAATAACATAAACTAGATTTCCCTTACTTGGTCCATATTAATATTTATTTTCCTATTATTAATTAGAAAAAAATATATTTTATATTTGTAATTAGTGCCTATTGTTAACCTCCGTTAAAAAAACGCGATTCAAAGATAATGTTTTGAACTATATAAATAATGGATCATGCATAATATGTATGACTAATCGGTTACAAAGACGGTATGATGGATCAGTTATACGTGTTGATCGACAAAATATGGATTGGATCGCTATACATAACAGTATGGATCGATGGAAATGTCGTGGATTTGTTGTTTATAAAGCCAAAAGGATGGATTGGGTATTAGTGGGTCGGATCTTAGTCTAGACACATGGGTCGTTCATATATTAACAGATGGATCGGCTCATCTTAAGGTGATCATGGATCAGATTGCGTTCATGCCGATGGATCGGTATATGCTGGATCGGGCAACATATGTGCATGGGTCGCTCAAGCCTTGCTCATAGTAAAAAGTTGGATCATATTAGTGTACATACGCATGGATCGGCAAATATTAATACATGGGTCCAGGACCATTGGAAAAATCATGGATCGTATACGATCCATGGCAATGGATCGCCTGCCGATTCAAAGAGCTGCTCAGTCCATTTCACACTCCACTCCACTTCAAACCACACCTATAAATATCGAACCCTCTCATTCGTGAAAGGGGTTAGAATTTCTCTCCCTAAAGGGCTGCCATTTTTGATCTCCAACAGCACTCATGTAACAACCCGGAATTTCTGAACAAATTTTAAGATTTATTTTAACTATTTTATTGGATTTTTAATATTAAAAATATTTTATTCCAAATAATAATGAAGAAAATTTTATTTTAATCGTAGTTAAATTTTATTTTAATTATATAACAAGTTGGAAATAGCGTGGTAGTTTGAAAATTTGAATTTGAACTTTGACAGAATGTACAGGATGCAAAATAAATCGAATTTTAGTGAAACTAAAAATATTTGAATCTATTTAAAAACATCTTTCCAACGAATCCGAAAAACTGAAATTTCATAGCGGGAATCAAAAGTTATAGCCAGTTGAATATTCAGAATAGTCGCTATGGAATTCAATATAATAAATAGCCCGTATAAATAGCCAATTTACGAGCGACCTCCGTTTTCGACGTAACCACCCTGGTGTGATCCAGAATGTTAATTTATTGTAGGATTCCAATTTTCATAATTTTTGGAATTGATATGTGAGCGTGGCAAAAGAAAACGTGTTTTGTCAATTTGGATTGACCAGAAAATGACCATTTTTCAAACAATCTCCAAATTCGATGAAATTAGTTTTATTAGGACTGTATCATCAAAACAAAGCTAGAAATAATTTTTCTAGAATTTTTAGAGTCGGTATGTGGGCCCGGTAATTTAAATTGTACGTTTAAATTAAATATATATTGATTTATATTTTAATTTTCATAAAAACTAATCAAAACAATCGAAATGGCTTACGAAGCATATGCCATTGTGTCCGGAATAGGGGTATTTAGCTAGGGGCGACAATCATTGGGTTCGATTTGGAGTTGATAGCAACGAATGAATATTTTTAGTGTTAAAAGAATTAAAATTAATAAAATATTATTATATTATAAATACCCCCTCGGTTTTTGAGCCCAACTCTAACCCTGATTTCCTATACTACAGCCGCCGCCAGACATGTTTTAATGGCCAGAAAGCACAATCTTTATCCTTAAATTCCTCTTAATATAATTCAAATTAATTCCTCAAACTAAAACGGAAATCTTAGATTTCCTCACGAGCTTTCAATTGGTACGACGATGATCTAAATTAGTATTACGGATCGATGGGATTTCTGCCTTGAAGTGGTGGCATTCATGGTGGTTTTCCTGTCACCAGGAGACATCGAGTACGACGAGGGTCAGGGGGGAGGTCGGCATTGCTGAGGGGGGTTGAACAATGGTAGGCGATTGGGTTTAGGTGGACTGTGGGAGGCGCGCACAAGGGGAGTTGACATCGAGCCTTGGGTGAACGACGGACCTGGAGCGTGAAAACCAAAAAAGAAAGTAGATAGAAAAGGCAACGCTTATTTATGTTATGGTAAACATTAATGATTTTATTTAATCAAGTTAATTATATTTTTAAATGTTTAAAAATCATTAGTTAATAAATCAAATTTTTATATGAAAATCATTAGTAAAAAGATCATTCTTTTTAACAATAAAAAGAGCAATGTGTTTGAAATAAAAATATCATTCTCTTTAAAAATAAAAGTGTAACACCCCGTATTTCTGTTAACACTAAAGTTCACAAATTAAAGAATAAATAATCTCAGATGTGCGAATTAATGGAAACGGGTTGCGCCATTGTGTTTGTCTCGGAACTCTAGTTTAGATAGAGTCCGAGTTTACGTAAATTGGACTTCGTATGAAGAAGTTATGGCCATCGGAAGTTTCAGAAAAATTTAAACATATTTCAGAAAATTCAAATTTCAGAGTCAGACGGGCTTGGCGGGAAAATTCCCGCCAGGGCCAGGTCGACCTGGGGGTCGACCTATCCTGACCAGGTTGACCATAGGGTCGACCTAGGGGTCGACCTGCCCCCCCGGGCAGATTTGATTAGTGACCTGTTAATGACTGTGTGCTGACTCATTAGGGTTTCTGATCTGCTCTGATTGGCTGGGATTAATTCTAGGTTCATCGAACAACCTAAACTAATCCTAAACTCTATAAAAAGACATGTAGACTCAAAACCTAAAATCAGAATAAAATTAGATTCATGGCCTCTATGCCGTCACCTAGCAACTCAAAATAGCCGCCACCAATTAGAGAGGAAGAAAGCAAATCAAATTCAATTCTATTCAACTCTAACAACGAATCTTCTTCAAAGGAAAGCTAATTCAACTTCAGAACTCAGAATTTAGAACTCAAGACCTTCTTTGAGTTGTGAGATCGATTTCTTTAATAAAATAATTAGCAATTTAATTGGATTAAGTTATGATGCGGATTGTATGGTTATGTTGTGAATTATTGACCGCATGTTATCATCTATGTTGTAAAATTGTGATGTTATCATTTATGTTGTAAATTCTATGATGTTATCATCTATGTTGTAAAGTTGTGATCATCTATGTTGTGATACTATGATTGTCTTATGTATAATCAAGTCATAATGGTGTTTCATATGCTAGTTTGGTTATGTCGATTCATATAATAAATCATAAGTGTGTATGCAAGTTTAGATCTTGATTTAGACATGAATCATATGCAAGTTGGGGAAAATTATATGTAACCTTACATGTTTCATGACATCTATTTTAGATCTAAAGTTAGGCTATGACATGTGTGAGTTATATGCTAAATTCTACATGCTAGTTTACATGTTTAGATGCAAGTTTACACCATTGTTATGTTGCATAAATCACATATGCAAGTTTATATAAATATAAGATTTTGGAATATGAATCATGTTATGTAAGTTTGTGGTTATTGCCTATGCAAGTTTACACCTTTAGATGTAGATCTGTGACATACATGATTTATGCAAGTTTGTGACTACTACCTAAACAAGTTTACACCTTTAGATTTGGATCTATGACATATGTAGTTTTATGCAAGTTGTGACTTTGGCCTATGCAAATTTTAGATGTAGAACATCATTCAAACACGCAAGTTCACCCCTTATGTTTAGATCTAGTTTTATTTCTATGTATGTTGTGATGTTTTCTCTTTATTCTACGAGTTAGACTATTTGAGTCTAACGTATATTTTACGTTAAACGAACGAACGTACAACGTGGGGTAATGGGATAATATTAAAAGATTTAATATTGAGAATTGGCATAAATGCTTTAAAAGGCATAGAATAAATTTGTGATGAAAATTGGTATGATTTTACATACCATAAATAGATGGACATAATTGAGTCAATTATAACCATAGTTAAATTTGGAATTGATTGATAATTTGAATAGGGAAATTAATTCACATTGGGGAATGATTAATTAGGTAAAATTAATCGTCTAAGACACGAGGTTAGGCTCGTTTGTGGTGTAAGACTGCCCGGACCTGCCCGGCAAATCCAGCTGCCACTAATTCCTGTCTAATGTGAGAGGTCTTAGGCATAAATTAAATACGTAACAATTGTAAAAACACGAGGTTAGGCTCGTTTGTGGTGTAAGACTGCCCGGACCCGCCTGGCAAATCCAGCTGCCACAAATGCCAGTCTAATGTGAGAGGTCTTTATAAGGTTACGGTCTTAATGAACTAAGATACACTTAACCAGATAAACATGTAGTGGGACATGAGGGGGTTAAGTGGGTGCCTTGGGTGGCATGTGGAATCTAGTGGGTGCCTTGGGTGGCATTTGAAATACGATTAGAAACACTTAACCAAAATTGAAACATGTAAGTAAACATGAATAAGAAGAGGGTTAAGTTGTGTACTAGAGGGGACCAAGCTTAGGTGGATAGCTTGTGTCAAGTAATGGGGGCCCGTTTCAACCAGTAACCCATAAATATCGTTGTGGGCTCGACCCAAGTCGAGGACGGGACACGCGTACTGGGCTTGACTGTAAGAGGCCAAAACGGGTTAGCGGTGACAACGCAAGTCCAACGGGTTCATGTGCGTGTGTGGGCCCGGGCTGGTAGGTAAGACGTTGTTGCATCATGTAGGTATAAGCCATGCATTATTGGTGGTATCGGGTTGCCACTTTGGGGAGTGATAC
This sequence comes from Allium sativum, assembly GCA_030737875.1. Classification (NCBI taxonomy): domain Eukaryota; kingdom Viridiplantae; phylum Streptophyta; class Magnoliopsida; order Asparagales; family Amaryllidaceae; genus Allium; species Allium sativum. The sequence continues at coordinate 150,242,929 of CM060921.1, read as the reverse complement.
ACCCCACTGTGGGGCCAGCACGGGTATCTACGAGTTAGGGAGCCGATCGCATGGGGGTAATGGGTACACCTAGTGGAGATAGGGGCAGGCGGCACCTATGAAGGCAGTTAGGGGTGCACGAAACTACCATTATCATTATTAAGTTCTATAGGCGGGATCAACCTTAGGGCGACTAGTGGTGGTGCAGTATAGTATAGTGGTGGTGCAGTATAGTAATTATCTTATAGTGGGATAGATGCGCCTTTAACAATATCGTTGTTCACCTTATTTCCTTGTATACTCTGCCATACTCACAGTCATTTCCTTATTTTCCAACTTATGCCTTAGCTTAGTTATTTTGGTAATTATATTGTTAAAGTTATCGCACTCGCCAGACTTTATGTCTGACCCCCTTTGTTTCCTCCTCTTTTCTTCCTTTCCCCCCCAGTTGCTCAGGATGGAACTAGCACAAGTGGAGCTTGATTTTGGACAGCTATATCTCTTGCTTTTAGAAGTTGCTTGGATCGCTGAAGTAAAGTTCAGCCTCTCTTATTTGTGGCTATTTTGTACTGGGGTTATGACTTTCAATTTATGTACTTTGATTTAGTCAAGATGGATATTATGTACTTTACTCTTGTTTTTGATGATGTAATCAAACTTATGTGTTGGTAAAATAAACATTGTTTTGATAAATGAAATATACGTTGTTCTATAAAATGAAATATACATTGTTCTGTAAAATGAAATATACATTGTTCTATAAAACAAAATATACATTGTTTTGTAGATAAAATATACATTGTTTTGTAGATAAAATATACAATGGTTTTGTGTAAAATTTTCAATATAATAACATTGTTATAAAAATGAAATTTTTATAAAGAAATAGCTTAAAATAAAAATATGTTTTTATATAACATGGATCAAATATATGGTTTTTAATATACATAGCACGTGCAACAGATTGCGATGGAACTGTCTGGTAACAAAGTAGAATCAAATCCGTACCCGAAATTCAGAAATACACACTAACGGTGTGAAAACCAAAGGTGAGAACTCCCCACTAAAATTTCTGCACTATTACTTATTTATTTTCATAACTGAAAACATATAGAATTGCCAGTTTAGATTTTTATCAGTTTAATCATTATAAACTATATACAGTGCTTGTTAGATCACCATCCTCGTCCACAAACCATAAACGATTTAGATTGACTGTATTGCATGTTGTTTGTGATGTGAAATGTTTAACACGTTAAAAATGTTAATATTAATAGGATAGTGAAATTAAATTATAAATATTGATTTATAATTTGAACAGTGAAAATTGGTTAAATTTCTTAACCAATAATTTATTTAAATAAATTGTTGTTTGAAAACCCCACATGGGTATTGGGATGATATTTTACATACACTAGTCCCAATATTTAGTTGTATGTCAATTGATGAATTGACAGCCTGTGATGAGTGCTATTTATTTATTTATTTTAATGATCACACAGTTGAAAATTTCACTCTGGTTGTAAATGGACTTTTTATTGATTATTTATCATTATTGTGCACACATGCGATGTATGAAATCCATATAATCAAAATTATATGGTAATAGATTGAGTCGCATTCTGATTCCGAAATAAATAATGTTTTACTAAAAAGACATTTTAGAACCAAAATTTACATTTTTGTTGAAATAAAATAATTGAAACCAAAATTTACATTTTTGTTGAAATAAAACAGTTGAAACCAAAATTTACATTTTTGTTGAAATAAAATAGTTGAAACCAAAATATCATTTTTGTTGAAATGAAATAGTCAAAAAAAATATAACAATTTTGTTAAATAGATTTGTAATATTTTTGTTAAATAGATTTATGCTAAAACAAAAATGTCAATTTTGTTGAATTAGCTTATTGTAAATAAAATGAAGTTATCACTTTAATTCATTTTGTTAAAATAGAATTGTTAACAAAATGAAGTTGTCACTTTTATTCATTTTGTTGAATTAGAATTATCAACAAAATAAAAGAATCATTTTTAATCATTTTGTTGAAATAGAATTATCAACAAAATAAAAGAATCATTTCTATGTAAAAGAATCGTTTCAATGTAAAAGAATCATTTCAATGTAAAGAAACATTTTCAATGTAAAGAAACATTTTCATGTAAAGAAACATCTTCATGTAAAAGAAACAATTTAATGAAAAGAATATTTTAAATAAAAGAACATTTTAATGAAAGGAACCATTTTTAATGTAAATAATGTAAAAGAATCATTTTAATATAATCGAACATTTTTAATGTAAATAATGTAAAAGAGCCATTTTAATGTAGCGGAACATTCTTAACGTAAGTAATGTAAAAGGACATTTTAATGTCAAGAATATTTTTAAATAAAGAATATTTTAAAATAAAAAGTCTTTTAAAATTTAAGAATATTTTAAAATAACGAATATTTTAAAATAATATTCAGTAAAAAATAAAATTATGATTTTGATGTCCGATTTTGGATGGACACAAAAATATAAAAATGTGAAGCCGAATTAAGTAGCAAACACTATTTTAACCCGAACGGGTTTATCAATCGATTTTATTCATTTTATAATGAATATTGAAAAAAAATGATTTCAAAATATAATTTTTTTGAAAATATTATCATTTTAATATGATAAAGATATAGAATATTCAATTTTATTTAAAATTGAAAAATGAAGTTGGAATCAGTGTGAAATGAGTTTATAAACGATTTTTAAAATACGATTCAAATTGAAATTGATGATATATATAACATATATATATATATATATAATATATATATATATATATATATATATATTTAATGGATTGAATAGAATGCGTCGCGTAGTGACCATTCACGAATTTCGACCATAAACTTCAAATTGACATTACGGGAGACCCGACCGTCGGATTCTCCTAAAACCGGAACCGTTAGGTTCGTATCAAAAAGATCTTTCCAATGAATTTAAGAGATTTGAAATCTAATTGTTAGATTTTAAAATATGTCCAAACCAATTTTGGAAAAGGTCGTTGTGAATGCAGTTCGGTGGCCGTTATTGGAAACCGACTGTACGGCCGATAATAAAAATATTAAAAATATGGAAAAATTATGTAAAAATTATAACAAATTGCTTGGAAAGATTTTGGTTGAAAATTTCCATATTTGAAAAGATAAAAATATATTTTTATCGAAATGAACTGGTTATTAATTAAAATAATTATTTAATTATTTTTGGAAATAAATAAATTGGATTAGAAAATGGTTTTAAAATAACCAAAAAAATTCAATATATATTTATATATATTGGAATGGATTTAAATGGAAATTATCTTTGGAATATTTCGATATTGGATTCAGAATACCAAATTATCTTCAAAAGATATATATATATCGTTATTCCCAATACCCTATTTGTTGGTTTCAGAATTTGATATTGAATATAAGCCGATATAATTCCTATTCAGAACCTTATATTTAATGTAAAATTGAATTTTGGGTTTGTCGTGATTGGTGTCTTCAATAACACTATGAAGTTATAAATCTTTTAATTAAGATTATTAGAGTTTCCAGTTATATTTAGTAATTGGAATAAAATGAAATGTGAATTGGGTTTATTATGAACTGTGTTTTTAATGACATTTGCTCTTTTACCCAATTAACAGTGAAAATACAATTTGGAATTTATAAATCTTTTATTAAGATTTAAATGGAAAATTTCCAAAGTAAAGTTTTCTAATTTAGTATATTAAATTGGAATTGAATGGAGTTCGATTTGGTAATAATCGAGATGAGCTTATGTGCATGAAGACTGCTACTATATATGGAATTTAAAAGGCCTTGCTGTTATTCCATTTATATTATTAGTCTGATAAAGAAATTTATATTGATCTGATTTATGTGAAGATTCCATATTTAGTAGAAGATGATTTTGGGTTTGCCGTGAACTGTATTTTTAATGACATTGGTTCTTTAACCCAGTTAGAAATAAGATTAATTTCTTAAATTCAAATAATCGTTAACTAATGATTTTTGGAGATTCAAAATCAAATTGGTGTTTTAATGTATCTTTTTAATTTATGGAAGATTAAAGAATAATTTTAAAAGAATTTATCTTTGATAAAATTAATGGGAATCTTTCCCTAATAATATGAATATTTTATTAAAAGAATATTCTGAATTGGAAATGATGTGTTTTATAGCACTTGGTTATAAAATACATGAATTATTCGGAAAGATCGGGTTTAGCCCATTCTGAATAATTACTACGATGATCAAGAGTCCAAGACGAAGACGGTGGTTGAAGACCGGAGTTCTTCACATCGTTTGGGCGATTATTATGTTTTGATTGGACCGTACACCCAAGACAAGGTAATAAGTGGTGATCGTCGAAATGTACTTCGAGATCGATGGATATGCGAGGACCTCTCTCCTGTATTAGACATATGGGACGAGGAATAAGGTGCCTCCATTTTCGTTCAGACCCAGAATGGACTTGTAAATGGATGGTATGTCTAACATTGTATTCCTTTATGCCATATTCGTTGATCTCTGCTAAATATATATCTGTTTAGTGGCGTAGAATTTATTCTCTTGCTTAACACCCTTCTCTGAGACGTATGAGCTTAGAGGTTATATATTTGAAGAAATCAATGGTATGGTATATACTGACAATGTAGCATGCTAAGATGCAAATGATCAAGGCTTTTGTTGAAAACCAGAGCCTTGTGGTTGATAATCAAAGCACAGCCTATTTAGGCATAGCTTTGTGTATAGCGTTACTTCGCGAGCTTCACACCCCGGTATGAACCAAAAACAGGATGAGGACTACAGGGAAATGGACATATGTTAGTTTCTAGCTAGGAGTAACGTCATGGAATGGATCCCAGACTGTTTACTCATGTGGATGTTGCTTATTACTTAATGGATAGAGAGGCGCCTCATATATATATATATATATATATATATATATATATATATATATAAATGTTTTGGTTGACATTACTGACTAGATTATTTTATGCCCCATAAGGCAGGCTAACCTATAGTTTACGGTATTTCCAATCATCGACGGATGACCGGCCCTGTTGATAACCGTAGGTGCAGTTGCGGCTCTATCCTGAGATTCAGGCTAGAGAGTCTCGAATCGGTGGGGATAATCCCTTGCCTCGGTTCATAGATAAAACTCAATCTCCAATACGCGATATTCGATTTTAGTTGTAAATATATGTACGGCGATGTAATATAATGATACCTACGCCGCCTATAATTAATACATTTATATTTGAAGTTGATTTCTTCACTTACAGTAATAATAAAAGATGAAAGTTCGCATATCAAGCATTTTTGGCTATTATAAGGGAAAACTCTATCCTCCGACTGCGTTCATTGTGTGATGGGACCTGAGTCTTATAATAGCTTCATTTTTTCAAAAAGCATTGCGTTGTTTTATTTTAAACTAAGGTTCATGTGGAGTAAACCCATTCCTGTTATACGGCGTGGTCCCATGATTTACCTAACTTTAAAATCAAGTTAATAACTATTTTAGTTCTCACAGCAGTTCCATGACTGACCTAGAGTTTATTGTGTTAACCTAAACTCTGGGTGCACATATTTTTCACATGGAAAGCTAGTAGTTTTGGTTTTGCAGATATTTTCACAGGATCCTATTTACAGCTGAAGCGATATTCGGAAAGCTCTGTAGCCGTGTATTTGTTTCAGTTGTATTTTGTATTATTTTTCCGCTGTTATTTAAAATGTAATTCAAATCTTTGATATTCTATTTATCAAATGTGTAATATTTATTCATACTCTTGAATGTCCTTGTACTCTGACGTAGTTGTTGTAATAAGCAATGAAATGTTCTTCTGTTTGTGTTCTTATTTTCCTTGTTCTCAATGCAATCCATAGTTTCCTTTATGGGGAAGTTTGGGTCATTTCAACTCAAGCATCTACAAGTTTAATAATCTCCGCAACTAGTGAAGGTTTGAAGATATTCAAGAGTGAGATAGAGATTTATTGAGAGACTATAGAGAAGAAAGAGAGAATGATTGTAAACGATAAAGAAAAGAGTAAAATGAGATTAATTATGTACCTTGTATTGGAAAAAGTAATGAAATCCCTCTTCATAGTGGACGTAGGCCAAAACTGAGGCTGAACCACTATAAATTTCCTCTTTACTTTGCTATTTTCTACATTTTCTTGCTCTTAAACTTGCTGTTTGCAGTTTAAAGGTGTTCATATACCTCTCGAGGTGTTGACATCACATTTTTGGCCCCCACCGTGGGGCTCGAAGCCCCTACCACAAGGTTAAGAGACTTGTTGGGGGAAAATTGATCAAGCTTGATCTTTCATTATAGATACACGAAGTCTAAAAGTCAAGCCCATTGAAAGAACCTCTATGAAGCTTAGAAAGTTGTCTAATTTTACGGCATCATCAAATAAGACTAGTAGATCTGTGAGAACTTCTGGAAATGTTGCCGATGATGCTACAACTACTCCGCAAACCAACAATCCAGCTGTTTCTCAAACCCCAGGAGCGGGAGAACCTTGAGGAGAGTTGGTTGTCGTTATTGCTGGATTGAACCAGCAAATGGAAGCCTTAAATAAAGCTCTAATCGATAAGTTGGATGCTCTTATTACTGCTCAATCCATCCTATGAAGTCTAGTGCCAAGACAGACTTGGAAGAGAATGCACACACATTAGCTTCAGATCGCAATCGTGATAACAATGTTGAGGAGGCAGATGATTGGTCAAGTGCCAGAAATGATGCTGACATCAAGGATTCCAAAGCAATTGCTAAGAATCATTCCGCAAAGCATACTTCTCATAAAGTTGCTAGTCCCACCAAAAGGGAACCTTCTCAAGGTGGAGGTCTCTGACCCCGGTTCTCTAATCGCGATCGCTTTCCAAGACAAGCATCCAGTAAAGGAACCGGCGTCCGCCCCATGGAACGACATAATGACGAGGAGCACCTTTCAGAGATGATTAAGAAAATCATGATACAGAGCATGGATAGAAATAATGATGAAAGAGAATGGGATTTTTCTCCAAGTAAAACTCCATTTACCGAGAGAATTCAGAAGGATGAGTTTCCAAATAAGTTTGGTCCTCCGACTATGCCAGCTTATAATGGAGTTACCAATCCTAATATGTTTCTGTACAAGTATGAGTGTCACGTGAATGGAGCAAGGGCGACAGATGAAATCAAATGCCTATACTTTCCAATTTATTTGGAAAGGGTAGCTTCGCTTTGGTTCACAAAACTGCCACCGAGATCAGTAGAGCGATTTTCTGATTTGAAAATAAGTTCAGGGAGAAATTCGGGTTGTACATTGCGAAAGCCAAGGACATAATGTCACTATCAGGATTGGAGAAAAACCTGTGAGAATTAGTGAAAGCTTTTCTTACTCATTTCAATGCTTTTGTAACAGAAGTTGGGAATCTAGAGCCTTGGATGATATTGATGGCATTATTCCGAGCGGTGGACAAGAAGATTGAGTTTGGGAAATGGGTGAAAAATGAAGGAACCTAATACGCTTTAAAGTTCTACAAGAAGGTAGAGGAGTTCATCAGAGTGAAAGATGATCCTTCAATCAACAAGAATGTCGCTAAAAGCAGTGTTGTATTGGAAAAGAAGGATAATGATGCTCGGGGCAATCAAAAAAATACGGAGGAACAAAAGAGGGAAAATGATGGGAAAGATAGCAGAAATAGCAAGAGTTACCCTTTTTCGAACCCGCAGAGTTGACTCCTTTGATAGATACACTGGAGAATATCTACTCTGTCACTAAAGACACAGAAGATTATCTAGATCTGAAACCACTAAGAGTGGGAGATAGCCAAGTGAAGTCAGGAAGATTCTGCCGATTCCATAACCAGTCCAGTCACAACACTAATGAATGTAAATATTTAAATAGTTTGGTTGAAGAGTTGATCAGGAAGAACAAGCTGCTGCAGTATTTCAGTAAGCCGCAGATTGTAGATCCTTCTTCAGCTCCCCAAGGAAAGGTGCAACTGCTTATCAATCAGGTGAAAGCAATAGAGCTCCAGTGCAAACTAATGCAAGGCCGGTGATTAATACCATTTCTGGTGGTCTTTATCCGAAAAGTAGCAAATGGGGAGAGATTGTAAGATACTCAAATGCTTTAATATTGTTCCGAAGGATGAAAGTTCCTTGATCCACAGCAATACCATACCCATGAAGCAACAGAAAATTTCTTGTGGTGATATTGCGTTTGGAGAAAAAGATGTACAAGGTGTGTTAGCCCCAACTCAAGATCTGATGATGGTCAAAATCGGGATAGGCCCAGCTATAGTTAGAAGAGTGCTTGTTGAATGTGGCGCCTCCATCAATGTCCTATTCCGAAAGACCATTAACTAGGCGAATCTCTCAATTACAGATGTTCAAACTTGTCAGACAAAGATCTAAGGGTTCACGGGAGAGCCGAAGCAACCAATCAGAACTATTGACTTGCTTGTAGAGTTGGGAGAAGGAGAAAGTAGAGCAATCTTGAAGCAAACCTTTGTACTTCTTGATGTAATTTCTGCTTACAATGCATTCTTGGGCAGACCTGCATTGGCTGATTTCAGAATCGCACTGGTGTCATGGTGTTTGACTATGAAGTTTCCCATGTAGAAGGGCGTTGGTATAGTGATGGGAGATCAGAATATTGAAAGAGAATGTTACCTTACAGAGCGGCGAGAAGCTAAGAAGAAAGACAAGGGGAAGAATGTGGAGGTCCTCCTCCGCATTTGTGAACCTTCATTATAGCAACTAAGGCATGACCCCTACACTAGAAAGCATAGTGGAGCGGGGCTTAGAAAGAGATGGATCCTCCGAAGTCCAGTGCAGGAGAGAATCGAGCATCTCCAGCAGAGATCGTGTTTCCTATAGTAGTTCATTTGAAAAATCTTGACCGAATGTTGAATGTAGGGTCTTAGTTGGGATAGAAGTTGCAGAGAGAGTTGGTTGTTTTTCCTAAAGCTAATTTGGATGTATTCGCTGGGGGTCATGCAGATATGTGCGGTATAAAGTGGTAATACATGCATTGAATATTGACCCTAGTATCTCACCTGTGAAGAAAAAAGGTGAATTCAAGGCCCCGAAAGATCGATGGCTCTCAAGGTAGAGGTGAACAGGTTAATGGACAATCGCTCGTATGAGATTCAACATATCCATACTGGGTGTCCATTCCCATGTTGGTAAAGAAACCCAATGGTAAGTGGCATGCATGCACCAATTATCCAGATCTCAACAAAGCATGTCCAAAAAATAGTTTACCATTGCCCAGAATTGGTCAGTTTGTGGATCGACAACGGGGCACGATTTGCTATCATTTATGGATGCTTATTCAGTCTACAATTAGATTATGATTCATGAGTTGGATTAGGAGAATATGAGCTTCGTCACAAATGTGGGTTTATACTGCTACAAATGATGCCATTTGGGTTGAAGAATGCAGTAGCAACTTACCACTGGCTTGTCAATGCAAATTTCAAATCACAGACTGGCTGGACTATGAATTTTACGTTGATGACATGTTGGTCAAGTCGAAGAGGGCGGCGGATCACATGGAAAATCTAGCTGAGATGTTTGATATTTTGAGAAGGTACGACATGAAGCTGAATCTGCTTGAGTGTTCATTTAGAGTCGCATAAGGCAAGTTTCTAGGGTTCATAGTCAACGCCAGGGCATTGAGGCCAATCCTACTCATATTTCAGCATTAAGAGAGGTGCGAGCTCCTAAAACGAAGTTCTTTAAAGTTTGAATGGGAAGATCACCTCCTTGAGTAGATCCATCTCCAGTGCAACTGACAAGTGTATTCCGTTCTTTTATGCACCGAGGAAAGGAAAGGACTTCAAATGGACTCTGGCTTGTCAAGCGGCCTTCGAAGAACTAATCAAGCACATGGAAACACCCCTGATGCTCTCAAATCTAGGTGATGGTAAGGATTTATTTTTATGTTTGGCAGTTTCATCCCATGCTTTAAGTGCAACTCTGGTATGAGAGGACTCAAAGATTCAAAGGCCAGTATACTACATCGGAAAAAGTCTTATCGGGGCAGAACTGAATTATTTGAAGCTAGAAAAGCTCGCATACTATTTTCTCATTGCCTCGAAGAAGCTCGAGCCATATCTCCAAGCTCACTCTATCAAAGTGCTCATAAACCAGCCAATAAGCAAGTCCTGTTTCGCCCAGAGACTTCGGGAAGGTTGCTGAAGTGGAACATAGAGCTCAGCCAGTATGATATCACGTACCATCCCCAAAGAGCAATCAATGGAAAAGCTTTAGCAAACTTCCTTCTGAGTTCACAGACAGAGGTGATGAAAAGGAAGAGCTTGTACATGCAGTGGTTCGATGGAAGTTGTTCGTTGATGGAGCCAAGAATGAATATTGTTCAGGGGAAGGAGTAGAGCTAGAGACTCTAGAAGGTCATTCAGTATGTTATGCATTGAGACTATAGTTTCCATCAACAAACAACAAAGACGAGTAAGAGGCATTGATTTCCAAGTCGAAGATAGCAAAGGAGTTGAATTTGAATTCCTTGTAAATTTTCAGTGATTCACAATTGGTGGTGTGCCAGGTTCGGAGAGAGTTTTAAGCCAAAGGAGGAAACTTGCCTGCTTATCTATCCAAAGCTTCGGAACTACTCAACAACGTCGATTACTACACCATATCTCATATCTCTATGGAAGAGAATATGAAGGCGAACTCACTAGCCAAGTATGCCAGCACCAGAGATGCTCAACTATTGGGATTAATTCCCGTTAAAGTTCTCTCAAATACCAGTATTAAAGACGTCGATTTTGATTGGATCATGGAAACTGGTAAAGAGCTAGAATCATGGACAACTCCAATCAAAAAAGATCTTCTCAATGGAACGCTCCCCATAGATTCGAGGAAGAGGAAAAAGCTGCTAAGAAAAGCTCATATGTATCTCATGTAGGATGGTCGGCTGTACAGGCAAGGCTTCTCTATGCCTTTGCTTCTACGTGTCTTCAGAGAGGAATCCAAAACGATTTGGGCAGATTTGCATGAAGGAGAGTGCGAAGGACGTACAGGTGGTCAAACATTAGCTAAGAAAATTCTTCGATATGGTAATTTCTGGCCTGACTTAAATTGAAACTCTGCAGCATATACCAGAAAGTGTGACAGATGCCAGATGTTCGCAAAGATTCCAAGAGCATCATCCAAGGAATTGACTTAAATGGTCAGCCCATGGTCGTTTGCTATTTGGGTCTGCAAAGTCGAACATGAGATACGCCATTGTTTTCGTTGATTATTTCACCAAGTGAGCTGAAACAGAGCCACTAGCCAACATTACCTCAAAGAAAGCTATTAATTTTGTGCTGAAAAATATTATTTGCAAGTTTGGTGTTCCTCATAAAATAATAATGGACAATGGGACTCGATTCGAGTGTGAGGAATTCAAAGCCTTTTGTGCCAAGTACAAGATCCACAAAAGTTTAGTAGCTGTGGCCCATCCGCAGGCAAACGGGAAAATGGAAGCAGTCAACAAAATAATAAAGTCAACCATCAAAAAGCGACTCGAGAAAGCTAGAGGTGGTTGGGTAGATGAGCTCCCGCTTGCACTACGGGCGTGTCAAACAATTCAAAAATCTGCTAGTGGGCACACAACATTTTCGTTGGCATTCGGCTCTGAAGCTATGATTCCTATAGAGCTGGAAGTTCCCACTCACTGCAAAATTCACTTCAACCAAGCGGAGCATAAGCAACTACAACTGGAAGCACTCGATTAGCGTAAGGAAAGAAGAGATGAAGCAGAGCTCCAAATTGTAACACACCACAGAAGGATAGCTAGGCACTTCAACAACAAAGTCCGCCAGAGAACTTTCGAAGTTGGTGACCTTGTGCTAAAGAGGGTGATGACTGCTACAGTAGTATTCGGGCCAAATTGGGAAGGACCATACATCACTTGCCAGAAGCTTTTAGATGGAACGTTCAAGCTATCAACAGTTGTTGGGATCCCAATACCAAGAGTTTGGAACAGCGACCACCTACGTCGATATTCTACTTGATGCTTTCTTCAATTCCTGCAAAAATGGTTGTAAATATTTTGCATGTATTGTAATTGAACATCATCTATGTGAATGAAAGCATGCATGCGTACCTCGATCATATATTTGCAAATTTTTGTTTAAGTTATTCAAAAATTGCTTTAAAATCGATTTAGCATTGCAGGCTACCAAAAGGGCGCTTGCTTTCTCAAAACCCGACAAGACCTGGCGACTCTAACAACGCATCCCGAAGGAAACAACTCAAGTTTTGAGTGCCACAAACATCAATCTGCACAAATGCAAGGATGTAATGCACTACCTTATAGAGAAAAAGAGGGTGTCACCAGGGTTAAGTGATGAAAAGCGTAGCAAGCAAGCACGAAGCAAAGAATAGAAACTTTCACCAAAGGGGCACCTCCCCAAGTGAGAGGCATAGGGACCTAGTTCTCTAAACTGAGATCGCTTGCCAAGTTAAGCATCTGGTAAAAGTACTGGCATCCACCCCGTGGAACGACACAATGAAGAAAGCTTCCCAGAAAGGATTGAAGACCAAAAAGTTGCAGGTTTCACCAAAGGGGCAGCTTCGCAAGGTGGAGCCCTAGGGCCCTGGTTCTCTAAACCTGTGATTGCTTGCCAAGTTAAGCATCTGGTAAAAGGACCAACGTCCGCCCCGTGGAGCAACGTAGCGAAAAACGCTTCTTAAGTGAAGCAAAAATTCCTTTTTAGGTGAAGGCATCCTTCCCAAGTGAAGGTAAAAGTCCTCGTAAGTGAGGAAAGTGCTTCCTAAGTGAAGCAAAAAGTCCTTCTAGAGTGAAGGAAACCTTCCCAAGTGAAGGTAAAAGTCCTCCCAAGTGAAGGTAAAAGTCCTCCCAATTGAAGCAAAAAGTCCTTCCCAAGTGAAGACATACTTCCCAAGAAAAGGTGGATATACTTCCAAGTAAGACAAACACTTCCAAATGAAGCAGAAAGTCCTTCCCAAGTGAAAGTGGCCTTCCCAGTGAAGGTAAAAGTCCTCCCAAGTGAGGCAAATGCTTCCCAGGTGAAGCAAAAAGTCCTTCCCAAGTGAAAGCAACCTTCCCAAGTAAAGGTAAAAAGTCCTCCCAAGCGAGGCACCTAAACCAAAGACCTCTCCGGGGGCATAGGAACAAAACCCTTCTCCAAGAAGAAGCACAAGGTCAACCAATAAAGCCAAGTTTCCAAGATGCAGTGGAAAGATCAGAAGCTCTCATTACACTAACAAAAGCAAAAGGACTTCGCCAATAAAGTGGAAGCTTCGAGTGCCTCAGTCAAAATCGAAGAAACTTGTTAGAGTTGATCATCTCCAACCTATCCAATTCGTGATGACCTTTGGTATGGGGGCAGCACAACCACATTGAGATGGAATAATGATCAGAAGGCATACCACAAGTTCATCACGACATCGCAACAAGCAAAAGACTTGTACTCTGCAAAGAGGTGAATACATGAAAGTTCGACTAAGCTAAAAGCAAAAGCCAAAGTGCAACAAACCAAAAGAAATATTATTATACCAAAGCAAGTCAAGTAGGTCTTTACAAATTCAGAAGCAAGGGTTGGCACTCGCATAACATTTGGTCAAAAGAAATAACAAGTAAGGAAGCTAAGCAATCAGAGTGAGCAGTCCAGCGTGTCAATCTTTCTGCTTCTCGCCTTTGGAAGAGCTATCTGACCTAAGTGTGAGCTTGACAAGTCTAGTTGGAGGAGGTGTAATGGCGGGATGACTCTCATCCTTGGCTTCTCCATCATCTTCATCATCCTCAGGAATGTCAAGAGAAGGCGAAGTGAGCACTTTCTTATGGACACTGCACTTTTTCCTGCGCCTTTTTGATGGAGACTTGACAACTTTGCATGAGCAGTCCATGATGACTTTCTTTGGGCTTTCTTCGACATCTTATATCCCTCCAGATAAGCCAGTCGGGTTGTCCAAACCATGAAGCACAACAATTTTCTCCGTTTGTGACCCCGGCTGAGAAGCAGAGACGGGAATAGTTTGGAGAGCTAGTGTAACAACCCGGAATTTTGGAACCAATTAAAAAAAAATTATTTTAGCAATTTTAGTGAATTTTTGATATTTAAAGTAATTTATTTAAATGATAACGATTAAAAATTTATTTAAATCAAAGTTAGAACAAAAATATTTATTTTAATTATAAAAGAAGTTAGAAATAGCATGGTAGTTTGAAAATTTGAATTTGAACTTTGAATGAATGTATAAGATTCAAAATAAAACGGATTTTAGTGAAACCAGAAATATTTAAATCTGTTTATTTATATCTTTCCAATGAATCTGAAAAACTGAAGTTTCATAGCGGGAATAAAAAGTTATGTCCAGTTTAAAATTTAAAATAGTCGCTATGGAATATATATATATATATATATATATATATATATTAATATAATAAATAACTATTTTGCAAACGACTACCATTTTCAATGAAACCATTCTGGTTGAATCCGGAATGTCAATTTATTGCAAGATTCCAATTTTCATAATTTTTGGAATTGATATGTGAGCATGGCAAAGGAAAATGCGTTTTGTCAATTTTAGTCAAATTGGATCGTCCAGAAAATGACCATTTTTCAAACGGTCTCCAAATTCGACAAAATTGTTAGGATCGTATCGTCTAAACATAACTAGAAATATTTTTTCTAGAATTTTTGGAGTTAGTATGTGGCCCCGGTAAATTTAAATGTACGATCAAATTAAATAATTTAATGACTTATATTTTAAATTAAAGAAAAGTAGGCTGAAACGATCAAATGGGCTGATGAGATCTGGTCCATTATGTCCGAAATAGGGGTACTTGGCTAGGGGAGAAATTGGTTGGGCTGGATTTGGAGTTATTAAGAAGTAACAGACCTTTTTTTGGAAAAAAAATGAATTAAATATTATTATATTATAAATACACTAGAAAATACAAAACCTAATCCACTAACTAATTAGCCGTCACCCTCTTGAAATTAATGACCATAGCACACCGAAACAAATCCTCTTCAATCTCCAAATCCGTTCTATGAATTCAAAATATTTCTGAAGCAATATTGTTTGACTAAGTGTGATCGATATAGTGAACGGCTATGGTGGCATATAGAGCCTCGAGGTGGACAATTTCATGGATCAAAGGCCGTCGGTTTAAGGGCATTTTCTGGCACCAGTGGTGGCGTGAGTTCGACATCGAGGCTGGCGTTGGAGGATGTGATGAAAGGCTTTGAAGTGAGGTGGTTGGATCAGTGTTCCGTCCATCGACAGTGGCAAGCAGGTGGCTTTCATATTGGAGTGATGAGTTTTCTTCGGATGCGAGGTGTCCAGATTAAAACACAACGGAGAAGATAAGGTTATAGAGATTAAAAAGTTAATTAATTATTTAGTTTAATTATATATTTAAGTGATTAAAGGTTCAAAATATCATAACTCTTTCAAACATCGATGAAATCAGACGGTTTTAGAAGCATTGGTTTTGTAGCGATGAGATCTACAACATGGAACAGACAGAGCTGAAAAGGAACGATCTAAAATTTTGAAGAATTCAAAATCCAAATGTGAGATCTCTAATTTAAAACAGATTTAATTGTTAATTACGATGTAAAATTTACATGTATGTGCTATTAAAATTCATATGTGTGATGCATGAGATTAGATTTGGTTGTTTGTGGTTGAGATTTATTGATTGGATTAAATTGTGTAGAACCAGAATTTGATTACAATAAAAATCATATTTTTATTGTATTTATGAAAATAAAAATATTCATGTTTTAAACAATATGTTTAGAAAATAAAATATACCTTTTTATTGTGTGATGGGACTTGAGTCTTATTATGGTTTCATTTTTCTAAAAAGCATTGCCTTGTTTAGCAATTTACTTTATTTCTTGCAGTGGCAATCCAATGGAGTAAACCCATTCTACGTTAGAGGCGTGGTCCTATGATTAGCCTTTTTATTAAATAGGTTAAGTAAGATTTCCCATATCAGTCCCATGACTGACTCGTAGTTTGTTTCACTTTGCAAACTCGGGTGCCCTCTTTTCCACACGGGCAGTCGAGTGGCTTTTTTTGCAGATATCTATTTATTAGGCAGGGTTCTGGATGGAAGCTTAAAGTTGTGGACAGAGCAATGATAGTCTTCCGCTGCATTGTGCTAAGTTTATTGTAAATTAATCTTCCGCTGTATTATATTTCGATGTACACTGTTATATTCTATACTCTGATGTAACATTATTATGATGTTTATAAAAGTCTTCTGTTATTTGTTCTGATGTGTTGTATGCCCAAAGTTAGTGTATCCAGTGATTTCCCACGAGAGGAATTTTTGGTCATTACATGTGGTATAAGAGCTTTAGTTTGCTCAAATTTTTGGGGTACAACTCGTTAGAACTAAATAAAAGACTCATCAGAGGTAAGATTAGTAATACCATATAAAAGAAAACTCATTAGAGATAGGATCAGTAACATCCTAAAATGAGAAAAAAATTCATTAGATATGGGGTTAGAAATGCCCTAGAATGTGTCGAAAGTGATAAGTTATAATTAACGTATTTATGATTACATATATATAATCCGATCTTAGATTATATGATTTTTGATATATAACAGTTAGTATATTTGAAAATTTAATTAACAAATTGATTGATGGTTGTGTTGTGTGATTATTAGTTCAACTAATAAAATTATTGAAACTAAAAAAAAAATGAAAGTTGAGTTGCAACTTTCAGCTCCGTTCCTTTCCGAGGACGAAAATTTTTTAAGTGGAGGAGATTTAACAACCCGGAATTTTGGAACCAATTTAAATTTTTTATTTTTGCAATATTAGTGAATTTTTAATATTTAAAATAATTTATTTTAAATGATAATGATTAAAAATTTATTTAAATTAAAGTTAGAATGAAAATATTTATTTTAATTATAAAAGGAGTAAGAAATAGCATGGTAGTTTGAAAATTTGAATTTGAACTTTGATTGAATGTACAGGATTCAAAATATAATAGATTTTAGTGAAACCAGAAATATTTAAATCTGTTTAATTATATCTTTCTGACGAATCTGAAAAACTGAAATTTTATAGCGGGAATAAAAAGTTATGTCCACTTTAAAATTTAAAATAGTCGCTATGGAATTTATATATATTTTAATATAATAAATAGCCATTTTGCAAATGACCTCCATTTTCGATGAAACCACTTGGGTTGAATCCGGAATGTCAATTTATTGCAAGATTCCAATTTTTAAATTTTTTGGAATTAATATGTGAGCGTG
This sequence comes from Allium sativum, assembly GCA_030737875.1. Taxonomy (NCBI): domain Eukaryota; kingdom Viridiplantae; phylum Streptophyta; class Magnoliopsida; order Asparagales; family Amaryllidaceae; genus Allium; species Allium sativum. The sequence goes on along the minus strand of CM060921.1, from coordinate 150,225,646 downwards.
GTAAAAGAAAACGTGTTTTGTCAATTTCAGTCAAATTAGATCGACCAGAAAAAGACCATTTTTCAAACGGTCTCCAAATTCAATGAAATTAATTTTGTTAGGACTGTATCCTCAAAAAAAACTAGAAATAATTTTCCTGGAATTTTTGAAGTCGGTATGTGGCCCCGATAAATTTAAATATACGATCAAATTAAATAATTAAATGATTTATATTTTAAATTAAAGAAAAGTGGGTTGAAACCATCGAATGAGCTAATGAGACCTAGTCAACTGTGTCCGGAATAGGGGTACTTGGCTTGGGGAGACATTGATTAGGCTGGATTTAGAGTTATTAAGAAGTAACAAGCCTTTTTTGTAAAAAAAACGAATTAAATATTATTATATTATAAATATACTAGAAAATACAAACCCTAATCCACTAACTAATCAGCCGCCACCCTCTTGAAATTAATGGCCACAGCATACCAAAAAAAATCCTCTTCAATCTCCAAATCCGTTCTATGAATTCAAAATATTTCTGAAGCAATATTGTTTGACTAAGTGTGATCGATATAGTGAACGGCTATGATGGGATATGGAGACTCGAGGTGGACGATTTCATGGCTCAAAGGCCGTCGGTTTAGGGGTGTTTTCTAGCGCTAGTGATGGCGCGAGTTCGAAATCGAGGCCGACATTAGAGGAGGTAATGAACGGCTTTGAAGTGAGGTGGCTGGATCGGGGTTCCCTCCATCGACAGTGGCGCGCAGGTGGCTTTCAGATTGGAGCAATCGGTTTTCTTCGGGAGCGAGGTGTGTTGATGGAAAAAAATGTCGTAAACACCAAAGATTCCCAATTACTAGAAATTATAAATATGGTCGCATAGACAAGAACATAAAATAAAATATAAGCAGTAAATAACACAAGGAATTTATAGTGGTTCGGCCTCAGTGAGGGCCTACGTCCGCTTTGAAGAGTCGTTGGAATTTTATTGATCACTTGGAAGATTACAAGGTTGAGACTATCTCATGATATCTCATTACATTCACTTTTCATGATATATGATGTCATAATCATCATATATTGAACAAATAAGGAAAAAGACAATTTTGTCCTTTTTCTTCCTCAAAGAGGAGATGCCATTAATGAAGCTCTATAGAGGTTTCCAAACTTAAGAATCCAACCCTCTTGAAGTATGAGGCCATGGGGTATTTATAGGAAGTGGCTACGTAGGGGTTAGGTAGGAGTAGGTGGAATGGGGACCATCTACAGGAAATTCGCGCCTCCAGCTGTCGGCCACTGAAAATTCGCACCTGGACAGAGGTGCGTAATTTCGCACCTACTATGTACGAAATTTCGCACATGCTAGGTGTGAAATTACGCACCTGCTAGATGCGAAATTACGCACTTGCTTGGTGCGAAATTTCGCACTTGCCAGATGCGAAATTTCGCATCTGTGAGGTACGTAATTTCGCACCTGGTTGGTGCGAAATTTTGCACCTACCTGGTACGAAATTTCGCACCTGACATGGTGCGAAGTATGTTTGGTGAGGGATGTGGTCGAGGCTCGTTGGTGCGTTCTCTCTTCGGTCTTCCTCCTCCACTTCCTAGGCTTCTCCCTTGGCCCTGTCTTCCCACGATGAGTTGAGTTGAGCGTGTCTTGAGTACTTTTGGTAACTGGACCAAAAGGCCGGTTAACATTTCCCCCCAAAGTATGTCTTTTCTTAACATAATGTGCTTTGGAACGAAAGTTGAGATGGTAGTTGAGTTGCGGATTTATCCTGCAAGTTACAGGAAAAAACATGTTAGCTAGCGGGCTCGCCCGTTGGGGGAAAAGTGAGCGAGTCGCTTTTAGTTTGGTGTTGCACGCGTGTTGCTATGTATTCGCATGGTGTCATCGTCGCGCATTTCAGGCGATTTGACACTTGTAGGGAATAAGCGTATGTAAGCATGATGGTCAATTTTTTTTAGGGGTACGATATTCCAAACCACTGGGTTTGAAATTTTGAACCATATAGGTTCGAAATTTCGAACCACGGCGGTTGGAACTTCGAACCGCAAGGCTCAGAATTTCGAGCCCTACCGGTTCGAAATTTCGAGCTTGTGGGTTCGAAATTTCGAGCCTCGGAATGCAAAGGGACTTTTTCTCTTTTTATTATAAATAGGACCCTCCCACCTTCATTTGTCTTCCTTCTATTTTACGTCATCAGTTGCCACTGTTTTGAAAGCTTCGTTACTCGACCCATTCAAAAAAAAATTCTAGGTAATGGGCTCGGTTGAAAGAGGGATGGAAGAAGGGAGGTCGAAGTATGGTGGTCAAAGGAGGCTCGAGATTTCGAGCATGGCAGGGGAAGTTCGGAAATTCGTACCTGATGGGACTCGATTTTTCGAACCCTGTAGGGTTCGAAATTTCGAGCCTTGGGCTCAAAGTTCCAATACCCTAAGGCCGAGACCTTTCGAGCACTGAGGTTCAAGACTTCGAAACCAAGGCCTCGAAACTCCGAACCCCGAGTACCCGAAAGTTCGAACCAAAGGGACTCGAATTTCCAAACCAGCGTGTTTCGAATTTTCGAGCCACCTAGGTTCGAATTTTCGATCCTAGGGTGGTTCGAGTTTTCGAACCACCTAGGCTCAAATCTTCGGACCTAAGTGGTTCGAATTTTCGAGCCTGGGGCGAGCTTAATAGTGTTGCCTTGGTTGGATGCCGGTATTTGCTGCTTTGAACTTCGATTTCCGGACTGCCTATCCTTGGACTTATATACTTCCTATTTGATTGCATGAATGTACCAATGCACGCATATATAATTGTACGGACAGGTACTCGAATCTTTCATATAGGATAGAGCATATATCTGGACTATAACCGAACTACTAGGGACTTTTAAAGCTTCTATATACATTCTGCTTTTTTGCATAACACCGCACGCACTTGTTAATTTTCACCAACGCGAGGGGTACAGGTTATTTCACTGTGATGTGTAATACTGGTGCACTAGAGCTAGCCATGCAAACAAGATCAAGGACTGGGAAACCTGTGTTAGCTGAGGCTTCCCGGCTATCATCTCACATACTTGACTCCACTGATAACGACAGCTCAAGCGGCAACGAGCTTGAGACTACTGAAGAATCAGTCCCCTCCCAATCGGGAAACTAACCTGAGGTGTCTGAGCACGGGGGGCACATTGAGAGGATACATTCGCCCGTCATACATGCGGAACTGGAAAACGTGGACATCATTGGTGGTGGCGAACCACCTGCCCCAGTAGCTCTGGACGTGCTGCCTGATGCAGTTATTTTAGCCAATCCACCGGACTCGGTGTCGTCGCGTATGGATGCCACGACAGCTAGAAAGTTGGCGTTGTGGTTTAGCATCCCAGAGGGAGATGCTCATGCCCCTGAAACGAGTGGAAGGGCCCACGCACCGCCGGAGGGTTTCACTGCTTGGAATCGACATACTTGCTTTGCTGGGTGCGTTCCCCCGGCCAATGACTTCATTCGGGAAATGTTATTCTACTTCCGCCTCGCACCTTCACAGCTGCACCCGAATTCTTATTCCTCACTTCTGGGTACTTGCGTTCTTTATCGAGAATTTCTACATCAGGACCCTACCAGAGAGGACATTAGGTATCTCTTTCATTTTAGGCGATCAACTGGTGGATCGTCCTCCCAATGGTTCTTGGATGCATCTCCCACTACTAAATTTTTTGTTGGAAAGTGGCCCATGCCAATTGTGATTAAGCATGATTGGTTCTTCGTTCGCTGCCCTCCCGGGTTTGCGAGGAGGTGGATACAAGGAAGTGAGTACCTTCAATCTCCTCTTATAGCGTTGTCGGGCTCCGTGTCTCATTGTTTTCCGACTGTGGCAGGAAATCACGAGGCGCCTACTAGTGACGAGTATCGTCAACATCTTGATGCCCTCCGAGCCATCCCTGAAGACGCCCGCAAGACGGACACAGTGGTAGATCAGGACCGCCTTCGGCGTGTTGGATTGCTTCTAGCCAACATGGCCATAATCAGGCCTGTCGTGGCAAGTGGTGCATTGAAAGGGACAACGACGGAAGGCCCTACTGTTTCTAGTTTGAAGAGGAAAATAGCTTCTACCGGGCCAGGACCAAAAAAGGCCGTTAAGTTCCAAGAGGATATTGGCGGTAGGAAAGATGGTAGCGCAGAGACGGTTGCTCGGGATGAGGGGCTAATTGATGCTTCTGTCCCGTCCCGGTGGGAGGGATGGGAGAAGAAGCGTTGGCTTGCCCTCATTCTCCTGTGACCTCTCTAGTTGCTACCACTTCCCTCGAAAAAGTGGATCAGTTTGCGGGTCTGGGTACCGTCCCAATGGACTTGTCTCTATGGCCGAGCACAGTTAGTATGGAGGATCTAGCTCGTGCCGCGGAGGGGCTGACTCCCTCGATTGGGGAACAATCTGGTCTGTTGAGAGAACACTTAGGGCATACACTTGTACACACCACATCGCATAGAAGAGTGCCTGTGCGTGTTGCCTAACTGATTTCGCTTTGTTTCTTTGACAGGTGACATGGCCAAAGGAAGTGGAGGACGAGGTCGTGGAGACCGCCATCGCCCCGAAAGTGCTTTCATCAGCTCCTTCAGGAGGCGTGCTAGTTTATATGGAAATGTTCCACCCCCACGGGGTCACGACAACGGGAGTCATTACCAGGATAGGCCTCAGTCTTTCACTCCGTAAAAGGATCGAAAGCCGAGTTACACTACACCAAACAGCTCATTTTATCACACTTTTCCGCTTTTCATTTATAACGGTTATGACAGTTATAAATTTCTAATGGTTATTACCATTATGAATGGTCATTAACCGTGACTATTATCTCCTAATTTAATAATTCAGATCCAAATATCATAGATTTGTTCCATTTTAGCCGCTCATCCCATTTGTTACGGATATTGTTCTCACGGTCCATTTTTTTCCTTTTTTTTTCTAGGGTTGTCGCCCCTTGCTGCCGCTGCCTCAGCCCTTGCTTCTCTTCTGCCTCACCTTTTCAATTCCATCACCACCTCTTTCGTTCTTCACCGCTTACGCCATCCTTCCACTTCCATTTATCACTGTCTCCATCGATCTGCCTCTACCTCTGTTGTTTAAATTCCCGTAGTTTGACAAAGATAAAGAAAGATTACGGCCTCGTTCTATCTCGGCAATTGATTTACAAATCAGGTACCTTTTTGAGTGCTTGTACCTTCCTTCCATATGATTTAGGACTTAAGTTCGGCTCATAAGGAAAGCCGAAGAAAAGTACCTTTATGGTTTTATGAAATTTGAGCAATTTATTATATGGAGGTTTTTATTTTATGTAAGGCTTTCGAGAACTCTTTTTTTTCTTTCACTAATGCTGCCAAATTAAGCTATGAAGTAGTTGTATAGTTCTAGTTTTAGTCTAGACTCTTTGAATTCAATCACCAATTTGAAGCCCTAATGTAATTTCCATCAGCCTGATAAATATGGATGAATCGTCGTATAGAAGAGAAAAAAATAAATGTAGAACAATGATTACTCACACATTATGCAAATTGGATATAGTGCAATGCTATCAATTTAAGGATGAAAAGCCAACAACCACCTATGGTAATGATGATGACATTTATAGTAGGAAACAGATGATTGTCTAGGAAAACATCATATATCAAGCAACATTTATTTAAAGAGCAAAAGATGTGGCACGGTGTTATCCGAAATACAAGTGAAGATCTGGCATGATATAAGGTATTATAAATCCGTTGCTTAAATTAACATATCCATATGTTAGATATAATTCAGCTCTTCAAGATTATATTAAGTGTTGCTTCACTTGCTAAAAAATAGCAAGTAATTTTTGTTTGTGAAAGAGAATATGAGTCATGTGATCCACATTGTTGCAAGTTCTGCATGTCCTTTTATTTTTGGTCAACAAAATTTACTTGCATTTTTTTTTCTTTTTCTGTACCACTAGCAATGTATTATACAAATAGGATCAAAACACTTATAACCTAATTAATGTTATTTTCTATTTCTTGGGAGTTGAATGTTCGATTAAGAGTTATGGTTTTGTATAGAGCTTAGGAGTTGAATCTGAATGATACTTTCATTGACAGGTTCCAGAGCATGAATGATACTTTCATTGACAGGTTCCAGAGCATGAATGATACTTTCATTGACAGGTTCCAGAGCATCAATATCAACAACAAGAAAAGAGAAGGGGTTTGATATATGTACGTTTTCTATTGCTTCATATGTTGAATTGATTTGCTTTATACTGCATATAGTTGACTCCTCTCATGGATCATTTAATTCATACTGCATAAAATTGAATAAAAATTCCTTATGATAACAAGATTTTATTCATAGTGAATAAATATATGTGTTATCAATGGTATTTTGCATTATTGAACAATACGTAAGCTATTGTTACCCAAAAGTTTGCTGGCTGAAGTACTATCAACGAGAAGAAGTATATACAAGGAATTTAAATAGTTGTTGACTCAGATACATGCATGCTCATTATTATTTAATTTAAAAAAGATGATAGTGATTTAACATCAATTTTATTTATACAGGAAAGTAAGCTTAGTAAATGGATAAAACTACAAATATGTATATAACAACTATAAACAAGATGCAAGTAGTCAATTAAAAAATGAAGCAAAACTAGTGAAAGACTGTAGGTAGATTCGAGGCTAATGCAATACTATATTTGAACATGGTTCAACACATTAGATCTACGCATTGAATTTCAAACATTTAATTCCAGTTTTGGGTGATCGGATAAGAAATTCAATAAAGCTAGTTCCATGAGATAATAGTGAAATGACATTGTTTTATGTTTTATTGCAAACAAACAAATTAGACAAGGGAAGGAATCAATTTAAGCAAAACAAACTAGAATGAAAATTCAAATAAAGTAAACAGTAGGAAAATCTCAATCAATCAAAATATAATAAACACAATGAAATAAAGATTTGACCTGAAACTTCGGGATTTCGATTTTAGAATGCTTGATAAAGCAAGATTCATTAGACAACCTAAAATTTTGGATGGCCAATTTAGGGAGAGAGAAGCAACTGAAATTTTATGTTGAAGGCATGACAAAAATAGTTGAAAACTTTTAAAGGCTATATTTTATTCTTAATTAGAATCGTTTATAAAGGAATAAATAAAGTAGAGAATGGAATGAATATTACAAAAGCCGAGAAGCTTCCAAATTTGCATGATGCCCTTTTTTTCACGTATGATTGAATGTGTACACGGAAATATGTTCATGTTATCTATATTGATCTTGCAATTAATCCATCTCATAATTTATTGACCATTAAATAAATTTATTGCTATAACCAATTAACCCATTAATCAATTTTCCTTACTCTATTATTTTTTCATGTAATTGATTCATCTTCTATTTCAGGTGCCAAAGATTGATTGGTCCAGTTTACATTAATTGTAAGTCCATCACAATGTCCTATTTTATCGACTTATACCTAGTTTCAAATTTCTTTGTTGAGAAATTAATTACCCATTACTTTTGATAAATAAAATCAGGCCATGTACAATTATGAGAGGCATGATCATAGAAACTGACAACGTCATATATTTGGATTGCTCTAACAGTGACTATCTAAGAACATTTAAAGTATACTCTTCAACGTTGAAAAAATATATCATGCATTGGAATAAGATCATTCCAAGAAAGAGATATAGATATTCTATCCATATATTGACACATCACCCTAACATAAAATTTGAATATTTGAAATGCAGTTACTTTTGATAAAACATTGGACCAACAATCAATTTTCAATATTAGACAACAAACTTTTTCTTCCAATCACAAGCATTACGCATATGTAAGAATTCAAGTTGTAATTTTTATTCGCTCTGTAAGAATTCAAGTTGTAATTTTTATTCGCTCAGCTTTTAATATAATAAATTTTAATATAAATATTGTGTTAAAATCAAACTATATCTTTTAAAGTAATAAACAAATCTGTTACTAGTATTACCGCACAACGGTGAAAAAACCGACCGTTAAGTTGTTCAGTATGAAATAAAAAATTATTTATAACTTAATTTAAATCAGATTTTATTCAAAAAATTATAGTGCGGTTTAAAAAAAACTGAAGTAATCGAAAAAGTAAAAATCCAATTAAACTGAATTTTATATGTACATCAACTTAAGACTAAGAATATACTACCATTGTATTGATTTTAATCAGTCATTTTTCTTGTAAATAGAATCCAATTAAACTGAACGCAATACTCTAAAATCTGGTAAATAGGATGAAAATTCAAAATGAGAACTAAATTAACAAAATACATGGCGCCTGAAGTTGTTCAAACATAGAAATTATGACAAGGTAGATGTTTTCTTGTTTGCCATGATATTATTATAGATGCTCTAATGTGACCCTCCCCTGTCAAACTATGAACCATATCAAGCTGCAAAGTATGTTGCGGATGGGAACAAACCAATATTTCGCTCCAAAGGATATCTACCTAAGCTGAAGGAATTGACTGAACTATGTTGGACACATGACCCAAGCTATAGGCCTTCATTTCTAGAAATTCTTAAAAAGCTGGGGAAAATAAAGGAAAACTTAACCCAGATATGCTTATATGAATTTCTAAAACCCAGATAGTCTTTATTAGTCTTGATTAATCTAGCTTTCTAAACTTCACATGGATACCTTTATCTTTCAACTCAGTCCTCGTGCTGACCGCAAATACCGTTCATGTGTTGGTAACTATATTAAGTTGGAAAAAGGTAGTGCAAAAAATTAAAAAACTACACAAATCTGAGAAAAAATGAGGTGGTAAAGGGACATTTTGTTCCTTCTGAAACTACACATCAGGCCTCTTTAGATTATAGCATGTGCATGCATAGAATTCACGTATTTAGAAAATCAACACGTAGGATTATATATTTACTAGAGTAGTTAGCAACATGTAGCAACAAAAATATTGCTTATAGTAGCTACTTTTAAAAAAACTAAAGAATGAAAATTTGAATCAAGCCACTCTTCATTGTGCAAAAAGAAAAAAGAAAAACAGTATAAGAAAACCAAAAAAAAAAAAAAAGGAAAGAAGAGACAAACAACACTTATTTGTTGATCAAGCTGGAAACATCCTTTAAACTTTTTAGCCCAACTCGTTAAAATCCTACTAAATATAATGACCTGTATATAAATGAAAAAGGAACTTATCATCAATTACACTCCATTTCCAATCGAATCAACAGCCTAAAATTTGCAATCAAAAATAGCAGTTGCAAGAAGAAAACATATATTATTGTTATTTGGTTGAACATATTTGAATGTGCGTAGTTTAACAAATACACATTTTTCATATGTTCAACAAACATATCAAATTACACATTTTTCATATGTTAAAGTTCAACAAACATATCAAATTGTTTACATTTAATAAAGTATTTTTTTCAAAATCAAATATATTGGTATGACATGTCCTAAAACACATGTTTCATGACCTGCCACATTTGGAAACTTAGCCAAAATATACTATTCAAAAATTGTAACGTAAGGTAAAACTAAAATTTGTTAATTCAATTTCCAAAACCAATACGCACAGAAAAACCGACTAAATCTAAAAACTACATATTTGTGAACTTATTAAGCCATTTAACATTTTATTGATAATATTCTCAATGCAGTTTTGCTCCTGTATGTGAAAAATAATGTATTCATAATTAAATGCAACAACTATCTCATATAGGCATCTAAAAGACAAATAAAAAATTGTCACAAGATAACATGCACTAAACTGGAACCTACACATGTATATTTGAACACAAACTACTTGATGAGAAGTGCCACTAGTCACAGAATAACGTTGCATGCATCAAAAGGTTAATTGGATCGGTACCAACCAGAACAAAAAGGCTCTATCAAACGTTCAAAAACCTCATCACCCAAATTACGCCTAGCAAAATATTCTTCAACCGACTCTTCGTATCCCTGAAATATTTCTCAAAAAATAAATACCACTAATATTTATGTTATTGTGGGGAATGAAAATTCATAAACTTAGGAAGTAAAATTACAATTAAAATATTAGAAAGAAAGTTTGGGTGCTTACTGGCCGAGGAGGAAAAATGCCAATAGCACCAAAACCAGCCCTTAATTTACCACCAATGCTCATCAGGTCAAAGAAAGGTAGATCAGTAGGTTTTGAAGGAACTGGCCTTAATTTTCCATTACAAAAAACAAAACGTGGTGCTTTGGGGTCGGCGAATACAAGATCATCCTTTTGTCCACAATCAACCTGTATGTGTGGATCACACAAAAATAATTTCTTATTGTGAAAAGATTGCTATTTCTATTGCAAAAAAAAAGATATGCAAATGAATCACACAAACAAAGGATTTAGAAATCCAGAATGTCCAAAAATATTCAATCCAACATATTTCAAGTAATAGTTTAAACATGTTAGATACCCTACATAATGAAACACCATGACCGTCCTGAAGTCTATAGCTCCCAATGCAGATTATTTTTATACAACAATAAAATGTTTATTTAATTCGACATATAACTAAAAAATAAACTGAGTTACCATTGAATTAAAATGCATAAATGCAACAAGTCCCAAAGAATAGGTTGAAAAAGCAGAAGGAAAAAGAAGAACATGAATAAAAGAAGAGAAAAACTGATTGCAAGAATCCTTGCTTCACATGGAGACGTAGCTGTTGTAGGCTTCAAATGTGGATGTCATAGTTTATACATTCCTTTTGCATATTTGGAAATAAATATTCTAAATTCCCACTACTTTCACATCACACGAAAGTTGAATCAGATATCTCAACTATCACTTCCATGTGCTTTTAAGAAATGCAAGTACTACAAGTTTTATTGTTTACTTCTCAATTCTCATCTTCCAATTTGTATTGCAATTGTCTTCTCTTTAATTCTTATACATGTGCTCAACACGGGTAAAGCTTCATTTTGCTCAAATGTTGACAAACAATCATTTATGAACTCTATATTTAAAAACATGACTAAGATAAAAGTGTTAAATCCCATATTTTGTCAATGCTAAGAAATTTCATAAAGTATTGGAATGAACCTTTTTGCAGCCATATTTTGTCATGATCTCATACAAATTCAGAGTCCCAATCAGGTTGTTGTCTAAATACTGAAAAGGCTTGGCAACACTTTCTCCCACGGCTTTCAATCCCGCAAAATGAACCGCATCAAATCTATAAAAGAAATTGTGCATAAGTCAGTTCCTTTTGGAATTCAACAAACATCAATCAATACATCAAAATTCATAATTTGGCATTTAATTATACCTAAATTCTGAAAACTGCTTCTCCAAATCATTCTTGTTCCTCATATCCCCCTACTAACCACATTAAATGAACCAATTGATATACAAAATTGTGCAAACAAATAAAGTATTAATATGTACATCAGAAATTGGTTGATAAACTACTTTTCAAAACTTTTTTGTCTTGTCCTGTTCTACATTGTCCTTCATTAAATACATTTAAGCAAGCAAGTGTTCTTAATGGGTATCACATGTTTAACACCTGAGATTTACTTGAGTATGCATGTTTCTCCACGGTTAAAGTATTATTTTGCCTTTACTATAAAGTATTAAAGGCCAAATCATTTTTAAACTGGTGCATATCATTTTTAATATTAAATTAGAGGCATATTATTTTGTCTCGACTATAGCAAATAAAGGCTAAATCATTTTTAGCCTTTACTATAAAGTACACATGACGGTATGTTTGTTCCGCCTTTAAACTGGTGCCTCTAATACTACAATTTGGTAGTGATATATGGTTTGTGTAAAGGGTATGTCAGTTCGTAATGCTTAAATGATTTCCGTACAACATGTCACATAATGATGGATAATCCTGTAAATAGGTAGGTGGATACAATCCTTTATAATATTATTAATATTAATTTTCAAATGCGATTCTGATGTATTGATATCAAGTATTGCATAAACATTTAACATAATAGATACCATGTAAACCATACAAACAACCATTGATAAGGAGTCGAGGGAATTAATGGTTTGGATAGAGAAGCTAAATATATACGAAATGGTTAGTTCTAGCACAAAAATATCATTTTTCATTCCATCCATGATAGTATTTTTGTTCTGAAAAATAATGGACCGACATTTGTACACAAATATCTATTAATATATGACTCATTCCACAAAAAATACCACGTTGGTATATCCCATGCTAAAACAACCATTACTGACCACATTTTTCTTCATGTAGAATACACACAAGTTTTGTAGTATTATAATTTTACCTTTCTGCTTTTATCCCAATTTTAATATCATAATATCCTTTGTTCACAACATAATGATTTTATCCTATTAAGTAAAGCTTTTATTCCCTTGGAAATTTTCTTAATCAATTTGAGTTGAAAACCTATACTTTATGATGAGGTATGGACATCCTTAATTCAGCAATTAGTTTCTATATTTAACCAGCATAATAATCCTAAACATTCATAGATCTCTCTTTCTTTTGACAAAGTTCATAGATAATACTTTTATTTCAAATTTTAACCTATCAAACCATTTGACGACTATCATAAAGAATCTGCATAGATATGTAAAATGAAAAAAATGCATAAAATTAAAATGGTCAAAAATCAAACCGTAAACATGGTTTCCACGTAAGCTTGCATCAAGCATAAGCTTGATTAGGGAGAAAAACGATTTTTTTCCCCAGTAATTAGAACAAAAGGGTTTTGAGAGAGATATTGTTTTATAAGGGCTAAATGCTTTTTCCCCCAACAAATTCAAATATATAACAAAACTGGAAGGTTGGAGAAAAAGAGGAAACAACAAATAGCATTCAGAAAACAGTCAGTTCTAACTCCATCTAGTTACATAAGTCGACCCAGGTAGGTAGCTTAATGTTAGATAAAAGTCCTAATTTTCTCAAAACCTTCTGCGTATTCGGTATCAAACTTTTTTAATGCATTGGACAATTTTAGTTTCATTACTGGGTTAGAAATACGCAGACGGCGGTCGATCTGAAGGGAAGCGGCAGTCGATTTGAGAGAAGACGGCGGTCGATTTGAGGTATTGAAATATTCCGTCTGAAAGATATGGGAGGAAATTCGATTCGGAGGAGAAAGAAAAGATCGTTGAAAATAGCAGAAGAACAGAATTAGAAGGAGAAAACATGGTTTCCACGTAAGCTTGCATCAAGCATAAGCTTGATTAGGGAGAAAAACAATTTGTTTCCCCAGTAATTAGAACAAAAGGGTTTTGAGAGAGATATTGTTTTATAAGGGCTAAATGCTTTTTTCCCCCAGCAAATTCAAATATATAACAAAACTGGAAGGTTGGAGAAACAGAGGAAACAACAAATAGCATTCAAAAAACAGCCAGTTCTAACTCCATCTAGTTACATAAGTCGACCCAGGTAGGTAGCTTAATGTTAGATAAAAGTCCTAATTTTCTCAAAACCTTCTGCGTATTTGGTATCAAACTTTTTTAATGCATTGGACAATTTTAGTTTCATTATTGGGTTAGAAATCATTCAACCCAAATTGGAATTCACAATCCAAGAACAAATCAATTTACGAAAAACAACGGCAACATACTGTTAAGCCCTAAACCAAAAACAACAGCGCAAGATTGAATCAAGTAAGAATAAAAACCTAATTGGATGAGGTAGTCTGAAGCAGACGGCGGTCGATCTGAAGGGAAGAGGCGGTCGATTTGAGAGAAGACGGCGGTCGATTTGAGGTATTGAAATATTCCGTCTGAAAGATATGGGAGGAAATTCGATTCGGAGGAGAAAGAAAAGATCGTTGAAAATAGCAGAAGAACAGAATTTGAAGGAGAAAAATCGCGAAGGAAATAAAACGAGAAGAAAACGAAAAGAAGGAAAACGCGGAAAGGAAAGTCTTCTGAGCGAAAATTACGCCATAATTGAGTGGCTCAGACAATTTGTTTTTGGCTCTTACAGTAGGCAAACCTCCCTAACGGTCAGTTTGATAAATTCAATTATGAATGTAAAAAAGGAAATTTACTACATTTATACAAATGTAATTAATTATTGCATGATTCAAATACAGTTTTAAGAATGTGAGTTTGCTAAAATCTAATTAAAACTACTTAAAACACACAAATGCACGCATACACATATATTAGATGGAGAACTGTTGTGCACCAGACTTATGATGTTGCTTACTTATGGTTTCTGCAATTCTATTTTGAGGGGCAATAGCTTCGTGTTTTTATGCAAGAATTAAGTCATGGTAACTCATGAAATGTCTATTTTTGGCTTTTGTGTAACAAATTATACTGGTGATAGAATGAAAATAAAATCATGACATTGTGTAACGAATAATACCAAATGTTTTCATGAAATGTTAAACCTAGCAGAAATCAATTAAAATAAATAAGACAAGTCCAAATATTAAAATGAATTGGGTTTTCCCTTCCATTATCTTATTACAGAATTTCACAAATGCATTTTTCACGTCATGATTTATGTTTATGCCATGTCTAAGTTTCTAGTTTTCCAGTATATAACTCCTAAAATATATTTTATTTGTTCCAATTGTGTTACTCTTTGTTTACCTAAAGTTATGACTTTTTCCTTCTCGTTTATTTAGAATAATATTTGTTATTTTCCATATGCTCTTCTTAGTTTGAATTAAATAAGCTAATATTTTTACGTTCAATTTTCTTGTATTGTTACCCTTCTGCACTTTTGACTGTCCACTATCCAACAGGTAAAATATGAGGAAAAGTCAAATATGTTTAGGCTCTAGAGACAACCAAGAAAATTTATTTTGAAATGCAATTAAAGTTTTGAATGTATTTGATATTAGCTACGACAGGTGTTTATATTTGGTTTTCAAGTTTTGTTTCCTGAAACCATTGGCGTATCTTGTTAGTTTTAAATCTAGATTATTCCTTCGATTTAATGTTTCCAGGTTTTGTTTCCTTTATTCCAAATGTTAGTTATTCTTTATGTTTCCTAAAACCATTTGAATAATATAGATGCTACTAGTGATTGTATTTGCAAGTTTAGTTGTTACATCTATGATGTTTGTATTTTCAAGTTTATCTTGTTAGTTTTAAATCTAGATTAGTCCTTCGTTTTAATGTTTCCAAGTTTTGTTTCCTTCATTTCAAATGTTAGTTATTCTTTTTGTTTCCTAAAACCATTTGAATAATATAGAAGCTACTGCTGTCATCATTTGCAAGTTTAGTTGTTACATTTATGATGATTGTATTTTCAACTATCGGTTAAGGCATACCTTATGAACTTGTTTTTGAAATAAAAATTATCATTTTTACATATGTACTACAAAATGGCTCGAGGAATTTCTTTTTAAAGCTTTTTTGAATAATGTAAAATTTATTTCAATTTATCTTTTAGAATACGGGCCAGGGCTACTAATAGAAATCTATATACATAAAAAAGTTGTGAAGAATATTTAAATATAGGGTCAAATAGTCATAGGAAAGAGATAGAGAAATTTTCCTACGCTTAAGCAATGTCAAATTCATTCTGTTTCTACTTTCGGGAGAAAAACTAATGGATACATTCAATGTGGAGGTTAAGTCTTTAAGAAATTCTCTATGCCATAATGACATCAGGAATTTTTTTTATGAACACGGTATATGTACGGCATCACTATGAGCTAATGCCATTTTCACACTTCCGTATTATATATACCGAGTATTTATAAATTCTATGTTATACCATAAATTATATAATTATTCTTTCTGTGGTTTTGTTTTTTAACTCTATTGGTTTTTAAGTCTATTGTTTCTTTAAGTCTATTAGCTTTTATGTCTATTTTTTTTTTAGTTATGTATTAACATACTAACTTCTTTATTATATAGTAAATTACATAACCATTCTTTCTACACAGGCAAACAAAGAGAATTAAATAAACGTAACTCCGTCGTGCTTCAATTACTTCACGGTTTCCGTCAGCTATATTTCATTTTTGCTGAATCCTTTGGTTTGCTTTTCTTTTAACATTGGCATCAACACATATGTATAAGATTTCAAAGACAGCAGCTACTCCATGTGTCATTTTCATGTTGCTTGATAAGCTTTCTCTTTTGCAGATTCTTGCTTGCTTTCCTAAAGCTTATGTTTATTAACACACTTCTAAGAGCATAGTTGGTAACTAAAACAAGATGATACTTATAGTGGAAAGTTTTTTGCCTTTAAAAGTTAATAAGCTAAAAAATTATTTTATTAAAATGGTCCGGCTATTTAAACATAATTTTAGATACACAAAATCTTGATCGTTCGATTATTTTGTCCTTATATAAAAGGTGGAATTCATGGGACAATCTAATGATGTGAATTTATCGTGTTATCAAACTATGTCTATTTTCTGTATACAAATAGATTTTTCCTTATTAAGATATTAGTTATTTTATCAAAAATTAATTTGTTATGATTGGAGTCAAAATACAGCACTAAAAGTTGTTCATTGTTTCATATCAAATTGACATCTTAATTTTTAATTTAAAAAGAATACAGCTGTTTTTATTTAAAGGCTATCCAACGGTCTTAGTAAACCTCAAATCAAAACTTGAAGTCAGGGGATAATTAGATGCAAGCAAAACATTTAAGAAAATATTTATTCTTATAAGAAAATAACTTTGTAGACCTGTATGTATTTAAGCTAAATACTACCCATATCACCAATATTATTTCAACCTATTGCAATCAAAAGCTTAAGCGAAACCTTTGAGCTACACATAAAAGAACAAATACAGTAAAATTCAAGCAGAGTATTTACCTTATCGTATCTATGTTTGATGATGTAGCAGTTCACGCTATTTTGATAGAAATGTTTTGACTAATACTTGCTTTACATGTCTTGAGAGAGAAGAGGGGAATATTTGAGAGATTTTGTTGTGTTGCTTCCAAGATTTGCTTTAACTTTGTCCGTATCCACCATTGCTTTCTCATGAAAGCCATCAAATTTAGACCAGAGATCATCTGCATACATACATAAATGCAGATCTTTAATTTTTCAAATAATATTTTTCATTCTAGATTCAACTCTCGGAAAATACAAAAAGAAGAAAACCACAAGTTAGATTCACATTGAAACTTTTGAGCTCACTGCCAATATTCATTTTAACTTCAAACATAGTGTACTCATTATAACATGCATGTGTATTCTAACATAACATTCGATACTTTCCTAATTTATCAACTTTACCTAATTGGATGTTGTCTGTATCAAGAGCCAGGGGGATTGTAACATATAAAATTTAAATAATAGAATGAAAACATAAAATAAGAATGAAAAGCTCAATTGCATTCATTAAAAAAATCAAGAAGAAAAAAAACCATAAAACATGAAAATAAGAATGAAAAGCTCAATTGCATTCATTAAAAAAAGAATGCTAAGAAATGTGAAAATTTTGTATGAGTGATTTTGTTTTGAGTTGAGTAGTGTAGCACTTCCGCAGTTATGCAAGACATTCAAGAAATTACTGTGTTCCAAGATAAACAAATACGCATCATATCATTTATTTACTGCACAAACGAAACTGATGCCTAGCGTGAAGGATAGAGCCTTGAACCAAAATAAAATTTTCTGTAACTGGTTCTGTGGTTGAAATTGCATGGATGTCCATATCAAGGTTAGGTGCGAAGCTATGCTGAAGTTTTTTATGTTGTTGAATATGAGTTTCTCTAAAGCCATTATATTTATGTAGTTTACGCTATCTTGTGTTAGTTTACCGATTTATATGGTTTGTTAGTTAAATTTCAATGTCAGATTGTAGTTGCTCTTACCCTATCTTGTGTTACAGGTTTGATTAGAATGGTGATTCATTAACCATGGAAGGTGCAGACATTAAAGATGCAAGACTGAATTTAGAAGATATATGTTGAAGCTTGTTTCAAAATTTGTTATGTATGATAATGAAGGTATATAACTTGCGGTGTTTTGTATGAGAAACTTACTATTCTAAATATTGTATATTATCGACAATTTGCAGCTCGCATAGAATTATATTTACTGCTATGAAATACATATTATTGTGTATGTGACATATATTATTGTGTTGGTAATCGATGTTATTATTGAATGTATATCTATATGCTTGTTTGATATGCAATATATGTTAGTGGGTATTATTGATTAGCGTGGAAACAATAGTATAAAGTGTGCAATCAGTCACGGTTATAAGGGTGATAAAAGTGGAAAATAACCATTGGAACCTTCGAAAATAACGGTTTTAACCATTACAATGTAAAAGCTTACAATGGTTATAACCATGAGTATTTCCATCTGACTAACACTTATAACTGTTAGTACATGAGAAATACTCATGCTTATAACTGTGAGTAAATCATCTTATTGTCACGGTTATAATGGTGATAATATCCGTGAGTAAATTTACCCACGCATGTTGGCTAAACGGTTATAACTGTGAGTAATATGATTCTTCACGGTTATAAGCGTGACAATCAAGCCTTTATGGTGTTGTGTTAAGCACCGTAGAAGGATCGAAAGCCGAGTTCTAGAGAGAGGTGGAGAAATTAAGAGACGAGCTAGCGAATGCTGAGTACCGAGCACAGTCGTCTGTGGAGGAGGATATTAAGGACATGCTTGTTAAGGTCCTAAAATTCCATGGAATTTCTTGGATTGATGACTATTCATGTGAGCTAGCTCGAACCTGGGAAAGGCTGGTTCCATATGAGGCCTTCTTGCGCGAAGTGGATGTTGGGACCTTGGATGAGCGACAACTTATGATTGACCTCTTGACCGAGGAGGAGCGCAAGAAGTTAGAGGAGGGTAGGAAGTTGCTGCTTGAGGATACGGAAAGAGAGAGGTTGGAGAGGCTTGCTGCTGAAAAAGGGAAGTTTGCCGTCACCGAGAGCATTGTAGTAGCAGAGTGTCCTGTGGAGGGAAGTTCTTATCGGTCATCCATTCTTGAATCGGCCATGGCGATTGACCCAACAGCTCTGACTCGGGTTTCGACTGAGCATGATCCTGAGCATCTGGAGCCAGGAGAGATTTGATTTATGCTGCCCGTTATGCCGGGTGCCCTTTCCGCGCTTCCTACACCACCCATGGCCGGAGGTAAAGTTCCTTTACATTGCATCCCCGAGGAAGACGTGATTACCGAGTTTACGGACTAAAAGGTTGTGTTTTCGTTGTGTAGCTCCTTTTGGATTAACTACGGCATCGGACCCTGCCCCCGC
Source organism: Allium sativum (assembly GCA_030737875.1). Lineage (NCBI taxonomy): Eukaryota > Viridiplantae > Streptophyta > Magnoliopsida > Asparagales > Amaryllidaceae > Allium > Allium sativum. The sequence continues at coordinate 150,206,465 of CM060921.1, read as the reverse complement.
GATCCCCTAAGTGACCGAGTTTGGGCTAGGAATCGAGGGGATACGGTTTGGAGAGAGCGGAGATCAGCTTGATACCTTCTTGGGGATAAGGATAACTCCCAGCCTCTATGAAGGCCTTATTGACGAAGGAGAGGAAGAAGATGGGAAAAGTGCGACTGCCCGAGGTCTGGTAGAGGAAAAGTTGGGGCCGGATGAAGATGCAAGGTAGGAGGTTGTAACACAGACCCGGGAGGACACTGCGGAGAGGGTTGTTGTGATTGTTGCCCAGGGACATACTGATGGGGAAGCAGAGAGGAAGAGGGCAGCTGACGAGGCTCAGAAGAGACGAGATGACGAGGAGGCTCAGCGGAGGCCCATCGAGACTCGGAAGAAAGACAGGGTCGGTGATCCAGAACACAAATACCAGAAACTTATTGAGCAATGAGCTGCTAAGGAAGCCATGGAGAAAGCTAGACGGGAAGAGAAAACTATCCTAGAGACGAGTGCCGCAGTGATAGGTCTTGCTACCGGGGGTGCCCCCCGATCTCTGCCGCATGTTTCCTCTGCTGACATCATTGAGATTTCTAGCGGCGACGGAGCGGACGAGAGGCGTCTCCCAGCTTCTCATGAGTCGACCACCTCCCAAAGGAGCCGAAGTGGAAAAAGGAGGGTCTGGCAAGAGAAATCCTGGCTCCAAGGATGAACTGTCGAGTGTCGAATCTGCAAAGAAAATGCATAAAGACAAGAAGAAGAAGAACGGTTAGTGTTAGTTGCTTAAGTGTAGGATTAGTGCTTATTTTGGTAGTGTAGGCCAGTAGTTTACGCGAGTTCGGCCCTCTCTTTTGGTTTTTCAAGACACAGTGTGGTTCTCATGTACACCCTGTCATTAGAAAGAAAAGTGTTAGTTATGTAGTTGGTGGCAATGTGTGTGTGTGTTGTAATGAAATATGAATTAGTAAAGATCACACTTTCTGTTAAATGTTTGGATGTACTTCCCATGTTTTCGGGCGTCCCATACTTGCATAGGCCTACTTATCGTTACATGTAACAAAAAAGCGATTGTGTATTCCGCGCCCTGGGTTGGTCATTCCAGAGGGGTGTGATAGCGCACACGCTTCTAGTAGGTTTCCCTCAGCTCAGGAAACCCATAGTTTGCGAAGCCAGGCTCGAGCGCCTGCTGTTTTTTCTTGGGCTGCCTGAGGTTAATCCTAAGAGTAGCGAAGGCGCATGACGTCGCGTTGTGCGGTCCATCCAGCGTAGGCTCTCCCGTCATTCATTGGGATGAAGCGAGCCTGTAGGCGTCGCCGTTCGTCAGGAAAGAGAAGCCCAGATCATCAGCCCATAGGGTCCGATCGTGGCCACGGGCTACCCTTTAGCCTTGAGAGCTTCAAGGAAGAGACGATTTAAGGTCGATCTCGGTGCTATGACAAGATTCGACCATCACCCATAGTTCGGGGGGAGTTTATATCACCCCGTCTGGCTGTTGGGAGGTTGAACTATTTATCCTCGGTCTCGGCACTGGGCCGAGGTTCGAGATCGAGGTTATTTATACTCGGTCGCACCGCGGGCCGGTGACTCGAGTAGTGTTGCTGGCTCCTGTGCTCCAGGTGCCAATCGTTGCCAATGTGATTAGGCCACGAGGTTGGCTCGTGGCTCGACCGGCGGTGTCGGCCCTCACGCTAAGGGTCGGTACGGCAATTGGCTATTTACAAAAGCTAGATGCCATAATTAACCAAACAAGTCACAGGAGGAGTAAACACAGAGTAAAGAGATGGTAACCTGAGCATCATTTCCACTAATAACTTTTGACATGAGTAGCCTTTACAATACCTTGAATTGCTACAAAACATCACTGGAAAGTGTAAACAACTATGGAATAAGTTAAGTGAAGTAGCGGCGGAGATGTTCACTGTTCCAAGCCCTTGGTAGTTCATCTCTGTCCGTGGTCAACGGCTTGAAAGTTCCATCACTGATTTCGTAGGATAGAGTACGGGCACTCCCAATGGGGAGCGAGTCCTGTTGGCAGAGGGAATACCCGTTTTAGGACGGGGTCGCCGATGTTGAGGTCCTTATGGCGAACTCGAGAGTTGAAGTACCGGGCAGGGAGCGAGGCCCATTGGCAGAGGGAAAACCCATTTTAGGACGGGGTCGCCGATGTTGAGGTCCTTATGGTGGACTCGAGAGTTGAAGTACCGGGCGACTCGTTGTCGTTGGGCAGCGGCTCGGAGGTCGGCTTCGTTCGTCTTTTCTTCAAGCAGGTCGAGTGACCCCATGAGCAAATCATGGTTCGTCTTTGAATCAAAATAAGTGACTCGATGAGACTGAAGCTCGAGCTCGATAAAGATGATGACTTCGGACCCGTAGGCGAGGGCGAAGGGAGTGTGCCCGGTTGTTGTCTTGTGGGTTGTCCGGTAGGCCCATAAGGCTGAAGGATGTTCATCTACCCACACGCCCCCAGCCTTGTCGAGGCGCTTCTTGATGATGGACTTGGTAACTTTGTTAATTGCCTCAACTTGTCCGTTAGCCTGTGGGTGTGCTACGGTCGAGAATCTTTTTTCGATGTCGTGCCGCTAACAGAAGGATTTGAACTCTGCGCTCTCGAATTGAGTGTCGTTGTCTGAAATGATGGCCTGTGGGACCCCGTATCGAGTGATGATGTTGCATACAACGAAGTTTATCATTTTCTTAGTAGTGATTTTGGCGAGGGCCTCGGCCTCTACCCATTTGGTAAAATAATCGACAGCGACGACAACATATCATGCCCCGCCCCTGGCCATGGGAAGAGCCCCAATGATGTCGATTCCCCACATGACGAATGACCATGGGCTAGTCATTTGCGTCAGTTCCGTGGGCGGGGCTCTCGAGGTCTTTGAGAAGCATTGACATTTATCGCACATTCGGGCGTAAGTGATGGCATCCTGGTCGAGCGTGGGCCAGTAGTAGCCATGTCAGAGTATCTTCCTAGGCAGGGTTTGCCCCCGGTGTGGTCACTGCATTCTCCTTCGTGTACGCTGACTAGAACCTTGATGGCGTCTTCATGAGCCACACATCTGTGTAAGGGGACAGAGAAGCCTTTTCGATAGAGTACCCCGTCCATAAGAAAATAACGGGTTGACTGACGAGTGAGCGCTCGCTTTCTTTGCGGCTCTCTAGGAGGATCCCCTGTCGTAGGTAGTTCTTGATCGATGTCATCCAAGATTCCGGCTCAGGTTCGGCGCTCATGGCCGTACTGGTTTATGTTGGCTTGGTACTGGGGGTGTTGAGCACCTCGACGAGGGCGAACCCCACCAGCTGCGGATCCTCAGAATTTGCTAATCTAGCCAGTGAGTCGGCCCTTTCATTTTTCTCTCGTGGAATGTGAGTGATAATGAAGTGGTCAAAGTGAGTGAGTAGTCCTGTACTTGAGCTAGGTATAGAACAAGTCTTTACCCCTTAGTCTGGAATTCTTCTTTCGCCTGGCGCACGATGAGCTGTGAATCGGAGAAAATCTGAATAATCTTTAGATTGAGTTCGATCGTGATCTTTAGCCCGGCTATCAATGCCTCATACTCTACATCGTTGCTGGTGGCGGGATACTTTATCTTTAGCGCGTAGGGTATCGGGCGCCCCTCATGAGTGATGAGTACGATGCCGGCCCCCGTACAGTTATTGCTGGAGGACCCATCAACAAACAACTTCCACCTACTATGGGGGGCCTCAACATTCTCTGGTGAAGTTTCCTCGGAGGCTATGAACTCTACTATGAAGTCGGAAAGGGCTTGTCCGAGGATGGCTTGGCAGGGAATGAATATTATCTCGAACTGACTTAGTTCCATGCTCCACTTTAGGAGTCGACCGGATGCCTCGGGTCGTTGTAGAACTGGACGCAGCGGCTAGTCGATGAAGACCTTTATGGGATGATCCTGGAAGTATGGCCGAAGTTTCTGGGAGGAGATTAGTAAGCAGAATGCTAGTTTCTCGAGTTTTGAGTAGTTCTTTTCTACCCCCGTCAATCACTTGCTTATGTAGTAGATAGGTCGTTTAACACGATCTTCAAGCCGTATTAATGCCGAGCTGATTGCTTGCGTGGAAACAACCAAGTAAATATATAAGTCCTCATGATCTACAGGCTTAGACAAGATGGGTGGTCGCTCTAAGTGATCCTGGAGTTCCTTGAATACGGAAGCGCACTCAGGGGTCCACTTGAAGTTGCTTTCCCTTTTCGAAGTAAATCGAAGAAAGGAATGCACTTGTTGGTGGCCTTTGAGATGAATCGACTTAAAGCGACGACCTTTCCATTTAAACTTTGAACATCCTTAATATTTTCGGGGATTTGGAAATCCCGAATGGCTTGGATTTTCTCGGGATTAGCTTCGATGCCCCAGGCGTTGACGATAAAACCCAGAAACTTTCCTAAAGCGACGCCAAAGGAACATTCGAGAGGGTTGAGTTTCATGTCGTGTCGACGGAGGACATCGAACATTTGAGAGAGGTCGTGGATGTGGTTGCTAGACACTTTGGATTTAACTAGCATGTCGTTCACGTACACCTCCATGGATTTCCTGATTTGATTTTTGAAGAGTCGATTAACCATCCGCTGATATGTGGTGCTGGCGTTCTTGAGGCCGAAAGGCATGACGCGATATCAATAAAGTCCGAGGTCGGTTATAAAGGAGGTATGGTCGTGATCGCAGAGATTCATCGTGATCTAGTTATAACTGGAGTAGGCGTCTATGAAAGATAGCAATTGGTATCCAGCGATTGAATCGACTAGCCGATCGATCTTTGGGAGCGGGAAGTTTTCCTTGGGACATGCTTTGTTTAAATCACAAAAGTCGATACATGTTCGCCATTTTCCATTGGCCTTTTTGACTAGGACCGGATTGGAGACCCAATCGGGGTAATCGGCTTCATGGATGAAGTTGTTGTTTAGCAGGCAATCTACCTCTTCTTCGAGTGCCTTGGATCTCTCATGTCCCAGGAAGCGGCGTTTTTGTTTGACCGAAGGTACCGTAGGATCTATGCCTAGGGAGTGGATGGCGATTGTCGGGTCTATGTCTTTCATGTCGGAATGAGTCCATGCGAATACGTCCAGATTAGCCTTTAGGAAATCCACAAGATCGTCTTTGACTGCTGGGTGAAGGTGTGATCCTATCTTTAATACTCGCGATGGATCGCCAAGACTGACGGCTATATCTACTGTAGGCTCGATAGGAGTAGGTCTCTTATGCTCAGGCTCTTCGTCTTTCCTTGGATCGTGGTCATCAGAAAGACAGGAGTGGCGTCTGAGCCATGGCCCAGACGCCGTTGATTGCTATGCGAAGGCGGTCTTGGCGCAAAAGGCTACGGGCGTTGCTTTTCCCTTATCCTTATTGCGCGCATTCTTCCATTCTATGGCATAATATTCTCTAGCATTGACTTGGTCGTCTCTGACCGTTCTGATCCCGTTTTCCATTGGAAACTTCATCAGGAGGGACCATGGTGATAGGCAGACACGAAATTCTGTGAGGAACGGACGTCCAAGGAAAACGTTACACAGCAAGATGATGTTGATAACCATGAAGGTGAGGACTCGAACTCGGCTCCGATCCCCCGTACCGAGTTCGACGGGTAAGTCAATGACTCCTACTGGACAGCTGGATGCCCCATTAAAACCGTGGGTCATGGAATGGCATGGTTTGAGATCTCTTGCCTCTAATTTCATCTGGTCATAGGCAGCTTTGAAAATGATGTTGACCGGCTTCCTGAATCGACCAATATTTTTCGAACAGTTGCAGCGCCAATTTGGGCAGTGATAACCAAAGGATTGATGGTTGGGATTCCAATTCCCGTGGACTCCCATCCATTGAAGATAATGTCATCCCACATGGTTTTCCGGAGCTTGGCGGGGATAGACTCATCGGGAGCAGAGCAAGACTCATAGGTTGCATGCTTAATGGAGCCCACATATTCCTCCATCTTTGGGAAGCTATCATGCGTGGGGCCAGGCCCACCACATATAATGTTGATCATGATTCCTCGTCTCGAGTTAGACGGTCCTGGGGCTGCCTTGGCGGCCGTCTGAGGAGTTGGCGTTGGAGGTGGAGTTGGCGTTGGAGGTTTTGGATTGGTTTCGGGGGGAAAGGGCTCTTGGATGTATTGTTCAAGTCACTTTTCTTGGATAAGCTTTTCAATTACATCCCTTAGCTGGCGACATTCATTCGTATTTTGCCCATACATATCATGATATCGGCAGTACCTCCCCGAGTTCATCTCGACGTCGGCTGATTCCCTGACGGGGGGCTTCTTGTATGGCAAGGTGTTACATGTCTCTAGGTAGATAATTTCCAGATCTTCATTTAGCGGAGTGTATGTCTCATAGGCTTGGTAAGGGCCAGGCTTCCACGGCTCTGTCTAGACCTGATTGTTACTTCGACCACCTTGGCCCCCAACGTTTAGTCTCTATCTGGGTGGTCCTGCCCCTGTGTTCGTATTGGAGGGTCCTCCCGCAACTCACCCCCTAGGACGGTTATTGGCGGTGTCCGCTCGAGGGATATTGGGGCGAATGGTCTCGGAGATGCAGTTCTGTCTCGGTTCTTCTTGGCATAAAAACTGCCCCGCTTTCTCATAGAAAGCCTTGAGGCTCTTTGGTTGTTTTCGGTCGATTCATGCCCCAAATTCAGAAGTTGGAAGGACGCCTTTAGCTAGTTGGAAAAGTACGGCGCACGGATCTGGATCCTCGACCTCGGCGAGGGCAATGTTGAATCTAGAAAGGTAGCTTCTGAGTGACTCTGAGGGCCCTTGGTATAGGTTGGAAAGGGTGAGGGCATTCTTCGGAGTCAGGTTATGCATCCTGAACTGCTTGACTAACTGTGTCGCCAATTGGCTGAAGTTGTTAATGGAGTTAAGCGGAAGGCGAGAGAACCACAATAGAGCAGTCCCCGATAGGAAGACTGGAAAGCATTTGCACTTGACAGAATCGTCGCCTTTGCTCGAGTCCATTTGCCATTCATAACGGTTCATGAAAGAACAAGGGTCAGTGTTGCCGTCATAGAGCGGCATCGTGCTAAACCATCGCGGCCATTCAGCTTCATTGACTCTTCGAGTGAAAGGATTGCATCTAATGTGCGCTTCCCATGAGTCATGCACATTCCCTCGCATCTCCCTCATGATCCTTCGGACCATGTCGGGAAGATAGGTCGGATGGGTGTCCGCCAACGGGACCTATAGGTTTCGGCGAGGCTCTAGAGTTCTGGCGTGAGGGCGTCTTCTAGGGTGGATGTCTAGATCATCTTCTTCCATGTCCTTAACATCTATAATGGGATCCTGGTGTGTGTGATGATGGGGAGCAGGGTCACGCGGATCCGGTTCTGGAAAGGCATGGGCCGTCAAAACAATGGGTTCATTGTCTTGACGGGCGGCGGTAGGGTCTTGTCGGGGAGGAGGTTGGTTAGTAGGAGCGGGTCCTTCATTGATGATTATGTGAGGATAGTCTCGATATTGGGCGCCCTCGCTATAGGTAACTGTGGTCCAATTGCCATTGGCATACTCGTTGCCATGGCCATTGTCGAGGGTGTTTGTTCGGGTGGCGACGTTGCTGATGAGACTGAACCTCCTTCTTTGGTGCGGGCCCCTAGACTCGGAAGAGGAAGTTTCCGATGTTGGTGGTCGAGGTCGAGCATTGTTTCGAGCTAGCTGTAGTCGAGCGACGACACACTGACTTTCCTAGAGTTGCCGCAAAAGGTCGATGTTATTCCTTAGCGCTTGGTTAAGCTCGACAGCTATATTTTCATACTTCTCACTAAGAGCGCGGACTTGTGCTTGGGTTACGGGCATTTCGGGGTCCGCAACTGGAGGATAATTTTCATTAGTGGCCGGCATATCCTCCAGTTGAGGTTGTTGAGATGTACCAACCTCGGTTGCGGTTGAAGAGCCGATCATTGCGTTCTTTGACTTCTTTACCATCGTAAGCGGACCCGATGGCAGGTTAAGCAAGTAACCTTAAGCTCGGCGAAGTTGAGATGGTAATGTGCGAGAAAGATGCAATATCCGAGTTTTCTCAGTGAAAGCACCAAATGTTGATGGCAAAAAATGTCGTAAACACCAAAGATTCCCAATTACTAGGAAGTATAAATATGGTCGCATAGAAAAGAACATAAAATAAAATATAAGCAGTAAATAACACAAGGAATTTATAGTGGTTCGACCTCAGTGAGGGCCTACGTCCACTTTGAAGAGTTGTTGGAATTTTATTGATCACTTGGAAGATTACAAGGTTGAGACTATCTCATTACATTCACTTTTCATGATATATGATGTCATAATCATCATATATTGAACAAATAAGGAAAAAGACAATTTTGTCCTTCTTCTTCCTCAAAGAGGAGATGCCATTAATAAAGCTCTATGGAGGTTTCCAAGCTCAAAAATCCAACCCTTTTGAAGTGTGAGGCCATGGGGTATTTATAGGAAGCGGTTAAGTAGGGGCTAGGTAGGAGTAGGTAGAAATGGGGACCATCTACAGGAAATTCGTGCCTCTAGCTGTCGGCCACAGAAAATTCGCACCTGGACAGAGGTGCGAAATTTTGCACCTGCTAGGTACGAAATTTTGCACCTGCTAAGTGCGAAATTTCGCACCTGCCAGGTGCGAAATTTCGCAGCTATGAGGTGCGAAATTTCGCACCTGGTTGGTGCGGAATTTCGCACCTACCAGGTACGAAATTTCGCACCTGGCATGGTGCGAAGTATGTTTGGTGAGGAATGTGGTCGAGGCTCGTTGATGCGTTTTCTCTTCGGTCTTCCTCCTGCACTTCATAAGCTTCGCCCTTGGCCCTATCTTTATGCGATGAGTTGAGTCGAGCATGTCTTGAGTACTTTCGGTAACCGGACCAAAAGGAGGTTAACAAGGTGTCCAAATTAAAACATGACGGAGAAGGTAAGGTTAAAGAGATTAAACAGTTAATTAATTATTTAGTTTAATTATATATTTAAGTGATTAAAGGTTCATAATATCATAACTCTTTCAAACAGCGATGAAATCAAATGATTTCAGAAGCGTTGGTTTCGTAGCGGTGTGATCTTGGAATAGACCAGAGCTGAAAAGGAGCGATCTAAAATTTTGAAGAATTCAAAACCCAAATGTGAGATCTCTAATATAAATCAAATTTAATTGTTGATTTCGATGTAAAATTTGCATGTATTCGCTATTAAAATTCATGTATGTGATGTATGAGATTAGATTTGGTTGTTTGTGGTTGAGATTTATTGATTGGATTAAATTGTGTAGATCTAGAATTTGCTTACAATAAAAATCATATTTTTATTGTATTTATGAAAATAAAAATATTCATGTTTTAAACAATATGTTTCGAAAATAAAATATACCTTTTTATTGTGTGATGGGACTTGAGTCTTAAAATGGTTTCATTTTCGAAAAAGCATTGCGTTGTTTAGCTATTTACTTTATTTCTTGCACTAGCAATCCAATGGAGTAAACCCTTTCCGTGTTAGCGGCGTGGTCCTGTGATTAGCCTTTTTATTAAATAGGTTAAGTAAGATTTCTCATACCAGTCCCATGACTGACTCGTAGTTTGTTTCACTTTGCAAACTCCGGTGCCCTCTTTTCCACACGGGCAGTCGAGTGGCTTGTTTTGCAGATATCTATTTATTAGACAAGATTCTGGATCGAAGCTTAAAGTTGTGGCCAGAGCAATGATATTCTTTCGCTGCATTGTGTTAAGTTTATTGTAAATTAATCTTCCATTGTATTATATTTCGATGTACTCTGTTATATTCTGTACTCTGACGTGACATTATTATGAGTTTATAAAAGTCTTTTGTTATTTGTTCTGATGTGTTGTATGCCCAAAGTTAGTGTATCCAGCGATTTCCCACGGGGGGGATTTTCGAGTCATTAAAGCTAGGGAAGGAACGCCTGGTGGAGGAGTAACAGTCAAAGCACTTGCAGTCACTTGAATTAAAGGAATAAAGATGGCTTCAGTTCTAGTTTCTTCTGTCACGATAGGAGGAGGCTTTGGAGTATCCAGGCCTAATTTAAATGAATGATATCAGTGTACCCAGATGGAGAGAATAATAGGTTTGTGTTTGGTAAGACTGGATCAACGCCGGTTTTACCTAAGATGGGAGGGATTATGAGCTTTACTTCATAAGTTCTTGGGTCATTATTGTCGTCATCACATTCTAATTGCTCCTTAGCAGCCTTCTTCTTTTCTCCAGAACTAGTAGTGGGCTATGTGGAAGGCACAACAGGAGGCGTGGGATAAAAAATGATAGCTTCAGTGGAAGTAGCCTCGATAGTGGTAGTGCCTGTGTCGAGGATGTGCTCCTGAGAAGGTCCAGCTCTAACCGATAAGCCTCGCTCCGTCCCGAGCTCTTCTTTTCCCTTTGCAAGGGCAGTGCGACCTTTATCATCCAAGAATTGCTCCAAAAGCTTCTCCTCTATGTAACTTCTGCCATCAAGCTATGCAAGAACTGACTTCGAAAACTCGCCTAGAGCGATCAGATATGCATCTTGTAAGAAAAATAGACTCCCTCGCCCCCATGATGTTGAAAGTGTATAATTTGAGTAAAGTGTCATTGAAACTGGCCTTGGTGTCTGCATGCGCTTGCTCAACAATGGCCTTATCAAAAAGAGCGTGATTCCTCTCTTGCTCCAGTTTCTCCACTCTGGATCTCAGCGAAGAAATCTCCAAGTCCTGAGAACTAACTCTCTTCTCTAAGAGGGCGGTGCTTTGCTATGCCACGACCAGTCTATTTTTAGCATTCTTTTGGTCTGGGTGAGCATCTTTAACTTGAGTAGTCAAAAGGATTTTCTTTTGCTTATAAGAATAAATGACAGCAGAAAGCTCTTCCTTAACTCTCCGATTCTCAGCCTCCAACTCCTCATTTCGTTCAGAAAGATGTTTGATATTGGTGTTGCAGGCTTTGAGAGTTATGTCCCACTCAACCTTGTCATTATCAATAGTAGCCACCACTTCATAATTAAGCTTGTTGATCTCTAAAGTTCATCAAGTAGATTCTGCCAGTAGGACAACCTCTCAATGTTATCTTTCATCATGTCAAGATTCCTAAGCATCGCATCTTTATATATCGGAGTTATGTTCAGATCAAAGAGTACTCATTCCAGAAACGACTTGGAAACCGTGAAGTAAGTATGTTGGGTGCAGGTGTAAGAGTATAGCATGGCCTTTGGATATTCTCTTGTATATCAACAAGAGGGGAGGTAGTAGCAGAAGTTGGAGGTGCAATGGGTTGAAGGCTTGTGGATGTTTGAACAGTGAAAGCAAGATCCTTATCAGTTCTGACATGTTTCTCATCTCTCCCACGATCCTTCTCCTTATCATCCCACTCTCTCCTTTTCTTGTGGTACTCTTCTTCCCATCTATCCCAGTTATGATGGTCATATCAACCTTCCCTATGCCACTCATCCTTCTTATGTCACTCATGTGCCTCTTAAGCTTTTTTCAGCCTTCTCTCTTTATCTGTCTCCCTCCTATAAGGACGAGGGGACATATTGCGACGCGGATTATAAGAGCTTGTATAACTGTTAAATTCATCCGCATATGAGCGACTCACGGTTTGATTTGAAACAAAAGAGAACAAAGATTCAGTCTTTAAAGAAGGAAGCGATGGTGCAAGACATAATACACATGCAAGATATTGAAAGCAATAATTTTGTGTTGTGTGTGATCAATCGCGCATCTAGCAACAGACCGCTTGTCGTTATTAGAGTCAAAAAAGATGGAATCTCATAAACGGGTTTTCGAGAAGAAGGAGCTAGAGCTAATTTGAAAGATATCTTTGTAACCAATGCAGCAAGTTTGTAAGTTACAATATCACCCATATAAAGCTCGCTTGAAGTGAAATTAAGATTGCTCAAACCCCCGTATATGTCCAAAAAATTAACCCTAGTGGCGGTCTGGATCATGGGGTTGACATCGACTCTTTCAATAGTAAGATCGCCATTATTCGCGATCTCTCCTTCTTCAAGTTGTTTGCCAGTCTTCGCAGGACCTTATACCTTGTGATGTATAATTTCTTCCTCGTCAATAAGAGGTAACTGAGGTTGGGCAAACGACTAGTAGGGTCATTTCCCATGTTCATGATTTTTGTCGATTTTTAAATGACCGTTTTGCCCCTAGTTGAACTTGTTTTGACCATAACTTTTGACTGGAAAGGAATTTTGACCTGAAACTACTTCCATTGGATCCGGATGATGGTTTACAATTCCGTAGAGTTGTCATACTAGCCAAACGGACTCACCGTTTGGGAGATATGGCTGAAACAAGTTTCAGATGGTGAAAAACAGCTTAATTGGGCTTAACCGGGTGATTAACAGCTAGGCCCAAAGGGGAATTTCGGGATTAGGAGTTTAAAAGCGCTGTTAGGGTTTGGAGAATACCGTTTTCTCATTTTTCAGCCGTCACTATTCATTCCTCTTAACCTAGTCATGGCCTCCACCCTCTAAATCTCTTCAAAACACCTCTTAATCACTTTCTAATTGAAGATTAGGCTTAGCAAACATCAAATCAAGGAGTATTAGCACGAGAACCGAGGTAGAGCTGCTGTGTAAGATTGGGAACAACGCCAAATCAGAGAATATTTCAGTTTTGGGGTTTTAGTGGTGGCAAAGGTGAGTGATTAGCTTGCTTTTACACTAATTACGGTTAATTATGGGTAATTAGTGAAGATTAGCGAATTTATACATTAATAAATTCTGGAAAAATTCCTAAAATTCTATAATGATGTTTTATGGCTCTGATAAAAATTTGGGCTAATTTGGATAAGTTTTGCTAATTGTATGCATAATCACGGTTAAGAAGGATTAAGGGGAAAACATGGGTTTCTGGGTATGTTTGATCTAAAGTATTTCATGTAAATGATGTTTTAATGTTTGTGATTGATTCTATATGTTGTTACTGCTGTTTGGAATGTTTTGTAATGTCATAGGAAGTTTAGAATGGTTGAAAACGCCGTCGTTCGGCGAAAATAGCTTGCTGGAAAAAGTTGCAGATTTTCAGAACCGGTTAGGAAGAACACCCGATCCGAACCGGATAGGAGGAGGAGATCCGATCCGAACCGGATAGGAGGAGGAGATCCGATCCGAACCGGATAGGAGGAGTAGATCCGATTCGAACCGAATAGAAGGAGGAGATCCGAACCGAACCGGATAGGAGGAGACACCCGAACCGAACCGGATAGGAGGAGACACCCGAACCGAACCGGATAGGAGGAGGAGATCCGATCCGAACCGAATAGAAGGAGGAGATCCGAACCGAACCAGATAGGAGGAGACACCAGAACCGAACCGGATAGGAGGAGGAGATCCGACCCGAACCGGATAGAGGAGGAGACCCGAACCGGACCGGATAGGAGGAGGATGCCTGAACCGAACCGAATAGGAGGAAGAGACCCGAACCGAACCGAAGAAGACCATAACCCGAGATGCAAAGTAGTCCAAATGGGAAGTTTGTACCAAGGATTCAGATGGGAATCAACGAGTTAACTTCATGATTGGGCTTTGCTGCGGGACGTGTGCTAAGGGGTTGTCGATGTCTGTAACTTTGGATCACTATGTATAGGGGGTACATGAACGGATTCAGGGCCACAGTGGTCTAGGTACGACTAAAAGAGCTATAGACCAATGAAGTGGGGTCATTTGTAAAGGTTTAGTCATGACTCCATGGGGTAAGCTTGGTGGTAGCAGTAGTTGTACAAGCCGAACTCCGTCACTACTTCGATGGGTCTAGTGGTTGAAAGAGGTATACATCGTATGCTTTATGCACTGAGTGAGAGATGTGAGGATGGTTGCCATGATTGAATTGTTTGCTATCCCTATGACATGCACACCCCCACCCCCGTATTTCTTTACACCATATGTTGATGGCACCTTAGAGTATTGTACAGTATGTAGTGCTAACTCTTTGGTTGCAGGTCCAGGTTCAGGTATGGTTTAGTATACCTGTTATTGTTCTGTTTAGCTGCTTATCGCTCATACCAGACTTTTTGTCTGACCCAGAGTTTTATGTCTCTTCTTATTACTCTGGGTGCTCACACGAGCAGACTAGAGACATGTTAGCTGGTGATGCACGGGTAGATGATCCGGAGACGAGCAGGAGGCTTCCACGTAATATATATATATATAGTATTCTCCCTGTGTTGTCGAAGATCACTGCTTGGGCATTGGTGGTGCATCTTCCACTTTAGCTTTCTTTTGTTTAGAGACAGTAGATTTTGAAAAGTTGTAATAAGCTGTATTTGGATTTCCGCTGCTCTGATGTTGACATTTATTATTAGTTATTAGCTTATGCACTGTCTCACCTGTTTTATGTCAAGTATGTTATTATTATATTTTATTCCATACGCTGTGAGACATTCTACAGGTTCCTTGATTAGTTCATTCTCTTCTTTCTTTTCTTATGACGACCGTTCCGTGCCAGTTGGACATGTGTACAGCGCACACTTGGAGGAAGTGTCGGTTGGTGCGGGGCGGGCCATTACACTTGGTATCAGAGCTCTAGGTTGCGTAGTTAACCTAGGAAAGTTATCAGGGAGAGATAATATATGTATACGAGAGAGCGTATTTGTGGTTATTTTGGTTTTCAAAAGCTATATATATACTATTAGTAGTATAAGAATGAAGTCGTACTGCACTAGCACCACTATGGAATCGTTAATCGTTTCCTTTTTCAGATTGACGATGAGCCGAGATACTAGAGGTGCTGGTAGGGGAGCCAATAATGGGAATGCTGCTGACATGAGGACGATGTTTACTGACCTCATGAGAGAGATTCTTAGAGATGTACGGAGGGCAACTCCCAATGGTGGAAATGGTGGTGGTCCAATAGTGCAGGCGCCAAGAGTCGACTTCGCCAAGCTGAATAAGGATTATACTAGCCTTGGTGGGAAGCCGTTCCACGGAACGGAGTCTGCCACAGATGTTCAGGATTGGTTGGATAGTTGCGAACGTATCTTCGAGGATTTGGGTATCGAGGATGCGATGAAGAGAAAGCTAGCGTCCCGTCAGCTGCAAGGGCGGGCAATGAATTGGTGGAATGCTATAAAGGTAGCTACTCCCGAAGATTAGATTACTTGGGAGCAGTTTAAAGCTCGCTTTAGCGAGAAGTTCATTCCAGTTGCTCAGAAGTCAGTGCTGTTTAAGAAATTCTTGGAGCTCAAAGCAGAATGGCAGAGCTGTCTCGGAGTACATTGCTGAATTCGACACTTTGTCAAAGTATGGGTTATCTCTTATTGATACTGCCGAGAAGAAGAATGAGAAATTCATAACTGGGTTAGATCAGTACTTAGGGGAAAGGCTTATTAACCACATCGATGAGACATTTGAGTCGATTGTGGGGAAAGCATTAAGATCAGAGAGTCTCTACCCTAAGCCGAAGACTGAGGTTGCATCCGCAGATGAGCCAAAGCCACAAGCAAGTGGTGGAGGCAAGGGTGGTTCCCAGAATAAAAGAAAGCAGAGTCAGACTAAGGATGGCCAGAAGAAAAAGAATAAACAAGATGTTGAGTGCTTCAGCTGTGGTAAGAAGGGCCATTATGCTAGTAATTGTCGGGCCAAGCCAGCGGATAGGAAGTGCTTCAACTGTGGCCAAATGGGACATCACAAGGACAAGTGTCCGCAACCCCCTAAAGAAAAGCAAATGGTGAAAGCATACGCCCTTAATGCTATTCCTTCTTCGTCGAATGCCCCAACTGCGGCGGAGAAGGGAAAGAATGTCGTCATTCAAGGTATGCTTTCTGTTTATGATGTTCCTGTTAGAGTTTTGTTTGATACTGGAGCTTCCAGTTCTTTCATATCTAGTGACCTGGTAGATAGGTTGGGATTGGAGCCCGAGATTGTCGATAGACCTTTAGTAGTGACGAACCCGATTGGTGGTTCTACTAGCCTTAGCATGAATTGTCGTAATGTGGTCTTATCGAGTCATGGATGCATGTTTGTTTGTGATTGCTTTGTTTTGGGCTTTACTGGGTTTGGCATTATTTTGGGAGTAGATTGGCTCCGAAGATACGGGGTGGTGGTAGACTGTGAGGGCTTTTTGGTGACAGCTAGAGCGGATGATGGGCGGAGGATAGTGTTTGGTGGTCTACCCAGTGAGGGGGTATTGGCTAGTTTTCTAAACTCCCTCGACATTCCGCATAGTGAGTTGTCAGGTTTGCCCGTGGTTGGCCAGTATCCGGATGTTTTCGAAGAAGTGACCGGACTTCCACCACACCGAGAGATTGAGTTCCGTATTGATTTGGTAAAAGATGCCAGACCTATAGTGATGCCACTTCGTCGTATGGCACCAAGGGAGCAGCGAGAGCTCGAGGTGCAAGTCAGCGATCTTTTGAAGAAGGGATTTATCAGAAGGAGTGTCTCTGAATGGGGAGCACCAGTTGTGTTTGCTACCAAGGCGGATGGTTCCCTTCGTTTGTGTGTAGACTACCGCAAGTTGAACAAGGTGACGAGGAAGAATAAGTATCCTCTCCCGCGGATAGATGATTTGTTCGATCAGTTGAGTGGCGCGAGAGTGTTCTCCCAGTTGGATCTCGCGACAGGTTTTCATCAGCTTAGAGTGGAAGCTGAGAGTATAGCTAAAACGGCATTTCGAACGCCGTCTGGATTTTATGAATGGTTGGTTATGCCATTTGGGCTGACTAATGCCCCGGCATATTTAGTGGATCTTATGAATAGGGTATTCAGAGATCAGTTGAATAAGTCTGTTCTTGTGTTCGTGGATGATATTTTGGTTTACTCAAGGAACGAGGAAGAACACAAGGAACATTTGAGGACAGTGATGGAGGTGTTGAGGAAACACCAATTGAAAGCAAAGTTTTCTAAGTGTCACTTCTGGAGGAAGGAAGTGAGATTCTTGGGCCATGTTGTTTCAGAAAATGGTATCGCCGTGGATCCTGCTAAGGTGGCTACGGTGCAAGATTGGTCTACGCCCAAGAATGCAACAGACGTAAGAAGTTTCTTGGGATTAGCGGGATATTATCGTAAGTTTATCCAAGGCTTCTCCAAGATAGCAGCACCGTTGACTCAGTTGACAAAGAAGAATCAAGCTTTTGTTTGGAACGAAAGGTACGAGGATGCATTCAAGAGTCTAAAAAAAAAGTTGACAAGTGCACCAGTGTTAGTCATTCCCAAGGGGAGTGAAGAGATGACGGTATATATAGATGCTTGTGGTACCGGACTAGGTGCTGTGTTGATGCAGGGTGGTAGGGTTGTAGCTTATGCAAGCAGGCAACTGAAACCGCATGAGAAGATGTATCCTATCCATGATTTGGAATTGGCAGCGATCGTATTCGCATTGAAGATGTGGAGACATTATCTCTTGGGAGAAAGATTCGAGCTGTTTACTGATCATAAGTCGCTGAAGTATCTTTTCTCTCAAAAGGATTTGAATCTTCGTCAGCAGAGGTGGTTAGAGTTCTTAGCTTCATATGATTTCGACATCGCATATACACCGGGAAAGGGCAATGCCGTAGCCGATGCGTTGAGTCGAAGACATGCCAGTTTAGGGGCTATGTTCCTTGAATGGAAGCAACTGGAGTATATCGCGGGGTTTGATTTCAGACCAAAGTGTGAATTGGACCCAGAAATGTTAGCAAGTTTGACGATCAGACCCACTTTAATTGAGCGGATCGGCTCTAGTCAGAGGGACGATCCTAACCTATTGGAAATCATCTCCAAGTTAGAGATGGGTATCGATGAGGAGATGAGCAAGTATGGGCTTGATCAAGATGGATGGCTTAGAAAGAATGGAAAGCTCGTTGTACCCAATGTCAATGGATTGAGAGATGAAGTGCTTAGAGAATGTCATCACTCAAAACTGACTATACACCCCGGTGGTAATAAGATGTATCGAGACATGAGACAGACTTACTACTGGGAAGGGATGAAAAGAGACGTTGGGGAGTTTATATCCAAATGCATGAATTGCCAGCTAGTTAAAGCCGAGCAAAAGAACCCTAGTGTGTTGTTACAGCCATTAGAAATTCCTGAATGGAAATGGGAGCAAGTCTCGATGGATTTCATTGATGGTTTACCAAGGACTAGATCGGGACATGATAGCATTTGGGTGATTGTGGACCGATTAACCAAAAGTGCAAGATTTATACCAGTCAGATCGACCAGAACGACAGCTAAGTTAGCAGAATTGTATATGAAGTGGGTAGTGAGATTCCATGGAGTACCTAAAAGCATTGTGAGTGACCGAGACCTGTTGTTCACTAGTGGGTTTTGGAAGAGCTTACAAGAAGCTCTAGGGTCAGAGTTACATCTCAGTACCGCATATCATCCTCAGACCGACGGTCAGACGGAGAGGGTGAATCGTATTTTGGAAGATCTCTTGAGAGCATGCATATTGGATTTTGGTGGATCATGGGATGACCATTTGCATCTAGTAGAGTTTGCATATAATAATAGCTACCAATCCAGTATCGGTATGGCTCCGTTTGAAGCTTTGTATGGAAGACCATGCAACTCACCATCATGTTGGATAGAGACTGGCGAGAAGTTTATGCTTGGACCAGATGTGGTGAGGGAAACTTCAGATAAAATCAAGACCATTCAACAACGAATGAAGGCTGCCCAAGATAGGCAGAAGAGTTATGCCGATAAGAGGAGAAGAGACTTAAAATTCTCCGTTGGCGACTTGGTGTTTGTCAAGATTTCTCCGTTGAAGAGCGTAATACGATTTGGCAGGAGAGGAAAGTTGGCACCAAGATTCGTTGGCCCATTCCCTGTTCTTGAACTAGTCGGGAATTTGGCATATAGAATTGACTTACCAGACAAGATGGCGGGAGTTCACAACGTATTTCATGTTTCCCAGTTAAGGAAGTTTGTGCACGACCCTAATGTGGCTATTTCACCTGATCAGTTGGACGATATCAAGGTTGAACCTGAGGCGGTTGGGAACCGTAGGCCTATGCGTATCGTTGGGAACGATACGAAGCAACTTCGAAGGAAGGCGGTGAAATTAGTCAAAGTCCAGTGGGGTGAGGATGAGAAAGACTGTACTTGGGAAACAGAGGAGGACATAAGGAAGAAGTATCCAGAACTCTTTGTTTGGTAAGATTTAATTAGCGATTTAGTTTTCCGCATGCTAGGTTATGTTTGTTTTGCTTGTTTTGCATGTTTGGTTGCTGTGAATGATTGTTAGGCATGCGGGATTCATTGTTTGTTTCTTTGTTAAGGAATTTCGGGGGCGAAATTTCTTAAGGGGGGGAGAATGTAACGACCTGCATTCTACGCATCGGAAGATCGTAGAATATTTATTACTTTTTCTTAGTAAGTCGTATGGTCGTGTACTTTTGGGAAACGACTAGTAGGGTCATTTCCCATGTTCATGATTTTTGTCGATTTTTAAATGACCGTTTTGCCCCTAGTTGAACTTGTTTTGACCATAACTTTTGACTGGAAAGGAATTTTGACCTGAAACTACTTCCATTGGATCCGGATGATGGTTTACAATTCCGTAGAGTGGTCATATTAGCCAAACGGACTCACCGTTTGGGAGATATGGCTGAAACAAGTTTCAGATGGTGAAAAACAGCTTAATTGGGCTTAACCGGGTGATTAACAGCTAGGCCCAAAGGGGAATTTCGGGATTAGGAGTTTAAAAGGGCTGTTAGGGTTTGGAGAATACCTTTTTCTCATTTTTCATCCGTCACTATTCATTCCTCTTAACCTAGCCATGGCCTCCACCCTCTAAATCTCTTCAAAACACCTCTTAATCACTTTCTAATTGAAGATTAGGCTTAGAAAACATCAAATCAAGGAGTATTAGCACGAGAACCGAGGTAGAGCTGCTGTGTAAGATTGGGAACAACGCCAAATCAGAGAATATTTCAGTTTTGGGGTTTTAGTGGTGGCAAAGGTGAGTGATTAGCTTGCTTTTACACTAATTACGGTTAATTATGGGTAATTAGTGAAGATTAGCGAATTTATACATTAATAAATTCTGGAAAAATTCCTAAAATTCTATAATGATGTTTTATGGCTCTGATAAAAATTTGGGCTAATTTGGATAAGTTTTACTAATTGTATGCATAATCACAGTTAAGAAGGATTAAGGGGAAAACATGGGTTTCTGGGTATGTTTGATCTAAAGTATTTCATGTAAATGATGTTTTAATGTTTGTGATTGATTCTATATGTTGTTATTGCTGTTTGGAATGTTTTGTAATGTCATAGGAAGTTTAGAATGGTTGAAAACGCCGTCGTTCGGCGAAAATAGCTTGCTGGAAAAAGTTGCAGATTTTCAGAACCGGTTAGGAAGAACACCCGATCCGAACCGGATAGGAGGAGGAGATCCGATCCGAACCGGATAGGAGGAGGAGATCCGATCCGAACCGGATAGGAGGAGTAGATCTGATCCGAACCGAATAGAAGGAGGAGATCCGAACCGAACCGGATAGGAGGAGACACCCGAACCGAACCGGATAGGAGGAGACACCCGAACCGAACCGGATAGGAGGAGGAGATCCGACCCGAACCGAATAGAAGGAGGAGATCCAAACCGAACCAGATAGGAGGAGACACCCGAACCGAACCGGATAGGAGGAGGAGATCCGACCCGAACCGGATAGAGGAGGAGACCCGAACCGAACCGGATAGGAGGAGGATGCCCGAACCGAACCGAATAGGAGGAAGAGACCCGAACCGAACCGAAGAAGACCATAACCCGAGATGCAAAGGTAGTCCAAATGGGAAGTTTGTACCAAGGATTCAGATGGGAATCAACGAGTTAACTTCATGATTGGGCTTTGCTGCGGGACGTGTGCTAAGGGGCTGTCGATGTCTGTAACTTTGGTTCACTATGTATAGGGGGTACGTGAACGGATTCAGGGCCACAGTGGTCTAGGTACGACTAAAAGAGCTATAGACCAATGAAGTGGGGTCATTTGTAAAGGGTTAGTCATGACTCCATGGGGTAAGCTTGGTGGTAGCAGTAGTTGTACAAGCCGAACTCCGTCACTACTTCGATGGGTCTAGTGGTTGAAAGCGGTATACATCGTATGCTTTATGCACTGAGTGAGAGATGTGAGGATGGTTGCCATGATTGAATTGTTTGCTATCCCTATGACATGCACACCCCCACCCCCGTATTTCTTTACACCATATGTTGATGGCACCTTAGAGTATTGTACAGTATGTAGTGCTAACTCTTTGGTTGCAGGTCCAGGTTCAGGTATGGTTTAGTATACCTGTTATTGTTCTGTTTAGCTGCTTATCGCTCATACCAGACTTTTTGTCTGACCCAGAGTTTTATGTCTCTTCTTATTACTCTGGGTGCTCACACGAGCAGACTAGAGACATGTTAGCTGGTGATGCACGGGTAGATGATCCGGAGACGAGCAGGAGGCTTCCACGTAATATATATATATATATATATATATATATATATATATATATATATATATAGTATTCTCCTTGTGTTGTCGAAGATCACTGCTTGGGCATTAGTGGTGCATCTTGCACTTTAGCTTTCTTTTGTTTAGAGACAGTAGATTTTGAAAAGTTGTAATAAGCTGTATTTGGATTTCCGCTGCTCTGATGTTGACATTTATTATTAGTTATCAGCTTATGCACTGTCTCACCTGTTTTATGTCAAGTATGTTATTATTATATTTTATTCCATGCGCTGTGAGACATTCTACAGGTTCCTTGATTAGTTCATTCTCTTCTTTCTTTTCTTATGACGACCGTTCCGTGCCAGTTGGACATGTGTACAGTGCACACTTAGAGG
Organism: Allium sativum; assembly: GCA_030737875.1. Classification (NCBI taxonomy): domain Eukaryota; kingdom Viridiplantae; phylum Streptophyta; class Magnoliopsida; order Asparagales; family Amaryllidaceae; genus Allium; species Allium sativum. The sequence goes on along the minus strand of CM060921.1, from coordinate 150,184,755 downwards.
AAGTGTCGGTTGGTGCGGGGCGGGCCGTTACATGTAAGATGAGGAATAGAAGAAGTATCACTATAAAGGAAAGATTGGGAATGGTCAACCAATTCGAATTGACCAAAAAACTCTTCCTTAACTAATAACTTTTTAGTCTTCTCCTAATCAACAAAAGTCTTCAGTCTCTCAAGAGTAGATTTGCAAACAACGCAGTCTTTGACAAGAGACGGTATTTCTGCTAAGAGAAAAGGAAAGTTTAATAAGCGAAATTTTGAAGAAACAGGACGAAGAGTTCTAAGCAAATTGTAACACCCCACCTCCGTTAAGGTCACTCAAAAAGGGAATGCCTTAACTTCAGTGGAGCATCTTTAGTACAAGATGAAGAAAAATTACAAGACAGACAAATAAAGCAGCGAAAAATAAATAATCTTTATTGATTAAAATAGCTTGTACAAATATTGTTTTACAACACCAATACTTATTACAAGAAAGCATTTGTATTGTTTAATATATAAGAAGCACAAACTGACAATGATATTCCCCAATAAAGCATGAGCCAACCATAGTAGTAGAAAATGGAGTTCAAAGCAATGCGCCAAAGAATCTTCAAGCTCGGAAAGAGTAACGGCCCCAAAATGAGCTGAGCTTTTCCCTCCCTGACTACCTGGGGGAAACGGAAAAAAAGAGGCGAAAGCAAACTAGGTCATACATAAAGTCTGGTAAGTCCAGTGATTCATAGTATTTAAACGAGGAAAAGGGTCATGACATGAATAAACTAAATATAAGACTAAACCATAGTAACAAGATAACATGGGGTAAGCATGGGATATGGCAAGATAAACTGAATGTACCGATAAACTGAATGTAATGATAAACTGAATGCGCTTCTACTCCTTCTCTGCTTTACAACTACCATGTTATACTGATTTCTCTATCTCTGTTCTACCTACTAGTGTCCGAACTAGTAATCTATGATCATATGATAACGTGATCCCAATCCCTGTATTTGCTGTTGCCTTCAGGTGTACATCTATTATGGGGATTCCATTTATTACCTAGATCTAATCTAGGGTTTACTATCGAGCGCTTCCTAGATTCAACCAGGGTTTACGCTACCCAGGGCCACTGGGGTTTATGTTACCTATTGAACGCTTCTCGGATTCATGGTTTATGCGACCTAGGTCCAACTTGGGATTATGCTACCTACTTTGTATTAATTTTCCATGTGTCTGTATCAGTCGGCCCACCCTTGCGTGTAGATACTTTGTGCTAGCCCCACCATAAGGTGTATCAAGCCTTATGATAGCGACCCGACACGATTCAAGATGCACAGTGTATAAATACTAGTAACCAATATCTGCTTTTTCCACTCCGGAGTATGTGCACGCCCGTAAACTGTCGGAACCTACACTGACGTACCCCCTACCGCTATTTTGACCGCTTATAATCAGCCCAGTAATTGTGCCCCACCCTGCCTAGCTCAGGGTAACATGATACATCTATGTGGGTTACTGCTGAAATGGGTCCCCGTTACTAGGGTTTCCTACTAGTTAAGTTTGTGGGCCTATATATATACAATATTACCCACCTACACGTGATGTACTTAACCCTCCCACCGATTTAAGCATGTCTATTTAATGGTTAAGTTTGTGGGCCTATATGTACTAATATTACCCACCGATCCCGATATGCACTTAACCCTTCCACTGGTTCAAGCTTGTTTATTTAATGGTTAAGTTTGTGGGCCTATATTACTAATATTACCCACCAACCCGATATGTACTTAACCCTCCCACTAATTCAAGTTGATATATATTCTTGGTTAAGTGTTATCCATTCGTTCAAGTTAACTTAACCTGCCCACACATCATGTTATATATATATATATATATACATATAGGTTAAGTGCTCCCTTTGTGTTACTTAACCCCTATCACATATCATGTTATATATATATATATATATATATATATATATATATATATATATTGGTTAGGTGTTCCTCTTGTGTTACTTAACCCTATCACACATCATGTTATATATATATATTGGTTAAGTGTGTCCTATTAACTTAACCTCACCCACTTGTCTAATTAACATGTTAGGACGATTAAGTGTTCTAATTTTACTTAACCTCACCCACTTGCCTAGTTAACATGTTATGATGGTTAAGTGTTCTAAATTAACTTAACCTCACCATCTAGTCTAGTTAACATGTTAAACACTTACTTAACCTTACCCACTTGTCTAGTTAACATGTTATTATGGTTAAGTGTTCCCTTAGTTACTTAATCCCCCACAAATCTTGCCTTGTTAACATGTTAAGTTGGTTAAGTGTCCAAATTAACTTTACCCTATCAATCTTGTCTAGTTAACATGTTGAATTGGCTAAGTGTTTTCTCGATTACTTAACCCCACCCTTCTTGTCTTTGTTAACATGTTATTACGGTTAAGTGTTTCCCTAAATACTTAACCTCACCATTTCTAGCTTGATTTATTCATGAGCCTTAATTAATTAATTAAAGCACCAACCACTCACATTAGACAGATATTGTTGTGGTTACTGGATGTGCCAGTCGGTTCCGGGCAGGTTTACACAACTCAGTCTAACCTCAGGTCTTTCTGGGCTTGACGCACTAACCACCCACATTAGACAGATATTGTTGTGGTCACTGGATGTGCCGGTCGGTTCCGGGCTGTTTTACACCACAACTCAGTCTAACCTCGGGTTAGGCATATTCGTCTTTTACTAAATTTACATATTTACTATTTATGTAAAAAAAATCGTAAACCAATTTAGCCTAGATCATATTCAACTGTCATGCAAATTAACATACTTATATTCTACGCTAAAACTTGATTTACCAATCAATTAGCCCAACTTGCAGTTTATACCAATTTAGATTTAATATTCCCCTTTTTCAATTCATGCCCAATCTAGATTAATATTCCAATTTACGGTTCATGTCAAAACTAGATTTAATATTCTAGTTTACCGTTCATGCCTATAACTTGGTTTACACACCAATTACACACTTTGCAGTCAATTAAATTTATCAATTTATGCCCAAGTCTAATATGCATGTAAATCATTCACTATTATAGCAAATTTAGATTATGCCAACATATTTAATATGCACAATTAACTTAATTAAGCTACGCCCAATCCCCACATCATAATCGTACGTATAACATGATTTCACAAGTTTTCTATGTACTCATGAAATGGCACTAATCAACAGGAATAGGGGATAAGCACAAGAATTGATATAAAAGATTAGGCATGCAAAAATAATGGCTCCAATAGGTTCGATGTACATAATAGTGAATAGGAATAAACTAGCCAAGTTACACACTAAATATGAGATCCACATAATCAAGGGAATAGGCATAGGTGATTTTGTCCAACATAATGCCAGTTCAAGGTACAACATGATCGGTTAATTGTAACAATGGGAATAGTCATAAGCAACTAACTACAATAGTCATAGGCAATTAACCACAATAGTCATGGGCGACTAATCACAATAATTTCTTAACTAATGTCATATGCAATAGTCTCATAGTTATGATTCATAGTTGTAGGAAATAATTTCATAGGAGACAGTTCATGGCCATAGTCTTAGACAAAGGTCTCAAAGTCATAGTCATAGTCATAGCCATAGGCAATAGCTTCATAGGCAACAGTTTCATAGTCATAGTCTTAGGCAAAAGTCTCATAGTCATAGTCTTAGGCAAAAGTCTCATAGTCATAGTCTTAGGCAAAAATCTCATAGTCATAGACGTAAATCAGATCCAAAGGCATAGATAACTTTCTATTTGACATAAGCACGAATCAAAGATAATTAACTGGCAAATTGGTGTTGTTCTATATTTTGATTCATTACATTCACAATTCCAATTACACGTTCAAATCTAAGGAATAACCGAACTTACAGTGATCGGTTTAGAAAAGGCGATTTGTTATGATTCGTGTGACGCTGCTTAAAGCGGAATGCCTATGGTCCAAATTGAAGCTTTAACTTGATTTGAATCTCCAATTTGAAGAAGAACTATAACATGTTTTAACGGAGAATAAGATTTATTTTATTGGTGCAGGCTAGAGAGAAACAGCATGTAGACGCCTAAAAGAATTTGTGTAGAGAAACCTTAGGTCTAGGCATTCTTTTATAGGTGTAGAGACTGTTTTAGAGCCCTTAGATCATCATAGAAGCCACCAGGTCCGTCCAACACATCAAAAATCGTCATAGGACCAATCAGGAGTTACCACGTAGTCGTAATGACACAACACAAGCTAAAAATTCATTGCAGATCCGATCTGGCCGAACCAGGGTACCCCGTGGTCGACCTGGGTCCTGGGCGGGAAATTTCCCGCCCAGCCGGGCTGTGTGTTTTGAATTTGAACTGAGCCGTTGAGCTGAAATTTCCGATGGCCATAACTTCTCCGTACGTAGTCCGATTCATGCAAACTCGGACTATATCTCAAGCAGAATTCCGAGACGAACGCAATGGCATAACCCGTTTCCCTTAATTCTTCTCTTAAAAAGTAAGTATACGTTGATTTGTTACATTAACATTTACAGAAAATACGGGGTGTTACATTCTCCCCTCATTAAAGGATATCGCCCCCGAAATCTTCAAGTTAAGAAGAATGTATCCTAACATCCAGCATCCATCTACTCAACCATTCAATCACAGGCATCTATTGTACCTAAAAGGATTTCTAATGCTTTCATGATTCTATGCATAGTGTGTGTACATGTCCTTATCTAATGTAAAATCAGGCGGTCTACTGATTCAGTTGACCTCCTTAATGCAAATTATGTCAGTGCCATGAGTTCATCATGTACGCAGTTATCCCTGGTCATGTAAGTACTATATGCGTGCATATTCATTCATCCATATGCAACATCCATATGATAACACATCAAGTTTTAATCCATATACAAATACATATATGCATATGCAAACATGAAGGTGACTGAGCCGATCTAGTGCCTAATGTGTGTATATGCATCCACGAGCAACCACTAGCAACCAATGTCAACCACTTGCAACCATCAATCAAAACATGTTTCAATTACATGTTTACATCCAAATGGGTACCTACCTAAGGATCGAAGATACGACCTAAGGGATATATTTAAAAGATAAACATTGCAGAGAAAGTGGAATCAAGGATATACCCTCAAAAAGGGTATGACGCGCGTATCCGGTCTTCAGTCTTTTAAGTCGCATCTTCTTGAGCTTCACTCCACTGTACCTTAACTAATTTAACTTCACGATCGCGAAGCTTCTTGGCCTCCATTTCCAAAACCCACTAGTAAAGATAGGACCTTTCTCACTTACTATGCTAGAGGGTATCCAATGTAGTCGAACTATCCTCCCGAGAAAAACATATGTTAATCATGATACCAAGTGTATATACCTAAGATGATTAGAGGTCTCTCCTCTACTTAGCTTATCCATCATGCTGCAAATCTGAGGGTCTAAAGCTAATGGTTACTATGTGCTTATTACCTCTCTTAAGGTCTGTCTAACTTAGGGTGCCAGCCCCAACCATTTATTTCTCACGCAAACCATCCTAGTCGAACTCGACATCCCTCAAGTACAAGCCCCAAAGGCCTAAACCAATATCAGACAAGCACCCAAGTGATACCTCCTCCAAATTTGGACAATCTATGTGAGATGATACTAACAAAACAACCAAATAATTGAGCACTTTACCGACTCTGGCTATCCTCGCCAATCTTGCTCCAGAATTATCGTTGATCACATAACTGGCTTTGCAGTGTCATCTAGATACATGCAGAAGTCTGTCTCGAGTTCTTAGGGGGAAAACCCCTACCCTAGTCAAAACATCTTGCGTACTCATGGACTACCCCAATGGATCGAAAATCGTCGATAAATAAGTAAAGTGATTCTAGGTAGCTAAGACAAATTGATCCCTTAGGATCGTACGAAATCTCAAGGGTATTCTCGAGGCAAGTCGAAAGTCTAATTACTCTTGTTTCATAATTACTAGCTAACCAATCAATGCCTAGAATCAACCCATAGCCCAAAAACATAAGCATAAATATAGCTATTCTCAAATCCTCACAAGTCAAAGATAAATGAGTCGAACCAGCAATTGGAATTGAGACTATAATGGGATCCTCTACTACACAATATCTAGGGTGCAGAGACTCAACTATGGAAGCAGATATATATACGGATGTGAAGCGCTAAAATCGGAAGGAGTACTAATAGGATAATCAAAAAGGAAAAACTCTTTCAACCAAAATCTTACTGCCTCTCTCTCTCTCAGGTATGATGGCGGTGAGAGCATGCACTTGCCTTCCGGGAAATTTTGTCCCTTGTTCTTGCTCTTGCCCTTAATTATACGACCCGTTATACCAAAATAAAGATACTTCCCCTTGTTTTAGGTTTTTCTATTTTTTCCCTCCTTTGTGAACTAGGTCCATATCCATGGGTTCTTCATCCTTGTGTTGTGCCCCATAACTAGACCCTCTCATTCTCAACTTTTCCATCCTTGTGTAACTTTTTGACATGTCTCTCGAAAACTGCTTCCATCACACGGAGAATCCTACAAAGCTCGAAATAAAATTAGCCACAGGTGAAACTGCTACGGCTACAGATGGAAGTTGGGCACTTGTTTGCCCTTTGACAAGTGTCGTAGTCTTGTCGAGCCTACGGAACCATGTTGCGATGAGGTTATCTCCCAGAAAGCCAGGAGCCCCGAAGACTCAAGAAAGAAGGAAACAAGGATTCAAACAGAGGATCAAAAGATATTGCGTATGGCTTTGGGGAATATGCCTTTAAAACAAAACTTTTCTTTTGAAAATGCTTCTTTTAAAACCGTTATGAAAATAATTTTTCAAATCTTTTATCTGATTCGGTAACCTTCAGCACTGATACCAAGTGTAACACCCCACCTCCGTTAAGGTCACTCATAAAGGGAATGCCTTAACTTCGGTGGAGCATTTTTAGTACAAGATGCAGAAAAATTACAAGACAGACAAATAAAGTAGCGAAAAGTAAATAACCTTTATTGATTAAAACAGCTTGTACAAAGACTGTTTTACAACACCAATACTTATTACAAGAAAGCATCTTTCTTGTTTAATATATAAGAAGCAGAAACTGACAATGATATTCCCCAATAAAGGATGAGCCAGCCATAGCAGTAGAAAATGGAGTTCAAAGCAATGCGTCAAAGAATCTTCAAGCTCGTAAAGAGTAACGGCCCCAAAATGAGCTGAGCTTTTCCCTCCCTGAGTACCTGGGAGGGAACGGAAGAAAAGAGGCGAAAACAAACTAGGTCAGACATAAAGTCTGGTAAGTCCAGTGATTCTTAGTATTTAAACGAGGAAAAGGGTCATGACATAAATAAACTAAATATAAGACTAAACCATAGTAACAAGATAACATAGGGTAAGCATGGGATATGGCAAGATAAACTGAATGTACCGATAAACTGAATGTACTGATAAACAGAATGCGCTTCTACTCCTTCTCTACTTCGCAACTACCCTGTTATACCGATTTCTATATCTCTGAGCTACCTGCTAGTGTCCAAACTAGTAATCTATGATCATATGATAACGTGATCCCAATCCCCGTATTTGCGGTTGCCTTCAGGTGTACATCTGCTATGGGGATTCCATTTATTACCTAGATCTAATCTAGGGTTTACTATTGAGCGCTTCCTAGATTCAACCAGGGTTTACGCTACCCAGGGCCACTGGGGTTTATGCTACCTATTGAACGCTTCTCGGATTTAGGGTTTACGCGACCTAGGTCCAACTTGGGATTATGCTACCTACTTTGTATTAATTTTCCATGTGTCTATATCAGTCGGCCCTCCCTTGCGTGTAGATACTTTATGTTGGCCCCACCATAAGGTGTATCAAGCTTTATGATAGCGACCCGACATGATTCAAGATGCACAGTGTATAACTAGTGGTACCCAGTGCCTGCTTTCTCCACTCCGGAGTACGTGCACGCCCGTAAACCGTCGGAACCTACACTGACGTACCCCCTGTCGCTATTTTGACCACTTATAATCTGCCCTGTAATTGTGCCCCACCCTGCCTAGCTCAGGGTACCGTGATACATCTATGTAGGTTACTGCTGAAACGGGTCCCCGTTACTAGGGTTTCCTACTGGTTAAGTTTGTGGGCCTATATATATACAATATTACCCACCTACAGTGATGTACTTAACCCTCCAACTGATTCAAGCATGTCTATTTAATGGTTAAGTTTGTGGGCCTATATGTACTATTATTACCCACCGATCCCGATATGTACTTAACCCTTCCACTAGTTCAAGCATGTTTATTTAATGGTTAAGTTTGTGGGTCTATATTACTAATATTACCCACCAACCCGATATGTACTTAACCCTCCCACTGATTCAAGTTGATATATATTCTTGGTTAAGTGTTATCCATTCACTCAAGTTAACTTAACCTGCCCACACATCATGTTATATATATATATATATATATATATATATATATATATAGGTTAAGTGTTCCCCTTATGTTACTTAACCCCTACCACATATCATGTTTTATATATATATATATATATATATATATATATATATATATATATTGGTTAAGTGTTCCTCTTATGTTACTTAACCCTATCACACATCATGTTATATATATGTTGGTTAAGTGTGTCCTATTAACTCAACCTCACCCACTTGTCTAATTAACATGTTATGAACGTTAAGTGTTCTAATTTTACTTAACCTCACCCACTTGCCTAGTTAACATGTTATGACGGTTATGTGTTCTAAATTTACTTAACCTTACAATCTAGTCTAGTTAGCATGTTAAACACTTACTTAACCTTACCCACTTGTCTAGTTAACATGTTATTATGGTTAAGTGTTCCCTTAATTACTTAACCCCCCACAAATCTTGCCTTGTTAACATGTTAAGTTGGTTAAGTGTCCAAATTAACTTGACCCTTATCAATCTTGTCTAGTTAACATGTTGAATTGGCTAAATGTTTTCTCAATTACTTAACCCCGCCCTTCTTGTCTTTGTTAACATGTTATTACGATTAAGTGTTTCCCTAATTACTTAACCTCACCATTTCTAGCTTGATTTATTCATGAGCCTTAATTAATTAATTAATTAAAGCACCAACCACTCACATTAGATAGATATTGCTGTGGTTACTGGATGTGTCGGTCTGTTCTGGGCAAGTTTACACCACAACTCAGTTTAACCTCGGGTCTTTCTGGGCTTGATGCACTAACCACCCACATTAGACAGGTATTGTTGTGGTCACTGGATGTGTCGGTCGGTTCCGGGCAGTTTTACGCCACAACTCAGTCTAACCTCGAGTTAGGCATATTCGTCTTTTACTAAATTTACATATTTACTATTTATGTAAATTTTTCCATAAACCAATTTGGCCTAGATCATATTCAACTGTCATGCAAATTAACATACTTATATTCTATGCCAAAACTTGATTTACCAATCAATTAGCCCAACTTGCAGTTTATACCAATTTAGATTTAATATTCCCCTTTTTCAATTCATGCCCAATCTGGATTAATATTCCAATTTACGGTTCATGTCAAAACTAGATTTAATATTCTAGTTTACTGTTTATGTTCAAAACTTGGTTTACACGCCATTTACACACTTTGCGGCTAATTAAATTTATCAATTTATGCCCAAGTCTAATATGCATGTAAATCATTCACTATTATAACAAATTTAGATTATGCCAACATATTTATTATGCCAAATCAACTTAATTAAGCTATGCCCAATCCCCGCATCATAATCGTACGTATAACATGATTTCACAAGTTTTCTATGTACTCATGAAATGTCACTAATCAACAGGAATAAGGGATAAGCACAAGAATTGATATAAAAGATTAGGCATGCAAAAATAATGGCTCCAATAGGTTCGATGTACATAATAGTGAATAGGAATAAACTAGCCAAGTTACACACTAAATATGAGATCCACATAATCAAGGGAATATGCATAGGTGATTTGGTCCAACATAATGCCAGTTCAAGGTACAACATGATCGATTAATTGTAACAATGGGAATAGTCATAAGCAACTAACTACAATAGTCATAGGCAATTAACCACAATAGTCATGGGCGACTAATCACAACAATTTCTTAACCAATGTCATAGGCAATAGTCTCATAGTTATGATTCATAGTCATAGGCAATAATTTCATAGGCGATAGTTCATGGCCATAGTCTTAGGCAAAGGTCTCATAGTCATAGTCATAGGAAATAGCATCATAGGAAACAGTTTCATAGTCATAGTCTTAGGCAAAAGTCTCATAGTCATAATCTTACGCAAAAGTCTCATAGTCATAGTCTTAGGCAAAAGTCTCATATTCATAGTCGTAAATCAGATCCAAAGGCATAGATAACTTTCGATTTGACATAAGCATGAATCAAAGATAATTAACTTGCAAATTGGTATAGTTCTATATTGTGATTCATTACATTCACAATTCCAATTGCTCGTTCAAATCTAAGGAATAACCGAACTTACAGTGATCGGTTTAGAAAAGACGATTTGCTATGATTCGAGTGACGTTGCTTGAAGCGGAATGCCTATGGTCCAACTTGAAGCTTTAACTTGATTTGAATCTCCAATTTGAAGAAGAACTATAACTTGTTTTAATGGAGAATAAGATTTATTTTAATGGTGGAGGCTAGAGAGAAACATCATGTAGACGCCTAAAAGAATTTGTGTGGAGAAACCTTAGGTCTAGACATTATTTTATAGGTGTAGAGAGTGTTTTAAAGCCCTTAGATCATCATAGAAGCCACCAGGTCCGTCCAACATGTCAAAAATCGTCATAAGACCAATCAGGAGTTACCACGTAGCCCTAATGACACAACACAAGCCAAAAATTCGTTGCAGATCTGGTCTGGCCGAACCAGGGTAGGTCGACCCCTAAGTCAACCCCCAGGTCGACTCCCTGGTCGACCTAGGTACCCAGGTCGACCCCCTGGTCGACCTGGGTCCTGGGTCCTGGGCAGGAAATTTCCCGCCCGGCCCGGCTGTGTGTTTTCGGTTTGAATTGAGCTGTTTTTTAAATTTGAGCTGAAACTTCCGAAGGCCATAACTTCTTCATACGAAGTCCGATTCACGCAAACTCAGACTCTATCTCAAGCAGAATTTCGAGACGAACGCAATGGCATAGCCCATTTCCCTTAATTTTTCTCTTAAAAATTAAGTATACTTTGATTTGTTACATTAACGTTTACAGAAAATACGGGGTGTTACACAAATATATTCACCTCCTTCTATCTAGATTCCATAGAAGCTATTCGGGCATCGAATATAGAAGAATTGGTTCAAGAATCCCGAAGCGTTGTCTAATAAGTCAAGGATAAGCTTATGATTTCAAGCGCCTTCGACAAAGATAATAGAGGGATGCTCCTTCCTCCTTTTGAAGATGCATAGATATAAGATGTCCTGAATTATAGGCATGGAATGTGTTGTCCCCATAAAAAGCACGTAGAGTTCTATTAGAATGGCATAGCCATTCGGGTGTAGCTGAAAGGAGGCGATCGTTAATTGATGAAGGACTATCTGCAGAAAAGCATTGAAGAGAGGAATGGCGCCACTCATTAGAATATGACGGTTGCCTGCAATGAAGTCAAAGGGTAGACAATCAATGAACTCATCCTTCCCCGGTAGTCTCGCATCAGTCCTTGGAATGCCAAATTGAGTACATAGCTGCTTAAAGGTACGTTGTGTAAGCGTTGAAGAGCATCTCTCAGACAATGGACTGTTAAGGCGACGAGGAATGGGAACATGCTAATTTGCTACTGACCTTGAAGCTGTAGTTATTCCAGCTTCAGAAGTTTGAGTAGAAGCTCCAACTTGAGTAGAAGTAGTCGTCTCTTTAGGGCGATGATGAGATCTCTGTCGGGTATCCATTCTACACAAGCAGTCTTGTTATTTAAAAGGTGCACATTTCCTAAGTGTGAAGTGTTGTGTAAAACTATACAAGTTATTAAAAAATGAAGCTTGAAATCTTCAGTCAACGTGTGTTGATTAGTCGATTCCAAGCATCATCACGAATTTGAATTAGAGTATCGTGTCTATGCAAGTGATGTTCGACAAGTTATAAACTTTTGAATGAAACAATCTTATACAGGCACTTTATTCAGTCCAAGTTGGGAAATTTATTCTAGTTCATTTTTTAATGATTAAACTAATTTGTCATTGATGTGGGCAATCGACAAAAAAATATTCGTCCAAAATCATACGAGTATTCTTGTTGTATTAGGACAAGTACTGAAGAAAAACATGTTCAATTTACAAGTTAAAGACTAGAGTGTCCAAAGTCTAGACCGTTCAAAATTTAACAACATAGATCGATTAAAGATTGCAGTTCATTGAGAAGTGGCGATTCAGTTAACTCACAATCCATTGGTGGATCACTCGCGATCCATTGATGGATCTCTAACGATCCATAAAAAATCAGCAATCAAAACTCTAACACTCCAGGACCAACATCAAAGTCAACAATTCCAAATTGAAATCTCATGATCGTTTGGGAAAAAGTCATACATCACAAAATACATGATTGAGTTCAATGGCGATCAACATCCACAAATTGCTAATACATTGCACAAGAATTTCAAACTATGTTTCATCTCGGCATACAATCAGTTTCAAACACTTAGACACTAGAACGCCATAACCGGTTCAAAGTATACTTCATCGATTCAACAAAAACAGGAACACATTAAAAATGTAAAGTCGAGAAAACAAAAATGAGCAGGCCAACACTGAAGTTTTTCAAAATCATAATGTCATCACAAAAGTTGAGGTGAAGCATAAACTATAGTATAACAATTCGATGCACAATCCTTTGAATTTTAAAAGAGCAATAGTCAAGTTCGATTACGTTAAACAACAAATTGCTAAACTCAAGATGTAACGCCAAATCACAATCAATTAAAAAAAATTGCATGCCGATCTAAATCCAAAATCACTAAAATCCGATCTGTAGCGTGATCGACCAGAGCACACAAATCAATCGAAACCAATTGTCGAACGCCTGAAATTAAATAAACTTGAGATCTAAAAAATTCGATACCTGTAGTAGTTAAAAATGGTTTAAGACAATCGGATTACAATGATGGACATTGGTAGAGCTCGATGAAGTTGAAAATAAGTCAGATCTAGAAATCTAAAAAAAAAAAAAAAAAAATCGAATCGGCTAATATGAAGATGGTGACTGAATTTGAACAATGTTGGTGATCTATGATGAACTAGGTGGTGAAGTTGATTAGCAACGCTTGAAATCCAACGGTGATGAAGTTGATTAAAGGCGAAGTAGCAAGATTGGATTGGGGAAAAGTTTTTACAAAGAACTGTCCACCATTAATGAGTTTTTCAATAAGTGAGAGATAAAAGAAGAAATGTATCCGAAAAAGGAGATACAAAGCATAGCTGAAAGTGGACTCTTATGACCCATCAATTCGATTTGCATGCGGTCCATATTTTCACAGTCCATTAGGGCTACATGTGGTCCACGCAAGCAAGTAGAAGTCCGTTGTGAAAATTGTGCACACGTAATCCATCAAGAATTGTGTGGATCATCAAATTCGAAGCTCACATTTCCTGCAAGAAACACAACCTTCGATGGGCAAATGTTAATCCCATTAAAAAAACATGGTTCAAAGATAATGTTTTGAGCCATATAAATGATGGATCATGTGTAATTATAAGATGGATCGGTTACAAAGCATGTCTGATGGATCGACTATATGCGTTGATCGGCAAAATATGATTTGATCGCTATGCATAACAGTATGGATCGGTGGAAATGTCATGAGTTGGTTGTTTATAGATCCAAAAGGATGGATTTGATATTAGTGGATCATATCCTGGTCTAGACACATGGTTCATTCATATATTAACGGATGGATCGGCTCATCTTAAGGCGATCATTGATTAGATCGCGTTCATGCTGATGGATCGATATATGCTGGATCGAGCGATATATGTGCATGGGTCGCTCAAGCCTTGATCATAGTAAAAATTTGGATCAGATTGGTGTATATACCCATGGATTGGTAAATTTTAACGCATGGGTCCGGGACCATTGGAAAAATCATGGATCGTATACGATCCATGGCAATGGATCGCCCGCCGATCCAGAGAGCTACTGTAACACCCTACACTTTTCTATGTCTAAATTTCAACAAAAATCAAGGCTTGAACACATCCAAGCATGGAGCGTGTATATCTGGTACCTACAATAAATGAGCATGAACATAATCAGAGTAAGATAAGACAACTCACAGCGGAAATAAAATAGGATAAACTAGTATTAACTCAAGCAACTACCTTTTTCAAAGTAAGTCTCTTTGTCAATACCGAGCATGACAGAGGACGAGAACCAAAAGCCAAACTTAACATCTGCGAGAACCCAACCTTTTCTAGGAAACTTAGGAGGTTATAATGAGGAGCGGGTCAGAAAAACATGTTCTGGTGACTAAGAAATGTACAACACAAACTATAACACACAGATGTATTTCGTTTGGTTTAACTCAAGATGTATGCCTAACAAGGTCAGTGATTCTAACCTAACCTTGTAAGTGTTTACGCATGACTCTACTACTCTTCCCTAAGTAGTATTTCCCAAAGTATAATACCAAAATAGGACATTTACACATATTTTTGTGATGCCTTTATTCCAAAGCTTAACTGGTTACTAAATCGAGATTAGACAGCTAATTACGTAGTTTCTATATCATATACTTTCCCTCGCTTATCGTTAATCATTTATTGCCTCACTATCTATGATAGATATGGTGGATTCTTCCTTATCGCTTAAGACCTTAGGTGGACCGATTGGTCACTAATTATTTCTAGATAATTTACTTAACGTTAAAATGAACTAGAGGGCACTAGCTATGGGCCATGCTAGCTAAGGCTTCCATCATTTACGCATATACCCTTGCCCCGCATAAGGTGAGAGATGGAATTTATCATTCAATATGCCTTCTAGTTGACCTTATCAGATAACCCCCTTAGTCGCTTATTACTTCCCATAGGATAGGTAGCCATATCTGATGTTTTTTAGTTTCCAATTTTGGGTAGGCCCCCACACACCTGCCATTTAAGATCCCTAAACTGAAAGACCTATTCCCAGGTGGACATCTCAACCCTAGTCGCTTAAGACCTAGGAAACGGACTATACGCGAAGGTTATTTGTTCGTACCCCATTAGCCTTCTATACCTTTCCCTATTTGGGATAAGGTGGGCTACGTTATTAAGTCATTCCCGTTTAGTCCCTCTACACGGAAATGTTATACGTACACGATTCATTTTCGTCATGGGTTATTATGGTTAATAATATTTTCTATTATTAACCTACTAAGCTATTCTTAATTATAAGTTTTATATCCATTAATATAAATAAGAAGGTTATATCTTCCTTTTGCCTAGGATATTTATTTGATTTCTTTCCTAATATGGACTTAGTATTTAAACGAAAATCATATATTCCATTATTGTAACACCCCGTATTTTCTGTGAACGTATAGGTAACAAATCAGAGGATAATTAATTTTTAAAAATAAGAATCAAGGGAAACGGGTTGCGCCATTGCGTTCGTCTTGGAATTCTTCTTGAAAACGAGTCCGAATTTGCAAGAATCGGAGTCCGTATGAAGGAGATATGACCCTCCGAAGTTTCAGGAAATTTCAGAATTGAAAACAACTCGAAATTCGAATTCAAACCCAGAGGCGGGCTGAGCAGGAAATTTCCCGCCCAGGGCCCAAGTCGACTGGGCAGTCGAACCCCCAGGACCCATGTCGACTAGGGAGTCGACTGGGCAGTCGACCCCCCAGACCAGGTCGACTGGGCAGTCGACCTGGGGGTCGAGCCCTGGTCGAACCTAGTGCGTGTGTGTGCGATTTTGTGGGCTGTGACGTGTTAGGATGGACCTGATGAGTTCTAGGGTTAATCTGAGGGCCTAAATGAGTTCCTACACCTATAAATACAGCCTAAGACCTAGCCTTCTCTACACACAATTCTATTCTGCTTCTACTCTACCTCTGTTCTAATAAAAGTAAAAATGGCGTTTCTACTCTGCTGAAATCAAAACTAGAAGCTAATCAACATCAACCTAAGCAACTCAATTCAAATTAGAGATTAAAGCTTCTGCAGCGACTCTACAACAACTAAAGTTCTTTCTTTAATCCAATCAAGGCAAGTACAGTTATTTTCCGATATAAACGTTAATTCTGATTGGGACATGAATTGTAACTCTGAATCTGAGGTTATATCTGTTCTGTTCTGTTTAGATCTTATTTTGTATCTCTTTCCTCTTTCTGTTTTATAGCCAGGCTACCACGAGCCTGAGCCAATCTCATAAGAGATTAACATATGCTAAAATGTTTGGGACAGTAAAATGAATGATGCATAAATTGGGCATGACCAACAGGTGACTGATTTGAGGAAAGAACATGGACTGTAGCTAGAACATAAATCTGAGACATATGACTGGACATGTTATATTTATAACATAAAGGTTATTGAACATATGATTTGAGATAAAGAGAATATGGCTTAGGTATAAAGATTTACATGAAAGTAGGGTATCTATTAATGTAAATAAACACCTAAGCAAGGGATTTTTGGGATATATGACATGCATAGTAATCGATGGCTATATTTGGTATAATTTATATATATGGATCTTCTGTACTATGCAAGTTTAATAAAAATTGAAACATATGATATATGGTATATGATCATATTGTGAATCATGACTATTATTTATGCATGTGAACTTAGGCAAGATTTATAATTAGGCAAGATATGTTTGGGAAACTTTAAGGAATGATTAAATCTGTTATATTTGCCTAATTTGCTAGTTCTGCTATATTTGCCTAATCTACTAGTTCTGTTATATTGCCTAATCTGCTAGTTCTGCTCTACTGCCTAGTCTGCTAGATCTGTTCACCTGCCAAATCTGTCATCTGCTAAGTCTGTTAAAAATGCCAAATCTGCTAAACTAAATCTGTTGAGATGCCTAATATGTTGTCTGCTAAATCTTCTAGTTTGCTTAATCTGCTAAATTCGTTAGGTCGCCTAATCTGAGAAATCTGTTATCTGCTATATCTGTTGAGTTGATATAATTAGTCCGTTATTGACATAATCTGAATTGGCTATAGTTATGAATAATTGACATGTATATTAGGCGTGGGTATAAATGGTAAATCATTAATTAATTGGCCGCAAAGATAAACATGGCTAACTCGAGGTTGAAATGAGTTTGCGGCGTAATTCTGCCCGGAACCGCCCGGCATATTCCAGTGGCCACAAACAATAGGTTCTAATGTGAGAAGTTAGTCATAACGTGCTTGAAACCCGAGATTAGACTCAGTTTGCGACAGAAACCTTCCCGGAACCAACCGACCTAACCAGTAGCCGCAAACTGTCAGTCTATTGTGAGAGGTCTGGGCATTAATATTTAATTAATGGAAATCTAAGATAAATATGATGTCTAAAACGTGTAGGGTAGGTAAGGTTAAACCAATTGGACCAATGAATCTGATAAACCCGTTTCGTGAATCTGTAGGCCCAATACAAAGTTAGACAATCTGTAACCGGTTAATCTGTAACCAGTAAATCTGTAAGTCTGTTAATCTGTGAACTAGTTGATCTAAACTCTGTATGTCTGAAACTTGTAAACAAGTTAATCTGAAATCTGTTAGTCTGGGGACACAAGGTTAGGAGGGGAATTACTTGTGTCATCTGTTGTTTGGGACCCATATTAGTCAGTAACCCTTTCTAGTATCAAAACTTTGACCCAAAAGTAGGTAGGGTCCGGGCACGCTTACTGAACTAATAATAAGCGGTTCATTCTGATAATGGCGAGGGGTGTTGATGGTGCGTTCCAACCGGGTCATGTGCGTGCATGGATCCCGGTCTGCCTCTGAGGATGTAAGATGCCGTGACATCTGTAAATAGTTCTGTGCCAATTGGTTGTCACTTTAGGGAGTGATACACCCTACTGTGGGGACGACACAGGATATTTATGTATTAGGGAGCCGATCGCTTGGGATAGGGTTTTTGGGTACACTTAGTTCTGTCTGTTTCTGTTGGTACCGTCTGTTTCTGTTGGGTGACAACACCTGTCTGTTTCTGTGTGGTACCTTCTGTTCAGGTGGTAAAGGCCAAATTACTAGTGTACACCTAATTCTACATTCTGTTTCCGTAGGGATTAATCTGTTCTGCTTCTGCCTGTTTCTGTTCGGGTGGTAAAGGCCCATTACTAGCACTCTCTTCTGTGGAAATTATTCTGTACCCGTTTCTGTTTCAGTTTAGACATTAGGGTGACACCTAATCCTCTTATACTAGTATTAGTGCAGAGAAGTTTAAAGAAATAAGTTATGTCATTCTGTTCTTCTGTTATATCTGCTACATCTGTTACAGTTATCTCTCATCTAGTTTTATTTTCATGTCATGTTATTATTATCCGTTCATAACTGAAAATCACTGGACTTGCCAGACTTTTGTCTGACCCTTGTTGTTTTGCCTCCTTTCTTCCGTTTTCCCCCCTACCAGGTTTTGTAGAAGGGAATACTCTAGCTTGATCCAGATTTCTTCCGCTTGCAGTGCTTAAAGTATGGCTTGTCTTCTTCTGTGGTTATTATGATTTTAAACTATGCATTCTGAAGGCTTTTGTACAAGACTGATATTTTGTACTTGAATTCTGATATTGTGCTTTGAAAGGATATAACCAAGCTTCTGTTGAAATAAAGTTATAAATTTTTCAAGTACTGTTTTATCTGTCTTGTAAGTTTCTGTTCTTTTTACTAAAATGCTCCACCAAAGTTAAGGCATTCCCTTTGTGAGTGACCTTAACGGAGGTGGGGTGTTACACTTGGTATCAGAGCTGAAGGTTACCAGATTGGATAAAAGTTTTTGAAAACTATTTTCAAAAAGGTTTTGAAAGGAAGTATTTTCAAAAATAAAGCTTATTTTGAAAAACATGATCCCCAAGAGCCATATATCTTTCTTTCAGTCCTTTTTGTATTAAATCTTTCCTTTTTCATTTCAGCATGTCTGAAGCATCCGAGATACTAGAAGGTGTTCATGTACCCGGTTGGTTTCGTCAAATATCTTGAGGCTAGGACCGCCGCCGCAGGTCCAGCAAATGATCCCCCTCCTCCACCCCTCCTCATGCAATTACTTTCTCAAAGATCTGTAGAGATTTTAGGGCCATGGGTGGAAAGGATTTCAAGGGAACTGAATCATTCGTAGAAGCGAGGAACTGGCTCAAAGAAACTGAGGATCTATTCGTTATCTTCGAGGTGGACGATAGGCAGAAGGTACAGTTGGCGGTATGGCTGCTCAAAGACAAAGCTTCCTACTGGTGGGAAGTCACTAATGCCGAGAGGCCGGTTGAGACATGGATGGATTTCAGAACAAGGTTTGAGACAAAATTTCTCTCGCAAGCTGAACGAAGTTTACAACTGGAAAAGTTCCTATCTCTTAAGCAAGGAAGTATGACGGTCAAGGAATACGTCAACCAGTTCAACCAACTGGCTAGGTTCGGATTGGATTTAGTCAACACTCAGCATAAAAAGGCTCTCCGCTTTGTTAAAGGATTGAACGAGCCACTGCACAGCCTAGCCATGACCCATGTACCCATGGGAGCGACTTACGAGAGATTGGTGGACATGGCACTACTGCACGAGGAAGACAAAGGCCCGAAAGAGACAAAGAAGGAAGAACCACAGAATAAGAAAGCAGGGCCCAAAAAGGAAACACAAAGGAAGGATGAGAAGTCTGAAGATAAGAAGGGGAAAAAGTGATTTACTTGTGGAAGCTCGACTCATCTGAACAAGGATTGCAGAAAAAGGAATGGCACTTGCTTCAACTGTGGTGAGATGGGACACTTCACTAGGGACTGCCCGAAGAGACGAGGGCAAGGAGGGCAGGCGAACACTCTTGAGGCTAGTGGCTAGGATAGAAATAGGAAAATTCCTATAGTAGGTTTAATTTCTTTATCTGATTATGGAGTTAAAACTCTTTCTGATTCTGGTATTTTGATTTTGTAATCGATACTCTGCACTTTAATACTAGTATTATTTCGGATTCCGCTGTAGACTCAGACCCATAAGGGTTATGACTCATCTGTTATGATAGATTGGGGTTTGAAAGATATCTGTGTTAGGCGTCAAGTATGACGTGTACATTCTGAGGTTTTGTGGGATATGATTTTATCATGCTTAGCTTCCTAAGAATCATTAGGGAACCTGATCTGTACCGGTAGTCTGTAAATATCTGAATATTCCCGATAAGGTTAAGATTTCTAGTTTTGACATTATCTAAAGAGGGTAATCCTCTAGGTGTCAATTTGATGTTGGTTTTGGTCTTCGGGGCTGATACTTAGGACCCATGCCTAATGGGAACCAAGTTTTTGTTTTATCTGTACTCGCTTCCATCATTCGACTGTATCCTATCGATCGAATCTTCGAACTTTAGGTAGAAACTAATGGGTGTAAACATGTGTTTGAGACAAGTTATGTTTGATGGTTGCAAGTGGATGCAAGTGGTTGCTAGTGGTTGCTCGTGGATGCATATGCACACACTAGGCACTAGATTGGCTCAAAAACACTCTCATACTGCATATGGATGTGTGAGCATTTTCAATTTTTGTGGATGCAAAATGATTGACTCAGCACATGGATGTTGCATATGACTGAATGGTTGTGCACTCATATAGAAATGATATGTATCGAGTAGGAAAATTGCATACATGTTGGACTCATGGCACTGGCATAATTCGCATTAAGGAGGTCAACTGAATCAGTGGACCGCCTGATCTTTGCATTAGATAAGGAACATATACATACACCTTTGCATATGTTCATACAACATTAGAAGTTTCTAAGGACAATGGACGCCAGTGATTGATGATTGAGTAGATGGATGTTGGATGGTAGGACACATTCTTCTTAACTTGAAGATTTCGGGGACGAAATCCTTTAAGGAGGGGAGAATGTAACACCCCGTATTTTCTGTGAACGTATAGGTAACAAATCAGAGGATAATTAATTTTTAAAAATAAGAATCAAGGGAAATGGGTTGTGCCATTGCGTTCGTCTCAGAATTCGGATTGAAAACGAGTCCGAATTTGCAAGAATCGGAGTCCGTATGAAGGAGATATGACCCTCCGAAGTTTCAGGAAATTTCAGAATTGAAAACAGCTCGAAATTCGAATTCAAACCCAGAGGCGGGCTGGGCGGGAAATTTCCCGCCCAGGGTCCAAGTCGACTGGGGAGTCGACTAGGCAGTCGAACCCCCAGGTCCCAGGTCGACTGGGGAGTCGACTGGGCAGTCGACCCCCCAGACCAGGTCGACTGGGCAGTCAACCTGGGGGTCGAGCCCTGGTCGAACCTGGTACGTGTATGTGCGATTTTGTGGGCTGTGACATGTTTGGACGGACCTGATGAGTTATAGGGTTAATCCGAGGGCCTAAATGAGTTCCTACGCCTATAAATACATCCTAAGACCTAGCCTTCTCTACACACAATTCTATTCTGCTTCTACTCTACCTCTGTTCTAATAAAAATAAAAATGGCGTCGCTACTCTGCTGAAATAAAAACTAGAAGCTAATCAACATCAACCTAAGCAACTCAATTCAAATTAGAGATTAAAGCTTCTGCAACGATTCTACAACAACTAAAGTTCTTTCTTTAATCCAATCAAGGCAAGTACAGTTATTTTCCGATATAAACGTTAATTCTGATTGTGACATGAATTGTAACTCTAAATCTGAGGTTATATCTGTTCTGTTTAGATCTCATTTTGTATCTCTTTCCTCTTTCTGTTTTATAGCCAGGCTACCACGAGCCTGAGCCAATCTCATAAGAGATTAACATACGCTAAAATGTTTGGGACAGTAAAATGAACGATGCATAAATTGGGCATGACCAATAGGTGACTGATTTGAGGAAAGAACATGGACTGTAGCTAGAACATAAATCTGAGACATATGACTGGACATGTTATATTTATAACATAAAGGGTATTGAACATATGATTTGAGATAAAGAGAATATGGCTTAGGTATAAAGATTTACATGAAAGTAGGGTATCTATTAATGTAAATAAACACCTAAGCAAGGGATTTTTGGGATATATGACATGCATAGTAATCGATGGCTATATTTGGTATAATTTATATATATGGATCTTCTGTACTATGCAAGTTTAATAAAAATTGAAACATATGATATATGGTATATGATCATATTGTGAATCATGACTATTATTTATGCATGTGAACTTAGGCAAGATTTATAATTAGGCAAGATATGTTTGGGAAACTTTAAGGAATGATTAAATCTGTTATATTTGCCTAATTTGCTAGTTCTGCTATATTTGCCTAATCTACTAGTTCTGTTATATTGCCTAATCTGCTAGTTCTGCTCTACTGCCTAGTCTGCTAGATCTGTTCACCTACCAAATCTGTCATCTGCTAAGTCAGTTAAAAATGCCAAATCTGCTAAACTAAATCTGTTGAGATGCCTAATCTGTTGTCTGCTAAATCTGCTAGTTTGCTTAATCTGCTAAATTCGTTAGGTCGCCTAATCTGAGAAATCTGTTATCTGCTATATCTGTTGAGTTGATATAATTAGTCCGTTATTGACATAATCTGAATTGGTTATAGTTATGAATAGTTGACATGTATATTAGGCGTGGGTATAAATGGTAAATCATTAATTAATTGGCCGCAAAGATAAACATGGCTAACTCGAGGTTAAAATGAGTTTGCGGCGTAATTCTGCCCAGAACCGCCCGGCATATTCCAGTGGCCGCAAACAATAGGTTCTAATGTGAGAAGTTAGTCTAACTTGCTTGAAACCCGAGGTTAGACTCAGTTTGCGACAGAAACCTGCGCGGAACCAACCGGCCTAACCAGTAGCTGCAAACTGTCAGTCTAATGTGAGAGGTCTGGGCATTAATATTTAATTAATGAAAATCTGAGATAAATATGATGTCTAAAACGTGTTGGGTAGGTAAGGTTAAACTAATTGGACCAATGAATCTGATAAACCCGTTTCCTGAATCTGTAGGCCCAATACAATGTAAGACAATCTGTAACTGGTTAATTTGTAACCAGTAAATCTGTAAGTCTGTTAATCTGTGAACTAGTTGATCTAAACTCTGTATGTCTGAAACTTGTAAACAAGTTAATCTGAAATCTGTTAGCCTGGGGACACAAGGTTAGGAGGGGAATTACTTGTGTCATCTATTGTTTGGGACCACTATTAGTCAGTAACCCTTTCTGATATCAAAACTTTGACCCAACAGTAGGTAGGGTCCGGGCACGCTTCCTGAACTAATTATAAGCGGTTCATTCTGATAATGGCGAGGGGTGTTGATGGTGTGTTCCAACCGGTCATGTGCGTGCATGGATCCCGGTCTGCCTCTGAGGATGTAAGACGCCGTGACATCTGTAAATAGGTCTATGCCAATTGGTTGTCACTTTAGGGAGTGATACACCCTACTGTGGGGCCGACACAGGATATTTATGTATTAGGGAGCCGATCGCTTGGGGTAGGGTTTCCGGGTACACTTAGTTCTGTCTGTTTCTGTTGGGTGGCAACACCTGTCTGATTCTGCGTGGTACCGTCTGTTCGGGTGGTAAAGGCCCAATTACTAGTGTACACCTAATTCTACATTCTGTTTCCGTAGGGATTAATCTGTTCTGCTTCTGTCTGTTTCTGTTCGGGTGGTAAAGGCCCATTACTAGCACTCTCTTCTGTGGAAATTATTCTGTACCCGTTTCTGTTTCAGTTTAGACATTAGGGTGACACCTAATCCTGTTATACTAGTATTAGTGCGGAGAAGTGTAAAGAAATAGCTTATGTCATTCCGTTCTTCTGTTATATCTGCTACATCTGTTACAGTTATCTCTCATCTAGTTTTATTTTCATGTCATGTTATTATTATCTGTTCATAACTGAAAATCACTGGACTTGCCAGACTTTTGTCTGACCCTTGTTGTTTCGCCTCCTTTCTTCCGTTTCCCCCCTAGGTTTTTTAGAAGGGAATACTCTAGCTTGATCCAGATTTCTTCCGCTTGCAATGCTTAAAGTATGGCTTGTCTTCTTCTGTGGGGATTATGATTTTAAACTATGCATTCTGAAGGCTTTTACAAGACTGATATTTTGTACTTGAATTCTGATATTGTGATTTGAAAGGATGTAACCAAGCTTCTGTTGAAATAAAGTTATAAAATTTTCAAGTACTGTTTTATCCGTCTTGTAAGTTTCTGTTCTGTTTACTAAAATGCTCCACCAAAGTTAAGGCATTCCCTTTGTGAGTGACCTTAACGGAGGTGGGGTGTTACAATTATGACACTCATTTCCTTTTATTTCTTTTTTTATTGCCCGTTGTGACCATAACCATCATATTTTTCCTAAAGCAATTATTTATCAGTCCCAAGGTATTTAATTTTTGTACCCCAACAGTTAATTACTTTTTTTTTATTGGTTGACTGTTATTTATATACATATATTTATGTAATAGGCCTCTCACATTAGGTTGACTACTTGTGGATGTGGGATTTGTCGATCGGTTCCAGCTAGACTTCTACCACAAGTTGAAATTAACCTCGTGCCTTAGTACATTTGTATTTATGCATTAGACCCCTAACATTAAGCTGACTACCTATGGTTGCTGGATTTGCCGGTCGGTTCCGGAAAGCTAATACCACAAGTTGAGCTTAACCTCGTGTCTAAATGCAGTTATAATTTAAGTTTCCTAATTGAGGTTTACAACATTTATCATAATTGATTTTAGGGATTGTAACCATCTTCCTATCACATTTATTTTCCCCCAATCAGTATTGGTTACAATGGTTATTTATTGATTTGCATTCCTATTTATAGAAATTAATTATATTGACTGCTACAAATGGTCATCATAAATATAATAATTCACAATGGGTTACATTTACATATAATTCCATAATTGAACTTCATTGAAACATTCAAACATTCCATACAATGTACTTTTTTATCGTTTTACGCTTATTTGGATGGATAATATGTAAATATTTATTTTTATGTTTTTGTCGGTCAACGAAGTTGTTATTATTTTTATTATTATTCCTGTTTTTAAATTAATGATTTAGTCTAGTATATTAACCAAACATTTACTTTTTATATCCAATCTTAGCCAAATATGTTTCAGATCTCACTAAAGATCATTAACCGTAATCATTGTAAATAATGCCTAATAAGTAAAATTGACATATTTCCAAATCATAAGAAATATATGTAAATATATATTTTAGAATAATCGATGCAAATTATATACAAATATATGTATTTATATTTATATGTACATTTGCACCACTATCCCTTTTTAATCATTTTTATCATATCTCTTATGATTTCAAAATAATGCCTTTTTATTCTGAAGAGGAAAATGACATGTTTACAATGATTAAGTCAAAACCCAACATACTTAATACAAATAGGAATATTTCTTTTACTATTACAATCGCATAATTTACCAATTTCACATCTTTACCAAAATTTCATTATTAAACACTAAACTAATGATCTGGATTGTTACTACATCTAACTTGTGTTTAATGAGACTTATTTCCAGATCCACGGTGTCATACAACATGTACAACATATTTCATGTCATAACTGTAGCAACATGTATGAAAAAGTTTAAGAATCTTACAATTTATGTTATACATAAACACAACTTATAATTCACATGTTCTAACCATGTTTATAATCAGATCTGATGGTTGTCCATAAATTCACAATATTTAAATGAACATATCTGATAGGCTTAAAACATAGATTTAATTCAAACGAAATAGATAAGTCATGATAACTGTATTCATAAATTTCCCACTCACCTTATATCCTCCATATCCAAAGTTTGAACCCTTTAGGCCTACAATCCCCAAATTCTTATAAATCTGCAATTTATCTGGAAAAAGGAAAATTCCAGATCTGTAGAGATGTAAGAAAATAGAAAGAGAGGGGAGAATATGATTTGGAGCATCACTTTGCATTCCTTTCCATTACATTTGCTTATCCTCTCAATTTCACATGAATTGAATTTGATTTGTTATGTATGAATGTATTTTTATTTTAGAAATTGGGTTTAGAGAAGGAGGAAAATGGCAGAGGTCCGCTGCCTCTGCAAATTTATGTGGAAAAATAATGAGGCCTTGCCCCTTTATTTA